>JAZHFQ010000566.1:0-5106279 GCA_038387885.1 Spodoptera picta | reverse complement strand
GGATCCCCAACCTAACCTAACCTAACCTAACCTAACCTAACCTAACCTAACCTAACCTCACCAGACCTAACCTCACCAGACCTAACCTCACCAGACCTAACCTCACCAGACCTAACCTCACCAGACCTAACCTCACCAGACCTAACCTCACCAGACCTAACCTCACCAGACCTAACCTCACCAGACCTAACCTCACCAGACCTAACCTCACCAGACCTAACCTCACCAGACCTAACCTCACCAGACCTAACCTCACCAGACCTAACCTCACCAGACCTAACCTCACCAGACCTAACCTCACCAGACCTAACCTCACCAGACCTAACCTCACCAGACCTAACCTCACCAGACCTAACCTCACCAGACCTAACCTCACCAGACCTAACCTCACCAGACCTAACCTCACCAGACCTGACAGAACAGCTGTGTTTACTACACGAATACCAGTGACGACGCGATCAGCAAATTAATCAGACGGGCGGTGGGTGAGAGTGAGCGGGGGATCCTGGACTATAACTTGAAAATGGCTATCAGGAATAGGGACATGGCGGTAGTGGGCGCTCTTTTGGGTGGGGAGGGCTCGCTGTAGGCTTGAATTGTGATGCAAGCGTGACATTGATATAATTATATATATATGTGTGTATTGTGTATGTTTAATAATGTTAAAATGTAGTAAATATAATGTAACGTAATGTAAATTTTATCAATAAGACTGACAAAATCCATTGGCACTACTGGAATCGGCTTACTGCTGCGTGAGCAGACGTCATGCATTCTTAAATGTTCTACAGTCGGTGGCGCTGTGGGCTGGGTCGCTCCGTTCCCTACGAAATGGTTGATCGGACCGATTGCTGGCCCTCACGTCATGCTCGTGAACGGGCGCCTTCTGCTGGAGCAGGTCGGCTCGCTCATCGCGCGTGTGGGCCGACCCAGTAAGGTTAATGTAAATGTAGTAAAACATGTATTGTGTATATACAGGGTTACAGGTTAAGTCGACCTAAATCCTTTAAGAGGTGGTAGTTGCCATCATTTCTGACTGATTTGACTATGAAACCCCCTAGCCCAAACTTAATCGTTCTCAAGTTATGGGACTTTGAAGATTATTTATAAAAAATCCAGATTTTTTGTCTATTGTCCCCTTTTTCTGTGTTTTGTACCTCTAATGTTTTAGTTTTTGTATTTTTTGTGTAGCAGATTAGTTGTTTCATTATTTTAAAATGCAATTAACTGTACCAACTGAATCGTATTAGACGACTAATTGTTAAAAAAAAGAAATAAATTTGTGAAAAGTGTTTTTTTCTTTGTAAGATATTGCAAAAAAGTCTATGACAGTTGTGCTGCAGATATGCTTAAAAATATCTACGCTTCTTCAGCTTTCCGATAAGGTATAATACAATATGGTATTATTGGATTTTTATAAATAAAAACATCGATGATATGCTACCAGGTAGTAGTAAAAAATAACGATACTTAAGCGTCAAATGTAACTTTAGTCAGAAAACAAAATGAAACAATCCAAATAGGAAACGAATAAGGTTTATTAATAATTTTTACAATACATGTTCCACATGTCCACCCCTATTTCGCACACATACACGCATTCTGTGTCTTAAGCCACTTTTCACTACCCCAGTTGTTAGTCCTGTTCTTATTTCGTTAGCAGCATCAATAATTTTCTGCCTCAAAACATCAACAGATGTTATTGGGTTAGGTTCGTTGTAAACCAAACTTTTCATGCCCCCACACATAAAAATCCATGGGTGTCAAGTTTGGACTTCTAGTTGGCCACGGTATAGGCCCACCTCTTCCGATCCACTTATTTGAGTAATTAGTATCTAGCCACTCTCTGACACTCCTTCTGAAGTGCGCGGGGCACCCGTAGTGCTGAAACCACATGTCTCGAATGAGGTTTAATGGTATGTCGTCGAGCAAATCGGGTAAATCTTGTCTTAAAAAATTTGGAGGAAGAAAGTAAGGCCCAATTAGATAGCTTGATATTATTCCCATCCAAACGTTAAGGCTGAAACCTCTCTGTGACCCCTTTACCCTTTTCTTATTAGGATTTTTTCCTGCTTTCGGAGCCCAATGATTGCAGGACAATAGGCGCTGCGACCAACTGTACGAAATACCGTTACTTTTGTTATTACCTGGGAGTCTTTCATCGATGTTTTTTCCGAGAATCCTGATATCACCCTAGCAAATTATACCTTATCGGAAAGCTGAAGAAGCGTAGATATTTTTAAGCATATCTGCAGCACAACTGTCATAGACTTTTTTTCAATATCTTACAAAGAAAAAATACTTTTCAGAAATTTATTTCTTTTTTAACAATTAGTCGTCTAATACGACTCAGTTGGTACAGTTAATTGCAGTTTTTGTGTTTAAAATAATGGAGCAACTAATCTGCTACACAAAAAATACAAAAACTAAAACATTAGAGGTACAAAACACAAAAAAAAGGGGACAATAGACAAAAAATCTGGATTTTTTATAAAAAATCTTCAAAGTCCCATAACTTGAGAACGATTAAGTTTGGGCTAGGGGGTTCCATAGTCAAATCAGTCAGAAATGATGGCAACTACCACCTCTTAAAGGATTTAGGTCGACTTAACCTGTAACCCTGTATAGGTAGATATTAGACACAACTTCTTTGAGAAAAAAATGTGGTTAATGTAGCACGTAAGATTTCTGTAACAATTAATTTAGACTGAATTAAACTGTCAAACACCAAGCGGTCACCGGTGACCGCAACCTATTGTTCTATAATTGTGTCTATAATAACGGTACTCGACGAGTTAAAAGAAAATGGAATGACAAGGGCACGGACAAGAGTCCGTGGAGAATAAGAAATGTAGTATAATAAAAATAAAAAAAAAACTCACCAGACCTTAAATGATACAAATAGAACAACCTATAAGTAAATACATACACACAAACATTGGTACAAACAGCAAAAGATAGCACTCCGAGAAAGAAAACAAATCAAAAACTCACAATGCTGTGGTCGTCCGATTAACTCGCCGGGTTGAAGAAAGACGTCGTCATCACAAAGTGGAGATTCCGCTGTGCAGCACCCGTCCGTAGAGCCGCGGTCGTTGAGGAGTACCTGAAACAGAAGAAAATTTATGAACGGGAAGCTCTCGGTCCTGGGAAAAATAGTTGAGAAACTCCTAGTGAGCCGACTACGGTGACACTTCATACGACAACTAAACACCCAACTTCCATTAACAATCTAGGTAAATAACACCAGAAAGTCTTGCGGCAGGGGTTAAGGGATGCATACAGGGCTTAATAGCCGGACTGAGGTTTTGGAACCTCATCCTTGACTCACTGATGCATACGATGACCAGCAAGGCCATCTACTGCCGGGCATTCTATAGCAGTCAGCGAGTCCTCCTCTGGAAATCGCGTCGGACTGATGCGTCAAAAAAGTAAAAATAAAAAAGTGTAACGTACACAGCGCCACCTAGTATAAATTATCAAAACAACAAAATTACAAACGACTATTATGAAGATTCAGCACACATACAAACTATTAGCCTTTATAAGTGGAGTTGTCTTCGAAAAAATCATCACTACTAGGTAGCGGGTCAGTTTGGTAGTCACGCAGCCTTCTCTTAACCTAAGTACGATTAACTGCAGTTCGATAGCCTAGCGGTCTTCTGGAATTAGCCAGCTAGGGGAGGTCTGAAAGGCGATAGCCACGCATTCCCTTTCATCCCTCCACTAAGGGTTACAACCACCTTGATTAAAAAAAGCCTTTATTGCTGCGGTTACAAATTTACGATTTATTCTCTATTACTGATTTACAGTTTTTTTATCCCCAGCTTACCCTTCGACATAGGCTTCCTCCAAAGATTTCCAGTTTTTCCTATCCTTCGGAATTCTCATCCACTCTGGTCCAACAGTTCACCTTAGGGCATCTTCCCAGACTTTAGTCGTCGCCCTTTACTCATCACGCCCCATCACGCTCCTGGACAGTTTCCCGAAGCTATCACCCCATCACGCTCCTGGACAGTTTCCCGAAGCTATCGCCCCATCACGCTCCTGGACACTGTCTCGAAGCTATCGCCCCATCACGCTCCTGGACACTGTCTCGAAGCTATCGCCCCATCACGCTTCTGGACACTGTCTCGAAGCTATCGCCCCATCCACCGTGCAAGTCGCGAGGGTACTGCACGACCTGACGGCCGCGCGCAACAAGCGCGAGCGCGCCTCGGCAGTATCCCTCGACATGGAGAAGGCGTTCGACCGCATCTGGCATGCCGGCCTGCTCAGCAAGCTGGCCACATCTACTACTCCTCGACGACTAGTTAAGAACGTGGCCATCTTCCTGCACGGCAGAATCTTCCAAGTGGCAGTGGAAGGCACTCTGTCGACCGAGCGGAATATCCGTGCCGGCGTGCCCCAGGGAAGCTGCATCTGTGCACCCGTGTGCTACTGCGTGTACACGGACGACATCCCCGTCGTGGACGGCGTCAAGCTAGTGCTGTACGCCGACGACGCCGCCTACTACACGACGTCGCTGAACCCGAGGCACGCAGTAGTCAAACTACAGCGCGCCCTAGATGCAATCCCTGAATGGCTGGAGAAGTGGAGACTGGCTGTGAACGCGGCCAAGGCCCAAGCACTCGCCGTGGGGATCATGAAGCCGACACCCATGACACTCATGGGAGAGCAGGTGTGGTGGGCGCCGAGCGTTAAATACCTCGGCGTGACCATCGACCGCTCGCTTTCAATGACGCCCCACGTTCAGCAGGCTGCTGCTCAGACGCGCGCCGCGCGTCAAAGTCAAAAGTTAAAGTCAAAATCATTTATTTCAATTAGACCAGGAAGGCACTTTTGAACGTCACAACAAAATATTTAAATATTAAATAATTAGATAAAAAAAATGTCAGTCTGTAGGTCAGTCCTCTAGTGAAGTTAAATTTGCTCGTTCCAAAGTGTAGATTCCTATGGAGAAGAACGAGCAAGAAACTCCATAGGTTACTCTTTTTCAATCATGTTCACAATACAATTTTTGGTTACATTCTTTCGTAGAGTTCAATAATGTGAGAACAATGTAATACCAATATTTCGTCAAGGAGACGGAAAAAGAAAATAACCTTAAGGACAACTAATTTAATACAGTCTGGAGCTGACCAGTCCCAGTTGACAGCGCCCGTTCACGAACATGACACGTACACCAGCACCGCCCAACTCGAGCATGTTGTAGGGAATCGAGCGATCCACTGCCCATGCCACTGCCAATGAGACTTTTGAGTGAGGATGACCACTCCAAGCTGACACACATGCATTCTACTAGTCTAATTTAATTCAGTTAGTTACAGGGCTCTCTCACATTTACAATAATTATATAAAGTTTTACAGTATACATTTGAACAAAATGGCTGTATTTTTACATGATTGGAACTCATTGGAACATCAATGTTTTTCGCTATCCTGTGGAGCCGGACCAGCCTGCCTCCAAGCATTTTATCCTCTATGTAATCATTAAGTTTGTAGTATGCTTTTCCACATAACGTTTTTTTAATATACTAGCTTCTGCCCGCGACTTCGTACGCGCAATCCCATTGTGCCCCCGTTCCCGTTCGTGATTTTCGGTAAAAAGTAAAAAAACGTATTCTATAAAAAGTATCCTATGTCCGTGTCCTGGTTCTAAGCTACCTCCATGCCAATTTTCATCTAAATCGATCGAGGCGTTCTTGAGTTATAAATAGTGTAACTAACACGACTTTCTTTTATATATAGATAATTTAAATTTTGACTCATTTAAGTTTTGTATTTCCTCCGGAATTTTATTATAGCATTTAATACAGAATCCCATGAAGGACTTTTGTACTATTGTCAATCTAAATAGTGGCTGACTTAGTCTATCCCTATGTCTAATTTGATAGTGGTGTCTGTTAGACACTTTACCAAACAATTGTAGGTATTTCCTAACAAACATCATCAGCAAATAATACAATATGTGGTTCATTTTGAAATAAATATGGCAAATCAAAAAATATATATTAAAATAGGAATGGACCTAGTATTGAGCCCTGCGGTACGCCCATAGACATGCTAGCACCCTGTGAGTTTACTTTGTCGAATGCCTTCGAAAGATCGCAAAATATTCCGATGGCATCCCGTGCCTCTTCCCACGAGGCAAAAACCCGCTTAATTAGTGCTACCCCGGCATCAGTCGTGCAGCGTCCCTTGGTGAACCCGTATAGTTGGTCATGAAATACAGAATTCATGTTAAAGTGACGCAACATCTGAATAAGCATCAATCTTTCAAACACTTTACTGAGCACTGGCAAGATAGAGACCGGCCTATAGTTATTAGGTTCCGCACTATCACCGGATTTAAACAATGGAACTACTTTACTATGTTTCATTAAATCTGGGAAAATCCCTTGATCTACACTTTTATTAAAAATTAATGCCAAATGAGGCGCTATAGTCTCTATAAAAGACCTACACATCCTTACTGACATTCCCCAAAGATCTTCAGCCGACTTAACTTTAATATCTATAAACGCTTTTATCACTGCTAGGGGGTTTGTATACTGAAATCGAAAATTTGTTGAGCAATACTCGACATTACTTTTAAGAAGATCGATAGATAGTGTTGGTGATGATTTCAACGCTTCCGTAGTCTTAAGCGGAATATTTTTAAAGAATTCCTCGAATTCCTGGGCAAATTTCGAATCTGCACTAATACGTCCATTTTCAGTATTTAAATTAAATTCAGTGTTAGGAGATCTAGAGGTATTTCTACCTGTCTCGGTGTTAATTATGTTCCAGGTAGTTTTTATTTTGTTATCCGCGGTCCTAATTTTACTGCTAATGTACAGAGATTTAGCATGCTTACAAACCTTTTTAAATATTTTCGAGTATATACATGACTGACTGACTAGATACATGACTGCGAAAATCCTCACTATTATTAAATTGTTTCATACCATATAACTCAAATAACTTTTCCCTACTTATACGAATACGTCACCTCTTGCGTCCGGTGATCGACTCGGCGGCGCTACCTCTCCGTGCGAACCTCGGCATCTACAAGGCCACGCCGCCCCGGTACTCGCTCGTGTCCGAATCAAACAAGAAACGACTCCGTGCTCAGCAATCGCTGTCGCTGCACACCATCGTACAGGCCCCGCGCTTCGTACGGAACGCGACATTCGCCCGAGACCACGGCGTAGAGCACACTCGCACTCTCTTTGAGCGATCCGATCGGTCGCAGCACGACCACCTTCGCGAGTTGGCGCCCAACCACCGGCGCCCCCCCGACGGCCTCGGCCTCCCACAAGACCTGGTCGCACCGACCGACCCATCGGACGCCACGTGAGACTCCCGCCCGGCCGCCGGGAGGTCGGCAGGACACGACCACGCGCCGCTACCAGCCAGCCGCTCGCCGGGCTCCCCCCGGCTCGAGCGCGGCCCCTGGCGGCGCCCCCACTGGACACGGCCATGCCCCGCCAACAGCTAGCTGCTCGCTGGGCTTGCCCGGCTAGAGCGCGGCTCACGGCGGAGCAAAACCACCGGACTCGACATCGCATCGGGCTCTGCAAAGAGCCCGACTAATTCAACCCCTCGCCTGCTGTAGCAGGCAGCGAGCGCATCTGCCGAAACAGGCATCGGCCTGGATCGTGCGACCTCTCGCCCCCGCCCGGAGACGCAGAGAAGACCCGACGACGACCCGAGTTCAGAAGCGAGTGAGTCGCCGTACGAGACGGAACGCTCCTGCGTAATAAACGCTCTGAGTTTTTGCCGTGAGATTGTTAATTTACATTATTAACTTTAATTTATTTTGTTTACAATTGTTATTTTACTTTATTTTGTTTGCTTTCTATTTACCCTGTTATTTGCTTTATTTTTGTTTTTATTATTAATTTATTGATTTGATTTATGTTATTAATTATTAATTTTTATAATAATTAATAATAGTAAATAATAATTAATTATTATCAACTAGCGACCCGCCCCGGCTACGCACGGGTGCAATATGTATATACATACAAACCTTCCTTAAGTATCACTCTATCTATTAAAAAAAACCGCATCAAAATCCGTTGCGTAGTTTTAAAGATCTAAGCATACATACGGACATACAGCGAAAGCGACTTTGTTTTATACTATGTATTGATGATTAAGTGTGGGAGAGCCATGCTTCGGCACGAATAGGCCGGCTCGACCGGAGTGATACCAGTCAGCCGCTCATGCACGGAAGAACTGACATAGGTGGCGGCCCTTAATATAAGCTCGCTCCAAACGTCCGATAATGGCTTAAACAATCTAGCAATTTTATTTCGATCGCGTTGTGCTAGAAAGCTTGCTGACAAATTAGGTTTCTTAGTAGTATGTACATAGCAGCACGTCGCTGCACCTCAAGATCTACCAGAAGTACGCCCGCGAGCACAGGTAGGGCCTCAGTGCTCGCGAGACGATCTCCGGCCACCGTAAGCGCGGGCCTGCGGACGGCGAGCATGGGTGGCTCCCCGTCCGACCAGAAACAGACCCGAGCGAACGGCGCGTCGCGTTCCGCGCGCGCCTCAAAGAGCCATCAGACCACCACAGATGGGGCCCAATACGGCCGATGCCGATTCGGAGTCGCGGAGAACCTAACGGGTAACCGGGGCTCCGGCTCGACGTGCAGGAGAAGGAACGGGGTGGTTTTTAGTCAGTAAGAGTCTGACACTCCCTCCCGCCTCACCCAGGCGGGAGAAGTCATTCGATGATTTTCACCCCTTAAAAAAAAAAAAAAAAAAAAAGGGCCTCAGTGCTAACCAACCTTTCTAAAAGCCTTACACAGGAAAATCAAGTCTAGACGCTGGCCTTGGAGAAGTTTTCGCCGTACCGCGCCTATTGTGGCCCTATCAGCCCAGACAGGTGCCCCGTAGCACACGCATCCCAGGTAGGTTGTTCCGTATATGATCCTGAGCGTAAGAGAAGACTCCAGACCCTTATCAAATTGTAGTAAAAATCCTTATTGAAAAACATAATAGGTAGATGCATTAGTCACAATATTTAAAATATATTTACAAGCAATAGTTACAATTTTCGAAAGTTCCGCTCGATATCCCTAGGATTTCATCATCAGATCCTGACCTCATGAAACTGGGACCCTCTCGGGAGTTACCTTTCAAATAAAATAGGAATTTTGGAAATTGGTTCACAAATGACGGATTTATCAGTAAACAAACAAAAAGAAACAATCAGCAGTACATAGTAACTCCTCCTTTTTTTGAAGTCGGTAAAAACAAGCTCCGTATTGCCGCGCACAAAACGAATGCGGTGGTGCTGACGACACAGTTTAAATACGACGACCCGGTACTCCACATGTCACATGTCCGGCACCGAGCTAAACCTAGTTCAAGAGATAAAGCTGCTGGGTCTGGCTGCATTACAGACTCTCACATTCAATGCGCTCGTGTCTGCAACCTCACCGAGCATCACTCACGATAACAGTATATACACGCCTAGAGGATCTAACTCCCGGAGAGCCTAGAGACCCACCAAGCGATCGGTCCCCTTATACACGTATATACATATATCGTCCGTGTAATATACACGGACGGCAGCAAGGTTGAGGGAAAAGTAGGAGCTGCTGTGACTTGGTGGGAAAACGGAAAAAGAGTTATAGAGCTGCACCTTCGGCCTGGCGACTCAATACTGTTTTCCAATCTGAACTCTGCCAAGACGGTGAGAGAATCCGGGGAGGCCTCTGTCCGACGTTAAGTGACTCAAGATCTTCGCTTGACCTGCTGAGGAGTCCCTCCGTCACTCAAATAACCCTTGAATGCAGAAACAATCAGTGACAATAGTACACGTACCTATCTTCAAAGAAAAGTTCACGTAGGTATCAACGTTAGTCATCAGCTGATTCGTAACACTGTGTAATGCTTTACTTATTACTTTCATTGCAATCCTGAAGAATACGAATGATGCTAAAGTTAGTAATTGAAGGTCTGAATAATGAAAACACATACCTAGCTAAGTACCTACTCACCTACTTCTACCTACTTAAGTAGGTAGGATCCAAGAGCTCCAAGAACTGTTTGCGGTTTGATGATAGGTAAAAACGCATTGTAGCTATTTAAGTTCAGTAAAAAGTTCCATTCGTGTACTTCTTAAATCGGTTGATTTAAAATTATCTTTCCTATTGATACATTCATATTCCGCGTATGTACATTCCCACATTACTTAGTTATCAGCTGATAAGCTGATTCGTAATTCATAATACCTACTGAATGCATTGTAGGTATATCTTGCTGAATACGTACAAACAATTAATAAAAATTTAGTAATGAGTCTGTATCTGTAGGTTCCTTGTAGACGGAATATACTGTCGCGGAGAACCTAACTGTCGCGGAGAACCTAACGGGTAACCGGGGCTCCGGCTCGACGTGCAGGAGAAGGAACGGGGTGGTTTTTAGTCAGTAAGAGTCTGACACTCCCTCCCGCCTCACCCAGGCGGGAGAAGTCATTCGATGATTTTCCCCCCTTAAAAAAAAAAAAAAAAAAGACGGAATATACTAGTAAATAAATAACATATCTACCTGTGTCACTCGGAGTTTTCGTTCGAAGTTTTCGTCAACACAATCTACGTAAGCACAGTAACACAGTTATACACTACGACATTGATTGGACTATACAACACTACGACACTTGTGTTTCAAGCACTGATCACTCGCAGTCTGCAGTCTCTCAGCATGCATCACTTCCATGTCATGCCTGTGTTGGGAGTTTAAGTTCGATGCGAATATTTCGATAGAGATTGTTTTCACTGTTTTCACATAAACAATGAAAGTTCTTAACTTTGATAAAAATTAGTGACACGAAGTTCAAGGTCATGCGGAATAATTTCGTAAACGACTACCCCGGCAGCACTGAACATGTAATTACTCCGGCAGTGCCAAAGCACAAACTGAAATCTGAATGCGTTTGCGTGTACGCCGTAGGGTTGAGAGTGCTGTCGCGGAGAACCTAACGGGTTACTGGGGCCCGGGACTCGAAGCTCAGGAGAAGGAACAGGGTGGTTTTTAGTCAGTAAGAGCAGACTCTTAGCAGACAGACAGACAGTAGACAACACTCCCTCCCGCTTGGAGTCATTCGATGATTTTCCCGCCTTAAAAAAAAAGAGCTGAGAGTGCTAGGAGGTGGACTCGGTTCGCGTTTCTTATTGGAAATTTGGGGAATTAGTAATAATATCAATTATGTGTTTGAGTTTGTGTCATTGTGTGTTGAGCAACGTTATAAAGCTAGTTACAAGGCAGCGACGTGTAATCGGGCTGAGTTCACACGTACGGATTTTCGTAATTTACAAAAAAAATAAAAATTGCCTACAATTTTTTTATTGATTTGGACTAAGAAACGATAGCCGAGTTACCTCCTTAAAAAGATTTTTCCCAAACAACATCTTGTATATACATATCTATCTAAAACTTTTAAAACAGTTCGAAACTATAGTTGATGAATGAAGTTCGTCTCATGATCTTCTCTGATCATGTCAGAGTAGGTTTTAGCCGATAAAACTCGGCCACCAAGTACAGCCGGGGACCGAAACCAGTTTCCGCCGATCCCGAAAATTATCGACCGTCCTTCAAAACTATTACCTACTTGAACTTACCCTGACCTTCTTCGAAAACTATCCAGTGCCTTCAATGACTTTCGAGGATACAAGCTTATTATAAAAATTATCAGGTGTCTTCGATCAGTTTCAAGTGTGTTCGAAAACTATCTAGCGTCCTCTATCACTTTTGATTATCCATAAAAAAATCAGGCGGGTACGAATACTATCATCGAGCAATCTCGCAAACCATCGAGTGTCCTCGATCACTTTGCGGCGTGCTTAAAAGTGGTCGAGCATCTTGAAAAATTATTACTTACTAAAATACAATAGCTTCAGTTGGGAGATCGACCGGGAGAGAGAGAGCAGGAACATTTTAAGTTACATTTTAAAATAAAATATCCCTATTTCATGAAATATCTACACACTTTTTTTGTTTTATCGAGTATTTACCTCACCCAAAAAGGGCCATAAATATTACGAATTATTTATTTATTCAGTATTTATCGGAAAACACCTATTATGGTAGCCGGGGCCCGGGCAGAGATATTGCAAACATTATTGGTACTACCAAAGTTACAGAATATTCTTTAGTTCCTACACGTCTTTGGACGTCTAATTATAAAAGTTTACCAAGGTCCGCGTTCGCTTCTTCGGTGCATCAAATAAAAAAAACACAATCTCAATGTTAAAGAATTAAGTACCAATATATCGGTTTGATTCGAAGAATCGAATAAATTCGAAGTATTTTTATAATAATTGTACAATAATAAAAAAAAATTAACATCGATGTAGGTATATCGTGCACCTCATCTCTTTGGTGCGAGGCGAGGAGTATTCAAATATTCTGTATAATCTGTGCTCTGTTAAAGTTAGCTCGCAGCTGTCATGTCAGTTGACTGACGTAAGACAGAGAGATCGATTGTTGTAGTTGTACTTGTAGATAGAAATGATTGTATGATAACAAACAAGTTGTATTTCGTATCAAATCGAATAGTAACAGATGATGTGCCTTCTACTGCAAGCGCCACAAGGGAGATTAGTTTTATTGTGAACCGAGTACAAGCCGTACCTGTGTATTATTGATAGTATTGTTATGTTATTGTGGAGACATGGATAATTTCTTCACGGACTTTACCAAAAATGGTGAGTTTATGCGTCACTAGCTCTAGCTGGCGGGTTGTATTGTCACTGTATTTGATGACAACATAACCTGCGCATTATCAGCACAGACTTGCTCCCACCAGTACCGGTGTGTATGTATGCAGTGTGTATGTAACCGATGTGTTATATAGCGCCCCTGTCTCGTTATTTTCGACTTTCCCTGCTGTAATTCAGTCACAGTGCCGTTGCCTGACTGCGCCACGCACACACACACAGTCGTTTACTCAGTATCGGTTGGCAGTATCCCTACATAGAAGGAAGGAGGTAGTGGTAGATAAGGTCGCGCGACGTGACACGCCGATACAGTACTACATTACTGTTGCTGAGTATACAATGTGGATGCTACCCGTCTGCAACAAGTAGTGCGCACAGCCTCCGTAGGATATGAAGTGAATGCTCAAACTTTAAATACATTCAACAGTTTGTTGTGTCTGTGGTGTGTGGACGACACTATGCTTGTTATCTGTACCAACTGTTGAAAGGTTAAATTACTGTTCATAATATTAATGACATGGTACTGGGGCTATGCTAGCAGTGCCGGTTGTACTTCTCCGCCTTAAAGTGAGTAGGGAGCTAGTGTTATTGAAATGACTGAAGTCGATCAGTTACCTTTTATTATTACTCATCTTAGTTAGACTAGTACAATATATTTTATAACATAGATCTTACTTGGTACATACATACATATTACGTACATCTCAAGTGATTGAGACGATTGCAATGTTAATTACATTTTCCACTAATTGGTTTTTGGCTGCCTCGTTGGCCGAGTGGTCGCAAGTGCGACTGCCGGGCAAGGGGTGTAGGGTTTGATTCCCAGGTCGGGCAAAGTATTACTGGGTTTTTTAAAAAATCCTTAGTAGTAGCACGGAGTCTGGAAATGTGCCCGGTATAAGGCAATAGGCTCACCCCCTATTACATGGGACTCATAACATAAATAGTGAAAAGTGGGTGTTACTTCTGTAAAAAAAAGGGGTAGGCAGAGGTGCACACGCACCTCTGCCTACCCCTTCGGGGATAAAAGGCGTGATGTTATGATGACAATTGGTTTTTAGAAATAGTATGACACTAGCTTCTGTTTGCAACTTCGTAAAAAAGTATTGGATACACTCAATCCTCAATCATCTCAACCCCCACACTCAATCCACTGAAATGTATCAAATAAGATGTTACTATAAACTGTATGTGTTACAGTAAATACAAACTATAATGAAGTAACGAACCAGTTATCATTTAACTCATTGCTAATACCAAATGTTTCCTGTCCGTTGTGTTCACATTACTTTGGGTTTTACAACATTATGACAAAAGAGGTTGATTGTATCCCTTGCCCCGTGTTATCCAGAAATCATTCAAGTGAAGTATTACATGACAGACCATTTAATGCTGTACATCAGTAAACATTGTCGCACGCAGGACACAGAGCATGCACTGTATCTATGTATGTAGGCTCCCCTCGTATCTGTCTCTCTGTGTAATATAACAGTCAAGTATTTGTTCAGTTTCTCAGTACGTGTGGGGTTTGTATGTAATATTGTTGTGTGACATGTCATCATATAGTTTAGTAAGTGTCCGTCTGGTGTTTGTTGCAGACATGTTCGCGAGCTGGGTGAGTAGTGCTCGTAGTGGAGGCGGGCGGGCGCGGCGCGGGTGAGTAATGCCCGGCGACACCGGAGTAAGTACTGTACTGACGTGCTACGCTCGCGTTACAGACGCCGCAGCCGGCGCCAGGCGCCGCGCAGCTGCCGGCCGGGCATGCCACGCCCGCCACACGACCGCCGCAACCACTCGCCAAGCGACCGCCGCGCGACCGATACTGTGAGTCAAACAGACCGACACTACGCTACACTCATACTACACGTTGCTTTCATTCACAGAATTATAGACATGGTAACATATCTTCCATTGCTGCCTCCAAATATTTCGGCAAAATAATGTTGGCAGAAATAATGCGCCGGCGCATGTGAAATATCACTCGGGTTGTCACCTGTCAGTTGTGGTCAGTGTCACGCATACAGCCACTACTGTCAAACTGCCAGATTAAAAAGTAAAAAAGTTGGGAAGTAGTAGTCGCGGGTAGTCGCCGCACGTTCGATGTCAGTGTAGATGTACCCGCGACCGCAGTACCTCGGCGCCATTGTACGTAGCGCCATTGTACAGTAACTAGCGGACTGCGAGGACGACATGTGTGACAACGAAGGTAATAATACCATCTAGTTGTGTATCATGCTGTAGTATGTAATGTATGTTATATGAGTAACGCGTGTGGGGGCGCAGTGCGTAGTGTTGCAGACGGCGAGCCGCCCGCCAAGCGCGCCGCGCCCTCCATCCGCGTCGGCGCCGGCTTCAAGTGGAACCTGCAGGTCAGTGACGGTGTACCGTGGACAGTGTACTGTGTACTGTGCTGGGTCCGTGTGGCAGTACAGTACAAGACGAGGCATGTCGGCAGACGCTGGCGGCGGCGGCGGACGCGGTGGAGTGCGGCGGTAAGTCCCCGGTGTCGGCGCTGAACGAGCTCGGCGTGCGCGTGGCGTACTGCGTACTGCGGCAGGGCGGGCCGGCGCACTGTCCCAGCTTCCACGTCGCCGTCACCGTGGCGGACCTCCGCTTCGAGGGCTGCGGACACTCCAAGCGCGAGGCCAGGGCCGCGGCCGCCCGCGCCTGCCTGTCCGCTCTGCTCGCCAGGGCGGGGCGCGTGCTGCCTCCGCCCGCGCCCCCCACCGCGCCCCCGCGCGCCCCCGACTTCACGAGCGACGAGCCGCACATGTTCCCCCCCAGTAAGTATACCACACAGTACTCCGCCACATACACACACACACACTGTCACGTACAGCACGCTATATCTGCGCGCAGTGTCAGAGTTCCAGTGCCCAGCGCCGATGCAGTCGCTGCCGCCGGCGCCCGCGCCCCCCGCATCCCCCGCGCCCCTGGCGCTCCCGAGCACAGAGCTGACCAACGGCACCAGTATGCCGGTCGAGATGGCAGTGGACAGCTCGGCCGCTCTGTTCGGCGCCGGGGGCGGGGGCGCGGCGCTGAAGAGTCCCATCAACGTGTTGTACGAGAACTACTCCGGCCTCACCTTCACCTGCACCTTCGGGGACGGCTCCCCGCTGACTGCGCCGCAGGGTGAGCGCGTTACCCTACTAATATTATACAGGCGATAGTTTGTGTTTCTTTGTTTGTTTGTTACTCACGTAAAAACTGCTGAAGCGATTGGAATGATAGGCTACTTTTCACCCCACGACAACGCGGGCGAAGCCGCTGGCGGAAGCTAGTAGAGTGTACTATGACAGTACGCGATGTGCTAAGTATACAACATACGTTGCAGCGCCGCTGCAGCTGAGTCACAGCATGCGGTTCAAGGTGGTCTGCCAGGTCAAGGAGCACAAGTTCGAGGGATACGGTGAGATGTTACATTAATACTTAGTTACTGACACTCGCAGACATCGCATGATTATTGAAACTATTCCTCAGTAACTATTTTGTTCTGACAACAATTGCTGAGGACTGGGTTGAGTGACCATTGAGTGAGTCTCGGGTTCCTTTAATGATCAGTTTGCTACAGTTCAGCATTGCTCCAGTAATACATATATTTTTATTTACGGTGGGGGTAGCAGGAAAATATTTTTTTCTGATACTTAACTATTTTGTTGTAAGTAGCTTGTAGTTTATTTGTAAACATATTCCTTCAAATGTGCGCAGGTATTGTAATGACTGACTAAAACGAAATGAGTCGTCAACAGTCCGTTGGTGTGAAATATTGAGTTGAAGTATACCAACAAATAATATTGTCTGACCAATCTGTTTATTGTAAAGTAAGATCTATTGAGACAGGGGCTTTACCGACCTCTCTTGAATTTTAAAGAATAAGTAAGCTAGCATAGGGAAACCTAAACGACATTTATGGTTTTTACGTTATAAGTGACATATATTAGTACTCATAAGGAGTTAGTGTAGGTACTTATTGTGCAAAGTAATTCTTAGTTGAGAGGTTTTTGTAGGGGTGGTTGGTCACCAGTCACCACACTAAGAAATTATTAGTTATAAGAGGTGGAAACAAGTCGGAGAGTGTTGTATACAGGGTCGAGCAAAAAGCTAGCGAAGTTGGCGGCGGCGCGCTCCGCCCTGGCCGCGCTGGAGGAGGGCGGCGGCCCGCGGAGCGACCCCCTGCCCGCCCAGCACGGCCTGCACCAGACGCTCGCCGACCACATCGGCAAGCTCGTCAACGAGAAGTTCAACGAGCTCATGAAGAACGACGTCGTGCACTCGAAGCGCAAGGTGCTGGCGGGCATCGTCATCACGACCGGCGGGCGCGCGGAGGGCGCGCGCGTCGTGGCCGTCACCACCGGCACCAAGTGCGTGTCGGGCGAGCACATGTCGGTGTCGGGCCGCGCGCTCAACGACTGCCACGCCGAGGTCGCGGCGCGCCGCTGTCTGCAGCGCCATCTGTACGCGCAGCTCGCGCAGTACGCGCGCGCCGCGGACCCCACCGTGCCCATCGAGGACAACGACCTCGAGCCGCTGCCAGGTACGCATCGCTCGCACCAGTTGCCCCGCGAACTTAGCGTCCCACGATACCGAGCCGCGACTAACCCGGCGCCCGCCCGCAGGCGGCGGCTACCGGATGAAGCCGTCCCGGCAGGTGCACCTGTACGTGAGCACGGCCCCGTGCGGGGACGGACGCATCTTCTCGCCGCACGAGCCGCACCTGGCGGAGCCGGACCGGCACCCCAACCGCCTGGCGCGCGGCCAGCTGCGCACCAAGATCGAGTCGGGCGAGGGCACCATCCCGGTGAAGAACTGCCACAACGTGGTGCAGACGTGGGACGGCGTGATGCAGGGCGAGCGCCTGCTGACCATGTCGTGCTCGGACAAGGCGGCGCGCTGGGCCGTGCTGGGCCTGCAGGGCGCGCTGCTGTCGCGCCTGCTGCGGCCCGTGTACCTGGCCTCGCTCGTGCTGGGCTCGCTGCTGCACCCGCACCACATGTACAGGTCGGTGCCGGTCCGTTACTTGCTTTCTGCTCTATTCACACACTAGGACGTATTTGAAGTAGACAGACATTACAGGTGAATGTTTTCAATGTGTAGGTGTTTATGTTTATATTACAACCGTCGTGACACATACTAAATTAATCATTATGTTTTCGACTTACTCACGTAACTGTTTGACGAAGAATTCGTTTCAAGTTCTAGTTTCAAGCCGTGCTAGAGCAGCGCGTCGGTCGCGGAATACTACTCATGAATATGAGCCTCAGCCGAAAACATAATAATTAATTTAATATTGTAGGTATTTGTACAAACATAAAACCCAACCACCAATTTGGTGTAACCATTCAGATTTTTCATCCGCGAATTGAGCCTGCGCTTGGGTATACTTAGTAGGTGCCTATATTTATTATACGTTCCAACATTCTACATTAGGAATTTGTCTCACATCGTATGTGCGGTACAAACATACGATATCAAGTAAACAGTTGACATACATAACACTCAGACCCGGAATAACAATTTGTGTACAAGATTACACAGAGTTGTTACATGCGGGGATCGAACCCACTACCCGTTGCGTGGCAATCAGTTACCCAACCATTGCGCAATGAAATTGTTTAGACACGTTACTGGTCAGCGACAGGGTGAGGCATTCCTCCCACCTTGCACCACCGTATTACTGTAGTACATGTAGTACTGTTACTATTCATAGACACGAGGGGTTTGGGTTAGAAATGAAACGACATGATGTTGTACAATATTTGTATGTCGGGGGCGCGGGCGCTAGGCGCAGGGTGGGGCGGGGGCGCGTCACTCGATGGAGTAGGGCGACGTCCGGTGAGTCAGCAGGAAGTACGAGCCGCGCGCCCTGCAACACGACACGCGCCGTTACAACGCGTCCAGGCGGCCGCCGACGGAACTAAAACAGCGTGCAGTACATACATGCGCGGCGACAACTATTGTGACAACGGACTGTGTCTGTATTCTGTACAGTACATATAGTTAGGGCGCCACGCTCAGCCGGGCGCCGGGCGGGGCCAGGCCCAAGAGTTTCCGCAGCGCCCCCCACCAGCCCCCGGCCCCCAATTCCAGGGTGACCCCAGGCAGGGGCGCGGGGTCTCTGCCGACGTAGCGCGAGGTCTCCCTGGCGACGTGCGCGAGCTCGCCTGCGCTGCTCTTGACGCGGGTAGTGACGTCACGCGCGACGCTCACTAGCGGCGCGCCCCGTACGAGCGCCCCCAGTACTCCGAGCGCGCCCAATGTCGGCCACGAGTCGGTGGCAGTGTCCCGGCGCAGTGCCGGTAGGAACCGCTTGTGTCTGCTGTGTACGGGTGCAGTGGTGAGCTCGAACACGAAGTAGTGCGGCGGGTGTAGCATGCCCGCACCTGTAAGCGTGCGCTGCTGTACAAGCCGTGTGCGGTGGGTGCGTGGGGCGGTGGGTGCGTGGGTGCGTGGGGCGGTGGGTGCGTGGGTGCGTGGGGCGGTGGGTACGTGTGGCGGTGGGTCTCACGTGGCGGGGGCCGCGCTGCCCATGTGGGCGATGCGTGCGCCGGCGCAGTGTCCGCGCGTGTAGTCGCGCCAGGAGGGACACTGCGACGCGAGGAAGCTACGCGGGCGCAGCACGGACTCCGCGTAGAACTGGTACGACCGCCAGTGGCTGCAGAAAACTACATCGGACCGACATGTTACTTACTCAGTCGCTCGGTATTACTGATAATTGTAATTTTTTCATTAAAATGGTCATTATTAGCTCTGAATCAGGGAATTCTCTCGTGTCCAGACCAGGGACCCAATCTCTGATTCTGAAAAGGGCACCAAAGTGTCCATCCACATATGACATCGGTTGCTTACCATCAGGTGAACCGTCAGCTAGCTCTTCGACCTGTATTATAAAAAAAATTACAATGTATTAGGCCGGTGTCAGGAAATTCGGCGTTGTTTCCCTCTCTCTATGAAGTGGGGGAACAGAGAGTACACGTTAGAATCCATTATTACATGTCCAGTGTAGTGGGTGCAGTATGTACTGGCGCTAGTACTCACACTTGTTGAGCAGCAGTTGTTGCGGCAGTACCACCTCCAGCTCGCACCCAGGCTGGGGGCTGGCGCCGCCGTTGGGGAAGAAGTCCGCGTGACCCAGCGGGTGCTTGTAGCCTGGACACGAACCGACTATTACATTCCGCAATGAAATCAATCAGACGATATTATTAGTCATGCTCCGCCCTCCTACCACGACCGGCCTCACAAGAAACTGTATGAGTGAGACTACCAGAGGCTCTCTAAATCTACAATCTCCAAAGGGCTAGTGACGCACCTGTAACGCCTCTGGTGTTGCGGGTGTTGGTGGGTGGCAATAACTTACCATCAGACGATCTGTTTGCTCGTCAGATGTGAAGAGACCTGAAGCAGACTGCTGTGGTAGTTCTAGTTACCGAATATCCCGGCGTCAGTGTGTATGACGTCCACGAAGTCCGCGTCGCTGGGGTCCAGTCTCTGGTCCGGGTGGACCCCAGCGAACAGGGGCAGGGCGGGGTCCAGGCCGGTGATGCGCGCGACGCGGCCGGTGCGCAGGGCGGCCCCCGCCACCCCGGCGGCGTGGGCGCCCAGGCTGTGGCCCACGAGGTGCGTGTGGTTGAGGCGCAGGCCCCGCGCGGCCAGGTAGTCCAGCAGGCGCGCGGCGTACTGGCCCACGTACCACGTGTTGTGCGCCGCGGCCGGGTACCAGGGACCCGCCTCCAGGCGCGCCGCGTCCACCATGATGACGTTGCTGTCGCCGCGCTGCATGTACGCTGCAACATCGCTCGCTGTCGTACTATGTCTCACTGTCAGTAGTTTGTGCTCTGTCGCTACGTCTCTGCTCACCCTCTCTGACGAGCACGGCGCTGCCATCTTCCGGCTGCTCCATGAAGGCGTGGAAGTAGACGACGGTGTGGGAGTTCCAGTCGATGCTGGACGCGAACAGTAACTCGTCGTCGTCCAGCGCCAGGCGCTGCGGCACTGTCGGGTTGTGTCTGTACACACACATACATATATTATTTCACCACCGCTGCTCTTCACGTGGGTGTCGTATAGCCGACTTAAAGGAGTACATATTTGACAGACCAACTGCGTTCTTTGATCAACCTGATCCGTTCCAACTGGCATCTCCAACTAGCTTGCCAACCTTGGAGATGAAGTCTAACCCCTTCTAAGTAGAAGAGATCCGCACGTAGTCCCCATATCTCGTCGTGTGGGTACTGACCTGGTGTAGAGCTGGAAGGAGACGTCGGTGCCGGCGTGCACGTACGGACACTTGGCTTTGTCCACGGGGGCTATCTGGAGCAGCGCGTTCTCGTACTGCACGCCTGGCGGACCTGCGCAGGGAAACGAGGAATATATCCAAGATAGGGTCAATTTGTGGGTCATACAGAGGATAGTAGTGCTTGCGACCACTCGGCCAACGAGACTACCGGGCAAGGGGTCTCGGTTCGATTCACGGGTCAAACAAAGTATAACTAGGTGTTTTCAACATATCTCAGTAGTAGCCCGGAGTCTGGAATTGTGTCCGGTATATGCCTAGTGCAGGTCATGATGCGGAGCGAGGGGGACTGGGATGCCGTCTCCTCCTTTTGTGAAGCAGTTATGCTAGCTAAGGAGAAGGCGGGACGCGTCCTCGCAACCCAGCCATCGCGAAGGACACACCGGGCGTCGGGGATCGCGGGACGATCTCCGGCCACCGTAAGCGCGGGCCTGCGGACGGCGAGCATGGGTGGCTCCCCGTCCGACCAGAAACAGACCCGAGCGTACGGCGCCGAGCGTTCCGCGCGCGCCTCAAAGAGCCATCAGACCACCACAGATGGGGCCCAATAGGGCCGATTCCGATTCGGAGTCGCGGAGAATCTAACGGGTAACCGGGGCTCCCGCTCGACGTGCAGGAGAAGGAATGGGGTGTTTTTTAGTCAGTAAGAGTCTGACACTCCCTCCCGCCTCACCCAGGCGGGAGCAGCTATTCGATGATTTTCCCCCTTTAAAAAAAAACACTGCATAAAAGTATTACACACGAACTCACGAGCCGTCAAACATAATGTATCTATATATAGCATTACATGCGCCGGCGGTAAGGCAGGGCAAAAAGTATTGGGATTATCGCCAGTTACACATAACAGTCAACCAGCGTAGTGTAACATCTTACAATGTTGTAACAATCACGGTGTTACAGCGATGTTACAGGCGCGCGCAGTAACACTGGCCCGGTTCCGGTCCGCCGCGCGCCGGTCGAGTCCTGCGACCCCCGCGCCGACGAGTTATGTTAATTCATTCCTCGCTAGTACTGCGCGCCAGTACTGCCAGTGGACAGGTCACTTTCTACAGCTACGAACTACTGCTATATAATTACACCCGACTCGTTGAGATACGGGGAATTCATTTAACATACATTCCAATAGAAGGGCACTCTGTCTATCTGCCTGTCTGTCTGTGTGCTATGCTACTCCAAAATGACTGAACGGTTTTTCATGAGATTTTCACAAATATAATTCTACCCTTTGCGTGATTTTTTTTAAAGAAAATCTGTGTATAACAATGCTTGTTTTGTATTTCCTCAATTCCAAACTCTCAACGTATTTATAACTCCTTTAATGTTGCGGGTGTCCATAGACGGCGCCAATTGATTGCCATCAGATGATCCATTCGCTCATTAGCTAAACAATCCCACGTAATATGGCGAGCGAAGACACGTGCTCACACTATACTAGATACCACATATTATAATGTAGTCGCGACCAGTTGTCGCAGACGTCCATAACTGGCGGACCGGCGACTACTGGGGAGTTGCACAACTTGCATTGCACTGCTCTGTCATATAACATCCTGCAGGACTGGCTCTTACATACATACATACAGACACACTGACTGACATATGATGTAACGTCTATCCATCGATAGAGTAAGCACAGTTGTACCGAGCCGCCATCCACTGTAATGTCTACAGTGTTTTCATAACTTTATCCTTCGCTACGATCGTCTTATTATTTTCTTATCACTACATAGTATAAAACAAAGTCGCTATCCGCCGTCTGTCTGTCCCTCCCTCTATGATCTATGTATGTATATCTATGTAAGCTTAGATCTTTGAAACAATGCAACGGATTTTGATGCGGTTTTTTTTATTAGATAGTGTGATTCTTAAGGAAGGTTTATATATACCTCTACATGCATGTTGCACCCATGCGAAGTCGGGCCGGGTCGCTAGTATACTATATTATTGACTGCACGGTTGGTACGGTGGCTGGACAACAAACTACCGCGCAACGTGTCGCACGTTCGATTCCCTCACGGAACAACACTTTGTGTGATCCACAGATTGTTGTTTCGGGTCTGTGTGTCATGTGTATGTGAAGTTGTATGTTTGTAAACGCACCCACGACACAGGAGAACATCCTAGTGTGGGGGTAACGTTTAAAAAAAAAAAATTCACACACAAAGTCTAATTCACAATTTGTATATTTTACAAAGAGCTGGTTCAATGACCCCGCGGTGTTTGAACCTGTCACATTGACATATATTGCGTAGTGTCGTCTCTCAATCAATGTGCCTGTATCTATATCTCTATCAGTATCTGCAATGTATATGTATAGTCCTGAATTACATCAGCATCGAGTATTACAACCTGCCGCAGCGGCGCGCGCCCTCTAACCATGTTACCGCGACACGCTCCAGTAGTACTTGTCGCAAGCGCACCAGCTAACCAACATAGCACTCACTGGGAGTCGAACCGCATACCTAGCTTGACCCAGTCTCACTATGTCGCACGCGTCGTACATCCCATAATATTAACATCATGCGACATAGTCACAACGAAGGAACAGACAGAGACGGACTGAATGCCTACATTGTGAGACACAGTCGGTCACAAGTGTAGATATTAAAGTATTGGTCCGAACACTCGAGTCTTCGATCATTTGGCTTGCGATGATTTATAGTTCAAACAAAACATAAATCATCCTACAACTTTGAGACTGAGACAAGGTCACCAGTAATGCTCGTTGTCGTTATGTAAATGAGCAGTCGCCTGTGGATGCCCACACAGGCTCGCCACGCTCCGGCACCGGTTTGGCTCAACCGGAGTGATACCACACATCAACAGCATATAAATGCCCACTGCTGAGCAAAGCCTCTTCTCACACGGAAAAGGTTTGAGCATTAATCACCACGCTTGCTCAATGCGGCTTGGCATATCAAACTTATAATTAGAAATTATAACCTGTGAAGGTAAACATTGTGAGCAACGATGTTTTCCTTCGCCGTTTGTCAGTGGTGTCTAGATAATCTTAGAGAGTACATATAACTTGAGAAAAGTCACATTGGTACTTGCCATGAGAAGCGGGCGGGTATCTTAAACCTCTGGGCGACCACGACCCCAAGTGATAGGTACCACGACTGAGCAAAAAACTGCCGTGAAACAACCAAAGCGTTGTTTCCCGTGTAAATGAAATTCAATGCTCTCCCCTCAGCCCGAAGGCTCAAATCCCCAAAAAGCCGACAACACCCTGGTGTTCCAGGTGTCCATGGGCGCCGCCGATGGCTTACCATCAGGCGACCCCTCGTTTGCCGGCTTATCTCATAAAAATCAGTATACTCACGTATGAGGGACAGGAAGCAGGCGAGTGGTACCACGGACTGCATGGCGGCTCGAACACTAAACTAAACTATATTATTATTGAAGTATACTATGTGAGTTCGGCTGGCAGTAGTGCGCCGCGTGCAGTGCGGCGGAGGCGCGGCGGAGCAGTGCCGGCAGTGGGTGGGTAACGCTACAAGTAATACATCGACACCTTGCTCCGCTCCCTTTAATTACTGTTTACATAAACTCGCCAGTACCGCACGACTCGTCCAATGTCTAGCCACACTCCCAAGTACCTACATTCATGCTAGTAGGCTGCCTCGACTGCTGGCCAAATGGTCTCGTGTTCGGGCAAAGTATTGCTGGGTTTAAATAAATTCTCAGTAGTAACACGGAGTCTGGAATTGTGCCCGGTATATGGCAATATACTCGCCCCCTATTACATGGGACTCATAACATAAATAGTGAAAAGTGGGTGTTACATTGTACAGTGGCGGTAGGTGCCGTAATGTGCACCTCTGTCTACCTCTTTAGGGATAAAAGATGTGATGTTATGTTGCTAGTAGGATCTAGCTGTGCTTTTTTTGAAACCTTCAAAATGCGAAAGTCACAAAATTTCTAGAGAGAAAGACTTTCTGTTGGGACAACCCCCCCGCCACAACCTCCCAAAAGCGCAGCAATCCAGTGCACCGGGATCTGCAGTAGATACAACCAATTAAACACTGAAACACTGAAGTCTTAGGGACATGAACAACTGCCGTGTATCACGCTACGAAATAATTAGATACGTACACACATAGCATCACGCTTTTTATCCCTGAAAGGGTAGGCAGAGATGCACATTACGACACTTACAGTCCAGTACTATTTATGTTATGAGATGAGTCCCATGTAATAGGGGGTGAGCCCATTCCCATATACCGGGCACGATTCCAGACTCCGTGCTACTACTGTAGTACTTTAGTAGTGCTTTGCCCGACCCAGGTCCCGACCGATTCCTGCATCGAACCCCAGACCCCATGGGTCACACATGCAACACAGAAATAATTATATCGGAAGACATTATTACATAGGCAGGAAAATTAGTAGGAGACGTCTCCATGAGGTGTGGACGTCACAAGTACATTCAGGTCCACGCCGAGTGTTCCCGCGGTATGTTATGTATGTATGTGAAGTGTATCTGTGTGTGTGGTCTCCGACGTGTTCTGTTGGGGACCTGTAACAATTTGCTTGTTGCAATTAGCGCATCATCAGAGATTTGTCTCTCGCAGTGCGTACATTCAATCTTTCTTGAGTTATTATCTGTTTGGCGACGCGATAATGTTTGGTTGTGTCTAGGCCATGTATGTGTTCCAATGTGTTGGTATTGTGTACGCTCTGTGTAACGCTGTGTAACGTGTTGTGTACACAGAGCAATCTGCGGTCGTATCGAGGCGTACCTGTCGTGTCTGCCGCCCCCCTATCAGCTCCAGCGCCCCCTACTGTCGCGCGCCGCCAGCACCGAGGCCCGCACGCCGGCGCGCGCGCCCTCCTTCAGCGTCTGCTGGGTCTGCACGCACCAGGTACTGAACCCACTACACACTCGGTACACACAGACAGGACAGGACAATAACTCCCCGCCCTGGCCGCAGCTACCCGAGGTGATCAACGCGACGACTGGCAAGCTGGAGAGCGGCCAGCCGTCCCTGCTGTGCAAGCAGAGTATGTTCGCGCGCTGGCAGTACCTGGCGCGCCGCCTGCCGCCGCTGCCGCAGGACGCAGACCTCGACCTGCTCGCCAGCGACCACGACCTGGCGGCCGACGCGGCCGGCGCGCCCCCGCCCCCGCCCGCCGCGCCCCCCGCGCCGCTCGACGTCTCCGACACGCTGCTGTACAACGAGGCCAAGCAGATGTGTCCCGCGTACCAGGTCAGTACTCAGTCAGTACTCGGTCGGTCGTCAGTCGGTGCTGCAGTGTCGTAGCGCGTACTGTATGTGTGTCTGTTCGTGTGTAGCTCGCCAAGAAGCGGCTGATCGAGGCGTTCGAGAAGGCGAAGCTAGGAAGCTGGATCAAGCGCCCGCTGGAGCAGGACCAGTTCGTGTGCGAGCTCACGGACGCCGACCCCGCGCTCCTGTTCACTTAGGCGGGCCCACAGTCCGCGCCGTGTGGCGCCGCGCCCCCGCGCCCCTTCTGTCCCCGATGATGTCTACCAAAGCAGTCGCAGCTTGTAGTATTCCGAGACGCGGCCCGCCGGGCCCCGCGCTTTGGTAGTGGATCATGTCGCGGCGCCACACGAGCTCGGTGTAGACCAACCTTGGAGGCAGAGTACACTCCCTGCGCCGCACCGTCCCCGCCCTGTCGCTCCCCGCCCTGTCACTCCCCGCCCTGTCGCTCCCCGCCCTGCCACTCCCCGCCCTGCCACCGCGCGCACCACCGCCGCAGTTACTCACAGACATATCGCGCGCCCCGGTGCTGCGCGATGTTTTCTCCGCTCCGCGTCTGTGTAAGTCGTGTCCGGCTGTGTATGGCTGTGTACGGGTGTGTATGGCTGTGTATCGGAGCGGACTAGACATGGCGCAGCGTGCGGCGCGCTGATTGTCTCCGAGTAGCGCGGCGTGTGTCGCTATATAATATATCGCTATATACACCGTAATATATAATATATTGTATCGCCCGGTCAATTGTCAGTGCCATGTGTCTACTGTATACCTGCGTATAATAATAATGTTGATGTCCTTCTGTCTGTTGATGCCGCGAGCCCCGCGCCGGGACGAGTCGTCACTATACCAAAGATTGCCAGTCGTCTGTATTATATTGTCGGTCGCCGCGTCCCCGCGCCGCGCCGGCCGCTCCATTCATGTATTGCATGTTGTTGCTGACTTATAACACGGTACTATTCACAAGCCTGTGTTAGTCTCACAGTCTCACAGTCTCACACGTTCTGTCTCACTCTCACAGAACTTATTTAGGCCCTCAATGCATCTGTAACTCCACTGGTGTTGCGGGTGTATATTGACGGCGACGATTGCTTACCATCGATCGATCCCTTTAAAATATATATAGAAGGTTTGTGAATAGTACACATATTATAGTTATGTACCATTTTTTGTTTGTTTGTCCTTTCCCTGTGTAGTTACCGACCGAATGTAGTCAAAGTGTGTGGTGTGGGTTCAGTTCCCATGTAGAGACCTATATTTTATAAAGTTGACATGATAGTAATTCGTACGTCTCACCCACACGACGCAGTCAGTCGGTGGCTACACTCGTACGAGTTAACTTATTGTGTGTGTGTGTGTGTGTGTGTGTGTGTGTGAGATGTCTGAACATGTCGGTGATACAACACAAAGAACGTATTGTTAAGAGTATTTTTTTATTAAAGCTTGTAACACACTCGTAACGTCTGCGTCAGTCAGCGCTCCGTGTATTCTAGTCTGTTCTCAACTTAGTATAGAGCCAACTCCATCGGGGGATTTTTTTAAATAGGAAATATTAAAATCGTACAATTAGCTAGTTTGAATAGTTAGTAAGTCGATTCTAAATCAAAGATATCAAAATTATTTGTTTATATTGTTTGAATTTATCGCGAGTTGTGAGTGAACGCACAAGAGACAATCTGAGTGAGATCTGAGGATGTAGTGAGTAGTGTTAGTCAATCAAGTTTAGAGTGTAACAATCAGTAAATTATATTGTAGTTAGACTAATTATTGTAATTTACAAAAATCATTGAGAGTTACTTAGTATAAGATTCTGTAATTGCATAATTTGGCACAAATCTGTGATCCCCTGTAATGTAAGACCAAACGAAACGAGCCATGATGGTTATACACGTAGCGCCATCTAGTTGTAAGGGCCGGAACTACTTGCTCTGTTATTGATGTTGTTGTACTAGATGGCGCTACCGTGCCGCGGTACGTTACGAGCTGTCGTGTGTACCACGTTATGATAGTTGCTTAGTATAGAATATTAGTTAATATAATAATGTAATATTGATGGCGCCGGGCGTCGCTCGCTCGACTACTGTAAGCTCAAGATTAAGTTGAATAAATCAGTTTGTATGCAGTGCCGACTATTATTTCGCTCTCTTGTTTTACCACCCCTAAACATCTCTTAACTAAGTGTTACTTAGCGTGACGTAACATATAAACTAACCCCTTGTACTGTTACGTGTCAGTTACAGGTTGGTGAAAACAAAAACGACTAAGAGCTTAGCTTAGGGGTTTCTTTAAATTTACGGGAGTAGTCAAAATGGGGACACAGTCTCCTTCTCCTAATACAATATTATGAAACAGACCAATAGCACTTTTACTGTCTCCACCCTACCTATTATATAAGGGAGTCGAGTCTCCACCCTGCCCATTACTTCAGGGACACACGTCCATATTGCTATTGCCTGCACAGTGCACTAGTAGGTACTAATATTGTAAATTATTTTTATGGACTAGGAGACAAACGAGCAGACGTATCACCCGATGGTAAGCGATCGACGTCATCATGTGACAGTGTGTGTATGTTTGTTACTCAAACATGTCAAAACGGCTGAAGGGATCGGGATGACATTTGGAACAGGGGTAAGTTATGTTCTGGTATAACACATAGGGTACTTTGTATCGCACGGGAAGGCGGGCGAAGCCGCGTTCGGAACCTAGTAGGACCCAATAATTATAGACCGGTCTCTATTTTACCAGCGCTCAGCTAAGTGTTTGAAAGGCTTTCTCAGATGTTGCGTCACTTTAACATTAATTCCGTCTTTCATGCTCAACAATACGGATTCACCAAGGGTCGCTGCACTACTGACGCGGGAGTGGCTCTAATTAAGTGAGTTTTCGCCTCATGGGAAGAAGCACGGGATGCCATCGGAATATTTTGTGATCTTTCGAAGGCATTTATTTGACTGTGTTGAACATGAGAAACTAATGCTGAAGCTGGAATACTACGGCATTCGGGGGACGTCGCTAAAACTGTTGAAATCATACCTTCAGGATAGGCAACTTAAAGTACAGGTAAATAAAGTATATTCACAGGGTGCCAGCATATCTATGGGTGTACCGCAGGGCTCAATACTTGCCCCATTCATTTAAAAAAACCTCAGATGGTATTATTTGCTGATGACACTTCATTAGTTTTTAAAATAAATAGACGAACAAATAATTATGACGACGTAAATAATGCCCTAATGAAGGTTCATAATTGGTTTACATTAAATAACTTAATATTAAACGATAAAAAGACAAAATGTATTAGATTTGTTTTGCCAAACGTTAAAAGCAATGAATGTGACATATTGTTGAATGGTGAGAGATTGGAGTTTGTAACAGAGACAACTTTCCTGGGAATTACTGTAGACGACAAATTGCAATGGGTCCTCACATTACATCATTAGCGGGACGATTGAGCTCTGCAGCTTATGCTGTTAGGAAGATCCGACAGTTAACTGACATAGGCACGACAAGACTAGTGTACATCAGTTACTTTCATAGCATTATGTCGTATGGCATTTTGCTGTGGGGACACGCTGCTGACTATCTTTATCTTACAAAATCGTGCCGTCAGAGCTATCTACAACATAGGCCGTCGCGAATCTCTCAGAGAGAGGTTTAAGGAGGTCAACATTATGACCGTTCCATGTCAATTTATCTATGAAAACATCATGTATGTTAGGAAAAACCTACAGTTATTTGGTAAAGTGTCGGACAGACATCACTATCAAACTAGACATAAGAATAGATTAAGTCAACCAACTTTGAGATTGGCGAAAGTAAGTAAGTCGTTCATGGGATTCTGTGTTAAATGTTATAACAAGATACCAGGCGACATACAACACCGAATTGAAACAAAATTTAAATTATGAATAAAAAAAACTTTATGCTTGGATGCAAGCAAGCAAAACATTGATGAAGAACCTCTAATTAATACAGCTATGTTGCTCATTTGTATATTGTTTAACGTACATGATTATGTACTGTAAATGTGAGAGCCCTGTAATTAACTGAATATTAAATTAGAATAGTTGAATACGTTTGTGTCAGCTTGGAGTTGTCATGCTCACTCAAAGGTCTCATTGGCGGTGGCACGTGCAGTGGATCGCTCGATTCCCTGCAATATGGTTGAGTTGGGCGGTGCTGGTGTACGTGTCATGTTCGTGAACGGGCGCCGCCAACTGGGACTGGTCAGCTCCAGACTGTATTATTTATTGTCTTTAAGGTTATTTTCTTTTTCGATCACTTTGACTGGATTTTAGTGTTACATTTTTTTTCACACAACCCAAACAACAAAACTATGTAACTAGAGAATTGTATTGTGAACATGATTGAAAAAGAGTACCTATGGAGTTTCTTGCTCGTTCTTCTACATATATATACTTCATCATACATGCACCTTGGAATGAGCAAATAGCTTCACTTTTAATTTTTTTTTGTTGACGTTCAAAAGTGCCTCTCTGGTCTAATTGAAATAAATGATTCTGACTTTGACTTTGAGCTACAGATAAAGATATAATTGAAAAAATTAGTTGCGGCACCTAAATAAAAGTAGGTATCAAATCTACTATAAGAATGTAGGTTAAATATTAGGTCCACTTGAAGTGACCTACATACACATGACCAGGGCGCTCCCAGTGTCATATCACAGCTCCCGATACTGACAGATTCCCAGATAACTGCTGACTGGGCGCAGTGTCGGCGCGGACACCGCACTGTGTCAGCGTGCGTGATTAGATAACAGCTTGCGACATGTTCGGGTTACGTCACTATGTACAGCTTGGCACAACAGAGTTTGGCATAATTGAGGTCGCTAGTGTCGCACCTGTGCCAACCTGGTACACTGCGCCTCAAACGGGTTCGATTTGTGTTATTTTTATCGAGTTAGAAGAGGAGTTGCTCAGGGTCGGCTTACACTACGCTGGGGCCCCGGAGCACTCAGTAATTCGGGGCCCTTTTGGTATGTTTTTTTACGTTGCCCCACACTAGGATGGTCTCTTGTGTCGTGGGTACAAACAAACAAACATACAAGTTCACATACACATCACATCCAGACACGGTACAACAAATTGTGGAATCGAACAAATCACACGTGTAGCGGGTGTGTCCGTCTTAGAAATTGTCGGTACTTCGGGCCCCTGAGTGTGGGGGCCCTGGGCACGGGCACCGAGTGCACGTATGGTAGAGACGGTACTGGAGGTACTATGTTCGAATGATTGTTTATTTATGGGATGTGGTCCGAAGTGAGCGGTTCAGTACAAGTCAATATTGGTTCCCGCTTGACAGCGGTGACCCGCGTCAGACTCTTTCTTTGTCAAGCTGTATGTACTCGTGTGTATGTGTAGTGGAACATGTTGACACGCCGCGAGAGATACAGACGGGGCCGCGGGAAGTACATATATATATATCTAAGTAGGTCACACACTGCCTTGTTTGTATGGTGTAAGTAGAACAAATATCAGAATTTGAACAGATTAATGAAAGTAGAGTAACGAAAGACATATACAGAGCGGATATGAATGGAACCGTTGGTAGAGGGCGTCCTAGACGGATATAATATATTTACCAGATTGAGGATATATGTATTAAACATAACATAATATCACGCCTTTTATCCACGAAAGGGTAGGCAGAAGTGCACATTACGGCACTTAATGCCACTGTACAATGTAAAACCCACTTTTCACTATTTATGTTACGAGTCCCATGTAATAAGGGGTGAGCCTATTGCCATATACCGGGGCACAATTCCAGATTTCGTGCTACTACTGAGATTTTTTTTTTAAAACCCAGTAGTACTTTGTCCGACCCGGGAATCAAACCCGAGGAGACCCCATGCCCGGCAGTCGCACTTGCGACCACTCGGCCAACGAGGTGGTCACCTCGTCGAACAATTACGTGTATAAGCTGAAAGCATAATAATGAAAAGTACAACTGTAAAGGTAGTAATGAAAGTCATGCGGGCACTTGTTCACTGATTTATTGATACAATAAACATAACATGGCGCCGCCGCATCTCATGCGCCGACACACGATACACACTACTGCGACACACTACCGCGCCGTGGCAGCCAATCAGATGCACGCATTTGGCGACTCGACACGACTTACAAGTGTCTCTGACCATGACCATAGTATTGGGAGCTACAGTTTTCGCACTCACCAGGAGGAAGAAACGAAAGAAAAATAGTTTATTTGCAACACGAAAACAATAGTTTAAAAATAGATGGCGCTAGTGTGCAACCAGCCGCTCACCATTGGTCATTCAATGTTCGACAGCTGCAGTGAGTGGACAAACTGACCTTTTATAAGTTAGCGCCATCTAGTGGTCGGAAAAACGGTAGCCCCCATAATATGAAACCATTACTTTTTAAAGCGCACGACACGGTAATGTATGTCTATCTTTAAAGTATATCTACTTAGTATATTTACTAGCTAGTAGCTCCACTCCAGCGTCAGCAGAGCAATCACAATATATTATAACAAAATAATTCATTTATTACCTACTATAGCACTAAATAGGTAACCGGCGGTAAATGCAACACAATATGGAATCGTTCTTTCTTAAAGATTCTATTGTTGTAGCCGTGTCCACCAACCACAACTAAACCGTCTCTTAACTAAGTGTTACTTAGCGTGACGCACATAACCTAACCCCTTCTTACTTGTACTGTTAGGTGTCACGTGTCACGTATATTTAGCGAAACCCAAAATATCGTTAAAGGTCACTTAGCTTAGGTTAGGTTAGTGGTAGGTGGAAACGGGTATTAGAGGCTTACTTCACTTATACGAATCGAAATTTCGTTATCGGACGAATATAATCTGTTGTGTCAAAGAGTACACTTAATTTTATCATTAAGCAGAACTTTGTCTACGAATTCAAATTTTCGATAATATAGAAACTAAATTCATAACGAAATTTCGTTTCGGAGAGTTATAGTAGGCTGTTCACATCACAGTCATAAACATTACATCGTCCTTAATCCATCAGAGTTGGAGCGGGCACTTATCCATAGACAATACTATCACTTTATAAGTTTACGAGTGTCACTCAGTCTGTAGTCTATGGTCGTCACTGCGGCACAACACTACCACTACGTGTCCCACCACTATAATGGCACACAGAGAGAAACTATAGTTGTACATACATCTTTAAATTAAAAATATAACAAGTCCAGACTCCGTCCGACATATAATACCTCTACTTTTGTTCTGCCCGGGAGTCTGGCTCAGGAACTTGAGTTCATTCATTGCAATTACAATTAAAAAATACATTTCTACAAGTGGTGTTTTAAAACCGCGTCATTTTCTAGGAGGTAACTCAGAGCCTGAGTCAGAATCAATAAAAAAAATTGTAGGTAATATTTTTCATTTTTTTGAAATTACGGAAATCCGTAAGTGCGAACTACACGCCGCCGTCTTGTAACTAGCTTTATAACGCGGCTCAACACACCCAAACTCAAACACGTAATTGATATTATTACTAATATCATAAAACTCCAATAAGAAACATTGCTGTCGCTTATTCTGAAATACTGTCGAACTTGAACGATTTATTATAGCCGTATTTTTAACTATTGGTCCGAAATTTTCTCTTACATTGAACCTTTGTGACGTGCTTCCGAGAAATGACATGGTTTCAAAACTACACCTTGTATAACCATGAGTCTCAATAACATTATTTGTCGTACTAGCTCCTGCCCGCGGTCCTGTGGAATAAAAGGTATCCTATGTGTTATTTCAGACTATGATCTACTGTTACAACTTTCATCTCGATCCCTTCAGCCGTTTTGACGTGATTGAGCAACAAACATACAGACAGACACACAAATTTATGAAACAAGCCGGCAAACGAGCAGACGGATCACCTGATGGTAAGCAATCTGCGTCGTCCATGGACACCTGGAACACCAGAGGCGTTACAAGTGCGTTACCGGCTTTACGGGGATTAGGAGTTTGAGGATCGTTGGAGATTCAGGGATTGAGGAACGAGAGGGGATAATTGAGCCTCCGGTAACCTCACTCACACGGACGGATATAGGTAGGTACTTCGTATAGTTTCTCCCTGTGTGTGTGTCCCTGCACAATATATGTCAGTAGTACACACAGCTGCACAACCACGTCGAGTTATAACAACCAGTATAAAATGGTCTCGCTTTATACGACCTCTCCGCAAATTCGAAGGTCAGTTTATACTGGTGCCTGTACTCAAGCGACAGTGGCAGTTGTGTAGCGCGGCGCGAATGAGTTGTGTGAGCTCTGTGTACAGCGGACACGCTCGACTGCTGGGCTTGCAGATCTCGCGGTGGTCCACGCCCACGCCCAGCAGTGACCCCACGCCGGCGTCCGCAGACTCAGTACTAACGATGCGCAGCCACAGCACTGACATCAGCGTGCGACATGTTTCGACCAGACTATGCACGCGGGGCCGCGGGACAGTGCTAGTGCTGCCGGTGGCCTCCAACCATCGCGCCTGCAGCGTCCGCAGCAGTTGGCAGTCCGCCGCGATCTCCATCAGTTCGACGCTGCGCGCAGTGAGCGGCGCCTTGATGTCCGCCAGCGAGGACCCGCGGTGGGGCACCGAGTAGAACATGAACGCGCACGACGAGGACCACAGCCGGGCGCGTACCTCTGTAACACATACATTCATATCATCTACACGACTTCTATGACGCTGGCTTTCCACCTAATACTTCTTTTGCACTGAATGTAGACTCCTCTTGATTAGGGACCCGGTGACGGTCCATACAAATAAGAAAGCATTGTCAATTCTCTCTATAACATAAGTACAGAGATGACTTACCTTCATCACTAGGAGCCAGTTCCACAATGCCCTCCGCCTGTTCTCCCCCCGCGCCCCCCGTACTGAGGTCGCCACACTGCGAGCTGTCCACAGCGGGCGGCGGGTTGCAGTTGTCGTCGAGTGGGTGTAGGACACCCGGTACATCCACTACATCGAGCTCACCCGAGTTGTGGTTGTGTCGCAGCGCCGTCATGTGGCTGACACTGCGCAGTGTGTCGCGCGGGCCCCGGCCGTCCCCCGCGGCCGGGCCCCGCCGGTAGTTATCGAGCAGGGACCCCGCGTGCTGGCAGCACTGTGTGTCGGGCCCCGCCTCCGTGTTGTTATTGTCGATGACGTCTCGTCGGGCCGCCTCCTTCACTCCGCTCACCTTGACGTGAGCTTCATACGCTGTATCATGCAACATGACGTGTTATTAATACTAGTACAACACTATCTGGTCTTGATTATCTGTGAAGAATTAGTGGCAGAACAAAAATAGACATGATATGAAATTACTTTCTACCAGTGGGAAGTTTATAGTTTAAAAAAAAAGAATGGAGCTGACAGTGTCTTACCGTCGCAGTATATCTGCTTGATGAACAGTCCCCCCTTGGAGTGTCCGACCCACACGACGGGCCGTCGGCCCACGCCCAGCGCCAGCAACTGCTGCGTCATCTGCTCCGCGCGCTCGTGTAGCCTCAGCCTAAGACATACATAGTGTCAGCGAGAGTCATACTACCAATGTGAGTGCAGTTTGTGAGCGCATTACCTCTTATTCCCCTTGACCCATAGAGGGCGCCACAGATAGGGGTCGCTGGTGTAGTTGATCGAGATGACGCGCGCCCCCGGGAAGTCCTCCTTGATCCAGTCGCGCGGCCAGCACAGCGAGTAGCACGCGTCACATACACAGCCGCAGCCTGCCTGACAGCGCCGCGCCCCCGCGCCCCCCGCGCCCCCAGCGCACTTGCACTCGCTGGGCGCGGCGAGGGCGCTACATGTACAGGTACCGGTGCAGTGGCACTCTGGCTCGCAGTCACTGTGGTACAGTTGTGTGACGAACTTGGCCTGCGCCTCGTAGTGGTTGCCGCGCATGGCCTCCTTGTACAGCTCGTGCAGCTTGCTCTCGTACGCAGCGAGCTGTGCGCTGTGCGGTGTGCCGTGCTGCGCGCTGTGCGTGCACGCGCACGGGGCCACCTCGTGGTTGCGGAGCGGGACCCTGGTGGGGTCCAACTTGTACTTAGTTCGCCACTCGCCCTGCCGCCATGTGTTACCTAGAGACCCTGCAGTGCACAGACCACACATCAGTACCCACATCGACACTACACCTAGCTCAATGTAACGTTACTCACCGTACAGTCCATGCACAAATATGACATCGAGTTGGTGCGCATGCGGTGGCGGCGCATGAAGCTCGACGCATTCGACGCGCGGCTCGGGGTGCAGGTGGTCGGTGCCGGCGCGCCGCACGCGGGGCCCGGCCGCGGGCTGCGCCCCAGCACTAGGCTGCGGCCCGATGCCGGGCAGTTGAGGGAGTGGTGCAGTTAGCAGCCGGTGTAGGAGCACGCTGGCCGAGCTCCATACACACGACACACACCAGCGCCTGCAAACAGACACATTCTTTAATTTTACACCATTTAATGACACAACTACATTACACAACTAGAACACTCTAGCTAGAGAAACAGATGAATATCAGTTTATTTTCTTAATAGGTCGACGTTTATGTCGTGGTGGCCCAGTTTAAGACCCCGTTTAAGACGCCCTCTTCTCATGCATGTGGGTGCGGGTTCGAAACCTACAAACGGCAAGTACCAATAAGACTTTTTCCGAGTTATATTATGTACTTTCTAAGATTATCTAGACACCACTGACAAACGGTGAAGGAACACATCGTGAGGAAACCTGGCCTTATAATTTCTAATTATAAGTTTGTAATCACCAACCCGCATTGAGCAAGCGTGGTGATCAATGCTTAAACCTTCTCAGTATGAGAAGAGGCTTTGCTCAGCAGTGGGCATTTATAGGCTGTTGATGATGTGGTCGACGATGGAGCACGTCTACCTATGAGCAACCTGTTCACCCGGCCTTGAAGACACCCAAGTAATATTTACCGGGAAACACAGATCCCAGCAAGGAGTTTCATTCCTTAGCTGTTTGCACAAGTACTGGAAAGGTCAATGGTCGTAATCGCAAGTGTTATAGATGAGCAGACATCCTTAAGAATAAAAGATTGCTACTTTGACATGTCCAGAACGAACGACGTAGGTAGGAGATAGTGTGAAATGTTGTAATGTTGCCAAACTCGGAGGCTCGGAGCTGTGTGCTAGGATTTTGGCAAGACACGATACAACTTACAATAGACGACGGCAACAACTAAAGTGTTGATGTGTTATGGAGTGATAGATAGCGTCACGTAATCTTCCAATAAGTACTAGAGTGTGGGCCCCTAATGACCCCGCCAGTAGTGTCCCACGCGGGGGCCCGGCGGCGGCCGCGAGCTATTTTTGCACACATCGTGATGGATACTACTCCGAGCGTGACACGCGCCGCCCACTGCGCGGGAGTTCGCGTGTGACACCTGTGATGCCGTGTCAATTGGTGGCGTCATTCGATGCAATCATTAATTAGGAAATTCTAGAATTAGATTGATCTTGGGGTCAGTCTCAATCAGCTTAGATGTTCAGATTTGTAATTAGAAGATACTTACGCTTGTCTACAGAGAGAGAGAGAGCGAGAGAGAGTAGAAAACTAATGTATGGGGATGACACTGACAAGTGTCAAAACTTACGTCAATTCCATATATGTAATTTCGTTTTCTACTTTACTAGTAGACAAGCGCTAAATAGCATTCGGCTACAGCTGCTGGAGAGATTTATAATCCTTTCATATAGTACTCCCTCTTTTTGTGAAGTCTTTTAATTAGTATACTAAAGCCTTCTACTGAGTGTAACAAATATTTTTCTGAAAATTGCATCAAAATCGGTTCAGCCAATCGTGAGATAAGCGCACACAAATATGCAAACAAGCAAGTTAAACTGAGATCCTTTTTTTACTTAAATTTATATTACATTCTTATAATTAAATTTATTATATTATTATTATTCACATATTAGCCACACTAATTTGGATCACACTATTTCACACACATCACATATTCCGCAGAATTATTATTTTAATTGTATGCTTTATATTTCATTTAGTTTTTCTTATTGAGCGGCTGAGCGGCTTACCGTCCGTGAGTGACTGCAGGGCGCAGGGTGCCATCTGAAAATCAGCGTTGGGCATGTACGCTCACCTTAATGCTGAGATGGAGGCCCTTTTGGCAAGGGCACGTGTCGTTAAACGTTATTTATTTATTTATATCTTGTTTTTATTAATTTTTAATTACTGTGTTATTATTGTATTGTCACTGTGTTCTTATACTCTGTCGTTCTTAGTTTTTTTCTTTTTTCTTCTTTTCTTTTTTTAATTTTGTATTTTTTTTTGTATCTGTGTGCGTGCCTACTGTCCAATAAATGATTTTTCTTTTTTTCTTTCTTTCTTTCTATCCTCCTTTCTCGAGTCGGTTAAAAACTGTACACATTGACGATGCATACCGCATCCCCGAGTACCCCGAGTTCCTTGTCCCGTCCACACGCACGAAGCGCTTCGCATCAAGCTTCCTTGTGCTTACTGCTAAGGAGTGGAATTCTTTGCCAGAGTCCGTCCGCAACGGTCCAAAGTCATGTTATAACATACAACAATAACGATACATACATACATAACATCACGCCTTTTATCCCCGAAGGGGTAGGTAGAGGTGCACATTATGCCACTGTACAATGTAACACCCACTAATTAATTACATATTTAAGTTATGAATCCCTTGTAATAGGGGGTGAGCCTGCCATATACCGGGTACAATTCTAGACTGCGTGCTACTACTAAAGCCAGTAATACTTTGCCCGACCCCGTAATCGAATCTGAGTCCCCTTGCCCGGCAGTCGCACTTGCGACCACTCTGCCAACGAAGAAGTCAACAATAACAAATGTGTTAGTGTAAATGTTTATGTGAGTCTGTGTGAGTCGCATCACAAAAGCCACAGATTAATTACACCCACTGAGATTGTGTCGAACTAGGATTACGAACAAGTGCGGCCTTGACCTACAATCAATTATTAATTATACGCAAGGCTTACTACTATATTTTTCTCGTTTTTTTTTTAAGGGGTAAGTCGGTAAACAACCAGACGGATCACCTGAAGGTAAGCAATCGGCGTCACCCATGGAAACCTGGAACACCAGAGGCGTTACAAGTACGTTACCGGCCTATTGGTGATGGAACAATTATCTAACAAGAGAACACACGCATAGTTGGATACATACAAAAATCTCCAGCTGCACACAGTCCGACAACGTCGCTAGCTTGCTAAGGCTTCCTGATATCATATAATACGAGGTGCTGATGTCAAGGTCGGAAGCCGCACCGCGGCGTGACGTCACACTGAGCCACCACCACCTGATGAGATTACACGCAGCACGTAACGACAGGCGCTGCTGACGTGCAACATGCGTGGCAGGCAGTCCCTACTGGGCTACTTACGTAGTGAACCTTGTAAGAGACATTTTGTGAACGAAAAATCTACTACGAGGCTAAGAAGTATCTGCTATGAGACGGAAATACTCCTGGTACGCAGCTACGATTCCTGCTACGAGACTACAGAAAGTCTGCTACGAGACTACGAAATATATGCTACGAGACTCCGAAAAGTCTGCTACAAGACTACGAAAAACCTGCTACGAGACTTCGTAAAACCTGCTACGAGATTACGACATTCAGCGACGACATGTTTTTATTATTTATTTATTTATTCATTTAACAATTTAAATTGTGTCTGTAATTTAATATACTTCTAGGTATAAAAAAAGAGACAAGCAAATTAACATTACGAAAACATAATCACATACACAAAAAACAATAATAATCGAAATCATTAATTTAGGCTTCGAAGCAAGGCGGTTTATAATGTCAAGAACCCAATCAATACAATCAATATACAGTTTCAGAAATTCAGAATAATGTCAAAGATATGTCAAAATATAATGCACATATTGTCAGACAGTTCTAAAACAATACAATCTCAATTGCCATAGAAGGAAAAAAAAAATATATAAAACCGAAACAAAAATCAATGTCACACAGTTTCAATGACACTACGACCTTGTACTGCTGGACTATGACATTCTGCTTCCGGCTACGAAGCCTGCTATGCACTGTGCGTGCACTGAGATTTTGTCTTACTTCTGTTCTTATGAAGCATTCTATAGCTAAACATAGGTTTACTTGTTTATCCTTTTATGAATGAAACCGAACCAGTCCATACACACACACACACACACTACCGCAGCGTCCAGCTGGTCAGCGCGAGCGTCACGTGACTTGGAGGTCGACAGGATCCAGTCTAGTGCGAGCCTATAACTATAATATCTACATACTAGTTACTCCAACGCGGTTTCGCCCGTTGCTCGGCTCCTATTGATGAGAGCGGAATGTTTTATAGCCTATTCCCTTCCTTGATAAAAGCGCTATCCAACACAATGAGAATTGTTCGATTCGAACCAGTAGTTCCGGAGATTGGCGCGTTTAAACAAACAGACTATTCAACGTTATTTAGAGGTATATTAGTATTTTGGCATGGCAATACGCTCACCCCCTATTACATGGGACTCGTAACATAAATAGTGAAAAGTGGGTGTTACATTGTACCTACAGTGGCATAATGTGCACCTCTGCCTACCCCTTGGGGATAAAAGGCGTGATGTTATGTGTGTTATATTAGTATTTTAATGTGTATGTAGGTTAACACTATTTCCGCTGGAACCTGTCACACAAGTACGCTCCGTCGGGTGATTGCCAAACCGTCGCTATCTGTACTAGTTTGACGCCTAGGTAATAATTTTAATATTAAAAGACTAGGTAGTACTGAGTATGTTAAATGTCATAATCTTTGTCCTACATTTAGCTGATAGTGATTACATTTGTTTTATTGATTGTAGAGGTGTCACTATCTCGCCTGGTGGTCAGCGATGCGGTATACAATGAAGCACGTCGCGTCGTCCCATAAGCAACCTATTCACTCGGGCCTTGAACCTTGAAGACACCCAGGTTGTACGCTTCAGGGAACAGAGAATCTGGCAAGAAATTTAATTCATAAAATGACCAGTTCACTATCTTCTTATTGACAAGTTAGCTAGTCATCAACCTTTCTCAAATTATACATTTAAACCTTCTTCAAGAATCACTCTATAAACAGGTGAAAACTGCATAAAAAACTGTTTAGCAGTTTTCAAGTGTTTGCGCAAACTACAAACACATACATTTACCTTCACAACATGGTAACTACACTGTATGATACACAGCGGACGACACTGACATTGTGGAGGACGTCCTCCAATTTGTTACAATATTTTGAATGCAGTGCAAGCAGCTGAGAGACGAGACAATATGGCGGTGGAGTGACGTCATCACGTCAGCGGGTACAGGAGTCAGTAGTCAGTGTTTTAATTAAAGATACTAAACACCTTCGAATGAATATATAGGTTCACTTTTAAATTTTTTATTGACGTTCAAAAGAGCGTTGCTGGTCTAATTCAAATAATGACTGACTGATGAATGACTGCCTCGTTGGCCGAGTGGTCGCAAGTGCAACTGCCGGGCAAGGGGTCTCGGGTTCGATTCCCGGGTCGGGCAAAGTATTACTGGGTTTTAAAAACAATCCCAGTAGCACGGAGTCTGCAATTGTGTCCGGTATATGGCAATAGGCTCACTCCCTATTACATGGGACTCATAACATAACACTATTGATACATATAAAGTGTGTGTTACATTGTACAGTGGCGTAATGTGCACCTCTGCCTACCCCTTCGGGTAAAAGGCGAGTTGTTATGATGATGATTTAGCCCACGGACACGCGAGCGAAGCCAGAGAATGTTATATCCATGTTTCGCCATCAATGTTATTGTAAATCGTTGAATTATTTAGAAAACCACACAGATACTATTACCATGAGGTAATGATTGGCTACTGAACACAATAATATTATGAATCCAATTGATAGGTGGTCGCCATGTTGCCATATTTCAATTGGATTCATCTTTCTCTGCTTCTTTTGATACTTTGTGCAAACCAAGAATCAAATCTATCTAAGTTGTGTAAACGTAAATATTGCAACTATATCAACACAAATATTAGTATTTGACTAAGTACATCTTATCAACAGCCTATGAGTGTCCACTGCTGACCAAAACCCTCTCCTCACACGGAGTGGTTTGAACATTAATCACCACGTGTGCTCAACGCGTGTTGGTGATTAGAAACTTATAACACATAACATAACATCACGCCTTTTATCCATCCATCCAAATGGGTACGCAGAAGTGCATATTACGGCACTTAATTCCACTTTACAACGTAACACCCACCTTTCACTATTTATGTTATGAGTCCCATGTAATAGGAAGTGAGGCTATTGCCATATACCGGGCACAGTTCCAGACTCCGTGCTACTACTGAGAATTTTAAAAACCCAGTAATATTTTGCCCGACCTGGGAATCGAACTATAGAGCTATAGAGGCAGTCTTATTAATAATCAACTTATAATTTATAATTAGAAATTATAAGCCCAGGTTTCCTCACGATGTTTTCCTTCACCGTTTGTCAGTGGTGTCTAAATAATCTTAGAAAGTACATATAACTCGGAAATGTTACATTGGTACTTGCCGTTGGTAGGTTTCGAACCCGCGCCCTCATACATGAGAGGCGTCTCAAGCCCCAGCCACCACGACTAAGTACCAACCGACTTCAGGTTATCTTATCGTGTCGCGCTACATTAAGTCACATACAATACAGTATTAGTGCTCTATATATATATATATGTATATATATATATATATATATGTATATTTATGAACAACTTTAATATTATACTTATATCACGCGGTCACGTGGCGTCCGGACTTCACTCGTCTCGCTACTGCTTCTATGATCATAACTTTATTAATAATAATTATTAATAAAGTTCGCGCGTTCCCATGGGTAAATAGCAGCCTATGTGATATAGTTATGCGATATGTACTTTGTCGCCGTCACACCTACATATAGAGGTATATATATATACGAGTTCAGATATAGTAGCACGCTCTCAACACGAAGCAATCTTGTCATATCAGATTGGCGATCTCTCCACCAGTTAAAACGATACTATATTACAGGTAGATGTTTAAATATGTACACGTATGTGTGTGTGTGTGTGTGTGTACCACCACGGCGGCGCTTCCTGCCGCGGTAGGTCAGTGTTATGTAAACACAGGCCGGCGCACACAGAGACAGTGCACGCTGTCAGGTACCGGCAATATGATCAGTGAGCTACTTGTGGCGACACACGACACGTGTCAAATGACAGCTCACGTATGTACATACACCGTCAATGACAATCTATTAACAGATGACGTCACAAAATCCTACATCGTACATGTTTTTTTTAATGGAATAGGAGGCAAATGAGCAGACTGATCACCAGTACGAGTTTCATTTACGTTTAAAGTATTCGTAACGAGTACGCGTTCGGCGCTCCGATTGGCCGGCGCCAATGAAGCAACCAATCAGAGCGCCGAATGCGTCCTCCTGATGGTAAGCGAAGTGAGTGTGGCGTCTACATGCGAATTATCATTAAAGTTTTTGTTGAACATGTTAAATTTTAATTCTTTGGTAGTGAGGCGACATTACTCTCTTATTATTTCGACCTGTAGTACTTTGCGAGGACAATCCGATTGTCCGGGGCTGGTGGCACAGGCGGTACGGTTGTTTGTGCCCGCAGTTCTGAAGCATCAGCTGAAGCCACGTAGGCACCCCTTACTGGCTGTCCCAGTAACGCGAACAGTCGCGCATGCAAATTGGTCAGTGCTTTCCTGGCTTCCGCACCAGAGTGTGATTTGTTCGCAGCGAGATGGAAGGATGTATGTCGTGAATGTGTTAGATTTTGCGAGAAGATGGACGACTGATGAATTAGTTTTAAGTAATTATAATTATTGTTCCTTTTTTTATAAGATACCTATTACATAAGTGTAAAGTAGGAAATAAGTACCTAATTTTTATTATTTAACTGTATAATGTTTTGGCTTGTGCTGTAAAATTATGCATGTGCTTATAAAATAGAAAATCCCTACGAACAACTGTTGGGCAGAAAGCTCGCCAGGATAGATCACTTCGCCTGGTCGGAGGATCCTCCTCTTCCGATCTTCAGATAGACAGAGAATACTCTGTTTCCTAAATACTTACAAATACGAGCGTTCAAAAAATCATGCTAGTATACCAACTATACAGTATGTTAGGTTAAATCATTCACTTCCACCAAAAAAATAAACCATTAAATATAAACGTTGGTTACCAAGGTAACACTGTACATCCCGTAACAGATGCAAAGTTTCTGGGAATAACAATAGACAATAAACTGTCATGGAAACCACATATAGAAAATATATGCAAAAGAATTAATAAATCCTCATTTGCTCTATACAAACTGACAAAAATTGTCAATAAAGAAGCTGTATTAGCTGCATACCATGGACTTGTTGCACCTATCCTTAGATTTGGTATTATATCTTGGGGTAACTCAGTAGATAAGGAATATGTATTTAAATCCCAAAAGAAATGCATTAGAGCTATGTGTAATGTAGACAGTACTACTAGTTGTCAACCCTATTTTAAATCATTAAAAATCCTGACATTTCCCTCGTTATACATTTATGAACTTAATATTTTTGTGAAATCAAATCCTAATTACTTTGAGACTGCTTTTAAAAGCTATTATAGACAATTGCGAGATAAAAAAAGACTAGAAGTTGTTATACCTTATGGGAAAACAGCACTCATTAATAAAAGTATTCTTTGCATGGCATCTTTAATTTATAACAAACTGCCCGATTCTGTCAAAACTTTGCCTCTTTACCAATTCAAGCGGAAGCTACACAAACTCCTAATAACTAAATGTTATTATAGTGTCAAGGAGTACCTACAGGATAAAGATATAGATAGTTTATTTTGCCAACAAGTAGTGTGACATACAGTAGTAAATCTTATGTACCAAATTTTTATGTTATTATTAAACTGTCAAACACCAAGCGGTCACCGGTGACCGCAACCTATTGTTCTATAATTGTGTCTACAAAACCGGTACTCGACGAGTTAATTTATATAATTTTTATGTTATTATTAATCTACCATTGTTATATGATTTAATTTATTGACCATGACATGAACAATTATAACTCACTTGACATTCTGTACGTTTTAATCCTTTGACATTTCTACAATTTTGTAATATTATTGTAAGCATATAATGTAATTAGAAAAATTGATTGCCTAAAGACTGTATAAATATTTGCACATCTATTTAGGTAATGATACAGTGCACTATATATCCATATGTAACATCTTTTATACCTGTATTATGCAAATAAATGATTTGATTTGATTTGATTTGATTAAACGAGGGACATATTCAAACCCATAATAGTGTATACTCACATGAACCTAACAAACATATAAACGAAACGAAAACACTAATAAATAACAGACAGAACCATAAAAACGCTTCCGCTTACGCTTACGGGTTACGGCTTAGCGGGCTTACGGCCGTTCCCAATATTCAATCCATAGGTAAAGATAGATAGCTATCCTCGATAGTCAGTTAAAAGCTATCTATCTTTCGATGTCGTCCCAATATTACAGATAAGCATTGTCTATCTCCAGTTAACAGTAGATAGACCACTTATCCGTGCCCTCCCTAACGTTCCGAAAACGCAGTTCTGTAAAGGACTCTCAGTAATATTATATCAAAATTTTTATATAAAATGTCTAGAAAGTTATATAAATTTAATCAAGCATTGTCATAATTAAAAATTTCTGTATGGCTTTATTATTTTATCGTTTCTTACTTGTAAAGTATAAAAAAGTATGAAAAATTATCTTATAAAAATATGACGTGAATAGGAACACAATTTTGATTGACATTGACATTTGCATCGTTTGTGTGCAGTGACTTTGGAGTTTGGAGTATTACAAATATTATCCCATTTAAATAGTTACTTTCAGTACCTACAATGAGTGTAGTAAGTCTTTCCATGCCATTTTCACTTGCTTAAAATCCGGCCTTAAGATCCACAGCGTAACACGGGCGGTGTGATAATCGCCTTACATGCTTTTGAACAATTTTCTTGGATCCGTCAATGGTTCTTTCTTACATGTATACCTATCCTATGGTTTTATTTTAGCAACAACAAAAAGCCCTACCATTAACAAAGGAAGAAGTGATGATGCTGGTCGAATTAGTCCAGGCTCATCCAGTTATATTCAATAAAGCCACCAACGCAACTAACAACCAGCTCAAAGATGCAACATGGGCAAAGCTTACAGCGAGCTTCAATTCCATGATTGCATCCAGTCCTCGCAAACCTGAACAACTGAGGCTAAAATGGGAAAATCTAAAAAAAGCTGCACGGAAAAGAAGTACTAAGATCAGAATGAATAACTTGAAGGTAATCTTGATGCCAATTATCGATAAAACTTCTTTTTAAATAACGTATTTATATTTATTTTCATAATAACTATATTAAATTACAGACAGGAGGTGGGAAGCCCGACTATATACCGCCAGATGAGGCCCTTGAGAAAGTTGCATCTCTACTAGGGCCAACCTGTGATGGCTACAGCGTCCCGTTCGGAGGTGATGCTGAAATGGAGGTGGCTCCTAACACGTTGGTTGAGGTTGAGAAATCGGTGGAGGAACAGAATATTATTGTTGTACCCTATGAGGAAATCACTAATCCCCTTCCTACTACTCCTCCACCTCCTGCTTTATCGCCTCTGCACACGCTTCCACCATGCAAAAAATTTTTTTTTTCTTCTACTCAAAGCAAAGGTATTTTTTTCATTTTACATTTTTTTATCCAAGCTACATTCCCATATGCTTGCTTAAAGCTTGCTACCTATACATTGTTTTGTTATGGTTCTGGACGATGGTTTTAGTATTAAAAGTTACTGCAAGTTTTTTACAGTTTCTACAGTTTCTACGATGTATGATTACTGTACTGTACATAACTGTAGTCATAACTTATTTTGGAGTAATGGTTAAAGTGGATAAAGAAACTTATACTTCTTTACTTCTTTCTTAGGAAAATTGAAGCGCCAAAATGCTGCATGTGATGTTAAGGCATCTGTGGTAGCCAGAAATCGGGCTATAGCAGCCTATAATGAGGCAAAGAAGAACAATGAAGAAGAAATAGCCACTATTAAAAAAAGAAAATTGGAGTTGGAAATTTTAGAGTTGGAAAGAAGAATTAACCCTGATTTGACAAAGTACGAAAAATAAGTTCAAAAATAAAAAGTTTTAAAAGTAAAATACTATTTTTTATTATATTTACACTACATCTATATTTTATATTTGACTGCACAGTTGGTGTGGTGTCTAGGGCAACTGACTTTGACGGTTGACGGAGCAACTCTTTGTTTGATCAACAGATTGTTGTTCCGGGTCTGAGTGTCATGTGTATGTGAACTTGTATCTTTGTAAACGCACCCACGATACAGGAGGAAACACTAGTTTGGGGTAAGCGTTTTAAAAAAAAATTCTGTGCACAGTCTTAATAAAATTAGACAATACATTTTTTACAATTATGTTTAATTATTACTACAAAATTAAGTGCTAAACTCTAAATAAAGATAACATATTGAATATTTACAAAAATTATATGAAATAATTATTAATTAGGGACTGTCGTTCATAAATTTCGTTGCCTATGTGGTTGTCGGGTATATTTTCATATATAATATTTACACCTTGTTCAGGGATTTCTACTTCTGGTTCTTGCTCTTCCAAACTCATTCGCCTGCATATGTTGTGTAGGACAGCAGTTGCAATAATTACTGCCTGGGTGGTTTGTAGACAGAGCCTCAATTTCAAGGACAGTATTGGAAATCGCCTTTTCCAAACTCCAAAACATCTGTAATAAAAATTAAGTTGTAAATTCTTTTATAACAATATATAGGTTCATACATAGTATAGATGTATGAACTATTTATATATACATGTATGAATTAATCTTGATATAACAATAATCACAATTTTACCTTTCAATACAGTTCCTGGTATTAATGTGTGCTCTATTATAGTTATGTTCATTTGGTGATACTGGATTCAAGAGTGGCGTCAATAAATATGGTTTACAAGGGTATGCACTATCACCAAGTAACCAGCGGTTGCCATAATCACCTCTTTCCCATTTAGCTAGAAAATATAAAAAATTGGTAAAACAACAATATTAATAATAACTATACAAAAGACATAGCCCATAATTTTAGACACATACCTCGTAACTCTGAATTGTTAAAAATGGTGGCATCATGTGCTGACCCTGGCCAACGGGCAACCACATTCATAAAATACAAATTGGCATCACAGACGCCTTGCACATTCAATGTAAAAACAGACTTCCTGTTTCGGAATTCTTCCCCAATATTCGAATCTGTTGACAATAAATTTTAACAATAAGTTCAGATATACATGATGGTACATAATGTGAATATGCTTGCAACTTGCATCATCCATTAGAGCTCATAGAACAATGACATCGAAGTAGGTAAGTAGAAACTTTTTACTTACTTGGTGATTGCATTAAAATATGAGTTCCATCAACCGCTCCTAAAACACGAGGAAATCCAGCTATTCGGTAAAAGTCTTCCTGTGTATTGTTATGTATATGTATGTAGTTTGAGTACAATCTAGCGATAGCCTGAGAGACATCTCTCACTATGCGCGAGGCCGAGGATTTTGAAACTCCTATGTAATCCCCTATTGCCACTAACATTGTGCCTAATGCATAAAACCGCAATGTCAGCAGTAGTTGATGCAGCGGTGAAATACCATGATTGCTGAAATAAAACAATAATGTACATGAATATCTTGAGTGTAGGATTAAGGATACATAATTACAGCAAAATACATAAGGCATACATACCGTTTTGAAGTTACTTTTAGAAATGGCATTATTTCAGACAATAAATCACTGACTGCGGTCTTGCTCAATCTAAATCTATAATGAAAATCAATATCGTCGTATCTATCAAAATAGTTTTTTCGCTGTTGTTGTAATCGGGTCACATTATTTTCTTCATCTGATTCCCAGTCACTCAGTTGTTCCAAGAGATCAAGATCACTACTTGAACTTGATGATTCTGACATTTTATTCGCAAGGTAGTACTTTACTTACCACAAAAACAATTAAACTAAACTTTAATATCTGGTAAAGACCCGTTATCTCCGAAAATCCGAGGATTGAAAAATGACGTTACTAAAGATAATCAAACTTACTGACAGATAGGTGTCAAACAATATAGAGACGCAGCAAATGAAATTGTCATACAAATGCCTATCCCTGGTAAGCTACTTGACCTCCCGTCGATAGATAGCATGTAGGGATAGGATTTCATATCGTCGATAGGTTTATAGAGACCAATAATTTAAAGATAGATAACTCTCTCTATCTCTAGTAGGGCAAAACCAGAGATAGATTGAATATTGGGAACGGCCGTTAAGCGCACTCTATCCTTTTCGGCAAGATCGGCGCATGTTTTGCAACGCGACTTACTTTATGTAAGTACTGTTTCTGTTTACAAGTTCACTTGTTGCGCGCTCAGTGTTCATGATGATGTATTTTATTGGACAATTACTTCAAAAATTTTGGTTATAGGTTTTTTACATATTCGGGACGAGAATCGAATACTGAATACCCTCCCTCAATAAGTCCCTCGTTTAACTTAACACACTGTATATGTTGCTATACCAACACGGTAAATGTGTGTTTTGGAACAAGACTTTATTACAATTGGTTTATTGGTTCATCACTGGTCAACCATATGGACCCATTCATTACATTATGCGATATTATCACTAGTTCTTCTTTATTGGCAACCGAGGATACTATCATTATCACTATCACTTGCGAAAGTGTTAATTAAATAATGGTTCGTTTAACGACATACGATAGTATACGAATGATAATTTCCGCCGTGAAATCTATTTCGTTTTCGTCCCGAAGTAAAATAGTTCTGTCTCAGTAATACAATAGTTTTACAAACAAATAAAATGTTTCAAACGAAAACTGACTGTTTCGTTGGCCGAGCGGTCGCAAGTGCGACTGCTGAGCAAGGGGTCTCGGGTTCAATTCCCGGGTCGGGTAAAGTATTACTGGGTTTTTTTAAAAAAATCAGTAGTAGCACAGAGTCTGGAATTGTGCCCGGTATATGGCAATAGGCTCACTCCCTATTACATGGGACTCATAACATAATTAGTGAATAGTGGGCTAAAGAAAACTCTGGTGTTCCAGGTGTCCATGGGCGACGCCGATTGCTTACCATCAGGTGATCCGTCTGCTCGTTTACCGACTTATACTATAAAAAAATGGGTGTTACATTGTAGGTACAGTGCATTAAGTGCCGTAATGTGCACCTCTGCCTGCCGTTTCGGAAAGCAAAAGGCGTGATGGTATGTTATGTTTATTGACCAGAAACGTATAGGGACCCTGGTAGATACATTCTATATATTATTGTGTGATCTCCGCAACACTCGAGTAGGCAGTGAGAGTGTGACGTCACACAGTTGGCAGTCCGCCATGTTGTGTCAGTGTCAGGGTGAACGACCTCGCGCCACGTGCGCCCGCGGCTCATTATATACGTGTTGTGTGTGTTAATATATTACATGTACTTAGGTATATATTTATATAGGTAGATAATATGAGATAACACGTGCGTTCTAGGAGATGTAGAGGTTAGTACATAATTCAGTATATATATACATACCTATAAATATTATGTACCAAGCATTGAGACAGACAAATGTATTTTACATTTAATTTTGTGTCATCACCACCCTCCTCTTCCCGCGGGTGTCATATACCCGACTAAGGCTAAGGGACTACTAACAGAGACCGTGCAGCAGCGCTCTCTGATAAACCTGAACCTTGTATACTGCGACCTCCAACCCGCCTGTCTGCGGAGATTATGACAAACCCTCTTATGTAGAGGAGACTCGTAGTGCAGCAGTGTACTGTCACCCGCTGTTGGTGATTAAGGCAGTATAAGTTGATTCTAATACATAATGTAGATAAAGGTACTCCGACTCGAAGTGCAGAAGAAGGAACGGGGTGGTTTTTAGTCAGTAAGAGTCTGACACCCCATCCCGACTCACCCAGGCGGGAGCAGTCATTCCATGATTTTCTCCCCTTAAAAAAATACATATGTAGCTACTTCTAGTCGATCGATGAAACATAAAAAAGGAAGCTCAAAAACAAAAGACTATTTTTTTTGTTTTTTTATGTGACATTTTGATGTAAGCGAGCAGACGGATCATCTGATCAGCAATTGGCTTCGCCCATGGACACCTGGAACACCAGGTGCGTTACAAGTGTGTAACTGGCCTTTTGTGGATTAGAAATTTAAGGATAGTTGGGGATTCAGACATTGGGGAAGGGGGGATAATTGGGCCTCCGGTGACCTCACTCACACGACAAAACACAACGCTGTGGTTGTTTCACTATGGTTTTCTGCTCGGTGGTATCACTCCGGTCGAGCCGGCCCAGCAGTGCCGAAGCATGTCCATCCCACAGTTAAAATAAGTAATATATGATTTCTATAAGTTACCAAAGATATTATACATAGTATGGCAATTTCATCATTTATACTTCGTTTTCTGGACTAGTGCCCGGTATTTGGCAATAACGGGATAACGTCGTCCTCAGTTGTCCGCTAGTGAAGGTCACTTCGCGATGTGATACTGATAATCTGTACTAGGTAAATGTGGGCTCGCCATGCTTCGACACTGCTGGGCCGGCGCGACCGGAGTGATAGCACCAACGACCAGAAACTCGTAGTGAAACCACGCTTCTGTAACCCTGTGTTTAGGAATAAATGGCCATTATTATCATTATTATACATTGCACATTGCACACATACAAACAAAACACGTCTATATAGAAATAACCTATACGGTACTACACCTATAATTATAATACGGTACTTGTCATGTCAACTAGTCAATTTCAATACTTTCTTCGAACTGTCAAATACGACAGTTTTCTATGAATTTTGTACGAGATTGTGTATTGTGACGTCACGTTTTTTAGCGTCAAACAGCATTCTTATTTTTTTTAAATGGCTGGAAAAATACTAAAATGAAGTTGGTCATAAAATCAATTAATGAATGTCTGATTATTTTTTTATACTTTATTGTATTGAACAGTCGAAATAATTTATTTTTGATTAAGGAGAGCACCTTATTGTCAATAGTCTATTTTATTGAGCACACGACGACCGACCGAGACGTGTGACGGACGGTGCATCGGTCGTTGTGCAAAAACTAGCTTGTATGTGATAGTATGTATGTATGTGAGTGTGTGTGTGTGTGTGTGGTCAAGGTCTGTGTGTGATGTGAATGTGAAATGTTTGTAAACACACTCACGTAATAACTATTGAGAAATTCCAAAAAATATTAATAGCACCGAGGCTGGAGTTGTGCACCGTATTTGTATGCGAATACTAGCGTCTGCCAGCGGCTTCGCCCGCGTATCCTTTTTTTTATCCGCGATTGGATGAAATCCCCTCTTAAAAAAAATATCCACTAACAACTGTCGATGTAATGGTACGACAAGTTGAATTAGATACTAAGACACGGTACATAGAAGCGCTAGTACGTTTATGTTATCAAGAAGGGCTACAATGACAAATTGAGAAGGAGAAGTAAGAATGATGAATAGAACTTAAAAATACAACTAATTTCGTTTATTTTTAATCATATGTATATTGCAGAAATAAACGAATTAAATAACATCACGCCTTTTATCCCCGAAGGGGTAGGCAGAGGTGTACATTATGCCACTGTACAATGTAACACCCACTTTTCACTATATATGTTTTGAGTCCCATGTAATAGGGGGTGAGCCTATTGCCATATACCGGACACAAATCAGATCAAATCATTTATTCATTTGCGAACATGGGTACAAAAAAAAGGTCTTATAAATACAAAATAGTGTCCATTAACCATATTCTACCTTAAAGGCATGCAAATTTAAAAGAAAGATACAATAACACATATTAGGCACCAATAAACTAGTATTTTACAAATGAGGTAACATTATATAAGCTTATCCTGTAAATATTCTGTGACAGAGTAATATGCTTTTTTCAGTAACAGTGTTTTAACATTGTTTTTAAATATATTTTCATCACTTAGCCCAGAAATGAATTTGGTAAATGATTATATATGCGTGGAGCCATACATAATATACTTTTATTTAATAATGTTGTTTTGTTGCTTGGTAGACATACATTGAATTTTTGTCTTTTACTATGTAGATAACTTATTAAAATAGTGTGTATTTAGAATATATATATGCAAGGTAAAGTAAGAATATTTAATTTCAAAAACAATGGTCTACAGCTGTTACAATTCCAGAATTTTGTAAAAACCCAGTAATACTTTGCCCTACTCGGGAATCGAACCCGAGACCCGGCAGTCGCACTTGCAACCTCTCAGCCAACGAGGCAGTCGAACGAATAAAATAGAGTACTGTAACAACCATTTACCATAATAATATAATAAACACATGCACTTGCGACATCTATACGGCCTACCGCGCGCTAACATAAACAGTAGTTCCGATATTCACCGATAGATGGAACTGTAGCGTGACGTCAAAAAATTAGATGGCGGTGTTAAGATTCTCCGTGAGTTAATGACCCTCCGGCGTGTTCATCGAATAATGAACCACTGACCTAAAGTTGCATTTTGGAATCACGTCCTACTTGGAATGATTACCAGAAACCTCTTTAGTTAAGTTAATTAAACTACGACTTCGGTCATTTTTTTAAATACTAAAAGAGGTCCGCCCTTCGTCCTCTCGGGAAAAGGTATCTACGGACCTGTCATACTGTATCTATATATACATTAAAAACTGTCGTAAACGCTGTTTGTTTACTTTGTCGGCCGGAAAAAGTCAACCCCAACTTCCTATCCTACTCTACAAGCTGGCGACCAACGGTGGGCCCGACCACAAGTACGCAAACACCACGCGTTCAAGGAGATTAGCGACAGCAGCTTTAAAGAAATTACCTGACGAAATGTCGATAAATCTATCCGAAACCCAATTCAAGACCTTGTTGGAAAAAATTTCTCCATCCAGACAAGGATCCTTTACCTCCTGTACTTCATACTACGACGGGTCCAAGGACACAGAACTTCTGGAAGCATTCTTGGCCGCAGTTACTATTTTCAAACGCATTGAAAACATCGGTGATGAAGAGGCCCTTACTAGTATCCCGCTACTACTAAAAGGGGAAGCAGCCATATGGTGGCAAGGCGTGAAGAAGCACGTTTCTACATGGGAGTCGTTTAAGGATCGCCTGCGCCATAATTTTGCACCCAAGAAACCAGCGTTTGTACTTTATCAAGAGATAGTTGGCGTTAAACAAACAAATAATACATCCACAGAAAATTTTGTGGCGTACAAGAGAATGCTAATCTCTCAGCTTCCAGCACCTGAACCTCCAGAATCTCATCAGCTGGACATGATTTATGGATCACTGAGGACCAAAATACAGGATAAGATTCCCCGAAATTCCTTCACCACTTTTGACGAACTATTAAACATTTCACGAGCCATTGAACAACTATGGAATGAACATACTAAAGAGGCTAAACTTCTTACGCAACAGCCAACAAAACCATTCCAGCCAAAAAAGAAATGTGGTTTCTGTCATTTCAGTGGGCACAGCACTGATGAGTGCAGGAAGCTTAAGAAGAAGCAAGAGGAATATGGTATCAAGGTTGAAGCCCCTGAAGCTCCTGTACGTTCCAAGCTGGAGAAATCCAGGGCAACACAAATGCCATCGCCTTCTTCTTCAATACATTGTTACGGATGCGGCGCACCAGGCGTAGTTCGAAGCAGTTGTACCACGTGTGCTGGTATAAAGCAAAAGGCACCACCAGCGGACATAAACTTTTGCTCCTTCAACTTCAAATCGGATGTGAGAGCCAGACCAATGGTGTATGTGGACATTGAAGGCATAAAAGGAGTCGCGTATATAGACACTTGCGCCAAAACAAGTGTGGCCTCATATATACTATATAAAAAACTTGAGGCAAAGGGACAGAGGTTTATAAGCGAGAAAGCCCGTATCACCCTAGCAGATGGAATGCCGAGGGAACAAAAGGTACTAAAAACTGTGGTACCAGTGAAACTAGAAGGGAAGACAATTCCAACTACATTTATAGTTTTGCCTGAGTCCAGAGACAACCGCACACTACTGGGAGTAGGATTCATCCAGGAATTTCCTGGGCAGTCATCAGATATACGAGCTGTACCAGGAGGATTTTGTATCCTTTGACCACACCAACACATTGGAAAATGTGGGATATCTGCATGAACATTCATCCCGACCTCTGGGGTCTGTGCAAAGGGTAGTAGTACCAAAACAAAGGGACGCCCAGGTCTACAAGCTTACGCCCCTGGATTTGGCCTCAATAACAAAACCCACTACGATTTTCGATGGATACTCGCCTCAATTCGCGGACTTCATCATGAACGATGCAGAGCGTAACGTCCGAGAAGCGGAAATCACCCTTACAGAAGAAGAGAGAGCTCTTTTTCCTAGTCCAGAAAAACATGATATGAGCTTGGACACTTCGCTCGAATTCCTTGATCTGTGTAGCTTAGACATTGTTAATCAACATAACATTAAACTTAATAAATTACTAACAGAGTACGAGGATGTTTTCATAGATAACGGCAAACCCTCATTGCTCGGAGAGCATTGTATTGTAACCAGCATTGATATCCCTATATCGGTGCCCCCTTACAGACTGTCTCAAACAAAAACAGACATTCTCAAAGCCGAAGTGGATAAAATGATAAAGAATGGGATTATTGTACCATGTACCTCACCTTGGGCTTCACCTGTAGTAATGGTGCCAAAACCTAATGGAGATGTGCGAGTTTGTGTTGATTATCGCCGTTTGAATGCAATAACGGTGCCAGATACTTACCCCATCCCTCGAATAGATGATCTGCTGCATTCAGCCAAGCCAACCCCATACATGACGTCTCTAGATCTCAAAGCAGGCTATTGGCAAATTAAACTTCGAGAGGAAGATGAAGAGAAAACCGCCTTCATTACTCCTTTCGGCGTTTACAAATTCAAGAGGATGCCATTTGGATTGCGAAACGCACCTGCTACATTTCAACGCATAGTGGATAGATTTCGAGTTACCCTGGGTGATGTGAAATTGCTGGCTTATCTGGATGATATTATCGTATTTTCTACCACTTTTGATGATCACATTTCTGATTTGAGAAGAATATTACAGAAAATGAGAGAATGTAACTTAACAGCGAACAAAGAAAAATGCAAGTTCCTGCGTTCTTCAATAAAATATTTAGGGCATATCATAACGCCCGACGGTTTGAAAACGGATCCAGATAAAACCAAGGCTATCCTGGATAGGCCAACCCCTAAAAACCTTAAACAACTAATATCATTTCTGCAAATGTGTTCCTGGTATCGCCGATTTGTCGAAAACTTTTCATCGATAGCTCAACCGCTTACTAAGCTTACGAAAAAGGGTGCCACCTGGGTATGGGGTACCGAACAAGAACTTGCTTACAACAAGTTGAAGCAACGTTTGACAACAGCACCTGTACTTAGACAAGCTGATGGAACCGAGCCATACATTTTAAAAACAGATGCCAGTGCATACGCTCTCGGAGCAGTTCTCGTCCAGGGGGAGAAAGAAAATGAGCATCCTGTAGAATACGCGAGTAGATTACTTACCGCAGCTGAAAGGAATTATTCCACAACCGAACGAGAAGCGCTAGCAGTAGTCTGGGCTCTAAGCAAATTCCGAGCATATATAGAGGGCTCACCTATTACTGTTGTCACAGACCATCAAGCCTTGAAATGGCTGATGAACCTAAAATCACCCACTGGTCGTTTGGCTAGGTGGGCTTTGCAACTACAGGCATTCGACTTAAAGGTTATATATCAGCCTGGTAAAATGAATACGGTGGCTGATGCGTTGTCTAGACCTCCATGTTGCGAGGAAACCTGCGATATTTGTACAATAACCATAGACATGCCAAAGAGGAGTCCTAAAGAAATTCGAGAAGAACAAATGAAAGATGAAAAGCTTAAGAAAATTATAGAAGCTCTTGAGGAAACACATTCCGTTGAGGATGCTACCTATTGGAGCAACAAGGGTTATTTATTAAATAATGGGATGCTATATCGCCTACACCCAGATTCTGAGGTAGATGACGCTCAACTCTTGGTACCTGAACATGAGTGGAGAAATGTGCTTAGTGCATACCACGATGACCCCCTAGCTGGTCACTACGGTGCTGAGAAGACATACAAAAAGATTGTTCAAAGGTACTACTGGAATGGTATGCGAAAATACGTGACAAGTTACATACAAAATTGTTTGGAGTGCCAAAGATACAAACCCTCAAACCAGAAACCTGCTGGTTTGCTTCAGACCACATCATTGAGACAAAGATTCGAAGTGGTGTCCTTTGATCTGTTTGGACCTCTTCCGCAAACTGAAGAGGGGGAGACATGGATTCTTATTGTTGAAGATATCGCGACGCGCTGGGTTGAATTGTTTGCCCTGGCCACCGCTTCCGCAGAAAATTGCGCTACCACCCTAATCAACGAAGTCTTCCTAAGATATGGCGTACCAAGAAGACTGATTAGTGACAATGGAACCCAGTTCGTAAGCGCTGTAATGCAACAAGTAGTGTACTGTTTAAACATAAAGCATCAGTACACTCCGCTTTATCATCCTGAAACAAATCCTGTGGAACGTCGAAACAGAGATTTAAAAACCCAACTGGCTATGATGATTCAAGGGAAGGAGCATAGTCGATGGGCAGATCTTCTTCCTACCATTCGATTTGCTATGAATACCTCAAACTGCTCTTCGACAGGACAAACTCCTGCATACCTTACCTTTGGCAGAGAGTTGAGATCCCCAAGAGACAACGAAATTGATTTCAGAAACATACTTATCTCCGAAAATTTCATACCTGAAATCACTCCAAAGCTGAGGGCACTGGCCGATAACCTCATGAAAGCCAGAGAAGTACAAGAATTGAAAGAAGAAGCTCGTAAGGGATACGTTGACCGGCATAGACGCCCTCACCCCAAGTACAAATCGGGAGATCTGGTATTCGTCAACATACATCCAATCAGCAGAAGCAATCAGGGTGTGACAGCCAAGTTCGCGCCCCGAAGAGATGGCCCCTATGTTATAGTGCAGCAACACGGTCCGGCGTCCTTTAAAATAGCTTCGCCTCACACTCCTACCGTACCAATCGGTGTATATCATACATCGGCTCTGACGCCCTACAAAGGAGAAGACGCCACAATCGTCCCTGAACCAGTACATCCACTACGTGGAAGAGGACGACCTGCTAAGAAGGTGGCTATTCAATCCACTCCACCTACTAAGAAAAGAGGACGTGGTCGTCCTAAGAAGACATATAACTCCAGTTCCAATCGCCGAGACGTCTTCAGGAACTGAGGGGGAGATTGTAACAACCATTTACCATAATAATATAATAAACACATGCACTTGCGACATCTATACGGCCTACCGCGCGCTAACATAAACAGTAGTTCCGATATTCACCGATAGATGGAACTGTAGCGTACGTCAAAAAATTAGATGGCGGTGTTAAGATTCTCCGTGAGTTAATGACCCTCCGGCGTGTTCATCGAATAATGAACGACTGACCTAAAGTTGCATTTTGGAATCACGTCCTACTTGGAATGATTACCAGAAACCTCTTTAGTTAAGTTAATTAAACTACGACTTCGGTCATTTTTTTAAATACTAAAAGAGGTCCGCCCTTCGTCCTCTCGGGAAAAGGTATCTACGGACCTGTCATACTGTATCTATATATACATTAAAAACTGTCGTAAACGCTGTTTGTTTACTTTGTCGGCCGGAAAAAGTCAACCCCAACTTCCTACTCTACAGTACTAATTTACCAATATTCATAAAAGTCGCTCGCATTAAGATTACAAACTTATCACTGTATGTCACTGTCAACATATAAATAAATAATACCACAATAAATAAAATAAACAAACACAAAATTAACTCGTTTGCTTTTTCAATAAACATTAAAAATTCGAACGCGGTTAGCAACAGCTGACACACTGAGGTTACGCGTCGCCACAAATGACGTCACAGTTGTTGTAATACTGAGTCACGTGTATGTTTGGGGTCACGTTATCTCACGCTGTGGGTGTTATTCGGTCAAATTGTACAATATTGAGATTGCCCAATAAACATGGAGTGTAGATAAATAATAATAGTTTTAGAGATTATCTCGTATTTGTGTCAGTTATAAATATATAAGTATGGCAGTTGTTTGATGGCCGTGATCTTGTGAGATAAACTGAACTTAGTATTAATTAGCATTAATCTTATAAATCTTCTTCTTCTTCTTCTTATGGTGCCACTTCACTCCTGAAGGTTGGCAGTCAACTTTTTGAATTGGTCCTTGTAAATCTAGGAGACTGTATAGGCCTCGCAGTGAAGTATGTATGTATTATTTAAATGTTTTGATGTTCAACTGAAATTGATATGCAGACGAATCCATAACATAATATCGCGCCTATTATGCCCGAAGAGATAGGCAGAGGTGCACATTACGGCACTTAATGCCACTGTACAATGTAACACCCACTTTTCATGATTTATGTTATGAGTCCGGTATATGGGTGTTAAGAATTATGATTAGTTATTTTTTACACATTAAATAGGCAAACATGTAAATATTCAATGTTAATAATGAAATTCGAAAGAGCCAGCGTCATCTTTATATTTTCTTAACTATATCTATAGTTTAATTGTTTGTTACATTCTACACAATGACTGGAGTCCTGTTGTTGCATGCCTACATCACAGTATCGACATTCCTGACTGACATCTCTGTTGCACACAATCATTAACCTCAATTCTATCTCTTATCTTAAACACTACAAGTGAGGATATATTCGATAATACTAATGCTAGCTCGTTCGTTATCTTATTTCTTTATGTTTTCCTCTTGCCAACTAAACTAAATATAATTTAGTTACAGTCTTCATTCAATACAGAATGTGAACGAAACACTTCTGGAACGCTTACAAAAAGAAATTGTTTTTGCAAATTGAATCGCTTTTGTTTTCGTGTTATTCATACAGCATCGGCCTTGATCAGTGCATCTCAACTATTATTACATAAAAGAAACATTTAATTCCTTACTTTTATGAGAATAAAACTTGTTTTACAACACCACTTGTCGGCGCATATTAGGAGCGTTCCGTTTACACCACAGAAATCTTTAATATATCTGTGAGTCTTATGGAGGGGCAGTTGTGGCTTCACCGGTTTTGCATACATTTTTGACTTTACATCATGTATCCCTCTTTATTATATCTATGGTTTACACCCTGTATACATAACAGTAGGTAGGCAGAAGTGCACATTACGGCACTTAATGTCACTATACGATGTAACACCTACTTTTCACTATTTATGTTATGAGTCCCATGTAATACGGGGTGAGCCTATTGCCATATACCGGGCACATTTTTAGACTCCGTGCTGCTTATGGGATTTTTTTTAAAAACCCGGTAATACTTTGCCCGACCCGGGAATCGAACCCAAAACCCCTTGCCCAGCAATCGCACTTGCGACCACTCGGCCAACGAGTTAGAACCCTGTATACATATGTATAAATTCGACATCTTAATTTAAACATGTTGGAATTGGAACGGATTATTAATTTCACTCTCAGTTGGCAGATATATTTACATAAACGGCTAAGTCTTAACTTATAGTATTACGTGCGTCATTATTAATTAGATTCATTATCAGACTTGAGGGGTTTCTTTCATAGTCTTATTTAACGTACATAATGTAATAACAAAATACAACTTCACAAGTTATAATTATCGCGAAAGAGCCTCAGGATGTTCACTTATCGACAGCCCTGCAAGTCTGCGACTGTAAATCTTTATCTATTCTACAAGATAATCATCGTCATCAACAGCCTATAAGTGTCCACTGCTGAGTAAAGCCTCTTCCCACACGGAGAAGGTTAGACCATTAATCAACATGCTTGCTCAATGCAGGTTGGCGATTTAACCTCTTTTCTGTCGATATATGAGGTGAAAACTTATAATTAGAAATTTTAAACCCAGGGTCTTCACGATGTTTTTCTTCACCATACATCCGTAGTAATTAAATAATATTAATAATAAAGGGTTAAAAGAGTAAATTTCTCTCAACTGTGACTAGTTGAGAGAAATTTACTCTTTCGTTAGTGAATGAGGTAGCAACTAGTTTGTCCTTTAAACTGTTTGTGATAAGCAGAGGGCGATGTTCGTCCGTGAGCATACCGCGCGCATGCGCAGTGTGGGGCTTATCTCCGTTGACTCGTATTTATATACCATTATTTAAGTAATTGTTACCTATAAAGAATGCAAGGTCACATTCATATTCAAGTTTACATTACGTTTGTTATAAATTCAATATTAACTCGTCGAGTACCGTCATATATATAAATAGGTTGCGGTCACCGGTGACCGCAACCTAATAATTGTGTCTACAAATAATTGTGTCTACAAAACCGGTACTCGACGAGTTAATATAGGTTAAGTATAGTTAAATAGTTTAGACTTCCTAGAACCTACATACATGTTGTTTTTAAATATTGGATACTCGCGACCCTCCTTCAGCTTGTATCTGTATTATACATGTACTTTCCTTTTGAATCATTCTATTTATTTAAAATAACCGCATCAAAATCCGTTGCGCAATTTTAAAAATTTAAGCATACATGGGGACAGACAGCGGGCATCGACTATGTTTTATACTTGATACCTAGTAAGTATTACGATACACATAATTAGATGAACACAAACGTTTATATAATATATTCAAAGGTTTTCCTCAAACACTAAAATTGGTCATTTCATGGCTTGAGATTAGGTAGTAAACATACAGAATAATTTTCCTACAGATAATGTAGTGTGACCTGCCCCAACACTGCACATTCCAGTAATATCATGTGGACAGATGAACCAACCTCTGTTGTGAGCACAATGACCCGACGTGGACCCGACGTGGACCCGACACAACACTTTACTAATTCAACGATACTGACATTCACAAATTGTAGTCATTTGTTTACACATAAAACCTATTTTAAGATAGTTAAGTTCATATAGCATACATGATTACATTACTTATGTACCTAATAGTGGCTAATAGCTTTATTATGTCTTTTTTTAATGGGACATCCCGTCACAACTTCCCAAAACGCCTGCAACTCCTGTGCACCAGGATATATAGATACAACCATGCCAACACCGGAACACTGAAGTCCAACGTCTCACCGTGACGTGAATAACTGTCTTGGTTCCGCAACGAAATAAAACAGATGTTAATAGAAGAAAAGAAAACAAACGATAGTTTCATTTCCGAGTTATATGTACTTTCTAAGATTATTTAGACATCACTGACAAACGTTGAAGGAAAACATCATGAGGAAACCTGGACGTACAATTTCTATTTATAAGTTTGAAATCGCTAACCCACAATGAGCAAGTGTGTTGATTAATGCTCTCAAACCTTCTCCGTGGGAGAAGAGGCCTTTGATCAGCAGTGGATACTTATAGGCTGTTGATGATGAAAGGTCATAATTACGTGGGCAACGGGCCCTGGTTACAAGAAAAAAAATATTTAAGTAATACGCATAAAGCTCACTCATTGTATTCGAGAATGCGGCACTATTACATAATAAACAAATATTTATCATAGTCCGTAACGAGGCTAAACTAACGATTAAAATGAACTAACTACTAATTAGTCCAGTACTCTTGCTCGAGATTACAAAACTAAAGAATTGCAAGATATTAAATGCAGGCAGTCAAACCCATCTTACATTGCAAATGTTCATGAGTGACGCTGGTAAGTCATTTGCCCCCATGAAAATAGTTAGCATTCATAATGTCGAGTTTCCATAGGCAGGTTACTTTGTGTACTCAGAGAACTTCTTTGGAATACCAAATTGCAGTCTTCATCAAACTCTCTTGAATTTTAAGGAACCTCTAACAAAAACTCAATAGTTTTATTTATAAAGCTGAGATTTTTACTCCTAAGAACCTTTAAGTGCCTCCTAACGGTAAAGGTAAAGGGTTAGTTTAGGTGCTCCCTTATGTCAAGTAACTCTTAGTTAAGAGATAGTTTTAGGGTTGCGAAAACGGATATAATTACTGACAGAAAATAGACGAAAATGGTTACGTATAACCAAACTAAACAAAAGATTGTCCTAATCTGTATTGGCTCATTTAAGTTAAGCTAATAATGCAGCTTAACAAGTTACGTGGTGCCTTACATAATAACTGCGTGGTTCACTAGATACCGGCCTCCGAGCTGAAGGTCGCAGGTTCGGTTACCGGCTCGTGTACTTGTGAAGCGTAAGGTTAGTATGTCATTACGTAACTAGTTATAGAAGGGCCTGTTAAGACGCACAATACTTGATAAGTTGTTCCTATATTAAGGTACTGGATTAACTGGTTTATTTGACGCATGTAAAATATTATTGTTTACTAACGGACCCCGCAAACTTGTTCTGTTTTGGAAAATTCTGCTCATTTTTTTCACGTAAGATCCTAATAACCTTCTCATAACAAAAACAATCACAACAAAAAAAAGAATTAGCGAAAATGGCTCAACCGTTTTCGACATTAGCGCCTCGCAAGTAGCAACATATTCAGAGATTGATTTATTTTTATTATATTAGGTACTAGCTGACTGCCTCGTTGGCCGAGTGGTCGCAAGTGTGACTGCCGGGCAAGGGGTCTCGGGTTCGATTCCCGGGTTGGGCAAAGTATTACTGGGTTTTTAAAAAATCTCAGTAGTAGCACGGAGTCTGGCATTGTGCCCGGTATATAGCAATAGGCTCACCCCCTATTATATGGGACTCTTAACATAAATAGTGAAAAGTGGGTGTTACATTGCACAGTGGCATTAAGTGGCGTAATGTGCACCTCTGCCTACCCCTTCGGGGATAAAGGGCGTGATGTTATGTTATGTCAAACTACGTACCGTCTCAATTTTATTCTCACCTTTTAAGCCTTCCCTGGACTTCCACAAACGTTTCAAGATCAAAATTAACCAAATTGGTTCAAAATTCATTGCTGTAACATATACAACCAAAGTGATTAGATAATCATTACATCTTCATTTTATTCTATGTATATATACATTTAATAAAATCGTAGAAAAGTCAAAATTGTACATTGAAGATTTTTTAAAAGAATACTTGGGGCGTTATCTGCAGTCGATACCGAAGCCAAAAATATGATTTTTGGAATTTTTGTCTGTTTGTCTGCATGTATGTCCGGGATGATCTCAAAAAGTACTACATGAATTTACTTCAAACTTTGCATGAATATTACTAACAGGTCGGGTCAAAATATACGCTACATATTGTCACGCTATCATCTACGGGACTGAATCAATTCTGACGACATTAATTACCGTAGAATATCCGATGATAAAAACTAATTCAAAAGCCTAAATTCTGCCAGAAGTCCATTATTCTACGCGGACGAAGTCGCGGGCAACAGCTCGTAAATAAATAGATAGTTTTATAGATTCAGAAACTTAGTAACTGAGTCAATTTTGGAAGAATTTAAATATTCTAAAAATAACTTAAATACAAAACCACGTGCAAAATATATTTTGATAGTGTCAATAAAATTAAATATTCAATGCGAAGGTCTCGAGATTTTACGACGCACATTTTTTACAAACTTATGCTTAGCCTTATAAGGAAACAAATATAATTTACGATTAATAAAAATAGAATTAGAAAGTGCATCTGAATGAATAATGAAATTATTTGGCAACACACACTGGGATGACAATTTCATTGACCAGTAAACTATGTTGACGTGGCGTATGCTAGGCATGTTTTGTAGAACGTGTCAGTATTTTATTTTTAATCTGTGTCGTGCACGTGATACGTTGCCATTCTGCCACTGCTGTCACTGGACTCCCTAATAGTCCATAATTTACACGTAACTGGACTACATACAACCTTTTTGCACGTGTTTTTCAAACTGGAATTGTACGATGGTATAAGTCTGTGTGATTGGATGAACAGGAACCCGTGTGGGAACTATCTACAGAGAACCACCCCCCTTCATGCATTTAGATAATTCTATATGTTTAAGACATGGGTTTGGGTGCGTAGGTGCCTATCCGACTAACATAGGTAAGTATAATAATGACTCTAGAATGAGTCTAGGTACTACCTAGGTATAAAAATATGATGTTCAATTTACGTTTAAAAAAATATAGGTGCAATATAATTCGTCCGTCCGGTCACAGAGTCACAGCTAAATATACGCGTCCGAGTGTTTGACTTATACAAGAATGCGATGAGTCGGGAGTCGAACGCCCGACCTACGCCCTCGACCGCGACCACTCACACTCAGAGCACGTGGTGGGAAAATGTTAAGAAAAACATGCCGTACCTCGACATATAATCTATAATTACGTGTCGGTGCATTTTTTGGGGACATTTCTTTCGTTACAATTTATAACAATCAACGGCGCGGTGGCGCTGTTCTGACTGACTGCACAGGAGTCATCCATCCAGGGTCGATGTAGTGTGACATTGTGTTACACTACGGGAGGGAAGGATCCTAAACTTGTAGTAGTACTCACACTAGTGTGACGAGGTAGGGATGCAGTTTGACGTGTCCGTGGCCGCCATCTTGCGCGATGACGTCAGACGCGGCCATCTTGTCCGGCCCGTGTTGTCACCGCCAGCACGCTGCCTGCAAAGAAACATTGCTCTATAGAAGATTGGACAGGAGACGTAGAGAGGGAAACTTGGCGCCCTCTTAGCCCTGGAGTAGCCTCATACTTAGCTATAGTTAAGAGTATCAAATATGCAGTCTTTATCAGTGCCGTCTTTGCCATAAGGGCACTCGCGGCCCATTCTCAGGGCCCTGAACGACCGACGACAAATTGTAGAAATTGTCGGTTGTGGCAGCTTGTAACGGGTTCGTTTCCCGCACGGAGCAAATTTTGTGTGCTCCACAAATAGTTGTTCCGGGTCTGGTCTGGGTGTCATATGTATGTCAACTTGTATGTTTGTAAACGCACCCACGACACAGGAGAAAATCTTAGCGTGAGTCAACGTTACAAAAAAAAACATTCCAAAAGGGCCCCAAATTATTAAGTGCCCAAGGGCCCCAGCGTAGTCTGAGACAGCCCTAGTCTTTATAACAATGTATTTTAGTACTCATATCAGAACTGGTCACCAGGTGATTTTAATCTAGCTATATCATACTTCTATGCTATCTGTACCTCCTTATTAAAGGGTTATCTATGATACTAACGGAATAGGCAGGCAATAAAACTACTGGACCAATTTAAACTCTTTCATCATTCGCATCTTGTCTGTGTCGTGGTAGCTCGGAGGTCTAAAACACCCATTTTTCGTGCATGAGGGTGCGGATTCGAAACCTGGACCAATATAACATTTCCGAGTTATATGTACTTTCTAAGATTATTTCGACCTCACTGACAAACGGTGAAGGAAAACATCGTGAGGAAACCTGGACTAATCATTTTTAATTACAAGTTTCAAATCACCAACCCGCATTGGGCAAGCGTGGTGATTAGTGGTCAAACCTTCTCCGTATGAGGCCTTTGGTCAGCAGTCGATACTTATAGGCTGTTGATGTGTGACCATCTACCTGACAACCTACAACCTATTCGAGAGAAACCTTCCAAATTGTAACCGAACAAAGCCGTACACAGAAACCTATTTCTATTATTATATTTCGACAATAGACCGAGTGTGTCTCCTAACCAAACCACTAGCACAGTGGCCACATGAATAGAGCTCAGTAATAGGTCAGCGAGTGATAGCCTGGAACCCTACTTACTGGACACTCACTACACAGACACTGGAGTCAACGACCTCCTGACGATGCTGTCAACGCGGGCGTCCATCCATGGGCGGCGCCAATCGGGACTATTGTATTTTTGCTCACTAGATAGCGCTAGTGTGACTTAATATAGGCAGAGGTACACATTACGGCACTTAATGCCACTGTACAATGTAACACCCACTTTTCACTATTTATGTTACGAGTCCCATGTAATAGGGAGTGAGCCTATTGCCATATACCGGACACAATTCCAGACCTGTGCTACTACTGAGATTCTTTTAAAAAATCCAGTAATGCTTTGCCCGATCCGGGAATCGACCTCTTGCCAAGCAGGCGTACTTGCGACTATTCAGCCAACGAAGCAGTCTAATGTGACAGTCTCGTTCTTCGCCCAATAGGGAATTAGCTAGTCTCACACCATTGGACGTTCAATATTTGACAGCTGCTGGGATTGGACTAAAAACATTTAGCTACATTAGTGCCATCTAGTGACTTAAAATAACGATAGCACCCATTGCTTACCATCAGGTGATCCATCTGCTGTTGCGTTTGCCACAAAAAGTCTTTTTTAATTTATAATCGCGTTTCCAATCATTCGATCAACGATTTGATTTACACTAGGTACCTGTCCCGGAAACAATAATTTACCCGGCAACACAATACGTACCAAATATACAAAATTAACATATTAATTATGTTAGTATCCATTGTGTGTGTCCTATGTGACCCCGCCTACAAACGGTGACCCACTCCACGCAGCGCCACTGAACTAAACTAAAATTTGGATGCCACAGAGGAGCTTCTAAATAAACTTGAGCGCTTGCAAAATGTCTGTATACGCTTTGCCTTTGGTTTAAAAAAGTACGATCATATCTCTGAATTTCGCAAAAGGCTCAAGTGGCTCCCAATCCGACTTCACAGGAACACTCGCATCTTATGTCTTCTTTTCAATATACTTTTTAATCCCGATTATCCCTCTTACCTTCGTGAACGTTTTTCCTTTGCCTGCCCTCCTGAGGCTCTTTCCCGATCTCATCTTAAATCTAATCTTTCTGTTGTCTCACACAATACTGATTTTTACACCTATTCCTTCACTGTTCATGCAGTGCGACTTTGGAATTCCCTACCACCTAATATCCGTGATTCTAAATCCATCCCAATCTTTAAAAGACTCGTAAGGGAGCACTACCTTTCCTAATCTTAGTGTCATATATATATATATATATTATACATACCTATATATATATATATATAGGTATGTATAATATGTTTATTTGTAATATACTCTAATATGTGTATTATTTGATGTGTATCTATCATATACTGTATGTATAGGTTTATGTATTTTATTGTGATCTATTTATTTAATACATTTCATGTCATGTTACGCACAGTGTCTCTGTTTTTACCGTTTTTCCTGTCGAAGGACTGCAGGAAGAGATTCCTTCGGGAATATGTAGTACCTATGTACCTCCAAAATATTTATATATGTGTTCTCCTGTGTACTGTCTGTGTGTTGTGCATAAATAGATAAATAAATAAATAAATAAATAAAATAACTCGACTGTTAAAGGCAATTCATTAATGTAAGTACCAGGGTTGGCGCAGTGGCTGGTTGACTGTCGTGGGTTCGTGTGTCGGAGTCAGGAAGTTATTGGTGCTTCACCCTCGTGGCTCAGTAAGCACGTAAAGCCGTCGGTCTCTCTCTCCGGTCGTGTCGGTCTGCCGTCCCATCGAGTTCAGAGAGTTAGGGAGCAGAGTGCACTTGTGTTTACGCACACACTTGTGCACTACAACATCCAGTTAGACTTAACCTAACGGGTAACCGGAGCTCCGGCTCGACGTGCAGGAGCAACGGGGTGGGTGGTTTTTAGTCAGTAAGAGTCTGACACTCCCTTCCGCCTCACCCGGGCGGGAGCAGTCATTCGATGATTTTCCCCCCTTAAAAAAATAAAGACTTGCCACCATGATCGAAATCGTTCGGGAGATTTATTTATAATGTAAGTATACTCTTTTTAACCGACTGCACAAAAGGAGGAGGTTATCAATTCGTCTGTATGTTTTTGTGCGTGTGTGTGTGTGTTACGCGATTACTCCGGCGTTTGTGGACGAATTTTGATGATTATTTTTTTTCGGAAAGTTCATACTCTCGGAGTGGTCCCATTTCTACCAGCTCAAGATCTGATGATAGAATCCCATTCAAACTGAGGGAAATTTTTCAAAATAGTATGGGCGGCTGGAGCGACTGTTACATTTTTAATGTAGTATTTAAAATTACTACAATTTGTCGAGGATGTGGAGTTGATCTGATGACGGAATCAAGAGACAGTCGAGGGAACTCCTCAGGGATTTGTAGCAATAACCCTGTGTTTGGGCTTAAGTTATTTGTATTGAGGAGATCTTTATACCTAGGTGTGATTGTCATAAGGGGGGGGTGTAAAGTTCTCATCAATACAAATTAATCAGTTGGGCCCGCACCGCAGCAGACTCGAGTAGCCAGTAGCAGCGCGACAGTCGCCGCGTCGCGGGTCGCGAAATGCTGCTCATGAATATGAGCCTCTAGCATGGCTTGAAACTAGTCGAGTCCCTCGTCAAACAGTTACGTGAGTAAGTCGAAAACATAGTAATTAATTTAGAATCTCACGACAGTTGTAATTTATAATAAAATAATCACAATCACAATAATACAGGAAGCAATCGAATTAGTACTCAACTGTTGACTTCCCGTGCAGTATCAGTGAATCAGAGATTCTCACTATTGATAATAAAATAATGATGTGATATATAGAGGTATATGTAATCCATCACATCCGCTTTTCAGAGCCATTAATATCTAGTTTTACATAAATTACACGAAAACGGCACTTTCAACGTCATGCTATATATATAACACGTCACGCAACGCCTTTTATCCCCGAAGGGGGCACTTACTGCCACTGTACAATGTAACACCCACTTTTCACTATTTATGTTATGAGTCCCATGTAATTTACATGGGCAGTAGCCATATACCGGGCACAATTCTTGACTCCGTGCTACTACTGAGAATTTATTAAAAAATCCAGTAATATTTTGCCCGACCCGATGTCAAACTACCTATAAAATAAAACCCAATTCCCTACACGTAGTCAATTTTTTTATTGAAAACTAAATAAAATAAATGTCATATATTTTATATTATGTGCAGTATCAGTACGTTATCACTGGTTTCATACAGACAGTGAATGAAATAATATTGTTGTTATCTTAATGATCGATTAGCGGATCATTATATACATGGTATTGTATATATGTGTTATATATCTATATAAAGGTATATAAAAATTAGACCTGTTCCCCATTGTCACGCCATAACTTGAGAACGGCTAGACCGATTTGGCTGATTTTTTTTCTGTTGTGTTTATTATCGTCAGGAGAAGGTTCTTATGACAGAAAAAAGTCCTGAAAATCTTACGGGAATGGGAGAAACGGGATTACGTACGGAGTCGCGGGCAGATATATATATTGAATAATATATATATTGAAAACTTTTATATTTATTTAAATCGTGTGAATTAAATAAGCTCGTCAGAAACACACTCATATATTTTATATAAAACAAAAGACGAACTTATAGGTTTTGAATCGAAAGTGGCCAGTTTGCCACGGATAACACAAACATAGAGGTGACATGTAACTCGCGGGGGCTCGTAGCTATAATGTTATTATCTCGCGACCTCCACGCACGTGAAACGATATAGGTAATGATTATTAATGATATACAATCTATTTCTTATGACTAGAGCTATATCTTTGTACATTAAAATATGTATAGTTTCCTTGTTTTAAGAATAGTTGCATGCAACGATTGCAATCAGAAATATCTAAAGCCGCTGGTTTCGTTTGACTAGGGGCTTTTTTATGGTATTAGTCGGTAAACGAGCAGACGGATCACCTGATGGTAAGCAATCTGCATCGCCCATGGACACCCGGAACACCAAGGCGTTACAAGTGTGTTACCGGACTTCGGGGATTGGGGAAACTGGGGAGGGGAGGTAATTGGGCCTCTGGTAACCTCACTCGCACGACGAAATACAACGCTGTGGTTGTTGTACTATGATTTTCTGCTCGTTGGTAGTATCCCTCCGGTCGAGCCGGCCCAGCAGTGTCGAAGCATGGCTCTCCTACACTTAACGGTCGATTTTCAGTGACTAACCAGTCATAAAGAGATAATATACCATAGTCTCTTAATCTCTATCTCCCCTCATGGGATACAAGCGGGAGGCTATGTATAACATAAAGATAAAGATCATGCACGCATCTTTAGGAAGGTCAATAGAGGGCGTTCCAGCGCTCTGGTCGAGCCAATACAGCACAGCTCTCCCACACTTAAGCTTAGCAAACTTTACCCAACCTCTTTTGGGGGGAGATAATCATTGAATGACTTCTCCTGCCTTGAATGAGGCGAGAGAGAGTGTCAGACTCTTACTGACTAAAATCCACCCCGTTCCTACTCCTGCACTTCGGGTCGAGTCAGAGCCCCGCAACCCGTTAAGTCTTCCGCGGCTCCGTATCGGGTATTAACCCTACTGGGCCCCGTCTGTGGTGGTCTGATGGCTCTTTGAGGCGCGCTGAATGCGATTCTATTAGTCTAGCTAGCCTAAGGTAATCTTTCTGTCTCCCGAATTCTATTCATCGAGGGAAGTGGAAACTATGTCGTTGATTCTTCTTCTCTAATAATATCTTTTGATCTATTTCGTTGCCTCGTTGGCCGAGTGGTCACAAGTGCGACCGCCGGGCAGGGGTCTCGGGTTAGATCCCCGGGCCGGGCAAAGATTTACTGTGTCTTTTAAAAAATTCTCAGTAGTAGCACGGAGTCTGGAATTGTGCCCGGTATATAGCAATAGGCTCACCCCCTATGGACTCGTAACATACCTCTAAATAGTGAAAAGTGGGTGTTACATTGTACAGTGGTATTAAGTGCCGTAATTGCACAACCCTGCCTGATGCTGCTGCCTCTGATAAAAACCGTGATGTTACTATTTCTTTGCGGGCTACAAGACAGTTATTCATGTCCCTGGGACGTTGGACTTCAGTGTTCCGGTGTTTGCATGATTGTATCCACTGTAGATCCTGGTACAGGAGTTGCAGCGGTTTCGGGAGGTTATGGCGGGCTTGTCCCACACAAGCCTGAAATAATATGCTCATGACGCCGGCGTCAAATTCTATGGACAATGGACATCCACCTGTTTAATTCTTCTGACACAATAGACATCGGTTTCACAACGACACACAGACGGACAGTTTTACAATCACCCTTTACATGTGTATTGTACACAATCGGGTCGCGTCGCATACTAACGCAGGTTAAGCGACTGCGGCCGCGGTCAGACCTTGGATCGGTGACCGTATGTTGTGTACTACTGTTATTATTTTGATTCTATACATGCAAAAAGGAATTGATTACTGAGTAAAGTTCCATCTGGTTCGATTCTCGGTAAGGGTAACGTTTTGTCAGATTTTTAATCGACTTCAAAAAATGAAGGACGTTTTGATTGTCTGCGAATTTCTCGCAATTGGCTGGACTGAGTTTGATACGGTTTTCAGAAAAGTATTTATTACAGTTTTTAAATTAAAAAGTTAAAGAAGGACCTCCTTTTTCGGACTCGGAAGTCGGATTTCTCTAAACTTGACTTAGTTTATTAAAATAAAAGTACCTATTTGAAATTCTTAATACTCTGAAAAATCAGTAATATTGTTGGAGGCATAGACAAAAAAAGTAAACGTCATCGCGTAGCGGGAAAATTTAATCTGTGGTTCGAGAAATGAAAAGTCAAGATGGCGGGGACGCGGGAGTTATTGCAATGAAGTAATTGACTGTTGAGGGAATTTTAATCTACCTATTTGAGTCAATTTGCCTATTTATGTGTTGTTGTTGTTTTTCTTTCCAATATTAATAGTTATGGTTCAGCTAGTCCTGATTTTGTGGTAGATTTCGATGTTAACAATATAAGTGCATTGTAGTGATTGTATTTTGTAATATCCGGGATGATCTCCAAAAGTACTGCATGGATTTACTTCAAATTTTGCATGAATATGACTAACAAGTTAGGTCAACATATAGGCTACATATTATCACACTATCATCTACGGGGAAGGAGTCCTATACTAGGTACTGAATCAATTGTGACGACATTTTTATCGTAGAATATCCCTTGATAAAGACTAATTCAAAAGCCTAAATTCTGCCATTTTTCTCCGCGGACGAAGTCGCGGACAACAACTCGTAATATTTATATTTCAATGAATAAAATACTAGTTTGTAAAATAGCAGAAAATCTAGCTCTAAACTATGGACAGGAAACGACGAAGTAATAAGAAAATACCTATAACATTATATTTTTTGCTCGACCCGGAATCGAGTCACAACTCGCCAATGAACAAGAGCGCACTGTAGCGTGACTACCGACTGCTAACGAGGCAGCAGTTACAGCCAGCTTAATACTCTATTATTAAATTGATCACATTTCCTTTACAAAAATATTATTGGGTACATGTTGAAGTAAGTGTGGGAGAGCCATGCTTCGGCACTTCTGTATCGACTCGACCGGAGTGATACCACCAACGAGCAGAACACCATAGTAACACAACCACAGCGTTGTCTTGCATTGTGTGAGTACGGTTACCGGAGACCTAATTACCCCCTCCCCTTTCCCTAATCCCTAAATCATCAATCATTCTCAAATTCCTAACGCCCAAAAAGCCGGTAACGCACTTGTAACGTCTCTGGTGTTCCAGATGTCCATGGACGACACCGATTGCTTACCATCAGGTGATCCGTTTGTTCGTTTACCGGCTTATACCATAAAAAACAAACATTCAGTGGAGACACAATCCCAAGTATCTAATACTCAAATGGCCGGTAACGAACATAGAACTCCTCCGGTGTTGTGGGTGTCCATGGATACTGATTGCTTACCATCAGGTGATCCTTTTTAACTATGTTCTCTCTATTGAAGGAGTATACCAGAGAATGCTGCTGCACGATCTCTATTGACTAAACGTGGAGTCCCTTAGTCGGGTATACCACACCCAGGGGGAAGAATAGTGGTGGTGACAAAACTAACAAATGTATTATACGAGCATGGCTCCCCCACGTTATAAAGACGGTGGTGATGTAACACCATGTCTGTGCTTACTCGTGTACACAGCAGGGTTGCCAATCTGTGGGGAATTCCCCAAACTGCGGGGAATTTCAAGTTGGTTGGGGATTTATTGGGGATTGGCATTATGTGGGGAAAATGTGAGGATTTTGACTTCATATTCTCATCGGAAAATGTTTCATCGTTTATTATCGATGACAACATTTTTTGAATCATAAAGTATGAAGGCTGGAGAAAGTATGGAAGATTTGAAAAAAGATGAAAGATGGCTATTCTTTTGCATGAAAAACGCTGCGGGAGAATACCTGTTCTCAAACATAAAAATTGTTATTTCATTATTGCTGATATTGCCTTTATCAAATGCATCGAGTCGTCGAGAAGTCGAGCGCAAATTTAGTCTCCTTAAAAATTTAAAAACTGAAAATCGCAATAGATTGCATGGGATTAAAAAACTGGACGACAGTGTCAAGTTTAACCCTTCGAACTAATATATGGAAAAAAAATATAAAAGATAAAAACTAAATATTATTTAACTCATTGATTATAGTATCATTTTATAAAAAAAACTTTTGAGGGGAATTTGTGGGGAATCAGCGGATTTTTATCCCCAAATTTGGGGAATTCGATCAGGATTTTTGGGGATTTTGATGAATTAGCTTTGGCAACCCTGGTACACAGACACTGGGCGGTTACCGTCCAGTGTGTGTGTGTGTGTGTGTGTGTGTGTGTGTGTGTGTGTGTGTGTGTGTGTGTGAGCCCACGTTTCATTTAGATATGCGAATATTTATTTAATGATGTGAATAGATTGAAGTAGACGTCCGTAGTACGTGGGTATCCACTATTCAGTGTCCTCAGGGCCGGCTTAGACTACGCTAGGTTAGGGCCCCAGGGCACACAATCATTTGAGGCTCTTTGGGAACATTTCTTTCTTTTAAGCGTTGCCCCACACTAGGATTTTGTCCAATGTCGTGGGTGCATTTACAAAGATACACGTCCACATACACATGACACACAGACCCGGAACAATTTGTGGATCACAAAATGAGTCGCTCCGTACGGGAATCGAAAGCGCTACAAGTTGCAAGGCTACCGGTTGCCGCGCAACGTGTAGTGGGTGTGTGTCCGTCCTTCGGGGCCCGCTAAAGTTGGGGGCCCTGGGCACGGGCCCCGAGTGCCCATATTGTACTGACTAGACGGTACTGAGTGTCCTGTTTTCTGGGTGTAGACATAAAGTACTTGATTGTAGGAGTCTTGGGAGATTGACACCGGCAGCGCTCTCTGATAAACCTGGGCCTTTAGCCAAACGCCACTTAGCGCTTGTCTACAGAGAGAGAGTAGAATTAAAAATGTACGGGGATGACACTGACAAGTGTCAAAATTTGCGTCAATTCCATATAATTTAGTTTTCTATTGTACATGTAGACAAGCGCTAAGTGGCATTTGGCTACAGCTGCTGATTTGAAAATTCGGTAGGCTACGTTACTGTATAATATCACTAGCTACTTCCGCGCGGTTTCACACGCTCTGCTCAGCTCCTATTGGTCGTAGCGTGATGTTTTATAGCCTATAGCCATCCTCGATAAATGCGCTATCCAACACAAAAAGAATTATTCAAATCAGACTTGCATTTACGGAGATTAGCGCGTTTAAACAAACAAACTTCCGCTTTATATAATAGTATAAGATTACAACATTATTTGTGCTTGCTTGTGGATGCTGGAAGTAATTGTTCAGAACTATGTACAACACAAGGACTGTATGAGCGTAGGTGACGGGGCCACATCTGGTCGTGTAGGTCTGCACGCGATCTAGTCAGCTAATGTCTGGAGGATGTCCGCAATTATTTTGTCATTACCTACAATATACGACTTATTATTTCTGTCTTGACAATGTGATATTAAGGATTATTTCTTATTGCAACTGCCTCGTTGGCCGAGTGGTCGCAAGCGCGACTGCTGGACAAGGGATCTCGGCTTCGATACGACTTGGGCAAAGTATTATACTGGGTTTTTAAAAAATCTCAGTAGTAGCACGGAGTCAAGAATTGTGCCCGGTATATGGCAATAGGCTCACCCTCTATTACATGGGACTCGTAACATAAATAGTGAAAAGTGGGTGATACATTGTACAGTGACATTAAGTACCGTAATGTGCACCTCTGTCTACCCCTTCGGGGATAAGAAGGCGTGATGATATGTTATGTGTTGCTAGACTCTGATATCACACATCTGACAGCTCACACATAGGACCCATTTAGTTTTTAGTCAAATTTCCGTGGTGCTTGGCGACTGGGCTTCACCCAGTTGTACAGTTTCTAGACTTTTAATTCATTCTGTCTCCAGCAGTAATTCACCGAGGGAAGTAGAAACTATCGTTTTTCTTCTCCTCTTATAATATCTTCTGATTCACTTCGTTGCGGGAACCAAAACAGTTGTTCATGTCCCTGGGACGCGCCGGACTTCAGTGTTCCGGTGTTTTCATGGTTGTATCTACTGTAGATCCTGGCTCACAGGAGTTGCAGCGGTTTCGGGAGATTGTGGCGGGCTTGTCAAATAAAAAAAAGACTGATATTAAACCCCTTGGTCTTTGGCCAGTTCACAACGTCTATCACAGCCGACACAATGTAACCAGCACGGAGCAATGTATGACGTGTACAACCTTCAGAAATGTCGACTCACTCGAGACGAGATACCGTCCAATATTATCTTCTACTTGTAAATTATTGGCTATCTACGTATCTATTACACTCATATTATAGCGTGGTTGTGTTATTAGGTCGAGTAAGAATGCGAAGACCAAGTGTTATTATCTACTAAATGAAGTATTTACTTTTTTTTACTGCCTCGTTGGTCGAGTGGTCGCACGTGCTACTGCCGAGCAAGGGGTCTCGGGTTCGAATCCCGGGTCGGGCAAAGTATTACGGGTTTTTAATTCTCAGTAGTAGCACGGGGTCTGGAATTGTGCGCGGTATATGTCAATAGGTTCACCCCCTATTACATGGGACTGATAACATAAATAGTGAAAAGTGGGTGTTACATTGTAGAGGTACAGTGGCATAATGTGCACCTTATGCCACTGTGCACCTGAAGTTTTTTATTTTTGTAATATGTATTATATATGTCAAGCGAGTCGTATACTTGGCACCCCCACCATATAGATGGTTGGCAGGCCACAACTGTGCGCTTCTCACGTAGCTTCCTGCCTCGCACAGCAAAACTGTGGAATGATCTGTCGTCGGCGGGATTTCCGAACCGATACAACCTTCAAACCTTCAATAAAAGAGCGTACTCCTTTTTAAAAGGCCGGCAACGCACCTGGGACTCCTCTGGTGTTGTGGGTGTCCATGGGCGGCGCTGATCGCTTACCGTCAGGTGATCGGTCTGCTCGTTTGGCTCATGTACCCAATACAGGCCATAAAAATGTCGATACCTCACCAAGAAATCGAACCTAAACCCTTTCGTAACAGTGCAACAAGTAAGTAGACAATATGGTAGCAATAAGTTTACGGCAACATTGTGACAGTCGGAGGTCGAACCCGCGACCTTGCCGTGGACAGCTGTAGCTGGAACGATCGATTACCTCTCACAATGACACACAGACGCAGGTGACTGAATTTGTTTATATTATTATTGATTACGACACACTTTCGTCTGGACCCGACACTACTGGAATGTTTAAAAAAGTTTATAAATAGGTACATACAAACAAACAAACAAACATTGTTTTCGGTGGCATGTGATGACGTCAGACTTAAATACATTTTGTCACCTGCCACCACCCCTGCTCTTCCCGCGGGTGTCTTATACCCGACAAAGGAACTACACACCAAAGTTCAAGTATTATTCAAAGTTAGCATTAGACAGCGACCGTGCAGCAGCGCTCTCTGATAAACCTGAACCTTGCATACTGCGACCTCCAAATCCTCCAACCCGCCTGCCTGCGGAGATTGTGACAAACTCTCTTATGTAGAGAAGACTCGTAGCACCATATCGTTCCTATTCCTGCTAGGCAGTGGCTTACTCTTGAATCCAATTCCGATCGATCGACATTGTTATTGTGAAATTTCGTACTCTTGAGTTGCAACACTAGCGCCCATTGCCTCCGTATTGCGTGGATATTGAATGAACTAAATGGTATTGAGGTCTTTATATTCCGTACTCTGAATGCTATTGTAACAGCTACGATTGTGGTTGTATAGTGTTGACATTGAATAATTATTGAAATTTTATTGGATTGAAATTCAATTGACATTGAGATTGGTTTCAAGAGAAGCACCCAGGGCCGGCTTAGACTTACGCTGGGGCCCTTGGACACAATAATTCGGGGCCCTATTGGAATATATATTTTTTAACCTTGCCCCACACTAGGATTTTCTCCTGTGTCGTAATCCTGTGTACGTTTACAAACATACAAGTTCACATACACATGACACACAGACACAGAGCAATAAACAAGTAAATGTTCACATCGATACAAGAACTATTCAGGAAATGTTTGAAAGCACTATTTATTTCACAATCTGATTGTCACCAAGCATTTTTACTTTCAATAAAGTCGAGTATAATATCTACATTATGAAGTTCTAGGTCATCTAGAGGTAAAATGTTATCAATAGACACTTAGGAATTTTATAGACAATCACAAATACCTAGGTATTATATTACCTATTTCGATTTAAATCGATTTCTATAGAAATGTCTTTTATTATTGTATACTAGTTGTTGCCCGCGGCTACGTCCGCGTAGAATATGAATTTTAGAACATAACTTTTTGTTTTAATTTTCCAAAATAAAAGTAGTCGATGTTACTCCTTAGTACATCAGCTACCTGCTAACAAAAGTCTTGCGAAATCGGTCCAGCCATTCCAGAGATTCGCCAGTACAAATAGCCAGACACAAAAATTATTATTGTATGTGTATCGTATGTATATTATTTTGGTATGTGTATCGTATGTATATTAGTCGCGAAGAACCTAACGGGTAACCGGGGCTCCGGCTCGACGTGCAGGAGTAGGAACGGGGTGGTTTTTAGTCAGTAAGAGTCTGACACTCCCTCCCGCTTCACCCAGGCGGGGGCAGTCATTCGATGATATTCCCCCCTTAAAAAATCGTATGTATATTCATATGTATGTAGTAAAAAGCGGTTGTTTTAATATTACAAACAGACACTCCAATTTTATTTATCTGTATAGATGTATAGGTTGAATCCACAGAAATATTTCTTCATTATATCTATGGTAGAATCGAATTGACTTGAATTGACTGCCTTATTGTCTATAGTTCCAACTTACAAGTACAACGAGGTACTGAACAAGGAGTCTCGTGTTCCATTCCAAGAATGACTTTACTTTTCCTCGATTTATGGTTTGTAGGTAATTAAAGAGATAATTGTGCAAAACTATAAACTTTCCTTATGAATCACTACAGCTATTCACTAGAGAAAAGGAAAACCGCATGAAAATACGTAGAGTAGTTTTGTAAGTAATTTGGTGACGTCCAGACAGACGGACGTCAGTAAATCATTGTTTTCTATATCAATCTCTCACTCATTCATTCGTAAAATAAGTATATCTTTATGCATCGTTCGTGTTTGTATCATTGAAAAATATTTTTCTTTCCAGGGACCTCCACAACTCATGATCATGAGTACACGCGTGGACTATGGATATCCTCCAAAAGAGGGGTCTATGGAGATTTTCATAATAATTGCAATGATGAACAGTTCCGAATGACCTATTCAATAGTGTATTTTATTTTATGACTAGCTACTCATTTCACTCGATCTGCTCAGCGCCTATTAATTATACCTTATAGCCTTGGTCGATAAATGGGCTATCCAACACAAAAAGAATTTCTCAAATCGGAGCAGTAGTTCCCGAGATCAGCGCGTCCAAACAGACAAAGAAACTGTTCAGATTTATAATATAACGATCGACCTGCCTCGGCTTCGCACGGGTGCAATATGCATGTATTCTACATAATATAAACTTTTCTTAAGAAATACTATATAATATTAAAGATCTAAGCATACATAGAGACAGACAGACGGCGGATAGCGATTTTCTTATAAACTATGTAGTGATAGAAAAATGTAGTAAGTATACGATATAAGAATGTAATGATAAGTTAGCATTGATTTGATACTCCAATGGTGATAGATCTACCAAGTTTTTATTAAATACCAGTCTTTTTTTTTAAGTGGGGAAAATCATCGAATGACTGCTCCCGCCCAGGCGAGGCCGGAGGGAGTGTCAGACTCTTACTGACTAAAAACCACCCCGTTCCTACACCTGCACCCGGTAATCCGTTAGGTTCTCCGCGACTCCGAATCGGCATCGGCCTTGTTGGGCCCCAGGAAATTCCAGTCTTAGACATAGACGAAGTCTCAGGACGAAAGTGTCTGACTGCTTACCTCAGTTGTAGCGTGGTCCGCAGTCCCCGGGACCATCATCCAAGCCACGGGACCATGACAACACTAGCACGGACACACACACGGACACAACATCACTCAAACTATAATAATATATTAATTAGCAAAGTTAACATCCCAACTCACGTTAAAAAACAAAGTTTTAAAAAATTCGGCCGTAACCTCGGGCACGACCTCTCGCCTCGCGGGTTCCCGCGCTACTAAATAAAAATTGTCCATATTGTCATTTATTAACCCACCATTTTAAATAACCAGTGGATACAAAGAAAACCACTCTTATTCCTAACGAAACAAGGTTTAATTTCCATTGTAGTGATAGCAAATATAGTTCACATAACGAGCTCTACATGACGTTTCCTAAACAACTTTAATTTGCGGTTGTGTTAAAAGAATTTGCCTAAAAAAAGTACTGGTGTTTTAGTTCGGTAGCCGCACGTGTAAGTTTGTACAATTGAATGTATGAAGAGTCATTGTTGACGATGTTTGTTTAACATTACGACTTTTCTTCCTAGAAGGTAAGCAGTGTCAAATGTGACACTGTTCCTTAATTATGTTGAGTCCCATGTAATAGGGGGCGAGTCTATTGTCTTACGCCGGCGCCGGTTGCAGTACCTGAAAAATCCCGATATTAATTTCGTCAACCCGGAAATCGAACCCGAGACCTCTTGCTCTGCTGTTGGACTTGCGACTCAATTGAACTATATTCTATCTTAGAATGAATAAGCTACTCTCGCTGTTTCCCCCGCTCTGCTCGACTCTATACATACATTATAGCGCGATAGCTTCACGACCACAACCTACCCACACTATTTGAATTGTCGTGATATATGTGGTTTATAATTTTTTTATTTTTCTTTTCTTCGGTGGTGGTACACGTAGCACTAGTTTATGTATGTATACTTATTTATTTATCGCACAATGTACACACACACAGAGGTCTGTGTTTAAATATCTTCCTTTTCGTTTAATGTTTTAACATGTCTTATGTATTCCTATTATTTTCCTTTAAATAATTCTTCGTTGCTTCCGTCCGTGCGTCACTGCAGGGGTGCCAACTGAAAACCAGTGTTGGGTACTTTCTGTGCCCAGCTTAGACTGAGTTGGCGAGCCCTTTCGTCATGGACCTGCTACCACCCTGTCTCTTTTATTTATAATATTTTTTTGGCTTTCTTGTTGTTTTTTTTATTTTGTTATTTTATGTTTTTTATATTGTTTTCTCTTTACTTTTTGTTTTTCAATGTTTATGTTGTTTGTTAATTTTCGGTGGTCCATGTCTGGTGGCGAATAAATTATATTTCTTTCTTTCTTTCTTTGTTTCTTATTATCCAACACAATGAGACTTATTAAATTCGAACCAGTAGTTACGGAGATTGGCGCGATCAAACAAACAAACTCTTAATTTTACACTATAACTAGCTGTTGCCCGCGATTTCGTCCGCGAAGAATTTTAGATTATAACTTTAATATTACTTTTTAAAATTTTCCCACATAAAAGTAACTAGTCTATGCTAAGTACACCAGCTACCTGCCTATAACAGCTTGTAAAATCGGTCCAGCCATTCCAGCGATTAGCTAGGTCCAAACAGACAGACAGATAAAAATTGTAAAAAAATATTTTGTATGTGTATCGTATGTATATTCATATGCGTGTAGTAAGAAGCGGTGGATTTATTATTACAAACAGACACTCCGATTTTATTTATCATATAGATGAAAAACATACTATAATATTTGGAAGATATCTGTCATACTATCATACATTGTCTGACATACAACACACAAAGGATTATATTATAATTATGGACTATGGACGGGACGAGTCATAGATGTAAATTATCTATTACTAGCTTCTGCCCGCGACTTCGTCCGCGTGGAATAGTGACTGCCAGTCAGGGCCTAGTGCAGGCCATGATGCGGAGCGAGGGGGACTGGGATGCCGTCTCCTCCTTTTGCGAAGCAGTCATGCTAGCTAAGGAGGAGGCGGGACGCGTGAGGCAGCGAAGCGCTGCCTCCTCGCAACCCAGCCATCGCGAAGGACACACCGGGCGTCGGGGATCGCGGGACGATCTCCGGCCACCGTAAGCGCGGGCCTGCGGACGGCGAGCATGGGTGGCTCCCCGTCCGACCAGAAACAGACCCGAGCGTACGGCGCCGCGCGTTCCGCGCGCGCCTCAAAGAGCCATCAGACCACCACAGATGGGGCCCAATACGGCCGATGCCGATTCGGAGTCGCGGAGAACCTAACGGGTAACCGGGGCTCCGGCTCGACGTGCAGGAGAAGGAACGGGGTGGTTTTTAGTCAGTAAGAGTCTGACACTCCCTCCCGCCTCACCCAGGCGAAGTCATTCGATGATTTTCCCCCCTTAAAAAAAAAAAAAAATCCCAGCGCCCCTCCCGCCTTGGCAATAGGTACTCACTTCGAAACGGGCCGTACAGAAAAAATCGTAATATTTTAATTTCGCCATAACTTCAAAACCAAGCATCCTATTTTAATCATTTAAAGACCGAGTATTATCTACATAAACTGTACTTAGTGATGAAATAAAATATTTTGATAAGGATTAATAGCATGAGTGAAATAAATGTATTGAAATGTAGTCCAAAAAAAAATTCGTAGTTGTGCCTTACTGGACCTAGATAGGTATAGTGTGTCGCGGACTTTTTTGTAGATATTTATAAGATCTACAATTAATTAGAACATTTTATGGTTCTATCTTTTATAGTTTAGGCAGCGCACGCAAATAATTCTTTTTTATGAGGATTTTTTTTCCAACTTGCTAGGCAAAACTTGTGATAGCTCGGTAAATATACATGTTATATAAACATTTTATAGCCTATAGCACTCAGGAATAATGCAGCTTTCTGGTGGTAAAAAAATTTTTAGAATTGGATTATTACTTCCAGAGATTACCCCTTGCATACAAACTTACAAATTTTACCTCTTTATAATATTAATATTTATTATATTTATATATTTATAAAGACAATACAAATCAATTATAATTTCTATATTTGTAACATTTTGTAATGAATTTTGAACAAATCACTAATGATGGAATGATTTAAAATATATACTTGTCGCAGAATCAACAAAGATGCACAACTATCGAGTATCGTTATTTTAGAACAACGCCATCTGTTATCATTTGTCGGAAACGTCAAGCAGTGTGCTTGGGTGATGGTCGGTACAATCATAATGTAGGTGATGGTCGGTATCAAACCCGCAACCCGCGGTACATTGTGCGGCTGTCGGTAGTCCATGCAGCCACTGCACCAACCATGCATGCTGTGTTCGTGCCGAATTCAACCATTAATTAGGTACTCTATCATACAATCAATGAACAGTTGCCTAAACTAGTTACTATCGCGGTTACACCCGCCATGCTCGGCACCTATTGATCGTAGCGTGATGTTTTATAGCCTATAGTCCTCAATAAATGGATTATCCAACACAAAAATATGTTTTCAAATCGGACCAGTATGTCCTGAGATAAGCTCGTTCAAACAAACAAACAAACAAGTAAACAAATTGTTCAGTTTTATACATAAGTCCAGGTTTCCTAACGATGTTTTCCTTCACCGTTTGTCAGTGGTGTCTAAATAACCTAACCGGAAATATCTTGGAAACCAAACAACTGTTTTCAGAGCAGTTTTCGGCCATTACCATCTCCTCTAAACCTCCAGAAACCAATACTTTTTTTATGAGATAAGCCATTAAACGAGCAGACGGATCACCTGATGGTAAGCAATCGGCGTCGTCCATCGACACCTGGAACACCAGAGGCGTTACCGGCCTTTTGGAAATTGGGAATTTGAGGATTGTGAATTGAATTCAGGGATTGGGGAGTCTTTTGGGATAATTTGGTCTCCGCTAACCTCACTCACACGACGAAACACAACGCTGTGATTGTTTCACTGTGGTTTTTTGCTCGTTGGTGGTATCACTCCGGTCGAGCCGGCCCAGCAGTGCCGAAGCATGGCACTCCCACACTGAATACGGCACTTAGAAAATCACTCCGGCACTGCTAGGTTTGACACCTGCAAAGCAGGACCTTGAACTTCTGGTCCACAAGTGCTATGTATTTTTTTGTTAACCATCTTCAAAAACAGGAGGTTCTTAATTATAGCTGTACCATAGACAATGTATGTTTGTGCGCGATAATCTCGCGATTAGCTGAACTCATTTTGATGCGGTTTTCAGAAAAGTATCTGTAAGTACCCTCGCCCACAGGCGACTTTTTGTAGCGATACAATCGCGATGCAGTTGCACGTTAGTAGCGCGTTTGCATCGCTATTGCAGTGCGTTGCAAATGCGACTAGCGATGATGCGCATTTGTTAAACGCGCGATTGCATCGCTACAAAAAGTCGCCTGTGGGCGAGGGCCTGTACTTAGCAGAAGGTAGGCATTACTCAATAATAAACCGGTTTCAGAACAAAAGGGGTTGAAGTCGGTTTTTTAAACGTGGTTTGTAAAAGAACTAGCTACTTTGGCGCGGTTTCACACGCTCTGCTCAGCTCCTATTGGTCGTAGCGTGATGACTTATAGCCTATAGCCATCCTCGATAAATGCGCTATCCAATACAAAAAGAATTATTCAAATCAGACTTGTAGTTACGGAGATTAGCGCGTTCAAACAAACAAACAAATAAACAAACTCTTCCGCTTTATATAATAGTATAAGAGTATAAGATTATTGAGGGCGAAAAATCATCGAATGACTTCTCCCGCCTTCAGTGAGGCGGGAGGGAGTGTCAGACTCTTACTGACTAAAAACCACCCCGTTCCTACTCCAGCACTTCGAGCCGGAGTTCCGGTGACCTGTTCAGTTGCCCGCAGCTCCGTATCGGTCATCAGTCATACAGGTCCTACTAGGCACCATCTATGGTGGTCTGTCTCTGCAAGACTAGAGGGGGATACAGCTTTTCTGTCGCTATCAAAGTCAAGTCAAAGCATCACTACATAGTATAAAACAAAGTCGCTAAATGCCGTCTGTCTGTCCCTATGTATGCTTAGATCTTTAAAACTAGACAACGGATTTTGATGCGGCTTTTTTTATAGATAGAGTGATTCTTAAGGAAGGTTTATATGTATAATACATGCATATTGCACCCGTGCGAAGCCGGGGCGGGTCGCTTGTATTTTAATAAAACTATACACATAAATAATAGTCTATCAGTCAGTCCGTCAGTGGAGCTAGGTGAAGCTAGGCGCTCATTCCAAAATGTAGATTCGAATGGAGAAGAACGAGCAAGAAATTCCATTCGTTACTCTTATAAAAAAGTATGTTCTACAATGTCTCTGATACATATTCCAATACTGTATGTATGTACATGTGAGAACAATGCAAAGACACGCTTGACGCATTATAGGTACTAATTACAAACCTTACTAAAATAAAAAAAGTCTTATAGTCTAACATGGTGCTCACATATGCATACTGACAATCCATAGAAATAGTGCTTCTATACAAGAAAAAAGAAACTCTTTGTTTCAATAAAGAAAGAAATGCTCGATGCCATAAGAAAATGTGTGTGTGTGTGTGTGTGTGTGTGTGTAGGTGTTTAGGTATGTCTGTGTAGGTATGTAGTCAATATAAGTCAACAGTGGAGTTTGACTCTTTAGCGGGCAATGTCAAATATTTTAACCTAAGCATTTCTTTTGTTTTATTATACACACACGTATCAGTGTGTGTACCGAGTACTGACTCATTCATGCGCACCATGTGACTGCTAGCTGAAACACAAAAGTTTAAACATAATGAAATGACACCTGATACTGTAGTGGGTATATAGACGTGTTTTCATAATAGCTACGGTCCTTCTCATTCTTACATAACCTCCGCCTGTCTCCCAAGCATGGGGGTAAGCATAGACTGTGGTACGCCAATTGCTACGGTTCTTACATACCCCACCTTTCACTTACGGACTTACCTTATCTTTCACTAGCTTTTGTCAGCAGCTTTGCCCGCGTTTTCATGGGTAAAAAGTAGCCTATGTTACTATAGACTATAATTTATCTCTCTTCCACTTTCATTCCGGTCCCTTCAGCCGTTTCGATGTGACTGAGTAGCAAATATAGGTACAGACAAACACAAACACACATATTTCCACATTGATAATATCGGTTTAAGCTAATTTCAACCATCGGCCCTACAGTTATAACTCAAAGTCCACTGCGGGCAAACTAACATTCGACAAACTTATATTTGCGTTTAGTACAGTAACTGTGTTCAGGGATTGAGCCGCACAATTAAGTTTGTTTTTCTGTGTATATATTTTTTCGAGATAAAAAGTACCCAGTGTTGTGCCTAGGATATTACAGTATAATCATACCAAGTTTCATCGTAATTGGACCGGTAGTTTTTGCGTGATGCGTGAACATATAGACAGACAAAAAATATTTTTTTCACATTTTTGGGTCCTGTATCTATCTAGTAACTTTCCCCCTTCACTATTAATCCTTATCCTTACCTAATATTAGAAATCGGAAAGTGAGTTTGTTTGTTTGTTCCGCTTTCACGCCGTAACTACTTAATCGATTGCTTGAATTTTTGCAGAAGTAAAGATTGAAGTCCAGATTAAATAATAGGGTAATTTTTATCCCGGAAAAATTGATATTACCGAGGGAAAACAAAAGAATTGGTATAGATGGCGCTGTGTGTATTGGTATATGTCACATAGGCTACTTTTTATCCTTTTCTGACGCGAGCGAAGCCGCGGGTAATAGCTAGTTTTTTTTAATATTTATAATGTACAGAATCTACACTTCTACAGTTTTGTTATTTGTATGGCCTTTCGTCGTACTTTACTCATCTTAGTAAGATAAAATTAGGAAACCTTTATTAGAATTTACCAAATCAGAAACTACTTCAAACCTAGCTTAGTGCACATTGTTTTGGTCATCATCATCATCACAGAACTATATTCGATTTCCGGGCGCGGAACAAATAATACTAAATCAGATATATCACCTTTTATTCCTGAAGGGGTAGGTAGAGGTGCGCATTACGACGCTTAATTAATGCCACTGTACAATGAAACACCCACTTTTCACTATTTAAGTTATGAGTCCCATGTAGGGGGTGAGCCTATTGCCCGGTATGGGCACAATTCCAGACTCCATGCTACTACTGAGATTTTTTTTAAAAACCCAGTAATATTTCGTCCGACCTGTCGGACCGAGGAATCGAACCCGAAACCCCTTGCTCGGCAGTCGCACTTGCGACCATGCGTCCAACGAGGCAGTACCGGTTCAAATGTTATTTAGAACCGAATTTTCCAGTTTAAATACCAATAACTACGTTTAATATAATATTGTAGAAAAATATCAAACGGGAAGATGTTATGTTTAATTAAAAACTTTAATATAAACACGTTGGCTGGCTTGTTTACCTACACAAATGTAAGTAGATACAGGACAAACGCATATAAAGCTATCCCATACGTGAAATTACTTCAAAGGATTATCAACTTTACTTGTGAACGGTAGGGTTGAAAATGTATTACAGTTTTGGGATAGCTTCATGTGCGGTTTACAGATACCTAGACATTTGCAATTCAAATTATAAGTAGGTAATGTATTTAAAAAATAATATGTGGAAAACAAAGGTACGACATAATGTGAGCAGACATTCCTTTTAATAATTACGAGTGCCATTGTCCTTGAATTGAACTCTGGGACAAATTAAAAAGTAAAATTACCAGAGTCCCGTTTTTGGGAAAAAAAATCAAATAAGTAATTCATATTTTCGGCGTTACATACCTTTTAACTCAAATTTTTAACCAAGTAAAGTTTTATGTGCTGTTATTAATGTTCACTTTAAAGTTTGTGTGCATAGGGTCTAAAATAGGATGTAGCTACCAGATTTCTTACTGAATCTAGGTAAATAAAAAAATGTTATCGTTTTGATTAAAAAATTAATGGTTATTTTGTCAAAGAGGAGGCTATGGGAATGAAACAAATACAACTCAAAATAGGAAACCTACATCAAATGCCTAACCTATAGTTTGATTGATATGAATTGTGTTACCTATGTATGAAATCAAATTCAGTGTACAATAGCACGTTGACCTATCCTGATGAACTAAAGAAGATTATACTTAGGTTCCATAAGTTCGGTTTGGGCCGCTAGGGATTGATCCAGGATCAAGGTGCAAGGTAATTTATTTCCCGCTACACTTTATTACATTATTTATCTTGTAAAAAATAATATTTTAAAATATTGTTCATATTTGTCTCTTGTTAAGACCCACATTATAAATAATTACCTCTACATCAAACTATGTATTTTATTTATTACTGTAGTCGGTACTATGTAGTGCACCAAATGAATCCACGTGAAATGGAACGAAAAAATATGATGACCTTGACAATTTGACAGATAAAAATTCAATGACCATCATGAGATTTTTCCCTATATTTGGGTAAAATATTTACTGTAAAAGCTGGTACCAAGATGTTTTTTTAAAAACAATATTTTTTACAAAAAGTAGTTCGATCACGTAGAAATTCATGTACTTAATTGTGTTAAGTAAGTTAAGTTGGAGTGATAGCGAATAATTAATTCAATTAAAGGCAAACAATGATTCAATTCAATTCAAATTCAATTGAATTCAAATCATGATGATCAATGGTGACATAGATGTTAAAAGAGAAAAACAGATGAAAAATACAATTAAATGATATTTTGCACCATACAAATCAGAGAAAAACAATGTTTTTATTCATTTATCTATTAGTAAAAAACTTTTGTTCTTCGAGACAAATTATGCATATTTTTGAATACACATTGAATATGAACAATAAATGAAAAAAATAAGTCACAAAAAACAAATTATTACTTAGTTTCAAATTAAAGATTATTACACTAAAATATGAGGTAATTTGAAAAATATTGTTGGCAACATTGAAATGACGGCCATAGCAGTTTACCTAGTCACGCGAGAAAAAAATGTGAATTAACGAAATGAATATTCTTTGTTTTAATGGCCTTTAAAGACTTATTAAACTAATTTTTGTGATAATTAAAGTGTACAATACAGTTGGCACTTGTTAAACATGTTGCTAAAGGAGTTTTGGTGGGAAAACACGATGAATTCCATCGTAATAAACTAATTTGTGAAACGAATAAAAAAAAGTGTTTTTTGTGCTATACAACTCAACATCAGGTAAGTTTTTTACGCAGAGAGTATCGATTAGTACGTGGAAGGACGTTCTGTGTGCTTCGAATTGCCGTTTTGGCTATAAAAGTGAGGGAAAATCATATTTTCGTGTTGTGTTTACATATTTCGTAGTGTTCTGGCGAACCTACACATTGTTTTGCTGATATATCGGGTTTAGGGTTCCGCGAAGTGGATGTGATGACGTAAATGGGACAGTGGGTTCATTAGCTCTGTAATGAGCCTTTGTTTTAGTGGGGATTGCAAGAAATTCTGTTATTTAAGTATACAAACTCACTAACTGTGTGAAAGTTTTAAATATTTTGAAGTTTTACCTCTTGAAAATTTCTTGTGTGTTTAATAAGTGTCTGGCTGTCTGTCTGAGATGAATACAGGCATGAGTTCAGTTTAAAAACACATCTCACCACATGTTTTAGTTTCATAAAAGTTTTTGAAACTATTTCCTTTCAATCCGGTGTGACATAATAGTCTCATTAACAGCTGAAGTTAATTTCACAACCTAAAGCCAACTTTTTAATAGAAATGTGTAAAATATTAACTCCATCTTAGGTACCTAGTTGAATTTAAAAATAATTAATTTTCTTTGTGATTGGACAAGTCACGATAATTACTATGCACCATGTAACTTGTTCAACAGAAGTTTTAAATAAACTTTCTAAAAAATACATACACCACCTTTATTCATGTCATGTTATGCACAGTGTCTTAGTTTTTACCGTTTTTCCTGTCGAAGGACTACAGGAAGAGTTTCCTACGGGAATATGTAGTACCTATGTACCTCCAATTTATTTATATATGTGTTCTCCTGTGTACTGTCTGTGTGTTGTGCATAAATAGATAAATTAATAAATAAAATAAATATTCTTTGCACTAACAAAAAATATTTAATTTCAATTCCAGGCCAACAATATGAATCACCACGGCAATATGGAGATGGATCCGTTGAGCTACGACTACCCAACGTACAGCTACCAAGCACCAACGTACCCATACCCAAACAAACTACAAGCAATGTACCAGGCATACGCACAGACCAACACAAACTTCGTACCTACCATGCACAACACACAACACACTACGCACAACATTCCGGAACCCGTTAAACCAAATCCAGCACTACCAACATCACAAACCGAAGTCAAGGAGGTTAACAGTAACGATAATGTAATACAACCAACGAGTAAGAGAAAAAAGAAAGATAAGAAAGGAGAAAAAGGTACATTCTGTTCGGAGAAGATAACGGATGCTTCGTTCAAGTTCTACGGATGCTCTGTATGTAACATAAGTTATAGTGCACTCCACGAACTCGATCAACATGTCACTATACACAAGAACAGATTGACAAGCTACCGACTCCGTCTCCGGAACCAATTCAAAAAGAAACAAATAAAAAAAGAAAAGAAAAAGTTAAAAAAATTAAGTAAAATAAAAAAAGAATCAGAAATGGATGTTGAAATTAAACCGGAAGACGGTTACATAGGTAGCGAGAAAGCTGCTGACTTAGTAATGAATAATGAGATAGAGAATAATGGTAATGTAAATAACGGTAACAGTGTAATAGATAATCAAAGTAGTCAATTTAATTCGGTGAATGGTGAACTTAGTAATGTAAGTAACGATAATAGTTTAAATAACGGTGATATGTGTAACAAAGTGGATAGAGTTAACGATAAGAGTATGAATGAGACGGAGATTAACGATATGGAGAAGATATATAAGTGCTTTGCGTGCAATAAGCAATTCACACTGAGCTACTACCTCAAGCTACATGTGCGATCACATACAGGTAATTCTCTCATAATATCTCGTATTTTATTTCCTCTAGAAGTGGGTAAGCAGAAGGCCTTTATGTCAGTTATGTTATTTTTATCAGTACTGAATGGATTATGAATAAGAACCAGTAAAATTATTTCAATGTCCGTCTGGTAGATTAATTTAAAACATTAGACACGTGTGTTTTTACAATAATTATCGTGAGACATCCTAATTTAACTAAAATCGCGGGTTACTCACGTGAATACACTGAGAAAAGCTCTACTAGTTTCGAACCACGACGTCGCCGCGACCGCGCGCGCTGCTCACGAGGAAGTAGCCCTCTGTGGTTCGAAACTAGTAGAGATTTTCTCAGTGTATTCACATAAAACAGGCATAGTTCCATATTTTAAAGCCGAAGCTTTAATTCTTAGAAATTATAATTGTAAACCCGTTCGTATATTATGCAGATACAACAAGAATAATGAAAGAAAGCAGTAGTAGACTCCTGAAAGTCTACTATACTATACTATACTACTGCTTTCTTGCATTGTCTAGTCGAAAATGTCAAATAATACTTCATCCTTTTTTTATGGGATAAGTCGGTAAACGAGCAGACGGATCACCTGATGGTAAGCAATCTACGCTGCCTGTGGACACCTGGAATACCACGTTACTGGCCTTTTGGGGATTTGGAATTTGAGTATTCAGGGATTGGGGAGGGGGAGGGGGTACTTGGGCCTCTGGTAACAACACTCACACGTCGGTTTTCTGCTCGTTGGTGGTATCACTCCAGTCGAGCTGACCCAGCAGTGCCGAAGCACGACTCTACCATACTTGAGATCAATACTAGTCTGTTCACACGTACAAACAGTTCTATTTTGTTCTTCACTCGAACCTATACATCATCCCACCTACACAAAGAGTATAAGCAGAAAGCATTACATTACAGATGAGAAGCCATACACTTGTGCAGCGTGTGGTCAGTCGTTCATTACGGCGAGCAAACTCGGGAGACACAACAAGCGGATACACCTCGCCGAGCGATACCAGTGCCGGATCTGTTTCAAAATATTCTCCAAGTAAGTCGGAAATCGAACCAATACCTTATTCACATCACACTCAACAGCCTATAGGTGACCAAAGACCTATTCTCACACGGAGAAGGTTTGAGCATTAGTCACCACGCTTGCAATAATTAGTCACCACGCTTGCAATAATTAGTCACCACGCTTGCAATAATTAGTCACCACGCTTGCAATAATTAGTCACCACGCTTGCAATAATTAGTCACCACGCTTGCAATAATTAGTCACCACGCTTGCAATAATTAGTCACCACGCTTGCAATAATTAGTCACCACGCTTGCAATAATTGCTTCTAGAAATTGGAATGACTTGCCAACTAGTCAAATTCAATACTTTTTTCGAACTGTCGAAAACGACAGTTTTCTATGAATTAAGTACGAGATTGTGTATTCTGACGTCACGGTTTTTTAGCGTCAAACAGCGTAGTTATTTGTTAAAAATTTGCTGGAAAAATACTAAAATGAAGTTGGTCATAAAATCAATTAATGAAAGTGTGATTATTTTTTAACATTAAATTGTATTGAACAGTCGAAATAATTTATTTTTGATTAAGGCTAGTACCCAATTATAAGCCCAGGTTTCCTCACGATGTTTTCCTTCACCGTTTGTCAGTGGTGTCTAAATAATCTTAGAAAGTACATATAACTTGGACAAAGTCACGTTGGTACTTGCCGTTGGTAGGTTAGAACCCGCGCATGCATTAGAAGCTACAACAACTACTGACAGTATGCAATGTGTTACAGGTTCGAATTGTTGACGGCGCACTTCGATAAAACGCATCCCGAGGACAAATTGGAAGGAGAACCCTATGGTACGATAAAACACACCGTAACATCTATTTCGTTCTCGTCCCGCGGCGAAACAACTTGCTATAAGGAGTACTTTCGATGTATAAAGTAAAAACACAAATATAAAGATGAAATGTATAGAAGTACGTCCATGAGACACTAGACGTACATTTGTAGCTTCACTACTCGCATCGCACGTGCACCCATAGAGAAATACATAACATAACATCACGCCTTTTATCCCCGAAGACCCGTAGGCAGAGGTGTACATTATGCCACTGCACAATGTAACACCCACTTTTCACTATTTATGTTATGAGTCCCATATAAGCCTATTGTCATATACCGGATACAATTCCAGACTCCGTGCTACTACTGAGAATTAAAAACCCAGTTATACTTTGCCCGACACGGGAATCGAACCCGAGACCCCTTGCCCGGCAGTCGACGTCTTCGACAATGACATGGCGTGATGTATTGATAATGTACTATGAGTTCGTATGTACTGTCGAAGTTTGCTTCTAGCAATGGTTCACCAGTTGTTTTTATTTGTTAGTAAAACTATTGTATTACCGAGACAGAACCATTTTACTTCGGGACGAAAACGAAATAGATTTCACGGTGTATAGGTATTTTAATTCTTATTTATTTCTAACTTACCTCGTCGAGTACCGGTTTTGTAGACACAATTATAGAACAATAGGTTGCGGTCACCGGTGACCGCTTGGTGTTTGACAGTTTAAGGCATTTTAATATCAATAAACGGTTTCATTTAGCTTGCCCCGTATGTTTGTCTGGTTCTGTAGTAATAGTGTAGTTTCCTAAATTTTATTGTAATGTCCGTCTGGTAGATTATTTTAAAACATTACACACGTATTTTTATTTTCTTACTGAAACGAATAGTTTCGACGGTATACATTGATTTGAAATGTCGCGTGACGTCACTTCTATGTACGTTTTATACGTAGAAATGACGTAGCTAGCTCCCACTCCTAAACTTTGATTCGTTTTATCCAAGTATTGTTTTCTTATAAGAAAAAATAAATAAATACGTGTCTAATATGTTTTCATTATCTAACTGATGGACTAATTAGATTTTTAATTTTCATACCCTGTCATCATCCCTATTGTAATGTCACCCCCTTCCTGGCGACAGATCTATCTGATATTTGGTACACACTCTTAATCTCGATGACCATACAATATAATCTAATTGTTTCCACAACTACCTTCATTATGGATATCAAACGAAATGGATTAATTGGTAGAATAGAGTTCATTGACATCGGTCAACATATTTTGTTTCATATATTTTCAGATTACAACGCTATCCTCCCGTACCTCAAAGAGTTGGAGGAGCAGCTACAACTAGACGAAGCTAGACACAACACAGATAGTACACAGAGTACACAGAGTACACACGGTACACAGAGTGTGTGGGACGTGCCCGGAGTGTTGGAAGCTGGTCTGTCGGAGCCCGCGCCGCCTGACATAAAGGAGGAGGTGAGATATACTAATTGTCATATAATTTTAAGTGTGGGCTTTCCCATGCTTCGGCACTGCTGGACCAGCTCGACTGGAGTGATACCACCGACGAGCAGAAAACCATAGTGAAACAACCACAGCGTTGTGTTTCGACGTGTGAGGGAGGTTTCCGGAGGCCCAATTACCGGGGGGTAATTATGGGGGCTAGGGAGGGGTCCCTAGCCCCCCTCTCCCGAATCCTCCACAATCCTCAATTTCCCAATTCCCAAAAGGCCGGTAACGCACTTGTAACGCCTCTGGTGTTCCGGGTGTCCATGGGCGACGCCGATTGCTTACCATCAGGTGATCCGTCAGTTCGTTCACCGGCTTATGCCATAAAAAAAATATTGATACATATAGTTAGTAGTGCGTACTGTTTTTGATACATTTATGATTTTAATTTTGTCCTGTTCTGCTAAATCTGTATAATGTAGCGATTGATTCACCATTTTTAATAAATAAATAAATAAGTAATTTCTAGCTGGAACATTCTAAGTGACTGTCGGCTATAGACGGTACAAAATTTGTGCCAATTGTCCACTATCGGTCGTAGCCTCGTAGCCGATCAGAGAAACATTTTGAAGTAGTGTTAGTCTTCTATGCCTAAGGACTTAGGGTGCGATTTTCTCCCGCGTCTGCCGCGGTTGCGGGCCCGTAGTCTATCACAAACAACACTACCATACTACAACCTCTGCTCACCCCCCTCCAGGTACAAGACGATGACCAAAAAGACACAATACCAAAAGTAGAAGTAATGGTCGAGGAGGTGAAACTGGACTGTGACGTCACTGTCAAGGAGGAGCTACTTGATGAGGACATTGGGGGTATTGGGGATAACGGGGATTTGGGGGATAATGGGGATAGCGACGCGGGGGACGTGGGGGATGTGGGGGAAGACGCTGGTGGGGATGATATCGGCGATGTCAAGAATGAAGACAGCGAGTGAGTTTTTTTTTGTTTTGTATTGTAACTTTCGTGAGATATACTAAATAAATTATTATGTTTTCGGCTTACTCACGTAATTATTTGACGACGAACTCGACTAGTTTCATGCCATGCTAGAGGCTCATATTCATGAGCAGCATTTCGCGACCCGCGACGCGGCGACTGTCGCGCTGCTACTGAAACTAGTCGAGTTCCTCGTCAAATTATTGCGAGAGTAAGCCGAAAACATAATAATTTATTTAGCGAGTGAGTTTCTTTATCCTGTTTATTTTTTAGTTTTAATTATGTCATTTTCGGAAGTCAAACAAAATTTTGTATTTAAAAGAGTTAGTCAGTCAGTCAGCCCTCTAGTTGCTCTGTTCGCTCATTCCAAGGTGTAGATTCCTATGTAGAAGGGCGAGCGAGAAACTCTATAGGTACATAACATAACAGAGTATGTTACAATCAGTTGTTCTCTAAGTACCTAAAATATTGGTTTAGTTGTTCTGTTGATAACATTGAGATTGAGACCGATTGGAATGTTGAACGAATACGGTAGATGCCTAATTTTTACCGACTTCAAAAAAAGGAGGAGGTACAATGTTCGGCTGATTGTTTTTTTTTTTTTGTTTGTTCGCGCAGTTCTCCGCCATTTGTGAACCGATTTCCAAAATTCTTGTTTTGTTTGAAAGGGTATACTCCCGAGATGGTCCCATTTCCATGAGGTCAGGATCTGATGATGGGATCCTAGGGAAACCGAGGGGAACTTTCGAAAATTCTATGGGCGAGTAATGCGTCTATTATGTTTTTCAATTAGGATTTTGAAACACTACAATTTGATAAGGGTCTGGAGTTGACCTGATGATGGAGCCGACAGGCAGTCGAGGGAACTCCTCAGCGGTTTATATTAACTACCTTGAGTTTGGGCTTGATTAATTTGGATTGATGAGGACTTTACACCTAAATAGAGTAGGGCTGTCATTAAGGATCTGATGATGAAGAAGTGTAATTGTTGTAAGATCATATCATAATGATATAACTTAATGTCCACATAAATGTGAATTAGGTACCTATTAAGGTTTTAATGAATAATTTTGTATGGAACTTATGGCACCGACTTCTGACCTATCAGTGGGTGGGTAACCTATCAGTACTAATCATAGTTATTTTTTGCTTTTTAGTTTTGACTTTTTGTTTGTTATTAGTTTTTGGTTTTTTTGAAGTCGGTTTTTTATTATTTTAATGTCCGTCTGGTAGATTGTTTTAAATCATTACACACGTAATTTTAAATACACAGGTACTTTTGAAACGGCAAATAATATAGTCTGTCAGTTTGTTCGTCAGTGAAACTGCATTTTTATCTTTTATTTTATTTATCGAGGACAACAAATTTCAGTATATTATTATAGTCCGGTCAATTTAGACATTGGAAGTTACATAAAGTCCCAACAAGCTGAATTTCTGTGAAGTTGTTCAAAACATAATAATAAACAATGTCTAGAAGTTCCCCATCATTCCCCTGTAAGGAAAAAATTTAATTCAAGGTCAAAAGTCAAAAAAATGAATTTTCCCGATTTTCAGCAAAACGGTAAGTTTTATCATAAAAGTACCTCAGACAAAAATTGTAGATCATAAAATTATCCATAAAAAATGTATCAATATTTTTTTTCTTACGAGCCATCGTTTCTGAGATATAACGATTCAAAAAAATATAAAAGTTGTTTTCGTCACAATATGCACACGTTTCCACGCCACCTATGAGATAGTGTACTTAGCGCATTTTTTTTAACGTGGTTTCCCCAGTACTACTCCACGGGTCAGTTGTGATCCTGTTTAATGTAAAACTATTGCAAAATAACGGAAATTTTCGAAGATTGGGAAAGATAAAAGCGATGTAAATGAAAAAAAAAAGTGTTGCAGTTTATTCGTCTTATTCGTAAGTTTCAAATTCTTGTGCCTCTTCTTGATCTTCTTCTTGTTCCTATTCTCCTGCTTCTTCTTCATCTTCATTTTGGATGCAAGTAAATTGCGTCAATAGCGATGTATCGCATGATACTTCGTCGGAGTCAAACGAACCCTCCATTGTTTGTGATTCAATATTAGAGCACGACCGGCCTTGACAATTTGTGCATGCCAAAGAACAAGACAGTCCGACTTTTTTGCAACCACATTTAGCACTGCATCCCTTTTTGCAGTTGCAAAAAATAGTGTTCAGCAGTTTTTCTGGTCCAGGTGGAAGTAAAGTTTGAACTGGCTCTAATATATTGTTGACCAACTTCCAACCCCAGTCTGTAGGGTCTAGCTGATAACCAAGCCGCACTTGAACTTGGTAATATACTAGAAAAAGATGTTGGTGAGCAGCAACTGAGGTTGGAGGAAGACAAGCTAATTGAATTTGTTTTTTTTTTCCTATTTTTGTCTCTCCCAATCTTTGAAAATTTCCGTTATTTTGCAATAGTTTTAGAGGTACATTAAACAGGATCACAACTGACCCATGGAGTAGTACTGGGGAAACCACGTTAAAAAAAATGCGCTAAGTACACTATCTCGAAAAACTTAGAGGTACTTTTTTGACTTTTGACCTTGAATTAAATTTTTTCCTTACAGGGGAATGATGGGGAACTTCTGGACATTGTTTATTATTATGTTTTGAACAACTTCACAGAAATTCAGCTTGTTGGGACTTTATGTAACTTCACTCTCATTTTTTGGTCTAAATTGACCGGACTGTTAAATATAATACATGAATGAATAAAATAATAGATTTAACAAATACACTCCCCACGACGTTGTCACAGAGTACCATAAATCTACATATCAATGACAATGGGGCAAACTTGAAGCTACCAGCACGGTACTTGCCAACTAGTCAAATTCAATACTTTCTTCGAACTGTCAAAAACGACAGTTTTCTATGAGTTTTGTACGAGATTGTGTATTGTGACGTCACCTTTTTTTTAGGCGTCAAACAGCATAGTTATTTTATAAAAAATTGCTGGAAAAATTCTTAAAAAGAAGTTTGTCATAAAATCAATTAATGAAAGTGTGATTATTTTTTAATATTTATTGTATTGAACAGTCGAAATACCCAACTGTACAAACATGGGATATAGTGAAGTCATCACATTTATGAACAAAATGTCTCCATTCCATCCCCTAGCGCATCAGACTCGGATTACTTCCCCAGCAACACGTGGGCCGCGGCCCCGCCGGCGTCCCCGGGGGCGCGCGGGGCGACGCGGGGCGCGGGGCGGGGCGCGGGGCGCGGGGCGGGGGCGGGGGCGGGGGCGCGCACGTGCGCCGTGTGCAACAAGTGCGTGAGTAGCGCGTCGTACATGCGCGTGCACATGCGCACGCACTCGGGCGAGCGGCCCTACAAGTGTACGCACTGCGGCCGCGGGTTCATCACCAGCTCCAAGATGCATCGACACGTCCTCACTCATCAGGCCCGTGAGTACATTACTCGACGATCCATTTTATAATAATAATAATAATAACCCCCCTAAGGGGCCACCTTGACGTGGTGGGGGGGCTTACGGAAGGCATGAACTACGATTAGGTCACTAAGAACTAGACTCACCCTTTAAAGGAGATACAAATGTTAAAGCCACTTACACCTCGGCGACACCCTTCCAACTAACGGTCCCAATCACTGATACATTTGACCCAGTCATAGGCTAAATGTATTTACTTCCTAATTTTCTCTCCTCTCACTCCCTTAACCTACTTTATCTACTTACTACCTTAACTTTAATACTTATCACTTCTTTTGCCATGATTTCTCCTCTTACCCATGCCTCATACGAAACAACCCTCACATTTATGCGATGCGACTAAGAAGTAGAGTTATACCCCAGGCGGGTACCGGAGTTAACAACGATGGAGAATCCCGCCCCGGGCCTTCCAGCCCGGGCTGCCCTTCGTACTCTGGGGAGGGCACCGTATCGCAAGCTGCCCAGTCACAAGCTGTTGCAGCACAACATGACCAAGTGTCAACATGTTCTTCACCAACGTCATCATTATTTTCATCCATTCCCTCATCACCAGCGTCATACCTCAACAACCAACAGTCCAGCTCAACCAATTCATCCCCATTATCATTTCATTCCGCCAGAGACGTTGTGCAGGAGGCTACCTCAGCCGAAATTACTGCACCCGCTCAAGGTGGACGGTGCACACGTAAAATGTGGACTAAACAAATGAATATTTTCATCATGCGCCACTACTTCATTCTCACCGATCTTGAAATTGACACTAAAACTTATTTGACACCATTACACGCACGTTTTACAGCAGAATTCCCTGAAATGAATGCTTCAAAGCAAAGAATAGGCGATCAACGTCGCGCTATTGTCCAGCGCAATTTTCTCACAGATCAGGAAATCCAGACCATCAAAGACGAAGTTCGACTATTATTACAAAATCAACCATCAATATCGCAAAATAATACATATAATGAGAACACTCAAAGCCGTAGAATGAGATGGACAACCAACCTAAACGAAGCTATTATGAGAAGCTACTACCGCTTAACAAATCTTGAGACAGATTTAACTACATATAGACCACTATTACACCAAGATATAATCTCAAAATGCCCCTCAATTGCACACCTATCCGCACAAAGAATATCAGACCAACGCAGATCCATTGTCAATAATCAATTGTTACACATTGACCGACTTAATCAGATAAGAGAAGAAGTTAGGAGTGAATTAGCTTCCGCAAATACAGACAACAATGAATTACCAATACCACAACTGACAGCACAGGCAACACAAATACAACCAACACTAACAAACACTAATGAAAACAACATCGAACTAACAACATCAACAAGTAACATTGACCAAAATACACATCCAGTAGCACAAAACACTCTAACCCTGCCTAATGATATACTTGTACAATTAGAACAAATGTATATAGACCACTATAATAAATTCAAAGACTCTGACCCCACAACAAGACCATATATACCTAAGCTAAAATCTTCAAGAAAACTAGCAGCTGTAACGACTTACCTCAATGCTGATATACTCCCAAAGATACTGACTCCTAATACAGACTTTCACACTCTTCAGACGTCTATTTATTGTGCAGCATACACAATAGCCATATTCAATGGGGCCAGGATCAAAGACACCAATGTTATTAGTAAGCAATCAGGAAAAGTACCTTGGTGGCAAAAACGATTGGAACGTAGGATTAGTGAGCTCAGAGCCAACATAGGAAGGCTTACTGAGTATGCAAACGGGGCCCGGTCTCCGGCCCTAGAAGAACACATTAGTAATATAAAAAAGACATACAAAATACACACACAACACGAAACACAAAACACCGATATAACACACTTTTTAGACACGTTAAAACAAAAACTTAACACACTAGCAAGCAGGTTAAGAAGGTATAAAGAAACGACAGCAAGAAAAACACAAAATACACAATTTAATAATAATGAAAAATTATTTTACCGAAAATTAACTCAACAACACAATAGCTCACAAGAAAATAACACACTACTACCAACTCCTGAATCACTACACGCATTCTGGTCAAATATTTGGTCTAACCCTGTCACACACCAAGAAAGCACGTGGATTGGGGAAGACAAAGACAGATGGATAGATATACCGGAAATGGAATTTGACCAAATTAGTTTACAATTATTACAAACAGTCATATCTAGGACCCACAACTGGAAGACTGCAGGATCAGATAATATTCACAACTTCTGGTATAAGAAGTTAACATGCACTCATACATTACTACTTAAACACATTAACACATTTATTCAATCACCTGACACAATGCCACCATACATCATGCAAGGCACAACATACATGCTGCCAAAAGACCCATCAGACACAGCTAATCCTGCAAAATACAGACCCATCACTTGCTTACAGAACATTTATAAAATCATTACATCTTGCCTCAGCGAGACTATATACAAACACACACAAGAGCACAAAATCTTATCAGAAGAGCAGAAGGGGTGCCGAAAAAATAGTAAAGGTTGTAAGGAACAACTAACCATTGACGCCGTAGCATCCAAACAAGCACTTAAACAAAAACGTGACATACACACCATGTACGTAGACTATAAAAAAGCCTATGATTCCGTGCCACACTCCTGGTTAATCTACATTTTAAAACATTATAAAATTCACCCCATTATAATCCAATTCTTAGAAGGAATAATGCCCACTTGGAGCACTAAACTAAAAATACGCAACGATAGTCAAACAACTGAAACAGAATTCATTGCAATAAAAAGAGGCATCTTCCAAGGTGATGCACTTAGCCCGCTATGGTTTTGCCTGGCACTTAACCCACTCTCTAATATTTTGAATAAAAACAATATTGGATTTAAAATCAAACATAATTTCCAAAATACAGTTCTTACTCATCTGATGTATATGAATGACATTAAACTTTTTGCAGGCACATTAAACGATATACACACCCTTGCTGATATCACACAAACATTCTCGAATGACATCTGTATGGAATTTGGCATTGACAAGTGCAAAATCCAGTCAGTTGTCAAGGGAACAGTAGAACCGACATCATACGAACTAACAAACAACGAAATAATAGAAGCAGTAGACCCTAATGAGGGCTATAAATATTTAGGCTATTACCAATCAACAGAAATTCATCACAAAAATACAAAGAAAAAACTAGAACAAAATTTCAGAACAAGGCTACACAAAATACTACATACACACCTCAATTCCAGAAACACAATTAAAGCAATCAATACCTTTGCTATCCCTATTTTAACCTACTCCTTTGGTATCATACGATGGACTCAAACAGACCTCACCACCTTACAAAGAATAATCAACACGACAATGACCAAGCATAGGAAACATCACCCCCGCGCTTGTATTCAAAGGTTAACCCTGCCAAAAATTGAGGGTGGCAGAGGACTCATCGACATCACAAACCTCCACAATAGCCAAATTACATCACTCAGAAAATACTTCCTCAATCGCTCACAGCTTTCCCCTCTCCACAAAGCTATATGTCAGGCAGACACATATACGCCACTCTCTCTAGCAGACCACACCAAACAAACGACCATAATAACTAAACAGCAAAAAATACAAAATTGGACACAGAAATCGCTCCATGGCCGTCATCGCCTCGATCTAACCAACCCTATTGTTGACAAAATAGCGTCAAACGCATGGTTAAAGCGAGGCGAGCTGTTTCCTGAAACAGAAGGGTTTATGTTGGCGATCCAAGACCAAGTTATAGACACAAAAAATTATAGAAAATACATAATTCGCGACAGCACTCTAGGCAGCGATCATTGCCGACACTGTCACAGACAATCTGAAACAATACAACACATCACAGGCGCATGTTCATCCATCACACAAACAGATTACAAGCATAGGCACGACCAAGTCGCAGCTATCATACATCAGGCACTGGCACACAAACACAAACTCATTCCTGAAAAAACAGCCTACTATAAATACACACCGCAAATCATTTTAGACTCACCTGATTTCAAAATGTACTGGGACAGAACAATTTTAACCGATAAAACTATACATCACAATCGACCTGACATCACACTTCACGACAAAAAAAACAAAATAGTATACCTAATAGACATAGCCATACCTAACACCCATAACCTAAGTTCCACTCACACTAACAAGCTCTCTAAATATACAGACTTGACCATTGAGCTTAAAACCCAGTGGCAAGTTCACACAGTTAAGACCATTCCCATAATTATATCTAGTACAGGCGTCATCCCCAAAACACTGCACACAAGTCTAAAGGCCCTTGATTTGCATCCCCTTACATTCACACTCCTACAGAAAGCAGTCATACTTAATACATGCAGAATAGTTAGGAAGTTTTTATCTATAGATTAATTTACCATATATTATTTCACCCCCAAATTTGCTTTGGCCAAAAGCCCGCAATTTTGGTGTAGTTCCCCAGAAATGGGTGAGGTTTGAATCCTAAACATAAGTATAATAATAATAATATATGCTTTATTGTACACCACACAATTGTAATACAGGACAATATTTCCTAAAACAAAATAGTGTACAATGGGCGGTCTTATCGCACAAGGCGATTTCTTACAGACAACCTTTGGATGGAGCAGCAACAGGAGTCTGAAGTGGGTCGTCAAGTGTACATTAATTAATATCTGTATAAAATACTATACATACATTTATACAAGAATACTAAAAAATAAATAATATATATAAAAAACAATATGATACATATATTACAAAATGGTGTGTGTTGGTGTATGTGTGTGTGTTGTAGGTGTCTGGTTAAGATAGGAAATAAAATTATAAAGAGAGGTAATGCTCTTTAAGAAGTTTTTTAAATTGCGATATAGTTTGAGCTCGCCTCACTGTTATCGGTAAAGCATTCCACAACCGAGCTGCTTGTACTGTAAAGGATTTGTCGAAAAAGGAAGTGGAATGCAAACAAATATTTAATTTCAGACTTTCCGATGATCTCAAAAACTTCGAATGTGTGTCGCCAAGGTACGTAAAACGATGTTTTAGATAAATAGGGGTAGTGGGATTAAAGAGTATATTGTACAAAACTGAAAGAATATGAGTATTCCGGCGAAGACGAATAGGCAGCCATTTGAGCTTGTTGCGGAACTCGGATACGTGGTCATATTTGCGCAAACCAAATACAAACCTGATAGAAAGATTTTGAAGTCGCTCAAGCTTGTCTAATTGTTCTTGGGTGAGATCAAGATAGCTGGCATCAGCATAGTCGAGAATTGGTAGAAGTAGGGATTGTGCTAATGCAATTTTTGTAGTAGTGGGCAAGAAATTCCGAAGACGCCTCAAGGAGCCCGCCGAGGCAAACACCCTGCGGCTGACCTCCTGCATCTGTTTAGACCAAGACAGAGTGCTATCAATGTAAATCCCCAAGTTCTTAACCTCACTGGAAAAAGGTATCTTGGTGTTAAGTAGACATACTTGGGGAAGACTGGACCAGTCTATTTTACAGACAGTCCTTGAACTGCCGACAACCGTCACTTGCGTTTTTGATGGATTGATACGCAGCCCGAACTTCATGCTCCAGTCACTAATTCGCTCCATGTCACGGTTGACCAGTGCAACAGCATCGGGTAATTCATGCAGCGAAGCATGTGTGTAGATCTGTAGATCATCGGCATAAAGGTGGAAGGAAGAAGAGAGTTCATTAGAAATAGAGCTGATAAATAGCGTAAAGAGTAAAGGAGATAGAACACCTCCCTGTGGCACACCGGAAGCAGTACAACACCATGGAGAATAACGGTCCTCACAATGAATACGCTGCCGGCGACCAAATAGGTAGCTACGAAACCAGTCAATCACTGATGGGGATATGTTAAAAGTGCTGAGCACGCCAAGCAATATTTCGAAGTCGACAGTATTAAATGCATTACTAAAATCGAGCAGGACAAGTACCGTCAACTTCCCCATCTCCATGCCTGACCTAATGTCATCGGTAATATTTACGAGAGCCGTGGTGGTGCTGTGACCCGGACGAAAACCAGATTGGAAGGGGCTGAGGAGATTATGCTTGGTAAGGAAAGAACTGAGTTGATAATGGATTAGTTTTTCTAGAATTTTGGACAGAAAAGGAAGAATGGATATAGGACGAAAATCGGAAAAAGAAGCAGGATTTGGTTTCTTAGGAAGAGGGATTACGTGAGCTTCCTTCCAAATCTGAGGGAAAGCTCTGTTGGAGACTGAGGAATTTAGTACAAAAAGGATGATTGGAGTTATTTGATCGAGGATAGGAATTATCATTTTGCGGCTTACACAGTCACCACCAACGGCATTCGAAGTCGTCGATAGAATGCTTTTCCTAACCTCACATGCAGTAAACTGACTGAAGACGAACGGAGGAAAATCAGGTATCGGAAGTAAAGAAAGAAAGTTTAAAGTAGAAGTTTTGGTGGCCATATCTAAAGCAACTGAGGAGGAGAAGTGAGTGTTAAGAGAGTTAAGATCTAGATCTTTAGGTAAAGGGTCTTGATTAGGTTTTCCGATTCCTAGTGATTTGAGGAATTTCCACACTTTAGCCGGATCACCATCTTCAACTGATCTATGGATGTGTTGGCGTTTAGCATTCCTGCACACCTTGTTGCACTGATTTCTAATCCTAATGTATTTTTCCCTGTTGCTGTCACTAGGCTGGATCTTAAATTTGAATTTTGCAGCAGCTTTTTTGGCAATCAGGTTCTTTATTTCGTCAGTTAGCCAAGGTGCTGGGAGATGCTTAACCCTGACGGCCTTGACAGGAGCGTGTTTGTCGTATAGTTTTATAAGAGTGGCAGTCAGGAATTCAACCTGTTCGTCAACCGATGCCGCCTCAGCCAGAGGTTTCCAGTCAATGTCAGCAGCATCCTCCCGTAGACGCTCAACATTCATGCCCTCAAAATTGCGGAGATAGAGAGTTCTCGACTTATGCTTGGGTGGGCGAATTTTAAAGGAAGTATAGATAAGGTCGTGATAAGAGAAGGCGTCAGCTGGACACTGGCCATGTTTGGCAACGTGGTTTGGGGAAGAAACTAAGATTAAATCAAGAAGCGAAGGAACTGAATTAGGGAAGTGGTGAGTAGCCTTGAGGTCAAGGATAGAAAGATTGGTAGACTTAATTAAACGGGAAAAAGAAGTGGAACGCGAGTCGTTTTTTAAGAGACATGTATTAAAATCCCCCATAATGATACAATGATCATATGGAGGTACAAATGTTTCCAGGAGTTGCTCGAAGGAGGAGAAGAAATTTATACGCAAAGAAGGACAGTAATACACGCCAAGAAGAATTTTAGCGTGATGTAACTCAACCTCCAGAAAAAGGTGTTCACCAGCGTTCTGAGGAGGGGGCTGCGTGGACATGTTCAATATGTTAAAGGAGATGTTATTACGGAGATATATGGCCACACCACCCCCACCCCCAACCGCACGATCATTCCTAATCATATTGAACCCAGGAAGAGAATAAGAGGAAGAAGGGAGACAAGGTTTCATCCAAGATTCGGACACTAGAATTGCATGTATATTTTTAGATTGAAAAATTGCCAGCATATCGGGGTAGTGAGCCGGAATACTCTGGGCGTTAATGTGAACCACATTGAAGTTCTGCGATACATCAGAAAATATAGAAGCGAGTGTCTCATGTAAGGACGGTAAGCTGCAATAACTGTCATCGTCTGAAGTTAGAGATAAGAATGTATCTGAGTCATTGCTACTACAATCAGACATGGGTGTGTAATGTGTAATTCCTATCAATATATAAAAATATGTAAAATAGATACAAATAATGCAATATAAAAACAAAGCTGAAATATTATTAATGTGTGTTTCACACAATCCAGTATAGCACTCCACCTGCCAGTTAGTCTGTAAGAATCATAATATAAGAAAGCAAACAACAAATAGCAAAAGATAACCAGAAAAGAAATAAAAAACAATAAACAACCAATTTTATTTTCATTTTTTATTTTTAATGACGACTGTCTCTGTGGCCGAGTGGCGCAAGTACCACTGCTGAGTAAGGGGTTTTGGGCAAAGTATTACTGGCTTAGAAAAAGTCTCAGTAGTAGCACGGAGTCTGGAATTGTGCCCGGTATATGGCAATAGGCTCACTATGGTACTCATAACATAAATAGTGAAAAGTAGGTGTTATATTGTACAATGGCATTAAGTGCTGTAGTTGCACCTCTGCCTACCCTTTCGGGGATAAAAGGCGTGATATTTATGTTACTGTATTTCTAACTCTAACAGATTGATCAAGTCAAAATCAAAATCATTTATTTCAATTAGACCTGGGGGCTTACTCTTGAATCCAATTCCGATCGATTGACATTGTTATTGTGAAATATCGTACTCTTGAGTTGCAACACTAGCGCCCATTGCCTCCGTATTGCGTAGATATTGAATGAACTAAATGGTATTGAGTTTGTCTTTATATTCTATACTCTGAATGCTATTGTAACAGCTACGATTGTGGTTGTATAGCAATGTTCAATAGAATGATTAAAGGTAAATCCATGACTAAACTTTATTTAAATAAAAATGCACGACTGAGCGACAAAACTATATTAACGGAACAGAGCGGATCTACAAGAAAAGACCATAGACAACACAAGTGAACGGAGTGACATTGACGGTTATCAATAAACGTCATATTACATTATGTTATCTGTGGTTTGCAATTAGTAAACTAATCACAACATAATATAGTGTATAGTATATATTGAATAATTATTGAGATTTTATTGGATTGAAATTGAATTGACATTGAGATTGGTTTCAAGAGTAAGCATCCAGGAAGGCACTTTTGAGCGTCCACAATAATGTAAAAGTGAAGCTATTTGCTCATTCCAAAGTGTAGATTCCTATGTAGAAGAACGAGCAAGAAACTCCATAGGTTACGGTTTTACAATCAGTTTCACAAAACAATTCTCTAGTTACATAGTTTTGTTGGTTCAATCTCTACTTCTAGAACTAACTATAACTCTATAATAGTCACATTCAGACTCACTCTAATTCTCCACTAAACTGCCACTCCACTACACTCCCTCTATGAAAGACCAACAAATAGACAGACACTGAAATCTATTTCGTTCTCTTCCCGAAGTAAAATGGTTCTGTCTCAGTAATACAATAGTTTTACTAACAAATAAAAACAACTCGTGAACCATTGCAAGAAGCAAACTTCGAGAGCGCACGAACTCATAGTACATTATCAATACATCACGCCATGTTATTGTCGAAGAGGTATTTCACGTCGGGTGCACGTACGATGCGAGTAGTGACTACATAGGACAATGTCCAAAATGGCCCTGTGTAATAGAGAATCAGAATATACGATACTTAATACCCTATTTTATTTATTATATAAGTTGCAAATACTTCTGTACCAAGGACTAGCTGTATTCCAAAATGTATCTTTAATAGAATTTAACGCGATTAATAACATTAGATCGCCATCTTCGACTAATGTTAAATGCCTTCGCGTAATGTAACGAAGAATAATTAGTAACAATAATATTATACAGTAATCAAAACTTCTTTACCTCTGTACAATCATTCAAACATTCAATATTAGTTGTTATGGTTAGATTATAACCTCAAAATCTGATACTTTTTTTGAAATATACATTTGCTGCAGCTAGTCCGCTATAAAAACAACATGTTCTAGGAGTCTACAAATGATAGAGAATACAATACATAATTATCCGATACTCTTGGCTCCAGGGCCAACAATGTATGGACGCAGAGCAATGTCCTTTACGTCTAGTGTCTCATGGACGTACTTCTATACATTTCATCTTTATACACATTTTTGTTTTTACTTTATACACCGAAAGTACTCGTTATGGCAAGTTGTATTGCCGCGGGACGATAACGACATAGATTTCACGGTGTATAGCAAAATGATCTCTATGTGTTAACAGATAAGGGCGAGCTCATAACGGAAGGTGAGACCAAAGAGGAGGCGGGTGAGAAAGAGACAGCAGAAGAAGAGGGAGATAAAAAGTAAGTTACATACAAACATATGTACATACTATGTAGCTATATAACACATCAGTCACCACCCCTACTCTTTCCGCGGGTGTCATATACCCAACTAAGAGTCTACTAACAGAGACCGTGCAGCAGCGTTATCTGATAAACATGAACCTTTTATACTGCGATCTCCAACCCATCTGCTAAGCGCAAAGATAAATCAAAGATTATAGCAAATCTAGGGGAGATCCATCGTCCAACACTGAACGTTGATGTTATTAACTTGCAGACCAGTAAAGAAGCGAGGTCGGAAGTCGAAGGCCGAGGCTCAAGCCCCGGCTGAGGTAGGGGAGAAGCGCCGGAAGCATCAGAAGCGACCTCATGCGTGCGAGTACTGTAATCAGAAGTAAGTGTCATCGTTCAAAATCCTTACTAATATTATAAATGGGAAAGTGAGTTTGGTTGTTTGTTTGTTTGTTCCGCTATCACGCCGTAACTCCTAAACCGATTGCTTTGAATTTTTGCAGACGTAAAGTTAGAAGTCTGGATTAAATAATAGGGTACTTTTTATCCCGGAAAAATTTGATATTCCCGAGGGAAAACAAAAGTATTGGTATAGATGGCGCTGTGTGTATTGGCATATGTCACACAGGCTACTTTTTATCCTTTTGTGACGCGAGCGAAGCCGCGGGTGAAAGCTAATAATAAATACTTGATACTTCAGTACAACATTATTATTTTTCTTAATTATTGCTTTATAAAAAAATGTCCTTGATTGTTTAATTTTATTTTATATTGTTCACTCTCCTACTTTTACCTAACGCATGCTGAAAAACTCTGTTATTGGCTTAAGTTTCCATGCCTTGTCATTATTATAGACATTTACTTAATAAGCTGTTGAGTTTTCTGTAATAAAAAAAAATAAAAAAATAAATAAACATAATCCCACGGCAATCATTTACATGAGTAGAATTGAACAGTATTTGTGGTCATGCAAACTGAACGTGTGTACAATACTTCAACTCAATCGGTTGAAGATATCTGCTTCACAGATCATTTGCAAGGTTCCACTCCATACACACACACACAGACATACACACATTTAAACATATTCTAACATATATTGCAAGTTAAATGAAAGCTTGCAATGTACGAGTAAAGCTCGACTACTTTAGGGCGTCAACGGGGCTCATTTTCGCGAGCTGCGTGACGTCATCCACCGAGCAGTGTTTTACGTTTTGATTATCTCTGTTATTACACCAGGGTCAAAGCCTACAAAAATGGTAAAAAGTGAAAAAAAATTACAGTAGGATGAAACCCACTAGAAAAGGAGGGGAATATGATCAAAATGAAAGGAAAAATAAATTACGGTCGATCCGAGTTCGGGAAGTGGGAGGGGGGGGGTTTAAGGGTAAAAAAATGGTTTATCTTGATTTCCGGCAAAACTACAAGTCCTATGGAAAAAAGTTAAATGGCAAAGTTGTAGGCAATAAAAAGATCTACAACTTTTGTATTTGCAGATTTTTCACATAACCTCAAGATTTTGCTCAACTTCTATTGATCGTAGCGTGATGTATGTACATACATACATGACCTCACGCCTGTTTCCTATGGTTTTTTTAAGTGTCATTATAGACACAATTATAGAACAATAGGTAGCGGTCGCCGGTGACCCCTTGTTGTTTGACAGTTTAATACCGAATTGGTCAGACGAGCAGTCATCGATGACAACTCGTATTGACCGATCCCTCAGGAAGTCTGCTATCCATCTGCACAGATCAGCAGGAAGTCCATATGCAGGAAGCTTGCCGATTAGACTGTCGTGCCATACCCTGTCAAAGGCCACGAAATATCGAGGAAGACTGCTAATGCCTCTCCGTGCCCCTCTATTAGAGATGAAACGGTTAGCAGTTTGGCTGGATACCGGATATTCGGCCGACCAAGTGGCCGGATAGCCGAATATCCGGCGAAACTTAGCTGTTTGCGTAGGCGTCGCGCAAACGATCCCCGAATCGAACCGAGTACACCCGATCGTTCTTTTCGTTGGTGAGTGAAGTTAACAATTGTATCATTCATATTATTATTGTGTCGATTGCATGCAGTGCAGACACGTCTGTGATCGTTTTTAGGTTGTAATTATATTTGTACTCTTATTATTTGAATTACATACATATATACATAAGTCAAGTAAGGATTAGCAAGCTGAAATGGCAGTGGGCCGGTCACATTTGTCGAAGAACCGATGACCGCTGGGGTAGACGTGTTCTGGAGTGGAGACCGCGTCTAAGCAAACGTAGTGTAGGGCGCCCTCCAGCTAGGTGGAGTGACGATATACGTAAAGTGGCTGGTAGTGGTTGGATGTGTAGAGCTGAAGACCGAGCTCAGTGGCGTGCCATTGGAGAGGCTTATGTCCAGCAGTGGACGAAAACAGGCTGATGATGATGATACATAAGTCTAAAAGATTTAGCAACGAGAAATGGCATCGGTGAAGAAAAGATCGCCTTTATGGGAATACTTTGACATTTGTTTTTTTATCCAGCTTTTTTTTTAATCGGCCGGATGTCTATCCGGCCGAATAGTAGCTATCCGGTATTCGGCCGAATAGTATTATAGCGGCCGGATAGACCGGATACCGGATAGTTACCGGATATCCGTTTCATCTCTACCCTCTATGGCCTCGCTCCATATGTGAGTGGCATACGCAAGAAGGTCCCCAGTTGATCGGTTACGTCGAAACCCGTATTGCCGATCGCTGAGGAGATCGTTACCTTCAAGGTATGCCAGGAGTCTATTGTTAAGTCCGCGTTCCATGCTCTTAAAGAGTATGGACGTGACCGAAATAGGGCGGTAATTATTAGGGTCGGCACGACTATCTTTTTTAGGCACAGGCTGCACGTTGGTCAGCTTCCATGCAACCGGTACTAGACCCGTCTCCATGAAAAGGCGAAACAGACGTGTCAGGATTGGAGACAACTCAGGCGCACAGGTTTTTAAAACCAAGGCTGGGATTCCGTCGGGACCACTGGCCTTGTTCACGTCGAGATCGCGCAGCGTCCTATATACCTCCCTCTGTCGAATGCGAATTTGCGACATATTCGTCTTGCATACGCTATTATAAGAAGGAGGCAAGGCGCCACCAGTGTCAAGACGCGTAGACTCCGCAAATAGAGAAGCAAATAGATTCGCTTTCTCTACCACAGTTTGAGCCAGCGTCCCGTCAGACCTCAGGAGCGGAGGAAGTGAGGGGCGACAGAAGTTTGATTTAACCGCCTTGGCCAGGGACCAAAAAGCTTTACTTCCCGCTGAGTAGGAAGCTAGTTTGTTACCTATACGGCCAATGTGGTTAAATCGAGCCATCCGTAATGATTTTTTGCACGACTTAGCAGCCCGATTAAAGGCTCTCTTCTTTTGATGAGTGTCACCAGCCCTACGTCGCCTGGCATCCGCCCATGCCAAGTATGCCGCCTGCTTTTGCGCTTCGGCACGTCCGCAGTCGGCATCGAACCAAGGACGGGTCCGACCAAAGGATGCCACGTCCGAGAATGGAATGTAGTATTCCATGCCCTGGCGTAGCACCCTCGTTACGGCTTCCGCACAAGCTGACGGGTCATCAGAAGAGCTTCTCTTCTGATGACCCGTCAGACGGGCCGCCAAGGATAGGATGCGAAAAAAAATCGCATCCCATCCCAATCCGCTGACTTGTATCGCCACATCCGTCGAGGTCCTCTAGGACTCGGATCTGGTGGGAAGTATGTGGATACAGATTTCACCAGACAGTGGTCAGAGCTACCTAGAGGTGATGAGACTGTCACCGAGTAGCGGTCTGGATCAGTTGTCAGCAGAAAGTCTAAGCAATTGGCAGTGTGCGTATCGACATCGGGTACCCTTGTGGCTTCCTGGACCAGCTGGGTCAGGCCAAGCCAAAGCGCAAGGTCAGTGCGCTGGAATGGGAATAACCATTCCTGATGATGAGCGTTAAAATCCCCATTAACACCAACCGGGCCGAAGGGTACGCCTGTCGAGCCACATCCGCCGCTTCACCGAGGTATTGCGCTAATCTTGTCGCCTCTAAATCTCCGCTGTGCGACCGATAGACACAGGCATAAAGAATTTTCTCCATGCCTGTCTACCAATATCGATAGGGCAGAAAAACTAGGGCCCTCAAGGTTTCGGAGACGCCGGTAACAGACGCCGTCTCGGACGTATACGCATACACCTGCATGCGGAACAAAATTGTGAGCCCGAGCCCCCCCCCCACGAATATCCATCGGGCCCTCTCCTCCGGTCGCCAACCGGCACGATGGCGTATCCATGGGATTTTTCGCTGGATGGCGGGGCAGCCTTTCTCGTGTGGCTAGCACGCTAGTCGGGCCCCCAACTATCTGCGGTCGGCCAGCGGTGCACCGTGCCTCGGATCCCGCTACCCTCCGCGACTGGACACCCGGTGTAGTTACACCAGCGCACGTCAGACCGGCCAGTGTACAGTGGAACAACCATCTCGACCCATCCTCTCATACGGCGTCACCGAGCATCGTGGCGGAACACGGCTGGGCCGCTTGGCGACAGGCTTTTGCTCGGTGGGTGGTCATAAAGCCGGCGGCCGAAGCCTACAATCAAAGTGTCACCTGGTTAGCACCACCCAGAGGTCACGTGTTGGGATTTTGATTTAAGGGTGCTCTCCTACGGATGAGGGTGACTCAGCCTCCAAAATTTGGCCCTTCTTCAATATGTCGACAATCTGGTCGATACAAGTTCATCTAGGGCGTCCTCTACCGGTGGTCCCATTCATATCCGCTCTGTATATTTCTTTCTGTGCTAAACTGCCTCGTTGGCCGAGTGGTCGCGAGTGCGACTGCCGGGCAAGGGGTCTCGGGTTCGATTCCCGGGTCGGGCAAAGTATTACTGGGTTTTTAAAAAAATTCTCAGTAGTAGCACGGAGTCTGGAAATGTGCCCGGTATATGGCAATAGGCTCACCCCCTATTACATGGGACTCATAACATAAATAGTGAAAAGTGGGTGTTACTTCTGTGTGCACCTCTGCCTACCCCTTCGGGGATAAAAGGCGTGATGTTATGTATATTTCTTTCATAACTGCTGTCATCCATCCTTTCTGCATGTCCAAACCATCGTAGCGTGATGTTTCATTGCCTATACCCTTTCTCGATTCTATTCGAACTTACACAAGTGTGGGAGAGCCATGCTTCGGCACTGCTGGGCTGACTCGACCGGAGTGATACCACCGACGAGCAGAACATCGACGTGAAATAACGCTTGCATTGTGTTTCGTCGTGTGACTAAGGTTACCGGAGGTCCAATTACTCCCCTCCCCAATCTCTCCAATCCCTGAATCTCCAATAATCCTCATAATTTCTAATCCCCAAAAGGCTGGTAACGCACTTGGAACAGCTCTGGTGTTGAACTTGGAACAGGTCAGGTGTCCATGGGCGGCACCAATTGCTTGCCATCAGATGATCCGTCCGCTCGTCACCCGGCTAACGCCAAAAAAAACAATTCATTGATCTCTTCAGCTATACAGGGTGTCCCTGAGGCCGTGCGCTGCGGTAATCTCATAGATCAGCGCTGTATGCAGCGGGTCGCCCCCGTCGCACGCAATTCGGATTTTTTAAATATTTATCTGATAACTGGAACCTTGCCGATCACCTAGTGCCATTTGATCGTCGACTTCAGGGACACCTGTATAAAGATTTGGTCTTCGTGTAGATTCCTCCACCTGAAAATGTTGGAAGTCCACCGCGCTACCCACGCGGAGTCCGAGCGAGTGCTGCGCTGCCAGTACTGCCTGGCAGAGCTGGCAGACCTGGCAGACAGGACGGAGCACGAGGCTCAGCATACTGGGCCGAAGCCCTACCTCTGTACCATCTGCGGGAAGACGTACAAGAAGAGGGAGACCATGGTATGTTTCTATTTATTATTTACTAGCTTCTGCCTGCAACTTTGCCCGCGTTACCGTGGGATTGTGTTATTCCATACCATAATCTATTCCTGTTCCATAGGGCGCATTGCCTAAAATTGGTGCCTTTCTTTTTTTTGGCGTCAGTCGATGATTTATGAACAATATTGTCAAGAATGAAATTCCAACAAAATTGTGGGCTCATATATGGAAATTTCAGTCCGGACCGAGTTATGAGAAAGGAGCTGGAGTCTAACATTTTATTTTGCATTTTTTATTCAAATTATTTATGTTCTTTTCACAATTTCTCTCTTCTAATTACGCGCCACTGTACGCCTGGCACAAGTATACCATATCACGCCACAATATGAATGGTATGCGAAGCACTAATTTTTATGAGCCATTTTCTCTCAGTCGATAATTTGTGGGATGCTTCAAAGAGTTGTGTCATGAAGCTTCGTGAGCGTCAGCTGTGGTACCAGTGGTGGGTTGAGTAGTGGCAGCCCCCAAACATTTAAAAAAGTACTATGTTTTTCGTCGTTTACTTCCGACTGGAAATTAATCCGCTTTATAGTTAGCATAATCTTTTGAAGAAAGAAAATCGTCGACTGGTTGTAATGTGATGGACTTACGTCAGATGAGGGAGATATCACAATATTTTCATATTGTGTGATCAGTCGAAGTATAATTCGTCACTTTGTGACCGGATGACGATATCTTTACGTGTTTTGACGCTGCCGCTGCTCAATCCGCTACTGGAGCCGCAGTTGACAAACATAGCATTTCATTATAGGGCTCAGTGAAGTATAATGCGGGTTGTCGACTGAGAGCAAATTGGTCATGAAAAACTGTCATAGGCCATAAACTGTTTCCATTAAAGGTGAAGGCGCTAGCCAATCAAGCGAAATGTATTTATCCTCGCGCAGTGGCCTTAATGACAAAAATCGCACGCTTTATTCCTTGAAATCGTTTATGAGTATTTATTTCAAAATATTTCTGACAAATAAATGAAGAAATATGCGTTGTTGATGATTAAAATGAAAAAAACAGGACTAATATAGCACTATTTTTACATCTTCCAACTCACGTAACTCTGTTCGGACTGTGTTTTTGATATAAGACCCCATATATTTTTTTGTTTGTAACGTTATTCTGCATCAGTTTTTCCATATCCGATCAATTGCCCCGAAAAAATGGAAAGGCACCACGCTCTCTTCAAATTTTGTCATTGTCGTTTCATCTTTATTCCTTAAGCCGTTGTGACGTGATCGAGCGACAAACAAACACACAAAGTCATAAACTTTCGCATTTATAATATTAGTAAAATGTGATTGTTCAATTCTCTTGGCTTTAATGTTCACTAGATGTACAAAATTATTACCAAGTTCGATGTTTCATTAGATCCAATTTTTTTTTTAAAAACGTTGCCCCACACTAGGATTATCTCCTGTGTCGTGGGTGCGTTTACAAACATACAAGTTCACATACACATGACACACAGACCCGGAACAACAATTTGTGGATCACACAAAGTGTTGTTCCGTGCGGGAATCGAACCCGCGACACGTTGCACGGCAGCCGGTTGCCCAGCCACCGCACCAACCGTGCAGTCATCATGTTTGCTAATATTGCTATATAGATGTATCAAATTACTGAACTAATTTGATACTTCTACCTGGAATGTTTTCCGGGAGTTTTGAACATTTTGCCCCTTTATTTATTTATTCGAAGGAGTACTGCCACAACACAAACACATTAGTAACATAATAAAGGTCTGATGCAATGGCTTAAAAATAGACTCTAATTTGTGAATTATGGAAAAAGAAAATAACAAAAATCCATACCATACATAAATTAAAATGAAAATTTAATTTTCAATACAATTATAATATATACAATTTTTCAATAAATATCATAGGTATGCGCAATTTAAAAAAAAATACAAAAATTAATAAGTATTTATGTCATATCAAGTCAATACAAATACAATGTCAAATTAAACGTCAAGATTTCAAGGCAATGACAATTAAATCAAAATCAAAATAATGCCAATGCCCCTTTGTATATAGGTAAGTGCACCGCTCGCGCCGCCATCTTGGAAAAATGGCGACCGAAAACAGTTTTACTACAATATCTCTATTTCTGTTATGTTTCGAGGAAACCATTAACTACGAAATTAAACTACTCGCAATTTTCTACAATTTATATCTCGATAGCTTTTTGCTAATACAAGTAGTTTTGACGCCAGAGCACTGCAAACAACATTTCATGAGCATTTTGGAACAAAATAATAATTTCCACACCACTTGACAGTAGGACGTTTATAGGTGTAATATATGTGATTGTGGTACACACTTTAGGAACTTGCAGTAATCTCCGGCCGTTAGATGTTTCTGATGAACCGCTCATTGGAGATTTCGTTTTGAAAATCAGCGCCGTGGGCTCGAGTCTCTGTGCCCGGTCCACGGTATTAAGCTGAGCTCCAGCCTTTTGCGCTGCGACGCACCATGGGCTTATTTTCGGTGTGTCTAAATTCTTGTTGTGTGTCGTAGCAAAATAAATGGTTTTTCTTTTCTTTCTTTCTTTCTTTTGGGCACCCATCGATATGTCACAGTCGTTATTTTTAAATTAAAATGCTTGTCATGAATCTTCAGAAGTGCATTGCAAATATTGATCTGCGAAGTCTCGATCGGTACCAAGGGTCCATTAAAATGAGAGTGATTGTAAACAAAAAAGCTGTCCAGACATAAATTGTAGAAAATTGTGAGCACTTTAATTTTGCAGTTAACGGTTTCCTTGTAAAATACACAGGAAAATAGATATTGTAAAAAACCTGTTTTTGTCCGCCATTTTTCCAAGATGGCGGTGCGAGCGGCGCATATAAAAAGGTGCAAAATGGAAATCGACAAAAGTATCTACGTCAAAATGTACAAAAAACTTTCCAGATGACCCCCATATTTATCTCCTGACTTATCGGAAGCCTTCGTACGAGTTCGATTTACGTTTAAAGTATTCGAAACGAGTACGCGTTCGGCGTTCTGATTGGCCGGCTCCAATGAACTAACCAATCAGAGGCCTTAGTACGAGTTTGATTTACGTTTAAAGTATTCGAAACGAGTATGCGTTCGGCATTCTGATTGGCCGGCGCCAATGAAGCAACCAATCACAGCGCCGAACGCGTACTCGTTACGATTACTTTAAACGTAAAACAAACTCATACTAAGGCCTCAGAGCACCGAACGCGTACTCGTTACGATAAGGCCTCGGACTAAATCCAATGTCTGCTAAATTGTAAATTTATTAGAGGTAGAATCCGTAATATTGGTTCTGTCTGACCTTCACTGGATTCAATGTGTATTGGACTCGACTCTTCCTACATCTGAAGTCTACGGGTAATCTCTTTTAAATTATTATTGAAGGAAATTCGCCTTTATTGCTGTTTGAACTTACAAGCAATAACATCGATTCACTTACAACCTATATTTTACAAAATATGTAATAAAAAGTAAAAAAAAGTCGAAGCATTTATTTCAATTAAACTATTATTTGGTACTTGTGAAACGTCAACAAATACAAAATAAATAATAGTCTGTCAGTCAGTCCGTCAGTGAAGCAAGGTGAAGCAATGAGCACCTACTCATTCCAAAATGTAGATTCGAATGGAGAAGAACGAGCAAGAAACTCCATTTGTTACTCTTTTCTCTGATACATATTCCAATACTGTACGTATATGTGAGAACAATGCAAAGACACGCTTGACGCATTATAGGTACTTATTATAAACCTTACTAAAATAAAAAAAGAAATAAAAAACATCTTATAGTCTAACATGGTGCTCACACATGCATACTGACAATCCATAAAAATAGTGCTTCTATACAAGAAATAGGAAACTCTTTGTTTCAATAAAGAAATAAATGCTCGATGAAGAAACTAGATTGTCTACATGAGAATGAAAGTATTACATTATTAAATTACCTACTTTTGGAGTCTAACTACTGACTACATTTGAGTATTGTCCAGTGGAGCCGGACCAACATGCTGCCAAGCTTTCTTATCTTCAAGATAATCTGTCAGTGTGTAAGCTTGATTACATAATTCGCGCTTAATATATGTTCTAAATTTACTTTCATTGATATATCTTCGTATATCGGCGTTCGGTTCAAAATCAGTTTGCCTTTAGACATACGCCTCCTCTAAAGATTGCCATTTCTCTCTGTCTTTTGCCACTCAGATCCATACTGGAGCAGCCACCTTTTCTATATCGTCCTCCCATCTTTAAGTTTGTCGCTTTTTGCTTATTTTACCGTATCTTGGTACCATTCCTTTACAATTTTCGTCTATTTCTCTTGTTTTTTCCTTATCATGTGTTATGTCCACCGCCATTCTGTATTTAGTAGATTCCAAATTTAACGTTTTCTAAATACTACGTTTATTAAATTTGGGAGCAAAGAAACAGAACCATTAGCTGGTGTTTTTCATTTTATCGGACCCTTTATAACTTAACACAAACTTGTTCCTTTTAGAAATTGTTCTCATTGTAAAGGTAACTAAATTGTCCTTTATAAGACATACTTTACCAATCAATAAAATACTTGTATCAGGAAATACCTATCACCGTCTCCGTCTGGTCCCAAGTGTAGGTAAACAGATGTCGCTACAATCAATGTCTATTGTATTTGGCGTTTACTAGGTTCGATCAATTTACTTTGGATTTTTGTAAGTTGACCTAGTTTAACAAAGAGCCTAGTGCGAGTTGGTCTTACGTCAACGCGATCTATGCGTCTATGACTCTGATTGGGTGCTACAAGTATTAGTGAATGGATCGCGATGGCGCGAGAACAACCCGCCCTTCGCCCCCTACAGCCGCGCTGTCTCGCCGCCAGATGTACCACCGCAAGCGCCACTCGGGCGCGCGCTCGTACGTGTGCGAGGTGTGCTCGCGCGTGTTCCCGGCCGCGTGCAAGCTGCGTGCACACGCGCGCACGCACGCTGCACGCTACGTGCTGCGCTACGAGTGCCCCGTGTGTGCGCACATGTTCAACACTCGCTACCACGTGCACATGCACCTCGCCACGCACCAGCGCGAGGGCCTGGTGGCGCCGCACCAGCGCGCACAACTCCTCGCCATGGTCCTCCACAACGCGCGCAAGATCCCCCAACATGGCGCCCCCGCACTCTCCGCCTCCGTGTCCGCCGACGAGAGGTCCCGCGTCTGCAACATCTGCGGCGAAGTCTTCCAACACTTCTACTACTTGGAGGAACATCTCAAGAGCCACGGCTCCCGCATCGCGTTAGAGGACTTCGACCGACCCGAGGACAAGAAGTACGTCTGTCCGGTCTGCAACAAGGGATTCAAACTGCACTACTATCTGAAGCTGCACAGCTTCACGCACTCGAAGGAGAAGCCGTTCATATGTCAGCAATGCGGGAAGGGCTTCATAACTAAAGGCAAATTAAAGAGGCACCTGGAGACTCACACGGGGCTGAAGAAGTATCAGTGCCACATCTGCTGCAAGTTCTTCACTCGGCCGAGCTACTTGCGCATACACATCCGCACTATCCACGGCACTCAGGACTATAACTTCAGACTGGACAAGGCGTACTCGCTGGACTCTCTGGCCACCCTGCCACTGTCCACTCCCACTGTCTCGTGATGCAGCGCTTCCACGTAATGACACGTGGACACGGTGACGGGACGAAGTACTTCTGTTCATACAAACGTTGTTGACAAACTATTCATTATTACATTCATTCATTTTGTACGACACTTGTTTCATTCCGCCTCGCACAGTCGCACCCAGCGACCGACTTGTCGTTCAAATGTGAACTGTAAGTCGAATGTCGCACGACGTACTTCACGACGTCAATATAACACGCTTACGACCCTTTTTTTTTGTTGTCTCCAAAGCAAATAGTTCAAAACGCCGTAACAAGCACGGCTCGCTTGTTAGTGTGCCATGTATGTGCCTATATTCAATTCGGACCAGAAAAAAAGTTCATACAAAAGTAGTCTCTAACCATCGGAGATGAGGTGTATAATGGGGTGAGAGGAGAGGAGCCGCCGTCACAACGTGCGACCAATGTCCGCCAGTTGCAGGTCGGTCGTACGTTGATGGCGCCAGAACTGCCAAGGAGGCACAGCTACACTACACTTAGTATTATCTCTTGTTTCATGGGATAAGCCGGCAAACGAGCGACGGATCACCCGATGGTAAGCAATCTGCTAACAAATCCAAGCAAGCCGAGGGTAATTGGGCCTCCTCCACTGTCCACTCCACCTCACTCGCTCGACGAAGCACAACGGAAACGTTGTTCCGCTATGGTCTTCGGCTCGTTGGTGCGAGCATGGCTCTCCCGCACTTATCTCCGAGATTGCTACAAATTACATTTTAATGAAATATCGATGCCAAAACTGCCTCGTTGGCCGAGTCGTCGCAAGTGCGACTGCCGGGCAAGGGGTCTCGGGTTCGATTCCCGGGTCGGGCAAAGCATTACGGGTTTTTATAAAAAAAATCTCAGTAGTAGCACGGAGTTTGGAATTGAGCTCGGTATGTGGCAATAGGCTCACCCCCTATTACATGGGACTCATAACATAAATAGTGAAAAGTGGGTGTTACATTGTACAGTGGCGTAATGTTCACCTCTGCCTACCCCTTCAGGGACAAAGGGCGTGATGTTATGTTATCGATACCAAAACAACCAAGTCCAATACTCAATACTTTATTGCAGTCCATAATGTATTTATTGTACAACAGTCGGCATTGTTAGAAGGTACAGAAACAGTTATGGACCCTGTCGGGCACAGCAAGAGTACTTCGTGTAGACGAGAGGATGAAGAGCGCTTGTTTAAAGTTGGAAATATTCAATAGGAGAAGACAACTTCAAAGTCCCAATACTGACAATTTCGTGAGATTGGCGAGAGCTTGCGAGATAACAAAATACTCGTATTTTAATTTGCATACCCTAGTGTCGAAGCACGGCGACACTCGCGTCCGATGACGCATGAGTCGAACGACACGCGCGTGTCGTAACAGTAACTGCAATGACCCCACTTTCCTTCCTCTATCCGTTGGACACAACTTCCTGTACATATTAGGTCAATGGCCGCCTCCTTCGTCGCGTTGTCGCTACCGAGACATCAAGTTCCCATCATACACGTTATTGCAGATATTGCGACTTTTTCAGTTCTTCGCAAAGCCAGTAGTATGGTAATCTGGAATTGTACCCTGCACCTATACGGCAACGGGGACTACCGTGTTTTTGCTCATAAATACAGCAAGAGATTTTTTAGATCAATCACTGCAGCTGTCAAATATTGAACGTCCAATGATGGGATACTAGCTAATCCCCTATTGGACGAGGAACGAGAGGTTCACGTTAGCGCCATCTAGTGAGCAACAATACAGTAGCCCCCATTAGTTCAACCCAACAATACCTCTATATCTGGTGGAACGTGGGAGTTCCTGAGTTGAACCTGTGTAATCTTCAAGCAGGGAGGATCGACCAACGAGAGAGGGACAGAGAGAGAGTGTAGACGCCCGTTTCTCATGCACGAGAGTGCGGGCTCGAACCCTACCAACGGCCAGTATCAATGTGACTTTTTCTTTCTTATTTAGACACCACTGACAAACGGTGAAGGAAAACATCGTGAAGAAACCTGGGCTTATAGTTTCTAATTATCAGTTCGAAATCACCAACCCGCATTGAGCAAACGTGGTGAGTAATGGTCAAACGTTCTTCGAGTCTTTGGCCAGCAGGGACCACTCATAGGATGTTGATGATGGTCCGTCGTCAGCTACAATTAGGTTCAGTGACTGATCGGAATGTACTACTGCAACACCTACTTGATGGAGTAGTTCATAGTCGCGGATAGTGGTTCATTGGTTACACTAGTGATTGTATGCCCATGTTTAGAAGTGCGACTCTCATCGACGCAGCTATATATTTCATATTTCCGCTAATTGTCGCAGTTATCCCTATTAGATAACTTTCAGTTTTGACGAAATTCTAAAACGTCACAATTTTAATTGTAGGTATTTAAATAAACGTATAGACGAAGTGTGAATCATTAGCTGTCAGGTCGCCATCGACACCGCATTAGTACAATATTTCATTACTCCGAACAGTTCACACACAGCTTGTGTGATTGTTGCAAACAATGGAGCACAAATTAGTTTGGCTGACCGGCTTCGGGCCTTTCGAAGGAGCTGTCGTGAACAGCAGTTGGGTAGGAGTCAAACACATGTCGACGCGGGGCATCAAGAAGAAGTACGGAGCTGTTGTGGTGAAACAGCAGCTCCCTGTGAAGTATGGCTTCGTGAACTATCACGTACCTCGGAAGTGGAGACAATTGCAACCAGATGTAAGTTATTGTAACTTATATTACACTAACTACTCCCGCTGCTCGACTCCTATAGACCGTGGCGTGATGTGTTATAGCCGTCCTCAATAAACGGACTATACGGCGCAAAAATAACACTCAATGCGAACCAGTAGTTTCATGGATAGCGCGTTCAAATAAACAATTGCTTCAGCTTCATATAGTACCTAGTAATTACAGATAGACTAATGTACTGTAATGTCTCCAGTTGGCTGTACACGTCGGTGTGTCAGGCGCGGTAGACTGCTTCACGTTGGAATCACAAGCATACAAGTCCGACTACATGTACCCGGACGTGGACGCAAGGACTCCCTGCCACGGTGTAAACAGGGCTCCTGGACCAGACGTACTTCGTACGGCGCTGGACGTCGAGGCTATCTGCAAGGAGTTCAACGAGCTCAAGCTGGATGGAGGCTCTCTGGAGGCGACAGTGTCTAGTGATCCTGGCAGGTGGGTTTGACCATATCTTACCGACTCACTGAGCAGTGAGTCCACCTGAGAATATGCAAGTATTGTTTTCCTCGTCAAACAGACACGGTGACACGGCGACACGGTAGACGTTGCAACCTATGTGTGTACAGCTAGCTTCATGTTCCAGATATCTCTGCGGCTACATATACTACACGTCCCTCAGCCACGGCGGCCCTCGGAGCACTCTGTTCGTGCACGTCCCTCCGGACAGGTACACGCGCCACCAGCTCGCTGACGGACTGAACTACATCGTGCAACTGGCTCTTACGCAAATATGAAGCAACACTATCAGATGTCAAAGGAGGTACACATCGAGTTATACACAACCAGCGTATCTTAGTCTCGCTTTGTATGGTCCACCGTAGGTATATACCGCATTATACTTCACCGAGCCCTATAATGAAATGCTATGTTTGTCGACTGCGGCTCCAGTAGCGGATTGAGCAGCGGCAGCTGACGTATAGTCCATCACTTCACAACCAGCTGATGAATCCCGTTCTTCAAAAGCCATCCATATTGTGGCGTGATATGGTGTACGTGTGCCAGGCGTGCTCGCGCGTGTTCCCGGCCGCGTGCAAGCTGCGTGCACACGCGCGCACGCACGCTGCACGCTACGTGCTGCGCTACGAGTGCCCCGTGTGTGCGCACATGTTCAACACTCGCTACCACGTGCACATGCACCTCGCCACGCACCAGCGCGAGGGCCTGGTGGCGCCGCACCAGCGCGCACAACTCCTCGCCATGGTCCTCCACAACGCGCGCAAGATCCCCCAACATGGCGCCCCCGCACTCTCCGCCTCCGTGTCCGCCGACGAGAGGTCCCGCGTCTGCAACATCTGCGGCGAAGTCTTCCAACACTTCTACTACTTGGAGGAACATCTCAAGAGCCACGGCTCCCGCATCGCGTTAGAGGACTTCGACCGACCCGAGGACAAGAAGTACGTCTGTCCGGTCTGCAACAAGGGATTCAAACTGCACTACTATCTGAAGCTGCACAGCTTCACGCACTCGAAGGAGAAGCCGTTCATATGTCAGCAATGCGGGAAGGGCTTCATAACTAAAGGCAAATTAAAGAGGCACCTGGAGACTCACACGGGGCTGAAGAAGTATCAGTGCCACATCTGCTGCAAGTTCTTCACTCGGCCGAGCTACTTGCGCATACACATCCGCACTATCCACGGCACTCAGGACTATAACTTCAGACTGGACAAGGCGTACTCGCTGGACTCTCTGGCCACCCTGCCACTGTCCACTCCCACTGTCTCGTGATGCAGCGCTTCCACGTAATGACACGTGGACACGGTGACGGGACGAAGTACTTCTGTTCATACAAACGTTGTTGACAAACTATTCATTATTACATTCATTCATTTTGTACGACACTTGTTTCATTCCGCCTCGCACAGTCGCACCCAGCGACCGACTTGTCGTTCAAATGTGAACTGTAAGTCGAATGTCGCACGACGTACTTCACGACGTCAATATAACACGCTTACGACCCTTTTTTTTTGTTGTCTCCAAAGCAAATAGTTCAAAACGCCGTAACAAGCACGGCTCGCTTGTTAGTGTGCCATGTATGTGCCTATATTCAATTCGGACCAGAAAAAAGTTCATACAAAAGTAGTCTCTAACCATCGGAGATGAGGTGTATAATGGAGTGAGACCAATGTCCGCCAGTTGCAGGTCGGTCGTACATTGATGGCGCCAGAACTGCCAAGGAGGCACAGCTACACTACACTTAGTATTATCTCTTGTTTCATGGGATAAGCCGGCAAACGAGCGACGGATCACCCGATGGTAAGCAATCTGCTAACAAATCCAAGCAAGCCGAGGGTAATTGGGCCTCCTCCACTGTCCACTCCACCTCACTCGCTCGACGAAGCACAACGCAAACGTTGTTTCCCTATGGTCTTCGGCTCGTTGGTGCGAGCATGGCTCTCCCGCACTTATCTCCGAGATTGCTACAAATTACATTTTAATGAAATATCGATACCAGAACTGCCTCGTTGGCCGAGTGGTCGCAAGTGCGACTGCCGGGCAAGGGGTCTCGGGTTCGATTCCCATTTCGGGCAAACGTTAAAATGTTTGTGTCAAGTTACAATTTTTTTACACAATTTCTGAATTGTTTATTTTTTATTTCTTACATTTGACGGCGCCGCGCTCATTATTTTGTAAACTGCGAATATAATGGGCAAGCAGTGAACAAACAACTGGCCGACGTCACTTCAACCCCACCACTGAGTGATATATAAAGCAGCGCAAGCGCAAGCTCGGGCAGTCGTTCGTCAATCGTTGCCCAGTTCACACGTTACGCAATCGCTGAGTAATTTTATTGTGCACTGTCGAAAGTAAACGTTACTTTAATTACGAAGATTTAATTGTTTTATTACTGCATAAACATACCTCTACCGATATACCTCTATATGACGAAGAGGGTTCTCGCTTGACATCGCCCACACCATCCTTCCGACATCAGAATTGGGATGGACCAGGATTATTGAAAATGTTAAAATTATCGGAGCCGGTTCGTGAAGAACTACCTACATGCAAATGCGACAAAGAAGATAGTGCTGCAAGATTGGAAGTGCCTAGCTATACATAGCTAGGTACTCAGTAGTGAAGATTCAACGTGACTAAAGTTGAGGCAGCTACTTCGAACTGAATCGCTATCTGAAGCAGCAAATGAAGACATGACGTGGTCCCAATTCAAGCCGGAGTACATTGGCGTCCAGTGACAGCATGAGATACGCGGCGTTAACGCAGCGTTTGGTGAGCGGCGTGTTGATGTCTGTAATTGGACACTGCTGCCATCGGGATTATACCAGGTGACTTTGTTCCATTTATTATGATTCCGATACCAAGTACTTTATGGGTCAAAAACGAGTCAAAGACTTGAGTTTACAATTATTAGTTTTCCAATTTGAAATTTTATTTTATTTTGTCGGGTAGTTATTTAAAGAAAATAGCCGTGATGTTTTAGATCCGAGATTATACATGGTCATTAGAATTATATCTGATAGTGTTATTTTGTATTGTGTATTGTTAGGTAATATCTCAAGTGGTCTTAGGCTTTCATTTGGTTGGAAATTGGAGGTATGGTTTCCGCGAGGTAGATGCAGAATCAAGTGGTGCTTGCTGTCTAACGCGGTACAGAGTATTGAAAAAAAAAAAAGTAGTTTATAACAAATAAAGGTCAAAAGCTGCTAATAATAATTGGTAGTTAAAGTCAGAATTGAAGAGTCCTCTAAAGTCCTACATTCATTTAGGATTATTGTTGGGTTGGAAAATAGCGCTAAGAATGCTCTGATGAGAAACATGCTTCCCTTGATTTTGCCATTAGGTTTTGTTATAATTAGGGCCTTTCAGAAACTACAGTCGTGGCTGACTTGTGACTCTGAAACACTGGAGTGACTATCCACACTTGTGTAGTGTATAAATTGTGGTTACCTTGAAAATCTTGATGGCTGTTGATCATTTATTTTGATTTAAAGGACCTTGAGATATGTTTTCGCTAAGTGCGTTGTAGTGAGTAGATAGGCTGTTCGGTGGTTATTCCAGGTGTAGTGAAGTCGGGTTTTGTCTAATAGAGAAAACGCGGAGTAACAAGACTCTGCATTTCATTATTATATTGCGTCTTACAAAAAATGTCTATCGCAGCGCCTATAAGTTACGTAAAATGTCGAGTAATTTAATTATAACAGATGAAATTGAAATACAGTAGATATGAGGACTAAGGATGAGGAGAATATCTGATCACCAGGTTCTTTGAGAATTTTATGAAGTGTCAATGTCATGAGTTGCACTCAACACCTATAACTCACATACCCACACTTCATTTTTCATTTTTTTGGGTGGATCGAACACATATAGAAAGATAAAGTGTTTAAAGAGACATCCGGCGTCAAGGATTTAAGACCAGCTCCTTGATCACTGGTTTCTTGCCTAGATAACTACACCCAGTTGTACGGTCTCTTCTTTGTGCCTTCAGGCTTAATTCATTCTGTCTCCTGCAGTAATATTCACAGAGGGAAGTGGAAACTATCGTTTTTCTTCTTCTCCTCTTATAATATCTTCTGATTCACTTCGTTGCGGGAACCAAGACAGTTACTCATGTCCCTGGGACGCGCCGGACTTCAATGTTCCGGTGTTTTCATGGTTGTATCTACTGTAGATCCTGGCTTACAGGAGTTGCAGCGGTTTTGGGAGGATGTGGCGGGCTTGTCCCATCAAAAAAAAAAATACCCACACTTACATCATATTCACGCACTCGTACTCTGACCGCACCCATGAGGAACTTGTGGCTATGGGTCTTCACACACCAGACCGCATTCATGAGGATCATGTAGCGATGGGCCTGTGTGGTAAAGCGCCTGTGTGGCAATGCATCTGATTGGTGAATTGCCTGGTTGGCAACTGGTCTGTGTGACGTTAGTTAGTATCGTATTGATTTTTATGCAGTTTCAGTTTGTAAGATTAAATGTTTGGTTATCTGTCAGATTATCTTGTCTCTGATTCGATCCTCCAGAGATACTCCGCAGATAGATGTTTCTTGTCTCTCTCGTTCACGTTCTCTTGTGTCCTGTAAGTTTCGCGTTAGAAAAGAGTAGCTGTGAGTTACTGGGCTATGCACAGCCGTGATCACTTGTAAAGTTAAATGCTTTGGGTTGCTTGGTAGAATAATATTCTTGTGAGATTGTGAAACGTCAGTTTGTCTAGAAGTTTTCTGGTTATTGATTTTGCTACTAAAACGTCGTAACTTTTTAAACTTTTAACTGTAAACGTATTCCTAAAGTATAAAGGTCCTTACAAAATCACTGATTTTTTAGAAAACGATAGGTACGAATAGAAACTCGTTAATGGTTCTAATCGAACGTACAAGGTTATGAGAACTTACGCGAGGTACCCCGCGGTCCATTAGGTTTTATAGAAATAGCCGAAAGTTATGATGATGACGTGACGGCGGATGATAGCCAGAGTGATTTTGTCCATGAAACTGATCGCGGTAATAATATACTGTGTGATATAGCTGTGATTAATAATAATATAATAATAATAATAAAAATCTTTATTTTCTCAAAAATACTCTACGGATACAAATGATATAATATGTTACAATTAAGAGACTGGTGTCTGTTAAAGGTATAACCTGTGTTACAGATCACCAGGCCCGGGTGACCCCCGGAGACATTGAGCAATATAAAGTATTTACTTAATTAAAGAAAATGGACAACATTGTATGTGTGTGTGTGTGTGTGTGTGTGTGTGTGTGTGACTGTGGGTGTGTAACAATGTAGTGTGAGTGCGTGTATATGTGTATGTAAGTGAGTGAGTTGATGTGTGTTATGTGTGGGTATGTATAGGTAAGTGAACGAGGTGGAAGTGATTGATTGATTGGTGATGCTGAGGATGAACTTTCCGATAGCGACATTATATCTGTTAATAGCGACACTATATCTGTTAATGGCGACACTATATCTGTTAATAGCAGCACTGTATCGGCTAGTTCACGTACCTTGAGCGCTATTAGTAATAATATGGAAAGTCCATCACCAGATTTACCAGAGTGAATGAGTGTTGTAACTGATTACTTATTTGTAAAATTATAAAAAAAGAAGAAAAAAAAGAAAAAAAAAAAAGGAAAAAAAAGTAACAAAAAAATGTAGGATAGAGTCATTGAAGGGAAAATTCAGTCCAATGACTCAGCTAAAGGGGTTGCGATCCGACCTAGCCCTCCGACAATAAGGATTGCAATCCGACGAAAAAGACCGGATGGTCTAGCATGTTTCGCTATAGGGACTGTTGTCCGGTCTAGCATGTTTCGCTATAGGGACTGTTGTCCGGTCTAGCATGTTTCGCTATAGGGACTGTTGTCCGGTCTAGCATGTTTCGCTATAGGGACTGTTGTCCGGTGTAGCATGTTTCGCTATAGGGACTGTTGTCCGGTCTAGCATGTTTCGCTATAGGGACTGTTGTCCGGTCTAGCATTTGCTAAAGGGACTGATGTCCGGTCTAGCATACGCTAAAGGGACTGATGTCCGGTCTAGCATTCGCTAAAGGGATATTTATCCGGCCTAGCACAATCGTCTCCAGTTCTAATACTGATGAGTGATGATAACGTAGTAGTTGTGGTAAGCTGAAGGGTTAACCGAACCCGCACAATATTGAAAACTTTTGTTAAAGGTTATACTAGATAGGGATTAGAAATGCCAGGATGAACGAATGGGTTGTTATCTTATTCCCAGATGCTCGGAAGACGCTCGAGGACGAGCGTACGTCAGTATGGCCGTGACGGCGCCGCCGTCATTATTTTGTAAACTGCGAATGTAATGGGCAAGCAGTGAACAAACAACTGGCCGACGTCACTTCAACCCCACCACCGAGTGATATATAAAGCAGCGCAAGCGGCAAGCTCGGGGGAATCGTTCGTCAATCGTTGCCCAGTTCACACGTTACGCAATCGCTGAGTAATTTTATTGTGCACTGTCGAAAGTAAACGTTACTTTAATTACGAAGGTTTAATTGTTTTATTACTGCATAAACATACCTCTACCGATATACCTCTATATGACGAAGAGGGTTCTCGCTTGACATCGCCCGCACCATCCTTCCGACATATACGCACATCGCACGTCTCGAGCGGGCGGCCGTCCGGCGCGCGCTCACCTGCTTGCCGCCTAAGCGCTCGGTGGGTCCGGACGGTATTCCACCTTTCATTTTAAGAGACTGCCGTGAGGTACTAGTAGATCCCTTACTTCACATATTTAATGTTTGCTTATCGGAAGCATATTTTCCTGATCGTTGGAAGCTGACGCGTGTGGCGCCTATACCAAAGGGTCGGGGTGGTACATGCGTCAGTGACTTTCGGCCAATTGCAGTACTGAGCGCGCCAGCTAAAGTGTTCGAGATGTCTATTCACACCGATCTCTATGCACAGATGGGCGTACATTTGTCTGAAGCGCAGCACGGCTTCCGACCTGGACGTAGCACTACAGGAAACCTGCTGCACCTGATGTCACAGTTGGTACCAGCTGTTGATGTCGGGTTACAGGTGGACGTGGCCTACCTGGACTTCGAGAAGGCGTTCGACACGGTCGACCACGACATATTATTGTCGAAGTTGGCAGGTATGGGCTGCACATATCATACTGTGAAGTTCTTTGCCAGTTATCTTCGAGATAGACGTCAGTATGTTGACTGTGCCGGACGCCTCTCGGAGCCTTACTACACCAGATCGGGCGTCAGTCAGGGTAGTAATTTGGGACCTTTATTATTTATCATTATGATAAACGATTTGCCAAAGGTAGTAACTTCAACATGCTTATTATTTGCTGACGACTTGAAGTTGTCCACCACCATAGAAAAAGCCTTTGATCGTGACGCGTTGCAGAACGACTTGGACAGGGTCACAGAATGGAGTCACTCCAATAAATTATACTTTAATGTATCAAAATGCTCAGTGCTTTCATTCACACGCACACGTAACCCTCAACACCACGAGTACATCATGAACGGGAAGCCGCTGCAGCGTATCACGGAAGTAAGGGACCTTGGGATTCATTTCACAAGTGATTTACAGTTTCGTGCACATGTGGTGCACATTTGTAAAAAGGCGTTCAGGAATCTGGGTTTTGTGCTGCGTCAGGCAAATGATTTTACGAACATCATTGCTCTGAGAGCATTGTACGAAGCTCTTGTGAGGAGTCATCTCGAGTACAGCGCGGCCGTTTGGAGTCCGAGTGAAACAAAATATAAAGATATGATTGAAAAAATTCATAACAAATTCATTCGATTTCTATATCTAAAGATGTATGGAGTATATCCGGGTTACCCATTTTTATATCCTACCTTATTCTGTCTGGGCATGGTGGGATACTATAGTTTGGAAGCTAGGAGAGAAGTGGCACTAACCGTGTACCTCTTTAAAATTTTAAGAGGTAGTATACAACACTGTGGGATACTAGCAGAATTAGGATTTTGTGTACCGGATGAGTGCATTGCGCGGAGGCGCCGGCCGCGACTGTTTGTGGTGCCGCGCGCGCGCACTAACCTCCTCTATCGCGCGCCGCTGACTCGCGCGCTGCGCACTCTCAATACAGTGGCAGATACTATAGACATATTCACCTGTACACTGAGTGAGTTCACGAAGGTTACGTACTACGTAGTTTGTAAGATGTAGATGAGATATAGTAGTCGGTATACTTCTTTTTTATTTTTTGCTAAAACATTGTTTGCTACCATTTTATTTTATGTCAAATTACTTTGTCGCATTAGACGTAGTCTGTAATGACAATTGTAATATGTGCTTAAATTAAATAAATAAATAAATAAATATTTAATTACCTAAAAAAATTGTTTATTTTTAAGTACCTAAATAATATTTGTATAAGATTAAAAGTATAACTTAATGGTGTAAGCTGTAATGTTATATAATATATAAAAGAGCAGTTCAAAAAATAATATTGAAGTCTCCGAGTAGAATAGTCTGGTCACAAAATGAAAGTGAGTCTATAGAAGCAGTGAGACCATCGAAGAATAAATCGACATCCAACCAGGGCGGTCTGTATACCGTGCCCACGGCAAGCCTTGTACCATTAATGTTCAACACCAACCACATTTGCTCAATCGAACCATGTGACGGGTCCACCAGGTGACGGTGCGTACGCACATTAATTCCTTGTTTTATATAGAACTCAACTGCGCCTCCACAGCCGCTGCGCACGCTCAGCGGGCGCCGCAGATGACGCAGACGGTAGCCAGGCACAGTAGGTGCACGCCCCTCCTCCCCGTCCCAGAGCCAAGTCTCATTTATCGCCATAACATCAAATGCCATGTCGCCCCATGTCTATCTATCGCAACTATAAACTCGTCGTGATGAGTACCCAGCGAGCCAGCGTTTATAAAACCAACCTTAAAACGTTTCGAGGTCATGAGTAATGTAAAATTTGTATTAAGTGTATACAACAACAAAATTTATGCAAGATGGAAACTAATAATATAACAAAAGTGATACTTGAGTTTTGTATTTACTTATAATGATTATAATATTGTAACAAAATATCTGATTGTTGTAAGCAATAATTATACCTCTAGTTATAGAATTGTAATAAAATATATTTTTTTATATACTATTATAGGACAGGTAAACATTAAAAAGATAGTAAACATCCGTAGGAGTAAGTAAGGAACATAAGTAACTGCAGGGAGCGCACAGACCCCCATCCAGCCCCCCAACATCACGACAACACAAACATTTACACATTGTAACCACATGATGATTAGAGTATTGCAACTCAAAAGTGCCTCTATGGTCTAATTGAAATAAATGATTTTGACTTTTTGACTTTGACTCAATTAGCGCAAAATATATAACACACATTTATTAAACACGAATATTTATGTAAGGTATTAGGAAACAAAAACGAACTAATTATCGACCTACACAAATCGTACAATACCCTCACAAAGCAAGAATTATTACCCAACATCCTTATACTATACTATATATAATATATAATATATAAATAAATTATAAATCGGAAAGTTATTCCCGAGGGAAAACAAAAGTATTGGTAAAGATGGCGCTGTGTGTATTGGTAAATGTCACATAGGCTACTTTTTATCCTTTTGTAACGCGAGCGAAGCCGCGGGTAAAAGCTAGTACTAAATAAATAGTTAATTCAAAAGCAACAAACATGTAGGTACATCTCAACCAACTCGACTGTTGCCAACAATCTGCGCTAGGTCCGCCTCATTGCGGATACGTTGAGCTGGGACACCATCTTCCCTACGCGCATAGATGCGTCCGTCTTTTGTCCAGACGTACCTATACCCAGCCCGCTGCCCAGCCTCACGAGTGCTGTGAAACAGTTTGCTATTCGTGTGTGTGAGACGCTCAATTACGTATACCCTACGCGGCGGGCCGCTCATGTCGAGGTCAGCCGTGGTGAAACCGCGTCGCACGTGCGTCGCCCGCAGTAGCTGGTCGCGGACACCGCGGCGCGCCAGTCGCACCGTGATGACGCGCGCCCGGGTCTCCCGGCGGCGAGTCAACACCGTCAATGAAATTGCGCCTCACGGCACCGATGCGCTCGATGTTTACGACATCCTGCTCCTCCACTGTGACATCCAGTTTCGCCGATAGAACCCTTACCATGTAGGATTTATTTTCAGCCTTTGTCTCCGGTATACCAGCAATTATTAAGTCGTTTTGTAGGAGCTCCTGCTCGATCGTTCAACTGCATTTTTAAGGTTGTAATTGTTGCTTCCACAGTGTAGTAGTTCGCCGGACAATACTCCTCAAAGCGCCTCTCAATGTCGGACACTTTGATGCAATCGTTAACTGACATGCGCAGACTCAGGAGCTCGCTCTGAAATTGACGAAACTCGTCCCTCATTGCACCCAATTCTTGCATGAAGCACCTGATTTCGTGTGCCACATTTAGTTCGGTGGCACTAAGGGTAGGAATGTAGGATCCACGACGCTCAGCGCGTTCCGGGTATCCGTGCAGCACTCAGACATAGTACTTTTAACGGGAGTGGCCGATTTGTCCTGCCTGGGTGCCTTAGCCTTGCAACCCGGACAGAGCCAGGTCGGCGATACTTTGGCTGATGCTGGAAAGCCACACAGCCGGGATGGTAAGCACTCGGGCACTTGGTGCAACGGACGCACTCAGCCGACGATATAAACTTGCCATGACCACCGCACTAAGCTATGACCAATCTATAAATATGTAGGTACTCAGACAAATGCACTTCAGGTACTCAGTATCTACACTCGGGAACTTTGTAACAGCTATCTAGACTGTTTTACACTTAAGTACTGTTATCACTTAAAGTTTATTTAGAAGTTATGTTTTTTATTCTCATTCCCCTCCGGATCTCAATCGAGTCAGACGTGTTCCTTTATACTTAATTTCTAAAATTATGTTCTAAAATTGTATGTATCTCCGAACTTAACGTAATTAATAAATTAATAAGTGCATTGTATTGTGTAACTGAATAGTGCTGCGGCTCGAGCGAAACAATAAAAATAAACGGAATCAACATTGTACAGCACACAGCGGCATCCCACCATACTAGCACATTTGACGATTGGCGCAGTTCATAGGCGGAGGCGAGTGGCGGGTAATTTTTTCTCCGTTACTTATGATGTACTAACTTCACAACATTGTTGTAGGTAACTGTACAATTCTACGCTAAAGACACCAATAATTATCTATAATGAGTGCCCGTCCTACCCCATTGAAATGTAATTCAACACTTGCCTCCCCCACTCGCTATGGCTCGGATCCTGCGCTTTATACACCTGAAAGTGAGAAAAATCTAGAGAAAAGCACATCAAAGCGAGCCAAATCCAGACTCCGTGCTACTACTGAGAATTTTAAAAAACCCAGTAATACTTTGCCCGACCCGGGAATCAAACCCGAGACCCCTTGCCCGGCAGTCGCACTTGCGAATACTCGGCCAACGAGGCGATAATCTATATAAAAAAGCAAAAAAATACGCTGACAATGAAATACATAAAACTACCTTTAAACGATATCGAAATTTTTGTTCATCCTTACTTAAAAAAATTAAAAGAGAATATGAAAGATTACAATTTGAAAATGCAGGCAAAAACAGCAAAAAGATTTGGAAAGTAGTTAAAAATATTACGTACTCAACGAAACCTAAAGACAGCCCAATTGAACTTATTAACACGAGTGACCCTCTGAATTCGGTTAACAATGTTAATCAGTACTTCGCAAATGTGGGCAAATCGCTAGCGGAAAAAACAATTAAAAATAATTATAATAATCAACATCCAGAACACTATACAATGAATTCATGTAGTCATTCTCTTTGTCTGCTTCCTACGGACGAGGATGAGGTTGTGTTAATAGCGGGATTGAAAGGGGACTGTTCAGTGGGCATCGATATGCTATCTGGCGACATCTTGAAATCAAATATAAACATTTTGGCAAAACCTATAACACATATTGTATGTAACTTGTCACTAGAAACTGGTGTGTTTCCGAAGATCTATAAAAAGTCGAGGGTTCATCCGATACATAAGGGTGGTGACAGAAAATCCGTCTGTAACTACAGACCAATCTCGATCCTCCCAACCATATCAAAAATCTTAGAGCGTATAATTAATAAAAGACTTGTAAACTACCTAGAAAATAAACAACTTCTTTCACATGCACAATATGGTTTCAGAGCCAGGAGATCCACTGCTGATGCTGTGTCAGAACTAACAAATTATATAGTTAACAACCTAGATAAGAAGAGGAAATCCATTGGAATATTCTTGGATCTGGCAAAGGCATTCGACACAGTCTCTGTTCCTATTCTGTTAACGAAACTCGAAAACCTGGGTATCAGAGGTCTTCAATTCAAATTGTTTAAAGACTATCTTACCGATAGAACACAATGTGTTAAAATCGGAAATACCATTAGTGACAAGGTTCCGGTGACATTCGGTGTCCCGCAGGGTAGTATTCTTGGCCCGACACTTTTCTTAGTGTTTATAAATGATATATGCCAGTTGGTGTCTCCAGATTCAAAGGTTGTTGCTTTTGCTGATGACACGGCCCTGATTTTTAGTGGTAACTCCTGGCGTGATGTTAATGCGAAGGCACAGCTGGGCATGAACACTGTGAACAACTGGTTAAATAAAAATTTGCTCACATTAAATGTAGGAAAAACGACATATATTAATTTTTCAATTCAAACAAATGACAAGCCGGATCCTGCTTTGAGAATTGTCTGCCATTCATGCTTAAACCCAGATGACACTACTTGCCAGTGTCCCAAACTGAAGAATACTGTGGTCACGAAATATCTAGGAGTAATGATTGACAGAAATCTTAAATTTCATTGTCATATTAATCTCCTATCGGCGAGAGAGCGTAGACTAATAATTATATTTAAAACCTTGAGAAATACTGCTCCTAAAGCAGTTTTAAAATCAGTCTACTACGCTCTCTGTCAGTCTCAGCTTGATTACTGTATCACGACATGGGGGGGGGGGGGCACATGCAAAACTCACCTTTTAAAAGTCGAGAGATCCCAAAGAGCCCTTCTAAAGGCTGGGTTGTGTCTACCTTTTTATCACCCAACTTCTGACCTTTACTCGAAATGGGAGGTTCTTACTGTGAGACAGTTATTCGTCCTGAAAGCGGTTGTGAGACAGCATGCACTAACGAAATTTGAACCTGATAGAATCGGAAACAAACGCCGCAAACATACAGTAAGTTCTTCATCATCCTTCAAAACCAAGTTTGCAAAAAGATTTTTATGTTACCAGGGTCCTAACTTATACAACAAAATAAATAAAGAATTAACACTTTATTCCTTGCCAACAACCAAATGTAAGACATTAATTTCTGACTGGATAAAAAACTGGACTATAACGGTACAGAAAACCTTTTGCACTTAAACTGAATTGGTTGGACTTAGGTTTATCACTTGCACCAAACACGACCGTCATACGGACTGGTACATTTCCCCACCATACGTTGCACGAGACTTCACACACACACTAACACTACACGCATCATACACTCGCAGTTACACAGCATAGAAACACACACACTAGGCATTTTGTGAACAATAATTTTTTTTTTTCTTCTACCCGAAATATATATTTTTTTTCTCCAAACTTGATTGTAATACATCTTATATTTATTATGTTACACTTCTTGTTCTTCCGTGGGGTGGTGGTGGGGGGGGGGGGACCTGGAGACTTGTAATACAGGTATTTTACGCCTAACTCAGACTCCAGCTCCTCACAATGCCATAAAAATTGATTATAAGAATAAAATGTAATACTAGATTAACGGTGTATGTGAGGAGAAATAAAGAAATTTATTTATTAATTTATTATTTATTATTTATTATTTATTATTATTTTAAGTTGGGGGTGGGTCAAAGGAGAACGTTCCGATCAATTATTTAGTTTTGGGTTTATTTTGTATTCACTGAGCACTGACACTTAATAACAATAGGTGCACTTTATTGTACTGTTAGCTATATTTTTAGCAATAACGATTTACACTGCGGTCGTTGTTTATATTTTACTCGTTTGTCACACACCGGTCAGGCTGTTCACCGCGTCCGTGACGTCACTCAAATACTGCAAACTCCAACATGCTGCCAAGCATTCTTATCTGACAGTTTATAGTACGGTTTTTACATAGTTCGCGCTTAATGCAAGTTTTAAATTATTTTGCAATTCAAGTTTTAAGATTCAATATAATAAAATTTTTATTTGGTAAATTATTAACAATATTATATTTGACACATAATCTCAGGAATGGTTTGTGCACTTTGGACAGTCGGAATTGCAGTATAACCGACTTATTTTTACCTCTAAAATTACGTATTAAAATTACGGCGATCGCTTCTTTTTTCAAATAATTGGTAGGTACTTAGATTTAATTTTCAAAAGCATGTTTTTTGAAAAAAAAACAACACATTGTTCGTTCGTGTCGTGTAGGTACGCCCCGAGCGCGCTCCGGCATCGAGGCGGGTTTTTTTACACTTCATATTATATAGGTCGATGTTTGACCACCATCTCGCCTGATGGTAAGCGATGATGTGGCCGACGATGGAGCACGCCTACCTATGAACAACCTGTACCTATGGTTGGTACCTATAGCTCGCGTTTCGTCCGTTTGTATGAAGTTGGAATACTGTAAGATATTATTACCGTGCTACAGCTCACAGGTACGATACTAGCGACCTCAATTATTGCAAACTGTTTTGCCATACTGTACACTGATATGATAAGAGTATATATGTATATCTATGATACTGTACCACTCCTGTCTCCTGTGAATCTCCATGAATGAGGTGAGAGGTCTGCTGTAAAACAAATCAAACTTTATGCCAATGTCAGCTGTCAAAAGTTGATTTAAAGAAGAAAGATGTCGCTGACATTTTGTTATGTCGTAAAGTTGTCGTCCGAAGAAATAAAAAGCGAAGAAAAATTCCAATATTATGCAGCTACAGTTCTTTATAACTAACCTAACCTAACTAATCAAATTTTGTAAAATGTCTAAAAGATAACTACGTATTGAACTAGATGCGGGCTGTAGTATCTAATGGAGCTTTCTTCTGAAGCTTGGCGAGTGAAGGTAAGTTTAGTCTTACACTCGTTTAGTCCAGTATTTATGCGTCACTAGCTTCTGCCCTGCTCTGCCCGCGTTCCCGTGCGATAAAAAGTAGCCTGGGTTATTCCAGACTATAATCTGCCTCTGTTCCAAAGGATGACGGCTAACATGTAATGCAATGTATCTACCAACCAATAATGACAGACGTACGGCGTTAGAAAGCCCTTTTAATAACATTTTCCCCGCAACGAATTGAGACTAGCCCCATAATAACAAATAATAGTCAAGAAATCGTTAGCCGCCGGCTAGACCGGAGTGATACCACGGCCTCACAGAAAACCGACGTGAAGCAACGCTTGCGCTGTGTTTCGTCGTGTGAGTGAGGTTACCGGAGGCCCAATCACCCAAATCCTTGAACCCCTAACAGTCCTCAAACTCCTAATCCCCAAAAGGCCAATTACGCTGGTGTTCCAGGTGTCCATATGCAACGCCGAGCGCCGATTGCTTACCGTGATCCGTCTGCTCGTTTACCGGCTTATGCCGTAAAAAAGGGACATTCTGCCCGTCATCCTTTCATCCGTCGAAGTGATCGCACCTCACCAGTTTTGACGTGATTGACTAATAAACATTCACACATACTTTCACATTTATTATATTAGTAAGATAAGATAGCATTATTTTATCTACATGTAGAACTGTATATGACCTGTCTGTTTATTATTCCAGTGTCCCAAAAAGTGGCATGCGGGGAAACACAACAATGACAATAACTGCTCTACAGTAAGTAGATCTCTACCTTCTAGCCAATTCCGACCACAGTGGCTAAATAGACACTAGCCTACGTACGAGTAAAGGGGACTTAGGTTCAACCATAGATATATCATATTCAACTCCCAAGGGTACTTGGGTCAAGCCCTTTAGAGTCAACTTTATGATACTCGATAACCACGCTTGTGATTGCGACTTCAGAACGCGACGATAGTTATTCGAGCTTGGCACTCAGTTTAGTAATTAAGTAAACGGTTTCATTTAGCTTGCCCCATGTGTTTGTCTGGGTATAGACCCATACTATAGAGTAATTACAATTTTAGTTTCACCCCCTTCCTGGCGACAGATCGATCTGATATTTGGTACACACTCTGACCATACATAACATAACATAACATCACGCCTTTTATCCCCGAAAGGGTAGGCAGAGGTGCACATTACGGCACTTAATGCCACTGTAATGTAACACCCACTTTTCACTATTTATGTTATGAGTCCCATGTAATAGGAGGTGAGCCTATTGCCATATACCGGGCACAGTTCCAGACTCCGTGCTACCACTGAGAAAAACCCAGTAATACTTTGCCCGACCCGGGAATCGAACCCGAGACCCCTTGTCCGGCAGTCGCACTTGCGACCACTCGGCCAATGAGGCAGTCATATAATCTAATTGTTTCCACAACTACCTCCATTATGGATATCAAACGAAAGGCTTGATAGGTAGAATAGAGCTCATTAAATATTTTTATGCAAGTATTACTTGTTTTTAGTTATAATCATTATATTTCTAGAAGCCCCACAAGAAAAAAGAGGTAACATGGTCTTGCTTGAATCGAAACAAAAAGAAGAGCTATCGAGAACCCTCGATCCTGTCACTGGCGAACTCTTTAAACGAGAACTGCTGCCACTTCTGTTCGACATTTGTCAGATATATCAAAGAAGTCATTAGGTGCGTATGCTGTCTCTTGCAATTAAAACTACCGTGTATACGCTTTGAGAAGTTGTTCTGCGAGTTATTCGACGCGACGTTGGCTACTCTAAAGGATACGTTTTATTTCGTGCGCGCTTGTTTGCGTGCGTATAGTAACAACTGTCAGCCGCATGATTCGTGCAGTTCCTTGTGACGTCATGTGTTCCGTTTGGTCCTTGCAGGCTGATTGCGCGGTAGCCAGCACGCGGCGTGACTACTATTTGTCTTTCGATTAAATCAATAAAAACATTGTAATATTTTTATTGGGTTTTTTATTTATGAACTTTGCAAACCTTGTAGACTTTCACCATCAATGTCTATACATTGACGAGTTTCTTAAAAAAATTAACTGTCCTTCATATTTTACTAAAACTGATTCCACATCAGTTTTGAAACAACGCATTTGTTGTTGGGCACTACCGTGCCCTATAAGCTCTAGGCTATTCTATAAGAAGTAAATTCAAACTCCCCAAGTGAACTCGATTGCATTTTCAGCCGTCGGCTCGAGATTATTCTCACATCCACTGTCATCCACTGTCTAAAGTACAGAAATCCATTATGGGGTTAGGTATTAAATGCTATAATAAAATACCAAATAGCATACTAGATCTCAATGAAAGTAAATTTAAAACATATAGAGGTATTAAGCGCGAATTATGTAATCAAGCTTACTACACACTGACAGATTATCTTGAAGATAAGAATGCTTGGCAGCATGTTGGTTCGGGTCCACTGGACAATACTCAAATGTAGTCAGTAGTTAAATTCCAATAGTAGGTAATATAATACATAATTTAATACTTTAATTCTAATGTAGACAATCTAGTTTCCTTATGGCATCGAGCATTTCTTTCTTTATTGAAACAAAGAGTTTCCTTTTTCTTGTATAGAAGCACTATTTCTATGGATTGTCAGTATGATGTGAGCACCATGTTAGACTTAAGATTTTTTTATTATTTTTTATTTTAGTAAGTTATTAGTATAATGCGTCAAGCGTGTCTTTGCATTGTTCTTACCTATGCGTACAGTATTGAAATATGTATCAGAGACATTATAGAACATACTTTTTTAAAAGAGTAACGAATGGAGTTTCTTGCTCGTTCTTCTCCATTCGAATCTACGTTTTGGAATGAGCACCTAGCTTCACCTAATTTCACTGACGGACTGACTGACAGACTATTATTTATTTTGTATTTGTTGACGTTTCAAAAGTACCAAACTATGGTTTGACTTTGACATCTAATGAGATGGCGAACCGCGGATGGCGGATTAAGCTCAGTTCCGAGCGTTTGAAATAACATGTTAGAGAATAGCAAATGGCTGTCAAAAATTCAACGTCCAATAGTGTATAACGTTAGCTAATTCCCTATTTGGTGAATAGCAGGAGGTCCAACCACACTATCGCCATCTGAGGTAAAAAGTAGTAATAAAAGCGCCGACAAAACAAGAAGGATTGTACTTCCTCAAAATACTGACATTCCGACTACTTTTGAACGAATATAAAAGTGACGAAACGACCGAATGAGATACCGATAACATCGAAAAATAAACATGACTGTTTACTGCTATAATACTTTTTTACCAGCATGAATTACTATTTACTGAAAATTATGCTTTGTCTAACCTAACCTACAACCTCTGTTGTCGGTTACATTTTTTTTATATGGGACTGACGTTTGACCACTATCTCGCCTGGTAGTAAGCGATGGAGCACGTCGTCCCATAAGCAACCTATTCACTCGGGCCTTGAAGACATCCAGGTTATACCCTCCAGGAAACACAGACTCTGGCAAAGAATTCCACTCCTTACCAGTACGCACAAGGAAGCTTGATGCGAAGCGCTTCGTGTGCGTGTGGGTGGTATTGTCGGATATTCAGTATTATATTCGGAAGTTATTTTTGTTATTCGAAAATCCATTTTTATAGTCGACCACAGATCGCTGAAGTTTAATTTGTTTATCCAAACTATTGTTATTTTTAGGTCCCAGGCAAAATACAGTAGCTCCCGCTAATTTTAATGTGACCACGTCACTAGCCAAACGTAGCGTAGTAGGGCATCCTCCAACTGTCCTGACAATAACCGGTGTGTGGCTGGCAGTGGCTGGATGCGAAGAGCTGAAGATTGAGCTTAGAGCTGTGTTGGGAGAGCGTCGAGAGATAATTATACCAAGGCATCAGAAAAAAATCAGTGATACAATGGTTTGGTTATGTTTTGCCGCGTGATCGAGGTTACCGGAGGTCCTCCCCTCCCCATTCTCCTTAATAGGGATGATGACAGGGTATGAAAATTAAAAATCTAACAGTCAGTTAGGTAATGAAAAAATATTAGACACTTTTTTTTTATTTTGTCATATAATAAAACAATACTTAGATAAAACGAATCAAAGTTTAGGAGTTGAGCTAAAACGTCATTTCTACGTAAAAAATTTTCATAGAAATGACGTCACGCGACATTTCAAATCAATATTTCGTCGAAAGTAGGCATTCATTTCTGTAAAAAAGTAAATAATACGTGTCTAATGTTTTAAAATAAACTACCAGACGGACATTTAAAAAAAATTAGGCATGTACCCTATTCCCAAAAGGCCAGTAACTCACTTATACCTCCCCTAGTGTTGCGGGTGTCCATGGGCGGCGCTGATTGCTTACCATCAGGTGATCCAGCTCGCTTACCAGCTGGCTATGAGAGAGGACTATGTCCAGCAGTGGACGAACTGATGATAATCACTACATAGTATAAAACAAAGTCGCTATCCGCCGTCTGTCTGTCCCTATGTATGCTTAGATCTTTAAAACTACGCAACGGATTTTGATGCGGTTTTAATAGATGAGAGGTTTTTGAGGAAGGTTTATACATGCATATTGCACCCGTGCGAAGCCGGGGCGGGTCGTTAGTGAAAAATAAAAGACAACAAATTCATAATAAACGTTTTTTTCAAATAGCATATATTTTTACGAAATAAAAAATACACATACATCGTAACATAACGTATTTAAGCTATCCTTACATCTAATCGCCCGAAGATTTGTGACCGGGTACAAAAAGGAAAAAATATATTAAAAACTAAAAAAAAAATATTTCATTTATATATACTATGTTATATAAGAATTAATGTCAAAATGTATGGTTTGTGGGTTAAAATAATTATCAATTTCACCCAAGTATTGGTTGCCTATGAGGTTAGCAGCAACAAGTTCCTGGTTGAGTTAAATTTGACCAAAATAAGTACAAAGGAAATCTTACATTTACACAAGACTTCAATGTATGTAATCCACTGTATTTGGTCCTAAGCCCCCCGCAACTCGTTGCTAGGCAACCGCCATAGACAAACATCAACTTGTCATTTTTAAAAACACTAGACTGATTCTAGGTAATGTCAAATTGAACATAATAATAAAAAGGGTTAACGAAAAATAAAAAATGTATATTTTGGCGTTTATTAAAAAATTAAGACAATTTCTCGTTTAATTAACAACAATGTAATGTACTGATCTCTTTAAAATGGCTCGTGTGACTTGGTCATAGATAAAAAAGAAATTTATTTTGAGTAAATTGTTATTTACGTATTAAATATAATTGGAAAATTGCTTGTCAAAATGTCCTACTGGCAGTATTAGTTACGTTAATAAATTACTTGCATTTTCATTTAACATTACGTAATTCGTAAATTAGACTAATTACGCATAAAAAATGTCATAATGACCAAATCACACAACCCTTGCATATATTACGTCCAAAATAGTAAAAAAGGAAAAAATAAGTTAAAACTACACAAGTAGGCTAGCCTGCTTATACTTACATAAAATGCTAACATATATTATATTTTTGTTTTTATATTTAATATAATATCAACGTTATAGGATGATCTGTCAGTAAACTAAAATAAACTTTACACATAATAATACGATCCAATTCACCATGCTACACAAACTAAAATGATTAAAAAAAATATATAAATTTTTGAGGTAGACGACCGACACTGGCTTCATAAGACACATCAATCTCGCGCGCCATCTACTCAAGATTTTTATCATCTGTCAAAAGTGACATTGACAGTTGAAATGTCAGTGTCAGTCGGGAATCAAATATGGCGTCACGTTGATATTGCAGTATCGGTCTGAAATCTTTGAAAGTTCAGTCGTAAGCAATGACAGAACATCCTATGTGACAGATATATTCTATTTCGATATTATAATTATTTAAAAGCACAAATTGGCGAGGGATCTTTCGACAGCTGCTACAGCCAATCACTACAAAAAAAGACCATAGTCACGACTCTATTCCTTCACAATTTGATAAGGCTCTGGCAGATAACTTGATGTATCAAAATATCTCGTCAGTTTAGTCAGACATTAAATTATTACTCGAAATTATTCTTTAGTACCTATCGGTTTTGTTTCGGAAACAATTGCTAAGGACTGGATTAATACGTTGATATATCGGACCAAAATTTGGTCACACAACAGTAGTCTTTAAACATTGGAAATAAGGTTTATAATGGATTACTGGAGAGCAGTCACCGGCGACCGCTCGGGGATTGAAATTTAGTTACAATTAAAGTACAGTGGCAATATTTTCCATTAACCGCTGTACTCAGAGTAAGTAATCGTAATATATCTTCGAGTACGCCAGTGAGTTATTGGATGTAGCAGACGGTTATCGACAAGAGCGCCCTCTATAAACATGAAAGCATTATATGCTGTCTAGAAATAATAATATTGTATAACGATGCACCACGTCGCGTTGAGTTTCAACTGAAAACGCCGGCGGTAGTTGCCTGCGTCTTGTACTTTGTAGATTATATTTTTTGTATCTTTTTATATCTAGAATTTGTTTTACTCATAATTAGACACATTTTAAGTGTAAGTTAAATGTAACTCCTAGTTTTTGTATATAATAGGGACCTATTGTTCATATAATGGATATAATTGGTATAACTTCTAGAATCCTTTGCCATTATTGTATTTTTGTTACAACAATATAGTATCTGACACAGACACATGTTCTAGACATATAGATTAAAAAGACCGGGACAATCTTACTTTCTACAAATTATGTGTCTAATACATAATACAAAGGCCACTTAGTTTAAATTGAGTAGCAAAAGAGAGTATATTACGTATTAATCCTAATAAATTAATATACAGCCAATAGTAAAGGACATTTTGCATTGGTCACAATCTAACGCCGGTTAAGGAGCTGCCTCGAAGCCGGCATTCTCAGTTGAAACACTACAAATCAGAGACTATGATAAAATAGTTAAAAAAAAAGAAAAATATAGATTTGAAAATGACATAAGAAAGGTTGGCAAGGCAAAAGTTGTGAATGTTCGGAAATAAATAAGAATTTACGCTTTTTTTTTAAAGAACTATTTTATAGCGTCTTCCTAATCTAAGAGCGCTCGTACGCTCGACGCTCGATGCTCGCAAAGCCACGCTCGAAATCACGCGGCCGAGTGCAGAATCCACAAAAATGCTCATTACGTGCCGAAAAAATGCTCAATGCGTTACGAGCGCCATCTATAGTGTGGTAGCAGCTGCTAAGGCATTAACCTCGAATGACGGTGGGTGGGGTCTTTTAACAAAATTGTACAGATTTTTAAGTCGCTTAACAACCTTTGTAGTGCGAAAATACACCTTATTGTCGTAGACTTTAAGGTTCATATTTGTATTACTCTTGATGATAGAATCAATCCCGTTACCATGGTAATATATTACAAGCTTTTATACCTTAGTTATAAAGTATATTTCAGCTCAGCACTACACAAATCTAATATCATATTTATCGTTCTTATTTTTAATATTAATGTTACCATGGAAACGCAATCATTCTTTTATATTTTAAAATTGATTAAATCTCTGTTCACCCCCTTGGAAGGCTTGTACTAATAAAGGGAGAGTCAGGTCATAAGCGACTTTTAACAAAAATCAATAAAAAATTCTTAATACTAGAGATGAGTTCGTTATACTAAATTTATATCAATGCCCAATTATAGATAATAAAGAAAATTACAATAATAATAATAAAACATTTAATAGGTTTTATACATTTTCGAGAACAACTGAAAAAAAACTAAAAAATAACTCAAAAGTGGGACTTGAACGCACTGAACGCAAATGTCGTGAGTTGAAGCAACTGTCGTGAGTTCAAAACCCACTGTCAGGTTATTTTTTCGTATTTCTGAAGTTGTAACATAGTTTAAAAGAACGAACCCACCTCGTATACAGCATGTTGTATTTCCACAAGAGTATGTACAGCCCACCGCTCCATGCTGTATAAGCTGACAGCTGACCATGACCTTACAATTATTACAAAAAACATTACATTACTGAAAGCGAGATGGCAGTGATCATCTGTGGGATTACCTGGAACAAATATTATTATTGTTATATTCGTAGAAGAAGGAGACAGGTACATCTTCTCTTTCATACAATCTGTTATTCTGTGGAATGCATCACCCACGGATTTCAGGACGGCGTCCAGTCGCTTAGCTTTTAAGATTTTTTTTTATGGAATAGGAGGCAAACGAGCATACAAATGACGATCAAAATTTTTGTCTCATAGCAATACGGCCAAAACCGCCTCAAATCGATAGATACGATTATCCTGAACTCGAAAATACCAATATCAGACATTTTCCGCGTAGCGTTTGATCTGACCATAACAACACCAGACAAAAAAATGTCTCATAGCAACACGTCTGAAAACCTTTTTTATTAGTAAATTTTGGTTATTTGATGCGAACAAAACAACAGACCGAAATGTGAACGCATTAAATATTGAGACTGTTTTGAAAATGTTAACAAATTTTACCGATCGGTATCATGGCAATATGTCTGAAAATTGTTGGACATGATAAAATAAGTTGTCCACATGTGCAAAAAATTTATATCAGACAAAAATAAATGTAGCACCTTCTCTATTAGACAACTTTTCGATACTCGGATATTTTTGACACAGCAGAAATGGCCTCCCACGCAGTTGCTACACTTCGACCGTTACTACACACCTAGTCGGGTTCAGAATCATACAATCTAACGATTTTATAGGGTTTTTGCCGTATTGCTATGAGACATGGTTTTGGTCGTCATCTCTCGTACTATAAGCGATCAGCGCCGCATTTACATCCCCTACCATTTGAACTCTTACAATCACAAAAGGGGCAGCCTACTCGTGCTACATGAGTTGGCTGCGCAATATCGCCGCGACCGCGCACGCTGCTCATGAGGAAGAACCTCTGTGGTTCGAAACTAGTAGAGCTTTTCTTAGTGTATTCACGTGAGTAACCCGCGATTTTTAGTTAACTATATTGCTTTTTGTAATGCTGTTTACTGTCTCACGATGATAAATAAATAAAATAAAAAAGCTTAAGACAACACACACAATTAGTTTCTTAGTATTTATTAACAAAATTGCTTGTTTCTTATTGTGTTAACAACGATTTGGTCTCACGATATTTTTTATAAAAACATAGCAATAAGTTGATATGCGTACAACAATATATAATTACCTCTAGGCGGGTTGTGGCGTGGTGGACTTCTTCTTCTCTTTCTTCTTCTTGAGGAAGGAAGGCGTCCGGAGCCCCTTCTTCTTCTTCTTGTCCTTCTTCGGAGAGTCCTCGGTCGACACCTCCTTTGAGGGGGAGCCCTGAGGATGGTGTATATATTGGTTAAAATGTGTACATGTAACACCCACATTTCACTATATTTGTTATGAGTCCCATGTAATAGGGCGTGAGCCTATTACCATATACCGGGCACAATTTCAGACTCTGCTACTACTGATATTTAAAAAAAAACAGTAATACTTTGTCCTACCTCGAAATCGAAATCGAGGCCCCTTGCTCAGCAGTCGCACTTACACTCGCTCAACGAGGCAACATTTAAGATATATTAAAGAAAAAGTAATATTTCCGAAAAAAATATCAATATTGTGTACCCATTTTTTTCTATTATAAATGCATCGTAACTTGTCAAATAGGAAGCAAGTTTATTGCAATACATTTACAATTCGACCAAATCTAACATCAAACTATACCTTCATACATGGATCACAAACAGTGGGTAAAAAAATATAAAGAAGTATGGTACTCTGCTTACCTCTTTACTGCTATGCGAGAATGTGCTCTGGTGCGCGTCAGAATGGTCTCCGTTCAGCGTGTGCTCTCCTGTAACACAACATATATACTAATTAATATAATTTCACAAAACTCAAGTAATATAAGTTAATATCTGAGAGATATAGACAGGTAGGTATCGAACCCAACGCTTGAAATACATTTTTAAGCATATTAAATCCATAGTTTCATTTTTGTTGTCGATTAGAAAAATGTATCCTCAAACTTTGCAATCTTTAAAATAAATAATCTTAAAATTTTATTATAATTATAATATAACATAATTCAAATTATTATTCTCATGCAAAAAAAACAATTAAAAAATGCTCATTACAAAAAATGCTCATTAAAAAGTGCTCGTCACAAAAAATGCTCGTTTATTAGATAGAGTGCTGACTTACCAACGTGTGTTAGTACCAGGAACCGTCGCTCCCGAAACCACGTGAAAGCTAGTGCCATGCAAAGCGGTGTCAAAACAGCACACAATATACCTCTAGATGTTAGGTTTTTCTGCTCGAAGCATAAAGTATTTTGCAAAGATGTTAATTAACGATATTTGGGAAAATATGTGTTAAGTTTTACAATATTAAAATAAAAAAAAAGCATAGAAATCTGTAGTAAGATTTTTCCTAAAAAATAAATATCCCCAAAATAACTTTAGACAACTTCGCAAAATACTTTTTATAAGAAAAAATTGCAACAGAAAATTTGAAGTCACCCAAAATCACAATTTGAACATCATTTACTGAAGTCAAGCAAAAAAACATCAAGAATTTCTCAACACCCACAGACAAACTGAACTTAATACAATTATGTACATAAATAAGAATGAAGATGTTAAGTTAGTCCTTAGTGGTGTTAGCTAGTTAGTCCCTTCACATTTCATACTGAACAAAGACCTCTTCCGATAGTAAGAAGATAAATTTAGTCATCAAGCCAATAATTTATATTTTCACACTGCAGTATCAATATTACGATTTCTCAAGATATTAATTGTGTACTTGCCAACTAGTCACACTCAATATTTTTTTAAACTGTCAAAAACGACAGTTTTCTAAGAATTGTGACGTCACGTTTTTTTTAGCGTCAAACAGTATATTTATTTCTTAAAAATTTGCTTGGAAAAATATTTAAATTAAGTTGGTCATAAAATTAATTACTGAAAGTGTTCAATACAATGAAAACATTTCATTATATTTAACAGTTGAAATAATTTATTTTTGATTAAAGAAACCCAATTGAAACAATTTCCATTTTAAAACCCGAATATAATTCGACATTACAACCCAAATACTGCCAAATGTCTCACTAAACAGCCCCAATATCGGTACTAGAGTACCAAAACTATCGAATATCGATACCACAGTGTCAATAAAGGCTCTAACTACACAGAAACAACATATAATAAAATGTTCACTTTAATAGCAGACACAACTAGATCACAATTGTTAGTGAAGTAAGCATACAATAACACACATACATAAGTTTCCACTACGTCTACAAATAGTGATGTACTTCATTAGTCTCAGTTATCGATGTTTTGTAAAATTAGCCGGGATATCGCCCGAACACTGAAAGGTTACTACAGGACATTGCTCTGCGTCCATACATTGCTGGCCCTGGAGCCAAGAGTATCGGATAATTATGTATTGTATTCTCTATCATTTGTAGACTCCTAGAACATGTTGTTTTTATAACAGACTAGCTGCAGAAAAGATATATTTAAAAAAAAGGTATCAGATTTTGAGGTTATAATCTAACCATAACAACTAATATTGAATGATTGTATAGAAGTAAAGAAGTTTTGATTACTGTATAATATTATTGTTACTACCTATTACATTACGACGATTATTATTCATTACATTAGGCGAAGGCATTTGACAGGTGAAGATGGCGATCTAATGTTATTAATCGCGTTAAATTCTATTAAAAGTACGTTTTGGAATACAGCTTTTCCTTGGACACAGACAGAAGTATTTGCAACTTATATAATAAAATAGGGGATTAATTATCGTATATTCTGATACTCTATTACACAGGGCTATTTTGGACATTGTCCTTTGAAGTTATACTTAAATATTGTGGCATCTCTGTCATTTTACAAAGATATGTAGTTACAGAAGTATACTTTAGAGCGCTTCAAAATGGTAGCCTTTCAGTATTCAGGCTTAAGTCTATTTGTTTTGTCGTTAGAAAAAGGACTCTAAAACTGTGAATTTTAACCTATTATCCAGTGATATTAAAATGAGATAGAATCACTATCAACACAGTAAAAAAAATAAAACATTGAATTATAGTTTCCAAAATATCTCTAACTTTGTATGTTTGGGGACCATGCAGTACCAAACGTAGCGAAATTGAGATTAAACTAATACAAAAACCTCGTTATTTCGGACACAAAATACATCCTTAAACTGTCAAACACCAAGCGGTCACCGGTGACCGCAACCTATTGTTCTATAATTGTGTCTACAAAACCGGTACTCGACGAGTTAAATTCTAAACAAAATCCTAGACGAATGTCCACACCGGACTGCGACACCGTTGTCTTTAACAAACACTTATATTAATTAATAAAAAAATAGAAAAACTACATACAAAACATACATTGAGTTGTAAAAAAAACATGCTTCTATAAAAAATACATTATTGTCGTTATATTTAGAGATTCTCTCTGGGTGAGATCAACGTGCATATATCTCTTTTTACTACACCTAATTGTTACCGAACGAATGTTTGTTAAATGTCGAACACATTGCTTGCTTACTACAGACCGAAGTTAATAACAAGGCTCAATACATAATCCCTGAATCGAAAGTTCTTGACAGAAATACAATGCCACTAATGTCAAAAACCCTTCTCCAATACAAACATTGAAATTGGTATATACTTTTCACCGGGACGCCAGGGCGGCGGAACTAGTCGCCGCGACCAATAAAACGTACACAGCTCTATCTGTTGCCCGCTTGTTTGGACTATCAATGTGGCGGCGCGACCATCGGACGGCAGCTATAGAGGTCTATTCTGATACTTTTGCAGTGTGACGTGTAGGATCTGGTGTCTTTGTTACAGACTAGGCACTTAGACGCTAGACAATTATAGTGTCTATATTGGTAGCTTGCGGATACCACGGTGGCGCGACTGGTTGCGCCGCCATTGTGTACCGGCGAAATATAACGCTAAGTGGTTTTACAGTAAAATATTACACGTAATAATTCTTGAAGGCTATGTACCTTCAGTACGTTTACATTTCCGTTCTTTTAAAACACTATTCTCATAAATTAATCATTAAATTTGTACAATACAGTACGATAACTTACCGTACTACTACTACTCAATGTTAGAGCTTGACAAAGCCACAAAAGTATCGATATCGATAAACTAGATACTATTATCGAAATTAGGATCCTCTACATCGTTGGGATCGAAGCTTTCGGACATTCGGAACTTTGATATGATGCGATAGAACAAAGTATCTTCGAAAGGAGGCCAACTGGAGTACGGTCGTTTTGATGGTCTGCTATGTAGCTCATAAAGCATTTTTTTCTGTGGCTCTGCATCATCTTCTTCCACGTCAGGATCGTGGACTAGTTCCCTGACTCTCTCTTGGGTTTTAAACTCGATATTAGATGTGCTAGGGGAAGGGAAAGCGACTTCAGGCTCATGAAACTCATTTAGCAACACGCTCGATCGCTTCGTGTTTATATTACTATTCTTTTTAAAATAATCCGTTTTATCAGCATTTTCGTCTAAGTCTATCGATATGAAGCTAGGTAGGGTATCGTCCATGCTCTTTTTGCTACGTATAGACGGTTTTTCGGTCTCAACTTTGAGGTTTTCATCGAACGAGAGCCAGTATTTGACGCCGCCGGAATGTTCAGTTTGAGACATAGCTAAGACGTTGGCTGTTTTTGTGAATGGAGACCGCATATCACTAGAATATTTAGTTACATATTGAGGGTAATCTTTGATCGGTGACTCTGTAAGCTCAAAACGTTTAGTAGTCTTTCTGTTGGGAGATGAAGATCGGCTCATGGCATCTTTGGACGCTGTATATTTCCTCTTCCTTGAACTATCTGTCGAATCATTCGCTTTACTAATAGATATATCGCGGTATTCCGGACAGAAGGCGTCTTCATTTAAGGAATCTATAACAGGGCTTAAGTATACCTCAGTGTCTGTACTAGACTTAGCGATAAAACTGGCGAATTCTTCAGCTTGACCAGAAATATCTTTAAATTCGTCATTAACACTGGAGTAATATTCATCATGTGATGTATCATTGGTTTTATCTACTTCGATGATATAAGTATCCGTTTCAAGACTTAAATTTTCTTTCAATTCTGAAGTAAGATCTACATCAGGAGTAGCGAAGATTTCCTCTGTATGTGAGGAGATGGTAGGGTCCTCTGAGTGACTAAAGTCCTCATGAAATGCATTGTTCATATCATTGGTTTCATTTAGTGCCGTCTCATTGTCGGCGATTTTAGATATGTTAGTTAAGTTCGCTGTTATATCTATTTGTGCGTCGTCTAAGTTGACGTTAGAGGCATCTAGTTCCGTTGCTTTAGTTATAACGTATGTAAGGTTAGGTTTAAAATCTTGATATAATACTACATCTGTGCAATAATTTGTAGTTTTTTCAGACATGTCTACATTATTGACGATATCATTTACTTTGCTTTGTTCATTTGCATCAACGTGAATATATACGTGTAAACTTTTATTGATGTTGACAACATTTTCAACTTTATTATCAACTACATTAGAGTTAATATCTTTGTCAACATCCGTATCTTTGACCTCTATTTCTACATAAACCGAATCTTTCTTAGCTTGAACATTTTGTTCATTGGTACTGGCGAGACATTTAGCTTTAAAGAAGTCTTTAATCGCATTGAAATCTCTTTCTTCACTACGTTCTTCTTCAACGGGTATATCATCACACACTTCAGAGTCAACCCACAAAGGTATGGCTGTGAACAAAATATCTTCAAAATCAGCAACAGTTATGACCCTTTTAGCAGTCTTTTTACTGGCTTTATGTTTTTCTATATTAATAAACATGGCTCTATTAAATATGTAATACAGTATACTTTCGACAACTTTATGGGCAATTCCTATATCAACATCGCTCGTTTCTGTAAGAACAGTTTCGTTTAGAGGGATATTTTGTTCGATATCCTCAATTATCTTAGCAATGGAGAATGATTCATTAATGTCATCCGCAAATATATCGTGCACAATACTAACATTCGGTTCTACTTCGACTTGAAGTACTATATCTACTACCTCTATTCGATTAATAATAGTTGATATAATATCAGCTACTAATTCGTACTTCTCGAACTCAGCTGTAGTATCAAAGCTGACACGGTCATTTGAACTAAGCGTGCTTGCTAACGAATTCTGTCTCTTAATTTCTATGGTATCTGACTCATTTTCCGTTGACAGTATTTCGAAGACATTATCATACACACTATCTATTATATCGTCTTCTGTGTCGTATACATCTATAGCTGTTTGTACTGTGTTAGTTGTGCAGCTTTCTACATCAATAACTGTGACGTCAGAGTCTTCCTCGTTGACTATGTAGCATTCTTGTCTGCTAACACATTCAGCTACTAGTGCTTCAGTAGTAACCTTTTTAGAAGTGTTACTAGTTATTTCCAGTTTCAACTGGCTTGCTGTCATAGCCGTGTTTATCATTTCTGTTATTAAGTTACCCATGACTTCTTTTTTGTCACCTTGAGATATGTTTGAATCATCTCCGTAGGAGCTTTTGGATTCTTCCAAAATTGGTTCAAGAACATTTTTTGTTTTCATTGGGGATTTTTTATCACCAGTGGTTTTATAGTCTTCACAGTAAAAGTCTATTGGTACGGAGTAATCCCTGATATCCTTCTCAACTAATTCTTTAACGGGACTCTCATAAGAGTCTTCTAAGTCTGTGAAACTATGGTATTCACCTTCAATAGATTCTAATGTCTTATTTATATCTTCAGCTAATTCATCATCATCATCATTAATGTCTTTAATGAACTCGCCCTGCTCTGTTACACTTTTATGGATATAAATTTCAACCTTATCCTCATTAACTACGACAGTTTCTTCCTTGCCATCAGATTTCTCAATAACAGTCTGGTTTTCTGAAGAGAAACTGTTCCCTATATCTCCTATGTAATTATCTTCATTGAATTCCTGACTCTCAACGAACTCAACGTCTTTTTTCTCAATTTTGTTCACAGGTATAAACCTTTCTTGTATTTTAACGAATTGTGCCTCTCTGTCATTTTCATCTGTGCATTTCTGCGGTAGGTTATCTACGGAGAAATATAGAGAGCCATGGTTCTTAGCCTTCCTAGCTTCTTTGTTAAGTTCAAAGGCGTAGGAGACATTGGTAGCACCACAGGAACGGCATCTTGGAACATGATAGTGGACAGGTTCAGGGTCTTTCATGTAGGCGTTGATGAAGCCGCTATGAGATTGCGTTCTGAAGAGTTTATTGGTTCTAGTTCTGGGTAAGGACCTTGTACGGAAACCAGATTCCGACCTGCAGCGTCCATCCCATTCTATGGAGGGGATGGAATAGAGACTGGACCGAGAGCTTTCATTGCCGACCTCATTGGTTGGGTGTCCTAGCCTATTGTTAAGACTAACCTTACATTTAGCGCCCCTACGAGGAGAATCATACGTTTTGACAATGTTATCGAAGTTCGTATTGCGGGAGTATTCGTGTTTGGACCGCTTGTTAGAAGATAGAGCTTCTTTCTCTTCTATATTACCTGTAATGTGTGGGGGTGAGTCAGATGGACCGTTTTTAAGGAGAAATGTACCGTATATTTTCTGGATTAGAATTCATAAGATCACGACTACTTCTCTGCTACGTTCAACTTCTACATACGTATATGAGGAGAAAAAGAGATAGCTATATCATAGGCAATTAGATACAACTATAAGACGGATAGGTACTTTATATTATATACAGTATAACAAAGTATGTATTTTTGTTTGCTCGTGTTTAACGAAATATATTTTAGTTATGTAATTATAAATATAACCTACAGGTGTATTAGTTAAAATTATAATGGAGACGCCAAAACCCGAACAAAACCTGGCAATTTACCAAAAAAAATTCTGCCCTAAGATGTGACAACGCTCTCCTCTAACGAAATTACACCTAAACCATAGCAATGAAAACACATGGAGACAACTGATGATAGGACGACACAGTGTATAGCTTTGGAATGGTCATTCAATGATTCGTAATGACAGGTTCACCTAGCGACACACTGTCAACGGTTAAACACAAACACTGCCTTATTTCACGGGGCATAAGGTTTGATTTCCAAGCCATTTTATTTAAAACTGACATTGGATTAGTACTCAGTACTTATACTTAATGATAGTTTCGATGATGTTTGATATAAGATTAAAGCCCCCACTGTATGTAGGGATCAAAGGCACGATTTTGGTAAGTGTTCAACCAATCACAATGTAAAGACAATCACAATATAACACACACACACACAGACAACTCCTATCCAAAAATGGCAAACTGTCATACCCTTAATTAATTAATATGTTTTCGGCGCACTCTCGAAAGCCATGCACTGCACAATTTTATGAATTAAATAGTATAACATAACATCACGCCTTTTATCCCCGAAGAGGTAGGCAGATGTGCACACAGAACTAACACCCACTTTTCACTATTTATGTTTTGAGTCCCATGTAATAGGGGGTGAGCCTATTGCCTTATACCGGGCACATAAATAGTATAACATTACAGTCATAAAATGAAGTCGTTTACATTTCAAATAATTAAATAAATAAATATGAGCCCTAGCATGGCTATAAACTAGTCGAATTCCTCATCAAACAGTTACTTGAGTAAGCCGAAAACATAATAATTAAATTAAGTATGCCTTACCAAACTTTCACACCCTCTCCTTCATAACCACATAAAAATCGACGAGGACAATTCCACTCAACTTAAAACTGTTAACTGATAACAACAGTATAGGAATAGTCCCGTATCTTTCAGATTGGGTCCCTAACCTCTGACAGCGGGTTGACTGGCCTGACTGGGTCGACTGGGCTGAGTGGGCACAGGCTGCGGCGTGGTGTAATGCTGAGAGCGCACTACGACCGGCTTGGGAGGCGATGTGAATACCTCGTCATCTGATAGAACAGTTGGCTGTTTCGCTGCCGCTGGTAGTATAGAGATAGTAATCAAGTTGTGTGTCTATCGATTGTATATCATTCAATCCATCTTTCATTCGTATACATCAGAAGTATTAAACATACATTCATTAACTCCAGAAACCATCAGACACAATATAAGACATAGTTTTGTTAGTTATATTTATAGAAAATGACATAACATAACATTACGCCTTTTGTCCCCGAAGGCAGAGGTGCACATTATACCACTGTACAATGTAACACCCACTTTTCACTATATAATAGAGGGTGAGCCTTTTGCCATATACCGGGTACAATTCTAAACTCCGTGCTACTACGGTCTCTCTGTCTGTACTCGAAAATCATTGGATAGAATAGTGTAAACATTTGTGGAGAATTGGATATGCATAATTGTATATAATATTAATAGCTTACAACCTAATGAACCGATTTCTTTTGGAATAAATTGGATTTTAAATTAGACACATCGTTTTCCGTTGTCATTCTATTGTAAATTATTGAGTAAGAAATCCTTCAGGACAGATAGTGTGCAAAATCTATGCAGCCATTGTCAAGTAACCAACAATATTATCCATTTAAAAAAAAAACGTTGCTTCACATTAGCGATTTTCTCCATTGTCGTGAGTGCGTTTACAAACATACAAGTTCACATACACATGACACCCAGACCCGAAACAACAATCTGTGGATCACACAAAGAGTTATTCCGAGCGGGAATCGAACCCGCGACACGTTGCGCGGCAGCCACCGCGACAACTGTATAACTAACACAACTATGATTTATACATACTTACACACAACCACAAAACCACTTCCAAAATAAACTTATCAATCAATAGACCTCTCTATCAATCAATCAACCTATCAATCCTTCAATCGCCATACCTCTAATAACGACGCGCTGTTCCGGTGAGCTCGCCGGCGGTACGGGCGAGTCGTAAAACACTTCGTCGTCAGACAATAGGTTCGGATCCCGGGGCGGATCTACTTTGATAGAACAAGGATGATAATAAATCTCTATGTAACTTAAATAACTTAAGTTAACCGTCATTAGGAAAACGTTAAATGTAGGAACCTTCAATTGGCTACCGCCTATCCCTGCCTCCCATTTTTAAAATTGTATTTTCGACTTTATATCGTAACAGTTCAGTTGAAATCTAAGTTATATATAAAACTTTAATAACTGTACACGTTGTGTTGTTGTGAATAGTAAATAAACAAGTAAAAGAAAGAAAAACTACGAACAAGAACAAAATAGAGTAAATACAAAGAAACATAATATTATAAAACTAAATCACAACAGAATACCCAAAAATCAAATACATTTCTTACGCAACAGTTGCGCGATACATTCAAAACAAAATCGGGTAGTTATTAGTAATGAAAATTTAGAATTGTTGTGCAACAGTTGCGCGATAGTTGGGCGACATATAGAAAACAAATCGTGTAAAGATTAGCATTGAAAGATAAACAATTAGTTGCAAGTGTTATACCAGCTTTTTACATGCATGCAAGATATTAATAGAATAAAAGAGAATTTGTGAAAGATTTCGTATGAATTATGAACGAAAATATCCCCAACGATCCTCAATTTCTTAATCCCCAAAAGGCCGGTAACGTACTTGTAATGCCTGTTGTTCCAGGTGTCTATGGGCGACGCCGATTGCTTACCATCAGGTGATCCGTCTGCTCTTTTACAGGCTTATGCCATAAAAAAAATATTGCTTTGAACATTTGAGTACCAGCAAAGGCTGAGATAACCGATCTCAAACTAAAACCTCTGGATCGCTCTAGCTCGAATCTAGTCTAAACAAAAATGCAATAGAATTATTGTTGAAAACGTACAAACGAATTAATAACCTCCTCCTTTTTGGAAAGTCGGTTAAAAACCCCGAAGATTGTGGTTATTTATTTACATAACAACATCACGCCTTTTATCTCCGAAGGGGTAGGCAGAGGTATACATTATGCCACTGTACAATGTAACACCCACTTTTCACTATTTATGTTATGAGTCCCATGTAATAGTTCCAGACTCCGTGCTACTACTGAGATTTTATCAAAAACCCATGTAATACTTTACCCGACCCGGGAATCGAACCCGAGACTCCTTGCCCGGCAGTCGCACTTGCGACCACTCGGCCAACGAGGCAGTCACAATTTCAAAAAATATCCTTATAATATTGAACTCGTCGTTACTACACGAAGAATCATACAAAATCTTCCACAATAAAATAGACTAAAAATATTAGTATTCAACATAGATACATTAGAATCAAGTCTACTATGAACTTACCTTTCGTCCGATCGGTGTGAGCTCGCTCGGCGGCCAAGAAATCGGTCGTGTCCACTAGAAGGTACCGATACGATTTCGTTTACAAACATACACATGCAATCATTCTATATATGTATATAGAGATATAGTTGGAGTAGGTAATGTCATCATGCCTGTTTATATGGATTCAGTAGAAACTGTAAGGACTGGCGAGTTTGTTTGTCATGGTCTTCTCAAAAGTATTCAAATTTATGGAAATGGAGGCAAACGAGATTACTAAACGAGATGAGAACGGATTACCTGATGGTAAGCGATCAATGCCGCCCATGGACACCCGCAACACCTGAGGAGCCATAGATGCGTTGCCGACCCTTTAAAAAGGAATACGCTCTTTTCTTGAAGGTTTGAAGGTCGTATCGGTTAAATAGCTTATTATCCCCCATCCCCGAATCCCCAAAAATCCTCAATGTAACTAAAAATCACGTGAATACACTGAGAAAAGCTCTACTAGTTTCGAGACATATAGGGGCTTTTAGTTAATTTAGTATGTCTCACGATAGTTATTATACAAATGGCCAATGGCCCAAAAGGCCGGCAACACACTTGTAACGCCTGTGGAGTTACGTATGTCCATGGGCGAGAACTATTGCTTACCATCAGGTGACCCATCTGCTCGTTAACCGATTTACTCCATCAAAAATAGATACATACTTTTTCCTGACGCAAAAATCGAAATTGGACATTAGTAACAGAGTGAATTGGACACTGTATGAGATATGAAATTATGTTCACCTTAAATAAGTTCCCAGTTGAAACGTTACACCAACGTGTCGTCAGTTACGTTATAAATCCCATATAATATAGCAACGTATACCAATTTTAATAAAACAAACACACCAATCCACACAGGTACTAAAAAGGGGGGAAAAGAGAAAGAGATCGTGCTTCCAAAGAATTCTCCATTCTCATTAAAGACTCGGCTATCCAAAAATGGCCATATTTCATACTTGTATATGATCCGTGAAACGAGGTGAATAGAATTCGAGGGGTGAATAGATACAAGAATGGGGTGAATAATTGTTAGAATATTTTCCCAACATTTGTTTTTTTTTTATTTTTTTTTAAGCCCCACACTAGGATTTTGTCCTGTGTCGTGGGTGCGTTTACAAACATACAATTTCAGATACACACACACCCAGACCCGAAACAACAATTTATGGATCACACAAAGTGTTGTTCCGTGCGGGAATCGAACCCGCGACACGTTGGACGGCATCCGGTTGCCCAGCCACCGCACCAACAGTGCAGTCGTTTTTTCACCCCTCTTCTGTATCTATTCACCCCTCGAATTCTATACACCCCGTTTAACTGTATATATTTTTAATATGGTTATATCATAGTTGGTACAGTCTATAATTAATATCTATGCGATCTAATAATATCTACATCATTATATCTTTTATAGTCTAGTGGTCAAAGAAGCGTCTGTTGAACGCTTAGTCCAGAATCGGCTAAAGTATTATTGAGCTACTCAAAGTGACATTCTGCCATAATTTAGAATTACCATAAAAATTACATTTTTATTAAAAGAAAAAAATCGAACCGAAATACCAGTTAAGACACCGCTAGACCATAAACGCATAAATTTAAAAAAAAAAGGCAAAATTCTATAACCAACTATACACAACCAACAAACCCACTATACAAATCCCCATGAATGACAAATCGGTAATCACCAAAGTTATAAAAGAAATCCAAATACATAACAATCACTACTAAATGTCAATAAAAATCCCAATCGCAATCACTTGCATACTAAAACTACTAATTAACAGGCAACTCTTAGTTGGGCAACAGTTGCACAACTACTTGGGCGATAGTTCCTCAACTATTACTTAATACTTTTTACCAACCACTCCTAAACCCTCTTTTAACTAAGTAGCACCTAAACTAACCACTTATTTGAACTGATAGGTGATAGGTGTCACCTATCTTAGCTTGGGGGTTACTTACGATTTAGGAGAGACTGGTGAAAACGCGCATTATATTACTTTCAGTAGTTATAATTCGTAGTTGTGCAACTGGTAGGCAACTAGTTGGACAATTAGTTGGCCGATAGTGTAACTTACCATCGCTGAGTACGACCTCTGGTTGGCTGCGTACAGGCGCCTGTTTCGTCTCTATTCTTAGTACGCGGTGTTCTGGAAAATATAACAAATACTAAGTTTAAATCGAATATTCCCTGAAATAGGCTGCGTGCGCACATGGATATATTTCTGGAGTTATGAGCCCTTTTTGTAGTCATCTACCTATATATAAATAAAAATTAATATCCGTTAATTAGTTTCGTTAAAACTCAAGAACGGCTGAAGTATTGAAATTATTTGAATTTTAGAATTGAAATTTTTTTGTAAGTCCAGGGAAGGTTCGATAAACCATGAGAAAAAAATGGCGCTGTCCGAAGTTCGTCGCGTCAGCTAGGAATGTAATAAAATAAGAAGCATCCATTTTTAATCGACTGAACGAAGGGTATTGTTTTAATCCATTGTTTTTTTATGGAGTAAGCCGGTAAACGAGCAGACGGATCACCTGATGGTAAGCGATCAGTGCCGCCCGTGGACACACGAGGAGTCACAAGTGCGTTGCCGGCCTTTAAAGGAATACGCTTTTCTTGAAGATTTGGAGGTCGTATCGGTTTGGAAATATTAATAATATTACTTCTATGAAAATAAAACTATATTTTCCATCACCTGTCGGCGTTCTTCGGAAGCGTTCTGTTCACCCCCTGTATATGTATTTTATTTAATATAAATTTCGATGATTATAAATATGGCTCTAATAACTACAGTCTAATATGATAATTAAAAATAGTAGATGCCAGTTACCGTCGCGCGACTCCTCCTCAGTCTCGGAGGGCGCGCTGGCGGGCGACGTGATCTGTGCCGCGCTGATTGCCTCCGACTCCGACAGGTCCGTGTCGTCTGCAACATAACAATCTACTGTTAGGCATCTGTTAATTCACAGCCAATTTTGTACAATATAAATCGAAGATTTTAAATTGATTATCTGTTGCGCAACTAGTTACGCGATAGTTGGGCAACCGCAGAAATATAGTTTTACCCAAAATCGCTGAGTACGGGCTCTTTATGTTAACTTTCACGATATTTCTATCGCCGATCAAGGTGACCAACGTTAAAAGTTAAGAACTGTTGCTAACGTATTCGCCCGCATTCCCATGGGATAAAAAGTTTATGTACAAAGTGCCTGTATGTTTTGTTACTCAATCACGTCAAAACGGCTGAAGGGATCGGGATGTAATTTGGAACAGGGGTAGATTATGGTCTGGAACAACACGTAGGCTACTTTTTATACCACGGGAACGCAAGCGAAGTCACTGGCAGAAGCTAGTCTATAATATTAGTAAGATATTTTTTTCTTCTCTAATTATATCTTCAGTCAGTTATTCATGTCCCTAAGACGTTGGACTTCTGTGTTCCGGTGTTTGCATGGTTGTATCTACTGTAGATCCTGGTATACAGGAGTTGCAGCGGTTTTGGGAGATTTAGGCGGCAAGTACCAATGTGACTTTTTCCGAGTTATATGTACTTTCTAAGATTATATTATTTAGACACCACTGACAAACGGTGAAGGAAAAACATCGTGAGGAAACCTGGACTTATAATTTCTAATTATAAGTTTGAAATCGCCAACCCGCATTGAGCAAACGTGGTGATTAACGCTCTAACCTTCTCCGTGTGAGAAGAGGCTTTGCTCAGCAGTGGGCATTTATAGGCTGTTGATGAGGCGGTCTAGTCCTGTGAAAAAAATATATTAGCAAGGTATACGTACAATCAGAGCGTTGCTTCCTCTCGACAGTGCGTCTGTACTCGTCAATGTCTGTGTCGGTGACGTGGTCGAAGGGGTTCCTCGCATACGGCGCGCTGTACACGGCCGCGTTGTGTTGGTAGCCGCGCTGGATTATACCCTTCGACGCGGCGCCCATCAACACTTGCTGCTTCAACAGAAAACAACATCAAATTAATAATAAATATGCGATACTTAAGACTCACGACAAGTTTATACTTCATTTGTATTGACAAGCATGTAAGCTAAGAATACGATAAGGGACACAATTAAATGTCCTGCAACATGTGTCGCCAGCGACGTCGGGTGAAGTAGTGCGACGTTGCCGGACTTTGGTCGACATGTCTGGCAACATTCATGGTAGATGTCCCACCCACACGCACGAAGAGCTTCGCATCAAGCTTCCTTGTGCATACTGCTAAGGAGTGGAATTCTTTGCCAGTCTAAGGGTACCTGTGTGTCTTCAAGGCCCGAGTGAATAGGTTGCTTATGGGACGACGTGCTCCATCGTAGACCGCATCATCGTGCATCACCAGGCGAGATAGTGGTCTGACATCGGCTCATCAAATATAAATATATATATAACTCACGACATGGTCCCCGGTGTGTGTATTGACGGCGTCCTCCCCGATGAGCTTGCTGGCCTCGTCCCACGTGACCCCCTCCAGTATATGCGACTGGGGTCCAGCGCTGATCTTGTCCGCGCGACGGTTTTCTTTAATCTGAGGTCAATTTGTATGATTGTGTTAGTGATTTGGAGTGTTTGATATTAGTAAGTCGATAAAACTATGTTTAAGCCTGACTTATATCGCACTAGAAAAATTAATTACAGAGATAGTAGGACTGCAATTTAGTTTTTTCACCTAAAGTTAATAACTATTGGAACAAGGAATTGATACCAACAATATACTTTTTTATAAAACTTTGTCCCGCACTAGGATGTTCTCCTGTATCGTGTGTGCGTTTACAAACATACAAGTTCACATACACATGATATGACAATTTGTGAATCACACAAAGAGTGGCTTGCTTTATGGAATCGAAAAACGTCTATCCATAAAATAAACCATATGAGCGCTACACATATTAACATGATGGATGGTCATCAACAGTTGAATATTTTAGTTGCATTTTTTGAAAATATATATATTTTTAAAAGTTCACTAAAGTACTTTAAAATTCGATTTCATATTCATTGATTTAATGGAGATGAATTAACCGACTTTAAAAAGGAATATATGCATGTTTGACCGCGATTATCTCGACCGATTTTGATGCGATTTCAGAAAAGGAATTACATAGTTTCATTTCAAGAGTACATTGTAGACTAAAAACTAAAAAAAAAACGAGAATGAAATCGGTTTTTTTTAATGTAGTCTGATGAATATAAATAATAATAATTAGCTCACCTGTTGCTGCAACGCCTTGAACTCCTTCGGATTGGTGTTCTTGGGGACAAACTGCAGCGTGTCGATCTTGACCGGAGTGCTGGAGTGCGCGGGGGAACCGTCCTGCACCCACTGGGTGTGACATACCCATGACCATATATAGCACCATGATGGTCACCCAGATGAGACGATTTTGAAGTCCACATAGTATAATTTGGTCATCAAAATTTTTATATTTTCGAGGTTCCAATATGTTGTTTTTTTTTGTGAGGAACCAATGTTGTGTTTCGTTAACCAAATGTTTTTTGTAGACAAATTGGTTATTGTTTTTTGAAAGTACGAACCAATTTTGAATTTGGTTTTTTGTAGACCAATCATTTTTACACAGGTCGGTTATTTTTTTGATGTCAATCATAATTATCGGTTGTTTTACCAAACCCAATGCGGCCATAATTTCATATATTCGGAATATATTTCCATTATTTTCATATCATTTTATATATCATATAATTTGTAAAGTGTTTTCATGTAGTATCCGTCCGTTCCGGGGTCACCAATCGTGATAGAAAAAAAAGAGAAAAAAAAAGAAAAATTAGTAAAAATGTTGCCAGCATGTTCAGCAAATAATCAAAAAATATTCGACAAAATATTAATTGACTTTCGCTTATAACGGGGTTAGTATAGGATATGGAGAGGTGGCATTTATATATATAAAATAATAAATAATCAAGAAAAATAGACAAACGTTTGTGCGTAGAAGAAAGAAATAAGAAAAAATAAAAAAATGGCTCAAATTTTTTTTTTCTCAAAAAATCCTGGTGGAACATCGAGCATGTACAGTACAGATTATACGCAATACGGGCATAAGCAGAGATACAGGTGACACCGCATGCAAAGCTTATATTTACTAACAAATCGAACTGAAGCATTATGTTTAACATTCCTTAAAACTTAACTTCAAATAAGGGAGGGGCAAGCTACTAAAAACAAAAAAAATCGATCAACATATTTTTTTCGATTTTCATGAAAAAAAAAACAGCATAACACGGGAATAAATCCCTAGATCTCGCATTGACATGTGCACAAGCACGGATTACAGGAGACAGGAGAAACAACAGGTCGTGCAGGAAAAAGGTAAATATTTTTCACAATAAGTGGCAACATTCCTACCAATTTTTTAAACAGAAACACTGTACAAACTCGATGTTTTAGAATAAAAATTTAATTTTATCCATTGAACCAGGGTAAGTATGAAATGCTGTTGACTGTATCAAAAAATAGTAGTAAATTCTCTCTATTGGTAATTTAGACTTTATATTATATAATTATTATATTTATAGATTAAATCCAGAACACCCGATAAGTTAGAAGAAGCTTTGAAAATGAGAAGAAGATAGAAAGAGATGTGTGACTAAATTCGTATGACTTGTGTTTGCGAGGTTGAAACATATACCTATCTAACGCCTACATTGTACTCAAATATCGTCTCTGTCATTTTACAAATAATTTGTAGTGATAGGGACTATATTTGAGCGCAACTTAAATTTGAGTTGCGATTTTAGTGTTTCAGCGTTGTTCTCATTTGTGAGAACTTCGATAAATTGCAGTAGTATAAAAATAACATAACATTACACCATTCCTTTTATCCCCGAATGGTTAGTCAGAGGTGTGCATTACGGCACTTATAGTCACTGTACAATGTAACACACACTTTTCACTATTTATGTTATGAGTCCCATGTAATAGGGAGTGAGCCTATTGCCATATAACGGACACATTATCAAACCTACTGAGATTTCTTGAAAAAACCCAGTAGTACTAGAACCCGAGCCTTACATAAAATATGTGCCTGTTTTATAGTGGAACATCACTATGTAGGTAATTTGATGCAGTTTAATTACATATCCTGACCGTTTGTTCCACTTTCTGGAACACCGTAAGCAAATGGTGATAAAATTGCTGAATAAGATAGATAAAAAATACATTAAGAAGTACAAAATGAATCATCTAACTCGTCACACACATTAAGTCATAGAATTAAGTCAAAAACATATAAAAAAAAAATAATATTAAATTCATTTTAATAAAAAAATAGAGTCGAAATTACCTCGTCGTTGTTAGCATCCACCCACTGCAAAACATTATTATATTAGTTACAAAAAAGAAAAAAAAACCAATAAAAAACAACAAAAAAAAAGTCTTAGTTAAAAAGTAGAAAAATCGCGTAAAAAATTCCAATCAAAAGCATTTCATGTTGTGAGTGAAGCAAAAATAGATGTTAATTTTGATTTAAAATTATTTAATTTGTTTTTAAACATATCTATAGAAGCACAATTGTTATCAATAAGCTTAGAATACACAGTCCCGATGAGGCAGAAACTATTTTTTATTACACAATCTTTATAAAAAAAGAAAAAATTAACTAAAATCGCGGGTTACTCACGTGAGTATACTGAGAAAAGCTCTACTAGTTTCGAACCACAGAGGGGTTCTTCCTCATGAGCAGCGTGCGCGGTCGCGGCGACGTCGCGCAGCCTACTCTATTTTCTCAGTACATTCACGTGAGTAACACGAAATTTTTAGTTAACCAAGAAAAAAATATAAAATATCCGAAAAAGATTTTGCCAAATAATTCAGGACTCGTATCAAATAAAAATTATAAAATCTCACACACAAGTATAGCTTTAAGCGAATTATACAAAAAATCTCGTAATAAAATATTAAAATAATCTGATTAATAAAATATACTTTTTTAGATAAAAAAATTCGATGATAGCACGTTGAAACAAAAAAAAAATACAGAAAAAGAAAGATTTTTTGAGCCATTTTGAGCGCGAAATTTAACGAAAAATGCTCTAGAGAAATTAGCACAAACTCTTATTTACTATACGTAGACTATTTTTTAAACACTCTATAGCAACGATTATATATAAAAAAACTCCCATAAAAAAATTAAGAAAATGTAAAAAAAAATTACGTATATAAACGCCACCGTCCCATAAAGAATAAAAAAACCCGAAAAAAATGTAAAAAAAAGTATTAAAAATAGAACTGGAATGTACTAGAAAATGAGATAATATATCATAGATGAATACTTCACTGAGATATCGTGAAGAGTACAAAATACAAGATTAGTCCCGTAAAAAAACAATAATAAACTCTTCGTGACTATAATATTGTGATTTACGTTAACGTTTACATAATCATTTTACTCATAAACATATTCTGGTTTTCCGACTTCGCAAAATAGTACTATTACACATTCCCAACTTCACAAAAGCATCATTAGGTTTTCTAGTAATTAACTTCAATACATATTGTTAACACGTCTATACGCCCTTTTTATTCTCAAAGAGACAGTTAGATAATAATTATAAATACTTTCATTTCAGAAAATCGCCAAATTGCACATAATAGGACAGTTGCCAGGATACCAGGGTATCAAAATAAAAAATCGAATTAGATAGTCCGTTAGTTATTTTCTCGTATTAAGTTGCAATACTTAGATAAAATGGCGCAAAGTTTAGGAATGGGAGGTCGTTACGTCATAACGTGCTACAAAATGTGGCACGCTGTGACGTCACACGATATTTCAAATTAATATATCGTCGAAAGTATTTAATTTTGTAAGAAAAGAAAAAATACGTGTCTAAAGTTTTAAACTAATGTACCAGACGCACATTAAAATAAAATTTAGGAAACTATTCTATTCTAGGTTCTGTAAATGCTAGTATTATGGGGCCTGTTCACGGCTTGAAATAGTAACTAGCTCAAGATTATTTAAAGTCACATCGAAACTATTCCAAAGCTAACAATTTTGCGAAATCGGTAAAAAAATTTTCTAAATAATAAATTTAAATCTATTAATATATTATTATATACGTTGTTATATTCTTTTATATAAAGTATTTCAGTAACATATGAACAAAGATTACTTGCGGCCGAAATTGGGTACTTGTCAACTAGTCAAATTCAATACTTTTTTCGAACTGTCTAAAACGACAGTTTACTATAAATTTTGTTCGAGATTGTGTATTGTGACGACACGTTTTTTTAGCGTCATACAGCATACTTATTTCTTGAAAATTTGCTGGAAAAATATTATTATTAAGTTGGTCATAGAATCAATGAATGAAAGTGTGATTATTTATTAATATTTTATTGTATTGAACAGTCGAAATATGTAATTTATTTTTGATTAAAGAAAGTACCCAATTGTTCAGACAACGACAATCTCGTACAAAATTAATAGAAAACTGTAGTTTTAGACAGTTCAAATAAAAATTGCATTTGACTAGTTGGCAAGAAGGCAATTGTTACTCCGGAATAATTTGAGTAATCATTCCATGTCTCCAAGCTGTAAAATATCATAAGTAAACGTCTTGTTCATATATTACGAAATAACTTTTGCAAAACTAAATCTAATCATTAATGTTTCTTTTTGACGTACAGATTTTGATGTTGGCGATATATTATTGCTATTACTATTATTATAGAAGGATGGATTCATATATTTGTTAGTTCGACTATCACCTATATAAATGTACTTTGATATATTTATATGAATCATAAAAGGAGAATGCCCACGGCACTATGGACAAATGTACTGAATTCAACATTGTTGTGTCTCCATGAAATAATCTTTAAAATATTCGATGGCATGTCCAAATACTACCTCAAAAGATTTAACACAAAATACATTGGCATTTTCGAGATATTCACAAAATAAAATTACTATTTTGAGGTTATGTCCGATCAATAATTAACTGAAAAATGCTATTTAAAAGGGTCTGAATGGGGTTTTATGGCTTGGTATCTTGGAAGAATACTTATTTGTGTAAAATCTGTAACATGTTAGCTATGTCAGGTGGCCAGTTACTGGTGGACACATGTGTCTACCTCACCGAGTCTTATTGATTTAGATTTTGCGCATTTTTAAATCTAACGCCCGCGTATCATGAAATTGCAAAGCATGAAAGGAACCGTTACTAAAATAGTCAATAGCTCAGTGTTATATCTAGGCCCTACTCAAATCATAGATGTGGTAGGTATCATGAAATGGCCTTTATACCTCTAAATACCTACAGAGGGAAAGAAAACAAACAAAAACAAATACAATAAATAAAATAATGATTATTTCTTATTATTATTTTGATCGAGTGGTCGCAAGTGCGAATGCCGGGCAAAGGTTCTCGGGTTCGATTCCCGGGTCGGGCAAAGTATTACTGGGTTCTGAAAAATTCTCAGTAGTAGCACGGAGTCTGGAACTGTGCCCAGTATATGGCAATAGGCTCACCCCCTATTACATGGGACTCATAACATAAATAGTGAATAGTGGGTGTTACATTGTACAGTGGCATAATGTGCACTGCCTACTCTGCCTACCCCTTCGGGGATAAAAGGCGTTATGTTATGTTATTACTATTTCTTTTCTTATGAGCAGTTGAGACATTGCATCACAGTCGCACTCGGCATGATCGTAACTCAAAAAGTCCAGTTATTAGTGATAAACAACACACTCGGTGCTGCGGCGTTATAAGTATGTTTATTTTCAATGGATTGACAGGAATTACGGACGAACTAAAAGGCTCGACTCGACGCAGAACATACCAAAACCAGCAGAAATAACAGTATTGTACAGTAAAAATATGACAGACGCGCAATAAACGTCAAATAAGGTTCTACCCATAATGATGAAAGATCGATTTTTTTTCTATTTCCGTAAACCAGCCAGTGGTATTTCACAAATACAACATGGTGCTGATGCCGCCGTTTACAGTGAATGTTGTTACTTTATAATAATAGATTGAACAATCAATACAAAAAATAGAATACAATAAAAAAAGAACATTTAGGGAACGGCGAGTAAAGTTCCCTAAGATCGAAAAAGGAGGATCGTTCATCGATAGTCTATGTGCGTAAACTGCCATGCTGTCATTTGACATAAATGTCGGCACAGACATACTTAGAAATGGCGTACTATTACTTCGGAAACATAAAATTACTAATTAATTTTCAAAAAACTATCCCAATGTAAATATCATTCAAAGTCTGTTTAAAAATATATTTTTATTTTAGATGTTTCATGCCGTTAGAGATTTTGAGACACAAGTAATTTATCAAGAGTACTGTCCATGGGCATTCTCCTTTAAACAAATTCTACAATATAAGATTGCAGAAAGCTGATAATGTCCATCTATATTGAAATATTCAAAGTTTTAGCGCCGATTTATCGTAGTAGTAATTGGGCCTCCTCATAGTCTTCAAAAAAAGAGGGGGATTGAAGTCGGTTATTTGAAAACTAGTTTATATAAGAAGTGATTACTTAAAGATTTAACATTCCAAATATCTGTCAGTTAAGTTAATAGACACTTAGACAGACTTCATTAGACAAAGGGCTCATTGATTACGGATTTATTTTAGGCTCATCGAGATCGAAACGTTACAGCTTTCAGTGCTCTGATTGGCCGGCGCCAATGAGCCAACCTTTTAAGACGCCCGCTCTTATGTTTGAGGGTCCAAAACCCACCAACGGCAAGTACCAATGTGACATTTTCCGAGTTATATGTACTTTCTAAGATTATTTAGACACCACTGACATACGATGAAGGAAAAAATCGTGAAGAAATCTGGACTGATATTTAATTTCTAATTATAATTTTGATATCGCTAACCCGCATTGAGCGAGCGTGGTGATTAATGTTCAAACCTTCTCCGTGTGCGGAGAGGGTGAGGGTGATGAATCAACGAACCAATCAGAGAGCTGAACAACGTTTCAATCGCCTTAAACGTAAATAAATCGTACTCCGCCCTCAGATTTTATATAAAGACTATATATAATAGTTGTCTACTTTTGAAGCTAATATTGTAATCTATGAAGAATCTATGTCTGGACATTATTTTACGCCTACAGAGCGAGACAGGTCACTCTGTCTCGTTCACACAATTCAAAATTTCAATGATTTTTCATGTGTAAAAATTACAGCAAGCCTGTACGCCTTTATAATTGCAACCGATGGGAATCAAATATAGGACCTTTCCTTACAAGACGTTTAGACGCATTTGAGTCGTTTAGAATGAGCATTGTATTCAATTTTATGCTTTATTCATATGTACTTATATATTAAAGTTCTTTGTTCTCACATATTTGAACCAACGAAACAATGTAACTAGAGAATTGTATTGTGAACCTGATTGAAAAAGAGTAACCTATGGAGTTTCTTGCTCGTTCTTCTCCATAGGAATCTACACCTTGGACCGAGCAAACAGAGCAAATAGAGCAATTAGAGGACTGACTAACACTTAGTTTTTGACATTTCAAACTGTCATATTTTTTTTATTTAGACACTGGACATTTATAAATCTTTCTTTGGTTTTCGACAACTTTGACTCATTGTCCAGCGATGGACTGTCACCCCTAGTTGATGATGGCAATTGTGTTTACTATTCAAACGCGAATCTTTGGTCTTTTTTAACTCATTCTAAACGCCTACAAAGTGCGGTCTACTGGTCTTCTCGTCTTTCGGTCTACTGGTCTACTCGTCTACTCGGCCTCAATCTTTAGATATTCTACCTTGGTGATCTTCTTCGGGTCAGAAGTGCCCGTCTCCAGTACTTCCACCTTCTGGTACACGTTGGGCGAGTTCAACCAGCGAGTGCGCTCGCCCGTCTTGCCTTGGCCTTTCTTCCACAATCTGGGGACATAGGGGGTAGGTGATATGAGTAACTTGTAAGTAAATGGTTAGTTTTAACTGAACTATATCCGTATTAGTTAGTGTTTATGACATGGGATTGAAACATTGTCAAACTAAAACTTTGTTAAAATTTATTTTATTTTCACTAGCTGACCCGGCGAACTACGTACCGCCAAAATTATTTTTCTCACCTTTTAAACCTTCCCTAGACTCCCACGAACAATTTAAGACCAAAATGAGCCAAATCGGTTCAGCCGTTCTCGAGTTTTAGCGAGACTAACGAACGGAAATTGATTTTTATTTATATAGATAGATTACATAATTAGACGCCTTTTATCCCTGAAGGGGAACGTAGAGGTGCAAATTGCGGCACTTAATGCCACTGTACAATGTAACACCCACTTTTCACTATGTAATAGGGGGTGAGTCTATTGCCATATACGTGGCACAATTCTAAACTCCATGCTACTACTGGGATTTGTTTTAAAAACCCAGTAACACTTTGCCAGACCCGGGAATCGAACCCGAGACCCTTTGCCCGGCAGTCGCACTTGCGACCACTCGGCCAACGAGGCAATTTATTTTATTTTATTGAATAAAATATTGCCTCAGACTGGGATTCTTCTACAGTGCCTGAGTGTGGTTTCTCTTTTTCCCAATGCCAAACTGTGTCAGTACAATATTAAGTTGTCTTCTTCTAATAGTTCCAATCTATTACTTAATTTTTTTATTAAACATCATCTTATCATAGTCATTTTCCTTTCTTTCACGCCATTTCTTACAGTCTATATACATACTTTGCTTGTCTTGAGTGAATTAACAACTAAAAAAATCACTACACATTATTAGTACACGTAATATTAACAATTAAAACAAAATAAAAAATTTCGTTGTAACTTGGGAAATTGAACAACAAATTAAAGAGGTGCCTCTTTAATTTGGCCACGTTTGCAACAACTTCACTAACTATGCTGTCTAAGAAGAGTCTGCATTACTAATAGCATAGTTTCAAATACTAGGCGTCCTACTTACCCCTGCTTGTACAGTTCCTCTTCCTCCAACAAGTACCCCAGCGAGGACACCGCCGGGGGAACCTCCACGTCGTTCTTGGGACGGGGTACGTCGTTCTGTAGACAGACACACATACATACTTATCATTTACTATACTATCATTGTTTCTTATTTTAGAAGCACCTCTTAATTAGACACAGCAAGTTATTCTGTAACTTTAAACGATCGATGTCAACTTGATCGAAGTCCGCCATCGCCTCGATCTCGACCAATGACAACGGACAAAAATGCGATCGAGCTCATCTCCAAAGTTCAAATTAACACTAACAGAATAGCGTTGTATATCCTTTCACGCCGTAACTACTAAACCGATGGCTTTGAACTTATGCAGATGTAAAGTTAGAAGTCTGGATTAAATAACTTATACTTTTATCCCGGAAAAATTTGATGTTCCCGAGGGAAAACAAAAGTATTGATGGCGCTGTGTGTAATGTCACATAGGCTACTTTTTATCCTTTTGTGACGCGAGCGAAGCCGCGGGTAAAAGCTAGTATATATATATATATATATATATATATATATATATATATAGGCGCAGCCGGCGTCCGGTAGCCCAGCAGGCGTCAATAGGGTAGTAAACAGTGTATGACAATTAAAAATGTAATTAGTCAGTTAGATCATGAAGAAATATTAGACACGTATTTTTATATTTTGTCGTATAAGAAAACAATACTTAGATGAAACGAATTAAAGTTTCGGAGCGGGAGGTCGTGACGTCACATCCATCTCATTCTCCATATGAATCTACACTTTGGAACGAGCAAATAGCTTCACTAGAGGACTGACCTACAGACTGACTGTGCCTTCCTGGTCTAATTGAAATAAATGATTTTGACTTTGACACGATATAACAAATCAATATATCGTCGAAAGTATTTAACTTTGTGAGAAACGAAAAAATACGTGTCTAATGTTTTACAATAATCTACCAGACGGACATTGAAATATAATTTAGGGAACTACGCTATTAAGATAAATTTATTTAAGTAAACCGTAATACTTTCTTAAATCTGTTACGACATGATTGTGCGGCCTCACGCCACATATGCACATTATGCTTACGCGACAAAAGTGAGGAGTCGCCGAGCGGGACCGCGGCGGGTTCGAGCACTATAGTCAGAATTTTAATTAGATTCCAGATTTGACAATAGCTACTGTCATTTTGTAAAATAATGATACCACATATATTAGTGTAGTGATGAACACAAAAATCGATAAACAATCAGTGTGTCTGTTTTATAATAAATGTTACAGAAAGTGACAGGATAGCGATAGCGATGACGGCGACAATTTATAAAATAACTTATTACCCTAATACATCTATCTGTTTTATTTGTCATGTTCCTTCATGATTGTTTTATTTGTCATGTTCCTTCATGATTATATTTTTTTTATTTATTTCACACACAATTATAAAAGAAAAGTCTCAGATCGTTAATTAACTCGTCGAGCACAGTCATTATAGACACAATTAAAGAACAATAGGTTGCGGTCACCGGTGACCGCTTGGTGTTTGACAGTTTAATCGTCAAAACTAAATTATCGGTTCAGAAATATTTAATTTCCTGATATACTTAGTTTACGAGAGTAAAATTATAAACGAGAAGAATCGATCCAGAAATGTTGCATTTCCATATCGAATATTTTCGCAACGTCACTATTTAGTACTTGTCATAACGCTGCAACACTGACATTGTCAAATCTGGAATCGAATTAAAATTCCGAGTATAGTCCCTTACGCGCAGTGGTGGCGGCGCAAACATGTAAATCAGGTTTTAAGGTTTGTGCCTAACTTAGACTGATATCCAGTGTGACTTATATGTAATGGTGACTAAATAAATATCCATGTGACGTTCATGAAGTAACATAAAATAAAAAAATAAAATAACATAACATCACGCCTTTTATCCCGAAGGGGTAGGCAGAGGTACACATTACGCCACTGTACAATGTAACACCCACTTTTCACTGTTTATGTTACGAGTCCCATGTAATAGAGGGTGAGCCTATTGCCATATACCGGGCATAATTCCAGACTCCGTGCTACTACTGAAATTTTTTTTAAAAACCCAGTAATACTTTGCCCGGGAATCGAACCCGGGACCCCTTGCTCGGCAGTCGCATTTGTGACCACTCGGCCAACGAGGCAGTCTTCATGAACGTTAATGAAGTGTCTTTCCATTATACTAACTCCTACACAAGGCTACACCGTATCTCAGGACCTACACACCACACGCCACCACTAAAGGATCCCAACACGTTTATTCATTGATTGTACAACTTGATGTTAAAAATGACAAGTTTATGAAATGTATACATTTTTATCATCATATTTTTGTGTCAAATAGTATATTTATTTCTTAAAGATTAACTGACTGACGCAATAAAGAATTTGAATTTGAATTTGACTTTTGACTGCACGGTTGGTGCGGTGGCTGGGCAACCGGCTGCCATGCAATGTGGCGCGGGTTCGATTCCCGCACGGAACAACACTTCATGTGATCCACAAATAGTTGTTCCGGGTCTGGGTGTGTGTGTATGTGAACTTGTATGTTTGTAAACGCACCCACGACACAGGAGATAATCCTAGAGTGGGGTAACGGTTTAAAAAAAAAAACTCAAAAGTTAGACAATGCAAATGTGATTATTTTAGACTAGCTACTTCCGCGCGGTTTCACACGCTCTGCTCATCTCCTATTGGTCGTAGCGTGATGTTTTATAGCCTATAGCCTTCCTCGATAACTGGACTATCCAACACAAAAAGAATTATTCAATTCGAACTAGTAGTTTCGGAGATTAGCGCGTTCAAACAAACAAACAAACTCTTCAGCTTTATAATATTAACTAGTATAGATTGTGGAAAGTACCCAATTGCTCACCATATCGGGTGGCATGCGGTGCAAGTTAAATATAAGTTTGTAATCGCCAACCCGCATTGAGCAAGCGTGGTGATTAATGCTCAAACCTTCCCCGAGTGAGAAGAGCGCCTCAGCGGTGTCCACTTATAGGCTGTGGATGATGGATGATGAGACGATATCATAACCAACATACCTTGATGAGTGGATGTCTGTAGATGTATCCGGTGCGGAAGCCGGCGTTGTCCAGCATCCTCATGAGCGCCTCGAACTCCTCGCCGCCCACGCGCCACTTGCTCGCGTCCGACGGAGGCTTGCGAGATGCCTCGTATATCTACGAAGATATATAAACATTTAGTAAAACTATAATGGTATAATAGATATTTTAGTGTAATAAAAAGTAATAGACTAGTAAAGCTTCCCTCCATTCGTTCACGTAAGTAAGCTGTATACTTTAATGAAATGATATCTCTGTTTGCAAATTGGTTATAATGCGGGTAATATTTTATACAAAATTGAATTCAAATTAGATATTGGATCATTTGATAAATTTATGCCTAATTATTGAAACGCTACTTAATTTAAATCATGCTTAAGTATAGTTCTGTTATTATGAATTTATTGTAAAATGACAGAGGTGGTACGGTATTAAAGTACAACTTAAAGTTAGTAGCCTTTCAGTATTTGATTAGTGTTCGTGGTATTTTGTAGACTTTTTGCTTTATTTAGTGTTAATTAATTGTCGTTACATTTGAAGAAAAACTGACTTTAGTATGGTATTACAGCAACATTTTAGTGATTTCAGAATGGTACCATTTTAGACTTTAGTAATTGAAAGAGAAGTGGTATAACAAGTTCTAGGTAGTAAACAAGTTGAAACACACACCTGTCTACGAGTCTCTTCATCCATGAGCGTGAGTTCGTGGAGCGGCAGAGAGGCGAGCCTGAGCTGCACCTCGCAGGCGGCGGCCAGGTTCCTGGCGTGGTGGAAGGCTTCCTCCAGCGTGGCGCCGCAGCACAGCGCGCCGGCGCCGCTCAGCACCAGCAGCTTGGCGCTGGGCCCGAGCGCGCGCACCAGCTTGTCCTTCTCCGCGTTGTCCAGCACGCCGGGCGGCACGGCGTGGTAGGCCACGGGCCCCAGCAGCGCGGCCTCGTGGCCCAGCGGCAGCAGGCCGCGCGCGGTGGCGGACACGGCCAGCGCGCCGGCCGCGCGCACGTGCAGCACGCAGCGCACGTCGGGCCGCGCCGCGTGCACACACGCGTGCACCGAGAACCCTGCGCGCCAATTATTATTTTTCATTTCTTGGGACCACAATCCAACAGTACAATAGAAAACCAAATTATATGAAATTAACGTAAATATTGACACTTATCAGTGTCATCCCCGTAAATTTAGTTTCCTATTCTACATGTAAACAAGCACTAAAGCGGTGTTTGGCTAAAGACACAGTGTTTACAATTCACCTTAATACATATTTAGATCTTAACTAATACAATTGCAATTATTGCAAACTCTACATGAATATGCATGAAAAGACTAATAACTGTTGACGAAGCGAAAGAAGTATGTAAGAATCGTAGCAATTAGCATTATTTAGTCTCTGCCTACCCCCATGAGAGACTGGAAACAAGAGGCTATATAAAATAAATAATTTAATTTCAAAAATATAATACAAAATACTTTATATAATAATAACATAATATCACACCCATTATCCCCAACGCAGTAGACAGGTGCATATTACAGCACTTACTGCCACTGTACTATATGACACTTACTTTCCCCTATTTATGTTATGATATATGTCCCATGTAATAGGGGGTGAGCCTATTTCCACAATTCCAAACTCCCTGCTACTACTTAGAATTTTTTAAAAACCCAGTAATATTTTGCCCGACCCGGGAATCGAACCCGAAACCCTCTGCCCGGCAGGCAATAAATAAATACTATTTTTTACGAGATCACATTTATCCATCCATTCAAATCCAGTTAACATACAAAAGCTGACAGTTCTCACCATCGACATTGACGGGGAAGTTGGTGGTGCCCTGGTCCTGCACGGCGCCCTGCATGTCGACCTTGACGAGCGAGGACGCCGTCACCTCGTGCGGGAGCAGGCCGCGGGGAGTCGTCAGCACCGACTCCACTGCCGTGTTCAGACGAGCCGTTATCTGTCCGTGGTTGCCGGCTGGAGAAGAACAATGTATAATGTTAATGAGATATTCTGTTAAATTAATTATCATATTTATATTATAATTTATAACTTTCGTGAGACATACTAAATAAATTATTATGAGCCTCTAGCATGTCGAGTTCCTCGTCAAATTATTACGTGAGTAAGCCGGAAATATATTATAATAATTATCATGATAGACATATAGCTAAAAGACAACATAACATAACATAAAATCACGCCTTTTATCCCCGTAGGGTTAGCAGAGGTGTACATTACGGCACTTAATGCCACTGTACAACGTAACACCCACTTTTCACTATTTATGTTATGCTAAAAGACAAAGAAAATGCAATGTCATAACAAAACAAAATTCAGACGAATTGAGAAACTTCTCCTTTTTGAGAAGTTGAATGGAAAGATCTGCGTCGTGAAGAAATATCAATAGAAGAAGATATAACATAATAAGTAGCTTGTCTGGCACGATCACCCATCACTATCCTCCTTCTTCTTCCTTAGACTAGGGGCTCAAGATGCGATCTTTGAGGCGGGAATTTTTTTTTAAAGTTGGCGGTTGATTGTCACAAGACGAGCGGGCGGGTAAACAATCAGTTGAGTTCCAGACCGGCCGTCCCATTGCGATCGCCCGCCAACCGACCGAAGAGAGCGCGGCTGCGGGACCGCGCCCGCCGGTGCAGCGGGACGGTCGCACCCGCCGCGGGCGTAAAACGCGTCGTAAAATGTGCTCTATATTCTACAAAGGCTGCGGGCCTTTACCCGCGACGGGCGCGGGAGAAAATCGCTTCGTGAGTCCTTAGCTTAAAAGGGGTCGGAGAACTTAACGGGTAACCGGGGCTCCGGCTCGACATGCAGGAGAAGGAACGGGGTGGTTTTTAGTCAGTAAGAGTCTGACACTCCCTCCCGCCTCACCCAGGCGGGAGCACTCATTCGATGATTTTCACTCCTTAAAAAAAAACCTAAAAAGGGGAAAATTACCAGGCAGATCACCTGATAGAAAGTAATCAACGTCATAACAATCATTCCCTATGAACATCTGTAACACCAGATGAATTTCAAGGGTGTCTGGCCTTTGGAGGGGGCGGGGGGGGTGCCCAATATTCCTCTTCTAAAAATACTCTCACTTATACAACTGAACACAACGATTTGGTTGGTTCACTTGATTCGTCTGTACGACGGTGGTATCACACAAGTCGATTTAAGTATACGAATTTACGTTTGATTATAAGGCTGAAAATATAGGCTGGGAGAGCCATGCTTCGCCACGAAATGGTCGGCTCGACCGGAGTCATACCACGGCCGAGTAGAAAACCAAGGTGAAACAACGCTTGCATTGTGTTACGTCGTGTGAGTGAGGTTACCAAAGGCCCAATTACTCCGCTCGTTTACGAGCTTATTCCATAAAAAAATATCTAGTTGTAATAAGTATGTAGACTCACTCTGCGTCCAACCGAAGAGGTCGACCAGGCGGTAGACGGCGGCGAGCTTGCAGCGAAGGATCTTCTCGCCCTTCTCGTAGCCGACGCCCTCGATGCCGCGGATGTCGTTGATCGGGAGCACGCATGCGGGGCCCTGTACACAATGTATCATGAATTAAACAAACAATAATCACGCATGCCTTTTATCGCCGAAGGGATAGGCAGAGGTAAAAAGAGTAATGAATGGAGCATTTTGTTGTAAAAGAAATAAATAGGTTTTTAATGTTACAGAGGGTTCGATAAAATGGGGCCGTCGGTAGAGGACGCCCTAGACAGACATATATCGACCTGATTGGCGATATATTAAATAAGGGTCAAATTAAAAGTACCCTTAACCGACGAGCATGCATGAAAAGACTGATGACTGTTGATGAAGCGAAAGAGGTATGTGAGAATCGTAGCAATTGGCGTTCTATAGTCTCTCGTTTACCCCCTTCTGAGACAGGCTTGAGGTTACATATGTGTGTATGTGACTTTTAACTAATTATCTAAGAGACAACAGACTTTAGATTATAAATAGGACCCAGTGCCCCTGATAACGGCTGATGGTAGCCACACTTCCTAGTCCTAGTCTGTCTCCCCCAAAAAGCAATGCTCCTCTCGAAGATTTACTTCACCCCCTCGTCAACAAGAAAACTTTCCCTTATTTATGTAGGTGCCACATACCCTCATGCTTCCAGTATGCAGCCGTCCTCCGACCATCTCCCGGATCCGTTGCAGCAGCGGCGCGTCGTTCCCCTCGTGCATCTGCTGGTCCAGCACGCGCTCCAGCTCCTCGCGGAACAGCTTCGAGGACATCAGCGCCTCCACGCGCTTGCGACGCTCCATCTCACGGACATCCTGTAATAGGAATGGAATGTCGAGTTCAGTAATAGGAAATTTTAAGTGAAACAAGTCAATTTATTTCTGCAAATAGGCTACAAGACAGCACTTTTACACGTCAATTTTATCAACCGAATGATGAGGTCGACTTGTCTTGGTATTTAGTGACAAGAATCTTATTTCCACTACAAATTTTAGTAAAGAGAAGGTCGAGTTTAGTTCAAACGTAGTATTTTAGACGTGCAAGAGCCATTTATTTATTTATTCAAGTCAAGTCAAAATCATTTGTTTCAATTAGACTTTTGAACGTCAAAAAAAAGTATTTTTAAAGTGAAGCTATTTGCTCATTTCAAGCCAAGGTGTAGATTACTATTTAGAAGAACGAGAAGAAACTCAATAGGATACTCTTTTATTGCAAACTAATAAGGCTAGTGCCGGCTTTGGTGTTAGTGTTGGTGCTTGCGTTGCGCGTCCATGAGGAAGTCTCTCCGTGACGCGAAACTACTAGAACTTTTCTCAGTATATTTACGTGAGTAACTAGTACTATTTTGATTAATTCAGTATGTCTTACTACAGTTATTATAAAAAACATAATAAGGTACATCTTACCCCTTTGAGTACCGTCATTATAGACACAAGCGGTCACCGGTGACCGCAACCTATTGTTCTATAATTGTGTCTACAAAACCGGTACTCGACGAGTTAAGTAGCACAATTGGATACATGCCTTAATCAAAAATAAATGATTTCGACTGTTCAATACAATCAAATATTTAAAATATAATCACACCTTAATTAATTAATTTTATGACCAATTTAACTTTAGTATTTTTCTAGCAAATTTTTAAGAAATAAGTATGCTAAAAAATGTGACGTCACAAAACACAATCTCGTACAAAATTCATAGGAATTTGTCGTTTTTGACAGCTCGAAAAAAGTATTGAATTTGACTAGTTGGCAAGTACCCAATTAATAGGGGCGACGCTGATAGCTTATCATCAGGTGATCCGTTTGCTCGATTGCGGGTCTATGACAGACCTACCATGTTCCAGTCTCTATCCGTTAATTATAGTGGTGGTATACTCACAGCGTCGATGTCAGCGGGTCTCTGCTTCAGTCTCTCGTCCTCCTCCTCCGTGGACAGCGGGCCCGTGCCGTTGGCCAGCGGCTCGGTGTCGGTGTCTGCCATCGTGGGCGGCACGGCGAATTAGCTCTGGAAGAGATGATAATTCATACGTTAGGAAAATTGACAACATAAAAAACATTCGTCATTTGCTAACCGATGTAAAAGAGTAATGAATGGAGATACTTGATCGTTCTTCAAATTCAAATCTACATATTGGAATGAGTACTGGCTATAGGCTATAAAACATCACGCTACGACCAATAGGAGCTGAGCAGAGCGTGTGAAACCGCGCCAAAGTAGCTAGTAAATAAATAAATGTATACTAACGGAAGCGAAACCTCTAGCAAAGACTACAGTATCGAAATGACATCATTTAAAACCAATAAATGCATTATAGTATCCATGTGCGGGGTCTGCTCAAATGGGTGCTGACATTAGTCAGTGCAGGCATAATGAGTGGCGGCCATATTTAGGATGTAGCCTAAGTGTTGGACTGAATGCGTGATTATATGATAAGTGATTAGTATTTGGCGCCATTGGTGAGACATTTGGTCTAATGACAGGGAAATCTATTTGGGATGAGGATGTCTTTTTCTTTTTTGATCCATAATATCGGGTCTTTTTGGTTTTTTAACAGACGGTGTGCATATTAAATGCAACATTCATGTTTCGCCTGTTATTTTAGTAGCCATAATCGGAACTTAATTTAACCGCGTGGCAGCTTTATAGTTGCACATTATAGTATTTAGAAAATGTCATTTGTGCAAAAATAAAATTTAGCGAATAAATAATTATTAATTTTTACATCCTGTGTCCATAGCCTCTTGACTATTGACAGTTGCGGCGCGACCTTAATGTGTTTATACCGGGAGCTAGGGTTGCCAGGTCGCTAGGCCTTATAGCCGGATAGATCCGCCCGTTTAGCCGGACATTTGCTTAAAAAGGCCGGACACCCGGCATTCTTAAGGATTTTGTATCTTGGTATTAATGGGTACGACAAGATTTAATGTAAATCAAGCATTTTTGATTATTGTCATAAATCTTGTTGAATTCTTATGAAATAATTAATAAAATCTAATGTCAAATCAGTCTTAAGATTCTTCTTAAGTTAAGAAGATACTTTATTAAAATCAAAAGGTGATACAATGAAAAGCTTCTATTTTAAAAGTTAATCATTAAAAATAACTTCTTCTCTATAAACGTAACATAAAAACAAAAATAAAACTTGTCTTTTAAACTTAAAACTAAAATCAAGCGAAACTCCTTTTTTACTAATCTGTTAATTCATATTTGCATGCCTCCTGGTAAAATATGGTTGAGCTCGCAGTGTACCTAAACACCACATATTGTATTAGGTACCCATATTTGCAAATAAACTATCTTTATCTTTATCTGTATCTTTATCTTTACATAACATTCACAAAAATGACTATTAATATTTTTGGTTTGCTTTATTAAAACCAGTGAAAAGCTTCTTTTTTAAAAGTTAAACAATAAAACAAAACTTCTCTGTAAACTAAAAACTAAAATCAAACGAAACTCCTTTTTTGAGGTAAAAAGCCTAACAAAAGCCGGACAGGCCGGACACCGTTTATTTTGGCCGGACTAGCAATCAAAAAGCCTACCTATGTCCGGATTTATCCGGACGCCTGGCAACGCTACCGGGAGCCGATGTTTCAACAGACAAGAGGATAATTTCCAAAAACCGAACAATACTTGAGCTGACCTAGGACTCGGAATCGAAACCCCTTACTGGACAGTCGCTCAAGACCACTCAACTAACGAGGCTCTCACAAAATATTAACACTATATAAAAGAAACGAGAAAAGAAACTCAGCTTTACAATTCCCATCGCTACCTCCACACAAATGACACAAATGGGTGCAGTCCACTCATACATACATACATGCATACATACCTCTACATACAAATATATGAGCTAAACGTTTAGTAGTCATTGTATGGACTAGATTGAAAGGAAATTGAATGAATGCTGAGCGGTTGAGTTGTTACTGCGCCCGAGTATAGTATTGTACTATTTTTTTTTTTTTTTTTTTAAGGGGGGAAAATCATCGAATGACTGCTCCCGCCTGGGTGAGGCGGGAGGGAATGTCAGACTCTTACTGACTAAAAACCACCCCGTTCCTTCTCCTGCACGTCGAGCCGGAGCCCCGGTTACCCGTTAGGTTCTCCGCGACATAGTATTGTACTATAGGAGCATAGCTTAGTATATGACTGCCTCATTGGACGAGCGGTCGCAAGTGTGAATACCGGGCAAGGGGTCTCGGGTTCGTTTCCCGGGCCAGGCAAAGAATTACTGGGTTTAAAAAAATATTTCTCAGTAGTAGCACGGAGTGTGGAATTGTGCCCGGTATATGGCAATCAGCTCACCCCCTATTACATGGGACTCAAAACATATTTTTTTTTTTATGGAATAGGAGGCAAACGAGCAGACGGATCACCTGATGGTAAGCGATCAGCGCCGCCCATGGACACCCGCAACACCAGAAGAGTCACAGGTGCGTTGCCGGCCTTTTAAAAAGGAAAATAGTGAAAAGTGGGTGTTACATTGTACAGTGGCATTACCATTCTCTCCTCTATTCATCCCCAATCCTCTAATCCCTGACTCCTATAAGGCCGCCAATGTACTTGTAATTTACTCACCTGGTGTTTCAGGTGTCCATGGGAGACGCTGATTGCTTACCATCAAGTTACCCGCCTTCTCATTGACCGGCTCAGCCCAAATAAAAATGAGCAGACGGGTAACCTGATGGTAAGCAATCAGCTATGAAACACCAGGTGAGTACCTACATTAGGGGAGAGAATGGTACCTCTGGCATCCTCAATTACACAACGAAACACAACGCAAGCGTTGTTTCACGTCGGTTTTCTGCGAGGTCGTGGTATCACTCCGGTCGAGCCAGCCCAAAAGATCTCTAAACAGTACTTACAACAGTTGTTTTGTATCAAAAACCTAACAAGTCAAAGTCAAAACCATTTATTTCAATCCTTTACTATTATAAATGGGAAAGTGAGTTTGTTTGTTTGTTTGTTTGTTCCGCTTTCACGCAGTAACTTCTAAACTGATTGCTTTGAAATTTTGCGGACGTAAAGTTAAAAGTCTGGATTAAATAATAGGGTACTTTTTATCCTGGAAAAAATTATATTCCCAAAGGAAAACAAAAGTATTGGTATAGATGGCGCTGTGTATATTGGTATACGTCACATAGGTTACTTTTTATCCTTTTGTGATGCGAGCGAAGCCGCGGGCAAAAGCTAGTTAAACCATAAAGACCAGAACCTCAACAACAAATTAAAAGTGAAGCTATTTGCTCATTCCAAGGTGTAGATTTATATGTAGAAGAACGAGCAAGAAACTCCATAGGTTACTCTTTTTCAATCAGGTTCACAATACAATTCTCTAGTTACAAGCCACGCGCAAACTATTACCCAAGGTACATACCATGTACCATTAAGTATATACCACATAATTATATACCAAAGATACCATAGAACGAGTTTGTACAAAAACTACGCCCACCAGAACTACGACGATTAAATTCTTGGCAATTTTTTGTACGCCATTGTATGGGAAGTATTGAGGTTTGTGTTTTATTTAAGCTTAAACTGGTTTGGTCAAATAAATGGGCTCTAATGAATCACAGGTTGTGTGTGTGTGCAAGCTCCCTTGTGCGTACTGCTAAGGAGTGGAATTCTTTGCCAGAGTCTGTGTTTCCTGAACGGTATAACCTGGGTGTCTTTAAGGCCCGAGTGAATAGGTTGCTTATGGGACGATGTGATCTATCGTAGACCGCATCATCGCTTGCCACCAGGTGAGATAGTGGTCAAACGTCGGCCCATCAAATATATATAAAAAAGGTTTCAAGTTACTTTCCCGACCCGAGAACCAAAGTACTTCTATTAAAGGTATATAAACAGTAAAAATACTTGCTGCAGAGATATTTGCCAAGTAAATTGCTACTGTCGTTTTCATGGATGACCTACATAGACTACTTAAGTACAATTAGGTGCAGTCCAGACAATCAGACACATGTTCCAAATTAAAATCTAACTTAGGACTATAACAATACAGTCGAAATTGCAATTGCGAGCACCGGAAATACAAAATAAGGTCACAAAACAAATATGAACGATTATTACATCATTAAACCATATTGAATGCAAGGTTGGTGCGGTGGCTGGGCAACCGGCTGCAGTGCAACGTGTCGCGGGTTCGATTCCCGCACGGATCGGATGTGTGATCCACAAATTGTTGTTTCGGGTCTGGGTGTCATTGTGTATGATATGAACTTGTATGTTTGTAAACGCACCCACGACACAGGAGAAAATTCTAATGAGGGGCGTAAAAAAAACAATACGACTTTAGCATATAGCTTTCCGGAGCTGCGGACGACCTAGCGGTTAACTGTGGCTCCGAATCAATGCAGGAGTAGGAACAGCGTGGTGTTTAGTCAATAAGAGTCTAACCCTCTCTTTCTTGACTTTCTCCCTTCAAAAAAAGGGTTCAATTCCCGTTTGCGACCGCAGTACACCGGAGGGCGGCCGTGACCGCGCGTCCGATGTGAAGCCCCACGTGCCCCACATAGTCAATGTAATCTGCTATCGATCATCAGTGTCCACTGTCCACGACACTAAAGTAACTGTTAGTAATGTATTAATAATAATATTACATAATGTATTCTATGACCAGGGTGCTTACTCTTGAAACCAATCTCAATGTCAATGCAATTTCAATCCAATACAATCTCAATAATTATTCAATGTCAAAAGTTCAAAACTATACAACCCCTAGCGTAGCTGTTAAAATAGCATTCAGAGTACGGAATTGAAGCCTAACTCAATACCATTTACATAGTTCATTAAATTTCCACGCAATACGGATGCAATGGGCGCTAGTGTTGCAACTCAAGAGTACGAAATTTCACAATACCAATGTCGATCGATCGGAATTGGATTCAAGAGTAAGCCCCCAGGTAGGTAGAGGTGCATTCTGACGACAACTTTTCTAACAATATAAGTCTTAAAATACTCTAAGATCGCCCTTCACCCTTCTTAAGATCGGAAAAGGAGGATCCTCCGACCAGGCGAGGTAATCGTGCCTGGCGGGCTTTCTACCCAACAGTTGTTCGTTGGGATTTTCTTTCCGTGTTAATTTGCATGTAAACTTTGCATGTGCGATGTAGGATTTTTGTGACGTCATCCGTTGACATGTACCATGTGTCGCCACACCGGCAAACGAGCAGACAGATCACCTGATGGTAAGCAATCCGGCGCCCATACCCACAACACTAGAGGCGTTACAAGTATGTTACCAGCCTTTTGGGGGCTAGTCCAGGACCGGTATCGTACCAATAGACATGACACATCCAAAGACACAATAAATCAATGCATCACAGTACACACGCAAGAAACAATCGAGTAAAATGAACATGGCCGTCGGGTCAACGACCTCACGGCCATGACAGTAAGACGGACGACAACCGAATTTGTTTTGATGTGTATGAATAGATATGAGAATGAGATTGTTTCAACATTTGATAAAGATTTCACAAAATATAAAAACTTTCGACCGTTTTCAACCGACTTCTCAAAAAGGAGAAGATTCTCAATTCATTACGTATATTTTTTTGCTTTCTACACTAACTGGCTACTTCGGTGCGGTTCCACTCGGTCTGCTCAGCTCCTATTGATCGTAGCGTGGTGTTCATAGCCTATGGCCTTCCTCGACAAATGCGCTATCCAGCACAAAAAAAAATTTTCAAAACTGACTTGTAGTTATGGAGATTAGCGCGTTCAAACAAACAAATTCTTCAGATTCATATGATAGGAAGTAAAAGATCAAATCAATCAAAACACCGACGTTTTGTCACGACGTTTGTGCACGATGCTACTTCAAACGATGCAGCACGCCTTTTTTTAAGGGGGGAAATCATCGGATGGCTGCTCCCGCCTGGGTGAGGCGGGAGGGAGTGTCAGACTCTTAATAACTAAAAACCACCCCGTTCCTTCTCCTGCACGTCGGCGTCGAGCCGGAGCCCCGGTAACCCGTTAGGTTCTCCGCGACTCCGAATGGAGCACGCCTATATAAGCAACCTATTCACTCGGAGACTTGAAGACATCCAGGTTACAGGAAACAGACTCTAAGCGGTTGCAAGACAACTGCTACATCTCTGTCCGTAATAGCAAATAGCAGTTGCGATAATAATTTATGATGATGAATAAGTCAGGCTATTGTATCTTCTGGGTTTTGCCCAACTAGGTTGGGGTCGACACTCGAGCATTTAGCGAATAAAATTGAAGAATTTATTACTTTCAATTGTTTATGGATTAATCGCAATAATAACAATCAGATATGTCCATAACATTTAGAAGGTTTAATGACAGATTGTAAGAGATAACTCTTTCTATCAACCTCTCTCTGTTTGTAATAAAACTGTCGTGAGACTTAATAAATTAATTGTTATGTTTTCGGCTTACTTAGGTAACTGTTTTACGGAACTCGACTAGTTTCAAACCATGCAAGAGAGACCCGAGGAAACCTGGGCTTATAATTTGTAATTATAAGTTTGAAATCGCCAAACCGCATTGAGCAAGCGTGGTGATCAATTGTCAAGTCTTGATTTGGGTAGAAACCTTTTTTTTTGTTTTTTTTTTAAGCCGGGAAAATCATCGACTTCTCGCGGCCGGGCGAGGCGGGAGGGAGTGTCAGACTCTTACTGACTAAAATAAAAACCAGCCCGTTCCTTCCGTGGGAAGAATAATTTGGTCAGCAATAGCCACTTATAAGCTGTTGATGATGATGATGATGATGATGATACTACCTGTACAGCAATAAAGCTTGTCCTGATGGTAAGCAGACACCCTGGTCTAAACACTACCTCTAGAGGTATCGCGAGGGCGTTGCCGACAATTTTTCACTATTCACAACTAAATTCGAATTGACACAGATTCCGAATCTGTTACAACGGAATTGAGACATAAAATTAACAAGGACATAATTCAAAGCTTCCATCTACTAAAATAAAACATGAAAAGGCGATCAAATTTCCTAGCCCATCAATAATCCACAATTACTATCAACTGTCATCTCTAAGCCCTAAACCACGCGCCAGCGCATCGCCCTTAAAAAAAAGTAAACAAGAAAAGAGATATTGGTGAAAATTTTAAATTTGGAACTGGCGGAAGCACATTCCGCGCCCGACTCTCGTCTATTTCGGTCGCGTCTACCGCGGAGCTCTAATAAAATACGTTTTTATTTCTTTTTTCGTTTTGGAAATTCCTTTTATAGGGACTGGTGTAGTTTTTTTGTTTTGACAGCTGTTAATGTGTGGCGTCGAGTGTAATGGCGGGCTTTCATCGAGCGAGAGCCATCGGGCTTATGGACGCGTTGATTTAGTAATGAGACTCCGTCGAAGGTTGATGGAAACTCTCATGAAGGTATACCAGAGTTCTAAAGTTTCATTCCAACTATTTGAAAAAGTTCACAAGAACCAAGGAGTTTTTTGCTTGTTCTTCTTCATATGAATGCAAAATTTTGATATTACATTATTGAATTTCTTTCTAACACCTAGATACATCCAAATTTTGAGTTCGGCTGTGTTAGACATTTGCCAACCGACTTCAAAAAAAAAGAAAGATGTTCTCAATTCGACTGAATTTTTTTTATGTTTTTTACTCGATAACTCGAAGACGCCTGGATAGATTACAAAATTCTTTTTTTGTTTGAAAGGGTAGTTTGATATTCAAAAACTCCTATTTTAGACTATTCGATACAAACAAATGTGTGAATACACAGTCCACTTAGGCTGTAAACACACGAACTGCATTTCAGTAGTCGTGACACGATTGCATTCAAAGTGAAAATCATGTATTTCAATTAGACCAGGAAGGCACTTTTGAACGTCAACAACAAAAAAATTTCAAGTTGAAACTAGTTGCTCATTCCAATGTGTAGATTCCTATGGAGAAGAACGCATTCAAACTGTATCCGAACTACAATTTGCAGCTACATGCTGAGGTGGAGGCCCTTTAGGCATGTGCACACGCACTACAATATTACTATGTATTATATTATTTCTATTACGTTATTTTTTGTTTTGTATATTTAATTATATCAAAAACTTATTTCAATTGTTTCGTATTGTATGTACATTATTTTCTTATATTTTGATGATTTTTGTTATTTTCTATAAGCTTTTATGTTTGTTATTAATATTATGTATTTGACGGCGCCGCCGTCATTATTTTGTAAACTGCGAATGTAATGGGCAAGCAGTGAACAAACAACTCGACGTCACTTCAACCCCACCACCGAGTGATATATAAAGCAGCGCAAGCGGCAAGCTCGGGGGAATCGTTCGTCAATCGTTGCCCAGTTCACACGTTACGCAATCGCTGAGTAATTTTATTGTGCACTGTCGAAAGTAAACGTTACTTTAATTACGAAGATTTAATTGTTTTATTACTGCATAAACATACCTCTACCGATATATATGACGAAGAGGGTTCTCGCTTGACATCGCCCCCACCATTATTTTTTATTTTTCATAATCTTTGTTTGTGTGCCATTTGCCAAATAAATGCTTTTTCTTTCTTTCTTGCTTTCAGCTGGATTGCAATTGAAATGCGGTCCGTCTATCTACAGCCTTACAAACACCATTCTCAATTTGTCAATCTCAATGCAATGGCCACATGACAGGAGTAAGTGGCGACTAATAGCCATCAGCTATACTCCAGACCGTTGAAGATTGATTCAAGAGCCACGTTAACGTATGATTTCAAGGGAATCGTAACAACATCATATTAGAGCCGTGTTGTGTTTAGCTGGGTCTTTTATAGGTGCAGTGTTATCGTGTCAAACTGGGTATGTGTGGCAATAAGCCATACATTTTCAGACCTACATATTATATGAATTTTAAAATAGACAACTTAGTAACTCACTAATATTATAAACTAGGTACTTCCGCGCGGTTTAACACGCTCTGCTCAGCTCCTATTGGTCGTAGCGTGATGTTTTATAGCCTACAGCAATCCTCGATAAATGCGATATCCAACACAAAAATAATTATTCAAATCAGAATTGTAGTTAATGAGATTAGCGCGTTCAAACAAACAAACAAAAAAACTCTTCCGCTTTATATAGTAGTATATATGAGTATAAGATTAGGCAAACTTGAAGTCTGAGGATTCTTGTTTCCCACTAATTTATGCAAAAACGATTGATCTAACCTTTTTCTATGGCATAAGCCGGTAAACGAACAGACGGATCACCTGATGGTAAGCAATCGGCGTCTCCCATAGACACTTCGAACACTAGAGGCGTTACAAGGTCCTTGGAATTTGAGGATTGTTGGGGATTCATTGGGCCTCCGGTAATCTTAATCGGTTCTCAATTCTAAAGATTTAGATTATAGTCTGAAACAACGTAAAGACACCCGGGTAACACGTGAGAAATCACATGTTTGACAGTAGCAAATGCAACGTAAAACAAGAAAAAAACAAAACACTCAGAAGTGTGTAACAGTCACATATTGTTTCGTTCACTACCTCTATATTTATACTTCTGTGACTAATAATATTATCTAAGTATTTCAAACGTTAAAATGCCAAATAGTAATATTGTGGATCGATTTAGTTTCCGAACGTGGCAACACTATCTCTGTCGGGCATTCGCGCGGTTTTTGTCTTTGACAGCAACAGAAAAATTGTAAAACAATATAAAACAAGTGAATACAAATTAATTTTGAATATGTACGTCTGAGTTTTAATTAAGATCATCATCCTTCTGAGCGTTTTAAGTGTTTCAAAAACATTCGAACATCTCGAAACTCCGCAATTCGAAGAGAAAGCTGTCTATCTTGATTGTCTCACAAAAACCTACAGAAACAAAAAATAATAATGAGCAAAAAAGTCCGACTTATTCAGAAACTGTTTTGCATATAGAGGCCTAACAAAAACGTAACAAAAGCCTATTTTTCATTGCTATAGTAAGAGCCCTGCTTACCTCACAACGTTAACTTTTACCATCGACTTACATTTCGATATCGAAACAAGAAGCAAGTAGAACGCAGAAGTCTCACTACATGAAAACTATTTTATCGGTTCATCTCATGGTAAGCAAAAGGCGTTGTAACAAATACAAAATAAATAATAGTCTGTCTGTCAGTCAGTCCGTCAGTGAAGCTAGGTGAAGCTAGGTGCTCATTCCAAAATGTTCCATTCGTTACTCTTTTTAAAAAAGTATGTTCTACAATGTCTCTGATACATATTCCAATACTGTATGTTGCCCATGAATACCCACAACACCAGAGAAGTCACTAGTACGTTGTCAGGGTGTTAGGAATATTGAGCAGTATTGTGCCTCCGGTAACCTTATTCAAACGATGAAACACAACGCAAATATCTTACTAATATTAGGTACAATCGTAAGTTTGTGTGTATGTTTGTAACTCAATCAGGTCATGACGGCTGAAGGAATATGTATGAAATTCGGAACAGAGGTAGATTATGGTCTGGAATAACACATAGGCTACTTTTTATCCCACGGGAACGCGTGCGAAACCGTTCGCAGAAGCTAGTAAACAAAAAATTAGTACAGCATTTTATCCAAAAGATTTTGATATAGACATTACTACCAACAAAATAACCTCTTCAATCCCATCACAAAAACAATCACCCAATTAAACCATAGCAACATGGTACTTCTGCATACCACGTCCTATGGCAGAAGGCTGGCCGGCTCGCGCCTACGCAGGGTCAACGACCCATGAGTCACGGGCCCTTACTTGTAGTGTATAACATTTGCTTAAGTTTTTAAAGTGCGGAAGTGTTATACTTTGATTTAATTCTGCAATACTTACGTAATGTTTTAAAAAAAAAATGGTTGATGTAAGCATAGTAGACTACATTTTGATACCACCCTTGCTCTTCCCACAGGTGTTGTCACCAAACCTTAGTCGCTAGGGGCCGCTAGTCGCACCAACGTGGCCTCCCCTGTTTATCCCGCACGATTGTTCTTCCTGGTCATGGCAGACCCAAGACGCGTCGCGTGGTCAGCGTAGACAGCTATTGAGTAGATATAAACCTATGTCTTTTTTTTTTAATGGGGGAAAATCATCAAATGACTGCTCCTGCCTGGGTGAGGCGGGAGGGAGTGTCAGACTCTTACTGACTAAAAACCACCCCGTTCCTTCTCCTGCACGTCGAGCCGGAGCCCCGGTTACCCGTTAGGTTCTCCGCGACATATAAACCTATGTCTACAAGTGACAGGTTCAGGCACAACAGGTTCATGGCATAATAAAATAATGAATCCCTGAATTCCCAATTGCCAATTGGCCAATACCGCACATATAACGCCTCTGGTATTTCGTGTAACCATAAGCGGCGCCGATTGCTTTTTTTTTTTTTTTTTAAGGGGGGAAAATCATCGAATGACTTCTCCCGCCGGGGTGAGGCGGGGGGAGTGTCAGACTCTTACTGACTAAAAACCACCCCGTTCCTTCTCCTGCACGTCGAGCCGGAGCCCCGGTTACCCGTTAGGTTCTCCGCGACTCCGAATCGGCATCGGCCCTATTGGGCCCCATCTGTGGTGGTCTGATGGCTCTTTGAGGCGCGCGCGGATCGCGACGCGCCGTACGCTCGGGTCTGTTTCTGGTCGGACGGGGAGCCACCCATGCTCGCCGTCTGCAGGCCCGCGCTTACGGTGGCCGGAGATCGTCTCGCGATCCCCGACGCCCGGTGTGTCCTTCGCGACGGCTGGGTTGCGAGGAGGCAGCGCTTCGCTGCCTCACGCGTCCCGCCTCCTCCTTAGCTAGCATGACTGCTTCGCAAAAGGAGGAGACGGCATCCCAGTCCCCCTCGCTCCGCATCATGGCCTGCACTAGGCCCGGACGCGAGAGGTCGCCATCGCCGATCACCTCCCTGAGGACACGGCGGTGCTCAGCCCACGAAGGGCATTCTCCCACCGTGTGTTCCACCGTGTCCTCAGGGCGGCCCTCGCAGTGATGACACCCGGGCGTTTCCTCCCGCCCCATCAGACACAGGTACCTCCCGAAACTTCCATGTCCGGTGAGGACCTGCGTCAGGCGGTAGGTGAGGACGCCGTAGCGTCTCTCAAGCCACTCCTCAAAGAGGGGACTTACCGCTGCGATGGCAGCGAGCCCAGCCCTCGGTTGCGACAGTCGTTGCTGCCATTCCGCCATGAGATCGCGCCGGAGCTCATCCCGCCACGCACCTATTTGGCGCGGCAGCGGGGTTTCGCCCCGGCGACGTGCCTCCGCGCGCATGCCGTACACGCGCGCGAGCACCTTCGCCTCCAGATCCCACGGCGGTAATCCGGCAAGGAGGTTCGCCGACTCCCCAGAGATCGTGCGGTATCCGCGGATCATTCGGATCGCCATGACCCTCTGTGCCATGAGCAGCGTCCGAGCGGGACGCCGCAACAGGTTTGGCGCCCAAACAGGGGCGCCGTAGAGGGCCATGGACCGCACGACCCCGGCGTATAACCTCCGGCAGGAGGCGTTTGGCCCCCGAGGTTGGGGAGGATGCGTTTAAACGCAGCCCCCGTCCTCTCCAACTTTGGGGCCAAACGTCGGAAGTGTTCTATGAAGTTCCACCGACTGTCGAGGACGAGTCCTAGGTACTTCATCGTCGTCTCGACGTCGATGGTAACTCCTCCCGCCGTTATTTGGGACCCACCCGGAGGTGGCGCGTTCCCGCGGCCATGAAAACACATGGCCTCGGACTTGTGGACCGCCACCTCGAGTCCCAACTGCCGGATTCTTTCAACGACTGTCGCAACCGCTGTCGCCATTAAGTCGGCCGCCGCCTGGTGCGACCTCCCGTGCGCTAGCACCAGCGTGTCGTCGGCGTAGCATATTGTGCTAACGCCGTTCGGGGGCGCCGATTGCTTAGCATTGGGTGAGCGACCATCTTCAGCTCGTTAACATCCATAAAAAAAATACCGGCCCAAGAATGAAATGGATACTCATCCATAAGTAAATTTGTCAGTTCCAATTTAGTGTCTATAATCCTATGCCTAGCCATATTATCGACTTCACAGGTCATTAAATATGACAACAAACCATATCCTGAAGGGGATAGACGCAAGATGTTATCATCACCACCGGGGTTACAGTAGCCCATCAACGTACCCCTTTCTACCAAGCTTCTATATTAAGCTTTATTATTTTGATTAAAGGTCGAAAATCCAATGACACTTTGGTGTATTTCGACCTGCTGGTCACCGTGTATAATGACGACAGTAAAAAATTAGGTCTGTGTTGTTACGAGGTCCACCGTTGGATATTAATTATTGTTCATTCATTATTTATACAGCCGTGGGTGGAATCTATACCGTGGTGGTGTTTGGACAAGGTGTAATTAACTAACCATTCATAGAGTGTAACATCACGGCATTCTAGACCCCGTATGGACAGGAGGTGAACAAATTAAATATAGCGCCCATTTTCATCATCATCATCATCATCAACAGCCTATAAATGCCCACTGCTGAGCAAAGCCTCTTCTCACACGGAGAAGGTTAGAGCGTTAATCACCACGCTTGCTCAATGCGGGTTGGCGATTTCAAACTTATAATTAGAAATTATAAGTCCAGGTTTCCTCACGATGTTTTTCCTTCACCGTTTTGTCAGTGGTGTCTAAATAATCTTAGAAAGTACATATAACTCGGAAAAAGTCACATTGGTACTTGCCGTTGGTAGGTTTCGAACCCGCACCCTCATGCATGAGAAGCGAGCGTCTTAAACCTCCGGGCCACCACGACACTTTAGTCACTTATAAGTCGCCCAGCTCCCTATTTATTTCTAGTATCCAATTTTCCAAATACGACAAAAAAAATTATAATGCACTAGCTACTTACGCGCGGTTTCACACGCTTTGCTCAGCTCCTATTGGTCGTAGCGTGATGTTTCATAGTCTATAGCCATCCTCGATAAATGCACTACCCAACACAAAGGAATTATTCAAATCAGACTTGTAGTTACGGAGATTGGCGCGTTCAAACAAACAAACAAAAAAAGAAACTTTCCTCTTCATACCTATAATAGTATAAGATAAGATGCAGTATTAAGTGAGGTTACAAGAAGCCCGATCCCCCATCTCATACCTTTAACCCCGAATCCCCAAAAGGCCGGAAACGCACTTGTACCGTCTCTGATGTTTCGGATGTCAATGGGCGGTGACGATTGCTTACCATCAGGTGATCCGTTTGCTCGCTTACCTACCTATTAATAAAAAAGGAGTTTTGGATTTGGAGCATACAAATAAACAATAAAATCTTCTTTACAATACTAGTGGCTATATTTTATACGAACGTATTCGCGAAATAGTCACTATTTAGATACTTCTGGCACTAATATGAATGGTGTATTCAATTGGACCCTGAGTCAGACTATGGCATGCAGCCAAATATTAACCTTATTAGAGTAATTAGCGCCATAGGCCACCATACTCCAATGTGGGGTCATGAACCTGCTAGGAGTCACGTGGGCGGGATGACAATACACCGTGGTTCGTTTTTATTGAGCTGTTGTATTTCTTTGGGTGCGATCCAAGATTTAGTATGAAGCTTATGAGCTTTAATAGTGTATTATTCTAGTCTTGAGGTTTGATTCTGCGGTCTGGCAAAGATCTACCTGCTAATTTACTACTACTGCTGATGCTGCAATCAAATTTGTCATAGATAAATATAAATAGTAGTCTTTTTTACGGTCGAAAATCATCCAATGACTTCCACCGCTTTGGATGAGGCGATGGGGAATGTCAGACTCTTACTGACTAAATACCATCCTGTCCCTACTCCTGCTCTGCATTATAAGCTCCAAATGATACATAGCTTATAATTTCTAATTATACGTTTAAAATCGCCAACCCGCAATGAGCAAGTGTGATTAACTCGTCGAGTACCGTCGTAATAGATACAATTACAGAACAATAGGTTGCGGTCACCGGTGACCGCTTGGTGTTTGACAGTTTAATACTCAAACCTTATCCGTGTGAGAAGAGACTTTGCTCAGCAGTCGGCACTTTTAGGGTGTTTATGATGCACTGGTGCTCCATAACCAGGAAAAAATACTTGATATCATGTCATAACACCATGAAACAAAAATAAAACCCCCTAAAATGGTCAACGACTGGACATGACAATCCTACGTGTACTTAGCGTACAATAGTATCTGATGATGAATTAGTTCCATCAATCATTGCGTTTATGGGTGTCAATTCGACGTGTCTAGGAACTATATAAAACCAGTATATTGTGAACCCGCTTCGTATGACCATTCCTCACTTTTGGCGGTCAGTTGATACTGGTTTAGTATAGGTTGATGTGCCTATGTATGAGGTCACCGCTTATTATGTAGCTATACTCAATCGATGGACTCACCCGCTATTTAGAGGTGTGTTGCTATGGGATCGACTTATTGAGGTTTTTGTTTTGATATAAATATACGGCCATGTAGCAACTATATTATTATAGTTTTATTATGTACACTAATATTATAAAGGGAAAAAATGTCTAAGTAGCAGCGCGCTGCGCGACAGTCGCCGAGTCGCGGGTCGCGAAATGCTGCTCATGAATACGAGCCTATAGCATGGCTTGAAACTAGTCGAGTTCTTCGTCAAATAATTACGTGAGTAAGCCGAAAACATAATAATTAATAAAGAGTAAAGATTTCATATTGTGTTTGTTTGAATTGAATAGGCTCCGAAACTACTGGTCTGGTATCTCTACACATCAAAACTGACAGGCCAATTTAAGCCTCCTCTACATAAGAAAGAAGGCTGACTGACAGGTGGAAATCGCTTAAAAGGTTCATGAGAGAGCGCTGCTGCTCCTGGAGTCGACTTTAATGACACCCACGGGAAGAGATAGATAGAAGAGAGTAAAAAATATATTCCACCATAACTATACGGCGAACGCAAAAACCATAAAAACCACCAGTACAACTTCCCATCACAGTTCAGAATAACAAATGACATAGAATTCCCATGGGCGCAGCGTGCGACGACCTCCATCGACCGACCTTCGCAGGGAGGGTAGTTGGAGATGTGACGTCATCGCAAGGGGCGCGATTCTACGAAACTTAGTATTGCTTTGTGTTGGAAGTACATTGACGGTAGACGTGTTTTTTAATTTTATTTTTATACTAGCCGTTGCCCGCGTGGAATATGATTCCTGTTTTTATCACATGGGAGCTTTTAATCAGGATAAAAAAAGTACCCTATCACCTAAGTCAGCCCATACCCTGCCTGTATACCAAAAATTCAAAAATTCGTTCAGTAGTTTCAGCGTGATTGACAGATAAACATCCAAACAAAGTCACTTCACATCTTATACTATTATATAAAGCGGAAGAGTTTGTTTTCTTGTTTGTTTGTTTGTTTGATCAAACAAACAAACAAACAAGAAACGGAGTTACGGAGTTACGGAGTTACGGAGATTAGCGCGATCGCGCTAATCTCCGTAACTACAAGTCTGATTTGAATAATTATTTTTCTGTTGGATAGCGCATTTACCCAGGATGGCTATAGGCTAAAAAAATCACGCTAAGACCAATAGGAGCTGAGCAGAGCGTGTAAAATCGCGCTGTAGTAGCTAGTTAAAAATATTAGTAAAACACTACTGTTGCGAGGAGTGCTATTGACCGTAGCGTAATGTTTTAAAGCCTTCCTCGATAAATGGACCTATCCAACACACAAATAATTATTCAATTCCTACCAGTAGTTTTCGGAGATATGCACGTAAACAACGACACAAACTCTTCAGCACTATACATTTGTGTAGATACAGAAAACATGTCCAAACTAATTACAGCTTATTTCTGTCACTTCCACACAACGTCCATCATCCTAATTACACAACTGGATGATACTATCAACGGACAAACAACAAAAGAAACTTAATACACTAGTGCGTGCCACGCAACGCAAGTATTGATTCAGTGGCGTCAGCTATTGGCGCCCGACGTGGGACTAATTTATTAGTATTCGCTATAGGTAGTATTAGGTTCGTCCTTTCCAGGTATCGTACAAAAATAGGACTAAAATTGAGAGAGTGCTGTATGATATTTTGGAAATGTAATTACTTATAAGGTGACTTCGTAATGTGACATTCAAGTGATATGATTACAATTTAGCAATGCGCGCTTATTGACGTCTTGTCGGTAGAGTAGAATAAATGTATTCCCGTGTAATAGAATATATGAATACATGTGGAAGAATATTTATAAACAAAGGTTAATTTTTCAGCCACTTCAGAGCCCATGATAGACGCGAGAAGTCAAGAAACGGTCGACGTAGCCGAAACCGGTGTGGAAGATTATTATTATACCTCTAAGTACAATCAGTTCACCACCTCTACTCTTCTCGCTGGTATCGTTTGAGCCGACTAGGAGATAACATACGCCAGAGACCAGGGAGCTACGTTCTTTGATAATAATTTTTATGAACTGCGACCCGCTTTCAAACTTGGACCTTACAGCAAAGTCTTTTATAAAAGACTATTAAGGCCTGTTTATGATGAAAAGTGACTATTAGCCTCTGGCTTTAGCATCGGGCTTCCAAAGACGTGACGTCAGCCCATGTTATAGTAAATCACTTTTCCCCAGGACCAACTGCCGTACTCAGAGACATCTATCTAATGACTAATTAAACTATTCCTTAGTAACGATTTAGGTCCGAAAATAATCGCTAAAAACTGGGTTAAGTCATCATATTTTTTTATGGGAAACGCCGGGTAAACATGCAGACGGATCACCTGATGATAAGCAATCAGCGTCGCCCATGGGCACCTGGGTAGAGGCGTTACAAGTACGTTACCGGCTTTTTGGGGATTAGGAATTTGAGGATCGTAGTGGATTCGGGGATTGGGAAAGTGGGAGCCGGGTTATTGGGCTATGGCCATACAAATATTGGGTAACTAAATACACTCGGCGCTGGCTAGCCAGTTCATTTGCTTGGTTGGGCACGCTACCGCATGTCTAGATAACTCTGAGTACGGCGATAAGTCCTGCCTTAATATCAAACGAGTCTAACGTAGCTCAATCCCAAATCCCTCAACCATCTAACCGAAAACTATTATTTAAAAGACACAACGCTCCTAGCCTACAGATATCAGCGGTGGATGGAACGCGTGCGTCGCGTATTGATTGGTTAACGCAGCCTAGTGGCGCCCACCGTGGGACCGCAGTTTTTATTACTCTGTGGCTGTGTGCGTAGAGGTAGAGTACTGCTTTTGTATAGACACTAATTGGATTCTGTTTGATAGCAGGTAGAGGTATTTTGTGTGTTAATATTAGATTATGTTAGGTAATCATTGAATTGCGAAAATGAATAACATAAAATCTCTTTTCATCTTCTCATTTGATCACAGGGTTTGATCATAAATTGGAATGAAGACAGCATCTTCATTCAATTAATTTTTAACGTTATTACACAAACATTAAACTTGAAAATCAATTAAAGAATGACAGTTCCAAGTACCTTAATGTCAACATTATCACACAGTCCCAAAGTCTAAGAAACCGCCTAAAAATTTAAATCTATACTAATATTATAAAGCTGAAGAGTTTGTTTTCCGAAATTAAAGGTCAGATTTGAAAAAAAATTTCTGTGTTGGATAGCCCATTTATCTAGGAAGGCTATAGGCTATAAAATATCATGCTACGGTTAATAGGCACCGAGCTGAGCGAGTGAAACCGCGCGGAAACAGCTAGTTATGTTACTGCTTGCCCAGTTTCTATACGACTCATACTATGGAGACTGACAAAGAATGCAGCAAACAAACAAACATATATACAATGTTCTTGTCACACTGCCGTTGGTTTGAGAGTTACCTACTTTTAAGACCTCTTCTTTGGCTTATACACAATCTTTTAACTTCTTTCTAAAAACCACAACTACCCCCATTGCAACACCTTAAGATAAGGCACTATGTTCAGTCCAAAGACAAAGGCTTTATGTTAAGGTACGTTGAGTCGTTCACCCCCGCTGTGGATGTAGGTCAGTAATCTGCGCAGTGACGGGGCGGGGGCGAGGCGCGGCGGGGTGCAGGGGGGAGGGTATGGACTGTACGTGTTGCTACCCGGACAAAGAAAGTATGCTTGGCTATTACGTCGCAGTTTTTGGGTATGAGATGTTTAAGTAAAAGAAGATTTTTAGGTCAAGTAAGGTATTATTGTGTTTTCAGAATTCTGTGTACTACGTCACGTCGTGGCTAGGCTCTTCAATATTAAGCCTTAATATGTCAAAGTCAAAATAATTTTTTTCAACAAAAAGATTAAAAATAAGGCTATTTACTCATTTCAAGGTGTAGATTCCTATGTAGAAGAACGAGCAAGAAACTCCATAGGTAACTCTTTTTCAATCAAGTTCACAATACAATTCTTCGGTTACATTTCTTGTGGGTTCAATTCTGTGAGACATAGAACAATGTAACAGCAACATACAGTCAAAGAGAATGACAAAGAAAATAACCTTCAGGACAATAAAATACTACAGTCTGAAGCTGAACAGTCGCAATTGACTTAAAACCAACGAAAACAAGTTAAAAGTGACGGGCGCAACACAACCACACATTGAGCTATGAGAAACCAGTATAAAATGAGCGTCAAATGCACGGAAAGGTTAAATAAATGGGACTATAATATATTGGTTTTGTATAACTAGATGTGTTGCCACTATACAGTGTAGATACATACATAGGTATAAAAACTGCGTATCTGAGATACCAATTTCTTTTTATCTTATCTCCTACAAGGATTGGAGATGGTTGCACTGATTTAAGTAGCAAAAAACGAACGATATGTGACGTAATTCTGTTAAGTGTGGGGTTTGTGATTACACTTGGCAGTTTGCTTGGGGATTGCAGTTAGATCACCGATAGTTTAAGAGGAGACCAACTCGATAGTAATGATACCACGGCCTCGACAAATACTGGCGTGAAACAAGTCTTGCTTTATTCGCTGTAGAAGTGAGGTCATCCATCTCCTTCAAAGGTAGATAAGGCACCTACAACTATCTTCCCTCTCCATAAAGCTAACAACGCCCTTGTGTCTTTTAGCCACGCTAATTGCTTACTATCAGGGGATTTACTTACTCTTATGTTGTCCATTATTAGTTTACTATGTAACTATATGTTCCTATGTGAAACATTAGATGAGTACGTATTAGTAGTAAGTGTCCATATCTCATTTTTCTGAATTTCATTTCTTTATATACAAATTTTTAAAAATGTTCATGTCCTTAGCTTAGTATATTTTTTAACATTCAAATTTTTACGAAACATGCTTGTTTTCTTCTTTTGTTAATCTAATGTTAATTTCGTTAGAAGTAGTTTCTTTTGTAGTAACTAAAATTTTATTGTTCTCGTTCATTTTTGTGTCTGTAGTTTTTGTTATCACTTAGTAATTAAATGTTGGTTAACCTATAATTGGCGACTGTATAAGCCTAATACTTACTGTTACTTTCATAATCTCTTAATACTATGTATACAGAAGCTGTTGGTATACCTATTTAAATAAATAAATAAATAAATAAATCATTAACAGCCTATAAATGCCCACTGCTGAGCAAAGCCTCTTCTCACACGGAGAAGGTTTGAGCATTAACCACCACGCTTGCTCAATGCGGGTTGATGATTTCAAACATATAATTAGAAATTATAAGCCCAGGTTTCCTCTCGATGTTTTCCTTCACCGTTTGTCAGTGGTGTCTGGATAATCTTAGAAAGTACATACCTCTATAACTTGGAAAAAGTCACATTGGTACTTGCCGTTGGTAGGTTTCGAAGCCGCACCCTCGAGCATGGGAAGCGGACGTCTTAAACCTCTGGGCCACCACGACGATTATTATGCTGTCCTATACCCCATTAAAACGTACTTGAGCTGAAAATTTCAGCTATCCTAGTACCTACTTATATTTACGAAGTATTGCATGACGGCACATAATATTGTACCGCTTCCTGGTCGGCCGTGCCTCGAATGGGCGCGCACACTACAATATTATGTTGGCGGTATCACGCGAAACGTTATACAAATTATGTTACTGACTTTAAGGTCTGGAAGTAGGAAGTGTGTTCCGAGTCAAGTTGTTTGTAGGTGTTGTGCTTTGAAGGGGTCAGTAGAGGTCTTCGGTAAAGTTAGAAGGTCGGTAATATTAGAAATGGAAAAGTTTTTTTTTTATATGTTAATTTGTTACTCTTTCACGTCAAAACGGCTGAAGAGATTAAGATGACATTTGGATCGGGGGTAGACTATAACCTAAAATCACACATAAGCCACTTTTTATCCCACGAGAAAAGCAGGCGAAACCGCTGGCAGAAGTTAGTTTAAAAATATGTAGCTCTCGGTCTAATTTTCGCCTGAAATAAGTTTACATGTAATACACAAAGAAATAATTCTGACTTCTATGTTTTTCTATGAAATTTTGAAATCATAGATATTACAACCTCATGTTGACCATTCTTCTTTTAAAGAAGAAAACACTACATCCTCCATTCTGGTATCTCTGCTCAACCCTTTCTAAGAACAAAAGCCATGTGAAGACGAACCAATGTACTAGGATCACATAAACTATAACACATCACTCCTAACATCCAACTGCCACGCAAAAACCAATCTTAACGCAACAGCATAGAATATCAATATCACAACCATAACTACAGCATCTTCCTGAATCCACTGTCACCATGCTGCCACCAAGCTATTCACGCTCGTAAATTAACAGGCATAAAATTCAAATCACCTTGCTATGGAAGTATGTAGGTTTACGACAAACATGTGTGTGTGGAATTGTAATATTTTAGTTATGAGCCTTTGTTCAGTGGGTTTGAGGGTAGATGGACATTTCATCTCGACTTTTAGTGGATAGTTGGTGAAAATGGGGAAATTTCACATCATTGGTTGTGCGGCTGTGGGTGTGGGACACTGGGTCACGAGTTTGCAATTGTAATTCACATTGTAAGTAGCATGGCTTGTGTCTTTAACTCTTTTTTTAAGGGGGAAAATCACTTCCCGCCCCCACCAGGTGAGGCGAGTGAGAATGTCAGACTCTTACTGACTAAACACCACCCCGTTCCTACTCCTGCACAGAGCCGGAGCCCAGGTAACCCGTTAAGCCATCCGCGGCTCCGCATCGGGCATCAACCCCATTGGGCCCCAACTGTAGTGGTCCAAGGCTCCTTGAGGCGCGCGCGGGATGCGACGCGCCGTACGGTCTGGTCTGGTTCTGGACGGGCGGCGAGTTGGCCGTGCCCGCCGTCCGTAGGCCCGTGCTTACGGTGGCCAGAGATCATCTCCTCTACGATCCCCGACGCCGAGAGCCGTGTCCTGAGACGTCCGAGACGGCTGAGTTGTGAGGTTGCAGATATTTGCCTCACGCACCCCGCCTCATCCTTAGCTAGCATAACTGTTTCGCAAAAGGAAAAGAAGGCATCCCGGTCTTCCTCGCTTCGCATCATGGCCAACTAGGGCCGGAGTGTCTTTGACTTGACTTTAGACTCTCGGGTCATTCTTTATCACATTGAGACACACCTGGTACACCTGGCATTTTATATAATTGTAATTGATCGATTAGAAAAATGACTTATTTATGTAGTCACAAACTCCAAAAAAACCATTAGCTCAACCTCTCCATCTTAACATAACACTGGACAAAAACGGTGCAGTGGAGCAAAATTGCTGTCTTCGGACACCAGCGTCCAATTTTATCACCTAAAATACACTACTACAACTTGCAAACAAACATACTATTTGTACGATAGTAGTACATATAAAATGACGTCACAGTACACACACACACACAAGCTGCACGTAACACACTGATGTGTGTCAGTAAATACAATCGCTATAGACATTAAACAAACGAGGTGTTACACACGGATTAACGAGTATGCGGAGTGATCAGACAGATCTGGCAAGCGTAATATAAGACCAAAGAGACCATTATCATGAGATAGGAGAATCACCTGATGGTAAGCGATGAGCACTGGCCAAGGACTCTCACAAAGCAGAGGAGACACAAGTACAATGACTTTTGGAGATAAAGAGAGAACACGGTCAACACAACGCAAGTGTTGTTTTTTCTTATGGCATAAGCCGGTAAACGAGCAGACGGATCACCTGATGGTAAGCAATCGGCGTCATCCATCGACACCTGGTACACCAGACGCGTTACAAGTGCGTTACCGGCCTTTCGGGGATTAGGAGTTTGAGGATCGTTGGGGATTCAGGAATTGGGGAGATTGGGGAAGGGGAGGGTAATTGAACCTCCGGTAACCTCACTCACACACACGACGAAACACAACGCAAGCGTTGCTTCACGCCACTTTCCTCTGAGACCGCGGTATCACTCCGGTCGAGACAATTCATTCGTGCCGAAGCATGACTCTCCCGCATGAATACCTCTATACTATCAGGCAGAATAGTCTTCATACCAAAAATATAACGTGAACTTAGTACTCCATATAGAGTTATACTCAGTGCCACAACCACTAGGGATGTCCAATCACGTGCGCGCACGCCGCTACATTACACAATCGATGCCCTAATATTATGAGACCTGCATAGAGGATGCGCATGCGCACAGCACGGCTACATACTTTATTATGTATTACATACTTTTAGCAGTAGTAATGAATTGTTTTGAAACAATAAATATGTGGTTGAATGTGATGTGAATTATTAGTGTTAGATTTTAAGTTGGTGTTTTATCTATGACCTTTATATTATAATCTCTTGACTGCCGGTATATAAGACACAATTGAAAATACATTATGCCTCGCGTGGATAGCGTTCGGGCACACTTTTTTTTAAGGGATGAAAATCATCGATTGACTGCTCCCGCCTCGGTGAGGCGGGAGGGAGTGTCAGACTCTTAATGACTAAAAACCACCCCGTTCCTTCTCCTGCACGTCGAGTCGGAACCCCGGTTACCCGTTAGGTTCTCCGCGACAACGTTTCTCTGGCTCAGCTGATAACAGAGCTGACTCAGAGACCAGAGCTTTGCTATGGAATATAAGATAAACGACCTGACAGATAGATCACCTACTGGTAAGCGATCAGCACCGCCCAAATGGACATTCATAACAGCAGGACTATGGGTTTCCTCCGAGATTCAGAAATAAAGTTTATCAGAGAGCGTTGTTACCCGATTTCTCTAACATGTGTAGTCCCTTTATCGGGTGTACGACATCCACGGGAAGAGTAGATGTGGTAATAGACGTACAGTACTAGTAAATATTTCACGATAAATCTTACAACCTTACTTCTTACTAATATTATAAATGCGAAAGTTCGTGTGTATGTTTGTTACTAGATCAAGTCAAAACGGCTGAAGGGATTGGGACGAAATTTGGAACAGGGGTAGGTTATGGTCTGGAATATCACATAGGGAACTTTTTATCCGAGAGGAACGAAGGCGAAACCGCGCACAGAAGATAGTTTTGATAAGTCTATAAACGAGCAAACGGATCACCTGGTGGTAAGCAATCAGCTTCGCCCATGGACACCTGGAACACCAAGGCGTTACAAGAGCGTTACCGGCCTTTTAGGGATTAGGAATATGATTGTTGGGGATTCAGGAATTGAGGAGATTGGGAAGGAGTGTAATTGGGCTCTGGTAACCTCACTCACACGACGAAACACAATACAAGCGTAATTTCACGTCAGTTTTCTGTGAAGCCGTGGTATCACTCCAGTCGAGCCGGCCCATTCGCGCCGAAGCATGGCTCTCATACTCTTAGAGTTTAGTAAAAAATGGAAAGGCGTTATAGACCCGGTGAAGGTTGTCCGGTAGGGAGCAAGGAACATTATAACATGCATATGGCATTTAGCGGCCCATGTGCTGTGCATGTGGACGGTGCAATGACATACATACATTCATACATACATTCATACATATACGGGTGATTATGAATATTAGATTAGACGTTACAGTTACAATGGCATACAGATGCATTTTTATGATGTATCGTAGTGTTAGTGTGGCAAGTAGTTTGTGATGACGAGTGTCGAACGAATATTGAAAGGCTACACAATTTGAAGTCGCGCTTAACACATTAAGGGCCTATGCACACCACGATTTTAAACGCGCCGTCGACGAGCGTTTGTAGCGATATAGACGCGATACGCACGCAAGTCAGACGCAGCCTATAGACATTTGCACACCTGTAAAAACACAGACGCGCGTGTGTAGCGATACTGACGCGATGCAAACGCGCGTGTGTATCGATACCAGACCATAATCTACCCCTGTTCCAAATTACATCCCGATCCCTTCAGCCGTTTTGACGTGATTGAATAACAAACATACAGACACACTTTCATATTTATAATATTAGTCAGAAGTATGAAGACTACCTCATTGGTCGAGTGGTCGCAAGTGCGACTGCCGGGCAAGGGTTCTCGGGTTCGATTCCCGAGTCGGGCAAAGTATTACTGGGTTTTTCAAAAAATTCACAGTACTAGGGCGGAATCTGGAATTGTGCCCGGTATATGGCAATAGGCTCACCCCCTATTACATGGGACTCATAACATAAATAAAATAAAAGTGGGTGTTACATTGTGGCATAATGTACACCTCTGCCTACCCCTTCGGGGATAAAAAGGCGTGATGTTATGTATATAAGGATGATGATCATATAACATGACAAAAGAGTAACGCTTTGGTACGAACATAATAGCTTCACTATTAACAGACAAACAAATACACCGACATAAACCTTTTTTTTTGAAAATCATCTAATGAGTTCTCTCCCAAGTGAGGCGGGAGCGAGCGTCACTCTTACTGACTAAAAACCACCCCGTTCCTTCTCCTGCACGTCGAGCCGGAGCCCCGGTAAAAAGCCAAGAGTCAAAAAGTCAACATCATTTATTTCAATTAGACCAGGAAGGCACTTTTGAACGTCAACAACAAAATATTTAAATATTAAATAATAAGAAAAAAATGTCAGTCTGTAGGTCAGTCCTTTAGTGAAGCTATTTGCTCGTTCCAAAGTGTAGATTCCTATGGAGAAGAACGAGCAAGAAACACCAAAGGTTACTCTTTTTCAATCATGTTCACAATACAATTCTCTAGTTACATTGTTTCGTTGGTTCAAATATGTGAGAACAATGTAATACCAATATTTGGTCAAGGAGACGGAAAAATAAAAAAAATACAACCAACCGGTAACCCGTTAAGTCTTCATAGATGAAGCAACAACAACCATTACTAGAGGTATAACCGATAACATTGACCTAACGATCATTTTGTAAAACTTAACCGACTTCAAAGAAACAAAAGCAGTATTATGTATGGTTGTAAGTGAAATAAAAAAAAAATGAAAGCCGACCGCAGCCTAATCAGTGAAGTAGGTCAAACAGTAAGGGGCTTGACACACGGAGCAACTGAAGTTGAGGCAACTATCAACGTTTTTAAAGTTACCTATAAAATATTGAAGTTAAATTAAGTACAATCGCGGGTTGCTCACGTAAATATACTGAGAAAAGCTCTATTAGTTTAGTCAGTGAGCTGCGCGACGTCGCCGCGACCGCGCACGCTGCTCATGAGGAAGAACCCCTCTGTGGTTCGAAACTAGTAGAGCTTTTCTCAGTATATTCACGTGAGTAACCCGCGTTTTTACTTAATTTAGTATGTCTCACGATAGTTATTATAAAAATATTGAAGTTATTAATGTTACATACTAGTGTGGCGACACAAGTCACATGTCAACGGACGACGTCACAAGAATCCTACATCGCACATGCAAAGTTTACAAGCTAATAAACACGAATAGAAAATCCCAACGAACAACTGTTGGGCAGAAAGCCCGCCAGGCACGATCACCTCGCCTGGTCGGAGAATCCTCCTTTTCCGATCTTAGGGAACTATACTCTCTGTTCCCTAAACGAGCTTGTGTCAGCGGCTTCGCCTGCATTCCGGTGTATAAAGTATATAAAGTAGCCTAGTGTTATTCCAGACCATAACCTACCCCTGTTTCTAATTGCATCCCGATCCCTTCAGCCGTTTTGAAGTAATTAAGTAACGCATACACACAAACACTTTCGCATTTATAATATTACGACCCGCCCCGGCTTCGCACGGGTTCAATGTGCATGTTATTATACATATAAAAACCTTCCTTAAGAATCACTCTATCTATTAAAAAAAACCGTATCAAAATCCGTTGCGTAGTTTTAAAGATTTAAGCATACATAGGGACAGACAGACGGCGGATAGCGACTTTGTTTTATACTATGTAGTGATAGTGAAGATGCCAAATTTGGTAAATGAGTATGTCTGTATATTTCTAACTCAATCACGTCAAAACGGCTGAAGAGATCGGGATGTAATTTGGAACAGAGATCGATTATGATGTGGAAGAACACATATGCTACTTATTATCACACGGGAACGCGGGCGAAACCGCTGTCATAGCTAAAGTAGTTGCTATAACGTTTACGGTTACCGCAATAGTTGCTCAATGTGGAAAGCGCCTAACTGTTGAGTCGTCGTTGCTAAAACAAAAGTTAATGATTGTATCTTAGTTTCTCACTCGGCGTGAGAAGTTGGGCAATAGAAATATAATAATGCTGCAGCCAGGTTTGTATTTTATGGACCAAAGATTCACTTTTCAACATAAAGTTAAGTCTCGAAAACAAAGCTGGTTTGATCCAGAATTTGTGCTCAATTATTTAGAATTTGTAGACACTAGAGAAGTCACAAGAAATTTAACAGCCTTTTAATAACTAATACGATGTTTTCTTCAAAGTTTTACCTCTATAGAAAACCTTAGGATATTCCTAGAAACGGCAACGTGCGATCCACAATAGGGTAGATGTCTAATTTTTATTTTTAATGTTTTAAAATAATCTACCAGACGATCACACAGATCGCTATGACTCCGGTCTCTTAAAACATCGATAACTTTAAGACTTTTTTTTTTGTTTTAAGGGGGGAAAATCATCGAATGACTGCTCCCGCCTGGGTGAGGCGGGAGGGAGTGTCAGACTCTTACTGACTAAATACCACCCCGTTCCTTCTCCTGCACGTCGAGCCGGAGCCCCGGTTACCCGTTAGGTTCTCCGCGACTCCGAATCGGCATCGGCCGTATTGGGCCCCATCTGTGGTGGTCTGATGGCTCTTTGAGGCGCGCGCGGAACGCGACGCGCCGTACGCTCGGGTCTGTTTCTGGTCGGTCGGGGAGCCACCCATGCTCGCCGTCCGCAGGCCCGCGCTTACGGTGGCCGGAGATCGTCCCGCGATCCCCGACGCCCGGTGTGTCCTTCGCGATGGCTGGGTTGCGAGGAGGCAGCGCTTCGCTGCCTCACGCGTCCCGCCTCCTCCTTAGCTAGCATGACTGCTTCGCAAAAGGAGGAGACGGCATCCCAGGCCCCCTCGCTCCGCATCATGGCCTGCACTAGGCCCGGACGCGAGAGGTCGCCATCGCCGATCACTTCCCTGAGGACACGGCGGTGCTCAGCCCACTCAGGGCACTCCGCGACAGTGTGTTCCACCGTGTCCTCAGGGCGGTCCTCGCAGTGATGACACCCGGACGTTTCCTCCCGCCCCATCAGACACAGGTACCTCCCGAAACTCCCATGTCCGGTGAGGACCTGCGTCAGGCGGTAGGTGAGGACGCCGTAGCGTCTCTCAAGCCACTCCTCAAAGAGGGGACTTACCGCTGCGATGGCAGCGAGCCCAGCCCTCGGTTGCGACAGTCGTTGCTGCCATTCCGTCATGAGATCGCGCCGGAGCTCATCCCGCCACGCACTTATCTGGCGCGGCAGCGGAGTTTCGCTCTGGCGACGTGCCTCCGCGCGCATGATGTACACGCGCGCGAGCACCTTCGCCTCCAGATCCCACGGCGGTAATCCGGCAAGGAGGTTCGCCGACTCCCCAGAGATCGTGCGGTATCTGCGGATCATTCGGATCGCCATGACCCTCTGTGCCATGAGCAGCGTCGGAGCGGGACGCCGCAACAGGTTTGGCGCCCAAACAGGGGCGCCGTAGAGGGCCATGGACCGCACGACCCCGGCGTATAACCTCCGGCAGGAGGCGTTTGGCCCCCCGAGGTTGGGGAGGATGCGTTTGAACGCAGCCCCCGTCAACTTTAAGACTACGTGTTCAGTACAAAACACCAGTATAAGCATTCAATAAATAGTTACATAATAACATATGGCATATCAAACAAGATAAATGCATTAACATTATCAGGAAAAAGTGTACGAGAAGAAATCTTGTAGCTGATAGACATGATACCACTGAACTACACACAATCTTTTAAAATGTTTCGTTACATAACAAACTATGTACTTGTATTCATATGTAAAAACAAAGCATTTGTTTTAAATTGATTATTATTTTAAATTTATGATACTTGCTATAAAGTCAATTTGTTAATTTATATAATTTTGAACCTGAATTCGTTTTTAATGTAATTTTATGGATTTTATTAACTGAAATAAATTGGTATTATTATTATTAAATACCCCACAAATTAGTCTTTTGTATGATCACAACGGAGCTAAGTGCAACTCGTTTCGTAGAGGTGATCACTGTGAAGAAGAAATTAGCTAATAACTCTTAGCTCCGTTAACTCTCTCTAATGGTTACTTTTAAAATTATGTTGAAACGAAGCCTTATTAGACTGAGGGCTATAATACACTAAACAAGATGTACAAGCTGGTTGCGCAACCAAGCCGACACCAGTTGTGTAACTCTCTATAGAATTATATACAGTATATTGACAGCGTCTGGTTGCGCGCACATGGTGTCCCGGTCTAATATAGCCCGTATGGTGTCTTTTAATGTCGCGGAGAACCTAACGGGTTACAGGGGCTCCGGCTCGACGTGCAGGAGAAGGAACGGGGTGGTTTTTAGTCAGTAAGAGTCTGACACTCCTTCCCGCCTCATCCAGGCGGGAGTGGTCATTCATGATTTTCCCACCATAAAAAAATGGTGTCTTTCAATAGTATCTAAATAGAAACATAGGACATCCAAAAAAAGGGGACACTTGGGGGAAGAATGGCGTGAAAGAAAAAGCCGTTTTCAATGAGATAGAAGACTAAAAATTAAAATAGTTCAGAAACATTTTTTTATGAGGATAAGCCGGCAAATGGTAAGCAATCGGCGCCGCCCATGGACACCCAAAATACCAGAAGTCTTACAAGTGCGTTGCCAGCCGATTGGGGGTTGGAATTTGAGGATCGTTGGGATTTGTGAAGTTTGGGTAGAGGAGTAATTTCATAGGTAGGCAATCCCTAAGTAACTTACGGTTACGACATCCTACAATAGAAGAAGGTAAAGTCCATAATCAGATATGTAAAAGGCTCCCACAGAGAACACAACCTCAAAAAATCGCAGTTCAACCGCCAAAACTTGACGATCAGTCGGATTTGACCTCGGATCCACACAACACACATCACATATTATTTAGCTAATACGATAATAATGTCCAATTTGAGACAGGCCGCGAACTAAATCGGTCTAACCACTAACACACTGTGGTACGCTTCCGTTGCGAATCATAACAAGGCCTTGACGGTTATTAGCAAATGAATCAGAATGTTGCAAAATTCTACATTTGAGAACACATCAAACCATACAAAACCAGTTCATCATGGTCCCGCTTTGTAAGATCTTTCCGCAGAATCCACGGTCATTTTATAATGGTTTTGCATCGCTTCATGTGTACACAACGCATCGAATGTTCGAGAATTTCAAAATGGACACAAAGGTTAGACCTATCACGATTCTATCGAAGGTTTCAAAGGCTGGATTGAGACCTAATGCTCTGTGGGTGAAGGTTGTTTGTGATTAGGTGCACTCCTAAGAACTATTTATTGGTGTAGAAAGATTAAGAGACGGCGCAGAAGAACTAAAGTTCCCTTTGCCAATAGTCCCTTTCCTAAATGATAGGAATTCGTGAGGATTTTCTACCCCGATATCAGATGTACACTTTAATCTTCTGATGACGCCATTAGGACTATGAACTTCAAGAAGGTGTCGACCATTCTAAACTTCTAGAAGATATTTCTGTGTGTAAGCAAATATACACAAGTGCTACAAGTATAAAAAGACACCTGTGTTTGCATAAATAATGCAGACATCTGTTATCAGTGTCTGCATCGCCTTTACCTACTGTATATTTAATTGGTAGATCACATTTAGACTGTGCACTTGGAAGCTAGACCAGAAATGGACTTATCAAACAAACAACGCGTTCTAAAATCTGTTAGATAGTAATGAATGGAAAATTGGTTTCCTATTATTCTTGACTGACTGCAACCAGGTACCGAGATATGGACAATGACATTCTCTAAAATTTTGATAACCCTATCTTCAAGTCAAGGGTGCGTGTTTAAAACCTACCAAAGTGTCTTTATCCGAATTATATGTACTTTCTAAGATTATTTAGACACCACTGGCATACGGTGAAAGATAAACATCGTGAGGAAACCTGGACTTATAATTTCTTATTATAAGTTTGAAATCGCCAACCCGCATTGAGCAAGCGTGGTGATTAATGCTCAAACCTTCTCCGTGTGAGAAGAGGTTTTGCTCAGCAGTGGGCACTTATAAACTGTTGATGATTGATGATGATCTTCAAGTCAGCTATGGTGCGTTGGATTATGGCAAACTCTAGTATGAAAGCTTTTATTCAATCAATGCTAATCCTCCCCCCACCTTCATTACCCAAATCCCTCCAATCCTCTCAAAAGGCTGGTAAAGCACTTGTAACTCCTCTTGTGGTGTGAGAGTCAATGGGGATGTCTGTAGCTTACTATCAGGTGATACGTTTGCTCATTTTCGTCCCATCCCACACAAAAATTAAACAGGAAATATTTTTTTATTTCTATTTATGTATTTTGGGGTTTTTATCCACATGGATACGCCAAACCCATCGTACTCTATTAGTTTTAATTACAATACCTTAAGTAATAATATAACTAAACTAGACTAAACTAGACTGCTTCGTTGGCCGAGTGGTCGCAAGTGCGACTGCCGGGCAAGGGACCTGGGGTTCGAATCCCGGGTTGGGCAAAGTATTATTGGGTTTATTAAAAATATTCACAATAGTAGCACGGAGTCTGGAATTGTACTCGGTATACGGCAATAGGCTCGCCCCCTATTACATGGGACTCATAACATAAATAGTTAAAAGTGGGTGTTACATTGTAGAGGTACAGTGGCATAATGTACACCTCTGCCTACCCCTTCGGGGATAAAAGGCGTGATGTTATGTTATGTTATAACTAAACTAGGTTGTCGAGAGAAAATCATCAATTAGGTATTTTTGCTAATCTACTTAATGTTACTGCTAACTTAGATTAAGGACTTGCCAAAACTGTCTGTACTAACCCAAAATCTAGAAAATTAAGTTTGAACTCTTCGAATAATGATTCAGGAAACATTTATATTCTGATACTGATGATAATCATGAAGTCTCTCAAACCACTCTGATTTTTTTGAAGACAAATGCTACAAGTGCAGTCCAGCTGATGACACAGAATGGCATTGACACCAATTGACACGTAGCATGACATCACAGACGCAGCACGGTGTCAGGGATCATAATAATATCTCACACGTAATACGTAGGAACGGTGCTAAATGGGTTAATTTAGGAATTAGATGAGTCTGCACTTGAGAGCGTCCTAACTTGTAGTGCAAGTCTGCGACTGTCGAGAAAAAATGTATATTCCCGAGAGAAAAAAAAGTATTGGTATAGATGGCGCTGTGTGTATCGGTATATGTCACATAGGCTACTTTTTATCATTTTGTGATGCGAGCGAAGCCGCGGGTAAAAGCTAGCATTATAATAAATTGTCCTACCCGAAAATCGAACCCGAGACCCCTTGCCCAGCAGTCAATAGAAAATCAAAGTGTCGATTTGGTGTAACCTAGAATTATCGCAAAGCCTTTAATTTAGAAGATCGAAGATCTAGTCTCCGATCAAGTGCAAAAACAAAGGATTTCCCTTATCAAAAACTTCTACATTTCAGACCCAAAAATATGTATCCAAAACATATCGCCTCGTACATCGACTGGTTAGTGTCATACATATTGTTTATATGTGTTATGTCATCGTGATGTCATGGCAATTGATGTCAATGTCAGGTTTAACAGAGCGTGGGGCGGGGGCGCACTGGCAGCGGAGAGGAAACTCAATTATTTTACTATCTTTATTTGTCCTTGAAAACGCGTAATTTTTATTTAAAATTGCAAAGCCCTCACTACTATCATTATAACAACTGCTGAACTATACCTCTAGATCCTCTATTTCATTTCGTCGAGAGAATGAAAATTTGGAGAAGATTATGGAGCACTGGAAAGGTAGAGGGGAAAAGAGTACGAGACGCTCTCCAACCCGATGGTCGGACCAAATTGAAAACCAAAAGTGTCGCTCTCAAACATGTCGAAGACACTCATGGAAAGCTGTGAAGATTACAGGCCCTAGAGAAGAATTCCCTATGCAAATAATACCACCTTCAATAATGAAGAAACGAAAAACATATTTTATCTTAACGTTTGGAAGGTAGTAAGTCCTCTATCATGTGTGTAATTTAGTCTTTAACGATTTCTATTCTAATAGATAAAACTATCAATCAATCAATTATCAATATGAACGATTTAAATACTTGAATGTAATTATATTAATTGGCACTTGACTCCAACACTAGACGGTCACCTTCGCGCTATCATCATATATCATAATGATGCAGGCCTAAATTTAAGTAGGGCTCCAAGGTCGGAAGAGGCGCCATCTACAGTTAGCTTGCTTCGAGGTAGAATAAGCATTTTTATATCGAGTCCTTGGATAAAAAAATTAGCTCCTGACATTATTGAAACACATTCTTGATGATGTATGTAGCTATGTATACCTGGCAGACCAGGTATATGATGAGAATATCAGAATATTCTCATCATTAATTAGTTTTAGTTTATCTTATAACGCCCCTTAGAGACATCACAATAGTGATAGTATTTCTTCCATATCACCAGATGTTTGTCTGGGTCAAAAGTCATTCACTTGAGCTTCCCTCGGGCCCCAGTTGATATAGCCGGCATGCTTGTTTAAAGGTCCTTCTCCCAGTTTTGGTCCAATGCACAAGACCAAAAACTGTGTAAGACCTGTTGGCACCTTGGGCTTAAATTCACCTGATAGTAAGCCATCAGCGCCGCCCAAGGACACTCGGAACACTAGAGGTGCTTTGCAGGCCTTTTAAAAGAGAATATAGGCAGGATTTGTGTACTCAATTTCTCATGAGGTGTTCTCATACCCCAGAGAAGCAAAATGCAACTAGATACTTTGTAAAAAATACATTAATCAAAACCGCTGGTGTGTGTTGTAGGTTGAAAATTAATATATCGCCACGCTACCCGCTGCCAGTGGCACGGATAAAGCGCACAGTGACAATTCATTAACATATTCATAAGACAAGTTGGCTGCCGGCGCCCGGAGATACAAGAAACTTATACATATTGTAATTTATTTCTTATTTTATTTATTTATGTGTAACACACTTTCTTTATGTTATGCTTTTGTCAGTTTGACAAAAATGGCAGCGTTAGAAATGAATTGTGATGGAAATATAGTAAATAACTTTGAATCATTGAAGAGGATAGGCAATGGTGCACATACCTCTACATATTATTATTATTATTATGCAATGTAACACCATCTTTTAACCTGTTACGTTATGAGTCCCCACAATTCCATGCTATGCCATGTTATTACAGAATATTTTCAAAAAGACCGCATTACTTCTTCGCCCAGACTTGGCACCAGGAATCGAACACGACATCTCGGGCTTAATCAACACTCTCAAACAATGAAACGATCCAATAACCACCCCAAAAAATCAACTACCCACAACATCACACACACAGACAACCACAATTACATCATATCCAAAACACCGTTACGCTTACCCCACACACACACATTATGCAACAAACAGACACACACTCAAACACATTAGGCTTCCTAATGTGTTTGCTAGCTACAAGCGAGGCAGGCAGGACGCGGTCAATTACCGCCGCGGATATAGCGCCCCCCCACTGCATCCGCGGATGAACTACCTATGGAATGGTATGAATAATTTGTACTCAGTGTATTTGGGCCATTATAATAGGTTAGGGAATGAGGTCACACCTGTTTTTAGGGAACTGACAGGTGCCTTTCTTTTTGAATAGGGATAGCAGCGTAGTTTGTATTGAGTGTCATGGTTGTTGAGGTTGCAATTGGAACTGAGGGGTCGCTTGTTTAATTTCGGTGTCGTAAAAAGGTATTATTGGGTATTTAGGTTTATGATGTAGTCAGTCTCGCAATTCTGGATTTGTCATTGTGACATATCACATCAACAGCCTGTAAATGCCCACTGCTAAGTGAAGCCACCACCACGCTTGATCAATGCGGGTTGGCGATTACAAAATTATAATTAGAAATTATAAGCTTAGGTTTCCTCACCGTATTTTCCTTCACCGTTTGTCAGTGGTGTCTAGATAATCTAAGTACATATAACTGAGAAAAAGTCACATTGGTACTTGCCGTTGGTAGGTTTCGAACGCGCACTCATGCATGAGAATCGAGCGTTTTAAACCTCCGGGCCACAACGACATATGAAACATACAATTTTTGCCAGCTGTGCCTAAGTCTTTAATGCATACAACACAGGCACCTTTAGACCCCATGCTACTGCTTAATGACTGAGAACTTTCTAACAACTTATACAACAATCAGAGACCTCTTGCTAAACTAAGGCCCTTTTAATCAACCACTCAAAAACAAGGAACTCCAAATTTTGCAATACGGTAGATGCCTAATATTTATTTCAATGTCCATCTGGTAGATTATTTTAAAACACACGTATTTTTTATTTTCTTACAGAAACGAATACTTTCGACGATATATTGATTTGAAATGTCGCGTGACGTCACTTCTATGTACCTACGTTTTATACGTAGAAATGACGTTTTAGCCCCAACTCCTAAACTTTGATTCGATTTATCTAAGTATTGTTTTAATATACGACAAAATAAAAAAATACGTAACTTACGGACTAATCAGATTTTTAACTTTCATACCCTGTCATCATCTCAATTCAAACATAATATTGTAATTAAAGTACCGGAGTACGACCAGGATCTCCGCTCCCCTGGTCATCAACATCATAAAACGGTGACACATAAATAATATATATAAATGCATCCGTCTGTTAGCATTTATGTACAAAACCATTGATTACTGCACATCCGTAATTAATATTTATATGGACTCCTGTCCAGTGGAGTTATGTAATGGATTCTACCGTATTCTAACTCAACAGATGGCGCTAGTGAGAACCTCTCGCTATTTGTCCAATAGGTCACTCCGGAGCAGGTCTCTTCAGAGGGCCCGGTGCCCCTTACAGGTGCTGAGGGTGGCCACCGCGGCACCGGGGTCATTTTAGTGAGTTATGAATCCCACACTCCCTAGTCTTTCTCCCCGCTAGGGCTAGGCGCCTTTTGAAGGTTTCCCTCCGTCATAAAAAAAGGGCATTAACTATAGTTGACACTAGGATAGGTGTGTGTGAGCTCATTAGCTAGTGTCCCGAGCCGGACACACTTTCAGACTCCGTGCTACTACGGAAAATTTTTGAAAACCAAATAACGGGCGAAGTATGCCCGACCCGGGAATCGAACCCGAGACCCCTTGCCCAGCAGTCGCACTTGCGACCACTCGGCCAACGAGGCAGTCTAGTAAGATCGATTATTAATTTCGGCCGGTATTGACTCCACTATCACCACTGTTTATCAAACTGACTAACAAAAGTCGTGACGTTATTCCTATCTTATGATCTAAGATGCGATATCCAGTAGAAAATAACTAAGGTTATTAGATTTAACGATGTAATACAACTTTTATTACAAACCATCGAACCACAATCACAATTTTATAACATTTCAACAGACGGACGCCATTACATTACTAAATAACGCATAAAACACATAAATAGAACGCATTGCGTTCTATTTTCAAATTAAATTCGGCATTACAAATCGGAATTTTGAATTTCGAACACAATGCCGCATTCATTGATCGCCCGTCGTAGTGAGCGGACGTGTGTAATGTTTATGTCGTGTAATTAAATTTAAATGCAGCTGTGAGAGAGTTAATTACTGTTAATGGATGTAATAATATTTTATCATTATGTCGTAATAGTGTGCGGACGATTGTGTCGGGTGCTAATTGATGTATTATTTGTTATTGTTTATTGTATTGATAGTGACATTATGTACGGAACAAGAGGCTGAATAATATAAAGGCAACAATAACAAAACATTTTATTTTATAGATGGGATTTAGGTGATATTAAAATTAATAATATCATTGAGAATTTTGGAATCTGAAAACCAAATACAACTTTGCTCAAACACCGTATAGGCAGTCATATTCATATTAGCGTATTTATTTAGTAATGGTTACTTATAGTCTGATGATGGTATTTTGTAGTTGATATTAACAACAAAGACAGATTAACAAGACAATAACACCGAAAATCACAGCAAAACTACATAACAGCACGCCTTTTATCCCCGAAGGTGTAGGCAGAGGTGCTCATCACGGCATTTAATACCACTGTACAATGTAACATCCACTTTTCACAATTTATGTTACGAGTCCCATGTAATAGGGCGTGAGTCTATTGCCATACACCGGACACAGATCCAGACTAGACCCGGAAATCGAACGCCTCTCGCCCGGGAGTCGCACTTGGCCAAAAAAAAAAACACTCAATTAAAAAAAAAACTCCGCTCATTTCCCACAACACTTCACTGAACAGAACACTACACCAGTCAGACATCAGGATTCAAAAACATTGCGCTAATTGCGTCACACCACTTCAGCAAACCACACAAAGGCATATACAATAAATTTACGACTTAATCACAAGGGGTTAAGGTTCAAAATCCTATGAACATATACGTATAGGACACGGCATATCAACATGCTACAACTTGCTACACAATTTACGACTTTATCACCAAGCAATAAGGTTAAAATTTCTTTAAACAGATTGATATAGGTTGACATGCAACCAATGTTCGTTGCACTGTTATGTTTTTTCAAGAGTCACACTCTGAACTATTGACATCAAACTCTGTCAAAACGATTTTCGTCTTTATAACATAAGAAATAAGGTTCAAAGTCCTACTGGCAGGTGTTGGTATAAATTGACTTTGACTTGATGGTGTCTGAACAACCAATTTCTCGTTCGTTGCACTAATATTAATATTTTACCCTCGCATTTTGAGCTTTACCAAAACTAGTGATATTTGTCAAAACTATTAACAGCCTTATTACAAAGGGGTAAGATTGAAAATCCCATAAACAGATTGGTATAGGTTCAACACGAATCAACCTCTTGCACTAACATTATTCCTAGTCCTGTCGTCACTATTTCAGTCATAACTGTCAAAACGAGTTTCGATCTTATTAATAAAGACGTAAAGTTTAAAAATTAAATTGTATTAAAGTTTCACAGGGTAACTTAATGTGCAAACAATATGTCTAATGGCACAATTCTATAAATCAGCTTTTCAATGGAATTTCGACTTTATACCAAAGGGGATAAAGTTTAAAGTGTTTTAAAGGGTATCGGCATAGGTTAGCATGCAACCAATACTAGACTAATGCGATTCCTACCCCTCGCCCTTTGAGCTTGCAATAAAAACTTGACTGCTGAGCTTCGTTACAAACGGAGGGGGGAGATGGGCAAAGACTGTGTTTTGTGCAGATGTGACATGTTTTTGAAAGGCGTGTAGATTTGGAGTGTTCAATAGATATGTAATTTACGTAATGACTGCCTCGTTGCGTCGGCAGAGTGGTCGCAAGTGTGACTAGGCAATGGGTCCCAGGTTCGATTTCCGGGTCGCGCAAAGTATTACTTAAAGATTTTATTAAAAAAATCTCAATAAGTAGTAGCACGGAGTCTGGAATTGTGTCCGGCATATGTCAATATGCCCACCCTCTATTTCATGGGACTCATAACATAAATAATGAAAAGTGGGTGTTACATTGTACAGTGGCATTAAGTGCACCTCTACCCACCCTTTTCGGGATAATGATAGGGATACTATTGCCAAACCGGGCACGATTTCAGACTCCGTGCTACTACCGAGAGTTTTTCAAAATCCTGTATTACTTTGTCCGACCCGGGAATCCAACCCGAGACCCCTTGACTGTCAGTCATTATAAAACTATTTCTCTTAAAAAACTAGAAAAATAGGACAAAAATCAACCCTTCCAAGAAAACTTCACCCCCTTCTCGCACATTAATACAAATTGCAATTTTTACAAGCAATTTAGAACACCATCAATAAATATAAAACCAACAACAAATTGCTTTACTTCACAAGATGTTCGTGCGGCTAGGCATTAAACCGAGCGCGTCTAAACTACATCAATTAAATAGCTAGTCTGTGGCGCCGCGACGCCGACTCGTCGCAATCAATACCATGTTTACTGCGGGTTGCAGACGTTTGTCCACGAGCCCTACTTTTTACACTTTGTATTTTCGCGTTTTGAAAAGGTAAATAAAACCCTTTTTTAGGGAGTAGATTATAAGCATGGATGTTAAAAAAAAACGCGAACGTAATGTCATTTAGAAATGATTGGTGCATCAAAATGTGAGTGCCACTCACTCACTGAGTGGTGTATCTATGTGTGCGTGTATTTGCAACGCAGTAATGTTTTTTTTTAAGGGGGTAAAATCATCGAATTACTGCTCCCGCCTGGGTGAGGTGGAAGGAAGTGTCAGACTCTTACTGACTAAAAACCACCCCGCTCCTTCTCCCGTTAGGTTCTCTGCGACTACGACTCGGCATCAGCCCTATTGGGCCCCATCCATGGTGGTCTGATGGCTCTTTGAGGCGCCCGCGGAACACGACGCGCCGTACGCTCGGAACACCGTAATGTATAAAGTGTAATGACGGACCATGTCACGCGATAAATGTCCTTCGTCTCAATGTGTGTGTATTCTGCATGTAAGTCTATAGGAGCCAGGTGCAACACTCGTTGTTTCTAGAGACTATGTCTGCGTTTTTGAACGTCTTTGACTATAAGATTATATATACTTGCCGACAGATAAAAGATCAACCTTGGAATGAAATGAATAAACTTCAAATAATGAGTGGCTCTCAATATTTCTAAACTTTGTATCATTTCGATTCCGAAATAATTATAAAGTTTAGTGCATCCTGCTTCCAGGTACTAAACTTTATACTCGATCCGATGAAAACAGAGGCTCATAGTAAAGTTAAACAAAATAAATTAAAAGACGAAAAATTAGAACTTGTTCAAACTCCGCCATAACGTACTTTCAAAGTCTAACGAATTAATTCTTCAAAGGTACTTATAAAATAAAATGGTGGCGCCACACTATACCGCCGTATATTAATAGAAGTTTTAGTAGCTGAGACAATGAAGCGGTACTCACTTAATAGACCTTTACGAGCTGTAACACTGCACTCTGCCTGGAGTCATGCACGACTCTGGAACAATACAAAATAATACATTACCTCTAGTTTGATGAAAACATAAACAACAATTTTTGGTCGACGTTTGTCCAGTATCTCAGCTGGTGGCCCGATGATGCGTCCTACGATGGAGCACGGTTACAAAAGAAGCAATCTATTCACTCGGACCTCGAAGACGCCCAGGTTTATACCCCTCAAGGAACATAGAAACTGGCAAGTGGTTAAAAATACAAAGAAATTATGTTATCATACACATGAGGGTTATAGACGTACTTTTCAGCATTGTTTTGCACATTTCCAAAAATATACAGGGTGGAATGTTGTAATGCCACCTGAAGGGGAAGTACTCTTAATACTTGAGATTGATAATTTTATAACAATAATAAAAAAAAATACTCAAAGAAAATTCCACCCTGTATAAATAAGAAAAAATCTTGTCCGAGCCGTTATTGAGCATAAAAAAACCTTTGATACTTATCCACAAAAACAAATACTAAAATCCGAAAGCAACCAACTCTTGCGCAATAATAAGCGTAGTTCAATTAAATAATCAACTTTCTACTATTAACCAACCGGGATGAATCACACACGTCACTCGACGCAGGACCTTCACAATTAGCAAAACATTTAGGTAGATACTAGGAAATGTGGACGTTTGTAAGCAAATCTAGTGTTCTTAGGAAATTATTGGCACTTTCTTTACAACGATGACACATTGGCGAACTAATAAATAAACATTGGGATTTTAAGAGAAGGACTTTACATATTTTTGGGATAGATCGGCAAACGAGCAGACGGGTCAACTGATAAGCGATCAGCGTCGCCCATGGACACCTACAACACTAGAGGCGTTACAAGTACGTTGCCGGCCAGGGACTTGAGGATTGAAGATTTGATGATTTGGGAGGAAACTACAGAAGTTAGTTATTCTGTAGAGAGTTGTAGTTTTAGGTGGCACTCTGTAGTTTCTGTATATCATCACATGAGTATGAATGTGATTGAAGCCAAAGATGTACGTAAGGAGCGTAGTAGGTGGCGCTCTGTAGTTTCTACCTCTAAATAAGGATTATTTTATTCAATCCTGATGCTTTCTATCAATAAAGAGGTTAATTCTATCAGTCGAGCTTTCAACAGATCACCGTGCCTGCAAATCGTAATGTCAGTGAGACATAATTAAAAACATTCTTTCGGCGAATCACTGAACTCATTTATAGAAAATAACGAGCAGTACTGCTATAAACATGTAGGTAACCTGTTTACTAAATAAATATAGTTTCAATAACAAAATCGTGTTACATTTCCACCATAATTCACCTCATTCCAACTTTGCACTACATGGGATTACAACGGACTCATTATCATCAGTCAGTTTCCATCTACTGCTGAACATAGGTATCTTAGCACAGCATTGAGATCGATCTTCAGCTCTACGCATCAAACCACTGCTACCCACACAGAGTCATTACTCCAGCTAGGTGAAGGGAGCCCTACTGCACCTACAGCAGAATCATGATCAGCTACAGCTCATGACACTCATAATGGAACTAAGGGCCTCCTCTACATAAGAGCAGTACCCAAATAATTCCACCAAATCAGATAACCAAACCAATATGCAATGATACAAATAATTCAAAGAAACGCATCTTCAAAGGCCGGATAACAATCGTAGGCGCAGCTGGGCCGACAATGGTCGATTGTTGCCGAACTGTGCCGAACGCGTCACGGCCCGATGGTAGTGACTGAGTGACGTCACACGGCATTTAGAGCAGAACGGATGAGTAAAAAGCTCATAGTGATTATGAGTCATACGAGTTTTTTATTCGCGAACCTTGGAAATGAGTACAAATGAGTTTTGTATGTTGATTCGATACGTTGCTGTATTTACATAGGCTCGCTCTGTGCTTCGCAGGGGACTGACCTCTGTTGGTACTCCATTTACTTGGCTTAACAATACAATATTACATTGACTTCTCCCGCCTAGGGCGAGGCGAGTGAGAGGCGAGAGTGTCAGACTCTTACTGACTAACCGCCACCTCATTCCTACTCCTGCATAGAGCCGGAGTCGCGGATAAATTAAAAGGTTTCCGCGACTCCGGAGAAAATCATACAGCCGTCTTCGATATTACCCCTAACCAGATCAGTAACCACATTTTCCTTCATAATACGTTTTGTTTGATTGAATATATTGACATGTAAGATACATCATCCACGTTTAAAACTGCCTTAAAATACATCCCGTTCGCTCAGCGTACATTTGTGAATGAAGCATACATTACGCAGTACACTCAATGTCTGTCCAACAGAGCGGTAAACTACTGCTCAGCGTGTATAACGATGATTTATACTCTGTTTTTGATAAAAGTTATGCTTTTACACGTCATCATATTTGACTGCCTCGTTGGCCGGGTGGTCGCAAGTGCGACTGCCGGGCAAGGGTCTCGGGTTCGATTCCCGGGTCGGGCAAAGTATTACAGGGTTTTTAAAAAATTCTCAGTAGTAGCACGGAGTCTGGAACTGTGCCCGGTATATGGCAATAAGCTCACCCCCTATTACATGGGACATTGTAAAGTGGCGTAATGTGCACCTCTGCCTACCCCTTCGGGGATAAAAGGCGTGATGTTGTGTGTGTGCATATTTAATTGTCTGACAGCACGTCTTTAATTATTCGTATTTCGACGTATTTCGACGTCGTAGGACGATCTCCGGCCACCGTAAGCGCGGGCCTGCGGACGGCGAGCATGGGTGGCTCCCCGTCCGACCAGAAACAGACCCGAGCGTACGGCGCGTCGCGTTCCGCGCGCGCCTCAAAGAGCCATCAGAACACCACAGATGGGGCCCAATAGGGCCGATGCCGATTCGGAGGCGCGGAGAACCTAACGGGTAACCGGGGCTCCGGCTCGACGTGCAGGAGAAGGAACAGGGTGGTTTTTAGTCAATAAGAGTCTGACACTCCCTCCCGCCTCACCCAGGCGGGAGAAGTCATTCGATGATTTTCCCCCCTTAAAAAAAAAAAAGCCGTGGTGTGGTGGTAGCCCGGAGGTTTAAGACTCCCGCTTCTAATGCATGAGGTTACGTGTTCGAAACCTAACAACGGCAAGTACCAATGTGACTGTTTCAGAGTTATATGTACTTTTTAAGATTATATAGACACCCCTGACAAACGGTGAAGGAAACCTGGACTTATAATTTCTAATTATAAGTTTGTAATCGCTAACCCCATTCATAGCTCATGCCAGGACTTCCACATTTCGAACTATAACTAACTATACCAGATCACCACAGAGGCTCCATATAAGGACGACCTTGAAGTATATTAGTTCTATTTCGGACAGTGTATGGCATGAGTACATTCCGTATGATATGAACTACTCGTTACATTAAATCATCCGTCTAAATTACCGGAAGAAATATAAACTTCACATTTTCGGGGATATAGAAGACGTGGGTACGATCCGTACGATACTTGTAGAAAAAAATATAAGAAAGATGTAATACAGACTGCCTCGTTGGCCGAGTGGTCGCAAAGTATTACTGGGTTTTTTAAAAATTCTCAGTGGTAGCACGGAGTCTGGAATTGTGCCCGGTATATGGCAATAGGCTCACTCCCTATTACATGGGACTCATAACATAAATAGTGAAAAGTGGGTGTTACTTCTATGTGCACCTCTGCCTACCCCTTCGGGGATAAAAGGCGTGATGTTATGTTGTGTAAAGATGTAATAGGGATGGTGCAGGGTATGAAAAATAAAAATGTAATTAGTCCGTCAGTTAGGAAATTAAAAAATATTAGACAGGTATTTTTTTTTTTAGTCAGTAAGAGTGGTGGAGTGGAGAGTGGGGTGGTTTTTAGTCAGTAAGAGTCTGACACTCCCTCCCGCCTCACCCAGTCGCCCCACCCGGGAGCAGACATCGATGATTTTACCCCCTTAAAAAAAAAGACCGAAGCAATTCATTTTTAAAATACTACACAGTATAAGATGCCACGCACATCAAACATTCCCAATATATCAAATTAAATCCTCGCTGAACAGTTCGTTTGTTAACGCGCTTATCTACTAAACTGCTGTTTCGAATTTAAAAAATCTGTGTTGGATAGTTCATTTATCAAAAAAGACTATAACTACAAACAACCATCACACTACGATCAATAGGAGCCGAGCAGCGGGAGTATCTAAATTTCCAATAAGCCCGCAATAAGGTTTAAGAAGCCCGCTTCTCATGCATGAGGGCGTGGATTCGAAACCTACCAACGACGGCAAGTACCTATGTGCCATTTTCCGAGTTATATATACGTTTTAAGATTATTTAGACACGAAGGAAAACATCGTGATGATCCTGGGCTTATAATTTCTCATTATAAGTCTGAAATCGCCAACCCGCATTGAGCAAGCGTGGTGATTAATACTCAAACCTTCTCCGTGTGAGAAGAGGCTTTGCCCAGCACTGGGCTATAGGCTGTTGATGATAAACAAAATCTGTTCAACAATTTAGTATATTTTGATGTGCGTGACGTGAATCGCGTCTACCAAAATATCTCGCTGACAGATATAACTATCTTATCCATTCGACCCATACAGACACAATACAATAAAAAAACAAAAGAAAGCTGTACTGCATAGCAGTAGAATAATGTTCTGAAAAAACCGGCCGATAAGCCCTGAACATAATAATTGATAAATATTGTAGGGTGTGCGTCACTTTAGTCAGCCGTTGAACGTTGAATAATTGCTGTTTGCGACCTAGTTAAGGTAGCAGGGAGAAGCTGTATGCCGGTCGCTTCTAACGAACCGATGTGGGAGTCATTGGGAGAGAACTTTGGGAGGGCCCGTGGACAGTGTGCCTTACTGCATGATGATAACTTATGGTAATGAACTGTCAATCACAAACATACACCTATTTAAACGAATCCATTCATTAACATTATACCGTCTATTTTTTTTCACACACACATCACACTTAAACAACAGTTTGCGGATCACACAAAGAGTTGCTCCATGCGGGAATCGAACCCGCTACACGTTGCGCGGTAGCCGGATCTCCAACCATCACACCAACCGTGCAGCTAATGTTCATTACTGAGTAAAAGCTTTCCCCTCTTTTCACCCTTCACTGACTGACTCAATTTAATCACAATAAAGATTCATTCCACATAAACACAATTAACTTTATACCTACTTTTCTTATAAGGAAAATTAAATAGCAATCCTAGTAGAAGAAACAAACAAAGACATAAATATCGTGTAGGGGGAGCCTCACCCCTTCCCCTACCCTGTGCAGTCATTTAAGGGGCGTAGTATCTACAGATTGGACGGGTATCATATATCCTTTGAATTGCTGTCACTAAAATAGACCTATTATTTCAAACTGGAGATCTTTTGGCCCTATTCCAGCTAATTTTGGAATAGTGATAGTTACACCAGATTCGACCAAATGTTTAATATTAACATGGAACAACCAACTTCTGTGTTTTTTTTATTTTTATTTAATTTATTTAGGGTTTTTGGTTAAAATTAACATATCAAACCCATTGTTCCTTATAACTATTAACACATAGTACTTATCCTAGTTGTTTATAAATAATTACGAGGGTCGGTGCTGGGTCTGCGGTACTAGCAAGTACAACGCTTGTGCTATTTCTGATGCAGGCTCACTTAAAACACTCTGTATGATACCTACGTTCATCTTTGCAATGCCATACTTTCTCAGCAACGACTCCCGTTCCACCTTATTCCGGACACATTCCATCAGCAAATGTTGCACATCCTCAATCTTTCCACAAGTCGGACAATTCGGTGTGTCAGCTTTTCTCATTAGATGTGCAAATTTTGCCGATGGATAGTGTCCAGAACGAAGTCTAAAAGCTAATTTCAACATGGATCTATTTAGTGTAGTGATTACGAACCAAGGCACTCGAGGAGGTTCACTTTGTAAACTTTTATACCATATTCCTTTTTCTTTGCTACGTATATCAAAGTATTCTTTCCAGCAACTTCTGTTTTGTAGAACCTACTAAGAGTGATACCTACTTTCGTCTTTAGATCCTTCTCCGGATTTTTAGAACTTGTTGACTAGTCAGATTAAAGCTTTAAAGTACGCTTCAAGACCCGAACCTCACATAAATCCACCAATGCATCATTATCAAAGACAAAGTGAAAATCATTTATTTGAATTAGACCAGGAACGCACTTTTGAACGTCAACAAAATATTTAAAAGCTAAGCTATTTGCTCGTTCTAACAAGAAACTCCATAGGTTACTACTCTTCTAGAGGTACAATCTGGTGACGTATTAATGTCTTATAGCCAGAGTGGTTCTGTTGAGGGAACGAGATCTCGATCTCGATAGACGACTTGTATAACTCTGTTTCTTTCCCTCAATGGAACAATTCTGACTTTAGGACGTCATTGTAACTCCGCAGGTTCACAATACAATTTCGATTATTATCATCGTCATGAGACGTCTACTGTTGCTCACTTAAAGACAGGCGTCATTTTATGATTGCCACGCTTAGTCACATAGCTTAAAACACCAATTATCCAGCACAAAAAAAAATCTAACCCAAAAATGTTCACCAAACTAATATGTTGTCAAACTAAAGCGGCATTCACCCTACGATAAGTAACAACTATCTAGAATTGATGGTTATCTAATCAGCGCCTGGCCGACGCCCGACGCACTCTGTATTTTCTTTGAGAAGCATAACTATTGATAACAAAACCACTTGTACCTATTGGTAATGCTAAGAAATATGTGGTTGATGAATTATGTCATCCATGTTGAATCATTTTACAATGTTAAGTTACATACATACATAAACTCATGCCTATCTCCCTTGGGAGTAGGCAGAGACTACGGAAGCCAATTGCTACGATTCTCACATACCTCAATCGCTTCATCAACAGTCATCAGTCTTTTCATGCATGCTCGTCGGTTAAGGGTACTTTTAATTTGGCCCTTCTTTAATCTGTTCCATACGCCCTAGACGGATCTACCGTCTAGGGCGCCCTCTACCGACGGTAATAAAATAATGTTACCCACCGACTACGCACCAATTCTAAAGAAAACACCCAAACGTTTGATGATGCCTTATCGAATAAATTACATAACATAACATCACGCCTTTTATCCCTGAAGGGTTAAGCAGAAGTGCACATTACGGCACTTAATGCCACTTTACAATGAAACACCCATTTTCGCTATTTATGTTATGAGTCCCATGTACCGGACACAATTCCAGACACCACGTTACTACTGAGATTTAAAAAAAAAAAGTAATACTTTGCCCGACTTGAGAATCGAAGCCGAGACCTCTTGCCCCGGCAGTCGCACTTGCGACCATTCGGCTAACGAGGCAGTCTTTCATGCTAAGACCAATAGGAACCAAGCATCATATGAAATAGTGCAGTAATAATCCACTCGGCCAATGATGCAGTCTAATAATGACTTCAACAGAAATAATGTTACCTAGTACCTACACACCAATTCAACCAAGCCTTTGACGACTTCTACTCAAATAAATCGTAACCGACAAAAATCCTTCATTACCCCCGCACTTCCCGCGGCACACTCGCGTTTAGAATATCGGTTAAACCGACTTGTAAACTCGGTTACCTACATAGTTACTGCTATTTATAGACACCTCAATACATGGGGTTCCCTCAGGATGGGAGCTTCACTTATAGCTTATGGCGGAACACTGCCGATACATTTTCTATGTTTACTGATCGTGATTATCCATTAGTTTGGGTATTTTTGGATTTTTGGTTAATAGTGGATTGAAAAGAAGTGTTTCATGTAGTGGGTTTAACAATATGATACGATATAAGTCTTTGTCAAGTTACTGAATAGGGTATATGACTAATTTTTATTTTAGTGTCCTGGTACTGGTAGATTATTTTAAACATTACACACGTATTTTTTACTTTCTTACAGAAACGAATACTTTCGGCGATATATTGAATTGAAATGTCGCGTGACGTCACTTCTATGTACTACATTTTATACGTAGAAATGACGTTTTAGCCCCCACTTCTAAACTTTGATACGTTTTATCTAATATTATTTTATTATACAACATAATAAATAAATACGTGTCTAATATTATTTCATTACCTAACTGACGGACTAATTACATTTTCAATTTTCATACCCTGTCATTATCCGTATTTTTTAACACTTTTTTTTCATCAAATCATCCAATGACTTCTCCCGCCTTCGGTGAGGCGAGAGACAGTGTCACTCTCTTATTGACTGAACACCACCCCGGTCCTCTGATTTCAAGCCGCAGCCCCGGCAACCCTTTAAGTCCTCCGCGGGAATTTTCTATACTAGGTTTTAAGTTCCCCATTTTTTTGCTGTTTAATGTGGTCTCCACATTAGGATTATTTTTCTACTACTATCCCTAGCCCGAACAGGTGACGTCACACTGTACAATCGTGCCTCCGATCCTTTTACTAACGACAACAATCAACGAATCTTATCTTAAAAACCAACATTCCTCACAGTTGTGGCTAATTCCCGATTCCTAACAGGCCATTAACGCATTTGTAACTACTCAAGTGTTGCGAGTATCCATGGGCATCACCTGCTTACCATCAGATGATCCGTATGTATTTGTCAGTTTACATTGTAACTTTCGTGACACATACTAAATAAATTATTATGTTTTCGGTTTAATCACGTAATTATTTGACGAGGAACTCGACTAGTTTCAAGCTTTGCTAGAGGCTCATATTCATGTGCATCATTTCGCGACCGGCGTCGCGGCGACTGTCGCGCTGCTACTCGACGACTCAGTAGTTTTTTGTCAGTTTACACCAAAAACATGCGCCCAAATAGTAATAGAAACAACACATCTGAGTGAGTCCAGAAGACCTGTAACCATAATCAACCAGCTAAACAACCCTTTGTAAAACCTCTTTGCGAGGGAGATTATAAAGTCTCCCTCGAGAAAACAACGGCACTGAATATTCAGAGTGCATGCTATCAGTGTAAGAACTCCCCTTTCCAAGCAATGTATGTACATTTTTATTAAGACATCATCCCTGGTCCCTTTGTAAAAGGGTGAGTCAAATAGTTTGTGTGTAACCTTCGTACTTGCTTTTATTGTTACTGAGGGAAAGTTACATATCTGTTATAGGTTATAGCGACGTTGTTATTGATGCAATACACGTACAAAGTAACTACGTTACTCAATTTTATTCGCACCTAGGTTCACTGACGAACCGACTTTGTGCTCTCAAAAGTAGACCTTTTCGATTTTTGAGTGGGGAAAATCACCCAATGACTTCTCCCGCCTTGGGTTAGGTGAGAGGGAGTGTCAGACTCTTACTGCCTAAATAGTACCCTGTTCCCGGAACCCCGGTAACCCGTTAATTGCCCGCAGCTCCGCATTTCGTGCATGTATGTAGATCATGAAACAAATGCCTTTGACTCCTTTTTTTTTTTTTTTGAGGGGGGGAAATCATCCAATGACTTCTCCCGCCCGGGTGAGGCGGGAGGGAGTGTCAGACTCTTACTGACTAAAAACCACCCCGTTCCTACTCCTGCACTTCGAGCCGGAGCCCCGGCAACCCGTTAAGTCTTCCGCGGCTCCGTATCGACATCAGCCCTGTTAGGCCCCATCTGTGGTGGTCTGATGGCTCCTTGAGGCGCGCGCGGAACGCGACGCGCCGTACTCTCGGGCCTGGTTCTGGTCGGGCGGCGAGTCACCCGTGCTCGCCGTCCGCAGGCCCGTGCTTACGGTAGCCGGAGATCGTCTCGCGATCCCCGACGCCCGGAGTGTCTCTCGCGACGGCCGGGTCGTGAGGAGGTTCGTTCCCTCACGCGCTCCGCCTCCTCCTTAGCTAGCATGACTGCTTCGCAGAAGGAGGAGACGGCATCCCAGTGCCCCTCGCTCCGTACCATGGTCTGAACCAGAGCCGGACGCGAGAGGTCGCCGTCGCCGATCACATTCCTGAGGACACGGCGGTGCTCAGTCCACGCAGGACACACCGCCACCGTATGCTCCACCGTGTCCTCCGGGCGATCCTCGCAGTGATGACACCCGGGCGTTTCCTCCCGCCCAATCCGAAACAGGAACCTACCGAAACTTCCGTGTCCGGTAAGCACCTGCGTCAGGCGGTAGGTGAGGACGCCGTAGCGTCTCTCAAGCCACTCCTCAAAGAGGGGACTTACCGCTGCAATGACAGCGAGCCCAATGCCTTTGACTCCTAAGTTTTTATTTGGTGGATCTGATGAGTATGCCATTTAAGTTTGATGGATTTTTTGTGGAATAGGAGGCAAAAGAGCAGACGGATAGTCTGATGATAAAGCGATTGGCCCCATGGACACCCGTAACACCAGATGAGGCGCATTTGCGTTACCGGCCTTACAGAAGAGTACGCTCTTTTCTTGAAGCTTTGAAGAAATGGATATACGAAATAATTATGTGAGTAAACCTACACAAAACACAGTACACAATTCCTTCAAGAGTTGCCATCAATAAAACTATATAAAAACATGTATGTATTGCTCGCAGTCGCAGTAAAACCATTTATGTCCCGAACATAATGACATAATCATTGGAGCTGTGGAACTGACCTCAATTGTCTACAAGGTCACTGTCGTCGGCCCACTCCGGCGCACATAGGGACATACCGTCATACTGTCATATTATATGTCTGGGAATCTGAGGAGTTTGGTATAGTGGGGAAATGGTTCATAATTTGTACGCTTAGATTGTTAGATATTGCTCTTTTATGGGAGCAGCCGGTAAACGAGCAGACGGATCACCTGATGGTAAGCATAAAGAAGAAGAAGTATTACAAGTGCGTTACCGGTTTTTTAGGGATTAGGAATTTGAGGATTGTTGGGGATTCAGGGATTGGGGAGATTGGGAGGGTAATTGGGCATCCGGTAACCTCACTCACACGACGAAACACAACACAAGCGTTGTTTCACTATAGTTTTCTGTTCGTTGGTGGTATCACTCCGGTCGAGCCGGTCCATCAGTGCCGAAGCATGGCTCTTTAAGCAAAAATACATTTACTGACTAAAGCCTATTGTATATGTTCTGACTGATATCGTAATACATCAATTAACAGTAACAACGATGATTTATATGTAAAGAGTGCGACCTATAGGTCACTGGTGATAAGTGAGACTTGTCACAGGAGTAATTGGTGACAAATTGTACTCAATGGATTGGGGTACGAGTCTTGATTGGTGACGTTTTATTATTGCTTTCACTGATTCATGTAGTGGTTGAGAGATAAGTGTGAGTTCGATTTAGAAGTGTTAAGTTTAGATTCACCGAAAGTCGGTTGTCTTTAGTCTATTGAAGCAGTGTATTTGTGTAGTAGGTTATATTCACCGAAAGCCGGGAGGAGGGTAAGCACGATTGTTCATTGTGAAATGTAATACTCATATTGAGCAATTTTTGAAACCGTAAAACTATATTAATTCGTCGAGTACCGTCATTGTAGACACAATTATAGAACAATAGGTTGCGGTCACCGGTGACCGCTTGGTGTTTGACAGTTTAAACTACCAAACTGATATCGATACCACGACCCCTTGTTCGGCAGTTAATTTTACTCGAGTCTACTTGATTAACACGGTAATTAATTGACGTAGAGACCAATATCTTGTTACAAATTCGACGTAGGAGTAGTGAAAGAGGTAAGTAAGAATCAAAAGTGTTGCCCCACACTAGGATCTCCTGTGTCGTGTGTGCGTTTACAAATATACAAGTTGACATACACATGACACCTAGACCCGGAACAACAATCTGTGGATCACACAATGCGTTGTTCCGTGCGGTAATCGAACCTGCGACACGTTGCGCGGCAGTCAGTTGCCAAACCACCGCGCCAACCGTGCAGTCGTTCTATTTCGTTTCGTATTAATTAGCGTTCTATAGTTCCTGTCTTCCTCCATGGGAGACAGGCGTGAGATTATGTATGTATGTAAATTCTAGGTAGAAAAATCACACAATTCGAGAAGTTATGAATGCATTGCCGGTATTTTGGGGGGCTTTATGCAACTCGTAACATACTCGACTGGCAAGAAATGTTCATCAACTTCATAATAACTACAAAACTCTACCGATCCCCTGCAAAAGATCTCACTTTATACAAAAAGATTACTCATTTATTATATAATTATTTTTTTTTTTTATTTTATTTATTCATTTACATCAGGCAACGAAGGCCCATATTAATACAATAATACTAGAATATAAAACATAAAAATACTATAAATACATAATTAAACAAGTCATTAATATAATATAAGTAAGTAACTGTCCAGTCGAGGCCAAATACTGTTGAAGTCAACCACTGATAACACAGCGCCGACTGAGAACGATTCGCTTATAAATGATAACACTATTTCAATCTGAGAGATTTCTTTGATAAAGCTGTTATTAAAAGTAGAAGTTTATGAAATTTTCCATTGTTTTAGTACTAAATGTGACATAATAATTATGTGCAACTGTATTAATAGGGTAGACGACTAATTTGTATGTCAATGCCCGTCTGATAGATTGTTTTAAAACATTACACACGTATTTTTTATTTACTTACAGGAACAAATACTTTCGACGACATATTGATTTGAAATATCACTTCTATGTACATTTTATTCGTAGAAATGACGTTTCAGCCCCCACTCCTAAATTTTGATTCGTTATATCTAAGTATCATTTTATTATAACAACAAAATAAAAAAATACGTGTCTAATGTTTTTTTATTACCTAACTGACGGACGATTTTTAATTTTCATACCCTGTCATCATCGCTATTACTCAATTACGCAGTCTCCAAAGTTACTGCTACTGAATCAATGAAGTTTTTTAAGGTTCTATGTCCCCTGGACGAGGCAAGGGGCATCTACAGAGGTCCTCCACCTTGAGGCCGTCCACAAATTCTGTAAATAAGCATAACAAACATATCATCACGCCTTTTTATCCCCGAAAGGGTAGGCAGAGGTGCACATTACGGCACTTAATGCCACTGTACAATGTAACACCCACTTTTCACTATTTATGTTACGAGTCCCATGTAATAGGGGGTGAGCCTATTGCCATATACCGGGCACATTTCCAGACTCCGTGCTACTACTGAGAATTTTTTAAAAACCCAGTAATACTTTGCCCCACCCGGGAATCGAACCCGAGACCCCTTGCCCGGCAGTCGCACTTGCGACTACTCGGCCAACGAGGCAGTCTGTAAATAAGCTAGGTATTTATCTTCTTCATAAATAGCGTTTTACCCACCATTTCCTAAATATATTTAACAAAACCTCCGTTAACTTAAATACTACTCTTATTTACTATTTTATATATCAAGGTAGCTGCTTTGGATAAAAGCTGTGACGATATACTATGAAAAACCTCATTTAATAAATTAATTATTAAAATAGCGCTACTACACACCAATATTTAAAGAAACTAGATTTATACAGCATTTACCATCGATTAACCGGAGTGATACCACGGCCTCACAGAAAACCGACGTGAAGCAACGCTTGCGTTGTGTTTCGTCGTGTGAGTGAGGTTACCGGAGGCCCAATTACCTTCCCCTTCCTCAATCTCCCCAATCCCTGAATCCCCAACGAACCTCAAACTCCTAATTCCCAAAAAGCCGGTGACGCATTTGTAACGCCTCTGGTGTTCCAGGTGTCCATGGGCGACGCCGATTGCTTACCATCAGGTGATCCGTCTGCTCGTTTACCGGCTTATGCCATAAAAAATTAACAAAAGACATGTTCTATCAGACTACTTTTTGCTCTACTGCTAAAAAAGGCATCTTCTTACACGGAGAAGGAACACGCGTCACATCAACAACCAATAAGTGGCCACTGCTGAACAAAGGCCTCTTCTCATACCTAGAGTCTTGAGCATCAACCACCACGCTTGCTCAATGCAGGTTGGAGATTTTAAACTTATAATTACAAATTATAAGACCAGGCTTCAATAATAACTATCGTGAGACATACTAAATTAAGTAAAATCGCGGGTTACTCATGTGAATATACTGAGAAACGCTCTACTAGTTTCGAACCACAGACGGGGTTCTTCTTCATGAGCAGCGTGCGCGGTCGCGGCGAGACGTCGCGCCCGCGCAAACTAGTAGAGTTTTTCTCAGTATATTCACGCGAGTAACCCGTGTTTTTAATTAAGCCAGGCTTCAAAGTCAAAGTCAATGTCAAAATAATTTATTTAAATTAGACCGCGATGACACTTTTGAACGTCAACAACAAAAATTAAGAAGTGAAGCTAGTTGCTCATTCCAAGGTGTAGATTTCTATGTAAAAGAACGAGCAAGAAACTCCATAGGTTACTCTTTTTCAATCAGGTTACCTCACGATGTTGTCCTAAATCGTTTTATCTGAGAATAACCCAAGTGTAAGAACCAAAAACACCTAAATACCTAACAGATCTAGGATGCAGACGTGCATACAGAAGCTCTACACCTAACTAAATATACAAAGAAACATTTTTTCACATACATAAATAAGTCGTGTCCAGTGTATTATCAGAAATCTTCGAGACACAATGCACCAACGGCCGCATGTTCCCTCTCACTCATATACATACATAAACCACACCCGTCCCACTCTAGCCAGGATTCGGTAGACCGGTTCTTGGCACGTATAAAAAATGTAACCGCGGTTGTATTAAAATATATCCTCGACATAATCTTCGAAGGATACCATACTGTAGTGCTAAGTATACAATATGGTTGAAAAAGACACATATCATCATGCTTTTTATCCCCGAAGGGATCGACAGAGGTGCATATTATGTCACTGTACAATTAAACACCCACTTTTGACTGTTTATGTTAAGTCCTATGTAATAGGGGGTGAGCCTATTGCCATATACCGGGCACAATTCCAGACTCCGTGCTACTACTGAGAATTTATTCTGTGTCCTGCAGTAATTCACCGAGGGAAGTGGAAACTATCGTTATTTTCTTCTCATCTTATAATATCTTCTGATTTATTTCGTTGCGGGCTATAAGACAGTTATTCATGTCCCTGGGACGCGCCGGACTTTAGTGTTCCGGTGTTTGCATGGTTGTATCTACCTCTACTATAGATCCTAGTGTACAGGAGTTGCACCGGTTTTGGGAGCTAGTGGCAGGCTTGTCCCATAAAAAAATAGCCTTTTAACAGGGTTAGAGAAAAACTATCGGCTTCATCACCATAAAAATCAGGAACTAGCACCCATATGACGGCGCGGTGGGATAGATAGCAGAATATATTTATTTTTAGCAACATTACCGGTTACTGTGCAAGCTGAGCTAAAAGTTCAATGGAACTGATATCGAACCTGTTCCCTTGCGTTGGCGGCACACTGATACAAACTATGAGTCATGCTATGCTATACTATAATAAGCTAGCAAGTTATTAAACTACTGAGCAAAGACTTGGGATTGATGATCGGGTACGGCAACGTTAGAGACCTTAGTTCATCAGTAGACGTGACGAGCTGAAGCTGATGATGATGAAGGCAGGCTGGTTAAAATTGTATGTTCTTAACATATCTAAGTCCACTAACAACTGGGAAAACATTTAGTTTATTCTTCGCTAAAGAAATGAATTCGCAGCATGCAGTATGCAGCACCGCCCTCCCGCTCGCAGTTAAACGCTCATGCGGCAGAGATGCCTTGACAGATGATGAGTCAACAACTCCTGAAGATGCTCCGTGGAGGAGCGAAACATGAGAGTGGTTCGAGTTGCGTGTCGTGTGTGTTTTGTGAAGCATCTCTGCTTAAGCAAAGGTTAAGCAATCATTAAATTACTAAATATGACGGTAAGCCTCTAAATCCAACCTTTTTCCAAATCCAACTAGGTACCATAAAGTAGGGTAGGTACCCTATTTCAGAAACGAGTATTCAACTATTAAACCATAAAAATAGTTCTTGAACCTTATATCAAATGTGTAAATCGTTTCGTTCCCAAGGTCAAATTCTAGTTAGTAAAATAAACGCGAAAGTTTATGTGAATGGGTCGAAATTTAGAAATCAATTCAATTGCTTATACACACGAAACTACTGAAGGAATTTAGGTTTTAGGATATAACTTCAATTGGACTAAAGAGGAACTTTTGAATGTCAAACAAGAAGAATGTCTTGTCGGTTAGTCCTCTAGTTGCTCTATTTGCTCGTTCCAAAGAGATTCATATGTAGAAGAACGAGCAATAAACTGCCTTAATTTACTCTTTTTTTTAGTTACATAGTTTTGTCGATTTAAATGAATTAAAAAATGAGGTTCAGTTTCATCTGTATGTTTGCACGTCCGCAATTACCTCGCGGTTAGCTGAACCGATTTTGGTGCTGTTTTCTGAAAAGTCATGCACTTAGGAGCAGGCTTCAGTATATAACCGACTTGAAACATTGAAGTCAAGACAAACAGATTGAAGTCTATTTCCGTAAGCGCAATTTTTGGCATACTTATAGATTTTTTTATAGCATAAGAGGGCCAACGATCAGACCGAATCACCTTAGCAATTGGCATCGACCCTGGACATGGACAACAGCAAAGTTCCAAATCTCTAACAGTCGAACTTCGGACCGCGGCAAAGTTCAATAACCCCCAGTTTAATATTTAATAGTTAAATATTAAAAGAAACGCGGTCTGTGTAAAAACGAACGGTGTTTTAGCAAATACTTGTGTAAGATCTCACGTAAAAATATTTGTATAGTCGGCAGTCCGTTGTAGGCATGCGCTGTAGACGTAGCTGTGAAGATGTGGTATGCGATAATATAAATATTTTGCCACTTAAAAGGAGAGGTAACTTGGTTCATTAGTTGAATGATCATAAGAGTTTCAGGATCAATCGTACAGTTTTGGGCAAAGTATTCAAGCTTTGCTTCCAAATATAATATCACTGTTATTACCCCGAAGAAGCAGGCAGACAACGAAAAGGGAAACAGACTTAAAAATGAAATACCAACTTTTCGCCAGTCAGAAACTTCATGCAATAACAGAGATGTATGATGTCTAGACCATGCACAATTTGAAAGGACATTTTTTCTAAAATTGTCACTTTCTCCGACCTTGAAATTTTAAGTTTACAATATTTATCAAACCACTTTTGCTAAAAAATAACACCTTTACCAAGCCAAGCCACCAAGCGACACAAAAAACCTATCTTCACTACATCCATAGCATCGCTACCAGTGTCCCCAACGTCAACACAACCAGTAAGTCAGGCCTGTAGACCGAGTCTCAAAAGCCGCCTTGGTTACGCAACGGTATATCTTATTAAAGCTTGGGTAACGAGTAAATTCGCGAACCAGCCCGTATACACCGACCTCTTGCGTAATGGAGGACGAGACGCTGCGGCTACAAGGAAAATATCCTTTTATTGAATTGAAGATTTTGTAAAACTGTAAATACGGAGTTACTTTTCTATTTAAGTGTGGGATAGCCATGCTTCGGCACGAATGGGCCGGCTCGACCGGAGTGGTACCACGGCCGAGCAGAAAACCGACGTGAAGCAACACTTGCGTTGTGTTTCGTCGTGTGAGTGACCTCACTCACGGTAACCTTACCGGAGGCTCAGCTACCCTCCCCCCTTCCCCAATATCCCCAATCCCCGAATCCCCAACAATCCTTAAACTCCTAATCCCCAAAAGGCCGGTGACGCACTTGTAACGCTTCTGGTGTTCCAGGTGTCCATGGGCGACGCCGGTAGGGTTTTCGATCAACCACATACATCATACTAATATTATAAATGCGAAAGTTTGTGTGTTTGTCTGTATGTCTGTTATTCAATCACGTCAAAACGGTTGAAGGGATCGGGATGACATTATGAGCAGAGCGATAGATTATGGTCTCTTAACACATAGGCTAGTTTTCATCCCATTGGAACGTGGACAAAGCCGCTCGCAGAAGCTAGTACATGCATATTGTGACGTCTGTCATCCATTGCGGCAAAAGAAGACAATAGAACGCGAAATGACACGACTCTGGCATACCTTAGCTTCATCAATACTTTTATACATGCTTTTATATGTATATATATATATATTAATTGATGGGCAGACGTTTAACCACTATCTCGCCTAGTGGTAAGAGATGATGTGGTCTACGATGGAGCACGTCGTCCCATAAGCAACCTATTCACTCGGGCCTTGAAGACATCCAGGTATACCGTTCAAGAAATACAGACTCTGGCAAAGTATTCCGCTTTTAAGCACTACGCACAAGGAAGCTTGATGCGAAGCGCTTCGTGCGTGTGGGGGGGACATCAATCATGCATCGATTCTTCGATCAACCATTCTTTACATATATTATTGGTTAAAGGTGAGGGTAGATATAATATAGCATAATTAATTTGTCTACAATATGGCATAGAAATGACCTAATTACACAATCGTCTTCTCATCTAGGATAGCTATTATTCAAAGAGCCATCAGACCACCTTCAGCCCTACTGGGCCCCATCTAGAGGTATAGGGCCCAGTAGGGCTGAAGCCCGATACGGAGCCGCAGAAGGCCTAACGGGTTGCCAGGGCTCGAAGAGCAGGAGTAGGAACGGGGTGGTTTTAAGAGTCTGACACTCCCTCTCGCCAACCCAAGGCTGGAGAAGTCATTGGATGATTTTCCTCCATTAAAAAAAGGATAGCTATTATGATTGCGCTTTTAAAGACAAAATCTCCCTTGTAACGCGACCGTTCAACGCGTATAATTTCCTCAACCGACTATCCACCGCACCACTCAATGTACTCAAGGTCACACACATATACACATATGTTTTTAAAATAATAAATGTCTGAGCTATGATTTCACCACAATAGCGTCGATGCATGCCTTATCTAGTGTTACGCAGATTAACACATTACCAATACTTTATTAAACGCTGTTGCATTGTCTTTTATTGGGAACACTAGTTTATCTATTTGAAGGACTATGTCCATATTCTTTTTAAAGGCTGACAGCGCAGAGCGCACTCATGTTCCATCAGGTGATACGTCTGCTCTTTTGCCCCGAATTTCATAAAAAAATGACAATATGTGGCTTCTCTGCGTTAGATTGCTATAATCTCCACCGCTTGCCAGACGCGTGAGGTAGCTTAGAATTTTCAGATTTATCTATCGGGTCACTGTCAAATGTGCAATCTCTTAGTCAGCTCTTACAACACCTTAAAACTCTTAATACAAACTTCAGAGAGCACTCCAGAACCTCTCGCAAGCACTCCCAAACAACAGCAAACGTACAAAAAAACCAAAACAAAAACAGCACTCAATTTTTAAGGAAGCCATGTTGGTTTTTGAGAATGCACCGCGTAAACACACTGATGACTAGACGTGCCGTGTTTCCGTGGCGAGCTGGCAACGCGCCAGTGACGTCATCCACCGAGATAGCCTATTCACAGTTGCGAATAGTACTTACTATGAAATATGGGAATTACGAATGCTTTTATTATATTTGAAAGGTGATGCGGTTTTGTGATGTTCTCTCTCTCTCTCACACATCGCATTAACAACCTATAAGTGGCCAATACTGACCAAAGCCCTCTTCTCTCAAGGAGAAGGTTTGAGCATCAACCACCACGCTTTATCAATGCGGGTTGGTGATTATAAACTTAAAATTGGAAATTATGAGCCCAGTGCCTTTGGCCAAACGCCACTTTAGTGCTTGTCTACAGAAAGTAGAATACTAAATGTATGGGGATGACACTGACAAGTGTCAAAATTTACGTCAATCCCATATAATTTGGTTTTCTATTCTACATGTAGACAAGCGCTAAATGGCATTTGGCTACAGCTGCAGGTAAGTTATGGGATTTTACAGTATTAGAATGCAACTTAAAATAATATGAGTGTCATCAGCCTCTTCCGAACTTGCTAGTTGTGATATCAACTTTAGTTAGACGTTTCTGATTTCTCCCATCACAAGGACCGACAGCTGATCAAGATACAGAGTGAAATCTCACAACATTTGCCAGGCCCACATATCCTGCGAAGAACAGTTATCTCAGTTCACAAGGTCCTTGCATTCCATTTCGATCCTTATCGTCATGAACAAAAAATGCAAATTGCATCGTCTTTCACATATCATTCGCGTCGCCCACTTTCTAAATGAGTCATCATTTTTAAAACGAAATTCGTTTTTCAAATAAGTTAGTACAGCTAAAAACCAGTATATATCATGATCCCGCTTTGTATGACCTTTCCGCATGTTCGACGGTCAGCTTAAACTGATTATGAATGATTGCTTGATGTGTACCCGTAAATATGGCTATGCCTAGATACGAGTCTAAAGGCGTGCCCATTATCGTACGTATATGGGTACAGTTCTGCCTAAGTTTCGGCCTGGAACTGTGCCAACGGTACTATAAATGTCTAGACTGGAGTGTATTTGCAAAAATCTATTGTTTTAAATATAGATATTTTATTTTTATGCGTGAGGGGGTGTATTTTGTTGAAGAAGTCTGATTTGTTTTAGCTTGAATTAGCTTCGTAAACATTGCTGTGCGAATTTGAATCTTAGAAGCAAGTGACAATTAATGGGATATTATTTTTAAAGTTCTTTGTAATTTTGGACCATTTGGATGACTTAAATGACTGACTAATGACAAAGACTTCGTTCTGAAATATTAATGTCCTCAGTGCTATCCTCACGCAGTTCGACGAGTTTGGGGATTATGACAAACCACCTCTTATGGAAAGGCCTTCCTTTGTCCAGTAATGAGCGTATTCCAGTAAATAATGGTACAGATCTACTCCACAGCTTTATCAGATTAATAGGGTAGTTGCCAGGGTAAGTAAATTAGAAGTCTAATTAGTCCGTCAGTTAGATAATGAAAAATTATTAGACACTTATTGTTTTATTTTCTCGTATTAAGTTACAATACTTAGATAAATTGGCGTTAAGTGTAGGAGACCTCCCGGCCGTTACGTCACAACGTGCTACGTCAAATGTGGCATGCTGTGACGTCACACGACATTTCAAATTAGTATATCGTCGAAAGTATTTACTTTTGTGAGAATGTGTTAACCTATCAGATTGACACTAAAATAAAAATAGGGACACTACCCTATTGCCTAAAATACGAAGTCTTTTACTAAAAACAACCGACAAATAACAAGGAAAACCTCAAAATATAGTCCAACTTTACAACGACACCACAACAATGTGACGAGCTCAAGTCAAAAAAGTAAAAAGACCTCCCCACAAAAAATTCAGAACAACTTTTTTCCTTCACCCATTGTTCTTGTGAAGCGATTAAGAAAGAGATCTGCTCTGCTTATGTCCTGTCGATATAATGATACATGTCATCATGAAGGCCAATGACATTTCTGAAGCAAGCACATCGTGGTACACGAAACTAGATAAATGCTTAAGAGATTTTCAATTTTATAGGAATCTTACTAATATGTATTATAAATCGGAAAGTGAGTTTGTTTGTTTGTTCCGATTTCACGCTGTAACTACTAAACCGATTGCTTTGAATTTTTGCAGACGTAAAGTTAGAAGTCTGGATTAAATAACTTTTTATCCCGGGAAAATTTTATATTCCCGAAGGAAAACAAAAGTATTGGTATAGATGGCGCTGTATGTATTGGTATATGTCACATAGGCTACTTTTTATCCTTTTGTGACGCGAGCGAAGCCGCGGGTAAAAGCTAGTTTAAAATAAGGTTGAAAATTGTAATGACAGATTTGTGATAGCTCGACTAGCTGCATGCATGATCAAGATTGGTTAATCCTACTAATATTATAAATACGAAAGTTTGTATGTCTGTTACTCCTTCACGTCAAAACGGCTGTAGGGATAGTAATGAAATTCGGAACAGGGGTAGATTCTAGTCTGGAATACACACATAGGCTATCCCACAGGAATGCGTTCGAAGCCGCTGGCACAAGCAAATAATTTTCAGAGGATAGCTTTGACCTGTAGTGTGTCTAAACATGGATCCACGCGAGACGTAATGTATTTTCTATTTTCTCATACACAGGCATTCAAGCGGTTAATTGCGATCAAAACTAGAAAGAGTAATCTTATCTTATATCTTATACTGTTATATTAAGCGGAAGAGTTTGTTTTTTTGTTTGTTTGTTTGAACGCGCTAATCTCTGTAACTACAATTCTGATTTGAATAATTCTTTTTGTGTTGGACAGCGCATTTATCGAGGATGGCTATAGGCTATAAAACATCACGCTACGACCAAAAGAAGCTGAGCAGAGCGTGTAAAACCGCGCGAAAGTAGCTAGTTTTTCAATACATTTAAAAGCGTTTGAAAAATCACACACATTCAGTTATTTTTTGTCACTTCCACATAAACATCTGTTCTAACTTTAATAGTCACTTGTCAATCATCTGTTTTTTGTTATTATTTCTAAATCTTCTTTAATTTTTTTGTGAATCTCGTCGATGGCTTTAGAGAACACGTGTTGCTTGGCCGGAAGAATTCATTATAATTATGCATAAACCCAAGGCTTTGTCATCATTACATCATAAGTACTTAAACTTAAAGAAGCCAGCTAGGAGAAGTAACGAGCACATAAGACTAGCTACCACAGATGAGGCCCAGTATGGCTGATGCCCGACCGCAGCTAACGGAACGGGGTGAATGATGCATGATGAACATCATGCTTAACTCAGTCTTTGGCAATTATTTTCTGAACAAAAGCGTTACTGAGGAATAGTTTAAATAATAATTAAAATTACTCTAAGAACGGCAGTACGAGTCTGACACACCCTCTCGCCTCACTCAAAGCAGGAGAAGACATTGAATGACTTCCTCTTCGAAAAAAAAAAATGGAGTGACGATAACCGCTATGTGGTTAAGTGGTTATAAATAGGTACCTATGTGAAGAGCTAAAGATCGAGCTCAGTGCCGGGATATTGGAGGAAGGAGGAAGCGATGACAATGATAAAATCCATACTATTCGACTGAATGTAGCTCAGTTTTTCTACCGCAAGGTGGAAAATCCTCATGGAGACCCCACGCCGGGGGAAGGCGAAGGGGACTGTCAGCCTCTTACTGGCGTCATTGAACAAATCCTGACGGCCAGTACCAAGATCCTAGATACTTTGGCATAATGAGATTCTTTCTAGTTGTTAGGCCATCATAAAATACTGGAAAAATGACCAAAAGCTTACAAAAACTATGTAATATAACGACCAACACTTTTTGCCTAACTTTTTCTAGCTAAAACGTTAAACGATCAAGTAACTCTAGACGAGTAAAGTAACAATGAACAAAACGGCGCGCGCGCCGATGTTTAGCAGACAAATTGACAGACAGACGTATCGGTTGTCAGAACCGGTTGCGTTTGGAGCTGCGCCCGCGCCCGGTGCGCGTATACTAACCAACCAGTTATCTGTGTATGTATGTATGGCACGTATTAGATGAGATTTTGACGAGGCTGTCGACATTTGGACATGTGTAAAGAAATTGTTGGTTGAATGTACCAAAATTGTATGTCTATTTACCCGACTTCAAAAAAGAAGGTTCTCAGTTTAACGTGTATGATTGTAGGCATGTTTGTGCGCGATTGTCTGAACTGAATTTGATGCGGTTTACAAAAAAAGTATTCGGTAATCTTAGGAAAAGGTTTTAGTATAGTAATTCACGGAGTTTAAAATAAGAGAGGGTTTGTAGTCGTTTTTTTTTTTAAGTATTATTTTAACAATTTATTTAACTTTAGGGGAGGTTTAGTTCAGTTCAGTGACCGTTTCACATTTCAAGCGACAAAATCAATATATCAAAAATGATTTGAAGTTCGCTACTTAATTAAAAGGTTCAGGTTTATCAGAGTCTCTGTCAAATGCGTAGTCCCTTAGTCGGGTATACGACACCCGCGGGAATAGAAATAGTGGCCACAAATGCCGTCACTAGACGATTTAGCATAGACTATATCTAAACTAAATCCATGAAACTTTAAGTTTAAAGCGATGAGACCAAAATTATGAAAACAATAGGTTTACACTATAACACAATATACAGTCTGTCTGTGTGTAATTAGCGCTGATTACTCGGAACCCAGACAGTATTGTGAACAGTGGCTCAACGGTTTGTGTGCCGCGGGACACGAGCACAATGTCCGTCTCTGTACTACTACTTGTGTGTGTGTTAGCTATCTTTAGTTATAAAATATGTGTTGGTCTAGCTATTGTGAAATGTCTAAGGTTCAATTACCGATTACAGTGATTTGTTATGTTGTAAAAACGTACTGAATAAGTGTTTGACTGCCAAGAAAAGGGTTTGGTGTTAGATTCGACAAAAATATTACTGTTTAATAAAGACTGTGGTTTTGTGTCTGATGAATATCAATAGATTAGCCTCCTTTTACATTAAAAAAGGCCGGAGTTTCTCGCTCATTCATTTTTATACGAACTTTTCAAGGTGCCTGTATTCTGTTATCGGGAGGTTTGAGATGGCCGCTTGCTTCTCATGTATGAGAGTGCGAGTTCGAAACCTACCAACGGCAAGTACCAATGTGACTTTTTCCCAGTTATATGTACTTTCTAAGATTATCTAGACACCACTGACAAACGGTGAAGAAAAACATCGTGAGGAAACCTGAGCTTATAATTTCTATATAAGTTTGAAATCGCCAACCCGCATTGAGCAAGCGTGGTGATTAATACTAAAACCTTCCCTGTGTAAGAAGAGACTTTTGGTCAGCAGTGGGCACTTATAGGCTGTTGATGATGATCATGATAACGTATACTGTTAATCATTCGAAATAAAAACTATTAAAACGTGTTGTTCTTGAACGGCTGCACCAAATTAAACAATTCTATTTTGCCGTATTCATTATTGTTATGACTAAGTTTGTGCGAAAGAAAAATTGGATACATTCTCAGGAAACACCAGAAGGCGGCTCTGTGCAACAGTAGGTAGCTGGGCAACTGGCTGCCGCGTAACTTATAGCGTATACCTATCCCGCATGAAGCAATTGGGATGATGACAGGGTATGAAAATTAAAAATGTAATTAGTCCGTAAGTTAGGTAACGAAAAATTAGACACGTTTTTTTTTTTATTTTGTCGTATAATAAAACAATACTTAGATAAAACGAATCAAAGTTTAGGAGTGGGGGCTAAAACGTCATTTCTACGTATAAAATGTACATGTATAGAAGTGACGTCACGCGACATTTCAAATCAATATATCGTCGAAAGTATTTCTGTAAGAAAACAAAAAATACGTGTGTAATGATTTAAAATAATCTACCAGACAAACATTGACATACAAATTAGGCATCTACCGTATTGTATGTTTGATCCACAAATTGATTTATGTCTAAGTTTTATGTGTATAACATATAAAATTGTATGTTTTTAAACGCACACACGACACAGGAGATACTGCCAACATTTAAAAAAAACAGACTAAAGAGTTTAAAACATAAAAACTTTAAATCGAAGTATTATCGAATGAGCCGATACGTCGATAGTTAGATAACGCGCCATACAACACACAACATAACGCCTGATAACACATAGGTGCAGTACTGATAAGCCGGGCAATTGATACTATTGGTCATGTGGTCATAGTCACAAGAATATGCGGTAACTAGCGTCTGCCTGCGGCTTCGCCCGCGACCCCGTGGTATAACAAGTAGCCTGTGGTATTCCAGACTACCTCGTGTGTTCATAAGTTTTAAGACAAATTAAAAGTTGCATATCTTTTTAAATAATAAACTTATATTTATAAAAACAATAACAAACATTATGTAGATAGTAAGTAAAAATTAAATATAATTATTATTCAAAAGGACCACCCCTGTTTTTAATACATGCCCTTAGACGATTTGGCCAGTCATCAATGGCGGCACGAATCTTTTCCAGAGGAATTCGCTTCGCTTCTCGTACAAGAGCTCGCTTAAGTGACTCCAAGTTTGGGTGGGACTTTCGGCAGGCTCTGAGCTCGAATTCGGTCCATAGAGAATAATCCAGCGGGTTGAGGTCGGGGCTGGAGGAGGGCCATTCGTTCGCCGCAATGAAGGCCGATACATTTTCCTTCAGCCAAGCTTGGGTGGTTTTAGCCTTATGGGATGGCGCCGAGTCTTGCTGGAAAACCCAATACTTGTTATGGAATAGGGTATTAGACAGGGGTTTCACAACAGTCTCTAGAATGTCACTTTGATAATTTTTGGCTTTCACCTTGACGCCTTGTTGGCAGAAATGAAGCTGAGTGACACCTTCGTACGAAACTCCCCACCATACCATGACACTAGCCGGATGATGAGTACGCGAGACATTCCGTGCTAAAGGTGGGACATCCTTGCTACTTTTGGCATACACTTTATTGTTTTGTCGATTGAACTTTTCTTCGACGGTAAAGATTTTCTCGTCGGTGAAGAGTATCTTCCTCGCATCGTGTCTCCTAAGCAGTATTGGACAACGTTCGCGTCGCAATTGACGGAGGCGATCGTTTAAAAAGTGTACTTTTCTACGGCTATACGCCTTAACCTTGAGATCATATTTCAGTATTCTGTTGACTGAAACGCGCGAAATATTGGTCTGCAGAGCGAGTTTCTTCTGAGTGCGACATGGATTTCGGCGAAGTCGCTCTCGGATGATTTTAATGTTCGCAGGCGTCCTCACAGAGCGTGGACGACCACTTCTTTGCCGATCATGTAAAGAACTTGTCTCCTGGTATCGTTTAATAGTGTAATACACGAAGTTACGGCTCACACCAAAACTTTTCAGTTCTCGGAAAATGTCCATAGGTTTTCTTCCCACCTTAAATAATGAAATGACGGTCGCACGTAATTCTTTTGTTCCCTCAATGGAGGGTTTATTTATTTTAATTTTCTGGTAATGACGAGAATTTCTAAATAAAATAATCCTAAATCATAGATATTAAAAGTTAACATTCCAAATTCAAAATTAGAAAAAGAAATATACAGCAGCCAGTAATTTTTATTTTATTTTTATAAGCAAAAAGTTTGTCTCAAAACTTATGAACATACGAGGTATAATCTACCCCTGTTCCAAATTACATCTCGATCCCTTCAGCCGTTTTGACATGATTGAGTAACAAATACACAGACAAACTGTTGCATTTATAATACACTAGCGACCCACCCCGACTTCGCACGGGTGCAATATATGCATTTATTATATACATATAAACCTTCCTTAACTCGTCGAGTACCGTCATTATAGACACAATTATAGAACAATAGGTTGCGGTCACCGATGACCGCTTGGTGTTTGACAGTTTAAGAATCATCTATAAAAAAAACCGCATCAAAATCCATTGCGTAGTTTTAAAGATCTAAGCATACATAGAGACAGACAGACGGCAGATAGCGACTTTGTTTTATACTATGTAGTGATTAGTTGGGCTATGTAAAATGCAGCAAATATCAGTTGTTAGAACAAGGAAAAAGCTACATTAATATTCAATACATAAATAAACATTGAACAATAGTACAATTGTTTGCATAACAATGTGAACTAACTCCAAAAATACTCAACTGTGATTATAGTACACTGCTATTTTCTATTTTAGAAAAACAATACTTTGATGAAGCAATCAGGAGAGGTTTAGACCTTTTATTAGATTATTCGAATACAATTTCACATTAAACATATCATCCGATGTTTATACTCGTCGAGCACCGTCATTATAGACACAATTAAAGAACCATAGGTTGCGGTCACCGGTGTCCTCGCGGTGTTTGACAGTTTAAATAGGAACAATCGATTATTATGTTTTCAATATTATGTATTCAATAAAATTAAATAGTATGTCTTATAAAAGTTTCAATATAAAAATAACAATCACTTAGCACACAGTTTGAAAACAATAGCAATGAGTATTTAGTTAATTAATATGAACAATATAAGTCTCACAGAACTTGACCGATGTTCCTTACCGCTCCGAAGGACATGTGACAAAAAGGGCGACGCGACGCGCTTTTTATAGTCAGTTCAAGATGGAGTATTGGCCATCCCTAACAATACTATTATTAAAGTCGAATCTCTGGAACTACTTCTATTAAATCATGTGTTGAATAGTCCATTTATCGAAGAAGGTGATACGACAACCGAACAAGCATGTAAAGGCTGATGACTGTTAATGAAGCGAAAGAGGTATGTAACAATCGTTGCAATTGGCGTTCCATAGTCCCTGCCTAGTGCCTACCCCCATGGGAGATAGGCGTGAGGTTATGTATGTGTGTATGCTATACCTATATCTTCTTATAAATAAAAATAAATTTCCGTTCGTTAGTCTCACTAAATCTCGAGAACGGGTGAACCGATTTGGCTAATTTTGATCTTTAAATGTTTGTGTAAGTCCAGGGTACCGGGTCAGCTATAGGGTAAACATCATGCCAGCCTTTTATCCCCGATGGGGTAGGCAGAGGAGCACATTATGGTACTTAATGCCACTGTACAATGTAACACCCACTTTTCACTATGAGTCCCATGTAATAGGGGGTGAGCCTATTGCTATATACCGGGCACAATTCCAGACTCCGTGCTACTACTGAGATCTTTTCAAAAACCCAGTAATACTTTGCCCGACCCGGGAATCGAACCCAAGACCCCTTGCCCGGCAGTCGCAATTGCGACCATTCGGCCAACGAGGCAGTCTTTCACGCTAAGACCTATAGGAACCAAGCATCATATAAAATAGTGTGGTAATCGCTAATAAAGTACATACATTGTGTATAATTATGTATTTGTATATAATATTGCACAAAATATAATTAACCCACATAACTACATGCATGTAATTGAACACATAATTATAATTATAATGATAAATATTGTTATCAACTTGACAGTCTAGAAAATTTTTGTTTTTCTAGATTATTGTGCCGAGCTAATGAAAACAATACCTTATCATTATTTAAATAATATATACAGCATTGTTATATGTGTACCTGGAGAGGAAAGACAGGGATATATTAGTTAACCTACATACACTAAGTATGACGATAATTTACCTATGTTTAAAAAAACCGACTCCTAACCCACTTTTTTGAAATCTTAGTTTAACTCGTTGAGTACCGTCATTATAAACACAATTAAAGAACAATAGGTTGAGGTCACCGGCGATAATTCTGATGATTAGCACCTCCCACAGACATCCACATGACCAGAGAAGTCACAAATATGTTGCTAGTCTTTTAACTCGTCGAGTACCGTCATTATAGACACAATTATAGAGCAATAGGTTGCGGTCACCGGTGACCGCTTGGTGTTTGACAGTTTAAAAAAGATTATGTCCTTTTCTACTGACACCCACAACACCAAAGCAATAACAAATATCTTGCCAGTCTTTTAAAAAATTATGCACTTTTCTTACACAGATTTAGTATATTTAGATCTAAGTAATAAATATTATAAAGAATATGTTATCAAAACGACATAGCTTAGTATACAGGCTAGACCAGTAAGCAGGTAATTATGTACTGCTGAGTAAAGAAATTATTAAATTAAATTTAAACTTATTCAAACAAGCGTTGAAAAAACTACTAGTTAATAAATGCTATTATAGTGTTCATGACTTTGTAAATGACAAATGTTTGTAATTTTTCTTTGTTGTCCCTGGTCAGGAGGTTTGAGTCTCTTATAGGAATGTTACAATTTAAAAGTTTAATAACTGTTATAATTGGATTTAATATTATATTCCACATTTGTACACCAGAAATGGTCAAACATGTTGATACTATGCTCACTGCTCATCTGTACAACTTATAATGTGCATTTATGATGTATTATTATTTAACACATGTTTTCGCAAATAAATAATCTTTGTCTTTGTACCATGTAACACCCACTTGTCACTATTTATGTTATGAGTCTCATGTAAGGGGGTGAGTCTATTGCAATGTACATGGACACAAATGCTCTTAAGTATTTGATACTTAACCATATAGAAAGGCCATGAAATAATAATGTATTATCTAATCTACACAGAACTGGGTGAAGCATCCACTCCAAGACTTACAAGTATACATTTTATTATATCGAGGGGTAACGGACTATTTGGTTTAAGCGACATTTTGGGCGATATTGAGTTATATATATATTCAGAATCAGTGCATTTTTCTCTGTTGAATATATATAATAACTCAATATCGCCCAAAATGTAGCTTAACTCATTTATACATCAGTCTCACCCCCTATTACATGGGACTCATAACATAAATAGTGAAAAGTGGGTGTTACATTGTACTGTGGTATAATGTGCACCTCCCTCCCTTGGAGGATAAAATGCGCGATGTTATGTTATGTTATGATGTCATTATTCAATGGAGTTTACATGTGATCTTTGTACAGTAGGCAGCATGCATCTCAACCTACCCATTTCTGTCAAATTTGTTTTTAATATTGATGTGGTATCAATAGCACTGTACCTCAAGATAATAATAATCAATTTGAGAGATTCAAAAGTGATATAAGCTTTTTGAATATAAGTGTGATGCCACCAGTAATAGGCAGTTTCAAATCAATTATTACTCTAAACTGGTTAAAATTAAACAATTTTAAACACTACACATAGAAACTGACTCTTTTATCTTGTTACAGTAAGTAGTTCTGTTATTCAATAACAGTTTACAAAAAAAAAATTGATTGCAAAGGCGAGAGATGAATAATTACAACACACGAAATTACGATACATCATCGCGAACTATACATACGAAGTTCCTTAGATATGAACGCGAAATAAATATCGTGTAGCAACATTCCACACCACACAACCTTTAGACCCAGCTAATTAGCGCTAAATACCTAATTACGAACACATTCATGACTTATCCCAGCAAAATATAGCACGGTGATAAATGAATGAATCAAATAAGAATATAAAAAGTCTTTAGAGATCAAATCACGGCAAAGAATCTCCGCCGGTCGTCCAATCAGCCAGCAATTCGGCCCATTACCAGCCGTACTATCCTACCAAATTAAAAACACACCTAAGCCGTATTATAAACGCGTTAGAGTAGCATTGTACCATATTCGGCCGGGTTATATAGTACCGAACTTACGCGGTGACATCAGCTCACATTATTGAAGAGATAATATGTAATTGATTAGTGTCACGCCCAAAGAAATAGATTAAATTTACTTTACAGGTATACAAATGCAAGAAAACACTATATATTTCAATGTTAGATCCAGTTATAAACGCGATTTCTTATACATTTCATTTACTCAACATTTATCTGTCGGAAACTCATTAGATTAGCGCGCAATGCACCAAAGTTATCACAGAACACGCCCGTCTAGTCATATCACCGATAACGATACATATAAAGAGAGTACGGACTAAAAAAATCCGACCCAATTCCTATTAGCATTGCTATTGCTAGACACACCCTATATCGCGGATGACGAAAAAAACGCATACCGACATAAAACCACGTCGTTCCTAATGTTAATGTAAACAAATATGTACAAAAGAAAGCTGAACACACGCAATACTCACCGGCAGATCTCCAAGACGCGTTAAAAACTCGATTTTTGAGTCACTTCACACACTTATCGGATAGCGATTGTAACTTACACTAAGCACATAAACGAGGTAACATTATATAAAATAACATGCACAAAACGTTGTTCGTTATGTTTCAAAGCACCAGCACCACCGACATTACACGTAGAGCGTTTATTTCAATAATTCGTTCGTAAAAAAAGAATTTCTGTAACACGCCACCGGAGTAGATCGATGTCGGCGCGAGTTTCGTTTTTTCGCCGTAGCGTCGCTGCTATCGACTGACATCGGAAGCCACGCTTTAGATGGCGCTGTTGTCTCCAGTGTTGCAATTATTTGAGTTGTAATTACCCCTTCTGATCTATTTCAATAAAATTCTGTAGATTATTTGATTCTGTTTAGATGTAGAATTTGTTCTTTTTTCTCCACAAGGCCTTAAAAATTAAATGGAAGCTATGTTGTAATATTTGAATAGTCATTCATCATAAACCAATAATTGACAATTTTGACTGCAGATCCTTCTACATAAAATTAGATTATCAACAATTTTTAATAGCAGACGACACAATCAAGTTATAAATATTTCTAGAAAACAGTTAACAAGTATTTTTCAATAATAAGTCCACTTATTTAGGCATTTCTGCTAACTGGACAACACTGGGATGTTAGGTTTCGTTTCACGCAGCATTAGTATTATCTTTTGTATATATTTCTAAGCACACAAAATTTAAACAAAGACCAAAGTAAAAAAATGAACAGTCACTGACAGTCAGTCAGTTACTTTATTATTACCCGATTATCGAAATATCGTATTTTTTGTTAGTTTTTGTACCTTGACTTTTTTCTACAGGACTGAACGATCGATAGAGTTCCGTATATAGAAACGTAACTTAGCGTTTCGTTGTTAACAGTGCAGACAGATTATTGTCTTGAAATATTTTTTATAATATTGTAGAAATATAAATATAAAATATTTATATATTTAAAATATATCAAGTTCTGTTTCTTATTAATTAATGTGAAATGAATAAAAAAATACGAAATTTAAAAAAATGTTCAACGGACAACAAAACGAAAAACCGGTCCCAAAAAGCTTTCGTTGACTTGTTCGATTTTATTCGTTCAACAGTCATTCACTCTCAAAATGGCGTTGGATTAGGTTGTGCGTTATTGTTACTTTTTGTTTTTAGTAAAATTTTAAAACTGTTGACTTAAAACTGAGGTAAATATTGGTCTACCTTCTATGTTATATTAAAACTAATGAAGTTTATGTTTTAAATTGTGTGTTAATAATGTAAATGTAGCAACAGGTTAACATGGGTCGTTCGCCCAGCCCGCGGCGGCGCGATGACAGGCGCAGAGATCGAGACAGAGACAGGGAGAGAGACCGGGACAGGGACCGTGAGAGGCGGAGGCCTCGGACCCGGTCCCGTTCGCGGTCTCTGGAACGTAGGCGGCGCTCCCCGGACCGCCGACGCAGCCCCTCGCCGCGCCGCCGCCGCTCACGCTCTGCATCACCTGGACCTTCCACATCCTTCGTGAAGCCCAAGAAGACCTTCGGTGAGCGTCCGATAGTCACCCCAGCGGATCTAGAAGGTAAAACTCCTGAGGAACAGGAGATGCTTAAAGTTATGGGCTTTTGTGGGTTTGACTCCACTAAGGGGAAGAAGGTGGAAGATAATGTTGAAGGTGACGTCCATGTGGTGCTGAAACGTAAGTACAGACAGTATATGAACAGGAAGGGCGGGTTCAACAGGCCATTAGACTTTGTTGCATGACTTCTCGATGAACGCACAGCAAGCTCCATCGCAGCAGTTATATGTTGGTCTGTTCTAGAAGTAAGGCTGATATGTGATATTTTTGATAGCTCGGTTTTATATGAACATTATTTACACTTGTTTCTATTGTAAGTTAAAGGCATCAATAGGTGTTTACGAACCTATTTGACTATTTATGAGCCTACTCGGCTTGATGCCTATCGGCAGTCCGCATCGCTGGCATTAATTGCAACGTTTCAGTCAAACTTAGTTTGAAAAAATTATAAATTATCTATTGAAGATTTTTCAATGCTGTTATCGGACAATTCTTGTGCTAGAAACATATTTTGAGACCTAGATAAGCTTATTATCATTCAGATTCTCACAAGTATACTTAATTGAAAAATGCAGAAATAATGTGTCAATACATAATAATATTCTGCAAAATTTTTATTATTATCTGAAATTATAACCATTTCTCTTTCCTTTCACAAAAGACATCCTGCCAAAAATATTTCTAAAGAATTTAAATCTTAAAACATCTTAAATACATGGGAACTACGAAGATAACATCCAGACACGCAAAAATCACTATTATTTCCTCTAAAAAATACATAATTATCTCCCGAAGACCAGTTTCCACCCTTACATTAGTAAAAAATCTTAAATGTAGTGGACCGTTGGCTGCGGTAACTTTCTTTTATTCCGAGAAAGTCTCCCATGACACACCTTGGCATTGAATTCAGATGAAAACCGGTTTTAATACAATATTTTAATGTGTATAGAATTTATTGAAGGTTACGGCTGAGTTTGGGGGTCTCATAATAGTAAATAGCATGTTTACTGGTTTTTTTAAATGTTGTTTCGTGGTCTTTTTAAATTCTATTTCGTGGGTTAAAAAGTTTCACAGGTTTTGTACAGATGTATAAAATATTTGTAACATTTGTTGAGTTGAAAAATTTGTAGTTATTAGTGGAAGCCTGTTGGAAGATACCTTTTTATTGAGTAATTAAGTTAGGAAAGCAGTGGTTTTTATTGTTAAAACAATGTACTAATATATTGTAACAAATTATTAAATATGCTATCGTACAGAAAATTGAACATACTATAAAAAATTGAAACTATACAAATTTGAAAATATTCTCACTTAAGTCAAAGCTAAAATCATATAATTCAATTAGACCACGAAAACAATTTTGAAAGTCAACAAAAAAATTTAAGTGAATCTAGTTGCTCATTCAAGGTGTAGATTCCGATGTAGATGAACGAGCAAGAAACTCCATAGGTTACTCCTTTTCAATCAGATTCGTAATACATTTGTTAATTACTAAACAAACAAGACTCGAAAGAACTCCCCTTTTTATACATAAAAATCTAAAAATTCAAGTTAGATCTAGTCCAACACCAAATTCACAATATAAAAGTACTACAAAAAAAATATTATCTTTTCAAGGTTACATTATACAGGGTAATAAGGAAATATCAGATTTGTGGAATATGTGTGTAGGATTGCCTCATTGGCCGAGTGGTCGCAAGTGCGACTGCCGGACAAGGGGTCTCGGGTTCGATTCCCAGGTCGGGCAAAGTATTACTGGGTTTTTCTCAGTGGTAGCACGGAGTCTGGAACTGTGCCCGGTATATGGCAATAGGCTCACCCCCTATTACATTGGACTCATAACATAAATAGTGAAAAGTGGGTGTTACATTACAGTGGCATTAAGTGCCGTAATGTGCACCTCTGCCTACCCTTTCGGGGATAAAAGGCGTGATGTTATGTATGATGTTATGTGTGTAGGATTCTGGACTCAAAATTAGCCTGAATGTGGTCTAGATAGGAATTAGGTATATTTGAATGTGCAAGTAAAGTTTAGAGGCTGGTAAATTTTGGGCTAAAACTGTCCTTATTATTGATCATCTTATGTATTTTTACAAAGACAGCAAGGGTTTATGTCAAATTCAAAGCATTTATTTCAATGAAACCACAATTTGGTACTTTTGAAACATCAATAAATATAAAATAAATAATAGTCTGTTTGTGAGTGAAGCTAGGTGTTCATTCCAAAATGTAGATTCCAATAAAGAAGAACGATATACCAATTTCCATTTAAAAATTTATAAAAATACAAAAGTTCCATACTGATTGGAGTGGTTTTTATTAAAAATTAAATTAAGCATGACATTTGTCCAATAAATTCAATGATATCTCAGCCCAAATTGTTTATCCTTTTAAACTACTAACAAATAAAAACTACCGCAAAGTTAAAGTTCGACGATTCATTAATCTGTCTCCACTCGACACTGGCAGTATAGTTGACAATAAAGTATTAGATACTCGATTGCCAATTAAGAAAAAAATCCTTTTAATCCATAAAAATTTCTTGCCTTATTTTGCTGTCAAACTACAGATAGTAATTAATTTGTTAAACATCAAAGATTATCTATTTTCTTATAGCAAAAACTAACAAACCAATATGAATTGATATTACAACATTTACACTTTTCTACAAAATGATATTTTCTTTTATTTCTAATCTAAGGACTGCTTATTACCAAATAAGTGTTCATATGAAACCGAGTTCTCTTATCAACTTTTTACTTAGAATTTAAGTGTTATACTATATTGTTTCTCTCATATCATTTTTGGGAGATGTAACTGTATAGTGATAAAGTGATTTTCACATATTATTACACTTGTCTCCCGGTCTGGCCAGCAAGAGACAGTGGATCACTGAATGACATGATTCTGGTATACTATATGCAATTTTCAACGTTATATAAAGCAAAAAATGTCTTTAGCAAGCGTTTTATCTAAGTATATCTTTTGAAAAGTGGAATGAATAGCATTTTGGCTGGTTAAATGTCAAAATTTCATATCATAATTAAGATTGTATGTGATACAATTCACTGCATTATTAGTTGTCATTGAAATCTACACTATAAGTTACATCGCCCAAATTATCCAATGCCTTATTGATAAACTTCAGAAATGATCTATCAGTTGATAAAAAAGTACAAGAACATTTAGGACTTAGTTTCAAAATGACTGACTGTAAAGTTCTATGTGAATTATTGACATGAATCACTGTGTCATTATTTGTCACTAAAAGTACAATCAGTGTAAAACTCTTGACCATATCCATTTCTTTAATGGATAGAAATAGCTATATCAACTGAACATCTAACATTGACAGATTGTACCGCTTAAATCGGTTTTTTTTAAGACGAACATTCTTCAAAAATCTCATCTTTGAGACTGCTGCCAAATTCTCCACTTAGTGGACCCTTCCCAGTCTCTAAACATTATTTCAACCTAATTTCTGAAGTCTAATAATAAGACTAGTTAGTGTAAGTTAGTTGTAAGTCCGGTACACAGTACCCGCGCGCAGCTCACGCCCGCGCGGGCCCAGTCAAGCGCGTCCGCGCACCCAAGAAACAGCATGGAATGGGCACGGGTCAGACGATTTTTTGAGGTCTGTCGGGACCTTGTTGAAGACTTATGGTCAAAATGAGACTATTTTAGAAACATTGGCACAGAAAATACCACTATTAAATATTGTATGGTGAGTCATATAAACTACAAAATTATCCGCTCAACTTTATACACTCAAACTTTTAGATCTAAACTTTATATGATTCATTATACCCCCTAAATTGCTGCACCAAGTTTGATACAACTCCCACAGACCGATCTATAAGACTGAAGCTATTCGCACTAGTTATAAGTTACCGCACGGCGCACCTCTAGTTAATAGATGATATATTTTTACACAACATATACACACCCCCCTCCCCCCAGATTCACCCCTTATCCTCCACAATGTACAATAGTTATAGATCGATATAACAGAATGTTGTGTTATTTGTTACTGTTCAAAATTCGCAATTGGCAACATTGATTGCTTTTTACAACAGTGTTGCCAAGTAATTTGGATGATCAAATCTCCATTTTTGGGAGCAAAAATTGTCTTTTTGGAATATTTCTCAACGTTCCTTAGCAAAGGACATAGCATTCTGTGTTGTCGGTCTCCGTTATACAATAATATACAATGGTTAAATATATTTTTTATGTATATTATGAGTGTCGCGCCGTGAGGGTGCGGGTCGCGATCCATCGTCCTCGTGCACATTGCAAACTGTTTGTCATTACATCTGCCCCATTTGAATGAATCTACTAAAACTACTAAGCACAATTTTCGCACTAAAATATACCGAAATATCTTCACCACTGAATGAAATGCTGGTAAAACATCCACTTACATTTACTCCTCATTGAATTCAGTGAATTTCTGACTAAAAATTGTTTCTGTAAAATAATTGTAAGTACCGCAAAAATTGCACTGTCGGAGGTACTTTTTGATGCCAATTTGGTTTTAGGCGTCTTTTTCGAAACAACAATAACTGTTTTTATTTTTCACAAAAACGTAGACTAGAAGATTATTACCTAGGTTGTGTTTTTTTCAAGCATTATTTTTACTGTATTTCGAAATATTTGAAATTAAATTTCTTGTCATATCTTTTCTCCATATTTTGGTAATCGAAATTGTATTTCTTCATAATTTGTGTATTTAAAATATAATGTAAAACACTATGATTATGTTTAAATCCTAATTTTCCTGATATCACCAAATATTTTATAATAAATAGTTAACAACATCAATAACCACTGATATTAAGTCAGTTTCCACAACTAAACGGATTCATTCCCCGTGTATATACCACACATTATTTATACTAATTTAAAGTAAAAAATAAGAAAAAAAACATGTAATTTTAACTGAAAAGCCACCCTGTTATGTGGAAACAGCATTAGAAATATGTAATCCGGACATTTTAATTGGGAAAAGTGCCAAAGACAAACTTTTAAAATCAGTTTTGTACTTGGTCGGCCAACACACTCATGCTTCTAGTATTTCAAGTGTGCTTGGACAACAGTGTCTGTTTACCACCAGGACAATAGTAAGCTATGTAACCTACCGATATTAGTATAAAGAAATATTGCACTAGTCAAAAACGGGTTTTCAATGCTGTTTTCCCAAAATGTGAGTTTAAATGTAACATTTGGCAATTTGGAATTTTAGTTAATTTAGCTATAGTCAACTTGTGTATTAAATTTAAATCCTTGGTATATTTAGTTTGTATGTATCCCCCATTTTAACTAGAATGCAATTTAGGCACATATTTGGTACTGTGTAATTGTAATTTAGATATATTACAAAAATTTTGTTATTTTGAATTGTAATCTATTCAGAAAGCTACCAAAAGTACTTTTGTAGCATTAATATGATAAAATAATGTATAAAATTATATAAATGTCGACTAAAATTATATAGATTTTGTTTATGAACATTGTATATTTGTTTAGTGTACATTTTTGTATAAAATTAATTTAGGTTCGTTAACCAAGGATTCGAAATGAATAAATCATTTTGGAAATTCATGTTTTATGTTTTATTTTTATGTGTGACTCGCTTTCACCCACGTTTTCCTGTTTTATCCCATAGTATGACTTAAGGTACGCTCTACCTTAAGTCAGCCCATAGGTACCCTGCCTGTGTACCAAGTTTCATCAAAATCCGTTCAGTAGTTTCAACGAGATTGACGGACCAACATCTAAACAAAGAAACTTTCACAGTTATATCAGTGTGACAATACTTTCATGCGTCCTAAGTTAACTAAGATTAGTGTTGGTACTTTTATATTTGCTATCGACTGCCTAACAATATAGGCACCTCCGGGCTTAGTGCAGGCCATGATGCGGAGCGAGGGGGACTGGGATGCCGTCTCCTCCTTTTGCGAAGCAGTCATGCTAGCAAAGGAGGAGGCGGGACGCGTGAGGCAGCGAAGCGCTGCCTCCTCGCAACCCAGCCATCGCGAAGGACACCGAACGTCGGGGATCGCGGGACGATCTCCGGCCACCGTAAGCGCGGGCCTGCGGACGGCGAGCATGGGTGGCTCCCCGTCCGACCAGAAACAGACCCGAGCGTACGGCGCGTCGCGTTCCGCGCGCGCCTCAAAGAGCCATCAGACCACCACAGACCCCATCTGTCCCCACTACGACCGATGCCGATTCGGAGTCGCGGAGAACCTAACGGGTAACCGGGGCTCCGACTCGACGTGCAGGAGAAGGAACGGGGTGGTTTTTAGTCAGTAAGAGTCTGACACTCCCTCCCGCCTCACCCAGGCGGGAGAAGTCATTCGATGACTTTCCCCCTTAAAAAAGGGTCGATTCTGGAACGAACAAGGAATCTTTTTACACCTCTACTAAATTTAAAAAATCTGAGAATTGTTTGCCAAATTCTTCTGACATTCAACATAAACATGACAACATACCTTTTATCCCCGAAGGCCTGAAGGGGTTTTTTTTTTTTTTTTTTTTAAGGGGGGAGAATCATCGAATGACTTCTCCCGCCTGGGTGAGGCGGGAGGGAGTGTCAGACTCTTACTGACTAAAAACCACCCCGTTCCTTCTCCTGCACGTCGAGCCGGAGCCCCGGTTACCCGTTAGGTTCTCCGCGACTCCGAATCGGCATCGGCCGTATTGGGCCCCATCTGTGGTGGTCTGATGGCTCTTTGAGGCGCGCGCGGAACGCGACGCGCCGTACGCTCGGGTCTAGGCCTGAAGGGGTAGGCAGAGGTGCACACTACAATACTTAATGCCACTGTACAATCAGTACAATGTAACACCCACTTTTCACTATTTATGTTATGAGTTCCATGTAATAGGGGGCAAGCCTGTTGCCATCCGAGCTACCTATATTACCTACTGAGATATATTTTGACCGACCCGGGAATCGAACTCTGGTACTTTTGTAACGTCAATATAAAAGAAGTAATAGTCTGTCAGTCAGTCCGTCAGTGAAGCTAGGCGCTCGTTCCAAAAAGTAGATTCGAGTGGAGAAGAACGTGCAAAACTCTTTTCGTTACCCTTTTAAAAAATTGTATGATTGCAATCTCTCTGATACATATTCGAATATTGTACCTACATCTATGTGAGAACAATGTAAAGACACGCTTGACGCATAATACAAATTACAGAACTTACTAACATAGAAAAAACGAAACAAAAATAAAGATATGTAAGTAGATCCATATAAAATATTGCTTCAATACAAGAAAATCAAACAAACTCTTTGTTTCAATAAAGAAAGAAATGCTAGATGCCATAAGAAAACTAGATTGCCTTCATCAAAATCAAAGTTTAGGGAGTTCCCTAAGATCGGAAAAGGAAGATCCTCCGACCAGGCGAGGTGATCGTGCCTGGCGGGCTTTCTGCCCAACAGTTGTTTGTTGGGATTTTCTATCCGTGTTAATTTGCATGTAAACTTTGCATGTGCGATGTAGGATTTTTGTGTCGTCATCTGTTGACATGTATGTACCATGTGGCGACACATGGTACATACAAGTATTATATTACCTGCTATTGGAATCTGAGGGCTTACTCTTGAATCCAATTCCGATCGATCGACATTAGTATTGTGAAATCGTACCTACTCTTGAGTTGCAACTCTAGCGCCCATTGCATCCGTATTGCGTGGATATTTAATGAACTAAATGGTATTGAGTTTGGCTTTATATTTTGTATTCTGAACAGTTACGATAGGGGTTGTATAGTGTTGACATTGAATAATTATTGAGATTTTATTGGATTGAAATCGCATTGACATTGAAATTGGTTTCAAGAGAAGCACCCTGAATTACCGACTACATTTGAGTGTTGTCCAGTGGAGCCGAACCAACATGCTGCCAAGCATTCTTATCTTCAAGATAATCTGTCAGTTTGTATTAAGGTTGATTACATAATTCGCGCTTCATATGTTTTAAATTTGCTTGCATCAAGATCTAGTATGGTACCTACTTGGTATTTTATTATAACATTTAACACATAACCCCATGAATAGGTACTCTGCGCGCTAGGTTATTAATGGTGAACCAATTATGCTCTCGAAGAATGGAGCTGTTCACGTCCTAAAGATTATTTGCACGTCGATCTATTTTAAAAATAAATGAAATAAAATCTTCAGAGAGCACCATTCTTGGTTTATTCTTGAATATAATTGGCATTTAGGTAGGTACACTAAAAAGAGAAAGGGACCCAATATTGAACCCTGATAAACGCCCATATTCATCCCGGAATCCTGCGAGTTAATACCGTTAACACGAACCTTTAATTGCCTTTCTTCTATATAAGATTTCATTAGATGGAGCGCTGTGTTTCTAATCCTATAGTAATCTAATTTCAGCAGAAGTTGGTCAACGCAATCGAACGCTTTTGAGAGGTCACAAAAAACACCAATAGGATCCTGTGCTTCCTCCCAAGCACCAAATATTTCTTACATCAAAGTGACACCGGCGTCAGTTGTGCAACGACCTTTAGTGAAACCGTATTGTTGTTGGTGAAAGATAGAATGTTTATTGAAATGATGGAGCATCCGGGACAGCATCAACTTTTTAAACACTTTGCTGAGAACCGGCAAAACAGATACTGGCCTATAATTGTTTGGTTCTTTAGTGTCACCACTTTTAAATAGTGGGATAACCTTACTATATTTCATTAGGTCAGGGAAAACACCGTCATCTATAGTTTTATTGAAAATCACAGCCCAATACGGCGCTACAGTTTGAATGAGTGACTTGCAAACTTTTACCGATAGTCCCCAAAGATCCTTACATATTTGAATAGATTTTCAGTTCTTTAAATAAAATCTTTTATTATTTCTAGAGGATTCGTATATCCAAAACTAAAGTCGTGTTGACATTATTCTATGTGGTTCACAAAGTTACAGAGAGGTTTGCTGATGACTTTAAATTTTCAGTTGTTTTTATAGGAATGTTTGTAAAAAATTTACGAACTTCTGGGCTACATCTACGTTTGATGAAATGTGTTCCCCTTCAGTATACAAACTAAATTCTCAATTTCTTAAACACGAGACCCCTTGCCCACCAGTAGCACGTTTTTTAATTTTTTTTATACCACGGCGGCGGTGGCAAAAGCACACGGCCCACCTGATGGTAATCGGTTACCGTGGCCTATGTACGCCTGCAACACTTGGGGCATTACATGCGTCTTGCCGACCCTTAAGAAACCTATTCACTCTCCTCTTGAAGAACCCTGTAGCCGCACCGCACGACTACCTCTACATACCTACCAGTTACCAGTACCACCGAATACCTTACCATATACCTTCCACAATACCTTTACCAAAGTTATAGACTTACTTCGTTTTAGAAACAAGAAACAAATTGTCTTGAAAAAGACAGTTTACGACTCTCTCGCATAGAAACAATAATAATCACTGCGGCAAAAGCGCTATCACACCGTGCCGCGAGCGATCGCTTCGAAAGAAGCGGTTTGGTTAAGCAAGCAGCCAAGCAGCGCAAGCGGAGCCGGAGCCGGAGCCGGAGCACTTGCATTCGTCGTATCTTCATTGGTTCATCTGTAGGTAGTCTTCAGTCTTCACTCGACGCCGGCGCTCGGAGAAATGCGCGCGCTCGCGCCGCGCGGTCATACTTATTCGGAAGGAACCGATAGTGCCGTGTGCAAAGCGGCGCCCCGCTCCACGCGCGCCCCGCGCACGCCGGCGCGCCGCTATTGGTCGAAACTATCACCTAACTATATCTGATATCGTCTAGTTGTAAATATGTAAATAGAAATATAAGTAGCGTAGTTTGGCAAAATAAATCATTCTGGTCCACACCTCTCATCGGAGTTTCACTACTACTGGAAGAAAAGAAGAAACCTCCTTTGCCCTAAAGGCTACTAGGCTCTCCTACCTAGCTCCTAAAACCCCATGTTGTAGCCCATTGGGAAAACCACGGCATTTTGAACGAAGTCCGTGGGAGGAAATTCCTCTGAAACCGAACTGTACGGGACCATTTGGGCTCCAATGTGTGAGCGTGAACTCCCTGTCGACGGGAGCGGTGCGATGATAGAAAGTGGCCGTGGGCATCATATCTAAGAATTCCGCGGAACACAACCCACTTACGACCACTCGACCACCGAGGCAGTTCAGAAATTGGGAACAGGGGTAGGTAATGGTGTGGTATAACCCACAGACTACTTTGTACCCTATGACCGCGGACAGATCCTCTCATAACTATTTTCCATTCTTCAAGGAAAAAATAAAACAAATTCACATCATAATTTACATTCATTTATTTACTTTAACATTACATTTACACAACGCATTCTTATTATTAGGGAATGTGACACAGTGCGCGTGCGCATGATTGACTCAAATCTAAGTAGGTAGACAGAGCTGTATATACAATACATATACAATATACATCAAGTGGTCACCTGTTATATTATGAGTTCCATGTCATAGGGGACGTTTTTGTCCTGAGAACAATTTTTTATGGTATATGACTAGATCGTAAGTATTTTTCTGGCAAGGACGACAAACGAGTAGACGGATCACCCGATGGTAAGCAATTAGCGTCGCCCATGGACACCTGGAACAATAAAGGCTACAAGTGCGTCACCGGCCTTGTTACTTAAGTCGATCATACTCACGTTTATTCAGTGTATAATAATAATTTTCAATGGTTCAACAAGTTTATAGGATAAATTAATTATTATAGGTACGTATTGAGAGAAACGAGGTGAATACATAATATGGAGTGAGTAGAGACCTTCAAAGACTGAATAGACTATGTAGTTTTTTTTTAATAATAAATGTCTTTTTGTCTTGCATGATTTCCTTGGTAGTAGAATAATCTTAAGTGTTAAGGAGTCTCGGGTCTGATTACTGGGTCGAGCAAAGTGTTATTGGCAGTTTTTCGAGAATCCCATTGCAAGGCGGAAAGTCTATTACCATACACCGGACAAAATTTCACTTTCGAAAAAAAAAAAACATTTACCATACCCAGGAATCTAACCCGAGACCTCATACCCATCACAACTCAACCAACCAGAGATTCAAAGACCAAATACCTTTAGATTACCTTTAATAGAAAATTGCCCACAGACTGTATATTCATCCCGTTTGAACATAGAGGAACAAGCACAGTGAAGTTCAGATGACAGAGTTAGTACAATTTCTTGCATATACATAATTATATTATATGTACATAAATACATAAAATATGATCTTGACATAGATTCTAGACCTTCAAACATGATATGAAAGAGGGGGTAGGCACAATCTGTACAGCTAGCCAAATCATTCAGTAACCAGCAGTTGTAGCCAATTGCCATTTAGCGCTTGTCTACTTGTACCTCTACAATAGAAAACCAAATTATATGGAATTGACGTAAATTTTGACACTTGTCAGTGTCATCCCCGTACATTTTGATTTCTACTCTCTCTGTAGACAAGCGCTAAAGTGGCGTTTGGCTAAAGGCACTGGTAAGAAAACAAAGATTGATTGAGTACAGAGACAGTAGCTGTCGTTATACTAACTTGTATGCTTTGTAACGAAGGCATAACTTTTGTAACTGTTTGTCAAATACTCAAACGCTGCCCGATTTTGAGACCCTCTCAAGAATATTTCTGTGACTACAAATTCTCTATATAGTAGTACAACTTAAAGTCGAGTATCATTTCAGTATTCGGGCGCTAATCTGCTCTAGACAATCAATGGTTATTGTCTCAGTACTGAATCAATCTTCATTTTCTTGCCTACATACTGAATCATTAGGTTAAGAGACATGTGTACAGCCACGTACAGTCCACTGCCTCCTCCCAGTCTTCCCCCAATACACATCGCGAGGTAGGAAGCGACCTGCATCCCAATCTATAGTAAGTACATTTTGTGCACAATTTACAAAAATTACAATTAAAAATGTAAGTCATTTCAGTGTATATCATAATGAAATGAAAACACAATCAAAATTATGTATTTAAAAGTAAATTAGATTAGTACAACGTCATTTAAAAAGGTTAAAACAAAGAAATAGAGGTTGCGCTTCGATTTTAAACTTAGCGCAATTAGCGCAAGTCTTACAATGAGTTGCGCAAAACAAAAAAAAATACTGACAACATAAAAATATAAAATTTAGACCTAATTTATAATAAAAATCACACGAATCGAACAGAATTAACATATATTTAATTTAATGTCACAGCTGTAGGAGATCAACAAAGGTTTAATGCCACTAGACGCGCTAGTGCAGCTTAGGAGGGCTTAGTACAATTTTGTCCACGTACTACGTTCGTCGCTCTGATTGGCCGGCTCCAATGATCCAACCAATCAGAGGGAAACGCGGTAACGGTTCGATCTTGTTAAACGTAAAACGAACGTACTAAAACTTTAAACAGACGAATCGCATTTCAACTGCAATCCAAGTTAACACGACAACAATTGGGTTCTTGCTTTAATCAAAAATAAATTATTTCGACTGTCCAATACAAAATACAATCAAATATTTTAAAATAATCACACTAGCATTAATTGATTTTATGACAAACTTCATTTTAGTATTTTTCCATCAAATTGTTAACAAATAACTATGCTGTTTGACGCTAAAAAACCGTGACGTCACAATACACAATCTCGTACAAAATTCATAGAAAACTATCATTTTTGACAGTGTGGGTAGAAACTTCCAAACGGAAAGGTGCCTACTACTCACTTTTCCCACAAAGTAATTATTTATATATGTAAATTTATGAATGAAAATGAGATCAAAATGTGACGGTGTCCAATGATGTATATTAATATCTGTCTCTATTGTGTGGACATACAACCCAACTATTTTTTACACCACTGTATATATACAGTAAAATAGTTGATAATGTTTATGTTTTACTAACCCAATTGTTTTGTCCTTTCAGCTACTAACAACTAAAAACTACCGCAAAGTTAAGTTCGACGGTCCAATAATTTTGCCGTCACCACTCGACACTGGCAGTATAGTCGACAACACCATTTTGGAGACTCAGTTGCCAAAGAAGAAAAAAAAAATCATTTTTGACAGTTCGAAAAAAGTATTGAATTTGACTAGTTGGCGAGTACGCAATTAAACTGCAATGGGACTGCTCGTTTGGTTTGCAACTGTTTATCATGAATGCAATAGAACTGCAATCGTTCGATTGTAGTTCGATTGCAGTTGAAATGCGCTGTCTAGGGCAAAATCAGCAAGCCTCTTCAAATAGATTTTCTTTAAGTCAAATTGCGGGTTACTCACGTGAATATTCTGAGAAAAGCTCTACTAGTTTCGAACCACAGAGGGGTCGTTCCTCATGAGCAGCGTGCGAGGTCGCGGCGACGTCTACAGCTCACTGAGCTCACAGCACAGTGAGCTGTATTATATACTTAAGTATCGTACCGTCTCTGTAATTTTACAAAGAATATGTAGACAGAACTATAGTTAAGCGCGACCTAAAATTGAGTGGCGTTTGAGTATCTCAACATATGAGTGTCTTATTGCAGAAATAAAGAAAATTAAGAGCATAATAGTGTCTTATAAGTTATAATAATACAAAAATGAGACTCGATTAGTACAATTAATAATCACAGTACAATAAGCCACTGGCCTGTGTGTAAAATTAATAAAAAAATTTAGTAGGAACTTTAAAAAACTGCAACGTATTTGTAAAATCTTGTTTTAATATCTAATACTGGTATATGTAAATATGTCTGTTTGGCTGTTTTCTCAGGTTTGGCAATCCACGCTTGCTCAATGCGGGTTGGCGATTACAAACTTATAATTAAAAATTATAAGCCCAGGTTTCCTCACGATGTTTTCCTTCACCGTTTGTCAGTGGTGTCTGGATAATCTAAGTACATATAACTGGGAAAAAGTCATATTGGTACTTGCCGTTGGTAGGTTTCAAACCAATGCTTGGAGAAAATCTTTACTAGAAGACTGAGACAGACAGACAGACATAGTTATTTATTTATATGTGTTTGCATAGATTTATAGAATTTATTTAATTCGAAATATATAAATGCTTACATATCTGAACTTAATCATTTAAACTTAACCATAATATATTGACATAAAGTCATTCGAAAAGCTAAAATACAATTTAAGTTACGTATCATCATATCACCCAAAACCGATAGTGCTGCCATCTGCGATCCAAAACAATTATTTTAATGGATATGTGAAATAATTATTTATAAATTCAATTCGACATACAAACTTTAATTATGTACAATGAGTTTTTTTATATATTTTTATCTTACATATAATGTATTTGAAGAAGTAGATTTTTTTTTTATTTTGTTAGTGTCGATATACTGCACTTGGAAGCAAGAAGACGGACCCACTAGCATTTTTAACCGACTTCAAAGTAAGGAGGTTATATTTTCAGAACTGTCCAGTTTTCATGTTTTTTTTATAGCATAAGCCGGTAAACTAGCAGACGGATCACCTGATGGTAAGTAATCGGCGTCGCCCATGGACACCTGGAACACCAGAGGCGTTACAAGTGCGTTACCGGCCTTTTGGGGGATTAGGAGTTTGAGGATCGTTGGGGATTCAGGGATTGGGGAGATTGGGAAAGGGGAGGGTAATTGGGCCTCCGGTAACCTCACTCACACGACGAAACACAACGCAAGCGTTGCTTCACGTCTGTTTTCTGGTCGTTGGTGGTATCACTCCGGTCGAGCCGGCTCAGCAGTGCCGAAGCATGGCTCTCCCACACTTAAATATGTTGAGTCTATGTCAGCGTCTGAATAAATGTGCCAAAGGACACTGCTCTGCGAGATAAACGCGCACAAACATATGTTTGTAATGCATATACTCGTTTATCTCGCGATTGGCTGAACCGATTTTGATGCAGTTTTCAGTAAAGTGTTTGATACACATAGGAGAAGGTTTTAATATATTAATTAACCGACTTTTAAAAAAAATAGTGTTGAAATCGGTTCTTTTAAAAGTAGTTTATAAAAGAATTGTGTTTACTGTTATAGAAGGTTTTTTTTTATATATTAGATGGGCCCACGTTTGTCCACTATCTCGCCTGGTGGTGCACGATGATGCGGTCTACGATTGAACACGTCGTCCCATAAACAATCTATTCACTCGGGCCTTGAAGACACACAGGTTATACTCTTCAGGAATACAGACTCTGGCAAAGAATTCCACTCCTTAGCGGGTTGATTAAAATGAAAAAATGCTAGTAGCTCCATTTCCTTGCTCCCGATTGTATTTGTCTGACTTCAAAATTCATATACCGAAGTATGTATTGAATAATTATCCGCCGTATAATGTAAATGACCATATTTTAATCAAATTTTGACTTTAAGCAATGGTATTTAAGTTTAATTTTATATCTATTTTCCTTACATCGACATAATATTAAATATAGTGATATTAACATAAATACATACACACATGTCATATATTATTTATACATCGAAGGGGTAGACAGAGCTGTATATATCTAAAGCAACACCCACTTTTCACTATTTATGTTATGAGTCCCATGGTATAGGGGGTGAGCCTATTGCCATATACCGGGCACAATTTTACACTCCGTAGAATTACTTAAATATATTACAAAATCTGTTATCCCATCTCTGAGTCGGGTACACGATAACCGCGGGAACAGTAGCGGTAGTCTGCCATTACCAAACAGTTCAATGATTGCTTTCTGTTACAGTACAGAGTTTATTTCGTTTTCGTCCCGAAGTAAAATGGCTCTGTCTCGGTAATACAATAGTTTTACAAACAAATAAAAACAACTGGTGAACCATTGCAAGAAGCAAACTTCGAGAGCGCACGAACTCATAGTACATTATCAATACATCACGCCATGTCATTAATTGTGGAAGACGTATTTCTCGTTGGACTGCCTCGTTGGCCGAGTGGTCGCAAGTGCGACTGCCGGGCAAGGGGTCTCGGGTTCGATTCCCGGGTCGGGCAAAGTATAACTGGGTATTTAATTAACAGTAGTAGCACGAAGTCTGGAATTGTGTCCGGTATATGGCAATAGGCTCACTCCCTATAACATGGGACTCATAACATAAATAGTGAAAAGTGGGTGTTGTGCCTTCAGGGATAGAAGGCGCGATGTTGCATGCGATGTGAGTAGTGAAGCTACAAATGTCCGTCTAGTGTCTCATGGACGTACTTCTATATATTTCATCTTTATATTTCTGTTTTTACTTTATACATCGAAAGTACTCGTTATGGCGAGTTGTATTGCCGCGGGACGAAAACGACATAAATTTCACGGTGTATAATTAGATAAAATAGCATATACTACTAAATATGTAGACCTCTGCCTACCCTTTCGAGGAATAATTAATGTAATTACATTAAAACGAGTCCTGGTGAACAATCCGCGTCTATATAACGTTTGACTAGCATACATGCTACCTCATACATAGTGTCTCTTATATGATATATCTAGGTATCGGAATTTCGATACATTAATATATGAGTTACTAGCGTCTGCCAGCGGCTTCGCCCGATTCCCGTGGGATAAAAAGTAGCCTATATGTTATTCCAGACCATAATCTACCCCTGTTTCAAATTTCATCTCGATTTGTTAAGCCGTTTTGATGTGATTGAGACACACACACTCTCATATCACTACATAGTATAAAACAAAGTCTCCTTATCTCCTATCCGCCGTCTGTCTGTACCTATGTATGCTTAGATCTTTAAAACTGCGCAACGGATTTTGATGCGGTTTTCTTTAATAGATAAAGTGATTCTTAAGGAAGGTTTATATGTATAATACATGCATATTGTACCCGTGTGAAGCCGGGGCGGGTCGCTAGTACTTAATATTAGTAAGATGTGAGTGAGTATGTCTGTCACAACAAAAAAGGGATAGGGATGAAATTTGTAACTGATGTAGATTATGGTCTGGAATAACACATAGGCTGCTTTTTATCACACGGAGATGCAGGCGAAGCCGCAGCAGAAATTAGTTTTGAGATTTATGTAAAACCACGAATAAATTTACTGTTTTTCTGATAAGTCAATCGCTTTACTATATTTATTTTGTTTTGCAGTTTTTCAACAGATTCTAGTAAACATTAAACAACACATGTGTATATAAATGTATCGAAAATCCGATCCTTATCAAACTATATATTAATCCTAAGTACATATACACATATATTTTAATAATTTATTCCATTTTCACATTTATCTGAATATTGTATGTTCCAAAGTCAAAGTCAAAGTCAAAATCATTTATTTCAATTAGGCCAGAATGGCACTTTTGAACGTCAAAAAAATATTAAAAGTGAAGCTATTTGCTCACTTCACCTATTTGTTCCGAACTATATCTATAAGTAATAATAACAGACCTATTTGAAAAATACATTAACGTTTAATATTTCAATGTATATTTTAAATAGCGCTGTGCATCATAGTGACTATTGTCTTTAGTTATTTGTATAGTGAGTGGGGATTGGGGGAAGGGGTAAGGGGGAAAATGGGGGTGACTGTGATTAGTGGATCGTGTGTAAAAGCCTCTGGGACAGGATCTATCTATTTTTCGACAAAACAATATTATTTTCCATCTTCATTTCGGAGAAAGTCGTTTATTCCAGTCGAAGGACAACATTTTTATTATATATATTTTTGTCACATTTCAAAAACTATTAAAATCTGTGTTGAAATACGAATAATAATTGGATTAGGTAATGTTTTTATTTTATAACAATATAGTAGTAGTGTCTATACTGTAATTCTGGAATATGTGACGTCACACTAGTCTCACAAATGTGACTAGCTGTGACAAGGACGGGGGGAGGGGTAAAAACATCATGAAATTCGTGTGATGTAATGTATGGATGACCCCTAACATAATTGTGACAAGTTTGTAAGTACCTACATTAATTTTGCACGCCGACGTCGAGGACAAAATAAGAGGACCTAAATTATTATATAATGTACTACAAACTATCTGTACCTTATTTACGTTAATTAAACTGTCAAACACCAAGCGGTCACCGGTGACCGCAACGTATAGTTCTATAATTGTGTCTATAATGACGGTACTCGACGAGTTAATAATTTTTGAATTGTTAATTTGAGTGGTGAAAATCGAACGTTGCAATAATTATTAATAATGCAGTAGATAGTAGACTTTGGACAATGTGTAGTTGACTTTGGATAATGTGATGTAGACTTTGGACAATGGGTAGTGGACTTTGGACAATGTGTAGTGGAGTTTGGACAATGGGTAGTGGACTTTGGACAATGGGTAGTGGAGTTTGGACAATGTGTAGTGGAGTTTGGACAATGTGTAGTGGAGTTTGGACAATGGGTAGTGGAGTTTGGACAATGGGTAGTGGAGTTTGGACAATGGGTAGTGGAGTTTGGAAAATGGGTAGTGGAGTTTGGACAATGGGTAGTGGACTTTGGACAATGTGTAGTGGAGTTTGGACAATGTGTAGTGGAGTTTGGACAATGGGTAGTGGAGTTTGGACAATGGGTAGTGGAGTTTGGACAATGGGTAGTGGACTTTGGACAATGGGTAGTGGAGTTTGGACAATGGGTAGTGGAGTTTGGACAATGGGTAGTGGAGTTTGGACAATGGGTAGTGGACTTTGGACAATGGGTAGTGGAGTTTGGACAATGGGTAGTGGACTTTGGACAATGGGTAGTGGAGTTTGGACAATGGGTAGTGGACTTTGGACAATGGGTAGTGGAGTTTGGACAATGGGTAGTGGAGTTTGGACAATGGGTAGTGGAGTTTGGACAATGTGTAGTGGAGTTTGGACAATGTGTAGTGGACTTTGGACAATGTGTAGTGGACTTTGGACAATGTGTAGTGGACTTTGGATAATGTGTAGTGGAGATTGGACAATGTGTAGTAGACCTTGGACAATGGGTAATAGACTTTGGACAATAGGTAGTAGACATCATACGACGGGTAGTGGACTAAGAATTAATTGCTAGTGAAGTGTAGGTGGGTGATTCAGACCCGGGTTACAGTAGTCAGGTTAAATAAATAGTGGATTGTGGGAGTTAGACTCTGGACAATGACAAGTGGACATCGAAATACTTGGTAATAGCATACAGGTGGGTGTGTCAGACCTGGTCTCCTTGCCCCAGGCTAGAATGGCGCGGGTTCATCCAGCGTGTGTAACCAGTTGAATATCATCATGTTCCGCTCGTACTTGGACAATGGCCGTCCTCGCTCGCGCTCGAGGTCCGCCGCTGTCAGAGCTAAAGCTGCTGCTTCTGCAGATGAGAAGGTATGTTAAGGTTAAAGGCTAGAATAAGAATAATAACATTTAAGTCACTAATGGCCGTTTCCTCCAACCACCTCTAAACTATCTCTCAACTAAGAGTTATATACTTAGCGTGAGAGAACATCTAACCTATTCTCTTGTACTCTTAGGTTAAGTGTCATCTATATCAGCTGAGGGCTTCCTTACCTTGAAATAGTAATTTGTGTGGTTCGGGAGTTGAACCCGAGACAGTATTGCCACAATCGTATGAATTTGGTTACCGATTAAAACTTAAGAGAGTTTATATTAATTGATTATACACTCGTTGTGTTTCGCAGTGTTTGTGAGTAAGAAGGCTCAATTATTCACCCCTCCCCCTTCCCTAATATCCTCAATCCCTGAATCCCCAACAATCCTCAAATTCCTAATCCACAAAAGGCCGGTAACGCACTTGTAACTCTGGTGTTCCAGTGTGTCCATGGGCGACGCCGATTGCTTACCATCAGGTGATCCGTATGCTCGTATACCGGCTTATTCCTTTAAAAATTCATATTACCAAGATACTGTACTCATCCTAATTCAGTACCATTTTTATCAAAGAACTTTGACAGTTTGAAGCAGTTTTAATGCTAAGCCTTGTTTGATCTGTAAATAATAAAAGAATTAATAATATATTTGAAGCTACGTACCAGGATGTACAATCCGTGTATGTTTGTGTGTGGGTACAGGCAGACTGACGCCGCCGGACGCCAGGGCCGCTGCAGCCTGCGGGCAGCTCGCATAGATATACATACATACATACATACATAACTTCACGCCATCTCCTATCGGGGTACAGTGTGGTACGCCAATTGGGTACTTGCCTACAAGTCAAATTCAATACTTTTTCGAACTGTCAAGAACGACAGTTTTCTATAAATTTTGTATGAGATTGTGTATTGTGACGTCACGCTTTTTTAGCGTCAAACAGCGTACTTATTTGTTAAACATTTGGTGAAAAAATACTAAAATAAAGTTGGTCATGAAATCAATTAATGAAAGTGTGATTATTTTTTAATATTATATTGTATTGGACAGTCGAAATAATTTATTTTTGATTAAGGCAAGAACCCAATACGGCTACGGTTCTCACATACCTCTTTCGGTTCATCAGTCTTTTCATGCATGCTGATGTAGTGACAAGGATTGAAAAGGTAATGTTACACTGTGTGGACATGTAGAAAGGATGGATGAAAGTAGAGTAACGAAAGAAGTATACAGAGCGGATATGAATGCGGCCGTCGGCAGAGGGCGCCCTAGACGGACGTATACGGACCATCAGAGTTATAATTATGTTAAACCCATTGTCATAAATAGATATCATGATAAATATATCACTTAACGAAGTGCACATTACGGCACTTAATGCCATTGTACAATGTAACACTCACTTTTCACTATTTATGTTATGAGTCCCATGTAATAGGGGGTGAGCCTATTGCCATATACCGGGCACAATTCCAAACTCTGTGCTACTACTGAGATTTTTTTATAAAACCCATCAATACTTTGACCAACCCGGGAATCGAACCCGAGACTCCTTCCCCGGCAGTCGCACTTGCGACCACTCGTTGCTACCGAAATTAGTAGTATAAAAAAGAGATATCTCTTTCTCTCTCTCGGTCTCGCTCTCTATCTCTCTTCAATGACTTGGTTGACTGATGACGAGAATGAATGATTGTAACTCACCTCGAGCCTGTCCAGGTTGAAGTCAGACTGCGACATGCGTTCGAGCGCGCGGTAAGTGGTCAGTAGGCGACGTTTGATGTAGCTCTGGCGGACCTACAGACAATAATATATAGTAGCTCGGGGCCATGGGGGAGTGGGGAGTCTCTGTTTCGCTTATTTTGGATGAAAAGGGGAGTAGGGGAGTCTAGATGATGATTACGTCATCTGTACTTATTTACTTTTTCACACGCTTGGCAACCCTCATATTTAAATTATAAATTACAAGCAAAGACCGCCAAACAACTAGACATTATGGTATCTAAGAGAATATTAAAATTACAATATAAAATATTATAATTTAAAATGGTTACGTAAGCAAAGGGGGAGGGGGTAAAATCTTTGCTTACTTTTGCTGACAAGGGGGAAGGGGGGTAACACATTGTAAAAATCTGCTTACGTAATATTTGAACGGCCCCTACCAAGAAAAATAATATGTCCGTCTGGTAGATTATTTTAAATCATTAGACACGTATTTTTTCTTTTCTCACAAAAGTAAATACTTTCGACGATATATTAATTTGAAATATCGTGTGACGTCACAGCGTGTCACATTTTGTAGCACGTTATGACGTAAAGACCTAAACTTAGAGTCATTTTATCTAAGTATTGCAACTTAATACGACAAAATAAAACAATACATGTCTAATATGTTTTCATTATCTAACTGACGGACTAATTAGATTTTTAATTTTGATACCCTGGACACTACCCAATTTTCATTTTCATTTTCACATTTCATTTGTTTGTAAAACTATTGTATTACTGAGACAGAATCATTTTACGTCGGGACGAAAACGAAATAGATTTCACGGTGTATTAAATTAGCCATACCTTTTTGTTATCAGTGAGCAGACATCGTTGCGGCGCCTGCACCAGCTGGGACCGCTGCGGGGACGGCAGTTGGGACCCTCCTACTGGGGGGGGACATATTATTTACTGTTTATGTGGCTGGGCAACCAACGTATCGCGGGGTCGATTCGCGCACGGAACAACTCTTTGTGTAATCCTCAAATTTTTGTTCCGGGTCTGAGTGTGATGTGTATGTAGTGGAAGTATAACTACTTTTATGATATATCAATAAGGAATTTAGGTCATACGTGACTTTAAGTACAAACAGTGTCATATTTAAGGTATCCAATAATATCATGTTATTTAATATGATAATAGCATATTGTATTAACTAAAAATCGCGGGTTACTCACGTGAATATACTGAGAAAAGCTCTACTAGTTTCGAACAATAGGGCCGATGCCTATACAGGCCGCGGAAGGCCTAACGGGTAACCGGGGCTCCGGCTCGACGTGCAGGAGAAGGAACGGGGTGGTTATTAGTCAGTAAGAGTCTGACACTCTCTCCGGCCTCACCCAGGCGGGAGCAGTCATTCGATCATTTTCCTCTTTCAAAAAAGCCTTATACATATATATATCCACATGAAACAACGTCTGCTTAGATAGCAGCGTGCAGGCGTTTGGGTGAGGGCAGTGGAGGCCGAATCTTCCTCTCCGAACCCCAAAAGACTGGTAACGAACTTGTAACGCCTATAGTGTAACGGGTGTCCATGGACGACGCCAATTGCTTACCATCAGGTGATCCGTCTGCTCGTTTATTCATACCATACAAGCTTCTACCAACGGCTTCGCCCGCGTAAACCTATGTATGTGTTATTCCAGATCATAACCTACCGCTGTTCCAAATTACATCCCAATCCCTTCAGCCGTTTTGGCGTGATTGAGTAACAAACATACAGATAACATCTCACATTTTTAATATTAGTAAGAAAGAATATTGTTATGTTAACTTACCAGCGACCCAGGTGCTGCAGGAGCGTGATGCCGCGCTCATGGTGAGAGCCTCCAGGGCTGCGGAGAGACCCACTTCTGAAGTAGCGCTGGAATGCATGAAGCATTCTTTTGATTTATTTATATTTAAACAGCTGCATAGATTTGGGGTGGTGTCGTGGTGGCTTCTCATGCATGAGGATGCGGGTTCGAAACCTACCAACGGCAAGTACCAATGTGACATTTTCCGAGTTATAATTATGTACTTTCTAAGATACACTATAGACACCACTGACAAACGGTGAAGGGAAACATCGTGAGGAAACCTGGACTTGTAATTTCTAATTATAAGTTTGAAATTGCCAACCCGCATTGAGCAAGCGTGGTGGTTTATGCTCAAACCTTCTCCGTGTGAGAAGAGGCTTTGCCAGCAGTGGGCACTTATAGGCTGTTGATGATGATGATGATGCATAGATTTAGGGCTCGAACACAAAACTGCGATACGAATTCGCAACGCAAAAAACTACGATGTGAATTGCTGCGATGTGATTTCGTGCGACATAGGCGTCTCCCAGGGTGACCATTCCTTCGACGACAGTCAACCGTACTAAACGTATTTTAAATTGAAAACTAGGTATAATACACCCACGTGAAGAATAGCGTTGGTGATTCGTGACATACGTATATTAGTCGGCTGTAATAAGTCCTGGATCACTGTATTACCTCCGCAGCGGCAGACAGGGCTCCCTGCTGGCGACGTCGGCGGCGCTGAAGGAGCGGCGCAGCCCCAGCTGGGCACACAGCGCCGCGCAGCCCGCCAGCAGCTCGCGGCACTGGTCCGGCGCCAGCGGCAGCGACGACGACGACGGACGTCTGGACAGCGGCCAGAGGTTGAGGCTAACTGGACCCTTGTGAAGGTCCTAGAGTGTGGGCTCGCCATGCTTCGGCATTGCTAGGCCGGCTCGACCGGAGTGATACCACCAACGAGCAGAAGACCATCGTGACAACCACAGCGTTGTGTTTCGTCAAGCGAGTGAGGTTACCGGAGGCCCAATTACACCCCCACCCCCTCCACAGTCTCCCCAATCCCCGAATCCTTGACGATCCTCAAATTCCCAATTCCCAAAAAGCTGGTACCGCACTTGTAACGCCTCTGGTGTTCCGTGTGTCCATGGACGACGCCGATTGCTTACCATCAGGTGATCCGTCTGCTCGTTTACCGGCTTATGCCGTAAAAAAAGCTAGGTATATGCTCGTTCCGAAATGAAGATTGCGATGTAGAAGGATAAGCAAAAATCACTTTATTTATTTCATAAAGGCATATAAACTTAATTCGGTGTAAAAGTAACCTATGGAGTTTCTTGCTCGTGCTTCTTCATATTAATCTACACGTTAGAATGAGCAAATAAATAGCTTCAATTTTAAATTTCTATTGCTGACGTTCAAGTGCCTTCCTGGTCTAATTGAAATAAATGATTTTGACTTTGACTTGGCTCAGTTGTGGACAAGTACTCACTTCAAATATTTGCTATCCGGGTTAGGGCTGGCCACTCGCAACGACGGGTCGGGACCTTGTCCGGCCTGGAAGCATAATTATTGAACTAATTAATATTTAATATAATATCTCGATTTAGCTCATGAGATTGTCGAAATGTGGGATGTAGATTCAGCAATCATTGTGGCGATAATTGTATCTGTCAAATAGTATATTAATAAAAATATTTATAATTAACTAGCGACCCGGCCCGGCTTCACACGGTTGCAATATACATCTATTATATATACTACATATAAACCTTCCTTACAAATCATTCTATCTATTTAAAAAACCGCATCAAAATCCGTTGCGTAGTTTTAAAGATCTAAGCATACATAGAGACAGACAGACGGCGGATAGCGACTTTGTTTTATACTATGTAGTGATTAAAACATTAGACCAGTATTTTTTTTACCCACAATTAAATTGTAGGTAAATACTTTCGACGATATATTAATTTGAAATATCGTGTGACGTCATGACCTCCCTCTCCGAAACTTAACGCCATTTTATATAAGTATTGTAACTTTATACGAGAAAATAAAACAATACGTGTCTAATATTAGATTGATGACTGTTGATGAAGCGAAAGAAGGTTGTAGGAATCGTAGTAATTGGCGTTCCCTAGTCTCTGCCTACCCCCATGGGAGACAGGCGTGAAGTTATGTACATATTGTACATGTCTAATATTTTTCCATTATCTAACTGACGGACTAATTAGACTTTAATTTTCTTACTCTGGCAACTACCCTATAGCCGCATAGCTCGCTATGCCAGCATCAACGACATCATTCGTCGTGCTCTTGCCTCAGCCGGTGTACCAGCCGTATTAGAACCTAATGGTTTGGTACGTGATGACGGCAAAAGACTAGATGGTACGTCGTTGCTGCCTTGGAAGATGGGTAGGCCTTTGGTGTGGGACGCGACGTGTGACACCCTTGCGCCATCACATCTTTTAAGCACCGCTACATGCGTTGGTGGAGCTGCTTCTACGGCAGAGGCCCTCAAACGGCGTAAATATTCAAATCTAGTGGGTAACTACTGTTTTGAGCCGTTTGGGGTCGATACACTTGGGCCATGGGGTCCCAGTGCACACTCTGTGTTTAAAGATATCGCCCGTAGGCTAATCGACCAGAGGGCTGGCTTTTTCTTCGGACAGAAAATAAGCATTGCCATTCAACGTGGCAATGCTGCCAGTCTTCTGGGAACGTTCCCCTGTGATAGTGATGCGGACGAATACTTTGACGCCTAAATTAAGGGTATAATTTTTGTTGTATTCTTTTTTTTACTTTCGTTTTATTTACTACCCTATTATGCTGTATAAAATAACCGTACAATATCTAGGAGGTACAGCATAATTTATTTCAACTAGAAAAACGCTTTAGATAAAATTAATCACAATAATAGACATCACCTTGGAGTACCAGTCCTTACCTTGCAGGCCAGTAACCGCAGCACCCTGGCATCCGACGCGGCGGACGAGACGCTGAACAGCGACAAGTCCGTCGTGACAGACTCGTGCGAGGGCGAGCGCGCCACGCCGCCGCGCCACGACTCCCCCGTGCACATGTCCACTGGAACAGCGCATGGAGAAACTTATTAAACTGTCTTTAGTTCAGAATGCTGTCTCGTTGGCCGAGTGGTCGTGAGTGCGACTGCACTATTTTCATACCCTGTCATCATCCCTATTGTGGATATGAATGTTAACACATAAGCTACTCTTATCTCAAGGAATAACTTTCAGACTATAATCTACCCTGTTCCCACCTTGATCCCGTTAGCTGTTTTGACGTACTTGAGAGACAAACAAATATACAAACTAGTTGCATTTATAATAAGTACCTATTAGTTTTATTTATGTAGTGGAGGACTATAATTTCCTCCATAGAGTGATGATGTGATGATGATGTGTGTACGCGATTATCTCACGATTGGCTGAACTGATTTTGATGTGGTTAATGTCAAAATCATTTATTTCATTAAGACCAGAAAGGCACTTTTGAATGTTAACAAAAAATTCAAAGTGAAGCAATTTGTTCATTCCGAGGTGTAGATTCCTATGTAGAAGAACGAGCAAGAAATTCCATAGGTTACTTACTACTTTTTCAATCAGGATCACAATAATGAACGGACTCTAAAAAAGAGGGCCTTGAAGTTGGTTTTCTTTAAATACAACAACATAATACCACGCCTTTTTTCCCCGAAGAGGTAGGAAGAGGTGCACGTTATGGCACTTAATGCCCACTTTTTACTATTTTATGTTAAGGGGTGAGCCTATTGCCATATACCGGGCACAATTCCAGACTCCGTGCTACCACTGAGAATTTTTTTAAAACCCTGTAATACTTTACCCAAACTGGGAATCGAACCCAAGACCCCTTGCCCGTCATCGCACTAGCTACCACTCAGCCAATGAGGCAGTCTGCTCTTTAAATATAGACTATAAAAGTATTTCGATTCTAATCAAATTATTAATCTAAAATTACAGACATAGGTAAGTGATGATGAAGCGAACAGAGCTTTTGTTAAAAATTTATGAATGATTTTGTCTGACTCAAAGATTTATAATATTCTGCATCTGTTAATTAATAATCTGTTAATTACAGTATTAACTGCATAGAATATGTCAATTCATTTAATAAATAATACTAATAATATGTTAATATTATTAATTTTTATTGTGATGTAATTAAATCTTGTCGGCATTAAAAAAAATTCAATTAAACAGGACAAAATTCAATTTTCTAAAACAATAGTGTTATAATTTCGCATCGAATAAACTAATAATTACGTAAAAAGAAAATTTTAAACGGAGAAAGACGCCGTAACACAATTTGCGTCTTAGCGAAAATATATGCATAACAGCTTTTTAAAAAAATTAAAAGAGGGATATTCCATCTGTTTTCAAAATAAAACAATTCCTCTAATTTTGAAACTGCATGGAAAGATTAAAAAAAACAAAATTAGACATTATGTCTGAAAATCGGTAATCATAACAATAACAAACAATTAAAAACTTGCCGCTTATATGAGGATCCACGGTGAGGCCGTACAAACAAACTTGTAAACACAAAATTATTATCTAAATATTAAATTACTATAACTATAATATTGTCACGATATTTAGTTTTATTGCAAATATAATATTGCAATTTTTCGGTTTTCAATAATGGCCGGATAAGTTTGACAGATAAAAATCTGGGCCGCCGTTAGGTTGCGTTCGGAAAATTGGATAATTTTAACGCTAATATTTTATCGTCTATTACAAAATGTGCAAATATATTCTGTTTTTTGTATAAATTAATAATATTTTGTAGAATACAATTAGAATTTTGAGATATAAATTTCATTTATAAGATTCTTATTAGTATTTTTATTTTAAATTATTACGAACGCAACCTTAATGCCTGAGCTACACAATCTGGTAGGGTAATATTTTGCGTGATATAAAAAAATAATTTATCAATCTTCAGATATTTAAAAACACATATTTGTGAAAATTACAACTTGAAAAAGTAAATTAATTTCAAGATGGTAAAAGTAACGATTTAAAATCTTTACAAATCTCAAAGACAGCGTTATCTTTTCATTATACTACCAAATTAGGATGGTAACCAATGGAAACTTTAAACTAGTGACCTCTATCTATCTAAAACGTTTAACAACGTTTAAATATTTACTCAAGAGATGGCAGTATAACGTCAAACTACCTTTAGTATAACTAAAATAACGAACATCTAACTATATAGATAGAACCTATATAAACAGAATTATGTTCAATAAATTGGGAATATTATTTACAGTTACAATATCATACATTTAGTCTAGGTGTAACAATGAAAACAGCTTGTATAGTCTAAACAGAATTAAAAAAAAGTAATATCGAAATAAAAATATTATTATATTACTTTTGGAACTATTCCTTCTGGAACCTAAAATAAAAGATGTCCATAGATTTTCGATACAAGAAAAACCTTTTTTTTTCACTATCAACATATTAAAAACAAACAAAGATCAATAAAATAAAATTATACAATTGTTTTTTGACTTTATTCAAATCTGAAGCTGTATAAAGATAAAGTAATACATATTATACAACAAATCAGAGAGAATCCACGTGTATTAGTAGTGTTTATTATCGATTTGAGCGGATTCCTGGAAGGCGGGCATCAAATGTTGACAAACTCGGATATCGCGCCGTTGACATTGGTTTACATGCCACGAGGCGAAAATAGAAATATGTAAAATTAAATTAATTTTTAGCCTATTAAACATTAAGTGGTTAATAATAATACACGTTTATTAAACAGTAATACATTGTGTTGCAAATTATAGACGAATAATTCTTAATTATAAACGTTGCCCAACGCTTGGATTGTCTCCTGTGTCGTGGGGGCGTTTACAAACATACAAGTTCACATACACATGACACCCAGACCAGGAACAACAATCTGTGGATCACACAAAGATTTGTTTCGTGCGGGAATAGAAACCACATCTTTTTTCTCGGCAGTCAGTTGCCCAACCACCGCGCCAACGCCAACCGTGCAGTCAAATTGTCAAAAGTAAAAAAGACGAATAATGACACTGAACAAATTATAACACTAAATTATAGACAAGATTGTTAGATATTTATAACCAAGGAATACCACACCCTTATCCCCGTCAGAGTGCTGACACTTCACTCCTTGCCTCAAATGCATACCTACAACCCCGTCCTATACAAAAACAGTCAGTCGCATTCCATCCACAATCCCGTGCACTCGTGGGTTACACTCAAAATTATAATACCTACCCTTTAATTTGTGAAGTTAAATAAAAGTTATATTATTCTTCGAACTGCAGTGTTTCCTTTAAGAAGTGAACTTACCATATCAAAATCTAACATTGGTGTATATATATATTTGTTAGATATAAAACTATGTTTAAAAAAACCAACTTCAAACCTAAATCAAAGCAAAAACTTTTCTGCAGACCGCTTAAAAATTAGTACAGCTAGTCACGAGATTAACGCGCACAGACAACACACATACACACAGGTCACACTGAGAACCTCCATCTTGTTTTGAAGTCGGTTAAAAGTACGTCTCAATAAAACATTTTTCATGATTTAATAACTAGGCGATATCATTTAATATTATTTTTTTTGATATTATTCCGGATTCCGTGCTACTACTGAGAATTTAAAAAAAAATCCAATAATACTTTGCCCGACCCGGGAATCGACGTGATCAATCAACGAGGCAGTTATGGCGAAGTGAACATAAAAACAAATAAATAATATTAATCCCTACCGCCATGTAATACCATGCGAATCGTAATACCGACACACATGTATAAGCAGTGAATACTTTATCAGCAAAATGGATGTTATGTTTTCTGATGTTGCCGGCACTGTGCGGCGGGTGGACTTGTGGCGAAATTACTAAGAATAATCTTATCTTATAGAAAGAAAGAAAGAAAGAAAGAAAGAAAGAAAGAAAAACCATTTATTTTGCTACGACACACAACAAGAATTTAGAAACACCGAAAAAAAAAGCCCATGGTGCGTCGCAGCGCAAAAGGCTGGAGCTCAGCTTAATACCGTGGACGGGGCACAGAGGCTCGAGCCCACGGCGCTGATTTTCAGCACCAGCCCGTTATAATACGTACTAGCTTTATTAACGCTGCTCGGAGTACAGCATGATGTATAATATGGTAAATTAATATTAAATAATATTAATTATACTTTTATATAAAGCGAAAGAGTTTGTTTGAACGCGCTAATCTCCGTAACTACAAGTCTGATTTGAATAATTCTTTTTGTGTTGGATAGGGCATTTATCGAGGATGGCTATAGGCTATAAAATATCACGCTACGACCTATAGGAGCTGAGCAGAGCGTGTGAAACCGCGCAGAAGTAGGTAGTTTATTTATAAACTACGTTTAGAATAACCGACTCCAACTCTCTCTTTATACCGACTTCAAAAAAAGAAGAGGTACTATGTTCGAATGATTGTTCTTTTTATGTAGGTATGTTCAGCGACTATTCCGCGGTTTGTGGACCGATATTCAAAATTCTACTTTTGTTTGAAAGTTTACACTTCTGAGGTGGTCCTATTGTCACCAGGTCAGGATGTGATTATGGGAACCCAGGGAAACCAAGGGGGCCTTTTATATTAATGGTCACAAAATTGTCAACAGCTTACTACATATATAATAGGTACATATCTATTATTGGTTTGATGAATAATTTTGTTTAAGAACTTATGGCGCCGACTTCTAACCTATCAGTGGGTGGGTAACCTACTAATAATAATTATTTTTAATATTATATAATTAAGTGATCCGCGATGTTTAGTTAATTTGGGTATTTTCTTTTTACTTGCCACTATGTTCCCTTTCCTTTTAAGAAAAGTATTTTTATTTTTTTTTATTTTATTTATTTAAGTTTTATACAATTGCATAAGGAGGACTTAATGCTAACAGCATTCTCTGCCAGTCATCCTTTGGGTAGTGCAGAAATGTATGTGGTAGGTGGTAAGCTGCAAAACAGTCATGAGAAATAGTGGTATTTATCCAAATTAATAAAAGGGTATCAAAAGCATACATAAAATACGTAAATATAATCGTATAGATATATATAATTATATATAATATAAATATCATTATACATATAAATATATTTGTGACTCGTATATGAATTTGTCCTATGTTACAACAAGATGAAAAATTATGAAAGATGTTATGAAACTGCCAGCTTTCCGCTAATATACTCACGCGCCCTCCGCTTGAAACTCAGACGACTGGTTGCGGTTCTGACATTCGTTGGAAGCGTGTTCCAGAGAGAAATGACTTGAATGAAGAAAGAAGAATGAGTAAAGTTACTGCGATGGACAGGACAGTGCAACAGCCGATTATGCGAGGAGCGTAGATTTTTAGTATGGTTGTCACATACATACTGGAAATGGGAAGTTAAATAGTTAGGAGAATTGGGAGAGTCAAGCAGAGAAAATAAAGTTGTGAGTGCCCTTAGCTCTCTGCGCTGACGAATAGGCAACCATTTCAACAATGATCGCTGTGCAGACACATGGTCGTATTTACGCAAGTTAGAAACGAATCGAATGCAGTTATTTAGAAGACGGTCAAGTTTGTTGAGGAGATCTGCATTCAGGTCATAGTAACACACATCACCATAATCGATGATGGGGAAAATTAAGGTCTGCACAAGCATCGCCTTAGTGCTGGGAGGCAGTACATTTCTGAGACGGTACAGAGACCGCAGCGATCCGGTAACTTTTTGACTCACACTGGCAGTTTGACTTCGCCAACTGAGGGTACTGTCAATATGTATACCCAGGTCCTTGACGCTCTCACTATATTGGACAGGCGTCCCATTGTACAGTACGGGCGGTAGTATAGTGAAGTTGATTTTGGCCATACTTTTACTACTACCAATAATAATCGCTTGACATTTGTCAGGATTGACAGCGATTCCAAACCTCTCGGACCAACTCTCAATAGCAGCCAAATCACGGTTGATTTTGGCGATGCACTGGTCCAGATCAGCCACCACTCCGTGACAGTACACCTGTAAGTCGTCGGCATACAGATGATACGCACACTGAAGATCAGAAGTTATAAGATTGATAAAAATAGAAAACAGAAGAGGAGAAAGTATGCCGCCCTGTGGAACGCCATTGTGCAGTGTGGCCCAACCCGATGACGTATCATCAACCTGCACCATCTGCTGACGCCCACGAAGGTATGAAGAGAACCATTCCAGTGCTCCATCAGAGACCGACAGATAGGCCAGAACAGCTAAGAGGATATTGTGACTGACCATGTTAAAGGCGTTAGAGAAATCAACCAGCACCAGAACAGTCACCTTGGCGTCCTCCATTGCTGCCCTAACATCGCCAGTCACTTTAAGGAGTGCAGTGACAGTGCTATGACCAGGCCTGAATCCAGATTACAGTGGTGAAATAAGTGAGTTCCGATATATAAAACCGGAAAACTGTCGATGAACGCAGGCCTCGAGCACCTTGGATAGGAAAGGAAGGATAGAAATGGGACGAAAATGAGAAGGGACAGTGGGGTTGGTGACTTTAGGAAGCGGCCGAATATATGCTCTCCGCCACAAGGATGGGAAAGTACAGGAAAACAAAGAGAAATTTATTATATGGAAAATCGCCGGTAGGATGTGATCCAATATTGTGGTGATCATGAAACGAGATATGTTATCACATCCCACCGCCTTCGATTTAATGGATAATATTATCTTACCGATCTCTTCAGGTGCAACTGGAATAAATTGAAAAGAATTGCTAGTATTAGAGCCCGTCATACCAGAAATGAAGGCCAGTGTCTGTTGTTCAGTATACTGATCTAATGTGTGGGTCGAGGAAAAGTGACGATTCAGATCATCTAATCCAACTGAAACCGAGATGTCAGAATTGCGCGATCTGCCAATACCTAGAGTTCCAAGAAATTTCCAGATGTTGGCAGAAGACTCAGAAGTAATGTTCTCAAGAATGTGGCGGCTTTTAGCGTTGCGTATCATCTGATTGCACCTATTTCGCGCTACCTTATAAGCCGCCCAGTGTTCGTCGGTACGATCTCGCTTGTAATTCCGAAACATTCGATCTCTGCGTCGCATTGCCATACGGATTCCGCGTGTCATCCATGGAGCTGGTGGTCGCTTTTGGATAATTTTTCTGACAGGAGCATGACGATCATAAAGCTGAACCACAACTGAGTTAAAATAAGCCACCTTATCGTCTATGGTATTTGCTTCTGTCAGTGGCACCCAGTTGATGGCAGAGGCATCCCTTTTGAGCCCTTCACAATCCATGCGACCAAAAGCTCGCCTGTACAAGACCTTGGGTTTGGGTTTGGGTTTGTTATTATAAAGTTTTTAGCATAAAAAGGACCGTCAAGACATGTAACATTGCCGTCAAAGATTAAAGTTTGACGGGTTTACCTCTAGATTTAAGAACACATCTATGTTTTATGGGAAAAAATACCTAAAGCCAGAGACAATGCTATTTTAGCATAAGGCATCTTAATTTTTTATTTTATTATATCTACGCAAATCAAAATTATGTAGCATTAAGTATTTCTACTACCTCTATATCTTTTAACCGATAATTCAATTATCTGAAATAAAGACCTTGCCAAACAATCAATTAAGTTTCCAATAAAACAGTAATAATTTACAACTCAAAATAAATTCCAGTAATTACCAGAAACATCTTATTTTAAAACATGCCCGCAACCAAACGAGGTTATACATAAAACATACACATACATACACACACGCATACATACATAACTACACATTTATACACAAACACAAGTTTTATTCACTTCACTACTAATATGCTTAGATTTTAATGTTTGTCTGTCGATATTAATATTAAACTGAATTTTACATTACTTTTTTTATTCTATACGTACTTACCTATACTAGCTTCGGCCAGCGGCTTCGGCCGCGTTTTTAAGGGATTATTTTTAAGCGCGGTAAGCACAGGTCTATCTATATCTGTGGCGGTAAGTCAGAGGCGGGAGGGAGTGTCAGACTCTTACTGACTAAAAACCACCCCGTTCCTACTCCTGCACGTCGAGTCGGAGCCCGGGTAACCAGTTAGGCTCTCCGCGGCTCCGTATCGGCATCAGCCCTACTGGACGCCATCCGTGGTGGTCTGATGGCTCTTTGAAGCGCGCGCGGAACGCGACGCGTCGTACGCTCGAGGAGTCACCGGTGACCGACATTAGCGGAGGATTTGCCTTCAACAATTATTTGTTGGCAGCCAAAGCCTTAAGGGATAAAAAGTAGCCCATGTGTAATTCCAGACCATAACCTACTCATGTTCCCAATTTCATCCCGAACCCGATTGAGTTACAAACATACACACGAACTCATGAACTCGTCTATATAAAATAAGTTGGCCAACGATTTTCATTTGTCATCATGGCACAATTCCAAGTTTTAAAAACTACGTATGGAGAATTGGGATGATGATAGGGTATGAAAATTAAAAATCTAATTAGTCCGTCAGTTAGGTAATGAAAAAATATTAGACATGTATTTTTTTTTTATTTTGTCGTATAATAAAACAATACTTAGATAAAACGAATCAAAGTTTAGGAGTGGGGGCTAAAACGTCATTTCTACGTATAAAATGTACATAGAAGTGACGTCATGCGACATTTTAAATCAATAATTATCGTCGAAAGATTTCGTAAGAAAATAAAAAATACGTGTCTAATGATTTAACATAATCTACCAGACGGACATTAAAATAAAAATTAGGCATCTACCCTATTACCTAAGATTAAAAATAAATACAAAAACCAATATATTTCAGATTTTCTTATTTTAACTCCAAGTTCAACAGTCCTAGACAACCTATAAATGCCCACTGCTGACTGAAGGCCTCTTCTCACAAGGAGAAGGTTTGAACATAAACCACCACGCTTGCTCAATGCGGGTAGGTGACAGTAGTGACAGTAGTGAGAGTAGCAGTCAACTATAATATTCATAGCTTTTTATTTTATTTCGGAAGGCTTAACGGGTTACCGGGGCTCCGGCTCGAAGTGCAGGAGTAGGAACGAGGTGCTTTTTTGTCAGTGACAGTCTGAAACTCCCTCCCGCGGTCCCGCCTCACCCGGGCGGGAGCAGTCATTGGATGATTTTCTATATATACCTCTATAAGTGGTAAAGGATCAAATAATGTGTCAATGAGTCGTTAGTCATTTAAAAAACATTTGTTTTTTAAATGACTAACGATGGAGTTTCTTACTCGTTCTTCTTCATTCGAAACTACACTTTGGAACGAGCACCTAGCTTCACTGACAGACAGACGGACTGACAATTCAATTTGGGACGTTTCAAAAGTGCCTAATAAGGGATTATTTGAAGTAAATGCTATGACTTTTACTTTGAATAACCCTAAAAAGGCCGGTAACGCCTCTGGTGTTCCAGGAGTCCATGGGCGCTCATTGCTTACCATCAGGGGGGCTTACTCTTGAATCCAATTCCGATCGATCGACATTGTTATTGTAAATCGTACTCTTGAGTTGCAACACTAGTGCCCATTGCATCCGTATTGCGTGGATATTGAATAAACTAAATGGTATTGAGTTTGTCTTTATTCCGTACTCTGAATGCTAACAGCTACGATAGGGGTTGTACAGTTTTGACATTGAATAATTATTGAGATTTTATTGGATTTAAATTGTATTGACATTGAGATTGGTTTCAAGAGTAAGCACCCAGGTGATCATTCTGCTCGTTTGCCTGCCTACCTATACCTAATCTATTATAGGGTGTTTTCCCTTTTTTTATTTTTACTTTCGTTTTATTTAATAGTTTAGTTGTACCTAGTTAATTTTAAGTTGTAAATATTGATATACAAACATACTTATCAGATAACATAACATAACATAACATCACGCCTTTTATCCCCGAAGGGGTAGGCAGAGGTGCACACAGAAGTAACACCACTTTTCACTATTTATATTATGAGTCCCATGTAATAGATTCCGTGCTGCTACTACTGAGTTTTTTTTAAATTTTGTAATATTAATGTTAAATAAAATAAAGATAAGTTTAGCTATTATCGTTTTTTGGTATACCTTGGTGTGCAATTTGTTTATATTATGAGTTGTGTGTACTTGACCACTATATAATATACCTACATATATATATATATATTATTACGATAAAAGGTAAATTTGACACAAATACGAAGTTATTATATACTTATATGTAGGTAGGTATGTAGGTATGTATGTATGTAATATTTATATAGTGTGATGGATTTCATGAGGACATGAGAGGAGTGGAGTAGATTTATTTCAATTTATTTTCGTATTTTTTTGTTAACACCTGTAGATCTAAAATAAATCGTCATGTTGTTTGTCTTATTAACTAAAAATCGCGGGTTACTCACGTGAATATACTGAGAAAAGCTCTACTAGTTTCGAAACACAAAGGGGTTCTGCCTCATGAGCAGAGTGCGCGGTCGCAGCGACATCGCGCAGCCTACTGAGATATTCACGTGAGTAATACGCTATTTTTAGTTAACAAGACAAACAACATGACGATTTATTTTAGATCTACAAAGATCTACAAAGTGTCGTGGTGGCCTGGAGGTTTAAGACGCTCGCTTCTCATGCATGAGGGTGCGGGTTCGAAACCTACCAACGGCAAGTACCAATGTGACTTTTTCCGAGTTATATGTACTTTCTAAGATTATTTAGACACCACTGACAAACGGTGAAGGAAAAACATCGTGAGGAAACCTGGGCTTATAATTTCTAATTATAAGTTTGAAATCGCCAACCCGCATTGAGCAAGCGTCGTGATTAACGCTCTAACCTTCTCCGTGTGAGAAGAGGCTTTGCTCAGCAGTGGGCATTTATAGGCTGTTGATGATGATGATAGTATTCTTACAAGAATCCCTCTCCCCGAAGCCTGGACCGAGCGGAATAATATAAAAAGGCTGACAATTGACAATTGTAGCATTAAGTTCAGTCGGTCGTTGCAGTTGGATGGAGTCGGACGAATATCGGTGATATTGTTTATTACTTAAATATTGTGCCTAGTTGTTATGGTGTACTTGTTGCTATATCAGCTACATATAATATTGTTGTATTGGGTTGGTAATACTCATTTCAATTGCACTGCGCATGTACCTTTCTATTTATTAATAAATAAGACATCAGTCTATTAGGTTATGGTTCCGTGTGTTTTTTTTTAAATCTTATTTTTTTAGTGTTTTTAAGAGTATAATATCTCACGATAGTTTTAATTAAACATAAAGTTTATCTGTTCGTGTTAAACTTAAAATAAAAAGTAATTTATTTTATTTTAGTAATTTATGTAATATTATGTTGGCATAAAAAGTCTTCAACTTCTCAGTGAGGTCATGTGTTGTGTGTGGTTACGGCACCTGTACTAACGCCTTTGTACGAGTTTGATTTAAGTTTAAAGTATTCGAAACGAGTACGTGTTCGGCGCTCTGATTGGCCGGCGCTAATGAAGCAACCAATCAGAGCGCCGAACACGTACTCGTTTCGAATACTTTAAACGTAAAAGAAACTCGCACTAAGGCCTCTGTTTTCAACAGTAAAACATAGTTTGGTAACATACAAAAAATAAAAGCAAACAATATTATATACCGCCCTATATGTATAACTAGCTACTGCGGCTTCACACGAGTTCAATATGCATGTATTATACATAATAAATCTTCTTTAAGAATCACGCTATCTATTAAAAAAAACTGCATCAAAATCCATTGCGTAGTTTTAAAGATCTATGCATACATAGGGACGACAGACGGCGGATAGCGACTTTGTTATATTCTATGTGGCGATAAGAAAACTCACAGCTAAAAAAAACAAATGTCAAAAAATCTAAATCGAACCCCAACCACCTGAACGCACTCTCAAACAGCCCAATAAAACCATAGTCTACCATTAGACATCAAAAATCAAGAAATCAAATAAAAAAATATGAAATGATAACTCCATTCATTGTATAACAACTTGACTACTTAACGTACAGTACGATTTTAAAATTAAAAACTTTAAATTGTATGTGTGCGTGTATATTTTGTTATAGTGTGCGTAACGTGTACATAATATATAAGCTGTCAGTTTATGTAGGTGTGTGTCTGTGTGGGTTAACAGTAAATGTGTGTGTGAATGAAAGATTTGTATGGGTGTAGCGATTTTTGGGTGTTTATTAGTTTTTCGTCATAAAATTTTATTTAAAGTTGTGTTTAAAAAGCATTAAAAAGTAATAATTTCACTTGAATATAACAACTAATTTTACTTAATCAAGCAACAGAATTATATTAATAGGTAATCAATATTTTAAGGTGTAAGTAAGTTTAGTTATTTGTATTCTAAGTTGTATGTATTTATTCATAATTAAGTGGTTTAAGTTTAATATTAGTACTCATTAATTAAACATAAATTCATTGGAAATCAAAATAGTAAGTCATTTTAATTATAAACTGAATTTGAAAGTCGTTTATACATAGTTCGAGTTCATGAAAGCCCAGAGAAAATTTAAAATGTGAGAAAACAGAATTTTAAGTAGTACGAAGACGAAGTTAGTCAGGTAAGCTGGTGAATTATAATGGTACATCCACACTACGCTATCGTAAGCTCTGGTATTGTACTTGATTGTAGCGCGAGTGTCGGCGAACGGAATGCAAACTAAAGCAGGCAGGGCTGTCCCGAACTGTTATTATTATTATTATTATCACTAAATTAAATTTTGTTTACAGTGTTTTGTTTGTGTTTTGTACAGTTTAAAAATGAACTTATTGCGATTAAATAGTTATTGATTGAATATTATTGTTAATTCGATTGATTCTCTAAAATAGTTTCTTTTTTTGTTGATTTACCTCTAAACCGTTTTAGTTGTATATTGAATAGGAAATGGGAGGTTATATATATTTTGTCATTATTTGATATCTAGAACTTGCGTGAAAGAAATTATTATTGAACATTAAAAAAATAAGAAGTAAAGGAAACAGGTACCTATCTTAAATGGTTTTTTGCTTTATTTTAAATGGGAATCAAAAAAGGATGGTAATATTATTTGTAGTTTAAGTAAAAAAAAAAACGTAAGTATTAAAATTTATACGAAATAGACCTCTATAAAGTATCTATTATAGGTTAATATAATGGCAAAAGAACAATGACGATTAAACACACAAAAATAGATTAGAGTCTATTAATTCATTTATAGAAATTACTCAAATCAAATTCTGTAATATCTAAAACTTACTTCCCTAGCAATATTGTGCACAAAATAAATAAATAGTCCCGCGGGGCAGCCCTACCGTTATATTAGCGCGCACACATACACAGCCGTGTGCGGACACACGCATACAGACACAACACACGAATTAGGGTCGTTGTGTTTCCGTAGTTAAGTAAAGTTGAGTAAGTCTAAAATTGTAGAATTTTGACGTTTTTGATAAAATAATCAATTATTTTAGTTGGATTGTGGGTTATTTTCATTAATATAAAATGCATTTGACATATTACGTATGAATGTCTCGTTGATCGAGTGGTTGCAAATGCGACTGCCGGGCAAGGAGGTCTTGGATTCGATTCCCGGGTCAGGCAAAGTATTACTGGATTTTAAAGAAAATCTCAGTAGTAGCACAGAGTCTGGAATCTGCCCGCTATATGGCAATAAGCTCACCCCTATTACATGGTACTCCTAACATAAATAGTGAAAAGTAGGTGTTACATTTTACAATGGCATTAAAGTGCTGTAATGTGCACCTCTGTCTTCCCCTTCGGGGATAAAAGACGTGATGTTAAAAACAAGTCACAATCATTTTCATTATTGTATTCTTAAAATATATTCTCGATTTTTAATTTTCTCGACTTACACCACTTGCTCAGTGCTCCTCAGCCCGTTTTTTTTATTACGCCAGCTAGATGTCCTTACATACACAACATTGTTTGGCTTATTATGTTTTTGTACGAATTTTAACAAAAAACACCAAGAAAAACATTTATACCTCATACATCGAACGTTTGGTCAAAAAACTAAATACAGTTTGTATTTTTGATTCGAAAACCTTTAGAAACTTAATTAGTGCAAATATTTTTAATGAAGACGTTATTTTTTTGTTTTTAAAACATGCATTTTGGTGTTTTTAAGAATCCAATGAGTTGGGGTCGTCGAAATTACTAGAATTTAATAGAAAAATCCAGTTTATTCCAGTTTAATCTTGTATTAGATGAGTATTTTGCAAAATGGATTGTTTTTTTTTAAGTGTTTCGAATTTTGAAAAAAGAGTCGTTAAAATTATCTTGTCATGGTTTTAAATGTTATAGGAAAGACACATAAAACACATTACCTATTATTTGTAGTATAACTAGCTTTCGCCCGTGACTTCACTCGCATGGAATTAGGTCCAATTTTAACTATCTCTCATCTCAACACATAATATCAAATTTCGTCACAACCAGTTCAGTTTTTAACGAGAAAGTGTAACAAACACTTACCGGCTGGACAGATCTTTATAACATTTGTTTTGGGGTAAAATAATATATGAAAATTATTTTTGAATGATATTTTTTTTCGTTTCTAACCAGCCTATCTGGCAAAGTCATTGAGGGAGGCCTATGTTCAGCAGTGTACATCTAATGGCTGATGTAAAACTTAAAATTACTTATGTACTCAAATGTATATAAAGCCACACACGTTTGTAGGTATCTGTTTAAAACTGGTTATTTTGGAAACCTTCCAACAATATTCTTTCAGTAGGTAGATCAATAGTTTCAGATCCTTATTTATTTCTGTACCTATGTATATGAGGAAAGTTTTTAAATAAACATATATATCATAAAATGAATCATAATAAATAACTACTTATGTGACACTAGCTACTTCCGCGCGGTTACACCCGCTCTGCTCGGCTCCTTTTGATCGTAGCGTGATATTTTGTAGCCTATAGTCGTCCTCAATAAATGGGCTTTACAATACAAAAATAATTATTGAAATCGGACCTGAGATTAACGCGTTCAAACAAATATACTCTCTAGCTTTGTATATTAAGTACCTACCTAGATATATAGGTAAGTATATATAAGATAACAGATCGTATTTATGTGTATTAAGTATTAATTAACAGACCGAGAAGTACATTTTGATAAATAAATATTATCATTTAACTAACACACACGTAGAAACGTTCACGTAATGCATATATATATATATATATATTACTCAAATAGAAATTCGCCATTTTGAATTGAAATGGACGCCATCTTTGTGTGGGAATGGGACTGTCATAGTCCATTCTAGGATAGTAACACTGAAATAAAAGTGACATATAGAGGTACAGGTAAAATACTGGAAATTAAAGAAATATCTGAAAAAAATGTATTATTGAAGTATTTTTTTATAATTTTATAGTTTAAATCTCTTTTAAATAGTAGCTATAACGGTATAATACGTAACTTAGTTATCAAACTAAACTTAAAACCTTAATTTCGACAGTAAAACATCAAAATTTAATGTATTTTCAACAATAAGCATTTCAATTTTAGTTTTTCATCTACAAGTTATCTAAATTATTGTAAAGTCCAGCTGTTAAAACTCAGTGGAGTATAGAAAATTTGTAAGTAAGGCATAAAAATTATCACTTATCATGGATGTCTCTGTGTGTGTCCGTCGCTACGCAACACAGACTTACACATACAAATATAATTTGTTGGTCTTAAAACTCAGGGGTGGCACGATGTCATAAAAAATAATCGATGTTTTTTTTCTTTATAGCTGCTTTTTTTTGTTGTGAATTTGACAATTTACCTCTTCCTAATATTATAAAAGCCAAAGTTGGTTACTCAAACACACTCGTCAAACAAGCAAAATGGTTCGAGATCAAATTTTAATTGACTGTACTGGACTGGACTGCCTCGTTGGCCGAGTGCCAAGTACGACTGCCGGGCAAGGGTTTCGGGTTCGATTCCCAGTCAGGTAAAGTATTACTGGGTTTTTAAAAATTCTCAGTAGTAGCACGGAATCTGGAATTGTGCGCGGTATATGACAATAGGCTCACCCCCTATTACATGGGATTCATAAGCATAACATAAATAGTGAAAAGTGGGTGTTACATTGTACAGTGGCATTAAGTGCCGTAATGTGCACCTCTGTCTACCACTTCGGGCATAAAAGGCGTGATGTTATGTTATGTTATAAAATTTGGATCAGGTGTAGTATGTTCTGAATTAACACATAGGCTACTTGTTTTGCCATGGGAAAGCGGGCGAAGCTGCGTGCAGAAGCTAGACTATTTCTTCAAAACTCAAACATATTTTTTACTACATAAATGATAGTGGAGATGAGAAAAAATTAGACATAGAACATGCATCGAGAACATTGTATAATATTAAGCGAGCGAAGCTGGGATGAGTTGTAGTCGCATAAAAATCTAGAATCGTAATAAAATAAAACTTGGGACTTCTATAACAATATCTAGGTACCTACACCTAACATATGTCTATTATATGTATGTATAATACATAAGAATTATTAGACATAGATTATAATAATCCATACACTACACAGCCCTGACACACACTTACAGCTGACTGTGTGTACACACACACATGCGACACGGCATATGAAACCGAATGCTTGTCAAACTAAATGGATACGGTGAATAGGGATGTGGTAGGAAGGATTAATATCGTTATGTTAATCTACAATTTTAATTATTATTTTGTTGGTAATGTTTGAAATTATGATAACCTACTGTTGGCGCAAAATCTTCTGTACTTGTATTTATCCCGGCACTGGAAAATTGTACGGTATGTAGTTAATCTGAATTTGGTAATCATTAGAATCAATAATAACTTACTGAGAAATACAAAATATATTTTTTATCTGAATTCTTAAGGAGAACAACAGTAGTTACGACAATTTGTAAATATAAAAAAAAAACAAATAAAATACATGTCGAAATTTAGAAAAATAAACGTCGGTGTACCTCAGGGTAGTGTGTTGGGGCCTTTATTATTCATCATATATATAAATGATTTCCCGAATATTACCCAGCATCCAACAATATTATTTGCTGATGATAGTACAGTCCTTTTCCAAGGACAAAAGCAAAACCTTCTGGAAGAGGATATAAACAACATGTTAATTACTATTGTTGACTGGTTGACAAGTAATAATCTAAAGATAAATTTGACTAAGACTAATATAATGACATTTAAAAATAGAAAGGAATTAATAACTAATGTTCTCATTAATTATTCAGGACACAAAATACAAGAGGTACAGTGCACAAAATTTCTAGGATTGCATATAGAGAGCAACTTAAAGTGGCGATGTCATAGTGAATATATAAGCTCCAAAATTAATCAGTTCTCGTATGCACTATTCAAGCTATCTAAGGTTGCTAATGCCGGAACACTTATAACTGCATACCACGGACACGTTGTTTCTCTTCTTCGGTATGGGATAATCTTCTGGGACAACTCAACTTACAAAGAAATGATATTCATATCTCAAAAGAGGTGTGTCAGGGCTATTTGCAAACTAAGCCAGACCGACAGCTGTAGACCGTACTTTATTAATTTAAATATTTTGACGGTACCATGTACCTACATGTACGAAGTGTTAGTATTTGTAAAGAATAATATTAATCTGTTTGACAAAATGAAAAGTAAGCGCTATAATAATCACATATGTTTCCCGAGTAATAGAACGCATTTTCTTAATAATAGCGTTTTTTGTATGGTCCCAAGATTATACAACCATTTGCCAAACGAATTGCTACATATACAATCTTTGAAGGTTTTTAAAAATAGAATAAAAAGGTTTTTAATCTCTAAGGCATATTATAGTGTTACTGAGTACTTAGACGACAAAATATGATGTATTTTTATTGTATTTTTATTTTATTTTGTTTAATAATTTTTATCTTGTTTTTATTTAACTATTGACATTCTGATTGTTTAATATTGTGACATTTAAATTTTTAATCCTATGTGACCTAATAATTAATAATTCTAATGACATTAAGTAATAATAATCAATCCAAATCTTTGTTTCCAACTATTTTCTAATTTTGTATGCTGAAAAAGCCAACATAGCGTTTAAAATTGTTATTTAAGACCCTAATGTTACCTATGTTCACAATTGAATAAATGAATTTGAATTTGAAAACAATATATACGATTAGTTTTTTAACATGTATACCAGTTCAGTATAGGTATTTTTATAGGACTAACCAATTAACAAAGTGTAGGCGGTTTGTTAATTGGTTAATCCTATAAAAATCAAAGAAAGAAAGAAAAATAATTTATTGGCCATCAGGCATGGACCACCAAATAAACACACATAAAATAACATTGATAAACAAAAATAAAAAAAAAACAATAAAACACAAAAAATAACATTTAAAAAAAAACAGCAGTATGAAAAATGCGAATTTTCATAAAATCAGTTTTCATTTCCAGTTAAATTTACCCAACATTCATTTGGTAAAAACATTGAATCAATCTTTAATCTAACAATATCGACTATCTACAAATTAATGTAGTAAAAAACGTCGACACGTCGATATTTCCGTAGACAACCACATCACTATACAAGCTTGCTGCTATTATTATTAGCACAGATAAGTCGCGTACACACCGTAGCCGCGTTTTGTTTCAGCACGAAGACAACTTGTCATCAAATCATTAATGTTTCGGCTAATCATCTGTAGTTACTTATCTATGGATCCTTTTAGTGATAATCAGTTACATTATATTTATTTAGTTGCATTTTTAAATTTTTAAATATGGATGAGTACGCCAAATATGAAAATTATTGGAAACGAATTCATTGATTTATTTATTGTTACAAAATATTAATTGTGTAATGATTTCCTTATTTTAATTATGTATTTGCCTGCATTAATAGGCACTTAATTTGTCTCACACCGATATTTTGTTAACATTAAAGTAGATTTTTTACTTGAATCTGCTAAAAAAGTTAATTAGGCTTGTTTGCAGTTAATATACCTAATAACAATAATCTGTTGTAAAAATATATAGTTACCCAATAAATATTATATATTCATAAAATCACACTAGACTACGAAAACAGTAACACATCTTCCGTCCCTTTCGCATCTCCACATTACCATTGCCAATGCGTCGGCCGTCGATAGTCAATTAAAAAAAAAGACGTTCGCATCCAACATGGCCGCCGCCTAAGCATGTGTCATTGCGTTTGTGGCAGAACTACGCTACCAAGGTCTTTATAAATTAGTATTTAGCCCAATGCTGGGCAAACGGAACATCGTAAATATTTTCTAAACGATTTTTACCTGATTGTGTATTATTTTCATGTTTTTGAGTATGAAATAATGGAGAGAAAATCTATGATATAAACTTTTTCTATTATACCTAATCGGTAAAAGAGTTATTTCCTCAATAAAAAATTGTTGTGTTTACTTATAAATATAATTATTCGTATCTATTTAAAAATATTTTCTTCTGCCATGGTTTAAAAAAGAAATAAAAGACATTTGACGTAAAAAAATGTGACGTCAGAGCTCGGTGTTAATCTTGTAGAAAATTCTGGAAAACTTAGTGTTTTTATATTTTTTTATTTATCGAATGCGTTTGAAGAGCTGAGTGAATCACTACTACAAAGACTCACCTCCTAAACTGCTATTTATAGAAAATTTTAAATATAGGTAATTACCTAACGATTGTTATTGTAGCTGTATGTTGTATTATGGACCTCTGTGTACCCCTTCCGATATTAAAAAGCCATGAAATAATGTTATAACGTAAAAAAGGGAAACAATCTATACATAATAATAAAATCGTAGGAAAGTAAACTGTACATTGAATATTTTTTCAAAAGAATACTTCGAGCGTGATCTACAATCGATATCGAAGAGTTTTTAGAATTTCTGTCTGTTTGTCTGTATGTATGTCCGGGCTAAACACAAAAAGTACTGTATGGATTTTCTTCAAATTTTGCATGAGCTTTCCTAGGAGGTCGGGTCGACATATAGGCTGGATATTATCACGCTATCACCTACGGGGTAGGAGCAGTGAATAACTATTCCACGCGGACGATGTCGCGGGCACAGCTACTTAGTTAGATAATAAATGAAATACTTCTGAACTAAAATTAACCCACTGACAATTTGATAAAGACAAAAGTTACCTATCTATGTTACCGCAGGTCACACTGTACATTTTCTCATTGAATTTTGAACTCTATGATAAGACGATTAAGTAGAAAATCAAATAAAGAAATTTGACGGAAAAGTGTAACTTGACCTGCTGTCATCTCTACTTCTACTCTAGACATAAAATCGACTTTAACTTCAAACGAATAAGGTTGATATTGATAATCTAATAAAACAGAAAAGTGTAGATTGTCTTGCCGAGTCTGCTGACGTCGCTACACCTAGGGTAGATAAAAAATCAACCTTTAATCAATAACATAAAGTTGTCAATCGAATAAAATATAAAAGGATAGCTTCACCTGCTAGCGTGCTTACCTCTTACCATTCCGTAAGTATAAAATGGACTTTGAAGTCTAAACAATAAGGTCGTAAATACAATATGATAGAAGAGTGTAGCTTGAATCGCTGGTGTCTGAAGAATATTGACTTATGACCTTTCGGTTATAATTTCTAGGGGTTACATTATAAAGGGCGGCTAAATGAAACCCTGTTGCTAAGGCTACGATGTTTATTTGTTTGTGTATATGTTTGTTATTTGGTTACACATATTTATGTATTTGTCACAGAAGAGCTAATAATATTTGATAAAGAAGAATACTTACCAAACGGGTTACAGGGGCTCCGGCTCGACGTGCAGGAGAAGGAACGGGGTGGTTTTTAGTCAGTAAGAGTCTGACACTCCCTCCCACCTCACCCGGGCGGGAGCAGTCATTCGATGATATTCCCCTCTTAAAAAAAATCATACTTATCATCACGCCTTTTACCCCCGAAGCGGTAGGCAGAGGTGCACATTACGGCACTTAATGCCACTGTACAATGTAACACCCACTTTTCACTATTTATGTCATGAGTCCCATGTAATAGGGGGTGAGCCTATTGTTCATAGAAAACATTATTTATGGTACAGGTTGAGCGCAGTTTAAAAGTTCCAGGTTTTTCTTACTCATCATCATCATCATCATCAACAGCCTATAAGTGCCCACTGTTCAGCAAAGCCTCTTCTCACACGGAGAAGGTTTGAGCATTAATCACCACGCTTGCTCAATGCGGGTTGGCGATTTCAAACTTATAATTAGAAATTATAAGCCCAGGTTTCCTCACGATGTTTTCCTTCACCGTTTGTCAGTGATGGCTGAATAATCTTAGAAAGTACATATAACTCGGAAAAAGTCACATTGGTACTTGCCGTTGGTAGGTTTCGAACCCGCACCCTCATGCATGAGAAGCGGGCGTCTTAAACCTCCGAGCCACCACGACTCTACTTACTCGGGTATACGATACCCACGGGAAGAGTAGCAGTGGTGATAGCTGTATAGATTTGTGAAATACAGCATAACGTCACGTCTTTTAATCCCCGAAGTGTAATAGACATTTACATTATCACGATATTTCAAATCAATATATATTATTATCGTCTAAAGTATTTAATTTTGTGCGAAAAGAATACATACGTGTCTAATATTTTAAAATAATCTACCAGACGGACATTAAAATAAAATTTAGGAAAACACCCTATTGTCGATAGCCAAGCCACGCCCACAACGACAATATCTTAAAAACATCATTTCTATATTATACAACACAATAATAAAAAGAGACAACAATATACAGCTCTGCATCACTGCAGTATTATTTTAAAAATAACAATCTTAAAATAAAATAATAAATTGTCAAGTCCACACTAATTTCAACTCTATGCTGTGAGCCATGCGTCACACACAAATGCGACACTGTACATGTGCGTTCACTACCAAGCTATGAGTTACCAGTATAACTTGACCGTCGAATATAGGGTCCGGTCATACAAAAATAGGTCATGATAAAATGGAAGTCAATACCAGTATAAACTGATCTTCAACTGTTCGGAAATGTCGTACATAGCTAGGCCATGATAGTTTGGTTGTTGGTAGTTCGATTGTAGCTGTGTGTCCATACTCCATATACAGTGTGTTGTTGTATACGGATCATTCGATACAAGCAACACTTTGTGTTTCATTTTATTTAATCGATAAGTTTTATCAAAATATTTTTGATTCTGTGTTATTCGCTTCCTCGTTTTGGAAATTAAGTGAATTATTATATTTTAAACAACATTATGTTACTCTTTTCTATCTTCGATACATACAATGTAACACCCACTTTCCACTATTTATGTCATGAGTCCCATGTAATAGGGAGTGAGCCTATTGCCATATACCGGACACAATTCAAGACTCCGTGCTCCTACTGAGAATTTATAAAAACCCAGTAATACTTTGCCCGACACGGGAATCGAACCCGAGACCTCTTGCCCGGCAGTCGCACTTGCGACCACTCGGCCAACGAGGCAGTCATACATTTTCTTTAAACAAAAAATCCGGATAGATATCCCGTAACCCATTACTTGACCTACAAAGTACAAATTAATAGTTATTATAAATTAATAAGGCTAGATCCCAAAAAAGAAACAAAATAACTCAATCTGATACCGAGTCTGATACTAATCACAAAATGTAATAAAAAAACAAAAAAAAACAAAAGCTAAATAATAAACCTTCGATTTGTTTCCTTGAAGAGTTTTCCTTGTTTATTTAATACTAGCTTCTGCCCGCAACTTCGCTCGTGTTACGTGAATTTCCCGGAAATGAACCTTGAGATGCACAATGTAGAACCCACTTTACAACATTCATAAGTTTCAAATACGACCTAGGTACTTATCTAAGTTTAATTTTTTATAGCAATAGCCGGTATACGAGCAGACGGATCACCTGATGGTAAGCAATCGGCGTCACCCATGGACAGCTAGAACACCAGAGGCGTTACAAGTGCGTTACCGGCCTGTACGGGATTAGGAGTTTAAGGATCGTTGGGGATTCAGGAATTGGGGAGATTGGAGCAGGGGAGGGTAATTGGGCCTCCGGTAACTTCACTCACACAACGAAACACAAGCCAACGCAAGCGTTGCTTCACGTCGGTTTTCTGCTCGGTCGTGGTATCACTCCGGGCGAGCCTGCCCGTTCGTGCCGAAGCATGGTGAGCCCACACTTACCAAGAATCCAAGACTTCGTGCACAGAAAGACTAGAAAGTCGTCATTCAACAAACAATGAAATCACGAATCAACCTATTGAAAATTGTGCAATAAAAAAGTCAAGACTTTTTTTACCATCCCCGCGAATCGACCTCAAAACCTCGAAACTCAATAACTTAAATATACCTACAACAACTTCACAAAATATAATATATACATATTAAAACAAATTAAAAATTAAAACAAAAAAAAAACAATCGACTTATCCATAGATTTCTAACGCAAAGAGAAGACATTTCGGTTTACACACACATACATAAAAACCACGCACACTTACACAGTCCCGCGTGTTATCACATAGACCACAATAATAAATGGTGTTGCCAAAACTATAGACAAGCGATTATGGACCTTATTCTAAAGTAGGTAGAGTTTAACTACTTTGATTATGGTGGTATTTATAATTTGGTACTTATTACTTTAGCTTATTAGAGGTATATTAAACAGTCCTAACTATTAGATACAAAATAAATAAATTAAAAGTATTATATGAATTAATACATATTTATTATTTAATTGCTTTTAGGTAGAACATAACATAACATCACGCCTTTTATCCCCGAAGGGAAAGGCAGAGGTGCACATTAAGCCACTGTATATAAATAGGGGGTGAGCTTATTGCCATTCACAATTCCAAACTCTGTTATACTGAGATTTTTTAAACTCAGTAATACTTTGCCCGACTCGGGAATCGAACCCGAGACCCCTTGCCCGGCAGTCGCACTTGCGACCACTCGGCCAACGATGCAGTCTTTAACAGAGCAGCTTTTAGGTATAGTGGATATAGAGGTAAATACTACTGTCCACCGTCCTTTATCGTCATTCTCGTTCATCTTGGGTTAAGAAAAATAGTTATACTGCACGGTTGGTGCAACTGGGCAACCGGCTGCCGTGCAACGTGTCGCGGGTTCGATTCCCGCACGGAACAACACTTTGTGTGATCCACAAATTGTTGTTTCGGGTCTGTGTGTCATCTGTATGTGAACTTGTATGTTTGTCAACGCACCCACAACACAGGAGAAAATCCTAATGAGGGGCAACGTTTTTTAAATGAAAAAAAAAGAAAGTAATTTACCTACAGTTTTATTTTAAAACAGTAACTATCATAATACTAGTTACTCTCTCGCAATTTTAGTCGCTGCTCAGCTCCTATTCATCATAGCGCGATGTATTATAGCCTATAGGTAGTCTTCAACGATAACTGGTCTATACAACACAAAAATAATTTTCAAATTAGAACCAGCTGTTCCGGAGATTCAACTTCATAATATAACAAAATAACTTATTATATGTAAATGCTAAAATGTGTGTCTGTATGTTTGTTACTCAATCACGTCAAAACGGCTGAAGGGATCGGGATAGAATTTGAATCAGGGGTAGATTGTGGTTTGGAATAACAGATAGGCTTTTTCTATAGCACGAAACGTCGCGCAAAACCGCTGGAAGAACTAGTATTAATATAGATAGTCGCGGAGAACCTAACGGGTTGCTGGGCTCCGGCTCGACTTGCAGGAGAAGGAACGGGGTGGTTTTTAGTCAGTAAGAGTCTGACACTCCCTCCCGCCTCACCCAGGCGGGAGCAGTCACTCGATGATTTTCGCCCTTAAAAAAAAGTATTAATATAGATATAGATTTTAATACAAAATAGACTAAAAGTAAACGTAGACCCGTAGGAATACATACATTTTATCATCTAGGTATCTTTTCCCTACTAATATTGTAAATGCGAATGTTTGTCTGTCTTATAATTCGTAACGAAGTGACGTACGAGGCTTGAGAGTGACATAGGCTACTTTATCGACCAAGCCGAGGTTAAAATATGTTAAAAAATTAATAAATAGTCACATACCTACACACTAAATTAAATAATAATACGGTAGTTTCCTATATTTTATTTAAATGTCCGTCTGGTACATTAATTTAGAACATTAGACACGTATTTTCTTTTCTCACATTATTAAATACTTTCGACGATATATTAATTTGAAATATCGTTTGACGTCACAGCATGCCACTTTTTGTAGCACATTGTGACGTCACGACCGGGAGGTCTCCAAACTTGACGCCATTTTATCTAAGTATTTTAAGTTTATACGAGAAAATAAACAAATAAGTGTCTAATATTTTTTTGACTGCCTTAAATATAGATTTTTAATTATCTTACCCTGGCAAGTAGCATATTATTGTATTCAGTCAATTACAAAACAATAAAAAGAATCTATCTATTAAAACCTATATAAATACCGACATTTTAAAAAACAGTTACAGATACCAAATACATAAAACCTTATCACTTAAACAGCAAAAAAATATCGAAAAAACGAGACAGAACCAGGTAAAAAAACTAGTCTATGATATGTTTTTGTATGCAAAATGAAGGAATACGAGCCTGGTTGCGAGGGAGAGGGACGGTGATAGTCAGACAAAGGCGTGTGAGCGAGACAGATATATAATTAAAAGTTTTGTCGCAGCGGCTTTCCGAGGGTACGGTCGAGGTGGACACTGCAAGGTGTAGAGAGGTTCATATTTAATTGTATTATTGTTATTGATTAAAATATTACTGTAAATACATAACACAGAATATACTTTTTTTCAATTTCACCAAGAACTTCATTTTATTGTCTTGTTTCCAATCCTCCTAATTCTCAAAAGGCCTGTAACGTACTCTATGTTTCAGGTGTCCATAGGCATCGATTGCTTACCATCAGGTTATCTGTGTGCTCGTTTACCGGCTTATACAAAAAAAAAAAACTCTTGACCTTAAATGTATTTAAGATAAAAATCATACTGCGAATATGGCATTTAAATTAAAGTGTCACCAATTACTGAATCTAGTCGAATCTGAGTAGGCAAAACCTTTTGTAAATCATAGAAATGACGCTAGATCAGCTATCATATGTATCACAAAAATCTATATCTATACTAATATTATAAAGAGGAAAGATTTGTATTTTTGTATGTTTGTAATGAATAAACTCAAAAACTACTGGACCGATTGCAATAATTTTTTCACCATTAGAAAGCTGCATTATTCAGAAGTAACATAGGCTATATAATATCACGCTAGGTCCAATAGTTGTGGAGCAGTAACCAAAAATGTTTTAAAAACGGGGGAAAAGTATCGTTTCTGAGGCCTTCCGTGGCGTGCGCTGAGAATATAGTTAAAGTTATACAAAAATGCTCTATAGATGAATTGTTCATTTTAACATTATTTTTAAAAAAGTCCGCGAGAGTATATGTCTACCTTTTATAGTTTACCCTTATCAATCGTTTTAATGAATGGTTCAATCCTTATAAAAGTTTGCTCTAGATAACTTTTGAATTGTTCAATCGGTTACCTTAAGACTATTAATTCATCCAAAAGATACCTATTAGGTAAGTACTTACCTACTATTTCAAAAATAATAAACTGAGAATAAATATAAATAAAACGTAAAACTATGTAAAAAAATCTTAAGTCCCCCCGTGCGAAACCGGGACGGTCCGCTAGTGTACTATAAAAATGAAAATATCAAAAAAAAATTGACCTTGAATACACAATAAATCCATTTCTTTTTTCTGGACCACTTTCAAATTACTTAACAAAAAAAAGTACAATCGAATCAAGTACCTCCTCCTATATTTTGAAGACGGTTGAAAACTGTCTTTTTGCACAATCACCAAAAAAAACACAAAACAAATAAAAATATTAACACCACGTCGTCTCCACGCCTTCCTCTGTTCAGTTTTTATAGAATATATTCCGATGAGTTCCGTTTATACCCTTCTTAACCGACTGCGAAGTAGGAGGTGCTGTGTTTAGCAGTTATTTGTAGTTTTATACTTACCTGGATTGGTCTAGTTATAAGATAAATATTACCGAAATTAAATTTAGCCATGTGTGGTAAAATATAATTGTTTGTTTGTAGCATTAGGTAGGTATGACTAATTTGTATTTCAATGTCCGTCTGGTAGATCATTTTAAATCATTACACACGTATTTTTTATTTTCTTATAGAAACGAATACTTTCGACGATATATTGATTTGAAATGTCGCGTGACGTCACTTCTATGTACATTTTATACGTAGAAATGACGTAGCTACCTCCCACTCCTAAACTTTGATTCGTTTTATGTAAGTATTGTTTTCTTATACGACAAAATAAATAAATACGTGTCTAATAGTTTTTCATTATCTAACTGACAGACTAATTAGATTTTTAATTTTCATACCCTGTCATCATCATAAATATTTTATGTATTTTTATAGGTATAATGCTAAATGCATGCAAAGTAGTTTTCCTCAAAATACATAAGGATAATGTAGAGAATTAATTTTAAATGTGCATCCTTACATTTTAATACTGTCAAACACCAAGCGGTCACCGGTGACCGCAACCTATTGTTCTATAATTGTGTCCACAAAGACGGTACTAACAATTATTAAGTACTAGCCACTTCCGCGCGGTTTCACACGCTCTGCTCAGCTCCTATTGGTCGCAGCGTGATGTTTTATAGCCTATAGCCATCCTCGATAAATGCGCTATCCAACACAAAAAGAATTATTCAAATCAGACTTGTAGTTACGGAGATTAACGCGTTCAAACAAACAAACAAACAAACAAACAAACAAAAAAACAAACTCTTTCGCTTTATGTAATAGTATAAGAAGTATAAGATTTTATTATTTTACTAAAGGTTTCACCCACGTTCCTGTAGATAAAAGCCTATGTGATATTCCAGCCAATTATTTACGCTTGTTACAAATTGTATCCCGAACTGCTCAGCTGTTTTGACATGATTGAGTAGCAAAAAAACCAACTTACAATAAGTATATAGAACAGTATGTCTTCTCTGTTATGTATTAGAATTTAAACATTTTTTTTAATATTTGATGAGTCGATGTTTGACCACTATCTCGCCTGGTGGTCAGCGATGATGCGGTCTACGATGGAGCACATCGTCCCATAAGCAACCTCGGGTCTTGAAGACACCCTTTAGGAAATACAGACATGAATATGAAATCCAAACATGAGTTTATAATCAATTAAATACTAAGATTAAAAAAAACTTACAACAACGTTAAATTATTACTACCTAGTGTTTAACGGCAGAGTAAAATACTTACATTTATCCACCACTACTCTTCCCCTGGGTGTCATATACCCGACTAAAGAAAACACTTGACGGAGACTGGGCAGCAAGCAACGCTTAACTGCAATCTCTAATCCACTCATAAAACCTGGATATTATTATTCTGCGGAAGACTTGACAGGTAACCGGGGCTCCCTATGCAAAAGTAGGAACGGGGTGGTTTTTAGTCAGTAAGAGTCTGACACTCTCTCCCGCCTCACCCAGGTCAGCCCAGGTGGGAGAATTCATTGGATGATTTTCTCCTCTCAAAAAAGCTTGGAATACTGTCGAATATCAAATGGTTTCCGAATCAATAAAGTTGTAAACTGATTAACAATTAATTCAGTATAACATTACGCCTTTTAATCCACGGAAGGGGTAGGCAGAAACGCAGTTAGCAAATTAACACCCACATTTCACCTGTTACGTTATTATAAGTCCCATGTAATACAGAATATTTTGACATTATTAGTTTTATTCAAGGAATATTTCTATGGTGTCTTTATTTTATCGATTGTCATTTTCAAAGTGTGTCCAGTTACTTTAATTGTTTTTTAACCATTATAATAAAGAAATAAATAAATAATATGGAGCTCCATACCAAACTGCATGTTTTTTACTGAAAACCTTTAAAATATCATTTTTATTACGTTTTCAAAATGCTGAAAATATTAATAACATCAGCCAACTCGAGAATCGACCTTCAATATCTATTCACTCTTTAACAAACAAGTTGCAGTTTACCCGACCCAGGAATCAAACCCCGATACCTCTAGCTCCACACACTTATTACAATTAAATAAAGAAGCTTTGTTATTATATGAACAATTGAATATTTAAATATTAATAATAAATAATAATAATAAAATAATATGAGTAGCGTAGACTGTACGCTGACTAAACAGCAATTTCAACCAAATGGATACGACACGCGGCGCGCTCACACTACGTGAAATATTATCGATGAACGCTTTATTATTATTATTACTTTATTTAAATCTTATATCGTGGTTTATTTTTATATTTTAGTTGTATTTTTATAGTTTTTTCATAGTTTTAGGTGTAGTTTGAGTTGTTTTATATCAGTGTATGGTTTGAATTTGTTTATTTTGTGAGTAAAAGGTTAAATTTTTAAGGAAATTATTTCGAGTTGATTTCTTGTTATTACTGTTTTTAATGATTGTAAGTTCGTGGCAAAATTGCGGAAAGAAGTTTAAATTGAATAATTTGATAATCAAACAAAAGAATTCGTCAATTATTGCATATATCTTCCAAAATACCATTTATTTTAAGAAAAAACCTAACAAACATTATAAAAAATCACATTTATAACACCATCAATGATAAGAGTAACAAAAAAATATGTTTATAAAGAAATATTTGATAAAAATTAAAGAAATTTAAATAAAAATATTGTAAAATTTCTCCCCCCGTGTGATAGCACTGACCCGTACGCCGCTTGCTTCAGCAAATGAATGTGTACAGTCGTTGTACATACTACGGACACTTTTAGACGTACATTTTTAAATTATAAATAAATAAATTATGAATCTATTGCATTTTTATAACATACATTTTTGAATACATGTTTTTTGTGAATCATTTCCAAATTGACGTAAAACACAGTCAACAAACAACACAAACGACATTACAAAATAGTCTAGTTAGTCACATTTATTGTCAAATTAGACGTAATTTCGATAAAAAACATAGTCAAAAACATGTTACTTCATTTTATATTTAGATCGTACAAAATATTTGTCAGTAAAAAATTCTAAAATCGCACTATAAAATAAATAAAACTACAATATAACTGTGAAAATGCTTGAGGTTGTATGTTTGTTGCTGTTACGTAAAAACTACTGAACCAATGTAGATGAAAGATGCCACGGAGATAGAATTATAATATACAAATATAGTGCTGGAGAAACCGCAGGCAAAACCTAGATATTTTATAAATCCTCTGATGGATTGTCAATATATTATTATAGTCACTTTATTATCCTTAGTTCTCAGTAAATATTAAACAGGTTTAGTTTGTAATTAATACTACACAGGTATTTATAAGTGCTTACAATTTTTCCGTAAGATATTTTCCTTAATTGCTTAAGTGTGATGAAATACGTGATATTGTTTGTTTGTCCCGTTGCCTTGGCAACGTACGCCTAATACACAAGATACTTATATATAACAGAATAATATGAAAACTGATATGATTAAAGAACTTGTATATTTGGCGCCGTTTTTTGACAGCTGTCACTTTCACTGTCACTGTCAATTTTTTTTTTTAAATTTGATGTTTACGTACATGATATTGATGCATACAGATAATGAAAACGTTGTCTATAAAAAAATAATGACATCCAATAAATAAAAATGTTACTAATATGAAATAAAATTCCTACATCTTGCGTAGAGGTCGGCGTTGTATTTATTACAGCAACTGAATAAACAAACACGTAGGTACATTATAGGCACATTAATAACGTATTTAAGTTTAAAAATAAATAATTATAATGTTCTACCTGTTTATGTCTAGGCAGAATTTAGAACCTAAATATTGTGTACCAACCATTAAAATGAGCTATTAGCCTTGCTATTAGTATAATGTATTAAGTACGTATGTACTTAAATAGACATTAATTAACAACAGCGGCATATAGGAAAATCATTAAAATAGTTCCATAATATGTAGGTATAATGTGCATTCATTTCCAAAAAAGAGGATTTGTAGGCCATAGATACTTTTAGAAGTAACGGAAAATTTTCAGCAACGCCCTTCGAAAATCCATGATAAGTACTTATGTTACCTACGTATGTATGACCTATTTCTATAAGATCTCTGTTAACCATTTAAAGATGGATAAAGAAATCTTCAAGTATAGTAGGTATTGTTTACATATTTTCTGCAGCTCGTGTGATCCTTACACGTTGGTTTTTAAACATGACACGTCTTTGCTTCTGACTCATTCAAAGATAATATAAATAAACACACACATAACTACAATACTTCACTTAGCTAATTTCATTTCGTACTAAATATAACGTATAACATTACCTAAAGATTAAGAATACAGAGAAATTACAAAAAATGTCGCGAACGACTTTATACTGGCATTCTAAATGAATGTTTACTCCTTCTCCGAAAAAAAGATGGCGGCGTTCGATTTTTCTTCCCGTTTTGCCTAAGGTCATTGTTGGTTACAAAAAACTATCAAAGAAATAATTGATTTCGTTAATTACCTAGTTAATGGTGAATGACATGATTATATCACTAATTTGATTTTAAAATTACAACCTTCGATATTACCTAATCGAATAAAAATTGTAAATACATATAGCCAGTAGCCATTTTGAAATCTTCATTTCGCGCCAAAGTCACTCAAAAATTGTGTTTAGTGATGTTCGACACTCGTTTATGAAGAGTATCGATTGTAAATCGATTAGAAATCGTAACTCGTGTGCATTTCAATAGCATTTTGCGGAAATCCATAGGCTAAGCTAAAAATAAATTAACTAAAATACCGGACTGTCTATAATATGAGAGTGTAGTATACGCGCGACTTGCAGATGGTTTTGAAATTATATTTTCGAGTATTATACATATTGATTTTTAGACATAAAAATAATTGAGTACTTATTTACCTATTTCTAGCAGGATCTGGAATACAAGCAGTTTTTTTAAAATGTTTTGTATAAAAACAATAATTTTATTGACTAAACAATAACACTAATTAATAAAGATAATTATTTAAATAACTATTTACTTTTTTATATACCTGCGATACTACTACTATGTCCTTATAATAGGTAATATAATATAGTCTTCCTTTTTTATATTGTCACGTCAGAGACGTTTATAATTAGGTATAGGTACTTAGGTAATTACTAGACTAGTTAAATCATTTTATTTATTAAACAGTTAAAAACGCGAAAGAAGGAAGTACGAAGTTATAACGTATTATAGTTTTCATTTCTTACTAAGCTATGGACGCATGACTGAACAGCATCGCATTATGATTGCATGTCAACAAAATAAACTTTTTAAACATAGATAACAAATTTCAAAATAGATACATGCAAATATCTAAAACTCTTTCTAACACCATCCGGCAGATTCAATTTTAATGACTAACACAAAGAAACAAAAAGTTTTTTGTCCTGGCAACAGAAAAAAAATAAAGGATTCATTATAATATTGTTTGTTAATCTTTTTCCTTTCCTTGTACTATGACAATCTTTATTTACGTAAAAAATATGTATAGAAACTGTTTTCGTTGTGTGCGTGCGACTCTTGGTGTGAGTGTAGGGTTGTCACTTGCTTGTGAATTAGTTTTAATTTTGATTTTTATTCATGTTTTTTTATTTAATGCAATTTCGACATCAATATGTTGGTTATCAAAAGTGTGAATAGTAATTTTGATGGAAATAACCATTCGAAAATTATCTTAGTGAAGATTCGATACAACACGGACTTTTAATAAATTATGATGTAATTTGCATTGCATTAATTCAATAGTAATTTATTTAATTACCTATCCGATTAAGTGTAAGCGACAATCAATATGATAATGATTATCAGTGAAATTAATAATGTTGATTTACAATTCAATTCAATTAAATGAAGTTTAGGTACGATAGTTCTACATGAAAACTGGCTCAAATACAAATAAAAAATTATCACCTTGCTCGTATGTTTGTCAATAAAAACGTAAATAAAATACCTACTGACAATAAATTTTGGAAATAAACCTTCAATCAATGTCGCAACTACAAGGTCAATCACTTTCATTAATAACAGAGATTAAACACCAACAACGAACAATTTTCTCTTAAAAAGTATAAAATTAAAAATTAAATAAAAGAAATTTTGAAATCACAAAGCAACCCTACAAGTCGACGTGTGAGCGGGCTAGAGAATACGAAATGAAAACGAACACAGATACGGTTTGGCCGCGAAGCGACATGGCCGCGCGCGATTACAGCGTTACGCGCGCTCGTGTTTTCCCTCAAATCTCACGAAATACGCCATATTGTTTTATTGTCCACTATTATTTATAATTAACAAAACATTTCCTAAACAAACACTGTGAAAATTCAAAGTTAAAACTTCAAACCTAAACGTATTATGTCAAATGGTAGATGTCATCATTACCATTAAAACGATAATTGTAATATTTTATTTATCTCGTTTTATCACGATCAACGATTCGTTGTGGACGTGTGTAATTTGAAAATCGGAAATTATGTTTTGTAATTAAATATACGTGTCCATGTACGTGTGTGTGAGTGCTTCTAAAAATATTACATTCAAAAAATACTGTTGTGTTTAACCTGTGTTGTTAATTTTAGTGCAATGTTCTAGTGTGTACGTACTTACGTTGAAAAAAGAATGCATTTATAAATTGCCATTGTTTTAATATTATTATTTAGCAAAATGTGTGTGATTGTGCAGTGATATGAATTATCCTTTGTGTTTCGGATTGTAAAAATGGATAAACCCTCTTTCAAGGTACGGCATTACTTTTTAGTACTGAGATAATCTTTGATTTATATTGCAAACATTTATGACCGGTCGATACGAGTACTTTTCTATTAACGTAATTTGCATAAATCGATTATGATTTGTTGTGTTTATGTTGTTTTAAATACGTAATTATTGCATTTAAGCCTTTGTGTATGATTTGAATCGATACGTATTGAGTGATCAGATAATAATCGGCAGTCAAAATACTCGAGTAAACGCGTGACGTCATCTATTGTCTTCTCTCTAGTTCGTAAGAACTGTTCACACTGCACGGATTTCTTACATTTGTTTTAAAACAAAAACTTGGCGATCATTCAGGACTCAAGTTTAATAATTCATTATTAACAATAGTTCGGTCATTAAAAGATCTTTATAGATAGGTAATTATACGTAAGAGTATTCGAAAGAAAATGTTATTATTATTACTCTACCCTGTCTCTGTGTCCGCCATATCAGCAACTACTAGTGATGTGGCGCAATAATAAAATTATCGACATCGATGTTACGAAATTTCAATTAAGTTTAACGTTTTATGATTTTTTATTCATTTTGTGTTAGAGTTTATGGTTTTTGTATGATCGATTAGTCACCGGTTGATTTATCGACCTCGTTTTATCGTTGGCAATTCCATTTTTATAAATGTTATTCAGGCATTAAATGAAATATTTAGTGGTTTTCTGTGGAGTTAGACATATGTTTATTTTAAAAATGTATGAAGAATGATTAAATTTTTTATATTAAGAATTCGATTTCTACATTCCTTCGCTTATTATATATCTCTTCGAGATTGATTTGAAATTTAAATTAGTCGATCCATATTATATTGAGTTAATTAACTTACGAACGACGTCGAGTTTGTTTAGTGATGACATATTGCCAACAAAGTAAATAAACGTAATTTAAACAAATATTTTCATGAGTTTCGTAACTTTAACTTTTATTTTTGTACGTGTGGCTGGAGCGAGTATATTTTTGTGCAGCCACGCTTCAGTAGGTCATTTCGGTACTAAATATTTAAATCATTGTCTAAATAAAGTTAACGCGACCTGGTTTTTTGACTGCCATCTTGGATAAAACGTTAAATTAGATACATAAACATAGATACGTTATGTTTTACTGACAACACAAGGGCTGTATTTCACGCACCTGTCTCGTTTGTTTATTCCCGGCTAATTTTTACACAAATATCCAATAAAACTACTACGTTATGTGTTCTTTCTGGCTAATGCAAAGAAGCGATGCTGACGTCGCTCGCTCGCCATTCAACGATCAAAATTGGCGTTTATAATAAGATTTTTGTCCATTTTAAAATCATCCGCCAACGCAGCGCGAGAATACTTCGGGTAATCGGCAACCCATAAACCCTAAATTAGAACATCTATTTATATGCACCATGTCTCACTCTAGGACTGGTTTATTACCGTTTACTTTAATTTATTGAGCTATTGTTTCGTTAGAAGAAACTGTTGACTGGTTAGAAACATTTTTATTTTAATTGCGCCAATGTGAAGATTTTAATGTGACCCTCTTTTGTTTATCGCATAAGATATTATCTTAGTACATAATAATTGTTTATTCGTTCGGATATTATCAGTAAAGCGATTAAATATTTATTTAATGTGATTAAAGAGTTTTGTCGTTTTTCTTACAAATTGAGTACATTTAATGTAATTAATTATAGAAAAAACAAAAACAACTATTTACATAAACTATTTATAAGGCATCGAAAAACTCGTCCGCATCGACGTCAGTGGGGAAAGTACCCAGAAGGCTGGCAGCATTGCCACGTTGTATGGCAATGCTTAACCTCTGACCGAGAAAAAGACCAGCCCTCTGGTCACGAGATGTGTCGACCAGGCGTTTCGAAATGTTTTTGAACAATTTAAGCGCACTCGGACCCCACGGACCTAACGTCTAAACCCCAAACGGCTCAAAGATATAACTACCAGCAAGGTTGTTATACTTGCGCCGCTTGAGGTTTTCTGCAGAGGCAGCAGCCGAACCAGCACAACTCGCCGTTACTGGAAGATGAGAAGGTGCAAGGGTGTCGACACAGGTTGCGTCCCACACCAAAGACTTTCCCAGCTTCCAGGGCATAATGGACATACCGTCGGGTCTCTTACCATCGTCGCGTGCCAAACCCTTTGGTTCCAGAACAGCTGGTACACCGGCGATGACAAGAGCTCGACGGATGATGTCGTTAATGCTGGCGTGTCGGGCTATCCGGCCCGCGCTTCTGCTACACGATAGGCCGTGGTGGCCGAGGTGGTCGACCATCTCACCGCATTGACAGCGATGCGGAGAAACACAGGGTGCACCTACACGCAAGCAAGCAGCAAGCCGAAAAGTTGAGTCATTCAACATCGTGCCAATATTGAATGACGGAAGTGCCTGAAGCCAGAGACCTGATTCCCACTCACCCACAGCCAATAGGCGAGCTAACTCCGCAGGATTGGTGCTGGTATTAATTAGATTATTATGCACCAACCTGCAAAGCGGCTCGTCCCATTGTCTCTGGGAGGAAGGGTTGTCAGGCAAAGCTGTATTGGGACAAGTTTCTGTCCAGGCGTTCATCGCGTCGGTCAGACACGGCACATCGGGTTCAACGTCAACACCGGCTAAAATATTTTTTGTTAAAGTACTAGTGCTGTGGACAGAAGAGATGAACGCCGGTAAACTAACACTGGAAATTTTGCGGACGCCTAGACCACCAAAACGAATTGGTAGTGTGGCTTGAAGCCAAACACGATCGTCCATAGAAGCATTCAAAAGTGAAGTTAAGGTGTCACGGATAATTTGATCAATTTGGTCCAGAATATGCGGATGCTTCCACAGAGGGGAAGCACGCAGAAAATACATAAATTTTGGGCCGAAACAACAATAGCGAATTAAAGTAAAGGCACAATGTAGATTAATTTTGGAAAGTCTATCGGAAATGTCACAGAAATTTTTAATTTTCTCGTTTATGAAATCAGAGAAACTGTTTTCGAAAATTGGGGAACCCAGGAGAAGAAGAGAGTTTTTATCAACAATTTTTAAATTCGGCGCTACGGTAGAAAAAGTGTTTAAAATTCGTTGTCTGTCAATAATTTTGTCCGGAAGGTAAATTTCGCATTTAGAAATATTTAATTCTAATCCGATGGATTTAAATTTAGAGATCAGAAGCTGTAAGTCATGGAAAACAGTATCTGCGTCACCTCCTAAGGTTCCATCGTCCAAATACCAAACATTAAATTTAGATTTAAGTTGCCGAATAATAGGGTGAATGGCCAGACTGAAAATGACTGGACCAAGAGGATCACCTTGTTGGCAGCCTACCGCAGAATCCAAAACTTTGTCTTTATATAATAATTTTGAAGGTTGTCTATAGCACTGCCAAATAAAACTGTAAATTTCAGGTAATTCTTTTTTAACTTCAGCCAACAAAGTGTCCCTATTGATGGAATTGAATGCATTTTTTACATCAACCTTAAGGATGACCTCACTTTCGTTTGTATTCAAGAAAGATGATAGGGCGTGTACGGCAGCCTCACAACCCCCTTTTGAGCCGAAGCCTAGTTGGAGGGGTTGAAAGTGCGACATGAGCGCATCTTTATTATAGCTGCAACACAACTTGGCTGCCAAACGCCTGTAAGTACAACCTACGGCAATGGGACGTATGCCGCCATCTTTTTTGCGTAGGGCACATAGATTGGCCCCGTACAAAATGTCGATAACGGCATCCGTCACATTACCGGAGAGCATTAAATTAACCAAAACCGTTAGCTCCTTCAGAAGAGACTCACCGGCTTCCCCGACATCTGGCCCCGTCAAATCCTTAAGATGTTGAGGAGTCAGACCATCAAGTCCACCAGCAGAGCCACATCGGAAGGAGCCAACGGCTGCGGCTACTTGCTGGACAGTTGCTGTGAAAATATGAATTGGTTCAGGAGGATCGGGAAAAGTGAGGTCAGCCCTAGCAGGCGGGTGTTTACTCTTCAGAGCTTCAAAAGTTTCTGAAGAGTAGGGAGCAACCACGTCACTACTGAATAAAAGCCTGGCGGCTCCGCTTATATCACCTTCACCTAATTTGGATTCTACATAGTCAAAACGAGTTTTTTTAATATTATTAAAGGAGTTAGGAAATTTTGGATCTAAAATGGGGTTCAAAATACTACAATTACTTTTAATTTGTGAGGTTAAGTTTTTTTTAACAGCCAAATTTTTTTTCACGTGTAGAATCCTGTAGGGGAAGGTGAGTAACTGCTCCCAAGCCGAGAAAGAGTTCTCCCGAGTTGCAAGACGAATGCAATTTCCTAAATTAAGAGCCACGGACCGTCTTGCACCACGAGGAACTCTTTTCAAAACAGGTGTTGAATTTTTGAATTTGGATAAAGTTTCCCATAAAGGCTGATTTGAAACCGGAAAAGAATTTTGTAGAGGAGTAGTGTTAGAGGGGGATAAGGACACACTATGAGATTTGTGGATTTTTCCATAATGTATTCTTAACCCGCGTTCTCCTTTAAAAAATCGAGGCTGAGAGCACAAAGAACATCTTACCAGGCTCTCTAGAGGTTGATGGGCACATTGAGGAGCACTTCCAGACTCAACGGCTGCATCACATGAATGCATGTAGGTCGAAAGCCTTCAAAAATGTAACAAAAAATTCTAAAATTAAACTAATTAAACAATAATGATTAATAATTAAACTTATAAAAAGAAAAATTGGTCAAGGACTGCCGCGCTGTCGCGCAGCGCCGCGCTGTCGCGGTGTTCCGCGCCTCCACGCCGTCCATATCTTAAGAAAGACTGTTCGCCCAAGCGGCAATGTTGGAAGAAATGCTCGGAGACGGTTAGAATCGTTTTTCGACAATGAGTCAAATTTGTCAGCACGTTGAAGCAGATAAAAGTCAACGCATAGAATGATTTAAAGTATGCAGCAGACAGGCCACTTGTATTTCACCTTTAAATTCATTTTTGATAAACACAATCACGTCTCGATGAAAATAATACACACTTTCGAGTACAAATTTAACAATAATTCACTTTTTATTTAAAAATAGGAATTTTTGTAGAAAATTTTGATAGGAATAAATAATTAGTTGTTTACGCGTTGCTTGGCAACCCATTTGCCTTATAAATAGTTTATGTAAATAGTTGTTTTTGTTTTTTCTATAATTAATTTTAATCTTTAGTTGTATATATTTAATTTAGTAATATTTAATTTTAATTTTATTTAAGTAATAGTTAGTTTTAATTTAAGTTTTTTAATGTATGTAAATATTAAAACAAGTGATTAAATACCAAATATAATTCATTATTATGTAATTAATAATGCATAATTCTTAATATTATTGTACATGGAATTTATAATCCCGTGAGTATTGTGTACATCGGTCACTGGTATGAATATCAGACTTTTTAATATTTTATATTCAACTGTTTTATGGCTAGTGTACAATATGTTTACTGTTGATGTGCGTTTAATAAATAAATAAATAATCATTACTCAAATTACTTTCAAAAGTACATTTAAATTGATTTTCTCGTCGCAAATGAAGTTTACATCAGAAGTTATTTTTAAATTCATCGTTAATGAAGTAAAAAGGAAAATAATGAATGCAATGCTCACTGCACACAACACAGGTGAATCCATACCGCACTATCAGTTAAATTTAACCTTATCAACAAAATAGAAACCGTATCTACTCATGTTTATTTACGTAACGGTTTATAGGTCGAAACGCTTCAAAGAATCTTGATACTTAAACCTGACTAGATAAAGATGAAATCGCTTTGATGCGCTTCTGACCGTATCAGTAAGCACAGAATGTCGGAAATGATAATTATTAAATAAAAAGTACAATAGTCTAATAAATATATTTCGGACTGACTTAATGATTGTTTTTATTAGCGTATAGACTTGAATGTCGTAACGTGAGTAAATATAATAGTAATTAATATAATTTGAAATATCAATGCCGTCTCATAACTTCAAGTGAATTTAAATTTTAATAAGTAACTTTTATATGTTTTTTTTTGCCATAAAAACCTAAGGATGTACTTAAGTGTGATTTATTTCGTACGTAGTCAAGTTAATTAGGATTGCATAACATCGTTTATGTTGGTTTTTATTTTTTTTATTACATCAATCGTTAAAAAAACCTAAACCTAACTATCGATATCTATTGATTATTATCGATATTGGCACCCCATCTCACTATCTATGGTAGCCATTCTATGCTTTTATGGCGGCATTCGATCCATTTTTTTTTTTTACAATGAACTGTTTTAAAGCATCCATTTTTTCCGATAATAGCGAAGTATTTTATACAAATATAACAGCTACGATAGTTAATTATTGTTTAAAAATATGTTTGTTGTTTTGGTTCCCGTACCAATAATACATCATCATGCATTATTGTTGCTGGTTTTTTGTGTCTGCACATTCATATTTTATTTTATTATTTGATGATAATTTACTGTATGGGTGGAGATGGAGTTGTTACGGCTTATGTATCAAATAAAGTTGTAATTTCCTACCTATTAGTGTCGGAACAATGCACTTATCTGTCACTAAATAGAAATAAATTGTTGTTATTGATGCATTGTGTTCTAAACTGTTTGAATTTTATTGAGAAATCCAAAACACCTGCAGTGTATGATGAGCGGCTTATATTTGTATTTAAGTGCAACACTTACTAATGATAATCATAAAGTAACTGTATATTACCAAAATTGCAGGGGAATTCGCACCAAATTGCACATTCTTTACATGAATATCTTGGCGAATTGCTATGATATCATAGTGTTGACTGAGACCTGGTTGACACCGGAGATATGCGATGGTGAGTTCATTGATGAGCGTTACACGACATATAGATGTGATCGTGATCGTTCTGCGACTGGGAAAAAGATGGGGGCGGTGTCCTTGTGGCTGTTTTGAGGGGGTTGCATTCAGTTCGACTTGTTTCGAAGTTATCTGCACTGAACAATATTGAGCACGTTCTCGTCCAGCTGCCTAGTCCGACTCAGGGCAAATGTCAGGTGCTTGGTGCTGTCTACATACCTCCAAATACAACAGAATTTTTCTATCTTGAATATTTCGAATCGTTGCAGCGCTGTCTTGACTGCCCTGGTATTGAACGGTTTTACTTGTTGGGTGACTATAATTTGCCGGGAGTTGACTGGGTTGGTTGCAGTGATGATATATCGCCACCACTCGGCATGATATGCAGTGGGGGTTCTAGCATTTGTGGACACCTGGCTACCTTTATGTCTATACTTAATGCCTACCAGTACAATACTATAAAGAACAACAACGGAAGGCTGTTGGACTTGGTCATGAGCAATCAGGCATGTTCGATCTATTCACCCTCAGATTATTTACTAAAGTGTGATAACCATCATCCCCCTTTTTGTGTTCTGACATCTCTTCGGTTACCCCAAAACTCTAGAATACGTAAACAAATAAAAAAATACAATTACTATAGAGCTGATTATGACAATATCAACCTTAATTTAAGCAAAATCAATTGGTACGACATCTTGAGTAGTGACAAATCCGTGGATGATAATGTTAACATTTTTTATAACAACATTTTTCAATTAATTAAAGCACACACACCACTGATTAAATGCAGGTCACTAAAATTTCCAATTTGGTTCTCAAAAGCCCTGATACACATTTATAAAAACAAAGCTAAAGCTTGGTGTAAATGGAAAAAATATAATAATCTTTCAGATTATGAGCAGTTTGCGTTGTATAGGTCGAGATTTCAGACTGAATGTAAGATCTGTTACACTAAATATATTAATTCTGTTGAGGATGGCATTAGGACGAACATTAAGCACTTTTGGAAATACATATCGAATCGTAAATCCACTACTAGCATACCTTCTAATATGACTTATAACGACCGGTCCTCTGGCGATACTGAAGAGATATGCAATCTGTTTTCTAGTTTCTTTAACTCGGTTTATGAGGAGTCTACCCTGCATAACATGCATGATAATGCATATAGAGATCGCTCCGAAGGCTGTTCGTTGCTCGGTAATATTGAGTTTAATGTCAATGAAGTACTAAGGGCACTAAAATCATTAGATCTATCTAAGGGACCAGGTCCAGATAACGTCTCTGTAATTTTTGTTAAGAATACAGCTAAGCACTTATGTATCCCCTTATGTATTATATACAACCAATCCATCTCTCAAGGTGTCTTCCCTACTTTATGGAAGAGTGCAAACATAACGCCAGTTTATAAGTCGGGCTCTCAGCAGGATATCAGGAATTATCGTCCTATATCGATACTGTCTACTCTGTCAAAGGTATTTGAGCGGCTAGTCCATGATAAAGTTTATCCCTTCTTTCACAATCAAATAATACAGGAACAACACGGATTCGTAAAAAGAAGGTCCACTACAACTAATTTGGTTGATTTTGTAGATTATTTATTTAATAATATGGACTCGCGTTTACAGGTCGATTCAATATACACAGATTTTCAAAAAGCTTTTGACAAGGTTGATCACCAACTACTCCTGGCTAAGCTCGCCTTCAATGGTGTGCACGGCGATTTGCTGAGATGGTTTGCTTCTTACGTCTCAAATCGAACCCAGAGGGTTGTTATCAATGGTTATAATTCTGTTACGATAGAGGCAACATCTGGAGTACCTCAGGGATCGATTCTTGGGCCTCTTCTTTTCATATTGTTTATTAATGACATAAACAACTGTTTTAAATATTCCAAATTACTCCTTTACGCAGATGACCTAAAAATTTTTAAAACCATAAAAACCTTTCATGATTGTCAGCTATTACAAGAAGATTTAGTTAGATTTGGTCAATATTGCGATAAAAATAAACTAAAACTTAGCATTCCAAAATGCTGTTGCATAAGTTTCACAAAGAATAAAAAGATTATTAGATATCCGTATTCCCTAAATAATGCTGTTTTGTTGAGAGTGCCCATGGTCCGTGATCTCGGAGTTTTGCTGGATGATAAACTACACCTAGATGCACACATAAGTAAGATTGTCGGCAACGCCTATCGTATGTTCGGGTTTGTGATGAGATCGTCAACGGAGTTTTTACGCCCAAGTACATACTTATATCTTTATAAGTCTTTGGTCAGGTCTCAGTTGGAGTATGCGGTGCCGGTGTGGAATCCCTTTTATATTAAATATTCAAATAGTATAGAAAAAATACAGAATAAATTTTTAAAAGCTGTTCATCATCGCTGTTTTCGTGTGCCTGCAAGCTATAATGACTTGCTTAAAAGGTACAAACTCCACGGTCTTCAGACTAGGAGATTAATTTTGGAGACTATGTTTTTGTATGATTTATGTAACAATGCATATGACTGTATGGACATTTCCAATCGAATGCGGTATGTAGTGCCCAGAACAACAGTGAGCCGTGGGGTGCGCCCGAGACCTGTATTCTTCGTTGGCTCATGTCATACTAATGCGGGCTTAAGGGCACCTTTACGTCGCATCGCTGATCAGTACAATAAATATTTTAGCCACATTGATTTGTTCGCAGCGTCTAAAAATAAATTCAGAAACCTTGTCCGGGAATCTGGTAATGATCGGACTCACTAATTATTTCATAGATAATTTTTTTTAAGGTGTTTTTTTTTATATATATCCATTCAAACATACAATGCATATTCATTAACTGTTGTATTTGATTAATTAATGTTATCGCTTCCTTTTTACCGATGTAAAAAAATATAATTTAGACACATTGTAAACTATGGTTCATAACTGTATCAGTTTTGTTTGTGAATTTATGTATGTAGTGTGCCTACCTAAATTGTACGACTTCTTTTAACTACTTTTTTTTTTGTATTCTGTGGAGAATGTCGTTGATTATACATTTATTCTATACTGTCATATTTGTTATAATGTATTATTATAGTGTATAATTGTTAATTTTCCCAAATAAATAAAATAAAAAATAAAAAAATAAAAATAAAAATATGTTTCATTGCAAAATATCGATTTGTTTGAACAAAAAGATTCCACGAAGTTCCATAATCTTGACAGTGCGAAATTCACTCTTACATCTATTACTATACAGTCCTCGGTACGAATGAAATGGATGTGATTGTTGTAGAATAACGCCTAGGTATTTTGGGTATTAAAAATAACTACCTCTACATTAGGTAATAATGACTCTGTTATTGTTATTGTTTAGATTTTTGCAATGGTTTTCCCACAAATAACTAACTGTTATCGGGTATTTTAATTTCCCTGTATGCTGTTTACGGTATTTTAAAGTTAGGTATTGATTTTACCATAATTACGTTTTGCATATTTGTTAAAATTTTAATTCCACTGGAGACAAAGCGGATACAGATGCAGACAAATCTTACTATTTTACTAATACTATAACTGCCTCGTTGGCCGTGCGGTCGCATGTGCGACTGCCGGGCAAGGGGTCTCGGAGTTTGATTCCCGGGTCGGACAAAGTACTACTGGGTTTTTAAAAAATATCTCAGTAGTAATAGGCTCACTCCCTATTACATGGGACTCATAACATAAATAGTGAAAAGCGGGTGTTACTTCTGTCTCTCTGTCTACCCCTTCGGGGATACAGTGCGTGATGTTATGTTATGTCATGACTATAAATGCGATTTTTTTTAAGTTTGTCTGTATGTTTGATCCTCAATCACGTCACCACTGCTGATGACGAAAGCGGTTTTATCTAAACATATAAACAAGTTATTTAAAGAGATATTTAATAAAAGAAAAGATTTCACTTTGATTTGATAGTCTCTTTATTTGTATTGTAACTTTCGTGAGATATACTAAATAAATTATTATGTTTTCGGCTTACTCACGTAATAATTTAACGAGGAACTCGACTAGTTTCATAATAATTTACTGTCTCTTTGTTTGCACTGAATAAGCTTTGAAACTACTGGAGACATTTCGTTTGAAATATTTTTTCACACATTTTGAATGAACTAAATAGTATTGAGTTTGTCTTTATATTCCGTACTCTGAATGCTATTGTAACAGCTACGGTTATGGTTGTATAGTATTGACATTGAATAATTATAGATTGGTTTCATTACTAAGCACCCTGATGGGACGACATTGTCGCCGGATTTCGGATGATAAGGTTAATTATTATATTATTACACACCGATGAAACTGCAGAAGGTATCGCGGTATAATATAAAGCTAGTAGTCTAGTATTGTCGTGGAGAACCGAACGGGTTACCGGGGCTCCGGCTCGACGTGCAGGAGAAGGAAGGCGGTGGGTTTTAGTCAGTAAAAGTCTGACACTCCCTCCCGCCTCACCCAGGCGGGAGCAGTCAGTCGATGATTTTCACCCCTTAAAAAAAATTAGTCTAGTATTATACCATTTTAAATAGGTATTACAAGTAGACAATATTTTCTTGCAATTTCCCGTAAAACTCGACAAACTGTGTTTCGAGGTGACCTCGAAGTAGCCAATAGATCAATAACTGACTAGTTGGTGCAATTAATAATAAATACATCAATATGGACGGCACTTTCTACTCTATCTTTGTTATTGAGTTCCATTTTTGAAATGTTCTCAGTAGCAGCACGGATCGGAGTCTGCAATTGTGCCCGGTATATGGCAATAGGCTCACCCCCTACTACATGGGACTCATAACTTAAATAGTGGGTGTTACATCGTACAGTCGGATTAAGTGTCGTAATGTACCCGAGGAGAAAACCTCACTAGGGCGAGAGAAGTCATTCGATGATTCCCCCCTCAAAAATTAAGCGTTGTTTCACGTCGGTTTTCTGCTCGTTGGTGGTATCGCTCCGGTCGAGCCGGCCCATTCGTGCCTAAGCATGGCTCTCCCACAGTTGGTAATTTTGATTTTGTAAAATACCCAATAACTGGATCGTTTCCAGGGTACCAAATTAAAAATCTAATTAGTCCGTCAGTTAGATAATGAAAAAATATTAGACACGTATTTTTTTTATTTTTTCGTATTAAGTTACAATACTTAAATAAAATGAAGTTAAGTTCAGGAGTGGGAGGTCGTTACGTCATAACGTTCTACAAAATGTGGCACGCTGTGACGTCACACGATATTTCAAATTAATATATCGTCGAAAGTATTTAATATTGTGAGAAAAGAAAAAATACGTGTCTAATGTTTTAAATTATTGTACCAGACGGACATTGAAATATAAATTGAGGAAACTACCCAATTGTTGATATATTAAGTGTTTTAAGGTTTTTTGCGTTATTATTTTGTACACAAATGAAACTGTAAGCTGTTCCTCGAGGGGTAGGCAGAGGTGCTCAATGTTAGAGTTGCTTACACAATGTTCGCGCAGCGGTGTTGTGATGGGATTAAATAAAATCAATAATATTAGATGTAACGTTACGCTTGTTGTTTTCTTGTGGTATGAGTAGAGGTGTAAAATATTATTGTTATAGAATGCCATTGAAGCATTGGTTAAGTCTGTCATTGTATATGTCACACAAAGTATTAAATAAATAAATGAATAAAATGGTTACAATTCCACATTCTGCGCTATAAATGAATAAGGTTTTCGAAGATCCGAAAACCCTATTGCGGATAATAAATGACTCGACTCCGGAATCAAACCCGAGACCTTTTGAAGATAATTCAAAGTCAAAATCATTTATTTCAATTAGACCAGGAAGCCACTTTTGAACGTCAACAAAAAATAAATTGGAATAAAAGTAAAGATATTTGCTTATTCCAGGCGTAGATTCCTATGGAGAAGAACGAGCATGAAACTCCAAAGGTTACTCTTGTACAATCAGTAAAAACAATTTTTAAGTCATTAGTACTAGTTTTGGGAGTGCTTCTTCCAAACACTTAATACTTACTTACCTACTTTGCCAGTGCCTAACCCGGGAATCGAACCGTATATTTTTTGAATAGTTATTAACGATTTTAGGTGCTTACCTACACACATTGGAAGCCTTCTTACCCTTAGTTTTGTTGGCAGTTAAAGGCTTAACATAATATTTGTGTCATGTTAAAAATCAAAGATAGTGAATAATATTTTCATAAAAACAATGTTGTAAAAGTTTGGGCGCCGCTGGCTAGCGATCCCTAAACCAATATACGGGTGTTACATTAGAGAATAGGGTTTCAACGTAGGGTTGTCACGTAACTCGTTCTTTTTTTACATAACATTAGAGGCACTTTTTGTAACAGCGGAACCTCTGTTTTGACGAAACTGCGGACGACTTTACCGGGACCTCGGCTATATGTAGGTAGGAGTAGGTGTTTAGTCAGTACGCAGTAAGAATAAGAGTCTCACTCTCTCTCTCTCTCGCCTCATCCAAAAGTCATTTGATGATTTCCGCTCCTCAAAAAAAACTACCTTTGTTTAACTCGTGGTTACGCGGGAAAGTCTTGCTTCAGCACAGCTGGTCCGGCTCGATTGAAGTGATACCAATGCCTCGCAGGAAAACAGTGCATTGGAATAGTGCTTGCGTGGTGTTTCACCGTGTAAAGGTACCAAATAAAGCAAAGCAATACCTATTATTGGAAGCAAGTATAACAGCTCACACATAGAACCCACTTAGTTTTTAGTCAAATGTCCCTTTGCCTGGCGACTGGGCTTCTCCTAGTCGTACAGCCTCTTTTTGTGCCTTTAGGCTTAATTCAAACCGTGTCCTGCAGTAAATTACCGAGGGAAGTAGAAAATATATTTTTTTTTTCTTCTCTTATAATATCCTCTGATTTGTATAGTTGAGGGAACCAAGACAGTTACTCGTATCCCTGGAACTCCAGTATTCCGGTTTTTTCATGTTTGTATCTATTGTAGATCCTGGCTTGCAGGAGTTGCAGCGGTTTTGGGGGGTTGTGGTGGGCTTGTCTTATAAAAAGTCATCTGTAACTCATCTAGTGTTGTAGTGTGTCCATTGGGCGGTGCCGATTGCTTACCATGAGATGGAGATTATTTCAAACACTTACCAGTAGAATGTCATTCATGGGCTACCGACAACAATCATAGATTACTTCATTGCATGTTAAAAATTTAACCCTTCCGGTAAATCTAATATTACTTTACCCTATTGCGAACCCATGCTCGATCGATTTGTGTTCACCAAGCGTATTTAAATAATTATAATACATTTAAATATTATTTCCGGTTGTTATAAATATTGGTTGAGTGCCACGTGTGTGGCTTTAAAGTTTGGGGTATTCGGTTCATTTCTAGATCGCGAATTAACTGTTTTAGAACTTCTCGTTTTTTGAACTGTTTAAAATTGACTGTAGGTACCTAATTAGTGAGATTATGAAATTAGGAAACTGTAACACAGCAAAATATAACTAGGAATGGTTATAAAATGAATTATTTCGACTGTTTAATACAATTAAATGTTAAAAAATAATCACACTTCCATTATTTGATTTTATGACCAACTTTATTTTAGCATTTTTTTAAGGAATAAGTATGCTGTTTGACGCCAAAAATCCGTGACGATACAAAACACAATCTCGTACAAAATTCATAGTAAACTGTCGTTTTTGACAGTTCGAAAAAAGTATTGAATTTCACTAGTTGGCAAGTACCCGATTGCACGATGAGCACATTAACTATAACTGTATGTATTTAACATTGGATTTTATTTTCAACAGTTATATTATAACTTTATGTTGTATGTTAGGGGCCATACAGTGCAATTTCTATCAATAAAAAATCTCAAATCGTCGAAACCCTCTCTTGTTCCACTAAAATCGAACCTGACACCCTTTACTCGACTGTCAAACTCCCAATCACCCATAACATGTATTACTTACTATAAAACACACAACTCACTTTTTATCACAAGCCGGTTAAACATTTCGACACCCCTGACTCGGTCCGTAGTTCATGGTCGTACATTTTCAAAAGCCGTGCGAGAGAGCGAGACTACACGTCTTGCGTCTCACTCGCACCCTACCTAAACTCTTCGTACTGAAGGTTGGCCGAAATGTGTCCCAAATTATTATTTATTCTCGTTTTCCAAGAATAAAATGTCATATAAAAATAGATTAAATGTATGTTTGTGTAGATCTAGGTGTGAATAAAACCTAGGTATACCTACTCGTGAGGTTGACTGCACATGGCGCGGTGGCTGCGCAACGTGTCGCGGTACGATTCCCGCACGGAACAACTCTTTGTGTGATCAAAGATTGTTGTTCCGAGTGTCATGTGTATGTGAACTTGTATGTTGGTAAATATGGTTGAGTTGCGCGGTGCTGGTGTACGTGTCATGTTCGTGAACGGGCGCCGTCAACTGGGACTGGTCAGCTCCAGACTGTATTATTGTTCTTAAGGTTATTTTCTTTCTTGATCACTTTGACTGGATTTTGGTGTTACATTGTTCTCGCACAATCCAAACAGCAAAACTATGTAACTAGTAAATTGTATTGTGAACCTGATTGAAAAAGAGTAACCTATGGAGTTTCTTGCTCGTTCTTCTCCATAGGAATCTACACCTTGGAATGAGCAAATAGCTTCACTTTTAATATTAATTTTATTTTGACGTTCAAAAGTGCCATTCTGGCCTAATTGAAATAGTTAAATGATTTTGACTTTGACTTTGACTTTGGACTCGTGGGTCCATTTACCACAAACACCACGACACAAGAGTGAATCCTAACGTGGGACAACACTTAAAAACAAAATTCATCAGATGCCTTACTACGAGTTTCTTTTTCGTTTAAAGTAATCGAAACAAGACGGCGTTCTGTGCTCTGATTGGTTAGTTCATTAGAGTCGGCCAATCACAGCGCCGAACACGTACTCGTTACGATTACTTTAAACTAAAAGGAAACTCGTACTAACGCCTCAGATCTCTTCAAGCTTCAAACGGAAAGCTATAGTTTCGAACTAGATCCTAATCTAACAGTAACATCGTACAGGCTATAGTCACTTAAAAGCTGTGATACCTTACCTAAGTGGTGAGGATATAGTGTGCAAAAATGCATCGGGTTTTCCTATTACGAAATTCCTAGTAGCACCATCAAAATAAGAATAGGTAGGTATTCGGTGACTAATGTATTCAAAATATACATGACTAGCTAACTTCTAACTTCTAGCTACCAACATCCTACTTCCTATTATAACTATAACATGTCGCGGAGAACCTAACGGGTAACCGGGGCTCCGGCTCGCCGTACAGGAGAAGGAACGGGGTGGTTTTTATTTATTTATTTATTTATTCGAAGGAGGAGGAAGGACATTCAAAATACACAATAGTAACAAAATACAGGTCTGATGCATGCGACAATAATGGCGTACATAGCATTGGCAATTCATAGGCTTAACAGTGGCTTAAAAATAAAATCCAATTTGAGAATTATGGAAAAGAAAATAACAACAATAGTCCACACCATACACACATTAAAATGAGAATTTAACAAGTTCAATTTTCTATATAATTATCATATGTCTGATTAAAACAAAACAAATTAACAACAAAAATTAATCAGTATCTATGCAATATTAAGTCTAATAATAATAATTTAATACAAATATAATATAATAAAATGTCAAATTAACGTCAAGATTTCAAAGAAATGTCAATTTTTAATCAGTAAGAGTCTGACACTCCCTCCCGCCTCACCCAGGCGGGAGCAGGTAGTCGATGATTTTCCCCCCTTAAAAAAACTATAACATCACGCCTTTTTATCCCGAAGCCGTAGAGCAGACCTCTGCTCTTGATCTCTACCTCTGCTCAGTGGCATTAAATGCCGTAACATGCAGGTGCATATTACGGTGTTGCATTGTATTATTAGTACAATGCAACACCCACTTTTCACTATTTATGTTATAAGTCCCATGTAATAGGGGGTGAGCCTATTGCCATATACCGGGCACAATTCTAGTCTCCGTGCCACTATTGAGTTTTTTTTTAACCCTTGTAATACTTTGCCCGACCCGAGAACCCGAAACCAATTGCGCAGCAGTCGCACCTGCGACCACTCGGCCAACGAGGCAATTCTACTTCCTATTCTACTTAATATTATTAAATGCGAAACTTTGTGAGGATGCATGTGTGTTTGTGTGTGTGTGTGTCTGTATGTTTGTAACTCAAACACGTCAAGACGGCTGAAGGGATCGGGATGAAATTTGGAACAGGGGTAGATTATGGTCTGGAATAACACATAGGCCACTTTTTATACCATAATAACGCTAGTGAAGCCGTTGGCAGAAGCTAACAAAAAGTACCTATAACTATAACTAGCTACTCTCGCGATTTCACCTGTTACTCGGCGCCTGTTGATCGTAGCGTGATGTTTTATAGCATATAACCTTCCTCGATAAATGGACTTACCAGCACAAAAGAATTATTTAATTCGAACAAGCCGTTTCGGAGATAAGTGCATTCACACAAACTCTATAGGTATTATTGAAAGTCAAAGCATTTGTTTCAATTAAACCATAGTTTGGTACTTTTGAAACGTCAACAAATACAAAGTAAATAATAGTCTGTCAGTCTGTCCGTCAGTGAAGTTAGGTGAAGCTAGGTGCTCATTCCAAAATGTAGATTCGAATGGAGAAGAACGAGCAAGAAACTCCAGTCGTTACTCTTTAACACCGTAAACGCCGGTCACCGGTGACCGGTGTTAGCGGAGGATTTACCTTCAACAGTGTTTTATTGGCAGTCAGTCTTAAAACAAATGCCATACATTATTATACACAGCTTTTCACAGGTAGCCAGAATAGCACATTTTTATCGAGACCAGTAAATAAAACAAAATCATTTTTAACTAGGTACCTATACCATGGAATTGGGATTTCCGCTTTACGTATTGCGGGATCCCCAATTACAATAGGACAGTAATTGACGAAAAGGGGTGCGTTCTCTGCCTATCCTTAGAGGGGACTTAAACGTGATATTATTATATTATTGCTTTACAATCCATAACATAACATCACGCTTTTTATCCCCGAAGGGTAGGCAGAGGTGCACATTACGGCACTTAATGCCACTGTACAATGTAACACCCACTTTTCACTATTTATGTTATGAGTTCCATGTAGTTAATAGGGGGTGAGCCTATTACCATATACCGGGCACAATTCCAGATTCCGTGCTGCTACTGAATAATTTTCAAAAAAAAAACCTTGCCCGGGAATCGAATCTGAGACCCCTTGCCCAGCAGTCGCACTTGTGACCAGTCGACCAATGAGGCAGTCAATGGTCAATGTTGGTCAAAAGCGGATGTTAGAGGTATATTTAATGTGCGCATCTCAGTGTACTTCAAGGTGTACCTACCTACTTATTTAACATGTAGAATAGAAAACCAAATTATATGGGATTGACGTAAATTTTGACACAATATCAGTGTCATCCCCATACATTTAGTTTTCTACTCTCTCTGTAGACAAGCGTTAAAGTGGCATTTGGCTAAAGGCCCAGGAGACATTGAATGATTATTTAAACTACTCCTTAGTAACGATATTTTCCTGAAAACAATCGCTAAGGACTGTGTTATGTAACTCTTTCACGACAAGCACCTATCGTCACTGAGAGACGGACGGACGGACAATTCAATTGTGACGTTACAAAAGTGCCTAATTAAGGATGATTTGAAATACATGCTTTGACTTTACAATATTAGGACTATAACTTTACAAAAGTGCCTATTCCAAAATGATTGTTGAACTTGCAAAGATACGTAGCTGACCACTGACAATCATATGTCTATCTCTGTCACTCCGTCACTCGTACGGCGTCATCTCCCTCTAACCAAACTACAATTTTATATTTTATTGATTCCTAATTCAAAAGTACCGTTAGTGTGTCGAGCGGATATTTTGTTCGTTTTTTGAATTGTTTCCGTTAATTTGGGCTTATGTTTGGTGCAGTGGTTGTGAATTCGACTGTTAAATGCATGGTCCTGTAGTTTTTGTTTTTTTTTTTTGTTTTGCTGCAACTCCTATATACCAGGATCTACCTCTAAAGTCCAACGTTTAAGGGACTTGTCCCACTATCTCGTATGTCACAACAAAATAAATCAGAAGATATCTTCAGAAGATATCTTAAGATATATTAAGATTTTTTACATAATTTGACGTTTTATTTATATTTATTCTCAGTTTTTTTTTTATTTAGGAAGTATTTACCTTTTGAAAATATTTTTCCGGACTTCATTTACTTATTTCATTTATTTAATTAATTATTTTCTTCTTAAATAGGAACCTACCTATTTATAAGGATTGAACCATTCATTAAAACGATTGTTATGGGTAAACTATAAAAGGTAGACATATGTATTTATTTATTTAGGTATTTATTTCTTCTTCACAAAATACAGTGAATGGCGGACTTAATGCCTTAAGGCATTCCCTTACAGTCAACCATAGGGAAGTGCAGAGAAATGAAGTGGTTGCGAAGCCAGAACACAATCAAAAAAAAAAAAAGTTATGTAATATGTATACCAAACACATAAATACCTATAGAATAAATATATTAATACAATATTTTATAAATAGACATATACATACCATATAATATTATTATATACTACTAAACAAATACTTATACTGCATAAATACTACAATATATTATACATATAAAAAAAGAAAACGTTGTTAGAATAGTTTCCTTAATTGTTTTGAGTCTGCCAATGCTTAAGTAGTTGCTGACGGACTTATTTGTGTAATAAATGTACAATATGCTCTCGCGGACTTTTTTAAAAATAATGTTAAGATGAACAATTCATCTATAGAGCATTTTTGTATAACTTTAACTATATGCTCAGCGCACGCCACGGAAGGCCTCAGAAACGATACTTTTCCCCCGTTTTTAAAACATTTTTGGTTACTGCTCCACAACTATAGGACCTAGCGTGATATTATATAGCCTATGTTACTTCTGAATAATGCAGCTTTCTAATGGTGAAAAAATTATTGCAATCGGTCCAGTAGTTTTTGAGTTTATTCATTACAAACATACAAAAATACAAATCTTTCCTCTTTATGATATTAGTATAGAAAGGCCAAATTAAAAGTACCCTTAACCGACGAGCATGAAAATACTGATGACTGTTGATGAAGCGAAAGAGGTATGTGAGAATCGTAGTAATTGGCGTTCCCTAGTCTCTGCCTGCCCCCATGGGAGACAGGCGTGAAGTTATACATGTACATGTATGTATGTAGTGTACAGATTGATTGATTAGATCGTGGATGATGATGATAACAAGTATCATCATTTTAGCAGCATATTTTGGGTGATCGCCAGAGTTCGTTGCAGTTGTCTGAGCTGCATTTTCATCTCCGGTAGAATGCGTGTAAAATGCACTGAATAATCTCTGGACTTCTTTGTTAGACTTGCCATAAATATTTAAAACTGTATGTTTTTTTATACTGTAGTATTGGTATGTAGTTTATGTACTGCGTACCTTTATATATATATTTCATTTATCACCCTCGTTTTTCAATAGATACAAACTTCGTTTATAACCTACTGTAACACTTCTCTGCATCACCCTGTAGTTGGCTGGTAGAGAATGCCATCAGGCAATAAGCCCGTCATTGTATACCTACACATTTGTACATAAAGTGTTAAATAACATAACATAACATAAAAGCACGCATTATATCCCCGAAGGGGTAGGCAGAGATGCATATTATACCACTGTAAGTACAATGTAACACCCACATTTATGTTATGAGTCCCATGTAATAGGGGGAGAGCCTATTGCCATATATCGGGCACAATTCCAGACTCCGTGCTACTACTGAGAATATTTAAAAAAAACCAGTTATACTTTACCGGACCCGGGAATCGAACCCGAGACCCCTTGCCCGACAGTCGCACTTACGACCACTCGGCCAACGAGGCAGGATAAAACAAATAATAATAATATTATAAATGTACTTTTTAAGGTTTTGTAATTAATAAAAGGAATACTTATAGCTTCGCTGTGTTCATCTGTCGGTCCATCCTCAAACACTATTAGTATGTACAATATGTACGTACTAAAAGTTGTAATTTGGCATGACTATACCTACAACAAAAAGAACGGAATCCCGGAATCGAACCCAATAACACCCTTTGCTAGGCCCCAATAATTATTATACCCGATCCAGGAATCGAACCCAAGACTTTTCGTTCTGTCGCGGAGAACCTAACGCGTAACCGGGGCTCCGGCTCGACGTGCAGGAGAAGGAACGGGGTGGTTTTTAGTCAGTAAGAGTCTGACACTCCCTCCCGCCTCACCCAGGCGGGAGCAGTCATTCGATGATTTTCCCCAGTTAAAAAAAAACATTAAAAAACACTTCTTGTTACTACTACGACCACTCAATAATCTTCTGATAAACAAATCAATCAATTTTCAACCTTATTCCCTAATTATAATATTAGTATTCCAACACACACATAGCTGAATGCGACTATATATTAATACCTAGAAACCTAGACACTATTGATTACCTTGATACACAATAGAGGTAACAGATCAATCTATGCATAACCAGTATAATCTGACACTCAAATGTCCGCAAAGATCCTATAAAGAGAGATCATGATTACTGGTTTTTCATACCTCGATGTTGTCCAGTATAAGCTTGACTATTGAATGTATGAAATGTCGTACAGAAAGAGACCAGGATAAAATGTATCTTATAGCTATATATCCAATATAAATTGACCGTTCAATGTATGTAAAGGTGGTAGATAGTGAGGTCAGGATAATCTGGTTATGTGTACTTTGAAATTGATGTGTACAGAATCACATCAGTATAAGGGAACCACTGTCGTTGATTAAAATTCTATTTAGTTAGATATAACATAACATCACGCCTTTTATCCCCGAAGGGGTAGGCAGAGGTGCACATTACGGCACTTAATGCCATTGTACAATGTAACACCGTAACACCCACTTTTCACTATTTATGTTATGAGTCCCATGTAATAGGGGGTGTATCTATTGCTAATTATACCGGACACAATTCCAGACTCCGTGCTACTACTTACTGAGAATTTTTTGGAAAAGACATCTAACAGACTGCCGTTCCCTCCTTGCTCTCCCTCACAGTAATACTTTGCCCGACCCTGGAATCGAACCCGAGACCCCTTGCCCGGCACTTGCGACCACTCAGCCAACGAGACAGTCTGTTAGATATCTTTTGGTTTGTAAGGGGGTACGCAGGTGTAGCTGTTAACGGTGTAGTGATCGTAGAATTTTTTTTTTTTTTTAAGGGGGGAAAATCATCGAATGACTGCTCCCGCCTGGGTGAGGCGGGAGGGAGTGTCAGACTCTTACTGACTAAAAACCACCCCGTTCCTTCTCCTGCACGTCGAGTCGGAGCCCCGGTTACCCGTTAGGTTCTCCGCGACGTGATCGTAGAATAGAATGCGTTTATGACCATCTCTGTTCTTCTCGTTGGTGTCGTATGAGTTGATTCAGGAATTTAGAGTCATTAATAATAACTTGCTTTTTATATCATTGGTAAAAGCGATAAACAACGTAAGCGTTATTTCACTATGGTTTTCTGCTCGGCCGTGTCATCACTCCGGTCGAGTCGGTCGGCCTATTTGTGCAGAAGCGTAGCGAGAAGAATCCAAAATTTTTAGACATTATTTCTGATAGAGTTTCTGTGAAAAATGTGATTATACCATTTTTGAAATCAACAGTTAATCAAACTCTTTATTTATTATTTTATTAACCGACTACAAAAAGAAAAAAAAGGAGGTTCTCACTTTGATCTATATATGTAAGTACAAGCTATTTCCGCGCGGTTTCACACGCTCTGCTCGGCGCCTATTAATCGTAGCGTGATATTTTATAGCCTTTAACCTTCCTCGATAAATGCACTATCCAACACAGTAAGAATTTTTCAAATAGGACCAGTAGTTTCGGAGATTAGCGCGTTCAAACAGACAAACAAAAAAACAAACTCTTCAGCTTTATAATATTAGTATAGATTTATGTATTTGAGCGCGATTGGCTGAACCGATTTTGATACGGTTTTTAAAATAGTGTTTGTTACACTTCGGAACAGTATTTCGTATACTACCTAATTAACCGACGTCAAAAAAGAGGGGGTTGAAATCGGTTTTTAAACGTAATTTATAAATTAACTAGGCACTATCGCACGGGTGCAGTATGCATGTATTATACTATCAGCCCGTCCCGGCTTCACACGGGGTAGACAATTATTTATTTTTGGAAATTTGGATTGTTGTAGTGACATAACTACAATAGTTGGACATATGCTACCGCGGAGTTTTTTGTAGACATTATGATGTTCTTCAATATTGTTGTACATTATTTTGTTCTATCGCTAATAGTTTCGGCAGCGCATTCGACGAAAGACATTTTAAGACTCATTTTTCTACACCTTCGGTTACATTGTTCATATTTTACCAAGGATCCCTATTTTTTTTCAAAATGAAATGTAGCCTATTTCAAATTGGAAGAAAGTAGCATTCTATTGGTGAAAGAATTTTTTAAATCGGCCCAGTACTTTTTGAGTCTATTCCATTACAAACATACAAAAATAGGTACAAATCTTTCCTCTTTATAATATTAGTATAGATATAGATATAAACCTTCCTTACGAATCACTCTATCTATTAAAGTAAACCGCATCAAAATCCATTGCGTAGTTTTAAAGATCTAAGCATACATAGGGACGGACAGACGGCGGATAGCGACTTTGTTTTATGCTATGGATTATTTGTACCACTATCCTAAAGTCCACTATCCTTTGTTCCAGCTGGTGGGAGCCCCATGTGGCCAGCATGGCCAATACACCTTCTACAAGGCGCTCCGGCTGACAGGACCCTCGGAGAAGATCATAGCCATAGGGGACTTCTTCTTCGTCAAGGTCTGGCAGGATTCAGAGCTCGTGTCCATAGGTAAGGAGGCTGTACACGCTGTTATTTAACTTACAATGTATGCCTGTCTCGTTGGCCGAATGGTCGCAAGTGCGACTGCCGGGCAAGGGGTCAGGTCGGGCAAAGTATTAATGGGTTTTTTAAAAATTCTTAGTAGTAGCACAGAGCCTAAAACTGTGCCCGGTATATGGTAATAGGCTCACCCCCTATTACATGGGACTCATAACATAAATAGTGAAAAGTGGGTGTTACATTGTACCTCTACAGTGGCATTAAGTGCACCTCTGCCTACCTCATCGGGCATAAAAGGCGTGATGTTATATTATGTATGTGTGTGTGTAGTGGAACCTTGCAACTGAACTGTGAAGCTTGATATCTTCAACGGATTGAGCTGAAGTATTGTACACACGTTCAGTTTGCATGACAATAAATGCTGTTCAATTCTACTGATGTAAAAGATTTTCGTAAGATTAGGTATATTGAAGTATTTTGTATTTATTTAGGAGACCATTCATCATTAGATGCTGGGTTCAGAGGCTTTTTTGACTTAAAGAGAAGCTTCTGCTAAACATCAAGAGATCTGTCTGCTCATGTACCGGCTTATATCCTAAACAATTAATATCTTTAACTCGTTGACTGCCGCTTAGGTCACCGGTAACCTACATTAGCAAAGGATTTGCCTTCAACAGTTTTCTGCCGGCAGTCAAAGGTTTCAAACATAGTAATAATTTCTTCAATCCTCTATCCTCTGCTTCAGGCGAGCTCCAACTGCTATGGACAGACCGTGTCTCCGACCAGACCCTGGTCAGTCTGCGGCTGTACTTCATGCCGGAGAACACGCCCGAAGGCAGGGGGCTACATGGCGAGGTGAGTTGTAGTATTAAGTTACCTAATTTAATTTGATTTTCGCTGTATTAATTTGATTTTAATTATTTTAATTTGATTTTGATTAGGTATTTTAATTTAATTATGATTGTTTAAATTTGATTTAGGTATCATTGTAATTATTGACTTACCAAGAATTTTAATACGACATTTTATTTTAGTAATTATCATTTTTATTTTGACTTTAATTATCTTTATCTTTATCATAACAAATGTTGCTGTGCCCTTACAGGGTCCATAAATGTACTTAGCTTTAAGCCTATTGTAACAACTTAATCACTTTATGGTACGCAAATTTATAAAAAAAAAAAAAAAAAATATTGAAAAAAAGATCATCAAAAGTCTACAAGTGTCCACTGCTGCCCAAAGACCTCCTCTCACACGGAGAAGGTTTGAGCATTAACCACCACGCTTGCTCAATGCGTTGATTTCAAACTTATAATTAGAAATTATAAGTCAAAGTTTCCTCACGATGTTTTCCTTCACAGTTTGTCAGTGATGTCTAAATAATCTTAGAAAGTACATATAACTGGGAAAAAGTCACATTGGTACTTGCCATTGGTAGGTTTTGAGCTCGTATTCTCATGCATGAGAAGCGGGCGTTTCAAACCTCCGGGCCACCACGACTAGTTAAAAGAACATCACAAGAAGGCAAATTGTCTTACAGAAGGACCCCTTTTAATAACAGTCACTCAAGTTAAAGTTTATCTGTGTGTTTATTACTCAAACACATCAAAATGGCTGAAGGGATCGAGATGAATTTTGAACAGTTACTTTAAATCCCACGGGATCGCGGGCCAAGACGCAGCAGAAGCTAGTAGTAAATAACTATTTGACCTCTGAATATCGAAGATCGAAGGACATCAGTAATAAATCAACACACATACACAAAGACGTACCATGCCTTATGTCCCAGGAGGATAAGCAGAAACTACCAAGCCTCCGCTACAATGTATGGTCTTTTGATATACGTATCTTTAATTTAACATCATACATAATTTACGCGTTTAACGTAATATAATCCGTATCTTTGCGTAGAATATAATATTTTGTCACCACCCCTACTCTTCCCGCGGGTGCTGTATACCCGACTAAGGGACTATATATTTGACAGACCAGGTAGCAGCGCTCTCTGTTTAACATGAACCTTTTATATTGCGATCTCCTACCATACAGTCAAGTTTAAAGATTCTGATTTACGCAACTATTTTAAAAGAGTAACGAATTGAGTTTCTTGCTCGTTCTTCTCCATTCGAATCTACACTTTGGAACGAGCGCCTAGCTTCACTGACGGACAGACTGATAGATTATGTATTCATTTTATATTTGTTGACGTTTCAAAAAAGACTGCCTCATTGGCCAAGTGGTCGCAAGTGCAAGGGGTCTCGGGTTCGATTCTCGAGTCGGGCAAAGTATTACTGGGTTTTTCTCAGTGGTAGCACGGAGTCTGGAACTGTGCCCGGTATATGGCATTAGGCTCACCCCCTATTACATGGGACTCATAACATAAATACTGAAAAGTGGGTGTTACATTGTACCGTAATGTACGCGTCTGCCTACCCTTTGGTGGATTAAAGGCGTGATGTTACGTTCCAAAAGTACCAAATTACAGTTTAATTGAAATAAAATCTTTTGAGATTGAATTTGACAAAGATCGAACTCAATATTGTTCGATTGGCACTCTCTTTCGCAACCCCTGAGTCAGTAAGGCGATTTTAATTAATTATTGATAATTACTATGCCTCAGTGTATAACATCATTATTTTGAAATATTTTGTTATCGATATAAAAAGTCGATACTGGAAAAAGGAAAACTGAAACGGTTTTTTTTTACAAGCGATTTTAACCCCTATTTAATAGTAGTAAGGGTTGGTTATCCCTTGGTGTTCTAGTTTGCTATGTGACCTTTTCGAAGTATGTATGTATATAAGTCGTTTCGGCCTTATGTATACAGGTTGCTCTTTTTCAATTTGTAATATTTCTTTTCGTAGTAAAACTGTTATTGTTAAAGTACGGGTTACTGGGTTCGATTCCCAGGTCCAATTGAATTATCACTGCGAGGATCGCCCGGAGGACACGGTGGATCACTGCGAGGATCGCCCGGAGGACACGGTGGAGCATACGGTGGCGGTGTGTCCTGCGTGGACTGAGCACCGCCGTGTCCTCAGGAATGTGATCGGCGACGGCGACCTCTCGCGTCCGGCTCTGGTTCAGACCATGGTACGGAGCGAGGGGCACTGGGATGCCGTCTCCTCCTTCTGCGAAGCAGTCATGCTAGCTAAGGAGGAGGCGGAGCGCGTGAGGGAACGAACCTCCTCACGACCCGGCCGTCGCGAGAGACACTCCGGGCGTCGGGGATCGCGAGACGATCTCCGGCCACCGTAAGCACGGGCCTGCGGACGGCGAGCACGGGTGACTCGCCGCCCGACCAGAACCAGGCCCGAGAGTACGGCGCGTCGCGTTCCGCGCGCGCCTCAAGGAGCCATCAGACCACCACAGATGGGGCCTAACAGGGCTGACGCCGATACGGAGCCGCGGAAGACTTAACGGGTTGCCGGGGCTCCGGCTCGAAGTGCAGGAGTAGGAACGGGGTGGTTTTTAGTCAGTAAGAGTCTGACACTCCCTCCCGCCTCACCCGGGCGGGAGAAGTCATTGGATGATTTTCCCCCCTCAAAAAAAAAAAAAAAGGTCCAATTGAATTTTGCGAACGATAATACAATTCTTGGTGTGTGTATTAAATGCGTACTTTTGACTTCTCTATCAAATCTTAATAACAAACGTCTCTCAAGTTTATTTTCTTAACCCAATAATCGAATAAAACCTCATATTCAAACTCATTAACTTATTGAATTTTAAGAATACAAAAATAATAGGTATACAAATATACGGAACTATGAAACAAAACCGCACTACCCTGCCTACTCCAAAAAGATACGTTTAAACTACGAACGAAGCTCAGAAATCGAGAGAGCGCGCTACAATATGTTTTGTCTCGCTCGCACGCCTAGTAGTGTATAGTGCTGTCTCACTCTAATCCCTATTTGGTAACACCAACTATTTCATGGATGAAATTACTGTTCGGGTGTGGTGTTTGTCATAAGCTGTAGCGGGAGCGATTTGCTGACAGGTGCATGTTTTTACTGTTATAGGTTCATTAATAGCTAGGTGTTTTATATGAATTCATTTGTTTAAAATAGTAAAAATAATTTTAAAATGTATTATATTGTACGAATATTTTTTTGTTAACCTAGTTAATGAAAAATTTTATGTGCCTACTAGTTTCTGCCCACGACTTCGCCCGTGTTCCCGTAGGATAGACAGTAGCCTATGTGTTATTCCAGGCCAAAATCTACCCCTGTTCCAAATTTCATCCCGATTCCTTCAGCCATTTTGACAAGATTTAGTACAAACATACACACAAACATTAGTGCGATATGCATCAACTGTCAAAAATATCTCTTCTGGCGATTCAAGTACCCTTAACCGACGAGCATGCATGAAAAGATTGATGACTTTTAATGAAGCGAAAGAATGATGTAGGAATCGTAATAATTGGCGTTCCATAGTCTTTGCCTACCCCCATGGGAGACAGGCGTGAAGTTATGTATGTATCTCTTCTGGCAAATAAAATGTAAAATGCATTACGCCATGCCATAATAACATGATACTTATGAAGACTCCAATTGATAATAGCGTGATGATTGCTACTAGATATTTTTTTTCCAACTAGTAGATTAATTATAATTTTCAAGACTAGATTCAAACCATGCTATAGGCTTACGTTCAGGCGTAGCATTCCGCGACCCGCGACGCGGCGACTGTCGCGCTGCTACTTGAAACTAGTCGAGTTCCTCGTTCAACAATTACGTGGGTAATTCGAAAACATAATAATAAATTTAGTATTTCTCTCGAACCGGTAGTTCCGGAGGTCAGCGCGTTCAAACAAACAAACAAACCATTCAGCTTTATCATACAAGTTTATATTAAAGGATAGATGTAAGTTCATATGCTTGAACACTGCAATGACGGTATTTCCCAAATGTCATCGGATTTAATTATAATTTCAATTAATAATAATAACAAATACAGACGGCGTTATCTCTCATGCGCTGGGTGCGTGTTATCAGAATACTGCTGAATAGATAACAAACGTCCCCAAGTTTTTGCGAATAGGAAGAATACACATATGAAATTATAAAAGAAACGTACAATGTTTTACCGAAGAAACTAGCTATAAAAAGAAAAAAAAGCGGACGTAATATCACTTAGAAATTATTGAAGCACAAAAATGTAAGTGGTGTATCTATGTGTGCGTGTACTTGCAACATCGTAATGTATGATGTGTAATGACGGGCCATGTCACGCTACAGATGTCCTTCGTGTCAATGTGTGTGTAGTCTACGTGTATGTCTATAGTAGCCAGGTGCCACAGTAGTTGTGTCAAGAGACTGTGTTCGCCTTTTTTCAAAGTCCTTATAATAAACAACCTTTAATTGAAAACCTCTTCCTTTTTTAAGTTGGATAGTATAAAATAACATCATCAAAATTGTAAACAGCTTTAAAACATCAACCCAAATTAAAAATTGATATATATATATGTATAGTTGAAGCTTTTGGAATAAAAATCATCATAATATGTAATATAGTATTTTATCGTTGTTAAACTATGAAGATATTTGTTAATCTTATACTCCAAAATTGCTAAATATATTCGATGCAATTTAACACTAATATAGGCGTTACGATAATGGTTAATCCGCTTAAACGGGAGAAATAACATGAATGACTAGTGTTATACGAAAAATTAATGTAATTAATCAATATATTTTAAATAGGATGTCGATATGTAATGTATGTGGATGACTGTGACATATTATAATATTAAGTAGGTAAGATAAAAAGTAAGATAATGTATCGTGATTGAGTGGACTAAGGTTCGGTTTACAACTGACCAAGAATAATCAGTTTTATATTGAGAATTTGGAAGGTATTGTTTACTATTGGCATGTACTTTAGACTTAATTTCTCTAATAGTGAAAACTTTTTCATAGGCTTTGCCCACACATTACTAAATTTTTTATGAAATTATACACTAAAACGTTGGCTGCGCGACGTAGCCGGGTCCGCGCACGCTACTCATAAGAAAGAGCCCCTCTGTGACCCGAAACGAGTTGAGCTTTTCTCAGTATATGAACTGAAACCTTCCTTTAAAAACATACTCTAAGCACTGTGAAAAACTTTATAAAAATCCAGAGAGTAGTTTTTGAGATCTTTTTAGTCAAAAATCTATTCATTTATTAATAGTTTTAATTATTAAGACTTAGTTAGTCTCTTCAGTGTACCATTAACACAATATATCAAACTATCAATTTTAGAGAAATATTGCGGCATACAAACCTTCATATTTATAATATTAGTTATGATTGTCTTATCGCAGACAGAGATAAGAATACCTATCATTCGGTTAGTATCAATAAAATCCATGGTATGAAATTGACACAATTCTTTTGAAATTTTTTCCGTAATAAAATTTTATGCAATGTCGTATCGTTTGCGTTACGTTTGGTTTAAATAAAATCTTACTACAAATTGTGATAGAACTGCATAACTGTTAGTTTTTTTTCTATGTAAAAACATAACGTAATACCACGCCTTTGATCCTCGAAGGGGTAGCCAGAGGTGCACATTACGGCACTTAATGCCACTATACAATGTAACACCCAATTTTACTATTTATTTTATACGTCCCATGTAATAGAGGTTGAGCCTATTGCCATAATATACCGGGCACGTTTCCAGACACCGTGCTACTATTGAGACTTTTTTAAAAACCTAGCACACTTTGCTCTAGACTCGAACCTGAGACCCTTTGGCCGGCACTCGCACTTCCGAACATACGACCAATGAGGCAGTCTATGTAAAACTATTGAATTAAAGTTTTTAATACATTTTTCTATACAACTGTTAACAAGAAAGCTTTCAGTTGTCCTGGCAGTAAGCAGACACTATAGGCCAAGTACACCTGCAGTATTGGAGTCAGCACGAGTGTTGCTGACCATGTAGGATACTGATTAATTGCACCTGCATAAGACATAGTACAGTAGCAATTTTAAAATTAAACACTAGCAATGATAAATGTGAAAAATTGACAGTTTATGTGAATGTTTGTAACTCAATCACGTCAAAATGGCTGAGAGGATCAGGATGAAATTAGGAACAGTGGTAGATTATTGTCCGGAATATCTTATAGGCTACGTTTTATCCTACGGGAACGGCTAAGCCGCTGACAGAAGCTTGTAAAACATAATAAATAAAAGCAGGTCAAAAAAAATATAAATAAAAAACTAACTCTCGATAAAAGGCAAAGACAAAATATGTCAAATCCATTCCATTATTTGTTTTCACTTGGACCACAAACCCTATTGCTAGTTGTATGCAAGCGATTTTGACTCCTATATGTAGGACATAACCGTGAGATTTCCTTGTATGGTTGTCGAGTAATTTTGTAGTACGTTATGGGGATTTTTGTAGTAGGATGAAATAGTTTTGGTGGTTTTACATTTTCGTTTGAAATTAGTTTTTTTCTTTGTTTTGTTGGGATGTGAGTGTAAAATAGTGACAATACATAATTATTTTAATACGACTATAGTATGAATTCAAAATCTTTGCATCTTCTTCTTCTTAAATGTCAATTAGGTAAACTACATATGATTTTTATTACGTAAAAAATTAAAATTACAGTTTATCCTCATAGTCCAGTATAATCACTAGTACCTTCTCATACTTCTAGTTAAACAAATATATCACGTCTATTTAAAATTTATAGAGGTACATAAAATAACCGCATGTTCCTTAACTATGCTATCAACCTACAACGCTTATCAAATATCAGTAAAAGACAAACTATTAAAATAAATAATTAGTAATAAGTAATAATAATAATAAGCCACAAGTACCAAAACTCGCCGCAAGGAGTACACAATATACTAGAACTGCGACGCGCCATGTGACGACTTTAGAACTAGATAACCAATGGAGTTGATTTCATATTAAATGTATTTTTTGTCCGTTGTCTTTTTTTATTATTTTTATTTATACATAGTTATTATGGTAGTTTTGTTTCTTATTTACATTTTAAAAATAGTTTTCTAGGTTCATAAATTAGCAATTTTTTTTAAATAGTCTTCTAACTAGAAAATAGAAAAATGCAAATATTATAAATAATGAAATTATGCTACATTTTATGCTTTTTATGTCTCTAAGAGGTAAGCAAGGTAAGCAGAGGTGTCGCATAATATAATAATGCAATTATAGAGCAATAATATACGACTTGGCAAAAATCTTATTTTTTCTGACCTTAAAAAAATTAAAATTATTATTACCAAAAATTATCATTGGCAGACGATAGTAAATGCGATACAAGATGTTGCCGATAACGGTGACATTGTTATTCCAAATGACAAAAACGTGTCCGTATCGAAAGTAAAAATTTTTTGACGATTTTGAAAAAGTCCGAAAGAAGATAAGACTAATGTCTGTCTGTATCATGTCAGGGATACTGGTTTAAAAAAATCGGTGCTAATTTTTTTAGTAATTTTTTTTTTTGATTATTGAAATATCATTATTTAATTATTGTTGTTGATGACTAAAAGTATTATTTAAACATATATGTAGTATTATTTTTTATATATTCCATTTATTATTACAAAATAGCAAAATGCCGTTGATTGAGATTTGTTTTTTAAGCCATAGATAGCTTCAGATTGTCTCCTAATATAAATAGATTTGAAATAATTATCATTTATTTATACTATCACTTAAATTGAAATCGTTAGGATTAAATTATACCTATATACATATATGTATATTGTATTCAAAACGTAATTTATTTATTCAAACCTTTATTATCAGGCAACTATATTGTATATGTGTTATAGACTAGAATACATATAATATACAGCCCATGTTAGTAGCAGTTCAGTGATGATCTGTAAATTAATGTTACATTTGTTACCAAAAAAAAAAACAAAAAAAATCGCACCCAATATCAACATAGTCTTTAAACAAAAAAAAATGTAACGATTTACTAATAATCACCCGTCGTTGCGTCCCTAAGTATGTATGTACAATAATATAATCTTATCAGTGGGTTCATTCTTTGAGTAAATAACTGATAACACTGTCCGTTAGGTACCCGCCTGTGATTAACTACAAACGTATTTTTCTTTGTATAGCTATCTATTGCTTTTTTAGTGTTCCGTGTATATTTTTTTTGCAAAAAGATATTTTATTTTATTTATTCAGTTTTAACGAATATATAACGGAAGGAGGTTACAGTTTGACCTGTATGTTTGTGCGTGATTACCTCGCGATTGGCTGAACCGATTTTGATGCGGTTTTCAGAAAAGTGTTTTAGTATATTAATTAACCGTCTTCAAAAAAGACGAGGCTGAAGTCGGGTTTTTAAACGTAGTTTGTAAAAGGAATTATTTCCTTAATTAAAATGTTTAAGTATGCAATTAATTTGACTTTGATGATCATAATTTTATTTATTTATCTTGTCAATTGTGTGATCATGTCGATCTCACCTCATGATTTACTTTATTCTGTACAGAGTTAAATATATATAGGATTTTATGTCCGAGTATTACACATAAAATTTATAGCAACAAGAAAAGCCTGGAAATATAACATACCTTACTTTTATCAGCTGAAAACACTGTAATAGGTATTTTGCTTGAATACGTACCAATCATCATATAATTATATATTATGTTTTCTCATTTCTGTATATTGTCGTTATGCTTATGCCTTAACAATTTTGTTGACAAGATAACTGAAATGAATTTTACTCAAAAGTTTATTTTTGGGTCAATTCGAACGTTCGTTTTGTCAAACATGACCTACTAAGGTATGTTTTTTGAAAACAGTTGTATTTTCAGATCAACCCAGTAATACATTTATAATACTGTAAAAAATGGCAGCTAACTTTCCTTCTACGGCAACCTAACTAAACGAGATTAAACATATATACGAAAATATTACTAAAATTTCTATTGAACACTTATTAGGAAAAAGTAACATAACATAACATCACACCTTTTATCCCCGAAGGGATAGGCAGAGGTGCACATTATGCCACTGTACAATGTAACACCCACTTTTCACTATTTATGTTATGAGTCCCATGTAATAGGGGGTGAGCCTGTTGCCATATACCGGGCACAATTCCAGACTCCGTGCTACTACTGAGAATATTTAAAACCCAGTAATACTTTTCCCGACCCGGGAATCGAATCCGAGACCCCTTGCCCGGCAGTCGCACTTACGACCACTCGGTCAACGAGGCAGTCTAAAAAGAGTAGGAAAAAGTGTTTCTACAAAGTCCTGCAATGTGTATAATAGTTTCGCAATGAACATAATATAAGTCAGCTAAGATTACTCATTTATTAACATAACGCTACACTTGCTGTATTTCTGATTTTACTAAAATTTAAATAAAGATTAGGATATTTTAAGTGTTTACTAGGACGGACAATAAACATGTTTCTTACTCTTGAATTCCGATCGATTGCCATTGGTATTGTGAAATTTCACAACACCAGCGCCAATTGCATCCGTATTGCGTGGATATTGAATGAACTAAATGGTATTGAGTTTAGCCTTATATTCTGTACTGTGAATGTTATTTTAACAGCTACGATTGTGGTTGTATAGTGTTGACATTGAATAATTTTTACTAGATTGAAATTGCATTGACATTGAGATTGGTTTCAAGAGTAAGTACCCAGATTATACACAATAAATACTTAACTACCTAGTTAAGATAAAATATCATAAACAAAATTTTATATTGTCGTCTGGTTTATATAAATTCTAATCCTATTTAAATAACGCGTTATAACACGTTTACCATATGATCTATCTTATAATATACTTACGTTTTTTAAGGGGTAAATATATTAGTTAGTTACATTTTAAGTTGTATATATATATATATTCATACTTAATTTAATAAACTATAGATTTCTTCTTAATATTAATACAAAATGTCTTACAATACACATTTTTAAATTCAATTAAAAAAAATCTAAGTCGCAACAAAACAAATCCTTTGTGACAAATATATCTAGTGAGAACACAACTCCACAGCTGTTCAGTTAAGCAATTATTTACCAGTAACGCAGCGGCCAGGGTTGGCAACGAACAGATTATATTTTTTAATGATGCCAACATTCAAATTTTGTTCAAAGTTTGTGCATGTAGAGGTATGTATGTACCGTGTGACCCTGGATTTGCATGGCTTTTTTTTTTTCGAAGTATATGTTATTTGTTTATTATATTATGATTGTTGTCTTATGATTTGACTGAAAGTCTTCAACGATTGTACTCCAAAGACATTTATTGGTCACTTAACACAAGCCTGGCTCGTTGGCTGAGTGGTCGCAAGTGCGACTGCCGGTCAAGGGGTGTAGGGTTCGATTCCCGGGTCGGGTAATGTATAACTGTTTTTTTTTAATATCTCAGTAGAAGCATGGAATCTGGAATTGTGCCCGGTATAATGGCAATAGACTCACTCCCTATTACATGGGACTCATAACATAAATAGTGAAAAGTGGGTGTTAAATTGTACAGTGGTATTAAGTGCCGTAATGTGCACCTCTGCCTGCCCATGATAAAAAGGCGAGATGTTATGTTAACTCAATCCTTAGCAATTGATGTCGGAACAAAATCGCTGCTAAGGAACAGTTTAAGTTATCATTAAGTGTCTCTTACTACGGCAGTAAAACATATATTTTATTACTAGCTACTTTTGCGGTTTCACACGCTCTGCTCAGCTTCTATTGTTCGTAGTGTGATGTTTTATAGTCTATAGCCATCCTCAATAAATGCGCTATCCAATACAAAAATAATTATTCAAATCAGACTTGTAGTTACGGAGATTAGCGCGTTCAAACAAACAAACAAAAAACCAAACTTCGCTTTATATAATAGTATAAGTTTATTGTACTTACAAAGACTTTTTAAAATGCAAGTCGATATAATATACCAACCAACCTATGTGACTAGAGCGCATGACGATGTCTAATATCGATTCCTGATTCACCCTATATAACCCTCTATTTAATACAATCGTGTCAATATAAATAAAACAGGATAAGAACCAACAAAAAAGGTAATTTAAATTTAAAATAATTGGTTTATAAGTCAGTATTTCAGTAATAACACAATTTCGTACAAAATTCATAGAAAACTGTCGTTTTTGACAGTTCGAAAAAAGTATTGAATTTGACTAGTTGTCAAGTACCCGATTGTAATTGTTATATTATCATAGTACCTATAATAATTTTAATTTGTAAATGATTATCTATGGCTAGTGGCTTAAAAAGTATACAGTTAAGAACCTCCCCCTCTTTGGGAAGTTGGTTAAAAAGTACCTGTGAGTAATGTTATACAAATTATAGATCTGACTATAATTTCATCCAAATCAGTTTAGCCGTTTATATGTAATTGACTAACTGGCCATAACCATTTTAACATGTACATTTTTACTAGCGAAATTGCGTACTTCTATATACACATATATCTTTGTTTACGAGTCATCATCAACAGCCTACAAGCCCCCACTGCTGACCAAAGGCATCTTCTCACACGGAGAAGATTTGAGCATTAACCACCACGATTGCTCAATGCGGGTTGGCGATTTCAAACTTATAATTAGAAATTAGAAGCCCAGGTTTCCTCACGATGTTTTCCTTCACCGTTTGTCAGTGGTGTCTAAATAATCTTAGAAAGTACATATAACTCGGAAAAAGTCACATTGGTACTTGCCGTTGGTAGGTTTGAACCCGCAACCTCGTGCATGAAAAGCGACCATACGACCACTGTTTACGAGTATTAAACAAAAATCGTATTTAAAGTTATCAATAAGTAGATATATCATTTATAAGTATAATAATATTCGGACAAAGTACGGTTGGCAGGGACGATACCCAGTTTTTTATTATTTGCCTCCGTGAGCCATCCAAATCGAAGTCAGCTTCATTCGCAGTTGTACCGTCAGCAAATTTGTTTCACAGAATTTTATATTTCAAAAATTTCTTGTTTTCTGTTCTTTACATTTGTTGTGTATTATTTTCGTTTATTTGGGGATTAGGAATTTGAGGATTGTTGGGATTCAGGGATTGGGGAAATTGAGCCTCTGGTAACCTCACTTACACGTCGAAGCACAACGCAAGCGTTATTTCACGGCGGTTTTCTGCTCGGCCGTGGCATCACTCGGGTCAAGCAGGCTCAGCAGTGCCGAAATATGGCTCTCCCACACTTTTTATGCAAGTTATTTTTCTGACCCGGAATTCTAATTCGAAACTGTTAATTTTATTAACTTTATTTAGTTCTATGTAGCGTTTTATTATTTAGAAATGCTTTATAAGATTTTTATAGTTTAGTAGCATATGATCATGAAAAATAAAGTAATATGAATAAAATAATATTATGTGAGAATGTTTCTGCTGTCGCTACCGCCTACACAGCTAGGTAGGGGCAGCGACTGCCTCAAACTACCTCTACACTCGCGCACACAACTCTTTACTGTTTTATATTTTTATTCTTACAAGGGGTAAGCAGAAATCCTTAAATCTGATATTTTTTCCAAGTTATACTTGTGACTGCCTCATTGCAGTTGGACGTAAGCGCGACTGCCAGGCAAGGGGTCTCGGGTTCGAGGCTCATCCCCTATTACATGGAACTCATAACGTAAATAATGAAAAGGCGGTGTTACATTGTACAATGGCATTACGTGTCGTAATGTGCACCTCTGCCTACCCCTTCGGGGATAAAAGGCGTGATGTTATGTTATGTTATACTTGTTTCTGATAGAGTACATAAGAGATGACCAAAATAAAAGAGTATTAATTTTGGTGACGGTATACTTATTTAACTGTTTGACGAGGATACCTACCCTGCTAGTCGCAAGCCACGCTTGGACCTCATAATCACTTGAACAGTATTTTGTTTTTATGGAGGTATATTGGCGGGCCGACGTTTGCCCACTATCTCGCCTGGTAGTAAGCTGTGATGCGGTCTACGATGGAGCACGTCGTCCCATAAGCAACCTATTCACTCGGGCCTTGAAGACACCCAGGTTATACCCTTCAGGGAACACAGACTCTGGCAAAGAATTCCACTCCTTAGCAGTGCACCCAAAAGTAACGATTAGCTGGCGTTGCAGCCTGCAGCTGATGCTATACAGAACATAACATCACATAACATCACGCCTTTTATGCCCGATGAGGTAGGCAGAGGTGCACATTATGCCACTGTACAATGTAACACCGACTTTTCACTATTTATGTTATGAGTCCCATGTAATAGGGGGTGAGGGTATAACCATATACCGGGCACAATTCCAGACTCCGTGCTACTACTGAGAATTTAAAAAAAAAATCTAGTAAGTAATACTTTACCCGACTTGCAATCGCACTTGCGACCACTCGGCCAACGAGGCAGTCTTTATACTATTTTGCACTTAACTTCAGCGACAAAAATCTACAATTCCACCCACGACAAAAATCCAACTTAAGAAAATAAAGACATTTGACGTTTTCATGTATATATATAAGTACAATAATACATAATAAGTTAAAGTTTAGTCGTACATAATGTATTTGTGTCAAGGCGAGAGATGTGCGCCGACCACCGAGCGGTGGACGCGACTGTCCAGCGCAAAGATATTTCGTTCTGTATAGATTTTATATTTGGGTTCACTTGGCTTTTGTTTTTTTTTTTGGTGGACTTTCTTCTATGTTTGTTTCGACATAAAAATACTGTCTGACTGCCTCGTTGGCCGAGTGGTCGTAAGTGCGACTGCCGGGCAAGAGGTCTCGGGTTCGATTCCCGGGTCGGAGAAAGTATTACTGGGTTTTTTAAATATTCGCAGTAGTAGCACGAAGTCTGGAAATGTGCCCGGTATATGGCAATAGGCTCACCTCCTATTACATGGGACTCATAACATAAATAGTGAAAAGTGGGTGCTAAATTGTAGAGTGGCATAATGTGCACCTCTGCCTATCCCTTCGGGGATAAAAGGCCTGATGTTATGTATGTATGTATGTATGGGTGATGTAAATAAATAAATAAGTCGATGTCATACCTTTTACTTCACAAACGTGCTAAAAAGCGCACAATTGCATATAATATATAAAATGTAACATACATTTCTTACCGGCTATGATATATATATTGCATTGCTTAAGTGTGGGAGAGCCATGCTTCGGCACGAATGGGCCAGTTCGACCGGAGTAATATCACGGCGGAGCAGAAAACCGACGTGAAGCAACGCTTGCGTTGTATTTCGTTGTGTGTGTGAGTGAGGTTACCGGTGGCTCAATTACCCCCCTTCCCAATCCCCAAAAATCCTTATTCCTAGTCCCCAGGCCGGTAACGCATTTGTAACACCTCTAGCGTTCCAGGTGTCCATGGGCGTCGATTGCTTACCATCAGGTAATCCGTCTGTTCGTTTACCGACTTATCCCGTAAAAAAAACAGATATTATCTTTTTTATTTATCGGGAGGACAGTGCAAGTGGGATTGCGGAAAATCTATACATCTATACATACATAAAATAAAAATGTAGTGTCTGTAAGTCTGTTTGTAATATTAAAATAACCGGTTTTTACTACATGCATGTGAACATACATAACAAAATGACATGTTTTGCAATTTTTGTCTGTCTGTCTGTCTGTTTGTAATAGCTAATCTGTGGAATGGCTGGACCGATTTTGCAAGACTTTTGTTTGGCGCAAAAAAACGTGACGTCACAATACACAATCTCGTACAAAATTCATAGATAACTGTCTTTTTTGACAGTTCGAAAAAAGTATTGAATTTGACTCGTTCGCGAGTACACAATTATGCACTCTGCTTATTCCAGCGAGAAATAAAACGCGTGATGTTAAATTCGTGTTATGTAAATTGAAAACCAGTTATACATATATATATGTATATAATATATATATTTGTTTTGAAACTTAACAGGTTTTAGTATTACACTATATTTATTCTAGAGGTATTTAAAACACATATAGCCACTTTAACCGACAATAATCACTTACTAAAGAAAAATATTAAAAAATGTAGGAAAAGCCACATTAAAGATCATACCCAATTGATTGTTACGTCAAAACATAACCGTCCACACAAATATACACTATACCTTAAAACACCAGATTTAAATTCAAAATTACAATAGCAATAGTTATTACATTCGATTTTGAACTTAATTGCCTTATTGTTACAGAAGATATTACATTGAATGTGTGAATGTTGATTCTGATCACGGATTGGCTGGTTTATCATTGACGTTGTAAGGACACCATGAATTTTTAATTTTTTTTAGGATTCTATATAGATCGTTCTAGAAATCATTTTATTCATGGAAATCTTATGAAAATTCATGTTTGCTGTTTTCGAGAGGAGAAAATCATCAAATGACTTCTCCCGCCTAGAGTGAGGCTAGAGAGAGAGAGAGTGAGAGTCGGACTCTTTCTGACTAAACACCACCCCGTTCCTACTCCTGCACTTCGAGCCGAAGCCCGAGTTACCTTAGTCGGGAATCGCCTATAGTGTCATTTAAAGTTGTAGCGACTTATAATTTAATTGTCTTATGATTATGGCTAGGTAAGATACGTACTTTTCGATTAATTATATCATTAGGGTACTTGCTAAAAGGGCATTTCTAAAACTGTATTTTAATGACCTAGGGAGGTAAACGAACGAATTGGCGCCACCCATGTACACCTGGAATGCTTGAATAGTTACAAATGCTTTGCAAGTCTTTTAAAAACTTCTTTTTACGGTCTCGTTGTTGCTAATAGGAATTTCCAAAATAATCAATTGTAGAATTACATTGTTAGAACTGGGGATCGAAGCCAGGGTCTTGTAATTAGTGTTCGTGCAACTATTACCTATTGCCTAGGTATAATTTTCAGTAATACTATAGAATTTGTAGGGTCATACCCTTGTATGAGGGAGTACGAACATAATTGGTCCTATTATTAGAGGTAGATATATTTTTTTGCAAAATTAGCAATGTTTTGTTCCATATGGTATATTCTCATGGAGTTTTTTGGTAAACGAGCAGACGGATCACCTGATGGTAAGCAATCGGCGTCGCCCATGAGGAGGACAGAGGAGTTACAAGTGGGTCTCAGTAGAAGGACGGAGTCTGGTATCATGACAATAAAAATTAAATAAGACTGCTTGACTCGAGAATCAAACCAGAGAGTCTAATGAAATCGTCGTAGCAACGGGAAAATAAGTTTTATCGAACATTTCTGCAGCCTGGCATATAATTGGGAATTGTGCCCGGTATATGGCAATAGACTCACCCCCTATTACATGGGACTCATAACATAAATAGTGAAAAGTGGGTGTTACATTGTACAGTGGCATTAAGTGCCGTAATGTGCACCTCTGCCTACCCCTTCGTGGATAAAAGGCATGATGTTATGTAAAATATAAAAAAACAAGTGTAGTTACCTATTTTAATGGAAATAGTCAATTTAACTAATATAGTTAGATATTTAACACATAATTATGTCTACGTCATTAATTTTTAACGTCGTTCATTATATTAGCATAAAATGTATATAAACATAAAATTAATTACTTCCGAACCGTATACTTATTAACTATAATCTTCTATTTATTTTAATAATAATAACGTTATGTATATTAATCTCCGAAGAGGTAGACAGACGTGTACACGTACAATGTAATACAAATTTTCTCTATTTATGTTATGAGTCCCATGTAATAGGGGGTGAGTCTACTGCCATACCAATTCCACATTATGTTCTAGAAAATTTTCGATTATATTGATTTTCCCGCTGCCTCGACGATTTCATTAGACTCTCTCGTCTGATTCTCGAGTCAAGCCAAGTCTTATTGAGTTTTTATTTTCATATCTAAAATTAAATATAACAAAAACATAGTATGGACTTAACCTACTTAAATATATTGACATCCAAAAAAAATCCATACAAGTCTAACGTGTGTCGTCCCTACTTCACCGTATCTTAAACTAAATGACATATCCACCACAGCTTGTATTAAATACTCGACCTTATGTCATTAAGAATAAGGTAAGAAGTCGAGTACAACGTTTATCAGTGTAGTAGTTGGCTGTAAAATTATCTGGCCATGTGTGTGTATATTAAACACGGAGAGTTGAGGCGTATAGGATTGTAACTCGGTTTGTAGGACTAGTGCTTGTGTTTTGGTACCTACTTGTTGTTTATAAATATTTTATTGTTTAATTGTTAACTAAAATGCAGATGGAGGAGACAGATTTTCTTAGCCGTTTAGAGATAATTTTTACACCAATTGAAAATGATTGTTTACTATTCGCTGCAAGCTAATGCAGAGGTGTAGGTACTTTATTCTGTTAAATATTTTTGCTGCTGTCAGCAGCATATTTTATTTCTTACAATCGAATATGTAAATTCTTAGGAAATTCCTCAACACAATTATTTATACATAATGTATTTTGTACTGATCTAAATTATACTACCGACATTGCATAAGTGGTGTCGTGACTCATTCTATGTATGTAAACGAAGAAAATTAAACATAATACAAAGTCGCTAATGTTATGTGCATTATAAGTTTAAATTATTCATTTATTTGGTTTGATTTCAAATGTTTTATATATATATTTAAATAAATTCATTGTTTAATGCATGTGAGAATGCTTTAAATTGGTATAATTAATATTTGGGCCATTTTTTGTATTTATAAAGCATAACAATTGATTTGAATGCAATGCTATTTTAAGCAAAATTTACAAATAATAAGCAACATTTTTTTTCATCATTTTCAGCGTTATTTCAATCTAATACATATGCTAATTTTAAGAAGTCATATTTTAATAGAGCTAAGCTAAATAAATTAGTTTATTAAAATATTGTAATTGTAATATTAGGAATAGGAACTATTAGCATTACTACTGTCCAAATACTCAACGCCGCCGCTGAGGACTTAACAGGTTACTGGGGCTCCGGCTCAAAGGGCAGGAGTAGGAACAGGGTGTTGTTTAGTCAGTAACAATCTGACACTCCCTCGGTGGGAGCAGTCATTCAATGATTTTCCCTCCTTAAAAAATAATACTCAACGCCACTCGTTTTGATTCGCGCTCAACTATAGTTCTGTTAGTACAAATCTTTGTAAAATGACAGAGATGGCACGATATTTAAGTACAATTTAAAATTACCTTTCAGTATTAGGGCGTTAGAAATGAAAAAGTTTATTTCATCTTCACGTCGCAATAGCAATTAATGGAGTGATCTTGTGGCCTGATTTATATCTAGATTTATAGAGAGTGAATAGGGAAAATAATACACATTTTGTTTTCTTTTAACCTCGTGGGCGAAGCAGCTGATAACAGTTAAATTAATAATTACCCTCAATAATAAACAAAACTCGAAAAACATCGGAATCACTAATTCACATCATTAACATCAATAATAAACAGTATACAACAAAAAAATACAGAATTTATTCGACATCCCAGCAATTACGTGTTTCACTATCGGAGCTACAACGCTTGGCCGCTCAGCCGCATAAATATCAATGTACAATCGAGGTAATTTCTCTGCTGTACTATAAACTTGTGCCTAGGGTTTGCTCGTGAATAATATGTATTTTTTTTAATTATAATTTTTGATTTTAATTGTGTTTACTAAACTAATGAAAAAGTATTAAACTAATAAATTATTTTTTTATTTCGTTGATTAGTAGATTAGTAGATATCTTGTTTAATTATCGGATAGAACAAAGAAGAGATTCTTGCAAAATTTTCTTATGCTTATACGATTTTAAATCAAAATTAGTATTTTCGTTTTAAATAACCCGATTACAACGAAGAAAACATCCAAGACATAGATGGACTCATAACATAATAAATGAATATTATTATAAAAATATACACCTCTACCTTGCCCTTTTTAGATCGAACCGTGACGTCATATTACCAAATCATAACACTAATATTATAAATGTAAAACTTTCTTGTTTGTAGTTTGTCCGTTAACCACACTGAAACTACTGAATGTGGTATTTCTTTTTTAAGGGGGAAAATCATCGAATGACTTCTCCCGCCCGGGTGAGGCGGGAGGGAGTGTCAGACTCTTACTGACTAAAAACCACCCCGTTCCTTCTCCTGCACGTCGACCCGGGCCCCGGTTACCCGTTAGGTTCTCCGCGACACTAAATATGGTATACAGGCAGGGTATGGGCTGACTTAGGTGATAGGACTTTTACCCCGATTAAATGCTCCTATGGATAAAACATGAATCATATTCTACGTGGCCGAAGTTCCGGACAACAGCTAGTACCTACATACCTACAAAATATTTCAAAACACCAATTACGTAGGTACGAAATGTTGAAATAAAAGTAAAATAACTGAATTTGTATTATTCGGTTACCATGGCAACGTAGCTTGGAGTCGACGGCTATATTTGGACAGAGATCTCACCGTGAGTCGCTCTGCTTTTCTCAGGAAATTATCGATGAGACTGTTTATATTACAATTGTGTTTTTAACCATTTATGTGGAACAACTGCACCGCCAATACGCCTTGAGCTAGCGTGGTGATTAACGCCTTAACAAGTGTCCACTGCTGACCAAAGCCCTCTTCTTAAACGGCGAAGGTTTAAGCATTACCCACCACGCTCAACGCGGGTTGGCGATTTCAAACTTATTACATAACACCATGCCGTTTATCCCCGAAGGGATACTCTGAGGCGCACATTACGGCACTTAATGCCACTGTACAATGTAACACCCACTTTTCACTATTTATGTTATGAGTCCCATGTAATAGGGGGTGAGCCTATTGCCATATACCGGGCACAATTCCAGACTCCGTGCTACTACTGAGATTTTTTTTCGATTACAAACTGATAATTGTGTATTTTCCTGGGTCAACAATAAATTATTTTGATTATTCAATCCAATTAAATATTTAAAAATAATCATATATTTGACGAAATACTTAATTTTCGATTTATTCTAGCTATTTGTTCAGAAATAAGTGTGTTATTCGAGTCGAAAATATGATGACGTCATAAGTTAGTTTTCGGTACAAAATTACTTAACATAGAACAATATCGTTTTTGACGTTTCGATAAAAGTATTGAATTTGATTAGTTGTAGAATACCGAATTAGAAATTATACGCCAAGGTTTCCTCACGATGTTTTCCTTCCCCGTTTGTCAGTGGTGTCTGGATAATCGGACTTATTAAACCTCCGGGCCACAACGACATAATCACTAACCAATAATTGTTAAAAAAGAAATATGTGTAATACATAGAAATTTTATCAGTGACCTGAATATGACTGGTTACCCCATAAAATCGTGGCTATAGTTAAAATAAACGCATTAACTTGATTGGAATGGCTAGTACTTACTATATTGTTGTGGTCGTACTCTCTCACCGTAGTTAAAGCTATAAGATATAACAAAACATAGCCCTTTTAAACCGACATCTCTCAAATTATACACCGTGAAAATATAGTATTTGTCCCGAAGTAAAATGGTTTTGTCATATATCTTGGTCATGTCGTGGTGGCCCAGAGGTTTAAGACGCCCGCTTCTCATGCATGAATGTGCGGGTTCGAAACCTACCAACGGCAAGTACCAATGTGACTTTTCCGAGTTATATGTACTGTCTAAGATTATCTAGACACCACTGAAAAACGGTGAAGGAAAACATCGTGAGGAAACCTGAACTTATAATTTCTACCTCTAATTTTATAAGTTTGAAATCACCAACCCGCATTGAGCAAGCGTGGTGGTTAATGCTCAAACCTTCTCCGTGTGAGAAGAGTTTGCCAGCAGTGGGCATTATAGGCTGATGTGTATGGACCTATGGAGTTTCTCGCTCATTCTTCTACATATGAATCCACACCTTGGAACGAACAATTAGAGCAACTAGAGGACTCATAGACAAACTGACAATTTAAATTTTTGTCTGGCGTTCAAAAGTGCTTTTCTGGTCTATTTGAAAGATTTTTTTAGACTTCAAGTGTATTTATGTCATTTTATAATATACGATTATAATAGCAAGCAAGCGCAGCGTAGGACGTCCATCCGCAAGGTGGACAGACGACCTGATCAAGGTCGCAGGGAACCGCTGGATGCAGGTCGCTTCCAACCGGCCTATCTGGAAGTCATTGGGGGAGGCCTACGTTCAGCAGTGGACGTCCAGTGGCTGATATGATGATGATGATGATAATAATATACAAAGCGATTACTCCACTGTTGCTGGTGGACCGGCCTGTCGTGCTACATACTCGAACAGTTAGCCTAAGTGATAAGGTTTTATATTCTTACACTGATAAGCCGCGCTCCATTGTCTGGCTCCAATGTTTGGTCCACGGTGACTTCGTATTGCAACCGTCATACTGGGCCATGTATTGTGGAGGGGATAGGCAGAGGACCTTGTATTGCAGCGTAATCAGAATTTATCAGAGCAATTTCAAATATCCATTTTCGTTAAGTCCCAAAATGATTTGCCCAACGTGGAAATCGTAATGAGGACTCATTGCTACCACTTGCACTTGACCAAGAAGGCAGCTAAACCTCATTTTTTGTGGAATAGTACAGCAGACGATCACTTGATAGTAAGCAATCGGCACTGTGTAATCTGCCCTTGGATATCCGCAACAACAGAGGAGATACAAGTGCCTTATCGCCGTTTCGGGTATTGGACAGAGGAGGGGGTCGAAGATTGCGCGTCCGGTAACTTAAATCACACGGCTGGACACAATACAAGCGTGATTTCACGCCGGTGTACTGGGCGGTCGTGGTATCACTCCGGTCGAGGTCGAGTCGACACAGCAGTGACGAAACACGACTTTTTGGCGCCGCCCATGGACACCCTAACCACTTTCTTTTTTTTTAAGGGGGAAAATCATCAAATGACTGCTCCCGCCTGGGTGAGGCGGGAGGGAGTGTCACACTCTTACTGACTGAAAACCACCACGTTCCTTCTCCTGCATGTCGAGCCGGAGCCCCGGTAACCCTTTACGTTCTCCGCGACACCCTAAACACTAGAGGATGAATTTGAGTATTATTGAGGATTCAGAGATTGGGGAGTATGGGGGGGGGGGTAATTGGACCTTCGGTAACTTCACTAACACGACGAAAAACAACACAAGTGTTGCTTTACGTCGGTTTTCTGTGAGACCGTGGTATCACTCCGATCGAGCACACACGGCAGTGCTGAACCCCGACTCTTACTTAATTTATTCTTCTTCTCGATCGCTTGCTTCATTTCTGAAGGTCGTGCCCCTGAAAGGCCTTCATTGCTCTCTGTGTTATTTCCCTCCATCGTGTCCTGTTTTCGGCTTCTCTCAGGGCTTTCGTAACAGAGAGTCCAGTGTAGTTGGCAACTTGGTCACACCATCGGCTAGGTGATCGGCCACGTGGTCTCCTTCCTTCCACCTTACCAACAACAACCAATTTGTCGAGGTTATCTGACTGGCGGCGGGCAATGTGACCGAAGTATCCAAGAATTCGCTGATAACATACGGTCGACATACTTAATTTATTAGTTGATTTTAATTTGTCATAATATGCCATGAGCTACGGGTTTTGATGGAGTTCTCGACACGTATCGTTAAACATCGAGTTTACAAGTTGGTACCAGTTACCCAATGTCATTGTTAAATACCTGTCTACTGGCTGTTACATGGACGTTATTGTGTACTTATTGCATTTTGAAACATTTGATAATACTTTTACCTGGACTATAGAACCTGCTTTTTTATGGCATAAGCCGGTAAACGAGCAGACGGATCACCTGATGGTAAGCAATCGGCGTCGCCCATGGACACCTGGAACAACAGAGGCGTCACAAGTGTGTTACCGGCCTTTTGGGAATTGGGAATTTGAGGATTGTGGAGGATTCGGGGATTGGGGAGATTGGGGACGGGGATAATTATTGGGCCTTCGGTAACCTCACTTACACGACGAAACACAACACACACGTTGTTTCACGTCGGTTTTCCGCTCGTTGGGAGCTCACCGTGGAGTGATACCATCACTCCACGGTGAGCTCACAATTAAAATACATGCTAACTGAAAAATACATTTTTTTTAATATACATATTTATTGGGCCGACGTCATCTCCCTTATCATTTGAACCATATTAAAGTGTACCTATAATTTTGTTCTATGTCAATTTATAATTAATTTACTACAAGTAGATAACTGACTGCCTCGGTGGCCGAGTGGTCCCAAGTGCTACTGCTGGACAAGGGGTCTCGGGTTTTTAAAATTCTCAGTACTTTTAAAGTAGCTCTGAGCTTGGAATTGTGGCCGATATATGGCAATAGGCTCACTATAAGGCAGTTGGTATTGCATTGTACAGTGGCTTTAAGTGCCACCCCTGCATACACCTTCGGGGATAAAAGGCGTGATGCCATGTGTTTTGTTACTGGAGAGAAAGCCTATGTGTTATTCCAGACCATAATCTAGACATACAAACTTTCGTATTTTTAATATTAAAAGAAAAGATATATGATCTTTGTTGTACTAACTTTTTTCATTCAGATCCGTCTAGTGGTATTTATGCGAACGAATCTTAGCACGGTTTTGAAAATTAAGTCATGTGTGTGGCTTTAGACTCTCCCTCTATAAAATGACTTGCAAAACGTTACATCTGGCACGTCCTTCTCTGTCTACCCTTTCGAGTATTAAAAGGTGTTATGTTATTCCAAAAATTCTCGGTAATAACACAGAGACTGTAATAGTGTCTTTTGTTATTTAGAAAAAAGAACTATTACAATTACATTAAATATGGACACCTCTGTCTACCCCCTCGGCGTGAAGTATAAAATAAAATGAAATAATATGGCATCCATAGTCAGCTACTTACATAAACGATTCGAATCCTTTGCCAGTGTGCGAGGGAGATACAAGATGTTCTACACATCTGTGGAGACGATAGAAGTTCAATGTTGTGATATTTTTTGTGAATGTGAACTATAAAATTATTTATAAACTAGGTTTAAAAAAAACGACTTTAACGCCCTCTTATTTTGAAATTGCTTAATTAATATACTAAAACCTTTCTTGTCTAACGCAAGGCGGGAGAAGCCATTGAATGATTCTCCCCTAAAAAAAGTGACTGTCTCGATGGCCGAGTGGTTGCAAGTGTGACTTCCGAGCAAGGGGTCTCGGGTTCGATTCCCGGGTCTGACAAAGTCTTACGCGATTTTTTTTTAATACTCAGTCGTCTAGTATTGTGTCCGGTATATGGCAATAAGCTCATCCTCTACATTACATGGGACTTATAACATAAATAGTGAAAAGTGGGTGTTACATTGTACAGTGGCATTAAGTGCCGTAATGTGCACCTCTGTCATCTATACATTTATAATATGTTTTTAATTTCTTTTTTTCATTCTTGTCAAGTTCTTAGTGTTCGTATTTTTAAATATATTGTTGAATACTTGTTTAAAGTAGGTATGTAAGATATGTCTGTCAGATATAAAGATTAAAATCAGATGGAAATCTAAATGTTATTTGTCTTTATGAATGATACCTAACGTCTGTTTATCAATTAATTAATATTGATATAAGCAAATGCATAATCTGTATAATAGCAAATGTAAAACTTAAATAAACCAAACAATATAGGACCTGTTCTACTTTCTTTTTTTAAACGCCCCACATTAGGATTTTCTCCTGTGTCGTGGGTGCGTCAACAAACATACAAGTTCACATTCACAATGGCACCCAGGCCCGAAACAACAATTTGTGGATCACACAAAGTATTGTTCCGTGCGGGAATCGAACCCGCTATACGTTGCATGGGAGCCGGTTGCCCAGCCACCGCACCAACCGTGCAGTTATCACTTCTTACTAACGATTTTGTTCCGAAAGCAATTGCTAAGCAACCATTAAGCCAAGGATACAAGCCGACAAATGACTTGCGACACGTGTTGCCAAAGATGTTGGGTACAGTAGCGCGATGTTGCCGGATTTTAATCGACATTTATGTCTGTCAAGATCAACGTCGCTGTGAACAGAAGTCGCACGTTTTCGCTATATATTGTCAGGTGAAATCAGTCGGCATAGTTTGACATGTCACCGATACATTTCGCGCGAAATTTGTCCGCTAGTGTACCTATCCTTGTGTGTCGCAGAGAACCTAACGGGTTACCGGGGCTCCGGCTCCAAGCGCAGGAGAAGGAACGGGGTGGTTTTTAGTCAGTAAGAGTCTGACACTTCCTCCCGCCTCACCCATATAGGAGCAGTCATTCGAAGATTTTCTCCCCTTAACAAAAAAAAGTGTTAAGACTCTGAGTATGGTGATAAGTAGGTATGTAATTATAAATATTTAGATTTTTCTCTACATTCTGTAAAAGTAAAAAAAAAATATAAAACTTTATTGCGAAGTCGTCTCCAATCGACTGTGTTCGAGCAGTGAAAAAATATCGGGCGCATACTTGCCGTGGCGGTCAGGGGTGTCACACTCGCGTTAGTATTATTATTACTTTTTGTTATTTCATTTTTAAATATTTATTTTTGTGTTATATTTATTAAATTGGTGGCAATTGAAGCGATTGTGTTTGGAAAATACTTTCGTTTCTTTTCTCGAACTTGTATTTTGGAGTTTATTCTCTTCTGTAAGATGTCATTGTTTTGAATTTTGAATTCATTTGCAATATGACAGGATAAAATAGAACATGATTTATAAGATTTCACATTTATCATTTACAAAAGTCGTGACGTAATAATATGAGATGATTGCGGAAAAGAGTACGGTATTACTTAAAACAATAAAATGAATCATATGTTTATAATTTTTTTTTCATATCTCTTTAATTTTTTACCTAAAATAGGAAATAGTAATAAAGGATTACATACAAATAGGTACAAATAGGTACAAACACACTTAGCACCTACACAGTCTTAGTGTTAAAAATAAATTCGTAATACTATGATAACATCACCTGTTCGTTTGATAAGGGGATTAGGAAGTACTAGCATCTGTCTATGACTTCGTTCACCTCTAAAATAATCATCTATCTTTATGTCAAAATGTATTTTTTTAAGGGGGGAAAATCATTGAATGACTGCTCCAGCCTGGGTGAGGCCGGACGAAGTGTGATAAGTGTCTTAATGGCTAAAAACCACCCTGTGTCTTCTCCTGCGCTTTGAGCCGGAGCCCAGGTAACCCGTTAGGTTCTGCGCGACATGGCAAAATGTATATGAAATATGTGACATGATAACCTAAATTATTTATTATTATATAATATTAAAGCAATGTTTAGCCACGGATTTGTCGGATCGACCGGAATTTTACCACGGCCTCGTGGTGAATCGACGTGAAACAACGCTTGCGTTGAGTTCTGCGGTGAGAGTGAGGTTGCCGCAGCTCCAAAAGAGATCAATAACGCACTTGTCACTTATTGATAATGTAGCATCTATAAGCAGTTCTGATTTATTCTATGTCCTATAAAAATAACTGTAATTTTATAGCGTTAATAACATTTTTTTTGCAATTGAACTTCCATTAAAATTTTTGAAGTAGGTACATAGTCTTATCTTTATCTTTTACTATTATATAAAGCTGTAAAGTTTGTCTGTTTGTTTGAACGCGCTAATCTCATGAACTACTGCTACCGATTTGAAAATATATGTTTGTATTGGATAGTCCATTTATGGAGGAAGGCTATAGGCTATATAACAACACGCTTCGATCAATAGGAGCCGAGCAGAGCGAGTAAAACCGCGCGGAAGGTAGTACTGTAATCTTAATGCAATCTTAGAGAGGATTGCTCGAAATTTCCACATTATCGGGAAATACCTACACTGATATCTCGGGAAAATTGTAAGTATTATTTATCAATGCTTTGTCGATTATACAGCTCTTTGTATCTTTCATTGAAAATTGATTTATAAGTCCTATAGTGTGGATATAATTGTAACTTTCATGAGACATACTGAATTAATTATTATGTTTTCAACTTACTATCCTAATAGTATGACGAGGGAATTCCAAGGCATACTGTCATAAATTATCGCCGGTTCGTGTGTCGCGGGATACTGCTCATGAATATGAGCCTCTAGCATGGCTTGAAACTAGTCGAGTTACTCGTCAAATAGTTACGTGAGAAAGCCGAAAATTTGAATGTGTTTATATTAGCTACAAATCTGGAAAACCAGTTCGGTCTAAAAAAAGTTAGTAGACCTATTTTAGGTCGTAGGTTATCTATCTAACATCACATTAGACCTCATTTAGTTGGTTTCACAGCCTCTAGATGGCTGCTGATAGATACGTCAAAATATTAACCATTTTTGACATAATTCTTATCTATCAAGAATTTTAGGAAAAATGATAAACAGAGCCATTTATGTTTCTACTCCTGTCATCTTGTTCAAAGATCCTGAATAAAAATTACATCAAAATTTTAAACAGTAGCAACAAACTAAGAAAATACGTTAAAACGAATAACAGATAACCAAAACAATAACCAGTATTATCTGTATAACGTCACTCATCATATTATATATACCTACGTCGCGTTGTAAAGTTGATAATAACGCTCTGTCATATTACAACGCGTTGTGATAACATTGATAACAGAAATATGCTTATTAATGATTTCACTTCACCAAATTGTCATTGTAATTATTTATATTCGATGGGCCGACGTTTGACCACTATCTCGCCTGGTGGTTAGCGATGATGCGGTCTACCATGGAGCACGTCTTCCCATAAACAACCTATTCACTCGGGCCTTGAAGACACCCAGGTTAATATACCCTTCAGGAAATAAATATCGGCAAAGAATTCCATTCTTTAGCAGTACGCATTAGAACACTTGATGCGAAGCGTTTCGCGTGTGTGGGCGGAACATCTACCATGAATCGGTGATGCTTCGCCGATTGTCTTTTGGTACGATGATGGAAATTTATTCTAATTGCGATTAAGCACTGCAAGGATCATCTACGGTCCACGCACATGATGGACAGATAACCTAACTTAGAGAGTCGCTGGATGTAGTTCGCTTCCAGATGGCCTATCTGTTCAGTCATTCAGGAAGCCAATGTGAGGCAGTTGACATAGTGTGGCTGATTGCACGATGATGAAGTCGTGCGACCTGGTGGTTCAGTACCTTTAGCCAAACGCCACTTTAGTGTCTACTGAGAGAGTAGAAAACTAAATGTATGGGGATGATACTGACAAGTGTCAAAATTTACGGCAATTCCATATTATTTGGTTTTTTATTCTACATGTAGACAAGCGCTAAGTGGCATTTGGCTACAGCTGGATGATTGAAAGAGCCAGCTTCTTCAACACGAAGGTGTGGTTTCAAATAGCAAGTACCAACCTTCAAGAAAAGAGCGTATTCCTTTTTAAAAGGCCGGCAACGCACCTTCCAACGGCAAGAAGTAATGTGACTAATTCACAGTTATATGTACTTTCTTAGATTATTTAGACACCACTGATATACGGTGTAGGAAATCATCGTTAGGAAACCTGGACTTAAAACTAAAGTTTGGATTCGGCAACCCACAATGAACAAGCGTGGTGATTAACGCTCAAACCTACTCCGTGTGAGAAGAGGCTTTGGTCAGCAGTGGCCAGATATAGGCTGTTGATGATGATGATGAACTATAATACGTCGCCATCTTGTTCCACACCTAAATATGACAAATTGATGACGTAATCTCAACATTACTCGATACCGATTACACAATATCTCAAAATTTATTTTTTGTAATTATCATTATGCGCGTAATTGTCAAAGTTGTGATGAAACTACAATTGCCACGTCACTATGTAGGAACAGTCACTTTTGTACGTACGTTAATCAGCAATATCAGTTCTTTCAATCTTCAGATTACATACTTAAGGTATTTAGATAAAGTAAAAAAATCAAATAGGTTCTTACATGTTTTCTCCGGTTTCGACGGGTCCCATGAAGCCTCCGTGTACAGTTGTAGTATTGAATACTTTAACTTTGATACCTAACTACTGAATCAACCGTGCTATTACTTACTTGACATTAGTTTAGGTACCTCCTTTGTCATTATGGCTACAGAGGCTCTCTCTATTACAAGGGACTTGTGAAAAGTGAATGGTACATTGTGTATATGGCATTACCCGTCATCGTGTGCACCCTTTCGGAAGTAAATAGTGTGTCGGTATAGAAAAAGAAATAACTAAAAAAAACTAAAAACATAATATTACGCTTTTTATCCCTAAAGAGATACGCAGAGGTGCACATTACGGCACTTAATGCCACTGTACGTAACACTCACATTTCACTATTTATGTTATGAGTCCCATGTAATAGGGGGTGAGTCAATTGCCATTTACCAGGCACAATTCCAGACTACAGACTACTGAAATTTAAAAAAAAACAGTAATTCTTTGTCCGACACGGGAATTGAACCCGAGACCCCCTTGCCCGGCAGTCGCAATTGCGAGCACTCGGCCAACAAGGCAATCAAAAAACATTTTAAATATATTGTAGTTGTGTGTCAACCCTAAGTCTTCAAAATGTGCGCTAGCTACCGAACGCCGCCGCCGCAGAAGTACGCTAATGTATATTTTGTACAACGTTAATTTCATAGTTTTTTTTTATATTTTTTACTAACTTTCTTATTTTTGTTGCTAGTTTTAAACTATTTGTGGACTTTGGCTCGGTTTGTAATCGATTCTATAGGTTTTTAATTATCTGATAGTTATTAGTTGTGGAATGAGAAGGAAATTGTGCTGAAATATAGTTTTATCGATCTTTTAAAAGAATTGCATGCATTTTGAGAACGCATGTTTAATCCAATTGCCCAATTACCCTCCCCCCCTTTCCCCAATCTCTGAATCCCCAACAATCCTCAAATTCCTAATCCCTAAGGCCGGTACTGCACTTGTAACGCCTTTGGTGTTCTAGGTGTCGATGGGTGACGCCGATTGCTTACCATCAGGTGATCCGTCTCCTCGTTTACCGGTTTATCCCATAACAAAAAGAAAATCATGCATTTTTATAGACAGTTTCTTTTTCATATTCACACACAGTGGCGATTTAAGTGTTTAGATCAATATTAATTATTATTATTTATTAAATATAAAATTGTCGTAAGTATTTAAAAATTTCGTTAAACAATTTGATATCATCATAATATTATCCGTCACCACGAGACGTCCGACCAATAATATTGAACGTAATACTGAATATACATACATAACCTAACGCCTGTCTCCCATGGGGGTAGGCAAAGACTATATATAGAACGCCAATTGCTACGATTCTCACATACCTCTTTCGCTTCATCAACAGTCATCAGTCTTTTCATGCATGCTCGTCGGTTAAGGGTACTTTTAATTTGGCCCGTCTGAAAAGAAAATGATTTCTAATACTTTTTAAGGAACAGAGTAAAGTTCCCTAAGATCGGAGAAGGAGGATCCTCCGACCAGGCGTGGTGTTCGTGTCTGGCGGGCTTTCCGCCGAACAGTTATTCGTTGGGATTTTCTATCCCACTATCGAGTGTTAATTCGCATGTAGACGTCACACGTACGATGTAGGACTTTGTGACGTCATCTGTTGATTTGTTTTCATCGATAGTTTTTGACATGTGTCGCCACAACTTAACCTATCAAATAAAACAACAAAATAACTTACAACCCTGTCGATATAAATTTTGCTGTAGCGATAGTTTTCACTTCCGCTGTGCACGTTTCGTAAGCTGCGACGTCACATTCCTACTGGGACCGCTAATCTTGATACTTTCCTTTAATAATATTGTTTTTAATTCTCTGTAAGTATTTTATAACATACTAGCTACTTCTGCGGGGTTTCACACGCTCTACTCAGCTCCTATTAATCGTAGCGTGATGTTTTATAGCCTATAGCCATCCTCGATAAATGCGCTATTCAACACAAAAATAATTATTCAAAACAGACTTGTAGTTACGGAGATTAGCGCGTTCAAACAAACAAACAAGAAAACAAACTCTACCGCTTTATATAGAGGTAATAGAGGTATTCCTCGTAGCGCTCCCGTTTTGAAGCGCGCCCATCTAAGCGCTCCCGTTTTATTCCTCTAAGCGCTCCCAAAAGTAGCGCTTTGAGGAACGATTAAAAATATTAAAATTTATTTCCTCGAAGCGCTCCCATGATTATTTTTCGAATAGAGATGGGACTTTACTAATTTAAATTATCGATAACAACTAGGTAACAAGTAGAACACATTGTTATAATACCTCTATACAACTAGCGGCCCGTCCCGGCTTCGCACGGCTTTGGTAATTATTATTTTTTTGTTTTATTGTAAAACCTTTAGTCCATATGTCGGAAGATTATATTTATCTATATGGTGGATTAAAGGATTTACAATAAAACAAAAAAAAAAATACCAAAGCCGTGCGAAGCCAGGACGGGCCGATAGTTGTATATTATAACAATGTATTCTACCTCTACTTGTTACCTAGTTCTTATCGATAATTTAAATTAGTAAAGTTCCATCTCTATCCGAAAATTAATCATGGGAGCGCTTCGAGGAAATAAATTTTAATATTTTTAATCGTTCCTCAAAGCGCTACTTTTGGGAGCGCTTAGAGGAATAAAACGGGAGCGCTTAGATGGGCGCGCTTCAAAACGGGAGCGCTACGAGGGATACCTCATATAATAGTATAAGATATTTATTGTTGGCAAATATGCAGACGGATAGTAAGCGATCAATGCTGTCCATGAAGGATGTCCACAGCCACGCACGACATACGAGAATATACTGCCGTGATGTTTTTTTATGGCATAAGCCGGTAAACGAGCAAACGGATCACCTGATGGTAAGCAATCGACGTCACCCATGGACACCTGGACCACCACGTTAAAAGTGCGTTACCGGCCTTTTGGGGATTAGGAGTTAGAGGATCGTTGGAGATTCAGGATCGGGGAGATTGGGGAAGGGGAGGGTAATTGGGCCTCCGGTAACCTCACCCACACGACGAAACACAACGCAAGCGTTGCTTCACGTCGGTTTTCTGTGAGGCCGTGGTATCACTCCGGTGGAGCCGGCCCATTCGTGCCGAAGCATGGCTCTCCCACACTTATATTAAGTTTATATTATCTAATACTATATTAAGTTTGTAGTATTTTGACATTTGGACTACAACATTTAAGTTCTAAAAACTTACTTACCATAACTTATTCAGTTTTTTCTTTACAAATTTATTTTTGTCGAAACAAAATATGCAGTTACAGTTTACCATATTCAATATTATCACCTTATTTGAACATAATATTAAAAAAATATACCGTGACCACGTCTATTTGATACTTGACTTGACTGACATACTTCGGGATTTTTTTTTTTGGATATTCATATTACTTTAGCATTGAAGTCGTTCCAGTGTTCCACGGATCGGGCCCAATGTGGCTGATGCCGATACGGAGCCGCAGACAACTTAACGGGTTACCGGGGCTCCGGCTCGAAGTGCAGGAGTAGGAACGGGGTGGTTTTAGTCAGTAAGAGTCTGACGCTTCCTCCCGCCTAACCCAAGCAGGAGAAGTCATTCGTTCCCCCCCCCTTTAGTGTTTCTTCATCGTATCTTTCCCAAGCACCAAGCCTAAGTTTGCCGATGAAATCAAAAAATGTCTTAGAAAATTCGAAATAGAAGCAGAAAATCTGCATTTCACTTCATCTTATATCATTCAAATCTTACTGTTTGTTACTCAACCACGTCAAAACGGCTGAAGAGATCGGGATGAAATTTGGAACAGGGTTAGATTATCTGATATCCGATTGCACGGTTGGTGCGGTGGCTGGGCAACCGGCTGCCGTGCAACGTGCCGCGGTTTCGATTCACGCACGGAACAACACTTTGTGTGATCCACAAATTGTTGTTCCAGGTCTAGGTATCATGTGTATGTGAACTTGTATGTTTGTAAACGCATCCACACAGGAGAAAATCCTATGGTGGGGCAACGTTTTGTTTAAAAAAAAACAAATGATTATGGTCTGGAACAACACATAGGCTACTTCTTACCCCGGAAACGAGAGCAATACCGGTAGCAGAACCTTCTCAAACGACTAAAAACACAATCAAGACACCATTCATTGATCCACGCATACATTTAATGAATATGTTCTAATTCTGCTCACTTACAGCAGTTTAGGGCTGAGAAACATCACATCTTACGTCATAATTAAAAAGGAAGCTGACCATTTGTACAATGACCCATCAAGCTATACACAACCACTATAACTAGGTACAATGCCAAGCCATGATATAAAATATCCAGTATAAGTTGACCGTCGAATGTACGGGATGGTTGTACAAAGCGAGATCATTATATACTGGTTTTTATAGCTCGTTGATCCCACCAGTGTCACTTGACCGTTGTGTCTACGGAAAGGTCGTACAAAGCTAGACCATGATATATTGGTTTTGTATAGCTTGATTTGCAGCTGTATACGTAGGAGGCGAACTAGTTCATTCTAGTGTGAGTACGTACAATATGACCAGAACATGAAACCATGGAGTATGTCTTATTAGGCTAGAGGAGAATATTTAAAACTCAACTCATTAGTGACTGCCTCATTGGCCGAGTGGACGCAAGTGCGACTGCAACAAGGTGTCTCGGGTTCGATACCCGGGTCGGGCAAAGTATTACTGGATTCTAAAAAAATCTCAGTGGTAGCACGGAGTCTGGAATTGTGCCCGGTATATGGCAATAGGCTCACCCCCTATTACATGGGACTGATAACATAAATAGTGAAAAGTGGGTGTTACATTGTACAATAGCATTAAGTGCCATAAAGTGCACCTCTGTCTACATCTTCGGGGATAATAGGCGTGATGTTATGTTATGTAAACCATATTATGCTACTTTTGAAACGTCAACAAATACAAAATAAATAGTAGTCAGTCAATCTATTTGTCAGTGAAGCTAGGTGCTCGTTTCAAAATGTAGATTCTAGTGGAGAAGAACGAGGAAGAAACTCCATTCGTTACTCTTTTAAATGACTCTTTTGGCCATATTTATTTGGGAATTTGAGGATTGTTGGGGATTCGGGAATTGGTGACATTGGGGAGGGCGGCAATTGGGCCTCCGGCAACCTCAACCTCACTCACACGACGAAACACAACCCAAGCGTTGTTTCACTATGGTTTTCTGCTCGGCCGTGGTATCACTCCGGTCGAGCTGGCCAACGCACGACGCAAGCATAGCTATCCTACACTTATAAAGAAAAGAGTATAATTTCACCCCCTTCCTGACGGCAGATCGATCTGATATTCGGTACACACTCCTAATCTTGATGACCATACAATATAATCTAATTGTTTCCACAACTACCTCCATTATGGGTATCAAACGAAAGGGCTTGATTGATAGAATATTGAAACTGTTTAGTATAAATAAAAATATGACTTGTCTTGCCTACACCACGGAGGTAACAGCTGAGTTCATAGCCTAGTGAGCTTTATTAAATATTAATACGAAAATGTCTACAAGGCTTATATCGAGTAATATTAGGTTTCAGACTGCTATACAATAATTAGACTTTAGTATCTAGGTATTTAGATTAATTATTCATTGACAATAGACATTCTCAATGGTTCTTAGCAAATATGTAGTTGAGGTGTGCACAGAAGGTAAGCTATACATCTTCTATACATATAATAAAATCTTAGAAAAGTCAAAACTGTACGTTGAATATTTTTTTAAAAGAATACTTGGGGCGTGATCTACAGTCGATACCGAAGTCAAAAATATGTTTTCTTAAATTTTTGTCTGTTTGTCTGTATGTATGTCCGAGAAGATCTCAAAAAGTACTGCATGTATTTACTTCAAATTTTGTATGATTATTACTTACAGCTCGGGTCAGCATATAGGCTATATACCTCTACATGCTATCTATCTATCTATCCTACAGGGTAAACGCAGTAAATCACTACTCCACTATTCGTCACAATTGGCATTCCATAGTCTCTGCCTACCCCCATGGGAGATAGGCGTGAATTAATTTATGTATGTATGTGTATGTATTAGCCTTTAAATAAAAACAATTTTTGATCAAAAAACATACACAATTGTCTGAAACACATTTTAAAACCTAAATTCCTATGTAGAAAGAAGCCTAAGCAAGATACTCCACCATTCCTCTTTCTACCTATATTATTATAAGCCAAAACACACAACCTCTCCCAGTTAAAGTCGGCTAGCTAACCGAGCGGTTCAGTCGACTATGTCACATTTAAACTCTTGTATCGATTGGGTCCCTAATAATAGAACCAGTGGCCCGTTGGTCTTATTCATAAACTGAGCGGTTTGTTGGTGGTACAAGAGATTTTTTGGGAGCGAATTTTGATCATAATTTTGATGCTGGAAAGTGATTACAAATTAAAAATGGGTATAATTATGAAGAGAGTAATGGATTATGAGAGATTTGAGCACATAACTCTTTTTATTTGTTGTGCATTCACTACTAAACGGCTGAACATATTTTAATGAATAGGAATGATGACGGGGTATAAAAATTTAAAATTTTATTTTGTCCGTAATTTAAGTACTTAATGAAAAAATATTAGACACGTATTTTTTATATTTTGTAGTACCTATAATAAAATAATACTTGGATATAACGAATCAAAGTTTAGGAGTGGGGGCTAAAACGTCATTTCTACGGATAAAATGTACATAGAAGTGACGTCACGCCGTCACGCGACATTTCAAATCAATATATCGTCGAAAGTATTCGTTTTTGTAAGAAAATAAAAAATACGTGTGTAATGGTTTAAAATAATCTACCAGACGGACATTGAAATAAAAATTAGGCATCTACCGTATTGTACTACAGAGATAGGACGACGAAAATACTGAATAAATTACCCAATGAATTAATAATTTCCATCAAATAAAAATTTATGAATGATAAAGCGATGATATTTAATTTATAAATGTTGTGCTAATTAAAAACTGTATAATTTTACTTATTAAATTATTGTGTTTTCGGCTTACTCACGTAATTTTTGACGAAGAACTCGACTAGTTTCAAGCCATGCTAGAGACCGAAAACATAATAATATACATATTTAGTATGTCCACGAAAGTTATAATTTACTTTTATTAATTTTACATTACTTGCAATATCAATGTACAATAAGATTATTTCATCGATATATCGAAAACTAAGAACTCTTTAACCGATTTTTATATCACCTATGTGAAATAACTATTATACAGTCTTTGAAATAAAAATTATTGTTCTAACTAGTTCCGTATTAAGTGACTTACCATTAACATCCATCCATCTTATAACTTACGTATTTCATCAAAAAATCAAGTCAATGTTACAACAAACAAGGCTCCAGTTCAGGTAGGTACCATACAACATAATAACTCAAAATAGCAAAGACGTTATTTACGCGAAAGCAAACTATAGGACAAAACGACAAAACAAAATTCAAAAAAAGAACGAAAAAAAAAACCGATTTCCTAATCTCCAAGCTCAATGTGTGCTAGTATTAATAAGTAAAATAAACAACTTGTTTAATAACAACCTTAGGTGTTTAAAATTAGGGTTGAGAATCTATCGTGATATTTTGACTCGATTTCGGAGTTACGACGTTATGGTACTAAGTATCGAAACTTCGTGAACAGTTGTTTGTGCAGGTTGAATGGTTTTGATACTTTTTTATTATTTTTTATTTTTATTACTAAAATAGACAAATTAATTTAAAAAATTAGTGTTTGTGTATTATGTTGTTCGTATCTCTAATGGTACGTAAAATGAGTACTTATTTGGAGAATAAACTATTTTTGAGTCAGTATTAAAATATGTAAAATAAATAAATATGTAATATTTTAGTTCATAGTTATTTATATTTTAAGTTGTATATATTTTCATTTAGTTATAATTAATTCAAAAAATGTCAAAAAAAAATAAAAAGAAAAAAAAATGTAAAATATATTTTCATTTTAAAATTACGATTTTTAAACTATGTATTTGGCCTTAAGTGACAAAATACACAAAAATAGACACATTTGTTATAAGTAATAGACGTTAAAATAAATATCCATAACGTAAAATAAATTAGAAATACATACTTGTTAGTTTAGAATATTATTCTATTTTTATGCTATATTTTACCTCAAGGTGGGACATCGTCATGGAGCCCCCATGCTACTGAAAAACTACTTCAATGAAATGTAACTCACTCATTAACTATATTTACAAAACAAAAAATAAAATTAAGAAATTATAATAAAAAACTGCGTTTAAAAAAACCGACTTCAAAACTAAAGCAAACGAAAAGTAAAACCTAAAAAAGAAAAAATAACTATAATTTGTTATACGTACTTATAGCTTATACACACACTGATAGCCGATAGGTGAGAAGTCGGTGCTACAAGTTTAAACAAAATTAAACCTTAATACCTCTAGATACCTAACATTATTAAGCTGTTTCAAATTTTGTTGTGGATTTTATCAGCTGTGATAATTAACTACTTTATAATTTTTGTTATGGATTTGTGGCACCTACTCCTCTCTTTTTTTGAAGTCGGTTAAAAACGATACAATTCAGAGCCTCCACTTTTTTAAATTGATGAAAACACTACAAATACCTTCATCTTATAATGACAATAAAATTTCAAGTAGTTCTCCATAATCCATAACATCACGCCTTTTATCCCCGAAGGGGTAGGCAGAGGTGCACATTCTACCACAGTACAATGTAACACCCACTTTTCACTAGTTGTTATGAGTCCCATGTAATAGGGTGTGAGCCTATTGCCATATACCGGGCACATTTCCAGACTCCGTGCTACTACTGAGAATTTTAAAAAACCCAGTAATACTTTGCCCGACCCGGGAACCGAACCCGAGACCCCTTGCCCGGCAGTCGCACTTGCGACTACTCGGCCAACGAGGCAGTCAGCAGGCACAAGTAGTTCTAATCACAATTAACCAATTAGAACAATAAAAAATTCCAACCAATCAGAGACTGCCAATAATATTACGTAAGCTGTACAAGACTTCTACTATCAAGAGCATAGCGTCGCAGTTCGCGATCCGACTCTCATCTTTCACTGCTTTCCACTGGGACGCACTTGGGACCCGCGATATATTTAAGCTATTTTATATTTTATTATTGTTCTAGTCTTTTTGACAATTATATTTTTGGTTAGTTTTTTTTTACAAATGACGAGTTATTGGTGAGAAATTGTAAAATTGTTTGTTATTTTTTGGAATTTATTTGTTAAAACTGTTATTTTAGGTACTGGTTTAATTGCCAATATTCTCGCAAAACGCTATTATTTCACCGAGTAATCAATTTAAATAGCTTTATATTTATTTCAATAGGCTAACAAAATAAAATGATCATGTTATTTCAAATTAACAATATTTCAATAATAATAATATTTAATATGTATAAAATTTACCTCGCAACAATATTTTATTATACCTAAGTCGGTAATAAATCAATAAACAATAAAATTGTTTTACAATCACCAATATGACCCACTTACGATTATTTCCCATAACTTTACAGTATACAACAGCAAAAGAAATAACGAAAAAGTAATCTATTTCGAAATTATGTCAACTAAACAGTAAAAAACCTTATTATAATGAAAGTTCGACGTTTGGTACTCTTTCACACAAAAACTACTGAACGGATCAGGAAGAAATTTGTCACAGAAATAGATTATAATCTGGTATAAAAGTTAGGATATTTTTTATTCGGATAACGCAGGCGAAGTTGTTAGCAGAAGATACCTATATAAGATACAGGATAGTACAAGAGACTTTAAATAATTAAAAACCTTCGTTTCAACGGTCAAAGAACAAGAGCTAAAATATTGGAAATACTTATCGAGTCTTTATTAAATTATCTATATTATCTTCTTACCAATTAACGTCAGATATCAGTTACGTACACATAACATATTATGTTGTTTTTATCAATTAAAAAGGGGCAGTATTGTAAATAAGAAATAACAAACTAAATAATTTTTATTACTACAAGTTTTTTTTTAACTTGCAATGTATTTGTGTGTATCTGTGAAGTGGAACTTTGCAACTGAACTGTGAAGCAGATATCTTCAACCGATTGAACTGAAATACACTGTACACACGTTTAGTTTGCATGACAATAAATGGTGTTCAATTCTAATGATGTAAAATCTTGTCGTGGGAATAAGTACATATGTTAAAGTATCTCGTATTAATTGCACATTGAACTCAATCCCTTAAGAAATAAAGTATAAAATCAAGTATACCTTAAAACGCCGCCACTAAAAGTGTAATATCTGTCAGTAAGTCACCTCGTTAACCTAGGACTAGACTCAATTCTTCGTTGTAGGGGTAGCGACACCTAGATTTAACAGACTCTGATATCGAAGCTGATTACTCATTAGATCTATACGCTACTGCTGATCCATACATAGGTCCCAAGCTACTACATGTAGAGAGCTATAAAAGCTTGTTTTTAAAAAGTGTTTAATTTAAATGTATTAAACTTGCAAGAACAGGTGTAAATAAACACAGGTGCAATCTTTGTTGCATCTCGATGCTAAATGGCACGGTTATAGGATTCTTTGTAAATTATTTCCATCTCCATCAGAGGTAGATGGTTGGCAGGCCACTACTGTGCGCTTTTCTCGTAACTTTCTGCCTCACATAGCAAAACTGAAATGATCTGTCGTCGTTGATATTTCCGAACCGATACACAAACTTTCAAGAGAAAAGCGTATTACTTTTTATGAGGCTGGCAACGCACCTATGACCACTTGGATGATTCATCCATCTTCTTCCCGATAGCTTCTGCCCTTTGGACGTGATTGAGTAACAAACACACCAACACACTCACAAACTTTCGCATTCATAATATTAGTAAAACAGAACAAATAAAGTATTAAGATTTTGAATAAAAAATACTTAAGAACATTTCAAAGTTACAATAGTTTCCAACAAATTGAAGGTCAAATTACTCGTATAAATAATATTTATAATAATAACTTCAATAAGTCGTACGAACTCGTAGCATGGATGTATCATGTACACTGTGACACAATTTCAGACTTCTTGATGATGTAATTATTATTAAATAGATAATTATTCTTTTGTTTTGACATGTTAATCACAGGTTTAAAAATAAATTTTTGTGTAGTTTATAGATTACCACACAATTCGATTTATAATAGTTATATTTTTTTCAATTCGAATCAAAACTTTGAATTGTTTTTTTTTTAATTTAATGGTTAAACTTCTTATTCAAAATTACACAAATACATACGTAAATATATAAAAAAACAATCCATTCAAAAAGCTAATTAATTTTTAATTTGAACGTTTCGAGAACTTATATTTTCGAGTTGAACTTTTAAAAATTATCAATGTCAGAAATAGGTGACCTTGAAATCGATGACAGTTATGGGCTACAAATTACTTATTTTTTAAAACTATTTGATATAGACATAATCTATACTGTATATATATTTTGTTTGTTTGGACGCGCCAATATCAGAAACTACTGGTCTAAATTGGATAATTATTTTTGTGTTTCATAGTCCGTATATCAAGGAAAGCTATAGGGTATCAAACATCTTACTAAGGTCAGTAGGAGTCAAGCAGCGAGTGTAACCGCGCGGTAGTAGCTAGTCCAATATAAAATTGTCCTGTTTTCATTGTATTCCTATATATGAGTGTAATAAATAAGAATTATGAGCCTCATACATGCCTAGTATTATTTATCGGTTATAAAACATGAACTTTTATTATTTTATAATTAACTAACTCTTCGCTTGAGTTCGCTTGCGGTATATCTATTTTATGTAGGTAAGGCTATGGTGTTTTTGTGTCTCTCTCTGTTATCAAATAAATACAGGTTTTCCTTATATTTTTATTTTATTTTATGTCTTAATTTGAAATGTTTTATAATTTATTCATTTTGAAGCAGGACTAACTGAAAACATAATCAATGTATGTGTTTTCTTAATAATACAAGAGATGTCTTAATATAGCACTAGTTTAGTTACACACCTAATTTAAGTTTGTTTTGTAAAGTATATTAAATCCGGAAGTAATTTAAAAAAATAGTTTTGTTTTAGATAATCCATGAAGACCACACCATTACGCTATGTCCAATAGTAGTCAAACATCAAGTAAAACCGCGTGGGAGCAGATAGTATTATATAAATTGGATGTTACGAGACATCCACGACATCCACATACTCGACTCACACGGTATAGCGTTTAATTATAACAATGATGTTGACTCGCCATCATTCGTTCGACCTTGAGGAAACCTGTTTCTGGTTATTATATATTAATTTATGACAATGTTATCAATTATAATATTGTTATATAAAGAGATATTTATTGAAAAATAAACAATTTGTAGTTAGATGTTAATGTCTTGAAAATGTCTTTCATATCATTAGTGATTGTTTTTTTAATTAGCACTGTCTTATATTGGACATTGTATGTCTTAGAATTGTTTATTTTTTTATAATTACTTTAATAAACACAAATAGGTCGCATATGTTAGCAACAATGAACTTTCTCTGTTTATTATCCGTGTACAGAAGACTTTATGAGATCTAAATCATTTATTAAGATACTTTGTGTGTTTTTCGTCTTACTTAGGCAAACAATTAATTAGGCATGAAATAATCATTATAATAAAAAAAAAACAAATAATTGCTCACATAATTATAACCACCTCAAACAAAAAATAGAACAAAGACAAATCGAAAAAAATAAAAATGATAATACGGCATGTTAGAGTGCGTCCCTGTACTACCCTGCCCCGCGACCCCGCGCCGCCATTTCGTGTTATTGAGAATTTATGTCGGTTAGGTGGTGTACACACTGGGTTATAAGCCTTATTGTATTAATTTTTATTATTATTTTATGTATGTGTTACAATTTTGAGGAAATTATTGTTGATGGTAATTTTTGTGTTATTAACATTATATATAACATAAGAAAGGGAATTCCCTTTCTTACACTATGTAATTACAAAAAGTAAAACGAAAGGTAAATAATATTTTAAATTATTTAATTTAAGTACATAATTAAAGCTTTGGAAATTTATGTTAATCTACAAAATTATCATTATGAAATGAATAATTATTCATTGAATATTTGATGTTTATATCAAAATTTAAACCAGTAAAGATAAATCGCCTTTACAAATAGGCCTTTTTAAATAAATCTTACAAAACAAAATATTTAACACTTGTTTAGACAAAAATATTGAATAACGTTGTCAAATAGAGTCGTCGAGCACATAATCCTTTGCATGTTAAATACTTTTTGGGGTCAGAGCTCATAAATCGAGTCCACACTGTAAAGGACTTGGGTGTAGTCTTCGACCCTCGACTAAACTTTCACGAACATATGAGGTTACTTACAATTGACTCTTATCGTAGATTAGGTTTCGTTATCCGTAATATACGTGAATTTGATAATCCTAAAGCTATCAAACTTGTGTACATGGCTCTAGTTCGTACCAAACTAGAGACAGCATCTATTGTATGGAATCCTCACGAGAGTACTTATGCTTTATTGCTGGAGAAAGTGCAAAAAGCATTTCTTAGATTTCTGTACAAAAAGCTATTTGGGTACTATCCATTCTTATATCCCACCAAGTTTTTACTGGGCATGTTAAATTTTAATTCTTTGGTAGTGAGGCGAAATTACTCTCTTATTATTTCTACCTGTAGTACTCTGCGAGGACAATCTGACTGTCCGGAGCTGGTGGCACAGGTGGTACGCTTGTTTGTGCCCCCAGTTCTGAAGCATCAGCTTAGGCCACGTAGGCACCCCTTACTGGCTGTCCGAGTAACGCGAACAGTCGCGCATGCAAATTCTCCGCTTGTTCGAGCATTAACGATGATCAATGCTTTCCTGGCTTCCGCACCAGAGTGTGATTTGTTTGCAGCGAGATGGAAGGATGTATGTCGTGAATGTGTAAGATTTTGCGAGAAGATGGACGACTGATGAATTAGTTTTAAGTAATTATAATTATCGTTCCTTTTTTATAAGATACCTGTTACGTAAGTGTAAAATAGTAAATAAGTAACATTTTTTTTTTTTTATTGTTTAACTGTATAATGTTTTGGCTTGTGCTGTAAAATTATACATGTGCTTATAAATAAATAAATAAATAAATATGAATAAAATATTAAAAAACAAGCTTTTATCGTATTTTCGAAACTAGTTTTTTGATCTAGCTGCTTCCATTAACATAATTAGTATTAATAATTGATATAGACTTTAAAATAGAGTAGTTTTGCTAAGTCTTAATTTGTTAAATCTATTTATAGATTATTTAACAGGTGAGAATATTTTTAAACCTACTTACTTATGTTTAGTTGCCAGATCTAAGGTAACTCTCATTTGGAGAATCTATAAGAATTAATCACCAAGCTTGTTTTATGACGGGTAGATGGATTTTTTAAAAGTTTTACATAGTATACAATTACATATAATTTGAAATTGTTGCACAATTTTTTTCATATATCAAGGTCAAAATATTGAACATCAAAGCAAAATATTAAAATGTTAAAAAAATGTCAGCTCGTTCCTAAGTGTATATTTCTATGGTGAAGAGCGAGCAAGAAACTCTATATGCATTTTAATATAAGTGTTTAAAACTGTACCTATTTGTTAAATTTAAACTAAATGTACTTAACTAAACTTTAAGTTCCTCATTTTTAAACTGTCAAACACCGCGATTGTTCTTGTGTCTATAATGACGGTACTCAAAAACGAATATTACCTATTTTTAATTTAAAAAATTAAGATCAACCTTCCAAAAATCAAACAGTGTTTTCGAATTCTATAATACTACGACACAGTAAGAACAATAATTTAATCATAAAAATTTCGCAAAAAGAAATAAAATATATCTAAGTAATTCCTAACCTAGTGTGCACATACCTTAACTCCCGGGGCGTTGCACCGAATAGATCCGACGAACGCTATCAATTGTGTATGTGGTCGTGCGCGTGTCTATGTGTGCGTGTCATATGTGACATGGTACAGCGTGTTGTTCTAGTTTTTAATAATAATAATTACCCAAACTATTGATTTTTTTGACATTAGAGCCGGAATTAGTTGTTTCGAAAGATTCCAACGATGAAATTGTTTTTTAAATTACTTTGGTATGATTTGTTTTAAATTGTGAGATTCAAAAAAATGTGATCTTAATTTTAATTATAAAATAGTAAAACATCGAATAAGATGAACAATTTTAATGGTTCGGTTACGGCCAGTAATTGAACTTAAAACCACAATATAATCAAAATCATATTAAAATCAAAGACGAGAACATTCTGTTTTTGTTCTAGAAGTTTCAAATGAAAATAAAATCTTAATTTATATGTAAAAATAAATACACACCTACATAGGACAGAGGATACGTACAATTAAAAATATCAATATCAACAAAAACATCTACGAAAAGTCTACAAAACAAAAAACAAAATAGCATCAACCTGTATCCATTCACCTTGTTTCCTACATAGGCATAATCTTACTATCACACACACATACACACACACACACACACACACACACACACACACACACACGCACACATACGCACACTATATCGAATGACAGTTTAGCCCCGAATTGTAAAATTTTAGTTGAGTTTAAGTTATTTCTTTCGATTCGATAATAATTTTAACCTATTGTTGAAAAGATAAATTGTTTGTAGAGAATAATATATTTTTGTTACCACTTCTGCTCTCATATATGCTGACCAGGAGATTACATATTTGATAGAGATCGATAATATTATATTTCTTGTATAAAGCTGCCTCGTTGGCCAAGTGGTCGCAAGTACGACTGCCGCTCAAGGCGTCTTGGGTTCTATTCCCGGGTCGGGTAAAGTATTACTAGGTTTTTAAACATTCTCAGTGGTAGCACGGAGTCTGGTATTGTGCCCGGTATATGGCAATAAGCTCACCCCCTATTACATGGGACTCATAACATAAATAGTGAAGAGTGGGTGTTACACTGGTACAGTGGCATTAAGCGGCGTAATGTGGACCTCTGCCTAACCCTTCAGGGATAAAAAGGCGTGATGTCATATTATGTTCTTGTCTAAAGCTGAAGAGTTTCATAGTGCTAATCTTCAGAAATACCGATTCACGGTAGATGTCCCACCCACACGCACTCAGCGCTTCGTATCAAGCTTCCTTGTGCGTACTGCTAAGGAGTGGAATTCTTTGCCAGAGTCTGTGTTTCTCGAAGTGTATAACCTGGGTATCTTCAAGGCCCGAGTGAATAGGTTGCTTATGGGACGACGTGCTCCATCGTAGGTCGCATCATCGTGCACCACCAGGCGAGATAGTTGTCAAATATATATAAAAAAACCGACTGATTCAAATTGAATTACTCTTTTTGTATTGGATGGTGCATCTATCGAGGAAGTCTATAGGCTATGACACATCACACTACGATCGATTGAAGCCGAGCAGTTAAACAATCGTCATCATCATCATATCAGCCCCAGGACGTCCACGTCCACTGCTGAACATAGGCCTCCCCCAATGAAGTTAAACAATATAACTGTTTAATTTAATAATAATTATTGTTAAAGTATCAATCTGTGACCTTCACAGTATTTTTAGAAACATATATATTTTTTCACCAAGGTTTTTGTCCAATCGTTTTGTTATGCAGCATTATTTGTACGGTTGAGTAGTTTTCGTTTTCGGGGTGCTATAACTGAATAGTGCAGTGGTGTTTTTTATAGGCTTTTATTGTGTTGTATAGTGGGTTTATTTCGATAAAAAATATTTTAGCTATCGATCTGAATTTTGTCTTGCATTTCTTTTGAATTATTGTTTTGAATAATTTACGTGTTGAGTAATAGGTTTTACAAAACAAATTCTTCTTTATGATTCAACTAGCTACTTCCGCGGGGTTTCACACGCTCTGCTTAGCTCCTATTGGTCGTAGCGTGATATTTTATAACCTATAGCCATCCTCGATAAATGCACTATCTAACACAAAAAATATTATTCAAATCAGACTTGTGAATAAAAAACAAACTTCCGCTTTATATACTAAAGTATAAGATTTGACCATTAATAAAGTACCAAACCAAGAAAACGAACAAACAGGTAAAAGCCATAATTATCAACAACAATAGATACAAAAACTATCAACACTTTTATTAAAATCGATAACAAAATAATTCTAAACAATTTAAACAACAGCCTGTATAAAGCACACACACATACACAGTCACATACACAATAACAACGCACACACACAACGTTATGTTAAATTTAATTGTAAACGTACACCATGCGCTGTGCTCGCTAGAAATTGGGTTCTGTACATAATATTAATTCGGATGAGGGTTCCGTTGGTACAAAAACATATTTATTTAAGTCAAAGTCAAAATTTCAATTAAACCATAATTTGGTACTTTTGAAACGTCAACAAATACAAAATAAATAATAGTCTGTCAGTCTGTTCGTCAGTGAAGCTACATAGTGCTCATTCCAAAATTAATTTTCGGTGAAAATGTCTGGTCTCTCTTTTTATTCGACAAAGACTTAGGCATTGTGTATAATATATATCTAAGGAGAGCCATGCTTCGGCATGAATGGGCCGGCTCAACCGGAGTGATACCACGGCCGAGCAGAAAACCGATGTGAGGCAACGCTTGCGTTGTGTTTTGTCGTGTGAGTGAGGTTACCGGAGGCCCAAATCCCCCACCCCCCTCCCCAGTCTTCCCAATTCCCGAATCCTCCACAATCCTCAAATTTCCAATTCCCAAAAGGCTGGTAACGCACTTGTAACGTCTCTGATGTTCCAGGTGTCCATGGGCGACGCCGATTGCTTACCATCAGGTGATCCGTCTGCTCGTTTACCGGCTTATGCCATAAAAAACAAAGATATTGATTGGTGGAAGATATATTTTTAATAAATCATGTATATAATAAGATATTCAAATTCAATTATTACTTAATTGTAAACATAGGTAACATTGGGGTCTTAAATAACATTTTTAAACGCTATGTTAGCTTTTGTCAGCATACAAAATTATATAATAGTTGGAAACAATGATAACATAACATCACGCCTTTTACCCCCGAAGGGGTAGGCAGAGGTGCACATTATGCATTGTGCAGTATTCGTTTTAAGAAAATATTAAAAATATTCATTTTTCGACGTTTTTATTATGTGTGTACCTAATTACCTACGATAGGTAGGTAATTATACATAATTCGATACACAATTCGATGGGGTGCCATGCCCGGCCAAAACCACACCCATTTTTGGCCACGTACTTATATTTTATTATTACCATCGCATTCCTATTATCTATTAAAATAGGAAAGTGACTACAGAAAATTAAAATATCATATACAATTACTGCGAATTTCCGAATTGATTAACTCAATAGAAAATGTAAATACGATAAAATTAAAATTCTATCTTATTCCTTATATTTGAATTTCTAAATAAATCTTAACTCCGGAATCGAACCCAGCCGTCATACTCAACCAACAAATAAAAAAATAATATAAAACATTCATATTTCAAAGCAGAATTTTAATTTATTCCTTATATTAAAATTTTTAATTTAATCTTTATTTTACTCGGGAATCGAACCCAGCCATAACGATAAACTTCACTCCACCAGTCGCGGAGAACCTAACGGGTAACCGGGGCTCCGGCTCGACGTGCAGGAGAAGGAACGGAGTGGTTTTTAGTCAGTAAGAGTCTGACACTCCCTCCCGCCTCACCCAGGCGGGAGCAGTCATTCGATGATATTCCCCCCTTAAAAAAAAACTTCACTTCACCAACAAATAAAAAAACTTATAACACATACATATTTAATTTATCTAACACATATAAAAAACAAAATAAAAAAACCCAAGCAAACCCGCAGAATAAGGGTATATTAACAAAATTGCGAATTACTATTAAACATTCTTTTGAAGGGGCTAAAATAACACAGAGCCGTATTCTGGAGCGGCGGCCATCTTTGATTTTCAATTCTATTTTGGTAATAATCTAGAATATTTCATTAAAGCTTAATATTTTGTTATGTGCCTTACAATTACGTTTCGTCTTATATGTACCTTTTGTGTACTACTGTAATAAAACAATAATTTCTTAAATTCAATATTAATGTAGTTAGCTTCTATCAGCAACTTCGCCCGTGTTCCCGTAGCATAAAAAGTAGCCTATGTGTCACTCCAGACCATAATCTACCCCTGTTCCCAATTTCATCCTAATCCCTTCAGCCGTTTAGATGTGATTCAGCAACAAACATACACATAAACTGTCATAGTTATGATATAAAACAGTAAGATAATGAATTATTGACTTAACCAATCAACCACAGCCACAAATAGCCTAGCCAAAAATCCCCTCTATTAATAAAAAACTCCAACAAAACAAAAAACAAACACAAAAACTTCGACCTTTCAAAAACAGCTGACTATCGAAATCAGCTGACGCCGACACACATCAACCTATGCGAAGCCAGTATAAATTGGACGTCGAAAGTGCGGGAAGATCGTACAAAGCAAGACCATGTTATAGTGGTTATGTATAGCTCGTTCCCAGTATAAATTGGCCGTTCAATATGAGGAGAGATCGTTCAAAGCGAGATCATAATATATTAGTTTATTGTACCCGTGTGTTCGTACGGTATCGTTGCGAGATCGCGCCGGTATCGCGACCCCTCTCCTAAATATCTGGGGGTCGGTTACTTATTCGAAAGCAATTTTAGTTCAACCCCCCACCACCCACCTTCATTTAGAACCGTGCAGGGTCGTATTTGGGAAACAGGGTTCAGTTGATTCATGTTTTTTTTTGTTTTTATTTTTGTGTGTGCAATTTCTTTTTTATTTATAATTAGACTTATTTGTGTATTAAATTGAAATGATTTGACTTTTGTGTTAGGGTTTGAAACGATTTCTGGCTGCAAGAGAGTTAGATTCGGAAGTTACAACGTATTGTTGATATATTCTAATATAAGTGTTACTAATGTAAGTATTATTAGAGAAAGGTGTGGATTGAAAGATGATGTAGTGACAAGGATTGAAAAGGGAATGTTACGCTGGTTTTGACATGTAGAAAGGATGAATGAAAGTAGAGTAACGAAAGAAGTATACAGAGCGGATATGAATGGGGCCGTCGGTAGAGGGCGCCCTAGACGGACATATACTGACCAGATTGGCGATATATTAGAGAAGGGCCAAATTAAAAGTACCCTTAACCGACGAGCATGCATGAAAAGATTGATGACTGTTAATGAAGCGAAAGAGGTATGTAAGAATCGTAGTAATTGGCGTTCCTTAGTCTCTGCCTACCCCCATGGGAGACAGGCGTGAAGTTATGTATGTATGTATGTATGTAATATAAGTGTCTTGCGTATTATAGAATTTAAAAAGGTAGAAATCCTACACTTTTTAGAAGGTAAAAATCCCACACTCCCTAGTCTTTTATCCCCAAAAAGCTTGGCGCCTTTTAAAGGTTTCCCCTCTCATCAAAAAGAAAAGCGGATGATGGCATGGTGGTAAAATCCAACGAAACAATGTAACTAAGAATTGTATTGTGAACTTGATTGAAAAAGAGTAACCTATGGAGTTTCTTGCTCGTTCTTCTCCATAGGAATCTACACCTTGGAATGAGCAACTAGAGGACTAATTAGGTTGCCACTTTTTAATATTTCAATATGACGTTTTGCGAAGTGCAATCGTGGTCTCATCACCTAACAGCTTATCCACCAGCCTACTGCTGACCACAGGCCAGTTTGAGCATTACTAACCACGCTTGCTCAATGCGGGTTGGCGATTTCAAACTTACAATTAGAAATTATAAGTCCAGGTTTCCTCACGATGTTTTCCTTCACCGTTTGTCAGTGGTGTCTGAATAATCTTAGAAAGTACATATAACTCGGAAAAAGTCACATTGGGACTTGTCGTTGGTAGGTTTCGGACCCACACCCTCGTGCATGAGAAGCAGGCGTCTTCAACCTCCGGGCCACGACGACACCCTGGTCTAATTGAAATGAATGATTTTGACTTTTTTTGACTCTTTGATTGGTTATTTTACTGTAACCGGGATCAGGAACTTAAAATTAAAAAATAATAGGTACTATTATTAAGATTTTTGTTATATGATTAGTAAATACACCCACATGTGTAGATTATGTCGAGTGTGGAGAAATTAAAAGCTATATTTATAGATACGACACGAACATGCTGTAATTTTCGAAATAAATGTAGATTTTGCAATAATAATAACTTTACAATACAATGAAACAATTGATTGTACGCTATTATCAAAATATGTAGTATGTAATTCGAAACTAGTAGAGCTTTTCTCAGTATATTCACATGAGTAACCCGCGATTTTTAGTTAATTTAGTATGTCTCACGATAGTTATTGTAAAACATGAACCAAACCATTAAAAACATCTCTTATCAACACACACAACACAATACATAACCAAATCAACCTTCATAGCATACCGGATAAAAATCCCTGAACTCCAAAAACATCCCTGCGCCCCCGTCCCACCCCCAGTAATTCGGGCCGACTGCCCGCACCGATTTATTTGTGCTGGCTTTAATTATGTACACACACTGTAGCTCAGCATATACCCTTACAGTAACGGGGTAGACAGAGCTTTAAGACACTTTGAGCTTTGAGGAGGAGGCAGAGGTCTCCATGTTCAGTGTGACATTTATTGCACCTCTGTCTAAAACTTTATATGGAGTTCATAATCGATACATTTATAACTTGAAGCCTACTAAGGCCTAAACTAATTGAAACGACACTACGTTTACGAGTACGTACGTCTACGAGAGAAAAGCTCTACTAGTCTCGAGTCACCAGGCTGCCTGACGTCGCTCGCCGCGACCGCGCACGCTGCTCTATGTGAAGAGTCCCTCTGTGAATCGGAAACTAGTAGAGCTTTTCTAGTTACCTCACATGAGTAAACCGGTGTTTTTAATTTATTTATGGTGCATATTATTAATAAGGGGTTGATTTGTCGTATCTTTTTTGAAAAACAGGAAACATTTCATACTATCATCTAATGTTAGTCTAAAGATAAAATCACCGTACTCTTTATACTTAAACTTTCACCACTCTGATTCCAGGACGAGGTGCTAGCCATCAACGACAAGGTAGTCCTCCGAGCCGAAGACCTCCTGACCTGGATGTGTGTGGGCACGGAGTGGCGCTGGGGGCTCCGCGCAGTGTGGCGCGGTGCCTGCGCCCCTCCCGCCGACATGCCACGCCATGCTCCCCTGGCACATAGCAAACTGGACTTCAGCGATGTTGACAATGAGAAGAGTACCATTGGTAAGTTAATTAACATATCGAATTTCAGTGAGTGTGCGAAGGAATTGCACAACTTGATTCCCCCTAGTCCTTCCCATCATCACCATCCATTTCCACCACAAGACAATCGGCGAAGCGTCAACGATTCATGGTAGATGTCCCACCCACACTCACGAAGCGCTTCGCATCAAGCTTCCTTGTGCGTACTGCTAAGGAGTTGAATTCTTTGCCAGTCTGTATTTCCTGTACGGTCTAACCTGGGTGTCTTCAAGGCCCGAGCGAATAGGTTGCTTATGGGACGACGTGCTCCATCGCTTACCACCAGGCGAGATAGTGGCGGAACGTCGGTCCATCGAATATAAAAAAAGAACATTATTATGGAGAACAAGCAGCGCTACCCATGGGCACCTGGAACACCAGAACATTATTGGCGGTTAGATATGTTCTGAAGGGTATAACCTCAAGACTCGAGTGAATAGGTTGCTTATGTAAGCGTGCTCCATCGTAAGACTGATCATAGTGCACCATCAGCCGAGATACTGGACAAACCTAGGCCCATAATTGTGAAGAGCACGGTGTGGTGGCTGGGAAACATATAGTAGTAGTATCTTGTTCGATACCCGCACGGAACAACTCTTTGTGTGATCCATAGATGTTGTTGTGGGTCTGGGTGTCTGGGTGGTGGGTGTCTGGAGATTGCAGTTAGGTCACCGATAGCATAAGCTCGTATAGAATGCTAACTGCACAATTCTAGTTCAGAAAACACCACCAGTGATTCGTGAGGAAGACTATTTTTTACATGCAAACAAAGCCACGGTTCAAAAGCTAGTAAGATATTAAACCACTATGTTTTTATGACATTTTTACCCGACATCAAAAAAGGAGATTCTCAGTTCGACCTGTATGTATGATTATGCGTGATTGTCTCTCGATTGGTTAAGCCGATTTAGCTGCAGTTACACTTAGAAGCCATCGATGAAACAAATAAACGGATGACGTCACAAAAATTCGACATCACACATGGGAAGTTTACATGCGAATTAACATGGATAGAAAATGCCAACGAACAACTGACACGGGACTCGACACCGCATCGAGCTCCACGAGGAGCCCGACTATTCCAACCCCTCGCCTGCGCAGGCAGCGAAAGAATCCACCGAGACAGGCATCGGCTTGAACCGTGCTACCTCGTGCCCCAGTCGGGGACGTGGCGATGACCGACGATGACAACTGTTGGGTAGCAACCCCGCCAGGCACAAACACCTCGCCTGGTCGAAGGATCCTCCTTTTCAGATCCTAGGGCACTATACACTCTGTTCCCTAAATATTAATTAACCGACTTTAAAAGAAGAGGGGGTTGAAGTCCGTTTTTTACTTCGACTTCGTAGATGAAGTCAAGATATCAAGATGTTGACCAATACATTATTACAAAAGATATTAAAACCTATATTTATCATCACTAATTCAAGTACTATACATCTTTCAGAAGTGGACGCCGAAGCTCCAGGAGTGGTGGTCTTCTCCTACCCTCGCTACTGCCGGTACAGGGCTCTCATAGCTCGGTTAGAGGGCATCCAGGCGACCTGGCTGAGGGACTCCCTAGTAGCTGCCCTCGGCGGGTATGCTGCACCCACAAAGAATACCAGGATTTTATACTGCAAGGTAAATAGTTGATGGCGGTAGCTAACCATATCCTATGAAGGTATGCCTGGTCGTTCATTTAACATCTTACTATCTATAAAAATGAATTTCTGTTTGTTAGTCCCGCTTAAACTCCAGAAAGGCTGAACCGATTTGACTAATTTGGTCAAACTCAAACTCGAACTCAAACTCAAACTCAATAGCATTTATTTCAATTAAACCATAATTTGGTAGTTTTGAAACGTCAACAAATATGAAATATATAATAGTCTGTCAGGCTGTCTGTGGTCTTGAAATGTTCGTCCAGAGAAGGTTTAAAAGGAGAGAAAAAATACAGCACGAAGTTTGTCGGGTTAGCTAGTATAATATTGTATACTAGCGACACGCCCCGGCTCCGCACGGGTTCAATATTCATGTACTTATTATACATATAATCCTTCATTAAGAATCACTCTATCGATTAAAAAAACCACATCAAAATCCGTTGCGTAGTTTTAAAGATCTAAGCATATATATAGGGACAGACAGACGGCGGGTAGCGACTTTGTTTTATACTATGTAGTGATGCCGGTGATGCGAAATATTGTGTGTGGTTGATCCACAATCACGTCAAAACGGCTGAACGAATCGGGATGAGATTTGGAACAGGGGTAAATTATAGTCTGTAATAACACAACACTGTAAGAGTTTTTATTACACGACAACGCGGTCAAAACCGCTGGCCTGGCATTAACAGTATAAATTATAATACACGTGGCGCCCTCTATAGCTTGCATTTTATACATTGATACATCATATAGTTACATTTTAGTTTAAATTGTTTAAAAGTTTTATGAGACCTTAGAGTACTCGCGTACCTAGGTCATACAAAAAATCTGAGAATTTCAAAAATCGAAAATTAGGTTGCCATAGTGGCACCTTAACCCAAGCTATGTGCGCTCGCGGCCGACACCTAGGCTAGCGTGTGTAACGAAACCATAGCGCGATCTAACTCGAGCCCAACGCCATCTATCGAGCGCAGAGACAACTCTACTTCGTGTAGAGCATTTTATACTTAAATAAATTTAGTTTTATTCATAAAATATGGTAATTTTCTATTTAATATTTGCATTAAAATAAATTGTAATTTTTTTTATAGTCTTATCTGATTTGTATTGCAAAATAACCTCAATTCAGTCAGCTATATGTAAATTTTTGATTCAAAGTACATATTATATGGTTGTTTCACGTAGGTTTTCTGTGAGGCATTTACAAAGTCAAAGCATTTATTTAAATTAAACCATCATTTGGTACCTACTTATCAAACGTCGATAAATACATCTATACTATCTATATCTATATCTATACTAATATTATAAAGAGGAAAGATTTGTATTTTTGTATGTTTGTAATGAATAAACTCATAAACTACTGGACCGATTGCAATAATTTTTTCACCATTAGAAAGCTGCATTATTCAGAAGTAACATAGGCTATATAATATCACGCTAGGTCCTATAGAGGTGGAGCAGTAACCAAAAATGTTTTAAAAACGGGGGAAAAGTATGCCTTCCGTGGCGTGCGCTGAGCATATAGTTAAAGTTATACAAAAATGCTCTATAGATGAATTGTTCATTATAACATTATTTTTAAAAAAGTCCGCGAGAGCATATGTCTACCTTTTATAGTTTACCCATAACAATCGATTTAATGAATGGTTCAATCCTTATAAAAGTTTGCTCTAGATAAAACAAACTTTTACCTCAACCAAAACAAACAACAACAAAATAGTTAGGTTCCTATTTAAGAAGAAAATAATTAATTAAATAAATGAAATAAGTAAATGAAGTCCGGAAAAATATTTTCAAAAGGTAAATACTTCCTAAATAAAAAAAAAGTCCCCCCGTGCGAAGCCGGGACGGGCCGCTAGTAATAAATAATAGTCTGTCAGTCAGTCCGTTAGTGAAGCTAGGTGAAGCTAGGTGTTCATTCCAAAATGTACATTCGAATGGAGAAGAACGAGCAAGAAACTCCATTCGTTACTCTTTTTAAAAAAGTATGTTCTACAATGTCTCTGATACATATTCCAATACTGTATGTATGTATATGTGAGAACAATGCAAAGACACGCTTGAAGCATTATACGTACTAATTACAAACCTTACTAAAAAATAAAAGAAATAAAAAATATCTTATAGTCTAACATGGTGCTCACATATGCATACTGACAATCCATAAAAATAGTGCTTCTAGTATATAAGAAATAGCAAAATCTTTGTTTCAATAAAGAAAGAAATGCTCGATGCCATAAGGAAAGTAGATTGTCTACTTTATAATGAAAATATTAAATTATTAAATTACCTACTATTGGAAAGCCATGGAATGAAATATTATTGGAATACAAACTGCTTTATACCCTGTATATACTAAAAATTAACTGTACTTCGCAATTTTCAAACTTATTTACATATATATTTCTCATGGTTAAGGCTGTATAACTTTGGAAAACGAGTGTTAAATTGCTCCAATTTTAAGTTATACAATGTACAGATACCTGAGTCAAAATTAAGTTATTATTTTCTACTGAATTTACTTTAAACGTATGAAATTGTAGGTTAATCTTATTTTTAAGTGACATTTAATATTAAAAACACTATATCAATTATACAGATTTTTAAATGTTGACTTGACTTTGAACCATGTAAAATTTTGTCGAGAAAATGACGTTAAAATTACAAAATTTCACTTAAAACTGTAACTTGATTGTAAACGAATTTATAGCCAACTTTTGAACTCTGTAAGATCTGCCTTTAAAAACCCGTGCCCGCCACTTCGTCCACGTAAAATCCTATTTTATCCCATGGGAGCATTTAATCGGGACACAAAGCCTATCCTATCACCTAGGTCAGCCCATACCCTGCCTGTACACAAAATTTCATCAAAATCCGTTCTGTAGTTCCAGCGTGATTGACGTACAAACATCCGAACAAAGAATCTTTCACATTTATAATACACTAGCGACCCGCGAGTGCAATATGTATGTATTATACATATAAACCTTCCTTAAGAATCTCACTCTACCTGTTAAAAAAAACCGCATCACAATCCGTTGCGTAGTTTTAAAGATCTAAGCATACATAGGGACAGACTATGTCTACTATGTAGTGATTAGTGTAGTTTAATTCTTGTACTGACTTAATATAGCCAAGTTTCAAGTTAGTAATTGTCAAAATAAAAAAAACTACACAAAATATAATACATATTATTACGTAATTTTTTTGTATGAATACCAGATTCATTACACTCTGCAAGGGACTCTACCAAAATAAATCGCGTCGAGTTGTCTCTGCGCTCGATAGATGGCGTTGGGCTCGAGTTAGATCGCGCTATGGTTTCGTTACACACGCTAGCCTAGGCGTCGGCCGCGCGCACACAGGTCGGGTTAAGGTGCCACTTTGGCTACCTAATTTTCGATTTCGAAATTCTCAGTAGTTTTTTTGCATGATCTAGGTACGTGAGTGCTAAGGTCTGATATACTTAACAAAATAGAATAATAGATTTTAGAGATGTAATGTAAGGGCTATTTTTAGGTAATCATATTATTGAATATATCAGTAAACGCATATTATGATACCATACCTATTACTGGATATTAGTCAAGTATTAGTGAACAGATTCATTATTTATTAGCTACTCAATCTGATATTGATACCTGTTTTTATTCTTTGAATATGAAACCAATTGTATTATAAATATATAACTTATAATATAATTGCCTATTACAGAAAATTCCCGGAGATTTTTAATAATATTCCGGGAGATATAAGACAAATCAAAGAAACAACCATATTTAAAAAGAAATTACATGACATATTGGTGAATAAATGTTATTATACTATAAATGATTACCTAAATGACAAATCCCTGCTACAATATTCTATACCAAAATCATGACGTGTTCAGTATTACCTATTGTACTTATTTTACTAAATAAATCATAATAAATATTTGACATAAGCATTTATCGACATGACATATGTACCTCTAATTTATCTAATAATTTCTTGTTTTATTACCTCTATATATTGACTTATTTGAACATTAATATTGTACCCAACTATTGTACGCCCCATGGGCAGGACACAGCTGAGCTCAACCAAATTATGATAACAACTCTATTATGTATCTACCTGTGATCTACAATGAATAAATGAATTTGAATTTGAATTTGAGAAAAACTGTGATTAAATTATCCTTCATACTTTAACAGCCATCGGCAAATAGTAGGTAATAGACTAGCGAGCGAGTTGAGTCGCACTCGCACAGATTATAGCCTCGCTATTCCGCGTCCCTAATATTTGACTAATACCTAGTAACCTATTACTTTACATTCGCGTATCCTAATATTATTATCAGTGACTTCTATTATAATATCTGTACCTATTATGAATATATTAGTTACACCTCTAATAGATTTATATTTTATATGTATAGATCATGATTATGATTATTAAAAACCTTATCGTACTAGCTTCTGCCAGCGATGTCGCCCGTTGGCGTATTATTTTATTATTATTTATTTATTTATTTAATAATAAAGGTACATGATATGCCTTACAATCTAACGCCATGTGCAACAAAACTATATACATAATAATATAAATAGTTTGACTATTGGATCTTCTACCTATATTTGTTTTAAATTATGTACTATTTATTATGATAATGGTTATAATTAATTTTAAATACATATAGTTATGGTCGTGTGCTAAACAGATATTTTTTAATTTAGTCTTAAAATTATTTTTATTTTTCTCTTCCCTGAGTTCGTTTGGCAAATGGTTGAGTAAGTACGGGTTACGCTTTTTCAATGATCGATCACCATAAACATTATTAACCCTTGGTACCTCATGTACCAGACGACATCGATCGGGTGTTGTGTTTATTACATACTGTTATCAGTGGTGGATTATGTTCCTGTTTGGTGTGGTTAGCTGGGAGGCTAGTAAAAATATAAGAAGCAAGTGTACTCAAATAAAAATAATGATGTATGAGGTAATAATAATATATACAAAGAAAGTTATTTTATTTATCATATATGGTAGTTATTTATAATTTCTCCACTAACTAAAATTATCTCAAAAAAATAATAACTAGTGAACATTTTATAACGACGAGCATGCATGAAAATATTGATGACTGTGGACTGTGAATAAAGCGAAAGAGGTATGTAGGAATCGTAGCAAGTCCAAAGTCTCTGCTTACCCCCATGGGCGACAGTCGCGAAAGTATGTATGTATTATACAATGTGATTCTGGTGTCTACATTTCATAAATACAAAAGTTAAATGACAAAATAAAATAAAAATTATCATTTTAAGACCCATTAAAATCCAACAACTAACTTTATTTATTTATCTTCTTTATATACATATAATTCTGCTGTACGTGTGTATGTCATTGAACTCCTCCTAAACGGTTGGACCGATTTAAATGAATTTTTCTGTACGCGTTTGTGTGGCGCCCTGGATGGTTCAGATTCAGATTCACAAACCAGCCCGGCGCGGCGGATGGCGCTGCAGTCGTTATCTAGGTTACTTATCTATACCTATTAATAATTATGCCTGCCTCGTTGGCCGAGTGGTCGCAAGTGCGACTGCCGGGCAAGGGGTCTTGGGTTTGATTCCCGGGTCGGGCAAAATATTACTGGGTTTTTTAAAAAATCCTCAGTAGTAGCACGGAGTCTGGAAATGTGCCCGGTATATGGCAATAGGCTCACCCCCTATTACATGGGACTCATAACATAAATAGTGAAAAGTGGGTGTTACTTCTGTGTGCACCTCTGCCTACCCCTTCGGGGATAAAAGGCGTGATGTTATGATGATGATTAATAATTATATTATTATTATTATATAATATGCAGGACAACATCTGTCGGGTCCGCTAGTTTATTTATAAATTTGTGCACAACACACACACAGTACATAAACGTAGTGCGCTGCAGTCGGTATCTGGGTTATTTACCTATACTTATTAATATACTAGCTACTTCCGCACGGTTTCACACGCTCTTCTTAGCTCCTATTGGCCGTAGCGTGATGTTTTATAGCCTATAGCCATACTCGATAAATGCGCTATTCAACAAAAAAAGAAATATTCAAATCAGACTTGTAGTTACGGAAATTAGCGCGTTCAAACAAACAAACAAAAAAACAAACTCTTCCGCTTTATATAATAGTACAAGATTTTTTGTTTAAAAAAAACGTTGCCCCACACTATGATTGTCTCCTGTGTCGTGGGTGCGTTTACAAACATACAAGTTCACATACATAATGACACCCAGACCCGGAACAACAATTTGTGGATCACACAAAGTGTTGTTCCGTGAGGGAATCGAACCCGCGACACGTTGCACGGCAGCCGGTTGCCCAGCCACCGCACCAACCGTGCAGTCAATATTATTATTATTATATAAAATGCGGGACAACGTCTGTCGGGTCCGCTAGTTTATTTATAAATTTGTGCACAACACAGAGAGTACTTACATAGGAGAACGGACACTTTCCAAACTTAATCTTGCTATAACTACCACAAAAATACCAAAAAAAATTACACAAATATTTTTTCATTACAACATACAATCTATATTTATCAAATTTAATGAAATTATCAAAAAATATTATGTTGTATTTTTCAACACCGCGTGGAGTTGTCTCTGCGCTCGATAGATGGCGTTGGGATCGAGATAGATCGCGCTATGGTTTCGTTACATGCGTTTGGCTGGGTAGCGCGGTACTGTCGAACAACTCATTTTCGATTTTCGAAATTCTCAAATTTTTTTGGATTGATCTCAGTACGCGAGTACTTAGGTCTATATTAACTCGTCGAGTACCGTCATTATAGACACATTGGGGTAGACGACTAATTTTTATTAATGTCCGTCTGGTAGATTATTTAAAAACATTAGACACGTATTTTTTATTTTCTTACGGAAACGAATAGTTTCGAAGATATATTGATTTGAAATGTCGCGTGACGTCACTTCTCAGTACATTTTATACTAAGAAATGACGTTTTAGCCCCCACTCCTAAACTTTGATTCGTTTTATCTAAGTATTGTTTTATTATACAACAAAATAAAAAAATACGTGTCTAATATTTTTTTATTACCTAAGTTACGGACTAATTATATTTTTAATTTTCATACCCTGTCATCATCCCCATTATAGAACAATAGGTTGCGGTCACCGGTGACCGCTTGGTGTTTGACAGTTTAATACCTAACTAACAATTTTACTGTTCTAGATTAGATCTAGAGTTAAGAAGAGTCTAGAGTAGACTAGAACATGAACGATTGTCTAAAATAAAGACTTATAAATAACTAGCTGTTCCCGCGTCCGCGTCTTCGTTCGCTTAGAATTAAATTCCTGTTTATCACATGGGTGCATTTACATAACATCACGCCTTTTATCCCCGAAGGGGTAGGCAGAGGTGCACATTACGGCACTTAATACTTCTGTATATTGTAACAGCCACTTTTCACTATTTATGTTATGAGTCCCATGTAATAGGGGGTGAGCCTATTGCCATATACCGGGCACAATTCCAGACTCCGTGCTACTACTGAGATCTTTAAAAACCTAGTAATATTTTGCCCGACCCGGGAATCGAACCCGAGACCTCTTGCCCTTAATTCTATAATTTTGGTAGTGAATTAGTATTTCTAATATTAATCTCCCATCTCCTTGCTCCCCAGGACACATTCGAATACCCAGAACTGGAAGGTCATGAGTTTGTCTGCAATCACCTGGCGCCTCGTCTAAAAGGGCGGCCTCGGGGGCGCCGACGCCGGGCAACCACGCCTGATGACAGAGACCATGATCCTACGTCTGATAGGTCGGACTCTGATGACCAGAGACCTAACACTGCTTCAGATCCACCGGTAAGATGGTATATTATCCCCATCATCATCAGTATATAAGGGGTTACTACTACTCAAAGGCTTCTTCTCACACAGAGAAGGTTTGAGCATTAATCTTCAAAGGTTTCGTTATGGTATAAGCAGGTAAACGAGCAGACGGATCACCTGATGGTAAGCAATCGGCGTCGCCCATGGACACCTGGAACACCAGAGGCGTTACAAGTGCGTTACCGGCCTTTTGGGGATTAAGAGTTTGAGGATTAACTAAAATCGGGGGTTACTCACGTGAATATACTGATAAAAGCTTTCTCGTTGGCGAGCGCCAACGCCAGCCAGTGAGCTGTAGACGTCGCCGCGACCGCGCACGCTGCTCATGAGGAACAACCCCTCTGTGGTTCGAAACTAGTAGAGCTTTTCTCAGTATATTCACGTGAGTAACCCGCGATTTTAGTTAATTTAGTATGTCTCACGATGGTTATTATATAAAGTTTGGGGATTGTTGAGAATTTAGGTTCTTATTCTTTCTCTCCAGACCCCTCGTCGCCTGTCCCTCCGAAACGGCGGCGGTCCGCAAAGCGAGGAAGAAGATGAGGAGTACAGACGAGTGGAACATAGTCCTGAAGACCTCGCCTTCCTTCACCAGCTCAAGACGTTCTATAAAAGCCGCTGTGAAACCTTCAAGAATGATCGTAGCTTGAAGAATTGTGAGTATCAATGCTTTTTGCTTTTTAACCGACTTCAAAAAAGAAAGAGGTTCTCAATTTAACCTCTGTGTATGTACGTTTGTTTATCTGCAATCGTCTTGCGATTAGCTGACGCCATTTTGATGCGGTTTTTAACCGACTTCCAAAAAAAGAGGAGGTTATCAATTCGGCTGTATGTTTTTTTAGTGTGTATGTTACGCGATTACTCCGACGTTTGTGGACGGATTTTGTGATGATTCTTTTTTTCAGTAAAGTGTTTGTTACACTTTTTTTTTGCCTCATTGGCCAAGTGGTCGCAAGTGCGACTGCCGGGCATGGGGGCTCGGGTTCGATTCCCGGGTCGGGCAAAGTATTACTCGGTTTTTAAAAATACTCAGTAGTAGCACGAAGTCTGAAATTGTGCCCGGTATATGGCAATAGGCTCACCCCCTATTACATGGGACTCATAACATAAATAGTGAAAAGTGGGTGTTACATTGTACAGTGGCATTAAGTGCCGTAATGTGCATCTCTGCCTACCCCTTCGGGGATGAACGGCGTGATGTTAAGTATGTATGTAATACTTTTACTGGCATCTCAAATCGACGCAAAACCTTTTGCTTGGCGTATGAGGTGATTTATTTATTATTTTACTATAGCGGACCCGGCAAAAATCGTACCACCAAAAAGACTGGACTTTGATGAACATCGGATCATCGTTGATCGGATGTGGAAAAACTGATGCAGAATAATATTACAAACAAAATAATATATGGGGTCTTATATCAAAAACACAGTCCAAACCGAGTTATATCAGTTCAAAGATGTGAAAATAGTGGTATATTATTCCTGTTATTTTGTTGATGATGACCGTACACAACGCATATTTCTCCATTTACATATACCTCTACTATAATGCCCTATAATGAAATGTTATGTTTGTCAACTGCGGCGTCGGTAGCGGATTGAGTAGCGGTAGTCGTCAAAACATGTAAAAAACATTTTTCTGTTGACTTCTCCCGACTAGCAACTATTGTAACTACCTACAGTTAGCATAACATTTTTAGAAAGATATCATCAAAAGTGATGGATTATACTTCGACTGATCACACAAATATGAAAATATTGTGCCCTCATCTGACGAATAGTCCATCACTTCACAGCCAGTGGTTGATGCCCTTTCTTCAAAAGATAACGCTAACTATAAAGTAGATTAGTTTCCAATCAGGAGTAAATGGCTAAAACAATAGTACTTTGTTAGATGTTTGGGTGGCCGTCACTACTCAACCCACCATTGGTACCGCAGCTGACGCTCACGTACGATCATGACACAGCTCCTTGAAGCATCCCACAAATTATCGACTGAGAGAAAATAGGTGACAAAAATTAGTGCCTGGCATATCATCCATATTGTGGTGTGATATGGTGTACCTGACTGAGCCAGGCGTATAGTGGCGCGTAGTGTCTGGAAATGTGATAAAAATATTAATAATTTGAATAAAAATAGCAATATAAAATGTTCGACTTTAACTCCTTTCAACGCTCATAACGTCCGGACTGAGATTTTGATATATGTGACCATAGAAATCGTTTGTAATGTCATTCTAGATAATATTTTTCATTAATCATCTAATTGTCGCCAGAAAAAAAGAAAGGCACCAATTTTAATCAACGCCCTTTGACAAATCGGTTCGACGTAGCATTTAAACTAACTCGTTGCCTTTACCTTTAGGTATCCACTCGTAAAGGAGGCCATACACGTTAGGTTATGCATGATGGTTATAACTTTGCATGCAGGTGCAGGGATGGGAGTATAAAAACCCACAGCCGCGCGAGCGCCGCGCTTCTTCATCCACACACTCCGCTAACTCACGCCAAAGCTTTCGGGCATTTCTTTGCGTCAGTGCGCGCCGGTCTTGATTCTGATTTGTGAATAAACCTACTTAATGAGAAGTCTCCTGTTTTAATTTAAAATAACCCGACTGAACTACGACAACCATCATGCAAAACTTAGCGTGTATGGCCTCCTTCAGTTGCCGCCGAGCTTCACTGACACACGGACGGACAATTCAATTTTGACGTATCAAAATCAAAAGTGCATCTAATTAAGTATTACTTAAAATAAATGCTTTGACCTAAATAATAACCAAAATATGATATATAAAAGGTGCACCCAAAATTTAAGAAAAGTTGATGAAGACTGGAATTATTTGCTTATTTTTTCTAAAATCGGGTTACTCATGTCTAGACGTTATGTGTATGTGATTAGGACAGACGATAAATGAAAGCATTTGTACTATTGAACTCACGTAAATATACCGAGAAAAGCTCTACTAGTTTTAGCCACAGAGAGAAGCCCTTCTTCATGAAGGAGCAGCTTTGGTTGCCAGTCTACTGGTTACTCGCTTAATTTTGTTGTCTGGTATCGCCAGTAAACGCTATTAAGTCCTTAAAGGTTTCCTTCAAAATGCGTCTATAAGCGTATGTCGCCTTTGCAGGGTCCCTCCGCGCGCTGTACGCGGCCGTGGCGGCCCGCGGCGGGTACGAGGCAGTGTGTCGCCTGCGGCTGTGGAGGGAACTCGCCAGGGAGCAACCCGCGCGGACACGGAGACATTACGAGAGGTCGCTACTGGACTTATACATTCACACATGACAATTAAATGAACAAACCGACTCAACCCGATTCACTTGCAGGTTCCTCCTCCCCTTCGAGAACCACGAGCGAAACAACGGCATCTCCCTCTCTTACAAACAAAATGGCCAACTAGACGAACCACACACCATCGCCACCATTGACGTCACCGACTCCCCCCTCAGAGACGATGACGTCAAGATACTTCGCACCCCTTCCCCCAAAGTGGAACACGACAACATCGGAAAACAGGACATAGACTGCGAGACAGGCGAAATAAATTCCAAAGACGATATAATAGTCAAAAACGCTGAAGAATTGAATCGAGAATTTCTTGATTCGTTGCCTAAAGAAGAAAAGTTTGTGAAGATATCTGTCAAGCCGGTCGAGAAGTTGATAGAGCCCTCGGTGAAGGTGTCCGAGGGGGAGGGGCAGAAGGAGGGGAAGGACTTTAGCCAGAATTACTTGAATGACTTACAGAAATATAGTTTGGGTGAGTGTGGACTGTATTGTATTTTACAAAAGATTATCTACGCTTTGGAACGAGCACCCAGCGTCACTGACAGACAGACTGACGGACAATTCAATTCAGACGGATCACCTGATGGTAAGCAATCGCCGTCCATGCACACCCGCGACACGAGAGGAGTTACCAGTGCGTGACACAGAAAGAATTACTCAAATCGAACCAGTATGGTTCCAGAGATCAGCGACCAACTCTTGAGCCGTATATATAACAGTGTAAGATGTATTATGTGTACTATGTACAGGAGCGGACATGTCCCGCGTGGCGCCACTGAACGGTCACGCCGGGCCTGCTCCTACCGACTTGGTGAGTCACTGACACGTGTTACATTATATTGCTATCCTTTCGAGGCAACAACCACATTTTTTAATTGAAAACTGCATTAAATCCAATAGTTGTAGCCATTTACACTCGTAGCATACTCACGCAGACTGATGCACGCGCAAATATATTGTTTTCATTTTTGTAGTTCTACTGAGAAAGACAAAAGCAAAATACTCATGTCTTCGAATGATCTAGCTAGCTAGGACAAACACTTCTGAAAGTGCCTTTTGAATCTTCATGAAGGCACTTTCTGAAGTGTTTTTTGTCAGTCGATCCTGCTACGGTATAAAGTATCATTGTTAGCTCAATGTAAGTTTAAAAAGATCACCAACAGCCCCACAGTCCAGTAGTGGACTATGTCTTCTTCATCAGAAGTCGACTACTAACAAATATTTTTCCATATATTAAAGAAGAACCAAATTAAAAGTACCCTTAACCGACGAGCATGCATGAAAAGACTGATGACTTTTGATGAAGCGGAATAGGTATGTGAGAATCGTTGTAATTGGCGATCCATAGTCTCTGCCTACCCCCATATATTAGTCCCCGAATGGTTGACATGATCCTCGTGTCTGGTTCCAGAAGGTATCCCGTCCAGCAGGCCGTAGTTCCCTGCGCGCCGTCCGAGTCAAACCGACCAGACCTCACACACACGCGCCCGCGCATACACGTGAGTATCTACTAGCTACTGCCGCGCTCTGCTCGGCTCCTATTGATCGGTTTATAGCCTATAGTCCTCCTCGATAACTGTATTATCCAGCACAAAAATAATTTTTCAAATCGGTTCAGTATTTACTGAGATTAGCTCGATTGCTCACCATCAGGTGATCCGTCTGTCACCGGTCGATGCCATACGAAAGTGTAGTAAGGTAGTGTACAGTAACAATATGTATGTATCGTCGTTCCAGCGCCAGTTCCCCCGTCGAGTGAGAACATGTCCGCGGGCGCAGGGCGCGGTCCGAGGACTAACTTCGGTATACAACACCCACACACTAACTCTGTGCAGGATGATGATATCGTCGAGGTAAGCACAGACATACAGACATAATTATACTTCTTAGACTGACGTAAACAGTTTTTGCGCAAACTGTTTGCGCTAATATGCGCAAGTTTGTAATCTTTTTGCGCTTCTTAACGTATTGTTCAGTTGTACAAGAGGTTCATATGAAATCGACAAACAAATATTCATATCATATTTTGTAAGATAATTACAGTAATGAGACGCCAGCAGTAGTTTATATTTTCACAATTCTACCAAAAAACATCAGTCCTGTCAATTAAAACCTCAATTCTCAAAAATTTTAAACTTAAAGGACAAATCTCTAATATGACAATAACTTGCTGTTCCAGGTCCCATACAAACCGAAGACGCCAGAAATCATCGATTTAGACGAATACCCGGAGAGTCCCCAAGCTGTGAAGAAGAAGAAACTGGACATACTCAAGGAAAGGGGCCTAGAGGTCACTGCCCTCCCCCCCTGGCAGGGGGTCGCCCCCCACATGATGCCCCCTCCCATCATACTCAACCCCACTGTACAACATCAGATCATGACGCAAGCACAACTGTTTCATATGTACAATATTATACCAAACTACGCCAACGGGGTCCAACCCCCAAAGGTGATCCAAGCGTCCTCAATATTCGGAAACACGGGGCCTGAGAAAACTGTGTACGGGAACCCCAAAGACCCCTTCATGCCGCCCCCTCATGTCTTACACGGAGCCCCCGTCAAACCTCTAAGAGCACCCCCCACCCAACCAACCCCCCAAGACATCCTAGACCTGACTTGCAAATCCACAAGCCCGTCACCCCCAAAGCCAGCTGTAGAGATTGTAAGAGTTCCCCCATCCCCATCTCCAAACCACACCCCGCAAAATCTAACGAAAAACTACACTTTGGTCGACGGCAAAGCGGTTGTAGGATCCAATTTAGAAATCACTTTAGTGAATAAAGCGTCAAGTCCTAGCAAGAACAGACCGCCGCAGAAGCGGTCGAGTAATGGCAAGTTCATGTCTGCTAAGACTCCAACGCCTCCTAAGGAGAGCTATCCTAAATATACGCCCCCTAGTAGTACAAAGAAAGCAGCCATCAACATACCCAGTTACCAAGTCAGGGATGACTCGCCCACAGGCCATTCTCACAATCAGAATCATAACTTGGCCCAGCTAACGGAGTTACAGAAGAATTCAGTTCCAATGTCGTCTTTTATGGAGCCCTATATGGCCCTCTATAGTAGCTTGGGGCCTATGGATCAGCGCCAGCTCGCGTATCTAATGAGTAATCAGCTTCGATACCCGAGTCTGTTAAATCTAGGTGTCGCTACCCCTACAACGAAGAATTGAGTCTAGTCCTAGGTTAACGAGGTGACTTACTGATAGATATTACACTTTAAGTGGCGGCGTGTTAAGGTATACTTGATTTTGTACTTTATTTCTTAAGGGATTGAGTTCAATGTGCTTAATCATGTTCAGTTCAGTTGCAATGTTCCACTCTACACACATACATATATAAATACATACTTGTAAACAACACTATATTCTTTGTTTCCGAGTATGTCGCCAACAGACGAGCAGTAAGATTGACGTTTTAAGTATACCTTAACGTGCACACCGACTGGATAAACAATTGGCATTTTTGGGGACATTTTTGACTTTTTGTATACGAATATTTTTGACTGTTAATTTACTTTAGGGGGTTGCCGCAACGCTCCAAGTATAGTAAAGAATGGTTATTTCAAAATCCCCTATTAGACAAAACTGCCATTTTTGATATAGAGAAAAGACTAAAGTTGACTAAATATATGATAAAGTAATACATAAACATTTGTTACATAGTTTCAAATTGTACCAATCAAGCGCTGTCCATAATGGAGGTAGTCGTGGAAACAATTACATTATATTGTATGGTCATCAAGATTAAGAGTGTGTACCAAATATCAGATCGATCTGTCGCCAGGAAGGGGGTGACGTTACAATTACTACAGACCCAGACAAACACACGGGGCAAGCTAAATGAAACCGTTTGTTGATAAAATCAGTATCCTACATGGTCAGCGACACTCGCGCTGGCTCCAGTACTGCAGGTGTACTTGGACTAGTGTCTGCTCACTGCCAGGACAACTGGAAGCTCTGTAGCTACTGACACTGCACTCGGGGGCAAGGAGATGGCGCCACTAGCGTACAATATTCCCTGATACAAGTATTTTATTGATTGGTGACATTTGTCTTATAAAGGACAATTTAGTTACCTTTACAATGAGAGCATTTTGTTGTAATAGGAATAATTGTTTCTCAAAGTTATAGAGAAGTTCGATACAATGAATAAACACGCTAGTGGCTCCGATTGTTTGGTCCCGAGTGTAGTATAAAACACAAACCTCCTCTGTCATAGCATCCAATATGGATACTGTTAATAGTAAATTGAACTTGTGTAGATACCAGCATATGAAAGGACTACAAATTGGCAAAATTCTGCCGAAAATGTTACGATTTTTGCTACAGACTCCACGCTTGGGTTGGAGGTCGCAGTATACAAGGTTCAGGTGTATCAGAGAGCGCTGCTGGCCGGTCTCTGTTAAATATGCAGTCTCTTAGTCGGGTACACGACACCCGCGGTAAGAGCAGCAGTGGTGTCAACAATAAAGCTAAGAATTTTACAAAACTTGCTGCAGTTTCATCTGCTGGTGTTTAAAAACAAATTGTAATATTTCGAGTCAACGAAATGATCTCCGGATGTAATTGTATAATTAGAACTGTAATATATAAATTGAAAATGAAAACTTAATGTGGGAACAATGAAACACTTGTTTCGTTTATATATATAATTATATAAAAATACGTCGTGTAAATATTTCTTTATATATAGAGGTAAGTCACTATTTCTATGTATAATGTCTGTAGTTATAAATTCTAATTATAAATTGCAAATTTCCTGTGGATAGTAATGTTTGTGAGCTTACTGCTAAGCCTCTACGCGTCATAGCGTGATTTTTACAGGTTAAAACGTTCCTGAAATATACAGCTGTAACATACAAAAAGATTTTTTGAAAAATATTCAGTAGTTTTAAAGATATTTAATTTATTGTTTTATTAAGAAAATTATTTGTTTATGTTGACTTTCTCCTAATATTTATAGTTGTGTTAAGTATGCATACATTCATGTATTTTGTCGTATAAGAAAACAATACTTAGATAAAACCAAAGTTTAGGAGTGGGAGCTAGCTACGTCATTTCTACATATAAAACGTTCTTCCCATATCCGTCTTCTCCAATGTCCCACTCATCGCACTGACTTCTTTCATTCTTCCTGTTTCGTGCAGGCGATTTTGCTCTGGAATGCGCTCCCCCTGGTTGTCAGGATGGTGTTGACTCGTCTAACATTTAGGCAGAAAGTACGTGAGCTTCTCTTAAAGAGGTTGGCTGAAGCATCACGCTAATTGTTTACAGAGTATTAGTAATTATGTTCGTATTTATATACTATGAGTCGTTGTACTCGTGTGTAGGTATATATAATATTATTATATTTATTTATGTACATATCTGAAATATGTTAGTATAATTTCTATTTTCTCAATTAAATCGTTGCTTGCTTCTTGCTCCTACCATTCTCTGCGTCACCCAAAGGTCAGACTGGGAGAAAATGCCTGCGGCATTAAGTCCACCTTGTGTACACTTTGTGCATGAAGCATTAATAAATATAAAACGTACATAGACGTGACGTCACGCGACATTTCAAATCAATATATCGTCGAAAGTATTTGTATCTGTGAGAAAATAAAAAATACGTGTGTAATGTTTTAAAATAATCTACCAGACGGACAATTCTCAAAAGTAGTTCATGACTATGAGTCCCTCGCGTGGCTCGAGACTACATAGTCGAGTAACGCGAGCAAAGCGAATGTTTCTTATTAATTTTATATTTAAGACGCCCACTTCTCATGCATGAGGTTGCGGGTCCGAAACCTACCAACAGCAAGTACCAATGTGACTTTTTCCGAGTTATATGTACTTTCTAAGATTATTTAGACACCACTGACAAACGGTGAAGGAAAAACATCGTGAGGAAACCTGGACTTATAATTTCTAATTATAAGTTTGAAATCGCCAACCCGCATTGAGCAAGCGTGGTGATTAATGCTCTAACCTTCTCCGTGTGAGAAGAGGCTTTGCACAGCAGTGGGCATTTATAGGCTGTTGGTGATGATGAATTTTATATTCGTGACCGATTGTAGGCAGGACGCCATTTTATTTATCTTTTTCATTCTAATGATATGAGATAGCTGAACAAGCCTGAAGCGTATAGTCGGGTATACGACACCCGCCGTAAGAAGCTCAATACTTGTTATTATTATTCGTGTTTGTGTAGATGCGACTTGACGAGCTATGCGTGTCCAGTATAAGCTGACCGGGTCCCGTACGGAGAGGCCACACAGAGCGAGACATTGACATACTGGATCTTGTAGCTCGCTATACAACGCCAAGCGATGATCGACACGACAAACGTTACTATCCACAAATCCACTGTAAAATAATTGTGTTCTAACTGTTAGCTGAATTCTTAGTTATAAGTGTTAAACGTCTCGCTTACTTCAGGATTCGAGGCTTGGAAACGGATGGGTGACCGGATAACGTTGAAGTAGTCGAGTTACTAATCCTGATGTAATGTGAGGCGATAAGAAACAACTTCTGAATTGGAACCTTTTTAAATTGGGGTAGGCAGGGACACCTGGTGAAATTAACTTGTGTATGTTATATAGGTATATACAGAGTTCTTCAATATCTGTTCAGTCGTTTCCGAGTTTAAATAAATTGGTGTAATGTAAACACGATATTTGTTATGCTCAGGAATCGAACCCTGTATGGTGATATTTGAAAGTTGTTTCGATCTGTACGGTTCCCGACTAGGTTAATATTAATAATTGTCTTCGCAATTTGTAAATATATTATTAATAATTGCAATGTTTGTGCGAAAAGCGTACAAAAATAAAATTATTAAAATTTTCATAATGTGTTTTTATTACTTCTCCAGTGTCGTGGGTGTATCATACCCGGACGAACAATTTGTGAGTCATCATCAATAGGCCGTGACCAGGTTCTCCAGAATCTCTCCTCTTGGTGAACGAGTCGGTCAAAGTCAAAATCCCGCGGCGCCGCCGCCGCCGCCCCGCTGCCCGCAAAATTCGAGGCAGAGGCCTAACGGGTAACCGGGGCTCCGGCTTGACGTGCAGGAGTAGGAACGGGGTGGTTTTTAGTCAGTAAGAGTCTGACACTCCCTCCCGCCTCACCCAGGGGCGGGAGAAGTCATTCAATGATTAACCCCCTTAAAAAAAAGACTAGAATATTTACGTGAGTACCTCGTTATTTTAAGTTAATTCATTCTGACTCACAATGTTATTATAAGTAGTATTAGCAAAATAAAACAGAAATAATTTTAAAACGACTTTATTTTTATCTTAGACTTATAATTACCATACACAACTGCGTATATTATACACTTATATACATCGTGAAATCTATTTCGTTGTCGTCCCGAAGTAAAATGGTTCTGTCTCAGTAATACAATAGTTTTACAAACAACTGGTAAACCATTGCAAGAAGCAAACTTCGAGAGCGCACGAACTCATAGTACCTACATTATTATTTGCGGAGAACCTAACGGGTAACCGGGGCTCCGACTCGACGTGCAGGAGAAGGAACGGGGTGGTTTTTAGTCAGTAAGAGTCTGACACTCCCTCCCGCCTCACCCAGGCGGGAGCAGTCATTCGATGATTTTCCCCTCTTAAAAAAAAAGTACCTACATTATAGAGCCGCCACCTGTATCACTTCTTCCCGTCCGTACATGACCGGCTGGAGAGGACATGGTTGGAAGTGGATCACTGTGTTGCCCAATTCCTTACTGACCACGGCAACTTTAGAAGCAAATTGTTCTCATTTACCAACGAGGTTGGCCGAGTGGTCGCAGGCAAGGGGTCTCGGGTTCGATTCCCTGGTCGGGCAAAGTATTACTGGGTTTTGAAAATACTCAGTACTAGCACAGTCTGGAATTGTGCCCGGTATATGGCAATAGACTCACCCCCTATTACATGGGACTCATAACATAAATAGTGGAAAGTGGGTGTTACATTGTACAGTGGCATTGAGTGCCGTAATGTGCACCTCTGCCTACCCCTTCGGGGATAAAAGGCGTGATATTATGTATGTTATGTATGATCTCTTCTTATTGATTCCCCATGGTGCCAATGTTCGACAGAGGAGCTGCAATACGAGCAGTCGGCCCATCACATACTCTGGGAGTGTGATCTCTGGCAATATGAACATAACACTATGTTAAATAATTTAATTGTTTCGTCAGGTGTAGCTTATTATACGGACCTTGTGGAATCTAGAACGAATTTCCGTGCGTTTAGGCGTTTTTGCCATACCTATTATTGGAAGCAAGTATAACACAGCTCATACATAGGACCCACTTAGATTTTAATCAAATTTCCGTGGTGCTTGGCGACTGGGCTTCACCCAGTTGTGCAGTCTCTTTTTTGTGCCTTTAGGCTTAATCCACTCTGTCTCCTGCAGTAATTCACCGAGGGAAGTGGAAACTATCGTTTTTTTCTTCTCCTCTTATAATATCTTCTGATTCACTTCGTTGCGGGAACCAAGACAGTTACTCATGTCCCTGGGACGCGCCGGACTTCAATGTTCCGGTGTTTTCATGGTTGCATCTACTGTAGATCCTGGCTTACAGGAGTTGCAGCGGTTTTGGGAGGTTATGACGGGATTGTCCCTTAAAAAAGTACCTACATTATCAATACATCACGCCATGTATTTCTCTATGGGTGCACGTGCGATGCGAGTAGTGACTATAAATGTACGTCTAGTGTCTCATGGACGTACTTCTATACATTTCATCTTTATATTTTTGTTTTTACATCGAAAGTACTCGTTATGGCAAGTTGTATTGCCGCGGGACGAAACGAAATAGATGTCACGGTGTATAATATCAGGATATTAAATAGAGGTACAGTTATTTTCGTTTAGACTGAGGTAAACATATTATAATTAATTTTTACAAGTTTTGTATTAATATGTTTGCAATATTTCATATTTTTATATAAGAACTGTCATTAAACATATTAAACTTTAAATACCATTCATTCAGTCATGTTTATAAGCTCCGACATAGCTCGAAACCAGTCGAGTTATACTCGCAATCTTTACAAAACTTGTATATCTTACTGAACGGCTGAAGGGATCGGCATGCAATTTGGAACAAGGATAGATAATGGTCTGGAATAACACATAGGCTACTTTTTATGCGACGGGAACGCAGGTGAAGCCGCTGGCAGAAGCAAGTTCATCATTAGTCTATCTAGGCGAGATCTGGTGCCCACAGTTTGAAGGTCCTGTCATACGAGCTGGTCGCTATGTACTTATTGTCATATGATATGTCAGCGCTCATCACCTGAAACAAACATACATATTTATTATATTATATAGTAATATATTTACGTCTCTTGGTATTCGTTACTTTCCTTAATCAAACATAAATTATTTGGACTGTCCAATACAATCAAATATTAAAAAAACAATCACACTTTCATTAATTGACTTTATGACCAACTTAATTTTAGTATTTTTCCAGCAATTTTTTAACAAATAAGTACGCTGTTTGACGCTAAAAAACCGTGACGTCACAATACACAATTTCGTACAAAATTCATAGAAAACTGTCGTTTTTGACAGTTCGAAAAAAGTATTGAATTTAACTAGTTGGCAAGTACCGTATGATAAGGGATATAATAAAGGGTTCAAGTCAGATACAAAATGAAAAAAAAACTATTGTAACGCGCTCCTGTATTTAGAAAATACGCGTAAGGCCAGCACGGGTAGGAAGTATGCGGGAGGGGCGGGCACGCCTCCACCCCGCCACGCTGTTGCGGCGGCCGGCGTCCGCGCCGCTCGCCAGTTAGCCGAGGCCACCAATAAGGGTAGACGCGCGCCTAATTCGCGGGTGCCGATCGCGTCTCCGCGACCCTACGGTGTCTCATTAGTAATATTTGTATACTTACCTCATGTTCTGTACTGGTTCGATGTAATTTGTGTGTAATGTGTCAGGAATAAATGACTATAGACCATTATACTATGCATTTAAAAGTGAATGTTTCACTTAATTTTATAAAGTTTGCGCGGCTAACTATATGGTTGACACCGCGCCAACCTTGGCTGACTGAGCAACAAGTCGCGGGTTCGATTCCCACCCGGAGCAACTCTTTGTGCACACAAAGAGTTGCTCCACAGATTGTAGTTCCGTGTCTGTATGTACGTGTCTGTGAACTTGTATGTTTGTAAACGCACCCACGACACAGGAGACAATCATAGTGTGGGGCAACGTTTAAAACAAAAGTGGACCCAAATTAAGGTTTAATCGACCTATATTGGAGATCACATTAAAAAAAGTTAAACTACTTCAGAAATGTGTCATCCCTTAGTCGGGTATACGACACCCACGTGAACAATAACGGTGGTAAAACATTTATTTTACATTGCCGTCACCAGAATTAAACTGTAATATATTTTGCCAAAGCAATACATACCTTATTGTCATGTCCGGAGAGTGTGCGCAGTGGATGCCAGGCAGGGTTGGACCAGAGCTTGGCAGTCTTGTCGTATGATGACGTTAGGAGGAAGTGACCGTGGCTCTTCTGGTATCTGACATCTGAAAATTAATTTAAAATATTTTTATACAGCATAACATAACATCACGCCTTTTATCCCCGAAAGGGTAGGCAGAGGTGCAAATTATACCACTGTACAATGTAACACCCACTTTTCATAATCTATGTTATGAGTCCCATGTAATAGGGGGTGAGCCTATTGCCATATACCGGGCACAGTTCCAGACTCCGTGCTACTACTGATAATATTTAAAAACCCAGTAATAGTTTGCCCGACCCGGGAATCGAACCCGAGACACTGCCCGGCAGTCGCACTTGCAACCACTCGGCCAACGAGGCAGTCAACATACAAGTTGTGATATCATATAAAACAATGAAGCCTTAATAAAGTTTTAAACGAAGGAAAATTCATAATTTTCTATTTTAATTTTGTAGTGTTTTATTTGTTTACTAGCTTTTACCCTCGGCTTCGCTCGTGTCACAAAAGGATAAAAAGTAGCCTATGTGATATATACCAATACACACAGCGCCAATATACCTATACCAATAATTTCGTTTTCCCTCGCGAATATCAAATTTTTCCGGGATAAAAAGTACCCTATTATTTAATCCAGACTTCTAACTTTACGTCTGTAAAAATTCAAAGCAATCGGTTTAGTAGTTATGGCGTGAAAGCGGAACAAACAAACAAACTCACTTTCCCATTTATAATATTAGTAAGGATGGTATAAGCCGGTAAACGAGCAGACGGATCACCTGATGGTAAGCAATCGGCGTCGCCCATGGACACCTGGAACACCAGAGGCGTTACAAGTGCGTTACGGGCCTTTTAGAAATTTGAGGATTGTGGGGAATTCGGGGAATTGGGAGACTGGGGAGGGGGGCCCTCACTCACACGAGAAAACACAACTCAACCGTTGTTTCACTGTAGTTATCTGCTCGTTGGTGTCACTCCGGTGGAGTCGGCCCAGCAGTGCCGAGCATGGCGAGCCCACACTGAGGTTTTAACCATAACAGGCCCTGCTGGGCCGACTCCACCGGAGTGATACCAACGAGCAGAACACCATAGTGAAGCAACCACAGCGTTGTTGATTTATTTCAATTGTGAGGGACGTTACTGGTGGCCCAATTACCCCTTCCCCTGCCCCCCCTAATCACCCCAATCCCTGAATCCCCAACAATCCTCTAACTCCTAATAGTAACGCACTTGTATCGCCTCTAATGTTCTAGATGTCCATGGGCGACGCCGATTGCTTACCCTCAGGTGATCCGTCTGCTCGTTTACTGGCTTATACCATAAAAAAGCCGATTCGGAGTCGCGGAGAACCTAAAGGGTTACGTGGCTCCGACTCGACGTGCAGGAGAAGGAACGGGGTGGTTTTTAGTCAGTAAGAGTCTGACACTCCCTCCCGCCTCATACAGGCGGGAGAAGGCATAAAAAAAACTGATTTCAAAATGAATAACCCCCAATAACAGATTACTTAAGTAAAGAATCATACCCGTTAAACTAATAAAGCAACTATATCTACTTACCACTCAACAGATGCGTGTGTGAAGGTATAGTATATAACGCTGAACGTCTCCTCAAATCCCAGATCTTTGTCTGTGAATTACATAAAACAAAAATTAGTACATAAGATATTTTAGTCACCTGATGGTAAGCAATCGGCACCGCCCATTGCCACCTGGAACACTAGAGGCGTTACAAATTCTATTGGTGGAAGGGTTTTTGAAGGGAGGAACTGGTTGCCCTCCCTCATATCATATCATATCATACATCAACAGCCTATAAGTCCCCACTGCTGACCAAAGGCTCTCTTCTCACACGGAGAAGATTTGAGCATTAATCACCACGCTTGCTCAATGCGGGTTGGCGATTACGAACTTATAATTAAAAATGCCGAGTGGTCGCAACTACGACTGCCGGGCAAGGGGTCTCGGATTCGATTGCCGGATCGGGCAGATTATTACTGAGTTTTTTAAAAAAATTCTCAGTAGTAGCACAGAGTCTGGAATTGTGCCCGGTATATGGCAATAGGCTCACCCCCTATTACATGGGACTCATAACGTAAATAGTGAAAAGTGGGTGTTACTTTGTACAGTGGCATTAAGTGCACCTCTGCCTACCCCTTCGGGGATAAAAGGCGTGACGATGAAAATATCATTACAAATTATAACCCTCACGATGTTTTCCTTCACCGTTTGTCAGTGGTGTCTAAATAATCTTAGAAAGTACATATAACTCGGAAAAAGTCACATTGGTACTTGTCGTTGGTAGGTTTCGAACCCGCACCCTCAAGGGGATTCGAGGATTGGAAATTGTATAAAAAGATGTTTGTTGAGATACCTGATGGTCTGCGGCGGCGGTGGCGAGCTGGTGTCCGGCGGGGGCCCAGTCGGAGCCCAGCACGGGCCCCAGGTGGCCCTCCAGGAACATCACGCAGCGACCTGTGCGCAGGTCCCACACGCGACCGAAGGCGTCCATACCGCTGTGGAGGGGGGGATGTGGTAAAAGGGGGATTCATATTGTAAGTTTTATTTTTTACTAGCTATTCCCTCGGCTCTTTTTGATCATAGTGTGATGTTTTATAGCCTATAAGGGGCCGTCCATAAATTACGTCACACGTTAAGGGGTAGGAGAAAGGTTAGAGAAGGAAGTTTAGGGTCCTAAACTTTGTGATGTCACATTTCAAAACCTATTATAAAACACGAAATATTATTGTATGAAATGTTTTTTATTTTGTATGATTTGGTATTAACATTTTTTAAAAGTTATTTAAATAGGAATGAAACTGATTTCGGAACCGCTGATTTCATTCAATAATTTTTATACATACGTAATTATGCAAAATGTGACATCATACTAAGGGGAAGGGGGTCTTTCACTATTTATGTTATGAGTCCCATGTAATAGGGGGTGAGCCTATTGCCATATACCGGGTACAACTCCAGACTCCGTGCTACTACTGAGATTTCTTTAAAAACCCTGTAATACTTTGCCCGTCCCAGGAATCGAACCCGAGACCCCTTGCCCGGCAGTCGCACTTTCGACCACTCGGCCAACGAGGCAGTCAAAACATGTGTTCTTTTTCAATAAATTTAGATTAGTTAATATTTATATTTGTATCAAATGAGAATTAAGATTTACATGGATTTAGCTAATTTAATACTGGCGACCCGCCCCGGCTTCGCACGGGTGCAATATGCATGTATTATACATATAAACCTTCCTTAAGAATCACTCTATCTACTAAAAAAAAAAACCGCATCAAAATCCGTTGCGTAGTTTTAAAGATCTAAGCATACATAGGGACAGACAGACGGCGGATAGCGACTTTGTTTTATACTATGTAGTGATTTCTATACCAGAAGTGGTAGTATATGTGATTCCATATATAATGTAAGATCTCAGTGTACCATATACTTAGAAATAAATATATCTTTAAAAAAACCGTATTGTTTCTGAACATCAATAAATATAGTTATAGAGAGCCATGCTTCGAGTGATACCACCAACGAGCAGAAAACCATACTGAAACAACGCTTGAAACACAACACAACCGGAGCCCCCCTCCCCCCTTCCTTTCCAATCTCCCCAATCCCTGAATCCCCAACAATCCTCAAATTCCCAATCCCCAAAAAGCCGGTAACGCACGTGTAACGCCTCTGGTGTTCCAGGTGTCCATTAGCAACACTGATTGCTTACCATCAGGTGATCCGTTTGCTCGTCTACCGGCTTATCGCATAAAAAAAATTATAGTTACCCTGTAACAGCGAGTGATCCGTCTCCCTGGAAGGCGATGCTGTACACCGGCTTCGCGTGACCTTCCTGGTGCAATACCTCCGTCGCTGAAACCACACAGGCAAGGCTTTGAAACAGTATTCAAGTGTGGGCTCGCCATGCTTCGACACTACTGTGCCGGCTCGACCGGAGTGATACCACCAATGAGCAGAAAGCCGATGTAAAACAACGCTTACGTTGTGTTTCCTCGTGTAAATGAAGTTACCGGAAGTCCATTTAACCCCCCCCCCCAATCAGTCTCCCCAATCCCCAAATCCTCTAATCCCAAAACCCCAAATGGCCGGTAACGCACTTGTAATGCCTCTGTTGTGTTGTGGGTGTGTCACAAAACCTTTTCCTCTCTATCCCAAAAGCCCATCTTTTCTGACACAAAACCTTTTCCTTTCTCTTGATAACTCACCAGTCTCCAGATCCCACAATCTCCAGGAGTGGTCGAAGACAGTGGTGGCGAGGAACCGTCCGGACGGGTGGAACTCCAGCCTGGCCACGCGGGCGGGGCTGTGGCCGTCCAGGGAACATAGCGGAGACTCACTGCACATAGATACATATAATTAGACAAACTTAATACTAGACTGCCTCGTTGGCCGAGTGGTCGCAAGTGCGACTGCTCGGGTTCGATTCCCGGGTCGGGCAAAGTATAACTGTGTTTTTAAAGGAAAAGTCTCAGTAGTAGCAAGGTGTCTGGAATTGTGCCCGGTATATAGCAATAGGCTCACCCCCTATTACATGGGACTCAGAAGTCAGAACATAAATAGTGAAAAGTGGGTGTTACATTGTACAGTGCCATTAAGTGCCGTAATGTGCACCTCTGCCTTCCCAGTCAGGAATAAAGATGTTATGTTATGTTGTATAATACTACGATAGACGACTAATTTGTATGCCAATGTCCGTCAGGTAGATTATTTTAAAACATTACACACGTATTTTTTATTTTCTTACAGAAAGCAATATTTTCGACGGTATATTGATTTGAAATATCACATGACGTCACTTGTAGGTACTTTACGTAGAAATGACGTAGCTAGCTCCCACTCCTAAACTTTGATTCGTTTTATCTAAGTATAGTTTTCTTATACGACAAAATAAATAAATACGTGTCTAATATTTTTTCATTACCTAACTGACGGACTAATTATATTTTTAATTTTTATACTCTGTCATCATCCATACTATGATTTTTGGAACATACCTTTTGAAATTCCACAAATATACTGTGCCATCGTACGCGCAGGTCGCCATTGTGCAGGCTTCAGAGACTCCCTCAGTCTGCTGCATAGCTACTGTAGTCTCTATAGACTCTGAGACTGGAGTCTCAGTCTCCATCGGAGTTTCGGCGTCTGTTGCTAACTTCTCTTTATCTTCTGCTAACTAGAAGTGAGAAGAGAAGTTTGTGAGTCTGTATGTTTGTTGGTCAATCACGTCAAAACGGCTGAAGCGATCGGGATGAAATTTGAAACAGGGTTAAATTATGGACTGGAATAACACATAGGCTACTTTTTATCGCATGAGATCGCGAGTGAACCCGGTGGCAGAAGTTAGAATAGTTTATTAGGAAAAATATATGAAATATTTTTATTTTGTGAAAGTTCCGCAGCAATACAAGTTCGCCGCGCGCCGGGGATGTTCCCCTGCCTGAGCGCGAGGCCGGCAGTCCCCCCGAAGGGCGTTAATTAAGTTTAATAAATAGAAAGGAAAAAAAAGTTTATTCGCCACCAGGCATGCGCCACTAAATATAAACACACAAAAAAACATTAAAAAAACAAAAATAAAAAAAACAATAAGAACATATATGTTCTTTTAATGTTTTAAAAAAAACAAAGACGGCCGAGTGGTCGCAATTGCGACTGCCGGGCAAGGGGCCTCGGGTTCGATTCCCAGTCGGACAAAGTATTACAGGGCATTTTCAAAAAATCTCAGTAGTAGCACGGAGTCTGGAATTGTGCCCGGTATATGTCAATAGGCTCACCCCCTATTACATGGGACTCATAACATAAATAGTGAAAAGTGGGTATTACATTGTACAGTGTATGCCACTGTACAATGTAACACCCACAATGTATACCTCTGCCTACCCTTTCGGGTATAAAAGGAGTGATGTTATGTTTAAAATAAAACAGCAGTAAAAAAAGCAATGAAGGCAAAAAAACATTATTAAAAAGCAAAATAGAAGAGCAACAGGGTGGCAGTATGTCCACGACGAAAGGGCTCGCCAACTAAGTCAAAGTCAAAGTCAGAACATTTATTTCAATTAAACCTTAATTTGGTATTTTTGAAACGTCAACAAATACAAAATAAATAATAGTCTGTCAGTCAGTCCGTCAGTGAAGCTAGGTGCAAAAATCTATGTTCAACTCAGTTTAACTCGTCGAGTACCGTCATTATAGACACAATTATCGCGGTGTTTGACAGTTTAAGCTGGGCACAGTAAGTACCTACCCAACACACCCAATTACATTTTTTCGCTTCTAATCAAAGGGAAGTTCTCTATTTGTCCTACCTGTATGTATATATGTGTGTCCGCGACTATTTTGCGACTGACTTTATCGATTTTGATGCGATTTTCAAACCATTGATCATTAAATTTTTGATAGCTACAGTAATTGGCAAAGTGACCTCTGGTTCAATAAGCGCTTGATAAAATGGTAATGCCCTCTGTATTACATAAAGGTATACGACACCCAGGGGAAGAGCCGCGGTGGTGTTAAATTTATTCTACTCTGACGTCACAACCATAGAGTTTTGCTCATAACTTGATACTTTTACTTACTTTTCTTTCAAAATGATCAGGTATGGCGGCCGTGGGATGGAAGGCGGCGCCGCTGACGTTACATTTGTGACCCTTCAGTACTTGCAGCGCTGTACACTCGGGGACCGACCATACTTTGGATAGACCTGACCTGGAATCAAGTAATTATTGTATCCATAATGTATATATATAGGTGGTTAGAAAATATAATAGTAACAATTATGGACCCTGTCGGGTACAGCAACATTTAAAATTGGTAGGAGAGAGGAAGGGCGTTTTGTTAGATTACTATTAATATAATATCAAAATTAATAAAAAAATCGATTCCCGGGTCGGGCGAAGTATTACTGGGTTTTTAAAAATTCTCAGTAGTAGCACGGAGTCTGGAAATGTGCCCGGTATATGGCAATAGGCTAACCCCCTATTACTTGGGACTCATAACATAAATAGTGAAAAGTGGGTAACAATTATAATGGTAACAATTATAGAACAATAGGTTGCGGTCACCGGTGATCAAAACTATACCACGTTACTGTACCGGTTTTGTAGACACAATTATAGAACAATAGGTTGCGGTCACCGGTGACCGCTTGGTGTTTGACAGTTTAATTCGATTCCAGATTTGACTATTTCAGTGTTGCAACGTTATGACAGGTACTAAATAGTGACGTTGCGAAATTATTCGATATGGAAATGCAATATTTCTGGATGGATTCTTCTCGTTTGTAATTTTACTCTCGTAAATTTAAAATTTAAAGAGAAATATTTAATTTCCTGATGGAAATTAAATATTTCTGAACCGATAATTTAGTTTTGACAATTAATTAACGATCTGACCTTTTTTTTATAATTGTGTGTGAAATAAATAAAAAAGACGTAATCATGAAGGAACATGACAAATAAAACAGATAGATGTATTATGGTAATAAGTTATTTTATAAATTGTCGCCGTCAAAGTGACAGGATAGCGATAGCGATCTATCGCTATCCTGTCACTTTCTGTAACATTTATTATGTAACACACACACTGATTGTTTATCGATTTTGGTGTTCATCACTACACTATTATATGTGGTATCATTATTTCACAAAATGACAGTAGCTATTGTCAAATCTGGAATCTAATTAAAATTCTGACTATAGTTTAGTTAGTATTAGGTTAGTTATTTGTGTAGTTTATTTAAATTATATTATATTATAATGTCTATTTTTCAGTAATATTAAGTCATTTATTTTTTAGCTTAGACTAGCTTGTCAAATGGATCAATCATGTAGTCAATGGAAGGGGTCAGTGGTCAGATGTCAGGTGTAAGGTGTCAGGGGTCAGGAGTCCAGTGTTCAGTCTGGAGAAACGTGCCAAGTATCAAGTGTTATATGTCAGATGTAACATGTCAAGAGTACGGTATCAGGAGTCAATGTCAGATATTAGGTGTCAGGGGTCAGGTGTCAGATGTCAGATTTAAGATGACATGTTAAAGGTATCAATAGAATTTCTAATGAAGAATTATCAAAATCACAAGTTAAATGTATAAACATCTCATATAGTGGTGGTCTCCTCGCTATATTACATTATATAAAGTATATCACCTGTCACAATGTCGCTGTCTATCTGTCAAACTTCGATGTGTATACAGATACACATTGTGTGTTCTGTCCATAAATCCATTTGAAATGAAGTCAAGTAAAACCAATCTAAGTCTAAATTAACTAAAACCGCGGGTTACTCACGTGAATATACTGACAAAAGTTCTATTAGTTTCGTACCACAGAGGGGTTCTTCCTGTGAGTGAGCTGTGCGACGTCGCCGCGACCGCGCACGCTGCTCATGAGGAAGAACCCCACTACAACTACTCTCAACAAACATACAGGCTACATATTATCACGCTATCATTTCCAGGAAAGAGCTGTGAATCACTATTCGACGCGGACGAAAGCGCGGGTACAGCTAGTTACATATAAACATATATATATTTGTTATTATGTGTAGTTCTGTGAAATTACAGTATTAAATGGTGTCTCCAATAAAATACATTGATATTAAAATAACTCACCAGCTAGCTGTGATGAGCATCTTACTGTCGCTGCTGAATCTGCAAAAGCTTATAGGCCGGGTATCGCCTATCTGGAATGTTTGAATATTGTGTATATATGTATATATATATTAATAGTACTACATGTTCTTTAACCAGCCTCGTTGACCTAGTGGTCGCTGACTGCTGGACAAAGCCTCTTCTCATAGTTATAAATAAATAAATAAATAATCTTTATTCATAATAGTTGAGCATTAATCACCACGCTTGCTCAATGCGGGTTGGCGATTACAAACGTATAATTACAAATTATAAGCCCAGATTTCCTCACGATGTTTTCCTTCACCGTTTGTCAGTGGTGTTTAAATAATCTTAGAGAGTAAATATAACTCGGAAAGAGTCCCATACATATAGTAGGTGAGAATACTATGAACGAGGGTCTGACCTGGCTGCAGTATATAGAGACGGCGGCGGCCTTCCGCTGCGACTCCTGTTTGGCGGCGGCGCGGACACTGCCTGATAACTTCAAGTCTTCGCGGGCTTGGCACAGCCTGCAATGTTAATGTTAAAATATCTTAATTTGAATGCCGGGCAAGGTGTCTCGGGTTCGATTCCCGGGTCGGGCAAAGTATTACTGGATTTTTATAAAGTCTCAATAGTAGCACGGAGTCTGGAATTGTGCCCGGTATATGGCAATACGCTCACCCCCTATTACATGGGACTCGTAACATAAATAGTGAAAAGTGGGTGTTACATTGTACAGTGGCATAATGTCCACCTCTGGTTACCCACCTACACCTTCGGGGATAAAAGGCCGATTCTTGACTTTTCTCGAAGAAATCGACGAACCAGATATTCACACAAAAATACATAAGCTATCTAGAGTTTCTTCTTTTTTATGGCATAAGCCGGTAAACGAGCTGACGGATCACCTGATGGTAAGCAATCGGCGTCACCCATGGACACCTGGAACACCAGAGGCGTTACAAGTGCGTTACCAGCCTTTTGGGGATTAGGAGTTTGAGGATTGGGGAGACTGTGGAGGGGGGAGGGAGGGGGTAATTGGGGCTCCTGGGGCTGGTAATCTCACTCACATGATAAAACACAACGTTGTGGTTGTGTCACTGTGGTTTTCTGCTAGTTGGTGGTATCACTCCGGTCGACCCAGCAGTGTCGAAGCATGAGGCCACATTTAAACACTCTATCCATGTTAATTCACATTTAGACTTCACATGTGCGATGCAGGCTTTTGTGACGTCATCCGTACGTAGATTTGTTTTACATCGATGGTGTATGTGCCTGAGATGTCATTTGACACGTGACGCAACAACGGTACATCATACTGCAGCTGTAGCCAAATGCCACTTAGCGCTTGTCTACATGTAGAATAGAAAACCAAATTATATGGAATTGATGTAAATTTTGACACTTGTCAGTGTCATCCCCATACATTTTGATTTCTACTCTCTCTGTAGACAAGCGCTAAAGTGGCATTTGGCTAGAGGCCCTGGTGTACGTGTCATGTTCGTGAACGGGCGCAGTCAACTGGGACTGGTCAGCTCCAGACTGTATTATTTATTGTCTTTAAGGTTATTTTTTCTTTTTCGATCTCTTTGACTGGATTTTAGTGTTGCACTGTTCTCGCACAATCCAAACAACAAAACTATGTAAGTAGTAAATTGTATTGTGTACTTGATTGAAAAAGAGTAACCTATGGAGTTTCTTGCTCGTTCTTCTCCATAGGAATCTACACCTTGGAATGAGCAAATAGCTTCACTTTTAATTTTTTGTATTGACTTTCAAAAGTGCCTTTCTGGTCTAATTGAAATAAATGATTTTGACTTTGACATAAGCGGGAGCTTGCGGCTGACTGGATTCGAGATTAGTTTCCGCATCCCACAGTTACTTAGCCAGATTAACGTGAATGTGCCCTTCAAACTGGCTCGAATGTCTAGATATCGGTTGCTTTCAGGTAAAGGCTTTAAAACAAGCCTGGGTCAGTTTTCCTCAATGAATAGAATGCAAGAACAATTTAATCGCCTGTCATGCTCACTTAATGTGGATATTGACATGTACTACTCTCTTTTCAAAGTGAAAATTCTTTTCCATTTCCATTATCAATAAGACGGGCGCAATCTTTGGATTCGTTTAAAAGACAAGTAAAAGATCATTATCTAACACAGATTCAATAGAGTAACTGCTACCGCATATCCGTATGTATGTATGTATGTATCTGATTTTGTGTATGTATGTGTATATATGTATGTATGAGTATGTAGGCATGTATGTATGTGTGTACATATTGTATGTATGTATCTAAACTGTTCTGTCATATCCATTGTATTTAATTCAACACTATGAACTACCCACATGGTATCTGCTCTCACGGTTATTTATCCATCCTAAGGTTGCCTGGAAGAGATTGCTGTAAGCGATAAGGCCGCCCATTGTACAACATGCCAAAACTATTTTTTTTTTTTTACCTACCTACTATTTTCTTGTTCGTGTCTTTTGTAAGTGGTGTACAATAAAGTGTTTATTATTATTATTAAAATTCGGCACTGCTGGGCCGGCTCCACCGAAGTGATACCACGGCCTCACAGAAAGCCGACGTGAAGCAACGCTTACGTTGTGTTTCGTCATGTCAGTGAGGTTACCGGAGGCCCAATTACCCTCCCCTTCCCCAATCTCCCCAATCCCTGAATCCCTAACGATCCTCAAACTCCTAATCCTCAAAAAGCCGGTGACGCACTTGTAACGCCTCTGGTGTTCCAGGTGTCCATGGGCGACGCCGATTTCTTACCATCAGGTGATCCGTCTGCTCGTATACCGGGTTATGCCATAAAAAAAAAACTGTCCTGCGTAGGACATTCTCACAGAGTTAAACTGCACTATATAGGTACTCCATTCCAATAAAAATTTTACAGTTTCAAATTAAAAAAAAATCAAAAATTTTAATTTAATAATTGTGATTTAACATGATGTCTTTTTCTTTTCTGACAAGCGAACTTATTTTTTTGTTGTAGTATCCGGTTTTTTTTTATAATGCATGTCGTGGCAGCCTTTAATTAAGGCTGCACTATAGAGTGTTAAAATATGTTAAAAAACCTTTCATGTATTTTGGAATATGCTTTGTTGGTTGTCCTTAAATAAATAACATAACATCACGCTTTTTATCCCTAAAGGGGTAGACAGAAGTGCACACAGAAGTTACACCCACTTTTCACTATTTATGTTATGAGTCCCATGAAATAGGGGGTGAGCCTATTGCCATATACCGGGCACAATTCCAGGCTCCGTGCTACTACTGAGATTTTTAATTTAAAAAAACCCAGTAATACTTTGCCCGACCCGGGAATCGAACCCGAGACCCCATGCCCGGCAGTCGCACTTGCGACCACTCGGTCAATGAGGCAGTCTGTAGTGTAGTGAGTCAGTAAATAAATAAATAAATTAGTATTTGTTATTGGGTTGAAATAAATATTAAATCTTTCAGGTTTATTAATCCTTTCATAGGCGGTAACGTGAGTGAAAATAATTGGACAATATAACTTTTGTTAACCTCACCTAAGTTTAGCTTTCGGTAGCGAGTACCTAGCGATCCACAGCCTCGCCTCCCTGAGTTCCGGCGGTCCCTCATGGTACCAGGTTCCCTCCCGTCCTCTGTCCCTTTCTATGCGAGCCTCTTCCTCTTCTAGCTTCTTGTGGATCGCGTCTTCTCCTAGACTGTAGAGTAAAAAAGTATTACATCATATACTAATACTACCTACTTCCGCGCGGTTTCACACGCTCTGCTCAGCTCCTATTGGTCGTAGCGTGATGTTTTATAGCCTATAGCCATCCTCGATAAATGCGCTATCCAACACAAAAAGAATTATTCAAATCAGACTTGTAGTTACGGAGATTAGCGCGTTCAAACAAACAAACAAAAAAACAAACTCTTCCGCTTTATATATATAATAGTATATAAGATTATAAATGCGAAAGTTTGTGTGTACGTTTGTGGGCAGAAGCTAGTCCACGAATAAAATGTATTCAGTTAATTGAATTCGTATGTTTTCTTTAAAATCTATGACTCTGATGCGGCTAAATACTATTATTATTCCTTGAACACAGTTTTCTATTGGCAGTCAAAGGCTTAAGCAATATAAGGAGTTTTTTGGTAGTATTTTCACACATCGGGTTACATTGTATAATTTTTTTTATATTTGATGGGGCGACGTTTGACCACTATCTCGCCTGGTGGTAAGCGATGATGCGGTCTACGATGTAGCACGTCGTCCCATAAGCAACCAATTCACTCGGGCCTTGAAGACTCCCAGGTTGTACCCTTCAGGAAATACAGACTCTGGCAAAGAATCCCACTCTTTAGCAGTACGCACAAGGAAGCTTGAAGCGAAGCGCTTCGTGCGTGTGGGCGGAACATCTACCATGAATCGGTGACGCTTCGCCGATTGTCTTGTGGTACGATGATGGAGAGGACTAGGGGGAATCAAGTTGTGCAATTCCCCTGCACACTCACCGAAATGTATCCGGTAGAAAACCGAAAGGCTTGCAACCTTACGCCTGTGCTCGAGGCTTTGAAGCCGAGCCTTTATAAGCGCATCATCGTCGATGAGCCTCTTGGCACGCCTCTCAATGTGCTCTAACGCGTCCAGCTGATATTTTGCCGAGTCGTCCCAAAGATGAGAGCAGTACTCCATACAGGACCGAACCTGTGCCTGGTACAGGCTCAGCAATTGTTTCGGCGTGAAGTACCGTCTCACCCTCCATAGGATACCCAACTTCCTACCAGCCAGTTGCGCTTTTGACTCTATATAGGAATCAAAGTTGAGTGTGGGCGTCAGAGCTACACAATTTTCCCACGGTTCCTTTTGTCTCTCTTATTAAATATAGCCTATGATCATCAATAATGTAGGATTCCAACGGTAATAATTTTTCAAATCGGCCGGGTAGTTTCGGAGGAGATTCCATTCAAACAAACAAACAAAAAATCAAATTTTTCCTCTTTTTAAATACTATCAGTGTAGTATTATTACTCAATCATATACAAAACGGCTGAAGTGATCGGGGTGAAATTTGGAACAGTTGTAGATTCTAGTCTAGAATAACACATAGGCTACTTTCTATTGCATGAGATCGCGGGCAAATCTGCTAGTAGAAGATAATATGGACTATCTATAATCTATACTTACTAGCTGAGGAGATCTCGCAGCCGCACTCGCCTCTCTGCCGGCCCCTCTCCGAAGAGACACACCGGCTCGCCGAGCTGACGGAGACTGCGACGCACCTGGAAATATACGCATAAAGTTATAAAAAAGTAATCCATCAAGATATTTTTATTGTTTCAACGATCTCTATTCTACCAATCAAGCCGTTTCGTTATCCATAATGGAGGTATTTGTGGAAAATTGTATGGTCATCAAGATTAAGAGTGTGTACCAAATATCAGAGTTTGTGTAACATAACATAACATCACGCCTTTTATCCCAGAGGTGTACATTATGCCACTGTACAATGTAACACCCACTTTTCACTATTTATGTTGAGTCCCATGTAATAGGGGGTGAGCCTATTGCCATATACCGGGCACAAGTCCAGACTTCGTGCTACTACTGGGAATTTTTAAAAACCCAGTAATACTTTGCCCGACCCGGGAATCGAACTCGAGACCCCTTGCCCAGCAGTCACACTTGCGACCACTCGGTCGACGAGGCAGTCTGTGTCAGTTTGTGTCTTTGTATGTTACTCAAACACATCAAAACGGCTGAAAAGATCAGGATTACATTTGGAACAGACCGTACATCATGGTCTGGCATAACTCAAAGGGTACTTTTTATTCCACGGGGACGCGAGTGAAGGCATGGGCAGAAGCTAGTACATACATACATTATAAGTTCTCGAATGCATACTAACCTCGTCATCATCAGTGGACACGTTGAGCTGCCGAGCCTTGCGTCTCCGCTCAAACTCCTCCAGCAGAGCCTTCTTGTCGCGAGACATCTCCTCTTCCAGCTCCATGTATTCTGTAGAAATACATGATATAAATAATTACATAACATCACGCCTTTTATCCCCGAAGGGGTTGGCAAAGGTGCACATTACGGCACTTAATGCCACTGTACAATGTAACACCACCTTTTCACTATTTATGTTATGAGTCCCATGTAATAGGGGGTGAGCCTAGCCCTATTGCCATATAGGTACCGCGCACATTTGCAGACTTCGTGCTACTACTGATAATTTTTAAAAACCCAGTAATACTTTGCCCGATCTGGTACCACACGGCCAACGAGGCATTCATACACGCATCATACAGATATACATGAATGAGAAGATTATAATAATATATAATTGGTATAGTTTGCTAAAGTATTCAGGTAAGAAAATAGAGTTTGATTCAGTACTGAGACAATAACCATTGGTTGTCAGGAGCAGACTGGCGCCCGAATATTGAAATGATACTCGACTTTAAGTTGTACACTTGTACTACTTACTATCGTGCTACAAATAATTTGTAGTCAGAGTTTTTCTTGAGAGGGTCTCAAAGTCGGGCATCGTTTTAATATTTGACAAACAGTTACGAAATATATGCCTTCGTTACAAAGCGTGCAATTTAGGTTTTTTTTTTTTTTAAGGGGGGAAAATCATCGAATGACTGCTCCCGCCTGGGTGAGGCAGAAGGGAGTGTCAGACTCTTACTGACTAAAAACCACCCCGTCCCTTCTCCTGCACGTCAAGCCGGAGCCCCGGTTACCCGTTAGGTTCTCCGCGACTCCGAATCGGCATCGGCCGTATTGGGCCCATCTGTGGTGGTCTGATGGCTCTTTGAGGCGCGCGCGGAACGCGACGCGCTGTACGCTCGGGGTACAAGTTAGTATAACGACAGCTACTGTCTCTGTACTAAATCAATCTTTGTTTTCTTACCTGCATACTAAATAACTGCAGACTGTACGGCCATTTGTTAGGATATGTGTATACTCTGCCCCATTGGCCGAGTGGTCGCAAGTGCGACTCCGGGCTAGGGGTCTCGGGTTTGATACCCGGGTCGGGCGAATTAGTACTGGGATTTTAATAAATAAAAAAATGTCAGTGGTAGCACGGAGTCTGGAAATGTGCCTGGTATATGGCAATAGGCTCAACCCCTATTACATAGGACTCATAACATAAATAGTGATAATAGTGCCTACCCCTTCGGGGCTAAAAGGCGTGATGTTATGATGATGATGATGTGTATAATTAAAGGTTTTTACGAATTTTTGTTTCTCTTTCTTACTTCATAAGAATATTAATGACATAGACGAGCGAATAGGGTGTTGGTGGCGCCAAAAAAATTAGAGGCACCTTTGAGGTGCTTGCCTAAGCCGCTGTCTAGGTTTAACTCGCCTCTGCATACATTAACCCTCATGGCTGACTATATTACACAGATTTTATTCACAAAAAGATTTCAACTGTGAAGAATATGAGGTAGACATAGAAACTGCATCACACTATTTGGATAGAAGTAAGTTTGTTAAGATTTTTTTTTCTTTTTTAATATCTTTATTTATTTAGTGGCTATTATACACTAATAACCCATTTTATTTACATATCATACACGACGCCACTATCAAACATCCATCCATGTCAGACCATAAAGTTTATTACCAGACACCAACAAGAAATGCAAATTCTTACCGCTTGAAATTTGTATGTCCCCCAAATCCTTTCCGCCAATGTCCTCGGCCCCTTCCTTGGCTGCAGCAGCCAGGGCGGCCAGCCTGGCTTTTTCCTGCTCCTCCAGAGACCCATAATGCACTTGTTTAGGCTTCTTTACCAACACAACATCATCATCATCAGACATTTTGAGGTTATGTTTATTTTTCGGCTTTTATACAACTGCCTTGCCCTTTGAATTGTTTTAGTAATTAATACACTTAGAAATAAGAAGTTTTATTTAGAGAATGCTAGCAAATATCAATAAATTGTAGAATTTAATAACGGCGGTATTGATATACACGTTTGACAGTTCCACAATAAACAGAATCTGGCGTTACTCTTCACGCACTAATCTTAAAACTCAATTTTAACGATTGACGCCGTTCCCGACTAATTTTAATGTTAATGTAATTTTAATGTCTTATCTGATTAAAATTTTTGTAATAAATTCTTACTTTTACAAAGTAACATAGACATTTGCTATTCTTATATTCTACTGGAATAATGTTGATTGAATAAATTTTTGAGATTCCAAATTTGCGTGTAACGAAGTTCGTTCGCAGATCAAAATTTGAGTATACCACAGTTAAATTTGCAAAACCGTTTAGCGTAATCTTTTTTCCTACATTGCTATTTTAGAAGTTAAACATGAAATTAAAAATATACTCGAATTCCAAATTAAGCTCAATCATGAAAATAACTAAGTTTTTCTGATTTTTAATTATCTCAAATATTCGTAAACATCAATGTTCTTTTTTGTTTTATAATGAGGAAGTGGAATTGTTTACTGGCACATTAACAACACCGGGCAATGGTCGTTGTTTACGTCAGTGCGATTCTGCAAATAATTTACAAAAATTCTAATAAATACTTCGACTAAAATGTAAAAATACATGTCAATAATATATTATAATTTTAATTATTGACATATTATTTCAGTTTTCGTGTAGTAAATAGCAATTTGTTTGACGTTAGTAACATAACCTATAAGTGCGTATTAATTTTGTGTAACATTCTTCTAAATTATGGCTCTGCAGTTATCTAGGCGGGAGGTGGACGACCTAAGGTCATCCCTAGACCGTGCGATATACAGAACTATTGGGAAATCTGATAGTTCTTTGCTATCGACCGTTTCTTCATGTCTGTCTAGTGGGTGAGTTTAAACTTAAAGAAATACTTGTTTATTATTAGTTTACAAACTTTATATGGTGTTTGTTATACTTATTAGAGTTTATTCTAGCACGATTATCGTTTATGTAGCCTTAGGAATCAAGCGTTCAGTAATATTCTTAGTTGATTCTGTAGCATCCTTAAAACATTGAAAATGAAATGTTTGGTTACATCAAAATTGTGTTAGTCCTTTAGTTATAGTCTAAAATTACCCTAATTATGAACTTATAGCTTGGAATGGCTGTAATTCCCTAGTATTTTAAAACCTTTTTTGACTAAAAGTATTATATTTTCCTTCAATTCTTTAGATTGTCTCGGGAAGTAATAAATTACTTATATTATCAAATCAAATATGTATATATATCATATACATAATATATATTTTGGGGTTCGTAACCTGGCCAGGACAATGAGATATCACAAACAGTTGATTGTATGAATGATGTAGAATGATGCAGAGTCAATCACAACTGTGTTTTATGTAAAACTAGCTTCTCCCCGCGACTTCGTACGGGCAATCTCGTTTTCTCCCGTTCCCGTAGAATTTTAAGGACTTTTTTCTGCCATAAGAACCTCCTGACAACAATAAACACAACTAATTAAAATCCACCAAATCGGTCTAGCTGTTCTCAAGTTATGGCGTGACAATGGGAAACGGGTTCCATTTATATATATAGATACAAACTTGATTATTGTTATATTCTGTGCTGTACCCCTTACTCACTAAAACAGATGTCTATAGATTATTAATCACCTCTACAATTCCAGCTACGAACGCCGTAAAATAATAGACAAGATATCTGCACACATTGACTCCAAGAAAGCAAGCAAGCTAGCGGACAAAGTAATCGCTCTAGCGCAAGAACTGGTCTCTAGTTCCAAGACCCAGAAACGTAAACATGAGTCTTCAGACCGGGATAAGGATGTCAAGAGGTCTAGACATGATGAGAAGGAGGAAAAGGAGGATAAGAAAGAGGAGAAAAAGAATGGAGCAGAGGGTGCCGTGCTGCCAGAAGGAGAGACGGTCGGGTCAAAGATGGCTGTTTTAAGCGCTGATAGGATTAAGGTGGGTAGTATAAGATGTTTTGTTTTTTGTTGTCCTATTTAAGCCTATTTAATAAATAAATTAAGTCCTATTTAATTAATTTATTAAGATAAGCCTCTAAACGAGCAGACATATCACCTGATGGTAAGCATTTGGCGTCGCCCATGTACACCTGAACTACCAGAGGCATTACAATACAAGTGCGTTACCAGCCTTTTGGGATTGCGAATTTGAGGATTGTGGGGGATTGGGGAGGAGGGGGGATAATTGGGCCTTCGTTAACCTCACTTAAATAACGAATCACAACGCAAGCATTGTTTCACGTTGGTTATCTGCTCGTTGGTGGTATCACTCCGGTTGAGCCCGCCCAGCAGTGCCAAAGCATGGCCCTCTCATACTTATTATCTCCATACTAAAGGCATACCTACAAAATCTATTATGGGTTTTAGTTATAGACAGCCTACAAAATCAACTGCTGGATTATAACCCTCCTCTATGTAACAGAGTTTGTCATATTATTATTCTCCTTGTTTATAACCAGCATGCTAGAGATAAAAAAATTTGATTCATGATGGCACGGTTAGTGCGGTGGCTATGCAACCGGCTGCCGTAAAATGTGTCGCGGGTTAGATTCCCCAACACTTTGTGTGATCCACAAATTGTTTTTCCGGGTCTGGGTGTCATAATCATAAATGCACCCACGACACGGGAGAAAATCGTAGTGTGGGGCAATGTTTTAAAAAAAAGATAGAAGAACAAATTCAAATTTTTAGACCCATAGTTGAGTGTTATGACTCCTGCTGCCGGGCAAGGGGACTCGGGTTCGATTCCCGGATCGGGCAAAGTACTATTGAGTTTTTTTTTAATCTCAGTAGTAGCATGGAGTCTGGAACTGTACCCGGTATATGGCAATAGGCTAACCCCCTATTACATCGGACTCATAACGTAAAATAATAGTGGGAAGTGAGTGTTACATTGTACAGTGGCAAAACTCGTGAAGTTTTGTGTTGTTAATTATGCTACAGAACAGTCCTTATATTTTTTTCAAAAAAAAAACTTTACTTAACCACATAAATAACCCAATTCTCATTCTCTTCCAGTTAATGATGGCAAACGCTCAGAAGGAAATAGAAGAGAGAAAGAGAGCCCTCCTAGCTATGAAGGGAGAGTCCAAGAGCGGAGTGAGTGCTGCCGCGGCCACCGCTCAGCAGCTGAAGGTCCAAGTACAGCAGAACAGCTCCCTGGCACCGCCCAGTGTTATCAAACCGGTGCTGTATTCCAAACCTGGTATGTATTCTTTATATTTCTTTTAGCATAGGTATGTTGTCAGCGCCTCTCTTCTAATTCTTCTGTTTTAATTTTTCAACTCAATGTTTTTATTACTTCCCCTGTCACACTTTTATTTTCTTTATTATATTTTATTTATGCTGCATCGTGCCTGGTGCTGGATAAATGCTTTTTCTTTCTTTCTCTTTCTATTGTACCTCTATACCTACAAGCTCCGTCAGCTACCCCGGTCACCGGGGCGAGTGGAACCGGCGAGAGATGTCACGCGGTGTTCCACAGGGTTCGGTTCTGGGGCCGCTCCTGTGGAACATCGGCTATGACTGGGTGCTGCGCACCGACCTCCCGAACGGCGTTAGCACAATATGCTACGCCGACGATACGCTGGTGCTAGCGCACGGGAGGTCACACCAGGCGGCGGCCGACTTAATGGCGACAGCGGTTGCGACAGTCGTTGAGAGAATCCGGCAGTTGGGACTCGAGGTGGCGCTCCACAAGTCCGAGGCCATGTGTTTTCATGGCCGCGGGAACGCGCCACCTCCGGGTGGGTCCCAAATAACGGCGGGAGGAGTTACCATCGGCGTCGAGACGACGATGAAGTACCTAGGACTCGTCCTCGACAGTCGGTGGAACTTCATTGAGCACTTCCGACGTTTGGCTCCAAAGTTGGAGAGGACGGGGGCTGCGTTTAAACGCATCCTCCCCAACCTCGGGGGGCCAAACGCCTCCTGCCGGAGGTTATACGCCGGGGTCGTGCGGTCCATGGCCCTCTACGGCGCCCCTGTTTGGGCGCCAAACCTGTTGCGGCGTCCCGCTCGGACGCTGCTCATGGCACAGAGCGATCCGAATGATCCGCGGATACCGCACGATCTCTGGGGAGTCGGCGAACCTCCTTGCCGGGTTACCGCCGTGGGATCTGGAGGCGAAAGTGCTCGCGCGCGTGTACAGCATGCGCGCGGAGGCACGTCGCCGGGGCGACACTCCGCTGCCGCGCCAGGTAAGTGCGTGGCGGGATGAGCTCCGGCGCGATCTCATGGCGGAGTGGCAGCAACGACTGTCGCAACCGAGGGCTGGGCTCGCTGCCATCGCAGCGGTAAGTCCCCTCTTTGAGGAGTGGCTTGAGAGACGCTACGGCGTCCTCACCTCCCGCCTGACGCAGGTCCTCACCGGACATGGAAGTTTCGGGAGGTACCTGTGTCTGATGGGGCGGGAGGAAACGCCCGGGTGTCATCACTGCGAGGACCGCCCTGAGGACACGGTGGAACACACGGTGGGAGAATGCCCTTCGTGGGCTGAGCACCGCCGTGTCCTCAGGGAAGTGATCGGCGATGGCGACCTCTCGCGTCCGGGCCTAGTGCAGGCCATGATGCGGAGCGAGGGGGATTGGGATGCCGTCTCCTGCTTTTGCGAAGCAGTCATGCTAGCTAAGGAGGAGGCGGGACGCGTGAGGCAGCGAAGCGCTGCCTCCTCGCAACCCAGCCATCGCGAAGGACACACCGGGCGTCGGGGATCGCGGGACGATCTCCGGCCACCGTAAGCGCGGGCCTGCGGACGGCGAGCATGGGTGGCTCCCCGTCCGACCAGAAACAGACCCGAGCGTACGGCGCCGTCGCGTTCCGCGCGCGCCTCAAAGAGCCATCAGACCACCACAGATGGGGCCCAATAGGGCCGATGCCGATTCGGAGTCGCGGAGAACCTAACGGGTAACCGGGGCTCCGGCTCGACGTGCAGGAGAAGGAACGGGGTGGTTTTTAGTCAGTAAGAGTCTGACACTCCCTCCCGCCTCACCCAGGCGGGGGCAGTCATTCGATGATTTTCCCCCCTTAAAAAAAAAAAAAAAAAAAATACCTACAAGCTGACTAATTTTTTTACTTCGCCTTTTAAACCTTCCCTGGACTTCCACAATCATTTCAAGACCACAATTAATCAAATCGGTCTAGTCGTTTTCGACTTTAAGCGAGACTAAAGAACAGCAATTACCAGGCCCAATGAACACCCCCCCTTTTCCCCAATCTCACCAATCCTTGAATCCCCAACGATCATCATCAAACTCCTAATCCCCAAAAGGCCGGTAACGCACTTGTGGCGCCTCCGGTGTTCCAGGTGTCCATGGGCGACGCCGATTGCTTACCATCAGGTGATCCGTCTGCTCGTTAACTGGCTTAAAATTAATTATAACATATTTGTTTTCAGTGGGAGGTGGTCTAAGTCATGAGGAGTTGGAGAAGCAAAGAAAAATAGCCGAACTGCAAGCCAGGATACAGAGGAAATTAGCTGGTAAGTCAATGTGTTAAGGATTATATCCATTTGATGAAACATTCCTGCTTGGTTCTTAAATAAATTGAAAAAAATTTGTCTTTCAGTTATGACAAAAGACAAAGACAAAGATTATTTATTTGCAAAAACACGTGTGAGATAATAATCTATACTAATATTATAAAGAGGAAAGATTTGTACCTGTTTTTGTATGTTTGTATGTTTGTAATGAATAGGCTCAAAAAGTACTGGGCCCATTTAAACAATTCATTCACCAAAAGAATGCTACATTCTTCCAATTTGACATAGGCTACATTTCATTTTGAAAAAAATTAGGGATTCGTTGGTAAAATTTGAACAATGTAACCGAAGGTGTAGAAAAATGAGTCTTAAAATGTGTTTCGTCGAATGCGCTACCGAAACTATTAGCGATAGAACAAAATAATGTACAACAATATTGAAGAACATCATAATGTCTACAAAAAAATCCGCGGTAGCATATGTCCAACTATTGTAGTTATGTCACTACAACAATCCAAATTTCCAAAAATAAATAATTGTCTACCCCGTGCGAAGCCGGGACGGGCTGCTAGTACATCATAAAATGCACATTATAAGTTGTACAGATGAGCAGTGAGCATAGTATCAACATGTTTGACCATTTCTGGTGTACAAATGTGAAATACATACATACATAACTTCACGCCTGTCTCCCATGGGGGGTAGGCAGAGACTAGGGAGTGCCATTTACTACAATTCCTACATACCTCTGTCGCTTCATCAACAGTAATCAACCTTTTCATGTATGCTCGTCGGTTAAGGGTACTTTTAATTCGACCCTTGTGTAATATAATATCGCCAATCTGGTGGCTTACTCTTGAATCCAATTCCATTCGATCGACATTGGTATTGCGAAATTTCACGTCGTACTCTTGAGTTACAACACTAGCGCCCATTGCATCCGTATTGCGTGGATATTGAATGAATTAAATGGTATTGAGTTTGGCTTTATATCCCGTACTCTAAATGCTATATTAACAGCTACGATTGTGGTTGTATTGTTTTGACATTGAATAATTATTGAAATTTTATTGGATTGAAATTGCATTGACATTGAGATTGGTTTCAAGAGTAAGCACCGTGGTCAGTATATGTCCGTCTAGGGCGCCCTCTGCCGACGGCCGCATTCATATCAGCTCTGTATACTTCTTTCGTTACTCTACTTTCATCTATCCTTTCTACATGTCCAAACCAGCGTAACATTCCCTTTTCAATCATTGTCACTACATCATCTTTGAACATAAGTGACTCACACACTTAGGTGACATATTTATGTTATGGTGGCCCGGGTTCGAAACCTACCAACGGCAAGTACCAATGTGACTTTTTCCGAGTTATATGTACTTTCTAAGATTATTTAGACACCATATTAGTGTGGGCTCGCCATGTTTCGGCACGAATGGGCCGGCTCGACCGGAGTGATACCACGGCCTCACAGAAAACCGACGTGAAGCAATGCTTGCGTTGTGTTTCGTCGTGTGAGTGAGGTTACCGGAGGCCCAATTACTATTGGGGAAGGGGTTCCCCAATCTACCCAATTCCTGAATCCCCAACGATCCTCAAACTCCTAATCCCCCCAAGGCCGGTAACGCACTTGTAACTTGTGAGAAGAGACCTTTGGTCAGCAGTGGGCATTTATAGGGTGTTGATGTCATATACACAAAGTCACGGGTTCGTTTCCCAGGCGGTGCTCTAACGAGCACGGGGGGCAGTGGTCCAGCCCCTCTGATCCTGGACCGCGAAGGTCGCACGGTGGACACCAGCGGGAAGCGAGTGCAGTTAACACATGTTGCGCCTACGTTGAAGGTTCGTATTTTTATATTTTTGGTAGTGTAGTTTGATTATTGGTCTAAGTGCAAAATAGTTTGTTAGAGCCGATTTTTCTACCGCTTAAGATAAATTTTAACTAAGTAATAACTTTGAATATTTGGCAATACTTCTATACTGAAAACTGTCAAATGTAAATTTTATTCTATAGTTGAGAATTACCTGATGATTGAAAAGATCGAGTCTTAGTCATACTTGTATACGGGGTCAAATGTTCAATGAGGTAGTAATAAACACAATGTTTTTTAAAAGAACTTTAAGAAAATATCTGAAAAATATCATTTTAATCCTTCATATCGGGTCGGGAATAAATTTTTTTGCCTTTTCTACCGACTTCCAAAAAAGTATTTATAATACGGTACTCGCCAACTAGTCAAATTCAATACATTTTTCGAACTGTCATATACGACAGTCTTCTATGAATTTTGTACGAGATTGTGTATTGTGACGTCACGTTTTGTTAGCGTCAAACAGCATACTTATTTGTTAAAAATTTGCTGGAAAAATACTAAAATTAAGTTGGTCATAAAATCAATTAATAAAAGTGTAATTATATCTTATAAGATAAGAGTGTGATATTCAGTTGTATTGAACAGTCGATATAATTTATGTTTGATCAAGGAAAGTACCGTGTTGTTGAGCCTTATCGTTGTTTGCAGGCGAACATCCGCGCCAAGCGGCGCGAGGAGTTCCGCGCGCAGTTGTCTGGCGCGGGCGCGGGCGCGGCGGCGGGCGAGGCCGGCGCGCGCTGGGTGGACGAGCGCGTCTGGGCGCGCGCGCCGGCCCGCGCCCGCCGCCCGCTGCGGTTCCACGAGCCCGGCAAGTTCACGCAGATGGGGGACCGACTGCGGATGAAGGTACCACTCACATTGCAATATTTCTACATCGAGACCCTATCTACCGCAGCGGGCGGCGCGCCGGCCCGCGCCCGCCGCCCGCTGCGGTTCCACGAGCCCGGCAAGTTCACGCAGATGGGGGACCGACTGCGGATGAAGGTACCACTCACATTGCAATATTTCTACATCGAGACCCTATCTACCGCAGCGGGCGGCGCGCCGGCCCGCGCCCGCCGCCCGCTGCGGTTCCACGAGCCCGGCAAGTTCACGCAGATGGGGGACCGACTGCGGATGAAGGTACCACTCACATTGCAATATTTCTACATCGAGACCCTATCTACCGCAGCGGGCGGCGCGCCGGCCCGCGCCCGCCGCCCGCTGCGGTTCCACGAGCCCGGCAAGTTCACGCAGATGGGGGACCGACTGCGGATGAAGGTACCACTCACATTGCAATATTTCTACATCGAGACCCTATCTACCGCAGCGGGCGGCGCGCCGGCCCGCGCCCGCCGCCCGCTGCGGTTCCACGAGCCCGGCAAGTTCACGCAGATGGGGGACCGACTGCGGATGAAGGTACCACTCACATTGCAATATTTCTACATCGAGACCCTATCTACCGCAGCGGGCGGCGCGCCGGCCCGCGCCCGCCGCCCGCTGCGGTTCCACGAGCCCGGCAAGTTCACGCAGATGGGGGACCGACTGCGGATGAAGGTACCACTCACATTGCAATATTTCTACATCGAGACCCTATCTACCGCAGCGGGCGGCGCGCCGGCCCGCGCCCGCCGCCCGCTGCGGTTCCACGAGCCCGGCAAGTTCACGCAGATGGGGGACCGACTGCGGATGAAGGTACCACTCACATTGCAATATTTCTACATCGGGGACCCCTATCCTGACTGTATAACCTTTTTTATTTGACGCGGAAATACTTTCAAAAGGCGCCTAGCTTTTTGGGGGGGCATTTTCTATCGCTTATACCACGGGGAGTGCTCTAAGGAATTGTTTGACCTGATACCTGCCGCATCTTTTCGCCATCAACCCTCACTACAGCATATATATCCCCATCATATAGATGGTTAGCAGGCTACAACTGTGCGCTACTCACGTAGCTTTCTGCCTCGCACAGCAAAACTGTAGAATGATCTGTCGTCGGCGGTATTTCCGAACCGATACGACCTTCAAACCTTCATGAAAAGAGTGTGCTCCGTTTTAAAAGACCGGCAACGCACCTGTGACTCTTCTGGTGTTGCGGGTGTCCATGGCCGGCGCTGATCGCTTACCATCAGGTGATCCGTCTGCTCGTTTGCCTCCTATACCATAAGAAAAGACAGACTTATAGCCACCCTCAGCACCTGTAAGAGGCACCGGGTCTTCTGAAGAGACCAGAATCAGTGTATAACCTGGATATCTTCAAGGCCCGAGTGAATAGGTGCTTATGGGACGACGGGCTCCATCGTAGACCGCATCATCGTACACCACCAGGCGACATAGTAGTCAAACGTCGGCCCATCAAATATACAAATGACTGCTCCCGCCTGTGTGTGGCGGGAGGGAGTGTCAGACTCTTACTGACTAAAAACCACCCCGTTCCTTCTCCTGCACGTCGAGCCGGAACCCCGGTAACCCGTTCCAGTATTAAGTATTAATATTTTTTTACAAAATAATTTCCAGGCGCAGCTGGAAAAGCTTCAGAACGAGATATCTCAGATAGCTCGCAAGACTGGCATCTCGTCTGCCACCAAACTGGCACTACTGGCGGCCGACACGCCAGACTCCGACAGAGTGCCAGACATTGAGTGGTAAGCACACGTCTACAAGCCAAGTTACTAATTAATTACACTATACTAGTTTTACTTGTTTTCTCTCGCTGACCTACTGACTGACTGACTGACTAACTTTCTGACTGTCAACAGACGGACTGATTGACTGACAACTGACTGCCTCACTCACTCACCGACTCACTCACTAACTCGTTCACTCATTTATTTTTTTCATACCTGTCCATAACGATTCTTATTGAAAATGTGTGTCAATGAGTGTGTGATGTTTGTTGTTAGACAGAGTATGTGAGTTAGTAGGTACGTCCATAAATAAGTGAGTGAGTGGGTGACTGAGTGAATAAATGAGCGAGTGAGTGAGTGAGTCAGTGACTGAGTGAGTGTGTAAGTGAGTGAGTGAGCCACTGAGTGAGTTAGTGACTGACAATATTATGTGTGTCTTTGTGCGGATGTGATTGTGCGTTGCATACGTTTTATTTAAATCTTTGCGATTTTTTTATCCTTTCATTATTGAATAAGAGTCTCCAACAAGGAATACACTTAGAACACACAAATAATCCTTACTAATATGTATTACAAATCGGAAAGTGAGTTTGTTTGTTTGTTCCGCTTTCACGCCGTAACTACTAAACCGATTGCTTTGATTTTTTGCAGACGTAACGTTAGAAGTCCGGATTAAATAATAGGGTACTTTTTATCCCGGAAAATTGATATTCCCGAGGAAAAACAAAAGTATTGGTATAGATGGCGCTGTGTGCATTGGTATATGTCACATAGGCTACTTTTTATCCTTTTGTGACGCGAGCGAAGCCGCGGGTAAAAGCTAGTATTACAATAAAATAAAAATAAAAAACTAAGAACTATGTGCTTCCTATATTATAGGAAGTCATATTATTATAAATATCTTAAAAAACTTAAGGACAGCCTCGTTGGCCGAGTGCGACTGCTGCACAAGGGGTCTCGGGTGCGGTTCCCGGGTTGGGCAAAGTATTAAAACCAAAGTTAACACTAAAGATGCAGACAGAACTATAATAAAAAACAATAGAGAAAATTGTCAAAAAATATGGCACACATATAATAAAACATAATCAGACATATTAAAAAATCATTTCCAGGTGGGACAGTGTGATCCTGATGACGCCAGAAGAGCGTCAGCATCAGAACAAGCGTTCAGACACGTCAGACGAGTCAGACGACAGAACGCACTCGCAGAGGGTGGACGCGTGTCACGTCGGTGGAGATGATATAGTCGACAATCTCAACGAGCTGGCAATCACCAACCTTGTCGAACATCCGCAACAGCTGCGGCCGCCAAGTAAGTCGAGATTTTGTTTTAATAATAATCTTTGAAATACTATGTTAACTAACTTCTGCCAGCGGCTTCGCCCGCGTTCCAGTGGCACAAGGTAATTAATATTGAGTTCTCTCGACTGTCTCGACACTGTCTGTGTCGAATCCATCATTAGGTCGACTCCAGACCTTTATCAAATTGTAGTGTTTAAAATTCCTAATTGAAAAACATAATAGACGCATTACTCGCCCCTATAATTTTCGAAAGTTCCCCTCGGTTTCCCTAGGATCCCATCATCAGATCCTGACCTCATCGAAACGGGAACATCTCGGGAGTATACCCTTTCAAACAAAACAACAATTTTGGAAATGGTTTCACAAATGGCGGAGTACTGCGCGAACAAAAAAAAAACAATCAGCCGAACATAGTACCTCCTCTTTTTTTTGAAGTCGGTAAAAAGTTGCCTATGTGTTATTTCAGACAATAATCTAACCCTGTTCCAAATTTTAACCCAATCCCTTCAACCGTTTTGAGGTTAGGAACTGGGTGGTTTTTAGTCAGTAAGAGACACTCCCTCCTGCCTCACCCAGGCGGGAGCAGTAATTCGATGATTTTGACATGATTAAGAAAAAGAAAATTGAGCTTCAAACATACACACACAAACTATTGGATTTGAATTTTAAAATTACTTCCAATCGTCAACCTATACGTAGCTGGGGCTCCGGCTCGACGTGCAGGAGAAGGAACGGGGTGGTTTTTAGTCAGTAAGAGTCTGACACTCCCTCCCACCTCACCCAGGCGGGAGCAGTCATTCGATGATTTTCCACCCTTAAAAAAAATACGTAGCTGAAAAGTTTTCAGCGTTTTTTCAGTGAAAACGAAAATTTTAGGTTACAATATAGACCTTAGTACTCGCGTACTTAGATCTAGTTTCAAAAATACAAGCAATAAATATTTATGAACAAAGATAAAAATTATCCCTATCGAATGATCTTCTAAATAATATAATTGTAGCTACTTGTTTAGCGGCCAGCCGGCACCTAAGCAAACGCGTGTAACGAAACCATAGCGCGATTTAACTCGATCCCAACGCCATCTATCGAGCGCAGAGACAACTTTACTATGTAAGAGCGCCATCTCTACGCCATGCTTCGAAACTATGTGACGCCATTGTCCTTCCCTGTACTAGCAATCATACAGGATGTTTTGTTATTAGAAAATACGGCTGATGACAGTTTATGATAATTAAAAATCTAATTAGTCCGTCAGTTAGGTAACGAAAAAATTGTACGACACGTGTATTTTGTCATACAAGAAAACAATATTCACATAAAACGAATCAAAGTTTAGGAGTGGGAGCTAGCTACGTCATTTTAGAATATATATCGTACTCAAAAGTGACGTCATGCGATATTTCAAATCAATATATCGTCGAAAGTATTTGTTTCTGTAAGAAAATAAAAAATACGTGTGTAATGTTTTAAAATAATCTACCAGACGGACATTAAAATAAAAATTTGTCATCTACCCTATTATCTTGTATGAGTTCATAAGCAGATATCTTCAACCGATTGAGCTGAAATATTGTACTTCAGTTTGCATGGCAATAAAAAATTAACTATATTAAAGCTTATTTTAAAAAGTAATTTTATATTTAAACTAGCTACTATTCGGTTTCACCCGCTCTGCTCGTCGCCTATTTATCGTAGCGTGATGTTTTATAGCCTATAAGCCTTCCTCGCTGAATGTACTATTGGCTAGTTTCCTAGGTTTAAAATAAATTGTTTCAATTTTTCAATGCAATAAATAAATATTTTTTTTTTAACGTTGCCCGTTAATTTTAAGGAAATAAGTATGCTATTTGACGCAGAAATATGATGACGTCATAAGTTGCGATCCAATACAAAATCCATAGAAAAGTATGGTTTTTGACATTTCAATAAAAGTATTGAATTTGACTACCTGTCAACTACCGTATTGTCTAAATACTCAGACATCACTCATTTTAGAGTCGCGCTTTTTTTTATAGCATAAGCCGGTAAACGAGCAGACGGATCACCTGATGGTAAGCAATCGGCGTCGCCCATGGACACCTGGAACACCAGAGGCGTTACAAGTGTGTTACCGGCCTTTTGGGGATTAGGAGTTTGTGGATCGTAGGGGATTCAGGAATTGGGGAGATTGGGGAAGGGGAGGGTAATTTGGCCTCCGGTAACTTCACTCACACGACGAAACACAACGCAAGCAAGCGTTGCTTCACGTCTGTTTTCTACTCGTTGGTGGTATCACTCCGGTCAAGCCGACCCAGCAGTGCCGAAGCATGGCTCTCCCACACTTAAAAGTTCACTTAAAGCGTCTATAGTTCTGTCGCTGCAAATTCTTTGTACATATAATGACAGAGACAGCGATATTTAAGTACTTAAAATTGAGTAGCCTTGACTTGTGTATCCGACATAATAATATTTTTTGAAATCTGACTAGTAGTTTCGGAGATACGCGCGTTCAAACAAACAAACTATTTAGCTTTATATTGTATATTAGTAAGTGGCTACTGCCTCGTTGACGGAATGGTGGCAAGTGCGACTGCCGGGCAAAAGTATTGGTGGGATTTTAAATAAATCTTAGTGGTAGCACGGAATCTGGAATTGTGCCCGGTATATGGCAATAGGCTCACCCCCTATTACATGGGACTCATAACATAAATAGTGAAAAGTGGGTGATACATTGTACAGTGGCATTAAGTGCCGTAATTTGCACCTCTGCCTACCCCTGCGGCGATAAAAGGCGTGATATTTTTAGCTGATTGAAATATATATTGTAAGTCACGGTTTCCTTATCTGATGATGTTTTCCTTCCCCGTATTTCAGCATAACACGATTATAATAATACACTGATTTTCCTTAAATATATTTATTACAATTATTTATATTAATTAAGTATACATACATTTTTATACTAGAGAAAACGGTACATAATAACTCATATAAAATGTTAAATTACATATATAGGAGTATTTTAAACATCACATCAACAGCCTATAAGTGTCCACTGCTGACCAAAATCCTCTTCGGACACTGAGAAGGTTTGAGCATTTTACCACCACGCTTGCGTAATGCGGGTTGGCGATTTCAAACGTATAATTACAAATTATAAGCCCAGGTTTCCTCACGATATTTTCCTTCACCGTTTGTCAGTGGTGTCCCAATAATGTTAGAAAGTATATATAACTCGGAAAAGCCATATTGGTACTTGCCGTTGGTAGGTTTCGAACCCGCACTCTCATGCATGAGAAGCGGGTCTTAACCTCCGGGCTACCAGGTTTCCTACCTGGGCTTATAACTTCTAATTATAAGTTTGAAATCGCCAACCCGCGTTGAGCAAGCGTGGTGGTTGATGCTCGTAATGATCGTTTTTTTCTTGTCTAATAATATCTTCTGATTCACTTCGTTGCGGGAACCAAGACAGTTACTCATGTCCCTGGGTCGCGTCGGACTTCAGTGTTCCGGTGTTTTCATGGTTGTATCTACTGTAGATCCTAGCTTACAGGAGTTGCAGCGGTTTTGGGAGGTTGTGGCGAGCTTGTCCCAATTAAAAAAAAGCGTGGTGATTAATGCTCAAACCTTATCCGCGTGATAAGAGGTCTTTGGTCAGCAGTGGGGGCTTGTAGGCTGTCGATATATATTAAAGTATTAATTGACATAAATGTTTTGTTATATCTCTGCTTAAGTGCTTATCTACTTTTACTAATCGTCATCGGGAATACAAAATGAACCCAACCTCCGCATGAACTGCGGACAGCGGATGTTACAAACTATGACACAAGATGTTAATATTTTTATTTTTTCCGTAGTAGTACTAATAGCATTAAGGCTAGACGTTGTCACATTTGGACTAGGCGTTGTTGAAACTGTTTTAGGCATATTGTTGACAGTCGTAGATGTAGGCAAATTGTTGTTTGGCAACGCTCCATAGGGATTGTTGTTGATAGATGTAGCGAAATTGTTGTTATTTGGCAGCGCTCCATAGGGGTCCTTGTTGTTGACAAATGTAGGCAAGTTGTTGTTATTTGGCAATGCTCCGTAGGGATCGTTGTTGATAGATGAAGCGAAATTGTTGTTATTTGGCAGCGCTCCATAGGGGTCCTTGTTGTTGACAAATGTAGGCAAGTTGTTGTTATTTGGCAATGCTCCGTAGGGATCGTTGTTGATAGATGAAGCGAAATTGTTGTTATTTGGCAGCGCTCCATAGGGGTCTTTGTTGTTGACAGCTGTAGGCAAATTGTTGTTGTTCGACAGAGCTCCATAGGGATCGTTGTTGTTGACAGATGTAGGAAAGTTGTTGTTGTTGATATAACCACTGCTGCTTCTGAAGCGGTTCATGGGATTCTGATCATTATTCTTAGGGTAAAAAGCTAGCATATCCGTCAAAGGACTATCGATTATAGGTCTAGGCTTATAGCTATTATATCCGGCAAAGCTCTGGCCGTTTGGATTTTGATAGTTGTAATATATTGGTGTGTTATCCGGGTTTCTATAACCGGGTGTAACCGGACGAGGTTCATAACCAGGCGGATACCCGTACGGATATGATCTTATATACGGACGGTTGTTATAACCGGTTATATTATTAGTCTTGTTAAATAGATAATTATAATTTGGATTGAAAATGTCGTATATATTTGTTGTATTGTAATTATGTTGTGTATTCACTGGAATTTTTATTTTTCTGTAATAGGCGTATCTCTTAGGTCTTTCTAAGACCTGGTTTTCATATTGTGTGTGGATAACAGGTCCGGATACCGTGTCGGGTAGACTTCTTCGCACCCGTATGTCCATTCCATTTGGTTCGTCCTTTATGCCGTAATTATTGCGTTGCGCAAATATATTTATAAGGCCTACTATGAAATATATGGGGAACATGGTCTTTAGTTATACTGACTTGTTTTTTCAAAATTGTATAGATTGTATTTTAATTTAATGTCTATATATTGTATAAAGGTTATATTGTACTATAATTTCTTGTATATCAACACTTAAAATCAACTAAATTACACTCATAGCCGTTTTTACTGATTTCCTCTAAACAATATTTTAATTAAGAGTCTCTTATCTTAGCGTGAAGCACTTAAACCGACCCCTTACTTGCACTGTAAAGTGTCACTTATAGGTTGATAACCACAATGAAGAAAATCATTTAGCTTGAGGGGTTCCTTAAAATTTAGGAAAGGTAAATGGTCACGAGTCACTAAAACACTGTTGAAAATTTAGTATTACACTTCTGTCTAACCTTTCGAGGATAGAAAGCCGTGATGCTATCTTAAAACACAGTCACTAGTCTCGAAGCACACTTTTAAACACACAATTTTACTTTTTCTTCATATTACGTTAATAGGAACTTTAATTTATTAAAATGAAGTTTTTAAAACTTTGTTTTTGCACTGTTATCTATTGGAGTTCAAAGTATTAACAAAATAGTTCCAACGATTTATCACTTGTGATAAAAAATTAACTAAGATTTTCCTTGTAGACACTTTAATAATGCGTCGTATATTTGGTTCTTGACTAGAGATCACGTATCACTGAATGCAGTGTAAGACGGCCACTCCGAGGGTGAACAGACGACCTGATATAGGTCGTAAGTCGCCGTGCAGGTCGCTTCCAACCTCGCGATGTGTAGTCTTTAGGGAAGGACAGTGGGAGGCAGTGGACGCACAATGACAATAATTTGCGTCGAATCTTTAATTATATATAAATTTTAGTAAAGATAGTCTCTTGTTTCGTGTATTGTATCAAACTGACTATTTATTATATGTTTAATTCTATATATATAAATGTTTATATACAGGCTGAATGAATTAATAATGTAACCAATAATTGGATTGATTGTATAACAGTATCCTATGGAGTTTCTTGCTCGTTCTTCTACATAGGAATCTACACTTTGGAACGAGTAAATAGAGCGGGCCCCGTCAACTGGAACTGGTCAGCTCCAGACTAAGGTTATTTTCTTTTTCGATCTCTTTGACTGGATTTTGGTGTTACATTGTTCTCATACGATTGAACCCACAAAACTGTGTAACTAAAAAATTGTATTGTGAACCTGAAAAAGAGTTCCTTGCTCGTTCATCTACTTAGGAATCTACGTCTTGGCATTCCAGTGCCTTTCTGGTCTAACTGAAATAAATGATTTGGACTTTATTGACTTTTAGAGCAACTGAAGAACTGACTATCTCCTAAATTTTAAAGAACGCCAAATCTCGGATAGGTGACACTTAACGATATTTTATGTTTTTATCAACCTGTATAACATTTAACTGTATAAGCAAGGGGTTACTTTAATGGCTCCGTCACCCTAAATAAGTTAGTTAAGTGATGACGGCCATGACACTTTTATCTATAACTAGCAACCCGCCCCGGCCTCACACGGGTGCGATACACATGTATTATACATTGTAAACCTTCCTCTAGAATCATACTATCTATTTAAAAAACCGCATCAAAATCCGTTGCGTAGTTTTAAAGATCTAAGCATACATAGGGACAGACTGACGGCGGATAACGACTTTATTTTATAATATGTAGTGATTTCGTTAAGTTATAATTCCCGTGAGATATACTAAATAAATTATTATGTTTTTGGTCTTACTCACGTAATTATTTGACGAGGAACTCGACTAGTTTCAAGCCTAGCTAGAGGCTCATATTTATGTGCAGCATTTCGCGACCCGCGACGCGGCGACTGTCGCTGCTACTGATATATAATCTTTGTTAAGTTATTATTCTTCATCATCATCATTATCAACAGCCTATAAATGCCCACTGCTGAGCAAAGCCTCTTCTCACACGGAAAAGGTTTGAGCATTAATCACCACGCCTACTCAATACGGGTTGGCGATTACATACTTATAATTATAAATTATAAGCCCAGGTTTCCTCCACTGTTTGTCAGTGGTGTCTAGATAATCTTAGAAAGTACATATAACTCGGAAAAAGTCACATTGGTACTTGCCGTTGGTAGGTTTCGAACCCTCATGCATGAAAAGCGGGCGTCTTAAATCTCTGGGCCACCACGACTACTATTCTTATATTAGTTACTAGCTTTTACCCGCGGCTTCGCTCGCGTCACAAAAGGATAAAAGTAGCCTATGTGACATATACACACAGAGAATATAAAATTTTTCCGGGATAAAAAGTACCCTATTATTTAATCCAGACTTCTAACTTTACGTCTGAAAAAATTCAAAGCAATCGGTTTAGTAGTTAAGGCGTGAAAGCGGAACAAACAAACAAACTCACTTTCCGATTTATAATATTAGTAAGGATTATTCTTAAGTTATTTTAACTTATTGTGCAAAAGTAATCACGCTGTATATATATGTTATAAAGATACTCTATATTTAGACCAGTCTATTGTTTACTTGGAACTTGTCTAATTAACAGAAATAACATACAATCATTCGATGCTTTAATTAATTCTCAGTAAATTGTTGATAAAAAATAATTGACAACGCTTGCGTTGTTTCGCTGTGAGAGGTTACTCAAGGGCCAATCCCTGTTCAACAGGGATAATGACGGGATAATAAAATTAAAAATAAATTTAGTCCGTCAGGTAGATAATGAAAAAATATTAGACATAATTATATTGTTTTGTTTTGTCGTATACGAAAACAATACTTGGAAAATATACCGCGGATACCTTTTTGAATATCGATAGCAAAGTATTATTGGGTTTTAAAAAAATCTCAGTAGTAGCACGGAGTCTGGAACTGTGTCCGGTATATGGCAATAGACTCACCCCCTATTACATGGGACTCGTAACATAAATAGTGAAAAGTCGGTATTACTTCTGTGTGCACGTCTGCTTATCCCTTTGGGGATAAATGATGTTATGTTATGTACCTTTTCGATTTTGACATCACATCAAGAGGTCATGGCAGTCCGCTAGTGGTCTGTGGAGCTCTTCTATAAAAGAGGGAATGGTTGGAGTTCGCAGTATATAAGGTTCAGGTTTATCAGAGAGCGCTGCTGCTCAGCCTGCATTAAATATGTAGTCCCGTAGGGTATACGACACCCGTGCCAAGAGTAGCGGTGGTGATAAATATATTCTACTATCTGCCGTCATAACACGTGGATGCTGACTTAAAAAGTATAATATTAATGTTATTAATATTTTTTTTTTATTTATTTTACACTTTATGTACAAATGTGTAGGTATACAATGACGGGCTTATTGCCTGATGGCATTCTCTACCAGCCAACCACAGGGTGATGCAAAGAAGTGTTACACTAGGATATAAGCGAAGTTTGTATCTATTGAAAAACGAGGGTGATAAATGAACGTATATAGAGGTATAAAGGTATCCCAGTACATAAACTACATACCAATACTGCATACTAATATGAAACACAAATGTAATACTATTGTAATAATAAATACTAATAATGTATTGTTGTATATATGTATTCTTGGAAAAATGGACGTAGATACAATGAGTTGTAACCACAAGGAGATCAAAGTGCCTACAATATTGCTCTATATAATTGAACTTCTAAGAAACTGATTCGTTCAAGGTCAATGTCAATGTCTAAGTGTGGGAGAGCCATGCTTCGGCACGAATGGGCTGGCTCGACCGGAGTGGTACCACGGCCGAGCAGAAAACCGACGTGAAGCAACGCTTGCGTTGGGTTTCGTCGTGTGAGTGAGGTTACCGGAGGCCCAATTACCCCCCTCCCTAATCCCCGTGTCCCCAATACCCGAATCCTCCACAATCCTCAAATTCCCAATTCCCCAAAAGGCCGATAACGCACTTGTAACGCCTTGGTGTTTCAGTGTCCATGGGCGGTGCCGATTGCTTACCATCAGGTGATCCGTCAGCTCGTTTACCGGCTTATGCCATAAAAAAGAAGAAAATCTGAATATCTTATGTATTTTTGTGTGAATATCTGTATCTATAAAAAGAATTGGGTATATGCCTTAATCAAAAATAAATTATTTCGCCTGTTCAATACAATAAAATATTAGAAAATAATCACACTTTCATTAATTGATTTTATGACAAACTTAATCGTAGTATTTTTGCAGCAATTTTATAACAAATAAGTATGCATTTGACGCCTAAAAAAAAGGTGACGTCACAATACACAATCTCGTACAAAATTCATAGTAAACTGTCGTTTTTGACAGTTCGATAAAAGCATTGAATTGGACTAGTTGGCAAGTACACAATAGGCTATTACATGCATTTTTGAAATGTATCTAAAATAAATTCTATAGCCCTAATATACCTACCTCTAAAAATTATACATTTTTTTTCTCGTGTTATGTACGAATGTTAATTAATTAATTTATCATAATTTCAAATTTCGCGCGTATTTCGCGAAAACGCGGCAAACAGCGGACGCCATGATTGTTTTGTAGTCAAGACGTCATTACTTCATTATTCATTCAGTAAACTACAGCTGACAGTAATACACACTTAGTACAATGACAGCTGACACTTTTTTACTACCGTAATGACGTCATTAGCATGGCGGCGACATTTTGTAGTGTTCAGAGACAGATAAAAAAACAATAAATAAACAATTAAGTACCTTATAAAACATTAAACCTATTGGTTTGCCTTTAAACAATCATTGTAATATACTTTAAATTTTTTTGTCATACTAAAATACCGTATTTATATTTATTTTATTGAATTTTTAGTCATGGTGTCTCACTGCTGGGTAAAGATAAATTATTTATATATAGGTAGTAAAAATGAGATTCTGCCACCGGCTTCGCCCGCATCCCCGTTTTATAAAAAGTAGCCTATGTGTTATTCCAGACCATATTCTATCCCTGTTCCAAATTTTATTCAAATCTAATTAAAATAATTAGAAAAAAAGTTATACTCATCTCCATGAAAAGTTATCGACTCGATACATAACAAAACTATTAATTTTAGCATTGGTTGTGTTCCACGATAACAAATATATATTAATAGTACCTTTTATACATAACACAACATCACGCCTTTAATCCCTGAAAGGGAGGTGCACTACGGCACTCAATCCTTTTTTTTTTTTAAGGGGGGAAAATCATCGAATGACTGCTCCCGCCTGGGTGAGGCGGGAGGGAGTGTCAGACTCTTACTGACTAAAAACCACCCCGTTCCTTCTCCTGCACGTCGAGCCGGAGCCCCGGTTACCCGTTAGGTTCTCCGCGAACTGTACAATGTAACACCCACTTTTCACTAATTATGTTATGAGTCCCATGTAATAGGGGATGAGCCTAGTAGCTTGTCTAATCTAGCAAATTGGACTCATCCGGGTTGCTATCCTGTAGGACTGTAGGAATAAATAAAATACAGTATTTATAAAAATGTATAATTTATTTATACTTAAAAATACAGTTGGGAATAGGCAATTACGCAATATTAAACTTATAATTTCTAATTATAAGTTTAAAATTGCATTGAGCAAGCGTGGTGATTAATGCTCAAATCTTCTACCTGTGCGATGACGCCTTTGGTCGGCAGTGGCCCCTTATAGGCAGATGGTGATGGTGTATCTTGAATATTTTAATTTTTTATTATTCATCCAAGTCTTGCAGACACATGTCACCAATTTTTATCATTCCTTCTGGACAACCATAGCTAGCATTAATCACACAAGCATCCACACCAGTCGCGTCTTTTCTACACTTGTCATATTTTACAGTATTATTATATCCCGGTTTCGTTGTGTTAAAAACCGGGTAGCCAGTGTTATTCTGAGCAGGTTTCGTCCAAGGTGCATTGGGAGTTGGTCTGTTTTGCTGGGCCGGGTAGCTGGAATAGTTACCCGGATTTTGAGAATACCCGGGTAGCGTAGGGTAAAGAGGATTAACATTACTTGGCTGTGGATACGATGCGGGGTATCCTGAATAGTTCCCTGGGTATTGTGTAGGATTTAAAGGCTTTGGCTGTGGAGCCGGGTAACCGGAAAAATTACTCGTGTACTGAGTATATCCGGGTGGTGTTGGGTATAGAGGCTTAATGTTACTTTGCTGTGGTTGCGGTACTGGATACCCGGAGTAGTTAGCTGGGTATTGAGAATATCCGGGGTATATCGGGTTTACAGGCTTGTTGTTAAAACCCGGGTAGTTGGTGCTGTTGTTCTGAGCTGGTCTTGTCCAAGATGCACTAGGGTTTGGTATGTTACTTGGCTGTAGATTCGGCGAAGGATACCCGGAATAGTTACCCGGGTATTGATTATATCCGGGCGGGTTAGGGTAAACAGGTTTGACGGTGCTAGGATTTACGTTATAAGGGTAATATCCAGGTTTGCTGTAATTGTAATTTTGTACTGGATTCACATAATGTTGCGTTGTATTCTGGCTATATCCGCTAAAATTGCCAAAGTTACTCTGCCTCGGTAAATTTGCCTTGTTTTGAGGTGCAAAATACCCGGTTATGAATCTCTTTACCCGGTTCGTATTGATTTCTTGGTCTGTAATCGTTTTAACAATGTTCTGATCTTGTCCATCGTGGCATTGAGATATCGTTATACTTAAAGCGATTATTGCAAGCCATATTGTCCACATAATGATTACTTGAGGCTTCAATTCTTGATACAGATTTTTTTTATTTAATTTCACTGTTAATTTAACTTCGAAAAATTGTATAATGATTGATATTTTGAACAAATGTAAAACGACTTTAGTTTCAGAGTTTATCAGAACACTGTTTTCGAAATTTTATATTGAAGCACACCAACGGGTTTAGAGCGGCTACGATTCTTGAGTTGTAAAGTCTTGTTGATTGTAATTTTCACTGTGTATTTGAAGTTACAAAATACTATTTATTAACACAATATTTTAATATGTTTTCTCGTAACTGTCGCTACTGTTTTTGCGTATGACAGTGCTATCACTGGTCAGTCCATGTAATACCTAATTTTATAGATAATATTATACTCTTAGTAATTATTATTATCTTATTCAAATAATATAAGGCTGAAGAGTTTGTTTGTTCGTTTGAACGCGCTAAGCTCTGGAACTAGTGGTTAAAGAAAAAAAGAAGAAATAAATAAATATATATTTGACAATTAGCACACAAAGATTTAAAAAATAAAAATATAGATACTTATATAAACAAAATATTAATAATAAACTTAAAAGTATAGAGAAAAGAACAAAAAACATCACAGTATAACAAAATAATGTACAATACGATAATAACAGAAATTAAATATACAAAAAGAAAAAAGAAAATGTTAAACTGCGCGTGCCCAGGACAAAAGGGCCTCCACCTCAGCATATAGTTGAGCGTTCCTGCCCAACGCTGGGTTTCAGGCGGCACCCCGCAGTGACTCACGGATGGCGGTACCGCCCCTCAATAAGGAAAAGGTTCAAATTGAATAATTCCTTTGGTGTTAGATGGTATCTCCGGAACAATTTGAATAATTAATCTGGTGTTGAATAGTCCATTTATCGAGGAAGACTATAGACAAAACATCACGCTACAAACAATGAGCTATTACTTAGTTTTTTCTAAAACTGAAATCCAGCCTAGTCGAAGACCTTTTTTAAGAATGGACAATCATCCAATGACTGCTCATGCGTTGATTGAGGCGAGAGAGAGTGTCAGACTCTTACTGATTAAAAACCACTTCGTTCCAACTCCTACCTCGAGCCGTACTCTCGGTAACAAAGAACTGTACTCATAATTCGTAATTATCAACAAAGCGACAAATTAAGCAACCAAAACCGCGGGTTCCACTAGTTATAAAGGCTTATCAATTCCCACTGAAAGGTTATCGTACTCGGGTCAAACCCCGTAACAACAAAGTGTTACGAAATTCCTGCTAAAATACCAAGTAGACAGATGTGTGTCATAATCCTCATTTTGATTGCAATTAGGTCGTAGACTCGGTTGCTTCATGATACATATTCCACCCGAACGAAGCGCTTTGCTTGTGCGAACCACTAAGGAGTGGAAACAGAGAGTCCAGTGTAATTGGTAACTTGGTCACACCATCGGCTAGGTGATCGGCCACGTGGTCTTTTCCTTCCTTCCACCTTACCAAAAACAATTTGTCGAGGACACGAGGAACAAACCCTTTGCATATATGTATAAAAAGAGCACGTCAGTCGCCGTGTTGGGTCAAAGATCATCTATTGGGTGTAAAGACATTTTAGGAAAGATAAAGATTGTCTCGTTCGTCGAGTGGTCGCGAGCGCAACTCCCAACAAAACAATCTTGGATTCATATACCGGGTCAACTAAACTACAAAGGGGCGTTTTCGGATTTTCGAAAATTCTCAGTGATAGCTTAGTGGTTAGAATCGTGGCTGGTATATGACAAGTAATATAGTGGAGGTTTAAGACGTGCGCTTCTCATACATGAGGGTGTGGATTTGAAACCTATCAACGGCAACTACCAATTGGAACTTATATGTACTTTCTAAGATTATTTAGACGCCACTGAAAAACGAAGAAGGAAAATATCGTGAGGAATTCTAGGCTTATAATTTCTAATTATAGGTTAGAAACCGCCAATCGCATGAGCAAACGTGGTGGTTTACGCTCAAACCTTCTCTGTGTGAAAGAGGCCTTTGGCCAGCAGTGACCACTTATAGGATGTTGGTCGGGACAATGATAATATATTTAATAATAAAATACATGAATCTTCTTTCTTTCTTTCGTTCTTTCTACTTGCAAAACCAGGAGGGGTTACAACCGCGTTGCTGGACCATCAAAAAGCCATTGCGGACATGTCCAAGGGGTTGGACATTGTGACGTTTTAACCCGTTGAAAAACATCCCCTAAATTTGTTCATACAAAAGTAAAGTAGTCTCTAAACATTGGAAATAAGATCTATAATGTAGTTAGTGGTCTGGTTGTTGTTGGTAAGGTGGAAGGAAAGAGACCACGTGGCCGATCACCTAGCCGATGGTGTGACCAAGTTGCCAACTACACTGGACTCTCTGTTACGAAAGCCCTGAGAGAAGCCGAAAACAGGACAAGATGGAGGGAAATAACACAGAGAGCAATGAAGGCCTTTCAGGGGCACGACCTTCAGAAATGAAGCAAGCGATCGAGAAGAAGAAGAATGTAGTTAGTGGAGAGCGGTCACCGGTGACCTCTTGGGGATATATGGGATAAGCTTCAGCGACGGACCCGTGGGCGATGGGCTGCGATGGTCCCGAAAAGTGGCTTGTGTTATTACAGACCTTAATCCACCCCAGTTCCAAATGTCATTCTGATCTCTTCAGCCGTTTTGACGCGATTGAGTAACAAGTTTAAGTGTGGGAGAGCCATGCTTCGACGCGAATGGACAGCCTCGACCGGAGTGATACCACGACCTCACAGTAAACCGACGTGAAGCAACGCTTGCGTTGTGTTTCATCGTGTGAGTGTGATTACCAGAGACCCAAATCCCCCCCTCCTTCCCCAATCTTCCCAATCCCAAAAAAACCTCAAACTCCTAATCCCCAAAAGGCTGTTAACGCAATTGTAACTCTTCTGGTGTTCCGGGTGTCCATGGGCGGTGTCGGTTGCTTACCATCAGGGGATACGTCTGCTCGTTTACCGGCTTAATACATAGAAAAAAAAACACACACACACAAACTCACTATCGTTCATAAGATTGTTCAGTTTCATTCGATATCGTATTCGATATATTTTGCTTTGTCTATACACTGCCCATTATATTTTATCATGCCATCTGAGCATTCGCCGTTACTAGTTACAACGCGTCCATGCCCTCTGTCTTGTTGCCTAATATACACAGATTTTGCTTAGAACTGTTACCGGGTTTCTCAGTCTTGTTATTCTTTGCTGGTTGTAACAAAGACGCATTAGCAGTTGGCACGTTCTTAATCCGTGTTGGATAACCGGAATTATTATTCGGGAATTGTGTATATCCGGGTTTAGTTGTGTTAGAAACTCGGACGACGGACACACAGCCGCTACACGTTACGCGGCAACCGCATGCCTCGCAACGTTTACCGGGTACAATTCCCGCACGGAACACATCCTTGTGTGATCTACAAATTGTTGTTTCGGGTCTGTGTGTGATGTGTATGTGAACTTGTATGTTTGCAAACGCACCCACGATACAGGAGAAAATCCTAGTGAGGGGCCCCTAATTACTGTATGCCTAAGGGCCCCAGCGTATTCTAATACGGCCCTGTGTGTTGATTCGTACTTGGGAGCGTCCTGCTTTGCCAGGAATGGGCCGGCTCGGGCTCGAATATATGGGAAATGTACCTACCGACCAATAACGACCAGACGTATGACGTTAGGACGCTTCCTCGTGCTCTCTTGTTCGGTGAAGGCGGGATGAGTAGACAAGAAATCGTCACAGCTTTAAGGCATATTCCTCTTAATAGTTTTCATGATGCTTAAAGTCGAATCACCCAATTGTGCGATGTGTTGTAGAGGATGTGCAACCCATTTTGTATGAGTGTCGACGTATTGAGTCTCAGAGGAATCAGGTCTTTAGTTTTAAGAGTTTTAAATATTGGTTTTTTCACAGTGTTTTAGCGTCACCATTGTTATCTGAGGCTAGAAAATTTTATCATGTAATTATTTGTGTTTGAGCTTAAGGGCTAGTTAAACCTATAAACGGTTTAGCTGCTTTATTTTATGTATTGAATTTTGTATCCTATAATATGGCTGACATTTTCCTCTAAGGAAAAAAGCCCTTCTTATTAAATAAATAACAAAAAAAAATGACTATCATTCCACCATGACCAAAGTGACTTTTTTCAAGTTATATGTACTTTCAGATTATTCAGACACCACTGACAAACGGTGAAGGAAAACATCGTGAGGAAACCTGGGCTTATAATTTCTAATTATAAGTTTGAAATCGCCAACCCGTATTGAGCAGGCGTGGTGATTAATGCTCAAACCGTCTCCGTGTGAGCCACTTATAGGCTGTTGATGATGATGATGTAACGAATGTTTCTTGTTCGTCCTTCTCCATTCGAATCTACATTTTGGAACGAGCACCTAGCTTCATCTAACTTCACTGACGGACTGACTGACAGACTATTATTTATTTTGTATTTGTTGACGTTTCAAAAGTACCAAATTATGGTTTAATTGTAATAAATGCTTTGACTTTGACTTTGATGATGATTCCTAAGTATTTCTTTTGTTTGGGTACAGCCGAGCCGTTGAAGCCGACCTATATGCCGGTGTTTCTGACAAAGAAGGAAAGAAAGAAGCTGCGTCGACAGAGTCGCAGGGAGGCGTGGAAGGAGGAGCAGGAGAAGGTCAGACTTGGGCTGGAAGCACCGCCCGAACCAAAACTCAGGTGAGGACAGGACTTTTTAGGGGATATTATCATCCATGTACAAACAATGAATGAAAGCGGATTTACGAAAGAAGTATACAGAGCGGATATGAATAGGATTGTCGTTAGAGGGCGCCCTAGACGGACGTATATCTACAAGATTGGCGATCTATAGAAGAAGGGCCGAACTGAAGGACTGATGACTAGATGAAGTGAAAGAGCACACTGCACACCACAATGGGAGATAGGCGTGAGATTATGTATGTATGTGTGTATGTTATATCATCCAATTACTTGCCATAATGACTACACTTGTCAAACTGATTCTTTTGTTTTATGGGGTGAGCCGGTAAACGAGCAGACGGCTCACCTGATGGTAAGCAATCGGTGTCGCCCATGGACACCTGGAACACCAGAGGCGTTACTAGTACGTTAACAGCTTTTTGGGAATTGAGAATTTGAGGATTGTGGGGGATTCGGGGAATAGGGAGACTGGAGAGAGGAGGGGATGTAATTCGGCCTCAGGTAATCTCACTCACACTACGAAACAACACACATGCATTGTTTCACGTCGGTCTTCTGCTCGGCCGTGGTATCACTCCGGTCGAGCCGGCCCATTCGTGCCGAACCATGCCTCTCCCACACTTAAAACTGGTTTAAACTCGCAGTTTAAAAAATCAGGTATATCAAAGAACGCTGCTATCCTATCTCTATTAAACATGTATTCCTTTAGTTGGGTGTGCGACACCCACTGGAAGGTGGTGACGAATCTAGTCGACACTGATATCACAACAATATTTTATAATTTTTCTCTTGCAGGATATCCAACCTGATGAGAGCACTGGGCACGGAGGCTGTCCAGGATCCCACTGCTATCGAAGCGAAGGTCCGGGAGCAGATCGCCAAGAGGCAGAAGACTCATTTGGAGGCGAACAAGGCTCGAGCTCTTACAAAAGATCAGAAGAGAGAGAAGGTAAGCTATCCACTTTATGAACACGGTTTTAGTAGGTCGACCTGTGAAACTGACATTGAATGATAACTTAAATTATTCCTCAGTAACGATTTTCTGTTCTGGAAACACTACGGTAGACGACTAATTTTCCTAACGGCACTGATTGGTTGGTTTATTGGCGCCGGCCAATCAGAGCGCCGACGTAAGTCAAACACCGGCGTTAGCATCGTATGCTACGCCGACGACACGCTGGCGCTGGCGCACGGGAGCTCGCACCAGGCGGCGGTTGCGACAGTCGTTGAAAGAATCCGGCAGTTGAGACTCGAGGTGGCGCTCCACAAGTCGGAAGACGGATTTATTACATTTTTAATTTTCATACCCTGGCCACTACCCTATCGTATGTAGATTACATCATCAACAGCCTGTTTCCATCCACTGCTGGACATAAACCTCTCCAATGGCACGCCGATCGATCGATCTTCAGCTCTACGCATCCAACCACTACCAGTTACTTCGCGGATATCGTCACTCCACGTAGCTGGAGGGTGGTCTCCACTCCAGAACACGTCTACCTCAACGGTCATCGGTTCTTCGACAAATATGACCGGCCCACTGCCATTTCAGCTTGCTAGTCTACGTCGGTAACTTTAGTTCTCTGTCGGATCACCTCGTTACGGATCCTATCCTTCAGAGATACTCCGAGCATCCTGTATATTAAATGACAATAGAGGTACAATATTATGGCATGCAGAGTTTGTGTGGATGTATGTATGTATGTTACTCAGTCACACAAAATTACTGAATAGATCTGAGAAAAGTTTTACACAAAGATAGATTATAGTCTCGTCCTCTTTCGAGGATGCTCGAGTATTTTCCAACTACACTGAGGCTCTTACACCAAATGACATGGATTATTGTTAAATACTTTTTTATTTCATTCCAGGTCGATAGAAAGATCAGAGAAGATACGTCTATGGGCGTACATGTAGCTGTTTTTAGGTAACAATTTTTTTTTTTATTAAACACTGAACAAATTTTTTGATTGCACTGTTGCGCAACGTTGGAGTGTAACGTGTTGCGGGTTCGATTCCGGCACAGATCCATTTCTTTGTGTGATCCCTAAATTGGTATTTTTCTCAGTGGTAGCACTGAGTCTGGAATTGTGCCCGGTATATGGCAATAGACTTACCCTCTATTACATGGCCTCGTAACGTAAATAGTGAAAAGTGGGTGTTACATTGTACAGTGGTATTAAGTGCCTCTGCCTACAAAGGCGTGATGTGATGTGTAATGCGCAGAGTGAAGGACCTGTTCGAGTGCGCGTCGGCCAAGTTCAAGGTGGAGGCCAACGCGGCCCAGCTGCACATGTCGGGCTCCGTGCTGCTGCACCGCGGCTGCTGCGTCGTCGTCGTCGAGGGGGGGCCCAAGCAACACGCCAAGTATAAAAGGTCACTATTGATAACTCTCACTAATATAATTCTGTGTTTCCTGAACGGTCTAACCTGTGTGTCTTCAAGGCCCGAGTGAATAGGTTGCTTATGGGACGACGTGCTCCATCGTAGACTGAGCGAGATAGTGGTCAGACGTCGGCACATCAAATATATATAAAATATTGTTTTGTTTGTTTGTTTGTTCATCAATCACGCTGAAACTACTGACAAACTCGAAACTAATCGAACTGACCCGTAACATTTCACGAACATTATCTAATTGTATTGTAATTTTCGTGAGACATACTAAATGGGCGTGCGCGCGAATCACGGCAGAGGGCGCGCTGGGCAGACTCGAGTAGCAAGTACCAGCGCGACAGTCGCCGCGTCGCGGGTCGCGAAATGTTGCTCATGAATTTGAGCCTCTAGCATGGCTTGAAATTAGTCGAGTTCCTCGTCAAATTATTACGTGAGTAAGCCGAAAACATAATAAATTATCTAATTGACTGATTACTTATTCCAGACTGATGTTGCACCGTATAAAGTGGGAGGAGGACATGGTGAAGGACGCGGAGGGTAACGAGGTCCCCAACAGTTGTAGCCTTGTATGGGAGGGGATCGTCAAGCAGAGGGCCTTCGGAGATGTCAAGTTTAAGGTATACAACTAATGTTCTTGTGTGTTTGTACGGATGTATGTATGTCTTTCATGAAGTGTGTAATGGCAGTATGGGAGAGCCATGCTTCAGCCTGAATAGGCCGGCTCGACCGGAGTGATACCACGGCGTCGCAGAAGTCCGACGTGATACAATGTTTGCGTTGTGTTTCGTCCTGTGAGAGGGGTTACTGGAGGCCCAATTACGCCTCCTCCCCAATTTCCCAAATCCTTGAATACCCAACAATTCGCAAATGCTTAGATCGGTAACGCACTTGTAACGCGTCTGGTGTTCCGGGTGTTCATGGGCGACGCCGATTGCTTACCATCAGGTGATATGTGTGCTTGGTTACCGGATTATTCCATGAAATAAAATGTTTACTAGGCAGATTTTAATGGAATTTGGTACAGAGATAGTGAGATGGAGTAACACATGGAGTATTTTTTATCTCGAGATAACAGAAGAAGCCGTCGGCTGAAAGTAGTATATCTTTTATTATTTTATGATACATTAGCTAGTACAGACAGACAGACAGACGGACTAAAATTGTAATAAAGTGTTCTCTTTTGATGGTCAGCAATTAGTGTTGCTCGTGGATACCAGCGACGTTATAAATTTCCTCCTATACCTATTAGAGACCGGCGTGATACTACCGCAGCGTGATGTCACGCCTGTACCTTTGAGGCCGTGGTATCACTCCTCGAAGCAGTGCCGAAGCTTGATAAGCATTGTAACCTTTGTTTCAGGTGATGCCGACAGAGAAACAAGCTCGAGAGCATTTTCAGAAACATCGCGTTGAACATTATTGGGACCTTGCCTACAGTGGCGCCGTGCTGGCGCCCACTGACGAACCTTAGCGCTCTATGACCGAGGCTGGCGCCTACTGATGAACTCTAGCGCCCAATGACCAATATTGGCGCCCAATGACAAACCCTGGCGCCCACAGACCAACACTAGCGCCCTAGCCTGTAAAGCCCTAATTAATATAATATTAAATAAATACATTAAAATTAAACCACTTGAAGTTTTATTATTTTCAATGGCATTAGTTAAACTTATTTATTTAGCTTGCCCCGTGTGTCTGGGTCTGTAGTAATTGTAATGTCACCCCCTTCTTGACGACAGATCGATCTGATATTTGGTACACACTCTTAATCTTGATGACCATACAATATAATCTAATTGATTCCACAACTACCTACCTCCATTATTGATATTAAACGACAGGGCTTAATTGGTAGAATAGAACTCGTTGAAATATAAAATATAATTTTTATATATTTATTTAATTAAATCAACACATTGTAACAGGTTACACTCAATGCGATAATGTTGTCACTCAATATAAAAACTTATAATTAATATTGTAATAACACAGCCATATGTATTAATTGCACTCATCCATCAAGTAGAAGTGACAACATAGTCGTTCGTTACCTTTATGAACTCCGCCAATGAGCAACACAATATGTGAATAAATTATTATGTTTTCGGCTTACTCACGTAATTATTTGACATGGTATGTAACTCGGTTTTTGCGTCGACCGGGATCCAAACCCAAGATCAACGCAGCTACCGGCGGCGCGCGTGAAAGTGTTGGCACGCTAGCCAACAGTGTCACGCGCGCCGTCGCCGACGCCCCGAGTGGAGGTGCGTGCGCGGGAACCACGGCAGAGGGCGCGCTGGACCCGACCTCGCCGCGTCGTCGCGGGACGCGAAATGTTGCTCATGAATATGAGCCTCTAGCATGGCTTGAAACTAGTCGAGGTCCTCGTCAAATTATTACGTGAGTAAGCTGAAAACATAATAATTTATTTAGTATGTCTCACGAAAGTTATAATACAGACAATATGTACTTTTTGTCCAACGCTGTTAACACGGTAATAGTACCATACAGTTCTCCAACTTTACAGAAATGGACGAAACGCGAGCTATACCTACGCGCCTCGACGTCGGGGTGCGCTCGGGCTCAGATAGTCATGCACGGCTGTACCGCAGTCATGAACGGACGGTGTGTTGGTTTTTAACAATAATTGCGCGATTTGTCTCTAAAAATCAGTTCTAATACATATTACATATGATATAGGTGTTCCAAATTACATTCACATCTAATTAAAATAATTAGAAAAAAAGTTATACAGTTAAACAGAATAAAAGTATATAGTATCAGGGGGTGAGCCTAGTAGCTTTTTTGATCGAGAAAGTTTGACTCATCCGGGTTCCTATCCTGTAAGACGTAGAAATAAATAAAATACATACTTATACAAATGTTTAATTTATTTATACTTCAAAATACAGTTACAATACAATTACGCCCAATAACCCCCCAATCCTCAAATTTCTAATTCCCAAAAGGCCGGTAACGCACTTGTAACGACCCTGGTGTTCCGGGCGTCCATGGGCGGTGACGATTGCTTACCATCAGGTGATCCGTCTGCTTGTTCACCGGGCTATCACATAAAAAAATTTTACGCGTCCACTCCACCTACAAGGTGAACAGACGACCTGACATAGTTTGTCGCCGTGCAGGTCGCTTCCAACCTCGCGATGTCATTAGGGGAGGACTGTGGGAGGCAGTGGACTGTACGGGGCTGTACGCATGATGATGATGATTTCGTGGTGACTCGGAGGTTTAAGACAACCGCTCCTCATGTGAGGGCGCGGTTCTGAAACATGGCAAGTGCCAATGTTATGTAGTTTCTAAAATTATTCAGACGCCACTAACAAACGGTGAAGGTAAATATCGTGAGGAAACCTGGGCTTACAATTTCTAATTATAAGTTTAAAATTGCATTGAGCAAGCGTGGTGATTAATGCTCAAATCTTCTACCTGTGCGATGACGCCTTTGGTCGGCAGTGGCCCCTTATAGGCAGTTGGTGATGGTGTATCTTGAATATTTTAATTTTTTATTATTCATCTGAGTCTTGCACACACATCTTACCAATTCTTGTCATTCCTTCTGCACAACCATAGCCAGCAGTAATGACACAAGCATCCATACCAGTCGCGTTTTTTCTACACTTGTCATATTTTACAGGATTATTATATCCCGGTTTCGTTGTGTTGAAAACCGGGTAGCCGGTTTTATTCTGAGCAGGTCTCGTCCGAGGTGCATTGGCAGATGGTCTGTTTTGCTGTGCCGAATTGTGTATATCCGGGTTTCGTTATGTTAGCAACCGGGTAGCGACTGCTGTTATTCTGAGCAGGTTTTGGTGAAGATGCATTATGCTTTGATAATATGTCTTTTAGCCGTGGTAACGGTCCTTGATGTTTGGAATAATTACCCGGATATTGTCTATATCCAGCAGTTGTAGAATTAACAGGTTTAATGTGGCTTGTATTTACATTATGAAGATAATATCCAAGTTTGCTGTAATTGTAATTTTGTACCAAACTCGAACTTGGGTAACCTGTTCCGGTTACAAATCTCCTTACCCGGTTCGTGTTGATGTCTTGGTCCGTAATCGTTTTAACGATATTCTGATTATTTCTGATCCTGTTCATCGTGACATTGAGATGTCGTTATCGTTAAGGCGATTATCGCTAGCAATGTTAACCACATAATGATTCCGTTATTTCGATTCTTGATTTGATGTAGTTTTTGTCTGTTAAGTGAATGTTGAAATATTTTATTATTGGCACTGTTTTTCAAGATATTAAGCACTGTTTTAAAAATTACTACAGTTGGACTTGCAGCGTTCACTACTGCAGTTATTGCATGTATGATTGTGCATGATAAAAAGCTTTACTATAAAGATAAACTTTATAGTAAATATAAACTTTATAGTAAATATATAATAAATAAATAAAGATAAACTTTATAGTAAATATATAATAAATAAATAAAGATAAACTTTATAGTAAATATATAATAAATAAATAAATGATAGAATAACTAGATGATAGTCGGGCTTGGGAATAAACTGCTGTAATGTCCAGACAGGTCATTTTGACATGTTTGTAACATATAGTTACATTTGAATTTTTTTATTTTTTCGTCTACCTTGACATTTACTTTTTATTTTTACAATTGTTAGTGCTACGACCGTGCGAGACTTTGCCTCGCCATTTATTTTCTAATTACCCATATTCTGACAGTTTGAGTATTTGTGCGACCCACCCAAATGTTCTTTAGGTTGGTATTGTTTGTCGAATCAGTCAGCCTCACCTGTTAATTGAGCTGACTGTAAACCGACACATGCGTACTGCCTTCAGAACGGGTCCGCTCAAACTGTTGTGCTTCTTTGCTCAAAAGGCCACTACAGAAAGAACTTGCACAGTTCTCAAACATTTGTCTGGACTTTAATAGAGACGGACCTCTGAGTTTGTTTTGGCATTTCTTCTCAGAGTAGTCAGGAAATGTCGACCTCATCGTTCGCTTGACAAAATTGACGTGTAAAAGTGCTGCCTTGTAGGTTATTTGGAGAAATAAATTCACTTGATTCACTTTTGTTCGCATACTTCGATCCGTGATGGCATAGTATGGTACCACCCTACTATTCCCGCGGGTGTCGTATACCCGACTAAGGGACTTTTGACAGAGATCAGGCAGCAGCACTCGCTGATAAACCTGCACCCTTGAAACAGCGGTTTCCGACCCAGCCAAGCGGGTGAAGTGGCAGTCCACTCCTGGACTCCAGGTCTATTGTGCAGCAGTGGACTCTCATATCTGCAGCCTTCCTTATTTCCTTAAATGGTTGGTAACAGCACTGTAACGCCTCTAGTGTTCCGGGTGTCCATGGGCAGCGCCGATTGCTTACCATCAGGTGATCCGTCTGCTCGTTTACCGCTCAGTTGCAAGATTCCACTTGACACACACACACACACGTACATACATTGCAAGTTAAATTAAAGCTTGTAAAAAAGCGAGCAAAACCATATACTTTCACTTGTCTTTATTTACATATTATAATTATGGACAGAGCTTATCTTCCTCGCCGCATTTGGCAAGAATGCACCACTGGAATTCCCATTTTGAAATAGTTATACAAGCGATAGTTTTGTTTTGGTACTCTTAACACAATAATGGATGTTTACTTAAGGCAAAATAATTTTCCTGTGTTTACAACTAGCTGAGCCGTACTTGTACTTCGTACCGCCTAACAGTCAATTATGTTGTCGTGTTACCGTTTAGCTGAAATAATTTAGGCTTTGATGAACGTAATATAATCACTACATCTTTATATATATAATTCTGCTGTACGTGTGTATGTCATTGCACTCCTCCTAAACGGTTTGACCGATTTAAATGAATTTTTCTTCACAAATCAGCCCGGCTGATGGCGCTGCAGTCGATGGCTAGATTTTTTATCCTAAGCAGCTGAACTAATTTGAATTAATTTTTGTTTATTTTCTGTCAGGTCCGCTAGTATTCTTATATATATAATTCTTCTGTGAGTGTGTATGTCACTGAACTTCTCTCAAACGACTGGACCGATTTTGATGAATTTTTGTGTATACCTTCAAGTGGATATGCAGGACAACGTCTGTCGGGTCCGAAGTATAGTATCCCTATGTATGCTTAGATCTTTAAAACTGCTCAACGGATTTTGATGCGATTTTTTAATAGCTAGAGTGATTCTTTAGGGGAGGTTTATATGTATAATACATGCATATTGCACCCGTGCGAAGCCGGGGCGGGTCGATAGTGATACAATATAAATATAAACATAGATAAATAGATAGGAAAAACCTACAGTTATTTGGTAAAGTGTCGGACAGACACCACTATCAAACTAGACATAAGAATAGATTAAGTCCGCCAATTTCGAGATTAGCGAAAGTAAATAAGTCGTTCATGGGATATTGTGTTAAATGTTATAATAAGATTGCCTCGTTGGCCGAGTGGTCGCAAGTGCGACTGCCGGGCAAGGGGTCTCTGGTTCGATTCCCGGGTCGGCCAAAGTATTACTGGGTTTTTAAAAATCTCAGTAGTAGCACGGAGTCTGGAAATGTGCCCGGTATATGGCAATAGGCTCACCCCCTATTACATGGGACTCGTAACATAAATAGTGAAAAGTGGGTGTTACATTGTACCTCTACAGTGGCATTAAGTGCCGTAATGTGCACCTCTGCCTACCCCTTCGGGGATAAAAGGCGTGATGTTATGTATGTTATAATAAGATACCAGGCGATGTACAACAACTAAATGAATCCAAATTTAAATTATGTATAAAGAAAACTTTATGTAGACAAGCATATTACAAACTTAATGAATATATAGAGGATAAAAATGCTTGGATGCAGGCTAGTCCGGCTCCACAGGATAACTAAAAACACTGTTGTTTTATTGAAATCGTAAATAATTCAGCCATATTGCTAAATTGTATATTGTTTAACTTAGCTAACCATTGTAAATGTGAGAGCCCTGTATTTAACTTAATATTAAATTAGACTAGTAGAATTCATTTGTGTCAGCTTGGAGTTGTCATGCTCACTTTAAGGTCTCATTGGCGGTGGCGCGTGCAGTGGATCTCTCAATTCCCTACAATATGGGCGTTGCTGGTGTACGTGTCATGTTCGTGAACAGACACCGTCAACTGGGACTGGTCAGCTCCAGACTGTATTATTGTCCTTAAGGTTATTTTCTTTTTTGATCACTTTGACTGGATTCTAGTGTTACATTGTTCTCGCACAATCCAAACAGCAAAACTATGTAACTAGTAAATTGTATTGTGAACCTGATTGAAAAATAGTAACCTATGGAGTTTCTTGCTCGTTCTTATACATAGGAATTGTGCCTTGGAATGAGCAAATAGCTTCACTTTTAATTTTTTTTTGTTGACGTTCAAAAGTGCCATTCTGGCCTAATTGAAATAAATGATTTTGACTTTGACTTTGACTTTTGACTTTGAGATATATAAAAGTATTTTATTACTAGCTAGTTCCGCGCGGTTTCACCCGCTCTGCTCAGGGCCTATTAATCATAGCGTGATATTTTATAGCCTATAACCTTTCTCGATAAATGGGCTATCCAACACAGAAATAATTTTTCAAATCGGACCAGTACTTTCAAAGAGCGCGTTGAAACAAACAAACAAAGAAAACAAACTCTTCAGCTTTATAATATTAGTATAGATTATAAAACAGTACATACAGAGAGAGAAAAGAAATAAAAATTAAGTACTTCAATACGTATTAGATTTCTTTTACTTTGAGTACCGTCATTATAGACACAATTATAGAACAATAGGTTGCGGTCACCGGTGACCGCTTGCTGTTTGACAGTTATATTGTGTAGCATGTGATGTATCTTGTGGTAAACGATATTCTTTGTTTTTTTGTCAGGCGCAAGAACAAATAAAGCGGTGGTTTACCGACACGTGAACTTGCCACGTACAATTGAAGATGAGAAAATCATGCATTTTCTAAATTGAGGCCACAAATAGTCAATGCTTGGCCCTGTGATTTGTTAATCGTCATGGCAAAGGCAAGACGAATCAGGAATTGAATTCGTTTAAAGGGCATTGACTAAAATTGGGTCCAAACATCTAATAAAGTATTTTTTTTTGCCGTTGACTCCTGGTGGGACACTCATCTACTTTATAGTTAGCATAATCTTTTGAAGAAAGGAAATCGTCGACTTTGTAAAGTGATGGACTATACGTCAGATGAGCGCAGAATTTTTCATATAATGTGATCAGTCGAAATATAATCCATCACTTTGTGACTGAATGACGATATCTTTGTACAGAATCTTATGCTAGCTATAGATTAAAGTATTAACTTATGTTATAAGCCAGTAAACGAGCACACGGATCACCTGATGGTAAGCAATCGGCGTCGCCCATGGACACCTGGAACACCAGAGGCGTTAAAAGTGCGTTACCGGACTTTTCGGGATTAGGAGTTTGAGGATCGTTGGGGATTCAGGGATTGGGGAGATTGGGGAAGGGGAGGGTAATTGGGCCTCCGGTAACCTCACTCTCACGACGAAACATAACGCATGCATTGTTTCAGCGCCATCTGCCAGGCTGATTTGTGAATCTAAACCATTCCCAGATCCCCTTGAACACACACAAAAAATTTCTTTGCCCGGCAGTCGCACTTGCGACCACTCGACCAAAGAGTAAAGATCATTCATAAAATAACTACATAATAATAAATAAAAAACAAAGTAACATTAATTAATCCTATCAAGTCCCAAGTTTCTATTAATTAGTTATATGTTACTATCCATATGTTTTCCTCCTAAATAGATAAATTCTATATAAACAACATATTATAAGTTATGACATAATCCTGTCGTAGAGGCCAACATCTACTTTGTCTGCACTTCCCCTCACTAGGCTCTAGACCAGGGGTTCCCAATCTATTGTAACCCGCAGCGCAGTTACAAGTTGAATATTTTTGACGGCGCCCTATCCTAGCTAACAATAAAGTAGTTAGGTTAGGTCGATCGTAACGAAAATTAAAGCACCACAATATCAAATTGACTTTTTTATTATAAAATTATTTAAACGGAAAACAACACACCCTTAAGAAAAACCAACAAATTAAATACGATATTTACTCAGTCAAATCAATGTGAAGGGTGAGCTTAGTGATTTAGTCCGCACGGTTTTTTTAAGGGGGGAAAAGACTTCACACTGGTACTCTCATTTCTGTAGTAGTATAAAAGTATCCGCCAACATTTGTGGTGTTCAATAATTAGAGAATTCACTTACGGCGCCGCTCTTTACTTTCTACGGCGCACTAGGGCGCCGCGGCGCACACTTTGGGAACCCCTGCTCTAGACACTTCCATGCCTGATCAGCAAATTGTTATTATATGGGACACACATAACGCCAAACCAATATAACTAAATATTGTCATAATTTGCCTTAACTTATTAGAATTTAAGCACTTATGATTATATAACAATGTTTATTACTTTTACCTAAACTCGCCTGAAACACAGGATGTCCTAGTTCAGAGCACCTTATATTGTGAAATTTATATAGCATTAAGCAAAACTGTTTATTCTTAGAGTATTATATTTGAAAATAAATATTATTCATTATTTTTGTAGTAGCTTTGTCAGCACTTCACCTCTCTAGACCTTCCATTGCTAATCAGCAATATTAATTAATTACCCAGGGCACACGTGCGAATCAAAAGCAACACGTTAGCAATAAGTGAATATATAAGATAAACGTATTTTAGAATGATTCATTCACTGTTACGATGTAACTTTGTCTAGATAAAGTTATTTCTTCATCTCTTCCGTTGTTGGTTGCTTAATTCGCTTCACGCTTCCTTAGCTAGCATGACTGTTTTGACGAAGGAGAACATTCCAGTTCGTCTATCGTTTTTATCTTCTCTTATAATATCTTCTGATTTATTTCGTTGCGGGCTCCAAGACAGTTACTCATGTCCCTGGGACATTGGACTTCAGTGTCCCAGTGTTTGCATGGTTGTATCTACTGTAGATCCTGGCTTACAGGAGTTGCAGTGGTTTTGGGAGTTTGAAGAAAGAAAAGAAAATAGAAATATAATTTATTTGGTACAACACCACACAGACAATACCTACTAGAGGTATACAAACAATAATAAGAGGAAATAAACACACAAAATTAAAGTTAAATACACTAACAATAATCGTTTAGTGCTTGACAGCTGCACCAAAAAAACCAAGTTGTGGCGGGCTCCTCCCAGTCCTTTCGCTTCTCAACACCGCTTGAAACCAAGTCGGACGTGGAAGGTCGTCGTCTTCGAACACTTTCTTGATACGTGACAGGCTTTAAAAGTATCTTTCACCACTTCTTTTCTCCCCAGATTCTCAACAAACTTCAAATGTGGTGGTAGCGATGATAACGCCTTTCATTTCAATCCTCGCTTCGGAGATCAGTGTATTATACGCAACGCTTACATTCACGGGTCGTGGCAGACTGAGGAGACCAGTGGAGGGATGCCGTTGGCTGTAGGAGGGATGTTTGAAGTTGTGTTTTATTGTCACCATGATTGTTTCCAGGTAGGAAGTAGTCAGATTTTTTTTTATGGGATAAACCGATAAAAGAGCAGGCGTATCACCTAATGGTAAGCAATCGGCGCCGCCCATGGACACCTGGAACACTAGCGCGATACAAGGCGTTACCGGCCTTTTTGGATTAGGGATTTGACGATTGTTGGAGATTCAGGGATTTCGAAAGGATCCGAGGGATAATTGGGCCTCCGGTAACCTCACTCTCACGACGAAACATAACGCATGCATTGTTTCACGTCGGTCTTCTATGAGGCTGTAGTATCACTCCGAAACGAGCCGTCCCATTCGTGCCGAAGCATGGCTCTCCCACACTTAACAAAATATATATTGATTCAGTCTAGAGACAGTCATCATCAACAGCCTATAAATGCCCACTGCTGAGCAAAGCCTCTTCTTACAAGGATAAGGTTTGAGCATTGGCCACGCTTGCTCATTGCGGGTTGGCGATTACAAACTTATAATTAGAAATTATAAGCCCAGGTTTCCTCACGATGTTTTCCTTCACCGTTTGTCAGTGGTGTCTAAATAATCTTAGAAAGTACATATAACTCGGAAAAGTCACATTGACTATGTATTCGTACTTGCCGTTGGTAGGTCTCGAACCCGCACCCTCATACAGGAGAAGCGGGTGTCTTAAACCTCAGGGCCACCACGACATGTAGTAGACTACTAAAGGTCATCCCACAGTTAACAAGCACGGCTCCGGTACGGCTCCGGCACAGCGGTTTTTGGTGTGAAAACAATAAGAAAAGGCCGCCGGCGCGTGGACATGACGCTTACCGCTTTGTATATTGACGTTATGAAATATGTCATACGATATACTATTTAAAGTTCATATTTAAATGACAATGAAGTTAGTGGGTTAGACCCGTTCAAAAGCCGTGCTTGTTAGGTGTGCGAAGTCCTTAATACAGTAGCTATTGTTAATTATAATTGTATGATTTGTAACGAAGCCATATCTTTTGTAACTCAGTCTGCTCTAGACAACCAATGGTTACTGTCTCTGTACTGAATCTATCTTTATTTCCTTACATGCATACTAAATAACTTCGTTGTTTTATTATTTCATTCTAAGGTTATTCAAAATAGGCGTCATAGGTAACGCCGGTTGCTTACCATCAGGTGATTCGTCTGAAATCACCTTGTTTTCTTTATGTGACTAGCCGGTAAACGAGCAGACGGATCACCTCATGGTAAGCAACCGGCGTCGCCTATGGACACCCGCAACACCAAATGCGTTAAAAATGCGTTACCCGCCTTTTGGGATTAAGAATTTGAGGATTGTTGAGGATTCAGGGATTGAGACAGGGGGGACTAATGGGGCCTCCGGTAACCTCACTCACACGACGAAACACAGCGAAAGCGTTGTTTCTCTATGGCTTCCTGCTCGTTGGTGGTATCACTCCGGTCGAGCCGGCCCAGCAGTGCCGAAGCATGGCTCTCCCACACTTTCATTATGTTTTGTTGGTTTGATAAGAACATCCATTCCTTAAGCTGTAATAAAAAAATTACAATACTAATTTCACCAATCTCCGTCAGGTGTCGGTGAACGGGAAACATTTCTGTGATTTTTCCCATCGGCTCCCGTACCATAGGATCACACACTTGACGGTGGATGGCGACATCATGATACAGCAGATCACCTTCGAAGGTCCAAAGCCGCCACCCGAAATTGCTAAGGTAATCTAAATTATTACTACCAGCGACTCTCGCGCGGTGTCGCTTCAATAGGAACCGAGCAGGACGGCATTTGTTTGTTTGAACCTAATCTCTGAAACTACTCATTCGAATTTAATAAGTCTTTTTATGACTACCTAAGTCCATTTATTCAGGACTGCTATCTGTCAGTGGCGTAGCTACCCCTACGAGGGTATCAAGACCTACTATGACCATCAGTTGTAGTTCTTTCTACCTATAAAAACTCGTAAATCTGTGACAGAGAAAATAACCGCCACTAATAATTTAGATAACTATAATATCGCACCAGGAGCTTAAGAAAATTAATAAATAATTACTTGCGGTCTACAATGACTGAAACCTAATTAAACAATCTTGGTATTTTAACGATAGAACATGAAGCAGTACAAAATATAAATTTTGAAGTTTGCAAGTGTCAAAGCTAGAAGGAAGAAAGTTTAATTTGCTACCAACTATAGTTTCACACAAATAAATCGTGAATTATTATTTTTATTTTAAAAGTTTCGATTGTTTGTTTGATTGTTTTGGGTATGGTAGCTACGCCAGTCGCCAATGCCACGGTAATATTATTATACAGTATTCAAACTTCATTTAAACGGACGAAACGCAAGCTATGCCTACGCGCCTCTGGGCTCGCTGCCATTGCAGCGGTAAGTGCCCTCTTTGAGGAGTGGCTTGAGAGACGCTACGGCGTCCTCACCTACCGCCTGACGCAGGTCCTCACCGGACATGGAAGTTTCGGGAGGTACCTGTGTCTGATGGGGCGGGAGGAAACGCCCGGGTGTCATCACTGTGAGGACCGCCCTGAGGACACGGTGGAACACACAGTGGGAGAATGCCCTGCGTGTGCTGAGCACCGCCGTGCCCTCAGGGAAGTGATCGGCGATGGCGACCTCTCGCGTCCGGGCCTAGTGCAGGCCATGATGCGGAGCGAGGGGGACTGGGATGCCGTCTCCTCCTTTTGCGAAGCAGTCATGCTAGCTAAGGAGGAGGTGGGACGCGTGAGGCAGCGAAGCGCTGCCTCCTCGCAACCCAGCCATCGCGAAGGATACACCGGGCGTCGGGGATCGCGGGACGATCTCCGGCCACCGTAAGCGCGGGCCTGCAGACGGCAAGCATGGGTGGCTCCCCGTCCGACCAGAAACAGACCCGAGCGTACGGCGCGTCGCGTTCCGCGCGCGCCTCAAAGAGCCCTCAGACCACCACAGATGGAGCCCAATAGGGCTGTTGCCCATTCGGAGTCGCGGAGAACCTAACGGGTAACCGGGGCTCCGGCTCGACGTGCAGGAGAAGGAACGGGGTGGTTTTTAGTCAGTAAGAGTCTGACACTCCCTTCCGCCTCACCCAGGCGGGAGCAGTCATTCGATGATTTTCCCCACTTAAAAAAAAAAAATGCCTACGCGCCTCGACCGTGGCATGCATTCGGCATGATAACAGTCGCATCTGTGCCGCAGTGACAAACGGGCTGTGTGTCGTTTTTTTTAACATTAATCACGCGATTTTTTTTACTAACAATCAGTTCAAGTACATATTTAATATGGCGAGTAGAATATATTGTGCTGTTTTTGGTTGTATTTTTTTGCAATATAAATAAAATTTTTTTGGTTGTATTTGGTCGTAAAATAAGCCCGATTTGATTTTCAAACAATAAAATGTTTTTTAAAATTAAGTCTACAAATCATAAAGCAACACGCATTTGGAACACTTCCTATTCCATATACGAAGTATTTTATTTGTTTGTAAAAAAAGGACAAAACTAAATAGAAACAGAAAGTAGGCAAATATAACTAAAATACTGGAGACGACTGGGGAGTAAGGGGAGAACGGAGCACAACACCTATCCGGCCCCATCGTCAACCTCACCTGCCCGCACTGGTGGTTCTTCTCAGAATAGCTAGTGGCGCCAACCAAACGGGTTGGCGTGATGCTCCCTGCTAGACAACGGACGAGGCTCTGGCGACCGAGCAATGGCGGTATAACCATACACCAAATGGCAATAAAAAATAGAGATGCGCTGGTCGTGAGCGCTCTTCTGGGTGGGGACGGTTCGTAAAGCCGCACAACTGCTGAAAAGGTTCAGATAAAGAAAAAAAAAATTCATGTTTTGGTGTGTTCGCAAAAAAAAAATATTGTATTTATTAAAAATGTAATTAATGTAAAGTAATATAAGTTTATTAATAAGACTAATAAAAACCACTAGCACTACTGCAATTAGCTTACTGCCGCGTGGGCGGGGACGTCATGCATTCGTAAATGTTCTACAGTCGGTGGCGCTGTGGGCTGGGTCGTTCCGTTCCCTACGAAATGGTTGATCGGACCGATTGCTGGCCTACACGTCATACCCGTGACCGGGTGCCTTCTGCTGGAACAGGTCGGCTCTCTCATCGTGCTGGTGGGCTGATTCAGTAGGGTTAGTCTAAGATAATAAGACTATAATAATTAGGTAACAACATAAAGTATTGTGTGTAGTATAGTGGTAGGCGTAGCATGTAAGATCTTTATAAAAAAAAAATATTTGACCATAGAAAGTATGTACTTGTAATATGACAAGGGCACGGACACGAGTCCGTGGAGAAATTCAATTTTTATTTATTAAAAAAAAAAACTATACACCTGACCAGGCATCCGGTTGGTGGAGGCTTCAGCAGCCTTAAGATCAAATAACCTTTAAAAAGTCTGGTACAGAAGGCAACGGGAAACCACTGTAACTAATCTCCCTAGTAGTCAGCTTCAATGTTTCATTCTATTGACGTTCGATGTGAACAGACGTGTGCATTATACATAGGTAGTGTTGAATTAACGCAAGAGTGACCTACTAAATTATTTTTGCTTAGTTTGAAATTTAGTATTTTATAATGGAAACATAATCATATTTAATAAAAATGGATAAAATCCCGAGCAACCTGGCTTCCTGTGCCTCACCAATAGACAGCAGCCGTAAATCTGACTTCTCAATAGAAGCTGTGTCCACACCCGACATTCAGAACTGGATGGCAAGCATTGAACAGCAGTTAAATGAAGTATGTGTCATTGCAACGGAAGGCAAACTCAATTCGGAGCAAAAGCTTAGAATATCAAACCTGAGCCGTAAAATTGGAGCTGATGTCTCGCAAATGGCTGTCCTTTATCAAGCTCTGAAGCAGCAAGCTCGCCTAGCCGTCAACATAATGGATGAATTGAGAGAAAACTGTGACCTATCGGAACAAATTGACGAGATTAAAAAATCTCTCAAAGACTCAACTACAGCCAAGACTGTGTCTTTTGCGGACATGGTGAGAAAAGGATCCGATTTCGTTCGACCAAACAATCTGGCCTCTGTCGCTGTGTATCCGGCCAATAAATTGAAAACTAGCGAGGAAACTAAAACTATGGTGCAAAAAATTATAAGTCCTAGTGAGATGAAGCTGCGCGTGCGTGGAGTCCGCAAGACACAAAACGGAGGTGTAATAATCAGCACTGAGTCAAAACAGGATGCTGAAAAAGTGAAGCAAGCAGTTGGCCTGTCGTTATCCGGTCTTCTCGCAGACGAACCAAAGAAGCGCAAACCACGAATCGCAGTAATAGGAGTGCCGTCGACAATGACAGATGCTGACGTCTTCAGGTATATTTATGACCAGAACTTATCTGACAAGCTCCCGGAGATGACAATGGAGTGTTTTTTAACATCAGTCAAGCTAAGTCACAAATCGGGAAGAAAGGATGCGCCGACCTGCAATTTCATCATCGAAGTTCCAGGCAAGATACGTAAAGCCCTTATATCTCAAGAGAGAATTTATATCAATTGGACTTCTTGCCCCGTTAGAGACTTTACGCTTGTAACGCGATGCTACAATTGCCAACTATATGGACACGCAGCAAAATCATGCAGAGAGATCAACTCATCGTGTGGCCACTGCGGAGAAGCAGGACATGTACAATCCTCGTGCACTAAAAAGTCGGAATCCCCTAAATGTGCTACATGCTCTCGTTACAATAAGCCCAATAAACATAAAACCGGAGACACTGACTGTCCGGGTAGGAAAATAGCTGAATATAGGTATATCAACTCTATCGATTATGAGGACGCGTAAAGCGTCATATTCTCAGATTATAGAGTTGATTAGCCTTTCCTTGCATATTAATTAACAATTTGTTGCTGTTCAAGCATAATTTATTGTGACATCGAGTGAATGACCGTTTGGACTGTAAACAAGATTATGTTTCTGTTGATGTATCAAATTCTTCAGTACTATAGTTCCTACAATGTTTTATATATATATGTATCTCTATCTATGTTTTGCAATTAAGCTAATATAATTACTTGTTTAATAAATGTACTTTTACGATAATATTAATATTTAGTCACCTATCATGATATGTAGTTATGTACGTGTGTATGTGTGTATGTATGTATGTATATTAAATAATCAACTTTACTTTAATTTTGATCGATTACTTATGTTAAGGAATTTGTTTATATAAATAACTTGTCCTAGAATTTGTAATATTGTGAGTGCTCCTTTCACCTGTGATACAGGATATTCTTCCTAGTACAGGCATTCAAACCTAGTGAGATCTCTGATTTTAAATTAAGATGTTTATCTGTACCATGACCAATTTCTTATAATGAATAAAGATTTATTTAAAGATTTATAATGGAAAAGTCTCATATAGCCGCGGCCCCGAGTTCCTGGCGAGTGCTTCCCTTAAATGGGACAGGGGTGCTAAGAATCCCCCCCAGGCGGGAAACACTTAGAATAGAAACCTGGAATGTAAGAAGCTTAAAACAAGACGGAAAACTCCCTAATGTTACCCGGAAAATTATGCTGACAATCAAAAAGCGAAAAATCGAATATCTCGGTCACGTGCTTAGACACGATAGATATTCACTGCTTCAACTGATCATGATGGGCAAAGTGGAGGGGAAGAGACGTGCTGGGTGCAGAAGAAAATCGTGGCTGCGAAACATCCGGGAGTGGACCGGCATTACATCTGTCGAACAATTATTCCGCATGGCTACCGACAAGGAGAAATACAAGAAGCTGACGGCCGACCTTCAACATTGAAAAGGCACTATAAGAAGAAGAACTGGAGACGGGCAGCCCTAACGCACGTTTACGTACCGCGCAGCTGTAGGTATTTAACTCTGTCATGCGGCCGAGTTACACTACTTGCGGCACCTAGCCTCCTGTAGGAGTCAGGTGGCCGGTAGGTAGGTAGGTAGGTAGGGGTCCAAATAAAGTACACTTTTTTAGAAGTAGTTCACTCTATTTACGCCAATTATCTGTTGCCCCAATCACGTCCAGGTTCGGGGTAATAGGTACGCTGAGAACACTGGCCTGAAGCGTGGAGTAGCTTTGCAGGCGGTCCGGTCTCGTTCCAACTGCACTTCCAGGTCTTCAGCAGGGCCTAGGTAGTTCCCAGGTAGAAGGAGGTCTGGTCTTCCACTCGCCGCCAGATAGATGGCTGCGACGCGAGGTTAAAAGTAGAACGTAAATCCTGGAAGCGCACACATAAGGCAAGCGTTAGCAGAGCTCGGACCACGTAGCCGGGTCCAAAGGTCACAGTGTCCCAGCAGACAAAGATAAAAGGAATAGCCGCTGCTAGCGAGAAATTTAGAAGAAGAAACACCTTACAATAGCCACACTTAAGCAATACATGGAAACTTACCCCAGCGGGATTCCGATTACAATTTATATAATTGATTTGAAGTAGATTTAGTTAGGTAGGTAAGTACGATCTTGCAACGTAGCTAGGTCGTCCGCGATCGAGTGACACAGCCGTCACCTCTGATGCCTTTAAGTTGACTGCTCGTTGGATTTTACGAATGCGCCCGAGACGAGCCGACACGACTAGTTATTAACTCGTTTAGAGATGCGTAGGCGCAATAGAAGCGAGGACCTTTGCGTAAACAATTAATATTGGGTTCCGTAATGTTTCTATATAAAATTAATTATTTTAATGCGTTTGAAATTAGTAAGTAGTAAGATGTTTTTCTTTTTGTTTATTTAGTGTATTTTAATAATAGTTTTAGAATAATCTATTGTAATTATTTATAATTTATATGGTTTCTAACCTATTTTTAGGGCAAACCAGGTACAACGTTAAAACATACTGTATGATAATATTACCGTGCCAATGCAAAATCGTAGGAAACTCAAAACTATACATTGCATATATAGTTTTGAGTAAGAGTAAACGCCTGGTCGACGCATCTCGTGACCAGAGGGCTGGTCTATCTCTCGGTCAGAGGTTAAGCATTGCCATACAACGTGGCAATGCTGCCAGCCTTCTGGGTACTTTCTCTACTGACGTCGATGCGGACGAATTTTTTTATGCTCTCTGTAAATAGTTATATTTTTAGTTTTCTCTTATTTAATTTTTGTGTACCTATCTTAAGTTGTACATATTTATTTATTTTTTCATTGTTTGTACTTAGTCGCATTGGTATTTTAATTTAATAAAAACACGATATTTTATGTTAATTTATTTATTTATTTTTGTATTTTCTTTGTTTCATACAGTTTGCCGCTTCTACTGCCGCGGTGTGATATACAGGTACTTTAATTCATGCCTATGTGGTTAAATACTTAGTTAACTATGTATGAATACTACAATAAGAATGATGACAGCCTCGTTGGCCAATTGATCGCAAGTGCGACTGCGGGGCAAGGGGTCTTGGATTTGATTCCATTCGAACAAAGTATTTTTTTTATGGCATAAGCTGGTAAACGAGCAGACGGATCACCTGATGGTAAGCAATCGACGTCACCCATGGACACCTGGAACACCAGAGGCGTTACAAGTGCGTCACCGGCTTTTTGGGGATTAGGAGTTTGAGAATCGTTGGGGATTCAGGGATTGGGGAGATTGGGGAAGGGGAAGGTAATTGGGCCTCCGGTAACCTCATTCACACGACGAAACACAACGCAAGCGTTGCTTCACGTCGGTTTTCTGCTCGGCCGTGATATCACTCCGGTCGAGCCGGCCCATTCGTGCCGAAGCATGGCTCCCCCACACTTGTATTACTTAGTATAAAAAAATCTCAGTAAGTGTAGTCAAAACTGACGGACTAAATAGATTTTTAATTTTTACGCCCCGTCATCATCTCATTTGCAAGTGCGTATACGAAGCCGACCTTTCAGCAGTGAAGATTAAAGTCGATGGGGCTGTGAAGGGAAACATCGTGAGGAAACCTGGGCTTATAAATTCTAATTATAAGTTTGAAATCGCCAACCCGATTTGTCGTGGTGGCCTGGAGGTTTAAGACGCTCGCTTCTCATGCATGAGGGTACGGGTTCGAAACCTACCAACGGCAAGTACCAATGTGACTTTTTCAGAGTTATATGTACTTTCTAAGATTATTTAGACACCACTGACAAACGGTGAAGGAAAAACATCGTGAGGAAACCTGGACTTATAATTTCTAATTATAAGTTTGAAATCGCCAACCCGCATTGAGCAAGCGTGGTGATTAACGCTCTAACCTTCTCCGTGTGAGAAGAGGCTTTGCTCAGCAGTGGGCATTTATAGGCTGTTGATGATGATGATGATGATGAACCCGCATTGAGCAAGCGTGATGATTAATGCCTTCTCCGTGTGAGAAGAGGCCTTTGTTCAGCAGTGAGCACTTATAAGCTGTTGATGATGAAGATAGTGAAAAATTATTTAATATAGTTAATTGTGTATTTGTTTTCAGATCACTTTTGGATTCAGAAGCAACGCTGGAAAATATAAAAAAAAATATGATTCCAAGTTTTTTTTATTAAGTATAAGGAAGTGTTTATTTTATTTAATTAAATATTTTATTTGCTTTTATGATTTGTTTTTTATAATAATAATCGGTATAAGTATGGGACTAGGATTTCTCCATTGTCGTGTGTGTGTTTACAAACATACAAGATCACATACACATCACACATATACCTCTACATGGAACAACAACTTCTGGATCTCACAAATAAATAATTGATCAAAGTCAAAGTAATTATTTTGATTAAACCATAATTTGGTATTTTTGAAACGTCAACAAATACAAAATAAATAATAGTCTGTCAGTCAGTCCGTCAGTGAAGCTAAGTGAAGCTAGGTGCTCATTCCAAAATGTAGATTCGAATGGAGAAGGACGAGCAAGAAACTCCATTCGTTACTCTTTTTAAAAAAGTATGTTCTACAATGTCTCTGATACATATTCCAATACTGTATGTATGTATATGTGAGAACAATGCAAAGACACGCTTGACGCATTATAGGTACTAATTACAAACATTAAAAAAATAAAAAAACAATGCAAAGACACGCTTGACGCATTATAGGTACTAATTACAAACACTAAAATAAAAACATCTTATAGTCTAACATGGTGCTCACACATGCATACTGACAATCCATAAAAATAGTGCTTCTATACAAGAAAAAGGAAAGTCTTTGTTTCAATAAAGAAAGAAATGCTCGATGCCATAAGGAAATTCAAGCTCACTCATTAACCTTCGTCGTAGTAGTAGTCGTAGCTCGGACTACGGCGTAGCCAGAGAAGCTACGGCGTAGCACTGCTACGCGTATCGACAAAACGCGACATTTTTCCTACTACAGCATACAGAAGGGGTAGACAGAAGTCCACATATATCCTCCATGCAATAGGGGGTGAACCTATTGCCATATACCGGGCTCAATTCCACTCGGAGAACGAAAGCCTTCTGATAAATCTAAGCTTTTCAAACTGATATCTCGAACCTGTCTGGCAAACGTGGGGATTGTATTTGCAATCTTTATTCCTTTGCGATTCAGAATCGTAGCGTCAGAACTAAAAAACTCACATAAAAAAGCAGTAGAAAGCAGCAGGTAGGTAAAGAAAAAAACGCAAATTTAATATTTTTACTCATACTATATCTTATATATAAAAGAAAGTCGTGTTAGTTACACTATTCATAACTCAATAACGGCTATATCGATTTGGATGAAAATTGGTGGGGATGTAGCTTAGAATCAGGAGACGGACATAGGATATTTTTTACTCAATACTTATTTTTTACTTTTAACCGAAAATCAAGAACGGCTACGGGAAATATCGGGATTGCGCGTACGAAGTCGCGGGCAGAAGCTAGTAGGTACATAAAAATGAAATCCGTTTCGCATTGTCACGGCATCACGTGTGAACGGCTGAACCGATTTCGATAATTGCTTTTTGCTTACGGAAAAAATATTAAGGAAATCTTCCAGAAACATTGAAAAATATACACATAATTTTGCATATTTTAAAAAAACGCGCGTAACGAATGTCAACGTCATTCACAGCCATAGACTATATTGAAAGAGCATCGTTTGTTCGGAAACGTGGTTACTTAATTATATTCTATTGCAGTAATTTATAAATTTTTTAAAATAACTCGCCACGGAATAGTAAACCTATACAAATTTCGCATAACCTATTTAGTAATCTGTGGTAGTATCTGTTTCCCTAACTTGTCATTGGCGAATGGATGAACAGCCGGGCCAATTTAAAAAAAACATCTGTGGTAATCTGTGGCATCACATCCATAACCGCGGTAACCATATTTTTAATAGTTTTTGATAAAGTTGTCTGATCTACACTCAGGCCTCTCTTGAAGATTTACCAGGCGCCATTAGATTAATTAACGACGATATGGCACTGAATATGTGACTGGAGTTCCAAAGGAGAATGCCCATGGACAGTACTCTTGATAAATTACTTGTGTCTCAAAATCTCTAACGGCATGAAACATCTAAAATAAAAATATATTTTTAAACAGACTTTGAATGATATTTACATTGGGATAGTTTTTTGAAAATTAATTAGTAATTTTATGTTTCCGAAGTTATAGTACGCCATTTTTAAGTATGTCTGTGCCGACACATGTCAAATGACAGCATGGCAGTTTACGCACATAGACTATCGATGAACGATCCTCCTTTTTCGATCTTAGGGAACTTTACTCTCCGTTCCCTAAATGTTATTTTTTTTATTGTATTCTATTTTTTGTATTGATTGTTCAATCTATTATTATAAAGTAACAACATTCACTGTAAACGGCAGCATCAGCACCATGTTGTATTTGTGAAATACCACTGGCTGGTTTACGGAAATAGAAAAAAAAATCGATCTTTCATCATTATGGGTAGAACCTTATTTGACGTTTATTGTGCGTCTGTCATATTTTTGCAATACAATACTGTTATTTCTGCTGACTTTGGTATGTTCTGCGTCGAGTCGAGCCTTTTAGTTCCTCCGTAATTCCTGTCAATCCATTGAAAATAAACATACTTTTAACGCCGCAGCACCGAGTGTGTTGTTTATCACTAATAACTGGACTTTTTGAGTTACGATCATGCCGAGTGCGACTGTGATGCAATGTCTCAACTACTCATAAGAAAAGAAATAGTAATAACATAACATAACATCACGCCTTTTATCTCCGAAGGGGTAGGCAGAGGTGCACATTATGCCACTCACTGTACAATGTAACACCCACTTTTCACTATTTATGTTATGAGTCCCATGTAATAGGGGGTGAGCTTATTGCCATATACTGGGCACAGTTCCAGACTCCGTGCTACTACTGAGAATTTTTTCAAAACCCAGTAATACTTTGCCCGACCCGGGAATCGAACCCGAGACCCTTTGTCCGGCATTCGCACTTGCGACCACTCGGCTAATAAAATAATAATAAGAAATAATCATTATTTTATTTATTGTATTTGTTTTTGTTTGTTTTCCTTCCCTCTGTAGGTATTTATAAAGGCCATGTCATGATACCTACCACATCTATGATTTGGGTAGGGCCTAGATATAACACTGAGCTATTGACTATTTTAGTAACGGTTCCTTCCATGCTTTGCAATTTAATGAAACGCGGGCGTTAGATTGAAAAATGCACAAAATCTAAATCAATAAGACTTGGTGAGGTAGACACATGTGTCCACACCAGTAACTGGCCACCTGACATAGCTAACACGTTACAGATTTTACACAAATAATGATGATGAAGATAATGAAGCATACCTTCAAAGATACCAAGCCATAAAAACCCATTCAGACCCTTTTAAATAGCTTTTTTCAGTTAATTATTGATCGGACATAACCTCAAAATAGTAATTTTATTTTGTGAATATCTCGAAAATGCCAATGTATTTTGTGTTAAATCTTTTGAGGAAGTATTTGGACATGCCATCGAATATTTTAAAGATTATTTCATGGAGACACAACAATGTTAAATTCAGTACATAGTGCCGTGGGCATTCTCCTTTGGGTTACTAGTAAATCCATCAAAAACGCAGGTGACTATCATCGGTAGTGCGCGTACCGTCTCCAAAATGAATTGGACAAGTCTTCCCCAAGTTTCTTTTCTAAATACAAAAATTCCTTTCTCCCGCGATGTTAAGAACTTGGGGATTTACATTGACATTAATCTCTCCTGGAATAAGCAATTGCAGGTGGTCAGTCGGAAATTGTTTGCTTCAGCGGGCTCCTTAAGGCGTCTTCGTAATTTCTTACCCACAAAAACCAAAATTGCACTTGCACAGTCTCTTCTTCTACAATTAATACTCGACTATGCTGATGTCAGCTATCTAGATCTCACCCAAGAACAATAATTGGACAAGCTTGAGCGCCTTCAAAACCTTTCTATCAGATTTATATTTGGTTTGCGCAAGTATGATCATGTTTCTGAATTTCGTAGTAAGCTCAGATGGCTGCCTATCCGCCTTCGCCGGAACGCTCATATCCTTTCGTTACTATATAATGTACTTTTTAATCCTGCTGCCCCTTCCTATATAAAGGAACGTTTCCAGTTCCTGGGTGTCACACATTGGAAGTTCCTGAGATCATCGGAAAATCTTAAGCTCAGCATTTGTAAGCACTCCACTTGCTTTTATGACAAGTCTTTCACAGTACAAGCGGCTCGGTTGTGGAATGCGCTGCCGGTAAAAGTGCGATGTGCTCAAACTCTGGGTCTGTTTAAGGGACGTGTGAAGGAACACTACCTATCACTGTAGATATGCTTTTGTCCTTTCATTATGGATAAACACATCACACACTCACACACACACACACACACACACACACACACACACACATACTCATACACGTAACTATATATAGTTATCATTTCGCTGGCTGTCCGTTGTGGGATGTTGGCCCACAGGTTTGCACGCTGTACGGCTCAGGTAAAGGTGACGCTTTTCAAAGCCTACTGCCAATCCTTTTACACATGCAGCCTGTGGGTGGACTTCACGCGGAGGGCATATGATGGCCCGCGCACCCAATATAACAACACGTTCCGGGTGTTGATGGGGCTGCCGCGATTTTGTAGCGCGTCCGGCATGTTTGCCGACGCCGATGTTGATAGTTTCGCTACCATCATGCGTAAGAGATGCGCATCTATGCTTCGCCGGGTTCGCGACAGCCCCAACACCATTCTCGGAGCGTTGGCTGAAAGGTGGGACTCTCCGATCTTGGGGCGGTGGATACGACTGCATGCAGTCAAGTAGACATCCCCAGGTTCGGCGAGCCTCATGCTCGTAGAATATATGTACTAACACTAGTTTATAAGTTCATTCTGTTACTAACAATAATGTCGCTACAATGTCTGTCGTGTATGGAATTAATTCTGAAATAAATGTTTATTATTATTATTATGTATGTCTTTACCATTCACGGGACCACAGGGTCCCGGTCATTTGGGAGGCGTACGAGGGGCCGAAGCCAACTGCGCAGAGGCCCTTTAGACAACTTTAATCTAAATGTAATGGAGACACAAACCGGCGACTATCCCTATATGCACTATGGAAATGCACCCAAGGACAGTCCCCGGTTAGTGTAGGACTATTGTGAATAATAGAAAAAAAAAAGGTAGGGCTATGGATGGGTTACTGTGGATTGGTAAATTGGGAACTATGGATGACTATGGCACCTGCCGAAACAATGTAATTTTTACACGTAAAAATGGCAGGCGGAGACTCGCCAACTCACCGACCGGGCCCCGGGAATGGTTGCTAGATATAGCAACATAGGGGCAACGAGAATGTGAGTGGCTGAAGGGTTAAGAAACTACCACCGCTTTCTACTCAGATCATCTGCTCCAGCCGAAGCCTCCTGCATCCCTGGCCCACTCGCGACTTACGAATAGTTTCTTACCCTCCGAGCAGGATCACTGCTCTCGCGACTCCACTCTGGACGGCCAATGAAGGCAAGCCAGAGGTGGGAGACCTGTTCCTTGTCATCGTTCACTCCAGCCAGCCAATTAAGGCAAGCCGGAGAAGACGGAACGGTGACTTCTCCCTGGAGCACTCGGGATGATGGTAGCCCGCGGGATCGCTAATGCCCGTCACCTCGCCTCAAGGTGCCCTGCGGGCTTATTATTATTATTATTTTACATTTAAGTATATATTTATTACATAGTATTGCCATTTTTATCTTTTATGTATTACCTTATATGTACCTCTAGTCTGTAAGTTTCATTGATTGTTTAATTTGTTTTTATTGTTTTTCTTCTATTTTGGTTTTCTTTCCCAGATTCTTTTCAAAAATTCCATCCAAAGGTTGTCTGGAAGAAATCGCCGCGTGTGATAAGACCGCCCATTGTACTCAAATTACTATTGAAATGCTTACAATTTTTTTCTGTGTGTGCAATAAAGTATAAATAAATAAATAAATAAATAAATAAATAAAGTTGGTTTTGTTTTAAAGACTAAGAAGTTTTTTGTTTGTTAATAAGTGTTTATTAATTACGATAAGTTGACAGCTCTAGTTATTTGTTTTTTGGTAACTTTTGGTCACTACCAAGTGTGGGAGAGCCATGCTTCGGCACGAATGGGCCGGCTCGACCGGAGTGATACCACGGCCTCACAGAAAACCGACGTGAAGCAACGCTTGCGTTGTGTTTCGTCGTGTGAGTGAGGTTACCGGAGGCCCAATTACCTTCCCCTTCCCCAATCTCCCCAATCCCTGAATCCCCAACGATCCTCAAACTCCTAATCCCCAAAAAGCCGGTGACGCACTTGTAACGCCTCTGGTGTTCCAGGTGTCCATGGGCGACGCCGATTGCTTACCATCAGGTGATCCGTCTGCTCGTTTACCGGGTTATGTATTCCATAAAAAAAAACAAAACTACATAATAATTATTACAATTTGGTATACACGTGGTTATACAGAAAATAAATAAGAGCTTTTTATTATCGTACACGTATATGAAAATATGTATTTTATTTTTTATTTAATGATATTAGTAAAGTCCTTCTCAGATATGGCGAGACCAGGGATATATGTATATACCTCTATATTTTTAAGGGGGGGAAATCGTCGAATGACTGCTCCCGCCTGGGTGACCCGGGAGGGAGTGTCAGACTCTTACTGACTAAAAACCACCTCGTTCCTACGCACGTCGAGCCGGAGCCCCGGTTACCCGTTAGGTTCTCCGCGACTAGACCAGGGATATAGGGATTCATTTTTATATGGGGGATATTATAAATTGAATAGGTACTCGTACCTAAGATAGGTCAACTATACAAAATAAAATAGTGCATCAAAGTTACGCTAAGGCGGTACGAAGTTCGCCGGGTCAGCTAGTACTATATTAAGTAGTAAACAGTTGGGTATTTGCCAACTAGTCAAATTCAATACTTTTTTCGAACTGTCAAAAATGACAGTTTTCTATGAATTTTGTACGAGATTGTGTATTGTGACGTCACGTTTTTTTAGCGTCAAACAGCATAGTTATTTCTGGAAAATTTGTTGTAAAAGGAGGAGGTACTATGTTCGGCTGATAGTTATTTTTTGTTTGTTCGCGCAGTACTCCGCCACTTGTGAACCGATTTCCAAAATTCTTGTTTTGTTTAAAAGAGTATCCTCCCGAGATAGTCCCCATTTCCATGAGATCAGGATCTGATGATGGGATCCTAGGGAAACCGAGGGGAACTTTCGAAAATTCCACGGGCGAGTTATATGTCTATTATGTTTTTCAATTAGGATTTTTAAAGACTACAATTTGATTAGGGTCTGGAGTCGACCTGATGATGTAGCCGACAGACAGTCGAAGGAACTCCTCAACGGTATACAGTAACTACCTTGTGTTTGGGCTTGATTAATTTGTATTGATGAGGACTTTACACCTAGATAGAATGGGGCTGTCATTAAGGGTCTGATGATGAAGAAGTGTAATTGATAAGGGAACTCCTCAACGATATATAGTAGGTAACTACCTTGTGTTTGGGTTTGATTGATTTGTACTGATGAGGACTTCACACCTATGTAGATTATAAATAACAAAACGGGTATAATATGTAGCTGTACACTGAAAATGATAAAATAATAAAATAAAAACTGCGTTTAAAAAACCGACTTCGAAAAACCAAAAACTAATAACAAACAAAGAGTCAAAACTAAAAAGCAAAAAATAACTATTATTAGTACTGATAGGTTACCCACCCACTGATAGGTTAGAAGTCGGTGCCATAAGCTCATATCATAATGATATTATAACTTAATGTCCACAAAATTGTGAATTAGTTACCTATTAAGGTTTAACTAAATCATTTGTATGGAACTTATGGCACCAAATATAAGAGTTTTTGGTTTTTTAAAGTCAGTTTTTTCAGTTTCATTTTCAATTGCCTCATATTCAATATTTTGACCCCTTATAATTATTATTTTTAAATTAGTACATATTCTTGATGAATTTCTTCATGTACCTTTCTGTGATACGTAATAACGCCGTGGTTTATCATTGCGTTTTATTAAAAAAAAATTTGTATAGTCGTGTAATAGATGGCGCTGAACGCAAATAGAAAAACAGTAGAAAATAAGAATGAAACAGAAAACATGAACATCAATGTGAAAACAGCAAATCTCTATCTTTCATTTGTTTCCCATTGTCTAAGACATTAGTCATTAAAGCTTAGGGTGTATTTTAGACCTTAGCACTCACGTACTTAGATCTAATTTCAAAAATATCAGCAATAATTTACCTCCTATGTGTTCACATATCAAACGTATTAACTAATAATGCGGACATAAAGTATAGACATTCGTGAACTGACATCAAGTAGTAAGTGGCCAGCCGGCACCTAGGCAAACGTCTGTAACGAAACCATAGCGCGATTTAATTTGACCCCAACGCCATCTATCGAGCGAGGAGACAACTATATAAATGTGACGTGTTATGTTTCCGCGGTAAGACGTCAATGAAATATGAACTACGTGAATAATTATTTTTGTATTGGATAGTTCATTTATCGAGGAATATATATATGTTCCTCTTGTCGCGGAGAACCTAACGGGTTACCGGGGCTCCGGCTCGACGAAGGAACGGGGTGGTTTTTAGTCAGTCTGGCACTCTCTCCCGCCTCACCCAGGCGGGAGCAGTCATTCGATGATTTTCCTTGCTTAAACAAAAAAAAAAATTTCCTCCTGTGTAGTTAACTACTATCTATGTATTGTGCATAAACTTAGGAATAAATAAATAAACTTTTGGTGTTCGATACTTAGTTTATTATATCGAGGGAGGCTATAAAATATCCCGCTACAGTTGGATACATTCCGTAATCAAAAATAAATTATTTCGACTGTTCAATACAATAAAATATATTAAAAAAATAATCACACTTTCATTATTTGATTTTATGACCAACTTAATTCAGCAAATTTTCCAAGAAATAACTATGCTGTTTGACGTTAAAAACCGTGACGTCACAATACACAATCTAATACAAAATCCATAGAAAACTGTCGTTTTTGACAGTTCAAAAAAAGTATTGAACTTGACTAGTTGGCAAGTAGCCAATTACAGAATCCGAGCAGCTAATAAAACCGTGGCGAGCAGTTAGTTCTTTTTTATAATTATCATGAGTAATATAACAGTTAAATAATTATCAGTAAAAGTCTGAAACTCACTCTCGTCTCACCCAGGGCGCGGTTTATTTTCTTTTTCATGGAATAAGTGGATAAACGAGCAGACGGATCATCTGATGCTAAGCAATCAGCGTCGCCCATGGACACCCCCAACACCAGAGGCGTTAAAAGTGCGTTACCTTCCTTTTAGGTATTAAGAATTTGAAGATTGTTTGGGCAAAATTGGGGAGAGGGGTGATTGGGCCTCCGGTAACGTCACTCACAAGACGAAGCACAACGCTGTGGTTGTTTCACTATGGTTTTCTACTCGTTGGTGGTATCACTCCGGTCGAGCCGGCCAAGCAGTGCCGAAGCATGGCGAACCCTCAATTACACCCTCAATCACTGATTAAATTTTAAGTGGTACCAAATATTGGTCATTTTACATACTTACAAAGAACTTGTAATGACACCACTATACCGCAGCGCGACTCAAAATTCAGTGGCGTTTGAGTATTTAGGCATTAGTTTTATAAATAGTCAATAGTCTTAGAATACATGTATCATATCATCATCGTCACAATAGTGTGGGCTCGCCATGCTTCGGCACGAATGGGCCGGCTCGACCGGAGTGATACCACGGCCGAGCAGAAGACTGACGTGAAACAACGCTTGTGTTGAGTTTCATCGTGTGAGTGAGGTTACCGGATCTCTCTCTCTCGAATCGCCGAATCCTCCACAATCCTCAAATTTCCAATTCTCAAAAAGCCGGTAACGCACTTGTAACACCTCTGGTGTTCCAGGTGTCCATGGGCGACGCTGATTGCTTACCATCAGGTGATCCGTATGCGCGTTTACCGGTTTATGCCATAAAAACAATAAAAAAATCAAAACGACTGAAGGGATCGAGATAAAATTTGGAACAGGGACAGATTATAGTCTGGAATAACACATACATAGGCTTCTTATCGCATGGGGACGTGGCTGAAGCAGCTGGTAGAAGCTAGTCTAGTGTACTTCCGCATCACTATCTACGAAGTCGGTTAGCAGTAAGTACTGACATAGGTGGTATACATATCTATAACCACCATTCCATATCTTTGCCTTCACCAGCAGTAGATATAGAAAAATAAATAAATTTATTGCCAAAAATATAATTCGCTCATTGATAACAAAACCACAAGTGACCGACAAAAACCCCACTGCAATATTACCTAAGTAGGTAAGTACCTACTTGGTAATATTGCAGTGGGGTTTCTGCTAGGCTCCTATTGATGGTAGCGTGATGTTTTATACTACTGTAGACTATAAATTATAAATGTAGCCCTGTATAATTTTGTCGTAGTAATACTGGAGTCTGATTATTTAAATTTACAAAATACTTAACTATATACAAGTCCGATTGCAAGGCATGGGGTCTCGGATTCGATTCCAGGGTCGAGCAAAATATTACTGGGTTTTTAAAAAAAATCTCACTAGTAGCACGGAGTCTGGAATTATGCCTGGTATATGGCAATAGGCTCACCCCCTATTACATGGGACTCATAACCTAATTCGTGAAAAGTAGGTGTTGCATAGTGCAGTAGCATTAAGTGCCGCATTGTACACCTGTGGCTATCCCTTCGGGGATATAAGGCGTGATGTTATGTTATGTTACTAAACTATAAAGTTCAACTAATAAAATGTTTATATTATTACTCTACTCGATAATAAGAATAAGAACCTTTAAAAGAACGTTTATTTGCACGAAATATGGCAATTACAGGTGATAATGATTATAAAAAATAGTCATGGGGGTAGGCAGAGACTATGGAACGCCAATTACTACGATTCCTACATACCTGTTTCGCTTCAGCAACAGTCATCAATCTTTTCATGCATGCTCATCGGTTAAGGGTACTTTTAATTTGACCCTTCTTTAATATATCGCCAATCTGGTCAGTACATGTCCGTCTAGGGCGCCCTCTATCGACGGCCGCATTCATCCGTTTTGTATATTTCTTTAGTTACTCTACTTTCATCCATCCTTTCTACAAAAAGTTACATGTTTCTACAGTTAATAGGAACTAATTACAAAAATGCTTACAACTTTTTTTTAAGTAGGGAAAATCATCGAATGTCTTCTCCCGTCTGTGTAAGGAGGAGTGTCAGACTCTTACTGACTAAAAAACACCTCCTACTCCTGCACTTTGAGCCGGAGCCCCAGTTGTTCATATTGCCCAGGCCTTATGAATAATGCCCATAATCACTTAGCCCATGACATATACAATAATTACTTTGTTTATAGGTATTAGATTAATGCAGTTTTAATATACAATCAGATTTTCAATTCAGCTAAAAATTTTGGAAGAGGGGTATATTATGGTCCGGAATAACACAAAGGCTACTTTTCATTCCACGGGGACGCGGGCGAAGCTGCTGGCAGACGCTAGTATAGCGCAACACGAGGATGTTACATGTGACGTTTCGCTTTTATAACATTCTAGCGGTTACTGGCGTGGGCGTACTTATACTTATAAGGCCATGCACAGACGACAGCCAGGCATTCGTTTGGCGACAGCTGTCCGAAATAAACAATCGATTAATTTGACAGATAAAAGATTTTAAAAATATGAGTACTACTATAAACCATGTGGTGAGTGTTATTTATATGATATTTTTGTTGTTTTTTGAACTTTGAAATGCCTTTGGCATATTTTGGTTTGTAAATTCTATTCAAGTCTACCTGTACGATGATAAAACTGATATTCAGAGCCATAGCTATATATTATTAGTAACAGAAATTAATAATGAAGAAATAACCTCTGTAAGAAATCTTCTTGTTGAATGATTAGATGAGGGATGCCTCAAGGCAGTAGGTATCTTGTGTCCTTTATAATTTCGTAAACCATTTCTTGGAATATTCAACGATAATAGTAATTCTTGATGTATAAATACATTTTTTTTCCTTTCAGGCAATACCAAGTTCGATTTTTATTCCTGGGGGTATGTTCCCCGGTCGCATTGTAAGAGTCAAAGGTAGGACTCCTCATGGAGCAAGGAGGTAAGTTCATATTTATATTATAACGTAGTTAGTTTTATAGTCGTGTTTTTTTCTGGTTTCACCTGACTTCCAACACGCTAGCTAGTAGGCTGCGCCACATCGCGCACCCTGCTCATAAGGAAGAACCCCTCTGTGGTTCGAAACTAGTAGAGCTTTTCTCAGTATATTCACGTGAGTAACCTGCGATTTTTAGTTAATTCACCTGGCTTCTCATGAAAGAGGGTGCGAGTTCGAAAACTGCCAACCAATGTGACTTATTCCCAGTTATGCAGTCTCAAACATTTCCTAGACACCACTGACAAACAGTGAAGGTGAGTAAAAACAAACATCGTGACTGATAATTTCTTATAAGTACTTATAGGTTTAAAATCGCGAGTCAACCTTGAGCAAGCTTGGTGATTAATACTCATAACTTCTCTGTGTGAGAAGATATTACATTGCTCAGCAGTGGGCACTTATAGCCTGGTGATGATTATGATTATTTACGGCACAATTTTGTTCCTCAGGTTCGGGTTAGATTTCCAGTACAACAATAACATCGCTTTTCATTTCAATCCTCGTTTCACGGATGGGCATATTGTACGCAACCATTACATCTCTGGGTCGTGGGGGAATGAGGAGACCTCCGGAGGCCTACCTTTGAGACGTGGACACCGATTCGAAATCATTTTCGTTTGTCATTATAATCGTTTTAGGGTAAGTGGTACATGAAGTTTTTTATTGAGTATTGGGGTAAACGAGCAGACGGATCACCTGATAGTAAGCAATCGACGCCGCCCATGGATACCACCGACACAAGAGTTGCAAAATGATTTTGAGGTTTATTAAACATCATTAAATGTAGCTTTTTTGTAATATAAGTAGTTTTGGCGCCAGAGCATCGCAAAGCGCAATAATATGAGGATTTTGAAAAAAAATTCCACACCATGTGGACGTGGACAGAATCGCGAGTTTTTTTATAATGTAGTCTTTTACACTTGTAATGCTTATGTGATTGTGGTACACACTTTAGGAACTTTCCACTATCTCCAGTCCTTAGCTGTTTCTGATGAACCGCACATAGGAGATTTCATCTTGGGCACCCATCGATATGTCATAGTCGTTATTTTTATAACCCCCATATTTCCTATTTAATTATCGAACTACTGGTCACTTACTGTGCTTTATTCATACTGATGATGATTCAATATATAAAACTAGCCACTCGCCGCGGTTTCATCCGCTGCTCGTGGAATAATTGTACCTACCGGAATATTTCACAGCCTTCCTCGATAAAACTGAGGACTTCAGGGTTACATTTGTAGGAAATTAGTTGTATTATCACCTCCGGAGAGGAATACGTCGACTTACAAGTCACCCTGTATAAATCGATCTAGTTCCTGAAATAGAGGTAAGTTCATAGAAAAATCTAACTCGTCATCTCTCGCTAGGTGATGCTGAACGGAGAACATTTCACCGACTTCATCCACCGTGTTCCGTACCATAGGATCACCCATTTCACTGTGGGTCAAGACATCATCATAAATGAAATTGACTTCGAGGGAACCCCACCACCGACGGACTACCTTGTGAGTATTTTGGGACGTGGGGCAGCAATCGAGTGAACAGATCACCTGATGGTAAGCGGCCATGTGTAACGGTCGAAGAAATGTGACAATGTGGTGACAAGGGTTCATTTTTTGTTCTCACCAACCACTCATTTTAAGGTACTCTAAGCTAAGATAAGTGATATTTACTGACATTTTAGTTTTTATCAATCTATAATAAACTAACAGTACAAGCAAGGAGTTAGTTCAGACGCGTTCTTATGTTAGGCGCCTGGGGATTAGGACAAAACACAATGCAAGCGTTGATTCCCGTCGGTTTTCTGGTCGGCCGTGGTATCACTCCGGTCGAGCAGGCCCAGCAGTGCCGAAGCATTGCGAGCCCACACTTAATCGCTGCAACACGATAAGTAACTTGTAGCGTTTAGGGGTAGTTGGGTGAATTAAATTTACATAACATACATACATAACATCACGCCTTTTATCCTCTAAGGGGTAAGCAGAGGTGCACATGCAGCACTTAATGCCTCTATACAATGTAACACCCTCTTTTCACTATTTATTGTATGAGTCCCATGTAATAGAGGGTGAGCCTATTGCCATATACCGGGCACAGTTCCAGACTCCGTGCTACTACTGAGATTTCTTTTTTAAACCCAATATTACTTTGCTCGACCCGGCAAATCGCACTGGCGACTACACGGCCAATGAGGCAGTGATTTAGATTTAATCATGTAAATTACTCGTTTGGTTTCAGTCTGAGAAGACAAACGATGCTGAGGAAGTCAACGGTAAGTAGTTATCTATATAAATAAAAATGAATTGTTGTTCGTTAGTCTCGCTAAAACTCGAGAACGGCTGAACCGATTTGGCTAATTTTGGTCTTGATAGGTTCGTGGAAGTCTAGGGAAGGTTTAAAAGGTGAGAAAAATATTTTTTAGGCGGTACGAAGTTTGCCGGGTCAGCTAGTTAGATATATAATATCTAAGGTTAGTACCGTCTTTACTATAGGGCACTCGGGGTCCGTGCGCAGGGTCCCCATTCTCAGGGCGCCCCGAAGGACCGACAATTTCTACGACAGACCCACTACTCGCTACATGTCACGCGGTACACGGCTGCCGTGCAACGTGCAGCGGGTTTGATTCCCCAACAGATAAAATCTTTGTGTGATTCAAAAATTGAGGTCCCGGGTCTGGGTGTCATGTGTACGTTAACTCGTATGTTTGTTAACGCACCCACGATACAGGAGGAAAACCTACTGTAGGGCTACGTAAGAAAAGAAACATTGGATAAGGGCCCCGGATCATTGCGTGCCCAAGGGCCGCCGTGTAGTGTAAGACAGCCCTGTCTAAGGACTCGTACACAAAACTGGGATGCGACGTCGCATCGCAAAAATATGCGAGCTCCCTCTACGCATCGCAACGACGTGCGAATTGATTCACATCGCGCATCAAAATCTTATCTTCCCAAAATCTTCTTTGTTTCTTTTTCCTGTATCTCCTAAGCAATAACAGAAGTGCACACTTCTCTTTACGATACATGTCACGACCTGGTTTTCAATTTCAAATACGTTTAGTACGGTTGACGGTCGTCGAAGGAATGGTCACCCTGGGAGACCCTTGTCTACAAAAAACTATGATGCGTATTCGCATCACAGTTTTTTGTACGAGCTCTAAGATCCTCAGAATCACAAGGCAATTCTGTAACATCTTACAAAATAGCTTAGCAGCTCCTACGTGCGTGTGTGATGTGTGATTTTTTATGGCTTATAGTCTTCCTCTACAAATGGACTACCCAGCACAAAAATAATTATTTAGTTCGAACGAAATCGTAGTCTAAAAAATCACTTTTTGTTTTGTGTTTCAGGTCCTTACTGAATAAAGCAGAGATGTCCAGGAAAACTAATTTATTTTAATTTTGATTTGTTTTTTATTTTTAATAGTAAATAATCAATGTTGTCTCTATTTTCTGACACCTCATGGGGTCAATAGCATAGCTGGGCATTAACTCGTTAATCGTTAATTAACGAAGTTAACATTTTGATTAACGGATTAACTTTTAAGTTAACTCTTAAAAATGTTAACGGACACGTTAACTTCCGTTAAAATGCATTAAGTCCGTTAATCGTTAATCCAATGCCTACTATTTACCGCACGACACCGCGGTGCGGCGCGAAAAACAGGTTCAGACAAGTATGAAATGACAAGTACCGTGTGGCGCGTGGCAGCGCGTAAAACAAAAAAAAAAACAAAACTATATTTGGCCGGCGCGTGCGAGTGAGAAAACTACGAAGAATTTTTTTTCGTTTGATCATTTCATTACTTAGCGCCGATGCTTACAGTGACGAGTGTTTTGTTTATGAGTGTAATCTATATCTACCTCTATACTAATATTATAAAGAGGAAAGATTTGTACCTATTTTTGTATGATTGTATGTTTGTAATGAATAGACTCAAAAAGTACTGGATCGATTTAAAAAAATATTTCACCAATAGAATGCTACATTCTTCCAATTTGACATAGGCTACATTACATTTTGAAAAAAATTAGGGATCCTTGGTAAAATTTGAACAATGTAACCGAAGGTGTAAAAAAATTAGTCTTAAAATGTCTTTCGTCGAATGCGCTGCCGACACTATTAGCGATAGAACAAAATAATGTACAATATTGAAGAACATCATAATGTCTACAAAAAACTCCGCGGTAGCATATGTCCAACTATTGTAGTTATGTCACTAATCCAAATTCCCAAAAATAAATAATTGTCTACCCCATGCGAAGCCGGGACGGGCTGCTAGTTTAGTTAGAAAATGTGTATTGTGCAGTGTAGTAATTAAAACCATATCATGGAAGACATGGCATCGAATCCCAGTGATGCTGACGAGAATCCATGGCCACAACTGACTATGTGGAATTTGTATTCAGATCGGGGCAGCAAATACTTTTTGCGTGTAAGCGATGCTTGCCGAAAGACACCAAAATAAAAGTTCATGTATCAAGCCTGGATAATTTGAAACAACATTTAAGACATGTGACGCATGTGTGACCCTACATGAGTCACCAGTACGTACAGTTTGAAGAGATTGTTGAGGCGGGCTCTAACCGGGGCAAGACAAAAAGGAGAACTCATTGTGACAATGATAGCGCAAGTAGCAGTAATCCTAATCCTGTTAAAAGAAGAATACAACAAGGACGACAGCTGGCCGTCGGGGAATCATTCGGGATTGCAACTACTTGCAGTGGCAAAAATGTAATTTTACACATATTAACGGATTAACGATTAACGTTAACTTGCGTTAATTCTTCCGAAATGTAACGCTTTAACGTTTAACGAAGCTAACTTTTTTTGTAGTGGATTAACGATTAACGAACTTAACTATTTGATTGACTGTGCCCAGCTATGGTCAATAGAATACCAGCGCTGTACCTAGTACTATTTTGAAAATGGTTAACTCAATCGCAAGTCACATTTTAAAAACCCAAATCGGAGACTCCAACAAAAAGTCAAAATGCCATAAAACCCAGAATGTGAAAATAACCACTTGACATAATTCTACTCCCTTCCGTCCTCACCTGGTGGCGCTAGTGTCGAAATCGCTTATGTTCAGAAACTGCGGATTCAGAAGTGACATTGCAAAATAAATTTCAGAATAGTACGGCGTGGCCCAGACTTACACATTCATTCATTTTTGATTTTGAGTGATGTTATAAACAATCTTTAAATTTTCACTATTGTATCCATTTCTGTAAATATACTTTATTCTTTTGAAAATAAAGTTGATTATTTATTACATAATCATGTGAAACTCTGTCTCTGTTTATTTGTCCGTCTTTCACAGTAAAACGAAACGACAAATTGAGCCACTTATCGCTTGTCTACATGTAGAATAGAAAACAAAATTATATGATATTGACGTAAACTTTGACACTTGTTAGTGTCATCCCCATGTCGCGGAGAACCTAACGGGTAACCGGGGCTCCGGTTCGACGTGCAGGAGAAGGAACGGGGTGGTTTTTAGTCAGTAAGAGTCTGACACTCCCTTCCGCCTCACCCAGGCGGGAGCAGTCAATAGATGATTTTCCCCCCTTAAAAAAAAAAAAAAAAAAGTGTCATCCCCATACATTTCGTTTTCTACTCTCTCTGTAGACAAGCGCTAAAGTAGCGTTTGGTTAAAGGCACTGATTTGTTAAGTGAAGATAGGTCAAGAGATGGATAGTAAGCAACATAGGCTATTTGTCTCTTTCTAACAAAAAAATAAAGTATTTCAAAAAGCAAATCCCTTTATTTATTTAAAAATATACAAAAATCATTGGCGTAAGATCATTGATTTCCGTGTTTTTTTACAATATAAATGCATTAAGTAAATTATATCAGCTCCACAGCATGTCTTCTTACTTTCTTACTGGAGAAGTGATCTGAAAGACAAAAAGGCGATTATCCATTTTTTATATATTTTATAGACTGCACGGTTGGTGCGGTGGCTGGGCAACCGGCTGCTGTGCACCGTGTCGCGGGTTCGATTCCCGCACGGAACAACACTTTGTGTGATCCACACATTTTTGTTTCGGGTCTAGGTGTCTTGTGTATGTGAACGTGTATGTTTGTAAACGCACCCACGATACAGGAGATAATCCTAGTGTGGGGCAACGTTTTATAAGAAAAAAAAATATACATATTATCCTTTTAATATTATCTACCTAAACCAGCTTCTGCCAGCGGCTTCGCCCGCGTCCCCAGGGGTAATGTACCTATGTCACCCATGTGTTCTACGGACCATAATCAACCTCTGTTCCTAATTTCATCCCGGTCCGGTCCGGTCCGGTGCGGTTTTGATGCGACTAAGTAACAAACGTGTCTGTATACAAACTCACATATTTTAACCTCACCTGTTAATCGAGCTGACTGTAAACCGACACATGCGTACTGCCTTCAGAACGGGTCCGCTCAAACTGTTGTGGTTCTTTCCTCAAAAGCCCACTACAGAAAGAACTGGCACAGTTCTCACACATAATCTGTTATACATATTGTCTGGACTTTAAAAGAGACAGACCCCTGAGTTTGTTTCGGCATTTCTTCTCAGAGTAGTCAGTTAGGAAATGTCGGCCTCATCGTTCGCTTGACAAAATTGACATGTAAAAGTGCTGCCTAGTACCTATTTGCAGAAATAAATTCACTTGTTTCACTAACATTTATAATATCGGTTTAAGCTGATTACAACCATACAGTTGCAGCGTAAAGTCCACTGCGGGTAGATTGGTTTTTTTTTCTATCCCATATTTTATACTCCTCATGATAATTTTATAATTTATTTATTGTACAGTTTAGGTGACATTTATTCCTTTATAAATATAAATAATACTGTAATTACAAGAAAATGGATCTGAAAGTTTTTATATTTCTTACTCGTTCACATCAAAACGGCTGAAGGGATCGACATGTAATTTGGAACAGGGGCAGATTATGGGGTGCACAGGAACGCGGGCGAAGCCGCTGGTAGAAGTGTTCCGAGTTATATATACTATCTAAGATTATTTAGACACCACTGACAAACGGTGAAGGAAAACATCGGGAGGAAACCTGGGCTTGTAATTTCTAATTATAAGTTTGAATGTTTAATACTCAAACCTTCTCCGCGTGAGAAAAGACCATTGGTCAGCAGTGGGCACTTGTAGGATGTTGATGTGAATGTAGCTTACCATTGTCAGATGGCGATTTATTTTCCTTCAAAGGTGATCTGATTGATCAGCACGTCACCGTCTCCCTTCACGTGGGTGATCTTGTGGTACGGCGTACGGTGTGTGTAGTTACAGAAGTGTTTTCCGTTCAACTCCACCTGGCGGGGCATTAAATTATAGTATTTTTATTTAATTTGTCCTGTATCTCAACTGGTGGGTCCTACGACCGAACACGCCTACATACGCGACCTATTCACTCGGGATTTGAACACACCCAGGTTAGGTATTATATATCTCTTCAGGATACACAGACTCTGGCAAAGAATTTCACTACTTCGCAGTTCGCACAAGGAAGCTTGGAGTGACAGCGAGTACTCAAACGCTCAAACAAAATTTTTAAGACGCTCTCAAGAATAGTTGTGTGTCTACAAATTCTTTGTAAAATGACAGAGACAGCATCACAGACAATTATATTTATGGATACCATGATATTTGAGTACAACTTAAAATTGAGTAATATCTAGTATTATGAAACATTTTTAAATGTGAGACAGCCGTGCTTCGACCGGACTGATACCACGGCCTCACAGTACACCGGCGTGAAACAACGCTTGCGTCTTGTATCGCCGTGTGAGTGAGGTTACCAGTGGCCCAATCTGTCCTCTCTCCATATTCTCTATTCTTAACTCTTCAACCCCCAAAAGGCTGACAACGCACTTCTAACTCCTCTGTGGCTGCTGTCCATGGGAATTTCACCCCCTTTCTGGCGTTAGATCGATCTGATATTTGGTACACACTCTTAATCTTGATGACCATGCAATATAATCTAATTGTTTCCACAACTACCTCCATTATGGATATCAAACGAAAGGGCTTGATTGGTAGAATAGAGCTTATTGAAACTGTATTTTATATATAGGTAGCACTTATTTTGATAAAGAAAACAATATACCCTCCATCTACTACGTACCCTGATGCAATCTTCTTGACATTCAAATTGGGCTTCAAACGGCTCTCCTTTGATCAGCGGCATGCCTCCACTGCGCTCCTCAGCGCCCCAGTTTCCAGAAAGTAAGGAATTACGAACGATGCGCTGCTCTCCGAAACGAGGGTTGAAATGAAAAGCAATTTCATCGCTACCGCAAACCAAATCCAACGAGAACCTGGGACAGAATGTGAAAATTCTTAAGTGCAACAATCACTTCTGAAAATCGCATCGTAATTCGTTCAGCCAATCACGAGGTAATTGCAGACAGACTAACATACTGAGTCCACCATCAGGTGATCCGTCAAAGTCAAAGTCAAAGTCAAAATCATTTATTTCAATTAGACCAGGAAGGCACTTTTGAATGTCACAACAAAATATTTAAATATTAAATAATAAGAAAACAAAATTGACAGTCTGTAGGTCAGTCCTCTAGTGAAGCTATTTGCTCGTTCCAAAGTGTAGATTCCTATGGAGAAGAACGAGAAAGAAACTCCATAGGTTACTCTTTTTCAATCATGTTCACAATACAAATTTTTGGTTACATTCTTTCGTAGAGTTCAATAATGTGAGAACAATGTAATACCAATATTTGGTCAAGGAGTCTGTTCGTTTACCGGCTTATCCCATAAAGCAGTTTTATTTAGCTTGCCCCGCCTTTTTGTTTGCGTATAACATCGCACTACGATCAACAGAAGCCGAGCAGCGCGTGTAGCCTGTATAAATACCTCTATATATTTTTTAATTTGAACTCACCCGTTGGATCCAGGAGGAATGCCACCCTTGACAACCATTTTACGACCGGGGTACATACCTCCAGAAATGGAATTCGTGAATGGTACTCTCTGGAAACAGAAATAAATAAAAAAAAAAAAAAAATCAGCTCAATCGGTTGAAGATATTTGCTTCAAACTTCAGTTGCAAGATTTCACTACACACACACACACATAGACACATACATTGCAAGTCAAAGAGCTTTTAAACTGTCAAACACCAAGCGGTCACCGGTGACCGCAACCTATTGTTCTATAATTGTGTCTACAAAACCGGTACTCGACGAGTTAATATTGGTATGTAGCAAACAGTCCACAGCTGGACTTTATAATGGGCCTCCTCTACACAGGGCCGTCTTAGACTACTACGCTGGGGCCCTTTGGGCACACAATAATTCAGGGCCCTTGCGTAATGTTTTTTTACCGTTGCACCGCACTAGGATTTACTCCTGTGTCGTGGGTGCATTTACAAACATACAAGTTCACATACACATGACATCCAGACCCGAAACAACATTTTTTTAATTACACAAAGATTTGCTTCGAAGTTCATTTTAATTATAATTAATAATAACAGGCCACGGCCCTAGGATAGGGGCTCTGGGCACGGGTCCCGAGTGCCCTTTTGGTAAAGACGGCACTGCCTCCACATAAGAGGGATATAGGTCTGGCATAAATTCTACATAGTAGATTAGCTTCATTCACGAAAAGCTTGAGAATTTCATGCGATGTGGGCAACTTAATCTGACGATCATTTTACGATTTTGTAACTCGTATTTTTGACCAAATCGTTGAAGGTGTCCAGTAACGGCATCGCCCCAATCAACTTGTCAATTAGAACATTAAGCGCCGATTTTCAAACATAACTGAACTCGTAACTATAGAAGGAAATTGACATTTGACAGTTTTTAGTATGTAATAAATTTGTTTAAGAATTGTCAAATATTCAAAGTTTTTCCTCTCTGGCGTTGAAAAAATCGGCTCTTAATCGTGTACCGGAGGCCCAAATCCCCTAACAAAAGAAAATATAATAGAATAATGTAAAAAAAACTCACCGGATTGGTGATTGCAGCCATTATAACTTTGATATTATTTCTTGATTTCACAAATTAATTAACGATTGGTTTCCAACACCCGTTAGGTTCAACTGTCGAGTAACGAATGCTCTGTACCCCCTAACAATCCCTCTTTTATACTTGACTTCAATTGATTCCTTGACATTCCACCGCCGAAATATACGTCAACCAAAATCTAGATCATTCATTCTTTGAAGCTGGGAATTCCCTAAATGTCTATTATGAAATTGTGTTGAAACAGGATGCCGACTCAGACACAATTGGGATGACGCCGCGCCGGGGTGTGAGTATGACAATAAAATCTGTTCAGTCCGTCAATTTAGATGTTGAAAAATATTAGATTAAGACACGTATTTTTTTATTTGTCGGTCGTATTTATAATAAAACAAGTCTTTGTGTTGGATACTTCTTTTGTCAAGGAAAGCTATAGGCTGTAAAACGTCACGCTACGATCAATGGGTGCCTAGCAGAGCGGATGAGACCGCGCGGGAGCAGCTAGAATTTTTTACACATGATATTTCAAATCAATATATCGAAAATACAATCAAATCGAAAGTATTTGATTCCATAGGAATAGAAATAATACATGTAGAGGTATAATGTTTTAAAATAATCTACCAGACGGACATTAAAATAAAATATATTCACCCTAGTCCTGGTAATTCCTAAGTTCTCAGTGTGAATTTTATTTCGGCATTTCTTCTCAGAAGTACATACATACCTACCTTGTCTCATGGAAAATTCCAATCCGAAAGAAGGATATCCAAAAAAACCAGCGTCAATTACAATTCATTGAAATGAATAATATATAAGACTTCAGGTTAAAAGGTCGCAATTATCTTATTAGTATTGGCCATACCGGGCCAGCAGCATGCAGCGTATGAGAGAACAATAGGGTAGATGACTAAGTTTTATTTCAATGTCCGTCTGGTAGATTATTTCAAAACATCAGGCAATATTATTTTATTTTCTCACCGAAATATATTAATTTGAAATATCGCGTGACGTCACTTCTACTCACGTTTTATACGTAGAAATGACGTAACTAGCTCCCACTCTTAACTCGTCGAGTACCGGTTTTGCAGACACAATTATAGAACAATAGGTTGCGGTCACCGGTGACCGCTTGGTATTTGACAGTTTAAACTTTGATTCTTTTTATCTAAGTATTGTTGTCTTATACGACAAAATAAAAAAATGCGTATCTGAAATTTTTTCATACAAAACTGATGGACTATATGATTTTTTTTTTAAATTACGTACCCAGGGCCGTCTTAGACTACGCTGGGGCCCTTAGGCACACAATAATTCGGGGCCCTTTACTAGTGTATCGTAGGTGCATTTACAAACATACAAGTTCACAATTTCACATACACTTAGACTCGAAACACCAATTTGTAGATAACACAAAAATTTGCTTTGACGGAAATCGTATCCGCAGGTGTGTATCCGTCGTAGAAATTGTCGGTCCTACGGGGCCCACTGGGCACAGGCACCGAGTGCCCTTATAATAAAGACGGTACTGTTCATACCCCGTCATCATCCCTATTTTGTATAGCAGGGCGCTTGACTCATTATTTGTGAAAGCGATGAAAGATACAGATAAGGAATTACATTTACGACGATTGTACGTACGCAAATCTCCCACACGTACAAGATTTTCCTAGATAATCGTACTGAGTGGATTTCTGGTTGCAAATCCGCCCGTTGAATCTGTAGAAAGATCCATAAAAGGGGGGACAGTGATAAACTGGTTCTAAGCAACCTATTCACTCGGGCCTTGAAGACACCACAATACAGATTCTGGCAAAGAAATTTTTTTTTTTTTAAAAACGTTGCCCCACACTAGGATTTTCTCCTGTGTCGTGGGTGCGTTTACAAACATACAAGTTCAAATACACAATGACACCCAGACCCGGAACAACAATTTGTGGATCACACAAAGTGTTGTTCCGTGCGGGAATCGAACCCGCGACACGTTGCACGGCAGCCGGTTGCCCAGCCACCGCACCAACCGTGCAGTCAATTCCACTCCTTAGCAGTACGCACATGGAAGCTTGACGTCTACCATGAATCGGTGACGCGTCGCCGATTGTCTTGCAGTACGATGGTAGAAAGGACATAAATGTACATACCTACGATACTAATACTAAAATCATTTTTTTTTATTTTGTCTTTTTTACCGAATTCAAAAAAAGGAGGTGGTACTATGTTCGGATGATTGTTTTTTTTGGTACCGTAGAAGTCAGTGCCCTACGCTCATATCATACTGATATAATGTAATCGCCACAAAATTGTAAATAAGGTATCTATTAAGGTTATAATAATTTTGTATAGATCTTATGGCGCCGACTTCTATCCTATCAGTGGGTGGGTAATCAGTACTAATAATAGATATTTTTTGCTTTTTAGTTTTGACTTTTTGTTTGTTATTAGTTTTTGGTTTTTGAAGTCGGTTTTTTAACGCAGTTTTTATTTTATTTACTGGCTGATCTCTGGAACGGGTAGACAGATTTTGACGGAATTTTATACGGTAGCTAATGTACTAACGAGTAACATAGACTACTTATATGTATTTTGGAACATTGAAAAAATATTTATGTCCTAAAATTCATATTCAACGCGGACAAAGTCAGTTATAAATAAACACAAATAATGTTTTGTAAAGTAATTTTAATTTACACATAATTTACAGTAGGTACCTACTCCAAAATTAATAATGCGCTGAAATCTTCGGCACTCTTCGGCAACGATCGTATCCCCGAGCGTCCAGGCGATATGTATATAGAGTGCTTAAGTGCATTTTCTTTATGCATAATTAATTTAATAGAATTGTATGTTTTTGACTGCCCTTGGCCTAGTGGTTGCAAGTGCGACCGGGCAAGGGGTCTTGGGTTTCCCGGGTCGGAAAACTATTACTAAATTTTTTTTAATCTCTGTAGGAGCATCGCGTCGAGAATTGTGCTAGGTATATGGCAATCGACTCACCCCCTATCACATAGGACTCATAACATAATTAATGAAAAGAGGGTGTTACATTGTACAGTGGCATTAAGTGCTGTAAGGTGCACCTTTGCCCTTCAGGGAAGAACCTAACGGGTAACCGGAGCTCCGGCTCGACGTGCAGGAGAAGGAACGGGGTGGTTTTCCAAAAACCAAATCAAAAATGGTGTGCAATAGCAGCTCTATATACTTCCACACAGAGGGAACACGTGCAGTCACCGTTAATATGCGAATGACGCACCTTTGACTAACCGCTGCTGGCCCCCGAATTGATTTCGAATGATTACACATGACATTGTCTCCTTATAAACCTTTGTCTATGTCTTCTGAGAATGTAGGGTATGAGATTTTATTGCGTACTAGCTACTTCTGCGCGGTTTCACATGCTCTGCTCAGCTCCTATTGGTCGTAGCGTGATGTTTTATAGCCTATAGCCATCCTCGATAAATGCGCTATCCAACACAAAAAGAATTATTCAAATCAGACTTGTACGGAGATTAGCGCGTTCAAACAAACAAACAAAAAAACAAATTCTTTCGCTTTATATAATAGTATGAGATAAGATAATATAACATCACGTCTTTTATCCTCGCAGGGGTAGGCAGAGGTGCACATTACGACACTTAATGCCACTGTACAATGTAACACCCACTTTTCACTATTTATGTTATAAGTCCCATGTAATAGGGGGTGAGCCTATTGCCATATACCGGGCACAGTTCCAGACTCCGTGCTACTACTGAGAATTTAGTAATACGGCATTGAGTATTTCGTTTTTCAGTGATAACTATCGCTTCGTAAGTGTACCACACTTAGTGTCTGACGTGTTCCTTGGGAGGTGTCGATGTTCAATCGGGACCATCACAACTTCTGTAAAAGATATAATATAAAATCAATAACATACCTACCTACACGTGGGAGCAAAGACACGGAGCGACTAGCAGCATTTATTTTTCATTTTATCGAACCGTTTTTTAAGTTTGGGAGAGCCATGCTTCGGCACTGCTGGGCCGGCTCGACCGGAGTGGTACCACGGCCTCACAGAAAACCAACGTGAAGCAACGCTTGCGTTGTGTTTCGTGGTGTGAGTGAGGTTACCGGAGGCCCAATTACCGTAGTCCCCGTCTCCCAAATCCCCGAATCCTCCACAATCCTCAAATTCCCAAATTCCCAATTCCCAAAAGGCCGGTAACGCATTTGTAACGCCTTGGTGTTTCGAGTGTCCATGGGCGGCGCCGATTGCTTACCATCAGGTGATCCGTCTGCTCGTTTACCGGCTAATGCTACAGGTATAAAAAAAAACATTAATGAAAAGAGTTTTTTTTTTAAGAAAAGGCCAGCAATATATATTAAACATCACACACATCAATGGCCTATAAGTGTCCACTGCTGAACTAAGCCTAAAATTACCCTCCCCTTCCACAATCTCCCCAGTCCCTGAATCCCCAACGATCCTCAAACTCCTAATCCCCAAAAGGCCGGTAACGCACTTGTAACGCCTCTGATGTTCCAGGTGTCCATGGGCGGCGCCGATTGCTTACCATCAGGTGATCCGTCTGCTAGTTTACCGCCTTATCCCAAAAAAAAGCATGGCTCTCCCACATAAAATAACAGTATCTACAAATATAGTACACCAAATAAAGTTCTGTCCACTCAAATTTTAATTAGGTCTTCAGTAACTTAACACGATGAAACACAACGCAAGCGTTGTTTCAAGTCGGTTTTCTGTGACGCCGTGGAATCACGCATTCGTGCCGAAGCGTCGCTCTCACATACTTCTTTATTGAAGTCGCATCAAAATCGGTTCGGCAAATCACGAGACAATCGTGCAAAAACTGCATACATATATACTTAGTCCAACTAAGAGACTTCTTCTTTTAGAAGTCGGTTAAATGACGCTAGTGGCTCTGTTTCTTTCTCCAAACAGGCTGCATACTCTTGAAACCAATCTCAATGTCAATGCAATTGCAATCCAATAAAATCTCAATAAATATTTAATGTCATCACTGTACAACCACAATCGTAGGTATTAAAACTTTAGTTACAATCTCCGGCCACAGTAAGCACGGGCCTGCGGACGGGATGCATGAGTAGCTCGCCACCCGACCAGAATTAGACCCGAGCATACGGTGCGTCGCGTTCCGCGCGCGCCTCAAAGAGCCATCAGACCACCACAGATGGGACACAATAGGGCTAATGCCGATACGGAGCCGCGGAGGACTTAAAGGGTTACCGGGGCTCCGGCTCGCAGGGCAGGAGTAAGAACGGGGTGGTTTATAGTCAATAAGAGTCTGATACTCCCTCCCGCCTCACCCAGGCGGGAGAAATCATTCGATGATTTTTGCCCCTTAAAAAAATACCATTTAGTTCATTGGGGAGGGAAGTTGGTCGCGTCCGTAGGATTTACCATCTTTTCCTGGTCCCACCCGACACGTCTCCCCCGGGTGACCGGGTGCCAAACGAGCAACAACGCCGAAGTCTCGGGCAGCAGTTACTAACCCGAATCAGCTTGCCTAACAAGCAAGTACTGTTGGAGGTAGCAAATGACCTTCACAACCTGCAACTCCAAAGATAGAATCGGGGGCATTGACTTCTCTGTCTGTGTCATGAGGTAGAAAGCCTCTCTAAAAATTCACCCTAATCCTAAGGTACGTGCCAAGATGATGCATGGTTAGCAGGCAGCAAATTGCTAACGTCAACTTCAACGGACCTGGCTAACGTTGATGTATGGAGCCTCCATGAGGGAATAAGCGTCACCCTTCAAGGGACATTTTAGATTTGGGAATAAAATGAATGAAACAAATAAAAATTGATATAACCCCAACAAAATGATCCAACAGAAATTGAACAAAAACATGTTCACCACAAATCGTAGCAACAACCCACCAATAAGTAGCACACAAATTGAAAACAAGGAAACAGAAACTACATGTGATACTGAAAACCCTACAGTTCAGTGGCAAATAGACAAAGTTCTTTTTATAAAACAAAAACAAAAAAGAAAGGAAATAAGCCCAATACAGAGGAATAACACAAAGAAATCCAAGAATGCTCAGAACAGAAAGGGGGGAAAATCATCGAATGATTGCACCCACCTGGGTGAGGCGGGAGGGAGTGTCAGCCTCTTACTGACTAAAAACTACCCCGTTCCTTCTCCCCGGTTTGTTGTTAACTGTCAGTGTCACTCCGTTCACTTGTGTTGTCTATGTTTTTCTCTTATACTTCCGGCCTGGGCCTCTAGCCAAAAACTACTTTAGCGCTTGTCTACAGAGAGAGTAGAAATCAAAATGTATGGGGATGACACTGACAAGTGTCAAAATTTACGTCAATTCCCTATAATTTGGTTTTCTATTCTACATGTAGACAAGCGCTAAATGGCATTTGGCTAAAGCTGCTGTTCCGTTAATATAGTTTTGTCGCTCCGTCGTGCATTTTTATTTAAATGTGTAATTCTGGAATTATCTTTAATCATTCTAGAGGTATTAAACATTACAGGAGATAGCAAAGTATTTTTTTAGCACCGAAATAATCTACTGCTAAGACTGCACAACGTGTCGCGGGATCGATATTTTTATAGGACAAGCCGAGCAGACGGAGCACCTGATGGTAAGCAATCGGCGCCGCCCATGGACACACGGAACACTAGACGAGTTACAAGTGCGTTACATGTCTTTTGGGGATTAGGAATTTAGGGGATTGTGGAGATCAGGTGGCTTACTCTTGAATCCAATTCCGATCGATCGACATCGACATTGTAAAATTTCGTACTCTTGAGTTGCAACAGTAGCGCCTATTGCATCCGTATTGCGTGGATATTGAATGAACTAATTGGTATTGAGTTTGGTTTTAAATTCCGTATCCTGAATGCTACTTTAACAGCTACGATAGGGGTTGTATAGTTTTGACATTGGATAATTATTGAGATTTTATTGGATTGAAATTGCATTGACATTGAGATTGGTTTCAAGAGTAAGCGCCCAGGGAGGGCGGTATTTTTTTTAAAGGGGAAAATTATCGAATGTCTGCACCCGCCTGGGTGAGGCGGGAAGGAGTGTCAGACTCTTACTGACTAATAACCACCCCGTTCCTTCTCCTGCACGTCGAGCCAGAGCCCCAGTAACCCGTTAGGTTCTCCGCGACAGATAGCAAAGTATAGTAACGCTTATCAAAGACTATCAACACATAAAAATGAACTTGCTCTCAAACTGAGACCAAGGCCTTCAACACAAACGATTAAAAAGACACAGTGTTCCAACATTACAGGACAGATTATGCAGGATGGAATGAGACACCCACCTAAATGTCTTTCCAAGCTATAAACCACAATCAGATATTGATTTATCGGACAATGTAGTAGGCTTATTGTTGACCACGACAGATTGCCGCGTAGCAGAAAGAGAGAAAAGAGAGATTTAGTTCACTCAATATCCACGCAATACGGATGCAACGGGCGCTAGTGTTGCAACTCAAGAGTACGACACAATAAGCAAAACTTTGTGTGATCCACAAATTGTTGTTTCAGGTCTGGGTTAAAAAAACATGCCGAAAGGGCCCCGAGTTCTACCTCGCACAACAAAACTGTGGAATGATCTGTCGTCAGCGGTATTTCCGAACCGATACGACCTTCAAACCTTCAAGACAAGAGCGTACTCCTTTTTAAAAGGCCGTCAACGCACCTGTGACTCCTCTGGTGTTGCGGGTGTCCATGGGCGGCGCTGATCGCTTACCATCAGGTGATCCGTCTGCTTGTTTGCCTCCTATTCCATAAAAAAAACTATTATTGTGCCCAAGGGCTCCAGCGTAGTCTAAGACTGCCCAGTGGGCTTTCTCTTGCATACAATTCCGATCGATCAACATTGGTATTGTATCGTACTCTTGAGTTGCAACACGATGCATGGATATTGAATGAACTAAATGGTATTGAGTTTAGTTTTATATTCCGTACTCTGAATGCTATTTCAACAGCTACGGTAGGCGTTATATAGTTTATTGGATTGAAATTGCATTGAGATAGAGATTGAGATTGGTTTCAAGAATGAGCACCCTGGTCGTTATTGGTCTGTAGGTACAGGTTATATTCCGTACTCTGAATGCATAACAGGTACGATTGTGGTTGTATAGTGTTGACATTGAATAATTATTGAGATTTTATTGGATTTTTTTTTTATAAAAACGTTGCCCCACACTTGGATTTTCTCCTGTGTCGTGGGTGCGTTTACAAACATACAAGTTCACATACACAATGACACCCAGACCCGAAACAACAATTTGTGGATCACACACAGTGTTGTTCCGTGCGGGAATCGAACCCGCGACACGTTGCACGGCGGTTGCACCAACCGTGAAGCAGATTGAAATTGCATTGACATTGAGATTGGTTTCAAGAGCAGCTCCAGGTCCCTGCTTACCTGCGTTTGGTCTTAACACACTTGACGGGCAGCTGGAGATGTCTCTGTACGCCATGCATGTTGACCAAGTGTTTCTTCACTGATGCTGGTCGCTTGTAGCTGAAAAGGAAATTTTAAAATTGGGATTGGCACCCAGACCCGGAATTACAATATGCTGTTCACCCAAGAGTTGTTCCGTGCGGGGATCCCGGTTGCCCAGCCACCGCACCAATCGTGCCGTCATTCATAATAGGGATGATGACAGGGTATGAAAATTAAAAATCTAATTAGTCCGTAAGTTAGGTAATGAAAAAATATTAGACACGTATTTTTTTGTTTTGTCGTATAATAAAACAATACTTAGATAAACGAATCAAAGTTTAGGGGTGGGGGCTAAAACGTCATTTCTACGTAGGTATAAAATGTACATAGAAGTGACGTCACGCGACATTTCAAATCAATATATCGTCGAAAGTATTCGTTTTTGTAAGAAAATAAAAAATACGTGTGTAATGTTTTAAAATAATCTACCAGACGGTCATTAAAAAAAAAATTAGGCATCTACCGTATTGAAAACTGTTCCAGCTGTTATGGCCGGATTCCTTATTCGCTTAAACTGTCAAATACCAAGCGGTCACCGGTGACCGCAACCTATTGTTCTATAATTGTGTCTACAAAACCGGTACTCGACGATTTAAAGACTAATTTTGTTTTATTTTTTTAAACGTTGCACCTACACTAGGATTTTCTCCTGTATCGTGGGTGCGTTTACAAACATACAAATTACACCCAGACCCGGAACAACAATTTGTGGATAAAGAGATGTTCCGTGCGGGAATCGAACCCGCGACACGTTGAGAGGCAGCCAGTCAACGCTCCAACCGTGCAGTCATCACCATTTATAATATGTAATGGGTCGACAGTTGTGCAGTATCCTGGTGAGCCTATGTGGTCTACGATGGAGCACGTCGTCCCATAAGCAACCTATTCACTCGGTCTTTGAAGACACCCAGGTTGAGGAAGACCCTTTTTTTAGGAACAAGCCCGCCACACCGTCCCAAAACCGCTGCAACTTCTGTGCACCAGGATCTACAGTTAGTAGAGTACATGAAAACACCGGAACACTGAATTCCGGCGCGTCCCAGGGACATGAGGAACTGTCTTGGTTCCCGCAACAAAGTGAATCAGAAGATATTATAAGAGGAGAAGAAAAAACACGATAGTTTCCACATCCCTCGGTGAACTACTGCAGGAGGCAGAGTGAATTAAGCCTAAAGGCACAAAATGAGACTGTACAACTGGGTGAAGCCCAGTCGCCAGGCACCACGGAAATTTGACTAAAATCTAAGTGGGTCCTATGTGTGAGCTGTTATACTTGCTTCCAGTAATAGGTATGGCAAAGGAAGACCCTTCAGGAAACACAGACTCTGGAAAAGAATCCACACTAGATCGGCCATTCATATCCAGTCGTCCCAGTGGTCACGAGGTTTAAGTCGCCAGCTTCTCATGCATGACAGTGCGTTTTTCGAAACCTACCAAAAGCAAGTACCAATGTGACTATTTCCGAGTTATATGTACTTTCTAAGATCATTCAGACACCACTGACAAACGGTGAAGGAAAACATCGTGAGGAAACCTGAGCTTATAATTTCTAATTATAAGTTTGTAATCACCAACCCATATTGAGCAAGCGTGGTGATTAATACTCAAACGATAACCGTGTGAGAAGAGGCTTTTGGTCAGTGGGGATTTGTAGGCTGTTGATGACGATGCTGATTTGATTTACGTGTGTATGGTATGAACTATCCAACAGCACACTTAACAACAAACAACAATATTCCAACAGTGTACTTTCAGAAGGTGATGATCATGATGATATATATTCTCAAGTGTGGGAGAGCCATGCTTCGGCACTAATGGGCCGGCTCGACCGGAGTGATACCACGGCCGAGCAGAAAACCGACGTGAAACAACGCTTGCGTTGTGCTTCAACGTATGAGTGAGGTTACCGGAGGCCCAATTACCCCCCTCCCTAGTCTCCCGAATCCCCGAGTCCTCCACAATCCTCAAATTCCCAATTCCCAAAAGGCCGGTAACGCACTTGCAACGCCTTGGTGTTTGGGGTGTACATAGGCGGCGCCGATCGCTTACTATCAGGTGATCCGTCTGCTCGTTTACGGCTTATGCTATAAAAAAAAAATAACTCACGTCTCAGGACAGAGATAGCAGTGATACGTATAGAGAAGGTAGTGCACTCTATTCTGATGACTCGTCAGCTCCGAGCGACTGCGGAACATCGCGGGGCATCTGTCGCACTAAAAAAATTAGTATTATTAACATATAATATTTACAGTAGGTACGCCAACCCGCATTGAGCAAGCGTGGTGATTAATGCTTAAACCTTCTCCGTGTGAGAAGATGCTTTTCGTCAGCAGTGGCCACTTGTAAGCTGTTGATGATGATTTATAGTAGGGACTAAATTACAAAACATAACATCACGCCTTTATCCCCGAAAGGATAGACAGAGGTGCACATTCGCCACTTAATGCCACTGTACAATGTAACACCCACTTTTCACTATTTATGTTATGAGTCCCATGTAATAGGGGGTGAGCCTATTGCCATATACCGGTCACAATTCCGGACTCCGTGCTACCATTGAGAATTTTGAAACAAAACCAGTAATACTTTGCCCGACCCGGGAATCGAACCCGAGACACCTTGCCCGACAGTTGCACTTGCGACCATTCAGCCAACGAGGCAGTCGTCTTTTTTATCTAACTAATGTACTATATGTATAGGTCCTCGATATTACCTGGAGATTCCTAACTCCGAAATGCCTCCTCATATGCTGCGCTATATTGGCTCGCATACGGAATGAGTCGCCGCATACGTCACACACGTATGGCCGATCCCCTGTATGAGCTGCGCGGACGTGATTCTGTAACGCATCGGTTGACGTGACGTCATGGATGGTATATGACTTGACATGACATAAAATAACACGGTATTGATGATGCTTTTCTCAATATATTCACGTGAGTAACCCGCCGCGATTTTTAGTTAATACGGTATAATTTGATATGATTTGAAATATTTATTTTTTATTTTTTTATCACTACATAGTATAGTACATATTTAAATTTGGGAGAGCCATGATTAGGCACGAATGGGCCGGCTCGGCCGGAGTGATTCCACGGCCTCACAGAAAACCGATGTGAAGCAACCGAACGCTTGCGTTGTGTTTCGTCGTATGTGTGAGGTTACCGGAGGCCTAATTACCCTCCTCGCTTCTCATGCATGAGGGTGCGGGTTCAAAACCTACCAACGGCAAGTACCAATGTGACTTTTTCCGAGTTATATGTACTTTCTAAGATTATTTAGACACCACTGACAAACGGTGAAGGAAAAACATCGTGAGGAAACCTGGACTTATAATTTCTAATTATAAGTTTGAAATCGCCAACCCGCATTGAGCAAGCGTGGTGATTAACGCTCTAACCTTCTCCGTGTGAGAAGAGGCTTTGCTCAGCAGTGGGCATTTATAGGCTGTTGATGAATTACCCTCCCCTTTCCCAATCTCCCCAATTCCTGAATCCCCAACGCTCCTCAAAGTCCTAATCCCCAATAGGCCGGTAACGCACTTGTAACGCCTCTGGTGTTCTAGATGTCCATGGGTGACGCCGATTGCTTACCATCAGGTGATCCGTGCGTTTACCGGCTTATGCAAAAAAAATCTATTTATCCGCCGTCTGTCTATCGCTATGCATACATAGATATTTAAAACTACGCAACGGGTTTTGATGCAGTTTTTTTTAATAGTATATTATATGTATAATTCATGCATATTGCACCCGTGCGAAGCCGGGGGAGTCGTTAGGTATATAGAAAACGTTGCCCATACATTGCAAGTCAAATAAAAACTTTTATTATTGGTATGTAGCAAACAGTCCACAGCTGGACTATGATAATGGGCCTCCTCTACACAGGGCCGTCTTAGACTACGCCGGGGTCCTTGCATAATGTTTCTTTTTTATAACGTGGTACCGCACCAGAGCACTATAGGATTTACCACTGTGTTGTAGGTGCATTTACAAACATAAAAGTTCACATACACATTCCGTGATGCTTGGCGACTGGGCTTCACCCAGTTGTACAGTCTCTTCTTTGTGCCTTTGGGCTTAATTCATTCTGTCTCCTGCAGTAATTCACCGAGGGAAGTGAAAACCTTAGTTTTTTCTTCTTCTCCTCTTATAATATCTTCTGATTCACTTCGTTGCGGGAACCAAGACAGTTACTCATGTCCCTGCGACGCGCCGGACTTCAGTGTTCTGGTGTTTTCATGGTTGTGTCTACTGTAGATCCTGGCTTACAGGAGTTGCAGCAGTTTTGGGAGGTTGTGGCGGGCTTGTCCCAATAAAAAAATACACATCACTCACAGACCCGGAACAACAATTTGTGGATCACACAAAGAGTTGCTCCGTTCGGGAATCGAACCCGCGACATGTTGCGCGGCAGCCGGTGGCTGTCCAACCACGTTGCTTGCCTTACCTTGTCGCCAAATTAAAGGCCAATGCTCAAAATTGGCCCGGAGGTTTAAGACGCCCGCTTCTCATGCATGAGGGTATCAAAATCTACCAACGGCAAGTACCAATGTGACATTTTCCGTACTTTCTAAGATTATTTAGACACCACTGACAAACGGTGAAGGAAAACATCATGTGGAAACCTGGGCTTATAATTTCTAATCACAAATTTCAAATCGCCAACCCGCATTGAGCAAGCGTGGTGATTAATGCTCAAACCTTCCCCATGTGAGAAGAGGCCTTTGGTCAGCAGATAGATGACAAGTGTGGGAGAGCCATGCTTCGGCACTGCTGGGCCGGCTCGACCGGAGTGATACCACGGCCGAGCAGAAAACCGACGTGAAGCAACGCTTGCGTTGTGTTTCGTCGTGTGAATGAGGTTACCGGGGCCCAATTACCCTAGTCCCCGTCTCCCGAATCCCCAAATCCTCCACAATCCTCAAATTCCCAAATCCCAAAAGGCCGGTAACGCACTTGTAACGCCTTGGTGTTTTGAGTGACCATAGGCGACGCCGATTGCTTACCATCAGGTGATCCGTCTGCTCGTTTACCGGCTTATACCATAAAAAAAAAGATGAATTTAACGACAATGTCTACTACTAACTGACCTGTAACTGCAATGGGTCAACAGCCCTGTAGTTACAGCTGGTGCAGGCGAGCCGCTTCCTCCTGCCGTGCACTCGTTGCTGGTGATATCGCATATGACTTGGATTCACAAATTTTTTGCCGCATTCCTGAAATAAAGCGAGAAATATCTAACGAGAAACTCTATCGGGTCTTTTCGTCAACTCTACCGCAAAACCTGAAGACGAAAGTCTTCAACGAGTGCGTCCTACCAGTCATGACGTATGGAGTCGAGACATGGACACTGACAGTGCGACTGATCCACCAATTTAAGGTTGCGCAACGAGCTATGGAGAGGGCTATGCTCGAAGTCTCTTTGAAGGATAGGATCCATAATGAGGTGATCCGACAGAGAACTAAAGTTACCGACGTAGACCACAGTCTACGTCGGCCCACTGTTATTTCAGACATTTGTCGAAGAACCGATGACCGTTGGGGTAGACGTGTTCTGAAGAGGAAACCACGTTTGGGCAAAAGTAGTGTAGGGCGCCTTCCAGCTAGGTGGAGTGACGATATCCACAAAGTAGCTGGTAGTGGTTGGATGCGTGGAGCTGAAGATTAAGTTCAGTGGCGTGCCATTGGAGAGGCTTATGTCCAGCAGTGAAGAATAGGCTGTTTATGATGATGATGAACGAGACATTGTTAGGAGGAGGTGGAGACGTATAATAACATGTAAGTTTATACAGTCAGTATGCATAATATGTGAGCACCAGGTTCGAGTATTTTTTTTACTTTTTTTTTTTTAGGAAGGTTTGTAATTAGTACCTATAATGCGTCAAGCGTGTCTTTGCATTGTTCTCACATATACGTACAGTATTGGAATATGTATCAGAGACATTGTAGAAAATACTTTTTTAAAAAGAGTAACGAGTGGAGTTTCTTGCTCGTTCTTCTCCATTCGAATCTACATTTTGGAACGAGCACCTAGCTTCATCTAACTTCACTGACGGACTGACTGACAGACTATTATTTATTTTGTATTTGTTGACGTTTCAAAAGTACCAAATTATGGTTTAATTGAAATAAATGCTTTGACTTTTGACTTTTGAGGGATTTATTTTATGTAAGTCTATACCCTTTTTTATGTATTTCTGTTGAGTCTTAAATACGCTTGCTTCTTGTATCGACCATTGTTTTTGTCACCCAAAGGTCTGGCTGGAGGAGAATGCCAGGGATTAAGCCCACCTTGTACATTAGGGTGTGCATGAAGTCTTTAAAAAAATATATAAGCATTTATCGTGATCACAGAAATATGGAAATATATTGCGCCTACATTTTGTGGTGCCCTTGTAATGCATGTATTTCTTGCTATTACAATCTAGTAAGGCGCACAAGCCACGTCGTGGTGGCCCGGAGGTTAAGACGGGGTGCGGGTTCGAAACCTACCAACGGCAAGTACCAATGTGACTTTTTCCGAGTTAATGTACTTTCTAAGATTATTTAGACACCACTGACAAACGATGAAGGAAAACATCGGGAGGAAACCTGAGCTTATAATTTCTAATTATAAGTTTGAAATCGCCAACCCGCATTGAGCAAGAGTGGTGATTAATGCTCAAACCTTCTCCGTGTGAGAAGAGGCTTTGCTCAGCAGTGGCCATTTATGGGCTGATGATGATGAAGGCGCACAATTTATTAATATTTGTGTTATTAGCTTAGAGTTTAGAAAACCTAATGGAAAAGAACGGCATATCGCGGGCAAAGGCTAATATTATATAAATATACTTACTTCACAAGCGTTCTGTGGTTCGAAGTGTGTTTTTGCGTGACATTTAAAGTTCTGAACATTGCGAAGCACTTTGTTACACAATGTACACTTTAGGGGACCACTGTTACTGTAGGGGAGTGCAGCCAAAGATAGCAGTTTAGCGTCCTGCTCCTGGAATGGAACATAATAACAAGTTCAAGTGTGGGAGAGCCATGCTTCGGCACGGATGGGCCGGCTCGACCGGAGTGATATCACGGCTTCACAGAAAACCGACGTGAAACAACGCTTGCGTTGTGTTTCGTCGTGTGAATGAGGTTACCGGGGCCCAATAATTACCCTAGTCCCCGTCCCTAGTCCCCGTCTCCCGAATCCCCAAATCCTCCACAATCCTCAAATTCCCAAATCCCAAAAGGCCGGTAACGCACTTGTAACGCCTTGGTGCTTTGAGTGACCATGGGCGGCGCCGATTGCTTACCATCAGGTGATCCGTCTGCTCGTTTACCGGCTAATGCTATAAAAAAAAATAATAAGAAAAATTTATGGAAAGAGTTAAATTTTTTTAAAAAAGACCAGCACTATATATTAACCATCACACACATCAATGGCCTGTAAGTGTCTACTGCTGAACTAAAGATCTCTTCTGACACTGAGAGGGTTTGAAACCTATAAGTAGAATTTATGAACCCAAATTTCAAGGTAAACATGATGATAATAAGTTTGGAAACGCCAACCGGCTTTGAGCAAGCATGGTGATTAATGCTCATACCTTCTCCGTTTAAGAAGAGGGCTTTGGTCAGCAGTGGGGACTTATAGGCTGTATGGGACTTATAGGACGTATGTATTATATAAATCACTATAATATGAAATTAAAATACCCCTATGATTTGTTACCATTGATTAAAAAAATATATAAAAAAGTTACATATTTGAAATAACTATACCTTCATCTGCTGTTTCCTATTCTCTCTCTCCAATAACTCTTTCTCTTTCGAGTCCCAATAGTTAATTTTATTAAATTCTTTTTTCTCACTTTTTATTACATTCTTAAACTCCTGGTCCAAACTGTCGCTGGATTCATAGTCTTCTATACGGACTGTGACCTCTTTATCGCTATTTATAGACTCTAAATCTTCTATTAAATAATTTTCCATAAAATCAGAATCATTACTCGATTCAAAATCTTCAATTCGTACTGAAAATTCATTTTTTGAGGTATCAAACCTATTTTTCGCAACCTTTTTGTTCTGCCTATGGTCATTAAGAGACAAGGATATATTTTTTTCTAATTCTTTTGTTGGTATTTCATTTTCAATTGGTTCAAATTCAATTTTAATTGTTTTTAATGACTTTTTTAATATTTCTTCGGATTTCAAGCTAAGTTCTCTTAATTTTAATGCGCCATTAAAGAGATTTAAACAGGAATCACATATTAATTGAGACAAGCCATCATTTGGGTCGATCTGTAAAACAAAATCAAATATTCTAATATACAAAGCTAATGAGTATTGTTGTTTGTTTAAAAGCACAAATCTCAGGTACTACTGGATCAATTTCAAAAATTCTTTTTGTGTTGGATAGCCTATTATCAAAATAGGAAACCATAGGCGATAAAACATCCCACTGCGATCAATAGGAGCCGATCAGAGCGGGTATACCTGCGTGGGAGTAGCTAGTATAAATAAAATTTTAAATATTTTTTTTTAAGAATGCACTGTAATAAAGCGCCCTGTATGTAACTTTTACTGTAATATTTGTCCTTGTAGAATGTTATCGTATCTTTGAAAATTAATGTTATTTTTGTTATCATTTAAAAACTGATTATGTTACCGTACCTTTATTCCGCACACTAAATGTAGCTGTTCTATCCGTAAACTAACGAGATTCTTATCAGGAAATAATTGTTTTAGATCGCTTTTAGATAAACACGTTCTACACAATGTCATTTCTATTGAATATAATAAACTTTAATTTACAATAGCGAAAATTATGATAAAATCACTAAAACAAAATAAAAATCCGCATTTCGCAAACAATAATATAGTATTAAACTTATCGTTTAAAAGATCGATATCAATTTATTTCTCTACTATCAAAAGTTGTTAATTAAATTTATCTTTCGGCAGTATTTTGATGATTTTATCTTTATTAAAATTAATTCAGTTTACAAAATTGTGCTATAATTATAATCGCACATTGCCATCTATTTATGATCAATTTATTTGAAGGTAAATAAAAATATGTTCTGTAATTATAGGTACCTATCTTCATAAACAGACCTTCATTTTGACGTTTGTTGGGTGGCCAGGAAATGATAAAATATTCCACGTAATTTAAATAAATTAATTATTACAACCAAAATTCGAAATCGAACAAAAATTGATTGATTCATATAATAAAGAAGACATTTGCTGGTTAGCCTTTCTGCAAAAATAGAATTCTGTAATTGTGTTAAATTCATTATTAATAAGTAATTTTCCCTTAACTAGGGTAAACACGATTTGAAGCTTTCAACACTAAACTTACTAGTGATGTACATTCACTTCTAAAGTGAGTGTCGGCACTTCGATAACAGTTGCGTCGGATGCACGTGCTCATTACTATAGGGAACGCCTCGTCCCTATTCCACTGACCGCTCTCGATACTAGCGTATAGCGAAACGTAGCAGAGAGTCTTGCTCCGGTGCCGCGCCGCAGGCACCTCATATTTGCACTGCGAATTAAAATTTTGAATATAATTTCTGCACAGTTAATGTTTTAAGTTGATCAATATATCAATTTTACAGTCAATCGTGTGAGGAACTTTATTTCAAGTCTTTGAGAACCCAAACTCTACCCTTCTCCAATAAATTTGTCATTATTATAGCTGACTAAAAGGAGGGTATGCTGGTGGACCTCACTGAATTACTGAGAATCAAAACACTACATAATTTTAATTATATTCAATTTTTTTTCAATTGTAACATTTATGCTCGGATTAAATAATCTAATGAGATGTCCGGCTCACGCTCGCGCTTCATAACAAGCGTTTTTTCTAATTGACAGCAGTTAAATACAGTTATATTCCTGCCAAGCTTAGCAGTTTAATTGAAATCTAATTGATAATTTTTTTTTAGAAATCGTCGTTGTTCGTGACACGATTCTTCTGGCAATTCAGTATTGATTTTCAGTAATTAAACCTTTTAACCTTTTAATTTATGAATAACTAGCGACCCGCCCGGCTTCGCACGGGTGCAATATGCGTGTATTAGCATACATATAAACCTTCCATAAGAATCACTATATCTATTAAAAGAAATCGCATTCAAATCCATTGCGTAGTTTTAAAGATCTAAGCATACATAGGGACAGACAAACGGTGGATACTGACTTTGTTTTATACTATGTACTTAGTGATAAACTCAATCATATTGGATAGCACAAAATATCAGATTTCATATCAATATAATCTTTCAAAACATTGATCCGAATTTTAATTATTTATCTTATCTAAATCCTAATCGCAGTTCTAAAATTCATCTACTTACGCACCAATGATCTGTCCGTTTATTTGAAATCACTGAATGAAATAATTAAAATTGTATCTAATTTCAAATGTTAATTGATCTAATATCAATTAATGTAAATGTAAGTTGTGTTGGCTAGAACCGCTTGTAACAGTTGGGCTGATCATCATGAATTTTAAATGGGTTGCTTCTGTGAAATTGCAATAGACAGGATGATACCGTTAATATAAAAATAACGGCATATATTTATTGATAGAAAACTGGTCTATTATGTTTATCTCAGCCTATTACGACCTTGTGCTGTGTTGAAAACTGTAGATTTTGATTTATATTTCCTTTAAAATCTGCATAAAGAATAGCCTAACAGGGACGTAAAGATTTTATTGCCTCAATAATACTTGCAATAAAATTTATTATTTGATAAGGATATTATACTCACAATTTTTCTAAGTCATAAGTCCAATTCTAACCCATTTCCTTTTAATACACATATACAAAAATTATGTTATCTAAGTGGGCTAGCAAATCAACGTATTAATCTTTACGACAATTTTTTTTTTTATCAATTGATTATAATGTATTCTAAGAATCTTAATTTACGTTATAACGTGTGTTGTCGATAATGTGTTTATATCCCATCCCTACATCAAATGTCATTGACACTGCACATCAGTCGGTCCCAATTGCACGGGGTCTGGTGTCGCACAATAAAAAGCTTGTGAGCGGCGCGCAAGCGGTAATTACAGCTCAACCTTTCAAACATTTGGACGCCACATGTGTTAAATACAATATTATCACAAAAACGCAACAAAAAACACTCAAAACTCTATGTACGATAAAAATCGTCGATCGAATCAGTGTCCGTGAAACATTGTAAATTAATTAAATGTTTATATTGTAAACTGTTGTGTGGAGTTTTAAATATTTCCGTGGTGGTTCGTGTGTGCAGTTGCGAGTGTGTAGCGTGTCCAGAAACATGGTTATCGAGAAGATATGTTGCTTGGGAGCAGGCTACGTCGGCGGCCCGACTTGCAGTGTGATCGCTATGAAATGTCCGAATATCCAGGTGACGGTGTGTGACAAGTCGGTTGAAAGGATAAACCAGTGGAATTCTGAGAAATTGCCAATATACGAGCCTGGTTTGGACGACGTAGTGAGGCAGTGTCGTGGCAAGAATCTGTTTTTTTCTACTGACATCGCAAAGGGCATACGGGAGGCGGATTTAATATTTATTTCTGTCAACACGCCCACTAAAACGTTTGGTAACGGTAAGGGCAGGGCCGCTGACCTTAAGTATGTAGAGAGTGCGGCTCGAATGATTGCAGACCTGGCTACAAGCAACAAAATTGTTGTAGAGAAGAGCACTGTCCCTGTGAAGGCCGCTGAAATCATTATGAAAATACTGCGAGCAAACACTAAACCAGGTGTGGAGTATCAGATCTTGTCCAACCCTGAGTTCTTGGCTGAAGGAACAGCTATAGTGGACCTGGTAGAGGCTGAGAGAGTGCTAATAGGGGGTGAAGACACTCCCGAAGGCCAGAAAGCTATACAAGAGTTGTGCTGGGTGTATGAGCACTGGATTCCAGCGAAAAACATCCTTACAACTAACACTTGGAGTTCAGAATTGTCTAAACTAGCTGCAAATGCATTCCTTGCTCAAAGGATCTCAAGTATTAACTCTTTGTCAGCGGTCTGTGAGGCTACAGGTGCAGATGTGTCTGAGGTAGCAAGGGCAGTTGGCCGAGACTCTCGTATTGGGCCTAAGTTCCTTGAAGCATCAATAGGTTTTGGAGGCAGCTGCTTCCAAAAAGACATTCTGAACCTAATCTACCTGTGTGAATGCTTAAATTTGCCCGAAGTAGCCGCATATTGGCAACAAGTATTAAGCTTAAATGACTATCAGAAAACAAGATTCACTAGAAAAGTTATTGAATCATTGTTCAACACGGTATCGGACAAAAATATAGCGATACTGGGCTTTTCATTTAAGAAGAACACAGGAGACACACGGGAGTCTCCGGCTATTCATGTTTCCAAGACATTACTTGATGAGGGAGCGAAACTCCACATCTATGACCCTAAAGTGGAGCCTGATCAAATATTCTATGAGCTGACGAGTCCGTATTTAACTTCGGAGCCGGAGATTGTGAAGAGAAACGTAGAAATTCATGATACAGCATACTCCGCTGTAACGGGTGCACATGCTATAGTTTTGTGTACGGAATGGGACGAATTTAAAGTTTTAGACTTTAAGAAAATCTATGAAGTGATGATGAAGCCTGCATACATATTTGATGGACGGAAGATTTTGAACCACGAGGCGTTGCAGAATATTGGGTTCCACGTTCAGACTATTGGCAAGAGGCTGAGCCGAGTCGGCAGCATACGAGCACAAGGAAGTCAGACCATGCCCTGATGTAAGTACCTTCTTATTTTTATTAATCTTATGTTGGTTTTCATCATTTCATCAATAGAACAGAAGGCCAACAAACAAACAGAGGCCTTATACGAGTTTCTTTTTCGTTTAAAGTAATTGTAAACGAGTAGGTACGCGTTTGACGCTGTGATTGGTTGGTTCATTGGTGCCGGCCAATCAGAGCGCCGAACGCGTACTCGTTTCGAATACTTTAAACGTAAAAGAATATCGTACTAAGGCCTCTGATCACCTGATGATAAGAAAAAAATAAATAAAATTTCTCCTGTATCGTGGGTGCATTTACAAACATACAATTTCACATACAATCAATCTGTGGATCACACAAAGATTTGTTTTATGGAACTCCTAAACCACGGAGAACCTAACGGGTAACCGGGGCTCCGGCTCGACGTGCAGGAGAAGGAACGGGGTAGTTTTTAGTCAGTAAGAGTCTGACACTCCCTCCCGCCTCACCCAGGCGGGAGAAGTCATTCGATGATTTTCCCCCCTTAAAAAAAAAAAAAACCAAGATAGGCGCGATACCGAGCCGCGGAAGACTTATGGCCATTTTCTATAACCTATCTGTCTGTAGATTTGCTTACTGAGACTGAAGCTCCATACAAAATATGTCAGATAGAAAAATCTGACAACAAAATATGTCCGTCAACGGGTTGCCGAGGCTTCGACTCGAAGAGCAAGAATAGGAACGGGGTGGTTTTAGTCAGTAAGAGTCTGACACTCCCTCTCGCCAAACCCAAGGCGGGAGAAGACATTGAATGATTTTCCCTCCTCAAAAAAAATGCCACGATAGGGGAGGCTTTACGATATTTTTGTTTTCATCATCTTTTATATTCAACACCTAACGATAGGTTAGTTTAACTCGTCGAGTACCGTCATTATAGACACAATTATAGAGCAATAGGTTGCGGTCACCGCTGACCGCTTGGTGTTTGACAGTTTAAGAGCTCTCTCACACTCAGTGACTCTTAGTTAAGAGGGGCGGTTGCTCAAAATAACCATTAATAACTTTGTTACCCTCTGCCAATGGCTTCTTCCGCGTTACCGGGATAACAGACACATAACTTTTACTAGCTTCTGCCTGCGGCTTCGCCCGCGTCCTTACGGTATAAAAAGTAGCCTATGTGTTATTCCAGACCATGATCTACCACTGTTCCAAATTTCATCCCGATCCCTTCAGCCGTTTTTACGTGATTGAGGAACAAACATACAGACAAACTTTTACATGTATAATTAAGTTAGTAGGATAATAAGATCACCTATGTCTAAGATGTGTCTGCTTTAAAAGAGCAGAGAAAGGAAAAAATAAGTTTAGAATGGTTACCCATCCACAAACGACCGTGAGAAGTGTAGCTTAACCGTTTTTACGACACAAATTACATAGTAAGTATTGCCTTATGCATTACTTACATAACACTCACGCGATATTGAACTTTAAAACAAAAGAAAAAACGTTTATAGTTCAATGATCGTTAAAAAATAACTGCATAATGTACTAGTCATGCAATTTTAAACCCAAATTAATGCAACTGAATGATGAATTTGGTACTAACTTAATTGATTACATGACTTTCCCCTTGCGAGGTTCACTGTCCAGGCAACACACGTATTTAGGTATCGTCATGAGCTAATGGTCACATGTAAACAGCAGCTCATGTAGTGTAGATGTCCAGTCAACTGATGGTAGCGAGGTTCACCCTCCAGTGACACACGTACGCTGGTATCGTCATGAGCTAATGTTCACATGTAAACAGCAGCTCATGTAGTGTAGATGTCCAGTCAACCGATGGTAGCGAGGTTCACTGTCCAGTGACACACGGACGCTGGTATCGTCATGAGCTAATGTTCACATGTAAACAGCAGCTCATGTAGTGTAGATGTCCAGTCAACCGATGGTAGCGAGGTTCACCCTCCAGTGACACACGGACGCTGGTATCGTCATGAGCTAATGTTCACATGTAAACAGCAGCTCATGTAGTGTAGATGGCCAGTCAACTGATGGTAGCGAGGTTCACTGTCCAGTGACACACGTACGCTGGTATCGTCATGAGCTAATGTTCACATGTAAACAGCAGCTCATGTAGTGTAGATGTCCAGTCAACCGATGGTAGCGAGGTTCACTGTCCAGTGACACACGGACGCTGGTATCGTCATGAGCTAATGTTCACATGTAAACAGCAGCTCATGTAGTGTAGATGTCCAGTCAACCGATGGTAGCGAGGTTCACCCTCCAGTGACACACGGACGCTGGTATCGTCATGAGCTAATGTTCACATGTAAACAGCAGCTCATGTAGTGTAGATGGCCAGTCAACTGATGGTAGCGAGGTTCACTGTCCAGTGACACACGTACGCTGGTATCGTCATGAGCTAATGTTCACATGTAAACAGCAGCTCATGTAGTGTAGATGGCCAGTCAACTGATGGTAGCGAGGTTCACTGTCCAGTGACACACGGACGCTGGTATCGTCATGAGCTAATGTTCACATGTAAACAGCAGCTCATGTAGTGTAGATGTCCAGTCAGGCGATGGTAGCGAGGTTCACTGTCCAGTGACACACGGACGCTGGTACCGTCATGAGCTAATGTTCACATGTAAACAGCAGCTCATGTAGTGTAGATGTCCAGTCAACCGATGGTAGCGAGGTTCACTGTCCAGTGACACACGGACGCTGGTATCGTCATGAGCTAATGTTCACATGTAAACAGCAGCTCATGTAGTGTAGATGTCCAGTCAACCGATGGTAGCGAGGTTCACTGTCCAGTGACTCATGTGCGCTGCTTTTTTTATCGTTTATCGTAAACGAGCTGACGAATCATCTGATGGTAAGCAATCGACATTGCCCATGGACACCTGGAACACCAGACACCAGAGGCGTTGCAAGTACGTAACCGGCCTTTTGGGATTAGGAATTTAAGGATTGTTGACTATTCAGGGATTTGGGGGTAATTGGGGCCGAGGTCGAGGTATAAAACAAACTATATTTGGCATCTTGTATTGAACATTCCACCGAACTATTATACTCACAAGCTAATACGAAATTGTTATCGAAAAAACTGCAAAAGTTCGTTTACACTGTTCTTAGAGTTTGGTAATAACCGATCGTCCGATGTCGTGTTATTTACCGTATTATTCATAAAATGCATACTATTCTTAGAGCGAGTGAAATTTCGGTTATGCTTACCACCATGGAATCCACTCTGTCCACGTCTAGAGTAACCTCCACCACGCTGTGGATATGTTCCTGAAATTTGACCACGAGGTTGGCGATTAGCACTGAAAACCAGTGTTGGGTACTTACTGTGCCCAGCTCAAACTGAGTTGGCAAGCCCTTTCGTCGCGGACATGCTGCCACCCTGTTTTTTATTTTTTTTTTATTTTGCTTTTTTATGTTTTTTGCCTTCATTGTTGTTTTATTTTTTTACTGCTGTTTTTTGTATGTTATTATTGTTTTGTTCTTATTGTTTTTTATTTTATTTTATTTTTTTTTGTTTTTCAATGTTATTTTGTTATTATTTTGTGTGTTATTCGGTGGTCTATGTCGGTGGCGAATAAATTATTTTTCTTTCTTTCTTTCTTTCTAGCATAAGTTGTATGTAAACTACCCCGCGCCCACTGGTGATTAGATTGTCCAAACCGTCCTGAAAAATTACCTCTGTTGTTGTTTCGAAAATATCTATTATTATTGAATTTTCCTCTATTTCCGAAATACACAGACGGTTCCGGATTCTGTTGACTACTTGATGCCTCTTCATCCTTAGCCGCCCTAATAGTATCTTTTAGACTGGTATAATTACGTGCGGATAGTATAGTGCTTAGCTGTCGATTTCGTAGGCCGTCGTTGAAACTTCTAACTGCAATCTTTTCATTTAATGGACGTAAAACTGTATACGCATTTTGGTCACCGTCGGCTTGGGAAATCGTTAAGTCTACGAATAATTGTTCTATTTTACAGCCATAATTATCCAAGGACATGCCATTTTGTTTCAATTGTAGCATTTCCTTATGAATAGAAGTGCTTGATTTTTTACTTAATAATTGCAGACGCATGTCTGCCAGTAGCGCGTCACATGTTTCATAGGTACTTGATAACCTTAGTTTTGCACTTTGATTTAAGCGCGTTTTTAATATAAATTTTATAAGCATGTTGTTACCTTGGTCATTAAGTGTGGAACTATACAATTCTATAGCATCGATTAGGTCCTTAGTGACATTCTCTTCACCCGTCATAACCGGCAATAGAGACGTAGCTATCTTAAAATCGAAACTATCCATGTCGATAGATTCACTGTCGATACCTTCAACAATACTATGAGAAGGGGAGCAGTACTCCTTAGAACATATGCCTTCTATTTCAATATAAATTTGTCTAATCAAATCACAATATGCCTGTATTTCTACCAAAACCGAACTTTTCAATTGTTTCCGCTCTATTTGCTGAGACAAAATAAGCATACAGCCATCAAATTGTCTCCGTAATTGCGTGGCCTCATTTAACTTTTGTTGCAAATATACTTTGGTCCTTCGAGAATAATTAGATTTAACTAAATTATTTTTTATACTCTTCAACTTATCATAAATAGTTTTTAGCTCCGTGGCCATAACATATTGACATAATCTTAAACCTTAGGCAAATTACAACATATTTGAATTACGTTAAATTTATCTCTACACCTCAAACTAGTCTATGCAATTATAAGTCCATAAAGTGCTAAAATTAAATCTACATAAAATTATGGCATTTAGTACGTTATAGTCAATAGGTTAGGAAACCTTAACTCAATACACTTTTTTTTTTCACATTTCACGCTTCATTATAGCGCTATCTCTATCTTTTCGACACTGATATTTTTAACACTGATCTTGCACATTCACCACTGGCTCCTGTCGATATGGTTGTTGACGGTGCTCGCAGCTCTGCATCACTTGGCGCTGGTGTCCTTCGTACACAACTCGTCCCTCTGGTCGCCGAAAAGACCGCATCAATTGTTGTGTCAAAAATTCGTTTCTAATCCAAGTATGGTGACAATTTCTATACAATCTATAGACTGCATATAAACCAGCAATTCCAATCATAGTGCACATTACAATTAGCACTATGCTAATGTTTGAAAGGTGGTATTCTTGAATCTTCGCTGAGTTAGACCCTCCGGCAGCATTTTGTGTTATAAAGACTTCTTCCTTTTCGACTTTTGCTCGGCACATTTCGATTTTGACCACTTTGTACATGTATATAATTATTTTAATTTATTTAGGCACGTAATTTATACGCGAACGCGCGACGGAACCCGAGTCGGCCGCCTTAATTGGCAGGGTCGCCATGTAAGGTGGTGCATCGGGGAGATTAGAGAAACAACTTTATTGTTTTAAGTTACATTTAATACTCCTCTAAATATTGGATACAATCCGATATATATGGATTACACACTTAGATCTAGCAATGGACATGTATACATACATACACACTACACTCCGGTCGAGTCGGCCGATTCGTGCCGAAGCATGGCTCTCCCACACTTCCGAAGCATGGCTGACACGTAATGTTTAAATTTTAGTTTAACATTTGGCGAGTGCGTCGCAATTAGATATGAGCGCCGGTACTTAATAAGTCGGCGGCGGCGCGCCGACTAAAAACAGTCGGCGGCGGCGGCGCAGTCGGCGGCGCGATTTTTTTGATTTTTTTTAGATCAATTAAACTTTTATGACGAAATAATTAACTATCCTAATAACATTTGGAAGTACAAATAATCAACAGTACCATCAAATTTAAATAACAATAAAACAATACAGAGGTACAGAGGTAGATAACCTAAGAAGCTAAGTAAGCTAAGCTATTGATAAGCTTTTTTGGCAATTAAGTCCAGTCCACTACAGTAGTTGTAGGTACACATAATTACAACTTAATCATAGAGCCCACACTTACAATATGTAGCAAAATAATAGATAAGAAAAACGAAACAAAAAGTTTAACGAAAATTATGCATCGAGTAATCAAACAAGCAAACTAAATATCAGCTAACTAATGAATACTCTAACTAATGAATGATTTACTCTCAAAGGATTTAGTCGGGATCTTTTAGCCGTTATCAATTGTCCAGCGACGGAAAATACTCTTTGGCTTGGGGTACTTGTCGCTGGGATGAATAGTACTGCACGCGCCAAACTTGACAACCACGGAAATGATTTCTTTCGTTCTTGCCAATATTCAAGCACGTTATCTTCATAAGCCTGAAGATCTGCGGCCGTGGCTGTGCTGAAAACACATGCTCACCCAAAACAGACCTTTTTTCTCTCCAACGTTTACAATTAATTGCCCGAAATGGTTCCAACAAAAACTGTGTTTGTTGGTGGATATTTTACTTAAAACAGTTTCAGACAGCTCACTTATTTTAGTTTTTGTAACGTCTACCTCATCTGTTGACATTTTGTACTTATTTTGTAACAAATAATATGCGCGGGCGTAGCAAACTGAGTTTTGCCACCGGCCTGCGCGCCGTCCGCTTCCGTCGGCGGCGGCGGCGCGGAGGTAACGCGCGGTGGCGGCGGCGCCCCGGCGCGGCGCTCATATCTAGTCGCAATTCGCTGTGTCTCTGGGCTATCAACAATGGCCTACTTAGATTTTGTTTAAAAACATAGATTACTCATTTTGTTATTGTTTATATATGAAATCTATTAACATCTTGTTTGTTATGACCCGTTATAGATGTTTAGATAATAGATTACAAATTGTAGTGGTGTTTATGTCTCTATAGAATAGTATAATTTTAAACTGCAACACTAGATATTGATCTCTATTGATAATCAGGTATAGACCTTCGTGCTAGGTTTGTAAATAACCATGATGTTCATGTTATGAATTCAAATATTGTATTATTGTCTATGTTTTTACCAATCACGGTTCCGGGTCATTTGGGAGGCGTACGTGAGGCCGAAGCCAACTGCACAGAGGCCCTTTTGACAACATTAATCTAAATGCAATGGGACACAAACCGGCGACTATCCCTGTATGCACTATGGAAATGCACCCAAGGACAGTCTCCGGTTAGTGTAGAACTATTGTAGATAATGGAAAAAAAAAGAGATAGAGCTGTAGATGGGTAGCTGTGAGATTTGCGAATAACGGGATAACTTTAAATATAACAAAAATCCTGCTGCTACCTGTACCCATAGATTTTTTAATGAAAACCTCTTTCAGTAGTCCCTTACACTCCACTTTTTAGCGGATGAAAGTCATTATTGAATGACCCGTCCTTGCCGTGGCTGAGGGCAGATAATTTCCTTTTCTCATAATTTTTTGAAGGCGCGAAAAAACCTCGAGCATTTAACTTTTAATAGTGGGTTTCTCCCCAAGCTAACTATTACACATCATGGTCGTGGGGTTCTTCCAAATAATGCGTTAATAACTTCCTTCGTAGCCTTTTCTCAGAATGTAATAACTTTTTTTTCAGTGTCTTTTTTGTGCCTTTAAGCTTAATTCACTCTGTCTCCTGCAGTAATTCACCAAGGGAAGTGGAAACTATAGTTTTTTTTCTTCTCCTCTTATAATATTTTTTGATTCACTTCGTTGCGGGAACCAAGACAGTTATTCATGTCCCTGAGACGCGCCGGACTTCAGTGTTCCGGTGTTTTCATGGTTGTATCTACTGTAGATCCTGGCTTACAGGAGTTGTAGCGGTTTTGGGAGGTTGTGGCGAGCATGTCCCTAAAAAATATATTTAATAACTTACGATATTGTGAGACATAGTAGATTAACCAAAAATCAGGGGTTGATCACACACATGTAAATACTGAGAAAATATCTACTAGTTTCGAGCCACAGAGGGGCTATTCCTCATGCGCGGTCGCGGCGAAGTAGTGCAACCGACTGTAGGCCCCTCTGGGGCTCCAAACTAATCGCTTTTGTTAGTATTTTCACGTGAGCAACTCGTAATTTTTAGTTAACTTTTGATAACGTCACTCTGTAAAATTAAAACAACCACAATAATACTTTATCCGCCTTTTTGTGAAGGGGCAAAACCATCCAATGACTTCTCCTGTCAGGCTCACCCTGGGAGAGCGAGAGTGTATCAGACTCTTACTGACTAAAAACCACCCCGTTCCTACTCGGGCTTTGATCCGAAACCCTGTAACCCGTTACGTTGTCCATGGTTTCGCATCGGGCATCAGCCCTATCCCATCTGTGGTGATCTGATGGCTCGTTAAGTAGCCGGTGGAACGCGACGTGCAATTCACAAGGGTCTGATTCTAGTCGAGTTAGCTCGCCGTCCGCATACCCGCACTTACGGTAGCCGGAGACGCCCGGAGTGTTCCCTGCGGCGGCTGGGGCGTGAAAAGAATCGGTTCCTCACACACTCCGCCTACTCCTCCTTCCTCTGCATTTGCACTTATGACCACTTAACCAACGACGCACATCTCAAAAAATTCCCCACTGCCTCGTTGGCCGAGTAGTTGCAAATGCGACTTGCCGGGCAAGGGGTCTCGGGTTCGATTCCCGGGCCGGGCAAAGTATTGCTGAGATTTAAAAAAATCTCAGTAGTAGCACGGAGTCTGTAAATGTGCCCGGTATATGGCAATAGGCTCACCCCCTATTACATGGGACTCATACAGTATACCTCTATATTGTACAGTGGCATAATGTGCACCTCTGCCTACCCCTTGGGGGATAAAAGGCGTGATGTTATGTAATGTTAAAAATTCCCCACACAAATTCACCAGTAAATTGATTTGTAAAATAAGATGACGCACAGATCAAGCTATAAAAACCAATATATGATGATCTCACTTTGGACAACCTTTCTGTATATTCGAAGATCAGATTATGCCGGTGAAGCACAAATGAATCTATACAATACCATTTTATCATGGTCTCTCTTCGTATAATCTTTCCAAACATTCGACGGCCAGTATATACTGGTTTAGTAAAATAATGCTTTATCCGGAACCCTCATCAGTAGTAATGATGCCATCGATTAAGTTTCCAAGAAACCTGCGCATACGCAGCGCACGATCTCGCTTTAATATGGCGGTTTGTGAACGGGAAAGGACTTTGGTATTTCTGTACAATACAACTTTGAGCCTGTGTCTTCGCGTGGAATTTACATTTTAGGAGCTTTATTTTAATTATAAGTTTGAAATCGCCAACCGGCATTGAGCAAGCGTGGTGATTAATGCTCAAACCTTCTCCGTGTGAGAAGATGCTTTTGGTCAGCAGTGGCCACTTACAGGGTGTTGATGATGATAGATTATGCTCCGAAATAACGTGTAGGGTACTTTTTATCTCCTGGAAACGCGGGCGAATCCATGAACAAAAGCTAGGTTACTATAAAGCTTAATAGCACTGATTTCCTAAATCAGGAATTGAATTTAGAACCACTTAAAGTTGCCATAGCCAACAAAGCAGTCTGTAGTTTAAAATTAGAATCTAAAGTATTCCAAATTCAAATTACATTAGGTAGTATGCGCCGGCGCACGGTAGAGGTAGTAATCTAAATTTAACCGTTATTTTGGCTCGCTAGCCAATGATGTAAGATTGATCATCAGTATACTTGTTTGGAATAATGATCTTCGTCGGTGATTGAGTGGAGGCAGGTGTGCGGTTCGATTTCCGGGTGAAAAAAAGAAGAAGTTACAGTTAGATCGACGAAAAATATGAAAATTGTTGACCAATGCCAATTCAAAATTTTTGACTTAAGGTCGATTTTTGTCATTTTTTTTTTAACGTTGCCCCACACTTGGATTTTCTCCTGTGTCGTGTGTGCGTTTACAAACATACAAGTTCACATACTCAATGACACCTAGACCCGGAACAACGTTGGGGTACATCTGTCAAATTAAAATTAACTAAAAATTACGGGTTACTCACATAAATATACTGAGAAAAGCTCTACTAGTTTCGAGTCACAGAAGGACTCTTCCTCATGGAATGGTATGCTGCATGGTCATGCAAACTAAACGTGTGTACAATACTTCAGCTCAATCGGTTGAAGATATCTGCTTCATAGTTCAGTTGTAAGGTTCCACTCCACACACATACATAGATGCAAGTTAAATATTATCTTGTAACAAGTCCATTCTCCTTATTTTTAATTCTTAAACTATTCTACCAATCAAGTCCTGTCGTTTGATATCCATCATGGAGGTAGTTGTGGAAACAATTAGATTATATTGTATGGTCATCGAGATTAAGAGTGTGTACCAAATATCAGATCGATCTGTCGTCAGGAAGGGGGTGGAATTACAATTACTACAGACACAGACAAACACACGGGGCAATCTAAATGAAACCGATTAAAAATGAATGTTAACCAACAGATGTGTAGCATGGAGATCGATTATTAATTTTAGCCCGTTAGTGGGTTATTTACATCCGCGGGAAGGGCAGGGTTTTTTTCAAGGGAGGAATATCATTGAAATACTTCTTCCGCCTGGGTGAGGCGAGGGAGTGTCAAACTCTTACTGACTAAAACCACCCGTTCCTACTCCTGCACTTCGAGCCGAAGCCCCGGTAACCTATTAAGTCCTCCACAGCTTCGTATCGGCTCAGCCCTATTGGGCCCCATCTGTGGTGGTGTAATGGTTTTTTGAGGCGCGCGCGGAACGTGACGCGCCGCACGCTCGGGTCTGGTTCTGGTCGGGCGGCGAGTCACCCATACTGGCCGTCCGCAGGCCCATGCCGGAGATCGTACCGCGATCCCAGACGCCTGGAGTGTCTTTCGCGATGGTTGGGTTGTGAGGAGGCAGCGCTTCGCTGCCTCACGCGGCCCACCTCCTCCTTAGCTAGCATGACTGCTTCGCAAAAGGGGGAGAAGGCATTCCAGGCCTCTTCGCTCTGCATCATGGCCCGGACTAGGGCCGGACGCAAGAGGTCGCCGTCGCCGAAAGTTATAGGCTAGCACACTCTGGTTAATAGCACCGGATGAGACCGCGCCGGAGTGTCTAGTCATTTTAATAATGACTCCTTTTCTAAGGCATCGGAACTACCGTGCTATGACAGGCGATAGTGCGTTCGCGTTCACTTCGAATTGACGTCTTACAGAATACCCTAGTAGTAACTATGTCCCGGAACGAACTCATCATTGATATGTTATCGGCAATTAATCTATAAGTCCTGATAATGGAATCGAAGTGTGTTTAATTGTATCTCTTTTTGATTTTAAAGGGACATTACCGATTTTACAGTAAATTCGATAATCTATCAGGGCTGTCCAAACAAAGGCCCGTGGGCCGCATGCGTCTGTGGCTTTTTGAATTTCATGTGGCCCACGACACACATTTTAATCTCAACATCTTCATCTTATGTGTAATAACAATAATAAAGTTCAGTGTATGATTTGTCTACAAGTTTTGTCTCTGAGTAAAGAATACAATGGTTTTTTTTTTTTATAAAACGTTGCCCCACTCTAGGATTATCTCCTGTGTCGTGGGTGTGTTTACAAACATCCAAGTTCACATACGCATGACACCCAGACCTGAAACAACAATTTGTGGATCACACAAAGTGTTGTTCCGTGCGGGAATCGAACCCGCGACACGTTGCACGTCAGCCCGGTTGCCCAGCCACCGCACCAACCGTGGAGTCCGATGTTAAACGTCATTATACAACTGAAAATATTTTCCGGCCCTCCGGCTTTTGTAAGAAATTTAATTAGCCCGCAAGGGTATGTAGCCCTGATCTATATAAACAAAAATAAATTTCCGTTCTAGTCTCGCTAAAACTCGAGAACGGGTGAACCGATTTGGCTAATTTTTGTCTTGAAATGTTCGTGGAAGTCCAGGGAAGGTTTAAAAGAGAGAAATTATTTTAGACGGTACGTAGTTTTCCAAGTCAGCTAGTAATATGTAATACTAGATACTCCCGCAGTTTCACTAGCTACTCGTCTCATATTGATCGTAGCGTGATATTTTATAGCCCTTCCTCGAGAAATGGACTATCCAACACAAAAATAAATATTCGAACCAGTAGTTTCGGAGATTAGCGCGTTTTTTTAAAGGGGGGAAAATCATCCAATGACTTCTCCGGCCTGGGTGAGGTGGGAGGGAATGTCAGATTCTTACTGACTAAAAACCATCCTGTTCCTACTCCTGCACTTAGAGCCGGAGCCCCGGTAACCCATTAAGTTCTCTGCGGCTCCGTATCGGCATCAGCCCTATTGGGCCCTATTCGTGGTCGTCTGATGGCTCTTTGAGGTCAAAAAAAGTAAAAAGTCAAAATCATTTATTTCAATTAGACCAGAAAGGCACTTTTGAACGTCAACAATAAAATTAAAAGTGAGGCACACGCTGAACGCGGCGCGCCGTATGCTCGGATCTAGTTCTGGTCGGACGGCGAGCTGCCCATGCTCGTCGTCCGCAGACCCGTGTTTGCGGTGGCCGGAGATTGTCTCGCGATCCCCGACGCCCAAAAAATGACATCTTTATTTTTTTGTTTTTACCCAATACATCGAAAGTTCTCCTTATGGCAAGTTGTTTAGCCGCGAGAGGGAAACGAAATAGATTTCACTGTGTATAATAAAGTCGTGATGACCCTTCTATCATTTGTTTTAATTCCTTGACTATGTTCTTCCGCAGTTTGTTGTTTTTTTAATGAAATCGTGTCTATTATTTACCCGCGTATGGTTATTGCTTACCCATCCATCAGTGGCCTAGCTTAACCTTGTAGTATGAACTATGAAGCGCAATTATGCTTTACATAATTATAAATATTACTCATACGGATTTCCATTTTAGCGAAAATATGTAGGTATAGGGTAGATGACTAATTTTTATTTTAATATCGATTTTGTAGATTATTTTAAATCATTAGACACGTATTTTTTATTTTCTTACAGAAACAAATACTTTCGACGATATATTGATTTGAAATATCGCGTGACGTCACTTGTATGTACGTTTTATATGTAGAAATGACGTAGCTAGCTCCCACTCCTAAACTTTGGTGCATAAAATCACGCCATTGCCGGTCAGTAGAAACTACAGAGCGCCACTCCTCCAGGTTTATTAGAGAGCGCTGCTGCCTGGTCTCTGTCAAATATGTAGTTCCCTAACTCGGGTATACGACACCCGCGGCAAGACGTGATCATCAAGGGGTAATCATCATCAACAGCCTATAAATGCCCACTGTTGAGCAAAGGCTCTTCTCACACGGAGAAGCTTTGAGCACTAATCACCACACTGGCTCAATGCGGATTGGTGATTACAAACTTATAATTAGAAATTAGAAGCCCAGGTTTCCTCACGATGTTTTCCTTCACCGTTTGTCAGTGGTGTCTAAATAATCATAGAAAGTACATATAACTCGGAAAAGTGACATTGGTACTTGCCGTTGGTAGGTTTCGAACCCGCACCCTCATGAGCAGGGGGCTTCTTATACCTCCAGGCCACCACGACATCAAGGGGTAATGACAAATGTATTCTACTGCGCCGTTACCACACAGTATCGTAAACGTTAAGTCTTAAGGACTCACGGCACGATTTTCTTCCGCGCCCCCTACGGTGACTTTTTGTTTCTTCTTTTTAAGAGGGGAAAATCATTGAATGACTGGGTGAGGCGGGAGGGACTGTCAGACTCTTACTGATAAAAAAACACCCCGTTCCTACTCCTGCCCTTCGAGCCCATGAAGTCCTCCGCGGCTCCGTGTCGGGATCAGTCCTGTTGGGCCTCATCCATGGTGGTCTGATGGCTTATTGAGTCGCGCGCGGAACGCGACGCGCCGTACGCTCGGGTCTGGTTCTAGTCAGGCGGCGAGACTATGACGGAATGGAGCCGGAATTTTCAAGATTCACGAGACTGCAGTTTCCTGCGGTCGCACAGCTTCCGCGGTTGCGATTTTCGCCCGCAAACTTTGCGGTTGATTATCGCAAGACGGACGGACGGTTAAACAATCAGGATGCCGCACCTGACGATGCAGCGGGAGCCGCAAACAAACGCAAAACATGCCGTGAAAATTGCTTTGATTTTTTACAAATACATCTGTATTGTACCAACATAGGTTGCGGGCCCACAATCGCGGCGGGCGTGGGAGAAAATCGCGCCGTGTGTCCTTAGCCTTAGTGTCTTTTTAATAGTTTCTGGGACAACAGACAACACACATACACACTTGTGACTCTTGTGAGTCAGACGGTTTTTTGCGACTCTTGGTCTACTTGCAAACGTGAATGAGTACTTTAGAAAAAATTTCATTAACTCGTGTCCGTACTGTTTTTATGTCGTCGACAAGGCACGGCTTCGTTTTTTTTGCTAAGTTGGGCGACCAATTTGAGTGGACAGAACTTTATTTGGTGTACTATATTTGTAGATACTGTTATTTTATGTGGGAGCCATGCTTTTTTTATGGGATAAGGCGTTACACTAGCAAACGGATCACCTGATGGTAAGCAATCGGCGTCACCAAGGCTGTTACCGGCCTTTTGGAAATTGGGAATTTGAGGATTGTGAGGATTGTGAGGGATACGGGGATTGGAGAGACTGGGGAGGGGAGGGGGGTAATTGGGTCTCTGTGGGAGAGCCATGCTTCGGCACGAATGGGCCGGCTCGACCGGAGTGATACCACGGCCGAGCAGAAACCCGACGTAAAACGGCGCTTGCGTTGTGTTTCGTCGTGTGAGTGAGGTTACCGGAGGCCCAATTATTCCCCTCCCCATCCCCAACTTTGAACTGGCTAATCTCTGGAATGGCAGGACCAATTTTGACGGGACTTTTACTGGCAGGTAGATGTACTAAGGTGTAACAGGTTACTTTTAGTTTGGAAAATAGCAACAAAGATATATCCAAAAAAATTTATTCTACGCGGACAAAGTCGCGGGCAACAGCTAGTTTATAATATTAGTAGTATAGAAGGATCATATTAGGGCATCGTTTACTATTTATTACCTAACTACAGTGAAATTCGAATATTCGTCTAGGAGCCATATTTACAACTTTAAGAAATACTGTTCTTTAATTTGAATTTGAATTTGAATTTGTTCACTCACTGGAAGTTGCTATAAAACTGATTCATAACTTTAACTCTGTACATGTGCTAAGCAGGCAATACATCCCTACAAACAAAGCATTTGTTTGACCCCATATGATTGTAAACAAAGGATAAGAAAGCTTAATAGTTTTATGAATGAGTCTTCGCGCCTTTGTTGACTACGTCTCAATATCGCAAGGGTTTTCTAGGAATCTGTCATAAATGGTTCATAAAAACAAGTCGCTATTCCCGAAATTGACGCTACATCCAAAGTCACTATTACCGAAAGAGTTTTGTAAGAAAGTATGCTTTAAATTCACGGGACGTAAGTTTGACGTCGCTATAACCAAAAAGTCGTTACAACCGAGGTCGTTATAAATGAAATCCACTGTATTTGATTGATAAAACATTGGTCCCACACGAGGATTGTCGCCTGTGATGTGTGTACGTTTACAAACATACAAGTTCACATACACATCACACCCAGACCCGGAACAACAATTTCTCTTTGTTTTTGTTTTTTATTTAAGTAATTCCTGTAATTTGTATTATCCAAGCGTGTCTTTGCATTGTTCTCACATGTATGTACTATGCATTTAATACATTGTACATACATACATACATACATACATACATACATAACTTCTCGCCTGTCTCCCATGGGGGTAGGCAGAGACTAAGGAACGCCAATTACTACGATTCCTACCTCTACATACTTACCTCTTTCGCTTCATTAACAGTCATCAATCTTTTCATGCATGCTCGTCGGTTAAGGGTACTTTTAATTTGGCCCTTCTTTAATACTATCACTATATGTCCGTCTAGGGCGCCCTCTACCGACGGCCCCATTCATATACGCTCTGTATACTTCCTTCGTTACTCTACTTTCATCCATCCTTTCTACATGTCCAAACCAGCGTAACATTCCCTTTTCAATCCTTGTCATACACATTGTAAAATAGACTTTTTTTAAAAGAGTAACGAATGAAGTTCCTTGCTCGTTCTTCTCCATTCGAATCTACATTTTGGAACGAGCGCCTAGCTTCACTGACGGACTGACTGACAGACTATTATTTATTTTATATTTGTTGACGTTTCAAAAGTACCAAATGATGGTTAATTTGAAATAAATGCTTTTGAGTTTAAGTTAGTGAATCACACAAACAGATCGTCCGTGCAGGCATCGAACCTACATCGCTGCAGTCGGTTGCGCCAGTCAAAATAGAGGTCATCGCTCAAGGTCTCAAGGGTAATCGTGATTGATCAATTAAAATCTAATTAATCAATTATTTTCCCCTGCACATACATACATATAGACAAACGAATTATTTTATTAGTAGACAAATATGTTATCTGTGTCAAGGATCTGTGTGTTACATCCTTATTTTTAAGGTTAGAACCTCCATTATTGAAATCGTACATAGCATGATTTTTCGTGCAATGACGTCAGAGTTGAATATGTATATTTGTCAGCCAGCATCCCAGCTCTTCCCGCCGGTGTCGTATACCCGAGTAAGGGTCTTTGACAGTGACCCGGCAGCAGCGCTCTCTAATAAACATGAACCTTTAATACTGCGATCTCTAATCAGGCTGCTCAGAATGGATATATGGCAAACTGCTTTTTTTTATGGCATAAGCCGGTAAACGAGCAAACGGATCGCCTGATGGTAAGCAATCGGCGCCGCCCATGGACACCCGGAACACAGAGGTGTTATAAGTGCGTTAGCGACCTATTCGAGATTAGGAGTTTGAAGATTATTGGGGATTCAGGGATTCGGGAGATTGGGGAGGGGGTAATTTTTTTTTAAGGGGGGAAAGTCATCGAATGACTGCTCCCGCCTGGGTGAGGCGGAAGGGAGTGTCAGACTCTTACTGACTAAAACCACCCCGTTCCTACTCCTGCACGTCGAGCCGGAGCCCCGGTTACCCGTTAGGTTCTACGCGACAAGGAGGAGGTAATTAGGCCTTCAGTAACCTTATCACATACGACGAAACCCAAAGCAAGAAGCAAGCGTTGATGTTGAGATTACCGGAGGTCCCAGGCGGCGCCGATTGCTTACCATCAGATGATCCGTTTGCTCGTTTACGGGCTTATACCATAAAAAAATTAAACACTAAGTTTTATAGCCGATTCGAAGATTGCACTGCAGTCACCGATGTTTTAGAATTTGCTGCTGCCCATTCCATGGTTAAAAATTGGATTTCTGATAAAAGAAAACAACAGTACGTACATCTGTCGGTCAGTCCCCTAGTTGCTATATTTACTCGTTCCAAAGTATCGATTCCTATGTAGAAGAACGAGCGAGAAACTCCACCGTGAAGATACTGTTACGGATGCTCTAAGATAGCATGCTAAAAGGCGTTTTATTGAGCATGCTCAAAAATGATCAAAAATCGCGTGAATATACTGAGAAAAGCTCTACCAGTTTCGAACCACAGAGGGGTTCTTCCTCATGAGCAGCGTGCGCGATGGCGGCGACGTCGCGCAACTCACTGCACAGCTGCACAGCTCAATCATCGAAACTCGAAACTAGTAGAGCTTTTCTCAGTATATTCACGTGAGTAACCCGCGATTTTTAGTTAATTTAATGATCATTTTGAACAACATTTCGACCTGTGATTCCGACACACATGCTGCTAAATGACAAGTGATTAATACGGTAGATGACTAAATTTTATTTTAATGTCCGTCTGGTAGATTATTTTAAATCATTACACACGTATTTTTTATTTTCTTACAGAAACGAATACTTTCGACGATATATTGATTTAAAATGTCGCGTGACGTCACTTCTATGTACATTTTATACGTAGAAATGACGTTTTAGCCCCCACTCCTAAACTTTGATTCGTTTTATCTAAGTATTTTTTTATTATACGACAAAATAAAAAATACGTGTTTAATATTTTTTAATTACCTAACTGACGGACTAATTCGATTTTTAATTTGCATACCCTGTCATCATCCCAATTGTACCATGTTCTCATGCTTGAAATTGGCATGTCAAACAGTACCTTTAACTCTTTTTTAAGATATAGCATAGGGCAGTCTTCGAACTTGTCCAGTTTTGATTATTTTATCATAATAGTTAGCACATATCTAATATGTGTATGTTTAGCAATTTCCTGCGTGTAAGATAACATGTAATTTTATTAATGTTTCGTAGGTATCTATGTAATATGTTTTACAAAGATTTGTAAGAAATGAATGTAATATAGTGATAAGACTATTGAGATGATAAATCGAGCTGCAGTGGCATGCTAATACTTTAGCTTCACATTCATACATCTAATGGTATATAGAAACTACAGAGCGCCACCTACTACGCTCCTTACATACTTCTTTAGCTTCCACCACATTCATACATCTGATGGTATACAGAAACTACAGACCGCCACCTACTACGCTCTTTACATACTTCTTTAGCTTCCATCACATTCATACATCTGATGGTATACAGAAACTACAGAGCGCCACCTACTACGCTCCTTACATACTTCTTTAGCTTCCACCACATTCATACATCTGATGGTATACAGAAACTACAGAGCGCCACCTACTACGCTCCTTACATACTTCTTTAGCTTCCACCACATTCATACATCTGATGGTATACAGAAACTACAGAGCGCCACCGCTCCTTTTTTCTTTTTTATAACGGATATAAACGAGCAGACGGATCACCTGATGGTAAGCAATCGCCGTCGCCAATGGACACCCAGAACACTAGAGGCGTTACAAGTGCGTTACGGGCCTCTATTAGAAAATTGAGAATTGTTAGATTCAAGAATTGGGGACACTGGAGAGGGGGGGGTAATAGGGCTTTCACGTCAGTTTTGTGCTCGGCCGTGGTGTCACCGGTCCATTGGTGCCGAAGCATGGCTCTCCCACACTGAAAATACTTCTTTAGCTTCCACCATATTCTAAACGTTATTTCTCTTTATTTTTACAGATACAGATATGGAGAGAGTTTTGGGGAGCTCAGTTCAGGTGTGCGGAAGAGATGAGCCAAGACCAAGATGGAATGCTAAGGAATTAATATTTGATAAGTTAAAAAGAATATTTATATTTTTTTGTGACACAAGCCATTTGGAACACCTTTTATTAATCATGTTTGCGTTGTACGTGTATTATACGTTTATGTATGATGCTCCGGACTATAGCCGTAAGAAATTAATTGTTAAGGACTTAAGGTCGTATCTCTAATTCAGAAATTCTTGTACTGAATCTGTGAACAATAATTCATCTTAGATTTCTTGGTGTTTGTATAAATCATGTTTATATCAGGAATATTTTTAAACTAATCGATGTATCGGTTATTTCGTACGTATGCAATTTTTTGATTTATTCGGTTTTTGTTAGCTATTATGTATTTAAGTTAAAACTGCGTCGTTGGCCGAGTGGTCGCATGTGCGAATGCCGTTCAAGGGGTCTCGGGTTCGATACCCGGGTCGGGCAAAGTATTACTGGGATTTTAAAAATTCTCAGTTGTAGCACGGAGCCTGTATTGTGCCCGGTATATGGCAATAGGCTCACCCTCTATTACATGGGACTCATAAATAGTGAAAAGTGGGTGTTACATTGTACAGTGGCATTAAGTGCCGTAATGTTCACATCTGGCTACCGCTTCGGGGATAAAAGGCGTGATGTTGTGTTAAGTTAAAGCTAAGCATTTATGGTCATGCAGACTAAACGTGTATACAAAATATCTGCTCAATCGGTTGAAGATATCTGCTCCACAGTTCAGTTACAAGATTCCACTTCACATACATACTGCAAGTTAAATGTAAGCTTGTAAAAACTAACTTCCTAGTACCAGTACACTATCCGATGTAGGGTATTGTTCTCTTAATAGATCGTAACAAATTAATGACCCAATTGTTTGGTACACACAACGCCATTGTTACTTCCAGTCAATGGTCTGATAGAATTGGAGATCTCATTCATGTTTTATCACCAATTAGCCTCTGCCAACGGCTTCGTCCGCGTTCCCTGCGGATAAAAAGTTTCCTATGTGTTATCCAAGACCACAATCTACCCCTGTTACAAATTTCATCTCGACCCATTCAGCTATTTTAATGTGATTGCGTATTAACATACACACCTGTTTTCGAATTTATAATGTTAGTTTCTGCCCGCGACTTCGTACGCGTAACCCCGATATTTTAAGCCACTTGAACGTATAAACAAAAATTCATTCAAATCAGTTCAGCCGTTTAGGATAAATAACCTAGACTTCGACTGCAGCGCCATCTGCCGGGCTAATTTGTGAATCTAAACCATCCAGGGCGCCCCTCAAACGCATACAGAAAAATTCATTTAAATCGGTCCAACCGTTTAGGAGGAGTGCAATGACATACACACGCACAGCAGAATTATATAGAGGTATATAAAGATATTAAATTGACTAAAATCACGGGCTACTCGCGTGAATACACTGAGAAAAGCTCTACTAGGTCTAGGTAACTACTAAGTCGCAGCGATGTCGCGCAGCTCACAGTGAGCACGCTGCTCATGAGGAAGAACCCCTCTGTGGTTCGAAACTAGTAGAGCTTTTCTCAGTATATTCACGTGAGTAACACGTGATTTTATTTAATTTTATATGTCTCACGATAGTTATTATAAAAACAATGTTATAGTAAGATAGTATACGTTTTAAGATCGGAAATAGGTTCGCTTCTTGTTGCATAAAACTTGTGTCTAATGATGACCTCGTTAACCGAGTGGTCGTTAGTGCGAGTGCTGGGCAAGAGGTCTCCTGTACATTTCACGGGTCGGGCAAAGTTTTACTGGGTTTTTAAAAAAAAATCTCAGTAGTAGCACGAAATCTGGAATTGTGTTTGGTATATGGCAATAGGCTCACCCCCTATTACATGGGACTCGTAACATAAATAGTGAAAAGTGGGTGTTACATTGTACAGTGGCATTACGTGCCGTAATGTGCACCTCTGCCTACCGCTTCGGGGATAAAAGGCGTGAGGCGAGTACGATGTTCACGTTACCTAGCTTGCGAATCGAATCTTGGTACTGTGTGCGTCACGTGTATCACAAACGATTATAATAATCACATATTTGTTCTAATCAATGTACGTACGGTTAATGTAGTAATTTAGTAACCAATTATTTTTATCGCATGTTCTACGGTCCCATTTGTGTAATGTCAAATGCGAAAACCTCACTCTCGACACTCGAAATGAATTAATTCATTTGAACTGATTGTAAGAATACCTAATCGTCTTCATCAACAGTCTATAAGTGCCCACTGCTGACCAAAATCTTCTTCGGACACTGAGAAGGTTTGAGCATTAATCACCACGCTTTCTCAATGCGTGATGGCGATTTCAAACTTATAATTAGAAATTTTAAGACCAAGGTTCCTTACGATGTTTTCCTTCACCGTTCGTCAGCGGTGTCTAAATTCTGACACTCCCTTCCGCCTTACCCAGGCGGGAGCAGTCATTCGATGATTATCCCGCCTTAAAAAAGAAGAGCCGTATTATCGCTAAGGCAGTGCCTAGGGCGCCAGCACCTGTAGCCAAATGCCATTTAGCGCTTGTCTACTTATAGAGTACAAAACTAAATTATATGGGATTAACGTTAATTTTGCAACTTGTCAGTGTCATCCCCATACATTTTGATTTGTACTCTCTCTGTAGACAAGCGCTAAAGTGGCGTTTGTTTAAAGGCACTGGTTACAAACGGGCGCTGCAAGACGCACGCGCTCAACTGCCTATAGCGTCACGGGGCGGCTCAAAAAAAAAATTGCCGGCTATTCGGTGCTTGCTTTAATCAACTTCTGGGTTTCATAGTATACCTAATTTGCATCATCCTACATATATTATAAATGGAAAGTTTCTATGTATAATTGTTTATCACTGCTTCACGTCAATACGGCTGTAGCGATCGGGATGAAATTTGGAATAGAGTGTGAGATAATCAGTGTGGGAGAGCCATGCTTCGGCACGAATGGGCCGGCTCGACCGGAGTGATACCACGGCCGAGCAGAAAACCGACGTGAAGCAACGCTTGCGTTGTGTTTCGTCGTGTGATTGAGGTTACAGGAGGTCCAATTACCCCCCTCCCTAGTCCCCGTCTACCGAATCCCCGAATCCTCCACAATCCTCAAATTCCCAATTCCCAAAAGGCCGGTGACGCACTTGTAACGCCTTGGTGTTTCGAGTGTCCATGGGCGGCGCCGATTGCTTACCATCAGGTGATCCGTCTGCTCGTTTACCGGCTTATGCTATAACAAAATAAAGGTGTTATGGTCTGAAATTGAATACGGGCTCCATTTTCCACATAAACGCGGGCAAAGCCGCCAACAGAAGGTAGTATGGTCATAAAAGCATGAAATTACGCAGTTGGAACTCATTGGACATCGATTTTTATGGTCCCCTTATCTACGATGACGTTTGAATAGAAACTCATGTAGCGTCGCTGGTATTAACTAACCGATACGACCTTCAAGCCTTCAAGAAAAGAGCGTTTTCATTTTTAAAAGGCCAGCAACGCACCTGATGCTGTGGGTGTCCATTAGGCAGCACCGAACCAAAACTCTAACCGAACTAATGGTCGTGGTGGCCCGGAGGTTTAAGACGCCCGCTTCTCATGCATGAGGATGCGGACTCGAAACCTACCAACGGCAAGTACCAATGTGACTTTTCCGTTATATGTACTTTCTAAGATTATTCAGACACCACTGACAAACGGTGAAGGAAAACATCGTGAGGAAACCTGGGCTTATAATTTCTAATTATTAGTTTGTAATCGCCAACTCGCATTGAGCAAGCGTGGTGGTTAATGCTCAAACCTTCTCCGTGTGAGAAGAGGCTTTGCTCAGCAGTGGGCATGTATAGGCTGATGATGTGTTAATTTTATTTAGTTTAGGGGTCGATTTAAAAGGAGACGGTGCGGGGTGGAATTTCGCATTTAAGAATGATCACTTAAAAATAACATAACATAACATCACACCTTTTACCCCCGTAGGCGTAGTCAGAGGTGCACATTACGGCACTTAATGCCATTGTAGAGGTACAATGTAACACCCACTTTTCACTATTTATACTATGAGTCCCTTGTAATAGGGGGTGAGCCTATTGCCATAGACCGGGTACAATTCCAGTTACTAAACACCATCTACATAATGTAGTTAATATCCTAATCGCCTTAATCAGAACCTTGTAATGGTCACCTAGCAATACGGTAGTTTCCTAAATTTAATTCCAATGTCCGTCTAGTAGATTACTTTGAAATATTAGACACATATTTTTTTCTTTTGTCACAAAATTAAATACTTTCGACGATATATTAACTTGAAATATCGTGCTATACCTACATATGTTGCCACGTTGTGACGTAACGACCTCCCACTTCTAAACTTAACGCCATTTTATCTAAGTATTGTAACTTTATACGAGGAAATTCCTCCTTTTGCGAAGCAGTGATGCTAGCTAAGGAGGAGGCGGGACGCGTGAGGCAGCGAAGCGCTGCCTCCTCGCAACCCAGCCATCGCGAAGGACACACCGGGCGTCGGGGATCGCGAGACGATCTCCGGCCACCGTAAGCGCGGGCCTGCGGACGGCGAGCATGGGTGGCTCCCCGTCCGACCAGAAACAGACCCGAGCGTACGGCGCGTCGCGTTCCGCGCGCGCCTCAAAGAGCCATCAGACCACCACAGATGGGGCCCAATACGGCCGATGCCGATTCGGAGTCGCGGAGAACCTAACGGGTAACCGGGGCTCCGGCTCGACGTGCAGGAGAAGGAACGGGGTGGTTTTTAGTCAGTAAGAGTCTGACACTCCCTCCCGCCTCACCCAGGCGGGAGAAGTCATTCGATGATTTTCCCCCCTTAAAAAAAAAAAAAAAAAAAAAAAATACGAGGAAATTAACAAATACGTGTCTAATATTTTTTCATTATGTAAGTGACGGACTAATTAGACTTTTAATTTTCTTACCCTGGCAACTACCCAATTGTTGTCGGAACAAATTCCTTACTGAGGAATAATTTTAGTTATCGTTCAATGTCTCTGATGCGACAGTTAGTACACTAATTATGTATATTTTAACTATACATTATCTCAAATATAATTATGCAGCTTATAGTATACATAATTGTCAGCCTCAATAACTATCTATACATTTAAGTATCTATCTATATAAATAAAAATGAATTTCTAGTTCCGCTAAAACTCGAGGACGGCTGAACCGATTTGACTAATTTTGGTCTTGAAATGTTCGTGGAGGTACCTACCAAGTTTGCTGGATCAGCTAGCTTAATTTAAACTGTCAAACACCGCGAGGTCACCGGTGTCCACAACCTATTGTTCTTTAATTGTGTCTATAATGACCGTACACCACGAGTTAAACGGTTATTTAGCTTGCCCCGTGTGTTTGTCTGGGTCTGTAGTAATTGTAATGTCACCCCCTTCCTGACGACAGATCGATCTGATATTTGGTACACACTCTTAATCTTGATGACCATACAATATAATCTAATTGTTTCCACAACTACCTCCATTATTGATATTAAACGAAAGGGCTTGATTGGTAGAATACAGCTCATTGAAACCGTTGAGCCCGTTTAGGTCAAAATTGTATCGCTGATAATAATCAAATGTTTGGATAGAATTTTTTTAAACCTTTACAAACATACAAGTTCACATACACATGACACCCAGACCCGGAACAACAATATGTTGTTCACCCAAAGAGTTGCTCCATGCGGGGATCTAGCGACACGTTGTGCAGCAGCCGGTTTCCCAGCCACCGCACCAATCGTGCCGTCATGCATAATAGGGATGATGACAGGGTATGAAAATTAAAAATCCAATAAGTCCGTCAGTTAGGTAATGAAACAATATTAGACACGTATTTTGTTATTTTGTTGTATAATAAACTGATACTTAGATATAACGAATCAAAGTTTAGGAGTGGGGGCTTAAACGTCATTTCTACGTATAAAATGTACATAGAAGTGACGTCACGCGACATTTCAAATCAATATATCGTCGAAAGTATTCGTTTCTGTAAAAAAATAAAAAATACGTGTGTAATGGTTTAAAATAATCTATCAGACGGACATTGAAATAAAAATTAGGCATCTACCGTATTATGCCGTCAGATAGGTCGAGTCTGGTCGTAAGTGATGAAGTTCTTACCTAGACAGCGTGTTTCTGGTTTATTTCATTTATATGCGAAATTCTAAATATCGTTTGACCTAGAACAGCGCGCGATGATTCACGATCTAGTAAAAGTAGTAAATCATATCACTTAACACATCATCAGCCTATAAGTGTACACTGCTGACGCAAAGCTTGCTCAATGCAGGTTGGCGATTTCAAACTTATAATTACAAATTAGAAGCCCATGTTTTACTCACTGCCCACTGCCCACTGCCATCAAAATCGGTCCAGCCATTCCAGAGATTAGCCAGTACAGAGACACAGACTAAAATTGTAAAAAAATATATTTTGGTATAATTATGTATATCGTATGTATATTCAAGTGCTGGTAGTAAAAAGCGGTTATTTTAATATTACAAACAGACACTCCAATTTTATTTATCTGTATAGATTCTAACCCGTTCATTATATACCTACTTAGGTGCTCTCATATATATAGTTTAAGTTAAAATGTAGAAATGTGTCCGTGTATTATTGTAACTACTAAGTATGACCCTCGAAAATCAATTTATATACGTGTCAAAACCGCATCAAAACTTAAGAGCTTACTCTTGCATCCAATTTCGATCGATCGACATTGATATTGTGTCGAACTCTTGAGTTGCATTGCATCCGTATTGCGTGGATATTGAATGAACTAAATGGTATTGAGTTTGTCTTTATATTCCGTACTCTGAATGTTATTGTAACAGCTACGATTGTGGTTGTATAGTGTTGACATTGAATAATTATTGTATTGACATTAAGATTGGTTTCAAGAGTAAGCGCTCAATTCAGTAGTTTTCGAATATATCGCAGACAAACAGATGCCTAAATATTTTTTTTATTATCGTGTCAGATTTATCTAACAGAATTTTTTTTTTTTAAAACGTTGCCCCACACTAGGATTTTCTCCAGTGTCGTGGATGCGTTTACAAACATACAAGTTCACGTACACAATGACACCCAGACCGAAACAACAATTTGTGGATCACACAAAGTGTTGTTCCGTGCGGGAATCGAACCCGCGACACGTTGCACGGCAGCTGGTTGCCCAGCCACCGCACCAACTGTGCAGTCAAAATTGAAAATATGGAACAAATATCTATATTTCTATAGTACATTTAGATTTAATTTAGATATTTTACATTAACAGTTTATTTTTTCAAAACCAATGTTTAATTGCTGTATTTTAAGGACATCTATTCTCGTGGTCGGTTTCATTAGCCACCCCAAAACGGCCACTTAACTAAGAGTTACTTGGCGTCACGGGGCATCTAAAACCCCTTACCTGTATCGATAGGAATCATTTCTAAGTTGGTGACGTCAAAATGTCGTTAATGTCAAAATAACCAAACGCTATTCAACTTTAATTTGCGCTTAAACTGTCAAATACCAAGCGGTCACCGGTGACCGCAACCTATTGTTCTATAATTGTGTCTACAAAACCGGTACTCGACGAGTTAAGTATAGTTCGGTCACTACAAATTCTTTATACAAGGTGTAGTTTTGAAACCGTGGCATTTCTCGGGGGCATTTCACAGAAGTCATGAAGATTCAATGTAAGAGAAAATTTTGGGCTAATAGTTAAAAATACGGCTATAATAAATCGTTTAAGTTCAACAGTATTTCAGAATAAGCGACAGCAATGTTTCTTATTGGAGTTTTATGGAATTAGGAATAATATCAATTACGTGTTCGAGTTTGTGTATGTTGAGCCGCGATATAAAGCTAGTTACAAGACGGCGGCGTGTAGTTCGCACTCACGGATTCCCGTAATTTACAGAAAAATGTAAAATATTTACCTACAATTTATTTTTATTGATTCGGACTCAGAATCGATAGCCGAGTTACCTCCTAGAAAATGACGCGGCTTTAAAACAACACCTTGTATAATGACAGAGATGGCACGATATTTAAGTAAAGTTAAAATTTAATAGCCTTTCTGTATTCGGGGTCACCGATCTTAGCCTTAAGATTTCAGAGAGATTCCCTAAAACGGGCATTACTTTCATAATTTTCCAACTTGGCAACTTTCGTATATAATGTCAATGTGTAACTTGGTATTTTTAAGGACTATTTTTGCTTGACACCGTTGTTAACTTACCTAATACCTAACTAACCAAGTAATTTAGTATTCAGGTAAATTACATATCACAATCATTATTTTCTGTACTGAAATACTGAATAATTTGTCTGGCTGTATCTACGCACGCACTACTTTTACGAAAAAGGTTTCAAAACTATGTAGAGGTATAATAAAAGAATATTGTTCATAACAATACGGTGGTTCCCTAAATTTTATTTTAATGTCCGTCTGGTACATTAATTTAAAACATTAGACACGTATTTTTTCTTTTCTCACAAAATTAACCGCCTGCAGCTGACGTGTAGTCCCACAGACACCGCGAAATACAAAATCACGTGTATACCGTCATTTTTCAAATACGAGCATCACTGCTGCGAGTACCTTACTGTATAGTGTTCGCTATACTTTAATTCTACAAAAATATTTGCTGTTGAAATGGTGTCTGGTATAATATACACCTCAGTTGAATTGTAACAATTTAACCACGTCAGTTGCAGAGGGTTAAATACTTTCGACGATATATTAATTTGAAATATCGTGTGACGTCACAGCGTGTCACATTTTGTAGCACGTTATGACGTAACGACCTCTCACTCCTAAACTTAGCGCCATTTTATCTAAGTATTGCAACTAAATACGAGAAAATAAAAAAAATACGTGTCTAATGTTTTTTCATTATCTAACTGACGGACTAATTAGATTTTTAGTTTATTTTGATACCCTGGAAACTACCCAATTCTACTCCAGAACGGAACGCTTCAGAAAACGTGGAGAAAATATTTTTAGTTTTTACAATTTGAATAGTTTTTGTTTTCGTGTTATTCGTACGACATCAGCCTTGAGCAGTTGATCACAACTATTATTACATAAAAAAACATTTAATTCATTACTTTTATGAAAGAAAGGAAGAAAAGGTTTTCACGCGCTAAAAACAGAGGCCTTAGTACGAGTTTGATTTTATTTAAAGTATTCGAATTGAGTACTTTTTTTCTTAAGGTGAGAAAATCATCGAATGACTACTCCCGTCTGGGTGAGGCGAGAGGAAGTGTCAGACTCTTACTGACTAAATACCACAATATTTTCGAACCGATACGACCTTCAAACCTTCAAGGAAAGAGCGTATTCCTTTCTAAAAGGCCGGCGACGCACCTGTGACTCCTCTGGTGTTGCGGGTGTCCATGGGCGGCGCTGATCGCTTACCATCAGGTGATCCGTCTGCTCGTTTGCCTCATATTCCATAAAAAAAAACGCCGTTCCTTCTCCTGCACGTCCAGTCGGAGCCCCGGTAACCCGTTAGGTTCTCCGCGACTTTGAAACGAGTATGCGTACGGCACTCTGATTGGCCAGTGCCAATGAAGCAACCAATCACAGCACCGAACGCGTACTCGTTACGATTACTATAGACGTAAGACAAACTCGTACTAAGGCCTCACAGATTAATGCTCATATAGTTTATACAAATTAATGGGTACATGTCCCAAGTCTGCAGTGAAATGGGACCAGTTCAGCATGTGCAAGACAGGGCCTCGCGCTGGTATTCTACTGGCCCCTTAAGTGATTTCTTTTTGAAAGTAGATCTCGTTTTTACCATCAACAGTCTTCGGTTTTTGGAAGCGTCCCGTCTAGACCGTGTATGTTGTAAACTAATTAAGCTACGGTTTTAACGTCTCTACATTAAAACCTCTTTAGGGACGATTTTTCAATCAGTTAATTCTTAACTGTAGAATATAATTGACATTTGACAGTTTTTAGTATGGAAGTATTGTCAAATATTCAAAGCTATTCCTCAGTTAAAATTTAACTGAGTATTTAAAAACGGACCTGTATACCTATGTAATATTTTACTTGACCAGTTTTTTTTAATAACTCGACTTGTTCCTTTTTAAGAGAATAAGTTAAAATTGGGTTCTAAATTATTTTTTGGTGAAGGTTTATTCGAGTTGTTGTGATGTTTTGAGCGCCTGTTTCACAATCTATGCTTAACAAGCTTCTGCCAGCGGCTTCGACCGCCTTCCCGTGGGATATAAAGTTGCCTATGTGTTATTTCAGACTTTAATCTACCCCTGTTCCAAATTTCATCCCGATCCCTTCAGCCGTTTTTACGTGAATGAGTAATAATAATAACTCTTTATTTCAGACTCTAAGATCCATAGTTACATGCACAGTAGTTGATTAATACAAATAGAATTATAAAATATAACAAAATAAAATAAAAATTAATAATTGTATATGTAAATAAACTGATTAATAATATAATAATTGGGAAAAAAATGCAAATTAGGTGACCATAGCCAACCATCGTCTGTACGTGGCAGTCAAATGCAGGCGGTCAGCCAAACTCCTAACAATACCATTCTTACACATGCCAACTCTGGACATAAAGGAGGCTATCCTTTTGCGCTGTATGGCATTAAAGGTGTCAATACGAGCGTCAAATAACATCCCCGAAGCGCTGCAACCTCTCGGTAGTCCCATGAGTTGCCTGTAGACGTTGTTGTATGTGACTCTGATGGCATTGTGCGATTTTTTTGTATAATTAGTCCAGAGTTGACACGTGTAGAACGTCTGACAAAATGATTTGAACAGTGTTACTTTCACGTCAGGAGCAGCACTACAAAATTTTCTGGCGATCATATTGCCCACCACGCACAGAGCACGTCTCTGTCGCTCTATATCCTCATCATCCTTCAGGTTGGAGGTTACAATGTGACCCAGTAATAAACAAGAATACAAACATTGCAGGATTGGCTTCTACCCGCAATTTCGTACGCACAATCCCATTTTTCCCGTTCTCGTGGGATTTTAAGGACATTCTCTCTTAGTGCTCCCCTCACTCCTCAAGCAACTTACATGCTGAATTACAGTTTCCTAGGTCTTGTACTTTCGGCTGTGCAATGTCTGTCACAAAATTAAATAGAAAATCGTAAATCCTGATCATTTTTAACGTAAATCACCCCCGCTTACTCAATGCGGGTTGGCGATTCCAAACTTATAATTAGAAATTATAAGCCCAGGTTTCCTCACGATGTTTTCCTTCACCGTTTGTCAGTGGTGTCTAAATAATCTTAGAGAGTACATATAACTCGGAAAATGTCACATTGGTACTTGCCGTTGGTACGTTTTGAACATGCATGAGAAATGGGCGTCCTAAAATTATGGGACACCATGATATTAATAAATAGATTGATAAAAAAGCTATTCTGATAAAAACAAATATATCATAATAGCTCATAAAATGGGTAGTAAAATACTATTGTTTAAGCATTAACAAACATAATAATATCAAGTCGTAAAAAATGCATAAAAATTCATTAAATTGTGCAAATAATTTATTCTTACAATTCGTTTAAAAATATTTCGCCATTTTTAAGCAATTGAGTGCAACAGTAGTATTCCTATTTATTATTTTGTAACTGTCATTTTGAAATGTCAAATTAGATAAAACAGCGATAGTTAGGAAATTTAGTCGATTTTTTAAACGGTTTCATTTAGCTTGCCCCGTGTGTTTGTCTGAGTCTGTAGTAATCGCCTTCCTGGCATCATCGATCTGATATTTGGTACACACTCTTAATCTTGATGACCATTCAATATAATCAAATTGTTTCCACAACTACCTCCATTATGGATATCAAACGAAACGGTTTGATTTGTAGAATAGAGCTCATTGAAATTGTTTAACTTAAAAAATGTGTATTACTAAGTTCCTTCGATTGTGTCGTTGGTCCTGTTGCGATTTGCGAAATGAGACTGCTGACCAAACCAATGTCGTCTCAGGTTAATTCCCAGTGCTTCTTTTTTCAATGTTCAGAACGTATTTAACGCCCAGTGTTTGATAATAGGCTTTATATAAAACTAAATTCTGCTACCGGCTATAAAAAGCCCATGTGTTATTCTACCCCTGTTGCAAATTTCATCCTGATCCCTTCAACCGTTTTGACATGATTGAGTAACAAACATACAGACAAACTTTGCCCTTTATAAATACATAATATGTATAAGCAAGATTAGTAAAATGCGCAATCAAAATAATCCGAGTAGGAGTTTATTTAAATTGAAATTAAATTATATAATTTGTATTATAAAAAAGAGTTTTTATAAAAAACTGGTCGACTTTTTCTAGCTGTATCTAATTTTAAGTAAAATTTTTATTTTTTAATTTATTATAATCGCATTTATTTTTAATGTTTTGAAACAGTACTTTAAGCCAATCTCTCTAAGAGTATTATTTATAAAATTGAATTTTATTATTCGACTTGGCGATGCGCTGTTGTGCATACCTACAATATTATTTTGCCTATATCGTATTATTCCTCGTAGATTTTTAATAAATAAATAATTTTATTTAACTTATTGTTTCATTTTACGACGTTATCAAATATATGGTTTGATCACGATTTGCTTCGTCACGTCAGAATCGTGATTTACATGTTTTTTTTATTATAACTCGATTTTATTTTCTTATGGGACTGCCTCGTTGGCCGAGTGGTTGTTTGTGCGACTGCCGGCCAAGGGGTCTCGGGTTCGATTCCCGGGTCGTGCGAAGTATTATTGGGTTTTTAAAAAAGTTCTCAGAAGTAACACGGAGTCTAGAATTGTGTCCGGTATATGGTAATAGACTCACCCCCTAGTATATGGGACTCATAACATAAACTGTGAAAAGTGGATGTTTTATTGTACAGTGGCATTATAGTGCCGAAATGTGCACCTCTGCCTACTCCTTCGGGGACAAAAAGGCGTGAGATGTTATGTTATAATTGGGTCTTTTGGAACCATTTCCAGGGGAAACATACTGTAATGTGTTTTATTATATAATAATAAAGTAAGCTCAGGTGGTGCCAGACGCATCAAGATCAAATCAAGCTTGATATTATAGCTTCACACCGTAAGGCTAAAAACTTTCAAAAATTCTGGAAGGCAACAAAAAAGCTAGATGTTAGGCCTGGCCTTCCTGTGAGTGTCGGGGGTGCTGATCAGCCAGACCTCATTGCTAATATGTTTGTTGACCGTTTTAAAGTGGAGTCACCGCTGGGCTTATTATCATTGCGAGTGCTCGATGACGGGTGCTGTAGTGACTCGGATTTAGTACGTTTTTCTGCGAAGCAAGTGTTTAAAACAATTAAGAAAATGACTCGAGGAAAATCCCCGGGTTACGATGGCCTGAGCATCGAGCACCTGCAGCATGCCGGTCCTCACTTGGCTAGGGTACTGGCTATGTTTTTCTCATTGTGTATGTGTCACTCGTACCTCCCTCAAGATTTAATGCGAACAATTGTTGTGCCTATAATTAAGAACAAGACTGGCGACGTGTCTGATAAATGTAATTATAGGCCCATCTCCCTAGCTACAATTATCGCAAAGGTGCTCGACAGCCAGTTGGACGCTTGCTTGGACGGCTTATTGCAACTTCATGATGCACAATTTGGATTCCGTAGTGAGCTGTCTACCGAGAGTGCTATTCTGGGTCTTAAACATACAGTGCAATATTATACTACACGACAAACACCGGTCTATGCCTGTTTCTTAGACCTTTCCCGTGCCTTTGACCTGGTATCATACGATGTTTTATGGGATAAGCTACGGGAGAGAAAAGTCCCAGCTGAGCTGTTGCGCATATTTCAGTATTGGTACTACAATCAAACAAACAATGTGAAATGGGCCGATAAGCTTTCGGTGTCGTATAGTTTGGATTGTGGTGTCAGACAAGGAGGGATAACGTCGCCTAAGCTTTTTAATCTCTATGTCAATGACCTGATCGTTGAGCTCAGCAGCAAGAAAATCGGCAGTCGCATAGATGACGTCACAATCAATAACATAAGTTACGCCGACGATATGGTGCTGCTGAGTCCATCGGTCAGGGCGCTCAGGGAACTGCTGAAGTGTTGTGAGTCCTATGTTCATGCACATGGCTTATTGTACAACGTCGCAAAAAGTGAGTTCCTGGTTTTTAAGGCGGACGGTGGTAAATGCCCTGAATCCGTGCCCGCAATTACACTTAACGGTAATGAACTACAGAGGGTCTACCAGTTTAAGTACTTGGGGCATTACGTGACCGATGACCTTAAAGATCAGGTGGACATTGAAAGGGAACGTAGGGCGCTGACAGTCCGATGTAACATGTTGGCACGGAGGTTTGCACGTTGTAGCGAGCCAGTCAAGATAACGCTTTTTAAAGCTTATTGCCAGGTGTTCTACACGTGCAGCCTGTGGACCAAATACACGCAGCGGACTCTCAGCGCCCTGCGGGTCCAGTACAATAACGGATTTCGGATGTTGATGGGGCTGCCCCGACACTGCAGTGCATCTGGTATGTTCACCCAGGCACACGTTGATGGCTTCCAAGCCATCATCAGACAGAAGTCGGCCTCATTGCTCTGTAGAGTGCGGGCCAGCTCCAACTCCATCCTGAAAACGATAGCAGGGAGGTACGATTCTCCTCTAATTTATGACATTGTTCGTAGATGCATCACGAGCAATAAGCTAGTTTCTAAGTAGAACGTAATCAAGTTGCTGCTACAAAAAAAAAAAAAAAAAGTATCGGTGATGTTGTTCGTGGATGCATTTACGAATAGCAAACTTTTTTACTAATTAATTACTAAAGTGTACTAACATAGATATAAGTTATTTCTACTAATAACCTATGGATGCTTCTGGTCCGAAATAAAGAGTATTTTATTTTATTTTATTTATTTATTTTATTATTACTAGCTGTGGCCCGCGACTTCGTCCGCGTCGAATAATATTATTCCTGTTTTATCCCATAGGAGCATTAAATTGAGATACATCCCATACCCTGCTTGTAGGTATAGACACCAAATTTCATCAAAATCCGTTAGAAGTTTCAGCGTCATTGACGTACAAACATACAAACATCTTGCATCGTCCATAATGAATTACCATCCAATCTACTAAGTGGTAACCTTTTTACAAACAGAAATACCTGGCAACTAAAAAATAATCCACCAACACGGTAACCATAGCAACGAGAGAAACAACAAAAGACTGTTTATCAACACGAGTGACATTACCACAACGTATTTAGCTTAATTGTTTTAAAAAATAATAACAATGTCCAACCTCAGTGGCTATGATGGAGAGGCGGTCGGTTTTGACTCAGTAAAACTGAATAAAACCGAAGAAAAGCACTCCTCAACTCAAACCACTGAATACAGCGAGTCTGGAGTATCCTCGCAGACAAATGTCTCCAAGGAAACCGGGTCTTTAGTCACGGCTGATGATTTAAACGCTCAGGAAGAAGTTTTAAAAGAATACCCACCTCCTTTACTAACCGAGTTTTTGAAGAAGGTCGTCCCAAAAATGCTGGAACATCTAGACAATAGTGATAAGGAACCGCTGTACAATTCCTCCGATTCTGACGAGGAAGAGGTCATAAATGCGAAGTTGTTTCAAGAGATTACACTGACGGACCTGCCGGGGATGGCAGGAGGAGACCAGTCGCGTTGTATTCTTGATATGTCATGGAGTAGCGCTGGGAATTCCTTCGCGGTTTCCGTAGGCAGACTCCAGCACGTGAACTGGTGTGTCGAAGATGGTTTGATCAGAATTTTTACTATAAAAAGAACAGCTGGTGACACGTTTGTTCGGACCTTAGATTTGACTGAGAAAAGTTGTGTAACTAAACTCCTGTATCACCCAACGGTGTCTGCTTTATTAGCGTATGGAACAACGTCTGGAGAAGTAGTTCTATGCAACCTAAGGAATTTAGACGCGATTTTACTAACGTCGCCAGCGGGAGTCCATGAATCGAAGCGCGTCACAGGCCTGTACTGGGCTGACCCCGCTCTCGCCAACATCTTTCTAACTATGCATATCATGAATACTGGAAAGAGACGGGGAGCATCTGACCAGATCTTAATCTCAGCTGGCTGCGATGGTACCATCAACGTGTGGCGAGTGAACGCCAACCAAAAGATATTTGAAAATGTCGTCTGCTATTGTTTAAATGGCTCACGGAATATGGACTCGGTTAATATAAGTTGCTTCGACTTTATAAAGACCTACCCTTTGCGTCCCAGCGAGGAGAAAGTTGCAGATGATATTTTTGTAGTCGGGTGTACTTCAGGAGGTCTGTACCTTTGCAAGATAAAAACTTATCAGCCGATCGTTGATAGCAAATGCGTTGATCCAGTATATGAGGTGTTTCAAGGACATATCGGTTATATGCTAGATGTGGCGTTTAGTTACGAGAAGCCTGGAGTCTTCGTGTCTGCTTCAATAGATTCTGAAGTTAGAATCTATGATATTAACCAACCTAGTCCTTTAAAGGTTTGTATGGTTCATTTATAGATTCGACTTTGAGCATTTGATAGCAAGATGTCAGACGAAACGTGTGGGCGGGGGGCGGGGGGAAGTGGAGCGCATTGATGTTACAAGTTGTATCAAGATATTACACATTGTATCATTACAAGGTGCGCATTGTAATGCTCGGTTCTCCTCCTTCACTGATGTAATGCTCAGATCTGTAACGTTACATTACACGCGAATGCTCCCGGTGAGGGAGCACCTTAATTTGAAGTCTAGCTTTTTACGCCACTGAGTTAACAAGTTGAGTCGTGGTGGCCCGGAGGTTTAAGACGTTTCTCATGAATGAGGATGCGAGTTCGAAACCTACCAACAACAAGTACCAATGTGACTTTTTCAGAGTTATATGTACTTTCTAAGATTATTTAAACGCTTCTGACAAACGGTGGAGGAGCTTAATTCATTGTCTCCTGCAGTAATTCACCGAGGGAAGTGGAAACTGTCATTTTTTTCTTTTCCTCTTATAATATCTTCTGATTTACTTCGTTGTGGGAACCAAAGCAGTTATTCATGTCCCTGGGACGCGCCGGACTTCAGTGTTCCGGTGTTTTTATGGTTGTATCTACTGTAGCTAACAGAAGTTGCAGCGGTTTTGGGAGGTAGGCGGGCTTGCCCCATTAAAAAATAACGGCGAAGGAAAACATCATGAGGAAACTTGGGCTTATAATTTCTAATTATAAGTTACAAGTTCTTTTGAGAAGTAGGTTAGTAGGCTCCGGAAACTTCACTTTTAATCGGAGTAGACACCTTGGAACCGCTTTTAAAACTGTCAGTGAAGTTAGAGGCTCTCTACTCCAATTTCCAGGTTATCCACATTGACAAGGCTATCTCCTGCATGTCCTGGCTGCCAAACAACCCTTGTGTCCTCGTGATGGGGCTGGCGAAGCCTGATCCTCAACTGCTACAGGTAGGCGCCAAGATAATATAAGTACCTACTCATCGAAAGATATACAATTGACGTTGAGTGGGCTCCACTCGGTAGTGAGTTTTGCCCACCATTTACATCTTTAACATCACGCCTTTTATCCCCGAAGGGATAAGCAGAGGTGCACATTATGCCACTATACAATGTAACACCCACTCTTCACTATTTATGTTATGAGGCCCATGTAATAGGGGCTATTGCCATATACCGGGCACAATTCCAGGCTCCGTGCTACTACTGAGATTTTTTTTAAAACCCGGTAATACTTTCCCCGACTCGGGAATCGAACTTGAGACCCCTTGCTCGGCAGTCACACTTGCGACCACTTTACTTGTCTAAATAATTACAATTAGCAACAAGTAATTCCTTGTTTATAAATACGGGGGTCAGTGTGGGAGAACCTAACGGGTTACCGGGGCTCCAGCTCGACGTGCAGGAGTAGGAACGGGTTGGTTTTTAGTCAGTAAGAGTCTGACACTCCCTCCCGCCTCACCCGGGTGAGAGCAGTCATTCGATGATTATCCCCCCTTAAAAAAACCAACATTCAATGCAAATAAATTATTCTATTATATTCTGTATTAATTGGTAACGTATGTCATATATAGGGCAATTTAGTTACATTTACAAAGAGAGCATTTTGTTGTGAACGGAATATGTTTTTTATTTAAGGCTTTGACTGCCAATAAAAAACTATTTAAGGCAAATCCTCCGCTAATGTCGGTCACCGGTGACTGCCATGGCGTATAACGTGTTAAGTTATAAAAGAAAAACGCTAGTAGCTCCCTTGCTTTGCTTCCAAAAGTAGATTTATTCATCTCTAATATTTACACAGGTGTACAATGTGAACAGCGGCCGTCGTGTGCCAGTGGAAGGTCTAACTGGCAGCGGTGGATGTGTCGTCTGCATCAAAGTCAATCAGACCAGGTGAGATACCGCATTTGTACTCAAAATCATTGAAACTTTTAAAGTCGACGTCAAAATCCTTAAGGTATTTCAATTATTACCAATTGGCGTTCCATAGTCTCTGCCTACCCCTATGGGAGACAGGCGTAAAGTTATGTATGTCAAAATCTTTTAGTTTTCTATATTCTAATCCAATGTCCGTCTGGTACCTAGATTATTTAAAACATTAGACACGTATTTTTTATTTTCTCACAGATACAAATACTTTCGACGATATATTGATTTGAAATATCGCGTGACGTCACTTCTAGGTACGTTTTATACGTAGAAATGACGTAGTTAGCTCCCACTTGTAAAGTTTCACTCGTTTTATCTAACTATTGTTTTCTTACACGATATAATATACACGTGTGTAATGTTTTAAAATAATATACCAAACGGACATTAAAATAGAAATTAGTCATCTACATTATTGGAATATATACAGTAAAATCTATTTCGTTTCGTCCCGCGGCTAAACAACTTGCCATGAGGAGAACTTTCGATGTATAAAGTAAAACCAAAAAAATGAAGATGTCATATTTTTACTTAAAAAAAATATTGGAAATACGCACTACTCGCATTGCACGTGTCACCCATAGAGAAATACCTCTTCGAGAATTACATGGTGTGATGTGTTGATAATGTAGGTACTGTGAGTTCGTGCGCTCTCGAAGTTTGCTTCTTGCAATGGTTTTTTGTTTTAAACATTTTATTTGTTTGTAAAACTATTGTATAACAAAGACAGAACCATTTTACTTCGGGACGAAAATGAAATATTTATTTATTTATTGCAAAATGTATATACCTCTACATAGCGGTATTATACTACTAGTACAGTACATCACCCTGTTAGGGCGCAGCAATTTAACTTATAAATAATAAGTAAATAATCATCTAATATATTATGTACTTATTCTATTCATTATTAACTTAATTACTCACTATAAACTTATTATTATTAAAATTTCTTATCACTTATAAGATACGATTATATTATTTTATACATTATTTATTACATATTTTAATTACAAACATTACGATTAATTTAAAGTAGTTTCAAGTTTAAATAATTTAAAATAGATTTCACGGTGTAAAGAAGGAACGTCTATAATTTGTTCTCTTATTTCTATAGTGTATGTCGCATCGCCGCAGCGGACTCCAGTGGCAACATTCGAATCTGGGAGCTACCGACGCGTCGCATCAAGATTACACCCGGCGACCTAGAGTTTTAGGTAGCCTAGCTCTAAATACTAAAATACTAACAGGTAATACATAAAATTGACTAGCGGTTAGCCTCGGCTTCGCCTGCTGCGTGCTGTTTCCTGGAGTTCTCGATGATTGTATCTAGTCTTTCATTTATGCAAACTTTGTTCTAATGATAACAAAATAATTATACAATTCGATGCAGTTATTCGACAGACACCCATAAGGTGTGAGAATTTGGTGGTCCATTGTTTTCAGCTTACTTGCGTAACTGTTTAAATGATGAGGAACTCGATGTTTAAAGCTATGCTTTTTTCTTTGAGGGGGCAAATCGTCCAATAACTTTCCCAGCCCGAAATATAAACCTCGCGATCCCCTATGCCCGGAGTATCTCTTGCGACGGCTGAGGCGTAAGGAGGTCGGTTTCCTCACGCGCCCCACCTCCTCGTTAGTTAGCATGACTGCTTCGCAGAAGGAGGAGATGGTATCCCAGTCCCTCTCGCTCCGTACCATGATCTGAACCAGAGCCGGACGCGAGTGGTCGCCGTCGCCGATCACATCCCTGAAGACACGGTGGTTCACCACCGTTTGTTCCACCGTGTCCTCCGGGTGGTCCTCGCAGTGATGACACCCGGGCGTTTCCTTCCGCCCAATCCGAAACAGGAACCTACCGAAACTTCCGAGTCCGGTAAGCACCTGCGTCAGGCGGTAGCTGAGGTCTCTCAAGCCACTCCTCAAAGAATGGACTTAGGTACAATGACAGTGAGCCCAACAATGACAGTAAGGGCTCATATTCATGAGCAGCATTTCGACAAACGACGCGGCGACTGTCGCGCTGCTACTGTCTATTATGAGATACTCATGAATGACCTCTGCTGAAACTAGTTGAGTTCCTCGTCAAATAATTGCGAAGTAAGCCGAAAACATAATAATTTAGTTCCTATGTCTCACGGAAGTTATAATATAAATTATGTTATATGTTCAACGGTTTTAACGTGCACACACGTGTAAGCGACACGTGTTAATGACGATCTCCTTCTTTCAACACAATTACAAGAAAATAATCCAAACACGGGATACCAAGCTATGCATCCAGTATAAAGTGACCGTCGAATGTTCGGGAAGGTTATACGAAGGGAGGTCATGATATACTGGTTTATACTAACCAAGCTGGCCCTCGAGTATGGGGAATGGTCGTACAACGCCAGTCCATCACATACTGGTTTTAATGTGCAGCTGAGTTACTATGTATGTACGTAAAAATATTGTTTACTATGCATGTTTGTTCATATGTTCCAGTATTGCAATTACTTTGAACTGACGTATTAGCAATTTTCTGTTTATTTTGCAATAATTCATGCTTAATAAAGAGTTAAAAACTACCTATATAACACACCTTTTATCCCCGAGGGGTACATTATACCACTGTACAATGTAACACCCACTTGTCACTGTTTATGTTATGAGTCCCATGTAATAGGGGGTGAGCTATTGCCATATTATTATACCGGGCACAATTTCAGACTCCGTGCTACTATTGAGAATTTTTAAAAACCAAGTAATACTTTGCCCGAACCGGGAATCGAACTCGAGACCTCTCGCCCGGCAGTCGCACTTGCGACCACTCCGCCAACGAGGCAGTCATTATATATATGTATATACAGTATGTTAGTTTAAACGAGGGACATATTCAAACCCATAATAGTGTATACTCACATGAACCTAACAAACATATAAACGAAACGAAAACACTAATAAATAACAGACAGAACCATAAAAACGCTTCCGCTTACGCTTACGGGTTACGGCTTAGCGGGCTTAAGCGCGCTCTATTCTTTTTGGTAAGATCGGCAAAGTTTTGGCAACGCGAGTTACTTTATGTAAGTACTGTTTCTGTTTACATGTTCACTTGTTGCGCGCTCAGTGTTCATGATGATGTATTTTATTAGACAATTACCTCAAAAATTTTGGTTATAGGTTTTTTACATATTCGGGACGAGAATCGAATACTGAATACCCTCCCTCAATAAGTCCCTCGTTTAACTTAACACACTGTATATATATGTACTATATGGACACCCGCAACACCAGAGGAGTCACAGGTGCGTTGCCGGCCTTTTTAAAAGGAATACGCTCTTTACATATATATGTATTGCATCATAATCTTATACTGTTATATATATAAAATTGTACAATTTGTTCGTTTGAACGCGCAAATTTCAAGAATTACTGGTCCTATTTGGTAAATTCTTTTTGTGTTATATAGTCCATTTATCAAGGAAGGTTATAGTCTAAACATCAGACCACAATCTATACCTGTTACAAATGTCATCTCTATCATTTAAACCACTGAACCTATTTGATTGGAATTCAGGAAAGGACGTCTAAGAGTTTCGAGACAGACCGGAAACTATGCGTTAAAATGCCCGGACTCTTTATCTATTAAATCACGTACCTATTTGATTGAAATGGAAGAAGAGCGGATAGCAAATAAAAAAAATAAAGTGTGGGAGAGCCATGCTTTGGTACGAATGGGCCGGCTAGACCGAAGTGATACCACGGCCGAGCAGAAAACCGACGTGAAGCAATGCTTGCGTCGTGTTTCGTCGTGTGAGTGAGGTTACTGGAGGCCCAATTACCCTCCCCTTCCCCAAGCTCCCCGATCCCTGAAACCCCAACGATCCTCAAACTCCTAATCCCCAAAAAGCTGGTAACGCACTTGTAACGCCTCTGGTGGTCTAGGTGTCCATGGGCGACGCCGATTGCTTACCATCAGGTGATCCGTCTGCTCGTTTACCGGCTTATGCTATAAAAAAAAATTAAATTCTGTACAAAAATGGTTTGCAACCCGGGATAGGAGATAGAATAGTTTTAATCACTGAAACCTCACGAGGCGAGCACTGTACGGGTTAAAACCCTGTGGGATTGTTTATTTTTTCAAACCACGAAAATGAATTCATTTCATAATAAATATGACCTAGGTACTGAATCAATTCTGACGACATTTGTTACCGTGGAATGTCCCTTGGTCCAAAAGCCTAAATTCTGCCAGAAATCATTATAATACCTATTACGCAGACGAAGTCGTGGGCAACCGCTAGTTATATTAATATATATATAACATCACGCATTTTATCCCCGAAGGGGTAGGCAGAGGTGCACACAGAAGTAACACCCACTTTTCACTATTTATGTTATGAGTCCCATGTAATAGGGGGTGAGCCTATTGCCATATACCGGGCACATTTCCAGACTCCGTGCTACTACTGAGAATTTTTTAAAACCCAGTAATACTTTGCCCGACCCGGGAATCGAACCCGAGACCCCTTGCCCGGCAGTCGCACTCGCGACCCCTCGGCCAACGAGGCAGTCGATTAATAAATAAATAATTATAATTATGTATGTAGCACAAGAAATGTATTTTTAGTTTTTATGAACAATTTATTTTGCTTCTTGCTTTATAAAATAAAAATGATTATAATAATATGTACTGCGTTTCATTTTACCGCCATATCCACGCTTAGCAAACAGTTTTGTTTTGCAGTATAAAAGGTTCATGTTTAACAGAGAGCGCTGCAGACTGCCCAGACTCTGTGGAAATAAATATCATCAGCCTATATATAAGTGTCCACTGCTGAGCAAATAGGCCTCTTCTCACATGGAGAAGGTTTGAGCATTAATCACCACGCTTGATTAGAGGTATATAGAGGGTAAAAATGCTTGGGAGGCAGGCTGGTCCGGCTCCACCTCCACAGGATAGCGAAAAACATTGATGTTCCAATGAGTTCCAATCATGTAATAATACAGCCATTTTGTTCAAATATACACTGACAAACGTTATATAATTATTGTAAATGTGAGAGCCCTGTAACTAACTAAATTCTAGTAGAATGCATGTGTGTCAGCTTGGAGTTGTCATGTTCACTCAAAGGTCTCATTGGCGGTGGCGCGTGCAGTGGATCGCTCGATTCCCTACAATATGGTTGAGTTGGGCGGTGCTGGTGTACGTGTCATGTTCGTGAACGGGCGCCGCCAACTGGGACTGGTCAGCTCCAGACTGTATTAAATTTGTCGTCCTCAAGGTTATTTTCTTTTTCCGTCTCCTTGACGAAATATTGGTGTTACATTGTTCTCACATAATTGAACTCAACGATATAATGTAAGCAAAAATTGTATTGTGAACCTGATTGAAAAAGAGTAACCTATGGAGTTTCTTCTCCATAGGAATGTACACTTTGGAACGAGCAAATAGCTTCACTAGAGGACTGACCTACAGACTGACATTTTTTCTTATTATTTAATAGTGTGGGATAATAGTTAATATTTAAAAAAAGTGTGGGAGAGCCATGCTTCGGCACGAATGGGCCGGCTCGACCGGAGTGATACCACGGCCGAGCAGAAAACCGACGTGAAGCAACGCTTGCGTTGTGTTTCGTCGTGTGAGTGAGGTTACCGGAGGCCCAATTACCTTCCCCTTCCCCAATCTCCCCAATCCCTGAATCCCCAACGATCCTATAACTCCTAATCCCCAAAAAGCCGGTGACGCACTTGTAACGCCTCTGGTGTTCCAGGTGTCCATGGACGGGTTTACCGTTTACCGGGTTATGTATTCCATAAAAAAAAAAAATTAAATATTTTGTTTTGACGTTCAAGTTGGCGATTACAAACTTATAATTACAAATTATAAGTCCAGGTTTCCTCACGATGTTTTCCTTCACCGTTTGTCAGTGGTGTCTAAATAATCTTAGAGAGTACATATAACTCGGAAATAACAAGACGGTATATAATCACATTTTTTATTTTATTTCATTTAAAAATTACAATACATATAATGTATCTAGGGAATCATGTCGACTAACTCAAAATATACAATTTTTGTTGTTTTCTCTTCTTATTGCTGTATCCTTTGAGTCTTCTTTTGGTTTCACAGCTTCTGAAAACAAAGGAGACGCTGAATTTCAGTATTAAGTACAGTAAAATGGGGTGAATAGGGATCGAGAGGTGCATAGAGACAGAAGAAGAGTGAATCGATACTATGAAGAATTTCCCAAAATCTATTCACCCCTCTTTTGTCTCTGTTCACCTCTCGATCCCTATCCATTTTTTTACCAGATTATACGGTATTATAATTAGGTATACCTAGTATACTAGACGGACATATATCGACCAGATTGGCGATATATTAAAGAAGGGCCAAATTAAAAGTACCCTTAACCGACGAGCATGCATGAAAAGATTGATGACTGTTGATAAAGCGAAAGAGGTATGTAGGAATTGTAGTAATTGGCGTTCCATGGTCTCTGCCTACCCCCATGGGAGACAGGCGTGAGGTTATGTATGTGATGAGGCACATCATTATTCAGTAATTTCCTTGAGATACTTGCGCACAACCATACATACTCGTACAATACATTCATACGGGTCAAACTGCACACCTCTTTCGTTTTTGAACATAACATCACGCCATTTTCATTTTATCTCCGTAGGGTTAGGCAGAGGTGTACATTACGGCACTGAATGCCACTGTACAATGTAACACTCAATTTCCACTATTTATGTTATGAGTCCCATGTAATAGGGGGTGAGCCTATTGCCATATACCAGACACAATTTCAGATTCCGTTCTACTAGTGAGATTTTGTTTAAAAACCCAGTAATACTTTACCCTACCCGGGAATCGAACCCGGGAAACCCTTTGCCCGGCAGTCGCACTTGCAACCACTCGGGCAACGAGACAGGCCAGCAGGCTTTTGTTAAGTCGGTGCAAAAGAAGGACTACTCTATAATATAATAGTAACCTGTATCATTGCTTCGCTCTCCGGCTGGGTTCCGTGGCGGTGGGAGGCGGTGGGGGTCCTTTCTTCTCTAGTTCCTCGAGGTAGCTCGTCAGGATCGCCTGCCTCTCCTCCGGGATGTGGTCCAGGGCTGTGTACCTGGCAGGGAGACAGTTACATCATTAGTCAGAATTCGTCTAATGGTGTTTATGGAATAGAAGGCGTCTGCCTTCAGACGGAGAACCTGATGGTAAGCGATCAGCGCCGCCCATGGACACCCGCAACACCAGAGGAGTCACAGGTGCGTTGCCGGCCTTTTAAAAAGGAGTACGCACTTTTCTTGAAGGTTTGAGCGTCGTATCGGTTCGGAAATACCGCCGACGACAGATCATTCCACAGTTTTGCTGTGCGAGGCAGGAAGTGTCGGGAGAAACGCACAATTGTGGCATGGTTTTTGTCTGTCTGTTTGTTTGTTCTGACTATACTCTGGAACGGCTGGACCGATTTTGACAGGAATTTTATTGGCAGGTACCTGATATAGTAAGCAGTATCTTAGGCTGTTTCTCCACGTGGACCAAGAAGCGCGCACAGCTATATATCACTACATAGTATATAAACAAAGTCGCTATCTGCCGTCTGTCTGTCCCTATGTATGCTTAGATCTTTAAAACTACGCAACGGATTTTGATGCGGTTTTTTTAATAGATAGAGTGATTCTTGAGGAAGGTTTATATGTGTAATACATGCATATTGCACCCGTGCGAAGCCGGGGCGGGTCTACTATAAAAAATAAGCGAGCAATTCGTACGATTAACCAAATCCAGACTGTAATAGATATATTTGCGTGTCAGTTCAATGAACTCGTAAAGATTATTTTATATATATTGTGTTATAGGATAGAGTAGTAGATATAGTTCTACTAGTGTTAAGTTGTTGCTATTAGCCTAGGTATTGTATAGTATTGTAAATGTAGAAATCTTATAAAGTGCTTTACTAACGCATTAGGTTATATAATTGACCTGTAATGTTAGCTGTAAGAGTTGAAATAAATGAATGATACTATATTATCATTACCTGGCATCCTGTTTAAGTGCATCTAATACATGTTGCAGTGCATTAGGGTTGTCTTTCACCGCAGCCAGTGACTTGTGCGTGATGGACCTGGTCTCCTGCAGTAACTGGCGCATCGCTGTCTTCGCGGCTGATTGCTTGTCTCGCTGGTAGTCGCGGAATTCACGTTCCATCTGAAATATGATATAACGTCTCATAATATCGCCGTGGGAGTGAAGTAGGTGTCGTCGTGGTGGACCGGGGGTTTAAGACGCCCGCTTCTCATGCATGAGGGCTCAAACCTACCAACGGCAAATACCAATGTGACTTCTTCAGAGTTATACAAAGTGTCCCTGAAGTCGACGATCAAATAGCCCCAGGTGATCGGCAAGGTTCATTATAGTTATCAGAAAAATTAATAAAAATCTTAGTTAGATAGTTTTTAAATCATAATTATACTCTTTTGACTCTTGCTGCTACAATTCTTTTTTTTTTTCGTCCGTATCTTTCCTTACGTTATCCTGAATAGTGCTTCAGTATTATGGAATCATAAATTCTAAACCAACTACTTTATGTTGTTTAGAAAAGAATTAATTTTTTTGATGAACCAAGTATTCTCAATAAAATTTTACACATAACATAACATCACGCTTAGGCACCCACTTTTCACTGTTTATGTTGTGAGTCCCATGTTATAGGGGGTGAACCTATTGCCATATACCGGGCACAATACCAGACTCCGTGCTACTACTGAAGTTTTTACAAACCCTTCGACTTGGGAATCGAACCCAAGACCCCTTGCCCGGCAGTCGCACTTGCGACCACTCGGCCAACGAGGCAGTCAGTAAAATGTGTACCTTAGTTTAAGTGAGTGTAGCGAACAATGTGTTACGTATCAGGGGTCATCCATAAATTACGTCACATGAATGTCGTGAGTTTCGTGCCCCCCCCCCCCCCGACCTTGTCACAGCTAGTCGCATTTGTGAGACTCCCCCCCCCCTCTGTGACGTCACATTCTGCAGAATTACAGTATAGAAACTATTGTTACCTATTTTCATTTCCAAATATGAATGTCAAATCAAACAATAAACTAAATTAAAAACATGAATACAATTGTATTTCGTATAGTTTTTGAAATGTGACATGACAAAGTTTTGGCTCCCTGAGTGGTGCCGTAAAGTCCGAGTCCGACCTGCGTGGCGCTGGAGTAGAGCGGCGCGGTGGGCTCGGCCGTGAGCAGGGCGCGCACGTCGCGCCAGTGCGCCGTGCACGCCACGCCGCGCTCCGCCAGCAGCGCGCGCAGCTTGTCGCGCCGCCGCGCGCCCAGCGCGCCCGTGTGTTGCATGAACAGACGCTCCTGATACACGATCAAAATAAAATAAATAAAATGTTTATTTGGTGTAAAAAGGCAGATTACAAAATAAATCTTACTACATAAACAAAGTCTTAATTTATGCATGAAACCTGAACTAGGTACAAGCCTGTGTTTCAGGTTAAAAATGTACTGAAATATTTAAAATATAATAATATTGCTTATAAAACTAAAAACAACAATGACCAAATTTGTATGAAGCGTGGTGCCTTTTCATTTTTTCGCGGCAGTTGATCGGATGTGGAAAAACTGATGCAGAATAACATTACAAACAAAATAATATATGGGGCCTTATATCAAAAACACAGTCCAAACCGAGTTAAATCAGTTCAAAGATGTGAAAATACTACCATATTATTCCTGTTATTTTGTTGATGATGACCGTAGGTACACAACGCATATTTCTTCATTTACTTGTCAGAAATATTTTGTAATAGATGATTATAAACGATTTCAAGGAATATAATCAAGCTTATTGTGGGCTTTTTACTTGCTTTTTTTTATTATTAAGCCAAGGATTTACAACTGAATGAACCATTAACTGGCTACTGCTGAGGTAAAAAAAAACATTTTGCTTGATTGGCTAGCGCGTTCACTTTATATGTACACGGTTTATGGCTTATAATAGATTTTCATGATCAATTTCGTCTCAGTCAAAAACCCGCGAAATACTTTACTGAGCCCTATCATGAAATGTTGTTTGTCAGCTGCGGCGTCAATAGAGGATTCTCTGTCTCCTTCTCCCCACATAAGTAGTCCCGATTAACTACAATTAATAGTCTAATCTACAGCTAGCATAAGGTTCTGTAAAAAGATATCGTCATTCAGTCACAAGGTGTTAGATTATATTTCGACTGATCACATTATGTAGTCCATCTGACGTGTAGTCCATCACTTTACAAAGTCGACGGTTTCCTTTCTTCAAAAGATTATGTTGACTATAAAGTAGATGGGTCACACCAGAAGTCAACGGTAGAAAAGAATACTTTATTAGATGTTTGGACAGCTACCACTACTCAACCCACCACTGGTACCACACCTGACGCTCATGAAGCTTCATGACACAACTCCTAGAAACATCCTACAAGTTATCGACTGAGAGAGTAAATAGGTAATAAAAATTAGTGCCTGGCAATATGGATATATTGTGGTGTAATATGGTGTTCCTGTACCCGGCGTACAGTGGCGGGCAATTTGAAGATAGGGATTGTGACAAAAATATGAATAATTTGAATAAAAAACCAAAGTAAAATGTTCGACTCCAGCTCCTTTCAATACTAATAACTCAGTCCAGACTGAGATTTCCATATATGAGCCCATAGACAATTTCGTTTGTAATGTCATTCTAGATAATATTTTCCATAAATCATCCACTGCCGCCAGAAAAAAGAAAGGCACCAATTTTAGTCAATGCCCTTTATGTCTAAATTAAACTAAGTATTAGTATCTTAGTATGCGCTTGTACAGTTTCATAAACAAATGTAAGCAAAAATAACGAAGTCAACTAATTCCTTGCTTAATTCAAGTAATTCCTTGGTTTGATCGTATGTTAAGGTGTGTACATAATTATGTAATAGTTTTTTACAGTGAAAGTGACTGAGACTATACATACTTAATTCTCTATTTATTCTATTATATAAAAATGGACCAAGAAAGATAAAGAATCTTTTTATAAAAGCGTGTTTTGACACTGAGGTTGAAGTGCAAACTATATCATTCCGCCTTTTGTTAGTAAGATTATTAGAGTCTAGATTATTACCTAATTTGATACTTTATAATAGTTTGTTTGTTTGTTACGTCTTCACGTCTGGTTACTCCAGGTATGACATACTAATTTTTGGGTTGCTATACTGATATTTTTTAGATTTGCCGGGCTTTTTCAGTCTCTACTTTTGTTTGCCAGACTCTAATATTCAAGCTGAGTAGTGAATGTTGTTTGAGTGTCAGTTGTACTACATAGATTTGGCGAACAGTTAAAACTTTGCAGGATCTATATAGCAACGATGTAGGAAAGAGAAAGGGATGGGAAGATGCAACTTTTAGGATGGCTCTCTGAGCACGTTCTAGAGGGAGTATAATAGTTTTGATGCGCCACCCCAAGAAGTAACACAGTACTGGATAATTGACTGACATAACGCTAGGTAGATTTGAGTGATTAGTGTAACATCTCTGTCTTGTCTATTTTTTTTTTAAATGTGCATCAAATTCCTGACACGTGCAACCAAAGCGTTGATGTGTTGTTTGAAACAGAGAGTTTCATCAATTGTGATGCCTAGATATCTGATGGAAGTAGTTTTTAATATACAAGGGCATTTTAATAGGCTCACCCCCTATTACATGGGACTCATAACAAAAATAGTGAAAAGTGGGTGTTACTTCTGTGTGCACCTCTGCCTACCCCTTCGGGGATAAAAGGCGTGATGTTATGTTATGTATGACAACAATATTTAGTACTGTAACGTTATTTTGTTTATTTCTGGGAAATATATATTCTATATATATAGGGGGGAAGAGGCTACCGACAAGGAGAAACAAATACAAGAAGCTGACGGCCGACCTTCAACATTGAAGAGGCACTATAAGAAGAAGAAGAATATATTTCTAATAAAAAAATAACTGGGACGAATTGAATCGGGTAACACTTTTAACATGGCAACACCAAGAAAAAAGATACGGTTTTTGGTTTTGGAAAGGGTGACGCGGGAATGCGGAGATTTATGGTGGCAATTTGTGGGACGGAAAAAAGGTGAATGGACTTTGACGAACTGACAAAATACAGAGTGGGAACATACGCAGTGGAAGTTTTATTGAAAATCCCTATAATATTTACAGTACACATATAATATCACGCCTTTTATCCCCGAAGGAGTAAGCAGAGGTGCACATTACGGCACTTAATGCCACTGTACAATGTAACACCCACTTTACACTTATTAAAATTATAAGTACCTACCCTTAACCGACGAGCATGCATGAAAAGATTGATGACTGTTAATGAAGCGAAGGAGGTATGTAGGAATTGTAGTATTCGGCGTTCCATATTCGGCATTCGTCTCTGCCTTTAGGGGTCTATGGGAGACAGGCGCGAGATTATGTATTTATAATACACGTATTATATAAATATACCTCTACATCTATAAAAGTAATAACATCCGACAACCAACAGATTATACATACAACTCACCAATATTAATAAAAATCATTTTTTTAATGCATTGTTAAATAGGGATGATGACAGGGTATAAAAATTAAAAATGTAATTAGTCCGTCAGTTAGGTAATGAAAAAATATTAGACACACATTTTTTTATTTTGTTGTATAATAAAACAATACTTAGATAAAACGAATCAAAGTTTAGGAGTGGGGGCTAAAACATAATTTCTACGTATGAAATGTACATAGAAGTGACGTCACGCGACATTTCAAATCAATATATCGTCGAAAGTATTCGTTTCTGCAAGAAAATAAAAAATACGTGTGTAATGTTTTTAAATAATCTACCAGACGGACATTAAAATAAAAACTAGTCATCTACTCTATTGTAGCAGCCATTTTGACTTAGAGGTATAATTCAATTCAGTCGAGTGACATAAGCCATTGCTTATGTTAAAACCCATTGGCTATCCAAGTTAAAACAATTTTTCACATCAGAACAGAAATTCCGTAGACTAGCGCGTTCAAACAAGCAAACTCTTCAGTTTTATATGTTACTAGCAGCCCGTCCCGGCTTTGCACGAGGTAGACAATTATTTATTTTTGGAAATTTGGATTGTTGTAGTGACATAACTACAATAGTTGGACATATGCTACCGCGGAGTTTTTTGTAGACATTATGATGTTCTTCAATATTGTTGTACATTATTTTGTTCTATCGCTAATAGTTTCGGCAGCGCATTCGACGAAAGACATTTTAAGACTCATTTTTCTACACCTTCGGTTACATTGTTCATATTTTACCAAGGATCCCTAATTTTTATCAAAATGAAATGTAGCCTATGTGAAATTGGAAGAATGTAGCATTCTATAGGTGAATTTTTTTTAAATCGACCCAGTACTTTTTGAGCCTATTCATTACAAACATACAAAAATAGGTACAAATCTTTCCTCTTTATAATATTAGTATAAAAAAAGGTCGTAGATATAGATAAAATCTAGTCTTACCTTATCATCTTTAGTGAGTAGTTCAGCGAGGCTGTATCTGTGGTCCTTTTTCAGCTGCTTCTTGGCATCCCGCCATGATAGGTCCGGGTTCCTCACTAGATCCGCTAGCAACGCGTTGAAATGCTGCAAAATAAACAAATCCTTACTAATCTTATATATCAGAAAGTGAGATTGTTTGTTTGTTTTTTTGTTCCGCTATCACGCCGTAACTACTAAACCGATTGCTTTGAATTTTTGCAGACATAAAGTTATAAGTCTGGATTAAATAATAGGGTACTTTTTATCCCGGAAAAAAATGATATTCTAGAGGAAAAACGAAATTATTGGTATAGATGGCGCTGTGTGTATTGATATATGTCACATAGGCTACTTTTTATCCTTTTGTGGCGCGAGCAAAGCCGCGGGTAAAAGCTAGTAAATAAATAATATTCTTTATTGTACACCACATAAACACAAAGGACAACAAAGTATAGCATTATTTAAAGATGATTCAAATACTGATTAAGATGAATTAAAAACATTATTAAAGAAGTCGTGAGAAAGATTTTAAAACATTAATTTTATGAGACAAGTCCGCCATAACCGGGAGAACCTAACGGGTAAGAGCCTGCCACTCCCTCCCGCCTCACCCAGGCGGGAGCAGTCATTCGATGATTTTCCCCCCTTAAAAAAACCTGTCAAAACTGGTGCAACTCCTGCACCAAGATCTACAGTAGATACAACCATGAAAATACTGGAACACTGAAGTCCAACGTCCTAGGGACATTAATGAAATAAATTAGAAGATATTATTAGAGGAGAAGGAAAAACGGTTCCACTTCCCTCGGTGGATTTAACGCAGGAGACAGAATTACTCAAGTCTAAAGGCACAATCCACCTTGTAGATGAAAAAAAAGTTTTGTAATCTTTTTTATGGAATAAGCCGGTAAACGAACAGACGGATCACCTGATGGTAAGCAAACGACGTCGCTCATGGACAGCCGGAACACCAGAGGAGCTACAAGTGTGTTACCGGCCTTTTGGGATTAGGAATTTGAGGAGTGTTGGGAATCCAGGGATTGGGGAAGACGGGGAGGGTAATTGGGTCTCCAATAACCTCACTCACACTACGAAACACAACGCTGTGGTTGTTTCACGTCGGTATTCTGTTCGTTGGTGGTATCACTCCAGTCGAGCCGGCCCATTAATGCCGAAGGATAGCTCTCCCACACTTAGAAAAGTCTACTTATACACTAACCTGCACAGCCTCGTCCCTCTTATGGTACTCCCTCTCCTTGTCCCTGTCCCTTAAACTAGTGGCGAGCGCCCGCTGCACCTCCCGCTCCCTCTCCTTGATGGAGGCCTGTGCCCGAGCCTCCTTCTCCCTGGCCGCCGTCTCTGCGTCACTCCCGTTCTCCACCTCCTCCGTGTCCGGTTCCTCTACCTCCTCTGGCTGCGGCTCCTATAAGGTAAATGCGATTAGAGTACACGCTTTTTAACAACTTCAAAAAAAGGAGGAGGTTCTCAATTCGACTGTATATATGCTTTTTTTAGAACGCGAATAAAGTACGGAGGAATTACTTGAAGTAAGCAAATAATTTTATTATAGTTGAATTAGTTATTTTTGCTTACATTTGTTTATGAAACTGAACACACGGCCACACATCAATCTATACAAAACCAGTTGATCCTGGTGTCGTTTCGCATCATCTTTCCGCACATTTAACGTTCAGTTTATACTGGTTATGTAAAGCTCGATGTGTAGCTGTGTGTACATGCGCACCTGTTATACTTAGATACTAACTTAACTCGTCGAGTATCGTCAATATAGACACAATTATAGAACAATAGGTTGCGGTCACCGGTGACCGTTTGGTGTTTGATAGTTTAAACTACAAAACACCGCGAGGACACCGGTGTCCGCCCACCTATTGTTCTTTAATTATGTCTATAATGACGGTACTCAACGAGTTAATTTAATTTAGCCACTAATCTTTAGTTTTATAATACAAGCAATTTATATTTTATTTTAGTTATTGTATTTTAAATATGTCAGCATATTTTTAACCTGAAACACAGGCTTGTACCTAGTTCAGGTTTCATGCATAAATTAAGACTTTGTTTAAGTAGTAAGATTTATTTTGTAATCTGGCTTTTTACATCAGATAAACATTTAATTATTTTCAACCTGTATGTATGTATATATGTACGCAATACGGTAGACGACTAATTTTTATTTTAATATCCGTCTGGTAGATTATTTTAAAACATTAGACACTTATTTTTTATTTTCTTACAGAAACAAATACTTTCGACGATATATTGATTTGAAATGTCGCGTGACGTCACTTCTATGTACATTTTATACGTAGAAATGATGTTTTAGCCCCCACTCCTAAACTTTTTTTCTTTTATCTAAGTATTGTTTTATTATACAACAAAATAAAAAACACGTGTATAATATTTTTTAATTACCTAACTGACGGACTAATTAGATTTTTAATTTTCATACCCTGTCATCATCCCAATTATCTCACGATTGGCTAAACTGGTTTTCAGAAAACTGTTTGTTACATTTCGGAAAAGGACAGTATACTAGCGACCCGCCCCGGCTTCGCACGGGTACAATATGCATGTATTATACATATAAACCTTCCTTAAGGATCACTCTATCTATTAAAAAAACCGCATCAAAATCCGTTGCGTAGTTTTAAAGATCTAAGCATACACAGGGACAGACAGACGGTGGATAGCGACTTTGTTTTATACTATGTAGTGATTAATTAAACGACTTCTAAACAACGAGGGGATTGACGTCGGTTTTTTTAAACGCAGTATATAAATGATTTATTCATTATTTTTGAATCTTTATTTATTCCTTAATGTATCAAAGTCAAAGTCAAAATCATTTATTTCAATTAGACCAGGAAGGCACTTTTGAACGTCAACAAAAAAATGTAGAAGTGAAGCTAGTTGCTTTCCAAGGTGTAGATTCCTATGGAGAAGAACGAGCAAGAAACTCCATAGGTTACTCTTTTTCAATCAGGTTTACAATACAATTCTCTAGTTACTAGTGAGAACTATGTAACACCGAAATCCAGTCAAAGAGATCGAAAAAGAAAATAACCTTAAATGATCACTAGTACCACTGTCGGGCAAGGGGTGTTGGGTTCGATCCCCGGGTCGGGTAAAGTATTACTGGATTTTTAAATAAATCTCAGTGGTAGCACGGAATCTGGAATTGCGCCCTGTATGTATATGGTAGTAGGCTCACCCCCTATTACATGGGACTCGTAACATAACATAAATAGTGAAAAGTGGGTGTTACATTGTACAGTGGCATAATGTGCACCTCTGCCTACCCCTTTGGGGATCAAAAGCGTGATGTTTAGATATGTGTAGGCTCACACTGCCCTCTGATTCGGAGTCGCGGAGAACCTAACGGGTAACCGGGGCTCCGGCTCGATGTGCAGGAGAAGAAACGGGGTGGTTTTTAGTCAGTAAGAGTCTGACACTCCCTCCCGCCTCACCCAGGCGGGAGCAGTCATCCCTTGATTTTCCCCCCTTAAAAAAAAAAGAGACTAATGGCATGACTTGGCAGGGGAAAATGACATGGGTTTGTCACAAAATTTATTCTAATATTAGATTCTGCCAGCGGCTTCGCCCGCGTTCCCGGGAGTGAAGACTAGCCTATAATAATACCTACTACAGACCATAATCTATCGCTGTTCAACCACCGGCCCTACAGTTACAGCGTCCACTGCGGGCAATCTAACATACGACAAACTTATATTTTCGTTTGGTGCAGCAGTATTATAAGCCCAGGTTTCCTCACGATGTTTCACTTCACCGTTTGTCAGTGGTGTCTAAATAATCTTAGAAAGTACATATAACTCGGAAAATGTCACATTGGTACTTGCCGTTGGTAGGTTTCGAACCCGCATCCTCATGCATGAGAAACGTCTTTGACCTTCGAACCCACATAAGCACACTAAGTGACATTACGACCGCCTTTTTGTGGATGGGGCCTCACAATAATTATAGAGATCTACTACTGGTCGGCAGACGTGCACTGTTAGACGCATTTGTCGTCAGTTACCACGTATCGCATCATCGCTAACCACCAGGTGCGATAATGGCCAAACGTCGGCCCATCACATATAAAAGATGTTTGGTTGATTCCCATGAAATGGGGGGGGGGGAGTGCTGTGCAGTACCTACGGATGCTACTGTGCTACGTCTGGCCTGTCGTTATGTACAATTGCGAAGCCTGGACCTTAAAAGATAACACCATTAGACGTATAAAGATGTCTGAAATGTGGTGTAACGTCGGATGTTGCGACGCAAAAGGTCAGGAACGATACCGTGCTCCAGCGCGTCCACATGCCACGCAAAATAATCCAAACCATCAAAAAGCGCAAGATAGAATATCTCGGTCACGTACTGAGACATGGCAAATATATGCTGCTTCATGTTATAATGATGGGTAAGGTGGAAGGGAAAATAAGCGCTGGGCGAAGGAAAATGTCGTGGCTGCTCAATATTCGGGAGTGGACTGGTATCAGCTCTGTGGAACAACTTTTCCGCCTGACCAATGACAAGGACCAATTCAAAAAGTTGACGGCCAACCTTCAGGAATGAAGTGGCACCATTAAGAAGAATAAGGGGGGTGAATCTATCTGGATTAAATAATAATAGGGTACTTTTTATCCCGGAAAAAATTGATATTCCCGAGGGAAAACAAAAGTATTGGTATAGATGGCGCTGTGTGTATTGGTATATGTCACATAGGCTACTTTTTATCCTTATGTGACGCGAGCGAAGCCGCGGGTGAAAGCTAGTTTTAATCTATTTGAAAGCCAATTTGCCTATTTATGTATGTGTTAGAGTAACCTATGGAGTTTCTTTCTCGTTCTTCTCCATAGGAATCTACACTTTGGAATGAGCAAATAGCTTCACTTCTTATTATTTTTTTTTTGTTGACGTTCAAAAGTGCCATTCTGGCCTAATTGAAATAAATTATTTTGACTTTCGACTTTGTTGTTTTTCTTACCAATAATAGTTATGGTTTAGCTAGTCCTGATTTTGTAATTTATTTCGTTGAACAATATAAGATGCATTGGAATGGTGGTACTCATTATTCCTGCCTTCTGAGTTTCTAAAATCCAATGTGGGTTAAACCAATAAGTTTCTAATATCAAAGATTACGGGGAACTCTATGACAGGTTTTAAGTTTTCTAGTAATATACCTATATTATTATATCAAATAATCATGCCGAACAGTAGGGATCGAGCTGAAATTTGGAACTGGGGTACATGATGATCAGGAATTACACATAGGCTACTTTGTATCACGCGGGCGAAGACGTTGGCAGAAGCTAATACATTCAAATTTCACACACACATTCATGCATCGCAAGTTAAATAAAAAACACGTTGTACACAATCATCAATTTATTCACAATTGTTACAATTAATGTTTAAAATATTCAATCATAATTATTACTTATACAAAACCTATGTACATCATTGTTACATAATAATTATAATCGTACTAAATGTACTTCTAAAACAAACAAATGCTAATTTCATTGGGACAGCGAAGTGATGTACAAAAATCTGTGATTCTTTCAAAAAATACTTATATTATATAAAACTTGACTGTATCGGTTTCAAAACTAAAGTAACATTTAGGGTGTTACTACACCGATCGATCCCATCGATCGATTAACTAAAAACTACGGGTTACTCACGTGAGTATACTGAGAAAAGCTCGACAGCATGCGCGGTCGGTCAGTGAGCTGCGCGACGTCGCGACGTGAGTAACCCGCAGTTTTTAGTTAATTTAGTATGTCTCACAATAGTTATTATAAAAACCATCGATCGATGTTGATCGATTGGTGTAGTAGTTTCACTTGATCGATTGACTAACCAATCGATCGGTTGTCGGTCGATGGTATCGGTCGACATTGATCGGACGGGTAATGGGGTGCTCAAGCATCTCGACCGATGTTGACTTTACATCCATTCTACCATCGATCGATCGTCGATCGATTGGTCTGGTAGAAACCGGCGATCGACGTCGACTTATTCATTCTACCATCAATCGACAATCGATCGATTGGTGCAGTAAAGCCGTTACACAGGGTCAGTAACTTTTAGAGCGATTTGCTGTCCAAAACGCTGACCCAAAATATTCATGTGCAAATTTTCAAGACAGCGTCGACTTTGTGCCTTACTTAATGACTTCAACTCAGTTTACATTGTTTTTATTGGGTCAGCGATTACGTGTATCGATTTGGAGTCAGTTGCTGATCCTGTGTGATGCCTTGGTAAAAACATTAGTCGAGGCGAATGTATAGAAAACTCTATGTAATTTTATATTTGTTTTATAAATAAATAAAATTTAGTTTTGATATGATTTATCAAATGTCGATCTCTGACATGATGTTTCGGTTATGAAGAGGAATTCTATTTAGTCCGTCAGTTAGATAATTGAAAATTAATGATTAGACACGTATTAATTGTTTACTCGTTGTAAGGTATTCAATTAAAGTTTATTATTTAACGATGTTTTGATTTTCACTAATAAGTGACACCTATCAGTACAAGGGGTTAGTTTAGGTGATACGTCACGCTAAGTAACTCTTAGTTCAGGGATCGTTTAGAAGTGGTTGCTGACAAAAAATTACACACATCCTTTTCGAAGTCGGTTAAAAAACGAAAACTGAAATGTTCAGTACTTATTTAAAATAATGTACAAACCAGAGAAGTTTGTTAATACGCTCTTATCTCCGAAACTACTGATCTGAATTGAGTAATTCTTTCTGAGTTGGATAGTCCATTTATCAAAGAAGGCTATATGTTATAAAACTTCGCGCTACGATCAATAGGAGCCGAGCAGACGGCGCGGGAATAGTTAGTTCAGTATAAAATCGACTTATCAGATCAAGATCTGAAATCTTCAGACGAAAAGCATCAGTCGTTTTGGAAAAACTACGTAAATTTTGAAAATACGTTCATAGGTATATTTCGATAGTTTATTTTACACTATTATACATCAATAGTTATGGGGGCTAAGCTAATTGGTTTAGGGGTTAGAAAATGGGGCCCAGTAGGGCTGATGCCCGATACGGAGCCGCGGAAGGCGTACTGGGTTGCCGGGGCTCCGGCTCGAAAAGCAGAAGTAGGAACGGGTTTTTGGTAAGGTCAGAAATTGCTCAAAAAATTGTCACCTGGACCTAGTATGAGAGCTACAGCTATGTAGGGTTCAACATTTATACACTGACGTTATCTTTATAGACATCGATATATTATGATAATTTTAATTAGAATGAAATTTTTAGGGGCCATCCATTTACACCAAGTGAGTTCTAAGAGGGGTCAAAGAGACCGCATCATCAATTAAGATCAAAGCTTTACGTTAAACAGTTGAAATGTAACTTGATTAAATTTCAATCATGATTTATAATACTGAAGTTCCGTATTAAGAATGATATATGACTTTAGAATGTATTCATTTATTTAATATTGCAACATTAAGCATTATTGTTCTTGCAATAGTTGGGGAACCGGCTGCAGTACAGCGTGTCGCGAGTTGGATTCCCTCACGGAACAACACTACGTGTTATCCACACATTGTTATTCCGGGTCTGGGTGTCATGTGTATATGAACTCGTATGTTTGTAAACGCACCCACGACACAGAAGAAAATCATAGTGTGGGGGCAACGTTAAAAAAAAGCATTATAATCCTGAATTAAAAATAGAAGATATCCCATATTGTCCTTTAAAATGTACGACCCCTTTTGGAGACATATTTCTAAACATTTTTTTGTTGTGGCAACATTCAACGGTTTAACAATGAAGTTGTCATACTGAGACATGAGTAGACAAACTATCAGACGGTTTATGGAACAATCTTTGTATTCTTATCTATAGTAACTACTACACAATGCTACTACGTTTCATTTATCTTGCCCCGTGTGTTTGTTTCGGTCTGTAGTAATTGTAATTTCACCCCCTTCCTGACGACAGATCGATCAGATATTTGGTACACACTTTTATCTCGATGACCACATAATATAATCTAATTGTTTCCACAACTATCTCCATTATGGATGTAAAGTGAAAGGGCTTGATTGGTAGAATAGAGCTCAGTAAAACGATAAATATTTTTATGTGTTACTTGTAGGGAGAGTGACAGACTGTACACAGCTGTAACTACTGCGCGTACCAAGCTGTGTGACATATCGCTAAGGGAGTGCTGAGAGTGAATTTCATCACGTAGCTCCTACAAGAACGGTTTCAACGTGGCTTGTTTCAAATTTCTAACATCCAAGATAATTGTAGCTTTATCTTCATACAGAGGTATTGGCAATACATTGACGATCCCGCAGGACTATATTACTAACATTATAAAGGAGGACATTGTATATTTTGAAATTATTAACAGCAGAAGAGGTAAAAAGAGGCCCAACCGAGCCGTCGCGAAGAACACTCCGGGCGTCGGGGATTGCGAAACTATCTCCGGCCACCGCAAGCCCGGGCCTGTGGACGACGAGCATGGGTGGCTCGCCGCCCGACCAAAACCAGACCCCGATCGTTCCGCGCGTGCTTCTAAGATCTACTGACCACCACGGATGGGGCCCAATAGGGCTGATGCCTATATCACGGAGAATGTAAAAGGTTACCGGGGCTCCGGCTCTATACAGGAGTAGGAAGGGGATGATGATGGACTGACCAAACGGTCAGTAAGAATCTGACACTCTTTCGCCTCAATCAGGGCGGGAGAAACCATTGAATGATCTTCTCCCCTTAAAAACGTAGGGATCTATGAAGATGTGCCGCAACAGGTGTTGAACTGTATGGGTTTTAGCACTGATATATTTGGAGGACTTCTGTAAGGTATTCAATTAATGTCTTCGAGGAGTCTTTTATAGGAGCTAATAGTGACTACCGGGGTGGTTCTAGTTTTGGCGGCGAAACGAGTCGGGCGAAACGAACGGGTCACCTGATGGTAAGCAATCAGCGCCGCACATGGACGTCCACAACACTAGGGGAGTTACAAGTGCGTTACCGGGTTTCGAGGGTGGACTCTGCTGCTTTCACTCACACGGCTACAAACAACACAATCATTGTTTTACGCCGGTGTACTATGAGGCTATGTCAAGTCATTTAACAAAATATATTGTTGACAATATGACTGAAGGACTCAAGATGAAATTTGAAACATAGGGAGATTATAGTCTGAAATTGCACAGAGATTTTTTTATACCACGGGAATACGAGTCGCTGATAGAAGCTAGTTAGGAATAAAACCCAGCGACGATTTTAAATATGTTACCAATAGCCCTGTATAATATACTAGCTACTTACGCGCGGTTTCACACGCTCTGCTCAGCTCCTATTGGTTGTACCTTGATGTTTTATAGCCTATAGCCATGCTCGATAAATTCGCTATCCAACACAAAAAGAATTATTTAAATCAGACTTGTAGTTACGGAGATTTGCGCGTTTAAACAAACAGACAAACAAACTCTTCCGCTTTATATAATAGTATAAGATATATACAGCGTAGTATATACATTTTTTTTTTAAGGGGGAAAATCATCGAATTACTGCTCCCGCCTGGGTGAGGCGGGAGGGAGTGTCAGACTCTTACTGACTAAAAACCACCCCGTTCCTTCTCCTGCACGTCGAGCCGGAGCCCCGGTTACCCGTTTGGTTCTCCGCGACTAGTATATACTATATTGTATAGACGTAATTATTGAATTACGTCTAACGAAAATAGTAGGTACTTAAAATCAGTTTTGCCTCATGTACCAGTACCAACGTACAGCCAGCCAAATTATTCAATATGAAGGAAAGAAAACAAAGATTGATTCAGTACGGAGACAGTAGCTGTTGTTATGATAAATTGTATGCTTTGTAACGAAGCCATCTTTTGTAAAGACTACTCAATTTGAAGTAGTACTTAAATATCATGCTGTCTCTGTCATTTTACGAAAAATTTGTAGCGACAGAACGATATATAGATTATTATGTTTTCGGCTTACTCACGTAATAATTTGACGAGGAACTCGACTAGTTTCAAGCTAGAGACTCATATTCATGAGCAGCATTTCGCGTACTACTGTAGAGTAGCAGCGCGACAGTCGCCGCGTCGCGGGTTTATAATTTATATACCTCTAGTATGTCTCACGAAAGTTACAATACAAAGACAGAACTATAGTTAAACGCGACATAAAATTAGAGTAACCTTTTGTTTGTAGTTGTCTAGACAACCAAAGGCTACTGTCTCTATACTGAATCAATGTCTATTTACTTACTCGCATACTAAATATTTTGACTTAAGCAATATTAATTAAAAATGTTAAATCTTATACTATTATATAAAGCGGAAGAGTTTGTTTGTTTGAACGCGCTAATCTCCGTAACTACAAGTCTGATTTGAATAATTCTTTTGAGTTGGATAGCGTATTTATCGAGGATAACTATAGGCTATAAAACATCACGCTACGATCAATAGCAGCTGAGCAGAGCGTGTGAAACCGCGCGGAAGTAGCTATAACTTATATAATTTATGTTGTAATAAAAAAATATGTACAATGCGTAGGTACCTATTATTGATACAAATTATTATTCATAATATATTGATATTTGTATCACTTTACGCTGAACGATACAAAATTGTTTTTTTACAATGTGTTTTTAATCCAATCATCAGCGGCCTGTAGTCGTTCACTGCTTGACATATGCGTCTTTTTAACACAATACAAACCTGAACTTATTTAGTCGTCAACTCGCGATTAAAAGCAGTGCTGTCTTTACCAGAGGGCCAAGAAGGACTGATAATTCCTATGATGGATACACACCCGCTACATGTTACGCGGCAATCGGTTGATCCGCAACTTATAATGACTTCAATTCCGAAGCAGATCTTTGTTTGATCCACATATTGTTGTTCCTGGGTATCGTGTGTTGTAAATGCACCCACGATAAAGGAGAAAATCCTAGTGTGGGGCAACGTTAGAAAAAATATTCAAAAAGTCCCCGAATTATTGAGTGCCCAAGGTCCGTATGCCGTAGTCTAAGACGGCCCTGATTTTAAGTCCCTAGCGTTTTCAACCCGGAGCCACGGACAATTTAACTGCTTACTGTAGCTCGGGGTGGTGTTTAGACAGTAACAGTCTGACACTCTCTCGCCGAACACAAGAGAAGTCTTCAAATGTTACTCCCCTTTCGAAAAAGCATGGCTTGGAACTAGTCGGATTATCTCGTCAAACAGATGCATGACTTTTATATATCTCACGGCACATATAAAACAAAAATTGGGAAAGTGATTCTAGTTTCTTGCTAATTCTTCTACATAGGAATCTACACTTTGGAACGAGCAAATATAGCAACTAGAGGACTGACCGACAGACATATTTATTTATTAGGTCAAGTTGGAACAAATAATTCAAGTGCTGTATATGTTCTAATATTTATTTAATAGAAGTTAGGACTGTAAGCACATTGCACACACAATATTGTATCGTAAACGAAGAGTGTTTTCGTAATCAAATTGATTTTTTTATCTTCTCAATAAGCATAACTCGATTAAAACTCGTTCATTACACGGGGGGATATTTAAAAATTCATTATATCTAAGGTCTAATTACTTTCCTAGACCCTGCCGAACAACCAATCGGCGATAACAACGCCATATATACAATATTATCCGTCAAACGTCAAAAACTGTCATTTCATCTGACATTATCGGGGATCGGAATAAGTAGATAATATTTACCTATAGTTCGTGGAACCGAGACGAAAATCGGCGACTCCTTAGCACTGAAATATATTGTACCGGAGTTTTAACAACGTACAATTTAGCGTTCTTCTTTAGATTTTTTCACATGGTTCTAGTTTTTCAAGACTTATAAGACGCTTTAGGCGCTTAAATTAAAATTTCTAACTCCAGTAAATTTCCCCGTAAAAAGTTTTAATGCAGTCTTTGATTTTCGTCTTTGTTTTTTTGAACTGTAGGTAAATAAACTCTATACCGATCACTGGACATTATACAACTGTTTAAAGTTTACAATGATTGGACCTAGCGTATATTTGCACACCAGATGGCACTAGTATACCTTTCGTTCTTCATCCAATAGGGAATTCGCTAGTGTCAAACCGTTGGACATTCAATATTTCACAGCTGACTATGATTGGACAAAAATACCGTCGGATTCGCGTCATATGGTGAGCAACAACACGTTAGCCTCAATTCAAAGCTTGTTTTTATCTTAAAAAGCGACATGTAGCATACTAAATGCCGTTTTGACAATCCGTGTTTACTTTTTAAAATGTTTTTTTTTTGTAAAATACATCGTACTCACTATTGTACTGTATACAGGCCGTTTCGAACCACATGTATGCTACGAATGCGATTTGAAACTGATTTAAAAATATCTTAGTTTCTAAACTAGATCTAGGCTTATAATTAGACTTATAAATAAATTAAAGTATACATTTTTCTTTTCATATATTTACAATGTCCTAAAATGTTTGGTTATATAATAATAATAATAATATAGAGCGATGGCAGACCGGCTGGTTGATTGAGACATCTATTACTTTTATTCATATAAAAAAATTACTCTCATACTAGATAATTTTAATACTTTGATTCTAATGTAGACAATCTAGTTTCCTTATGGCATCGAGCATTTCTTTATTTATAGAAACAAAGAGTTTCTTGCTCGTTCTTCTCCATTTAAATATACATTTTGGAACGAGCGCCTAGCTTCACCGACGAACAGACTGACAGACTATTATTCATTTTGTATTTGTTTACGTTTTAAAAGTATCAAATTGCCGTACGTGTCGCGGGTTCGATTCCCGCACGGAACAACACTTTGTGTGATCCACAAATTGTTGTTTCGGGTCTGTGTGTGATGTGTATGTGAACTTGTATGTTTGTAAACGCACCCACGACACAAGAGAAAATTCTAGTGTGGGACAACGTTTAAAAAAAAAGTCGATACGAATACTGTGTGGAGCAAGCGAATTTTAAAAATCTTTGAATGCAGATTTCTTTCTTTTAAATAATAAAGGAATGTTTTCTTTGAGTAAAATGTTCTATCTTAAGTATTAAGAGTACTTGCCCTTCACGTGGCATTACAAAATTCCACCCTGTGTATAAAAATTCATTTCTTTTCGTTAGTCTCGCTAACACTCGAAAACGGCTGAACCGATTTGGATAATTTTGATCTTGAAATGTTGATGGAAGTCCAGGGAAGGTTTAAAAGGTGAGTAAAATAATTTAGGCGGTACAAAGTTCGCCGGATCAGCTAGTTATAAATAAAACATGAACAAACCGACCGACCTGCCGACTCCTGTAGTAAACACACAAAATATTATATCTATTGATCACACTGAAAGTCTGTGTTGATGTGTGGGTAATTCGCTTCAAATTATATATTTGTCTGTCCGCTGTATTATATACAAGATATTTTATATATAACGATGTGATTCAACTATCCTATTTGAGAAGGTAAAGTAATGTCGGAATACTGAAACGCTACTCGATTTTAAGTCGTGCTTAAGTATAGTTCTATCTCTACAAATTCTTTGTGAAATGACAGAGATGGCACGATATTTGAGCACGACTTAAAATTGAGTAACGTTTCAGTATTCCGGCATAAGTGTTTTAACATTTTCTTATTATTAAACGGTTTCATTTAGCTTGTCCCGTGTGTTTGTTTCGGTCTGTAGTAATTGTAATGTCACCCCCTTCCTGACGACAGATCGATCTGATATTTGATACACACTCTTAATCTCGATGACCAAACAATATAATCTAATTGTTTCCACAACTACCTCCATTATGGATGTCAAACGAAAGGGCTTGATTGGTAGAATAGAGCTCATTGAAACCGTTCAACAACAAATAATAATATATTTTTATTTAATAATGAATGCTCGTCCTTTTTCAACAAAGATGAATGTTGGTTATAAAGTGATATACTAGAATATGTTTAAACTATATAATAAAATACACATTATCTTACCTTAACATATCGGATAGTTTTCAATCGCTGTATAAATACAATATAGAGATTAAAATACGATAATAAAAAATACTCAAACTTTATAATACTCCATGCTAAATAGACAATTTCAAACTTTTTTGATACATATTTTTATATTCGGCCTATTTTTTTCAAAGCCATGGTAAAGACTCATATTCATGACTGGCATTCCGATATACGACGCGGCTACTGTCGCGCTGCCACTGTGCAATATGAGCCTGTAGCATGACTTGAATCTAGTCGAATTCCCTGTCAAACAGTTATATGAGTAAGTCGAAAACATAATAAATTTATGTTTTCTTACTGTAAAATTTTAGTTTTTATTATAGTATAATAATTCTCTATATTGTATCGTATATAGGTAACTGTACTTTATTTATTATAGCATTTGTTAGATTCTTTTCAATTTCTTACTTACATCGATGTAAAATAAGGCAATCCTCTATATATTACAAAAGTAGTGTTAGTTACATCACTACATAGTATAAAGCAAAGTCGCTATCCGCCGTCTGTCTGTCCCTATGTATGCTTAGATCTTTAAAACTACGCAACGGATTTTGATGCGGTTTTTTTTAATAGATAGAGTGATTCTCGAGGAAGGTTTATATGTTTCGTGTTAGACTTAAATGTGTCAGGAAATGTGATATTGCATTGGAATAAACTGTAAGATGTCATATTGTAAGGTGTTGTAATAATAAATAAATAAATGTACAATACATGCGTACTGCACACGTGCGAAGCCGGGGCGGGTCGCTAGTTATGTTTAACTCAAGAACGGTTATTTGGCTAAAAATTGATAGGGAGGTAGCGTAGAACCAGGAGACGAACATGGGATACTTTTTATTCAAGGATTTCCCGGAAAACCTACAGAAAAAACGGGATTGTGCGTGCAAAGTGACGGGTAAAAGGTAATTTATCATAAATCCGGAAGTATGTATGTTAGCCTCGCTTTCACGTTGCTACGGAGCTATTTTATTTTGTGATTTATGTGTCTAAGGCAGGGGCGTAGCTAGCGCCGTATATGCCGTACCAATTATATGGAGCCCCCAGACTACGGGGGCTCCAACGTGTATAAGCAAAAATATAAAAACTAAGAATCAACGAAACGCTATAATACCCAAAATACAGTTAAAACCTAGTGCTTTAAAAAGATGTCAAAAACAGCACAAAATCTAGGACGGCCTGTAATCTAGACTAAAATTCAGACCTATCTCATACTTTAAAAAGTATTACTATTCTATCAGACTAAAACAAACACTAGTGAAATAGAAAATAAAAAGAACGTCAATTTCAACCACTGACATACGTCAAATTTGACACATGTCAACGTCAATTTCGACATTGACTTTTTTATGCTATTCGACTGGTTTCATCAAGTCAGCTACTAGCACTTCGCTTAAAATCTAGGCTGAATGTCAGTATTTCCCAATTATTTGGGCGACATCCTAAGGCCTAAGTGTCAGTTAGTTCTATAAGGGCTTCTGACTGCCCTACGATCGTCACAAAATGGACAATCGTTGATATTTATCGACATCTGTACGTGCTCTCCGACGCACAGAAATTGATGTTAAAATGGTCACCCATCCACCTGGTGGTGTTGCTTAACCTAGCTACTGGTCCACTAACTTATCTAAGTCCTCCAAAATAAACGTAAATTCTCTATATTAGAGTATGTAATATATATATACATTGTATATGTACATCATGTTTGAGCGGTGTACAACTGCTTACGATTATCTTCCCATAGTCTTTTTTTTATTAAAAAACAGTAATTTCAACTGTATATTTACAAATGTTTGAGTGTTTTGTGTACTGATAAGTTACCATAAGTTACGAATAGCCAATTTATATTATAGAAAAAAAAATACATTCCTTCCTTTATTATCGAAACTATCTTGTAATGTGTATTAGCAGCACATTAAACATTTTTGACTAGACTCCCAAAGATATTTCTAACTACAATTTCACAAAAGACAAATTTACACAACACAAACAATCTTTAATATATATACACTTAAAATATAAAGTTGACGAGTTTCTTTGTTTGTTTGTACGCACTAATCTCCGGAACTAATTGAATCATTATTTTTGTGTTGGATAGTAAATTTGTCGAGGAAGGCTATCGGCTATAAAACATCACGCTACGATCTGCGCTGAGCAGTGGGCGAAACTGTGGGAGTAACGACTGGAAAGATAATCCTAAACAGCGCAAGATCATAAAGCTGACCAACCCTTAAGAGGGTCAGCAGACACACAACCAACTGATGTTTGAACACCAAACTTCATGACAGTCGATGACTATGTCCAAAGGACATTTTACAAAATAAAATTTTTTGGCAACACCGCGTAAAGTTGCCACTCTTAAAAAATAGACATTTCAGTCCCCGACATTTAGCCACCATTAAGTTTTAAAAATCTAGTCTTCTTATAATTATATTTATATACAATAACAGTGGTACATAAGGCGGACGATTTTCTTAGTATATAATAACCGACTGTCAAGAAATTTGATGTTTATATATACAGTCAAATTATTCAGTATGCAGGTGAGAAAATAAAGAATGATTCAGTACAGAGACAGTAGCTGTCGTTATACTAAATTGTATGCTTTGTAGCGGAACCATCTTTCGTAACACTCATTTCAAATCACACTTAAATATCGTGCCATACGAATGGGGCCCAATAGGGCTGATGCCGATACGGAGCCGCGGAGAACTTAACAGGTTACCGGAGCTCCGGCTCGAAGGGCAAGAGTAGGAACGGTGTGGTTTTTAGTCGGTAAGAGTCTGACACATCATCCGGCCTCACCCAAAAAAAGTATCGTGCCATCTTAAGCGTGACTTACAATAGCCTTTCAGTTTTCAGGCATCAGTCGGCTCTAGACAACCAAAGGTTACTGCCTCTGTACTAAATCAACCTTTATTTTCTTACCTGCCTACTGTATAACTTTGCTAGTTGCACATAGTGAAGCATATCAAGCTACACCCAATCTCTTCAATGAAATATCAACTATATTCATTACGCAATATAGTCGATTAATGATTGAAATTTTAAGCGTGCATTGATATGCTTACGTACGTATAATTTGATACAAAACTCGTATCGTTTTGGAAGAATATGCATCGTTGAAGAATCGATTATTTTAAATCGATATTTTTATTATTATAATACATATTTCAATACGCTCTGACCAGAGATTGTGTTAATATTCATAAGTCCAAAATAGCTGGACCGATTTTAGTGATATTTGCTTTGTCGGATTTCCCAATATATTTAAGAACAATAATAGACCCCTGATAATGGCACTTACTCTTGAAACCAATATCAAGTCAATTTAATTTCAATTCAATAAAAGCTCAATAATTATTCAATGTATATACTATACAACCTCTATCGTAGCTGTTACAATAGCATTCAGAGTACGGAATATAAAGCCAAACTCAATACCATTTAGTTCATTCAATATCCACGCAATACGGATGCAATGGCGCTAGTGTTGCAACTCAAGAGTACGACACAATATCAATGTCGATCGATTGGGATTGGATTCAAGAGTAAGCCCCTAGACATAAAATCATTTAAGTTATCTCGTCAACCAATTACTCGAGCAAAATAAAATTAATTAATTTTATTTTATATGAAATGAAATTTTACTAACTACATATTATGTTTTGCAAGGTCTAGAATGAAACTAGATTGAAATAATAATTATTCTTTCATTTTATGTAGTCAAAAGAATGCTGGTCAGAGCTAATATATAAAAACTTTTATTTAATTACATTTTTTCAGCCAATTCAATATTTTTTTAACATCACGCCTTTTAACTCCTGTAGGAGGGTAGGCAGGCACGCTAGTAAGTGCACTTACTTTACGTCAAATGATTATTTTTACATTTTTAGGATAGAGCCAATTTTGTGCCTAAAAGGTATTTACACTGCTATGCAGAAAATTCGACCGATTAAAATTCCTCATCCGGGAATTGAACCTCAAACGCTACACCTAACACAAAAAAAAAACCTTTGGTACGCTCTTTTAGCCAATGTACAACTTAAAACTATACACTAAAAAAAATCTGATACACAAAATACCTTAAAAAACAATAACAAAGAAATGTTAAAAAAATAACATAATACCAAACATCACAATGTCCAATTCCCACTCGAAACATTAAAAATTGAAATTTAAATCAACGCTTACATATTCCCCCAGACGACCGTTCGCCACGAGAACAACGGACAGACTGACTGAGTCGGAACAAAATCACTATTATCAAACTACCCACAAATCAGTGGAGGTATGAACCAAAGTTTAGCACTATTGCACTATGTGCGCAATGAGGATCGGCGCCCGAAGAACACGTACATCAAACACTATTCCTTCTCCGACTTCTTCCGTCTTCTCTTGTCGTTCTTTTCCGTCTTCTCGACCTTCTTCTTCTCTTTCTTCGGTGTTGCAAGCACCGGTTCTACTTCTTGCGTCTCCTGAAACTCTTCTGGTCTCCTCTTTTTAGGGGGAGCTTTTATTGGGGACTTTTCCGCCTTCTCCGGTGTAGGGGCCGTTACTTCTTTCTTAGAAGAACGTAGCTGTTTTGGCGAAGGTTGTTCTTCTTCAGAAGTGGTCGCAGACTTTGCTCTGTCTTTCGATTCTGCGTTTTGACTTTTTCGGGTGGATTTCGTTGGTTTTTTGTCGTCGTCCTCGCCGGGGATGCCGAGTATTTCGGCCCATTGGTCTGGTGGAGGAGTCGGCTGTTTGCGTTCCTCCTCGGTGTCCTGTTTCTGCGGGACAAACGGGGAGATTGAGGTGTTTGCGGAAATATCAATTATATCCATAATGTTTAGTTATTTGAGAGAACAATTTTATTTATGGTACAGTTAGTAATAACAGCTCGCCATACTTACTGGGAACGAGCTAAAATTACAACTGCCTGTAACCGCTCAGCAATTAAACAATACCAACTAGAACATTACGGACATAATTTATTAAACATGGCGACTCTGCATCGGACATCCAGCATAGACAGACACGGCCTTAGATTAACATGTTTTAAAAACAAAGAAAAACTTATTTTATTATAAATATATTATAATAACCATCGTATTGTGCATACATTATTATTATTATAATAAATTTCGCAGACAGGGTAAGCTGCAGCTCTGCTTCAAAATAAAAACAAACAGCGCTCGCAATACCCACGGTATCTCTGGCACCGTAGACATGTTCGACACTGTAGACATATTCTGACGCTGCAGACTTATGTCTTCGCTGACCCCCACGACATGGCAGTGTTTAACGAAGCTTGCAGGGTAGCCAGAGTTGTAGGTGTAGTCCCTAAGGCCGTGTGTCATAAACTGCGGGCGTCGATACGTTTAGCTACAGAGCGTCCTAAGGTCACATTTTAAATATAAAGCTAAATGAATGGGATGTTTCCTTGTCTAAAACATATTCTCCTCTCTTTTTCAACATAAGTTCACATATACATGACACCCAGAGCCAAAACAATTAGTGGATCATACAAAGAGTTGCTCCGTGCGGGAATTGAGCCCGATGCAAGTTGCACCGCAACCTTATATATATTTAAGTTTACGTAGTTTTTGTCTCTGTCAAAAAGAGAAATAATAGATGAAGATTTTTTGAACACCAACAACTACTGAAAGGCTAGTATATTTTAAGTAGTACTTAAATATCGTACCACCTCTGTCATTTTACAAAGAATTGGCTACTTGCCAACTAGTCAAATTCAATACTTTTTTCGAACTATCAAAAACGACAGTTTTCTATGGATTTTGTACGAAATTGTGTATTGTGACGTCAAGATTTTTTAGCGTCAAACAGCATACTTATTTGTTAAAAAATTGGAAAAATACTAAAATTAAGTTGGTCATAAAATCAATTAATGAAAGTGTGATTACTTTTTAACATTTTATTGTATTGAACAGTCGAAATTGTTTATTTTTGAATAAGGAAAGTACCCATTTTGCAATGATAGAACTATAATTAAGCGCGACTTTAGAATTGAGTGGAGTTTGAGTATTCCAGCGCGGTCTAACAGTGGAATAAGTATTGTCATCGTCATCAAAATGATTTAAATCAACATTAAAATATTTTGGGTACACGTGACTGTCACGTTGGCCGAATTGTCGCAAATGCGACTGCCGGGCAATGGGTCTGTACTACGGGTTTTTAAGACTTTGACTGCCAATAAAAAACTGTTGAAGGTAAATCCTCCGCTAACGCCGGTCACCGGCGACCCCCATGGCAATTAACGTGTTAAAAAAGTTGTCAGCAGTAGCACGGAGTCTGGTACATGGCAATAGGTTCACTCCCTATTACACAGGACTCTTAACATAAATATTGTGGGTGTTACATTGTACAGTCGTATAAAATGCCGTAATGTGCACGTCTGCCTACCCCTATGGGGATGTAAGGCGTGATGTTTAGTTTTGACTGCACGATTGGTGCAGTAGCTGGACAAGCGGCTGCCGCGCAACGTGTCGCGGGTTCTCGCACGGAGCAACTCTTTGTGTGACCCATACATTGTTGTTCCGTCTCTGTGTGATGTGTATGTGAACTCGTATCTTTGTAAACACAGTTTCGACACAGTAGAAAAGTGTAGCCTAGTGTGGGGCAACATTAAAAAAATCATGATGACGATGCCAACTACAAAGCCTAGTTGGAAAATAACCAAACAAAAAGAACCATCCCAAAAACCAATTACAGAAGGAAAACCATCCACAAAAATGCACCGAAAAAAAGCACATTATCGAAAAACTCAGCAAAAACAAAGACATAATTATATAGTCTAAGCTACTGATTTTTTACGTGGTTGAATTATAATTATAGATTATAAGTCAATTAATAAAATGTGACCTTAGGATCAATATACGCCCTTGTATATAGAAATGCACTGTATTTTTTTATATACAATAATTTTCACAAACCCTACACTTCCCGCGGGTATCGTATACCCGGCTGTCAAACAACATATATAACAAAGACCGGATAGCAGACGGATCACCTGATGGTAAGCAATCAGCGCCGCCCATGGACACCCGGAAAACTAGAGGAGTTACAAATGCCGTTGCCGAACTTTTAAAAATGGAATACGCTCTTTTCTTGAAGTTCTAAATACAAATATCATACAAATAAATGCTGCTCATGAATATGAGCCTCTAGCATGGCTTGAAACTAGTCGAGGTCCTCGACAAACAATTACGTGAGTAAGCCGGAAACATAACAATTATTTTTATGTCTCACGAAAGTTATATCAGATTTAAACAAATAAATGTATAATACAGTGCATTCCTAACTCGTCCGATGTATAGCCGCCAAGCACCGCACGTCGCTCCGTTTGTCCACGCCAATCTCATAAACTTATGCACTCTGCAACCAACAGGTAACTTGCATTAATTCTGCACTATTGCATTGTTCCACTCCCGCAGATTATGACACGCGACGAATTATCACAAATAACTCCATATTTTTCTTCCAAGATTATTAAAAAAAAAACGTTTTGTCAAAAATATAAACTTTTTCTCAAATAAACACACCCTGTACAATTCGAATGATTTTTTTCTCAATTAAACACACCTGTATATCTCTGTACATCGGGAATCGAACCCAGACAGAAAAACAGTCACTGCGACAAATGTGCAGTTAGGATCGAAATAAGAAAACACCGACTATACTTTAAAAATTGTTTAAACGAATAATTAAAATGAAAAAAAAAAAGTATGTGAAGGTATTTCGTATTAAAAATAACAATATTATTTATAGACTATGTACATACCCCGAAACGAAGGCGCCGTCATTTAATTTACACCGTGAAATCTATTTCTTTTTCGTCCCGAAGTAAAATGGTTCTGTCTCGGTAATACAATAGTTTTACAAACAAATAAAAACAACTGGTGAACCATTGCAAGAAGCAAACTTCGAAAGCGCATACGAACTCATAGTATATTATCAAAACATCACGCCATGTAATTGTCGAAGAGGTATTTCTCTATGAGTGACACGTGCGATGCGAGTAGTGACTATAAATTTACGTCTAGTGTTTCATGTGTGTATTTCTATGACTTTAAAAGTAAAAAAATTACATCGTAATTTTTTATTTTTACTTTATACATCGACAGTACTCCTTATGGCCAAGTTGTCATATGCCGCTAGACGGAAACGAGATTCAATAGATTTCACGGTGTATGACACACTCAGACACGTAATCAAATAGTAATAGTTCAACATGTCATTAGACAATAATCAAGTACGTTAACTACGTATGCCGCACACACATACACAACCAAATTTTTTAATAACAATAAAATATATTTTTCCTTGAAATTAAATAGGGTAGTTGCCGTAGGGTAATTAGTCCGTCAGTTAGATAATGAAAAAACATTAGACACGTATTTTTTTATTTTCTCGTATTGAGTTGCAATACTTAGATAAAATGGCGCTAAGTTTAGTAGTGGGAGGTCGTTACGTCATAACGTGCTACAAAATGTGGCACGCTGTGACGTCATACGATATTTCAAATTAATATATCGTCGAAAGTATTTAATTTTGTGAGAAAAGAAAAAATAAGTGTCTAAAGTTTTAAATCAATGTACCAGACGGACATTAAAATAAAATTTAGGAAACTACCGTATTGTATAAAATATTTGGCTAAAAGGCCAATGTTCAAAATTAAAAAAAAAAGACCGTTAAGTTAAGAATGTCCGACGCAGTTTCGCATGATTATTTAATTTGTATTAATTAATAATCGCACCGCAAACAATTATATTTAAGAAATGATGCTCACGACGCATGCTAAACTAATATGTACGCTTGAGAGCAAAGAGAAGGACGCCAATCATATTTTGATAAACAATTTCTGCAAGTATTTTATTGATTGTATGTCATATAAAAGGCAATTTAGTTACATTCACAATGAGATGATTTCGTTCTAAACGGAATATTATTTTTAAGTTATAGAGGGTTCGATAAAATGATAAACAAAAACGCTAGTGGCTCAGTTTTCTTTGCTGCAAGTATATTAAAACTGAACAACAAAAATTCTGTTGTATAAAAAAATAACCATTGATCTTTGACGTATTTTTCAGACTGAAGAACAGTTAAGCTAAGGATAAATTAGGGGACAAATGAAGACATGAGGGGATGAAGGTGATGTTGATCTTTAAATATCCCAAGACGTATCGACGACAAGTCGAGCGAAGCCGGACATAAAAGGTGATAACGCGCTCCTTATGTGCACAGCGACGTTGATATTGCCAGACAAGTCGACCAAAGTCTGTCAACATCGCGCTACTTCACCCGACCTCGCTGGCGACACTTGTCGCGGGACATTTGTCCCCCCTAGTGCATAGTTTGGTTTAATAAGATCGTAGATAAATCCTACTATTCTACTAATCCTACTAATCCTACTATCCTACTAATATTATAAATGCAGGGTTTGTTTCTCAGTTACGTCGAAACGGCTGAAGGGATCGGGGTAAAACTTGGAACAGGGGTTTTTAAGGGGGGGAAAATCATCGAATGACTGCACTCGCCTGGGTGAGGCGAGAGGGAGTGTCAGAATCTTACTGACTGAAAACCACCCCGTTCCTTCTCCTGCATGTCGAGCCGGAGCCCCGGTTACCCGTTAGGTGCTCCGCGACTCCGAATAGGGGTAGATTATGGTCTGGAATATGGTCGGGCGAAGCCGGTGGCAGAAGCTAGTACTATTTATCCTTGGTTATATTATTCTAGTAAATTATCCCATAGCTACAAAAGTTAGAAAGTGAATGCCTCCCTATAATATAATTATATTTGTTGAAAACGCGCCGAATTACTATTAACAACGTCGTGAGCATTATAATGTGATGTAATAATAATAATTAGAAATATCGTTACAATTTTAACAGTGCACTAAAGTTTTTATAGTATAGACAGGTAAACGAGCAGACGGACCACCTGATGGTAAGCAATCCGCGCCGCCCATGGACAACAACTTAGGTACACGGTGTAAACGGATCGCTCCCGAAAACCGGCCGATAGATGATAGTGAAAAACAAGTTCATAAAAGTAAGGAATGAAATGTTTCTTTTATGTGTTACACGAAAACTAAAAACGCAAAAATTGTAAATACCATTTCTTTTAGTCATAGTTCCCGGAGCGTTCCGTTCACACCCTGTACTGCCCATTATGTCAAAACAATTATCGACAGTTAGTGATTGGATAATGCTACCTTATGACTAGTTATGACCTTATGCTACAATAGGGCTATCTAGTGAGCAATTACCGTTACTAGTCCTAAACCTAATACGCAAGCACTGTTAACACTGCAACTGTATAGTACTTACGTCTCCCTTCTCCTTTTTCTTCTCTTTCTTTACTTCCTTCTTCTCCTCCTTGTCTTTCTCTCGTTCCTTCTCCCGCTTCTCCTTCTTGCCGCCTGTACGCTCGCGTTCTGTAATTTTATTATACATATGTGTGTGAATATTGGGTTTTTGAAGATAGAACGTTTTAACTAAAATCGCGGGTTACTCACGTGAATATACACTGAGTACACTAGTGAGCTGTGCAAAGTTGGCGCAACCGAGCACGCTGCTCATGAGGAAGAACCCGTCTGTGGTTCGAAACTAGTAGAGCTTTTCTCAGTATATTCACGTGAGTAACCCGCGATTTTAGTTAATGTAGTATGTCTCACGATAGTTATTGTAAAAACAGAACGTTTTGTTGACTGAAAAAAAGATTTATATTTATTGAGTAACCCGTGATTTTAGTTAATGTAGTATGTCTCACGATAGTTATTGTAGAGGTAAAAACATAGAACGTTTTGTTGACTGAAAAAAAGATTTATATTTATTGAGTAACCCGTGATTTTAGTTAATGTAGTATGTCTCACGATAGTTATTGTAGAGGTAAAAACATAGAACGTTTTGTTGACTGAAAAAAAGATTCATATTTTTTTTTTTAATTGACCTTCTTAAACTGGAATTATATAATGTCAAGAAGATACTAAACAATTCAAGATAGATTAGACAATCTTCTAACTAATATAAATAATCTAGCTTCCGACCACAATCTACTCCTGTTTCAAAATTATCCCGATCCTTTCATCCGTTTTGACGTGTATGAGTAACAAACATACACACATACAAACAGACAAAGGTTCGTTTTTTTTTATTTTTGGGATAAGCCCGCCGCAAGTCCTGTAAGCCATGATCTACAGTAGATACAACAATGAAAACACCGGAACACTGAAGTCCGGCGCGTCCCAGGGACATGAATGTCTTGATTCAAACGGTCGCATCTTACTTAATATTATGAATACGTAAGTTTGTGGCTTTGAAAGCGCGTCGTTTGTTTGTTTAAACGCGCTAATCCCAGGAACTACTGGTCCGATTTCATAAACTCGTGTTGGATAGTCCATTTATCGAGAAAGGCTTTAATAATTTGCGATACGATTAATAGGCGCTGAGCAGAGCGGGTTAAACCACGCGAGAGTAGCTATCACAAATCCTTTATCACAAATGTGAATTAACACAGAAAATAACCCAACGTTCAACTATTGGGCAAAAAGCCCGCCAACAACGATCACCTCGCCTGGTCCCTCCTTTTCTGAGGTTACTTTACTCACTGTTTCCTAAACGACTATTATAATAAAGAGGACACTCACTCTTATCCTTCCCATCCTTTTCCTTCTTGCGTTCCTCCTTGACCATCTTGCAATACTCCTTAAAATAGTCCTCCCGCTGATTAGAACCCTCCACAGCTTTGTATCGAGGGTCGCTGTCTATCTTCTTCTTGGCGTCGATCCAACGGGAATGTCTGTCGACGCCCTTCTCTTTCAGCAGCGCAATGAACTCGACTTTCATCTACAATAAGATAAAATTACATGTTATCGAACGAATTAGTTTCTTATAGTTTGAGATGGGTGTTCCGGCGAATCGCTTTTAGGGGTCGTTGTTTTTTTTTTAATTCCAGTGAGTTACTTTGATTTCGAGCTGTGATTGGCGAAGGTTTGAATTTTGAGGATTGCTTTGGTAGATAAAATTAATGTTGTAATATCTACACAGATAAATAAAATTGGAGTGTCTGTTTTTTTTAAGGGGGGAAAATCATCGAATTGCTGCTCCCGCCTGGGTGAGGCGGGAGGGAGTTTCAGACTCTTACTGACTAAAAACCATCCCGTTCCTTCTCTTGCACGTCGAGCCGGTGCCCCAGTTAATCGTTAGGTTCTCCGCGACTAGACCAGGGATATAGGGATTCATTTTTATATGGGGGGTACTATAGATTCGAGTTTGTCGAGTGTCTGTTTGTAATATTAAAATAACCGCTTTTTACTACATGCGTATGAACAAACAATTTTGTTCTGTCTGTCTGTTGGCTAATCTCAGGAATAGCTGGATTTTGACGAGAATTTTACTGGCATGTAGCTGATGTACTAAGCAGTAAAATAGGCTACTTTTATTTTGGAAAATTTAAACTGAAGACAACAGTTATGTCCTAAAATTCATATTCTACGCGAGCTACAGAAAGTTAGAAAATAAGATTGAGATTTAAAATTTAATTGTCTAATTTGAATAATTTGCAACAGTAAAATTGTGAGGAACAAAAATAGGGCGACCAAATTACGGAGATTCTTCATGTTTTAGACTTTGTTTAGATATTAAGATTTATTTTGTAATCTGGCTTTTTACACCAAATAAACATTTTATTTATTATTATTATTTATTATTATGTTATTGTTAAGTATTTATACCACTATGATAGTAATATAGTAGTGTCGCTGCAGAAATATTTGGAATGAGCAAAAAGCTTCATTGACAGAAGCGAAGTTCCTATATAAAACATATTTTGACAAGCAGAAAAAACCTATTGATAATATAGAAAATCTTATAATAAAAAATTACATAGTTAAGTGTCAAAAAAAATCATAAATGTACGGGAGAAATTGCCAAAAACACAGCTCAACATAACATATAAAATATACATAGGTATACGAAATTCGCCGAGCTGATCCCCTGAAAACGAATCGCCTTGAACCCCTAACGCACAGAGCACCGTCGATATAACGCTGAAAAAAATATGCAATTAGAAGCTGAAATGAATTGAAAAAAAAACTTGATTTTAATATTAAATTAACCTGTGAAAAGACATGTTTGATTAAGTCCTGAAAAAGATGTATTATTAGATTATTATTATTAATTTGTTCATGTATGATGGCGGACGGAAATTTGCTTGTACTAAAATCAATTTAATAACTATTTAAACATTTATATAAGTGTGTAGCGTAGATTACTTATTTACACTAATTTCATTATTCATGTGTGTCAAACTCCTAAACGGCTTTGATTCCATGATAAGAGTATTATGATTTTAACATTTTATAAACGCCTTCATGCGCACCTTATATTGCTCCAAAATTATGTTATAATGTTGTTATAATCGGGAATTGAACCCAACAATTCGTAAATTAGGTACAAGTTTTATGAAACACAAAAGACAAAAATTTTCGAGTATTCGAATTCAATAATCAAAATTGATGCAAAGACCACAATTCGGTACTATTTACGGTACACGACGACATGTTGCAATGTGATATTTTAAATAACATAACTAGAGAAGATGGATTTTAAATACAGATATCGAATCGGCACACTAACGTCTTCTTCCAAATCATTATACCCACGTAACAAGTATACCATTCTCACATATATCTTGGACTACTGTTCTGACTTACAATAAGACTTATTCTCGAAAGTCTCAGATACAAGCCCCATATTACATAATTCAAATAAAAATTCTCAGTACACGCACATTTTACAATATTGGAATGAAAATTTTCATTTACAAGCCCGACATTACAAAATTGGAATAGGTTTCAGTTACAAGCCCCATTTTCTCTTTTGAGAAAAAACCCTATTAATAAATAAGAAAAATAAATAAAAGCGCCATTTTACAAAAAAAAGAATGATAATTCTCATTTACAAGTCCCATTTTACATTACTGGAATGAATAACATAACTAACTAGATATAAGTATATTATCAAAATTGACTGCCTCGTTGGCCGAGTGGTCGCAAGTGCGACTGCCAGGCAAGGGGTCTTGGGTACGATTCCCGAGTCAGGCAAAGTATTACTGGGTTTTTAAAAATCTCAGTAGTAGCACGGCGTCTGGAAATATGCCCGGTATATGGCAATAGGCTCACCCCCTATTAGGTACACGGGACTAGCGGGAAAAGTGGGCGTTACATTGTATAGTGGCATTAAGTGCCGAAATGTGCACCTCTGCCTACCCCTTCGGGGATAAAAAGGCGTGATGTTATGTTATGTATCAAAATTGACAACCATAGTAGGTATAAAGAACGCGGACTTAATATATTGGAGATTTGGACCAATAATACAACTGGCAAAAATTAAATGAAATTACACAGTGTACACAATTAAATATATCACATACTGAACACACACAGACCCAGAACACTCATCAAATCAAATCAACAGCCTATAAGCCTCCACTGCTGAACAAAGGCCTCTTCTCACACGGGTAAGGTTTGAGCATTAATCACCACGCTTGCTCAATGCGGGTTGGCGATTTCAAACTTATAGTTTATGTTTTCCTTCACCGTTTGTGTGTAAATAATCTTAGGAAGTACATGTAATTCGGAAAACGACATTCCCTTAGAACGAAAGTCATCTATCGCTACACAAATAAAGAAAAAATATAACAATTTATCAAAATATAACTTCCGTCGACCAAAATCCTTTATACATCCTATACTATTATTATTCATTGTATATATATTATAATATCTTATATTGAAATTAAACCAGTTTTACATAAAAAAAACATAACTTCTTTTATAGCAAGTCGGGTAAATTCCTCTTTTTGTATAGTGCGTCGTAAGTGCCACTGCTGAGTCCGAGTTCCTAAATTCGATCATCGAGTTGAGTCAAACGTTTTAGAGATAAATAAATGTACTCTAAATGAATTATTTGTGGTTGTAGTAATTACTCCCGGTTAATACTCCCGGGTCGGGCAAAGTATTATTGGGTTTTTTAAAATATTCTCAGTAGTAGCACGGAGTCTGGAATTGTGTCCGGTACCTATATGGCAATAGGGCCCTATTACATATGGAACTCATAACATGAGTAGTGAAAAGTGAGTGTTACATTGTACAGTGGTATAATGTGCACCTCTGCTTACCCCATCGGGGATAAAAAGCGTGATGTTATGTTATGTAGTAGTTACGATATTTTAAAATTATAAATCGAAGTCAGAATTGTATAGCATTATAAATTCTCAATTATATAGTATTATCGACTGATATATGATGTAAAAAAAATAAAGATATATATATAAAAAAAACCTTATTTTATACAGAAATATTTATCATCACTTATAAAATAAAAAAGCTCCTACAATACTGATGAATCAACTTGATAATCAAACTTGTAACTTTTACAGCAGTCGCACAATCATAACACAAAAGTCAAAAACAAAAATAACACAAAATACAAACCCAAGCGTCGAACTTAGGTCAAAATATAAAACATGTTTTATTCTAGGAATTGAACCTAGAACAGTACAGTAAAATAGTCATCTCGTGGTTTTAACTTTTGAAAAATACATTTAAGATAGAGGTCCCATGTAATAGGGGGTGAGTCTATTGCCGTATACCGGACACAAATCTAGACTCCATTGATATGGAGTCTAGATTTGTGTCTGTGTTTTTTTGATTATCGAAAATGTATCTATAATGATTTATAGATACATTTTCGATAATCCAAGAAGACTTTGCCACTTTGCCAAGTCCCGGAATCCGGACCCAAAACTGCTTTGCATTAGCAAATTCAGGACCATTTGGTTAAAAGAGACCTATTACATGGGACTCACCCCCTATTACATGGGTCTCATAACATAAATAGTGAAAAGTTGGTGTTACATTGTACAGTGGCATTAAGTGCCGTAATGTGCACCTCTGCCTACCCCCTTCGGGATTAAAGGCGTGGCACACCACGCCTTTTAATGAGTCCCATGTAACACGACAGTGTTACATGGGACGCATAACATAACTGGTCTAAAGTTGGTGTTACATTGTATATTATTATGTGGACCTGTCTACCCCCTTGAGGATACAAAGATATATCTAATATATGTTGTAATAATACTGACATACTGAATCTTTTCAATTTCGATATCGAAATACTCATTTTAAGCCCTATGATTGCAGTCAAAAAATTCTTATTAAAATTTTCAGAAATTTGACCGAATATGTAACACAACTAAAATTCAATAAAAGAAGGAGTCGAACCAAAGACCTTTACTATTTAAACAAAACCAACGAGATAATCTAATTGATTATACATCGGGAATCGAACCCATATATCTAAGTAAATTAGTTCTTGTTAATACGACCACTATACAAAAAGAGATTAATTTAAAATTAATTTAAAACTCTGGTTAAATTTCATTAATTAAAAATAGAAATCTAAAATTATTGAATAAATTCCTTTAAGTACAATTAATTTAAAAATTCATTACTAAAGTGTCTTTACAATATTTTGAAATTTTAAAAAGTTTAAAATTAATTTTAAACTCAACAAACGAATGATAGAAGTTAAAAATTATAGAAGAAAATTCATAAATTCTCAGAATCAATATTTTAAAATGAATTCTTCTAAAGGACAGTGCAAACAAAAAAATCGTAAAAATAATGCTGAAAAAGAAATAATTAGTTTCCTAATTTTCAATTTATTTACAATATTCATAGATCGACGATTTAATTTTTTTTTCTTCCCATCACCATTTTTTTAGACTGGCAAGGCGTTAAACGTTGGTGTTGCCAGCGAATCTAGATTATTTACGACCCACAGTAGCGTGGCAACACTGCCTTTAGCGTCGCATGCATTATACCGCGAAGCATGTCGTGGGGGAATCATATTTTTCTCTATATAATAATAAAAGTAAATATCTTTTCTTATAAAAACAACGATGAGAAAAGGGGCTGAAATTAAAATTTAAACTAAAAATTTCAAAACCAAAATTAATAGTAAAGCACAATTTTTAACTCTTCAAACAAAAAGAACAACGTCCTGTAGTGTGTGATATATACAGGTTGATTAAAATTTTTTCAAAACAATTTTCAAACTTTTTAAAATGTGACATTATTTAGTCAGTGAATATGAACACTTTATGTTATTTTTTAAATCGCCCCTGTTCGCACCGTTGTAGGCAGTGTTTCCAAACATGATCCTTTGTTCTATTTATTGTTAATTGTACTATAATCATGATTTATTGATTTATCTGCTTAAAATAATGTCTAACCTTAGAATTTTTCGGTCGACGCGGCGTGGCCGATTGACAATTTTATATTATTTCGTATACTTTAAAGCTCACATTGTCATGTGCTCCGTTTTTAATGATATAGAGAGCCAAGTTGTGACTTTAATTATTATCCTGTAATTTAAATGAGTTGATGAGTTTATTAAGAAACCAAATCTTTTGAATAAATCACTTTAAGAGCATTTAAAATTGCCACAAATACCATTTCAAATCTCAATTTTAAACTGAAACTACATTAAGAATCTCAACATACCGCCAGAATATCATCATTGGACGAGATTCGAATTCTAAACTTCTTAAACCGTTGCCATTGCAAAATATATCATCGGTTCTATCCATAACATCTCATTTTGATGAATAAATCATCAATAGGCCACGACCGCGGCCGCCGCGCGGCGTCCGCTCCGCTCGCTCGCTCCGCTCCGCTCCCGCCGCACCGCTACCCACAAACAACGGAGCTACTATTTGCCTTTCAAAGCTATAGGGGGCGTCGCAGTCGTGTTATCGTGAAGAGCCTTTCATTTGATAATATTTCTAACATAAACTATTATCAGAACACTGTTTTAAATTATTTAAACAAGTTTTAAACTTTTTAAATATAATTAAAAATAGTTTAAAATTACAAGATATTACCATTTTCGAAAGGCTTTCGTCAGGAAACACAACCGTCATTAGGAAAAAATTAAATAATTGTTGTATACAGAAAGATCAACACCATAATAATCATTCATGAATAGAATATCGTCATTTAAAAATAAAAATCAATCTTCATTTCAAATTCATCAAAATATACACACGTCTTTGATATTAGTTTCATATAAAAGTTAATTACAAATTGGACAAATATATTCATTCTAAATAACGCTATTTTAATTTCGCTGATCAGAAAAAAGTCGGAATATATATTAACATATTTTAACGCAAATATTAATTAACAACTACACATATTTTTTCTGCTCAGTTTAAAACTATAAAATAAATTTAAAATTATTTTAAAACTAATATCATAGACGTCAATTAAAATTCAAACAAAAATTAAAATCGATTAAAATTCAATAATTTTATAAGCTACGTGTAACACTGATTATATAATAGTAATAATGAAAATTCGCACAGCAGAATATTCTCACTATATCGGGGATCGAACCCGAATCACTACATATATTAAACAAACCACATCACGCAGGATTCGAACCTGCCATATTACTAAAAAACCTGTAAAATAAATAAGATTATTAATTCGCATTTAAACATTATATAGGATAAAAATTACCAAAATGGGAATCGAACCCAACTAATGCGATCAGATCCATGTGTCTAAACCATTAATTAAAATTATTAATACTAGTAAAATAGAACAGTTTCAAAAAAAAAATGAAAATTTTCAAAAATAATATCAATCAAAACATGTTTGTGTTGGAATCAAATCAGATAAACTCCAAAAGTACTGAACCGATTTCGATAAAACTTTCATTTAAAACATTTTAAACACTTTTAAACTCCTCAACATCTCAAGTAGCAAAATTCATCGGATGTCGAAATCCGAGATTAAAGTTAACAAAATGCATCTTGCATATTGTGAAATTCTCAAAATCATATTATTTATTTTATGCAAATCGGTTAACAATTAGAAGAAATATATATTTGATAACATTTAAATCACGCTTTGCCAAAATATACTTTTGATTGGTCGTGTCCCCAATGCTGGGCAAAGGTCTTCAAAATATCACTACATAGTATAAAACAAAGTCGCTATCCGCAGTCTGTCTGTCCCGTATGCTTAGATCTTTAAAACTACGCAACGGATTTTGATGCGTTTTTTAACAGGTAGAGTGATTCTTAAGGAAGGTTTATGTGTATAATACATACATATTGCACCCGTGCGAAGCTGGGGCGGGTCGCTAATAACTATATCTATACTAATAAAGAGGAAAGATTTGTACCAATTTTTGTATGTTTGTAATGAATAGGCTCAAAAAGTACTGGGTCCATTTAAACAATTCTTTCACCAATAGAATGCTACATTCTTCCAATTTGACATAGGCTACATTTCATTTTGAAAAAAATTAGGGATCCTTGGTAAAATTTGAACAATGTAACCGAAGGTGTGGAAAATGAGTCTTAAAATGTTTTTCGTCGAATGCGCTGCCGAAACTATTAGCGATAGAACAAAATAATGTACAACAATATTGAAGAATATCATAATGTCTACAAAAAACTCCGCGGTAGCATATGTCCAACTATTGTACTACCAAGTTATGTCTAGTTATGTAGCTACTAGTTATGTCACTACAACAATCCAAATTTCCAAAAATAAATAATTGTCTACCCCGTGCGAAGCCGGGACGGGCTGCTAGTTATAAATTAAAAATGCATTATCGTTCGTTAGTCTCGCTAAAACTCGAATACGGCTGAACCGATTGATTTAATTTTCGTCGAAGTCCAGGGAAGGATAACCGGTACCAAGTTTCCCGGGTCAACTAGTATAATATATAAAGCTAAAGAGTTCAGTTTGTTTAAACGCGCAAAGCTCCGGTACTATGGTCCGATTTGAATAATGATTTTAGTGTTGGATAGTCCATTTATCGAGGAAGGCTATAGGCTATAAAACACCATGCTTATTTTTTTAAGGGGGGAAAATCATCGTATGCTCCCGCCTGGGTGAGGCGGGAGCGAGTGTCAGCCTTTTACTGACTAAAAACCACCCCGTTCCTTCTCCTGCACGTCGAGCCGGAGCCCCGGTTACCCGTTAGGTTCTCCGCGACAAAACACCATGCTTACGATCAATAGGAGCCAAGTAGTGAATGAAATCGCGAGAGTGGCTAGTACTTTAATATATGAAGCTGATGAATTTGTTTGAACGCGCTGAGCTACTGGTTCTATTATATTTTGATTTATTTATTTTCAGTTTCAGCCATGATCGTCCCACTGCAGGGCAACGGCCTCCCTACCGTCCTTCCACTCCTCTCTATCTATTATATTTGAATAAAATTATTGTGTTAAATAATCCATTTATCAAGGAAGGCTATAAATCTTTCGCTACTCATAAACTATTTGTCATAATTTCATCAAGTTTCAGACACAAAATCATTTATTATTTAATTTACACTTATACAATATACAACTGCCTTGTTCGATTCCCGGGTCGGGCAAAGTATTACAGCGGTTTTCAAAAAATTCTCAGTAATCGCACGGAGTCTGGAATTATGCCTGGCAGATGGCAATAGACTCACCCCCTATTACCTGGTACTCGTAACATAGATAGTGAAAAGTATGTGTTATATTGTACAGTGGCATTAAGTGCCGTAATGTGCACCTCTGCCTGCCTCTTCGGGGATAAAAAGCGTGATGTTATATTACAATATACAATGGCGGTTTTAATGCCTTGTGGCATTCTCTAACAGTCAACCTGAAGGTGATACACACAGACAGAATAGAAATTGTAAAATTTATTCAATTAGTACAGTACGAGGTACTTTTAGACGGTAAATGAAACAATGAAATGTCAGTCGGTCGGTCAGTCCTCTAGTGAAGCTATTTGCTTATTCCATAGTGTACATTTTCGCACAAGAGCCCCCGAAGGCCTTTGTGAATTAATAAGACAAATATATCTTACTAATATTATAAATGTGATAGTCTGTGTGTATGTATGTTACTCAAAAACGGCTGAAGAGATCGCGATAAAATTAAAACACGGGTAGATTATAGTCTGTAATAACACATGGAATACTTTTTATCTCACAAGAACGCGGACAAAGACGCTGCGCTAGCAGAAGCTAGTTTTTTCTATAAATGGCGCCGATGTGACTACACTAAATCCGTGACGTAGAAACTCGCGCAGGGTTTTTTTTGTTTTTAATGGTACAAGCTCGCCACAACCTTACAAAACCGCTGCAACTCCTGTAAGCCAGGATCTACAGTAGATACAACCACGAAAACACCGGGACACTGAAGTCCGGCGCGACCCAGGGACATGAATAACTGTCTTGGTTACGAAAAAATCTTTACAACAAGACCTTTGCCGCCACATCGACTAACACTACCCAGTTCCCCCGGCTCCCCCGTTTACCCCGGTTCCCCCCACTGACCTGTTCTCTGGCCTTATCCTTCTCCTCCTTCTCCTTCTTCCTCAGCTCGGCGAGGTATTCATTGAAGTACGTCTCCCTGTCGCGCGCCTTGTCTATACCTTTGTAGCGCTCGTCCCGACCGTGCTTCGATGTGAACTCACTGAACGATGACCTGGAGAAGAAAATTAATTATTATCTTACAATTATTATACATGCGAAAGTTTGTGTTAAATAATAAAAATAAATAAAGACTCGGGATGAAATTTGGAACAGAGTTAGTTTATGGTGTGGAGTAACACATAGGCTTTATATCCCACGGGAACACGGATAAAGTCGTTAGCAGAAGTACAAATACCTCTATACATACTTTTTTTTTAAGGGGGAAAATCATCGAATGACTGCTCCCGCCTGGGTGAGGCGGGAGGGAGTGTCAGACTCTTACTGACTAAAAACCACCCCGTTCCTTCTCCTGCACGTCGAGCCGGAGCCCCGGTTACCCGTTAAGTTCTCCGCAACAAGTATACATACTTGGAGTGCAGCTTGGCCTCGTCCATGAGCGCCCTGAAGGCGACCTTCTTCTGTTGAAGTCTGTTCTTCTTCTCCTTGCGTTCCTCCTCCGCACGGTCGCGCACATACTGGTCGAACACCTGAGGATGATACAAGTATTTGTTAGTTATTAAGTTAGTGACTAGGAGACCTAGATTCACCTGGATTCCTAGGATTTTTAATATGTGATATCGTGATAGTGTCGTGGTGGCCCGGAGATTTAAGACGTCCGCTTCTCATGCATAGGGATGCGGGTTCGAAATCTACCAATGGCAAGTACCAATGTGACTTTTTCCGAGTTATATGTACTGTCTAAGATTATCTAGACACCACTGACAAACGGTGAAGGAAACATCGTGAGGAAACCTGGACTAATAATTTCTAATTATAAGTTTGAAATCGCCAACCCGCATTGAGTAAGCGTGGTGATTAAGACTTAACCCTCTGCAACTGACGTGGTTAAATTGTTACAATTCAACTGAGGTGTATATTATACCAGACACCATTTCAACAGCAAATATTTTTGTAGAATTAAAGTATAGCGAGCACTATACAGTAAGGTACTCGCAGCAGTGATGCTCGTATTTGAAAAATGACTGTATAACACGTGATTTTGTATTTTTTTTTTTTTTTTTTTTATGTTTGATGGGGCGACGTTTGACCACTATCTCGCCTGGTGGTAAGCGATGATGCGGTCTACGATGTAGCACGTCGTCCCATAAGCAACCTATTCACTCGGGCCTTGAAGACTCCCAGGTTGTACCCTTCAGGAAATACAGACTCTGGCAAAGAATTCCACTCTTTAGCAGTACGCACAAGGAAGCTTGAAGCGAAGCGCTTCGTGCGTGTGGGCGGAACATCTACCATGAAACGGTGACGCTTCGCCGATTGTCTTGTGGTACGATGATGGAAAGGACTAGGGGGAATCAAGTTGTGCAATTCCCCTGCACACTCACCGAAATGTATCCGGTAGAAAACCGAAAGGCTTGCAACCTTACGCCTGTGCTCGAGGCTTTGAAGCCGAGCCTTCACAAGCGCATCATCGTCGATGAGCCTCTTGGCACGCCTCTCAATGTGCTCTAACGCGTCCAGCTGATATTTTGCCGAGCCGTCCCAAAGATGAGAGCAGTACTCCATACAGGACCGAACCTGTGCCTGGTACAGGCTCAGCAATTGTTTCGGCGTGAAGTACCGTCTCACCCTCCATAGGATACCCAACTTCCTACCAGCCAGTTGCGCTTTTGACTCTATATAGGAGCCAAAGTTGAGTGTGGGCGTCAGAGTTACACCAAGAAGCTCAAGATGATCGGTCATCGGTACGGACACATTCCGGAAAGTAGGAGTCAGCGGAAATTGACTCCGTTTGGTGGAGAATAGACACGCCTGGGTTTTGCTAGCGTTGAACCTAACCAAGTTGGCGTCACCCCAGTCTGAGACCGCCTTCAAGGTCGAGTTCAAACGATCGACCATGGATTCTCTTAAAGACTGGATCTGTGTTCCGCTAGTCCGCGCACTGGACACATACCTTTCAACAACTGTGCTGTCATCTGCATACCCAAAGATACCGGGCTTAAGCAGGTCGTTTATGTGGAGCAAAAAGAGCGTCGCTGAAAGTACTGACCCCTGAGGGACGCCGGCATTAATACCGAATTGGTCAGACGAGCAGCCATCGATGACTACTCGTATTGACCGATCCCTCAGAAAGTCTGCTATCCATCTGCACAGACCAGTAGGAAGTCCATATGCAGGAAGCTTGCCGATTAGACTGTCGTGCCAAACCCTGTCAAAGGCCTTCGAGACATCGAGGGAGACTGCTAATGCCTCCCCGTGCCCCTCTATGGCCTCGCTCGCTCAGTCGATCGGTTACGTCGAAACCCGTATTGCCGATCGCTGAGGAGATCGTTACCTTCAAGGTATGCCAGGAGTCTATTGTTGAGTACACGTTCCATGCTCTTGCAGAGTATGGACGTGACCGAAATAGGACGGTAATTATTAGGGTCGGCACGACTACCTTTTTTAGGCACAGGCTGTACGTTGGCCAGCTTCCATGCAACCGGTACTAGACCCGTCTCCAAGGAAAGGCGAAACAGACGTGTCAAGATTGGAGACAACTCAGGCGCACAGGTTTTTAAAACCAGGGCTGGGATTCCGTCGGGACCACTGGCCTTGTTCACGTCCAGATCGCGTAGCGTCCTATATACCTCCCTCTGTCGAATGCGAATTTGCGACAAATTCGTCTTGCATACGCTATTAAGAGAAGGAGGCAAGGCGCCACCAGTGTCAAGACGCGAAGATTCCGCAAATAGAGAAGCAAATAGATTCGCTTTCTCTACCGCAGTGTGAGCCAGCGTCCCGTCAGACCTCAGGAGCGGAGGAAGTGAGGAGCGACAGAAGTTCGATTCAACCGCCTTGGCCAGGGACCAAAAGCTTTACTTCCCGCTGGGTAGGAAGCTAGTTTGTTCCCTATACGGCCAATATGGTTAAATCGAGCCATCCGTAATGCCTTTTTGCATGACTTGGCAGCCCGATTAAAGGCTCTCTTCTTTTGATGAATGTCATCAGCCCTACGGCGCCTGGCATCCGCCCATGCCAAGTATGCCGCCTGCTTTTGCGCTTCGGCACGTCCGCAGTCGGCATCGAACCAAGGACGGGACCCACCAAAGGATGTCACGTCCGAGAATGGAATGTAGTATTCCATGCCCTGGCGCAGCACCCCCGTTACGGCTTCCGCACAAGCTGACGGGTCATCAGAAGAGAAGCAAACGGGCCGCCAAGGATAGGATGCGAAAAAAGATCGCATCCCATCCCAGTCCGCTGACTTGTATCGCCACATCCGCCGAGGTCCTCTGGGACTCGGATCTGGTGGGGAGTGTGTGGATACAGATTTCACCAGACAGTGGTCGGAGCTACCTAGAGGTGATGAGACTGTCACCGAGTAGCGATCTGGATCAGTTGTCAGCAGAAGGTCTAAGCAATTGGCAGTGTGCGTATCGACATCGGGTACCCTTGTGGCTTCCTGGACCAGCTGGGTCAGGCCGAGCGAAAGCGCAAGTTTACGCATTTCCCTTCCAGCACGGTCGGTGCACTGGTATGGGAATAACCACTCCTGATGATGAGCGTTAAAATCCCCCAGTAACACCAACTGGGCCGAAGGGTACGCCTGTCGAGCCGCATCCGCCGCTTCACCGAGATATTGCGCTAATCTGGTCGCCTCCAAATCTCCGCTGTGCGACCGATAGACACAGGCATAAAGAATTTTCTCCATGCCTATGTCTGCCAGTATCCAAAGGGCAGAAAAACTAGGTATTTCGCGGTGTCTGTGGGACTACACGTCAGCCGCAGACGGTTAAAGCTTTTCCGTGTGAGAAGATGCCTTTGGTCAGCAGTAGATACATATATGCTGTGTTATCATGATTGTATTGTAGTCCCATAGTCGTTTTAGAGGCCGTCAGGCCTTCCGCGGCTAAAGAAACATTTAGGCCGAGGATTGAACACGAATGAAACGTCAAAAATTTAATTATCCGTATGTCTGAGGCTTTAGTACGAGTTTGACGCTCTAATTGGCCGGCACCAATGAACCAACCAATCACAGCGCCGAACATGGACTCGTGACGATTACTATAGACGTAACACAAACTCGTACTAAGGCCTCACAGATTAATGCTCATATAGTTTATAGACACAATTGAGTGAGTACCGTCATTATAGACACAATTAAAGAACAATACGTTGCGGTCACCGGTGACCGCTCGGTGTTTGACAGTTTAAACCTAAAAAAATACTCGTACTAAGGCCTCTATTAGTTTCTTCTCCTTCTCCTGCCTTGATATTTGACCCGATTTAACGAAAATGTTTAGTTTCTCACCTGGCGCCTCTCCTTGGAGTTCAGCATGAGATATCTTGGATCGAAGACGATCTTGTGCAGCTCCTTCTCCCAGGTGGAGAACGCGGAGACGTCCTTCTCCTGCAGCATGCGCAGGAAGGCGGCCAGGCGCTGCGGGTGCGGCAGCGAGCCTCGCTCGCGCGCCGCGCGCACCTCGGCCTCCACGGCCGCCGCCGCGCCCACCAGGATCGTGCCCGCGCCCGACAGCGAGCTGTGCGCGGGCTTCTCTGTTGCCGACGACACTCATTATTATTGTTATTGCTAGCTGTGCCCGTGACTCCGTCCGCGTGGAATACTGATTCACAGCTTCTACTCCATAGGTTAGCAATATTTATGCAAAATTTGAACTAAAATCAGTACTTTTTTTAGTTTAGTCCTGACATACATACAGACAAACAGACAAGAATTCTAAAAACCATTTTTTTGCTCCTCTTTGATTGTAGATCATGACCCATGTATTCTTTAGATGTATTGATTTTTTGACTACACGATCGATACGTTGGCTGGGCAACACGTGTAGCTGGTTCAATTCCCGCGCGGAATAATTCTTTGTGTGATCCACAAATTGTTGTTCCGTGTCTGTGTGATGTGTATGTGAACATGTATGTTTGTAAACGAACCCACGACACTGGAGAGGATCGTAATGTGGGGCGACGTTTAAAAAGGTCTTGACAATATACTGGTTTTAAAACATTTAGATGATAATAATGTATTTTTATTTAATTTTAATTAATTTCGATAACTATTTTGTTGTTAACTTAGCGACTACTCGCGAAGAAAACCAAATTAACATCGCAGAAAAATACCAAATAATAAAACAGCAACCTACCATCATCAACCTTGGTCTTCTTGGCAGCATCAGCCTCTTCGGTGTTGGGCTCAGCAGTTCGCTTCAGCTCGCCGTTAGCCGCCTTGTTACCCGAGGCCGCCGCCGCGTCCTTTCGCTGCAACAAACGTATGAAAAAACATTATTATATGATAATATTAAAAATATACTTTAAAATAACTTTTTGAGTCACGGTCGGCTATAGACGTCAAATAAAATGTATATAATTATATATATATATATATATATTATGGCTTTCGCGAAACACTAAATAAGAGATCGATCGAGACTCCATAGCCAGGGGCGTAACTACAGGGAGACAAGTCAGCAAAATGCCACAAGCAGGGGACCCATTCAGAAGTTTTTCATCCCAACTCAATTAGGAACAGGGTCCCAGTTCCTGTCGATGAATTTGTCACGGGCTCTGAACGGTGTAGTTACGCCACTGCCCATAGTTTGACAAACGAGGTAGGACTAAGGTATTTATTAATTAAAGGATGACGAGAAAACATGTATATGAAATTTACCTACCAACCAAAAACGACCAGGATGCTTACTCATGAAACCAACCTCAATCTCAAATTGAAATTGCATTGAGGTAGCTCAATGCAATTTTAATCCAATAAACTCTACAACCCCTATTGTAGCTGTTCAAATAGAATTCGGAGTACGGAATATAAAACCAAACTCAATATGTACCATTTAGTTCATTAAAGATCCACGCAATACGGGTGCAATGGGTGCTAGTGTCGCATCTCAAGAGTACGAAATTTCACAATATCAATGTGTATCGATATCGGAATTGGATTCAAGAGTAAGCCCGCAAACGTATGTCCATTTTTTTAAGGGGGGAATATTATCGAATGACTGCTCCCGCCTGGGTAAGGCGGGAGGGAGTGTTAGACTCTTACTGACTAAAAACCACCCCGTTCCTTCTCCTGCGCTTTGAGAAGGAGCCCCGGCAACCCGTTAGGTTCTCCGTGACAATACCTATCCATAGAAGGGTATCTTGTTCCTATTGAGCGATGGGCCCAACAATACTCCATGTCCTTTAATAGATATCATTTAAGTAACTGAAACATTTCCCCACAACGTATTGAGACTAGCCCCCGTAATAACAAATGATAGTCATGAAATGAGCTTTTTAGCGACATACGTCTGGTCGTCATTGGTCGGTAGGTACGTCAAACGTCAAAAGTCCACTGTGAGTGATGTTCACACGGCAATGCGTAAGTAATTTCATATTAATGTGCATAAAAACGCGTGCGTACGCATAAACACACGCACGTGTACGCACACGGATAAAAATATGCGTGTGCATGTGTGTATAAGCGCTGCAGCGCAACCGATAGTCGTCTTACGGTGGACTTTTGACCTTTGACTGTAAATTCTGCCCGTCATCTTTTGTAACTACAAACGATGACGATAGTTTGCATAGAGGGCGCTTAGCAGCTGAATATAACACTCTAATTTAAGCTAGGTAATAAAAAATAATGCCAGTGGTGAAAAGCTAGTCCGCGGTTAATAATATTATAGTTAGTTACTTTTTTATGGAATAGAAGGCAAACGATCAGACGGATCACCTGATGGTAAGCGATCAGTGCTGCCCAAGGACACCCGCAACACCAGAGGAGCCACAGGTGCGTTGACGGCCTTTTAGAAAGGAATACGCACTTTTCTTGAAGGTTTGAACTTCGCCCGCGTTTGTGTAGGAGGAAGAGTAGCCTGTGTGTAATTCCTGATCATAATGTATCCCTGTTCCAAATGTAATTCCGATCCCTTCAGCCGTATCGACGTATTCGTGTAACAAACACACAAACACACTCACATACTTTCGGTTTTGTAATATTTGTGAATGTGACAGTTCGTGAGGCTGTATATTTGTCTCTTTCACACAAAAACTACTCAACGGATTTGAAATTGCGTTGTTGGCCGAATGGTCGCAAGTGCGACTGCCGGGCAAGGGGTTTCGGGGTCAAAAAAAACTCAGTAGTAGCACGGAGTCTGGAAATGTATATGGCAATAGGCTCACCCCTATTACATAGGACTCTAAACATAAATAATGAAAAGTGGGTGTTACATTATACAGTGGCTTTAAGTGCCGTAATGTGCACCTCTGCCTATGTGATGTTATGTTATGGATCTGAAACTTGGTACAGAAATATATTATAGTTCAGAATAACACATAGGCTACTATGTAATCCTGAGAACTCGGGAGAAACCACTGTGACGAGATAGTTGAATACAATTCAAGATGATCGGTCTATCATTGACAAAACTAAATAAAAAGTTCAGAAACTTTTTGCGCAATTAATTCACTAACCATTCACCACAGACATTAAATAACAGCTAAAAACAATATATAATGATATAATACAGCATGTAAACGGAACGCTTCTAAAACACTGACAATTAAAAACAGTTTTTACAATAGGTTAGTTTTCAAATTTTTTTTTTTTAATGTCCGTCTGGTAGATTATTTTAAAACATTAGACATGTATTTTTTCTCTTCTCACAAAATTAAATGCTTTCGACGATATATTGATTTGAAATGTCGTATGACGTCACAGCACGTTGTGACGAAATACCTCCCACACCTAAACTTAACTCTATTTTATTTAAGTACTGTAACTTTATACGACAAAATAAAAAAATACGTGTCTAATATTTTTTCATTATCTAACTGACGGACTAATTACATTTTTAATTTTCTTTCCCTGGCAACTACACTATTTGAATCGTTTTCGCGTTATTCATGCAACATCAGCCTTGAGCAGTTAATTACAACTATTGTAACATAACATAATGTGTCGTGGTGGCCCGGAGGTTTAAGACGCCCGCTTCTCATGCATGAGGATGCGGGCTCGAAGCCTACCAACGGCAAGTACCAATGTGACTTTTCCGAGTTATATGTACTGTCTAAGATTATCTAGACACCACTGACCAACGGTGAAGGAAAACATCGTGAGGAAACCTGGGCTTATAATTTCTAATTATAAGTTTGTGATTGCCATCCCGCATTGAGCAAGCATGGTGGTTAATGCTCAAACATTCTCCGTGTGAGAAGAGGCTTTGTTTAGCAGTGGGCATCTATAGGCTGTTGATGATGATTATTACGTGAAAAAAAACAACTTCTTTTTGACTATCACCTGTCAGCGTTTACCGGGAGCGATCCATTAACACCCTGAATACTGGACAGTCGCATAAAATAATAATACTAATAATAAAATTGCATTAGCCATTCCTGTCTATCTACTCACGCAAAGCTGCCGTGATGATTCGCATATCGCTAGGATAACTACTTTCATTTCTATTGAGCAACATTTTTTAGTAATTCTATAATTTAACTGACTGCCTCATTGGCCGAGTGGTCGCAAGTGCGCCTGCCGGGCAAGAGGTCTCGGGTTCGATTCCCGGGTCGGGCAAAGTATTACTGGGTTTTTCAAAAAATTCCCAGTAGTAGCACGGAGTCTGGAATTGTGCCTGGTATATGGCAATAGGCTCACCCCCTATTACATGGGACTCATAACATAAATAGTGAAAAGTGGGTGTTACATTGTACAGTGGCATTAATGTACACCTCTGCCTACCCCTTCGGGGATAAAAGGCGTGATGTTATGTATGTATGTATGTCTATAATTTAAAAGGTAATAAACAAAACCTTCTACTTTTTTGAAGTCGCTTAAAACTGATAGAAATATTTTCTTACTTAATATTATGAATGCGTCACGAAGGGATAGGCAGAGGTGCACATTACGGCACCATGCCACTGTATAATGTAACACCCATTATCCACTATTTGTGTTATGAGTCCCATGTAATAAGGAGCGACCACTCGGCCAAGGAGGCAGTCTAATGAATTATTATATAGTAAACGTCATAGGTACTAAAGTCAAAAACCATATGAATAAATATATCTTATCCGGACTAACGATTGTATACTCATTTCAAAAAAAAATGTTACTCAACAAAAAATCGCACAGGAATTCTGTATGTGTAAATACATGTCATAGGCAGTATATATTACAACATTTTTAAGGGTGACTGTGTAAGGGATGTTCAAAGTCAAAGCATTTATTTCATTCAACCCTTAATGGGGTAGACGACTAATTTTTATTTTAATGTCCGTCTGGTAGATTATTTAAAAATATTAGACACGTATTTTTTATTTTCTCACGGAAACGAATAGTTTTGAAGATATATTGATTTGAAATGTCGCGTGACGTCACTTCTCAGTACATTTTATACTAAGAAATGACGTTTTACCCCCCACTCCTAAACTTTAACTCGTTTTATCTAAGTATTGTTTTATTATACGACAAAATAAAAAAATACGTGTCTAATATTTTTTTATTACCTAACTTACGGACTAATTATATTTTTAATTTTTATACACTGTCAACATCCCCATTAGGCACTTCTGAAACGTCATAATAGTCTGTCAGTGAAGGTAGGCGCTCGTTGCAAAGTGTAGTTTTAAATGGAGAAGAACGAGGAAGAAACCACATCGGTACACATTTCAAAGAAAAAAATTTTACCACTCATACATTATCTGATCCTTTATCTATTGTACAAAAATATATGTGAGAACGGTGTAGCGACAATACAACGTCAAAATTAACGGGACTACGGATTTAAACATGGCGTCCACAAAATGGAAAAGTTATAATTTATGGAGGCGAAGGAGTTAATAATCTGAGAATCTCGTAGAATGAAAATATTACTTTACTTTATTTATACTTTCTCTAGGTAGAGACCGCCATAGACGGATATATATCGACTAGATTGGAGATATATTAAAAGAAGGGCCAAATTAAAAGTACCCTTAACCGACGAGCATGCATGAATAGACTGATGACTGTTGATGAAGCGAAAGATGTATGTTAGAATCGTTGCAATTGGCGTTCCATAGTGTCTGCCTGCCCCCATTAGATATAGGTATTTAGGTACTTTTTCTCTTACACAATCGTCCCTTATTTTGCTAATATAATTATGACTATAATATAGGACTTCATGTATCATACAGTGGAGACCTTTTTACTCGGACCACCCCGGACCTTAGCTATGAGATACAAGCTAATGTGCGGTTTCATTCGCTTTTCGAATCCTATTGATCGTAGCGTGATGTTTTATAGGCTGAAGCCTTCCTCGATCAATGAACTATCCAACACAAAACCACCAACTGTGATCTCGTCTCGTGTATCTTCGTAATTACAATTGGTAGCAAAGAGATGGAGCCGCTTTTTCTTTTATCCCCGAAGGGGTAGGCCGAGGTGCTCTTAATACCTATACAATGTAACACCGACTTTCCACTATCTATGTTATGAGTCCCATGTAATAGGGGGTCAGTCTATTGACATATACCGGGCACAATTCCAATACTTCGTGATACTACTGAAAATTTAAAAAAATCTAAAAGTACTTTGTCCGTCCCGGGAATCGAACCCGAGACCCTTCGGTCAGCAGTCGCACTTGCGGCCACTCGGCCAACGAGGCAGTTTCTTTTCTTTTTCATTTATTAATAAATATTTTCTGTTAAAGTATTTTATTGATTGGCAGATAGGTCTTTTCATCAACTCTACCGCAAAGCCTGAAGACAAAATGCTTCAACGAGTGCGTCCTTCCAGTAATGACATACGGAGCCGAGACGTGGACCTGGACACTGACAGTGCGACTGGTCCACCAATTTGACTGCACGGTTGTTGGTGCGGTGGCTGGGCAACCGGCTGCCGTGCAACGTGTCGCGGGTTCGATTCCCGCACGGGACAACACTTTGTGTGATCCACAAAATGTTGTTTCGGGTCTGGGTGTCATTGTGTATGTGAACTTGTATGTTTGTAAACGCACCCACGACACAGGCGAAAATCCTAGTGTGGGGCAACGTTATAAAAAAAAAAATCAAGGTGGCGCAACGAGCTATGGAGAGGGCTATGCTCGAAGTCTCTTTGAAATTTTCTCTCGTGTTGGCAATGTTACAGACTGTAACCAGTTACAGTCTGATATCAACACTTTGCTGGAATGGTGTGCATGTGTGTTCAGTTATTGCATTCACACGTGCAAAAAATCCAATCACTTTTGAATACACCGCAAATGACCACATCTTGCAGCGTCTAGCGGAAGTACGAGACCTGGGTGTCATTTACGACTCCAAACTTTCTTTTAACGTACACTGTGCGGATGTCTCCAGCAAATGTAGGAAAACTATGGGTTTCATATGTCGCATGTCTAAAGATTTTAGACATCAAAACAGTGCTATCACCCTATACAGGTCCCTTGTGCTTAGCAGACTTGAGTATGCGTCAATAGTCTGGAATCCTAAATATAAGGTACATACTGACCTGATTGAGTCGACTCAACGCCGTTTTGTGCGCTTCATGTCTCATAGGTATGGCTTAAAAAGGGAACTTCTGACGTATGCACAGCGTTGTGCTCATTTTGGGTTGCCGAACTTGGGAATTAGGCGGTCCTACCAGGACTTGGTATATTTGTTTAAAATTATGAATGGGATCCTTGCCACGAGCTTATTATCGCAGATTCACCTCAGGATCCCTACCAGATCTGTTAGACGCGAGATGTTTTTCTCTTTGCCAATGTGCAACAACAATGTATCGTCTCACAATCCTGTGATAAGGATGTGTCGCAAGTACAACGAGCTACTCTCGAGTGACATGGGCGTGCCTGATATCCACAATACCTCGCTTCACAAATTTAAAAATATTGTTAAGAAATTGTTATTTGGTTGGTCCGATAATGAGGACAATATTGAATAATGTATCTATTGTCTAATTGCATTCTTAATTCTCTTTATTATTACAACATAATACATAACATCACGCCTTTTATCCCCGAAGGGGTAGGCAGAGGTGCACATTCTACCACAGTACAATGTAACACCCACTTTTCACTAGTTGTTATGAGTCCCATGTAATAGGGGGTGAGCCTATTGCCATATACCGGGCACATTTCCAGACTCCGTGCTACTACTGAGAATTTTAAAAAACCCAGTAATACTTTGCCCGACCCGGGAATCGAACCCGAGACCCCTTGCCCGGCAGTCGCACTTGCGACTACTCGGCCAACGAGGCAGTTATTATTACAATTTATCTCTAAATTTGTTCTGGATTATAACTAATTATAAATAATTGTTAATAAATAAATACTAGTCGTTGCATGTCATGTTGTGTGTACATACTTGTGGAAGCATGGTCTGCCATTTACAGTTTTGTTATGTTACTCTGTTGTGTATTGTGCTGTGTTTCTGTTTTGTGTACCTAATAAATAAAATAAATAAATGAAGGATAGGATCCGTAACGAGGTGATCCGACAGAGAACTAAAGTTACCGACGTAGACTAGCAAGCTGAAATGGCAGCGGGCCGGTCATATTTGTCGAAGAACCGATGACCCTTGGGGTAGACGTGTTCTGGAGTGGAGACCACGTTTAGGCAAAGGTAGTGTAGGACGCCCTCCAGGTAGCAAGGTAGCAGCTGAAGATCGAGCTCAGTGGCGTGCAATTGGAGAGGCCTATGTCCAGCATTGGACGAGAACAGGCTATTGATGATTGATGATGAACGTATTGGCTATGTGCAAAGCGAGTAGTGGCGGACAGATAACGACCGCAGAGCTCAACACGGCAGAAATTGGAAACAAATGCGAATGATTCAAACCCGGTTTTTATTATTATATTCATTTTACAGTAAAACTATTGAATAAATTGCACTTAAATAATGTCAACAATCTTTATTACATATAATTCTTCTGTGAGTGTGTATGTCACTGAACTTCTCTCAAACGACTGGACCGATTTTGATGAATTTTTTTGTGTGTGTTCAAGGGGATCTGGGAATGGTTTAGATTCACAAATCAGCCCGGCAGATGGCGCTGCAGTCGACGTTTAGGTTATTTATCCTAAACAGCTTAACTAATTTGAATGAATTTTTGTTTATACATTCAAGTGGATATGCAGGACTACGTCTGTTGGGTGCGCTAGTACTATTTTAATCTTTGGTTTTATTTATATTTGCAAAGAAAATTATAATGTTTACATTGTTATTATTTGACAGCTTCCGCAAATGTTGTAAACGCTACGCGTCGCCACCGTTGCGCACATAGCCAATATCGTATAAGACGCAATTTACCTTTATAATGAGAGCATTTTGTTGTAAGAGGAACATTTTTTCTATAGAATAAAAAAAACGTTAATGGCTCCGTATCTTTGCTCCAAAGTGAACATGTTAAACACATCAAAACGGCTGAAGGGATCGTGATGAAATTTGGAACAGGGGTAGATTATGGTGTGGAATATCACATAGCCTTTATATCGCACGAAGCCGCAGACCAAAGCTAGTAATAGGGTAGATGACTAATTTTTATTTTAATGTCCGTCTGGTAGATTATTTTATATCATTAGACACGTATTTTTAGTTTTCTATAGAAACGAATACTTTCGACGATATATTGATTTGAATTGTCGCGTGACGTCACTTCTATGTACATTTTATACGTAGAAATGACGTTTTAGCCTCCCACTCCTAAAGTATGATTCGTTATATTTAAGTATCATTTTATTACACGACAAAATAAAAAAATACGTGTCTAACATTTTTTTCATTACCTAACTGACGGACTAATTAGATTTTTAGTTTTCATACCCTGTCATCATCCATATTCAATAATTGGTCCGAGTAATCAAGTCTCTACTATAATAATATCCAATTATCCATGCATAACAAAGTACGTATATTGAAGTACTTGTGCCACGTCTTGTGTAGAATCACGGTTATTCGACACCGGCGTCGCGAAGTGCTGAGCACGACAGACTCGTTTCGTCCAGTTTCCGACCCACCCTGAGTAGTCCTAATTGATAAATTATACTTTAGAACTTTTGTCAGAATATTTAGCAGGATTTTTTTTTTGGGGGAAAATCATCGAATGCCTTCTCCCGCCTGGGTCAGGCGGGAGAGAATGTCGGACTCTTACTGACTAAAAACCACCCCGTTCCTTCTCCTGCACGTCGAGCCGGAGCCCCGGTTACCCGTTAGGTTCTCCGTGACATATTTAGCAGGATAGGACTACTCGAGAATCTGACCCATGACCGCTCGAAAGTAGCTAGCGACATCTTTATCTATTTTTTTTAAATAAACCTTTAATAGATAATGATTTACATTAATGAAATACTATGAAGGGTAGAAATAAGCCGCTGAGTAAATATTGTAACGAATCTAGCCATTTATATTATAATTTAGTGAGTGCGACATACTAAATTAATAATTATGTTTTTCGGCTTACTTACGTTATTATTTGACGAGGAACTGGACTAGTTTCAAGCCATGCTAGAGGCTCATATACATGTAACTAGTCGAATTTCCGTCAAATAAATACGTGAGTACCTAAGCCGAAAACATAATAAATAACTCGACTAGTTTCAGTAGAGTATCATTGAGTACACGTTTAGCGCGGTGGTAGGGCAACCGGCTGCCGCACAACATGTAGCGGGTTCGATTTCCGCACGGAGCAACTCTTTGTGTGATTTACAAATTGTTGTTTCGGGTCTGGGTGTCATGTGCTTATGATATTGTATGTTTGTAAACGCACCCACGACACGGGAGAAAAACCAAGTGTAAGGCAATGTTTAAAAAATAAAATTCATGAGCAGTATTCCGCGACCCTCGACGCGAAATATGAGCCTCTAGCATGGCTTGGAACTACTTGAGTTCCTCGTCAAACAGCGAAAATATAATAATTTATTTATTTGGACGGACAAATATTTATTTTCTATTATACCCATACCTTATAACCTTGTACTCACTGAGCAATACTTCGCTTCGATATGTCATCATCATTTTTTCCTTCAATTCTCATTTCTACCATCCATAGCAGACACAAGTACAATGTAACTAAATTAATGAATTCGCAACGCTGTGGGAACAGAAGCCTATACAATTGCATTTTTGCACATCATAGATGGCGGTGGAGTCGTTTAAGATCGTATCAGTCTTATAGCATTTTATGCTCGGTTGAATTCAGGACATGAAATAGCTGTTAAACATTATAAAGACTTTTTAAAATAAGATATTATTGGTCTAGTAGATCTTAAACGACACCAGCGCCTCTAGCGGCGCTAAAATACCTCATTTAACTTAAAGGCGTTCGCTTAGCTTAGGAGTTTAGCAAGAACATTAACCATACTGTTACGGGGTAGACAGAGGTGGACATGTACAATGTAACACCCACTTTTCACTATTTATGTTATGAGTCCCCTGTAATAGGGGGTGAGCGTATTGCCATATATCACACCCCTTAAAATTAATAATTGGAAGTTGTAGACAGCCTTGTTGGCCGAGTGGTCGCAAGTGCGAAGGTCGGGCAAGGGGTCTCGGGTTCGATTCCCAGGTGGAGCAAAGTATTACTGGGTCTAAAAAAACTCAGTAATAGCACGGAGCCTAGGATTATGCCTGGTATATGGCAATAAGCTCACCCCTTATTACATGGGACTTGTGACATGAATAGTGAAAAGTGGGTATTACATTGTACAGTGGCATTAAGTGCCGTAATGTGCACCTCTGCCTAACCCATCGGAGATGAAAGGCGTGATGTTATGGTATGGTATTATAAGTTAAAAAAACCCCAAAAATACGTTTAATGTACTCGCTAGCTCAAAATTAATATCAGTATTACTAACCGTACTTAAATTCATTTAATAGTTACTTACCACTACCCAGTCTTTAGCAATAGGGTAGATGATTTGCTAATTTTTATTTTAATGTCCGTCTGGTAGATTATTGACATTAGACACGTATTTTTTATTTTCTTACAGAAACAAATACATTCGACGATATATTGATTTGAAATATCGCGTGACGTCACTTCTAGGTACGTTTTATATGTAGAAATGACGTAACTAGCTCCCACTCCTAAACTTAATTTCGTTTTATGTAAGTATTATAACTTTATATGACAATATAAATAAATATGTGTCTAATATTTTTTCAATATCTAACTGACGGACTAATTAGATGTTTCATTTTCATTCCCTGGCAACTACCCTATTGTTTTCGAAACAAAATCGATACTTTTAAATCGAGTTTTAGTAATCATTCAATGTCTTCGAGTACGGGAGTTAAAATAAAATGTTTTTAAATATTTGAGTACAGAAACAAGCATATCAAGACACCCACCGTCATTAAACTAATCCATTATAGACCTTATTTGCAATGTTTAGAGACTACTTTTGTATAAACAAATTTTGAGGATTCATAACAGGTGTTTGTGTACGAGTTAATGTATTTTCGACACTATTCATAAAGCAATAAAGTCTATTGTGCAGCTTGATGTGCTTAGTCTGTATAAATTTCGATAGTGCCAATCAAAATAAAATTATAAAGAATTTGGATGCCAATTCATAACATCTAATAGATCAACGGGACGACTTTAAGGTTCAATTTTATTTCTTGGATGTTATTTAGTCTTATCAATATACAAACAGTACCTGCAGCTCCAGCAGCGCGGGCGGCGGGTGGCTGACGGCCTTGTCGACGTCGGCGCGGCCCAGCAGTAGCGCGGGCCGCTCCCAGACAGACGAGTGCGCGGCCGAGTTGTAGAAGAACACCGACCCGTCGCCCGTCCACACCACGCACCTGCGGAGACACACGGACCACTATGTACACTCTCAGTACCTCGCACCTACGGAGACACACGGACCACTATGTACACTCTCAGTACCTCGCACCTACGGAGACACACGGACCACTATGTACACTCTCAGTACCTCGCACCTACGGAGACACACGGACCACTATGTACACTCTCAGTACCTCGCACCTACGGAGACACACGGACCACTATGTACACTCTCAGTACCTCGCACCTACGGAGACACACGGACCACTATGTACACTCTCAGTACCTCGCACCTACGGAGACACACGGACCACTATGTACACTCTCAGTACCTCGCACCTACGGAGACACACGGACCACTATGTACACTCTCAGTACCTCGCACCTACGGAGACACACGGACCACTATGTACACTCTCAGTACCTCGCACCTACGGAGACACACGGACCACTATGTACACTCTCAGTACCTCGCACCTACGGAGACACACGGACCACTATGTACACTCTCAGTACCTCGCACCTACGGAGACACACGGACCACTATGTACACTCTCAGTACCTCGCACCTACGGAGACACACGGACCACTATGTACACTCTCAGTACCTCGCACCTACGGAGACACACGGACCACTATGTACACTCTCAGTACCTCGCACCTACGGAGACACACGGACCACTATGTACACTCTCAGTACCTCGCACCTACGGAGACACACGGACCACTATGTACACTCTCAGTACCTCGCACCTACGGAGACACACGGACCACTATGTACACTCTCAGTACCACGCACCTACGGAGACACACGGACCACTATGTACACTCTCAGTACCTCGCACCTACGGAGACACACGGACCACTATGTACACTCTCAGTACCTCGCACCTACGGAGACACACGGACCACTATGTACACTCTCAGTACCTCGCACCTACGGAGACACACGGACCACTATGTACACTCTCAGTACCTCGCACCTACGGAGACACACGGACCACTATGTACACTCTCAGTACCTCGCACCTACGGAGACACACGGACCACTATGTACACTCTCAGTACCACGCACCTACGGAGACACACGAACCACTATGTACACTCTCAGTACCACGCACCTACGGAGACACACGGACCACTATGTACACTCTCAGTACCACGCGCCTACGGAGACACACGGACCACTATGTACACTCTCAGTACCACGCACCTACGGATACACACGGACCACTATGTACACTCTCAGTACCACGCACCTACGGAGACACACGGACCACTATGTACACTCTCAGTACCAACTTCCATACTACGCACCACGGCACGACAGAGACGCGAGCCCCGCAACGTGCTCCAAACTACTCCGTGCCACATGGCACGGAGTAGTTTGGAGCACGTTTTGAAGTAAGTACTCTGGTCTACATAGACCAGAGTACTTACTCTTGAAACCAATCTCAATCTCAACGCAATTTCAATCCAATAAAATCTCAATAATTATTCAATGTCAACACTATACAACCTCTATCGTAGCGGTTACAATAGCATTCAGAGTACGGAATATAAAGCTAAATTCAATACCGTTTAGTTCATTCAATATCCACGCATTACGGATGTAATGCAACTCAAGAGTACGACACAATACCAATGTCGATCGATCGGAATTGGATTCAAGAGTAAGTCCCTGGCTTGTTCAGACACGGAAACCAAAGGTCTTTGACGACAATCCTGTCCCTTTAGACAAACGCTACTTTAGCGCTTGTCTACAGAGAGAAAACTAAATGTTTGGGGACGACACTGACAAGTGTTAAAATTTACGTCAATCTATACTAATATTATAAAGAGGAAAGATTTGTACCTATTTTTGTATGTTTGTAATGAATAGGCTCAAAAAGTACTGGGCTGATTTCAAAAATTTTTTCACCAATAGAATGCTACATTCTTCCAATTTGACATAGGCTACATTTGATTTTGAAAAAAATTAGGGATCCTTGGTAAAATTTGAACAATGTAACCGAAGGTGTAGAAAAATTAGTCTTAAAATGTTCGTCGAATGCGCTGCCGAAACTATTAGCGATAGAACAAAATAATGTACAACAATATTGAAGAAAATCATAATGTCTACAAAAAACTCCGCGGTAGCATATGTCCAACTATTGTAGTTATGTCACTACAACAATCCAAATTTCCAAAAATAAATAATTGTCTACCCCGTGTGAAGCCGGGACGGTTAGTGTCATATAATTTGGTTTTCTATTCTACACTATTGTAGACAAGCGCTAAATGGCATTTGGCTACAGTTGCTGGCTATAGACTATAAAACATCGTGGTACGATCAATAGGGGTCGAAAAGAACGGATGAAATGGCGCTAGAGTATCTAGAAGTTGAATACCCTAAGAAATAGGTGGTCTAGGTGGTCGAACAGAATCACTCGTACTTGGAGAATGAATGACATACCATGGCGTCCCTAATATAGGCGTGCTAGATATAGGTCGGCTGCGGTCCTGCTTGGCTTTGTCCTTGTCCTTCTCTTTGTCCTTGTCCTTATTGTCGCCGGCTGCCGCCGGTTTGTCCTCGTGGCGAGGTTCGTCCTGGCGAGCTGGCTCGGCAGCGCGGCGAGCTCGCTCAGCGGCCGCGGCGCGCTCGGCTTCTGCAGCCGCTTGGGCCTCTGCATGAGCTTCGACGTCGATTACTATTATAAAAAAAAATGTTATTTCTTTAGAAAAAAATACATACGATAGGATAGGGACGAAAAAACTAGTCACTACATAGTATAAAACAAAGTCGCTATCCGCCGTCTGTCTGTCCCTATGTATGCTTAGATCTTTAAAACTACGCAACTGGTTTTAATGCGGTTTTTTTTAATAGGTAGAGTGATTCTTAAATAAGTTTTTTATGTATAATACACTAGCTTTTACCCCCGGCTTCGCTCGCATCACAAAAGGATAAAAAGTAGCCTATGTGACATACCAATACACACAGCACCATCTATACCAACTTTTGTTTTCCCTCGGGAATATCAAATTTTTACGAGATAAAAAGTACCCTATTATTTAATCCGGACTTCTAACTATACATCTGCAACAATTCAAAGCAATCGGTTTAGTAGTTACGGCGTGAAAGTGGAACAAACAAACAAACTCACTTTCCAATTTATAATATTAGTTAGGATGCATATTGCAGCCGTGCGAAGCCGGGGCGGGTCGCTAGTTAAATATAAAAGAAAGTCGTGTTAATTACAGCTCGTCAGTTTCTGTCCCGGAGTTATCTATATACCTCTATATATAATTCAAAGGTGATTGACTGACTGACTGACATAGTGATCTATCAACGCACAGCCCAAATCGCTGGACAGATTGATTTGGCATACAGATATATGTTATTACGTAGGCATCCGCTAAGACAGGATTTTGATAATTTCCACCGCCAAGGGAGTAAAAAAGGGGATGAAAGTTTGTATGAAACTTTGTCAGTTTTTAACTGATCGGGTTGAAATTTGGCATGCAGATAGATGTTATGACGTAGGCATCCGCTGTGAAAGGATTTTGATAATTTCCACCCCCAAGGGGGTAGAATAGGGGATGAAAGTTTGTATGAGACTTGTCAGTTTTAAACCGAACGGGTTGTAATTTGGCATGCAGATAGATGTTATGGCGTAAGCATCCGCTGTGAAAGGATTATGATAATTTCCACCCCTAAGGGGGTAAAATAGGGGATGAAAGTTTGTATGGGACTTTGTCAGTTTTAAACCGATCGGGTTGAAATTTGGCATGCAGATAGGTGTTATGACGTAAGCATCCGCTTTGAAAGGATTTTGATAATTTCCATCCCCAAGGGAGTATAATAGGGGATGAAAGTTTGTGTGAGACTGTCAGTTTTAAATCGATCGGGTTGAAGTTTGGCATGCAGATAGATGTTATGACGTAGGCATCCGCTGTGAAAGGATTTTGATAATTTCCACCCCCAAGTGGGTAAAATAGGAAATGAAAGTTTGTATGAGACTGTCAGTTTTAAACCGATCAGGTTGAAATTTGGCATGCAGATAGATGTTATGACGTAAGCATCTTCTAAGAAAGAATTTTGATCATTTTCACTCCCAAGAGGGTAAAATAGGGGGTGAAAGTTCGTATGGAACTTTGTCAATATAAAACGATCTGGTTGAAATTCGGTGTGCCGATAGATATTTTGACGTAAACATCCTCTAAGAAAGGATTTTGATCATTTCCACCCCCAAGGGGGTAAAATAGGGGTCAAAGTTTGTATGAAACTTTGTTAGTTTTACACCGATGGGGATGAAATTCGGCATGACAGTAGATGTTATGACGTAGGCATCTCCAAGTAAGGATTTTGATCATTTCCACCTCCAATGGGATAATGTAGGGGATGAAAGTTTGTATGAGGCTTTGTCAGTTTTACACAGATCGGGTTGAAATTCGGCGTGCAGGTAGATATTATGACGTACACGTCCCTTTAGAAAGGTTTTTGAACATTTCCACCCCAAAGTGGGTAATATAGAGGGTGAAAGTTCGTGTGATACTTTGCCAGTTTTAAACTGATCGGACTGAGACTTTGCATGCCATAAAGTTATTATGACATAGGTATCTCCTTAGAAAGGATTTTGATAAATTCCACCCCTAAGGGGATAAAATAGGGAATGATAGTTGGTGTGAAATTGGGAATGAAAATTGAATCTAGAATCATTGAATCTTTTTGAATTATATTTGGTAAAACGACGATTTGGGACCTGAGTAACGTATGATAGTTTTTATCACAGAAGTCCCTCGGGAACGGGAGTGTATGCGTCAATGCTCCAGGACTCTCAATCTTTTAACCACTGAACTTATTTCATAGAGATTCTGTACAACAATAGTCGAAGTTTTTATTACTCAAAACTTACGTGATCGGGCCGGGACTGGTAAGACCCCTGCGGGATTTTTAATTTATTGAAATTACGATAAATCATTTCACAATAGGTAAATCTTAATTGGGCACTGAATTGATTCTGATGAATTCTGTCAGAAGTCATTAATCTACGCGGACGAAGTCGCGGGCAACAGCTAGTCTGTATATAAACATGTTCTTGCCCATACATGTCAGAAACTTGCAACTAGACCTAACAAAACATGTTAATATACACACAACATAGCTAGCTAGCCTAGCTTCACAGACGGACAGACTGACAGACTATTGTTTATTTTATTTATTTATTACTAGCTTATACCCGCGGCTTCGCTCGCGTCACAAAAGGATAAAAAGCCAATGTGACATATACCAATACACACAGCGCCATCGATACCAATACTTTTGTTTTCCCTCGGGAATATCAAATTTTTCTGGGATAAAAAGTACCCTATTATTTAATCCGGACTTCTAACTATACATCTTCAAAAATTCAAAGCAATCGGTTTAGTAGTTATGGTGTGAAAGCGGAACAAACAAACAAACTCACTTTCCCATTTATAATATTAGTATGGATTTCATGTACACCATACAGCAGACAATATTACAGAGGATAACACATTAAAAGCATGAGGTACATAGGTACTACTTATCCCTTAAGAGATTTCTTCTTGCAGACTGTTTTTGTTCCTGCATATTTGTTGACTTTTCGTAAGTCAGGTTTTATTTACACAATGAAATAAATAAATATTGCTTTTGAGTTTGAACCCTGGGTCAGAATACGACGAACTTTGACACAGTGGACCATGGCTGTGATACCTTTCAACCAGAAGTGGTCTGAGCCGTGGCGGACGTGGGTGTATTTTGGCCACTGTCCTTTCGCGGACTACCCTGGAACATTCACCTTAATATACTACAATATAAACTCACCCTCAACCTTGCTGTCATCGACATCCATTTTCTTATCATTTTTCTTCTCAATCGGCTCGCCCTTTTCCAGCGCTATTTTAGCTCGCAAATCTGTGTAAAAAATAAATAGTTTTTATTTCATTTCTGGTAGATTATTTTAAAACATTAGACATGTATTTTTTATTTTTTTTACAGAAACAAATACTTTCGACGATATCGATTTAAAATGTCGCGTGACGTCCCTTCTATGTACGTTTTATACGTAGAAATGACGTAGCTAGCTCCCACTTTTAAACTTTGATTCGTTTTATCTAAGTTGTTTTGTTATACGACAATATAAAAAAATACGTGTCTAATATTTTTTCATTACCTAACTGATGGACTAATTAGATTTTTAAATTTCATACACTATCATCATTCGTATTATATGTATGTGTATAGAGTATACAGCCAGTGGCCTGGAGGTTTAAGATGCCTTGTACTAATATATGAGGGTGCGAGCTCGAAACCATAAGTGTGGGCTCGCCATGGTCGGCAGTGCTGGGCCGCCTCCACCGGACTGACTCCACCGAGCGGGACACCGGCGGGACTCCACCACAGCGTGCCCAGTCGTGGGGGTGAGGTACCCCAGGCCCTATTACATCGTCCCCCCTTCCACAATCCCTGAACAATCCTCATATTCCTAATCCCAAAAGTCCGGTAACACACTAGTAACGCCTCTGGTGTTCCGTGTGTCCATGGGCCACGCCGGTTGCTTACCATCAGGTCCACCTGAGACGGATCACCGTTTGCTAGTTTACCGGCTTGTTCCGGTTACATGTACTTTCTAAGATTATCTAGACACCACTGACAAACGGTGAAGGAAAACATCGTGAGGAAACCTGGGCTTATAATTTCTAATTATAAGTTTGTGATTGCCATCCCGCATTGAGCAAGCATGGTGGTTAATGCTCAAACGTTCTCCGTGTGAGAAGAGGTCTTTGGTCAGCAGTGGGGGCTTGCAGGATGTTGATAATCGTGTGTGGAGGTTACCTTCAAGTTCCTTCATGGGTTTAGGTTTCTCCCAGACAGACTCCTGTTTCCCCGCGTTGTAGTAGTAGGGCCGGCCGTCCGGGGCGCGGTGCGACGTCCACTCTGCCGCCGCCGCTATCAGTTCCGGAGTTATCACCTGGGATACACACATACAGCTTTATACAGCGTCATATCTTACTAATATTACACAGACTGTCTCGTTGGCCGAGTGGTTGCAAGACTTGCAAGTGCGACTGCAAGGCAAGGGGTCTCGGATTCGATTCCCGAGTATGGCAAAGTATTACTGGGTTTTTTATGGGTCGACGTGCTCCATCGTAGGCCGCATCATCGTTTACCATCAGCCGAGATAGTGGTCAAACGTCAGTCCCATCTATACTAATATTATGTAGAGGAAAGGTTTGTACCTATTTTTGTATGTTTGCAATGAATAGGCTCAAAAAGTACTGGGCCGATTTAAACAATTCTTTCACCAATAGAATGCTACATTCTTCCAATTTGACATAGGCTACATTTCATTTTGCAAAAAATTAGGGATCCTTGGTAAAATTTGAACAATGTAACCGAAGGTGTAGAAAAATGAGTCTTAACTCGTCGAGTACCGGTTTTGTATAGAACAAGGTTGCGGTCACCGGTGACCGCTTGGTGTTTGACAGTTTAAAATGTCTTTCGTCGAATGCGCTGCCGAAACTATTAGCGATAGAACAAAATAATGTACAACAATATTGAAGAACATCATAATGTCTACAAAAAACTCCGCGGTAACATATGTCCAACTATTGTAGTTATGTCACTACAACAATCCAAATTTCCAAAAATAAATAATTGTCTACCCCGTGCGAAGCCGGGACGGGCTGCTAGTCTAATATATAGAAAAACACACATAGTCAACATTTTTCCGACGCGGACACGGACGAAACCGCTAGCAGAAGCTAGTACTCACAAGTTCCTCCTTCTTGGGTGGTTGTTGCAGTGGAGTGGGGGAGTCGGAGATGATGGTCGGCTCCGACGAAGGACTGGTCGGACGACCGGCCAGCGGCTGGGCGTTAGTATCTGTAAAAGTAATATTAAGTTACAAATTGCACTTCTATGATGACGAAAATTATAAATATAAGCCGACCAGTAGCGGGAGCATGGTCCAAGCTACTCGTGGTTAGGGTTACAGAAGAGACAGAAATCTCCTCACGATGCGTGCCGTTTCTAGGAGAACTGACTTCTGTATCAGGCCCTTGAACCATCGTAGGCGGAGACACCAGCCTTCTAAGATAAATGTCGAGGCTTTTAGGGATTAAACTTTAAACTTACTATTATCAGTAGCCGGAGCATTATTCATATTAGGCGGTGGTTGTCCCACGAGTGGAGGGGGCCAGTTAGACCAGCCGGGCCATCCCGGCGGGGGGTACCCGGCCCCCGGATACCCACCGTACCCGGGGGGACCCGACATACCGGGGCCCGGACCACCCGCGCCCGGGGGACCGTTGCTGGGACCCGGAAACATGTTACCTGTGAAAAGGGATTTACGATAAGATACAATCTTGTATTAGTGTTGTCATTCAAACATCGATGACAGTTTTATATCAGGATAAAAGTTAAACACTTGACAAAACTATGAGCATGATAAATCGCTACATGCAGGTCGCTTCCAACCTCGCGATGTCTTGGAGGAGGGCTGTGGGAGGCAGGGGCTGTGGCTGTACGCATTATGATATTAGTGAAATGTGGAGGATACATATTGATTAAGATTAAAATTAATTATTATGTTTTCGGCTTACTCACGTAATAATTTGACGAGGAACTCGACTAGTTTGAGTAGCAGCGCGACAGTCGCCGCGTCGCGGGTCGCGAAATGATGCTCATGAATATGAGCCTCTAGCATGGCTTGAAACTAGTCGAGTTCCTCGTCAAATAATTACGTGAGTAAGCCTAAACATAATAATTTATTTAGTATGTCTCACGAAAGTTAAAATACAAAGATTAAAATTGTGGCGAAAATCCTAAATCGCTCATGTGAAGTTTACAGGCGAATTAATACGGATAGAAAACATCAACGAGCAACTGTTGGGCAGAAAGCCCGCCAGGCACGAACACCTCGTCTGGTCGAATGATTCTCCTTTTCCAATCTTAGGGAACTATACACTCTGTTCCCTAAAAAAGTATTGGGGAAGCCACGAGTATATGGTTACTTTGTAAAAATTTGCATTATTTCAACTACTTCAAACAAATAAATACAACTATACAATTTTGTTTTCTAAATATGTGTCTAATGCCACGGGCTGTTGGTGTAGATGACTTACCGTTAGGAGTTGGTTGTATGGGCGCGCTCTCTCCGGGAGGAAGCTCATCATTCTCCGCGGGACTCTCTTCTTCCTTATCCTTTGCACCTGCACAAATAATAATACAATATTATTAATTCAAATTACAATATTTGGTAATTGTGAACCTGATTGAAAAAGAGTAACCTATGGAGTTTCTTGCTCGTTCTTCTACATAGAAATCTACACCTTGGAATGAGCATATAGCTTCACTTAAATTTTTTTGTTGACGTTCAAAAGTGCCTTTCTGGTCTAATTGAAATAAATGATTTTGACTTTGACTAAGCGTGTTTGTATGTCTGTCCTCCACTTCTATTGAAATGGAGCAATATAATGATATGATTTTTGTGTATGGAAATAAAACCTACTAACTTGGAGGCTAGACTGATGTACGCATTCATTTTTTTATTATATCGAAAACTGGTTTTCTTATTTTTTTTTATGGAGTAAGCCGGTAAACGAGCAGACAGATCACCTGATGGTAAGCGATCAGTGCCGCCCATGAACACCCGCAACACCAGAGTACACAGGTGCGTTGCCGGTTTTAAAAAGGAATACGCTCTTTTGAAGGTTTGAGCATCGTATCGGTTCGGAAATACCGCCGACGACAGATCATTTCACAGTTTTATTTTGCGAGGCAGAAAGCTACGTGAGAAGCGCACAGTTGTGGTCGGCCAACCATCTATATGATGGGAATGGATATGTGAGAAAGAAAATTATTTAATTTAAAAGTTACAAGAATAACTCACCTCCTTCTTTGACCCACGGGGGTGGCTGAGACATAAATGGTGGCACGTTCCCTTGAGGGGGCGCATTGTGTACTCCAGGCGGCATCACATTCGGCATCACACCGTTAGGCATCATTCCCATCGGCCCGCCCATGGGGCCCCCGCCACCCATGGGCCCGTTCATAGGCACTTGCTGGGGCCCCGCCATGTTCATTGGACCGCCTGTTGGGAAAACCATACCTATATTGGCAAAAACATGAAAATATGTTTAGTATTATTAATTTATGTAATAACACTCCTTTCGTCCTCCGATGGGATAGGCAGACACATTCCTTTACGTCATATTTGTTGAAAAAGACAACAAAACTTTATGGACAAGACCCTTTAACTGGGTACGAATTAAAACCCAAGAACACTTTTCGAGTCGAGACAATTCGTCGTACTCTTACGACTTGAAATAAACCCCAGAAGGGGTAGACAGTGGTCCACATATATAAAGTAACGCCCGCTTTTCACCAGTTCTATTTTGAGTCCCATTTAATAGGGATTGCATCTTATAGATCTCAAATACCACTTGTTTATGAGTGAAAACCTCAATATTGAATATTGTAAAATACTATTATAATATTATAAGAGACATTGTAGAACATACTTTTTTTAAAAAGAGTAACGAATGGAGTTTCTTGCTCGTTCTTCTCCATTCAAATCTACGTTTTGGAATGAGCACCTAGCTTCACCCAATTTCACTGACGGACTGACTGACAGACTATTATTTTTTTTTGTATTTGTTGACGTTTCAAAAGTACCAAACTATGGTTTAATTGAAATAAATGTTTTCCTTTTTTTTTTACTTTTGACTTAGACAGACAAACTTGAGGTGCAGAGGTCCACATACACAGTGCAATAGCCACTATTGACTAGTTATGTTGAGTCCCATGTAATAGGGGATGAAACACTAATATTTATAGTAACGTCGTAATTCCAAAAACCCATATACAAACCACACTTTGCTAATTTCCGCAGGCAAAGGCACGAGTAAAATCATTTTCGGACGTACTACTTCGAATTGAGTAACTATTTTTGTATTAAATAGTTTTTTATCGAGGAAGATTATAGGCTATAAAAAATCACGCTGCGATGAACAGGAGCCGAGCAACGGATAAAACCGCGCGGGAGTAGCTAGTATGAAATAAAATGCATGATAATTGATAATGTCCTCACCTGAAGAGACCATGGCCTCCATTTCAGCTTGTGATATAACTTTGCAGTTGGGGCCCTCCTGTGGGCGGGTCCAAGTTGTCTCCCGAGTCCTAGCGTGGTAGTAGTAGGGCTTGCCTTCATCCGACTTGGTTTCCACCCATAGCTCTGGGTTCTGTTGCTGAACATAGAATTATTTCATAATTATTAGTGTACAAAAACTAGACAAATGAAGGAAATTGACAGGGTAGACTATTTTAAGAAAAAATTGTTTAACTTCCTGGTAAATAGCCATATTATACATTGTATGAATTTTTATCTGACAGATTCGTTAACAGTTGAAACGCCATTTTATGTTTTGATGCAAAATGAAATTAATACAAGTCTCTTTATTCAATCAGTGTTTAATATTATAATGTACAGCTACTGCAATTTATACGATTCTCACAAACTATTTGTAACCACTTATATACCTTTATACCTTTGTAACCACTGTCTCACAATAAAGATCTTTGACAAAATGTATTAGAAAATTAAGAATTATCAGCACTTCATTCGGCTTTACATTAAACTATAAAAACCAGCATAAGCTGACTGTTAAATGTGCGCAGACTGAAACAGACTTTTTTCTTTTTTTTTTTAGATACTGAAATTTTATTGTCCTCGTTCGTTTGTAGTTTTTAATTTATCACTTAATTTTAAACTTGGTTAAACTGTCAAACACCAAGCGGTCACCGGTGACCGCAACCTATTGTTCTATAATTGTGTCTACAAAACCGGTACTCGACGAGTTAACCTATAATTGGCGACTGAATAAGCCCAATACCTATAGTTACCTTTATTTTTTAACACTATGTATACAGAAGCTGTTGGTATACCTAATTACATAAATAAAATAAATAAATAAATAAATGCGTTGCTGTGTGTGTACATAAAAAAAAATCTTACCATGTTTGGCGGTGGCATGCCAGGCGGACCACCAAATGGTGGTGGCTGACCCATCATATTTGGAGGAGGACCCATTGGACCACCGGGCGGCATCATACCAGGCGGGGGCCCAAACGGAGGGGGTCCACCCATCATACCAGGTGGGGGCCCACCCATCATACCAGGCGGTGGGGGTCCCATCGGGCCCCAGTTATTATCAAAATTAGGTCCATTGTTGGGCCCAAAACCACGTGGGCCACCACGGCCTCTAAAGAATCCTCGTCCACGCATCGGGGGGCCTCCTGGTCCGTACCCACGTCCTCTGAACCGCATAGGGGGCCCATTCATCCAGCCAGGCGGGGGTCCACGGCCTCTGCTTCTGTCAAAATAAAACCGTGTTACATTGTTTGTGGTTACAATACAGACGTACAAATAACGCGTTTGTTTGTTTGAACGCGCTAATCTCCAGAACTACTAGATCGAATTGAAAATTTCTGTTTGTGTTGGAGCGTTAAATATAACATGAATATCTGTTAATGTTATATTTAACGCTAAATAATATAACACAATAATTAATCTCTCTAGACAATTTGTTAAGTCTTATTAATATTGGCATTACTTATGACTTATTTGATGATCCTAATTTTATTTGACATTAGTATTGTATGACATGTTACTTAATCGGATTCAATTTAATTTACAATTACATACAAGCATCAATTAATTTTTGAATGATGACAATGTTAAATAATTTTAATTATATATAATACTTTTACGCCTCCGGGCAAAACATGGAGATTCTACCTACCTGTTTCTACCTATCTGATTCTACACCTCACATACCTATGTTTACAAACAAATAAAAATAATCTGATCCTGATAGTCTATGTATCGGGGAAGACTATATAGGCCAGGGATTCCCAAACTATTGGTGGGTCGCAAGCGAATTTTTAGTCAAAAGATGCACTAGCGAACCACTCTGTATTTTATTTTTTCATCTTGGCAACGGTGTAATTTCCTAAAGCTAGGGTCCTGAGTTTGGGAATTTGATTTAGATATGCCGTAGTCTAGACCACTTTGAGAACCACTGCTATAAATATCGCGCTACGATCAATAGGAGCCGCGAAGAGCGAGTGCAGTTATTTATAAGGATACAAGTAATAATGAACATGTATGGATTATCTTGACATCGCCAAAGTATAATTTTATCATTGTTAATTCCTTATCAGACTTTTTTTTTGTTTTTATTTATAGTTATAGGATATCGCGTAACCACCTTTCCATATAACATATACATACATAACATAACATAACATCACGCCTTTTTATCCCCGAAGGGGTAGGCAGAGGTGCACATTACGGCACTTAATGCCACTATACAATGTAACACCCACTTTTCACTATTTATATATATATATATAACATATACATATAACATATGACTGCCTCATTGGCCGAGTGGTCGCAAGTGCGACTGCCGGGCAAGGGGTCTCGGGTTCGATTCCCGGGTCGGGCAAAGTATTGCTGGGTTTGTAAAAACCTCAGTAGTAGCACGGAGTCTGGAAATGTGCTCGGTATATGGCAACAGGCTCACCCCCTATTACATGGGACTCATAACATAAATAGTGAAAAGTGGGTGTTACATTGTACAGTGGCATTAAGTGCCGTAATGTGCACCTCTGCCTACCCCTTCGGGGATAAAAAGGCGTGATTTTATGTTACATGTTATGTTACATATAACATAAAAACAAACATATTGAAATATGATGTGGTATTAAATATTCTTTAAGACTCCTCATGCACGAGTACGGGTTCGAAACCTACCAACGGCAAAGTTGCAATATGACTTTTTCCGAGTTACATATCTAGACACCACTGACAAACGGTGAAGGAAAACATCGAAAGGGCTGACCTGACCCTATAATTTCTAATTATAAGTTTGAAATCGCCAACCCACATTGAGCAAGCGTGGTGAATAATGCTCAAACTTTCTCCGTGTGAGGCGTTTGGTCAGCAGTGGACACTTATAGGCTGTTGATGATGATTAAGTTTTTTTTTTAATATCTATTGAATGCATTTAAAAGACGTTCAATAGTTAATAGTATATTGTATGTTAATACATAACTCCCACACGAGTAAAGCAAAGTTGTTGCATTGTGGCATTGTTCAGACTGGTCAATCAATTGGGACTGGTCAGCTCCAGACTGTATCATTTTATTATCCTCAAGATTATTTTATTTTTCAATCTCTTTGACTGGTGTTGCATTGTTCTCACACAATCGAACCAATAAAACTATGTAACTAGAGAATTGTATTGTAAACCTGATTGAAAAAGAGTAACCTATGGAGTTTCTTGCTCGTTCTTCTTCATAGGAATCTACACTTTGGTATGAGCAACTAGCTTCACTTCTACATTTTTGTTGTTGACGTTCAAAAGTGCCATCCTCGTATAATTGAAATAAATGATTTTGACTTTGACATCTTACGTAAAAAATTACAACGCTGTCCACGTTGCATCACATATTCAAAAATTGCATGCGCCATGTAAAGGATGCATGCATTCGTCAAATGACGCTACGTGGACATATTTGTGACAAGGTGACAATTAATATCAAAGTCAAAGCATTTATTTCAATTAAACCATAATTTGGTACTTTTGAAACGTCAACAAATACAAAATAAATAATAGTCTGTCAGTCAGTCCGTCAGTGAAGCTAGGTGAAGCTAGGTGCTCATTCCAAAATGTAGATTCGAATGGAGAAGAACGACCAGCTATATCTTTACAATAGTTTTCTTTATGGTATAATTCTTATTCTATATTCTTAATGGATAAGCCAGTAATAAGACACCTGGAACACTAGAGGTGTTACAAGTGCGTTACCAGCCTTTTGGGGAGGAGGTGGGAGATTGACCCAGTAATACTTCGCCCGAACCGGGAATCCAACCCGAGACCCCTTGCAGTCGCACTTGCGACCACTCGCCATTCGCAACTTGCAAGTTTCTAAATTGATTGATAATTAAAACTTCACTTTTAATTACAACTTTACAATTACTTCTCAATGACTTCATTATCGAAACGATTGCTCATACCATGCATACATATTGTCGGGACTTTAAAAGAGACAGACCTCTGAGTTTGTTTCGGCATTTCTTCTCAGAGTCAGTTAGGAAATGTCGGCTTCATCGTTCGCTTGATAAAATTGACGTGTAAAAGTGCTGCCTTGTAGCCTATTTCCAGAAATAAATTCACTTGTTTCACTTAAATAATTAAGACCCTAACCGTATATTATATAATATTTAAACTGCAGCAGTATTTACCGCAACTGATTTCTTTAAAACAGTCCACTCCACTGCTACGAACAAAATGGCCACAAAATATGATTTTGTAATTTTAAACTGTTTTAATATTTTATTTATTTACACTTTATGCACAATGTGTTTTATTAAGTTCACCTTATGTAGGTGGACTTAATGCCGCAGGCATTTTCTCCCAGTCTGAACTTTGGGTGACGCAAAGAGTGACAACAATTTCATTTAATTGTGTTCTGGGTTTAATTCTGTGTCAAAAACTTACTGCATGCATCTGCATGAACAGTTGAATGGTTACAAGTGTGACTGGTAAGCAAGGGGTTACTAAATCAGGTATTATTTAAGTTTTTCAGTAATAAAACTGAGTATGGAATTGTGCCCGGTATAAGACACTAGCTGACTCGGCATACATTGTTTTGCCATATAAAAAAATTTAGGGGAGGTCTACCCCTAACATTTAGGGGAATGAAAAATAGATGTTGCCCGATTCTCATAGATACCAGATAAGCACAAAAATTTTTACCAAAATCGGTCAAGGCGTTTCGGAGGAGTATGGCAACGAAAACTGTGACACGAGAATTTTATATATTAGATTAGACGCACCCCCTATTACATGGGACTCATAACATGGGACAAAGTACAGTAAGTACAATGAAAATTGGGTGTTACATTGTACTTACAATGGCATTAAGTAATGTGCACCTCTGCATATCCCTTCAGGGATATAAAAGGCGTGATGTTATGTGTGTAATAGACCCATAAAATACACTGGACATTATACTTGATAAACTATTAGGGCACAATTCAAATCCATCATTGTATTACATCCCAGAATGCGTTCTTTTCGCTTTTAAAGTATGGAACAGGAATTTTGTATAACAATTACTTGATATGCTGTAATGATGGATTTTACCTTCATAATCATCATCATCATTAACAGCCTATAAGTGCCCCCTGCTGAGCAAAGCCTCTTCTCACAAGGAGAAGTTTGAGCATTAATCACCATGCTTGCTCAATAAGGGTTGTTGATTACTAATTTATAATTAGAAATTATAAGCCCAGGTTTCATTACAATGTTTTCCTTCACTGTTAGTCAGTGGTGTCTAAATTATCTTAGAAAGTACATATAACTCGGAAAAAGTCACATTGGTACTTGCCATTGGTAGGTTTCAAGCCCGCACCTTCATGCTTATGAAGCAGGTGTCTTAAACCTCCAGGCCACCATGACGGATTTTATCTTATACCTTTGATATAAGGCTCAAGTTTGTTTCTTTTAACACGCTAATCTACAGAGTTACTGTCTGATTTTAAAATTGCTTTTATGTAAGATACTGCATTCATCGAAGAAGGTTATAGGCTATAAAACATCACACTACGATCAATAAGAGCCTAGCAGCGGATGGAACTGAAACGAGTTGCTAGTTTTATATAGTCATCATCAGTACGGATAAAACACAATAAGTTACCAGGGCTCCGGCTCTATGCAGGAGTTGTTACAGGGTGGTGTTTAGTCAGTAAAAGTCTGACAGAACAGTATGGGAGTAGCCCTTACATGTCTATTTTCCACTTATTATACAGTAATTAGAGTATAATAATACAATGACGGGTAATATTATTAAATACTACAAGTTTAATCTAATTAATAACTAACTAATAGCTAATTACAGTCAAATTTAATAGTCTCTATTGTGGATCTCAAAAATACTCGTAAAGTTTAAAACACAGTTTTGTCAAGAGATGAGCGGGAAACTTGCATGAGCGGTGCCAATAGGATGAAAATTTGCGTTACGTTGTCAAGCATACAGATTTTACAATAATAGTTAATGAGCATTGCATTGCATTAACACCTAGGCTAAAATTTCTTTTATTCATAGCAGATGTACTGAAGACTGGCATTTAAGTTCTAAGATTATGTTCGTAAGGGTAAAATATACTGTCTCCATAATAATTTCGCCATCACATGGCGATATTTCACTTAATTTTAGCAAAAATCTACGCCAGCAGTGTTAGAACCAACACCCACAACGCATTCAAGGTCTTTTATCAAACACAGTAAAATAACACATATTTCAACAATAAAATAGCATTTTTAAATGTTCATTATACATTAATTTCTTATCTAGAATGTGAAATTCATTAAATTTATCAAGAAATTGGACAAAATACGTCGTAATGGTAGGTATTCATTCAAGTACATCTTTTTTTATGAAAATGGATATTGTTACCTGAAGCTGCCGCGTCCTCGGCCTCCACGGAAGCTGTTGCCGCCTTCCTCGTCCTCGTAATTCTCGTCGTAGGCCACTACATCACCGAAATCTTTAGCACTGTCCACTAAATTTTCATTTCCTTCATTACCACGATTTACCACATCGTTCGCAACTGGGTCCTGCGTTTCAATATTATATTCTTCTTCCATTATAAAGTAATCACCATAGAATCAAAAAAACTTATTAAGTCCTCATAATAATCAGTTTATTTGTAGAAATGGACACACATTTCGTTGGTGAGGAAATCAACAATGTCGACTTAAGATGGCGGCCGGCGGCTTGCCTACTAGTGCTTGACGCAGTCGTACTGTACCGTAATTCTATAGTTGTTGAATCGATATCGATTTTACGGTATTTATAGAATGCAAGTTTGTGTTGAAGGTTGGGTTGCAAGTTGCAAAGCGATGAATAATAAATAGCAAAATGTAGAAGACAGTTTATTTATAAATTTTAGTGATATTGTTTGTGGATATATTGTGTTCTTAATTAATCGTCATTGTTAAAATTAAATTAATACACGTGTTAACCTATATACTTATATAGCTATATTCATGTCTGTTATGTCTGTTTTGTGGTTAACTCTCAGTGCAGTTTAACATTGTGCCGGTGCCCAATAATTTTAAATTGTTACTTTTGAGTTAGTATGTTGGCGATGCAAAGATTATCCGCGCGCCTCTAGCGGCGAAATTTAGAAGTTGTCTAAGAACGACACTTTGCTTACGAGTTTAGGATAATGAGCTTAAAAATACATAATCGTTTCAATTTCACCGTGGGAGAGCCATGCTTCGGCACGAATGGGCCGGCTCGACCGGAGTAATACCACGGCCTCACAGAAAACCGGTGTGAAACAGCGCTTGCGCTGTGTTCCACCGAGTGAGTGAGGGTACCGGAGGCCCAACCCCCCCCCCCTTATTAATGTCGCAGTTGACACAAGAGTTTCTACCCCAGGAGGGTACCAACTGCGTTGGAGAATCCCTCTCTGGACGTCCATTTTCAGAACTCAACTACCCTGAGCGTGGACGTCCAGGCCGCCCCACATCGTACTCTGGGGGGGGCAAAACTGCGCATCGTAAACCCCTTGCCACGCTGAATGTGGACTTCTGCAACATAAGGGGATTACACACCAACCTCAATGCTGTCCATCACCACCTAGAGACAGCAAAGCCGGCCTTGCTCTTTTTGACTGAGACGCAGATATCGTCTCCGTTGGACACATCCTACCTCACCTACCCTGGGTATGGACTGGAACATTCCTTCCTGCCTAGGGCTGGGGTGTGCGTGTACATCAGGGACGATATCAGCTCACGTCGCCTCAGTAATCTTGAAGGTAGGGACCTGTCCACCTTATGGCTGCGTGTAGATAACGACGACCACCCCCGTGTCTACGTGTGCCTATATAGGTCCCATAGCGGTAATAGCGAGACTGACCGACCGTGCCGACGCGTGACCGTGCCCACGCGAATCCCGGATGTGGAAGGCCAGAGATCTTCACTGTTGGACCTTCTGCTGACCTCTCACCTGGACGGCTACAGCGTATCCGTCGAAGCCCCTCTTGGCTCATCGGATCATTGCCTTGTCCGGAGCTCTGTATCTTGGACGTGCTCACCGCGACTACAAGAGGTACGCAGTCGCCGTGTATGGCACTATAGGTCGGCAGATTGGGATGGGATGCGGTCCTTTTTTGCATCCTACCCTTGGAGGCAGGCTTGCTTCTTGCAGGATGATCCCAACGCCGCTGCCAATTCTGTTGCTGATGTGGTGCTGCAGGGGATGGAGCTTTTCGTCCCATCTTCTCTGGTCCCCATCGGTGGCAGATATCGGCCCTGGTTTGATGCTTCTACCAGAAAGGCCTCACGCAGAAAGCAGGGGGCCTACCAAGCCTGGGTCGATGCGGCGGTGGCACGGGATGTAAATACCAGTGCACTAAAAAAGGAGTATAACTTTGCCTCCAAGTCCTTCAAAAGAGCTATTGCGGGTGCAAATCGCAGCACATCGGTAGAATTGGTGAGCGGCTGGAGCGCCTTCCTTCAGGAACTCGTTCATTCTGGTCGCTCGCCAAAGCTATCGAGGGCAATTTCTGCAGGCCGTCATTTCCACCTCTGCACATGGGTGAGGATTCGTTGGCTCATAACGCAAGGGATAAGGCTCAACTTTTGGCGAAAATCTTTGCGGCCAACTCGACACTGGATGACGGTGGGCGCGAGCCTCCTGTTGTGCCTTGGTGCGGAAGGTATATGCCGGAAGTGCGGTTCCACCAGCGCACGGTACGTTTGGCACTTTTATCCCTTGACGTCCATAAGTCGAGCGGGCCTGATGGGATCCCACCCATTGTTTTGAAAATGTGCGCCCCCGAGTTGGCCCCAGTTCTAACACGTCTTTTTCGGCTCTCTTATTCCTCAGGCGTAGTTCCGACGTCCTGGAAGACAGCTTTAGTCCACCCAATCCCTAAAAAAGGTGATCGATCTAACCCGTCTAACTACAGACCGATAGCCATAACTTCCCTCTTCTCGAAAATAATGGAGTCCATTATTAACTGCCAGCTCCTGCGTTACTTAGAGGATCATCAGCTGCTCAGTGACCAGCAATACGGTTTTCGTAAAGGTCGGTCTGCTGGTGATCTCCTTGTTTACCTAACGCATCGGTGGGCACAGGCGATCGAGTCTAAGGGGAAAGCGTTGGCAGTAAGTTTAGACGTGGCGAAGGCCTTCGATCGGGTTTGGCATAGAGCGCTTCTTTCGAAGCTTCCTTCCTACGGACTTCCCGAGAAACTATGCAAATGGGTCTCCTACTTCCTTGCAGACAGAAGCATTAAAGTCGTCCTCGACGGTGAATGCTCTGACTTGATGTCTGTAAATGCAGGTGTCCCTCAAGGCTGCGTGCTGTCGCCTACATTGTTCCTCCTCCATATCAATGACATGCTGCAAATCAGCGGCATTTATTGTTATGCGGATGACAGCACAGGCGATGCCCTCTACACCGGCCGCGCTAACATTTCTCGGGAAAACGTCATAGAGAGCCGAAACAGACTCGTGTCTGAAATCGAGACCTCTTTAGGGAGAATCTCTGATTGGGGTGGACTTAATTTGGTCCAATTTAACCCCACTAAGACACAAGTCTGCGTGTTTACCGCTAAGAAACTGCCGTTGGTCGTCTCTCCTCAGTTTCAAAGCACCCCCCTAACTGCCTAAGCCGGTATTGGAATACTTGGTGTCAACATTTCGAGCGACGTCCAGTTTTACGGTCATTTAGAGGATAAGGCCAAATTAGCCTCGAGGAAGCTTGGTGTGCTCAATAGATCGAGGCAGTATTTCACCCCGACCCACCGCCTGCTTCTATATAAGGCACAGGTGCGGCCCCATATGGAATACTGTTCTCATCTTTGGGCGGGGGCACCCCAGTACCAGCTTCTTCCTCTGGACCGCATTCAGCGGCGTGCCGTTCGGATTGTTGGATGTCCGGGTGTTTCAAACCGGCTCGACACTTTGGCAATGCGTAGAGATGTAGCTTCATTGTGCATTTTCTACCGCTTATACCACGGGGAGTGCTCTGAGGAATTGTTTGACCTGATACCTGCCGCATCTTTTCGCCATCGACCCTCACGACAGCATATGCATCCCCATCATATAGATGGTTGGCAGGCCACAACTGTGCGGTTCTCACGTAGCTTCCTGCCTCGCACAGCAAAACTGTGGAATGATCTGTCGTCGGCGGTATTTCCGAACCGATACGACCTTCAAACCTTCAAGAGAAGAGCGTACTCCTTTTTAAAGGGCCGGCAACGCACCTGTGACTCTTCTGGTGTTGCGGGTGTCCATGGGCGGCGCTGATCGCTTACCATCAGGTGATCCGTCTGCTCGTTTGCCTCCTATTCCATAAAAAAAAAATCAATTGGATCACGATTGCATACAGAAACCTGTTTTTAATAGAAGGAGAAACAGACAGGTCAGAGGTTAAGCATTGCCATACAACGTGGCAATGCTGCCAGCCTTCTGGGTACTTTCCCCGCTGACGTCAATGCGGACGAATTTTTCGATGCTTTATGTAAATAGTTGTTTTTGTTTTTCTTTTAAATAATTTTAATCTTAAGTTGTATATATTTAATTTAGTAATAGTTAGTATTACTTTTATTTAAGTTTTTATTTGAATAAATGTCTTGAGCAGAAACACAAAATATTGTTGCTTTCCTCAATGTTACCTCTATACTTACGGAGATTCGGGAATAAGTTCATTTATTTCCAAAATACCAAATTATGAATCAAATAAATCTTCCTGTATGGAAAGAGGGCAAATCAGCTGTAAAGCAATTAACCCTCTCAGATTTACTCAGCAGTGTGTGTATATGTATTTAATTACTTTTACAGGTATTCATTCAATTGAACTTTTAGAAAAATTGATGCCTGTATTGTATTGTATTGGCCATAAATGCTCCAACAAACAAGAAAATGTTATTTCTGAGAGACAGGGTTATTTTGTCAATAGTAAAAATTAAACAAAATATCATTTAAAGCCATTGGTGATTTGTTTGGTATAAATAGGCAGACATGTTCTAATTATTTTAATAATATGTGCTCCATGCTGAGTAGAGTACTGAAAGTTGTTATTCCTTCACTTGATACCGAAATGACAGTAGTAACTAACATGAATCATTCCAAAAATATAAAAATACAAGAATATTAAGAGACTGTACTGTGACCGTTCTTCTTCTGTTTAAAATGTAGAATATTGACGTACTCTCATACACTACAGCGAAGTTTAATATTTGGATAACTACTTCTGGTCTAATAACTGAAATAAGTACATCTTATAGTGGTCGAGCATCAGATAAACATATTATGCGCGCCAGCGCAGGGGGTGCGAGTGGGAAAAAGAGAGAGCCCCCGTCCGACCACTGACGCGTACGGACGTGTTGCAAAATCCTCCGCGGCTCTGAGTCGCGTCGCCATCTTTTTTCTTTCTAGAAGTTTCTTGTGTTATTAAAGTCTGTATACGCATATATTATGTATCAATCAGTGTTTTTAATGAGCAATAAATGTTTACCCATAACTTTTGCCTATTAAAGTATTTATACATATACAAGAAACCATGTAAATCTGATTTATATTTAATAAATAAATTTTTATGTGACGTAAATTATATACAAAAACAGTGTGTGTCGTTCTTAGACAGCTTCATGATTTTGATACTAGACGCGCTAGTTACAATCCTTGCATCGCCAATACTTCACAAAATTAATTCCATCAAAATCATACCGTGGAAAAGGGAAAATAGTGGGTTCTACTAAAATTACACTGTGCACTTCATCATTGCGTAATTTTTCTCTTACTCTTATGAAATTAAGTTAATTTTGGTATTTATTGAGTAAGTTGTTAATGCAAAGCATAATTATGTTTTTAACGAACTGCAGTCAAAGTCACCAGATGGCGCTAATGCAGTTTAAGATATTGTATATTTATTAGGTTTCGAGCCATTGGAACGTATTTTTTAGTAGTGCTATTTCAAAGTCTAATGGTTCGACACCTATTGTGAGTACGCTGTAGCTGTTACAAATAGAATTTCGGGACGAATTAGGACGCTAAATTAGTATGATTTGGTGAAAAACCGGCACATTAGCGCCCTCTGGTGATTAATAACATTAGCACACATTAAGAACGCTTATTCAGGGAGTATAGAGCGTGATGTAATTTAATGATGCTGAGCATTACACCATTTGGTTTTATTTATTACAGTGACTTTTGGTTACTAGAGTTGGACAATGTTGTATATCGATTGAATGGGGTTACCGATTTTTTGCTACCAAAATGGGGCATATCTAGGCGTGCGTTACCCCAACAAGAAAGTATCTCCTAGAGATATATGAGTAGAACGTATAGTTGGTGCCTTATCTGCTGTAAATGTGCAGCAGCAGATCTGTTTGATTGTATGAAGAAGAGTAAATCTACTAAACGATAAACCGATTATTTCCCTTTTAATCCATTCTTTTCCCGACCTCAAATCGCCCCTAATTAGTTTTAATTTTCCCATTAGAATTTTTGGGCACATTCAATGGGTTTCACTCTACTATTTTTTTTGTTTTCATTTATCATTGCACTGTTGCTGTCGAAACCTACCTACCTAGGTACCCTATGGAAAGCAAATCAACAAGTAATTTCCTTCCCTAGCGGATATAGGATCATTGAACTTCGAGGAATCGTAAACCGTAAACATCAAAATTAATTATGGCGGGATCAAATCGTTCATTTGAAATTCCACTCCACTTGCAAACCGCGTCCAACAAAAGGTCAAAATGCTTGTAACTTTCTGCCTACATTCATTCAATTTGGAGCTCTCCCTCCATAATCTTCACGTGAGTACAACATCGGATTGTTTGGAATCAATAAAAAATCTCGATATAGATCTTGCATCATTTTTAATTGTTTACATAGTTACTGAAAAATTGGATACGGCTACTAGAAGAGCTTGGGAGTTAAAAGTAGCGTCAGATCCAAAGGATGATCTTCCTACTTTTGATCGACTTAAAGAATTTCTAGTTAATCGGTTTCGGGGTTTAGAAAATATAGAAACTAAAGTAGATAGGGTCTCAAAAGCTACACGGGCGTTTGATGTGATTAAAGATAAGAAGATATCTTGTGCATTTTGTACAGGTGAACACAAAATAAGTTCATGTACAAAGTTTATAAAAGAAAGTACTCATAATCGACGGAACTTTGTTCAACAGAACAATTTATGTTATAATTGCCTGCTTAGCAACCACTCTGTAAAATTTTGTAAAATCACTCTCAAATGCCAAGTGTGTAATCGCCGTCACCATTCATTGTTACACCCGCAGGGTGTTGTAGGGTCAGAAGTTGGTGAGGGTAGTGGTGCTGCAAACCAAGGGTCTGAAACAAAGGTAGTCTCATGTCTTGCGACAGGAGGCAATAAAACTATCTTACTAACTACAGCCTTAGTAAAGGCTGGGTCGAAGAATGGGACTTACCATACAGTTAGGGCGTTACTGGATCAGGGATCCCAGGGTTCTTTTATTACAGAGTCTCTGGTTCACTATCTAGGGTTGAAGAAAAGATCTTCGAAAAACAAAGTATTGGGGGTGGGAGATAAGGGTACAACATCAACGGCCGTAGTGGAGATAAAGCTTCAATCTAGAATAAATCCATCGTTTCAAATAAGGGTTAACGCCTACGTTCTTAAGTCGGTAACATCGCTTCTTCCATCGGCTAAAGTAGCTAGGGTAGATTGGGTGGACTTGAACGAATTTGACTTGGCTGATACGGAATACTTTACACCTAATAAGATCGATATTCTGTTGGGCGCTGAGGTACAGCCAAGTCATTCAACAAGGTGTTAAACAAGAATATAAACGGGACTCTATTAGCGCAAGAAACCACTTTGGGATGGATATTATCAGGTGCGTTTGATGTTGATCAAGATATAAATTCTCACTCAAAAATTACCGTGATGCATACCAGCGTCCAGGATGATGAATTATTGAGAAATATCTGGGAATTGGAAGAAACACCTGGAACAAAAAAGATGCTCACGGAGGAGGAAACCAAATGTGAAGAATTGTTTACAGCAAGGCATAAAGATGGAAGATGGCATGGTGAGATTGCCATTACGGGATACAAACCTGGTTGGTACGGGCCGCGAATCCAAAGGGATAGCTGAAAAAAGACTTAAGGGGTTAAAGGCAAGGTTAGCAAAAAATAGTAAATTAAGGGCTGACTACGCAAACGTGAGACAGGAGTATTTAAGTCTTAACCACATGGTAGACGTATCTGAAAGACAAAAAAAATAATAAAAAGAGTGTTTACTTACCCCATCACGCTGTTGTCCGGGGGGATAAAGATACAACCAAGGTGCGTGTTGTATTTGATGCTTCATGTAAACGCAGCAACGGGAAGTCACTTAATGATGAGCTGATGGTTGGTCCGTCTTAGCAAGACGAGCTTCTCATATTATTATACGCTGGTCTTAATAAGGGCATAAGACTAAATCGTATTATTTAGAATGAAATAAAACTAATGTGTTGCTTTGTAAAATTAAGAAACGACATTTAATGTTTTATTGAGTGTATGTATTTATTTATTTGTGTGTATGTCCACCAAGGCAGTACATTTGGAAGCAGTCAGTGAACTGAGCACAAGTGCATTTTTAGCTGCCTTTAGAAGATTAAATTTGTGGTCAGACGGGGTCGTTGCGCTGAATTATACCTTATAGTGATAACGGCACTAATTTTGTGGGTGCAGCACGGGAGTTGCTGTATTTATTTAATCGGGAGAAATCTGGTTTTAATTCGGAATTGGTTGAATATCTGGGTAATAATGGTACAGAATGGCATTTCGTCCCTCCTCACGCACCGAACTTTGGGGGTTTGTGGGAGGCAGGCATAAAATCTACTAAGTACCACCTCAAACGGGTAATAGGAAATTCTACCTTAACTTATGAAGAGATGGCCACAGTATTGGCTCAGGTTGAGGCTTGCCTTAATTCATGTTTTTCGTTCATTCATTCAGATTTAAATGTCAGCCCAACGCAGAGAATCGAGCGAAATATGTGGGCGTTCGCAATCACTGTAGTAGGATGTGTAGGGAGGCGCAACGCCACTACTTTCATAAATCCGTCAGTGATGAGGACCCAGCGAAGATTTGGAAATTTCTGAAGTCAATGGGAGTTGGTAAAAATCATGACGAACCTTTTCCAAATAATTTAAATATTGAGTCGCTATACCAGCATTTCTCATGTTCTTCTTCCTTTAACTCTACTGTTAAAGGGAACACACTAAAACATCTTTCTTCTTTACCAACCCCTGAAAACTCTCCTTTCGTATTTAATCGTTTTACCGTCTGTGATGTTAGGAAGAGTGTAGAATCAATTACATCTAATGCTGTAGGTGCGGATAACATTAGCCGTAAAATGGTGCTACCTATACTCGACGAGATTCTCCCGGTCATCACCCACATCCTAAATTATTCCATTTCCTCCGCAGTTTTTCCATCACAGTAGAAAGATGCACAGATTACGCCACTGCCCAAAAAACCTAATCCCAAATGCTACTCAGAGTACCGTCCTATCTCCATCCTACCATTCCTCTCAAAGGTCCTAGAACGTCTTGTACATAACCAGTTAAACTCCTACCTTCTCCGTCATCAACTCCTAAATCCATTCCAATCCGGTTTTCGTCGAGGCCATAACACTACAACTGCACTTGTACATATTGCTGATGACATAAGACTCGGCATGGAGAATGGAAATCTGACGGTGCTCTCCCTACTTGATTTCAATAACGCATTCAACACTGTCGATTTCGATGTCCTTCTCGGTATTCTGCGCTCCCTTAACATATCTCCAGCGGTAAACGATTGGCTTCAGAGTTACCTGTGTGGCCGTCGACAATGTGTCCGAGTGGACACAAATTTCTCGACTTGGCGTAGTACTGCTGCTGGCGTGCCGCAGGGTGGCGTCTTATCTCCTCTTCTTTTCGCAACTTTTATTAATTCCATCTCTGACCAACTTCTATCTTCCTACCACCTTTATGCAGATGATTTGCAGATTTACGCGCTGGCACCGCTCGAGGAACTCTTGGAAGCAGTCAAAATGATAAATGCCGACCTGACTTCAATATCCAACTGGAGCTCGACTTACGGGTTAAAAGTGAATCCAGCAAAGACTCAGCTCATTGTTATCGGCAGCCCCAGACAGATAGCTAGAATTAACTGGACGCATATTCCACCGGTCACGTTTGATGGAACTACAATCCCGTACAGTAAATTTGTCAAAAATCTGGGTATTCTCTTTGACAGCACTTTGTCCTGGGCTCCACAGGTTCAAGAACTGAGTCGCAAAATCTTTGCATCGGCGGCGTCCTTAAGAAGACTTCGCAATTTTTTACCAATCGCCACTAAAACTGCGCTTGCTCAATCTCTCCTTCTTCCCATCTACGCTGATGCAAGCTACCTTGATCTAACAGAGGCACAACTGGACAAACTTGAGCGTCTCCAAAATTTCTGTATAAGATTCATATTTGGCTTGCGCAAATATGACCATGTCTCGGTAACAAGCTCAAGTGGCTTCCTATCCGTCTTCGCCGGAATACGCATATCCTGTCACTTCTTTACAGTATTCTGTACAATCCTGCTACGCCCTCTTATCTCAAAGAACGTTTTAAGTTCCTTCATGACGCACATTCAAGACACTTGAGGTCTACTGCGAATTTGAGATTGGAGATGCCAACACATACGACTGCCTTTTATGACAAATCCTTTGTTGTAGGAGCCATTCGACTGTGGAACGCACTTCCATTATCAATAAGACGGGCGCAATCTTTGGATTCGTTTAAAAGACAAGTTAAAGATCATTATCTAACACAGATTCAATAGAGTAACTGCTACCGCATATCCGTATGTATGTGTATGTATATACCTCTATATATATATGTGTATGTATCTGATTTTGTGTATGTATGTGTATGTATATAGAGGTATATATATGAGTATGTAGGCATGTATGTATGTGTGTACATATTGTATGTATGTATCTAAACTGTTCTGTCATATCCATTGTATTTAATTCAACACTATGAACTACCCACATGGTATCGGCTCTGACGGTTATTTATCCATCCTAAGGTTGCCTGGAAGAGATTGCTGTAAGCGATAAGGCCGCCCATTGTACAACATGCCAAAACTATTTTTCTTTTTACCTACCAACTATTTTTTTGTTCGTGTCTTTTGTAAGTGGTGTACAATAAAGTGTTTATTATTATTATTATTAATTCAAGACCATTAGCGGCCCATCCACTAACGTTCATTCTTGCCGGAATCTACAATTCTTACGGAATGAACGCCAGTGGATTTGCAAGAGCGAGAAAGAATGACGGTATTATAACCCCGCCTCCCTTCCCGTCGCGAAGGATGCGACGCGCTTTGTGATCAAGTTAGTGCCTGTTTATTTGTCCGGCGTGATTGAGCGCACGTTTGTAATCATTTTGTGTTCGTCTTCGTCCCGGAAGGATAAAATGTATTCCCAAAAATGTAGAGATATCCATTCTCAAATAGTTCTTAAAATCATCAGGTTCATCGCATGCCAGATCTTTTAAAAGTCTTATATCACTATATTTTTCCTTTTCTAATAACCATTTTTTTACCCACATCCTATGTTTTAGGTTTAAATAGATATTCACTCGCAATAAAACTCAAAGCAATAGCAATCTCTTGCTTACGGGTACACATGTTGTTGCAAAATGAAAATAATCCGTAAAGATATTTCAAAATGACGAGTATTCCTTTTAAATGACAACAATCTTCATAAAATGATAGGATTATAACCATCCACAGACACGCAATCCCTCGGTATGCCGCGGAGAACCTAACGGGTAACCGGGGCTCCGGCTCGACGTGCAGGAGAAGGAACGGGGTAGTTTTTAGTCAGTAAGAGTCTGACACTCCCTTCCGCCTCACCCAGGCGGGAGCAGTCATTCGATGAATTTTCCCCCCTTAAAAAAAAAAAAAAAAAAATCCCTCGGTATGACTAACAAGATGCAAACTGACAGGAATGTACCTAAACGTGTGTATGGTCACTGAAGGATTGTTTTTCCTGTCGAACTGGCGTGTTGTGATAATGTCAGGGGAAAGAACGTAGAATTGTGGTTTAATTAGTGGCTTCAACGGTTTTATTTTATCCCGGCACTTTTCTGTTCAATTTGCACAACGGGACAAGTCGGAAGAAATGAACGTTAGTGGATGGGCCGCTATTGTCTTACGTTGAGGATCAAGATAAGTTTACCATATTAACTCCTGGCCATTTTCTTATTTGAGAACCACCAGTTTTACCCCCGGATTCAAATTATGAAAAGGTCAATACTGTTAATAGTTTAAGACGTTGGAAACTTCATCAGAAGATAATGCAAGATTTCTGGCGGCGTTGGTCGATGATTATTTACAACAATTTTTACAGCGACATAAGTGGGCTCATAAAAATCCAGAACCATCTATTGGTGACATTTAATATGCCTCCAGCAAGGTGGTTAATGGGAAAAATCGAGCAAAAACATCCGGGTCCTGATGGACTGACTCGAGTAGTAACTGTACGCACTCAATCGTCAATGTTTAAAAGGCCGACATCAAAATTATGTATTTTGCCAATTTGCCAGGAATCTAATGAAATTTAGTATAATTAACTGATAAGTTGAGATTTTAATTGTTACATAAATGTTTTATTTTTTGTTATTTATTTTATTTATTTATTTATATCAGGCAACGAAGGCCCATATTAAAATACTATACTATCTACTACAATTTCAACTTAAAATACTATAAATACATAATGTAAGTAATAAATTTAAACACTAATTATCACGACTATTGTGCTGTGTCAGCGTCGTGTGCTGCGCGGTGTCAGGTATCCGGCCGCGGAATCGCCGGAAAACAACACCTTTCGGCCAAAACTCTGGTGTCATGAATTTTGGTAAATCCACGGAAGGCACTCTCACCACAAATGAATTGAAATTCACGCTGTGGTGGGATTCTAATTTCAAAACCCTTAGAGTGTAATTCGTTTTGATCTGAATATACTCTACCTCTACAATCTCCTCGACCTTTGTAGAGTAATGCAGCCTGGACACGTACAGCAGCGTCAGTGGTACAGCTGGACGCAGCAAATGTTTCGGCCCGGTCGGTGCAGAACCGCACTTGTTTTGGGATGACTTCTTTTTCTTCCTTTGAACAGTGATAAAGCCATCTCTATCGACTTGCTGCTTTTGGCGGGCGGGCTGACAGCTCTTCTACTTAATCCCCTTTTCAGTAGGTCGCTTAGTCTGCAACGCAGTTGTTTTCTTGGCGACAATATCTGCGTAAGCACGTGTAGGGGTCGTCGTACCTACGTGTGACGTTACCGCAGCCGGTGTAGAGGTGCGGGTGACGGCGACGGCGAGCGATGCTTCATCAGCGATTTTGGCAGTTGACAACATACTGAGATTTGCTGACTCAAAACTGCCGATTGTGGTGTTTTGGGCTCCGCGACGTGTGTTCACCTTTGAGGCCTCAGGTGACCTAATTACTAAACCTGTATTACGCAGTGATGTAATTTCGGCACGTAGATCAGCAATGATATTGTCTGACTCCTCCATTTTGGCCTGCATCTTGGTCATCTCACCTTTCAGTGATGTAATGTCCTTTAGCACTCTCGTAACATCAACGTGATCGAAGGTGACAGGGGGTAGCTTACTTAGCTCCCTCGCCACGAAGTCAGGCACGTCATCTGGATCGGTTTTCTTCAACATATCGATGATGTCTTGGAGACTCTTCTCGGTGCCATCTCTGCGACGAGACGGCATTTGGTCTAGTTTTCCCAGGGACTGGAACAGTAACAGCTTGGCGCTGCTGACTTCCTCCTCCTTGTAATTGGAGTATAATGAATTGCAGTATGCTCACCTCATCCATGTAGTCAATGGCATGGACTAAAAACGCCAGTAGTTCGTTCACTAAGAGCGGTTTGGAACTCGTAGTGTCACCGTGCAGCGGCTGTTGCCGCGCAAGTCGTGAATAGAAATTCAAACCGTGTGCAGTGGAGACACGTCCATAGCCGAGCGAGTATCGCACTGCACTGCACACACTTATTGATTTTAAAGTTTATGTAACGGGTAGGGAATTATGTTTATGTTTTAGTGGAATTATTTAAACTGGTTTATACTTCTATATATTGGAGCCGCCAAGGACGAGAGTTGCCATACTGGGTAGTAAATTGTGATATGGCACATTTGTTATAGTGGGCGGTATATTAAGGACATTTATTGGATCATAGCGCTATCAACATTTTATATTAAAATGATTCATAATTAACACGAGTTGTCCCAGCGCTCGATAGATGGCGTTGGGATCGAGTTAGATGGCGCTATGGTTTCGTTACCGGGATTTATATAGGGTACGGACAAATGTTAACTACGGTGTGAGTAGCAAGCATTGTAATTGATTTATTATACGCGATTAGTATTTCAGTACAGTGTATTATTTCATCCATCCTCTCCAAGTCGATCTTCGTTCACTGGATGATCTCGGTAAACAAAACAGATAAAAGGAGGCCGGATCCGAAGACATTATACCCGACCAAATAACATATCACGACATACATCAATATATCGTACTATACCTATTTATGGCGACCGTGGCAATAGCAGCTGCAATATATGGGTAAGTTTAGGAAACAACCTATGCCTCAAGCGATTCCTGGGCCGTTACGCGTTCCTGACCCTGCACCACGGAGGAGATCAACAGTCAGCATGGAAGATAATGCTATGCTCGAATCCAGGGAGCCACCACCATCATCGAGCATAAATAACTTGGACAAAGCAACGTCCCCTACTTCACGTTGCCACACATATAAAATGACATGACATATTTAAGGATTAATTATAATGCTTATGTACTTTTATATTTTAACTTTATTGTATTCAGTTTATGTTACATTAATTTTACTATTTGTTCACTTAACCTAATTTTATACTTAACATTCTAGTTGATCATAATTATACCCATCTTTTTGAGAGGGCAAGATGTACGAGCTACGCTGTACATCGACTTTGTCGTCATACGCGCGAATAATTAAATCATCGTAATCAGCATTTCTGAACATTGTAAACTACATAATTAATTTAATTCTAGCAATAAAACTAAGAGATTCGTCGTCTTTTTTTTTTAAAGGCGGAAAATCATCGAATGACTGCTCCCACCTGGGTGAGGCGGGAGGGAGTGTCAGACTCTTACTGACTAAAAACCACCCCGTTCCTTCTCCTGCACGTCGAGCCGGAGCCCCGGTTACCCGTTAGGTTCTCCGCGACTCCGAATCGGCATCGGCCCTATTGGGCCCCATCTGTGGTGGTCTGATGGCTCTTTGAGGCGCGCGCGGAACGCGACGCGCCGTACGCTCGGGGCTGTTTCTGGTCGGACGGGAAGCCGGGATGCTCGCCGTCCGCAGGCCCGCGCTTACGGTGGCCGGAGATCGTCCCGCGATCCCCGACGCCCGGTGTGTCCTTCGCGATGGCTGGGTTGCGAGGAGGCAGCGCTTCGCTGCCTCACGCGTCCCGCCTCCTCCTTAGCTAGCATGACTGCTTCGCAAAAGGAGGAGACGGCATCCCAATCCCCCTCGCTCCGCATCATGGCCTGCACTAGGCCCGGACGCGAGAGGTCGCCATCGCCGATCACTTTCCTGAGGGCACGGCGGTGCTCAGCCCACGCAGGGCATTCTCCCACCGTGTGTTCCACCGTGTCCTCAGGGCGGTCCTCGCAGTGATGACACCCGGGCGTTTCCTCCCGCCCCATCAGACACAGGTACCTCCCGAAACTCCCATGTCCGGTGAGGACCTGCGTCAGAAGAGATTGGTCGTCTACTCGTCTAACATTAACAACATTCAACATTGCAACATAAACTTATAATCAACACTGTAGGGAATTACAGTGTTGGTTATGATTAACTCCTACAATACAAATACCCACTATAAACTTTAAATCAAATATACATAAAATATGTATTTGTACTCCAATTTAAATACAAAATTTAATATACATATTTAGTACATTTTATTTTAAAGACATTACTATAGTGGCTCCTAGTAGCTCCTTCCCTATTTGCAGATCATCTAAAATGTCCCAATCACAGATCCTAACATTAGAACCATTCGATTGCGAAGGTGATACAACCTCTGAGTTCTCGTTGGGTTAAGTGGAAACGGGCTTTAAACATATACTTTGTAGCCACAAACACCAATGAGCAAAATAAAAAATGTGCAATGTTATTACATTCGGGTGGTATGGGACTGCAAGACATCTATTTTAATATGCCAGGAGCTCACATAACTGACCCTAACGTGAATGACGTCTATGATGTCGCTATTAAAAATTAGACGACTATTTTTCTCCAAAACAAAGTTACCTGTTGAAAGACATATTTTTCGACTGATGAAACAAAATCAAATGAAAATTTTGAAACATTCCTAGTTCGTCTGAGACGACAAAGCTCAAAATGCAACTTTACTAAAGAAGATGAGAATCTTATCGATCAAGTAGTTGAAAATGTAGCTCTTCTAAATTAAGGAAAAATATTGAAAAATGTAGCACTTCTAAATTAAGGAAAAATATCTTAATCTATACAGCAACATTTGACAATATAATTTCGAAAGCAAACTCGCTAGAAACTGTACAACGCCAGCTTAATGAGTGCCACGATAAACAGGGCGCAATTACATCGTCTTCCAGCCTTAATAAAATAGACAGTCACAATATAAAAACTAAGACACTAAAATCAGTATCTTAGGAGTTCAACTATCGGACAGAATTAGGAACACCACGCTGCGCTCCACAACTAAAATCGTTGACGTTGGCCATAAAGCCGCAGGCTTGAAGTGGAACTGGGCTGGTCATGTCTGCCGCATGTCACATGAGCGGAGGGCAAAACTTACTACTGAGTGGAGCCCACTCAACGTCAGTAGACGTCGCGGCCGGCCCAAAAGGAGATGGCGGGACGAACTAGACATCTATGACAAGGACTGGCCGCAAAAAGCTTTACATAGAGAGGAGTGGAAGGAGGGTAGGGAGGCCTTTGCCCTGCAGTGGGACGATCATGGCTAAAAACAAAACAAAAACAAACACTAAAAATGAGGTTAATATGTGCTGCCGATGTGGCAGCAAAAATCACAAAAATGATAATAGTTCCTGCCCTGCAATTAACGCTAATTGCACGAAATGTGGTTTTAAAGGTCATTTCCAAAAACACTGCAAAACAAGGGCCCATAAAAGAAAAAGTACAAACCTCTCATCAAAAAAACAGTAACAAGAATAAAAAACCTAGATTTGAATCTCCAAAAAAAAAAACACTGACGCTACTGCAGTAGACTATATTTTCCACATCGATGACGATGCAATAAAATTGTCAGGTAGGTGGAATAAACATCTCAGTGTTAATTGATTCTGGTAGCAAATCTATTGATTCTGGTAGCAAATCTAATATTATCAATGATAAAACTCGGAAGTACACGAAGCTATGTAAACTTACAATTTTCAATCCACAAAAGTTTGAAGACAAAACGTTTATGGAGAAAACTATCCATTAAAAAAAGTGATAGGCTCATTTGATAAAAGTCAGATCCAAATCTTTAATGACTAAATTCTATGTCATAGAAAATGGTTCAAGGGATCTTTTGGGTAAAGAAACTGCCATTTCTCTTAAAGTGCTGGACTTGGTTTCGATTTAAATTCTATTGAGCAAACACATTTTCCCAAGTTTAAGGATGTGCTACTAAAAATGACCATTGATAAAACTGTACCTCCAGTTTCTCAACCATATAGACGGGTTCCAAATCCCTTGTAATCAGAAATAAATAAAAAAAAAAGAGGAATTGGTAAAAATGGACATTATTGAACCTGTAAATAAACTTTCTCTTTGGATTACTCCGATGGTACCTATTCTGAATCATCTCTTACTCACCATGTAGCAACTTATTTCCACATTAGGCAAAGCAATTTTATTCTCAAAATTAGACATACAAAATGCTTTTCACCGGGTTGAACTTGAAGAAAATAGTAGAGAAATCACAACTTTCATAACTAGCAAAGGACTGTATCGATGTGGGACGTTAATGTTCGGTATACCATGTGCACCTGAACATTTTCAAAAATAGTGGAGGAAGTAATGCTATTACCATGTGAAGGGGTCGTTGACTTTATTGATGATATTGTTGTTTTTAGATGCAGTGAAAAGAACATGAGGCTAGGCTTCAACACTTATTAACAGTAATCAGGGACAACAATGTATTATTACACAACAACAATGTGTTATTACACAAATGGGCTCGCTGCCATTGCAGCGGTAAGTCCCCTCTTTGAGGAGTGGCTTGAGAGACGCTACGGCGTCCTCACCTACCGCCTGACGCAGGTCCTCACCGGACATGGAAGTTTCGGGAGGTACCTGTGTCTGATGGGGCGGGAGGAAACGCCCGGGTGTCATCACTGCGAGGACCGCCCTGAGGACACGGTGGAACACACGGTGGGAGAATGCCCCGCGTGGGCTGAGCACCGCCATGCCCTCAGGGAAGTGATCGGCGATGGCGACCTCTCGCGTCCGGGCCTAGTGCAGGCCATGATGCGGAGCGAGGGGGATTGGGATGCCGTCTCCTCCTTTTGCGAAGCAGTTATGCTAGCTAAGGAGGAGGCGGGACGCGTGAGGCAGCGAAGCGCTGCCTCCTCGCAACCCAGCCATCGCGAAGGACACACCGGGCGTCGGGGATCGCGAGACGATCTCCGGCCACCGTAAGCGCGGGCCTGCGGACGGCGAGCATGGGTGGCTCCCCGTCCGACCAGAAACAGACCCGAGCGTACGGCGCGTCGCGTTCCGCGCGCGCCTCACAGAGCCATCAGACCACCACAGATGGGGCCCAATAGGGCCGATGCCGATTCGGAGTCGCGGAGAACCTAACGGGTAACCGGGGCTCCGGCTCGACGTGTAGGAGAAGGAACGGGGTGGTTTTTAGTCAGTAAGAGTCTGACACTCCCTTCCGCCTCACCCAGGCGGGAGCAGTCATTCGATGATTTTCCCCCCTTAAAAAAAAAAAATTATTACACAAAAATAAAATCTTTTTCAACACAAAATCCATAGTTATTTAGAATCCATAGTTATTAGAAAGTTTATATAGTTAGTTAAAATATTTAGTTTCATTGAACCACTTGACCAATACATTAAAATAATCGAAACCTTTCGACCTCCGAAAACCATCGCAGAAATCCAAAGCTTTCTAGGACTAATAAATTTCGTTGGAAAATGGATTCCCAATTTGTCTACTCTCACAGAGCCTATTCGAAAATTACTCCAGAAAAATATGCATAAGAACGCCAAGATCACAGCTTCATGGCATAAATGATCAAAAATAGCTTTCATCATCATCATCATCATCAACAGCCTATAAATGCCCACTGCTGAGCAAAGCCTCTTCTCACACGGAGAAGGTTAGAGCATTAATCGCCACGCTTGCTCAATGCGGGTTGGCGATTTCAATCTTATAATTAGAAATTATAAGTTCAGGTTTCCTCACGATGTTTTTCCTTCACCGTTTGTCAGTGGTGTCTAAATAATCTTAGAATGTACATATAACTCGGAAAAAGTCACATTGGTACTTGCCGTAGGTAGTTTTCGAACCCGCACCCTCATGCATGAGAAGTGGGCGTCTTAAACCTCCGGGCCACCACGACATAAAAATAGCTTTCGATAAACTAAAAGAATGGCTAACTAAAATTCCTAACCTGGGTAATTACGACTCCAAAGATCGCACCTAAGTAATCGCGGATGCAAGTCAAACCGAAAAGGAGGCATTAGCGTTAGTTTGGGCATTTGAAAATTTTCATATTATGTATCTTTACGGTAAAAAAAAAATTAGAACTCATCACAGACCGTAAGCCATTAGAAGTCATATTTGGTACAAGTTCGAAACCTTGTTTGGTTCTTCGATTGCAAACTTATGATTATAAAGTAATTTACAAAGCCGAAAAATCTAATATACCAGATCCATTATCCCGTCTGTGCACAAGTCCCATTTTACATAAAAGTTCTTTTGAAGATGAACATCATGTTAACTAGATTGTTCACTATACTTGCCAGAGGCTGTGTTTCCCGTCAAATATGACTTGGGTGTCTTCAAGTCCCGAGTGAACAGGTTGCTCATAGGTAGGCGTGCTCCATCGTCGGCCACATCATCGCTTACCATCAGGCGAGATGGTGGTTAAACGTCGACCTATAAAGTATAAAAAAAAAAATAAAAAATATACGCGACCGGTAACTTTGACTCTTAAATCAATTATTGAAAGTCATGAGTTTAAATCATTTTGTATGGAACAAGGAATTACTCTTTTCAATACAATCCCTTACTGGCCACAAAAAAACAAAGGTAGAGAGACAAAATAGGGATATCCTCTAATGGCTTAGAATAAGTCAATGCAAAAAATCTGACTGGGGGATGATTTATTAAAATATCTTATTACATACCTCACACCTCATCCTTCCACAGGAAAATCTCCTTCAGAGTTCTTCTATGGAAGACTGTTCAGAGACAAATTACCCTTTTTAGCTGACCTCGAAAGTAACTACAATGATTCCGAAGTTAGAGATCATGATCAACAAAAAAAAGAACTCTGAAAATTAAACGAAGACAGAAAAAGAAGAGCTGTAGATAGATAATTAGATATTGGAGAAAAGGTATATGTTGAGAACTTTGTAAAAGACAACAAATTAGCTTCTGAATTTAATCCAACACCTCATACTGTTATTAACACTGGAGCAAGCTATGTACATATTATGAATGATGATACTAGTCAGGAGGACAGACGAAACATTGTACATATAAAAGTAGAAGGCCAAATGGAAAGTCATCGGTCGATTCCCACGGCGTGAAACCGAGTGCGGAAAAAACACTACTCATTAACAACTATCCCCAACCAAAAACAATTGAGGAACTTCGACGTTTCCTCGGCATGATGAATTTCTACAGGCAAAGCATTCCAAAAGCCGCAGATATTCAAGCACCACTTAACACGTATTTACATACCTCAAAAAAACGCGACAAAACTGAGATTACATGGACCGAAAGCGCATTAAAAGCGTCAGTCAATGTAAACAACTCATCAATAATGCAGTCATGCTAGCCCACCCGGATGCAAACGCACCCTTAGTATTAATGACAGACGCCTCTGATAGTTGTGTAGGCGCAGCTTTAAATCAGAGAGTCGACGGAAAATTACAATCCCTCGGATTTTATTCGAAAAAGTTGACGGATACTCAGGCTAGATACAGTACCTACGATAGGGTACTTCTAGCTATATACATGTCAATAAAACATTTCCGTCATATGATAGAAGGCAGAGAACTAACCGTGTTAACAGATCACAAACCATTGACTTACGCATTAACAAAAAAAGTTTCACCTTCAGATTCACCAAGGCGTTTCAGGCAATTTTAGATTTCATCTCTCAATTTTGCGATAGTATTAAATATATGGAAGGCGATAAAAGTACAGTAGCCGATGCCCTATCTAGAATTGAAGAGATTACTATGCCATCTTTGTTCGATTATCAAAAATTATCTGAGTTACAAAAAAGCGATACTGAATTAGAAAGTCTACGTAAACGCGACAATCTTCAATTCAAATTAATTACTATGCCTATCACCGATTTAAAAATAGCATACGAAACTTCCACGAACAATATGCGTCCTTATCTACCTAAGCCAGTTCCGAGAACTCGCAATTAAAACATTGCACAACATGAGTCATCCCGGCGTCGCGACTACGAAACGTCTATTTAAATCTAGATATTTTTGGAGTAATATGAATACCGATATCAAAAATTTCGTTAAAACGTGTATTCCATGTCAAAAAAGTAAAATCCAACACCACACAATTACTCCGTTAGGCGAATTTAATACCGGTAATCGATTTGAACAAGTCCACATAGACTTAATTGGAGCTTTACCTCCTGTCGACGATTACAAATATTTTATTTATTTATTTATTTATTCTTTAATGTACATAATTTGTTTATGGTACATAAGGCGAACTTAATGCCATATGGCATTCTCTACCAGTGGTTGACTGGTAGAGAATGCCATATGGGGTTAGGGTTTAAGTAGAAAATTTGCGAAAACTGAGGTACGGAGAATAAACTAACAACAAAGAGAGAGAGAGAGAGAGGAAAAAATAATGGTAATTATTAAATAATATAGTTATACATATATATTACATAATAGTAAATAGGTAAAATGGGGTGAATAGGGATCGAGAGGTGAATAGGGACAGAAGAGGGGTGAATAGATATTAGGAAATTCTTCATAGTATCGATTCACCCCTCTTCTGTCCCTATTCACCTCTCGATCCCTATTCACCCCATTTTACCGTATATATAGTCATATGCATAAAATATATAGGTATAAATACATACATAAATACATATCGACGAAGACCTAGATCTAGCGTTGCAGCGATTTTAAATAAAATTCATGATTAATATTGCGTCACCATTATAGATAGAGTGACGAAATGGCCTGAAGTTATACCAGTAAAGGACATATCAGCTGAATCAGTAGCTAGGGTGTTTGTTGAACACTGGATCGCTCGTTTCGGTTGCCCAGTAAAAATAACTTCAGATCAAGGTCGCCAATTTGAATCGGATTTGTTTCAACAATTATTAAAAATACTAGGTATCGAACGCATCCGTACGACAGCGTACAACCCAAAGGCAAACGGCATGGTCGAACGACTACATCGTACATTAAAAGCTGCTATCATGGCAAAATGCTTAGACAACAAATCATGGTTACACGAATTGCCTATAATACTCTTAGTAGCTGTACGTAAACACGTACAGCTATTAAAATAGACTTAGGATATAGCCCATCACAATTTCTGTACGGCAGTAGTATCAGACTTCCAGGCGATCTATTCCAACCTAAACCGCGAATTTATAAAACAATTAACCCAATCTTTGTCATCTGTCCCAAACCTTAGCCTTCCAAGCTCACATAGCAACACGGACAATAACGTATTTATTCACAAAGATTTATCAGCGTGCTCTCATGTTTTTATTAGAAACGAAGCAAGGCGAGCCTTAATAGCACCGTACGAGGGCCCATTCAAAGTCTTATCTCGACATATAAATTCTATACGTTGGATCGTAACGGCAAACAAACCACGGTGTCACTTGATCGTTTGAAACCAGCCTATTTGTCAGGTATGACGATGTGTTGATCTCACGCCCGGAGAGAATAACAACTAATAACGATGCGCCACATCCGCCGGGCGATAAGACGCCACTCAACACCGCACCACAGTCACCAGGCGATAAGACGCCACCCGAAACCGCCAAGCCCGCTTCACAGCAAGTCACAAGATCAGGTCGCATTGTTAAGAAGACCGTGAGATTCGACATGTGAACTGTCATTTCGTGGTCGACCACAGTACACATCAGCACTTCGCTACTATACTGCAACAAGCACACATCACTCTAGTAAAAGCATCCCGACTCTACAATAGGCCAACCAGCCAGCAAAATGACCATTGTAGCACAAAACAGCGCAACTGCGAGCAACAAGGCAAAGTAAGAGAACCTCAGCAACACTTTCAAGATGTCCTTGGCCGCAGTCATCTTAGTCAGCGCAGCCGTTACCCTCTGCATACTCTACGCGGGGTGGCGATACTGCAAACGCCGCATTGAAGCCGCCATCGAGACGAGAATCAGCCGCGCTATCACACAGCATGGCAACAACACCGCACCGCCCATCATGCAGACAAACTTCCCGAGTGCCAACCTCAAACCAACATATAGTGTGTAAAAAGTGAAAGTTTGCGCTTATAGTGTCCGACAAACGTAACGTTTAAGTACTTATAATTCATAGATATAGTATTGTACTAGTAAGTAGTTATAAGTTTGTATTCGGGTTGGTAATAAAATTTTAGCTTCAACTAAGAACACGCATATTATTTGCCGACCCTTCTGATAACGAACACACACACCATAACCGGCAAAACTGTAAATAAAACAGGCCGTTTATAGTGTTACTATTTTTATTCGGTACATTTTTTATTAAAAACAAAGAATTACAAGTCCGAAGTCAACTGGATCAAAACAAAGATCAAATATATCCGCCAAATATATCTAAAACATTTGTCTTACGGTACCTACAATAAAAGGTTATCGTACTCTACGGGTCACGATGGGGGCCCACAGCCTCTTTACGCCATTTCTACAAGTCTCACTTGCGCTCAATGGCGTTTTCTGACCTGAAGCTTTGAGTAAACTCTGTACCTTCAAGCCGGAGAAGCAACTGCTTAGAGTAGCGACATATTTGAAATCCTTCAAACTGTTACTATTATTAAGAATTTCTTTTGGCTGAGCCTTGAACTTCTGCAGGATAGAAACTTTGTCATAGCCCGAGTCCGACATATCAGCACAGAAGCTGCGTCTAGATAGCAATTCGAACTTACCGAGGGGTGTGTCCAGGCGCCCGTCTTGGGGTTTGGTGGTCATCGTGGACAGGTAGTTCATATGCACATTGAGCGGCGCGTATGCACGCGCATTCAGCATATTTGCCTGCGTCAACGGATCTTGGCGGATCATGTTTGGGTTGACGCCGGGTCGTGACTCGGGTAGTCCTCTGTGCATCGCTTGCTTCGGCATCGATGCAGCTTCTGCGTTAGTTGTGGCGTCAGTGTGCGAAGTGCGCGTTGAGCAGAAGCACGTAGTCTTAGCGGAGTTGTTGTCCTTGGTGTCAGGCACAGAATTGACACTGCATGGTATGGGCACGCTACCCGCCGCCGCTATAGGCCCACACGGCCCACCAGGCTTGACGGGGCCAGCCACAGGGAAGGGTGGACATTTGCAATTGATGCAAGGACCCGACCACGGCATGCAAGGAGGAGGAGCAGGAGGAGCAGGATTTGGCATGCAAGGAGGAGCAGGATTTGGCATGCAAGGAGGATTAGGACTTGGCATGCAAGGAGGAGCAGGAGGAGATCCAATTCCGCAGCACGCACCAAACGGTAAACAAGCGGGACCACATGGCCCGCATGGGCCACATGGACTGCATGGGCCACAGGGACCGCATGGGGCGCAAAGGGGTCCGCAGCACCCTGGCCCGCAGGCACAGGGGCCACATGCACCACACGGTCCGCATGGCCCACAACACGGCCCGCACGGCCCACACGGACCACACGGACCACAACATGGACCACATGGCCCACATGGCCCACAACGTCCACAAGGACCACAAGCGCCGCATGGGCCGCATGGGCCGCAACAGATAGCACCACATGGACCACAGCCGCAGCATCCACATCCTGCACCCATACAACAGGGACTACAGGCGCCGCATCCACCAAAGCCACCACTAGAACATCCTACGCCAGGGAAGCAAGGACCACACGGCCCAAATGGACCAGCAGGACCACAAGGACCACACGGGCCGACTCCACCGCAACACGGGGTACACGGGCCGCACGGGCCACAAGCGCCGCAAGCGACTGGGAATGTTAGAGACCCACTTGGTTGGCATGGCTTGCACGGTGCATACATAGGGAAGCAGCCCAACGCCAAACAACTCATAGACTCGGGTAAGTTGACCTTAGTGAGGTCTAAGCCCGCCAGCTCGCTGAGGATGGATCCACACGTCGTGTCGCTATCGCTAAGCATAGTCGGAGACAATATTGCGCTAGGGTCGAGTACACAGCAGCACGGACCACACGGACACGGACCACACGGGCCCCCAGGGTTAGGGGGGCAGGGCCCGCACGGACCACCCGGGGACACAGGCCCGCCGGGGACGCAAGTACCCGTCACATGGTACGGACCGCAGAACCAGAACCCGTAGGGATAGTAATAGTAACCTGTCATAAACTGGACGCAGCGCGGGGGAGTGTTGCAAGGGGCGGGAAGGCAGCAGCCACAGTTGCAGGGAGCCGGGCACGAGCACGGCGGCGCCGCACAGACCGCGGCGCACACGTTGCCAAATTGCTGCAATATGTCGGAGGCCGGCAGCACAGCCTGCTCGGCTGGCGCCGGCGCGGGCCGGAAGTAGGGCCGGCAGTTGTTGCGCACGACGCGGTGCGGGCCCAGGCAGTGTTCCGACTCGTCGGTCAGCACCGCGGACTCCGTGCGCGGCAGGTACTGGCACGGGATGGGGAGCGCCTCGCGCGGCCAGCGCGCGCCGAGGCAGGGACACGATGCGCTCCTGTACTGCATCACGGACGACTTCTTCCTCTTCTCACGAGCCGCGTGCGTTGTGGGCAGCCCTGATATAGTCGCCACTGGTACACCCCGAATCATATTTAGTCGCTCCATCGCGTTCTTCATCGATGCGAGATTCGCTGAAAGGATGATGCTGACTGTAATCATGGACCTAGCTAACATATGTCTCTAGAGGGCGCTCATAAATGAAACAGCAGTTTGGCAAGACACGGTTTATTATATGGATTTGTCTACAATTTGTAAGTAAGTATTTCATTCCATGTCTAGCGGAGCTCATCAGCTTTTGTTCTTCCACAAACTTATCATTCGCAGGGTCTGAAGCCTGCGCCAGTTCTGGTGTACGGGAATGGCCGCTTAAAGTTGGGAATATTGGTATATTGGAACGCGCCGGGGTACACGGTGGGTCGGTCGCGTTCCTCCGGAGACACCAGTACTCTAGGGCTTTCGAGCAATGGGCATACTTCGTAGTTCAATTTCTTCGACCGCTTGTGATAGATGGGGCTCCTGATCTCATTGCGCTTCTCGTAGTAGTCTGAATACGATTTAGATAGCGCAGTGGGACTAGATTTCTTAGGTTTTTGGCAGTTATTAGAGTAAGCCGGGCGGGGCCGGGAGTTAAAGTTGCTTTTGGATTGTTTGAGGCAGGGAGTATAGTACACGGGAAAGTGCTTAGAGACCTCGCTCGTCTTGGGCAGGTCCGCGCACTGCACCGTGGTGAAAGGACACAGGAGAACCGACGTGTGTGATAAGCCTTGTGCTGCCCCCACGCCGGAGACAGTAGTGAACGGGAACAATTTCGAAATTCCTTTGCTTCGGGGTCGTTGCTGAGTCTTTGCTGCTGATTCCAGTGGTGCTGGTAGGGTTGAACTAAACCTCATGTCCTGTTGTTGGACGGGGTACTTAACGTTGTTGGGCCGGATGGGTCTAGATGGCGCCGCGCACGGGGCTTTCCGTCTCTGTGGTTGCTGTGGTTCGGGGCTGTCCATTAGTCCAACTGGACTTAAACAGGCACAACATTTCGGGCAGGGACATCTCGGGCAGGGACATCTCGGGCAGGGACATTTCGGACACGGAGGGCAAGGGCAAGAAGGAGGACAAGGACACGGCGGACACGGACACGGTGGACCACACGGCGGACCACATGGCGAAGGGCAAGGAGCACATGGTCCGACGGGAGTACATTGGCCCGTAACGTGGTATGGTCCACAGAACCAGAAACCGTAAGGATAGTAGTAGTAGCCAGTCATATACTGGATGCACTTGGGAGGCCCGTTGCAAGGAGGAGGCAAGCAGTTGCAGCCATTGGGGCAGCCACACGGGCCGCAAGGGAATGGACAGGGACAGGGGCCGCACGGGGGAGCAGGGCATGCCTTGGCGAACTCCGACTTCTCGGTGGTGTGGAGGTACTGGCAAGGCGCGAGAAATGGGGTGGAGCCGGCGCGGCGTGCGGGTGGGGTCAGCAGATCGTGACGGATGGACCTAGTTCTGGAAGGGTTGCAGCAGACTGGCGGTACACAGAACCTCGCTCTAGACGCAGGCGCGAGGTGGGGGCACGACATGCAGAATCGCAAGAGCGCGCTCACTCGGCGGCCGCAATCATCGTGGATCAACGGCAGCTGCTTCGTAGTTTCAATCTTCATAATTCCCATGCGCAGCGTCGTGTTCTTATCCTTCAAGCTTCGACATGGGACCGCCGCCGCTGCAAAGGTATTTTATGCTATTCACCTTCATTAAAAATCCCATTGTGACACATGTTGGCAGAAAGTAAAGTACTCAAAAGGAGCCAAGTAGCTCGCAAGGATTACTCTATGAGTACCTACTAATAAATCTACAATTTGAGAATAATCCGTGCGGGCGTGATCAAATCAAACTAACATTAAGAATTAGAGAAATATTTATTATAAAACATTAAAAGTGTTTTAATACAAAAATATAAAATAAAATTTAAAACAATGTGCTCCAAAACGTTCTATAAATAAAATATTTATTGTCAAGTAAATTAACAAGGAGACTGTTTGCCGTATGCTGTCCGCTTTGGACCCTTCGTATCCTCTTTCTTGCACTCGCACTCGGCGGTTGATACGATCGGCCCTGAACATTTGGCACAAACTTGCTTCGCCTCGCATTTCTTAGGCATCGGTTTAGGGCAAGGACATGGGCCACACGGACGGCATGGACCACAGGGCCCACATGGACAGGGGCACGAGGGGCATGGTCCGCAGGGAGGGCATGGACCACACGGCCCACAGGGACCACAGGGGCCACATGGACCACAGGGGCCGCACGGACCGCAAGGACCACAGGGTCCGCATGGGCAGGGGCAATTACATGGACCACATGGGCCACATGGTCCGCAAGGCCCACACGGGCCACAAGGACCGCATGGACCGCATGGACCACATGGACCACATGGACCACAGGGGCCGCACGGACCGCATGGGCAACGACAGGGTCCACAAGGGCCACACGGCCCGCATGGTCCGCAAGGCCCGCATGGTCCGCAAGGCCCGCATGGTCCGCAAGGCCCACACGGACCGCACGGCGGGCACGGGTTACCGCAGCAGGGACAACCGCCACAGCATGGACAGCCTTTCTTTTTCGAACCATCTTTTTTGTCAGCGAAACATCTCCGTTGTCTGACGAACTGGTCTCCGCAACAAAGTAGCGAAGTGCGGCCATGCGTTGAAGGCCCAAACGCTTGTTTCACGCCGCGGTGCACTGCAAAGGACATCCATGCATATAATACTCGGTGAGAAAGCCGCTGGGTGGTGGCTCATGCTATTCGGAAGAACGAAGGGCTCACGCGCACTCGCCGAGTATTATAAGCCTGAACGGTCCTGTGACGGCGACCACCGTTCTTCAAAATAACAGAACCCCACCAACGGCAGGCTAGTGCCTGACAACTGGGGTCTGACAGGACAAACGTCAAACTTAGACATGTCGCGCGCGATTGTCGATTGTTTTACGTCAATGTAATGGGTCGATGTTAGACCACATAGAGAACGCTCCTAGTACCACAAAACTACCACTGTTCTATCACTTACCTGCGTTGGATGAAGGATGAAGACATGACAACAGTCTACTACAAACAACATTTTTTTTACTTATTTGTACTCCCCGCTCGATTGACTACGCTACTAGTGATGGGCGAGATCAATCTACACACAATCGAGCAATCTGCTCACTCGGACACCCGACTCGAGATCTACAATAAAACTAACATTCATACAACTTACATAATGCTGCATGATTTTTTTTGTTTGCCGCAGTGGCTAAAGATCTTCCTTTGAAGCATTTTAGCAACGAAACGTTTTTTGGTAAGACCGTCTTCCTGAAAACTAGGGCCATTGTTCACGATATATTATTTTTAATTGTTCTACAGAATTTTGTTGATATTTGACGGAATACTTGTAAATTTATCAAAAAAGGGATACTGTTACTTGAAAATTTTGGCCATGGTAGGAGCGTTATCTTGTCGTGTCAGAACAAAAGCTGTGACTGATCAATTCGACGTTTGAATTTTTCCAATAATTAATATTCTTTTCTAATTCTTTTTGTGGCTTTCCACTTTTTAGTTCTTTGAATATGGCCTGATCCGTTTAGAACTTTTTGGTGACATGTTAAACTTATTTCAAATGAACTCCTCGGCTCTAGATAGATACGAATCTATTAATTACAAAATTATTATCATCAACAGCCTGTTTTCGTCCACTGCTGGACATAAGCCTCTCCAATGGCACGCTACTGAGCTCGATCTTCAGCTCGACGCGTCCAACCACTACCAGCCACTTTACGTATATCGTCACTCCACCTAGTCGGAGCGACCTACACTACGTTTGCCTAGGCTAGGAGGCTCGTAGAAGGATACAGCTTGGCTGGGCGGCATATAGGAAAATCTATCGGGTCTTTTCGTCAACTCTACCGCAAAACCTGAAGACAAAAGTCTTCAATGAGTGCGTTCTTCCAGTATTTTTTTTTTTTTTTAATGGGGGAAAATCATCGAATGACTGCTCCCGCCTGGGTGAGGCGGGAGGGAGTGTCAGACTCTTACTGACTAAAAACCACCCCGTTCCTTCTCCTGCACGTCGAGCCGGAGCCCCGGTTACCCGTTAGGTTCTCCGCGACTCCGAATCGGCATCGGCCGTATTGGGCCCCATCTGTGGTGGTCTGATGGCTCTTTGAGGCGCGCGCGGAACGCGACGCGCCGTACGCTCGGGTCTGTTTCTTGTCGCACGGGGAGCCACCCATGCTCGCCGTCCGCAGGCCCGCGCTTACGGTGGCCGGAGATCGTCTCGCGATCCCCGACGCCCGGTGTGTCCTTCGCGATGGCTGGGTTGCGAGGAGGCAGCGCTTCGCTGCCTCACGCGTCCCGCCTCCTCCTTAGCTAGCATGACTGCTTCGCAAAAGGAGGAGACGGCATCCCAGTCCCCCTCGCTCCGCATCATGGCCTGCACTAGGCCCGGACGCGAGAGGTCGCCATCGCCGATCACTTCCCTGACGACACGGCGGTGCTCAGCCCACGAAGGGCATTCTCCCACCGTGTGTTCCACCGTGTCCTCAGGGCGGTCCTCGCAGTGATGACACCCGGGCGTTTCCTCCCGCCCCATCAGACACAGGTACCTCCCGAAACTTCCATGTCCGGTGAGGACCTGCGTCAGGCGGTAGGTGAGGACGCCGTAGCGTCTCTCAAGCCACTCCTCAAAGAGGGGACTTACCGCTGCGATGGCAGCGAGCCCAGCCCTCGGTTGTGACAGTCGTTGCTGCCATTCCGCCATGAGATCGCATCGGAGCTCATCCCGCCACGCACCTATTTGGCGCGGCAGCGGGGTTTCGCCCCGGCGACGTGCCTCCGCGCGCATGCTGTACACGCGCGCGAGCACCTTCGCCTCCAGATCCCACGGCGGTAATCCGGCAAGGAGGTTCGCCGACTCCCCAGAGATCGTGCGGTATCCGCGGATCATTCGGATCGCCATGACCCTCTGTGCCATGAGCAGCGTCCGAGCGGGACGCCGCAACAGGTTTGGCGCCCAAACAGGGGCGCCGTAGAGGGCCATGGACCGCACGACCCCGGCGTATAACCTCCGGGAGGAGGCGTTTGGCCCCCCGAGGTTGGGGAGGATGCGTTTAAACGCAGCCCCCGTCCTCTCCAACTTTGGAGCCAAACGTCGGAAGTGTTCTATGAAGTTCCACCGACTGTCGAGGACGAGTCCTAGGTACTTCATCGTCGTCTCGACGCCGATGGTAACTCCTCCCGCCGTTATTTGGGACCCACCCGGAGGTGGCGCGTTCCCGCGGCCATGAAAACACATGACCTCGGACTTGTGGAGCGCCACCTCGAGTCCCAACTGCCGGATTCTCTCAACGACTGTCGCAACCGCTGTCGCCATTAAGTCGGCCGCCTGGTGCGACCTCCCGTGCGCTAGCACCATTCTTCCAGTAATTAGAGGTACAAAATATAGGATAGTTATTCAAATTACAATCACACGATTAACATGCATAAACAGCGAGTATGGAGCGGTAAGCGGACACTGTGGAGCGCCAATTACTACGATTCATAGACGCGATTAAATGTATCTAGAGGTATACAAATATGGCCCTACTGCAAGTTCTATAATTTTATCTTTTACAAGCCCTGAGCGACTTCCCCCTAATTAGTTTTTCTTATACTTACACTAAGTTAAAAATATACAGGATGTCCCTTTTTTCTTTTCTTCTTTGGCAACCGAGTCTCCAATATGATGTTGTCGACTATACTGCCAGTGTCGGGTGGTGACGGCAGATTAATGAACCGTCGAAGTTAACTTTGCGGTAGTTTTTAGTAGTTAGTAGCTAAGAAGGACAAAACAATTGGGTTAGTAAACATATAAATATTAACAACTATTTTACTGTATGTGTACAGGGGTGAAGAAAATAGTTGAGCTTGAGGGGACGTACACAATACAGACACACAGGTATATACACCATTTACATAATAGTCACCGTCATAGTTTAATCTCATTGTCATTAATAAATCGACATAAACAGATTAATTTAGGGGAAAAGTGAGTTAAAAGGAGGTGGAAATTAATTGGAAGTGGGATTTGGATACTGGGGAGTTTTTTATAAAGGTCAAAAGATTGGGAATTTAAGGGACACGAAAAAAATATATGGTCTACAGTTCCCTCGTCAAGGCCGCATTCACACAGCGAGCTGTCGCGGACACGGATCTTGTTGAGGAAGACTGGGCTACTACAATGGCCGAGTCTGAGTCTGCACAAGAATGAAACAGTGTGGCGGGGTAGCTTAGGGTACTTGGAAAACCAAGGCCTCCGCCGGATGTCGGGTTGGACACTTGCATAGTAGGCTCCTTTACTTTTGGAAGTGTCCACCCACACTGCAGCCCATGAGTCAAAAAGCTTGTGTTTGGTGTCGGCACGTACATCATACCCGTATACCACGTAGTGTTGACATTCGACATCGTTCGAGGCCGCAAATTTGGCTAAGGAATCCGCACACTCGTTACCGCATATGCCAGAGTGGCCAGGAATCCAAACGATCTCGATGTTTAGGCCATCATTGAAGCAGGAAAAAAGAAGCGCCTTTATCTTAACAACCAAACTGCTATGGGTTCGGGAATGGAGCTGATCTTGGTCGAGGGACTGTAGGCTACTTCGGGAATCAGAAAAAATTACGGAATTTTTGAGGTTGTGAGCTCTAATAAATTTGAGTGATTCCAAAATGCCCGCACATTCACCCGTGAAGACTGATCCCTCCGGGGGACACTTGGAGAGCAGAGCGATCCTCGAATTTTGGAAGTACGCTGCCACTCCTGTACATCCGATTCGGGATAATTTAGACGCATCTGTGTAGAAGGTATTCCAGCCTCTCCAGTAACGGCACGTCGTCGGCAGTCCAAGGCACGTTTGAATTTGTCTGCAGCATTCACGGTGGATTTCGAAATGCCAAGCCCTAAAATCAGCTTTGGTCTAAAGTGTATAACCTCATATACGGAAGAAAACACTGGGAGCACAGGATATTGACTGATGGGTGCAGAGAGGTTTTTAAGCTCCCTGCACCTAGCAATCACGGGAGGGACAGGTTTATTTTTCCAGTAGGAAGAGGAGCTGTAGGGACAGTGGATTTGATCTAGGATAGGGAGAAGAGGATGTGATGAGAGGGAGAGGACTTTTGAGAAGAAGCGGTCTGCAAGGTATTGTCTTCGAAGGTTGAGAGGAGGCTCCGCACATTCAACCTGAAGAGCGTTTATGGGAGATGATTTCATAGCTCCAATAATTATTCTAAGGCATTTGGCCTGAATGGAGTCTAGATTTTTCAATGCTTCCTTATTGCAAGGTACAATAAGGAAGCAACAATAGTCCATTACACTTCTGACCAATGCATTGTATATGAGCTTCAATGAATAGGGGTGAGCACCCACACCTACCAACTACGGTGTTTATGTGTTCCACCCCAGACATCTTTGAGTCGAGATGAACTCCCAAAAATCTAGCTCTGCTTTTAATCGGGATAGCCTGACCGTTCATCTCTATACGAAGATCCGGAGTGCGTTGTTTGCGTGTAAAAATTAATTCGCCACTAGCCATGGACATTAAATATCGAAATCACCGAATATTAAATTAACACACAAAATAAACATTGAAAAACAAATAAATAAAAAAGAAAACAATAAGAATATCAAATATTAATTAAAAAAATTGTAGTAAAAAAAACAATGAAGGCAAAAAAAAAAACATTATAAAAAAGCATAATAAAAGAGACAGGGTGGCAGCATGTCCACGACGAAAGGGCTCGCCAACTCAGTGTAAGCTGGGCACAGTAAGTACCCAACACTGGTTTTCAGTTGGCACCCCTGCAGCGACAGCGACACACGGACGGAAGCAACTAAAAATAATTTAAAGGAAAATAATACGATTACATAAGACACTTGTTAAAAAAATTATAATAATAAAAGAAAAGGAAGAAATTTAAAAACAGACCTCTATGTATGCACACTAGTAGCGTATTCAATCAAGCGGGAAGTACAAATAAGTAAAAATGTAGTAGTTGTCAATGTAGTCTTGTTTCCATCCTTCATCCAACGCAGGTATATGATAACAGTGGTACCTTTGTTGTGTCGTTTGGAAAGAAGGAAAACCCATCTTCGGCACGAATGGACCAGCTCAAACGGAGGCCCACTTATCCGCCCCCCTTCCCCAATCACCCCAATACCTAAATCTCCAACAATCCTGTATTCCCAATTCTCAAAAGGCCGGTAACGCACTTGTAACGCCTCTAGTGTTCCGGGCGTCTATGGACGAAACACGTTTGCTTACCATCAGGTGAACCGTCCGCACATTTGCCGGATTGTACTAAAAAAAAGAAAGGTCTGATACAACCGTGACCAGCTCTGAGCTTTATTATTCTATATATATATAATAGGAACTGTCCTAGAGCGTTAGGTTACGGACGGAGACGCGTGAGCCCAACTGCAGTGTCGGCGGCGCTAAAACACAAAAACATGCGACCTGGTACTTACCCAGAACGCCCTCTGAGTTTACTTATTTGACTGCCGACAGAAATCTGTTGAAACGCCTCTACACAATATGTAGGTACCAACTTAGCACTATGTTCGTAGTTGGCGCAAACGTTGGCCGTCCAACCAAACGTCGGTTTTTCGTGCGCACATCAAAGGATCTTGGCGCGCTCCACGAATGACATTGACACATTGGCGTCTCATTCAGTGTCATTCAGTTTGTAATTCGTCAGTAGTCGGTAGTTACTGTCGCGCCGTTGCGCGTGGCTTGTTTTTTGACACCTATTGCACACATATATAATGATATAATGCAATCCCATCAAAAACAATACTTGTCAAATAAACCAAGTCTCGCAACTCAGTTGTTCAGCGGTAAAAAGTTGTGAGGTCCATGTAATATACCAAGTCACTTATTAATTTATTCAGTGTCTACTTAAGCGACTTTCTGTCTTAATACGTCCAGTCTCTAAGACCACGATCGTGGTCCATAACAATTGAAAATCAATTGTGTCTGGAATCTCAAGTCTATACCGGTCTTTTCTAGATATTTTTTTAGTTTTTCTTTGATTCATACACCAAACACTACTTATATTCCAAATTTGAAGACTGCCTCGTTGGCCGAGTATTCGCAAGTGCGACTGCCGGGCAAGAGGTCTCGGGTTCGATTCCCGGGTCGGGCAAAGTAACACTGGTTTTTTTGAAATTCTCAGTAGTAGCACGGAGTCTGGAAATGTGCCCGGTATATGGCAATAGGCTCACCCCCTATTACATGGGACTCATAACAACTAGTGAAAAGTGGGTGTTACATTGTACTATGGTAGAATATGCACCTCTGCCTACCCCTTCGGGGATAAAAGGCGTGATGTTATGTTATGATGTTATGTTGAAGCTTCTAGGTCTGCTAGAAGTGCCTTAGAGTTTTGATGATCGGTGAGTCAGTCAGTGAGTGACAAAATCAAGAAATTTGACCCGTTATAATTCTTAAAATACTGGTTCAAATTGAATGAAATTTGAAATATACCGTGTCTTTACAAGCCTGCGTGGTTACTGAAAATTTCAGTCTTCTTTTTTTATCCACAACGAAGTTACACGGGGTCGAAAATGGCCTGAATTGCTTCGAGAAAAGAATTGTACGGCCGTGACGCATTTTAGCTCGACTTGGTGGGGGCACTGCGGTGCCCCCAGATAAAAAATTGGATTTGTTCCCGAATTACAATGGCGTGGGTCAACGTTGCGATTTTACATTTTATTAAAGTTTAAAAGGACATTTACCATTTGGTATATTGGCCCCATGCGTTGGCCCAATACGTTGGCCAAATGTGGATTGATTCAGGGACATTTTTTAATTCACTACATTGTCCCAATGCGTTGCCCCATTGTGTACGGTAACCGCCTTTGAACGGTAAACGTTGGACTTATAGGTCACGTGTTAAATAATACATCGAAGTTAAATTAACTTTTATTAGGTACACAATAATCAAATTGAACAAAAACCTTATTTACATAACTACTCAATAGTAATAATAATTTTGTTTCGTTTAATTACATACATTTTTTTAATTAAATAAAGATTATTATCTTACTAAAAATCTTATTATTTTTTGGGATATAAACCTAACTTTCGAATACTGAAAGGCTACTCAGTTTTAAGTCGCGCGTAATTTTTAAGTTATATACTTCTGAGGCTTTACGAGTACGCGTTCGGCGCTGTGATTGGTTGCTTCATTGGTGCCGGCCAATCAGTGCGCCGAACGCGTACTCGTTACGATTACTCTAAAAGTAAAACAAACTTCATACTAGGGCCTCTGTACTACAAATTCTTTGTAAAATGACAGAGACAGCACGATATTTAACCTTTCGTGTGTAAAACGGATCCACACACGACTCAATGTACTTTCTATTGAGTCTCATATCAGTGCAATAATTAATATTGAGTAGACTTTCAATAAGTATTCGGTTAAGCTTGTAGTAACAGGAGTACTCGCAAAAATAGTAAGTGTCGAATATTAGCCACAGATTGGCAAAAACCAGTTTGAATTAATTGAGGTCGCTACTATCGTATCTGTGACAGCCTGGTACCCCTTTTTAACATCCTTGTATTTTTAGTTTAGTTACTACATAACTAATATTAATATAGGAACCAAATCAATACACCGTGAAATCTATTTCGTTTTCGTCCCGAAGTAAAATGGTTCTGTATAATACAATAGTTTTACAAAGAAATAAAATGTTAACTGGTGAACCATTGCAAAAAGCAGACTTCGAAAGCGGATACGAACTCATAGTACATTATCAAAACATCACACCATGTAATTGTCGAAGAGGTATTTCTCGTCAGGTGACACGTGCGATGCGAATACTGACTTCAAATTAACGTGTTAATGTATCATGTATTTCCATGATTATTTTAAACTAAAAAAAAACATTTATTGTTTTTACTTTATACATCGAAAGTACGGCAGTACGTTATGGCAAGTTTTTTAGCCGCGGGACGGACACGACATAGAGTTCGCGGTGTATACAAAATATTCAATAAACAAATGTTATTCTTTATCATTAAACGGTTTCATTTAGCTTGCCCCGTGTGTTTGTCTGTCTGTAGTAATTGTAATGTCACCCCCTTCCTGTCGACAGATCGATCTGATATTTGGTACACACTCTTAATCCAATATAATCTAATTGTTTCCACAACTACCTCCATTATGGATATCAAACGAAAGGGCTTGATTGGTAGAACAGCTCATTGAAACCGTGGTCGGTATACGAGGAGACGGATCACCTGATGGTAAGCAATCAGCGCCGCCCATGGATACTCTAGGAATTACGAGTAGTAACTTTACTCTCACGGCGTGACCCCTTGCAGACGTTGTTTCACGCCGTTGCACTGTAAGACTGTGTTATCAGTCCGGTCGAGCCGACACGTGATGTTTTAAGTTTTAAAGTGTTTATAGTACCTAGTTTTTATTAACTTCGATTACAATTACAAGGAACCAATACTTCTGTATACTAATATTTAAACTGTAGTATTTGTTTGTTTGAAAGCGGTTATCTGCGAAACTACTGGCCCGATTTGAATAATTCTTTTCGTGTTGGATAATTCATTTATCAAGGAAGGCTATAGGCTATAAAAGATCACGCCACGATCAATAGGAGCCGAGTAGTGAAACCGCGCAGTTGTAGATATAACTGCGATCTAAAAAACTATTATTTTTGTGTTAAAATACAAACAAAATGCAATATTTTAATATGTATTATGTATATAATGATAACATCACACAATTTTACTAACGTAACATTAACTTTTCATATGACATACACACATAAATCTAAATATTTAATAGAATTCTGAAACTCAATTATATTTTGTCTATCCCAATAATCGAACATAATATATACCAACTCACAATTTGCACTAAATAATAATAATTCAATCTAAGGTTTTCATATTTCTTACAAAATAAAATATTTTTTTAGACTGGCAACACTGTTACTGTTGTCGAGTGTTGCACAACACATTAACATTTTCTAGTAGATGGTAACTTTTAATTCTAGAAGGTGAATACATAATATACATACAAGGAAACACCCAGGGTCTAAAAAACAAGGTCTCGCATTCCAGTAGTGACATATGCTTATGTCACTATCCAGTAGCCACTTTATTGCAACAAAAGTTCAAGTTTAAGTGTGGGCTCGCCATGCTTCGGCACTACTGGGCCAGCTCCACCGGAGTGATACCACCAACGAGCAGAAAACCACAGTGAAACAACGCTTAGCGCGGTGAGTTTCATAGTGTGAGTGAGGTTACCGGTGGCCTAATTACCACCTCCCTTCCCCTCCCCAGTCTATCCCAATATATGAATTAAATATCCCCCACAATCCTCAAATTCCCAATTCCCAAAAGACCGGTAACGCACTTGTAACGCCTCTAGTGTTACAGTCCATGGGCGACGCCGATTGCTTACCATCAGGTGATCCGTCTGCTCGTTCACCGGCCTATACCATAAAAAAAACATTAGGTACGATAAAAAATTCAGTCAGTATTCTGTTTTATTTAATGTCTATGGCGAAATATTGACGTTTCGTTTATGAAATCAAAAGAAACGATTATATTTAAACATATAGCAATGTAATGTTAATTAAAACTTCAGTTTTAATTGATTTGCTCAGTTAATTAAAGGATTTTGGGGAGTTATTATTAGACTACTGGTAACACAGAAACCGGTCGTCTCATCGACATTCCGTCAATATGCCAAGTATCGTTAACTTTGTTTAACATATAAGCCTGTCTCGCTTACATCACATCAACAGCCTATAAGTGTCCACTGCTGACCAAAAGCCTCTTCTCACACGGAGGTTTGAGCATTAATGATCGCTCATGACAATGATATCGATATATTTGCCGACCACTTTAAAAAACTATGTTCTCAAACTGAAACATTTGTCAATAAATTATTTAACGCTATTCAATAATGATGACCTTTTGACCTAAATGTGTGACTTGATATTCGTAAATATGATTTGGTACTTCTTAATTATTAAGGCTCTTCACAGTTATTTCTATTGTAGAGATATTGACATATTGATTCTTTTTATTTGTAGATTTAATATACAATATCCTAGATTTTATGTATTTGGACATGTACTACAAATATTTGACATTTATTAATTTGACATTATTTATTTGTATTGTATTCTATTTTTATTATTTTTATGACATATTTTTTCTTCTTATTTTAATTAACTAGCTTGCTGACGTGTTGGTACCCACTGTAAGCCAGTAAGTGCATTTAAAAAAAAAAATAATAATAATAAATAATAATAACCACCATGCTTGCTCAATGCGGGTTGGCGATTACAACTTATAATTAGAAATTATAAGCCCAGGTTTCCTCACGATGTTTTCCTTCACCGTTTGTCAGTGGTGTCTAGATAATCTTAGAAAGTACATATAACTCGGAAAAAGTCACATTGGTACTTGGTATTGGTAGTTCGAATCCACGCCCTCATGCATGAGAAGCGGGCGTCTTAGACCTCCGGGCCACTACGATATAAAATATCAGTGTAACTGTGATTCGTAAACATTTATTAGTTGCCGTCTACTATCAAGTTTGTCTATTATCAAGGAATTTTTCTGTGTGTGGGTGTGGGTAGGCGGAGCCTATTGCCATTTACAGGGTACAATTTCAGACTCCGTACTACTACTGAGATTTATTTAAACTGACAAACACCAAGCTGTCATCGGTGACCGCAACCTATTGTTCTATAATTGTGTCTACAAAACCGGTACTCGACGAGTTAAAGCCCCGTAATACTGTGCCCGACCCGGGAATGGAACTCGAAACCCCTTGCCCGGCAGTCGGATTTTGAAGCACTCGGCCAACGCGTGGAAATTATAAAATAAAAAAAAATTAAAGAAAGTAATATTATAAATTATAAAAATTGGTACTATATATATTTACACAGATATAGTTATTTGAGGTATGTTCTTAAAGTTATCGTAAATTAACAAATTTGGAACAGGGGTAGATCTGGTCTTCTTCTTTTAAGGGGGGAAATCATCGAATGACTGCTCCCGCCTGGGTGAGGCGGGAGGGAGTGTCAGACTCTTACTGACTAAAACCACCCCGTTTCTTCTCCTGCACGTCGAGCCGGAGCCCCGGTTACCCGTTAAGTTCTCCGCGACGTAGATTATGGACTGGATTAACATATAGCCTACTTTTTATCGCACGGGAACGCAGACGAAGCCACGGGCAGAAGGTAGTATACAACATTTTACAAAGTCACACATGTACTAAGTGACACAGAAATATCAAAAAACCAATAAAATTCACATTTCCTTCAAATAACAATAATAATAATTTGTCCACAAAAATTATAACAGTGAATAAATACAAAATAAATTAACGAGTGTTAATTATTATGTTTTCGGCTTACTCACGTAATTATTTGACGAGGAACTCGACTAGTTTCAAGCCATGCTTTTTTTTTGAGGGGGGAAAATCATCGAATGACTTCTCCCGCCTGGGTGAGGCGGGAGGGAGTGTCAGACTCTTACTGACTAAAAACCACCCCGTTCCTTCTCCTGCACGTCGAGCCGGAGCCCCGGTATCCCGTTAGGTTCTCCGCGCATGCTAGAGGCTCATATTCATGAGCAGCATTCCGCGACCTGCCCGATTCCCGACCTGCCACTGTCGAGTTCCTCGTGAAATAATTACGTGAGTAAGCCGAAAACATAATTAAATATAGTATGTCTCATGTAAGTTTTAATATAAACAGTGATAGTGTTGTCTACGTGTCGATAAGATCTTATCGATATATCGATATTTTTATCGGTGGAACTTCTGTAGTTTCTCACAAGACGGCGTGCGCAGTTTCTGTGCGTCTGCATACTGCCTGGAGTCCCCGAAGTTTCTCGCTTTCCACACCATGCTGTCCCTGTAGTTTCTTTCTCTCTGGCAAGCGTGGCGAAGTCCCACTGTAACAGAAATAAGAACAAGATATTTAGGTATATTGAACTCGTCGAGTACCGTCATTATAGACACAATTATAGAACAATAAGTTGCGGTCACCGATGATCGCTTGGTGTTTGACAGTTTAATGTAACGACAGGCTTTTACATCATTACAATTGAACAGCATTTATGGGCATGCCAAACGTGTATTGTAAAGCAAGAATAACAGCGGGACGCGCCAGTGGCTGCGCAGTCATCGAGCGCTTGGCGGCGCCCGACTGTCCCGCCGCCCGACTGTCCCGCCGCCCTACTGGCCCGCCGCCCGACTGGCCCGCCGCCCGACTGTCCCGCCGCCCGACTGGCCCGCCGCCCTACTGGCCCGCCGCCCGACTGGCCCGCCGCCCGACTGGCCCGCCGCCTGACTGGCCCGCCGCCCTACTGTCCCGCCGCCCGATTGGCCCGCCGCCCGACTGGCCCGCCGCCCTACTGGCCCGCCGCCTGACTGGCCCGCCGCCTGACTGGCCCGCCGCCCTACTGGCCCGCCGCCTGACTGGCCCGCCGCCTGACTGGCCCGCCGCCTGACTGGCCCGCCGCCCTACTGGCCCGGCTTGATGGCTCGTATACACAACTATTATCTTTTGTATTAACATCGTATTTTTTTGCGATGCGATGCGAATTCGCAACGCAATTAAATTACGATGCGAATTGCTGCGACGCGATTTCGTTCGACAAGGCGTCTCCCAGGATGACCATTCCTTCGACGACAGTCAACGGTACTAAACGTATTTTAAATTGAAAACTAGGTCGTGACATGGATCGTAACAAGAAGTGTGCACTTCTGTTATTGCTTAGGATATACAGGAAAAAAGAATAAAGAAGATTTTGGTTTGATAAGATTTTGATGTGCGATGCGAATTAATTCGCAAGTTCTTGCGATGCGTAGAGGGAGGGAGCACATTTTCGCATCGCAGTTGTGTGTTTATGTACATACCTATATATTCTTCTTCTATAGCCAGCTCGAGTCGCCGCAGTGAGCCCTGGTAGTCAGTGTGGAAGTTTTCTTTAACGTAGTATGGTACCTGGAATTACAGAAATATTAGTAGATAAACATTGAAAATGTATTTAGTCCGTCAGTTAGGTAACGAAAAATATTAGACGTCACGTATTTATTTTTTTGTTAATAAGAAAACAATACTTAGATAAAACGAATCAAAGTTTAGGAGTGGGAGCTATAGTCAGAATTTTAATTAGATTCCAGATTTGACAATAGCTACTGTCATTTTGTGAAATAATGATACCACATATAATACCTCTAGTGTAGTGATGGACACAAAAATCGATAAACAATCAGTGTGTGTGTTTTATAATAAATGTTACAGAAAGTGACAGGATAGCGATAGCGATGACGGCGACAATTTATAAAATAACTTGTTACCATAATACATCTATCTGTTTCATTTGTCATTTTCCTTCATGATTACATTTTGTTAGTTATTTCACACACAATTATAAAAGAAAAGTCTCAGATCGTTAAGTAATCGTCAAAACTAAATTATCGGTCAGAAATATTTAATTTCCTGATATACTTAGTTTACGAGAGTAAAATTATAAACGAGAAGAATCGATCCAGAAATATTGCATTTCCATATCGAATATTTTCGCAACGTCACTATTTAGTACTTGTCATAACGTTGCAACACTGAAATTGTCAAATCTGGAATCGAATTAAAATTCCGAGTATAGCTACGTCATTTCTACGTATAAAACGTACCTAGAAGTGACGTCACGCGATATTTCAAATCAATATATCGTCGAAAAAAATTATTTGTTTCTGTAAGAACGTAACAATACGTGTGTAATGATTTTAAATAATCTACCAGACGGACATTGAAATACAAACTAGTCAACAACCCCATAGTAATAATATTCATAATGATATCATTGATAACATTACGCCTATCGTCCCCTGAAAACGTGGACAACACTTGGTTTTCACACGAGTCAAATGTCTAGAATCTCATCGTGTTATCTTCTCACAGAAACCCGACGTGAAACAACGTTTACGTTGTGTTTCGTCATTTCAACGAGGTTACCAGAGGCCCAATAAATACACACCACACCTCCCACATCTCCCCAATCCATAAATCCCTAATCCCCAAATGACCGGTGACGCACTTGTAACTCGTCTAGTGTTCCAAGTGACCATGGGCGGCGCCGATTGCTTACCATCAGGTGATCCGTCTGCTCGTTTAAAGCCCTGTCATAAAAAGACCATTCTTAATCGTACCTTCTGATTAACAGTCTCCCTAGGCACTGGATACTTGGAGCTGGGCGCGAGGCTGTAGACTGGCTCGCTTATGAAGTACCCTGACATCATGCTGAGCAGTACCAGCACCAGCACTGGCAGTAACTGCACCAGTCCGGCGTGAGCCTCGCGGGTCTCCGGCTGCCGGCCGCGGCGACGCGTGTATACTGTCGGACCACCGCCCGGGAACGCCGCTAGAAGTCAATTAAACATTATATGTTAAACTGTAAAAGTTAGAAATAAAAGGCTTTTTTATTTTATTTTATTACCTATATTAAATGCTTTCACTGAGCTGTATTCTACCAATCAAGTACTTTCGTTTGACATAATGGAGGTGGTTGTGGAAACAATTAGATTATATTGTATGGTCATCAAGATTAAGAGTGTGTACCAAATATCAGATCGATCTGTCGTCAGGAAGGGGGTGAAATTACAATAGGGTAGTTTCCTAAATTTAATTTCAATGTCCGTCTGGTATGTTAATTTAAAACTTTAGAAACGTATTTTTTCTTTTCTCATAAAATTACTACTTTCTTAATACTTTCGACGATATATTCATTTGAAATATCGTGTGACGTCACAGCGTGCCACATTTTGTAGCACGTTATGACGTAACGACCTCCCACTCCTAAACTTAGCGCCATTTTATCTAAGTCATCATCATCATCACATCTTAATACGAGAAAATAAAAAAATACGTGTCTAATATTTTTTCAATAACTAACTGACGGACTAATTACATTTTTAATTTTGATACCTTGGAAGCTACCCAATTACTACAGACCCCGACAAACATACGGGGCAAGCCAAATAAATAATTATTTCATAAACTACGTTTGAAAAAGCGACTTCAACCCCCCTTTTGTTGAAGTCGTTTAATTAATATACTAAATGTAACAAACACTTTTCTGAAACATAACATCACGCCTTTTATCCCCGAAGGGGTAGGCAGAGGTACACATTAGGTACGGCATTTAATGCCACTGTACAATGTAACACCCACCTTTCACTAATTATGTTATGAGTCCCATGTAATAGGGGTGAGTCTATTGTCGGGCACAATTCTAGACTCCGTGTTATCACTGAGAATTTAAAAATAAAAAAACCATTGTCCGACCCGGGAATTAAACCTGAGACTCCTTGCCCGGCAGTCGCACTTGCGACCATTCGGCCAACGAGCCAGTCTTTTCTGAAAACCGCATCAAAATCGGTTCAGCCATTCGCGAGACGTCGCGCAGAAACATAAACACATACATATACATGCATACAGGTTACATTGAGAACCTCTTTCTTTTTGTAGTCCGGCCTTCATTGCGGCGAACGAATGGCCCTCCTCCAGCCCCGACCTCAACCCGCTGGATTATTCTCTATGGACCGAATTAGAGCTCAGAGCCTGCCGAAAGCTCTTGTCCGAGAAGCGAAGCGAATTCCTCTGGAAAAGATTCGTGCCGCCATTGATGACTGGCCAAATCGTCTAAGGGCATGTATTAAAAACAGGGGTGGTCATTTTGAATAATAATTATATTTAATTTTTACTTACTATCTACTTAATGTTTGTTATTGTTTTTATAAATATAAGTTTATTATTTAAAAAGATATGCAACTTTTAATTTGTCTCAAAACTTATGAACACACGAGGTATAAATCTCGGAAAAGCTTAGCTAATGGATCTTAATTAAATGGTATTTTTAGTTGGTTTTTTATTCATATTACAACATTGAGAGAGCGAATGAATGAGTAGTGTTGCCAGATATAGAGTCAGACGTTTAGACAGACTATAAAATAGAAAATCATACTTTCTTTTTCTTTTTTTTTTCTTTAAAAAAAAAACGTTACCCCACACTAGGATTTTCTCCTGTGTCGTGGGTGTGTTTACAAACATACAAGTTCGCATATACATGACACCCAGACGCGGAACAACAATCAGTGGATTACACAAAGTATTGTTCCGGGCGGGAATCGATACTTGACTGCACGGTTGGTGCGGTGGCTGGGCAACCGGCTGCCGTGCAACGTGTCGCGGGTTCGATTCCCGCACGGTTGTATGTTTGTAAACGCACCCACGACACAGGAGAAAATCCTAGTGTGGGGCAACGTTTTTTTAAATAAAAAAAAAAAAACTTATACGGGCGCGAATACTAATATTATTATATGCCATAGTTTTAGTCAGCATCAATAACGCTGAAACTATTGAACGGATTTCGATGGTATACAGCCAGGGTATGGGCTGACTTAGGTGATGGGACATATATTTTTATCCTTATTAAATGCTCCCGTGTTATAAAACAGGAATCATATTCTACGCGGACAAAGTCGCGGATAACAGCTAGTAGAACTATAAAATAGAAACAAATGAGCATAGACAATACAAAGATTATTATTAATACGGACTTCAGTGTTCCGGTGTTTTCATGGTTGTATCTACTGTAGATCCTGGCTTACGGCAGTTCCAGCAGTTTTGGGAGGTTGTGGCGGGCTTATCCCATAAAAAAAATACAAAGATTATTTATTTATTTATGGATTGGAAAACCAACAGCTACACATAGCAAACAAACAGATGATATAATAACACCAGAAAGCCAATTATAGGTTTTCACGGATAGATTTCACATTATTCAATTAAAAAAACACTCACAGTCCAAACAAATTACATTTAGGGAAAGAAAACAATAAAAAAATTATACTGTAAATCATCCAAGGTTTCTTCCCGCCCGGTTGAGGCGGGAGGTAGTGTCAACCTCTTACTAAATAAAAACCACCCCGTTCCTACTCTGCACTTCGAGCCGGAGCCCCGGTAACGCGTTAGGTTCTTCACGGCTCCGTATCGGCATCAACCCTATTGGGACTCATCTGTGACGGTCTGATGGCTCTTTGAGGCACGCACGAGATAAGTACTGTCCTTGATGTCGTACTCTCATCCATGGGCCCAAACTTCATTCTCTTATTCACATGACATCACATCATCAGCCTATAAGCGTCCACTGCTGACCAAAAGCCTCTTCTCACACGGAGAACGTTTGAGCTTTAATCAGCACGTTTGCTCAATGCGGGTTGGCGATTTCAAACTAATCAGCCCAGGTTTCCTCCCGATGTTTTCCTTCGCAGTTTGTCAGTGGTGTCTATAATCTTAGAAAGTACATATAACTCGGAAAAAGTCACACTGGTTCTTGCCGTTGGTTGGTTTCGTACCCGCACCCTCATGCACGAAAAGCGGGCGTCTTAGACCTCCGGGCCACCACGATATGTCTCAATCAGTGCCAGTGAACTGTGGTTCGCAAACATTTATTTCTGGCCATCTACTATCAAGTTTGTCTATTATCAAGGCAGTAGACCTCCGAGCCACCACGACATTCTTCTATTGTCTATGCTTAATTTCTTATTTTTCTATGCCTAATATTTCATAGTCTATGTCTAATTGTCTATGACTCGTTATCTGGTAACACTAGTCGCTTCTCTTTCTCTCGCTTTTCTTTTGCGCACACGCAACGACGAATATGTATTAATGCATACAATAGATCTTTGAAACTCAACGAAATTTGATGGGGTATTGGATAAGAGGAAGGATGTTCAGTATAATCAAATACGTTTTCAAAAAAAAAAAAACAAAATTTTGGAAAAAAATGTGATTTATTTTTCAAAATAACTCATAATTATGTTTGTGCAGACCAAGGCAGGAAACTAATGCCAATGTCAATTCAATTTCAATCCAAATAAAATCTCAATAAATTTTTCAATGTCAAAACTATATCCGTCTTATTACAAAAGTTCGACTTAGTACTGGTTTAAACCCGGACTATAAGATCTAGGTTTGTTACGGTATTAAAGCTAGTACCAGGACTAAAATTTGTTCCAATTATAAAACTAAGACTATTCGGGGATCAGCTAGTACGAAAGAAAGTCCATAGTCCCACAGATAGAAAACATAAATAGCATTCTTTCATTCGTTCACTCAGGATCCATTTGAAGCAACGTTCCGTTCGTCTAAATATTGTTATTACAATAACGCATGAAATGCTTAAATAATTATGTATCAACACAAAATTATATCATAAATTGTTTTTTGTTTGTGTTACAATATAGTGAACAAGCACAACTTGTATTTTGACGAGCTTTTTATAACCAAGTTGTCATATTTTTTAACACCTCTAGCGTGAAATGGACCGACTTATAAGAAGGCGGCAGAGCACGAATCACGAAACAAATGTTGAGTCTTTTTTATTATATAAATATTATTGTTTATTGTGACTGACTAGAAATGGAACAACAACTGTACTTATATCGAAAGTCTTCGTCACTCAAGTCAAAGGGATATTTATTTACACGATGGCGATGTCTGTACGATCGCCGAGACGTCTCTAACATGTCCAATACTTCCAAATCTTTTAAATCCATAACATCAATCGGTCCAATATCCATTTTACAATTATAATAACCTCAAATAACTTTAGTACCGAAGTTAAACTAGGGGTCTCGGCGGTTTAACTTTAGTACCATAGATAGTTCCGGAACTAGTGATAAACTTTGTTTTATAATAACGTTTTATTTAGTCATGGTTTAAACCTAGTATTAATCCTGGTACTAAAAATAGATCGGGTTTTGTAATAAGACGGTATAAGTCCAATCGTAGCTGTTACAATAACATTCAGAGTATGGAATATAAAGACAAACTCAATACCATTTAGTTCATTCAATATCCTCTCAATACGGATGCAATTTATTTTTTTATATATTTATTTTTTATTTATTTATTCATTTACATCGCTTATAGCAATGGGCGCTAGTGTTGCAACTCAAGAATACATCATAATATCAATGTCGATCGATCGGAATTGGATTCAAGAGTAAGCCCCCAGGAGTCTTGTGATAGGGCAAAACAGGAGCATGAGATTTATGACCGTTAGGTCAATTTTTACTTTCTTTAGACCACGTTTGCCAATAAAGTCCATGTTTGACCGCTCCAAACATATTTCTTTCGTTCCTAATAATAGGAAAGTCTGGAACAGACCCTAGACCATTTTTGATGTGCCAAGTCCCTGACACACTCAAATATATACAATATCTAGAACGGCTAAACCGATTTCGCTGGGGAGGTAGCTTAGAACTACATAGGACTTTTTACCCTAGGACTAACTAATCTTGCGCGGTTTCACCCGCTCTGCTCTGCTCCTATTGATTGGAGCGTGATGGTTTACAGCCTAAAACCTTCCTTGATAAATGCACTATCCAACACAAAAATAATTATTCAAATCGGACTAGTAATTCCGGAGATTAGCGCCTTCAAACAAGCATACAAACTTCAGCTTCATAAGATTTGCTGATAACCCGGAAGCCACGGGATTGCGCGCACGAAGTCGCGAGCAGGAGCTAGTATTTAACTATGAAAGGGTATTCAAAAATATTCGTCTTGAACATTAAGAAATAATTTGAAATAGTAATAGAAAAAAAAATAATACAGTTTCCATACCTGTCGCCCCGAAGAACATGTTGAATAGTTCCTCAGCTGTGAGATCGGATTCGAACCCGCGGGCGTAGTACTGGTGGTGTGTTTGCGGCGCGTGCGCAGCCTCCTCGCCGCGCAGGTCATATTGCTTGCGTTTCTCTGCGTCTGTCAATATGGCGGCCGCATTGCCTATTGCCTGCAAATTGATCATCATCATCATCTGCTTTGACTGCTTCGTTGGGCTTCGGGTCGAGGAAAAGTATTGCTGGGTTTAAAAAAAGAAAATCTAAGTTGTAGCACGGAGTCAAGATTATGCCCGGTATATGGCAATAGACCCCTATTACATGGGACTCATAACGTAAATAGTGAAAAGTGGGTGTTACATTGTACAGTGGTAATGTGCACCTCTGCCTACACCTTCGGGGATAAAAAGCCTAATGTTATGTTAGTTTCTGCCCGCAACTTCATATACAAAATAGACAATTCTCGTTTTTATTTATTTATTAGTTTTTTCGGTTCCCTTGGGAATTTATTCAGGGACATCCTCTCTTAGTGCTCCTGTACACCCTTGAAGGAACATACATGTTAAATTTCAGCTTCCTAGGTCCAGTAGTCGCGGCAGACCGTTGTCAGTCAGTCAGCCAAACACCCAGTCAGTCAGTCAGTCAGTGTTGCAAGCGTACATAGGCCACGGGAACCGCTTACCATCAGATGGGCCGTGTGCTTTTTTGCCACCGTTGTGGTATAAAAAAAAGTCAGTCTGCATGATAATCACCATAAAGGAGTCTTACAACGTACCTTGAATGCTTCAGCAGCTCCTGGAGCGTGATTCTTGTCGGGATGGAGCTGCAGCGCCAACTTCTTGTAGGCTTTCTTTATGTCAGAGTCCGTCGCCTCCTTGGACACACCTGGAAAATACAAAGCAAAAATTAAGTCTGGGGAGCCATGCTTCGACACGAATGGCCGCCTCGACCGGAGTGATATCACAGTCGAGCAGGAAAGAGTGAATGAAGTGACCGGATTCCGAATTATGCCCCCCCCTCAAATTCAAATTCAAATCACTTTAATGCATCTATAGTGTGTACAGGGTGGTTTACAATTTTTGACAAAATATGTTCCAACTATAGGCCCTTTTGGGCGCCGCAAAAGTACTTACTCTACTCACAAAATATTTTTTTTAATTATTGTAATAATTTAATTATTTCAAATCTTATATAACTATTTTTAAGAATTTGTTTTAAAGTTAAATTTTTTAAGTTAAGTTACAGACAAAAGGCCGGTAACGCCCTTGTAACGCCCATGGTGTTTGTTGTGTCCCAGTTGATCCGAAAGACCGTTCACCGGCTTATCCCATAAAAAAATATCACATGTAAGACTATGTACTGCTGTATCGGCTCAACCGGAGTGATACCACGGCCGCGCAGTAGGACGGCGTGAATCAACGCTTGCATTATGTGCAGCAGTCATGTCAATCAGGCTCCTCTGCCCCAAAGGCACTTGTAACTAGCTGCTCTTGTGTTCCGGGTGTCAATGGGCGACGCTGATTGCTTACCATGAGGTGATCCGTCTACAGACAAAATTCCAAAGATAAACCCAGGTTGCAGAACTAGTATCATTATCCATATTTCCATATTAATGTGAAAGTGTCTGTACAGAACTAATATTATAAATGTGAAAAGGTCTCGGGTTCGAATCCCGGGTCGGACAAAGTATTATTGTTTTTTTTTAATTCTCAGTAGTAGCACGGTTTTTAGCAGTAGAATAGATGGAGAGTGACATAGGCTACTTTTTTCTCTTTCAAACCAACTTCACTAAAATGTGGGGTGGAAGTCTGTATAGAGCATTCCGCAATTTACACAATAGAAAGCTAAAAATGCGGACTATTTGTGACTAACAAAAAAAAATAGTCAACTATTTATAATTAAAAGAGTTCGAACGAAGCCGCGGGCAAAAGCTAAATAGTCAATATTTATTTTATTTTTATTATTGACTAGTTGAGCCACGTCAGTATGAGGATAATATAAAATAGTATGTAGTTATTTTGGCTTAGTCATTCTTAATCTGACGTCTTCTAGAAGGAAACTCGCGCAATGGTGATGTCGCAACATGACAGCTGCGTAACATAACATCACGTATTAAGTAGTCAACGACAAGGTCTTTTTTTTTTTTTAAGCGGGGAAAATCGTCGAATGACTGCTTCCGCCGGCGCGAGGCGGGAGGAAGTGTCAGACTCAGGACTAAAAACCACCCCGTTCCTTCTCCTGCACGTCGAGCCCGAGCCTCGGTTACACGTTAGGTTCTCCGCGACAACGAGAAGGTCTTTTTTTTTTTTTTTTAAGGGAGAAAATCATCGAATGACTGCTCCCGCCTGGGTGAGGCAGGAGGGAGTGTCAGACTCTTACTGACTAAAAACCACCCCGTTCCTTCTCCTGCACGTCGAGCCGGAGCCCCGGTTACCCGTTAGATTCTCCGCGACTCCGAATCGGCATCGGCCGTATTGGGCCCCATCTGTGGTGGTCTGATGGCTCTTTGAGGCGCGCGCGGAACGCGACGCGCCGTACGCTCGGGTCTGTTTCTGGTCGGACGGGGAGCCACCCATGTTCGCCGTCCGCAGGCCCGCGCTTAGGGTGGCCGGAGATCGTCCCGCAATCCCCGACGCCCGGTGTGTCTTTCGCGACGGCTGGGTAACGACAAGGTCTAGCGCCCCAAAATGTATAATTGTGCTCAATTCAAAATCTTGGCTGTACAGTGTACATACTTCTATAATATAATCTTCGATTGTATCAGACATACATAAAACATAACATCACGCCTTTTATCTCCGAAAAGGTAGCAGAGGTTTACATTATGCTACTGTACAATGTAATATGGTGAGCACTATGAGTCCCGTGTAATAGGGGATAATATATGTAGTTATTAGAGCGACTGCGGGCAAGGGGTCTCGGGTTCCATTCCTGGGTCGGGCAAAGTATTACTGGGTTTTAAAAAAAATCTCAGTAGTAGCACGGAGTCTGGAATTGTGCCCGGTATATAGGCTCACCCCCTATTACATGGGACTCATAACATAAATAGTGAAAAGTGGGTGTTACATTGTACAGTGGCATAATGTGCACCTTTGCCTACCCCTTCGGGGATAAAAGGCGTGATGTTATGTATGTGTAGTTCCTATGACAGAAAATTTTATTATTTAGACTACACAAATAGGTTAAATAACAATAAGTTACAACACTTTAGTGTAACTACTAACGAAATTAATGCTAATTCAGGGTCAGAAGTCAGACACTTCGAGCACATTCATTACTCAACTAGATTTTCATATGACATTACATTTTACATTGGACTGCCTCTTTGAATGAGTCGTAACTGCGGCTGTTAAACTAAGTGAACTTGGATTTGATTATTAAAAAAAACGACACAGCAGAAAATCCAGTGTGGACTCGAATTATCTCCTGTGTCGTAAGTGTTTACAAACATACAAGTTCACATATAAAATGACATGCAGATTCGAAGCAAAAATTTGTGGATCACATAAAGAGTTGCTGCATGTAGGAATCGAAATCAAATCACTCTACTACATGTTGCACGCTAGCTAATTGCCCAGCCACCGCGTCAACTGTACAGTCTTTGAAGTGTATGTTTGGTATTTATTCAAAAATGTTGCAATTGATTATTTACAGTCACAGCAGTTGAAAAAGAACCGATTACAGTAACTGGATACAAAAAAAAAAAATGAAAAAATTAAATAAACGATGAAATAATAAAACTAGAACAAGACACACAACGAACAGAAGAGTAAAACTTAAGTATTTAAAAAATGGTAGTATTCCTTTATAAGTTCCTCTCTTAGTACTTTAAGCATTGATAAAATCTCTTTTCCATCTATCTCCAAACTGATCACTATTTGGATTGGAATCCAAGAGACTATTGAGGTTGGTCAGGGTGCAAGGAATCAGTTCTTTAGCATTTGCTATGGTACGACATGAGGGTATGGCAAACAACCTGTGATTTTTACCCCGGCAGATATTGTCTAGGTAACAGTCCACATTCTATTGATGGATTTGATTGCAAGCATTCTTCACTAAAAATAGGTGGCCTATACATGATAAATGCTTACATCTCGCTTGCAACTAGAGGTCTTCAACATGTCCCAAAGAAAGGACAGATTGTAGTTAAAAAAAATTGGCCCTTCTTTAATATATCACCAATCTGGTTGATGTGTCCGTATTCCTTATATTATTTTTTGTGGTTCCTTTACTTAACATTTTTAATTACCTAAATATTAGTTAAATCACCATTATCACTATTTGTGGTCAAATTAGGCCTCCACAATAGCACCTACATAATTAGAAACTAGTAAATGACATTGTGTATGTTTATTTACTAATTAATTAATGAATGTATGATTTAAAAAATACCATAGTATTTTTTAATAGTATTTTTATATTTTATAGCCTCCATCTAGTTATACATGTGTAAATAAGCCAGATATAAAGAACAGAGGTATAAATAAATAAAACACCACGTACAATATTCTTAACGCAATAAAAAAAACAAACAAAAATCTAAAGCCTTGAATAACACTACATTAATATCTAAGTAAATAATTAGCTTACTTACCCAAGATCTCGTAGAAATCTTTACATTTGTTGACACGGCGCACTGCTTCTTGCTGTTCTGGAGTATATTCCCTCTGCGGAGGCTGGTGAGCAGGAGTTTTTCGCCTCCTAACTTCCTCAGTACTTGGGCTTGAAGGTGGAGTCCGTTTCTGAGCTCCTGTCGACGGCCCAGCGGCCCTAACGCGAGCTAAAAGATCTTTAGCGAGCGGAGTAGGGTATAAACGTTCGGCTTTCAACAAAAACTTCTCGGCTTTCTCAAAGTTACCTCCCGTTAATGCATTTTGAGCAATTGCTATGCATTTCTCTGCCTCGTCCTTGTTCCCATCAAGAGTCATTTTTTCGCTATCCTGGAGCTCTTTGTTGTTATAAACTTATTCTCAACGCGAAGGACACGTCGCAGAATGATATTAGAATCGCGACGCGCAAATTTAATTAGTGGAAATAGAATATAATTGCGTTTAATTCACTACATTTATGTGCATTAATGATGTAGAATTGCGTCAATCAAAATACTGAAGAGGTGCCAACATAATGAAATAATTTCCGCATTTAGGGTTGGTTCATAAAAATTGGTAGTTTTTTACAACACATGATAAATTTCAATGAGTTATTTTAGCAAATATTGCGGAATAAATTAAATTAATAGATACATGAGTAGAGAAATATACATAAAAGTTAAATAATAAACCGAAAGTTTAATATCCATGAAATTATAAAATTATCATGTGTTAGAATTGTACAATTTTATACTTTTTAATGTCAAAAGCCTAGTAGCTAAAGTTCGAAAACTCTAACAAGTTTGACGTATAATTAAATGTGTTTCAGATCTGTCTAATATTAGAAACAATAGCATTATTTCATTCTATTCACTTGCTCTTGTAGAAATTGGAATTGTCATCTCTCTCACACTAAGGGTGGGCGAAGTAAATTGGAAACTTATTAAGTTACTGATAATTTAACGGAAGGCAAAGTTATCAGTTACAAATCCGTACTGTTTCATTTTTAAGTTATAAATTATTCTTAAAATTTTTAATTAAGACATACACTAACCAATCCAGTACACTCTTAAATAAATAATAATTTGATCATTTAATTTTTTTATAGAAAATACAGAAAATGTACCTTCATAATGAAAAAATATTAAGGCTCCTGAATTGATAGATAAACAAATGTAAGACTTAAATAATGTCTTCAGGAGAATCCGTACCTATAAATAACACCGATACCTTACCGTTGAATATATAAAGAAGAAGATTCTTTTTATTGGTAGTTGGTCGGCGTTTGGCCATTAGGCATTATCTCCCCAGCATATTATGTATCATCTATTCTCTATCTCTACGGGTTCAAAGGGATTACTCAAGTTAAATCGTTATTCATTCATTGTTTAACGTTTAACTGTTTAACGGACTAGACTACTGCCTGTCATCCCTCAGCCTTGATCTGCCGTCATATGACGTATGACGCATCAAAAGAATTGATTCAATTGAATCGTGTAATATTATTGCGCTAGGCTAGGCGTATCCGCTTAGTGTATAAGTGTAATCCGCCAAAAGCGTTGTGTAAGCTTTGTAAAATCAGTTTCTGGATTTGCCGCCGTAAATATCACATAATAAAAGATGGCTGCTCCACCAATCTACAATCCCGTAAGTTTTTTTGCTTTAATCTATGTTGTTACGAAAGATGCCATTATAATGCGGCATTTTGTACATTTTCAAGGGTATTCGGGACAATTCGGTGCGCTTAGTTACGAGAAGTAGTGTGTAAATACAATGATAAAATGACACGAAGTTAGCATACACCTTTTACGGTGATAAAAATTAGTAGGTATTCGTTGGTATTTTGTCGTACCCAAGGTCCTTGCATAATGCGGCGACAATAATTCTCGTTATTCTCGTACAATAACGTATTTTCCTCATTTCTCAAGGCGTTACCTAGAAAATTACGAACTCTATGAGCGAAAGAGTTAGTTGTCGCGAAATTTGCGTTAGTAAAGCTATTTTTAATCTAAAACGTCTATAATTCACCTATTTATATTCTTATCCTACGCTTGAGTACATTCTTACATGCGAAAGCTAAAAACCGTTACAAAAAATGCTAAATTAGCATATTTAAAACAAGAAGGTTTAAAAAGAAAATTTAAAATAGCTTTCTGATCAAGAATTCCAAAAATACTATTGTCTAGATAACTATAGACATTCCAAGCCACAGACAGCACAGATCTCATTGAAATGGACATATGTACTTGATTACATCATAATAGAAAAACATTGGAATCTTGTTTATTCTAGCTTGAATTTCATTTATGGACATTAGCTTTAATTTAAGACAATATTTTCTGTGCTTTTTTATTAGGGTATGCAGATTTTAAACATTTATTTTGTACTAGCTTCTACCAGCGCTACATCCACATTCGTCTGGGATACTCTACCCCTGTTCCAAATTTTATCTCGATCCCTTCAGCAGTTTTGACCTGATTGAGTAACAAATATACAGACAAACTCACAGACTCTTCCATTTTATAATATCAGTGACATCTCAGAGAGCAACCATATAATAATCAGTTATAGATATTTCAAAAATTTTTTTTACCTGTCAAACACCGCGAGGACACCGGTGACCGCAACCTATTGTTCTTTAATTGTGTCTATAATGACCGTACCCACTCAAAGAGTTAATGTAATATTCCACCTCCTACTAATTTTAGGTCCACATTTATTTAACTTCACCTGACAAAGGCTATAGGATATTAAATAACATCACGGTATAACTTTATAGGAGCCGAGCAGTAGGTGAAACCGCTTGGAAGTTGCTATGTTTTGTTATTTATGGGATAAGCCGGTAAACGAGCAGATGGACCCATGGATACTTTGAACACCAGAGGCGTTACAAATGCGATACCAGCCTTTTGGGATTGGAAATTTGAGGATTGTTAGGGATTCAGGGATTGGGTAGTTGCGGAGAACCTAACAGGTAACCGGGGCTCCGGCTCGACGTGCAGGAGAAGGAACGGGGTGGTTTATAGTCAGTAAGAGTCTGACACTCCCTCCCGCTTCGCCCAGGCGGGAGCAGTCATTCGATGATTTTCACCCTTAAAAAAAAATAATAAGGGATTGGGGAAGGGAGGGGGGAGGTATTATTGGGCCTCCGGTAACCACACATGACGAAACATAACGCAAGCGTTGTTTTACATCGATCTTCTGCTCTGCCGTGGTATCATTCCTGTCGAGACAGCCCATACGTACCAAAGCATGGCTCTCAACACTTACTGCTGTATAGTATTTTTATTGTATAACATTGAAGAGTTTGTCCGATTCAATGCTCTGATCTCCCGAACTATTGGTCTAATTTCAATATTTATTTACTGTTGTATAGTTGATTTGTCGACTAAAGGCTATGTTTATAACCTTATTAGAGCCGAGCAGCGGGTGATTTTGCGGGGACTAGCTTGTGTATTATGTAATACGATCCACATCACTGTTGTCCAACTAAATAATATATTATTCAATGATTCAAACACATGTGTATACACATCCATACATATTTCTTTACATATACTAGTATGAGTCACTGCATACATACTTTGTCTATTTATAATTTGTGACGATACACAAATATTGAAAGCGGTTGCCGTTTAAATGATTTTTTTAATTTCAATCAATCATGTGTATTTGTCATGTTTTCGGCTGACTCACGTAACTGTTTGACGAGGATCTCGACAGTAGCAGCGACAGTCGCCGCGTCGCGGGTCGCGGAATGCTGCTCATGAATATGAGCCTCTAGCATTGAAACTAGTCGAGTTCCTCGGCAAACAGTTACATGAGTACGTAAGCCTCGCGGCTCGACGTGCAGGAGTAGGAACGGGGTGGTTTTTAGTCAGTAAGAGTCTGACACTTTCTCCCGCCTCACCCTAGCGGGAGAAGTCATACGATGCTTTTCCCTCCTTAAAAAAGGCCATAGTCCAACAGTCTGCTATGTGCTGTTGGAATGGTTACTCAGGATAAAATCGGGGCTACTGTAATTTTGCTCACTAGATGACGCTAATGTCCAATTATGTTCGTTCTTCGTCCAATAGGGAATTAGCTAGGGTCACACGTTTTTTTTAAAGGGACAAGCCCGCCGCAACCTCCCAAAACCGCTGCAACTTCTGTAAGCCAGGATCTACAGTAGATACAACCATGAAAACACCGGAACTCTGAAGTCCGGCGCGTCCCAGGGACATGAATAACTGTCTTGGTTCCCGCAACGAAATGGATCAGAAGATATTATAAGAGGAGAACAAACGTTGCAGTAATTCGCCGAGGGAAGAGGTTTCCACTTCCTTTCCACTGCAGGAGGCAGCTAGTGTCACGCTATTGGACGTTTAATATTTGACAGCTGCTGTGATTGGACAAACAAATTTCTTGCTGGATTGGCCTCATCGGTTGAGCATAACAACAGCCTCATTGCAATGTTTGTGCTTGTTACTGAGAATTACAGAAAAAAAATCTCTTTTACACTTTTCCAATATGGGAATTAACCTTTTGCAGTTACGTTTGGCGTCATTCGCTGTCATACCGATATAATATTTGACGTCATAGGTTTTATATGAATGACTGTGTTACATATAATATAGTTTTATCCTCAAGGTATTTCCAAAAGGACAAATAATATATGACACGAACTTATTGTGAATAAAATTACCTGTATGTAACAGAAGTCTGTTATTTCTTAATAATTATATAATTGCTAGCTTCTGGCACCGGCTTCGCCCGTGTTTTCGTGCGATAAGAAGTAGCCTATGCGTTATTTCCGACCATAATCTACCCCTGTTCCAAATTCCATTCTAATTAACTAGCTATCTATCCAATACAAAAATTTTTCAAATCGGACCAGTAGTTCTTGAGATTAGCGCATTTAAACAAATAAACTTTTCAGCTTTTATATATGATTAACTAGCTTTTACCCGCGGCTTCGCTCGCGTCACAAAAGGATAAAAAGTAGCCTATGTGACATATACCAATACACACAGCGCCATCTATACCAATACTTTTGTTTTCCCTCGGGAATATCAAACTTTTACGGGATAAAAAGTACCCTATTATTTAATCCAGACTTCTAACTTTACGTCTGCAAAAATTCAAAGCAATCGGTTTAGTAGTTACGGCGTGAAAGCAGAACAAACAAACAAACTCACTTTCCAATTTATAATATGAGAAAGGATTACATAGTTTATATAAAAAAACAAATATTGCAGTTCTACCTTCGACATCAACAAGAATCACTTTCGATAAATCACTGCTTTATTAATATTTTTCTGTCTTTTCAGGTAATACCATGCGTGCACCCCATCCCCGCTGGTATGTACCCTGGCCGCATGATCAGGGTGCAAGGCAGCACTCCTCCTGGTGCACAGAGGTAAGTCTACATTCATAGCTTTTTCTGAAGATAAAATAACAAAGAAGAAATAAAGAACCAGAATTGGCCCTATTACCCCAATCTCCGAATCCCCAACAATTCTCAAATTCCCAATCACCAAAAAGGCTGGTAATCCATTTGTAACATCTCTGGTGTTTCGGATGTTTCGGATTGCTTACTGTCAGGTGATCCGTCTGCTCGTTTACCGAGCCATAATTCAAGAACAATACAAACCGGATACGATAGTCCGAGTCACGGCGCTGATATGATACGAGTGAAAGAGTCTGACACTCACCGTCACCAACGCGATAGAAGTCAATAGATGACCTTGAAACAAAAATATATATTCTTTTAAAATACTGAGGAATGCAGTTTCTTACTCGTTCTTCTCTATTTGTCTACATTTTGGAACGAGCAACTAGCTTCACTGACTGACAGACTGTATTTGTTGACGTTTCAAAAGTACCAAATTATCGTTTAATTGAAATAAATGCTTTTGACTTATCGACTTTCCTCCATCATAAAACAGTCTTTGGAAGGAGGAGGAAGGGAGTCTTATAGTCCAGCAGAGGATTGTCACTTTCTGATGATAATGATGATGATCAGAACCGAAGTATCCGGAAGGCAAACCAGGCAAGAGGCTAGGGCTATAAGCTATAACTACCATTAACTACCTATCGTTTATTTCTTCTCTTATAATATCTTCTGACTCACTTCGTTGCGGGATCCAAGACAGATTCATGTCCCTGGGACCCGCTGGACTTCAGTGTTCCGGTGTTTTCAAGGTTGTATCTACCGTAGATCCTGACTTACAGGAGTTGCAGTGGTTTCGGGAGGTTGTGGGGGGCTTGTCCCATTAAAAAAAATTATAAAAAAAAACGAGGCTAGGGTGCCAGGTTATACAGGGGAACCACGAGACGCGCGGCCCCAACTGCCCATAGATTGACGGCGGCTCCAGAAAAATTACTGGCGCCTATGAGGTTTTTTTTATGGCATAAGCCGGTAAACGCGCATACGGATCACCTGTTGGTAAGCAATCGGCGTCGCCCATGGACACCTGGAACACCAGAGGAGGTACAAGTGCGTTACCGGCCTTTTGGGGATTAGGAGTTTAAGGATCGTTAGGGATTCAGGCATTGGGGAGATTGGGGAAGGGGACGGTAATTGGGCCTCCGGTATCCTCACTCACACGAGGAAACGAGGACACAACTCAAGCGTTGCTTCACGTCGGTTTTCTGCTCGGCCATGGTATCACTCCGGTTGAGCCGGCCCATTCGTGCCGAAGCATGGCTCTCCCACACGTAGTAGTTCTTGTTCTTGCCTAGGGCGACTCTGATGATGACCAATTTGTCCACAGGTTCGCAATCAACTTCCAATGTGGTCCCAACACGGATCCTCGCGATGACATCGCCCTCCATCTCAACTTCCGATTCGTGGAGATGTGCGTGGTCCGTAACCATCTCACAGCTATGAACTGGGGAGTTGAAGAGACCAATGGAGGCATGCCGCTCAGCAGGGGAGACTCTTTCGAAGCTCTTATTCTGTGTGAACCTCAGTCTTTGAAGGTAAGTGCGATAATTATGTGCCATAATAAAATATTGTACATAAAAAAAATCATTAATACAACCGGCCTCCCTTTTTTTTGAAGTCGGCTAATATAATAATACTAGCTACTTCCGCGCGCTTTCACACGCTCTGCTCAGCTCCTATTGGTCGTAGCGTGATGTTTTATAGCCTAGAGCCATCCTCGATAAATGCACTATACAACACAAAAAGAATTATTCAAATCAGACTTGAAGTTACGGAGACTAGCGCGTTCAAACAAACAAACAAACAAACTCTTCCGCTTTATATATAATATTTAAATCTGCTCTTAAAGTACAACAAACCACCAGTTAATTCCACGAATTCCCCCTTTAGGTGGCAGTGAACGGAGTCCATTTCTGCGAGTTCCCCCACCGCATCCCGTTCCAGAGGATCTCCCATCTCACCGTGGACGGTGACGTCATGATCCAGCTGATCGCCTTCGAAGGTGCCCAGCCACCGCAGCAGATGTACATGGTAAGCTACAGACAAACATACATCTATTATATACAACTGACCGGAAATCTATTTTTTTATTTGGCTCCTAGCGGGATACATCAAAAATACGTATGTGAAATAAATGAATTTATTTCTGCAAATAGGCTACAAGGCAGCACTTTTACACGCCAATTTTATTAAGCGAACGATGAGGTCGACATTTCCTAACTGACTACTCTGAGAAGAAATGCCGAAACAAACTCAGAGGTCTGTCTCTTGTAAAGAACACACAAATGTGTATAAAAGAACATAATACTCAAGACAAATATGCATGAAGATAATAATACAGTACCTTCGTTTTTGACAAATATTTATTGTTGTTGTGTCCATGGGCGGTGCTGATCGCTGACCATCAGGTAATCCGTCTACTCGTTTGCCGGCTTATACAATAAGCAAATATTTTAATCATCCATAGTTCCCCATTTACTAGTCCACAGCAACCTATCCATAGCCCTACCTTTATTTTTTCCCATTATTTACAATAGTTCTACACTAACCGGGGACTGTCCTTGGGTGCATTTCCATAATGCATACAGGGATAGTGGCCGGTTTGTGTGTCCATTACATTTAGATTAAAGTTGTCTAAAGGGCCTCTGCGCAGTTGGCTTCGGCCCCTCGTACGCCTCCCAAATGACCGGGACCCTATGGTCCCGTGAATGGTAAAGACACACATAATAATTTTTTTTCTGATTTTTTTAATGGTATTTAAAAATTTATTTAAAAATTTCGCTAAAGGTATAGAGAATTTTACAATCAATTAATGTAAATTTAAATTTATACTATAAAAACCCAGTTTTGGCATAGGTATATACCACCTGTGGAATAATGTGACTCTGGCACCCTCGAGCCACGTGTGAGACGGGGCACTGGGGTGGGTTTTAGTCAGTAAGAGGCTGACATGACATGGTCTCCATGAGGATTACCCATCTTGGGGTAAAAAAAAGGTTCTTTACCACCATATTGGATTTACATTGGGGATTTAGGGATTGCAGACTTGGGCCTCCAATAACCGTAACCACAATAAAGTAAGCCTAGATTTTTACACAAATTTGTATGTGTTTCAGTCTGGACCACCAGCGTACGGCGCGTACGGCGCTCCGCCCCCGGCGTACGGAGCCCCCGGCTACGGCGGAGCACCACAAGGTAAGCCCCACTTACATATTTATCTTAGATATTTAAATATTGGGAGCTTCGCATAGGCATATGATTCGTTAAGGGTAATAATAACCAGATACTACTTAACAAATATCTATATATATATAAATAAAATTGGATATATAAAAAAGCATATACATATATGGTCGAGATGAGAACCTCCTTTTTTTTAATATGGTTAAGAATAACCGTTTTTTAGTACATGCATTATGTATAAACATATGATACACATACTAAAATAACATTTTTGTTTGTCTGTTTATATTGTTTAATATCTGGAATGGCTGGACCGAATCTGACGGGACTTTGACGTGATTGAGTAACGAACATACACTGTATTAATTGTTTCTTTTCAAAACAAGTGGTGAATAAAGAAAATTTGTCATAGTGGTATTTGGTTGTTCCCTGGGTACTTAATGTTAAATATATATATGACGTATAAAATATACTATTTATTGTTAAATAGGTGTCATATTTGATACAATTGTTTAGTCTGTCGGGGCTTAGAAGGCGTGATGTTATGTTATATACGCTTTATAATGCTGGATACCTATATCTCTGTAACTATTTTATTTATATTTAATAAACTAACTGTATAGGCTTTCGTCCTAATTTTTGCATGTTATGCATGCTTTGTATCCGTGGTATATAGGGTCAGTGCGCCTATTCGCGTCCATCCTCCAGCCGGAGGGTTTAGTACGAGATTGTTATGTATAAAGTAATCGAAACGAGACGATGGTTCATTGGAGCGCCAATCAGAGGCCTTAGTACGAGTTTGTCTTACGTTTAAAGTAATCGTAACGAGTACGCGTTCGGCGCTCTGATTGGTTGCTTCATTGGCGCCGGCCAATCAGAATGCCGAACGCGTACTCGTTTCGAATACTTCAAACGTAAATTAAACTCGTACTAAGGCCTCTGAGCGTCGTACGAGGTCTCGTTTCGATTACTTTAAACGTAAAAGAAACTCGTTCTAAGGCGTCAGTTGGCGTCCATGTTACGGAACACACTAAAAAAATGCTGAAAACAAGAAAACTATCTTCATAATTATTAGTAGTATTTAGTACACATCTGTTTGACCGTTTCAAGTTTTGAGTATCTTACATTCATGGCGATCCATAAAATGGTTGCGAACCGATAGGTGTACGTGAACAGGCGAACTTTAGTAGGTTGGACGCGAACAGGCGTACTTACCCTAAAAATGGGTTTCCTATATATTATTTGGAATGTCCGTCTGATAGATTATTTTAACACATTAGACACGTATTTTTTATTTTCTTTCGTAAACAAATACTTTCGACGATATATTGATTTAAAATATTGCGTGACGTCACTTCTAGGTAGGTACGTTTTATACGTAGAAATGTCGTAGCTAGCTCTCACTTCAAACTTTGATTCGTTTTATCTAAGTATTGTTTTCTTATACGACAAAATAAATATATACGTGTCTAATATTTTTTAATTATCTAACTGACGGACTAAATAGATTTTTAATTTTCTTACCTTGTCAACTACTTTTTAATATACTTTATTTTGTAGCTGTATATATGAACGTCTCTATGTATATAACAATATTATATAGATGTACAATATGTCAGGATGTATAAAATATATTTTTGTCATATTTATTACAAGGCAAAGTCAAAATCATTTATTTCAATTACACCAGGAAGGCACATTTCAACTTCAAAACAAAATATTAAAAAATATGTTAGTCTGTCGATCAGTCCTCTAGTTCCTCTATTTGCTCATTCCAAGGTGTAGATTCCTATGTAGAAGAACGAGCAAGAAACTCCATAGGTTACTCTTTTTTTCAATCAGGTTCACAATACAATTTTTTGTTACAATGCTTCGTTGGTTCAGTAATGTGAGAACAATGTAACACTACTATTCAGTCAAGGAGAAAGGAAAAGAAAATAACCTTGAGGAAAACAGATTTAATACGGTATAGATAATTGGGTACTTTCCTTAATCAAAAATAAATTATTTCGACTGTTCAATACAATGAAATATTAAAAAATAATCACACTTTCATTAATTGATTTTATGACCAACTTAATTTTAGTATATTTCCAGCAATTTTTTAACAAATAACTATGCTGTTTGACGCTAAAAAAACGTGACGTCACAATACACAATCTCGTACAAAATTCATAGAAAACTGTCGTTTTTAACAGTCCGAAAAGGTATTGAATTTGACCACTTGTCAAGTACCTAATTTTAACAAGATAATTTCAATAGATAATATTTCAAAAGAATATACTGAAAATAGTCTACGAATCAGTACCATAGTGAAGTTATTTGCTCGTAGAGAGTAAAGTATAGATTCAGGTACAATAAGAGTTTTTGAACAACTTTTAAAATCTTTTTTTTAAACTAACATATTAATTTAAGCGACATTGCTTTTAAACAATACGCGAGTGATTATTTTATATTTTTGTACTAATATCGATAAAAAGGTAAGTACCTGCTATCTTTTCTGTGAATATATTTATTTTTCTTTAATTTTAGTTGAGTGAATTATTTTTAGTTATATATTATTTATACATATATATGTCTAAATATACAACATGTAACTTAAATAACGCACATCCTGAAAATAGTTTGTTCAGAATCCTTAACTGAATCGATTTATATAATTTTTAGTATAGGTAATTTCTTATCCCAAAAATAATTAAAACTACGGAAATTATTGTCATATTAACCCTGTACTGTTAAAACAAATCGAAATGGACCGTAAGTCAAAGCAATAAGACTTTTAAAATCGCAGTTTTATTTGTATTCATACAAATTCTATCATTCAATACAAAATAAAGAAAAATAAACCTTATGACAAGACCAGTAAGGATGCATATACATGTTAAATTAAAAATTTAGTGTATGTATTATGATTATAACATAAAGTCTGGCAAACGAAAGTAGAGACTGAAAAAGGCCGGCCAATTTAAAAAATATCAGTATAGCAACCCAAAAATTAGTATGTCATACCTGGAGTAACCAGACGTGAAGACGTAACAAACAAAAAAATTATTATAAAGTATCAAATTAGGTATCAGACTATAATAGTCTAATTGGGGTGTTTGAGTGTGTGCGTTAATTACGTTACATATATATTTAGTATGTTATTTAGATATGTGTGTATGGCTAGCTAAATGTGTGGGATAGCTTTTGTGTAAGCGTTTTATGTTGTGTTCAAATATATTGAATTTAGTGGCAATACAAATATATTGTTATTGGTAAAAAGACTTATAAAAAAAAATATGCCAGAAAAGCTTTGTGCTGATACCATAAAAAAATGAATGAGTTTTTTTATTATTGGATTAGTCGGTATACCAGCAGACGGATCAACTGATGGTAGGTACTCAATTGGCGTCACCCATGGACACCTGGAACACCAGTGTCGTTACACATGCGTTACCGGCCTGTTGGGGATTAGTAATTTGAAGATTATTTGGGATTCAGGGATTGGGGAGGTTCACTGACACTCACTGACACGACGAAACACAATGCAAGCGTTATTTCACGTCGGTTTTCTGTGAGGCCGTGGTGTCACTCCAGTTGATTAAGCCTATTCGAAACATACTCGTGCCCAGTTGGGCAAGTAGTTACTTGCCGCCCCAATCTTCCTAATCTCTGAACCCACAACCATCCTCGAATTTCTAATCCCAAAAGGCTGGTAACACATTTGTAACGAGACTAGTATTCCGTGTGTACATGGGCGACGCCAATTGCTTACCATCAGGTGATTCTTCCGCCTATTTACTGGCTTATCCGATAAAAAATTGTGGAAGCACATACACTAACTCATTACTCGTGTACTACTTATTAGGCGGCACTTTAGATGATATAAAAATGTCATTAAATGAATACCCCTCTTAGGTGAGGGGTGGCTTTATAACGGATAATGGAAGCACTTCATTAAATATATATATATATATTATTTATGTATTTGTATTGCTATAAATAGTGCATTTACCTTGCTTGCATAAATATATTATATTTCCATTAAGTTTTTATTAAACTGACTACTTTTCTAACCTAAAATGTTATGATTAATAATACTAATATATATACACATGTATATTCGATCTATCTATTTACTTATTGGCTTGGGAGCGCAAAAAATTATTTGTAATATAATTTCTAAATGTTATTCAGGTGTAGTAGAAGTTCTGATTTAGTAATAAATAAGATGTGTATGTGCTATCGGCAAAGTTTACTTTAGTACACGATTTAAACAAAATCCTGTGGCCAACTTGCTATCCTTCGCTGTGGTCGCTCACGCCGATTGCATGCGAATTTTGCCTAAATATGGTCGATCGTCAACTTTGTCGACAGTATTTCTGTTCTGAAAGCAAAATGTGGATCAACATCAACAGCTGGTCACTGTCCACTGCTGGAGTATGAGCCTCCTTTACATAAGGGAGCTTTGCTACAGGCTCCACGCTTGAGCTGGAGATCGCAGTATAAAAGGTTCAGGTTTATCAGAGTGTTGCTGCACGGTCTCTGTCGAATGTGTAGTCTCTTAACTACCACTTAAAAAAGAGTAAAAGATATCCATATAAAGAAGAAGACTGCGTCATTTTTGTACTAATTCGATTGCCTGTTTGGACAAAGAATAGGGTAGATGCCTAATTTTTATTTTAATGTCCGTCTGGTAAATTATTTTAAATCATTAGACACGTATTTTTTATTTTCTTGCAGAAACGAATACTTTCGACGATATATTGATTTGAAATGTCGCGTGACATCACTTCTATGTACATTTTATACGTAGAAATGACGTTTTAGCCTCCCACTCCTGAACTTTATTCGGTTTATCTAAGTATTGTTTTATTATACGACAAATTAAAAAAATACGTGGCTAATATTTTTTCATTACCTAACTGACGGACTAATTAGATTTTTGATTTTCATACCCTGTCATCATCCCTATTATGCTTTGTATATGTGCACCTCTGTCGACCTCCTCAGGACTTAGTGCCGACGGCTTCGCCCTCGTTTCCGTGGGATGAACAGTAGCCCATGTGTTATTTCACACCATAATCAACCCCTGTTCCAAATTACGTACCGATTCCTTTAGCTGTCTGACTATTTCCTTCGCTGAGTGGTCGCAAGTGTGACTGCCGGGCAAGGGTCGGGCAAAGTATTACTGGGTTTTTAAAAATATCAATAGTAGCACGGAGCATGGGATTGTGCCCGGTAAATGGCAATAGGCTCATCCCCTATTACATGGGACTCATAACAAATAGTGAAAAGTGGGTGTTGCATTGTTACAATGTACACCTCTGCCTATCTCTTCGGGGATAAAAGGCGTGATGTTATGTAATCGTTTAACTGTTTTGACGTGATTAAGTAACACACAAATAGTAAGATAATTATATAAATAAATAATAAATAAATAAAAAAAATAAAAATAAAAGATAAGAAAAAAAGATAAGGAAAAAAGACAGTAGTAGCACGGAGTTTGGAAATGTGCCCGGTATATGGCAATAGGCTCACCCCCTATTACATGGGACTCATAACATAAATAGTGAAAAGTAGGTGTTACTTCTGTGTGCACCTCTGCTTACCCCTTCGGGGATAAAAGGCGTGATGTTATGTTAATAGTAAGATAATTGTCCAATGCCAGTTTAACACAATTTATTGATCCTTACTTTCTGTTCGTCTACCCACGTGTGGCCTTGACTACAAGTTCTAATAGGTCAAGGTGAACTTCGATTTATGCCTTCATAGTTCATAGTGACCTCCACGTACCCTCGGTAACTTTAATATTATAACTGCAAAGTTTGATTTGACAGACCTTTGGTCTTGCATGGACACCCATGGATGCCGATTGCTTACAGGGGATCCATTTTATCGCATCTCTTAAATAAATAATTACAATAAATATACTGACTACAACCTCCTTATTTGAAGTCGGTTCATATATTAAAACCTTGTCCTAAATGTAAAAAATAAAACACCTTTGAAGACGGCATCGAAATCGCTTCAGATGCTTATTATGGCGTTTTAAAGCCGGAGAGGTTTCGCTGAAGGAACGAGGTCTCGCTAGACAACTTGTATATCTTTCTTTCCCTCAATGGAACCATTCTGAGGACTTTAGGACGTCGTAATAACCCCGCAGAGAATCGCGAGATAATCATCATCGCGGACATGCATCAATATACATACAGCAAGTCAAATGACAATGCCAAATCCTGACCCAGTGATAATATCATTTACAAAAAAAGTAAATTGATGAAAATAATTTAGACGAATAAGGAACCTTTTCACAATAAATATTTTTATTTTTAAACTTGCGGTTTGCAATCTAATAAAAAAAGAAGTTCAATCCCGGAAATACTTTTTTGCAATGCGTCTTCCATATTGTCTAATGAATATTTGCGTTACATCATACGCATCGCTTGTACGAAACTATGAAAATAAAAAAGTAAGTAACTGTAAAAAAGATTTCATTATACATAAAATATTATATCAAAAGTATAATTATGTATAACATTTATTTATTAATGATTACAGATGAAATCACGAAAATATAAAAGAAACGATTACTATCATTAGTTATGATTTTTTTTGTGTAACGAAACGTTTTAAAGCGCTTGTCAGTTGTCAGCTGTCAGTGTCAATATTATCTTTCATTTGTTCTCTGCGTTTCCGTTGTTTTCGCGATAGTTATCATTATTGTTTTGTGTTTTAAACAAAAACCGCAAGTTTTACAGGTTTCAGGACAAATGTCTAAGTATCGGTAATTAATACACTACACGATACTGAATACTGCAAACTTGTACATGACTTCTAATATAGTGGGTCAAAGATGTACTGAGCACCTGGCATTGTCCTTAAGAACGTCCTTCATTGTTTGAAGATGGTTAAATAGTAAATAGGCTTCAAAATTATTTTAAGGATAAGGTAAAATATGGATCGGTCTGAACCTTTTCAACTGCGATTTTTAACCTGCATGCCAAGGGTGGAAATGACAAACTTCTGCTGTGGAGGAGGCCGATAGTCCAGCAGTGGACTGCCACCCGTGACGTGGCAATAGACTCACCCACCCCTATTACATGAGTCTCACAACATAAATGGTGAAGAGTGCTACATTGTATACAACGTAAAATCTTCAAAAATCATCAAAAAAAAATATATTTCTATTATTTTTTTTACTTTATATTATCTAAAGCCCTCCTTATGGCGGGACGAAAACGAAATAGATGTCACGGTGTATATGCAGCTTTGAGCTTGTCCAGAAAAGGCGAATTTGCCGCGATTCTCTTGCGCGTTTTACGCACGAGTGTTGCGTCCACAACGCGCGAGCATTTGGGGAGGTATTAATTCAGTACCAAACATGGAGTTAAACGCTCGCTCTAAAGTTCGCGCGTTAACTGGACGGAACAAGACGTCTCTAGTATTTCAACTCGCGCGCAATACCTGCGAATCAAGCGCGAGTCGAGAGTCTGGCGTAGTGCACGCGATTTACGCGCGTATTTTGAATTCGCGCGATGCTCCTGGACGCGATGTATTGTTGTCTAGTATCACTAACGCGCGAATCGTTTCGCGGCGAATTCGCCCTTTGTGGACAAAGTCTAATTCTAAAGACTTAGACTTTGGAGAATAAATTATGTCTAAAAATTTGATGATGATTCTACCTATGATCAGTTTTTTAATCTGGATTTTTGACTTATGAGAATGTATACCAAACCAAGTTATTTATTTAGTATTCAGGTACGAAAATAAGGATTGATTCAGTACAGACATTGTAACCATTGGTTGTCTAGAGCCGACTGAGTTACAAATGATATGGCTTCGTTATAATGCATACAAGTTGGTATAACAAGAGCTACTGTTTCTGTACTCAATCAATCTTTGTTTTTTTGCCTGTGTACGGAATAATTCGACAGACATCTATGTTGGAAACGCCACTGCTATCTAAAAGTGTCATGTTTAATTTCATAGTTGAACAAAAACATTGATGTTAGTTAAATATATAAGTTTAGAATTCATTACCTAATTCAGATTTTTTAAATGCTTTTATTTTTAAAAAAATGGCAATTTTGTATTTAATATATATATATAAAATTGTACACATGTAGATTTTAGTTGCAAACGCTGTTTTATTTATTTTCGTATGTTTTTGTTTGACGCAGGCTACTACTGATCCCCTTACCGTAGTGGAGCGATGTAATACAGGTATATATAGCTTTTTGTATATAATATATTTAAAAAATCTAGAGATTTTGCTTAAGTCGTTTCAAAATGTATACATTTCTTTAGTTAGTGTGTTAAAGATTAATTTCATAGAAATATAGATTATGTTACTTTAGGGGTGTTAATTGAGAATTTACTGGGTTCGAAACCCAGGCTGAGAAAGTGCAATTAGATTTTTCAAAAATTTGTAATATGGGGTCTAACGGCCAGTACTCTAGAGAAATTGAATGGTTACTTAACTTAGTCCTTAGCAATTGTTTTCGTATTTTATGGTATAAGCCGGTAAACGAACAGACGAATCACCTGATGGTAAGCAATTGGCGTCGTCCATGGACACCTGGAACACTAGAGGCGTTACAAGAGCGTTACCGGCCTATTGGGGTTTAAGTATTTTAGGATTATTGGGGATTCAGAGATTGGGGAAGGGCGGAGGGGTAATTGAGCCTCCAGTAATCTCACTCACACGACGAAACACAATGCTTTTGACGTTTCACGTCAGTTTTCTGCTCGGCCGTGGTATCACTCCGGTCTAGCCGGCCCATTGGTGCCGAAGCATGGCTCTCCCACACTTATAATTTTCGGAACAAAATCTAAGGAATAGTTTAAGTTATCATTCAATGTCTCCGAGGGTAGTTGACTAATTTGTATTTCAATTCCCGTCTGGTAGATTATTTTAAAACATTCGACACGTATTTTTTATTTCCTTACAGAAACAAATACTTTCGACTATATATTGGCTTGAAATATCGACGTGACGTCACTTCTAGGGTACGTTTTATACGTAGAAATAATGTATAGTAGTATGACCCTCTTACTCCTAAACTTTGATTCGTTTTATCTAACTAATGTTTTGTTATACGACAAAATAAAAAAATACGTGTCTAATATTTTTTCATTATCTAACTGACGGACGAATTAGATTTTTAATCTTCATACACTGTCATCATCCCTACCTAGTTATACCTATGACAATATATTTGCTCCCCCCCCAATTAGTTAATTGACAACTAGTTGAATTTTATAACATGAAACGAACTAGTAAAAATTTGAAATTGTGTAATATATTATATATTACTTTGATTGGTGATAGTGAACTAACAATTGGCTTTTTTCGTTTTTCAGGTGCCTTTTAAAATAAGAAGAGATGCTGGAAAACTATTTTACTTAATCAATTATTACATTGTTATATAATTCCCGATTTTCGCATTTATATTAACTGCTACTCATACACGGTTGTACCTGCTCTACCCGTCCACTATTGATCGTAGCGTGATGTTTTATAGCCTATAGCCTACCCCGATAAATGAACTATTCAACACAAAAAGAAAGATTAAATTCAAAACAGTAGTTCTGGAGATATGCGCGTTCAAATTAAAATTTTGCAGAATCACGTATGAATGAAAACAGCGGTTCCGAAATCAGTTTTATTTCTTTATAAATTACTTTAAAAAAATATTAATACCAAATCAAACAATTATACAACATATTTCGTGTTTTATAATAGTTTTTGGAATGTGACATCACAAAGTTTAGGATCCCCCCCTCCCCCCCCTTGTCACACATTGTCACACTTCGTCGACCCCCTCCCTACCCCCTATTTATGGGCGGCCCCTAATAGTATTTTAGATTCCATTTGGGTTGCTTGGGAATAGCAATTAGAGGTAGGTAACCGGTCAGTGTTACTACTTGTCTGATCACACAAGCCACATCAACAGCCTATAAGTGTCCACTGCTGACCAAAGGCTCTCTTCTCACACGAAGAAGGTTTGAGTATTAATCATCACGCTTGCTCAATGCGGGTTGGTGATTTCAAACTTATAATTATAAATTATAAGTCCAGGTTTCCTCACGATATTTTACTTCACCGTTTGTCAGTGGTGTCTAAATAATCTTAGAAATGTGTAGCGGGATTTCTATGACAATGTAATATATAACCTAACCCAATATTATTTTGGCACTAAATTGTTTAAAAAATTAATGTTCGCACCTAACTCTTTACTTGAATTGTTAGGTGTCGCTTAGAGGTTGCTGTAAACCAATATGTCGTTAAATGTCCCATAAAATGTCGAAGGGGTTGATTAATACGGTATTTTGGTGAAAAATAGATTTTTTTATACAAGATAATAATTTTCACGAGAATCTCCTAAGATTTTTTGTTGTTTTTATTAATGTTTTTTTTTCTAAATCAGCCTCGAATTTCTTGCATTGTTTTTATTAAGGTTCCAGGGTACAGCCAGCGGAATTTTTATTTACGAACTACTTCCGCGCAGTTTCACACGCTGATAGATCTTCATGCTGCTATTGGTCGTAGCGTGATGTTTTATAGCCTATAGCCATCCTCGATAAACGCACTATCCAACTCGAAAAGAATTATTCAAATCAGACTTGTAGTTACGGAGATTAGCGCGTTCAAACAAACAAACAAAAAAACAAACTCTTCCGCTTTATATAATAGTATAAGATTTCGCAGGGTACCCTGGAATATTGGCCTTAAGTAATTTTTGTAACACGTCAATCACATACATGTATATTGATTTTTTTTTCTCGTGACCAAGGAGGTAGTATTCAAAATACTATTTTCTTTTTTTGTTTTTTTTTATTGCATTTTTTACTTATAGTAATACACTGTTTGTCTGTTGGCCACGCGATATATGGACCTTTTTTTTTTTTTTTTTAAGGGGGGAAAATCATCGAATGACTGCTCCCGCCTGGGTGAGGCGGGAGGGAGTGTCAGACTCTTAATGACTAAAAACCACCCCGTTCCTTCTCCTGCACGTCGAGCCAGAGCCCCGGTTACCCGTTAGGTTCTCCGCGACTCCGAATCGGCATCGGCCCTATTGGGCCCCATCTGTGGTGGTCTGATGGCTCTTTGAGGCGCGCGCGGAACGCTCGGCGCCGTACGCTCGGGTCTGTTTCTGGTCGGACGGGGAGCCACCCATGCTCGCCGTCCGCAGGCCCGCGCTGACGGTGGCCGGAGATCGTCCCGCGATCCCCGACGCCCGGTGTGTCCTTCGCGATGGCTGGGTTGCGAGGACGCGTCCCGCCTCCTCCTTAGCTAGCATGACTGCTTCGCAAAAGAAGGAGACGGCATCCCAATCCCCCTCGCTCCGCATCATGGCCTGCACTAGGCCCGGACGCGAGAGGTCGCCATCGCCGATCACTTCCCTGAGGGCACGGCGGTGCTCAGCCCACGCAGGGCATTCTCCCACTGTGTGTTCCACCGTGTCCTCAGGGCGGATATATGGACCTTATGAATGCTTTTCGGCGGTTTCTTTTAATTTTTTCTTATGGTTTGGTTTTTTCGAAATATAACGTTTTTATGGTATATAGATTCGGCTGGGTCGTGTTGAGTTGGTACTGTGACTGAACTGTACTGTATTGAAGTCGACTAGTTGACAAGTACCCATTCACACTGGTGTAATGTTTTTAACATAATTTTTTATCAAGCTGCTTTCTGCCTCGCACAGCAAAACTGTGGAATGATCTGTCGTCGGCGGTATTTCCGAACCGATACGACCTTCAAACCTTCAAGAAAAGAGCGTATTCCTTTTTAAAAGGCCGGCAACGCACCTGTGACTTCTCTGGTGTTGCGGGTGTCCATGGGCGGCGCTGATCGCTGACCATCAGGTGATCTGTCTGCTCGTTTACCTCATACTCCATAAAAAATCAAGTATAAGAACTTCAAATCACAAAACTTATATTTTAAACCCGAAAATTACTAGTACTATTAGCACAGTATCAATTTAATACGATAAAGTCATACAATGTTCCTTAATGAAACTACAGTGGGTAAGCAGAAACAGTCGTTTTCACACCTTAGCTTTAAGAATAATGTCCCAATAAGCCAAAAATTTCTCTTTTATATATGTGCTTCATTCATTTTTGTACGTCTTAACCAACTAGGATGGTTTAGTGTAGACATATTATCGGTAAGGCAAAGTAGATAGTGCCTAGGGCGCCAGCAGCTGTAGCCAAATGCCATTTAGCGCTTGTCTACTTGTAGAATAGAAACCAAATTATATGGAATTGACGTAAATTTTGACACTTGTCAGTATCATCCCCATACTTTTAGTTTTCTACTCTCTCTTTAGACAAGCGCTAAAGTGGCTTTTGGTTAAAGGCACAGGTTACACAGGGACGCCGTGAGACGCGCGGGCGCAACGGCCCGTAGAGGCACGCTGGCGCCAAAAAAATTTATGGCGTCTATCAAGTGCTCGCCTAGGGCGTCTCTGGGCTTATTCCGCCCTGTCTGCCTATATGGCAAGTTAATACTATAACAAATCAAACAGTGTTTGGTAGCTAAAAAAAAGATATATTTTGATCAAATCAAAAATACAAAACATCAGTTTAATTTTTTTTTCTTCTTTATAAAAAAGCAAAATTTGTCAAAAATGTATGAAGTACAACGCTCCGCCCCTTTTAGATTATAGGGTATGTTTTTTCGTAATCAGGTTTTAAATTTATGTAAAATCAGAAATGGTATATTTTTTAACATGTTATTCGAATATTCGTACATAAATGGTTTTTAATGAAATTTTTTAACGCATTTACTTGTTGGCATTTAGAAATGTATTTTTTTTAAGTAAGGCGTTTTTCTTTATTTTTACGCACATATACATATATGTGTTATAGAGCTTTTTCACGAAAATTAATGAGAAATTTTATAACTTTTGCAAGTTTATGTACGATATTTTTTATTTAGTCTCCACAAAAATGTAATTTTGCATTCAATAAAATGTAATAAATTAAAAACTGTTGTATTAGTCTTTGTATGTATTTTGCATAATTTAATATTTTAAAGTTAATAAAAAATATTTAAATCTATGTTGGTTTTAGTGTTTTATTTTTTTGTCGTCCTCATATTTTATTATTTTACATTTCATGACCACATTGTCGTCGTCGCCAAGGAATCTTTCAAGAGACTTGGTTTCGTTCTTAGAAACTCAAAAGATTTCCGTAAAGACCATGTCGTTCGGCTATTATACAATACGCTTGTTCGGAGCAAGCTCGAAGCCAGCTCTTGCGTGTGGAATCCTCATGAGGCCACTTATGCTCTTTTGTTAGAAAAGGTACAAAAAGCGTTCCTACGATTTTTGTATAAACGTCTGTTTGGTTACTACCCGTATCTGTATCCAACCAAATTCCTGACTGGATGTCTTGACAACACTCTGGAGACCAGACGGGAGTTTGACCAAATAGGCATAATGCTTAAAGTGTGTCGTGGATTAACTGATGCTCCAAATCTTCACAATGAGTTGATACGACTATACGTGCCTGATAACTATCTTCGCAATAGGAACCATCGGCTCTTAGCAGTGCCTACTTCCCGCACTAATGCACGTGCGAAATCTCCAATTCCACGTGTTCTTGCTGCGTTTAACAACCTCATGAAGGTCTACCCGGATTGTGACTTGTTTAACGATAAGTATAAGGCTGTAATGTCTGTTTGTCTGGTGTATTGTGAGCAGAACCACATATAAAAATGTTATTTTATCTTGGTTTCCAGATTCTGTGTACCTACGTATATTGTTATTATTACTGTTATTTCATTTTAATTCTAAGTTGTTTTGTATTTTGTTTCGTGTATTTTTTTTTGTGTCCAACTTTATCTGTTTTGTAATTTTACTATATTTTCTCATTTACTTTTAACACCTTTTTATATTATGTACTTTGATTTAGTTTTCTTTTTTATATTTTTTGTAATATAATTTGATTAATGTAATTGGTGTCTACCGTGTTAATCAATAAACAATAAATAAATAAATATTGTATTTATTCTCGGTTTAAACCTTTTTTTTGTTGAGGGGGAAAGTCATCCAATGTCTTCTCCCGCCCTGGATGAGGCGAGAGAGACTGTCTGACTCTTACTGACTAAACATCACCTCTCTACGAGCTACGCTATATGTACGGTTAAAGGTCACAAGTCCACTGCCACCGTAAGAAAGAAGAAAGAAAAATCTTTTATTTGACAGTAGGCACGCACACAGATACAAAAAAAAATACAAAATTAAAAAAGAAAATAACAAATAAATAAACTTATCTATACAGATATACCTCTAGAAAAAAAAACACAAAGAAACGACAACGTATGTATAACAAAACAGTGACAATACAATACTAACAAAATAATTAAAAATTAATAAAAAACAAGATTTATAAATAAATAAATAAATAACATTTAACGGTGCGTGCCCTTGCCAAAAGGGCCTCCATCTCAGCATTAAGTTAAGCGTACATGCCCAACGCTGATTTTCAGATGGCACCCTGCAGTGACTCAAGACTACTATCGGTTGCGCTGCAGCGCTTATACCCACACACACGCATATTTGTATCCGTGTGCGGTCACGTGCGTGTGTTTATGCGTTTTTATGCACATTATATGAAATTACTTACGCATTGCCGTGTGAACATCAGGAACTCACAGTGGATTTTTGACCTTTGACTGTACATACATTGGCTTTTGTCGTCATACATGCAAATAATTAAATCATCGTGATCAGCATTTCTGAACATTGTACAAGAATTATTCAAATCAGACTTGTAGTTACGGAGATTACCGCGTTCAAACAAACAAACAAACAAACAAACAAAAAAACAATCTCTTCCGCTTTATATAATAGTATTTAAATACAGTAGCAAAAAAAGTATCTAAGAAATTGGTCTCCTTTTGTTTTTTAATCATCGAATGTTGTCTCCCGCTTGGATGAGGTGAGTGTCAGACTCTTACTGACTAAACACCACCCTGTTCCTTCTCCTGCATGTCGAGCCGGAGCCCCGGTTACCCGTTAGGTTCTCCGCGACTAGGTACTCATTTAACATAAACAACAATGTTGAACATTCCAATATAAACTAACTAACAACACTTTAGGGGCTTACAAACCCTACGTTCAACGTTCTTACTCGTGCTTCGAGCTGGAGCGACACTCCGTCTCGGTTCGAACCCGACTTTAATTTGCAAATTATCTAAATAGATAAAACCTGTTGAGTGGACTCGTAACTCCTCTAGTGTTCCGAGTGTCCATGGGCGGCGCCAATCGCTTAGGTGATCCGTCTACTCGTTTGCCTCCTATTACATAAAACTAAATGGTACTGAATTTAGTTTTATATTCCGTACTCTGAATGCTATTTTAACAGCTACGATTGGGGTTGTATAGTTTTGATATTGGATAATTATTGAGATTTTATTGGATTTATATTAAGATTGGTTTCAAGAGTAAGCACCCAGTACGATTCGATATAATGTGTAGGAGAGCCATGCTTCAGCACGAATGGCTGGCTCGACTGCAGTGATACCACGGCCGAACAGGAGACCGACGTGAAACACGCTTGGGTTGTGTTTCGCGCTGTGAGTGAGTTTACTGGAAGCCCAATTACCCCCTTCCCCAGTCTCCCCAATGCCCGAATCCCCCACAATCCTCAAATTCCCAATACCCAAAAGGTCGGTTACGCACTTGTAACGCCTCGGGTGTTTCAGGTGTCCATGGGCGGCGCCGATTGCTTAACATCAGGTGATCCGTTTGCTCGTTTACCGGCTTATTCTATAAAAAACCCGGCCCGAGTTTTTAGATATTTAAATTCCATCACCTGATTGAGGGTACTTCTTCATACGTGGGGAACGCCCGTATGGGTTACCCTAAAAAACCTTTGTTGACTTCGTTGGATAATTATATGAATCTGATGGAAGCTTATTTTGAAAGGAGCATGTGGCAAGAGGTGGCATCCGTAGTTTTTGTATACCATTCTTTTTTAAGGGGGGAAAATCATCGAATGACTGCTCCCGCCTGGGTGAGGCGGAAGGGAGTGTCAGACTCTTACTGACTATAAACCACCCCGTTCCTTCTCCTGCACGTCGAGCCGGAGCCCCGGTTACCCGTTAGGTTCTCCGCGACTTTTGTATACCATAAGACTGAATGGCAGTGTAGATAGGAATTTTCTATCAAGAACCGCCTTTATTACTTCTTCCCATCCATGTATGAGTAGCTGGATAGGACTCATAGGACATGGTTGGAGGTGGATCACTGTGTCGCCTAATTTCTTACTGGCCACGGCAACTTTAAAAGCAAATTGTTCTCATTTAAACTTGTTGATTCACCATGGTCCCGATCTTCGACAGCGGAGCTGCAATACGAGCAGTACGCCTATCACATACTCTGGAAGTGTGATCTCTGGCAGTATGAACGTAATACTTGGTTAAATTATTTAATTGTTTCGTTAGGTGTAGTCTATTACACGGAACTTGTTGAAGCTAGAACAAATTTCCGCGCGTTTAGGCGCATTTACCGTACCTACCTATTATTGGAAGCAAGTAGAACAGCTCACATATAGGACCCACTTGGTTATTAGTCACATTTCCGTGGTACTTGGCGACTGGACTTCTCCTAGTTGTACAGTCTCTGTTTGTGCCTTTAGGCTTAATTCATTCTGTCTCCTACAGTAATTCACCGAGGGAAGTGGAAACTATCGTTTCTTTTACTACTCTAATATTATCTTCTGATTTATTTCGTTGCGGGAACCAAGACAGTTATTAATGTCCCTGGGACGCGCCGGACTTCAGTGTTCCGGTGTTTTAATGGTTGTATCTACTGTAGATTCTGGTGCACAGGAGTTGCAGTGGTTTTGGGAGGTTGTGGCGGGCTTGTCCCAATAACCATACCATGGGACTAGAGGATTCAATCCCGGCCCATTTTTCCAGTCCCGGGATTTCGGGATTATCTAAAGTCAATCCCGGGATCCCGGGACAGTCCCGGGATAGAAAGAAGTAACAGAAAGACAGTAATTTATATATCAAAATCAACTATTAATCATCAGTTCAATCTACAAAAAACGAAACAAAAATAATATTTTCTTCTAATAAAATAATAAACAAACAAACAAACAAGGAACTTCTTTACTTAGTGTAATAGTTTGTTTATTTTGATTCACATAAAATCTTTAAAAAATCAACTTCTAAACACTTGTTTAGATAAAAATTAAAAATGACTTAATTCTAAAGAGATCAGTAATACAAGGTAATTTATAAATTATTTCTTTCAACTTCGAAAATAATATCGAAGAAATAGTAAAGCATCCAACGACTCATCAGAAAGCTTGCTTCTTAATTTCTTGCACAAATATGAAGAGGCAGAAAAAGCGCGCTCAGGCTCAATGGAAGTTGGAGGAATCGTCAATAATTTTTTATAAGTCTTCTCCAAATTATAACCTTGTGTGGAACTAGCTTCATAAGGATTCATTTCTTGTTTAATGATCTCAAAAAGATCCGTTAGCAATTACAAATGAAATCAGATGTGTAAACAAGATGGCCGTTAAAACTTCTAACGTGCGTTTCGCTTCGTTTCATGCATATTTTTATTCTACATCACAAAAATGAATCTCAAAATGCATTGGTAAGAGCATAAATTCCAATCCCGAAAATCCCGGGATACTTAAAAAATAATCCCGAAAATTACGGGACCGAAATTTGATCGGGATCCCGGGATCCCGGGCTTCGGGATCCCGGGATCGAATCCTCTACATGGGACTAAAGCATACATTTCTTTAATATTATTTTGTGCAAAAAGTGAGTATCAATATTTTATATTCCAAATAAATTGGAGAAAAAAGTTGATTGTCATCGTTATATACTGAAAGATATCCACTGCTTAAAAAAATAACATCTCTTATGAAGCAGGGTTCATAATAATCCCCAAGCTTGGGAATTTGCTTGGGGATTGCAGTTAAGTCATCTACAGAGCTACCTACAGTTTGCAGCTATATTTAACCTTCTTTTTTATGGGACAGGCCGGCAAACTAGCAAACGGATCACCTGATGATAAGCAATCGGCGTCACCCATGACCTGGAACACCAGACGCGTTACAAGTGCGTTCCTGGCCTTTTGGGGATTGGGCATTTGAGGGTTGTTGACTCTAAGATAGGTGACCTTTAACATCATATTTTCTCCAATCTAAGTAAGACCTAACAGTGTGGGCTCGCCATGCATCGGCACGAATGGGCCGGCTCGACCGGACTGACACCACGGCCGAGCAGAAGACCGAAGAAGGAGGGGTAACTCACAGAAAACATGATAAAAACACAATGCAAGCGTTGTTTCACAATGGTTTTCTGCTCGGCCGTCGCCGTCACTCCGGTCGAGTCGGCCCATTCGTTGCAATTCAATTTTAAATTTGAAGTTCTTGTACTCCGTTCTATGTTACATTACGCGCCTATATGAGAACGTGTGATTCTGGGGTCGGAGCTGAATGACAAAAAACTAGCTAGTAATATCATGTCGTCCTATTCATAAAGTATGTACATACATCGTCACATTTGATTTACGTTTCATTTACGACCTAATAACTTCTAGCTGGCTTCTTTAACCGACTCCAAAAGAAGAACCTCATTCTTTTGAAGTCGGTTAAAAATATTTCTCAGTTTGACTTGTATGGATGTATTGACTGGATTTTTGTATTACATTGTTCTCACACAATTGGACCAACAAATCTGTGGAACTAAAAATTTTATTGTGGACCTGATTGAAGAAGAGTAACCTATGGAGTTTCTTGCTCGTTCTTCTCCATAGGAATCTACACCTTAGAATAAGAAAATAGCTTCACTTTTAAATTTTTGTTGACGTTCAAAAGTGGCTTCCTGTGGGCTCACTCTTGAATCCAATTCCGATCAATCGACATTGATATTGGGAAATTTTCGTAGTCTTTTAGTTCCAACACTAGCGCCCATTGCATCCGTATTGCGTGGGTATTTAATGAACTAAATGGTATTGAGTTTAGTTTTATATTCCGTACTCTGAATGCTAATTCAACAGCTACGGTAGGGGTTGTATAGTTTTGACATTGTATAATTATTGAGATTTTATTGGATTGAAATTGCATTGACATTGAGATTGGTTTCAAAAGTAAGCACTCTGGCAACGGTCTGGTCTAATTGAAATAAATGGTTTTGCACTTTGGTTTTTGACTTCATAAAACTGCCTCGTTATCAATTACGTCGTTTTGTTCCAGGTCAAGTTGGACCCCAAGGAGCAATGGTGAGATATTAGCTTTCATTTTGACTGCACGGTTGATGCGATGTCAACCGGATGCCGTGTAACGTGTCGCGGGTTCGATTCCTGCACGGAACAACACTTTGTGTGATCCACAAATTGTTGTTCCGGGTCTGGGTGTCATTGTGTATGTGAACTTGTATGTTGTATGTCTAATGTGGGGCAATGTTTTTTTTCAATTGCACTGTGTATATGAAGTGGAATCTTGCAACTGAACTGTGAAGCAGATATCTTCAACCGATTGAGCTGAAATATTGTACACACGTTCAGTTTGCATGAACATAAATGATATTCAATTCTAATTATGTAAAGCTTGATCTACGAATAGGTGTACCTTGTTTTTTCAGTATGGCGGTCAACCACAGCCACAGTTAGTTCAAGGCCAACAGCGGGGTGGTGTGGGCACGGGGGCAGCGGTGGGCATGGGGGCCGCCGCCCTCGCCGCGGGGGGAATTGCGGGGTACGCCATGGGAGGTGGATTCAGCAGCGCTAGTCCTCCACCAGCGGTAAGTTGTCTTCTATATAAAATAAGGTATTTAGGAAACAAGATGTACGTTAGGAAAAAGAAGAATCCTCCGACTAGGCGAGGACTACGTCTGGCGGGTTACGATTTACGACCATTATGCACGGTTGGCGCAGTGGTTGAGAAACTGAATACTGTTTAACGTGTCGTAGTTTCATATCCCACACAAATAATCTGTGGCGACACATGTCACAAATCAACGGATGACGTCATAAAATCCTACATCGTACATGCGAGTTTACAATCGAATTAATACGAGTAGAAAATCCCAACGAACAACTGTTGGGCAGAAAGCCCGCCAGGGATGATCCTCCTTTTCCGATCTTAGAGAAGTTCTTCCTTAGCCTCAGTGTGATGTCGCGGAGAACCTAACGTGTAACCGGGGCTCCGGCTCGACGTGCAGGAGTAGGAACGGGGTAGTTTTTAGTCAGTAAGAGTCTGACACTCCCTCCCGCCTCACCCAGGCGGGAGCAGTCATTCGATGATTTTTCCCGCTTAAAAAAAATCCTCAGTGTGATTCACAAAGTCTCGGTGTAGATCCAATTCTGTGAAGTTATATTTTTCTTTTTCCTTCCTGCAACTGTAGCCAAATGTCATTTAGCGCTTGTCTACATGTAGAATAGAAAACCAAATTATGTATATGGAATTGACGTAAACTTTGACACTTGTCAGTGTCATACATTTTTATTTCTACTTTCTCTGTAGACAAGCGCTAAAGTGGCGTTTGGCTAAAGGCCCTGATGCAACAGAAATATTACTCACCAACACCATCCCTACTCCGTCCTAACCCTCTCCCTCCTTAACGTCTAGGGCCAGCCCCCACCACAAGCGCCCCCTGATGCAGGCCAGCAACAACAATATGAAGAAACTTACGGCGATATGGACGACTATGCAGGGGGCTTTGACGATGATGGAGGCGATTAATCATAGTTGTATACTATATACGGAATAATCGGTAAAACATAATGTTTTAGTCGATTACAAGTAGTAGTAGCCGAGCAATGGGGTATCGGGTTCGATTCCCGCGTCTGGCAAAGTATTACTGGGTTTTTATAACAATTCTCAGTAGTAGCACAGAGTCTGGAAATGTGCCCGGTATATGGCAATAGGCTCACCCCCTATTACATGGGACTCATAACATAAATAGTGAAAAGTGGTGTTACATTGTACAGTGGCATTAAGTGCCGTAATGTGCACCTCTGCCTACACCTTCGGGTATAAATTAGGCGTGATTATACGTAAAGATTATAGAAGTAGTGGAAAATATTTGTTTTTTATAGTTAGAAGATGTTTATTCCATAACTAAAATGTGAGTTATTCACGTAAATATACTGAGAAAAGTTCTGCTAGTTGTCTACAGTTGTCAGTAGGCTATGCGACATCGCCGCGACCGCGCACGCTGCTCACGAGTCCTCCTATAACTCAAAATTATTTATTTATTTATTAAACTTTATTGCACATACAGAGAAATTGGCGGACTTAATGCCGCAGGCATTATCTGACAGTCGACCATTGGGTGGTGCAGAATGTTAAAGCGGTAGGTGCAAAATTATAGAAAAGAAAGTATGAAGTAGATAACAAAGTTGAGGTAATAAAATATTAAAGAAGGAAGACATGATTGTCATAATCGATAAGACATAACTAATAACATAGGTATTTAAAATATTAGTAGAGATTTTCTCAGTATACTTACTTGAGTAACTAGAGATTTTTAGTTACTTAAGTATACCAAACGATAGTTGTTATAACTTGCCAGGCTTCGACCTCACACCCTCGTGTAGCCTAGCTTGAATAGCGGCCACATGTCAATGCAATTTCAATCCAATAAAATCTCAATAATTATTCAATGTCAACACTATACAACCACAATCGTAGCTGTTACGATAGCATTCAGAGTACGGAATATAAAGACATACTCAATACCATTTATTCATTCAATATCCACGCAATACGGATGCAATGGGCGCCAGTGTTGCACCTCAAGAGTACGACATTTCACAATGATCGGAATTGGATTCAAGAGTAAGCCTCCAGGAAGGAACTTTTGAATGTTGAATGATAAATTTACGATCCAGTCTATCGGTCAGTCCTCTAGTTTCTCTATTTGCTCGGTCCAAATTATACATTGCTATGTAGAAGAACGAGCAAGAAACTCCATCTTCAACAGCCTACAAATGCCCACTGCTGAGCAAAGCCTCTTCTCACACGGAGAAGGTTTGAGCATTAATCACCACGCTTGCTCAATGCGGGTTGGTGATTTCAAACTTATAATTAGAAATTATAAGCCCAGGTTTCCTCACGATGTATTCCTTTCCTTTGCCTCCTTCCTTCCTTCACCGTTTGTCAGTGGTGTCTGAATAATCTTAGAAAGTACATATAACTCGGAAAATGTCACATTGGTACTTGCTGTTGGTAGGTTTCGAACCCGCACCCTCATGCATGAGAAGTGGGCGTCTTAAACCTCCGGGCCTTTAACCTTTTACAGTCAGTTTCATAATTCAATTCTTTTTGATTTTCAGGTGGAGACGGCGTCATTTTCAGAATCCATCGACTTTGGTGGAGATGACTGGATGGATTGAGACAGATAGCTGTAGTAGCATTAGTTAGTACCATTCTAGTGCCAGGGAGAAGTCATTGGATCATTTCCTCCCCCCATCAAAAAAGGCACTAATATGGAACTAACAGTATTTAGAGTAGGGCGACTGAGTGGCAGGTAGGTCGAAATTTGAGTCTAATAGAATTTACGTGGCGCAGATTATCTTACAAATCTCTATTCACAGAAACGGCTAAACCAATTTTAGTGAAACTTGATACATACTTATTCAACAACTAAATAGATAATCGATAACATTTTCCAAATAGTTTTTAAGTTTATTACGAAACTGTCAATTTTCATAGGGCAGTAATGAAAGTTCCGACAAAACAAGACGATTTGTCCTTACTCAACATATTAAATCTACTGCCTAAAATACTAAATTTCCGACTATTTTCGTCCGAATAAAAATGACGAAAAGACCGAATGAGATACTGAAATCTTCGAGAAATAAACATGAGTGCTTACTGCTATAATACTTTAAGTTACGTTCTACTAAAAACTATACTTTACTCTAACCTGAAACCTCTGTTTTCGGTAACTTAGTAATATTGTCGGAGGTTCAATATTCTATTCGGAAGTTTAGTTTTGTTATTCGAAGATCCATAAAGTCAGCCACAGATCGCTGGAGATTAATTTGTTTTTCAGGACCATTATTATTTCCCATTTTCACAAACAACCCCAAAACCGTCTCCTAACTAAAAGTTACATAGCTTGCCTTAAAATTACCCCTTACTTGTACAGTTAGGTGTCACTATAGGTTGGTAATATCCAAAATATAGTCATATGTAGTGTATATTAGCTTGCGGGTTCCTTGAAATTTGGGAGGGGTTAATGAAAACGGGTTTTCGGCTTGATCTTGACGAAATGCGGTGCTTCGATGAATAGCGGCTTCAACGATCGTTGTTGTGTATTGAAAGTCTCAATAATCTTATCTTTCTATGGCCTAGCTACACTTAGTCGCCCACAAACAGAATTAATATCAATAATAATTATATAAAATACGAATCGATCGAGATCGACGACAATCGAGCGTCATCGACAGCAATCGATCGGCATCGACAACACTCGATTGTCATCGACAGCAATCGATCGACATCGACAACACTCGAATGTCATCGACAGCAATCGCGACATCGACAGCAATCAATCGATTGGTCTGGTAAAAACGATCAATTGACGTCGAATTTTCGAAAATTTCTACTGTCGATCGATGGCATCAATCGACGATCGATGAATTGGGTTGGTGACGCACTTAAATTTACTGTTTAGCTTGAATCTGCCTGTATGTATGTATATATGTCTCGAATTTTATCTCGAAATCACTAAATGTCGCCTTAAATACGTAGATTTAATGAATAAACTTTTTTGTTATTTGATAAGTCGGTAAACGAGCAGACGGATCACCTGATGGTAAGCAATCGGCGCCGCCCATGCACACACGGAACACCAGTGTTACAAGTGCGTTACCGGCCTTTTGGGTTGCAATGATTGATTACCAACAGGTGATCCGTCTACTCGTTTAAAAAAGTTTCAACTTGATTCTTAGTAGTCTAGTTTGACTAGTAAAGTGTATTCAGCTCCCCTATTTCATGGGACTAATAACATAACAGAGGGTCTAGTGCAAGTTTGTTTTTCATATGAAGTAATCGAATCGAGGCAGCTTTCGACACTCTGATTGGCCGGCTCCAATGAACCCACCAATCAGCATCGATCGCAGTTTGTTTTTTTATGTTTGATGGGCCGACGTTTGACCACTATCTCGCCTGGTGACAAGCGATGATAAGGTCTACGATGAACCACGTCGTCCCATAAGCAACCTATTCACTCGGACCTTGAAGACACCCAGGTGGTTTCAGAAAATATAGACTCCGGCAATGAATTCCAGTCCTTAGCAGTACGCATAAGGAAGCTTGATGCGAAGCGCTTCGTGCGTGTGGGTGGGACATCTACCATGAATCGGTGACGCCTCGCTGACATAAAAAAAAGTAACGCGGTCTTGTTTTGATTACTTACTCATACTAAGCCCACTAGAGCCATCTTGTGTTACATTGTATGTGTGCATCTCTGTCTACCCCTTTGCATATTAAAAAGCTTATGGTTGCCATTCATGCAGATATACCTGCGCAGATAGACCGAACTTTGGTAGCGTCTATAGGAACGATCCGGTGTACCGGACTGGTCTTCAGTTCTTTTTGTCCTGGTGTCTTCAGGTCCCGAGTAAACAGGTTGCTCATAGGTAGACGTGCTCCATCGTCGGCCACTCAAAATTCAAATTCAAAAGCATTTAAGTCTGTCTACCCCTTTGGGGAATGAAAAGGTATTATGAATGTCAGCTTTAAAGAAAAGTATTAATAAAATTATGTCTGAGAATCTACAATATTTGTTCAGTATTATATTAAACTATTATTTTTAATATATGATGTTAAAAGGCTGACGGGCAGAATGTTCCAACCGACCAATGACGACCCGACGTATGTCGTTAGAAAGCTCTTATCATGACTATCATTTGTTACTATGGAGGCTAGTCTCAATACGGCAGTTTCCTAAATTTTATTGTAATGTCCGTCTGGTACATTAATTTAAAACTTTGGACACGTATTTTTTCTTTTCTCACAAAATTAAATACTTTCGACGATATATTAATTTGAAATATCGTGTGACGTCACAGTGTGCCACATTTTGTAGCACGTTATGACGTAACGACCCCTCCTAAACTTAGCGCCATTTTATCTAAGTATTGCAACTTAATACAAGAAAATAAAAAATAACGTAAAGTACTAATATTCTTTCATTATCTAATTGACGGACTAATAAGATTTTTAATTTTGATACCATGGAATCTACCCAATTCTTTGTAGCGAACATGTTAGAGATATTTAAAATAATCTAGTCGTTATTGGTCGGTAGGTGCATTTCTCAAACTGTTTGCCCATCATCCTTTTATTGACCGTGTTCAACAACCATTCTTAAACCATCTTTTAATTAAGAGTTACTTAGCATGAACACCTAAACTAATTCCTTACTTTTTTATGGTATAAGCCGGTTAACGAGCAGACGGATCACTGTCAAGCAATCGGCGTCGACCATGGACACCTGGAACAACAGGGGCGTTACCGACATTTTGGGATTTAGAAATTTGAGATTTATACTATATTGCACACACAATAGGCTCACCCCCTATTACATGGGACTCATAACATAAATAGTGAAAAGTGGGTGTCACTTCTGTGTGCACCTCTGCCTACCCCTTCGGGGATAAAAGGCGTGATGTTATGTTATGTTATGTTATGCACACACAGAAATTTTTTTATAAATTGTAATAGTAATTAAATTGATTGAGGATGGTTGGGGATTCAGGGCTTTGGTAAAGGGGGATAGGGGTAATTGAGCCTCCGGTAACCTCAATCACGCGACGAAACATAACGCAAGCGTTGTTTCACGTCGGTTTTCTGTAAGGCCGTGGTATCACTCCGGTCGAGCCGGCCCATTCGTGCCGATGCATGGCGAGCTCACACTGTCTCACTTAAATTGGAGAAAATAAAAGTGATGTTAAATGTTATTTTAGAGTCAACAATTCTCAAAATTCCAATTCCCTAAAGGCCGGTACCGCACTGGTAACGCCTCTGGTGTTCCAGGTGTCCATGGGCGACGCTTGCTTACCATCAGGTGATCTGACCGCTCGTTTACCGGTTTTTTCCATAAAAATTGAAATGTTTATTGTGACACAATAAGTGTTGTAACAGCCGCCGTCTAAGTGTGAACGGTACAGACATTTATGTCACAATATTTGTATTGTAGTCTATACCGTAAAATCTATTTCGTTTTCGTCCCGCGTCAAAACAACTTGCCATAATGAGTACTTTCGATGTATAAAGTAAAAACAAAAAAATAAAGATTTAATTTTTTTAGTCAATAAAAAGTTCTTGGTTACGCACATGATACACTAGACGTAAATTTGTAGTCACTACTCGCATCGCACGTGTCACCCAAAGAGAAATACGTCATCGACAATTACATGGCGTGATGTTTTGATAATGTACTATGAGTTCGTATGCGCTCTCGAAGTTTGCTTCTTGCAATGGTTCACCAGTTGTTTTTATTTGTTTGTAAAACTATTGTATTACCGAGACAGAACCATTTTACTTCGGGACGAAAACGAAATAGATTTCACGGTGTATTCGTATCTTTACGGATAATTAACATTTTGAAGAGGTTCTTGGACACGGGAATATGTCTTGAAATATATGCTATGATTATACAGTAACCGGCTGATGAAGCAACTCCCAATCTGTCAAATTTATTCATTGCATTTTCGACTTAATGTCATTGCAAGTAAGCTGAAGATGAAACATAGAAAATTGATAGAAAATGATAGGTTGAATTACTGGTCATTGTAATAAAGAAAATCGCTATAAATATAAGTTTATTGGTAAATAATAAATTGGTCGAAATTATAGTTCAAATTGATACTTAAAATTATAAATAGACCCAGCCGAATTATTCAGTTTGCAGGCAAAGAAACAAATATTGATTCAGTACAGAGACAGTAACTGTTGTTATAGTTAATTGTACGTTTTGTAACGAAGCCATATCTTTTGTAACTCAGTCTGCTCTAGACAACAAATGGTTACTGTCTCAGTACTATGTAAATCAATTCTTATTTTCTTACCTGCGCCTTAGCCAAACGTCACTTTAGCGCTTGTCTATAGAGAGAGTAGAAAACTAAACGTATGGGGATGACACTGACAAGTGTCAAAATTTACGTCAATCCCATATAATTTTGTTTTCTATTCTACAAGTAGACAAGCGCTAAATGGCATTTGGCTACATGGGCTACAGCTGCTGGATACTAAATAACTTGGTTGGCTGTATAAAAATAATATCGTATGTAAAATAAAATGAAGAATCTAAAAATTGTTATTGATTAAAGTATTATATTATGATATTTATATTTATATGTTAAGAGTTTAATATTGTTATATGTTATACAGTGTGTTAGGTTAAACGAGGGACTTATTGAGGGAGTATTCAGTATTCGATTCTCGTCCCGAATATGTAAAAAACCTATAACCAAAATTTTTGAAGTAATTGTCCAATAAAATAAATCATCAGATCAGACTGCCTCATTGGCCGAGTGGTCGCAAGTGCGACTGCCGGGCAAGGGGTCTCGGGTTCGATTCCCGGGTCGGGCAAAAGTATTACTGGGTTTTTCAAAAAATTCCCAGTAGTAGCACGGAGTCTGGAATTGTACCCGGTATATGGCAATAGGCTCACCCCCTATTACATGGGACTCATAACATAAATAGTGAAAAGTGGGTGTTACATTGTACAGTGGCATAATGTACACCTCTGCCTACCCCTTCGGGGATAAAAGGCGTGATGTTATGTTATGTTAATAAATCATCATGAACACTGAGCGCGCAACAAGTGAACTTGTAAACAGAAACAGTACTTACATAAAGTAAGTCGCGTTGCAAAACATGCGCCGATCTTGCCGAAAAGGATAGAGTGCGCTTAAGCCCGCTAAGCCGTAACCCGTAAGCGTAAGCGTTTTTATGGTTCTGTCTGTTATTTATTAGTGTTTTCGTTTCGTTTATATGTTTGTTAGGTTCATGTGAGTATACACTATTATGGGTTTGAATATGTCCCTCGTTTAACCTACCATACTGTATAATTATACAACATGTTGTGAAACTACCGTCCGACATGTACACGGTGTAAACGGATGGCTACCGAAAAACCGACACGTGATGGTGAAAAGAAAGAAACAAGAAAGAAAAACCATTTATTTTTGCGCAAAACACGCATAACATAATTAAAAAATAATTAAAAATAAAAAAAAAACTAAAAAATTAAAATGAAGTGAAGTCTTGTCCATGGTCCACAGACTTATTATTTTACTGAAATCATAGAATACTTAATATCTAATATTATCTGTGGACCATAGACAAGGAACACCCTACTTACTTCATGTCACTATTTAGTTACATGCATTTCAACAAGAAAACAAGTTTTATTTAATAATAGTAAAGAATTCAATGTTTCTTTAATGTAATAATAGTTGTGATCAACTACTCGAGGCTGATGTTGACAAACATTGTGTGGGGCTGTGCCGGGGCACACGGCCGTTGGTGAAACTTGAAACGTCGTATGTTAATGAGGCCATACACGCTAGATTATGAATGATGGTTATAACTGTGCATGCAAAACTGACAAGCATAACCGAGCACCGATGCACCGATAACTGTACAGTTTAAGGGTTCATACGCACTATGCGGGTAGCCGCATTATGGCTAGCCGCGCGGCTGACCACAGGACGCAGATGCAAATGCGGCCAGCCGGATCGTGGGCAGCCGCATTCGCAACCGCAACGCGCGGTTTAAGAACAATTGCGATTTGCGGTCATGTCAATATATTTCAAAGATGGCCGTGGAAGAAGTTTCAGCTATTTACTACATTTACACACGTTACATAAAGAAAAAATAAAAAAAGAATTACAGGGTGCGTCCTTATATGCAAACACGAGAGAGCAAGCATCGAATTCCATTTTACCAGACGTAACACGTACACACACTCAATGGCGGGCAGCCGCAGACTGGACCGCACGGTGCGTACAGCAACCGTCCGGCTGGCCGTCACTCGGGCCGCAGCCCTCCGAGCGACCGGAGCGGTCTGCGGGTAGCCGCATCGTGGTGCGCATAGAAATAAATATAACACTAAATATAACATAATTCTGCTTGCAGTCAGCCGGACGGCTAGCCCATTGCTGAGCAAAGCCTCTTCTCACACGGAGAAGGTTGGAGCACAAATCACCACGTGTGCTCAATGCGGATTAGCGATTACAAACTTATAATTAGAAATTATAAGCCCAGGTTTCCTCACGATGTTTTCCTTCACCGTTTGTCAGTGGTGTCTAGATAATCTTAGAAAGTACATATAACTCGGAAAAAGTCACATTGGTACTTGCCGTTGGTAGGTTTCGAACCCTCATGCATGAGACGCGGGCGTTTAAAACTCCGGGCCACCACGACATAGCTGACTATATAAGTGAAATATTCACACCACATTTTAGTTTCTAAGACTAATAGTTTATTTAATTATTAAGGTACGATGATATAGACCTTTTCGTTAGGGTCCACCCGTATGTTTCAGCGCGATTTTAAAGTCGTTTCACGACAAAAAATTAAAATTGTAAAAACTATTTTGTTCTTGTCAGCAATTTCTTTCGTGGAGCATTCTCGTTTACATGCTGTATTATAAAAAATGTATCCATAAAAAAAGAACTAAAAATACGATTTTAATCAAAAGAAATAGTAGGACACCTTCGTTGGCCGAGTGGTCATAAGTGCGACTGCCTGGTAAGCTGTTTTGGGTTCGATTCCCGGGTCGGACAAAGTATTACTGGGTTTTAAAAAAAATCTCAGTAGTAGCACGGAGTCTCGAATTATGCACACACACACACGTACATTGTAAGATGAGATAAGAGACTTGAGATGCCCCAGCATGAGAGCAAATCCTACGATAAATCGTTTACAGTTCGAGCTATTCGACTGTGGAATGCCCTTCCCCCTTCCATAAAACAAGCAAAGTCACTGGTCACGTTCAAGGCACGCGTGAGGGAGCATTATCTCTCCACACTGTAGTTCATTGCTGTTTCTTCACCTAGTGTCACCTATCTGTCATTGTATCTTGTTGAAAATGTACTTATGTATGTATTAGTATATGTATATATGTATGAATGTATGTATGAATGTATGTATGTATGTATGTATGTATGTGTGTGTGTATGTATATAATTCTATATTAGAAGTAAATAAATTTGTTTTTGTAATGTTTGCACTTTTACATTATATAAATAAGCACCTCAGTACGCCAAGCTATAACTACCTCATTTAATATCCTACTATAGTATTCTATCCACCCAAAGGTTGCCTGGTAGATATCGCTTTTAGCGATAAGGCCTTTGTACCCTATTTTCTTTATTTGTTCCTGGATATACTGTCTCAAATTGGTGTACAATAAAGATTATTTATTATTATTATTATTATTGTAAGTTAAATGATAGTTGGTACAAATATTGTGTAATGTCGAACAGTGGGTTCAAACATGCTGTATACAGGGTGATGCACTTGTGTGGCTTGAACACCATGTATAATATATGTTATTATTATGTACAATAAATGTGTAAATATAATTATATCAGTGTTTTTTTTTTTCATTGCTACTAATCTTGCTAATATTATAAAATTTTTGTGTATGTTTGTAACTCAATCGCGTCTAAACGGCAAAAGGGGTCGAGGTGGAATTTGAAACAGGAGCAGATTACGGTGTGTCATGAGTCATGATACATACTTAGTCAATTTTTTATCCCATGGGCCCGTTCAAGTATTACGTAAGCACCATGGGGGAGGGGGGTGGGGGGGTCTGTTTTGCTTATTTTGGATGATATGGAAGTAGAGATGATGAATACGTCATCGGTAGTTGTTTACTTTTTTACACGAATGGCAACCCTGAATCTTCTTCTATATTATAATTTCATCAAGGGGTACGGTAGACTCGATCGAAACATTACCTGAATAACAAAAAATAAAAAATATCGATTTCGAGTCGACAACTTATATCCGCAAAATTCGGATTACGGAGATTATTTCGTTTTATTAATTCATTTTAATGATACTGACAGACAAATCGCAGTCGCCATCTTGAGTAGACAATAAACGTTCCGTTTCATACTAGCTCTCAAATACACCTCGCCAATCAAAACGTTGTCGCGTCAAAAAAGTATAAATTATTTTTATCCTAAACTCATTAACCTTTTGGCAAAATTCATTACTAAAAATAATATTAAAATCTAATGTATAATGAGAGTACCTAATATATTATAGTGAATGTGCTTTAAATTTAAATGTCAATGCCATTGTTTTTTGTCCCTTTTCTATTTAAATATACAGGGTGTCCAAGAATCTGGCGTCCAACTGGATTCCCACGATGCCCCAAGTTCTAACAGTACTCAGAAAAATATTTTAAAAAATCCACCCCATGTACTTACAGAATTATACTGATTTCAAAAAAAAAGGGGAAATGTGACATACTTTTGAATGCTGTGACTGCTAATGCTGATAATTTCGATATTTCTTGGAGGTTTTGTAATCTAGGGTATTGCTGTGTCTAAATAGAATGTAAAAATAAAGTACTTATTGTACCATTTTAAAATAAAATATTATTTTAACTAAAGGTGATATGGAAAACTATTGAATTTCGCAACTTTGACCGACTGTAGTGTAAAAAAAATGTACCAAAATAGTATGGCAAGTGACGTCAAATTTTGACGCGTTTATTCTTCTTTTTAAAAAGGTATAATACTTACACATTAATTTGAAAAAAAAATTTTGATTATATTTTTACTCAACAACCCAATTTTTACGAAGTGCCTACCTACTAACGGTAACTGTCGGACCCTTTCTTATCTTAGAAACTGTTATGTTACTACTATTATTTACTTCGGTTCCAAGAGTGAGCAAGAAGGAAATACACACAGGTAGATGGGTTCCCAGTAGAATAAAAGCAAAGAATGTTAGTTTAAAGATATTTTATTACAATAAATGTTCAAAATGTTGACCACCCGCGGCAATACAAGCTCTCACTCTCCTTAAAAAGGACCGCTTTATGTTTCGCGAGTAACTTTTTTGACGTATCACCTGCACTGCTTGTGTTATCTTCTCACGAAGGTCAGCGATGTCATTAATGGGCTTCGCATAAACGAGCTCCTTCATAGTTCCCCAGAAAAAAAAATCCAGCGGATTTAAGTCAGGTGAGCGGGCTGGCCACGGGATTGTTCCTGATCGCCCAATCCACCTGTTCGGGTATTGCTCGTCCAAAAACTCTCTAACGGATACGCGAAAATGTGCTGGACAGCCGTCGTGTTGGAACCACATATCTGGTGGGGTCTCTTCTAGTAAGTTTGGCAAATCATTTTGAAGAAAATTTAAATATGATTCGCCAGTCAAATTCTCGGGCATCTCAAATGGACCAATAATATTCCCACAGAGAATACCGGTCCACATGTTCACTTTGAACCGGTATTGGGATCTATCTTCTCGCATCAAGTGCGGATTTTCCACATGCCACTCGTGCAAGTTGTGTAGGTTCATGTAGCCATCCTTCTTAAATGTTGATTCATCTGACCACAAAATTTTGTCGATAAAGTTTTCGTCTTCTCGATGTTTTTGCAGGATTGTTTCACAAAACGCGACTCGGCTCGGATAGTCTCGAGGTAAAAGACTTTGCACTCGCTGTACGTGGTACGGATGATATTCTTCTTTTTGGAGAATACTGTGTGCTGTGCTCTTCGGTATCCCCGTATCAGCTTCTATTCCTCGCACAGAGATGCTTGGATTTGCCGACACCGCCTCTAAAACTTCATCGCGTATGAAGTCATTTACGGGTCGTCCTTCACCAGCTACTTGATTGGGGAACCGCCCGTCACATAGTGATCTGTGCACATTAATGAAACCTCGATGGTCGGGATATCGCGTAGCCCTCGGATACCTTTCTCTGTAAAGTCTCGCTGCAGCTCGTCCATTACCTCTACATTCTCCATAAATGTAGTGCATATTTGCGTATTCTTGCGGAGCGTAGGTCGCCATAGTAGCACACACAAAACACAAACTGTCCAAACACAGGCAAAGGTCGTCGTAAAGAGTTCGTTTCAAAGTCCAGAGCACAAAGAGTAATCGAGTCCAATAAACAAAGCTTTAAATCGTAGTACGTGATCAATGGTAACAATAAGAGAGAGGTGCGTAGTAACGGCAAGAGGCAGTAACGCGTACTGACCGTACTGTTATCCTAAATAGCACGATCCCAGATAGCGTCACTATCTATCTCACTCGCACCTCTAACCTTTTTCTTCCTCACTCTTACCTGAATAATGGGGTACCATAAAGAAGAACCAGCAAATCGCAAAGATAGTTTCTGTCTTGCTCCCTCCTGTTGTAATAACGAATCACTATGGTGAGATGCATGCACATACCGTCCCTTACGGTCTAACCTGTTTTTTGAGAGGCCTGTTGTTATTTTTATGGGCATACAATAGTAATTCTTTAGAGGTTAGATTCAATTCGTCGTAAATTTTTCTTTCTAAGAATTCTGTAAGACATCGTAAAAATTGGGTTGTTGAGTAAAAATATTATCAAAAATTGTTTTTTTCAAATTAATGTGTAAGTATTATACCTTTTTAAAAAGAGGAATAAACGCGTCAAAATTTGACGTCACTTGCCATACTATTTTGGTACATTTTTTTTACACTACAGTCGGTCAAAGTTGCGAAATTCAATAGTTTTCCATATCACCTTTAGTTAAAATAATATTTTATTTTAAAATGGTACAATAAGTACCTACTTTATTTTTACATTCTATTTAGACACAGCAATACCCTAGATTACAAAACCTCCAAGAAATATCGAAATTATCAGCATTAGCAGTCACAGCATTCAAAAGTATGTCACAGGGTGCTCATTTCCCCTTTTTTTTGAAATCAGTATAATTCTGTAAATACATGGGGTGGATTTTTTAAAATATTTTTCTGAGTACTGTTAGAACTTGGGGCATCGTGGGAATCCAGTTGGACGCCAGGTTCTTGGACACCCTGTATAATCTGTAATGCCGTAACACATGACGCTGGCAGAATAGTCAACTACTAAATAGTGGAGACTCAATTGCCATAGAAGGAAAAAAAAACAATAAACATGAATTCACGCGAACGAAGTCTTGCCAAAAAGAAAAAAAAAGTCGTGGGTAAGTTGAAATTGTAAATTACAAGCAAAGACCGACAAAGAACTAGATTATGATATCTAAGAGAATATTAAAATTACAATATAAAAAAGATATAATTTAAAATGTTTACTTTTAATGGAGTAAGATCTTTGCTTACTTTTGCTAACAAGGGGTATGATGGTAAAATTGTAAAAAATCTACTTACGTAATATTTGAACGGCCCCCATGCTGGGCGAAGCCGCGGGCCGAAGGTTCTAATAAAAAAACATGCACGTTCATCGATCGACCTTCATAGTCGTGTAGTACTGCTTAGCCAGTACTGCTGCGGCGTAGCACCGCTACGTCTGTCGGTAACACACAACTTTTTGCCTACTACAGTTTACTGTGGACAATATAGTACACCTATGTATATGTTCTAAGAACAAATACATAGGTGTACTAAATAATACACTACACCAAATGACATGTCACAATGACAGACTTTTATTTTTTGACACTAATAAATTTATTATTACTTTTGTTTTTACAAAGAAAGGTGTGCACCTTTCAAATAAATGTCGACAAAAAATTGCTATGCTGATAGCATATAATATTAACACTGTTATAACTTGTATAACAGAAAATAGTTTTAAGGACGAATCTGTGTTGTCTAGAGTGTCTAACAGCACAGAGGCACATTTTAATTTAAGTTTAAACTAGATTTTAAGATAACAGAACATACCTTCATAAATCATATAAATAATAAGGTATATTCTGGCAAGGAAAAAGCACAGAACAATAATTATACACAGGGGCAGCACAATCTACAATTATTTTATATTAACATTCAGGGCTGCTCCTCAAAAGTCTTTGAATTAGAGATGTTTCTGGAAAAGACTAAATTTGATGTAATTTGTCTATCAGAACATTGGTTTAAGGAGGACCAACTAATATCTTTAAATTTAGATAATTATATCTAAATTTAAAGATATTAGTTGGTCCTCCTCCTAATGTAGTTAGTAATTTCAGTAGAAAGCATATGTTACATGGTGGGTCCTTAATATTAGTAAAAAATAGTATTAAATCAAAAGGAAGGAAAGACATTGTAGCACTGTCAGTTGAACACACCATTGAGTTGTCCTGTGTTGAGCTGGATAGACATGTTATTGTCTGTGTGTATAGGCCACCTAACTATCAGAATCTTACAGTATTTGATTCTGTCATGGAGGATGTTTTAAGAAAGGTTTGTTCTAGTCACAAATCAGTAATTATATGTGGTGATTTTAATATTAATTTATTAGAAAATAGTACTAGTAGTATGTAATTGTTAAATTTATTTGGATCATTTAATTTAAAAAATGCTTTTTAAAGAACCAACAAGGATAACATCCTCTACCGCCACCTGTATTGATAATGTTTTCTGTAATTGTGACTACAAAGAAAAACATATTATAAATAGCTTGCCATCCGACCACTGTGGACTAATGGTTGCGTATAGCTCTTATTTACCTATCCTAAAAATTCAAATAAGATATAGACAAATCACGTTTAAAAATCTGGAGAAATTGAGCAATTCTTTAGCTACTAAATTATGTATGAAAGTATTTGATACTAGTAATCTGAATAAATTCTACAATGATTTCTTTGAGATGTTAAACAAGGAATTTAACAATATTTTGCCAATAAAAATAAAGATATTCATACCAAATTTGTATTTAGCGATTGGGCAACTGTAGGTATTCGTAAGAGTAGGGACAGACTTTTTGAACTTTATGGAATGAAACCGTACAAAAATGACCCCCAATTTCACCAGTATGTAACATCTTATTCTAAAACCTTTAGAATAGTATGCAGAGTCGCGAAATGTCTTTATATTAGTAATAAAATAAAATCGTCTGATGATAAGATAAAAACTACTTGGAAAGTTATACACAACGAGACTGGTAGGAAAAGATTAAGAAACTCAGAATTTAATTTAAATACCGAAAGGGGACAGATTTCATCAAACGTAGATGTAGCCCAGGAGTTTGAAATTTTTTTTACTAATATTCCTATTAAAACAAATGAACATTTAAAGTCATCAGCAAACCTCTCTGTAACTTTGCATAAGAACAACATAGAATCATGTCAATACGACTTTAGTTTTCGATATACGAATCCTCTAGAAATTATAAAAGTTTTTAAAGAAATCAAGACCAAATCAACGGAGGATCTTTGGGGCTTATCGGTAATGGTTTGCAAGTCACTTATCCAAACTGTAGCGCCATATCTGGCTGTGATTTTCAATAAATGTATAGATGACGGTGTTTTCCCAGACCTAATGAAATATAGTAAGATTTATCCCACTATTTAAAAGTGGTGACACTAAAGAACCTAACAACTATAGGCCAGTGTCTGTTTTACCGGTTCTCAGCAAACTCTTTGAAAAGTTGATGCTGTCTCGAATGCTTCATCATTTTAATAAACATTCCATCTTTCACCAACAACAATACGGTTTCACTAAAGGTCGTTGCACAACTGACGCCGGTGTCACTTTGATTAAGGAAATATTTGGTGCTTGGGAGGAAGCACAGGATGCTATTGGTGTATTTTGTGACCTCTCAAAAGCATTTGATTGCGTTGACCACGAAACACTTTTGCTGAAATTAGATCACTACGGGATAATAAACTCTGCGCTCCGTCCTATGAAATCTTATTTAGAAGAAAGACAGTTAAAGGTTCATGTTAACGGTATTAACTCACAGGGCTCTGGGATGAATATGGGCGTTCCTCAAGGTTCAATATTGGGTCCCTTTCTCTTTTTAGTCTATATAAATGATTTGCCATTTATATTTAAAAATGAACCAAGAATGGTGCTTTTTGCAGATGATACATCATTAATTTTTAAAGTAGATCGACGTACAAATAATCTTGACGACGTAAACAGCTCCATTCTTCAAGTGCATAATTGGTTTACCATTAATAATCTACCACTTAATGAAAAAAAAACAAAATGTATTAAATTCAGTTTACCAAACGTGAGTAGTAACGATTGTGATATTGTTTTGAACGGTCAAAAGTTAGAATTTGTCGACGAGACAGTATTTTTAGGCATTACGTTAGACAATAGGCTACAATGGGGTCCGCCTATAAAGGCGCTTTCGGGGAGATTGAGCTCAGCTGCTTTTGCAGTTAGACAGATTAGACAGCTCACGGACGTAGATACAGCTAGGCTTGTCTATTTTAGTTATTTCCACAGCATTATGTCGTACGGCATTTTGTTGTGGGGTCGAGCTGCAGAAATAGAATCAATATTTATTCTGCAAAAGCGGGCTATCCGAGCAATATATAACTTACGCCGTTGCGAATCGTTGAGAGAATTGTTTAAAACGATAAATATTTTAACGGTGCCCTGTCAATATATATATGAAAATATAATGTATGTAAGGAAAAATAGGCAATTGTTTGAAAAAAGAAGCTATAGACACAATTTTAATACTAGAGGCAAAAATAAGTTAGCTATACCGCAATTCAGACTGTCCAAAGTACAGAAATCCTTTATGGGGTTAGGTATTAAATGCTATAATAAAATACCAAATAGCATACTAGATCTCAAGGAATACCTTCCTTATATATGTTTGCGCTTAATATATGTTTTAAATTTACTAATTAAAAAAAACAAACAAATTTACTAATTTAAAACATATATTAAGCGCGAATTATGTAATCAAGCTTACTACACACTGACAGATTATCTTGAAGATAAGAATGCTTGGCAGCATGTTGGTTCGGCTCCACTGGACAGTACTCAAATGTAGTCAGTAGTTAAATTCCAATAGTAGGTAATATAATACATAATTTAATACTTTGATTCTAATGTATACAATCTAGAAGCACTATTTCTATGGATTGTCAGTATGCATATGTGAGCACCATGTTAGACTTAAGATTTTTTTATTTTTTTTTATTTTAGTAAGTTATTAGTATAATGCGTCAAGCGTGTCTTTGCATTGTTCTTACATATGCGTACAGTATTGAAATATGTATCAGAGACATTGTAGAACATACTTTTTTAAAAGAGTAACGAATGGACTTTCTTGCTCGTTCTTCTCCATTCGAATCTACGTTTTGGAATGAGCACCTAGCTTCACCTAGCTTCACTGACGGACTGACTGACAGACTATTATTTATTTTGTATTTGTTGACGTTTCAAAAGTACCAAACTATGGTTTAATTGAAATAAATGCTTTGACTTTGACTTTGATTAAGTTCAAAAATAAATTACATCGACTGTTCAATACAATAACGTATTACAGAATAATCACAATTTCATTAATTGATTTTATGACCAACTTCATTTTAGTATAGGTACAAGATGTTGTTTTAAAGCCGCGTCATTTTCTAGTAGGTAACTCGGCCATCGACGGCAGGCCCAAAAGGAGATGGCGGGACGAACTAGACATCTATGACAAGGATTGGCCGCAAAAAGCTTTACATAGAGAGGAGTGGAAGGAGGGTAGGGAGGCCTTTGCCCTGCAGTGGGACGATCATGGCTAAAAACAAACAAAACAAGACAACTGCCGAGTTGTCTTGTTTTGTTTGTTATCGATTCTGAGTCCAAATCAATAAAAAAAAATGGTAGGTAAATATTTTTCATTTTTCTGTAGATTACAGAAATCCGTAAGTGTGAACTACACGCCGCCATCTTGTAACTAGCTTTATAACGCGGCTTAACACATACAAACTCAAACACGTAATTGATATTATGCCTAATTCTATAAAACTCCAATAAGAAGCATTGCTATCGCTTTTCCTGAAATACTGGCCAACTTAAAACGATTTATTATAGCCGTATTTTTAACTATTGGCCCGAAACTTTCTCTTACATTGAACCTTTATGACTTCTGTGACATGCCCCCGAGAAATGACACGGTTTCAAAACTACACCTTGTATTTCAAGCATTTTTTTAAGAAAAAAGTATGCAGTTTGATTTCAAAAAAATGTGACGTCATAATACGTAGAAGTAGGAAATTAATTTTTACAGTTCGATAAATGTATCGAATTTGACTAGTCTGCAAGTACCCAATTACCGTGGTTCCAGCTGTATGCAGGTGTTTTTTTTTTTTTAAGGGGGGAAAATCATCGAATGACTGCTCCCGCCTGGGTGAGGCGGGAGGGAGTGTCAGACTCTTACTGACTAAAAACCACCCCGTTCCTTCTCCTGCACGTCGAGCCGGAGCCCCGGTTACCCGTTAGGTTCTCCGCGACATGTATGCAGGAGTAGGAACGGGGTAGTTTTTAGTCAGTAAGAGTGACACTCTCGCCTCATCGTATAGTTTGTTTATTTAAGAAAGACGACTAATGTTTGAAATTAAGTCTGTTACGTATCGGTGCTGAAACTTGTACCTACACCGTGATCAACGCCGTGTCACCAGGCCCAGATCTGGTTCGGCGACGGCGACCTCTCGCGTCCAGCACTGGTTCAGACCATGGTACGGATCGAGAGGGACTGGGATGCCAACCCCTCCTTCTGCGAAACAGTCATGCTAGCTAAGAAGGAGGCGGAGTGCGTGACGGAACGAACCTCATCCGGGCGGGAGAAGTCATTGGGTGATTTTCCCCCCTCAAAAAAAAAAGGCGCAGATCTGCTGAATCCGGATATTACACCTACTTTGATGCAACGAAGGTTCTACGGAGTATTTTTTTTTATGACATAAGCCGGTAAACTAGCTGACGGATCACCTGATAGAAAGCAATCGGCGTCGCCCATGGACACCTGGAACACCAGAGGCGTTACAAGTGCGTTACCGGCCATTTGGGAATTAGGAGTTTGAGGATCGTTGGGATTCAGGGATTGTGGAGATTGGGGAAGGGGAGGGTAATTGGGCCTCAGGTAACCTCACTCACACGATGAAACACAACGCAAGTGTTGCTTCACGTCAGTTTTCTGTGAAGCCGTATCATTCCGGTTGAGCCGGCCCATTCGTGCCGAAGCATGGCTCTCCCACACTTGCAACATTCGAACTGCTGAGTCGTCTCCTCTTGTCGCCGCCTTGTGCCCAGCTACGAATCGCTACATCATCGATCATCCCACTAGATTTAACCTCAATAAAACCTTCATACTAATTTTATAATAAATAATTTTAAGATAAGAAAGCAGTGTTGTTCAACATCAGACGCACTCACTCTTAGGTTAGTAGATTTTAAGAGTTATCATGTAATTTAAATTTGAATAAACTTTATATAAAATGATTACCTATAGTTTCCATTAGCACCCTCTGTCGGTGGCAGAACGATAACTCGTTGAATGTCATCACCTGTGATCGTGTTTGTTTTGCGAATCTTTTTTTTTTTAAGATACAAATTTGGAATCTTTGTGAATAAACTTAAAAGATTTATTAAACTTCCAAAAAACAATTCGGAGTGGACCTCGACTAATTGTATTTCGAGTATACAATGATTTTAATACAACAAGAAGCTGAATTTTATCAAATTAAGATTATCCTTTCGATCGAACAGTGGGTGTGTCGGGTAGGAATCGTATTACTGTTTATATTTTACCTGTCAGAAGTGAAATACCTACAAAATAATCAATTTTATGTGTAAAATAAGGATTGTTTACATGGCGCATTTATTTATAGATTAGTTTTGGATTTTTTTTGGTTGGTACTACGACGAAAAAGCGCGATAACATAACATCAGGCTTTTTATCAGCGAAGGGGTAGGCAGAGGTGCACATTACGGCACCTAATGCTACTGTACAATATAACACCCACTTTTTACCTTTATATTTTGTGTCCCATGTAATGGTGAGTCTACTACCATATACCGGGCACATTTCTGGACTCCATGCTACTACTAAGATTTTTTTATAATCCACTAATATTTTTCCCGACACGGGAATCGAACCTGAGACTCCTTGCCCGGCAGTGGCACTTGCGACTACTCGGCCAACGAAGCAGCCAATTGATTTCGCTCTCAGTTTTTGATTACTGTAATAAGTTATTTAAAGATGAAGGTAAACGTATAAAAAATGTTGCTCTTTAATTTGTAGGTACCTATGTGTTAAATTACTTCGACCATTTTAAAATAAAATGGAGTGGGTAGATACCCACTAGAACTAGATAGTTAGTGTAAAATGAAATGGATTTTGGTAGGTACTTAGTAAAAAATTAAAACAAAAATTCTTGATTGAAACGAAACGCTCCAGAAAAACGCCGAGACGCGATGATAGAAGACAAGTTTTATTTTAATAAAAGTAAGGAGTTAAATATTTCTTTTGACGCGACTTCGCCTGCGTTCGCAACTTAACATTCGACAAACTTATATTTGCGTTTGGTACAGTAACTTTGTCTAGGGATTGAGCTGCACAATTAAGTTTGTTTTTTGTGTATATACTTTTTGTGGATTCAAAGTAGAGCTAGGATATTGAAATATAACCATACGAAGTTTAATCGTTATCCGACCGGTAGTTTTTGCGTGATGCGTGAACATACAGACAGACAGACAGACACAAAAAGTTTTTAAATCACATATTTAACCTATTTACTTTTTTAATATTTCCAATGTACAGAATGACGCACGGATGATGTATGAATACGCTCTTTTCTTGAAGGTTTGAAGGTCGTATCGGTTCGGAAATATCGCCGACGACAGATCATTCCACATTGTTGCTTTGCGAAGCATTGGAAATAAACAAACTAATTGGTGGCTTGTTCGTCCGCGAGTCACTTAACCTGTGGTATACGTAGAACGTAGATCTACGCGAGACAATGTGTTTTCTAGTCTGTCTCATATACCGGCACTCAAGAGGTTAAGGGGCCAGAGGGCCAAGCACGAATAACTATCGCATTCGTATCGAGCGAGTTAAGCGTTCTGATTGGTGGGTTCACTTGAGCCGGCCAATCAGAGCGCCGAACGCGCTCGATACTATTACGTTACGAATGCGATAGTTATTCGTGCTTGGCACTCAGTAGAATACCAGCGCAAGGCCCTGTCTTGCACATGCTGAACTGGTCCCATTTCACCGCAAACTTGGGACATGAACCCATATACCCATCAGTTCCTACTACCTACTAATACAATGACTTACTACATGTCACTTGTTTTTTAGCGTGAAATAAAGTATTTTTCTTTCTTTTATTCATTTTCATTTTGTCAGCCTTTCGGAAGTGTTCAGTTTACACCGGTTATTTTAACTCGTCGAGTACCGTTATTATAGACACAAAAAGAACAATAGGTTGCGGTCATCGCTTGGTGTTTGACAGTTTAAAGACAGTTTAAAATTGTGTTTATAATGACGGTACTCAACGAGTTAAATGCGAAAGTTAAGTGAGGTTGTATGAATGCTTGTTTAGTGTACCTACTACTTACTACTGGAAGAATTTGGATGGAATTTGATACAGGTTCGGGTTTGATTCGAAAGTACCTAATCTAGTATTAGTCAGGAAATAAAACAGGTAACGTATCGCACACTTTACTTTATTATTCCCACACAATAAAGTATTACAGTAACAATTCGACTTCTTACTCCACCGAATGCTATATCCAGAATGAATTCTTACCATGGCTGCTAGTGTATAGGTAACTTCCTAACATATAGTGGGGGTAGCATTAGTCAAATAAATAACCAATAATACTACATAGATCAACCTAAATACCTTTTAAGATAAACTAAATTACAATTAAATTATATTACGATGATTTATAAACACACATTTAATGAATAAGTGCTTAAAAATATTTAAGTAGTTTAATAGATGCAACTATTTAATTAAATCTTATATGACGTAATTACAAATAAATTCATATTATGCGACAAGTACATACAGATTAATTGATTAGCCTTAAAAGTATTTTAGAATATTAAATTGTTTTAATAAGTACATGACATGGAATTTAATCAATCTTATACCCAAAATACTACTTAACCTAACACTAGTTAGTAATAGTTTTAAATCTCAATTGTAGCCCGGTGTCTGGAATTGTGCCCAGTATATGGCAATAAGCCTACCCCCTATTACACGGCCTCGTAACGTAAATAGTGAATAGTGGTGTTACATTATACAGTGGCATTAAGTGCCGTAATATGCACCGCTGCCTACCCCTTTGGGAATGAAATGCATGATGTTATGTTATGTTTTGCGCAGAGATTGTAGTCTGGAACAACACCAGGTGTAAAAGAAACGAATGCGAAGCCGCTGGCAGTCCGTTTATTTTTTTTTATACACAGTAGGTACACTGTTCATAGGTTAGGTATAGTGAGGTTACCGGAGCCAGAATCATTCACCCATTCTCGATCCCCAAAGCCGGTAACGTCTCTGGTGTTCCAGGTGTCCATGGGCGACGCCCATTGCTTACCATCATCAATACATCTGCTCGTTTTATATCCCATAAAAATAATAGAAATGATGTTGATATAAATCCAAACAAGTTTCTTAAAGTATTATAACTTTCATAGTAACTGATAATGATTCTAAAGCTTACTTAATATATTATTCTACCTTAATTTAGCTGAAATATAAATTACAATTGTACCTATCTACTAAACGGGTTTTCATACAAATTTTAATGCATCGATTTTAATGAAACTTTGTCCAAACAAAAAGTTAAGGGCCCGATTTTCCAACCAGCACTTTTTTTATTTGGTTTAATCAAATCAAATCAAATCATGTTTATTTGCTCAAACACATGTGTACATACAATAAACAATAGCATGTAAGATAGCGGGTAGTAGTGAAAAAAGTTCGAGACATGTTTGCCGTATACAATGGCGTGCAAATATAGTAGTCACTCATAATGATTGCGAACTAACCGACATCTTTCGAATGTGGAAACCTTATTCAATATTAGACATTGATGGAATATTGATAATAATATGTCAGAGTAACCAGCATTTTACATTTAAAACAATAGAATAATAATTATTAAAAAATGATGTCTACTTATCACTGTTACAAATACAACAGTAAAGGTATAATATACAATAATGTCAACCAGTAAAAACCAATAAAAAATAAATATGTCAAATCTGTTATGTCAAAATTATATAAATCAATTGCATTTTATTAATTTTTTTATTATTCAAGTATATCTTTTAGAAAATCGTCGACATTATAATAGGCCTTACCAACGAGAAATGATTTCACTTTCTTTTTGAATAATTCACCATTAAATTCTTTCCAACTGTGTGGAATCTTGTTAAAAATTATAGGAGCCATGCATATAACACTTTTGCGCATAAATGCCGTCCTTGACGAATGTAAACAAAGTTTATTATTATCGCGTCGATTTCGAGGAAACATTTCAGCCATACGTGGGAAAAGATGAGGATTATTTTTGACAAATAAAGCCACCTCTAATATGTAGATTGATGGTAATGTCAGTATTTTATAACGTATGAAATAAGGCTTACACGAATCTCTGACGCTCAATCCGAACATAGACCTTATACATCGTTTCTGAGCTTTAAAAACTATATCTTTATCAGTCGCGTTGCCCCAGAAAATGACCCCGTATCTTAAAACGGATTCAGTTAGTCCATAATAAGCTGTCAACAGAGCATCCTCATTGACAGTCCAAGATAACCTGTAAAGAGCAAATGCACTACTACTAATTCGTTTACAAGTAATTTCAATATGATTCTTCCAATTTAAGTTGCGGTCAATCGTTAAACCTAGAAACTTTGTAGTATTCACAACGTTAATAGTATTATTATTATATTCAATGTCAAATTTAGGAAATGTCAATGCCCGTTGGTTAAAATGTATAATTACTGTTTTATTAATATTAATTTTCAAATTATTGCTATCTAGCCATTCTATTGACTTATTTAAGGTATCATTCACATCTTTTTCATACATATTTCTATTGCTGCAAGGTATTGTGATAGTACTATCATCTGCGAATAGTGTCATGGGATAACTAATAGATCTGGGAAAGTCGTTTATATACAACGTAAAGAGAGAAGGTCCTAGTACACTTCCCTGCGGTACGCCATACTTGACAGTGCGTTCGTCAGATACAAATATTTCTTCCCTTTTGGTTTTACTATTTATTCGATTGATTTCCGTAACCTGAATTCTATCACATAAATAAGACTGGAACAGATGTAAAATGTTTCCTCGAATACCGTAAGTTTCCAGCTTTTTTAACAGTGTATCATGATGCACGTAATCAAACGCCTGCGTCATGTCACAAAAAATAGCACAAACTGGATTATTTCTATCTATATTTGTCATAACTATGTATAAGAAGTCATAGATAGCCATATTAATGGTTTTATGTTTTCGAAATCCCTTTTGTTCATTGCAGAGTATGTCATACTTTTCTAAATATTTATTTAGTTCTGTGTATATATACGATTCAAAAATTTTGGCAAATATTGATATCAAGGAAATTGGTCTGTAATTTTCTTTCAACTCTTTATCAGATTTTTTGTGTAGCGGTTTAACTACTGACTTTTTTAATGCTTCAGGAAATGTGCCTTTAAAAATGCTGAGGTTAATTATATGAGCCAACGGCACACAGATTTCTTTGGCTACTGCTTTGATTATTTTTGTTTGTATACCATCATGGCCAGTGCTATGCGTATTGTTAAGTTTTGAAATAATTTTTAAAACATCCTGCGATAAACACGGAGCCATGAACATCGAATCTTTTTTATTGAAAATTTTGTTTGTGTCTTTGGTCTTACAATAAGTGTCTGGAAGAATCTTATCAATAAAGAAGTTATTAAACAAATTTGCGATGTGTTGAGGGTCTGTAATTTCTGTCCCATTTTCGTGTATTGTGTTAATGTAGTTCTTTGGAATGTTCTGTTTATTTTGATTTATTATTTGCCAAGTTGCTTTCGACTTGTTTTTTGATGTCTTTATTTTGTGACTATTTTGCGCACGTTGAGTTAGTTGGATAATTTTTCTGTAGAGCTTAGAATATTTCTTAAATCGGTCCTTATTTTCTTGAGTTGGTTTTAATCGGGCCTGCCATAGTAATTGGCGTTTCTTTTTACTACAGTTCTTTATGCCTCGAGATATCCATTTCTGTTGTCTACATAATTTTACAGAAATCAGCGTTTTTGGAAAACACTGCTTATATAAAAACGAAAATATGTCAATAAATGCATTATAGGCTTCATTGGCGTCTATAGCACTGTAAATTTCTAAAAATGTCAAGTTACCTAAATACGATTTAAATTTATCAATATGTTCACTGCTATAGTCCCGTTTTAGTGTACGAAATTGATTTAAGGTATATTGTCGCTTAATAGGACATTTAAGTATCTGTGCAGTGTGGTCAGATAGTGCCAGCTCCAGCACCATCGCGGTACATGACTTGTTAAAGTTATGCGCAAAGTTGTCAATGCAAGTCTGACTTTTCAGCCTAGTCGGCTGATGTATTGCAAGATTTAAATTGTAATTCAACAACAAATTTTCAAATTCAATAGAGTAATTATTTCTTTTTAAAATGTCAATATTAAAATCTCCCGCTAGAAGTATGTTCTGGTAGCCTTTTTGTGCTAAAGAACGTAATATCATTTCTAGTTTCTCCAAACATTCGTAGAAATTTTTAGGATTTGGCACTCTGTATATACAAACAAGCCCTATCCTATAACTAGTGAGCTCGATGGCGCAACATTCGAACACACCAGTCACCGACATCATAGCTATTTTCGGCAATTCCTTCCATTGAAGTCCGTTCCTAACTAGAATACATGATCCACCCCTCTTGCTCTGTTCCCGGCAGAAGCAAGTGGCCAGACAATAATTTTGAATGTTAAGATAATGTTCATAATTTACCATCATGAAGTGTTCCGTAATAAACAAAACATCTACCTGCATATTTTTTTCTATTAGCTCTTGAAGGCAAACTGTAAGTATGTTTGATTTTGTCAACAAACCTGCAATGTTTTGGTGCATGACATGTAAATAGTTAGTTACGAAAAAGATTTTTGTTTGTTGCATTCTCGGCTTGTTCTTTATTCTGGTTATATTCCATATCAATGTTGTATATAATGTCGGTTATTAGATCCAATAAATCTTTAAAAATAGTACGCAATCCATGATTATTTAAAGAACCCGAATAATGAGTTTTGAACATAGTAGAATCGTAGTTTAAATTGAGATTACTGTCTAAAATATATGCATGTCCATGAGTAAGTATATCTAGGTTAAGAAGATTATTAAATGTCTCTACTCGACAGTTGAATAAACTAGTGTCAAAAGGGTATTTATATGTTGGCAAACATATAATAATGTTGGTATGCTGCACAGTTTCTAATTTATTTCTGAGATGAAAAATTATATTGTAATAGTTGCTTGTTCTTTTAAAGTCCTCCTCTCCAAGAAATATGACACAGAAATCTCTCATGGTATAGTTCTTTAGTTTTGTATCTAATCCGTTAATAAGGTCTTCGGTACTTCCATGGGGCTTTAGGTAGTGGCATAGGTTATACCGATCTTGAAACGTGTATTCAGCGATAGTCAACAATTTGTTAGTTTTATTACTGCTCAACATACATATTTTAGGTTTTTCCACAACTTTTTTTTGGGGTAGTGGTTGATCATAGCCAATTCTTTGATCACTTTCCTTATTGTATTCATTTGAGTCCTGGGTGTTTGGAATCGAGCACCTATTTAGACAGTCTATTATTTCTCTGGATTGAAGATTACCCTGTTCAATAATTTTTAATTCGCTTTTGTTTGTGCTCGATGTTTTCACTGGATGTTTCTTCCTCCCTGATTTTGGTGTCATTGCGTTCTCAGTTATACCGACTTTTTTATAAATTTCTATTATTTGTTTACATTTGTCTAATTCTCGTTTCAATTCGGTGTTTTCTATATTTAAATTTTCGATTTCATTATTTGCACTTAATATTTCCTGTTGCAATCGTTTAATAATTTCGTCTTTGTCATTTTGTGTTTCATTTATTGAGGTGTTTGGCAAACTTAACATTGTCGTATCAAGGAGCGATTCATCCGATATTACGTCATCACAAAGTGAACTTGCTCGTTGTGGTCTTCTATAGGTGATATTATTATCTACCCTCTGGCTTTGCTCCATTGCAATTGAGTTATTATATTATAAATGCTGTTTCAATTAAAAGTGTAACAAACATTCACAAAAAGAGAACTCGTCGATGTTGGGTTCGAACCATCCACTTTAAGCGTTACAGGTATAACGCAAAGCGCTACGCTACGGCGACATTACTAATTGGCTCGAAATTGTTGAACACATCCGTCACACGTTATTCGTGTGCAGGAGTTAGTAGGCGGCGGTATGTGTAGTGCGGGGGGTATCGAGCGGTCCGCGGGTTGTCGTAGGTCAGGAACACGATCTTTTTTAAATGGTTTAACCGATTTTTTCACAGTTTTTTAGCAATAACTTTGGTTCACATTAAGATTTCGCAATTTAAATTACACATTCAGATAGCTCACTATATTATTTACGCGTCCATCACATTTTATTTTACTAACAATAACTTTTACTAAACTGAATACAATCAAACATACATATGAAATACGACAACAAACTAAATTAAGATTATATCCTATTTTGCGAAGCAGTGATGCTAACTAAGGAGGAGGCTGGGCGCGTGAGGCAGCGAAGCGCTGCCTTCTCACGCCCCAGTCGTCGCGTCGGACACTCCGGGCGTCGGGGATCGCGGAACGATCTCCGGGCACCGCAAGCGCGGGCCTGCGGACGGCGAGCATGGGCGGCTCGCCGTCCGACCAGAACCAGACCCGAGCGTACAGCGCGTCGCGTTCCGCGCGCGCCTCAAAGAGCCATCAGACCACTACGGATGGGGCCCAATAAGGCTGATGCCGATTCGGAGTCGCGGAGAACCTAACGGGTTACCGGGGCTCCGGCTCGAAGCGCAGGAAAAGGACAGGGGTGGTTTTTAGTCAGTAAGAGTCTGACACTCCCTGCCGCCTCATCGAAGCGGGAGAAGTCATTGGATGATTTTCCCCCTTTAAAAAAATCCTACTAGATATGAACACAACATGCATAATAGAGAAATCTTACATTACTAAATGGAAACAAAAACTAAAGTGTATAAAATGATTTTAGTTAGTTTCTTCTTGAAAGAGGCAAGAAAATCGAGACGGAAGACATCAATGTTATTAGAATAACAGCACATATGGTACATGGGCGAGTGCTGGCCAAGATTTGTCTTCGAATGCGGTGGGTGAAATGTCTTTCGATTGCATAGTCCACTACCCGCTCGCGGTACAGAAATAGCCACGCGTTGCAGTATATTAAGAGAATCGGTAGGGCTGTGTATTTTTTTATGGCATAAGCCAGTAAACTAGCAGATGCATCACCTGATGGTAAGCAATCTGCATCGCCCATGGAAACCTGGAACACCAAAGGCATTACAAGTGCGTTACCGGCCTTTTGGGGTTTAGGAGTTTGAGAGTCGTTGGGGATTCAGGAATTGGGGAAATCGGGGAAGGGGAGCCTTCACCTTCAGGCCACCAGGACACCACGTTAAGACTTATAATAACTAACATATAATGATATGCTAGGTGATACAGGAACCTCTCCTGAATACGTTCTATTCTATCAATATGCACTTGGTAACTAGGATTCCAAACCGTGCTGCAATACTAAAGAATATAGCTAACAAACGTATTAAATATTAAAATTGTGAGACTTGGTTGCTTGAATATTATCATCTGTCTTAATAAAAATCGAGATTCGAGAGGCTTTGTGATGATTTTTTTAAGGCTTTGACTGCCGACAGAAAACTGTTGAAGGTAAATCCTCCGCTAGCGTGGCCCATACGTTGTCCCCAATGGCGTTCAAGGTGTTAAGGGGGGAAAATCATCGAATGACTGCTCCCGCCTGGGTGAGACGGGAGGGAGTGTCAGACTCTTAATGACTAAAAACCACCCCGTTCCTTCTCCTACACGTCGAGCCGGAGCCCCGATTACCCGTTAGGTTCTCCGCGACTCCGAGCTTTGTGATGATTGGATTGAAACTTAATTCTAAACTGTAGAAAAAAATTGACATTTGACAGTTATTAGTATGGGGGAAGAATTGTCAAATATCAAAGTTATTCCTTAGTTAAAATTTACATGGCGTTCGTAATATATCTCGTTCTTCTAAGTGTTTCAAAAAAAATTTGTAACTTTGAAGGTTACATTTTTAACCGATTTAAAAAGAGAATGAGATTCTGAATTCTCAGTTTACTCTGTAGGTATGTGTGTCAACGATTATCTCGCGATTGGCTGAACAGTATTTGAGTGTTAGGGTTCATTAATATTATGGTTTAATCTAATTATTTAATCTGTATTTTTATTGTGTAATAGAACTTCTTTGTGATTGACCATAAACAAACCTACAAAAAGGAAACGGACTTGGATTCTCGAAATATCAACTGACGACATCGAGAACGCGAGTTTAAAAAAAAAATAGAACGGGCTTGAATTCTCGAAACGTCATTTGACGATTTCGAGAAGGCGGCCGGAAAAGTCGGGAAAACGAAGAGGATTTTGAACAGATGGCGTCATTCTATTGGCGGCACAATTGTCGAGAGGATATGTAATATTTGTTTTATTCTGTAATAACGATATTAAGTGGTTTCCTTTATAATCTTCTTTTCTGGACTTCATAAACTGCAAGTTGTTGATGCAACGCCTCGGTGATTTTTATATAAGATTTTTTAGAAAAAAAAATGTTACATTTAAAAGCGGGTTTTATTACGTTAACCGACATCTGAAAATTAGATTGAATCTGTTATTTTTAACGTAAGTATGTAGTTTATGCAAAATTATAAGTTTAGGTACAATATCTATATAAATAGTTTCGTCAAGGGGTACTGTAGACTCGATCGAAACATTACCTGAATAACAAAACATAAAAAATATCGATTTCGAGTCGACAACATATATCCGCAAAATTCGGATTACGGAGATTATTTCGTTTTATAATACAAGATAAACATTAATATATAGGTACTACTTAAAATATAAAAAAAATAATTTAAAACTAAAATATTTACACCTTAAAAAAAAAAAATAAATCATAAGACATCAAAGAAAACATTTTCCTCATCGCTACCGTGCGGTAGGGTGCCCAAAAGACTGGCAGCATTGCCACGTTGAATGGCAATGCTTAACCTTTGCCCAAGGTAGTAGCCAGCCCTTCGATCACCAGAAGTGTCAACCATCCTCCTTACAATATCTTTGTAAAGAAGATGTGCACTTGGGCCCCACGGCCCTAAAGTTTCAACCCCAAACGGTTCGAAAGCATAATTGCCAATCAGGCTATTATACTTTCGCCGTTTGAGGTTCTCGGCAGCAGCAGCGGCAGCACCGGCTCGACACGCTGAGCTTGGAAGATGGGATGGCGCCAGAGTATCAACGCCAGTGGCGTCCCATACTAAAGCCCTACCCATCTTCCAAGGGAATAATGACATACCGTCAGGTCTCTTGCCATCGTCGCGTACCAAGCCATTAGGTTCTAAAGTAGCTGGCACGCTAATATATTAATTTATTCGCCGCAGTCGCCATCTCGAATAGACAATAAATGTTCCGTTTCATACTAGCTCTCAAATACGCCTCGCCAATCAACACGTTGTCGCGTCAAAAAAGTATAAATTAACAAGAAATATGAATAATTTCACGCGAATGAAGTCGCGTGTAACAGCTAGTATGGAAATATAGATTATCCCAATCTTTATCTCACGAAATCCTTTTTTTAAAATGAGTACCAAGTTGTGCAGACTAAAATATATACAGCAGTTTCTTAAAATTTGTATGAAAAGCCATGTCGCATCCAATTTAAAACTATCGTTTTAACATTACGAAGAAGCAGGTATTTTTGTCTATAATAATTGGGAACTACCTTATCCAATAAATAAGTCAATATAAGTAAGTAAAATATGTGCAAAGAGCTGCATTTTTTGTTCAACAGTTGAACCGAACGGGGTCGGAAGTCAATCGTCGTTTGATTTGAGACAAAAGATAGAACATCCACGTCACAATGGATCCAATCTGCAATCCGGTGAGTGAATTATACTATTCTAATTTTGACACAAAAATGGAACCCAATCGTCAGTTTTATGAAGGGAAACGAGCAGACGGATCACCTGATGGTAAGCAATCAGCGTCGTCCATGGACACCAGGAACACTAGCGGAATTACAAGTGCGTTACAGGCCTTTTAAAAAGGAGTACTTATGCTCTTTTCTTTGTCGCGGAGAACCTAACGGGTAACCGGAGCTCCGGCTCGTCGTGCAGGAGAAGGAACGGGGTGGTTTTTAGTCAGTAAGAGTCTGACACTCCCTCCCGCCTCACCCAGGCGGGAGCAGTCATTCGATGATTTTCCCCCTAAAATAATGCTCTTTTCTTTAAAGTAACTTGAATTTGGTTCTGATCATTATTTATAGAATGGTCTACCGTCCATTTAGAATGATAATTACGAGGTTTAACCCGTCTTGTGTTTAAAAGTGGATCCACGGGAGACAATATATTTTCTATTGTCTCGTATCGGTAGATTCAAGCGGTTACTAAACGAAATACGCGTTTAATCGTATTAAGTCCTTGTCATCAGGAGCAATGGACGTATGTAATGAGGCCAAACTCGATATGCTAACTAGAATATATATATTTTAAGTGTGGGAAAGCCATGCATCGGCACGAATAGGCCGGCTCGACCGGAGGGAGTGATACCACGGCCTCACAGAAAACCGACGCCGACGTGAAGCAACGCTTGCATTGTTTCGTCGTGTGAGTGAGGTTACCGGCGGCCCTAGTCTTCCGAATCTCCGTATCCTCCACAATCCTCGAATTCCCAAAAGGTCGGTAACGCACTTGTAACGCCTTGGTGTTTCGGGTGGCGCCGATTGCTTACCATCAGGTGAAAATAAAATAATAGTAGGTAGCTCAAGGTTCCATCGGCCACCTTCCAATTCCATCATCAGCGGGGTTACGAGATCGCGCTACTTATTTCCCTCAATGGAACCATTCTGACGTCATAATACGCCACCTGGCCAGCTCGATGGTACCATATCTTGTCATCTAATCTACATACAATAGGGTAGTTTGCACTTGGTGGGATGAACATTAATAATTTAATGTTAGATAATAAAAAAATATTACACGTATTTTTTATTTTCTCGTATAAAGTGTACTTAGATGAATTGTGTCATATACATATAAGTTTATATAGGGATTTATTTATGTAAGTCTATACTATTCTCTTTTTATGTATTTCTCTTGGTCATTGATCTTCTATACTCTTGCTTTTTGCATCGACCATTGTTTTTGTCTCTGCATCACCCAAAGGTCTGGCTGGAGGAGAATGCCTATGGCATTAAGCCCACCAAGTACAATGTACATTATTATGCATGAAGCCTTTTAAAATAAAATAAAATGTCGTTAAGTTTAGGAGTTAGTGGTCGTGACGTTACACACGATATTTCAAATTAAAAACATAGATAGACGATCGAACCGTGCCGTTAATTTTGTTCGGCGGCCGGTGGTATTCATTCAAAATGTGTGTCAGACCGCTTTACACAATATCAAATATGGTTCGGAGTGGACAAGTGACGGTTCGGTTCGATCGTCTAATTGTGCTTTAATATATCGTCGAAACTATTAAGTAAAAATACGTGTCTATATTTTTTTTATCTGTCGCGGAGAACCAAACTGGTAACCGGGGCTCCGGCTCGACGTGCAGGAGAAGGAACGGGGTGGTTTTTAGTCAGTAAGAGTCTGAGACAGGCGAGAGCGCTCATTCGATGATTTACCCCCCTTAAAAAAAAAGTTTTTTATCTATCAGACGGACATTGAAATGAAATTTAGGAAACTACCCTAATGTCAAGTTTTATGACGATACAACAATCGGGTACTTGCTAACTAGTCAAATTCAATACTTTTTTCGAACTGTCAAAAACGACAGTTTTCTATGAATTTTGTACGAGATTGTGTATTGTGACGTCACGTTTTTTAGCGTCAAACAGCGTACTTATTTGTTAAAAATTAGCTGCGAAAAAACTATAATTAAGTTGGTCATAAAATCAATTGATGAAAGTGTGATTATTTTTTAATATTTTATTGTATTGAACAGTCGAAATAATGTATTTTTGATCAAGGAAAGTACACAATTGTAGGTGTGTGTAATTCAGATTTTATTAGATCGGTACTGGTCGACCTAATAAAAAAATATGAATACCGTCGAACAAAAATTCTATCATCTACTTATACCTTCACAAATATTTTGGACTGTTAGGTTTGCAAGTACCCGCGTGAAACTGTATCACATTTCTTACCACCCTTATTCTTTCGGCGGGTGTCGTATACCCGACTATACGTTTTACAGAGACCAGAGGGCAGCAGTGCTCTCTGAAAAACGTTGAATCTATTTAGATCTACCTGCCAATCACTTAACATCAGGCTTTTTATCCCCGAAAGGGTAGGCAGAGGTTTACATTACGGCATTTAATGCCACTGTACAATGTAACACCCACTTTTCACTATTTATGTTATGAGTCCCATGTAATAGGGGGTGAGCCTATTGCTGTTTACCGGGCACAATTCCAGACTCCGTGCTACTTACTGAGATTTTTTTTAAAAACCCAGTAATACTTTCACCGTCCCGGGAATCGAACCCTAAACCCCTTGCCTGGCAGTCGCACTTGCGACCACTCTGCCAACGAGGCAGGCAACCTGACAATCGTGAATCATTAAAGCAAAAATGCATGAAAATATTTTAGTTTACCCTCAATTTGATAATATCTAACGTGTGACGACGGCCATGCAGGAGCAGAAGTACTTTAGTACAAAACTATGATTACCCAGTGAAGCCTTATCACTGTTTTACCGACTTCAAAAAAAGGAGGAGGTACTATATTCGGCTGATTGTTATTTTTTTGTTTTTTCACCGATTACTCCGCCATTTGTGAACCACCGACTTCTAACCTATCAGTACTAATAATAGTTTTTTTTTACTTTCTAGCTTTGAATTTTTGTTTATTAGTTTTAGGTTTTTTGAAGTCGGTTTTTTAAACGCAGTTTTTATTTTTCTATTATTATAATTATGTTAATTTATAAAAACTGTAACTGAACTTTCATATAAGGAATCTTTTAAAAGTACCAAAATATTATGGTTTAATGTATTAAAGCAATGGCTAATTATAGACAATTATTACTCAATCATGCATGAGGGTGCGGGTTCGAAACCTACCAACGGCAAGTACCAATGTGACTTTTTCAGAGTTAAGTACTTTCTAAGATTATGTAGACACCACTGACAAACGGTGAAGGAAAATATCGTGAGGAAACCTGGGCTTATAATTTCTAATTATAAGTTTGTAATCGCCAACCCGCATTGAGCAAGCGTGGTGATTAATGCTCAAACCTTCTCCGTGAGGGAAGAGGCTTTGCTCAGCAGTGGGCATTTATAGGCTGTTGATGATGATGATGATGATGATTACTCAATCTCTGCCTCGTTGGATGAGTGATTAAAAATAAAAAAAATAAATAGGAGGGGATGTTACTAGATAGACCCTGAACCCAAAAATTTGATAAATACTTTTTGGACGTCTTTCTGTCTGCCTGTCTGAAGCCGGTAAATGCAGACGGATCACCTGATGGTAAGCAATCGGCGTTGCCCATGGACACCTGGAACACCAGAGGCGTTACAAGTGCGCTACCGGCCTTTTAGGGATTAGGAGTTTGAGGATCGTTGGGGATTCAGGAATTGGGGAGATTAGGGAAGGGGAGGGTAATTGGGTCTCCGGTAACCTCACTCGCACGACAAAACACAATGCAAGCGTTATTTCAAAATATTCAAAAGTCCTCGATTGTCGTTCGATGCGAACAGACGTATTTATAACTTACTATTGAATTAATGCAACAGTGACCTACTAAATTACTTTTGCTGATACTGTAACTTAGTATTTTACAATGAAAACATAATCCAATCATAGTAATTTGAAAATGGATGAAATACCGAATAATTTGGCTTCCTGTGCCTCACCAATAGGGAGCAGCCGTAAATCTGGCTTCTCTATAGAAGCTGTGTCCACGCCCGACATTCAGAACTGGATGGCAAGCATTGAGAAGCAGTTGAACGAAGTATGTATTATTGCCACAGAGGGCAAACTCAATTCGGAGCAAAAACTCAAAATTTCTAACTTGAGCCGAAAAATTGGTGCTGATGTGTCGCAAATGGCTGTCCTATACCAAGCTTTGAAGCAGCAAGCCCGCTTAGCCGTCAACATTATGGATGAATTGAGGGAAAAACAAGATCTATCAGACCAAATGTTGGAGATCAAAAACACTCTCAAGAACTCAAATACAACAAAAAACGAGTCTTTCGCTGATATGGTGAAGAAAGGTAAAAGTTTCGTGCGACCTAACAACTTGTGCTCTGTTGCTATTTATCCAATAAATAAACAGAAGTCTAGTAATGAAACTAAATCGATTGTGCAAAAAATTATAAGTCCTGAAGAATTGAAGCTACATGTGCGCGGAGTCCGTCGAACTCAAAATGTAGGTGTTATAATTAGCACAGAAACCAAAGAAGATGCCGTCAAAGTCAAGGATGCAGTAGGCATATCGTTGTCTGGACTCTTTGCTGATGAACCCAAAAAGCGCCAACCACGACTCACGATTATAGGAGTGCCGACGTCCATGAACGATGCTGACGTAATTAAATGCATATACGAGCAGGACATAACTGACAAGTTCCCAGATATGTCATTAGAGTCCTTTTTAACGGCTGTTAAAATAAGTCACAAATCTGGAAAAAAGGATGCATCGACCTGTAACTTCATAGTAGAGTTTCCAGCAAAGATACGTAAAGCCCTTATATCCCAAGAAAGGCTTTACATAAACTGGACTTCTTGCCCTGTTAGAGATTTTACGCTCGTCACCAGATGCTACAAATGTCAGCAATATGGTCACGCAGCAAAAACGTGCCGGGAGCTCTCTCCATCGTGTGGCCACTGTGGAGAAGTGGGACATTTAACATCTGCGTGTACTAAGAAAGTGGAGTCCCTTAAATGCGCAACTTGTTCTCGGTTTAACAAACCCAGCCAGCATAAAACTGGAGACGTTGAGTGTCCCGCCAGGAAGATAGCGGAATATCGGTACATCAACTCAATCGACTATGAGGGCGCATAAAAACGCATCACACTCTAGGTCTTTCCGAGTTGGTTAACCTTCGCCCTGAACAACAGTTACACAACATAACAGCCTTATTGCTACCTAAGCAATTAATTTCATATTATTGTAATTAGAAAATGACCGAATGTATTGTAACCTAGTTTATATTCCTGCTGATGTTTGCAATTTCTCGGTCGTAGTGATATATTGTAATTCTGAATAAATGTTAATGTTAGGTATAGAGGTATACTATAATGTTGCAATATTTTTGCCTATCCCTTCGGGGATTTATTGTTATGTAAGTAGGTATATTTTATGTATAACAAATAATTAAAAATGCACCTCTGCCTATCTCTTATGAGAATATAGAGTATCATTTTGTATGTATGTATGTTTATTAAAATAATAATATTGTTTACTGTTGCATAATGATAAGTATGTAGCTACATGACATAACATGACATAACATCACGCCTTTTTATCCCCGAAGAGGTAGGCAGAGGTGCACATTACGGCACTTAATGCCACTGTACAATGTAACACCCACTTTTCACTATTTATGTTACGAGTCCCATGTAATAGGGGGTGAGCCTATTGCCATATACCGGGCACATTTCCAGACTCCGTGCTACTACTGAGAATGTTTTAAAAACCCAGTAATACTTTGCCCGACCCGGGAATCGAACCCGAGACCCCTTGCCCGGCAGTCGCACTTGCAACCACTCGGCCAACGAGGCAGTCTGTAGTATGTAGTTACGTTTTTAGAAATAAGATGTCTTCCTACAAAAGTAATGTATAGAGCTCCTTTTGCCTGCGATACAGGATTGTCCTAGTGCAGGCATCTAACTTTATGAGATCAATTTTACTTACTTGAAACATATTTTGTATTTTGCATTTTTGAATTATGAATAAAATTTTTATTTATTTATTTATTTATTATTTCACGTCGGTTTTCTGTGAGGCCGTGGTATCACTCCGGTCGAGACGGCCCATTCGTGCCGAAGCATAGCTCTCCCACTAGGCTTGTGTAGTTCGCGAACGAACTACTTCAAAAGAGCGCTCCCACATTCAAAATATGCGAACTAGTTCACGTCATTCCCAACTCCTTACTTCCTTAGTTCGTATTTCAAAGTACAAGTCCAAGGATTGTGAAGTCGTTTATATGGTGTATAGTCTATGGTGAAGACCGAACTAAACAATGCGATAACATATGATCTCATTTGAAAATTATATAATATTTCATTGCGTGCAGGAACTTGCATCAAAACCAGGGAGCGATTTGGCTGACAGTGCCTTCCTAGTTCCTATGCGATTCATTCCAATTCCAAATCCAACTGGGTGTCGGGAGCTGACGAACTAGGGAGCGATTTGGTTGCCAGTGCCTTCCTAGTTCCTATGCGATTCATTTCCAATTCCAACTCCAACTGGGAGTCGGGAGCTGACGAACTAAAAGAGCGAACTAGTTCGTTTAGGAGCGACGAACTGATCTGAGTGATCTTAGTCGCGAACTATTAAGCACAAGACTATCTCTCACACTTAAGTCTGTCTGTCTGTTTGTCCGTATGTTCACGCATCACGCAAATACTACCAGTCCGATTACGATGAAGCTTGGTATGATTATACTTTAATATCGTTATACGTTTGACTAATAATAAATTTAAATTACTTAACTTACATGAGAACCTATTGAAAGCTGAAAAATATAAACAAATAAATAAAATATCTAGACTTTGCTCGCGAGGTTGTCGACATGTGGAGTGTGATTCGGCTATAATAGGGTAGATGACTAATTTTTATTTTAATATCCGTCTGGTAGATTATTTTGGTAGATATATTTAGTGTCGCCGATTGATAAGTTGATCCGTCTGCTCGTTTGCCGACTTATGCCATAAAAAATGTCGCGGAGAACCTAACGGGTAACCGGGACTCCGGCTCCACGTGCAGGAGAAGGAACGGGGTGGTTTTTAGTCAGTAAGAGTCTGACACTCCCTCCCGCCTCACCCTGAGAGCAGTCATTCGATGATTTTCCCCCCTTAAAGAAAATACCATAAAAATAGTATGTTTTTATATTTTTTTAATACTATTTAAACATTTAATTTTAGGCAATTTCAAATTAATAAATGTAAATTTAAATTAATTAAAATAACTTTATAAATTTGTTTTTTTTTCCAGAAAATTCCTGGTGCATACGAAATTCCTTCAGGAATCTACCCCGGCCGCATCATCAGGGTCAAGGGCGCAACGCCCTCTTGCGCAAAAAGGTTAACTGAAAAATCTATACATGTATACCTATTAATATTTTTTTCGCCAAATCGCCAAAGGGGTGGTCAGAGGGGCATGTAGTATTATCTTATAGGTACTATTATATAAAGCGGAAGAATTTGTTTTTTTGTTTGTTTGAACGCGCTAATCTCCGTAGCTACAAGTCTGATTTGAATAATTCTTTTTGTTTTGGATAGCGAATTTATCAAAGTCAAAGTCAAAGTCAAAGCATTTATTTCAATTAAACCATAGTTTGGTACTTTTGAAACGTCAACAAATACAAAATAAATAATAGTCTGTCAGTCAGTCCGTCAGTGAAGCTAGGTGAAGCTAGGTGCTCATTCCAAAACGTAGATTCGAATGGAGAAGAACGAGCAAGAAACTCCATTCGTTACTCTTTTAAAAAACGTATGTTCTACAATGTCTCTGATACATATTTCAATACTGTACGCATATGTAAGAAAGAAAGAAAAGATGGATAAACGCACGCATACAACATCACGCTACGACCAATACGAGCCGAGCAGAGCGTGTGAAACCGCGCGGAAGTACCTAGTGGCTTATAATGATAATATTTGTTTGTTTCTTTGAAACGGCTGAAGGGTTTGAGATGTAATTCGGAACAGGGGTAGATTATAGTCTGGCATAACGCATAGGCTATTTAATATCTCGCTAGAACGTGGGCGAATCCATATGCAGAAGCGACTATCATAAAAAAACACCATCTTTGTCCACAGTTTCGCTATAAACCTACAATGTGGTCCGAAGCTCTACCCTGGTGACGACATCGCCTTCCATTTCAACCCTCGCTTCACCCAGAAGTGTTTGGTTCGGAACCACTACGATTCAGACACGTGGGGAGTTGAGGAGATCACCAAGAGCTTACCGATCGAAGCTGGTGATTCGTTCGAAGTTCTTATATACTGCTACTATAACTTTTTTAAAGTAAGTGTCTATTGTCTACCTATTAATTCATTAGTGTTAGCATTAACTCATTAACATAACATAATATCACGCCTTTTATCTTGAAGGGGTAGGCAGAGGTGCACATTACGGCACTTAATGCCACTGTACAATGTAACACCCACTTTTCACTATTTATGTTATTAGTCCCATGTAATAGGGGGGGGGGGCTATTGCCATATATCTATCGGGCACAAATCCAGACTCCGTGCTACTACTGAGAATTTATAACATAACATAACATCACGCCTTTTATCCCCGAAGGGGTAGGCAGAGGTGCACATAGAAGTAACACCCACTTTTCACAATTTATGTTATGAGTCCCATGTAATAGGGGGTGAGCCTATTGCCATATACCGGGCACATTTCCAGACTCCGTGCTACTACTGAGATTTTTTTAAAAACCCAGTAATACTTTGCCCGACCCGGGAATCGAACCCGAGACCCCTTGCCCGGCAGTCGCACTTGCGACCACTCGGCCAACGAGGCAGTCTAATGAGAATTTATATAAACCCAGTAATACTCTGCCGAATCCGAGCTACCCCCTCGGGGATAAAAGGCGTGATGTTATGTTATGTTATGTTAATTTTGAACATATTTTAAAAACAAGCGTGTCTGACTATCAGTCAGTCCTCTAGTTGCTCTATTTGTTCGTTCCAAGGTGTAGATTCCTATGTACCTCTAGAAGAACGACCAAGAAACTCCATCTACTCAGAGGCCTTAGTACGGGTTTGTTTTACGTTTAAAGTAATCGTAACGAGTACGCGTTCGGCGCTATGATTGGTTGCTTCATTGGCGCCGGCCAATCAGAGTGCCGAACGCATACTCGTTTCGAATACTTTAAACGTAAATCAAACTCGTACTAAGGCCTCTGAACTCCCTCAGTACCTACCTATGTTTTCGGTGAATAACTAAAATAATTGCACTTAAAACTACATACATAAATAACCTCACGCTTGTCTCCCATTTTGGATTGCAATTGGCGTTCCCACATACCTCTATCGCTTCATCAACAGTCATCAGTCTTTTCATGCATGCTTTTTCACATCGGTTAAGGGTACTTTTAGTACCCTTAACCAATTTGAAAAAATTTAAAAATTTGGCCCTTCTTTAAAAATTATTTTAAAAATTATTTTATTTTTATTTATTTTTATTTATTTTAAAATAACGCCAATCTGGGTGCTTACTCTTGAAACCAATCTCAATGTTAATGCAATTTCAATCCAATAAAATCTGTTACACTAGCATTCAAAGTACGGAATTATTTCTATTAGTTCATTCAATATCCACGCAATACGGATGCAGTGGGCGCTAGTGTTGCAAGTCGAATATGAAATTTCACAATACCAATGTCGATCGATCGGAATACGATTACGAGTAAGAATACGATTACGATATATGTCCGTTTAAGGCGTCCTCTACCGACGTACCCATTCATATTCACTCTATACACTTCGTTCGTAAAACTGCTTTCATTTATTCTTTCTACATTTAACCTTTCATGTGTCTAAACGTGGATCTACTCGAGACACAATTGTTTCTATTGTGACTCAGATCGGTACATTCAGCGGTTAAAACTAATTTTCCGAATTGCCCCACTAGGTGGACATTAATGGAAAATTTGTCTGCGAATTCAAGCATCGCATCTCGTACCGCAAGATCACACACATTGTGTTGGATGGTGACATCACTGTAGAGGAGATGGAGTTCGGTGGAGGTAACCCGCCACACGACTCGAACCTGGTAAGCTAAACTTCCAATGTATTGTATGTATCTCTGGCTCGAAGTGCAGGAGTAGGAACGGGGTGGTTTTTAGTCAGTAAGAGTCTGACACGTATCGCCTCATCCAGGCGAGAATAGTCATTCGATGATTTCTATGACTATACTACTATTTATATTTCTATGAGCTGAAATTTTGTATACACGTTCAGTTTGCATGACCATAAATGCTTAGGTTAGAAAACTAGTCGCAGGATTTAGGATTACCTAAGTATGTATATTTTAATTTTATTGGCAGAGGAGTGGAGATCACCTGATGGTAAGCAATCAGCGCCGCCCATGCAACAAAGGCGCTACAAGTTCGGTACCGAAGCAAATTGTAACATTTCTTTTACTTCTCCTCTAATAATATCTTCTGTATCCAAGACTGTTGTTCAGGGCTCTGAGATGGCTTTTCATGGTTGTATTTGCCGTAAATCCTGGTGTAGAGAAATTACATTGGTATATTGGTATATAGAAACGGTTATGGCGGACTTTACCATAAAACAGTGCGTTGCCGGCCTCTCGGGGATTTGGGGATTTCACAAACAAAGAAAATGTTTATTGAATACATATTTTCTTGTTTACAGATAATACCATGCGTGCTTTCTATTCCGAAGGGTATGCACCCTGGTCGCAGGATTAGAGTTAGGGGAGCTACCCCTGTAGGAGTAAAGAGGTGAGTCCAGACGGGATCTCTCGACTGAAACGTTTATTGGCCTTGATAAAAAAGATTGAGTATATCTACTTCGGGTGTATAGTAAATGGGCTGCAGGAAAGCGTAAGAACCTCGGCACTGGTTCGAAGCAGGAGGTGGAACAAAGTTGTTTATATTTATTTAGCTGGCCTCGTTTGTTTGTTTCTGTCAAATTTAGTAATTAGAATGTTACCCCCTTCTTGATGACAGATCGATCTGATATTTAGTTCACACTCTTAATTTTAATGACCATCCTTACTGATATTATAAATCGGAAAGTGAGTTAGTTTATTTGTTTGTTCCGCTTTCACGCCATAACTACGAACTGATTGCTTTGAATTTTTGCAGACGTAGAGTTAGAAGTGTGGATTAAATAATAGGGTACTTATAATCCCGGAAAAAATTGATATTCCCGAGGGAAAACAAAAGTATTAGCGGCCCGCCCCGGCTTCGCACGGGTACATACACACACACACACACATACACCCTTGTTTATTGCGTCGGGTTTCAAAAAAAAAGTAAAATTATAAAGGAAGTTAGAATTTTTTTAATGAATTTTTTTTATTCATATTTTTATTAATGTTTTTTTTTGTTTTTTTTAATTTTAAATTTTTTACAAATATCATATTATCTACAAAAAAACAAATGCCATTAGTTTTAGTGAGTCAGAGCTTCCCTGTAAACGATATTTGAATTAGTTTTATTTTGTGGCAGCAAAATAAATTGATTTTTAGGAGCTCCGACACATGATAGGCCAACATACAGTTGGCCATGAGTGAAACATTCTTTTCGTAGATCGATCCCTAATAATTCGAAGGTTTGGCCTTGGGACTTGTTAATAGTTAACGCGAAAGATGATTTGACCGGAAACTGAAGTCGTTTAAAAGGGATTGGCAGATCAGTTGGGATCATCGGTATCCTCGGTATATGAGCTAGTTGACCAGCCGGCACGTTATTTTATTACATTGACTCAGCCCCCCCCCACCGTACCCCAGTGACGCTTACATGGAGCCTACATCGCATGCTGGCTAGCTGAGCGCGGTGAGCGGCAACCACGCGACTTTTTTCTAATACTTGCATTTTTAAACTCGTGATATCTTCCGAATGAAATGTCCGAATTGAATAAAAAGGTATTGAAGCCGTCTTCGTGAATATAAGGTAATTTATTTTGATAAGGATTAATACGAAGGTACAAATAAAGAGCCTTTTCAAGCAGCGGCATATAAATTACATTTTTAGAATAAAAAACCGCTTACTGTGACATAACTATAATATTTAGACATGCTGTCGCGACACTTTTTGTAGATAATGATGAGTTCTGCAAAGTCCGTAGTAAATGATTTTGTTCTATCATCAATAGTTTTCGCAGCGCACGCGACGTAAGGAATTTTTCAGGTCATTTTTTACACCTTGGGTTACATTATTGGAATTTTAGGAAAGATCCCTAATTATTTTTAAAATATAATATAGCCTATGTTACTCGGGGATAATGTAGCTTTCCAGAGGTGAAAGAATTTTTGAAATCGGTCCAAACTACTGGACCGATTTCAAAAATTGATTCACGGAGCCTATTCATTACAAACAAACAAACAAACAAATCTTTCCTCTTTATAATATTGGTATAGATGTCACATAGGCTAATTTTTATCCTTTTGTGACGCGAGCGAAGCCGCGGGTAAAAGCTATACAATTTAATGTAATGTTCCACAACTACCTCCATTATGGAATTGAATAACTGTTTGATTCTCCCCAGGTTCTCGATAAACCTCCAATGTGGTCCGAAACTGTATCCTGAAGAAGATATAGCCTTCCATTTTAACCCTCGCTTCGATAGCAAAACCTTAGTCCGTAACCACTTCGCTGGTGCCAAGTGGGGCGATGCGGAAACTGAAGGGAACTTGCCACTAGGCAGTGGGGACTCCTTCGAAGTATTCTTTCATTGTTATGAACATTCTTATAAGGTAAGTTGTCCTATATCTACACATCTTTTTTACCTTGCCACATACTAGGATTTTCTTCTGTTTCATTGATGCGTTTTCAAACACAATCCTATTAATATTACAATTGTGAAAGCTTTGTTTCTGTGTTTGTTACACCTTGACGCAAAAACGGCTGAAGAAGATCGAGATAAAATTTGGAACAGGGGGTACGGTTTGGAAACACGTAGACTACTGGGATAACTTTTTATCTCACAGGTTCGTGAGTGAAGTCGCTAGCAGAAGCTAATAAAATATACTTTGACAATGAATAAATTAACCGCAATACTAATTTCTCAAATGCCCCCTAGGTGTCGCTAAACGGAAAACATCTCTGCAACTTCTACCACCGTATCTCGGTCGAGAAAATCACCCACATCATGGTGGACGGTGACGTCATGGTATTCCAGATTGATTTCGACCCGTATGAGGACCCTGTAAGTTACAGTTTTTTAAACTATATTTAGTTTGCCCCGTTTATTTATTTGTTTTGGTCAATTAATTGGAATTTTGCTCCCTTCCTGATGATCGACATCGATTTGATATTTGATAAACACTATTAATCTCAGTAGTAGCACGGAGTCTGGAAATGTGCCCGGTATATGGCAATAGGCTCACCCCCTATTACATGGGACTCATAACAACTAGTGAAAAGTGGGTGTTACATTGTACTGTGGTAGAATGTGCACCTCTGCCTACCCCTTCGGGGATAAAAGGCGTGATGCTATGTATGTAACTATTAATCTTGATAACCATACAATATATATGTGCACTTACGAACGGATCACCTGATGGTAAGTAATGGTAAGCGACGGCCCATGGATACTCAAAACACCAGCGGAGTTACAAGTGTGTTACCTACCTTTGGGAGGAAATTGGGCCTCTGGTTATTTCACTCACTGCGAAATACAACGTAAGTGTAGTTATAAGCTGGATTTCTGTAAAGCAATGCCGTGGTTTACGTGACATGCTTATATAACTTATATCGACGTCATGGTAGAGTAGTATATATTGATAATTACCCCTGGTCCTCCCGCGAGTGTCGTATACCCGACTAAGGGTCGCGGAGAACCTAACGGGTAACCGGGGCTCCGGCTCGACGTGCAGGAGAAGGAACGGGGTGGTTTTTAGTCAGTAAGAATCTGACACTCCCTCCCGCCTCACCCAGGCGGGAGCAGTCATTCGATGATTTTCCCCCCCTTAAAAAAAATACCCGACTAAGGGACTTCACATTTGACTGGACATCAGCGCTCTCTGATAAAACTTCAACCTGTTAAACTGTGACGTCCAATCTACCTTCCAAGCGCAAAGAATCTGACACTTTCTTTTATAAACGCCGTACGTAAACGGGTCTAATGTGCAATGGTGTCAAAGTGATCAAAGCGGAAAATATTTAATTTCCTATAAGCCCCTATTATGGAAAAGCTAAATTTATTTTTAAGATCTTGTATATTTAATGTTGAAATTATGCTGTTTCAGTGTGCACCACTACAGCTCGGCTAATGAGGACCTCGAGGTGAGCATTATGTATATTTTTTATGGTATAGGAGTCAAACGAGCAGATGGAACACCTGATGATAACCAGAGGCGTTACAAGTGCGTTACCGGCCTTTTGGGAATTGGGAATTTGAGGATTGTGGAGGATTCGGGGGTTGGGGAGACTGGGGGAGGGGTAATTGGGCCTCCGGTAACCTCACCCACACGACGAAATACAACGCAAGCGTTGTTTCACTATGATTTTCTGCGCGGTCGCCGCAGCATGGCTCGAACCGGCCCATTCGTGCCGAAGCATGGCTCTCCCACACTTACTATACGTATAAAAGCTCTGGATATAATGCGCGAAGCCGCTGGCAGAAGCTAGCAGGCTATAAAATATTACGCTACAATCAAGGGGTGAAGCAGCGGGTAAAACCGCGGAGAATAAGCTAGTAATATAATATAATCAAATGTTCTAATCATGTGTATACATACACTCTGGTTGTGGGGTAATTTTTCAGTTGATATGCAGATATAGCTATAAGCAGTTATAGCAGACAATTTATTAACTTAAAAACCGTCTGTCTGTCCCTATGTATGCTTAGATCTTGAAAATTACGCAACGGATTTTAGATGGTTTTTTTTAATAGATAGAGTGATTCTTAAGGAAGTTTTATATGTATAATACATGCATATTGCACCCGTGCGAAGCCAGGGCGGGTCGCTAGTAAGAAATATAATAGACGTGGTTATTGTAAAGTCTGTACAGCTGTCTCGCTCGTCGTCGTTTGAAGTGGTGTACCGGGCGCGGTCGCGCGGCTTCACGAGTCTCGCGCCTCACGCGCCCCCGTTGTATAATGGCGCTGTCCTTGTTCCAATGTGCGTGAACAATATTCTATTTTATTATTATAACGAACGTTGGTTTATGACTTCTTCACGTCAAACCGGCTGAAGTGATCGTGATGAAATTTAGAACAGGGGTAGGTTATGGGCGGAGTAACACATCATTTTTATCCCTCGTTAACGCGGGCGTAGCTGCGAGCAGAAGATAGTTAATAATTATTTATTTTAATAAACAGTATATGTCAAAGTCAAAGCATTTATTTCAAATAAACCACTTTTATAACGTCAACAAATACAAAATAAATAATAGTCTGTCAGTCAGTCCGTCAGTGAAGCTAGGTGAAGCTAGGTGCTCATTCCAAAATGTAGATTCGAATGGAGAAGAACGAGCAAGAAATTCTATTCGTTACTCTTTTTAAAAAGTATGTTCTACAATGTCTCTGATACATATTCCAATACTGTACGTATATGTGAGAACAATGCAAAGACACGCTTGACGCATTATACAAATTAAAAATCTTACTAAAATAAAAATGACATGACATAAAAACGTGCTATGTTTTTCGTTTTCAGATCCCTGTCAAATAAAGAAGAGATGCTGGCAATCTGATTTCCTTATTGAAATATTACATTGTTATATAACTCCAACTATATTTTATCATCATCATCATCAACAGCCTATCCACGGCTGACCAAAGGTATCTTCTCACACGGAGAAGGTTTGAGCATTATTCACCACGCTTGCTCAATGCGGGTTGGCGATTTCAAACTTATAATTAGAAATTATAAGCCCAGTCAATTAATGCTCAAACCTGCTCCGTGTGAGAAGATACCTTTGGTCAGCAGTGGGGACTTATAGGCTGTTGATGATGGTGTTTCGAACCACCTTCGTGTTTGAGGAGCAGGAGTAGATGGACAAGTTGTTAAACAATGTAATAAAAAGAATAAGAATTTACAACCAAACTAATATTGGCGCTTTAGATTGTAGTATTCATAAACTGTTGTGTTAATCTTTATATGTAGGTATTTATTATATTCTGTTTATAGTTATTAAAGATATTTTACGTTTCTTTAAGCGTTTTATTTCATTAAACGATTTTATTTAGCTTGCCCAGTTTGTTTGTTTTGGGTCTTTGCAGAGGTAGGAGGACATAACATCACACATTTGTCCCCGAAGGGGTTGGCAGAGGTGTACATTACGGCACTTAATGCCACTGTACAATGTAACACCCACTTTTTACTATTTATGTTATGAGTCCCATGTAATGGGGGTGGGCCTATTGCCATTTACCAATTCCAGACTCAGTGCTACTACTGAGATTTTTTGAGAAAAAACCCAGTAATCCTTTGCCCGACCCGGTAATCGAACCCGAGACCTCTTGCCCGGCAGTCGCACTTTCGCCCACTCGGCCAACGAGGCAGGTAGGAGGAGAACTTACATTTTTAGGTAAATTCAAATTTTAGACTATTTTAGTTTTAAATTAATTGTTTTCGGCTCATATTCATGAGCAGCATTCCGCGACACGAGACGCGGCGATAAATTCATATTAAATCAATCATTTGCAAATATGATTACGTTATACACACACGGCCTTTTGGGAGTTGCGAATTTGAAGATTGTGGAGGATTCGGGGATTCGGGAGACTAACTAGGGTGGGGGGTAATTAGGCCTCCGGTAACCACACTCACACGACGAAACACAACGCAAGCGCTGTTTCACATCGGTTTTCATATATATCAATTTATGTTCAAAACTCACAACATTGTTAAACTTTTACACCTACTATTGTGTCTCTCTGCATCACCCTAAGGTTCCCTGTTAGAGAATGCCACTAGGCATTAAGTCCGCCATTGTGTACCCATGCAAGAAGTGTAAGTAAATCTATACATATAATTATTTTTTATTTTTTTTTAAGGGGGGAAAATCATCGAAAGAGTCTGACACTCACTCCCGCCTGGGTGAGGCGGGAGTGAGTGTCAGACTCTTACTGACTAAAAACCACCCCGTTCCTTCTCCTGCACGTCGAGCCGGAGCCCTGGTTACCCGTTAGGTTCTCCGCGACATCTATACATATAATAAGTCTGTACAAAAGTAATTTTTGTACATTGAAGAAATTGACAAAAAAAATAGCCAGCGTATTAAAAGATAACTAACACAACCCATTTCCATCATTTTTGAAATTTTTGTCTGTTTGTTTGTTTGTTTGTGCGCGCATCACGTAAATTCTACGAATTCAACGCAGACATTGCTTATATACAAAAATTCTACGCAACTAGAGGTATAACTTAGTTTCTGTTTCATTGAAATCGGTTGACTCTATCAGAAGATATGATTAATTTAGTGAGTTCAAGAAGTAAAATATTAAAACACGCAATGTAGTATAGTAAGTACTCGAAACGACACCTTTGGAAAATTGGTTCGTTTGGTCATTGGTTTGAAGTTCGAAGTAAAGATATTACATGATATTTTAAACAAGTAGAATAGGCTATTATTATTATTTTTTTAAGGGGGGAAAATCATCGCGACTCCGAATCGGCATCGGCCCTGTTGGGCCCTATCTGTGGTGGTCTGATGGCTCTTTGAGGCGCGCGCGGCACGCGATGCGCCGTACGCTCGGGTTAGAGAATGCCACTAGGCATTAAGTCCGCCATTGTATACCCATGCAAGAAGTGTAAGTAAAAAAATAAATAAAACGACTGAAGGGATCGGGATGACATTTGGAACAAGGGTAGATTATGGTGTGGGATATCACACAGGCTACTTTTCATCCCACGGAAACGTAAGCGAAGCTGCTAGCAAAAGCTTGTTTTATTTTTAATGGGACAAGCCCGCCACAACCTTCCAAAACTGCTGCAACTCATGTACCTAAGCCAGAATCTACAGTAGATACAACCATGATAACACCGGAACACTTAAGTTCGGCGCGTCCCAGGGACATAAATCTGTCTTGGTTCCCGCAACGAAGTGAATCAGAAGATATTATAAGAGGAGAAGAAAAAAACGACAGTTTCCACTTTCCTCGGTGAATTGGGTGAGTAACGGTTGACATAATAACAAAAAATCTAACGTTCACTTGACGTAATTTTAGTTAATATACTTTTGTTTAATAATTTTAGTTAATATACTTTTGTTTGATCAGTTGAGATAATGAATTATTGATATCATTTCATTTTATCTAATTTTTTATGATATAATAAACATTTCCTATATTGCACATTTGACATAATATTCATGTAGTATAATATTCATAATCTCTAATAACTTTTAATAAGTATAATTTAGAAAAAAATAAATGGAAGCAATCTGGACTTTAGGACACTCCGACTCGGAAGCGAGCGAATAGACCCCGCCATCCCCATATTTTTTTATAAATCATCCAGAAGTAGGAGTCCCACGAAGCGGGGCTCCGTCAACCAAGCCCACCCTCAACCATGCATTGAATATCTTAATATTTGGTTAGGTGCCATTTGAGTTACGTTACAACTGTGAAGATTAGGTCAAATTAATGTTATATAAAAAGAATATTAAGTAACTATACATATTGAAAATTATATAAAATGAACGTTATTTCAAGTGAAACTAGAGCATTTGTTATGATATCATACATTACACACCCCGGTGAATTACTGCAGGAGACAGAATGAATTAAGCCTAAAGGAACAGAAAAGGACTGAAGAAGCCCATTCGCTAGCAAAAGTTAGCTTAAGATATTTTAAATCCCTCAAGTCTCGAATTAACGAGTGTCGACTGTACCTATTTGATTTGTTTATTATTCACGCGGATATCGGAAATGCCACCGGTTTCTGTCGAGTGGATGAACTTTGCAATTAACAATAATACAAACGTATTATGGAATTGCCTACGGGAATTGAGGTGGTATCTGAATATGGGCCATAATTAGGAATTGTTTTTTTCCTGTATATGTACCTACCTGTGTTAACAATAGACAGGATAAACGAATTAACTTTAAATAAATATCCCATGTTAATATGTGATGTGTATATGCAGTGCAAAAATAATTTAACCTTTTGACCGCCAGGGCGTAAATGCATTGTCGCCCCTCACACGCCAAGATGCAAATTCAGCGCAAATACCTACAAAAATATGGATTTCAAGATCTTATCATAATCAATTAGGGCTCGTACATAAAACTGCGATGCGGCGTCGTAACGTAAAAACGTGCGAGCTCCCTCTACGCAACGCAAGAACGTGCTAATTGATTCGCATCGCACATCAAAATCTTATCTCCTAAGCAATAACAGAAGTGCACACTTCTTGTTACGATCCATGTCACGACCTAGTTTTCAATTTAAAATACGTTTAGTACGGTTGACGGTCGTCGAAAGAATGCTGGGAGACGCCTTGTCGCACGAAATCGCATCGCAGCAATTCGCATCATAATTTTATTGCGTTGCGAATTTGCATCGCATCGCATTGCTTTTTTTTGTACGAGTCCTAAATCATTGCTTTTCAAACCATATTTTTTTTAATAAAATATGAATTATAACATTATTATTTGCTCGTTGGTCGCAAGTGCGACTGCCAGGCAAGGGGTCTCGGGTTGGAATCTGGGGTCGGGCAAAATATTACTGGGTTTTAAAAAAAATCTTAGTAGTAGCACGGAGTCTGGAATTGTGTGTTTTCGTTTGTCGGCTATAGCCACGGTAATAATATCATTCAGTGTTCCAACTTTACATAAACGGACGAAACACGAGCTATACCTATACGGGCCTCGACGTCGGGGTGCGCTCGGGGCGCAGACATTCACTAACGGTAACGTGTGTGATGGTGTGTTGTTTTTTAACAATAACCGTGAGATTTCTCTTCAAAAATCAGTTCGAGTACATATTTAATGCAATATCTAGTGAGTAGTAGTAGTTCGAAATAATTTTCAAATGTGTAAGCCCGATTTGTTTTTCAAACTGGTACTGGTACTGAAAATTATGTCAAAATACACAATTATGAAATGGCTAGTAACTTCTGTAGAGATAAACAAAGAGGTGGCACTTGTATATTGGTAAAAAAAGGGATACAGTACAAGGAATTATCATCTATAAAACTAGGTGCCACACAAAATATTTTCGAAGCTTGCGGCGTAGAAATAATTCTACATAAAAAGTTGATAATTATATGCGTTTACAGAACTCCTCAATCTGACCCAATACAATTTCTAACAAAACTTCGTTATCTGTTACAAGCTTTACAAAATAAATACAACGCTAGGGTTAATATTGTTATTGCTGGTGATACTAATATAAATACGTTAAAAAAAGGCAACATTACAAATGAATTCCTAGATTTATCTAATAATTACAATTTAAAAATACATATTGACGTCCCAACTCGTAAATCTTCATGTATTGATCACATCTTAAGCAACATTGACAACGCAAATGCAACAGTATTACCCTTATATCTATCAGATCATGATACTGCACAGATGTTAAGCTTTCCTACAAAACACATATTAACAAAATCAGATACTTACTATATTTATAAAAGGGACTACAACATAAACCATATACTTAAATTTAAAGAATGTCTACATAATCTTTCATGGTGTGACGTATATCTAGATAGTGATCCTAATTCCGCTTTTAACAAATTTCACGAGTTGTTTTGTCTTATGTACAATCTTTGCTTTCCCAAAATTAGAGTGAAAATTAATACCAATAAAACAAATGTACAAAAGTGGATAAGTAAAGGTTTACGACAAAGTTGCAAGACTAAACGTAAACTACGCTTTCAATATTATAACAATAAAAACCTAACTAACAAACTTAAATATAATAAATACTCTAAATTACTAAAGATTTGTATATTAAACTCTAAAAAACAAACAAACATAAACTATATTAATACGCATAAAAATAAATGTAAAGCTACATGGTCAGTAATAAAAAACGAAACAAATCAAAGCAACCTGAAGCAAAATATACAAGCCTTAAAAATAAATGGTACTGAAATCATTGATCCTGAAAAAATGGCATCAGTGTTCAATGATCACTACGTAGAACTTGGTTCCTCCATAACGTTAAAAACGAATGCTGATCAAAACTATAACGCAGCTAATGTAACTAAACGAACTAACTCTATGTTCCTAAAGCCAATGCTCGAAAATGAAGTGCGACTAGAAATCGCGTCATTATCTAATACTGCATCTACAGGATATGATGAAATAAGCACAAAAATTATCAAAGCTTGTCACTGTGAATTGACCAGTATCTTTACTTATTTAATAAATTTATCTTTTTCAATCGGGAACTTTCCCCAATTGTTAAAACGATCAGTTGTAAAGCCCTTATTTAAAAGAGGAGACAAATCTGACATAAATAATTACCGCCCTATAACTTTAATACCTGTGATATCTAAACTCTATGAAAAATGTATGTATAAAAGATTAATTGATTACTGCAATAAATTTGAAATAATAAACAAAGAACAATACGGTTTTCAAAAAATAAGTCTACCACTTTAGCCATTTTCTCTCTTATGAAAGATGTGCTCTCCAATGTTAACAATAGGTACTTAACTACTGGCCTCTTTTTTGACTTGTCGAAAGCATTCGACTTAGTGTCACACGATATCCTACTTAAAAAGATTGAGATTTACGGAATCAGAGGTCCTACGCTTTCATGGATAAGTTCCTACTTACACGATAGACAACAATGTGTCATTGTCAATAGACTTAACAAGAAAAAAGATATTGTCTCTTACTCCTCGGAGTACAAACATAATAAATTTGGCGTTCCCCAAGGCAGCGTACTTGGCCCAATACTATTCTTACTGTACATAAATGACATAATCAGCATTACAAAACATAAATGTATATTGTTTGCAGATGATATATCTTTTATAGTATCATCTGATAAAAAACACTACACCATCACAGATCATGAGATAGAAATTAATAATACAATCAGCAAGTTATTAAACTGGCTTGACGCAAATCGTTTAAAAATAAATCTGGATAAATCTGTTTATATTCAATTCCATCAATTAAATAATATTAATAACACAAATAACCTCAATGTAAACAAAATTAAAGAAGTATCACATACTAAATTCTTAGGTGTAACAATAGATAAAGATACCAATTGGAAAGAACACGTCGATAATATAAGTAAAAAAATTAATAAATTTGTTTATGCACTAAAACACGTAAAAGACATAACCAACCAAAAAACTGCGATTATCTGTTATCATGCGTATGTAGAATCACTGTTACGATATGGTCTCGTAGTGTGGGGTAATAGCACCGATGTAAGTCGAGCATTTATAGCCCAAAAGAAATGCATTCGTGCAATTTGTGGACTCCAACCTGAAGTCTCATGTCAACCAGCGTTTAAGAGACTTGGTTTGTTACCTTTACCGGCTCTCTATATTTATGAAATATGTGTATTCACTGCCAAAAATAAACATTTATTTAAAACGGCGAATGACTTATGCCAAAGAAATAGACGTGATGTTCATAGGCTAGTTGTGAATGATTTCCCGCGGCTAACAAAATACAACAAAAACTGCCTCGCAATGTGTGTAAAATTGTACAATCACTTGCCAACTGAGTTTAAAATGTTAAATATAAGATTATTGAAAATTAAACTATATAAATGGCTGATTGAACATAACTTTTATAGTGTAAAGAATTTTATGGAAAAAAGAACATAGTTATTAGTTATTAGTAGAACATAGTTAGAGATTTGTCGGCAATTATATTAAAATGATGGTTAAATATGAATAAGTGATAATAATAAATAGTCCTAGTACTTAATATGTGTAATAATTTTTTGTAAATAAAGTGTCGGTACTTATAAGTCAGTAACTAGAACACTGACAAAGTAACTGTCCAATTAATATATTTTGTAGCTCCTAATATTTAATTTTTGCATGCTGTTTTATTAGCTGAACATGTTTGTGCCTATTGTAAACCTAAGACCTTTTTATACCATGTTTACTGCAAATAAATGTTTTTATTTATTTTATTTATTTATTTATTATTTATAAACAAAAACATGTTTTTTTTTTAAATAAAATCTAGTGGTCAAGAAATAAGGTACATATTTTTATTTATTTTATTTGTTTTTTATTTCATTTGTATATTGAATACAATATACAAAGTATTTTATTTGTTTATATGAAAAAAAGATATTTACAATAACAAAACTGAATAGAAACAGAAAGTAGGCTAATGTAATTTAAATGCTGGAGATAGGCAGCCCTAAGGCCCTAACACAACATGTTTGCGTACCACGCGGCTGTATATATTTACCCGCGGCTTCGCTCGCGTCACAAAAGGATAAAAAGTAGCCTATGTGACATATACCAATACACACAGCACCATCTATACCAATACTTTTGTTTTCCCTCGGAATATCAAATTACAATGACCAAATTTGTATGGAGCGTGAATGAAACTGATGCAGAATAACATTACAAAAAAAATATATATATGGGGTCTTATATCAAAAACACAGTCCGAACCGAGTTATGTCAGTTCAAAGATGTGAAAATAGTGGTATATTATTCCTGTTATTTTGTTGATGGTGACCGTACACAACACATATTTCTTCATTTACTTGTCAGAAATATTTTGTAATAAATGTCTATAAACGATTTCAAGGAATATAGTAAAGCTTGTTGTGGACTTATTGTTTTTTTTTTGTTTTAAGGCCAAGGAATCAGAACAGAGTGAACCATTAACTGGCTACTGCTGAAATAAAAAAAACATTTCGCTTGATTAGCTAGCGTATTCACTTTATATGTATACGGTTTAAGGCCTATGACAGATTTTCATGATCAATTTCCTCTCAGTCGAAAACCCGCAAAATACTTTACTGAGCCTTATCATGAAATGCTATGTTCGTCAATTGAGACGTCGGTAGCGGATACACGAAAAAAACATTTTTCTGTCTACTTCTCCCGACTTACTTCCGATTAGTAACTAATCTAACTACAGTTAATATTTTAATCTACATCTGGCATCTGGTACAAAGATATCGTCATTCAGTCACAAAGTGATGGATTATATTTCGACTGATCAAAGTCAAAGTCAAAATCATTTATTTCAATTAGACCAGGATGGCACTTTTGAACGTCAAACAACAAAAATTTATAAGTGAAGCTAGTTGCTCATTCCAAGGCGTAGATTCCTATGGAGAAGAACGAGCAAGAAACTCCATAGGTTACTCTTTTTCAATCAGGTTTTCAATACAATTCTCTAGTTACATAGTTTTATTGGTTCGATTATGTGAGAACAATGCAACACCTAAATCCATTCAGAAAGACTGAAAAAGAAAATAACCTTGAGGATAATAAAATAAAATGATACAGTCTGGAGCTGACCAGTTCCAATCGACGGTGCCCGTTCACGAACATTTGGCGAAACCTAGCACCGCCCAACTCAACCATTTTGTAGGGAATCGAGCGATCCAATGCACGTGCCACCGCCAACGAGATCTTTGAGTGAGCATGACAACTCCAACCTGACATAAATGCAATCTACTAGTCTAATTTGATTTAATTAATTACAGGGCTCTCACATTTACAATAAATTGTGCAACGTTTTAAACTATAGAGGTACAAATATTTAAGCAGCATGATTATATTATTACACAAATAGAATTCATTGAACATCACTGTGTTTCATGTATTATCCTGCGGAGCCGGACCAGCCTGCCTCCAAGCACTTTTATCCTCTATATAATCATTTAGTTTGTAGTATGCTTGTGTACATAACGTTTTTTTAATACATAGTTTAAATTTTCTTTCATTTAGATGCAGTATTTCTTGGGGGATTTTGTTATAACATTTAACACCGATTCCCATGAACGACTTATGTACTTTTGACAATCTAAAAAACGGCGGACTTAATCTATTCTTATGTCTAGCTTCATAATTGTGTCTGTCAGACACTTTACTAAATAAATGTAGGTTTTTCCTAACATACATAATATTTTCATAAATAAATTGACATGGAACGGTCATAATATTGATCTCCCTAAACCTTTCTCTGAGAGATTCACGACGACCTAGGTTGTATATAGCTCTGACGGCGCGCTTCTGCAAGACAAAGATAGACTCAATGTCAGCAGCGTGTCCCCACAGCAGAATGCCATACGACATGATGCTATGGAAGTAACTAAAGTACACCAGTCTTGCCGTGTCTATATCGGTTAACTGACGGATTTTCCAGACAGCATAAGCTGCAGAGCTTAATCGTCCCGCTAGAGATGTAATATGAGGACCCCATTATAATTTGTCGTCTACAGTAATTCCCAGGAAAATAGTCTCTTTTACAAATTCCAATTTCTCACTATTCAGTAATATGTCACATTCGTTATTTTTAACGTTTGGCAAAACAAATCTAATGCATTTTGTCTTTTTATCATTCAGCACTAAATTATTTATTGTAAACCAGTTTTGAACCTTCATCAGAGCACTATTTACAACGTCATAATTATTTGTACGTCTATTTATTTTAAAAACCAGTGATGTGTCATCAGCAAATAATACCATCTGTGGTTCATTCCGGAATAAATGCGGCAAGTCATTTATATAAGCCAAAAATAGGAAAGGGCCTAGTATTGATCCCTGCGGTACACCCTGCGGATCACATTATATGAAAAAATTATGCGCTCATCTGATGTCCATCACTTTACAAAGTCGACGGTTTCCTTTCTTCAAAATATTATGCCAACTATAAAGTAGATGAGTCTGCCACTAGGAGTCAAAGGAAAAAAAAAACGTTTTTATATTTTTGGACGGCTACCACTACTCAACCCACCACTGGTACCTCAGCTGACGCTCATGAAGCTTCATGACACAACTCCTAGAAGCATCCCACAAATTATCGACTGAGAGAAAATAGCAAATAAAAATAAGTACCTAGCAATATGGATATATTGTGGTGTGATATGGTGTTCCTGTGCCCGGCGTACAGTGGCGCGCAATTTGAAGTTAGGAATTGTAACAAAAATATGAATAATTTGAATAAAAAACCAAAGTAAAATGTTTGACTTCGGCTCTTTTCGACGCTCATAACACAGTCCAGACTGAGATTTCCATATATGAGCCCATACACAATTTCATTTGTAATGTCATTCCAGATAATATTTTCCATAAATGATCGACTACCGCCAGAAAAAAGAAAGGCACCAATTTTAGTCAATGCCCTTTTTCCGGGATAAAAATTACCCTATTACTTAATCCGGACTTCTAACTGTACATCTGCAAAAATTCAAAGCAATCGGTTTAGTAGTTATGGCGTGAAATCGGAACAAACAATTTTTTTCTCAGTTTCCAATTTATAATATTAGTATGGATAGGTACTGTATGGTAATATTACCGTGTCATAGCCGTCCGTGGCGGTCAAAAGGTTATATGTGACTCGTAGACGCAGAGCAAAAATTATTTCAAGGAAAAAATATCTTTATTTATTTAGCTGTCTACTGTCTATTGATTTTATATTTTAAACTAGCTGTGCCCGCGACTTCTTCCGCGTGGCATAATGATTCACAGCTCATACCCTGTAGGTGATGCGTCGGGGATCGCGGTACGATCTCCGGGCACCGCGAGCGCGGGCCTGCGGACTGAGTGGGTGGCTCACCGCCCGACCAGAATCAGATCCGAGCGTACGGCGCGTCGCGTTCTGCGCGCGCCTTAATGAGCCATCAGACCACCACGGATGGGGCCCAATAGGGCTGATGCCGATTCGGATACGCGGAGAACCTAACGGGTTATCGGGCCTCCGCAGCTCCGGCTCGACGTGCAGGAGAAGGAACGGGGTGGCTTTTAGTTAGTAAGAGTCTGACACTCCCACCCGCCTCACACAGGCGGGAGCAATCATTCGATGATTTTCCCCCCTTAAAAAACCCTGTAGGTGATAGATAGCCTGATAATAATGTAGCCTATATGTTGAACCGACCTGTTAGTGAAATGCATGCAAAATGTGAAGTAAATCCATGGAGTCCTTCTTGGGTTTTTTTAAGGGGGAAAATCATCCTTCTTGATTTTACCCCGGGTTTACACACAGACACACAAACAAAGATTCTAAAACCTATATTATGGGCTTTAATATCGATTGTAGATCATGTTCCATGATCACATATTAGCGGTCGGTGTCAATCTAATAACACCCCCTACTTTTTTTTATTTTCAAAGTACACAATTTACATTTCTACAGTTTTATTATAGATATATATAGATTGTGTTAATAATTAAATTATAAATTGTTTAATTTTCCCTGTACATTGTTATAAATACATTCCTCGGTTATACCTAATTAAATTAAATAATATTATTAGTTTGTAGGTAGGGGGGGTATAGTTGCTCGCGTCCGTAGGATTTACCACCTTTTCCTAGGCCCACCCTACACGTGCCCCCCGGGTGGTGCAAAATGAGTAACAACGCCGAACATCAGGCGGCGGTCAATTAACCTGACTACTGGCATACCACAAGCCTTGGAGTACTTTCATAAAATGTAAATCCCTCCTAAAAGTGTGGCCCTGTCGCCTTGGGAAAGCAACATGTGTATGTCCTAAATTTTAACATGGAAATATGAGCGATACGAATATTGATATGTCATGCGATCCGGCTAACCCCCGGCGCTCGCTGGTATCCGGGCCAGCGAGTGTGAAATATGTCACCGAAGACTGCACGGGAGTAGGCGACCAGGCTCCCGCGACGGTAAATACGACTGGCAGCACAACTAAAAAGCTTACCCAACAGGTATTCCACCCAAGCCTATTCATAACGAGACCTCGGTCATCATCGTTAGAAAATATTAAGGCAATAGACTCAATAAATCAGCCGAGTACACCGTCAGTGATGATAAATACTATAAAGGATAGTGACAACAAAGCTTGCCCTCCCCCCTGGCAAAGAGTACCAACAGATCGCAACCCTAAAAGGAAGAGATTCTCCAACAGCCCGCCTCAAACTGCAACAGAGATAACTACTTCAAACAGTTTCAGTGAGCTTCCCATAGATCTAACTGATGAAACAACTGAAAACCCATCCACTCATGTCAAAAAAAGTAGCAAACCACCACCAATTATACTATATGGCATAGAAGACCTAACAAAGTTAACAGAACTATTAAACAATACTATACCCAGCGACAGTTACTCATATAAAATTATTAATAGAGATCAGTTAAGAGTGATGACACGCTCAACTGAAATATATAAGGATCTTATAGAACTCATCCGGAATAATGGCCTCATTGGTCATACTTTCACGCAAAAACAGAAAAAATGCTACCGAATTGTAATTAAAAACTTACATCATACTACACCTAAATCGGCTATAACAGAAGCAATAGAAAACACAGGCAATAAGGTTCGAGGCGAGATCGTTTGTGGAATATCCAGAAAAAATAAAAAACCTCTAAACATGTTCTTCGTGAACATTGAGCCTGGCCCTAATAACACAGTAGTTAAAAGCATACAAACCATATTCCACACGAGGGTTACCATTGAAGACCCAAGGAAATCAAATGAAATATCACAGTGTACCAGATGTCAACAATATGGCCATACCAAAAATAACTGTATGCGTCCATACAGGTGTGTCAAATGTGGACAAGGACACAGAACAACTGACTGCCTGAAAAAGGATAGAAACTCGCCAGCCACTTGTGCCCTCTGCCTAGGAGATCATCCAGCTAACTATAAGGGGTGCCAAGTATATAAGGAGATCCGCTCACGAAAAATGATACATGCTGGTAACAGAAACTTTCCTCTAGTCAAGACAAAAGCCACAGATACATTTAATCACAAAATAGAAGACTTCCCCCCATTAAAACTCTCCAGATACACCAAACAACAATCAACAAATAAGCAGGAAATAAACACTTTGCACCCACCAGGTAACATCTCTAACACTGTAAATACTGATATCTGGAATAGAAAAATAGAGAACGTGGAATCTCAGTCAACAAGCTCTTTAGAGCAAATCATATTAAAACAATCGGAGAAGATAGATATTCTCATACAACAAATAGGGACCCTAATGGGCCTCCTGACGACATTAATAGCCCAGCAGAAAAAGTAAAATTTCTTCGAATTGCAGCATGGAACATAAATGGTATATCCCCGAATAAACAGGAATTAGAACTATTCATGAACATTAACAAACTTGATATATTACTAGTCTCTGAAACACATATGACTGACCAAAGAACTGTTAACATTAGGGGATGTAATGTATACTATGCCAACCATCCAGATGGAACGTCACATGCTGGGGCCGCAGTGATAGTCAAAGAACACATAAGACACCACGTCACGCCAAGTGTTAGACATGCACATATACAGGCCGCAATTATATCTGTGGATGACTGGCAGGGATCTCTAAATATAGCTGCAGTATACTGCCCCCCACGACATCGTATAGATGAACGAATGTATACCGATTTCTTCCTTACTCTCGGTGAAAGATTTATTGTAGGAGGAGATTGGAACTCCAAGAATACGTTTTGGGGCTCTCGTTTGACCACGACAAAGGGGCGAGAACTAAAAAAAGCAATTGATATTAATAACCTTAATGTGATATCAACAGGAGAACCAACTTACTGGCCAACAGACCCTAACAAAACTCCAGATCTCATCGACTTCTTTATCAACAAAAAGATGTCAGGGCTCTACATAAAAGTGATATCATGTCTGGATGGGTCCTCGGATCATACACCCGTGATATGCGTACTGAGTACCACAGCAATCTGGAAAGACCCACGGGAGACTCTGTATAATCATAAAACCGACTGGGAAGCCTTTCAAGATTATATCAATGATAACGTCAATTTGCACATACCTCTTAAAAAAGCAGACGACATAGAGGATGCTACATGGTATGCCACTAACTTAATACAGAAGGCGGCTTGGCTATCAACTCCGCACATAACATTTAAACCACAAAATTATGACACAACTCTGGAAATACGAGAGTTGATAGGCGCTAAAAGAAGATTACGACACCGATGGCACACCAGTAGGAACCGTCAAGACAAAAAAGCTCTCAATAAAATACAAAAAGAACTAAGGGAACTTATTACAGAAACCGAGAACAACACACTACAAGAAAAACTTAAGACCCTATCACCATGCAAAACAGAGGATTATACACTTTGGAAAATGACTAATACAATGAAAAGGCCAAAAGAACACATACCTCCACTAAGACAAACTAACGGCACCTGGTCTCGAAAGCCTCAAGAAAAAGCAGATTTATTTGCTAACTACCTTAAGAATGTATTCAAACCTAATGAAACTGACAATGTGCACACCGAGCGGGAAATTGACGAAGCCTTGAATAGTGATCAACAGATGTCTCTACCATTGAGACTAGTGACAACGATAGAGGTGAAAAGAACAATAATAAACCTAACACAGAAAAAGGCACCTGGATTTGATCTGATAACAGCAGAAGTTATCAAATATCTACCAAAAAAAGGCATCGTCTTGCTGACAATCCTCTTCAATGCCATACTGAGACTACAACATTTCCCAGAATTATGGAAATTCTCAATAATAAACATGGTAGCCAAACCAGGGAAGCCGTCAACAGAGGCTACATCATATAGACCCATAAGTCTTCTCCCCTTGTTGTCGAAAGTTTTCGAGAAACTGGTCCTGAAGCGCCTTCTACCAATACTGAAAGAACAAAAAGTGATACCAGACCACCAATTCGGCTTTCGCGCACACCATGGAACGACAGAACAAATACATCGGGTAGCTCACACGATAAGGCAAGCGCTGGAGAGAAAAGAGTACTGCTCGGCTGTTTTTCTCGATATTCAACAGGCATTCGACCGCGTTTGGCATAAGGGCCTGTTATATAAGCTGAAGCTTCATCTACCAAATACTGAGTACATGCTATTGAAATCTTATCTGCAAAACAGACTATTCCAAGTCAAATGCGAAGACTCTCTGTCATGTATCTCAGAAATAGAAGCAGGAGTGCCCCAAGGTTCGGTACTGGGTCCCATCCTATATACAGTCTACACTGCTGATCTGCCCACTTCAGACAATGTTGTGACGGCAACCTATGCAGATGATACCGCAGTACTTTCCTGTAGTAAAGACCCAAACATAGCCTCCGCAAAACTGCAGGAATGCCTGGATGCAATAGGATTATGGTTAAAAAAGTGGAGAATCAGAGCCAGCCCATCTAAATCAGTGCACATTACATTCACACTAAAAAGAGGGCAATGCACACCAGTAACACTGGATGGTGCTGTCTTGCCAACAAGCACGACAGTTAAATACTTAGGCATGCACCTTGACAAAAAACTCACTTGGCAGGCTCATATAAAGGCTAAAAGAGACCAAGCAAATAAAAAGTTTGTAGAACTATATTGGCTTATAGGTAGGCAGTCTAAACTAAGTTTGGAAAATAAAGTCCTTATCTACAAGTGCATCCTAAAACCGATTTGGACATACGGTGTACAGCTCTGGGGATCGGCAAGCCACTCAAATATTGAGATCCTCCAGCGCTACCAGAACAAAGTGCTAAAGGTACTGGTTAATGCACCATGGTTCACACGAAACACGGAGGTGCACGAATATCTGCAGATTCCGACAGTCAAGGAAGAAATAAAGAGTTCATCTGTGTCTTACAAACAACGCCTTGGGCAACACATTAACCATCTGGCTTCACAGCTCATAAACTCAGACAACTGCTTATCTCGACTGAAAAGAAAGCAACTAGCGTCTACATAAACCCATTTTTAGGGAAAAAAGAAATAGAGTTAGCATGTCACAGGATGTGCAATTCTCCAAAGTCCCAAAAGCACGTCATCTCATCTGATTAAAGCCGTATCGGCTGATTGTAGATCTGAGGAAAAAAAAAAAAAAAAAAAAGTTTATAGGTAGGCCATTTATTTCCCGAGGGAGTTTCTGGTCTCCTATCGGGCGTGTACCCAGGTGGCGGATAGGGGAATGCCGCGCAGATATGCGCGGTACCGGTATTAATCTGGCACGGACCAAAACCAGACGGGGTATCGCTCCCCATAGCGGGGACGCGATTCAGTGCGGCGTTGTTGGCTAGTCTTTTGGGGCTAGTCATCGTGACTCTTGTCACCGTCGGACAATCCGTAATCCTCATTGAGAGAGACGGAGACTCAGCTTTGTCCAAGTGGTAGGTTGGGTTATGAGGACGAAAACCTCTATAAAAAATTACTGAGTCGTGCGGATTTATTGCACGTACTTACTAAAGTACACTGCATTTAGATCTGGCACTTACTCAAGGGGCGACGGGTCTACTTATGTCTCGGCATTAGTGGACACGTTTGACACAGATCACCGTTCGGCCCGAACGTCGAGCCAGTGCGGGCGCACTGGTCCGGCGGATATTTGTTCTTCTTCGGAGGTGCAAATGCGACGGGTCTCGCTAAGCCAGGGTGGCTGGATAGCGGGACGGAGGCATGTCTAATGCTGACGTCGTCGGGACTTGGCTTAATTGTCCGGTTCCTATCCCTACAACCTAAGCTCAGAAGTGTGGTGAGGGGTGAATGGTCGGTTGGGGAAAAAACCAGGCCGCGAGCACTTCAACCTCCGGGCACCTGCCGCACCCGGTTGTATGTAGGCTTATCTGAGTATAAGGCTCTGCACAGATGGACTTTTATTTCCTTACTACTCGTGGGAACCGCATGGAAGATTTTACTAATAATAAAAATAAAAATATCGTAGAGGAAGAGAGAGTGGAGGAGCTTGCCATTGTGTCAGACGTTGACACTTTGGCTTCCATTGAATCAGTGGAGATGGATGAGAGTCGTCCCGATATTTCGAGATGGCTCAAGAGGCCGAGACGTGGGTCACGCTCAGAGTCGGAAACGGGCTCTAGCGGTGATGGAGAAGGTGACCTAGCGGCTTCGACTGTTAGGTCAAATACTGCCTCGAAGAGGGGCAGGGGTCGGCCGCCGACGACAGGCAAATACGTTGGCATGGCAAAGGCGAGGAAGGAACTGGCAGCAGCCAAAAAAGCTGTCGAAAAAGAGGAACAGCTAACAAAGGAAGAGGCGGCTGTTGCCGAGAAGACACGAAAGGTTAGCGCCAGCAGGATCTCGAAACTATCAGAGTCGTCTCTATCTTCCGTGATAGAGGTGGATGACCTACACGCCAGGCAATTAGACGGTCGGATCCAAAATCGCTGTCGGCGCTATTAAGGAGGTTGCAAGGCTTTCTAAGGGTTTAAAGGGGACATCTCAGAAAGCCATAAAAGAGGCAGCGGCATCTATAACTGAGGTTGCCCAGGAGCTCTTACAACGGACTTCAAATGAAGAAGTCCGACGCCTTGAGGCTGCGAACACTCGCCTCGAGGCTGCAAATGCTCGCTTAGAAGCGCAAATGGCGGAGCTCCTGAAGGAGCTTGGAGAGCTTCGTAAAGAGCTCTTCAACCAGAGAAAAAACGAGGCTGGACCTCCACCTCCAGCACGTTTGTCTTCATCTGAGGAGTCAAAGGTTATTCGGCTTCTTAAGACGGAGATATCAAGCCTCTCATCTTGCTTCTCTGTCATAGAGGGCAGACTATTACGCCCACCATTGGCAGCAGATAGGGTAGTAGTGCCACGGGCCCCAACGCCTCCACTGATCTATGCAGCGAATACCGCTGTGACGGAGTTGGAAGCGCCTATGGATGACGAATTGGTGACGGTGACGGCGAAAGCAACACCGTCCCCTCAGGTGGCTCCTGCAGCCAAGAAAACAAAGAAGAAAAAGAAAAAGAAGAAGAAGAAACAAACTACTCCTGAAGCCAAAATAACAGCCCCATCGACTTTGCAGCCAAAAGATGGTGGTTGGGAGACTGTTGGGACAAAGAAAATAGCTAAAAAGGCAAACAAAAAGGCGCGAACAGCTGCGGTGCAGTCTGATAAAATTAAGAAGCGAAAGCTCCGTCCTCCTCGATCCACGGCAGTAATGATTACCCTGCAGCCTGGAGCAGAGGAAAAAGGGCTCTCTTATGCCTCGATCTTGAAACAGGCCAAGATCAGCATAAAACTGGAGGAGTTGGGAATAGAGGGTATCCGCTGTCGTGAAACAGTCACAGGTGCTCGCTTGCTGCAAATTCCTGGCGCCTCCAGTGGTCCTAAGGCCGATGCTCTAGCAGAGAAGCTTCGTACGTCTTTCCCATCTGAAGATGTAAAAGTGTCCCGAACGAGCATTACAGTAAATGTCCGGTTATCGGGTCTAGATGACTCAGTGACCTTAGATGAGGTACGTGCTGCAGTTGCACGGTCCGGTGAGTGCTCTCCTGACGAAATCAGGTTGGGTGAAATGTCTCCAGGTCGCAGAGGAATGCGGTCAGTGGTAGTCTCTTGCCCAGTGGCTGCCGCAAGGAAGTTAGCCTCTGGGCAAAAGGTACTGGTGGGATGGGTCTCAGCCCAGGTCAAGGTCCTGGAGCCTAGGCCTGGCAGATGCTACAGGTGTCTAGAAGAAGGACACGTGGGTGTTAAATGCACTTGCAGTGTCAATGTTGGCGACCTGTGCTACCGCTGCGGTAAACCTGGGCGCAAAGCCAGTACTTGCGATGCACTACCGCATTGTCCCAAGTGTGAAGCGGCGGCTAGACCAGCAGACCATCGTATCGATAGCAGAAGATGCGCTGAAATTTCCAACAACAGGGGAAACAAGAAGGGGTACACTAAGGTTGGGAACCTCACTGCCTCGGGAGAGAAAACACCTGCGCAGCCAACGCAGTTTGCTGATGCTACAGCTGAGCAGCTCACGGAGGGGGCTCAAATCATGGACTTTTAGTGATGGCTTTACGTTTTCTTCAAACAAATATCAACCACTGTGCTCGGGCTCAAGATCTGCTACTCCAGAGCATGGCACAGTGGTTAATAAACATTGCGGTGGTTGCCGAGCCATGGTTTATACCACCGAGAGATGACTGGGTTTGTGATACAGACGGTTTAGTGGCCCTAATCTCGCGGATCGCAATAGGTTCCCCGACCTTCGAAGAAGTCGTCAGGGGACATGGATACGTCTCAGCATTGTTCGGAGAGATAGTAGTTGTTGGTATCTATTTCTCTCCGAACAAACCTCTCGCCGAGTTTGAGGCGTTTTTAGCTGAGTTAGGTGTTGTTATCGGTCGCAATCATCCTCGACATGTGGTTATCCTTGGAGACTTCAACGCTAAATCTGTGGCTTGGGGATCTCCGGCGACAGACGCTCGGGGCCAGGAGGTCGAGGAGTGGGCCATTGAGAATGGATTAGCCTTACTTAACAGAGGCTCTATTAACACATGTGTGCGTATGCGCGGGGGGTCGATAGTGGATCTCACGTTCGCTACCACTGCTCTAGCGCGTCGTATTCAGGGTTGGCGAGTGTTAGATGAGGTGGAGACGCTATCGGATCATCGTTATATCCGTTTCGACGTCTCTGCCCAGATGTCGATTCAGCCAAATCTGGTGGCTCCTGTTGGGGTTGGTCCGCGTTGGGCGCTAAAGAAACTCAATCGAGAACTGCTTCTTGAAGCTGCTATCGTCCAGACTTGGGTGACAGCACCAGACAAACCGGCTGACATAGATGCTGAGACAGAGTGGTTCCAGTCGGCGATGACGCACATCTGTGATGTTGCGATGCCCCGGCAGCGCTCGCTGCCTGCTCGCCCACAAGTGTACTGGTGGTCTCAAGAAATCGAGCGTCTTCGTGCTGCCTGCATGGCAGCGAGACGTCAGTATGCCAGATATCGGAGGAGACGGTGTCGAACACAGGACGCGCACATCGTCGAGGCGAAACTATATGACGCCTATAGGGAGGCAAAAAAGGCGCTCAAAATTGCGATAGGCTGAAGCCCGCCAACAACAGCTTAATTCTTTGGATCCAGACCCGTGGGGACGCCCATACCTCGCTGTGCGGGGTAAACTGCGTCCTTGGGCCCCTCCACTGACTCAAAGTCTGCGGCCAGAGCTGCTGCATAGTGTTGTGAGTGCCCTTTTCCCGGCGGGAGAAACCATCCACCGCCACCTATGGTTCCACCATCGGCGCCCAACGCAAGGGACGAAGACAGTGACACTGAAGTGCCTGAGGTTACCCGGGCAGAGCTGAACGTGGCGGTTATGAGGCTCAAGGCCAAGCACACCGCCCCTGGGCCTGATGGTATTCCAGGTCGGGCTTGGGTTCTAGCCATAGAGGCCCTTGAGCCCCGATTGCGAGGTCTTTTGAGTGCGTGCCTCGAGCGGGGCCAGTTTCCGCGGTGTTGGAAGATCGGAAAGCTGGTTCTGCTCAGGAAAGCGGGACGCCCGGCTGATTCCCCGTCCGCCTATCGGCCCATTGTATTGCTGAACGAAGCGGCCAAGTTGTTCGAGCGAATTATCGCTGATCGTCTCGTCCGACATCTGTCATTGATAGGGCCAGATTTGGCGGACGACCAGTTCGGATTTCGCCAGGGACGTTCGACAGTGCATGCTATAATGCGCGTAAAAGCCTTGGCGGAGGAAGCTGTATCTCGGGGTGAAGTGGTTTTGGCGGTGTCTTTGGACATCGCCAATGCGTTCAACACTCTGCCCTGGAGCTGCATCAAGGAGGCACTCAGGTATCATGCAGTGCCTGTCTACCTCCGCCGCACAGTCGGGGCTTATCTCTCAGAGAGGTCAATTATTTACCCGGGTTCCCAGAGATGGGGTCAGCACAAGGTGTCAACCGGTGTTCCTCAGGGCTCGGTCCTAGGACCGCTCCTGTGGAACATCGGATACGACTGGGTACTTCGCGGTGCTCTTCTTCATGGCGTTGCTGTCACCTGTTATGCGGATGATACGTTGGTGACAGCACGCGGAAAGAGTTATCGCGACGCTGCGGTATTAGCGACGGTTGATGTTGCGCAAGTCGTGTCGAGGATGGGCCTGAAGGTGGCTCTCAATAAATCTGAAGCCTTATGTTTTCATAAGCCTAGGCGTAGTCCACCTGCAGGGTCACACATTATAGTTGGAGGGGTTCATATCTCTGTCAAGTCGACAATGAAATATCTCGGAACAGTCCTTGATAGTCGGTGGGAATTCGGGCCCCATTTTCGACAGTTGGTTGCCAAACTGAGGGTGGCAGCCGGGGCACTTTCGCGGTTGCTCCCTAATTTGGGAAACCCTAATTCCTCCTGCCGGTGGTTGTATATGGGGATCGTGCGGTCGATGGCCCTTTACGGGGCACCAGTTTGGGCACCAGTTTGGTCTTATGTAACTATTTTATTTTCCTTAAAATTATTCTTCGTTGCTTCCGTCTGTGCGTCACTGCAGGGGTGCCAACTGAAAACCAGTGTTGGGTACTTACTGTGCCCAGCTCAAACTGAGTTGGCGAGCCCTTTCGTCGCGGACATGCTGCCACCCTGTTTTTTTTTTATTTTGCTTTTTTATGTTTTTTGCCTTCATTGTTGTGTTATTTTGTTATTATTTTGTGTGTTATTCGGTGGTCCATGTCGGTGGCGAATAAATTATTTTTCTTTCTCTTTCTTCTTTCTTTCTTTCAGACGGTCTGACGGAACGCAACGTTGCTTTGCTGCGAGGTCCGCAGTGCGCGATGGCCGTCAGAGTAATAAGGGGGTACCGCACGATCTCTTTTGAAGCGGCCACCCTTCTAGCTGGATCTCCGCCCTGGGACCTAGAAGCAAAGGCTCTCGCGTCACTATATAGGTGGCGCGGGGAGTTGACTGCCCGGGGCGAGAGATACCCGCCACGAGTTCTTGAGGCACGACGCTTAGAACTACGTCGTGAAACAATGGCGGAGTGGAAGATGCGACTTGTGCAACCTAGCGCAGGGCATGCCGTAGTAGCGGCAGTAAGTCCAATTATGGAGGCGTGGATCGGTAGAGGGCATGGTGCCCTAAGCTTCCGGTTGACACAGGTCCTTTCCGGACACGGCTGCTTCGGCAAGTACTTGTGTCGTATAGGCCGGGAGCAGACGTCGGCGTGTCATCAGTGTAATGACAATTTGGAGGATACGGCGCGGCATACGCTCGAAGAGTGCTCTACATGGGCAGAGCTGCGTCGTGAACTCATTACAGTGCTCGGAGGGAATGATCTCTCATTGCCGACCGTATATAGTGCGAGCTATGGTTGACAGTGAGAGTGCATGGGATGGAGTCGCTTCCTTCTGTGAATGTGTCATGTTGGCAAAGGAGGCGGCTGAAAGGGAGAGGGAGGCGTCCAGCTCTCTCCCTTCTCGCCGTAGACGCGCCGGCCGTCAACGCCGCGAGGTGGTCTGCGACCTCCATAGGAGAGACCTTCGGGCGACTGATTAGGGGAGTCAGTCGTCCGCTGTATGGGCGGGAGTAGGCGTTAGCGGTGTGTTCACGCGCGCCTCTCGAGGAAGAAAATCGCAGCTTTTTAGGGCTGCTACGTGGTGCGACCTGCGACAATGTAGGTCGAGGCCTGCCGGGTGCGGTGAATCCGCAAGGGCGTCTCGGGTTACGGCCACAGGCAGAGGAGGAACACCGCGGTGGTTTTAGCCGGTAAGAGTCCGGCACACCCCCCCGTCGTCCCCACGGCGTGGGAAGTCCATGAGGAATTCCATCGCGTTATAAAAAAAAAGTCCATTTATTTGTTTAGTAAATTGGACATATACATTTATATACAAGGAATTTTTGTGGATTAATTAAAATTATTCAATTTCTATATTTTTCTTCCCCAACGAAGCTTTGAACGTGGGAAGTTTTTGACCAAATCTTTAAATTTAAAATAAATAAAATAAAATAAAATAAATTTATTTCAGACATACTGGGTCCATACATTTACAATTTAATATTATGAAATATATATAATTCTTAATCAATTTAATTTAATTTATTTAATTTAATTCATTACATTATAACACCGCACTATCAATCATTGTTATTTTTTTTTTATATTGTCAATTTAATTAATGTCAATTTAGGTAAAGAAATATCATCACATTTTTTTTTCAACAATAGAATTAACTTAAATATTTGCCTCCCTTTGAGGCACCGGCCACGCACACTTGAGTTTGAATCCAGTGCCTCATAAGGGGGCTATCCAGTTTTTGACTGAGCACGCTCAAGATGGTGTTGGCGCTCCCACGCGTACGGAACATCAGCGAGGCAATGCGGCGCCGCAGCACCGCGTGAAAGGCGTCAGTGCGCGCGTGCGCAAACATCGCAGACGCACTACAGCAGCGCGGGAGCCCCACCAGCACCCTGAACGCGTTATTATATTGTACACGGAGAGCGTTGATGGCCCGCTGCGTGTATCTGACCCACAGATTGCAGGTGTAGAGAGTTTGGCAGAATGCTTTAAACAACGTGATCTTTACCCCAAGACTACACCCCGCAAATCTGCGTGCCAACATATTACAGCGGACCGCCATCGCTCTCCTCTCTCTTTCTATGTCCCTATCGTCTTTTAAATCCTCGGTTACCATATGGCCGAGGTATTTAAATTCCTTCACTCTTTGAAGAGTGACAGCGTTAAGCAGTACAGGTGCCACATCCCCCAGTTTACGACCCCTGGCCTGAAATACCATGAGCTCGCTTTTCTGCTCATTGTATAGGAGACCGTGTACTCTCGCATACTTCTCACACACGCCTATCAGCTTTCTGAGCGCGGCTACTGATGGGCTGAGCAACACCATATCGTCTGCGTAGCTTATACTATTGATACAGCAACCATCAATCGAGCATCCCACTCCGATGTTGCTCAGCTCATCAATCAGCCCGTTTACGTACAAGTTGAAGAGTGTAGGAGACGTCAACCCCCCCTGTCTCACTCCACACTCCAACCTGTACTCATCAGAAAGTTCATCAAGCCATTTGACCTGGTTAGTTTGGTGATCATACCAATATTTAAACATATTAATTATCTCGCCTGGCACACCTGAATACTTCAATTTATGCCAGAGTATATCATACCTAACCAGGTCAAAAGCCCTGGAGAGATCAAGAAAGGCTGCATAAACAGGCGTGCTCCTGTCTGTGTAATACCTGACAGTCTGCTTGAGAGACATAACTGCGCATTCTGTCGAAAGTCCTGGTCTAAAACCGAACTGTGCGTCGTTTAATGTTAGATGTTTCTTAAGCTGTCTCTCAAGCAAGCCATCAAGCACTTTAGCTGTGGTTGTAGCTAATGAGATTGGGCGGTAGTTGCTCTTGTCAGAATTATCTCCAGTCTTGTTTTTACTTATAGGCACTACCACCGTCTTCATCAGCTCATTTGGCAGATAGGAATGCCTAATACAGAGCGTGAATAACAGTCCCAGGAGCCTCGGGAGGTGTGACCCCGCATGCTGAAAATGTTCGATGCTGATACCGTCGTGACCGGGTGACTTCCCTCGAGTCATGCCCTTTATTATTAGCGTAACTTGTTTTGCTGTGACACGCTCAGGCACCCCTGTCACGACGACCTCCGCATCTCTAGTCTGCTCACCTTTTAGCGGAGACTCCACCTTAAAGTGACACCTAAACATGCCAGCAATGTCTTTTGGTTCACAGATGCCGCTGACACTCACAGGGACGCCAGGTTTTGGGTTTAGTTTTTTTGTTTCTTTCCAAAATCCTTTAAAATCTTTGTTTTTATGCTGAGTAGCTAAATTATTCATCTTTATTAATTCTTGATTATTCTGACAATAGCGTAGTTGGCTTTTGAACTGTTTTCTAGATTCATACATTTCATTATAAACCTTACCACTGTCCGGTCGACCACAAGACACCCAGGTCAAAAACTTCTGCCTAGCCTCCCTATGAGTATCACGAACATACTTGTTCCATCCGACAACATGACGACCGCGGTGGCGTCCGCCACTACCTCGGCCGACGTAGCTATCAACAGCAGCCTCCTGTAAGGTTGTCACGATGTCACAATAAAGCGCGTCTATCGCTGCCATGTGATCCTTGCTACTATCACTACACATGCGATCACAACACTGTTGGAATTCATGAGGGAAATCAATTTCCCTTAGTTTATTATTACAATATTTTGTATATTTTTCTATTTGGTTTATATCCCTATCCCCCCATAGAACTTTATTGGTTTTCCTGAGCGGTGGCCTAATATTTCTACAGACTGTTTTTAAGTTACACTGGATCTCTACTGGACAGTGATCAGACCAAAAAATGTCATAGCACACCCTTACTGAAGTAACCGTTTTTAGTGCCGCATCGGTAACCACACAGTGATCCAACCACCTATGGCAACCGTGCGCGTCACTCACAAAAGTATAAGTATTCGAATTTAAGCCCAACATCTCTAGGTCGACACATGTCCAGTTTTGCTCATTACAAAAATTTCGAAGCTCATTTCCAAACAATTCTCCGGGATGAGCATTAAAATCCCCCATGATAAATACACTTTCAATATTATTACCCTCAACTATTGACATAATTTCGCTTAAACATTGAACAAATTCTAAGAGATTATCAGAAGAGTCGGTAGGCATATAAATAGAAAATATTAGTATAAATCGATCCAAAGTACACACCTTAATTGCACTTCTTCGATGAACAGTTATTGTTGATCGAAGTTTAGCTTAGATAACGCTAAGAAATTTTTTTTTATTATTTTTTTATTGGTATACCTAACACGTTAAACTCCATGGGGGTCATCGGTGACCGACATTAGCGTAGGATATACCTTCAACAGTTTTTTATTGGCAGTCAAAGTCTTAACTAGCCGAGTGGTCACAAGTGCGGCTGCCGGGCAAAGGGTCTCGGGTTCGATTCCCAGGCCGGGCAAAGTATTAGTAGGTTTTTAGCAAAACCTCAGTAGTACCTAGCACAGAGTCTGGAATTGTGCCCGGTATATGACAATAGGCTCAACCCCTATTACATGGGACTCATGATATAAATAGTGAAAAGTGGTGTACCCCTTCGGGAATAAAAGGCGTGATGTTATGTTGTTGTTGTATAATACATTTTATGTAGGTAATATCCAAATTCAATATTACACGCAGACGAAGTCGCGGACACAGCTTGTTGACTATAGAACAGCAGTTTTTCATGTCAACATAATTATGAAATGATGCCGGGATAGGTATCGTGACTATTCTGAGAAGAAATGCTTAAATAAACTTCAATATATTTGTTACGAATTACCTTATTGCACAATATAAATAAGGTAATGTAGAAGCACACTGCATTCGTCACTCGACAATCGAAACGAACTTGTGTCGGACACAAACCGTCATTTATTTGATAGATAAGGAAATAACATCGAAATAACAATGGCGACAATCAGCAATCCGGTGAGTTTTTTTTACATTATTCTACTCTTGGGGTGGGAGGAAACAAACTGAGCCACTAGCGTTAATTTTTTTTATTGGTCTCGCTGACATTGCAGCGGTAATTGTCCTCTGTTTGAGCATGCATGAGACGGCGAGCATGGGTGGCTCGCCGCCCGACCAGGGGCTTACTCTTGAATCCAATTCCGATCGATCGACATTGGTATTGTGAAATTTCGTACTTCTGAGTTGCAACCCTAGCGCCCATTGCATCCGTATTGCGTGGATACTGAATGAACTAAATTGTACTGATTTTGACTATACATTCCGTACTGCGAATGCTATTTTAACAGCTACGATAGGGGTTGTATAGTGTTGACATTGAACAATTATTGAGATTTTATTGGAATGAAATTGCATTGACATTGAGATTGATTTCAAGAGTAAGCACCCTGAACCAAACCCGACCGCGCAGATGGATGGAGCCACGGATGGAGCTCAACAGGGCTGATGCCGATACTGAGCTGCGGAGAACTTAACGGGTTGCCGGGGCTCCGGCTCGAAGTGCAGGAGTAGGAACGATGATATTCGTTATGATGATGATGTTCGATAGCCCTTAAAAAACGTTATATATTTTTTCACATATATATTCACAAAAATAAATTGCCGTTCGTTAGTTTGAGATATTCATCGTAGTGCTTCCGTTTAGTTCCTCCAAGCGCTCCCAAAAGGAGCACTTCGAGGAACGATTAAATATATTAAACTTTATTTCCTCGATGCGCTTCCATAATAATTAATATAATTAATTAGTATCTATGTCTCAAGAAAGTTTTAATTTCAAGAATACCTATTTGTCTATTTTCCCGTCTTCAAGGTCTTGACAAAAATAATGCAATACCTTCTCAATGTGTAAAACAACATCTGTTTTCGTTAATCCTGATAATAGAAATAAGAGTCAACTGTCGGCAAATGTTAACTCGCTATAATTATGTCGATCTGTAAATACAATATAGCTTTTGTAAATGCACACATTCCAATAGTTCAATCATCATGGAACTTGGCAAGTGTTTGTGGAGTTACCATTACATCATATTAAAAATCTCACAAAGAGAAAGTTTGAACATTAATTAATCACCACGCTTGCTCAATGCGGGTTGGCGATTTCAGACTTATAATTAGAAATAATAAGCCCAGGTTTCCTCACGATGTTTTCCTTCACCGTTTGTCAGTGGTGTCTAAATAGTCTTTGTAAGTATACTATATATCTTTAGATATATAATTTTGCTGTACGTGTGTGTGTCATTGAACTCCTCCTAAACGTGTTGACCGATTTAAATGAATTTTTCTGTACGCGTTTAAGTGGCGCCCTGGATGGATTAGATTCACACGTCGAGCCGGAGCCCCGGTTACCCGTTAGGTTCTCCGCGACTGCAGTCGTGTCTAGGTTAGTGATCCTAAACGGCTGAACTAATTTGAATGAATTCTTGTTTATACATTCAAGTATCCAATTAAATGTATAAACAATGGATATGCAGAACAACGTCTGTCGGGTCCGCTAGTAGTATATATAACTCGGACAATGTCACATTGGTACTTGCCGTTTGTAAGTATCGAGCTGGCACACTGATGTTAGGTTCTCCGCGACTAGACCAGGGATATAGGGACTCATTTTTATATGGGGGATATTATAGATCCGAGTTTAAATTGAATAGGTACTCATACCTAAGATAGGCCAACTATAAAAAATAAAGTCAAAGTCAAGTCAAAGTCAAAGTCAAAATCATTTATTTCAATTAGACCATAGAGGCACTTTTGAACGTCAATAAAGAAAATTAACAAGTGAAGCTATTTGCTCATTCCAAGGTGTAGATTCCTATGTAGAAGAACGAGCAAGAAACTCCATAGGTTTCTCTTTTTCAATCAAGTTCACAATTCTCCAGTTACAGTTTTGTTGTTTGGGTTGTGCGAGAACAATGTAACACTAAAATACATATACAGTCTGGAGCTAACCAATCCCAGTTGACGGCGCCCGTTCACGAACATGACATGTACACCAGCACCGCCCAACTCAACCATATTGTAGGGAATCGAGCGATCCACCGCACGTGCCACCGCCAATGAGACCTTAGAGTGAGCATGACAACTCCAAGCTGACACAAACATATTCAACTATTTTAATTTAATATTCAGGTAATTACAGGGCTCTCACATTTACAATGATTATGCAAGTTAAACAATATACAAATGAGCAACATAGCTGTATTAATTACATGTTTGGATTTCATTAAAACATCAATGCTTTTCGTTTTCGTTATCCTGTGGAGCCGGACTAGCTTGCATCCAAGCATTTTTATCCTCTATATAATCATTAACCTTGTAATATGCTTTTCTACATAAAGTTTTTTTTATACATGATTTAAATTTTGTTTCATTTAGGTGTTGTAATAAAATAGTGTATCAAAGCTAAGCTAAGGCGGTATGATGTTCGCCGGGTCAGCTAGTACATATATAAAAAGAAAACCCGTTTCCCGTTGTCACGCCATAACTTGAGAACGGCTAGACCAAATTGGCTGATCTTTTTTTGTTGTTTTTGTTACATGGTAGGAGAAGGTTCTTATGGCGGAAAAAAGTCTTGAAAATCCTACTGGAATGGGAGAAAACGGGATTGCGCGTACGAAGTCGCGGACGAAAGCTAGTAATTTCTAATTATAAGTTTGAAATCGACAACCCGCATTGAGCAACAGTAGTGATTAATGATCAAACCTTCTCCGTGTGAGAAGAGAGCTTTGGTCAGCAGTGGGGGCTTATAGACTGTTAAAGTGACAGTGTAATACCTATCCATGTGCACGTTTGTCAACATCTTTGGGGATAAAACGCGTGATTTCTGTTTGTTAACTTGTTTGAACGCGTAAATCTCTGGAACTACTAGACGAAGTTGAATAATTCTTTTTGTGTTCGATAGTCCATTTATTGAAGGATCTTATACTATTATATAAAGCGGAAGAGTTTGTTTTTTTTTGTTTGTTTGTTTGAACGCGCTAATCTCCATAACTACAAGTCTGATTTGAATAATTCATTTTTGTGTTGGATAGCGCATTTATCGAGGATGGCTATAGGCTATAAAACATCACACTACGACCAATAGGAGCTGAACAGAACAGCGTATGAAACCGCGCGAAAGTAGCTAGTAGGTCATAAAACATCACGCTATGGTCAATCTAAGACGATCTCCGGCAACCGTAAGCACGGGCCTGCGGACGGCGAGCATGGGTGGCTCGCCGCCCGACCAGAACCAGAACGGAGTGTACGGCGCGTCGCGTTCTGCGCGCGCCTGAATGAGCCATCAGACCACCACGGATGGGACCCATTAGGGCTGATACCGATACGGAGTCGCGGAGAACCTAAGGGGTTACCGGGGCTTTGGCTCGAAGTGCAGGAGTAGGAACGGGGTAGTGTTTAGTCAGTAAGAGTCTGACACTCCCTCCCGCCTCACCCAGGCGGGAGAAGACATTCGATGATTTTCCCTTCTAAAAAAATAGGTCAATAGAGTCATAGAGCAAAGGTCATAGAGCAGTGCGGGAGAAACAGCATGGTAGTAGCTAGTAAAAGATAAAAGATATATAATATAATAATACATATTTATTTATCATTCCAGACAATACCTGCTTCGTTCCCGATTCCGTTCGGTGTCTTCCCTGGCCGCATCTTTAGCGTGAAGGGTCGCACTCCAGCCAACTCGAAGAGGTGAGTTTATATTCATTATTTTATGACTGCCTCGTTGGCCGAGTCGTCGCAAGTGCGACTACCGGGCAAAGAGTCTCGGGTTCGATTCCCGGGTCGGGCAAAGTATAACTGGGTTTTTTTTTAAATTCTCAGTAGTAGCACGGAGTCTAGAATTGTGCCCGGTATATGGCAATAGGCTCACCCTCTATTACATGGGACTCATAACATAAATAGTGAAAAGTGGCTGTTACATTGTACAGTGGCATAATGTACATCTCTGCCTACCCCTTCGGGGATAAATAGCTTCACTAGATGACTGACCTACAGACTGACATTTTTTTCTTATTATTTAATGTTTAAATATTTTGTTTTGACGTTCAAAAGTGCCTTACTGGTCTAATTGAAATAAATGATTTTGACTTTGACTTTGACTTTGAAAAGGCGTCATGTTATGTTATGTTATGTTATGTTTACCTAATAACAGTCTTCTTGATACATTGTCTGATCCTTTACCAATTCTACATACATAATTATATGAGACCGATGTAATGAAAATACAAAGTCAAATTTAATAGGACGACGGAATCGATGTCTGAAATAAAAAAGCTATGAATGATCGTTTCAAACATGGTGCTCACATATGTACATACACTTAAAATTTGAAATAAAGCATCTATACAAATAAAATTTTTTGTTTAAGTTTTTTGAAATTGAAAAAGAAATGTTCGATGCCATAAGATATCTGGATGATGACGATTAAGAAGTTAACATTATTAAAATGCCTACAGGTTCGCTATAAACCTACAATGTGGTCCGAAAATCTACAATGATGAAGTCATAGCGTTTCATTTCAACCCTCGCTTCGACTGCAACTCTCTTGTCCGCAACCACTTCGGGACCAGCTGGGGCACTGAGGAGGTCAGCTCTGGAGTGCCGATGAACCAAGGACATTGTTTCGAAATACTTATCTATTGCTATTATTATTCATTTAAGGTAAGTCAATAAACCGTAACAGTAATTCTACTAATATTGTAACGGTTGGCGCAGTGGCTAGGCAACTGGCTGCCGCGCAACATGTCGCGGGTTCGATTCCCGCAGGAAACAACTCTTTGTGTGATCCACAGATTGTTGTTTCGAGTCTGGGTGTCATGTGTATGTGAACTTGTATGTTTGTAAACACACCCACGACACAGGAGGACATCCTAGTGTGGGACAAAGTTTCAAAAAAATATGCAAAAGTTTGTAAATTTGTCTGTTTGTCTGTTAGTTACTCCTTCACATCGAAAATTTGGAACAGGGGTAGATTATGGTCTGGAATAACACATAGGCTACTTCTTATCCCACGGGAACGCGGGTGAAGCCGGTGGCAGAAGCTGGTTCGACTATAAGTCTACTTCTACCTACACCTACCAGTTTCCAATGAATAATTAATTTGTTTTGTACTTAACAACAACTAATTTCCTCAAATCTTACCAGGTGGAAGTCAATGGAAAATTTGTCTGCGAATTCGACCATCGCATGTCGTTTCGTAAGATCACCCACATCATGGTAGCCGGTGATGTTACGATAGATGCAATCAGTTTCGTAGGAGCGAACCCGCCACAGGACCCGAATCTGGTAAACCACTTTATTAACCGACTTCCAAAATAAGAGTTTCTTAATTTAACCTGTATACATACAGGTTAAATTTATGTTCGATTGGCTGACTTGATTCTGATGTGTAGGCTACTCTTTGTTAAAATCCTCTTTTGTAATTTTAACGAGCAGACGGATCACCTGATGGTAAGCAATCGGCGTCGCCCATGGACACCTGGAACACCAGAGGCGTTACAAGTGCGTTACCGGCCTTTTGGGGATTAGAAGTTTCAGGATCGTTGGGATTCAGGAATTGGGGAGATTGGGGAAGGAGAGGGTAATTGGGCCTCCGGTAATCTCACTCATACGACGAAACACAACGCAAACGTTGCATCACGTCGGTTTTCTGTGAGGCCGTGGTATCACTCCGGTCGAGCCGGCCCATTCGTGCCGAAGCATGGCTCTCCCACACTTAATTTGAAATTACGCGTGAAGTACGGCTAGAAAAACGGTGGTAACGTGGTGTGTTCGTTTTAAAATTTAAAATCGTAGTCCCGCCCTGCCGCGCGCACCTCAAGGAGCCATCAGACTACCACAGCTGGGGCCCAATAGGGCTGATGCTGACACGGAGCCGCGGAGGACTTAACGGGTAACCGGGGCTCCGGCTCGAAGTGCAGGAGAAGGAACGGGGTGGTTTTTAGTCAGTAAGAGTCTGACACTCCCTCCCGCCTCACCCAGGCGGGAGCAGTCATTCGATGATTTTCCCCCCTTAAAAACTAACGAATACTGCATAAAAATGTGTTCAGCAGTTTCTACATAATTATTCAAACGCGGATACAAGCGAGACACAATGTATTTCGCATTGTGGCAGTCAAATGATTAACATATCACGTTGGATAGAGAAAAATCACAAGTGCATATTATTTGGTGGTTTTTAGTCAGTAAGAGTCTGACACTTCCTCCTATCTGTCCCGGGCGGGAGAAATTATTGGATGATTTTCCTTCTAAAAACATCCCCGCGTGGCCCACGATTCGTTCGACCGGACTCACTCCGCGTTCGCGCCAACAGTTGCCGCCGAAACGTTGAGCGAGTGAGCGAGTATGGAAACGCCCCGAGTTCTGCATATTTTCGCAATTTCTTGAAATCATTGTGAACAACACCAGCCCTAATCTGCTACAGTGCGGTTTTCAAGTGTTTGTTAGACTTACGAGAAGGTATTCGTAGTCTGTCAGTCAGTCAGTCAGTCCTCTAATTGCTCTATTTGCTAGTTCCAAAGTGTAGATTCCGTCCTAAAGAGTAGAGAAGAACGAGCAAGAAATTCCATAGGTTACCCTTGCAAGCAGACTGATCACCTGATTGTAAGCCATCAGCGCCGGTTAAGGACTCGCAACACCAGAGGCACTGTACTTAAGTGCCTTTTAGGGATTTTGTACTTTTTTTGGGACAAGTCTGCCACAACTTCTGAAAATCACATCAAAATCGGTTCAGTCAATCGCGATATATTCGCGCACAAACATACATGCACACAAGTCAAACGATTGTATGTAAGTCTTTAAATAAGTAGGGCTTTCAATAAATATTTTTTTTCTATATTCCTAGATGGTGCCATGCGTGGTCCCTATTCCTGGGAGCATGCGACCCGGTCGCACGATTCGAGTGAAGGGAACTACCCCTTCAGGAGCGAAGAGGTAAAACTAAATTTCGTATTAAGTATTTTCTATGGCAACGCCGCGCGCTCTGCGATCGGTTGGCGGGCGATCGCAATGGGACGGCCGGTCTGGAACTCAACTGATAATGTTTACCCGCTCGCCTTACAATAATAAACTGCCAAATTTGCGACTGCAGAAAACTGCAGTGTCGTGTTGAATATTAACCTCCATTCCGCCACCGCGGCGAACGCGGGTGAAAATCGCGTCGTGAGTCTGTAGCATAAGGCTGGCTGTCCATTGACGCGGAGAGGAGCAGCTGAGCGGAGCTAGCGAGTATTGGGGAGCGGAGTTACGGACTGTCTGTCCATTGAGGCAGAGCGAGGCAGCGGTGCGGAGCCAGCGAGTATTGCTGAGCGGAGTTACGGACTGTGTCTGTCCATTGAGGCAGAGCGAGGCAGCGGTGCGGAGCCAGCGAGTATTGCTGAGCGGAGTTACGGACTGTGTCTGTCCATTGAGGCAGAGCGAGGCAGCGGTGCGGAGCCAGCGAGTATTCCTGAGCGGAGTTACGGACTGTGTCTGTCCATTGAGGCAGAGCGAGGCAGCGGTGCGGAGCCAGCGAGTATTGCTGAGCGGAGTAATGGACTCTCAAACTTCAGCGGTATACTATACTGTCTCAATATCCCACACCCTCGCCCCGCTCCCGAGACCGCTTCCCCGCCGCCGGCTCACTCAGCTGCCCCATTCCGCCGGCTCACTCAGCTGCCCCATTCCGCCGGCTCACTCAGCTGCCCCATTCCGCCGGCTCACTCAGCTGCCCCATTCCGCCGTCTCACTCAGCTGCCCCACTCCGCCGGCTCACTCAGCTGCCCCACTCCGCCGGCTCACTCAGCTGCCCCACTCCGCCGGCTCACTCAGCTGCCCCATTCCACCGGCTCACTCAGCTGCCCCACTCCGCCGTCTCGCACCACTACCTCCCACTTGGACCACGCGCCACTTCCGAAAATGTATGAATTTCTAAACTAGCTCGCAAATCCCTTTCCACTAAAGCGGAGCGGAGATTTCATGCAATCCTATTGGTTAATATTTACATTATTGGCAGCCTAAGGAACCCATTGTGCGCGAGCCCGACTTGCACATGTTTTGAATACTATAATATCTAAAAATCATAAGAACCTGGTAACGTAATGTTCCGATAAGTCCAAAACCCGGTCTGGTGCAGATCAATCATCAAGTCTAAAAACAAAACACTGATAACCCGACTGATACGACTTTTGTGTGAAGATGGTAGTGATTTCTACAAAATTAAAATGTTTGCGCAATACAAGAGTTAGTCATAACTATTGTCGCTTTATGTGTGACTCACCCGCTAGGACTCTTTTGCACAAACACATTTTTTGTATTGCGCCAATAATTTGTAATAAAGTTCCTCGGGATTATATGTTGCGGCGTAAATTGGATTCACCCAATTGTGATGGTTGTGGAGTGGTCGAAGACGTGTATCATATCCTTGCCGAGTGCAGCCGTATTGGGGCTCAAAGACGTCACGCCTTTGACCTCGAAAATTACAAGACTACTATAATGGCATTCTGGCTTCGCCATTGTCGGATGAGGTCAGAATTCTTATTAACTCGTCGAGTACCGGTTTTGTAGACACAATTATAGAACAATAGGTTGCGGTCACCGGTGACCGCTTGGTGTTTGTCAGTTTAATATGTATGTTTAAGGTTCAAACCTCACCCATTTCTGGGGAACTACACCAATATTGCGGGCTTTTGGCCAAAGCAACTTTGGGGATGAAATAATATGTGTAAAATTAATCTATAGATAAAAACTTATAAATCTATAGATATTAAACTATTCTGCATGTATATGAGTAATTATTATGGGTACTAGGGGGTAGTTTAACTTAAATGTAAGTCTAAGTATAAGTTAAGTAATCGACTGCACGGTTGGCGAGGTGGCTGGGTAACTATCTGCCGCGCAACGTGTCGCGGGTTCGATTCCCGCACGGAACAATTCTTTGTGTGATCCACAAATTGTTGTTTCGGGTCTGAGTGTCATGTGTATGTTACTTGTATGTTTGTAAATGCACCCACGATACAGGAGAAAATGCTAGTGTGGGGAAATGTTTTTTTTTTTAATAATGTTCTTTTTTTGTATTCAATAATCGGGGTGTCGTTTTCTTTTAAGGAAAAATCCTATAAATAAATAAACATAAAAAAAATGTGTTTAAGATAAAAATGAGACACTTACTAGCAGTAAAGTTAGTAAGTTAAAGCTGCTACTATTTGAATGACTTTCTAGCTGACACTATTTACTGACAGTGAATGATAATTAATTTTGTCATTTTTAATATGAATTGTAATTACTATAAACTGAATTTGTAAGCCCCTAAGGGCAAAACATGTATTGGACACTGATATTAAACAATTAACATCTTGTATGCTTTTGTATGAATGACACATGTTTATGCAAATAAATTATCTTTATCTTTATCTTCACCAGTAGTAGCAGTAGTGTAACAATTAAAAATAAATGTCAACTTTTCTATAGGCACAATTAAATATACAAAAACTAGCTGCTACCAACGGCTTCCCGGTCGCGTTCCTATGGGATAAAAACTAACCTACATGTTATTCCAGACCATAAACTACCACTGTCCGAAATTTCATCACGATCCCTTCAGCCGTTCTCACGTAAGTGGTCTATCAGTAGCCGATGTTGATGTTTTGAAGCCACCATTTTGTCCCCAGGTTTGCGATAAACCTCCAATGTGGTCCGAAACTGTATCCTGACGAAGATATAGCCTTCCATTTTAACCCCCGTTTCTACCAGGGGGCTATAGTTCGCAACAATTTCGGTGGCTCGGCATGGGGCCCTGAAGAGACGCAGGGACCCTTACCACTCAGCAGTGGATCACCATTCGAAGTTATCATTCATTGCTACCAAGATTCTTTTAAGGTAAGTTGTAAATATTAATATTATGTACAGTTGTCGCAGTGTTTAGGTCACCGGCTGCTGGGCAACGTGTCGCTGGTTCGACCAAAAAGTGATAGTGGCATATTCTGAGTATATAACTATTAGTTATTATTAGCCCGGCATTTGTCGGTGTTTCAACCCCAGGCCTCCGAAAGCACATAAAGCCGGTCTTTCTCTCCCGTCGCGTCAGTCTGCCGTCCCATCGAGTTCAGAGAGTGAGTGGACAGAGAGAGTGCCTGTGTTCGCGCAGGCGCTTGTGCACTATAGTAATATCTCCTTCATAGTAGACTAGTTTAGTTACACTTGCCGCCATGATCGAAATCGTTTGGGACAGATGAGGGCGCGGGTTCGAAACCTACCAACGGCAAGTACCAATGTGACTTTTTCCGAGTTATATGTACTTTCCAAGATTATTTAGACACCACTGACAAACGGTGAAAGAAAACATCGTGATATACCTGGGCTTATAGTTTCTAATTATAAGTTTGAAATCGCAAACCCGCATTGAGCAAGCGTGGTGGTTAATGCTCAAACCTTCTCCATTTGAGGTGAGGCCTTTGCTCAGCAGTGGGGGCTAATAGGCTTTTGTTGATGATGATAAAGAGTCTCTTGGCTCTGAAGTACATCATTTTGTATTGGATACTTCGTTTATAGTAATATCACTATCCCCAGGTGTTGTTGAACGGACAACAAGTCTGCGATTTTTCTCATCGGGTCCCGATGCAGAGAATTACTCACGTCATGGTGGACGGCGACGCTATTATATTCCAGATAGACTTCGAAGTGCCTGAACACCGGGTAAGTTGTAACAACGTTCTTTATGGTAGGGCGGCCAGCGAGTAGACGGATCACCTGATGGTAAGCAATCAGTGGCGCCCATGGATATTCGCAGCACATAGGTACAAGTACATTCCCGGCCTTGGGGCAAGGAAAACAGCGGCTACTGTATTATTAAGCTAGTGTATGTTTATACTTACCTGGCGTAGGGGGGGACACCGTGATGATGAAGGCGGTTCCCCCAGGGCGAAGTCCTCTCATTGCACTGTGATAGGGTTGACCCCTGCGATTATCATAACGTGCAGGAGAAGGAACGGGGTGGTTTTTGGTCAGTAAGAGTCTGACACTCCCTCCCACCTCACCCAGGCGGGAGCAGTCATTCGATGATTTTACCCCCTTAAAAAAAGTGTAACTATATTTGTAAAGTTAATTATAAAATTCACATGTTTCAGTGTGAACCACCACCAACAAGCTGCTGCGAAGTTTCAGGTAAGCGTAATTAAAGCATAGTATAATTAAAATAAAGTCGCTATCCGCCGTCTGTCTGTCACTATGTTTGCTTAGATCTTTAAAACTACGCAATGGATTTTGATGCGGTTTTTGTTAATAGATAGAGTGATTCTTAAGGAAGGTTTATATGTATAACTAGCTGACCCGGCAAACTTCGTACCGCCTAAAAGTTTTTTCTCACCTTTTAAACCTTCCCTAGACTTCCACGAACCTATCAAGACCAAAATTAGCCAAATCGGTTCAGCAGTTCTCGAGTTTTAGCGAGACTAACGAACATGAATTCATTTTTATTTATATGTATAATATATGCATATTGTACCGGTGCGAAGCCGGGGCTGGTTGCTAGTAATATATATATTGCATATCACAAAATTAAGGAAACTTTACAAATCCACTAGCTTCAATCAGCGGCTTCGCCCGCGATCCCGTGTTATAAAATGTAGCCTATATGATACTCCAGACTATAATCTATGGAGCGAGGGGGGACTGGGATGCCGTCTCCTCCTTTTGCGAAGCAGTCATGCTTTTGCTAGCTAAGGAGGAGGCGGGACGCGTGAGGCAGCGAAGCGCTGCCTCCTCGCAACCCAGCCATCGCGAAGGACACACCGGGCGTCGGGGATCGCGAGACGATCTCCGGCCACCGTAAGCGCGGGCCTGCGGACGGCGAGCATGGGTGGCTCCCCGTCCGACCAGAAACAGACCCGAGAGTACGGCGCCGAGCGTTCCGGGCGCGCATCAAAGAGCTATCAGAGCACCACAGATGGAGCCCAATAGGGCCGATGCCGATTCGGAGTCGCGGAGAACGAACGGGTAACCGGGGCTCCGGGTCGACGTGCAGGAGAAGGAACGGGGTGGTTTTTAGTCAGTAAGAGTCTGACACTCCCTCCCGCCTCACCCAGGCTGGAGCAGTCATACGAGTACCGTCAATATAGACACAATTATAGAACAATAGGTTTCGGTCACCGGTGACCGCTTGGTGTTTGACAGTTTAAAAAAAAGACCATAATCTATCCATGTTCCAGATTGCATCCCGATCCCTTCAGCCGTATTGACGTGATTGAGTGACAATGACATACACACAAACACACTCACATTTCACTTCTATATTATTAGGAAGATCTATACATCTTAGGTATCAATTTTATGAGCACCTTATACCTCTATTGAGTCCCGGAGAACCTAACGGGTAACCGGGGCTCCGGCTCGACGTGCAGGAGAACGAACGGGGTGGTTTTTAGTCAGTAAGAGTCTGACACTCCCTCCCGCCTCACCCAGGCGGGAGCAGTCATTCGAAGATTTTCCCCTCTTAAAAAAAAAATACCTCTATTGAGGGGACATAGAATACTAGAGTTGCACACACCCTGGTGTGTTACCGGTTGCCGGCTCTATGCAGGACTAGGACTAGGCTGATGTAAATTGAAGTTGAATAAAAATTCTTTCTTTAGTTTCATTTTCAAAGTCAAAGTCAAAGTCAAAATCATATATTTTCAATTAAACCAGGAAGGCACTTTAGAACGTCAACAACAAAAATTTAAAAGTGAAGCTATTTGATAATTCCGTGGAGTAGATTCCTATGGAGAAGAACGAGCTAGAAACTCCATAGGTTACTCTTTTTCAATCAGGTTCACAATACAATTCTCTAGTTACATAGTTTTGTTGGTTCGACTGTGTGAGAACTATGTAACACCTAAGAGTCAAAGAGATTGACTATTTTAGTCATTTTAAAGTTGTAACATAACATCACGCCTTTTATCCCCCAGGGGGTAGGCAGAGGTGTACATTATGCCACTGTACAATGTAATACCCACTTTTCACTATTTATGTTATGAGTCCCATGTAATAGGGGGTGAGCTTATTTCCACATACTGGGCACATTTCCAGACTCTGTGCTAAAACTGAGATTTTTAAAAATCCAGGAATACTTTGCCAGACCCGGGAATCGAACCCGAGACCCCTGGCCCGGTAGTCGCACTTGCGACCATTCGGCCAACGGGGCAGTCTTTAAAGTTGTATAAATATAATTATGCATAATTGTGTTAATTATCTCACCCCCTATTACATGGGACTCATAACAACTAGTGAAAAGTGGGTGTTACATTGTACTGTGGTAGAATGTGCACCTCTGCCTACCCCTTCGGGGATAAAAGGCGTGATGTTATGTGTTAATTAAGTCAGTACTGAATTAAAAATAATATTTTTTGTTTCCAGGTCCCTATTAAATTTCGAAGAGATGCTGGAAATATCTGATTTATACAAGAATGACACTGTACTGGCTTAATGTAACCTTCTTTGATTTGTTTTATGCTTGTTTTGTCATTTTTATGTTTAATATTAAAATATTTGAGGCTTCTTTGATGTTTCTTCTTTGGTCTCCCCCTGAACCTAATCTAACAGATAAATAAAATTGTAATGTCTGTTTATAATATTAAAATAGCTGCCATAAAAATCGTGGTTTTTAAACTTAAATTTTCCATTATTCAAGTCACTTATTCATAAGGCAAAGTCAAGTCTGTGTGGAAGGTCGCGGAGAACCTAACGGGTAACCGGGGCTCCGGCTCGACGTGCAGGAGTAGGAACGGGGTCGTTTTTAGTCAGTAAGAGTCTGACACTCCCTCCCACCTCACCCAGGCGGGAACAGTCATTCGATGATATTCCCCCCATAAAAAAAAAGTCTGTGTGGAAGTATATACAGAGCTGTTATAACCAGTGATCGGAAAAAGGTGAGCTAATTTACCTAAACTTCAAGGAACAAAAACAAAAAGTGGAGACTTCCTTACTACAACTTCCAAATTAACAAATTATATAACAAAAGCTAGAAAGAAACCGCAACTTTTGTCACGATTTTAGGTTTTTGTTAATTTTGGTGTTGAATAATTTTATTTTATGCTCTTTCTTACATCTTAAAATTTTTTTTGTTGAAAACAATAAAGTTTTAATTTTGTTTGGTTTTGTGTTAAATTTAAGAAATAAAATCACGAAACGAAATCAATTGTTTTCTGTATTAATAACAATTATATTAAATGTAATATATAATTCCGATCGCTGGGTATTACACACCTGTTTTGATTTGGTTTTCAACTGCGGTTTTATTTCCAACTTTCTTATTTAAATTTAACATAACATCACGCCTTTTACACCCGAAGGGATAATCAGAGATGCACATTACAGCACTTAATGCCACTGTACAATGCCTCTAGGAATAGAGCGATAGAGCGCTATATGTTTGGGTCTACCCAATTTTAATACTAGAGGCAAAAATAAGTTAGCTATACCGCAATTTAGACTGTCCAAAGTACAGAAATCCTTTATGGGGTTAGGTATTAAATGCTATAATAAAATACCAAATAGCATACTAGATCTCAATGACAGTAAATTTAAAACATATATTAAGCGCGAATTATGTAATCAAGCTTACTACACTGTATAAACATCAAACCGATCCTGTAATAATCCTATATCCAATATATTTCCTCTCCAAATCTAAATTTACCGCCAACATTACCGGGCTCAAAGCACATGCGAACGAGTCCTACGACTTGTCGATGCGCGCGCAGCGCCGCACAGAGTGGCAAAAAAGAACTAAAAAAGATATGGCGATCTAAGCGTCGTCGTCGCGAAGTGTCCGCAAAATTAATTTCTATTATATATAAAACACCTCGCTAGTGGTTCACTGACTGTTTCTGGTGTTCGATCAACCCTGCCTGACTTGGTGATAGCAAACAAAACTGTGCAAGTTCTGTGGTTCGAGAATTAGCTGGCCGGCCGGCGTACGCCCCGTCGTTGGTGAAGTTCCCGTCAACTCCTGATCTGCATCCAGGTTAGTTTATGCATTCCCTACTGATCGTCACAGGATTTCGTCAAGACTAGATTCAGGGCAATGCAGTGGCTACTCCAGCGAGGTTCATCCATTATTTGGTGCCTCCTGTGAGGACAAAGTACCTCACGTATTCGAGTGTCAGACTCTTACTAAGTAAAAACCACCCCGTTCCTACTGGAGTCCTGATCTTCGAGCCGGAGCCCCGGCAACCCGTTAGGCCTTCCACGGCTCCGTATCGGGCATCAGCCCTGTTGGGCCCCATCCAATAGGGCTGATGCCCGATACAGCACCTGTGGTGGTCTGATAGCTCTTTGAGGCATGCGCAGAACGCGACGCGCCGTTACAATCCATCCCTTGAACTATCTTCACTTAAAAAATCAGGTCAATTCGTCGCTCCGTTTTACTGTGAAAGACGGACAAATAAACACATAATCATGAAATAAATAATCAACTTTATTTTCAGAAGAATAAAGTATATTTACAGAAATGGATACAATAATGAAGATTTAAAGAATGTTTATAACTAAAAATGAATGAATGTGTCAGCCTAGCCCACGCCGTACTATTCTGAAATTTATTTTGCAATGTCACTTCTGAACCCGCAGTTTCTGAACATAAGCGATTTCGACACTAGCGCCACCAGGTGATGACGGAAGGGAGTAGAATTATGTCAAGTGAATATTTTCACATTCTGGGTTTTATAGCATTTCGACTTTTTGTTGGAGTCTCCGTATTGGGTTTTTAAAATGTGACTTGCGATTGAGTTAACTATTTTCAAAATAGTACTAGGTACAGCGCTGGTATTCTACTGACCCCATGAGGTGTCAGAAAATAGAGACAACATTGATTATTTACTATTAAAAATAAGAAACAAATCAAAATAAAAATAAATTAGTTTTCCTGGTTTTTGCTTTGTAGATAGCTTTAAGTTATATTATGACCTCTGTTTTCCTTATAAAACTATTGTTATACGTGTTAATGGGAAACCAAAATGGATATCTCGTGGGTTAAAGAAATGTAGTACAAAGAAAAAACATTTACTTTGGAAGTTTAGATTTAAACCTACTGTCAGCAATAAAACCATATACATGACTTACTCAAAATTGTTTAAAAAGATTATTAAATTAACACAACTTGCTCAAAATAATTATAAAATTAAAACCTCATTCAACAAACCCAAAACTATGTGGAATTTCATAAACAGGTCAAAAACTAATATTCCTCGCGACTCAATTAATAGAATTAAGGTAAATGACAATATTGTTACCGATCCTGGTGCAATAGCTAATGCTTTCAATAACTTTTTTATTGACAAAATAAAGCCAATATCAAACTGCGGCAAAAATGTGACATCAAAAATTGTAAGTGCTAGTAATTCTATTTTTATACCTCCTAGCATACCAAATGACATTCAACAAATTATTAATGGACTAAAAAACACAAATAGTGTAGGAATTGATGACATTTGTACTAAAATAATAAAATTAGTTAACATAAGTATTTCTGGACATTTGAGTTATATATTAAATTTGTGTATTTGCAATGGTATTTTTCCGCATAGATTGAAAACCACAATAATAAAACCTATATTTAAAAAAGCTGACAAAGAGTCAATGAAATTTTACAGACCCATTGCATTAGTTAATTAATATAATAAATTAGTTAATCTTCGAAAAGTACATTCATAATAAAATGTATACATATTTAGAAAAAAATAATTTACTGTGTCAAGAACAGAAGGGATTTAGAAAAAGTAAAAGCATTAATTTGGCTATTTATGATTTCTATAAGACAATAATGGGTAACGTCGATAAGAGGACCCCAGTATGCGCTATTTACTGCGATATGACACAAGCATTCGATTATGTGGATCATCGCATACTTTTAAATAAATTACAAGCATATGGAATCAGGGGAACAATTTTAAAATTGATTGAATCGTATATTTCTAATAGATCTCAATTGACCGCAATAAATAGAGTGAACTTAAGAACCAGGTTCGAGGTTGAATATAGGTCAGAACCGCGAGGTAGCAGCTATGGTGTTCCGCAGGGAAGTGTATTAGGCCCCCTTTTATTCATAATATATATTAACGATCTACCTAAATTTACACACCATCCAATGTCATTGTTTGCTGACGATAGTACAGTTTCCATCCAATGTAGAGCAAGTGAAATGTACCAAAATGACATAAATAAGTGTCTATCCGCAATAATCCACTGGTTAGACAATAACAATTTAAAAATCAATTTGGAAAAAACCCAAGTTATGCACTTCAGTCAAAGACCCCAATACCAAAACATAGTTGTTAGTTACGATGGTCAGCCCTTACAGGAAGCAGATTCAGCCGAATTTCTGGGCTTAATTATTGACAAAAAACTAAACTGGAAAAACCATGTAGCTGACCTCTCCAAAAAACTAAGTAGCACTGCTTACGGTCTCTACAAAATAGCCTCGATAGTTAATACTGACGCTGTGCTTACCGCCTATCATGGACTTGCAGCGTCTAGATTGCGATATGGAATAGTTTTTTGGGGAAACTCTACAGATAGTGATATTGCTTTTAAGGCACAAAAACGATGCGTACGAGCTATGTTTGGTCTTCAACCAACAGACAGCTGTAAGCCGCACTTTATCAGGCATGGCATCCTTACACGTCCGTCTCTGTATATACTTGAGGTAGCAATGTTTGTGCATAGAAATCCTCACCTTTTCGAACGGCTGCGTGATATTGTGCCGCGAAATCGACGGAACAATAATAAGCTGTGTCTTCACACAGCAGTAACGAGTCTTATGGGAAAGAGTCTTTTATGTATGGCGCCAAAAATATACAATAAAATCCCAAACGACATAAAACAATTCAATATCAGTATATTCAAAAATAAATTAAAATCCGTATTATCCAAGAAATGTTATTATAATGTAAATGACTTCTTTAATGACGGTAATTTGTAGGACATTTATAAGTTTAACTTTTATTTATTTTAGCACTGACATTTTAATGTATTATACTATGACATTTTGATTTTATTTTTTTGTTATAATAACTTTATTGACTTAAGCTAACAATATTTCATACGCCTGTGAGGGCAGATTTTGGTGGTACTAACTTAATACTGTGATTATAATTATTTACCCAAAATGTAATGAATAAATGATTTTGATTTGATTTGATTTGATCTGGACATCTCTGCTTTGTTCAGTAAGGACCTGAAACAAAACAAAAATTTGATTTCTTAACACCACGATTTCGTTCGAACTAAATAATTATTTTTGTGCTGGGTAGTCCATTTGTAGAGGAAGGCTATAAGCCATAAAACACCACACTGCGAGCAGTAGGAGCTGCTAGGCTATTTTGTAAGAAGTTACAGTATTTCCTTGTGATACTGGGGACCTTAGGGCTAAGAAAAGAAACATTGGATAAGGGCCCCGGGTCATTGCGTGCCCAAGGGCCGCCGTGTAGTCTAAAACAGCCCTGTCTAAGGGCTCGTACACAAAACTGGGATGCGACGTCGCATCGCAAAAATATGCGAGCTCCCTCTACGCATCGCAACGACTTGCGAATTGATTCGCATCGCGCATCAAAATCTTATCTTCCCAAAATCTTCTTTGTTTCTTTTTCCTGTATCTCCTAAGCAATAACAGAAGTGCACACTTCTCTTTACGATCCATGGCACGACCTAGTTTTTAATTTAAAATACGTTTAGTACGGTTGACGGTCGTCGAAGGAATAGTCACCCTGGGAGACGCCTTGTCGCACGAAATCGCATCACAGCAATTCGCATCGTATTTTTTTGCGTTGCGAATTCGCATCCCAGTTACAAAACTGTGTACGAGCCCTTAGACAGGGCTGTCTTAGACTACACGGCGGCCCTTGGGCACGCAATAATCCAGGGCCCTTATCCAAAGTTTCTTTTCTTACGTAGCCCTGCAGTAGGTTTTCCTCCTGTATCGTGGGTGCGTTAACAAACGTCCGTTAACGTACATATGACACCCAGACCCGGGACGACAATTTTTGAATCACACAAAGATTTTCTCCGTTGGGGAATCAAACCCGCTGCACGTTGCACGGCAGCCGTGTACCGCGTAACATGTAGCCAGTTGCGGGTCTGTCGTAGAAATTGTCGGTCCTTCGGGGCGCCCTGAGAATGGGGACCCTGCGCACGGACCCCGAGTGCCCTCATGGTAAACACGGTGTAGGGACACCCACACACATATTCATGTAAATGCATGTACACGTTTATGTGTGTAGTTCGTCATATTACATGATTCCCACCGAACGATATTTTTGTATTGGCAGTCAGGAATTGTACCCTTATAAGATAGCACGTACTGTGAATCAAACAATAAACTGTATTCTATTCATATGTTATTAACGTGTAATACAAAGACAATATAATTAATTCTCACTAAGTGTTAACGAACTTTAATTCCTGCTCCTACATTGGTGACCCCGATAAAGAACAGTTTGTGAGAACTTTATTAGTGAAATAATTTCGAAAACTTATTATTTTCGGACCGTGAAAATGACAACCGGTATACCTACTCATCCGGTTCCTGTTCCGCCGGCAGACGTTTTGGCCATTTCCATAGCGTCTCGCATTCCAGACTTCTGGGGCGACCAACCCCGCGTATGGTTCATACGAGTTGAGGCTGTACTAGCTCCACAAAAATTGGGGGATGACGCGAAGTTTGATTTGGTAGTATCTAAACTACCCAAAGATGTAATTATGCAGTTGAGCGACTTTTTAACAAAACCTCCCGAGACCGGAAAGTTTTTGGCGCTGAAAACGAAATTATTTACGTTGCTCGAAGATTCGAAGACAAGACAAATAGAGAAGCTCATCGGCGAAATGGAATTGGGCGACCAAAAGCCCTCGCAGCTCCTTCATCGCATGAGAGACTTGGCTCGAGATAAAATACCGGATGACACACTAAGAGTATTATGGCAAGGTCACTTACCTTCGACCGTGCGAGCAGTGTTAGTTGTATCGGAGACCAAGGGTTTAGACAATTTGGCCGTCATCGCCGACAACGTTGCAGAGGCTACGCGTATGAACCAGGTATCAGCGGTCGGGCAGAAACCTACAGCCCACGAGCAGCCCGAAGATTCTGTCACCATAGCTACTATTGCGGTTGAACTGGCAAAGATGAATGCCAGGTTGACGAACATGGAGCGTTCGAGGTCAAGGATGAGGCAAGATGGCTACCGTCACCGTCAGGCTTCAAGATCGTCGTCGAGACGTCGAGTGCCCGGCGCAGCTAATCGGCTGTGCAGTTACCACTTCCGCTACCGTCATCGGGCTCATAGGTGCATTCCACCATGTGCGTGGAAATCGAAGCCTGCTGTGGAAGGAAACACGAACGACAGGGCGAGGTCGGAAAACTAGGAAGTGAGGTGCAGTCTTCGTCCGAGGTCTGTGCCGTGGTCCCTTGCCCCCGTTTATCTGTGATGGACTATAATTCAGGACTACGATTTCTTGTCGATACTGGTGCCAACGTATCGGTTATACCGGCAGCAAAAAGGATTTTTAAAGGTAACCCATGCACTGATTATAAATTATATGCGGCCAACGGTACCGAAATTGCAACTTACGGTACAAAATCATTAGTTTTAGACCTGCGACTACGCAGACCCTATCGTTGGGAATTTATAATAGCCAATGTGACTAGGCCCATTTTAGGGGCAGATTTTTTGTCTCATCATAAAATATTGGTTGATCTACATAAAGGCAAACTAATTGATCAAGTCACAAATATAAATGTTTTGGCATCTATTGTGAATGTTCATCAGCAGTCTATCAATTCAGTAGTAGAAAATCATCCGTACTACGATCTACTCAGTTTGTACCCTGATATTACCAAACCAGCGTCATTTAAGGAAACTCCCGCGCACAATGTTTTACACTATATAGAGACAACAGGTCCACCTGTTTATGCGCGTGCTCGACGCTTACCGCCTGATAGATACGCTAAAGTAAAAGAAGAGTTTAGAGTTATGCAGGAATTGGGTATTTGTCGGCCATCCAAGAGCGCTTGGGCAAGCCCGCTGCACGTCGTTACTAAGAAAAACGGCGAACTACGGCCTTGCGGCGATTATCGTCAGTTGAATGCGATAACCAAGCCCGATAGATACCCAATACCACGTTTGCACGATTTCACCTACGTGTTGGCAAATAAAAAGATTTTTTCTAAGCTAGACATTAATCGGGCATATCATTGCATTTGTGTAGCACCTGAAGACATAGAAAAAACAGCGATAATAACTCCATTCGGCCTTTTTGAGTTTCCTCGCATGACCTTTGGTTTGCGGAATGCGGCACAAACGTTTCAAAGGTTCATGAACAACACTGTTTTGCAGGGACTAGATTTTTTATTTAATTATCTTGACGATGTCATCATTGCCAGCGAAAACGAGACTCTTCATCGTGAGCATTTAAGGTTGGTTTTTGAACGGTTTAACACTTATAGCATAACAATTAACTTGAGTAAATGTAGTTTTGGACAGTCGCGCATAGAATTCTTAGGCCACGAAGTCAGTATAGACGGTATTAAACCACTCGATGAAAAAGTTGAAGCCATAGTAAATTATCCTAAACCAGATACCATAGCGGATTTACGACGTTTTCTTGGAATGCTAAATTTTTATAGGCCTCATCTTCCTAATTTAGCTTCTTATCAATACGAGCTCAATCGTTATTTAGCAAAGTCTAAGAAAAATGACAAGACTAAGATTTGTTGGAATGCTAATTCAGAAAACGCGTTTGAAAATTGTAAAATAGGCCTTCAGAAAGCAGTTACCCTGTCACATCCGTTACCAGAGGCACCCTTAGCCTTGATGACGGATGCCTCCAACACCTGTATAGGAGCGGTGTTGCAACAAAAGGTAAGTGGATCCTGGAAGCCGCTAGGATACTTTTCAAAAAAGTTAACACCGACCGAGCAAAAATACGCCACTTATGATCGCGAATTACTCGCCATATACACAGCTATTAGATATTTCCGGAAATCGTTTGAAGGACGACCTCTGACAGTGTATACAGATCATAGACCACTATGTCACGCATTATCGAAAATAGGAAAAGATGATAAAGAAACACCTCGAAGAGTGAGACATCTTTTATTTATTAGTGAATTTACGATCGACATTAAACATATTAGCGGTAAAAATAATATAGTAGCGGATGCCTTATCGCGCGTGGAAACAATTTTGTGCCCAACTGTACTCAACTATAACGAACTTGCTGACGCGCAAGTGAAAGATGAGTACATCATACGATTAACGCAACGTTTAGATAACACTAATAATGTTAAATTAAAACAAATGTTATTACCTAATTGCAATAAACATATTTATTGCGAAATTTCGACTGACGTCATTAGACCATATTTGACGGAAAATTTCAGAAAACTTGCTTTTGAAAGTATTCACAAATTAAGTCATCCCGGCGTGCGTACCACACGCAAGATGATGTCTAAACATTTCTTTTGGCCGGGAATGAATCGAGATGTAGGACAGTGGGCTAAGACCTGCATCCAATGTCAGAAGTCAAAAATAAGTCGCCATGTAATGTCTGGTTTGGGAGAGTTTCCTAAGGCAGCGCGTTTTGAGCACATCCACGTGGATATTGTTGGTCCCTTACCAACTTCTCCACAAGGATTTAAGTACTTGGTGACAATTATAGATAGGGCTACACGTTGGCCAGAAGCCTTTCCTGTAGAGGAAATAACAGCAGATGTAATATCAAAATGTATTTATGAAGGCTGGATAGTTAGATATGGATGTCCTGTACGCATTACCACCGATCAAGGGCGACAATTTGAGTCAAATTTATTTTATAGATTGATGAAATTTTTAGGCATTTACAAGATACGCACCACTCCATACCACCCGCAAAGTAACGGGGTTGTAGAGAGGTGGCATAGATCTTTAAAATGTGCCCTTATGACACGTTTAAATAGCAATACCACTTGGATAGAAGAATTGCCGACAGTACTGTTGGGACTTCGTGCGGCAATGCGTACAGACAGTGGGATAAGTGCAGCAGAGTTAGCTTTCGGGAAAACTTTACGTTTACCAGGCGAGTTCTATGACACTTCATTAGATAAGGATTGTAACAACCCATACAGTCGCGTAGAGAAGATACGCGAGAATATTAATAGCTATCAGCCGACAAGAGATAAAACGGACTCTCGCAAGATTTTTGTCTATAAAGCATTAAAGGACTGTGAGTACGTTTTCGTTAGAGATGATATGGTCCATAAGTCGCTTAAACCACCTTACAATGGTCCATTCAAAGTTTTAGATAGGTCGCCTAAAACTTTCAAAATTCGATTGCCAGACCGCGAAGCATGCATTTCAATAGATAGGATGAAACCTGCTTTCGTGGTAAAGGACATCAAAACTGCTGATAATAATGTACCCAGTGCACCCGTTGATTCCCATAACGCGCAAAATAATTTCCCACCGCAAAATTGTCTAGGAAAGCAACATGTAACCAGAAGCGGTAGAGTAACGCGAGTACCCGTGCGATTCGCGTTATAAGTTGTGTCCAGGGGTTACAATTACATTTATTGTTAACTAAGTTTATAGTAATTCCCATGAGTTTATCCGTGTAATAGATGTATTATTGTTTAATATTGTTTTATGTCTTCGTATTATTCTTTTATGCTTCTATTACTGTTTTATGTTTAGATTACTTATGAATACCTTAGTTATATTGAGATGTACATTAGGCAAGTAAATATATTACTTACATGTATATCGTAATCAATAGGTATGATAATAAATAATTAATTTAACCAAGCGAAGTCGCTGGTATGTTATAGTATTAAATGTAATAATTCAAATACAGATGATCATGCAACTCTCATGCTCACCTATGTATTTTCATTATAGAATTGCATATTGCATATTACTTTTATGATGACTTGTTTATTTGTTATTAAATTATATTTCACATTATGTATTGATTTAGCAATTTTGAATAGGCATTTTGCACTTCTAACATTACGAAACATTAATTTAGCTAGTTTTATATTAAGACTCTATTGATATCACTTCCATTTTGTCACAGACTGTAATCGCTTGTACATTATAGTTAAGTGTTGTTATGGGCAACCGTAGTTCTACTGGTAATATAGCTGTCGCTCAGGCACAGATCAACACAGAGGAACTATCAAATAAAATAAACTTCATGGCAATAGTCATGGTTTTACTGGCAGTAACTGCGTTTGCTGCCATATTGTACTGCATCAGGCAGCAATGTCATCACCGAGTCAAAAGTTGGCTCAGGCGTGAGGTGACGTTGGCCAACATGGCCCCACCCGTGGTCCGTGTGCAGACGGTTCCGCAGCAGCCGGCCACCGCCGCTGCCGCCCCAAACGTTACCACGGCATATATGTAGTGTTAGTGATATACTCATAGGGTTGTGTTGTTTCGCCAATATTATAATAATAATAATAATAATAACCTTTATTGTACACCTTAAATAAATGGAATATACATTAACGTTATAATAATAAAAAATAGTAGGGTACAAAGGCGGCCTTATCACTAATAGCGATCTCTACCAGGCAACCTTTGGGTGAATGGAGCACTATTCAATGGAAGTGGAGGTTGTTCTTGGTGTACTCAGGTACTTATACATTATTTTTACAAGTAAAATATATATTCTCTAAATAAATAGTATATTTAAAATAAAATATAATACTTACATAAGACCTTATACATACAAACATACCCATATAAATATCTATACATACAACATATATACATATATATATACATATATTAATACATAAATAAAAATATAGTACAGATGATGAATAGGTGACAGTAAAAGAAGAAACAAAAAGAAATAGTAATGGACTACAACGTGGAGAGATAATGGTTTTTCACAAGTGCTTTGAACCTAACAAGTGATTCTGCTTGTCTGACAGAAAGTGGCAGAGCATTCCACAGTCGAACAGCTCGTACTGTAAACGATCTGTCGAATGATCTGCTCGCATGCTGGGGCATCTCAAGCTTCATATCCTCCGACGACCGTACTGGTCTAGAATGTGTGTCATGGTAGAACTGGAAACGTTCTTTGAGATAGTGGGGGGTAGTAGGATTAAACAGTATACTGTAGAGTAAGGATAAGATATGAGTATCCCGGCGAAGGCGGATCGGCAGCCACTTGAGTTTAGCGCGATATTCGGAAATATAATCATATTTGCGTAAACCAAATATAAACCGTATACTAAAATTTTGGAGTCGCTCAAGTTTATCTAGCTGCACTTCGGTAAGATCTGGATAGCTGACGTCAGCATAATCGAGGATGGGAAGAAGAAGTGATTGAGTAAGCGCAATTTTAGTAGCAGTCGGAAGAAAGTTCCGAAGTCTACACAAAGACTTCGCAGACGCAAACATTTTCCGACTTACTTGTTTCAGTTGAGGTTCCCAAGTGAAGTCTCGGTCCATGACAATACCCAAGTCTTTTACTGTGTCACTGTATGGGATTGTGGTACCATTAAAAATAATTGAAGGGATCTGCGACCACCTAATTCTACAGCGTAAGCGGGGGCTACCGACAACAATGACCTGTGTTTTCGCGGGGTTAACTTTCAAACCATAGGTCGCACTCCATTCCGAGATTCGTGCCAAGTCCGTATTCACCATCTTTACTGCCTCGGAGAATTCATTAGGAGGTGCTTGTGAGTAAATTTGCAGATCGTCGGCATACAAGTGGTAGGAAGACAGAAGTTCATTAGAAATGGAATTTATAAAAATTGCGAAGAGTAGAGGAGAAAGAACGCCCCCTGCGGTACGCCAGCAGCCGTATCAGACCAGGAAGAGTATGAACCCTCTATGGCGACACGCTGCCGGCGGCCACACAGGTAACTACGAAAGAAATCAATCACAGTTGCAGATATGTTAAGAGAGTCCAATATTCCAAGCAGTATATCAAAATCAACGGTGTTGAAAGCATTGCTGAAGTCTAGCAAGGTGAGCAGAGTTAGATTGCCGTTTTCAACAGCGGATCGTATGTCATCAGTGATATGGACTAGAGCCGTAGTGGTACTATGTCCCGGACGAAACCCGGATTGGTAAGGATTAAGGAGACTGTGTTTGGTAAGGAAAGCGCTTAGCTGGTTATAAATAAGACGTTCCAGAACTTTAGAAAGGAAGGGTAAAATAGAAATAGGGCGATAGTCGGAAAAGGATTCTGGATTAGGTTTTTTAGGAAGTGGTGTAACCTGCGCTTCCTTCCATGCAGAAGGGAAGACGCTGCTGGACAGAGAATAGTTAAGGATGTGGCAGATGACAGGAAGGATCTCATCCAAGACAGGGAGTATCATTTTGCGACTGATGCAGTCAGTCCCTACCGCATTGGAACTGATGGAAATTACACTCTTCCTAACACTACAAGCTGTGAATTGATTGAAGAAAAATGGTGGATAGTCGGGAGCAGGAAGGGAAGAAAGATGTTTTAAGGTTTTGGATTTGATAAACCCATTAATGTGAGGGGAAGAAGAAAAATGCTTATTTAGGGATTCAAAATCTAAGTTCCCAGAAACGTCATTCTGACGCTGTTTGCCAACTCCCATAGTTTTTAGAAATGTCCAGACCTTGGCCGGATCGCCGTTTTCTACTGACTTATGAATATGGCGGCGTTGTGCATCCCTACACATCTTGTTGCTACGATTCCGGGCTGCAATGTACTCTTCGCGATTCCCCGGATTAGGTTGGCGTTTAAATTTGGCCTTTGCCGCTGCCTTCTTATGAATCACGACCTTCAGGTCATCCGTTAACCACGGTGCAGGTACATGCTTCATTTTAACTGGTCGTATTGGAGCATGAATGTCATACAACTCAATGAGCTTGTTATTAAAGACATTAATTTTCTCATCAATTGTGTCAGCGGCAAGGAGCTTAGACCAGTCAATGTTGCCGGCATCCTCACGAAGCCTATCATGGTCCATACCACTAAAATTGCGCTGAAAGAGAGTTTTGGGTTTAGATATTATATACTTAGTGAGTGTTTATTTTTAAGATTGTAGTTGTAATAATATAGCTATATAGTGCATTGTGTTGTATTGACACCGAGTTTTGTTTTATATTCTTAATTTTGTTTAAATTTTGTTTAAGACAAAAGTTTTATGTCCTTTGGACTTTTATTTTCGTAAGGGGGGAATGGTGTAGGGACACCCACACACATATTCATGTAAATGCATGTACACGTTTATGTGTGTAGTTCGTCATATTACATGATTCCCACCGAACGATATTTTTGTATTGGCAGTCAGGAATTGTACCCTTATAAGATAGCACGTACTGTGAATCAAACAATAAACTGTATTCTATTCATATGTTATTAACGTGTAATACAAAGACAATATAATTAATTCTCACTAAGTGTTAACGAACTTTAATTCCTGCTCCTACACACGGTACTAACCTTAGATATTATATAATAACTACTTACCGCAGACTTCCTCAGCATCGTTCGTCTGCTTAGACTGAAACCAATCGAGTAATTTACATGATTAAATCTAACTCACTGCCTTATCGGTCGAGTGGTCGCTTGTGCGTTTTCCCGGGTCGGGCGAAATACTAATGGGATTTAAAAAAAAATCTCAGTAGTAGCCTGGAGTCTGGGACTGTGCCCGGTATATGGCAATAGGCTCACCCTCTATTACATGGGACTCATACAATAAATAGTGAAAAGTGGGTGTTACATTGTATAGTGGCATTAAGTGCTGCATGTGCACCTCTGCCTACCCCTTAGAGGATAAAAGGCGTGATATTTTACCGTTTCCACCAACTACCTCTAAACCTTCTCCTAGCTACAAGTTATTTAGCTTGTCGCAGCGATTATACATATAGATAGCACACATACTACATTTGTCATTAATAGATTCGAGTTCGTGTTTTAACACATATTTTAATAGTTTTTTTAAATGTGACGTCACGAATTTTAAATAGGGTTGATGTTGATATGAAGCCACAGATGAATTGACCTGTCGCCGGGGCTCCGGCTCGAAGAGCAGAAGGAACGGGGTAGTTTTAAGTCAGTAAGAGTCTGACCCTCCAAAGGCGGGAGAAGTCAGTGAATGATTTCCCCCCAAAAAAGGAACCCTTGTCACACTGTATCACATTTCGACGACCGTTTAAGATGGTCGCTTACCATCAGGTGACCAGGTGACCTGTTCACTCGTTTGCTGCCCTACGCTACAAAATACTTACAAGGTAGTCCTTTGGTGGTGGAGTTCCTTCGAAGTCAATTTCATCTATGATGACGTCATGACCCACATCGATATGGGTGATCCTATGGAACGGAACACGGTGCATGAAGTCGGTGAAATGTTCTCCGTTCAGCATCACCTAGCGGGAGATGATGAGTTAGATTTTTCTATGAACTTATTTCAGGACTGCCTGCCTCGTTGGCCGAGTGGTTGCAAGTGCGACTGCCGGGCAAGGGGCCTCGGGTTCGATTCCCGGGTCGGGCAAAGTATTACTGGGTTTTAAAAAAAATCTCAGTAGTAACACGGAGCCTGGAAATGTGCCCGGTATATGGCAATAGGCTCACCCCCTATTACATGGGACTCGTAACATAAATAGTGAAAAGTGGGTATTGTTACACTGTACAGTGGCATAATGTACACCTCTGCCTACCCCTGGGGATAAAAGGCGTGATGTTATGTGATGTTACTTATTTCAGGAACTAGATCGAATTATACAGGGTGACTTGTAACTCGACGTATTACTCTCGGGAGATGATAATATAACTAATTTCCTACAAAATTAGCCCTGAGGTCTCTGGTCCGAAGGTGGCTAGTTTCTGAAATTATTCAGCATTTTCGGTTTTGGTGAAAAAATCTCGAACTACAAAAACATTTATAAATAAAAACTACTGGTGTGATTTAAGTGATTTTAATTTGTTGTCAATACCTCAATAAACATTTATTAATACTAATAATACTCTCAGAAACGTCATTCGTTTTAAAATAGTAAGTAAATTCGTATCATATATTGTTTTGAGTCACTAATTTGGTCAATAGAAATGATATTATTATATAAATGATATGATACTAAGCGTACAAACTAGTAGAAAAAAATCTTCTTTGGTTTATTAGCTACTCAAATACGTTAAATTGTTTATAAAAATACTGCCTCGTTGGCCGAGTGGGCGCAAGCGCGACTGCTGGTCAAAAGTCTCGGGTTCGATTCCCAGGTCGGGCAAAGTATTACTGGGCTTTTAAAAATCTTAGTAGTAGCACGGAGTGTGGAATTGTGCCCGGTATATGGCAATAGGCTCACCCCCTATTACATGGGACTCATAACATAAATAGTGAAAAGTGGGTGTTACTTTGTACAGTGGCATTTAGTGCCGTAATGTGCACTTCTGCCTACCCCTTCGGGGATAAAAGGCGTGATGTTATGTTATGTTGTTTATAAAATTTTCAAAAATAAATTAATAACTTGATTATAAGTGAAGTGTAACGGGCAATTTTAGAAACATCATTATTTACTAAATTTTGTTCAAAGTGAAAGGTCATCATAGGAACCTTTCCTATGATGACCTTGAATGATACATGCCCGCACACTCTTCCTTATATCAGTCACTCTTGAACTGAATGAGCGTCTTATTTCTTCAGCTACTTTAATCAATCAAATATCGCCCGGATTATTTGCGTTGCAAGTACTTATAATATTTAAAATCATTTTTTGTTATTGATCTTATTTTGCTAAGTTAAGTCCGTTTGCATGTTTACAAAATGAAGAAAATAAGGGAAGCCTATTACTAGTCTTCATCTCTGTAATTCACGCAAACTATTGTAAACTATGTGTAACGCTGTTGGTTTTCTAAATAAATAAAATAAAATTAAAAAAAAATATAAGCATTTTCGTTCAAAAATAACGACTATGACATATCGATGGGTACCCAAGATGAATCTTCTATGTGCGGTTAATCAGAAACATCTAAGGACTGGAGATTGTGACGAGTTCTTAAAGTGTGTACCACAACCACATGAGCATTACACATGTATCTTACATTTTTGTTTGTATTTACATTTACTATTTGATCTATACATTTTTCTAATCACAACTTTTCACACACATACGCACACATACACATATACACGCATAGTCTGCAGAATTTATTTTATCTAAGTATTTAATTTCATGTTTAAATTTATTTTCTTTTCCTTATTGAGGGGCGGTACCGCCGTCAGTGAGTCACTGCAGGGTGCCACCTGAAAATCAGCGTTGGGCAGGAATGCTCAACTATATGCTGAGGTGGAGGCCCTTTTGGCATGTGCACACGCAGTATTACATTATTTATATTATGGTGTTTTTTTTTGTGTATTTAATTTGTCTTTATATCAAAAACTTATTTCAATTGTTTCGTATTGTGTGTAAATTATTTTCTTATATTTTGATGATTTTTGTTATTATTTGTGTAAGTACCTATGTACTTGTATTTTTTATTTTTCATAATCTTTGTTTGTGTGCCATGTGCCAAATAAATGCTTTTTCTTTCTTTCTTCTTTCATGTAAAAGACTATACTATATCTAATAAAACGCGCGGGTCTGTCTACGTTCATATGGTGTGCAAATTTTTCCAAAATCCTCATAAAATTGCGTTTTACTATGCTCTGGCGCCAAAACTAAGTACAGTGAAACCTGGTTAAGTGAGACATCTAGGGACCTGCAATGCCGTTTCACTTATAGAGGTATTCCACTTACCCAGTGTCTCAGATATACAGGTATAAATAAATATCTGTCTCATTTACAGAGGGTTCCATTAATAGGGGTGGACTTGGAATTACGTATGGAATTTGTGGGTAGAATAAGAATGAGTAAACAAACAATGTTATCTCAGTTACAGAGGTTTATGCATATAAAGTTTACTCGTTGTCTCAGTTATAAAGGTAACTATGATGATAAATCGAAATAACAAATCCCAGAAATAGAGGTTTACCTCGTCCCACTAACAGAGGTAATTCAGTGCCAAAGTGTTGGGACCTTTGCATGAGTTCCAGTTATGAAGGTTTCTCACTTATCCAGGTCCCACCATCAAGTTTCACTGTATATTACAGAAAAGTTGTCGAGACAGAAATTGTAGATGATTGTGAGTAGATTAATTTTGTAAGTAGTTTACGGTTTTCTCGTCAAATGCATAGGAAAAGAGATATTGTAATAGTAATGTTTTTGTCCGCCATTTTTTCAAGATGGCGGCGTGGCGTATAAAGGTTCAAAATTGACATCGAAAAGAGCACATTAAAATCTACATAATTACCGATTTTCAAAACAGCTGGAAAACATTCCAGGTGGAACTACCTAATTACTGAACTACAGGGCTCCAGCTGGAAGCAGGAGTAGTTGCAGGGTGAAGTTTAGTCAGTAAGTGTCTGACACTCGCTCTCTCTCGCGCCTCACCCAGAGCGCCATTCATTTAATGATTTAACTAAAAATTACGGGTTACTCATGTGAATGTATTGAGAAAAAGCTCTACAAATTTCGAGTCACAGAGAGACTTAATCATGAGCAGCATGCGCGGTCGCGGCGATGTCACGCAGCCTACTGAGAAGTTCCTCAATTGGTGCTATATTCACGTCAGTCACTCGTAGTGTTTAATTAACTCAGTATACGTATCTCACGATAATTATTATAAAAAACATTTAATGATGTTTAATAAACCTTAAAATCATTTTGCAACTTAAACGCGACGATAGCTCTTGTCGATGTGATAAAATAAAAATGCGAGTGGACTGTATATAAATGTACTGAATTGAATAAGAATGGAATGACAAGATGTAGATATGAAAACAAGTAAAAAAAAATGCGTAAGCGCAGCCGTGCGTCTAAGCATGCAACAGCTGACTGGCGCGACGCGGGGTGCGGGCTCGGCTGTAGACCGGCCGGCGAGCCGCAGCCCCCCCGCGTCCCTCGTTCACTGCCGCTGGCGCGCGGGCGCGCCCGGCGATGTTGAGACAGGTGCCTCAACACAACTCTTGTGTCGGTGGTATCCATGGGCGGCATCGATTGCTTACCATCAGATGATACGTCTGCTCGTTTACCCCATAAAAAAACTTCATATGCCACTTACCTTAAAACGATCATAATGACAGACGAAAACGATTTCGAATGAGGATTCACGTGTCAATGGTAAGCCTCCGGAGGTCTCCTCATTGCCCCACAACCCAGAGATGTAATGGTTGCGTACAATATGGCCATCCGTGAAACGAGGATTGAAATGAAAAGCGATGTTTTTGTTGTATTGGAAATCTATCCCGAACCTGAGGAACAAATTGTGCTGTAAATAATCATAATCATCACAGGCCTATTGTGTATACTGTGTACACTGTATACTTGTGTATACTGTGGGCACATGCCTACAGCTGAGCAAAGTATTATCTTCTCACACGGAGAAGTTGTGAATTATTAATCACCACGCTTGCTCAAGGTGGGTTCGCGATTTCAAACTTATAAGTATAAGAAATTATCAGTCCCGGTAACCTCATGCTGTTTGTTTTTCCTCACCTTCACCGTTTGTCAGTGGTGTCTAGGTAATCTATGAAAGTGGATAACTCGGAATAAGTCACATTGGTCGAAATCGCACCCTCATTCATGAGATCCCAGCGAAGCCAGAAATAACACGACTTTAAAACTAACTACGTTTTACTATGAATATGAACTTACCTCCTTGCTGCAAGAGGAGTGCTACCTTTGAATCTTACAATCAGACCGGGGAATATACCCCCAGGAATAGCAATCGTGCTTGGTGTTCCCTGAAAGGAAAAAATACACTATACATCAAAAATTACTATTATCGTTGAATATTCCAAGAAATGGTTTAAGAAAAAATAAAGGACACAAGATACTGCCTTGAGGTATCCCACATTTAATCATTCGACAAGAAGACTTCTTACAGAGGTTATTTCTTTATATTACTTTCTATTACTAATAATATATAGCTATGACTCTGAATACAAGTTGTATCATCGTACAGGTAGACATTAATAGTATTTACAAAGCAAACTATGCCAAAGGTATATTAGAGTTCAAAAAATAACACAAAAGAACATGTAAATAACACTCACCGGATTCATTACAGTAGTATACATCTTTTTAATATGTTTTATCTGTCAAATTAATCGATTGTTGATTTCGGACGGGCTGTCGCCAAATGAATGCCTGGCTATCGTCCGCGCATGGCCTTATAAGTATAAGTACGCCCACGCCAGTAACCGCTAGAATGTTACAAAAGCGAAACGTCACATGGAACATCCTCGTCCTACGCTATACTAGCGTCTGCCAGCAGCTTCGCCCGCGTCCCCGTGGAATGAAAAGTAGCCTTTGTGTTATTCTGGACCATAATCTACTCCTGTTCCAAAATTATTAGCTGAATTGAAAATCTGATTGTATATTAAAACTGGATTAATCTAATACCTATAAACAAAGTAATTTTTGTATGTGTCGTGGTCTAAGTGATTAGTCGGGCATTATTCATAATGCCTGGGCAATATGAACAACTGGGGCTCCGGCTCGACGTGCAGGAGAAGGAACGGGTTGGTTTTTAGTCAGTAAAAGTCTGACACACTCTTCTGCCTCAGCCAGGCGGGAGAAGTCATTCGATGATTTTCCCTACTTAAAAAAAAAGTTGTAAGCATTTTTGCAATTAGTTCCTATTAACTGTAACATGTAACTTTATGTAGAAAGGATGGATGAAAGTCAAGTAACAAAAGAAATATACAAAGCGGATGAATGGGGCCGTCGATAGAGGGCGCCCCAGACGGACATGTACTGACCAGATTGGCGATATATTAAAGCTGGGGTCTAATTAAAAGTACCCTTAACCGACGAGCATGCATGAAAAGATTGATGACTGTTGTTGAAGCGAAAAAGGTATGTAGGAATCGTTGTAATTGGCGTTCCATAGTCTCTGCCTACCCCCATGACTTTTTTTATAATTATTATTACCTGTAATTGCCATATTTGGTGCAAATAAACGTTCTTCTAAAGGTTCTTATTCTTATTATCGAGTAGAGTAATAATAAAAACATTTTATTAGTTAAACTTTATAGTTAAGTAACATAACATAACATAACATAACATAACATAACATAACATAACATAACATAACATAACATAACTTGACGCTTTTTATCGCCAAAGGGATAACCATAGGTGTATAATGCGGCACTTAATGCCACTGCACTATGTTACACCTACTTTTCACTAATTAGGTTATGAGTCCCATGTAACCCTCTAGGTGAGCCTATTGCCATATACCGGGCATCATTTCAGACTCCGTGCTACTGATGGGATTTTTTTTAAAAACTCCGTAATATTTGGCTCGACCAAGGAATCGAACCCGAGACCAAGTACCGAACCCGAGAGAGTATATAGTTAAGTATTTTATAAATTGAAATACTCAGAATTCACTATTACTTCGACAAAATTATAAAGGGCTAAATTTAGAATTTATAGTGTACAGTAGTATAAAACATCACGCTACCATCAATAGGAGCCCAGCAGGAGAAATAAATGTAGATAACTAAGTACTTGGATAATATCGCAGTGGGGTTTTTGTCGGTCACTTGTGGTTTTGTTATCAACGTGCAAATTATATTTTTGGAAATAAATTTATTTATTTTTCTATATCTGCTGCTGGTGAAGGCAGAGATATGGAATGGTGGTTATAGATATGTATACCACCTATGTCAGTACCTACTGCTAACCGACTTCGTAGATAGTGATGCGGAAGTACACTAGACTCATTTCTACCAGCGGCTTCGGCCGCGTCCCCCTGCGATAAGAAGCCTATGTATTATTCCAGAATATAATCTGCCCCTGTTCCAAATTTCATCTCGATCCCTTCAGTCGTTTTGATTTTTTTTTGTTTTTTTTTAAATAGCATAATCGACAATTTTATAGCATAATAATTTTTTTATAGTAAGTAATCGGCGCCGCCCATGGACACCCGAAACACAAAGGCATTACAAGTGCGTTACCGGCTTTTTGAAAATTGGAAATTTGAGGATTGTGGAGTATTCGGCGATTCGAGAGACTAGGGAGGGGCCTAGGGTAACCTCACTCACACGATGAAACACAACACAAGCGTTGTTTCACATCGGTTCGAGAGACTAGGGAGGGCGGTAATTGGGCCTCCGGTAACCTCACTCACACTATGAAACACAACACAAGCGTTGTTTCACATCGGTTTTCTGCTCGGCCGTGGTATCACTTCGTTCGAGCCGACCCATTCGTGCCGAAGCATGGCGAGCCCATACTATTGTGACGATGGTGATATGATACATTCTAAGACTATTGACTATTTATAAAACTAATGCCTAAATACTCAAACGCTACTGAATTTTGAGTCGCGCTGCGGTATAGTGGTGTCATTACAAGTTCTTTGTAAGTATGTAAAATGACAGAGACGGCGCGATATATTTCGTACCACTTAAAATTTAGTAGCCTTTCGGTATTCAGGTGTAATTGTGGGCCCGCCATGCTTCGTCACTGCTGGGCCGGCTCGACCGGAGTGATACCACCAACGAGCAGAAAACCATAGTGAAATAAAAATTGGTAAAAAAAACTTTTTAAGTTAAACGGTTTTATGTTAAACATACATTGTAATGTATAAGATAAATGTACTAAAAACCAAAAAATAATAAAATAGATACAGTCGTGGGAATTATAAACATATGCATAGACTAGACTAAAATAAATCCGTGGGGCACGTCAATTTATAGTGTAACATCACAAAACAAACATTTTAATCAACGATTGTACCTCTAGACAATTGAGGTGCCCCACGGATTTATTTTAAGCTAGTCAAAAAAAACCGTTTAAAAACCGCTTAAAACCGTTTAAAAACCGTTTAAAAAACCGTTTAAATAAAAACCGTTTAAAATAATAACAACCACAGCGTTGTGTTTATCTGTGTGAGTGAGGTTACCGGAGGCTCAATCACCCCTCTCCCCAATTTTGCCCAAACAATCTTCAAATTCTTAATACCTAAAAGGCCGGTAACGCACTTTTAACGCCTCTGGTGTTGCGAGTGTCCATGTGCGACGACGATTGCTTACCATCAGGTGATCCGTCTGCTCGTTTACCGGCTTATATCATTAAAAAGAAAGTAAACCACGCCCTGGGTGAGGCGAGAGTGAGTTTCAGACTTTTACTGATAATTATTAAACTATTATATTACTCATGATAATTATAAAAAAAAACTAACTGCCCGCCACGGGTTTATTACCTGCTCGTCATCTATAATTGGCTACTTGCCAACTAGTCAAGTTCAATACTTTTTTCGAACTGTTAAAAACGACAGTTTTCTATGAATTTTGTACGAGATTGTGTATTGTGACGTCATGTTTTTTTTTGCGTCAAACAGCATACTTATTTGATAAAATTTGCTGGAAAAATACTAGAATTGAGTTGGTCATAAAATCAATTAATGAAGTGTGATTATTTTTTAATAATATTTCATTGTATTGAACAGTCGAAATAATTTATTTTTGATTAAGGAAAGTATCCAAATGTAGCGGGATATTTTATAGCCTCCCTCGATATAATAAACTAAGTATCGAACACCAAAAGAAATGTATTATTTATTCCTAAGTTTATGCACAACACATAGACAGTACCTACACAGGAGGAAACTTTTTTTTTAAGGGCGGAAAATCATCGAATGACTGCTCCCGCCTGGGTGAGGCGGGAGGGAGTATCAGACTCTTACTGACTAAAAACCACCCCGTTCCTACTCCTTCACGTCGAGCCGGAGCCCCGGTAACCCGTTAGGTTCTCCGCGACAGGAGGAACAATATATATTCCTCGATAAATGAACTATCCAATACAAAAATAATTATTCACGTAGTTCATATTTCATTGACGTCTTACCGCGGAAACATAACACGTCACATTTATATAGTTGTCTCCTCGCTCGATAGATGGCGTTGGGGTCAAATTAAATCGCGCTATGGTTTCGTTACAGACGTTTGCCTAGGTGCCGGCTGGCCACTTACTACTTGATGTCAGTTCACGAATGTCTATACTTTATGTCCGCATTATTAGTTAATACGTTTGATATGTGAACACATAGGAGGTAAATTATTGCTGATATTTTTGAAATTAGATCTAAGTACGTGAGTGCTAAGGTCTAAAATACACCCTAAACTTTAATGACTAAAGTCTTAGACTATGGGAAACAAATGAAATATAGAGATTTGCTGTTTTCACATTGATGTTCATGTTTTCTGTTTCATTCTTATTTCCTACTGTTTTTCAAATATCGTTCAGCGCCATCTATTACAAGAGTATATAAAAAATATTTGATAAATACTATATACATAATAAAACGCAATGACAAACCATTAAGTTATTACGTATCACAGAAAGGTACATGAAGAAATTTAACAAGAATATGTACTAATTTAAAAATAATAACTATAAGGGGTGAGAAAATTGTATATGAGGCAATTGAAAATGAAATTAAAAAATAATTTTACTTCGATTTTTGTTCTTTATTGTTGTAACTATAAATATATCAATGTATGCGAGTTCTAGTAACTAAGGAAATTGGGAACTTTCCTTAGTCAAAAATATTTTGTTTTTCGACTGTTCAATACAATAAAATATTAAAAAGTAATCACACATTCATTAATTGATTTTATGACCAACTTAATTTTAATATTTTTCCAGCAAATTTTCAAGAAACAAGTATGCTGTTTGACGCAAAAAAAAGTGACGTCACAATACACAATCTCGTACAAAATTAATAGAAAACTGTAGTTTTTGACAGTTCGAAAAAAGTATTGAATTCGACTAGTTGGCAAGTATCCTACTGTTTATTACTTCATCATATGGGTAAAAAAGCTGCCTACCATACCTACTTTCTATTGTCTTTTTATGTGAGTTGTTGCTTTTTACTTCTGACGCTACGCTTCTGAATCACAAAAGAATAAAGATTGCAAATAAAATCCCAACGTTTGCGAGACAGGTTGGAGATAGCAGCAAATTAGTTTTATCAGAAGACTGTCTCGTTGACCGAGTGGTCGCAAGTGCGACTGCCAGTCAAGGGGTCTTGGGTTACAATTCCCGAGTCGGGCAAAGTATTACTGGGTTTGTAAAAAAAATCCCAGTATTATCACGGAGACTGGAATTATGCCCTGTATATGCAAATACGCTCACCCCCTATTACATGTGGGATATATGAGGACTTCTATCTACCCCTTTTCTACGCTGTAGTAGACATAAGGTTGCGTTTTATCGATACACATAGCCGTGCTACGCCGTAGTAGTACTGGCTACGCCGTAGTTCAAGCTACGACTACTACTACGACGAAAGATAATGAGTTTTTTTTAAGGGGGAAAATCATCGAATGACTGCTCCCGCCTGGGTGCAAGAAAAAGAAAAAGAAAAGACGTGGAATCATATTTTTTTATATTTTCCAGCGTTGCTTCTGAATCCAAAAGTGATCTGAAAAAAAAAACACAATTAACTATATTAAATAATTTTTCGCTATCATCATCATCAACAGCTTATAAGTGCCCACTGCTGAACAAAGGCCTCTTCTCACACGGAGAAGGCATTAATCACCATGCTTGCTCAATGCGGCAATGGGGATTTCAAACTTATAATTAGAATTTATAAGCCCAGGTTTCCTCACGATGTTTCCCTTCACGGTTTGACAGTGGCGTCTAAATAATCTTAGAAAGTACATATAACTCGAAAAAGTCACATTGGTAGGTTTCGAACCCGCATTCTCAGACATGAGAAGCCTCTTATACCTCCGTGCCACTAAGACAGGATTATATCATAACCACAGAAATATTAAAAAAGCTATATCTGTGGTCATAACTTATAATATGTTGTTTACATAGAATTTATATATTTAGGAGGAAAACATATGGATAGTAACATAGACTTAATTAATAGGAACTTGGAACTTGGTGGGATTAATTCATGTCACTTTGTTTTTTATTTATGTAGGAGACCCATGCTGCGGCACGAATGGGCCGGCTCGACCGGAGTGATACCACGGCCGAGCAGAAAACCGACGTGAAGCAACGCTTGCGTTGTGTTTCGTCGTGTGAGTGAGGTTACCGGAGGCCCAATTACCCTCCCCTTCCCCAATCTCCCCAATCCCTGAATCCCCAACGATCCTCAAACTCTTAATCCCGAAAAGTCCGGTAACGCACTTTAAACGCCTCTGGTGTTCCAGGTGTCCATGGGCGTCGCCGATTGCTTACCATCAGGTGATCCATCTGTTCGTTTACTGGCTTATGCCATAAAAAAAATGTAATTTTTTGTTTGTTTATTTATGAAAACATCATATATGTTAGGAAAAACCTACAGTTATTTGGTAAAGTGTCGGACAGACACCACTATCAAACTAGACATAAGAATAGATTAAGTCAGCCAATTTTGAGATTGGCGAAAGTAAGTAAGTCGTTCATGGGATTCTGTGTTATAATAAGATACCAGGCGATGTATGTACAACACCAAAATTAATCAAAATTATATGACTGCCTCGTTGGCCGAGTGGTCGCAAGTGCGACTGCCGGGCAAGGGGTCTCGGGTTCGATTCCCGGGTCGGGCAAAGTATTACTAAGTTTTTAAAAAAATTCTCAGTAGTAGCACGGAGTCTGGAACTGTGCCCGGTATATGGCAATAGGCTCACCCCCTATTACATCGGACTCATAATATAAATAGTGAAAAGCGGGGGTTACATTGTACAGTGGCATAATGTGCACTTCTGCCTACCCCTTCGAGGATAAAAGGCGTGATGTTATGTATATGTTTATAAATCGGAAAGTGAGTTTGTTTGTGTATTTGTTTGTTCCGCTTTCACGCCGTAACTACTAAATCGATTGCTTTGAATTTTTGCGGACGTAAAGTTAGAAGTCTGGATTAAATAATAGGGTACTTTTTATCCCGGAAAAATGTGAAATTCCCGAGGGAAAACAAAAGTATTGGTATAGATGGCGCTGTGTGTATTAGTATATGTCACATAGGCTACTTTTTATCCTTTTGTGACGCGAGCGAAGCTGCGGGTAAAAGCTAGTGATTACATATAGGATAAAAATTGGATGCAGGCTAGTCCGGCTCCACAGAAAAACGAAAAACATTATTGTTTTAATGAAATCCAAACCAAAATAATACAGCCATATTGCTAAATTGTATATTGTTTAACTTAGATAACCATTGTAAATGTGATAGCCCTGTAATTAACTTAATATTAAATTAGACTAGTAGAATTCATTTGTGTCAGCTTGGAGTTGTCATGCTCACTCAAAGGTCTCATTGGCGGTGGCGCGTGCAGTGGATCGCTCGATTCCCTTCAATATGGGTGAGTTGGGCGGTGCTGGTCATGTTCGTGAATGGGCGCCATCAATTGGGACCAGTCAGCTCCAGACTGTATTATTTATTTATTTATTTATTTATTTATCTATTTATGCACAACACACAGACAGTACACAGGAGAACACATATATAAATATTTTGGAGGTACATAGGTACTACATATTCCCGAAGGAATCTCTTCCTGCAGTCCTTCGACAGGAAAAACGGTAAAAACAGAGACACTGTGCGTAACATGACATGAAATGTATTAAATAAATAGATCACAATAAAATACATAAACCTATACATACATATGATAGATACACATCAAATAATACACATATTAGAGTATATTACAAATAAACATATTATACATACCTATATATATATATATATATATATATATATATATATATATATATATGACACTAATTTGAACAAGATGAGGAAAGGTAGTGCTCCCTTACGAGTCTTTTAAAGATTGGGATGGATTTAGAATCACGGATATTAGGTGGTAGGGAATTCCAAAGTCGCACTGCATGAACAGTGAAGGAATATGTGTAAAAATCAGTATTGTGTGAGACAACAGAAAGATTAGATTTAAGATGAGATCGGGAAAGAGCCTCAGGAGGGCGGGCAAAGGAAAAACGTTCACGAAGGTAAGAGGGATAATCAGGATTAAAAAGTATATTGAAAAGAAGACATAAGATGCGAGTGTTCCTGTGAAGTCGGATTGGGAGCCACTTGAGCCTTTTGCGAAATTCAGAGATATGATCGTACTTTTTTAAACCAAAGGCAAAGCGTATACAGACATTTTGCAAGCGCTCAAGTTTATTTAGAAGCTCTTCTGTGGCATCCAAATAGCAAGCATCAGCGTAGTCGATCAATGGACGGATCAGAGACTGCATAAGGTTGATCCTCGTTTTCAGAGGTAGAAGAGACTGGAGACGCTTCAGCGAATGCAAAGAGAAATGAACTTTACGACTGATCTCGTTCACCTGTTCACCCCACGAAAGGTTAGAGTTAATAAACACGCCCAGATTCTTGGCAACATCAGTGTAAGGGATAACATTGCCATTTAGGATCAAAGGATCAAGGGCAGAGATGCTCAATGCATTGCGGTAAAACCTACCGCCAATTATCATAGCCTTGGACTTGAGGGGTTGATTTGCAGGCCAAAGGATTTGGCCCACTCGTCGACCCCACCCAGGTCACGGTTCATGGCTTCAATTGCAGAGTCGACCTCTGACAGCTTGAAATGACGGTAAAGCTGCAAGTCGTCTGCGTAGAGGTGGAAATTAGAAGTGATAACCATGGCAACGGTGTTAATAAAAATGGAAAAAAGAACTGGAGAAAGGACACCACCCTGAGGCACGCCAGCAGCGAGGTCACACCAATCGGAAAAGGTATCCTCTAGGCGAACCCGCTGACGGCGGCCCCGGAGATAGGAGTTGAACCAGGATAAGGAAGAAGATGAGAAATTGTTGGACTTAAGAATACCCAACAGGACATCAAAATCTACGGAATTGAAGGCGGAACTGAAGTCCAACAGAACAAGAAGAGTGAGAGATTTATTATCCATGGCCCAGCGAATGTCATCTGTAACTTTGAGCAAAGCTGTGACGGTGCTGTGACCAGGACGAAAACCTGACTGGAAGGAAGAAATTAGATTATTACTGGATAAATAGGCCGTTAGTTGTTTGTGAACAATATGTTCCATGACCTTGGAAAGAAAAGGGAGAATAGAAATAGGTCTATAGTGAGAGGGAACAGAAGGTTTGTTTATTTTAGGCAGGGGAATAACGTGAGCCATTTTCCAGGCAGTAGGGAAAGAACAGGAAAATAAGGAGAAATTAAAAATGTGGGTAAGAATAGGAGTGAGGAGATGAAGAATAGGGATAAACATACGAGAGCATAGTTTATCACTGCCCACCGCTGAGGACTTCACTGCCAACATGGACTTTCTCACGTCATCATCAGTGACACTGCTAAGGACGAACGGAGAACAGGGAGGAAGTGGTAAACTAGAAAGATTGGATAGGGTGACAGATTTAATGGAGCCGTCGAGTGATACCGGAGAGAGTGAGAAGTGGTCGTTTAGAATCGCAAGGTCTACGTCGTTGGCATCGGAAACAGGTGATTTACCAATGCCCACAGATCGCAAGAACCTCCAAACGTCGTTTGAATTGTGCTTCTCCAGGTTCTCCTCAAAATAGCGCCTCCTAGCATCTCTACACAGACGACTGCATCGGTTCCGTAGCATTTTGAAATTCGCTAGATTTTCAGCGGAAGGTCTGCGCTTAAGTTTTTGTTTCGCCCTGTCCCTACGACCCATGGCATCCTTAATTACAGAGGTAACCCACGGAGCTGGGTCGTGTTTAATCCTCACACGACGCACCGGTGCGTGTTTATCATACAGATCGTGTATAATTGAGTTAAAAGTGTCAACCTTCACATCAATGTCCCCAGCATCAATCACAAGACTCCAGTCAATGAGAGAGACATCATGCTGCAACGCCTCCAGATCCAGGCGCTTGTAACTGCGCAAATTAACAAAGCGAGGTTTTCGTTTAGGAGTGCGGATCCGGTATGATAAATATATTAAATCATGGTACGAAAATGAAGCAGTCAGCTGGCCATGATCATCAACATGATCAGGTGAGGACACGATCATCAGGTCAAGTAAGGAAGGCGAAGAGTTAGGAGCATGATGGGTGGGTGAAAGAGGAAGTAAACTAAGATTAAAAGAGGTGAGAAGAGATAGGAGTTTATGTGAACGTGAATTTTGCTTCAGAAGGCATGTATTAAAGTCCCCCATTATTACAATATGGTCATAATTAGGGCACAAATTATTTAACTGCATGTCAAGAGCATCAAAATAGTTGATATGGAGATTTGGACTATACAAGACAGCAACTAAAATTTTGTTCATGTTTATTGTGATCTCTACAAACATATACTCCGCCGACTCCGAGTAGGTAGACGGGGACGCACCAATCACGCGGAAAGGTAGGTCGGAGCGGACGTACATGGCGACCCCGGCCCCTCCCTTGCCTGTTCTGTCATTGCGGATTAAAACGAAGCCCGGCAGGACATAGTGCGTGGAAAGGAGAGAAGGCTTAAGGAATGACTCGGAAATCAGCAGGACATCAAGGTGAGCATTGCTAAAGGATGCCAGAAGATCGGAATAGTGGCCAGGAACACTCTGGGCATTTATGTGAGCGATATTTAAGTTTTTGGGATAAGGTGAAAAAATGCAGGATAGCGAGTCATGCAGAGTGCATGACTGCGATGCCCCACCACCCGCACTGGTACAACTAGACTCGGAAGAGCATGAGAAAAAACTTTCGTTTAAGTCAACAAAATTGTCCATTATAGTGCCAAAAATATAAATAAACTAATAGTAATATTATATCAATAATAAGATACAGAAATATCAAAAATAAAAATAAAAGGCTGTAAGGCTGCTAATTACAAAAAAATTAAATAAAACAAACAACCCCCCAACTTGCAGACATTTAGCATAAAAAGAGTAGAAGAAAAAAATATTACAAGTTACGAAAAAATAAAGAAAATAAGCACCTGCTAAAAAAAAAGAAAAATAATGTAAAAGTGGACTTACACAGCATAATAATAATAAAAATGTAACAATAGTATCTAAAACAGAATAAATTACCTAATTAAAAAAGAAACTTACAAACTTAGGTAGCATTAACAAAACGCAACATCATTATACGACAGTGACACAGATGACATTTGACAGATTGGTTTTGAAATGAAAAATGAAAGTGAATGTAGGTAAACACAATGTTTGTCAACGAAATCGTGACATACCGGCAAAATAAAAACTTAAATATAAAATTATCTCAAAATTGTTGACATCTAATAAGGCCAATGGGTAGAAAGTCCACCACCAGGGTCTACAACAATGAATAAAAAAGTGTAACCTCGTATATGAAGCAGCACTTAGTTGTTGTTACGTCGACGCGCCTTCCTTGGGATTTTGGTCTCCAAATCAGTAGTCGTGCAGGAAGGCGAGCCGGGACCAACTGCCACAGGAATGTCGGGTCCAGAGGAAACAGGTGGAAATCTGACAACAAGCTCCTGCAGTTGCGCCATGGACTCAATCTTATGGCGGGACTTATCCGGCGCGATGATAACAATCCTGCCCTCCACAGTCCAGCAATTTGTCTGGCCGAAATGTTTGCGGGCTGCAATAAAGGACCGGTGTCTCAGTTGCGTTAAAAACTCGGAGATTGTGATGCCAGTGCCCTTCAGCGACTTCTTATTATCCCAGACGAGATGACGGTGTTCGGTCGTGTAGAAGCGCACAAGAATCGGTCTAGGACTGCGGCTAGTGGCACCCAGTCTATGACAAACATGGATATTCCCCTTATGCAGCTCAGTCAAGCCCATCCGGTTGCACAACACGTCCACAACAACATCACGCAGCTGCTCATTCTTGTGCTCAGGGACGCCATGGACTAACAACACCTTACGTCGCATCGCAGTCTCATGTTTGTCGTGACCCAGCATCAGCAACTCAAGCTGTGACTTGAAGTTCGCCACTGCCTGCAGCACAAATTTCTTGAACTCCATATAATCCAAGTGCAACGACTCCAAATCAGCTGAACCAGGCATTGCTGCCGAAACCTTCTCCAGTTTGTCTTCATAGGCAGCCATTCTTGATGTCAATAAGGACTGCATGACCTCCAAGTTAGCGGCAAGTTTGTTATCCATGATGGTGTGGTACTTGGATGAAGTAGTGATGGTGCGAGAGACTTGATAACGATTATCCGCAAGGAAAGGGGGGTCAATGACACAGTTAATGTAGTTTAATACATTAAATGTCACCTTTAACCAATTTTAAAATAAATAAATATCACAGCACACAAAAAACAATGTCAACACTGTGTCTACCCTCAATGTTCTTCCAATTTATTGTCCTCAAGGTTATTTTCTTTTTCGATCTCTTTGACTGGATTATAGTTACATTGTTACATTGTTCTTAGTTAGTTTTGCTGTTTGGATTGTGCGAGAACAATGTAACATCAAAATCCAGTCAAAGTAATCAAAAAAGAAAATAACCTCAAGGACAATAATACAGTCTGGAGCTGACCAGTCCCTGTTGACGGCGCCCGTACACGAACATGACACGTACACCAGCACCGCCCAACTCAACCATATTGTAGGGAATCGAGCGATCCACTGCACGCGCCACCGCCAATGAGACCTTTGAGTGAGCATGACAACTCCAAGCTGACACAAATTAATTCTACTAATCTAATTTAATATAAAGTTAATTACAGGGCTCTCCCATTTACAATGGTTATCTAAGTTTAACAATATACGATTTAGTAATATGGCTGTATTATTTACGATTTCATTAAAACAACAGTGTTTTTAGTTATCCTGTGGAGCCGGACTAGCCTGCATCCAAGCATTTTTATCCTCTATATATTCATTAAGTTTGTAATATGCTTGTCTACATAAAGTTTTCTTTATACATAATTTAAATTTGGATTCATTTAGTTGTTGTACATCGCCTGGTGTCTTATTATAACATTTAACACAGAATCCCATGAACGACTTACTTACTTTCGCTAATCTCAAAGTAGGTTGACTTAATCTATTCATGTCTAGTTTGATAGTGGTGTCTGTCCGACACTTTACCAAATAACTGTAGGTTTTTCCTATCTATTTATCTATGTTTATATTTATATTGTATCACTATCGACCCATCCCGGCTTCGCACGGGTCCAATATGCATGTATTATACATATAAACCTTCCTTAAGAATCACTCTATCCATAAAAGAATCGCATCAAAATCCGTTGCGCAGTTTTAAAAATCTAAGCATACATAGGGACAGACAGACGGCGGTTAGCGACTATGTTTTATACTATACTAGCGAACCCGACAGACGTTGTCCTGCATATCCACTTGAAGGTATACACAAAAATTCATTCAAATTAGTTCAGCAGTTTAGGATAACTAACCTAGACATAACTGCAGCCGGCGATGGCGACCTCTCGCGTCCGGGCCTAGTGCAGGCCATGATGCGGAGCGAGGGGGATTGGGATGCCGTCTCCTCCTTTTGCGAAGCAGTCATGCTAGCTAAGGAGGAGGCGGGACGCGTGAGGCAGCGAAGCGCTGCCTCCTCGCAACCCAGCCATCGCGAAGGACACACCGGCACACCGGGCGTCGGGGATCGCGAGACGATCTCCGGCCACCGTAAGCGCGGGCCTGCGGACGGCGAGCATGGGTGGCTCCCCATCCGACCAGAAACAGACCCGAGCGTACGGCGCGTCGCGTTCCGCGCGCGCCTCAAAGAGCCATCAGACCACCACAGATGGGGCCCAATAGGGCCGATGCCGATTCGGAGTCGCGGAGAACTTAACGGGTAACCGGGGCTCCGGCTCGACGTGCAGGAGAAAGAACGGGGTGGTTTTTAGTCAGTAAGAGTCTGACACTCCCTTCCGCCTCACCCAGGCGGGAGCAGTCATTCGATGATTTTCCCCCCTTAAAAAAAAAAGTCATAACTGCAGCGCCATCTGCCGGGCTGATATGTGAATCTAAACCATTCAGGGCGCCACTCAAACGCATACAGAAAAATTCATTTAAATCGGTCCAACCGTTTAGGAGGAGTTCAATGACATACACACGTACAGCAGAATTATATATATAAAGATGTAGTGATTATATTACGTTCATCAAAACCTAAATTATTTCAGCTAAACGGTAACACGACAACATAATTGACTGTTAGGCGGTACGAAGTACAAGTACGGCTCAGCTAGTTGTAAACACAGGAAAATCATTTTGCCTTAAGTAAACATCCATTATTGTGTTAAGAGTACCAAAACAAAACTATCGCTTGTATAACTATTTCAAAATGGGAATTCCAGTGGTGCATTCTTGCCAAATGCGGCGAGGAAGATAAGCTCTGTCCATAATTATAATATGTAAATAAAGACAAGTGAAATTATATGGTTTTGCTCGCTTTTTTACAAGCTTTAATGTAACTTGCAATGTATGTACGTGTGTGTGTGTGTGTGTGTGTCAAGTGGAATCTTGCAACTGAGCGGTAAACGAACAGACGGATCACCTGATGGTAAGCAATCGGCGCTGCCCATGGACACCCGGAACACTAGAGGCGTTACAGTGCTGTTACCAACCATTTAAGGAAATAAGGAAGGCTGCAGATATGAGAGTCCACTGCTGCACAATAGACCTGGAGTCCAGGAGTGGACTGCCACCTCACCCGCTTGGGTGGGTCGGAAACCGCTGTTTCAAGGGTGCAGGTTTATTAGCGAGCGCTGCTGCCTGATCTCTGTCAAAAGTCCCTTAGTCGGGTATACGACACCCGCGGGAATAGTAGGGTGGTACCATACTATGCCATCACGGATCGAAGTAAGCGAACAAAAGTGAATCAAGTGAATTTATTCCTCCAAATAACCTACAAGGCAGCACTTTTACATGTCAATTTTGTCAAGCGAACGATGAAGTCGACATTTCCTAACTGACTACTCTGAGAAGAAATGCCGAAACAAACTCAGAGGTCCGTCTCTTTTAAAGTCCAGACAAATGTGTGAGAACTGTGCAAGTTCTTTCTGTAGTGGCCTTTTGAGGAAAGAACCACAACAGTTTGAGCGGACCCGTTCTGAAGGCAGTACGCATGTGTCGGTTTACAGTCAGCTCAATTAACAGGTGAGGCTGACTGATTCGACGAACAATACCAACCTAAAGAACATTTGGGTGGGTCGCACAAATACTCAAACTGTCAGAATATGGGTAATTAGAAAATAAATGGCGAGGCAAAGTCTCGCACGGTCGTAGCACTAACAATTGTAAAAATAAAAAGTAAATGTCAAGGTAGACGAAAAAATAAAAAAATTCAAATGTAACTATATGTTACAAACATGTCAACATGACCTGTGTGGACGTTACAGCAGTTTATTCCCAAGCCCGACTATCATCTAGGTAGTCTTTTATTTTATAAAAAGCTTTAATATAAAGTTTATCTTTAATGACATTTATAAATTTAATTAGACTTAAAATTTGGATATGGCTGGGTATTTTATTGTAAAAGCGTACCAGCGGGTAACATCTAAACGAACCACTTATTTTCTTAAGTCTAGTAGTGGGAACAACACAAGCAAACATACAGTTAAATCTATTCTCTTTATAATGTCAATAACAAAGCTAATATGGACAAAAGGAAAAAACATTATTAATACTGGAACTAATATGTATATACCTTTTTTTTTTTTTTTTAAGGGGGGAAAATCATCGAATGACTGCTCCCGCCTGGGTGAGGCGGAAGGGAGTGTCAGACTCTTACTGACTAAAAACCACCCCGTTCCTTCTCCTGCACGTCGAGCCGGAGCCCCGGTTACCCGTTAGGTTCTCCGCGACTCCGAATCGGCATCGGCCCTATTGGGCCCCATCTGTGGTGGTCTGATGGCTCTTTGAGGCGCGCGCGGAACGCGACGCGCCGTACGCTCGGGTCTGTTTCTGGTCGGACGGGGAGCCACCCATGCTCGCCGTCCGCAGGCCCGCGCTTACGGTGGCCGGAGATCGTCTCGCGATCCCCGACGCCCGGTGTGTCCTTCGCGATGGCTGGGTTGCGAGGAGGCAGCGCTTCGCTGCCTCACGCGTCCCGAATATGTATATACCTAGCAAGTAGTGGTCAAATGTCGGCCCATTAAATATAAACAAAAACTAAGAGAGTGCTGTCATACATGCAATAACTGCAGTAGTGAACGCTGCAAGTCCAACTGTAATCATTTTTGAAACAGTGCTTAATATCTTGAAAAACAGTGACAATAATAAAATATTTCAACATTCACTTAATAGACAAAAACTACATCAAATCAAGAATCGAAATAACGGAATCACGAATAATCGTTATGTGGTTAACATTGCTAGCGATAATCGCCTTAACGATAACGACATCTCAATGTCACGATGAACAGGATCAGAATATCGTTAAAACGATTACGGACCAAGACATCAACACGAACCGGGTAAGGAGATTTGTAACCGGAACAGGTTACCCAAGTTCGAGTTCGGTACAAAATTACAATTACAGCAAACCTGGATATTATCTTCATAATGTAAATACAAGCCACATTAAACCTGTTAATTCTACAACTGCTGGATATAGACAATATCCGGGTAATTATTTCAAAGATCAAGGACCGTTACCACGGCTAAAAAACATATTATCAAAGCATAATGCATCTTCACCAAAACCTGCTCAGAATAACAGCAGTCGCTACCCGGTTTCTAGAGGTAACATAACGAAACCCGAATATACACAATTCCCGGGCAACAATTCCGGCTACCCGGCACAGCAAAACAGACCAGCTCCCAATGCACCTCGGACGAGACCTGCTCAGAATAAAACCGGCTACCCGGTTTTCAACACAACAAAACCGGGATATAGAGGTAATATTTCTGTAAAATATGACAAGTGTAGAAAAAACGCGACTGGTATGGATGCTTGTGTAATTGGTGCAGGCTTTTTTTTTTTTTTTTAAGGGGGGAAAATCATCGCATGACTGCTCCCGCCTGGGTGAGGCGGAAGGGAGTGTCAGACTCTTACTGACTAAAAACCACCCCGTTCCTTCTCCTGCACGTCGAGCCGGAGCCCCGGTTACCCGTTAGGTTCTCCGCGACTCCGAATCGGCATCGACCCTATTGGGCCCCATCTGTGGTGGTCTGATGGCTCTTTGAGGCGCGCGCGGAACGCGTCGCGCCGTACGCTCGGGTCTGTTTCTGGTCGGACGGGGAGCCACCCATGCTCGCCGTCCGCAGGCCCGCGCTTACGGTGGCCGGAGATCGTCCCGCGATCCCCGACGCCCGGTGTGTCCTTCGCGATGGCTGGGTTGCGAGGAGGCAGCGCTTCGCTGCCTCACGCGTCCCGCCTCCTCCTTAGCTAGCATGACTGCTTCGCAAAAGGAGGAGACGGCATCCCAATCCCCCTCGCTCCGCATCATGGCCTGCACTAGGCCCGGACGCGAGAGGTCGCCATCGCGTCTGAGGGCACTGCGGTGCTCAGCCCACGCGGGGCATTCTCCCACCGTGTGTTCCACCGTGTCCTCAGGGCGGTCCTCGCGGTGATGACACCCGGGCGTTTCCTCCCGCCCCATCAGACACAGGTACCTCCCGAAACTTCCATGTCCGGTGAGGACCTGCGTCAGGCGGTAGGTGAGGACGCCGTAGCGTCTCTCAAGCCACTCCTCAAAGAGGGGACTTACCGCTGCGATGGCAGCGAGCCCAATTGGTGCTGGCTATGGTTGTCCGGAAGGAATGATAAGAATTGGAGAAACGTGTCTGCAAGACTTAGATGAATAATAAAAGAGTAAAATTTTCAAGATACACCATCACCAACTGCCTGTAAGGGGCCACTGCTGACCAAAGGCGTCTTCGCACAGCGAGAAGGTTTGAGCATTAATCACCACGCTTGCTCAAGGCAATTTTAAACTTATAATTAGAAATTTTCAGTAATTATAAGTTTATTTCTAATCAACTTATAATTTCTAATTATAAGTTTAAAATTGATTAGAAATTATAAGATTAATATTGCGTAATTGGGCCTAATTCTATTCCTAACTGCATTTTAATTACAAATAAATTATACATTTTTATAAGTATGTATTTTATTTACTCCAACAGTCCTACAGGATAGCAACCCGGATGAGTCCAATTTGCTAGATTAGACAAGCTACTAGGCTCATCCCCTATTACATGGGATAAATATCAAAACATAAATAGTGATTAATTAAACGCAATTTTTTATTTCAACTATATGTTTTTGCGTATCTGATGAGCTTGATAAGGCAGTTAGGTGTCATAAGATACACAATCTTTGATGTATCCGTGGCTCTATACACGTCCCCAATAATGAGGAAGTTCATTACCTTCCCCACCATGCACGGGGCAAAACTCGCAAAGAGTACTACTCTGATTCGACGAAAAACGAATGTTCGTCCGAAACTTCGTACATTTCTTACTACAATTCCAGTTATTACGAAGTTTTTTTAAACTAGAAAGGAATAAATTAAGCAGGAAATTAGTATCTAACTATTTGATTTTTAGATTTCGGAACCCTGCTCTAATTGCACAATCCGCACGAACGAAAGTTTGAATTTGACAGATTATTCTTCGGACATTTAATATCATTTTGACGAAACCTAAATAGTTGTCTTTTGATTTTTGTTTTAGTTAATTTTGATGAAAATCGAATGTAAGTAGTTACAAGTCTCCATTTTAACACGGTTGCTTCGTGTGAGCAACAAGCCTATTTGTTTATATTCTGTTCCTTTTATCCCCGAAGGGATAGGCAGAGGTGCACATTACGCCACTGTACAATGTAACAGCCACTTTTCACTATTTATGTTATGAGTCCCATGTTATAGGGGGTGAGCCTATTGCCATATACCGGGCACAATTCCAGACTCCGTGATACTACTGAGAATTTTTTAAAAACTTAGTAATACTTTGCCCGACCCGGGAATCGAACCCGAGACCCCTTGCCCGGCAGTCGCACTTGCGACCACTCGGCCAACAAGGCAGTCATTTCATTTTAGTTCATGAACGTTGTGTATTGTTCCGAAAATGTTATTTGCGGCCGCTAATTAAACGAAAATTCGCATTCGAGAACCGGAGAAAGCATAATAATCTAGGAAAACCTTATAGGTTTGGTAAATTTGCTTATTTTTCTCGTAAATTTAATTCCTTATTTGTATTCTTTATGGCTTTTCTAAATAATAAGTGAGTCACGACCTTATTAAAAGGATCAGGATATTAAAAGGCTCAGTGGCCGTGCCCAGGACCCTCATCCTCAGGGTCCCCGAAGGACCGACAATTTCTACGACGGACACACACCCGCGGATTCGATTTCCGCACAGAGCAAATTTTTGTGTAATCTACAAATTGTTGTTTCGGGTATGTGTGCATGTGGCATTGTGAGAAAATCCAAGAGTGGCTACATAATAAAAAAATTCAAATCATTGAAATGCTTTTTGTTTTAATTGGTAGTCAACATGACAGGCAGACCCTATTAAAATCCTTAGAGCATCGAGCATTTCTTTCTTTATTGAAACAAAGACGTTTTTCAAGTAAAAGAAAAAAGAAAAGAAAGAGTTTCCTTTTTCTTGTATAGAAGCACTATTTCTATGGATTGTCAGTATGCATATGTGAGCACCATTTTAGACTTAAGATTTTTATTTTTTTTTATTACATAACATGACTTACTTGACTTATAGTCCTATGTCCCCTAGATGGGGCAGAGGGCGTCCACAGAGGTTCTCCATCTCGATCGATCTTGAGCTTCTCGCTTCACCTCGCTCCACGTCATTCCGATGCTCGCCGCCTCTGCTATCACAGTACGACGCCAGGTTTGCCGAGGGCGGCCACGCTTCCTTTTTCCCTGGGGATTCCAATCCAGCGCTTGCTTGGAAATATGGTCGGGACCCCTTCGGAGCGTATGGCCTATCCATCCCCATTTGCGACGTTTGATCTGATGGTCGATCGGAGTTTCGCGGCATCTCTCCAATAGGTCTACATTGGAGATGGTCTCGGGCCAGAAAATACCGAGAATGCGACGTAAGCATCGGTTGACGAAAACTTGGATTTGGCGGGAGATGTCTTTCGTGACCTTCCACGTCTCGCACCCGTAGAGCAGTACGGATTTGACATTGGACCCGAAGATTCTGAGCTTAATTCTTCGGGTCAGTTTCCGTGACTGCCACACAGGTCTCAGCTGCGCGTAAGTAGCTCGGGCTTTGGCAATCCGTGAGGCGATGTCCTCCTCACTCCCTCCAGTTTCTGACACGACGCTCCCGAGGTAAGTAAACTTGTGGACGCGTTCCACTGCCTCAGTGCCAATCAGCAACGGTGAATTATTCTTCACGCCCGATCTCATATCTTTGGTCTTCCGTGTGTTGATCTTGAGGCCTGTTTTTGCCGCTTCCTGACGCAGATCGTTTAGCTTTGCTTGCATGTCGGCGTGGGTATGACTAAGCAGGCAAAGATCGTCGGCATAGTCCAAGTCTTCTAGGACGTTGGATAATCCCCATTCTATCCCGCGGCGCCGATCTTCTGAAATGCGAAGCATAATTCCGTCAAGTACGACCAGGAATAGAAGCGGCGACAGGAGGCAGCCTTGACGTACACCCGCATGCACTGTTATGTCATCCGATATCAGCCCGTTATGGGTTACCCTACAGGAATATTTCCTATAAATGCTCTCCAATAAACGGACAATCTTCGGCGGCACTCCGATGTCCAGTAGACGAGACCAGATGCTAGACCACTTCAACGTATCAAAAGCTTTTTCGAAGTCAACAAATGTGAGATAAATCTCACGTTGCCATTCTGATGCCTGTTCTAATATGATACGAAGAGTGTTGATCTGGTCCGTACATGAGCGGTTCGTGCGGAAACCAGCCTGCTCCCTGCGGAGCAGTGGATCTATGGCCTTCGTCAGCCTATCCAGAATGATTTTGCAAAAGACCTTAGCAGGTATCGAGAGCAATGTGATACCTCTCCAGTTGTCACATATACTAAGGTCTCCTTACATACATACACATACATTACATAACATAACATCATGTTATGTAATAAAAATTTTTTGACACAATTTAATAATAGACATTTAGGGAATTCCCAGCTTCAAAGAATGAATGATCTAGATTTTGGTTGACGTATATTTCGGCGGTGGAATGTCAAGGAATCAATTGAAGTCAAGTATAAAAGAGGGATTGTTTGGGGGTACAGAGCATTCGTTACTCGACAGTTGAACCTGACGGGTGTTGGAAACCAATCGTTAATTAATTTGTGAGATCAAGAAGTAATATCGAAGTTATAATGGCTGCAATCACCAATCCGGTGAGTGTTTTTTACATTATTTTTTACAAAATCGTGAAATGATCGTCACATTGAGTTGCCCACATCATTAAAATGAGATCATTTCGTGATATTCTCTAGCTTTTCGTTTGATTCCCGTTCGAAGTTCCTTTAAATCCCAACTAAAGCATTTCCTGTTGGACAAGTGTCTGTACTCAGTTGACGAACTGTAATAGTGTTATTGCAGTGTTGTTAATTTGTTGCAATTATTTAATGTATTATTGTAGTGTTACTGTTGACATGTATTTTAATTCAATTATTTAATGTATTAGTGCAGTGTTTCTGTTGACATGTATTATAATTCAATAATTTAATGTGTTATCGAAGTGTTTTCTTGACATGTGTTTTAATTCAATGATTTAATGTAGTACTGCAGTGTTTTGTTGACATTTATTTTAATTCAATCATTTAATTGCGGAAAAATTTATAATTGATCTATTCTTATCGTGAAAAGTACGCAATTATGTAATTTCTTTTTAAATTGGATTTTTGTCATATTATATTTGATTATTTCGCGTTTTATTATTATTTAAATTGTTCTGTTGATTTTATTTTTTGTTTTATTAGTAATATGACTGATCCATGCTGTATGGATTATATTGCAATGTAATTTCTGATTATGATTTATGATAATGTATGAAGACATTCAGATACAATGTAAATTGTTTATTGAATAAATGAAATGAAATGAAATGAAGTAAATCTTTGTGTGATTAACAAAATTTGTTAATTACACAAAGATTTGCTCATTTGCTGTTGGCGGCAACTGGCCCTGCAATGTGTAGTGGGCTCGATTCCCACACAGAACAAATCTTTGTGTAATTAACAAATTTTGTTTCGGATCTGTGTGTCATGTGTATGTGAACTTGTGTTTGTAACTGCACACACGATACAGGAGTAAATTCTAGTACGGGGCATGCGGGAAACATTACGCAAGGGCCCTGAATTATTGTGTGCCCAAAGGGCCCCAGCGTAGTCTAAGACGGCCCTGTGTAGAGGAGGCCCATTATAAAGTCCAGCTGTGGACTGTTTGCTACATACCAATATTAAAAGCTCTTATTTGACTTGCAATGTATGTATGTATGTGTGTGTGTGTGAAGCAACTGAATGTTGAAGCAGATATCTTCAACCGATTGAGCTGATATTTTGTATACACGTTTAGTGTAGGTGCATAAATTTAAATCTATTTCTGTTTCCAGAGAGTACCATTCACGAATTCCATCTCTGGGGGTATGTCCCTCGGTCGCAACATGGTTGTCAAGGGTGGCATTTCTCCTGGATCCAATGGGTGAGTTCAAATTAAAAAAAATATAATTATTCTGGCTACACCCGCTGTTCAGCTTCTATTGATCGTAGTGTGGTGTTATACACAAACAAACGAGCGGGGTAAGCTAAATAAAACCGTTTTTTGGAATAAGCCGGTAAACGAACAGACGGATCACCTGATGATGGACTCAATATGTTAGACTGTCTGCAAAACATATGTACCTCTAATTGTTTTTGAATGTAATTATATTTATTTTCAATATGTACTATTGTTAATAATATGTATGCATAATGTATTTGACGGCGCCGCCGTCATTATTTTGTAAACTGCGAATGTAATGGGCAAGCAGTGAACAAACAACTGGCTGACGTCACTTCAACCCCACCACCGAGTGATATATAAAGCAGCGCAAGCGCAAGCTCGGGGGATCGTTCGTCAATCGTTGCCCAGTTCACACGTTACGCAATCGCTGAGTAATTTTATTGTGCACTGTCGAAAGTAAATGTTACTTTAATTGCGAAGATTTAATTGTTTTATTACTGCATAAACATACCTCTACCGATATACCTCTATATGACGAAGAGGGTTCTCGCTTGACATCGCCCACACCATCTGTCCGACATCAGAATTGGGATGGACCAGGATTATTGAAAATGTTAAAATTATCGGAGCCGGTTCGTGAAGAACTACCTACATGCAAATGCGACAAAGAAGATAGGGCTGCAAGATTGGAAGTGCCTAGCTATACATAGCTAGGTACTCAGTAGTGAAGATTCAACGTGGCTAACGTTGAGGCAGCTACTTCGAACTGAATCGCTATCTGAAGCAGCAAATGAAGACATGACGTGGTCCAAATTCAAGCCGGAGTACATTGGCGTCCAGTGACAGCATGAGATGTCTGCAATTGGACACTGCTGCCATCGGGATTATACCAGGTGACTTTGTTCCATTTACTATGATTCCGATACCAAGTACTTTATGGGTCAAAAACGAGTCAAAGACTTGAGTTTACAATTGTTAGTTTTCCAATTTGAAATTTTATTTTATTTTGTCGGGTAGTTATTTAAAGAAAATAGCCGTGATGTTTTAGATCCGAGATTATACATGGTCATTAGAATTACATCTGATAGTGTTATTTTGTGTTGGGTATTGTTAGGTAATATCTCAAGCAGTCTTAGGCTTTCATTTGGTTGGAACTTGGAGGTATGGTTTCCGCGAGGTAGATGCAGAATTAGGCTGTCAAACACCAGGCGGTCAGCGGTGGCCGCGGCCTGTTGTTCTATAATTGTGTCTATAATGACGGTACTCGACGAGTTAAGTGGTGCTTGCTGTCTAATGCGGTACAGAGTATTGAAAAAAAAGAGTAGTTTATTTAGTAGAGTAAGCTGCTAATAATAATTGGTAGTTAAAGTCAGAATTGAAGAGTCCTCTAAAGTCCTACATTCATTTAGGATTATTGTTGGGTTGGAAAATAGTGCTAAGAATACACTGATGGGAAACATGCTTCCCTTGATATTGCCATTAGGATTTGTTATAATTAGGGCCTATCAGTACCTAGTGAGTTAGTAATTGTAAGGGTAAAACTTCTCATTTATTCTACTGTATCGTGTGTGCTAGTCATAGTCGTTACTGGGGCAGGGACTCGAGTCCATATAATGAAACTACTGTCGTGGCTGACTTGTGACTCTGGAATACTGGAGTGACTATCCACACTTGTGTAGTGTATAAGTCGGGTTTTGTCTAATAGAGAAAACGCGGAGTAACGAGACTCTGCATTTCATTATTATATTGCGTCTTACAAAAAATGTCTATCGCAGCGCTTATAAGTTACATAAAATGTCGAGTAATTTAATTGTAACAGATGAAATTGAAATACAGTAGATCTGAGGACTAAGGATGAGGAGAATATCTGATCACCAGGTTCTTTGAGAATTTTATGAAGTGTCAATGTCATGAGTTGCACTCAACACCTATAACTCATGTGAGTTATACAGTTGTATTCTTCCCTTGTTCTTTCAAGTTCCTGTTCAAAGTCTCAGTAAAGTTGGCAGCGACTCCTCTGGCTCCTTTCAGCGCGGAGTAGTAGTCGTGGCTCGTCTTGAGCACGGTGTGGTAGCCCTGGTAGTAGGTGGCGCAACGTTGGCCTGCGACTTTTTGAGCATGTGGTAGTTGACGGCCTGGCCGTACGCGGCGTGGCCGCCCTTCACGCAGCTGTCCGGGTCGGGGATGTCTTGCAGGAAGGCACGTAATGGTTGAAGTCGGCCGCGTGTGGACGTTGCTCGTTTCCTTGTAGTTGGATTTGACATTCCTTACAGGGTGTTCCACCTGAGGATACAATATTTTGTTTACCAATATGGCTCATTGTCTTGTCGATCTTGTGGGTATGTACCCACACTTACATCATATTCACGCACTCGTACTCTGACCGCACCCATGAGGAACTTGTGGCTATGGGTCTTCACACACCAGACCGCATTCATGAGGATCGTGTAGCGATGGGCCTGTGTGGTAAAGCGCCTGTGTGGCAAACCGCCTGTGTGGCAATGCATCTGATTGGTGAATTGCCTGGTTGGCAACTGGTTGTGTGACGTTAGTTAGTATCGTATTGATTTTGATGATGATGATATTGATTAAATGTTTGGTTATTTGTCAGATTATCTTGTCTTTGATTCGATCCTCCAGAGATACTCCGCAGATAGATGTTTCTTGTCTCTCTCGTTCACATTCTCTTGTGTCCTGTAAGTTTCGCGTTAGAAAAGAGTAGCTGTGAGTTACTGGGCTATGCACAGCCGTGATCACTTGTAAAGTTTAAATGCTTTGGGTAGCTTGGTAGAATAATATTCTTGTGAGATTGTGAAACGTCAGTTTGTCTATAAGTTTTCTGGTTATTGATTTTGCTACTGAAACGTCGTAACTTTTTAAACTTTTAACTGTAAACGTATTCCCAAAGTATAAAGGTTCCTACAAAATCACTGATTTCTTAGAAAACGATAGGTACGAATAGAAACTCGTTAATGGTTCTAATCGAACGTACAAGGTCGCCCATGAGAACTTACGCGAGGTACCCCGCGGTCCATTAGGTTTTATAGAAATAGCCGAAAGTTATGATGATGACGTGACGGCGGATGATAGCCAGAGTGATTTTGTCCATGAAACTGATCGCGGTAATAATATACTGTGTGACATAGCTGTGATTGATGATGCTGAGGATGAACTTTCCGATAGCGACACTATATCTGTTAATAGCGACACTATATCTGTTAATGGCGACACTATATCTGTTAATAGCAGCACTGTATCGGCTAGTTCACGTACCTTGAGCGCTATTAGTAATAATATGGAAAGTCCATCACCAGATTTACCAGAGTGAATGAGTGATGTAACTGATTACTTATTTATAAAATTAAAAAAAAAGAAAAAAAGGAAAAAAAAACAAAAAAAACAAAAAAAAGTAACAAAAAAAAAATTGTAGGAAAGAGTCATTGAAGGGAAAATCCGGTCCAATGACTCAGCTAAAGGGGTTGCGATCCAACCTAGCCCTCCGACAATAAGGATTGCAATCCGGTCTAGCATGTTTCGCTATAGGGACTGTTGTCCGGTCTAGCATTTGCTAAAGGGACTGATGTCCGGTCTAGCATTCGCTAAAGGGACTGATGTCCAGTCTAGCATTCGCTAAAGGGACTGATGTCCGGTCTAGCATACGCTAAAGGGACTGATGTCCGGTCTAGCATTCGCTAAAGGGACTGATGTCCGGTCTAGCATACGCTAAAGGGACTGATGTCCGGTCTAGCATTCGCTAAAGGGACTGATGTCCGGTCTAGCATACGCTAAAAGGACTGATGTCCGGTCTAGCATACGCTAAAGGGACTGACGTCCGGTCTAGCATTCGCTAAAGGGATATTTATCCGGCCTAGCACAATCGTCTCCAGTTCTAATACTGATGAGTGATGATAACGTAGTAGTTGTGGTAAGCTGAAGGGTTAACCGAACCCGCACAATATTGAAAGCTTTTGTTAAAGGTTATACTAGATAGAGATTAGAAATGCCAGGATGAACGAACGGGTTGTTATCTTGTTCCCAGATGCTCGGAAGACGCTCGAGGACGAGCGTACGTCAGTATGGCCGTGACGGCGCCGCCGTCATTATTTTGTAAACTGCGAATGTAATGGGCAAGCAGTGAACAAACAACTGGCCGACGTCACTTCAACCCCACCACCGAGTGATATATAAAGCAGCGCAAGCGCAAGCTCGGGGGATCGTTCGTCAATCGTTGCCCAGTTCACACGTTACGCAATCGCTGAGTAATTTTATTGTGCACTGTCGAAAGTAAATGTTACTTTAATTACGAAGATTTAATTGTTTTATTACTGCATAAACATACCTCTACCGATATACCTCTATATGACGAAGAGGGTTCTCGCTTGACATCGCCCACACCATCTGTCCGACATATTGTTATTCTTGTTATTATTTTAATTATTTATTTTTTATCCATTTATTTAGATTTTTGGCAGTAATCGTAGCCATTGATTTTGTTTTCACTTTTATATTAATTTACTATATTATATCTCTACATCATGCTGTACTCCGAGCAGCGTTAGCGTAGATGTTTAACTAGTACGTATTATAACGGGCTGGTGCTGAAAATCAGCGCCGTGGACTCGAGCCTCTGTGCCCGGTCCACGGTATTAAGCTGAGCTCCAGCCTTTTGCGCTGCGACGCACCAGGGGCTTATTTCGGTGTTTCTAAATTCTTGTTGTGTGTCGTAGCAAAATAAATGGCTTTTCTTTCTTTCTTTCTTTCAATTGCCTCGCGATTGACTGTACGAATTTCAGCTCGTTACCCTTACGAGTAAGTTTTTCTATACTAATATTATAAAGAGGAAAGATTTGTACCTATTTTCGTATGTTTGTAATGAATAGGCTCAAAAAGTACTGGGCCGATTTCAAAAATTCTTTCACCAATAGAATGCTACATTCTTCCAATTTCACATAGGCTACATTTCATTTTAAATAAATGAGGGATCCTTGGTAAAATTTTAACAATGTAACCGAAGGTGTAGAAAAATGAGTCTTAAAATGTCTTACATTGAATGCGCTGCCGAAACTATTAGCGATAGAACAAAATAATGTACAACAATATTGAAGAACAACATAATGTCTACAAAAAACTCCGCGGTAGCATATGTCCAACTATTGTATCTAGTTATGTCACTACAACAATCCAAATTTCCAAAAATAAATAATTGTGTACCCCGTGGGAAGCCGGGACAGGCTGCTAGTAGTATATAAACCGATTATAAAACGTAGATTTAAGTCGGTTTTTTATAAAGTAATTTATTGAAAATTTTTACATTTTGTTCCAGGTTCTCATTGGATTTGGTTTGCGGTAGCGATGAAATCGCTATGCATTTCCATATTCGCTTCGATGAGCTGCAAATCGTTCGGAACACCTTAATTTCTGGAAACTGGGGCGCTGAGGAGCGCAGTGGAGGCATGCCACTGATCAAAGGAGAGCCGTTTGAAGCCCAATTTGAGTGTAAAGAAGATTGCTTCAGGGTACGTAGTGTATGGAGTGTATATTGTTTTCTTCATTAAAATAAGTGCTATCTACTTAAAAAGTACTGTTTCTATAAGCTATATTCTACCAATCAAACCCTTTAGTTTGATATCCCTAATGGAGGTAGTTGTGGGAACAATTAGATTATATTGTATGGTCATCAAGATTAAGGGCCGATCTTCGTCTTTTTCTTAATCTTTAACTGTGCAATAAAATTGACATTTGACAGTTTTTAGTATCGAAGAATTGATAAATATTTTGCAAAGTTTTCATACGTTAAAATTTATCTGATCATTGAAAAAATGGCCCTAAGAGTGTATACCAAATGTCTGATCGATCTGTCACCAAGATGGCAGCAAAATTCCCATGGATACCCGCAACAACAGACGAGTTAGAAGTGCGTCGTCAACCTTTTGGGGGTCAAAGATTTGAGAATAAAGAATATGGAGAGGGGGTAGTCGGGCCTCTGGTAACCTCACTCACACGGCGATACAAGACGCAAGCGTTGTGTTACGCCGGTGTTCTATAAGGCCGTGGTATCAGTTCGTCTTTGCCAGAGTCTGTATGAAGGGATATCTATCCAATAACCTGGGTGTGTTCAAGTCCCGAGTAAGTAGGTCGCTTATGTAGCTGTGCTCCTACGTAGGACGCATCATGGTGCACCACCAGCTGAGATACTGGAAAAATGACGACATCACCTAAAAAATGACGATAATTTAATGCCCCACCAGGTGGAGTTGAACGGAAAACACTTCTGTAACTACACACACCGTACGCCGTACCACAAGATCACCCACGTGAAGGGAGACGGTGACGTGCTGATCAATCAGATCACCTTTGAAGGATAATAGTCGCCGTCCGATGTGACGATGGTAAGCTACATTCACATCAACATCCTACAAGTACCCACTGCTGACCAAAGGCCTCTTGCACAGAGGTTCGAGCAATAACCACCACGCTTCCTCAACGCGGTTTGGCTAGTTCAACTTTTAAATAAAAACTACAAGCCCAGGTTTCCTCATGTTGTTTACCTGCACCATTTGTCAGTGTCACATATCAACTCGGAAAACTACTGCCACCGGCTTTGCCCGCCTTCCTGTGGAATAAAAAGTAATCTATATCTATTCCAGACCATAATCTATCCCTGTTCCAAATTTCATTCCGATCCCCTCAGCCGTTTTGACGTGAAAGAATAACAAACATACAAACATTCACATCCATAATATTAGAACGATAGAAGGATAATAATATAAAGTAAATGTAACCAGGAACAGGTCTCCCACCGCTGGCTTGCCTTCAGTAATTCTGCCCGGAGGGTAAGTTACTATTCGTAAGTCGCGAGTGGGCCAGGGATGTAGGAGGCTCTGAGTAGAAAGCGGTGGTAGTTTCTTAACCTTTCAGTCACCTACTTTTTCGTTGTCCCTCTGTTGCTAAATCTTGCATCTATACCCGGAGCGCGGTCGGTGAGTTGACGAGTCTCCGTCTGCCATTTTTACGTGTAATAACTGCATTTTTTCAGTGCCCTAGTCAACCATAGTTCCAATTTACCAGTCCACCGCAACCCATAGCCCTACCTTTGTTTCTATTATCTACAATAGTTCTAGTTACACTAACCACGGACTGTCCTTGCATGCATTTCCGTAGTGCATAGAGGGATAGTCGCCGGTTTGTGTGTCCATTACATTTAGATAAAAGTGGTCTTAAGGGCCTTTGCGCAGTTGGCTTCGGCCCCTCGTATGCCTCCCGTATGGTACGGTACGGTAGTGTAAGTGGTAAAGAAATAAAAATATAAACATAAATATGAACAATTGTCTTTTGTCTTTCAGATCACTTCTCCAGTAAGAAGATGTGCTGAGGAGCTGATATAATTTACTTATTTAATTTTATACTGCATTTATTTTACAAAAAACCACTTAAATCGCTCTTAATGATTTTTGTATTTTTTTTAAAATAAATAAACTGATTTGCTTTTTGGGTTTTTTTTTGTTAGTAGCAAATAGCTAAATGCTCCATACAACCCCTAATTTAAGGGAAGTAGTGGCTAAGAAAGAGACAAAAAGGAGCCTATGCCACTATCCATCCATTCAATTATCTTCATTTAAAAAGTCACGACAATGCGTCGCTCCGTTTTGTCGTGGGAGCCGTTTTAATATTTTTATAACTGTCGTATCTGATGACCTTGATAAGGCAGTATAAGATAGATATACAATCATGTGGAAGTTCATTACCTTCCCCATCATTCACAGGGCAAAGCTGGCAAAGAGAACTGTAAGTCTACTCTGAATCGACGAAAAACGAAGTTTCATCCAAAACTTCGCACATTTCCTACTATAATTCCATTTATAACGAAGTTTTGTGAATTACTAAACATCGCTCACATTAATGCTCAGAGTTTTCCTAGCCATTATTCTGATCTTCTGGCGTCCTTTAGCAATGCTGATCTCGACATTGTACTGATTTCAGAGTCATTCCTCAAGCCTTCGCTTCTCTCTGCGCACTATTCCATTCCGGGTTTTGTGTTGATGCACAATGATAGAACTGGCAAAGAGCCGACCTACCTTTTCGTGTCATTAAAGTGTCGAAATCGCCCTACTCGAAGTCAGCTGAGTTTATGTTTGTTGAGATCTCGATTAACTATAATAAGAAATACCGCCGACGACAGATCATTCCACAGTTTTGCTGTACGAGGCAGAAAGCTACGTGAGAAGCGCACAGTTGTGGCCTGCAACCATCTATATGATGGGGATGCACTGGTAATATTGAAATCACTAGCGCAATCTATAAATATGTATTTTATAGTAATTGTATGTAGGTACTGTAATTTTTTTTAATTAGTTTTATTTAAGATTTTTGGTTAAAACTAACATATCAAACCCATTGTTCCTTTTAACTGTTCACACATAGTACTTATCCTAGCTATTTATAAATAACTACGGGGTCGGTGTTGGGTCTGCGGTACTAGCAAGTAAAACCCTTGTGCTATTTCTGATGCAGGCTCACTTAAAAAACTCTCACACCTACGTTCATTTTTTTATGGCATAAGCCGGTAAACGAGCAGGCGGATCACCTGATGTTAAACAATCGGCGTCGCCCATGGACATCTGGTACACCAGAGGCGTTACAAGTGCGATACCGACTTTTTGGGGATTAGGAGTTTGAGGATCGTTGGGGATTCAGGGATTGGGGAGATTGAGGAAAGGGAGGGTAATTGGGCCTCCGGTAAGCTCACTCACACGACGAAACACAACGCAAGCGTTGCTTCACGTCGGTTTTCTGCTCGGCCGTGGTATCACTCCGGTCGAGCCGGCCTGGCAGTGCCGTAGCATGACTCTCCCACACATACACACACACACACTACCTTATTATGAATAAAAATGTGGTTGGTTGTGGACTACTCAGTGTTTCATTAAGGGTGGTATTTAATACTTTAACTGTAAATTACCTTTTTTTCAATCCAAATTCAATTCGAAATTACCACCACAAATACTGAATTGCACACTACATTTGCTCATCAAATAAATCAATTATACTATACTGTTCGATCTTTAAAGCTCTGTTTTACTATGTGACTATATTTTAACTAAAAGTAAATCTAACAATTTCTAACCTAACCTAACCTATTTTGGAAATTCCGTTGTAATATTGAACAAGTCACAACTTGATCAAATTTGCACACATGCAAATCAGTATTTTTGTTTTACGGTGAGTAATATGTAGTTAATTTGTAGTATAGTTACTTTTTTTTTGATATGCAGTAGGTTATTAGTGGAGAAATTTGGTTTGCTTAAATTTCTAAATAGAGGAGCTGTAAAAAATTCCCCTTTCATTAATAACGTATTAGGTTCAGGGGGAATAAAAGAAACATCAAAGAAGCCTCAAATATTTTAATATTAAACATAAAAATGACAAAACAAGCATAAAACAAAACAAAGAAGGTTACATTAAGCCAGTACAGTGTCATTCTTGTATAAATCAGATATTTCCAGCATCTCTTCGTATTTAATAGGGACCTGAGTACTAACTTAAGTAACACAATTATGAATAAATATATACAACATAAAATTGACTATAAAGAAAGATTAAAACAAAAATTATTATATATACATATGTATAATACATAACATGCCTTTTATCCTCGAAGGGGTAGATAGAGGTGCACATTAGGGCACTTAATGCCGCTGTACAGTGTAACACCTACTTTTCACTATTTATGTTATGAGTCCCCTGTAATAGGGGGTGAGCCTTACACAACATATAGGCTGGTTTTTATCTCACAGTAACGCGGCCTAAAGGTCTCTGCACCAGTTTCGTCCCGTTCGACGCGACGGTAACCGACGGCTCTATGTGGCATCGTCTGTAACATCTAGTACATTACAACTGCTCAGTGTCGCGTCGCCGTCCCGTCCCGCCGCGCCGCGCCCGCTATGTGCAGAGACCTCTATGATATCTACCTCTAATACGTATACTTTAAATATACTTACCTGAAATTTCTCCGGAGCCGGAAGATGGTGGTGGTCCACACTGAAACATGTCAATTGTATAATCACTACATGGTATAAAACAAAGTCGTTATCCGCCGTCTGTCTGTCCCTATGTATGATTCTGCATTTAACGGATTTTGATGCGGTTTTTTTTATATATAGAGTGATTTTCAAGGAAGGTTTATATGTATATTACATGCGTATTGCACCCGTGCGAAACTGGGGCGGGTCGCTAGTTAACTTTATAGACATAACTAGCGTCGTATGGTGACCGATAATACAGTAGCTGCCATTTCCTTGCCCCAAGGACGGTAATGTACTTGTACCTAACTCCTCTAGTGTTGCGAATGTCCATGGGTGACACTAATTGCTTACCATCAGGTGATCCGTCTGCTCGCTTGCCACCCTACCATAAAGAACGTTGTCACAACTTACCGGGTGTTCAGGCGAATCGTAGTCCAACTCGAATATCATGGCGTCGCCGTCCACCATGACGTGAGTGATTCTCTGTATCGGGATCCGATGAGAAAACTCGCAGACTTGTTGTCCGTTCAACAACACCTGGGGATAGTGGAATTAGTATTGTATATTACTTAATATACGAAGTATCCAACACAAAATGAAGTACTTCAGAGCCAACAGATTCTTTAATCATCATCATCATCATCAACTATCAACTGATGGTCTCATCAGTGCCCACTGTTGGCCAAAGGCCTCTCCTCCCTGAAGAAGGTTTGAGCATTAATCACCACGCTTGCTCAATGCGGGTTGGCGATTTCAAACTTATAATTAAAAATTATAAGTCCAGGTTTCCTTGTGTTTTCCTTCACCTTTTGTCAGTGGTGTCTAGATAATCTTAGAAAGTATATACATGCACCTTGAAATCTATTTCGTTTCCGTCCCGAAATAAAATGGTTCTGTCTCAGTAATACAATAGTTTTACAAACAAATAAAACAACTGGTGAACCATTGCAAGAAGCAAACTTCGAAAGCGCATACGAACTTTTTTTTAAAAAGAGTAACGAATGAAGTTTGTTGCTCGTTCTTCTCCACTCGAATCGACATTTTGGAACGAGCGCCTAGCTTCACTGACGGACAGACTGACAGACTATTATATATCTCATATTTGTTGACGTTTCAAAAGTACCAAATTATGGTTTAATTGAAATAAATGCTTTTGAGTTTGAGTTTTGAGTTTGAACTTATAGTACATTATCAAAACATCACGCCATGTCATTAATTGTCGAAGAGGTATTTCTCGTCGGGTGGCACGTGCGATGCGAATAGTGCCTACAAATTCACTATCTAGGGTTTCATGTGGGTATTTCCGCAAAATACGTTTTTATTTTTTTGTTCTTACTTTATACATCTTAGTATGGCAAGTTGTTTTGCCGCGGGACGAAACTGAAACAGATTTAACGCTGTATATAACTCGGAAAAGGTCACATTGGTACTTGCCGTTGGTAGGTTTCGAAACCGCGCTCTCGTGTATGAGTAGCGGGCGTGTTAAACCTACGGGCCGCCATGATGGCGAATTTTCAGCTTTAGAAAAAGCTACATGTACTATGTATGTATGTATGTATATACAGACAGCGAAGCTATTTTTTACCACACTAAGACTGTCTCCTGTGACGTGTCATCAAGACCCGGAACAACAATCTGTGGATCACACAAAAAGTTGTTCCGTGCGGGAATCGAACCAGCTACACGTAGCGCGGCAGCCAGTTGCCCACCCACCGCACCAACCGTGCAGTCGGTGATTTGACATGCGTGTAATAAAATAAATATTGATTCAGTACCTACAGAGACAGTAACCATTGTTCAACCAGACCAAACTATTTTGCTGCCTTTACATAGTCGTCCTAAATGATTTCGATCATAGTGGCAAGTCTAACTAGACTAGCCCACTACGGAGTAGATATTGTAGTGAACAAGTGTGTGCGCAAACACAGGTACACTCTCTGTCCCCTCACTCTCTGAACGATGGGACGGCAGACTGACACGACTGGAGAGCGAGACCAACGGTTTTACATGCTTTCCGAGGCACGGGAGTGAAACACTGACAACTTCCTGACTCCGGGCTAATAATGGTTAATTTACTGAAATAAGCCATGCACACAGACGCGGTGATCGAACCAGCGACACGTTGCACGTCAGCCGGTCACCTAACCACTGGGACAACTGTAGGTATATAATATTAATATTTACAATTTACCTTAAAAGAATTTTCGTAGCAATAAATATAAAATTCGAACGGTGATCCACTGCTGAGCGGCGAGGGTGCCTGCGTCACCTCGTGGCCCCACTTCGAGCAACCGAAATGGTTGAGAACTATAGTCCCCTGGTTGAAACGAGGGCTAAAACTGAAGGCTATGTCTTCGTCAGGATACAGTTTCGGACCACATTGGAGGTTTATCGCGAACCTGGGGACAAAATGGTGGCGTAAAGTCATCATCATCAATGCCATTGTACAATGTAACACCCACTTTCCACTATTTATGTTATGAGTCCCACGTAATGGGGGGCAATCTTATTGCCATATATCGGGCACATTTCCAGTCCCCGTTACTACTGAGATTTTTTAAAAACCTCAGTAATACTTTGCCCGGCAGTCGCAATTGCAACCAGTCGGCTGACGAGGCAGCAGGCAGGCTCGGCCAACGAGGCATAATATAGATACTAAATACAAAATTAAATAAATATTTAAGCCTTTGACTGCTAATAGTAAACTGTTAAAGTAAATCCTCAGCTAACGTCGGTCACCGTTGCCCTCATAGCGTTTAATGTGTTAATGAAGACGTCCATACAACAAAGTTGCTTTATACATATCTAGTATGGTACCTACATCTTAAGGAAACCTTCGTGCTTTGTGTTTTGAACATTCAATAATGTTTATCTAGAAAACTAAAAAACCTCGTGGTCGATTATCTGACGTGGTTGCATAATGTTCTGATAAGAAACCAAACCCACTTTTGTGCATATCTAGTCTAAAAATAATTAAAAACCGACTTCAAAAACCTAAAAACAAACATAGGCATACTCTTGTTTTAGATAAACACAGTCGAAGTTGCGAGTGCAGGTAGTCCTTAATATGAATTTAAAGTTATACCTCTCTCCTCCAGCAGGGGTCGTGCCCTTCACTCTAATCACGCGATCGGGTTGCATACACCCTAGAATAGGAACCACAAATGGTACTTTCTGGAAATATAGAAGAAAAATAGTTATTGAAAGCCCTAATATCCACGACACGTCATTTGACAAATGCATGCAACCTACAAATGATGATTGGTGGATTCGTATGAGGAGTGACGCAAAGTCATCACACCGGTAATAGTTGTAGTCCATATGCGGTGCTGCGTGGGGTGATCAGTTTGCTCGAGAGATCGGGAGCGTGCGCTTGCCATGCTTCGGCACTGCTGGGCCGGCAGAAACCGACATGAAACTACTTTTTTTAATGGGACAAGCCCGCCACAACCTCTTAAAACCGCTGCAACTCCTGTAAGCCAGGATCTACAGTGGATACAACCACGAAAACACCGGAACACCGAATTCCGGCGCGTCCCAGGGACATGAATGTCTGTCTTGGTTCCCGCAGCGAAGTGAATCAAAAGATATTATAAGAGGAGAAAAATAAAAATAACGTGATACAATTTGCGTGGCTTTCCCCCTTAAAAAGAAAGAAAGTGTTCCAGGCGTCAACGAGCGGCACTGATTGCTTGACATCAGGTGACCCGTCAGCTTGTTTACTGGCTTATTCCATAATGAAATTCGGAAAAATTAAGTACTGAACTATAATTAAAATAAATGCTTTCGATAAACTACATGTAAACAAACTGACTTCAACCCCCTCTCTTTATGAAATTGGTAAATTACTATACTAATATTACACCTTTTTTATGGCTTACCTGATCATAAGCAATGGGCGTCACCCATGGATACCTGGAACACCAGAGGCGTTACAAGTGCGTTACTGGCCTTTTGGGGATTGGGAGTTTGAGGATGGTTGGGGATTCGGGAGATTTGGGCCTCCGGTAACCTCACTCACACGACAAAACACAACGCAAGCGTTGTTTCACTGTGGTTTTCTGCTCGGTCGTGGTACCATTGCGGTCGAGCCGGCCCATTCGTGCCGAAGCATGGCTCTCCCACAAAAGTTTAACAAATACTTCTGAAAACTGGACCAAAATAGGTTCAGTCAATACATATATACAAGTCAACTTGAGAACCTCTTGGTTTTAAGTCATTTAAAAAAGTAGTTTACCAGATTGGGATCCTGTGGCGGGTTTGCTCCTACATAACTGATTTCGTCCATGGTAACGTCTCCCTCCACCATAATGTGGGTGATCCTACCAAACGGGATGTGGTGGTTGAATTCGCAAACAAATTTTCCATTGACCTCCACCTGGTAAGAGTTGAGGAAATTAGTTATCGGTAAGTACAAAACAAATTGATTATTCACCAGAAACTGGTAGGAGTAGTTAGAAGTAGACTTATAGTCGAACTAGCTTCTGCCAGCGGATTCACCCGCGTTATTCCAGACCATAACCTACCCCTGTTCCAAATTCATCCCGATCTCTTCAGCCGTTTCCACGTGAAGGAGTAACAGACAAACATACAATCGCATTTACAATATTAGTAGAATTACGATTGAAGCACTTACCTTAAAACGATAATAATAGCAATAGATAAGTATTTCGAAACATTCTCCTTTGTTCATCGGTACTCCAGAGCTGATCTCCTCAGAGCCCCACTTGGACCCGGCGTAGTGGTTGCGGACCAGAATATTTGTATCGAAGCGAGGATTGAAATGAAACGCTATGTCCTCTCCAGGATACATTTTCGGACCACATTGTAAGTTTACCGAGAACCTGAACACATTAATGGTGTAAAAACGTCTTCATCATCATAATTTATCATCCAGATATCCTATGGCATCGACCATTTTTTTTTTGATATTCAACGAGAAACTTTATCAAATATGTTATTTGTAACTAATCTATAATTCTGATTTATGAGAAGGGCCCTCTTATCTCCTGGCCAGCACGACTGTAACACTAACCACGTTTTAACATTTTTTTTATAGCATAAGCCGGTAAACGAGCAGACGGATCACCTGATGGTAAGCAATCGGCATCGCCCTAGGACACCTGGAACACCAGAGGCGTTACAAGTGCGTTACCGGCCTTTTGGGGATTAGGAGTTTGAGGATCGTTGGGGATTCAGGAATTAGGGAGATTGGGGAAGGGGAGGGTAATTGGGCCTCCGGTAACCTCACTCACACGACAAAACACAATGCAAGCGTTGCTTCACGTAGGTTATCTGTGAGGCCGTGGCATCACTTCGGTCGAGCCGGCCCAGTCGTATCAAAGCGTGGCTTTCCCACACTTAAGATGAAGTCCCACACATGATTTTAAACTTACTTCTTTGATGCGAGGGTAGTGCCACCTTTCACTTTTACAATGCGACCGGGGAACATACCCCCAGGAATAAGGTTCGAGCTTGGTATTCCCTGAAAGGGAAACACTACATTTATACATTAGAATTACTGTTATCTTTGAGCATTAGGAGAAACGATTTAGAAAACAAAAGAGGACACAAGATACTGCCTTGAGGCATTCCACATTTAAACATTTGACAAGAAGACTTCTTACAGAGAATATTTCTTTATATTACTTTCTGTTACTGATAGTAATATTTATTTAGCTATATGACTCTAAATACAAATTTTATCATCGTACAGGTAGATTTAAAAGTATCTACAAATCAGATTGTGCTTAAGGCCTGTGAAAGTTAAAAGACTAACAAAAAATACCATAGAAAAACTCAGCGGAACCTTTATAGTAGCCCTCATCTTTTTAAGTCCCCTCTTTGAGGAGTGGCTTGAGAAGTTGAGACTTTGAGAGACAGTACGGCGTCCTCACCTTCCGCCTGACGCAGGTGCTTACCGGACACGGTAATTTCGGTAGGTTTCTGTTTGGGACTGTGCGGGAGGAAACGCCCGGGTGTCATCACTCCGAAGACCGCCCGAAGGTCGGTACGAGAACGTCTTTTTTTAAGTCAGTTAAAAAATAGCGTACCAGATTCAGGTCCTGCGGCAGGTGTGCTCCCACAAAACTGATTTCATCTATGGTAACGTCTCCCTCCACCATGATGTGGGTAATCCTACCAAACGGAATGTGGTGGTTGAATTCGCAAACACATTTTCCATTGACCTCCACCTGGTAAGAGTTGGGGATATTAGTTAGTGTTAAGTACAAAACAAATTACTTATTTATTGGAAACAGGTAGGTGTAGGTAGAAGTAGACTTATAGTCGAACTAGGCTTCACCCGCGTTCCCGTGGGATAAAAAGTAGACTATGTGCTATTTCTGACCCGCACGATCTCCGGGGAGGCGGCGAACCTCCTAGCCAGATTACCGCCGTGGGATCTTCAGGCGAAGGTGTTCGCGCGCGTGTTCAGTCTGCGCGCGGAGGCACGTCCGCTCCCTCCGCTGCCACGCCAGATTAGTGCGTGGCGGGAAGAGCTCCGGCGCGATCTCAAGGCAGAATGGCAGCAACGACTGTCGCAACCAAAGGCTGGGCTCGCTGCCATTGCAGCGGTACGTCCCCTCTTTGAAACGTGGCTTGAGAGACGCTACGGCGTCCTCACCTGCCATCTGACGCAGGTCCTCACCGGCCATGGGAGCTTTGGGAGGTACCTAACCTATGTCTGATAGGGTGGGAGGAAACGCCCAGGCGTCACCACTGCGAGGACCGCCCTGAGGACACGGTGGAACACACAATAGGAGAGTGCCTGAGCACCACCGTGCCGTCAGGGATGTGATTGGCGTCGGCGACTTCTCGCGTCCGGCCCTAGTCCGGGTCATGATGCGGAGCGAGGGGGACTGGGTCGCCGTCTCCGCCTTTTGCGAAGCAGCTAGCTAAGGAGAAGGCGGAGTGCATGAGGCAGCAAAGCGCTGCCTCCTCACAACTCGTCCGTCACAAAGGACACCCCAGGTGTCGGGGATGGCGGGACTATTTCCAGCCACCGTAAACACGGACGGCGAGCATAGGTAGCTTGCCGCCTCATCAAAACCAGACCCAAATATGCGGCGCGTCGCGTTCCGCGCGTGCCTCAAAGAGCCGTGAGACTACCACAGATGGGGCCAAAAGGGCTGATGCCGATACGGAGCCGCGGAGAACTTAACGGGTTACCGGGGCTCTGGCTCGAAGTGCAGGAGAAGGAACGGGGTGGTTTTAGTCAGTAAGAGTCTGACACTCCCTCTCGCCTCACCCAGGTGGGAGCAGTCATTCGATGATTTCCCCCCTTAAAAAAAAGACCATAAGCTACACGTTCCACCCCGATCACTTTAGCCGTTTCCACGTGAAGGAGTGACAGACAAACATACAAACTTTATTTATTTATTTATTAAACTTTCTTGCACATACAATGAAATTGGCGGACTTAATGCCGTAGGCAGACTTTAGCATTTACAATATTAGAAGAATTACGATTGAAGCACTTACCTTAAAACGATTATTATAGCAATAGATAAGTATTTCGAAACATTCTCCTTTGTTCATCGGCACTCCAGAGCTGACCTCCTCAGTGCCCCACTTCGATCCGGCGTAGTGGTTGCGGACCAGAATATTTGTATCGAAGCGAGGGTTGAAATGAAACGCTATGTCCTCTCCAGGATACATTTTCGGACCACATTGTAAGTTTACCGAGAACCTGAACACATATGAATGGTGTAAAAAACGTCTTCATCATCAGAGATATTCGGTACCATGGGATATCTGATGAATCTAGATATATATCCTGTGGCACCGAATATGTTTTTTTTGATATAAAAAACTTAATCAACGATTTTCATTTGTATACCTCTAGATGCATGATTTCAAATTGTGAGACTATGTACATAATATAGGTCAAATTATTGAAATACTGACACGAGATGAGGCGACAGCCTTCAGTTGACATGTCTGAATACGGCAAACTCAATAGGCGAACTTCAAAATCCATGCTACGCGATCTGCATGCATATATAACGCTGCGCGAGTCAGGGATGCCATCGAGCGAAATCAGAGCTCAAAAGTGTTCGCAAGAAATTCGTCTATTGGGCAAAGCCAAATGACGAAACTGAAGATCGAAAACGGTAGCATCGTTTTATCGAAGTCAGAGATTCTGAGAGAGGTCGAAACGTTCTACGGACAGTTATACACCTCGACACGGGTGATGACGAAATCACAACAGAACTTCTGCGAGCGGGTGGAAAACCGATACTTTTAGTCCTCCAGAAACTATTTAATTCTGTCATTCTCGAAGGAACTACGCCGAAAGCATGGCATAGGAGTGTAGTGGTTCTGTTCTTCAAAAAGGATGATAACTCTTTATTGAAGAACTATAGACCTATATCGCTTCTAAGCCATGTATAGAAGCTGTTCTCGAGGGTCATCACGAAACGTATCGAACGCAGGTTTGATGATTTCCTGTCTACCGAACAAGCGGGGTTCCGGAAAAGCTTTAGCATCATAGACCACATTCATACGCAGCGGCAAGTTATACAGACGACTGAAGAATATAACTTTGCTTGGCGTTGGTTGACTATGAGAAAGCCTTCGATTCGATCGAGATCGGGCGGTGTTGCAGTCTCTCCAGCGATGCCATATAGACTACAGATATATCGAGGTGCTAAAGTGTTTGTATAGATACACCACCATGCGCATCCGACTCCAGGAAGAGAGCAGGGAACCAATCCAATTGCAGATAGGCGTGAGACAGAGAGACGTGATTTCTCCGAAACTGTTTACTAACGCATTAGAGGACTGTTTCAAGCTCTTGAACTGGAGCGGACTGGGCATCAATATCAATGGCGAATACATCACAAACCTTCGCTTCGCCAATGATGTAGTCATCATGGCGGAGTCGCTGGAGGACCTAAACACCATGCTCAACGACCTCAATATCGTCTCCCAACAGGTGGGTCATAAAATTATCATGGACGAGACCAAAATCATATCAAACATCCATGTTGCACCTGTACCGGCCATCGTTGGGAACGATATCCTCGAAGAAAACAACTCGGATAGGCAGCGTTCGGAAAGTTACGCGAAATCTTCTCATCGAAAATTCCCCAGTGCCTGAATGAAGACCAAGACGTTTAACCAGAGTGTGTTGCCGGTGATGACGTATGGTACCGAGACGTGGTCCCTGACCTCTGGAGACTTGTTTAATAAGCGTAATATAAGTTTAGTTGTATACAAGGCCTATGTTGCGCCTATTGTACCTACTTACTTATCGATACTCTACTACCGAAAACATAATAATTTAGGTAACAAAAAACCAGTATAAGTAGAAGTGGTGGCGCGACGCGGCGCCCCTATTGTCTTGGCGCCTGTGTGCACCGCATACTTCGCACACAGCGGCGCGGCCCTGAGCGCGTGATGGAGAGAGCAATGCTCGGATTTCTTTTCGTGACAGAGCATGAACCTAGTGGCTTTTGGGAGTCCTATAATAGAGGTTCGTCTTTCATCAGATGTACTAAAGTGGGGTTACCTTTGAGCGCAGCGTGTTCCTAAAACATTGACTGACGTATATAATATATTGTTATATGCCCAGGTTCCCTCACTCCTTCGCCGTTTGTCAGTGGTGTCTAAATAATTTTAGAAAGTACATAAGGCGGGTTAAGTCACATTGGTTGCCAGTTTTTTAACTCGCACCGTCATTCGTAAGAAACGGTCGCCTTTATCTCTTGGTCAGAGCGACTGTAACAATAATTACGTTTTAACATGAATATGAACTTACCTCTTTGATGCGAGGGTAGTGGCACCTTTCACTTTTACAATGCGACCGGGGAAAATACCCTCAGGAATAAGGTTCAAGCTTGGTATTCCCTGAAAGGAAAAAAGTAGTTTTATACGTGAAGCATTACTATTATCGTTGAATACTAGAAGACATGGTTTAAGAAACAATAGAGGACACAAGATACTGCCTTGAGGTATCCCACATTTAACCATTCGACAAAACGACTTCTTAGAGAGATTATTTCTTTATATTACTTTCTGTTAATAATAGTAATGTTTATATAACTATATGACTCTAAATACAAGGATTATCATCTTACAGTTAGATTTAAATAGTATTTACAAACCACAGGCCTGTATCTAAAGCCTGTTAAAGTTCAAAAAAATAATAAAAATTATCATATAAATAACACTCACCGGATTCTTTATAGTAGTACTCATCTTTTTAATATAAATTTCTGTCAAATTAAACGATTGTTTATTTCGCACGAGCTGTCGCCAAATGAATGCCTGGCTATCGTCCGCGCATGGCCTTATAAGTATAAGTACGCCCACGCTACTAACCGCTAGAATGTTACAAAAGCGAAACGTCACATGGAACATCTTCGTCCCGCGTCCGCCATTACAACTCTAGCGTTTTATCCCACTGATATATTATATGAACATACTAGCTTCTGCCAGCGGCTTGACCCGCATAGGTTAAAAAATAGCCTCTGTGTTATTCCAGACCACAATCTATCACTGTTCTAAGTTTCGTGATGATCTCTTCAGTCGTTTTGACGTGATTAAGTAACGAACATAATACACAAAATTTTGTATTTTTAATATTAGTTTTTATGAAGGTAAGAAAACCAAGATTGATTCAGTACAGAGACAGTATCATGGGGTTTTTTTGTTTTTTTTTTATAGGATAAGTCCGCCACTACCTCCCAAAACCGCTGCAACTCCTGTAAGCCAGGATCTACAGTAGATACAACCATGAAAACACCGGGTCACTGAAGCCCGGCGCGTCCCAAGGACATAAACAACTGTCTTGGTTCACGCGACGAAGTGAATCAGAAGATATTATAAGAGGAGAAGAAAAAAGAACGATAGTTTCCACTTCCTTCGGTCAATTACTGTAGGAAACAGTGTGAATTAAGCCTAAAGGCATAAAGAAAAGAGACTGTACAACTGGGTGAAGCCTAGTCGCCAAGCACCACGGAAATTTGACTAAAATCTATGTGGGTCCTATGTGTGAGCTGTTATACTTGCTTCCAGTAATAAGTATGGCAAAAGCGCCTAAACGCACTGAAATTTATTCTAGCTTCCACAAGGTCCGTATAATAAGCTGCACCTGACGAAACAATTAAATTATTTAACATAGTGTTACGTTCATATTGCCAGAGATCACACTCCCAGAGTATGTGATGGGCGGACTGCTCGTATTGCAGCTCCGCTGTCGAACATCATGGCATTGGCACCATGGTGGATCAACAAGTTTAAATGAGAACAATTTGCTTTTAAAGTTGCCGTGGCCAGTGAGAAATTGGGCAGCACAGTGATCCACCTCCAACCATGTCCTCTCCAGCCGCTCATGCACGGATGGGAAGAACTGATATAGGTGGCGACCCTTATAGAAGAATCAACATGGGGCTTGGTTAAAAACAATTTTTTTTTTAATTCTCAGTAGTAGCACGGAGCCTAGAAATGTACCTATATGGCAATAGGTTCACCCCCTATTACATGGGCTCTTAACATAAACAGTGAAAATTGGGAGTTACATTGTACAGTGGCATTAAGTGGCGTAATGTGCACCTCTGTCTACCCCTTTGGGGGTAAAAGACGTGATATTATTTATTTTTATGTAAATATCTTACCTCACCTAAGTCAGCCCATATCCTGCCTCTGTATACCAAATTCATCAAAATCCGTTCAGTAGTTTCAGCGTGATTGACAGACAAACATTCTAAAGAAAGAAAGTAAGAATTTGGTGCAGTTTTATTCAACTGAGGGAGCTGATATAATCGTCATCTTCGGATCTAGCCCAACTTGTTAGTTTTCAGTCCAAATCCCTGATCTGACACATCTCCTCCTTTTGCGAAGCAGTCATGCTAGCTAAGGATAAGGCAAGACGCGTGAGGCAGCGAAGCGCTATCTCCTCACAACCCAGCCATCGCGAAGGATACTCCGGGCGTCGGTGATCGCGAGACGATCTCCGGCCACCGTAAGCGCGGGCCACCAGAACCCGACCCGAGCGTACGGTGCGTCGCGTCCTCGCGCCCCTCAAAGAGCCATCAGACCACCACGGATGGGGCCCAACAGGGCTGATGCCGATTCGGAGCCGCGGAGAACTTAACGGGTTACCGGGGCTCGAAGGGCAGGAGTAGGAACAGGGTGGTTTTTAGTCAGTAAGAGTCTGACACTCCCTCTCGCCTCACCCAGGCCGGAGACATCATTCGATGATTTTTCCCCCTTTGAAAAAATCCCTGATCTAGACCGGGTCGATACAGCCCTTCGCGAGGGCAAAGCGCAACTATGAGTGTAGTCTAGGACATAATCAATTGTGTATCGCACTTGTTTATAATCACAACAGTATCTGATTACAACTTTAATAAAAATAAACTCATGTAAAACCCATGTGTGGTTTTCCTTATAAAACCATTCGCACGCTGATAACAAAATCAAATTAACCACAATCGACCGACACAAAAATCCCACTCCCATTTTACCTACAAATTGAGCAAATACTTACCTTCATTTACTTCTCTCTCTACTCGGCTCCTAGTTATCGTAGCGTGATGTTTTATAACCTCACCATCATCATCATCAACAAACTACATACAAGTCCCCACTGCTGAGTAAAGGCCTCGCACATGGATAAGGTTTGAACAACTTCTTATCTCGATTAAATGCTCCTATGGTACAACAGGAATTATAGAGGTATTACATAACATAACATAACACTACGCCTTTTATCCCCGAAGCGGTAGCCAGAGGTGCACATTATGCCAATGTACAATGTAACACCCACTTTTCACTATTTATGTTATGATTCCCACGTAATAGGGGGTGAGCCTGTTACCATATACCGGGCACAATTCCAGACTCCGTACTACTAGGGAGAATTTTTTAAAAACCCAGTAATACTTTTCGCGACCCGGGAATCGCACCCGAGACCTTGCCCGGCAGTCGCACTTGCGACCACTCGGCCAACGAGGTAGTCAGCAGGAATTATATTATACGTGGATAAAGTCGCGGGCAACAGCTAGAATACATTTACAGGTGTACCTGTAGTTGACAATCAAATGGCACTAGATAGTCGGCAAGGTTGCTACAGTTATCGGAAAAATTAAAAGAAAATCCAAGTCAGGTAGTTCTTAAATTACAATGACTTATATATGTTATCCACGAAACACTACACCCTGTGCCAGTCTTTTGACTCTTGTTGGTATAATTCTTTATTTTTTCATCTGTATTTTTGTTTACGTTATCCTGAATAGAGCTTCAGTATTATGGAATCATAAATTCTGAACCAACTGCTTTAGTTTAGGTAAGAATATCATTTTATGATGAATCAAGTATTCTCAATAAATTTTTCACCTTGGTTTAAGTGACTGTACTGAACAAACATTATACTGCTGTAGTAGTGGCAAATTTCACTAAAGTAGACGCATTAAAGATTCTAAAATGATAATTATAGGTACCACTCCCAACATTATTTCTTAAAGACAAAAAAAAATTTTTTTCGACGAAGACCCCGTTCCGAACAATTTATTTGGAACACATAACATAACAACATGTCTTTTACCCCCGAAGGGGTAGGCATAGGTGCACATTTCGGCACCTAATGCCACTGTACAATGTAACACCCACTTTTCACTATTTATGTTACGAGTCCCATGTAATAGGGGGTGAGCCTATTGCCATATACCGGGCACATTTCCAGACTCCGCGCTACTACTGAGACCTTTAAAAACCCAGTAATACTTTGCCCGACCAGGGAATCGAACCCGAGACCCCTTGCCCAGCAGTCGCACTTGCGACCACTCGGCCAACAAGGCAGTCATGTAACAAACACTTTTCTGTGAACCGCATAAAAATCGGCTCAGCCAATCACGAGATAATTGCGCACAAAGATACGTACATACCTCTACATACACACATATAGTCCAAACTGAGATACTCTTTCTTTTTCTTTTTGATATCGGTTAAAAAATGTCGAATAACTACAGGTTTTTGATCAAAAACCTTATGTCTGTACGTCAAATGATCTGAAGTCCGGTTTTACAAGTTTTAATTTGAGTATGATTCAATAGATTTATTAATCTTCATTCATTATAACTCAATATCGCCCAAAATGTCGCTTAAACCAAATAGCCCGTTACCCCTCGATTTGTTTATACGTTTTTAGCGAACAGATGTCTTTATATCAATTTTAAGATTAAAAAAATTTTTAAAATTAAATTTCGAGTGTCAAAAATAAATATATACTGTAAATATAAAGTGATTGTTTAAACGTGCTTAACTCCGAAACTGGTGGTTTGAATTGAAGATATTTATTTGTGTTGGATAGTACATATCGAGTAAGGCTATAAAATACATAGTTACGATCAATAGGAACTTAGCAGAGCAGGTGAAATAGAATCCAAGAAATGATGAATACTCCAGTCTGCAATCCGGTAAGATTTTAAATTCGCTTATAGAGGTAGTTTTTCGAGTCAAATACAGTTTCGTTGAGATTTCTTGTGTTTTATTAGAAAACTAGTTTTCAGCCCGCGGCTTCATCCGCGTCATAACATCCCGTGGGATAAAAAGTGGCCTATGTGTTGTCCTAGAGTTCTTAATTTCATCCCGATCCCTTCAGCCGTTTTGATGTGATTGAGTAACCAATAAACATATAAAGTTCCGCATTTATCGTATTAATAGAGTGAATTCGTTTGTGAGCTACTTTTTATTCCACGGACGAAACCTGCGGCGGAACGTAGTACACGTAAAAACTTTTCTCTTGAACCTATTAAAACAAAAACACATCAAAATCCGTTGTGTAGTTTTAAAGATCTAAGGCTAAGCAAACATAAAGTTGCTCCTCACTGGGAGCATTCACGTGTAATGAAACATTATAGATTCGACTTTGAGCATTACATTACAATAATACCTCCCTGACTAACGAGCATTTGCGTGTGCGTAATGTAACATATTGATTCGACTTTGAGCATTTCATAGCAAGATGTCAGACGAAGCGGGCGGGCGGGGGGCGGGGGGAAGTGGAGCGCATTGATGTTACAAGTTGTATCAAGATATTACACATTATATTATTACAAGGTGCGCATTGTAATGCTCGGTTCTTGTCCTTCACTGATGTAATGCTCAGATCTGTAACGTTACATTACGCGCGAATGCTCCTGGTGAGGAAGCACCTTAAGATAAGCAAACGATAATGTTTTATATTATGTGGGTGATAGTTAATTCGAAGTACATTTTGTGTCGTGGTGGCCCAGAGATTGCACTGTCATGCATTGGGCTCGCTGCCATCGCAGCGGTAAGTCCCCTCTTTGAGGAGTGGCTTAAGAGACGCTTTGGCGTCCTCACCTATTGGCTGACGCAGGTGCTTACCGAACATGGGAGCTTCGGGATGTACCTGTGTCTGATAGGGCGGGAGGAAACGCCCGGGTATTATCACTGCGAGAACCACCCGGAGTTGCGGTGGAACAAACGGTGGGGGCATGCCCTGCGTGAGTAGGAACGGGGTGGTTTTTAGTCAGTAAGAATCTGACACTCCCTCCCCCCTAACCCAGAAGGGAGAAGTCATTCGATGATTTTTCCCCTTAAAAAATGCATGAGGGGGCGCGGGTTCGAAACCTACCAAGTACCAACACGGCAAGTACCAATGTGATCTTTTCCGAGTTTTATGTACTTTTTAAGATTATTTAGACACCACTGACAAACGGTGAAGGAAAATATCGTGAGGAAACCTGGACTTAAAATTTTTATTATATGTTTGAAATCGCCAACCCGCATTGAGCAAGCGTGGTGGTTAATGCTGTAACCTTCATTTACGGAGAGGACTTTGGTCAGCAGTGGGCATTTATAGGCTGTAAATGATGTAATTTTATCCAGTTTATGGTTAAAAGTTTCCCCTTTATATTTCCAGGAAGTACCATGTGTGCATCCCATTGCTGGAGGTATGTTCCCTGGCCGCATCGTCAGAGTGAAGGGGAACACTCCTCCCACAGCAAAGAGGTAAGACTATTTTCCCTGATTATATGTATTTACTAGCTGTTTCCCGCGACTTGGTTCACGAAGAATATGAATATTAGAACTTAACTTCTTTTGTTTCTATTTTCCAAAATAAAAGTAACCTGTTACTTCTTAGTACATCAGCTACCTGCCAATGTAAGTCTTGCAAAATCGGTGCAGCCATTCCAGAGATTTGCCAGTACAAACAGACAGACAGACAGACAAAAATTGTAATTACGGTTGCTTTTCTTATTCTCCTTTTAAAGAGCTCGAAACTAGTAGAGCTCTTCTCAATATTTTCACGCGAGAAACCCGTGATTTTTACTTACAACCGTTTAGTAATTAGAAATGTGAGACCAATGTCTATGAATGGAATTTGGAACAGAGGTAGGTTATGGACTGGAATAACACATAGGCTACTTTTTATCGCACGAGATCGCGGGTGAAGCCATTGGCCATTTTAAGTGAGGGAGAGCCATGCTTCGGCACGAAAGGACCGGCTCGACCGGAGTGATACCACGGCCTCATCGAGTTATAGAGGTTCCTCTCAGTACCCTCGAGGTGTTGTTGTTGTATATGACTGCTTCTGCTGCTTCGAGTCTATCGTTCAGTATTAGCTCGTTTCCTTGCAGGTAAGTCTGCAGAATGGATTCGCATTTCCGCATGTTGACCTGCCTGGTTGCCTCCACCACTGCGGTAAACTCGAGAAAAGCATTTACGACATGGTCTCTGGTAGTGGACGCTTGTCGAAGCCTCGGCGGACAAACGTGACCCATAGCTGCTCTTGTTGGTGATGACCTGGGGGGAGGAGACTGTATTTGAGCGCCTCCTGATCCTTGAGCAGATTTGGCCACATTTTTTCTGAAGAGTGACGAAATCAGTCCGGTTACTGAGCATATGGCCGCTGTTATTGCCCACACTCTACCTCGTGATTCTAATTTTTTATTTTTCCTCTCGGTGTTTTGTTGCTGTTGTTGCAGAGCGCTTTGTTGCCTATATCTTTGTTGTAGACGCTCTGAGCCGCTTGAAGAATCCACCCTTAGCGCGTATCGAACTGGCTTTTTGAGGAAACTCAAGTCCTCACCCCTGTTCTCGTACACGATGACTTCATGATGTTCTGAAGCCCTGACGCATCCTATAAGGTCTGCCGTTCTCCCCTTCTCATAAGCTACCACGGCAGCGTCCACACTAATTATTCTGGGACTCATACCCTCGACCTCTCCCCGCCCACCCATGTCCGACAGCACACCGCAAGCTTGTTCAAAACAAGTCATTGAGTCGACGCTGGAGAACATTGCAATTGTTTTATTGCGTGTTCGCAGTAGATTTTATATCATTAGACACGTATTTTTTATTTTCTTACACAAACTAATACTTTCGATGATGTATTAATTTGAAATGTCGCGTGACGTCACTTCTATGTACATTTTATACATAGAAATGGCGTTTTAGCCCCCACTCCTACACTCCTAAACATTGATTCGTATTATGTAAGTATTGTTTTGTTATACAACAAAATAAAAAATACGTGTCTAATGTCATTACCTAACTTACAGAGTCAGACTATTTTTTTTTATTTTTTTTTTTAAAAAAACGTTGCCCCACACTAGGATTTTCTCCTGTGTCGTGGGTACAAACATACAAGTTCACATACACAATGACACCCAGACCCGAAACAACAATTTGTGGATCACACAAAGTGTTGTCCCGTGCGGGAATCGAACCCGCGACACGTTGCACGGCAGCCGGCTGCCCAGCCACCGCACCAACCGTGCAGTCAATTATATTTTTCATCATCCCAATTGTATTTTCAACACCACCCACATGCTTCCAGATTTGCGATTAACTTAAAATGTGGTACGAAGGGGTTTCCTCGTGACGATATCGCTTTCCACTTCAACCCTCGCTTCGATCTGAAGCATATTGTTCGCAATCACTTCGATTCCTCAATAGAGTCCTGGGGTGATGAAGAAACTGGTGGAGGCTTGCCACTAAATCGTGAAGAATGTTTCGAAGCTCTGATTCAATGCTACAACGACTGCTTTAAGGTGAGAGTTTTTTTAGGACAAGCCCGCCACAACCTACCAAAACCGCTGCAACTTTTGTAAGGGTCAGTTTATACTAGGCAGAGGCGAAGCACCCCGAAGCGTCAAATTTTTTACAACTAAAGCGAAGCCGCACGAATGCGCGCGTATTCGAGAGTATAAGCTCTTTACACCAGGTAAATTCATTTTTCGTTCGAATCCATCGTGTACCACACTGACGCAGGCCAAATGATGGCGCGTCGTAGGTTCGATAGTGGGCGCGTGGATACGCGAGAATGCGCGCGCACCAATCAGCGTTGGTCGCGCGCAGACGTGAAAAAATTAAAATTTCAGAAGCAATGCGTGCGTTACCCAACTGGGTTAAGGTTGAATTTGTTATGTTCAGTTGACGCTTCGATGCGCTTTGACTCTCCTCTAGTATAAATTGACCCTTAGTCAGGATCTACAGTAGATACAACCATGAAAACACCGGAATACTGAAATCCGGCGCGTCCCAGGGACATGAATAACTGTTTTGGATCAAATAAAAATAAATTTATAAGACTAAATCGTATCATTTAGAATGAAATGAAACTAATGTGTTGCTTTGTAAAATTAAGAAACGACATTTAATGTTTTATTCTTCTTTAAATTCTTTAACACAAAAGTCACATATTGACTTTTTAAAAAAACAAAGACTATTTGACAAAGTAGTCAATTAAAAAATTAAGAAAACCTTTTTCTTTACATCTACCCTCCCGAGGAAGAAAATTCACCCGTGAATTTTCTCTCAGGGCCTAAGCTTACTTCTTATTCCATCTCTTCTTCACTTGTTTCTTCCTTATCTTCATCCTTTTCTATACGTACTGGAATTAGTTTTGATATATGAAATAGATTTGACTCTGTCTTCCTGTGTCCTTTATCTATCTTATAAATTGTATTTGATTTTTTTTCTATTATTTTATATGGTCCAATTCTTAGTTCATCCAGCTTTTTCCGATTTATTTTATTTCCATTTTCTACATACACCATATCTCCAACTATAAATTCTCTCTTTTTTCTTTTTCTATCATAACGCATTTTGTTATAGTAGTGTGATTTCAAAGCATTATTAAACGCTATTTCTTTATCTCTGATCCAGTCACTATGTATGCGTTCTTGGCGTAGCTCATTTGGTAAGACTGTAGCATCAGTTCCATATAACAAATAGCATGGTGCATAGCCAGTTATCGAATGATTAGTCTGATTATATTTCTCTACACATTCGTGCGCTATTGTAGTCCAAGCTTTTTTTTGTTCACCTCCATTTATCCGACATCTTATCTTATTTACTAGAGTTTGATTTAACCTTTCATTGAGTCCGTTTGAAAAAGGTGCATTCACTGCTGTAAATATCATTGTTATTTGCTTATCACTGAGAAATTTCTTGAATTCTTTTGAATTTATTCCTGGATACTGGTCGGTGAGAAGCATTTCAATCTCTCCTATTTCGGTGACTTTATTTATTAGCTTTATAAAATCATGTGCACTCTGGGTCTGTGATGTTATAATGAATGCGTATCTAGTGAAGTGGTCTACAAGAAGATGTAGGTATTTCTTGGTTGATCTCGAACCACCAAAACCACCAATTGTGTCTATTGATACTATTTCAAGAGGTCTTTTCGCCGGTCCTAGATGTGACATCAATCCGTATTTGTGCTGTCCTCTTGTTTTATTTTTTATGCAAATTTCACAGCTTCTACAATTTTTATTTATATTCTTAGTTAAATTCTTTGTTACATACAGTGAACTAAGAGTTCTTAGCATTTGTCCAACTCCAATGTGGCACAGATCCTCGTGTATTTGTTTTATAAGTCCTATGCTGAAATTTTGTTATTATTATTTTTTCTTTGTTTCTTATTTTTTTGTAGTACACGTTATGTTTTTTAATGATTTTATTTTTATTTCTTTGTATTTCTTCATTTTTATTCTGATCCATTATAATGTCTTCCAAAGTAATAAGGTTCACTACTTTTAATAAATCATCTAAATTTTCTTCTGGTTCCAGCACAGGATTTCGACTTAATCATTAATGGGTTCACCGAGACTGGTGATCGAGCAGCAGCGCTCTCTGATAAACCTGAACCTTTTTATAGTACAGCGACCTCCAAACCTTCAACCGAGCGTAGATTATGACCAACTCTCTTATGTAGATGCGGCCCATACTCTAATAGTAGACTGTCAAAGTCAAAGTCAAAATCATTTATTTCAATAGGGTAGTTTCCTAATTTTTATATGAATGTCCGTCTGGTACAATCATTTAAAACTTTAGACACATATTTTTCTTTTCTCACAAAATTAAATACATTCGACGATATATTAATTTGAAATATCGTGTGACGTCACAGCGTGTCACGTTTTGTAGCACGCTATGACGTAACCACCTCCCGCTCCTAAACTTATCGGCATTTTATCTAAGTATTGCAACTTAGTACGAGAAAATAAAAAAATACGTGTCTAATATTTTTTAATTATCTAATTGACGAACTAAATAGATTTTTGATTTTGATACCCTGGACACTACCCAATTAGATCAGGAAGGCACTTGTGAACGTCAACAACAAAAATGTAGAAGTGAAGCTATTTGCTCATTCCAAAGTATAGATTCCTATGGAGAAGAACGAGCAAGAAACTCCATAGGTTACTCTTTTTCAATCAGGTTCACAACACAATTCTCTAGTTGCATATTTTTTTTGGTTCGATTGAATTTATTGTTATTCAAATTCCGGATTAAGCAATAAAATCTTTTGCTATGTTTATAGGAAGTGCCGCCTGTGCATCCCTTCCCTGGGGGTATGTACCCTGGCCGCACAATCAGATTGAAGGGTACAATCCCTGCCGAAGCGAAAAGGTAATGTCTGAATTTTTATGGTTTATGGGCAACCCATGGACACCTGGAACACCAGAGGCGTTACAGTGCGTTACTGGCCTTTGAGGATTAGGAATTTTAACATTGTTGAGGATTCAGGGATTAGGATAATTGGGTCTCCGGTTTAGGCATTCTGGCTGGTAGCAGATCACGAACTATAAATTGGTTTTATGCTTGCGAGTTGCCCCGTTTATCTGTTTGATTGTTACACTTCCACCTGTCTACTGAAAGGCTATTTTAAGTAGTACTTAAATATCGTGCCGTCTCTGTCATTTTACAAAGAATTTGTAGAGACAGAACTATAGTTAAGCTCGCTTAATAATGAGTAGCTTTTGAATACTTCAGTGATATCTTTTTTTTATGGCATCGAGCCGACGGATCACCTAATGGTAAGCAATCGGCGTCGCCCATGGAAACTTGGAACACCAGAGGCATTACAAGTGCGTTACCGGCCTTTTGGGGATCAGGAGTTGGAGGATTGTTGGGGATTCGGGGATTGGGGAGTTAGGGGGGAGGGATCTGGGCCTCCGGTTTTTTTTATATTATATTATAGTGGCAGGTTTCAATATACTAACTGACTGCATGGTTGGTGCAGTGGTTAGGCAACTGGCTGCCACGCAACGTGTCGCGGGTTCGATGCCCGCACGGAACAACTCTTTGTGTGATCCACAGGTTGTTATTCCGGGTCTGGGTGTCATTGTGTATGTGAACTTGTATGTTTGTAAACGCACCCACGACACAGGAGAAAATCCTAGTGTGGGGCATAAAAAAAACACAGACCTACTTAAAAAAAAGGAGATTACAGTCGGTATTTAAACGTAGTTTAATAAAGGCCGTGGTTTTCCCAGTGGGCTACAACATGAGGTTCTTCAAGAGGGCAGTGAATACGTTTCTTAAGGGTCGGCAAGACGCATGTAATGCCCCAAGTGTTGCAGGCGTACATAAGCCCGGAGAACCTAACGTAACCGGGGCTCCGGCTCGACGTGCAGGAGAAGGAACGGGGTGGTTTTTAGTCAGTAAGAGTCTGACACTCCCTCCCGCCTCACCCAGGCGGGAGCAGTCATTCGATGATTTTCCCTCCTTAAAAAAAAAATAAAGGCCACGGTAACCGCTTACCATCAGCTGGGCCGTGTGTTTTTTTGCCACCGTCGTGGTATAAAAAAAAATAAGGCCTTTGCTTCCAGGTTCGCGATAAACCTACAATGTGGACCCAAGATATTTCCTCATGAAGATATAGCCTTTCATTTCAACCTTCTCTTCGGGGCGGCGCGTGTTGTGTGCAATCACTTCTTGTCTTCGGATTGGGGTGACGAGCAACTGATTATTGAAGGCTTACCATTGAACTGTGGAGCCTCATTCGAAGTTCTCATCGTTTGTTTTCTGCATTGCTTTAAGGTATGCCATCTTAACCTCAAACCACTGCTGGACTTATCTCCTGGGGGAGGGGCCTCCTCTAGTGAGCGTTGTAATAAATAAGTTCATTAAGCAGAGTCCAGGCGGCAGCGCTCTCTAAAAACCATTAACCTATTAACTTCGATATCCATTAATTGAAATGGATTATGAAAACAATCTCTTATGCGTCATGATGAGAAGGCCCACAGTCCTGCAGGTGACTGCTCCCCACTAACTACATTATAGACCTTATTTCTGATGTTTTGAGACTACTTTTGTATGAACAAATTTAGGGTACGATATTTTCATCAGGTTAGTCGAATTGTAATAATAGCTGTCCAAAGTATCCAATGTCCAACAAAGTAAAAAGTAGGCGCATTTTTATTTTTCTGAAATAGCTCCATCTATCGTCTGGATAACTTTTTTTACAAATCTAATTTCACCATCCTCCTCGATAGGTGGCGTTGAACAGAGAACATTTTTGCGAGTTTCATCACCGCATCGCATTTAATAGGGTTACGCACTTCGCAGTTGATGGTGACGTCATAGTACAGCAGATCGCCTTCGAGGGGGCTTCACCGCCGCAGGAAACATATATGGTAAGGAGCTATCCGTCTATGAAGGCCTCAGCCTTCATAGACGGATAGCTTGCTTGCTTGAGTAACTGGTGTTTCTTGCTCGTTCTTCTACACACGAATCAAAACTTTGGAACGAGCGCATAGAGCAACTAGACTTAACTAGAGGACTGACCCACAGACTGACATTTTATAACTAAGTAACTATATTGTTTGACTGCCTCATTGACCGTGTGGTCGCAAATGGGAGTGCTGAGCTAAGGGTCTCGGGTTCAATTCCTCTTCTCAGAAAATTCTCAGTAGTAGCACGAAGTCTGGGATTGTGCCCGGTATATGGCAATAGTATAGCTGAATTATTTGCATCGTATTATTGTTTATTTTACTATAAGCCAAAGTACCTAAGACAAATATATAAATGAAATAAAATAAGCTCACCCCCTATTACATGGGACTCATAATATAAATAGTGAAAAGTGGGTGTTACATTGTATAATGGCATTAAGACTTCGCCCGCGTTTCCGTGGGATAAAAAGTAGCCTATGTGTTACTCCAGCCAGACCATAATCTACCCGAGCGTACGGCGCGTCGCGTTCCGCGCGCGCCTCAAAGAGCCATCAGACCACCACAGATGGGGCCCAATAGGGCCGATGCCGATTCGGAGTCGCGGAGAACCTAACGGGTAACCGGGGCTCCGGCTCGACGTGCAGGAGAAGGAACGGGGTGGTTTTTAGTCAGTAAGAGTCTGACACTCCCTCCCGTCTCACCCAGGCGGGAGCAGTCATTCGATGATTTTCCCCCCTTAAAAAAAAAAAAAAAAAGCCAGACCATAATCTAGCCCTGTTCCAAATTCCATACCGATTCCTTCAGCCGTTTTGACGTGATTGAGTTACAAACATACAGAGGCTTTAGTACGAGTTTCATTTACGTTTAAATTAATCGTAACGAGTATGCGTTCGGCGCTGTGATTGGGCGGCGCCAATGAACCAACCAATCACAGCGCCGAACCCGTACTCGTTACGATTACTTTAAACTGTCAAACACCGCGAGTACACCGGTGACCGCAACCTATTGTTCTTTAATCTATATGTACTAATATTATAAAGAGGAAATATTTGTACCTATTTTTGTATGTTTGTAATGAAAACAACTACTTATAACTAGTAATAAGAAATCTGCGATACATAATCTAAATAAAATTAGCGTCCTCCTCTCTTCTACGTTGCCGTGCCCTACAGGGTCCATACTGTACTATATTATTATGTAACACCTTTTAAACATATGGAGTGCAATAAACGTATTGAGTATTGAGTATTGAGAATAGGCTCAAAAAGTACTGGAGCGATTTAAAAAATTCTTTCACCAATAGAATGCTACATTCTTCCAATTTGACATAGCCTACATATCATTTTGAAAAAAATTAAGGATCCTTGGTAAAACTTGAACAGTGTAACCGAAGGTGGAGAAAAATTAGTCTTAAACTGTCAAACACCAAGCGGTCACCGGTGACCGCAACCTAATGTTCTATAATTGTGTCTATAATGACGGTACTCGACGAGTTAAAATATCTTTCGTCGAATGCGCAGCCGAAACTATTAGCGATAGAACAAAATAATGCACAACAATATTGAAGAGCATCATAAAAAACGCGAGGACGCCATTCTGTTACCGCATCGTCGCGTGCGCTTGGGGTACATAATGTCAATGTCAGACTGTCAAAGCAAAGTCCACAATGTCAAATTCATAGATTAAAATCAGTGATCCTAGAAATATCTGTGTTATGTATGATAACAATGTTTCTATTCCGTCTTATTTTTATTATATTCTATTTAGTATTTATCTATTTATTTATATGAGATCTTGGCAACAGGCTAGTGCTGAAAATCAGCGCGCCGCGACTCGTGCAATCGCGCTCGTGACACGGCATTTTAGCTGAGCACTGGCCTTTTTGCACCTTCTACACTGTTGTTTTTTTTATTACTATTTTTTTTTTCTTGTCCTTTCTGTAATGGTGCAAATAAACTGTTTTTCTTCTTCTTCTTCTTCATAATGTCTACAAAAAACACCGCGGTAGCTTATGTCCAACTATTGTAGTTATGTCACTACAACAATCCAAATTTCCACAAATAAATAATTGTCTACGCCGTGCGAAGCCGGGACGGGCTGCTAGTTGTGTCTATAATGACGGTACATACTCAACGAGTTAAACGCAAGACAAACTTGTACTAAGGCCTCTGATTGGTTGCTTCATTGGCGCCGCCGTCCAATCAGAGGCTTTAGTACGAGTTCGATTTACGTTTAAAGTATTCGAAACGAGTACGCGTTCTGCACTCTGATTGGCCCGCGCCAATGAACCAACCAATTAGAGCGCCGAACGCGTACTCGTAACAATTACTTTAAACGTAATACAAACTCGTACTAAGGCCTCAGAGCGTCAAACGCGTACTCGTTTCGATTACTTTAAACGTAAGACAAACTCGTACTAGGGCCTCAGACAAATATTCGCATTTATGATATTTTTAATAAGTTCTATTTCTATACATGTTTCTGTTTGACGCAGGCTACTACCGACCCCCTTTCCGTGGTGGACAGATGTCATGCAGGAATATAGTGTCACAGAGCCATGATTCGGCACGAATGGGCCGGCTCGACCGGAGTGATACCACGGCCGAGCAGAAAACCGACGGAAAACAACGCTTGCGGAGGCCCAATTACCCCTCCCCCCCCGTCCAATGTCTCCACAATCCTTAAATTCCTAATCCCCAAAAGGCCGGTAACGCACTTGTAACGCCTTGGTGTTCCAGGTGTCCATGGGCGGCGCCGATTACTTACCATCAGGTGATCCGTCTGCTAGTTCACCGGCTTATGGCATAAACAAAAATTATATACCTCTAGAATGTATGTATGTATATTCAAATGTAATAGTTGCCAGGGAATGAAAATTAAAAATGTAATTACTCCGTCAGTTAGATAATAAAAAAATATTAGACACGTATTTTTTTATGTTCTCGTATACAGTTACAATACTTAGATAAAATGGAGTTAAGTTTAGGAGTGGGAGGTCGTTACGTCACAAAGTGCTACAAAATGTAGCGCATTGTGACGTCACACAATATTTCAGATTAAATATAGGTGAGAAAAGAAAAAATACGTGTCTAATGTTTCAAATTAATCTATCAGACGGACATTAAAATAAAATTCGGGCAACTACCGTATTAAACATATTACCTCTATATTGTGTTAATGCATGTTATAACATGTAAAAATAAATAATTAAGCAAATCTGATTTAGTAATAAATATAATGACTTTCAGCACACTCGCCTGCGTTATTTATTCCCCCAATGTTCGTCATGGACATCAACTGATGCTTTTTATATGTACTGACCCATCATTTGTCGACTATCTCGGCTGGTGGTGCACCATCGTCCATCGTGCTCCATCGTATGCCGCCGTCATCACGCGGCCTACGATGGAGCATACACAAGCAACCTATTCACTCAGTTTTCTACTCTGAAATGACGGAGGGCAAACGAACTAGTATGTGGGGAATACCGACGGCCATTGGGGCAGAAAGGTTCTCGAGTGGAGGCCACGTACCGGCAAGCGCAGCGTAGGACGTCCATCCGCAAGGTGGACAGACGACCTCATTAAGATCGCAGGGAACCGCTGAATCTGCGGGCGGCGAGCACGAGTGACTCGCCGCCTCAAGAAGCTATCAGACGACCACAGAGGGGGCCCAACAGGGCTGATGCCGATACGGAGCCGCGGTAGACTTAACGGGTTGCCGGAGCTCCGGCTAGAAGTGCAGGAGAAGGAACGGGGTGGTTTTTAGTCCGTAAGAGTCTGACACTCACTCCCGCCTCACTCGGGCGGGAGAAATCATAGGATGATTTTCCCACCTCAAAAAAAAAGGAGCCGCTGAATGCAGGTCGTTTCTGACCGGCCTATCTGGAACTCATCGGGAGAAGACTATGTTCAGCAGTGGACGTCCTATGACTGGTACTATGATGATCTTGACGATGAGGGGAAATAAAAAACATTATTTTCTTTATTCTTTTTATTTTATTTCTATAAAAATGATGGAAGTTAATAAATAATGAGTTTCTGTCTATGAGACTACATACTCTTGATTGTGGTCCCCTAGTATGGCTTGTAACTAGAGAAATAAGCTCGTCAAATAGTTTTTTATACACAAGGTGGAATGTTGTAATGTCACCTGAAGGGCAAGTACTCTTAATACTTAAGATAGAAAATTTTACTCAAAGAAAACATTCTTTTATTTTTGAAATCTGCATCATCATATTTGAAGTGCAAAAGCGGTGCGTAAGAGCCATGTTCCGTAAACAGAGTTCGGAGAGATGTAGGCCATTATTTATAACGCACTAGCTTTTACCCGCGGCTTCGCTCGCGGCACAAAAGGATAAAAGTAGCCTATGTGACATACACCAATACATATAGCGCCATCTATACCAATACTTTTGTTTTCCCTCGGGAATATCAAATTATTCTGGGATAAAAAGTACCCTATTATTTAATCCAGACTTCTAACTTTACGTCTGCAAAAATTCAAAGCAATCGGTTTAGTAGTTACGGCGTGAAAGCGGAACAAACAAACAAACGCATTTGTTTTTTGTTGAGAACAAGTTGAAGTTGAAGAAGTTGAAAACAAAAGTATTGGTATAGATGGCGCTGTGTGTATTGGTATATGTCACATAGGCTACTTTTTATCCTTTTATGACGCGAGCGAAGCCGCGGGTAAAAGCTAGTTTTAAATAATTTTTGAAAGCAGTTTTATTTCTTTTCTAAAATAATGGAATGTTTTCTTTTAAAATTTTCTATCTTAAGTATTAAGAGTACTTGCCCTTCCGGTGGTATTACAACATTCCACCCTATATATTTGGTGGGCCGACGTGGGACCACTATCTCGCCTGATGGTAAGCAATGATGGTCACATAGTTACGTCAGCTTGCGCTGTTGTTCCCTATTTTAAATCTGTAGCAATAGCCGAGTTTCGTTTGTGACATCTCCAGCGATGTCTTGTCAGCTGCAGAGGAGTCTTAAATGATTTCGGACAGTCTCCACACTGCAACCAAACGCCATTACACTGATATAATTGATTAAAATCACGCCTATTTATCCCCGAAGGGGGTAGGCAGAGGTGCACATTGCGGCACTTAGTGCCACTGTACAATGTAACACCCACTTTTCACTATTTATGTTATGAGTCCCATGTAATAGCCATTGCCATTGCCAGGTACAATTCCAGACTCCGTGCTACCACTGAGATTTTTAAAAACCCAATAATACTTTGCCCGACCCGGGAATCGAACCCGAGACCCCGAGACCGCACTTGCGACCACTCAGCCAATGAGGCAGTAATTTTTTTAAAACGTGTTAATATCAAAACAGAATGCCAAGGGCATAATGGGGCTACAGCGACTTCTCGCGTCCGGCTCTGGTTCAGTCCAGGGTACGGAGCGAAGGGGATTGGGATGCCGTCTTCTCCTTCTGCGAATCAGTCATGCTAGCTAAGGAGGAGGCGGAGCACGTGAGGGAACGAACCTCCTCACGCCCCGGCCGTCGCGAGAGACATCCGGGCGTCGGGGATCACGAGACGATCTCCGGCCACCTTAAGCACGGGCCCGCGGCACCAAACCCGTGCGAACGGCGCGTTGCGTTCCGCGCGCGCCTCATAGAGCCATCAGACCACCACGGATAGGGCCCAATAGGGTTGATGCCAATACAAAGCCGCGGAAGACTTAACGGGTGACCGAGGCTCCGCCTCAAAGTGCAGGAGTAGGGATAGGGTGGTTTTTAGTCAGTCACGCCTTTTATCCCCGAAGGGGTATGCAGAGATGCACATCACGGCACCTAATGCCACTGTGTACAATGTAACACCCACTTTTCACTATTTATGTTATGAGTCCCATGTAACAGGGGGTGAGCCTATTGCCATTTAGCGGGCACAATTCCAGACTACGTGCTACTACTGAGTTTTTTTAAAACCCAACCCGGGAATCGAACCCGAGACAGTCTCATTAGATAATATGTCAATTTCTTTGATGACAAGGACGAGAACTAAATGTTTAAAGCCCTATTTGAAGTTTTTTCGTACCTGTGATACAGTGACGGGGCGATGGCAGTCGATATGTTGAACGAGACATCGTCGGCTGTGGTAGGAGGCGCCACAGTCGTCGCATACAAACGGACGCTCCAATGTATGCATTCGTCTGACGTGAAGCTGCAAACATTATCATATTTAAATAATCGCGCTGCTACTCTCAGTAGACTGTCGCCGCGTCACGGGTCGCAAAATGCTGCTCATGAATATGAGCCTCTAGCATGGCTTGATTGAAACTAGTCGAGTTCCTAGTCGTATTATTACGTGAGTAAGCCGAAAACATAATAATTTATTTAATATGTCTCACGAAAGTTACAATACAATTATAATATTTGTAACAACTTTCGTAATAGTCATGTTATTTCGGCTTACTCACGTAATTCTCAGATATTGTAAAACTTCGTGAGACATACTAAATTACTCACGTGAATATGCTGAGAAAAGCTCTACTGGTTTCCAACCACAGAGATTAACCATAGATTGCTTACCATCAGGTGATCCGTCTGCCCGTTTCTCATCGACAGCCTATAAATGGCCACTACTGAGCAAAAGCCTCTTCTCACACGGAGAAGGTTTGAGCATTAATCACCACGCTTGCTCGATGCGGGTTGGTAATTACAAACATATAATCAGAAATCAGTTACTTAACTCGTCGAGTACCGGTTTTGTAGACACAATTATAGAACAATAGGTTGCGGTCACCGGTGACCGCTTGGTATTTGACAGTTTAAAAAAGAGTATATGTTGCGGCGCCTAGCGTCTTTCCAATAGCAAACCACAACTACATGTATGATTGCCAGTTTAACAATCAGGCGTCGCGGAGCATGTTAAAATTGCTACAAGGGTAGCCATTCATTCTCTCAGCGTCCGCTCCACTGTTAACACCCTATTTTAATTATATGTTCTTTTATTGTAAAAAAGGGCTTTTTATTGCTCCATTGTGTACCCAAATATACAGTATACCTCTATATAGAAAGTGCATTTTTACATTTTGTTTGTATTTACATTACTACATACTATTAGATCTATACATTTTTCTAATCACAACTTTTCACACACATACGCACACACACATATTCTGCAGAATTTATTTTATCTATATAATTTCATGTTTAAATTTATTTTCTTTTCCTTTTTGAGGGGCGGTACCGCCGTCCGTGAGTCACTGCAGGGTGCCACCTGAAAATCAGCGTTGAGCAGGAATGCCCAACTACATGCTGAGGTGGAAGCCCTTTAGGCATGTGCACACGCAGTATTATATTACTATGTATTACATTATTTACGTTTCGATTTTTTTTGTATATTTAATGCTGCATAATGACTGCACGGTTGGTGCGGTGGCTGGGCAACCGGCTACCGTGCAACGTGTCGCGGGTTCGATTCCCGCACGGAACAACACTTTGTGTGATCCACAAATTGTTGTTCCGGGTCTGGGTGTCATTGTGTATGTGAACTTGTATGTTTGTAAACGCACCCACGACACAGGAGAAAATCCTAATGTGGGCCAACGTTTCTTTTAAAAAAAAAAAAATTATATCAAAAACTTATTGCATTTGTTTTGTATTATATGTAAATTATTTTGTTATACATACATACATAACATCACGCCTTTTATCCCCGAAGGGGTAGGCAGAGGTGCACATTCTATCATAGTACAATGTAACACCCACTTTTCACTAGTTGTTATGAGTCCCATGTAATAGGGGGTGAGCCTATTGCCATATACCGGGCACATTTCCAGACTCCGTGCTACTACTGAGAATTTTAAAAAACCCAGTAATACTTTGCCCGACCCGGGAATCGAACCCGAGACCCCTTGCCCGGCAGTCGCACTTGCGAATACTCGGCCAACGAGGCAGTCAGAGGCAGGTATTTTGTTATATTTTGATGATTTTTTATTATGTATTTATGTAAGTATCTATATCTTTATTTTTCATAATCTTTGTTTGTGTGCCACTTGCCTTTTTTTCTTCCTTCTAAATTATAAGCCCAGGTTTCCTCACGATGTTTTCCTTCACCGTTTGTCAGTGGTGTCTAGATAATCTTAGAAAGTACATATAACTCGGACAAAGTCACATTGGTACTTGCTGTTGGCAGGTTTCGAACCCTCATTCACGAGAAGCGATCGTCTTAAACCTCCGGGCCACCACGACATGCTCTGCTGTTTACCGACCTATAGTAGAGGAACTAAGTGAAATATATTCATCCCTTTCACTCACCCGCATCTGAGAGTTGTCTAGAGCGAGATAGTCGCAGTGTTTGCACGCTATATCTCTTTTCATACCATGGTGGGATCTGCAGTGACGCTTCAGTTGATGGGAACCTATGAACTTTTTGCCACAGAACTGGAAATAGAAAGATATTTTATCATCATCAGATAGCTTAATCGTGAGAGTGATACCACGGCCACACAGGACGCTGGTATTTGCACTCGTTCCACCACCAACAAGTATATGGCTAACTATTAGCTGTTTTTTTAAACCGGTAAACGAGCAGACGGATCACCTGATGGTAAGCAATCCGAATCGCCCATGGACACACGGAACATCAGAGGCGTTACAAGTGCGTTACCGGCCTTTTGGGACGTAAGAATTTGAGGATTGTTGGGATTCAGGGATTGGGCTTCCGGTAACCTCACTTATACGATGAAACAACGTAAACTGAATATACTGAGAAAAGCTCTACTAGTTTCGAACCACAGAGGGGTTCTCATAAACAGCGTGCGCGGTCGCGGCGATTCCCGTCTTACGATAGTTATTATAAAGACAATGCAAACGTTGTTTCGCTGTGTGTAATACAGTTATCACCAGGTGGTTGGTATTGTTGGTGGTCTGTGGTTTCTGCGTACAAAGTAGACAGTGTGGACAAAATTGTAAGTATATGTATTACTAGCGACCCTCCTCGGCTTCGCACGGGTGCAATATGCATGTATTATACATATAAACCTTCCTTAAGAATCACTCTATCTATTAAAAACCGCATCAAAATCCGTTGCGTAGTTTTATAGATCTAAGCATACATAGGGACAGATAGACCTTTTTTTATTATTTTTTGAGGGGGGAAAATCATCCAATGACTTCTCCCGCCCGGGTGAAGCGGGAGGGAGTGTCAGACTCTTACTGACTAAAAACCTCCACGTGCCTACTCCTGCACTTCGAACCGGAGCCCCGGCAACCCGTTAAGTGTTCCGAGGCTCCGTATCGGCATCAGCTCTGTTAGGCCCCATCTGTGGTGGTCTGATGACTCCTTGAGGCGCGCGCGGAACGCGACGCGCCATACGCTTGGGCCTGGTTCTGGTCGGGCGGCAAGTCACCCATGCTCGCCGTCCGCAGGCCCGTGCCTACGGTGGCCGGAGATCGTTTCGCGATCCCCGACGCCCGGAGTTTCTCTCGGGACGGCCAGGTCGTGAGGAGGTTCGTTCCCTTACGCGCTCCGCCTCCTCCTTAGCTAGCATGACTGCTTCGCAGAAGAAGGAGACGGCATCCCAGTCCTCCTCGCTCCGTACCATGGTCTGAACCAGAGCCGGACCCGAGAGGTCGCCGTCGCCGATCACATTCCTGAGGACACGGCGGTGCTCAGTCCACGCAGGACATACCGCCACCGTATGCTCCACCGTGTCCTCCGGGCGATCCTCGCAGTGATGGGACAGATAGACCTAGGGATGTGTCATAACAGGCGTTGCACCGTGGAGGCTCCGGAGCAGGTCTCTTTTAGAGGACCCGGTGCCTTCATACAGGTATTGAGGGTGGCCACCGGGGTGGTTTTAGTAAGGTAATAATCCCACACTCCCTAGTCTTTTATCCCCCAAAAGGCTAGGCGCATTTTGAAGGTTTCCACCCGTCATCAAAATAAAAGGGATAGACAGACGGGGGATAGCGGCTTTGTTTTATATTATGTAGCGAGTTAGGTTTAGGTTGTGGGCGAAGGTAAAAGGGTTTTTAAAAAGGTTATTTTAGGTGTGTTCCGCTTGAAGAGCAGAGCAAGGCTGATCTTTACTAAAGAGTACATGAAGGCTTATCTAAATAATAAAGGAATATAAACTAAACAATGGCTTCCTGTTATAAGTACCAGGAAGCGATACGTGATGTAATCATCCTTACTAATATTATAAATTGGAAAGTGAGTTTGTTTGTTTGTTCCGCTTTCACGCCGTAACTATTAAACCAATTGCTTTGAATTTTTTCAGACGTTAGAAGGCTGGAGGCTTAAATAATAGGGTACTTTTTATCCCGGAAAATTTGGTATTCCAGAGGGAAAACAAAAGTATTGGTATAGATGGCGCTGTGTGTATTGGTAGGTATGTCACATAAGCTACTTTTTATCCTTTTGTGACGCGAGCGAAGCCGCGGGTAAAAGCTAGTATTATCTAATTACATCTAAGTGACAAAGATGGTCATTGTGTAATGACCTTGTTACTGGGACATACCTAGTCATCATCATCATAACATCACGCCTTTTATCCCCGAAGGGGTAGGCAGAGGTGCACACAGAAGTAACACCCACTTTTCACTATTTATGTTATGAGTCCCATGTAATAGGTGGTGAGCCTATTGCCATATACCGGGCACAATTCCAAACTCCGTGCTACTACTGAGATTTTTTTAAAAACCCAGTAATACTTTGCCCGACCCGGGAATCGAACCCGAGACCCCTTGCCCGGCAGTCGCACTTGCGACCACTCGGCCAACGAGGCAGAGGAACATACCTAGTGATAGTATTTTTTATAACTTACCTCGCATATAAAATCGAATCCAATATGTTTCTTCGCGTGACTCAGAAAGCAATGCCAATTCCTTGATATACTCTTGCAAACTTTACACTTTATTGGTCCCTTAGGGTCAAATTGACCATCAACCAAAGATAAATACTGTAACCTCTTCTCTTTACTAGAAACTTTTCTTAACTCTATGCCGATGGGTAATTTTGTCATGTCAACGTGTTCATCTAATTTATCGATTTTATGAGCTTTTAATTCAGGGAATCCGTTCACAATTTCATAATCATCTAAATTTATATCGTCAATTCTATTATCGATTGCTATTTCGTCGTCATTTTTTGTATATCTCACCGATATGTTACCGTTTTTTGGATGCCCTGATTTTACGTCTTGATTTTTATTATTATTTGTTAATACTTCATCTTTATCTGAATTTACGTCTTCAATATCGTTGTTATCGTCATCGTTTGCTCTAGTTTCTGATACGTCTTCACCATTTTCGTAACTAGCTTCGACTGTTATGATTTGTTCGCTAGTTTTTTGGTAACCAGCTTCCAACAATTTGGCCTCGCTCTCTTCGCTTCTATTTCTTAGATATATAGCTGAATACACGTCTAATTTACATTTTTCGCATATCATTTGAGGTAGACCGTCGTTTGGTTGTATCTGTAATTTATTAAATCTTATCTTATACTTCTTATACTATTATATAAAGCGGAAGAGTTTGTTTTTTGTTTGTTTGTTTGTTTGAACGCGCTAATCTCCTTAACTACAAGTCTGATTACAATAATTATTTTTGTGTTGGATAGCGCATTTATCGAGGATGGCTATAGGATATAAAAAATCACGCTACGACCAATAGGAGCTGAGCAGAGCGCGTGAAACCGCGCGGAAGTAGCTAGTGTCAATATAAGTCGCGTGGCGACGTACCTGTAATATATTTTGTCGCCACCTCTGGTCTTCCCGTGGGTGACTTACGCACGAATACTGAACGGCTGGATTTGAAGTAGTACCTAAATATCATGCCATCTCTGTCATTTTACGAAGAATTTGTAGAGACAGAGCTATAGTTACTTAAGCCCGACTTAAAATTGAGTTTCGTCCTGAGTATTTCGACATTTAGGACTTAAAAATGTTCATCAGCGATCGTGCCGAAGTACTTTTAAATAAGTAACCCAGAAACTGTTATTAATTTCGTTGCTAAATTAATTATTATGTTATCGGCTTACTCACTTAGATTGTTTGACTTTGAAACTAGTCGAGTTCCTCGTCAAACAGTTACGTGGGTAGGCCTAAAACATAATAATTAAATCTGAAGTTTTAAATTACGATCTTTGAGCCTCTTACTGAGTGCACACATTATTGCAAATATGTATTTAGATTTTAAAATATCAAAAATGCCCACCGATATTATATCCGACCCGAGAATCGAACCCAAAACCTCTTACCTACTTCACAAACTAAACTAGGTACTCAAGGTCGCAAAGTATAACCTATCTGACAGTTGCAAATTATAACCAAAGAGATTTCGACTTTATTTGAACTATGTTAACGTTGAAACTATTTTAACAGTTCAATCTACGGTGCTGACATCTGAATTTTAGTTGTTGTATTAACTAATCTCATATGCAGTATCAACATTTGCAACAAAGTGAAGTTCCTCTAATCGAAGATGATAAAATTTAGGAACCTACCCTAGGTTCCTAAATTTTATTTTAATGTCCGTCTGGTACATTAATTTAAATAATAAGACACGTATTTTTTCCTTTCTCACAAAATTAAATACCTACTTTCGACAATATATTAATTTGAAACATCGCGACGACCTCCAACTCCTAAACTTAACGACATTTGACATATTATGCATCGTAACTTTATACGATAAAATAAAAAAAAATACGTGTCTAATATTTTTAATTCGATTTTTAATTTTGATACCCTACCCTATTGCATATTGTTTTAATATTGGGTAACAGAATAAAAAACGTGAATAAATATGAATTACTAGCCGAGAAGGCAAACTTAGTACCATCTCAAAAAAAAAATCCTGCTTTTTTTTACTTTACCTTACCTGGACTTCCATAAACACTTCAAGACCACAATTACCCAAATCGGTTTAGCCTTTCTCAAGTGTTAGCGAGACTAAAGAACGGAAATACATTTTTACTAGCGCACCCAACAGACGTAGTCCTGCATATCCACTTGAATGTATAAACAAAAATTCATTCAAATTAGTTCAGCTGTTTAGGATAACCTAAACATCGACTGCAGCGCCATCTGCCGGGCTGATTTGTGAATCTAAACCATTCCCAGATCCCCTTGAACACACACAAAAAATTTCATCAAAATCGGTCCAGTCGTTTGAGAGAAGTTCAGTGACATACACACACTCACAGAAGAATTATATAGATTATTTTAAGAGCTTTGCCGTAAAAGAACTTTGCAGTTCATAAAGAACAATTTGTTTTCATAATTATTCTATTAACAAATAAAAGTTACGTATTTTTACAAATAAACTTGCTAACGAAAATAAAGCTAACAGTTGCCACTTGCCAGCTTATCGACCTATTCAAATTTGTCAAATTGAGTCATTGTAATTTCGACTTTATATCAACACAATAAAGTTAAAGATGTAATAGAGAAATTTGACAGAAAAGCATAGGTTGATTTACTGGCCACAGTACCTGTCATCTTATCAAGCTAAATACTATTATTACCTATCTTGTTAATAAAAAACGGGTTTAATTTAGTATTTAAACTATTATGCTTTCATTGTTTAATATTCAAGGACATTTTGCAAAAAACAATAATAAACAATTTATCAAAACAAACTTACGGTAACGCCGGTACTAAGATACAATAAATCGCTAAAATCAGCATCTTCGCTTCTACCAGTAAACAATGGAATTAAATTATCGTTATTTAAACACAATCTGCAAAGTAAATGGTCGGTATCGATATCCATTTTGCGAAAAACAATAAAATAAGTCTACAATATCGACTGTCGAGGATAACCACTTTGACAGTTGCAGTGTTGCCAGACGTGGATTAAAATTACCATTGTTTTTGTAAAATGCTAATGGGTTACCAGGTTAAAATTAAGGATTACTGTTTTTTTTTACAATTTCTAGTTGTTTCGTATTTTCTTTTGACTCCATGATGCAATTAGTATAAAATGTTAGTAACAAGTAAATAAAATGAATAAAGACATAATTAATTCGTTTTTGAAGTAATACCTAATAAAATAATAAATATTCGGGGATTGAGAAATTTGTTTTTTTATTATTAAAACAAAATATATTTTTTAAGTTTTATTGATAATTTTAAATTCTATTAACAATTAGCACAAAATTGTGAAAAATTAACGATCTTTTTGTGTTCTATGCAACAGTGCTATATGAAAATTTACAAATTAGATTTTGAACACAAGTGTACATTAAAAAAATGTAGTATATAGGCTTACTTTTTTTAAATCGTGTAGATTAAAACTACACACAACACACTGTGCGATACTTAAAAGTGTCATATTTCTAATATGTTCACTATAAATCAGAATAATCCTTATAAATATCACAAAAATGCAAAATTTCTTAAGCAAATAAATAAATAAATTAGGAATGCTTGTCCGAATCCCAAAGTAGCGAAAACGGCCTTTAAGTCACGAATTTATTTAGTAAATTTTTAACCATATTCCATTGCGTTAAAGGTTCAAAATTGATTATTGGAATTTCTAACTTAGTGACCGATTTCGCATCATTTTCGAGACTTCCAGCGATGGTTTTCAGTATTCGTCATGGAATGGGTAATCTGGATGATGTGTGCTGAAACAAAATAGAATATAAATTATATATTTGTAATTATACATATTTTAAATGTGGGAGAGCCATGCTTCGGCACGAATGGACCGGCTCGACCGAGTGATACCACAGCCAAAAAGAAAACCGACGTGAAACAACGCTTGCGTTGTGTTGCGTCCTGTGAGTAAAGTTATCAGAAGCCCAATTACCTAGACCTGTCCATTGATATATATATATATATATATTTAAATTGGATAAGCCCGTCACAGCCTCCCAAAACTGCTGCAGCTCCTATAAGCCACAACCGACAGTAGATACAACCATGAAAACATCGGAACACTGAAGTCCGCGTCTCAGGGACAGTTATTCATTGTTATTCATCATGAATAACTGTCTTGGTTTCCGCAATGAAATAAACCAGAAGATATTATAACATGAGAAAATGAAACGATAGTTTCCACTTCTCTCGGTGAATTACTGCAAGGGACAGTATGAATTAAGCCTAAAGGCACAAAAAGAGACTTTACAACTACCTAGAAGGCAACAATACAAATGACGAAATACCAGAGCGCAAAAGAAAATGCTTGTGGGCTTCGTTTTTTTTTTCATAAAACATAACATCACGCCATTTATCCCCGAAGGGGTAGGCAGAGGTGCACATCATGCCACTGTACTTTTTATAACTGTTTTTTTTATAAAAATAAACATAATAAGCCTTTCACTGCCGACAGAAAACTGCAGAAGGCAAGTCCTCCGCTAACGTAGGTCACCGGTGACCTACGCAGCAGTTAACGTGATAAGGTATATTTATTTATTTACTTACACACTTTATTGTACACCATAAAAACTTACATAGAAAATAAACATAAAAGAATGTGTACAATGGGCGGTCTTTCTTATCGCAGAATGCGATTTCTTACAGACAACCTTTGGATGGAGCCAGTAATCAGGAGTTGGAAAAGGGGGTCGTCTAGTGTACAATAATAATTAAAACAATACATACAATATAATACTATCTATACCTACATACCAAATAAATAATATATACATTAAAATAGATATAACTACTGTACATAAGTGAGTGTGCGTGTAGATGTGTCTGTGTGTGCGCGCGTGTGAGTGTGTGTGTTTTTATGTGTTTCCATGCTAGGAATGCTGCATGCTAGTATAGTACTTACTCTCCCATGGAACAGATTCTGCCGTTGCACTCAAGGGAAGATATCTCCATTATGTCATCGAGGGTCAGTTGGAAGTCGAACACGTTGAAGTTTTGTACGATACGGTTCTTGGAGACCGATTTAGGAATGACTATGAGGCCGCGGTCGATGGCATACCTGAGGGCAGAAAGATTTGTTATTTTACATAACATCACGCCTTTTATCCCCGAATGGATAAGCAGAGGTGCACATTAAGGCAATTAATGCCACTGTAAAATATAATAGCCACTTTTCAGTATTTAGGATACGAGGTCCATGTAATTTGGAGTGAGCCTATTGCCGTATACCGGGCACAATTCTCGACTCCGTACTACTAATGAGAATTAAAAAAAAACCAGTAATAACCAAGTAATACTCTGCCCGATGCGGGAATCGAACTCGAGACCCTTTGCTCGGCAGTCGCACTTGCGACTACTCAGTCAATGAGGTAGTCAAGCATTAATTTTTTTATTGTTGATTATGTTAACATGTCTCTCTTAGTCTTGGTTAGCAAGTGTGGCTACCGAGGAAGAGGTGTCATGTTCGGTTATTAAGTTAGCCAAAGTATTACTATAACTTTTTCTGTTTTTCAACAATTCTGATTTTTTAATGGAATAGGAGGTCAACGAGCAGATGAATCACCTGGTGGTAAGCGATCAGCGCTACCCATGGACACCCGCAACACCAGAGGTTCAATTTTTGTACAATGGCGGACTTAATGTCTAGTGGCATTCTCTAACAGTCAACCTTAGGGTGATGCAGAGCGACACAATAGTAGTATGGGAGAGACATGCTTCGGCACAAATGAGCCGGCTTGACCGGAGTGATACTACTACCTCACAGCAAACCGACGTGTAACTACGCCTGCGTCGTGTTAGGTCGAGTGAATGAGGTTACCGTAGGCCCAATTATCCTCTTCTCCAATCCCTGAATCCCTAACAATCCTCAAATTCCTAATCCAAAAGGCTGGTAACGCACTTTTAACGCCTCAGGTGTTCTAGGTGTCCATGGATGACGCCGATTGCTTACAATCAGGTGATCCATCTGCACGTTTACCGGTTTATGCCATAAAAAACTATGTGATTGAATGTTCCACTGTCTCTAACCCGTCTGTTATTAGGTACGTTAAAATAATAAACACTATTTTGTGAATTCTGAACTTTAACACAATATCGGCTAGAAAAAGGTGTACATGTTTAACATTGTTGTGAGTTTTTTTTTAAAGAGATGTAGAAATATCGTTTGCTGTGGTTGCTAGTATGCAACTGTACACTAAAACAATGATAATGCCCGTGACCTTACTAGTGAGTGAACGTGTGTTCGGTTTGTGCATAATTGCGCAAGAAGTTTGTACTTAACTTTGAGCCGTAATCGAATAGTGAGAGTGATTAATCTTGCATAGACAGTAATTAAAATATTAATATTTCGAACTAACTGCCGGCGGTGCAGATTCACCGCGAAACTACTTGGCGAGCAAGCCCCGCCCACACGCAGGTGTGAGATAGTCGCCATAATTACCTTCCTGCCTGCACTCGTGTCAAGCGCAAGCGCATCACATTGACGATTTATACGATACATTAAGCGAGGTGATATATCTACGTTGATAGGCGTACAATGCCGCGCTCCCATCGATCGCCTAAGGTCTCGTCACCTAGAAACAGTAGTGGAATGCAAGCACACTAGGACTCGGAAATAACCGCACCTGTTTTTACTAGTCCAGCTGGCGGTGTCAATATTACATCACGATCTAAACGTCGGTGCCCCGAGTTCTCACTCGGTAATGAACTTCAAGATTTTAAACGAGAAATATTGGAACTGCTGTCAACGTGGAAGAGGGAACAAGAGGATCGCCTTAATAAATTCTCGCAAGATCAAAATTCTTGCCTTGCTAAGTTAGTATCCGAAATAACTGAGTTGAAATTACAAAACCTTGCTATTCAAAAGTCTAATAATGAGATAGAAAAGTCTATCTCATTCATCAATGATCGGTACGATGACATGATAAGGAATGTAGATATTCTGCAGAAGGAATCTCAAAAACAGAGAGATAATGTCATTAATTTGGATATAAAGGTCCAGGACATCAAACAACTATCTCGGTCGTCGTGCGTCGAAATCCGCAATGTACCTGCTGCAGAAAATGAGACTACAACAGATTTAAACACTATTATCAACAAAGTCGGTACAGTGGTTGGGATGGCTCTCAGTAACTCCGAGATACGCGACACATATCGCTTACCTGGGAAACCAGGAACAGTTAGACCTATTATTGCAGAATTCACAAGTGTTCATACTAAAACCCACCTCATCAAAAGGGTCCGTGACTTTAACAAAACACATCCCAACGAGGCGAAATTGAACACTAAATCAATGGGGTTACCCGGAGATAGTCACCCAGTTTTTGTGGCTGAATATCTTCCAGCCAGCAGCAGGAAACTGTTCTTTGAGACTAGACAATTTGCGAAGGAAAATGGCTACAGGTTTTGCTGGTCGGTCAATCGGAATATCTACTTGAGGAAATTTGAAGGAGCGAAGCAAGTTCTTATTAGATCTCGGGAGACACTGCGCAATCTGAAATTAGATATAGACCAAAGACTCCATTACAGCATGATTAAAGTTTTATGTATTCTTCTGAACATTATTGTGTATACGTACTTAAAATACTACGAAAAATGTATACATGGTCTTACAGCCATTCTTGTGCATGTCTTACTGACACAAAAGTACTTAAAATTCTGTGTTTGTACAAATCATTGGTTAATAGTTATATCTTTGCAAGTAATTTACTTCTTAATCTCATGTTTTATATTCCTCATGCGTCATATGTGTGACAGGTTTATGCTTTATAATGGCTAATACTGCTCAAGTAATTGACGAGATTGATCATACGGCATTTACAACAACTCTAAAACTGGAATCAATAGATGACCTCGGGCTACATTTTGTGGATGATATGGAGGGGCAATACTCAATTATTGTCCAAAATATACGTAGTGTCAAAAATAATTTTGATAATTTTACTGTTCTTTTGAGTCGACTGTTTTTCTTGCCTGATATTATTGTTTTAACGGAATGTTGGCTTGACGACACGATTACTTGTTCTGAAATAAATAATTACAAATGTCAATGTTCAAAAAACTATCTAAATCAAAATGACGGAATAGTTATATATACGAAGATATCTTTACAGGCCTCTGTTGTGGAACCATCGTTCGAGGAGTCAAATTGCCTGATTGTCAATATAAGGGATGAACTATCACTAATTGCCATTTACATATCCCCATCGTTTTATAACATAGACAAATTTTGTGAATCTTTGAGTAAGCTGATGGAGTCATGCAAGGCTACCACATGTGCTATTGTAGGAGATTTGAACATTGACATTAAGCCAGATTACACTGACAAACGCGCCACAGAGTATCTTGATTTAACAAGCCACTACGGATATTTTCCGGGACACACTTTGCCTACACGAGGTGACAATTGCCTAGATCATGTTATGATTAAAACCCAGAAGTTAGCAACTGTTACTATATGTGAGGCGGGTATAACCGATCACGAAACAGTTATCCTATGCATCCAAAAAGAATCACCTAGAGTTAAAAGTATAAAATGTCGCGCTCGAATCGACTATGTGCAACTAGGTACGAATATGGAAAGGGAAACTTGGGACTGGCTTTTTGAACAGGTAGATGTAGATAGTGCATTCCAAAAATTTACCGAAACCTTATCGGCTAAACTTAAACAACACACTATATACCACAGTTTGCGTTCCTCGGAGGTAATTACTAAACCTTGAATAACTAATGGCCTTCTGAGATGTATAAGACGACGTGACTTTTTGCACACAAACGCTAAGAAACAACAAAATCGCGACAATCTCGTTATTCAGGAGGAATATAGGAAATATCGGAATTATTGTAACAATACACTCTCTAATATTAAAAGGGATTATTACCGTTAACTCCTAATAAAAAATAAGGGCAACTGTAAAAAACTATGGAGCGAGATCAAGACTATCTGTAACATTAAGAAAATTAAGAATGAACATACCGAGCTTGTCTCTAACAGTGACAATCCTGTTCCCATATTAAATTCAGTGAAAACTTATTTTGCAACTGTTGGTGCAAAAACCTTGCTGCAAAAACACTTAATCTATTAGGTTCAACGGAGGATGACTTAGCCCGTAGTAATGAGCAATATTGTACGGTTAACCATAGCCCTGGCTCATTTTTCTTTACTCCAACTGATGAAAAAGAAATATCCTCAATTATAACCCACCTCAAATCAACATCAGCACCAGGTTACGATGGCATAAATAACACATTTTTAAAACAGTGCTCACATGTTTTGGTTAAGCCGATAACCTTTTTATGCAATATAAGCCTATGTACAGGGACCGTGCCTGACTGCATAAAGATTGCAAATATATGTCCGATATTTAAGGGCGGGGACTCGAAGATTCCTTCAAATTATCGTCCAATTTCCCTTCTAACAGCTTTTTCGAAAATTCTAGAGAAGGTTGTTAACAAAAGACTCCTTGGATTCCTAGAGCAAAATAAATTACTGTCAGACAATCAATATGGTTTTCGCACGGGGAGGTCCACGGAGGATGCAGTAACAAACTTAGTCGACTATATCAGCCTCAATCTAGGTAAAAGATAGGCATGTACTGGCGTCTTTCTGGACCTCGCCAAGGCGTTTGACACTATATCTAGAAAATCTTAATTAAGAAAATGTCGCTACTGGGGATTCGTGGTGTTGCTCTAGACTGGTTTGCATCTTATCTCAATAACAGAACGCAGCGAGTAGTTCTGGGGGATTATTCTAGCGAAGTAAATTCAGTTCAATTCGGTGTGCCCCAGGGTAGTGTTCTGGGGCCTACTCTATTTATCATTTACATAAATGGATAATGTTCCTTGAATATCCCTCAAGCAAGAATATTTACGTATGCGGACGATACTGCTATTATTTTTTGTGGGAAGTCTTGGGAAGATGTCAGGTGTTCAGTGGGGACTGGGGTTAGAGCTATTGCGAGCTGGCTTCAACATAATCTCTTAACACTAAACGTGGCTAAAACTAAAGCAATTAACTCGTCGAGTACCGGTTTTGTAGACACAATTATAGAACAATAGGTTGCGGTCACCGGTGACCGCTTGGTGTTTGACAGTTTAATTTTGCAATCTCAGAGCGTTCGGCTCCTAACCGATACAGCATCATGGCGGAATGGCAGCAACGACTGTCGCAACCGAGGGCTGGGCTCGCTGCCATCGCAGCGGTAAGTCCCCTCTTTGAGGAGTGGCTTGAGAGACGCTACGGCGTCCTCACCTACCGCCTGACGCAGGTCCTCACCGGACATGGAAGTTTCGGGAGGTACCTGTGTCTGATGGGGCGGGAGGAAACGCCCGGGTGTCATCACTGCGAGGACCGCCCTGAGGACACGGTGGAACACACGGTGGGAGAATGCCCTTCGTGGGCTGAGCACCGCCGTGTCCTCAGGGAAGTGATCGGCGATGGCGACCTCTCGCGTCCGGGCCTAGTGCAGGCCATGATGCGGAGCGAGGGGGACTGGGATGCCGTCTCCTCCTTTTGCGAAGCAGTGATGCTAGCTAAGGAGGAGGCGGGACGCGTGAGGCAGCGAAGCGCTGCCTCCTCGCAACCCAGCCATCGCGAAGGACACACCGGGCGTCGGGGATCGCGAGACGATCTCCGGCCACCGTAAGCGCGGGCCTGCGGACGGCGAGCATGGGTGGCTCCCCGTCCGACCAGAAACAGACCCGAGCGTACGGCGCGTCGCGTTCCGCGCGCGCCTCAAAGAGCCATCAGACCACCACAGATGGGGCCCAATACGGCCGATGCCGATTCGGAGTCGCGGAGAACCTAACGGGTAACCGGGGCTCCGGCTCGACGTGCAGGAGAAGGAACGGGGTGGTTTTTAGTCAGTAAGAGTCTGACACTCCCTCCCGCCTCACCCAGGCGGGAGAAGTCATTCGATGATTTTCTCCCCTTAAAAAAAAAAAAAAAAAAAAAAAAAAAAAAAAACCGATACAGCAGTATACAATTACACTCTTGCACAAGTCCAGGAAATTGTACTTGCCCTTACATCGAACAAATAGATTCGATCAAATATTTGGGGGTATTTTTGGATAACCGACTATCCTGGCTCATTTATGTGAATACTTTAAGTGGTAGGGTCCGAAAACTAATTCGTATATTTAAGCAACTTAGCAAAATTGCGGACAATACTGTTTTGAAAATGATTTATTATTCACTCTGTCAATCCATTCTCGGTTACTGTATAACAGTGTGGGGTGCGGCTGGTAAAACTTCGTTGCTGAAAGTCGAAAGGGCTCAACGCGCCCTGCTCAAAGTTGCTTATGGAAGGCCTTTCCGATACCCCACTGATTCACTTTACACTGAAACCGGGATTCTCAGAGTTAGATCACTGTACCTCTACATACTGTCAACTACTCTAAGATTTCGTAAAACCGCTATTAGCACTTGTATCCAGTCTGGTCGTAGGGTACGATGGGAAAAGAGCCGCTGTCGTAAAACAGTCGAGAGAAGGTCGCACGGCTATATGGGACCACACATTTACTCCAAACTTAATAACCAACTCAAAATTCTACAACTCACCCATAATGTATGTAAAAACACGGTTATAAAGTGGCTTCTCACCATGGATTACAACATGATTGAAAACCTCTTAAGTTAGTAACAATAATCATAAAAAAGAAAAAAAAAGTAATTGGTACTCACTTATGTGACATATTCACATTTACAAACATGGATACGTACACACACACACTCTAACACACGCACTACATACAACAGATGCACATACGCACACATTTACTTACTTACTCACTTACATCCACACACACAAAATACACATTTATATTTAAGCGTTATGATAACTTTTCTTTTTGTACTGTTTGTTAGGGAGCCTGGGCCTCACGACACAGGGAATCCTAGTGTGTGGTCCAGGATACAACAAAATTGTAAAACTTTTCCTTTTTAAAATAAACATTTTTATTATTATTATTATTATTTTTTATAATATAGAGGTATAGCACATATTCCCAACAAACCTGATAAGGACTTGAGCGGAACTCTTTCCGTATTTATCACCGATAGCCTTAAGTTTTGGGTCGTCCAATAACTTCACATCGTCAGGTTTGGCCCAGGGTCTGTCAGGGGAGCCAAGTGGAGAGTATGCTGTGATCGCTATGTCATGGAGCTTGCAGAAATCGATCAGTTTTTGTTGGTTTAGATATGGGTGGACTTCGATCTGTAAAGAGATGGAGCGTATGTCTCAGAATCAAGTATTATTTTGGAAAAATGTATACTACATTAACAACAATCTTTTAAGCCGTAGGAGTCGCCGAGTAAATAACTCCTAGATGCTCCGTGGAGGAGCAACAATGCATTATTTATTTCACTGTTTCTGGTTATCATAATAACATTGAATGACACCGATTGTTAATAGAGGTATAAGGATATTACTGTATTGATAATGGTGTATTATAAAGATCTTATTATGGTTTGATAAAAAGACAACACTCGGTTTGTGTGAGAGATATATCCATATTGCCTCGTTGGCCGAGTGGTCGCGAGTGCGACTGCCGGGCAAGGGGTCTCGGGTTCGATTCCCGGGTCGGGCAAAGTATTACTGGGTTTTTAAAAAATTCTCAGTAGTAGCACGGAGTCTGGAAAAGTGCCCGGTATATGGCAATAGGCTCACCCCCTATTACATGGGACTCATAACATAAATAGTGAAAAGTGGGTGTTACTTCTGTGTGCACCTCTGCCTACCCCTTCGGGGATAAAAGGCGTGATGTTATGTTATGTTATGTTATGTTATATATCCATATCTGTTTTAAAAATATTAATAATGTAGCTATGTAACAACGTAACTATTGCATAATGTGACATTATATTTGGGATTCCCCGATAACCGAAGCATATTTTTCATAATTATGTCAGGGGATTAAGTTAATTAAGATTAGTATAGATTAAGGATTAAATATGAAATTCCTTTTTGTCCGTCACTCACGCTGAAACTACTGAACGTGGTTTACAGGCAGGGTATGGGCTGACTTAGGTGATAGGACTTTTTATCCTGATTGAATACTCCTATGGGACAAGACAGGAATCATGCTACGCGGATGAAGTCACGAGCAGAACAGCTAGTAAATAATGAAAAAAATTATTAGACAAGAGTATAAGATTTATGTCATTAAAAACCATACCTGCAACATCACCGGCTTTATCGAAGCGACTTCCAAAACTCTTTCAATCTGCTTCTTATTGAAGTTTGAAAGTCCAAGACTCCTTGTGAGACCCTTCTCTACTAGTTTCTCCATCTCCTTGTAAGTGTCGACAAAGTCTACTGGTGACGCAATGACCTTGCCATCAGCTCCTTTTGGGAATATTTCCTCTCCTTCCTGGAAGTGAGAACAGAACTGACTTTGGCAAGGACAATTAGCAAGATGAGATTCAGTTTAGGTGTTATATAGTTTGCCAGTTCTTTTTTTTTTAACCTGGCCTCACACTGTTATTTTCTCATTATTCGTGTGTGTGTTTACCAACACACAATTTCACTTACACATCACGCCCATACCCGAACCAACAATTTGTGGATCACACAAAGAGTAGCTCCGTGCGTGAATCGAAACCGCGACACGTTTCGCTCTTTCGTGTTTAAAAAAAATGTCAATAGTCTCACGGTCTACTAGCACGGTCTCTGGATTGTTGCCTGGTATATGGCAATAGGCTCATCCCCTATTACATGGGACTCGTAACATAAGTAGTGAAAAGTGGGTGTTATATTGTACGGTAGTATTAAGCGCCGTAATGTGCACCTTGCCTACCCGTTCGGGCGTAAAAGACGTGATGTGATGTAAATCACACAAATAATTTGACTGCACGGTTGGCGCGGTAGTTGGGCAACTGACTGCCGCGCGACGTGTCGCGAGTTCGATTCTCACACGGAACAACTGTTTGTGTGATCCACAGATTGTTGTTCTAGGTCTGGGTGGCATGTGTATGTGAACTTGTATGTTTGTTAACGTACCCACGATATAGAAGAAAATCCTAGTGTGGGGCAACCATTTTGTTAATAAATAAAAATCTGATCTACAGGCTTACCTTAAAAGCTTGAGGCCAATGAATCAAATACAAGTCTAAATAATCCAATCCCAGGTTGCTAAGCGTAGTCTTAATAGCACCCTCCACAAGATCCGGACGGTGGGAGGTGCACCATAGTTTTGATGTGATAAAAATATCTTCCCTGAAATCGGGGAGAAATTTTTAGTGCGGCAACATTTGCGGTTAACGTGCACCTAAAATATTGGTTCAGCCGTTTAATTTGAGTGATGCATAAATTATTGTTGTATATTTTGCCACCAGGCGAGGTGATCGTGGCGGGCGATCGTGCCGGGCGGGCTTTCTGCCCAACAATTGGTCGTTGGGATTTTCTATCCGTGTTAATTTGCATGTAAACTTTGCATGTGCGATGTAGGATTTTTGTGACGTCATCCGTTGACATGTGACATGGCAGACGGATCACCTGATGGTAAGCAATCGGTGTCGCCCATGGACACCTGGAACACCAGAGGCGTTACAAGTGCGTTACCGGTCTTTTGGGGGTTAGGAGTTTCAGGATCGTTGGGATTCAGGAATTGGGGAGATTGGGGAAGGGCAGGGTAATTGGGCCTCCGGTAACCTCACTCACACGACGAAATACTACGCGAGCGTTGCTTCACGTCGTCTGTGAGGCCGTGGTATCACACCAGTCGATTCGTGCCGAAGTATAGCTCTCCCACACTTGACATGTACCATGTGTCGCCACAACGTCAAAACGGCTGAACGGATCGGAATGACATTTGGAACAGGGGTAGATTATGGTTTAGAATAACACATGGGCTACATTTTTCCTACAGTTTCGCGGGCGAAGCTGCTGGCAAAGGCTAGTTAGTTTCCTATAGTGTCGATTAGGCATAATAAGGTAAAATTTTAATTAAATTTTTATGTCAAAAGGCTATTTTATGCATTTTTGAAATGTATCTAAAATAAATTCTATCTTCTCTAACTCTAATATATCTTTAAAAAACACTACATTAGTATAAAACAAAGTCGCTATCCGCCGTCTGTCTGTCCCTATGTATGCTTGCTTAGATCTTTAGAACTACGTAACGGATTTTGATGCAGTTTTTTTTAATAGATATATTACATATAACACCCGTGTGAAGCCGGGGCGGCTCGCTAGTTAAAAATATTTATTTTATCGCGTTATGTAGGTGCGAATATAAATTAACTAGTTTATCATAATTTCAAATTTCGCGCGTATATCGCGAAAACGCGGCAAACAGCGGACGCCATGATTGTTTTGTAGTCATGACGTCATTACGTCAGTATTTTTATTATTTTTTTTTTCTTTGCTGAGTTTTGATTTTGTTTTTGACAAAATGTTTTTAATTTTTATTTTATTTTGTACTAAATTTATCTGAATTTTTATTATCTCTTTTATAATAATCTAAGTTAAAAAGCTATATGCATGCTGTGGTTACCTATAATTGTGAATACAGATAGTCTTAAGGTATTTTATAAGTCAAAAATATTTTCATTATGCAATATTGCTGTATTTATCTAAATAAATAAAATAAATTAATTCAGTAAACTACAGCTGACAGTAATACACACTTAGTAGAGGTACAATGACAGTTGACACTTTTGTTTACTACCATAATGACGTCATTAGCATGGCGGCGACATTTCGTAGTGCTCAAAGACAGATAATAAAATATTAAAACTTTAAGCTGCAATAAATAAATATTTAAGTACCTGATGAAATGAAACTAAGATTTCCCGATTGCTTTGCCTCTAAACAGTCATTGTAATTTACATATATACATACATATCTTCACGCCTTCTATCCCCGAAGGGGTAGGCAGAGATGCACATTACGGCACTTAATGCCATTGTACAATGTAACACCCACTTTTCACTATTTATGTTATAAGTACCATGTATGGGGTGAGCCTATTGCCATATACCGGGCACATTTCCAGACTCTGTGCTAAAACTGAGATTTTTTTTAAAATCCCAGTAATACTTTGTCCGAACCGGAAATCGAACCCGAGACCCCTTGCCCGGCAGTCGCTCTTGCGACTACTCGGCTAACGATGCATTATTGTAATTTAGTTTTAATGTTTTCTCATCTAGACTAAAATACCGTATTATAGCCTATTTTACGTGACATAAGGTTGTAAAAATTCTCATTAACGTGCGCGCTCATTAAATTGCGTGAAGGATGTCGATTAGTTGATAAATATCCACTTCGTACAATACAGTATTATTTTAGATCATTCATACGTACAGTACTGGCTTCTGTCAACGGCTTCGCTCGTATTTCCGAGCGAAAAAGGTTACCAATAAATATATTCCAGACCACAATCTGTTCCCTGCGTGGGCTGAGCACCGCCGTGCCCTCAGGGAAGTGATCGGCGATGGCGACCTCTCGCGTCCGGGCCTAGTGCGGGCCATGATGCGGAGCGAGGGGGACTGGGATGCCGTTTACTCCTTTTGCGAAGCAGTCATCCTAGCTAAGGAGGAGGCGCGTCGCAACCCAGCCATCGCGAAGGACACACCGGGCGTCGGCGATCGCGGGACGATCTCCGGCCACCATAAGCGCGGGCCTGCGGACGGCTAGCATGGGTGGCTCTCCGTTCGACCAAAAACAGACCCGAGCGTACGGCGCGTCGCATTCCGTGCGCGCCCCAAAGAGCCATCAGACCACCACAGATGGGGCCCAATAGGGCCGATGCCGATTCGAAGTCGCGGAGAACCTAACGGGTAACCGGGGTTCCGGCTCGACGTGCAGAAGAAGGAACGGGGTGGTTTTTAGTCAGTAAGAGTCTGACACTCCCTCCCGCCTCACCCAGGCGGGAGCAGCCATTCGATGATTTTCCCCCCTTAAAAAAAAAGACCACAATCTGTTCCACATTTCAATGCAATCCCTTCAGCTGCTTTGACGCGATTGATTAAGATACAAAATTATTAACTTTTCATCAATTAAACTGTTTTATTTAGCCTACTACCCCGTTTGTTTATTGGACCCTGTTAAGCAGGAAAGATCCAGCCCACATTTTATTACATCTGAATAAAAGAAGTTTAAAGTAATCATAATATGATGCAGAACCTATTCAATAAGTACTGTGTGAACAAAAAAACTAAAAAAAAACTCATATTATCGTACCTCCGGTGCTATACCGTCACTTATGTAGTGATGTATAAAATACCCAATACAAAGTATCTGAAATATAAAATGCAAGATACTTTTAAATTAAGTATTTCAGATACCAGATACAAAATACTATTGACATTGGTATCTGAAATACTAGATACTTTTTTAAGATAAAATACATTTCTGGAAAAAAACGGGATGGCGCAAATGAAACTTCTCAGAGAAATTTCAAATTTTTAGTATGTATAATAAAAGGCTACATAGAGGGCATCATAGAAATCGATGGCTAAATTTAAGAAATTGCTGTGTTAGTGGTTCATTTCTTTTCGTTTGCGTCAAGCCTGGGTTTTTATACCTGTCATTGCATAAATATCAGCTTCGAATCTGATCATATTTTATTTTTATTGATGGAAAAATTTTAAATGTATCTTATCCGCAAAAGTATTTGTAAAATACTAAGATATAGAACGAATGTATCTAAATACAAGATATAAAATACAAGTTTTAAAAAGTGTTTCAAATACAAGATTCAAATACGTATCTTGTATCTGTACTTCAGATACTTGTGTCTCAAATAAGTCACATCTCTGCTCATGTATTGCGGGGACCCGCGCGCAACTGAACAATGAAACGTTGTTTTTCCTAGTGCCGTCCAGATTAGCGCCACAACCGTAACGACAGTAATGCCCTCTCAATGTCAGTTTGCTTACTACACAAATGACAATAACGCACCAAGTAAAGAGGTGAATTTGGAGTATTCTTTCAGTTCAGTTAAGTTTTGACAAAAACTGCATAAGTGCCGGTATTGCACCGTAGGTGCGTTATGAGTATTTTATTATCTGCCCAACATTTTTTTATGGCATAAGCCGGTAAACCAGCAGACGGTGATCCGTGATGATCCTGATGGTAAGCATTCGACGTCGTCCATGGACACCTGGAACACCAGAGGCGTTACAAGTGCGTTACCGGCCGTTTGGGGATTAGGAGTTTGAGGATCGTTGGGGATTCAGGAAATGCGGAGATTGGGGAAGGGGAGGGTAATTGGGACTCCGGTAACCTCACTCACACGATGAAACACAACGCAAGCGTTGCTTCACGTCAGTTTTCTGTGAGGCCGTGGTACCACTCCGGTCGAGCCGGCCCATTCGTGCCGAAGTATGGTTCTCCCACACTTATACTTCATGTACCTACTCAAAAGTAATAAACTGTGGGCTGGATCGTTTCTGTTTAACAGGGTTTTTTTTTTTTTTAAGGTGGGAAAATCATCGAATCGAATGACTGCTCCCGCCTGGGTGAGGCGGAAGGGAGTGTCAGACTCTTACTGACTAAAAACCACCCCGTTCCTTCTCCTGCACGTCGAGCCGGAGCCCCGGTTACCCGTTAGGTTCTCCGCGACTCTGTTTAACAGGGTGCGATTGTAATGTCACCCCCTTCCTGGCGACAGATCGATCTGATATTTGGTATACACTCTTAATCTTGATGACCATCCTTACTAATATTATAAATCGGAAAGTGAGTTTGTTTGTTTGTTCCGGTTTCACGCCGTAACTACTTAACCGATTGCTTTGAATTTTTGCAGACGTAAAGTTAGAAGTCTGGATTAAATAACTACTTTTTATCCCGGTAAAATTTTATATTCTCGAGGGACAACGAAATTATTGGTATAGATGGCGCTGTGTGTATTGGTATATGTCACATAGGCTACTTTTTATCCTTTTGTGACGCGAGCGAAGCCGCGGGTAAAAGCTAGTACAAAATAATCTAATTGTTTCCACAACTACCTCCATTATGGATGTCAAACGACAGGGCTTGATTGGTAGAATACAGCTCATTGAAACCTTCTATATTATAATTACTTTTTATGTATAGTGTACACAAAATTTCTGACTCTGCGCGACTGTAAAATTTAAATCCCTTAGCCGGGTATAATACACCCATGTGATGGTAATGTGTTAATAAGGTAACTGCTGCTGTCCAACCTCTGTTAAACGATGTAATCTAACAGTCGGGTATAAAATACCCATGTGAAGAGCAGGGGTGGTGAATGTTAAAAATGTCATTGTTTCTGTTGTCCAACCTCTGTTAAACGATGTAATCCAACAGACGGGTATAAGACACCCATGAGAAGAGTAGGGATTGTAAAAATGTACCTATGTATATAGAAGGTAAATATTGTTGCTATCCACCCTTTGCCAATGGCACAAAACAGTACAGTATAAGGCACCCACGGAAATAGAAGCGGTGGAACTCTTTTTACCTTTTTACGGCTCCTTCATCGAACTTTTCTTTCAAAGCCTGCCCGACCTCCTTTTCGTTCATGTAGACGTGAGCGCAGTCGATGTGTCGGTAGCCGGCATCGATAGCATCCTTCACTGCTTGCGCCACTTCACCGGGCTTGGACTAGAAATAAAAACTTTAATATCAACTATAATTAATAGTAGTGCGACTTTAGAATTCCCTACCACCTAACATCCGTGACTCTAAATCCATCCCAATCTTTAAAAGGCTCGTAAGGGAGCACTACCTTTCCTCATATTGTGCAAATTAGTGTCTTATACAAGGAGAACCTAACGGGTAACCGGGGCTCCGGCTCGACGTGCAGGAGAAGGAACGGGGTGGTTTTTAGTCAGTAAGAGTCTGACACTCCCTTCCGCCTCACCCAGGCGGGAGCAGTCATTCGATGATTTTCCCCCCTTAAAAAAAAAAAAATACAAGGTGTAGTTTTGAAACCTTGACATTTCTCGGGGACATGTCACAGAATTCATAAAGAAAATTTCGGGCCAATAGTTAAAAATACGGCTATGATAAATCGTTCAAGTTCGACAGTATTTCAGAATAAGTGACAGCAATGTTTCTTATTGGAGTTTTATGGAATTAGGAATAATATCAATTACGTGTTTGAGTTTGTGTGTGTTAAGCCGCGTTATTAAGCTAGTGTAACTAGACGGCGGCGTGTAGTTCGCACTTACGGATTTCCGTAATTTACAGAAAAATGTAAAATATTTACCTACAATTTTTTTATTGATTCGGACTCTGAATCAATAGCGGAGTTACCTCCTAGAAAATGACGCAGCTTTAAAACAACACCTTGTATATATATGTATAATTATGTTTATTTGTTATATACTCTAATATGTGTAATATTTTATGTATATCTATCATATGTATGTATAGGTTTATGTATTTTATTGTGATCTATTTATTTAATACATTATTTATCGGTTTCATTTTGTGTATGTAGTTTTGAGTTCTAATTGGCTTAAATTTTGGTAAATTTTGTTCTTTTTCTTTATTCATGTCATGTTACGCACAGTGTCTTAGTTTTTACAGTTTTTTCTGTCGAAGGACTGCAGGAAGAGATTTCTACGGGAATATGTAGTACCAATGTACCTCTAATTTATTTATAGGTACCTATATGTGTTCTCCTGTGTACTGTCTGTGTGTTGTGCATAAATAAATAAAATAAATAAATCAAAATCTGTATTATCAGTTTAACATATTTATCAACTCTAGAACGGCTATAACTCCCCAAAATCCCTAATCCCCAACAATCCTCTAATTCATAATCCCAAAAGGCCAGTAACGCAGTTTTAACTCCCTCTAGTGATTCGGGTGTCTAACACAACTGGGCCGTCGCGAAGGACACTCCGGGCGTCGGGGATCGTGAGACGATCTCCTTTTTTCTCCTATTTTTCTTTGAAACTATTTAAATTTTTGACTCAATACTACTCTGTTATGAAAAGTACCGGACCGAATCGAATGGAATCTTTCGAAGTATAGGCTAACCTAGTATAATAATTAGACCATTCTTTATTTTAAACGAAAGTTGATAATTGCTTTAAAAGTACGAAAAACATAGGTACCTCTTTAAAAACACAAAATAAATATTCTTTTTTGTCTATTCCGTACTCTTTATTTACCTCGTTTAAAATCAGATAATATAAGTACTCTATTTTTTTTGCTGATGGAGTGTGCTCGGAACGGAGTAGAACGTGAGATATTCGAGAAGGATTTAAAAAAAAATAATTTGATGTAGGCAATAAACAATCCATTTTATCTGTACCATCTTCAGCGATTATGAAAAAGGTTTTAGTCCTCCACGAATAACAATTAATCAAGTGATTCTCTAGAGGTCTAATTAAAATATAATAGTCAAGTAATGTAAAGGGTACGATGAGGCTGACATATCTCTGATAAAAGCCCCTAAAAACTTTGTTCGAATAAAAAAATAAAAAAAGTACTCTACTTCTTCTAAAAAAAAAATTGGCAACCCTAGGCGTGTGGCGTTCCGCGCGCGACACAAAGTGCCATCAGACCGCCACGGATGGGGCCCAATAGGGCTGATGCCTATACGGAGCCGCGGAGAACCTAACGGGTTACCGGGGCTCCGGCTCGACGTGCAGGAGAAGGAACAGGATGGTATTCAGTCAGTTAGAGTCTGACACACTCTCTCGCCGATTCGTTTGATGATTTTTCACCCCTAAAAAATCCCAAAAAAAAAGACGCCGTATCTACTATTTCTTGTTACCGTAGAATTGTCGCGGAGAACCTAACGGGTTACCGGGGCTCGACGTGCAGGAGAAGGAACGAGGTGGTTTTTAGTCAGTAAGAGTGACACTCCCTCCCGCCTCACCCAGGCGGGAGAAGTCATTCGATGAATACCCCCTTATAAATACCCCCCTTATAAAAAAAAACACCGTAATATAAATATTTATAGCGAAACAGTATTTCTTAATTATACTATGGTGCAATTTTAGTAGGTAGTTACACAATGATTACACAATGTCACGTAATATCAAAAAACCGTATGTAATTCTATCAATCACGGTCCCTTAACCGAAACTATAAATAGGTCGTTGTAGACCTGCTTACCGTGTAGGTGTTAATTCATCAAATACTGGTTTTTATTAATTGTGCTTTTATCAGACACTAGCTACTTCCGCGCGGTTTCACACACTCTGCTCAGCTCCTATTGGTCGTAGCGTGATGTTTTATAGCCTATAGCCATTCTCGATAAATGCGCTATCAAACACAAAAAGATTTATTCAAATCAGACTTGTAGTTACGGAGATTAGCGCGTTCAAACAAACAAACAAAAGAAACAAACTCTTCCGCTTTATATAATAGTATAAGATATAAGATTCAATTGAAAACAAAAAATGATAACAGACCTCAGGAGACCTCACGTATTTTTTTATAAACAAATACACTCGACGATATATAGTACAGAAAGTTCGGCGGCTATCTCTCTCAGAGTTGAATGGGGATTTTCAGTCACAATTTCCTTCACTTTTGCGATGTTAACTTCAGTTGCAAACGTTGACGGCCTACCAGAGCGAGGCAAATCTTCCATCACATCTCGACCGCTTTTGAACGCTTGAACCACTCATAAGCACGAGTTTTTGATAAAGTTGATTCACCGACTGCCTCGTTGGCCGAGTGGTCGCAAGTGCGACTGCCGGGCAAGGGGTCTCGGGTTCGATTCCCGGGTCGGGCAAAGTATTACTGGGTTTTTAAAAAATTCTCAGTAGTAGCACGGAGTCTGGAAATGTACCCGGTATATGGCAATAGGCTCACCCCCTATTACATGGGACTCGTAACATAAATAGTGAAAAGTGGGTGTTACATTGTACAGTGGCATTAAGTGCCGTAATGTGCACCTCTGCCTACCCCTTCGGGGATAAAAAGGCGTGATGTTATGTTATGTTATGTTGATTCACCGTAACCCTTCTGTAACATTTTCAGTGACTCCGAACACGGCGATTCAAAATTTAAGATCTTTGTTCGATATTTGTCCATTATGAAATTCGCAATACACACTATATATGATACTAGCAGCCCATCCCGGCTTCGCACGGGGTAGACAATTATTTATTTTTGGAAATTTGGATTGTTGTAGTGACATAACTACAATAGTTGGACATATACTACCGCGGAGTTTTTTGTAAACATTATGATGTTCTTCAATATTGTTGTACATTATTTTGTACTATCGCTAATAGTTTCGGCAGCGCATTCGACGAAAGATATTTTAAGACTCATTTTTCTACACCTTCGGTTACATTGTTCAAATTTTACCAATGAATCCCTAATTTTTTTCAAAATGAAATGTAGCCTACGTCAAATTGGAAGAATGTAGCATTCTATTGGTGAAAGACTTTTTTAAATCGGTCCAGTACTTTTTGATCCTATTCATTATAAACATACAAAAATAGGTACAAATCTTTCCTCTTTATAATATTAGTATAGAGGTAGATAAATAAGATGCAACTCAAACTCCGCGCCAAAATGAAAAACAGTTGTGCCAATCTAACAACTACAAAAAAAACAATTATTTGAATTTGGAACCATAAACAAATCATCCATTCCCGATACTTTGTTGACTGAATCTATTGATTTGAAATACCGCGTGACGTCACTTCTAGGTTCGTTTTATACGTAGAAATGACGTAGCTAGCTCCCACTCCTAAACTTTGATTCGTTTTATCTAAGTATCGTTTTCTTATACGACAAAATAAAAAAATACGTGTCTAATATATTTTCATTTTACTATAACTGACGGACTAATTAGAATTTTAATTTTAATACCCCGTCATCAAGCCTATTCTTAATATTTTGTATTGTACAACACAGAAAACGTATACGAAACCACTTGCCTAGTCGCACTTCGATTCAAACTAAGAGCCATGCTTCGGCACGAATGGGCCGGCTCGACCGGAGTGATACCACGGCGGAGCAGAAAACCGACGTGAAACAACGTTGTGTTGTGTTTCCTCGTGTGAGTGAGGTTACTGGAGGCCCAATTACTCTCCCCTTCCCCAATCTCCCCAATCTCTGATTATCCAACGATCCTCAAACGCCTAATCCCCAAAAGGCCGGTAACGCACTTGTAATGCCTCTGGTGTTCCAGGTGTCCATGGGCGACGCCGTATTGCTTACCATCAGGTGATCCGTCAGCTCGTTTACCGGCTTATACCATAGAAAAAAATGACTCATTGTAATATAGAATTCTGAATTATGCGAAAGACAAAATAAAAAATGCTACAAGCGATTTTATGCCAATTTTAAAGCATACGAAGAATCAATTTCCCAATAATATTTGCTTTTTCTAATCAAATAGTATGAACATCAGACATTTTAAAATTACCCCTTATTACGCTGACCTTTCTGATTATCAACTCCCCCTCCATATACCACTATCAATACAAAATTATAGGGGGTGTATTTGTGATCGATGTAAACACAGATAGCTTTCAAACTAATATTAACAGTATTTCTATTAAGTTAAAGTTGATTTTAGAATGAGCAGGCAGTTTTTATTTGAAAAATTGTACACTATAGAATGCAAGGAAAATTACACTTTAATGATAGAAAAATAAAGTTTGTTTTCTGTTGTCAATATGAAGTTACCCTTGACATGATGAGGTTCACCTTGGGTGACCTAATCGATTTCCATTATAAATGGGTGAATTACCTACAAACTAAACATATTTAAAATCTATAATCCATACTAGGTTCTGCCAGCGGCTTCGCCCGCGTTCTCGTGGTATAAAAAGTAGCCTATGTGTTAGTCCAGACCATAATCTATCTCTGTTCCACATTTCATACCGGTCCCTTCATTGAGGAACAAACATACAGACAAACAGACAAACTCACATATCAGAACTGAGGCCTTATAGTCAGAATTTTAATTAGATTCCAGATTTGACAATAGCTACTGTCATTTTGTGAAATAATGATACCACATATAATAGTGTAGTGATGGACACACAAATCGATAAACAATCAGTGTGTGTGTTTTATAATAAATGTTACAGAAAGTGACAGGATAGCGATGACGGCAACAATTTATAAAATAACTTATACCATAATACATCTATCTGTTTTATTTGTCATGTTCCTTCATGATTACATTTTTTCATTTATTTCACACAGTTATAAAAGAAAAGTCTCAGATCGTTAATTAATCGTCAAAACTAAATTATCGGTTCAGAAATATTTAATTTCCTGATTTATTTAGTTTACGAGAGTAAAATTATGAACGAGAAGAATCGATCCAGAAATATTGCATTTCCATATCGAATAATTTCGCAATGTCACTATTTAAATTCAAATTTCAAATTCAAATTCAAATTATTTATTTGCACAAATATGGGTACATCATGTTGTTCATAGTTTATACAGTCATATAATAATATAGATCGCCATATTCCGGCTTTCGCCATGCAAAGTTAAGTGACAACAATTTAAGTCAAGATAAAAAAGATTAATTTTAAGGTCAAAAATAGTGGGTTTACGTCATAAGGAATAATTATTATTATTAAGTCAGAAAATAGCATATAGGTAAATTAAAGTTTTAAATCTTTGTCGATAAAATTCTAATATGTCACAAAATCGAATATCATCTATACATAATATTTAATAAAATTGTTACTATCTAAAATACAATTAAAATTTAATGTCATACAGTTACTCATACATTAAAAGTGTATCTGTGTGCTCCAATATTTACATTTCGATTCCGGATATATTGTCCTCTAAAAATTCCTTTATGGAGTAATAGGCTTTTGCCAAAAGTAGACATTTTAATTTACTTTTAAATGAATGGTCGTTTGTTGTTTCCAATAATGTGGTGGGTAAATGGTTGTATAATCTAGGTATCATGCAGAATACACTTTTACTTAGGAGTCCAGTTCTGTTTGGCATGCAGCTTAGTTTTAACTGTTGTCTCCTACTTTTTAATTTTGGAAAGAGATTTGTATTTTGCCTAGCAAACATTATTAGGTCAAAAATATAAATACACGGGAATGTCATTATCTTAATATTAACAAATGTAGATCTACAACTTTCGGTTTGTTTCATTCTGAATATGGCTCTGACGCATCTTTTCTGAGCTCTAAAAATCGCGTCTCTTTCTGTACAATTGCCCCAGAACATTGCACCAAATTTCAATATGGGGGTGACATACCCATGGTATGCCGTAAGAACAGCTGACGTATTGACCGTTCTAGACAACATGTATATTGCGTACGAGTACTGACTAAGTCTCGAGCACAACGTTTCCGCATGCAGCTTCCAACTCAGCTGCGAATCCATCTGCAATCCCAAAAATTTGGTTGTATCAACTATCTCAATCTTGGTCTGCGAGTGGTGAATATTTATGTCATCTACTAACTTGGGAGTCCTATTTTGAAACGCCATTAATTTAATTTTTTCTAAGTTAACTTTAAGGTTATTTAAAGTCAACCATTGTATGATAGTGGTTAATGTGTGATTTATGTCAAGTTCAATCTGAGTTTTGTCCTTGCCCGTAAATATAATTGTGCTATCGTCAGCGAATAAGACACAGTTGTGATTAATGGCTTTAGGTAGGTCATTTATATATATAATGAATAATAATGGTCCCATCACACTACCCTGTGGCACACCACATTTATTTTCAATAAAATCTGATTTGTAAGTTTTTATTTCTTTGGAAATAGAGCATATTCTAGTTATGTGTGTTGACTGTTTCCTATTGCATAGATAACTCTTTATAAGGTTATGTACATTACCTCTAACCCCATAAGCATATAATTTCTCAAGCAAGATAACATGATCAACATAATCAAATGCTTTTGTTAAGTCCATATAGAGCGCATATGCATGACTTTTTGAATCGATGCTAACCATAATGTGTTTCAAGAATGAGTAAATTGCCAAATTGATACTTTTGTTTTTCCTAAAGCCTACTTGTTCCTTAGTGAATAGGTTATTAGTTTCAAAGTAACTGTATAATCTTTCGTGAATCACCTTCTCAATTACTTTGGATATAACAGGTACTAATGCTATTGGTCTGTAACAGCCCATGTCGTTTTTATCATTTTTTTTGAATAAGGGTTTAATAATAGTCTTTTTTAATATTTCTGGGAAGACACCCTGGTAAATGCAAATATTTATAACATGCCCGAGTACATGCGATATTTAGTACTTGTCATAACGTTGCAACACTGAAATTGTCAAATCTGGAATCGAATTAAAATTCCGAGTTGCAAACAAGCTTGTTTTACGTTTAATTAAAGTAATCGAAACGAGTCTGTGTTCGGCGCTCTGATTGGCCGGCGCCAATGAACCAACCAATCAGAGCGCCGAACGCGAAACAAACTCGTACTAAGCCCTCTGCTGGGACCGAGATGAAATTTGAAACAGAGATATAGTAGGTATGGGCTGACGCAATACATAGGCTACCATTAACTCCCTGGGAACGTGGGCGAAACCGCTGGCAGAAGCTAGTTTATAATATTAGTAAGAAGTAAAATGTTATGTTATGGTGCCGGCAGAGTAAAATACATCTGTCACCACCGCTACTCTTCCCGTGGGTATCGTATACTCGACTATAGGAATTTTAACAGTGACCGGGTCACCGGGTGTCCATACACCCGCAACACTTGAGGAATTACAAGTCCGTTGCCGGGTCGATGCGTTTAGGTGGTTTTGCCGTATTATTATTGGAAGCAAGTATAACAACTCAAAGATATTGCGCCCCGCCTCCTCCTTAGCTAGCATGACTGCTTCGCAAAAAGAGGAGACGGCATCTCAGTCCTCCTTACTCAGCATCATGACGCGGAATAGGGCCGGACGCTAGAAGTCGACGTCGCCGATCACTTCTCTGAGGGCACGCAGGGCATTCCACTACTGTGTGTTCCGCTGTGTCCTTAGGGCGGCCCTCACAGTGATGATACCCGGGCGTTTCCTCCCGCCCTATCAGAGAAAGATAGCTCCCGAAGCTCCCATGTCGACGGGGACGCCGTAGCGTCTCTCAAGCCACTCCTCAAAGAGAGAACTTACCGCTGCAATCGCAGCGAGCCCAAACAACTCAAAGATAGGACCCACTTTTAAATCAAATTTCCGTAGTATTTACTAACTTGGCGACTGTCGTATCTACTGAAGATCCTGGCTTCCAGAAGTTGCAGCGGTTTTGGGAGGATGTGTGGTTTATCCCATAAAAAAGAACGTTGCCGGCTTTTTAGGGATTAGGACTTTAGAAGGTGCCTCCGGTAACATTCCTCACACGGCGTGACACAATAAAAACGCTGTGGTAGTGTCACTTCGGTGTACTGGAAGACATGGTATCACTCCAGTCGAGGCGGCACAGCGGCGCCGAGGCATGGCGAGCCCACGTGTAAAATTTTGTCAACAGGAAGTAAATATAGACGCAGATATGAATCTTTAACTACAGTCATATCTCTTTACCTATGATAGATAGATACTTAAGATAAATAATTCTAGGTAATTTTTACGTAGTCGATTGTTGATAAGTATTATTTGTTCGGGCAAAGTATTACCGGTTTTTTTAAAAAGTCTTGAATTGTGCCCGGTATATGGCAAAAGGTTCACTTCCTATTACATGGGACTCATAACATGAACAGTGGAAAGTGAGTGTTACATTGTACAGTGGCATTAAGTGCCGTAAAACACCTCTGCCTACCCCTTCGGGGATAATAGGCGTGATGTTATGTTATTATTTATCCGCTTCTGTCTGCTACTTCATACGCGCAAAGTCAAAGTCAAAGCATTTATTTCAATTAATCTTTAACAAATGACATCTTGCGCGGTTAACTTCTCAAAGAAAAACTAGATGGCACTATTTAGATGATTATAAAATTTACCTTATTACAACAAGATCAAAGAAACAGTTTAGTTAATAACAATTTTATTAACAAGTTTTGTAGTTAGCCAACTGAATAAATAAAAAACTATATCCACATGTGTTTGGATCAACTATATCCACCGACTGATCCGCTTCCTCGATTAATGGACTATCCGCGCAAAAAGACATCCAATCCAGTAGCTGTTCCGGAGTTCATCATAACATAACATCACGCCCTTTATCCCCGAAGGGGTAGGCATAGGTGCACATTATGCCGTAGGGCGAGTCGCGAACGAAGTGCGAAGGTACAGTTCTTGTGGCCCGCCCTCATGCGCGAGTGGCACACCCCGGGGTTCGAGCCCCACATAACCCGGCCTCGCCGGCAAAAAAACACTCACTTTTCACTATATAGCCATATACCGGGCACAATTCCAGACTCCATATTACTACTGAAAATTTCTAAAAACTCAGTAATACCAGAGCTCATATCATTATGATAAAGCTTAATGGCCACAAAATCGTAAATTAGGTATCTATTAAGGTTTTAATAAATAATTTTGTTTAGAACTTATGGCGCCGACTTCTATCCTATCAGTGGGTGGGTAACCTATTAGTACTACCTCTAATGACAATATATTTTTTCCTTTTTTAGTTTTTGTTTGTTATTAGTTTTTAGTTTTTTGAAGTCGGTTTTTTTAAACGCAGTTTTTATTTCTTTTTGTTACACCAAAACAGCTGAAGCAGTCGCGGAGAACATAACGGGTTACGGGGGCTCCGGCTCGAAGTGCAGGAGAAGGAACGGGGTGGTTTTTAGTCAGTAAGAGTCTGACACTCCCTCCCGCCTCACCCAGGCGGGAGCAGTCATTCGATGATTTTCCCCGCTTAAAAAACAACGACTGAAGCGATCGGGATGAAATTTGGAACAGAGATAGATTATGGTTTGGAATAACACATAGGCTACTTTTTATCAGACAGGAATGTGGGCGAAGTCGGTGGCAGCAGTTTGTATATACATTTCGTTTTGTTTTGGTCTTGATTTCATTTATAGTCTCGAAAACAATTATTTCACAGTAGTAGGTAGTCCGGATTTATGGTCGATATAAAGCAATAGACAAATATTAAGAAATGAAACTTTTAACATAATTGGAGAAAGGTCAGTACCGATTCATTATCAAAAGCCTACAAGTGTCCACTGCTGACCAAAGACCTCTCCTCACACGGAGAAGGTTTGAGCATTAACCACCACGCTTGCTCAATGCGGGTTGGCGATTACAATTTATAATTAGAAATTATAAGTCCAGGTTTCCTCACGATGTTTTCCTTCACCGTTTGTCAGTGGCGTCTAAATAATCTTAGAAAGTACCTACATATAACTCGGAAAAAGTCACATTGATACCGGATTACATTATAAATATTTGCGATAATATTACTCAAATATTAACTTACTTTCCAAGTCCCTAGTCCCAACACAGGACAAGTACGTCCGTTGTTCAAAATAATCGGTACATTGGCAGCCATTTTGAAACACGCGCGGACTTCACGAAGCACAGAGCGAAACTGAACCAATCTACACCGCGAATGGTTTTTATAAAACTAAAAAACACATTAAGGTGTGGTTTCATTACTGCGACTATGCGACTTGAATAAAATTGTTTGCGATTAATTAGCTTCAGTCTTGTTGTTGTCGGTTGTTTGTTTATTGTTTGTGTAGATAATTACACGTTTTTTTAATTAATTAAGTCGTTGTCCTCGATGTGTTGTGTGGGTTTCGTTGTGCCGGTTTAATTGTAGCGATTTTGTTCCAGACAGAGAGGGGTGAGTGATGTAGATTATTTCCTAAATTGAACGTTTGTTTGATGGCTTTTTGACATGCCTCGTTGGTCAAATATTATACAAAATCTCAGTAGTAGCTCGGAGTCTGAATTGTGCCCGGTATATGGCAATAGCTCACCCCCTATTACATGGGACTCGTAACATAAATAGTGAAAAGTGGGTGTTATATTGTACAGTGGGATTAAGTGCCGTACTTTGCACCTCTGCCTACCCCTTCAGGGACAAAAGGCGTGATGTTATGTTGTGTGTGTAACAATCAGTTTTTGGCTTGTACAGTCGCCGACACAGCTATAACAAAGTCGCCAATTATAGGTTAACTAAAATTCTATGTATGTATGATCTTTTGCTTGATCACACACTATTTTAGAATAAAAGATGTATGTTAAATGTATCAGTAATTGAATTCATTTAATGATGATTCTCATAACTTTTATAATTACTAGCTTCTGCCAGCGGCTTCGCCCGCGATCCCAGTGGGAAAATGCCAATGTATTACTTCACACCATACTCTACCTCTGTTCCGAATTTCATTCCGCTCCCTTCAGTCGTTTTAATATGACAGTAACAAACATACACAAACACATAAGCTCACATATTTTCACATTTATAATATCGAGTCAAACTAATTTCAGCCATCGGCCCTACAGTTACAGCGTAAAGTCTATGGATGAGTATTGTAAACGTAAGAGTAAACAAATATAATCAGAAAGCTCCGAACTGCTAAGCTATCGGGAGTTACACGTGTTATTGTAAGTCAACCATAAACGATAGACATGTGCTGTTGTGGGATATTATTTAGATAATTTTATGTAGAACATTTCCGTCATACATGATTTCTATGTAGCTTTAACTATTAAGCCTGCACACGCGATGGAAGCTTAAAAAATGAAGTAACTTCTCCCGTTTTCCCAATATTTCCCTTCACTGCTCTGCTCCTATTGATCGAAGCGTAATGAAAAGTATACTATAACCTGCCCAAGAGTATGAAGAATAATTGTGCCAAATTTCGTTAAAATCCGTCGAGTAGTTTTTGTTTCCATAACGAACATACAGACAGACAGACAAAAATTTTACTGATTGCATTTTTGGCATCAATAGCGATCCCTAACCACCCCTTGATAGTTATTTTTTAAATATATTTTATGTACAGAATTGACCTCTCTACAGATTTATTATAAGTATATAGATTAATATGGAATATACCTCTAAATAATTTTACATAAGGAACCATTATTTAATCATTTTTAATTTTTCATGTTTCTTATGTTATATTATGTTTTTTTCATGTTAAATAATTTTGCAAGCTGGCTTATGCCATAAAAACAAAATTAAAATCAACAATCTTAGTTCAAGGTATACTGCGACATTAAAATTGAAAAATAGCATTATAAATAAAGAAAAAAGAATCTTACTAATATTATAATATTATATTACTTTCCTATTTTAATTATATATAAGTATAAAGCTGAAGACTTTCCTTGTTTGTTTGTTTGTTTTAACCCAATTATCTCCGGAACTACTTGTTCGAAAAAAAAATCTCAGTAATAGCACGGAGTCTGGAATCGTGTCTGGTATATGGCAATAGACTCACCCCCTATTACATGGGACTCATAACATAAATAGTGAAAAGTGGGTGTTACATTGTACAGTGGCATAATGTACACCTCTGCCTACCCCTTTGGGGATAAAAGGCGTGATGTTATGTTACGTTATATATAAAAAAGAAACCCGTTCCCCGTTGTCACGTCAAAACTTGAAAATGGCTGGACCGATTTGGCTGATTATTTTTTGTAGTGTTTGTTATTGTCAGGAGAAGGTTCTTATGATAGAAAAAATATCCTGAAAATCTTATGGGAACGGGAGAAAACGGGATTGCGCATAAAAAGTCGCGGGCCGAAGCTAGTAAAATATATAGTAAAATAAACACGTAAAGTACAATTATTATGACAAGGTCGCACTCCTAAACAAGATTACAGCAATTACCACGTTGTATCGTAAACACAGATTTCATGTCTAGATTATGTAATAAAAACATTAATTAATTTCTTATAATTATTGTCATTATCACTTGACTATGAATCTAGGTAAATTATACACTGTTCTCGTTGTCTTGGCGATCAGCCAGTGAGACTATTACTCAATTAAATTGTATTAATAGATTAATGTCAAAGTCCTCTAGTGGCTTAGTTTTTTTTAAGGGGGGATAATCATCGAAAGTCAAAAGTCAAAGTCAAAATCATTTATTTCAGTTAGACCAGGAAGGCACTTTTGAACGTCAAAACAAAATATTTAAATATTAAACTGTCAAATACCAAGCGGTCACCGGTGACCGCAACCTATTGTTCTATAATTGTGTCTACAAAACCGGTACTCGACGAGTTAAATAATAATAAAAAAATGTCCGTCTGTAGGTCAGTCCTCTAGTGAAGCTATTTGCTCGTTCCAAAGTGTACATTCCTATGGAGAAGAAACTCCATAGGTTACTCTTTTTCAATCAGGTTCACAATACAATTTTTGGAATGTCTTCTCCCGCCAGAGCGATGCGCGAGGGAGTGTCAGACTCTTACTGACTAAAAACTACCCCGTTTCTACTCCTGCAACACGTTAAGTCCTCAACGGCTTCATATTGGCATCAGCTCTATTGGATCCCATCTTTGGCGGTCTGATTTTTTTATGAGGGGCGCGCTGAACACGACGCGCCGTATGCACGGGGCATACAGTGGCCTACGCCCTAGAAAATCCCCGTTCTTACTCCTGCACTTCGAGCCGGAGCCCTGATAACCTTTTACGTTCTTCGTGGCTCCGTATCGGCATCAACCCTATTGGGGCCCATCCGTGGTGGTCTGATGGCGTACGGCACCGATCGTACCGCGCGCGCCTCAAACGCTCTGAAGTGACTATGCTAAGGATAGCAGTTCAATGGAATGAATGAATTTAACAATTTATCATAACTTACTTATATTATAAAACAGGAGGCTATTTAGGAAACAAAAGAGGTATGTAAGAATCGTAGTAATAGGGATGATGACCGGGTATGAAACTTAAAAATCTAATTAAGCCGTTAGTTAGGTAAGGAAAAATATTAAACATGTTTTTTTTATTTTGCTTGTCGTATAAGAAAACCATACTTAGATAAAACGAATCAAAGTTTAGGAGTGGGACCTCCCCCCACTCCTAAACTTCAATTCGTTTGAATGCAGTCGTGCCACGACTGCATTCAAACTGGCACTGCATCTGAACCTCAATTTGCGATTAGTTGCAGTTGTAATACGGTCCGTCTGTCTAGAGCCTTAGTCGCAACAGTGAAACTCCCCCTTATTATAACTTCGTTATCAAAACACGCATCTTGTATGGAAAATTAGTTTAGTTGTTAGCCTTGAATCATATTTACGACTCACATGTCGAGTGTTTGGGTGCATGCAGAAAGTGATGTCATTGTGGAAAATTAAAGACACAAAAACTTCCTGAAGTATAGAATTTTTAGTTACATTATAAGTTTTAGAAGTTTATATTTTATATAGAACTTTTGTGAGACATTTATTTATTTATTTATTTATTTATTTAATGCACTAACAACTAACATTACAGATACATTCCAATACGATAGTGTAGCCATCAGTCTTACCACATCTTTTAGTACTTACTTATTACCTAATTATAATTAAATTAAAACTTAACACTTATACATACCTATATACTAATACAATAAAGTTTCCCATACAAATTTAATATCTTATATGAAACACTTAAAATTAAATACTCACAATTAATCATAAACGATATTTTACTTAACACCTATTCAGTATCTACTTACTAACATAAACTATTATTAAAATAACAAAACAAAGAAATAACTTTGAGACTTTTTTTTAGAGTAAACAATTTTGCGATCGGAAATTCTATTGCAACGTATTATTATATTCACTTATATTTAATAATACTCTCACTAGATCACTCGTATTGCACGAAAATATGTCAATGCGGCCATGAACCTCATTTACCGTGCAAATGGCTCGCGTGAGCGGGGTCTTGGCCAGAAGATTGGTCCTGGCCACAGGTACAGCGAGCAGCGGCGGACGATGTCGCCTCCATACGTATCGGTCTGGCACACACAGCTGCAGGTGGCGCAGCACTCTCGGGTTATGTGCCACACCTCGTAATAGCTTCACCACGTAAGCAGCTAACATAAATTCTCTGCGCACTCTCAGCTCGCTATACCCCACCATGCCCAGCACAAACAATGTCGGGTACATTAAAGGGTAAAAAGGGTACACGCCATACAGTTTGAAGTACAAGTGCCTTGTGAACTTGTTCTGAACTCGCTCTAACATGACACTGTACTTCGTTTCATGTGGAGCCCAGATTACCGCACTATGTTCAAGGTGACTTCTGACTAAAGCATCATAAAGTACCTTTAGCGTTGATATCCTATTGAACCCCTGTGTCTGCCTCAGTACAAACCCCAAGTTCCTATACGCCTTTTTACACACCTTAATAATATGTTCCCGAAAGGTTAAGTCTGGTGTCATTACGACTCCGAGATCTCGAACCTGAGCAGCCCGCTTCATTGGTACAGACTCCACCGTGTACTCATATTGTGTTGGTGTTTTTGCACGAGTAAATGTCATCATGGAGCATTTGTCCACATTGAAATGCAGTCTATTTCTCTGGCTCCAATCTACTACTCTTTGTATATCTTCTTGAAGACGTTCAGAATCTGATACATCTTTAATTTCCAGCAGCAACTTGATGTCATCAGCAAACAACAAACAAAGAGCATGCTTGACTACCTCTGGCAAATCGTTGATCATTATAATGAATGCCAATGGCCCCAAGTTGCTACCTTGACTTACTCCGGACCTAGCGAAATATAGTTCAGACTCGGAACCCCTATAGTCAACATACTGCTGCCTGTTCTTCATGTAACTGGCGAAGAAGTTTAACAGGTGTGGCGTAAACCCCATCTCCGCCAATTTACTGAGCAGTATGTCGTTATCAACCGTGTCGAATGCCTTTTTAAAATCGAAATAGGCGGCATCTACCTGCACCCCGGCGTCCACTGCCGGCACCACGCGCGCCATGAAGTTAAGTAGATTAGTGGCAGTACTACGCCCCGGCCTAAACCCGTGCTGCGCATCTGCTAACCGAGCCTGCACCTGTGTTTGCACACTGGCTTGAATAGCAGACTCGAACACCTTTGCCGGGGTCGACAGCACCGCCACCGGTCTATAACCCTGGACATCCTGGCTTGGTTTGCCTTTAGGAACCGGAATGACCCGCGTGATTTTCCACCGAGCTGGAAACGTACCTTGTTTCAAGCACATATTAAATATATAATGTAGAGGGTCCGCCAGCACCCTACCACAGTCTCTAAACAGAAACGCAGGCAACCCGTCTGGGCCCGCTGACCGCTTTGGTTTAAGTTTACTGATCGCGTTCTTAACATCTTGGAGATTAAGAACACCGTAAGCGCGGGCCTGCGGACGGCGAGCATGGGTGGCTCCCCGTTCGACCAGAAACAGACCCGAGCGTACGGCGCGTCGCGTTCCGCGCGCGCCTCAAAGAGCCATCAGACCACCACGGTTGGGCTCAATAGGGCTGATGCCGATACAGAGCCGCGGAGAACTTGCCGGGTTACCGGGGCTCCGGCTCGAAGTGCTGGAGTAGGAATAAGGTGGTTTTTAGTCAGTAACAGTCTGACACTCCTCTGTGTAAAAAAAAACCGAAACAACAATATGTGGATCACACAAAGAGTTGCTCCGTGCGATAATTAAAACCACCACACGTTGCACAGCAGCCAATCGCGTACCTACTTGCCAACTAGTCAAATGCAATAGGTACTTTTTTTCGAACTGTCAAAAACGACAGTTTTCTATGAATTTTTAGATGTCTGTCTATTGTCTACGGGAATTTAGGATCCATCTTGACGGTAAATTCATAAACATACTGTTGTTTCTTTTTTACTTATGTCTCTTTGCTTATGCAGAAAGAGACAACACATTATTGTCATTCTGGCCATAATTTTTTGACGTCATCAGAAATACCTAGTTGTGCCGAATTGGCCATCTTAGTCCCCTGTTATCAGTGCATGTCAGTGGCACATCAGCTGTCAAAGCATTGGTCAACAATATTTTGTTACGAAAATTTGTAGAATTCCTGTTGTTTTTGTGCGTGGTAAACAAAGAAATTATTGGTTAGTGAGAAGAACTATGCCCGGGTGCAGTGTTATTGGATGTAGCACTAAAAATATTACTAAACCGGCAGGTGTAACATTACATCGGTAAGTACTGTTATTTTTCATTAAAATATCTCTGTTTTTCAAGCTATTCAAGTGTGGTTGCTGCAAATTGACTAAATACAATACTTTTCTAACTAATGCAGTGCTTATTTTCATTAATTTTAGTTGAAATACGTCTAAAACAATTTTCATTAAAAAATAGTGATGTAGTACATGATTGTTCCCGTATCGATAATTTTATCGTACATAATAAATGCGTCAAAAGTAGAACAAAGAACTATAGAGGTACTAAATTCTGAATGATAAAGTGCATTAATTTGACATAATGACAAAATACAAAAAACATTAAGTACTCGTCAAAAATTTCATTTTATCGACAAAATTCCACCATCGTCAATACCTACGTAATTTAATAAATATTTAATACAATAGAGAATAATTTTTGTACAATATGAGATAAGGAATAATATTGTGGGTGTTCGGGGTGGTAACGGGATCATAGCGCTATCAACATTTTATATTAAAATAATTCATAATTAACACGAGTTGTCCCAGCGCTCGATAGATGGCGTTGGGATCGAGTTAGATGGCGCTATGGTTTCGTTACCGGGATTTATATAGGGTACGGACAAATATTTTGTACGGTGTGAGCAGCAAGCATTGTAATTGTTATATTATACGCGATTAGTATTTCAGTACAGTGTATTATTTCATCCACCCTCTCCAAGTTCGATCTTCGTTCATGGTCCTTCGGAGTCGGATTGGTCGGGAGTGTTTGTGGTTCCGGTGGTAGTAAAATACCATCCTTCGCGTCATTACTGGGCAGTGGATCGCTGTCCAGAGCATCCCCTCAAGGGGTACCAGGTGAGAGGTATCTGGAGAACCCTGGAGGTGGAACCGGAAGGAGCCGGGAGTCGTTGGTGGTGCGTGGTGCAGCATCACTGATGGTCGGCGAGCATCCGGAAGGACGACGCAAGGAAGGCTGCTCATCAGTTCGTGGTCAAGCAGGCAGACGGCGCCACTTGTGTGGTGCAGTGGAGACGTCGTGACGCGACAGATGTCAAAGTGTCAGTGAGTGAATGAGTGGAAAAATCGTGAGTACTTTCAACCTTATTAATTCAGGAAGAATCTAATAGAAAAAGTAAAAAGTGCATTCAAAATTAAACCTTAAATTCAGTAGAAAATTAACTTAGTCTAATTTGTGTGTAATTTCGGACTTGTAATAATTTTAAGGAAAAAGTGGTTGAGACGGGGAACCTATGCCCGATTTCCTATAGAGGTTACACTCAAAAAGACTTGTAAGATTTTCTTGATAAATAAAAAACTTCTAAAAATTTAAGATTTGTGTTCGGAAACTAGTGGACATTAAGTTTAGCATAAATAATTATAATTCTTTCTCTATTGAATTTGTGTAGATAAAATATTGTTGTATTAGTTATCTGTTTGTACCTAATATTCTGTGTAAAAAATGGATTCATTTGTGGGTATCCAGGAAGATGTTAAAAATAAACTTGAAAGGTCTATGGTTAACTTTAAGAAATGTCCTAAAGACCGGCTTACAGTGTCTTATATTGAAACAAGGTTAGAAAATTTAGAACAACAATGGCAACTTTTCTATAATACTCACGTTAAAATATTAAACGAAGTTAAAAAATCCGAATTGCAGAGTTCTAAGTATCACAAAGATTGTTTTTATGAGGAGGTCGAAGATTTATATATACAATTTAAAAGCACTCTAAAAGAACTAATTAGAAATGATACTTCAGGTAAAGAAACATGTTGTAGTTCGGGACTTAGTGGTGGTAGCAAAACATATAAAAATTTTAAGTTGCCAGAAGTAAAAATACCAATATTTTCCGGTAAATATAACGAGTGGTTGACCTTTCGAGATTTGTTTATGGGGTTGATACATAATAATAGTAGATTAGATGATGCACAGAAATTATACTATTTGAAAGGATATTTAACTGGGGAAGCGGAACTGTTATTAAGAAATGTTAATGTGACTTCGGATAATTATGTTACTAGTTGGGAGAAGTTAGAGTCCATGTACAATAATAAAAGATTCTTGGCAAATGGTATGGTAAAATGTTTATTTAGTCAAAAGGCTTTAACTGGAGAGTCCGCAACGGATATTAAAAAACTTTTGAGTACAACATCGGATTGTTTGGAGTCAATAAAAAATCTCGATATAGACCTTGCATCATTTTTAATTGTTCACATTGTTACTGAAAAACTGGATACGGCTACAAGAAGAGCCTGGGAGTTAAAAGTAGCGTCAGATCCAAAGGATGATCTTCCTACTTTTGATCGACTTAAAGAATTTCTAGTTAATCGGTTTCGGGGTTTAGAAAATATAGAAACTAAAGTAGATAGGGTCTCAAAGGCTACACGGGCGTTTCATGTGATTAAAGATAAGAAGATATTTTGTGCATTTTGTACAGGTGAACACAAAATAAGTTCATGTACAAAATTTATAAAAGAAAGTACTCAAAATCGGCGTAACTTTGTTCAACAGAACAATTTATGTTATAATTGCCTGCTTAGCAACCACTCTGTAAAATTTTGTAAAAACACTCTCAAATGCCAAGTGTGTAATCGCCGCCACCATTCATTGTTACACCCGCAGGGTGTTGTAGGGTCAGAAGTTGGTGAGGGTAGTGGTGCTGCAAACCAAGGGTCTGAAACAAAGGTAGTCTCATGTCTTGCGACAGGAGGCAATAAAACTATCTTACTAACTACAGCCTTAGTAAAGGCTGAGTCGAAGAATGGGACTTACCATACAATTAGGGCGTTACTGGATCAGGGATCCCAGGGTTCTTTTATTACAGAGTCTCTGGTTCAGTATCTAGGGTTGAAGAAAAGATCTTCGAAAAACAAAGTATTGGGGGTGGGAGATAAGGGTACAACATCAACGGCCGTAGTGGAAATAAAGCTTCAATCTAGAATAAATCCATCGTTTCAAATAAGGGTTAACGCCTACGTTCTTAAGTCGGTAACATCGCTTCTTCCATCGGCTAAAGTAGCAAGGGTAGAATGGGTGGACTTGAACGAATTTGAATTGGCTGATCCGGAATACTTTACACCTAATAAGATCGATGTTCTATTGGGCGCTGAGGTATACAGCGAAGTCATTCAGCAAGGTGTTAAAAAGAATATAAACGGGTCTCTATTAGCGCAAGAAACCACTTTGGGATGGATATTATCAGGTGCGTTTGATGTTGATCAAGATATAAATTCTCACTCAAAAATTACCGTGATGCATACCAGCGTCCAGGATGACGAATTGAGAAAATTTTGGGAATTGGAAGAAACACCTGGAACAAAAAGGATGCTCACGCAGGAGGAAACCAAATGTGAAGAATTGTTCACAGCAACGACGACAAGGGATAAAAATGGCAGATACATAGTGAGATTGCCATTACGGGATAAAAATCTGGTTGGTACGGGCGGCGAATCCAAAGGGATAGCTGAAAAAAGACTTAAGGGATTAGAAGCAAGGTTAGCAAAAAATAATAAATTAAGGGCTGACTACGCAAACGTAATACAGGAGTATTTAAGTCTTAACCACATGGTAGAAGTACCTGAAAGACAAAAAAATAATAAAAAGAGTGTTTACTTACCTCATCATGCTGTTGTCCGGGAGGATAAAGATACAACCAAGGTGCGTGTTGTATTTGATGCATCATGTAAGCGTAGCAACGGGAGGTCACTTAATGATGACTTGATGGTTGGTCCGTCATTGCAAGACGAGCTTCGTCATATTATTATGCGCTGGAGAACACATAAGATTTGTATAGTGGCTGACATAGTAAAAATGTACCGGCAAGTTTTAGTTAATAGGGAAGATACTCCAATGCAACGGATACTTTGGCGGGATAGTCCTGAAAGGGAAATAAAGGAGTATGAGTTGATAACCGTTACATTCGGTACAGCATCGGCACCATACTTAGCTGTACGGTGTCTTCAACAGGTTGCAGTTGATGAATGCGGGGATAATCCAGGCATTGCTAAAATAATCATTAACGATTTTTATATGGATGATTTGATGTCAGGAGCTGAAACTGAAGAAGATGCTTTTAAAATTCATACAGAAGTAACCAAAGCACTAGCCAAGGGAGGATTTGAATTACAAAAATGGAAAAGCAATAGTCAACAATTATTGAATAAAATTAGAAATGGGAATGGTGAAGTGTTACAAATAAAAATAGATGAAGTAACAAAGGTATTAGGACTTACCTGGAATCCAAGTGAAGATTATTTTCAGTATTCTTTGAAACTCTCAATTTTTACTCACCCTATAACTAAGAGGAAAATTATTTCAGAAATATCACGTTTATTTGACCCTCTTGGGTGGTTAGCACCTACTATCATTTTGGCAAAGATATATATTCAGAAATTGTGGTTGGCTGGTTTAGAATGGGATCAAGAAGTTCCAAGCAATTTAGTAAAAGAATGGAATACTTACCATAAGAATTTAACATCTGTAGTCCAATTGAGAGTACCTCGATGGATACACACGGGTTCGAATAATGTGAAAACTGAGTTGCATGGCTTCTCAGACGCATCGAAGCAAGCATATGCTGCTGTTGTTTACCTCAGAGTGATAGACGATTTGGGACGTATTCATACTTCTCTGATAACATCCAAAACTAAAGTAGCTCCTATTAAACAAGTGTCCATCCCAAGATTGGAACTTTGTGGAGCAGTTCTTGTTTGTAAATTAATATCGAAAGTAGGTGATGTGATGGGAATATTAAAGGATGATTGGCATGTCTGGACGGACAGTGAGGTGGTATTGGCTTGGTTAAACGGACATCCATCTCGTTGGAAATGCTTTGTAGCCAATCGAGTATCAGAAATTTTAACTACTTTAGATACCAGTCACTGGGCGCACGTATCGACAAATGAAAATCCAGCAGATTGTGCATCGCGTGGTGCTTTTGCGGCTGAGCTTAACGGTAAGTCGATATGGTGGGAAGGACCGAGTTTTTTAAAGGATTCGGTGATCAAATACAGCAAACCTAAACATCTGGCTACGCATTTGGAAGAAGCTAAGATATACGCTCACACGTGTATGCTGGATGAGTCGTTTTGGAATAGATTTTCTACACTGTCAAGAATGGTACGAGTTATTGCTTATTGTCGTCGGTTTTTAAAGTCACAAAGGCAAGGAATCATGTCCAAATATCTAAAAAAACAAGAATTGAATGAAGCTAGAGAACTATGTATAAAAAAAGTCAAGAAGAAGGTTTCGCAAGTCAATTGGAAGAATTAAATGGAAATCAAACCCCAACAACTGGAGGATTAAAGACATTGAATGTATTTTTGGATTCTAAAGGAATTATGAGGGTTGGGGGGCGACTTGAGATGGCCCAGCTGGATTATAATCGAGTTCATCCTATCTTAATACCTAAAAAATCTTTTCTGACGGGTCTCTTAATCGCAGAAGCGCATATAAAATCATTGCATGGTGGACCACAAATGATGATCACGTATTTACGGTCCAAATATTGGATAATAGGAGTTAAATTATTAGCTAAAAGGCATGTCAGAGAATGCGTTAAATGTATTCGTTACGCGTCTATATTTAGAAATCAATTGATGGGACAGTTGCCACCAGCACGTGCTACTCCTAATAAACCATTTTTGAGTAGTGGAGTAGATTACGCTGGTCCTATTAATATAAGGGTATCACCAGGTCGAGGCAACAAGTCCTACAAGGGATATATTGCTTTATTTGTGTGTATGTCCACCAAGGCAGTACATTTGGAGGCAGTCAGTGAACTGAGCACAAGTGCCTTTTTAGCTGCTTTTAGAAGATTTGTGGCAAGACGGGGTCGTTGCGCTGAATTATATAGTGATAACGGCACTAATTTTGTGGGTGCAGCACGGGAGTTGCTGTATTTATTTAATCGGGAGAAATCTTGTTTTAATTCGGAATTGGTTGAATATCTGGGTAATAATGGTACAGAATGGCATTTCGTCCCTCCTCACGCACCGAACTTTGGGGGTTTGTGGGAGGCAGGCATAAAATCTACTAAGTACCACCTCAAACGGGTAATAGGAAATTCTACCTTAACTTATGAAGAGATGGCCACAGTATTGGCTCAGGTTGAGGCTTGCCTTAATTCAAGACCATTGTCTTACGTTGAGGATCAAGATAAGTTTACCATATTAACTCCTGGCCATTTTCTTATTGGAGAACCACCAGTTTTACCCCCGGATTCAAATTATGAAAAGATCAATAATGTTAATAGTTTAAGACGTTGGCAACTTCATCAGAAGATAATGCAAGATTTCTGGCGGCGTTGGTCTAATGATTATTTACAACAATTTTTACAGCGACATAAGTGGGCTCATAAAAATCCAGAACCATCTATTGGTGACATTGTTTTAATTAAGGAGGATAATATGCCTCCAGCAAGGTGGTTAATGGGAAAAATTGAGCAAAAACATCCGGGTCCTGATGGACTGACTCGAGTAGTAACTGTACGCACTCAATCGTCAATGTTTAAAAGGCCGACATCAAAATTATGTATTTTGCCAATTTGCCAGGAATCTAATGAAATTTAGTATAATTAACTGATAAGTTGAGATTTTAATTGTTTCTTAGAAGTCTTATTTTTTGTTATTGATTTTAAAGTTTATGTAACGGGTTGGGAATTGTTTATGTTTATATTTTAGTGGAATTATTTAAGTTGGTTTATACTTATACATATTGGAGCCGCCAAGGACGTGAGTTGCCATACTGGGTAGTGAATTGTGATATGGCACATTTATTATGGTGGGCGGTATATTAAGGACATTTATTGGGAATATGTCCTTGGTGGGCGGTATGTTCGGGGTGGTAACGGGATCATAGCGCTATCAACATTTTATATTAAAATAATTCATAATTAACACGAGTTGTCCCAGCGCTCGATAGATGGCGTTGGGATCGAGTTAGATGGCGCTATGGTTTCGTTACCGGGATTTATATAGGGTACGGACAAATATTTTGTACGGTGTGAGCAGCAAGCATTGTAATTGTTATATTATACGCGATTAGTATTTCAATACAGTGTATTATTTCATCCACCCTCTCCAAGTCGACCTTCGTTCAGTGGGAAATGCATTTTTGTCAAAATTGATTTTTTATCAAATGCCGTTCGACGGATTCAAATGAAACAAACAAATGAAATATAACTTTAGGGTATTTTTAGAGTATTTATTAGAATGTGTCGAACTCTGCCGATAATTTTAATAATATTATAAACTTTCTTTTTAGTTTGTGCTTGAACCATGCAGAAGTTCTTGGCTGGAAATAATTAATGTGGGAAATATAGATACTAGAAGGAAACATATCTTTGTTTGTTAACTTTATTTTGAAGATTAATGTTTTAACCGAACAATAAATTAATAGTAAATCTATGTGATGGGGCCCTATCGCTACAAGCTCTATTGGTAAATCATAATGTAAACGATTCATTATGTGTTTTGTTATATTAGTTTTGGAAGCATTTTTTGAAGAGGTGCAAACTTAACATTTTATTTAACATTTATATTAAGTTCATAACTAACCGGGTTCTTGTACCTATATGTTTCTGTTTTCCTCCGCTATCTATCACTATCATTGTAATGTACAAACATTTTCGTTCAGAGCTTAGTACAGTACCTATAGAATCTATAGAAAAATCTATGTTCAATTGGATCAAGTAAGTTAAATTATACTATTCATGTTACAGCCTCTAGCCAGATATGTGCATGAAAATGAACTTGGAACCAGTTCTGGAGTCTTCTCGAAAGATGGTTTTGCAGATTACATTACAGGGAAACACTACGAAATATTCGAAGATATTGTATATTATAAATCTTGATTTTATGAATACTTTGATACAGTTTTATTTTTCAACCCTCAAAAATTACTTAACCTTAAGTATATAAATATTGACCAGTTGATGGAAAATTCTTTTCATGAATTTCGATACAGTATCGTGAAAGTTATGATGTGAATGTATAGGCACGATCGACTGGAGTGACAGTGCACGCAGCAACTATTAAATATATTTCGCTAATATGTTGGTAATGTTTAGCAGCTACATAAAAATTTAATCATAAAATAATGATATTTTATTGATAAGTCAATTAAAACCAATTCTATAAAATATCGATATTTCCACAGTTTTAAAAGTTACATCCCTAGTTCTATCCGCCATTACGGGTGACCAAGTGAAGTTTATGTAGGCACGATTTTTTCCTAGTTGTTTCTTATCCATACTCTTATCATATCAGTGATTTTATACGAGATTGTGTATTGTGACGTCACGTTTTTTAGCGTCAAACAGCGTACTTGTTTCTTAAAAATTTGCTGGAAAGATACTAACATTAAGTTGGTCATAAAATCAATTATTGAAAGTGTGATTATTTTTTTATATTATATTGTATTGAACAAAGTTAAGTTACGGTGATCGAGATATTAATTAAAAAAGAATTTAATTTCAATGTTTCTACAAGACTGATAATATTTAATTCTTACTTAATATAATATTGCTGCCTCGTTGGCCGAGTAGTCGCAAGTGCGACTGCCGGGCAAGGGGTCTCGGGTTCGATTCCCGGGTCGGGCAAAGTATTACTGGGTTTTTTAAAATTCTCAGTAGTAGCACGGAGTCTGGAAATGTGCCCGGTATATGGCAATAGGCTCACCCCCTATTACATGGGACTCATAACAACTAGTGAAAAGTGGGTGTTACATTGTACTGTGGTAGAATGGGCACCTCTGCCTACCCCTTCGGGGATAAAAGGCGTGATGTTATGTTATGTTAATATAATATCTAATTCTTACTTATTGCAAAATATGCACTTTAGGCTACACGTGTCGATCATCCAGAACTTAGTCAAGAAAAAAGAGTATTCCTTTTTTAACTGTTCGTTTTGACTCCATAAAAAAATCATGCCATTATTGTTTTTCAGGGCCCAAATTGATTAACTGTGTCGTTAAAATAATATTATAATTATAATTTAGTTCTATCAGTATTTAAAGTAAATAGTACAGGCATTAGCAGCGATGTTTTTTTACGATTTATTTTTTATAGCTTTTACCGGCGGGTTCGCTCGCGTCGCAAAAGGATAAAAAGTAGCCTATGTGATATATATACCAATACACACAGCGCCATCTATACCAATAATTTCGTTTTCCCTCGAGAACAAGAATTATTTCCGGGATAAAAAGTACCCTATTATTTAATCCAGACTCCTAACTTTACGTCTGCAAAATTTCAAAGCAATCGGTTTAGTAGTTACGGCGTGAAAGTGGAACAAACAAACAAACTCACTTTCTGATTTACATATAATATTATTACTAAGGATTTGATATTAATACAAGGAAAGGAGTAGAAAAATAACAACTGTGTTACTTACCTACTTACAATAATCAGTTTTATTGTAATTAGGAACTTTTACGTAAATTTTAAAAACATAACATCATAACATCACGCCTTTTATCCCCGAAGGGGTAGGCAGAGGTGCACACAGAAGTAACACCCACTTTTCACTATTTTATGAGTCTCATGTAATAGGTGGTGAGCCTATTGCCATATACCGGGCACATTTCCAGACTCCGTGCTACTACTGAGAATTTTTTAAAAACCCAGTAATATTTTGCCCAACCCGGGAATCGAACCAGAGACCCCTTGCCCGGCAGTCGCACTTGCGACCACTCGGCCAACGAGGCAGTCTATGGTAGATATTCAATAGCAGAGCAGTATATGGCAGATAAACAAAAAAATATCAAATTTATATTGTTTCAAAGTTATATTAAAAGCTTTAGAGCTCAAGTGAAAAGTCAGCAATTATGGATGCGACGCATGCCCATTGATTGCCTAACTACAGTCGAAATAATCTATTTTTTATGATTAAGAAAAATGGCCAATACAACGCCAACCGTGCAGTTCCCTAACCCAGGTACCTACACAAATAAACCTCTTTGTGTACTTCACTGTCTTATACAAATTGTCTATACGAAATACAAGAAAAAAACTAAACGTCAATTTTGTCAAAAAATTTCATATTCTAATGAAAATTATCGAAAAATTAAAAGTAAAATTCATAAAAAAATCTAAGAAAAATCCTCAAACAATATGTTTAACAGACACGTTTTTAAATTTCTCGTTCTATTAACGAACGTTAACTTATTGTATTTATAAACGAACGATTACTTCTGGAAAATATGGTGAGTTTAAAAATCAAATTATTTCATCCATATTCCCATTAAACCGTATACCTATCCCCCGGAGTCGCGGAGAACCTAACGGGTAACCGGGGCTCAGGCTCGACGTGCAGGAGAAGGAACGGGGTGGTTTTTAGTCAGTAAGAGTCTGACACTCCCTCCCGCCTCACCCAGGCGGGAGCAGACATTCGATGATTCCCCCCCCCCCCCATAAATCCCCAAGCGGTCACCGGTGACCGTTTTCCACTAATATTACATTACATTATAGACCTTATTTCTAATGTTTAGAGACTACTTTTGTATGACCAAATTTAGGGGGTGGATTTCGTGGTTAAAAAAAAATAGAATAGGTACCTATCCCCCAAGCAGTCACCGATGACCGCTTTCCAAAAACTACAGACTACTAAAGACCTTATTTCCAATGTTTCTAAACTTTTGTTATTTCACTACTTTTGTATGAACAAATTTAGGGGATGATTTTCAACTATTTTCAACGGGTTAATTCATAGTTCTATTAAATTTTGATGTCACATTATCGTTCTCAATCTTACACATACAACTAGCGACCGGCACTTATGTATATAAACCTTTCTTAAGAATCACTCGTATCTATAAGAAAAAACTGCATCAAAATCCGTTGCGTAGTTTTAAAGATCTAAGCATACATAGGGACAGACAGACGGCGGATAGCGACTTTGTTTTATACTATGTAGTGATAGGTAAAGGATCAGTTAGTGTAGGTAATGTGTCAATGACACTGTAAAAATTATTTTTATAAACAGTACATAACGATGGAGTTTCTTTTTCGTTCTTCTCCATTCGAAGCTACACTTTGGAAGGAGCGCCTAAGCTTCATTGATAGGGCTCAAAAATCGTTTTTGTTTGCGCATTCACACACACAATTGCGCATCGCAAAATGTGCGAGCTCCCTCTACACATCTCAAGAACTTGCGAATTGATTCGCATCGCGCATCAAAATCTTATCTTCCTAAAATCTTCTTTGTTTCTTTTTCCTGTATCTCCTAAGCAATAACAGAAGTGCACACTTCTTTTTACGATCCATGTCACGACCTAGTTTTCAATTTAAAATACGTTTAGTACGGTTGACGGTCGTCGAAGGAATTGTCACCCTGGGAGACGCCTTGTCGCGCGAAATCGCATCGCAGCAATTCGCATCGTAATTTTTTGCGTTGCAAATTCGCATCGCATCGCAGTTTTGTGTACGAACCCATAGACAGACGGACGGACAACTAAATTTTTGACGTTTCGAAAGTGTCTAATTAAGGGTTAATAGAAATAAATGCTTTGACTTTGTCCAAGAGCAAGAGGTCTCAGGCATGACTACCGTATTTAAAATCAAAGTCACTCGTGAATTCGCGATATTAGTTATGTTTAATAGTTAGTTTTCTATGAATTTCTTTAACCGCTTGAATGCGTGTATCCACGTTTAGACACACGACGGGTGAAGGCGGGTTTTCTTCCCTACAATTTTATAGCGTTTGTCTTAAGCCGGGTCCAAACATGATTATTTGACCGATCCTTTCACCGTATCCGTATCTGCATATTGTATCAAGCCCAGTATCAAGTTGTGGACGCCTCCGATTAGCTCCGTATCCGTATCTTTACAATAGTTACATCGCGTATCAAATTCCCAGGTCCCATAATACTTGATTTTCTTTATAGGCCTCGATCAATTTAAAAAAAATTCTCAGTAGTAGCACGGAGTCTGGAAATGTGCCCGGTATATGGCAATAGGCTCACCCCCTATTACATGGGACTCATAACATAAATAGTGAAAAGTGGGTGTTACTTCTGTGTGCACCTCTGCCTACCCCTTCGGGGATAAAAGGCGTGATGTTATGAAAAAGAATGAATGAATAAATTTAATAACATTTTCATGTTCCAATTCATTGTTTTTACTTCACGGCAAGGATTGAAAATGACGCGCATGTGCAACCGACTGCGCTCAGTCGCGAGTGACGCGTCCAGACTGACCCACGTCCGTATATGTAACCTTTGATGATCGGACAAAAATCGACACGACATGGGACGGGCCGTATCATAACGGCGTATCGAGATCCCGTATCATGATACGTATATCATTACCCGTCTACATATGCGATCATGATACGCGTCGATGATACGGATACGGTGATCAGATCGGGCCAATGATACATGTCTGGACCCGCCTTTAGGCTAAGCACTCTCGGCGTGACTTTCCCCTCACCCGCTGCGGTTGCGGATACAGATATGTATATGAAAAATCAAAGCGATTGTTTGCGGTTTCCGCTGCACCGGGCGGGCTGCACGGTCGGAACCCGGTCTGGAACTCATTTTTTTTTTAAACGTTGCCCCACACTAGGATTGTCTACTGTGTCGTGGGTGCGTTTACAAACATACAAGTTCACTTATACATGACACCCAGACCCGAAACAACAATTTGTGGATCACACAATGAGTTGTTCCGTGCGGGAATCGAACCCGGCCGCGACACGTTGCACGGCAGCCGGTTGCCCAGCCACCGCACCAACTGTGCAGTCAAAGTTGTTTAAACGACGAGCGACAATCAACCGCCAAATTTCCGGGCGATTATCGTGTGGCGACATATGTCACATGTCAACGGATGACGTCGTAAAATCCTACATCGCACATGCGAAGTTTACAATTGAATTAACACGGATAGAAAATCCCAACGAACAACTGTTGGGCAGAAAGCCCGCCAGGCACGATCACCGCCTGGTCGGAGGATCCTCCTTTTCCGAAGGGAACTTTCCACTCTGTTCCATAAAATTGCAATCGCGGTGGCTGCGGAACCGTAGAAAACTGCGGTCGCATGAGTTTTAAAAACAAATCTGCATTCCTCCACCGCGGCAGGCGCGGTATAAAATCATTTTAAGATGCCCTTTCATACATGAGTGCACAGGCTCAAAGCCTACCTACTGCAAGTACCAATGTAACACAACTGACAAACGGTGAGGGAAAAACATCGTGAGGGGAAACCTGGGCTTATAATTTCTAATTATAATAATAATAATATAAATGTTGGAGAGCCATGCTTCGGCACGAATGGGCCGGCTCGACCGGAGTGAGATACCACGGCCCACAGATATTTCTGTGCCACGGCCTCACAGAAGACCGACGTGAAGCAACACTTACATCGTGTTTCGTCGTGTGCCGATCTCCACTTCCCCAATCTCCCCAAAAGACCGGTAACGCACTTGTAACGCCTCTGGTGTTCCAGGTGTCAATGGGCGACGCGGATTGCTTACCATCAGGTGATCCGTCTACTCGTTTACCGGCCTATGCCATAAAAAAATATAAGTTTGAAATCGCCAACCCGCATTGAGCAAGCGTGGTGATTAATGCTCAAACCTTACCCGTGTGAGAAGAGGCCTTTCGTCAGCAGTGTACAGTTATAGGCTGTTGATGAAAATGTAACAATTTATAACCAGTTATGTTATTCTAGTAAACTGACACAAACTGGATGTAACATTTTAAGCCTCCATTTTAAGATAAGACGATATTGTTAGGTATGTTATGACTAGATACTGCATATTGTTGTGCAATACCCCTGCGGTGGCAAACTGTAAAATAATCCTTTGAGACAACTGTCATGTCAAATTGTTATCGCTATAATTTTTATATAGTCATTCTGACAGGATTTTTTAGTGCAAAAAACTGCATGTCAAAGTCAAAGTCAAAATCATTTATTTCAATTAGACCATAGAGGCACTTTTGAACGTCAATAAAGAAAATTAACAAGTGAAGCTATTTGCTCATTCCAAGGTGTAGATTCCTATATAGAAGAACGAGCAAGAAACTCCATAGGTTACTCTTTTTCAATCAAGTTCACAATTCTCCAGTTACAGCTTTGTTGTTTGGGTTGTGCGAGAACAATGTAACACTAAAATACAGTCAAAGAGATCGAAAAAAAATAACCCTAAAGGACATTAAAAAAAAAGAAATATACAGTCTGGAGCTGACCAATCCCAGATAAATAATATATAGGTAGGTAACATAACATCACACGTTTTATCCCTGAAGTGGTAGGCAGACGTGCACATTACGGCACTTGCCACTGTAGAGGTACAATGTAACACCCAACAAAGTGTGGGAGAGCCATGCTTCGTCACGAATGGTCCGGCTCGGCCGGAGTGATACCACGGCCGAGTAGAAAACCGACGTGAAGCAACGCTTGCGTTGTGTTTTGTCGAGTGAGTGTGGTTACCGGTTAAACTCTACTAGTTTCGAACCACAGAGGAATTCTTCCTCATGAGCATCGTGCGAGGTCGCAGCGACGTCGCGCAGCTCAGTGAGCTGAGTGTGTGAGTGAGTCATGAGGAAGAACCCCTCTGTGGTTCGAAACTAGTAGAGCTTTTCTCAGTATTTTCATGTGAGTAACCCGCGATTAGTTAATTTTAGTCATCTTGTTTTAATTTGGAATCATTAGCAAAGGTTGTGATTTGATTGTTGTGTTCTAACTTAGACTCATTGTTTAGTTAAATAGTGGTTTAGTGTTGTTACAATACAAGGTGTTATTTTAAAGCCGCGTCATTTTCTAGGAGGTAACTCGGCTATAGATTCTGAGTCCGAATCAATAAAAAAAATTGTAGGTAAATATTTTTAATTTTTCTGTAAATTACGGAAATCCGTAAGTGCGAACTACACGCCGCCGTCTTGTAACTAGCTTTATAACGCGGCTCTACACACACAAACTCAAACACGTAATTGATATTATTCCTAATTCCATAAAACTCCAATAAGAAAATTTGCTGTCGCTTATTCTGAAATACTGTCGAACTTGAACGATTTATTATAGCTGTATTTTTAACTATTGGCCCGAAACTTTCTCTTACATTGAACCATTATGACTTCTGTGACATGTCCCCGAGAAATGACATGGCTTCGAAACTACACTTGTATATGCATGCCAACTTTATAAGAAATAAGAATGTTTATTTGCACGAGGTATGGTAATTACAGGTGATAATGATGATAAAAAATAGTCCCACATTCATCGCCTACTGTTTTCGGCATGCAAAATTCGATGTTACAATAATAAAGTTAAAATGTTACAATTAATAGGAACCAATTACAAAAATGCTTACAACTAGGGTGGCATATCTATTTCTCTTAACATATTATTATTATTTCTCTACTTAATTCATATACTTATGTATTAATAATCAACGTACTTAACATTGCACATATCAAACAGGCAGGATATGATGAACTATTGTTATGCAGTAAAATCTGTAAGCCTATCTGAAATCCAATCAACTGAAAATCAGTGTTGGGGCTCAGTGTGCCCAGCTTTTTGCTGAGTTGACGACCCATTCGGATTGGGCATGTCCGCCAACACCGCGTAGTACCCGCTATTATTAGCTTGTTTTTAGTTTTTATAATGTAGCTTATCATCTTTTTCTTTTTTTTCTCTCTCTCTCTCTCTCTCTTTGTTTTTAAACCGTTTTATTGTTATTTGTTATCACTAGAGGTACATAGTATAAAACAAAGTCGCTATCCGTCGTCTGTTAGTCCCTATGTATGCTTAGATCTTTTAAACTACGCAACGGATTTTGATGCAGTTTTTTTAATAGAATGATTGATTCTTAAGGAAGGTTTATATGTATAATACATGCATATTGCACCCGTGCGAAGCCGGGGCGGGTCGCTAGTAATGTATATATTTCGTTTTTGTTCCTGGCGTGCATGTCTTATGCCAAATAAATATATTTCATTCCATTTTATTTCATATTTCAGACAAATAAATGAATCTATATCTATCTAAAATACGTTTATATTTTCAGCTGGGTGTTTCGTGGGAATTCGAGGTGAGAATAACAATATAACTATACCTCTATATACCATAACTAATATTATAAATACGAAAAGTTTGCGTGTCTGTATGCATGTTCATCACTCAGTCACGACAAAACGGCTGAAGGGATTCGGGTGAAATTTGAAACAGGGGTAGATTATGGTCTGAAATTAATAGTTAGGGTTGTTTTATACCCGAGCATACGGCGCGTCGTGTTCTGCACGCGCCTTAAAGAGCCAGCAGACCACCACAGATAGGGCCCAACAGGGCCGATGCCGATACGGAGTCGCGGAGAACCTAACGGGTTATCGGGGCTCCGGCTCGGCGTGCAGGAGAAGGAACGGGGTGGTTTTTAGTCAGTAAGAGTCTGACACTCCCTCCCGCCTCACCCAGGCGGTAGCAGTCATTCGATGATTTTCCCCGTTAAAAAAAAGGGTAGTTTTTATCCTACAGGAACGCGAGTGAAGCCTCGGGCATTGAGTAACAAATATACACACAAACTCAGTCATAATATTTCTCAATTATAATATTAGTAAGATTTCCATATAATATATTTGGTTAAAATGGGTGGTATTTAATACTTTAACTGTAAATTCCCTTTGCTTTCAATCAAAATATCCGAAATCACCACTAAAAATACTGAATTGCACACTTTGCTCATCAAATAAATCAATTATACTATCTAATAATTCGTAACCTAACCTAACCTTTTTTTTTAATGGGAGGAAATCCTCATGTACTGCCTCTGTAGTGTAGTGATATAAGAAAGTATTAGTCGTAATCTAGACTTCATCTATTAAACACGTGTATCCTAATTAATTATTGTTTCCTTTACACCCGACACCTCATGGCGACCCTGCCAGGATTTTGTGCGATCACTATCAGCTCTTCCTTAGAAATAGTCTTCCCCATTTTTGTAAATTAAAAAATTCGGTGTTTGACTGTGAAACCGGTGTAACGCCCCGTAAACAGGCGCCGCGATGAACAATAATTGTCGACTATTCGTCATCCTTGAAACTTTCTACAGCTTACTTGGAGAGTTCCTAATACTCGTTCCTTTTATGGGCAACGGAATGTAAATAATCGCACGTACCCGAGTCGCGCCACCTCCGCCTGGGGAAAGGCGGAGGGGTGTGCCGAACTCTTACCGGCTAAAACCAGTGTCTCCTCGCACGTGCGCGCTGGGCTACAGGAGTCCAACTTCATCCGCAGCCCCGCATTACAGTGCCGGCCCGTCCGTCCAGGCCTCGTCTCGTGCACCGTGGCAATGTGTAGCCACGTGCATCGCCTAACCTAACCTATTTTGGAAATTCCGTTGTATTATTGAACAATTTGTGTGCAAATCAGTATTTTTGTTTTACGATGAATAATATGTAGTTAATTTGTAGTACATTCATTTTTTTTTTGATATGCCTGTAGTGATGATTGAAGTGGAGAAATTTGGTTTCCTTAAATTTCTAAATAGAGGTGCAGTAAAAAATTTCCTGTATAAAATTCTCTACAAACTATATTTTTAAATACTACCTAATTGATAAAAAAAAATTAAGAAATATAAAACAACCGATCAGTAGCGGGAGCATGGGCCAAGCTACAGGTGGTTAGGGCTCCAGAGACAGAAACCTCCTCACGATACGTGCCGTTTCTAGGAGAACTGCCTTCTGTGTCAGGTCCTTGATCCATCCACCTAACGCCAGCCTCCTGATATGGATGTCGAGGCTTTTAGGGATTAACCTATTGGCCGACACAACTATCGGCACAAAGATAGGTGAATCCACACTCCATATGTCGACAACCTCGTGAGCTAAGTCTAGATATTTTGTTTATCTTTCTCAGCTTTCACGAGGTTCTCGTCATGGGGAATGGTGACATCGATTATCATCGTTCGGTGTACTTGTCGATCTTTCACCACTATGTCAGATTTATTGGCTACAATAGTCCTGTCAGTAATGATAGACCGGTCCCAGTACAATGTGATATGGTCATTTTCCAGAATTTGTAGTACGGTACCTCAGACTCAACAAGTCGATAGTGTAAAGCAAGTTGCTGATGGATAATCTTGGCTACTTGATTATGCCCAAACGACCACAACCAGAAATTATATGTCTAATGGATTCACCAGGACTATGACATTTTATTTATTTATTTATTATTTATTAAGAGTTACCAACATTTGATTACACAACTACAGTAAGCATAATACAAGCAAGCAAAGAAGAATGATGTGCCTATGTGTAACAAACAATTACAGGTAACCACAACATTTACTGGTGCAAATATGTGTATATAAAAAAAAAAGTTCTTAATTACTATCCTTAAATCTAGTTCTAACACAAAATACTAAACCATATAGGTACATAATCCACTATCTGTGTAGATTGGATAATATGCATTTATGCACGCTGGAACGGAACCGACCAAGCGAGTCCAAGTGAACATCTGTGGAATCAGAGTATTTATTCAGGGCGTGACTCAGACGTGGTATGGGTGAGTTTGCACCAAGCACTGTTCTACGACGCGGTGGGTATAAAGGGGTTATCTGTTTACGAGGGTAACAAAAAGGAACTCTATAATTTACCTTGCTCAAGAGCTGTGGACAGTCTACACCATTGTTTAAAATCTTATACATAAAGATACAATCGGAGAGTTCTCTGCGATCAGATAAAGAGACCATCCCGAAATGTGACAGTTTGTTCAAGTAAGAAGATTTTTTGTCTATCTTGTTCTCCCCGCGTAACAAATGCCATAAGAACCTCTTCTGAATGCGTTCTAATCGAAGGGAATGTACCGCATAATGTGGCCTCCACACTACACTGCAATAATCTAAGATACTTCGCACAAGACTATTATACAGCATGATTTTCAGCCCAACATCGCGAAAGACTTTACAGTTTCTTATCACGAAACTCAACATTCGGGAAGATCTCCCCACAATGTTTTCCAGGTGAGGGAGGAAAGTCAACCTTTTATCAAACCAAACTCCGAGGTCCCTAATTTGGTCTACCGCCTGAATTCTGTCACCTCCTATGAAATAATCAAAGCCTATTATTTCGCTTTTTCTAGAAAATTTAACATGAAAACATTTTTTTCCGTTCAAATCCATACCATTACAATAGCACCATTTAGTCAATCTACAGAGATCGCTCTGAAGGAGCCTGGCATCCTTTTCTGATTCTATTATCCTCCCCAACTTTAAGTCGTCAGCATACATAAAGCTCTCAGAGAATTGGAAACATGTCGGCAAATCATTTATAAACACGTTAAAAAGTATTGGACCCAGATGGGAACCCTGTGGCACCCCAGATGTAACTTTCCAATTGCTAGATCGGAAGCCATTGACAACGACAAAAGAAGAACGCTCTGCAAGATATGATTGCACCCATTCCAGCGAGGCACCCGCTAACCCGTATGTGCAAAGCTTCTGCACCAGCAACCGATGTGGGACGCGGTCGAAAGCCTTACTAAAGTCCGTATAAACCACATCGTATTGTTTGTTAGAGTCCATAGCTTCAGTCGCCATCTCAGTGAACGCGACTAGATTGGTACAGGTTGATCTTTTTTTAACAAATCCATGTTGGCTACTACTAATATACCTACTAAAGTGACTTTGAATGTAAGGGCACACCAGAGCTTCAAATATTTTTGCAAAGGTCGAGAGAATCGAGATTGGCCTGTAATTACTTACAACTGTCTTACTATTACATTTATGAATAGGTACAACCATAGCAACTTTCCATTCAGCTGGGAAGACTCCAGTCCTAAGGGACTCATTAAAAATTAACAGAAGTGGGCTTACCAAATATTTAGCACAGGTCGATATGAACACCGGGGGTATTCCATCAGGTCCTGCACCCTTATTACAGTCCAAGTTCTTTAACCTAGTGAGAAGTGAATCATACTCTATAGCAGGAAATGTCATATTTAAACCGTAACTATGCATATTATTTAAAAAGAGATTATTATTGTTGTCATGCGACACCACACCCCCAGCACTTTTGGTATGTGTATATACCGACGCAAAACAACGCGCAAACAATTCGCATATATTCGACCCGTTCGAAGTCGTTATCGTCCCATCAGTCATTGCTACAGGATACGAGCACGAACTACCCCGCCTAGCTTTGACATAAGACCAAAAGAACCTAGGATTATTTTTGATCTTTCTCTCCAAATCAACTATATAATTTCGATAGCATATATCTGCCACCTTCCCACAACGCCTCCTTACCAGTTTTAGCTCTATCTCATCCATAGGATTTTTGTATTTTTTGTATCGATTTCTAAGTTTATATTTTTCTTTCAGCATTCCTATTAAATTCCTATCAAACCATACAGGGTAGCGAGTGCATCTCTTTCTGCACTTTGGTACGAACTTCTCAATTGCTGTACGAATATATTGATAAAAGACATCAAGCAACACATCGACACTATTCAAACCCTTGAATATTTCACTCCAATTCAGTTCAGCCAAAAACCTGTGTATCCGAACATAATCTGCTTTATAGTAGTTATATTTTGTGTTACCAGTGCTAAAAGAGAGACCCTCCTCAAATTCAACAGGAATGTCTATTTCCAGAGGTGGATGCAATTTATCGATAGTACTCAAACCATTTGAACATTCCGTCACACAACAAGAAGGCAAATCACTAATCACCAAGTCAAGTATTCGCCCGGACTTGTTACAGATGCTATTATACTGAGTCAGCTCATTCAAATTCATAAAATCAATTAAAGTTCGACTAACGGTAGGAACGATGTAAACACTAGAAGAATCACGTAGTCGGTCCCAGTCCACAAGCCCTTGATTAAAATCACCCACAATAACGGTACACATTTCATCTATTGTATCAAAGATTTTATTACATTGATCCACAAAATGTTCCAATACAGATCGTTGCACTGGAGGTGGCAAATAAACAGCGCAGAGAGCCATTCGATGCCAGGCACCCCCCTTAACAATATCTATAGTTATCCATAAATCCTCACAATTACTATCCCACTTATACATACGTTCACATTTTATTTTTTTAGACACTGCTATCAGTACGCCACCCCCATCCTTTGTATTATTAAAGTCACATTTCTCCCTATCCCTTCTATATACATTGTACCTGTCATCGAAAAGCTCACCACTCAGTACCTTATCATTAAGCCACGTCTCCGTAAGAATAACAATATCATAACCCACACAACATAAGTTACGATAGAACTCGTGGGTTTTTGTTCGTAATCCGCGTGTGTTTTGGTAATATAAACTTAAATGAGAGAATTTTAATTTTAATTATAATTTCAAATAACCAATACAATTGCTGTGCGGCGGGTATTAAACTAACTTATCTAGAGCTGCCATATTTTTCACAATAATATATTGCGCCCTGTCCTGCCTTCTCATAAAAATCTTTCCATTCCTCACCCAAACATATCTATATTGTTTTTCTTTAGCTTTCAACCTGGCTGCCGCATGAAGAGCCTTGTTGCTCGGAGACAAGTGCTCAGTTACAAAAATCGGGGTTTTATCACCAGAAAAACCAAGAATTGAGCTGTTTAATTTATTTGCCATGCCCGACATATGTCAACAGTCCCATCCTTAATTATATATTTCCGGTAGCTATTCGTCAGGATAACTTCGTCCATTATTGCACAGACAAACCCTTCAGTCTCCCAAAGAGATTTTAGTAAGATAATTATTATATTTTAACATTTACTTTACCAGGACCTCCCAACTCCCAGCAGCTGTTACCATGTGTGACGGATAGGACGAGAGAAAAATGACACCCTCCCAGGGTGTCAACGAACAAACTATGTCCAGGTTAGTTATTCTTATTTTGTTTTTACGTGGTATAGGGCGGTAAACGAGCAGACAGATCACTTAATGGTTGCTGATCATCAGTGTCTGTGCCATGGACACCCGCAACACTTAAGGAGTAACGAATGAAAGAAGATACGGAAACCCAGAGGGTTATTGGAGGTCCGGGAAGCAGGAGTAAACGCGGTGGTGTTTAGACAGTAAGAGTCTGACATCGCCTTAACCAAAGCGAGAGAGGATTGAATTTGGTTTTTTTAAAGTTGTTCATAAAATAATTATTTGTAATAATTAAAATTATTATAAGACGAAATCACTGGTTAAAAGTAGTAAAGTAAAGTAAGCCATTTATCTTTGCTACGCTACGGGTCTACGGCGTAGCTCGCAGTGCTCAATGCTACGTGCTACGATACTAGCTACGGTGGCATAGCTAGAGCGTAGGCGCATAGATAAGGTGTAGTATGTAATAATGTATTTTATTACTGACTGCCTCGTTGGCTGTAGTCGTCAAAAGTGCTACTGTGGGCAAGAGGTATCGGGTTCAATTCCCGTGTCGGGCAAAGTAATAATGGGATTTTTAAAAAATATCAGTAGTAGCACGGAATCTAGAATTGTGCCCGGTATATGGCAATAGGTTCACGCCCATTACATGGGACTATGAGTCCCATGTAACATAAATAGTGGAAAGGTGGGTGTTACAATGTACAGTAGCATTAAGTGCCGTAATGTACACACTCTCTCTAGCCCAGTGATTCCCAAAGTGGTCCAGGGTCTGGGGGTCCACCCCAGGGGTCTTGCTGGGGGTCTACGTAGGCGTAAATAAGCAATGGGGGTCCATAAGATGTTAATGGGGGTCCACGAAAATGTATCTACTTTTGATAGTGAAGAGCAAAAATGTAAGCATAGTTTTTATAAGGGCCTACCTACATTGTTATAAGTGGACTAGTTGTCGAAAGGTGCATGCTTAACGAGATTTTACTCTGTTTTCGATTTCGTATTAGAATTTCCAGAAAGCAAAGATCCAGATTTAATAGAAACCTTGATCAAATTCAAGGACATTGCATTTGACTTTTTTTCCTTTGTCTCTTTTGTCGACTCCCCATACAAAATGACCAAGTTACGTGACCGACTTCGTATGAAAGTTTGAACTATTTATGCGAATTTTGAAAAGCCATACAACAAATGTTGTTCAAAATAGTTAGTAGAACACGTGGTTGAAGGGATGTAAATGTTCCCAGATACACCCTGTATCCCTATACAGAACTCGGAAGGGAAACACATTTTATTTTTTGACGACTTTAAAAATTTGATCCACTGAAACCAGTAAAATTTTGAAAGTGGTCCATGAGAAAAATAAGTTTGGGAACTACTGCACTAGCCCTTCAGGGATAAAAGGCGTGATGTTATGTTTATATAGTATGGAAGAATTGTTAAATATTCAATATTATCCCTCAGTTAAAATTTATCTGGCGTTGGAAAAATCGCCCTTAAGTAGTACAGCTTCATAGCACTGATTGTAAAGAGATAGCATTGACGACATCTAGCTAAAGTCAAGATTACACTAGGGGACAAATGTCGTCAACAACGTCAACGACAACGTCGCTGGCGAGGCGACACGTATCGACAGCGACGTTGGGTGAAGTAGCACGACGTTGCCGGACTTCGTTCGACATATTTATTTATTGACTCATAAGTCATAACATACAAATATCATTACAGGCTAGACTCAATTTTTTATACCTCTATATACTTAATAGGTCGACGTTTAGCCACCATCTCGCCTGGTGGTAAACGATAACCATAACGTAACCCAATGTGACATTGTAGCAAATATTAAAATAAGAATAATAACTAAAATACATAAACCAGAAATACATACCCATTTACACAATATAATATAATGACTTCTACCACTTTTACTATGTATAGCTAATCCTGTGCATGGCTGCTCGTGTAAATTCACCTAAAGAGCAACAGAATATGTCTACGTCATTAGCAACGAGGTTCAGAGTGCGAAGCGCGCACGTGGGCGGCGCCTCCCGCAGCAAGTTAGTTCGCGAACGTGGTTCTGCGACGTTCTGCAATATCTAGCAACATCGCGCGGTACAAGTCGCTAGCGACGTCTGATAAGGTAGCACGACGTTGCCAGACTTCGCTCGACATATCTGGCAACATCGCGCGACATTGCTCGTTCGCAGCCAACACTAGACCTCGGTGGGTATCATATTATCGACTGCCTTGTAAACCAAAACTTCGTGATGGCGCCAGATATGTCCCGCTAAGTATTGCAATGTCACACATCTTCCTATAACGTCGTTGTGCACATAAGTGGCGTGTGATCGCCTTATAATATGTCGGGCGAAATCGGCAGGCTTCGCTTGACATGTCGCCGATATGCTGTGGCACATTGAATTCAACTAAATAAATAATATATCAACTAAATAAATAAAAAGCCCTTATTGCTGTTTCTTATCAAATATTACATATTATAAGGTGGGAGAGCCATGCTCGACTGGAGTAATACCACGGCCACACATAAAACCGACATGAAACAACGCTTGCGTTGTGTTTCGTCGTGTGAGTGAGGTTACCGGAGGCCCAATTACCGCCCTCCCTAGTCTCCCCAATCCCCGAATCCTCCACAATCCCCAAATTCCCAATTTCCAAAAGGCCGGTAACGCACTTGTACCGCCTTAGTGCTACAGTTGTCCATGGGCGGCGGCGATTGCTTACCATCAGGTGATCCAATAAACGAGCAGACCTCGTTTACCGGCTTATGCTATAAAAAAAGTTATTTAACATGCCTACTTTCTAATAAATTAATTTTTATAACTAACTTACTTTGTAACTATCGGCAACTAGGTGTTTCTGTGGAACAACTTGTCTGTCGACAAAGGCCTCATGTAAAGATTTTCACGTATCCCTGTCTCTAGCTAAATGGGTCCATACTGGACCACTTATTTTCCTGATATCATCTTCCCATCTTTTCGTTTGTCTACCTCTATTTCTTTTACTGTCACTAGCTTAGTCCGTTTGTCCATTGAGAGAAAATAGAGACAAACATATTCAATTAAAACCTTTTTATATTCTACTAGCTTTTACCCGCGGCTTCGCTCGCGTCACAAAGGATAAAAAGTAGCCTATGTGACATATATCATTACACACAGCGCCATCTATACCAATACTTTTGTTTTTTCCTCGGGAATATCAATTTTTTTCCGGGATACAAGGTACCCTATTATTTAATCTGAACTTCTTACTTTATGTCTGAAAAAATTCAAAGCAATCGGTTTAGTAGTACGGCGTGAAAGCAGAACAAACAAACAAACAAACTCACTTTCCGATTTATAATATTAGTAAGGATTCAAGGAGAATACTTGGACAATGGGGTAGACGACTAATTTTTATTTTAATGTCCGTCTGGTAGATTATTTAAAAACATTAGACACGTATTTTTTATTTTCTTATGGAAACGAATAGTTTCGAAGATATATTGATTTGAAATGTCGCGTGACGTCACTTCTCAGTACATTTTATACTAAGAAATGACGTTTTAGCCCCCACTCCTAAACTTTGATTCGTTTTATCTAAGTATTGTTTTATTAGACAACAAAATAAAAAAATACGTGTCTAATATTTTTCTATTACCTAAGTTACGGACTAATTATATTTTTAATTTTCATACCCTGTCATCATCCCCATTGTTCCTCGGATTTTTTTTCTCCAATAAAATGTTTACTACAAATTTTGTCGTGAGGTTTTGGAGACCGTTGTGTACCATCAAAACATGAAAATAAAAAAATTACATTTGCTATTGAGACCGTTATTTTTGCAGTTAACAACGCAACAAAACTCATGGCCCATTTCTTTGCTTTGATTTTGTACTGCAATCAACACATTTGACAGCTGATCATCCGCATTTGTTTCCAATTTCTGCCGTGTTGTGCGCTGCGGTCGTTACCTGTCCGCCACTAGGTACTCGCTTTGCACATAGCCAATACCTCAACCTTTTTCGAAACAAGAACCTTCTATCACTTGTCAGATGATCCGTATGTCAGTTTGCGTCAAAATTTTGTACACTCAAAATGTTAAAAGTAAAATGTTAAAATTGAAAAATACAATTCAATATACAAAGCGTTAAGTTTTGCAAAATGGTTAATAAGAAGTTGAGAAAAAAATTTTGCGGAAGCTGCATGTTAAAATATCCTTGGGATGGGGAATGTCCTAGTGAGTTTCATTCGACATATAACACAGCAGAGTAGAAATATTTTCACCACCCCTCATCTTCCCGTGGGTGTCGCATACCCGAATAAGGGACTGCACATTTTGACAGAGGCCGAGCAGCAGCGCTCTCTGGTAAACCTGAACCTTTTAAACTATGACCTTTAAGCGTGAAGTCTGCCTCCTAAACATGGAGACGCTGTTGAGTAGAGGAGCCTCGGGTCTTTACTTGAATAGAGACCAGCAAGTGCAACATATGACTTCTACCCATACGAGGACAGACGACCTGATAGAAGTCTGCGACCGTCGCTGTATGCAGGGTGCTTCCTCTTGAAACCAATCTCAATGTCAATGCAATTTCAATCCAATAAAATCTCAATAATTATTCAATGTCAACACTATACAACCACAATCGTAGCTGTTACAATAGCATTCAGAGTACGGAATATAAAGACAAACTCAATACCATTTAGTTCATTCAATATCAACGCAATACGGATGCAATGGGCGCTAGTGTTGCAACTAAAGAGTACGAAATTTCACAATACCAATGTCGATCGATCAGAATTGGATTCAAGAGTAAGCCTCCAGGTCGCTTCTAACCTCGCGATGTGTAGCCCTTGGGGGAGGACTGTGGTTGGCGAGTGGGCAGCACGTGACTGTTCACATGATGATGATATTGCTGAATATTTAAAGGAAAGGCGTGCTATCTTACTAATATAATAGGGTAGATGCCTAATTTTTATTTTAATGTCCGTCTAGTAGGTTATTTTAAATCATTAGACACGTATTTTTTTATTTTTCTTACAGAAACGAATACTTTCGACGATATATTGATTTAAAATGTCGCGTGACGTCACTTCTATGTACATTTTATACGTAGAAATGACGTTTTAGCCCCCACTCCTAAATTTTGATTCGTTTTATCTAAGTATTGTTTTAATATATGACAAAATAAAAAAATACGTGTTAATATTTTTTAATTACCTAACTTACAGACTAATTACATTTTTAATTTTCGTACCCTGTCATCATTTCAATTATAATGCGAAAGTTCTTGTGTGAGTTTGTGTATACGTTTATTACTCATTCACATCAAAACGGATGAAGGGATCAGGATGAAATTTGAAGTAGATTTATGGTCTTTTCATCTTACGAGAGAGTAGGTGATACCGCTGGCCGAAGCTAGTATAAAATAACAAATGATTTAATTTGCAGCAAACTATACAACAGCAGATACCCGAACGCTGTCGTCGGTTAAGAGACCGCTGCCGTCGACCTAACAGGATCGCGTACCATCCATCAGGCAGCTCAGGATATGAAGAATACCCACAGGTAAATAATATTGAACCTTTTTTGAGGAAATCATCCAATGACTTGTCCCGCCTTGCGTGAGGCTGGAGGGACTGTCAGTGTCAGACTCTTAGTGACTGAACACCACTTTCCTACTACTGCTGCGAGCTGGAGCCCCTGTAAGGACTTGTACACAAAACTGCAATGCGATGTCGCATCGCTAAAATGTGCGAGCTGCCTCTACGCATCGCAAGAATTCGCGAATTGATTCGCATCGCGCATCAAAATCTTATCTCCCAAAATATTCTGTTTCTTTTTCCTGAATATCCTAAGCAATAATAGAAGTGCACACTTCTTGTTACAATCCATGTCACGACATAGTTTTCAATTTAAAATACGTTTAGTACGGTTGACGGTTGTCGAAGGAATGGTCACCCTGGGAGACGCCTTGTCGCACGAATTCGCATCGTAAGTTTTTGCGTTGCGAATTCGTATCGCATCGCATCGCTCGTTTGTGTACGAGCCCTAAACCCCAAGGCTGTCTGCATTCCGGGCTAGTTTAATAAATAATAGCTAATCCTGCACAATTTTACCCGTTGCTGGGAGGCTATGACTATACCGTGATGCCACGAAACTAAAGCCTTCCTTTTCTTTTTATTTAATTATTTAAATAGGTAAACCAACAGCTTCTGTATACATAGTCTTAAGAGATAATAAAGGTAACAATAGGCATTTTTTTAAGGGGGGAAAATCATCAAAATGACTGTTACCGCCCGCCTGGGTGACGTGGGAGGGAGTGTCAGACTCTTACTGACTAAAAACCACCCCGTTCCTTCTCCAGCACGTCGAGCCGGAGGGTTACCCGTCAGGTTCTCCGCGACAACAATAGGTATTGGGCTTGTTCAGTCGCCAATTATAGGTTAACCAAGTTTAAAATTAAGTGATAAATGAAAACTATACAAACGAACGAGGACAATAAAATTTTAGTAACTAAAAAGAACTACTACTTACGAAATCAACATTCTTATCTTAAAGTGTGGGAGAGCCTTGCTTCGGCACGAATGGGCCGGCTCGACCGGAGTGATACCACGGCCGAGCAGAAAACACGTGAAGCAACGCTTGCGTTGTGTTTCGTCGTTTGAGTGAGGGTACCGGAGGCCCAATTACCCTCCCCTTCCCCAATCTCCCCAATCCCTGAATCCCCAACGATCCTCAAACTCCTAATCCCCAAAAGGGTGGTAATGCACTTGTAACGCCTCTGGTGTTTCAGGTGTCCTTGTCGACGCCGATTGCTTACCATCAGGTGATCCGTCTGATCGTATACCGCATAAAAAATGGAACACAAAATTAATTAAATTCTTTTTTATATATATGATGGGCCGACGTTTGACCACTATGGTCGTCTGGTGGTAGAGCGATGATGTGTCCTACGATGGAGCACGTCGTCTCTTAAGCAACCTATTCACTCGGACCTTGAAGACATCTCCTTGGTAAATGGAGTATACAACAAAAAAATAATTATGACATTCGGACCAGTAGCTCTGGAGATTAGCTCGAGTTATGTTTCGGCGGTCGGGGTGATTAAAAAAAACATTTATTTATTAATTACAATTTTATTATCTTATTAACTAGCAGCCCGGCCCGGCTTGGCATGGGGTAGACAATTATTTATTTTTGGAAATTTGGATTGTTGTAGTGACATAACTACAATAGTTGGACATATACTACCGCGGAGTTTTTTGTAGACATTATGATGTTCTTCAATATTGTTGTACATTATTTTGTTCTATCTATACTTCTATACTATCTATACTAATAATATAAAGAGGAAAGATTTGTATTTTTGTATGTTTGTAATGAATAAACTCAAAAACTACTGGACCGATTGCAATAATTTTTTCACCATTAGAAAGCTGCATTATTCAGAAGTAACATAGGCTATATAATATCACGCTAGGTCCTATAGTTGTGGAGCAGTAACCAAAAATGTTTTAAAAACGGGGGAAAAGTATCGTTTCTGAGGCCTTCCGTGGCGTGCGCTGAGCATATAGTTAAAGTTATACAAAAATGCTCTATAGATGAATTGTTCATCTTAACATTATTTTTTAAAAAGTCCGCGAGAGCATATGTCTACCTTTTATAGTTTGCCCATAACAATCGTTTTAATGAATGGTTCAATCCTTATAAAAGTTTGCTCTAGATAACTTTTGAATTGTTCAATCGATTACCTTAAGAGGCGACATCGACAACGGAGGGCAGGTCGCTAAAAAAACTGAGAATAAATATAAATAAAACGTAAAACTATGTAAAAAATCTTAAGTCCCCCCGTGCGAAGCCGGGACGGGCCGCTAGTCGCTAATAGTTTCGGCAGCGCATTCGACGAAAGACATTTTATGACTCATTTTTCTACACCTTCGGTTACATTGTCAAATTTTACCAAGGATCCCTAATTTTTTCAAAATGAAATGTAGCCTATGTCAAATTGGAAGAATGTAGCATTCTATTGGTGAAAGAATTTTTTAAATCGGCCCTGTACTTTTTGAGCCTATTCATTACAAACATACAAACATACAAAAATAGGTACAAATCTTTCCTCTTTATAATATTAGTATAGATAACAAACAACAACAACAAACACATATATTTATTTCCATTTTGTTCACTTATACTTAATCTAATCTTATTATTTGACTATTCTAGGTAGGTTACAATACAATGCCTGTATAGAAATAAATCTGTACCACAGGCTTTGTGGTCGCGTGCATTATACAATACTTAATCTAATCTTATTATTTGACTATTCTAGGTAGGTTACAATACAATGCCTGTATAGAAATAAATCTGTACCACAGGTTTTGTGGTCGCGTGCATTATACATTAGGATTATATAAGTAAGCCTTAAACCCTTAATCGGATACAGGGAATTATTTTCCCATCATGTTCCCACCCGTCATAAGCAGTCGTATATCTTTAAAATGGCAACTCCCCAGTCTCTGATTTTCCTAAATATATTCTTGATTAGTTACTGATTTATTTTATTGAGTCCCTCGTTGACACACTGATTCTCCACCTCACTTTCAAGTAAACAACTTGGTGCATATTTATTTGAGGATTGAGGAACATACATTCAAAAGTAAAGTCAGGGTAAGTTACTAGTCTATTAAAATGTATTGACGTAATCGGGCAAAGGGAAATAATTTCCCACTGGGGTTATCTTTATACGGGCAAAGGGAAATAATTTTCCACATGAAAAAATCCTTTTCTTTTCAGTTTCAGTAATTTAGAGGTATATTGTTTTTTATATACACTGCTATCTAAAAATCGTGGCTTTTTACATAACTTAACACGTTAAACGCCATGGCAGTCACCGGTGACCGACATTAGCGGAGGATTTGCCTTCAACAATTTTTTGTCGGCAGCCAATGCCTTAATGATAGCAGATACTGAGAAATGCACTGTTTTGCTCTGATGTAATTTACATCGTTAACTAATATTTTCTTTATTAATTTTATTGTACAAGTATGGCCCTAAAAGTCAATACAGGATGTTATTTAGCTGGTGATCGCGATTAGACTGGCTATTTAATATCAATAAACAATGCAATTGTAAATTGAGTAAATACTGAATTGCATAAAGCCCTAGCTGCTATATCATCAAAAGGGGTGGGTTACGATGAGTTCTCGTTCAAATAAAATTATTTCAGATTTATAAGTAACTTGCTTTATTTGCGGCTGCAATAAGACTCCATCAAAATCTGTTGCGTTATTTTCGAGATCTAAGCATACAGACAAAGTTGTGGTGGCCCGGAGGTTTAAGACGACTTCTCATGCATGAGGGTGCGGGTTCGAAACCTACCAACGGCAAGTACCAATGTGACTTTTTCCGAGTTATATGTACTTTCTAGGATTATTTAGACACCACTGACAAACGGTGAAGGAAAAACATCGTGAGGAAACCTGGACTTATAATTTCAAATTATAAGTTTGAAATTGCCAACCCGCATTGAGCAAACGTGGTGATTAACGCTCTAACCTTCTCCGTGTGAGAAGAGACTTTGCTCAGCAGTGGGCATTTATAGGCTGTTGATGAATATTATAGTACATGAATAATATACTTTACAAAAAGCTTTAAATAGAGAGGAGTGGAAGGACGGTATCCCTACCGTCCTCCCACTTTTGAGAGGCCTTTGCCTTTGCCCTGCAGTGAGACGATCATGCCTGAAAATAAATAAATAATAAATAATATACTACATGAATATTATGTCAAATGTGCATTATAGGAAATGTTTATTATATCATAAGAAATAAGATAAAATGAAATTATATCAACAATTCATTATCTCAACTGATCATTATATTAAACAAAAGTATATTAACTGAAATTACGTCAAGTGAACGTTAGATTTTTTGTTATTATGTCAACCGTTACTCACCCTGTTTTATAATAACTATCGTGAGACATACTAAATGAACTAAAATCGCGGGTTACCCACGTGAATATATTGAGAAAAGCTCTACTAGTTTCGAACCACAGAGGGGCCTGCGCGGTCGCGGCGATGTCGCGCATCTCATTTTCACGTAAGTAACCCGCGATTTAAGTTAATATAGGCTTGTTTTGTATTATTTAGTTGACAAGTTTCCAATGAAGAGTTTCCAATAAATTATATTATTATTTTATGCACATTGTGTTGTCCTCTTGTGAGAAATCTCCACCGTTATAAAGGACCAACAAATTTTTAAAAATACGGGGCCCCGCCAATGCGCGCTATGCCATTTGAAACGGCACTAAAATATCAGTAATTACTTAAGTTAAAATAGTCAGCATCACGCCTTTTATCCCCGAAAGGACAGACAGAGGTGCAAATTACGGTACTTAATGCCACTGTACAATTTAACAATCAACTTTTCACTATTTATGTTATGAGTCCCATGTAATAGGGGGTGAGCCTATTACCATATACCGGATTCCACAATTCCAAACTTCGTGCTACTACTGAGAAACCCAGTAATACTCTGCCCGACACGGGAATCGCACTTGCCTCTACTCGGCCACGGAGGCAGTCAAAATAGTCTAGTAATAAATTGTATTGTTTCAGGACCGCTACAAAATCACCCACGCCAACAGTGGCACTCAGATGGAATACCACAGATCCACTCAGAAATATGAAGCTGATCATCGAAGCACACAAACAGAACCGAGCAGCTCACAACCATACAAACCAACGTACTCCAGCACCACTACTATAGCCTACGGACACACCCCCAACCACCCCAACCGAGGGACCCCGAATTATGCCCAGGGGAGCCAACCACAACCCGGCGGTTACCCCCAAACCCAAGGCGGGACTTACCCCCAGAATACTGAGTATCCAAGTGGAGGGCCGTATCAACGAGGATACCCGCAGTCTTCTGGACAGGTGACGATTATCATCTCACATCTAATTGTCGTCAGCATTATACTCAGGTTATGTTATCTGTAGATAGGTACACACACGCCCTGAACGCTCGCGCTTATGCGCAGTGTACGTCTCCGACTTAAAGTCGATTTTCTACCAATCTATAACTGTTATAGCAAATTAAAAAATACCAGTATAAAGCTGACATTATAAAAAATACAAATTTGTTAAGATTGAATATTAATTCTTATCGTAAACATCACAAAAAAACCGTTTATCTTTACAATAATGGTGAAATTTGAGATTTTTTTATTACAAGTTTTTACGAAATAGTTCGTAATATATAACTACCTTCTACGTTGCTTTTAGAAACTAGATGAAACAACCTTTTTTTTGATGCCAATACATCATTACTCGATTTTACCGAATCGATTCGATTTTAGAACTCGATCCATTTACCACAGGCAGTTCCAGGATGCGTAGGCGACTAAACCTTAATTTTTTTGAATGAATATCATGTTTTATACTTAGTGCATTGCATTCGCAAACCTCTGTAAAGATATACTGTGGCTAGCCGCTAGCCTATAATTGTTTTTGTATTAGCATATCCTGAAATATTATTCTTTGTAATATAGGGGGAAGTCCCCTAGCGCCGAACGGCAGGTAGTACCGAACGAATGTTGTAATCGGTACTTATAAACGGACAAGGACGATGCGTTGTCGTGCAATAGAAAGCGATAAAGCTAACGTGGCCGCGGGTGGCGCGGGGGTTCGCAGTGACGCTCAAAGCGTGGACGAGAACAGCCGCATTGTATTTTACGCGGGAAATTGGCGTCGCCTACAAACTTAACCTATTGATTGTGACCGAAATATAAGTGTAAGATCGATTTGGTACCAATCTTAATTGACATTGGTAAGTAATTTGGACTGTCTAGTATGTAAAACATAAAATAAGTTACTATTTTTTATGTCATATGATTATCAATTCTCTTCAGTGAGTCCCTAGTACCGAACAGTATTTTTTCCCCTATGACCGAACAAAAATGTTTTGACGATTACTCTATTATTTTAAGTGTTGCAAGTTGTATATGTATTTCATTATTTCAGGAACAAATTTACCCTATACTATGGACAAAATCAAGAAGGGTCGGAAACGGCTAATGATAAATTCACCTCCTGACAGTGAAGGTGTTGCCCAACCGAAAGGTTGGATGAACAATGAGTTTTTTTTTGAAATGGTTGCATCATTTTACTAAGTTTGCTCGACCTTCAAAGGAGTCTCCGATTCTGCTTTTACTTGATGGGCATAGCAGCCACAAGACTTTGGAGGTAATAAACTGGTGCAGAGATAACAACATTCACCTTATTAGTTCACCACCACACACTACACATAAACTTCAGCCGTTAGATAGATCATTTATGAAACCTTTCAAGAATGCCTATAATGAACAATGCGGAATGTGGATAAGAGCTAATGCAGGTGCAAGAATTACAGAGTATGATATAGCAGGACTTGTATCAGATGCTTTTAAAAAAGTAGCTCGTTATGAAATAGCAGCAGCAGGATTCAGGTGTATCGGTATATATCCATTTAATGAAAATATCTTCAGCGATCTGGATTATTTGCCCAGTGATATTACAAACATTCCAATAGAAGAATCTGTTGAAGAACTTACTACGTTGAAGAAATTAGCGTCGATCGTTCTTCGCCTGTTGTTCAGTCAACAATACCAGAGCAAATACATTCTGACATAATATTACCGCAAAGTTTTTCACCACAGCCTTCTACCAGCAAAGGTCCAGATTGTGTACGACAAGCCATATTAAACATTTCACCATTACCAGACGCTGCAAAGAAAAGAGCTCAAACAAGAAAACGAAAGTCTGAGAAAAGTCAAATCTTAACTGCCTCTCCTTACAAATTGTCTCTGGAAAATAAAGAAAACGAAAAACTGCTTAAAGAACAAAAGAAACTACAGCGTACATTTAAGAAGACAGATAAAGCAGATAAGATTAAGAAAACTAAAGTTTTGCCATTAAAAGAGAAAGAACAACAAAGCAACGTATCTTCGCAGGCACACCAAGAGACTTCGTGTGTTGTTTGCCTCGAAGACCACGATGAGGACTGGATCCAGTGCAATTCGTGCAAAGAATGGGCGCACGAGGCTTGTGCTGATATACCAGAGTGTTCTGAGTTATATATTTGTGACCGATGTCACCTTTTTTAAGACTGTTCGGCCGTAAGTGCCATTTTATATCTATGTTCGGTACTAGGTGCCAAAGAATTATTATCCAAAAATTAATGCCAATAAGAATCACTTGTTAAAACATATAATTCGTTTATTTTTGTTTGTTTTGTTCATTTATATAGGTGTCTATGATTGTTTTGTACTTAATAATTTCCATTAAATGTTTAATATGCGATCCGTTTTTTTCTAACTGCCATCAAAGCTTAGGTGTTCGGCACTATGGGACACTCCCCTAGCTGTTGGTTACCCGAATTAAAATAAATAAATAAAATAAATAAATAAAAAATAAATTACTTAGAACTAACAGTATAACATAATAAATCAAAACAAACTATCCATTCCGGTACTTAAAGAAGGAAGTAAATAGGTTTTTAGGTGTCGGCACGGCGCATGCGATTCCTCAACTGTTGCAAGCATAGGCTACGGTAACCTCAAGGTAATCGCCACTTATTTTATGTCAGATGGAATGAAGTTCGCAGTCATCAGTCAGCCATTTTGTGGAACCGGTATCACCGAATTGATGTATCGAAAAATAAGGGACTATGACGGTCAGTTTAAAATGTTAGGATGTCAAATTGGTCGCACTGGACTAACACGGTTACAGCACGGCTCCATCATGGCGTCTTTTGCTTTAGAAACAACAAAAAGGTTTTAACCGCGCCGACGGCTCGCGAGCGGCGCGCGGACGTCGCGCGAGCGTTGCGCTTACAGCTTTTTATGTTGACGTTATAACTTGCGATTTAAACTGTCAAACACCGCGAGGCCACCGGTGACCACAATCTATTGTTCTATAGTTGTGTCTATAATGACGGTACTCAAAGGGTAGTTCAATGTTTAAATGACAAGTTAATTACTGGGTTGGAGCCATGCCTTAATTTTGTCGTAATGCCTCCGTTTCTTTATTATCGATAGGGTAAACAGATCAATTATGTTATGAGTCCCCATGTAATAGGGGGAGACTATAAGTCTAAGATTTGTCAAAAGTTTAAAAACAATGATACTTTGTCTGACTGAATCAAACCCCTTTTGCAATCACTAGATAATGTTTGACAGTATTTATGACATTTGATTAATGTTTTTTCAGCATACATACCCAAATCAACAACAAGGCGGTTATCCTCCACCCCAAGGAGGATATGGTTACCCTCCACCCCAACAAGGAGGTTACCCTCCACCGCAGGGAGGATATGGGGGATACCCACCTCAACAGGGTGGATATGGGGGTTACCCACCTCAACAGGGTGGATATGGGGGATATCCACCACAACAGGGGTACGGTAAGAAATACTACTAAAATGGTAGATATTTTTAATAGTGTCCACCCAGCGTGGATTTCTTTTCAGAAAAGGACAGGATGAACTAACGCTGTTCAGTTAACTTTGTCTGGAATTTAAAAATAACTGTGGCCTTTGTGTTTTTTTCTATTTCTTCTTAGAGTAATTAGATAGGAAATGTCGACCTCATCTGGCTTAGTTTTAAAATATTGACGTGTGTTTTACAATACCGTTTTTTATTGTAACGTGTGCACCAATTGGCTGCAAAGTTTTGGCGACCCACGACACACGATAGGTACGACATGCAAGTGTGGGTCTCACCGTAGCAAATGAATGTCGTGGTGTGTCAGAAGCATACCGTTCACCTAATGTATATAATCCCCCATTAACATGTTCAACGCCATGGGGGTCACCGGTGACCGACGTTAGCGGAAGATTTACCTTCAACAGTTTTTTATTGGCAGTCAAAGGCTTAAGGTTAGTAATAATTTTACTTATACTAAAAATATTTGTCTTTCCATGTAAGGTCCACCACAGCAACAAAATCCAACGGGTGGTATGGCGAATAAGGCAGGCATGGCGGCATGCATAGCCTGCTTAACTTGCTTCTTCTGCTCCTGTTGCCCAGGGCTCATGGGGGGAGGCATGCAAGGAAACGACGTTGAGGGCGGAGGCGTAGATGGCACCGCAAATGTTTCGTCTCCTGGCGACGACGACGACAACTAGAAATCATACTAGGATAGATAATAGCTTGAAGCTTTAGTTGACAGTGACAGTCTATAACTAGTGTTGCTAGTATAAAAAATTAAAAAGCTACCATTTGAAGTTTGTGCTGTTCGTTGAGAAATTGTTGTGATGTTTTCTTACCAAGCTTATTTTTTTGATGTAGGTAGTGACTGTAATTTTCAACAGTATATTGTCATTTGATCAGAAACTTGATATTTTGAGGCTGAACTGCAAAAATATGATTTACTTCTCCTAATTCTATTATATATCATTGTGTTGTAATTAAATATGAATATTAGATTTATGCAGCGTTTACCACAAATTTTATAGAATCTAAATCTGATTTCATGTTTCCTTACGATATTGATTATGGCTTTTTTAAATACCGTTTCTATATTGTTATCTGAAAAGGTATTGAAAATGTAACCATGTCAAATAACCGATTCAGTAGTACAGTGGCCAGCAGTGACCAACCTACTCCAATCTATCAAATATATTCATTGGATATTCGACTTTATATCAATACTATAAAGTTGGAAATGTAATTAAGAAATTTGTCAGAAAAGGATAGTTTAACCTGCTGGCCACCGAACTATAAACGTTTAACTGTATAGATCAATCCCCAAGCGGTCACCAGTGACTGCTCTCCACTACCTCTATTATAGACCTTATCTCCACTACCTCTATTATAGACCTTATTTCCGATGTTTAAAGACTACATTTGTATATAAGCTCTGGAGGAAAGCTATTGTGGATAATGACGCAGCCGAGTCTGCGATGTGCCCTCGACAGTTGTTCGAGTAGTTGAAGGTCATAAGCGGCGATGTTTATGGCGAGCTAAGCCGTCTGTCCGGTAGGCATTCTGGCCAATTGAGATGTCGTAATGACAAGTTGATAGATAAACAAATTTTATCTATCAACGATGTATGATAATTATATGGATGGATAGGCTGATAACGCACTTGTGATTCCTCTGGTGTGCGAATATCTAATCGTAGTACTGATTACTTACCATCGAAAGATCCGTCTGTTTATACCAGATAAAAGAAGGACACTAATATCAAGTGTGGGCTCGCCATGCTTCGGCACGAATGGGCCGGCTCGACCGGAGTGATACCACGGCCGAGCAGAAAACCGACGTAAAGTAACGCTTGCGTTGTTTTTCGTCGTGTGAGTGAGGTTGCTGGAGGCCCAATTATCCTCCCCTTCCCCAATGTCCCCAATTCCCGAATCCCCAACGATCCTCAAACTCCTAATTTCCCAAAAGGCCGGTAACGCACTTGTAATGCCTCTGGTGTTCCAGGTGTCCATGGGCGACGCCGATTGCTTACCATCAGGTGATCCGTGAGCTCGTTTACCAGCTTACTCCATAAAAAAAAATTAATGGCCGTTCTCACCAACAATCTCTATACTAAAAGTTACTTAGCGTGACTTAGCACCTGAACCTAAGTCCTTACTTGTATTGTTAGGTGAAACTTATAGATTGGTGAAACTAAAATGTTAAATTTTATTAATCTCAGTTTAAGGGTTCCTTAAAATTTAGGTGAGGGTGGTAAAAATGTGCGCTAAGTACTTTATATTTGTTCGATTTCAATATAATGTTACTTTCTACTCAATTATGAGTCAAAATGTTCTGTAGCAGAACTTCAAAAATGAGACATTTCCATTATTTTAACTACTGACGATCTTGTGGTACTAACAAACTTACATTTCCGAATAATTTATAATAAACTAAGCTTTTTAAATTTCAAACACAAAACTTTGCTACACTGGTTTTGACTCTTTTCTTATTTGATTGAAAAGAAAGTGTATTGTTCGGACTTCGAGTACGTCTTTCAGACGTTTATTATGTTGAATAGCATATTTATGAGATTTTTCTGAATAAAGGTGCAGAGATATGATAGGATAGATGATAGGTACTTTTATTTCGTTCATAGACGTTTAGGACGGATATTTGCATCGCCAGATGAATTTTATCAAAGTAATAACTTTAAATTTCTTCGAAAATATTACGCTTCGAAGAACGCGCACAAAATCCGACTCAAATGTCTCGCATGAGAATAATAGTACCATTTTATTAGCAGAAAATACAATAGATGGCAGCACCAGCTTGCCAGGATTATCTGATGACGATGATGATGACCTGGTTCTCACATTAAAACAACAAATTGAGAAACTAACACTTGAATTGAAAAGTGCTCACAGTGAAATTGAATCTCTATCTCTTGAGAACAACAATCTCAAATCAATGAACAAGGAGTTACAAAGAAAAAACGAACTTCAGAATGAGGAAGTTACCAGCATTCCTATGAAAACTAAAATACACACATCAAGAAACAAAAAATCTCAAAGTAATATCAAAGAAGTTGACTGTTCTAGGGATAACAAGAAAGACAAACAAGAAGATACCTTCAACAATGCTACGAACAAACTCCCTCTCTCCAATTCACTTAATAATAAGAACAAGATCTGCATTATAAGTGCGAATAACTCCAACAATATATTACAGAATGCTCGAGAGAAATTAAGCAACCATGATATTTGCCATTACATTAAGACCAAATGTGGAATGCAAGATTTATTAGAGGGCTTAAAAACAAAACTAGTTAACTACACAATGAAGGATATGTGCATTATTGTAGTAGGAGAAGAAGATTTTAAAACAACTGGTAACTACTTTAATTTGATTTGTGATATAAGAAATAATTTAAAAATTATTGATAACACTAATATTATAATTTGTTTGCCTACTTTCAAATTTAATAATCACTCATACATGTTTAATTCCAGAATAGAAAACTTTAATAACTTATTGTATCTTGATGTCATGACACATTTTCATGCGTATATACTTGATTCGAACTTGAACCTTAGTTATGATAGCCTAATGTTTGATCAGCAGACAGGAAGAATTAATGATAAGGGCATTAGTAAAATATTTGAAGATATACGGGAGCTCATTGCTGAAATAACTGACACCTCTTTGACTACAGAAACTAAAAACTATGATTCTCGAGTGGTTTATAATTCTACATCTAATTTAAATACGTATACCGCTCCAAATTTTTTTCTCGTATAATTACCTTTTTATTTTGCATCAAAATGTCAATGGTTTGATAAGCAAATCGGATTTATTGACTTATCATCTGCATGAACTTTCTGCGGAAGGTAAATTTATTGATGTAGTTTGTATTACTGAGCACAATATGCGAAGCGGCGATCATATGCACCTGAATATGCAAAATTACACACTGGCAAGTTATTCCAACAGAAATAATAGAAGGGGAGGTTCTTGTATACTAATAAACAACAGACATAGATTTCGTAATATTAACATAAGTGAACTCTGTCATCCCGGCATCACAGAGTGTTGCAGTGTGGAACTAATTGATCATAATATAGTAATACTTTGTATCTATCGATCACCGAAAATGGATAAAAATTCTTTGAATGTGTTTTTTTGCAATTTAGAGTCTATATTGCAAAAAATTTGCAAATCTAGTAAAAAAAAATAGCTATTTGTGGAGATTTCAATATTGACATTTTACAAAGGAACCAAATTTCTTCTCAGTTTGAAAACAACCTTTTATATTTTAATCTTAAATTTAGTATAAATCAACCGACCAGATTACAGAGTGGAACTTGTATCGATAATATAATACACAATATAAGAGGTAGTAGAAGTGAAGTACTAGATCTTGCAATATCTGACCATACGGCACAAATTCTTAAATGTCCAATTAAAAAATCATATACTTGTACTCACTGGTTTACAGAAAAACGTGACTACTGCAATGAAAATCTTTTAAAGTTTAAAGAGGCAATGCGGAATCTTACTTTCTCAACTGTGTATGAATGTACAACTCCCAACGAAGCATTTAATGAATTTAATGAATTGTTTAAACTGTTTTATAACCTATGCTTTCCAGTCAATAAAGTTAAAATCCCCATAACAAAACCGGTCAGTTGGACCACAAAAGGTATTAAGTTATGTAGTAAACGCAAAAGACAAATGTTATGGACTCTGAGGCGAAATCCAACTAAAGAAAATAACGACAGATTCAAACTTTATTCTAAGAGACTAAGAAAAATAATCTATCTTACCCAAAAATCACAAAACAGCTTCTATATACACAATGCTCAAAATAAAATGAAAGCCACGTGGAAAATCATAAATTCTAATAGTGCTAACTGTCCTAAAGAAGATATCTCACATTTAAATATAAATAATGAATATGTGGATAACCCCATGGAGATTGCTGAAATATTTAATAATTTTTATATAGATCAAGTTAAACCAATAACCACCAACCAATATCCTGACCTATCTTCGATTTTAGCGGAATCGGACTCAATATTCATGTCAGCCACTGTCCCACAGGACGTTTACAAAATTATTAACACTTAAAAATACCAATAGCACTGGTTATGATGAAATAAACACCAAAGTCGTGAAAATTGTCTCATGTGAAATAAGTCCAGTCTTAAGTTTTATCATTAACCTAGTTATTGAGAACGGTGTATTCCCAAATGCATTAAAAAAATCTATTGTAAAACCCCTGTATAAAAAAGGAAACAAAGACGATCCGAAGAATTATAGACCTGTTGCATTGGTTCCAGTGTTCTCAAAGGTTATAGAAAAGGTAATATATAACAATTTGTATGCGTTTCTAGAACATAAACACATTCTGAGGGAAGAACAATACGGTTTCAGGAAATCCAAAAACATTAATACTGCCATTTATAAACTTTTTGAACACATTGTTACAAATGTAGATAATAGAAATCCGGTCTGTGCTTTGTTTTTGGATATGTCCAAAGCGTTTGATTATGTGGATTTTAAATTACTTTTGTCAAAGCTAGAACGTTACGGAATAAGGGGCAATATATTGAGTTTAATTGAATCATATTTAATAAATAGACAACAAATAACATATATCAAAAAAATATGTCCACGCACCAAGACTGAGCTGACATATATGTCTAGTCCTAGAAAGGTACGATACGGTGTGCCACAAGGAAGCGTACTAGGGCCGCTATTGTTTATAATTTACATTAACGACATGCCCAGTATAACAAAACATCCCACAACACTTTTTGCAGATGATATAACAGTAACTTTTACGAACCAAAATATATCGTCATTAGAAATGGAAATCAATCAAAGTTTAGAAAAAATAATAGACTGGCTAAACAAAAATAACCTCCAAATAAATTTAGAAAAAACACAAACAATTTTCTTTAAACAACGAATTGATTCCATTGACCTCAAAATCCAATACTGCAATAAAATTATCACTGAAACCGATCACACTAAATTCTTAGGACTCTGGTTGGATCGAAATTTACGATGGAGTTATCACGTTGATCAATTAGTTAAGAAATTAAATCAATATCAGTACGCTCTACATAACTTGGGTAAAATAGCCTCTCATGAAGCAGTTCTTAGTGCCTACCATGCGTATGTATCTTCGACGCTACGATATGGCATCATATTTTGGGGAAATTGTACAGATAGAGAATTAATATTTAAAACCCAAAAAAAATGCTTACGTGCTGTGTGTCAAATAAAGGTGACTGATAGCTGCCGACCATATTTTGTAAAGCTTGAAATTATGACAGTGCCATGCTTGTATATTTATGAAGTTGCACTATTTGTAAAAAAGCACATCCATTTGTTCACAACTCTAAGTTCAAAACGCCATCAGAATACTATCCTAGTCAAAACCCATAAATCCGCATTATTCACCAAAAGTGTTTTGGGAATGGCACCTAAAGTCTTCAATAAAATTCCAAGTAGCGTACGAAATATACCTGATTTAAATAAATTCAAACGTGTCGTATCCGATTACCTTATAATAAAGGCCTACTACTCAATAAATGAGTTCCTGAACGAAAAATAATTAATTGAAGGTGAACGATTTGTTTGATGAACAATTTGTTATTAATCGATGAGGCTTGACTGCATTATATTGTATTAAGAGTATATATGTTAAGTTTTATTAGTGGAATTATTATAAGATGTTGATCTCATTAGATATAAGATTTTACAGTTATAACTGTTACTATGAAAAATAATACATTATTCACTTGTCTATTAAAGACACACTTAGGTACTAAAAACTGACTTAAAATTTCATATGACCTTGATTTTTAAATTGACATTCTTGACTTTAATTAACCTTTGTTTCTTTGTATTAATTCAATTGAAATATTATATATTAATATTTGTACGCCAAGTAAGGCGAAACATAGTGTAACTAAACCTGTTATGAACATCCATATAATACCACCTATGTTACAAATAAATAAATGATTATGATTATGATGATTATGATTATGATAAATATTTATCAATTCTTCCTTATTTAAATCTGTCAAATTTAATGTTAATTTTATTCGACACAGAAGAATTATCTGTTAAATGATAAATCAAGCCTAAGAGCCTGTTTCACCTCACCCAAGGAAGAGTTATTCGATGATTTTCCGCCCAATAAAATAAATAAAAAGGGCCTGTTTCACAATATCTGATTAGCCGCTATTCTACCACATATAATTGAATTAAGAACGTAATTTGTATGAACTATCTGTCACATAAGTTTATCAGGTACTTATATGGATTTGGTGAAACCGGCTCTTAGACTGATAAGCTTTCATTTCAATTACCTACCCATAATTTAGTATTGTTTTTATATCTCTTTTGAAACAATACAATATCGTGTGGTTAATTGTTCTCCATAGTTAAAATAACAAAATCTCTTTTGATTTGAAAACCTCATAATTTTTCTCGAGGATTACCATTTTATTTCGAGTTATTGTGCGATTATTTTTAAATATTGCATTCGTATACTCTTTTTACGTTTTTATTAATAATTATAAAAATTAATAAACCTACGATAGTATAAATCCACTTTTACAGGCTCTTAGTTTATAAAATAAGTTTATTATAAAACTAGCTACATCCGCGCGCTTTCACCCGTTGTGTTCGACACCTATTGATCTTAGCGTGATACTTTATAGCTTGTAACAATCCTCTATAAATGAACTATCCAACACAAGAAGAATTTTTCACATCGGGCCAGTAGTTCCTTAGATTGTCGCGTTCAAACAAACAAACAAAGTTCAGTTTTATAATATGATAGTATAAAATATTTGAATAGAACTTTAAAGTGTGGGAGAACAAGTTTCGGTACAAATTATCCTCAATACCTAATCCCAAAGAGTCGTCATCGCACCTGTAACGTCTTTGGTTTTACAGAAGTTCATGGACGGTGCCCATTGCTTACCATCAGGTTATCCTTCTGCCCTATTCCATAAAAAGCCTGCGTTAAAATGCAAATATATCATTCTTCTCAGCTCAAATAAATATGAGTAGCGAATTGCTTCCAATAAAGATTAGAGGAAATTTAAATACATTTTGACGTAACTTTTTAAAGTATTTCATGAAGAAGGATTTTAAAGGGTTTATGTACTGAAGTGCATCGATAGTTGGATGGCTAACTGAAGTAAGCTACATTTTATGTGATATTGTTTTATACCTACACCACGACACAGGAAAATTCGCTGATTCCGAACATGTATTTAACTCAATATCGCAAAAGATGTCGCTTAGATCAATTAGGCTTTCAACCATCGATATGATGTTTATATTTTTAATTTTAAATCTTTTGTATGTTCATATTTAGTAAGTTTTAGTTCAGGACTAGTTATTTATCCGCAAAAACAAGGACATTGACAAAAAGGCGGACATAGTCTCTTGAAACAACGACTGTGGCAACTGGCTACGATAGACTTACATGCAGAACTCACACATTGACACGAAGGACATCTATCGCGTGACATGGCCTATCAATACACTTCATACATTACGGTGTTGCAAGTTTACGTATACTCCACTTTAAATACACCACTGACATTTTGGCGCTTCAATCATTTCCAAGTGACATTATGTTTTATGTTCAGTCTTATTCAACGTCCTTGCGCAAAAGTTGATTCATTCATTTTATCTCGTGTAAAAATATTTTTGTAAATTATCTAAGATTCACTGATAACAAATATAGGTACTACACAATAAAATACTATACAAACATTTTACTTTTACATAACGACATAGACTTATTTATTTACTAGCTGAGCCCGCGACTTCGTCCGCGTGAAATAATTATTCACAGCTCATCCCCCGAAAATTATAGCATGATAATATGTAGCCTATAGGTTGACTAGATCTGTTTGTAATATTCATGCAATTTTTTAAGTAAATCCATACACTTTTTGAGTTCATCCCGGACATACATACAGACGAACAGAGAAAAATTCTAAAAACCATATTTTTGTTTCGGTGTCGACTGTAGATCATGCCCGAAGCATTTTTTTTTTAAATATTCGATGTACAATTTTCACTTTCCGACGATTTTATTATAAGTAAGTATATAGATTACTTACTTTTCTGTATTATATTACTTTATTAATTACTCACTTAACTGTTTGAGGAGGAACTCAACTAGTTTCAAACCATGCTAGAGACTCATAATCATGAGCAGCATTCCGCGACACACGACGCCGCACTGCTACTAGCTTCTCGAATTTGCTGTGGTGCGGGCCCAGTGCGCCCACTGACAAATAAGTAATATAGTCAATAGAAAAGGAATCATGATCTTCTTTTATTGATCATATCACTTATTTGGCATATCTTAGTCTCTGAAATAATAAAGCTGCTTTTAGTAAATGTAATGCAATAAACACTTTACACCAGATATAACGTATTTTCACATACATACGCTCATGAATCATATTCACATCTTCAGCCTTTTGAAAAAAGACAATTTAATTTTATATTTTTAGAAACTACAGGATTAGGTTAACAACAAGTCATGTTCATTGATTGTCATGTATCATTTGAGATTATTAAACTCGCTGCATAAATTGTAAATTCATGTTTTATCTTTCAATTATATAAATAACTCATTGTTATAGTAATTTAATAATAACCTGATGAGGTTTTTAACCGCTTTTTTATACTTTTTAAATATCAATTTCAAGTTTTTTTTTCACTAGATAATTTGTTAGCCCTCAATTAATATTGATTTATGAACATTATCATTGTTGCAAGTCTCTATTTATCAAGTTTCTTATCTTATGATAATATAATCAAAGACCATATACTTAGAATTTTTAGTTACATATATTTTAATAATTTCTTTTTAATTCCTATCTAATTGTGCTGTGTATTGTACATTTGTAAACCCACTCTCTGATACCATAGCATACGGTAGAACACGATTTATGAACCTAATATAACATCATATAAGATTTGGTAAGTAATGTAAACTTTTTAAATGCTTTTATTATATGAAAATGTAACTCCAAAGAGTCGCTAACTAATTAGCAGAATTCTGGGAATTTAAGGATTATCATTATTGAACAATATATTGAAAGGTAACCCTTGGATAAATAGGAATGAATATTTATCCTTAAAAAAGACACATTAGGAAAATTAATTTGTACACATTTTAATTTGTGGGAACGCCTAGGGGAGATCACGGGAAATTCTTAGATTTTTGCATAAGTTAGTAACGTAGTAACGTAATTTTATACGTCGTTTTACCAAGTCCTAACAATAACGAATACGCAACAATAAAACCAATGATACACTTGAGGACAAGTGTCCTGCGACACGTGTCGCCAGCGACGTTGGGTGAAGTAGCGCGATATTGCCGGACTTCGGTCGACATATCTGGCAGCATCAATGTCACTATGGACATAGTTGCACGTTGTCACCGTATATGTTATTTATGTCAGGTGACTTCGGTCAGCTACACATAACATGTCGCCGTTACATATCGTGGGGTATTTGTCCCCTAGTGTAACCATGGCTTAAAAACTAATTCGATGCAGCCATTCTAGTGTTATATGCTTACAAACAACTTTTCTCCCTCCATTGGCTGTAATAGTCTGCTCCTTTGCGTCGGCTAGTTATAAAGTCAGTGGACCTACTATCTACAAATCGTGGCCTAGCCTTTGTCTTCAACTGTCTTATATTCTGATTATGAATATGCGATACCTGCCAATACCAGCCTGGTTCTTTATTCCATTCCATTCTAACTGTGGGGCTTTTTTTTTGAAAAAACGTGGGGCAACGTTTTTTCAAAAAAAAAAAAAAAAACTCATAATTGTTCTATGGCATGCTTCCTTTATAGTAGTAGTAATCTTGTCTTGACATTATTAAGATCCACTGGACATAATCCTCGTCCTATTCGTCTCTCTATTATACAAAACTCCCTCCTTAGTCGCCTTAATGATCATTCGTTAAAGACGTGAATTTTTTAAATAGATTTCTAACCTTAAGATTTTGTAATAAAGTTAAAAATCCATTAATGAAATACCTAACTTGAGATCACTTTCTGTAGTAATCACTGCTAAGATTTTTAGCTTCAATCTCATCCGTTGATATCTTGCAAGTTTGACTATAATTTGAATTAATGTTACAATTTCGTTTAATTTTTTATTATGGCTGAGTTTTTATGCGAAAATTTATATATTTGACATTAAATATTACAATACATTATTAGGTTCATTCAAAGATTTACAAGTTAATCGTCAACTTGTTGTTGTCTTTTGTACGGGTGTGGAAAGAAAGAATATGAATATTATAAGATTTTACACATAAATATTTGTTATACATTATTTATTAAGTAATCTCTGAAAATAAATCTGTTAATTAAAGTCGTGTTTTAATTTTTGTTCATCTCATCTCATTAGCATCGATAGTCTGCAATCTGCTAAGTTATGGGCTTAGGGCACCGCTACTAGAAAATATGAAAGTGATTGATGTTGTTGAGTCGAAAAAAGGATCTCTGGTAGAGTGATCCGTCTTTCAACAACATGCAAAGCATGGGGCAACGGGCAGAGGCCTACCCTAGTAAGATATAGGGCGTGAGACAACATCCATACATTCATACAGACAAATGGTAGCATTTCCTTAACATTCCCAGTGTAAGCCTACCGGTTTTCATATCTTCCACCCACGGTACTGAAGAATTAACCAGAAAATTCTTTCTCAATCACTTATTAATTTTAATGTATCATGTTTAGTGGAAGCTGTGAATGCTTGGAAAATCGCTTCACCTCATCGTTGTCGTTGTGGTGAAGATGTCAACAGCCTTGGACACCACGGCTTGTCGTGTAGCCGTAGTGCAAGCAGTTTTGCTCGACACGCAAAGTATTAATGGCATAATTCGTCGAGCGCTTGTCTACGTTGGCGTGCCAGCTACATTAGAACCTAAGGCTTGGTACGCGACGATGGCATGAGACCCGACGGTATGTCATTATTCCCTTGGAAGATGGGTAGGCAAAAAAATTTTTTTTTTCATTTAAAATAATTATTAATATAACGTATTAGGTATGTATGTCTTTATCATTCACGGGACCACAGGGTCCCGGTCATTTGGGAGGCGTACGAGCGGCCGAAGGCAACTGCGCAGAGGCCCTTTAGACAATTTTAATTTAAATGTAATGGATACACAAACCGCCGACTATCCCTGTATGCACTATGGAAATGCACCCAAGGACAGTCCCCGGTTAGTGTAGAACTATTGTGGATAATGGAAAAAAAATGGTAGGGCTATGGATGAGTTGCTGTCATGTTGCTGTGGACCATAGGTAAGGCTATGGATGGGTTACTGTGGACCGTAAATTGGGAACTATTGATGACTATGGTACCTGCCGAAATAATGTAATTATTACACGTAAAAATGGCAGACACGTAAAAATATGTAAAGAAAAAGGTTTTCTTAATTTTTTAATTGACTACTTTGTCAAATAGTCTTTGTTTTTTAAAAAACGTCAATATGTGACTTTTGTGTTAAAGAATTTATAGAAGAATAAAACATTATGTCGTTTCTTAATTTTACAAAGCAACACATTAGTTTTATTTCATTCTAAATAATACGATTTAGTCTTATAAAACTAATTAATTTTGAAAATAATTTTCCCAATGAATCTGCATTTTCTTGTAATCCTCCAGATGTTGGCTTTTGTTCAATTTCTTCTAAATATTGCTCTCCAAATTGTAAATTACCATCTTCATCTACATACACTTTACTTAGTTCTTCTGTCATTGTTATCCAAACTTTTCTTGTCTGATGTCTTTTCTTCATACTATTTTTTACTTTATTACCTATACGCAGCTGTTTTTATCAACTCTTTATGAAAACCAGCAGACTGTAGTTCTTCTGGTATACTTTTTTATCTTTTGTTGTTATTGAGTTGATTGGTTACACAATAGACATTTGATTTCCCATCACTCGCTGGCAATATTGCAAATTCAAATCGTAGCTGATCCATAGTTTTTTTTATTTATGTATTTCAATAAACGAAAATGTCGTTTTATAAGACTAATCATTCGATAACTGGCTATGCACCATGCTATTTGTTATATGGAACTGATGCTACAGTCTTACCAAATGAGCTACGCCAAGAACGCATACATAGTGACTGGATCAGAGATAAAGAAATAGCGTTTAATAATGCTTTGAAATCACACTACTATAACAAAATGCGTTATGATAGAAAAAGAAAAAAGAGAGAATTTATAGTTGGAGATATGGTGTATGTAGAAAATGGAAATAAAATAAATCGGAAAAAGCTGGATGAACTAAGAATTGGACCATATAAAATAATAGAAAAAAAAAATCAAATACAATTTATAAGATAGATACAGGACACAGGAAGACAGAGTCAAATCTATTTCATATATCAAAACTAATTCCAGTACGTATAGAAAAGGATGAAGATAAGGAAGAAACAAGTGAAGAAGAGATGGAAGAAGAAGTAAGCTTAGGCCCTGAGTGAAAATTCACGGATGAATTTTGTTCCTCGGGAGGGTAGATGTAAAGAAAAAGGTTTTTTTAATTTTTTAATTGACTACTTTGTCAAATAGTCTTTGTTCTTTTAAAAACGTCAATATGTGACTTTTGTGTTAAAGAATTTATATTATTTATGTTTTTGTGTATAAGGAACGACCGGACGAGTGGGAGGGGTGGTGGTGTGGCCATGTACCTCCGCAGCGAGTTTCCCCACAAAATTGTCTTGACTTCTTCTTGCAACTCTCCTGCGGAGTACATATTCCTTGAGGTTTGTGTCCAGGGGGTCAAAATAATTCTGGGTGTAGTATATTGTCCTCCAACTCTTGATTACTTCACTGAATTCCAATCAGTACTTGAATCTTTGGGTTCGGGGTACGAACATCACATTGTCATGGGGGACTTTAATACCAATCTCCTAAACCCCAATTCCTATCGCTCCCGTAAACTCCTGGACTTGGTCGAGTCAGCTAGCCTGCATGTTTTGCCGCTACAGTCAACACATCACAATACGGGTAGCGATGACACCTGGCTCGACTTAATCCTCACCTCCAACTCCTCCTCCGTCTCCAGCCACGGTCAACACGATGCCCCAGGCTTTTCTCATCACGACCTGGTATACCTATCCTATGTCCTAAAACCTCCCAAAATCAAGCCCAGGCTCCTGTACAGGCGCTGTTTCAGGCGCATGGATGTGGAGAGTCTTCTCATTGATGCGACAAATATCGACTGGGAGCCTTTGATGCAGGCGACTTCAGTCGATGAAAAGGTTGAAATTTTCAATAAAGTTGTGACAGATTTGTATGATCGACATGCTCCTGTTCGGAGGGTGAAAGTGAAACGTCCTCCTGCGCCTTGGATGACCAAGGGCATTCAAATGGCCATGCGACGCAGAGACCGTGCGTATCGAAGACACAAAAGGGTCCGCTCTGAGGAGAATTGGACAGCATTCAAGATTGCAAGGAATCGTTGCAACCAGATGGTACGCAATGCCAAACGCCGACATATTCTTGAAAATATTTCTTCATCCTCTCCTACCAATATTTGGAAATTTTTGAAATCCCTGGGTATTGGCAGATCGCGTCATCCATACCTTCCTAACTCAATTAGTCCAGACGATCTCAATAAACATTTCTCCACCACTCCGTCTTTGGATAGTCTGACTAAAAATAGAACTGTCTCTTTCATTGCTGGTCTGGAGAGTCCTAAAGTCGATTGCTTTCGTTTTGTGCCTGTGGAGACGGCGGAGATCAAAAAGATCACCCTATCTATAAAGTCCAGGGCCGTTGGTTGTGATAACATCTCCCGCCACATGATCACAACAGTCATGGACCACCTATGCCCAGCCCTTACCCACATCGTAAACTTCTCCATGTTTTCCGGTTCTTTTCCTTCTGTGTGGCGGCTGGCCTTTGTTACGCCGCTTCCTAAGGTCTCCAATCCTACTCTCCCCACTCACTTCCGCCCCATTTCAATTCTTCCATTTCTCTCTAAGGTGCTTGAAGCTTGTGTACACAGGCAACTCTCATGCTTTATACTTAAGAACTCCCTACTTAGTCCCTTTCAATCTGGGTTTAGACCCGGACATAGCACCACATCCGCACTCCTTAAAGTGACTGGCGATGTGAGGACAGGTCTGGAGGATACTAAGATCACTGTGCTGGTGTTGGTTGACTTCTCTAATGCCTTCAACATGGTCAGTCACGATATCCTTCTAGCTATCCTGTCTCATCTTATGGTCTCCGACGATACTCTACTTTGGTTCTCTTCTTATCTTCAGGGGCGACAGCAGAAGGTTCAGGTCGATGATGCTACATCAGGCTGGTGTACTCTGGATGCTGGCGTCCCTCAAGGCGGTATACTCTCTCCTCTCTTGTTTTCACTCTTCATCAATCTCCTTAGTACTGAGTTTCAATGTGCGTATCATCTGTACGCTGATGACTTGCAATTGTACTGTCAAGCCAGCAAGGAAAATTTAGCGGATGCAATTGATAGGCTTAATGTGGATCTTGAGGCCATCAAAAATTGGTCCGATAGGTTTGGGATAGCCGTTAATCCAAACAAATGCCAGGCGATAGTCATCGGCGGCTCACGGATGCTGTCCAAAATCAATAAACGTATCCTTCCCCCGGTACTATTTGACGGTGCTGTCATTCCTTACAGCGACGATGTGAAAGATCTCGGTCTGCACATCGATAGCACCCTCAGTTGGCGGGCGCAGGTCACTAACGTATGCAAAAAAGTCACGGGGTCGTTACGGTCTCTGTATCGCCTCAAAAATTTTCTCCCGTCCTACGTGAAGGCGATGCTTGTGCAGTCATTGATATTCCCCATTATTGACTATGGTGATGTTTGTTACTACGACCTGAATGCAGATCTACTCAATAAGCTTGACCGACTTTTAAATAACTGCATTCGATTCGTTTTCAACCTGCGTAAATATGATCATGTTTCTGCACATCAGCTGCAATTAAAGTGGTTGCCCATACGCCAACGCAGGGAGCAAAGGGCTCTAACCACTTTGTACTCCTTTCTTGACTCCCCTTTTCTCCTAGCTATCTATCCACATACTTTCAATACACCAGTGCAAACCACAATAAATATCTTCGATCTTCCAACAATCGTCATCTTCAATGTCTTAGTCATCGCTCTGATTTTCTTCATTCTTCATATTTCATACAATCAGTGATTCTATGGAATGCGCTACCCACGGAGATTAGGATGGCCACCAGTCGCTTATCTTTCAAAAACAAGGTTCGCGAGCATTTACAAAAAAAACTGGCAGATTCGATTCAACCATAAGTTGTCTCTTATTATGTTATTTAGTTTTTACCTGGGTATGTATGTATGTATGCATTTATGTATGTATGTGTGTATGTATGTATATAGTACTATTATATGATATAAGTATTGGATGTATGTGTACATATATATGTATGACTGTATATATACCTCTAAGTATCTAAGTACTCAAGTAGTTATATATAGTTATTTATTTTCAACATTTGCTTGCTTAGTCACCTGCCACTTTCATCTCTGCACCACCTTAAGGTCGACTGTGAGACAATGCCCAAGGCATTAAGTCCGCCTGTACATTTGTTATTGTACTAAGTCTTAAATAAATAAATAAATTTATAGAAGAATAAAACATTAAATATCGTTTCTTAATTTTACAAAGCAACACATTAGTTTTATTTCATTCTAAATAATACGATTTAGTCTATAAAAAAAAATTAAGGTATAATATTTTAGTTTTTAATTATTTATATTTTAAGTTGTTTAAATATTTATTTAATTTAAACAAATAAGATTGTATTAGAAACAGACTACAAGTCTAACTTTTTTTTTTTTTTTCTATTTATTTATTTTGGGGTTTTTATCCACATGGATATGCCAACCCCATCGTACCCTTTTAGTTTTAATTACACTACCTTAATTAATAATATAAGTCTAACTTAATACCTGAGAAAGATATTCCAAAAGAGTAGCATTTCTATTTATTTCTTGGCAACCCTTTATCTGTCAAAATTAAGATTGATTAGACGTATCTGTCACTTGAAATTGATTAATTGACATTTGTATTCACGTGTTTACCGTGCTTGTGATGTGCGTAAATATTGTTAAAATTCTAGAAAAATAAATAAAAGTAAAAATGTTATTAATAGAAGATAAAGAAATAGACATATTTGTCGCCAGTAAAATAGGTTCTTTGAAACGTAAGTACCATTTTTCTTACAAAAAACACGAATAATTGAATTTGTTTAGTTGTCCAAAGTTATTTGTCTTTTATACCTTTACTTCGATATTTCATTTATTCTCTAGCATAAGTAGAGATTACTAGAGATGCTAGTCATCGCTTCTAAGTCTATTTAGACTTGAGTATTGTCTTTATTTAGTGTAAAATAAAGGTTAAAAAATGTAAACAAAAACCACGCTTCGTAACAGAATTTACTAATTTTGTTACAGTTTTCATCAATGTAACTGTCAGAATATGTGTGTAGCGCGTCGCTAATATAGTCAAAGTACTACATAATAAGTTGGGTATCAACATTTATTTATTTGGCAATATTTTTCAATGGTATACAATAATCATAAAAAGTAACCTATGTTTGTTTGTAAAGTAATAAATTCATAAAGCCTACAGGCAAAGAAGTTGTTCTGGCTTCGATTGTATGGTCAAAGAAAGTGAATTTTCAAATCAATCAATCAATTATCAAGATGGACAAACATCGACCCATGAATTGAAAAAACACATTTATGTCAATAAAACCAATTAGACAGTTTAAAGGACTGACTGACAGACTGACAGGTACAAACAGTACCTGTCAGTCTGTCAGTCAGTCCTCTAGTTGCTCTATTTGCTCGTTCCAAAGTGTAGATTCCTATGTAGAAGAATGAGCAAGAAACTACATAGGTTAAGTTATTTACTATTACTTTTATACATTTTAATGATAGTATGTGTATTAAACGAAAAATGACAAACGGTGAAGGAAAACATTGTGAGGAAACCAGGGTACTTCTTACTCTTGAAACCAATCTCAATGTCAATGCAATGGCAATCCAATAAAATCTCAATAATTATTCAATGTCAACACTATACAACCACAATCGTAGCTGTTACAATAGCATTCAGCACATGATATGGATGCAATGGGAGCCAGTGTTGCAACTCAAGAGTACGAAATTTCAAAATACCAATGTCAATCGATGGAATTGGATTCAAGAGTATTACTCCTGGCCTTATAATTTCTAATTAGCGTGGTGATTAATGCTCAAACCTTCTCCGTGTGAAGAGACGCCTTTGTTCAATAGTGGCCACTAATAGGCTGTTACCAATAATGATTAATATATTTTTGTGCATATAATTTCAGATATAAAATACCACACGGACATAACAAAGAACAATAAGAAATATATAGAGAATCTAGTAGATATCAAGACACTGCAGAAAGATGAAGGTATCACTCGGATGGAGTGGAGCAATGCTGAGCAGACTGAGATCCTAATTGGACGGAAGAACCAACAGGTCAGTTGATCATTTACTTAACTTTTAAATACTAACGGTACTTACTTAATAAATAAAAATTAGTGAGATACACTAATTTTTATTTATGTAATCTTTTATGTAGACAATTTTATTATGGCACATAAGGCGAACTTAATGCCATATGGCATTCTCTACCAGTCAACCTTAGGGTTTAAGTAGAAAATCAGTGAAAAAGAAGGTACGGAGAATAAACTAACAGCAAAGAGTGTGAGAGAGAAAAAAAAAGAAAATATTAAATAATATAGCTATACATACATATTATACAATACCAAAGAATATATATATAGTCATATGCATTAAATATATAGGTATAAATACATATATAAATATATATCGACAAAGGCCTAAAACTAATATTATAAATGAGAAATTGTGTCTATTTGTTTGTATGAAAAGTGGGTGTTACATTGTACAGTGGTATTAAGTACCGAAATGTGCACCTCTGCCTACCACTTCGGGGATAAAAGGCATGATGATGTCATTGTTTGTATGTTTGTTACTCAATCATGTCAAAACGGCTGAAGGGATCATGGTGAAATTTGGAACAGGAATAGATTATGATCTGGAATACACATCAGCTAATTTCTATACCACGGTAACGCGGGCGAAGCCGGTCGTAGAAACTAGTACTGTTATAGAAGCGAAAGTAACAACATAACATCACGCCTTTTATCCCCGAAAGGGTAGGCAGAGGTGCACACAGAAGTAACACCCACTTTTCACTATTTAGGTTATGAGTCCCATGTAATAGGGGGTGAGCCTATTGCCATATACCGGGCGCATTTCCAGACTCCGTGCTACCAAAGAGATTTTTTTTTAAAACCCAGTAAGTGTTTGCCCGACCCGGGAATCGAACCCGAGACCACTTGCCCGGTAGTCGCACTTGTGACCACTCGGCCAACGAGACAGTCATTTAGAACATTTTGTTCATCTCATAGTACCTATACTCATTGTAGCCATTATATACAGTATCCTAGAAACAAAGGTCATATCATAAAAGCGCCTCGATTACGACATGCAGAAAAGATCATGAAACAAACAAACGACTGTGGGAGAGCCATGCTTCGGCACTGCTAGGCCGGCTCGACCTGACAGTCCCTCCCGCCTCACCCAGGCGGGAACAGCCATTCGATGATTTTACCCCCTTAGAAAAAAAGGCCGGCTCGACCGGAGTCATACCAGTGCTGGCCCAATTACCCTCCTTCCCTGAATCCCCAACGATTCTTAAACTCCTAATCCCCAAGAGGCCGGTAACGCACTTGTAACGCCTCTGGTGTTCCAGGTGTCCATGGGCGACGCCGATTGCTTACCATCAGGCGATCCGTCTGCTCGTTTACAGGTTTACGCCATTAAAAAAAAATTGTAGTGTTTGTGGTGGAAAAATGTTACGAAATATTATTCAACGACTTTAATTCCGTTTATAAATTCCATAGATACAAGTCTACAACACACTCCAGGGTTTCACGGAATCCTACACAGCGGACTTTGCGCCCGGCGAGGTGGTGGGCCTGGGCCGGTGTAAGAGGAAGCTGTTGGCCGCCGTGTCCAGTGGAGTCGTGAAGATATGGAGTAAGAAGACAGAAGAGATTGTAAATGTTGGCAAAATTGATCGGATGAGGGTCTGCGGTGATGATGATGCTGTTTTTGCAACGGGTAAGCCCTTGTTTTTATAATAACTATCGTGAGACATACTAAATTAACGAAAAATCGCGGGGAAATCTAAAAATCAAGTGGTTCTTCCTCATGACCGACGTGAAGCAACGCTTGCGTTGTGTTTCGTCGTGTGAGTGAAGTTACTAGAGGCCCAGATCTCACCAATCCCTGAATCCCCAATGATCCTCAAACTCCTAATCCCCAAAAGGGTAACGCACTTGTAACGCCTCTGGTGTTCCAGGTGTCCATGGGCGACGCCGATTGCTTACCATCAGGTGATCCGTCTGCTCGTTTACCGGCTTATACCATAAAAAAAAATGAGCAGCGTGAGCGGTCGCGGCGATATCACGCAGCCTACTGCTATCCATCCACTTTTTGCCGGCCTATACTACATAACATCACGCCTTTTATCCCGAAGGGCTAGGCAGACGTGTATATTATGGCACTTGATGCCACTGTACAATGTAACACCCATTTTTCACTATGTTACGAGTCCCATATTGCCATATACCGGGCACTACTCCCGACTTCGTGGTACTACTGAGATTTTTTTTTTAAATCCCAGTTATAATTTGCCCGACCTGGGAATCGAACCCGAAACCCCTTGCCCGGCAGTCGCATTTGCGACTCGGCCAACGAGGCAGTCGCTCGAAAATGTCTATATTAAAAAAAAATTATAAACGAATTGTGCATACTTTAACAAATAACAAATATAAAATTCACATTTCCAGGTGGAGAAGAAAACGATTTAAAGATATGGCGTATAGGCGAGACCTCACCTACATTCGTAGCCAAGAACCTCCCTCACGACTGGTTGCAACTGAGGAGGCCCGTGTGGGTCACTGACCTCGTGTTCCTCCCGCAAGAGGGAGGCAGGCTGGTCGCTGTGTGCTCTAGACATGGATATGTTCGGTGAGTCTATTATTATCGTATTTTTTTATTTTGTCGTGTAATAAAACAGAACTTAGATAAAACGAATCAAAGTTTAGGAGTCCCCACTCCTAAACTTTGATTCGTTCGCTAAAACGTCATTTCTACGTATAAAGTGTACATAGAAGTGACGTCACGCGACATTTTAAATCAATATATCGTCGAAAGTATTCGTTTCTGCAAGAAAATAAAAAATACGTGTGTAATGATTTAAAATAATCTACCAGACGGACATTGAAATAAAAATTAGTCATCGACCCTATTACGCGCGAATACTGAAATGCTACGTAATTTTAAGTTATTAATACTTAAATATCGTGCCATCTTTGTCATTTTACAACGAATTTGTAGAGACAGGACTATACTTCAAGTAGCTTCCTACCTCGCACAGCAAAACTGTGGAATGATCTGTCGTCGGCGGTATTTCGGAATCGATACGACCTTCAAACCTTCAAGAAAAGAGCGTATTCCTTTTTAAGACCGGCAACGCACCTGTGTACTCTAGTGTTGCGGGTGTCCATGGGCGGCACTGATCGCTTACCATCAGGTGATCCGTCTTCTCGTTTGCATCCTATTCCATAAAGCCGATTCGCAGTCGCGGAGAACCTAACGGGTAACCGGGGCTCCGGCTCGACGTGCAGGAGAAGGAACGGGGTGGTTTTTAGTCAGTAAGAGTCTGACACTCCCTCCCGCCTCACCCAGACGGGAGCAGTAATTCGATGATTTTCCCCCCTTAAAAAAAAAAAGAGTCTGACACTTCCTCTCGTCTCACACAGGCGGGAGCAGTAATACGACGATTTTCCTTCTTTAAACTGTCAAACACCAAGCGGTCACCGGTGACCGCAACCTATTGTTCTATAATTGTGTCTACAAAACCGGTACTCGACGAATTAAAAAAACAATACTTAAGCGCGGCTTAATATTGAAAGAAGGAAAGAAAAGATCTTTATTTCACGCCCAAAAAACATTGTATTAGTAGGACTAGGAACTAATGGATACATGTTCATGTCCCAAGTGTGCTGTGAAATAGGACCAGGGGGCTTACTCTTGAATCCAATTCTGATCGATCGACATTGGTATTGTGAAATTTCGTACTCTTGAGTTGCAACACTAGCGCCCATTGCACCCGTATTGCGTGGATATTGAATGAACTAAATGGTATTGAGTTTGTCTTTATATTCCGTACTCTGAATGCTATTGTAACAGCTACGATTGTGGTTGTATAGTGTTGACATTGAATAATTATTGAGATTTTATTGGATTGAAATTGCATTGACATATGACATTGAGATTGGTTTCAAGAGTAAGTACCCAGGGCTTTGCGCTGGTATTCTACTGGCCCCTTAAGTTAAATTGAGTAGCGTTTGAGTAATTCGACATTAGCATCTTTATTTACATAACATAACATCACGCCTTTTATCCCCGAAGGGGTAGGCAGAGTGCACATAATGCCACAGTACAATGTAACACCTACTTTTCACTATTTATTTTATGTTATGAGTCCCATGTAATATGGGGTGAGCCTATTGCCAATTTCTCTTTATTTTATTTGACACAACAATAATTTTGGTAGTCTTGTATCCGCAGATTGTACGACAGTCGTGCACAGAGGCGGCCTGTAATCGCTGTAGACTTTGAGAAGATGGCTGCCACCTGCATCACCAACAGTTTTGATGAAAGGTTAGAAATTTCTATATAATAAACTAGCTGTTGCCCGGCGACTACATCCGCGTAGAATATGACTCCTGTTGTATTCCATGGGACAATTTAATCGGGATAAAGAGTATCCTATCACCTAAGTCAGCCCATACCCTGCTTGTATACCAAATTTCATCAAAATCCGTTCAGTAGTTTCAGCGTGATTGACGAACAAACATCAAGACAAAGATATATACTTTCATAGTGTGATTAGTTACTCTCGCGCCGCTTTACCCGCTCTGCTCAGCTCCTATTGGTCGTAGCGTGATGTTTTATAGCCTATTGTCTTCCTTGATAAATGGATTATCCAGCACAAAAAGCATTTTTCAAAAATATAACATAACATAACATCACGCCTTTTATCCCCGATTAGGTAGACAGAGGTGCACATTACGGCACTTAATGCCACTGTACAATGTAACACCCACTTTTCACTATTTATGTTATGAGTCCCATATAATAGGGGGTGAGCCTATTGCCATATACCGGGCACATTTTCAGACTCCGTGTTACTACTGATAATTTTTTAAAAACCTATTAATATTTTGCCCGACCGGGGAATCGAGAGCCCTTGCCCGGCAGTCGCACTTGCGACCACTCGGCCAACGAGGTAGTGAACAAGTACAACTTTCTATATAAATTACTACCGACCCGCCCCAGCTTCGCACCGGTACAATATGCATGTATTATACATATAAACCTTCCTTAAGAATCACTCTATCTATTGAAAAACCGTATCAAAATCCGTTGCGTAGTTTTAAAGATCTAAGCATACATAGGGACAGACAGACGGCGGATAGCGACTTTGTTCTATACTATGTAGTGAAAATTAACTTTCTATATTTTTTTTTCAGACAAGTTCTAGTAGGATTCGGAAGAGGTCAACTTCATCAAGTAGACCTGCGCAAGGGCAAACCGGACAAAGGTTATAAAGGTTGCGTCGGCGCAGTCACCGATATAGCCATAGTGAAGGAACCACGGCTCATTGTCAGTTCGAGTCTCGACCGACAACTTCGAGTACACGATTATGCTAGCAAAGATTTGATATATAAGGTATGAATTTTAATTTGAGTATGGAGTAAAATAAGGGTGCGGGTTCGAAACCCACCAACGGCAAGTACCAATGTAACTTTGTCCGAGTTATATGTACTTTCTAAGATTATTTAGACACCACTGACAAACGGTGAAGGAAAAAATTGTGAGGAAACCTGGAAAGTTTGTAATCGCCAACTCGCATTGAGCAAGCGTGGTGGTTAATGCTCAAACCTTCTCCGTGTGAGAAGAGGCTTTGCTCAGCAGTATTTATAGGCTGTTGATGTGAGTATAATACAGGATATAAACAGAACGCTTTAGAAAAGGTGACAAAAAGAAATTATATATACAATTTCAATCATTGTTTTTGTGTTATTCATGCAACATCAGCCTTGGGCAGTTGATTACAACTATTATTACATTAAAGAAATATTTAATTCAAACTCAAAGCATTTATTTCAATTAAACCATAATTTGATACTCTTGAAACACCAACAAATACAAAATAAAAATCTGTCAGTCAGTCCGTCAGTGAAGCTAGGTGAAGCTCGGTGCTCATTCCAAACTTCACATTCAAAACTTCACTCCATTCGTTACACTTTTTAAAATAGTATGTTCTACAATGTCTCTGATACATATTCCAATACTGTACGTATATGTGAGAACAATGCACAGACACGCTTGACGCATTATAATCATTACAAAACTTACTAAAATAAAACTTACTGTTATGGAAAAAAATATTGAATCTGTTGTTATATATGTAAAAACTAACTCACTAATGGCTAATATTCATAACCGGTTTTTAATAACCGTCTTTCGATTAAAATCGATTTTTAACATCACTATAGAGTTTGTGTCAAAAACCAAAATCGATCGATTTTTAATTTCGACTGCACAACACTGCTCATTCGTTATTGCAAGTGCGAATTCCGAGCAAGGGGTCTCGAGTTCGATTCCCGGCAAAGTATTACTAGGTTTTTAAAATAAATTTCTCAGTAGTAGCACGAAGTCTGGAATTGTGCCCGGTATATGGCAATAGGCTCATGCCCTATTACATGGGACTCATAACATGAACAGTGAAAAGTGTGTTACATTGTACAATGGCATTAAGTACCAGAATGTGCACCTTTGCCTATCCCTTCGGGGGTAAATCGGGGCGTAATGTTATGTGGTACATGTCTAAAACACCTACTTTATATAGAGGTAATTACTGATTTTTATTCCAAATTTTTCTGTTCTAGCAATACTTAACATCGAAATTGTCATGCGTGCTCATACAATCTGAGAGCTTGACTCCTCTCACCAGAGTGGATGACGTCAAGGAGGAGAAGCCGGAGATAGGAGTGGAGGAGATTGGAGTAGAGGCTGATGACTTAGATACACTGTTTGAGAATATGGAGACTATCGGGTAAGAGAATTATAGATTTTTGTAGAAAAGAGACTTATCATGCTTCAGCGCGAATGAGTCGTCGTGACCGGAGTGATACCACGACCTCACAAAACATCGGGCGTGACACAACGCATGTAAGTTGTATTGTGTTTCATCGTGTGAGGGAGGTTACCGAAGGCCCAAATACCTCCCTACCCAGTACCCACAAGGCCGGCAACATGAGTGTAACTTCGTCTCGTGTTGTGGGTGTCACTTGAGCGGCGCTGATTGCTAACCATCAGGTGATCCGTATATCTTATGACGCACTATACCGTAATATTGCACCTAGTTTGGGTAACAATAAAATTTGTACTGGAAACGAACCCTTTCAGAGCAGCCGATAACCAAGCCACAATACATTATAAAAAATGAATATGTGGTACATATACATTTTCTATACAAACTAATCAATTTTTTTTTATTAATTACAGTGAAAAACCGAAAAAGATGAAGCTAAAACCGGAACCCGAAGAGTTGCCAGCTAAGAAAATTAGACCTTCGTCAGGAGGCGCCAATGACGCTGATTTAGACGACACAGATGATGCAATCAAGAAGCTTCTGCGAAGCACAGAGAAACAGAAGCGAAAACGAGAACAAAAGAAGAAAGAGAAGAAAGCTAAAAGTGTATTCCATAATGCTTGAAATAAAATATGTTAAAATTGTTTGTTTGACTTATTTTTTCAAACCATAGACTAACAAAAAGTTTCAAACTAACGTCTTTGTAAATGGTACAGTGGCCAGCATGTCAAATTATCTTTTTCAGTAAAATCTCTTTAGTACATCTTTAACTTTACAGTATTGACATAAAGTCGAAACTCCATTGAAGACCGACTGGAGTAGGTTGATCTACTGGCTACTGTATAATTGGCTAGTTTCCTAGGTAAAATAAATGGTTTCAACTTTTCAATGCAATAATTAATTAAAAAATAATCATACTCTCATCCATTGATTTCACAATTTACCTACTTTTGGATTTTTTTTTCGCTAATTGTTAGGAAATAAGTATGCTATTTGACGCAGAAATATGATGACGTCATAAGTTGCGATCCAATACAAAATTCATAGAAAAGTATCGTTTTTGACATTTCAATAAAAGTATTGAATTTGACTACCTGTCAACTACCGTATTCTAAATTCCATGATACAAAATAATGAGAATCTTCGAAAAACAATAATTACTTAGTACTCTACACTTCGTTCGACCTACGAATTCTTACCCGTACGTGCTTTCAACCACCCAAACAGCGGCCAGTTAGCCAAAGCATTCTTTACAAAAAATTGCAATGGGAACAATTAAAATAGAATACATTTAAATTAGGATTAAGGCAGTTAAGTTAGCAATGCAAACAAATTACTCATCTTACCGCCTTCCCCAAAAGGGCATATTTAACTCCTTTAGTGTTACGGGTATCAGAGCGGATTTTATCTTCCCATCCGACCCGTCTACTCGTTTGCTTTTTATATTATTGTCCTATTAGAAATTAAAAAAGATATTTCTGGTTTCTACAAATAAAATCGATATTTACCGTAAATTTCTTGTCAATCACTATAAAAAAACCCGGCTGATAATATCAACTAAACGTCAATGTCAGAATTCCAATAAGTATTTTGTCGAGATTTCGCGACCGGAATATTTGCTTATTTACAGTGAAAATTCTTATTAGAATCCAATAAAACTATTAAAATGTGATCTAAATGTGTTAAAAAGCTGTCTATAGTATACCTGAAGTAGATATTTTAGTTCATTTCATTCATAAACAATGGATTTTTCTAAAATATGCCGAACTTGTATGCAGGGCGACCCATCTCGTTTACTGAATCCAATTTTTATGTCTGAAGATACCCATGACCGGTTTTCAGCTGTTATTTACTCGTGTATAGGAGTACAGGTAAATAATATTCCATTTTGCATTCAAAAATACGTGTTTTATCACATTTAATTGCTTTATTTTCGAGTTTGTTAATTCAGCGATATTTATTGCAAGATTACGATTATTTTGCCAACGTAATGTATTAATTATTTGCCTGACTAGTTTTGTTGTACAATCACTTTATATAGTTAATTAAAGCGTAACCAGAAAGAATACATCCTTATCCTTTTTTATTTTCTGCCTAGCTATTTACGCACGGTTTCACCCGCTCTGCTCGGCTCCTATTGGTCGTAGCGTGAAGTTTTATAGCCTATTGTCTTCCTCGATAAATGGACTATCCAACACAAAAAGAATTATTCAATTTGAACCAGTAGTTTGAGCTTTATCTATATACATTAAAATTAATCCCTCATTACCTTGGTCACGGCGTCACGCGTGAATGGCTGCACCGATTTCGCTAATTCTTGTTTTGTTGTATTTGTTACTATTAGGACAAGTCCTGAAAATCATATAGGAACGGGAGAAAACGGGATTGTGTGTACAAAGTCGCGGGCAGAAGCTATTATAATAATAAAAATATAAAGATCAGAAATTATTGTAATTATAGTACTTACATATCGTCGGTGCGCCTGCCAAAACTGATATGTGCAAATATTTAGTTTTTTTTTCTTAGCTAGATGTCCTTCAAATCGGATAGCGCATCGATTACAAAAACAAATATGTGTTATTTCCCTATAGAAATTGATTAGACCAATCTTATATGTGCACTTTCTGGCCATGACAAATTGGTTATGTGTTCAATTGGTTACGGTTATGTGACATAAAACGCACATGTCAGATTTTTCAGCATCACATAGATAGTTTGGCAGATCGAATATCAACAGTTTTTGTTCAAAATTTTTACCGTTTTCTAAGATAAATCTGATATGTGCACCAAAATCGAAAATAAATTTATTGGGGATGAACAGTACGTTGTTATCATTTTCACTTTTATCTCAGTTATTTTTATCATAATTTTTGCCATCAAACTGCATTTTTAATTTATTGCTAAGTCCATCAACCTTTCAGTGCAGGTGTAAAAAATAGTTTATTGTCTCCTCCTGAAAACTTGACCAAATGCACATAACAGTTTTGTCAGGCGCACCGACGATATATACCTCTAATTTAAGTACCGTAGCCTACCTTCCTAAGTATATTTAACTCGTCGAGTACCGGTTTTGTAGACACAATTATAGAACAATAGGTTGCGGTCACCGGTGACCACTTGGTGTTTGACAGTTTAATTGATATAAAGTAAGTAATAGTGTTGTTACATATAACAGATATATTTTCCTATAAAAAGTAGGTAGTATCTTAAACTATTTCTTTATCTGTTATTTTCAATAACATAAACAAACAACATGTTATCAGTTTGTTATTTATTCAACACAGATAAGTTTAGATTAGATATCATACATTTATTTCTAAATACTAATAAATACATAAATTATTCGGGCAACACCATATTACTATGTATTTTAATGAAAACATAATGTTTATTTATTTATTTATTTATATATGCTTTATTGTACACATTTATGTAGTAAAACAAACCATTAAAAAAAAGAAATTCTTTAAACCCAATTCAAGTAAATATGCGTACAATGGGCGGTCTTATCACACAATGGTGATTTCTTCCAGACAATCTTTGGATGGAAATATTTGTAAGAAACGAGATAAGGGGTAGTTACGTGTACAATAAAAAAAAAATGTTTCAAAGATCTTTCATAAATTTACAAAATATTATATAAATAAATGTGTAATCTTTATCTTTACAGTTATATCTATAATTAACTAGCTACTTCCGCGCGGTTTCACACGCTCTGCTCAGCTCTTATTGGTTGTAGCGTAATGTTTTATAGCCTATAGCCATCCTCGATAAAAGCACTATCCAACACAAAAAGAATTATTCAAACCAGACTTATAGTTTCGGAGATTAGCACGTTCAAACAAACAAACAAAAAACAAACTCTTCCACTTTATATACATAATAGTATAAGATTTAACTACCTATTACGTATTACCTATTTAATCGGGATAAAAAGTGTCGTATCACCTAAGTCAGCCCATACCCTGCCTGTATACCAAATTTCATCAAAATCCGTTCAGTAGTTTCAGCGTGATTGACAAACAAACATTCAAACACAAATACTTTCACATTTATAATATTTGTGTGATTAAGAAAGGCATTTTATTTATTTTACTAGCTTCGACCCGATACTTCGTGCGTGCAATGCTGCTTTTTTTTATGGAATATGTAAACGAGCAGACGGATCACACCAGAGGCGTTGCAAGTGCGTTACCGGACTTTGGGGATTAGGAGTTTGAGGATCGTTGGGGATTCAGGAATTGAGGAGATTTGGGAATTGGGCCTCCGCTAACCTCACTCTCACAACGAAACACAACGCAAGCGTTGCTTCACGTCGGTTTTCTGCTGAGGCCGGTGGTATCACTCCGGTCGAGCCGGCCCATTCGTGCCGAAGCATGGCTCTGCCACACTTTTTTCCGTTCCCGTAGGACTTTCGGGAAATCATTGGATAAAAAATCCTATATCCGTCTCCTGGTTAGGTTAGCTACGTCTCCACCAATTTTGACCTTGTTCTTGGGTTATAAATAGGTAGTATATCAACCAAGACTCACTACAAAAAGTAGAAAAGACAATATTTATTCTCCCTATTTAACAACAAAACTAAAATTCCAGATTAAATACGAAGATGGTCTACCGCAAAACATGTGCACAATATGTATGAACCTGTTCAACACAACCCTAAAATTCAGGAAACAATGTAAACAAGTCGAGACGGAACTCCTCAAGATAATACCTGCATCCCAATCTGATGATGACGCTACCAACGATGACCAATACCCTACTACCACAACGGAAGATCACTCCAATCGTTACCCATCAGTATATGTCGGTTTAAAAGAAATAAAATCTGAGTGTGACAGCCTCAAAACTGATGATGATGATGATGATGATCAACCTTTGAAATACTTTCAAAACAATCAGAGAAATAGCAGAGAAAATTCAGACATTGATGTCAACTATAACGGAAGTGATTTAAGCCACGATGTCTCCAGCAGTACTGCTAAAAATGAAGAAATTGTACCAAAACGTTACTCAGGTAACGATGATCCAGAATCTACTAGTGCAACGGAAGCACCATATATTGTAACGGAGAGTTACAAGAAAACAAAGAGGGTTGTGTGTAAACTCTGTCAAAAAGAACTGTCGATAAGGAGTATAGACACTCATATGGTCCGCAGACACCCTGGAGCTGATGAGAGGAAGGTCAAATGTGAGCTGTGTGATAAATATGTGATGAAGAATAAATTGAATAGGCATCGGTTGCTAACGCATGGAGCGGTGGGAGATATTTGTGGGGTATGTATTTTTTATTTCTCAGTAGTAGTCTGGAATTGTTTTTTTTTTTTCTTTTGGCATAAGCCGGTATACGAACAGACGGATCACCTGATGGTAAGCAATCGGCGTCGCCCATTGACACCTGGAACACCAGAGGCGTTACAAGTGCGTTACCGGCCTTTTGGAGATTAGGAGTTTGAGGATCGTTGGGGATTCAGGAATTGGGGAGATTGGGGAAGGGAAGGATAATTGGGCCTCCGGGAACCTCAGTCACACGACGAAACACAACGCAAGCGTTGCTTCACGTCGGTTTTCTGTGAGGCCGTGGTATCACTCCGGTCGAGCCGGCCCATTCGTGCCGAAGCATGGCTCTCCCACACTTAAAATTTTGCTCGGTATATGGCAATAGACATGGGACTCATAACATAAATAGTGAAAAGTGGGTGTTACATTGTACAGTGGTATTAAGTGCCCTAATGTGAACCTCGGCCTACCCCTTCGGGGATAAAAGGCGTGATGTTATGTTAGTATTAAAACAAGCTACTTCCACGCGATTTCACCCGCTGCTCTGCTCCTATTAGTCGTACCGTGATGTTTTATAGACACTTACAGCCAATCTCGGTAAATGCTGCACGGTTGGCGCGGTGTCGCGGGTTCGATTCCCGCACGGAACAACTTTTTGTGTGATCCACTAATTGTTATTCCGTGTCTGTGTGTGTCAGATGTATGTGAACTTGTATGTTTGTAAACGGACACACGACACAGGAGAAGAATCCTAGTGTAGGGAACCTTTTTAAAAAAAAAAAATATATAATAATGACATAAACCGGTAAATAAGCTGATGTATCACCTGATGGTAAGCAATCGGCGTCGCCCATGGACACCCGCAACACTAGAGGTGTTACAGGTGCTATAACGGCTTTTAGATATTAGGAATTATTCGAGGATTATTGGGGATTGGGGAGATAGGGGAGGAGGGTAAATGGGCCTCCGATAACCTCACTCACACGACGAAACACACCGCAAGCGTTGTTTCACGTCGGTTTTCTGCTCGGCCGTGGTATCACTCCGGTCGAGCCGGCCCATTCGTGCCGAAACATGACTCTCACACAATTGGGTACTTGCCTTCATCAAAAATAAATTATTTCGACTGTTCAATACAATAAAATATTAAAAAATAATCACACTTTCATATGATTTTATAACCAACTTGATTTTAGTATTTTTTCCAGCAAATTTTTAAGTAATAAATATTCTGTTTGACGCTAAAAAAACGTGACGTCACTCACAATACACAATCTCGTACAAAATTCATAGAAAACTGTCGTTTTTGACAATTCGGAAAGAGTATTGAATTTGACTAGTTGGCATGTACCCACTTTGAGTCGCGGAGAACCTAACGAGTAACCGGGGCTCCGGCTCGACGTGCAGAAGAAGGAACGGGGCGGTTTTTAGTCAGTAAGCGTCTGACACTCCCTCCCGCGCTTAAAAAAAAAGTACCCACTTTGAAGCAGTATTTCCGCAATTAACCCGTGGTATGGAACGTAGATTTTCGCGAGACACAATGTGTCTCATATACCGGCACTCAAGAGGTTAACACCTCCAAACGAACTCTTCAGCTTTACAAGTCAGCTGATGTTTCTTTTTCAGTACTGTAAAAAGGAGTTTTCAAGTAAAGAGATACTGATCACACATGTCGCCACCTGCCCCGGTAGGTACAAGAAGAGGAAGATGAGCGAAAACGTATGTATAATATAATTATAACCAACTAGCTACTTCCGCGCGGTTTCACGCGCTCTGCTCAGCTCCTATTGGTCGTAGCGTGATGTTTTAGTTTTATAGCCCATAGCCATCCTCGATAAATGCGCTATCCAACACAAAAATAATTATTCAAATCAGACTTGTAGTTACGGAGATTAGCGCGTTCAAACAAACAAACAAAAAAACAAACTGTTCCGCTTTATACCTCTATAATAGTATAAGATATGTAATATATAACATTATTATCATTGACTGCCTCGTTGGCCGAGTGGTCTCAAGTGCGACTACCGGGCAAAGTAATACTGTTTTTCGTTTTTAAATCTTAGTAGTAGTACGGAGTCTGAAATTGTGCCTGGTATACGGCAATAGGCTCACCCCCTATTACATGGAACTGATGACATCTAGAGGTATAAATAGTGAAAAGTGGATGTTACATTGTACAGTGGCATAAGTGCCGTAATGTGCACCTCTGCCTACCCCTTCGAGGATAAAAGGCGTGATGTTCTGTTTTAATAGTATAAATGTGAAAGTATCTTTGTTTGAATGTTTGTTCGTCAATCACGCTGAAACTACTGAACGGATTTTGATAAAGTTTGGTATACAGGCAGGGTATGGGCTGACTTAGGTGGTAGGATACTTTTTATTTGGATTAAATGAGATTTTTTTTATTGGATAGGCCGGTAAACGAGCATTCCTAGCATCTGATGGTAAGCAATCGGTATCGCCCATGAACACCCGGCACACTAAAGGCATTACAAGCGTTACCGGCCTTTTGAGAATTGGGAATTTGATAATTTTTGGGAATTCAGAGATTAACGGGGCAAGGCTCGACTTGCTGTAATGCAGTGTGTATTGACATCAACGCTTATGTATGGTAGTGAATCATGGGTGTGGCAGAAGAAGCATGAAAGCAGGATTAATGCGGTGGAAATGAGAGCCCTGAGAAGTATGTGTGGACTAAAATTGAGTGATCGAGTGAAAAATAGGGTTATTAGAGAATGGTGTGGATTGAAAGATGATGTAGTGACAAGGATTGAAAAGGGAATGTTACGCTGATTTGGACATGTAGAAAGGATGGATGAAAGTAGAGTAACGAAGGAAGTATACAGAGCGGATATGAATGGGGCCGTCGGCAGAGGGCGCCCTAGACGGACATATAGTGACCAGATTGGCGATATATTAAAGAAGGGCCAAATTAAAAGTACCGAAAGAAGCGAAAGAGGTATGTAAGAATCGTAGTAATTGACGTTCCCTATTCTCTGTCTACCCCCATGGGAGACAGGCGTGAAGTTATGTATGTATGTATGTATATTTCTTGGCAATAACCAGTTGTATTATCCATTTGAAGTGCTGGGGTCGCCCATCGGCGTTATAGACGAAAACCACCCCGCAACTGAAATATACCTCTATACCTCTAGTAAATTTCTCTGCCGCAATGAATGGAACCTTCACCTTTAATTGCAGGCTCGTAAAATATCAGAATGTGACATATGCAAGATGAAGATGCAGCAAGCGAGCTTACAGAAGCACAAAGCTGTGAAACATGCTGGACTGCGACCTGTGTGCGAGGTGAGCATAATCATCCACAGCCTATAAGTCCCCACTGCTGACCAAACGCCTTTTCTCACACGGAGGTTCAAGCATTCATCACCACGCTTGCTCAATGCGGGTTGGCGATTTCAAACTTATAATTAGAAATTATAAGCCCATTCCTATGCCTCGTTGGCCGAGTCGTCGCAAATGCGACTACCGGGCAAGGGGTCTCGGATTCAATTCCCGGGTCGGGCAAAGTATTACAGGGTTTTTAAAAAAAAACTTCATTAGTAGCACGGAGTCAGGAAATGTGCCCGTTATATGGCAATAAACTCACCCCCTATTACATGGGACTCATAACATAAATAGTGAAATATGAGACCAGTAAAAGGCACTTTTGGATATCAAACACTTTTTTCCGAGAGGCGCTAGCGGAGCTCCATTTAAAATTAGCCCGCGCTTAGATATAAAATAATAATTGCTCTCTCTCTCTCTGCTAAATGTATAAATATTACTGAAACGAATAAGCAATGGACTGTCATAGCCTGTGTATATATGAAATGCAACTCTATTTACATAAAAACAAGGTTCAATATTGTCTACAGCACTGCGGCAAGAGTTTCGGCAACAAGTTTCGCTTAAACGAGCACTATAGAGCGAAGCATGGATATGAGAAGTTCAAGTGTAGCTACTGCGACTTCCAGAGCGCTGGGATCATGGCTATGCGGGTGAGTACATTATCAGACACTCCTGACACAGAATGGTAGACTCAAGACACTAACGTCGACAGTCATGACACAACAAGATCCGTTCACGACAATGCTCATGACATTTGAAACAGCACTTGACTCTCATGACACTAAATACAGTTCGCAACACAATTACTGCTCTTGCGTGACACTCATGACAGTCAGTAACTAGTAGACACAACTCACGGTATTTCATTTCCTACATCGGGCGGTCCACTGTCAAATAATGGAATTGGGTAGTTTCCAGGGTATCAAAATTAAAAATGTAATTAGTCCGTCAGTAAGATAATGAAAAAATATTAAACACGTATTTTTTTATTTTCTTGTATAAAGTTGCAATACTTAGATAAAATGGCGCTAAGGTTAGGAGTGGGAAGTCGTTACGTCATAACGTGCTACAGAATGTGGCACGCTGTGACGTCACACGATATTTCAAATTAATATATCGTCGAAAGTATTTAATTTTGCGAGAAAAGAATAAATACGTATCTAAAGTTTTAAATTAATATAATAACCTTTCTTGTAGTTGTACTCACACCCTGCCTCCTGAGCTGGAACACAATATACCTGTATCACATACGGTCACTCAACCAGTAATGACCAGCAATGCTAGTGTGTTCACTGACTCCATAGGAGCAGGTATTGGGTCGCTCATTTCAAATTGCCTCAATTATAGTATAACAAATTACTGTTATAATAACATAAAGTTTGGTCAGATGATACAAAAAATAAAACAACAATGTATCACACAAACTCAGCCGGTAGTGTTGTTGATGGGTGATAGTACTGGAGTACAGAAGCGGGATATAGTGGATGGTGTCAATGCTTTATTGAAATTAAAGATAGGAAACATAATAATGTGTGCTTTTCCGTATTCTGACAATTTGACAGAATCACAAAATAAAAATATACATTATTTAAATAATTTAATATTTATGCTGACATGTTGTCATAAAGACAAATTATTATTTTTTGACACTAACAAATTTGTTAGTGGTTTTAATTTGACCAAGGAATACATGTTTATTCCTAGAAAATGTAAAGTTTTACTTGCTAGTTTGCTAGCAAATAGTATTAATTTAGTTTATAATAGTTTAAGTGACGGATCTATATTATGTAGACAATCTAATAATATAGAGATTAGCTGTACTTATTATGATAGTACGAAAGAGACTCATGATTTGATGACAAATGTGGGTACTCTGGATAACTTTTTAAACTGAATAATGAGACAACAGAGGATAAACAATTAAATACTACAAATGTTCCATGCATTGTAAAGGTATCTTCTGGCAATATATTTAAGTCTAAATCTATGAAAGTAGTACATAAGAAGAAAAAACAAGAAAAGTTGTTAACATTGTTTAATCAAAATATGCAGGGCTTTTCATCAAAATCTCTAGAAATTGAATTACTTTTAGAAAAATTTAATTATGATATTGTTTGTATTACTGAACATTGGCTGAAGGATTATCAAGTAGAATCTATAAATTTTAAAAATTATTGTGTTGGAAACTATTTTAGCCGTCAAACAATGATACATGGTGGTAGCCTAATTTTAGTTAACAATTCAGTGAAATATAAAGAAAGACAAGATATTACATTATTGTCAATAGAGCACACAATAGAGTTGTCCTGTGTTGAGCTGGATAAGCATATTGTAGTCTGTGTTTATAGACCTCCTATGTTACAAAATTTTAATAGTTTTAGCTCCGTAATGGAAGATGTACTGCACAAAACGTGTTCTAGTAGTAAATGTACCATAATATGTGGCGATTTTAATGTTGATTTCTTGGAAAATAACTCTATTTGTACTAACTTATTAAGTCTCTTCAAATCTTTTGATTTATCTAATGTTTTCCTTGAGCCCACCCGTGTAACATCCACCACGGCAACATGTATAGATAATATTTTTTGTAACTGTGATTATTTACATAAAGATGTTGTTAATAAATTATCATCTGATCACAGTGGGCTGACAGTCACCTTTAACACCATCACAACTGTTCAAAAAAGTGAAATTATGTTTAGACACATCTCAAATAAAAAAATTGAGTCATTAAATCATAATTTAAAAAATGATTTATGCGATCAAATGCGTGATAGTGAACACCCGAGTGAGATTTACGCCAACCTATTGTCAATTATTAAAACTCAATTTGATAAATTATTCCCTGTAAAACGCAAAAACATTAAATGTAAGTTGGTATTCTGTGACTGGGCTACACCAGGTATACGCATAAGTAGGGAAAGGTTATTTGAGCTTTACGGTATGAAACCATTTAATCATAGTGAGGCTTTTCACATTTATGTCTCCAAATATTCGAAAACGTTTAAATTAGTTTGCAAGCAGGCTAAAGCACTTTACATTACTAATAAAATTAAGACTGCAGAAAATAAAATAAAAACTACCTGGAATATAATTAATAACGAGACAGGTAGAAATAAATCCCGTAATGCTGAATTTAATCTAAATACTGCGAATGGACACATCAATTCAAATTTGAAAGTTGCCCAGGAATTTCAAAGTTTCTTTAAAAATATTCCGATAAAAACTACGGAAGCATTGAAATCATCTCCGACTCTTTCCGTCGAACTTCTTAAAAGTAATATCAAGGAGTGCCTTTCTGAGTTTCGATTTCAATACACAAACCCCCAAGCAGTAATTAAAGCGTTCAAAGAGATCAAAGTTAAGTCTACTGAAGATCTCTGGGGAATGTCTGTTAGGGTGTGTAGGTCTTTTATAGAGACTATAGCGCCTCATTTAGCTTTCATTTTTAATAAAAGTGTAGATCACGGAGTTTTCCCGGATTTAATGAAACATAGTAAAGTAGTTCCATTGTTTAAATCCGGTGATAGTGCAGAACCCAATAACTATAGGCCGGTCTCTATTTTACCAGCGCTCAGCAAAGTGTTTGAAAGGCTGATGCTTTCTCAGATGTTGCGTCACTTTAACATGAATTCTATCTTTCATGATCAACAATACGGATTCACCAAAGGTCGCTGCACTACTGACGCGGGAGTAGCTCTAATTAAGCGGGTGTTCGCCTCTTGGGAAGAAGCACGGGATGCCATCGGCATATTTTGTGATCTATCGAAGGCATTCGACTGTGTTGAACATGAGACGCTATTGCTGAAGCTGAAACACTATGGCATTCGGGGGACGTCGCTAAATCTGTTGAAATCATACCTTCAGGATAGGCAACTTAAAGTACAAGTAAATAAAGTAAATTCACAGGGTGCTAGCATATCTATGGGTGTACCGCAGGGCTCGATACTAGGTCCATTCTTATTTTTAGCGTACATAAATGACTTGCCCCATTTATTTAAAAATGAACCGCAGATGGTATTATTTGCTGATGACACTTCATTAGTTTTTAAAATTAATAGACGCACAAATAGTTATGACGACGTAAATAATGCCCTAATGCAAGTTCAAAATTGGTTTACATTAAATAACTTAGTACTAAACAATAAAAAGACAAAATGTATTAGATTTGTTTTGCCAAATGTTAAAAGCAACGAATGTGACATATTATTGAATGGTGAGAAATTAGAGTTTGTAAAAGAGACAACTTTCCTGGGAATTACTGTAGACGACAAATTGCAATGGGGTCCTCACATTATATCATTAGCGGGACGATTGAGCTCTGCAGCTTATGCTGTCTGGAAGATACGACAGTTAACTGACATTGACACGGCAAGACTGGTGTATTTCAGTTACTTTCATAGCATTATGTCGTATGGCATTTTGCTGTGGGGACACGCTGCTGACATTGAATCTATTTTTATCTTACAAAAGCGCGCCGTCAGAGCTATCTACAATCTAGGTCGTCGCGAATCTCTCAGAGAAAGGTTTAAGGAGATCAACATTATGACCGTTCCATGTCAATTTATCTATGAAAACATCATGTATGTTAGGAAAAACCTACAGTTATTTGGTAAAGTGTCTGACAGACACCACTATCAAACTAGACATGGGAATAGATTAAATCAGCCAATTTCGAGATTAGCGAAAGTAAGTAAATCGTTCATGGGATTCTGTGTTAAATGTTATAATAAGATACCAGGCGATGTACAACAACTAAATGAATCCAAATTTAAATTATGTATAAAGAAAACTTTATGTAGACAAGCATATTACAAACTTAATGAATATATAGAGGATAAAAATGCTTGGATGCAGGCTAGTCCGGCTCCACAGGATAACTAAAAACACTGTTGTTTTAATGAAATCGTAAATAATACAGCTATATTGCTAAATTGTATATATTTTTTAAATTATATAACCAATGTAAATGTGAGAGCCCTGTAATTAACTTAATATTAAATTAGATTAATAGAAGTCATTTGTGTCAGCTTGGAGTTGTCATGCTCACTCAAAGGTTTCATTGGCGGTGGCGCGTGCAGTGGATCGCTCGATTCCCTACAATATGGTTGAGTTGGGCGGTGCTGGTGTACGTGTCATGTTCGTGAACGGGCGCCGTCAACTGGGACTGGTCAGCTCCAGACTGTATTATTGTTCTTAAGGTTATTTTCTTTATTGATCACTTTGACTGGATTTTGGTGTTACATTGTTCTCGCACAATCCAAACAGCAAAACTATGTAACTAGTAAATTGTATTGTGAACCTGATTGAAAAAGAGTAACCTCTGGAGTTTCTTGCTCGTTCTTCTCCATAGGAATCTACACCTTGGAATGAGCAAATAGCTTCACTTTTAATATTAATTTTATTTTGACGTTCAAAAGTGCCATTCTGGCCTAATTGAAATAAATGATTTTGACTTTGACTTTGACTTTAATGTACCAGACGGACATTAAAATAAAATTTAGGAAACTACCCTATTTTCCGAATCACTGACGTTACCAAACTATAGTTTAATTGAAATAAATGCTTTGACTTTGACTGTCAATCTACCTTTATTGATATTTTCGTTTTAGTATACTGCCTCGTTGGCCGAGTGGTCGGAAGTGCGACTGCCGGGCAAAGGGTCTCGGGTTCGATTCCCGGGTCGGGCAAAGTATTACTGGGTTTTTAAAAAATTCTCAGTTGTAGCACGGAGTCTGGAAATGTGTCAGGTATATGGCAATAGGCTCACCCCCTATTACATGGGACTCATAACATAAATAGTGAAAAGTGGGTGTTACTTCTGTGTGCACCTCTGCCTACCCCTTCGGGGATAAAAGGCGTTATGTTATGTTATGTCATTTTAGTATATTCTTAAGCGCTGTATTGTATTGCAATGTGGAGCAATGAGGGAGACGTGTTGTTCTTAGGAATAACTTTAATTGAATGTCTTAATAACTAATTTACACTACTTACACACTACACCTCCCCCGTTTTTATGAAATAAAAAACTATTACATTTTTTTATTAATAACATGTATAAAGGGATGGAATGTTGTAATGCCACCTGATAGGGAAGTACTCTAAATACTTTAAATTTTACTCAAAGAAATCTTTCCTTTATTTTTGAAAAGAAAGAAATCTGCATTCAAAGATTTTTAAAAATTCGTTTGCCGCACACGGTAATCGAACCGACAAAAATCTGTAAAAGTTGCACCCTGTACTTTTACTGCATCGATTGTTACGGCCAATAAGGATGAAATATCTTTAACAAACCTCATTGGTTAAATGAAAGGAAAACAATGAAACGTTGCCCCACACTAGGATTGTCTCCTGTGTAGTGTACAAACATACAAGTTCACATACACATAATCTAGCCTACCCCTATAGGAGACAAGAGTGAGGATATGTATATACGTACATAAATAGAAGAAGTTATCAGAAGTTGTAAGTAAAATTCTTAGTCTTTGAATAAAATTCCTTCTAGAACCACGAGCGTCGTCACCGCGGCGAGAAGCCGTATGTATGTGAGACGTGCGGCGCCAAGTTCCACGCTTCATACTTACTCGTCCAACATAAATACTCGCATCGAGCTGAGAAAACTGTCAAGGTATACATTATGTTTTTATAATAACTATCGTGAGACATACTAAATTAAGTAAAAACGCGGGTCACTCACGTGAATATACTGAGAAAAGCTCTACTAGTTTCGAACCACACATGAGGAAGAACCCCTCTGTGGTTCGAAACTAGTAGACCTTTTTTTTTTTTTTTTTTACTTAGTATAATAACAAATGTACAGGCGGACTTAATGCTTTGGGCATTGTCTCACAGTCGACCTTAAGGTGGTGCAGAGATGAAAGTGGCAGGTGACTAAGCAAATGTTGAAAATAAATAACTATATATACATTTTTTATATATATTATATATATATATAAATTTTTTATATATATTATATATATATATAAAATAAAGCTTTTCTCAGTATATTCACGTGAGTAACCCGCGTTTTTACTTAATAAGGTATACATTATTTTATACAAATACAACGCAACCAAGTTATTTTATATGTCGTTTTTTTATGGCATAAGCCGGTAAACGAGCAGACGGATCACCTGATGGTAAGCAATCGGCGTCGCCCATGGACACCTGGAACACCAGAGGCGTTACAAGTGCGTTACCGGCCTTTTGGGGATTAGGAATTTGAGGATTGTTGTGGATTCAGGGATTGGGGAAGGGGAGGGTAATTGGGCCTCCGGTAACCTCACTCACACGACGAAACAGAACGCAAGCGTTGCTTCACGTCGGTTTTCTGCTCGGCCGTGGTATCACTCCGGTCGAGCCGGCCCATTCGTGCCGAAGCATGGCTCTCCCACACCACACAGTCTGCAGATTTACGGCCATTTTCTATAACCTACTATCTGTAGATTTGCTTACTGAGATAGTATTTTAATACATTTTGTATGGAGCTTATGTCAAAATTCTATCTCAGTAAGCAAATTTAAAGATAGATAGGTTATAGAAAATGGCCATTAATGACAAATATATCTACTAAAATGACTATATTTCTTTCCACAGTGCGAGCTCTGCCCGGCATCTTTCAAAGCTAACAATAATTTACATATGCACAAATTGACTTGTCATAGCAAAGCGTATTACAGTTGTTTAATATGCGCTCGGTCGTATAAGTGCAAATATTATGCTGTCAAACATGTTAGGTTGACTCATAGCCTCTATGAGCCTCCTAACGTTATTAGGTTGGTCCCACAATAATGTTTAAACTAGTTCCTATTAATGTTAGCCTACCACGCGTGGGATAAACATTAGCCTATGAGTTATCCCAGATCATAAGTTATTTTTTTTAAGCTTTGCCCCTCGCTTGACTTTTCTCCTGTGTCGTGGGTGCGTTTACAAACATACAAGTTCACATACACAATGACACCCAGACACGAAACAACAATTTGTGTTGTTCCGTGCGGGAATCGAACCCGCGACACGTTGCACGTTGCATTGTTCTATAACGACGATTAATACGATGTTTGTCTGTTTGTTTGTTTGTTTGTTTGTTTGTTACTCCTTCACGTCAAAACGGCTGAACGGATCGGCATGCAATTTGAAATAGGGGTAGATTATGATCTGGAATAACACATAGGGTACTTTTCATCCTCGAATGCGGGTTAAGCCGCTGGGAGACGCTAGTATTACTTAGTATTGTCATAAAAAAGTATGTTAATTACATATATTTTAATTATTGCAATAGTCTGCCTTGTTCCTTAGTGCTTTAGCGTGATTTTATATAAAGATTGATAAATATACAATGTTACATTGTACAGTGGCATTAAGTGTCGTAATGTGCACCTCTGCTTACCCCTTCGGGGATAAAAGGCGTGATGTTATGTTATGTAAAAGTACTGTATACAAAATGTAATATATAAGTTATTTTAAACGTTTTCATTTAGCTTGCCCCGTGTGTTTGTCTGGGTCTGTAGTAATTGTAATTTTGCTGTGGAATGCGCTCCCCCTGGATGTCAGGATGGTGTCGACTCGTCTATCATTTAAGCAGAAAGTGCGTGAACTTCTCTTGAAGAGGGCGGCTGAATCATCACGCTAATTACTCACAGTCTATATTTATGTATGTATGTATGTATATATGTATATGTGTATGAATGCATGCATGTGTATTGTATTGTACTCGTGTGTAGGTACATATATTATAATTATGTTTATTTATGTTTATCTCTGAAATATGTAAGTGTATCTATTTTATTTACTCTATTAAATAGTTGCTTGCTTCTTGCTCACACTATTAATTCTTCTCTGCATCACCCAAAGGTCAGACTGGGAGAAAATACCTGCGGTATCCATGCGGTCCATCTTATGTACATTTTGTGCATGAAGCTTTAAATAAAAAATAAATAAATAAATAATGTCACCCCCTTCCTGACGACAGATCGATCTAATATTTGGTACACACTCTTAATCTTAATGTCCATACGATATAATCTAATTATTTCCACAACTACCTCCATTATGGATGTCAAACGAAAGAACTTGATTGGTAGAATACAGCTCATTGAAACCGTTTAATATAACTATATTTTTGTGTACTACTTGTAAACTATAATAATATATTATAATGGAAGCTAAAGGAGCGTAGTAGGTGGCGCTCTGTAGTTTCTGTATACCATCAGATGTATGTATATATACGACAAACGGTGAAGGAAAAACATCGTGAGGAAACCTGGACTTATAATTTCTAATTATAAGTTTGAAATCGCCAACCCGCATTGAGCAAGCGTGGTGATTAACGCTCTAACCTTCTCCGTGTGAGAAGAGGCTTTGCTCAGCAGTGGGCATTTATAGGCTGTTGATGATGATGATGATCAGATGTATGAATGTGATGGAAGCTAAAGAAGTATGTAAGGAGCGTAGTAGGTGGCGCTCTGTAGTTTCTGTATACTATCAGATGTATGAATGTGTTGGAAGCTAAAGAAGTATGTAAGGAGCGTAGTAGGTGGCGCTCTGTAGTTTCTGTATACTATCAGATGTATGAATGTGTTGGAAGCTAAAGAAGTATGTAAGGAGCGTAGTAGGTGGCGCTCTGTAGTTTCTGTATACCATCAGATGTATGAATGTGATGGAAGCTAAAGAAGTATGTAAGGAGCGTAGTAGGTGGCGCTCTGTAGTTTCTGTATACTATCAGATGTATGAATGTGTTGGAAGCTAAAGAAGTATGTAAGGAGCGTAGTAGGTGGCGCTCTGTAGTTTCTGTATACTATCAGATGTATGAATGTGTTGGAAGCTAAAGAAGTATGTAAGGAGCGTAGTAGGTGGCGCTCTGTAGTTTCTGTATACCATCAGATGTATGAATGTGATGGAAGCTAAAGAAGTATGTAAGGAGCGTAGTAGGTGGCGCTCTGTAGTTTCTGTATACTATCAGATGTATGAATGTGTTGGAAGCTAAAGAAGTATGTAAGGAGCGTAGTAGGTGGCGCTCTGTAGTTTCTGTATACCATCAAGATGTATGAATGTGATCGAAGCTAAAGAAGTATGTAAGGAGCGTAGTAGGTGGCGCTCTGTAGTTTCTGTATACCATCAAGATGTATGAATGTGATGGAAGCTAAAGAAGTATGTAAGGAGCGTAGTAGGTGGCGCTCTGTAGTTTCTGTATACTATCAGATGTATGAATGTGATGGAAGCTAAAGAAGTAAATAAATATCGTCTCGACTCAAAATAAAAAATGGTTGTGTATATCATGTTATAATATAATTAATTATATTTATAAGATATAAGGTAGGATTTGTACACCGTGAAATCTATTTCGTTTTCGTCCCGAAGTAATATGGTTCTGTCTCAGTAATACAATAGTTTTACAAACAAATAAAAACAACTGGTGAACCATTGCAAGAAGCAAACTTCGACAGTACATACGAACTCATAGTACATTATCAATACATCACGCCATGTAATTGTCGCAGAGGTATTTCTCGTCGGGTGACACGTGCGATGCGAATACTGACTACAAATTTACATCTAGTGTTTCATGTGCGTATTTACATGATTTTTTTTAACCTTAAAAACATATGACATCTTAATTTTTTTGTTTTTACTTTATACATCGAAAGTACTCGTTATGGCATACTCGTTGTTTTGCCGCGAGACGGAAACGAAATAGAGTTCATGAAGTATTTCTAAAAGGCTTGTTTCCTAACCCTATCCTATCTTAATATTTGCTTACTCGAGATAGCATCGCCACTTTCTCCAGCCATCCCTAAACCATCGCCTAACTAAGAGCTACTTGACTTGAGGGGGCACTTAAATCAACCCTTTACCTGTACCAATAGATGAAATTTCAGGTTAATGAAAATCAAAATGTTTTTAAGTGTCACTTATTGGTTAGGGGCTTAGGATCTTAGGGCTTAGGGGTTCCTTGAATATATAGTGGTTCTAAAAACGGACATAAGTATGGGACAGCCATTGCGCTAAAGTTCAGCACTGCTGTCGATTCTACTGGAGTGATACCGCGGCATTACAGTACGCCGGCGTGACAACGCTTGCGTTATATTTCGCCGTGTCATACCATCTATAGTAAGCAAATATTAAATGTTTGTAGTGGTCGAAAACACGACTGACTAGCAAGTAGTCTAGGTTCGATTATCGAGTAGTTAACAGTATTGTCGAATTATTGTTTTGTGTAATTTATTATACAACATTTATACTTTGTAGTATTAAATATGTCATTTTTTATTAATTTTGTAAATAAATATAAAAAATTCTCCTGACCATCTATAATTTCACATCTCACCCAGACACGGAACAGCAATTTGTGGGTCACATAATCGCCCTGAAGACACGTTGGAACACACAGTAGGGGAATGCCCTGCGTGGGCTGAGCACTGCCGTGCCCTCAGGGATGTGATCGGCGACGGCAACCTCTCGCGTCCGGGCCTAGTGCAGGCCATGATGCGGAGCGAGGGGGACTGGGATACCGTCTCCTTTTGAGAAGCAGACATGCTAGCTAAGGAGGAGGCGGGGCGCATGAGGCAGCGAAGCGCTTCCTCCTAACAACCCAGATGTAGCGAAGAACACTCCCGACGACCAGAACCAGACACGAGCGTGGCGCGCGTCGCATGCCGCGTGCGCCTCAAAGAGCCATCTAAACCCAATAGGTCTGATGTCGATACGGAGCCGCGGAGAACTTAACGGGTTACCAGGGCTCCAGCTCGAAGTGCAGGAGTAGGAACGGGGTGGTTTTTAGTCAGTAAGAGTCTGACACTCCCTCCCGCCTCACCCGGGCGAGAGAAGACATTCGATGATTTCCCCCCTTAAAAAAATGCTCTAACAATTCAATAAGGAAATTGCAATAAGGAACGTGACTTGGCACGACTTTGTTATATTTCATTACTTTTTAGAGATAGACTAGCAGCTCCATCGAGTCTTGGCTAGTTATTTACAGAATGTTTTTGTGGGATTATTTTTATATTGTATTAACATATTACAAACCGTAATTTCGGAAAATCTGAATATATTCTACGCCCGAACTTTCATTATCATACATTTTGAACAATCCAAGGAATCTTTAGCAACTAAGTATCAATATAATCTATTATCAATATACTTTCTACCAAAGGTATTACCTACTTAGTACTGAAATATAGCAAATTTGTTTTTATGGCATAAGCCGGTAAACGACCAGACGGATCACCTGATAGTTAGCAATCGGCGTCGCCCATGGACACCTGGGACACCAGAGGCGTTACAAGTGCGTCACCGGCTTTTTGGGGATTAGGAGTTTGAGGATCGTTGGGGATTCAGGGATTGGGGAGATTGGGGAAGGGGAAGGTAATTGGGCCTCCGGTAACCTCACTCACACGACGAAACACAACGCAAGCGTTGCTTTACGTCGGTTTTCTGCTCGGCCGTGGTACCACTCTGGTCGAGCCGGCCCATTCGTGCCGAAGCATGGCTTTCCCACACTTATTTTTTATTTATTTTTTTACTTACACTTATTATTTATTTAAATTAAATTAATGTATTAAAGAACTGTTGACTTTAATAGCTCTTTTAATGATCTAAAAAAAGTCCGCAGCAGTATGTGTCTATCTTTTAAGATTAACTCACAAAAATCGTTTTTATGGTACCTAATTTGGTTGAAATAATTTGTTTTAAGTTACCTTTCAATTTTAAAAGAATACAATTTCCGCTTAAATTATCTTTCGCAGTCACAATAAATAAATCACAGGGGCAAACATTTAAACACGTGGGGATCGATTTACGCCAAGACTGTTTTTCGCACGGCCAGTTAGATATATGTCGCGTTATCAAGATAGGGTTGTGGCGAAAATCAATATGTGCCACAGGATAATCAATAAAAAAATGTAGTATATGCAGAAGTTCCTTAAAATAATTTAATTTACTTTAAAAATTGTACAGATATAGTTTGGAACTCGAAAAAAAAACAGGTTTTATCCTGAAAATTCTGCGGGAACTCGACCATTCCGAAAATCCCGCAAGAACGGGAACTATGTGGGAAGAACCAAAAATCTACCGGAAGTCACTATTCCACGCGGGCAAAAGTTAGTCTTAAAATAAAATTCCTACGACGACTGTAATGTAGCCGGTTGTAACTTTGCCACAGTTATGAGGTTAAAGGAAAAATAAACGTAAGCGCGTTTTAAAATAATATTGTACCTGAAATAAAGATTAAAAAAAAAAAAAAAAAAACAGTCAGCGCCAACTAGCGACATGTGCGGGTATTACCCTCACTCTTAGTCCAATGTATTATTATGTATTGACCAAATTTTTTATGAAATTAATATTTTAGTGTAATTTGTTTACTTATTTAATCATATTAGGATCACCAGTTACTTCAGATCTTCGATTATCCTAGTTTTATAGTTTTCGCTTTATGTGGCCATAAAACCTTAATTCTGTACCAAATTTCAGCTCTCAGAGGTTATGGGAAGTACCAAAGACAATATTATATCTGGGAAGTACTAGTTCTATTTTAATAATCATGAGTGAGTGAGTGACTGTGTATAAGTATCATAAATGCGAAACTTTGCTTTCGTTTAAGTTCGGAACTAAATGGCCTGTAGACTTGAAATTATAGATTTTAAGTATTTATAGATTATAGCTTACTGGATGACGAAAATTTCTGCGTTCTGGTCTTATCCAGAGGTTCTCAAATAGGGGCCTGAAAATGCGGCGAAGTGGTTCCAATAAAGGATGGTACGGCAGTGTTTGCTTCGCGCTCGACTTGGCGGGGCACTGCCGTGCCCCTAGATATTTTTAAGGCTTAGTTATATTATCCTAATGTATAATGCACGCGACCGTAAAGCCTGTGGTACAAATTTCATTCTATACAGGCATTGTATTGTAACCTACTTAAAATAGTTCATTATTAGCTTAGATGAAGTATATATGAACAAATGGAAATAAATATATTTGTTTGTTTTATTAAGTTTATTTTTGGTAAAAGTGGAATGTTCCGTGATGTTCCCACAAGTAAAAGGTCACACTACCGGGTTACTCCCATTCCGGCAGTGAAAGCTACAAACTACAACGTTCACCAGGTGCGTTATAGTTGGCGCTAGCGACTGAACAACCCACCAGCCATGCATCGTATTACGTTTCCTATTGTAGGATTAGGCGTGATTTATTAAAGAGGCCATCTTCCTCATGGTCTGGGCGGTGAACCCGAGGCCACTGTTCCTGAGATATGACCAGGGGGCTTACTCTTGAATCCAATTCCGATCGATCGACATTGGTATTGTGAAATTTCGTACTCTTGAGTTGCAACACTAGCGCCCATTGCACCCGTATTGCGTGGATATTGAATGAAGTAAACGGTATTGAGTTTGTCTTTATATTCCGTACTCTGAATGCTATTGTAACAGCTACGATTGTGGTTGTATAGTGTTGACATTGAATAATTATTGAGATTTTATTAGATTGAAATTGCATTGACAATGAGATTGGTTTCAAGAGTAAGCACCCAGGTTCCTGTTTGTCGAGGTCATTTCCTGCCTGCACTGAACAGACGGGTTAGGTCTACATTGGTCTGCTTAATTTACCGCCGCTAGAGCCTCGGCGTTTTCGCTTCTTTACGGGGGGTACTTGTAGGATGGGCTGGATGGGCCTAGGAAAAGGAGGTAAGTCCTACGGGCGCGAGCGATGGTCGTCCCCCGAAAGCAAATTGATAAGAGTGGGGTTATAACCCGTTCTCTTGGAGGGTATATAAAAATACTATTAGATATCCCCAAGCAGTTTGACAAGAGTGGGGATTAAAAAATTGGGTAGTTTCCAGGGTACCAAAATCAAAAATCTAATTAGTCCGTCAGTTAGATAGTGAAAAAATATTAGACACGTATTTTTTTTATTTTTTCGTATTATACTGTCAAACACCAAGCGGTCACCGGTGACCGCAACCTATTGTTCTATAATTGTGTCTACAAAACCGGTACTCGACGAGTTAAGTTGCAATACTTAGATAAAATGGCGCTAAGTTTAGGAGTGGGAGGTCGTTACGTCATAACGTGCTACAGAATGTGACACGCTGTGACGTCACAAGATATTTCAAATCAATATATCGTCGAAAGTATTTAATTTTGTGTGAAAAAAAAATACGTGTCTAAAGTTTTAAATTAATGTACCAGACGTACATTAAAATAAAATTTGAGAAACTGCCCTATTGTTGCGTGATTTGTAATAAAAACAAACAAATACAAAATGCTATCAGTTTATTAAAAATTACACGATATAAACATGGAATAGCAGCTGAATAATAATATTAATATCAAAAAATAATCATCGCTATAATAATATACACAAAATAATAAACTAATTACACAACACGACTTACTCTCGTAACTATTCGAGTTAAGTCAACTATTTTCGAAAGAATTATAAGCCCCGGTCGAGACTTGAAAACAGTCGAGCTAAGACGAAAACTTACGTGAGTAAGTAGCAAAAGATAATTAATTTAATACGTCTCACAACAGTTTATAATACAAAAATAATAAATGTTTCGATAACTTATAGAAATTTCAAATTCAGGCTACCATCTATCACAACTATAATTAAAACATTTAAAAAAATCCATTTTTACATATAAAAATTTATGTTTATAGGAAAAGGATGAAAACATATTTGGTCTATCAGTTAGAAAAATATAATACAATTTTTTTTTAAGGGGGGAAAATCATCGAATGACTGCTCCCGCCTGGGTGGGCTCATGAGGAAGAACTTCTCTGTGCTTCGAAACTAGTAGAGCTTTTCTCAGTATATTCACGTGAGAAACCCGCGATTTTTACTTAATTTAGTATGTCTCACAATAGTTATTATAAAACACTGTCTCCTAAGCTTGGAGATTATGACAAGCCTTATGTAGAGGAAACTCAGTCTAGCAGTGGACTGTCAATAAAGAAATACGTGTCTAATATCTTACTGATATTATAGAAGCGAAATTTTGTCTGATTGTTTGCCTGTCTGTATGTGTGTTCCTCAATTACGTCAAAACGGCTGAACGGATCGGGATGAAATTTGAAACCGGGATAGATTATGGTCTGGAATAACACATGTCGTGGTGGCCCGGAGATTTAAGACGACCGCTTCTCATGCATGAGGGTGCGGCTTCGAAACCTACCAACGGCAAGTACCAATGTGACTTTTTCCGAGTTATATGTACTTTCTAAGATTATTCAGACACCACTGACAAACGGTGAAGGAAAACAATGTGAGGAAACTTGGCCTTATAATTTCTAATTTTAAGTTTGAAATCGTCAACCCGCATTGAGCAAGCGTGGTGATTAATGCTCAAACCTTCTTCATGTGAGAAGAGGCTTTGCTCAGCAGTGGGCATTTATAAGCTGTTGATGATGATGAATAACACATAGGGTACTTTTATACCACGGGAACGCGAAGACGCGTGCTGAAGCTAGTTTTTATATAAATCTACATGATAGACAAAATAAATATGTTTTTGCAAACATCCTTTCATTGTCAGTCAAAATAAAAATTATATTATAAATGCCACAATCTCATTAAGTTTTCAAAATCATAGCCGTTTCCACCAACCACCCTTAAACCGTATCCTAACTAAGAGTCGCTTAGCGTGAGGGAGCTACTAAACCCCCTTACTTGTACTGTTAGGTGACAATCTTATAAGTTGGTACAACTAAAATTAAAACGTCGTTAAGAGTCACCTATCTTAGCTTGGAGATTCCTTCAAATTAAGGGAGGTTGGTAAAAACGGGCATAAACGACGGTAGAGTAGAACATATTTGTCACCACCGCAACTCTTGCCGCGGGTGTCATATACCCGACTATGGGAGCCCCTTTTATGTAGGGCCTCCTCAACATAGTCGAGCAGTGAACTATTGATAATCATGAATCACTGATAAAATATTCTATATTAAACGGTTTCATTTAGTTTGCCCCGTATGTTTGTCTAGGTCTGTAGTAATTGTAATGTCACCCCCTTCCTGACGACAGATCGATCTGATATTTGGTACACACTCTTAATCTCGATGACCATACAATATAATCTAATTGTGTCCACAACTACCTCCATTATGGATATCAAACGACAGGGCTTGATTGGTAGAATAGAGCTCATTGAAACCGTTAAATATAAAAGTATATATGTATTATTTTATTATACATAATATCTGTACAAAACAACAATGGCACTGGTCAAAAAAAATCATATAAAAACAATATTCCTTTAGCTCGTCCTTCTCCATAGGAATCTACACTTTGGAACGAGCAAATATACTTGGGATCAAAGTAACGATGACGATGATTAACAATTTTATTTTATAACATTGAAAAAAATATTCCGTTCACAACAAAATGCTCTCATTGTAAAGGTAACTAATTTACCTTTTATACGACATACGTTAGCAATCAATAAAATAGTTTATTAACTAAAATCGCGGGTTACTCACGTGAATATACTGAGAAAAGCTCTACTAGTTTCGAACCACAGAGGGGTTCTTCCTCATGTGTAGCTCGAAACTAGTAGAGCATTTCTCAGTACATTCACGTGAGTGACCCGCGCTTTTAGTTAATTTAGTATGTCTCACAATAGTTATTATAAAAAATAAAATACTTGTACTAGAAAAAACGTTGTGGATCCGTATTTTTGCTCCCAAGTGTAATAAGACAAACTGACTATAAAAATTGCCCGTATATGTTAAAAATAAATGCATAATATATCGATCGTACAAAGAAAAGAGTTGGGACCACGGAGAAAGACTAAAGGCACTGTTTGACATGCTCTAAGATGGCGTGCTAAAAGCGTTTTATTGAGCATGCTCAAACATGTTCAAAGATCGGACGGCTGTCGATTTGCAATCATGCCTGCAATGAACAAGATAATATTGAGCAACTTCCCGACTTATGCTAATAAGTAACAAGTGCTACAATCGTTTACTCGCCAACTAGTCAAATTCAATACTTTTTTCGAACTGTCAAAACCGACAGTTTTCTATGAATTTTGTACGAGATTGTGTATTGTGACGTCACGGTTTTTTAGCGTCAAACAACGTACTTATTTGTTAAAAATACTAAAATTAAGTTGGTCATAAAATCAATGAATGAAAGTGTGATTATTTTTTAATATTATATTGTATTGAACAGTCGAAATAAATTAATTTTGATTAAGGAAAGTACCCAATCGAAGCATGATTTCGTGATCAAAACTAACATGTTCATTTCGGGTAGGCTTGGAATCGACAAGCGTTAGATTTTTAACAGTACCATAATCTCACGCGGGCATAGCCGCGATCAAAAGCTAGTTTATTCCATAAATAAAATAGCACATATTTCAGTTAATTTTCAAAAAACTTAACCATGATTACATTTCCTAGAAGATAAGTAATTTCGATAATTAAAAAACACAATTTTAAATAATAAATATTTTGAAGAAAAATTATTAGGATAAATCGCATGATATGTCTAAATAAATTATTAATTTTAATTTAATTCAATATACAAAACCTACCATATTATAGTAGTTTAGCGAAAACGTTGCCATATTCACAAAGAAAAAGAAAAAAATAGTTGCCAACAACAAAAATACAGTTTCTACCGAATAGCAAAAACAAAATTGCTAGCGAACGCATATTAAATACATTTTGCGCAATTTAACGTTACAATTTATTAAAATCCTTTAGGTTACACGATTTTCGACTTTATAATCATAATAGCAATAAGTTAATTTTTACGTACATGTATGCATATACCCTCATATTTATTTATGTATCTCTAATACATTTCTACGTATACATAATGCGCGTCATATAGCTCCTACTGTATTAGACGTTACATTAGAAAACACCAGCGCTTCCCTTCCCGTGGGTGTGGCATACCCGCCTGAGGAATTTTGGATTGAGCAACTAACTAGCTTCATTTCTAAATTTTTTGTTGTTGACGTTCAAAAGTGCCTTCCTGGTCTAATTGAAATAAATGATTTTGACTTGACTTTGTACGCGATCGTCGCCGATAATGGACACCCGCGACATTGCTACAAGTTATAACGGGGTTGCCGGATTATTAAAAAGGTCTTGTTTTGTAAAAAATATGTTTTAACGAATACATCTTACAAATATGCGAAATGTGAACGTTTGTAACTCAATCATGTCAAAATCAGTGAAGGGATTTTTTTTTATAAGAGGAAAATTTGTTGTACTTGTCAGACTCTTACTGAGTAAAAACCACCCCGTTCCTACTCCTGCACTTCGAGCCGGAGCCCCGGTAACCCGTTAAGTTCTCCGCGGCTCCGTATCGGCATCAGCCCTGTTGGGCCCCATCCGTGGTGGTCTGATGGCTCTTTGACGCGCCGTAGAGCTGAAGGGATGGGCATGAAACGAACTGGGGGCTTACTCTTGAATCCAATTCCGATCGATCGACATTGGTATTGTGAAATTTCGTACTCTTGATTTGCAACACTAGCGCCCATTGCACCCGTATTGCGTGGATATTCAATGAACTAAATGGTATTGAGTTTGTCTTTATATTCTGCACTCTGAATGCTATTGTAACAGCTACGATTGTGGTTGTATAGTGTTGACATTGAATAATTATTGAGATTTTATTGGATTGAAATTGCAATGACATTGAGATTGGTTTCAAGAGTAAGCACCTTGGGCTAGATAATAGTCTGGAATAACACATAGGCTACCTTAACCCACGGGAACTTGGGCGAAGCTGCTGGCAAGCTTACATATTGTTACTGAAGAATCACTCTAATACAGTAGGAGATACACAAATATAATAATTAGACACAAAATTATCTAAAAACTATGAAAAAAACATAGCTTAAATTGGGATTTCATCCAGACGTAGGCATTTTGATAAATTGTGACAAGCTTTGTAATGAAAATTATCGTTTTTGAGCACAGTAGATGGCAGTAGTATCGCTTTTAACCCGGAGGCCTTACCACGAATTTGTTTTACTTGAATAGTAATCGATACGGGACCGCTTTAGGCGCTCTGATTGGTTGTATTCATTAGAGCCGGCCAATCAGAGCGTCGTCCGCCAGGGCCGTCTGAGACTACCTTGTGCGACCTTTTGGAATGTTTCTTTTTTTTAACGTAGCCTCATCCTATGATTTTCTCCTGTGTCGTAGGTGCATTTACAAACATACAAGTTCACATATACATGACACACACGAAACAGCAGTTTGTGGATCACACAAAGATTTACTCCGTGCGGAAACCCCCTACACGTTGCGGATCAGCCGGTTGCCGCGCAACGTATAACGGGTGTGTCCGATGTACAAATTGGGTAGTTTCCAGGGTATCAAAATTAAAAATCTAATTAGTCCGTCAGTTATATAATGAAAAATATTAGACACGTATTTTTTTATTTTCTCGTATTAAGTTGCAATACTTAGATAAAATGGCGCTGAGTTTAGGAGTGAGAGGTCGTTAGGTCATAACGTGCTACAAAATGTGGCACACTGTGACGTCACACAATATTTCAAATTAAAATATATCGTCGAAAGTATTTAATTTTGTGGGAAAAGAAAAAATACGTGTCTAAAGTATTAAATTAAGTTACCAGACGGACATTAAAATAAAATTTAGGAAACAACCCTATTGGCGGTCCTTCGGGACCCTGGACACAGGCCGTTGTTGTTGAGTGCCCTTGGGGTAAAGACGGTACTGGATCTCATTTTAATTACTTTTAAAGTAAAACAATATCAAACTAAGGCCTCAAATAGCCATTGACCGAGTCAGCTTATAGTATAATTTCATTATGAAAAGTGGTATGACTGCCTACTATGTGTTTGAATATCAAGCTCCAGGTGTGTAGAAAATACTTTTTTTATATATATTTGACTAGCGACCCGCCCCGGCTTCGCACGGGTGCAATATACATATAAATCTTCTTTAAACTGTCAAACACCAAGCGGTCGCCGGTGACCGCAACCTATTGTTCTATAATTGTGTCTATAATGACGGTACTCGACGAGTTAAACTGTCAAACACCGCGAGGTCACCGGTGACCGCAACCTATTGTTCTATAATTGTGTCTATAATGACGGTACTCGACGAGTTAAACTGTCAAACACCGCGAGGTCACCGGTGACCGCAACCTATTGTTCTATAATTGTGTCTATAATGATGGTACTCGACGAGTTAAGAATCACTTTATCTATTAAAAAACCGCATCAAAAGTTGCGTAGTTTTAAAGGTCTAAGCATACATAGGGACAGACAGACGGCGGATAGCAACTTTGTTTTATACTATGTAGTGATGGGCCGACGTTTGACCAGTATCTCGCCTTATAGTAAGCGATGTAGTCTACGATGGAGCACGTCGTCCCATAAGCAACCTATTCTCTCTGGCTTTAAAGACACCCTTTAGGAAATACAGACTCTGGCAAAGAATTCCACTCTGCAGTACGCACAAGGAAGCTTGAAGCGAAGCGCTTCATTCGTGTGGGTGGGACATCTACCATCTACCATGAATCGGTGACGCTTCGCCGATTGTCCTTTGGTAAAATGATGGAAAGGACTAGAGGGAATAAGTTGTGCATCCCCTGCACACTCACCGAAATGTATCCTGTAGAAATCTGGACTGTATTTAAATAGGTACTGATTGGTGGTAAGGGTCAACCGATATATGCACACGGCGTCGTGTCGGGCGAGCGAGCGCCTGAATGACCGCCGATCGCGGGCCACGTATGGTCGTGAACCCGATCTGACATGAGGAACACTATAAACGTTCCCACATAGAAAGTGTTCACAAGGTGGCACTGTGAACCTCTCGTTCTTCATCTAATAGTGAATTCTTTTATGTTTGAGAGGGGGAAATCATCGAATGACTTCTCCCGCCTTGTGTGAGGCGAGAGGGAGTGTTAGACTCTTACTGACTAAAAACCACCCCGTTCCTACTCCTACAGTTCGAGCCGGAGCCCCGGTAACCCGTAAAGATTTTCGGTGGTCGGTCAACGGTGACTCCCATGGCGTTTAATGTGATAAAGTCCTTCGCGGCTCCGTAATAGTGAAGTCTACATGCGAACTAACATGGATAGAAAATCCCAACGAAGACCTGTAGGTCTACTCCGGTTCTCGAATGCGAAGTTTCGTTTGATTTGCGGCGGCACACAACGTTTTCGGAACCATAGACAACTTTCGTGAACTACAATGAACGAATGAGGTGAAGATAAATAAATATGCAATAAGTAGGTTTAGATTCAAAATTAAATATAAAATTTTATTTTAAGTAATTATATTACTAAAATAATAATGCCATGGCTTAGCACACATAATCATCAAGAAAATCATGAATAATCTTTTAATATTAACGTTTAAGATGGAGAATCTTAAACAGGATAAGAACCTCCTTTCAGAAATTTATTATACAACCAAATTAAAAAGTTTTAGAATGTTCTTTTATTGTCATTTATTGACATTTATGTATAAAATAATGACAACCAAATTTATTCGTATTATATTAGTACAGTCAGTTTAAAAATTATAAATGTCTACATTAGAATTTGAAGAGACTAAATTATTTCGTGTTATGATGATTAACAATATATTTTTGAAAGAATTTATCGTATCTATAAATATTGGTATATTAATAGATGTGAAAGAATAGCGAAAATATATATTAGCAATACTTAAGTTAATTTTTCAAGCGGTATTATTAGTTTTAAAATAAAACATTACATATGAAACATTTATGTACAATACATAAGGTATTCAAATAAGTATTTGATTACCCTAAATGTTACTAACTCTCATAGACATATAAAATATATAGGCTTGTGTTAACAAACTATTTGAGCTGACTGTACATTGATTTTATATCGTCATTTAAGTAGTTCCTTTGGTGCCCTACGTGTTGCCCACACAAAAAAACCGTGATAAAACGAAGACTTATAATTACTTTCCTTCATTTTTCAATAAATTTAACCCAAACGAAAATCAAACGATAACTATTTTGGTTTCGTCGAAATGACATTAAACGTCCGAAGAATAATCTGTCAATCTCGAATTTTCGTTCGTGCGGATTGTACAATTAGAGTAGGGTTCCGAAAATATCGATGTCAAACAGTACATCTCATACTAATTTCTGGCTTGTTTCATTCCTTTTTCGTTCGTAACAAATGCCATTGTGGTAGGTAATGTTCGAAGTTTCGTCCGAAACTTCGTTTTTCGTCGAATCAGAGTAGACCTCCTGTTGGGCAGAAAGCCCGCCAGGTACGAACACCTCGCCTGGTTGGAGGATCTCCTATACTTAGTGAACTTTACTCTCTGTTCCCTAAAAAGTGATACTAAAACACACAATTATACTTTGACCGACTCAATAATAGAACCCTATCCTAACACAACAAGGCAGTCATACCATTCCATATTGTTCATCATGAAAATCTTTTCTCTCTGTCTAACATTATAACGTTGGACAAGGATAGCAATACTCAAATAAGTATTCTCAAAAACATTGATTTTTATACTCATGATCACTCACCATAATTTAATTGTTTTATTACTAACTTGTTTCACGGGAGATTGGCAACACTGGTTTCGGGTGACCAGTGTAAAAAATACACGTTTCATTTCTTAAAAGTAGACAAAGCTGGACATACATGGTGCGAACGCAACGCTTCCGAAGAACGGCGACAGGTGAAAGTAAAAACCAAGTGTTATTTACATAAAAGTGAGGAATTTAATTATTATTTTAAGTGATAATACTTGTAATCAACTGCTCAAGGCTGATGTTGCATGAATAACACGAAAACAATTATTCATTTTGTATTTGTTGACGTTTCGTGACGTGGTCGTGGTGGCCCAGAGGTTTAAGACGCCCGTTTCTCATGCATGAGGGTTGGGTTCGAAACCTACCAACGGCAAGTACCAATGTGACTTTTTCCGAGTTATATGTACTTTCTAAGATTATTTAGACACCACTGACAAACGGTGAAGGAAAAACATCGTGAGGAAACCTGGACTTATAATTTCTAATTATAAGTTTGTAATCGCCAACCCGCATTGAGCAAGCGTGGTGGTTAATGCTCAAACCTTCTCCGTGTGAGAAGAGGCTTTGCTCAGCAGTGGACACTTATAGGCTGTTGATGATGATGATGATGATGATGACGTTTCAAAAGTACCAAATTATGGTTTAATTGAAACAAATGCTTTGACTTTAACTTTGACAAAAACGATTCAAATGGTAAAAACTGTTTTGTCAGCGTTTTGGAAGCGTTCCGTTTACACCATGTATGTAAACCTGTTTACCCCCTTAGCCATTAAAAATCTTTAGTTCTCAGTTAAATTTGCACATCATAGATGGCGTTCCAATCGTTTTAGAGGTCCGTCTCCCGTGAAAAAGTCGAAACTATTTAGTAAATTACCAACTTATTTGGGGTTTTAAAATTAAAAAATATATGTACACTTATACTAAAAATATACATAAAGACTAATTTTATATGGCTTTCACTACTTCTTATACAATAATTAGTTTTATATAAAACAGACGCGAACTCACCTTAAGACACTGTTATAGACATTATACAAGTTTCATATTAATCGACTTCCAAAATAGAGCTCCAGTTTGACCTGAGGGCTTACTCTTGAATCCAATTCCGATCGATCGACATTGGTATTGCGAAATTTCGTACTCTCGAGTTGCAACACTAGCGCCCATTGCATCCGTATTGCGTGGATATTGAGTGAACTAAACGGTATTGAGTTTGTCTTTATATTCCGTACTCTGAATGCTATTGTAACAGCTACGATTGTGGTTGTATAGTGTTGACATTGAATAATTATTGAGATTTTATTAGATTGAAATTGCATTGACATTGAGATTGGTTTCAAGAGTAAGCCCGATGTATGTACTACAGTTACGATTCAACTGAAGATTGCAAGATCGGCCCTTAGTATATTAATTAACCGACTTCAAAAAAAAGAGGGAATTTAAGTTTGAATTTTAAAACATTGTTTATAAAAGAATTGTACAGAAAAATACGGTCGAAATGCGAAGGTTTTTAGCCAAACGCCACTTTAGCGCTTGTCTACAGAGAGAGTAGAAAACTAAACGTATGGAGATGACACTGAGAAGTGTCAAAATTTATGTCAATTCCATATAATTTGGTTTTCTATTCTACAAGTAGACAAGCGCTAAATGGCATTTGGCTACAGCTGCTAAACTGAAACTCCTTTTTAGAAGTCGTTTAAAATGGACAGTCAATTTGATTGGATAGCAATATGTTGGACAATACTATAGTCACAACTTAAATTTTGTACATAAAAAATTTTAATATAATTAGATAACAAGATATGAAAATTGAATAAATCTATTTAGTCCATCAGTTGGATAATGAAATAATATCATTCATTTTATGAAAATAAGACAAGATATCTCGATACAACGAATCGTGTACTTGCCAACTAGTCAAATTCAATACTTTTTTCGAACTGTCAAAAACGACAGTTTTCTATGAATTTTGTACGAGATTGTGTATTGTGAGGTCACGGTTTTTTAGCGTCAAACAGAATACTTATTACTTATAATATTGCTTGAAAAATACTAAAATTAAGTTGTTCATAAAATCAATTAATGAAAGTGTGATTATTGTTTAGTATTTTATTGTATTGAACAGTCGAAATAATTTATTTTTGACTAAGACAAGTACCCAATTTAAAATCAGTCAGTAAAAAGCCGAGCAATAAAGTAAATGACTAAATTTTATTACAATGTTCGTCTGGTAGATTATTTAAAAACATTACACACGTATTTTTTAAATATCTTACGAAAACAAATACTATCGCCAATATATTGATTTGAAATATCGACATGACGTTTTAGCCCCCATTCCTAAACTTTGATTCGTTTTATCTAAGTATTGTTTTTTTATACGAGAAAATAAAAAATACGTGTCTAATATTTTTTCATTATCTAACTGACGGACTGATTCGATTTTTAATTTTCATACCCTGTCATCATGTCTGTCAAGTGTCAAGTGGTACTAGAATGGCACTATATAGTGTCCAGGCAGTCGTTGTCCGTCTGTCACGATTTTTGGCAGTAGGGACGAGTGGGCTTCTCATAACACACTCCTGTAAAAAAGAAAAGGGACTCTTTAGTAATTTGATTGCGGGTTCGATTCTTCGGTCGTGTTTATAGTATTCACTTCGCATCAACATCCTATAAGTGGTTGTTGAGCAAAAGCCTCTTCTCATACGGAGAAGGTTTGAGCATTAATCACCACGCTTGCTCAATGCGAGTTGGCGATTTCAAACTTATAATTAGAAATTATAAGCCCAAGTTTCCTTACGATGTTTTCCTTCACCGTTTGTCAGTGGTGTCAATAATCTTAGAAAGTACATATAACTTGGAAAATGTCACATTGGTACTTGCCGTTGGTAGGTTCTGATCACGGGTCACCACGACTATTTTACAGTATTATAGGTTTAAAAATGTCTAAATTTTAACGACCTGAAACATCTATTTGTGCGGGAATTGAACCCACAGTAAATCGCTCACTTGTACAAATTGGCACCAAAGACAAAATAGACTATGATTGTTGGAAATACTCGTCTATACTTTGCCTTGCGTGCGAGTCGAACCCAAACCGATGATACTATACAGATAACTTATAAAGTAAATAAATAACGATTCAATTATTAACAATAAATGTATGAAAAGGATTGTAACAAGACAAAATAGAAAATAAAATAATATGACGGGGAAAAGGAAGAAGAGCGGATAACAAATAAAAAAATAAGTGCGGGAGAGCCATGCTTTGGCATTACTGGGCCGCCGGTTCGACCGGAGTGATACCACGGCCTCACAGAAAACCGATGTGAAGCAACGCTTGCGTTGTGTTTCGTCGTGTGAGTGAGGTTACCGGAGGCCAAATTACCCTCCCCAGTCTCCCCAATCCCCGAATCCTCCACAATCCTCAAATTCGAGAGATTGGGGGAAGGGGGTGCGAGTGTAATTGTGTCCCTACTGAATCCCCCGCTGTGGGAGTGTCAGTATGGTGTCCAATTCGTTGGTGGTATCACTCCGGTCGAGCCCTGCAGGGCCGGACCATGACGAGCTCACACTTTCTTTATAAAAACGTTGCCCACACACTTTTTTTTAAGGAGGGGAAATCATCGAATGACTGCTCCCGCCTGGGTGAGGCGGGAGGGAGTGTCAGACTCTTACTGACTAAAAACCACCCCGTTCCTTCTCCTGCACGTCGAGCCGGAGCCCCGGTATCCCGTTAGGTTCTGCCCCCACACTAGTATTGTCTCCTGTGTCGTGTGTCCGTTTACAAACATACAAGTTCACATACACATCACACAGACGCGGAACTACAATCTGTGGATCACACAAAGAGTTGCTTCGTGCGGGAATCGAACCCGCGACTCGTTGCGTGGCAGCCAGTAGCACAGGTACCGCACGCAAGTAAGTTGGAAATAGTTTATTCTTATTAGTCGTTCCCTTCATTACTGAGGGTCGTGTGTAGTCTGGTACACGCGTAACTTGATGCTCAACCCTCCTCCAGGCGCCCCTGTCCTCTGCGGTCTTTATAGCTTGTGGAACTGTCAGGCCGGGGAGGTTCAATACAGCATCTAGCCAACGGGTGGGTGAACGACCACGAGATATTTTCCCGTTTACCTGACCGACAACCACAACCTTCTCCGGATTGTCTGGGTCTCAATATATTTACTAGAAAACGGTCCAAGACTCCATCAGCCACCTTCCAATTCCATCATCACACCAGCTCGATGGCACCATAATATCCTATTGTCATCAAATCTACATGCAATAGGGTAGATGACTAATTTGTATTTTAATGTCCGTCTGGTAGATTATTTTAAAACATTACACACGTATTTTTTTGTTTTCATACAGAAACGAATACTTTCGTCAATATATTGATTTGAAATGTCGCGTGACGTCATTTCTATGTACATCTTTGATTCGTTTTATCTAAGTATTGTTTTATTATACGACAAAATAAAAAAATACGTGTCTAATATTTTTTCATTACCTAACTGACGGACTAATTATATTTTTAATTTTCATACCCTGTCAACATCCCAATCGCCAAGTTTCACGTTGATACAACAATTCAAATGTATGTAAATCTAGTTCTTAGATTTTGTTACATACTTGGTTAGTCAAAGTCAAAATCATTTATTTCAATTAGACCAGGAAAGCACTTTTGAACGTCAACAACAAAATATTGAAACACTAAAAAATGTCAGTCCTCTACTTGATCTATTTGCTCGTTCCAAAGCGTAAATTCCTATGTAGAAGAATGAGCAAGAAACTCCATAAGTTACTCTTTTTTTTTATGGCATAAGCCCGTGAACGAGCAGACGGATCACCTGATGGTAAGCAATCGGCGTCGCCCATGGACACCTGGAACACCAGAGGCGTTACAAGTGCGTTACCGGCTTTTTGGGGATTAGGAGTTTGAGGATCGTTGGGGATTCAGGGATTGGAGAGATTGGGGAAGGGGAGGATAATTGGGGTCTCCTTTTTCAATCAGTTTCACAATACAACTCTTCGTTTACATTGTTTCAACGAAACAATGTTGCTGTAGGTTGACCTAATAAAAGCGAGTTAATAATATAAAGGGGAAGGAATTAATGATCAAAATGCCATTATCACCGTTAAAGGAAGAGCACGGGCCTGTCATGTTGGTCCTGTTCAGTCCTGTCCCTGTCAGTCCGGTCCCTGTCGGAGCCGCTGGAGGTAGACTTGCGTTCGTCCCTGGCGGTCTCCTTGCCAGTCACACGCTCCGAGCCGCCACTGGAGCCCCCGGAACCGGATACTACGCTTTCTTCTCTATTGTAGCTGTAAAAATAATAAGACATACATAACATCACGCCTTTTATCTCCAAAGGGGTAGGCAGAGTCGCACATAATACAGACTACGGGCTAATACTGAGATTTTCTTTAAAAACCCAGTAATACTTTGCCTGACCCGGGAATCGAACCCGAGACGTCTTGAACGGCAGGAGGCAGTAAAAATAAGAATAAAGTTAAATGTCATGTATATTATATCTTTTCTTTATCTTTATCTTTTATCTTTAAAAAAAAAAAAAAAACGTTGCCCCACACTAGGATTTTCTCCTGTGTCGTTGGTGCGTTTACAAACATACAAGTTCACATACACAATGACACCCAGACCCGAAACAACAATTTGTGGATCACACAAAGTGTTGTCCCGTGCGGGAATCGAACCCGCGACACGTTGCACGGCAGCCGGTTGCCCAGTCACCGCACCAACCGTGCAGTCGTGCAGCATTATAAGACGCTAGCTGTATGCACGACTTTGTCGATGAGAGAAATATAGCCTAAGTTACTCTTTAGTACATCAGCTACCTGCAAATAGAAGTTCTGTCAAAATCGGTTCAGACATTTCATGACATACAAAAAAATATTGTAACAAATGTTAGAATTTTTGTCTGTTTGTCTGTATGTATGTCCGGGCTAAACTCAAAAAGTGCTGCATGGATTTACTTCAAATTTTACATGAATATTACAAACAGGTCGGGTAAACGTATATACTATATATTATCACGCTATCATCTATGGGGGAGGAGGTATGAAACATTATTTTACGTACTATCCAAAGTCACTATTTTTTATTTTATTAATTTATTTACACTTCTGTATAACAAACATACGATGGCGGATTTAATGCCGGGTGGCATTTTATAACAGTCAACCATGGGGTAATGCAGATATGTGCAACAGTAGGTGTATAAGGTATAATGGTTTAATTTATGTGACACAGAAAAATCTATATAAATAAATTCATGATTATGCATAACTGTAAATACATACATATATCCGTATATATAGGTATAACATAAATTACATGAGATACATTATCAATATTACTAAATAACAATACTATAAAAGTGAATAAATAAATTGGGGATGAAACTACATATAATATACATACAAGGTGTAGTTTTGAAACCGTGTCATTTCTCGGGGACATGTCACAGAAGTCATAAAGGTTCAATGTAAAAGAAAGTTTCGGGCCAATAGTTAAAAATACGGCTATAATAAATCGTTCAAGTTCGACAGTATTTCAGAATAAGCGACAGCAATGTTTCTTATTGGAGTTTTATGGAATTAGGAATAATATCAATTACGTGTTTGAGTTTTTGTGTGTTAAGCCGCGTTATAAAGTCGCTGCCCAGGGAAATCAGAATGGCAAATAATCGCTGTTCATTTAAATTTAAGGTTCGGGAACACATTTATAAAAAGTGGCAAACTCAAAACAGTGGTAATATGTAGTCTATGTATTGCATTTATTTATATATTTATGTATTATATAGTAATTATATCATATTATATGTATGCATATTTGGGATATATATTTATTATATAATTCATTTTAAGTCCCTATACCCTTAGTTATGTATTATCGACTATAACAATCATATCTTCCCTCTTTAATATTTTATTACCTTAACTTCGTTATCTACTACTTCAAACTTTCTTTTTACAATTTTGCACCTACCGCTTTAACATTCTGTACCACCCAATGGTCGACTGTCAGATAATGCCTACGGCATTAAGTCCGCCAATTTCACTGTATGTGCAATAAAGTTTAATAAAAAAATAAATAAATAAAGCTAGTTACAAGACGGCGGTGTGTAGTTAGCACTTACAGATTTTCGTAATTTCAGAAAAATGAAAAATATTTACCAACAATTTTTTTTATTGATTCGGACTCAGAATCGATAGCAGAGTTACCTCCTAGAAAATGACGCAGCTTTAAAACAACACCTTGTATACTAAATACAATTACTAAAATGAAAAATTAAGTACGTGATGCGTCTATGTGTTCCCTTTGCAATAGTTCACGAACCTTAACTTTAAAACTAAGCCGGCTGGTTGCCGTCCTGACATCCGTGGGCAGCGCATTCCATAGCCGAATGGATTCGACAAAGAATGAAGAGTGAAGGAAGTCGGTCCGATGTGTGGGACATTGTAGAAGAAGATTATTAGTGGAACGAAGATATTTGCTGTGGTTTGCAACTATTCTATTATTATTTTTTTGTATTTTACAGTATTTATTTATTGACCGGCCAAGATAGTCTAAATAAATAAATTAATTAATTATACCTGTAACATTAATTCTCTTGGAATTGTAGATTCAAATCAAAGACATATTAACATTTAAAGTTTCAATCAGCTTTTACTATGCGGACAAAGTCGCGGGCATAGCTAGTAAAACTATAATTATTTAGATTGAAACTCACCCATAGACAGTATGTTCGCTGTTGAGACAGGAGGAATACTTGAATGGTATCGGCTGGTAGCCGTAGGAGCCGGCGTACGGCATGTATCCCGGACCCATTATACTGAAAATATACAAAAATACAATCATTATCAATGTCTCCTCACATAAAACCGACGTGAAACAACGCTTGCGTTGTGTTTCGTCGTGTGAGTGAAGTTACCGGAGGCCCAATTACCCTGCCCTTCTCCAATCTCCCTGAATCCCAACGATCCTCAAACTCCTAACCCCCAAAAAGCCGGTAACGCCCTTGTAACGCCTCCGGTGTTCCAGGTGTCCATGGGCGACGCCGATTGCTTACCATCAGGTGATCCGTCTGCTCGTTTACCGGCTTATGCCATAAAAAAAAATATTAACGGTAATATACACTTGGGACTGTAAATCGAGTGTGTCGTGGTAGCCGGGCGGTTTAAGACGCTCGCTTCTCATGCATGAGGGTTTGCCTTCGAAACCTACCAACAGCAATTACCAATGTGACTTTTTCCGAGTTATATGTACTTTCTAAGATTATTTAGACACCACTGACAAATGGGAGGAAAACATCGTGAGGATACTTGGGCTTATAATTTCTAATTATAAGTTTGAAATCGCCAACCCGCATTGAGCAAGCGTGGTGATTAATGCCAGTAAAAATCAATCCAGGTCGTAATCATTAATCCAACGACATAACAGGGTGTTTACTCTTGAAACCAATCTCAATGTCTAATAAAATCTCAATAATTATTCAATGTCAACACTATACAACCACAATCGTAGCTGTTACAATAGCATTCAGAGTACGGAATATAAAGACAAACTCAATACCGTTTACTTCATTCAATATCCACGCAATACGGGTGCAATGGGCGCTAGTGTTGCAACTCAAGAGTACGAAATTTCACAATACCAATGTCGATCGATCGGAATTGGATTCAAGAGTAAGCCCCCGAGCCACTAACGGTTTTCTTTTTGATTTCACCAAACTCCCTATAACATTAAAAAATAATATTCAGAAGAGTCACAGGTGCGTTGACGGCCTTTTAAAAAGGAATACGCTCTTCTCTTGAAGGTTTGAAGGTCGTATCGGTTCGGAAATACCGCCGACGACAGATCATTCCACAGTTTTTCTGCGCGAGGCAGAAAGTAACGTCAGAAACGCACAGTTGTGGCCTGCCAACCATCTATATGATGGGGGTGTATATGCTGTCGTGACGGTTGATGGTCGCTTATCCCATAAAACATCTGAGCGTATGGTGCGTCGCGTACCGCGCGCGCCTCAAAGAGCCATCAGACCACCACGGATGGGGCCCAATAGGGCCGATGCCCATACGGAGCCGCGGAGAACTTAACGGGTAACCGGGGCTCCGGCTCGACGTGCAGGAGTAGGAACGGGGTGGTTTTTAGTCAGTAAGAGTCTGACACTCCCTCCCGCCTCACTCAGACGGGAGCAGTCATGGGATGATGTCCCCCCAGTGCTGGTACGTACTTGGGGTTGGGCAGCGGCGCGAGCGTGTCGCTGAGCAGCGAGTCGGTGTCGGCGGCGCGCAGGCGCAGCGCGGCCAGCTCGGCGCACAGCTCGCCCGCCACGTAGTAGCACTGCTCCGAGAACGTGATCTTGTTCACCGTGTGGCGGATGAACCCGGCCTGGGGGCGCCACTTGCATTATTAATAATACGAAACACGTATTCAACAACACAATACAAGGTGTAGTTTTGAAACCGTAACATTTCTCGGGGACATGTCACAGAAGTCATAAAGGTTCAATGTAAGAGAAAGCATCGGGCCAATAGTTAAAAATACGGCTATAATAAATCGTTCAAGTTCGACAGTATTTCAGAATAAGCGACAGCCATGTTTCTTATTGGAGTTTTATGGAATTAGGAATAATATCAATTACGTGTTTGAGTTTGTGTGTGTAGAGCCGCGTTATAAAGCTAGTTACAATACGGCGGCGTGTAGTTCACACTTACGGATTTCAGTAATTTCAGAAAAATGAGAAATATTTACGAGTACCTACAATTTTTTTTATTGATTCGGACTCAGAATCGATAGCAGAGTTACCACCTAGAAAATGACGCGGCTTTAAAACAACACCTTGTATAACATCACGCTTTTTTATCCCCGACGGGGTAGGCAGAGGTGCACATTACGGGGTAGGCAGAGTCGCGGAGAACCTAACGGGTTACCGGGGCTCCGCCTCGACGCGCAGGAGAAGGAACGGGGTGGATTTTAGTCACTCCCTGCCGCCTCACCCAGTCGGGAACAGTCATTCGATGATTTTTCGATGATTAAAAAAACCGACTTCAAAAACGAATGACTAACGAAAAGTAAAAACTAAAAAAAGGAAAAAAATAACTAAGTATTATAGCTTACACACCCACTGATAGGTTAGAAGTCGGTGCCACAAACCCACAACAAAATAGTTAATGGACACAGTTGGTATAATGTGTAATAAAATTGTAAATAGCTTAATAATGTTAAGTAGGTATCTATTAAGGTTTTAATGAATAATTTTGTTTAAAACTTGTGGCACCGACTTCTAACCTATCAGTGGGTGTGTAAGCTATAATACTTAGTTATTTTTTTCCTTTTTTTTAGTTTTTACTTTTCGTTAGTCATTCGTTTTTGAAGTCGGTTTTTTTAAACGCAGTTTTTTAATTTTATTTTATACTTTTTAGTTTAGTACTTTGATATATATTATACACAACCCCCATGGATGCAAAGTTTTTATCAATACAAATTATTCAAGTTCAAACACCATGGATGGATACTCTTAACCATTGAGGAGTCCCTTAGCTATCATACTACTTCATCATTGGACCTTTAATAACCATCACACCCCCCCCCATCAGGTGTAACGACCTCAACCCAAACACAATATAGCTACTGATAACCGTTGAGGAGTTCCCTCAACTATCGTACTACTTCATCATCAGACCCTTATTGACAATTACACCCCACCTAGGTGTAAAGTTCTCATCAATACAAATTAATCAAACCCAAACACGAGATAGCTACTGTTAACCGTTAAGGAGATCCCTCAACTATCGTACTACTTCATCATCAGACCCTTATTGACAATTACACCCCACCCAGGTGTAAAGTCCTCATCAATACAAATTAATCAAACCCAAACACAAGGTAGCTACTGTTAACAGTTGAGGAGTTCCCTCAACTAGCTCTCGGCTCCATCATCAGATCGGCTCCAGACTTTTATCAAATTGTAGTGGTTTTCAATACTTAATGAAAAAATTACCAAATGCCCTAGTCGCCCCTATAATTTTTAAAAGTTCCCCTCGGTTTCCCTGGTCTTCCATCATCAGATCCTGATTTCCTTATCATGGGACCATTCTGGAACTATCTCCTTTCCAACAAAAAAAGAATTCTTAAAATCGGTTCATAAACGACGGAGATATCGGCGAACAAACATAAAAAAAGCATATATACAGTCAAATTGAGAACCTCCTCCTTTTTTTGAAGTCGGTTAAAAAAGGGTCCCCAGTTTGATTCCCGGGTCGGACAAACTATACTGGGTTTTAAAAAAGATCTCAGTAATAGCACGGAGTCTGGGACTGTGCCCGGTATATGGCAATAGGCTCAACCCCTATTACATGAGACTCATAACATAAATAGTGAAAAGTGGGTGTTACATTGTACAGTGGCATTAAGTGCCGTAATGTACCCCTATGCCTACCCCTTCCAGGATAAAAAGACGTGATGTTATGTTATGTCATGTTATCATAACAATTTGTAACACACAAATTACAATTTAATTGAACATCTGGAAAAAACTTAGATTCGTAGACTTTTTATTAACACCGGTACTTAGCTAACAAATATTACAGTCTACCTCTATAATAATAATGGGATGGAGTCGCTTCCTTCTGTGAACGTGACATGTTAGCAAAGGAGGAGGCTGAAAGGGAGAGGGAGGCGTCTAGCTGTCTCCCTCCCCGCCGTCAACACTGCGAGCTGGTAGCTGACCTTCGACTTCCATAGGAGACACCTGCGGGCGACTGATTAGGGGAGTCAGTCGTCCGTTGAGGGGGGGGGAGTAGGCGATAGCGGTATGTTCACGCGCGCCACACGAGGAAGGAAATCGTAGCTTTTGAGGGCTGCTACGTGGTAGGGTCGAGGGCAAAGTATTACTGGGTTTTTTTGCATCAGCACGGAGTCTGCAATTGTGTCCGTTATAGCGTCCCATGTAATAGGGGTGACCCGAGGAACACCGCGGTGGTTTTACCCGGTAAGGGGGCGTCCATAAAATACGTGAGGTGTTTTTTTTAATTGTCTGTCCCTCCCTCCCTCCCCCCTTGGTGAGATAGATTTCGTAAGATTTTATTCAACACCCTCCCCCATCCCCCAATCTCACGTGAGATTTTTCAAAATGTTCGATTTTCACATTAACGCGTTGGATTGTTATTGTAAAAATAAAAAAACACCATGTGCATGTACAATTAGGTCTTAAGTATGTATAATCCTTACTAATAATTTAAATTGGAAAGTGAGTTTGTTCCGCTTTCACGCCGTAACTACTAAACCGATTGCTTTGAATTTTTGCAGACGTAAAGTTAGAAGTCCGGATTAAATAATAAAGTCCTTTTTATCCCCGAAAAATGACAATGCCAGATCCTGACCCAGTCATAATATCATTTACAAAAACAAGTAAATTGATGAAAATAATTTTGACGAATTAGGAACCTTTTCACAATAAAACTTTTTATTTTTAAACTTGCGGTTTGCAATCTAATAAAAAAAGAAGTTCAATCCCGGAAATACTTTTTTGCAAGGCGTATTCCATATTGTCTAATGACTATTTGCGTTACATCATACGCATCGCTTGTACGAAACTATGAAAATAAAATAGTAAGTACATAACTGTAAAAAAGACATTATTATAGAGGTACATAAATATTATATCAAAAGTAGAATTATGTATAACATTTATTTATTTATTAATGATTACAGATGAAATCAGGAAAATATAAAATAAACGATTACTATCATTAGTTATGATTTTTTTTGTGTAACGAAACGTTTTGAAGCACTTGTCAGTTGTCAGCGGTCAGTGTCAATATTATCTTTCATTCCACGGAATATAGAATACAATGGAAGTAGGAAGTAGGCGTGGCACGCGTGCCACAACTAAGCAGTGTACTGCTTACTGGAGGCAAATTCGAGTTCAGTCTCGTTCGAACATCGCGTCAAGTTGCTAGTCTCGTGACAAATACATATTTCCTCAACTATGCCGTTTTGTTCCGTTTTCGCGTGTAAAAATGATAGCAGCCGAAAAATCGTAAAAATGGAGGTGTTTCGTATCATCGGTAAGTACAATTTTCATTGTTTTCTTGTAGAAATCTTATTTTATTTCAATTTACAAAAACGGTTATCAAAATAATATTATTTACTAGAACGGTTAGTCAAAATCAACCTTACGCCATCAAGATAAAGTTTATTTTGGATTTATTCCATTCAATAGAACATTCTCGCCAGTTCTACGCTACTCAAATATTGATGTAGTCAACTCACATATTGAATTTATCGATTGATATCGATGCAAGTGTAATGTAACATTTATTTAGATTATTTTTTTATTATTATTTTAGTGGTGACCCCGACGTGATTGGAAGCAACCTTTACTTCACGGAGCAGATCAGCACTGTCATCCTTATCGCCATCCCTCTCATTTATCACATTATCCATATAAAGTTTGTAAAAATTTATGTAATAGTTGTTACTTATATTGCCTATGTGAAATAAAAAAAATAGTTTTTTGAAAAAAGAAACTAATGAAAAATACGAACAAAATGGTTTTTGATTTACATGTAAATAAATACTTACCCTTTTTTGTTACGTTTAAAAAGTTATCAACGACATATTAATTTTATTATTTCGTCGAGTACCGTCTATTATTTTAATTGAAAAAAAAATTGTAATTTTCTTTGAGAGTATAACAAAATTTTGACAAGTCTGTAAAGTATCTACATTATTTTTGCACGCCGATGTTAAAGGCAAAATAAGAGGACGTAAGTTATTACAAAATTACAACTATCTGTACCTTATTTACGCAAATAAATAATTTTTGAATTTGAATTTGAATTTGAATTATAGACACAATTATAGAACAATAGGTTGTGGTCACCGGTGACCGCTTGGTGTTTGACAGTTTAATACTGTCACACTATCGCAGTCAATATTTTTTGTCACATTATTTTTAAAACACATTTTCATATTATCGATATTATTTTTATCTAATTAGGCTACATCACTATCTGAGTAGAGACCCGCATTCGAGCCAGTGATAAGTCATTCAAATATCACGTTTATTCTTACGACGGTAAAGTTCAAACCAAGTACCACTTTTCGTCGCTAGATGGCAATGTAAAACGCCATCTAGCGACGAATGGCGGTACTTGGTAGTCCAAAATATACTTTTTTATTTTGATGTATAGTGCATTGAATTTAAAGTTGCATATCGTATGATATTTTTTTGCATTTCGTTTACGCCCATTTTTTTTCTAACCTATCGTAACTTCCGATTTATAGTATGAGTAAATTATGAATGTATTAGTTTGGCGACACCGGTTCTGGCAGAAATATTGTTTCAAGCTACTTCCATTGTATTCTATATTCCGTGTTTCATTTGTTCTCTGCGTTTCCGTTGTTTTCGCGTTATTTATCATTATTGTTTTGTGTTTTAAACAAAACCGCAAGTTTAACAGGTTTCAGGACAAATGTCAAAGTATCGGTAATTAATACACTACACGATGCTGAATACTGCATACTTGTACATGACTTCTAATATAGTGGGTCAAAGATGTACTGAACACCTGGCATTGTCCTTTGATACTCCCGTGGGAAAACAAAAGTATTGGTATAGATGGCGCTGTGTGTATAATATTGGTATATGTCAAATTGGCTTTTTATCCTTTTGTGACGCGAGCAAAGCCGCGGGTAAAAGCTAGTCTGGAATAAATGAACTATGAAGTCGGTAAAAATAGCATAATTGTTTTGTTTCTATCAAAAAAAAAATTACGTGATATTTGCCGAAACCCCTATCCCACGTAAGATTAGATGAGATTTGAGTCTACCCCCTCCCCCCTTAAACATCTCACGTCATTTATGGACACCCCCTAAGAGACCGGCACCCCCCCCCGATCGTCCCCACGGCGTGGGAAGTCCACGAGGATTTCCATCGAGTTACAAAAAAAATGGTAATATTTGTTTTAATATAATTCATGGTACATACCTTGAGCATATGCGAGGCATACTTCCTGGCGTCCCTCCGGTCTGTGATCCCCGCGACGTGTTGAAGTATCCAGTCCACTACGTCGGCGCCAATGAACGCGTTCGGTATTGTGATCTTCAACCACATGCGGTCACGGATCTCTAGACCTGGAGAAAATTGGAGATATCTTTATGATTTCTAGTATAATTATTATACATATATGAAAGTTTTTTAATTAAGACAATAAGTGTAACAGTTTAAATGATTTAATTTTAATAATTATTTTATTTCTCAAAAGGTGGATAGTAGTAGTTATCCCCGAAGGGGTAGGCAGAGGTGCACATTACGGTACTTAATGCCACTGTACAATGTAACACCCACTTTTCACTATTTATGTTATGAGTCCCATGTAATAGGGGGTGAGCCTATTGCCATATACAGTTCCAGGCTCCGTGCTACTAATGAGAATTTTTTAAAAACCCAGCAACGCTTTGCCCGGCCCGGGAATCGAACCCGAGACCCCTTGCCTTGCAGTCGCACTTGCGACCACTCGGCGAACGAGGCAGTCTCTTCTTCTTTCTAATATTTATTCTTACATTTTCAATTGTGTCTATAATGACGGTACTCAACGAGTTTAACTGGACTTACCCGACTCCGGCCTCAACATAGCTCGGACCACCAGCGCCATATCCATGTTCACAGATAGCTGGGGCTCCAGGGCTCCGGCGGGGACCGTACTGGCGTCACTGGCGCCCCGCTCCGAGACTGACGACACGGGGAGGGCTGACAATGAGGGTGGGGGCGGAGGGTAGGCCTCTCGAAGCGCTTGGGTATGCGCTACCCATGCTCCTGTGAAATTTAAACATTGATTTTATTAGATGTGTGTGTAAAAGTATGACAGTTTCGAATGTTTTATTTTAAATTTATTTATTTACGACCCACCCCGGCTGCGCAAGGGTGCAATATGCATGTATTATACATATAAACCTTCCTTAAGAATCACTCTATCTATTAAAAGAAAGCACATCAAAATCCGTTGCGTAGTTTTAAAGATCTAAGCATACATAGGGACAGACAGACGGTGGATAGCGACTTTGTTTTATACTATGTAGTGATTCATTGTTCCTCTATTTCAGACAATCGGTGGCTCATATAAAATATAATACACAAATAAATAAAAAATACAATACATTTTTTTTATGTAATAAGCCGGTAAACGAGCATACGAATCACCTGATGGTAAGCAATCGGCGTCGCCCATGGACACTTGAAAAACCAGAGGCGTTACAAGTGCGTTACCGGCATTTTGGGGATTAGAAATTTGAGGAATGTTGATGATTCGGGGATTGGAGAGATTGGGGAAGGGGGTGATTGGGCCTCCGGTAACCTCACTCACACGACGAAACACAACGTAAGCGTTGCATGTATAGAAGTGTAGGAGACCTATGCTTCGGCACGAATGGGCCGGCTCGACCGGAGTGATACCACGGCCGAGCAGAAAACCGACGTGAAGCAACGCTTGCGTTGTTTCTCCGTGTAAGTGAGGTTACTGGAATCCCAATCTCCAAAATCGTAAATGCCTGAAATCCCAAACGGTTGGTAGCGCACTTGTAATGCATCTGGTGTCCCAGGTGTCCATGGGCGGCGCCGATTGCTTACCATCAGGTGATCCATCTGCTCGTTTGCCTGCAATATCCACTTACCCGGGTCAATAGGTCTGACAGGCTCTGTCCTGGGTATAGTGAAGTATCCTTTGGGGTTGGGGTCCCAGCATTTAGCTACTACCAGCTTGATGGGGCCAGGTTTCTGCACCACTTCGCGTAACACCCTCACGGCTTCATCATTTGTCATATCTTCGAAGTTCACGTCGTTCACCTGGAATTGTGGTTTGAAACCGGTTAGTCATGTTCTATTCTTGGGTCGAGTGAATTAATGCAATTTTTTTTTGTTTTATTATTTTTAGTAAATAGTTATGTCTGTGTTTTTTTTTTATGGCATAAGCCGGTAAACGAGCAGACGGATCACCTGATGGTAAGCAATTGACGCGCGACGTCGCCCATGGACACCAGGAACACCAGAGGCGTTACAAGTGCGTTACCAGCCTTTTGGGGATTAGGAGTTCGAGGATCGTTGGGGATTCAGAAATTGGGGAGATTGGGGAAGGGGAGGGTAATTGGGCCTCCGGTCACCTCACTCACACGACGAAACATAACGCAAGCGTTGCTTGACGTCGGTTTTCTGTGAGGCCGTGGTATTACTCCGGTCGAGCCGGCCCATTCGTGCCGAAGCATGGCTCCCCCACACTTAATATGTTATGCTCTCTTTTTATTTTGTCTTGTTTTAAATTAGTAATTAGGTACATAGATTTAGTTTTAGGCCTAAACTATCGCAATGGAGAAAACTGTAATGATAGTGTACAGGAACGGGAGGCAGGTGCTCTTCAATGACTGATTTATTTTTCTGGTTATAACTGTTATATTTAGAGGTAGAAAATCGTTTTATTTCTTAGTGGTTGCCGGGTAAAAGCGAGAAATTTTTTTTAAACAAATCTTATAACTACTAATTGACGTGCTGCGATTGGTCGTCGACAATTTTAGGTAAGGGTTTAAATAAATGTTCGATTTTAGATAGAGACTTTAAGTAAGTCAGTCAGTAATGGCGGAATACTGAAACGTTACTCAATTTTAAGTCGTGCTCAAATATCGTGCCATCTCTGTCATTTCACAAAGAATTTGTAGAGATAGAACTATACTTAAGCACGACTTAAAATCGAGTAGCGTTTCAGTATTCCGACATTAGTCAATCAATCAGAAATTTGTTTGAAGCATTCCCCAATTTTCAAGGTAGAAAGTAAATTTTCAAGGTAAAAATCGGTATGCCGACTATTCGTGACTAAGAAACTAAATTGTGCATGATTACATAACATCACACCTTTTATCCCCGAAGGGGCAGGCAGAGGTGCACATCATGCCACTGTACAATGTAACACCCACTTTTCACTATTTATATTATGAGTCCCATGTAATAGGGGGTGAGTCTATTGCCATATACCGGGCACATTTCGAGACTTCGTGCTACTACTGAGAATTTAAAAAAAAAACCAGTAATACCTTGCCCGGCAGTCGCACTTGCGACCACTCATCCAACGAGGTACCTAGGCAGACAATTGTACCGGCCATTTGGGGATTAGGAATTTGAGGATTGTTGGGGATTCAGGAATGGGAGAGATTGGGGTAGGCGGGGATGATTGGGCCTCCGGTAATCTCACTCACACGACGAAACACAACGACAGCGTTGTTTCACGTCGGTTCTCTCACAAAAAACGGCCGTGGTATCACTCCAGTCGAGTCGGCCTATTCGTGCAGAAGCATAGCACACATATTTTCACACACTTATGACTGAACAGTCATTACTGATTCACAAATTTTAAATATTACCTACTTCCGCGCGGTTTCAGACGCTCTGCTCAGCTCCTATTGGTCGTAGCGTGATGATATAGCCTATAGCCATCCTCGATTATCACTTGAGAAACTAAATAATTTATGAACAAATAAAAAGAAGTCATTCGAACAGAGTACCTTGTCCTTTCTTAAAGACCATACAAACTATGCTTGGGAGTGAAAAAACGGAGTCACTATATTTTCTTTTTCAGGTCTGGATAAATATTTTCTGTTAAAAGTTTTTTTTAACAATATATTATGATATCCTTTTGCTGTACAGAGATAGAGTTTTTTTGTTGTAAAGGGAATAATCTTATACTATTATATAAAGCGGAAGAGTTTGTCTTTTGTTTGTTTCTTTGAATGTGCTAATCTCCGTAGCTACAAGTCTGATTTGAATAATTCTTTTTGTGGCGTATTTATCGAGGATGGCTATAGGCTATAAAACATCACGCTAAGATCAATAGGAGCTGAGTAGAGCGTGTGAAACCGCGCGGAAGTAGCTAGTTATTTTTATAAAGTTACAGAGGGTTCAATAAAATTGAAAAATCGAATGCTAGTGGCTCAGTTTGTCTGTTTCCCGTGTCTCTGTTTCAGTTTTTCCAATTCCCGAATGTATTTATTATTGTCTAGAGATGCAGAATCTCTGTTATCTAGAGGACACAGGACTTACAAGTCAAGTTACAAATATTTGTAAACATCTTAAACATTATGGGAACACCATAACATGTATAGTAATCATGTAATACAATACTATAAACTAATAGCAGTCATGTTATGAGTAATATTAGTGTGAGTCGGTGTTAGTAAACCTAATATAATGAATTGTATCAAGTGACATTCTTTTCTGACTTTCTCATAGGACACAGACACAGGTGTGAATGTGTATGTGTGTAATCTTATACTTATCTATATATGTAGAAAAAAGGTATAAAGTAATCCTTACTAATATTATAAATCGGAAAGTGAGTTTGTTTGTTCCGATTTCACGCCGTAACTACTAAACCGATTGCTTTGAATTTTTTGCAGATGTAAAGTTAGAAGTCTGGATTAAATAATAGGATACTTTTTATCCCGGAAAAATTTGATATTCCCGAGGGAAAACAAAAGTATTGGTATAGATGGTGCTGTATGTATTGGTATATTATTATGTCACATAGGCTACTTTTTATCCTTTTGCGACGCGAGCGAAGCCGCGGGTAGAAGTTAGTTATACTATAACAATTTATAAACCTACCAACCACAGACTATTTGGATTGCCAAATAGTCTGTGGTTGGTTTAGACGTCAGTTTAATAAGAATTTTGTGTTATATACAGTATAATAATATGTGGAAGAATAAACATTAAATGTCATTTCTTCATTTATGAAGCAACACATTGGTTTTATAAGACTAAATCTTATGATTTAGAATTAAACAAAACCAATCTAAACACAGATTATTTGACAATTTATAGTAATCATTTTAAAATTGTCATTGTAAAGACAATTAAAGAACAATCGGTTGCAGTCACCGGTGACCACTCGATGTTTGACAGTTTAAAGAACACCTATTTTCTCTACATACATATATAAAAAATTAATCCCTTTTTCTCTTGGTCACTGCATTAGGCATGAATAGCTGGACCGATTTCACTAATTCTTTTTTAGTTGTATTTCTTATGTTAGGATGAGGTTCTTAAGACAGAAAAAATCCTGAAAATCCTATGGGAATGGAAGCAAACAGGATTGCGCATAAGAAGTCGCAGGCAGAAGCTAGTATGTTTATGTGACTGCACTAACCAGAACTACATGTTGAAATTGAATATTATGGTATTGGATAGTCCACTTATCGAGGAAGGTTACAGGCTATAAAACATCACGCTCCGAACAATAGAAGCCAAGCAAAATTGGTGAAACTGCATTGGAGCTACTTATAACATAAACAGTTCTTTCTTTCAACTTTTTGATCTGGTCTTTCCCATTACATTATGATTAAAGTGTTAATGAGGTCCTGTATGTTAGTATTGTACATAATTATAGCAACTAAGATAAGAATTCCTAAAGCCAAACCCTCATTTCTGGATGGATTTTTACTTTTTAGGCAACTGATACAAATAAATGTATAACATACCTGTAATATCATGTCTCCCGGTTCTATCCTTCCATCCAGTGCCACGGCACCCCCCTTCATGATGCTGCCAACATATATGCCTCCATCACCACCCTTATTCGACTGTCCCACTATAGAAATACCGAGGAAATTGACTGTATCCATGTTCAAAGTCACTGTTATAATGTGCATAGACATTGTGGAGTCCGTTATGGAGGAGTACGAAGACGTTCTCGACATCACCTGCGGTCTTTTACGTCTCCGTTGAGGTCTTTTGCGAGAACTCACTTGGAGGTGTGACACGCTACTGCATTCCGTCAGCGCTCGGTCCACAGACGCGTTAGTGTGCCGGCCAGTCGTCGTAGTGATCTCCGACTGACTGTCGAAGAGACTGGTCGAGTCCAAGTCAGAACTCAGCACCGATGCAGTCTCGTACTCCAAACCATGATTGCCGTACTTCGAGTGGCCGTTTATGCGTAATCCTCGGTATTTATACTTGTCGCACGAAGCTCGGTGGCCCGGCCGCGAGCTGATCGTGCTGTCCGTGTCCGTACAGGTGTCTCGAGTGACGGGCGCCGGAGCACCGTGATTTGGTTTGCCTTTACCAGCATTGCTATCAGTACACTGTGAAGCTCCATCGGAAGGGTTCGAACCCTCAGCAGACACTAACCACGACACTACACGACCGTTAAAACACGGTAAATGCGCGTTATCGTCAACAATTTCCTCTTTAACAACACCGAAATCATCGTCCATGGATTTGAAGAAAAACTTATAGTTCGGCCGATTCAACTGGTTTTTAAAGTCCAACAACGTCACTTTCTCCGGTGAAATTGGAATTTTCACTAAATAAGGAGTTTCCTCATCGTCTATATAATAAATAACTTTAGTCTCCTCCATTTTTAATGCATTTATTTATTGAATAACAACACCCTTACGATCTATAAATATCGGTCGCCATCACAAATATGGCGATAAAAATAGTTCTTCATTTAGACACCACGGGGCGCCTTTGGACCTTTCTATTTATCAAAACGTTCGGATACATTCACCAACCGTCTAAAGTCACAAAAACAGATGACAGAAAACTTTGAGAACCGCTGATGTTGTACTATAATCTGTGGAAATTTTACCGATTTGTTTTAACTGTGGCATTTGTTGATGAATTTTGAATTCAAAAGAGTCGTAAAGTCGTTTTCGTTTGTTGTTGCAACAGTTCTAATCAGTAAAATAAACTACAAAAACTAAATATCGACAAAAATGGCTTCAGAATCGAAAGAAACTTGGTTTCTGGATATTGTCGAGAAATTGGACGGTTTCTGCAAACGTGTAGACGGTAATTTACAGTGAAAAGTGTTTGTTGTCACAAAAACTATCTTAAATTTCTATACCTAACAATTTCTTTACTAAAAATTACAGAAAAGATCGAAAAAGAACAGCAACAAATGAAAGCATGCAAAAAGAAGACTGAATTGGAAACTAAACTTGCACAAGAAATGAAATTACACGTAAGTTTTCCAGAATCTGTATTTCCTGACGGGTATAACCTGGGTGTCTTCAAGGCCCGAGTGAATAGGTTGCTGATGGGACGACGTGCTCCATCGTAGGACGCATCATCGCTTACGATATAGTGGTCAAACGGCGGCTTATCAAATATATATGTAATAAAAAAGTTATCAATAAGTATTCTTCAACATAACAATAAAGAAATTTCTAACAATAATTACTCTGAACAGTGCTTGAAAAAGCTTCGAGCTACGATTCATCTGTATCACAATTTTTCACGCATTTTATATATAATCATAATACAATTGGGATGATGACAGGATATGAAAATTAAAAATCTAATTAGTCCGTAAGTTAGGTAGGTAATGAAAAAATATTAGACACATATTTTTTTATTTTGTCGCACAACAATACTTATATAAAATGAATCAAAGTTTAGGAGTGGGGGCTAAAACGTCATTTCTACGTATAAAATGTCGGTGCATAAAAGTGACGTCACGCGACATTTCAAATCAATATACTAATGGCTTGGTACGCAACGATGGCAAGAGACCCGATGGTATGTCATTATTGCCTTGGAAGATGGGTAGGCCTTTAGTATGGGACGCCACTTGCGTTGATACTCTGGCGCCATCCCATCTTCCAAACTCAGCGTGTCGAGCTGGTGCTGCCGCTGCTGCTGCCGAGAACCTCAAACGGCGAAAGTATGATAGCCTGATTGGCAATTATGCTTTCGAACCGTTTGGGGTTGAAACTTTAGGGCCGTGGGGCCCAAGTGCACATCTTCTTTACAAAGATATTGTAAAGAGGTTGGTTGACACTTCAGGTGATCGAAGGGCCGGCTTCTACCTTGGACAAAGGTTAAGCATTGCCATTAAACGTGGTAATGCTGCCAGTCTTTTGGGCACCCTACCTCACGATAATGATGAGGAAAATTTTTTTTTTTGATGCCTTATTATAGCTTGTTTATTTGTTATTACCTTTTCTTAAGATGTAAATATTTTAGTTCATAGTTATTTATATTTTAAGTTGTATATATTTTCATTTAGTTATAGTTAATATTAAAGGATTTACATTGTATGTAAAATTCAATGCGTTTAGTTATGCATATAATAATATCGTCGAAAGTATTCGTTTCTGAAAAAAAAAAAATACGTGTCTAATGATTTAAAATATTCCCAACAACTGATCTTTAAACACATAACATAACATCACACCTTTTAAAACCGAAAGGGTAGGCAGAGGTGCACATTACGGCACTTAATGTCACTGTACCTACAATACAACACCCACTGCTATTTTTATCTATTTTTCAACGCTAAAAAGAGATATTTTACAATCAACTCCAAATATAAACCTACTACTTGATCTTCAGAACGAGCTGACAGAGCGTCTCGCAGAGTTGGTGCGACGCGGCAGTGAGCTAGACCGAGTCTGTGCCACCTTCGAGTCACACCTCAGCATCGCAGACAGCGATAGAAATAGATTGGATAATGCCAAGTTAGTATACTAGAATAACATAACATCACACATTTTATCCACTAAGGGGTAGGCAGAAGTGCACATTACGGCATTTATATGCCACTGTACGATGTAACACCCACTTTAGACAAGATTAGACCTTTTTATCAACTTGCCTGCCTGTCTCAATATGAAGATGATAGCATACCTTAACTGCTTAAGCTCCAAACGATCACCGGTGACCGCTCTCTAACTCCATTATAGACCTTGTTTAGAGACCATTTAGGTTCAACGTAAATAAATAACAGTTTCCCATAATCTCCACTCATGACAGGCAAGTTGAAGATTTGACATAGTAATTTATCAATTATACCATTCCATTACTCTTACAGTTTATTTGAGTGTTAGACTCAATACAATACTCGTCCTTATGTTGACCTGTTTCAGAGAGACGTACCAGCTTGCTAAGGAGCTGACAGGCATCCGATGGGACTTCAGTGCCCCATCCAATGTGGCTAAAGGATGTATCCTTTTTATAAACTAAACTAGGTACTTCCGCGCGGTTTCACACGCTCTGCTCAGCTCCTATTGGTCGTAGCGTGATGTTTTATAGTCTATAGCCATCCTCGATAAATGCGCTATCCAACACAAAAAGAATTATTCAAATCAGACTTGTAGTTACGGAGATTAATTAGCGCGTTCAAACAAACAAACAAAAAAGCAAACTCATCCGCTTTATATAATAGTATAATATAATAGTATAAAAAGTATAAGATTTATGTTTCTAAAAAATGAATTCCTTAACTGCAAAAAATACAGATATAAAAAGTGAATCCCGCAAGTTGCTCCAGCCTATAGAACTGGACATGTCTAGTGGAGCCGACAGTGGAGCCCTGTGGGCACTGCTGCAGACCACCGCAGCGCCCGGCTGGCCGTTCCAGGGAGACAAAGAGAATAGACCTTGTAACGAAGTTAAATAAAATAAAATGTAATTGATAAGTTATTTTAAGTGCCACTTCACTTTAGGACGTAGCAGCGCGACAGAAGCACGTTCCTTCAATGTTATAGAGTCGCTGCCGCGCCACAGTTACGTTCAGTGTGGCGCACTTGTCGCGGAGAAGCTAACGGGTTACCGGGTCTCCGGCTCGAACTGCAGGAGAAGGAACGGGGTGGTTTTTAGTTAGTAATAGTCTGACATTTCCTCCCGCCTCACCCAGGCGGGAGCAGTCATTCGATAAATTACCCCGTTAAAAAAAAGTGCGGCGCACTTCTTTTCTGTAATGGACGGTAAAACATTGTTGCTCCTGCGCGGCTGACGCACTGCTAAAGTCGCCTAAATGTGTAAGAGCTCTTAGACTTCTTACTATATATACATATTAATATTATAAATGCGAAAGTTTATATGTATGTTTGTAACCCAATCACGTCAATACGGCTGAAGGGATCGGCATTAAATTTGGAACAGGGATAGATCATGGTCTGGAATTACAGTGTGCGTTACCCAGGCTAGATGTTGTCGGAAATGGTCATTTGATCTTATAGATAACTAGCGACCCGGCCCGGCTTCGCACGGGTGCAATATGCATGTATTATACATATAAACCTTCCTCTTGAATCTCTCTATCTATTAAAAAAACACATCAAAATCGCGTTGCGTAGTTTCAAAGATAAGCATACAAAGTGGCATTAGGGACAGAGAAAGCGACTTTGTTTTATACTATGTAGTGATTAGTTGTGGAGCTTCTGTAATTGTTGCGCACATTTTTTAATTTGTTGCGCTTATAGTTTCTTAATTATTTCACAAAAACATTTCCTGCTGGGGTAACGTTACCCCAGCCAGACCTTTGTCTTTCTAATGGGAATATTTCAATAATTACTAGCTATAAAATTAGTTGTCTAGATGAAGTAAATGTTGTGCCTTGTTTTGTATTTTTTGTTCTTTCATCGGTTGCGAAGTTATTCGAGATTCTGCTGAGGTAACGTTTTTGGTTTTGTAGGATCTTTGAAATGGTTAAGTGGATTCTTATCATATTTTGTGCATGGCTTTTTAGTAATTAGTTTAAATTTGTTCTGCAGTAAAAAAAAAACAAAATAATACATAGCTGAAAGGTTATTTCATTAAATAGAAAACACTTAAATTGGTCCTAGCACTCTCAATAGGAGCTCTAAAGATTTACTACAAACGTTACGAAAACCATCTGGCTGGGGTAACGTTACCCCAGCAGGAAATGTTTTTGTGAAATAATTAAAAAATTATAAGCGCAACAAATTTCAAAATGTGCGCAATAATTACAGAAGCCACACAACTAATTATCTATAAGATTCAAATGACCATTTTCGACAACATTGGCCTGGGTAACGCACACGGAATTACACATAGGCTACTTTTTTCCAGGGAAACGCGGGCAAAGCTGCCGGCTGAAGTAGTAAATTTTAATGTAATTAAGCATATACAAATAATATTACGCCTCTTATTCTCTGAAGGGGTGAGCAAAGTTTTAACTTTACTACTATAGAATTTTCGCAAATATGTACTTTGCAAACATGACAATAGTGTCAAAGTCGAAGCATTAACTAATCCTTGATAAGGCAAATGGGCACTTTAGAAACGTCAAATTAAATTGTCAGTCACTGACAATTCAATTTGGTAGGCGCTCGTTCCAAAGTGTAGTTTTGAATGGCGAAGAACGAGTAAAGAAATTACATCGTTACCCTTTAAAAAAAATGTTATTTACAATCTCACAAATACGTTATAGTGCTTTGCCTGACCCATGAGTCCAATCCGTGAATTATTCTTCAGTTGTTCTGTAGTCGGCACTTGACCAAGAGACAGAATAATTATTTAATGTCTACGCAAAGATTTTTAAACACTGTAAAATAGTGAAAGCTGATGTTGATCTGTAATCTGTAAATAACAATAAAAATACATTATTTTAGTTAAAAAATATTCTTTATTTTTCTCCCAAATAAATAAAGATACAAATAATGAATCACTATAGGTACTAATGATATATAACATAAACCTTTTGAACGCCAATCACATGTATACAAGTTCCAGCGCCAACGACTTGATATGAAGTATTTGGAGACAAATAGAGACATGCCTTCTGGAACACACGTCTAATAATTACAATTCTTTTCTTTTATTATGAGAAATATATGCAGGTTTTCATATGTTGTATGGTAGTTTTAAGTGTAGGAGACCCATGCTTCGGCAAGAATGGGCTGGTTCGACCGGAGTGATACCACGGCCGAGAAAGAAAACCGACGTGAAGCAACGCTTGCGTTGTGTTTTGTCGTGTGAGTGAGGTTACCTAAAGGCCCAACTAACACCCCCCCCCCTTTCCTTCCCCAATCCATGAATCCCGAACAATCCTCAAATTCCTAATGTGGTGCATAAGACGGTAAACCAGCAGATGGATTACGAATTTGAGAATTGTTGGGGATTCAGGGATTGGGGAAGTCCTCCTTGGGTAATTGGACGAAACAACGCAAGCGTTGTTTCACGTCGGTCTTCTGCGAGGCCGTGGTATCACTACGGTCGCGCCGAAGCAGGGCTCTCCATTGTATGCTTTGTAACGAAGCCATATCTTTTGTAACTCAGTCGACTCTAGCCCTTTAACCGCCAAGATTCTGAACTTTCAACTTACCTCCAGCGCCACGTCACTTTAGGTATAAGTTGGAACAGTGTTGGGAACACTTAATATCGATATAGAGGTATATATTCTTTATTAATTAAAAAATTAAAATCAATGTTTTATTTACCTACTTAATAAATAATCTAAAAATTTTAAATTTTCAAACGAAGTATACGAAAATGTGTATTCGGGAAATGGGCACGGCGTCGTCCGTTCTCCTGCTGGCGACGGTGACGATGCTCCACGAGCATGTAATATTTTCATGTAAACTTCTGAGCGGATTTCCGACCGTACGGTTTCCAGCTCCAAAGGTTTTAAAGATGCAAAGTATTCATTTCGTGAATCACTTGGTCTCTGATCAAAAACTTATGCGTCACCATCTTCTAACTTTGCATAATGGACACATTTGGTTTTGACTGTGTTGATTTATTTGAGAAATAACAAAAACCCAAAAAGGGGGTACAACACTAGTTGCATTGAGCGATAAATGTTTAACGTGATTTACGGTGACGGCGCTAAGGCAACTCACAATACAGCGCTATAATCTCCTTGGCCGCACGTAATCTTACGGTGATGGCGACCGGCGATTGTCCGCACTAGTGCGGTTCTGCGTTATAAAATTTTTATATTATTGTTATAAATATTAAATAATTTTAAACTTAAATACATTTTAATTAGTACAAATTCTTGTATCAAAGTAACACTATGGTTATTTTCTAATGAAAGTATACACTTTCATTGCAAATAGTGACAGTAATATCTATAGTGCCTTGTTTGTTCTTAGGCAACCTATTAAGTATTTTTCGAATTCGCCCCATCCCTAGTACTCGTAAAATTACGTGATTGGCGATACAGATAATGGAGACGGTGACCACAATTTAATTAAACCTCAAATTTCACAGTATTTATCATTCAAAACATTGAGAAATATCTATAACAATAAAGATTATACCCTACATCTTGAAATTGACAACATTTTATATGGAGTTTGTGCACTATATGAAGATTTTTAATAAAATAACGTGATTGTACGTATGTGGCGATTCGGACACAGCTTTCGAAAACCGTAATATTACGTTGTCGGCGGGTTAAAGGGCTAGACAACCAAACCTCTAACTGTACTGAATCAATATTTATTTTCTTACCCGCATACTAAATAACTTGGTTTGTTGTTAACGTCATACATTTTTCGAATAATGTCATACCATAATCATATTTTTTGCTAAAACTAAAGAATTATATATTTAGAATTAATAAGTAAATAATACTCATGTTTGAGACCACCAAAAATTGGGATAATAGTGAAAAATAAATTATTTAGGCTCAAATAATACTATTTAAAATACATATATTAAATCAAATCATTTATTTGCTAATATGGGTCAATTAAGTTAGTAAATAAGTAGATACAGTTCCGACCATATTTATTTATTTATTTATTTATTAAAACTTTATTGCACATATAGCGAAATTGGCGGACTTAATGCCGTAGGCATTTTCTGACAGTCGACCATTGGGTGGTGCAGAATGTTAAAGCGGTAGGTGCAAAATTGTAAAAAGAAAGTATGAAGTAGATAACGAAGTTAAGGTAATAAAATATTGAAGAGGGAAGACATGATTGATATTATAATATACAATTTAGAAGTGACCTCGCGCCTTTAACTCATGGGGGTAGGCAGAGACTATGGAACGCCAATTACTACGATTCCTACATACCTCTTTCCCTTCATCAACAGGCATCAGTCTTTTCATGCATGCTCGTCGGTTAAGGGTACTTTTAATTTGGCCCTTTTTTAATATATCGCCAATCTGGTCGATATAAGTCCGTCTAGGGTGCCAACTATCGACGGTCCCATTCATATCCGCTCTGTATACATACTTCTTTCCTATTCAGCTTCATAATTTAAAAAATCTAGATCATATAAAATAATACTTTCCTAAATCTAAATTATCTAATAAGCTAGGTAATACTAATATTGATATCACAATGTTTAGAAAATCTATTTTAAATTCACAAAATAATATACTTAACATTACGGCTAATTAATACTAGAGGGTATAGGCCGAGATTATTATTTTGAATAAGATTCATTTTCATCTTACTTAATATCCATTCCGTACAATAAAATCGTAGGAAAGTGAAAACTGTACACCAAATATTTTTTAAACGAATGCTTGGGGCGTCATCTAATATCAATATCGAAGCCAAAAATATGGTTTCTACAATTTTTTCCTGTTTCTCTGTATGTGTATCTGGGTTAAACTCAAAAAGTACGTGTGCGTTACCCTAGCTATAAAACTAATTTTATAGATAGTTTCCCATTAGAAAGAAAAAGGTCTGGCTGGGATAACGTTACCCCAGCAGGAAATGTTTTTGTGAAATAATTAAAAAAGTATAAGCGTGTGGGGCTTACAAATTTAAAATAGTGCGCAACAATTACAGAAGCCGCACAACTAATTATCTATAAGAGTCAAATGACTATTTTCGACAACATCTGGCCTGGGTAACGCACACAAAAAGTAGTGTATGGATTTACTTAAAATTTTGCATGAATATTACTAACAGGTCGGTTCAACGTGTAGGCTGCATATTATCACGCTATCATCTACGGGGGAGGAGCTGTGAACCACTATTCCACGCGGACGAAGTCGCGGGCACAGCTAGTAATATTATAAATGCGGAAGTTTGTCTGTATGTTGGTTCCTCAATCACGTCAAAACGGCTGAAGGGATCGGTATGAAATGTGGAACAGGGGTAGATTATGGTCTCGAATAACACATAGGCCTACGGAAACGGGCGCGCAGCTGGCAGAAGCTAGTATGTACATTTATCAAGCAATCTTCAATCTATCAATATGCTGAGGTCCGGCCTGTACAGCATGTATCCTCAATAGATGTCTGACTGCGTTCCTACGTCTGACAAACGTGTTCTGACATATTCTACATTTGAAGGAGTATTGCGGCGCCTTGTGGCGGTTTTTGTGTATCCTCATCAGGGTGACAGATTTGAACCGGGCAGGACATTGGTCGCACTGTAAATAGAGAAAAATAAACTTAAAATATTATTCCGTATATTTTTTAGTAATAAGACATTTTCAAAAAACGAGAATGCTCAATGAATGCCTACTTTGCTCAAGAATCGAACCCGAATCGAGTTAAACCGACCAACGTTATAGGCATGCTGTATCATCATCTCTAATCTTCTATACATCTATACATACATATAAATAAAAATGAATTTCCGTTCGTTAGTCTTGCTAAAACTCGAGAACGGCTGAACCGATTTCGCTAATTTTGTTCTTGAAATGTTTATGGAAGTCCGGGGAAGGTTCAAAAGGAGAGAAAAAACACCTTGTACCACCGCAGCTCTTCACGTGGGTGTAGTATACCCGACTCAGGGACTAGCATAGAGACAAAGTCAAACCTGAGGGCTGTAGACCAGCATTACACTGACACGATCTGTATGTTATACGAACCTGTACGTTTTTATCAGGGAGATGTATGGCGACGTGTTGGAGGTAGCTACTCTTGCGGTGGAAGCCGGCGCCGCACTCGGAACATACGAACGGCTTCTCACCAGTGTGGAGGCGCTCGTGAATCTGTAACATAATATCATCACATTACAACACTTAATGCCCGTGTACAATGTAACAATCACTTTTCACTATTTATGTTATGAGTTCTATGTAATAGGTAACCCTATTGCCATATACCGGGCACAATTCCAGACTCCGTGCTACTACTGAGAAAAAAAAACCAGTAATACTTGGCATGACCCAGGAATCCAACCCGAGACCCCTTGCCCGGCAGTCGCACTTGCGACCACTCGGTCAACGAAGTAGTGAGAAAGGAGTGCGTAGAGAAATATCCTCTTCATAATCATCCTACAGCCAGAAGACGTCTACTGCTGACCATAGGTCTCCCCAATGACTTCCATTAAAAAATCCTGTATTTTTTGCAAACGCAATGCTCCCGAAACACGGCGACAGGTGATGGTGAAAAACAAATTTTATTTTTATAAAAGTAAGGAAAAACAAACTATTTATAAAGTATCAAAAAACTCGTCCGCATCGACGTCAGTGGGGAAAGTACCCAGAAGGCTGGCAGCATTGCCACGTTGTATGGCAATGCTTAACCTCTGACCGAGAAAAAGACCTATAATTAATTTTAATCTTAAGTTGTATATATTTAATTTAGTAATATTTAGTTTTAATTTTATTTAAGTAATAGTTGTAATTTAAGTTTTTTATTGAAATAAACGATAAAAGTAAGGAATTAAATGCTTCTTACATTTACTAATAGTTGTCAAGCTCAAGGCTTTTTTTTTGAGTGGCGGAAATCATCCAATGGCTTCTCCCGCCCGGGTGAGGCGAGAGAGAGTGTCAGACTCTTACTGACTAAAAACCACCCCGTTCCTACTCCTGGACGTTGAGCCGGAGCCCCGGCAACCCGTTAAGTATTCTGTGGTTATTGGCATCAGCTTCTATTTAATGAAATAACTTTTAAGCTATGTATTTTGGTTGTTTTATTGCAGAACAAATTTAAACTAATTCCTAAGAAGCCATGTGCAAAATATGATAAGTTTCATAACATCTTTCATAATTTTTCATCTTGTTGTAACATAGGACAAATTCATATACGAGTCACAAATATATTTATATGTATAATGATATTTATATTATATATAATTATATATATCTATACGATTATATTTACGTATTTTATGTATGCTTTTGATACCCTTTTATTAATTTGGATAAATACCACTATTTCTCATGACTGTTTTGCAGCTTACCACCTACCACATACATTTCTGCACTACCCAAAGGATGACTGGCAGAGAATGCTGTTAGCATTAAGTCCTCCTTATGCAATTGTATAAAACTTAAATAAATAAATAAATAAGAATCATCTTAACCATTTCAAAGATCTAGCAAACCAAAAACGTTACCCCAGAAAAATCTCGAATAACTTCGCAACCGATGAAAGAACAAATACAAAATAATCCACAACATTTACTTCATCCAGACAACTAATTTTATAGGTAATAATTATTTCAATATTCCTATTAGAAAGACAAAGGTTTGGCTGGGGTAACGTTGTGGGTAACGCACACGATGGCTCCTTGAGGCGCGCGCGCGGAACGCTCGGCGCCGTACTCTCGGGTCTGGTTCTGATTGACAGGCCCGTGGATATTGCATAAATAACACGAAAACAAAAACGTATTCAAATTGGGATGATGGTATGAAAATTAAAAATCTAATTAGTCCGTAAGTTAGGTAATGAAATAATATTAGACACGTATTTTTTTATTTTGTCATATAATAAATACTTAGATAAAACGAATCAAAGATTAGGGGGCTAAAACGTCATTTTTACGTATAAAATGTACATAGAAGTCACGTTACGCGACATTTCAAATCAATATAATATGTCGAAAGTATTCGTTTCTGTAAGAAAATAAAAAATACGTGTCTAATGATTTAAAATAATCTACCAGACGGACATTAAAAGAAAACACTAATAGGGTTCAAAATACAACGACTATTGTGTTCTGATCTGCTAGTTCGATAAATGCTCTAAAAATACTCCTTTATTTGAAGTTGGTCAACCCTATCAAACTCATGTAACGAAACCATAGCGCGATCTATATCGATCCCAACGCCATCTATCGGGCGAGGGGTAAAACTTTTTAATACAAATTGATTGCTGTGGTTTCTAATTTACATTTTAATAACAAACAACCCTATTGTAAAAACAATTTCTTTTTGTCAGCGTTTCGGAAGCGTTCCGTCGTCACCCAGTATTCTTAAAGAAATATTAATATTTAAATGTTCTAACCTTAACCTGCTCCGCATTAGAAGCTCTATAATCACAGAAGGAGCATTTGTCTGTCTTCTCGTACCCGTGCTTAGCTCTGCAGTGCATCAGTAGGAGGCGACGGGTTATGAACTTCTTGCCGCAGTGCTGTGGACGAAAATATAAAAAAATAAGTATTTTTCTAGCTATGTTAAAAAAATATTAATTTAGGTTTCACCTTTTGCTCGATTCGTTTTCATCGTAACATAATGTTTTATGGCTCCTTCGATAAATGCACTATACAACACTTATTTTTTTTTTCAATTCCAAAATCTATTAGTTTATCATTATAATTAATGATCTGCCGAGACCCGTTAGCGCTGCTAAGTGTTTATTATTTGCAGACGATTTAAAACCATAACACGCAGTTAAAAATATCTCAGATTGCAGTGATCAGCAACGGGACATAGACGTAATAGCAAAATGGAGTGACAATAATCGACTGTATTTGAATGGGTCAAAATGTAAAATTATAACCTACACACGCGCTCGCAGGCCAATAATTGCCAATTATGGGTTATAGGGTAGACAATTGGATGGAGTTAAGATAATAAGAGACTTGGGACTAACGTTAGATTCAGAACGTAAATTTCAGACAGCATATGATAAATGTTTGTGGGGTGCTAATAATTTGTTGAGATTTGTGATGAGCATTTCGTCTGACTTTAAGGGAATTGAAGCAGTACTAACGTTATACAAGGCTTATGTGCGTAGTCGGCTAGAGTATAGTGCTGTGGTGTGGGATTCCCACGAAACAAAATACTCCATCCTAATTGAGCTAATCCAAAGAAAATTCGCTCGATTTGGAATTCGCTCGTACAGGAAGACGTACGGATATTACCCCTACCTTTAACCCTCAATGTATGTCTCAGGGATGTTAGGACTTAAACATTTCCTGCTGGGGTAACGTTACCCCGTTAGCATTAACGTTAGCTATAAAATTAGTTGTCTAGATGAAGCAAATGTTGTGCTTTAATTTGTACTTGTTTATTCATTATTTGCGAAGTTATTCGAGACTTTGCTGAAAACTAATTTTATAGCTAGTAATTATTTAAATATTCCCATTAGAAACAAAAAAGCCTGGCTGGGGTAACGTTACCCCAGCAGGAAATGCTTTTGTGAAATAATTAAAAAAGTATAAGCGTAACAAATTTAAAAATGCGCGCAACAATTACTGAAACCACAAAACTAATTATCTATAAGATCTGGCCATGGTAATGCACATGTATACGGCAATAGGCTCACCCCCTATTACATGGGACTCATAACATAAATATTGAAAATAAATAAAGTGCCGTAACGTGCACCTCAGGCCTTCGGGGATAATCACTCGCTTGGTGCGTGTTTGCAAATAACTGCACGGTAAGCGCTGTAGCTGGGAAACTTTCTGTCGCCCAAGGTGTCGCGGGTTCCATTCCCGCACGGTACAACTTTTTGTGTGATCCTTGATCCTTAAATTATTGTACCGGGTCTGGGTCATGTGTATAATGTGAACTTGTATGTTTATAGATAACATAACATCACGCCATTTATCCCAGAAGGGATAGGCAGAGGTGTACATTATGCCACTGTACAATGTAACACCCACTTTTCACTATTTATGTTATGAGTCCCATGTAATAGGGGGTGAGCCTATTGCCATATACCGGGCACAATTCCAGACTCCGTGCTACTACTGGGATTTTTTTTTTTGAAAAACCCAGTAATACTTTATAATATGTAACCCAGTAATATGTTTATAAATGCATCCATGGTAAAAGAGAAAATCGTAGTGTGGGGAAATGTTACAGAAAATAGAAATATTCTACAAGGGCTCTGAATTATTGCGTGCCCAAGGCATTGTCTAAGACGGCCCTGCCTATTATATTAGGTACATGGAAACCAATGTAGTTCTATTTACTTCAGATTAAATTACCCTTTTGACCGCTGAGGTCGATTATAGCTGACAAATTAAATGTACTTAAAAATAATGTTTTCTTGTCTACTGTGATGGAGCACAACATACTTTGTTTGTAGCCGACCATGGTGTCTTAAAGGTTAAAAAACTCTTGATTGTCTTGAGTGCTACAAATTAATATTAGGATATATTTGTACTTACTTCGCAAACCACGTCAAATCCAGTATGAATCTTATAATGATTTCGTAAAGACAGTTTAGACGTTAAAATCTTATGACAATATTCACACTCTATCTCCTCTTTAACTCCCGTTTTCTTCTCTCCATCTTCTTTTTTCCGTCTCAAAGTCCGTTTAACGGGCTTATCACTCTTTTTACTTCTTGTTTTTCTTTTGAAATTATTTTCTATTTCTTTATCTTCTTGATCTTTAGAATCATACATTAAATCTTCGTGTTTCTCAACCTCATCATACATTGTGTAATCATTAATTCCATTATCGTGATTGTGGAAATCGTTAACTAAGTCCGTTATGTCTATTGATATTTTGCTATCGTTGTCTGCTGGGAATATGTCTGTTTCTAATTTAACGCTGCAGATTGGATTATCGTTAAGTCTCACTAATAACGATTGGTAGGTTTCTTCGCATTTTTTTCTGAATTTGTATGATGTGTTTATGAAGTTTATACATGTTGTGCACATTTGTTGAGGTAGTGTATCGTTATATTCGACCTGAAATCGTTTTAAAAAACTTTAAAATAGTTTTTAAACTTACAGATGCATTGATATACTTGCATGGTTAAATAAATTTTCTGGTTAAAGATAATTGTTGGACAAGTCACAATACAGAATTTAAAGTATTCCTAAACTTTACCTTAAGTCCAGAAGCTGAGAAAATAACTTCGGAATATTTTTCGTGTTGATTCACGAATTGAAATATTGGGTGCAAAGATTCCACGCTTAGACATGTTCTACAGCAGTTCCAAGTGTCCATATCAATAAATATTGTAGGATATACTTGTTAATTATTAATTTAATTAATTTTTAAGTAATAATTCTCATTAGAATCATTCATTTTACATAAAAAAATAGGAACAAAACAAGAACTTATTGACGCTACGAAAATGACATTTACGTTTTGTTTTATGTAGGTACAGGTAGACGTTTTCTGTTTTAAATACTTTGTTTTATTGTAGTAAGTAATATAATCTACCTCGTTATATAAATAACAAAAAACAGACAGTCACAAATATTTTTCATGTTATTTGTAGAACTAAAAGTTAATTAAACTTCTCAGGCTCACAGACCATTTATAAAACTAAACGTAAAATTAAAACATCTGTTACTTCGACATTGCCAGTTAAAAATTACAAAATTCTACTAATCACACACACTCATGAAAATTGGTCTGTAACTTTGTTTGACTTCGATATTTCAATCTGTATTATTAAAAAGCTGACTAATCTAATGTGTAAACTTACAATTCTATCTCGAACGTCCTTACAAATATTTATAACATTCAATTTTCAAAACCTGTCAAAACCTACCAATAGGTGCTTAAAAGTCAAAGCAATAGGCAACATTAACCTGTCAGTCAATGTCAATCTATACTACAGCTACTGGAGTTGTTTATGTTTTTAATCTGATAAATATTTATATAAAAACACCGATTTATTTAATTAAAAGTGTAAATATATCGCTAATTTCTATTTAAACCACCTAAGTATTACTACTACTTAATTATTAAAGTCATAATCCTATTATATCTTTAGAAATAACTTAGAAATTTAGTAAAAATGTTAGCGTTATTACTTTTAAACAACATGACGACTAAGCGCAAGGCTGCGAAACGAGTACAGGCTCTAAGAGTAGAGCAAAGAAGACCAGCTTCGAGGGATCCAGAAGCGGCATGCTGCAGGACTTGCCTAAATAGAAATACAGACGATTTAATGGCGATATTTCTAGACAAAGAGAGCGAAATGAAAAGATCGCGCGAATTGAAACTTGTGACTGGATTGAAGGTAAGATCACTTTATTACAGGCCTAGTTTCCTACGGTAGGGTAGAATACACTATTCACCACCCTTACTCTTCCTATGGGTGTCCTATACCCGACTAAAATCACATAACTTGACAGAGAATGGACAGCTGCACTTTCTAATAAGACCGCACTATTTATTATTTGAAACTACGAACTCCAAGCTGCATGTCACGCGTGGAGATGATTAATACGTTGATATACTGAAAATTTGTCCATACAAAAGTAGTCCCTAAACCTCAGAAATAGGGTCTATAATGGAGTTAGTGGACAGCGGTCACTGGTGCGCTTGAGGGACTGGACAGTTATGCCAATGAATCAGCAGTAGATTGTCACAGGCTTTTAGTATTGAAAACCTACTGTCAAATACCAAGCGGTCACCGGTGACCGCAACCTATTGTTCTATAATTGTGTCTGCAAAACCGATACTCGACGAGTTAACTCGTCGAGTACCGTCATTATAGAACAATAGGTTGCGGTCACCGGTGACCGCTTGGTGTTTGACAGTTTAAAGTCATAATTTATGGCTCAGCTCACATAATAATTTGAAATTTAGTGCGAATGCGAATTCACTTCGTTATCACTATTTTTCATATCGCGCTACAAAGGAGGTTTATAACATAGGTAAGAGTTGACTTCACAATGATTTTGACAATTTTCAGATTAGAATGGACGACGGCCTATCACAGCAGATTTGCACGCAATGTGTAGAGACCATGACTATAGCGATGCAGTTCCGAAGAACCAGTCGGAAGGCTGAGAAGGAACTACGGAGTTTGCTGTCAGGTATTCATCACTCCTAATAGGGTAGATGACTAATTTTTATTTTAATGTCCGTCTGGTAGATTATTTTAAAACATTAGCCACGTATTTTTTATTTACTTAAAGAAACGAATACTTTCGACGATATATTGATTTGAAATGTCGCGTGACGTCACTTCTATGTATATTTTATACGTAGAAATGACGTTTTAGCCCTTAGAAGTATTGTTTTCTTATACGACAAAATAAAAAATACGTGTCTAATATTTTTTCATTACCTAACTGGCGGACTAATTATATTTTTAATTTTCATACCCTGTCATCATCCCAATTCTGAAACTAATAGGGTAGTTGCAAGGGAAAGTAAAATTAAATCTAACTAGTTATCTACACAAAGACTTGCTTCGTGCAGGAATCGAACCCGCTACACGTTTTAGGGCAACCGGTTGCCGTGTAACGTGGAGCAGGTATGTGTTAGTCGTAGAAATTCTCAGTCCTCGGGGCCCCTTGAGGACGGGCGCCCGGGGCTCGGGCCCCGAGTGCTGTTATGCTAAATACAGTAGATACTGCTATCATGACTATAATGACCTCATCCATTATTTCAGTCTGCGACCGCACCTGCACAGAATCTATAAGGAAATCAGTTAATCTCACACTTCGAAGGAGTATGGCTAGACCTAAGGTAACTATTTATAATTTTATTTTAATTAACGTAAAAGATCAGATCATTGTAGATAAATAATATAGATAAAGGCCCAATTATCCCCCCTCCCTAGTTTCCCCAATCCCTGAATCCTCCACATACCTCAAATTCCCAAACAGGCAATATTTAATATCCAGTGGGCCAGGGCCAAATAAATTAGGGCGAAGTAAGTAGCAGATGACCCCACCTATCATTTATACCATTTTCGTATGTTCAACGTTCTGCCAAACACCCTGTATAAAACTATTTTTATGCAATAAATAAAGAGTACTCAATTTTAACCCGTTATAATCCATCCCCTAAATTTGATCATACCAAAGTAGTCTCTAAACATTGGAAATAAGGTCTATAATGTAGTTAGTGGAGAGCGGTCACCGGTGAGTCGGTGACCGCTTGGGGATATACCTCTAAATATCGTGTCATTATACAAAGAATTTGTAGCGACTATACCGAGTGGTCGCAAGTGCGGTTGCCGCGGGCAAGGGGTACCATGGTCGATTGGACAACGGGCAAAGTGTTACTGGGTATTTAAAAACAAAAGTTCTCAATAGTAGCACGGAGTCTAGAATTGTGCCCGGTATATGGCAATAGGCTCACCCCCTATTAAATGGGACTCATAACATACATAAATAGTGAAAAGTGGGTGTTACATTGTACAATGGCATTAAGTGCCGTAATGTGCACCTCTGCCTACCACTTCGGGGATAAAAGGCATGATGTTACGCACGACTTAAAACTGAGTAGCGTTTCGACAGTAATTTTACCTATTTCTGTGTCCAAGGTGGTCACAGTACCCAGACGTAAAGTGCCCCCGAATCCAATGAAGACCACGAAGGTTGAGAAGGTGGAACTGAACGACTATAGTTATGAAATCTGTGGCGAGGAGTTCCAGAACGATGACGTTGATGACGATTACTCAGTCGTCGTCAAACCGGAGACTAACGATGTTACTGAAGTTGTTGAAGAGTTGGTGAGTCATTTTCTATTGTAAAATTCATCTTTTCCTGATCAATTATATCCTTCGTCGCACTGGGCTCGCTGCCATCGCAGCGGTAAGTACCTTCTTTGAGGAGTGGCTTGAGAGACGCTACGGTGTCCTCACCTACCGCCTGACGCAGGTCCTCACCGGACATAGAAGTTTCGGGAGGTACCTGTGTCTGATGGGGCGGGAGGAAACGCCCGGGTGTCATCACTGCGAGGACTACCCTGAGGACACGGTGGAACACACAGTGGGAGAATGTCCTGCGTGGGCTGAGCACCGCCGTGCCCTCAGGGACGTGATCGGCGACGGCGACCTCTGGCGTCCGGGCCTAGGGCGGGTCATGATGCGGAGCGAAGGGGACTGGGTCGGGCAAAGTATTATCGAGTTTTAAAAGAAAATCTCAGTAGTAGCACAGAGTCTTAAGAGTTCTGCCCAGTATATGTCAATAGGCTAATGTAGTCAAGCAGTGAAACGAGATAAGTGGCGACATCTAGTGAACAAAATCAGAGGGAGTCGCGATCCTCAGCAGTGAGGGAATCGGCTAAGAAGAAGATTAGTATGGAGTCTGGAATTGTGCCCGGTATATGGCAATAGGCTCACTCCCTATTACATGGGACTCATAACATAAATAGTGAAAAGTGGGTGTTACATTGTACAGTGCTGTAATGTGCACATCCTGTTATGTTTATCTCATTTTTTCTCAATATTTCAGCAAGAACCACAGTCGCCACCGAAGTCGAAACGTCTTCCGAACCTCACGTCGTACAAGTGCGCGACGTGTAACAAAGAGTTTCGTATGAAGGCCACGTATAAAGCGCATATACGTTTTCATACCAACTTCTGTGTATGTGAGGTGAGTAGACATATAGTACGCACGGATTTGATCCACAGATTGTAGTTCCGTGTCTGGGTGTGATGTGTATGTGAACTTGTATGTTTGTAAACGCACACACGACATAGGAGGCAATCCTAGTGAAACCACGCGGAAGTACCGCGTGGTTTCACACGCTCTGCTCAGCTCCTATTGGGCGTAGCGTGATGTTTTATAGCCTATAGCCATCCTCGATAAATGCGCTATCAAACACAGAAAGAATTATTAAAATCAGACTTGTAGTTACAGAGATTAGTGCGTTCAAACGAACAAACAAAAAAAACAAACTCTTCCGCTTTATATAATAGTATAAATAGTATACCTCAAATATAAATGTTTGTAAACGCACCCACGAGACAATCCTGGTGTGTGGCAAAGTTTATTAAAATATAAGGAAACAAAAAGAATGGTATGGCATTAGCTGATTCCATATTGGATGAAGAACGAGAGGTTCGTACTAACGTCATTTAATGATCAAAAATATGATAGGACCCATTCTCAGACGTCCGATCAATTTCGAGCATAATTGGGGCTCTAAATCATGATATAAGCCAACAAATGATTGTTAAACATCCCGTTTTGAGTCTGACACTAATCGACCATAGGTTTTTTAATAACTATCGTGAGACATACTAAATTATTAAAACTAAAACTAAATTAAGTCGACCATACTCAAATCCCTATTTAAAGACGGTCGTCGCGCCTTATACCTGTCTCACTCAAAGTCAAAATCAAAGTCAAAGTCAAAATCATTTATTTCAATTAGGCCAGAATGGCACTTTTGAACGTCAAAATAAAATTAATATTAAAAGTGAAGCTATTTGCTCATTCCAAGGTGTAGATTCCTATGGAGAAGAACGAGCAAGAAACTCCAGAGGTTACTCTTTTTCAATCAGGTTCACAATACACTCTAACTTACCTCCCAGGTATGTGGAAAGAGGTGTCGCAACAACAATCAGCTACAAGAACACAAGCGAGCTCGCCACGGACTCTACAAGATACATAAGTGCGCCTACTGCGAGTATAGCTCAGCTACTAAGGAAGCTCTTATCGTAAGTACCTCATACCCGTCCCCAACCATCTCTTAACTAAAAGTAACTTTGCGTGCACCTTAAGTAACCTCTTATTTGTACTGATGAGCGTCGCTTAGAGGTTGGTGTACTTGGTGTGAACCAAAATGTCTGTAAGTGCCACCTATCTTAGCTTAGGGGTTCCTTAAAAATTCCTTTTTTCTTTTTCCAAGATCCACGAACGTCGTCACACTGGGGAGCGGCCCTATATATGTGACCACTGCGGCGCCACCTTCCATCGGAGGTCGAACCTTGTACAACATATTGCTATACATCTCCCCGAGAACAACTTCCAGGTGAGAAACTTATATTTACATCCAACTAATATTATAAATGAAAAAGTTTGTGTGTTTAGGTGGCTCGAAGGTCAAGACGCCCGCTTCTTCAAGAGGTCTTTGGTCAGCAGTGGACACTTATAGGCTGTTGATGTGTGATGTGTGTGTGTTTGTTCCTCAATCACGTCAAAACGGCTGTAGGGGTCGGGATGAAATTTGGAACAGGGATAGATTACGGTCTGGAATAACACATAGGCTTTTTATCTCACAGGGACGTGGGCAAAACCGCTGGCAAAAGCTAGTATTTCATATAAGATTGCTAATGGGTTGGGTGAAGTTTTATTATGATTCTAGATATTTTTTTTCATGTATAGAGTGGAGAGTTGTGCGTGATTGTATTTGATAGTCTAACTACCTTCTGGAACTTCTGCAACTGCACAACGTGTTGTGGGTTCGATTCCCGCACGGAATAACTCTTTATATGATCACAAATTGTTGTTCCGCGTCTGAGTGTCATCTGTCTGTGTGATGTGTATATGAATTTGTATGTTTGTAATCGCACTCACGACTTAAAAGACAATCCCAGAGGCCACGTTTATACACCGTTAAATTTTAGTCGTTTAATCCCATGGACCTGTGGTTTAAACTGTCAAACACCAAGCGGTCACCGGTGACCGCAACCTATTGTTCTATAATTGTGTCTACAAAACCGGTACTCGACGAGTTAACTAACAGAATACTACTCATTACAAGCTTGTACTGCGGTGTAACATAAAAAATAAATAAATTAGCAAATGATCAGATTATACTCGCAAAATGTATGAAACCAAAAGTTGCGCCACGAGATAGTTACCTACGTCGTCGTCGGTCGTTGCGTATCGTCGACGGTCGGGCAGTGTAGGTACCTACACGGCGGCTATTGACTCGATCAACTGATGTTTGCGAGTCCACGTTGACCAGCGACCGCGTCAATGTTGTTAGGTTGTTACTGATAGGAATGCTGCCTACTAACGGTTCGCTTTATTTATTCACTCATGCGAGAATTGATTCGAGTTATTAAAAAAAAAGTACTTTATTTTTTAACTCGTCGAGTACCGGTTTTGTAGACACAATTATAGAACAATAGGTTGCGGTCACCGGTGACCGATTGGTGTTTGACAGTTTAATTTTATCTTTACAAATCGATAGTGTTTCATGGACCAGTTCGAACCTCCAAGGGATTATAACGATTCAAATTTAACGGTGTATAAAAAATTGTCTAGTCATATTATCATGACCCCCTAAAACATAATGTCATATGACCCCCAATCACTAATTAAAATTTGTTTTTGACCCCCAAACAGTGTGACATGTGCCCGAAACGGCTGAAATCACGCAAATTCCTTCAGATACACAAATATAATATGCATACTGGTAAAAGATATGGTTATCTATGCAGCATATGCGAGCATAGATTTGAAAAGCCTAATAAAGTACGTGCGCATATGCGAAGGGTGCATGGAGCTGCTGACGACCAAATTGGACCTATAGCTAGAGTACAGCTATAAGATAATATAATAAAACTAAAGAGTTTATTAATTTGAACGCGCCAATCTCTGGAACGACTGTTTCGAATTGAATAATTCTTTTTGTGTTGGATAGTCCATTTATCAAAGAAAGCTATGGGCTGTATAACATCACGCTGCGATCAATAGAAGCCAAGCAGCAGGTAAAATCTTTAACTGAAGAGTTTGTTCATTTGAAGGCACTAATCTGTGGAAGTACTGTTTCGAATTGAATAATTCTTTTTGTGTTGAATTCCATTTATCGAGGAAGGCTATGGGCTATGTAACATCACGCTGGGATAATGGAACTATAGGAGCCAAGCAGTGGGAAAGTGATGTCGTGTGGGAGTAGCTAGTAACAGGAGGCTTGGAGCAGGAGAAGGAACGGGGTGGTGTTTAGTCAGTAAGAGTCTGACACTCCCTCCCGCCTCACCAATGAGAAAAAGAAGCTGTAAAAATGCTGAAACGCTAAATCGTATATGTGTTTGTTTCTATAACTAAGCACGAACAAGATGTGGATATTTTTTAAAGAAAACATTGGGATTATCTCGGTTGGTGGTACACGATGATGCGGCCTACGAAGGAGCTCGTTTACATAAGCAACCTATTCATTTGGGCCTTGAAGATACCCAGGTTATACCCTTCAGGAAACAGACTAGCAAAGAATTCCACTCCTTAGCTGTTCGCACAAGAAAACTCGAAGCGAAACGCGTCGTTCGGATGGGTGGAATTTCGACCATATAACGGTGACATTTTGCAGATTATCTGAGAGTGCGATGATGAAATGAATTGGAATTAAGTTGTGCAATATTAATAGCTATTTATGAATAATAGAAAAAATATAATAATAGTATTTAGTACATTCTATGGCAATCATTCATTTTAATAAGTTTTTGTTTTCAGACACTATACCTAACTTGCCTTAAAGCTGATATAGAATAAGTCGTAACTTCAAGTACCGCTAGTGTGTTTATTTTAAATGAATTAACATATTATGTATCATGGCATAGAATTTTAAATCTCTTAGATTTTAACTTTTAAATTATAGGATGGCAAAAGGCCTTTAATATGCCACTTCGATTTGTAAATAGCACGATTAATGATTATGGATTAGGAATTTGAAGATTATTGAAGAGTCGAGGGTTTAAGGAGATCAAAAGAGGAATTGGGCCTCTGGGACTCACACGACAAAACACAACACAAACGGTGTTTCACGTCGGCTTTCATTGTTAATTATGTTATGTTTTTATAATAACTATCGTCAGATATACTTAAGCTTTATTAGTTTCGACTACCACAGAGGGGTCTCATGAGGGCTCTTGCTAGCTAGTAGGCTGCGCGACAACGCCGCGAGCGCGCACGCTGCTCGTGATGAAGAACCCCTCTATAAGAGACTGTGTCCGCCTTTTTTTCATTTTTCAACGTCATATAATAATTTATTATAGACAAATAAAGCATTTCATACAGTTATTAAATTTGTAGAAATTAGAAGTCATCTTTCTAACTAATATTATAAATTGCGAAAGTTTGTGAGTTTGTGAGTATTTGTGTTACGTAATCACGTCAAACGGCTGAAGGGACTGGGATGAAATTTGGAACAGGGGTAGACTATGTTCTGGAATATTTGTTTATGCTTTATTGTACACATTTAACTCGTCGAGTACCGGTTTTGTAGACACAATTATAGAACAATAGGTTGCGGTCACCGGTGACCGCTTGGTATTTGACAGTTTAAGTAATCTAAGAAACAAACAATTTAAGCAAACATACGTACAATAGATGGAAATTGATAAAATTATTATAAGTAGTCAGATATGGCGTAGTTAAGTGCACAATAAATAAAAATACCTACAACAGATGTAATACACTAGCTGCACTAGCATTCTAATAAAATAAATAATATACCTGCTTCGTTGACTAGTCTAGTCGCAAATGCGACTGCCGAGCAAGGGGGTCTCGGGTTCAATTTCTGGGTCAGGCAAAGTATTATTGTGTTTTTATTTCTCAATAGTAGCACAGAGTCGGGATTGTACCCGGTATGTGAAAGAAAAGAAAGAAATAAAAATAATTTATTCGACACCAGACATGGACCATCGAATATAAACACACAAAATAACATTGAAAAACAAAAATTAAAAGAAAATAATAAGAACATAAAATAACAAAAAAAAACAGCAGTAAAAAAAAATAAAGGCAAAAAAAGAACATTATAAAAAAGCAAAATAAATAAGAAACAGGGTGGTAGCATGTCCACGACGAAAGGGCTCGCCAACTCAGTATGAGCTGGGTACAGTAAGTACCCAACACTGGTTTTCAGTTGGCACCCCTGCATTGACTCACGGACGGAAGCAACGAAAAATAATTTAAAGGAATATAATGAGATTACATAAGACACTTGTTCAAAAAATAATAATAATAAAAGAAAAGGAAGAAATTTAAAAACAGACCTCTATATATGCACATTGTGCGATAAAAAAAATAAATAACAAAAGTATATGGCAATAGGCTCATCCCCTATTACATGGAAATCGTAACATTATCAGTGGAAAGTGAGTGTTACATTGTAATAGCATAATATGCACCTGTAGGGGTAGGCACCCCTTCGGGGATAAAAGGCGTACCTAATGTTATGTTATTCTCTATAAAACGAAGAACGAGACGTCCATGCTGGCACCGTCTGGCGGGTGTAGGTGCGGTAGGCCCCAACGGTATTAAACTGGCTAGAGCTGAAAATCAGCGCTATGGACTCGTACCTTCGTGCCCGGGCTACAGCACTAAGCTGAGCTCCGGCCTTTTGCGCTGCGACGCAACATGATATTCTTTTTATGTTTATTGTATTGTTGTCTGTATGTGTGTCGTGGCGTAATAAACGGTTTTTATTTCTTTCTTTGTGTGATGCGCTAAAAAGATAAAGATGGATATATTTATTTCTATGAACATGTGTGGGTAACATTATACATATCAATGCAAATGCGGATGATAAAGTCAACACTGTAACGTCTCAACATGTTTTGCCAAAATTGGCGTACAAAATAATTATACAATTTATAAAAACTATTAAAGAGACAACTAAAGTTAAAACATAATGAAACAATGAACTTATAAATTATCATTTAAAAAATCCTTAACATGGTAATAACAATGCTTAATAAGTAAATTTTTCAGTTCTTTTTTTAATAAATTATTGTTATTTATATTTTTCAAATTATGCTCAATTTTATTAAATTATTATATATTATAGGTGCCATACAAAACTCGTAGAGTAAGGCTGTAGATAATGTTTAATTATATTTCTTGCGTCTATTCCTATTATTATTATATAAATAAATAAAGCGCATAGGCTACTTTTTATATCACGGCAATAAAGGCGAAGCCGCTGGTAGAAGCTAACTAAATGATAATTACACATATAATATTGTAAAATCATGTAAGTTATTAAATATTTATTATTTTTAATTCCATTTGCAAAGTTGATGCTGAAAGGGGTCTTAGGATTTAGACCCCATATAGCATTATGTCTATAGACCCCCTAAGATTTATAACATAGTTTGTTGTAATAAATTAAAAATATAATAATGTACTTATTGACTGCCATGTTATTTGAGTTACTAGCCAACGTCTCGGGTTCGATTCTCAGGCCGGGAAAATATTATTCAATGTAATTTTTTTTAAATCACAACAGTCATTAGAATAGAAGATTATTATATAGATATAGATTATTTGACACACTGTTAGAAATACATAATTATGTGAAAAGGGGGTGTTAAATTGTATATGTGCTGAGCAAATCTGTCTATCCCTTCGGATATTAAAAAAACGCGAAACTAATATTATATAAAACTGAATAGTTAGTTTTTTTATGGCATAAGCCGGTAAACGAGCAGACAGATCACCTGATGGTAAGCAATCGGCGTCGCCCATGGACACCTGGAACACCAGAGAAGTTACAAATGCGATGCCAGCCTTTATAGTTAATGTTAAGTTGTAGTAATTTTTTGAATAAATGAATTTTATATGATTAAAGTGTTTTATTTCAATATTTTATTCTGTGTTTCAAAGTCAAAGCATTTATTTCAATTAAACCATGATTTGGTACTTTTGAAACGTCAACAAATACAAAATACCTAAATAATAGTCTTTCAGTCTGTCGTCAGTAAATCTTTTTGTTTTTTTTTTGATGGGGAAAATCATCCAATGACTTCTCTCGCCCGGGTGACGCGAGTCATGTGTATGTGAACTTGTATGTTTGTAAAGGCACCCACGACACGGGAGAAGACCCTAGTGTGGGGCAACATTAAAAAAAACATTCCAAAAGGGCCGCGAATTATTGTACGCCTTGGGCTCCAGCGTAGTCTAAGACGGCCCTACTCGTATTGACCGGTACAGTAGAAGGAAAAGGTCTGACCAAATATAGAGGTACAAGAAGCTAAAGATATCCATGAGTTGCAATGTAGTCAAGCAACGAAACGAGATAAGTAGCGACATCTAGTGAACAAAATCAGAGGGAGTCCCGATCCTCAGCAGTGAGAGAATCGGCTAAGATGAAGATTAGCATGGAGTCTGATATTACTGGGTTTTTTTAAATCTCAGTAGTAGCACGGAGTCTGGAAACGTGCCCGGTATATGACAATAGGCTCACTCCTTATTACATGGGACTCATAACATAAATAGTGAAATGTGGGTGTTACATTGTACAGTGGCATTTAAGTGCCGTAATGTGCACCTCTGCCTACCCTTTCGAGGATAAAAGGTGTGAAGTTATGTCTGATATTCTGCCCAGTATATTGTATATAGCAATAGGCTCACCCTCTATTTTTTTTTATGGCATTATATGGGAGTCATACCACGACCTCACAGAAAACCGACGTGAAGCAAAGCTTGCGTTATGTTTCGTCGTGTGAATGAGGTTACCTGAGGTCAATTACCCTCCCCTTTTCCAATCTACCCAATTCCTGAATCCCCAACGATCCTCAAACTCCTAATCTCCAAAAGGCCGGTAACGCACTTGTAACGCCTCTGGTGTTCCAGGTGTCCATGGGCGACGCCGATTGCTTACCATCAGGTGATCCGTCTGCTCGTTTACCGGCTTATGCCATAAAAAAAAGACATTATTGAGATTCACTTTTTGTTCTGACAACGAACAGATTGTCACGTCATAGAAATAATTAATTGTAACACATTACTTTATTAACGAATAAGCAAATTCGTTTCGGTTCCTCCTTGACGACATCCTATATAATTTCTTCATGAAAGGTAGGTTTTGGTAATAAAACACAAAATATAAATAATAGACTAGCAATCTTATTTATTTATTTCTAATTATTGTGCATCAATCTTTTGTACAGACTACTAATAAATTCATAGACAACTTTTATAACCTACAATGAATTATTTTAACAATATCTTTGTGCTACGGGCTCACTAGATGGCAGTAATGTAGAGTAAGGTCCTGTTTGGTCTATTAAACACTTTGACAACACGGTTAGCGTGGTATCTGAGCACGGAACAGAAAAAAACAGTGTCTGAGCAACCGGTAAAGTGGGGATCGATTTCTGCGCGGCACAACTCTTTGTGTGATCCACAAATTGTTGTTCCGTGTCTGTGTGTGATATGTAATATGTATATGAACTTGCAAATTTTTAAAACGCTTTTTAAATCAAATTAATTTAATTTAAAAACTGTTTTAAACTGTCAAACATCGAGCGGTCACCGGTGACCGCAACCTATTGATCTTTAATTGTGATAAAGAGTTAAAATCAAGCTATTATACAGTTAAGCATTTATTGCTATGTAAACTAAACGTGTATACAAAATTTCAGCTCAATCGGTTGAAGATATCTACTTCAACATTCAGTTGCAAGATTCCACTACACACACACACACACACACACACGTACACACATACGTACAGTGCAATTAAATAAAACCTTGTAATAAGACAGGACCTCACACTACATTTGCCCTCTTTCACAAAATATCTTACAGGTAAAAACTGATTTAATTTTACAGCGAGTCCAACGTCTAACTGAATGGCTACTCAATTTCAATGTCTTCTCAAATATCGCGCCATCTCTATTATTCTGCAAAGAATCGGGTACTTACCTTAGTCAAAAATAAATTATTTCGACTGTTCAATACAATATAATATTAAAAAATAATCACACTTTCATTCATTGATTGTATGACTAACTTCATTTTAGTATCTTTCCAGCTAAATTTAAATAAATAAGTATGCTGTTTGACGCTAAAAAAACGTGACGTCACAATACACAATCTCGTACAAAATTCATAGAAAACTGTTTTTTGACAGTTGAAAAAAAGTATTGAATTCCAATAGTTGGCAAGTAAGCAAAAACGACAGTTCAATCAATTAATGAAAGTGTGATTACTTTTTAATATTTTATTTTATTGAACAGTCGAATTAATTAGTTTCGATTAAGAAAAGTACCTAATTTATAGTGACAAAAATATACCTAAGCGTGACATAAAATTGAGCAACATAAATAATCTATTGTATCTGTAGATTTGATTTAATACTAGAGATGAAATTTTCACACGTTGATTTTATTGCATACGGTTGCAAACGGACCGACGGATCACCTGATGGTAAGCAATCGACGTCCATGGACACCCGCAACACTAGAGCAGTTACAAGTGCGTTACCGGCCTTTTGGGAATTTTGATGATTGTGGAGGATTCGGGAATTGGGAGGACTGGGGGAGAGGGGGAGAATTGGGCCTCCGGTTACCTCACTTACACGACGAAACACAACGCAAGCGTTGCTTCACGTCGGTTTTCTGCTCGGCCGTGGTATCACTCCGGTCGAGCCGGGCCAGCAGTGCCGAATCATGGTTCTCCCATACGTTTGACATAAGCTCCATATTAACACGTGGGCTCGCCATGTTTCGGCAGTGCTGTATCGGCTCGACCGGAGTTCTACCACGAATGTATGTATACAGAATTATATTGTGGAATGATCTGTCGTCGACGATATTTCTGAACCGATACGACCTTCAAACCTTTGAGAAAAGAGAGTATTCCTAAGACCGGCAACGCACCTGTGACTCCTCTGGTGTTGCGTGTGTCCATTGGAGGCGTTGATCACTTACCATCAGGTGATCCGTATGCTCGTTTACCAGCTATACCTTAAAAGAAAACGATTTCACAGTTAACCGAAGAGAAATACAATCCCCGCCTCCCATCCTCTACTCTCCAACGCCCGCAAAGGGTCGGCACGATAAAAAAAAGAAATCTTTAGCAAGCAAATCTACAGATAAAATAGCTTATTATGAGACTGGTTATTCGTTTATTAATAACAAAATAAATAAATGCTACATATAACATGTGCTTTGGCAATATTTCACTTAAATAAATTACATATTTATATTTTATTTTTAAAATAGAATAGCTCACTATGATATTTTTGGATTTACTTCATCAGTACAAAATCACTGCATAGTATAAAACAAAGTCGCTATCCTGCCTAAGCTCAAGTGAACCCTTATAATTATAATAGCGAGCTACTATAAGAGCCTGTCCGCTCAGCAAAACAAAATACACGGGGATTTCTTTACGTATCACGAATGAAATTACATACTTTTTCAGAGCTCGTACACAAGACTGCGATGCGACGTCGCATCGTAAAAATGTGCAAGCTCCCTCTACAAATCGCCAGAACTTGCGAATTGATTCGCATCGCACATCAAAATCTTATCTTCCCAAAATCTTCTTTGTTTCTTTTTCCTGTATCTCCTAAGCAATAACAAGAGTGCATACTTCTTTTTACGATCCATGTCACGACCTAGTTTTCAATTTAAAATACGTTTAGTACGGTTGACGGTCGTCGAAGGAATGGTCACCCTGGGAGACGCCTTGTCGCACGAAATCGCATCGCAGCAATTTGCATCGTAATTTTTGCGTTGCGAATTCGCGCAGTTTTGTGTACGAGCCCTATGGCCTCTGATGTGTTTATCTGACAGTTAAATAACATACATATAGAAGAAAAGAAACGGAACCACTAGCATTTTTTATTTTTCATTTCTTGATAAATATTTTCGGATACAAGTATTTTCTTGATTGGTAACGGTATGTAGTTTAAAAGAGCATTTTGTTGTAAAAGGTATATTTTTTTTAAGTTATAGAGGGTTCGATAATATAAAAAAAAAGCTAGTGGCTGCGTTTCGTTGCTCCAAATGTAGACTTCATTTATTTATCTACTGGATAATGACATAATGAAACCGGACGCTAATTCATCCTAATTATATTATTAGATACAAATAAATAGGAAACTTATGTTTTTATGACAAAGAAATAATAATATCATAATCTAATACTTTCTTTTTTAATATTTACATTTCTTTAATCTACATAGGACTAAAGACCGATAGTCTCGACTTAGGTAACGACATAATTCGGTCGCTAAGTCGTAATTTTTTAACAGAATTTAAAGTTGAAAGTTCATCATTCACTCTTAGGGTAAACTCACACTGAAAGAGCGACGAAGCGCAGCTAAACTAGGCAAATTTAGTGTCCTATGAGTTTTAACTTTATTTTCATTACTATAATACTTATAATCGCATGGGAAACTCGAGCGAGTCGTGGAAATGTCGCTGAATTGGGTAGTTTCCTCGGTCAAAAATATTTTTTTTAGATTTTTCGTCCAATTAAATATTGAAAAATAGTTACACTTTCATTCATTGATTTGTCGATATACTTATAGTAGGGGAGCCCATGATGCTAAATTGGGATTTACTTGAGCGTCATTGGGACCTACTGGATTTTGAAGATATGCTGATAGAAAGAAGAAATGGTTTAGTGACAATTTCTTCCACCAGTGGGGGAAGGGGGAATCTACAGATCTTTGAAATTGTTAAGCGTAACTTTTGTTCTAGTGGTCGAGCGTGTCAGATATTGATAATGTACATGCTCCATGTGTATTTAATAATAAAAAACTCTTAATCTGCCAGTTTGCATGGTGGGGTTCAATGTTCTGGAGAGTACAAACGAGAACCCTTCAAAATCCCCCCACTCTTGCAAATCAAGTTGGAATGGGCAGATTTTTTAAACGCACTTCCTTTAGCACGGTATTGACCTACCTTCCCTTAATCTGACGAAACTGACTTTATTTAGTCAGACTTTTTTTTTAATTTTCAGTCCCCCCCTTCTAATCAAATCGGATATATGTTGGGTATATTCAACATGACACTAGGTTTTCCCCATATGTTAATCTGACGCGCTCGAGTAACTACCGAAATCCCTTCATGGGCTCCCCTACTATTAATTTTCGATTTATTCTAGCATTTCTTTAGATATAAGTGTGTGATTAGATATTCTATTTGACGCGAAAATATGATGACGTCATAAGATGGTATTTCGTAAAAAATTCATAGAAGAGTATCGTTTTTGACGTTTCGATTAAAGTATTGAATGACTAGTTGTCAACTACAGAGGCCTTAGTATGAGTTTCATTTACGTTTAAAGTATTCGTAACGAGTTCGCGTTCGGCACTCTGATTGGCCGGCGCCAATGAAGCAACCAATCGGAGCGCCGAACGCGAACTCGTTACGATTACTTTAAACGTAAAACAAACTCGTACTAAGGCCTCTGTATTCTATAAACGAGTAAACTTTGGAAGTCGTCTGATTCCGCGCTTCGGTGCCTTTCGTCGCTCTTTCGGTGACGGTTGGTATTAGCCGAACCCTTAAGGTGATATCAGACGGTTCATTGTCTTTCATTCTGGTCAAAATTATACATCTGGATAGGAGAATGAAACAAGAGTGAAGGAATTCATCAGTGAACCAATCCAATGATGTTGGATGTCGAAATGAATACAAAATGAACTGTCTGCATATAGAGTGAACGTTCACATGGATTTAATTAAATAATCACAAATTAAAGATATTCGCATCACCTGATGGTAAGCAATAGGCGTCGCCCATCACCTGGAACACCAGAGGCGTTACAAGTGCGTTACCGGCCTTTAGGGAATTATGAGTTTGCGGATTGTGGGGGATTCGGGGATTGGGAACCCTGAGGACGGGGGTACCTAATAGGGCCTCCGGTAACCTCACTCACACGACGAAACACAACGCAAGCATTGTTTCACGTCGGTTTTCTGCTCGGCCGTGGTATCACTCCAGTCGAGCCGGCCCATTCGTGCCGAAGCAGGGCTCTCACACATTTGCTTCACACATACAGTGGCGTGCACAGGTTTTCGACACAGGGTAGGCAACTAAATATCGTATGAATAAACCCCCCCCCCCGCCGATCATACAATCATACTCACACAAGACAGGTACATGTACATACATGAAAATGCGTTCAAGAATATTGTGGTGTATTCTTTCGCCAAATTACATACACTGACATCTCGCGTATTTTTTGTGAAGTACTTCATCACCTATTGATTAAGTCAACAAAACTTACAAATAATGAAGGATCTATTATTTATTTTAATAATGATGCATAAATTTGATGAACCAAATTTCATTATGGAATTGTTAAGTTTAACCAATCTGTTCAAAATCATAATATATTACGAATTTAAGAGCGTAGGTACTTACCTACATTATGTCAACAAACAAAACAATAACAAGCGCGGCCGGCTGTGGCCGACCTGAGTCTATGCGGTACATTTGTTATTATTACATTACATAATTATTAATAAGAATTAATATGTGAATCAGTACAACCCGAAGTCTTAGTTGATATTTTTAAGAATTATCAAACAATAAACAAGAAATCAAATAACAGATTCATTATAGTAAGTACATATTTACATTACCTACCTTTTACTTGGGTCAATTCTCGTAACTCGAGTACACCTCTGCCTATAGTGTATTTGCACTATTTGAAAAACCTACACATATATTTAACTACTACTACACATTTATGCAACTTTATGTTTAAAACTATTTCCTAATAATTTAAACGAAAACATAAACAAAGCGATCGCACATCACATGAAAACAATATGGCCGAAAACATTGGAAATGAATTGAAGTCATTACCAATAGTCAATTGAGTGTTTATTATAATAAAAATGTAGCTTAAAAATTAAGGTAATGCAGCGTTTAATTTCAAAAAAACAAAGGTTAATTTAGTAAGTCAAATGAAATTGCATCATCGTCTTAAACCAATATTTCATACTAAAAAACATTCATTCATATAATTTGAAACGTTGTAAATGGCGCCATCTTGAAGTTTCAATAACTTCCTTTTAACTGTTATAATACTAAAGACAACTCCTCGTTTAAAATTTCTATAAACCGACAAAGCGTAAAAAAATTAAGCTTTAATTAAAACACTTAAAACATATTTGTTAAATACGCAATTATAAAAATACATTCGCAATTATATCGAACGAGTTCAGAAGTTTCAACAAAAAATTCAATAGATGGCGCTGGTGTACTCCATTCATCAGTACTTTACGATATACAGATTTTATCAATTTAAATCCTTTTATGATTTAATTGTTTTTAAAAATACAATAACTTGTTGCTGGTTTATTGTTTTAGAATTCTTAATAAAATACGATCGTTTTCCAAGTGATGAACAAACGGTCCTCTAATTTTTTAGTTGCAAACATTTTGTCAAGCAAAAGGAATCGTGTAATATAATTATGAATGGTTTTCTGTACCGTGACCATGGTCGTGAACTACACGCATGCGCGGTGCATACTTTTGGTACATTATTTTCGTGACGTCACAACTAGCAGCCAAGATTTAAGGAATAGCAGCGCATGCGTGGTGCGTGCGGGGCGCATTCATTGTTTTACAAAGGCGCGTATTTATGTTAGCCGTTTTTTTTACAAACTTTTATTATATTATTGAATTTTAATAAACGCGTTTGTACATTTTATGTATGTTATATATTCACGATATTTATAGGTAGGCAAAGCCTTTTCGTCTATATGGACTGCACGCCACTGCACACATATGAATGTTCAATGAATGAATGAATGAATGAATGTCATTTATTTCTCAGTACATGATGCACACAGATCGTAAAATTAATTTCTTTGTCGTTCCACTAAAGCCGTCTGCCCAGACCATGGTATGACGCACAAATGAAACGTTCACTGGGGTGAATGTTCATTCGAGTGAACCGTCCGACATCACCTTTAGCAATTGATCTGTCGTTATCACCTCGCCAATTAGAATTTTTAATATTTTGTGCAATTAATTTGTGCACATTGACTGCCTTGTAGGCCGAGTGGTCGCAAATGCGACTGCCGGGCAAGGGGTCTCGGGTTCGATTCCCGGATCGGGCAAAGTATTACTGGGTTTTTAAAAATCTCAGTAGTAGCACGGAGTCTGGAAATGTGCCCGGTATATGGCAATAGGCTCACCCCTTATTACATGGGACTCGTAACATAAATAGTGAAAAGTGGGTGTTGCAGTGGCATTAAGTGCCGTAATATGCACCTCTGCCTACCCCTTCGGGGATAAAAAGGCGTGATGTTATGTTATGTTATGTAATTTGTGCATATCTATCTACCACTTGGAAAATATATGGTATGTCCCTCATTTCTTGTGTAGGTCAACGCATTTTTACTGGTTTTGCTATAATACTTATACCGGCTTACTCACGTAACTGTTTGACGAGGAACTCGACTAGTTTCAAGCCACACTAGAGACGATTTCGATTACTGGGTTCGATTAAGGCCTCAGCATTCGAAACTAGTCGAGTTCCTCGTCAAACAGTTACGTGAGTAAACCAAAAACATAATAATTAATTTAATTTCTACGCATAACATTTGTGCATAGATATGTAAGTATGTTAAAAAATATAAACCTAATTAGCAGCCATTATGTCTAGTTAAATAGTTCATATTAAAATTATGCCAAGATTTTTTTAATAAATACTTTTTTTATAATAACTATCGTGAGACATACTAAATTAAATAAAAATCGCGGGTTACTCACGTGAATGTACAGAGAAAAACCTACTGCTGTAGGCTGCGCGACATCGCCGCGACCGCGCACGCTGCTCATGAGGAAGAACCCCTCTGTGGTTCGAAACTAGTAGAGCTTTTCTCAGTATATTCACGTGAGTAACCCGCGATTTTTAGTTAATATACTTTTTATGGGTTATTTAGTTATACATAGTTACATTATGCGGGCCATGGAGCGTAGTATCTTAGGGAGCATTCAAGTATTACGTAACGCAAGTTCGGATGATTTTACCCCCCCCCTCCCCTCCTGTAACACACCGTAACGTTTTTCTGTACCCCCCCTCTCTAAACGTCACGTAACACTCAAGTGATCATTTTTACCCTAAATTCGCAAAAAGTTATGTTATAGTTTTTATCCTTGGTATAATTTTAACTGCCTTTGCGGTAATAATACTAAATAAAACAAGAAATTTTAAATCCGCAACACCTCTTTATTTTGTTTATTTTTTATAAATTTTTGGCTTTATACACAATTGTCTTTCTCCTTTATTCTCCTAATTATTTCAGCTTGTTTTACTTATAAACTCTAAAAATAAAATAAGACATTTATTTTACTATTTGGCAATGCAATTGTATACAGAAACCCAACTGAAATTAAAAATTTTTTTTTGCGAGAACAAATTAAAAATGACGAGCAGACTAATACAATCGAGGTACTCCCCGTAAAACGTAAACGAAAAGGGTTGCCAATTTGGGAGTTTTCATTCCCTAATTTTTTATTCAAAGATAGTAACAATGTTACGTAATACATGTTAGAAATACCCCCTGCCGCCTCTGTAACGCATCGTAACGTTATACGAGACCCCTGTCGCGGAGAACCTAACGGGTAACCGGGACTCCGGCTCGACGTGCAGGAGTAGGAACGGGGTGGTTTTTAGTCAGTAAGAGTCTGACACTCCCTCCCGCCTCACCCAGGCAGGAGCAGTCATTCGATGATTTTCCCCGCTTAAAAAAAATACGAGACCCCTCCCCCCTCAAATTACGTTCCGTAATACTTGAATGCTCTCTTAGGAGTTCAACTATCGGACAGAATTAGGAACACCAGGTTGTGCTCCACAAGTAAAATCGTTGATGTTGGTTATAAAGCCGCAGGCTTGAAGTGGAACTGGGCTGGTCATGTCTGCCGCATGTCAGACGAGTGGTGGGCAAAACTTACTACTGAGTGGAGCCCACTCAACGTCAGTAGACGTCGCGGCAGGCCCAAAAGGAGATGGCGGGACGAATTAGACATGTATGACAAGGATTGGCCGCAAAAAGATTTACATAGAGAGGAGTGGAAGGGTAGGGAGGCCTTCGCCCTGCAGTGGGACGATCATGGCTGAAAATAAATAAATGAAAATACTTATTGTGATATACGGTTAAAGAAAACATAGTGAGGAATCCAATGGGGCCTACAGTATTTTTTCTCATCAAATTGCGCTAGTTGTAGGTAGAGTCTGGCAAACGAAAGTAGAGACTGAAAAAGGCCGGCAAATTTAAAAAATATCAGTATAGCAACCCAAAAATTAGTATGTCATACCTGGAGTAACCTAATTTGATACTTTATAATAATTTGTTTGTTTGTTTGTTTGTTACGTCTTCACGTCTGGTTAGTATGACATACTAATTTTTGGGTTGTTATACTGATATTTTTTAAATTTGCCGGCCTTTTTCAGTCTCTACTTTCGTTTGCCAGACTCTAAATATTTTTAATTTTTCTGTAAATGACGGAAATCCGTAAGTGCGAACTACACGCCGCCGTCTTGTAACTAGCTTTATAACGCGGCTTAACACACACAAACTCAAACACGTAATTGATATTATTCCTAATTCCATAAAACTCCAATCAGAAACATGGCTGTCGCTTATTCTGAAATACTGTCGAACTTGAACGATTTATTATAGCCGTATTTTAAACTATTGGCCCGAAACTTTCTCTTACATTGAACCTTTATGACTTCTGTGACATGCCCCTGAGAAATGACACGGCTTCAAAACTACACCTTTTAGTAGGGGAGCCCATGAAGGGATTTCGGTAGTTACTCGAGTGCGTCAGATTAACATATGGGGAAAACCTAGTGTCATGTTGAATATACCCAACATATATCAGATCTGATTAGAATGGGGGGACTAAAAATTTAAAAAAAGTCTGACTGAAATAAAGTCAGTTTCGTCAGATTAAGGGAAGGTAGGTCAATACCATGCTAAAGGAAGTGCGTTTAAAAATCTGCCCATTTCAACTTGATTTGCAAGAGTGGGGGGATTTTGAAGGGTTCTCGTTTGTACTCTCCAGAACATTGAACCCCACCATGCAAACTGGCAGATTAAGAGTTTTTTATTATTAAATACACATGGAGCATGTACATTATCAATATCTGACACGCTCGACCACTAAAACATAAGTTATGCTTAACAATTTCAAAGATCTGTAGATTCCCACTTCCCCCACCGGTGGAAGAAATTGTCACTTAACCATTACTTCTTTCTATCAGCATATCTTCAAAATCCAGTAGGTCCAAACGACGCTCAAGTAAATCCAAATTTAGCATCGTGGGCTCCCATACTATTTCATTATTGTTCATATTCATACCTATGATAGCGAGATCATCACTGCAGCCATCATGATGAGAATCCAGGAACTAATTTTCTATAATTTCTCGTATCTTCGAACAGACTCTTTACAAATATTACCTGGAAATGAAAATGGGTAATTATTACACGAGGTTGGTTGAATCATCACGCTAATTATTCACTATGTACCACGGACGGGGCCCAATAGGGCTGATGCCGATACGGAGTCACGGAGAACCTAACGTTGCCGGGGCTTAGGCTCGAAGCGCCGACTGCCAGGTCTCGGGGTTCGATTCCCGGGTCGGGCAAAGTATTACTGGGTTTTAAAAAAATTCTCAGTAGTAGCACGGAGTCTGGACTTGTGCCCGGTATATAGACTCACCCCCTATTACATGGGACTCATAACATAAATAGTGAAAAGTGGGTGTTACATTGTACAGTGGCATAATATGCACCTCTGCCCACCCCTTCGGGGATAAAAGGCGTGATGTTATGTTATTTAATAAAATCGTAGAAAAGTCGAAACTACAATGAATATTTTTTTAGTCGATACCGAAGCCAAAAATATAGTTTTTAGAATTTTCGTCTGTTTGTCTGTATGTATGTCCGGGATGAACTCAAAAAGTACTGAATGGATTTACTTCAAATTTCGCATGAATATGACTAACAGGTCGGGTCAACATATGGTACTGAATCGACATTTATTACCGTAGAATATCCCTTGATGAAGACCTAAATTCAAAAGCCTAAATCTGTCAGAATTCATTATTCTACACAGAGAAAGTCGCGGGCAACAGCTAGTGTTGTTATAAATGTTATATTATTTTACACAAAAGCTTACCTGTGTAATTCCTACTAGTAGCATTAGCACAACGTGGCCTATCGACCATTTTAGGACCCTGCAACAGAAACACATCAAATTAGAATATAGATTTTTTTTATAATATTACAGATTAATTCTCCACGGACTCTAGGTCCGTGCCCTTGTCATACAATTTTTTTATTATAATGCATCTAGTCAATTTATATAAAGTAAAGGGGGAACCTAGTTACACACTACAATTAACTACATCTATAATTATTACCAAAAGTATAGGTTACATAATAATTAGATTTCTATTTCAAAGGCTTTATGAAACCAGCCCACCAACAAGATGGGAGAGCCGACCTGACCCAGCAGAAGGCACTCGTTCACGAGTATGACGTGTATGTCAGTAATTGGTCCGGTCAACCTTGTTATTGGGAACGGAACAACCCAACACACAGCGCCACCGACTGTACGACATTTATGTGTGCATGACGCCTCAACCCTTGCCACGTGGGCCGATTCCAATAAAGCGTACAATAGTCCAAAGTCAATTGGTTATATTCTATTTCTACATGTTTCTGCATACACATTTCCTCATGTTGCATTCGTTTTATCACAAGCAACATTCTCCGCTCAAGAGAGCACCCACAACTGCCGCGTCCCTGTGTTTGATAGCCATTTTCAGGTTGTATATTAGAATATGGTAGATGACAATTTTTTTTTTTAATGTCCGTCTGGTAATCTCCCTTGGGGATTCTCCGGGGCAGGTCTGTTAGAAGACACAGCGCATGCTTGGAGAGGGGCCAGTTCCCGCAATTGTGGAAGGCGGGTAAATTGGTCCTAGTGAAGAAGCCGGGGCGCCCTGCGGACTCTCCATCTGCGTACCGGCCCATAGTGTTGCTCGACGAGGTGGGAAAAGTTTTCGAAAGGATCATTTCGAACCGCCTCGTCGCGCACCTGTCGGATGTTGGGCCGGACCTGTCGGACGGCCAGTTCGGCTTCCGCAGAGGGCGTTCCACGGTGGACGCCATCATGCGTGTAAGAGACCTCACGACGGGGACTGCAGTGTCCAGGGGTAAGGTCGTAGTGGCGGTGTCCTTGGACATCGCCAATGCCTTCAACTCCCTGCCCTGGAGCTGCATTTTGGAGGCACTTCGATATCATCGGGTGCCCACCTATCTCCGTCGTGTAATCGAGGCATACCTGACGGAACGGTCCGTCATTTACCCCGGTCACCGAGGTGAGTGGAACCGACGAGAGACGTCGCGTGGTGTTCCACAGGGTTCGGTTTTGGGGCCGCTCCTGTGGAACATCGGCTATGACTGGGTGCTGCGCACCGACCTCCCGAACAACGTCAGCGTGGTCTGTTACGCTGACGACACACTGGTGGTAGCTCAAGGGAGGTCGCATCAGGCGGCGGCTAATTTAACGGCGAGAGCGGTTACGACAGTCGTTGAAAGAATCCGGCAACTGGGACTCGAGGTGGCGCTCCACAAGTCCGAGGCCATGTGTTTTTATGGCCGCGGGAACGCGCCACCTCCGGGTGAGTCTCAATTAACGGCGGGAGGAGTTACCATCGGCGTCGAGACGACGATGAAGTACCTAGGACTCGTCCTCGACAGTCGGTGGAACTTCGTGGAGCATTTCCGACGTTTGGCTCCTAAGTTGGAAAGGACGGGGGCGGCGCTTAAGCGCCTCTTACCCAACCTCGGGGGGCCAAACGCCTCCTGCCGGAGGTTATACGCCGGGGTCGTGCGGTCCATGGCCCTCTACGGCGCCCCTATGTGGGCGCCGAACCTGATGCGGCGGCCCGCTCGGGCGCTGCTTACATCACAGAGGGTCATGGCGATCCGATTGATACGCGGATATCGCACGATCTCCGGGGAGGCGGCGAACCTCCTTGCCGGAGTACCGCCGTGGGATCCTGTTTCGGATTGGGCGGGAGGAAACGCCCGGGTGTCATCACTGCGAGGATCGCCCGGAGGACACGGTGGAGCATACGGTGGCGGTGTGTCCTGCGTGGACTGAGCACCGCCGTGTCCTCAGGAATGTGATCGGCGACGGCGACCTCTCGCGTCCGGCTCTGGTTCAGACCATGGTACGGAGCGAGGGGCACTGGGATGCCGTCTCCTCCTTCTGCGAAGCAGTCATGCTAGCTAAGGAGGAGGCGGAGCGCGTGAGGGAACGAACCTCCTCACGACCCGGCCGTCGCGAAAGACACTCCGGGCGTCGGGGATCGCGAGACGATCTCCGGCCACCGTAAGCACGGGCCTGCGGACGGCGAGCACGGGTGACTCGCCGCCCGACCAGAACCAGGCCCGAGCGTACGGCGCGTCGCGTTCCGCGCGCGCCTCATGGAGCCATCAGACCACCACAGATGGGGCCTAACAGGGCTGACGCCGATACGGAGCCGCGGAAGACTTAACGGGTTGCCGGGGCTCCGGCTCGAAGTGCAGGAGTAGGAACGGGGTGGTTTTTAGTCAGTAAGAGTCTGACACTCCCTCCCGCCTCACCCGGGCGGGAGAAGTCATTGGATGATTTTCCCCCCTCAAAAAAAAAAAAAAAAAAGGTCTGTTAGAAGACCCGGTGTCCCCTACAAGTGCTGAGGGTGGCCACAGGGGACGTGTAAAAGAGGTAAAAATCCCACATACCCTAGTCTTTCTCCCTAAAAACAAAGCGAGCCTTTTGAAAGTTTCCCCCCGCCGTCGTCAAAAAAAGACTATAAAACTACGATCTGTGGCGACACACGGCCCGAGTGAATAGGTTGTTAATAGGACGACGTGCTCCATCGTAGGCCGCATCGTCGCGCACCACCAGGCAGGATAGAGGTCAAACGTAAGCCCATCAAATATAAAAAAGAGCCCCGAATAAGGGCTCATACACAAAACTGCGATATGACGTCGCATCGCATAAATGTGCTCCCTCCCTCTACGCATCGCAAGAATCTTGTCTTCCCATGATCTTCTTTGTTTCTTTTTCCTGTATCTCCTAAGCAATAACAAGAGTGCACACTTCTTTTTACGATCCATGTCACGACCTAGTTTTCAATTTAAAATACGTTTAGTACGGTTGACGGTCGTCGAAGGAATGGTCACCCTGGGAGACGCCTTGTCGCATGAAATCGCATCGCAGCAATTCGCATCGTAATTATTTGCGTTACGAATTCTTTTTGTGTACGAGCCCTCACATATCAATCTCTATTTTAATCTCGACTCACCTAGAACACATATCCTCAGCCAGGTTTCGATCTCTGGCCTCGTGCGCCGAGTGTAGTTCTTGCAACCGCCGCGCTGTGGATACTTTGTCTTTAACTCGAGTCACTGACTCGGATATATCTCGAACTCGCATCATGTATGTTTCAGCTGCGTTACCTGCGGATAAAAGTAAATAAATAAACTGTCATCATCATCATCAACAACAGCCTATAAGTGCCCACTGCTGACCAAAGGCTCTCTTCTCACACGGAGAAGAAGAACAATCAACAGTTGGTGTCACTTGAGTGCTGGACTTCTCTACGAATGAGGGTTTGCCTAGAAGATTTCAATTTATAAGAGAGAGGAGAAAATCAGTGTGAAGACAGTAGAAGAGAACACATTTGTCACAATATCTAGTCTTACAGCGGGTGTTGTGACTTCGTAAGTGGCAACTAAAGCCAAGGATTCACTAGAGGACAAAGGCCTACGACATATTAGGCGACAACGCGCGCCAAATGTCGGTGAATTATGTACTGCAGGAGACAGAATAATTTAAGCCTAAAGGCCAAAAAAAGAGACTGTACAACTGGGTAAAGCCCAGTCACCAAGCATCAAAGAAATTTAACTAAAAACTAAATGGGTCCTATGTGTGAGCTGTTATACTTCCTTCCAACAATAGGTATGGCAAAAGCGCCTAAACGCACGGAAATTCGTTCTAGATTCCACAAGGTCCGTATAATAAGCTACACCTGACGAAACAATAAATTATTTAACATGGTGTTACGGTCATATTGCCAGAGATTACACTCCCAGAGTATGTGATGTGATGGGCCGACTGCTCGTATTGCAACTCCACTGTCGAATATTGGCACCATGGGGAATCAATAAGTTGAAATTAATGTTATGGATTGTTGATGATGTGAGTTTACAGACTTACCAAGTTCCATCTCCTTGTCATCATCATAATCCCTTTCTTCTGGATCCTCTCCCTCTATCAGCATGTCGAAGAATACCTGAATTGAGATTTTTTATTATAAATATCGTGAGACATACTCGCACGGGTGCAATATGCATGTATTATACATATAAACCTTCCTTAAGAATCACTCTATTAAAAAAAAACTGCATGAAAATCCGTTGCGTAGTTTTAAAGATCTAAGCATACATAGGGACAGACAGACGGAGGATAGCGACTTTGTTTTATGGTATGTAGTGATACTGAGAAAAGCTCTACTAGTTTCGAACTACAGAGGGGCTCTTCCTCATGAGCAGTGTGCGTAGTCGCGGCGATGTCGCGCAGCCTACAGCGACCCGTGATTTTTATTTGAAATGAGATATGTTAATGATAGCTCGTCTTTTAGGGCCTCATACTTGTACATTCAACATCATCAGTAGCCTATAAGTGGCCATTGTTGACCAAATGACGTTCTCACACGGAGAAGGTTTGAGCATTAATCACCACACTTGCTCGAGGCGGGTTACCACTGTTGCCAGTTATATCAAGCCTTCAAAAACCATGGCACCATCCATACCACAGTAGGATTTTCTCCTGTATCGTAGGTGCGTTTACAAACGAACAAATGAGACTGTGCAGTTGGCGCAGTGACTTGGGAACAGCCTGCTGAGCAACGGGACGCGAGTTCAATTTCCGCATGCAAATAACTTATTGTTCGTGTTTGTATTGTAACTTTCGTGAGACATACTAAATAAATTGTTATGTTTTCAGCTTACTCACGTAATAATTTGACGAGGAACTCGACAGTAGAAGCGCGGGTCGCGAAATGCTGCTCATGAATATGAGCCTCTAGCATGGCTTAAAACTAGTCTAGTTCCTCGTCAAATTATTACGTGAGTAAGCCGAAAACATAATAATCAATTATTTTCTGTGATCCACAAATTATTGTTGTAGGTCTCTGTGTGATGTTTATTGTGTGAAATTGTGTTTGTATGGTGTGTGTCAGTACAATCTTTTATTTAACTTGCAATGTGTGTATGTGTGTGTGTATGTGTAGTGCAATCTTGTAACTGAATTTTGAAGCAGATATCTTCAACCGATTGAGCTGAAATATTGTACACACGTTTAGGTTCCATGACCCTAATTTTAGGTATACCTAAGTATCTAGTTATTGTTTTAATAACAATAAACAATACACTTACAGTTTTCTTACTAAAAGTGCTGAAACTGTTGTCGAAACAGAATCTGTAGTCGCCATCTTGTGTCGCAGTGTGCCTGTGTGAGTTCTCCGGCTTCTTGTAGTCAGCCACTATCATGCGGCCGCCGGGGTCCGACATTTGGAATGATATGTCTAAGTCGCCGTGTGTCGAGTCTATCACCTGGAAATTAAAAAAGACGTGTATAATAACTTGAACTTTATAAACTAAATAGCTGACCCGGCAAACTTCGTACCATCTACAACGAAACAAGTGAATTTATTTCTGCAAATAGGCTACAAGGCAGCACTTTTACACGTCAATTTTATCAAGCGAACGATGAGGTCCACATTTCCTGACTACTCTGAGAAGAAATGCCGAAACAAACTCAGAGGTTCGTCTCTTTTTCTTCCCTGGACTTCCATTTCAAGACCAAAATTACCCAAATCGGTTTAGCGGGACCAAAGAATTTTAGCGGTAGACCAAAGAGTTTTAGCGGGACTAACAAATATTAATTCATTTTCATAAATCGACGGTTGAAAGGCTAATTGGTCTAAGCGACATTTTTTGCGATAATGAGTTAAATAAATGTTCGAACTCAGCGAATCCTGCCTTGTTGGCCGAGTGGTCGCAAGTGCGACTGCCGGGCAAGGAGTCTCGAGTTCGATTCCCGGGTCGGACAAAGTATTACTGGGTTTTAAAAAAAATCTCAGAGTAGCACGGAGTCTGGAAATGTGCCCGGTATATAGCAGTAGGCTCACCCCCTATTACATGGGACTCATAACATAAATAGTGAAAAGCGGGTGTTACTTCTGTGTGCACCTCTGCGTACCCTTTCGGGGATAAAAGGCGTGATGTTATGTGTGTGAAAGGCTAATTGATCTAAGCGAAATTTTTTGCGATAATGAGTTAAATACGTGATCGAAATCAACGAATTTGTTTTCGTCGTGATGTATTTAAGTCGTTAATAATATCATTACCAGTCCGCCTGCCAAACCGAGGCTGCGGAGGATCCAGAGCCGTATTATCCCTAAAGTAAACTAGGTACTTGCCTAGAGCATCAGCAGCTGTAGCTAAACATCATTTAGCGCTTGTCTACATGTAGAATAGAAAACCAAATTATATGGAATTGACGTAAATGTCGACACTTGTCAGTGTCATCCCCATACATTTAGTTTTCTACTCTCTCTGTAGACAAGCTCTAAAGTGGCATTTGGCTAAAGGCACAGGTTACGGAAGGGTACCGGGAGAAGCGCGTGCTCAACTGCTAATAAAGTGACAGCGGCGCCAAACAAAATTAGGCAAGCCTAGGGCACTCTTGAGAACTGCAAGGTTTACGGGGGCTACAGCTCTATGCAGGATTCGGAACGGAGTGATGTTTAATTAGCAATTACCCTCCCCTTCCCCAATCTCCCCAATTCCTGAATCTCCAACGATCCTGAATCACCAACGATCCTCAAACTCCTAATCCCCAAAAGGCCGATAACGCACTTGTTACGCCTTTGGTGTTCCAGGTGTCCATGGGCGACGCCGATCGCTTACCATCAGGTGAACCGTCTGCTCGATTACCGTCTTATGCCATAAAAAAAAGCAACAGTCTCACACTCACTCTCGCCTCACCAAGGGCGGGGGAAGTCATTGATGAATTACCTCTTCCTCAAAAAAAAAGATGAATTGTAGGCTGCGTGTTTTTTCGGACTATAATGCAGGTTTTCAAGCGAGTGTGGTTGCCAAGTAAGAAGTGGATGGTGGAATCCCAGGTTAAGGAAGAGTTATTCTGCCTTCGAGGACATATCAATGGGTAAACGAGCAGACCGATCACCTGATGGTAGGCAACGCCGTTAATAGACACTTGAATCACGAGAGGCGTTACAAGTGTTACAGGCCTTTCAGGAATTAGAAATTCGGATTTCGAGGACATGGGAAGCTAACTTAAATCGGCCTTAAATAAATATACATATATGTATATCAACTAAAACAAAATAGGTGTGAATGTTAAAAAATAAACGGCTTCCATGTAATTCCAATAATAAAACTGTAATTAACGGCAATTGCGATTAATAACTTGTTTCCATTTCAGCTTATCAGTGACGGAGTAACTGTATGCAATAAAATATTAACTGTTAATTTGTTCCGACCGATTGCAGATTGATACGCCATTGATCATGGGCGTAGCCACGGTGGGTCAGGGTGGCACTTACCCCACCCTAGCTCAAGACAAAGAGTGTCTACACAAACTTAATAATCTAAATCAAATGTTGGGTAGTAACTACAAAAAGTGTTTAGTATTTACAATAAATTATATACCGCCTCGTTGGCCGAGTGATTACGGCAAAATATTACTGGGTTTTTAAAAATACTCAGTAGTACATGGGACTCATAACATAAATAGTGACCCATGCCATTGATCTATTATACTGTTAGTGTAAGGAAGATTTTGATTCTTTATCAGTTTTGATATTTTTTAATAAAATACTATATAGCTTCTGCCTAGTCTGACTTCGTACGCGCAATTCCGTTTTTCCTGTTTCCATAGGATTTTTTTATGGTATAAGTCGAACGAGTGGTATAAACGAGCTGACGGATCACCTGATGGTAAACAGTCGGCGTCGCCCGTGGACACCCGAAATACCAGAGGCATCGCCCGTGGACACCCGAAACACCAGAGGCGTTGCAAGTGCGTTACCGGTCTTTAGCCGATTGGGAATTTGAGGATTCTTCAATTCAAATTGTTTATTATCTCAAGAATTACAATATCTATCTAACATTGAGGCAGTCCTAACAAGTTATTACACAATACTTGTGTTGGGCGTGAATAGACTTCTCAATATTCAAAACAACACAATGTTTTTAAATAAACGTAAACATGTAGCTCATATCATTGTCAAAAAATATAAATAGTAAATATATGACATAATAGGCATAACTTTCACAACATAGTGGCCAACCGGCCCATAATGCCACTGTACTATGTGACCCCCACTTTTCACTATTTTATATTATGAGTCCTATTGCCATATAACGGGCACAATTCCAGACTCCGTGCTACCGCTGAGAATTTCAAACGACAACAAACGAGGCACTTTCGTTCGGACCAATTTTAAGTTGGCTGAGGAATAATAACATTGAATATTTGACAATTCTTCCATACTAAAATCCGTTAAATGTCAATTTTATTTTATTGATGGAATAATCAGCCCTTAGTTGTATTAGAAGATAAAAGCGCAATCAATCGCCGAGCATGCATGAAAAGATTGATGACTGTAGGTGTACTAAAAGAGGTATGTCAGAATCGTAACATTTGGCTTTCTCTTGTTTTAGTCTACCACAATGGAAGACAGGTGTGATGATATGTATGTATTATTGCTACATATATTTTTAACTCGTTGAGTACCGTCTTTATTATATGTATGTATTATTGCTACATATATTATTAACTCCTTGAGTACCATCATTATTATAGAACAATAGGTTGGCGTCTCCGGTGACCGCTTGGTGTTTGACAGTTTAAAGATGTTCATCTAAGCGTAGTAACTACCTGTTTTTTATTGTGAGATTTGTTATTGTAGCAGAATTATTTTTTCTTTGCTTAGCAACTGTAACTCCAGTACAAGAGATACAAATATATAATATAAACAGTTTTTATCTTGACAGAGCATTGTATTGAGAAGTATATCCACTTCAAATATACACTTCCAATGAGAGTTTAGTTTATAATTGGCAGAGGGCCAAAACTAAAATTTAAGTTAATTTTTAACTCTTATCAAAGTCAGTACTTAAACAATTAGCTTCGCAATTCATTTTTAATTACCCAAGAAACGTGTTCAATTTATTAGATACTATAAAGTTCACGATATCGGCATAAAAATTTTATCTACGAAAACCGAAGGAGGTTATCAACGGCGATAAAAAATAACTTACCTGGTACTCGATGTCTATGATTTCGTCCGTCACGACTTTATGAAAAAAACAATCTATTTTCCCAGGCTGTACAATTATAGTCATATCTTTTTCATAGGCAAAAACAACACTAAAAATAGTTGCAAGAAATATGTAACGCATTTTGATGAAATAAAACGTATTTACTGTTTTATACTGAGTGTGTAACACCACAGAGTGTTGGTAAAGTTATTTTTAGTATCTGTATGAGTTGTTTCTGTTTATAAATAGCACAAAACGAGTGATACGTCCGATTTATTTTGCAAATAAATAAACAGTCGCAGTCGCCGAGAACAAGGTGCAAATTCGCTGACTGACAACCGGATGGACATTGGTTATCGTTCTGAAATTGGTTTTTGACAGATTAAATCATCGATGGTTTGCTTGTTTGCTGAAAAATTTTATGCAAATTAAATAAATATTTTATACAATTTTATGATCTTTTTGATTATTTTGCTCTAAATGAAAAGTGAATATATTTTATCGGAAAATATATTTTTAATGATATTTTTTAGGTACCTGTTTTCGTTCTGAAACGTAAAAACGTTCCAGTTTTCAGTCACTCAAGCTTTCAAGCATATTTCTTTATCTCGTTCGTACTTCCACACATTTCCTAATATAAAAAAACCATAAACAATGCTCAATATACTCTTATTTCCTATACAGGGAACACCAAAAAAGAAAACAAAAAACATGCACAGACTAATAAAATCTATTTAATTTATACTTTTTGTGTAAAATCTCATTTTGGGGCGTAAATACCTTATTTTTAGGTCTCATTTGAGTTACTATGTCTAGTGGAAGTGGTGCGGGTGCTCCGCCTCAGGGTGGCGTGGTCAGGAGCAGCGCATTGTCCTTCGTTGCGTCTGCGCAGCCCGCGACAACAGCTGACAACGTTCCCGGGGCTCCGGATATGAATCGGGAACAGGTACCTCAGACAGGTAAGTGAGATCATCTTTGTGTTTTTATAAACTAGCTTCTGCCAACGGTTTTGCCCCCTTCCAAGAATATAAAGAACCCTATGTATTATTCCAGACTGTGATCTATCCCTGACCTAAATCACTCTATTTAAATGAGACATAATCTTTAATTTTACATTTCTTATACAGAGAGATTTAGTATTATTTGTTTAGGTATGTACTAGCTCTTTGAAAACTAGCCGTTAAGGCTAGGCATACATTAGCCCCTATGAGATCATTGACTGATGTAGGACACTCTCCTACTAGGTAGAACTCCTAACTCCTACATGCTTCTTAGGACCAATGACTCCTCTGGTGCCATCATCATCACCATGCAATGAGCCACACTCTGTCCACTGCCTCCCAGTCCGACCCCAATAACTACACATCATGAGGTTGGAACAAACTTGTATTCTGGTGCTGATATATACTTGATAAGTTGACGTTTGGCCACCATCTCGCCTGGTGGTAAGCGATATGTTAATAGTAAGAGTAACAGTAGTAATGTGTCCCATTCCATTCAGATTTAACTTGTGTAATGAGCCTTTGCACAGTTAGTTTCGGCCCCTTGATGCCTCCCAAATGACCGGGACCCTGTGGTTCTGTGAGTAGTAAAGACATAGTATATTTCTTTAATGGGACAAGCCCGTCACACCGTCCCAAAGCCGCTGCAACTTCTATAAGCCAGGATCTACAATAGGTACAACCATGAAAACACCGGAACACTGAAGTCTGGCATGTCCCAGGAACATGAATAACTATCTTGAATATCAACGAAGTGAATCAGAAGATATATAAGAGAAGAAAAAAAAATGATAGTTTCCACTTCCCTCAGTGAATTACTGCAGTAGACAGAATGAATTAAGCCTGAAGGCATAAAAAAGAGACTGTACAACTGGGTGGCCCAGTCGCCAAGCACCACAGAAATTTGACTAAAAACTAAGTGGGTCCTATGTGTAAGCTGTTATACTTCTGCAATAGGTTAGGCATAAGCGCCTAAACACACGGAAAGTTGTTCTAAATTCCACAAGGTCCGTATAATAAGCTACGCCTGACGAAACAATTAAATTATTTAACATAGTGTTACATTCATATTGCCTCAAACACATATATGTAGCAATGATAATTTACAATATATCTTCCACAGATCGCCTAGTCCCAGCAGGACTGACCGCACTATGTGAAGCGTGCTCCAGACTGTACCCTGACCAGCCAAACCCATTACAAGTTACAACTAGACTCAAGTATTGGTGAGTAACCACTCATGAGGGTGAACCCATACTTTGAGGTATGCCTCGTAGCGCTCCCATCTAAGCACCCGTTTTGTTCCTCCAAGCGCTCCCAAAAGGAGCGTTTCGAGGAACGATTAAAAATATTAAAATTGATTTCCTTGAAGTGCTCCCATGATTAACTTTCGGATAGAGATGGGACTATACTAACTGAAATTATCGATAATAACTAGGTAATAATAAGTAGAACACATTGTATACAAAACGGGAGAGCTTCAAAACGGAAGCGCTACGAGGAATACCTCCATCCTTTGTGTCTTATAAAATAGTTTTGACAACTAGAAATACCTATAAAATACAACATGATCATATTTTTAATTCCGTAAAAAAATGTGTCTAATGTTTTAAAAATAATCTACCAGACGGTTATTGAAATAAAACTTAGTCATCGACCCTATTTGTGCATCACACAAAGAGTTGCTCTGTGCAGGAATCGGACAGGAAACACAGCCAACTATGGCTTTATAAGGTAGAAGAGACTCATAGTCCAACTGTGGACTGCCAATGTCATGATGAATGGTCTTGTGTTTCCAGGCTGGGCGGTCATGATCCCCTGGACTACATCAGCATGTATTGGAACCCGGGCAAGCCGGAGGAGCATATACTGCCACATTGGCACTATGTCAGGTAAGTCTACCTATCAGATGTTTATTGTCCAATCTAATGTGTCCATTCTTTTTTGGATAAACGAACATATGCATCCACCTGATGGGATGTGATCGGAGCCTCTCATGGATACTTACCCACAATACTAGACGAGTGCGTTGCCGATATTATAGGGACTCGGGATTTGGGTATTGGGGGAGGATTCGGTTTTCGGAAGTTTATTTCACGTTAAACGCCATGGCAGTCACCGGTGACCGACATTAGCGGAGGATTTGCCTTCAATAGTTTTTTATTGGCAGCCAATGCCTTAAAAAAAAAAGAAAAACGTTGCCCCACACTACGATTATCTCCTATGTCGTGGGTACGTTTACAAACATACAAGTTCACATACACAATGACACCCAGACCCGAAACAACAATTTGTGGATCACACAAAGTGTTGTTCCGTGCGGGATCGAACCCGCGACACATTGCACGGCAGCCGGTTGCCCAGCTACCGCACCAACCGTGCAGTCAGATTATTAGAACTCCGTTTCTTCACACGGAAAGGTTAATGCTCCAAAGTAGTTGGTCTCAGAATATTAGCTTTTTGCCTGTAAACCTTACTCTTGCATCACTTCAAAAAAACCTGCTAACCCTATTCTGTGGTTGAAATATTTTTAAAAAGAGTTACGAATGAAGTTTTTTGCTCGTTCTCCTCCACTCGAATGTTCATTTTGGAATGAGCGCCTAGCTTCACTGACGGACACACTGTTAGACTATTATTTATTTTGTATTTGTTGACGTTTCAAAACTACCAAATTATAGTTTAATGGATATTTATATCCATTAAACATTAATGGTTTTGAGTTTGAGTTTTATTTAGGGTTGACATAATGCATTTTCTTTTTTTCTCCCTAATTAATATAGATTTTTATATCTACGCTGTTATTCGATTCCCTCAATGTTCGAATAGTGGGAGAGTTATAATTGTGATTTTCGAATTGGGCAATGAATCGAAAGGGATGATGACTTTTTTCGACTTCTTAACGATAGGTAGTTAAAAACACACTGTATTTATAACTAAAAACTTAATGTTGTCCGATTTTCTCCAGTTTCGGAGTGTCAGACCTGCACGGCGACGGGCGCGTGCACCCCCCGCCGGGGCCCGTGCCGCGCGCGCCGTCCGGGTACGGCTTCGAGCTGACGATGCGACTGTCCGCTGAGGAGGGACTCACTCAGCCTCCTCTCTGGCCCGCCGCGCTACTGCAGGCGTTGGCTAGATATGTTTTTACTACTGGTATGTTTGATATGAATATAAAAGGTGTAGTTTTAAGCCGTGGCATGTCACAGAAGTCATAAATGTTCAATGTAAGAGAAAATTTCGGGACAATAGTTAAAAATACCGCTATAAAACGTTCAAGTTCGACAGTATTTCAGAATAAGCGACAGCAATGTTTCTTATTGGAGTTTTATGGAATTAGAAATAATATCAATTACTTGTTTGAGTTTGTGTGTGTTAAGCCGCGTTATAAAGCTATTTACAATACGGCGGCGTGTAGTTCGCACTTACGTATTTCCGTAATTTACAGAAAAATGAAAAATATTTACCAACAATTTTTTTTATTGATTCGGACTCAGAATCGATATCCGAGTTACCTCCTAGAAAATGACGCGGCTTTAAAACAACACCTTGTATTTTAAACTACTCTTCTCGTGGGTGTCGTATACCCGAGCGTACGGCGCATCGCGTTCCGCGCGCGCCTCAGAGAGCCATCAGACCACCACAGATGGGGCCCAATACGGCCGATGCCGATTCGGAGTCGCGGAGAACCTAACGGGTAACCGGGGCTCCGGCTCGACGTGCAGGAGAAGGAACGGGGTGGTTTTTAGTCAGTAAGAGTCTGACACTCCCTCCCGCCTCACCCAGGCGGGAGCAGTCATTCGATGATTTTCCCCCCTTAAAAAAAAAAAAAAAAAAAATACCCATTTAACAGAGTTCGGGCAGTAGCACTCCCTGATGAACGTGATCATTTTATTTATTATTTATTTAACAAAAGTACAATTGTAGGATTAACATTTTATTCTTATAATTAAAGATCCTCGCCAAACATATCGTTTAACGGCGAGAAGCGATTGAACTTGAACTGCAAGGGAGCTTGCTTTGAGGGGGGAAATCATCGAATGACTGCTCCCGCCTGGGTGAGGCGGGAGGGAGTGTCAGACTCTTACTGACTAAAAACCACCCCGTTCCTACTCCTGCACGTCGAGCCTGAGCCCCGGTTACCCGTTAGGTTCTCCGCGACAAAGCAGGAGATTATGATAAACATCATCTACAGGAAGATGGCTTATTGTCCAGCTCTGGACTCTCACTAGCTGAGGGCTAAGTACGATTTGGTTGAAAGAAATCGCTCTGATTTCCTGCTCTAATGAACCAAGTGTGGGAGAGCCATGTTTCAGCACGTATTGGCCGGCTCGACTGGAGTGATACCACGTGCTCACTATATTTTTAGCTTCGGTATCGATTGTAGATCGCGCCCCAAGTATTCTTTTCAAAAAATATTCAATGCACATTTTTGAGCTTTCCACAATATATTACATAACATAACATCACGCCTTTTGTGCCCGAAGGGGTAGGCAGCGGTACAAACAGAAGTAACACCCATTTTTCACTATTTATGTTTTGAGTCCCATGTAATAGGGGGTGAGCCTATTGCCATATACCGGGCACAATTCCAGACTCCGTGCTACAACTAAGATTTTTTTTTGAAACCCAGTAATACTTTGCCCGACCCGGAAATCGAACCCGAGACGGGTGCCCGGCAGTCGCTCATGCGACCACTCGTCCAACGAGGCAGTCCAATTTCTTTATATGTATAGATTATCTTTTTGTACAGTGGCATTAAGTGCCGAAATGTGCACCTCTGCCTACCCTTTCGGGGATAAAAAGGCGTGATGTTATGTATCTTTTTGTACCTCAGGTAACAAGTTATGCGCGGGTGACCACATAACCTGGCACCGCGCGCTGGACGGCGGGGCGGGGGGCGGGGGCGGGGCCGCCGGGGGCGCGGGGGGCGGGGGCGCGGGGGGCGGGGCCTCCGGGGCGCGCTCGCGTCTGAGACATCTACTCGTCGCCGCCGACCCACTACTACCCACCACTCACACTCCACATGGCACTGTCACCTTCTTACAGGTAGATACAGTACATTATTATGATCGCTTACTATCAGGGGGCTTACTCTTGAATCCAATTCCGATCGATCGACATTGGTATTGTGAAATTTCGTACTCTTGAGTTGCAACACTAGCGCCCATTGCATCCGTATTGCGTGGATATTAAATGAACTAAATGGTATTGAGTTTGTCTTTATATTCCGTACTCTGAATGCTATTGTAACAGCTACGGTTGTGGTTGTATAGTGTTGACATTGAATAATTATTGAGATTTTATTGAATTGGAATTGTATTGACATTGAGATTGGTTTCAAGAGTAAGCACCCTGGTGATCTGCCTGCTCAATAAAAAAAATAACGTAGGTACTTCGCTTTTCGAGGATGCTCGACTGCTTTCGAATCAGACCTGGGGTTTATTGTTTTATGTTAGATGGGCCGACGTTTTTCTCGGCTGGTCGTAAGCGATGATGCGTCCAACGATGGAGCACGTCGCGTCGTCCCATAAGCAACCTATTCACTCGGGCCTTGAAGACACCCAGGTTATACCCTTCAGGAAATACAGACTAGCAGAGAATTCCACTCCTTAGAAAGAAAACCGACATGAAACAACGCTTGCGTTGTGTTTTGTCGTGTGAGTGAGGTTACCGGAGGCCCAATTACCCTTCCCCCCCTCCCTAGTCTTCCGAATCCCCGAATCCTCCATAATCCTCAAATTCCCGATTCCCAAAAGGCCGGTAATGCATTGTAACGCCTTGGTGTTTCCTGTGTCCATGGGCGGCGCCGATCGCTTACCATCAGGTGATCCGTCTGCTCGTTTACCGGCTTATGCTATATAACAAAAAAAAAACAGTGACGCTTCGCCGATTGTCTTGTGGTACGATGATGGAAAGGACTAGGAGGAATCAAGTTGTCAAAATCATAAACTGCGTACTACAGACGCTACGTGTGTAGAAACTGATGCGAAGTAGGCTTCTGATATGGTTTATTATTTTAATAGAGACAAGCTACTTCCGCGCGGTTTCACTCTCTCTCTATTAATCGTAGCATGACATTTTAACTATAGCCTTCCTCGATAAATGGGCTATCCAACACAGAAAGAATTTTTCATATCGGACCAGTCGTTCCGGAGATTAGCGCGTTCAAACAAACAAACAAACAATAACCAAACTCTTCAGCTTTATAATATTAGTATAGAAGTATATATATTTTTACTGCACGGTTGGCGTGGTGGGTGAGTGCATCGTGTGTCGGGGCGACTCTCGCTCGGAGCAACTCTTTGTGTGATCCACGGATTGTAGGTCCGGGTCTGTGTGGCATGTGTATGTCAACTTGTATGTTTGTAAACGGACACACGATACCTACAGAAGACAATCCTAGTATGCGAAAACGTTATTAAAAAAAATGTTGATATCTAATTTACGATTTACTCACGTAATTGGTCGAGGTTGCTCGATTAGTTTCGAGCTTCACCGTCGTCGCGCAGCCAACTAACTGAAATTGAAATTATAGCAGATTCCAAGAAGAATTTAAAAGAGCATTTAGTGTAAACTTCTTTTTAACTAGCTTCTGCCGATATTTCCCGTACCCATTCTTGATTTTCGGTAAAAAGTTAAAAAAAAATTGGGTAAAAAGTATCCTATGCCCGTCTCCTGGTCCTAAGGTACCTCCCCACTAATTTTAATCTATATCGATTTACCTTCATATAATATTCAGGAATCTAGTTTAGTATGTATTAACTCGTCGAGTACCGGTTTTGCAGACACAATTATAGAACAATAGGTTGCGGTCACCGGTGACCGCTTGGTATTTGACAGTTTAAATGTCGTAATACTATGTTCATGTTTTCAGATAGTAGGATGCACTGGTAGAGAGCTAAAAGCTGCTCAACGAGGGTCCGGCTTCGAAGTACTGAAGCTTATCAGCGAAGATCCAAAGTAAGCAATGTCTTGTAACTTATTTTTTTTTAGCTGATCGCTTACCATCCGGTGATCCGTCGGCTCGTTTGCCTCCTATTCCATAAAAAAAATGGGATAAGCCGGTAAACGACTCGTTTAAAACGAGCAGACGTATCAACTATCACCTGATGGTCAGCAATCCGCGTCGTCCATGGATACCTGGAACACCAGTCACATGTGCGTTGCCGGTCTTTTAAAAAGAAAACTCGCATTTTTTAAGTTTTGAAGGTCGTGTAGGTATCGATTCCCCGAAAATCCTACAGCGACGGGAAAAAACAGGATTTTGCGTACGACGTCGCGGGCAGAAGCTAGTTTTACCTAAAAGGAGATCCCTATGTGAGATGTACTTAGTAGTCTTTTATAAACCACGTTTAGAAAAAAAACGATTTCAACCCTCTCTTTCTTTGAAATCGTTTAATTAATTTACTAAAACCTTATCCTAAATATCACATACGTCGTACACATACGTAATATCGCGGAGAACCTAACGGGTAACCGGGGCTCCGGCTCGACGTGCAGGAGAAGGAACGGGGTGGTTTTTAGTCAGTAAGAGTCTGACACTCCCTCCCGACTCACCCAGGCGGGAGCAGTCATTCGATGATTTTCCCCCCTTAAAAAAAAATGTCACATTTTTTTGGAGACCACATCAAAATTGATTCATCCAACAGCGAGATATTCGCGCACAAACATACATACAGGTCTAGTCTGACTGATAATCTTTTTTTTTAAGCCTGGAAAAAAATGTAAAAATATATGCAAAAAATATGTTTATTTATTTATTCTTATGTACCCCTTCCCCCCTAGATGTGGTGGGGGGTGGCTAGTGACTCGTATGTCGCGGCGTGCGTCGTGTCGGCGCCTGCGCGCGGCGGGGGGGGCGGCGCCCCCGGGGGCTCCGGCTACCCTGGCCGGAGTCTCCGCCGCGCTGCGGTGGATGGCTTGGAACCCTGTGAGTATATTGTGCTTATTAAGTACTTCTTTTGACTGTACAAAGCCTTTCAGACGATTTATATGTAAAGGTTCACGGTTGTGGGATATATAAGTGAACGAGAGGACGGATTCAGGGATTGGGTAGGAAAAGGAGGGTTAATAGGGTAGATGACTAATTTTTATTTTAATGTCCGTCTGTTAGATTATTTTAAAACATTACAGAAACGAATACTTTCGACGATATATTGATTTTAATTGTAGTGTGATGTCACTTCTATGTACACTTTATACGTAGAAATGACGTTTTAGCTCTCATTCCTAAGCTTTGGTTCGTTATATCTAAGTATAATTTTATGAAACAACAAAATAAAAAAATACGTGTGTTATATTTAGTATATTAGATTTTTAGTTTTCATACCCTGTTATCATCCCTACTGGGCCTTCGGTAACCTCACTCACACGCCTGATCCCCCCCCCCGCTGTGATAGTGTCGGCCGTGGTATCACTCCGGTCGACCCGACACTGCAAAGCAATCAGCCGATCCCCATAGGGGATGTGTCCCCCTACATTGAAACAATAAAGTTTTTAGGGGTTTCTAGGGTTTCTAGGGGTCGCAAGTGCGACTGCTGGATGTTTCGGACTCGATTCACGGGTCAGGCAAATTATTGCTGGGTTTTTAAAAAAAAAATCTCAGTAGTAGCACGGTGTCTGGAATTGTTACTGTCCGGTATATGGCAATAGGCTCATCCCCTATTACATGGGACTTATAATATAAATAGTGAGAAGTGGGTGTTACATTGTACAGTGGCATTGAGTACTGGAATACCCTACCCCTCTGGAGGTAAAAGACGTGATGATGATATTCTTCTAATAGCCAGTTCTACTATTTATTTAAATAAAATGGGGTATAATACTCACGTTTTATTAAATTTTTGCAGCAACCCTCAGAACAGCCGGCATCCCCGTCCCCCCTCCCCCCTTCAGTGGAACAACAGATCAAAGACACGCTGCAACGTGGACTCAGCTCCATGACAGACAGAAGTGGACCTGAAGGTAGGCCATCGTTATAAATTCTAATCTCTTTTTATAATATAACTATCGTGAGACGTAGTAAATTAACTAAAAATGACGGGTTTCTCACGTGAATATACTGAGAAAAGCTTTACTAGTTTCGAGTTACAGAGGGGTTCTTCCTCATGAGCAGAGTGCGCGCTCGAGCCGATGTCGCATAGCTTACTCTGTAGGCTAATATCTCTAGATGATTTCAAAACATATTTATTTATTTTTATATTTCAAATATTTTATTTTGATATTTATATTTATAATTTTTAATAATTTTACTAACATCTTAAAAAAAACTAAGAAAAGAAAAACAACAAAAATTATACCCTTAATTAAGCGTCAAAGTACTTATGAAATTATCTTTTAAAAAATTCGGCATCAGGTCGGGTATAAGAGACCCACTGAAAGAGCAGGGGTGATGATAAAATGTACTCAGTTGTCCTCCACACTGTTTAAAATTCTAATGTCAATTTGTAACTGTATATGGCAATAGGCTCACCCCCTATTAATTACATGGGACTCATAACATAAATAGTGAAAAGTGGGTGTTATATAGTACTTGTGCCTATGTATCTATACATATAAATAAAATTGGAGTGTCTGTTTGTAATATTAAAATAACCACTTTTTACTACATGCATATGAATATACATACAATATATATGCCAAAATAACATTTTTTTAAAGTTTCTATCTGTCTGTTTGTTCTGGCACTCTTGAAAGGCTGGACTGATTTTGATTAACATAGTAACATAGGCTACTTATATTTTGTAAAATCCTTACTAATATTATAAATCGGAAAGTGAGTTTGTTTGTTGGTTTGTTCCGCTTTCACGACGTAATTACTATACCGATTGCTTTGAATTTTTGCAGACGTAAAGTTAGAAGTCCGGATTAAATAATAGGGTACTTTTTATTCGAGGAAAAATGAAATCATTAGTATAGATGGCGCTGTGTGTATTGGCATATGTCACATAGGCTACTTTATATCCTTTTGTGACGCGAGCGAAGCTAAAAGCTAGTTGAATAATAAAAAGTCTGTGTTTCTGTTTGTACTGACACTCTGGAAAGGCTGGACCGATTTTGACTAACGAGTAACATTTACTTTTGTTTTGTAAAATTAAATAAAACAAGTTATGCTCTAAAATTCATATTGTACGCGGACGAAGTCGCGGCTAACAGCTAGTATTAAATATTATTGAATATTGTTTGCAGGCCACATGTCGACCGACAGTTTCGAGATGTCGAGCATGGAGCGAGCCCTGCCACACATACCGGAGCTGATGGAGGTAACATACCATATTACATAACATAACATCACGCCTTTTTATCCCCGAAGGGGTACTTCTCACTATTTATGTTATGAGTCCCATATAATAGGGGGTGAGTCTATTGCCATATACCGGACACATTTTCAGACTCCGTGCTACGACTGAGATTTTTTTTTAAAAAACCCAAATTGTTTTGACCGACCTGGGAATCGAACCCGAGACCCCTTGCCCACCATATTACTATATCTATATTAATCTATTTTATATCATTAAACTGTCAAACACCAAGCGGTCACCGGTGACCGCAACCTATTGTTCTATAATTGTGTCTATAATGACGGTACTCGACGAGTTAATTCACATAACTCATTTTTGACTGCTTCATGGGCAAGTGCGACTGCCGGGCAAGGGGTCTCGCGTTCGATTCCCGGGTCGGGCAAAAGTATACTGGGTGTTTTAAAAATCACAGTCTGGAATTGTGCCCGGTATATGGCAATAGGCTCACCTCCTATTACATGGGACTCATAACATAAATAGTGAAAAGTGGGTGTTACATTGTACAATGGGACTAAGTGCCGTAATGTGCTACCAACGGCAAGTACCAATGTGACTTTGTCCGAGTCATATGTACTTTCTAAGATTATTAGACACCACTGACAAACGGTGAAGGAAAACTCGTGAGGAAACCTGGACTTATAATTTCTAATTATAAGTTTGTAATCGCCAACCCGCATTGAGCAAGCGTGGTGATTAATGCTCAAGCCTTCTCCGTGTAAGAAGAGGCTTTTGGTCAGCAGTGGGCATTTATGGGCTGTTGATGATAATGATGATTAAAACTTACCAACGTTACATTTTCCAGGGTTCATGGCGAGGTGACACCGACGTGGAATATTTGGAAGGTGTCCATATCATGTTGAATGCTGAAGGAGCCAGCCTGTTACCGCTAGCTATCGAGTAAGTATTACTAAATCACTACATAGTATAAAACAAAGTCGCTATCTCCCGTCTGAGCCGCGGAGAACTTAACGGGTAACCGGGGCTCCGGCTCGACGTGCAGGAGTAGGAACGGGGTGGTTTTTAGTCAGTAAGAGTCTGACACTCCCTCCCACCTCACCCAGGCGGGAGCAGTAATTCGGTGATTTTCCCCCCTTAAAAAAAACCCCTATCTGTCTGTCCCTATGTATGCTTACAATCCGATCTTTAAAACTACGCAACGGATTTAGATGCAGTTCTTTAAATAGATAGAGTGATTCTTAAGGAAGGTTTATATGTATAATGCATGCATATTGCACCCGTGCGAAGCCGGGGCGGGTCGCTAGTTATTATTATGAAGTATCTTTATTGCTTGTATAGAGGTATAGTCATGGTTGCCCGGAGGTTTAAGACGCCCGCTTCTCAGGCATGGGGGTGCGGGTTCGAAACCTACCAACGACAAGTACCAATGAGACTTTTTCCGAGTTATATGTACTTTCTAAGATTATCTAGACAACACTTATAGAAATCATAGTGTTCCTCACCTGGGCTTATAATTTCTAATTATAAGTTTAAAATCGCCAACCCGCATTGAGCAAGCGTGGTGATTAATGCTCAAACCTTCTCCGTGTGAGAAGAAGCCAGCAGTGGGTATGTATAGGCTGTTGATGATGCTGATGATGATGATCTTTATTGCTCGTATCGTGGATTTTAACTTAATAATATTTAATTTGTCTCTGATTACTAAATAATTTTGATTGTCGCTCAATGGTTGTATTTTTGCCGGTATATTGTATCTTTGATCATAGTAATTGGGTACTTGCCTTCATCAAAAATAAATTATTTCGACTGTTCAATACAATTAAATATTTAAAAATAATCACAACTTCCTTAATTAATTTTATGAACAACTTCATTATAGTATTTTTCCAGCAAATCTTTGATATTGTTTGACGTGTGACGCTAAAAAAACGTGAAGTCACAATACACAATCGAAAAGTGGGTGTTATATTGTACAGTGGCATAATGTATACCTCTGTCTACCCCTTCGGGTGTAAAAAGGCGTGATGTTATGTTATGTAAAATAAATTTGCTTATTTAGTATCTTAAAAAAAATACCTACCTCTAATTATGACTTCTATCTACTTACAGCGGCCGCATTCTCGCCGGCAGTCACTTCACATGGCGCGGGCAGGGCTCCGCCCTCACACTGGTGGCTGCCGGAGTCCCGGGCTCCAAGGTCCATGCAGCTAGACCGTACACCGCCTGTGCAGCTTGGTTACAGGTGAACAATTTCATGACTTTATTGACTCGTCGAGTACCGTCATTATAGACACAATTAAAGAACAATAGGTTGCGGTCACCGGTGACCGCTAGGTGTTTGACAGTTTAAATATCCTAAGAGATAACTTGGTAACATAACATAACATAACATCACGCCTTTAATCCCCGAAGGGGTAGGCAGGGGTGCACACAGAAGTAACACCTACTTTTCACTATTTATGTTATGAGTCCCATGTAATAGGGGGTGAGCCTATTGCCATATACCGAGCACAATTCCAGACTCCGTGCTACTACTGAGATTTTTTGGAAAAAATCCAGTAATAATCAATACAAAATCTGTGTATAAAATGTTCGGTTCTTGCCTCGTTGGCCGAGTGGTCGCAAGTGCGACTGCTGGGCAAGGGGTCTCGGATTCGATTCTCGAGTCGGGCAAAGTATTACTGGGTTTTTACAAATTCTAGTTCTTTCATTTCTAGGCGGGTATACGACACCCGTGAGAAGAGGAGGGGTGGTGACAAATAACTGACCACTTTTATAAAATTTTCTTCTTTCCACAGGTCTTAATTCCAAAAGACTTAGCTCAAGACATGTCTAAGAAAGTGGCGGCATTCTCAAAATTGGCTGACTCGGACTCCGAACCCAATAGCGACGAGGAGGAACAAAGCGTCGAACCCCCAATGTTACCGATAACACTCTCTTGGCCGAAACACAAGTTGAAAATAACTATTTTGTCTGATGGCGAATTTTTATAAAGAACTAATAGTCAGTTTTGTTAAAGGGAATCATTATCCTTACTATTATAAATGGGAAAGTGAATTTGTTTGTTTGTTTGTTCCACTTTCACGCCGTAACTACTAGACCGATTGCTTTGAATTTTTGCAGACGCAAAGTTAGAAGTCCGGATTAAATAATAGGGTACTTTCTATCCCGGAAAATTTTGATATTCCCGAGGGAAAAACAAAAGTATTAGTATAGATGGCGCTGTGTGTATTCGTATATGTCACATAGGCTACTTTTATCCTTTTGTGACGCGAGCGAAGCCGCGGGTAAAAGCTAATTATAAGATAAAATAATAATTTGTTGTTTATCACATCGTCACATCAACAGCCTATAATTGGGATGTTGACAGGGTATGAAAATTAAAAATATAATTAGTCCGTAAGTTAGGTAATGAAAAAAATATTAGACACGTACTTCTTTATTTTCTTTTATTAAGTTCGAATACTTAAATAAAATGGCGCTAAGTTTAGGAGTGGAAGGTCGTTACGTCATAACGTGCTACAAAATGTGACACGCTGTGACGTCACACGATATTTCAAATTAATATATCGTCGAAAGTTTGTGGGGAAAGAAAAAATACGTGTCCAAAGTTTTAAATTAATGTACCAGACGGACATTGAAATAAAATTTAGGAAACTATCCTATAGTACGATTAAATAAATAATTTTGTGGTATTACATCATTATCATCAGCCTATAAGTGTCCACTGCTCGCGGGCCTGCGGACGGCGAGCATGGGTGGCTCCCCGTCCGACCAGAAACAGACCCGAGCGTACGGCGCCGAGCGTTCCGCGCGCGCCTCAAAGAGCCATCAGACCACCACAGATGGGGCCCAATACGGCCGATGCCGATTCGGAGTCGCGGAGAACCTAACGGGTAACCGGGGCTCCGGCTCGACGTGCAGGAGAAGGAACGGGGTGGTTTTTAGTCAGTAAGAGTCTGACACTCCCTCCCGCCTCACCCAGGCGGGAGCAGTCATTCGATGATTTTCCCCCCTTAAAAAAAAAAAAAGTGTCCACTGCTGACCAAACACCTCTTCTCACACGGAGAAGGTTTGAGCATTAATCACCACGCTTGCTTAATGCGGGATGGCGATTACAAACTTATAATTAGAAATTATAAGCCCAGGTTTCCTCACGATGTTTTCCTTCACCGTTTGTCAGTGGTGTCTAGATAATCTTAGAACGTACAACAACAGACCTAGTACCTATCGCCTCAATATTACAATGCTACTCAATATGGTAGTTGACTAATTTTTATTTCAATGTCCGTCTGCTAGATTATTTTAGAACATTAGACACGTATTTTTGATTTTCTTACAGAAACGAATACTTTCGACGATATATTGATTTGAAATGTCGCGTGACGTCACTTCTATGTACGTTTTATACGTAGAAATGACGTTTTAGCCCCCACTCCTAAACTTTGATTCGTTTTATCTAAGTATTGTTTTATTATACGACAAAATAAAAAAATACGTGTCTAATATTTTTTTCATTACATAACTTACGGACTAATTAGATTTTTAATTTTCATACCCTGTTATCACCCCAATTGTAAGTTATACTTATAGTGCACCTCTGTCATTTTACAAAGAATTTGTAGCAACAGAACTATACTTAAGCGCACCTTATAATTGAGTCTTTCAGTATTGCGTAAGTATCTTTGGAATTTCATAAATATTATATTTTTCGACATGACTGTGCCATTAACTAAAAATCGCGGGTTACTCACGTGAATATGCTGAGAAAAGCTCTGCTATCCTCGCCGCTGGTGAACGTACCGTGTGAGTTAACATCGTCCAGCGCGCCGCCGGAATGGAAGCAAACGCTCGTAGTGTCCGACAGAGGGCGCGGCGGGCTCGCAGCGCAAGTAGCAACACCGATGCGAGCGCCAACGCTAGCCAGTAGGCTGTAGACATCGCCGTGACCGCGCCCGCGACGTACCCCCCTATGGTTCGCAACTAGTAGAGCTTTTCTCAGTAGAGGTATATTCACGTGAGTAACCCGCGATTTTTAGTTCATTTAATATGTCTCACGATAGTTATTACAAAAACCTAACTGTGCCATCTATGTAAATTGTCGTTTTAGGCTATGTAATAAAATATCTAATTTTCAACTGCTAGAACAAAAGTAGGGAGTTGTTTATAATTGGGTACTTTCCTTAATCAAAACTAAATTATTTCGACTGTTCAATACACTTTTATTAATTGATTTTATGATTTTATGACCGACTTCATTTTAGTATTTTTCCAGCATTTTTCTAAAGAACTAAGTATGCTGTTTGTCACTAAAAAACGTGACGTCACAATACACAATCTCGTACAAAATTCATAGAAAACTGTCGTTTGTGACAGTTCAAAAAAGTATTGAATTTGACTAGTTGGCAAGTACACGATTTCAGTAAAAGATACGATCAAATCAAAATCAAAATCAAATGTCTTTATTTGCTGAACAGAGGTGTAGTACATAATTAGTGACTAAGGTGTTATTTATTTTGTTACATAGATATTGTATCTCTTTGTTCTACCCGTTGGGCATGCAAATGTTGGGTATGTCTCAGCCATTGTACGTATTAATTAACTTCACAATCAGTCAATATATGTAGGTACGAGTCAAAAATATGTTATCACATTCATAAAGCAATCAAATAATTAGTCATACAAATTATATATCAATAATCGACAAAAAAAGAAAAAAAGATACAGAAAATAATAGTATGTAAATCAAATAGTCATAAATTAGTTAAATTCAAATGTCAAAATCAATCAAATTGTAATAGCAAATTTGTAAGGTTTTCACAAAAAAAAAAAAAAAAAAGTATATGATGTCATTATAATAGGTACAGTACGTAATTAACACCGTCAATTCACTCCACTACAAAAATTGTTTACTTTATTTTCCTGAGATAAAGTCTTGAACATTATAATAGCATTTATCTATCAAGAACCGATGTAGATATCTTTTAAATAAGTTTATGCTAAGATTCTTAATATCATTAGGTATTCTATTGTAGATGTTTGGAGCCATGCAGAAGACACTTTTGTGAAATAGGGCTGTGTTTGCCCTGCGTATGCGTAACCTATTGCATGTAGCATTACGTCTGCTACGAGTGACCGTGTCCGCCAAAGATTCAAAGAGCTCCGGATTCGACTTTATAAATATTGCAACTTCATAAATGTATAGGCAAGGTAGTGTCAGAATCTTATATTTTTTAAAACATGTCTCACAGCTGTCCCCCACTTTAAGATTAAACATTGCCCTTAGACACCGTTTCTGAGATTTAAAAACCATTTCTCTATTTGTGGAGTTTCCCCAGAAAAGTATACCATACCTAAGATGTGATGCAGCCGAACCATGGTAGGCGGTAAGCAGGGCAGTGTGGTTAACTTTAGGCGCTAATTTAAGGAGGGCATATGCTGCACTACTAATTTTTTTGCATAACGTCTCTGTATGAGATTTCCAGTCCATTTTGCTATCGATAATTAGTCCTAAAAATTTTGTTGAATTTTCGTGTATGATTTTATTATTATTATATTTAATATCCAAATTTGTATGATGTAGTCTTTGAGAAAATTGCAATATTTTAGTTTTACTTATATTAATTTTGAGATTATTGTTATCAAGCCAGTTTACTATACTTATTAGAGTAGTATTGATGTCATTTTCGTACAAATTTTTGTCTTTACATTCTATGGTAACTGTACTATCGTCAGCAAATAATGTAACTGGATGGGTAGTTGCCCTAGGTAAGTCATTTATATATAAAATGAATAGTAATGGGCCTAAGACGGTGCCCTGCCCCACACCAAACTTATTTGTGCGTATATGTGATTTGTGTGCCTCTACCGTTTTATTTGTAACATTTATTCGCTTAATTTCAACATATTGTCTTCTATTGGTCAAATATGATTGTATTAGATTTAGGACATTACCTCGTATACCATAGTAGAAAAGTTTTTTTAGCAGAATACTGTGATCTACGTAATCAAATGCCTGCGTCATGTCGCAGAAGACAGCGCTTACTGGAACCCTTTGATCGACTTTTGCCACAACTACATCCAGAAAATCATAAATTGCTCTATTTATGTTTTTCTTTGGCCTAAAACCCTTTTGTTCTTCCGCTAAAACATGTTGTTTCTCCAAATAGCAATGTAGTTGCTTATAAATTACTTTCTCAAAAATTTTAGAGAATATGGGTATTAGCGTGATAGGTCTATAAAATTCCATTCTTTCCTTATTTTCTTTCTTAAAAAGTGGTTTTACTACAGAAATTTTAAGTTGATCGGGATAGATACCTGTTGTTACACTTAAATTTATTATGTGACATAGATGTTTTGCTATATACTGGCTAGTTGACTTAATGATGTGAGTGGATATTCCATCGTGTCCGACACTATTAGTGTTTTTTAGTGTGTTTATAATTGCTATGACATCGGATGGAACAGAAGGTGAAAAGAACATAGAATTATTTTTTTTATCAATATGACTCGTGACATTTTTACCTCGACCTGCAGGCTTACTCTTGAAACTAATTTCAATTCCAATCCAAAGCCAATCCAATTCCAATGCTAAATTTGAACTCACGACATTCGGTACTCTTGAAAACAATAATGATAACATTGGATTGAAATCGGAATTGTCCCACGATTGTTTAGTGTAACGTGAAGTTAGCTATGCATCGAAACACAATAGTGTTGTTCGACGTTTTACGATAAACTTGAGACAGGGCTCTAAAATCAAATATCTTTAAAAAAATAAGGTTTAAAAATAATAATCATTCATATAATTATTTGTTTTCTATCTCTAACTAGATTATTTATTTTTAAGGAAGTAAATAATTAAAAAAATAAATTTATCATGACTTTGGTTTGCTTTGGATGTACCTATACGTTAGCAACACTACTAAAAAAACCCCTCCGTAAAAGTTCTCCACATAATTTAAAACGTTCTAAAGTTTTTAGAAGAAATTACGAACGAGTTTGTTTGCATTATTACTTATTATATACCTTGAGATATACTTATTTACTGTTTAAAGTGAAAACGGCCAACTTAGTTACCTTGTATCAACGTTTAAACAATTGGTAAGTACCTAAATGCTCATAAATAAATATTTCGGCATTGTTTTGCTATAGTATTTGTTTAAGCTGTATTTGTGAACTTTCATACTACTTTGGTTGGTCCATGTACTACTTATAGAACTATACCATTAGGTACTTGTATTTTGTATGTCTAGGCCTAATTAATCAATGTTTATCAATTTCAGTTGCAATGCCAAGTCGTCCTAGCTACGCCCAATTAGAAGGTTTAGTGGAGTTTTTAGAACAAAATCCAGGCGTAGCTAAGGGCTTAGTTCGGACAACCCAAGGCCAAATAGAAACGAAGAGAAAGTGGGAAAATTTAGCGACTTCTTTAAATTCGTTAGGAGGTGCCAATAAAAACGGCAGGGCTTGGGCGAAGGTAATTAAAATGACTACTTACTTGCTACATAACATTACTTTTAATCTGAATTATTATTATATTACTTGAGCAATTTCATCAAAATGAATGCATTTTCTTTTTAGTATTGGGCTGAGAAGAAGTGCGCTCTACGGAAACATTGTGCAGGACTCTCAGCCTCAATGAGACGCACTGGTGGCGGAGCATCAGATAACTTACCAGCGCTCTCCGCTTTAGATACTAGATTGGTGGCAGTAATGGGTGGGCGAGAATTTGCAACAGGCGATACAAGTTTGGCAGTCAACCCATTTCCTCAATCGGTAATTTTTGTCAAAGATAATTAATAATGTAGCTACATAAGATTTGATTAAATCAAAAATAATTTGATATAATTTTGATGTTTCAGACTAGTCACAGTAGTCATACAGAGCTACCTATAATGATTTTTTTTTTTTGGGGGAAAATCATCGAATGACTGCTCGCGCCTGGGTGAGGCGGGGGGAGTGTCAGACTCTTACTGACTAAAACCACCCCGTTCCTTCTCCTGCACGTCGAGCCGGAGCCCCGGTTACCGTTAGGTTCTCCGCGACTCGAATCGGCATCGGCCCTATTGGGCCCCATCTGTGGTGGTCTGATGGCTCTTTGAGGCGCGCGGAACGCGACGCGCGCTGGACCTATAATGATAGAGATTGTAGAAACAGGAGAACAAGTAATGCAAGCTAATTCTCCTATTCTTGGCATGTCACACATTGATGCAATACCAGCTTCATCCACAAGTAAGTATATTTGAATTTATAAATTTATTAACATGGAGTCTAAATAGTCACACTAGAATGTGCCGTTTGTGTGTGCTTACATAGCTCAAGTGGGAAGCACTAATGTGTAACCTTCTAATGAATGTTAGAGTGTTAAACTTAAGTACTTATTTAACTTTTTATAATAGTGTTTTACGTATTTTTTTACATTTCAGTACCTGCATCGCCTACCCCACTTGAGAATTCTATACCTACCATACCACCAGCACCACGAACTCGCCGGCGGCGCCGATCGTCGATTTCGAGGCCGCTGGATTCACAAATGGAGCAGTTCTCAAGTATCGAAGCACGCAGGGTTGAAGCAGAGCTAATTACAGCACAAGCATTGGCTAAGTTGTCAGAAAATATTGGCAATATAGCTAATGCTCTGACATCTATTGCTAATGCAATTTCAGATGTAGCTAGTAAAATGCCAAATCCTTAGCAGTTCTATTTGATATATTGATTTAATGTACCTAGGTCTAATAATTATGATTTCCTTGTTACATTGTTGATTTGTGATTTAATTTTATATTGTTGATTTATGTTATAGTTTAAAATGGGTAAAATAAATAAAAGTTTTCTTTTTATAATGTATTTTTATTCTTTCTTAATAACATAATTAAGACTAATAATACTATATAAAAATGATATGACATATAATAAAAAAGGACAACTAATTTATAATAAAGACAAAAATGATAAAAAAATATAATAGATTAAAAAAAGCCAAATACAAATTTAAAATAAAAACATTTACCGTCTGCTCGCCCACAACTGCTGAACTAAAGCATTTCTCTTTTCGATACCTCGTCTTAGTTCAGCAGCTGTGTTACTACCAGAAGATTCTTGGGCAGTGACATCTTGGTAATCATTTTCATTTTCAGCTGTATTGTCCTCAAGATCTTCATCTACCCTATTTAAACACATGTTGTGTAACACACAACATGCATTTATTATTTTAGCTGCTACATCAGGGTGGTAATGTAACACCCTATGCCTGAGTAAGCACCTCCATCTATTTTTCAATACACCAATGGTACGCTCCACTGTATTCCGTGCCGTACAATGCAGTTTGGTGTAATATTCTTCGGGTGAACCCTGAGGAGCATCAATAATTGGTGTCATCATGTACTCCCTCTGTGCATATCCAGAATCACCTGAAACAAAAACTAAATAAAAAATATTCCCAGTCAGAAAAATGCAGATATGACTGATGACTTGTTTACAACATTTAGATACTTGCCTAGTAAAAATACATTTTCTCCATTATTATTTAAATCAATTAAGTGTTGTTTCACAGGATGCTGATTCCATACAAAACTGTCATGTGATGCCCCTCCATATGAAGCATCTACTGACAGAATCATTAAATCTGCATCACTTATCTGAAAATAATATAAAAGGGTTATTAAACTAAGTTGTTACAACAAGTCAAATGGGTTATGTAATTAATTAATGAGAAGTATTGCCTTACAATCATAACATTCCTTGAATGGAAATGTTTGTGGTTAAAAAATCTCTCCTCATTTTCTGATGGCCTAATGATGGCTACATGTGTACCATCAATACACCCTATCACAGATGGTATATTAAACCTTTCATAAAACCTGGAACATAAAGAAAACCGGTTAAACCGTTATTTACAAAAATCATTACAAACAATAAGTACAAAACAGACATATTATTGTTGTTAACATTTTTGAACTGCTGTTCACCATTGTAAACCCACAATTAAGTTAAGTTGGACAGCAAATTCATAAAAAGACATAAAAACAGTGTTAACGTTTCGTCGAGTACCGGTTTTGTAGACACAATTATAGAACAATAGGTTGCGGTCACCGCTTGGTGTTTGACAGTTTAATAATTAAGTAGAAAATGTATGTACATAGTTTTATGTTTGTTTAGTACTTTTATAATAATTATATGTTCTTAAATTGACTGATAGAGAATGCACAAGGTGATATTAGTCTGCTAATTTATTGTAGGTACATATGCAATAAAATGTGAACAAATTATGTTAGTTTGAAAATAAACAGCTGATTGTAATCAACATTACCTTCTTTTTATAGCATCCCTTTCTTGGCGATTTTGAGGAAACCTAATCCATTTGGTTGCTACTGCAGGATGGTTTAGAGCTGCTGTTACATCTCGTATAGCACGAGATACGGATTGCTGCGACATTAGGGTCCCATATGTGCCTCCAACCAGTTTCTGGTAGCTCCCAGTAGCATAAAAGGATAATGCCACTAAAACCTGCAAGAATCATATGGGTATTAACCTATGGCTATTTCACTGGCTATGATAATATATTATTATGATAGTAGCACTTATGTATTTTAATTTAAATCATTGTTGAGCTAAGTTCGTAATGAAAGATCGTAGTATGCTTACCTTATATTTCGGTGATATGTCATTTTTTCTCTTATGAGCTGGCAGAAAGGGCTTAATATTATCATAAAGCTCGCCAAATAAATCCTTGGTCACTCTATAATTCGCCTGGAACTCCACTTCGTTCATTGAAAACGCTTTGTCCATATACCGCATCAACCTACGCTCATTTCGCCTCTGTTTTAATTGTTTTTTATGAGAATTACGTAAAACACTGTACATAACGACTAATCGTGCCATATTATACAGTAATCTCTGACGAAAATTCACTTAAAATGCAAAACAATCTCTAAAAAGTTACACTTTTGTTATTGGAAAAATCACAATAAACAAACAATCGCAACTCAATATTGGCGCAATTGACAGCTGTCAAAACGTGCTCAAGAGTACCGTTTATTGCAATTCGAATCCAATCCTAATCTCATTTAGTTTCATACAATAGACACACAATTTAAAACCAATGTGGCGCTAGTGTCAAACTCAAGAGTACGAAACATTCAAATTCCAATGTCGATCGATCGGAATTAAAATCAAGAGTAAGCCTGCTGGAATAGGCACAATCTTATCTACAAAGAAATCATTGAAAGCATTTGCTATTTCTTGCGGCTTTGTAATTGTCTTATTGTCATTAGTCTTTATTTTAGAGATAGTATCGGCGGGACGTTTTTGTTTAGCTTGGTTAATTATACTCCATGTAGTTTTAGCGAGATTATTTGAGGATTTTAATCTGTGAATGTTTTGAGCACGTTGGGTTAGTTTTATTATAAGTTTAAACTTTTTAATATACTTTTTATATTCCGTTTTATTTGTATTACTTGGGTTTAGTCTATATTTCCAGAGCAGTTTCCGTTTATTCCTGCTACATAATTTTATACCACGTGATATCCATTTAGATTTACTTGTAGATTTAATGATGACCGTTTTAAGTGGAAAACATAGGTTATAGAACAACGCATACGCTTCCATGAATATGTCGTAAGCTACGTTCGGATCACTTGCAGAATACATTTCAGTAAAGGAAAGACTGTTGAGACATGCTTTAAATTTTTCTATATTGTCTACATGATCCTGGGAGATTGTTTATGTTTTACTAATAATGCTGTATAATGTAAAATTAATAACAAATACATAATAATGAATTTGTATGTGTATATAAGATGTATAAAGTTATTTACTAACTAATGAAAATAAATACCTACCTAAATACAATTTATAGCAATTTTTTTAACCACCTTCCCAATAAATCCCTAAACTAGATAAAGAAAGACTTAGTAGATACCATCCGTAAATTACATAAGAACAATAATTATTTATCCTACCAATTTTAAATGTTGTTGTGCCCGGCAGGGTCCCTAATTGTGTACTTTCCTTAATCTAAAATAAATTATTTCGACTGTTCAATACAATAAAATATTAAAAAAAACACGATTTTTTTTTATTGATTTTATGACCAACTTATTTTTAGTATTTTTTCAGCAAATTTTTAAGAAAAATACAATCATAGAAAAATTCCTAGAAAACTGTCGATTTCGACAGTTCGAAAAAAGTAATAAGTTTGACTAGTTGGCAAGTAGGTACCCGATTGTTACCATTGAATTTCTAACCACCTGCATGTATGCATAATGGACGCAATAAATACTTAATAAGGACAAGATTCTCAATTCGTCAGTATGTTTTTTTTAAGATTCAACTGTGGAGATTTGTTCTATACTAGTTAATATCAGTAGTCCTATTTAGAATACCTTACGGTTTACGGTTAGCCCGATGGTAAGCGTGCACCTTAACAAAATAAATATTTTTTTTTTCGATTACGCAAAATTGAGGATCCTAACTTGCTAACAAAATTAACATCAATAGTTTTAATACATCATTGATATCAATAGTCCGTTCGGTGCTAGACTACTTTAAAACAGATTTGCCAAAGAAACGCAAATCAAAAAGCTTTATATGTCGTTATTTTTAATGTGAGAAACTCAAATCAAACAATCTAAGGCCACCGCACGCCGTGACCAGCCGACTAACTGCTGTGCAACGTTTTAGGGTTTCGTAAACACACATCAAACGTAGACCGTTTGATGTGTATTTATGTATTTGTAATTTTAAAACAGCATAATATGTCAAAACTTCTTTACCTTATTTACTTCTTTGATGAATGATAATAATCTTTTGACCATGAGGTCAAAAGACCATTATTCATGGTAGTACCAACAAAAAAAAACGTTTCTGTCGACGTAACGTCAAAGTCAAACTATTTTTAGGTTATATGAAAAATAACCAATCTTTGACAACCCGTTAACGCGTCCCGTCGCGACATAGTTGCAAATAACTAACCGTTGTTGTAACTACATAATTGATATTGTTACCTAATATAAAAACAGTTGGTGCTAGTGTTGTGTTTTATCGTTATTTTTGTGAAAATGCGAAAGAACAATTCACAACTTTGGAGCTATTTTGATAAGGAACCTAATAAAAAGACAGCTATATGTCGATATTGTAATAAATCGTATTCATATGTATCTACAACGGCCAATTTGAAGGGACATTTGAGGCATTGTCATCCAGATGTTTTTGGAAGAATTGACTGGGCACCCAAGACGGGAGATAACGAAGGTAAATCATACATACAGTTATTGGGTACAATACAGTTCTCGTTATAACAGTTATCAATGACAATACAAGTGCATGGTCTTTTTATAGTATAGTTATCGCTATAATACCGTTTTATTTACGAAAACTTAAATATGATTGTTATTTAAATACGTTTTATTAGGTTAGAGTTGTAGCGTGTAATGCTGAAATAAATGAATTTTGAATTCTAAAACTGAAAGGATAAAGTTGATAGTTGAAAAGTTGTTAATGGATTTAAACCTGTTATCGAAGAGCTTAATTTGGATTTCATATCTATTAAAAAAACAAGAGTTTATCTGTGCAATTTAATCCAGATAAGACGATTTCGTGCAATAAAATATGTGTACCTACCTAATGTATTCTTTTTGTAATTCTCCTTCGATATTATTATCCTAGCATTAAAATTCGCAATGTTTATTTAGTCGTAGATATTAAACACTAAGAATTTTACTTAATTAATATAAGTTGTGGATAATTTATTTAGGTATTTTTAAACAGTCACAACGGCAGAAAACCCAATTAGGTACAGTAACTGACATATTTATACAACAATAAAACAAACAAAAGAAAAGTAAAACTAAGTTAAAACAAGAGTTATCACGATTCATAAATTTCTCTCGCAGTACCTACTTCAAGTATTCTTATAAAATCTCCTTCCATCCGTCCGCAAACAGATCACTAGTTGGATTGGATTGGAATCCAGGAGATCACTGAGCGCGGCCAGAGTGCAAGGAATAGGTGAATTAGCGCATGCGACGATACGACATGAGGGCACGGCAAACAGCCTGTGCTTTTAAATAAGTATAATTTAAAGAAATAATTCTACTAAAGAAAAAATTCCGCGATTGGCACAGTGGTTGGAAACAACATACAGACAAACCTCTGCCTTTTTAGGCAGTGAACAACTTAACTTCTGTACAACGTGTCGCGGATTCGGTTCTTTGAGTGATTCTCAAATAGGTATATGCTTTTTTATATGGCGTGATTTGTATGAGGTGACGAAGACTGTTTATGATGCGGACCTTTTTTCTTTTTGATAAAACTAGCGACCCGCCCCGGCTTCTCACGGGTGCAATATGCATGTATAATACCTACATATAAAACTTCCTTAAGAATCACGCTATCTTTTAAAAAAACCGCATCAAAATCCGTTGCGTAGTTTTAAAGATCGAAGCATACATAGGGACAAATAGACGGCGGATAGCGACTTTATTTTATACTATGTAGTGATTTAGTGATATAACAAAAAAAATTAAATTTAAGGAGATTATGCCACACTCATCGTGACTATGAGAATTATTGGAGTAGCGAGAAATATTAGGATTTGTCCAAACTACATACAAACTCATAGATCTTAACTGCACCGTTACAGTATGGATTGTACTATAGAATGTACTGATAAGCGCCTATCTCTGTAGCATTAATGTTCGATTGGATAGTTTCCAGGGTAAGAAAATTAAAAATCAAATTAGTCCATCAGTTATATAATGAAAAAGTATATATTAGACACGTATTTTTTTATTTTCTCGTATAAAGTTACAACACTCAGATAAAATGGAGTTAAGTTTAGTAGCGGGAGGTAGTTACGTCACAACGTGCTACATTTTGTTGCACGCTTTGACGTCACACGACATTTCAAATAAATATATCGTCGAAAGCCTGCCTCGTTGGCCGAGTGGTCGCAAGTGCGACTGCCGAGCAAGGGGTCTCGGGTTCGATTCCCGGGTCGGGCAAAGTATTACTGGGTTTTAAAAAAAAAACTCAGTAGTAGCACGGAGTCTGGAATTGTGCCCGGTATATGGCAATAGGCTCACCCCCTATTACATGGGACTCGTAACATAAATAGTGAAAAGTGGGTGTTACATTGTACAGTGGCATAATGTGCACCTCTGCCTACCCCTTCGGGATTGGGCTCGCTGCCATCGCAGCGGTAAGTCCCCTCTTTGAGGAGTGGCTTGAGAGACGCTACGGCGTCCTCACCTACCGCCTGACGCAGGTCCTCACCGGACATGGAAGTTTCGGGAGGTACCTGTGTCTGATGGGGCGGGAGGAAACGCCCGGGTGTCATCACTGCGAGGACCGCCCTGAGGACACGGTGGAACACACGGTGGGAGAATGCCCTTCGTGGGCTGAGCACCGCCGTGTCCTCAGGGAAGTGATCGGCGATGGCGACCTCTCGCGTCCGGGCCTAGTGCAGGCCATGATGCGGAGCGAGGGGGACTGGGATGCCGTCTCCTCCTTTTGCGAAGCAGTGATGCTAGCTAAGGAGGAGGCGGGACGCGTGAGGCAGCGAAGCGCTGCCTCCTCGCAACCCAGCCATCGCGAAGGACACACCGGGCGTCGGGGATCGCGAGACGATCTCCGGCCACCGTAAGCGCGGGCCTGCGGACGGCGAGCATGGGTGGCTCCCCGTCCGACCAGAAACAGACCCGAGCGTACGGCGCGTCGCGTTCCGCGCGCGCCTCAAAGAGCCATCAGACCACCACAGATGGGGCCCAATACGGCCGATGCCGATTCGGAGTCGCGGAGAACCTAACGGGTAACCGGGGCTCCGGCTCGACGTGCAGGAGAAGGAACGGGGTGGTTTTTAGTCAGTAAGAGTCTGACACTCCCTCCCGCCTCACCCAGGCGGGGGCAGTCATTCGATGATTTTCCTCCCTTAAAAAAAAAAAAAAAACCCCTTCGGGATAAAAGGCGTGATGTTATGTTTATATCGTCAAAAGCATTTAATTTTGTGAGAAAAAAAAAATACGTGTCTAAAGTTTTAAAATAATCTACCAGACGGACATTAAAATATAATTTAGGAAACTATCGTACTCTTAAATTAATATTCGATCTCTCTCTTTCATATCGGACACATTTCAGCAACAAGTGTTGGACATCTTCAACAAGTCCGTATGCATCACAGTTTGGACTGCTTGTTTTTCTTATTAGGAAACCGAACTTCTACGACTGTCAGGCAAGGGGTTCGGATTCCCAGGTCGGGAAAAGTAACAGTAAAAAACCCAGTAAGGATTTAAAAAAAATCTTAGTATGGAGTCTGGAACTATGCCCGGTATATGGCAATAGGCTCACCCCCCATTACATGGGACTCATAACATAAGTATTGAAAAGTTGGTGTACAGTGCCACCGCTGCCTACCCCTTCGGGGTTAAAAGGCGTGATAATGTTATGGAAGCGAACTTGTCAAGAGGACCTAAACCTATGCGAACCTAAGCTTTAGTTTAACTAGTGTAGGTACCCATACAGAATATAACATATTTTCGTTTTAATAGGTATTAAGTATGCTACGTTTATCAACCGACTTCATTTTAGAAAATTGAAACAAAAAAAAATGTATTCTAAAATTTATAGGTATTCTACGAAAAACATAACCTCAAAGTTTACAACTTCATTTACCATAACTTTATTAATGTTTTTTTTATTAATAGTTCATCAATGGAATAGAACTTGAAACAATAACAAATATTATATTTTATACCATTAAGTAGACAACATAATAATATAATAACAAACTATAATTTAGGTATGGTTACGTACGATACGACTTCACAAGTCAATGTGATTGTGCAGTTTGTGCACTCCACTTACCACAACCACAACGTCCACAACTACTTAGCTTGATAAACAAGTCAAATATACCAACGTAACTTGAACCCTCTTGCTGGTTCTACTTCGGAAGACATTCTAATAAAAATGGTCAAAACTAGCTTCTTGAACGGCTAATAAGATTCCAATTAGCAATTGATTTACTCTATATAAGTTGTGTCGTAGAAAATTACTTATTTTATTATTTGTTTCTGAGAAAAATGAAGGAATTTTTAGGATTACTTTATTGTTTTGCCATATTTCCTCGCGTATCAAGTTTTAATGGATGATATAGTTCGACATGAAAATACTAGATGGCGTTAGCAGTACGGAAAGTAAAATGAAAACTTTAGAAAGTATTTTTTGGTTTCCGAGAGATTTTTCGATGTATCTTTTCATTGAATGTTGTTAGTGATTGTTATCGTTATCTTCAATTAGCATTGAACTTACTAGAATTAACGATACCAAAACTTTGGATCATATTTCGCAACTCATCGACGTCACAAAATTGACATGCTTTTCAATCGTTCGTATGCGAAAGGCTTGACGAAGGAATCAAATGAAAAGATTATCCTTTATAAATTGCTATTTTACCAAACTACAAAGGTCATCAACACACAATATCAATTCCATAGACTAAACCTTTTCGACATCACTGCAAATTGTGGTCACAGAGCTGCAAACTTAACAGAGGCGGTGGAGAAAAATGAAACTAATCACTATCCATACAAAGTTGTAAACAAAAGTTTGGGTTTGCGAAGACACTAGCGCCACGAGTCAACTGCAAAGTTAAGTTTGTGACCTTATAAGCAATGTCAGAGGTGGGGGAAGGCAGTTTGCTGTTAGACAAAAAAAAATTCGCACAACTAGTTTTGTTAGACACGTTGTAACCTTAGTTGTGACGACAGAGTTGAATACATTGATCACTACCATCTCTACTCGTCTCGCGGGTGTCATAATTTTATTATACCCGTAACCGGACTAGGAGAATACAGAGATCGGACAGCAGCGCTCTTTAATAAACCTGAACCTTTTAATCGAGATCTCTAACTCACAGGTGACCCTTGGAGAAGGCAAATTTGTTCTTATTTAAATTAAAAGAAAGTCATAATCCAGCAGTGACCTGTCATAGGCCACAGGCGGATGCAAGTTGCAGCAGACCGAAGGTTTATCAGAGAACCCCGGGGGTCTTTGTCTTTGTAGTTCCTTAATCAACTCTTTGACCATTCACAGAAATAGTAGAGGTAGTATATCCTCTGCAATCACCATATAGCTAAAAGTTATAGGTACAAAACCATAAAACTATAATAATAAATGAATCTACATCATTCGTTGCTCAACTATGGCGCATTCATGTCCGTCCTATTTGTCTAGCTAATCTATGGTACAGGTTGCATCCAAGGTCACATTATTGCGTGTTCCTAAAAAAAAAAACTTAATTCAAATTGAGAAACGCAAAATAATTATGGCGGCTAAGCTCGTGCTGTCTCCTTTACTCTTACGGACATTGTAGTGGCATAGAAAGGAAAGCTTGTTATTGCATAGACTTCATTTAGATCTAAATAAATAAAAAAAAACTTGCGTTGCGAATTTTTTTCTATAAGTTGCTACCATGGATTTTATTTGTTTGTAGCGAGAGCTTTATAGGCAAACAAAAATCTAGATTTTATCCGTTGAATAGACAAAGTATTATTCGATTTCTACAGATTCTCGGACTACCGAGAATCTACAAACAACACTAGTATATTTGCACAAAATCTGAACTGGTATCCAACAGCAATAGGCTCACCCCCTATTACATGGGACTCATAACATAAATAGTGAAAATACATTGTACTTACAGTGGCGAGTTACGTACGAGTTAATTTATATATGCAGCTGTCTATTATGTAAAGATGCTTGTAATATATTATGATGGCCTTATAATTAATAATAAACATCATTAATTATATTTGAAACAGGCTAAAGGACAATAATAATGTCTGACCTCCTAAAATATCCTTGGAAAGACCGTATGAAGGTGATTCAATGTTTAATTCCTTGTTGTTTGTAGGTCCATGGTCCATGCAAGTATACTAGTGGTATTTTTGAGGATATGGCAACGAATTATTGTATACAAGCGACCCGCCCCGGCTTCCTTCCTTAAGAGTCACTCTATTTATTTAAAAAAACTGCATCAAAATCCTTTGCGTAGTTTTAAAGATCTAAGCATACATAGGGACAGATAGACGATGGATAGCGACTTTGTTTTATACTATGTAGCCATTTCTTTCCGTCCGTGTGGTCAATGAAAATAGTAATCTATTACACTCTCCAGCATCCTAACTAGGTATCTCCTATTTCCAGATGCAAAAATCTTTAGTTATTAATTACGTTAGTTTGAACCCACTTATCTCCGGTACTACTGTTTCGAATTGAATAACTCTTGTTGTGTTGGATAGTCCAATTGTCGAGGAAGGTTAAAGGCTAATAAAACATCAAGCTATAATCAATAGGAGCCGAGTGGCTAATAAAATTGAGCGGGAGTAGCTAATCTTACCTTAAAATCGCTCCGTTGCGACGTGGAAGGAAGATAAACAAAAAATAATAATATACATTTTTGAATCTATAAAAGAAAGTCATGTTAGTTACAGTATTTAAAGCTCAAGAACGGCTGAATCGATTTGGGTGAAAATTAGTGAGGACGTAGCTTAGAACCAGGAGACCTTTTTACCGAAAATCGCGAACGGGAACGGGAAAAAATGGGATTTCACGTAATTGAACGAAGTCGTAGGCAGAAGTTAGTATAAGAATAAGCTACTTACTCCTTTTTAAAAGCACACTATAGTTAAAATATTAATTTATTCCACCTGTCCTATTCCATATATTGTTTAAGTACCTCCTTTAAAAACGTAAGCGACTATTTGAAGGACATTTCAATGTCCTAAGGTTTACAAAACCAGTCGTTTTGACAACTCTGTTTAATGGGTGCATGTCAAATATAACTTGATACGCTCAGGGTGGCGCTGTTCCCGACCAAACTGTAACAAACCAGTATAAACTGACCGCTGATTGTGCCGATAGATCAAATATAGCAGGGCCAGGATAAATTGGTCAATTGTAATTCGATGTTGTAAATTGTGTTAGTTCCAATATTCGCCGCGCGTCTATCAGTTTGGTTGTTTTTAGTCTGTGGGGTGGATGGTTGGATCACCTAGGTGATATTTTCCCGCCCCTCCCTCCTGTCTCCCGTTAACCTTCAAATCTTTACTTGGGTCGCTTTTGCTTATTTTGTTGTCTGTAGTTTGTTTCGGTCGTATATTTTTGTTTTGTATCGGTTTTGGATGGTTTTATGTCTAAATTTCAAGGTTTTAGTTTGTTTTTAGAGCTATTATTTTTGTGAACTATGAAAAAATGTAATGAGAGTAGCAGGTAATTACGTTGGTACAATTAGGTAGGTACTTACTTAAATTATTATTAATGAAAGATCAACAACAGATACAGACTGTCCACTGTATGGGCTGACCCATAGTCCAAGTCCAGGCCATTTAAATAGGTAGGCTTAGGATTAGGAGGCTGCCATAATATTTACTGTTGGCAGGCTTGAAGTTCGCTGTTTAAAAGGTTCAGGTTCAGTATACTTAATAGAAAATTCCATAGATACATAGGTATAATGAATAATTTTTAATATTCATTCTGTGGAAAATTCCAATTGGAATTTTATTTTATCAGATTTTTCAATTGGAGGTTTCCGATTTCTTTCCTTTTTATACCTACTTACGTATCATGCCACATTCTCCAAATAAACATCGACAAAACCAGTATATTTTTAAAAACACGCTATAACATTCTGCCTATATTCATTCTGATTTTAAACCTTATAAAAATACGGCTACGTGATTTCGAACGGGTCTACTCGGCAACCATCTTAGTTTTCTCAATACATTCTATTTTAGACCTTATCTCTAACAAATAAAGTCGACATTAAATTGCTTGCTTTTTTTGTTTACATCTCCTTTCCATGACAAAACGTCGTAACTTTCACACCTTGATATCGAAAAGTAAGTCTTATTTTGACATCGCAAGAGGGTTTTATTGCTTGATCGAGGTTTTAGTTCTATGTTAAGTGATTCTGCGTGTAAAGAAGAGACGGGAGGTTTGTTTTCAACGTAAGAGCGGCAACGTCGCGCTGGTCGTGTTGTTTATTGATCATAGCTATAAATGGATATGCCTGGGCTACCTAACCGGGAGACTGAGTTACGTAAAAAGGATCCTTATTTACTTAAGAATTGAGTAAATAACGATCTTTTTTGCGTAACTCCCTGGAGGAAAGGAATTATCAATATTGTAGACAGAAAGGACCGCCCTTTAGGTCATAATTTGGACGTTATTTCAGATAGGAACTTTCTAAAATATACTTAATCACTCTCCGACCTCCTAACTATCTTGAGATACAAAAATCGGGCTATAGAAATGTTGCAACTTGGAAGAACGACAAACAAACCGAATATAAATAAATAAATAAACGAATAAACACTTTTTGTTTAGTATAATAATGCGAGCTGTAAGGAACCAACCGAGTTATCAAGATTAAGGATACCTATATATATTCTTGCTAATTCTTATAGGTATCTTGCTTCCAATCAGTTAGGTACTCAACAAGGTGACCAAAATATGCTCAAAAAGCATGCCTTTTTATTACTGGAAGTAGTTTTCTACATGCTTGAAACCTTCAAACCTTCAAGAAAAGAGCGTATTCCTTATTAAAATGCCGGCAACGCACCTGTGGCTCCTCTGGTGTTGTTGCGGGTGTCACCATCAGGTGATCCGTCTACTCCTTTGTCGACCTTATACCATAAAAACAGCACTTAGGAATAGACACACAACGTGAAATCAAAGCCCAAAGATATAGATTTAAAAACAAAAAAATAAAATATTGTTCTTAAAATCGAGAGATGGTAAAAAAGAGAGTTTCCGCCGCCCACTCAGCTGTTTGAAGAGGTCGGTACCTAACCGGTTACCATGGCAACGTCGGCGCCAGTCGGCCGACATCGATGCAATCGTACACAAATTAACATATTTTATGTTTATAAATACGTTTTTTTCATTAATTTAACATAATATTGCCTTGTTGGTTCGTCTTCGATTTTTAACAACAGATCGTTGCTAATTTCAATTGATCATGACAGGGTATGGCAATAAAAAGTCTAATAAGTTATATAATGAAATAATGTTAGACACGTTTTTTTTTTATTTTGTCATACAAGAAAACAATAGAAAAGAAATAGAACGAAGCAAAGTTTAGGAATGAGAGCGAAAACGTCATTTCTTACATACCTATAAGTAGGTTGTAGTGTCCGTAAAAAAAAAGTAAAAAATATATGTGTTGTCTTTTAAAATAATTCACCAGACGGACATTAAAATCAAAATTAGTGATCTATCCTATCGAGCACTTGTCGCGGAGAACCTAACGGGTAACCGGGGCTCCGGCTCGTAGTGCAGGAGAAGGAACGGGGTGGTTTTTAGTTAGTAAGAGTCTGATACTCCCTCCCGCCTCACCCAGGCGGGAGCAGTCATTCGATGATTTTCCTCCCTTAAAAAAAATCCTATCGAGCTCTTGTCAGTTAGTAGCATGTGTATCGGAATTTTGCTCAAAGTTAACATGTTTATTGCAGGCATGTTTGCGGATCGGCAGCCGTTCGATTTTTGAATATTTTTGAGCATGCTCAATAAAACGCCTTGAGCATGCTATATTGGAGCATGTCTGCACTACCCATATATCCCCAAGCGTTCACCGGAGACTGTTCTCCACTAACTACATTATAGGCCTTATCTCCAATTTTTAGAGACTACTTTTGTATGAACAAATTTAGGGGATGAATTTCAACCAAAATCCCTATTTTTGACAATAACTCACGATGATCTTAATCCACAGGTTTCGAATTGTAAACAGTTATTATTTTCGGACGTAAATCAATAAGGAGTTATTGAGGATTTTTCAGTATTTCGAAAATTCGTAGCAATAGCTCGTAGTCTATTTTTAAACAACCATTTAAAGAAAACGATTCAGATGTTCCCGAAAAAAAATACTAGGTACTACCAATTCTTAATTTCTTATTTGCTTTTGACAATAAATCTGACAATTTTCAAGATGTTTCCGATTTTTTTCTAGGCAAAAAGACTTTATCTTTATTGCCCGCCTTATTTTAACTGTATCCCGAATTCCCGATGCGGGACCAAACGTAGGTTTTATTATTACACACTTGTGCGTACTATTTACATGTAACAATGCTATGTATAGGTACCTATGAAGTATGTACTTAAGAGTGCATTGACCCCAACCAGTCATCCACTATCGCACTATTCGATAAACTACGTCAGCCGATGTTTTTAACGAAAAGATTCAAACACATGATGACGTAGTCCTGATTTTGTTTTTAAAGCCACACGTGTGTAAATATTATTAAAACTGTTATTATATTAACGTGAGATTTACGTAGGAAACAGCATATATTTTGTTATCTATACTAATATTATAAAACTGAAGAGTTTGTTTTTTGTTTGTTTGTTTGAACGCGCTAATCTCTGAAACTACTGGACCTATTTGTAAAATTCTTTCTGTGTTGAATACTCCATTTATAGAGGAAGGCTATAGGCTATAAAATATCACGCTAGGATGAATAGGCGCCGAGCAGAGCGAGTTAAGCCGTGCCGAAGTAGCTAGTTTTGTAATATGTGTATCTGTATAACTTTTTATAGGATATAGAAACTATGAATTTTAGACGTACATAGGAAGGGAAGCCGTTTTGTTAATTCAACTTCCTATAATTCACTGCGGGACTGTGAGCCTTCTCTACATAAGAAGGTTTTACCATAATGTCCAAACTTGGCAGCGCGCAGTATGTAGATCTCAGTTTAAAATAAAAGACAGATTTATCTGGCTGCTACCCGAATATACAGTCCCTTATTTGTCTATCAGATGATTACGACACCCGCTGGAAGAGTTGGGGTGCTGACTTTATTTTACTCTGTCGACTAGATTTTAATAATTTTAATAATATCGTGTTTAGCGGGCAAAAATTTAATTTTACATATTACTATACTTCCTAGTCACCTAGAGACCTCGTAAACTTATTAAATGTATGTTTTTACACATTACGGAAGAATACGTTCGAAAACTGAACAAATATTAGGTCAAACACTAAAATGAGGACATTGGAATAATAATGTTATTGTTTTTCAAAATATGACACAACATAAACACATTAAACGCCTTGGGGGTCATCGGTGACCGACGTTTGCGAAGGATTTACCTTGAACGATTTTCTATTGGTATTCAAAATCTTAAGAAGACTATGTCATAGTCGGTACGGAGCTGCGGAAAACTTTACGGCATGCAGAAGAAGGAAGGTGGTGGTTTGACACTCCCTCCCGCCACACCCAGGGCGGGAGAAGTCATTCGATGTCTTTTCCCCCTTATGCAAAAAAAGTTGGTCCCTACTCTTGAATGGGTTTTATATCACATCTAAGTTTGACAGAGTCCGGGCGGAGCAGCACACGCTTAAAAATCCGAACTTTTCTAACTATGATCTCTGCTTGCCAAGCTTGAAGAGGCAAACGGTAAACTCTCCTCTCGATATCGGGTTGTTACAGATTTCGACTTTCCGATTGCTGTAATGAAAAACCCAGTAGAAAATAAGAATATCTAAAGTAGTTTCTGAAATTCAGTTAGTATTTTGATTATGGCTACTTATCGGCATAATCGTGTAATCTTTATTTTGAATCGGTTCGGTCATAACTACTCATAACATAACAAAAATTGGGATTTTCCGCGGTAAAAATCGATCAATATTACTACTACTCACTATCTCATAGATAAGGTAGAAAGTATGATAATCTAATATATTATAATAATGTATTTTCCAAATTTTCTATTTATTTTAAAACTACTGGGTACGGGCCTGCTCTTTTCAGAAAACTGACCAAGTGTAAAGCTGACTGGTCTAGAGGGTCATAAGTACCTCAAATTAGAAAAAAAAAGGAAAGAATCGAGTTTTTTTTTTGTATAAGCCGGCAAACGAGACGTGTCACCTGATGGTAAGCAATTGGGACCGGACCGGACATGGATACCCGAAACACCAGGTTTGTCGAACGAAGGTTGTTATCTTCAAGCTTTTTTAAAAATATTTTTTATTCAGTTTTCTTCGTATTTCATTGTAATAACGACATTTAGGGCACAGAAGGATCGAAAGCATGAATGAAAAGATTGATGACTGTTGATGAAGCGAGAGAGGTATGTAGGGATCGTAGTAATGTGCGTTCCCTGGTCTCTGCCTACCCCCATGGGAGACAGGCGTGAAGTTATATATGTATGTATGTACGGATCGAAAGTTTGTTGTGTCATTTTAATAAATTCTTCGAAAATAATAAAATTTCATGTTAAAAATCACTCACTATCGCGATACAAGATAAAATCAGCCACACATGTCACATACAATACAATTGATATTTTTTTATCATTTTACGTTGAAAATAACATTTTACGTCTTGAATATGATTAGGCATGATACGAGACAATGTGGCTGCTCTGTACGATCTACTAAAGGCATGTCTCAATTTTTAAGGTACTACAAGATCCTAATAAGAGTCGACTAACCTCGGATCTGTTATAAGTTGCGGCCACAATGTGTTTTATACCGGGAGCCGGTGTTTTAATAGCTAAGAGGCTAAGGAACCCTTTAAATGGAGGTCCGAAGATTACGAGAAACCCCTCTTATGCACAGGAGGACCGCAAGCAGCGAACTTGCACGAGCTCTTGATGGTAATGATGATGATGTAATTCCAGATAGAGTCAGAGGAATTATTTGCCAGAGCTAGTGTTTCCAGAAGGGTAAAACCTGGGTGTCTTGAAGTCCCAAGTGAATAGATAGCTTATGTAGGCGTTCCCCAACGTAGGCTGCATCATCGTGCACCACCAACGCAGATAGCTGAAAACCCACTATTGATAATGTCATGGGTTCTTCATAATGATATTAATGAAAGTCCAGGCGAAAATCTAGTCAAAAATATGACCTTTCTTAACCACGACCTCACATTTCCTGGTCTAGTTACATTCAAACATTCCATGGCTGGACCGAATGGAGTTTGGCATTTGGCTCGCAGCCGACACCGGCCTCAAATGAAAACAGTAAAATGTCACATAGCTCATTATGATGCTAATGGTGATTGATCTATTTAAACTTTTGCCAGCGGCTTTGCCTGCATTGCTCTGCGATAAAAAGTAGCCCATGTCTTATTCCATTAAAAGTACCCTTAACTGACAATCATGCATAAAGACTGATGACTATTGATGAAGCGAAAGACGTATGTAAGAATCGTAGCAATAGGGTAAATGCCTAATTTTTATTTTATTGTCCGTCTGGTAGATTATTTTAATTAAATCATTAGACACGTATTTTTTATTTTCTTACAGAAACGAATACATTCGACGATATATTGATTTGAAGTGTCGCGTGACGTCACTTCTATGTACACTTTATACTTCTAAACTTTGATTCGTTTTATCTATGTATTGTTTTATTATAGGTACGACAAAAAAAATATACGTGTCTAATATTTTTTATAACCTAACTGTAATTATCATACCCTGTCATCATCCCAATTGGCGTTCCATATATTTATAATAAATAATACTAGCTACTTCCGCGCGGTTGCACCCGCTCTGCTAGGCTCTAATGATCGTAGCGTGTTTTGTATTTGTAGCCTTCTTCGATAAATGTACTATCCAAAAATAATTATTCAAATCGGACTGATAGTTTCGGACATTAGCGCGTTCTAACAAACAAACAAAAAACAAACTCTTCATCTTTATAATATTAGTATAGATTAGTGAAACAGTACATATTAGTGAAATTGTAAGATAATTAAACTTAATATTTCTTATATGTTTACTCTTGGTTAACAGTCTACCTATTGCGTCTTTCTTCATATTTCCATGTATATGCATTTTGAGAAGATAACGCATAAAAATATAAAAATCATTCAAACCATTTGGGCGAGTAACAAATAATTACAATTGTGGGTCTTCCTCAGCTCTATATTTCATTCAGAGATCAGCTGACAATCCGCAAATAGACAATCTCCGTACTTGGCGAGAGTACCTGGAGATAGCAGTTTAATATGTACAGATTTATCAGATCTCAATGTTCAATCCATTAGACCAACATCAACCGGCCGAGCAGGCAGGCTTTCGATGCGGCCTCTCTACAACGGACCACCTACATACTCTGAACCAGATTATAGAGAAATATTTCGAATTCAATCTCCCTCTATATATAGCATTCATTGATTATTCCAAAGCTTTCGACAGTCTCACCCATTCATCAATATTCACAGCACTAAACAACCAAGACATCTACCCCACCTATATCAATTTGCTTCAGAACATTTACCGCGAAAGCACTGCAGCAATTAGACTTCACAAACTCGGCCAATCCTTCCCTATTTCTAAGGGAGTCAAACAAGGCGACCCGCTATCTCCGAAACTCTGCACTGCAACCCTTGAAGAGGTCTTCAAAAAGCTTGCGGCGTGCTGGAGTACAAGGGGGGTGGTCATCGGGGAAAAGAGGTTAACAAACCTCCGTTTCGCCGATGACGTAGTACTCTTCTCTTCTTCAGCAGCCGAGCTAGGCAATATGATCAACGATCTCAGCAGGGCCAGCCTTGAGGTGGGATTGAAGATGAACATGTCGAAGACCAAACTAATGACCAACAGCATAAAATATAGGTTAGAGGTAGATGGCGCGGAAATGGAATACGTCCAAGAATATATCTATCTGGGCCAACTAGTTTCTTTCCAGGCGAGACAAGATAGAGAAGTTGCAAGACGCACCGAAAGTGCCTGGAAGAGGTATTGGTCCATGAAAGACCTAATGAAAGGTAATCTTCCATTAGCGCTCAAAAAGAAACTCATGGACGTGTGCAATCTGCCCATCCTCACCTATGGCGCTCAAACTTGGTCTTTGACAAAACATCAGAAATACAAACTCAGGGTTTGTCAGCGGGCCATGGAGCGCAGTATCTTAGGAGTTCGACTATCGGACAGAATTAGGAACACCACGCTGCGCTCCACATCTAAAATCGTTGACGTTGGCCATAAAGCCGCAGGCTTGAAGTGGAACTGGGCTGGTCATGTCTGCCGCATGTCACATGAGTGGTGGGCAAAACTTACTACTGAGTGGAGCCCACTCAACGTCAGTAGACGTCGCGGCAGGCCCAAAAGGAGATGGCGGAACGAACTAGACATCTATGACAAGGATTGGCCGCAAAAAGCTTTACATAGAGAGGAGTGGAAGGAGGGTAGGGAGGCCTTTGCCCTGCAGTGGGACGATCATGGCTGAAAATAAAAAAATAAATAAAACAATGTTCAATCCGTCAAATGTGTAGCCCCTGCTCATTGCGGGAAGGGTGGTGTGTGAAGCATACCTGTCAATTTGTATGTTTGTAAACGAACCCACGACACAGAAGGAAATCCAAGTGTAGGACAACAGCGTAGGACACCGACTGTTTACCGACTTCAAAAAAAAGTAGGTATTATGTTAGGACGTTTTTAAAAAATGTTATCTAACAAACCATCAAAACTCAAACTCAAACTCAAAAGCATTTATTGGTATGAGTCCCATGTAATAGGGGGTGAGCCTATTGTCATATACCGAGCACAATTTCAGACTCCGTACTAGGTACTGAGAAATATTTTGATGGATCCGGGAATCGAACCCGAGACCCCTTGCCCCGCCGTCGAACTTGCGACTACTTGGCCAACGAGGCAGTCTACCAAAAAACGACTTATAGGTACTCTACGTAAAAACGATTCAACAAAATAATATCGCGAAATTATATCGGGAGATAAAACGGTTAGTAGCAGTTTGCGCACAACAACAACGTCCATGTTCACGCACGGAGCGGCAACGTCGCTTTCTCTCGCTGTCAAGTTGTTTTTATTTAAACCGTTGTGACACTTCACTGGTAGTTGGTTGCGTTGGTACCTACTCGTACTCGCGAATTGACAATGTGGTACGCATTTTTAGTGACTTATTTACTTTAAATTATGGCTTCTGTTCTGTCAGAGTTCTTCTGCTTTGCCGGTGTCTTATTGTAGCTTTACAAAAATAAGTAGCCTATATATCACTCTCTAGCTTTGTACTTATCTCTAGCGTTTAAGTCAACAAAACTCATAGGTAGGTCAAATGTCAAAGTCATCATTTAAGTATTTCAATTGTACCAAGATGGTGCTTTGGAACGTCAAAACAAAATATTAATAAAAAGTAGTGTAGGTACTAGGTAGTCAAAACAGAATATTAATAAATTCCGATTCGGTAGTGTCGGTCACTCCTCTAGTTGCTTGTTCGATTACAATGTCTAGATTCCTATGGAGAAGAATGAGCAAGAAACTCCATAGGTTATTCTATTTCAATCCGATTCACAATAGGTTCCTACATAACATATCATACCATAAAAAAATCTATCAAAAATAGACATACAAACACACTTTTAATATCATGTATGAGTAAGGATGTACTGAACATTACGAGAATAAGGATCGAGTCTTGAATCACATTCACGGCAATTTTTTATGGCATAAGCCGGGAAAGGAGCTGACGGACCACCTGATGGTAAGCAATCGGCGTCGCCCATGGACACCTGGAACACGAGACGCGTTACAAGTGCGTTACCGGCCTTTTGGGGATTAGGAATTTGTGGATTGTTGGAGAATAAGAGATTGCGGTAGGAGTGGGGATAATTGGGCCTCTGATAACCTCACTCACATGACGCAACATACGTTTCACGTCAGTTTTCTGGAAGGTCTTGGTATCACTCCTGTCGAGCCGGCCCATTCGTGCCGAAGCATGGCACTCCCACAGTTAAATATTAGACTATTACACCACACTATAAAGGACTAAATGCCAACGTCAACGAGGCAAATAATATGATTTAGGTTGATTCCTCTGCATACGAGTGTTGATCATAGTCTCTACTCTCTACTCTCTACTCTCTACTCTTGTCAGAAGGAAATAGATAGCAAAAAAGTTTAGATTAATCAGAAAGCTCTGCTTACTTGGTCTCTGTCTTTATTATTTACATAGAATAATAATAATTTAAGTATAAAATCGATAAGGAAAATCGTATTATTATAAACTTGTCTCGGAAGTGGTAGCTTCCTTATTCGTGACGTTTGAGTACACTTCCTGCAATATGGCGGCCTGTCAGTTTGCGCGCCAAATTAAAATATAGATAAAAAATCCTTAATATTTTTGAGCTTAATGATCCATCCTGTCGAATCCGTATTTATAATTTTGCTTTTACTCAGATAACGGTTACAGCAAATTGGGTATTTTTCTTAATCAAAAATACAATATTTCGCCTGTTCAATACAATACCTAAAATATTTAAAAATAATCACACTTGCATTAATTTATTTCATATCATGACCAACTTAATTTAAGTATTTTTCCACAAAGGTTTTAAAAAATAGATATACTGTTTGTGACGTTAAAGAAACATGACGTCACAATACACAATATCGTACAAAATTCATAGTAAACTGTCGTTTTTAAATCAAATCAAATCAAATATCTTTATTGCTGAACACAGTACATTTTGATGCATTTCAAGATGATATATGAATGCGCAGTTCATCATGTTCCACCAATCAAGGCATGCAACTATTATTCGTAAATTACAATTGACGAGTTCCAGATTACAGCAATTTTATTAGTTATGAGTTCAGTCAACACTTTACAAGTTATTACTAAAGCACAACAACATACTTAAAAATTAATAAAGAAAAATTCAAATATCAAATAGGTAAGTCATAATTATACAATATTAATCAATGTCAAGAAGTAAAAGTACAATAAAATTAACAATATGTCAATATTTCTGTAGTCATATTATGACGTTTGTTAAATATTCTTTTATCGAATAGTACCTATGCCTTTTTGACAGTTCGAAAAGAGTATTGAATTAGACTTGTTGGCGAGTACCCAATTAAGATGCAGTGTAGGGGAGGTTACAGGGAGCTGCGGGATACAGGTCACTTCCAACCGATATATCAGGAAGTTATTATGGGAGGGCTTTGTTCAGCAGTGGACGTCCTATGGCTGATATAATGATGAGCAACTTAATTGGCAATGATGCAACAGGCTTTTAGTCACAAATACTCAAGTCAACATGACTTATAAATTCGTAGATTAAATGTGATAATAATACGATCAAATGTGTGTCATGTTATGATAAGTATTTTTGCACAAGTTTTGTAGTACGTTAAGCGTGAGTCATAGGCTACGACACATGGGTCGGGCCGTAATAAAAATTATATTAGCAGAAGGTTGATTTCATTGCAATCCTACTATAAACGTGATGAGAGTAGGTATTCTTGTTCCACAAAAACTACTGAACGAATTACAAAACAGAGATAGATTATGTGGTTCTCGTACCCTTTATATTTGGAGAACCTAACGGGTTACCGGGGCTCCGGCTCGAAGCGCAGGAGAAGGAACGGGGTGGTTTTTAGTCAGTAAGAGTCTGACAGTCCCTCTCGCCTCACTCAGGCGGGAGAAGTCATTCAATGATTTCCCCCCCTTAAAAAAAAACCATTATATTCACGTGTGGACCGGGAAATTGTGGTGTTTTTTACAAGAGCCTGATAGTATCTTTCATCGTCGTCAGTTGAGGGGGTTCCATGAGCATTTGCTATCTTGGATTCAAAAGAAAAGTAGAAACAAAAAGAAGTCTGGGATAACACATATAAAAGCTACATACTTTTTATCCTGGTAGTGCGGGAGAAAAATCATTATAATAAATTTGAAGTTTGAAATATAATGCTTTGACTTTGATCACATAGCAACCTGACGAGTTCTCCACTTATACTTCTGCATATCACCTGTATAACAACAGGATTGGTCAACAAGTTTACGGACTCGAGAAGTATCCGGAAACGATACTTCTCGAGTTACGTATTGCAAACACCATGGAGTATAATACAGATAGAGTACCGTCTCTGTGTGAAAAAGGTAACAAAACTTAATGGTAGATGGACTCATGATGAAGTGGCTATGAAAATGTGTTAAATGCTGCAGAAGAAATGTATGTATACCTCTGCCTACCCCTTCGGAGATAGAAGGGGTGATGTTACAAAAAAAAAGGATGATGAAGTGAAAGAGGTATCTAGGAATCGTAGCAGTTGGCGTTCCCTAGTCTCTGCCTACCCCCATAGGAGACAGGCGTGAAGTTATGTATGTTTGATATAAGAAACGTCTCCTTTAAAAAAAATTAGTTTTCACTCAAAAAACTAAAAAACTCTTCAGAAAAGTGTTTTTTACACTTAGGACCAGGATTTTAGTATATTAATTAACGACTTCAAAAAGAGGGGTTGGAGTCAGTTTTTTAAATGTACATAGTTTATAATTATGAGAGAGTTTGCCATAATGCCTGAAGTGCCTTTGTCTTAAGAGCCAGTATGCCATAATTTACATGCTTGCCGCAATCCCAACACAAGCCGCCTGCTTGGGTTGGGATTGCGGTTGAAGCATCGAATATTTTAAGGACACTGTGTCGCTTCTCTAAGGTCACTTGTAAGATAAAAGATATAGTACTCCTTACCTCATTAATCCATGACAAACCTATGTGTGCCCGTAAGCCATATAAGATAACAAACTTAAGTTTACATACCACGGTGGCGCCACTTGCTAAATGGACACGTCAAAGAGCTGTCAAAACACATAGGTTTTAGGTTAGTACCAAGTTTTACCACACGCATTTTTAAAGTTGTTGGTTTTTTGCGTGCTAATTTGCACAATATGGTTAATTCTGTTGCCTTACGTTGTTTGTTACGTTATTGCGCCTTAAGGGATAAGCAGAATTAATTTATTAAAGAACTATTTTTCTTGTTACGCCGTTCGAATTAGGCAACCTGATAAAAGTCTACGACAGTCGCTGTATGCAGGTCGCTGCCAAACTCGCTATGTGTCATTGAGGGAGGGCTAGGGGAGGCAGTGGACTGGGGGAGGCTGATTGCATTATGATGATAATGATGCCGAATAGGTCTCAATTATTAATATTCACGGACTTATAAAAAGCTGGTGTAAAGTAAGCCTTGAGTTGTACAATACGGTAGTTGATATGTAGTCAAATTTAACACTTTTATTGAAATATCTAAAAACGATACATTTCTATGAATTTTTTATTGGATCGCAACTTATGACGTCATCATATTTCTGCGTCAAACAGCATACTTATTTCCTTAGAATTAGAATCAATGGATGAGAGTATGATTATTTTTAAATTATATAATGCATTGAAAAGTTGAAACAATTTATTTTAAACCTAGGAAACTAGCCAATTCTGTGCACATTGTGCCATGCTTACTTCTTCAGGGATGAAAAGGCAAAGATGTTAGATGTTACGTTACCCCATTACATGGAACTCATAACACAAAAATAGACTGGTGTTCATTTAATTTGTGCAATTCAAAATAAGACGCCAACAAGAAAAAAACGCGGATATACTATTACTTAGAAATGATTGAAGCACAAAAAAGTTTTAAGTGTGGGAGAGCCATGCTTCGGCACGAATAGGTCGGCTCGACTGGAATGATACCACTGCCTCACAGAAAACCGACGTGAAACAACGCTTCCGTTGTGTTTCGTCGTGTGAGTGAGGTTACCGGAGGCCCAATTACCCTCCCCTTCCCCAATCTCCCCAATCCCTGAATCCCCAACGATCCTCAAACTCCTAATACCCAAATAGCCGGTAACGCACTTGTAACGCCTCTGGTGTTCCAGGTGTCCATGGGCGACGCTGATTGCTTACCATCAGGTGATCCATCTGCTCGTTTACCAGCATATGCCATAAAAAAATGTCAGTGTTTTTATGTGTGCGTGTGTAATGTGTTACCACGTTACCAGACTTAAGAAAATGACAGATATCCTCCGTGTCAATGTGTCTGTCTTACAAGTGTCGTGTAAGTCTATAGTAGCCAGGTGCAACAGTCGATGTTGCCAGAGACTGTCTCCGCCTTTTTTCAACATCCTTGATAAAATCTTCTTCTCCTCTTATAATATCTTCTGATTCACTTCGTTGCGGGAACCAAGACAGTTACTCATGTCCCTGGGACGCGCCGGACTTCAGTGTTCCGGTGTTTTCATGGTTGTATCTACTGTAGATCCTGGCTTACAGGAGTTGCAGCGGTTTTGGGAGGTTGTGGCGGGCTTGTCCCATAAAAATCCTTGATAAAACGTATGTTATGTTATGCTTATGGTTATCACGTCAGTTACACGTTTCGACGTAAATTGTTTTGTACACCACACTGTCCGGGTTCTGGCAGCTCGCCACACGTGATTGAATGACTCATCGATATTTTTAGGTTAAGTTTAAAGAAGAAAATTATTTGCTTTATTGAACTGAAGAAATATAAAGGCAGACAAGGATATGTAGGAAAATAATTATCAAGATAAGTAACTTTAAAGAAAACAATAATATTAAACGTTGATGATAATTTCTGCATATTGTGACATCTGTCAGCCATTGGCCATGATGAAAGTCAAAATTTGCGTAGGAGGCGCTAGTGTACTTTTAAGTTCAACAGAATATTTGCTAATATCCAATTATTTCTAGTCAATTAACCTGCTACAGCTTAGCTGTTTGTGCTCCTATGAGCACCTCCTCCTATGACCAGCTTCTATAAGAGTCTGTGACTCTGTGACTCCGTGAGTCGTAGTCACAGACTCTTAAGCATTTTTGGCACTATCTTGTGAACGCAAAATCAAAAACCCTCATTTGGCGGGAAAGTTTGACAGTTCATATACCTCTAAAAAAAAACAAAAGAAAAAGCAAAGACGCGATGGCGACGAGCCGTGGGAATCTTGCTCTTAACATCTCATTATTTTACGTCTCCCACGTAATACATGGTTTATTTCGGTATGAAAACTTCTCATTTCTTATGCCCACCACGATATTCTAATTTTATCTTGTTTATTCCACGCTTGAGTGTTGAATCATCGTGCCATATCTAATTTTATTTAATGAGTAGTGCTCTAACTAATCTGTGGTTGAATTAGTTGCCTTTATTTGGGTATGCAAATGAAAGTTTTGCTCTATGATAAACTATTTACAGTTTCATCTGCTGCTCGGCTCCTATTGATTATAGCGTGATTTTTTTATGGGATAAACCGGTAATCGGGTAGACGGATCATCTGATGGTAAGCAATCGGCATCGCCCGTGTTCACCCAAAACACCTGAGGCGTTACAAGTGCGTTACCGGCCTTTTGGGAATTAGGAGTTTGAGGATTGTGGAGACTGGGGAAGGGGGTAATTGGGCCTCCGGTCAGTGAAATTTTAGAGAATATACCTTCCTCGATAAATGGACTATCCGACACAGAAAGAACTGTTCAATTTGAACTAGTAGTTCCGTAGATTAGCGCGTTTAGATAAACACTTCTTGGTCTAATTGAGTATTTTTTTGCCTTGCTTTATTAGGGGTTCACACATTGTACATTTTCGCCCTAAAAGCTTGCTTGATTATGAGTCACATCCGTAGTAACCTCCGCCGTCTGCGGTCGTCTGCAGTGTCCCTTGTTTTCAAGGACATGCGTATTTTTCCATTATGTATGTTTTTTAATAATGGCCTATAGTCACCTACTTGTTTTAGTGACAGTTTTAAGTAACCCTATTCATTGTTCTCGCACGATCGAACCAATAAAACTGTGTAACTGGAGAATTGTATTGTGAACCTTATTGGAAAAGAGTAATCTATGGAGTTTCTTGCTCGTTCTTCTCCATAGAAATCTACACCTTGGAATGAGCAAATAGCTTCACTTTTAAATTTCTATTGCTGACATTCAAAAATGCCTTCCTGGTCTAATTGAAATAAATGATTTCTATTTAAAAAGGAGTATTATAATCCTTTTACCCTAAGGGGGTCCGCAATAGAAGAAGATGCATGAATAGAAATAAAAATAATTATATAATTGATTTAATAGAAGAAATCGGTTGAGTAATGTGATTCTAATTAGATGAATCGCAAAATAAAACAAAATTAGATTTGATTAAATTTAATGAATTAATTTGATTATACCTCTATGATTGATTTAATAGTAAAAATAAATTAATTAAGTTATGTAAATTTAAGCAAGCGAAATGTGGAATTAAATAAAGCTTTATTATTATTATTATTATATTGTTATAATATGTCTTATTTTGCGTCGTTCCCGGACCCTAATACCTGATTTATACGTGGATCGATCACACTTAATGTAATTCATCACCACGTTGCAACTATTTAACAATGAATTGTGAAATAACTATTTCTCATACGATTGTTACTGTATTCTGTGTCACATCATCGATTGCCATCAGGCGAGTTAGTGATCCTGGCCTTCTAATCATACTAATATTGTAAATGCGAAAATTTTTGTTGGTTTGTGTGAATGTTTGTCATTCAAACACGTCAAAACGGCTGAAACGATCACGATGTTCGGCATAGGGATAGATTATAAGAACACAGACCACTTATTGTTACACGGAAACGTGGGCGAAGCCGCGGGCAGAAGCTAGTTAGTAATAAATCGAATCTACTTGCCTAATAAGTACATGATTAAGTTTTTTACGTTTTTGCGCTTCATAGATGGCGCTCGTGTCGTTTTTGGTCTGCTCTGAAAGAGCAATGGCTTAAGATAATTTTATGACAAATGACATAAACACTAGTCGTAGTCGATTTACAATCCAACAGAATAGACCCGTTTGCATTAAATGTCAATCTTCCAACTACGGCGACATTGTTAAAAAGTAATCTATGGAGTTTCTTGCTCGTTCTTCTTCATAGGAATTTAAACTTTAGAACGAGCACCTAACTTCACTGACGGACAAACGTTTCAAAAGTAATAAAAAAGTATTTTGATAAATTAAAACTCCTGTACTCTGTATACAATACCATGGCCTCCCATCCTCCAATCAACCTTAGTCACCGTTACTTAACCTATCCCACGACTCGACCAAGCACTAAAGACAATTTTGAAATAAATTATCTCCTGGACAAGTGCCAAGTATATGCACCGAGGACTTTGCTATGAACGGAGCCAATGCCCTGATGCAAGGGCAGGCAATCGACGTTGATAATATACTACATAGTATTATCAATCTTATTTTTGAACCTGTACGGGCTATATTCCTGTGAAGCATACTCAGTCCATACTAAGAACCTCTTACACGCTGTTATGAATCTTATGTGTCATAGTTATAGAGGTTAAAATTGTCTGTGATAACCCAACGCATAATATGTTTACATGAATGTGTACATTATGTATGGGATTATAGTGCTTATGTGCTTCGTGATAGAGGTGGTTATAGTGTGAAAGTTATACAGGTTGTGCGTTGTTTTGTTAACGTTTCGTTATTGCATTGTTTGTTTTGTTTCGCTGAATTTAATAAGATTTGTAAGTTTGACTCGTTGGCGCCCGTGGCTTGGTTTGTGAATTTCGCATGAATATTATGTTTTCACGGGTGAAAATGCCTATATAGTCTTTCAAACCATAATACTGTGTCTGGGTTTTCATTCACATTAGTGAAATAGTGGTTACTTGCGCAAATGGCAAAAATATTAAAAATAATAATAACTTCAAAACCTCTTACTGCCTATAAATGTTTTTTCTCACCTTTGAAACCTTCCCTGGACTCCCACGAATATTTCAAGACCAAAATTACCCAAATCGGTTCAGCCGTCTCGATTTAGCGAGACTAGCGATCGGAAATTTATTTTTATTTATATAGATTTTTACATACCCTGATCAAATATCATCATCATCTGGGTGTGGGAGAGCCATGCTTCGGCACGAATGGGCCGGCTCGACCGGAGTGATACCACGGCCGAGCAGAAAACTGACGTGAAACAACGCTTGCGTTACATTTCGTCGTGTGAGTGAGGTTACCGGAGGCCCAATTACACCCTTCCCCAGTCTCCCCAATCCCCGAATCCCCCACAATCCTCAAACTCTTAATTCCCAAAAGGCCAGTAACGCACTTGTATGACGGCGACGCCGATTGCTTACCATCAGGTGATCCGCCTGCTCGTTTACCGGGTTATACCATAAAAAAAATAAAAATCGATCTCTACTAAATACAATAATTAGAATAGCAGTAATATTTCGCAGGTGAGTTAATTTTTGGAATAAGCCTGCCACATTTTCTCAGCTTCTGAAACTCCTAGATCTACAAGAAGAAATGAAGTCTGACACATCTCAGAGTCATGACATGAAGAACTCAGCATGTGGAGTGAATGTCAGAAAACTCGACCCTATTACATAGATTTGGAAAATAATAATGGTTCCGAAAAACAAATTAATCTCCAGCGATCTGTGGTAGACTATAAAAATGGATCTTCGAATAACCAAACTAAACTTCCGAATAGAATATTGAACCTCCGACAATATTACTAAGTTACAGACAACAGACGTTTTATGTTAGGTTAGGTTAGTATTGTAGCAATAAACAGTCAATATTATATCATTTCAGCAAAATAACTCTGTCTGTGGACCATGGACAAGACTTCATTTTTCATTTTTTAGCTTATATTTTATTTTATTTTATTTTTATTTTTTAATTATGTTATGGATGTTCTGCGCAAGAATAAATGGTTTTTCTTTCTTCTTTGTTCTTCTTTCATGTATAGTAGTCGGAAAGTTAGTATTTTAGGCAGGAGGTATATTTAATATTTTCAGCAAGGACAATTCTTCTTTTCTTGTCGGAGCTTTTATTACTACCCCATAGATTTTATATAAAATCAAATTTTAACTATTTATAACGCCATCTGAAGGCCAGCTTTGTTGCAATTTTAACTGATGATCAGATGCATGCAAATAATTGAGGAATTTACTGCAATAACTAAACGTGCCAACAGTATCGTACGATGTGACGTCACAGTGACGTACGCGCCGTCATCGTCATTTACTTTAAAGATTATTTACGTAATACAAGGTGCAGTGCCCAAGTATTTCGTCAGTCGTATGTTCTCACATATGCAGCGTCATATTGTCGGCACATCAGCCATAAGACGTTTACTTCTTTACATAGAACTTAAGCCCCCCGTAATGTCGCGGAGAACCTAACGGGTAACCGGGGCTCCGGCTCGACGTGCTGGAGAAGGAACGGGATGGTTTTCAGTCAGTAAGAGTCTGACACTCCCTCTCGCCTCACCCAAGCGGGAGCAGTCATTTGATGACTTTCCCCCCTTAAAAAAAAGGTTCCACATGATTTTTCCACCTCTTTCCTACCAATGTTAAATGTTGCTGTGCCCGTCAGGGTCCGTAATTGTCACTATTATATTTTCTAACGATTCTAAGTATGTGTACAATATGGATGCAATAAATACTTGATTACTTGATGACATGTGTTCTGACACACTTTTTTGTGGGGGGAAAATTATCCAATGACTTCTCCCGCGATAGGTGAGGCAAGAGAGTGTCAGACTCTTTCTGACTAAACATCACTCCGTTCCTACTCTTGCTTCTAGCTGGAGCCACGGTAATACGCAATGTTGTTTGTAGCCCAAGGCATCACAGGGTTTGGTATATTATCTCCACGCTTAGTAGATGGATTGGAGACGTCGAAATCGCGGTTTAAAAAGTTCAGGTTTATCAAAGAGCAATGCTAACCGGCCTCTATTACATATGTGGTCTTAACAGCACAGAAAAAAAGTGTCAAATTTACACAGGAATATAAAAAACAGAATACATACATACATACATAACTTCACGCCTGTCTCCCATGGGGGTAGGCAGAGACTAAGGAACGCCAATTACTACGATTCTTACATACCTCTTTCGCTTAAAAAACAGAATAAATAAAGTAGATATTTATTATAATATCTCTGGTCTGATATATTCTATTTTTCCCTCCTCTTTGTGGGCTACTACTAAGAAATTGAGATTTCCGGAATCTATTAATACGTGACCTATGTCTCAGTTAGGAACGTTTGTTGCTGCCGTGTTTCCATGCAAAACGATTCGCATATCTTACAATAAAAGGAAGCAACGTTTCAAATACATCGTAACAGAACTTCAATCAGCACACAAAAGTAGGCCGCGAATAATTTAAACTTTCTTAAAAAAACCAGGCCAGGCGCCATACCAACTATCAAGAATAATGCTCTTATGAAACTGTCAAAATGACGTAACTATATCACCAACTTACACATGCAGCTGACAGTGGCGCTAGTAGTCATACAAATGTAGAAGTTGTTTTACGACAATTTTAGTTCCAAATTTTTCCGTCTGTATTTTAAGTTGGTTTTGTTTCGCGCCATTGTGACGTAGTTTCTGAGTAGTTGATGACGTTTTTGGCGCGTCATTTGCTTTGAACGGGTTTGTCCCAACAACTAATATAATATCCTTATTTAAATTAAGCTATATTACGTTATTTTTGATAGAGAACAGGTATTTTTTTTGCACGTATTTTTACAAGTCAATAAAATAGAGGGAATTTTGTTTTTTTTTCTAACCCATCGACGGTCGGATACAAATGACATAATAATATTAACTCTTTTATAGTCAATCATAACACGTCGCTTTTTTGAACTGGGTCTAAAAATATAGCTGTAAAAATTATAAAAAAACTTACATTATAATATTATATCTTTTTATCTCATTTACGGCAAATGCCACGGGCCTCCAGCTAGAAGGAGCACTGTTCAGAGGTTTTCATCTGAATTTCTGTTTTTTGTTGAGAACGGGGGCCCATCTGATAAATTTGCCACGGGCCGTGAAGGGTATAGTTAAACTACTGATTGTATACTTGTGTAGAACGTAATCGATTATTGTTTAACCGACTTCAAAAAAAGAAGGGGGTTCTCAGTTCGACATGATATGCATTTGCGTGGGATTGGGTACTTTCCTTAATCCAAACAATAAAATATTAAAAAATAATCAAACTTTTATTAATTGATTCTATGACCAACTGTATTTTAGTATTTTCCCAGCTATTTAAAAAAAATAAGTATACTGTTTGGCGCTAAAAAACCGTGACCTCACAATACACAATCTCGTACGAAATTCATAGAAAACTGTCATTTGTGACATTTCGAAAAAAGTATTGAATTTGACTTGTTGGCAAGTACCCGATTGTCTCGAGATTGGCTAAACCGACTTTTAATTCTAACTATTGAACTGATGAACCGATTTCAAAAAAAGAGGGAGTTGTTTGAAGTCAGTTTTTTCATTTATATCCTTATCCTTACTTCCTTACTAATATTATAAATCGGAAAGTGAGTTTGTTTGTTTGTTTGTTTGTTCCACTTTCGCGCTGTAACTACTAAACCGATTGCTTTGAATTTTTGCAGACGTGAAGTTAGAACTTTTATTATTCTTATTCTTATAGATGGCTCTGTGTGTATTGGTATATGTCACATAGGCTACTTTTTATCCTTTTGTGACGCGAGGCCGCGGGTAAAAGGTAGTAAGTGTATAAAAGAATTATTTTAGTCTGTAGGCTAGCCTGCACAGCAGCACTTACAACTCTCAAACGTTCAAGAAAAGAGCGTACCCTTTATTAAAAAGCCGGCAACGCACCTGTGACTCCTCTGGTCTTGCGGGTGTCCATGGGCGGCGCTGATCGCGTACCGTCTGCTCGTTTGCCTCCTATTCCATAAAAAAAACTTTTAACTGCAGTATGGGCTAGATTACAATGACATCACGCCTTTTAATCCTTAAGGGGGCAAGTAGAGGGGCATATTTATTAAATGTAACATTCTTTCACGATTTTTTTTAAGGGGGGAAAGTCATCGAATGATTTGTCTCTCCTAGGTGAGGCGGGAGGGAGTGTCAGACTTTTACTTACTAAAAACCACCCTGTTCCTTCTCCTGCACGTCGAGCCGAAACCCCGGTAACCCGTTAGGTTCTCCGTGGCATTCTTTTACGATATAGGTAACTTTGGAAGGCTTTTAAGGTGGAAAAATGATCAAATGACTCCAATGATGAATGCAGGCGGTTGAAGATCACAGTAAACGGTTCAGGTGTATCTGATAGTGCTGCCATTCATCAGGTATATGACACCCGCGAGAAGAGTAGCAGTGGGGACTCAATTTTATGTGTGTAGGTAATGTTAAATATAAAATGATCGTAATAATAACCTGTTCTTTAAGTCTAGATGTCTAGAATACTATATTTAAGGTATTTAAAAATATATTTAGTATTTTGTTTACGCCTTGTCAACCAGTTTTTCAAGGTTAGGTTATATACAGTCAAGTCACCTCGTGTAGTTTATCTTTGTCTTTTTTTACTTTTATACTATTTCCTGTCCGCGGTTTCGCCCGGTTCCCGTACGATTTAAAGTACCCTTTTTTTTTTTTAAGGTGGGAAAATCATCGAATGGCTGCTCCCGCCTGGGTGAGGCGGGAGGGAGTGTCAGACTCTTACTGACTAAAAACCACCCCGTTCCTTCTCCTGCACTTCGAGCCGGAGCCCCGGTAACCCGTCAGGTTCGCCGCGACAGTAGTTATGCCATGTGGTGACTTCAGAGTACATTAGATTTTATCACCACCGCAGCTCTTCCCGTGGGTGTCCTACACCCAAGTAAGATACAGCTTCATAAAACAGAATAAGGAATAATAAAATAGAGGTCGCTAATATCGTACCTGTGGCGACCTGGTACAATACGACTCAATCGGTTTTGATACCTATTTGTTATTTTTGTCGAATTCAAAAAGAGAAGGTACTATGATGTCGCGGAGAACCTAACGGGTTATCGGGGCTCCGGCTCGACGTGCAAGAGAAGGAACGGGGTGGTTTTTAGTCAGTAAGAGTGACACTCCCTCCCGTGTCACCCAGGCGGAACCAGACAATCAATGATTTTCCCCCTTAAAAAAAAAACTAGGTTCGGATGATGATTGTTCATGGTCCGAAGTGGGTGATTCAGTCCAAGTCAATATAAGTTCCAGCTGTCGTCGCGTCAAACTTTTTTTTTGCCAAAACCGATCAACAGCGCTCTCTGTTAATGAGCCTGATGAGCCTAATAAGATCGAGGAGAGAATTAGCACTTTTCGACCGAGATAGGGATCGAAGTCATTTGACATTAAGTTGAAAGCATGGCTAATTGAAAAATGTTTTTACAGTATTAAAGACTTCATTGACTATGGAATTGTAGAACGAAATAGATTTTAATATTAGGACATGTAATTTTACAGACATAATGTATTTGACATAATGTATTTTGCCTTGACATGTATTTAAAAAATTAATTTGACATTTTGGAATCATTATTTTGACATTACGTAATAATTAATCAATGAAATTGGATTTATATTCTATTTTATATCAAGTGCCTACTATAAACAAACATTTGCATGCCTGGAAAAGGTGGAATACACTGTACTGTTGAAAATTAGACTAAGATCCATTGTATCACATGTTCCTGCGAATAAATTTCTATTTCTATTTCTATTTCTATTTTTGTTCAGCAGCCAATCACAGCGCTAATACTACAATTATTATGATTCAAAAATGAATACGTTACCAATAACCATGTAACAGTTACAATTAGTTATTTTTATATTTCATATTGATTGGCGTTCTATAGTCTCTGCCTGGCCTTCGAAGATAGGCGTTATAAAAATATGTAGGCATTTCATTTCTTATACCTATTAATAGTTATTCAATGTCTAATACATATTATAATAATTATAGTCAAATATTACATACATCGCACAAATAAATAGCGTATTGTGTAGAGCGACCGCTTACAAAAATTCTACCAATTTGGTAGAAATTGTACCATAGTACAACGTACCGTAGTAGAAAGAATAGTAATATTCTTTTCTATAGTAATATTTAATTTCATTATCTAAATCGGCATGGTGTGTTTTTTCAAATACGTTTTTAGATTTATTATGTAAAGGAATGTTACTGTAATAATTTTATAAACATGCGAAAGTGTTAGTATGGAGTAACACCACGGCCTCACAGAAAACCGAAACCGAAACAATGCTTGCGTTGTGTTTCGTCGTGTGAGTGAGGTTACCGGAGACCCAATTAATCTCCTCCCAATGTCCCCAATGCCTGGAAAATATTTATTACAAAATTGTCATATAATTATACAAAGGAAACTTATAAAAGAAATAGAAATGAATTAATTTTAAAAAACTATAATAGTCAATGGTATTAAATTAAATATGATTATTTTATTAATTATTAAATCTTCTTTTCCAAAATATAGCTTTTACCTTTTTGGTTAGTGAGTGCACGAAATTTGTGTGAAATTTCATTTTCGAGTGCTGGCAACACAGTTGTTTGACAAGTGTGAATATCACGGAGCAACATGAAGGAAACGTAAGTAATATTTTTGCGTTATTTTGTTATAAAGTAACTGTTAACCGATATTGAATATTCATATTTTATTAAACTTCTAAAACACAGTCGGGACAGTCGTCATTTCATTCGATACAACAAGAATCAAAACATTATTTTGACATAGCGTCGATGTCGGACGCTAATTGAAAATTACAACGTGAATTTATAACTTATCTAGTTCGCTTTTAATATGTATTTCAAAGATGATAATGATGTTCGTTATAATACTTATAATAGTATTATGACAATATTATTGTTACTTTTGTTTACGAGTCTAGGCTAGTTGTGTTATGTTATTGGTATATGTACCTACCTACGTTATAATGTTTAACATAATATCTTGTACCTACTAAACATAAATACGTTCTCAATGTACAGTGGCCAGTACTAACTTCAATCTGTCATATTTTTTCATTAGATTTTCGACTCTATGTCAATAAGATAACGTTGAAGATGTCATTTGATAGAAAGGTATAGTTAGACCTGCAGCCTGCTGCCACCGTAGAGTACGATATAAGTTTTCGTTCATATTGTTATATTTTTACAAAGTTTCTTGCATTAGTGTATTATTCGTAACTTGGTTTCTATAATGGACGGAAAGAAATATGTTCCAGTACATTAATTTCACACAAAACGAGAGATAAATTACAGAGTGATAGACAATAATTTTACTAATAAATAATGCGAAAATTTGTTTCTGTGAATGTTTGTTACTCAACCACGACATAGCTGACGGGAACGGGATAAATTTGAAACAGTGATACATTATGGTCTGGAATAATAAATAGGTTACATTTTAACGGACGAAGTCGCGGGCAGAAGCTAATATTATATAAAGCTGAAGAGTGTTTGTTTGACCGCGCTAATCTCAGAAACTACTGGTTCAAATTGATAAAATATTTTTATATTGGATAGTCCATCTATCGAGGAAGGCAATAGACTATAAAACATCACGTTACGACCAATAGATGCAGAGCAGAGAGTGAAACCGGGAGTAGAAACTACATAAGTAGTAGTGCTGTTATTTCCAAAACTTATTTGTTACAGAAAGGCACCGTATTGGAAGTTTTTTGAGAAGAAAGAGCATTATGTAGCGACATGTAAGATTTGTTTCAATGACTATTCATATCGTAGCACAACTACCAATCTTAGTTTTCATTTAACTAGGAAACATGGCGTCGATGCTCGCGCCATTGACAGTAATAGTGATGCGGAGACGTGAGTAACTGAGTAACTTGTTATTAAATATAATAGGTATAAATATATATATTTTTTGCTTCTAATATACCTGTTACTATTACTTATATAGGGTGTAATTAATAAAGTAAAAGACGGTTAAGAATGATATAGTAGGTAGTAATGGTAATAAACAACTTTTCTGATGTTTCAAACTCATTCATCGTGGAACCGTACGGAAGTAGCTATTAATATTATAAACGCCCACGAGGTTTCACTCGCTCCGCTCGGCCCTATTGAGTGTATGGTGTTCAATAGCCTATAGTCTTCCTCGATTAATGGACTATTCAACACAAAGATTTTTTCATATCGAACCAGTGTATCTAGAGATTAGCGCGTTCAAATAAAGAAACAAACTTTAGTTAAAAGGTGATAAAAATTCTGAGTTTATATGTTTATTAATCAGTCACTTCAAAACAGCTGAATGGATCAGGTTGAAATTTGGAAAAAGGGTAGATTATGGTCAGGAATATCACGTGGGCCATTTTTTATCACACGGGAATGCAGAAGCTAGCTATAGAGGTACATGTAACAAAAATGAATGAGTTTAGAACATAACTTTATTTGGGTAAAGTTGTATTATCATTAGTACGGTTTAAGGATTATTTATTGTATTTTAGTCTCGTCGGCGTGTTAACCTTCGAGCCGCCCGAAGGTTAAGACGCCCGCTTCTCATGTGTGAGGGTGCGGGTTCGAAACCTACCAACGGCAAGTACCAATGTGACTTTTCCGAGTTATATGTACTTTCCAAGATTATTCAGACACCACTGATAAATGGTGAAGGAAAACATCGTGAGGAAACCTGGGCTTATAATTTCTAATCATAAGTTTGAAATCGCCAACCCGCATTGAACAAGTGTGGTGGTTAATGCTCAAACCTTCTCCGTGTGAAAAGAGTTCTTTGCTCAGCAGTGGGCGCTTATAGGCTGTTGTTGTGTATTGTATTTTTAGAAAAAACCTTTTTTAATTATATTACTCACTTTCAGAGCTTTGTTGTCTGCGAAAAAGAAACGGGGCCCAACATTGAGTTATTATGAGTATCTGGGTCCTGATAAGGCAGAAACTCAATGCAAGTTGTGTGACAAGAAATTCTCAGTTGACGCAATTAAAGAGATAAAAGAACACATTGTTGACGATCATGGAGAAACACCTACAGATTATGAATCAGAGAAGAAACCAAAAGTTTTATTGTAAGTTCTTTTTTTTATAAACGTTGCCCCACATTTAAGTGTGGGAGAGCCATGCTTCGGCACGAATGGGCCGGCTCGACCGGAGTGATACCACGGCCCCACAGAAAACCGACGTGAAACAAGGCTTCCGTTGTGTTTCGTCGTGTGAGTGAGGTTACCGGAGGCCCAATCACGCCCCTCCCTAGTCTCCTGAATCCCTGAATCCTTCACAATCTTCTAATTCCCAAAAGGCCGGTAATGCACTTGTAGGTGGTAGCGGTGATGCAGCCTACAATGGAGCACTTCGTCCTATAAGCAACCTATTCACTCGGCCCTTGAACACACCCTTCAGGAAACACAGACTCTGGCAAAGAATTCCACTCTTTAGCAGTATGCACAAGGAAGCTTGATACTATAACGAGAGAGAACATTTCTATATGGTTAAACGTAAATCACATTCGTACTACTGACTGCCTCGTTGGTGCTCGCAAATGCGATTGCTGGGCGAGGGGTCTCGGATTCGATTCCTGATGTTGTAAAACCCAAAGTATTATTGGTTTAAAAAAAATTCAGTAGTAACACGGAGTTCGTAATTGTGCCCGGTTTATGGCAATAGGCTCACCTCACCTATGCATGGGACTCATAACATAAATAGTGAAAAGTGAATGTTATATTGTACAGTGGCATTAAGTGCCATAATGTGCACCTCTGCCTGCTGATAAAAGACGTGCTGTTAAACTAGTCTCAGACCTCTGTTGATGATTATGATTATGAATATAATTAATATAATGCTTATTTTCAGTCGAGGGCGATATTGGGACTACTTCACAAAGAAAGAGGGTTACGTAGCGACTTGTAATATATGTGCTAATGATTACTCGTTTCGTTCTACTGTAAGCAACCTCAAAAAACATTTGATAAAGAAACATGGAGTCGATGTAATTGCCTCTCTCGGCGACAGCGATAGTGAAGTAGAAAAGTGAGTTCATTGATATTAGACATGTAGTAATCATTAGAATAGGGTAATCATTATAGTTCACCATTAGTAATACAGTACATACAGAGAAAACAATTAACATATATGTACATATGAATAAAAAAAAATGGGCACAAAGGCGGTCGTATCACTTATAGTGTAAAAGAAATGTTTAGACGGGTTGTACACTACGAAAAAAAAAGAATCTCAATTAAATAAAAATCGCGGGTTACTGACGTGAAACTGTCGCGGAGAACCTAACAGGTTACCGGGGCTCCAGCTCAACGTGCAGGACAAGGAACGGGGTGGTTTTTGTCAGTAAGAGTCTGACACTCCCTCCCGCCTTACCTAGGCGGGAGCAGTCATTCGATGATTTTCCCGCTTAAATAAAACTTACGTGAAACTATTGAGAAAAACTGCAATAGTTTCAAGCCACAGAGGGCCTCTTCCTCATGAGCAGCGTGCGTAGTCGCGGCGATGTCGCGCAGCCTACTCTGTGTCGTGTCGTTGGAAACTAGTAGATCTTTTCCCAGTACTTTCACGTGAGTAGCCCCCGATTTTTAGTTAATTTAGTATGTGTCACAATAGTTATTATAAAAATTATTATTCCCATTATTTATCAGAGATTGTTACTGCCCTGTTGTTGTGAAATGTACAGTCCCTTAGTTCGTGTGAAGAGTAGACGTAAAGACAATTGTACACACGGCTACACATCGAGCTTTACATAACCAGTATAAACTGAACGTTAAATGTGCGGAAAGATGATGCGACCCGACACCAGGATCAACTGGTTTTGTATATATTGATGTGTGGCCGTGTGTACCTATCATACCTTGCACTGCCAATGTGCCTTCATAACCCTGGCATTGGCATTTTGCATATTAAACTTTCATTCCTTATGTTGTTGTTTTATTATAAGATGTTTTCAGAGAAAAGCCATCAAATAAAAAGAAAAGAGGACCAACGTGGAATTACTTTGAGGTACTAGATTCTGACAAATTCGAAGCTCAATGCAAGATATGTGAGAAAAGTATTGCATATGATACTGTGGATGACCTGAAAAAACATATTGAACAACACGGAGAGGATCCTGTGGACAGTGATGATGAAGTTAAAGTTCACGAGTAAGTAATTACTTATCTACATTTATCTATTATCAAGCTTATACTCATCATCAACAGCTTTTCATCAATTAATCACCTATGTGATCCAGCCCTGTTTCAAATTTCAAGTGATTTTTTTTTAAACGTTGCCCCACACTAGGTTTGTCTCCTGTATCGTGGGTGCGTTTACAAACATACAAGTTCACATACACATGACACCCAGACCCGAAATATCGAACCTGCGACACGTTGCACGGCAGCCGGTTGCCCAGCCAACGCACTCACCGTGCATCAACCGTTGAGTAATAAACATGTAGACAAATACACAAACTTTATTAATAATATTATTTATGTTTCTTCTTTACTATTCAGGACAAGACATGTTTCAAAAATATGGAAATATTTCAAGAAATTAGACATGGAGAAGAAGTTAGCCTTATGTCTGATCTGTAAAAATGTGTATAATGCTGAGACCACTAACAATCTGAAGAAACATCTCAATGCTAAACACCCTGGTGCCGATGTACCTGAAGTAGATGAAGTAAGTATAAAGGCAGAAATTTAAATTAACACATTTAGTAATGTGTATAATATAAAATTTTAGCTCAATCGGTTGAGAATATCTGCTTCAAAATTCAGTTGCAAGATTCAAATTCAGCAATTTAAATAAAAACTTGTCAATATAAGTACAATATTGTGGTCTGGCGTGTCGTGACCACCATTTGTTTGCAAGCATTAGGTGACCCACACGATGACACGACCCACCAAGTGTCTACAACATGTACATGTATGAAACTAATATCCTTTTAGTGCACTACAAAATTGCACCACGGTTCATACGTTTTCATGAATTGGGACAAGTTAAATGGAAAATCGCTTTTACCTTGTCTTGCATTTTCAACATAGTCACACAATGCATCCGTTTTAATCCCAAGATTATTTTAATATGACTTAAACTGTCAAACACCAAGCGGTCACCGGTGACCGCAACCTATTGTTCTATAATTGTGTCTATAATGACGGTACTTAACGAATTAATATGCTTTCTACTCCTTTCAGAAGAAGTATATAATATCATCCGATGGACAGCTATATGAAATGGAATCAGAAACTGAAAAAGGTGACGACAATGATGATGCTGAAGATGTAAGTATCTACTTGTAGGTTTAAGACCTGGACGCTTACTCTTGAAACCAATCTCAATGTCAATGCAATTTCAATCCAATAAATCTCAATAACTATTCAATGTCCACATTAGACAACTCCAATCGTAGCTGTTAAAATGGCATTCAAAGTACGGAATATAAACTCAATACCATTTAGTTCATTCAGTATCCACGCAATAAGGATGCAATAGGCGTTAGATTTACAACTCAAGATGTCAGTCAAATTGGATTCAAGAGTAAGTTCCCTGGACGGTCGATTTTGTCATACCCAATCATAATTTGTTGACCTGACTTTATTTATTTTTATTCGCAGAAAGACCCAATTGAGATGGATACGGTATACCTCGAAGATCTAGACGATTTAGATATATCCCGCCATTCCTCTCCGAGCCCCAGCCCACCAAAGAAGAAAGCAAAATCAATATTCAATAAAAGACAATCCATCTCGAAACCACGAAAAGAACAGTTACTCAATAACAGTTCCAATAACGAAATTAATGAAGCACCTCCAAGACGTAACTCATATAATACTAGCTTGGATTACTTTGGCCAATACGTTGTGTCGTTACTAAAAGAATTACCCAAATCTGTATCCACTCAGTTGCAAAATGAAATAATTAAACAGATTTTGACGAGTAAAGTAGCTTTAGAATCTGAAGGAACGAAGTGTCAAGTTAGTATTAACCAAAATACGGACAATCAGACAAATGTAACGGAACCTGTTATGTATATTGAAGCTAAACCGAATACCTAGTATTTATTAACGTGGTAACCACAACACTTACTAGTGGTTATTTTTAAAATAAGAACTGTCTGAAAATAAGAATTGAATAAACGTATTTTTCATAACGAATTTGTTTTCTTTGTCTTTTTTATTTTTTTTTATTTTATTTATTTTTTAGGGAACAGAGAGTATAGTTCCCTAAGATCGGAAAAGGAGGATCCTCCGACCAGGCGAGGTGATCGTGCCTGGCGGGCTTTCTGCCCAACAGTTGCTCGTTGGGATTTTCTATCCGTGTTAAATCGAATGTAAACTTTGCATGTGCGATGTAGGATTTTATGACGTCATCCGTTGACTTGTGACATGTGTCGCCACAATTTATTTAGAAAATTTACATATATAACACTACAGCTTACGCCATTCAGTTATACTGTTAATCTTATATAGAGGTAAATACTATTATTTATGTACTTAAAAACAAAAGATATGTATAGATATTTCGTTCAATTTATGTTTTCGGTTTACTCACGTAACTGTTTGACGAGGAACTCGACTAGTTTAAAGCCTTGCTAAGGGGGCTCATGTTCTGGAGTCGCGGGTTACCGGGGCTCCGGCTCAAAGTGCAGGAGAAGGAACGGGGTGGTTTTTAGTCAGTAAGAGTCTGAAACTCCCTCTGGCCTCACTCAGGCGGGAGCAGTCATGCGATGAGGTTCCCCCAATAAAAAAGGGGCTCATATTTATAAACTGTATTCCTCGATCCGTGACGCCGCGACGCAACAGTCACTGTCAAACAGTTACATGAGTAAGCCGAAAACATAATAATTAAATAACAAATCCACTGTTCCTATAGCTCCTCTTCCTACTGGAATAGTAAACCTGTCCCTCCCGTGATTGTCAGGTACAGGGAGCTTAAAAACCTCTCTGCACCCATCAAGCAATATCCTGTACTCCCGGTCTTCTCTTCCGTATATGAGGTTATCCACTTCAGGCCAAAGCTGATTCTAGGGCTCGGCATCTCGAAATCCTCCGTGGATGCTACGGGCGAGTTCGGACGCGCCTTGAACAAATACTGGAAAGGTTGGAATATTTTTTTCACAGACGCGTCTAAGCTATCTCGAAACGGAAGTACAGGAGTGGCAGCGTACTTCCAAAATTCGAAGATCGCCCTCCTCTCTAAGTGTCCCCCGGAAGCATCTGTCTACACGGGAGAATGCGTTGGCATTTTAGAATCAGTTAAGTTTATTAGAGCACACAACCTAAAAAACTCTGTTATTTTTTCCGACTCCCGGAGTAGCCTACAATCTCTCAACCAAGACCAGCTCCATTCCCGAACTCATAGCAGTTTGGTTGTTGAGATAAAGGCGCTTCTTTTCTCTTGTTACAAAGATGGCATAAATATCGAGATCGCTTGGATTCCTGGCCACTCTGGCATATGTGGTAACGAGTGTGCGGATTCATTGGCCAAATTTGCGGCCTCGAACGATGTCGAACGCCAGCACCACGTTGTGTACGGGTATGATATACGTGCAGACACAAAGCACAAGCTGTTTGACTCATGGACTGCAGTATGGGTAGAAACATCCAAACATAAAGGGGCCTACTATGCGGTTGTCCAGCCCGACATCCGACGGAAACCTTGGTTTTCCAAGTACCCCAAGCTTCCCCGTCACACTGTTTCATCCTTGTGCAGGCTCAGACTCGGCCATTGCAGTAGTCCGGTCTTCCTCAGCAAGATCCGCGTTCGCGACAGCTCGCTGTGCGAATGCGGCCTTGATGAGGGAACCTTAGAACACATCTTTTTTCGTGTCCCTTAAATTCCAAATCTTTTGACCTCTATAAAAAACTTCCCAAAATCCAAATCCCTCTCCCAATCAGTTTCCACCTCCTTTTAACCCACTTTTCCTACAAATTAATTAATTGTTTATGTAAATTTATAAATGAAAATGACATTAAAATATGACGGTGTTCAATGATATATATATATTCATATCTGTCTGTATTGTGTATGTCCCCCAACTATTTTTTACACCACTGTATACATACAATAAAATAGTTGATAATGCCTATGTTTACTAACCCAATTGTTTTGTCTTTCCAGCTACTAACAACTAAAAACTACCGCAAAGTTAAGTTCGACGGTTCATAAATTTTGCCGTCACCACTCGACACTGGCAGTATAGTCGACAACACCGTTTTGGAGACTCGGTTGCCAAAGAAGAAAAAAAAAAAAATAATAATAATTAATTTAGTATATTAACGAAAGTTTTGATATTTGGTTCGATAAAATAGGGTAGTTGCCTAAATTTTATTTAATGTCCGTCTGGTAGATTAATTTAAAACATTAAACACGTATTTTTTCTTTTCTCACAAAATCAAATACTTTTGACGATATATTAATCTGAAATATCGTGTGACGTCACTATGCCCTACATTTTGTAGCACTTTGTGACGTAACGACCTCCCACTCCTAAACTGAACACCATTTTATCTACCTCTAAGTATTGTAACCTAATACGAGAAAATAAAAAAAATATGTGTCTAATATTTTTTCATTATCTAACTGACAGACTAATTACATTTTTAAATTTCATACCCCGGCAACTACCCTATTGAAACTTGTTCAATAAGTGGAACTCAGGCACTCAAGTTAGTTTATATATATATATTAGGTATTAATTCACACACGTCCAATTTAAAGGCACGTACCTACTTGAATATGCGTAATATAATAATGTCAAATAACTATTTTATTTGGTATTTTAAAACCGAACACGTAAATACTACATACAAGTAGGTACCTAGGAACGAATGATTCAGTTCAATTGAATTATAAATATTATAACATTTTCCTTTTAAAACCGCCTTTTATTTAGTTGATCATTGTTACAACTACGCAGTACTGTAGCTATGATACATTTATTCCTCATTGCATTTCCGAGTAGGTACGAATAGTCATTTTTATTTTAAAACCAGTGGTTTTAACAGGTTTTTCATTTTCCTGTAATAATTAATTAGGATTATAATAAACATTAGCTACTTCCACGCAGTTTCACACGCTCTGCTCATCTCCTATTGGTCATAGCGTGATGTTTTATAGCCTATAGCCATCCTCGATAAATGCGCTATCCAACACAACGGGTTACCGGGGCTCCGGCTCGACGTGCAGGAGAAGGAACGGGGTGGTTTTTAGTCAGTAAGTGTCTGAGACTCCATCCCGCCTCACCCAGGCGGGAGCAGTCATTCGATGATTTTCCCCCCTTAAAAAAAAATCCAACACAAAAATATTAATTCAAATCAGACTTGTAGTTACGGAGATTATCGCGTTTAAACAAAAAACCAAAATAAACAAACTCTTCCGCTTTATATAATAGTATTTTTTAGAGTCTGACACTCCCACCCTGCTCACCTAGGCGGGAGCAGTCATTCGATGATTTATCCCCTTAGAAAAAAATGTATATTACTACACAAAGACGTTGAAAAACATGCGGACATAATTATTATGTAATGTCTGTCACTTAGAGATGATTCAAGCACCATAATGTCAGTGAGTTATTTATGTGTGCGTGTGTGATGGGGTACCACGTTACCAGACTTAAGTAAATGACAGATGTCCTTCGTGTCAATGTGTGAATGTTTTGCGCGTAAGTCTATAGTAGCGACTGCCTCTTTGGCCGAGTCGTCACAAGTGCGACTGCCAGGCATTCACACAGGGGTCTCAGGTTCGATTCCCGGGTCGAGCAAAGTATTACTAGGTTTTTAAAAATCTCAGTAGTAGCACGAAGTCTGGAAATGTGCCCGGTATATGGCTATTGCCAAATCACCCCTATTACATGGGACTCATAACATAAATAGTGAAAAGTGGGTGTTATATTGTACAGTGGCATTAAGTGCCTTAATTTGCACCTCTGCCTACCCCTTCGGGGATAAAAGGCGTGATGTTATGTTATGCGTCTATCGTCGTTGTTTCAGGAGACTGTGTCCGCCATTTTTTCAACGTCCTTGCTACTGCCAATGCAATCCACTAATGGCACAGACTACTACAAAAAAACACAAACTATAGACTATGATATAAAAAAGATAGAAAGGTAGACTCGGGTCAGTCCTCGCGCGGGGAATATAAGAAAAAATCGTTGCTTCTAAGTTCTAATTTGTAATTCATTTGTTTAATAATATTTTTACTCTGTCTATCAAATAATAGTGTGGTAAAATGCGTGTAGTATCACTACTCACTACATAGTATAAAACTAAGTCGCTATCCGCAGTCTGTTTGTTCCTATGTATGCTTAGATCTTTAAAACTACGCAACGGATTTTGATGTGTTTTTTTTTAATAGATAGAGTGATTCTTAAGAAAGGTTTATATGTATAATACATGCATATTGTCGCTAGTATAGTATAAAATAAAGTTGCTTTCCGCCGTCTGTGTCTCTATGCTGACATCTTGAAAACTATGCAACAAATTTTGTTACTGTTCTTTGATAGAGTGATTCAAGAGAAATGTTTATGTGTATTATAAAGTAGGCGAGCGAAGCCGCGGTCGGAAAGCTAATTGATTATAAATTAATATTTGTATGTTTAGGGAACAGAGAGTATAGTTCCCTAAGATCGGAAAAGGAGGATCCTCCGACCAGGCGAGGTGATCGTGCCTGGCGGGCTTTCTGCCCGACAGTTGCTCGTTGGGATTTTCTATTCGTGTTAAATCGAATGTAAACTTCGCATGTGCGATGTAGGATTTTATGACGTCATCCGTTGACTTGTGACATGTGTCGCCACATCACTCCCTCCCAAGACCGGAGGTCGATCCCGCTGAGACGGCTGTCGATGCTTGAGATGAGCGGTGCCAGAGCCAGTGTAGAAAGTCCCTAGTTCCAGTGAGTCGGAACTGTGCCGCTGAGTGCCCAGTGAGTCGGGTGAGCGGTGCAGGGCGATACTCCAGTGAGTCGGAGAGATGAGTTCGCAGTGTCCCACGGTGAGTCGGGGAAGAGATGCTGCGAGAGTAGGTGCGTAGTGGCTGGCGTCTGCGTTGACGGGAGGAGATGTCCTTCAGAACCGTGTGCAGAAGTGCTGTGCCTAGACGCTGGTGAGGCCGTAGGGAAGAACCAGGCTGCACAACTTCGTTGCAGGCGATGGTGGTCCCTGATGAGGCTGAGGATGCTGGTTGGCTGCGACTTGATTACCGCTCAGCGGAGAAATGATGAATGAGAGGAATGGCTATACGGATGACGGTGCTGATCTGCTCCGTGAGGTGAAGGTTGCTTCCAATCACGTCGGGGTCACCACTTTAGGGAACGGAGAGTATAGTTCCCTAACATCGGAAAAGGAGGATCCTCCGACCAGGCGAGGTGATCGTGCCTGGCGGGCTTTCTGCCCGACAGTTGCTCGTTGGGATTTTCTATTCGTGTTAAATCGAATGTAAACTTCGCATGTGCGATGTAGGATTTTATGACGTCATCCGTTGACTTGTGACATGTGTCGCCACATATGTTATTTTATTCAATTCTGACTGCCTCGTTGGCCGAGTGGTCGCAAGTGCGACTGCCGGGCAAGGGGTCTCGGGTTCGATTCCCGGGTCGGGCAAAGTATTACTGGGTTTTTAAAACATTCTCAGTAGTAGCACGGAGTCTGGAAATGTGCCCGGTATATGGCAATAGGCTCACCCCCTATTACATGGGACTCGTAACATAAATAGTGAAAAGTGGGTGTTACATTGTACAGTGGCATTAAGTGCCGTAATGTGCACCTCTGCCTACCCCTTCGGGGATAAAAAGGCGTGATGTTATATGTTATGTTATGTTTATTCAATTCTCGTTTTTCTCCCACAGATGACGAAGCAGAGGAATTGCTAAAAGTACACGATCTATGGAGTTTCTTCCAAACGGATGGCAGAAAGACCCGGTGTATCATCTGCCAGGAAACGACGGGAAAGGATTATGAAGATATCAAAGCTCATATGAAGGAGAATCATCCTAATATAATGCTTCAAATGCTGCAGGTACTTGACAATTTTGAATTCAATATATTTTATTCTAATGTCTAAAATGACACCTCTGCCTACCCCTTCGGGGATAAAAGGCGTGATGTTATGTTATGTTATGTGTTTTTATAATAACTATCATGAGACATACTAAATTAAGTAAAATCGCGGGTTACTCACGTGAATATACTGAGAAAAGTTCTACTAGTTTCGAACCACAGAGGGGTTCTTCCTCATGAGCAGCGTGGGAGAACCCCTACCGGGTAGAGTACCCGCGGTTTTACTTAATTTAGTACCTAGTTAAATCAATGGCTGTATGCATTATTATTTTTATTAAGTATGTCTATTTTATTGCATTGAAGGGTCGGAATAATTTAGGAAACTACCTAATTAGACTCTTTCTGCCTGTAAGACTTAAGTAATTTCGTCTCTTGCATGAAATTCAGGGTAGTAGGTAAGTACAAACCGAAGGGTAATGAAATCTTTCGATTTCTTTGACAGTCGGACATTTGTTCATGTCCCTGGACGGTCCGACCTTCAGCGTTCCGGTATTTGCATGGTTGTATCTACTGTAAATCCGATTGGGCTGTGGCGGGCTTGTCCCTACGATTTCCTAAAGTTGAAGAAAATAGGACTATTCTTTTTTTTAATACAGGCTGGGCAACACATTCGTAACATCTCTGGTCAGAGCCGTATTGTCTCTAAGGTAAATTAGGCATGGGCGCCAGATAGACGGCGCCAAAAAAATTAGGGGTCTAGGACACACTCTAGGTTTTATGCACCCCTGCCAATACCAGAGGGTGTTTCAAGTGCCCATACGCAATGCTTACCATCAAGTGTGATCCATTTGATTGCTTGCCCTACCCTGAGGCCGTATTTAAAAATAATTACAGTAATAAGTACAGTACAAAGTCAAGCCAGTTCTAAAATTACTTTTTCCTATTTTTTATTATTGAGGAAACCACGTTATTCTAATGTTAGTTAGACTTGCTTTGACTTATTAGTAAAATTATGAGTAATAGTTGTAAAAAAATTGTCTATTCTTTGCAGGCACAGGACAAAGACAATTCGGACGCCTCATCAAACGAGGATGAGACAAACACAACATACACCGAAGTAGTTTACCTCGAAAAGGAGCCGAGCCCCGAACCAATGACAGCAAGAGAAAAACCTAAACCAATCAAAAAACGTAATCGTCCAAGTGTCTTTGACAAAATTGACGTTGACAGCCCGCCAAAACGGCGCAGAGACAACGCGAAACTCAATGAAAATGACAGCGACGAACTGACAGCCTTTGTTAAATACATTACTTGCCTGTTAAAAAAATTACCGCCCGATGTTTTTTCTAATGTTCAAATTGATATTATTAATACAATTTTAAGAGCTAATTCGCAAAATAATAGTATTTTAATTAATAAAGACTTGCCTGGTACGTCTAATACTTCTTTATTGAATTTAGAAGCTAATAGCAGTTTAAATCATAATTACACTATTACTGTTGCCGCTCAAGAACCGAATAATTGTGATACAGATAACAATGTTATTAATACATAGATAAGTAATTGGTACTTGCCTTATTCAAAAATAAATTATTTCGACTGTTAAATACGATAAAAAATCAAAAAATAATCACACTTTCATTAATTGATTTTATGACCAACTTAATTTTAGTATTTTCCAGCAAATTATTAAGGTTTAGGTATGCTGTTTGGCGCTAAAAAATGTGACGTCACAATACACAATATAGTACAAAATTCATAGAAAACTGTCGTTTTTGACAGTTTGAAAAAAGTATTGAATTTGACTAGTTGGCAAGTACCCATACGGTAGTTGACAGGTAGTCAAATTCAATGCCTAATTTTAATTAAATGTCAAAAACGATTCGTTTAGAGGAATTTTGTATTGGATCACTTATGACGTCATCATATTTCTGCGTCAAACAGCATACTTATTAAATTAAATTGTCAAATCAATTGATGATATGAGAGTATGATAATTTTTTAATTATTTATTGCATTAAAAAGTTAAAACAATTTATTTTAAACCTAGGAAACTAGCGAAAAAAAGTATTTTTTTAACTTGTATTAATTAGGTACTCAGTACATAGGTAACATGGCGAGATTTTTTCGTGGCAATTTCGCACATGTGCAATTTCCATTTTAAACTAAAATATTTACCAGCATTAGGAAAAATTCTTGGAATGTTAAGTACTGACAGTATTTTATAATTATTAAAAATAAAGTTCTATCTACTGATATAAGGGTGTTTCATTTAATAATTGTAATAAAACAAAGATATATTCATTGGTACAATTCATTTTATATTTAAAAAAATATAAATTACACTTAGAACTCATTTGTTGACCAACACCGCAGCAGTCGAGGCCCCGTGAATGCCCCCACACATGCAAATAAAAATATTGGTTAGCAAAACCAATTTACACTACATAACATCACGCCTTTTAGCCCCGAAGGGGTAAGCAGAGGTGCACATTACAGCACTTAATGCCACTGTACAATGTAACACCCACTTTTCACTATTTGTTATGAGTACCATGTAATAGGGGATGAGCTTATTGCCATATACCGGGCACAATTTCAGACTCCGTGCTACTACTGAGTTTTTTGAAAAAAACCCAGTAATACTTTGCCCGACCCGGGAATTGAACCCGAGGCCCCTTGCACGGCAGTCGCATTTGCGACCACTCGGCCAACGAGGCAGTTAAAACAAACAAACAAAACCTAATTATTGTATTAAAATCTCCTTTTTGTCCAAATCGGACCTTACAGACAAAAAAAGACTGCACGGTTGGCGCGTTGGCTGGGCAACTGGCTGCCGGACAACGTGTCGCGGGTTCGATTCCCGCACGGAACAATTCTTTGTGTGATCCACAGATTGTTGTTCCGGGTCTGGGTGTCATGTGTATGTGAACTTATAAGTAATAAATAAAAAAGTCTGCAAGTTTATTACTATTAACAACTACAAATGGGGTCCCCATTGCAATTTGATCCCCTTTCAAAAACCAGTTGTAACTAGCTAAGACCGGATAGGTCAGGTTTGACCTGGTTTAACTGCGCAGTGGTACGACTACGAAGTGTACTTGATTTGAAAATTGTTATTATTTTGTTACTAACTCGGTCTGTCATAGGTACAGCTGACCCCGCAGAACACATTTTAGTTTGTTAGTTTCTAACTAAATAATATTCAATAAATTAGTAAGTACTCCTGCGTTGTCACGCTCTGCTCGGCTCCTATGGAGCGTGCTGTAAAATTAACTTATCTTACACTACGACATAAAGCGGAAGAGTTTGTGTTTTTGTTTGTTTGTTTGAACGCGCTAATCTCCGTAACTACAAGTCTGATTTGAATAATTCTTTTTATGTTCCAACATTTTTCGAAGATGGCTATAGGATACCAAACATCACACTACGACTAATAGGAGCTGAGCAGACCGTGTGAAACCGCGCGGAAGTAGCTAGTAGCGTATAACAGCTATACAACCTTTTTTTACTAAGTTCAAAAAACGTTTCAGTCATGGGATCCTGGGCCGCCAGCGAATATTATTAGGCCATAAGTTAAACGTATATCAAAGGTGATGATGTATCTACAGTAAAAACAGGGTGAATAGATTTTTTTATGGTATAAGCCAGTAAACGAGCAGACCGATCACCTGATGGTAAGCAATTGTCGTCGCCCATGGACACCTGTAACACCAAGGCGTTTCAAGTGCGTTACCGGCCTTTGGGAATTAAAAAATTTGGGAAAAAATTGAATTCTAGGGGTAAATAGATACAGGAATGGGGTGTGTATAAGTGTTAGAATATTTTCCTAATATTTATTCACTCCTCTTCTGTATCTATTCACCCCTCGAATTCTATTCACCCCGTTTTACGGTACTTTATAAGTAAGATGATGAGACGTTACTGGCTAGATTTTTGTCAGTCACTCGTTCTCTTATAGGTGCGATATACAAAATTGATCGGGCAAGCATAGGATCTTCATGTGGGCCAAGGCTAATCATTAAGGCTCGATGGGCCGCATGCCACTGCCATCGGCCGCTAGTTGAGTATAGCTGGCCTAGTATTCCTCGATATATAGACTACCCAAAACAAAAACAATTATTTTTATAATAACTATCGTGAGACACACTAAATTATCAAGTGTGGGAAAGCCATACTTCGGCACGAATGGGCCGGCTCGACCGGAGTGATACCACGGCCTCAAAGAAAACCGACGTGAAGCAACGCTTGCGTTGTGTTTCGTCGTGTGCGTGAGGTTACCGGAGGCCCAATTACCCCCTCCCTAGTTTTCCGAATCCCCGAATCCTCCACAATCCTCAAATTCCCAATTCCCAAAAGGCCGGTAACGTACTTGTAACGCCTTGGTGTTTCGGGTGTCCATGGGCAGCGCCGATTGCTTACCATCAGGTGATCCGTCTGCTCGTTTACCGGCTTATGCTATAAAAAATAAGTAATAGTCACGAGTTACTCACGTGAATATACTGAGAAAACTCTACTATAATAGTTTCGAACCACAGAGAAGTTCTTCGCGCAGCCTACTCCGAACTACTAGAGCTTTTCCCAGTATTGGCCCGTATGTAACTCACAATTTATAGATAACAAACAAAAATAACTATTTAATTCCAATCAGTATTTCCAGAGATACGCGTTCAAATAAATATACCAACATAGTATAGACTAGTTTGCTCACATACCGGTAAGCGCAGTGTAGGACGTTTACCAACAAGATGGACAAAGATCTTGCAGTCTTGCTGTCCTGTCGCTGTATGCAGGTCGATTCCAACCTCGCACTGGGGGAGATAGAGGGAGGTAGTGCACTGTAGGGGAACATGGGGCTCAATGGATCACTTTTTTTTCTTAGGGCATTTTCGGTTACAGTTCTGCTTTTTTGACTTAGGTATTCAATTAAATATATGGATGCATGTTTAATATTTAACGTTTTTTTTTCAAAAGTCTCTTTTATAGGTTTGTTTATTTTATAATGATTTTTTTTCGCATACACTGAAATGATCCATTGTGGCCCACGAGTGGGTCACATTGGATCAGAGTTTGAGTCACACTGGATCAAATGGGGTACTATGAATCATAACTATTTAAAATCAAAAACACAATATATTAATTAAACTCTTTATTTATTACAAACGAAATACAATCATCAGTCATTGTTTCAATCAGCTTTGGGTACAAAATCAACAAAATACTTGTTAAGGTTAATGATATAACAAATTATGAAACAAAATAAAATCTACTACTTTTGTTTAGTTTTATAACATAATACACCTTCTTGAACTTGTTTAACAACATAAACCAATTAAACAATCTACAATAACGAAATTGCACTTCTAAAATGTGCTAAAATAAAAAAAAATTAAGAATAAAATCTTTAATTAAACTGTCTTGTGATAGCTCTATCAGTGCTTTGAACATAGTAAATTGGATACTTATCAACCTATCGTAAACCAATATTAGAAAAATCAACATCGAAATAATATAAACTTGTGTCCTTTTCGTGCTTCCTGTAAAACCTGGTTTAGGTAAAATCATTTTAATATCATGCAACTGGACTGTGGCAAGATCGGGAATGACGGGCAGGTGAAATTTGTTTGGATTTTTAACAGATTTGAAATTAACCTCGGTCTCTTCACCGCCTGTGACTCTTACAATATAATAAATATGTTTGCTTTTTACTTTACCTAAATAATATCAATACAAAGTCTCCTTCTTTTGGTAAACTATTCAGTGGGATAAAATTGTCTGGATTAATTGTCAAAACTTCAGCTTCCTCTTCAAACATTGGTTCTTCTTTAGAATAGATGCTAATTTGGTCGTCGTCTTCACTGGAACTGTCATTACTTAAGACCTTTCTTTTCACAGAAGTTTTAGTCTGCATCTTAGTGTTTTTATTCTTTAATAGTTCAGCTCTTCTTTCTATTTCGGCCTTATCTGGCGTATCTGTCGCAATCATGGTTTTACCTTTTCGTCTGTCTGTTCTGCCACCTTTTCTAGGAGCAGCTTTTGGCAAACTACGAATAACTGAAACTTAAACATTTTCGGGGAACAGTGGATCATGATCCAACGAACCCCATTAGCACTTGATTCACTGTAACCCATTTACCAATAACGGAATTAATAATTTTAGCAAAATATACATCACTTATATCACACCACTTCATACAGTTTTATACAATTAGACACATATACAAAAAGAAAATATGCAAAGACTTTGAAATATCTAAATATTTTTAAACCAAAGCAATTTTAAACATTTCGTAAATTTTTTTTTTCGTACTTCCTTACTGACCGATGCGCCGTCGCGCGTCCTCACGTTGTGACAAAGTGATGGCGACTGGTCGGGTGGCGCGGGGTAGGGGATACAATTACCAAAACCGACGCGTGAATGCGTGAGTGCAATAGGTACAGAGTTTTAACAAATGATTCACTGTTCCCCGTGATCCACTGTTGCACATGTTCCCCTACGTGGCTGTACGCATAATGGAAACTTTGCACGACCTGAAAAACTGATTAAAATATTGTTCGAATCTATGCATTCGATATACCAAGACCCGTTTTATAGTTGCTTTTTGGACCAAATACATAGTTTAAAGGTGAAGTTTTGCTAACTACAAACATATTTAAACTGTCAAACACCGCGAGGGCACTGGTGACCGCAACCTATTGTTCTTTAATTGTGTCTATAATGACGGTACTCAACGAGTTAATAAATGTCAGGAACAAATTGTAGCGACAGAAGTTAAAGTATAGTTAAGCGGGACTTAAAATTGAGTAGCGTCTAAGATTTTGTACATAAGTTACATTATCAACTAGCTATTGCCCGCGGCTTCGTTGGAATTGTGATTCACAGCTCCTCCCCGTAGATGATAGCGTGATAATATGTAGCCTAAATGTTGACCCGACCTGTTAGTAATATTCATGCAAAATTTGAAGTAAATCCATGCAGCACTTTTTGAGTTCATCCCGGACATACATACAGACAAACAGACAGAAATTCTAAAAACCATATTTTTGGCTTCGGTATCGATTGTAGATCACGCCCCAAGTATTCTTTTTAAAAAATATTCAATGTACTGTTTTGACTTTTCTACGATTTTATTATATTTATAAAAGTGCTTCAAGGTGAAGTGTTAAAGTTGACTGATAAGCGAAATAATAACCCCTCATTATCACTTGTATTCTCGACTCTTCGGTTTCACTCGCGGCTCGTCTCTTACTGATCGAAGCATCATGATTTAAAGCTTAGCTCTTCTCAATAAATAGACAATTCAACACAAAATTACAAGTCGATACAATCTAGATAGATAGTGTAATCGTTTTATATTTTATGTATATTATTTTATGTATATAAATATATTACCTATGTATAATCTATATTCATTTTTTTATCTATTATAGAGAAAAGAATCCTGAAAATCCTACGGGAACGGGAAAAAAGGGAATACACTTACGAAGTCGCGGGCAGAAGCTAGTATAAGACAGAACTTTCAAAGTGTATATTAAAAAAAAAATCCAGTCAGAATTTCATCACACCACGTGGTTGCCATGACGACTCCACGTGGTGACTCACATTCCTGGTATTTCACTATGACAATTACTCTAACCACGTGTTTCTTTCCTTGTAAAAAAATGTTGTAGCTAGAACTTTGCCTGCGACGTCGACCACGTTGTCGTTACATCCTACTTCCTACTAATATTATAGAGGTAAATACGAAAGTGAAGACCAGGGGTGTAGTTAGCGCCTTATCTGCCGTATCAATTATACGGGGCCCCAAGACTACGAGAGCCCCCTACGCACGTAAGCCAACATTAATAAAATCTTCCTAATTTTTATTTTTTTTATGTTTTTTTTTATGGCATAAGCTGGTAAACGAGCAGACGGTATCACCTGATGGTAAGCAATCGGTGTCGCCCATGAACACCTGGAACACTAAAGGCGTTACAAGTGCGTTATCGGCCTTTTGGGATTAGGAGTTTGAGGATCGTTGGGGATTCAGGAATTGGGGAGATTAATAATAAATGTAATCACAAAAGTCAAAATAAACGATTTTTTACCCCGTAATGCATGCGTTCAACCCAGCCATCGCGAAGGACACACCGGGCGTCGGGGATCGCGAGACGATCTCCGGCCACCGTAAGCGCGGGCCTGCGGACGGCGAGCATGGGTGGCTCCCCGTCCGACCAGAAACAGACCCGAGCGTACGGCGCGTCGCGTTCCGCGCGCGCCTCAAAAAGCCATCAGACCACCACAGATGGGGCCCAATACGGCCGATGCCGATTCGGAGTCGCGGAGAACCTAACGGGTAACCGGGGCTCCGGCTCGACGTGCAGGAGAAGGAACGGGGTGGTTTTTAGTCAGTAAGAGTCTGACACTCCCTCCCGCCTCACCCAGGCGGGAGCAGACATTCGATGATTTTCCCCCCTTAAAAAAAAAAAAAAAAAATGCATGCGTTCAAAGTATGGTAGAAACTTTACAAAAACTAAAGTAATCATACCTAGTCCGATAATTTGGGCAGAAGCAGTTGCTTAAACTCAAACTCAAAAGCATTTATTTCAATTAAATCATAATTTGGTACTTTTGAAACGTCAACAAATCCTTACTAATATTATAAATGGGAAAGTGAGTTTGTTTGTTTGTTTGTTCCGCTTTCACGCCGTAACTACTAAACCGATTGCTTCGATTTTTTGCAGATGTAAAGTTTTTATCCCAGAAAAATTTGATATTCTCGAGGGAAAACGAAATTTTCGGTATAGATGGCGCTGTGTGTATTGGTATATGTAGTGTTGCCAGGCATCCGGATAAAGCCGGACATAGGTAGGCTTTTTGATTGCTAGTCCGGCCAAAATAAACGGTGTCCGGCCTGTCCGGCTTTTGTTAGGTTTTTACATAAACTTTTCACAATCGCAAACGTAGGACATAACGCAAACGTAGAGAGAGTATTTTCTTTGATAGGACAGCAATGGTCAAAAGAACGCAATAGATTAAATGTGGACACTGTAGCGAAAATGTTGGTTGTAGAATTCAATTTAAAATAACTGATATGTAAGGATTTTTACAACGGCATTTTAAAAGAGCCTGAACTATTAAAGCAGGTTTCGGCAAACCAAAACTATTCATAGTTAATTTTGTGAATGTTATGTAAAAAAGGAGTTTCGTTTGGTTTTAGTTCTTAGTTTAAAAGATAAGTTATATTTTTTGTTTTTATGATAAGTTTACAGAGAAGAAGTTTCTTTTTAATGTTTAACTTTTAAAATAGAAGTTTTTGATTGTATCACCTTTTGATTTTAATAAAGTATCTTCTTAACTTAAGAAGAATTGTAAGACTGATTTGACATTAGATTTTATTAATTATTTCATAAGAATTCAACAAGATTTATGACAATAATAAAAAATGCTTGATTTACATTAAATCTTGTCGTACCCATTAATACTGAGATACAAAATCCTTAAGAATATAGGATGTCCGGCCTTTTTAGCCAAATGTCCGGCTAACCGGGCTGGTCTGTCCGGCTATAAGGCCTAGCGACCTGGCAACCCTAGGTATATGCACATAGGCTACTTTTTATCCTTATGTGAAGCGAGCGAAGCTGCGGGTAAAAGCTAGTACAAAATAAATAATAGTCTGTCAGTCTGTCCGTCAGTGAAGCTAGGTGAAGCTTGGTGCTCATTCCAAAATGTAGATTCGAATGGAGAAGAACGAGCAAGAAACTTAATTCGTTAGTCTTTAAAAAAAAGTCGGGCGTTAAATACCAAAATCTTAGTATTATTTTAAAATTTAAATCGTTTCGAAATACATATGGGGTCGATTCGTACGCTCGTACGACTTCCCCTTCGTTATAATTCAAAGGGAGTTCTCTGATTGGTTGAGAGCTCGAATGATTTTATTGATTACAAAATATTATTAGGGGGAGCTTCGAAACACAGCTTTTCAAATGTATTCGTACGAACAAACATTAGTCTTTTGATAAATTAAAAACTGCTTTATACACCCCTGTAATGTACTGTATATGTATTTTCATAAATTACTGATTAACTGCCTTAGGCCCGGCGTTCACTATCGGCATCGGCTTGTATGAGGATTTTAGGTGGCAAATAGCAATATACAATAAAATAATGGCAATAAAGTAGAAATTTCCGTGCATATGGCCGTAATAACAAAAATATCGCTTCGGTATGCTAAAGTATCGGCAGCCTTGAGAATCCTTCGGGATGGTTCGGGATGGTTCGGCATCCTCCGCCCGCCGGCCGCGGGCTTGATTGATTAGATTTCTCTTCTAGAGCTGCTATGAGCACTAGATCCCAGTCCACCATATTCAATACAACGCAGATAACTAGCTTGTAAAGGGAATAAAAGGCGTGATGTTATGTTACGTACAAATGTGCCTACATGACTATACCTAACCAGATTATCATGAGCCCGCTTTGTATGATCTTTACTCACATTCAAAGATCAATTTATACTGGGTATAAAAACCAGCTTATCATGACCTCGGTTCTTATGATTTTTACTCACATTGAACGATCAGTTTATACTGGTTACTCAAAACAGTGTGACGTGCTATCAACAGCAACTGATAACCACACAACTTTGACCTACATAGCTGACAGAAAACTACTGATTATTTCATAAAAATATAGCGAATGTAGGTTAGGTTACAATAGGTTTATCATTGTCAACTTCAGCCAGTTTCCGGCCAGTGCTGAATATAAGTAGTAATAAGTACATAGGCCAGGATAGCACGTTATTGGGTTCGGTACGTCACGGAGAAAGAAGAAAGAACGGGGTGGTTTTTAGTCAGTAAGAGTCTAACACTCCCTCCCGCCTCACCCAGGCGGGAGTAGTCATTCGATGATTTTCCCACCTTAAAAAAAATTAGGTTTGGTACGTTCCTTAATCAAATTAATTATTTCGACCACAGAAATGTAGCCACACTAGCCATAGCACAAGCTACAAGGATTTAGACCATCGTTTAACAGAAACCAAGAAGCAGACAGCTCTGAAAAGAGCTATATTATTCAACGTTTTTGACCACCTCTGTTAACACAGACAGCTCTGAGAAGAGCTATTTTATTTCACGTTTTTGATATGCTCTGTTAACACAGAAAGCTCTGAAAAGAGCTATTTTGCTGAACGTTTTTGACCCTCTGTCTACAAGAGACGAAGTAACTCGCCGACGCCGCTGCCAGTATCACGCGCCGACCATCGCGCGTAGGTATCGCAGCGCGGCACGGCGCACGGCGTTTACATCTTCACGGCTCGACGGTCGCAGGAGGAAAGGACAGAGGCACGCGTTACGCAATATTTATAGCGGCGCGAAACTCAGCGCGCGGCGCTGCGGAGGCGCGTCCTCTTTGCACGGACCTCACACTCATCGACTATCTCGCTCTTTTATCGGCTATCCTTTTCTTTCCATTGTTCACGTTGTAAATAAAGTTCTGTCCTAAATAGTGTAACGCTATTGGCTATAATTTAGGCGATGTTATTGGTGTACAAATTTCTAAATTTTATTTATTTTTAATTTAATAGTTTTAATTGGTTAATGTACAGAATTAGTTGTAAGTAGCACTAGTACCAATTTTTGTATAAAAACAACCACCTCCGGCTAATAAATACATTCGTTCTACGACAACAAGTTGTTTCACTAAGAACAACCGATCTCCAAAGTGGTGACCCCGAGCAAGAACAGCAAGAAGAAGAACAAATCCCTGCTGGAAGAACGAATCCCTGCTGGAAGAAAATTAATTATTTTCCAACATCAAGATGGCAAATCCCTGCCCGACGGAAGACCTAACCCACACCGTAGCGAAGACGGAAACAGCTGGCATATCCCTCACAATGCGCATTCCACCATTCTGGCGTGACCGACCACGTCTATGGTTCATTAGCTTCGAAGCAGCTACCAACGACATGAAGAAGGGACAGGCTCAGCTCGCCCAGATGGTCATCGCACAGCTCGAACGTCAAGACATCGAGCAAATCATGGACCTCCTATACAACCCGCCGGAGACGAATCAATACGACGCAATCAAGGAACGTCTCATATCTGCCTATGAAGAGTCCGACAGCCGACAGTTCCAGAAACTACTGTCCGAGATGGAACTCGGCGATCAGAAGCCTACGCAGCTACTCCGCCGCATGCGTAACCTAGCCAGAGACAAGGTCCCTGACTCCACGTTACGACTCATGTGGACCAACCACTTACCATCACACATCAGATCCGTCCTGGCCGTCAGCGAATCATTTAGTACAAAAACTGAGCTGGAAGAACTCGCTCTCCTCGCTGACAAAATGATGGAGCAGTCCGCGTCAACTACAGAAGTCTCAGCAATACAACCATCACCAGCACAGTCCACGTCATCATCACACACCGATACACAATACCTTATCAACGAGATAAGAAAATTATCATTGGAGATCGCCGAATTAAAGTCAAGACCAGCATACAACCCCGACTACCGCCGCCGCCGTTACCCATCTCAGCAACGCACACGCAGCACGTCACGTTCACGGAATCGTGATTCATCATCACCTTCACCATTCTGCTACTACCATCGGCGCTTCAAAGAACAAGCTCGACACTGCACACCTCCCTGCTCATTCAAAGCAACGACCTCGGAAAACTAAACCGAACGTTGGCGGAGGCGGCTACCGGCGTTCAAGAGAAATCACACCGCCTACACATCACCGATAGAAACACAAACTTATCTTTCTTAGTCGACACCGGAGCCGACATATCAGTGCTACCGAGAAGAAAAGGAGAAGTTGGAACACCGCTACCATTCAAACTGTACGCTGCGAACAACACAACTATAGCTACGTATGGCGAGAGAACACTAACTCTCGACTTCAACTTACGACGTCCGTACAAGTGGACATTTATAGTAGCTGATGTTTCAAGGCCAATCCTCGGAGCAGACTTCCTCAAACATCACCAACTCATCGTCGACTTAAAAAACGGAAGATTAATCGACGGCGTCACGAGCCTAAAAGTCAACGCCCCGGTGCGAGTGTCAGACGTACCTACCGTACGCAGCATCAATATGTCACAATCATACCACGACATATTAGCACAATATCCCGGCATAACAAGACTAACATCAATGAAAATAAACTCTAACATCAACGTGCAACATTACATCGAAACCCGTGGACCACCAGTTCATTGCCGAGCTCGACCAATCCCACCTCATCGATTCGAAACAGTGAAGAAAGAATTCGAAAATATGATTGAGCAAGGACTATGCAGACCTAGCAAGAGTCCTTGGTCATCACCTCTACACATCGTGCCTAAGAAAAATGGCGATATTAGAGTATGTGGTGACTATCGCCGACTCAACTCGATCACTATACCAGATCGATACCCAGTGCCACGCATCAAAGATTTCACTCACCACCTATCGGGGAAAACTATATTCTCCACGGTTGACCTCAACCGCGCTTATCAACAACTCAGTGTGCGAGAAGAAGACGTCGAGAAGACCGCTATCATCACGCCAATGGGACTATTTGAATTCCCACGTATGTGCCCCGGTTTGAAAAACGCGGGACAAACGTTTCAACGCTACATACATGAAGTACTACGAGGATTAGACTTTGTTTTCCCATTTATCGACGACTTACTACTTGCATCTGAAAACGAAACTCAACATCGAGAACATCTCCACACCGTATTAAAACGCTTAGAAGACAACGGCATTACCATCAACCCCGCTAAATGCAACCTAGGCAAACCTGAAGTACAGTTCCTAGGTTACACCGTATCAGCTGATGGAATCAAGCCGCCGCAACACAAAATCGAAGCAATCACTAATTACCCGAAACCAACGAACATCGAAGAACTAAGAAGATTCCTCGGCATGATCAACTTCTATCGTGATCACGTACCGAACGCCGCATCGAAGCAAGCACCACTAAATGCCTACCTACACAACGTCAAGAAGCGCGATAAGACTCCGATCACGTGGACCGAAGAGGCGACGCAAGCATTCGAGCAATGTAAAGCTAGCATCATAAACGCAGCTCTACTCGCTCATCCATCTCATCACGCAACACTCGCCTTATTCTGCGACGCATCAGATAACTCTGCCGGTGCCGTACTACAACAATACCTACATAATACGTGGCAACCGCTCGGATACTTTTCCAAGAAATTCAACGACGCGCAGAAGAAATACTCCACTTTCGATCGAGAGCTACTTGCAATGTACATGGCAGTCAAACATTTCCGGAAGATATTCGAAGGTCGCCATCTCATCATATTCACCGACCACAAGCCGCTTACATATGTGATGTCCAAGACTCAATCAAATTCCGAAACTCAGAGGCGAACAAGACAGTTACTATTCATCAGTGAATTTACCACCGACATTCGACACGTGAGCGGCAAAGACAACATTGTTGCCGACACCCTAAGCCGCATAGAATCCATCACATTCCCATCTGCAATCAACTACAACGACATAGCGAGTGCGCAAGACAAGGACAGCAACATTAAACAACTGTTATCACAAGAAAACGTAACTTTGAAGAAAATACCTATACCTAACAGCGACATCGAACTATACTGCGAAACATCGACCTCTTATGTACGCCCGTACATACCTAAACCATATAGAAAACAAGTATTTGACAGTGTACACAACATCAGTCATCCCGGTACACGCACGACTCGCAAACTCATTACTCAAAAATATTTCTGGCCATCAATGAACGCAGACATCGGTTGCTGGACTCGAACCTGTATACTTTGCCAGAAAAGCAAGATACAACGTCATACGCACTCGAACGTCGGATCTTTCCCGCCAACCGAGCGATTCCAACACCTACACATTGATATCGTCGGACCACTACCTACAACACCTCAAGGCCACAGGTACTTAGTAACGATGATCGACCGACTAACTAGGTGGCCCGAAGCAATACCTACCGACGAAATATCAGCTGTTAGAATCGCCGATATTGTGTACCAACACTGGATCGCCCGATTTGGATGCCCGACTACCATCACAAGTGATCAAGGTCGTCAGTTCGAGAGTCAACTATTTCAAAACCTAACTAAACTAATGGGAATCAAGAAAAATCGTACTACACCATATCATCCACAAAGCAACGGCATAATTGAACGTTGGCATCGAACACTCAAGACTGCATTACGCGCCAAACTCGCGAGCGCAAGTACATGGACCGACGTACTACCTACTGTACTACTAGGACTTCGAGCCGCGCTACACTCAGACACAGGTGTGAGTGCCGCCGAACTTACCTACGGCTACAATCTACGTCTACCTGGCGAATTTTTCACTACAAGTACCACCTGCACACCTGCTACTTTGGATTATACCTACGTTGACAACCTACGTAATATAATTCAACAAAACAAACCGCAAGTACCTACGAAGCATCACAGCAGCAATAAAAGCGTATTCGTGCATCAAGACCTACTCACGTGCAGCCACGTATTCATAAGAACAGATGCAGTAAAAAAACCACTTCAATCACCATACGAAGGACCCTACAGAGTGTTACAACGTACTGAGAAGGTATACACAGTACAATTACCCGAGCGCCAAGCAAATATATCAATCGACCGATTGAAACCTGCATTTATACTCACCGAAGACATTCAAGATACTTTACCTCCAACCTCCAGTACAGTTACCTTCACATTACCTCAACCCAGCGTTACCAAGCAATTACCATTACCTTCAACCACCATTACCGAGAAAACCAGCAAGATTACCAAGAAAACACATGTACCGCAACCAACAGCGACGTCACATCCCGGCGATAAGAAAACTCGCTCGGGCCGTGTCGTCAAACTGCCGGTACGCTTCGCTTGAGGGGAGTACTGTAGCCACACTAGCCATAGCACAAGCTACAAGGATTTAGACCATCGTTTAACAGAAACCAAGAAGCAGACAGCTCTGAAAAGAGCTATATTATTCAACGTTTTTGACCACCTCTGTTAACACAGACAGCTCTGAGAAGAGCTATTTTATTTCACGTTTTTGATATGCTCTGTTAACACAGAAAGCTCTGAAAAGAGCTATTTTGCTGAACGTTTTTGACCCTCTGTCTACAAGAGACGAAGTAACTCGCCGACGCCGCTGCCAGTATCACGCGCCGACCATCGCGCGTAGGTATCGCAGCGCGGCACGGCGCACGGCGTTTACATCTTCACGGCTCGACGGTCGCAGGAGGAAAGGACAGAGGCACGCGTTACGCAATATTTATAGCGGCGCGAAACTCAGCGCGCGGCGCTGCGGAGGCGCGTCCTCTTTGCACGGACCTCACACTCATCGACTATCTCGCTCTTTTATCGGCTATCCTTTTCTTTCCATTGTTCACGTTGTAAATAAAGTTCTGTCCTAAATAGTGTAACGCTATTGGCTATAATTTAGGCGATGTTATTGGTGTACAAATTTCTAAATTTTATTTATTTTTAATTTAATAGTTTTAATTGGTTAATGTACAGAATTAGTTGTAAGTAGCACTAGTACCAATTTTTGTATAAAAACAACCACCTCCGGCTAATAAATACATTCGTTCTACGACAACAAGTTGTTTCACTAAGAACAACCGATCTCCAAAGAAATATTAAAAAATTCTTTAATATGTTTTAATTAATAATAAAAAAAGATTCTTTAAATATATCTATGATTTCGACTTCAATACAATAAAATATAAAAAATGATAATGAATTGATTTTATGACCAAGTTAATTTTAGTATTTTTCCAGCAAATTTTTAACAAATAAGTTTGCTGTTTGAACTTAATATACGTGGTAGCGCTACTGATGGATACATGGTTCATGTCCCAAGTCTGCGGTGAAATGGTCATTTGACAATATGCATCCTTCACAACAATACGCGGCCTACAACATAATGCTTGATCTTGTTTAAAAACAATAAATACTGTTCACGAACAACCATCTTTACATCCGTCTATCGTTTTTAACGGGCTGGGCAGCGTTCTTCTTCAACCCCTCGCCCAAGCGTGAAGATTGTGGAGACAGATAAACATATCTATCTATGTTATGATATAGACATATTTAACTCAATGATACAGAAGGTCCATAGATTAGAAATGGTCTATCACTGACAGATGTATGACAATGACAACCCGCGAAGAACTAATTTTCTATTTCTTGAGAATTTTATCTGACAGAAAATAACAATTACAATTTCAAAATACACTTGTCTACTCCTTCGCAAAATAAAAGGAAATCATTTACAAAAAATCCAACAAAATAAATAAATACATTGCAAAAGTTAATACGTATTTGGTATATCCGCCATTTTGAATATTAAAAGCGCGCGCAACGGACGTGTTGTGTCGCCCTACTACATAACTTGTAATGCTGCACTTAAAAGGTGAATAAACCCTATTCCCTTTGTCGTAAGTAATTTAATAAATAATGCATGACGGACCAATAAAGTAGAATAACTAATTCAGTTGTTTCTGTTCTTACAATGTGAATAAAACGTTATAAACAAGTTTTAACGATAACCTATGTTTTGGTCAAGAGAAGAGCTAACGTTCGCGTGTAAACAACAGCTTTCAGCTTTACAGCTCATGTAGGTGTAGAGTCTTACACTGTAGGTGTCCACTGTCCAGTAAACAGATAGTAGCGAGGTTAACTGTGTCCAGTGACACATTAAGGTAGGGCCCGGCGGCTTTTTCTTTGCATGAAAAATAGAGCCTCCTCTCTGATTTTACACCAGGCTAAAGTATCTTGGGATTTTACCTGCATCTTTCGTTTCTAACAAAATTATTATTAATTCAAAATAATAGTAAAAGAAACTACCTACGTAGTCTCTACAGCTATAAAATGCCAAAAAAAGTCGAATACAACCGCTTACGATTGATTGATGTCTTCAAACAATAACAAACCTTTTCCCTTTTATAATAAAGTGTAGATTTCTTTGTTACATCTAGTTATTATTACAGAATATAAACGAATTCACACGAATTGTAACGAACTGTTTTAGTACACAGTACCCTTAGTACGGGTTTGTTTTACGTTTAAAGTAATCGTAACGAGTACGCGTTCGGCGCTGTGATTGGTTGCTTCATTGGCGCCGACCAATCAGAGTGCCGAACGCATACTCGATTCGAATACTTTAAACGTAAATCAAACTCGTACTAAGGCCTCAGATTCAGTAGTCATGACATGAATACGACAAGGGAATAGAATCGACCAATCACAATGGTGCGTCACCAATCGTAAATTCTAGTAATATTTTTATTACCTACACAAGTTTAGTTGATAAAGATGGCGTTCAAGCAGTAAATTGTAATTTATTTCATTCCGTTTAAACCGTAGGTCAGTATTGGTTTGTAAATAAAATGTTACTTTGTTATTGTTTTCGGCTGGAGCAGATGACCTGAGTATAGAAAGCGGTGGCACTCAGCCACACACATTTCTGTTGTCCCTCTGTTGCTATATCTAGCAACCATTCTTGGGGCCCGGTCGGTAAGTTGGCGAGTCTCTGCCTGCCATTTTTACGTGTAATAATTACATTGTTTCGGCAGGTGCCATAGTCATCCACAGGTCCCAATTTACCTTTTTTTTAGGAACCCATCCATAAACCTACCTTTTTTTCCTATTAAACTACAATAGTTGTACAGTTCTTCTTTCTTTCTACTTACCGGGGACTGTTCTTGGGTGCATTTCTATATTGCTTTTAGGGATAGTCACCGGTTTGTGTCCCTTACATTTAGATTTAAGTTGTCTAAAGGGCCTCTGTACACAATTTATGTCAAAATTACCGATAGTTTTCGACAGGCATGCGGACAGTCGCTACCTGGTTGAAGCTATTAATTTTTTATTTTATTTATTACAGTCATTTTATTACTTCGAGAGACATTTAGTATATTATAGAACAGCATATTGATAAAAACATGTTTGTGACGTTTGTCCCTATGTGTTCATTGTAACGACCCGCATAAACGCAATCCATTAAAAAAAACAAATATGCGGGCTAAATTCTACCGACTACTATTCGTTATGGTTTTTTTTTATTTTTATTAAATTATTCATTTATTAACTATTTGTATCGCAATTAATTCATAAATAACCTACTGAATTTAATAAATGACATAAATAAACACTATACCTAGGTTGTGTTTTAAAACTTAAGTTTAGACATTATTTCGAAACTACAGCTGAAATGGTTACAATGGGTAAAGAAACTAGCAAAATGTCGCATAACAAGCAACTTTAGATGTAATTTGAGGCTTGTCACAAACATAAGGTCAAATTACTGCATACATATTAATTTCTACAAAGTACAAACCAGTATAAATTGACTGTTAAATGCATATAAAGATACAAGAAAGACCTAGTTAATAAACTGGTTGTGTTTATAAGTCTGTCAGAGGCTACACTGTTTATTGTTTATTTTGTACTCTGATCTTTGCTCCCATTTTTAATATTTGTTTACATATTCGGTAGATAACGAAATTATGTAATCATTTCTTTTATAAGTAAGTGTATTATTTTGTGTATTGCATGACTGTTATCTGCATTAAAATACATAATAACAAATTGATATATTATCGTTATTTTGCAATGCACCTCATTAATTTGATAATAACACAGTAATTAGCAAATAATCCCTAGAAAACAAAATTCGTTAATCAGGTGATATAGAATGAGCCTTGAGCAAGAAGTGGTAATAAAAAGTATACAGCCTTGTCAACCTCTACCAGTCAATGACAAACTATGAATGTATTCATGTAGAATGAATGAGGCAATGGAAATCTTCTAAATCCTAACCTCAACACTTAGATTATTAAAATTGTAAATGTTTATCAATTCTAGGAGTAAAGTTATGATTTTAACTTTTTAGTATAAATTATTATCACAATGTTTGAGAATGTTGGTTAGATAACCTAAAACTGGTAAATGCATGTGCTTAAAAACAACATGGCACAGAATATTTTGAATGGAGTCATCAACTAACAAAGAGAAAAACATGTTTCATTATGATGTGTTTTTAAGTCTTAATTCCCCCGTAATGAAATGATTTAAGTAATACCTAAGGTTGTTTATAACTTAGTAACAGCAGTTGTTAAGCTGTATGGCATGTTGCCTTTGCTTTGATATGAACAAAATTAAAAAACAATATTGAACAGCTGTTTCATGTCAATATAAAGTCAATTGTCAACAATAAACAAGTCAAGAAGAGCGATTATAACAATCAAAAATATGTAAATCAACAGAAATACTTTAAAATCAGCTAAAATGTGATAGTTTTTGATAAAATTATAATTAGTTTTGGCACATTGCAACCAAGATGACACAAATGTGTTACACAAACATGTTAAAATAAATGTAATCTAAATTGATTTAATGAAAACACTCACCAAGCATCCTTCTGAGATTCTTAGCTTGTTTTCTTTGCCACTTGTTTCCTCACGCAGCATTGTTATGGCAGTTTCTGGATTGTTCGACACATGCTTGAGTCTTGTTTGAAGTTGCAATAATACCACATGGCACATGTTGACATTAATTCTTGCAGTCTTCGGGTAAACAAGTTAGACTTGACATACCCAAGTTTGTTAGCTGAAAGGTAAAATGTTGCTCCACTCATGAAGAGTGACGAGCACGTTTTTGACCTCTGCAGAAACTCTGAACCATATGGCGGGCTCCGAAGAGCCCTGGGATAGGACAGGAACTAGGGATGGGACAAGGTGGGATAGGATGCTGCGGACAAACTTGCGTAGAGCGGCCACCGCCATCGCTCAATCTTCACTTAAAGTATTACATTACAAATTAATTATAAAAAACTTGTAAAATTCCAAATATACTCGTTTTTTTTTGTACATCACAGAAAAGCTCCTAGACGAGAAGGCCGCAGGTGCCCGCAGCTGAGATCAATATACTATACTGTACAAACATATATAATAGACTCCCAATCTTCAACAGTCGGCTTTCACATTTACCGTATGTTAAATTTTTAAAATCTACAACTAGGGTGCGCCGGGCCGGACCTCACACACGTACGTTTAAAGCTTTGGACGGCAGGTCCTCCCGCCGGAGGCAGGCTCGGCGCGCACAAATAAAATACACATCGCTCTCAAGATAAATAAACGATACGACTAGCGGCGCAGCAAGACGCGGGCGCCGTGGCCAGCGACCGGAGCTTGGCCCCGGGCGCCGGCAGCGGGCGGCCGACAACATACCGAGGGCCTCGCTTGCGTCTGCCGCGCTGCGCCGCCGCCCAGCGGACGCTCCGCCGATGCCTTCTGCATTTTTTTGTGTTTTTCTCAAGTTTAGGACCAAGGCGGCGCCGGGAGCGGCCGCCAGACGGTGGCTGCACTTACCTACTAAAATTTTCACAAAATAATACCTAACGCCGGAATTTGGTCGGCGGCGGAGCGCGGCCGCGGGCGACTCCGAGTCGCCGACAGCCGCGCCTCGCGCCGCGAAATAAAAACTTAGCACTGAGCGGCGGACGCGGCCCGACGGCGAGCCGCCGCGTCGCGCCCGCGCCACTTATCACTAGCTTAGAGTCCGTAAGGCGGTGGCGCTCTACGCCGTCACGTTGAGGAGCAGCTTGAGCGGTAGTGCACGGTCGGGCTCTGGTCGACAGCGGCCCTCGCGCCGCCAGTGCGTGGGCGGCGGAGGCAGCGCGGCGGCGGCTGGTGCGGCGCCCCACTTGCTGGCGGCGTATCGCTCCGACCGATCGTCGCGCCGCTCGCGCCGCAGCGCCGAGCGTCGCCGTCCGCGGGCCTGCTGTGCGCCCACGGACGAGGGGGGACTGGGCCTGTTCATATCGCGCGGCCCCAGCTCTAGGTCTGCCTCTTGTTGTTGGTCTGGCTGCTTCACTGTTACTTCTGCACGGACACTGATCCAATATGTCAACGAGCACGGCGTTATTTCAGTCAGGGTGCTCAGTCAGCTTGTTGCGTTGCTCGCGATCTCTAAGCCGGCCGCGACTTGCAAGTTGGATGTTTCACAAGATGGTCGCCGCTCGCTCGCGAGATTGTGTATGTGGCTTAGCTGAATCGCCGCGATCCGCCTGGGTCGGCCTCGAACCGCTGTCGATCTGCTTGGATGACACGTCGAAACACTGCACTGCTTCACTTTCACGACTTGTACGTCGGCGGTCGCGCTGCTAGCTCCTATGATGATGATCGATTATGGGAATAAAATATGGACGCCACCTCTCCATTATTCGCACCTTCACCTCTCGATTTCGACTACGTGACGTCGGTGGCGCTCGTAGCTTTTATATGGCAATGGCGGCTGCGCGACTCGAGCTGCGCAGTGGGGGAATAAGGCCGACCATTCATGGTACGTTTTTTTTTGTTGCGATTATCTTTTGTTAACTATCTGGGTAGAAAGCCATTATTAAGAATAAACATAATAAGATACCTATCCGAAGGTAGAGGTACAAAGATTACGGCTTTTCATTATTTATGTTTGCGTCCGTGTAAAAGTGATTTTATTTTAATAAAAGAATAATTGTAAATGTGCATGTATAGAAATTAAATTACGTTTGCCGACCAAAGACCATAAGACTTTACAGTAGCTATATTTAATTTAGTCAATGATTTAAGTTTTAATTTTATATATAAGTAATAGATTAGGTTTTATATTTTCGTGTAAGTTTTATTTTAATAAAGAATAATGTAAATGCATCTATAAAGTAATAAAGTAATAAACATAAGATTTTACTTCTTCATTTTTCATAACAAATTACCACCAAATAAAGATTTGAATTATGTTATTGAATTGGAAAATGATGATCTAATATATTTTTTCAGGACTTTGTAATACCAGGACCACTATTTGATAGTCTTCTTTAAAAATAATTAATCACTGAAATTTATATGTTTAAGGGTCCTCTTTGATTTTATTTTCTTCTCTATTTTAGTTGCATGTTCTCCTTTATTGTTTATATTGTTCGACGTGTGATATTGATGGTATTATGACACGTCAATACCAGAATTAGAGATGGTGATTTTCAAACATGGGAATAAAATATAATGAAAGAAGAAAGAAAAACAGTTTATTTGCACCATTACAGAAAGGACAAAAAAAATAGTGATAAAAAAAACAACAGTGTACAAGGTGCAAAAAGGCCAGTGCTCAGCTAAAATGCCGTGTCACGAGCGCGATTGCTCGAGTCGCGGCGCTGATTTTCAGCACTAGCCTGTTGCCAAGATCTCATATAAATAAATAGATAAATACTAAATAGAATATAATAAAAATAAGACGTAATGTGGTAAATAAAAAATTATCATTTCGGTAACATAACATCACGCCTTTTATCCCCGAAGGGGTAGGCAGAGGTGCACATTCTACCACAGTACAATGTAACACCCACTTTTCACTAGTTGTTATGAGTCCCATGTAATAGAGGGTGAGCCTATTGCCATATACCGGGCGCATTTCCGGACTCCGTGCTACTACTGAGAATTTTAAAAAACCCAGTAATACTTTGCCCGACCCGGGAATCGAACCCGAGACCCCTTGCCCGGCAGTCGCACTTGCGACTACTCGGCCAACGAGGTAGTCGGTTTCGGTTTATTTTTTTTCGGTATATTTCGGTACTATAGTAAAATATGTTAGATTTTTAGAATGGTGGTTATTTTGTGGCCAAAGGCCTCTTTACGCACGGAGAAGGTTTGAGTATTAATCACCACGCATGTCCAATGCGGGTTGGAAAGATAACAATCAATGTTTAAGTGTGGGAAATTTCTATGCTCCTTATCTCTTATCTAGAGTCATTAGCTAAGTAGTATTATGCCTTGATAATAATACAAGTGAAATGATAATGCTTTTATTATCAGAAACTAGGCAGTACCCGCGACTCCACTTGCATGCTAATTAATAAATACCATGGTTTTAATTTCGTTTCAATAAGCATCGCTTATTTGCCTGTTAACTATTTCAATCAAATTTCGTGTGATTCAATCAATCACATTGACGCATTAGGAAATGAAATGTTTATAAAATCTTAATATTTAGCACAGTTTACAATTTAATATGACGTGTGTAATAAACCCAGATTGCAAGTAACATGAGTCAGTTATTGACATTTGAAACAATAGTTGCTTCGTCTAGTATTAGTGGTTATAAAAAGTAGTATTGAAAATACAAAAAAAGAGGTAATACACTTTTGCTTGACAAGTGCTATTATAATATTGACGATTTTCTAATGATGACTCACTGACTTATTGACATGTATAAGATACATTTAATATGATACCATTAATTTCATCTTTCTTGACATTCAATAATTACCTATATTCAGTTTAATTCTTAATTTATTGTTATTTTATGATTATGGTTGTGTAAGTTAAAGTTGTACATAAATTGATTAGGAAATACATGTATGTACTTGTACATTATTTGCATGCTATAACGGCGAAATGTGGAAAACCAGACTACAAATATTAAAAACCTTTTGTATCATTTTCTAACCCATGTTTGTAACCAAAATAAATGATTTCATTTGATTTGATTTGATTCAAACAACGGAAATTCCATATCATACAAGCTAAGAAATTATCCATTAGGTATGGTACAACGTTATAAATGTCGTGGTGAGTTTTAAGACGTGAGTTTTAAGATGTCGTGGTGAGTTTTAAACTGTCAAACACCAAGCGGTCACCGGTGACCGCAACCTATTGTTCTATAATTGTGTCTACAAAACCGGTACTCGACGAGTTAAGACGCCTGAGTTTTAAGACGCCGTCTTCTTATGCATCAGAGTTCGGGTAAGAAACCGACCAACAGCATGTGCCAGTGTGACTTTTCCGAGTTATATGTACTTTCTAAGATTATTTAGATACCGCTGACAAACAGCGAAGGAAAACATCGTGAGGTTGAAATTGCCAACCCGTATTGAGCAAGTGTGGTGAGTAATGCTCAAACCTTCTCCGTGTGAGAAGCCTTTTGCTGCCAGTGAAAACTTATGGGCTGTTTATGATGACAACGTTATGATTACAGGGCGAATTAGTTACACTGAATAAATAAGTAATCAAGTAGTCATCACATCACAAGCACAATATTGCGCATAGATGTTACGTTTGTGTCTACGAATAGACGAAGTATATGTTCCAATCTTAAAAACTCTCGTTTTTTTAAAAAAAATGGAATTGAAGGATGTTTTCAGGAATAGGTTTAGGTAGGAGCAATTGGAGTGACAAAAGCTACGCATTAAGAAATCCCTAAATAATTAAAAAGTTTATAAAGTTATTTAATACATTGATTTAGTAATGAAAAAAGTTTAAAAATGTAATAAAAAATAGCATTCGTAAATGTTTTTTATAAGGCTGTTGATTATATCTTCAGTTATTTATTTTAGTAATTAACTAAAGATACTATAAATAGATTTCTCACGATCATAGAAACTAATAAATTGATAATAATCAAATTTCCTATAAAAAAATACATAAAACGACTATAAGTCGCACAAAAACCGCGACTTCTAGAACAATCTCGAAAAAAGTCGTGAGTGTCAAGCATGTGTGGGAAGCTTTATTTGCAGCCTAGTACCAATCTGCTAGCAACGTTGAAAAAAAAATACGACGATGAAAACAAGGAGGTTGAGGGTATAAGCCGACCGCGTTAAGAAGGTCACTCATACAAAGAATCCAATAGGAATCCGGTTCAATTTCATTTAGCCGTATAATTGCAAATGGCCGTGTAGTACTTGTGTTATTTTCGCATTTAGCTCATTGGTAGATAAGAAGTTGTTTGTTTTCATTTAAATAACTGACTTGCTGTTATCAGAGCTAATAATAATAAACTATGTGTACTGCTATCATTATTATGTTTCATAACTGCTTCAGTACTAATTAATACGCAAGCGCAACGTAACAATAGGTTCTTGTAAGTATATTAAATCTTCCTTTTGCGTCAAAGTATGTAAACAAAATATATAAATGTAGCTAGGAACTATAGAATCAGTATTTATCTATAAATAGCTTGTTTACTCTCCTATTTAAAGGTTTTAAAGAGAAAGTTAAGGGAAATGGGCTGTTAAATAGCATCGGTTAGCGATGCCTGAGTAATTTTGCAATTATTACAATGTTTCGGCATGAATTACTCGCACACGTCATTGTGATACGTGACTTTAGGCAGTAATGCGAGAATTGCGCATCTTATACGGTGTCTGCATCATAGTTAGGTACGCTATAACACGTCTAGAATAAAATTAATATTATTTGAACTTGACATAAATTATTTTTAAGATAAATCCCTAACCGTTACCTATTAAATAAAAGGAAAGGATAGCTTAGTCGCCATGAGAAAAAAGGGCGAAGGTGGATAGAGAATAGGCCTATTTCATACATTCACGCGTCTTCATATGAATCTACACTTTGGCGCGAGATAAACAGCATCATTTATACTTTAAAAATCGCTTCAGACAACACTGACAAAATGTAATTTAATTTTTATTGTAAGCGACTTTGCTTACGTTCCTGTATTGATGTGATAAAAATCAGCCTATTTGTTATTGTTATTCCAAACAACAATCTGCTCCTCATCCCTACAGACGTCGCGGAGAACCTAACGGGTTGCCGGTTCGACGTGCAGGAGAAGGAACGGGGTGGTTTTTAGTCAGTAAGAGTCTGACACTCCCTCCCGCCTCACCCAGGCGGGAGCAGTCATTCGATGATTTTACCCCCTTAAAAAAATCCCTACGGACGTGAAGGAATAATTCTCTGACTAGTATATAGTATCTGTGGGACTGGGAGTAATAGACAAACAATAATTTTCGCAGTACCATAGATTTATAAATATAACACGCAGTACCTACCCAATTAGATACGTACAGATAACATAAAAAATGCTTTTTGGTCTAAATGAAATAAATACCATTTTGGCTGCACATAAAATAACGCGTTATCCTTGAGATTTGAGATGGTCCTTGAATTAATAGTTAGGTACTGTACTATTTATTTCACCTTGACCTCATTCGTACGTTACGGGGTCGTTTTAAGGCTGAAGGAATAATGGCTCGAGACCTTCCTGATGAATAGGTAGGTACTTACGCCATATTTTTTTTATTTGGTTTATCTTCCTTAACATTCCTATTTTTTTCTTATTTTTTACATTAATGAACTTAATTTAGTTCCTATATAAAGATTCTTATTAATTTTTTTTTATTAGGTAAGTAGATACAATGCATACGGATTTAGTTTTGCTCAAAAAAAATAGGATCTACAGTTTTTTACGACTAAATAATTAAAAACATAAAAATCAACCATTCACTTAATAAAAAAAAAGTCATGTTTACATTTGTTTATTTTTTCAAACATTTTTTTTTCTTTTCATTTGAACGAGGTAACGCAACGCACCATAGTAAACGAAAGTGTTTTTTTTTCTATCTTGCAAAGGGCAAGTTGTAACGGTTAAACATTGTGAAGAAAAAAAAAATGCAGGTGATTTGTATTCAAGGGAGTTTACGGTAGTAAGCAATGATGCGATTTACGATGGAGCACGTCGTCCCATAAGCAACCTATTCAGTCGGGCCTTGAAGACACCCAGGTTCACCCACCCTACAGGAGTTGTTCTGGGTCTTTTTTTTTAAATGGGGAAAATCATCGAAGACTGCTCCCGCCTGGGTGAGTCAGGAGGGAGTGTCAGATTCTTACTGACTAAATACCACACCACGCACACATCCTTCACCTGCACGTCGAGCCGGAGCCCCGGTTACCCGTTAGGTTCTCCGCGACGTTGTTCTGGTTCTGGGTGTCAAGTGTATGTGAACTTGTATGTTTGTAAACGCACACATGACATGGACAGGAGAAAATCCTAGTGTGGGTCAACGAATCTAAAAAAAATAAAATAAATGGGTCCCTGAATACATAGACTGGTCAAATAGATTAAATCTTCAGATGAGAATTACCTACCTACTTATTAAATGAAAACAATATGGCTGCCGCACAAGAGGTCAAACGAGGTCGTTACATACATACAAGTCGACATTCGACCTAAATAACGTAATATATTATTCAATATTAGGTACTTAGGTTCCTAACTTTAAAGCAATAAGGCACATATTTCTTACTCAAAATTGTATTTTATTCAGTCAAACTTAGGATAAGTAAATAAAAATATACAGGGAAAATAGAGCCTTAATTTTCAGTAATAAAGTACATTTTTCTTAAGCAAAATTCTATTATGTTTTCAGTTGAAACTTAGGATACGTAAATGAGCATATACAGGTAAAATAGAACCTTATGTGGAAAAAATAAGGTACATTTTTATTAATAAATGTAAATCAGTAGTAGGTAGGTACGTAAAATTTTAAAATAACACGAAGAATATGTTATTAAATAAAGCCATTTATTTAATTGACAATGTAAATATTATGTAATGTAATACATAATGTTTATTTTGTAATGGCGATTTATTAATATCTTAATTTAAATTACAATAATACAATCATTGGCAACAATTTTTATGAATGTAAAATTGACGCATGCGTGTCTGTCTGCGCCTTTGCTGCAAATGCAAACTCCGAGTGGTGTGGTTATTTCTTTAAAATACCACAACAGATTCAACTTGCATGGTTCTCTAACATTACCTACCTATTTTACTTTTTACTTTAGGCAAAAGAGAATGTGACATCTAAGTTTGTTTCGGTATTTCTTCTTTGAGATGCGAGTAAAATCACTCTAGGTATAGCTTTGCAACGAAAGGTAGACAAACAAACTAACTTTTGTTTTAGAATATGTATAAAATTAAAATAAGCAGTTTCATACAATAAAAATATTTTTTTTTCTTCTATGGCAGTAATAAAAATTATTAAATAGTTATTTATTTGGCGCCAAAATTGACATTCAAATGTCAAATTCAGCACACAAACATTTAAAAAAAGTTCCGTTGTATTGTATTTTAGTCGCAGCGCGATTGTGATTAGACAAAGGAATTGTTTTTATTGAGCCAAATGAATTCGACCTATATTTTTAAATTCGTTATTTTTAGTAGCTGTATAAAAGATTATGCACTTGTTTATAATTAGATGATGAAGAGACGCGTTACTAACTACTGAGTAAGGGGTTTTGAAGTCATCACGACATAGAGGATGTCCTCATATTATGGGTCTGTTGCGGCCAATTTTTTTCTGAGTTTGAGTTTTAAGTTGATTGTGAGTTTTAGCATGGATAATACATCAAATTATTGCCGTGTCAGCCTACTTTATGGAAAAATGGTATTTTAAACCCATAAAATACAATATAAAAAAATGTGTCGTTGCTTAGATTTGCAATAATACTATAATGACATAAATTATTTTAGGGCCGCGATTAGTTATCAAATAAACACTTTACTATCTATTTATAACAAGAAACTAGTTCGTTATACAAATAGCCACTGATATCGTTATTTTGACCCCACGCGGAGTTACACTTGTGACAGCACATCATGATATACCAAAAGAATTCAATCGAGTTTTAACTTTGTTCCCATTAGTAATAGAGTCGAACATTGATTGGAGGAATTTGACAGTTACGGATAGTTTAATGTGCAGGCGTCTATTTCTGTTGGTTTTTACCCCTTTTTTATTTATTATACGTTACGTGTGAAACGTATGAGTAACCACTGCCCATTGGTGTATAGAATTGTACAATAGCTGGAGAGGGCAATGAATCATTTCGTCAAAAATTAAAATGTAAAATGTAAGAAGCATTATATATAACTAGATTAAAAGTCAAAACGAAAAAAATAAGGCTGATTCGCGGAGTTATTTTTGTTCTTTAGTTAAACTATTTGGTTGCCCTAAATTATTCAAATTATCTTTCCAAAATCCATTTAGGTATAGCTTAATTTTACGAAATATTTAATTGCCCGTAATAACCGACAGGAAAGGCAGCTGATTTTAACTTTTTACGAACACTTTTTAACAACCAAAATAACTTGAAACGCGGCAGAAATCGGAACTAAAAATTAATGTACTGAATTTCACTTCATCTTCGCAAGCAGCGCTACCCTGAAATGTCTAACTAGAATGGGAGAATGTAAATAAACAGCAGCTGTGCAACCTGCCAGGATGTGCCCAGCTGATGCTTTGTTTTTGTTGCTTTTTCTCTTTTCAATGTAGTGGGAGTAAAAGAGACGAAAAATGCTGACGTGGCCCAATCCTGGGTGTGTCTTGTACACAGTTATGTTTATAAAAAAGGGACGGAATGTTGTCACAGACAAGCATTTTTTTTCTATGCATATTCCGTTGAATGGGCATTATGGGGCAATATAGGTGTCTTGGGACAGTGAAGTTTTTTTTATTCAAGGTCGATTTCGAAATTTGTTTTCTATAAGTAAATCAAATCAAATACGCGCATGGTTCATCATTATTATCACTAACCTGTGTTTTGTTTACGGCTCAGTTATATTGGCTAGTATTGTCATGTCCACGCTAAAAACATCACACTACGAGAACCTAACGGGTAACCGGGGCTCCGGCTCGACGTGCAGGAGAAGGAACGGGGTGGTTTTTAGTCAGTAAGAGTCTGACACTCCCCCTCCCGCCTCACCCAGGCGGGAGCAGTCATTCGATGATTTTCCCCTCTTAAAAAAAAAACCATGACCAATGATCCGAGAAGTGGGTGCGCGAATTTATCGAGTTTAATATTAAATTATTAATATTTTTTCATCATTATACCTACTACGTACTATCATGATTACATGCGTAAAACTATAGTCTCGTTATCGAATACTACTCATTACTGATTGTGTTAATTGTGAAACAACTTAAAATATTTTATTAATGACGAAATAAGAGATACTGTTCAGTAAGATTTTCATTTTAACTGACATTTTGATCCGTGGATTTTGGAATGTCGATAAGAATGTATGTGAATGACGGCAGAGGGCGCAGCGTCGACAGCTAGTAAAATTGCGACACTCACCGCGTCACGGGTCGCGGAATGCTGCTCATGAATATGAGCCTCTAGCATGGGTTGAAATTAGTCGAGTTCCATAAAAATGAAAACATAATAATTAATTTAGTATGTCTCAAGAAAGTTTTAATATAAAGAATGTATAAAAGCGTAGATGAGTGCTTATAATTTGTAACTTTAAACGTTTTTTAATCCTCAAAGCGGTAGACAGAGGTGCACAGTCTTATAGGTAAAGTCCATTTCACGAAAGAAGTCCCGTGGACAATTGTGGAACTATATTTGACAAATGGGGAATTCGGCCATGTTGTCGTTTGTCGATGTTGCCAAGGTGCGTTTGTTGTGGTAGATATTTTGTGAGTTTATTATTAAATTAGTGAAGTGTGAAGCGGAACAGAAGAATCGCGGCGTTTTAATACCATTAGACAATGTTCGCAGTCGCGGAGAACCTAACGGGTAACCGGGGCTCCGGCTCGACGTGCAGGAGAAGGAACGGGGTGGTTTTTAGTCAGTAAGAGTCTGACACTCCCTCCCGCCTCACCCAGGCGGGGGCAGTCATTCGATGATTTTCCCCCCTTAAAAAAAAAAAAGAAAAAAAGACAATGTTCGCAAAAGAGTCGCCGCCATAACAGGTAAATTTTGGGGCTGCCACATTAAACATATTTTTTACCAATTAGACTTAAGTTTTTTTAATGAGGAATTAACATAACACAACAAAAATTTGTAAAGTTCTATTCAACAATAATGTAATTAAATGCGGAAAAAGTCACTGTTAGATTTTTTTTAATTGTTCATTTTATTGCAGGTGTGTCGGAGAGTTAGGTGTTATAAACAGACGGATAGCGGATAAAAACGTGGGCCAAGATCCAAAAGAAATTGTACGCCTAACAGAAGAGGCGTTCGAGACTGTTACAGCGGAAGATTGGGCAGTTCAATGCAAACATGTCAGCATTTGGAGGAAGATTATTTAAAAAAATGGTCTTATGGATGAAGAAATGGATCGATTTATTATATCTACGGCTAGTGATAGTGAAACAGAATCTAATTCTGTTTCTATTCACTCTTCTGACAGTGATCATAGTATGACCGATCATAATTATTCAATAAAACTTTAATATAACTTTTTAAATGTTATTTTATGTTTCTAATTTGATGTTGGTTGAACATCTTTATTTCCATTTTATATTTTAGAAATTACAGGAAGATTAATTTTTCACTAGCAGTATAAACATAAATACCTATATAAAAAAGACATTATTTTTAAAATATTCCTCGAACTGTACGAGTACGTAGTTAATCAAATTAAACTAATGAACTATAAACAATTTCTCCTGATTTCCCCATACTATATAAATTTAACCGGGGCAACATTATGTCGCGCGAATACAGCGCTGCGTCTGCGGGACTTCTTTCGTGAAATGGACTTTATGTATACATTATAACACCCACTTTTACCCACTTGCAATATAAGTCCCATGTAGACTATATTAAGACTCCAGGTATGACATACTAATTTTTGGGTTGCTATACTGATATTTTTTAAATTTGCCGGGCTTTTTCAGTCTCTACTTTCGTTTGCCAGACTGTACCTCAATCATCGAACATGACAAGTACCTTAAAGGCAACACAGGATAATTATTTATTTCTGAGACAGGTCATGTTGACCAATTTAGGTAATATGCTGTACAGCGATTATAACATCCCTAATAACCTAAATGTCAACATCAACTTTTAATGCTGATCGTACAACTCCAAAAGTACAGCATGGAATTGTATAATTTATATTTTTTTATACTTGTTAGGTCGACGTTTGGCTGCCGTCTCGCCTGATGGTAAGCGATGATGTGGCCGACGATGGAGCACGCCTACCAATGAGCAACCTGTTCACTCGGGATTTGAAGACACCCAAGCCATATTTGTTGGAAACACAGATACCGGCAAGAGGTTCCATTCCTTAGCCGTTCGCAAAAGGAAACTTGACAGCTTTGAGTGCACGGGTGGTGCGGTGGGTGGCTGTGCAACTGGCTGCCTTGCAACGTGAACAACACTTTTTGTGATCCACAAATTGTTGTTTCGAGTCTGGGTGTCACGTGTATGTGAATTTGTATGTTTGTAAACGCACCCACAACACAGGAGAAAATCCTAGTGTTCCCAACGTTTTTTTTTAATGGGGACGAAGGGTAACAGCAACATAAATAGCCCGTTACAGTCTTAGATTAGAAGCCTCCTCTACATAAGAAGGTTTGCCAATCGCCACAATTTGCGGGCGGGTCAAAGATTAAAAAGTTTCAGATTTTATAATCAGAGGGCGCTGCTAACCCGTCTGTCATAATTTGTTGTTCTTTTTCTTTAGTCCCGTTTGTTAGCTCTTACAAGTTTACAACACACGCATCCTGTATACATATACTACTCTATGAACACACGACAACCACGGAAAAAAAAGTCACTATAAATATTTGATTGAAATCCGGTACAACATAAAATAGACGAGAGTACTGTACGGGTAAAACTCCCGAGGGATTGTTTATTTCTTGAAACCACGAAAATAAATTATTTTTGCAATAAATATAGGTATCATAAGCACTGAATCAATATGACATTTATAACAGTCGCACAGCTGTAAAATATACCTTGGCAAAGACTAATTAACTCGTCGAGTACCGGTTTTGTAGACACAGTTTAAGAAACCCAATTTAAAGAAAAGTCGCGGGTAACAGCTAGTATATTCTATTCTACTTTGCCGTCACATATTTGTTTTTTTCACTACACATTTTAAAAGATAAAGGCATTTAGTTTTTTTTTATCTATAAGATAATAACATGTTCATTGAAGATTATATACGAAAATAAGATAGTAATTTCCGTTGAAATTCATTTTTATCAGAAAAAACAAATAAGGTGATGACAATAATAGTGATTCATTGTTAACTATTTACCTATTTCACCCAAGTAGGTAACCACTCATTTATTTTATTTTGTATTTTTTCTTTATCACATGTAAATAGTTATATGATTAACTTAGGTACCTAGGTACTTATCAATACGTCACAATAGCGTACGATTTCATAAAAATTTACGATCTTTTCTTATCCGGGTATAAAATAAACTTCATAAGTGTGGGAGAGCCATGCTTCGGCACGTATGGGCGGGCCGGCTCGACCTGAATGATACCACCGCTTCACAGAAAACTGACGTGAAACAACGCTTGTGTTATGTTTCGTAATCGTCGTGTGAGTGAGGTTATCCGGAGCTCAATTACTTCCCCCCTTCCCAAATCCCTGAATACTCTAAAATCTTAAAATTTTTAATACCCAAAATGCCGGTATACGCACTTGATACGCCTCTACTCCGGTATTCCCGGTGTCGGGTATTGGCGACGCCGCACCGATTGCACCGATCCGCAAGCTCGCTTACCGGATATTATCCCATAAAAATGATGTAAACCGATGTAAAAATATAACTTTGTATGACATAATAGGGTCGAGATGACTTATTAAAACAACTTCAAAAGAATTGATAACGTATGAAGTGTTTTTACTTTGTTTTTTTTTAAACTGTCAATCACCAAGAGGTCACCGGTGACCGCAACGTATTGTTCTATAATTGTGTCTATAATGACGGTACTCGACGAGTTAAACTGTGATAGGTATACAACTTATGAATAATATCTCTTTTACGTATACTTTTCGGTAGGTATTGAAACAAAGTATAATATTATTATCTGCCTTTATCTTTTTGTTATTGTTTTGTAAAGTATGTACCTAGTATCAATAAAAAAAATTATATAAGAAAATTTTCCTCTCTCAACAAAGTTATTTTTGTAGGTGTAGAATTTTCCTTCTATTTTTCCCTATCGGAAGTAATCATTTATCACGATCTCATTTTTTCAATCTTAAAACTATTATTCCTATTTGTTTTCGAAGACCTAAACAATAATATTATAAGAAAAACTTGCATCCGTACGTAAAGAAATATTCTTTATTTCTCAAATTAACATTTCGTAATGTATTTATCGTAAAGTATCTGAAAAGTATTGGATTCAATCTAGTTACAAAAAGGCTAGAAATCGGTAAAAACAAAAAAAGTACATAGCAAAGCAAAGGAATGGAAAATAAAATAATTAATCTTCGCCTCAACGTCATTGTTTTCGACAGTTTTATTCTATTATTATCGAACTGTAAAGCTGTTTACGTAAATACGTTTACTTCAGTTATTGATAAAAATAGATGATGGAATTTGGCTAAGCCGATGTGAATATTTAGTTCATGACGTACGGCGCCAGGCCGTCTCCAAAGTATCAGGACTATAAAGTCACTATAACGTCTACAAAATTAATTTTAAAAAGGGTATTTCGTTTTAAAGTACGTCAAATAAATTAGTAAAAGGCGTCTTTGAAACAATTTTTTCCGTATGCATTAATTTCTTGACGAACCGGTTCAACAACCTCTTTTCATCATTTGCTAATTTCAGAACGAAACCTTAACCTTCAAACTGTCACTGTCAGTTTGACATTCCAATTGGAGGTTCTGGTTAGCATTTTTGCAGAAATTCTGTTTGTGACTGAATTATTTGAAAATACAAAGCAATGCGTAGGGAATTCATCTTAGTTTTGTTGGGTATTATATGTGTATCGACATTAAGTTCACTATTATCCGGATATGTACAAATAGAAACGGATAAAATACTATTAGACACCGTAGTTGGTGCTGTGGGTGCTGGTAACTTTTCATATTGGCAACTGATGCATATAGGACCCCTTTTGGTGGAACTCACTTCTCTATCTGGTGACGCAGACCTCTATGTCTCTGATACAATCAGGTATGTGGTCAGAAAACCTTATTTTTGCGTATAATTTGAACTTTTCCTAACCTCTAAAGTTATGTAAATATTTTTGTGTTCAGTAATAAATATTGTTTTGAACTGTATTTGTGTTGTAGTAGTTAGTGAAACTAGTGCTTAGTACATAGACTAAAGACTCGGTGTGTCTCTTTCATGTAGATATTTGAAGTATATATGTTATATAGGAATGTAAGTCACATTAAACTGTAATTAAAAATATATCAATCAATTTGCATAATCTGTCTATCCTACTGATTAATAAGGAAATCACAATTTTTGTTTTTCTCTTTAATTCTGGTCCAAAATCAGCTAGGTATGTCTTTATGCCATTAACTGCTCAATCTCCAAGGGGTATCCACTCTCCACTTTATATTACACATTATAGACCTTATTTTCAAAGTTTAGGTGTGATATATCAACATGTTAGGGGCCGATTTTTCAAACACTTAATAAATTTTAACTGAGGAATAATTATGAATAATTGAGAATTATATTAAAAACTATCAACTGTCAATTTTATTCTACAGTAATAAGAATTAACTGATAATTGAAAAAACGGCCCTTAGGATACTTACTAAGCCAACAAGATGCAGAGCAGCGTGATTTAGATTTAGGAAATGGAAGGATGTGTCTATCTATTTTGTGGGTGAGCCATGCTTCGGCACAAATGGGCCGGCGCGACCGGAGTGATACTACAGCCGAGCAAAAAACCGACGTGAAGCAACGCTTACCTTGTGTTTCGTCGTGTGAGTGAGGTTACCGGAGGCCCTATTACCCTCCCCTTTCCCAATCTCCCCGATTCCTGAATCCCCAACGATCCTCAAACTCCTAATCCCCAAAAGGCCAGTAATGCAATTGTATTGTAACGCCTCTGGTGTTCCAGGTGTCCATGGGCGACGCCGATTGCTTATCGTCAGATGAACCGTCTGCTAGTTTACCGGTTTATGCCATAATAATAAAAATGCTTTTCCATTTGTTAGTGTTGCTAAAACTCAAGAACGGTTGAACCAATTTGGCTAACTTTGGTCTTGAAATGTTTGTGGAAGTCAAGGAAAAGTAAGAAAGTAATTTTTAGGTTTTATGAAGTTTGCCGGGTCAGCTAGTGAATGATGGAAATAGAACAAAGGACATGAGAAAAAATTCTAATATAGGCCTCATTGTTCCTTAAAAACAGGTTCAGACCAACTATCCATGGACATACTCATACTTATATTGTTCTCAAGTGGGAGTCGCATTGCGTAATTAGTTCCCCTGGTACTGCATATATTGCCAGTCATTAGTCATAAAATTATCCTTTATAATTTCCAGGCCGAGTTATGAAGTGGACAAAAACAACTTCAGTTCCATAACCTGTGGGTCTGACTCGGTGTTCATTCCATCAGACTTTCCGAGACCTATAGGTTAGTAACATCAACATTTATATATTGTACTTACTTCTCTATTTTTAAATCACGTTGGAATATTTGCGATGAAACTACAAAGGTAAGAGTCCATCTGTCTCCTCGGAGCTGCTAACAACATAATAGGTTACCGGGGCTCCGGCTTAATGCAGGAATCAAAATAAAAATTCATTCGTCCCCCCCCCCCCCAAATAAAACCACATATATCCGCATCAAATGGCAGTGGAGTGTGCTTGTTTAGTTTTGGTCATCACTCAGCACTGTCAGTAAATAGAGTGTAAATAGAGGGAGGGTTAAACAGAGTGTGTGAGTGTGAGTGGTTACCGTTTCTGCTCAAACAATTCACATCATTATTGGCTTTAAAGTATAATTTTTAAAGCTAATAAGCTGAATTTTAATTTTAATTTCATACTTGTGTAATACTCTATAGAAGACTCGTTATATATTTATGATATTTTTCCTATACATTTTCCAGGTATTGGTGTCTTCGGACATTGGTCACATTATCTGTCGGAGTACAGTATACAAGTGTTTCTCGATGCTTCAACAGTGTTCAGCGAGGAGCAGCTGATGGCTATAGAGAGAGCTCACCAGGGGATCGGTGAAGGAGAGAGACATTTAGGTAATGAGTGTATAATAATAATATCGTCTATTTCTCAGGACATGGTGCATACAGATCTTAATAATACAGCTGTTTCACATACACAACTGTAACCGATGTAGAAATAATAATAATAATAACAGAAGGCAGTTCTCCTAGAAACGGCACGTATCGTGAGGAGGTTTCTGTCTCTGGAGCCCTAACCACCGGTAGCTTGGACCATGCTCCCGCTACTGGTTGGCTCCTATTTTTTATATTTTTAAATATTATTTTTATTTTATAAGTAGTGTTTAAAAATGTAATTTATAGAGAATTTTAAATTAATATATGTAAATAATAATAGAATAAAATTTCATGATTGATGATGACAAAACACTGATTTTATATGTATGTATGTAAATAAATAAAGTAGCCCTTTACTCAGATCCAACTTATAACCGTTACATAATTTAAAATTGCTTAAAATTTACATTGCTTAGTTCTAGTATGTATCTATAAACTACCTATTACTGATTTTCTGGAGATCTGTTTGCCGTTTGGCAAATGCCTCCTTCAACCTTATCCATTCTTGATCTACTCTGTGCCGTGTAACACTTGCCAGTTGCCTGAGGTCATCATCCCGTCTTATAAGAGATCTACCCCTTTTTCTGGTTCTGACATCGTTGATTTGAGACACAATATAAAATTCATTCCCTCTCGTGTGGATCTGCGGTTTACTCACACGGAAGGTTAATGCTCCAAAGTAGTTTGTTTCAGAATATTTATATTAATTACCCATTTGCCTGCAGCTTGGCATGTGGGCTGTTGGATGTTATTAATTGTGTAAACCTTACTCTTGAATCACTATAAAAAAAACCTGCTAACCCCATTCTGTAGTTAAAAAGGTTTTAAAAAGAGTAACGAATAAAGATTTTTGCTCATTCTTCATTCGAATCTTCATTTTGAAATGAGCAATTAGCTACAATGACGGACTGACTGACAGACTATTAGGTATTAATTTTATATTTGTTAATGTTTCAAAAGTACCAAATTATGGTTTAATTAAAATAAATGCTTTGACTTTGACTGTGCAAGATCTAAGCGTACTTACATAGGGACAGATAGCGGCAAGGAACTTTCTTTTATACTATGCTAGCTTTTACCCGCAGCTTTGCCTGTCTTGTCCCAATTCCTGTTTTGTCCCATTGGGCCATTTAATTGGAATAAAAGTATCCTATCACCTAATTCAGCTCATACCCTACCTCATGCCTGTACACCAATTTCATGAAAATCCATTCAGTAGTTTCAGTGTCATTAACGGACAAACATCTAAACAAAGAACCTTTCACATTTTAGTGTTATCATCCTGACTAAACCAACTAGTATTATGCTTCTGTATGTTTTATCTACTCACCATTCTTTTGGTAAATTTTGAATTCATGTAATTTTCTCCGACTAGAGGACTCTGAGAAAAACTTAAGCTCATGTAAATTGGATAAGTGGAATCAGATCTTTTGAAAAATGTACTTCAGTTCTTATAGCTTTGGCAAGCGTATTCTAGAATTTAGTATGTATATGTATAGTAAATATACATTAAAAATTATGTAGAAAATATAAATCTCCATCTTATCCCTCTACTGTTAATTAATTCAAATGTTTCCTATCACTAAAGTTCTGCTAAAAAAGGGGAGCACATAAATAAAAATCTAGTATTTAATTTGAAAAATATAATAATCCATCATAATAAATACATACTTTACATTAAACAAATAACAAAAGAAAAATCTAATTTTAATAGAAAAAAAATGTTGTCGTGTTTCCATTGGTTAGCCAGTGTGATAAAATTAAAGAATATACTAGCATATAAACGGATGTCCTAAGAAGATTGTTTATTTCAAAAACAAAATCTACTAAAATTACTATTTTAAAATACAGTCTATTCAAACTGAAATTCATTCAGCCATTTTGTAGAAAATCTAAAAATCGCACATTTTATTTAAAAAATAATGCTAATATTTCTTCTTTTTATTGCTAAGTTCTTTACCTGTTTTCCAAAAGAAAAATGAAAAGACAAAGCCATTGTCTATTTGCCGAGTTGAGGGCGAAGCCTCCGCCATTTGTCCGTTCCGCGATAATTTCCACTAAACTCACTTTTCAAGATGGCACTGATTTCACTTAAAATTGCAAAAAACTTTTATTACACCTTTTTCCACAGTTTGTTAATACAAGACCTTTGCACGCACTTTGATATCACAAATTTTATTAAAAATCACTTATTTTAACTTATTTTTACGATTTGCGAACGGCTCATTACATGTTTAAACTTTTTGTAGTAAAAACTTTTTGCACATGATTTCTCGTATTTATTTCCATGTCTAATTACACTGAACACTTTCTAACCAATTTTTTTACTATTCTACACATAATTAAAAACATTTAACAAGGAATTTAAATTAAATATCTTAATTCGTACAATGGACTCCCGAACACGAAAATGCATAAATATTGTATAGTCTATGCATTCACGAAACTTTGAGTGCAATACATATACAATAACAACAAATTAAGATGGCCGTTCGCGCCAACTTACAAAAATAAACAATGCGCATCTCTTTCGCGCATATTGACAGGTCGCGCGCCAGAAAGAGACAGCTTATTATATTATTTGTGAATCGCTCTTTAGTTCTTCAGCATTAGGAAATAAAGACTATAATTCTGTGTGGAATATGGAGTAAATAGGTATTTGGCAGTTATCCGGCTAGATTGCGAATGTTGAAGTGTCCGTCGGTAATGTGAAAATTGAAGTGATTTTTTAGTTGGTCGTATTGTAAAGGCGAGTTAGATTTTTCTAACGTGAGAGTAGGCCGGACGTATGTGTAGACTTAGTCTATGGTATATTATTGCTATGTTCGAGGGCGTAAAATATAGTTTTTATAGTTGGTACGAATGTGGAAAATAGATTATTTTGAAAATACATATTTTTTTATAGAATTTTGTCCGTTAAAATTTAGGACGCCTAAAAATTCTACGGCTTTTCTACGTACCTAAGAGCGACAAATAGTTCGTTCTAACTTTAATTACTGGGTAGGGCAAATCCATTAATACTTTGCCCTCCTTTTTATTCGGAATTCTCATTGGTATAAAACCGTCTTAAGTATAGGAGAGCCATGCTTGCGCACGCATGGGCCGGCTTGACCGGAGTGATACCACGGCCGAGCAGAAGACCATAGTGAAATTACACTTGCGTTGTGTTTCGTCGTGTGAGTGAGTTTATCGGAGACCCAATCAACGGTTGAAATTTTTTAGAAACAAGGGAAAATATAAATTTGTACAACTTAAAATAGAGGTACACTAAAATTAATAGAAGAAAATTAATCAAACGAAAACTAAATGACTATTTAGGTACAGAGAGCATAAAAAATTCTTCCGCATCGTCAGTAGGGAAAGTACCCAGAAGGCTGGCAGCATTGTCACGTTGTATGGCAATGCTTAACCTCTGAATGAGAACCAGACCAGCCCTCTAGTCTCGAGGGTTAATCGAAATAAATGCTTTGACTTTGACTATGATAATGAAGAATATTTAAAGAATCACCAACAACATCAATAAGTAGATCTTTACAAACTTTCGCATTTATTATATTATAATAGACCAGGTTTCGCCTGCGTTCCTGGGGGTAAAAAGTAGCGTTTGTTTTATTATAGACCATAATTTTGATATGACTGAGTAACACTGTATGTTACACACAATATATCATTTATAATAGCTAGGGAAGTGAAAACTATCGTTTTTTTTCTTCTCCTGTTATAATATCTTCTGAGTCACTTCGTTGCGGGAACCAAGACTTATTCATGTTCCTGCAACGCGCCGGACAGTGTTCCGGTGTTTTCATGGTTGTATCTACTGTAGCTCCTGGCTTACAGGAGTTGCAGCGGTTTTGGGAGGGTTTGCGGGCTGGTCCCATTAAAAAAATTATAATAGCGGTACAAGCTGATTTCGACCATCGGCCCCACAGTTACAGCTTAAAGTCCTGGCTGGGTAACCCAACATTCGTCAGACTTATATTTCCGTTTTGTATAGTAATCGTGTCCAGGGATCGAGCCGCACACAATACAGTAGTTTACAGAGGGCTTAGTACAAGCTTGTTTCACGTTAAAAGTAATCGAAACGAGTCTGCCTTCTGCGCTCCGATTGGTTAGTTCATTGCAGGAGGCCAATCACAGCGCCGAACGCGTACTCGTTTCGATTACTTTAAACGTGAAACAAACTCGTACTAAGGCCTCAGGTAGTCAAATTCAATACTTTTATCGAAACGTCAAGAACGATACTGTTCTATGATTTTGTACGAAATACCATATTATGACGTCATCATATCAAATAGCGCACTTATATCTAAAAAAATGCTAGAATAAATCGAAAATTAAGTATATCGACAAATCAATGAATGAAAGTGTAACTATTTTTCCAATATTTAATTGGACTGAAAAATCAAAATAATTTGTTTTTGACCTAGGAAACTACCGAATTAAATTTTTTGTTTGTGTATATTCTTTTCGGGATAAAAAGTACCCAGTGTGATGCCCAGACTATTAAAGTATAATCCTACTAAATGTCATCGTAATCGGACTTGTAGTTTTTGCGTGATATGTGAACAGACAAACAGACAGACAGACTGACAAAAATGTTTTTAATTTTAGGTTCGCCGTCTATCTAGTAACACCCCCCACTATTTATTTATAACTAGCTATTACCCGCGGCTTCGCTCGCGTCACAAAAGGATAAAAAGTAGCCTATGTGACATATACCAATACACACAGCGCCATCTATACCAATACTTTCGTTTTCCCTCGAGAATATCAAATTTTTCCGGAATAAAAAGTACCTTATTATTTAATCCGGACTTCTAACTTTACGTCTGCAAAAATTCAAAGCAATCGGTTTAGTAGTTACGGTGTGAAAGCGGAACAAACAAACAAACTCACTTTCAGATTTATAATATTAGTAAGGATATTTTCACTGCCTCGTTGGCCGAGTGGTCGCAAGTGCGACTGCCGGGCAAGGGGTCTCGGGTTCGAATCCCGGGTCGGGCAAAGGATTACTGGGTTTTTAAAAAATTCTCAGTAATAGCACGGAGTCTGGAAATGTGCCCGGTATATGGCAATAGGCTCACCCCCTATTACATGGGACTCGTAACATCAATAGTGAAAAGTGGGTGTTACATTGTACAGTGGCATTAAGTGCCGTAATGTGCACCTCTGCCTACCCCTTCGGGGATAAAAAGGCGTGATGTTATGTTATGTAAGGATATTTTCAATGTACACTCGTACAGTTTTATTACATGTATATATTATATATGTAGATATTAGTAGTACAAGTAGAAAAATAATATCTATTTGTTGCCAGATGCTGAAAAAAGGAGAGAAAAGCCAGCGGCCCGGAAGCCTGACGAGGAACCGAAGCCTCGGTTCCTGAAGCTCCTGAATATCCTCGATATGATATTTGAAATGTTCGTCCTTTAGGCAAGAAGTAGATAATGTAGTTTATTTTGTTTTGAAGCTTACCCACAGCTTGGCAATAAGAGTTTGACGCGGTGACAGCTGGAACTAGATTATTTTTTTCAATAAACTTTTCCCCACACTAGGATTTTCTCCCGTGTGTACAAGTTGACATACACATGGCACCAAGAACCGAAACAACAACGGGGATCTAACCCGCTATTTTCATAAAATATCAATTTTAGGGGATAGTTAAATGAATCACCTGATGGTAAGCAATGTGTCGTGGCGGAGGATAAAACGCCCGCTTCTCATGCATGAGGGTGCGATACCTACCAACGGCAAGTACCAATGTGACTTTTGCCGAGTTATATTTTATTTTATTTTAAGAGACTTCATGCACACACTAATGTACAAGGTGGGCTTAATGCCTAGGGCATTCTCCTCCAGCCAGACCTTTGGGTGATGCAGAGACAAAAACAATGGTCGATGTAAGAAGCAAGCGTATTTAAAACTCAACAGAAATACATAGAAAAACGGATAGTATAGACTTACATAAAATAAATCCCTATATAAACTTACATGTATATGTCATAACAATAAACTTACATAATTATATTACATATACTACTTAGACGTAACATAATTATACATAGTACCTCTATATTGATAGTTACGATTCTGCCAACCTCCTCAAAAGTTATATGTACTTTCTAAGATTATTTAGACACCACTGACAAACGGTGAAGGAAAACATCGTGAGGAAACCTGGGCTTCTAATTTGCTTAGGACCTATCTTAGCTTAGGAGTTCCTTAGATTTTAAGAGTGGTTTATGAAAATGAGCGTAAGATGAGTATAGTTAAATTTCTAATCTATATACATAAATAAAAATGAATTTCCGTTCGTTAGTCTCGCCGCTAAAACTCGAGAACAGCTGAACCGATTTGGCTAATTTTGGTCTTGAAATGTTCGTGGTAGTTCGCCTTCCCTGAACTACCACGAACATTTCAGGACCAAAAGATTTGAAAAAAAGAAATTTTTACCGATGCTGTATATTAATAAATGATATGATATAGCGCAATGCAACTACTGTAAACAAAGTATCGTTTTTTTTCTCTTATAATATCTTCTGATTCACTTCGTTGCGGGAACCAAGACAGTTATTCATGTCCCTGGGACGTTGGACTTCAGTGTTCCGGTGTTTTCATCGTTGTATCTACTGTAGAGGCTTACAGGAATTGCAGCGGGTTTGGGAGGTTGTGGCGGGCTTGTCCCATAGAAAAAGCGCCATGCAAGACGTCCGCCCATATGGTGGACAGAGGACTTGATAAAGGTCTGCGACAGTCACTATACAAGGTGTAGTTTTGAAACCGTGGCATATCCCGGGGGCATGTCACAGAAGTCATAAAGGTTCAATGTAAGAGAAAGTTTCGGGCCAATAGTTAAAAATACGGCTATAATAAATCGTTTAAGTTCGACAGTATTTCAGAATACGCGACAGCAATGTTTCTTATTGGAGTTTTATGGAATTAGGAATAATATCAATTACGTGTTTGAGTTTGTGTGTGTAGAGCCGCGTTATAAAACTAGTTACAAGACGGCGGCGTGTAGTTCGCGCTTACGGATTTCCGTAATTTACAGAAAAATTAAAAGTATTTAAGTACAATTTTTTTACTGATTCGGACTCGGAATCGATAGCCGAGTAACCTCCTATAAAATGACGCGGCTTTAAAACAACACTTTGTATACAGATCGCTAACCCAACCTCGCGATGTGTAGGCACTGGGGGCGTACTGGGGGAGGCAGGGGACTGGACGTGGCTGTACGCATGATGATTAATATATTTATTATATTTCAGGGTCTTTGGTGGCATTATCAATTTCTACGTCGAATGAACGTGGAGTATGATGACATATGAAGAACTTTAAAGTGACAAAATACTGAAATACTGTAAAATTTTGTAATTTTACATGTTAATCTTCCAAAGTTTACATTACTGTGCTTCCGACCCGCAGTGTAGTGTGATTCAAACCTTTTGGAAGTGATTTATTAACTTTTTGCGTTGACTAGGTGGCGCTTGTGTCGATTATAGTCTCTTCAATTTTAAGTAATGTGCGAAAATGGAAAATAGTTGCTGTTTTTTTTTAAAGGTGCATCTCTGCTAGTTCTGTATTAGAACAAAAGTATTTATATTTAGGTAAAAATACCTATGTATTCATTTATGACATTTTAAGTGCCTCGTTGGCCGAGTGGTAGCAAGCGCGAGAGTTTTGTTCCCTCTTGCAATATGCTATTACAATTTATTATTTAATGAAGTGTATACAATTATAGACTTTATTTACTTAGAAAAAGCACTAAATTAGTGTAAATAAATTTAGTATTTGATAAGAAAGAGGTAATAGCTGTCGTTATACTAAATTGTATGCTATATAACGAAACCATATCTATTGTAACTCAGTCGGCTCTAGACAACCAATGGTTACAGTCTCTGTACTGAATCATTATTTATTTTCATAACTGTATATTAAATAAGTTTGTTGATTTTTTAATGGGATAACCCAATAAACGAGTAGATGGACCACCAGGGGGCTTATTCTTGAATCCAATTCCGATCGATCGACATTGGTATTGTGAATAGTATAGTGTTAACATTGAATAATTATTGGGATTTTATTGGATTGAAATTACATTGACATTGAGATTGGTTTCAAGAGTAAGCACCCTGATGGTGAGCAATCGGGGTCGTCCATGGACCAACGCAACTATAGAGGCATTACAAGTATAATTACTGATTGTGATTAGACAACAATAACTAGTTTGCATCAGGCGAACTATAAGTCTATATACACCGGAGAGGTGTATAGAAAGTGACATGTTTGTATGTATTACGTAGATTTTTTATTATAAATCGTCAAATCTATTTCGTTTTCGTCCCGAAGTAAAATGGTTCTGTCTAGGTAATACAATAGTTTTACAAAGAAATAAAATAAATAACTGGTGAATTCGAAAGCGCGTACGAACGCATAGTACATTATCAAAATATCACGCCATGTAATGCTCGAAGAGGTATTTCTCGTCGGGTGCACGTGTGATGCGAATAGTGCCTACAAATTTACGTCCAGTGTGTCATGTGCTTATTGCCATGGAAAAAAAATTAAACTAAAAAAATGACATTTTTTTTGTTTTTACTTTATACATGTACTCCTTATGGCAAGTTGTTTTGTCGCGGAGAACCTAATGGGTTACCGGGGCTCCGGCTCGACGTGCAAGAGTAGGAACGGGGTGGTTTTTAGTCTGAGTCTGACACTCCCTCCCGCCTCACCCAGGCGGGAGCAGTCATTCGATGATTTTCCCCCCTTAAAAAAAAATGGCAAGTTGTTTTGCCGCGGGACGAAAACGAAATAGATTTGACGGTGTATTAATCTAGTATTGCTTACTTTTGTATCTAGTCAATAAATGTTAATTTGATATTGTGTAATTGTTGTTTATTTTTAACCGACTTCAAAAAGAGGTGTGTGTGTTTGTGTATGTGCCCTATTATCTCGCAATGGGCTGAACTGATTTTAATGTTTCAGAAAAGCGTTTCTTTCACTTAGAAAAGAGTTTTAGTATATTAATTGACGAACTTAAAAAAGATGAGGTTGAAATGGGTTTTAAACGGAGTTTTAAAAAAATAATGTAGGTGAATAATCGTTTACATTACCTCTATATTTAGCGATCAGAAGTGATTTTCACTTATGAGGATTTACCTAATTAATATGAAAAATATACCTTTGTATTATTTTTTTTGTTGACGGGGACCTTCAAAAGGCGCCTAGCTTTTTGGGGAATAAAAACTAGTGAGTGTGGGATTTTTACCCCACTAAAACCGCCCCGGTGGCCACCATGTGCACCGAAAACATACATTCTATTAAATATTATTTTAATAATGAAAAATATACCAAGCCTCACAGAACTTGACCGATATTCCCGCGCCGAATGACAGCTGACTAAATGGGCGAGCGCGGTTGTCCCGCGCTTTTTTATAGGAAATCAAGATGTATTGGTCATCCTTGACAATATTTCTTAATGTTTTATTCAATTTTGACTGATCGTATTTAACAAACATAACTCTCAACCTCCACTATCGAATAAAAATCTGAAGATAGAAGATTTTTTGAAAATGTCGCAGTGTTAATAGCATGGAGGCTGGTATGGAGTTATCTGTATTTTACCCGCTAGATGGCGTGAGTGTGAACCTCTCGTTCGTCGTCCAATAATAATAATTAAGTAGTGTAGTGTCACACCTTTGGACGTACAATATTTGACAGATGCTGTGATTGGACAAACAAAATCAACTTACACATTTTCTTTTTCGCCATATGGTGAGCAAATCTTTCAAGTGTGAGAGAGCCATGCTTCGGCACGAATGGGCCGGCTCGACCGGAGTGATCCCACCAAGGAGCAGAAAACCGACGTGAAAAAAACGCGCGTTGTGTTTCGTCGTGCCAGGTTACCGGAGGCCCAATACCCCCGTCCCTCCCCAGTCTCCTCGAATCCTCCACAATCCTCAAATTCCCAATTCCCAAAAGGCCGGTAACACACTTTAATGCCTTGGTGTTCCAAGTGTCCATGAGCGACGCCGATTGCTTACCATAAAGTGAGCCGTCTACTCGTTTACCGGGTTATACCATAAATAAAAAAAAACTACGGTAGGACCCATCATACCCGGTATATGGCAATAGACTCACCCCCTATTATATGGGACTCATAACACAAATAGTGAAAAGTGGGTGTTACATTGTATGTACTTACTCTTGTCTAAAGCTTCAAAGGAAAAATAATACCAAATATAAAGCACGATCTAATATAATTTATTTACAAAAACATTTAAATAAACACAACATATAAAACATCAACTTATATACTAAAAGGCAGTAGTTTAATTAGACATTTTATATACAGATGTTCCGTTAAAATAAAAATATTATATTGCATTGAAAACATGAGTTACTTCGGTCACACACAGGTCATGTTGACATGTTTGCAACATAAATAGTTACATTTCTTTATATTGCTTTTCATATGTTGTTCTAACTTGACATTTGCTTTTTACTTTACAATTGTTAGTGCTAGGACCGTGCGAGACTTTGCCTCACCATTTCTTTTCTAGAATTGAGTAGTCATTCAGAATTCTGGCGTAAAAGATTTTTAATTGGATTATTAAATGTGATTAAAATTAGGACATATTTTGACGTCACTTCAATAAATATACAAACATAAACAAAATTATTAATTCTTTCTTCTAGGAGTAGGTAAATCCTTACTAATCCTTACTATCCTTACTAATATTATATATCCGAAAGCGTGTTTGTTTGTTTGTTCCGCTTTCACGCCGTAACTACTAAACCAATTGCTCTGAATTTTTGCAGACGTAAAGTTAGAAGTCTGGATTAAATTATAGGGTATTTTTTATTACGGAAAATTGATATTCTCCAGGGAAAACAAAATTATTGGTATAGATGGCGCTGTGTGTAGTGGTATATGTCACATAGGCTACTTTTTTATCCTTCTGTGACGCGAGCGAAGCCGCGGCTAAAAGCTAGTTGGTTTATAAAGGATCGACAAGCGTTCATAGACCACGGTAACCACTTACCATCAGGTGGCTTACTCTTGAATCCAATTCCGATCGATCGACATTGGTATTGCGAAATTTCGTACTCTTGAGTTGCAACACTAGCGCCCATTGCATCCGTATTGCGTGGATGTTGAATGAACTAAATGGTATTGAGTTTGTCTTTATATTCCGTACTCTAAATGCTATTTTAACAGCTACGATTGTGGTTGTATCGTTTTGACATTGAATAATTATTGAGATTTTATTGGATTGAAATTGCATTGACATTGAGATTGGTTTCAAGAGTAAGCACCCAGATGTATATGGAATAAATGTCCGGGACAGGGGATGTAGTGGTATAAGGGGGATAGCACCCATATAAGTGAAGCTCCTATTGCTTGGCTGCATCATGCCTTGCCGCTAAAACTTCATTATTTACTAATTGACTAAAAAAGACTACAATAATTAAATATTATCAGATCATATTTGTACTGAATAAATTACACGAACAAATTGGTAAATATTTCGTCTTTAATAGGGTAGATGCCTAATTTTTATTTCAATGTCCGCCGGGTAGATTATTTTAAATCATTAGACACGTATTTTTTATTTTCTTACAGAAACGAATACTTTCGACGATATATTGCTTTGAAATGTCGCGTGACGTCACTTCTATGTATATTTTATACGTAGAAATGACGTTTTAGCCCCCACTCCTAAACTTTGATTCGTTTTATCTAAGTACTGTTTTGTTACACGACAAAATAAAAACTAAATATTTACTCAGTTATTAGTGTAGTATGGATTTCCGCAAAATAATGCCTGATTCTATTCTATATAATAAATAAATTATTTGGTAAAATGACACTGGTTCGACAGAAATCCCATATTAATTCCAAATCAATCTACCTAGCTTCACTGACGGACTGACTGACAGACAATTAATTATTTTGTATTTTTTGACGTTTCAAAAGTATCAAATTACAGTTTATGTAATTGAGATAAATGCTTTAGAGTTTGAATCAAGATTAAAGATTAGAAATTCAATTGGATTATTGTTCAAATATAAAACTATACATACAAGGTGTTGTTTTAAAGCCACGTCATTTTCTAGGAGGTAACGCGGCTCTACACACACAAACTCAAACACGTAATTGATATTATTCCTAATTCCATAAAACTCCAATAAGAAACATTGCTGTCGCTTATTCTGATATACTGTCGAACTTGAACGATTTATTATAGCCGTATTTTTAACTATTGGCCCGAAACTTTCTCTTACATTGAACATTTATGACTTCTGTGACATGTCCCCGAGAAATGACACGGTGTCAAAACTACACCTTGTATAGTAGTAAATTTTTATTATTACTTTTGACTGCAATATTTTATATATATGTATTTAAATTTAATAGCCAATTCGACTGCCATAATGCGAGGATATAGCCGACGACATGGTCGTGGTGGCCCGGAGGTTTAAGACGCCCGCTTCTCATACATGAGAGTACGTGCTCGGAACCTACCAACGGCAAGTACCAATGTGACTTTTTCCGAGTTATATGTACTTTCTAAGATTATTTAGACACCACTGACAAACGGTGAAGGAAAACATCGTGAGGGAACCTGGACTTATAATTTCTAATTATAAGTTTGTAATCGTCAACCTTCAAGCAAGCGTGGTGGTTAATGCTCAAACCTTCTCCGTGTGAGAAGAGGCCTTCGGTCAGCAGTGGGGCTTATGGGCTGTTGATGATGATGTGTAGCTGAAGATGGAGAACGCATGTTTTAACTTTTGGTACAGACAGTCATCAAAGTAGTAGGTAGGCTCTAGATGCCTTTGTTCTGCAGTGGACGTCTTCAGGCTGATGACGCGATGATGAAGCATGGTGGAATCTACTCATCCTTCTTAATACTCTTGGCAGCTGACAGTCTCTGCTTACACTCCTGGTAGATGCCGTCCAGGTCAAACGCTGCCTTGACATTGTCTTTTGAAAAGAGGAACCTGAAACACGAAAAATTGGGAAGGTTAAACATGTCGACTGTTTGAGTACAGGGTGAAACTAAGGTCAATTTAATTTCAATGCAATAAAATCGTAATAAAATTAAGTGTGGGAGAGCCATGCTTCGGCACGAATGGTCCGGTTCGACCGGAGTGATACCACGGCCGAGCAGAAAACCGACGTGAAGCAACGCTTGCGTTGTGTTTCGTCGTGTGAGTGAGGTTATCGGCGGCCCAATAACCCCACTCCCTAGTCTCCCAAATCCTCGAATCCTCCACAATCCTCAAATTCCCAATCCCTAAAAGGCTGGTAACGCACTTGTAACGCCTCTGGTGTTCCAGGTGTCCATGGGCGACGCCGATTACTTACCATCAGGTGATCCGTCTGCTCGTTTACCGGGTTATGTCCTAAAAAAAAGAAAAGCTCTACCAGTTTCGAACTACAGAGGGGCTTTTCCTCATGAGCAGCGTGCGCGGTCGCGTCGACGTCACGCAGCCTACCACGCCGTAGTAGAGCTTTTCTCAGTATATTCACGTGAGTAACCTGCGAATTTTAATAAATTGACCTACTTCTGCAGTTTCCCCGTATGGTCAGCCTGTGGTCTCCTCATCTTCTCCTGTCCCTCAGACAACACCAGCACCGTCGGCAGCTGGCGACTGGTCGGGCCATCCTGTACTCTGTACTTAGCTGCTGCTTCAGGGTACCTGGAGTAGAAAGCGATATATTTCTTAGGGTTTAGTAAGAATGTAAAAAAGAATTAAAAATTTTACGGCTGTAAATTATTGATGTCGAGTCGTGGTGGCCTGCAGGTGTAAGACGCCCGCTTCTCATGCATGAGTTTGCGAAACCTACCAACGGCAAGTACCAATGTGACTTTTTCCGAGTTATATGTACTTTCTAAGATTATTTAGACACCACTGACAAACGGTGAAGGAAAACATTGTAAGAAAAACCTGGGTTTATAATTTCTAATTATAAGTTTGAAATCGCCAACCCGCATTGAGCAAGCGTGGTGATTAATGATCAAACCTTCTCCGTGTGAGAAGAGGCTTTGGTCAGCAGTGGGCATTTATGGGCTGTTAATGATGAAATTATTGCTTAGTCATGTTATTTGTATTTCTGGTTGAGTAGTCATAACAGTGACTACTGAGAGGGATTTGGGTTCGATTTTTGGGTCAGGAAAAGTGTTATTGAAATTAAATTCTTAGTAGTAACATGATTCTGTTTCCTGGGAGAAAAAATATTCCCGGGTCGGGCAAAATATTACTGGGTATTTAAAAAAATATCAGTAGTAGCACACAGTCCGGAATTGTGCCCGGTATATGGCAATAGGCTCACCCCCTATTACATGGGACTCATAATATAAATAGTGAAAAGTGGGTGTTACTTCTGTGTGCACCTCTGCCTACTTCTTCTAGGATAAAAGTTGTGATGTTATGTTATGTAATATGTCATATATGTACCGAATGAAAAATTGTCTCACCTGCCAACATCAAGCTTTCCAAACTTCAAATTATCCAAGCTGTAGCTTGCAGACAGTTCAGCGAACACCGGTGCGAAGTTCACACAAGCTGGATGCCAAGCAGCATACAGACAGACAATCCAGGTGGTGCTCTTATGGTGTTTCAGCTCATCATCCAGGACCTGAGGGCCTCGGAAGTAGGTCACGTGTTCTGGGCCCATGTATGTTGGTTCCGGGAGGAGCAAGGCTGATAGAATTAGAATGGCTCCGTAGGGCAGGCCATACCTGTAAGAAAATTTGTTTTCTTTATTTGTTTACTAGCAGTTGTTTACTAGTAGTTGGACATATGCTACCGCGGACTTTTTTGTAGATATTATGATGTTCTTCAATATTGTTGTACATTATTTTGTTCTATCGCTAATAGTTTCGGCAGCGCATTCGACGAAAGACATTTTAAGACTCATTTTTCTACACCTTCGGTTACATTGTTCAAATTTTACCAAGGATCCCTAATTAAAAAAAATTGAAATGTAGCCTATGTCTAATTGGAAGAATGTAGCATTCTATTGGTGAAAGAATTTTTTTAATCAGCCCAGTACTTTTTGAGCCTATTCTTTACAAACATACAACATACAAAAATAGGTACAAATCTTTCCTCTTTATAATATTAGTATAGATTTATTTTTATGTCTTATCTGCCTGCCGATACTGCCTCGTTGGCCGAGTGGTCCCAAGTGCGACTGCCGGACAAGGGTTCTCGGCTTCGATTTCCAAGTCGGCCAAAATATTACTGGGTTTTAAAAAAATTCTCAGTAGTAGCACGGAGCCTGGAATTGTGCCTGGTATATGGCAATAGGCTCACCCCCTATTACATGGGACTCATAACATAAATAGTGAAAAGTGGGTGGTACATTGTACAGTGGTATAATGTGCACCTCTGCCTACACCTTCGGGGATAAAAGGCGCGATGTTATGTTATGTCTTATCTATCTTTCATTTCTTTATGTTTTTTGTACAGAAGAACTACTAGACCACTTCTTAACTGGGTGCTTACTCTTGAATCCAATTCCGATCGATCGACATTGCTAATGTGAACTTTCGTACTCTTCAAGTTGCAACACTAGCGCCCATTGCATCCGTATTGCGTGGATATTGAATGAACTAAATGGTATTGAGTTTGTCTTTATATTTTGTACTCTGAATGCTATTGTAACAGCTACGATTGTGGTTGTATAGTGTTGACATTGAATAATTATTGAGATTTTATTGGATTGAAATTGCATTGACATTGATTGGTTTCAAGAGTAAGCACCCTGTTTTCCAGAGAAAGAAAGAAAGAAAAATTTATTTGTCAGAATGTAGTTACAATCGGTGTTTTATCTTATATAGGGTATTATCATAACTAGATACTTGCCAGGCCAGGTGGCTTAGAATTTGCAAATTGGTTATCAAAAGAGTTTGACACAGTGACAGCTGGAACTAATATTTACTTGGACTGAATCACCCACTCTAGACCATATCCCATGAATAAACAATCATCCGAACATAGTACCTCCGCTTTTTAATCTCGATAAAAATAACAAATATCCAAACTGATTAAGTCGTAGTGTACCAGGTTGCTACAGGTACGATACTAGCGACCTCTATTATTCCAAATAATTTTTTTCCAAGCTGTGACTAAGGACAGTTCACAACCAAGTGATAACAAGTATATTATCAGTTCAATGATAGTCAAGAGGTAATAATTGTAGGTCTGTTAGCATGTTAGCAATTATATTAAGTGTTTAACTCTCTTGTTTATGTGTATGTTGTACCGTCAAACCAAGTTGATATTTAGTGAACTACCCATTGTAACAGACTGGGTGGACATAAAGGAGAATGCCCAAAAAAATGCAGAACTTTTGAAACTATGCCTAAATACCTAAGATAAGATATTAATGATTTTTGGTAAAGCCTAAAAACAGCACATTGACGAGTTTAATTAGATTAATTACATTTACGAGAACTACAAGCAAGCCCCCTAACCTGTGAGATTTGTCGCGTAGAACCTAACGGGTTACCGGGGCTTCGGCTCGACGCGCGACGTGCAGGAGAAGGAAAGGGGTGGTTTTTAGTCAGTAAGAGTCTGACACTCCCTCCCGCCTCACCCAGGCGGGAGCAGTCATTCGATGATTTTTCCCCATTAAAAAAAAAAGAAAAAATAAAAACCTATAAGATTTCCAAGATTATCTATCATACCACAATGTGAATTTGTTCAAGTAAATAAGTATAAACTGACTATCAAATCTGCGTAAAGATCATACAAAATAAGATCTTTATTGTTTTTTTCGGCTTTGTCCTTTAAACTTTACTAGCGACCCGCCCCGGTTTCGCACGGGAGCAATATTTATGTATTATACATATAAACCTTCCTCTTGAATCACTCTATCTATTAAAAAAACCGCATCAAAATCCGTTGCGTGGTTTTAAAGATCTAAGCATACAAAGGGACATATGGACAGAGAAAGCGACTTTGTTTTATACTATGTAGTGATTTACAATGCCCAATGACCCATTCAGGTAATTTTTTTAATGTACTTAATCTAAAGTAAGATACTATAGAGTATAGATTATAGTACACACGGCTTCACATCGAGCTTTACATAACCAGTATAAACTGAACGTTAAATGTGCGGAAAGATGATATGATGCGACGCGACGCGGTTTTGTATAGATTGATGTATCGTCGTCATTGTCTGTTGGCTGTCCCTAAACTGATTTTAAACTATTGAGTGTATTTTTATAAATCCATTATAGTTAATATTTTAAAATATTATTTGTTTCAATTTCACACCACTGAAAACCCGAACAAACTATAACTGTGATAGTCAGAGACATTGAATGATTACTTAATACCTTGAACGCCATGGGAACTACGTATGGGCTACGCTAGCGGAGGATTTACCTTCAACAGTTTTCTGTCGGCGGTGAAAGCCATAAACTATTCCTTAGCCCGTATATCCCAAGCGGCCACTGGTGACCGCTCTCCACTAACTACATTATAGACCTTATTTCCGATGTTTAGAGACTACTTTTGTATGAGCAAATTTAGGGAATTATTTTCAAAAAATTTTGACGGATTAGTAACGGTTTTGTACTGAAAACAATTGCAAAGGACGGGTTAAGAAAACATTAAATGACTCTGAGTACGGTAGTAAGTACCTAATCATACAGTGAGAAATAAATTGCTATTTCCAAATTAATGAGTTGTAACTACAAAGACTTTACATACATAACAAATTGTACAAGCTGACACTGAATACAAGTAAGCAGTGTAGTCTATAGATAACCAATGAACCGTTAAATACTATAATTGTTGACAAATGACAATTCAAACAACATAATAATGAAATAAAATCAGTTAATTTGTATAAAAACTACTAAATTCAAGGTAAATAGCCTTTAAAGTTGTAAGTTTAGTTGAAAAGCTAATGTTTAAAGTAAAAATATCTACAAGAAACCAGTTAGAATAATGGTTAATGAGATGAAGTGGTTACTCACCGTATATCCGCGTAAAACCATAGAATTAAGTTAGCTATCTTCGTATAAACGAATGAAGACGACAAATAGTTAACCATAGTCACACTTCCCGCCTTCCTCGTTCTCAACATAACGACTATAATTAGGAAAAATAATATTTCCGTCTCTCTGCTGTCCAATTCACAGTCCGAACTTGGGAACAAAAAGTTGCAAATATAACCCGTCCTCTTACACGTAACGTAGGACATACTTAATATTATATTAAACCAGTAATATGGCTTTAATAATTGCCGTAAATCTGATTTGTAAGACATGGTTTTATATTTAAAAATTCAATTTTAAATTACGATTTTAGCTTGCACAAAATAATGTTGTCCGGGCTGGGACGGCTCTGTTCCACGAAGCGAATTTTTATTAGGTACTGTCAATAAGTGACAGGTCAATGTTTGTCAAAGTTTGGTAAAATATTGATTTCAATAAATTAACTAAAATCTTGAATAATTAAGCTCAAATTAATTTCTGACTTCCAATAATATCTACAATCCATAGTAGTAGAGTTAATTGTTGAATATAATATTCAATACTATTTCGTGGAATACGCATTTTTAGCTGTCACTTTAGTACAGGAAGTGTTGCAGGTCAGAGTCCCGTACTTGGTCTGATTATTTGAATGCAAATGCATAAATGCATAGAGCAGCACGAGACACCATCAAAAAGCATCCTTACATAACAATGTAGCTAAAATTAAAGTTTCATTCTCAAATATTTCAATATCATGGGACAGCAGCCTTTAGAAAGGGGCCTACCGTATTTTTGCTCACCAGATGGCGGTAGTTTATGCCTCTCGTTCACAGACATAAAACAACAGATAATGTCTGTGCTTTCATTCGTTGTCCAATAGGGAATATGCTAGTGACAAACCATTAGATGTCCAATATCTATCAGCTGCAGTGATTGAACAAAAGTTTCTACCTGGTAAGCCGTAACAGTAGCCCCCATTTTTAGGATTGCGTGAAGGGCTGATTTTTTATAGCTTTATTGTGCCACGCAAACCTTATCTCTCAAATAAGGAAGCAGACGTACGTAGTGATCCACATAATAAAATAGCAGTGTAAAACTTCATCAGTTATGTTACGACTCGCCATGTAATATGCCATATTGTCATCGCCATTTTTTTAAGGGGGGAAAATCATCGAAATGATTTCTCCCGCCTGGGTGAGGCGGAAGGGTGTCAGACTCATACTGACTAAAAACCACCCCGTTCCTACTCCTGCACTTCGATCCGGAACCCCGGTAACCTATTAGGTTCTCCGCGGCTCCGAATCAGCATCAGCCCTATTGGGCCCCATCCGTGAGTGACTGTCTGGTGGCCCTTTGAGGCGCGAGCGGAACGCAATGCGCCGTACGCTCGGGTCTAGTTCTGGTCGGGCAGCGACCCACCTAGGCTAGTGAAACGAATATAAAGAAGAATAGGAAAGAAATTAAACCATTTAATACAAAAGATAAAGTAATTTTAATACACCAGAAATGTAACATTATTATCTTATTTAACAAATATATACATAATTAAATAACATGAATATTAACTATTAAATTACTATTTACAAACTTGAGTCCATATAGAGCTAAGCTCAGAAATTTTTGGCACCAGATGGATCACCTGATGGCATGTGATCAGCGCCGCTAGTAAACATACAATATCAGACGATTTACAAGTGCGACACCAGTCTTTAGGAAGCAAAGGACCTGCCGAAACTTGCCTTACAAGGCAAGACATTGTGTCTTGCCCAAACAATTATTTTGTTTGCCCTCCATGGGAAACGAAGTGTTGAATACTTTTTGTAAGTATTCGTGTCCAATGCCATTTATAATATAAAAAGGAGTAATCGGTGAACAAAAAAACAAAACAATCAGCCGAACTTAGTACCTCCTCCTTTTCTTAAGGTGGGAAAGGAATCACTGAATGTTTTTATTTATTTGTATTAGTCATGGTCCTTCCACTCGTCTCTTATAGCTTTCTTTGGTCAATCCTGTTCATAGGCGTCAAGTTCATCTAGCCATCTCCTCTGGGCCCACCGCGCGAAGAAGGTAAGGTAAGAATGTAAGAAAAAGTTTAAGGCGAAACTAAGTTCGCGGGATCCGCTAGTTACAGATTAAAATTAATCTATCAATCTGACTAAATATTTAAATCATATTTCATAGCACATAATGAATTTGAGCATAACTATTATACATAATCCTAGTCTAAATACGCACATACCTCCTAAACGACTGCACCAAATTGGATAATTCTTTGTCTATTTATTGTCAAGATATTATTTTATTCTATAGAAAGTTTTCACATTTTGAAAAACTGTTAGTTATATATGTCGCAGAATCAACAAAGATATAGAGTATCGTTATTTCAGAACAACGCCATCTGTTATCATTTGTCGGAAACGTCAAGCAGTGTGCTTGGGTGATGGTCGGTACGGGGCGTGGCATGTTGGCATTTGAAAGGCGTCACTTTTGAGTTGGACACGAGGGTGAGCGGTTATTCTGCCAGCTCGTACCGAACTTACCGCGTTTTCCGAAGTACCCCCAATGGGTGCATTTTCTCTGACATGTATATATAAAAGTGAGTTAAGCATTTAGTCAACTAAAGGCGAAATAGATAAATGATATTTGGAACAAATATAGGAAGATATTTTTACCATACCAATAATCCGGGCACTCGTGGGCGGAGTTAAATACTAGGAACAAAGATTCTATGGCCAAACTATGGCATTTTCTTGAGCTCTGTGAGCTTTATCCATATGCTTTTTCAGTTCATGTTTCCTTACGAAATTCGCGGAACATTTTAGACAAGGCAACTTAAATCCTTTATTATGTCTACGTTTAGCATGTTCGGATCTACGTGAAGCTGAAATGAATTTCTCGCCACAATCCTCACATTCATACGGCCTTTCGCCTGTGTGCCTGCGCCTGTGGTATACCGCCGCCATTTTGGATACAAGTTTCGCGCCACAAATGTCGCATTCGAAATTTCGAACGCGCGTATGAACGACTGTGTGTTCAGCCAGTCGGGCCGGGGTGTAGAACCTCTTTTCGCACCATTGACATTGATGGGGCCTTATATCCATGTGGATCCAAAGTATATGGTTTTTGAGCTGTGGTCTTGAGTTGTATGTTTTGCCACAGTGGTCGCAGGTAAAGGTGGCTGGGTCTCTGATGTTTGAGCGACGATTGCGAGGCATATCTTGTGTGTTAGGCTTCGCGTCAGGCTCGCATTGAGATCTGTGTTCCCTATAACACCCTCTATTTGTGAATTGGACCCCACAAGCGCGACAAGTCCTAACTGCATGCATTTGGGAATGATTTTCAAAGGAAGCGTTTCTAGGGAACGTCCTCCCACAGTCAGTACAAGTCAACGCGCCGGCTTTATGTGCCTTTTTAACGTGTTTTTTCAACTGAGCTTCTGTTGGACATAGAATGGGACACTGTTTACATAAAAACGTTACTTCATTGTGCACGTTCGTCATATGATCTTTCATATCATTGCCTCGGACGAGAACAGACCCACAAATTAGACACGCTTCCTTATGCCCGCTATTTCGTAAATGCATATTTAAGTAGTAAGGACTTAAAAATCCTTTGCCGCAATCGGGACAACTACATGTAGGTCCAGTTCTGGCTCCTCTAGGTTTCCGGTCCACAGGTTTTTTCCCAGATCGATTTTTAATTCGATTTAAAATAGTTTTCGCGTCCGTTGCGTTATAATCTTTAAACGTTTGGATAGACACGTCTGTAGTTTTGATGATCGCGCAAACTGATTTGATTGGTGGGAATATTGTGTTTGGGAGGGTGCCTAAGTTTATTATGGCTTTCTTCCATATTTTTTCTGAGTTCCTGACGAATATTCGGAATTCTTGTGCGGCGAGGGCTGTACTTGCGCAGGTCACACAGGCCCCGACTGGTGTTAACGGTTCTTCTTTCAGCTGGGAAATAATAAAAATAAATAGTTAGATATTGTGTTAATCGAATGTAAACTTAAATTACCTACATACAATTCCGTCAGTACCTAGTATGTTCTTTGCAACCCATTTATTGTCCTTTGATATTCATTACCAATATCTATATTGCATTTTGGTTTATGGATCCGTTGGTATATTAAATATGTTTGATCCACAAATTGGCCAATAGGGTAGATGCCTAATTTTTTTTTAATGTCCGTCTGGTAGATTATTTGAAAACATTAGACACGTATTTTTTATTTTCTTACAGAAACGAATACTTTCGACGATATATTGATTTGAAATGTCGCGTGATGTCGGACGGACTAATTCAATTTCTAATTTTCATACCCTGTCATCATCCCAATTCTTTGTTTGATATATATAATATCAACCTCAATTTTAGTTTTAGTTTAGTTTACTTTATTGCACATATAGTGAAATTGGCGGACTTAATGCCGTAGGCATTTTCTGACAGTCGACCATTGGGTGGTGCAGAATGTTAAAGCGGTAGGTGCAAAATTGTAAAAAGAAAGTATGAAGTAGATAACGAAGTTAAGGTAATAAAATATTGAAGAGGGAAGACATGATTGTTATAGTCGATAATACATAACTAAGGGTATAGGGTCTTAAAATGAATTATATAATAAATATAATATATCCCAAATATGCATACATATAATATAATACATACATATATAAATAAATGCAATACATAGACTACATATTAGCACTGTTTTGAGTTTGCCACTTTCTATAAATGTGTTCCCGAACCTTGAATTTAAATGAACAGCGATTATTTGCCATTCTGATTTCCTTGGGCAGCGCGTTCCACAGAGAGACAGATTGAACGAAAAAGGAGGAGTGAAGATAGTCAGTGCGGTGAGTGGGACATTGAAGTTGACGGTTATTAGATGAGCGAAGGTATTTAGAATGGTTTGCGCATGTATATTGGAAGTAGGAAGCTAGATAAACAGGTGAAGAAGGAGAGTCGAGAAAAGAAAATAAAGTAGTTAACGCCCTTTGTTGCCTGCGCAGGCGTATGGGCAGCCATTTTAATTGCAACCGATGTGCAGAAACATGATCATATTTACGTAAATTGAAAACGAATCGAATGCAGTTATTTAGAAGACGGTCAATTTTGTTGAGTAGATCTGCATTCAGGTCGTAGTAACACACATCAGCATAATCGATGATAGGAAAAATCAGGGCCTGCACGAGCCGTGCCTTGGTAGTAGACGGAAGGAAGATTCTAAGGCGGTACAAGCCTCGCAACGACCCAGTTACCTTCTGGCATACCCTAGTGACCTGTGCACGCCAGCTCAATGTGTTATCAATATGTAAGCCAAGATCCTTCACATCGTCACTAAACGGGATTGCCACATTATTGTACGAGACAGGCTGCAGCGACGCGACACTGACTGTTTTCCAGGTACGTGTGCTTCCAATGATTATGGCTTGACATTTATTTGGATTTACTTCTATGCCGAACCTTTGTGACCAGTTGTAGATAGCAGCCAAATCACCATTTACTGCCGTGATAGCACTAGGTAAGTCATCCACTGCAGCCTGACAGTACAACTACAAGTCGTCCGCATACAGATGATACGCACACCGAAGTTCAGAAGTAATGAAATTAATAAAGATTGAAAATAAGAGAGGAGAGAGAATGCCGCCTTGAGGGACACCAGCCAGCAGATCACACCAACTTGAAGAATTATCGTCAAGCCGGATCGACTGCTGACGCCCCCGAAGATAGGAAGAGAATCAGTCCAGTGTTTTGTCAGAGATTGCAAGATGGGACAGGATGGCCAAAAGGAGATCGTGACTGACCATATTGAAAGCGTTTGAAAAGTCAACCAATACTAAAACAGTTACTTTGGTGTCCTCAATCCCTGCCCTAATGTCGCCAGTCACTTTAAGGAGGGAGGAGACAGTGCTGTGTCCAGGTCGACCTGATTGGAGAGGGCTTATTAAACTGTTTCCATAAACAAACCGTGACAGCTGCTTATGGACACAAGCTTCAAGCACCTTAGACAGGAAGGGAAGGATTGAGATTGGACGGAAGTGAGTGGGAAGAGATGGATTACTAACCTTAGGTAGTGGACGAACAAAAGCTTTACGCCACAAGGACGGGAACACTCCGGAATACAAGGAATAGTTGACAATATGGGTAATTGCTGGAAGGAGATAAACCAGGATGGACATGATCATGTCACGGGAGATGGAGTCACAGCCAACAGCTTTGGATTTAATGGAAAGGATTGTCTTACGAATCTCCTCCGACTGGACTGGTATGAAGCGGAAATTTTCGACCCCAGGACGAGGCAGACTAGAAATAGAAGACAAGGTGTTTCGCCTAGTTAGGTGATCCAGAGATGAGACAGTGGAAAAATGATTATTAAGTTCATCTAAGCCAATTGAAGAAGGAAGGTTAGCGGGTTGCGGTTTGCCGATTCCTAGAGTTCTCAAGAACTTCCAAATATCAGCTGGAGATGAAGTGGAAATGTTATTGAGAATGTGGCGGCGTTTGGCGTTGCGTACCATCTGATTACATCTGTTCCTCGCAGTTTTATATGCCGTCCAGTTCTCCTCTGTCCGATTCCTCTTGTGCTTCCGAAACGCGCGGTCCCTGCGACGCATAGCCGCCTGAATCCCTCTGGTCATCCACGGTGCCGGAGCACGTTTTAATCGGATCATTTTGACAGGCGCATGATGGTCGTAAAGGTTAATGACAGCTTTGTTGAAAATTTCAATCTTGTCATCAACCGTAGTAGCTTCCATTAGTGGTTCCCAGTCTATTCTGGACGCGTCCTCCAAAAGCTTCTCATTGTCCACCTTCCCAAAGCAGCGTCTGTACAGTACCCTGGGTTTTGCCTTGGGTGGTTTCAGGATGTAGGAGAGGTATATAAGGTCATGATGAGAAAATGCCGGAGCGTCATGTTGACCATGACAAGAGACGAGGGACGGATTGGATGTGAGGATTAGATCGAGCCAGGAGTCGTCTGCGACAGTATTGTGGTGAGTGGGTTGGAGTGGTAATATGTGCAGACTAGCTGACTCGACCAGGTGTAGGAGTTTGCGAGATCGAGGGGAGTGGGTAAGGAGATCAGTGTTAAAGTCACCCATGATTACGAGATGTTCGTACATTGAACCCACGGATTCTAAAACTGATTCGAATTCAGTGAAGTAATCGACAGTTGGAGGGCAATATACAACCCCAATAAGAATTTTGGCCCCCTGGACACAAACCTCCAAGAATATATACTCAGCAGGACAATTTACGCGAGAAAGGTTGAGTAATTTGTAAGGGAAGTCACTGCGAAGATACACTGCCACACCTCCCCCCCTCCTAACAATCCGGTCATTCCTAAGCAGAATGTAACCTGTAAGGGGGTAGGTAGTGGATAGGAGTTGCGGCTTGAGCCAGGTTTCAGAAAGCAGAATGGCATGTACATTACTATTGTTAAATGTTTCATAGAAGTCACTGTAATGGCTCGGGAGACTTTGTGCATTTATGTGGCAGACATTGAAAAATTTGTCGGACGAGAGAGAACGATTAATTAAATCACTAAGGGAACCGCCCAAAGAACGGAAACTGTCATTAGTCGAAGAGACATCATCGTCAGCAGATATAAAATCGTCAGTATCGCACATATGCTGGAAGTACTACAAGATATATGAATTTTATAAAATATATGTTACTAATAAATATAAGTATATATATATATATATATATATATATATATATATATATATTCTATTAAAAAGTACTTAAATAAGTATGAGCGCGGAACAAATAAGGCAACAATTAAATCGTAAACGCCTGCATCCCCACACCACCCGCCAGCTAACAACAACGATGCACATTTAAAAAAGATGGATATGTTGACATGAAAATGCGACAGTAAAATGCAAATACAACCAGGATAAAAACAAAATTAAGAAGTAAAAGAAATTTAAAGATAATTAAACAAAGTGAACAAAACAAATAATAAAACGAGATTAGAGCAGCATACATTAGTGCAACAAAAAAACGAAACTTTACTACATCGCGTCAGTGGGTTGAAAACTTACTATTGATTGACCATAGAGTGTGTATTGACAACAAGCAAAGCTGGTAACTAAACGTAACGTCAAACGTCAAACTCAAACTTTTGTAATTGATCAATTCTAAAATTCCTGATCCTCAAGAGGCCGGTAACGCATTTGTAACTCCTCAATCGTTTCGGATCCATTGACGGCACTGATTGCTTACACATCAGGTAATCCGTCTACTAGTTCGCCCGACCTATTCCATAAAAAAAATCCCCAAAAGTGATTCCATGGAGAACAAAAAATTAAACTATGAAGATATATTTTAAACATTTTTAATAAGAACATAAAATAGCATACACGTATTCTTTTCATACTGACAAAAAGAAATTTAAATCAACTTAATTAATAAATACAAAATTAAAACTAAATCTTCCTTTACTGGCTGAATAGCTTAGACTAGGGGTGGCTAACAGACTAAAATAATGTTTAAAAAGTTGCAGGAATTTGCTGGATGAAGATTGCTTCCAACCAGCTGATCAGGGGCTTACGTTAAAGTTGCAACACTAGCGCCACTTGCATTTTTATTGGGTGGATATTGAATCAACTAAATGGTATTGAGTTTGACTTTAAAATCTGTACTCTAGACGCTATTTAAAAGACTTCATATATATTATTTATATAATTTATTACATTCAAATAGAGGTTCCCTGTTTGACCTGTATTTGCATGATTATCTTGCGATTGGCTGAACCAACTGAGATGGTTTTCTGAAAAGCGTGTAGGAGGCTTCAAAAACAAAGAGGGAATTGAAGTCGGTTGTTTTAAAAGTAGTTTATATTATTTGATAGCTACGATTGGGGTTATATTGTGTGGAAATTGAGTAATTATTAAGATTTTACTGGATCGAAATTGAAATCAGCTTCAAGAGTAAGTTTGCTAGAAGTTATCGAAGGATACCTATGTGAGGCAGTGAACGTCTTCTGACTGATATGATGATGAAATTGAAACGTGTTATCTCAAATTTAAAGAAGGCTAAATTTTTTGTATGGTCAGAAACTTCTAGATAGCAAAAAAAAAATAACATAACATCACGCCTTTAATCCCCGAAGGGATAGGTAGAGGTGCACATTATGCCACTGTACAATGTAACACCCACTTTTCACTATTTATGTTATGAGTCCCATGTGATAAGGGGTGAGCCTATTGCCATATACCGGGCACAATTCTAGACTCCAGGCTACTATTGAGAATTTTTAAAAAACCCAGAAATTACTAAGGAGGAGCCGGGACGCGTGAGGCAGCGAAGCACTGCCTCCTCACAACCCAGTCATCGCGAAGGACACTCCGGGCGTCGGGGATCGCGGGAATATCTCCGGCCACCGTAAGCGCGGGCCTGCGGATGGCGAGCATGGGTGGCTCACCGTCCCAATAGAACCAGACCCGAGCGTACGGCGCGTCGCGTTCCGCGCGCGCTTCAAAGAGCCATCAGACCACCACGTATGGTGCCCAACAGGGCTGCTGCCGAAGTGCAGGAGAAGGAACGGGGTGGTTTTTAGTCAGTAAGTGTCTGGCACTCCCTCCCGCCTCACCCAGGCGGGAACAGTCATTCGATGATTTTCCCCCCTTACAAAAAAATGAAGGTGATGAAACAGGCATTTGGGTAAACGAAGTATTGAGTGTATTACGGCTAGGTGGAATGACGATATACGCTGCGTGGCTGACAGTGGTTGGAAGCGAAGACCTGAAGATTAACGTCAATCGCGTGCAATTGGAGAAGTATATGTCCAGCAGTGGAAGAAAATGGGTTAATGATGACGAGATCTGATTTTATGACGTATTATGTTTGCCACCCCAATTCTAAAAGTTCAGAACAAGATCTATATGTAAGGCAATTTACATCGAAAACAGCTGAGCCGTTTTTACGCAAAAGAGTAACATGAATAACATTATATATATATGTATATATACATTTTTGTACAATTCTCTAATATTATATACATATAACAAGTAGTAACAACATTGATGATTCAACATTTTCGTAATAGCCAACCAAATAATGATAAAAATTGAACTTTTACTAATTTCACTAATCATATTATGAAGATTTATGGTTTCATTTAGTTTTTTAAATTTTCTTTTTAATTTGTATAACATTTTAAAAAGTTTGATTAGGTATATGGGAGTTTAGGTACTACCTATAGAGTCTTATGTATCATTGAGACACGATTTTTAAAAGAAGTACACACGGCTACACATCGAGCTTTACATAACCAGTATAAACTGAACGTTAAATGTGCAGAAAGATGATGCGACGCGATACCAGGATAAACTGGTTTTGTATAGATTGATGTGTGGCCGTGTGTACATATTATAGTAAGCAAATCTTTAACACATATTTAATTAGTTTTCTATTTAAAATAATAATCAGTGTCACTATCTAACACGTACCTGGATTCAAAGACATAGCTCGAAAGGATTTTGATGAATTCGATAAGTACAAACGATAATCTAAATATCTTTTTCGATAGTGTTCCTAAATCGTCGCGTCACTGGATTGACCTCGCGTTTAGCTGGCATCACATCGACCACGGAATAATGAACGGATAAATAATGCTTCTTTAATTCACATGGTCTCACGAACCGCGCGGTACACTGATCACACGCATGCTTAAAGTCATTCGAACCGCGGTGCCGTCTTTTAATATGGTCCAATCTTCGAGAAGACGAAAGGAACCTATCGCCACAATGCTCGCATTTATACGGTCTTTCTCCCGTATGGATTCTAAGATGTAATCGAAATCCTAATTCCGTTCGCAATTGAGCTCCACAGACGCATTGAAAGACCTGTCTTTCGGTCGTATGTGTCTTCTCGTGAGACCGCAAATGAGCCAGCGTTGAAGTCCGTTTCCCACAAGTCTGGCAGACGTACGGCAAAACGTTGAGGTGTTTTTGTATTATATGTATCCTTAGGGACGGTTTCCGGTTATAAGTTACGCCACAATGGTCACATGTGAAGTTTTTAAACTGTATTCGTGCTTGGCACTCTGAAGGCCGATCGAGAAATTCGCATGTATTTCTATGGTATTTGTAGCATTTTATGTTTTCATAGCTTTTGTTGCAGAAGGAACAGTGGAAGAGTGAATGGGCATGGGCGTGGGCTCTGAGAGCTCGCTCACTAATGTAAGTGTTTCCACAGTGACTGCAGGGGTACGCCATCCCTACATGGTCTACTTCAATGTGGTTGTTCATCTGCTCTTCGTCCACAAACAGCTTGAAACAGACACTGCACTCATGCAAATTTACACCATGTTGAGAGGCCAAATGCTTAGCAAGTTTCTTCTTAGGAACAATCAGTTTACACTCCCTACACGCCCGTTTCAACGTATTTCTCAAATGATAATTCAAATACTCAGGCGTAGAAAATTTCTTCCCACAATCAGGACACTTACAGGCCTTTTTTGTACTATATTGCTGCCTCGGTTTGCGAATTTTCTGTGGTTCAGAAATAGTATACTTCAAATTCAACCTGTCAGCTGCGTCTTTTGTTGTGGGGACTCTGTCTACTTGGTCTTTTACGATGGTCTTTTCTTCGTTATAGAATATGAAGTAGGCTCTATCTTCTTCGGTGGGTGGGTAGACCTGGGTGAGGTAGTTGGACCCTTCCATCCAGTGGTGGGCGGACTGGGCGCAGAGATTCTTGAAGGTAATGGCTGCGAGGGTGTCGTCTGAACACGACCTGCATAAGCCGCAGGGGAGCGCTGGGTCCAACTCCATCTGAAACGACGTTTTCAATCAGTCCGCTCCTCTTGTCTTAGGTAGGCAACGTGGTCAGTCTTTGGTTTATTGATGAATCGTTTAAATATTGGACGATTTAGTGATTCTAGCATGAAACTGCACATTTAATGCACAGGGAACTTATTGTTATGTCACTGAAATCTGTTCGAAACTATACGTTTTGATCAGTTACATATTTTCGCGAGAAGAATGCAATATTTAAAGACAGCAATAATGTTTTTTTATATAATATATTCTTCAGAGATTAATCTATTTTTATTGAACTGGGATCGTGATTCAAATTCAATATTGTGAACTTCTCGTCTACGTTCTGGAAGATGGCTTTGGGCTTCTTCTGATTGGACAAATACTATATGTAAGATTATATATTTAATTATGTATTGAGACATACTTATATAAGTAATTAATGTAATTATAATTGCCTTATTGCTGAAGCAATAGAAGTCAAAATTGACTGTGTCGATTATAAACGAAGGATTTATAACGTCAGATTAGTTGCTTATATTTTGTATCGGCTAAGCATCGATTTTAGTCAAAAGGAGACTAAAAACAAGAAAAATTAGTACCATTACTACCATTCCCATTTCAGCTCCAGTCACAACAAGATTTTCTGCCATTCATCTTTTTTTTAGTATTAGATTTAGATTTCACAGAACATGCTTGACAATATGTCTCTCATACCCTCTTCGCGTGCTATATTTCGCGCCACAGTAACAAACGTATCTATCTACAATTTTATCATGAGTATTGTCATGTTCCTCTAAATGCGCGCGACTAGAAAACCTTTTCCCACACTTATCGCATTGAAAAATCCATCCTATAGTGTGTCTTAGCTTTATATGCATTTTGAGGCAGTTTTTCTGAGTATACTGAGCTGCGCAATAGTCACAGATGTATTTTTGTTTGACATTCTTATGTTGGACGCAGATCTTTTTATGGGCGTCGAAGCAAATTTTATTTGGAAGTATTTTACCGCATCCACATAGACCGGGTTTATGTTTATTCATGTGCTGGTTTAAATGTCCAGTTGTAGCGAAGGTTTCGTGGCAATCCAAACACTCTTGCTGTCCCCTTTTGTGCTTTTCTTTATGCGCCAAAAACGCTGATTCCTTTTGAAAACTTTCCAAACAGATCTCGCAAGCGTATACAGTAATATTATGATCTTTACAATGATCTATATAGGACTCAAAATCGACTATTCTAAAGCAATGCCTACAGATTTTTTGCCGCAAATTGCTTAAATGTTTGTTGAATTTAAAATAGTTGTAGAAGGCAACGCCGCATTGATTGCACGTCATTTTTGGTCTTTTCTTATTTGATTTTATTTCGTCATAGTTTTCAGAAGTTGGGATGTGTATAGAACGACTTTTGTAAATCATTTCTCGTCTCAGTCGCATTTTGAAGCCGCGTAGTGCTTCTTTATGCGTCCTAATCTTATCTCCATGACACCTAGATGTATCAGTGTACTTTTTAACATCACTATCGACTTGTATATAGATATTTTTGGCCTTTTTGGTTGGTTTTAATGTGACTAAAAAGTCTGTGATGTCATTCCAACGTTTGGCTGACTCCTTGCATAGTTTAACGAATGGTAGAATTGATTTAAGGTCTTGATCACATCGGGCGCAGATTCTGTTAGGCAGCGGCGTTGTGTTCTCGACCTAAAACAATTAGTTTTTGGTCTTGAATCTCTTATGGCAGTCTGCTAAGAGGTCATAATCGAACAGTTTCCATATACGACGGTATAACAATAGATAAAATATTGTTCATGTACTCGTTAGAATGATATTGGTATATCGCCGGTTCTAATTTGTTTTTCGTGTGGTTATATTTGTGTTACTTTAGAACGTAAATGGACTGCACGGTTGATGCGGTGGCTGGGCATCGTGTCGCGGTTTCGATTCCCGCACGGAATAACTCTTTGTGTGATCCATAAATTGTTGTTTCGGGTCTATATGTGAAGTATGTGTGAACTTGTATGTTAGTAATCGACACGACAAAGGAGAAAATCGTAGTGTGGAGCAATATTAAAAACAAAAATAATATTAGAAAAAAAAAAATATTGTGGTAGTGACTACAATTTGTTTGTTTGTTTACGTTTTACGATAGTCCAAATATGTGAATAATCACTGACTACGATAGTCCTAATGAGTGGATAATCACTGACAGAAGGTGAAAGAAAACGTGAGGAAACCTTAGACTTATAATTTCGGATAAATAAATGATTTATATAATTATAAGTTTGAAATCGCTAATCCGCATTGAGCAAGCATGGTGATTAATGCTCAAACCTTCTCCGTGAGAGAAGAGGCTTTTGGTCAGCAGTGGGCACTTATAGACTGTTGATGATGATCATACATTTTAAACTCATACTAACAATTTTAATTACCTATTTCTTAATAATATCTCCGATTAATTTTCATTCTTCTATCTAATCCACTTTTACTCTCGCTCTCGGGACCCTGGGAGCATTATCGACTTCCTGGTGCTTTCTACTATGATGGAGCAGCCCTCGACAGCTGCTGAAGTTCTCATGACACTCATTACACTCAAATGGCATCAGTTGTTCCTTCCCATCACCATGGACCGATGAAATATGCTTTTTCAACCTATAAGGCAGTCTGAATCGCGCCGGACAATAAGTACAAGCATGTTTTAAGACAATTTCCGTCTCCCTATGACATTTACGTATATGTTCTGATCTTCTGGACGACGCTGAGAAGGATTCCCCGCAAAATTTGCACTTGTAAGGCCTTTCGCCCGTGTGTAAACGTACGTGTTGTACGTAACCTAGTTTAGTCTTAAGGACAAGCCCACAATGACCACATTTGAATGACTCATTTGATTCGTGTTTCTTTAAGTGAGTCGACATGTGCGCAGCGGCTAATAGCTTCCCACAGTAAACACAAGGGCGATGCGTGGTCTTCATATGAACTATCTGAATGTGAGCTGTAACGAACTTCTTGCCTGCAAACTTCTTTTTACAGTAGTCACAGATGCATTCCGTGTCCGCGCTACCTCGCAACCCAACTCTAATGTTCTTATTCTTATTTTTCACCGTAATTGTTACTTTATTCTTAGTTTTATGGGTATCTAAGCGAGTTTTATCGAGGTTACAGCATCGTTTTACATGGTAATGATAACATTTCAGATTTCTGAAGAGTTCATCGCAACCTGGACATGTTTTTGGGGCATGGACTGAAAGATGAGCGTAGTACGCATGCTCGCTTTGGAAACTCCGTCCGCATTCGCCACAAGTACAGGCCCCAGGCGCATGCGCTTGAGACAAGTGCAATTTATACTGAGAAACATTGTGAAACATGGCCGGACACTTCTTACAGTTGTAAGGAATTATTATATGTACATCAACATAATGTGCCAACAATTGTTCTCTCGTCATGATCTTGGCACAAATGTGGCAAGCTCGTTGGTTATCTGAAGACTCCTTCAAATGTTGGTGCAAAAGTTGGGCATATAAGAACCGCTTCCCACAACACGGGCACTGGCATTTCATTCCCTTGATATTTGAAGTTCTAGCTTTTTGTTTTACTGGTATCTCTTGATGCGGCTTAGGTTGTTCTAGATCTTTGAAACAAATGCTGTCTTCTGTTACTATAGCAACGATTTTTCCGTCAGAATTGGCTTTTGCCTGGCTATGTATACTGGTGAGGAGTTCCAGTGTGGTCTCCCATTGTAAGGCCGACCTGCGGCATTGAGTCCTGAAGTCTGCAGCCTGGAGGGCGGACACTGAGCATACAGAGCACAGGCCTACGGGCAGGTCATCGTCCAGCCGCACCTGCAACCAGTGTTCTAGTCAGGCGGCCAATTAATTTCATATTCTTCTTGTTTAGTGAACTATCATAGCGGAAGATCCTTTGTTTTGTATTCATATTGGGTTTTATGAATTATTATTTCTTTTTTTTGGTGCATGAATTACATTTTGTGGACCTTTTATTCATATTGTAACTAAGTAATAACGCTACAATTTAAATACCTACTTTAAATAATTGTAAACTTTAGCATTTGATAATTTTAAGAATTTAGACACAATTTAAATAAAGGTATAAACTGGGCAACGGTTTAGTTTATAAATACTAAGTATGTTTCATTTATTTCCTCATAAGTCTTACGCAGACAAAACATATCATCACACCTTTTATCCCCGAAAAAGTAGGCAGAGGTGCACATTACGGCACTTAATGCCACTGTACAATGTAACACCTACTTTTCATAATTTATGTTGTGAGCCACATCTAATAGGGGATGAGCCTATTGCCATATTAATAACTACTAATTGCGATGCAGTTAAAACCTATTAAAATGTAATAATGTAACCCTGTATATGAAAATATTGTGCTATTATTGGCTCACCATTGATACTTGTGGTAAGCCAATGATAGACCTGCTCACAAAGTAGTATTGTCACTAAGGCAAACTAGACAAGGGCCTAGGACGCCAGGTTACAGAGGGGTGCTGCCAGATGCGCATGCCTAACTAATCATAGAGCAGTTGTCATCAATTTAAGCCTATGAGGCACTAACCTAAGTCGCTCTCTAAGTTTACTCCACTTCTGCCCATCAATAACCAATCTGTAATTTGTAATACAATAATTGTAAAAATTTCGAGTATTTATTGATATTTGTTACTCTTTTACACAATAGTTATTGCCTGAAATCTATGTAAAATTGGACAAACGGATATATAATAGTCTGCAATAACACATAGGCGACTTTTTATTTGTGTAAAAATAAATTTCAGTATGAGGACTAACCGGGAGGCTCCTGTTCAGCAGTGTGTTTCGGAAGATAAAATCATATTTCAATGTAATGTGACTTTGTTAAATGTTTGTGTTTCTATAATTTTGTTATGAGAATACTGAATATTCTCAAACAGAAATTATTAGAGAACAATTTTTGAATGTTTTACAAAGTTAGTCATGGTCAAAAATTGTTTTCATCAAGTAAAATTGTTATAGTAGGTTTTCGTAAAAATAGGTGATTTACCGTTTCTAATATGTGAACGATACAAATTATTGGATTAATAAGTAGTCTTCCCTTATAACGAATGAATTAGTCATGTCAAATTATTATTTGTGACGTCATAACCTAACTAACCTCGTAAACGGTACAACAAAACGAGAAATTATTTTTTAATATTCTACTTCAAGAATGCAATATTTTAGCGTACGCTCATATTAAAAATAACTGGCTAACTTATTTCTAGTAAATAATCAAACAATAACATCAAACGAGATGTTAAAATATATACAAAATAATTTTGTAATATATCGCCATAGCCACTCGACGCCATTTTGAAATCAACACGGCGGGAAGACGCCGTTCCGTTTTGCACAGAAAATAAACAAATCGTGTGATGTTATGCTCGGTATTATGCAAAATAAACGTATTTATAATGTACCTGTACTCCTGTAATGACTTCCAGCAGCTCAGCAAGCGTTACAGGCTTGTCTCCATCCATCATTACAGTGTCTTCTAAATGAACTTGGCCCTCGCTTGTGTCTCCCATACATATTCGGCATCTATCTGAGCCATCTCCACGCACTATATGAGACACTAACGCCTTTATATCCACTTGCCGGCTCATTTTCGGTACTTTATTGAAAAACCAAAAGTATTTCAGCAGTATTTCACGTATTTCTTTTAAATAAATTCTCTACGTCACATGCGTAGCCGAAGTTTCATGTAACTGAATTTGTTTGACGTTTTGATGTTTCGTTTTAGAGGTGTCCAAGTGATCAGTCATTTTTCAATCGATTCACATTGTATGTAAAATCTAAAAAGGAGATCATTTCGGCTCCATACATTTTTGGACATCTTCTGAAAGTGCCAGCCAACGAAAAAAATGTTACGTATCATTAGAACTACGTTATCGGGTTTTTGGGAATTAGGAATTTGACGAATTCTGAGATTGGGGAGGGGGGTAATTGGGTTTCCGGTAACCTCACTGTCACTCACACTGATGGACACTTTTGCACAGAATTAGGACGTTTATCGCTATAAGGTCTAGAAGATGAAATCGTAACATTAAATGTTAATTAGGAGACTACAATTGTCGGAGGTTGAGGGTAGATTTTCATGTTGGTGCCGAAGCCCCGTTACGGAGAAGGATATGGAACGAGATGGTTTTTAGTCAGTAACGAGCTGGCACGGCAGTGCCAGTGAGTGGAAGGGATTCTACGTCCCCAGAACGAGACGAGTCGTTTGAAGATAATTCAACAAAAAAAAACTACAATGAAATCTTTTCGCATTATAATCACAATTGCCTCAGCTACGTTATTCTAGCAATATCAACATTATTTTGCGTTTGTTAGCACTTTAAGAAAGCAATAAATGTATGAAAATGATGAACCTTCAAACTGGTATAACTTCTTCATCATGGATCCTACAACTTTTTGTCCATATATATTGCATATAATTGCTATTGCTCGAAATGTCTAGTTCTCACGATACGTTTAAATTTTTGCGTCGGCATTTTCAGAAAAGAGACCCCAAAATGGTCTCCATTCAAATTCAAATGTATACATCATTATAATAAATTTTTAAGTGATATAAAAATACGCTTGATATCCTTTTAACTAAATTACTCGTAAAAAAAGACGGAACATTTTTTTCAATCTTTATTTCATCAGCATTATGATCACAGTAGGTATACAAAAATAAACCTAAGTATTAACTATAATCAAGTGCTTGAATCTTGTAAGAAAATATGTACTGTAAAATGGCTCATAACTAAACATGAATATTCAGAGCTTATTAAGTAACTAAATATACTATTATAATCATTAGAGATACGAGTCGTAGAAAAAAATAATGCAAGTTTTCAGATGCAAATCGATAAATTATTTAAATTTTTATATAATTTAATAATCGATATTCTAATTTTAGTACATCTCTAAGGAAACCGTTCCATTTCTCTCCAACAGCCAATCAGAATAACGTTTAGTTACTACACCTAAATTCTAATCCCCTCATGAAGGTTAAAAATCTCCACTCATTTCTAGACCCTGTTATTATTCAGTATGTTATGTATCAAATAATTTAAAGATTTTATTGCTGGTATTTAAAAAATTCAGAATCAACTCAGAAATAGTAGATAAATTATATAAATTCAGTAATTATTTTTGTAATTTATTTGCCAGTTTCGAGGAGAATCTCTTTTTAGCGAAGTATGACAACTCTGTGGTGAATCAGCTGTCAAAGTCATTCAATTTTTGTTTGTCGGAAATCTTAGTCAAAATGGTAATTTAATTTAATTTTTTTAATACAATCCTTGGTTATTTCGTGTTTTAAATAGCAATATTTTATAAAGTGTGATATAAATTATACGACTGCATAGATATTTCGTGTATTTTATGTGAATCTAACTGTGAAAAAATGGTTTCAAATCTCGAGGGTTATCTTTTTAGAAATTTTTAAGTCCTGGTGTATTTTATAATAATTTATCGATAAATACGGCTGATATGGGTATGAAACAGTGTCCAGATCATTCTAAATGTAATAAAAAATATCCTAATTATGTATTTCATTGATAAATAGTCCAGTATTAGTCGTTCCGGCGTAAATATGATTTTCATTTGTCATTGTCTATGAAGAATGATTTTAGACAACAACTGTTCATGTGACTCGAGATAAAACTTGTAAAAAGTTTACTTAAAACCTTTTTGGTTACTTAACTAAGTAGATATACTAAAAAACCGCCGAAGGAGAATAAAAATTTCAACCTTTGTTTTTTAATAGAATTTTAAATTATTAGTTTTCAGTTCTTTAAAACTTATATTTCTCATTAGTAACTCTGATAAATCTTGTTGTTAGCAGTTCTAAGAACACATTTTAGTTAAATCCTGTTACTCTAATGAGAAAATTTCAAATCTTTGTAGGAGGTCTTTTTTTTGGTTATAAATATTACAATTTAATTCTTCGGTTACATTAGTCACCTTACTAACCTTTAAATTCATAGTCATATCCTCCTTTCATTACAATGAAACTTGAAATCTTCTATGACCATTGGTTACTGTCTCTGTTTTAAATCAATCTCTATTTTCTTTACCTACATGCTAAACAAAACTACTGAAAGGCTACAAAATTTAAAGTTGTACATAACTCATTGAAAATTGTTGAAAACATCCCCTAAATTTGTTCGAATACAAAAGTAGGCTCTAAGTATTGGAAATTAGCTACTTCCGCGCGGTTTCACTCGCTTTGCTCGGCGTCTATTAATCGTAGCGTAATATTTTATAGCATATAACCTTCCTCCATATATATATAGCATAAATGGGCTATCCAACAAAGAAAGAGTTTTTCAAATCGGACCAGTAGTTTCGGAGATTAGCACCTTCAAACATACAAACAAAAAAACAAACACCACAGCTCTATAATATTAGTATAGATAAGGTCTATAAATGAGTTAGGGGATGATTTTTAACAGGTTAAATTGCCATCTCTGTCATTTACAAACAATTTGTATCGACAGTAATATATGTTCGACTTAAAATTGATTGTAGTTTGAATATTTCAGCATTAGGAGACATTTTCTACCAGGTATTTCTATTTATCTTAAGGAAAGGATTCAGTAGTCAGTAGGGCATCAATTTAAAATCTCAGTATCTCCTGCCCTATTGATGTCTTACTACCAGTTAGACACTGGTAGTAAAAAAAAAAATGGATGTGTTTTGACACAGCATAGATTAAGAAATTATATTCAAGCTACTTTTTACACTGCTAATTAGACATAGAAGGAATATTTTACAATCCTATCTTTAACATGTTTTGAGAAGGTATTCATCTCAAGCGATGGCAACAATGCATGTCTAAAACGCCGGCAAATATTGCAACTGGATGAGAGATACTAACTCAGCCGAAGTACGAAATGTATTCGATGGAATACCTTCACAAATAACCACTAATAATTTTAACAATCTCTGGCTCAAACAGGCAGGCAGATAACTGTTATCAGCCGTTTATCTATCTAAACTATCAGTCAAAATAAAATTAAAATTTATAGTAATTAAACACTATGGGAGCACCAGTGACGAATGATAGAAGAGGATTGAACAGTTTCTCATTAGAAAGATTTAACCGGCAATGTTTTCCTTACAGCAACCACAGATTCTAGTACTGAAAGAGGGGACGGACCAGTCCCAGGGCAAACCCCAGCTCATCTCCAACATCAATGCCTGCCAGCTGGTCGTAGATGCTGTGAGTACCACCTACGTAACATTTCTGTAATAAAATTTTAATGTGTATTTTTCTTGAACTACTTTAAAAGACATTCAGTCTGTATTTATTTCTGGTATGTTTTGCAAGCCAATGATTATAACACACGGATCCAATTTCTGAACAGAACTGTGAGGATCTTGATAGTAGACATGAGGCTTGAAAGTCAAAATAAAATTCAACCAGTCCACATACAGGCAAATTGAAAAAGTCACAATACAATTTTGTGTTGTGTTAGTCAGTCCATCTGTGAATTTAGTTGTTCATTTCAATAACCAAGATGACGCGAGAAGTTAAACAATTTTTATAATAACTATTGTGAGATTGAATTAACTAAAAATAATGGTTTACTTACATAAATTATAGTGAGAAAAGTTCTACTAGTTTTGTTTATGGAATAGGCCGGTAAACGAGCAGATGGATCACCTGATAGTAAGCAATCGGCGTCGGCCACCCGAAACACCAGAGGTGCGGTGAGGTACATGTCTACAAGTGCATTACCGGCCTTTTGGGTATTAGGCATTTGAGGTTTATTAGAGAATCGGGTATTGGGGAAGGGAGTAATTGGGCCTCCAGTAACCTTACTAACAACGAAACAACGCAAGCGTTCGTTCACGTCAGTTTTCTGTGAGACGGTCGAGCCGGTCCATTCGGGCCGATGCATGGCTCTCCCACACTTAACCAATGTCGAGCCACAAAGGGACCAGTAGGGTGTGTGACACGCCGCGACCGCGCAGGCTTCTCATGACGATGAATCCCTCTGTGACTCGCAACTAGGAGAGATTTTCTTAGTATATTTACGTGTGTAAACCGGTATTTTTAGTTTACTTATAGTATTTATTTTTATTTTAAAAAGCTTCATGCACCCTCAATGTACAAGTGGGCCTAATACCATAGGCATTCTCCTTCAGCCAGACCTTTGGGTGATGCAGAGGCAAAAACAATGGTTGATGCAAGAAGAACGCGTATTCAAGATCTATAACCAAGAGAAATAATTAAACTAAATCCCTATATAAACTTACATGTATATGACACAACATAATTATATTACATATACTACTTAGACGTATCATAATTATACATAGTATATTGATAGTTACGACTCTGCCAATCTCTTCAAAAGTAGCTTCTGAACCCTTCGCGTGAATGACAAATATTTATCAATTTTTATGATATTTTTTTTGATTGATATGTTTTTTATGACACAGAATCCAGACCTTTAATTTTACAACACTCATACATCAATAAATTCGAATAACTTACTATAAATTGATCTTGCTATGTAACCTTCTCTTCCAGGTTCGCACAACCCTCGGTCCTCGTGGCATGGACAAGCTGATCGTGGACCACAACGGTAAAGCCGTGATATCCAACGATGGAGCCACGATCATGAAGCTGTTGGACATTGTCCACCCAGCTGCCAAGACCCTGGTTGATATCGCTAAGTCACAGGATGCCGAGGTTAGTTTAAATAGCTAAGATTTGTTTAACACATGGAGCTAGACAAAACCAATTCATCATCATCATAGTCTTGTTTTATTATGATCACTAGCGACTCGCCCCGGCTTCGCACGGCTACAATGCTTATGGAATTTACGACATCACATTAGAAACCTTTACATTTAATTGACTGCCTCGTTGGCCGAGTGGTCGCAAGTGCGACTGCTGGGCAAGGGGTCTCAGGTTCGATTCCCGGGTCAGGCAAAGTACCACTGGGTTTAAAAAAAAGAATGTCAGTAGTAGCATGGACTCTAAAATTGTGCTAGTAAAAGGCGTGATGTTATGTTTATACTACTGGGTTTAAAAAAATCTCAGTAGTAGCACGGAGCCTGGAATCGTGCCCGGTATATAGCAATAGGCTCACCCCCTATTACATGGGACTCATAACATAAATAGTGATAACTGGGTGTTACATTGTACAGTGGCACCTCTGCTTAACCCTTCGGGATAAAAGGCGTGATGTTATGTTATGTTAAATAAATAATTAAGTAGTTTTTTTAAACAGATTTCATATTTCCCAGCCCATTTTGTGTCTGCTTGTCTCTGTTTTATAATAAAGTTGTAACATTTTTTCCAAGGTGGGTGATGGAACAACATCTGTGGTGATCCTAGCTGGTGAGCTCTTGAAGAGACTGAAGCCTTTCGTTGAAGAAGGTATGTAAGATATGATTCAGAAACTTTTATTATGGTATAGGTCTGCAAATAAGTAGACGGATCACCTGATGGTAAGCAATCGTCGTCGCACATGGACACCTGGAACACCAGAGGAGTTACTAATGCGTTACCGGCCTTTTGGTGTTGATGGGAGGAGATTGGGAGTCTGGTAACCTCACTCATACTTACTTGTTGACAGAGTTGTCGGAAGTGCGACTGCCGGGCAAGGGGTCTTGATACCCGGGTCTGGCAAAGTATTACTGGGTCTTAAAAAAATGTCAGTAGTAGCACTGAGTCTGAAATTGTCCCCGGTATATGGCAATAGGCTCACCCCCTATTACATGGGACTCATGACATAAATAGTGAAAAGTTGGTGTTACATTGTACAGTGGCATTAAGTGCCGTAATGTATACACCTCTGGTTACCCCTTCGGAGATGAGTTACATTTACAAATGATTATAACAAACGGATCCAATTTCTGATTCTCTTTTGAGGATATACTCAATTAAATGATGTTTTCCTAACATTTTTACTCTAATACATATTTAGAAACATTTTGTTTTTAATATTTATATTTTAATTTGTTAACAGGAGTCCATCCGCGTATCATCGTCCGTTCAGTCCGTGTGGCCGCCAAGCTAGCAGTGGATAGAGTCAAGGAGTTAGCCGTTAAGATCGACAATAAGTCTGCTGAAGAACAGAGGTGAGTGTTTTTTAAAGAACAATAGGTTGCGGTCACCGGTGTCCTCGCGGTGTATGACAGTTTAAGTCATTTTATATTTTATAAGGTCGTGTGATGGCAGTGTAGAATATATTTTTGACACCGCTGAACTTGTCGTGGGTGTCGTATACCCGACTAACAGGTTCACTGTCCACAGACCACATACGGTCTGTAGAGCAACTTACATACAAGTCCACAGACTGTATGTGGTCTGTTTGCCGGTACACATACCACATATGGTCTGTGGACTCACGAGGTGATTTTTACCGCCCTGGAAGTACTAAGAGTTCACAGACCATATGTGGTGTGTATATATAAAAAGGAAAATAAAAGGTCATATATATTTTAAAACACTCATGTACACATTTTAACCACAAATATACCAACTTTTAATAAAAACGTAACTGGACTTATGGACCATTCCTACTCTGGAACCTGGACAGTGAACCTGCTAAGGAACTAAATATCTGAGTTTGTTGGTTGTTCAAAGCGAGAATCAAATAAGAGGTCTTGGGTTCAACTCTAGGGTCAGTAATTTGTAATTGGGTTTAGGAAATTTGCAAGCCAATGATTATAACACACGGATCCAATTTCTGAACAGAACTGTGAGGATCTTGATAGTAGACATGAGGCTTGCATTAAAACTTAAGTAATTTTAAAAACAAAATATTCGTTAAATACCCTGTCCTCCCTGTTCCTCATGGGGATGGGGGATCCCCAACCTCCCTGTCCTCCCCGTCCCTCATCACCCATCCCCAATCTCCAATCCCTAAATGGCTGGCGCTCGCACTTGTAACTCTTCCAGTGGTGCGAGTGTCCATCTTGTACCGCCGTACTTATTGCTTGCCATCAGGTGACTTACTCTTGAATCCAATTCCGATCGATCGACATTGATATTGTGTCGTACTCTTGAGTTACATTGCATCGGTATTGCGTGGATATTGAATGAACTAAATGGTATTGAGTTTGTCTTTATATTCCGTACTCTGAATGCTATTGTAACAGCTACGATTGTGGTTGTATAGTGTTGACATTGAATAATTATTGAGATTTTATTGGATTGAAATTGCATTGACATTGAGATTGGTTTCAAGAGCAAGTACCCACGTGATCCGTCTGCTCGTATCCCCGAGGGGGTAGGCAGCCTTCTGCCTACACCTTCGGGGATAAAAGACGTGATGTTATGTTATGTAAACGATTTGAATTAACATTAATAATGTACTATAATATTACTTATTAAATATTTGTAAAGAAAAAGGTTTTCTTAATTTTTTAATTGATTACTTTGTCAAATAGTCTTTGTTTTTTTTTAAAAACGTCAATATGTGACTTTTGTGTTAAAGAATTTATAGAAGAATAAAACATTAAATGTTGTTTTATAAGACTAAATCGTATTATTTAGAATGAAATAAAACTAATGTGTTGTGTAAAATTAAGAAACGACTTCTATAAATTCGTTAACACAAAAGTCACATATTGACGTTTTTAAAAAAAACAAAGACTATTTGACAAAGTTGTCAATTAAAAAAATTAAGAAAACCTTTTTCTTTACATATTATTATATGATTATTTATTAATTATTTCCAGAGAACTGTTAACAAAATGCGCCGCTACAGCGATGTCATCGAAGCTGATTCACCAGCAGAAGGGACACTTCTCCAAGATGGTGGTGGACGCCGTACTGTCCCTGGACGCTCCTCTCTTACCGCTGGATATGATCGGTAAGACGGAATAAAAGAAATGGCTTCACACCACATTTCCGATCCAAAAATAACGATTTCGATATTAAGTAAAATCGCGGGTTACTCACGTGAATATAGAGGTACTGAGAAAAGCTCTACTAGTTTCGAACCACAGAGGGGTTCTTCCTCATGAGCAACGTGCGCGGTCGCGGCGACGTCGCGACCATATATTCACGTGAGTAACCCGCGATTTTTAGTTAATTTAGTATGTCTCACTATAGTTATTATAAAAACAGATTTCGATATTATATTAAACTGTCAAACACCAAGCGGTCACCGGTGACCGCAACCTATTGTTCTATAATTGTGTCTACAAAACCGGTACTCGACGACTTAACCGTTTGTAACCGACTTAAAAAAAAGCAGGCGGTTTTCAGTTTGACTTGTATCAGGTGACCCGCCAGCTCGTTTGCCGGCTTATCCCATAAAAATATCCCAAATTTTGGCATACCTCTTTCGCTACATCGGCATTCATGAACCTCTTGTATGTCGGTATTTAGGACACAATAGAAAACGCTTTGTGTCTCGCGTAGACTTACGCTCCGACATACAATTAAAACGTTGCCCCCACACTAGGATTGTCTCTTGTGCCGTGGGTGCGTTTACAAACATTTATACTTTTATACTGTCGCGGAGCCCTAAGAAATGGGAGCCCTAAGAAGTATGTGTGGACTAAAATTAGAGAAAGGTGTGGATTGAAAGATGATGTAGTGACAAGGATTGAAAAGGGAATGTTACGCTGGTTTGGACATGTAGAAAAGATGGATGATAGTAGAGTAACGAAGGAAGTATACAGAGCGGATATGAATTGGGCCGTCGGTAGAGGGCGCCCTAGACGGACATATACTGACCAGATTGGCGATATATTAAAGAAGGGCCAAATTAAAAGTACCCTTAACCGACGAGCATGCATGAAAAGATTGATGACTGTTAATGAAGCGAAAGAGGTATGTAAGAATCGTAGTAATTGGCGTTCCTTAGTCTCTGCCTACCCCCATGGGAGACAGGCGTGAAGTTATGTATGTATGTATGTGTACTGTCGCGGAGAACCTAACGGGTAACCGGGGCTCCGGCTCGACGTGCAGGAGAAGGAACGGGGTGGTTTTTAGTCAGTAAGAGTCTGACACTCCCTCCCGCCTCACCCAGACGGGAGCAGAGCAGGAATATAAAGCGAAAAAGCTAATTTGTTTGTTTGAACGCGCTAATCTCCGTAACTACAAGTCTGATTTGCGCAATTATCGAGGATGGCTATAGGCTATAAAACATCACGCTACGACCAGCAGCTGAGCAGAACGTGTGAAACCGCGCGGAAGTAGGTAGTTTTTTAATCAAAGTTGCTCCACACTAGGATTTTCTCCTGTGTCGTGGGTCCGTTTACAAACATACAAGTTCACATACACAACACACACTGACACGGAACTACAATCTGTGGATCACACAAAGTGTTATTCAGTGTGGGAATCGAACCCGCGACACGTTGCACGGCAGCCGGTTGCCCAGCCACCGCACCAACCATACAGTCAAACTGTTAATCTCTTTAAATAATTTTCATATGTAATTGTTCACAGGTATCAAGAAAGTGTCAGGTGGTGCTTTAGAAGACTCCTTCCTGGTGTCCGGCGTTGCCTTCAAGAAGACGTTCTCCTACGCTGGGTTTGAGATGCAACCCAAATCGTACGACAACTGCAAGATTGCGCTGCTGAACATTACTCTTGAGTTGCAGGCTGAGAGGGACAATGCTGAAGTACGTATTGATTTCTTGCTCTTTGTTTTAGAGGTCATTCATAAATTACTTCACACCCATTTTAAGTGTGGGAGACCTATGCTTCGACACTGCTGGGCCGGCTCGACCGGAGTGATACCACCAACGAGCAGAAAACCGACGTGAAGCAACGCTTGCGTTGTGTTTCGTCGTGTGAGTGAGGTTACCGGAGGCCCAATCACCCTCCCCTTCGCCAATCTCCCCAATCCCTGAATCCCCAACGATCCTCAAACTCCTGATCCCCAAATGGCCGGTAACGCACTTGTAACGCCTCTGGTGTTCCGTGTGTCCATGGGCGACGCCGATTGCTTACCATCAGGTGATCCGTCTGCTCGTTTACCGGCTTATACCATAGAAAACACCAATTTCATGATTGTTTGCCCCTCCCCCGTCCTTGTCACAGCTAGTCACACTTAGAGACCCCCATCCCCCTGTGACGTCACATTTTGCAGAATTACGTATGGTATAGGAGCTAGCAACGTTTTCGAGAAAGAATTTTACATCAGCTGATTTTGTGATATGTCGTCCTTCTTGCACTTTCGGTTAGAGTCTGGGCTATCTGGCTGGCGGTAGCGGTTGCGTTCTTTAGTGCGCATCCTACCTGTCCAGGTAATAATCCTGGATTTTAAAAACATTTTAGAAGGCGTAATTTTTGTATGTAACGTATGGCACATAGTTAGCATTGTCAAAAATGTCTGACAATAAAAAAAGTATTTCAGGTAGACTTATTTAAAAACAAAAAATTAAAAAATAAAAGTAAAAGTAGTAAAAGTAAAAGTGGGTGTTAAATTGTACAGTGGCATTAAGTGCCGTAATGTGCACCTCTGCCTACCCCTTCGGGGATAAAAGGTGTGATGTTATGTACATTTTTAAACAAGTTATCATCCTTATATGTCTTGCTTGAGCACTTATCGTAGTGGGTACTAGGTCCACCTATTAAATAAATTAGATGACTCAGTTCCCAGCCATACTTAGGGCTCTCTTTCTTTCTTTCCCGCAGGTCCGAGTAGACAACGTGAAAGAATACCAGAAGGTGGTGGACGCAGAGTGGCAGATCCTGTACGAGAAGTTGGCAGCGCTGCATGCCAGCGGAGCCAACGTAGTGCTCAGCAAACTGCCCATCGGAGACGTCGCCACGCAGTACTTCGCGGACCGGTGAGTTGCAATACATTACTGTTTTAATCTTATACTATAACTAGCTACTTCCGCGCGGTTTCACACGCTCTGCTCAGCTCCTATTGGTCGTAGCGTGATGTTGTGCCATCCTCGATAAATGCGCTATCCAACACAAAAAGAATTATTCAAATCAGACTTGTAGTTACGGAGATTAGCGCGTTCAAACAAAAAAACAAAAACTTCCGCTTTATATAATAGTATAAGATACAAGTCGCGGAGAACCTAACGGGTTAGTAGCAGGGCTCCGACTCGAAGTGCAGAGTTTGAAACTCCGTCCCGCCTCACCCAGGCGGGAGCAGTCATTCGATGATTTTACCTCATAAAAAAAAAACTATAATGTAAAGCTGAAAAGTTTGTTTGTTTAAACGCACTAATCTCCAGAACTACCGGTCCCATTTCAATAATAGGGTATTTTACTGTATTCGAGAAAAAATCTAAAACTATATTATTGAAATAGCTTAGGCAAAAGGCAATCGGTAAGTGTAGTTTTAGTTCATAAAATAACAAAAGGAATTTTTAAATTCAATTCAAATTTTTCAGGATTTTTTAACTGTTCTATATTACCACGAAATAGCAGCCATCTTGTTATTACGTCATTCGCCTATGTAAACAAAAGTGACAGCTTGACTTGTGTTTTCTTGCATGAAATCTGGAGGGTACGCAATCAGGTTTCAATCGAATCCTTTTTACTGAACCCATTAATTTATACTTCAGGTAATTTTCCATGTCGTGTTCCAACTGAAATATAAGTCGTAAGTGAACTAGTAGCATAAGTTTTATTTTTATAACCTCTAAAATATGATCTTTACACCACAATAAATTCATTGCAATGGAAGTTATTGCAAATGAAAGATACTTTAGATGAATAATGTATATAGATACTTACATCAAAGTGATCTTCACAATAGTATATACGGGATTTATTGTGTAATTGACTGAGATCTCTTCCGGCAACTTCGAACCAAGTTTTTCGCACTTCGATCCACAATTTGTTCGGTGTTTTAACACTAGTATTCCTGCATTCCGGAACACCACACCAACGATAAGTCGAATAATAGCTCATATTTGAGAGAAAAAACAATTTAACGAAGAATAACAACAATAGCTCAATGTTTACATAGCAAACTGAGATCACGACCATAGAGAAAATATGGCGGCCTTTACTTTCGTCAAAGCGTGGGAAATTTGAAAATGTAAATTTTAAATGCATTTTTAGGGTAGTTAGCGATTGAATAAAAATTTTGTATTTTTTTTAGTACTTCACTAACACCATAGAATCAATTTGAGAGACTTTTTAAAAATGAGTAAGATACCCTATTCTTTGAGTTTTGGATAGTGCATTTATGGATGAAGGTTATAGGTTTTTTTTATGGCATAAGCCGGTAAACGAGCAGACGGATCACCTGATGTTAAGCAATCGGCGTCGCCCATGGACACTTGGAATACCAGGGGCGTTACAAGAGCGTTACCGGGGATTCACGGATTGGAGAGATTGGAAGGGGCGGGGAGGGGGGTAGTTGGGACTTTGGTAACCTCACTCACACTGCGAAACACAACGCAAGTGTTGCTTCACTATGGTTATCTGCTCGTTAGTGGTATCACTCCGGTGGAGCCGGCCCAGCAGTGTCGAATCATGGCCCTCCCACACACCACACAATACTTAGAAAATGCAATTTATTCACATGACTTCGAAGACAGTCGTAGTTTTAAACCACAACTGGGCCTCATAATCGTGTACTTGCCAACTAGTAAAATTCAATACTTTTTTCGAACTGTCAAAAATGACATTTATGAATTTTGTACGAGATTGTGTATTGTGACGTCACGTTTTTTAGCGTCAAACAACATGCGCTTATTTCTTGAAAATTTGCTGTAAAAATACTAAAATTAAATTGGTCATAAAATCAATGAAGGAAAGTGTGATTATTTTTTAATATTTTATTGTATTGAACAGTCGAAATAATTTATTTTTGATCAAGTCAAATACCCAATTATGAGCCAACTGTCCATAGTTGATATATGAATACAGTCTAAAGTCAAAGAGTCCGGACCGAGTATCTATCTTCATTGACGGACTATTTCTTTTTATTTTTCATAAGTACCTGTGTATGATTTAATCAAACGATATGTTTATATTAAATTCGACTTTGATTCCACAGTCTGTGTATATATCTAAATTTAGTATTCCCTCTGTACAGCAACATGTTCTGCGCGGGCCGCGTCCCCGACGAGGACCTGAAGCGCACGCAGCGCGCGTGCGGCGGCGCCGTGCTGTCGTCCGCGCGCGACCTGGCGCCCGCCGCCCTCGGGCACTGCGCGCGCTTCACGGAGAGACAAGTCGGCGGGGAGCGGTACAACATCTTCACTGGTCAGTACTTTATATTTTGTTTTAAGGTTCTGCACCCATATTGTATCAATATAGCAATAGACTAAGACCCCACTATCTGTACGGCTGCCTGTCAGCCTGCTGCATGTATATTATGAATCATAATAGCTAGGCAGTTAGAATTTGGAAAGCCAAACTCAAAGCATGGATGTCAATTAAACCACAATTTGGTACTTTTGAAACGTCAACAAATACATAATAAATAATAGTCTGTCAGTGTGTTCGTCAGTGAAGCTAGATGCTCATTCCAAAATGTCGATTCGAATGGAGAATAACAAGCAAGAAAGTCCATTAATTACTCTTTTTTATAAAACGACCGGGGATATTTTCCATAGTCAATAATATATTATATCGACTTCACAATATATTTAATTGTAGTATTTCGTAAATGTGCCCCGGTAAATGGCAATAGGCTCACCCCCTATTACATGGGACTCATAACATAAATAGTGAAAAGTGGGTGTTACATTGTACAGTGGCATTAAGTGCCGAAATATGCACCTCTGCCTACGCCTTCGGGGATAAAATGGTGTGATGTTATGTATTATGTTATTTCGTACAAATTTAATGAAAAAGTTTTTTTAGAAGTTGGTTTCTTTGTTCGAATTCTTTTGTTCCTTCTCTCACTAATTACATTTAATTCCAAATTAATCCCTTCTATTTTCCTATCCCTGATGCCTTAACTCCTCTCTCACAGGCTATGATAAAGAAGTCGCGCCTGCTGGTAAGATGTATCCTCGTTTTCATTGTAGATTACCTATGTATTTAAATAAAATAGACTTGATTATTTCTTGCGTCGTAGTAAAACTATAGTGTAAGGGCAGAATTGATAATCACCGTAAGTGCGGGTCTGCGGACGGCGAGCATGGATAGCTCGCCGTCCGACCAGAACCAGACCCGAGCGTTAGAGTTAGCGTAGCGCTTAATTATACCTCTAGTTCTATTACTACAAATTATTTGTACAATGTCAGACACGGTACGATATGTAAGTACAACTTACAATTGCCTTTCAGTATTCGCGCGTTAGAACTTGTTGAATAGATTCTTTATTAGCTTTATTGGAATCGGCCCACGTGGCAAGGGTTGAGGCGTCATGCACACATAAATGTCGTACAGTCGGTGGCGCTGTGTGTTGGGTTGTTCCGTTCCCAATAACAAGGTTGACCGGACCAATTGCTGACATACACGTCATACTCTCACGGTCAGGTCGGCTCTCCCATCTTGTTGGTGGGCTGATTTCATAGACCCTTCGAAATAGAAATAAATAGAATTAGATAATGCCTAATTGTTATGTAATTTATACTTTTTAGTAATAATTATAGATGTGGTTAATTGTAGTGTGTAACTAACCTTCTTTACTTTATATAAATTGACTAGATGTATTATAATAAAAGAATTGTATGACAAGGGCACGGACCTAGAGTCCGTGGAGAATTAATCTGTGATATCATAAAAAAAATGTTTTTAAACTTAAATTACATGTAGATGTAGCGAAAGACGTATGCCAGAATCGTGTCTATGTGTCTGCCTACCCCAAACCGAGATAGGACGATATTACTGTATGTATCTAAGAAAGATCTAGATAGACTTAACTCATACCTACCCCATCATACTTTCTCTTTTATAGGTTGTCCGGCAGCAAAGACCTGCACATTAGTGCTCCGTGGTGGAGCTGAACAGTTCCTGGAGGAGACGGAGCGGTCCCTGCATGATGCCATCATGATCGTCAGACGTACCATCAAGAACGATGCTGTGGTTGCCGGTCAGTCAATTATTTTATGGTTCAGGGTAGCGAGTAGACGGATCACCTGATGGTAAGCAATCGACGGTCATAGACACCCGGAACACTAAAAGAGTTACTATCGCGTTGTTAGTCTTTATTGTGGGGATTGGCTGCACATAATGCAAGCGTTGATACATGAAAAATGTCTTTGTTAACAGGTTTTGACAACATTATTTAGCCAATGATTATAACACACGGATCCAATTTCTGAACAGAACTGTGAGGATCTTGATAGTAGACATTAGGCTGATGCTAATATTAAAACTGTCCAATCCCCAAGCAGTCTGGTGACCACTCTCCACTTACACCATTATAGACCTTATAACTGGTGTTTAGAGACTACTTTTGTTTCATTGTATGAATAAATGTATTGGATTTTTCATACTGGAGTATTAAGAAGTTAAATTTTATCAATGTATTAATTGCGAACTTTCCTTAATCAATCTTTCGACTGTTCAATACAATGAAATATTACAAAATAATCACACTTTCATTAATTGATTTTATGACCAACTTAATTCTAGTATTTATCCAACAATTTTTTAACAAATAAGTATGCTGTGTGATGCTAAAAAAACGTGACGTCACAATACACAATCTTGTACAAAATTCATAGAAAACTGTCGTTTTTGACAGTTCGGTGCGAAATCTGGCGGCGCGCGTGATACCGCTCGCACGTTAGATTCGTTCGCTGGTGGCCGCATAGCTTTATAATGTTTTCATAGATTTTAGAATTGCCAAGACTTTTGAAACTAACACAAAAACGTCAGTGGCGTAGCGTGCCTTGGGGGGGCTATTAAGTTTTCATTTTTTATTTAAAAATTTGTACCTTGAAGGGTAAACATTTCTCACAAGAGATTGTTTTTACATAAAATACTTATAATAAATGTGTGAAAACCGAAAATCTTTTCAGGCAACTCCTTTATTAGCGTTCCTTAGCGGACCTTAATTACTTTAATTTTCTTAAGTTTCTGCCAACCTTTGAACGCATGCTTTACGCGGAAAAAAAAAACATTTTTTTTTACTTTTCTGATTACTGAAATAGTATAGAAATTGGGAAGTTTTTATTAATTTTTACTTAGGCACGTTGGGGGGGCCCTGTACTCCGGAGGCCCCGTATAATTGATACGGCAGATACGGCGCTAGCTACGCCCCTGAAAAACGTATAGAAGACAGTTTTACGACATTATTTACTAAATTACCTTTACTTCTACCCCTAATAGGTGGCGGTGCTATCGACATGGAGATCTCGAAGCATCTCCGCGAGTACGCCAAGGGTGTTGCCGGCAAGGAACAGTTACTCGTCGCGGCGGTCGCGAGAGCATTTGAAGCTATTCCGAGGCAACTATGTGATAACGCAGGATTCGATGCCACTAATCTACTGAACAAGCTGAGGAACAAACATCACAATGGTATGTTTTTTTTATGGTATAAGCCGGCCGGTGAACGAGCAGACGGATCATCTGATGGTAAGCAATCAGCGTTGCCCATGGACACCTGGAACACCAGAGGCGTTACAAGTGCGTTACCGGCCTTTTGGGGATTAGGAGTTTGAGGATCGTTGGGGATTCAGGAATTGTGGAGATTGGGGAAGGGGAGGGTAATTGGGCCTCCGGTAACCTCATTTACACAACGCAAGCGTTGCTTCACGTCGGTTTTCTGCTCGGCCGTGGTATCACTCCTGTTGAGCCGGCCCATTCGTACCGAAGCATGGCTCTCCCACACTCAAAACGTACCGTTCATGATCATAATCTAACAGCAAAAGCTTAATCAAAATCAGCAACAGACTATACAAGATTGAGTTTTTCTCCACACTTGGCAATCGAGGTGGAGATCGCAGTATAAAAGGTTCAGGTTTATCAGACAGAGTTGCTGTCCAGTCTCTGACAAATGTACAGTCCCTTTATCGTCAAACAAATGACGTCACAATTGGGATGATTACATATTAAAGAAGGGCCAAATTAAAAGTAACCAATGAGCATGCATGAAAAGATTGATGACTATTGATAAAGCCAAAGAGGTGTGTAGGAATCGTAGTAATTTGCGTTCCATAATATCTGCCTACCCCCATGGGAGACAGGCGTGAAGTTATGTTGTATGACACTCACGAAAAAGACAAGTTGGTGACGAAAAATGTGGCGTTGTTTTTTTTTCTTTTCTCGTCAATTAGCAAGCCAATGATTATAACCACACGGATCCAATTTCTGAACAGAACTGTGAGGATCTTGATAGTAGACATGAGGCTTTTTATACTTCATTCTTTTGCAATAAGGTCCAAAATCCATAAACAAAAGGATAAAATTTGTTTTTTGGCTGTATTTACTGAATTCTTTACTTTATTTCCTTGTAAATTATGTTCAAAATCAATTAAACATTAATATTGTATTTTCCAGGCGACATCTGGTACGGTATCGACATCCAGAAGGAGGATATCGGCGACAACTACGCGTCGTGCGTCTGGGAGCCCGCCATTGTCAAGATTAACGCTATCACTGCCGCCTGCGAGGCTGCGGCCCAGGTACGTAATACTTTATTGTAGAGACTAGACTAGACTAGACTAGACACGGATACAAACTCAAACTCAAAAGCATTTATTTCAATTAAACCATAATTTGGTACTTTTGAAACGTCAACAAAAACAAAATAAATAATAGTCTGTCAGTCAGTGAAGCTAGGCGCTCATTCCAAAATGTCGATTCGAATAGAGAAGAACGAGCAAGAAATTTTATTCGTTACTCTTAAAAAAAAAAAAACTGTTTTACACTGCTCTGATACATATTACTCGCTGCTCGGTTCCTATTGATCGTAGCGTGAACTCAAAGTCAAAATCATTTATTTCAATTAGACCAGGAAGGCACTTTTGAACGTCAATGACATAAATATAAAGTGAAGCTATTTGCTCATTCCAAGGTGTAGATTCCTATGTAGAAAAACGAGCAAGAAACTCCATAGGTTACTTTTTTTCAAACGGGTTCACAATACAATTTTTAGTTACATAGTCTTATTGGTTTAATAGAGCTTCCTAAATTTTATTTTAATGTCCGTCTGGTACATTAATTTAAAACTTTAGATACGTATTTATTCTTTTCTCACAAAATTAAATACTTTTGACGATATATTAATTTGAAATATCGTGGGACGTCACACGGAGTTTTTTTGCTCATTCTTCTGCAAATGAATCTATAGCTTGTAACTAGCATCTGACTTCAGTGACATAATGACGGACAATTCAATTTCAACATTTCGAAACTAATAAGTTTATTACAAGCCAATGATTATAACACACGGATCCAATTTCTGAACAGAACTGTGAGGATCTTGATAATAGACATGAGGCTTGTTTATTCGATTCCTCTTTTTAAGTATCTGGATATCTCGTATTTATTTTTAACCGACATTCCCCCAAAAACGAGAAGGTTTAACTCTTTCAGTCTTGGCGGTCACTGTAACTAGGTCACTGTATTTCTAAGAAAAGGTAGTTAACCTTTTCTTAGAAATTCAATTTTTGAAGTATGCTTCAAATTACTTTGCATTGGTTTTTAAGCATTTCAGTATAATTGAATAAAATATATTCGTAACCAGTTAAAAGTGTGACTGAAAGAGTTAAAGCGAGAAAGAAAGAAGAATCTGTATTTCACGCTAAAAAACAAGTGACATGTACAGATGTTTCTATAATAACTATCGTGAGACATACTAAATTAACTAAAATCGCGGGTTACTCACGTGAATATACTGAGAAAAGCTCTACTAGTTTCGAACTACAGAGGGGTTCTTCCTCATGAGCAGCGTGCGCGGTCGCGGCGTCGTATATTCAAGTGAGTAACCCGCGATTTTAGTTTATGTATAGATGTGTTATCATATTAGTAGGTACTGATGGATAAATGTTCATGTCCCAAGTCTGCTGTGAAATGGGACCAGTTCAGCATGTGCAAGATAGGTCCTTGCGCTGGTATTCTACTTTAGGTTCTGATTATTATGTTATTTACTTATTTTCCACAGCCTCGTTGGCCGAGTGGTCGCGAGTGCGACTGCCGGGCAAGGAGTCTCGGGTTCGATTCCCGGGTCGGGCAAAGTATTACTGGGTTTTTAAAAAAATTCTCAGTAGTAGCACGGAGTCTGGAAATGTGCCCGGCATATGGCAATAGGGTCACCCCCTATTACATGGGACTCATAACATAAATAGTGAAAAGTGGTTGTTACTTCTGTGTGCACCTCTGCCTACCCCTTCGGGGATAAAAGGCGTGATGTTATGTTATGTTGTTAATTTCCACCTCTCTTCCGCAGATTCTCTCAGTCGACGAGACGATAAAGAACGTCAAAGGCCAAGATATGCCGACGGCGGGAGCCCCGGGCCGTGGCATGGGACGTCCACGCATGGGCTGATGACGTCACTACAAACACCACTCACGCTTTACCACTATTTCTTGACCGCCCCCCGTTCAGACAGAAGCATAAAAATATGAATTAAATACATCCTTAATTTGAGGTTGGCCCTATTAACCTCTCTATCTTTAAGCGCCTAATCCCGAAAGGCCGACAACGCATTTAAAACTCCTCTGCTGTCGCGGGTGTCCATGGGCGACGCCGATTGCTTACCATCAGGTGATCCGTCTGCTCGTTTACCAATCTTAAAAAATCGGTTAAAACATATACAGTTGCATTTTTTTTATACCTCACATAGACAAATTTTCGCGGTGCGTGGCGACTGGGCTTCTCCCAGTTGTACAGTCTCTTTTGTGCCTTTAGGCTTAATTCATTCTGTCTCCTGCAGTAATTCACCTAGGGAAGTGGAAACTATCGTTTTTTTCTTCTCCTCTTATAATATCTTCTGATTCACTTCGTTGCAGGAAGTTCGTTCGTTCAGTGTTCCGGTGTTTTCATGGTTGTATCTACTGTAGATCCTAGTTTACAGGACTTGCAGCATGCATACAGTTGCATTTATTTGATACTAGCTTTCCACCCGCGGCTTCGGACGCGCGGTGGTGATATTATACAATACATATATCTCTTCCTCCTGAATCAATGTTTAAAAAAACCGCATCAAAATCCGTTGCATAGTTTTAAAGATCTAAGCATACAAAAGGACAGAGTAAAAGAGATTATGTACTGATTTACTGATGGTGCTCCATGCAGGGTGAATTATCATCAGGTGTACAGCCACGAACAGTCCCCTGCCTCCCCCAGTCCCCCCAATGACTACACATCGCGAGGTTGGAAGCGACCTGCATATAGCGACTGTCGCAGAACTTTATCAGTTCGTCTGTTCACCCTTTTACATATGTAATTATATTTTTATTGAATGATTACTTGGAATGTATAATTTTTAATTTTACCAAACAGAACTGCGGGCGGTCTCTTCACGCTTAGAACTAAGTTATTATAGTATTAACTATTAAATATTATTAATTATAATAACTAATTAATACCAACGTTGTTGTTTTATTTATTAGGTACTTCCCTCTGAAACTAAAGTATGGTTTGTAATTACATGAATGTGATGTAAAGTCTAGGGCTGTCTTAGACTATGCTGGGGCACGCAATAAGGGCTCGTACTGCGATGCGATTTCGTGCGACAAGGCGTCCCCCAGGGTGACCATTCCTTCGAGTTCGACGACCGTCAATCGTACTAAACGTATTTTAAATTGAAAACTAGGTCGTGACATGGATCGTAAAAAGAAGTGTGCACTTTTGTTATTGCTTAGGAGATACAGGAAAAAGAAACAAAGAAGATTTTGGGAAGATAAGATTTTGATGCGCGATGCGAATCAATTCGCAAGTTGTTGCGATGCTTAGAGGGAGCCCGCACATTTTTGCGATGCCACGTCGCATCGCAGTTTTATGTACATACGAGCCCTTATTCGGGGCTCTTTTTTTATATTTGACTAGCCTTTACCCGCGGCTTCGCTCGCGTCACAAAAGGATAAAAAGTAGCCTATGTAACATATACCAATACACACAGCGCCATCTATACCAATAATTTCGTTTTCCCTCGAGAATATCAAATTTATCCGGCATAGAAAGTACCCTATTATTTAATCCGGACTTCTAACTTTACGTCTGCAAAAATTCAAAGCAATCGGTTTAGTAGTTACGGCGTGAAAGCGGAACAAACAAACAAACTCACTTTCAGATTTATAATATTAGTAAGGATGGGCCGACGTTTGACACCGCCTGGTGGTAAGCGATGATGCGGTCTACGATGCAGCACGTCGTCCCATAAGCAACTTATACACTCGGGCCTTCTTTTGATATGTTTCTGTCTATTTACAGTTGTCCTACACTAGGATTTTTTCCTGTTTCCTGGGTACATACATTTACAAACATAATTTCACACCCCAAACAAACCACAAATTATGGTTTCTGGTCTAGGTGTCACCCCTATACTTATTATACTCTATGCGTGTATGTGAACCTAAGAGTATAATATTCAAGATACCCGAAACAATAATTTGTGGATCGCACAAAGATCTGCTCAGTGCGGAATTTGAATCCGCAACACGTTACGGAGTAGCTGGTTGCCGCGAGTGTGTCCGTTTGTAGAAATTGTCAGTCCTTCGGGGCCCGAGGAAGCGGGCCCTAGGCACGGGCCCTGGGTTATGGCAAAGTCGGTACTGCTAAAGACTTCTTTGGCTTAGGTACTTCTATTCTAGGATCGCAGTGGGTTAGCGCTCTGTAGTTTCTGTATACAAGGGCGTTATGTATAAACATGTACTTCCCCAAGCGGTCACCGGTGACCGCTCTCCACTAACTACATTATAGACCTTATTTCCAATGTTTAGAGACTACTTTTGTATGAACAAATTTAGGGGATGAATTTCAACAATTTTCAACGGTTGTATATGCCAACTTACTATCTACGAATAATGATTTACTGCAGGAGTGTGTACTCGCGCTGAGCAAGCGGTCGGTTCGATTACCGGGTTGGAGAAAATAGAAAAGTTACGAAGTATTTTCTGTTTTCTGAAAAAATACTGTATTATGAGTTCAGTAAATAGTACTTTTGTCCAGTACCTATATTAGGGCAATAGACTTACCCCTATTACATGTGACTCAGAACATAAATACCTAGTGAAAGTGGGTGTTACATTGTAAACATGGACCTCTGTTTACCACATCGAAGATAAATAAAGGCGTAATATTATGATAATTATGTGTAACAACAATATAATCGGTTACCTTGGCCCGTTCGTTTCAGTTCGCAATCTGAAGTGCGTTGAACCATTAATTAATGAACTAGTACTGCCGTGCAATTTCACTCGCATATTGTGTTTATAGGAGTTGGAACGAGGGTGCTTTTTAGTCAGTAACGGTCTAACATTACACTACCTTCTACGCCCCCCAAGACGAGAGGAGTCAGTTGAAGAAATTCTAACAAAAAAAATACTAATGCGAAATCTTTTCGCATTATCATCACACAATTCCTTCAGAATCTTTATTCTAGCAGTATCGATGATTATTTTGTGTTTCCTAGCACCTTTAGAAAGCAATAAATGTATAAAAATGATGAATCTTCGAACTGGTATAACTTCTTCATTTTGGATTCTCAAACTTTTACGCCATACTATTGCTCCAAATGGCTTGTTCTAACGGTACGTACCTACCTACAATTTATTTTCGTTTCGGCACTTTCAAAAAAGGCCCAATAGTGTATGGAGCGAAATGATCTCCTTTCTTAAACACCTCTGCTGATCCCACGGGTATGAGCAGTATCCCAATTTGTAGGGTCTAGGGGTTTCAGTTAAAATAAACTAAACGTAAAATAAACTAAATAAACTATGTATTTAAAAATAACCGTCTTTTACAATCTCCTTGAATAGAGCAACGTCTTCGCTCCTACACCGTTTTTCCGTCTGTCCTGAATCTCTATCATACCCATTCATTCCGTCCGTTCGGATTCATTCACTCAACATCTTACATTACTTTACCCAGCATTCGGATACACACATACCATCCCATACTCGGCCGTCCTGACCTACTGTCTGCCCTCAGACATCACTTTTCATCTCGCTTATACACATACAGCTTTCCACTTTACCTGTAAGTAGGTATACATTACTACATCATTACAATTTGACATCTTAGAACATCTTTAATCTTTAATTTAATAATCTTAAACGTAAGAACAGTAACATTAGACAACTTCAGTAAGATATTTAACAATAAGTACTTATTAGGATTTACAGGTACAACATAACCAATAACAATATTATTTAAAATAACCTAAACATATCATCATCCTCACCTCAACAAATAATGCACACTTGCCTGTTATTCTTTAATCTGAATCACTCGCATAATCTGGCCAAGGTTTCATGTAGTCATATGAGGTGGTGGTTCTCTTTGGCCCTTCAGCCTGTGGATCTGCTTTCTCTACATCATACCGGTTGTTCCGTTTAACTTTGATAATCTTAAAGGGTCCTAAAAACTTGGCTTTTAGCTTCAAACAAGTACCAAATTGTGTCCTCTTGATACAGACGAGATCTCCTTCTTTATATACCCTGCTATCCTTTCTTCTTTTGTCAAAGTTTCTTTTGTTCTCTTCTTGAATATCTAATATTTGTTTCTTTGCATGTGCTCGAAGTTCATCTCTGTTTTCCATATAACTATTTCGTTCTTCTTTTCCTAGTAGTTCTAATAATTCAATATCTTCTTTCGTCTTCATTTTTACTCCAATCAGTAACTCAACATATCATCACGCCTTTTATCCCCGAAGGGGTAGGCAGAGGTGCACATTCTACCACAGTACAATGTAACACCCACTTTTCACTAGTTGTTATGAGTCCCATGTAATAGGGGGTGAGCCTATTGCCATATACCGGGCACATTTCCAGACTCCGTGCTACTACTGAGAATTTAAAAAAACCCAGTAATACTTTGCCCGACCCGGGAATCGAACCCGAGACCCCTTGCCCGGCAGTCGCACTTGCGAATACTCGGCCAACGAGTCAGTCATGATAACTTGGTAAGTACTGAAATCAATGTTTTATGTATTCTTTCTACTTGTTCATTACCTCTGGGGACACCAGTGGTAATTTTAATATGGTCTATTCCTTCTTCCTGACAATATTGTGCAAAATCATTACTTGTGAATGCAGTACCTCTATCAGAGATAATCCTCCTTGGATTTCCGAATGTCTGTTGATGTACGGCAAGTTTATTCAACACTTCTTGAGCTGATGTAGTCTTTGTTGGAAACAGCCACACAAATTTTGTAAAACCATCAACAAAGGTAAGTATGTAGTTGTACTGCTTACGTGTTTCACTTAGAGGTCTAATATGATCAATGTGAAGTGTGCCAAGTGGTGTTTCTCCTTTTTGTATAGGATGCAGGAATCCTTCTTGCCTGCCTTCTTTTCTGGAAGCTAACAAGCATGGTATGCAATTAGCTATGAAATCTTCAACTTTCTTTCCCAACTTTGGAATGTAATAGTCTTTACTGATCGATTCAATTGTTTTCTTTTTAGCGAAATGACCTATCTCATGAGCTCTTCTGATTATTTCTATTTCCATCTTCTGTGGTACGACCAAACATTTTTCTGGACCTTTGCTTAGTATACCTTCATGCAGATAAAAGTCTTTATATGGTTTTTCATCAGACAGAATCTTCCTAATTGCCTGGAGACCATCATCACTCTCTTGAGCACGTCTTAAGTCACTATGCAAATCTGTGAAAATTAAACCAATGTACGGGTTGCGGCTTAAAGCATCCGCATGTTTCATCTTGGTGCCTTCACGATGTTCTATGGTGAAGTCATAATCTTGAAGGAACAATATCCATCTAGCTACCTTAGACGATATGATAGAATCTTTCTTCATCAAAGTCGACTGGAATGCTTTACAATCGGTAACTATCTTGAATTTCTTACCATAAAGATAATGCCTGAATTTCTTTATGCCTTCTATGATGGCGAGCGCTTCTAACTCGTAACTGCTATAACGACTCTCTGCATCAGTTTTTCGTCTGCTCGCATAGTGTATGGGATGAAGTTCACCATTACCGTCTTTCTGCAATAATATTGCTGCATACGCTATACTTGAAGCATCTGTATGTAATTCTGTTTCAGCATTAGGTTCATATATCTTTAGTACAGGCTTATTTGCAAGTTTCTTCTTTAGTGTATTAAATACTGACTGATGTTCTTCATTAAATATAAACTTCTTTTCTTTTCTTAGTAGATCTGTCAATGGTTGAGCTATCAGTGCATAATTCTCTATGAACTTTCTTAAGTATGAGCAGAGACCTAAGAAGCTGCGCAGTTGCTTCTCATTTCTGGGCTCAGGGAATCGCATAACTGCCTCAGTCTTCCCTGGTGATGGCATTACTGCACCTTCTTCAATGATGTAGCCTAGATACTCCACTCGTCTCATCAAAAGTTGTGACTTAGACCAGTTGATCTGCAATCCATATTCAGAGGATATCTTCAACATTTCTTGTAACCTTTCTAGAGCCTTCTGCTTATCCAATGCTGGGATTAACAAATCATCAATGAACACCAGAACAATACCTCTTGTAATTAAATCTCTGAAAATTATCGAGATGAATCGTGTAAAAACTTTAGGACAGGTTGCTAACCCGGCGTATGGAGCGAAATGGTGCTCGTAAGAATGAGCTTATTTTCACCAACTTTCCTTAAATTTTAAGCAACCCCGAAGCTAAGATAGGTGATACTTAACAACATTTTGGTTTTCTCCACCTCATGTATGACAGTGTGGCGACACATGTCACAAGTCAACGGATGACGTCATAAAATCCTACATCGCACATGCGAAGTTTACATTCGATTTAACACGAATAGAAAATCCCAACGAGCAACTGTTGGGCAGAAAGCCCGCCAGGCACGATCACCTCACCTCGCCTGGTCGGAGGATCCTCCTTTTCCGATCTTAGGGAACTATACTCTCTGTTCCCTAAAGTGGTGACCCCGACGTGATTGGAAGCAACCTTCACTTCACGGAGCAGATCAGCAGCACCGTCATCCGTATCGCCATCCCTCTCATTCATCATTTCTCCGCTGAGCAGTAATCAAGTCGCAGCCAACCAGCATCCTCAGCCTCATCAGGGACCACCATCGCCTGCAACGAAGTTGTGCAGCCTGGTTCTTCCCTACGGCCTCACCAGCGTCTAGGCACAGCACTTCTGCACACGGTTCTGAAGGACATCTCCTCCCGTCAACGCAGACGCCAGCCACTACGCACCTACCGTCGCAGCATCTGTTCCCCGACTCACCGTGGGACACTGCGAACTCATCTCTCCGACTCACTGGAGTATCGCCCTGCACCGCTCACCCGACTCACTGGGCACTCAGCGGCACAGTTCCGACTCACTGGAACTAGGGACTTTCTACACTGGCTCTGGCACCGCTCATCTCAAGCATCGACAGCCGTCTCAGCGGGATCGACCTCCGGTCTTGGGAGGGAGTGATGTGGCGACACATGTCACAAGTCAACGGATGACGTCATAAAATCCTACATCGCACATGCGAAGTTTACATTCGATTTAACACGAATAGAAAATCCCAACGAGCAACTGTTGGGCAGAAAGCCCGCCAGGCACGATCACCTCGCCTGGTCGGAGGATCCTCCTTTTCCGATCTTAGGGAACTATACTCTCTGTTCCCTAAAACAGTATGAGTGACACTTAATAGTATAAGTAAGGATCTAGTTTATTTAGAAGATGGTTTAGGCTTGGTTAAGAAAAATGGCTATAAGGGAGTGTATATTCAAGTTTATGAGTTTCCGCGGAAAGGCTTCGGCACGAAATGTCGGCTCTCGCGGAATGATACCACGGCCTCACAGTACACCCAGGGCCGTCTGAGACTACGCTGGGGCTCTTGGGCAGGCAATAACTCGATGCCCTTTTGAACCCTTTCGTTTGTTTTAACTTTGCCCCGCACTAGGATTTTCTTCAGTATCATGGGTGCATTTACAAATACTCAATTTCACATACACATCACACACAGATCCGGAACAACAATATGCCTATGTGACATATACTAATACAAACAGCGCCATCTATACCAATACTTTTGTTTTCCCTCGGGAATATCAAATTTTACTGGGATAAAAAGTACCCTATTATTTAATCTGGACTTCAAACTTTACGTCTGCAAAAATTCAAAGCAATCGGTTTTGTAGTTCCGGCGTGAAAGCGGAACAAAGAAAGAAAAGAGAGAAAGAAAAACCATATTTTGCCTATGGTCCGTCGCAGCGCAAAAGGCTGGAGCTCAGCTTAATACCGTGGACCGGGCACAGAGGCTCGAGTCCACGGCGCTGATTTTCAGCACCAGCCCGTTATAGTACGTACTAGTTATACACCTACGGTAACGCTGTTCGGAGTACAGCATGTTGTATATAATAAATTAATATAAAAATGAAAACAAACAAACAAACAAACTCACTTTCCGATTTATAATATTAGTAAGGATTTGATAGCTGGTTAGTTGCCTACTTGTGTTGTAGGTACATGGTAGATTTATAACGGTATCTTTGTCTGTATTGTGAATTTAAAACAACTTGTTTAGGTGCGAGGTTAAGTGACGGTTGCGGATATTACAGGCGCTTGAACCTGTAGATAATATAATGTTAAATTTAGCGAGTTCTAGATGTGTATCTCAGGTTACCGGGGCTCCGGCTTCAAGTGCAGGAGTAGGAACGAAGTGGTGTTTAGTAAGATATAGTCTGACCCTCTCGTCTCATCCAAGGCCATTGGATGATTTTCCTCCTTCAAAAAAGATATCTACGACTGCCTCGTTGGCCGAGTGGTCTGCCAGGCAAGGGCTTCGGATTCGATTTTCGGGTCGGGCAAAGTATTACCGAATTTTGAAAAAAATCTCAATAGTAGAAAGGAGTCTGAAATTGTGCGCGGTATATAGCAATTGGCTCACCCCCTATTACATGGGACTCATGACACAAATAGTGAAAAGTGAGTGTTACATTGTACAGTGGCATTAAGTGCCGTAATGTGCACCTCTACCTATTCCTTCGGGGATAAAAGGTGTGATGTTATGTTATGTATAAAAAATACGTATCTAGGTAGATACTTGATCTATAATTAATATACAGATTCAATTCTATTTCTGGTTTTATTTTCGGTAGGTATTTTAAAATACGTGCATGGGGCTGTGTCATTCATCAAGTGGTCGACTTTACAGCTAATAGTTAAGAATTCGGTTCCCGCGTCATACATGATACTTCGTCTTCGTCTTCGCCCGCTTCTCATGCACGAGGACGCTAGTTCGAAACCTACCAACGGCAAGTACCAATGTGACTTTTACCGAGTTATATGTACTCTCTAAGATTATTTAGACACCACTGACAAACGGTGAAGAAAAAACATCGCGAGGAAACTTGGACTTATAATTTCGAATTATAAGTTTGAAATCGCCAATCCCCATTGAACAAGCGTGGTCTTTGGTCACCAGTGGGCACTTATAGGCTGTTCATGTAGGTATTATAACAAGTATGGGACTATCTCATTAATCAAGTGGTCGACTTCACAGCAAGTGGTTTGGGATTCGATTCCGGGGTCGCGTCGGCCAAAATATTATTGGGGGACTTATAGTGCTTTTGGAAAATTCTTAATAAAATGGATGTGCAAACCTCTGGTGAGTACCTTCGGCGTGACGAAACTGACGAAGACCATTTGAAATATTGATGAAATCGGAAACACAGTAAATCTTTATAGGTAGTAGATACTTAAATTAAAACCACTAATAAGCAAACTATAACTGTAACGGAAAACTAAATAGATAGGTAGGTACTTACGTATATACCTTTTTTTTGAGCGGGGAAATTCATCGAATGATTTCTCCCGCCTAAGTGAGGCGGGAGGGAGTGTCAGACTCTTACTGACTAAAGACCACCCCGTTCCTACTCCTGCTCTTCGAGCCGGAGCCCCGGCAACACGTTAAGCCCTCCGCGGCTCCGTATCGGTATCAGCCCTACTGGGCTGGTCTGGTCTGATGACACAGGTACGTATATACCTAGGTACTAAAATTACGACTGCCTCGTTGGCAGAGTGGTCGCAAGTGCGACTGCCGGGCAAGGGGTCTCGGGTTCGATTCCCAGGTCGGGCAAAGTATTACTGGGCATTTTCAAAAATCTCAGTAGTAGCACGGAGTCTGGAATTGTGCCCGGTATATAGCAATAGGCCGCTATTATATGGGACTCATAATATAAATAGTGAAAAATGCATGAGACATTGTACAGTGGCATTAAGTGGCATAATGTGTACCTCTGCCTACCCCTTCGGGGATAAAAGGCGTGTGAAATAAAATTACGATTAACTAAAAATGACAAGTTACTCACGATGCATGGTAAATATACTGAGAAAAGTTGTACTAAATGCTGGTCAGAAGGCTAGACTGCGCACGCTCCTCATGAGGAAGAGCCCCTCTGTGGCTCGAAACCAATAGAGCTTTTCTCAGTATATTCATGTGAGCAACTCGACATTTTAAGTTTTTTTTTAAATTCCTTTTTAGTTTTAGGGACTTTTATACCGCACAGCGTATGTCAGTCCCATCGTAACCTAATTAGTGTATATAAATCAACTAGAGATTAATGAATCAGAGCCCTGAAGGTGAATAACATTAGTCGCATTATCAGTACCTACTCGGCCCATGTAATATTTTATGGAATGTACCTACCTATATCGTTCTTGTTCAACTTCAAGTCCCTGAGCAACGTATTCCTATCAGTTTCATAACATTTTTCGTTAATTCAGTGTCTTACGATAGTTAAATTATAAAAAATACAATTTTCTACGATCTATAAACCTCGTTTGTCGTGCAGTTGCAGTCGCTTCGCAAAAGTGCGACTGCCGAGCATTGGCTTTCGGGTTCGATTCTTTCAGTGTTTACTAACTAATTGTTATGCGCTATTCTGCGTAATCCTTCAGAAAATAAGTATATAATTGACGATGTAGCTAAATGTAGACCTGTATAGCAATAACTAGGTAGGTCGGTCTGTCTATAAGTAGGTAAGTACTTATGCACCTACTTTAGTATTCAAATGGGTATATTTAGGTATCTGATTCAACAATTCATTGTGTCGCGAAAATTCTCTAAGAATCTAACAATTTATGTAATAAACAAAGCCGAATCATTAAGCAGTTAACTATTGATGCACTAGGTATTACTCAATGCAACCTCGAGCATTATATGCCGCGGGAAACTTGTAATTATATATGTTGATGAAAAAAATCTCCATCCGATTGTTACACCACAGTACTTCGCCAAGTGTTCGTGAAAAAACACGCACTGTTGTTAGATTCATACAAAACACATCTTTTGTTTAAAATTCCTAAAAAATACAATGTTAATTTGATAATTTTCAAAAATATTTTTATATATTTACTTTTAGTTTTTAATTTGAAAGTGTCAAAAAAAGGCGGCAAAAGATGACGTTTGAAAAAACTGCGTTCGTGTATTTCGTAATTTTCGTTTTATCGCTTTCTCATATTTCGGCTTGGACAATCGATTTGCCTGAAGTTAGAAAAATTTTGTTTGAAAGAAACGAGAAACATAAGGATTATAAGAAAAATGACTATGATGATTTTCTAAGAGAAGATCAAAAGTTTTATAGTAATATCGAAGGTAATAGCAAGCACCATGCTGAGGATTATGAACACGTTCATCATTCTTACGATAAAGAGAATTACGCTGAAGAATATGGATATCATACTTATATGGAGAAGAAAGTAAGTATTAATTGAGTTTTACTAGAAATCATATACATCTGATAAAAAGGTTGCCCTACAGCAGAATTTTCTTGTTTTTTTTTTTATTATTATTTTTTTAACAATATCTGTCTTGTGTGTGTATTGTTAATTGCGGGTGCCTTTTAGAGGGGGATTAAACCTAAAAAGCGCCTTAGGCAAACATCTCAGTTCGATTTAAAAAAAAAACAGTTCTCTAGGACCCGAACAGTAGATGATGCGCGCGGGAGTAGCAAGATTTATTAGGGGTGTTTTTGTTTCTCGTATAAAATCACGGACTAAACTTAGTTTAAATACAATATAACTTTGCAAAATGATTAATGAGTTTATTGTTTAAATAGTTAAGTGCCCATTTGTTTCTAATTATTGCGATAAAATCAATTAATAACATCAATCTTAGAGTTCCTGTGTGCATACCGGATTGTAGGTAATATGGAAACGAAAGGAACTTCGATGTAATAAACAAAGTAACTTTTATCCGCGGTTTTACAAGCGTGAATTAGACTCAGCCGTTTACCATAAGGGCACCCGCGGCCCGAGCTCAGGGGCCCCTATCCTCAGGGGCCCCGAGGGCCCGACAATTTCTACGACAGACACACACCTGAGCTGACTGTAAACCGACACATGCGTACTGCCTTCAGAACGGGTCCGCTCAAACTGTTGTGGTTCTTTCCTCAAGAGGTCACTACAGAAAGAACTTGCACGGTTCTCACACATAATCTTTTATACATATTTGTCTGGGTTTTAAAAGAGACAGACATCTGAGTTTGTTTCGGCATTTCTCAGAGTAGTCAGTTAGGAAAAGTCGACCTCATCGTTCGCTTGATAAAATTGACGTGTAAAATTGCTGCCTTGTAGCCGTAGCTTGTATTTGCAGAAATAAATTCACTTGTTTCACCTGTTTGATTCTCGTATAGAGTAAATCTTTGAGTGATTCACGAATTGTTATTTCGGGTCTGGGTGTCATGTACACTGAACTCGTATGTTTATAAATGCACCGACGATACAGCAGAAAAACCTAATGTGGCGCTACGTAAATATAGGAACATTGGAATTGATTGTGAGCCCGAGGGCCGCAGCGTAGTCTAAGTCGGCTCCGACTAAATTGTGTCCTTCACCGCACATACAGCTTATGTATAAGAAAACGTACGCACTTCAAGAAGAATAGATGAGTAGATAAAGTGCTAATAGGCAACAAAACGAACAAAATATACTTTCAATGTCATGGACCCCAGCAGGATAAGTAAAGTGCGGGAGAGCCATGCTTCGGCACGAATGGGCCGGCTCGACCAGAGTGATACCACGGCCGAGCAGAAAACCGGAGGCCCAATTACCCTCCCCTTCCCCAATCTCCCCAATTCCTGAATCCCCAACGATCCTCAAACTCCTAATCTCCAAAAGGCCGGCAACGCACTTGTAACGCCTCTGGTGTTCCAGGAGTCCATGGGCGACGCCGATTGCTTACCATCAGGTGATCCGTCTGCTCGTTTACCGGCTTATGCCATGAAAAAGGATAACTTTTAGGGAGGTGCATCTGCACCTACGCATAAAGAATTACATACATACATACATAACTTACGCCTGTCTCCCATATTATATATTTTTTTATAAATAAATGATTTGAAACCGTAAGCCGTAAAAATTATTAAAGCAAGCAAAATGCTTCTCTTTTTTAAGACATAGTACTTGACCCCTTTTTTAGCTTTCCATAAATAGCCATCCATGGTAATACATTCTCTAAGATTCTGAAGTTTAAGAACTTCGAAAATAAAATACCCATCATATTATTTATTTATCTACACAACACAAACAATACACAGGAAAATATAACAAAACAAAAGTACTTCTACATAGGTACTGCATATCCCATAAGGAATTTCTTCTTTAAGCTCTGCGAGAGGAGAAATAAATACATCAGACGACACAGTGCAACAAAAAAACTAAAAAAGAAGACAAGAAAAAGAAAATCCTATTTTATGAACTTATGAACCAGCCCTTTTTATTGGGTGAATCATTCAATGATTGCTCCCGCGTTGGGTGAGGCAAAAGGGAGTGTCAGATGTTACTGACCAAATACCAGCCCGTTCTTGCTTCGACCCGGAGCCATGGTAACTCGCTAGGTCGTCCGCAGTCCCGATTTAGGCCAGCCCTAAGCATTCCATTTATCACAATCAAAACCTAACCTAACGTAAGATCACAACTGACAGCTTTGCTGTGATGGTTCAGACAGGTTGGTTTTTTGGGACAGGTTCGGAGATTTTAAAATTGAACCAACTTCAAACACTCGTGGCGGTATCAACCAGGAAATACAACTTTTTCAGGGAGTGTGGGCGGATTCGAAAATTTGTTTATTGGCCCGGGGGTCTAGTTTTGGAATATAATTGAAAAACATAAAAAAAATAAATATATTTTATTCTTTTATTTCAATTTTACATAAAACATACATTTTAAATTTTGCGCAGAGCTTAAAAATAAAATGCTGATTAAGCTTATAAAAATCTTTTTCACGTTTACCTACGTGTTTTCCAAAAATATCTCGAAAACTAGAGCCAAAAATAATCAAATTTCGAACCTGTCCAGGGATCCGCACATATTATCTGAAAGATGGACAGAGTGGGGGTGACCTTGGGAGTGTTGGGTGAAGTGGGTGTATTGCAAGCGTTCATAGGTCACGGTAACCAATTACTATACGTGTGCTTTTCTTGTCACGGTCGTGGTGAACTGAAAAAACTGGGCCCACTTATAAAGTCTCCAAACTTAAAACAATAAATGTGCTTGTTGTTATACAGTGTGTTAAGTTAAACGAGGGACTTATTGAGGGAGAGTATTCAGTATTCGATTCTCGTCCCGAATATGTAAAAAACCTATAACCAAAATTTTTGAAGTAATTGTCCAATAAAAAAAATCATCATGAACACTGAGCGCGCAACAAGTGAACTTGTAAACAGAAACAGTACTTACATAAAGTAAGTCGCGTTGCAAAACATGCGCCGATCTTGCCGAAAAGGATAGAAACCGTAACCCGTAAGCGTAAGCGGAAGCGTTTTTATGGTTCTGTCTGTTATTTATTAGTGTTTTCGTTTTGTTTATATGTTTGTTAGGTTCATGTGAGTATACACTATTATGGATTTGAATATGTCCCTCGTTTAACCTAACATACTGTATATGTAGTATTAATGGCGGTTTCTGGAGAGATTAGGTAGGTCTAGATTAAGGCTCAAAATACAAAAAATGTGAGTTTCTTTGTTTGGATGTATATATATATATATTTCTATATATCCGTCAATCACGCTGAAACTATTAAACAGATTTTGATGAAATTTGGTATACAGGCAGGGTATGGACTGATTTAGGTCATAGGACACTTTTATCCCGATTAAATGCTCCTATGGGATAAAACAGGAATCATATTCTACGCGGAAGAAGTGGCGGACTATAGGTAGTATGATATAAATATAGTCGAGCAAAGGATAGTCACGGGTTGTTGTATGACAACTCTCTAAAAACAATGAGTTTTTTCAAGGTTCACGCTGTAGTTCGAGACGGCAGCTATTATTTGGAAGGTCTTCGAAGGTCTTTGGAGGACTACAACGAATTGCTGGAGAGTTGTAACCGACGGAATGGTAGCGTGGTAAGTTATTACTATCCTTATAGTTTCATTAAGGTTAAGAAAAGATTCTCAGAGAAATTTTGAGTAATATTTAAAATAGAATTTTTATGTTGATCTTTTAAAATATAAAATTCTTATTCAGCCTTCCTCATTTGAGTTGAAGAGGAAAATTTTACTTTTCATCCCTAGTAAACTCCTCAAAAGTAACAAAATTATACTTTTTATAGCAGAGCTCATCATCAACGAACTCAACATGGAGTCCAGCGTACGATCCTCCGAATAACAGCTCTCCACCATCGGGATCTGAACCTCCCGTACTCAATTTCCGAAACTACGACAATTCTCCCGTCCCTTTGAAGCTTAACTCCTCAGATTCCAGTAGCCTAGGCATCAGACCAGGTCGGAGGAACATGTCTTGCGATGAGGCTACGGAATCCAGTGAGCAAATTAGGCGGTTTGCTGATCTAGCGCTTTGGGCTACTGGTAGACTCCAGGATTTGGCTTATGCGAAGAAGTATCAGAAAGTAAGAGGTTTTTATGTAACCATTTAAATGTTTAATGTAACAGAAGATGAGTCAATTGTAGTGCCCTGCTCCGGGCACGTTAAAACCTTGATTTTCAGTATAATATGTTATTTTGCATGTTTGCATGCAATTATCTAATGAATAAACCTAATGTGATAAACTGACTAAACTAACCATATTTGAAAATCGGCTAATCGCCTAGACAGAATTAATTACCAAAAATAAGTAGGTATATACATACTTACATTACCTACCTCATATCCTTTAGGACATATTGGATGGATTGGTACTGGATATTTTTAGCTGTAGCCAAACTCATGTTCCACAATTTACAAAGTCAAAGCCTTTATTTTAATTAAACCATAATTTGATACTTTTGAAACGTCAACAAATACAAAATGAATAATAGTCAATCCGTCAATGAAGCTAGGTGAAGTTAGGTGCTCATTCCAAAATGTAGATTCGAATGGAGAAGAACGAGCAAGAAACTCCATTCGTTACTCTTTTTAAAAAAGTATGTTCTACAATGTCTCTATTACATACAAAAATAGTTATTTTAAGTCCCTTTTTCAGACAGATGAACAAGAAGAGAACGAGCTGATACTGAAGCTGGCCTGGTTCCTGGACCGGTTGGCCTATCTCAGCGGGTACGAGCCTGACTTCAAGAAGCATTACTACGAGTCTAGGACCACTAAAAGTAGGATATTTTTTAACTATTAACAGTCTATTGAGAGCTTACAATAATATACCAAATTACTTAACCATATGTGACTGCTGCAGGCATTTATTAGCACCTCCCCTCTTCCCGTGGGTTTCGTAACAGCCGATTAAAGGACAATACATTTACAGACCTATATTAATATTTTTTATTAATTCCTCAAAAAGTGGATACAGTTTACACTTACGAATTAGATTACGAATCAATTCGCGGCCGAACTAGGCATGAGCCTGTATCTCGGCACTCAACGCCATTTTCAGGCAATAAAGATTTTTCAGAAAGTTTTTACAGTAACCTGATAACCCCGAGTCTTATAGGTGATCCCCAATCCACGACAATCCACCTGGGTGCTTACTCTTGAAATCAATTTTAATATCAATGCAATTTCAATCCAATATAATCTCAATAATTATTCAATGTCAAAACTATACAACCCCAATCGTAGTTGTTAAAATAGCATTCAGAGTACGGAATATAAAGCCAAACTCAATATTATTTAGTTCATTTAATATCTAAGCAATATGGAGCCAATGGGCGCCAGTGTTGCAACTGAAGAGTACGAAATTTGACAATGTCAATGTCGATCGATCGGAATTGGATTCAAGAGTAAGCCTCCAGATAATGGAAATTATGGAGAACAGGTTTTACTGATATAACAACAACAATATTGCTACAAAAATACAATTATAACTTGAATGACCGTATCCATTTTACTCGCAGGTACTCCAACCCTACCACCGATACCTCCGACCCTGGTGCCATCATCAGACGACCTCAACAAGGAGATGATGGACTGCCTCCGGCGCAAGTCTTCAGAACCAGCAACTGTACGCTGCCGGTATCCCATGGAGATACCTGATATGATGCAGCAGATTATCAATCAAGGTACGCGAGGGCGTTGAACATTTTTGAAAAAATAATTTTGTGCTTTGTTGGCGCCGTTGTGGAGCAAGAAGTGCTGTTTTTCCTAAGTTCAGCAGCCTTATTAAGGTTGTCAATTCACAACGACCATTTTATTTTGGATAGTATCAAACAAGCAGACATTTCATCTGGTGGTAAGCTATAGTCCCCCTCATGGACAACATCAGATAGAACAGGTTTTTTTTATGGCATCAGCCGGTAAACGAGCAGACGGATCACCTGATGGTAAGCAATCGGCGTCGCCCATGGACACCTGGAACACCAGAGGCGTTACAAGTGCGTTGCCGGCCATTTGGGGATTAGGAGTTTGAGGATCGTTGGGGATTCAGGGATTGGGGAGATTGGGGAAGGGGAGGGTAATTGGGCCTCCGGTAACCTCATTCACACGACGAAACACAATGCAAGTGTTGCTTCACGTCAGTTTTCTGTGGGGCCGTAATATCACTCCGATCGAGCCGGCCCATTCGTGCCGAAGCATGGCTCTCCTACACTTCTAAGCAATCAGCATCATCGACCGAAATTTATTCAGTAAGTCCAAAGAAGCGACTAGTCTAAATATATCATCGATGATAAATCTCGTCTTTCCAGGCACAACTCCAGCGCCCCCAAGCTCCGACGCAGTCGTCCCGATGAGTGGAACACCAGACAACGTGGCAGGACCTTCAGAGATCCTCATCGCAGCGGACTCCTCAGTCCCGCTTCCTCAACGATCAATTTTTAAGCGATCAACTGAATATACCTATTATTTTCCGACTAAACCTCTACATGAAGTTACTTACCCGGTTCCAATTGTCAAATTGATCAAACATAGGTTGTCCAATATTAAATCGGTTGTCAAAAGCATAGTAGAAAGAAGATTGGCCCATTTAGCTGAAAAGAAAGAAGAAAAACAACATTTTGAGAAGCACTTCGACAAAAGATCAATTGATGATAAAGTTGAAATGTCCAATTCGATCAGTCCTTTGTCAGTTCTACCTAAACCTGTTGTGAAATCTGTTGAAAAGAGGCCCCTAGATGCGTCATTACTTCTACATTATCCTGTGACTGATGTGTCTGTGATAAACACAAAGTCTTTCAAAAAACGGTCAATTGATGGTCACAGTATGACGTCAAATCATATCAATCAAAAGTCAAATTGGAAATTGTTTGACAAGTACGTCAAAAAGGGGCCGTTATTCAGAAAAAAGTTTGAGAATCTTTTGCCGTCTGTCAAAATGACGAAAAAATTGTCAAAATACCAAAGTTCTAAAATAAAATCGATTAACAAACGATTTACAGAAGATCCATTCTCGAAATTAGCGAATTACTACATCAAATACAAAGTTTGGGACAACTCAAATTCTATAACCTCGAAAAATTACGACGAAAAAAAGCCCGCCAATTTTGACGTCAAAAACCACTTGACAGTTCCGAAGACCGTTCAGAAACGTTCGCTATTCAATAAAAAGGTCGTTCACATGCACATACCGAAGCCTTTACAAATCGTACACACATACGTTCACTCTTTAGGAAAAGTTCACACAAAACCTACACTTTTAACTCATTTACAAAAACTACACGCAATTAGGCATAAAAAGCATGATAAACTGCATAAAATTATTAAAAGATCTTTGAAATATGAGCATATGTATTTGTCGCGAATACCAATGGACCCACAAAGAGATATTAGTTACTATGTTAAGAATAAAGAAGGGACGAACTTCAACCCAGACCCGGTGCAAGCCGCTCAAGTTAGACTAGGTCTGGAGCAAGTTTTTCAAACTGGTAACATTGAAGTTGTTAGAAGATTTGGCGCGAATTACAATCCTTTAAATCCCGCTCCATTTTATTCTGGCGTTATAGCCACTATGACAGATGCTTAGTTTTTTTTAGCTTTTTTCACATGTATTAATATTTTTTTTACTTCATAACACCTATTTCATTAAAATACATGTATGTACATACATAACATCACGCCTTTTATCCCCGAAGGGGTAGGCAGAGGTGCACATAGAAGTAACACCCACTTTTCACTATTTATGTTATGAGTCCCATGTAATAGGGGGTGAGCCTATTGCCATATACCGGGCACATTTCCAGACTCCGTGCTACTACTGAGAATTTTTTAAAAACCCAGTAATACTTTGCCCGACCCGGGAATCGAACTTCATAACACCTATTTCATTAAAATACTGTATATAATAATTAAGTTTATTTACTTTATATGTATGTTTTGTAATAAAGTTTATTTTTTAAATAAAGTAATTTTATTGCAATTTCATTAGGCTCATTAGCCATTCAGGCAGCCATATGTTTTATGTTCTATCCTTATCTCACTGTAAGTAAAAGAAAAAGACGGCAATATTTTCAAATTTCTTTTATTAAGTTGACATTAGAATTTATAATGTTTTAAGAACGAAAAAAAAGTAATCGATAACTTAGATTATGCTAACTTTTAACAAATATTATGATGATATTCGACAGACAGGAAACTCGCGGAAACTCAAAAATTAAAACCAGGGGTATTTTAAAACAACCTAACTTCTGAATAATTTAATATCTTTTTTACAAAATACTGCAAAAGTTAAAAGTGAACGAAATGAAACAAAGAATGAATATTTTAAAATTGAATGAAAGTGTTTTATCGTGTATTCGTTTTTTATCGAGTTTCCGTCTGAAAATATTATAAATACGAATAAAATATTTGCCTAAATATAATAATGCTTATATACTAGAGACTTTCATGTATTAAAAACAGTTTTTAATAGAAAAGTTGTAAGTTCAACATGTAACCTTTTAAAATACCGCATTGACTTAGTTTTAACTTATTATTGTCGAATTTAATTGAAATGTAATTTATTTCAATTTTACTTTATACTTTTGTATAATAATATTACATTCTTAACCCGTAAAAGGTTAAAAATTTAGTTACATTTTAAAAGAAAACAACTAAAAAGACCATGTTTCAAGTTTTTGGTCCCAATTTGTGACACCGTACCACGATCTTAGATTCGACCCATCATTTTCGCAACCTTAACAACGGTTGCTTAACTTTAATGTTAACAATAACATTTTAACATTTAACAATTGCGAATATAACAAGTTGCAATATAAATTTTTATATTCATATTTTAATAATACTTTTGAATTGGTATCTTCCCATAGGTTAAAAAATATTTTTGATAAACTACTAAAACATATTTTCGCCAAGATCGTGGATTGTTAAGAGGAATGTGTAATAATATAAACAAATAAAATGGGTATTTAAAAACGGCAATAACTATCCTATATAAATATGTACTTAATTAAGAAAAATAAGTTTTAAAAAGTAACGACTTTTATTCCGCGGTCATATTTAAACAAACGTCAAAAAAGCCCGCCAAACATAACCTCACAATAAAAGTCACTGTTTATTATAAACTTATTATAGTCAAGAAAAACGACAAAAATATGTATTTTCACATGATTCTTCGAAAGGCACGATTTTTAACAACTTATTCATTTAATTATACTTATTGTTTACAAAAAAATATTTAATGTATGTATGTATACTTGATAAAACTTATATACAAACTGACTTGTCAACGCTGTCAAATTGATGAAAAAGAGTTAAGTTTCAAATATTACAATAAAGTAAAAAAAAGTGTCATAATATACAAATATTATGTTACAATAACAAAAACTATTTTAAAGTAAATTAAACACGCTAATATCCTTAAAAAGAATAAGCAGAGTTGTGTCAAGGAATGTCTTAAAAGACTTGCATTTAAATCAGCATGTTTCATGGCAATTTGACAGTTATTTGACAGTGACATTACATATGACTTTGGGGTCTCTTCTTTCTGCTGAATAGACCCCCGAGGATCCCCTTCTTGTCCTTTTTGTCTTTTGAGACCCCACTCACTGAGAGCTCGGACTCGCCTGATGACCTATGACAAAGAAATAAATATATTAATACTTTGTACGACGTGGCATGATTCCAGACCGTGACATTATTGAGATATTCTTGAGAAATCGTAAATTTTCAACAATTAATAATTTCTGAAACTGTGAATAGAACCCTCTTGCCCTTGTTCGTCGCACGTTTACGATTATTTGGGTTAAAGAGCTACTCTTCACAATTTTTGGTCTCATTTCTAAGTGTGATATTATAATGTCCATCCTTTCTTTTGGTGGAGAATATAAAAATCCTAGTATTTAAGAGAATGCGAAATTTATGAAGAAGATATTGTTTAAAAGAAAAGCAAATATCTACCTTGAAGCTGGTCTCTGGTCTAAACCTGGCGAGCCTCCGCTACCAGCGACAGACGCTGGCCGAGTGTTGCCTCCGCTACTGCCTCCATAAGCTAAACAAATAAAAAAAAACACTTAAACGTCAAATTCATAAATCTTTTTGACATTTCAACAAACTTTATTTACCGTTTAGACAATCAATTTTGATTTTTATTGCATTGAGTTAAGGATGATGGTAAGTGCAAATATGTGATTGTAAATTCGTATTAATTTAGTGAACCAAAAATTTTGTTGTTTATCAAAATTGATCGACTAACCGCCGAGACTCAGAGACATTAAATGATTTTGAACTATTCATTAGTATCGGTTTTTCCCGAAAACAACTGTTAAGGACTAAGTTGTAACTATTCTGGACTCTGTGTACGGCGGTAAGAGTTTGTCAAAATGTCAAATATGTTTTCCACATCTAAATCAAAAAGACCAAAGCTATAAATTATTCAAACTACAAAAAGACACACGAAAATACGTTTGTTAATTGACAACACCAACACCAAAATACACAAAGAACAAAAGCACACAGAAAACAAAATGGCTGCCTAAATTAACACATAGCAGTAGGTAAAATACAAAGCAAAAATAATTGGCACAAAAAAATATAAAAAAGTATAAAAAACAATTTCTACCTTAAATAGAACATGTTTTTTTTTACTAAGGAACTCATTAAACCTAAGTTACTTATTTTAGTTAAAAATATAAAATAATAGGCAAATTTATACATAACATAAGAACATATAAAGACATATAATAATAAAGATTCGTAATAATTATAAACATTTTTTAAACAGCTATAATGTGGGTCTACCGTCTTTTTTTACCAGTTGGCGGTAAAACGGCAAAAACGGTAGCGCCCATTCATATTAAGCCATATATAAAAACCATATACATACAGCTACATAATATATAAAATATAATACACAACATACATTGTACTCGATGTAATATGTAGAGTAGGTGGCTTGCTCCTGATTGCGTGGAAATATAAGGTATTTAGTTAGAAATATAAATATTTTTGGTAAGTAGGTATAATTTGGATTAAGCGTTACTTATGGGCCGAAGGACTAGTGTTCAGATAAAAAAATTAGTTACGATGATATCTGTGGCAGCCCTGTATAGAAAAAAATCGAATTTCAAATTTTCAAACGAATATTTTACTTATTTGTGAAGTTACGTACGACGTTATTCAAGTTTAGGTTGATATTTAGTCCTTTGACACATAAAGACAGTGGAGGAAACACTATGAAAATAGTACAGTTACTGTTATTTTATGAAATACACATACAATTGAATAGTAATCTCAACAATTAAGTAAGATAATAGTGATTTTTCACAGATTGCCTCCTCCATCATTAAATATTAGTACCATTTACACATTTAAAAGCTATAAAACTTATACTACAACTACTTAAAACTAATCTTATAGCCAATAGTTTACTACAGAACAAATTAATACTTCATATAAAGATATTTAAGAAGTCTACAGAATTTTGATAATAAACTTATGGATTGAATAAAGAAACAATAGCAAATAACATTACTTATTAAACAATATTTCAATAGTCAGAAGAATAGGAATTTCGAAAAATACTACTAGAGAACAGAAATATAAAATAATTGACAGAATTTTGAGAAAGTAAAGATAATATACAACTTTGAATAGAATCAGAAATATAATTTATGAAGGTAAGACATAGGTACTTATACTAAAAATACTATAAGAAAATGCGTACAGGGATCCCAAAAAGCAAGGTATTTAACGTGGTTGGGTTAAAAACTACTACTACGCAATACTACTTGTAAAAATAACTAATTATTGTAAAAAAACAACATTTTTCTAAAAATTCTACAGAAAAGACAGTGGGCAAAATAAATCTAGCTACCCATGGCTGGGTCTACTTATATTTGATAGATATCACAGCTATGGTTCAGTGTATCAAAGTAATCAGTTTCTGTCCCGGGGTCACTGTATATATTCACATGTTTTAGACCAGAACCAGTCCGAGATGAGGCGGACATGCGTTTGCCGCCCATACATGTAACGAACTCATAGCTCAACCTAACAGAAGAATGTTAATATTTCCACCTCTCTGAATACCTGTACCTACCCCGGGACAGAATCTGATGAGCTTTTGTACAGTGAACCATGACTATGATACATTTCAAATAGAATTAGTCAGACCTATGGCGGACGTGGGTGCGTCACCCATATATTAACCCAACATGCTTTACGAGTATTCTAAATAAAAACAACCCGATCCACGTTAATTTATTGCTAAACGCAAAATGGCAGCTTCGTCAAATAGATAGCAGAATTATAAACAGACTTTAGCTCTTGCTGCAAGCTAAAAAATATACTAAATTATTTAATGTAGGTACTCAAAATATTAGTAAATTCACGGGCTTGTTTAAAAAGGAAGTATTTGTGATTTATTGAATTTTATAAGAGTGGGTCAACGAGCAAATGGATCGCCTGATAACAAGCGCTTAGGCAGCACCCCAAATTATAAGACATCACAACACCAGAGATGTTAGGAGTGTGTTCCCAGCATTATAATAAATTATCATTTCATCACATAATTGATTTAAATAAGTGTGGGAGAGCCATGCTTCGGCACTACTGCGTCGCCGGCTCGACCGGAGTGATACCACCATATTTCGTCAAACTTATCCCCCTGTCCCAATTTCCCCAATCCCTGAATCCCCAATCATACTCAAATTCCTAATCTCCAAAAGGCTGGTAGCGCATTTGTAACGCCTTTGGTGTTCCAGGTGTCTATGAGCGGCGACGATAGCTTACCATCAGGTGATCTGTCTGCTCGTTTACCGGTTTGTATATATATAAATGGATATAAAAGAATTATTGCTGTCATACTTTCATGTTTGAGTACCAAAACTAAATAATTTAATATTGAAATACATTTTGCAAAAATATGTGTTTGATAAAACAAGTGTTAGTAGTGTCTACAAAGCTTCAAAACCAGGGCTCCTGCGGTACTTAGGCTGGAGTGGTACTTTCGAAAGCTAGGGTCAATTGGTACTTTTTATGTACGTAGTAAAATAAAAATGGTAAGGGATTAGTTTTTGTCGTAGCGATGTATAGACGACAGCCATGTTATTTCGTATACAGGCTTTTAGCCAAACGCCACTTTAACGCTTGTCTACAGAGAGAGTAGAAATCAAAATTTGGCTACAGCTGCAGACAAGAAAATTAACGTCTGCAGCTGTAGCCAAATGCCATTTAGCGCTTGTCTACATGTAGAATAGAAAACCAAATTATATGGAATTGACGTAAGTTTTTTCACTTGTCAGTGTCATCCCCATACATTTTGATTTCTACTCTCTCGGTAGACAAGCGCTAAAGGCCTTGTGCCTTTATATAATTTGGTTTTCTATTCTACATGTAGACAAGCGCTAATTGGCATTTGGTTACAGCTGCAGACAAGAAAATTAACGCCTGAATACTAAAATGCTATTCAATTGTAAGTAGTACTCAAATATCGTGCCATCTCTGTCATTTTACAAAGAATTTGTAGAGACAGAACTATACCTAAGCGAGACTTAAATTAAGATGGCAATTGAGTATTTCAGCGTAATACTGTTATAATGACATGACTTCGTTAAAATTTATAAAATTTTGTGTAACAATAGCTACTGATACGTATCGGAAATCTTCATATTCTAGTCGGCATACTAGAGGTAAATAAAGTGGCCGACGACGTAGTTTTCATAAATTTTTTGCCAAACTTTTTACACCCATTAAAAATAATATTTTGTTTAGTTCTATTGTTAAAACTATCCATTAAAAACAAAACGCAATACAATCTATTTAGCCATCTGCCACTAAAAGTACCAACTGACCCAAAAAATAAACTAAAAGTACCACTTGGAACATAACACAATAACTAACCCGTTTCGCTTGTTGCGTAAAAATGTGACGTAGTCTCAACATTCTGCCAGTTGTTATTACTGGAATATCCTTGCCAAGAGGCCGTTCTATTGGCATTGGCGTCCTTGGCATCACGTTGCTGCCAGTTGCCAGTCATTCTTTGTTGATAACTGTTGACTAAAGCTGATACGGACTGTTTTTCTTGAGTATTTCGTTCGGGTATGTTCGGTCCACGTTCGGGTAATGTCGGCGGTCGATCGGGCAATGGGGGGCGGTGGGGAGGCCCCGTTATCGGTAAGGGAGGTGCTCCCATGTCAGCTAAAGAATTATTTGTTAAAATTTGTTGTGGAGATGTGTTAAAATGTTTCGTTGGTAGTGGAGACTCGATTAGTTGAATTTATTCATTTATTTGATGAAAATTCGACAGTTTATTGTGTATAAATAAACCTGAAACCTGAATACTTAAATAAATTACTCCATTACTTTAAGTAATACCAAAATTATGGAGCAAAATTAAGAAAAGTAATGAATATTTCGTTAAATTAAAATTTCAATGCAGTGAGCAAACTGAATAATAGCGAATCGCAATAACTAGGATCTGACTAATAGAGTCTCCACTGTAGTTTAAAAGTGCAGAAGTTATACACCGTGAAATCTATTTTGTTTCCGTCCCGAAGTAAAATGGTTCTGTCTCGGTAATACAATAGTTTTACAAACAAATAAAATGTTTAAAACAAAAAATAACTGGTGAACCATTGCTAGAAGCTAACTTCGAAAGCGCATACGAACTCATAGTACATCAAAATATCACGCCATGTAATTGTCGAAGAGATATTTCTCGTCGGGTGACACCTGCGTTGCGCATAGTGCCTACAAATTGACATCTCATTTTTTTTAAGGGATGAAAATCTTCGAATTACGTCTCCCACCTGGATGAGGAGAGAGGGAGTGTCAGACTCTTACTGACTACAAACCACCCCGTTCCTTCTCCTGCACTTTGAGCCGGAGCCCCGGTAACCTGTTAGGTTCCCCGCGACTCCGAATCGGCATCGGCCCTGTTGGGCCCCATCCGTGGTGGTCTGATAGCTCTTTGAGGTGCGCGCACAAATTGACGTCTAGTGTTTCATGTGCGTATTTAAATGAATTTTTTTTTTTAATTAATAAATATCACAATGGTATTTTTTTGTTTTTACTTTATACGTCGAAAGTACTCCTTATGGCAAGTTGTTTTGACGCGGGACGATAACGAAATGGATTTCATGGTGTATATTATTATGTGATTAAACGTATTTTGTGAATGAATTAAATCAAATAACTATAAACCAAATAGAATATGGACAAAAACAGACACAATGCAGACGATACAAGTACAATACATTTAACAAAAAAACAACACATTTATGCCCAAAAGGGATAGGCAGAGGTGTACATAAATAATTTGAATAACACACCATTTGTGCTAGTCGCGATATATACTCGAGTGCTTCAATTTTAAACGCGTAATAACCTCAATAACACTCTTTTTAAACCGAGAATCGAACTCGAAATCTCCTTTTCAGTAGTCAGTTCGACTGTAACGAAGTAGTTCTAAACAAAATTTTGGTATATAAAAGTTAATATTCTAAAGTTTGAAATTAATTAAAATAAATTATTTCGACTGTTCTATACAATAATATGTTAAAAATGATCAAACTTTCATTAATTGATTTTTCGACCAACTTAATTTTAGAATTTTCCCAGCAATTTTTTAAGAAATAAGTATGCTGTTTGACGCTAAAAAAACGTGATGTCACAATACACAATCTCGTACAAAATTCATAGAAAACCGTCGTTTTTGACAGTTCGAAAAAAGTATTTACTTTGACTAGTTGGCAAATACCCAATTCCGACCCCAATCTAAGTAATACCGGCCTCTTAAGTACGCTAAGTAACTCTTAGTTGTGAGATGGTTTAGTGTCTGTAAAATTGCTTAATATAAGTTACTGAATAATAATCTTACCGTTTTGCTGTGATCGTATGAACTCAGTGTTGATATCGCGGCCGTTTGAGAACCGTGAGCGACCCCACGAGCTCGCCTGCGTAGCTTGTTCTTGATTCCTGTTAAATTGGATGTAATATTATTAATATGTTAATAATTATTTTACAACTACGGTTATATTAAATACCGACTTCAACCGACTCTTTTTTTGAAGTCTGTTAATCTGTTATTATATATAAACTAGCTACTTCCGCGCGGTTTCATACGCTCTGCTCAGCTCTGTCACAGGTGCGTTGCCGGCCTTTTAAAAAGGAATACGCTCTTTTCTTGAACGTTTGAAGGTCGTATCGGTTCGGAAATACCGCCGAGGACAGATCATTCCACAGATCCCATGGGGACCTCCTATCATAAGGAGGACCCCTACAAAGGAATATTGATAACCTTTCTATTGCTGGATGTATTTTTAAAATAGTTCCAATAGACAATAAAATAAACAAAATAGACATAACATCACGCCTTTTTATCCCCGAAGGGTTAGGCAGAGGTGCACATTTCGGCACTTAATACCACTGTACAATGTATCACCCACTTTTCACTATTTATGTTATGAGTCCCATGTATTGGGGGGTGAGCCTATTGCTATATACCGAGCATATTTCTAGTCTCCGTGCTACTACTGAGATTTTAAAAAACCCAGTAATACTTTGCCCGACCCGGGAATCCGAGACCTACTGCCCGGCAGTCGCACACAAAATAGACAATTAAATATATTTTTCATTAATATTAGTAAGATATTTACCTGAATACTACTTCAGTGGCGTCCTCCTCGGGCGGTGGCTGGCGGGGTGGCAATGACGGTAGCACCTCGGATTCTGAGATAATAAAAAGAAATTAATAAAGCAATTCTCGCATGGAACAACCTCTTGTGTGACCTACAAATTGATGTTCGGGTCTGGACCTATGACACAGGAGTCATCAAAATCCTAGTGCACGACCAGTTATATTTTAGTCAAATGTCTAGTCCTAGACAAAATATCTTCTGATGTCATAATCGCAAATTCCTACGAGAAAAAAATGACTTAGTGTAGTCTCTTGGTCGGGTATAATACACCCACGGGATCAGTAACGGTGGTGAAAAAAAATGTTTTTTATTCTGCACAAAACATAGTACTGTTGAAAATGTAGTCTTTAGGTCGGGTATACGACACCCATGGAAAGAGTAGCGGTGGGATGTATGATGAACAAGTTGACTTACCAATATTTCTTTCGGGTGTTGTGGAAGACGTTCTCTGGGCCTGTTGGCTGTTCCTATGTTCTTGGAGTATTTCGGTCTGTGTGCGCGGTCTACGTTCAGGTTCCGGAGACGATGGCGCTGATGATGAAGACTCCGCGTTCCTGAGGAGTTAGAGGGTGTTGGTAAGGGCTCTGATAATGTTCCAGGGTTTTTTTATGGGATAAGCTCTTAAACGAGCAGACGGATGACCTGATGGTAAGCAATCGGCGTCGCCCATGGACACCTGGAACACCAGAGGCTTTACAAGTGCGTTACCGGCCTTTTGGGGATAAGGAATTTGAGGATTAGTGAGGATTCAGGGATTGGAGTTGTTTTTATAGCATAAGCCGGTAAACGAGCAGACGGATCACCTAATGGTAAGCAATCGGCGCCGCCCATGGACGCCCAAAATACCAAGGCGTTACAAGTGCATTACCGTATTTTTGGGAATTGGGAATTTGAGGATTGAGGAAATTGGGGAATTTTTTTAAGGGGGAAAAATCATCGAATGACTTCTCCCGCTTGGGTGAGGCGCGAGGGACACTGTCAGACTCTTACTGACTAAAAACCACCCCGTTCCTTCTCCTGTACATCGAGCCGGAGCCCCGGTTACCCTTTAGGTTCTCCGCGACATGAGATTGGGGATATCACTTATATTTTTTAAATAGTTTATATATAACTTACTCATGCAGTCTCCTCCTGATCTCAGCAGTGGGAGACTCTCCAGGCGGCACCGAGGAGTACGGAGTCAGCTGAAGCTCGGGGGGTAACTGCGCGTGGAAGGACAGCTTCGCCACCCAGTCCTGAGGATTAACGAGGGTATTAGTTGTGTAACGGTCCACTGCTGTACTATAGACTTCTTTTACTTCTGCATATGAGGGTTTGCACTAATCGCTACACTTGATAGGATGTTGACGATCTCCAACCTGCCTACAAGTGCCCACTGCTCACCAAAGGCCTCTTCTCACACGGAGAAGGTTTGAGCATTAAACACCACGCTTGCTCAAACTTATAATTAGAAATTATAAGCCCAGGTTTCCTCACGATGTTTTCCTTCACCGTTTGTCAGTAGTGTCTAGATATTAGAAAGTACATATAACTCGGAAAAAGTCACATTGGTACTTGCCGTTGGTAGGTTTCGACCCGTACTCTCATGCATGAGAAACGAGCGTCTTAAACCTCCGAGCCACCACGACATTTCACAAATTGTCTTGTCACTTTGACTTTGACTTTGACTCAAACTCAAAAGCATTTATTTTAATTGATAAACCATAATTTGGCACTTTTGAAACGTCAACAAATACAAAAATAATAGTCTTTCAGTCTATTCGTCAGTGAAGCTAGGCGCTCGTCCTAGTAGTGAAGCAAGCTAGAAGAACGAGCAAGATACTGACGGACTAATTACATTTAAAATTTTCATACACTGGCAACTACCCTATTGTTATCGGAACAAAATCATTAAGGTGGATGGGTTATGATCTCAATTAACATTTTGTCGCTAGATGGGGCAATTCCACAATTTGGAAAATTTTCAATTTTTACGCTTAATTTAGAAATCTTCAATAGATAACTTTATTGTTCGCGAAACCTAGGACATTAACTTGATTTTTTCAGATAGTCACTATGTTGGTTAACTGGTCTCATACAAAGATTACTACATATTATAAAATGAAAACTTGAGCAACAGACAATGAACTACTGTTTATTTAAAAATGAGATAGATGGCGCTGTTAGTTTGTTTTGTGATATTGTCGGTACAAAATATAGATTAAAAATAACACTACGAAATAAAGATTTAGCCGTTTGACTTTACTCTTTACACACACATGCAAAATAATAGTAGTAACTTTCGACTTTCGAATCGTTTAAGTAATCATTCAGCCTCAAAGACCACATATATATAACTCCATTGAGTAAAATAATAAATAAATAAAGTATTTACCTTCATAAGCTCCTTTGAGCTACAAGCGAACAGATACTCGGCTCCGTCAGCGCACGCCAGGCGGAACACGTTGGCGCGCTTTGTATAGTCACCTGCCGGTTCACAGCGCGCCTGGGGGATAATAAATATGTCAATATCATTTCATATATTTATTTAAAATTCTCTATAAATTACAATTCGAAATACCACTTAACAAAAAATAAAATAAAATAATAATTTAAAATATTGTCATCAATTCCATATAAACGAATAAATTATCAAAACATTTTTTTCCTAGACTTGTCATCATTATTCTTATAATGAACTAGCTTCTGCCCGCGACTTCGTACGCACAATCTCGTTTTCTCCAGTACCCGTAGGATTTTCAGGACTTTTTTCAGTCATAAGAACCTTCTCCTGACAATAATAAACACATTCCCAAGTTATGGCGTGACAACGGGAAACGGGTTTCATTTTTATAGATTATTTGAAGCACCATAATGTCAGTGGGTTATTCATGTGTGCGTGTGTGATGGGGTGATACGTTACTAGACCTAAGGAAATGACAGATGTCCTTCGTGTCAATGTATGGCATTCTGCGTGTAAGTCTATAGTAGCCAGGAGCAACAGTCGTTGTTTCAAGAGTGTGTTGTGTAAAATGTTCTACATGAACACTTTATATTGTACAATAAAGATGATAACAAGCCAACCTTTCTCATAAGACTCACGAGAAACTCATACACATGTTAAACTCACATTACACTCAAATATTACTCAAAAATCCATGTCATATTAATTAATATAACATTCAAAGAACACTCATTTCGTAACATAACATAACATAATATCACGCCTTTTATCCCCGAAGGTTCACATCCTGAAACACCCACTTTGTACTATTTCCCATGTAATAGGGGATGAACCTATTGCCACTTCGGTTCATGTCAAAATTAAAGGTGACTTATAAACATACTCAAACTCATACTGAACCTACACTCAAATAACACTCACATTAAGTATAGCGACAGGCGGCGCCGCGGCCTTGGCACTGGCGAAGTCTAGTTCGTCTCTGAAGAAGCACAATAATTGTCCGCAGAGCACGGAGTAGTACGCGCGCCATGATCGCACGGTCGCACGCTTACCGCCGCGACCTGCCTCCTGCTTACGCTCTAGGAAACCTGGGGAAGATATACTTATTATTAACATAACATCACGCCTTTTTACCCCCGAAGGGATAGTCAGAAGTGCACATTTCGGCACTTAATATCACTGTACAATGTAACACCCACTTTTCACTATCTATGTTATGAGTCCCATGTAATAGGGGGTGAGCCTATTGCCACATACCGGGCACATTTCCAGACTCCGTGCTACTACTGAAATTTTTTTATTTATTTATTAAAAGTGTACTGATGGTGTACGTACCTTCAATCTCGACAGGTGGGAGTTCCTTCCCGTGTCGCCTGAAGCTCTGCGTGCGACGACGTGTGGTGAACGATGGAGTACGCTTCTGTGTTTTCGCAACCTGGTGATTACAAAACATATTCGTTTTAAAAATAAAGACATAACAGACAAAGAGAGACAGAGAAAGAGACAGAAGGATTTGAAGAGGGAGAAGAAGATAACCATATTTTACCATATGTCAAAATTGGGTAGTTTCTTCGGTCCAAAAATAAATTATTTTGATTTTTCAGTCCAATTAAATATTGAAAATGAAAAATACACACTTTCATTCATTGATTTGCCGATATACTTAATTTTCGATTTATTCTAGCTTTTTTTAGATATAAGTGTGCTTGACTTTATATATGATAATTTATTAATGTACTTGAAAATAGAATGTTTTAGTGATACCATGTTTCTTAATCCACTTATTTTGTCTGATATACATTTTTTGCACATGTGGACAACTTATTTTATCATGTCCAACAATTTTCAGACATATTGCCATGATACCGATCGGTAAAATTTTAACATTTTCAAAACGGTCTCAATATTTAATGCGTTCACATTTCCGTCTGAAAATTGTTTTGTTCGCATCAAATAACCAAAATTTACTAATAAAAAAGGTTTTCAGACGTATTGCTACGAGACATTTTTTTGTTTGGTGTTTTTGTGGTCAGATCAAACGCTACGCGGAAAATGTCTCGATATTGGTATTTTCGAGTTCAGGATAATCGTATCTATCGATTTGAGGCGGTTTTGGCCGTATTGCTATGAGACAAAAATTTTGGTCGTCATCTCTCTAACTATAATTACAAAACTTACTAAAATAAAACTTGTAGTCTTTTCGTACATAAAACAATAAAATAACGAGTAAAGCTACTTACGCTCATACTTTCAGCGCGTTTTACATGTTGTTCGTTCTTGGGCAGTCTGTCGAACTGTGGGGCCGGGGACAATGTCTCTTCCGACGACGCAGGGGCCAATGACGACGTTTGGAGACGTTCCGCCTAAGAAATTGAAATATAGAAAAAATTAAATCACATATTTCTGAATTACTTAACATAACATAACATCACGCCTTATATCCCCGAAGAGGTAGGCAGAAGTGCACATTATGCCACTGTACAATGTAACATCCACTTTTCACTATTTATGTTATGAGTACCATGTAATAGGGGGTGAGTCTATTGCCATATACCGAGCACAATTCCAGACTCCGTGCTACTACTGAGATTTTTTTTCAAAACCCAGTAATACTTTGCCCGACCCGGGAATTGAACCCGAGACCCCTTCCTCGGCAGTCGCACTTACGACCACTCGGCCAATGAGGCAGTCTGGCGGCGAGAATTACTTCTAGTGAATTATGAGTTCGATAGGCAAAATAGACTCAAATAAAACTGCTCGACCTAGGAATCCAAAGTACGATTACTCAATTAATAGTTAAAATTAACAAATCAAATCAAAGGCGAATTTTTTATAAATGCATGTCACTCTCACCTCCCTAACCATAGGCACGGGCGCAGTCTCCCTCCTCCTCTCCTCAGTGATCCTCTCCATCTCCCTCTTCCTGTACTGCTGGAGCCGGTCAGCCTCCTGCCTCTCAGCAGACTTACGACGAGCTAGCTCCTCCTCATCACGCTGCATTTGGAAGGCCTGTTCTACCTGGAAAAGAATATTATAGTTTCATTATAGAAATAAAAATAAATAAATAAATAAATATAAGGTTTCTGAGACAGTGGACTCCTTCTTAAAATATCGGCAACGTACTTGTAACCCCTCTGGGGTTCCGTGTGTCCATGGGCGACGCCGATTGCTTACCATCAGGTGATCCGTCTGCTCGTTTACCAACCATATTTCATAAAGAAAAGAATCAAAGATGATGGGTAGTGATGGTCCACTTGAGGTTTCTTGGTGGTCTATTTCCGCTACGGATGGTATTTTGATAACCTATTGGTGGTCTATTGCTTTACTTATGGTTTTTGACAGTGTACTTCCGCAACCGATGATCTTAAGCCGATTTATTAGTAGTCTATGGTCTACTGATGGTCTTTTCATGCTCTACTACTAGTATACTAGCGGTCTACTGGTGGTCTACTGGTCTTTTAGCGGTCTACTGGTACATTAAAGTTGAAATAAATTATACTTACAAGAGTGATCCTCTTCAATGCATTGAACTTGTCCTTCTGTGCGTCGATGGTTTCCTCCAGGTCTCGGTGGCGGTTGATCAGTTCTTCTACTTGAGCTACGCTCTCGCCATATTTGCCGTCGCGAACTAATGGTACTCTGAGGAGGAATTAATAATAAGTTTTTTAATTATTTATGAATAAAAATGGAATATATTGGTACACAAAGCTGACATAATGCCTCCATTTTTAATTTAAAAAAATATTAAAAATTTGAAAATAGCTAATAAGTTTATATCAAAATTAATTTTATACAAAATAAAAATGGCAGTTGACAGCTTTTAGTCTGGAAGAATTGTCAAATATTCAATGTTAATTCCTCAGTTAAAATTTATCTGAGCATTGAAAAATTAGCCCTTAGTCGAGTACCTACTCCACATCTAAAGGAAGAGAAGCGGTGGTGAAAAATGCCATAGAAACTTATTTTTCATCATGGACATCAAGACCTTATTTATCAGAGAGCACTGGCTTTATTACGCCCGACTACTGAAAGGCTATTCAATTTTAGTCGTTTCCTCGGGTATACGATACCCACGACAAGAGTAGCGGTAGCTATCCAAACAACATACCTGTTAGTAATCCAGTTATCCAGTGCGTCAGCGTCTCTCTTGAAGACCAGGGCATCCAGATGTTGTGTGTAGATCCTCTCCCTGTTGGTCCAGGCGGCGTCCAGGTGTTGCCGTCTACTGCGGAGTATGGACATCCTGTCCTCGATCTCATTGGACATGAAGTGTCCTTCTTTAACCAGTTTTTCGCCTGTTGGGAGTAAAAAGGGATTTTTCATCAGTTCTTCCAGTAGAATACCAGCGCAAAGCCCTGACTTGCACATACTAAACTGTGGGCTTACTCTTGAATCCAATTCCGATCGATCAACATTGGTATTGTGTAATTTCGTATTCTTGAGTTCCAACACTAGCGCCCATTACATCCGTATTGCGTGGATATTGAATGAACTAAATGGTATTGAGTTTGTCTTTATATTCCGTACTCTGAATGCTATTGTAACAGCTACGATTGTGGTTGTATAGTTTTGCCATTGAATAATTATTGAGATTTTATTGGATTGAAATTGCATTGACATTGAGATTGGTTTCAAGAGTAAGCACCGTGGTCCCATTTCATCGCAAACTTAGGACATAAATGAATTTGACTTTTCGATTATCTTGCATTGCGTTTCGTCGTGTGAGTAAGGTTAGGCTTAATTACCCTCCAGTCCAGTCTCCTCAATCCCCCAATACCTCACAATCCTAATCCCAATCCCCAAAAGGCAGGTAACGCACTTGTAACGCGTGTGGTGTTTTAGGTGTTCATGGGCGACGCCGATTGCTTATCATCAGGTGGTCCGTTCGCTCGTACACCGACTTATCACATAAAAATGACTTACCATCACTGTACAGTGTCTGGAAGGCATCCTCCTTGGCCTCTATCTCGACCTTGATGTCCTGGTGCCTGGCCAGGAGTCGCTCGGCCCCTGACACGTCGGTGGCGAGGTCGGGCGCCGTCACACGGGCTAGGGTCTCGTTGGTCCATGCTCTGAAGAAAAATAAAAGATTTCTGGTCATTATTTGTTACTCATTGATGACCTGACAGGTCTGCGACAGCCGCTGTACGCAGGTCGCTTCCAATTTCGCGATGTGTCGTTTGAAGCCTCTCTCGAGCTCTAATTAATGCCATAAAATACTAGCGTCTGCTCGCGACTTCGTACGCGTAATCTAATTTTTTCCCGTCCCTGTTCGTGATTTTCGGTAAAAAGTAAAAAAAAGTATTGGGTAAAAAATTTCCTATGTCCGTCTCCTGGCCCTAAGCTACCTCTCCATCAATTTTTATCCAAATCGATTTACCAGTTTTTTGAGTTATAAGTAGTGCAAATAACACGACTTCATTAAATATACATATAGATAGAATAGCTACTTCCGCGCGGTTTCAGACGCTCTGCTCAGCTCCTATTGGTCGTAGCGTGATGTTTTATAGCCTATAGCCATCCTAGATAAATGCGCTATCCAACACAAAAAGAATTATTCAATTCGAACCATTAGTTTCGGAGATTAGCGCGTTCAAACAAACAGACAAACTCATCAGCTTTATATAATGGCATAAGAGTATATAAGTATATATAAGATTATTTCAATTCTAAATAAATATTAAATAATTGTATTAAACCCAAAATTTTTCTAAAATACTCACAGTAATTCCTGGTAAGTGTCGAAGTATGCTTGCAGCTGTCCAGCCAGTTCCAGCTGGTGATTGCATTGATCAGCTCGCTGTACCAACGCCTGCAGGGACTCTGTGACATCCTCCAATTTGGCAGACACGTGTTCCTTCGCGTCTGGGAATGCTGTACCCAGCCTGCAGAGTAAAGGTAAAGGTTTAGTTTGTGGAGGGTGTGTCTTTTTAACATTGACTTTGGAGTTTGAAATAGGCGTTCAAGTTTAATGTGTTTGACTTTGATTTTTGATGTTAACTTTGGCATTTGATATTGAATTTGACTTGAGCCTTAGGTTAAAATAATATGTAATTTGACTTTATTTAGTAAAATGATATTCACACACTTTGACTTTTGAATGCAAACTTTGACATTCAACTAATATTTTAACAAAAATCAAGTATACATGACATTTTTATTACAAAAAACACAACTTTTGACCCTTGACCTTTTACCTATGACCTTCAAACTTCGACGTACCTCTCAGCCTCCTCCTGCAGTTTATCATGAGCTGCCTTAATAGCATCCAGGTCAGCCCTCAGAGCATGAAGACTTCTCTTCTGTGCGTGAAGCTCATGTAGTGACCGAGGTGGTAGGGCTTCGCTGCCGAGGGCGGAGTCCTTCTCAGCAACCCAGGCGGCTGTCTCTTCGGCTGAGCGGTCGAATTCGTGGACTTGGCGGGCACCTGCTAAGGCCTGTGGGGGAAAAGGTGATGAATATATGACTTTGATGTTGAATTGGACTTTGACATTAGACTTATAACTGATTATGATTTTGATTTCGTCATTAGACATTTAGCTTTGCCTGAATTGACTTTGGCTTCGAAATCGAGTGTTTCACTTTTACATAAACTTTTTGATATTTGACCTTGAGAGCTGACGTTAATATTTGATTATCACATTTGACTATAATATATTTGACCTTAACATTTATACCTTACAGATATTTTGATATTTAAGTTTTAATTTAATTCTAAACCTCTATATTTTTTACTTTCTCATGCTAGAACAACTCCTTACCTCCTGCCTAGCCAGCGCCAATTCCTTGAGATCATCCCACAATCCCTTGATGTCATCTATCCTCTGTTTCACTCTGTCTGCCTCTGGCGTGTTCTCTTCTAGAAGTACAGTGCCTGCTTCACAGACACCTTCTATTCTGCCCTCGTTTGCTAGAAGAACGAAAGATCGTGTTAATTGGAACATCTTCATCATCAATAGCCATAAGAGGTCTACTGCTGAACAAAGGCCTTCCCCAATGACTTCCAGATAGGCCAGGTTGGAAGCCAATAAGCCTATAAGTGGCCACTGCTAACCAAAAGCCTCTACTCACACGGAGAAGGTTTGAGCATTAATCACCACGCTTGCTGAATGCGGGTTGGCGATTTCAAACTTATAATTAGAAATTTTAAGCCCAGGGTTTCCTCATGATGTTTTCCTTCGCCGTTTGTAAGCAGTCTTTTTTTAAGGGGGGAAATCATCGAATGACTGCTCCCGCCTGGTTAAGGTGGGAGGGAGTGTCAGACTCTTACTGACTAAAAACCACCCCGTTCCTACTCCTACTCGTCGAGCCGGAGCCCCGGTAACCCGTTAGGTTCTCCGCGACTGAAAGTAGTGTCTATCATAATATTTTCCCCATGCTTCCCCCCAAATCCCTTCCATCTTACCTTGTAACTGAGCGAGGAAGTTATCGAACGCTTGCTGCAATGTCTCGACATGTTCGACGTCGAGTCCGTACTCCTCACTGGCGGCGGTCGTCATCTGTTCACTGATCCATTCCTGTACTTCCTCACATTCTTGGACGAACCTAGAGAGGGAAGAACCTAGTTAAAACATGATATATGAATGGGCCGGCTCGACCGAAGTGATACCACCGGCCGAGCAGAAGAAACGTGAAACAACCCTTGCGTTGTGTTTCGTCGTGTGAGTGAGGTTATCGGAGGCCCAATTACCCCCATCCTTGAATTTCCCCAATCCTTGAATCCCCAAAAATCCTCAAATTCCTAATCCCAAAAAAGACGCACTTGTAACGCCTCTAGTGTTCCAGGTGTCCATGGGCGATGTCGATTGCTTACCATCAGGTGATCCGCCTGCTCGTTTACCGGCTCATCCCTTAAAAAAAGGAACTTACTTGAAATATTTCAAGCTCTGTTGCAGCCGCTGTTGTCGCTTGGCAGAGAGTAGTTTCATCTCTTCATGCATCGTCTTCAGCTCAGCTATGCGCTTCTGTAGCTGATCACCATCGATCGTAGAACGTTCCTGAACAAATATTTACAATGAAAAATAAGTTAGTTCTTATATAACAACTCTATTATAAATGTGTACTTGCCAACTAGTCAAATTCAATACTTTTTTCGAACTGTCAAAAACGACAGTTTTCTATGAATTTTGTACGAGATTGTGTATTGTGACGTCACGTTTTTTTAGGGTCAAGTAGTATACTTATTTAAGTTAGTAAAAAAAATACTAATATTAAGTTGGTCATACGATCAATGAATGAAAGTGTGATTATTTTTTAATATTTTGATCTATTGAAAAGTCGAAATAATATATTTTTGATTAGGAAAAGTACCCGATTGGTTACTTTACTTTTTTCCAAAGCCAGTTAATTTTTAACTGAGGAATAATTTTGAATATTTGACAATTCTTCCATACTAAAAACTGTCAACTGTCAGTTTTATCCTACAGTTAAGAATTAACTGATGATTGAAAAATCGGCCCTTATCTAAACATATTTTTTTACGTATTTTATATATAAATAAAATATTAAAACAGTCGAGTAAAAATAATAAAACTTTATTAATAGATTTTACGATATACTTCATTTCTAAAATTTTTAAGAAATCACTGTGCTTTTCAACGCAAAAATATGATGACGTCATTTACATTTTCGCGTCAAATTGAAAATGTTGTGATCGTCTACAAAATTCATAGTTTTTGACATTTCTATAAAAATATTAAATTTTGCACTATTCTATTTAAGTATTCAATTAAATCATTTAGAATTTTGCCACAGTAAAACTTACAAAATACAATTGCCTGTTGGTAACGAAAAAAAAATCATAAAACTACGGTAAAACGGCCTCAACCTTCTTATTTGACGTCGATTTATTATTTATTTAATTTTAGCTATGGTCGACCAACTGCAGTTCAAAGGCCTCTCTACCTCCTTCCACTCGTCTCTTCTATAGCTTTCTGTGCCAATCCTTTTCATAGGCATCAAGTTCAATAAGTCGATTAATTAATATACCTACTAAATTCTGCTCCTAACGCCCAAATACTGTTTTTTAGTCAGTAAGAGTCTGACACTCCCTCCCGCCTCACCCAGGCGGGAGCAGTCATTCTATGATTTTCCCCCCAACAAAAAAAAAAAAAACGCCAAATACTGAAAGACTACACAATATTAAGTTGTGGTCAAATATCGCGCCATCTCTGTCATTATACAATGAATTTGTAGTGACAGAACTATAGTTCTGTCAATTTTAAGTCGACAATCGCAGTTAGACCTCATTCATTTCTAAAGTCGATAAAAATAACTCACCACCAAACCGGCCGCAGTTTTCTCCAACTTGACAATAGTGGCGTCGAACCCAGTGACCTCCCGTTGCAGGGCGTCCAGTCTCCTGACGAGCGCTAATGCTGAATCCTCGTCCCGTCCTACATCGCCTGACACCAGCGCTACACGACGTTCTAGAAGCCAGGCTTCTGCTTCTGTTATTTCTGAGATAAGCTGTTGAAGATGACAAACAAATTAGTAATAACATAACATCACGCCTTTTATCCCCGAAGGGGTAGGCAGAGGTGCACATTATAGCACTGTACTATGTAACACCCACTTTTCACTATTTATGTTATGAGTCCTATGTAATAAGGGGTGCACCTATTGCCATATACCGGGCACAATTCCAGACTCCGTGTTACTACTGTGAATTTTTTGAAAAACCCAGTAATACTTTGCCCGACCCGGGAATCGAACCCGAGACCCCTTGCCCGGCAGTCGCACTTGCTACCACTCGGCCAATGAGGCTGTCAAAAATTAGTATTATATTTTTTAAATTTATATTTGTGAGTTTTATATAGAACTAGATTCCGTTAGTGACTCCGCCCGCGTTTCTGTGGCTGGAAAAGTAGCCTATGTGTTAATTTCAGACCATAATCTACCCCTGTTTCAAATTTTACCCCGATCCCTTCAGCCGTTTTGACGTTAAAGAGTAATAAACATAGACACAAACTATCGTATGTATATAATTAGTAGGCCTCGAACGCAAACACTTTGTCCAGCCAAAGTATCGAATCCGGGACATTTGTCACAACTTATATTTAACAAAGTAAGTTTTAGCTAACTTTTATTTAATTTTTGTTTTCTATTTTCTCTAAAACAGAAACGCCCCACACTAGGATTGTCTCCTGTGTCGTGTGTCATCACACACAGACACGGAACTACAATCTGTGGTCACACAAAGAGTTGTTCCGTGTGGGAATCGAACCCACGAGACGTTGCGCGGCAGCCATTTGCCCATCCACCGTACCAAGTCGTAAGGTGCTCCCTCACCGGGAACATTCGCGCGTAATGTAACGTTACAGATCTGAGCATTACATCAGTGAAGGACGAGAACCGAGCATTACAATGCGCACCTTGTAATGATACAATGTGTAATATCTGGATACAACTTGTAACATCAATGCGCTCCACTTCCCTCAGACCCCCGTTCGCCCGCTTCGTCTGACATTTTGCTATGAAATGCTCAAAGTCGAATCAATATGTTACATTACACGCAAATGCTCGTTAGTCAGGGAGGTATTATTGTAATGTAATGCTCAAAGTCGAATCAATATGTTACATTAGACGCAAATGCTCGTTAGTCAGGGAGGTATTATTGTAATGTAATGCTCAAAGTCGAATCAATATGTTACATTACACGCAAATGCTCGTTAGTCAGGGAGGTATTATTGTAATGTAATGCTCAAAGTCGAATCAATATGTTACATTACACGCAAATGCTCGTTAGTCAGGGAGGTATTATTGTAATGTAATGCTCAAAGTCGAATCAATATGTTACATTAGACGCAAATGCTCGTTAGTCAGGGAGGTATTATTGTAATGTAATGCTCAAAGTCGAATCAATATGTTACATTAGACGCAAATGCTCGTTAGTCAGGGAGGTATTATTGTAATGTAATGCTCAAAGTCGAATCAATATGTTACATTAGACGCAAATGCTCGTTAGTCAGGGAGGTATTATTGTAATGTAATGCTCAAAGTCGAATCCATATGTTACATTAGACGCAAATGCTCGTTAGTCAGGGAGGTATTATTGTTATGTAATGCTCAAAGTCGAATCAATATGTTACATTAGACGCAAATGCTCGTTAGTCAGGGAGGTATTATTGTAATGTAATGCTCAAAGTCGAATCAATATGTTACATTAGACGCAAATGCTCGTTAGTCAGGGAGGTATTATTGTAATGTAATGCTCAAAGTCGAATCAATATGTTACATTAGACGCAAATGCTCGTTAGTCAGGGAGGTATTATTGTAATGTAATGCTCAAAGTCGAATCAATATGTTACATTAGACGCAAATGCTCGTTAGTCAGGGAGGTATTATTGTAATGTAATGCTCAAAGTCGAATCAATATGTTACATTACACGCAAATGCTCGTTAGTCAGGGAGGTATTATTGTAATGTAATGCTCAAAGTTGAATCTATAATGTTACATTACACGTGATTGCTCCGAATGAGGGAGCACCTTTATGTATTTAGAGTTCAAAATTAAAACTTAAGTTGCCAAGCAATGGTTTTAATATATATAATTCTTCTGTGAGTGTATATGTCACTGAACTTCTCTCAAACGTCTGGAACGATTTTGATGAAATTTTTGTGTGTGTTCAAGGGGATCTGGGAATAGTTTAGATTCACAGATCACCCCGGCAGATGGCGCTGCAGACGATGTCTAGGTTATTTATCCTAAACGGATGAACTAATTTGAATGAATTTTTGTTTATACATTCAAGTGGATATGCAGGACGACGTCTGTCGGGTCCGCTAGTTTTATTTAAGTTTTTATTTGAGTTCAAAATAAATAAGAATCACGACAAACCTGCAACAATTCACAGCGGTCGCGTATAAGCGCGGTCCTGATGGCGGCGGCGTCGACCAACGCGCGATGTGCGGCGGCTAGGTCGCGTGATCGCGCGTCTAAAGCCGCCGACGCGAAGTGACCGCGGCGCGATAATTGACCGGCGCGAGTTACTAACGCCTTTATAATTGGTTCCCTGTGAATAAAAAGTATATATTTAAACAAGTTTTTAACCGATTTCGAAAAAAGGAAGGTTTTTTTATGGCATGAGCCGGTAAACGAGCAGACGGATCACCTGATGGTAAGCAATCGGCGTCGCCCATGGACACCTGGAACACCAGAGGCGTTACAAGTGCGTTACCGGCCTTTTGGGGATTAGGAATTTGAGGATCGTTGGGGATTCAGGGATTGGGGAGATTGGGGAAGGGGATGGTAATTGGGCCTCCGGTAACCTCACTCACACGTCGGTTTTCTGCTCGGCCGTGGTATCACTCCAGTCGAGCTGGCCCATTCGTGCCGAAACATGGCTCTCCCACGTACAGTAAAAAACGCATGTCAACCATTACTTATAGTATTTGACAGGATGGACAACAAATGTTTGACAGATACGAAACAATGTAACATTAGGGGAAAATTATTGGTCTATTATAATTACGTTCTCGTCGAGTTTTCATTATTTGTAATTCAAATAGAAAATCTTCAGTTCTCTGTCAAATATGTAATCCCTTAGTCGGGTATATGACACCCATGGGAAGAGTAACGATGGTGTTATACAATATGACCATTATAACATCGACTTTTCACTATTTATAAATTTTAGAAAATCCAAAAATACACCTAAAAGATAAGAATTCAGAAGAGAACAATTACCTTGTAAGTAATTCAGCTTCCAAAGCAAGATGCTTCTTGAGCATTGCTTGTGCTTCGGCGAGCGTCGAACCTGCTTCTTCTTGTCTTACTGCCGACTCGCGCTCTCGTAACCTGTTGAGGTAAAAATAATGTAAATATTATAATATTTACATTATTGCTGCTCGACTCCTATTGATCACAGCGTGATGTTTTATAACCTATATTATATATACAAATATTTTTGTGTCGGATAGTCCATTTATCGAGGAAGGAAACGGATACAAATATGCGTGTGTGTGGGTATAAGCGCTGCAGCGCAATCGATAGTAGTCTTACGGTGGACTTTTGACCGTACATGCCTATTGCACACGTGCGAAGTCGGGGTGTGTCGCTATTAATTTCTAATTACAAGTTTGAAATCGCCAACATTGAGCAAGCTTTGCGATTAATCCTTCATTCCTTCTCCGTGTGAGAAGAGGCCTTTGATCGGTAGAGGGCACTTGTAGGGTGATGATATGTATGTTGATAATAGGTGTATGTATGTACTAGCTTTTACCCGCGGCTTCGCTCGCGTCACAAAAGGATAAAAAGCCAATGTGACATATACTAATACACAGCGCCATCTATACCAATACTTTTGTTTTCCCTCGGGAATACCAAATTTTTCGGGGATAAAAAGTACCCTATTATTTAATCCGGACTTTTAACTATACATCTTCAAAAATTCAAAGCAATCGGTTTAGTAGTTACGGCGTGAAAGTGGAACAAACAAACAAACAAACTCACTTTCCGATTTATAATATTAGTAAGGATAATGCTTACCAGCGGAACTCCTCATCAGCGTCTCTGTCCCAGCGATGTAGTAGCGCAGCGTCCTCCAGGTTGTCGCGGCGGATCTGCATCGGCTCTTGAAGCTGACGGTATCTGTGTGGGAACGTTGTAGTTTAATTACAATCACTACATAGTATAAAACAAAGTCGCTATCCGCCGTCTATCTGTCCCTATGAATGCTTAGATCTTTAAAACTAGGCAACGGATTTTGATGCGCTTTTTATAATAGATAGAGTGATTCTTAAGGAAGGTTTATATGTATAATACATGCATATCGCACTCGTGCGAAGCCGGTGTGGGTCGCTAGTAAAATAATAATGTAAATTACATACAGCGCCATTTAGTATAATGTATCCATAGCAACTACAACTACAAACGACTATTTTGTACTTGCCAACTAGTCAAATTCAATACTTTTTTCGAACTGTCAAAAACGACAGTTTTCTATGAATTTTGTACGAGATTGTGTATTGTGACGTCACGTTTTTTAGCGTCAAACAGCATACTACAATTATTTGTAAAAAAATTTGCTGGAAATATACTAAAATTAAATTGGTCATAAAATCAATTATCATTTTTCAAATTTTTGTAACAATATTTTTCTTTTGTAGTTTATGTTTAGCAAATGATATAGTATGGAGAGGAAAATAATTGAAAAAATAATAAAAAAACTCTTCGAAATCCCAAAACCTCACCTCTTTACAGCATGGTCAGCTTTCTTCAGTATTTCATCAGCCATGAAATGGTTGCTGTCTGCCAGCTGCCTGGCATTGTCTGCCAGTTGCGTGGCAGAGTCCGTCTTACTCGACACTTGTTGTTCCAGCCTGGAGTGACGCTTCAGCAGCGCCGTGACTGAGGCTAGGTCTTTGCCTGGACAAAAGGAGGTTTTATAGTTATTATAAATATGAGTGTGTGTGGTTTAAAATTACTTTTTTAGTAGATTTTATTTATAGCATATAAGCCGGTAAACGAGCAGACAGATCAACTAATGGTAAGCAATCGGCGCCGCCCATGGACACTCGAAGGTGTTACAAGCGCGATACCCGTCTTGTGGGAATTGGGAATTTGAGGATTGTGGAGGATTCGGGAGACGGGGACTAGGGAGGGGGGTAATTGGGCCTCCGGTAACCTCACTCACACGACGAAACACAACGCAACCATTGCTTCACGTCGGTTTTCTGCTCGGCCGTGGTATCACTCCGGTCGAGCCGGTCCATTCGTGCGGCGGGAGGGAATGTCAGACTCTTACTGATTAAAAACCGCCCGGAGCCCCGGCAACCCGTTAAGTCCTTAGTTCCGTATCAGATTAGGAAGTGATAGCCATGCACTGTTCTATATTCCGTTCATTGAGATTTTGGAAACCCTAATGAGATTTCAACAGACAACACCAGAATTTTCCAGTGTTTAAAAAAAGTTAGTAATACCGCTGCATAGCATCATTAGTATCAATCTAGGAAACACACGATAGAGCAGCCACACACTTGTAACTCCACTAGTGTTCCAGGTGTCTATGGGCGGCGCCGATTGCTTTCCATCAGATGATTCGTCTGCTCGTTTACCGACCTATCCTAGTCCGTTAAAGATAATAACATCACGCCTTTTATCCCCGAAGGGGTAGGCAGAGGTGCACACAGAAGTAACACCCACTTTTCACACTTTTCACTATTATACCGGGCACATTTCCAGACTCCGTCAGTAGTAACTGAGAATTTTTCAAAAACCCACTAATACTCTGCCCGACCCGGGAATCGAATCCGAGACCCCTTGCCCGGCAGTCGCACTCGCGACCACTCGGCCAACGAGGCAGTCCGTTAAAAATTGTTAAAAATCAACCCCTAAATTTGTTCATACAAAAATAGTCTCTAAACATTGGAAATAAGGTCTATAATGTAGTTAGTGGAGAGCGGTCATCGGTGACCGCTTGGGCATATACGGGCTAGAAGAAATAATCATATAAAATCTAGAAGAAATCATTAAATGCTTACCATGATCCTCGCTAAGTAGCTGTGACTCCACGTCATCGAGCCATGCTGTGAAGTCATCCAGCCCTCGGAGGTATACCCTGGCTTGATACGCTTCTTGGAGACGCTCGCGACGGAGCTTGGCGGCGGCCTGGGGAAAAATATTACGTTGTTATAATGTCTTGGAAGACGAAAATATTGGCAACAAGAGAATCGATAACTCTGTGATGCTTTTTGGAAATGAAATCGAAAACATAACATCACGCCTTTTATTCCCGAAGGTGTAGGCAGAGGTGCACATTACAGCACTTAATGCCACTGTACAATGTAACACCCACCTTTCACTATTTATTTTAAGAGTCCCACGTAATAAGGGGTGAGCCTATTACCATATACCGGGCACAATTCCAGACTCCGTGCTACTACTGAAAGTTTTAGAAAACCCAGTAATACTTTGCCCGATCCGGGAATCAAACCCGAGACCCTTTGCCCGGTAGTTACACTTGCAACCAATCGACCAACGAGGCAGTCTTTCCTTACTAATAAATATGATTTAAATTAATTACTTGAAGACTAAGAGCCCCGTTTTGGCTTGAAACTAATCGAGCATCCTCAAATAGCTACGTAAGTAGTAAATACAAAAAATAATTACCTGTAGTTCTCGCCACTGGTTTTCTAGTTCCTCAACGTGTTTGGCGATCTCCTGCGAAGCGTAGTGTTTACCCTCTGTAACAAATAAACAGAGAACAATGTAAATATTTAGTTCATTCAATATCCACGCAATACGGATGCAATGGGCGCTAGTGTTGCAACTCAAGAGTACGAAATTTCACAATACCAATGTCGTTCGATCGGAATTGGTTTCAAGAGTAAGCCCCCAGGGCTAATATTTAATGTCTAATTATAAGTTTGAAATCGCCAACCCCTATTGAGTAAGCATGGCGTTTAATGCTCAAACCGTGAGAGGTATTTGGTCAGTAGTGGACACTTATATGCACTTATCTTCAGTTGATCCATCAGTCAATTTGCCGCCCTATTCTAGAAAAAGGCTCCAAGTTTAAGATAATACATACCTAATAAATTGTTATACCTACCTATCTAGTAGCAGCGCGACAGTCGCTGCGTCGCGGGTCGCGAAATGCTGCTCATGAATATGAGCCTCTAGCATGGCTTGAAACTAGTTGAGTTCCTCGTCAAATTATTACGTGAGTAAGCCGAAAACATAATAATTTGTTTAGTATGTCTCACGAAACTTATAATACATAATACCTCTACATACCTATTAGAGTTTCCCCATGGTTAGCGACATCGTCAATGCGTCCTTTGTTCGCGGCCAGCTCAGATTCGAAAGCCGCGTGCTTCTGTATCTTGCTTTGCAGGTTCGATAGCTCTCTGGTGAAAAATAAAGAAGATTAAGTTAAAACTAAAAGTTGATGAAGTTAAGTGTGTTAAGTGTGGGAGAGCCATGCTTCGGCACGAATGGGCCGGCTCAACCGGAGTGATACCACGGCCGAGCAGAAAACCGACGTGAAACAACCACAGCGTTGTGTTTCGTCGTGTGACTGAGGTTATCGAACGCCCAATTACCCCCCCCCCCTTCTCCAATCCCTGAATCCCGATCAATCCTCAAATTCCTAATCTCAAAACGCCGGTAACGCACTTGTAACGCCTCTGGTGTTCCAGGTGTCCATGGGCGACGCCGATTGCTTACCATCAGGTGATCCGTCTGCTCGTTTACCGGCTTATGCTATAAAAAAATACAGTAACTACTAAAACTAACGATATACGTGGAGACTTTTGATATCGATTTGGTGCTGCTTACGGTCGAAATCAGTAACTGATTTCAATCCACTTACACCAATCAAGGTGTTTGATAGAAATACATACATACATATACATACATAACTTCACGCCTGTTTCCCATGGGGGTAGGCAGAGACTAAGGAACACCAATTACTACGATTCTTACATACCTCTTTCGCTTCATTAACATCATCTTTTCATGCATGCTCGTCGGTTAAGGGTACTTTTAATTTAGCCCTTCTTTAATATATCGCTAATATGATCACTATATGTCCGTCTAGGGCGCCCTCTACCGACGGCTCCAGTCATATCCGCTCTGTATACTTCCTTCGTTACTCTACTTTCGTCCATCCTTTCTACATGTCCAAACCAGCGTAACATTCCCTTTTCAATCCTTGTCACTACATCATCTTTCAATCCACACCTTTCTCTAATAACACTATTTTTCACTTGATAGAAATTAAATATAATAAATAAATAAATACAATGAACGTTAAAAATTGGTCCGGATGAATATGAATTTTACAACAAAACATAACAATATTTTCATAACATAACATCACGCCTTTTATCCCCGAAGGGATAGGCAGAGGTGCACATTATGCCACAGTACAATGTAACACTAACTTTTCACTATTTATGTTATGAGTCCCGTGTAATATGAGACTATTGCCATATACCAGACACAATTCCAGAATCCGTGCTATTACAGACAATTTAGAAACAATTACCTTGCCCGGGAGTCGCACTTGCGACCACTCGGCCAACGAGGCAGTCAGTTTTTTAACAGTTAAATCAATTTTTAAAAAACTGAATTCATAATTGTAAAATATATAATTTTACGGTTACAATTTTAGTAATAGCATTTTGTAATCCACAGTGGTTCCCCATTTATAGCAAAAAGCACCCTATTTCAACTTCACAAACCACACAGCACGACTTTACTCACCTGTAATTCTGATCGTTAGCAATCTGCATCTTCAACGAGATCCATTCCCTCTCATGATACAGGTTCCTCAAGAACTGATGTAGCTGACGAGACTGTTCTAAAATCTCACCGCGCTGCTCACAGGATTCCTAGACACGAAACGAAGGTATTGTAATAAACAAAATATAAAATAAATTTAATCAAAATAATCTATACATATAGGGAAAAGTCCCTTAACGCCGGATGGCGTCTAACGCCGGACACTTATATTATCTCGATAACTAATAACGCGAGCAATTTAATTTTTAGGGGGAAGTCTCCCAGTGGTAGACACCTAAGATTTGCAGTAAAACTTGAATCGCTCGTGTTATCAGTTATCGAGATAATACAAGTGTCCGGTGTTAGGTGACGTCCGGCGTTACGGGACTTTCCCCTACTAGCTGACCCGGCAAAGGTTGATTTGCCATATAAATAATTTCGTAGAATGGTGAAAATTGAAGATCGTATGTATTTTTGTATGTTGTATCATAAAAAAAATTGAAATTAAAAATTTTGTCTATAAAATTAAATAAAATTTAGGGGTGGACTACCCCTAAAATATAGGGGGATGAAAAATAGACGTTGGCCGATTCTCATAGATACCGGATATGCACAAAAATTTTCATCAAAAAAGGTCATGTCGTTTCGGAGGAGTATGGCAACGAAAACTGTGACACGATAATTTTATACATTAGAGGTAGATATAATAAAATCGTAGGAAGGTCAAAAGTGTACATTGAATATTTTTTTAAAAGAATACTTAAAGCGTAATCTACAATCGATACGGAAACCAGTTTTTATAATTTTTGTCTGTTTGTCTGTATGTATGTCCGGGCTAAACTCAAAAAGTACTGCATGGATTTATTTATTTATTTTATTTTATTTTATTTATTTATTCTTCACAAAATACAGTGAATGGCGGACTTAATGCCTTAAGGCATTTTCTTACAGTCAACCACAGGGAAGTGCAGAGAAATGAAGTGTTTGCGAAGCCAGAACACAATCAAAAAAAAAAAAAAAAGTTATGTAATATGTATACCAAACACATAAATACCTATAGAATAAATATATTAATACAATATTTTATAAATAGACATATACATACCATATAATATATACTACTAAACAAATACTTATACTGCATAAATACTACAATATATTATATAAAAAGAAAACGTTGTTAGAATAGTTTCCTTAATTGTTTTGAGTCTGCCAATGCTTAAGTAGTTGCTCACGGATTTTAAATTTAAAGGTATTGCGACTTGTTGCCATTCTGATCTCCTTGGGCAACGCATTCCACAGAATAACAGCTTGAATGAAAAAGGAAGAATGAAAGAAGTCAGTGCGATGAGAGATACATTGAAGATGTCGGTTTTGAGACGAACGAAGAAATTTTGTGTGGTTTGCGCACGTATATTGGAAGTAAGAAGCAAGGTAAGTAGGTGAAGAAGGAGAGTCAAGATAAGAGAATAAAGTGGTTAATGCCCTCTGCTGCCTGCGCAAGCGTATGGGCAGCCACTTCAGTTGCATCCTATGTGCAGAAATATGATCATATTTACGTAAGTTGAAAACGAATCGAATGCAGTTATTTAGAAGTCGGTCTAACTTATTGAGTAGATCTGCATTCAGGTCGTAATAACAGACATCAGCGTAATCAATAATCGGGAAAATCAAGGTCTGCACAAGCTGCGTCTTCACAGAGGACGGAAGAAAGTTCCTCAGACGATACAGAGCCCGCAACGATCCAGTCACCCTTTGGCAAACACTTGCAACCTGAGCACGCCAGCTCAATGTACTGTCAATAATCAGGCCCAGATCCTTCACGTCCCGACTGAACGGAACAGTCACACCATTATACGAGATAGGGGGCAGTGCTGCACCATCAATCGATCCAAGATTCCGAGAGCTACCTATGATTATGGCCTGGCACTTGTTTGGGTTTACAGCTATGCCAAACCTCTCTGACCAATTTTGAACAGCTGTTAGATCACTATTAAGTTTACTGATAGCACTGGGCAGATCGTCCACCACAGATGCCGCCCTGAGGAACGCCTGCCGTCAAGTCACACCAGTCAGAGAACTTCTCATCATACTGGACAGACTGCCGACGCTCTCGAATGTATGAAGAGAACCATTCCAGTGATTTGCCAGAGATCGCAAGATGGGATAAGAGTGCCAAAAGGATATCATGACTGACCATATTAAACGCGTTAGAAAAATCAACCAATACCAAAAGTGTTACTTTGGTATCCTCCATACCAGACCTAACATCGCCAGTCACTTTAAGGAGGGAAGTTATAGTGCTGTGGCCAGGTCGAAACCCAGATTGCAACGGGCTTATTAAGCTATGATTGTAAACAAAGTTTACTTCAAACTTTGCTTGAATATTACTAACTAGCTACTTCCGCGCGGTTTCATATTTGCTCAGCTCCTAATGGTCGTAGCGTGATGTTTTAGAGCCTATAGCCATCGTCGATAAATGCGTTATCCAACACAAAAAGAATTATTCAAATCAGACTTGTAGTTACGGAGATCAGCGCGTTCAAACAAACAAACAAAAAAACAAACTCTTCCGCTTTATAGAGGTATAATAGTATAAGAGTATAAGATAGGTCGGGTCAACATAATGGCTACATAGTATTACGCTATCACCTACGGGGGAGGAGCTGTGAATCACTATTCCACAGGCAAAGTCGCGGGCACAGCTAGGTGATCAATCTTACAATGTCTTACCACAAGTTTGTCTCGTCTGTTCAGGATGGTCTTCAACCTGGTCTCCACATAGTCTCTGTCGAAGTGCTGATCTTCCAACATGCTGGCTGCGAATTTCTGTAGCTCGTCGACTCTACCGAGCTGGCTGTGGAGGAGCTTAGAGAACTCCAGGTGTTTGCGGATCAGAGTCTCTACAGCTGTTGACAGGAAATGATAAGATTTAAACGCCGGAACACCGAAAGGGTATCCAATACCGTAGTTTCCTAAATTTTACTACAATGTCCGTCTAGATTGAAAGATGATGTAGTGACAAGGATTGAAAAGGGAAGGTTACGCTGGTTTGGACATGTAGAAAGGATGGATGAAAGTAGAGTAACGAAGGAAGTATACAGAGCGGATATGAATGGGGCCGTCGGTAGAGGGCGCCCTAGACGGACTTATAGTGACCAGATTGGCGATATATTGAAGAAGGGCCAAATTAAAAGTACCCTTAACCGACGAGCATGCATGAAAAGATTGATGACTGTTATTGAAGCGAAAGAGGTATGTAAGAATCGTAGTAAGTATTCGTTTCTATATGGAAATAAAAAATACGTGTCTAATGTTTTAAAATAATCTACCAGACGGACATTAAACTAAAAAATAGGCATCTACCCTATTATTAGGCGTGATGTTTTGACAATTCGACTGCACGGTTGGTGCGGTGGCTGGGCAACCGGCTGCCGTGCAACGTGTCGCGGGTTCGATTCCCGCACGGGACAACACTTTGTGTGATCCACAAAGTGTTGTTTCGGGTCTGGGTGTCATTGTGTCTGTGAACTTGTATGTTTGTAAACGCATCCACGACACAGGAGAAAATCCTAGTGTGGGGCAACGTTTTAAAAAAAAAAAAAAAAAAAAAAAAAAAAAAAAAAAAAAAATAGCATTCATAAAACCACCAACATAACACCAAGCCTTTTATCCTCGAAAGGGTAGGCAGAGGTGCACAATATACACTATTCACTATTAATGTTATGAGTCCCATGTAATAGGGGGTGAATCTATTGCCATATACCGGACATCATTCCAGACTCCGTGCTACTGCTGAGAATTTAAAATACCTCAGTCAGTAGGGTTTGATATTAAATAAATACTTTAAATATTAACTTCTTACCGTCCAAGTTCTCTCCAAGGTCGTCATTATTCAGGAACGCCTCTTTAGAAGCGAGCCAGTCCTCTGTTTGTCTCGCTTGCTCCTTCAGCAGTTGTAATTGATGCGCCTGTGGAGGGAAAGATAGCGATACAGTTTTGTATTGTCGAAGCAAAGAAATTGTTAAAGGTATTATACATCAACAGCCTATAAATGCCCACTGCTGACAAAGGCCTCTCATACTGAGAAGGTTTGAGCATTAATCACCACGCTTGCTCAAAGCGGGTTGGCAATTTCAAACGTAAAATTGGAATTATAAGTGCCCACCGCTGACCGAAGGCCTCTTTTCATCACTGAGAAGGTTCGAGCATTAATCACCGCGCTTGCTCAAAGCGGGTTGGCGATTTCAAACGTAAAATTGAAATTATAAGTGCCCACTGTGATCGAAGGCCTCTTTTCATCACTGAGAAGGTTCAAGCATTAATCACCACGCTTGCTTGATGCGGGTTGGCGATTTTAAACTTGTAATTAGAAATTATAAGCCTAAGGTTTCCTCACGATGCTTTATTTCTGTATTATATATTTATATATTTTATGATGATATATATTTTATGATGATAGTATACCTGTGTCAAATACTGTTTCCTCTTCAGCCATGCCTGGTCCAAGGTGCTGGAGAGTACTTCCACTCGTTTCACCTTCTCGGGAACCTGTTCAGCTTCTTTCTGGAGGGAGCCGATGGCTTTCTGGCGGCCGTCGATTTCAGCCTGGAAGAGAATGTAGGAATTAATTTTAACTTAACATAACATCACGCCTTTTATCCCTGAAGGGGTAGGCAGAGGTGTACATTATGCCATTGTACAATGTAACACCCACTGTTCACTATTTATGTTATGATTCCCATATAATAGGGGGTGAGCCTATTGCCATATACCGGGCACAATTCCAGACTCCGTGCTACTACTGGTTTTTTTAAAACTGGGTTTTTAAAAAAACGAGTAGTAGCACACAAAATCTAGTAATTAGTAATAATTTTAAGTTTTAAAATATTTTAGTAATACAATACAGAAAGACCGGACCCTCGATAAGAACATTTTAGACCCCTTTTGCTATCCGAATAATGCCCAAGACGATCGAGAAGTCTGGTGATTATGGCTTAAGATGTAGTAATATCATTTCTAAATAATTCCCAAAGAAAGACAAAGACAAGTGTGGGGATTATGGATTAAAATGGCTAGTATCGTGAACTGTGCACGTAACATAGCTGCAATCAACAAACTAATGGAAATATGTGGGGATTATGGCTGAAGACTGATAACAGCGTCAAATATACTATCAGTGACATAACTGAAATCCCCAAGCAAGTCGACAAGTGTGGGGATTATAACATACCGACTGATTATGAAAGTAGTCCTTACCTTCTTCTCATGGTGCAGCTCTAGAAGCGCTTCAGCATCAGACACAGTCTCCGGCGCTCCTGTCTCGTCCATGCGCTTGACTGCTTCCGATACCCATAGCTCCAATTCCTGAAAGAAATACAACATTTTAAATTAAAAAAATAAAATTTTCTGAAAAATTGTTAGAAGAACCTACTACAAGGTGTAGTTTTGAAACCGTGTCATTTCTCGGGGGCATGTCACAGAAGTCATAAAGGTTCAATGTAAGAGAAAGTTTCGGGACAGTAGTTAAAAATACGGCTATAATAAATCGTTCAAGTTCGACAGTATTTCAGAATAAGCGACAGCAATGTTTCTTATCGGAGTTTTATGGAATTAGGAATAATAACAATTACGTGTTTGAGTTTGTGTTTGTTAAGCCGCGTTATAAAGCTAGTTACAAGACGGCGGCGTGTAGTTCGCACTTACGGAAAAATGAAAAATATTTACCTACAATTTTTTTATTGATTCGGTCTCAAAATCGATATCCGAGTAAATGACCAGTCCTAGAAAATGACGCGGCTTTAAAACAACGCCTTGTATATCCGTAAAGAGTTTGTCTAACAGTGTGAGTTTCATGATTGATTTCATTCAATTATTTAAATGGATGTGTTTTAATTGGAATAAGAATACATTCTACCAATCCCCACCCAACCAATAACCTTCCCGCAGGTGTCGTATACCTCATTAAAAGACTAAATAATTAGGTAGTTTCCAGGGTATCAAAATTAAAAGCTAATTAGTCCGTCAGTTAGATAATGAAAAAATATTAGACACGTATTTTTTTATTTTCTCGTATTAAACCTTCTTATGTAGAGAAAGCTTAACTGGCACTGGCAACTTGCCACATTGGTACGAACATGCGGGCCTTAATTGTGGTAAAATCATACATAAAAATTCTCCATACCTTAAGGTTCTCATCGAACTTATGTTCGGCGATGGCTTCGTCAAGTAACGCAGTACGTTTGGCCGCCAACTCCTGTAACTGTTCCCAGCCCTCGCGGAGACTGTGAAGGCTCTTCTCTATCTCTTTCGCACGTTCTGGGTATCTAAGGGGGAGAGGGGGATGGGTATAGTTTTTGTGACGCACGTGACTATACTGATAAAAGCTTTACTAGTTTTGAGGCACTTCGCGACAGCGCACGCTGCTTATGAGGAAGAGCCCCTCTGTGGCTCGAAACTAGTAGAGCTTTTCTCAGTATATTCACGTGAGTAACCCGCGATTTTAGTTAATTTAGTATGTCTCACGATAATTATTATAGAAACATCTGTACATGCCACTTGTTTTTTAGTGTGAAATACAGATTCTTCTTTCCTTCTTGCTTTAAACCTTCTCTTTTTTGGGGGGAAGTCCGTTAAAAATAAATACGAGATACCCAGATACTTAAAAAGAGGAATCGAATAAACAAGCCTCATGTCTACTATCAAGATCCTCACAGTTCTGTTCAGAAATTGGATCCGTGTGTTATAATCATTGGCTTGTAATAAACTTGTAATAGAAATGTTGAAATTGAATTGTCCGTTGTCCGTGAGTAACCCGCGACTTTTAGTTAATTTAGTATGTCTCACGATACTTATTAGAGGTACAAACATAAATCAGTTTATTTAATCGATAAAAAAGAGCAAGCAGTAGCTGTGTCCGACCCGAGAATCGAACCCAAGAAGACGTAATCCACGGCAGTCACACCAGCGCCCATTGAACCAAAAAGGCAGTTATAGAAATACTATTTCCTAAATCGTAAATGAATTTCAAAAACGAAAGCAACGCTAGATTTATAGAATCTCTGAACTCACTTCTGCGTCAAAGTCCTGCCTTCTCCCTCCAACTGCTGTATCTTATCCCTAATAGCTCCTGCCTCGGCCGCCCTGGCCAGATGTCTGCGCTTCAACTCCTGCGCAGCAGTCAGCTCGCGCCCTCTCTCGGCGCTACTGAACAATGTTGCTTTCTTGGATATACGCTCTGCTGTGTCTTCTACGTCCCTGGGGGAGATGAAAAAGAGAGTGAGTGTGTGTATAAATAGATGAGTGAGTTTAAGAAAAAATAAAATAAGTGAGTCTGAGTGAGAAATGAGTGAGTGTATTTAAGTGATTCTTCTCAAGGATAAGAGGAGATATATTTATTATTGAGGGAGTTTGAGTTTAGTGATTTAGATAATTAGGTAATGCAGAATTAATTAAGTTTTATAACATTGATGAAGTGGGATAACCATGGCTAAAAATAAAAATAAATACATATTGATAAGTTGGTTTTGTAGAGAATTTAGTAATAATATATAATATTAAATACTGTACTTAGCTATAAAATAATACCATTTTAGTTTCAATAATTAGTAAGCATTTGGGTAATCGAACCGTGTAAGTAAATAAGTAGGTGAGTGGGTGAGTAAATGAGAGTAAATATATGAGTTTGTACGAGTGAATGTGTGTTCGGAGCGGTAACGGATTTTTTTTTTCTTATATAAACGTTGCCCCACATTAGGATTTTCTCCTGTGTCGTGGATGCGTTTACAAACATACAAGTTCACATACACAATGACACCCAAACCCGAAACAACAATTTGTAGATCACACAAAATGTTGTTCCGTGCGGGAATCGAACCCGCGACACGTTGCACGGCAGCCGGTTGCCCAGCCACCGCACCAACCGTGCAGCAACAATTATAGCGCGAATTATAATAAAATTATTATTATTAGTCAGAGTTGTCGCGTCGCTCGATAGATGGTGTTAATATCGGGATAGATCGCGCTATGGTTTCGTTACAGCAATTTGGTGAGGTTCATATTCTAATGTTACGTGTTGAGTACATCCAGCGCCCCTATCGGGGAAAAGTAAGTTATTAAAAAGTGAAGTAACAGTGGTGTTTGTGTTATTTCTCCAAATCCTTCCGAAGCCGACTCTGTATCTTCTACAATGTGAGTAATGAGTGAGTGAATATGAGTAAGCGAGCTAATTTTTGGTAAATTTACCTGTTAAACGAATGTATTTCTAATGCAGCAGACAGGTTATCTCTATATTTCTGCAGGGCTCCGGAAAGTGCGTGCCATTTTGCGAGGAAGGCGTCGCGACGCTGGGAAACTGCGGCCGCTTGTTGAGTCGGGCCCTGGATGAGGTAAAATTATATTAAATTAGGGTCCTATGTGACAACTGTTATACTTGCTTCCAATAATAGGTATGGCAATCGTAGTACCTGTTGCAGCAGTTTGTCAGCGAGGGCACAGATGCTCTTGACCCTTCTGTCATCGACCTTCATATCGCTGTCCATATCGTCCAGCTTCCTCAGTAGCGCGCTGCAGTGCTCATAGTCCCGGCCCAGCTCGTGAGCCTGGACCATCATCTCTTTGTCACGAATCCAGGCTTCTATCTTGTCTAAGTGCTGGTTGAATTCCAAGATGTCTTGCGCTTCTTCTAGGCCTCGTCCTGGTGGTAAAAAGGTTCATGTTGGATATAATACGAATACGATGACCTGATTAAGGCCTGCGACCATGCAGGTCATTTGTACAGTCTTAACCTGTACACGTTGTTTAGGGATAGTGCTGATGCGGCAAATAAGTCGCGTCGCGCGTTCGTAATTTTAAGTATAAATCAGAACACAAGGGGCATTACTAGTGCGTTACCGGCCTTGTGTTAATATAGAATTTGAGAATTGTTAGGGATACAGGGCTTAAGGAGATGGGGGAAGGAGAGAGGGGTTATTAGGCCTCCAGTAACCTCACTCACACGACGAAACACAACGCAAGCATTGCTTCACGTCGGTTTTCTATGAGGCCGTGGTATCATTCCGGTCGAGCCGGCTCAGCGGGGACGAATTTTAGAACATTTTATAGTTTGTATTCACCATTTGACGGTCGAAGAACGCTGGAGCCCAATGTTCAGCAATGAACGACTTACAGCTGATACGATGAAGACCAGGCACTGTTTATATTCTTCTTTATCTACTAACCTCGTTGTTCAGTAGCAGTCTCCAGCCTCTGCCAGTCAGCCTGTAGCTCCTGCAGCTGCTTCTCCACCTCAGCATCAGGTCGCAACTGTTCAGCGAGGAGTTGTACTTCCTGCAGACGAGCTCTGTTCGCAGCCAGCTCGGCGGTAAAGGCCTGGTGTTTTTGTAGCTTCTTGATCTTGTCTTCTAGGTTTGTTACTTCGCCTGGAGATGGAGAAATTAATTGAATTCATATAATGAAAAGACCAGGGGTACATTATGGATGCAATAAACACTTGATTATAGTGTTAAAGTTACTAATAATATATTTTTATATGTATATAGTCATGGTGGCCCGGTTTAAGGCGCCTGTTTCTCATGCATGAGAGCGCAAGTTTGAAACCTGCCAACAACAAGTACCAATGTGACTTTTCATGAGTGTGTGTGTTTATAACAGACCTCTATGTACTTTCTAAGATTATTTAGACACCACTGACAAACGGTGAATTCTCCGTGCGAGAAGAGGCCTCTGGTCAGCAGTGGGTACTTATAGGCTGTTGATGTTATTGATGTATATATTTACCATGTTGATGTTCAGCCGCCAGTTTGTTGAGTTTGTCGGCGACCCAGCCCCGCGCCTCGGCCGCGTCGCGCGCAAACTGCGCACGCGCACGGGAACGGACCAACGCCGCACGACGACGACCTGATTCTGCGTATAGCTGTTTAAGACAAAAAAATATAATTAGGAGTAAAGGGTGATTTTTAAATCATCAGTTAATTCTTAACAGTACAATAAAACTGACATTTTTAAGTGTGGGAGAGCCATGTTTAGGCACGATTGGGCCGGCTCGACCGGAGTGATACCACCAACGAGCAGAAAACAGACGTGAAGCAATGCTTGCGTTGTGTTTCGTCGTGTGAGTGAGGTTACCGGAGGTCGAATTACCCTCCCCTTCCCCAATCTCCCCAATTCCTGAATCCTCAATGATCCTTAAACTCCTAATCCCCAAAAGGCCGGGAACGCACTTGTAACGCCTCTGATGTTCCGTGTGTCCATGGGCGACGCCGATTGCTTACCACCAGGTGATCCGTCTGCTCGATTACCGGCTTATACCATAAAAAAATTGACAATTTTCAGTACACAAGAATTGTCAAATATTCAAAGTTAATCCTCAGTTAAAATAACCTGGCGTTGGAAAACTCGGCCCTTAAGGATAATTTTTGAGTCCTACCAAATTAATAGGCGAGGTCGAGGACAGAATACAGGTGTCACCAATCACCACCTCTACTCTCCACGTAGGTATGTTATACCTGACTTAGGGACTGATAAACTTAGATACACCTTAATCTTTACACAGCGATCTCCAACCCGTAATTGTTATAATCAAGTGAAACTTCTTATAGCAGAAACATTATGGAAAATTCATTATGAAAATCAAAAATTTCCAGATAACGAAACATAACGAAAAGCGTTGTGTCACTATGGTTTTCTGCTCGGCCGTGGTATCACTCCGGTCGAGCCGGCCCAGCAGTGCCGAAGCATGGCTCTACCCCACTTAAAATCATGCGTACAACGGGCGGTCTTATCACACAATGGTGATTTCTTCCAGACGACTAATGGATGGAATTTTTACCTTCTTCCTCCTGTCATTGATATGCTGTAGCTCGTCAGCGATCCGTTGGCTCTCGACGTGATTCTGCTGCAGCAGCTTGTCTCCGTGGCTGTTCAGGGTCGCTAGCTTCTCGTCCTGGAGGTAGAACATTATAATCACATTATAATATATCAATTTATCCTAGGTGTGGCACCTATCATTTATAACAAGATTCCGAGTAGCATTAAGGAGCAACCATTGAGAATCTTTAAAAAACAACTTGCATCTTTGTTAATACAAAAGTGTTACTATTCTGTGTCGGATTTTTTATTCGATAACATATAGACTGATTTACTGTAAGTTGTATAAGCTATATTTTGTGAATTTTGTAAATTTTCAAATATTATTAGGATTATGTTATCCATTAATAATTATAATAGTCTTATAGATAACTTACATAGTAAGTATTATAGTCCACTATGATAATATAATTCATAGATTGTAAGATAAAAAAAAAATTCGCATGCCATATGGTAAAATGTACCAGGACCGATATACCTTTGTAAGACCTTATATTATGTACCTACATTCAATGCAAATAAATTATTCTATTCTATTCTATATTTATCGAGGTGTTTGACTGCACCTAGGTATATTTATAAAGTGTAACACAAGTTATTTATTTAACATCTTATCTACCAGCATATAAAACACAATAGAAAACACATTTGTCTCGCGGATATCTACGGTCATGTGTATGTGAACTTGTATATTTGTATACGCACACACGGCACAGGAGAAAATCCTAGTGTGGGGCAATGTATTTGAAAAAGAAAAGAAATAGAAGAATAAAAAGAAATTCATTATATTGACCCAATATGTTGGCCTGACTGCCTTGTTGGCCGAGTGGTCGTAAGTGCGACTGCCGGGCAAGGGGTCTCGGGTTCGATTCCCGGGTCAGGCAAAGTATTACTGGGTTTTATAAATATCCTCAGTAGTAGCACGGAGTCTGGAATTGTGCCCAGTATATGGCAATAGGCTCACCTCCTATTAGAGGTACATGGGACTCATAATATAAATAGTGAACAGTGGGTTGAAAACCCAGTTATACTTTGCCCGACCCGGGAATCGAACCCGAGACCCCTTGTTCGGCAGTCGCACTTGCGACCACTCGGCTAACGAAGCAGTATTTTTAACATGAGATAAAAACTAAAAATCACGTCTTACGTGTTGCTTTCTTTTATATTGTACTAGCTTTTACCCGCGGCTTCGCTCGCGTCACAAAAGGATAAAAATTAGCCAATGTAACATATACCAATACACACAGCGCCATCTATACCAATACTTTTGTTTTCCCTCGGGAATATCAAATATATCCGGCATAAAAAAGTACCCTATTATTTAATCCGGACTTCTAACTTTACGTCTGCAAAAATTCAAAGCAATCGGTTTAGTAGTTACGACGTGAAAGCGGAACAAACAAACAAACTCACTTTCCAATTTATAATATTAGTAAGGATTTTTGAAAACTCCATTTAAATGTTAAGTTTAAACCCTTAAATCAGCCTACCTGTGTAGCGAGCAGTTTCTCAAACGCTTCATGCTTCTTCAATTGGTTTTCTACTTCCTCTACACTGCTCGTTTGTGAGATTTCAGTGCCTGGAAATAAATTCAATATTATATTAATTTACTAGCGACCCGCGGGAACAATATACATGTATTATACATATAAACCTTTCACCCGTTGATATCCATCCCCTAAATTTGGTCATACAAAAGTATTCTCTATAATAGAATAAAAGGAAGAAATAAGGTCTATAATGTAATGTAATATTAGTGGAAAGCGGTCACCGGTGACCGCTTGGGGATTTATGGGTTAAGAATCACATCACTCTATCTATTAAAAAAAACCGCATCACAATCCGTTGCGTAGTTTTAAAGATCTAAGCATACATAGGGACAGACAGACGGCGGATAGCGACTTTGTTTTATACTATGTAGTGATTTGTTCGCACGTAACTATTCGAGTATGTAACTAGACTAGTTTCAAGCCACGCTGGGGGTTTACAGTGAACAGCAGCTTTACACTACAATCTATCTAGCAATCGGGCGAAACTAGGTTGGGTGGGTTGATTTTTTTTTGTTAAATTATTGATTCAACCCTAAGTGTGCCACGCCAGTGGAGGTTTCATCTTCACCATTTCAAACTAGGCAGTTAAAGAGTTAAATATTTTTCTAAATTTATCACATTTTTTAATATTTATTGCCTTGAGTTGAAAATGTAGACAGGACAAAGTATGGACGGATGCTTGTTACCTCTAATTTGTAGCTACTAAAGTAATTTTAAATAACAGGTGAATGAATTGAGAAAAGCTCTACTAGTTTCATGTTAAAACGGGACTCGTATTCATGATGTGTGTGTGACTTGATATTCGTAAATATGATTTGGTACTTCTTAATTATTAAGGCTCTTCACAGTTATTTCTATTGTAGAGATATTGACATATTGATTCTTTTTATTTGTAGATTTAATATACAATATCCTAGATTTTATGTATTTGGACATGTACTACAAATATTTGACATTTATTAATTTGACATTATTTATTTGTATTGTATTCTATTTTTATTATTTTTATGACATGTTTTTTCTTCTTATTTTAATTAACTAGCTTGCTGGCGTGTTGGTACCCACTGTAAGTCAGTAAGTGCATTTTAAAATAAATAAATAAATAAATAAATAAATGATCAGTATGTGTCGTAGTGACCCGGTTCTCATGCATGAGAGTGCAGGTCCGACACATACCGTTGGCAAGTACCAATGTGACTTTTCCGAGTTATATGTACTTTCTAAGATTATTGACACCACTGACAAACGGTGAAGGAAAACATCGTGAGGAAACCTGAGCTTGTAATTTCTAACTAAAAGTTTAAAATCGCCAACCCGCATTGAGCAAGCGTGGTGATTAATGCTCAAACCTTCTCCGTGTGAGAAGAGGCCATTAGTCAGCAGTGGGGGCTTATAGGCTGTTGATATGATGTGCTGACTTTTAATGTTTAGAGTTTACTTTTAAACATAGTTATTTATAATTCACTTACTCAGCGTAGCTTCCTGGGTAGCACACAGATCGTGTAAGAGCTTGGCGTCTCTCAGGAAGCAGTGGAGGTCAATGAGCTGGTCGAGGGCGACCTGCCTGGCTGCCCAGGCGCCGTGCAGGCGGTTGCGTTCTTCTAGTAGGGCTTCGCATTTTTCTTCTACTTCCTGTGTAGAAAAGTAAATGATATATAAAAAGGCATGTAAGATAACATAACTTCACGCCTTTTATTCCCGAAGGGGTAGGAAGATGTGCATATTACGGCATTTATTGCCTCTGTACAATGTAACACCCACTTTTCACTATTTATGTTATGAGTCCCATGTAATAGGGGACGAGCACGATTCCAGGCCCAAACGTCAAACAGCATATATATTTCTTAAAAAATGGATGGAAAAATATTAAATTAAATTGGTCATAAAATCAGTTAGTGATTTTATTTTTATTTATACCTACTTCAAAAAAAAGGAGGAGGTACTATGTTCGGCAGATTGTTTTTTTTTCATTGAACAGTCGAAATAATTTATTTTTAACTAGCTTCGTACCGCCTATAAATTCTTTTATCACCTTTTAAACCTTCCCTGGACTTCAGCGAACATTTAAAGACCGAAATTAGTCAAATCGGTTCAGCCATTCTCGAGTTTTAGCGAGACTAACGAAAAGAAATTCATTTTTATTTATCTAGATTAAGGAAAGTACTCAATTGCCGAGTTTCTCGATGATACAACAATTCAAAGTGTGTGTAATTTATGTCGGCACGATATTTGAGCACGACTTAAGAGTAACGTTTCAGTATTCCGGCATCAGATTCTTAGATTTTGTTACACAGTTAGTTACAAGTCGACATAATAAAACCGCGTTTAAAATAATATAGGTAATTAGTTATACTTACAGCAGCATTAGGATGTTGTGTAGCCAACTCCCGGCCCATGTTGAGAGCATCCCTGAAGGAGTCGTCCCTGGCGTCCAGCTCGGCGCGGACGGCGTCGTGCTCGGCGCGCGCGCTCTGCGCCGACACGGCGTCGCGGACCCGCAGCGGACCCGACATGGACGACCGCAGCGACACCGACCAGGACGTTAGGTCGCGGACCTGCGGGACGACCATTAATATTTATTAGTAGTAGTATGGTTACCATAATTATCTATAGTTAAACTACAAAAAAAAAATACTCTAAAAGAGTAAAAATAGTACATACTATTTTATATATTAACCCATACTTACATATGTGTTAAAGTTTATACTGCCCTCCCAAAAAATACCCCCAAAAACAGTCAAAAAGTTTCTCTTTACCTGTGTCAAAAACTGGTGCAGCTGTAGATACTGCTGCAGCGTGTGTCTCCTCTCGTCGGCCGCGTGCCGCAGCGTGCTCCAGGCGTCCTCCAGCGCCTTCTGCTGCAACTCTATCTGCTGCACGTTGCCGCCAGGGTACAGCTTCTGGAGACGGTTGCCTTCTTCTAGGAGCACCTGGAGATAGAAATGATGGTTAGAAAACGCAATGTAACGTATTTATGTAGTGCAATCTCCAAGCCGTTTGGCAAACGTTGAGTATATGTCGTGAGTAAAAGAAGTAAATTGTTCAATAATGCAAAATAGATTGTTTTTTGACATAAGCCTTTTTTTATGGCATGAGCCGGTAAACGAGCAGACGGATCACCTGATGGTAAGCAATCGACGTCGCCCATGGATACCTGGAATACCAGAGGCGTTACAAATGCGTTACCGGCCTTTTGGGGATTAAGAGTTTGAGGATCGTTGGGGATTCAGGAATTGGGGAGATTGGGGAAGGGCAATTGGGCCTCCGGCAACCTCACTCACACGACGAAACACAACGCAAGCGTAGCTTCACGTCAGTTTTCTGGTCGGCCGTGGTATCATTCACTCCATTCGTGCCGAAAAATGATATGAAAAGACATAAAATGATAGTGAATGGTATGCGTGCCTGCATCTGCGCGTCGATGGCCAGCAAGTCGTTCTGCATGGCGCCGTGCGCGCGCAGGGCGGCGGTGGCGGCGCGCAGGTCGCGGGGGGGGGGCGGCGCGGCCAGCGCGGCCGTGGCGTCGGCGGCGCGCTCGGCCAGCTCGCCCACGTCGCGGTGGAAGCGGTGGATCTCGCCCGCCGCGTGCAGCCGGGACGCGCGGGACTCCATCTGCTCCACCAGACGCTGCCACCATTCTCTGCGGACCGGATTCCAAAAGTTCAATATATTCTCCTTGGAATGAACAACTAGATTCACTTCTAAATTCTAGTATAGGTCGGCAATCGAGCAAACGGATCACCTGATGGTCAGCAATAAGCGTTGCCCATGGACTCTCGTAACACTACATTGGATTGTGTTGCCGACGATTTGAGGATTGGTGCCTTGGAATTTAATGGTTTGGGGATTAATGACTTAGGGATTAATGTTTTGGGGATTAATGGCTTGCGGTTTATGTTTTGGGTATTAATGATTTAGGGGATAATATTTTGCGGATTAATAATTTGGGATTCATGTTTTGGGATTATTGATTTAAGGGTTTAATGATTTGGGGATTAAGTAAGGGATTTGGGGAACGGGGACCAGCAGTAAGAACTGAATTTCAAATTAATTGCTTACCCAAGTGCCTCCTGTCGTTTCTCAATATCTCCTATGTACGGACTCTCAGTGGCCAAGAGTTTCTTGGCAAGTTCTTCGCACTGGTTGAATCGTTCCGCGCCGCTCTCTACGCGGTGACGGAGCTCGTCGAATTTTGAACGGAGGATCTGTGTAGAATATTAATATTGTTATTTCATTGTGGAGACAGAGGGCGTACTACAAGTTTGTTTTCATCATCAACAGCCTATAAATGCCCACTGCTGAGCAAAGCCTCTTCTCGCACGGTGAAGGTTTGAGCATTAATCACCACGCTTGCTCAATGCGGGTTGGCCATTTCAAACTTATAATTAGAAATTATAAGCCAAGGTTTCCTCACGATGTTTTCCTTCACCGTTTGTCAGTGGTGTCTAAATAATATTAGATAGTACATATAACTCGGAAAAAGTCACATTGGTACTTGCCGTTGGTAGGTTTCGAAGCCGCACCCTCATGTACGAGAAGCGGGCGTCTTAAAAGTTTGTTTAACGTATCAAATAATCGAAACGAAATCGCTTTCGGCACTGTGATTTTTTATGGAATAGGAGGCAAACAAGCCGACGAATAACCTGATGGTAAGCGATCAGCGCCGCCCATGGACACCCGCAACACCAGAGGAGTCACAGGTGCGTTGCCGGCCTTTTAAAAAGGTATTCCCTCTTTTCTTGAAGGTTTGAAAGTCAAAGGTCATTTATGGTATGAGTAAACCACGTCAGGACTTGAAGGTTAATTATGATATTATTTGAAATTGTTGTCCGAATATGCTCACCAGTAGATGTTCGTAGTCCTGTCCGTAATCCTCGCTGGAGGCGGCGGCGTATTGCTCCTGGATCCAGCTCTCTAGCTCTGCGCTCTCTGCCAGGTACTCGTGGCTAAGGATATGAAAAGTATATTAGTTGTAAGAGTTGACTGCCTCATTGGCCGATTAGTCGCAAGTGCGACTGCCGGACAAGGGGTCTCGGGTTCGATTCCCGGGTCGGGCAAAGTATTACTGGGTTTTTCTCAGTGGTAGCACGGAGTCTGGAACTGTGCCCGATATATGGCAATAGGCTCACCCCCTATTATATGGGACTCATAACATAAATAGTGAAAAGTGGGTGTTACATTACAGTGGCATTAAGTGCCGTAATGTGCACCTCTGCCTACCCTTTCGGGGATAAAAGGCGTGATGTTATGTTTGTATGTGTTTGCCAAATTAATTCCTTGACTATTTACATCATTGTTTATATATTGGCTGTTGCCCGCGACTTCGTTCGCGTGGAATAGTGACCATATAGCTCGTCCCCCGTAGATGATAGCGTGATAATATGAAGCCTATATGTTGACCCCTGTTAGTAATATTTATGCAAAATTTGAAGTAAATCCATGCAGTACTTTTTGTGTTTAGCCCGGACATACATACAGACAAACAGACGAAAATTATGTAAACCATATTTTTAGCTTCGGTGCCGTTTGTAGACCACACCCCAAATATTCTTTTAAAAAATAATCTATGTACAGTTTGCACTTTCCTACGATTTTATTATATGTATATGCCGCAAATGAAACTTATTTCAGTTTTTAGTGTGATCCCAAAAATGCTACAGTTGCAAAAAAATATTTCAAATACAAGATCGAAATACGTATTTTGTATCATGTATCTGTATTTCAGATACTTGTATCCTTACTTCCTTATCCTTACTAATATTATAAATTGGAAAGTGAGTTTGTTTGTTTGTTCTGCTTTCACGCCGTAACTACTAAACCGATTGCTTTGAATTTTTGCAGACGTAAAGTTGGAAGTCTGAATTAAACAATAGGGTACTTTTTTTTTTCCCGAGGGAAAACAAAAGTATTGGTATAGATGGCGCTGTGGGTATTGGTATATGTCGCATAGGCTACTTATTATCCTTTTGTGACGCGAGCGAAGCCGCGGGTAAAAGCTAGTCTTAAATAATTCACATTTCAGCTTGCCAAGTCCATCAAAAAATACAAAAAAGAAACAATATCTTACCGGCAAACACTTTCAACGAGAGCCTTCTGTCTCTGCGCGGCCAGTCTCTGCAGTCTCGCGAGACTCTCAGCCAGCAGCGCGTGCCTGGCCAGCAGGGCCTCGCCCTCCGGGTGTCCACCGTTAGCCATGGATGTGGCCACGTGACCCATCTCGGCTATTATAGCCGCGTATGTGTCCAGTTCTAGTTCTACGGCCTGGAATAGAAGATGTAATTTTTAGGTTTTATTTGTGGTATGAATGTGGGGTTTCAGGGACATCTTTAACCGACTTTTTTATGTTTTAAGCCGGTAAACGAGCAGACTCATCACCTGATGGTAAGCAATCGGCGCCGCCCATGGACACCTGGAACATCAGAGGCGTTACAAGTGCGCTACCGGCCTTTTGGAGATCAGGAGTTTGAGGATCGTTGGGGATTCAGGAATTGGGGAGATTGGAGAAGGGGAGGGTAATTGGGCCTCTGGTAACCTCACTAAAACGATGAAACACAACGCAAGCGTTGTTTCACGTCGGTTTTCTGCTCGGCCGTGGTATCACTCCGGTCGAGCCGGCCCATTCGTGCCGAAGTATGGCTCTCCCACACTTAATTAAATTATCCCTATTGAAATCCCTATTTCTTTCGTAGAAATATGCGCGAAATTTGTGGCTTGGGCAGGTTCATATGTTTTTGCTCTGGCGTTCAAAAGGTTAATATTTTCCCAAGTCGAGAATCGAGAATGAGAAAAAGTAAAAAATAAACAAATGATTCCACATTACCTTATGCCTGGTCAAGAGATGCGTAGCCCTGTGTCTATCCTTGGCCAGGTCGGCATGCGCGAGCGCGGCCGCCTTGTCCGCGAGCCAGGCGTCCACCTCCAGCGCGTCGTGCATGAACTGCTGCGCCTTCAGGGCGGCCTCGAGTTTTGCGCCGCGACTTTCTGCTGCCTCCGACACTGAGGAGTAACCTGCTTCTAGCTGGTCGCAGAGGGATTCAATCTGTGAAGGGGAGGGGGGTTAAAACTGATAAAAGATGCATAATTATACATGTTTAAATACTTTGCTATTTATTTTGTGAACCGTATGTTTTTTTTTGTTGCCCTCACTAGTATTGTCTCCTGTATCGTGTGTGCGTTTACAAACATACAAGTTCACATACACATCACACACAGACACGGAACTACAATCCGTGGATCACACAAAGAGAGCGGCAACCGTACAATAAAATAAGTTGTTATAGAGGATAAGTCTATTGCTATGCTGGGTATAGTATCTAACTCAATACTATTTTGGAAATTGAAAAATTATCATTTCGTTATCGTTACCAGCGAATTAAACCCAAGACTACTTGCTCAGTAGTCACTTTTACCTCTAATTTACCAACGTGGCATGCCTGCCACACTGCGCACACATGCATTGATGTGATTTTTTTTTAAATACCGATAAAGGCAGACTAACCCATGTCCGAAAGGGGAATCAAACCCTTTCGGGTGTCACATCTTATTGACACAACACTAACGAAGGAATAAAATTATGGAGAACATTTCAGAATACTCGGAAAAGTACTAAGTCAGACTCGGAAATCGAGCCCGAAACTCCTCCTTCGGCAGTTGTACTAGACTATTAAATATATTCACTTTCAAACTATTTTAAACAAAACATTTAATCGATCAAACATTCAATCACAAAAATTATCCTCCTCCACGTCAAAAACCTCTCACCTTCTCCCTCTGCGGATGTCCCTCCTCCACCAATTTATTTCCATGCGCAATAACCCTCTCAATCAATGGCCTCCTTCCTAGAAGCTCAGCTTTGAGCTTCGCGTGCTTCTTCTGCGCGGACTGCGCGGCGTGTAGGTCTGTCGGCATCACTTCCGAAGATGCTGCAGCACTTCGCTCCGATAGCCAGTCTAATTCACCTGCTACTTCTGCTGCGAATTTGTGGAGTCTGTAAAAGATTTGGTTATTCAATAAAATGGAAAACATTCACGTAATTTGACCCACTATACTAAATATAACCCACATGGGTAAGTGGTGTTTAGACAATAAGAGTCTGACACTCCCTCCCCCCCCCCCACCCAGACGGAAGCAGTCATTCGATGATTTTCTCCTCTTAAAAAAAAGGCTGCAAAGTCCTCATCAATACAAATTAATCAAGTCCAAACAACAGGGACCTACTGTTAACTATTGAAGAGTTCCTTTAGCTATATTATACATACTATATAGCTATACTTCATCATCAGACCCCTTAATAACAATCATACTTCATCTATGTGGAAAGTTTTCATCAAAAGAAAAAAATCAAGCCCAAACACGGGGTCATTGCTATACAGCCTCGAGGAGTTCCTTCGACTGTCTTTCAACTCCATCATCTGATCGACTCCAGACTGTTATGAAATTGTAGTGGTCTAAAATACGTAATGAAAATTAAGAAATGTTGAGCCATGCTTCGGCACGAATATGTCGACTCGACCGGAGCGAAACCACGGCCGAATAGTACACCATAGTAACACTACCCAAGCGGGGTGGGCAGGCGTGGGAGAGAGGGCAGAGGAGGCACGATTACCCAACCTTCCCCAGTCTTCCTAATCCCTGAATCGCCCACAATCCTCAAATTCCCAATTCCCAAAATGCCGGTGACGCACTTGTAACGCCTCTGGTGTTCGAGTGTCAATGGGCGACGCCAATTGCTTACCATCGTTTACCGACTTATCCCATAAAAACAGTACTTACTGCAAACTACTCTCCAACGCTTGTCGTCTTGTAGCAGCTGGAGGTTGTAGACTTCTGACAGCTTTGAGTAACGCGGCGGAGTCCCTCTCAATAGCCTCCGCGTCGAAGTGTCCGCCGGAGACTAAGTCTGCGCCCTGAGCCGCTAGGGCTCCGGCCTTGTTCTCCCAGAGGGATAGCTCTTGTTCTAGGGCCTAAGGAAAATTCATATTTTTTGTAAAAAATGGGTTATAATTCTAAATAATTGGGTACTCGCCAACTAGTCAAATTCAATACTTTTTTTCGAACTGTCAAAAACGAGAGTATTCTATGAATTTCGTACGAGATTGTGTATTGTGACGTCACGTTTTTTTAGCGTCAAACAGCATACTTATTTCATAATAATTTGCCGGAAAAATACTAAAATAAGACATAACATAACATCACGCCTTTTATCCCCGAAGGGGTAGGCAGAGGTGCACACAGAAGTAACACCCACTTTTCACTATTTGTGTTATGAGTCCCATGTAATAGGGGGTGAGCCTATTGCCATATACCGGGCACATTTCCAGACTCCGTGCTACTACTGAGATTTTTTTAAAAACCCAGTAATACTTTGCCCGACCCGGGAATCGAACCCGAGACCCCTTGCCCGGCAGTCGCACTCGCGACCACTCGGCCAACGAGGCAGTCTACACTAAAATAAGTTGGTCATAAAATCAATTAATGAAAGTGTGATTATTTTTTAACATTTTATTGTATTGAACAGTCGAAATAATTTATTTTTGATTAAGGAAAGTACACAATTCTAGATGTTACGGCTTCGATTTTAATACTTAAAAGGTAGTACATATACGAACTTATTTAGAAACAAAACTATTACCAAAATTAGAGTATCACTATAAATAAATCGACTCTAATATCTGCTCATGAATATGAACCTCTATCATGGCTTGAAACTAGTCGAGTTCCTCGTCAAACGTCGATAATTTCATATATTTACCTGATGTTGATTCAGCAATCGCTTACAGCTCCTGAGGTCGGTGCCAAACTCCTCGCTCTTGAGCTGTCTCTCCAAGTCAATGAGACGAGCCTTCGCGTCCTCTACAGATCTGGAAGTATATTCATTGTCAGTGGGGTAGACTGCGGAAATTATAAATAGCATAGATTTTATGGATTTTGAACTTAATTGCTGAATAATATATGGTTGTGTATTACTTTACGGCCACTTCTCATGAGGCTTCGAAACCTACCAACGGCAAGTATCAATGTGATTTTTTACGAGTTATATGTACTTTCTAAGATTATTTATTTAAATCTGTAGGCTGCGCGACATCGCTGCGACCGCGCACGCTGCTCATGAGTAAGAACCCTTCTGTAGTTCGAAACTAGTAGAGCTTTCCTCTGTATGTCAAGTGAGTAACTCGCAATTTTTAGTTAATTATTTAGACACCACTGACAAACGGTGAAGGAAAACATCGTGAGGAAACCTGGGCTTGTAATTTCTAATTATAAGTTTGTAATCGCCAACCCGCATTGAGCAAGCGTGGTGATTAATGCTCAAACCTTATCCGTGTGAGAAGAGGCTTTTGGTCAGCAGTGAGTGGACACTTATAGGCTTTGAAACCCAGTCGAACTAGTAATCATTGGGGGAGGTAAATTTTCGGTGCACTTTTTTATTTTATTTTATTTATCAAGGACAACAAACAGCAGTATATTAAATATAACACGGGTGAGTAAAATAATAGATTTAACAAATACACTCCTCACGGCGTTGCCACGGATTACCATAAAACTACTTAGCAAATACAATGGGGCAAACTTGAAGCAATGAACACATTTAGACTGATGATGACTTACCTTCTATGTTTCCTCTGCTGAGCAGCCTGTCTCAGCTTGCTTCCCTTGTCCCTAGAAGCAGCCACCAGTTCCTCCCACGCGGTCTGGAGACCGGACAGGTGTTCTGATACTTCAGACGCTCGGGACGGGTCTGATTTCTGAAGTGATTGGCCGATCTGCGGAGAAAAGTAAACTTTAGATTTTATTTTTGTTATACATATTATTAAATTGTACAGCAGTAGTCAAAACTGCACCAAAAACTATTGCATATTAGTGGTATTTGTTAACGCCGCGACCCAGTGACCACGTCACTGTGGGGACCGGGGAAGAGGGGCCGCGACGCGAGCGCACTGCGTACGAACGGTTCATTTTTTACGTTAATTTTGTAATTGTTTGTTAATATCGTTTATTTTAAAAAAATAGTGTTTTTCAACAAAGGGCGTTTACATTATCATAAACAATAATTAAAGCCCCTTTTATATTTTTCATCTTAGCCGTTATTATTAAAATATGAGGATAGATTTGAAACAAAATGATAAATTCATTTTAAATCTATCCTCACATTTTAGCAACTTTTCAATCTTCTCGAGTTGATTTAGGTGTCTTTTTTTTAAGGGGGAAAATCATCGAATGACTGCTCCCGCCTGGGTGAGGCGGGAGGGAGTGTCAGACTCTTACTGACTAAAACCCACCCCGTTGATCTTCTTCCGTTGATCTTGGAAATGGTGGGATCCATTTCGGAGCCTGGGCCGGTCGGCGTGGACTTTGGGGGCTGGGATGCCCCGACATTTCACTGGACAAATGGAGTGCCGGGATGCGGCAAAACTACATGGATAATGAACTTATTCGAAGCGGAAAGGGATTTAATCGTCACCACAACAACTGAAGCAGCAAATGACCTCAGAGGCAAACTATCCTGCCGAATCGGAGGATTAGTCAAATCCAAAGTCCGAACAATGGCATCCATTTTAGTGAACGGATTAAAAGAGCAAGAGAGCTGCCACCGAATCATGGTAGATGAGGCTCTCATGAATCACTTTGGGGCCATTGTGATGGCGGCCCGAATAACTCAGGCCAAAGAAGTTCTGCTGATTGGTGACATAAATCAACTTCCCTTCATTGACCGAGACAACCTCTTCCCCCTCATTTACAACCGCCCTACACACGTCGTGGCTATTAGCCAAGAACTTCTCTGCACTCACAGGAACCCTATGGATGTAGCATATGCTCTTAGTACTGTGTACAGTGGCATATATTCGTCTGCGTCGGGTGTGAGATCCCTTGAGTTAAAAAGCTTCTCAGGTTCGCGGATACCCAAATCTCCTCCAAACACGTTATACCTGGTACACACTCAGGTAGAAAAGGAATCCCTTAAAAACCAGGGATACGGATCGGGTGTGGGATCCCGCGTACTCACAATACACGAGGCTCAGGGGCTTTCGTACGCGGCAGTGGTTCTTGTAAATACAGCGGAGAAGAAACAGCGGATACACGACAGTGTACCGCACGCCGTGGTAGCTATATCCCGTCACACTAACAGCTGTGTTTACTACACGAATACCAGTGACGACGCGATCAGCAAATTAATCAGACGGGCGGTGGGTGAGAGTGAGCGGGGGATCCTGGACTATAACTTGAAAATGGCTATCAGGAATAGGGACATGGCGGTAGTGGGCGCTCTTTTGGGTGGGGAGGGTTCGCTGTAGGCTTGAATTGTGATGCAGGCGTGACATTGATATATATATATTGATATATGTATTGTGTGTGTTTAATAATGTTAAAATGTAGTAAATATAATGTAACGTAATGTAAATTTTATCAATCAGACTGACAAAATCCATTGGCACTACTGGAATCGGCTTACTGCTGCGTGAGCATACGTCATGCATTCTTAAATGTTCTACAGTCGGTGGCGCTGTGGGCTGGGTCGCTCCGTTCCCTACGAAATGGTTGATCGGACCGATTGCTGGCCCTCACGTCATGCTCGTGAACGGGTGCCTTCTGCTGGAGCAGGTCGGCTCGCTCATCGCGCGTGTGAGCCGATCCAGTAAGGTTAATGTAAATGTAGTAAAACATGTATTGTGTATATATAGGTAGATATTAGACACAACTTGTTTGAGGAAAAAAAAATGTGGTTAATGTAGCACGTAAGATTTCTGTAACAATTAATTTAGACTGTACATTAAAAGAAAATGTAATGGAATGACAAGGGCACGGACAAGAGTCCGTGGAGAATAAGAAATGCAATATATAAAAACCCACCCCGTTCCTACTCCTGCATGTCGAGCCGGAGCCCCGGTAACCCGGTAGGTTCGTCGCGACGGTGTTGCATTGTTCTGACACAATCGAACCAACAAAACTATGTAAACAAGACACACAGAGTACAAGCAGGATACTCACACTTTCAACATTGCGCAGTTGTTTTTCATTAGCTTGTAGCTCTCGTTCAAATGCTTCGTGCTTCTGTAGTTTACGCTCCAAGTTTGCTAGGTCCCTGCGGATAGAATGGGATTATAATACTGAAGGAGTAAGATTTCAAATATTTCAAAGAGAAAATTGTTGTTATAAGAAAACACAAAAAGTGGTATGGTATTCGGTATTTGGATGCACGGTAAAGTCCACTGCCACCGTAAGACTACTATCGGTTGCGCTGCAGCGCTTATACCCACACATACACACGCATATTTGTATCCGTGTGCGTGCGCGTGCGTGTGTATGCGGACGCACGCGTTTTTATGCACATTAATATGAAATTACTTACGCATTGCCGTGTGAACATCACTCACGGTGCTTTTGACGTCTGTCTGTACACACGACCACACATCAATCTATACAAAACCAGTTTATCCTGGTGTCGGGTCGCATCATCTTTCCGCACATTTAACGTTCAGTTTATACTGGTTATGTAAAGCTCGATGTGTAGCCGTGTGTATAAAAGTAGATTTGATATTGACTTCGAGTTGAAATTTTACTTTGACAATAATATTGATTTTGACATTGACTTTGAATATAACATCACGCCTTTTATCCCGAAAGGGGTAGGCAGAGCAGCACATTACGGCTCTTAATGCCACTGATTGTAACACCCACTTTTCACTATTTAGTTATGAGTCCCATATAATAGGGGGTGAGCCTATTGCCATATACCGGGCACAATTACAGATTCCATGCTAGTACAGAGCTTTTTTTGAAGACCCAGTAATACTTTGCCTGAGCCCGGAATCGAACCCGAGACCTCTTGCCTGGCAGTCGCATCTGTCACCACTCTTGATTAAGACTTTAATTTTGACCTCCGTTAGTACAAAAACAACTTGACCTTCAATTTCAATTTTAACTTTAACATTGCTATTAGTTAAGGTATTTGATTTTGATTTTGACATAAGAATATAAAGATTAATTAATTATACCTATAGCTCTGATCCTTAGCAGTCCTAGTCTTATCTTGAATCCAGTTTTGTAACTCCTCTGTGGCCGCAACAAACTGTGAAAGAAAACATAAATGATAACAAAACTCCTTTTCTGATGGGATAACTGCGATACTCGGAGACATTGAATGATAACTTAAACTATTCCTTAGTAACGATTTTGTTTCGAAAACAATTGCTAAGGACTGGGATTTTTTTTGAGGGGGGAAAATCATCCAATTACTTCTCCCGCCCGCCCGGTCGAAGTTGAAACAATTGTGATAAAACTTTAATAATATGTTATGTACAATCTTTGAATAATATTGTGTTTTTTATTATTTAATATAAATTGCAGCGCCCTTACAGGGTCATGTTCATACTGCTTAACCAAAATAATATGTATTATGTATAACACCTTGGTAACACACACATGAAGCAATTAAGACTGAATTTGAGGCTGGAGGGGGTGTCAGACTCTTACTGACTAAGTACCACCCCGTTCCTACACATGCACTTCGTGCTATTACTGAGAATTTTTAAAAACCCAGTAATACTTTGCTCGACCCTGGAATCGAACCCGAGACCCCTTGCCCGGCAGTCGCACTTGCGACCGCTCGGCCAACGAGGCAGTAGGTATAGAAATTGTACTAATTCTCCAACCAACGACGGACGAGGATATAGTTTCACTGATGCATAAATTGACGGACTGACGGTTTCAAAAGTATTAATAGAAATAAATAGTTTAATGTCGATTGAACTAGGTGTAGTTTTGAAACCGTGTCATTTCTCGGGGACATGTCACAGAAGTCATAAAGGTTCAATGTAAGAGAACGTTTCGGGCCAATAGTTAAAAATACGGCTATAATAAATCGTTCAAGTTCGACAGTATTTCAGAATAAGTGACAGCAATGTTTCTTATTGGAGTTTAATGGAATTATGAATAATATCAATTACGTGTTTGAGTTTGTGTGTGTATAGCCGCGTTATAAAGCTAGTTACAATACGGCGGCGTGTAGTTCGCACTTACGGATTTCCGTAATTTACAGAAAAATTTAAAATATTTACCTACAATTTTTTTATTGATTCGGTCTCAGAATCGATATCCGAGTTACCTCCTAGAAAATGACGCGGCTTTAAAACAACACCTTGTATTTACCTGTTGATGTGCCAAGCTAGCCAGTAGCGCGCGGCGTCGCTCGGCGGCAGCGCGGCGTACTCCGTCACGACGCTGTAGTACTGCCGCGCGACGGGCTGCGATACTGGGGGGAACGAGATTTTTATTATTTATAACATAAGCCGGTAAACGAGCAGACGGATCACCTGATGGTAAGCAATCAGCGTCGCCCATGGAAACCTGGAACACCAGAGACGTTACAAGTGTGTTACCGGCCTTTTGGGGATTAGGAATTTGAGGATTGAAAGGGGATTAGGGGATTGGAGAGATTGGGGAAGGGGGTAATTGGGCCTCCGGTAACCTCACTCACACCACGACGAAATACAACGCAAGCGTTGTTTTATGTCTGTTTTCTGCTCGGCCGTGGTATCACTCCGGTGGAGCCGGCCCATTCGTGCCGAAGCATGGCTCTCCCACACTTGTATTCTAGTTCATTATAACTTGTATTCATTCAATATATTAATGTTATAAAATATATCTTAATCTGAAAGATAATACGTACTGTTCAGCAGCATAATGCGGTATCTTCTCCAGCGCTTCAGCTCTCTGTACGAAGGTAGCGAGTCTCTCGTCCTGCGCGGCGAGGCGAGCTTCTAGTTCCTCGTGGCGCTTCACTAATGCTTCTGCCTCGTCTACAGATGACTGGCGAAACGAAATTATATTAATATTTTTGCTAATTGGTGCCAACATAACATAACATCACGCCTTTTATTCCCGAAGGGGTAAGCAGCGTTACACACAGAAGTAACACCCACTTTTCACTATTTATGTTATGAGTCCCATGTAATAGGAGGTGAGCCTATTGCCATATACCGGGCACAATTCCACACTCCGTACAACTACTGAGATTTTTTTAAAAACCCAGTAATACTTTGCCCGACCCGGGAATCGAACCCGAGACCCCTTGCCCGGCAGTTGCACTTGCGACCACTCGGCCAATGCAGCAGTCCAGCAGTAGCAAATTAACATTAAGTAAAATCACGTGAATATACTGAGCAAAGGTCTACTGAATTATTATTTTTTTTTATATATTTGATGGGGCGACGTTTGCCTACTATCTCGCCTGGTGGTAAGCGATGATGCGGTCTACGATGGAGCACGTCGTCCCATAAGCAACCTATTCACTCGGGCCTTGAAGACTCCCAGGTTGTACCCTTCAGGAAATACAGACTCTGGCAAAGAATTCCACTCTTTAGCAGTACGCACAAGGAAGCTTGAAGCGAAGCGCTTCGTGCGTGTGGGCGGAACATCTACCATGAATCGGTGACGCTTCGCCGATTGTCTTGTGGTACGATGATGGAAAGGACTAGGGGGAATCAAGTTGTGCAATTCCCCTGCACACTCACCGAAATGTATCCGGTAGAAAACCGAAAGGCTTGCAACCTTACGCCTGTGCTCGAGGCTTTGAAGCCGAGCCTTCACAAGCGCATCATCGTCGATGAGCCTCTTGGCACGCCTCTCAATGTGCTCTAACGCGTCCAGCTGATATTTTGCCGAGCCGTCCCAAAGATGAGAGCAGTACTCCATACAGGACCGAACCTGTGCCTGGTATAGGCTCAGCAATTGTTTTGGCGTGAAATTAAAAATTAGCTACTAGTTTCGAGCCACAGAGGAACCCCCCCCCCGTGGTAAGCCCCCCCCCGTGGTAAGTCCCACCCTGTGATAGCTCATTTTTAAAAATCTTCGAATGCAGTATTGTTTCTTTTCAAAACTAAAGGAATGTTTTCTTTGAGTTAAATTTTCCATCTAAAGTATTACGAGTACTTCCCTTTTTAGGTGGTATTACAGCATTCCACTATCTATACTATTATTATAAAGCTGAAGAGTTTTTGTTTGTTTGTTTGTTTGAACGCGCTAATCTCCGAAACTACTGATTAGAATTGAATAATTATTTATAGGCTATAAAAGGCAGGCTATAAAACATCTCACTACGACCAATAGGAGCCGAGCAGAGAGGGTGAAACCGCACGCAAGTAGCTAGTGTATAATAATATTGATTTATTGTCCGATTTATTTTGGAATTGATTAAACTGTCAAACACCGCGAGGTCACCGGTGACCGCAACCTATTGTTCTTTAATTGTGTCTATAATGACGGTACTCGACGAGTTAAGATCAGTGTTTTTCTAATTATTGTTGATATTTTTGTCTTTTTTATAACAATAAAGAGAGAAGGGAGATAAGGGCGCTGGCAGTGGCAAGAAAGTGGAGAGAGAAAGAGAAGGAGGGAGCGCGAAAGGTGAGATAGAGATGAGATGAGATGGTGGGAGATGTAAAGAGACAGGGGGAGAGACGGAGATATATATATAGAGAGAGAAAGAGATACTACAAATAGCTAACAAAATAATTTCATAAAATATTTAACTTACTCCAAACTGCTTGTACTCTAGATAGGCTTCATGCGCGCCAGTGGACGCGTCGATCTGGTCGCACTCGCGGTTAAAGCTCTGCAGCTGAACTAGCTGCTTCAGGTACGCGTCCTTCTCGTGCCATTCTGTAATATACAGGTACATTTATTTTTGTCATTTGACAGTTGACAGTATCAGCTGTAATGTAAATAGTCATTTTTGGTTTTCTTTTTCTTCATTAGTTTTAGTGTCTATTAAGTTATTGGTACACATTTTCTTTTATTGTAAATATACCTAACTAATAAAGAAATCTTATAAAATAATACCATTATTATTTAGAAAAAACACATTTTTGACCGACTTCTCAAAAAGAAAGAGGTTCTCAAATCAACCAGACGAAGGGTTTCAGTAGGGACACAAAAGTCATCAGAATTTCGTTTCCATCCAAGGCGGGATACTGGCCTAAAAACTTAACATAACATCACGCCTTTTATCCCGAAGCGGTAGGCAGAGTTGCACATTTGCGGCACTTAATGCCACTGTACAATGTTACACCCACTTTTCACTATTTATTTTAAGAGTCCCATGTAATAGGGGGTGAACCCATTGCCATATACCAGGCACAGTTCCAGACTCCGTGCTACCACTGAGAATCTTTTAAAAACTCAATAGTACTTTGCCTGACCCGGGAATCGAACCCGAGACCCCTTGCAGTCACCTGCGACCACTCGGCCGACGGGGCAGTTTTATCCAATATGTAAAATTACACTTTTTAACATACACTATGCATTCGAACTTGCGACTACTCGGCCAACGAGGCAGTATTCCCTTTTTTTCAGTTGATACCGCGGAAGAGAAGCTAGTTTAAATTATAATTTCAGCTAACCATTATACTAAGAATTACTGTTACTAGTCTGGGTATTGTTAATTTGTTATTGTTAGTTTTGTGAATGAAAGTAAATATCGTATAAAGTGCCACACTAACGCATTAGGTTATATAATTTACCTGTAATGTTAGCTGTAAGAGTTGAAATAAATAAATAAATAAATAAATAAAATAAATAAATATATTTTACCTTTAATAACAGCATCATGATCAGTCTCTAAACTCTTGATCTTGTCCGCTACGTCGGTGAGAGCTGGGTTGTTGGCCAACAGCTGCTTGCCTAGAGCTATCACTTCTTTAAATCTAGTATAGACAAGAAAATCGAATTAATAAAACAGTTTAAAATACTGTGCACAGAAATTATTATTATTCAATTGTATTAATGTTCAAGTGCAGATCTTCTTTACAAAGATATTGTAAGGAGGATGGTTGACACTTCAGGTGATCGAAGGGCTGGCTAGTGGCAAAGACCTTGGGCAAAGGTTAAGCATTGCCATTCAACGTGGCAATGCTGCCAGTCTTTTGGGCACCCTACCTCACGATAGCGATGAGGAACATTTTTTTTTGATGCCTTATTTATAGCATTTTTATTATTATTACTTTTTAAGGTGTAAATATTTTAGTTCATAGTTATTTATATTTGAAGTTATATATTTTCATTTAATAATAGTTAATATTATTTTTATTTAGGTTTTGATTGAATTATGTAGTTTATATTGTATGAACAGAAAAAAATAAAAACCTTAATGGAATATTTTGTAAAATTAAATTATAAAGATGTTATATTGGATTTTCGACTTTATATCTAAACAAGAGGGTTGAAAATCTAATAAAAAAATTTGATAAAAAGGAGTAGGTTGACATGTGGTAATACATAGCTATAAAAGTGACTAACTCATCGTCGTGTGCCTTGATATCGTCCATGAGTTCCTGATGTTGTTTGTGTAACGCCTCCGCGGTGGCGACGTCTTTAGCGTTCGACTCTTGGGCTAGTTGCTCGCGGACTTTCTGTTAGGGGGGAGAAAGAGATTAATAGTTGGGTAAGCTTAAAATACAGGTAAATATCGATGATTTAACCTTTTGTATGTCGATATACATTGTCATATACAATCAAACAAGAAATAATATAGGTTAAGTTTAGTAAAAAAAAAAACAATTGTTATTTAGGTTTTCTTTTTTTTCCACGAAATATAAGGCTTTTTTTATTATTTTATTTATATGTCGATATACATTTAAGACACAATAGAAAACACATTGTGACTCGCGTAGATTGTTTCAGCATACCAAAGGTTTAAAGTAATTAGACATTGGAAAAGTTAGACACCCAAAAGATGCTAACAATAAAAAAAAAGATTTCTGCGTAATTTTAGCATTTTTAAAAATTATTGTTTTGTAATTATATTAATATTCAACATTAACTTTAAGACTTTTATTTTTAAAGAAATTACAAAGTGACTTTGTAGTGAATTAAACTTGTTACAAATACAAAATAAGAAAACTCGAAGAAAAGAATTGATTATCAATTATATATACGAATGGAGATTCTTGCCCGTTCTTCTCCATTCGAATCTACATTTTGGAATGAGCACCTAGCTTCACTGACGGTCTGACTATTTTTATTTTGTATTTGTTGACGTTTCAAAAGTACCAAACTATGGTTTAATTGAAATAAATGCTTTGACTTTGACTTATAAAATTCACGACAAGACTAAATAGAATGAGTTAAACTGTGACATTTATATATCTACCTAAATAGGTATATAAATAAAAATGAATTTCCGTTCGTTAGTCTCGCTAAAACTTGAGAAAACCGATTTGGCTAATTTTGGTCTTAAATTGTTCGTGGGAGTATAGGGAAGGTTTAAAAGGTAAGAAAAATAATTTTGGCGGTACGTAGTTCGCCGGGTCAGCTAGTCTCATATAAATTTCTAATTTGGACTATTTTTAAATTTAACTCTTTGCAACAATAAAATAATTTAACTATTCATGACTCTTATCAACTCCTTTTAACTCTTTCTCACCTGCATCCAATGCGTTAACGTAGCGGAGCTGTTTCCAAAGATCTGGTGCCCGACGGCCGACTCTAGGCGACTCCTTCTCTCTGCCGCTTGAGCCTGACATCTCTCCCACATCTGCTGTATCTCCTTCTGTCTGCCTTCTACGTTGCCTCGCTCGTTGGGGTACTGAGATTTGACTCTGGTGGAATAAAAAGATTGTTGAAAAAAAAATCGTTATTAAAATTGTGGTCTAGCCTAGCTTCTGCCCGCGACTTCGTACGCACAATCCCGTTTCCTCCCGTTCCCATAGGATTTTCCGATTTTTTTCTATCTTAAGAACCTTCTCCTAATAATAACCAATACGACAAAAAAAGAATTCGTGAACTCGGTCCAGCCATTCACGCCTGATGCCGTGACCAAGGGAAAAAGGTATTCATTTTTATATATTACTAGCGGACCCGACAGACATTGTAATAAAAGGTATAGATAAATAACCTAGAAACCGACTGCAGCGCCATCTGCCGAGCTGATTTGTGAATCTAAACCATTCCCAGATCCCCTTGAACACACACAAAAAATTTCATTAAACGTGGTCCAGTCGTATGAAAGAAGTTCAGTGACATACACATTCACAGAAGAATTATATATATATAAAGTTTTGGTTTGAGCTGGTCTAATAAGTTGTAATAGAAATATTTCTTACTCTGTGCTTTCATATCTTTCGATAAGGCTGCATGTAAGTAGGAAAATAAGGTTAATACTGTTCATTTAGCGACATTTTTGACTTACAAAATTGAACTAATGGTCTAATTCAAATAGTGACATTGATTACATAACATAACATAACATCACGCCTTTTTATCCCCGAAGGGATAGGCTTTATGGCGCTTAATGCCACTGTACAATGTAACACCTACTTTTCACTATTTATGTTATGAGTCCCATGTAATAGGGGGTGAGCCTATTGCCATATACCGGCCACATTTCCAGACTCCGTCCTACTACTGAGATTTTTTAAAACCCAGTAATACTTTGCCTGACCGGGGAATCGAACCCGAGACCCCTTGCCCGGTAGTCGCACTCGCGAACATTCGGCCAACGAGGCAGTCATTGATAATGGCTGTATAAAATAACATCTTACTATAAATTCCTCGAGAAAAGCAGACAGATATGGTTATTAAAAGTTAAAATTTTTTAACAATCCCCCCTGTAATAGGGGGTGAGCCTAGCACACATCATACAATGGCTAAACTTTCACCGGTATCACCACTTTTGGTGGAGAAGAGTCGTGGTGATCCAGAGGTTTAAGACGGCCGTTATGACCTAGAATTTTTGAAAAACATATTATTGAACCTTATTCCTGACTTAGAAGTCGAACTTCAGTCCGACCAATGAACCACAATAACAACACGTGAATATACTGAGAAAAGCTCTACTAGTTTCGAAACACAGAGGGGTTCTTCCTCATGAGCAGCGTGCGCGGTCGCCGCGACGTCGCGCAGCTCACACAGCTCAGTGAGCTGATATTGAGATATTCAAGTGAGTAACCCGCGATTTTACTTCATTTAGTACATCTCATGATAGTTATTATAACTTAAAAATAACTCACGAGTCAGCTAGCAGACTAATAGTATTGACTTTCTCTCGAACAGGCTCCAGTTCCCTCTCGAGCTGGGCATGTCTCCGCTGCAGCGCCCGGACAGTCCTGAGGTCGGCGGCGGGGGCCGAGCTCGCTGCCAACTGCTGTTCCTTTTCTGCCATCCAGTCTAGAGCCTCATCACAGGTCCGGCTGAACAGTTCCACGCTAAAAAATAGAAGAGGGGTGAGATTTTTGAAAATTCCTAAATAATTGTAGTATCGTTTTGTGCGACCCGGGAATCGAGCTTTAGACTTTTACTTTTTTTTTGCTTGCTTATTTTTTTTAAATCACTCGACAGACGGACATTCTATCCATAAAACAGTATATTTTATTATAACAAGAAAATAAAAAAGAAAATAGTAGCGTTGTCCCTAATAATAGCATTGGTTGAAGATTTCAAAATCATAAACTACATTGGCCCAAGAATACTGCCTTGTGGTACACCTCGAATAATTTCATCGTATAAATATACTTTTTCTAATTTTAATTATCAACATAATCTATTAATTTGTGACACTTCTATTTAGGCCCTTAATAATGTCAAAAATTTACTACAAATGTCAAATTCTTTCAGTATCAAAGAGAATTTGAAGGTCAAACGCTTTAGAAGAAACAGTACTATGTTCAACTGAACGATTAGCCACGATTAAACATCTATTCACTACACCAATCCAGTTTTTCTTCTAGAAAATACTCATTTTCCTCATCATCTCCTACTCAATCTCCACTCACCTAGAAGCTCCCTCCAAGCTCTTCTCCTTCTGCTGCTTCAATCTCAGCAGCCTCTCCCACTGCTGTCTGAGTTGCTGTCGCCTGGCTGTGGCTCGTCCTGCCTGGCTGTGTTTGGCCTGCACCAGCTCTTCCGCTGCAGCATCGATGTGTTCCAGGCGCTTTGACGCTGCTGATAGGTCAGTGACGAATTTCTGGAAGAATTTTTTTTGGTTGAAAGTCTGTTTGTATAGAGTTTCAGTGGCAGGGTAAGGAGCTATCGTAAAACGCACATGGTTCTTATAATAGGGGAGCCCTCGTTGCTAAATTTGGATTTACTCGAGCGTCGTTGGGACCTACTGGATTTTGAAGATATGCTGATAGTAAGAAAAAATGGTTTAGTGACGATTTCTTCCATCGGTGGGGGAAGGGGGAATCCACAGATCTTTAAAATTGTTAAACGTTACTTTAGATCTAGTAGTCGAGCGTGTCAGATATTGATAATGTACATGCTCCATGTGTCTTTAATAATAAAAAACTCTTAATCTGCCAGTTTGCATGGTGGAGTTGAATGTTCTGGAAAGTACAAACGAGAACCCTTCAAAATACCCCCCCCTCTTGCAAATCAAGCTCGAATGGGCAGACTTTTTAAACGCACTTCCTTTGGCATGATATTGACCTATCTTCCCTTAATCTGACGAAACTGATTTTATTTAGTCAAAAATTTTTTTTTAGTCCTCTCTTCTAAATCGATCGAATATATGGTGGGTACATTCAACATGGTTTTCCCCATATGTTAATCTGACGCGCTCGAGTAACTACCGAAATCCCTTCATGGACCCCTTCTATTAAGGTTAATAGACTTTTACCAAAACAATATTACGCCATTTAGGAATTAGGACGAGTGCGTTAGGGACGTTAAAATGGTACTTTGCAATTAAAAGCAATATACAATATACATTCTAAGTTAAGTGAGGTTTAAGTATGGCAATTGATCAAAGTAATTTTAAAATTATTATTATCAAAATGTTAACATTATTTAGTTCATTGGATCCAAGACTTTAGCATGCAAAATCCTAGAGGAACTGCTTACCTCATATTTCCTCTTAGCAGTGTCCACGCTATCATCAGCATCATCAGCCCGTAACATCTTCTCTTTGTCCTTGATCCATTTGTCGAAGTCATCACACTCTGCGAAGAAGCTGTACAGCTTGATGGCGTCTTCCAGCTGTGCGCGACGAGCCGCGGAGAGGGTTAGGAGTTCATCTGGAATCGAGATATAATATTTAGTTTAAATAATAATAGATAATCTTATATTATTACATAAAGCTGAAGAATTTTTTGTTGATTTGATCGCGCTAACCTCCGGAAATACTAGGCCGATTCGAAAAATTCGGGTGTTTGGGGATTGGGAAGATTGGGGAGGGGAGTAATTGGGCCTCCGGTAACATCACTGACACGACGAAACACAACGCAAGCGTTGTTTTACTACCGTAAGCACGGGCCTGCAGACGGCGAGCACGGGCGACTCGCCGCCCGACCAGAACCAGGCCCGAGCGTACGGCGCCCAGCGGTCCTGCTACACAAGAGACATTAGACCACCACGGATGGTGCCCAGCAGGGCTGATGCCGATACGGAGCCGCGGAGGGCTTAGCGGGTTACCGGGGCTCCGGCTCGAAGTGCAGGAGTAGGAACGGGGTGGTTTTTAGTCAGCATGAGTCTGACACTCCCTCTCGCCTCACCCAGGCGGAAGAAGACATTGGAAAATTTTTCCCCCTCAAAAAAAAAAAACGTTTCACTATGTTGTACAGCTCCTTGATGGTATCACTCCGGTCGAGCATGGCGGGCCCACACGTAAATTAACTGATCAATCCCCGAGCAGTCCCGAGACCGCTCTCCACAAACTCCATTATAGCCCTTAATACTGGTATCTATACTCGGAATTTTAATTCGATTCCAGATTTGACAATTTCAGTGTTGCAACGTTATGACAATTACTAAATAGTGACGTTGCGAAATTATTCGATATGGGAATGGAATATTACTGGATCGATTCCTCTCGTTTATAATTTTACTCTCGTAAACTAAGTATATCAGGAAATTAAATATTTCTGAACCGATAATTTAGTTTTGACGATTAATTAACGATCTGAGACTTTTCTTTTATAATTGTGTGTGAAATGAATAAAAAAATGTAATCATGAAGGAACATGACAAATAAAACAGGTAGATGTATTATAGTAATAACTGATTTTATAAATTGTCACCGTCATCGCTATCGCTATCCTGTCACTTTCTGTAACATTTATTATAAAACACACACTGATTGTTTATCGATTTTTGTGTCCATCACTACACTTTTATATGTGGTATCATTATTTCACAAAATGACAGTAGATAATGTCAAATCTGGAATCTAATTAAAATTCTGACTATAGAGACTACTTTTGTATGAACAAATTTTGGGGATTTACATCAAGTGATTGTGTACTAGAGTCCGTAGAAGACGTATTTATTATAAAAAATAAATATGACTGACCATAGTCCTTCTGTATCTCCTCCATCCTGGTCTCGACGCTGGCGGTCCTGGGCTGCGGTATGGTGGCTCGGCTGGCGCGCCTGGCAGCCGGCTTGTTGCGTTTGACAGGAACGACTTGTTTCACAAGCACCGTCTTCTTCACCCGCTGGACTGTTCGGACCTTCTCGGGACGACGTACTTGGACCTGAAATGGGGAGCATTATTGTGAGTTGCGAAAGTAGGCGACTGCCTCGTTGGCCGTCTGCTCGCAAGTGCAACTGCCGGGCACGGGGTCTCGAGTTCGATTCCCGGGTCGGGCAAATTATTATTGGGTTTTCAAAAAATCTCAGTAGAAGCACGGAATCTGGAAATGTATCCGGTATATGGCAATAGGCTCGCCTCCTATTACATGGGACTCATAACATAAATAGTGAAAAGTGGGTGTTACTTCTGTATGCACCGCTGCCTACCCTTTCGGGGTAAAAGGCGTGATGTTATGTTATGTTATGCGAAAATGGGAAGCCATTTTGAACTGACTCCAAAAAGAAAAAAGGAGTATGTATATATGTATGAATGTTTGTGCACGGTTATCTAGCGACAGGCTGAACCGATTTTAATGCATCATCATCATCATCAACAGCCTATAAATGCCCACTGCTGAGCAAAGCCTTCTCAAACAGAGAAGGTTTGAGCATTAATCACCACGCTCGCACAAGGCGCATAATTTTAATGCAGTTTTCATATAAGTGTTTGATACACTTCCAGTATTATGTACTGAAACATTTTAGTACACTGAATTATTAGCTGACTACTACTATATATGTTATCCGGGAATCAAAACCCGAAACCTCTAGCTAGATAGTCGAACCACACCATCGAGGCAGTCTCTATAAGAAGTTACCGACGAAATACTCACTTATGTTATTTATTTTTCTTTTTAAAAAAATCCCTGGCCCCACTCTAAGATTGTCTCCTGTGTCGTGTGTCCGTTTACAAACATACAAGTTCACATACACATCACACACAGACCCGGAACAACAATTTGTGGATCACACAATGTGTTGTTCCGTGCGGGAATCGAACCCGCGACACGTTGCACGGCAACCGGTTGCCCAGCCACCGCACCAACCGTGCAGTCAGTGCAGTTATGTATTTTATTTTAAGGGGGGAAAATCATCAAATGACTTCTACCGCCTGGGTGAGGAGAGAGGGAGTGTCAGACTCTTACTGACTAAATACCACCCCGTTCCTTCTCCTGCACGTCGAGCCGGAGCCCCGGTAACCCGTTAGGTTCTCGCTATGTATACCTCTAGTTAATTCAATTTTCTGCGATTTATTTAAAAAATATGTAACCAAATAGTTTGTATATACTCACAGGAACAACTCGAGGTTCGATTTCCCTGACATAGTTAGCGGGGACGAACCCGTCAGTCCGGTCAGCCTTGCGCACGGACCACCAGTCCGGGTTGGTCTTATTTATCAAAAACATTATTTCGCCCTTCTGCATCGATATACCCTGCCCTGTGAAGGCGTAGAGGGCTTTCACCTGCGAACGAAAGTTAAATAATATTAAAAAAGATAGTTCCTAACTGAAATATAACACTGGGAATTTTCGAAAACTGAAATACATAATTATATTTTGTCCGAGCTGGTCCATCCATAAATTACGTTACAACTTAAGGGGTAGGGAGGGGGTCGACGAAGTGTGACGTTGTGTGACAAGGGGGGGGGATTCTAAACTTTGTGATGTCACATTTCAAAAATTATTATAATCCGTTTTTAAACACGATATATAATTGTATTTAAGTTATTTATTTTGTTAATTGTTTGATTTGATGTATTTTTTTTAAGTAATTTAAAAGGAAATATGTAAAACTAATTTCGGAACCGCTGTATTTGATGGGAAGCATTTGGCGCCGCCCATGGAGAGCCTCCATGGAGGCAACACTAGAGGCGTTACAAGTGCGTTACCGGCCTCTTGGGGATTAGGCATTTGAAGGTTATTGAGGATTCGGGGATTGGGGAGATTAGGGAGGGGGGTAATTGTGCGTTTACTGCCGCCTGCACCCCCCGCTGTGGTAGTATCAGTATGGTGTACAGCTCGGTGCTTGGTGGTATCACTCCGGTCGAGTCGGGACTGCACGGCCGAAGCATGTCGAGCTCACACTTAAAAGTATAGTGAAATTACCTGAGGCACGCTCCTCTCCTCAGTCACAGTTCTATGCTCCAGCCGCTCTACCGGTTCCTCTTCCCAGACTTCAGTGGGCACCAGTCTGGATTCGTTTACCCATTCCTCCTCCTCAATCGCTGGAGAGGACTCCACCTCTGTTGGTAGCTGGTGATAGAAAAAAATAGATTTTTATTAATTACACATAAAAGTATTTTCAGATTGACAAACGGTGAAGGAAAACATCGTGAGGATAACCTGGGCTTATAATTTCTAATAACAAGTTTGACATCGCCAACCCGCATTGAGCAAGCGTGGTGGTTGATGGTCAAACCTTCTCCGTGTAAGAAGAGGCTTTGGTCAGCAATGCCCATATAGGATGTTGATAAAAAAGTATTTTCCTCTAAACCGACGAATATGCATGAAGATATTGGTGAATGTAGATGTAACGAAAGAGGTATGTCAGAATCCCAGCATTTTATAAACTAATAGAGGTACAATTTCATTTTATTTGCGTTAATCTACAGAACTACTAGTGATATCGATGTGAATAATTCTTTTAGTGTTGGATAGTCCATTTATCGAGAACTATAGAGAGTAAACAGGATAAAACAAGAGCAGCTACTTTATAACTATACGGAGCCGAGGAGGACTTAACGGGTGCCGGGGCTCCGGCTCGAAATGCAGGAGAAGGAACGGGGTGGTTTTTAGTCAGTAAGAGTCTGACACTCCCTCCCGCCTCACCGAGGCGGGAGCAGCAATTGGATAAATTTCCCCCCTCAAAAATAATAGCTACTTTATAACTAGCTGTTGTGAAGTTGCGCACGATTGTATTTACTCGTACCTATATTCAGTATGAAGTTGCGCGCACTTGTAACTAACTTCATTTCAATACTTCGTTTGATTGAAACGTCATTCACTTCATTTACCAATCGACCGACCACAAAAAGGAGGCTGGAGTCGGTTTTTGTAGATTACTAGATTCTGCCTGCGACTTCGTACGCGAAATCTCGTTTTCTCCCGTTCTCTTAGAATTTTCAGGACTTTTTTCTGTTATAAGAACCTTCTCCTGACAATAATAAACATAACAAAAAAAAATTGCCAAATCGGGTTAGCCGTTCTCAAGTTATGGCGTGACAACGGGAAACGGGTTTCATTTTAATATATGAATAGATAATGTATCAATAAGCACCTGTAGGCACGTGATGCCGGCGGCGTGCAAGCGGTCGGCGTGCGCGCGCAGGGCGAGCAGGTCGGCGGCGTGCGCGCGCAGCTCGTCGTGCGTCACCTTGTGCCGCGCCAGCAGCGCGCCCGCCGACGGCGCGTCGCGCCCGCAGTCGTCCGTCGCCACCAGGGGGCGCTTCTCCTTCATCCAAGATTCAGTTTCGTTTGCGTCGCCGTAGAACTGGTAAGAAAAACAATAGTAGATATTTTGATCATTTTTGGGAATGTGAAATCGAGTTTGGTCAGATTTTAGTAAAAATCGGAATATATTTTATGGTATAGGAGGCAAACGAGCAGACGGATCTCCTGATGGTAAGCGATCAGCGCCGTGTAAATGACATAAAAGTATCCAGAAACTTATCGAATGATAAAAAATTAACTAATCGTCTGTTAAATCTCTTGACAAGACCCATTTGAATTGCTAAAAGATTTTTCCTAATATTTAGTTGGTATGTACATAATAGTTGATGAAATAAATTATAATTTTTTATTTTTATTCAATTTCATGAACCTCTTGTATGTTGGTATTTAACTCGTCGAGTACCGGTTTTGTAGACACAATTATAGAACAATAGGTTGCGGTCACCGGTGACCGCTTGGTGTTTGACAGTTTAAGACACAACATATAACGCATTGTCTCGCGTAGGTCTAAGCTCTTACATACCAGAAGTTAAAGAAAGATCAAATATCGTCTTATATTGAAACTTACTAGAGTTGTAGTGATAATATTATATAATATAACATCACGCATTTTATCCCCAAAGAGGTAGGCAGAGGTGCACGTTACAGCACTTAATATCACTGACACTCACTTTTCACTATTTATGTTATGAGTCCCATGTAATTGGGGGTGAGTCTATTGCCATTTACCGGGCACAATTCCAGACTCCGTGTTAGTACTGAGAATTTTTTTACAAAACCGAAGTCCCTTGCCCAGCAGTCGCACTTGCGACCACTCAGCCAACGAGGCAGAGTAGTGATAACAAAATCGTGTAAATATTGGTACAATATTGTTTTGTTTCAAATCATTTGTGACAACTGAAACAGAACTTGGAGCCTCTACACACAACATTAACTATACCTCTATTAATAACGAAATCGTAATAAGGAACCTTAGACTTGGAACGACTTTGTTATATTTCATTACTTTTTAGAGTCATGGTGGCCCGGAGGTTTAAGACGCCCACTTCTCATGCATAAGGGTGCGGACTCGAAACCTACCAACAGCAAGTACCAATGTGACTTTTTCCGAGTTATATGTACTCTCTAAGATTATTTAGACACCACTGACAAACGTTGAAGGAAAAACATTGTGAGGAAACCTGGACTTGAAATTTCTATTTATAAGTTTGAAATCGCATTGAGCGAGCGTGGTGATTAATGCTCAAACCTTCTCCGTGTGAGAATAGGCTTTGCTCAGCAGTGGGCATTTATAGGCTGTTGATGATGATGATGACTTTTTAGAGATAAACTAGCGTCCATCGTAAGTCAAACCTTAATATACAGATCATCAGAAATGATTCCACATGATGATGAAGATGATGATCCCGCTATTCTCTTACCTGGTGAGCCTCTGCAGCATCAGCTAGCTGCTTCTCCCTGGCGGCGGCGAGCTCGCGAAGTATTTGCCACTGTTTGTTCAACGATGTTAGGCGACGCTCAATCTCCGCTGATTTAGGGTGTTTGGCATCAATTAGGCTAGAAATGAAATAATGATCTGTTAGGAAGATTCTAAAAATAGGTTTAATCAAAGAGGGCTGTCGCTTTTTGGTTCAGTGTTACCGTCAAAAATTTAATGTACAATAGTTTGACATTAATTATCTATTGGACAAATAGGTCTAGGTATATAGTGCCTACCAATGCGCAAAAGATGAAATAGACTTTAACAAAGGAGATTCTATTATTCAGATGTAGTTTTAAAATATAACTAGCTGAGCCAGTGACTTCGCCCGCGTAGAATAGTGATTCACAGCTGCTCCCCCGTAGTTGATAGCATGATAATATGTAGCCTATATGTTGCTCCGACCTGTTACTAATATTCATGCAACATTTGAAGTAAATCCATGCAGCACTTTTTGAGTTCATCCCGGACATACATACAGACAAACAAACAAAATTCTAAAAACCATATTTTTGGTTTTGGTATCGACTGTAGATCATGCCCAAAGCATTATTTAAAAAAAATATTCGATGTACAATTCTCACTTTTCTACGATTTTATTATCCTCTCGCGTGTTTCTCTTACACACGGGTGTACGAGAGTTGAGTGCCCATCGCGCAATTGTACACACGGGTGTACGAGAAACGCGCACCGATTGGATATTTTTTCTGTGACGTATATTTTCAAGTTTGCAACCCGTTCTTTATTTGATTGAACAGAATAGTTAATTCGCTTTTTTATTAAAATATTTACCCGTGTGTACGAGAGGCGCGCGAGAGGATATATATTGACTGTTAGAGAATGCCACTAGGCATTAAGTCTGCCAATATACAATTGCAAGAAGTGTAAATAAATAAATAAAATTACGTATAGATGCTTCATCTCGAACTACAAAGCACTACGAAAAACTATTGCTTAACTTGCGCAAACAATCCCTTACATGCGCGAACATATCTTAACATGCGCAAACCATATCCAAACTTGCGCAAACCACATTCAAATATGCGCAAAACAAATTACAAATTGCGCAAACCACCCAAACACTTATTTGTGGGAGTGCCATGTAGGTACTCCCAATGGGCCGGCTCGACCGGAGTGATACCACGGCCGAGCAGATAACCGACGTGAAAACGCTTTCGTTGTTTTTCGTCGTGTGAGTGCGGTTACCGGAGGCCCAATTACCCCGTCTCTAGTCTCCCGAATCTTCCACAATCCTCAAATTCCCAATTCCCAAAAGGCCGGTAACGCACTTGTAACGCCTTGGTCCATTCCTTTCGGGAGTCCATGGGCGACGCCGATTGCTTACCATCAGGTGATCCGTCTGCTCGTTTACTGGATTATGCTATAAAAAAAAATTGTTTCAACAACTGAAATAATTTACCTCTGCCCCTTGGCCCTGTGTCGTTGCGAGACATGATCTCTAGCGCGCAGCTCATGCAGTAAGGCGGTGTGTTTCTGCCTCAGCGCCAGTACGGCGCGAAGTTCCTTCGCTGCGACTTCTGTGCGACATATGCGTTGTTTCTCTGTCACCCAGCCTGCAACAAGAAATTAGGTATCTTATAATTTGTATGTCCCATATCTTATACTCCTTATCTATGTATATATATAAAAGAAAGTCGTGTTAGTTACACCACTTATAACTGAAGAACGGCAAAATAGATTTGGCTGAAAATTGGTAGGGAGGTAGCTTAGAGCCAGGAGACCGACATAGGGTACTTTTTAACCAATACTTTTTACTTTTTACCGAAAACGAACGAGGACAGGAAACAATGGGATTACGCGTACGAAGTCGCGGGCAGAAGCTAGTAATATTATATAAAACGGAAGAGTTTATTTGTTTGAACGCGCTAATCTCCGTAACTACAAGTCTGATTTGAATAATTCTTTTTGTGTTGGATAGCGCATTTATCGAGGATGGCTATAGGCTATAAATTATCATGCTACGACCAATAGGAGCTGAGTAGAGCGCGGAAGTAGGTAGTTATATATTTTTGGGGCCCCATTGGGGTAGACAGAGTGAATAGAATACATTAACTCGTCGAGTACCGTCATTATAGACACAATTATAGAACAATAGGTTGCGGTCACCGTGACCGCGCGGTGTTTGACAGTTCAAATTACTGTCGGTAATTAATGATTTTAGGTTACGGTTTTGGAGTTATGTATAGTAGTTTTAAACTTTTAACAGACTTCAAAAAAGTGGAAGTCGGTTTTGTTAAATGTAGATAATAAAAGATTTATTTAACATAAAATTAAGTTAGTTGTAAGCTCCGAAGGACTAAGTACCGTATTACAAACGCGATACGGTGATATGTTCTTTGCCATTGGAATCGAAATGCGTACAGAAGCAGTAGAATCAAAATAAAATTCATTTGACAAGTTTGAAATCATACCTTCTTCCTCATCATGATCTTCTAGGAACTGGTAGAGGTTCCTGGCATCTTCCAGTCTGGCTTTACGGTCCTTGGCAGCGGCCACCAAGCTGGAAATAAAGAAAATTATTATTATGTATTTTTTTTGTTAAGGGGGGAAAATCATCGAATGACTGCTCCCGCCTGGGTGAAGCGGGAGGAAGTGTCAGACTCTTACTGACTAATAACCACCAAAATTATATTTTTCGGATCAAGGGGGTTTCGATTCCCAGGTAGGGCAAAGTATAATCGGGTTTTAAAAGTTTTAAATCTTAGTAGTAGCACGGAGACTGGTAGCAATAGGCTCACCCCCTATTGAATGGGACTCATAACATAAACAGTGAAAAATGAGTGTTACATTATACAAGTGGCATTAAGTGCCGTAATGTACAGGTACACACGCTGCCTACCCCTTCGGGGATAAAAGGCGTGATGTTATGTTATTTATCGTTCGTCTAATTGCAAGTAAATTACACTTTAAAACTAAAAATGTATCCAACAAACCTGTCATAATCATGTGTTAACTGCGTCAACTGCTGCGTCAACTGTTGTTTAGGTTGAGCTGCTCCATCAGCGCTAGCTCCCTGCCTGACGAGCCGACGTATAGTTTCATCTAACGCGCCCAGCTGTAGTTCCTGGAGAGCGTGCGCTTGTAATAGGCGTTCGACGTCGACTAGATGGCGGCCTACTTCCTCGGATTGGAATTGTGCCTGTGAAAGATAAAACAATATTAAAATACATACATAACTTCACGCCTGTCTCCCATGGGGGTAGGCAGAGACTATGGAACGCCAATTACTACAATTCCTACATACTTCTTTCGCTTCATCAACAGTCATCAATCTTTTCATGCATGCTCGTCGGTTAAGGGTACTTTTAATTCGGCGCTTTTTTAATATAACGTCAATCTTGTTACTATATGTAATATTTAAATAATATATAATATTTAAATATGATACAATATGTTATACTGATATGGAAGCTTACTCTTGAATCCAATTCCGATCGATCGACATTGGTATTGTGAAATTTCGTACTCTTGAGTTGCAACACTAGCGCCCATTGCATCCGTATTGCGTGGATATTGAATGAACTAAATGGTATTGAGTTTGTCTTTATATTCCGTACTCTGAATGCTATTGTAACAGCTACGATTGTGGTTGTATAGTGTTGACATTGAATAATTATTGAGATTTTATTTAATTGAAATTGCATTGACATTAAGATTGTTTTCAAGAGTAAGCACCCTGATCGATGGACAAGAAACAAAAATTATATCGATTTGGTATCAAAAATATCCTGTTGGGAAATATGTATCAGGATATTTCGGATGGCGCTCACATGCTATCCTTAACACTGATACCCGTATACGCACCTTGGTTTTGTACCTGTCACAGTTGTGCCTGATTTAGGACCCCACCCCCTCCCCAGCTCAGGAGTCCTGGGTATGCCAGTAAATACTGCATAATTCGTTATAAGAGGAACATAGATAATTAAGTACTTGGTACTTATACCTCTAAGTAAAAATCACTACATAGTATAAAACAAAGTCGCTATCCGCCGTCTGTCTGTCCCTATGTATGCTTAGATCTTTAAAACTACGCAACGGATTTTGATGCAGTTTTTTTTAATACATAGAATGATTCTTAAGGAAGGTTTATATGTATAATACATGCATATTGCACCCGTGCGAAGCCGGAGCGGGTCGCTAGTATATTAATAATTGTAGCTTTTAGTTTTTAGTAAGAATCGTATCCCTTACCTTCATTTCAGTGAGAGTATGTCCAACAGTATCAGCTTCCCTTAACAGCGCCATCAGATGAGCCAGCTTAGCCAAGGAGCTTCGGTGCCTCTCCAGCAGTTCCAGGAGTTCGTTCCACCTGGCCAGCACTGCCTGTTCCGTCCTGGAGACAGCTTCAGCCCCGTGGTAGTTTTCGCGGACTAGTTCTGCTGCCATTGCTGAGAGATCCTCGAAACGTTCGGTTCTAAATAAGATAAATGGATTTTTAATGATAAAATTATTTACCTTGACGTAGGTTTTGATTTGATAGATCACATTAACTCATAACACAAATAGTTACATTGTACAGTGGCATTAAGTGCACCTTTGCCTACCCCTTCGGGGATAAAAGATGTTATCCTATAGGTTACGACAGTTTTTTGACATTATAAGATATGTATATTTTGACATAACTTGTCACTAGTTGTCTAATAACCTACTCTCAAGTCACTGACTGACTGACTGACTTACATAGCTTTGACCTTGACCTTTAACCTCAAAAACATTAACCCGTCTTACCTAGCCAGTATATCAGCAGAGATGGCTTCATGTTTCTTCACGGTAGCGTCGACCTGGGCCAGGTTGGAGCCGTAGCGAGGGTCGGATAGCACCTGGATCATCTCCTTCAGGTATCCTTTACGGAGAACTGACTGTTGAAGAGGGAATGAGGGTTAATGTAGAGTTCAAGTGTGGAAGAGCCATGCTTGTCCGGCTCGACCGGAGTGATACCACGGCCGAGCAGAAAACTGACGTGAAGCAACGCTTGCGTTGTGATTAGTCGTGTGAATAAGGTTACCGGAGGCCCAATTACCGAATCGAATCGAATCGACTGCTTCGTTGGCCGAATGGTCGTAAGTGCGACTGCCGGACAGGGGTTTCGGGTTCCATTCTCGGGTCGGGTAAAGTACAACTGGGTTTTTAAAAAATTCTCAGTAGTCTGCACGCAGCGCACAGCACGGAGTCTGGAATTGTGCCCGGTATATGGCAATAGGCTCACCCCCTATTACATGGGACTCATAACGTAGATAATGAAAAGTGGGAGTTACATTGTACAGTGGCATAATGTACACCTCTGCCTACCCCATCGGGCATAAAAGGTATGATGTTATGTTATCGAATCGAATTTTGAAGTACAATTTAGCGATTGTGTAGAACAAACTGTGGCGGTTAAAGGGGAAATAAAAGAGGAGTTGTCTTTTGTAAATGTGGTTCTTGATTATGAGCTCCGATGTGGCTCGAAATTAGTCAAGCGTCTTCGTATACTTTCAAAAATCAACAACACGTGACATCTCACTGCTACAATATGCTTTTATATTATACATAATGTGTTTGATAATTCTTAACGTTTGGCCGACAGGTAGGTGATCTTAGTTAAAAAAAAAAAACTTGTTAGGAAGCGCTGCTGCTAAGCCTCTGTCAAATATGTAGTCCCTTAGGGTATACGAGTTCAGAAAATATTACTTACTTTAGTATTAAACTTGTAGTTCAGTTGTTCCAATCTCTGTTGTCTCAGTAGTTCTGTTCTTAACGCGATCTCGCGAGCATGCTCCGCCTAGAAAAAACATCAATTTATTAAAATATTAATAAAGAAGACAAACCAAATTAATTTATAGTTATAAAACTAAATACACGGTTTTTACATCAGGGTTATGTTTTTTATTTTAAAAATACGTTGCCTCTCACTAGGATTGTCTCCTGTATCGTGTGTCCGTTTACAAACATACAAGTTCACATACACAACACACACTGACACGGGACAATTATTTGTTGATCACACAAAGAGTTGCTCAGTGCGGGAATCGAACCCGCGACACGTTGTGGGCGGTTATCCAGCCACCGCACCAACTGTGCCGTCAATAATTAAGAAGACAAATCAAATAAAATCAGTTAGTAAACTAAAAACGAGCTTTTCATCTTTTTTGTGTGAAAAACGCATGTTTCGGTACCACCGTGCCTCCACGGCCGAGCTGTACACCATACTGACAATACCCCAGCTATGGAGCAGGCGGCAGGGAGGGCAGTGGGGCACAATTACACCCTCCCCAATCTCCCGAATCTCCGAATTCCCAACAATCCTTAAATTCCTAATTCCCAAAAGGCCGGTGACGCACTTTTAACGCCTCTAGTGTTCTTGGTGTCCATGAGCGGCGCCGATTGCTTACCATCAGTCCGTCTGCTCGTTTACGGGCTTATGCCATAAAAAAAGGTCATACGACCTCGTCAGCAAGGGAAACAGACACATCTACTGAGCCTAAATTGGATATGTTAGTAGACAGTCCAAGGTTCCAACAGTTACCTTCCAATTCCATCATCAAACCAGCTCGATGGTACCATAATATTGTATTGTCATCTAATCTATATACAATTGGGTACTTGCCAACAAGTCAAATTCAATACTTTTTTCGAACTGTCAAAAACGACAGTTTTCTATTTCGTACGAGATTGTGTATTGTGACGTCACGTTTTTGTAGCGTCAAACAGCGTACTTAATTCTTAATTTTTTTATATAAAAATACTAAAATTAAGTTTGTCATAAAATCAATTAATGAAAGTGTGATTATTTTTTAATATTCCATTGTATTGAACAGTCGAAATAATTTATTTTTGATTAAGACAAGTACCCAATTGTAAAGTATAATGACGATATACAATTACACGTGTGTGTAATTTAGATTGGTTCGTTACAGGTCGACCTAATAAAAATGCGTTAGAATATTAAAAAGTATAGGTACCTGTTCCAGCTGTTGCCAGGCTCTCTCCAGGTCCTGAGGCAGCTGACCTTCGAGTGGAGCCCAGGCTTCTCCTGTGAGACTCTTCTGCATAGTATTGATGTCAAAGTATAGAGCTTCGATTTCTGACCGCTCCTTGTACCTAGAAGCAGATTAATAGCTATAAGGTCTGTTGTTTTACGATTTATTCACACATATAAAAATACTATAATTAAACACATCAACAGCCTATATATGCCCACTGCTGACCAAAGCCTCTTCTCACACGGAGAAGGTTTGAGCATTAATCACCACCCACGCTCGCTCAATGCGGGTTGGCGATTTCAAACTTATAATTAGAAATTATAAGCCCAGGTTTCCTCGCGATGTTTTTCCTTCACCGTTTGTCAGTGGTGTCTAAATAATTTTACATACATATAACTCGGAAAAAGTCACATTGGTACTTGCCGTTGGTAGGTTTCGAACCCATCCTCATGCATGAGAAGTTTTAAATCTCCGAGCCACCACGACATTTTTTTTCAACACGACATCCTCGAATTCCTAATCCATAAAAGGCTTATAGCGCACTTGTAACGCCACTGGTGTTGTTTGTGTCTATGGGCAGCGCCGATTGCTTACCATCAGGTGATCCGTTCAGTTGTTTACCGGCTTATACCATAAAAAACTCAAATATAAAAATACTTACTTCGGCGGCTTCTCAACAGTTCTGTACTGCTTGAAAGATAGTAATAATCGTTGTATTCCATCCAAGGAGTTAGGGAACTCCCTCCCATTCAGCTCCTGTATCTTCAGCAGAATCCATTCCAGTAGCTTGCTGAATAATTTGCTGTATTCGCCTTTACGGTCGTCGCAATCCATCATTTGGCCAATTATCTGCAGAAAGATATTAAAATATTAATTTAAAATACTAACTTAATAAGCGGAAGTTTGTTTTTTTGTTTGTTTGTTTGAACGCGCTAATCTCCGAAACTACTGATTCGAATTGAATAATTATTTTTGTGTTAGATAGTCCATTTATCGAGGATGGCTATAGACTAAAAACATCTAGCTACGACCAATAGGAGTCGAGCAGAGCGGGTGAAACCGCGCGTAAGTAGCTAGCACTTGATATGGTTATTTTGGTTATTTAAAAAAACGTTGCCCCACACTAGGATTTTCTCCTGTGTCGTGGGTGCGTTTACAAACATACAAGTTCACATATACAATGACACCCAGACCCGAAATAACAATTTGTGGATCACACAAAGTGTTGTCCCGTGCGGGAATCGAACCCGCGACACGCAACGTGTCCACTCATCACTCACGTGCTTACCATCAGGTGATCCGTCTGCTCGTTTACCAGCTTGTGCCATAAAAAAACAGAACACACACGCAACAACACGTTGTTGATTGTGTCACTATGGTTTTCTGCTCGGCCGTGGTATCACTCCGGTCGAGCCGGCCCATTCGTGCTGAAGCATGGCTCTCCCACACGCGCTCGTCATGTGAGAGCCTTTTTCGGCTTAAAAATCTAGTAAAAGGAGTTTCATTACTTACATTGGCGATTCTCCGGCCACTTTTTTGTTCGTTCTTCATTCTGGCGAATGTATGGTAGTAGGACGCCACGTATGTCATGACTGATTTTTCGTCAGGACGGCTGGTGTCCACATCTGGCGGGGGAAAGAGAAACATTATATATATATATCATCACGTTATTTTATCCCCGCCGGTAGACAGAGGTGCACATTACGGCACTTAATGCCACTGTACAATGTAACACCCACTTTTCACTATTTATGTTATGAGTTAGATTTATATATAGGTAATAGGGGGTGAGCCTATTTCCATATACCAGGCGCAATTCCAGACTCCGTGCTACTACTGAGGTTTTTTTTTAAAAACCCAGTCGGGCAATACCCGAGACCCCTTGCCCAGAAGTCGGACTTGCGACGACCACTCGGCCAACGAGATATATTATAATAAAGCTGAAGAATTTCTTTGTTCGTCCGCGCTGCTATAGGACAAAATAAAAAATACGTGTCTAATATTTTTTCATTATCTAACTAACGGACTAATTAGATTTTTAATTTTCATACCCCATCTTCACCTAATTTTCTGCATGTAATTCAGATTCTTAGATTTTGTTACATAGTTCGATACAGGTCGACCTAATAAAAGTGTATTAATGATCTGGTTTCCTTACCCTCAGCGTCCAGCAGACGAGGAATGCCCAGGTGTTTGTGGGCCACGTCGAAGGCATGGTTCAGAGTCTCCACATGGTCTGTAGCTGGGACCTCTGACCAACGGAAGAGGTCTGGTCTGTAGATAAAAAAGAGGAATATTAATTGCGTAGTATGGTTAATTTATACATACAAAATCTGCAAACAATTTCACTTTTTTCCACTTTATAAACGTCGCGAGATAGCTGATGTTACTTCTTTAATGGGACAAGCCCGCCACAACCTCCCAAAACCGCTGTAACTCCTACAGTAGATGCAACCATGACAACACCGGAACACTGAAGTCCGGCTCGTCCCAGGGACATGAGCAACTGTCTTGGTTCCCGCAACGAAGTGAATCAGAAGATATTATAAGAGGAGAAGAAGAAAAAACTATGGTTTTCACTTCCCTCGGTGAATTACTGCAGGAGACAGAATGAATTAAGCCTAAAGGCGACTGGGCTTCACCCAGTTGTACAGTCTCTTCTTTGTGCCTTTAGGCTTAGCTGATGTTACTTGTTACATGTATGAACATCACTAATTAGTAAGTAGTGGCCCCCTCACTATAATGTGTTATATAACCTGCCTGTCATGGTCTAAGTGTGTGTACACGTCGTGCGCCCTGCACATTATAAATAAATCCAAGTAAAATAAATCCATCTATAATTATTGAATCCACCAACATAACAAATTTAAAGTCCTATCCATAGCGAATGGTAGAGTTGACTGCCCTGAATTCCTTGAAAAGTTGTCCCTCAATGTTCCATCGAAATCTTTTAGGAAGCACACACTTCTTTGTGCTCCAGTAGCGAATAGTAACTACAGGCAAAACTCATTCTTGTGTCGAGCCTGTCGTACTTTTAACGACATTAGTAGCAAGCATGATGAGACATCTTTTGTACAAGCCTGAGGAAAGGTGGGACTATGATAAGTGAAGACTTTATTAATAGCTATATTGTTTTTGATATATATTATAATTTTAATTTTGTCTCAGCTGTTACCTATTAAGTCAGTATTCGTGTGATTCTGTAAGTGGCTCAAAGGTACTATTTTTCTCCTAAATCTGTGTAATGTACCTGATGGTTCACCATTTAATATATAAATAAATAAGTGTCAGTCGGTAAAGGTAAGTAAAGACGTCAGTCGACTCGTTTCGGGATAAACCACCCTATAATCGAGAGCAGGGCAAGAATCATGCCATTATTCCATGGTTTCAAACTAGATTAGGATTAACAAATTCTAGACAACATAGATTTATTGAAAATTCGATAAATTGCCATAACACTTTATCTAATTCGGGAATCGAACCTAAGACCCAAATTTCGGTTACTCAACCACCAAAACAGAGATTCTTATCTCTTTATAAAAAAAAACTGAAATTAAAACGCCTCATAGATCGAGAATCGAATTCAAGACCTCACGGTTACATTATAACACATTCAAATTCAAACACATAAAAGTTAAGCAAATCACCTCAAGGTAGAAATGGATGGGTAACCGTACCTGTGAGCGTGGATGAGCGCGTTGAATCCAAGACCGGATCTCCAGGAGTCTGTGAAGTTGTGTATATGGACTCCATGGTAGCCACTGGTCTTACGCTGACACCAGAGGAGCAGGGCATCCTTGGCTGACTTCTTCTCTGAGGATTCATTTTCTTCGTCCTGCAATTAAGACAAATATTTTTTTAAACATTGCAACACACTAGTAGAGGTACATTAATTTAAAACATTAGATACGTATTTTTTCTTTTGTCACAAAATTAAATACTTTCGACGATATATTAATTTGTAATATCGTGTGACGTCACAGCGTGCCACATTTTGTAGCACGTTATGACGTAACAACCTCCCACTCCTAAACTTAGCGCCATTTTATCTAAGTATTGCAACTTAATACGAGAAAATAAAAAAAATATGTGTCTAATATTTTTTCAATATCTAACTGACGGACTAATTAGATTTTTAATTTTGATACCCTGGAAATTACCCAATTGCGTAAACTTCAACACACTTTAGCGCAACTAAAAGTCAACCAATACTTACAACATCAATTTCGATCTCCTGTATCTGGAACCTTAAGATTATAGTCCATATCAGACCGAGGATCAGGCGAGGGTTGCCGTCCACTATGTCTTCAGCTCCGATGGACTCCAGGCGCACCTGATGATGAAGAACATTTGAAGATTAAACTATATAAATAAAACTACATAATAAAAATAATGATAGGTCGATCAAGCTGTTGCACAATGATAGTTGATATAACAATCCTACATGACGAGAATCTCTTGAATGCGTTTTTTCGTTTTTTTTTTCTTTTCTTTAAAAAACTTTGCCCCACACTAGGATTTTCTCCTGTGTCGTGGGTGCGTTTACAAACATACAAGTTCACATATACAATGATACCCAGACCCGAAACAACAATTTGTGGATCACACAGTGTTGTTCCGTGCAGGAATCGAATACGCGACACGTTGCCCGGCAGCCGGTTGCCCAGCCACCTAACCAACCGTGCAGTCGCAAGCTGAAAAAGATACAGCAAGTAAATATCTTGATTTAGCTCATGAGATTGTCGACATGTGGGGAATGAATTCAGCTGTCATTGTGCCAATAGTCGTATCTGCCAATGGCCTCATTGCTAAAAGTCTCGACCAACATCTGAGTAGGCTAGCGTTAGATGGTTGGGTCAAGGGCCTGATCCAGGAAGCAGTACTTCTGGATACAGCGCATATTATCCGGAAATTCCTGTTTCTGGAGCCTTGGGTGCTTACTCTTGTAACCAATCTCAATGTCAATGCAACTTCAATCCAATAAAATCTCAATAATTATTCAATGTCAAAACTATACAACCACAATCGTAACTGTTACAATAGCATTCAGAGTACGGAATATAAAGAATTAAAGCCAAACTCAATACTATTTAGTTCATTCAATATCCACGCAATACGGATGCAATGGGCGCTAGTGTTGCAACTCAAGAGTACGAAATTTCACAATACCAATCTCGATCGATCGGAATTGGATTGAAGAGTAAGCCCCCTGCTTAGTACGGGCTCCTGTCTCCCATTAATTGCTGAATTTATAAACATTTGTTAAAAGTTTGTCGTTACGTACCGTACGTTTGGGTTTTATAATTAAATATTTAAAAGTTTATGAAACATGAAACGAGCATGGAAAATAAATAAAAATAATAATAAATTAATAATCGAATGGACATCATAAAGCTTAAAGTTTTAGTAACATCATCACGCCTTTTATCCCCGAAGGGGTAGGTAGAGGTCCACACAGAGGTGACACCTACTTTTCACTATTGCCATATACCCGGCCCATTTCCAGACTCCGTGCTACTACTGAGACCCCGAAACCCCTTGCCTGGCAGTCGCACTTGCGATCACTCGGCCAACGAGGAAGCTTAAAGTTGTAGCTTTATCAAAAAGCATAAAAATAGCTACTGTCTCTGTACTGAATCAATCTATATTTTCTTGCCTGTATACTGAAGAACTTGGTTGAATATAATATACAAGTAGACATAAGTAATATTGTTTAGGAAGACCTACATATGTTGGGCTTAGACAGGCTTCAATTACGCAAGACTCTAATATGAATGTATAGCCTCGTTTGAACGATTTCACACTCCAACACTTTGAATCGTAACATTCAAAATTATACTCGTATTTTTATCCGTATTAAGAGTATATCAGCCCTACTGTGGTGGTCTGATGGCTCTTTGAGGCGCGCGCTGAACGCGATCCTTATTGAGGGTAGTATGTCATGGTGGCCCAGAGGTTTAAGATGCCCGCTTCTCATGCATGAGAGTGCGGTGAAAACTACCAACGGCAAGTACCAATGTGACGTTTTCCGCGTTATGTACGTACTTTCTAAGTTATTTAGACACCACTGACAAACGGTGAAGGAAAACATCGTGAGGAAACCTTGGCTTATAATTTCTAATTATAAGTTTGAAATCGCTAACCCTCTTTTTTTCTTTTTTTTTATGGGATAAGCCGGTAAACTAGCAGGCGGATCACCGTCTGCTAGTTTACCGTCAGGTGATCCTGATGGTGAGCAATCGGCGTCGCCCATAGACACCTGGAACACCAGAGGAGTAACAAGTGCTTTGGTGGCCTTTCGGGGAGTAGGAGTTTGAGGATCGTTGGGGATTCCGGAATTGGGTACATTGGGGAAGGAGAGGGGGGTAATTGTGCCGCTAGTAATCTCACTCATGCGACTAAATACAACGCAAGCGTTGTTTCACGTCGGTCATCTGCTCGGCCGTGGTAGCACTCCGGTCGAGCCGACCCATTCGTGCCGAAGCATGGTGAGCCCACACTTCAGGGCTCCATTTCTATGATCCCAAGTATAATATTAGGTAGCAGATGGTTATAAAAATATTTAATACTAGGTACATGAGCATTTAAAGTAGCATGTATATCGTAAACTTGGGTTTTATTTATCTATTGATAACACACAGGTGATGTTACCTCTAGATAACACGTTGATAACATCGTATTGTCCTTTTGGACCCTAATTATATAGATATAACATAATATTTAGTACGGTTGTTTTAATTTAAAGAGGTCTGTAGAAATCTATTTTTTCGCTAGTCATATTGAACCTGTGACCGCCTCGTTGTTCGAAGAGGTAGGCAGAGGTGCACATTATGACACTTAATGCTACTGTACAATGTAACACCCACTTTTCACTATTTATGTTATGAGTCTTATGAAATAGGAGGCAGGGTGTGAACCTATTGCCATATACCGGGCACAATTCCCAGACTCATACAGACATTATCTATGGTTTTAAATCAATTAATCAATCAATTCATTTATTCAGATAATACAATCTAGTTTAAGGGACTTTTCAAAATAACATGTTACTGAAAAAAAAAAAATAAAAGAATCTATGAAATGTACCTTAGTATGCAGAAAACTCAAGCTTTTGTTGACATTTTCAATTTTGTGGACTCTCATACGCCCACTGTTGGGTCTGGGCAGTCGCTCCCCACTGATGATCTCCAGCAACTTTAGGAGTCTTCGACCGTCTGCTAGATCGACGAACAGGTCGTCTACTTCCATGCGCGCCTGAAAAATATAATAGAAGCATATTACTTTATTGTAGGTAAAGGTTATATTATGCCGTGGTGGGCCGAAGGTTTAAGTCGCCCGCTTCTCATACATGTGGGTGCGGGCTCGAAACCTACCAACGGTAAGTACCAATGTGACTTTTTCCGAGTTATATGTACTTTCTAAGATTATTTAGACACCACTGACAAACGGTGAAGGAAAAACATCGTGAGGAAACCTGGGCTTATAATTTCTAATTATTATTTGTATTGTAATTTTCGTGAGACATACTAAATAAATTATTATGTTTTCAGCTTACTCACGTAATAATTTGACGAGGAACTCGACTAGTTTCAAGCCATGCTAGAGGCTTATATTCATGAGCAGCATTTCGCGACCCGCGACGCGGCGACTGTCGCACTGCTACTCATCTCTATCACTGCTCATGAATATGAGCCTATAGCATGGCTTGAAACTAGTCGAGTTCTTATTATTAGTTTGAAATCGCCAACCCGCATTGAGCAAGCGTGGTGGTTAATATTCACCTTCTCCGTGTGAGAAAAGGTCTTTGGTCAGCGGTAGGCATTTATAAGATGAAGGTGAAAGAGGATGTCTCTTAATTTTCACACTTTAATTTATCATAATCATAATCATAATCATTTATTTATTTGTAACATAGGTGGTATTATATGGATGTTCATAAGTTAATAACAGGTTTAGTTACACTATGTTTCGCCTTACTTGGCGTACAAATATTAATATATAATATTTTAATTGAATTAATACAAAGAAACAAAGGTTAATTAAAGTCAAGAATGTCAATTTAAAAATCAAGGTCATATGAAATTTTAAGTCAGTTTTTAGTACAAGTGTGTCTTTAATAGACAAGTGAATAATGTATTATTTTTCATAGTAACAGTTATAACTGTAAAATCTTATATCTAATGAGATCAACATCTTATAATAATTCCACTAATAAAACTTAACATATATACTCTTTAATACAATATAATGCAGTCAAGCCTCATCGATTAATAACAAACTGTTCATCAAACAAATCGTTCACCTTCAAATAATTATTTTTCGTTCAGGAACTCATTTATTGAGTAGTAGGCCTGTTTTATAAAGTAATCAGATACGACACGTACGACAATTTTGTAGGAACAATTAGAATTCTTTTGAGGAGGGTGAATCATGCAATGACAGGATGAGGCGAGTGCGAGTGTCAGACTCTTATTGACTGAACATCACACTATACACGGTACAGTCGCCTAATAAGGCCCACCTTATTTCAAAACCTTGTATAATCTTGTAGATAAATAGTAAAGAAGAAATATATTGGAGGTTGTAATGTATTTATTTGACAATCAAGAAATCGAAAAAAGTAATCATAACTGCATATTTTTCAAGTGGCCCGTCTCAGGAAGCGGGCCATATTTGGCGAACATACATTATACCAACTCCTAACTCGAACCGAAGCCCCGACTTACAATATTCTATAATATGCTTGTGTCTTTGAAAAAACACTATAGTCTATTTTTCACAATATTTGTGTAGATAAATGAATCACAGAAATATTTGTACGCACAAATCTCCTGAACGAATGCACTGAATTGTATAATAGGGATAATGACAGGGTATGAGAATTAAAAATGTAATTAGTTCGTAAGTTAGGTACTTAATCAAAAAAATATTAGACACGTATTTTTTTTTTGTCGTATAATAAAACAATTCTCAGATAAAACGAATAAAAGTTTAGGAGTGGGGCTAAAACGTCATTTCTACGTATAAAATGTACATTGAAGTGACGTCACGCGACATTTCAAATCAATATATCCTCGAAACTATTCGTTTTCGTAAAAAAAATAAAAATACGTGTCTAATGTTTTTAAATAATTTTACCAGACGGACATTAAAATAAAAATTAATCATCTACCCTATTGTACATATTATCGTGTCCTATATTGTTAGGAAAAAAAGAATCGGAATTTAACTCATTGTGGAAAAGTTTTAAAGCTAAATAGTCAGAGAAATAAAAAATGATATTTTTCTAATCCGCCATTTTGTTAGCATTAAGTACATAATAAAGAATGTAACCTTCAGCAATGCAATGATAGTGATGTCACCGCTGCTCAATTATATGATAAATCTGTTCGAGTGTTTGTGTACGGTGTACCATAGCAAGGTTTTTACGCATCAAAGAGGAGAGGCAGAGCGGTAGCTCTTATATGTTACATATACAACATGTAACTTATATAACGCACATCCTGAAAATAGTTTGTTCAGAATCGTTAACTGAATCGATTTATATAATTTTTAGTATAAGTAATTTTTTATCCCAAAAATAATTAAAACTACGGAAATTATTGTCATATTAACCCTGTATTGTTAAAACAAATCGAAATGGACCGTAAGTCAAAGCAATAAGACTTTTAAAATCGTAGTTTTATTTGTATTCATACAAATTCTATCATTCAATACAAAATAAAGAAAAATAAACCTTATGACAAGACCAGTAAGGATGCATATACATGTTAAATTAAAAATTTAGTGTATGTATTATGATTATAACATAATATTGTAATTGGGGTGTTTGAGGGTGTGCGTTAATTACGTTACATGTTGTATATGTGGCGAGCATGCCATGGGTTGTCGCAGCACGCCATTAAATCACGCAGGACAGAGGCCTTATTACGAGTTACTTTTTCGGTTAAAGTAATCGAAAGGAGACGGCGTTCTGTACTCTGATTGGTTGGTTCATTAGAGCCGGCCAATCACAGCGCCGAGCGCGTACTCGTTACGTTAACTTTAAACGAAAAAGAAACTCGTATTAAGACCTCAGTTAGGTCATTTTGTATCGGGGAATTATGATTGCTAAATGCTAAGCTAGTAGAAATCCCGAGCGTATGGCGCGTCGCGTTCCGCGCGCGCCTCAAAGAGCCATCAGACCACCACGGATGGGGCCCAACAGGGCTGATGGACAGAAAATAAAAATAAACACTTCACTTAATTTATGGACGTCCCCTAATATTATTCAAAGTCGCGGAGAACTTATCGGGTTTCCGGGGCCCCGGCTCGACGTGCAGGAGAAGGAACAGGGTGGTTTTTAGTCAGTAAGAGTCTGACACTCCCTCCCACCTCACCCAGGCGTAAGAAATCATTCGATGATTCGTCCCCCTTACTAAAAAAAACCTGACAGTGCAACGGCAAGCCGGCAGGAAGCGCCACCTCTAATTGAAACTTGACCTTTTTTTTTTTAAAGACTGTATAATAATAGGATTCACATCGTAACTGACAAAAACTGAATGTTATTTAATATGTCAGTATCTCTGTCAATTCTTCTGGAAAATAGGCGTGATATTATAATTGTAATTGGATAGATAACATTATCACAACATGAGTAACGCATCAGTTGACACATACATATATTTTAATAGAATATTATGTCATGCACATATTTCAAGAGAAGCTGTGACTAAATGATATATAGGTACATATTTGCTATTTATAATATACAAAACTCATTATTATTATTTAACACTAGCTTTTTTTTTAGAGGGGGGAAAATCATTCAATGTCTTTTCCCGTGGGGTGAGGCGGGAGGGAGTGTCAGATTCTTATTGACTAAAATCCACCCCGTTCCTTCTCCTGCACGTCGAGGCAGAGCCCCGGTAAACCGTTAGGTTCTCCGCGACAAAGAGCAGGGTGCTTACTCTTGAAACCAATCTCAATGTCAATGCAATTTCAATCCAATAAAATCTCAATAATTATCCAATGTCAAAACTATACAACCCCTATCGTAGCTGCTAAAGTAGCATTTAGAGTACGGAATATAAAACCAAACTCAATACCATTTAGTTCTTGAAATATCCACGCAATACGGATGCAAAAGGCGCTAGTGTTACAACTCAAGAATACGAAATTTCACAATGTCAATGTCGATCGATCGGAATTGGATTCAAGAGTAAGCCCCCAGGTCCTCATTGAGATTCGATCCCGCGGCATTCCGTACTACGACCGAAATGCTTGAATCGAGCGTTCGGCGTGATCTATTGTAGTTACCGAAACCAAAAATATGGTTTTTAGAATTTTTGTCTTTTTGTCTGTATGTATGTTCGGGATGATCTCAAAAAGTGCTAGTAACGCACTTGTAACGCCTCTGGTGTTCCAGGTGTCCATGGGCGACGCCGATTGCTTACCATCAGGTGATCGTCTAGTCGCCATAAAAAAAAATCAGAACAAACCTTTTGCAAGAACGAATTGATCCATTTTGTGAAAGTTTTCTTCTGTATATGCAGCCGTTCTTCTTGCAGCGCTTTGATGCGACCCTGCTCGAACTTCAGGGCGTCCTCTCTTTGTGTCATATTCGTTCGCTGCTGCACCGCCGTCGCGTAACCACCCGGTTCATACTGTTGCCCTGGGAGAAGAGGATACAGAAGTTTAGTAGAAGAAGAACGTGTTTAAGGGGATCTAGCAGACGGGTCTCCTGATGGTAGGCAATAGGCGCCGTCCATACATAATAATAATCATAATTTGTTTATTTGTTTTTCCCATTTTTTATCCTTACTATAATATTATAAATCGCAAAGTGAGTTTGTTTGTTTGTTCCGCTTTCACGGAGTAACTACTAAACCGAAGGCTTTGAATTTTTACAGATGTAAAGTTACAAGTCCAGATTAAATCATAGGGTACTTTTTATCCCGGAAAAATGTGATATTCCCGAGGGAAAACAAAAGTATTGGTATAGATGGCGCTGTGTGTATTGGTATATGTCACGTAGGCTACTTTTTTTCCTCTTGTGACGCGAGCGAAGCCACGAGTAAAAGCTAGTATAATATATAAAATCATGCTGCCTCGTTGGCCGAGTGGTCGCAAGTGTCTCGGGTTCGATTCCCAGGTCGGGCAAAGTATTATTGGGTTTTTAAAAAAAACTCAGTAGTAGCACGGAGTGTGGAATTGTGCCCGGTATATGGCAATAGGCTCACCCCCTATTACATGGGACTCATAACATACAGTAACAGTTCAGTGGCATAATGTGCACCTGCCTCCTGCTCCACTGCCTACCCCTTCAGGGATAAAAGGCGTGATGTTATGTTATATAAAATCGTAACAGGTAAAAACATATTTTAGGTACCTACGTAACAACAAACTTTGAACAAATGTTTATAAATGGGAGATCAGCCATTAATGGGAGACAGGAGCCCGTACTAAGCAGGGGCTTACTCTTGAATCCAATTCCGATCGATCGACATTGGTATTGTGAAATTTCGTACTCTTGAGTTGCAACACTAGCGGCCATTGCATCCGTATTGCGTGGATATTGAATGAACTAAATAGTATTGAGTTTGTCTTTATATTCCGTACTTTGAATGCTATTGTAACAGCTACGATTGTGGTTGTATAGTGTTGACATTGAAGAATTATTGAGATTTTATTGGATTGAAATTGCATTGACATTGAGATTGGTTTCAAGAGTAAGCACTCAGGTCTTCGTAGTAGACCAACCCCGGAGCCCCCACGGTGCAACGCCTGTTACGGCACCCCCCTTTTTAGTTGGGGAGAGGTTGAGGGGTGGTTGATGAAAACGGGCACAAAAATCCTACACACATTGGAGTCAATTTATTAATATACCTGCAAACAATTTTGAACCTTACCATATTTTCTCGAAGGTTGATAATCCTGGTACGAATAAACACTAACGTTACTCAGTTGCCGCTGCATTTTTGTTATGCGGCAACACTCAGCACAAAGTTCTCATTAGGTTGGCAACACCGTTCGCCACAGATTAATTATTACACTTTTATCTTGTTCACTTTGATGCTTTAACTAAGAATTGAAATTGATTTTTATATTATTTATTTATTCTTTTTTTGAATACTTTCAGCCTTTTCTTTACTATTATGTGCAACTAAGATTTTAATGTTTATTTCTAATGACCTTAAGGTTTTCTTTATCACATAAATTAGATATTATCATCCATGAGTTATCATCATAATATTATTAATACACATTTTATTAAATACTGCTAGCTTCACAAACTAAAAATAATGCTTGTCATACAAATTCACGTAAAACGATAACACAAAGTGTGTTGTAAAGTTTAAAATTCAGACATAGCTGGCTGAATTTGACTAGTGTAAAAGTACCCAATTGCAACAGGAAATGACATCAAATGCAATCTCAACGTACACTGACAGTACACGTTAATTAACTCGTCGAGTACCGGTTTTGCAGACACAATTATAGAACAATAGGTTGCGGTCACCGGTGACCGCTTGGTGTTTGACAGTTTAATTCGGTACTTGCCAACTAGTCAAATTCAATACTTTATTCGGACTGTCAAAAACAACAGTTTTCTATGAATTTTGTACGAGATCGTGTATTTTGACGTCACGTTTTTTAGAGACAAACAGTTAACTTATTTCTTAAAAAATTGCTGGAAAAATACTAAAATGAAGTTGGTCATAAAACCAATTGATGAAAGTGATTATTTTTAAAAATTTTAGTGTATTGAACAGTCGAAATAATTGATTTTTGATGAAGCCAAGTACCCAATTGCAACAGGAAATGACATCAAATGCAATGTCAACGTACACTGGCCAATTAATTGGCCTAACCACGCGGTTCCGGTAATGAGCACACTAACAGATATAGGGTCTATCTATATATGTGAGCATGAGCACACTGCACAATGACGGACGATGAATTCAATGACAATATCAAGTCAAAAATGATAGAAATAATAAAGTTATTCACACGTCTAGGGTTAGATTTCTGTTTTAATTTGTTATTTATAGTGTGAATTGTGAAGATTAGAAAGAAGACAGTAAGAAAAGCATTTCTTTCTACGCAGAACACACATAAACGTAATATCTACAAAAAATAAAATATAATACAAAGCGAAAGTAAACATAAAATAATATAAAACTCATATATAACATATAACATCACGCCTTTTATCCCCGAAGGGGTAGGCAGAGGTGCACACAGAAGTAACACCCACTTTTCACTATTTATGTTATGAGTCCCATGTAATAGGGGGTGAGCCTATTGCCATATACCGGGTACCATATATAAAACTCAAAAACTTAAAATAAAATGAAGTCCTGTCCATGGTCCACAGACAGAGTGAATTGCTCTTATATCTTATCTTATACTACCTCTATTATATAAAGCGGAAGAGTTTGTTTTTTTTGTTTGTTTATTTGAACGCGCTAGTCTCCGTAACTACAAGTCTGATTTGAATAATTCTTTTTGTGTTGGATAGCGCATTTAACGATGATGGCTATAGGCTATAAAACATCACGCTACGACCAATAGGAGCTAGTAATTACTATTATCTGTGGACCATAGTCAAGAAACATTTTTCCTCTACTAGGATTAGGTCTGGGTACGCCATAAAACTGCGACCAGACACCGAGGGGTCAGCAGCAGTATTTATTGTATCGGGGACTTAATCACGATCCCTAAGACGTTTATCAAGTATGGGGATTATGGCAACCTTGAGAAGGGGGCCATTGTTCAGCAGTGGATTGCTTCCGGCGTTAATCGTATTAAAGATACGTGTATTCTATACATGTTAAGAAAAGAATAATTCAAAGATCAAACGCAATACCTCCTTATCAAGGAAATCAATCAAAATTACCGCCTCGTTGGCCGAGTGGTCGCAAGTGTGTTTGCTGGGCAAAGAGTAAGGGTTCGATTGCCAGATCGGGCAAAGATTTACTGGAATTTTTTTTAATGTTCTTATTAGTAGCACGGAGTCTGGATTTGTGCCCGGCGTATGGCAATAGGCTCACCCCCTATTACATGGGACTCATAACACAAATAGGGAAAAGTGGGTGTTACATTGTACAGTGGCATTAACTCCGCGTACCCCTTCGGGGATAAACGGCTTGATGTTATGTTATATTAATCAAAATATACCAAATTCAACAAATATAATTTAATTTGCTATTGCTCTAAATACTATTAGAAACCCGACAGTAACGCTGGCGCAGCCCTACACGCAATGTGTGCACGCGCATGACCATGAACTGCCCACTAACGGTGCAGGTCAGGAGCCATTGATCGTATCATAGTATGTACATACAGTCAGCAGTAAAGTCGTTGCTAAGATATATAACATCAAAGAAACTAACGCCATCTGTTTGCAATATGTGAACTATTGTTGTCTATGATAAGCATGTACGCCATTCCAGTTGTACAAAACGGTCGTTTTAATTTTGCTAGCGAAAACTATAATAATCACTAACTACTTCCCGGTTTCACACGCTCTGCTCAGCTCCTATTGAACGTAGCGTGATGTTTTATAGCCTATAGCCATCCTCGATAAATGCGCTATCCAACACAAAAATAATTATTCAAATCAGACTTGTAGTTACGGTGATTAGAGCGTTCAAACACACAAACAAAAAGCTACTGTCCGGTCAAGTCAATAAGTATCAAACTTTACAATTAATTCAATTATTACACAGTGTAAAAATCTTTTATGAGTTTTAACATGATAAACGCCATGGATCCTAGGGTCACCGGCATCGACGTTAGCGGAGTTTTCTTTCAACAATTTTCTATCAGCTGTTTTTAAGGCTTAAATATGATTTTGTTTCGAACCAGCAGCTGTAGCCAAATGCCATTTAGCGCTTGTCTACATGTAGAATAGAAAACCGAATTATATGGAATTGACGTAAAATTTGACACCTGTCAGTGTCATCCCCATACATTATCCCCTTAAATTGTCTGGACTTTAAAAGAGACGAACCTCTGAGTTTGTTTCGGCATTTCTTCTCAGAGTAGTCAGTTAGGAAATGTCGACCTCATCGTTCGCTTGATAAAATTGACGTGTAAAAGTGCTGCCTTGTTATTTGCAGAAATAAACAAATTCACTTGTTTCACATTTAGTTTTCTACTTTCTATGTAGACAAGCGTTAAAGTGGCGTTTGGCTAAAGGCACAGCAGCTGTAGCCAAATGCCATTTAGAGCGCTTGTCTATTTACATCAATTCCATATAATTTGGTTTTCTATTGTACATGTAGACAAGCGCTAAATGGCGTTTGGCTACAGCTGCAGAGCCACATAGCACAACAGCCAATCACTTAGCTACTGCGTTAACCTTCAAAGAATACCGTTTTGTAAGCTTTTTAAACGTGTGGCGGCTAATTTGTATATAGTAGTGGCATATGCCGTCACGCTCTGCTGTCTATGGTCAATGGCCAGGCGATACGGCTCGACTATCGACTGACGACTGACGTACTATATGGATATATGAAAATTATTTTTGTAGTCTGTGCCTTTAGCCAAACGCCACTTTAGCGTTTGTCTACAGAGAGAGTAGAAAACTAAGGAGGGGGGTAATTGGGCCTCCGGTAACCTCACGACGAGACACAACGCAAGCGTTGTTTCACGTCGGTTTTCTGTGAGGCCGTGGTATCACTCCGGTCAAGCCGGTCATTTTATATTATTTAATTTGATTTTAATTAATTTGTCTGTTTGTACTGGCTAATCTCTGGATTGGCTGGACCGATTTTGCAAGACTTTTAATAGCAGGTAGCTGATGTACTAAGGAGTAACATAGGCTACTTTTATTTTGGAAAATTGAAAGAAAAATTCATATTCTAAGAGGAGTAAGTCGCGGGCAACAGCTAATCACTACATAGTATAAAACAAAGTAGCTATCCGCTGTCTGTGTCCCTATGTATGCTTAGATCTTTAAAACTACACAACGGATTTTGATGCATTTTTTAATAGATAGAATGATTCTTAAGGAAGGTTTATATGTATAACACATGCATATTGCACCCGTGCGAAGCCGGGGCGGGTCGCTAGTCTATAATAAAACTTAAATATCATATTGTAGTTTATATAGTAAGTAAATAATGCGTACATAGAAGTTATCGGCGTCGGGGGTCAATGGACGAATTGTCAACAGTATAAATTATGTGGAACGGACAACAAACAAACAGTAGATGCTCGCGCAATATTTGCGATAAAGCATAATTTTTTGCATCAATTCACTTGTAAACTTGTATTTTAAACTATGTAGGTACCTAACTAGAGATTAGGGTAGATGACTAATTTTTATTTTAATGTCTTAGTTTATTTAAAAACATAGACACGTATTTTTTTTTTACGGTAACGAATAGTTTCGACGATATATTGATTTGAAATGGCGCGTGACGTCACTTCTATGTACATTTTATACGTAGAAATGATGTTTTAGCCCCCACTCCTAAACTTTGATTCGTTATATCTAAGTATCATTTTATTATACGACGAAATAAAAAAATACTGGTCTAATATTTTTTTATTACCAAACTGACGGACTAATTACATTTTTAATTTTCATGCCCTGTCATCATCCTTATTGTATTGTGAACCTGATTGAAAAAGGGTAACCTATGGAGTTTCTTGCTCGTTCTTCTACATAGGAATCTACACCATGGAATGAGCAAATAGCTTCGATTTAAATTTTTTGCTGACGTTTAGTTTAAAAATGCCTTCCTGGTCAAAGACTGACTTGACTGCACGAGTGGCTGGGATACCGGATTAGTTTTTATCCCACGGGAACAGCCGAAACAGCAAAAGCTAGTAATTAAAAACTATCCTTTATTTATTTATTTATTTCTTGTTCACAAAACATAACTGTGAATGGCGGACTTAATACCCTAAGGCATTCTCTTACAGTCAACCATAGACATTATAATATATAGGTACAAGTATTCTACATTCTTATCGAGGTACAAGCAAATATTGATAACGAGAACACGCCTTGAACGATACCTTTAGTAAATATTACACGGCACAACAAATTCAATAATATTTTATAGGTATAGCGTTACTATTTAACTGTCTTTTATTAGTAAATCGTTATAGGATTTTTTTTTTCAAGGGGGGAAAATCATCGAATTACTACTCCCGCCTGGGTGACACGAGAGGGAGTGTCAGACTTTTACTGAGTATATACCACCCCGTTCCTTCTCCTGCACGTCGAGCCGGAGTAAACGATGATGGCATACTTGACGTAGAGAAGGAGATGAAGCGTCACCAGCGTCTAGACGGCTATTGAAGGCTCCGCAAAAAGAGAGGTGAATAAGTTCGCCTTCTCTATTGCGGTGTGAGCCAGCGTCCCGTCAGATCTCAGCAGCGGTAGGAGTTTTATTTTTAAGGGGGGAAAATCACCCAATGGCGTCTCCCGCCTGAGTGAGGAGGGAGGGAGTGTCAGACTCTCACTGACTTTATACCACCCCGTTCCAAGTCCTGCATTTCGAGCCGTAGCTCCGGTAACCCGTCTTCTGTGGCTCAGTATGGCATCAGGCCTATTGGGCCCCATCCGTAGCAGTCACTTGCAATCACTCGGCCAACGAGTTATAACTTATTTTAACGGCAACAACAACAGCTACTAAAACAAGAAAGTGCATAGACTTATCATCAAGCTACATACATGGAATACACAAGTGACTATTGAAAATGTAGAGAAAGTATCGCCATTTTGTATGCGAGGATTTTAAAGTCAAGTGGAGAAGACACGTCGCGTCGAGCCTTTGAATTTATTAATACAATCGACTCTCGTCAATTCAAACCATTACGTGTGGAAGAGCCATGCTTCGGCACAAACGGCCAGCTCGACCGGTGTGATACCACGGCCGAGCAGAAAACCGACGTGAAACAAAACTTGCGTTGTGTTTCGTCGTGTGAGTGAGGTTATCGGAGGCCCAATTACCACCCCTTCCCATTTTACGTCGGTTTTCTGTGAGGCCGTGGTATCACTCCGGTCGAGCCGGCCCAATCATGCCGAAGCATGGCTCTCCCACACTTAAATCGAATTATTCGAAATATTCGAATCGTCCTTCGAATAAATCGAATTAACGAGAGTCAACAGTAGTTTTTGCTTCTGATTTTGCAGCACCCCGCAACACCAAAAGAGTTACAAGTGTGTTACAAGCCTTCAGAAAATTCGTTAATTTCGTCATACTAACACATGAGTAATATAAATATAACAAGCAAAAACTATATTAAACTAACACCACATGGGTAGCACCATGTTTTAAACTGTCAAACACCAAGCGGTCACCGGTGACCGCAACCTATTGTTCTATAATTGTGTCTACAAAACCGGTACTCGACGAGTTAAATTAATAATTTTATAAGAAAAAAATCTCCCGCCAAAAAAAACGTCAAGCACTATTGTTCTTTTTTTATTACTTGTCTATTCTACGGCGACAACGGCGAATTATCATAATGCAAGTCTTAAGTTTGACATTTGTTATTTTTAAAATCGATCGACTCAGAACACCGGGCAGTCGAGTCTACAAGATTTGCAATTCAAATCATGGATGCGTTCACCGTGAGATAATACGCTTTTTGTTATTAAATATTTCTATTTGTTTAAACATTTTACATTTAAATCGTTTCAATGTTAAGTGAATATAATAACCTTGGGTCTAAATAAGTATACAATAATACAACTCAAGATCATTACGGATCTTACGTATTTATCTTGGAAAGGAAAAATAAAATAACTTAGATGTAATATAGGAATGGCTGAAAATATTTCGCGCCAGAATAGAATAGAATTTGTCTTACTCTTCCCGCGGGAGTCAGTTAGATACGAGCCAAATAATTCAAAAATATTTTGACAATAACCGAGCAACAGTAAAGCAGAATTTTATTATTATCTATCTAAATGATTTAAAATACCAAGTTTTTTTTAACCACGTCGTCATTTCTATTCACCCAGTTTCGAAAATATTCTTTCAAGAAGTGCCAAATAAGGCCATATTTTATCGACTAACTAACAAAATTCTTAGAAAACTTACGCTGTGCTGACTAAGAAAACGTTTATTTCGTTTTAGTCATCGGTTTAATATGTAGTTAAATGATTACGTCATGATCAAAGGTCAGATATATGAATGAGAGCGTTTTGTAGCACCCATAGATCCATTGAAAACCGGCAGTGAGCAAACAGTTGATAGATTACTTATCGCTGTATAATACAATTACATAGGTATGTAAAAAAATATATTTCTATACTAATATTATAAAGAGGAAAGATTTGTACCTATTTTTGTATGTTTGTAATAAATAGGCTCAAAAAATACTGGGCCGATTTGAAAAAATATTTCACCAATAGAATGCTACATTCTTCCAATTTGACATAGGCTACATTTCATTTTGAAAAAAAAAAAAATTGTCTACCCCGTGCGAAGCCGGGACGGGCTGCTAGTATTATATAAAACTATCATTACAGTTTTCTCCATCACGATAGTTTAGACCTTAAACTAAATCTATGTACCTAATTACTAATTTAAAACAAGACAAAACGAAATCAAAAACAAAGCATACACAATCGTAATTATTGACTAAAACTATTGAAAAAAAAAGTTAAAATGTGCTATGTATCTATGATAGATTGACAAGCGGCAAATATTTATAATATTTATTCTTCTAGCGGCTTCGCCTGGTTCCCAGAATTAAAAGTAGGTAACCAAGATCTTTCAGTTAAGTTAAGCCAAGTTATTTCAGACAATCTATCTACGTATTTCTATATTCAAATTCGTTCAGTAGTTTGTCGTGAATGAGTAACAAACATACACTTTCGCATTTAGACGGACAATTAATAGTTAGGATTTTTTACGACTGGCAACTTTTAATAAATTCTTGACCTTGAATTGAATGGGTCGGTGACCGTTACAATGTAATAAATAGTAATAACATAATTGGCGTAAATTGGATTTAATTAACTTGTAATAAAGCGCCTAGATTCTTATTCTTGCGGACGATTTTGTTTAGGTGATCAAAATTGTTAGCCAAATATTTTTCTTTTAAAAATGTATCTTTTAATTAATCAGGTTGTTTTGTGTTCAATAAATAAAAGTATGTAGCTCAAATAATCGATTATCAATTCATATCAATCCCATACATTTCACTAGTTTCTACACGAACAAAATAAAAAAAAATGTCCCCATAGACAAAACATTGCAGCCGGAAACGTTTTTTATCACAATTTGCGCGCGCAAAAGATAAATATTTGTCTCTGTTTACGTAATCGAAGCTTAAATATTACGTTTTTTATCATTTTAAGTCGAAGATAATCCAAAACAGTAGATAGGAGGTTTTTACAGTTGAATAACAGTCTTTTAAAATCGTTACTGAGTGTAATTATGGGTTGTTACTTTATTAGCAGCCATTTTGAAATTGAATGGCTATTATTTTTTTTTTCTATAATTGGTATTTTTAGTTCGGTTTGATTGCTTAGGTGTTATTGGCCTAGGAATAAAAAAAAATCGCTTGACGTGAAATCTCTAGTACTTTTACTACGTAAAATGGCAAAAATCATATGTCCTTATTCTATTTGCTATTTGAAGTCCGATTTCTTCTCGCACCCCTTCTCAGACGTCATCCTATCACAAATTCCTTTCTTTTTCATTTCATTGTTAATAATATATCCATTATTTTTTACTTATTTCGTTATTGAAGAAGAAAAATCGTCTTATCCATAAAACATGTGATGTTCGTCGTCGCCTGATGATAAGCGATTAACATTAACACTACCTATGGAGCCCCGACACATTCGACGAGTCACAAATGCATTGCCGGCCTGTTCGCACATGAACATGTCTACCACACAGCATGCAAGCGGAAGATTTGTCTTCAACAGTTTTCTGTCAGCGGGAAAATTCTTAAAAAGGAGTCTATTTTTAGCACAGGGCGGTTAAAATAACCCAAATAACTTTTCTATAAGTCATTCAACTGGTTAATATTAGAACATTATCGCCAAATTGGGTTACAATTCTTCCAAGTATGGCATACAATAGGAGCTATTACGTTTCAAGGTCGAACCGCGCTCGGATTTAAAATTCGTTACTACATTATAAAGCGGTAAGAAGGTTAACTTTTCGATTTGTGATATAAGTAAGTATGGGATTTGTCTTCGTATTTAATTTATCATTTAACTATCGGGGTTCCTTTTTTAAGTTGTTTAAACATAAACAATTAGAAATAAACAAGTCTTTTGCTTTTTTTATTTTATCTGTTGTTATTTATTACAGAAAAAGATATAAGACCAGAATTGAATTTAAATCGATTTATTATTTTATTTTTATTATTTGTTTTTTCTATAATATGTATTGTTAATTATTAGAATAATTAACAATACATATTATAGACAATTATATAAAACTTAAAATTGGTCTACTAAGCATTATATTAGCATTATTATAAAATTTTTACAATTTTTTTAATGGCGAGTAAAGTAAAAAATGTTTCTCGATTTTGCGCAAAAGAGATCCTTTTCTATTACTTAATTCAATCAGTTTAGCTGTTGTAGCAAGTCGACTGACTTATAAATTGACGTTAGCAATTGTATTAACCTCAATAGACCCTAAGTTACACTAGCCATTCTAGTGGTGTGAAAATCCTAATTTCCTTCTTCATTTTTATGGTTGTGTGTTATATACTGTTTCTTTGATTATTCATTTAAATAAAAACTTTAGAATCAATCAACAAAGTCCTTAAAAACTCGGTTCTAATAAAAAAACGTAATATGACATTTTGGTACTACTGTCAATATTTTTGGCGGCAAACCCATTGTCGTTAGACAGCCGGTGTTTTCAAAATGGCGGACTTGTAGCAATAAACTTGTTTTTTATGTGATTTTTTTAAAGTATTTGCATGCCAGCAATAAAGTTTGGGCGAAATATTATTACCATGGTTAAAAAACTTCATGTTTAATGTAGTAGCAAGCGATCTGAGACATTGGAGAGCCAACAATTTAAATATTTGTTTTAAGTCAACGAAGACCATTGACTTTAAGTAACTTTAGTTTGTTTTTATGGAATAACACAAAGAATTAATAATTTTCTAAGCGTTGTGGTTCTATGTTAATTAGTTGAGAAATCTTTATTTACCAATTATTAAAAAAATGATAAATAAATTTTAAAAAATTAAAAAATACTATTACTTAAATAACTATTACTTAAGAAACACTAAAACTAATAAAAGGCGCCAAAATTTCAATATTATGAATTGCTACTATCCAGAGCCGAAACTGAGTATACGATCCAACGAGCTGTGTTTAAACCATTTACCTACTACCTATTTGCTTTATTATTCACGTCAAGCGTAAAGTTCTTAATCATAAAATTTTTCCATGTGTGGTTAAATGATGAATGAAAACCTAAATCAATATTTAGTATGGAAACATACGTAGTACATAGGTACGTATCAAACCTTTAACACGATTAGAGTTCCAAGATAAAAATATCAACATACCAGAGAAAATTTAGCACTTCTCGTAAAAATTCGAGATTTTTTTGGCAATTTTCTTTTTACCTACATTCCGGACATCGGACAAACCTGATGCTCTAACTAGAGTTATGACAACCCCGTACACGACACAGTATTAGTTTAGAAAATCGTAATTAAAAAATTAAAAAAAAAAACTTTGTTTGCTATTCTAAATTATACCTATTTACCGTACTGTACATAAAAGACAATACATAATAAATTAAAATATCGTAAATCTGTTTACATATTTTAGTACCAAAGTACAATGGCGAAAAAATAATTCTAGGTTAGGTATAGACAAGATATTTTTTTCTTAATTCAATCTGATTCAATGACTAGTGATGCGAATTAGGTCGATGTTTTTAACGATAACATAAACGACATCTATAATTATGAAACAATACACAGATAATTGAGTATAATATAAATTAAGATTATTATATTATATTTCTTGTTCTTTGTAAGTAAGTAAGTGGTTTTTATTAATATTGATTATGATTGTTAGACAATACCAAATCAAATGACAATTTACGCTAATTTGAAGTACCCATGTTTCATGTGTATTTTTATATTTTTCTCGAAAAGTGTATGGTCGGTCAAAACCGACTAAGTTGCAACAAGCTTTTATTTAGTTTTTTTTTACAAAAAGGCCCCTGTTCGGTAATTACAGAATGTTTACAATGAAACTCATTTTAAAAACCAATTTTAAATACTAAATAAATAATGATTTGAATAGTATAAAAACTGAATCGTAGTTTCTCACTACACAATCGCTCTTGCATCAACTAGCGAGTAAGATTCTCACGTTAATAGACTACAATTAAATTTATTAGGTCAATAAAGAATTACATACATATACAAACAATTGATAGGCGGCGCTGAATCATATTGTTTTCCTCGTTTATTTTGATCATTTAATTTAATAGAGCGATATTTTTTATGGAATAGGAGGCAAACGAGCAGACGGTGCACCTGATAGTAAGCGATCAGCGTCGCCCATGGACACCAGCAACGCCAGAAGAGTACTCACCTGAGTTGCCGGCCGTTTAAAAAGGAATACGCTCTTTTCTTGAAGATTCGAAGGTAATCAAGTAATCAAATATTTCGGTTAGGTCGTATCGGTTCGGAAATACCGCCGACGACAGAGTCCTCTGAGCGCCGAACGTGTACTCGTTACGATTACTTTAAACGTAAGACATACTCGTACTAAGGCCTCAGATCATTCCACAGTTTTGCGAGCAGAAAGCTACATGAGAAGTGCACAGTTGTGGTCTGCCAACCATTTATATGATGGGGATGCATATAAGTGAGGTGATTTTATTTAATTTACTGCAATGGGTGGAGATATTTTTAGTCATAGCGTAAATTAAATGCGTTTCCAGAGAACAAACAACATTGATTATGATATTACGCAGTTGATAGGGACGATGAATCAGTTTAATATTAATTGTTTCGACTATTAGGGTATCTCCAATTAATGACAGTCTCGATTAACTGTATAAACGAACATAAAACTAAAATATTTACACATAAAAAAAATGTTATCTTAAGGAGAACCTAATGGGTTACCGGGGCTCCGGCTCGACGTGCAGGAGAAGGAACGGGGTGGTTTTTAGTCAGTAAGAGTCTGACACTTCCTCCTGCCTAACGCAGGCGGGAGCAGTCATTCGATGATTTTCCCCCCTTAAAAAAAATCGTAACTGTATTAGATATTTTTGTTACTCAGTGAGCGACTACACAGCGGTAACTAACTGTTGTAGCACTGTAACTATTACGCGTAGCAATCTGTGTGACATGTAGCACGATGCTGGGAGTGTGAAGAGCGTCGGTCCTAATTCTTTTCAGATTATTAAATTTTGTCTAACCGTTAAAAGAGATGTCCATTCAGTGTTTCTTCTCAGAGTAGGCAGATGAGGAAGCCAACCTCATTCGGCTTAATTATATCGACAAATCAGTAAAATCACAAACTCAGCGTTGTAGCGCCTCTAAATAGTATAAATAATACCATTTTATATGTAGACAAAATACATAACATAACATAACATCACGCCTTTTATCCCCGAAGGGGTAGGCAGAGGTGCACATTACGACACTTAATGCCATTGTACAAATGTAACACCCACTTTCACTATTTATGTTATGAATCCCATGTAATAGCGTGGTGAGGTGAGCTTATCGCCATATACCGGGCACAATTCCAGACTCCGTGCTATGTAGACAAAAGCTAGTGTAATAAGTACAATAATTCCTAGATTCAATAAAGTGTATGTGACTATGAAACTATGAAGTAATCAAACAAATAGCTACTTTGTTTGTGTACTATGTCATCACTTCTGACTCACTCCTGCCAAGTACCTGTTGTAAGTACATACATACATGAAATCACGACTGTTTTTCCCCTGGAGGTCAGACAGATGTTTGTAGAATGATCAATTCATAATATAGGTCTTGAATTGATCATTCTACAAAGAAGTACCCTTCTTAATGTAATAAAAAATATGTTATTACATGAGACTCATAAGATGTATAGGAAAAGTGGGTGTTACATTGTACAGTGGGGTTAAGTGCCGTAATGTGCACTTCTGCCCCCCCCCCCTTACTACATAGTATAAAACAAAGTCGCTATCCGCCGTCGGTCTGTCCCTATGAACGCTTAGATCTTTCAAAGTACGCAACGGATTTTGATGCGTTTTTTTTTAATAGATAGAATGATTCTTAAGGAAGGTTTATAGCATATTGCACCTTTGCGAAGCCGGGGCGGGTCGCTAGTAGGGTATAAACGGAACGCACTCGAAACATGTGAAGGTAAAAATAATGTTTTATTTTCATAAAAGTAAGGAATTAAATCTTTCTTTTATGTAATAATACTTGTAATCAACTGCTCAAGGCTGATGTTGGATGAATAACTGGAAAAAATAAACGATTACAATTGTAAAAACAATTACTTTTTGTCTGCGTTTCGGGAGCATTCCGCTTTACCTGTATAATGGTGAATCGTTTTGTTTGTTTGTTTAAACGCACTAATCTCCAGAACTACTGGTCGGATTCGAATAATTCTTTTTGTGTTGGATAGTGCATTTATCGAGGAAGACTATAGGCTATAAAATATCACGCTACAACCAATAGGTATCGAGCAGAACGGTTTTAAACGTGGAAGTAGCCAGTTAACCTACATTGATAAGTAATTGCTACTTTTATGTGTATTTAATAATTGAAGGAGTGTTTAGATTTTTAGAATGTGTTATCAATTTATCATATTATTATCTGTGAAGTTAAAGCTACAAGCACTTATGGGTAAACCATGCACTTGATTTTGCAGTAAAATGCAACCCGAATGACGATATACGCAGTTGACAATTAAGTATATTCCGTAGTTAAAATTAATTTGTTTCAAATTTTCAATACAATTACAAAATCAAATTTTCAATACAATTACAAAATCTTACATACAATCATAAATAACACCTGCTTTTCTTATGTTTCTAACTATTATTTAAGAAATAAGTATGCTAATTAGAATGATGACTGGGTATGAAAATTAAAAATCTAATTAGTCCGTAACTCAATCAGTTAATGAAAAATTTTTGACACGTATTTTTTTTTATTTTGTCGTATAATAAAACAAATTAAAACGTCATTACTACGTATAAAATGTGCATAGAAGTGACGTCACGCGACATTTGAAATCACCAGACATTTCGGAATAAGTATTGAATTTGACTAGTTAGAACATACCTTATTTAAAATTATAGTGATGTGTTTAACAACGTTTGAAAATATATCGATAAAAATAGAATTTTGTAACCATTAAAAAATAGCGAAGTAATTATCGATTTCAATGTCACAATCTGTGTAATTGATTTCACGTATGAAATATTTATATTTATCGCTCACATTACTGAGTTGCGTTGCGTGTGTATTAACTAAGTGTCATAGAATGTGTTGTGAAATTAAACGCATTTATCAATGTAAATCACTGTATCTATTCAATTCATCTATCGATAAAATCTATCTTTGGGATTAATATACCTATTTCAAAGAGTCGGTAATCATAAAATTTTTCTGCAAAGGGATCTGTACTTTGGAACGAGCAAATTCACAAAAGGACCGGAGGCCTTAGTACCCACGAGTTTGTGTTACGTTTAAAGTAATCGTAACGAGTACGCGTTCGGCGCTGTGATTGGTTGCTTCATTGGTGCCGGCCAATCAGAGTGCCGAACACTTACTCGTTTAGAATACTTTAAACGTAAATCAAACTCGTACTAAGGCCTCAAAGTGGAAGATTTTTGATTTCAAAAGCTCCTATTATAAATAATTACTTTGTATTCGAACATACAATGCTACGAAATCCAAACACTTCATTATTTATATCGCCGATCATCAAAATTACCTTTTCAACACCATTTCTAACCTAAAAACTTCAAACGATGCTCAAACAGAGCCGATGGAAGCCATACACAGGACTAATAGTCTTAAAATGGTAACACGTAGGTATTTATGTTTCCACCTTGATGGGCTAGTAGCTAGCTGATGCATGCTTGCAATACACCGACTGACCGACTTTTATACGATTTGCTTACTAAAACTTGTTTTATTTGCTAATATTACTTTATATCGAAATTTAGGTGAATTGTGAAGATTCGACATTACAGTTTTGTTAATAATATTTGATATTTAATAGATGAAACGTGTTCATAACTAGTTTTATTCCTCGTTTCGAAGATTGTTATTGAATGGTATATAACTTGTTACACGACTCCGAATTGTGCAGTATTATTGTTGATTTTTTTTTCGAAAATCAAATGTTTCTTAATAACAGCACAGAGGTTAGAATTGTGACTCATGACTCATTTTAGATTTTTTTACTTATTTTAAGGGGGCATATCATAGAATGTCTGCTTCCGCCTGAGTGAGGCGGGAGGGAGTGTCAGACTCTTACTGACTAAAAACCACCCTGTTCCTACTCCTGCACTTCGAGCCGGCGCCCCCGTACGGGTTACGGGGGCGCCGGCTCGAAGGTTAGGTTCTCCGCGACCGTTAGGATACCCATTTTAGATTACATGGGATGGGACTTATAACATAGCTGGTAAAAACTTGGTGTTACATTGTAAAACAGCACAACACGATGAATAAAAAGACGTCATTTTGGTAATATTAAGTTAAAACTTAAAAATATCGTTGTAATTGTTAGTAATATTTCGTGAGGCAAACAAAAGCTGTGCTAACAATTAGATTTTATTAGCAGACTAATCTAAACTAATCACTTTTAATGTCCTTTCGAAGGTGACCCGGACTTTAAGATGATATTAGGTTACTTAAAATAAACATTTGCTGAGCTAGGTCATACTTATTTTAGTCTTTGACCGAGTGGTCACAATTATGATTGATAAATTAGGGTAGATGACTAAATTTTATTTAAATGTCCGTCTGGTATATTATTAAAAAACATTAGACACGTATTTTTATATTGATTTGAAATGTCGTGTGACGTCACTTCTATGTACATTTTATATGTAGAAATGACGTTTTAGCCCCCACTCCTAAACTTTGATTCGTTATATCAAAGTATCATTTTTTTATACAATAAAGAAAAAAATACGTGTCTATTAATTGTTCATTACCTAACTGATGGACTAATTACATTTTTAATTTTCATACCGTTGCCGTATTTTTGGTGACCACTGATGAGGCAAATGTACGAAGAGGTGTTTTTGTGTGACATTAGCTAATTCATTATTGGACGAGAAACGGGAGATTCAACACCAACTTTCCATATTAGAGTCCCATGTAACAGGGGGTGAGTCAATACGGTAGTTGACAGGTAGTCAAATTCAATACTTTTATTAAAAAATAAACGATACTTTTCTATGAATTTTGTATTGGATCGCAACTTATGACGTCATCATATTCCTGCGTCAAACAGCATATTTATTTCCTTAAAATTAACGAGAATAAATCCAAAAGTAGGTAAATTGTCAAATCAATGGATGAGAGTATGATTGTTTTTTAATTATTTACTGTATTGACAAGTTGAAACAGGTTATTTTAAACCTAGAAAACTAGCCAATTACCATACGCAGAACACAATTCTAAATTCACAGAGTTCCAATAAAATTTTGACTGATCCAAACACTAATAATACCACCAAAATGTTGAACACAAATAGCCAGACCATTGCCATATGCAAAAAGGTTTTATAAAGACATGTTTTATGGACACCAGGTGACTACAACAATCTTAGAAAGGGTGCGTCGTAAGGAGAACGTCTTTGTTGACATTAGGGGTTGTTTCTATTTATAAAACTAGTAATAATAGTAACTGGTTAATACAGTGGTTGTAAGAATGTTAAGAATGGGGTCATGGCCGGAGAATTTGTCGTTATTGGGTGTTGTATCACCGAAATTAAAAAAAACGATTGCAATAAAAAATCTGTGCTTCTAGCATGGCTTGACACTAGTCGAGTTCCTCGTCAAAAATTTACGTGAGTAAGCCGAAAACATAATAATTAATTAAGTATGTCTCACGTAAGTTATAATATAAACTGAGATGCCAATTGCTATACAATCGCTCTTGCATCCCTCTAACCATGGGACCATTGATGTTACTATGTTGTTTCAAGTTCAACATTCAAGACACATTGCATTAAGCTAAACATTGAACAGCTACTCCCAACTGGAGCTCAAAATAAACTGATTGTAAACAACTTAATTCTCGGACTAAATTAGGAATAATTAAAGGTCGTGTGGCAGAGCACAATATATTTGTTTCCATCCCCAGTTTATTCACGGGCCTGCGGACGGCGAGCATGGGTAGCTCGCCACCCGAAGAGTCGCCTCAAAGAGCCATCAGACCACCACGGATGGGGACCAATAGGGCTGATGTCGACGCTGATGACTTATAATTAGAAATGATAAGCCCAGGTTTCCTCACGATGTTTTCCTTCACCGTTTGTTAGTGGTGTCTAAATAATCTTAAAAAGTACATATGACTGGGAAAAAGTCACATTGGTACTTGCAGTTGGTAGGTTTCGAACTTGCCTTCATGCATGAGAAGCGGGCGTCTCAAACCTCCGGGCTACAAGGACACGATATCGGGCTTGTGATTGAAATTTTGACATTTTACTCAATTTCTTTGTTCCTTTTAATAATCAAATTGTGTACGTGACCATTGCAGTTTACATGACTATAGACTTTAGTGCACAAATACGATGACGTCACGCAATGGCCTAGATAAGTAAAGGTATTTGTTATCTCCAAGATAAAACGCCACTTAATTTTGATGTATGTGTGCTTTGAAATATTATGTAACAATTTTAATAAGACTACTGATACTATCTATATTTAGAATTTTTGTTCTAGATTTTTCGTAAAATCCTAACTAAGTGTGGGAGAGCAATACTTCGGCACGAATGAGCCGGCTCGACCGCGGAGTGATACCACGGCCGAGCAGAAAACCGACGTGAAGCAACGCTTGCGTTGTTTTTCGCCGCGTGAGTGAGGTTACCGGAGGCCCAATTACCCTCCCCTTCCCCAATCTCCCCAATTCCTGAATCCCCAATGATCCTCAAACTCCTAATCCCCAAAAGGCCGGTAACGCACTTGTAACGCCTCTGGTGTTCCAGGTGTCCATGGGCGACGCCGATTGCTTACCATCACGTGATCCGTCTGATCGTTTACCGGCTTATGCCATAAAAAAAAACTAATAATACACATGCTAAAGTTTAGCTTCTTCATGTTCTAATTTACACAGGAAAAGCCGCAAATCTAGTCGACAGTAAAGTTTACTTCTCACACGAAGAAGATTACAAAGTCAAAGCATAATATTACAAAGTCAAGGATTTATGATGTCACCTAATCGTTGTTACAAGTCTAAGTTTCCTCACGATTTTAACAGTACATTTACTACCGTATGTTTTATTATGGTGTCTAAATAAATGAACATTTTATAAATAAATACCTATTTAATTTAAATTCTTATCGATAAATAAAATATGCAATAAAATTACTATCAAGGATTAAAGATTTTATCGATGTGCATATTTAATTCTTTTTTATCGTACCCCATCACTATGAAACGTCAAAATCCAAGGACGTTAGAAAGGCCGCGTGCAACTTGCACTTTGATTTTTGCACGTAACTTTGTAAACATAAAAATACCTGATTTTTCTTTATTTAATCGTCATCTTTTAAACGTATCTTTTTGAAATTTTACGTAGGTATCTACATATAGTTGATTAAAGTAGAAAATCGGTTAGAGGAATTGAATGTTTTGGGGTAGCTTGATGTGCGTTGCCGGTACGTGCTCAAAACAATAATAAGAACAATTTTAATTGACCTTCGGAACAGTTAATTGATTGTTCGTTCATTGTGATTTGTAACTGTGTAGCTAGCAAGCTGCCTCGTTGTTCGAGTGGTCGCAAGTGCCGGGAAAGGGGTCTCGGGTTCGATTCCCGGGTCGGGCAAAGTATTACTAGGTTTTTAAAAAAATCTCAGTAGTAGCACGGAGTCTGGATTTGTGCCCGGTATATGACAAGGACTTACCCCCTATTAGATGGGACTCATAACATAAATAGTGAAAAGTGGGTGTTACTACCGTTAATGCAGTGAGTAATCAATTCTGACGACTTGATTCAGTACCCTACCGTTCGTTACCCTAGAACATCCCTTGATAAAGACTAATTCAAAAGCCTAAATTCTGCTAGAAGTCATTATTATACGCGGACGAAGTCGCAGGCAACAGCTAGTAAATAAATAAACACACATTACTATTTAAATACTTATAGTTTGATCACAAGCATGTCGGATGTGAATAACGGCAAATGAGATATTTCTATCTTATCTGTTTACACGCTGAACGCCCAGCAACTGGACAGTACGCGATAGTCACAGTCACTTAGCTATGTTCCAAAAAACAGTATAAAAACTGTACTCCGAAATCAAATAAATACGGTTAAGTTCCAAAAAATCCTAGACTTCTGTACAAATAAGTACGGGTTTCTGCCGTGTGATATGACGGTAAAGTAGAATGCATTTTGTGTCTACCTCTTCACTACATAGTATAAAACAAAGTCGCTATCCGCCGTCTGTCTGTCCCTATGTATGCTTAGATCTTTAAAACTACGCGACAGATTCTGTTGCGGTTTTTTAATAGATAGAGTGATTCTTAAGAAAGGGGTATATGTATAATACACGCATATTGCACCCGTGCGAAGCCGGAGCGAATCGCTAGTTTCTAATAATCGTAAAACTGACTAAGGAGCTGCTTATTTAACAGAGACAGAAGTTCTCTTTGAGAAACCTGAATATTTTCCAACCCTAATTTGCTTTTCAAGCAATGGTGGTTATAGCAAACCGCTCTTATACAAGGTTTTTAAAGCCACGTCATTTTCTAGGAGGTAACTCGGCTATCGATTCTGAGACAGAATCAATAAAAATATTGTAAGTAAATATTTTTAATTTTTCTGAAATTACGGATATCCGTAAGTGCGAAGTACACGCCGCCGTTTTGTAACTAGCTTTATAACGCGGCTTAACACGCACAAACTCAAACACGTAATTGATATTATTCCTAATTTCATAAAACTCCAATAAGAAAAAATTGCTGTCGCTTATTCTGAAATACTGTCGAACTTGAACGATTTATTATAGCCGTATTTTTAACTATTGGCCCGAAACTTTCTCTTACATTACATTGAACCTTTATGACTTCTGTGACATGCCCCCGAAAAATGACACGGTTTTAAAACCATACCTTGTATAGATGCGGTCCATAGTCCTACAAGAGAATATCACCGGCTGTAGCTATGAGACATTTTTATGACAAAAATCTGTCTGGACATATGGGGTAGAAAAACTTCGCAGATATCAAGCACATAAAAGTGCTCAAAACCGTCCAAACTTTCAATAGATTTTTGACTTTATTACTGAAATATTAAAGTTGAGAGTGTAAAGAAAAAAATTGCCAGTTTTTAGCGACTTGATGCGCATGCGTTTGAACGAAAACAAAAGATCCTTTTTGGTCCCTTCCAGAAAAAATTGCGGAGATTTTTTAGAACGCCATTATGTCATAAGAAATTAGTGTTAAAGGAATATAGGTCTTTTCGCAATTGAGATAAGAATGTTAATGTCAAATTGGATTTGCGGGTGATGGATGATTCGTTGATGATCGTGAGAAGGACTTGTTTTTAATCAAAATGACTTCGTGGATGGCCATGGAGGTTAGAAACTCACAAATAGCAATAGTAATTGAAGGAAACTTGTTCAAGTTTAAGATTTTTAATAGGTACACCTTTTTATAGACCAACGAGTGACAGGAAGAAATATTTGCTTACGAATCGAAAATACAGAATCTTTCGAATATTTACTATATACATAGCTTCAAGCCTGTCTCCCATCGAGGTAGGCAGAAACTAGGAAAAGCCAATTGCTACGATTCCTACATACCTCTTTCGCTTCATCATCAGTCATAAATCTTTTCATGCATGCTCGTCGGTTAAGGGTACTTTTACTTTGGCCCTTCTTTAATGTATCGCCAATCTGGTCACTATATGTCCGTCTAGGGCGCCCTCTACCGACGGCCTCATTCATATCCGCTCTGTATACTTCTTTCGTTACTCTACTTACATCCATCCTTTCTACATGTGAATTTTTACTATTCCTACTAATATCTTAGTTACACGATAATGTATTTGTTTTTCTTAATTTACGACATAACGAGGGATATTATGGTATGATTTTGGTGTCTGAAGACAGTAGAGAAGCTGTCAAAAACGATACTTTTCTATGATTTTTGTATTGGATCGCTACTTTTGACGTCATCATATTTCTGTTCTGCGTCAAACAGCATACTTATTTCCAATTGGCGAGAAAAAATCCAAAAGTCGGTAAATTGTGAAATCAATGGATGAGAGTATGGAGTATTTTTTAATTATTTATTGCTTTGAAAAGTTAAAACAATTTATTTCAAACCTAGGATACTACTTAATTATACATATAGACTACTTTTTCCTTTGACCTAGCTAGTATTGATATAATGTCCCACTCATCGCACTGACTTCTTACATTCATTCTTTTTCGTACAGGCAATTTTTCTGTGGAATGCGCTCCCCCTGGATGTCAGGATGGTCTCGACTCGACTAACTTTTAAGCAGAAAGTACGTGAGCTTTTCCTAAAGAGGTTGGCTGAATCATCGCGCTAACTATCCACTGTGTACTAGTAAGCAAGTATATATTTATATATTACGTATATATGTATGTATGTAGGCATATTGTACTCATGTGTAGGTATACATTATAATTAAATTTATTTATGTATGTATATCTCCGAAATATATTAGTTTATCTTTCATTGTTTAATAAAATCACTGCTTGCCTCTTGCACCTACCATTTACTCTTCTCTGCATCACCCAAAGGTCAGACTGGTAGAAAATGCCTGCGGCATTAAGTCCACCTTTTTGTACATTTTGTGCATGAAGCATTTTAAATAAAATAAATAAATATAATTATAACGTAAATTAGGACAATTAGTAGAATCGATTACATAACTTCAGATGAGCAATTTGTAATGTAATAATTTGTATCAACAGCTGGTGGCTTGTATTATGTTTCAACGAATAATTTCCTAACAATGACCTTGGGGGCAACGGACATATTTGTCATCGCTAACCAGGCAAATAAGAATAATTTTCGAACACAATGTATCATTCCTAATCGTGTTTGAAATAACTAAATCGACATTTGTAATTTTTAGGTTAAGTTTTTATCGATAACTTTTTTGAAGTAGAGTGTAACATCACTATTTATTTTTAACTGCCAAATTAGGCTGTAAAAGAATTATCATTGCCTAAAAAATTTTACTTTTTAATTGCATCAAAAGGAATCCTGTCCTTTCATAGCTAATTATCTACTTTTTTATATCAGACAATGGCAAAGCATTGATTACTTGTACCTTACTTCTCAATCTAAGAAGATAAAAATTGCGATAAGATAACTTATTTACGTATTCTGACTCATATTTTAAAAGCAAGTCAAAAACGACCTTATCATTCGACCTTTTGTCTAACGAATTATTTTTTTTAAAGAAAATACGTTACACAATGACGTAATAAGTATATAAAGTATATAATGTTTTTATAAACCTTTTTACGGAATGCTCATAAGTTTAAGAGGAAAAAATAAGTAACCGTCCTGCTATTTGAGGAGATGATGTCATTAATTATTAATTGTATTCGTTGTGAACGTTAATTAATACGATACGATGTTCTTTATAGACTTATTAACAACATATTCGGCGTCTAATTTAGCGAATCAAATTTCAAATCTATTTGTGGAGAGTACTTTCTAAAATATATCGATAAAAATTCTTAATTGCACATCACTGTCACGCAAAGGCGTTATTTTTTAAAGGCCAAAAGTATCCGAAAAAGAAATTAGCGAATGCACTGCACAAATCCGATGCACGCGGAGAAAGCAACTCCCGCGAAAATGCGCCGGTTAACACGCAACACAATAATCACGTAAAAAAATTGTTTGTAAACACAAATTTAACACAACACAATTTTTTCAACACTTCGAGAATATTAGTAACGGATTTTTAAAAAAAACTAATAAAAAAAAAGTAATCACTGCTTCCGTCACCTTGCACCATAGATAAGATAGACGTTGACGCGAGCAATGGCGTCCGCGCCGGGCAACTGTCAGGCGTCGACTGGCAAGTTTCCGTCACACTGCAGATTATCGCGTAAAGTATTAGGGGTCCGTTGGCGACGCCGTTTCAAACGATAAAATATTGAGATTATTTCGATGCTCAATTCATGAACAATTAACAAGGCTTTGTAGTTTTTTTGACATTAATAATATCGTGTATAATTTTACTTCATTTGGCCCTCTTTTTATTTAATTGTACTTATTCTAAAGTGTGAAATAGTGGTCTCTGACGGTCTCCAATATCAACAGTAATTGGCAGCAGACTGCTATAATATGGGCATTATAACATGGTCCATTATACCAAATTCCATTTTTACTTGGAATTTCGAAATATTAATTTAAATAGCTGTTTTCTTTAAAACTTGTTTATGATACCGGTATTTAAATCATACTTACAAATAACCCAGAATATTATATTAATGAATAATCAGGTGTTATACAAAAGTCGTTTATAAATAGATTAAATAAATACTTATATTATGAATAATTCATGATATTTTCTCAAAAAAAAAAAAATATAATTTGGTACACCTGACAGACAGACTAACGGTTAAATTGATTTCAAATATGTATCACAGACAAATTCAATATTTTTTACAAAATTTTAAAAATAATAGTTCCCTATGGATATTGTATTGTGACGTCATAGATATTTTGTCAAATAGAGTACTTATTTCTTAAAAATAACAAGACATTTAATCGTATTACCTAATTTTAAACTGAGTATACAAAAACACATTGTGACGCTTCAAGTGAAACGTGCGAATTTATTTTGCAAATAGACTACAAAACACTATTGTTAGACTACAATTTAAAACAAAATCTAGATTCGGCCGGTTTTACCTAATTCCTTACTGACGACTTTGAGAAAAAATGCCGAAAAAAACTTATAATTATGTCCCGTAGAAAATGGCGTCTCGTCTTCGAACACCGGTGAAACAAGTGAAACAAGCGAAACAAGTGAATTTAATTCCGCAAATAGGCTACAAGGCAGCACTTTTACACGTCAATTTTATCAAGCGAACGATGAGGTCGACATTTCCTAACTGACTACTCTGAGAAGAAATGCCGAAACAAACTCAGAGGTCCGTCTCTTTTAAAGTCCCAGACAAATATGTATAAAGGATTATGAGTGACGAGACCCACCAAAAAGATTAAACCCACTGTCTATATCAAGGACTACATTCGATACAATATAACCTAGACAATTTCTAATCTAGCCGACTGACTGCATATGAATACAAAAAAGGTATTATATGCTACACAATAGTCGTGTAATGTAGGCTAGTTTCACCTCGAAGTGTTTGAAAGTAAATTATCACGACGCGACGTCCACATTCCATCCCTGTATTTTTACCGTGTGATGGCGGGAAAGTAGAATACGTCATATGTCAAAATGTCACTTATTTTTTCTTGAGGATGACGTAAGCAAATAACGTTTTTTTTTTGTATGGGGGGAAATCATCGAATGACTTCTCCCGCCTGGGTGAGGCTAGGGAGTGTAAGACTCTTACTGACTAAAAACCACCCCGTTCGTACTCCTGCACTTCGAGCAAATAACGGGTGAAATTAATAACTGATGTTAAATGAATTAAAATTATGCCAAGAATCTATCTGATTTTTTTCATTATCTGTATAGTGTTTCTGTCAAAAATTGCGTTTATTCCCATTTGCCCCCACATGCGTTCTGGAAAATTGGATATATAAGTATTACGTGGCATCTTCCCCTGATTTTTTTACGGTAAAAGCCGGTTAAGGGGCATACGGATCACCTGATGGTTAGCAATCGGCGTCGCCCATGGACACCTGGAATACCAGAGGCGTTACAAGAGCGTTGCCGACCTTTTGAGCATTAGGAATTTGAGAATTGTTGGGGATTCAGGGATTAGGGTGTGGAGGGGGAATTTGGGGGTGAAGGGGTAATTGGGCCACCTGTAACCTTACTCACTCGACGAAACACAACACAAGCGTTGTTTTATTATGGTTTTCTGTGAAGCCGTGGTATCACTAAAGTCGAGCCGGCCCATTCGTGCCGAAACATGGCTTTCCTACACTCAGTTGTATTTTATTAAAACGCCATGAGATCCATCCAATGATTTTGAATCGAAATCGAATAATTTCGGCCGTTAAAAAATCTCATGTAGTTTGCAGACTATTTAGTAAACGACATTACATAACATAACATCACGCCTTTTATCCCCGAGGGGAAAATCATCGAATGACTGCTCCCGCCTGGGTGAGGCGGAAGGGAGTGTCAGACTCTTACTGACTAAAAACCACCCCGTTCCTTCTCCTGCACGTCGAGCCGGAGCCCCGGTTACCCGTTAGGTTCTCCGCGACTACGAATCAGCATCGGCCGTATTGGGCCCCATCTGTGGTGGTCTGATGGCTCTTTGAGGCGCGCGCGGAACGCGACGCGCCGTACCCTCGGGTATCCCCGAAAGGGTAGGCAGAGGTGCACACAGAAGTAACACCCACTTTTCACTATTTATGTTATGAGTCCCATGTAATAGGGGGTGAGCCTATTGCCATATACCGGGCACATTTCCAGACTCCGTGCTATTACTGAGATTTTTTTAAAAACCCAGTAATACTTTGCCCGACCCGGGAATCGAACCCGAGACCCCTTGCCCGATAGTCGCACTCGCGACCACTCGGCCAACGAGGCAGTAAACGAGTACATCATACATATTCTAAAAATAGAGTTATTGAATATTAATTACATTTATCCTGTTAAATTGTGTATTTGTCCTTGACAATTACATACAAATAAATGAGTAACCTATATCCTGTCTTCTAATAACGTAGTATTTTAATGACAAACAGTTGTAGTTGTATCTTCCTTCCTCATCAAACTCAAAGGCATTTATTTCAATTAAACCATAATTTAGTAACTTTGGTTACCTACGTCAAAAAATGCAAAATAAATAATAGTCTTTCAGTCTGCCCATCAGTGAAGCTAGGTGAAGCTAGGTTAGCTAGCTCGTTCCAAAATATAGATTCGAATGGAGAAGAACGAGCAAGAAACTCTATTCGTGACTCTTAAAAAAATCACATTTAAAATCTATACTGCCTCATATGTAAAGATGTTGTGGAGAACCTAACGGGTTACCGGGGCTCCGGCACGACGTGCAGGAGAAGGAACGGGGTGGTTTTTAGTCAATAAGAGTCTGACACTCCATCCCGTCACACCCAGGCGGGAGCAGTCATTCGATGATTTTCCCCCTTAAAAAAAGAAAAATAAAAAAAAATGAGGTCGTCTGTCCACCTTGCGGATGGACGTCCTACACTGCGCTTGCCGGTACGTGGACTCCACTCGAGAACTTTTCTGCCCCAGCAGCCGTCGGTTCTCCGTGCTATGTGCCCTGCCCACTGCCACTTCAACTTGCTAATCCCATATACGGGGCTTATAAACAGCCGCGTCACCTGATGGTAAACAATCAATGCTGCCCATGGACACCCGTAACCGCAGCACTGGTACCGAGGAGAATCTAGTGCGGCATATTGGGGGTAAGGTATATTCTGGTAACCTGACTCATACAACGAAATATAATGTTTGGGTAGTTTCCATGTCGGTTTCCTGTAAGGCCATGATATACCGATTGAGCTAGCCCATTCTGAAGTGCAGCTCTGTATCGTGAAACTTAGATAAATGTACTGTTTTTGCAATTCAAAAACACAGCCACTGAATAAGCTACTTTATTATATAATTCGTTAAATGATACCTCTATAAAAATCCGTCTGCATTCACATTTCGTACACAAAGATTTGCAAACCGGTTTCTCTGGTTTTTACTCGTACAATAACAAACGGGATTGTCCAAGGTCATTTAAGTCATAAAATTTCGCGTACAAAACGTATAGTATGTAGACATAGGATGAAAGAATCTGTAGCCTTTGCCTACAACATCCGCTTTCTGCCACTTGGTGGCGCTACTGTTTTTGGCGGGAATTTTGACGTTGACAGTTAGAACAATGTGTCAGGATGACAGCTGTTTTTTTTATTACAATTGTTTTTTTTTTTATAGATTCGTTTGAACTTTAATATCGCTGATATTTCGACAGCGTATCAGTAGAAATTATATTCACAATAATGTATGCAAGATACCATCAACATCGTTGTAAAGATTAGTTATTGATCTTTATTGTTTTAGAACTACCGTAAACATAAGCAAACAGCAAGATAATTTTAAATTGTTTTGTAATAGAAATAATGATAAATGATAAACGAATGTGTGGTCGGCTGACGGCACTCTTAGGTCAGACAGAGGTAAAATTAAAGAAAGACATTATTTTTTTTCAACATGTGCCTTTAGCATGGCTTTAAACTATTCGAGTTCCTCATCAGACAGTTACCTTCGTGAGTAAGGCGAAAACATAATAATTAATTGAGTCTCATAATAGTTTTTATGTATACATTTATTTTTATACTAGTAAACCCGGCGAACTCCATTTCGCCACCAGATGACTTCGTTTTATGTACCTAATGTAACATTTCGTTTAGTGACTAGTGAATTTTCTTTGCTATAAACTTCACGGAGCCCGAGACTTTTCCAACGAATGCAAAACCGTGGAAATCGACTCGTGCGTTCTGGAGTTATAGCGTCAGGAAGGAAAATCCGACTTATTTTTATATATGTAGTAGATTACTGCCTTACGGTCAAGCGATCGCAAAAGTGATTTCCGCGCCGAGATTTTGCGTTCCGACTTTCTGGTCAGGCAATTTGAAGAAGAAAAGACGTGATGAAAATCATTGCTACCAAAAACCTTGCCATTACTGAGGATTTCTAAAAACAAAAAAAAAAACACGACAATTCGAAATCAGAGACCTCGTCCTGTCAAAAATGTGATTAAGTTTCGGTACCTAAGTAAGTTATTAAAAAATAAAATGATCGATGAGTAAAAACAACGACTATTTAAACTGATAAGTTATTATTAATCCAGCATAATTCATGATATCATTTAGTATTAATATAAAAATAGATATTGACATACATTATCAACAATTTCTTAGTAAAAATTGAATAACTACCGAATTAAAAATTAATAGATAGGTTCGAACGATATTACGTCATTGATAGATTCATGGTTACTTGTGTAAAATAAAAATGAAATCATTTACTACGTATATGTAATTAAAAAATCATCACTATATAATTAAAAATAGAGTAGAAGACAAATTTTTATTTTAAAGTTTGTCTGGTAGATTCTTTTAGAACATTACACACGTATTTTTTTTTACGGAAACGAATACTTTCGACGATATATTGATTTGAAATGTCACGTGATGTCACTTCTATGTACATTTTATACGTAGAAATGACGTTTTAGCCCTCACTTCTTTTGATTCGTTATATCTAAGTATCATTTTATTATACGATACAATAAAAAAATACGTGCCTAATATTTTTTCATTACAACTGATGGACTAATTAGATTTTTAACTGCTGACAGTGACAATAGCGAATTGGCCTATTTTTATTTGTCATTAATATTAGACGTAGAGTCGTAGAGACTTTGTAGAACATATTTTTTTAAAAGAGTAACGAATCGAGTTTTTTACTCGTTCTTCTACATTCGAATCTACATTTTGGAATGAGCACCTAGCTTCACTGACGGACTGACCGACATATTGTATTTGTTGACGTTTCAAAAGTACCAAATTATGGTTTAATTGAAATAAATGCTTTGACTTTGACTTATTCGAATGGCGAAAGCTTAAGAAGTTAATTTTCATTTATTAATACAGAACCATACAGATCTAAGCACATGTGTGCATAAATTCATAAAATCCTGCAACACGTGCGCGCCAGCCGGTCCTATGTTTAGACTAACTTGAAACACAAATATGGCGACTATTTTTAGTTTTTTTTTTAAGCCAGCCGGAAGGACCTCCCCTGCGGAGATTTTTGTGACTGGCAATAATTGATTATTCATTTATCGTCATTATTTTGAATTGTTTAATCGTAGGTAAAGAATATTTAAGCAAAAATATATGTATTAACTATTATATTAATTAGCATTTTTTTTTAAGGGGGAAAAATCATCGAATGACTGCTCCCGCCTGGGTGAGGCGGGAGGGAGTGTCGGACTCTTACTGACTAAAAACCACCCCGTTCCTTCTCCTGCACGTCGAGTCGGAGCCCCGGTTACCCGTTAGGTTCTCCGCGAGATGTTAATTAGCATAGGCATGTTGTCAGCGTCTCTTATCTGATTCTTCTGTTTAAATTTTTTAACTTTATGTTTTTCCTACTTCCACTATCACACCTTTATTGTCTTTTTATATGTTACTTGTGCTACATCGTGCCTTTCTTTCTATGTTTTTCGGCTCACAAACGTAATTATTTGACGAGGAACTCGACTAGTCGTGCTAGAGGCTCGTATTCATGAGCAGCATTCCGCGACCCGCGACGCGGCTACTATCGCGCTACAACTGGAATGCTGCGTTAACAGGGGTGATATGGTTGGAGTGACAATTGTCCGTAGCAGACTTCTGGACATGGCGGGCAAACTCAGGATGGGTTCTATAGGCGACGGTCTTTCTGCGGATGTTCATAACGTGAGCTTCCGAGGAATTGTTGGTTTGGGAATGTTTCTCCGCCCGTTCTCTGAATTTAGCAGAGAGCGTGGTGGAAAGGCAAAGGCGGAGCTCGTTGAGCGCGCACTCTGCAAACGAGCAGCAGCGGGACACAAGCTGTCTCCGATTGCAGCCGTCGCCGTCGATATCATAAACCGTGGAGAGATTATGGTCATGTTTTATGACTCTGAACGGGACGAGGGTCTTGGCTTGGTCGCCCGGACCGCAAGGAAGATAACCTTTGTATCTCAGAGAGGGCAGGAAGAGGTGCACATAAAGTGCAATCAGTGCAATACAGTACCCGTCTTTTGCCAGTTGTTTTACGAGTGCAAATTAAGTTGATAAAACTACATGAAATAAAAACGCCGCCTCCTCAATGAAAACATTACAGTACATTATGTACCTCTATAATTACGTACTTGCAAACTAGTCAAATTCAATACTTTTTTCGAACTGTCAAAAACGACAGTTTTCTATGAATTTTGTACGAGATTGTGTATTGTGACGTCACGTTTGTTAGCGTCAAACAGCATACTTATTTGTTAAAAATTTGCTGAAAATAAAATAAAGTTAGTTATAAAATCAATGAATGAAAGTGTGATTATTTTTTAACGTTTCATTGTATTGAACAGTCGAAATAATTTATTTTCGATAAAGGAAAGTACCCAATTGTGACAAAACGTTAAAAATGACTCCTTTATGACATCACAAATAAAATACCAAACTGTGAACTTGTAAAGAGCTATTTAAAATTAAAAGTAAATGCATGAACCAACAATAATATTTACTTTGACTCATATTCTAAGTATCAGCATCGCCATTTTGTTACATGTTAATTTACTAAGACAACTTTGCAAAATGACACTTAGGTACTTACGTATATAAACTCACGCCATTGTTCAGTGGAAGGAAAAAACTACAGATCGCCACCTACTACGCTCTTCTTTTTTTTACCGGGGGAAAAAATCATACAATGACTTCTCCCGCCTAGGGTTGCACAGAAGGGAGTGTCAGACTCTTACTGACGAAAAACCACTCCGTTCCTACTATAGCCTTTCGAGCCGGAGCCCCGGCCGGCACTAGTCCGGGCCATGATGTGGAGCGAGGAGAACTAGGATGCCGTCTCCTCCTTTTACGAAGCAGTCATGCTAGCTAAGGAGGCGGCGGGGCGCGTGAGGCAGAGATCAGCATCCTCCTCACAACCCAGCCGTCGCGACCGACGCTTCGGGCGTCGGGGATCGCAGGACGATCTCCGGCCACCATAAGCACGGGCCTGCGGACAGCGAGCATAGGTAACTCGCCGCCCGACCATCGAGCCATCAGACCACCACAAATGGGGCCCAATAGGGCTGATGCCAAAACGGAGCCGCGGAGAACGGAAAAGGTTACCGGGGCTCCGGCTCGAAGACTGGAAGTAGGAACATGGTGGTTTTTAGTCAGTAAGAGTCTGACACTCCCTCCTGCCTCACCCAGGCGGGAGAAGTCATTCGATGATTTTCCCCTCTTAAAAAGAATGATGACGCTGACAATCTCTCTCTACGATACGCCGTAAAAATTGTCTCATATGATTAGATCCTGTTTTTACCGCAAGAAATAATCTATACCCGGGGAATCCTCGCATTACCTCTATATTCACTTTTCGACTTGCACTGCTTATCGTAGTTATCTATTTTATTTTTATTTCATTCTTTACTGTGCTTTTATTTATTGTTTTCGTATATTTCTAGTAAAATATAGAGACATTTTAGTATATATAGAGCAAATAACTTAACTTTTAATTTTTCGTTGACGTTCAAAAGTGTCTTCCTGGTCTAATTGAAATAAATGATTTTAACTTTGACTTGAACTTTGAGATGTCTTTTTACTTACGATATCCGCTATGTTAAGAGATGGGCGTTTATTCGAATAAATACTCAGAATCGACAAAATAATCATCATCAACAGCCTGTAAGTGTCCACTCCTGATCAAAGGCCTCGTCTCACATGGAGAAGGTTTGAGCATTAATCACCACGCTTCCTCAATGCGAGTTGGCAATTTCAATCATATTATTATAATTAGAAATTACAAGTCCAGGATTCCTCACGATGTTTTCCTTCACCGTTTGTCAGTGGTATCTAAATAATCTTAGAAAGTACATATAACTTGGCAAACGTCACTTAAGTATTCTTTGTCTACCCTATGAATCGTTGTCAAAATCACGTTAACTCGACTATCTTAAGTACATAATTGATAACTAAAGTATTCAGGTCAACGATATACTCGGTTAAATAACAATTAAACTGTCAAACACCAAGCGGTCACCGGTGACCGCAACCTATTGTTCTATAATTGTGTCTACAAAACCGGTATTCGACGAGTTAAGTTACCATTACGGTGTTATTGGGCAGACTATGAACATGATTACATGACCAGTGTGCTTACTCTTGAAACCAATTACAATGTCAATTCAATTTCAATACAATAAAATCTCAATAATTATTTAATGTCAACACTATACAACCACAATCGTAGCTGTTACAATAGCAGTCAGAGTACGGAATATAAAGACAAACTCAATGACTGTTTATTGTGGATTACCTGTGACCATTACCTAAGATATATTTTGTTATGGGTTTGTGGCACCGACTTCTCACCTAGCAGTGGGTGTGTAAGGTATATATAAGGACGTATGACCAATAATAGTTATTTTTTTATTTTTAGTTTTTACTTTTTGTTTTTGTTTTTGAAGTCGGTTTTTTTAAATGCAGTTTTTTATTTTTATTTTCAATTGACTGCACGGTTGGTGCGGTGGCTGGGCAACCGGCTGCCGTGCAACGTGTCGCGGGTTCGATTTCCGCACGGGACAACACTTTGTGTGATCCACAAAATGTTGTTCCGGGTCTGGGTGTCATTGTGTATGTGAACTTGTATGTTTGTAAACGCACCCACGACACAGGAGAGTATCCTAGTGTGGGGCAACGTTTAATTAAAAAAACAATAATAATAATTTAAAATTACGTTTAGTACGGTTGACGGTCGTCGAAGGAATGGTCACCCTGGGAGACGCCTTGTCGCACGAAATTGCATCGCAGCAATTCGAATATGATTGAACGAGCTGAACGAGAGAGATGAGCGAGCCTCCATCGATACTTGGCTAGTTCTTTACAGAATGTGTTTGGTTGTATTCTTATTACTAATAGGTTTAACAGATGATGTGTATCGCAGGTTTAAACCATCACGTGGAATGGTCGCTATCGTATTAACCATTGGTATCAGGTGGCTTAAATGATATAAGTATTGGATGTATGTGTACATATATACTGACATATATTTTGACTTTGACTTCACCTGACACTTTCATCTCTGCACCACCTTAAGGTCGACTGTGAGACAATGCCCAAGGCATTAAGTCCGCCTGTATATTTATTACTGTACTAAGTCTTAAATAAATAAATGTAGAATAGATTTATTTTGTCCAATCATTGCAGCTGTCAATTTTAAAATTTAAGTGTAGTAGAGCCATGCTTCGGCACGAATGGGCCGGCTCGACCGGAGTGATACCACGGCCGAGCAGAAAACCGACGTGAAGCAACGCTTGCGTTGTGTTTCGTCGTGTGAGTGAGGTTACCGGAGGCCCAATTACCCTCCCCTTCCCCAATCTCAACAATTCCTGAATCCCCAACGATCTTCAAAATCCTAATCCCCAAAAGGTATAATGCACTTGTAATGCCTCTAGTGTTCCGGGTGTCCATGGGCGACGCCGATTGCTTACCATCAGGTGATCCGTCTGCGCGTTTACCGGCCTATGCCATAAAAAAATGATATTTGACGCAAAACGTCACACATAAAACTAATAGAAATGTGTTGTTTTTGACATTTAAAAAAAAAGTTGAATTTGTCATCATTATGCAACTATTTTATAGTCGACAACACCGTTTAGGAGACTCGGTTGCCAAAGAAGAAAAAAAAAACTATTTCTCTTTAGCGATAGTTTAGTTTAGTTTATTTACTAACATTAGATATAAGGCATTAACTAACAAAATATGGAACCAGTTTCTGAAGTAAATGTTTATTATTATTATTATTATTTAGCGATTTTTATTATTAATTACGTCATATTATCTGTTTGTTTTAAAAAGTAAATTAACCTATCATTAGCATATAAATTAATCAATTAAGTCTTTAATTAATGTTAATTAGCCATGTAAGCGTCGATTTCGCGAAAATCATTCAAAGAATTTGTTTTATTTGAAGGATATTTTTGTTTTTTCGAAAGTCGTAACAAAGGCTGGCAACGCACCTGTGACTCCTCTGGTGTTGCGGGTGTCCATGGGCGGCGCTGATTGCTTACCATCAGGTGATCCGTCTGTGAGTTTGCCTCCTATACCGTAAAAGAAAAAATTGGGTACTTGCCAACAAGTCTAGTTTGAGGATTGTTGGGGCTTCAGGGATTGGGGATAATTGAGCCTCTGGTAACCTCTCTCACACGTCGCGGAGAACCTAACGGGTAACCGGGGCTCCGGCTCGACGTGCAGGAGAAGGAACGGGGTGGTTTTTAGTCAGTAAGAGTCTGACACTCCCTCCCGCCTCACCCAGGCGGGAGAAGTCATTCGATGATTTTCCCCCCTTAAAAAAAAAAAAAAAACCTCTCTCACACGACGAAACAACGCAAGCGTTGCTTCACGTCGGTTTTCTGCTCGGCCGTGGTATCACTCCGGTCGAGCCGGTCCATCCGTGCCGAAGCATGGCTCTCCCACACTTAGAGGGCTTTCATAAGGAAATTTTTATGCGGGGCCCCGCCAAGATACGCTACGCCACTGAGTAACCGAGTCTCTTAAACAGAGGTGTATGAAATGATTGGCCGTTGAAGCTATTTCCTGTATGACTTCATACATAACTCATACATTTGTACATTGTATGAATATTTCCTCTTTCAACGCGGTAGTCATTATTTTTATTGTTTTGTGACTGTTTTTTAATTATTTAGTTGTAATAAATAATGGATTTTTTTAAGGGGGAAAATCATCGAATGACTGCTCCCGCCTGGATGAGGCGGGAGGGAGTGTTCCGTGTCCGTGTCCCGTTCCTTCTCCTCCACGTCGAGCCGGAGCCCTGGTTACCCGTTAGGTTCTCCGCGACAATAAATAATGGATTACCTGACAGTTTGTATTAAAACTTTGAGACATACATACTACATTCATTATTATGTTTTCGGCTTACTTATAATTATTTGCGCTGGTACTCAAGTAGTAGCTGCCGCTCGCTGCCACTGCGCCAACCATGCAGTGCCGTGTTACAACATAACTAAGAAATACATAATTTCAGATACGAATCTAACTAGGAAAAGAAAAAAACAATGGATCTAAAAACAATGAATATTTAGAAAGCGGTGAAATTAAAACTTTATGTCAAGAACGTCTTTTGTGTTATGTGACACCATAGACAACTCGTGTTCCGGTCTTATGGTTGCCAAGGTTAAAAATTGTATACAAAATTCGGGTAATTTTTGATAGTATTTTCAATTATTTGTTTATACATAAAAGATGCTGAATTATTTGAGTGGTTTCGGCAACCAATAACATCTATTTATTTTACTTTAAGGAAAGAAATATTCAACCATGTTACGTGTTACAGCTCCATGAGTTTTATCAGAGAGAAATACTCTTTATTTGTTCCCCAAACGATTAAGCAATTAGCTAGTTACGTTACTCTCATGTCTGAGGAGGCAAGTTAAATAACTAAAGAATTAGTATGACAAGCGAACGGCGGACTTGGCGCCAAAATGCATAATTGTATGCATAATGGCTGCGGTTGGTAGCAAATCTTAATATGTATGAATACAAGGTAACAAGTGGTGTCAGAGAATGTTTTATTATTATTATTACACACGATCGGAATGTTACCAAGGCTTTTTAACAACACAAGGATTGTCTCCTGTGTCGTGGGTGCGTTTACAAACATACAAGTTCACATACACATCACACACAGACCCGGAACAACAATTTTATGGATCACACCAATCGATGTCAGGTTTCCTCTTAACGAAATTACTTTTGGGAACCTTACTGAGGTTAGGCGTTTGAGGACTGGGGAGATTAGAGAGGAAAGGAAGTGAGCATTATCATCATGCCCATGTTCGTCTACTGCTGGACATAGGCCTCTCCAATGGCACGCCACTGAGCTCGATCTTCAGCTCTTCTCATCCAACCACTGCCAGCCACCTTGCGGATGTCGTCACTCCACCTAGCTGGAGGGCGCCCTACACTGCGTTTGCCTAGACGCGGTCTCCACTCTAGAACACGTTTACCCCACTTCATCTTATGAATCCTTTGGGCTATGTCGACAACTTTGGTTATTCTGTCGGATCAGTTCGTTTTGACTTCGATCCTTCAAAGATGCTCTGAGCAAAAAACTCAGTGAAAAAAATAAAATGAAGTAGGTAATTATAATTCTGGTACTGTGTCCGTTATTGTGAGGACAAGATTTGTATGAATGTAGCATTTGACTAATTCACTAAAAATTGGGTACATTCGTTAATAAAAAAATAAAAATATTTATAAATTTTTAATACAATAAAATATTAATAAAAATTAATCACTTTCAATAATTGATTTTATGACCAACTTAATTTTAGTATTTTTCCAGCAGTTTAAAAACTGCGACTGAAGAAATAAGTATAGGTACTGTTTGGCGCTAAAAAAAGCGACGTGACCACGAACGCTGCTCATGAGGAAGAACCCCTCTGTGGTTCGAAACTAGTAGAGCTTTTGTACTAGTAGAACATTCACGTGAGTACCCCCCGATTTTTAGTTAATTTAGTATGTCTCACGATAGTTATTATAAAAACAACTGTACAGTCGGACTGTACAGGTAGATCGTTAGGTATATAGAGCAAACAGTTAAACGGTACAGTTTTAACTGAAGGTGTGAAGCCTGCACTATTTATTGCAATGCAGTTTTCCTTATAATGCAATGATAAATGTTATATTAATTGTAAATCAGTAGGTACTTAACCTTCGTGGAATATACAGGCTAGAGTCATCGATATTTTTATCTATTTGTCACTAAAATGCAGTCATGCTGCAAAACATCACGCCTTTAGTGATGCAATTGGCTTTAAGTGTTTTGCCAGTTCAAAAAAGGATCTCATTTGCAGTTAAAAGTGTGTTTTTGTGGGATAGGTAGCTGAACATAATAATAAGCGATTAGCGCCATTGGACTCCCGTAACGACAAAGTTACAAGTGCGTTACAGACCTTTAAAAAAGAGTAACTATGGTCTTTTAAGGTTCGAAATTAAACGTCGTTGATTTGTGCCGCGTTGCTGCCTCAATGGTACTCATATTGTCGCGGAGAACCTAACGGGTTACCGGGGCTCCGGCTCGAAGTGCAGGAGAAGGAACGGGCTGGTTTATAGTCGGTAAGAGTCTGACACTCCCTCCCGCCTCACCCAGGCGGGAGCAGTCATTCGATGATTAAAAACTATGCTCTTTTCTTTAAGGTTGGGCAAAATTAAACGTCGTGGATTTGTGCCGCGTTGCTGTCCCGATGGTACGCAAATTCATAATTAGTCGATTTTTTTACGTATCCATGATGACGAAAAATATTGAAATGCGATATAAATGTAACACTAATCAATAAACAAAAATAAACGACTTTTGGAAGAGGAATGCCATGATTTTAAAATAAAATTAATTTGAAATGAGAATTCTTAGCCAAACAAAAACTATTTTGATTTGAAATGCCCAGTATTGCAGAACGGCAATTTCATAGGTAAAGACCTAAGTATTAAAAACGGAATTTATATTTTTTTACTGTACGTACTATACTGATGATTATTGTACGGATACCGACATTATATAGTCCCGTAGTATAAATGGCTAAATACATCTGCATCGGATACCACAGGTTTAGTTCCTACAGCACCGGGTTACCGAAATTAATTGGATTTATATTGGCGTACGAAGTTGCGGGCAAATGCTAACACAAAACAATCTTTCAAATCAAATTAAAATTGATAGAATAGTTAAAAACAATTTAAAAAACGGCGAATTTAATTAAATTCTAACAAAATAGCAAAGTCCGAACGCATCCAATTTTGAAATTGGAAGCAAAAAACGCGGGCGTTTCGGCTTACGTCATCAACGATTTTGATTGCCCAACTTAATTTGCGTTTCTCAAACTTGTTTATTAACCCTTCTTGCTTTACAATAAGATTCAAATTTGAATGGCAAATCAAGTGTGAAGTGTAAAATTAAGTTTGTCTTAAATAGCGCCTTGGCGGGTGATCTCACTATGGCATTCGAGAAATTATTTAATGAACATAAAGATCGAGTATTTTTTTTACTTATTCTGTGAAATCGATAACGGTGTTAATCGATAAATTGTAAAAGTATCGGTAAATCGATTATTATTTATATTGTTATTCCCACGAGAGTACGAGGAAAGATTTTCTCTTACTTATAAGTAGGTTGTATTTGTAATGCAGGGTTGCCACAACATAAAAAAATAATGTTCGCTTTAGCATTTTTGCTGGTAGATTATAATGTAGTCCTCCTCTGCATAAAAGGGCAATATCTCCACGTTTGGCAGACAAGTTGGAATAACAACAACATCAACAGCCTATAAGTGGCTACTGCTGACCAAAGGTCTCTCTTCACATGCAGATGGTTTGAGCATCAATTACCACGCTTGCTCAATATGGGTTGGCGATTACAAACTTATAATTAGAAATTATAAGCCCAGGTTTCCTCACGATGTTTTCCTCCCATTTGTCAGTGGTGTCTAAATAATCTTCGAAAGTACATGTAGCTAAAAGTCACATTGGTACTTGCCGTTGGTAGCAACGCACCCTCATGCATGAGAAGCGGGCGTCTTAAGCCTCCGGGCCACCATGACAGGTTGGAAACCGTAGTTTAGATGGATGAAGTCCCATAACATAACTCTGGATTTATAGTATCTAGTAGTAGCCGAAATGCTATAACATAACATCACGCCTTTTATCCCCGAAGGGGTAGGCAGAGGTGCACACAGAAGTAAAACTTTTCACTATTTATGTTATGAGTCCCATGTAATAGGGGGTGATTGAATGCTATACCTCTAGTATCTGGATACTTTAGCATTTCGGCCCGGCATTCAGAATTACAACAATTCTCCGTAGTTAAGTATTTTAAAATATCGTAAAGTTGCAAATAAGTACCTATTACACATACTAGTTATACGCGCATGCGCACAAGGCGCATTCAGTCACGTTCCGTTTCACGCACTTGATTTACAATCGATCGAGAATTCAGGTCGCAGAGAAAATGGATGGACGGCGTTTTTTTCTTTCGATTTTAATGTTATCTAATTTGTTGAGCTGTTACCCACTAGGTTGCATTGTTAAAGGAAATATTAGCCTATCTGACGTTTCAGAAACTCCAGCCTGCTAGTTATACAAATATAAAACCGCGGAGGTCTTACGATTTGGCCGGTTCGAAGAACAGAAGTAGGAACGAGGTGGTGTTTTGACAGTAACAGTGTGGACACACCCCCTCGCCTCACTCGGGTGGGAGAAGCCATTGGATGATTTTCCCCATACTCAAGAAAAAATAAATGTCTAAGTAATAAAATCATACCATAAAAACGCCCCATTGGCGTTGTGACGTATAAAAGCCTTCGAATTTTATCGTACGATTAACGTACGGGAAAGCATGTCCATAATAGGGAGTAAAGCAAGAGTGGGTTAAAAAAAAATATATAATGTGCTTAAATTATAAAATACCTAATATTGATATTACTACAAGGTAGAACATAAAACAAACTAATAACTAGTTGCATTGTATAAGGACAATGAACGTGCCTTATCAATAACTAATAGAATGAGTTATTAAATATCTGGAATTCTTAATCACATTTATTTTAGCTGTTTGGTAAGTCGGTGACGGCGACCTCTCACGTCCGATTCTGGTTCAAACAATGATACAGAGCCAGGGGAATTGACATACCGCCTCCTCCTTCTGCGAAGTAGTTAAGGAAGGAGAAACCGGGGCGTGTGAGGGAACGAACCTCTTTACGCCCCAGTCGTCGCGAGAGACACTCCGGTCGTTTTTTTTTTAAACGTTGCCCCACACTAGTGTTTTCTCCTGAGTCGTGGGTGCGTTTACAAACATACAAGTTCACATACATATGACACCCAGACCCGAAACAACAATCTGTGGATCACACAAAGAATTGTTCCGTGGGGGAATCGAATCCGCGACACGATGCGCTACAGCCAGTTGCCCAGCCACCGCGCCAACCGTGCAGTCAAAATGCTGGGGATCGCGAGACGATCTCCGGCCACCGTAAACACGGGCCTGCGGACGGCGAGCACGATTAGAACCAGACCCCGAGCGTACGGCGCGTCGCATTCCGCGCGCACCTCAAAAAGCCATCAGACCACCACAGATGGGGCTCAATAGAGCTGATGCTGATAAGGAGCCGCGGAGGACTTAACAGGTTGCTGGGGCTCCGGTTCAAAGTGCAAGAGTAAGAACGGAGTGGGGTTTTGTCAGTAAGAGTATGACACTCCCTCTCGTCTCATCCGTTAGAGCCATTGGATGATTTTTCCCCTCACAAAAAAACGAAAAGTAAGATGAAACATTCCAAAAAGATATTAGCAGTTTTGAGCACACTTGAGTTTTAAAGTTACAATTACGTTACTGTACATAGTATAATGGGCAATAAAACTATATTGTATGTGTTCACAACACATTCTTGTAAATATTGAAGTGACGTCACCTACCATGAAATACCAACTTGAAGGAAATTGAGAAGCTTCATTTTGTAGAACGTAAATTATTAATGACGCGGCATGGTCGTGTCTTTTAAATTATCGAAGAAAGTGCAGTATTGACGTTGCAGTATAAATCTAAATTACGAACTGTTATTGAGTTAGAAAATTCTTTTCGACACATGCGAGTTAAACATGCAAAATATGGATTGAAATCGGTTTTTGTCTTTTTTTGTGGAATAGGAGGCTAAAGAGCAGACGGATTACCTGATGGTAAGCGATTAGTCACAGGTGCGTTGTCATTCGTTTTTGTAAATTCATCTAGATTTTTTAGGCGCGAGAACGTAAAAGGTTCCTACACCTGTACATCGGGTCTCCGGCTCGAAGTACAGGAGTAGGAACGGGATGGTTTTTAGTCAGAAAGAGTCTGACACTCCTTCCCGCCTCACCCGGGCGGGAGAAGTCATTCTATGAGTCTCCCTCCTTAAAAATAATCTAGATCTTTTAGTTACATTATAACCTGTTATTAATTTCCGCCATTAGTCAACCTTCTGCATAATTTCTTTCGCCATTACTTACAGCATCTTAAACCGTCTCTAATCTCAACCTTGAGTCGATAACGTTGACATCACCGTTGTTATATTGTTTATACTGTGGAACTCTGTATATGGACTTGATAATATGTTAAGAAAATGGTTAAGGATACACAATTACTTTGTATCATATTAACAAAGTGTGGGAGAGTCATGCTTCGGCACGAATGGGCCGGCTCGACCGGAGTGATACCACGTCCGAGCAGAAAACCGACGTGAAGCAACGCTTGCGTTGTGTTTCGTCGTGTGAGTGAGGTTACCGGAGGCCCAATTACTCTCCGCTTCCCCAATCTCCCCAATCCCTGAATCCCCAACGATCCTCGAACTCCTAATCCCGTAAAGGCCGGTAACGCACTTGTAGCGCCTCTGGTGTTCCAGGTGTCCATGGGCGACGCCGATTGCTTACCGATGACGCCGGCTTACTGGTGATCCGTATGCTCGTTTACCGGCTTATGCCATAAAAAAAATCTTTTCTTCGCCAACAGTCCGTGGCAAGCTGGAGTCCACAAATAGGCTATGGAATATAGACCTCCTATACTTGTCTAACTGTTTGTCATCTTTATGTTTGGCAGGCGGATTGAATATCGCAGTTAAAAGGTTCCGGTTTATCAGAAAGCGCTGATGCTCGGTAGCACCTGTATTCTCGTTTCAGTACTTTTTTTTTTCAAATAACATAACATCTCACCTTTTGCCCTCGAAGGGGTAGGCAGAGGTGCATATATCGGCACTTAATGCCACTGTACAATGTGACACTTACTTTTCAACGTGTTATGAGTTTCATGTAATAGGGGGTGAGCCTATTGCCATATTATATTGGGCACAATTCCAGATGCCAGACTCTGTGCTACTAATAAGATTTTTTTAAAACCCAGTAATACTTTGCCCGACCCGGGAATCGAACCCGAGACCGCTTGCCCGGCAGTCGCACTTGCGAGTCAGTCAACGAGGTAGTCTTTCCAAATAACTCGGGTAAATTTGAATTAAACTGGGGCAACATTTTACAACTTGTCAATTTTTGGCGGCAAAAATATCAAAAGATGGCGGAAGGTCGAACAGCTGACTGCCTATCTGTACTCGCGTCGTTTTAACAAAAGAAAGAAATGCGATAACCTCAAAACATTTAAAAATGAGCTCATCTTAATGTTATCACGTTAAATATTTGTACAATGCCAAGGCTATGTGATAATATATTAATTAGCTTAACGCGATAATACCGTTGGCCATAGACTAGTGGAACGTGCACGTAATTATTTTTTAATAGCGATAACAATTTTATGGTTCTTCAGCATTGTGGTGTTTACTTGTACTTTATGCCATATTTGACAGTTACCTATCGTAAGAACCGACTAAGGTACTACATATTTTTAACAGGGACCGGGCAGCAACGCTCTCTTATAAAACTTATCATTTTAAACGGCAATCTCTATCTCGCCTGCCATGCTTGAAAATTATGCAAAACCTTATTTCGTAGAGAAGGCCTTTGCTCAGCAGTGGCATATCAAAAGCTGTTGATGATTCCTGCTGGATTAAAACCTAAATTCTTCATAGTTTATACAGCTAGAACATTTTCTTAAAAAGAGTAGCGATGTTGTTTCTTGCTCGTTCTTCTCCGTTCGAAACTACACTTTGTAACGAGCGCCTAGCTCCACTGATAGGCAGACAGCCGGACAATTCAATTATTGACGTTTCAAAGTGCCTAATTAAGGATTAATTGAAATAAATGCTTTGACTTTGACTTTTGAAGTCTGTTTGTATTATACGGCACTTCGTCCACGTAAAATATGAATTTTAAAACACCTTTTTTAGTTTCTATTTTCCAAAACAAAAGCCTATGTTAGTCTTTAGTACATTTTTTTTTTTTTTTAAGGGGGGAAAATCATCGAATGACTTCTCCCGCCTGGGTGAGGCGGGAGGGAGTGTCAGACTCTTACTGACTAAAAACCACCCCGTTCCTTCTCCTGCACGTCGAGCCGGAGCCCCGGTGAGTCGTTAGGTTCTCTGCGACAATATATATGTATAGCTATACCTAGCTATATTATTTAATAATTATCATATTTTTTCCACTCTTTGAAGAAGAGAGAGACTCTTTGCGTTAGTTTATTTTCTGTACCTTATTTTTCGCAGATTTTCTACTTAAACCCTAAGGTTGACTGGTAGAGAATGCCACATGGCATTAAGTTCGCCTTATGTGCCATAATTAAATTGTATACATTAAAGACCAAATAAAGGTAGGAGTCTTGTAAAATAGCGTGTCGGCAGACGGACTGGTGCGTTAGATAGAACCCGTTTGTAACAGTACCTCTACTGAGGGTCACTGGGCAAACGGCTCAGCCGCCATTGCTATGCAATATTGACATATAAGTATTATATATGTTGTATGATACGGGATTTTCATGAATATCTATATCTATTGTGTGAGTTCCTAAGATCGCTTGAACAGGTGAAGATTTGAAAATATGGTAATAGCGTCATCCCCAATTACTTTGAACTTTCAATACAACTGGGTACTTGCCAACTAGTCAAATTCAATACTTTTTTTCGAACTGTCAAAAACACAGTTTTCTATGAATTTTGTACGAGATTGTGTATTGTGACGTCACGATTTTTTAGCGTCAAACAGCATACTTATTTCTTAAAAATTTGCTGGATTAATACTAAAATGAAGTTTGTCATAAAATCAATTAATGAAAGTGTAGCCAAACGCCACTTTAGCGGTTAGAGTAGAAAACTAAATGTATGGGGATGACACTGACTAGTGTCAAAATTTACGTCAATTCCATATAATCTGGTTTTCTATTCTACATGTAGACAAGCGCTAAATGGCATTTGGCTACAGCTGCAGGTCTGTGTGTGATGTGTATGTGAACTTGTATGTTTGTAAATGCACACACGACACAGGAGACAATACTAGTGTGGGGCAATGTTTAAAACCGCTGAACGTTTTATTGGTTTTTGCCAAAACTGAAGTTTGTGGAGGTGTTTAGTTTCTGAATATGTTTGAGCAGGTTTTTCACACATTACCAAAAACGGGTCAGTAACCTATTAGCATCTTGTTGGAACCACTTGTGCATCTTGAGACTTTGTAAGATCACGTCCAATATTTCCGTACATACACAATGTAACACCCACTTTTAACCAAGTAATTTTTAATGTATGGGTCCCATGTAATAGGGGTACTTTTTTTTTAAGGGTGAAAATGATCGAATGACTGCTCTCACCTGGGTGAGGCGGGAGGGAGTATCAGACAGAGTATTGGGCCCCATCTGTGGTGGTCTGATGGGTCTTTGAGGCACACGAGAAACGCAACGCGCCGTACTCTTGGGTCTGTTTCTGGTCGGACGAGGAGCCACCCATGCTCGCCGTCCGCAGGCCCGCGCTTACTGTGGCCGGAGATCGTCTCGCGATCTCCGACGCCCGGTGTGTCCTTCGCGATGGCTGGGTTGCGAGGAGGCAGAGCTTTGCTGCCTCAAGCGTCCCGCCTCCTCCTTAGCTAGCATGACTGTTTCGCAAAATGTAATAGGGGTACTACCTCGATGGTAGATGTCCTAAGTCCTAACCCACACGCACGAAGCGCTTCGCATCAAGTTTCCTTATGCGTACTGCTAAGGAGTGGAATTCTTTGCCAGAGTATGTGTTTACTGAAGGGTATAACCTGGGTGTCTTCAAAGCCCGAGTGAATAGGTTGCTTATGAGACGACGTGCTCCATCGTAGACCGTATCATAGATTACCACCAGGCGAGATAGTGGTTAAACGTCGGCGTAAAAAAATAAAATGAAAATTGCACAATTCCAAAGTGTCGAGAATTTAATTATGTTACCCAAATAACGTCGAGGAGTAGGAAACTTTTCTGCCTTAGATTCGATTCCTGAATTAAGAAGATAAGTAACTATGGAGAAACTGATGATAATTTTCACTGAGCTCGCAGCGCTTCCTGCTTCACAGCATCTGGTGTGGCGACGGCAGAATGAAACACATTTGTACTAACCTCTACTGTTCCCGCAGGTGTCGTTATCGACTAAAGGACATATTTAACAGATATGACGTACCTAGACCGTATCAGAACTCACGAAAAACGTGACAATCATGGTAAAACCATAATCAACATGCCTTATGTTCAGTCGTGGACTAACTCGGGTCATTGTTATCGATGATAGTGATGATAATTTGTGCATAAAACAATAATAATACTTTAGTCACTCACATTTCTGTTGTCCCTCTGTTGCTATATCTAGCAACCATTCTCGGGGCCCGGTGAGTCTCCGCCTGCCATTTTTACGTGTAACAATTACGTGTTTCTGCTTGCAGAAACACGTGATTGTTATGTAATTAAACACGTATGGAACTTGTTCCATAGTCGTCCATTGTTCCCAATTTACTGGTACACAGCAACCCATCCATAGCCTTACCTTTTTTCCATTATCTACAATAGTTCTACACTAAACGGGGACTGTCCTTGGGTGCATTTCCATAGTGCATACAGGGATAGTGGCCGGTTTGTGTGTTCATTACATTTAGATTAAAGTTGTCTAAAGGGCATCTGCGCAGTTGGCTTCGGCCCCTCGTACCAATTGACCGGGACCCTATGGTCCCGTGGTTGGTAAAGATACACATAATAATAGATAAAACCTTCGGAAATAAACTTATTCGCTTACCTACATACACTTTAAAAGGTCTCCTAATAAGTATGGTCTTACGCCAGGGCTCATTCTATACTGGCTGTGAATACAATCGAACCAAATCAAGTACTTGTGTTCTGACATCAGAACTGAGTCAGAACTCTTTAGAAGGTCTTATGACGGTCATCAAACGCAAGGTTAGTACGTCAATATTTTATTATTTTTTTAAGGAAGATATTACGAATTGTATTAAAATGAAATCAAAAAGGTCGAGTGGTCGGAAGTACTTTTTTATAGAACCACCGAAAGCCACAAAATATGGCTAGATTTTTTTCTTTTTTAAGCTACAATCTCCAATCACTTTGCCAGACAGGGAGATTGTTGCAAACTCCTCTTATGCACAGGCGGTCCTTTTAGTTCAGCCTGTCAAAATGTCACGGGCTTTGGCGGGAAAATTTACGGTTGCCATGGAAACGAACTTTTTGTCGAGCATGGTTGCAATACCAAGTCCTACGCCCAAATATTGAAATGCTTCTAAATTTTAAGTTATACTTAAATATCGCGCCATCTCTGTCATTTTACAACGAATTTGTAGAGACAGAAGATACTTAAGCGCGACTTAAAAATGGGTACTTGCCTTCATCAAGAATAAATTATTTCGACTGTTCAATACAATCAAATATAAAAATAATCACATTTTCATTATTTGATTATATGAACAACTTTATTTTAATAAATTTCCAGCATTTTTTTAAAGAATTAAGTAGGTATGCTTTTTGACGCTACAAAAATATCGTACAAAATTCATAGAAAACTGTCGTTTTTGACAGTTCGAAAAAAAAATTGAATTTGACCAGTTGGCAAGTACCCATTTGAGTAGGTAGCCTTCCAGTATTCGGGCGCTAGTGCATCATACAGTTTAATAACTTAATATGTCTTTTAACCTACTTTTAAACAAAAGAGTATGCAATTTTCATTGAATAGTAATAAATGAAAGGTTACAGGTGTGGCTTGGCGAGCTAGAGGTCGTGAGTTCAAGCCCCGCCCGTTGTTGTTATTCATCGCGCATAACTTCAAGATAGTTAGCAATATAAAATTAGTTTTTTGGTCATATCCTTAGGCAAAGATCGATGTGGATAATGAAAAATATTTGACACTTGTCTGCTTCTTAGCTAGCATGACTGCTTCCCAGAAGGAGAAGCTGCTCTGAGTCTCCAATGATACAATGATGTCGACTATACTGCCAGTGTAACACTCTCCTATTTACTGAGTCTTCTGAGTGATGACAAAACAATAGAAAGACAGAAAAGTACTATTTTGTGTGACCACAGCCACAGGTAACATTATGATTTGTTTATGAACATTTCACATTGATATTGGCATAAGTATAATTATCCATTAAAGCAAATAAATATTGTATTAAGTATAAAAATACATCCATTTATTATTTCATGGACACATTAAGATAACATTGTTCTATACCACAGATAATGAGAAAGTTGGGGTCAAACACACACAGATAATAAATAACATTTATTGTTGCGACAAAGAGTCCTTTGTGCAGAAGTATATATTATATTGTCATTTTATTACGATGAATAGTGGCTATCTGTTGTTTATATCTTAGTAGTTACTTGTATAAATTATAGTGGTATAGGTATATGCTTGATTTTATTGAGTAACTCATGTTTTAGTAGACATTTTTATTTATTAGTTCCTGCCAGTGGCTTCATCAGAGTTTCTGTCCGTTTTTCTCATCTTTTAAACCTTCCCTGGACTTCCACGAACATGTTAAGACTGAAATTAGCCAAATCGGTTCAGCCGTTCTCGAGTTAGACTAACGAATGGAAGTACATTTTTATTTATTTATTTATTTTTTTTTTTTTTAAATCGTTGCCCCACACTAGGATTTACTCCTGTGTCGTGGGTGCGTTTACAAACATACAAGTTCACATACACAATGACACCCAGACCCGAAACAACAATTTGTGGATCACACAAAGTGTTGTCCCGTGCGGGAATCGAACCCGCGACACGTTGCACGGCAGCCGGTTGCCCAGCCACCGCACCAACTGTGCAGTCAAAAGTTATATAGTAACAGTTACAGTTATATAGTAGATATGCGACTCATAGTAATGGGGTAGACGACTAATTTTTATTTTAATGTCCGTCTGGTAGATTATTTAAAAATGTTAGACACGTATTTTTTATTTTCTCACGGAAACGAATAGTTTTGAAGATATATTGATTTGAAATGTCGCGTGACGTCACTTCTCAGTACATTTTATACTAAGAAATGACGTTTTACCCCCCACTCCTAAACTTTAACTCGTTTTATCTAAGTATTGTTTTATTATACAACAAAATAAAAAAATACGTGTCTAATATTTTTTTATTACCTAACTTACGGACTGATTATATTTTTAATTTTTATACCCTGTCAACATCCCCATTATACCTTGCTGGCGGAATGTGGGTGCAGCAGTTAACACGCCTAGCTCTTGAGATATTAAATTATGTTCTAATAATTCTTCAAAGTCCTGAATATTATAAAACAACTTAATTTTTATATACTTTGTAAAATCATAATTACCTATGTAGATTAGAGTTCCCTAAACTATGGTTTGTGACCCATAGGTGGGTTGCAAGCGAATTTTTAGTAGGCTTTGTCTGTATGACACACTAACCAACCGCTCTGTGCCTAACTTTTCATATTGGTAATGGTTTAATTTCATTCAATAAGTCCTGAGTATGAGAACTTGATTTAGATAAGTCGTAGTCCAGACAACTTTGGGAGCCACTAATGTATATGATTGTATTTCTATCAACACCTACATTAACCCATTTGGATCCGCCGTGGATATGGGGACAGGTTTTCTTTTACCCGCTGGTTATTAATTATTTTAGCTATCTTCACATTTCATGGGTATTTATAATGAGGAGTAGTGTACTTTCCTAAAATTATTAGAACTTTTGACAAATTGCTACAAAAAAGGGGCCATATTGTCAATTTTATCAAGAGGAAGTGAAATGGGAATTATTATCGAAAGCAGAGGCGTTTTGTAGTATGTTATTATGAAGATTTATAAAACTTTTTTGTGATTATTGCTTGCTTATAGTGTCAATTAAAACAATATTGAAGAATATCCTTATACTTTCAATGCGGAATTGGGGAAAGGGGAAAGTTAGAAAAAATGATGGTGTCCCCGTATGGGGACAATGGGCACATCTGTAGTATATTTTTAAAACATTTATACCTGATTTGTATTTTGTTTTCCAATTTATAAAGGTCACCTATAGACTAAACTTAATTATAGCTAATACTTGGTAACAATTCACGAAGAGCATCACCAATTCTGCCATATCTTTAGGCGTTCATATTCTAAAATCTGGTGGGCATCAAGACCGAAGATGCAAAAGTACACAGTACCAGGCGTCGCATCCGATATCAGAATTCAGCAGTAGAGGGCATTTCCTCCAGCTGTATTCTGGTGTCGTCACAGCGAAGTCCACCAAGAGGATAGAGTAGCATTATGCCCTGTATATGTTGACCACCGCCGTGTCTTCAGGGAAGTGATCGATGACGATAATCTTCCACGTCCAGCTTAGGTTCTGGCTGTGGTGTGGAGCGAGGGGAACTGGAAAACATCTCTTTCTGCGAAGCAGTCATAGTAGCAAGAACAGATCGCCGCCCAGAACCAGACCTGTACCTGTAAGGCGCGTGGCGTTACGCGCGTGCTTCAAAGTGCAGATCAGACCGCCTTAGATAGAGATGGCTCAGCGGGACAGATGCCCGACTACTATGAATAACCTAGTGGGTCACCGGGGCTTCGGCTTGAAGCAGAATTAGGAACGTGTTGGTTTTTAGCCAGTAAGAGTCCCCCAGGTGGAAAACGCAATGCATGATTTTTACCCTCAAAAAAAATATAGGCGCGTCACATCAAATTGATTTAGACATTTTCCGCAGAGATTTAGTTAATGTCTGTTACGACACGCAGTTCGTCATAAAAAACTGTGATATCAATGCAAATAATGCGTTAGAACCTTATGTGTCGAAAACAGTTACTACTTCGAAAAGTACTACACATGAGCCCATTGTCCCCAATCAAGGACGGCATTTTTTTTAATACTTCTAAATATATTTTTTGATTTTTTTTGCTCATATTAGTTTGTGGGAGTCATATCATTGAGTTAATAAAGTTTTTTTTATTAAACTGTCACACACCAAGCGGTCACCGGTGACCGCAACCTATTGTTCTATAATTGTGTCTATAATGACGGTACTCAACGAGTTAAATTATGTGTAGTTTGTATTTGGTCCCAAATGGGTTAAATAACAAGTGCAGAGAAATATTGTTTATTTTCATTATCTACAATAAGATAAAAGAACAATAAGGCATTTCATAACAAATTAAGTAATCATAATGTCAGGCTGAATGTTGTTATATCTTGTATCATTTTGTAAAAAAAAGTTAATAAAACAACAACAGATATTGTCTATTTATTGCTGTCAAGTTGGAAATAAGTTGATTAAAATATTTGTTGTAAGTTTTAAATGGTCAAATATGTTTGGAATTCAGGATTTGACAGGATGTTCAGAGGGAACTTGAGGTTTCAAAAGGGCTTCAGGACTTTTGGAAGGATCTTCAGATTAAATTCAGAACCTGTGACAGAGTTATAGAATGATTAGGTTTTTAAGTTTGTAAATAAAAAATGCTAATTTGATAACTTAATGACAACTTAACATGAAAATCTTGATGTTGAATGACATAAAGCTAACTGTACATGACATACTTGGTCAAAGAACATCACATCAGAACCGGCGAAGTATGTAAATGTAGTGTGTGGGCGGCCTAATAACTTAAATCATCGAATCATAATTTAAAAATAACTTCTGAAGGTATTAAAAAGTTATAAGTCAGCTGAATTTATCATTAAAAAATTATTTAAAAATGTTGCAATCCTATACGCAGACCTCATTGTTTACCTTTGCGTTAAAAAAAATGCCGCGTGTGCGTTCTACTTTCGTCCTCGAACCAGTAAGAAACACAGAAAGTTTGCTAAAACAATCGAAAATAGGCTTGCAATTAATTAATAAAGGTAAGAAATGAAAGTAATTACCTTATCAAGGGCAATCTCTGCTTTCCACGCCGGAAAATCTGTGTAATATATTCTTAAATTCACAAAACTTTGACCCACTCACAACATTGCCATAAATCACTAAATATAACACATATAACACTTTCAATAACTAAATAACACTATGAAAATATTGTTTAAGGCACTGTTCACTAATTTTATTAGTAAATAGAGTTTGTTTCAGCGAAATTATGTCGGCATTTCAAGTTTTAACAAAGTTAAAGTTTGACAGTTCGCGTCGAAGCCTCTCTCTCGCGACGTTCAGTCGTTTCGACAGTCAAGTGAACGCGTCGAAACGGTCCGAATCGTACAGCTGTGGAACAAATCAGAACGACAGGTAAGATAAGACCTGCTGATATTGAACCAGTTACGAGCTCCGTTCTAACTTTGATATTTGAGAAAATAAATAGAACTTTCCTTGCTTGGACAAATATAGGCTTGAAGCTGACTCCGTATAACTGTAGAAGTCTGTAGAAGTATTGTAGTAGATACTTATTTCATGTATCGTTATTCGACCTCAGTAGTATGTAGAATGTAGTATTTAGTATGTAGAAAGAATTAGGATTACTATATATTAAAGGCAAGAAGAAGAAGACTTATCACTATTGCTGCTTCTCCTTCTTATGTGGAACCCATTTAACTATTTTTAAATCATAAGTAGGTATTTATAATTCAACTTACTTTTTTTAAGTATCTTATTGCAAAAGCTTTTATTAGTAAGAAAAGGTTATTTGTCAATTTATAGAACAGTATTTTAGTTATCATTATCACAAAATTCAACATAACATAACATCACGCCTTTTATCCCCGAAGGGGTAGGCAGAGGTGCACACAGAAGTAACACCCACTTTTCACCATTTATGTTAATTGTTATGAGTCCCATGTAATAGGGGGTGAGCCTATTGCCATATACCGGGCACATTTTCAGACTCCGTGCTACTACTTAGAATTTTTAAAAAACCCAGTAATACTTTGCCCGACCCGGGAATCGAACCCGAGACCTCTTGCCCGGCAGCCGCACTTGCGACCACTCTGCCAATGAGGCAGTTGGCCGAGTCGCAAGAGCAAAACAAAATTCACGAAATTATATAAAAAATACGAACGATATGACAGTGCGTATCAAAAACATAACCTCAAAAATAATCTGTGCACTGTACTCACTCACAGCGCTTCGGACCGCCGGGCGGATGCCGCATTCCACGCATATTTTTCCCGCCAGACAGTCCGCGAAACCGGTCCGGCCGAGCCTACATTGCGTCTCGTTGTGTCAAATCAAACTTATAACAGAAAACATTGCGCGTTTGAAACTAACTTTCACTAAAATCACGCAACAGAAACCAGTAATGGATAGTATTTAAGCGATATTGTCGTGAATTTTTCCATCCAAAGAGTAACTTGGTAAAAGTTTTAAGGAATGCTCCAAGGATCGAAGGCAGTATACAGTAAGTACCGAATTTTTTTCCATTGGCATTTCGCGTGATATAGTTGGTGTATAAATGTGGTTTGTTACGCAAGCATGTTGTAACATTGGTAATAAATTAAATTAAATGTACTTACCTGCTTTACGGAATGGCGGCTAATTTTGAAAGACAGGCTGTTGTTGTTTGTTTATGTTGATATAACTAATTAATATTATGATATTGTTTTTACATTTAAGTTACAAGTTAGCCATATTTGTGTAGTCAGTGTTGTTTCCAAGTGTTGCAGGCCTACATAGGCCACGGTAACCGTTTACCATCAGGGTGCTTACTCTTGAAACCAATCTCGATGTCAATGCAATTTTTTAAATTAATTTATTGGATTGATCCAATAAAATCTCAATAATTATTCAATGTCAAAACTATACACCCACAATCGCAGCTGTTAATATAGCATTTAGAGTACGGGATGTATAACCAAACTCAAACCATTTAGTTCATTCAATATCAACGCAATACGGATGCAATGGCCGCTAGTGTTGAAACTCAAGAGTACGAAATTTCGCAATACCAATGTCGATCGATCGGAATTGGATTCAAGAGTAAGCCCCCAGGTGGGCCATATGCTTTGCCACCGTCGTGGTATAAAAAAATAAACGTAGGTAGATCTAGTCATCCAACCGTCAACTTAATAAAATGAACACGGGTTTGCGGAGGGCGAGCACGGGTAACTCGCCGCCCGACCAGAACCTGACACGAGCGTACGGTGCGTCGCGTTTCACGCTCATCAGACCACCATGGATGAGGCCCAATATTGCTAATGCCGATACGGAGCCGCGGAGAACGTAAAAAGTTAGGTACCGTGGCTCCGGCTCGAAGTGTAGGAGTAGGAACGGAGTGGTTTTTAGTCAGTAAGAGTCTGACACTCCCACTTGCCTCACCAAGACGAGCTCGAGAGAAGTTATTCGATGATTTGCCCCCTTAAAAAGCTAATAAAATGTTTTTGCTATGGTAAGTAGGCGTAAAAAGCAAACAAATTGAATGCATCAACATTTTTTGAATGAAGGAAAAAATAAAATAATTTATAATTTTCGGTTAAGCCATTTAATTGAGTAGTTGACAGGGAATCAAAATTAAAAATCCAATTAGTCCGTCAGTTAAATAATGAAAAAATTGGCCCACCTTAGAGTTTAGGGTTTCGATGGCCCCTACCGAAATATGATTGCTAGATTGAACAAAAACTGTTGATGGAGTTTTAAACCTGATACATTTTACCATCTTTTTTGTATTTTTACATTTGAATTCAGAATCCCACACGACATGGAGCTACGCCTAACAAATCGGATATGCGTATTGTTAAAGGCAATTGATTATTGAATAAAAAACATGTTTTATTAAATAATGGTTTAATTTAATAACGCGTGCTGCCTCCATGGGCATCTATCACAGCTCTCATACGATTAGGCATAGAGTTTATCAACCGCTCTATGTTGAGGGATCATCTCCCATTCCTTTTCTATGGCAGTTTTCAACTCCTGCATCGTCTGGGCAACTGTCTGACGAGCCCTAACACGTATTTTTAGCTCGTCCCACATGTGCTCAATGGGGTTCATGTCTGGGCTTCTGGCTGGCCAGTCCATAACTGTGATGTTCACATCCCGAAGATATTCCCTAACGATGCCGGCCGCATGGGCTCTTCATCATCATGCATAAAAAGGGAATTTGAGCCCACATAATCCGCGTATGGTATGTGAGTTCCTAAGCACTCACGAATGTACCCTTCAGCATTTAATGTTAACAGCCGTGGTCTTGTAACAACCTCAAATTGAGTTTTTCCATTCGCGGATATACCGCCCCAGACACTTCATGAGCCACCGCCATAAGCAACCCTCTCTTCAAAGCAGCATTGTGCGAAACGCTCTCCCTTACGTTCGTAGACCTTCTTCCTTCCATTGTTGCCATGTAACACAATTTTAGACTCATCAGAAAAGAGTACACGGCTCCAATCTTGCTGTGTCCCATTTAAATGACTGCGTGCGAAATAAAGGCGCGCTGTTCGGTGGGCTCGCGTTAGTTTGGGCCTATTAGCTTACTTGTGTGGTACCATATCGCGTTCTTTTAACCTTCGCCAAACAGTTTGAAGAGCGCTCACAGATACTCCGTGGAAGTATTTCGAAGGCGAAGGTGGTTTTGTATTTCAATGGAGGTAAGGTGACGATTTCTTAAGCTGGTCGTCACGATGAATCGATCCTGCCTTTCAGTTGTGACCCGAGATCGTGGCCTTCCTTGGCGACGAACAAAGCCAAATCCAAATTATCTTTATTTTTACTTTAAATTCTGTGTTCGAAATTAAAAAAAGACTATTGAATGAAATTGTGAATGTGTCAGGTTCAAAACTGCATAAAAACTTTTTGCTCGACCTAATATAAAACTTTAGCTCGGACCAAACGAAACTGAAAACACAAGGTGGGCCAATAGATGTGTCCAGAAGTGTAATAGACACTAGAGTGTATTTTTTATTTTCTCGTGTTAAGTTGCTATACTTATTTGATAAAATGGCAGACCAGATGGACATTAAAATAAAATTTAGGAAACTACCCTATTTGGAGAACAGCAGTTAGTATTTTTATGACTTCGAGTTCAACAATTGTCTTTACAGCCACTTAGCCAACCAGAAATAAAACAAATTAATATAATTTGATTAATTTATTATTATGTATCATCTTTGGTTTTTAAATATTATCACTTAATAGTTAATACAATAACGTAAATATAAATAAAAAGTGACATATAGCTGTTTGTTTAGTTACTGATAGCCAGACGGTAACGACACAACGACTTAAATAGGACTAAATTATATATAAGCCACCACCACCAAGGTAGCCGCACTCTGAGATACCAGTACCAGTTTGTTACAAAACGAAACCGCGTTGGACGCCCTGATTGGCCGTCTCCAATGAACAAGTCAATCAGAACGCCGAGCGCGGTCTCGTGTCGATTACTTTAAACGTAAAATAACATAACATAACGTCTTTTATCTCCGAAACGGTATGCAGAGGTGCACATTACGGCGCTTAATGCCACTGTACAATGTAACACACACTTTTCACTATTTATGTCATGAGTCCGATGTAATAGGGGGTGAGCCTATTATCATATACCGGGCACAATTCCAGACTCCGTGGTACTACTAAGATATTTTTTTAAACCCAGTCATACTTTGCACGACCCGAGAATCGAACCCGAGACCCCTTGCTCGGCAGTCGCACTTGCGACCACTCGGCCAACGAGGCAGTAGAGATGTAGAGGTGAAATTACTTCAAAATATCCAGGGTCTGGGAAAGCGCAAGAAGCTACCATGGCTCCGGCTCTATGCAGGAGTAGGAATGGGGTGGTTTTTAACCGACTTCAAAAAAGGAGGAGGTTATACGTTCGGCCGGTATGTTGCTTTTTTTAGTCAGTAAGAGTCTGACACTCCCTCCCGCCTCACCCAGGCGGGAGCAGTTATTCGATGATTTTCCCCCCTTAAAAAAACGACTATCAGCAACTTGATTAGGTATTGTAAAACAGGTTCTAAGACAAGTTAATAAGCTTTGCTAATATTTAATATAACATCACGCCTTTTAATCCTCAAAGGTAGACAGAAGTCCATCTAATACAATGTAACACCCACTTTTCACCATTTGTGTTATGAATGAGTCCCATGTAATAGAGGGTGAAAATAGTCAAATACAATTCAACAATCGAAGGTCAAAAGTCCACTGCCATCGTAAGACTACTATCGGTTGCGCTGCAGCGCACGCGTTTTTATGCACATTAATATGAAATTACTTACGCATCGCCGCGTGAACATCACTCACGGTGGCAGTAGACTTTTGACCGTTGACTGTACAAAGTACAATTTTCAGTCGAAGAATTTTTGAAAATTATTACATGAAACTCGAACATACTTTATAATAATTTGGCCAATTCGAGAATTGAACCTCTTTACATAGTCTTTAAGACAGTCTGCACAACATTTAATACACTAAGTTAAATAAAATATAAAAAAAAAAAAATTCAAAAAGCGACATTAGATCAAAATTCACACAATTTGTTCTTTATAACTTAAGTAGTAAGGTTGAGATTTATAAAGCAAGATGTTTGCGATTAAAAAATAGATACTAGCGACCTAGTAGACAAATGAGATCTGTTTATCATAAAATTCGAAGATTTTCAAACAACAAGGATTCTAGTATTGTCCATACTAGAAAATATTTGTAATTTTTGGAAGTTGAAAAAGCTTAATAATACTTTTTTCGACTCGGGAATCGAGTCTAGGACGACGTGCTAGATAAATACTAGACTAAGTTTAACAGTCTAATAGTTTTACTCTAATTATTAATATTGATAATACGCCTATTTCAGTTGTAGAGGTTACAGCGCCATCTATCGTTATATACTTTAAAACAAAGTTTCGAGTTAGTTCGAGCGATAAATGAATAGATGGCGCACAAATTAAATATTTATACATACATGTATAGTTACGCCTGTCCACCATTGCGTTAGACAGAGAAAATAAGACGCCAATCGCCACGATTCTGACATACCTCTTTCGTTACATCTATATTCATCAATATCTTCATGCGTCCTCTATAACTAAAATATACATAAATGTATAATAGATAATACAGTTGAAGTTAAAGAAAACCATTAAAAATAATAACACAAACACATACACAACCTAATTTACAGAAAATCACAAAATAAATACAATTTGTTCACAAATGAAACGATAGATGGCGTTATTCCATCATTCCAATGTTCATAGATTCAAAGCATAAGATCGAACGGTTAATTTTTTAAAAAAGGACTAAACAGAAATACCCATACAGTACATACAATTTTTGGAAGTTCACTTTTTAATATCATGTAGTAATTAGGGCATGCTACTATTTACTGTCAAACACCAAGCGGTCACCGGTGACCGCAACCTATTGTTCTATAATTGTGTCTACAAAACCGGTACTCGACGAGTTAAAGGAGGCTATCATAAGTATATCAATCAGCAATTAGCGAATACATAAGTGCACAAACAATACATAATACAAATACATAAGTGATTTAAATTCAATCGTTTACACTGGTGCAAACAAAGAAATAAAAAGCTGACCTTTGTTCTAAAATCAACATTAGTAGGTAAAAGACGGTGCAAGAATATTTTTTATAAACAACAAGAATATGCCATACTAATTCGACTGCTACACTCATCGTATTAATGGCGCAATCGTGATTGAGGCCGCCTTATGAGTAATATACCGTGCGTTCGTATCCAGCCGGGGTACTTACATCACTTTTTGTAAATCTTGTGATTGTTCTGAATCATTTAATTCGAGAACCAAATGCTTCTCGACTGTAAAACTTAATGAAATAGTCTTGGAGTGAGCTACCTGATATTGTTAAAACTGCAGAAATTAAATAATACATAAGGGATCGACATAACGATCTATGGTCACTTACACATACAACTTTACTGTTGCCTCGAATATTGAATCGAAACATACCTACTCCTAAGTTGATTACCATAAAAATGTGAATAACTAAACGAGATAATTAGTGAATAACGAGTTAATTATATTAACCGTCTGCAGCTGACGTGTAGTCCCACAGACACCGCGAAATACAAAATCACGTGTTATACCGTCATTTTTCAAATACGAGCATCACTGCTGCGAGTACCTTACTGTATAGTGCTCGCTATACTTTAATTCTACAAAAATATTTGCTGTTGAAATGGTGTCTGGTATAATATACACCTCAGTTGAATTGTAACAATTTAACCACGTCAGTTGCAGAGGGTTAATAAATAACACTTTAAAAGAAAATAAATAATAATAATAAAAAGACGATCGGGAGAACGGAATCCGTATTACTCACCAGTAGAGTGTACTGAAATGGAAAACCTACAAAAAAATACTAGAAACCATACAAAAAGACCTTGCACAACAAAGAGAAGAAATAAGAAATCTAGAACATAATATAACTAAAAAAATCAGTGAAAAAATCGATGAAAAATTTAACACTATAGAGACAAGAACATCAAATTTGGAGAAACAACTAGAACAACAACAAAAAACTATAGAGAATCTAAATCGTCACATAAAGGCAAAAAATGTAATATTCTTCGGAATTGAAGAGACAGAACGCAACTACGAACACCTACAGAAAAGTATTTTAAAAATCATAAATAATGATATGCGAATCAGCTGCCAAGAGACGGAAATCGAAAACGTACGGCGTCTTGGAAAAAGAAGCAACAAAACTAGATCAGTATCTGTAACACTGACTACAGTGGGGCGGAAAATTGAAATTTTCGGAAGACTGCCTCGTTGGCCGAGTAGTCGCAAGTGCGACTGCCGGGCAAGGGGTCTCGGGTTCGATTCCCGGGTCGGGCAAAGTATTACTGGGTTTTTAAAAAATTCTCAGTAGTAGCACGGAGTCTGGAAATGTGCCCGGTATATGGCAATAGGCTCACACCCTATTACATGGGACTCATAACAACTAGTGAAAAGTGGGTGTTACATTGTACTGTGGTAGAATGTGCACCTGTGCCTACCCCTTCGGGGATAAAAGGCGTGATGTTATGGATTATGGAAAATTGAAATTTTAAAAAAGAATAAATCACTCAAAGAAATTAATGTATACGTCAAAGCTGATTATACCCAAAGTGTTCTATAGAAAAGAAAAGAACAACAGCAAGAACTGAAAAATAAACTAAAACAGGGTGAAAGGGTGGTACTACGCTACGACAGGATAATCAGTTTAGAAAGGAAAGATGTTAGTTCAAGAAACGTGCATAAAAGGGGGCTATCAGAATCGCCAGAAAATGTAACAAAGTTGAATAAGACAAAACAAGTGGCTGAAAACAAAATATGCCAATCATCAAAAAAGAATAAAATGTATAATATTTCATCCTATATGCAGCGGCGTACCCCTACTAAAGAAATAAATGACGACTCCGAATAACATTTACCTCCCCTCTCCCAGTGTCTTCGAGGCCGGCTTGTCCCTGGAAATAAAGAAGATAAAGACAAAATCCCCCCTAATAACAAATACAGGAAAGATAAATCTTGCTATCAAAATATTGCCAATTTGAATGTGCGAACGTTAATGTCAGATTCTAGAAGAATAGAACTAGAATACGCCATATCTAAACTAAATTGGGACATAATAGGGTTGTGCGAAACAAGACGAAAAAGCGAAGAAATAAACGCGTTTCCCGACTACATCTTATATCATACAAAAAGTATAAAAGGTTTACACGGAGTCGGATTCTTAGTGAAAAAGCATCTCAAAAAGAACATAATATACTTCAAAAGCTATTCAGATAGAGTGGCAACGTTGGATATCAGTCTCCCTAAGGGAAAGGTCCTATCAATAGTTCAGGTCTATGCACCAACTGAAAAATGCAACGATGAAGAGCTTAATACATTCTACAAAACATTGGATTTAGCCATAGAAGTAGCACACAATAGGAATTTGATCATTATGGGTGATTTCAATGCCCAGATAGGCAAAGCTTTACAAGGTGAAGACTCAGCATTTGGAAAATATTCAAATGGTAAAAGATCTAAGCATGGTCAGAGACTTGTGGAGTTCGCATTAGAAAACAACTTAAAATTTACCAACAGCATGTTTAAGATAAGAAAAAACAGGAAATGGACGTGGTTATCCCCAAATGGACAGCATCGCACGGAGATCGACTACATACTCACAAGTTCTAATGTGAGGGTATATAATTTCGACATTATACCTCTACAAAAACTAAACTTCAATACCGATCACAGAATGATTAGGTGTAGAATTCATATAGACACAAAAAGAGGAAGGAAGTACATCAAACCTAGGCAGAATTATACTAAAGACCTACCAACTCTGACACGAGAAACTGGAAGTAAAATAGAAGGAAACTTTAAAGCTGCCATTGAACAGTCATATGATATACAAACACATTACAACAATTTCGAGAGAGAAATGAATAACTTAATCTCACAGTTGCCTAAGGCTAAGAAAAATCTGAATGATGAAATGAAAACCCACTTACAAGGACTATTAGAGAATCGAAACCAACTATATGGAAAAACGAGAACAAAAGAAGTAATGGATAGGATTACACAAATTAGTAAGGAAATAAACAGAACTACTACAAAAGCTCATAGAAAAGAGACTTTGGAAAGGCACATACGTAAGACAGGGGCTGTTCAGAAGGCATACAAAGAGCTGCAAGCTTCCTCAAAATGGACGATCGACTTCAATAACAAAACAGGAAAAGTAATCTCAAAACGTTCAGATATATTAAAGGAAGCTACAAAATTCTATCGCGACCTTTATTGTGCGCAGACGCCCTCAAACTCAAATAGCATTGTTACAAAAGACACCTATAACCCTGAAAAAGTACCCCCAATACTGTTATCCGAAATAGATCTAGCAATAAGAACGCAAAAAAATGACAAAGCTTCTGGTGAGGATCAAATTACAAACGAACTGCTAAAATCTATATCTGAACCCCTACAGCGACCTCTACAAACTATGTTCAACAATGTATTGGAGAAAAGGAGGACTCCAAACCAGTGGTCCAAGTCTATAACAACACTACTACACAAGAAAGATGATAGAGCTGTCCTGAATAACTACAGGCCAATTAGCATTATGAGTAATGTCTATAAAGTATTCTCCAAAATTATCCTAAACAGGCTCTCTAAGATCTTAGATGAGAACCAAACATGCGAACAAGCGGGTTTTCGAAAAAACTTCTCAACCATAGATCATATCTTCGTCGTGACACAACTTATCGAAAAATGCAAGGAATTCAATAAAACTCTATATATATGCTTTATAGACTTTACAAAGGCATTCGACTCTTTAGAACACGAAGCAATATGGCAAGCACTAATACAACAGGGTGTCGACGGGAAATATGTAGAACTTCTATTACACATATACTCTAAATGCACGGCCAAGATTCGAATGGAAAGAGATGGCTCTGAGTTTCCCGTTGGAAAAGGTGTACGACAAGGCGACCCTTTATCACCTAAATTGTTCTCTGCGGTACTGGAAATGGTTTTTAGAAAAATTGATTGGGAAAAGCAAGGTATAAAAATATATGGAGAATATTTGAGTCACCTGCGTTTCGCAGACGACATAGCAATATTCGCAGAAGAGAGTACGCAGTTAGAAAAAATGGTAAACGAATTGGCAAGAGAAAGTCAAAAGGTTGGCCTATCCCTTAACGCTACAAAAACAAAAATAATTACTAACGGTACAATTCAAACCGTTAAGGTGCAGGGACAAAACATAGAGTACGTGTCACAATATATCTATTTAGGTCAATCAATTTCATTTGATGACCAGACTGAAAATGAAATAAACAGAAGGATAGCTACAGCGTGCAAAAAGTACTGGAGTTTAAAGGAAATTATGAAAAGCAGAGATATGGACATAAAAATAAAAAGTAAACTATACGAGATGGTGATCTTGCCCTGCTTGACATACGGTTGCCAGACCTGGTCCCTACGTAAGACAGATGAAAACAAACTATCAGTACACCAAAGAGAGAAGCATGCTCGGCATAAGACTATCAGAAAAAGTTAGAAACGTAACCATTCGAAAAGAAACACAGGTAACCGACATACACAACAAAATAAGGAATCTTAAATGGAAATGGGCAGGACATGTGTGTAGAATGCCATACAACAGATAGGCCAGAAAGATTATGGATTGGATGCCATGGGATGGTAAAAGAAATAAAGGTAGACCAAAAAGAAGATGGGATGATATTTTTGTTGAGATTTGTGGGACCACATAGAGAAGAGAAGCAAGAGACAGAGTTAAATGGAAAAAACTGGGGTAGGCCTACGCCACTGAGGCGACTTCCACAAACTAAGTAGTAACTTTACTGGGAATTTATGTAATTTAATTTATTTTATTTTTGTTTTATTTAGTTAATTTGAATTAATTTGAAATGATATATAAATCGAAATGTAACGTAAAAATTAAAACGAAACAATAGTATTGATTTGAATGCATGACATTTTGTGGTAGAATAAAGGCTATTTTTATTTTTATTTTTATTTTATTTTAATTAGGCCATGAGACTAACTGAACCAAACAAATGTAAGAACATTATAAGCATAACTCGATATGAGCGCCATCTATGGTATGCGAAAATATTATGCTGAAGTTAAAAAAACGCGCGCAATAACTTGAAATCTAAGTGGCATGTCTTTTAAAGTGCATAACATAACATCACACCTTTTTATCCCCGAATGGATAGGCAGAGTTGCACATTACGGCACTTAATGCCACTGTACAATGTAACACCCACTTTTCACTATTTATGTTATCGCGCACGAATTATGTTAGAATTAGAATCAAAAATAATTATTTGAACATATAACTCCATGTTGTTCTTTCTTGATCTACTCCACGCGTGTCCATCGATGGCTTTAATATGACCGCGGGCATCCCTTTGATATTGAGTCCAATAGCGGGCTTGCGTGAGTCTAGTCCGGCAGCCAATGCTGAGTCCGCCATAGTAGGCAGTAGTAGCCGTTGTGTGTGTTTGTCGTGTTCGAATTCTGAAATTTATTTATTTATTTATTCAGATAATACAATCTATATGGTTAGTAAAGACATCTACAACTTATAAACTAGTATTAGTACATCAAACCTCATCATGTAAAACGAAATAAAATGAAATATAGGTATTGGCCACCTGGTGAATTGGGGACTTGCCTTAATCTATCTATATAAATAAAAATGAATTTCTGTTTGTTAGTCTCGCTAAAACTCGAGAATGGCTGAACCGATTTGACCAATTATGGTCTTGATAGGTTCGTGGAAGTCTAGGAAAGGTTTAAAAGGTGAGAAAAAACTTTTAGGCGGTACGAAGTTTGCCGGGCCAGCTAGTCAAAAATAAATTATTTCGATTGTCCAATACAATGTAATATAAAAAAATAATCACACTTTCATTTATTGATTTTATGACCAACTTCATTTTAATATTTTTCCAGCAAAAATAACAAATAAGTATACTGTTTGACGCTAAAAAACGTGACGTCACAGTTCACAATCTCGTACAAAATTCATAGAAAACTGTCGTTTTTGACAGTTCGAATCAAAGTATTGAATTTGACTAGTTGGCAAATTTACTGTACGGTTAATAGCGCGGTGGCTGGGCAACCGGCAGCCGCGCAACGTGTCGCGGGATCAATTCTCGCACGGAACAACTCTTTGTGTGATCCACAGATTGTAGTTCCGTGTCTGTGTGTGATGTGTATGTGAACTTGTATGTTTGTAAACGGACACACGACACAGGAGACAATTCTAGTGAGGGGCAACGTTTTTTTAAAAGAACATAATAATAATTACACTCACATGTGGCGCATATCTCTGTAAGAGTGGCCGGTATCCGTGGCCGAAGGTAGCTATCATCCCAGGCTCGTCCTCTCTATGCGGGTGCAGGGGGACGATCAACTTCACCTGTAGAAATAAATAATATTATCAACTGCCTTGTTGGCCGAGTGGTCGTAAGTTCGACTGCCGGGCAAGGGGTCTCGGGTTTGGCAAAGTATTACTGGGTTTTAAAGACAATTTCAGTATTAGCAATATAGAGGTATATCCGGTATATGGCAATAGGCTCACCCCCTATTACATGGGACTCATAACATAAATAGTAAAAAGTGGGTGTTACATTGTACAGTGCGACTGTGTACTCTCTGAGCTGGAGTCCCGGTAACCCGTTAGGCCTTCTGCGACTCTGTATCGGGCATTAATCCTGTTGTGCCCCATCTGTGGTGGTCTGATGGCTCCTTGTGACGCGCGGAACGCTCGGCGCCGTACGCTCGGGTCTGGTTCTGGTCGGACGGCGAGCTACCCTTGCTCGCCGTCCGCAGACCCGCACTCAAGAGTGACCGGAGATTATCAAGCGATTATCGAAGCCCGGAGTGTCACCCGCAAGTGTAGCCGTATGGCCATTGGATTTTGATACTTACATCCTCCTCATAAGGTCGGAATACGGTGAGAGGTCGCAGCGTGGTCGAGTCTGCGACTATGATGCAACCCCAAGCTGTGCCTATGTACAGCTCACCGCGGATGGCACATAGCGCTGTCACCTGGGGTAAACAAAAGGTCGAATTAGTTATAGGTATGTAGTAAATAGATATTAACTCGAGAGCAAAAGTACAAGGAGTATCGTTGGTACTGAAACTCATTTGATCTAAATTCATTATTATGTTTTTGGGTTCCACACGTAACTGTTTGACGAGGAACTCGACTAGTTTCAAGCCATCACGGTATAGGGCGCGATGGCCCCGCACCACCGCAGAGTCGAGCAGCCAGTAGCTGCGACAGTCGCCGTGCAGAATGCTCCTCATGCATATGAGCCTCCAGCATGGCTTGAAACTAGTCGAGCTCCTCGTCAAACAGTTACGCGAGCAAGCCTATAACATAATAAATATAGGCATCTGATTTAGTTCACTTCTAAATTAATATTGTCTACATAAAAACAGAGAGTAGAAGATAGATAATTTGTAAAAGAACGATTCGCTCCTGTGGCGACACACAAATCGATAGATAATGAAATAAAATCTTACGTCGCACAAGTGAAGTTTGCGTGCGATTAAATATACAAGGTGTAGTTTTGAAACCTTGACATTTCTCGGGGACATGTCACAGAAGTCATAAAGGTTCAATGTAAGAGAAAGTTTCGGGACAATAGTTAAAAATACGGCTATAATAAATCGTTCAAGTTCGACAGTATCTCAGAATAAGCGACAGCAATGTTTCTTATTGGAGTTTTATGGAATTAGGAATAATATCAATTACGTGTTTGAGTTTGTGTGTGTAGAGCCGCGTTATAAAACTAGTTACAAGACGGCGGCGTGTAGTTCGCACTAACGGATTTCCGTAATTTAAAGAAAAATGAAAAATATTTACCTACAATTTTTTTTTGATTCGGTCTCAAAATCGATATCCGAGTAAATGACCAGTCCTAGAAAATGACGCGGCTTTAAAACAACACCTTGTATACACTACGAACAATTTTCTTTGTGAAGTCGATTGAAAGAAAAAGGTACGTTCACAGCTGACGGAATATGTGTCGAGTGCAGCGGCAAGCCACGAGTATCATCCATGTACGTCGAGCGTGCACGGATGATACGTTCGACGCATTTACCGTCAGATGTGAAAAGTCCCTTCCACGTCTTGTTTTTCTCTTGAATCTAATTCCGATCGATCGACATTGGTATTGTAAAATGTATCTGTGTAGCCGTGTTCTTTTTTGTGGTCGGAAAATCATCGAATGACTTCTCCGGCCTGGGTGAGGCGGGAGGGAGTGTCAGACTCTTACTGACTAAAAACCACCCCGTTCCAGATGTGAAAAGTCCCTTGCACCCCTTATTCTCTGTCAACTCACCCTGCACTTATCTTCAGTTAGATGTTCATCCAGCGATATGGATTGCAAGGACTCGGAGCACGGCACCAGCTTGCTACAGTCCAGCCTCGCGCACTGCTCCTTCGTACGCACCGACCATTGGTACACGCATACCCCTGTACATGGCGACTGTGTGAGTGTGGATGTTGGCGGATGATTGATGGATGTTGGTGGATGATTGATGGATGTTGGAGGATGATTGATGGATGATTGAAGGATGATTGATGGATGCTTGTGTGTGGCAAATGTTTAGAAGTACGCTGACGTAGATCATTATATATACCTCTAGAAAATGATGTGGGTAGATATAAAAGGTGAGTCATCTAGATAGTGACATCCAAATATCGAAACTCACTAGCTTTTTCACAGGCACTATAGTGAGGGAGTAGTGAGTTTGGATGTTCTTGACAGATGACTGACGCGTGTTTTCACGAACCTATCCTAAATTATAAGGTACCACTAAGCTAAGATACGTGATACTTAACGACAATTTCACTTCCACCAACCTAAAGTTACACCTAATAGTGAAAACAAGTTTAGGTGCTCCCTCACGCTAAGTAACTCTTAGTTAAGACATGGTTGGAATAAAGCTACACATACATACCGGGATCACAATAAACCACGACAAATGGTTCGTCGTCGCTGGCTGCCATGAGAGTGACGCGGGGGGAGGCAGGGAGGACGTCCGCCGCGCACACGCCGCCCTCGTTCACTGAGTACGAGTACAAGCCGTCCCCTCCCGCCCATACCTCCCAACTGTAGGATGAAGGGTAGGTAGAAGAGTCTACTTTTGGTAGTTATTAATGGTTTTTTTTTAAGGGGGGAAAATCATCGAATGACTGCTCCCGCCTGGGTGAGGCGGGAGGGAGTGTCAGACTCTTACTGACTAAAAACCACCCCGTTCCTTCTCCTACACGTTGAGCCGGAGCCCCGGTTACCCGTTAGGTTCTCCGCGACAATTATATTAATGGTTGAATGGTCGCAAGTGGTTAGACAAAATTTTACTCGTCAAAAAATTGTTGGTTGTAGAATGGAGTTTGAAATTGGATTACACAACAATGGGTACCTTTTATAGAAAATATTTTTTTTTTCTTTTATTTTTTTTTAAACGTTCCCCACACTAGGGTTATCTCCTGTGTCGTGGGTGCGTTTACAAACATACAAGTTCACATACAGATGACACCCAGACCCGAAACAACAATTTGTGGATCACACAAAGAGTTGTTCTGTGTGGGAATCGAACCCGCGACACGTTGCACGGCAGCCGGTTGCCCAGCCACCGCACCAACCGTGCAGTCTTCATTCTTGTATGAATGTAATTCACAAGATAAAATACTCCTTGCTATTAATAACTCGATAAACCAAGAAAGCCCTAATAAATATTTTCAAATTCAAAGTCTTTATTGCTTCATGTGTGGGTAACAAGGTGTATAATATATACTATGGTTAAGCAGTATCAATATGACCCTGTAAGGGCGATGGAATTTATCTTAAACAATAAAATACATTATATTATTGAAAACTGAAAACTAGCTGTTACCCGCGATTTCGTCCGCGTGAAATTATTCATATTTCTTGTTAATTTATACTATTTTTGAGCTAGTATGAAACGGAACGTTTATTGTCTACTCAAGATGGCGACTGCGGTTTGGCTGTTAGTGTCATTAAAATGAATTCATAAAACGAAATAATCTCCGTAATCCGAATTTTGCGGATATATGTTGTCGACTCGAAATCGATATTTTTTTATGTTTTGTTGTTCAGGTAATGTTTCGATCGAGTCTACCGTACCCCTTGACGAAATTATTAATATAGAAGATTGTACTTAACATATTATTAAAGATTTACCGCAATTGCTTCAATTGATTCTCATTTACATTCTACATGTAACTAATAACTCCTTATTTGCACAATTCTTTTTTCTATTTATTTATATTCAATTATTGGCACAATACTTTTTTCTATTTATATTTTTTTGTTTTGTTTTTATCCTCAAAAAACTCTTGCAAACTATGAGACAGTTATTTGATTTTGTTTTGAAAGTAGTATATTTTGTTATTTTTTATAATATTATTTGGTATTTTGTTGTAATTTTTTATTGACATGCAATAAGGGCAAAATTTATGAAATATTGATCAAATCAAATCAAATCATTTATTTGCAAAAAACATGTGTATACATACACACACACACACACAGGTGCATGTATATAAGATGATCAAGATAAGGTTGCACTTGAGACATGTTTGCCACTCGTCATGGCATGCAAATTTCAAGTTACAAGTCAAATTTTAATAATATTTTAATAATCAATGAATTTTTAATAATTGCAATTGTCAGATTTTTAATTATTAAATTATTTTTTAGATATGTCAGAATATTAGTAAATTTATCATAGTCATGATCTCAATAGCCAATTATTATCCATATTAATAACAAAAAATAAATAATAATAAGTAATTTTACAACTAGTCAATAATATAATATATAATAGTTAATACATTTTACTCAAATAATTGTGTCATTCATGAACTCGGTGACACTATAGTAGACCTTTTGCAATAAAAATAGTCTAAGCCTTCGTTTAATATCTTGTACACTTAGTTCTTTCCAAGATTTCGGCAATTTATTGTATACAATAGGTGCCATACAAAATACATTTCTACGCATAAGCGCAGTCCTACAAGTTTTGTATAGTCACGTCTGTTGCGTGGTGTCACATCATCTAAACGCGGAAATAAATGAGAGTTACATTTCACAAACATTACAATATTGAGAATGTATAGTGATGGCATAGTAAGGATCCTGAACTGTCCAAAATACGGCTTGCAGCTATCAGTAACTTTCAGTCTAAACATCGATCTGAGGCATCTTTTTTGTGCTTTAAAGACCGTTTCACATTCCCATGACACAGAGTTAGCCCCCCAAAGATTATTCCGTATCTGAGAATTGATTCGGCTATTCCGTAGTACGCAGTTAATAATATGTCTGTATTCAGTGTTTGTGACAATCGATGTAAAACATATGCTCTATTACTTAGCTGTTTTGCAAGTTTCTCTAAATGTACCTTCCAGTTTAGATTTTGGTCTATTGTTAAACCTAAGAATTTTGTTATAGTCACAGATTGAATAATATTATTTTTAAATATTTGATAAGTTAGAGGTTCCCACCTCCAGCTATAAATTATTTCTATTTCTTAATTGACGGACTTGCAAATAGTGGTCACGGTTAAACCATAACGCGACCTGGGAACCTCTTCATAGTCGCGACTAACAATGATATAGTTACACAATACAACCACCAAAATATCTAATAAAAAAAAATCTTGAATATGAAATATGCTAAAAATAAAAAAAAATCTTTTAAAAATCACTAATATGAAATGAATAAATAAATAAAAAATAACACGATTTGCACTCGAATATTGAACTCACCCATGCGGCGACGGCACAGCAGTTAGACAGCAGAGTTCAGTAGCTGTTCCCAATTCCGTCAGTACGAAGCTGCCTTCAGCCTCCGGACTACGAGATGATACTAAGAAAAGCCTGAAAAGAAATTCAATATATGAAACAGATACATAAGTTCACACACAATTACACATCGCACCCAGACCCAACGAGCACAAGTAGCTCGCCGCCCGACCAGAACCAGACCCGTGCCTACGGCGCCAAGCGATCTGCGTGACACAAGGAGCAATCGGACCACCACGGATGGGGCCCAACAGGGCTGATGGCGAAACAGAGCCGCGGAGGACTTAACGGATTACCGGGGCTCCGACTCGGAGTGCAGGAATAGGAACGGAGTGGTTTTTAGTCAGTACGAGTCTGACAATCCTTCTCGCCTCACCCAGGCGGGAGAAGTCATTGGATAGTTTTCTTCCATTAAAAAAAAGAACCCAGACCCAGAACAACAATATTTTGTGGATCACACAAAGAGTTGCTCGAATGTGCTACATATTGCGTAGCTCCTGATTGTACAGCTAGTGCGCAGTGCAGGTATACGTCGGCAAACAAGCAGACGGACCACCGGATGGTAAGCAATCAACTCCCATGGACACCCGGAACACTAAAGGCATTACAAATGCATTGCCGACGTTTTACTAATTGGAGATTGGAGACTTCATCATCATCAACAGCCTATAAGTGTCCACTGCTGACCAGAGACCTCTCCTCACATGGAAAAAGTTTGTTTGAGCATTAACCACCATGCTTGCTCAATGCAGGTTGGCGACTTTAAACTTATAATTAGAAATTATAAGCCCAGGTTTCCTCACGATGTTTTCCTTCACCGTTTGTCAGTGGTGTCTAATAATCTTAGAAAGTACATATAACTTGGAAAACGTCACATTGGTACTTGCCGTTGGTAGGTTTCGTGCGCACTCATGCATGAGAAGCGGGCGTCTTAATCCTCCGGCGGACTGCCACGATATCGACATCGTTTGTCAGTGATGTCTAAATGATTTTAATCAGGGATCTGAGACTGTAATAATGTAAATATTAATCTTGTTACCTGCCACAAGCGAGTGCGAGCGCGACCCTGCGTAGCTGGTGTAGCGGGTGCAGTGCCGCCACTGGGGACGGAGACCCTCCCACTGACTCCTGGACGCGGACTGACCATTCTTGGGCACAACTCGATGCACTGGGTAGAGCAAAACACATAATTATTTACAATAGTATCTAACTAGTCAAATGCTATACTTTTTTTAAAACGATTTATACGACACTAGCTTTTACCTGCGGCTTCGCTCGCGTCACAAAAGGATAAAAAATAGCCTATGTGACATATACACACAGCGCCATCTATACCGATGATTTCGTTTTCCCTCGAGAATATCAAATGTTTCCGGGATGAAAAGTAATCTATTATTTAATCCGGACTTCTAACTTTACGTCTGCAAAAATTCAAAGCAATCGGTTTAGTAGTTACGGCGTGAAAGCGGAACAAACAAACAAACTCATTTTCCGATTTATAATATTAGTAAGGACAACATAACATTACGCCTTTTATCTCCAAAGGAATAGGCAGAGGTGCACATTACGGCACTTACGGCGGCGGCGTTCCGCGCGCGCCTCAAGGAGCCATCAGACCACCACAGATGGGGCCTAACAGGGCTGATGCCGATACGGAGCCGCGGAAGACTTAACGGGTTGCCGGGGCTCCGGCTCGAAGTGCAGGAGTAGGAACGGGGTGGTTTTTAGTCAGTAAGAGTCTGACACTCCCTCCCGCCTCACCCGGGCGGGAGAAGTCATTGGATGATTTTTCCCCCCTCAAAAAAAAAAAAAAAAAAAAAAGGTGTAAATTCAGATATAGAGTAACCATCTTTCCCGAGGAGGGGAGCTCTTCAAAGGTAATGACGTAATTGTTTAGATTTGATTCCAATTAACATTGTTCTCACATATACGTACAGTATTGGAATATGCATCAGAGACATTGTAGAACATACTTTTTTAAAAAGAGTAACGAATGGAGTTTCTTGCTCGTTCTTCTCCATTCGAATCTACATTTTGGAATGAGCACCAAGCTTCACCTAGCTTCACTGACGGACTGACTGACAGACTATTATTTATTTTGTACTAGCTTTTACCCGCGGCTTCGCTCGCGTCACAAAAGGATAAAAAGTAGCCTATGGACATATACCAATACACACAGCGCCATCTATACCAATACTTTTGTTTTCCCTCGGGAATATCAAATTTTTCCGGGATAAAAAGTACCCTATTATTTAATCCGGACTTCTAACTTTACGTCTGCAAAAATTCAAAGCAATCGATTTAGTAGTTACGGCGTGAAAGCGGAACAAACAAACAAACAAACTCACTTTCCGATTTATAATATTAGTAAGGATTTGTTGACGTTTCAAAAGTACCAAATTATGGTTTAATTGAAATAAATGCTTTGACTTTGACATTGACATTGAACTCTATTTTATACTTACGAATATACGATGATCCTGCCAGCGGAGTCGCCCAGCCAGATCTTGTTACCGACCCGACATATAGCGCTCACCATTACCGGCTCTGCTTTGTCTAAACAAATATTATTATTCAATTGGGTACTTACCTCAATCAAAAATAAATTATTTCAACTGTTCAATACAATAAAATATAAGAAAACTAATCACACTTTCATTTTTTGATTTTATGACCAACTTATTTTAGTATTACATAACATAACATCACGCCTTTTATCCTCGAAGGGGTAGGCAGAGGTGCACATTGTAACACTGTACAATGTAATACTCATTTTTCACTATTTATGTTATGAGCCCCATGTAATAGGGGGTGAGACTATTGCCATATACCGGGCACAATTCCAGACTCCGTGCAATAATTGACTGACGCGGGTATCGACCCCAAGACCCCTTGCCCGGCAGTCGCAATTGCGACCACACGGCCAACGAGGCAGTCAATTTTAGTATTTTTCCAGCAAAATTTTGGAGATTTATATCGAGTGATAGCGAAAGGTTAGGTTACCTGGCGGTACCCGGACCGTGTGGTGGTGCGTGAAGTTGGTGGCAGTGGTGAGCAGCGTGTGAGCTCGCTCCGGCTCGCCACCGCCGTACCATATCTCCCAGCCTGGGACTCCTTCCTCTGACGGAAGAAATGGATTTTGTACAGTCAAATCAGTCAGTGTTAAGTAAAGTTTTTATAATACCTATCGTGAGACATACTAAATTAACTAAAAATCGTGGGTTACTCGCGAATATACTGAGAAAAGCTCTACTAGTTTTGAACCACAGAGGGGTTTTACCTCAGCGTGCGCGGTCGCGGCGATGTCGCGCAGTCTACTCACTTCTAGACCTTTCCTCAATATTTTCACTTGAGTAACCCAATTTAGCAAGTTTTAACTTGATAAGTAGAAAAACATATCAAATTCAGAGTCAGAATTAAAGTTTGTCTTTATAAAATCAAGACGTCGAGTCAAAGTAGACAGTTCCGTTTAAAATCAAAGTCAGTGTTAAAATAACAGAGGTCAAATTTAATCGGAGTCAAAGTTAAAATCACAAGCTAAAGTCAAAGTGAAAGTCAAGAGTTGGCGTTAAAAGTCCAAATGAAAATTTAATGATAAATAATAATAATAATAAGCCCGCAGGGCACCTTGAGGCGAGGTGACGGGCATTAGCGCTCCCGCGGGCTACCATCACCCCGAGTGCTCCAGGGAGAAGTCACCGTTCCTTCTTCTCCGGCTTGCCTTAATTGGCTGGCTGGAGTGAACGATGACAAGGAATAGGTCTTCCACCTCTGGCTTGCCTTCATTGGCCGTCCAGAGTGTAGACGCGAGAGCAATGATCCTGCTCGGAGGGTAAGAAACTATTCGTAAGTCGCGAGTGGGCCAGGGATGCAGGAGGCTTCGGCTGGAGCAGATGATCTGAGTAGAAAGCGGTGGTAGTTTCTTAACCCTTCAGCCACTCACATTCTCGTTGCCCCTTTGTTGCTATATCTAGCAACCATTCCCGGGGCCCGGTTGGTGAGTTGGCGAGTCTCCGCCTGCCATTTTTACGTGTAAAAATTACATTGTTTCGGCAGGTGCCATAGTCATCCATAGTTTCCAATTTACCAGTCCACAGTAACCCATCCATAGCCCTACCTTTTTTTTCCATTATCCACAATAGTTCTACACTAACCGGGGACTGTCCTTGGGTGCATTTCCATAGTGCATACAGGGATAGTCGCCGGTTTGTGTGTCCATTACATTTAGATTAAAGTTGTCTAAAGGGCCTCTGCGCAGTTGGCTTCGGCCCCTCGTACGCCTCCCAAATGACCGGGACCCTGTGGTCCCGTGTATGGTAAAGACATACATAATAATAATAATAACCTTTATTGTACACCTTAATTAAATCAATAGAATATACATGTAACATTATAATAAAGAATAACATGGTACAAAGGCTAAAGGGTAAAGTGAAAAATTGTTTTTACTTGTTTTTGTTTCTGTTGTATATCATTACAATTTTTTATTTTTTTCCTTACAGTTTTATTTTAGGATTAGCTTTTACTCGCGGTTTTGCTCACTTATTCCTGTTTTATCCCGTAGGAGCATTTAGTCGGGATAAAATCCTATCACCTAGGTCAGCCCATACCCTGGCTGTACCTATACCACATTTCATCAAAATATAATATTTTTATAGAGATCGCATCGCTAGTTACCGCTAACATTCCTGACGGGCGTGGCGGCGGCGGCGGCGGCGCGCCTGGCGGCCGCGGCGTCGGCCAGCGCGCAGTACTCGGGCGCCGCCGCCGCGCTCACCAGCGCCGCCGCCGACGGACGCAGCGCCGGCGCGCCCGCCCAGCACCGACGCATGCACTCCAGCATGCAGCACGGGTACTCCAGGTCCTTGGGAAGCAAAAATAGGTTTTACATAAGAAGAAAGAAAAAACATTTATTTGGCAAATGGCACACAAACAAAGATTATGAAAAATATAAATACAGATACTTACATAAATACATAATATTAATAACAAACATAAAAGCGTAAACAAAATAACAAAAAATAAAAAAATCTCATGCAGGCCGAGCAGTACACCATAGTAACACAACCGAAGCGGTGTGAGCAGGCGTAAGAGTGAGGGCAGTGGAGACACAATTACCCCATCCCCCTTCCGCAACCTCCCCAATCCCTGAATCTCCAACAATCCTCAAATTCCTAACCTCAAAAGGCAGGTAACTTGAGGTAACGCACTTGTAAAGCCTCTGGTATTCCAGGTATCCATGGGCCACGCCGATTGCTTACCATCAGATGATCTGTCTATTAATTTACCGGCTGATACCAAAAAAAATCTACGATTTAAACACGAACGTATTCACTCTTTTTATATCTTACCCGAGGAGACAACGAAGGTCTGGCTCCCTCCAGGATGGCTTCCTTCACCGCCTCGTGGCCTTCAAATGGCTGTCGGACGGTCACGATCTCATACAACAGCATACCGTATGAAAAACAATCGACCTGAAGACAAAAATCACTACTTGTAGGGACACAATATATCAATATATACTACACATATATACGCATTCACAGAATGCTGAGATCGCACTTTAGTGGCGCCTGCGCCCGCCTCGTAAGTTTCTATATACCCAAGCGTGAATATACGAGTTGACATCAAGACGTGTATCATCTATATCCTCAATAGCTAGTACGCACCTACTGACTTGCATTTTTGCCGTGTTGCAGAGAAGTAAACATTTTTCACCACCGCTGCTCTTCCCGCGGTCAAAGTCAAAGTCAAAGCATTTATTTCAATTAAACCATAGTTTGGTACTTTTGAAACGTCAACAAATACCAAATAAATAATAGTCTGTCAGTCAGTCCGTCAGTGAAACTAGGTGAAGCTAGGTGCTCATTCCAAAACGTAGATTCGAATGGAGAAGAACGAGCAAGAAACTCCATTCGTTACTCTTTTTAAAAAAGTATGTTCTACAATGTCTCTGATACATATTTCACGTATCGTATACCCGACTAAGATATTACATTATATTGTATTGATAATGTTTTCGGTAATTGTGACTACAAAGAAAAACATATTATAAATAGCTTGCCATCCGACCACTGTGGACTAATGGTTGCGTATAGCTCTTATTTACCTATCGGAATGGAGTTTCTTGCTCGTTCTTCTCCATTCGAAAGTACACTTTGGAACGAGCGCCTAGCTTCACTGACAGACAGATGGACGGACGGATAATTCAATTTTTGACGTTTCGAAAGGGCCTGATTAAAGATTAATTGACATATATGTTTTGATTTTAAATTGTTGAGGACCCACCTTCTCATTATACTCTTCCTCGCCATTATACCTCATGATCTCAGGCGCCATGAACCCTTCCGTTCCACCGAAACCCTTGGTCCCTGATGGTGGAGCCAGCCTACTAATACCTGTTGGAAAAAATTATAAATTTAAGAATGATGACGAATGTTTGAGGAACTAACAACATTAAAACTGTGAGTGAGTGTTGCCATACACTCAATGAAATTACATTGAATCTCATCAGCTGTGATCGAGTTTGTTTTGCGAATCATTCTTTGTTAGAAAGGCACTAGATTGGAATTTAAGTAAATAAAACTTAAGAGGAAGTGTATGGAACATGCAAAAGAGCAATTTGGACTGGAGCTCAACTGATTGTATTTCGAGTATAAAGTGATTTTCAATAGAAAAGAGGCCCAATTACCCTTCCCTTCCCCAATCTCCTCAATCCCTGAAACCCCAACGTTCCTCAAACTCCTAATCCCCAAAGGGCCGGTAACGCACTTGTAACGCCTCTGGTGTTCCAGGTGTCCATGGGCGACGGCGATTGCTTACCATCAGGTGATCCGTCTGCTCGTTTACCGACTTATGCCATAAAAAAATACTAGGTTTATCAACTTAGGATTATGTTTTCGCTTGAACAGTGACTATGACGGGTAGATCATATTACAATTTATATTTTATCTGCCAGAATTGACAAACTTACAAAATAAACGATTTTGAGTCTAAAATAATTCCATTGCACATTTATTTGTAGTTTAGTTTTGGTCTGCCTCATTAGCCAAGTGGTCGTAAATGCGACTGCCGGGCAAGGGGCGCTCTCGAGTTCGATTCCCGTGTCGGGCAAAGTATTACTGGGTTTGTACAAAAACGTCAGCAGTAGCACGGAGTCTGGAAATGTGCCCGGTATATGGCAATAGGCTCACCCCTATTACATGGGACTCATAACATAAATAGTGAAAAGTGGGTGTTACATTGTACAGTGGCATTAAATGCCGTAATGTGCACCCCTGCCTACCCCTTCAGGGATAAAAGGCGTGATGTTATATTATGTTTTGGATTTCATTTGGTTGGGACTTACGACCTGTGGCGCCCTCTTTGATTTTAATTAATAAATAAACAATTTGGATGTTCAAATTCTTACGCACCGTAATCTCCTAGCTTGACGTGTACGTTCAGTGCGGTGCCGTTGACTTCTTCTCCCGGACGAGGCATTTTCCAAACTAGTACGTTTTCAGACTGAAATATAACATTCATTTGTATTATGTCGTATTAGAAGTAATATGGTCTTGAATAGCCAGATGGCAGAGAATAACAATGCATTTAATTGACATCTAAAAGAGAAAAAAAAAATGTTTTTGTTTTTATAATAACTATTGTGAGACATATTAAACTGTCAAACACCGCGAGGACACCGGTGACTGCAACCTATTGTTCTATAATTGTGTCTATAATGACGGTACTCAGAGTTAAATTAGGTTGGCTGCGCGACACTGCTGCGACCGCATACGCTTCTCATGAGGAAGAGCCCTTCTGTGGGAGAGTGATACTTCGGCACGAATGGGTCGGCTCGATCGGAGTGATACCACCGACCTCACAGAAAACTGACGTATAGCAACGCTTGTGTTGTGTTTCGTTAAGTGAGTGAGGTTACCGAAGGCCCAATTATGCGAGGCGCGCAGACAGGATAATTCGTCTGGGCTCGCGACTCGGTCGCTCTACGACGTTAGAATCATATTCGTGCGAACCCAAAAACGTGCTCAAACCAAACAGTGGCGGCGCGGAACAAAGGATCGCCGCCGCGCACCTTCGGTTTTCGTATCTAAACAGGTTTTTTCTAACATCGTTCGAAAAAGTTTAAGACATGTGGCAGGCGGCTCGCTTGTTTGTATCGTTGTTGTTCACAACCTGCATACTAAATAACGTTGCTGTCTACATGTAGATAAGCATCCACTTACCTTGAGATCCCTATAGACCACTCTTCGGGCATGTAGATACTCCAGCGCCCGTGCGACCTGCAGCGCCAGCGCCCGCGCCAGCCGGGGGCCGCAGCGGGCGCCCATTGAACGGTAGCTACGGAGCACTCCGTCCAGGGCGCCCTGGGGGTACAAGGAGGTTGCTATTAGGTTTAAAGTCAAGAGTGGGAGACCCATGCTTCGGCACGAATGGGCCGGCTCGACCGGAGTGATACCACGGTCGAGCAGAAAACTGACGTGAAGCAACGCTTGCGTTGTGTTTCGTCGTGTGAGTGAGGTGACCGGAGGCCCAATTACCCTTCCCTTCTCCAATCTCCCCAATTCCTGAATCCCCAACGATCATCAAACTCCTAATCCCCAAAAGGCCGGTAACGCACTTGTAATGCCTCTGGTGTTCCAGGTGTTCATGGGCGACGTCGATTGCTTACCAGGTGTTCCGTCTGCTCGTTTACCGGATAAGCTATAAAAAAAAATGTGGTCAAGTAGCTGTAGCCACAACCACTGTAGCTGTAGCACTGTAGCAAGATCATGCACAGGAAATGTGGCTACAGATTAACGGCCGCAATTAAAAACCGATGTTCATCTAAAATCTATATAGATAAATAAAATTGGATTCTGTTTGTACTAACAGAATCCAATTTTATTTATATATATATTTTGAAATAACCGCTTTTTGGAAGAAAGTACTACATTTATTCATCACTAGACGTTACACGTTCTTCATTAGGATCGATTATTAATTTTGACTGTAAATCTATAGTTTTATTAAATTTATGAAATCAAACAAGTATTTTAGACTTCACAGAGGCGTTTGACTAAGGTTACCAAGATTTTTTTGCAAAAAAAATAACCTACATTTGTATTTCTAACAATGTATTATAATCATATAGTTATACATTAGTAATCGCAGCACAAAGTTAACTATTCCACGATTTTATTCTGATTTCATACCGATTACTAGTGGTATTCCTCAGGGTTCTGTCCTGGGTCCCTTATTCATTAACGACCAAAAATAATTTATCACAGAATATAAAACAATAAGTTTCTAAAAAATGGCTTATCAGCAACGTATTTATAAAGGGTTCCTCTGAATTCCCAGATTTTGTGTCTATAGGAGGTACTTACCATCAGGGTCATATCACTCTTGAAACTAATCTCAATGTTAATGCAATTTCAATCCAATAAAATCTCAATAATTATTCAATGTCAACACTATACAACCACAATCGTAGCTGTTACAATAGCATTCAGAGTACGGAATATAAAGACAAACTCAATACCATTTAGTTAATTCAATATCCACGCAATACGGATCCAATGGTCGCTAGTGTCGCAACACGAGAGTACGAAATTTCACAATATCAATGTCGATCGATCGGGATTGGATTCAAGAGTGAGCCCCCAGGTGATCTGTCTGATCGTTTGCCAATTATAAAGTTACAAAATGATCTACTTACGGCGGGCGCCAGTGCGAGCAGTAGCGCGAGTGGCGCGGCGCAGACTGCCAGCAGCGGCAACACGTGCTGGTGCCGGAGCTGGCTGAGGATGCTCAGCTCCTGCCGCAGCCCGCAGTACGCGCGGCACGCTGCCGCCGTCGGCTCACGTTCCCAGCGGGATAGGGCGGCCTGGAAGGTAAAAAAACATCATTATACGCAATCCTCATCGCAACCCCACTTTTAATCCCATTCCCTTCATCTCCTAGCCTCCGTCCCCATCCTTCATCCCCCATACCCCATCTTCATCCCTCATCGTCCCCCCATCCCCATGTTAATCCCCTACTAAGGGTAGGGTATCCCTAATTCCTAATCTACGATAATTAACAGTTAGAAGTGTGTTTAATTCAGATTCTAACATTTTATTACATAGTTCGTTATAGGTCAACCAAAAAAAAAGCGTATTAAAAAGATATTAAATTATTTAAGTGAGATAAGATATGAGAAGATTGTAAAAAAATCTATATAAATAAAAATGAATTTCCGTTCGTTAGTCTCGCTAAAACTCGACAACGGCTGAATCGATTTGGCTCATTTTGAATGAAATGAAAAGAGTTTTATTCGGCATACGGCATGAATGCAAGGAACAAATAATAACAGTACAATACAATTTGATAATATAACTAAAAAAAAAAAAAAATAACAAAAGAGAGTGTGGAAAAAAGATAAAAGCTAAATTATAAAACTAGAGGATAACAAAAATAGGTAGGTATAACATAAGTTCTGCGCGATATTGGCAGACATTTTGGTCTTGAAATGTTTGTATAAGTCCAGGGAAGGTTTAAAACACAATTTAGGCGGTACGAAGTTTGACGGGTCAGTTAGTTTTTTAATAAAAAGAGTAAGGATGGAGTTTCTTGCTCGTTCTTCTCCATCTGAAACTACACTTTGGACCGAGCGCCTAGCTCACTAACAGACAGACTGATTGACGGTGATCAAATTACACGTTTCAAAAGTATTAATTCTTTGGGTGAAATAAACAGGTAAACGACTAGATCGACGGATAATTTGATGGTAAGCAATCTAAAATGAAACGACGCTTGAAAGTGACAAGTAACGACTGACTTTATTTTAAATTATAAAAAAAATAACATAGACAAACATAGACAAGGATTATTGTTTATGACATTTTTAACCTGCTTACACATCTTATCAATAGAAGGCAGCGGCATATTATGTATTAATTATTTTGATGCATTACAACACAATCGGTGTTGCCCATGGACACCTAAAACACCAGAGAGGTTACAAATGCATTACCGGCCTTTTGGGGATTACGAATTTGAAGATTGTTGGGGTTTCGAGGATTGGGGAGATTGGGGAGAAATAGGGGATTAATTAAAATAAATGCTTTGACTTCGACTTTACCTTATAAGCATGATGAGCAGCAGTATCACTGTTAGCAGGCGGTGGTACAGGTTGTAGAGCCTTCAGAGCAACATGTATAGGGTCAGTGGGCCCCTGGGTCCCCGGCGGGGCCCGCCACGTGGCCGATAGTACGGTCCCGAAGGCCCCCCGTCCCGCTACTGCGCCCCGTTGGATATGCTCCCAACGGGCTCTCTTCGGTTCTTCTACGTCTAGTAGAAGCTAGGGATGAGAGGGATTCACATATTAATATATTTTTTTCATAAAAACATACTTCTCAGAGTAATCAATTGAGTTTAATTTTAAAACCTTGTTTTGTATTATGTTCCTGAAAAATATTATATAATATTGTTATACTTACCCCCTATTACATAGGACTCATAACATAAATAGTGAGTTTAGTGCCTAAAGGGGTAGGCAGACCTCTGCCTACCCCTTTGGGGTTAGAAGACGTGATGTTATGTTATTAAAAAAGTAATACATAAAAAATATTCTTTATGTTAAACGGTCCTAATGAGCTCTATTCTACCAATCAAGCCTTTACGTTTGATAATTTTCACTTGTTAATTTTCTTTATTGACGTTCAAAAGTGCCTCTCTGGTCTAATTGAAATAAATAACTTTACTGTCAGGCCAGTGTTGACAGACTCTCTGATGCGATCTCGGAGATGAACGGTGACCTGGTATCCATCAAGAACTGGTCCGAGAGATTCGGTATATCAGTTAATCCCGGCAAATGCCAGGCTATTATAATAGGTAGCTCCCGTACGCTGGGTGGAATAGCCCGAGCATCATTACCAGCCGTGCTCTTTGATGGTGCAGTAATTCCGTTTGGTACTGACGTCAAAAATCTGGGTTTGCATATTGACTGCAATTTAAAGTGGCATGCTCAAATCACAAATGTATGCAGGGGGGTTACTGGATCATTGCGTGCTCTGTATCGCGTAAAAAATTTGCTTCCTCCCGCTACGAAGGCCATGTTGGTGCAAGCCTTGGTTTTCCCTATCATCGATTATGCTGATGTCTGCTACTACGACCTGAATGCAGATCTCCTCAATAAGCTCGACCGACTTCTAAATAACTGCATCCGATTCGTTTTCAACCTGCGTAAATACGATCATGTTTCTGCACATCGGTTGCAACTAAAGTGGCTGCCCATACGCCAGCGCAGGGAGCAAAGGGCGCTAACCACTCTATTCTCCTTTCTTTCTTCACCTTCTTCACCCAGTTATCTATCCCCTTACTTTCAATACTTATGCGCAAACCACAGTAAAAATCTTCGTTCTTCTCACAACCGTCTTCTCCAATGTCCCACTCATCGCACTGACTTCTTACATTCATCCTTCTTCGTACAGGCAATTTTTCTGTGGAATGCGCTCCCCCTGGATGTCAGGATGGTCTCAACTCGATTAACTTTTAAGCAGAAAGTACGTGAGCTTTTCCTAAAGAGGTTGGCTGAATCATCGCGCTAACTATCCACTGAGTATTAGTAAGCAAGTATATATTTATATATTACGTATATATGTATGTATGTAGGCATATTGTACTCATGTGTAGGTATACATTATAATTAAATTTATTTATGTATGTATATCTCCGAAATATATTAGTTTATCTTTCATTGTTTAATAAAATCACTGCTTGCCTCTTGCACCTACCATTTACTCTTCTCTGCATCACCCAAAGGTCAGACTGGTAGAAAATGCCTGCGGCATTAAGTCCACCTTTTTGTACATTTTGTGCATGAAGCATTTTAAATAAAAAATTAAATAAATAAATAATTTTGACTTTGACTTTGACTTTGACTTTGATATCCATAGTGACGGTAGTCGTGGCAACAATTAGATTATATCGTATGGTCATTAAGTTTAAGAGTGTGTACCAAATATCAGATCGATCTGTCGCCAGGAAGAGGGGGACATTACAATTACTACAGACCCGAATAAAGAAACGGGGCAAATTAAATAAAACTGATAAAATCCCTGCAAAATAATTTTTCAAACTCACGGTATCAGGTGCCACCAGTCTCAGCTGCACCAGACTATCATTATGCAGTGGACAGTGCAGCCTGGAGTTGGTGCAAGCAGCCAGGATGCACTGCTCCACTGTCCAGGCGGTGGCCAAGGTGTAGGGAGCTGGCTCGTTGTTCACTACGCCTTCTACTGAACCCAGGCGGGAGGACGCTGGAAGAGAAGGTCCCTATGAGCAAATACTGCTGAGCCACGGCGGCAGATATGTGAATAATTCATTGTCGGAAGACGATGAGTCCAGGTTTATTCTATCAATAAAGTTAGCCCTGCTTGGTGGAACCCCTCCGCGCCGTCAGTTGCTGAACATCCAGGTGTTTAATCGCTACAGAGAGAAATATCATTTTCAGTGTGGGAGAGCTATGCTTCGGCATTGCTGGGCCGGCTCAACCGGAGTGATACCACGGCCGAGCAGAAAACCGACGTGAAGCAACGCTTGCGTTGTGTATCGTCGTGTGAGTGATGTTACCGGAGGCTCAATTACCCCCTCCCCTTCCCTAATCTCCCCAATCTCTGAATCCCCAACGATACTCAAACTCCTAACCCCCAAAAGGCCGGTAACGCACTTATAACACCTCTAGTGTTCCAGGTGTCCATGGGCGACGCCTATTGCTTACCATCAGATGATTCGTATACTCGTTTACCTACTTATAACATCAATAAAATTTTAAATGCGAAAATTTGTATGTTCGTTTGGTACTCAACCACATGAAAACGGTTGAAGGGATCGAGATCAAATTTGGAATAAGGGTAGATTATGGTGTCGAATAACACGTAGGCTAGATTTTTTCCCACTTTTATAAGGTAGTATTCATATAAAGTGTTTGCTGCGTGCAAAGATACTGTTTATGAGCCCCGACATAATATGAAATTGGTCGAGTATCCTCGAACAGTTTACGTGAGTAAGCCGCATTGTTTGTAAGTGCCGTAATGTGTACGTCCACCTACCCTTTTAGGGATAAAAGGCGTGATGTTATCTATACTAATATTATAAAGCTGAAGAGTTTGTTTTTTTGTTTGTTTGTTTTAACGCGCTAATCTCCGAAACTACTGGTCCGATTTGAAAAATTATTTCTGTGTTCGATAGTCCATTTATCGAGGAAGGCTATATATAGGCTATAAAATATCACGCTACGATTAATAGGCGCCGAGCAGAGCGAGTGAAACCGCGTGGAAGTAGCTAGTGTAGATATAAAGACAAACGTATTGTACCCTGCTAAAATCTCAAAAATCTCACCGTTGGACTCGGCTCCGACGCCGCTGTCTCCGTCAGAAGTCCTGGACTCCTCGGATAGACGCAGCCGACGTGGTTCCGCTGGACCTAGTTCTAGACGTCTGAATGCCTGCGAATATTAATATGACTGAATACTTGTAACCTGGTTAACACCAATGTCACTTTTTCTGTTTACTATACTACATAGTATAAAACAAAGTCGCTATCCGCCGTCTGTCTGTCCCTATGTATGCTTAGATCTTTAAAACTACGCAACGGATTTTGATGCGGTTTTTTTTAATAATGGAGTATTTCTTAAGGAAGGTTTATATATATACTACATACATATTGCACCCGTGCGAAGCCGGGGCGGGTCGCTAGTTATGTAATATCTAAGAATTGTGGGAGAGTCATGCTTCGGTACTGGCGAAATGATACCACGGCCTCACAGAACATCGGCGTGAACAACCACATCGTTCTGTACAGCTGTGTCAGTGATGTTATCGGAGGACCAATCTTACCCACACCCCCATCTCCTATCCCCGATCCTTGAATCTATAACCACCACAAAAAACTGGCTACGCACTTGCAACGCCTCTGATGTTCCAGGTGCGACATCGATTGCTTACCATCAGGTGATCCGTCTGCTCGCCAGTCGAAAGCATAAAAAATAATGTAGACTATCTTATATATATACCTGTGCGAGATGGTCATGTTCCTGGTGTGGTGCCGGTGCAGGCTGCAGACACTCCGGACAGGGCACCACGCGGGTGATCAGGCATCTACCTTCCGACGTGTGGACGAAACGGGTGCCTGGGGGGAGGGTAAAATAATGTTACCTGGACCATATTTGAGAAGAAGATGAGCCTGATTAGACGCTCGGTTCATTTTTATGCCATAAGCCGGTAAACGAGCAGACGGACCACCTGATGGTAAGCAATCGGCGTCGCCCATGGACACCTGGAACACTAGAGGCGTTACAAATGCGTTTTGGGTATTAGGAATTCGAGGATTATTGGGGGTTCAGGGATTAGGGAGACTAGACAGGGGCATACTGACACAACCGAAGCGCTGTGTTTTATCGTATGAGTGAGGTTACCGGAAGCCCAATTATCCCCCTCCCCAATCCCTGAATCTCTAACAATCCTAAAATTCCTAATCCCCAAAAGGCCGGTAACGCACTTGTAACGCCTCTGGTGTTCCAGTTGTCCATGGGCGACGCCGATTGCTTACCATCAGGTGATCCGCCTGATCGTTTACCGGCTTATGCCATGAACAAAACTATGAAAATTTTGTTAAAAGCACTCACCGAGTGATGGATACCAGTCTTCAAGCAGTAAGTCTACGTGATCAGACACCAGAGCCAGCACCTTCGCCAGAACCTCGGGGCTCGGTTCCAAGCTGATACTCTGGCAACAAGAATTTATTATTTAAATATTATTAATTAGCTGTTTCCCTTCGACTTAGTCTGCGTACAATATGATTCCTGTTTTACCACATGAGAGCATTAAAATTTAGTCAGGATAAAATATCCTATCACCTAAGTCAGCCCATACTGCTTGTATATCAAATTTTATCAAAATCCATTCAGTAGTTTCAGCGTGATTGACAGACAATCATTCGAACAAAGAAACTTTCACATTTATAAAGCTTCTGTGTACGCGCAATCCCGTTTTCTCCCGTTCCCGTAAGATTTTCAGGATTTTTTCTATTATAAGAACCTTCTCCTAATAATAACAAATACAACAAAAAAAAGATTTAGTGAAATCGGTCTAGCCGTTCTAAAGTTATGGCGTGGCAACGGGACGCGGGTTTCATTTTTATACATATATAGAAGATATATTTTTTTCGAAGATTAGCGCGTTTAAACAAACAAACAAACTCTCCAGCTTTATATAACAGAATTTTTTTAAGGGGGGATAATCATCCAATGAGTTCTCCCGCCTGGGTGAGGCGGGAGGGAGTGTCAGACTCTTACTGACTAAAAACCACCCCGTTCCTTCTCCTGCACTTCGAGCCGGAGCCCCAGTAACCCGTTAGGTTCTCCGCGACTATAGAGGCGACTACATTTAAGAAATTTTATAATTTTAAAATCCAATCAACGGTTTCTATACAGTCGAAATAACAATTTCAGTGAAACACAGAACCATCCATTCCCCCTAGTCCTTTCCATCATCGTACCACAAGACAATCGGCGAAGCGTCACCGATTCATGGTAGATGTCCCACCCTTCCTTGTGCGTACTGCTAAGGAGTGGAATTCTTTGCCAGAGTCTGTGTTTCCTGAAGGGTATAACCTGGGTGTCTTCAAGGCCCGAGTGAATAGGTTGCTTATGGGACGACGTGCTCCATCGTAGACCGCATCATCGCTTACCACGTCGGCCCATCAAATACATAAGAAAAACCTGAATACTACTTTCTAATCAAAAACAATAAGGATCCGTACCTGATACCCGGCGATGGGCAGCCCGTCATCCCGTCTAATGACACATACTTGTGCCGGCAGTAATATCTCGACACAGGCCGAGGACTGCACGTCCAGCTCGCACCATGCTCCTTCTTGACGTACTCTGAATCTAGGGGGAGAGGGGACCATCTTATTAGACTGCCTCGTTGGCCAAGTGGTCGCAAGTGTCGACTGCCGCCAGCAAGGGGTCTCGGGTCGGATTCCCGGGTTTTTTTTTTTTTTTTTTATATATTGCATTTCTTATTCTCCACGGACTCTTGTCCGTGCCCTTGTCATTCCATTACATTTTCTTTTAATGTACAGTCTAAATTAATTGTTACAGAAATCTTACGTGCTACATTAACCACATTTTTTTTTCCTCAAACAAGTTGTGTCTAATATCTACCTATATATACACAATACAGTCATGTTTTACTACATTTACATTAACCTTACTGGATCGGCTCACACGCGCGATGAGCGAGCCGACCTGCTCCAGCAGAAGGCGCCCGTTCACGAGCATGACGTGAGGGCCAGCAATCGGTCCGATCAACCATTTCGTAGGGAACGGAGCGACCCAGCCCACAGCGCCACCGACTGTAGAACATTTAAGAATGCATGACGTCTGCTCACGCAGCAGTAAGCCGATTCCAGTAGTGCCAATGGATTTTGTCAGTCTGATTGATAAAATTTACATTACGTTACATTATATTTACTACATTTTAACATTATTAAACACACACAATACATATATCAATATATATATATCAATGTCACGCCTGCATCACAATTCAAGCCTACAGCGAGCCCTCCCCACCCAAAAGAGCGCCCACTACCGCCATGTCCCTATTCCTGATAGCCATTTTCAAGTTATAGTCCAGGATCCCCCGCTCACTCTCACCCACCGCCCGTCTGATTAATTTGCTGATCGCGTCGTCACTGGTATTCGTGTAGTAAACACAGCTGTTAGTGTGACGGGATATAGCTACCACGGCGTGCGGTACACTGTCGTGTATCCGCTGTTTCTTCTCCGCTGTATTTACAAGAACCACTGCCGCGTACGAAAGCCCCTGAGCCTCGTGTATTGTGAGTACGCGGGATCCCACACCCGATCCGTATCCCTGGTTTTTAAGGGATTCCTTTTCTACCTGAGTGTGTACCAGGTATAACGTGTTTGGAGGAGATTTGGGTATCCGCGAACCTGAGAAGCTTTTTAACTCAAGGGATCTCACACCCGACGCAGACGAATATATGCCACTGTACACAGTACTAAGAGCATATGCTACATCCATAGGGTTCCTGTGAGTGCAGAGAAGTTCTTGGCTAATAGCCACGACGTGTGTAGGGCGGTTGTAAATGAGGGGGAAGAGGTTGTCTCGGTCAATGAAGGGAAGTTGATTTATGTCACCAATCAGCAGAACTTCTTTGGCCTGAGTTATTCGGGCCGCCATCACAATGGCCCCAAAGTGATTCATGAGAGCCTCATCTACCATGATTCGGTGGCAGCTCTCTTGCTCTTTTAATCCGTTCACTAAAATGGATGCCATTGTTCGGACTTTGGATTTGACTAATCCTCCGATTCGGCAGGATAGTTTGCCTCTGAGGTCATTTGCTGCTTCAGTTGTTGTGGTGACGATTAAATCCCTTTCCGCTTCGAATTCGTTCATTATCCATGTAGTTTTGCCGCATCCCGGCACTCCATTTGTCCAGTGAAATGTCGGGGCATCCCAGCCCCCAAAGTCCACGCCGACCGGCCCAGGCTCCGAAATGGATCCCACCATTTCCAAGATCCCATCCTCCAACATAATCCTCGTGCACCTGGCAACAACCACTAAGGAGTCTTCAGGAGGAGTTTTAAATTTCACAACTCCCCGTTTATCCGATTCCTTCTCATCCAGAGACACAAACCCTGCGGTGGCGTTGTAAGCTGCCATACTACGACTTATAGAATCTCCTCTCAATACTCTCGATTTACTGTTGTCGTATATGACCGCCTCCGCAGCCTCGAGTCTATCATTCAGTAACAGCTCGTTACCCTGCAGATATGTCTGCAGGATCGTTTTGCAAGTTCGCAAGTTGACTTGTTTTGTTGCCTCTATTACTGCGACAAACTCGAGGAAGGCGTTTATGAGGTGGTCTCTGGGAGTGGTAGCATGGCGAAACTTCGGCGGAGAGACGTGACCCATGGCGGCTCTGGTTGGCGGTGACCTGGACTGGGCAGGATGCACCCGAGCGCTGTCGCCTCTCCCGCTAGTGGAGCCGGATTCACTCCTTCTGAAAGTCGACGAAATGAGACCCGCAGCTGTACATATGGCTGATGTTATTGCCCACATGTTGGTCCGTGAAGTTTGTTTTTTTATTTGTCTTTCGGTGTTTCGTTGCTGTTGCTGTAGAGCACTTTGTTCTGAATACCTGTGCTGCAGACGCTCCGAACCACTTGAAGAGCTAGCGATTGGTGAACCCTGGACCGTTCTTCTGAGGAAACTAAGGTCTTCACCCCTGTCCTCATAAACGATGACTTCATGCTGTTCTGAAGCGTGAATACAGCCCATGAGATCAGCTGTCTCTCCTCGCCGGAAAGCCACCACACCAGCATCCACGCTGATAACTCTAGAATATATGCCCTCTACTTTACCCCACTTACCTATACTGGTCAGCACCTTGCATGCTTGTTCAAAACAGGTTGTCGAATTGTTGCCAGAACATATTGCGATTGTTTTATTGCGCGTCCGCAACAATCGACAGCTTTGACCGACCAGTTTTGTTTCTGGCAGTGCTTCATAAAGTTTGCGCCTCATGCTTGTTTTGAAGGCGCTGCCATTTAACAGGGAGGCAAGGCCTGGCGAGATTGTTAGCCATTTCTGGTGAGCGCTAGTGCAGAAGGCGATCCCCAGTCTTTCGCTGCTGGTACTCATGAACAAAGCAACTCCCCGAATACGTATTCCTTTGGTACCGTGCTCTCCGTAAAGGAGAATTTCCCGCTCCTTAATTGTAATCCGCGGATCAGCCGTCGTTTCAAGGGGATTCCCGGGTTAGGCAAGTTTTACTAGGTTTTTTCAAAAAATCTCAGTAGTAGCACGGAGTCTAGAATTGTGCCCTGTATATGGCAACACGCTCACCCCCTATTACATGGGACTCATAACATAAATAGTGAAAAGTGGGTGTTATATTGTACAGTGGCATTAAATGCACCTCTGCCTACCCCTTCGGGGATAAAAGGCGTGATGTTATGTTATGTTATTTTTTAAACTGTTACCTTATATTATGATACATATCTTCAACTGGCTCATCGTCAGCGGGTCCTGGTAGCAAGGCATCCCTCCTGGGAGGCAGTTCCCTCAGAGCTAACATAGTTAGAGCTCCAGTCGACACTCGGGCTCCACTGCGCCAGAGACGCCAGCCCCAGGACAGTTCCAAAGCTTTGGTTAGGGTGTCATCTAATTCCATCTAGAAAAAGAAAAGGTACTGTGAATTGCAACTGCTAGCTAAGGAGGAGGCAGAGCACGCGAGGGAACGAAGCTCCTCATAACCCGGCCGTTGCGCTAGACACTCCGGGCATCGGGGATCGCAAGACGATCTTCAGCCACCGTAAGCACGGGCCCCGGGACGGCGAGCACGGGTGACTCGCCGCCCGGCCAGAACCAGGCCCGAGCGGATGGCGCCCAGCGGGCCGCGCGACACAAGGATACATCAGATTACCACGGCTACGGAGCCGCATAAAGCTTAACGGGTTACCTCGGCTCCGGCTCGAAGTGTAGGAGTAGGAACGCGGTGGTTTTTAGTCAGTAAGAGTCTGACATCCCCTCTCCCCTCACCCAGGCGGGAGAACGCATTGGATGATTATCCCCCCTCAAAAAAAAAAGTCTATAACATACCTCTGTTAGAAATTTTATTCCGATCGGTTCAGCCGTTTTGACGTGATTGAGTTATAAACATACACACGAACTTTCGCATTTATAATATTAGTGAATGTAAAGTTACCTCAGCCGGCAGCTTGTACAGTGAGTATGGAGCATCAGCGAGTTGCTGGTCAGCCAGGAGCCGGGCACACAGCCGGGGCCAGAACCCACACGGCACGTACGACAGCAGGAGCAGGCGGCGCAGGGCCCGGCCCCCCCTACCTGACACACACAGCTTTGGGGCGCCGTCCTCTGGAAGTAATGTGGGGAGGGTTTGGTATCGGATTTTCGATACCATGTTTGGGATCGGATATTCGATACTTCGTTTAAAGTTTGTACGTAAACATTTTGGGACTCTTTGATTTGTATGCTTTTTATAATAGAGGTCATAAATATTAATTTTTATAGCAATTAATAATGATTAATGATGTAAACTTGTAAGATGGATAAGATTTATTGAATTAATCCTAGGGAAATATTAAATAAAAGACGGAGCGCAATTCAACAACGACGAAACGTATATTGCCATTTAAAATAAAAAAAGCAATTCAGGTACAGATAATTTGACATCCATAGATAAAACAATAGATAAAATAAATGATATTAGTAAATGCGTTCATACTTCATATTTCGTCAATTAAAATACAAATGAAGAAATCACGAAAATGTGTTAATACATTTCGATACAATAGCGATTTTCGAAAAATTTTGTATGAAAGGTGCAATATTTTGTAAACATTTAGCTTTCAAAACGTAAGTAAGTATCGAAAATTCGATACCAATATAGTAATCACTAGCGGCCCGTCCCGGCTTCGCACGGGGGGGACTTAATCATTTACTTATTTCATTTATTTAATTAATTATTTTCTTCTTAAATAGGAACCTACCTATTTTGTTGTTGTTTGTTTTGGTTGAGGTAAAAGTTTGTTTTTAAATTGTTTTTTTTACATTTGAACCATTCATTAAAACGATTGTTATGGGTAAACTATAAAAGGTAGACATATGCTCTCGCGGACTTTTTTAAAAATAATGTTAAGATGAACAATTCATCTATAGAGCATTTTTGTATAACTTTAACTATATGCTCAGCGCACGCCACGGAAGGCCTCAGAAACGATACTTTTCCCCCGTTTTTAAAACATTTTTGGTTACTGCTCCACAACTATAGGACCTAGCGTGATATTATATAGCCTATGTTACTTCTGAATAATGCAGCTTTCTAATGGTGAAAAAATTATTGCAATCGGTCCAGTAGTTTTTGAGTATATTCATTACAGTATACAAAAATACAAATCTTTCCTCTTTATAATATTAGTATAGAGTATAGATAACACGATACTAACAATTTTTTATACTTACGTATTAAAGAAGGGGAGTCAGTCCCCCTACTATCGGGTAGAGGGGTGAGCTGTGGGGGCCAGGCGCGGCGGGGGGTGCCTCTGTTGGAGCTGCACCAGGAGCGGGAGCGCACCGGCAGCTGAGGGGGGGGGAAATGATGGGTTAGCGATATATGCGAGCGATGTGTGTAACGACGAAAGTTAAGCACCCCAACCCGCGGCATAGAACTAGATGGGTGACCATAACCTCACCTGTGGAGTTGCAGGTTCCAGCGGCGGTAGGAGCGGTGGTACGAGCAGGAGCCTGGCGTCCCAGCATAGCGCCAGCTCGAACTTGTTCAGCAAAGATACTCCGAGGGAACTGGCCTCGTCTCCTCTGGCTAGCATGGGAGAGGCCTTGAACACGTGGGCTAGGTCTTCTATCTTCATTATACCTGGTGATTAAACAACACAAATAATATTTAAAAGATATTGAGACATACTAAATTAACTAAACACGCTACTCATGAGGAAGAGCCCCTCTGTGGTTCGAAACTAGTAGAGCTTTTCTCAGTATACTCACGTGAGTAACCCGCGATTTTTAGATATTGTTTATGTTCATCATCATCATCAACAGCCTATAAATGCCCACTGCTGAGCAAAGCCTCTTCTCACACGGAGAAGGTTAGAGCATTAATCACCACGCTTGCTCAATGCGGGTTGGCGATTTCAAACTTATAATTAGAAATTATAAGCCCAGGTTTCCTCACGATGTTTTTCCTTCACAGTTTGTCAGTGGTGTCTAAATAATCTTAGAGAGTACATATAACTCGGAAAAAGTCACATTGGTACTTGCCGTTGGTAGGTTTCGAAACCGCACCCTCGTGCATGAAAAGCGAGCGTCTTAAACCTCCGGGCCACCACGACATACATATGTTTATGTTAATCGGTTCTAATGAGGTCTATTCCACCAATTAAGGCTTTACGTTTTACATTATATCCATAATGGAGGTAGTTGTGGGAACAATTAAATTATATTGTATCGTCATCAAGATTAAGAGTGTGTACCAAATATCTGATCGATCTGTCTAAATGTAAAATCACTTAAATATGATGTATCATAAAATAACAGAGTGTCTAGAAACGGTTTAATGTATTAAACACTATTTCAGAGTCTCTTTGAGTCAACATTATCATCAGCCTATGAGTGGCCACTGCTAGTCAAAGCCCTCTTCTCTGTGTGAGAACCTGGAGCTGTAGCCAAATGCCATTTAGCGCTTGTCTACATGTAGGATAGAAAACCAAATTATACGGAATTGACGCAAATTTTGACACTTTTCAGTGTAGTCCCCATACATTTTGATTTCTACTCTCTCTGTAGACAAGCGCTAAAGTGGCGTTTGGCTAAAGGCACTGAGTAGGTTACCTCTATCACAAATTCTCAAGCAGAACTTGGTGCTTACTCTTGAAACCAATCTCAATGTCAATGCAATGAAAACTCAATCATTATTCAATGTCAAAACTACACAACCACAATTGTAGCTGTTGAAATAGCATTCAGAGTACGGGATATAAAGCCAAACTGAATACTATTTAGTTCATTCAATATTCACGCAATACGGATGCAATGGGCGCTAGTGTTGCAACTCAAGAGTACGAAATTTCGCAATACCAATGTCGATCGATCGGAATTGGATTCAAGAGTAAGCCACCTTAACGTGAGGTTCAGAAGTGAGGTTCTTCATAAATCTTTGGTTTTAACTTAACCTATACATCCCCAAGCGGTCACCGGTGACCGCTCTCTACTAACTGCATTATAGACCTTATTTCCAATGTTTAGAGACTACTTTTGTATGAACAAATTTAGGGGATGAATTTCAACGGTTTAACTCGTCGAGTACCGGTTTTGCAGACACAATTATAGAACAATAGGTTGCGGTCACCGGTGACCGCTTGGTATTTGACAGTTTAAAGCGCCACCCGTAATATTTCCAGTCCTCGTCTATTGTTGCTTACCATTGTTAGCGAACGGGTTGATCTCCCTGACAGTGACGACGTGTGCCAGTACATCACAGAGCCACTGAGGCTTCAGGAAGTACAACTCTTTGAGGGTCGCGTCGTCGTAGTGGAGAAGGACTCCTGAGGAGAGGAAAATGTGGTTTAAAACATACTTTTAAAAGTAGCTATTCACGGGCGGTTTCGCCGGTCGCTGCTCGGCTCCTATTAATCGTAGCGTGATGTTTTATAGCCATAGCCTTCCTCGATAAATGCACTATCTAAGACAAAAATATATATTCAAATTGGACCAGTAGTTCCTGCGATAAACGCATTGAAACAAATAAACTCTTCACGTTTATAAATTACAAGTAGTTTTTTTTTATAATTGACTAGCGACCCACCCCGGCTTCGCACGGATGTAATATGCATGTATTATATATATAAACCTTCCTTAAGAATAACTCTATTTATTAAAAAAACCGCATCAAAATCCGTTGCGTAGTTTTAAAGATCTAAGCATACATAGGGACAGACAGACGGCGGATAGCGACTTTGTTTTATACTATGTAGTGATAGGTCGACGTTTGACTACTATCTCGTTTGGTGGTAGGCGATGATGCGGTCTACGATGGAGCACGTCGTCCCATAAGCAACCTATTCACTCGGGCCTTGAAGACACCCAGGTTTATACCCTTCAGGAAACACAGACTCTGGCAAAGAATTCCACTCCTTAGCAGTACGCACAAGGAAGCTTGATGCGAAGCGCTTCGTGCGTGTGGGTGGGACATCTACTATGAATCGGTGACGCTTCGCGGATTGTCTTGTGATTCCGGAGATTATCACGTTAAAAAAAAATAAACAAATATAAGTTTTTGATATTTGATTACCGTTTTCATGTAGGAACATAGTAGCTTGGTGCAGTTCAGCTGCATCGCGGAACATGCGATGATTCTTCTGTTGCATGTACTGAGTTACCTGAGACAAGAATTACAAAAATATAAGATGAAAATAGACAAGAAAATCTTGAGCCTCCTCCCGACCTGGGTGAGGCGAGAGGTAGTGTCAGACTCTTACTGACTAAAAACCACCTCGTTCGCACTCTTGCACCCGGACTGGAACCTACTGCGATCTCGGTGGGTAGGATAAATCTCTATGATGTGTTTCTGAGAAAGGTGTTAACTGTGGGAGAGCCATGCTCCGGCACTGCTGGGCCGGCTCGACCGGAGTGATACCACGGCCGAGCAGAAAACCGACGTGAAGCAACGCTTGCGTTTCTCCCCAATCCCTGAATCTCCAATAATCCCCAAAAGGCCAGTAACGCACTTGTAACGCCTCTGGTGTTCCAGGTGTCCATGGGCGACGCCGATTGCTTACCATCAGGAGATCCGTCTGCTCGTTTACCGACTTATGCCATAAAAAAACCTGCTAGATAGACACTATACTCACTAGTTTCCTATACTCATCATGGCGGAGTACTGGCTCGCGGAGATCGGCAGCGAGGGAGGTGACACACTCCTCTAAGGCGAGGTACGTCGCCGGGATACGCTGCTCTAGGAGGGGCTCCTTACTGCCTGGGGGAGAAATATATTATTAGTATTTAACGTAATGGCTACGTATCTGCGACTTTTCTGGTGTCCATGAGCTACGTTAAAGAAGATCCACTTGCACCGGTATCATCATCAGCCCGTGTTCCACTGCTGGACATAGTCCTCTCCAATGGCACGCCACTGAGCTCGGTATTCATCTCTTCTCATCCAACCACTGCCAGCCACCTTGCGGATGTCGTCACTCCACCTAGCTGGAGGGCGCCCTACACTCCGTATGCCTAGATGCGGTCTCCACTCCAGAACATGTCAACTACTTACTACATATTTTGTTTCGTACTCCATAACAAAACTAAAGGTTTTATTTGGGGATTTAGGGATTGGGGAGATTGGGGAAAGGGGGAGGGGACGTGATTAGAGAGATAAGGGAGGGTGGGGACCCCCCACCCTCCCTTATCTCTTCCCCAATCTCTCCAATTCCACCATTCTTCTTTCCCGGGGGGAGTATTGATTGGAGAGTTTGGAGAAAGGGAGGGGGCAATTGAGCCTCCTGATGATTATATTAATCAAATTTGAACCTCACCTGGTGGTTTGACGCTGAACGCCACCGAGTAGATAATGTCAGCTAACAGTCTGATGTTGTGACGAGTACTGCAGGATACCTGCAACAAACAAACAAATGTACAGAAAAACAGGCCATGGTATCACTCCGGTCATGGTATCCATTGACGGTGTTAATTACGTACTGTACCTATTATAATGACATCATATACTTTTTTTTTTTGTGAAAACTTTACAAATTTGCTATTACAATTTGATTGATTTTGACATTTGAATTTAACTAATTTATGACTATTTGATTTACATACTATTATTTTCTGTATCTTTTTTTCTTTTTTTTGTCGATTATTGATGTATAATTTGTATGACTAATTATTTGATTGCTTTATGAATGTGAAAACATATTTTTGACTCGTACCTACATATATTGACTGATTGTGAAGTTAATTAATACGTACAATGGCTGAGACATACCCAACATTTGCATGCCCAACGGGTAGAACAAAGAGATACAATATGTAACAAAATAAATAACACCTTAGTCACTAATTATGTACTACACCTCTGTTCAGCAAATAAAGACATTTGATTTGATTTGATTTGGTCGAGCCGGCCCATTCGTGCCGAAGCATGGCTCTCCCACACTTTGTATCACTCACGACTTGTTTGTTTTGAGGGGGAAAATCGTCCAATAGCTTCTCCCGCCTTGGGTTACGCGAGCGAGAGTGTCAGACTCTTACTGACTGAAAACTGTAGGAATTTATGAAATAAAGAATATTTGCAGCGTGACTTATAGTTTAATTAGAAAAATTCAGTTTTACAATCGTTCACAAGATGAATAACAAAAGGGGACAACAACGCCATCTATAACTGTCAAAATACAGGAACTAATGTGGTTGCGTTCCATTTCCAATAAAAACCACCCCGTTCCTAGCCCAGCAATCCGTTATAGGTCTCCGTATATGCATCAGTCCTACTGGGCCACATCTGTGGTGGTCTGATGGCTCCTTGTGGCGCGCGGTACTCGACGCGCCGTACGCTCGGGTCTGGCTTCCGTATACCCGAATATGTCTCATGATAGTTATATACATACAAATATATATATATATATATACAAATAAGCTTAAAATTATTATTTTTTTTTAGGTCTTTATAGGTCGACGTTTGACCACCATCTCGCCTGATGGTAAGCGATGATGTGGCCGACGATGGAGCACGCCTACCTATGAGCAACCTGTTCACTCGGGACTTGAAGATACCCAGGTCATATTTGACGGGAAACACAGCCTCTGGCAAGGAATTCCATTCCTTAGCGGTTCGCATCAGGAAGCTTGACGCGAAACGCTTAATAATAATCTCTAATCTTCAATCATAATGTTTTAACTCACACACGCACGGATTTTTTTTTCTTATCATCTTATAATATCTTCTGATTCACTTCGTTGTGGGAACCAAGACAGTTCTTTCTGTCCCTAGGACGTTGGACTTCAGTGTTCCGGTGTTTGCATGGTTGTATCTACTGTAGATCCTGGTGTACAGGAGTTGGGAGATATTGGGAGGTTGTGGCGAGATTGTCACACACACACACACTCTGCCAAAATATAGACTTACCTCAACAGAATCCAATACCCTGGGTAGTCCAAGCTTGTCAGCATCCGGCGCGCCCATGATAGAGGACCTGATCAGACGCTGGAGGACTTCAGGACTTTCACTCTCAGGTAGATTGCTCTGGAAGGAAAAAAAGGGGAAAATAAAGATTATTTACTGACTGGCTCTTTGGAAAGACTCGGCTACCGATGTAGCGTTTCAGTCTATCGAGAGAGTAGAAAACTAAATGTATGTGGATGACACTGACAAGTGTCAAAATTTACGTCAATCCCATATAATTTAACTAGCGACCCGTCCAGGCTTCGCACGGGTGCAATATGCATGTTATATACATATAAACCTTCCTTAAGAATCACTAAATATCTATTAAAAAAGTGCATTATAATCCGTTGCGTAGTTTTAAAGATCTAAGCATACATAGGGACAGACAGACGGCGGATTTTTTTTTAAGGGGGGAAAATCATCGAATGACTGCTCCCGCCTGGGTGAGGCGGGAGGGAGTGTCAGACTCTTACTGACTAAAAACCACCCCGTTCCTTCTCCTGCACGTCGAGCCGGAGCCCCGATTACCCGTTAGGTTCTCCGCGACAGACAGACAGCGGATAGCGATTTTGTTTTATACTATGTAGTGATTTTCTACTCTACAAGTAGCAGACAAGCGCTAAAGTGGCGTTTGGCTAAAGGCACAAAAATGCTACATCGTTGCGGGTGCCGCGCAACGTGATGCGGGTTCGATTCCCGCACGGAACAACTCTTGTATCCACAATCCACAGATTGTAGTTCCGTGTCAGTGTGTGTTGTGTATGTGAACTTGTATGTTTGTAAACGCACACACGATATAGGAGACAATACTAGTATGGGGGCAACATGTTAAAAACACAAGTCCAATATCAGGCTTGTATTATAAAAATGTAATTAGTTACAGTATTAGTACTGTTAAGGGATACTTACGTTAGCTACTTGATCATAATGTGTAGCTACCATGATGACAGGCGAACCCGGGGCGCGAGCTTGTATTGATCTGGAAATATATGAATAAAAATATATGGAATTGTAGTTGTGTAGATTCTCTGTAGTAGGAAGTCAGGAATTGTACCCGGCATATAGGCTCACCCCCTATTATACGGGACTCATAACATAAATAGTGAAAAGTGGGTGTTAGGTTGCCTGTCCATTGATGCGGAAAGAGACAGCGGAGCGAAGCTAGCGAGTATTGCGGGGCGGAGTTACGGACTGTGTCTGTCCATTGACGCAGAGCGAGGCAGCGGTGCGGAGCCAGCGAGTATTGCTGAACGGAGTAATGGACTGTCAAACTTCGGCGGTATACTATACTATCCTAATATCCCGAACCCCCGCCCCGCTCCCGAGACCGCTTCCCCGCCGCCGGCTCATTCGGCTGCCCCGCTCCGCCGCCTCGCACCGCTATCTCGCAGTTCACAATGCTACTACGCGTCGCTTCCCAAAATGTATGAATTTTTAAACTAGCTTATGAATCCCTTTCCACTAAAGCGGGGCGGAGATTTCATGCAGTCCTATTGGTTAATATTTCTTCGTTTCTCCGCTCCGCTGCCCCTCTCCCCCCTTACAATGTACAGTGGCATTAAGGGCCGTAATGTACACCTCTGCCTACCCTTTCGTGGATAAAAGACGTGACGTTATATTAAAAAAATACTTCTTAATTTTTTTTTTACTGTAGTACATATATTTAGGACAAGGTGAGCCGGCGACTTCGTCGGCTTGGAATAGTTATTCACAACTCCGCCCCAGTAGTTGATAGCATGATAATATAGTAGCCTATATGTTGACCCGACCTGTTTATACCCGACCAGTAATATTCATGCAAAATTTGAAGTAAATCCATGCAGCACTTTTTGAGTTCATCCCGGACATACATACAGAGAAATAGACAAAAATTTAAAAAGAAATATTTTTGGTTTTGGTACCGACTGTAGATCACGCGCAAAGCATTCTTTAAAATAATATTCGATGTATAGTTTTTAGATGTACACTTTCGTTTTATAGATAAATATAAAAATAATAGTTACCTGAGCCAGTTAAGTGCCCCGGCGAGTCCCTTCCTCCCGTCTGTGACTCTCCACACCACGAGGTATAAAGACCTCCGGGAGAGGAAGTACTGGTGGGTGGCGTAGTACCTGTGTGGGCGAAAAATATTGTATAAATTGTAAATCCTTATAATTATCAAAAAATCTATAGTTTAAGGCCCCAAACAGACTAACATTTCAACTGCAAATTGCAGTTCGGATAGAAACAAAGAAAAGAAAGAAAGAATAGAAAGAAAAAGAAATAAAATATGTTTATTACGCCACGACACATACGCAGACAATACAAGAACACGTAAAAATAAGTACATGGTGCGTCGCTAAGTGTGTGATTTTTAGCACCAGCCTGTTTAATAACGTTACATAATGGGGTACCGCACCTCCACCCACCAGACGGCTCCAGCGTGGGTGCAGTTGACATGACTGCAATAGAACTGCAATCGTACTGCTCGTTCAGTTTGCAACAGTTCGGTCACGACTGCAATAGAACTGCAATCGGACTGCTCGTTTGGTTTGCAACCGTTTGGTCATAATGCAATAGAACTGCAATCGGACTACTCGTTTGGTTTGCAACCGTTTGGTCATAATGCAATAGAACTGCAATCGGACTACATGTTTAGTTTGCAACCGTTTGGTCATGGCTGCAATAGAACTGCAATCGGACTACTTGTTTGGTTTGCAACCGTTTGATCATGACTGCAATAGAACTGCAATCGGACTACTTGTTTGGTTTGCAACCGTTTGGTCAGGAACTGCAATAGAACTGCATTCGGACTGCTCGTTTGGTCATGACTGCAATAGAACTGCAATCGGACTGCTCGTTTGGTTTGCAGTTAAATGGCAGTTGTGACACGACTGCATTCAAACTGCAATTTGCGGAGATTTATTTATTTATTTATTTTATTTATCTATTTATGCACAACACACAGACAGTACACAGGAGAACACATATATAAATATTTTGGAGGTACATAGGTACTACATATTCCCGAAGGAATCTCTTCCTGCAGTCCTTCGACAGGAAACACGGTAAAAACAGAGACACTGTGCGTAACATGACATGAAATGTATTAAATAAATAGATCACAATAAAATACATAATCCTATACATACATATGATAGATACACATCAAATAATACACATATTAGAGTATATTACAAATAAACATATTATACATACCTATATATATATATATATGACACTAATTTGAACAAGATGAGGAAAGGTAGTGCTCCCTTACGAGTCTTTTAAAGATTGGGATGGATTTAGAATCACGGATATTAGGTGGTAGGGAATTCCAAAGTCGCACTGCATGAACAGTGAAGGAATAGGTGTAAAAATCAGTATTGTGTGAGACAACAGAAAGATTAGATTTAAGATGAGATCGGGAAAGAGCCTCAGGAGGGCGGGCAAAGGAAAAACGTTCACGAAGGTAAGAGGGATAATCGGGATTAAAAAGTATATTGAAAAGAAGACATAAGATGCGAGTGTTCCTGTGAAGTCGGATTTCGAGCCACTTGAGCCTTTTGCGAAATTCAGAGATATGATCGTACTTTTTTAAACCAAAGGCAAAGCGTATACAGACATTTTGCAAGCGCTCAAGTTTATTTAGAAGCTCCTTATTAGAAGAGATATTTTAGATTGAAATTGAAATGCGGTCCGTTTGTTTAGAGCCTTACCCGACTGTCGCGCGGCGAAACAAAATGAGCAGTTTAAAAAATTTTTACATAATTACGGAGATAATGAAAAGTATAATACTGACTCTTGCTGTCCCCCGAAGTCCCAGGTCCGGAAAGTGATGGGTCCCCGCGTGGAGCGATGTTTCTCATACACCCATGTGCCGATATCTACTCCAACAGTGGACACATTCCCACGGCGAGACGACTTGTTGCCCATACGTTTTGCCCAGTGCTGGAGAAAATAGAATCAGTGTTTATAACAAGTGAAACAAGTGAATTTATTTCAGCAAATAAATACAAGGCAGCACTTTTACACGTCAATTTTATTAAGCGAACGATTGAGGTCGACATTTCCTAATTGACTATTCTGAGAACCTCAACAGCTTGAGTATTCTGACGACACTACGCATGTGTCGGTTTACAATCACCTCAATTAATAGGTGAGGCTGACTGATTCGACGAACAATACCAACCTAAAGAACATTTGAGTAGGCCGCACAAATACTCAAACTGACAGAATATGGGTAGAAGGGAAATAGCGAGACGAAGTATCTGACTGTCACTTGTACTAACAATTGTAAAAAGATAAAAAATGTTTAGAATATGTTAAAACCTGTCTATCTAAGAATATGTTACAAAGTGTAGATTCCTATGGAGAAGAACGAGCAAGAAACTCCACAGATTACTCTTTATCAATTCATTAGAAACTCTAAATATGGGCTCGCCATGCCCCGAGCCTGCAGTGTTCGACCGGAGTGATACCACCAACGAGCTGGACACCATACTGACACTACCGCAGGGGGGCAGGCGTGGCAGTGACGGCGGTGGAGCCCCTAAATATCGCCCCCTACCCAATCTCCCGCCACGTCTCTTGACGTTGAGTGGGCTCCACTCAGTAGTAAGTTTTACACACCGCTCGTCTGACATGCGGCAGATATGACCAGCCCAGTTTCACTTCAAGCCTGCGGCTTTATGACCAACATCAACGATTATAGTTGTGGAGCGCAACGTGGTGTTCCTAATTCTGTAGTAAGGGAAAAATCCCAAATTCCCTAGTTATTTTCCCCGAAAAGCTAGGGGCCTCTTAAAGGTTTCCCTCCGTCAACAAAAATAAAGTGTGTGTACATACCTCAGTAGGCTTCCTCCGATGTTGTATCGAAGACTCTTGTCTTAAACATTCTAACAAGCTCGTCTTGCCGATACCCTGAATAAACATAAGAAATAAATAATGGGAAATACTTGAACAAAATTTCAAAAATTAACTAAAAAAAGTGGGTTGCTCATGTAAATATACTGAGACCAGGAGGTCTACTCTGATTCGACGAAAAACGAAGTTTCGGACGAAACTTCGAACATTACCTACCACAATGGCATTTGTTACGAACGAAAAAGGAATGAAACAAGCCAGAAATTAGTATGAGATGTACTGTTTGACATCGATATTTTCGGAACCCTACTCTAATTGTACAATCCGCACGAACGAAAATTCGAGTTTGACAGATTATTCTTCGGACGTTTAATGTCATTTCGACGAAACCAAAATAGTTATCGTTTGATTTTCGTTTGGGTTAAATTTATTGAAAAATGAAGGAAAGTAATTATAAGTCTTCGTTTTGTCACGGTTTCTTTGTAGGGCACCAAAGGAACTACTTAAATGACGATAAAAAATCAATGTACAGTCAGCTCAAATAGTTTGTTAACACAAACCTATATATTTTATATGTCTATGAGAGTTAGTAACATTTAGGGTAATCAAATACTTATTTGAATACCTTATGTATTGTACATAAATGTTTCATGTGTAATGTTTTATTTTAAAACTAATAATACCGCTTGAAAAATTAACTTAAGTATTGCTAATATATATTTTCGCTATTCTTTCACATCTATTAATATACCAATATTTATAGATAAGATAAATTCTTTCAAAAATATATTGTTAATCATCATAACACGAAATAATTTAGTCTCTTCAAATTCTAATGTAGACATTTATAATTTTTAAACTGACTGTACTAATATAATACGAATAAATTTGGTTGTCATTATTTTATACATAAATGTCAATAAATGACAATAAAACAACATTCTAAAACTTTTTAATTTGGTCGCATAATAAATTTCTGAAAGGAGGTTCTTATCCTGTTTAAGATTCTCCATCTTAAACGTTAATATTAAAAGATTATTCATGATTTTCTTGATGATTATGTGTGCTAAGCCATGGCATTATTATTTTAGTAATATAATTACTTAAAATAAAATTTTATATTTAATTTTGAATATAAACCTACTAATTGCATATTTATTTATCTTCACTTCATTCGTTCATTGTAGTTCACGAAAGTTGTCTATGGTTCCGAAAACGTTGTTTGCCGCCGCAAATCAAACGAAACTTCGCATTCGAGAACCGGAATAGACCTACAGATCTACTAGTTTCGAACAGAGGGGCTCATCCTAATTCCTTCCTCCTTCCGCCGTGACCGCGCGGGTTTTTAGTTAATTTAATATGTCTCACGATAACTATTACAAAAACAAGATTTCAAATATTTCTTTTATTTTATACTAGCTACTAGCGTGATGTTTTATAACCTATAGCCATCCTCGATAAATGAACTATCCAACACAAAAATAATTATTTAAATCAGACTTGTGGTTACGCAGATTAGCGCGTTCAAACAAACAAACAAAAAAACAAACTCTTATTCTTCCGCTTTATATAGTAGTGCCTATACCTCTAAGATTATTTAAAACTTGCTCATGGGGAAGAACCCCTCTGTGGTTCGAAACTAGTAGAGCTTTTTTCAGTATATTCAAGTGAATAACCCGCGATTTTCAGTTAATTCAAATTCAAATTCTTTATTGCGTTCCACGATGTTTTACTTAGGTGGTAACATAGGATAATAGAGGTACAGTTCATTGTGGACCCTGTCGGGCACAGCAAGGAAAAATATAATTTTAATACAAAAAAAAACTACAAACTAGCATTACAGAGTCACAATATATTACATAAACAATATTAGAGCATTTTGATATAATTTATACGAACAAAAAAAAAAATTCAGTATGTCTCACGATAGTTATGATAAAAATATGCAATAAATGCATTCTTTGCATCTTTAATAGGTTGGTGAACCAAGTTGCATTACTGATAAGTACCAATGTGACATTTTCCGAGTTACATGCACTTCCTAAGATTATTTAGACACCACTGACGAACGGTGAAGGGAAACATCGTGAGGAAACCTGGGCTTATAATTCCTAATTATAAGTTTTAAATCGCCAACCCGCATTGAGCAAGCGTGGTGATTAATGCTCGAACCTTCTCCGTGTGACAAAAGGTCTTTGCTCAGCAATAACATTGTGACAATGATGGTGGAGACAGAATAGCCAATTGAATCTCACCTGTAACCCAACGAACATAAGCTTCATTCTTGTGTACGGCCTCGCTTCCTGGAGGACGGATTTAAGGTAACCCACAATGTCCATGCTCTTATACCGGCCACATTGTAACATGGAGCGCAGTGGATCTTGCAAGGTGCACCCTACTGTGTTGAGGTTCCAGAGACGGGATAGGAGACCCATTTGTGGGGGTAGGTCTGTTATATCTGTTAAAGAAATATAATAAATAAAAATATCGTGTGTAAGTCGGTCCATCTGTTTAGGAGTTAAAAGATTAACAAACATCTCTCTTGGCGACTGGGCCACCCAGTTGTACAGTCTCTTTTTGTGCCTTTAGGGTTAATTCATTCTGTCTCCTGCAATAATTCACCGAGGGAAGTGGAAACTATAGTTTTTTTTCTTCTCCTCTTATAATATCTTCTGATTCACTTCGTTGCGGTATCCAAGACAGTTTTTCATGTCCCTGGGACGCGCCGGACTTCAGTGTTCCGGTGTTTTCATGGTTGTATCTACTGTAGACCCTGACTTATAAGTATTGCAGCGGTTTTGGGAGCAAAGGGCGGACTTGTTCCATAAAGAAAAAACATCTCTCACTCGCTTGGTTTTTCTTTATTACATACACACTCTTTCTCTCTTTCCCTCTATCTCTGTGTCTCTCACTCTCACACACATACAAGCGTGGAGAGAACAATAAATAAGATTAAAATTCAAGTAGACAAGTAGGTAGTAACATACTGAGAGAAGTCATTACAGTCTAAAACTCATTGTTTACACCATTTGAAAAGTCTTCAAATATCACCAGAAAGTTGTGTAAAGTCATAAAAAGTCACAAGAAGTCGTAAATAGCATTACAAAGGCTTCAGTAAGTTACAGAGTGATAAAAAGCCTCCAAAGGATTCATAAGTCACAAAAGACACTTAAAATCACAAAGAAGTCGTTAAAGCTACAAATAGTAACCAGGAAGTAACAAAAACCACAAAATGTCACTAAAACCCCAAAATGTCACTGAAACCCCAGAATGTAACTAAAACCCAAAAATGTCATTAAAACCACAAAATGTAACTAAAACCCCAAAATGTCACTAAAAAGTAAATAAGAATCACCGGAATGTCGCAAACTGTCACTAAAAGGTTATAAAATGTCACTGCAAATGTCACATAACCTCCAAAATGTCAACGGAATGTCACAAAACCCCCCAAAATGTTACTAAAAGGTGATAAAACAACATCAGAACGACACAAAATCCTTCAAAATTTCAACGGAGTGCCTCAAAAAGTCGAAAAATGCACCTTACCTTTATTTCCACTGATGTTAAGTACGGACAGGTTGGTGAGTTCATGTATAGCTGGCGGTATACCGCGGAGCAGGTTGCAGGACACGTCCAGCATCGACAGGAGGGGGAACAGAAGGCGGCCTTTGAGGGGGGAGCCTGTGTTCTGGAAGAGAAGAAAAGTTTTAAAATTACCCGCCTCGTCCCCAGTCTCCCCAATCCTTGATTCCCTACAATCCACCCCAAAAGGCCGGTAACGCACTTGTTACGCCTCTGGTGTTTCGAGTGTCCATGGGCGACGGCGATTGCTTACCATCAGGTGATCCGTCTGCTCGTTTACCGGTTTATGCCATAAAAAAACTAACTAGTAAAATTTAGCACCTTTTTGAATTTTGCATAAAATGGCGAGTTGTCGCGACATATTTTATTGCTATTTATTTCTTTTAAATTTGTATGATAAATAGAACTAAGAAACTAAGCATAAGATGAATCATAAGTTTATTATTATTATTAGATACTAGCAAACCCGGCCGAACTCCGTTTCGCCACCAGATGGCTTCGCTTTATGTAACATTTCGTTTGGTGATTTTCTTTCTTTTTTTTGTGCATTTTCTTTGCTATAAACCTCACGGAGCCCGAGACCTTTCCAACGAATGCAAAACCCAGGAAATCGGTTCGTGCGTTCTGGAGTTATAGCGTCAGGAAGGAAAACCCGACTTATTTTTGTATAGTAGACTACAACAGAAGTGAAAACAATATATTTTTCAGGAGACAATCGTTTATATACCCATTCGTCATCATCATCAGTGGTGGAGTCCTCTTGCGCGGCAGATGACAGTCCATCATCGTCTGTCGTCAGCTGGATACGTGTCAGGAGGTTATTGGCTAAGATCTGGAACAAACAGGAATTATAGACAGTAGTTCTTGTAGTGTTTGTCCAGGCAATGGATATAGGATGGTAAACAGTGACTCGTGTAGTGTAGAGATTGATAGTATTATACATTTTCATTAGGGGGAGGTTAGAGGGGGTAAGAGGGGACAGAGTGAAGTAGAGACTTATTTTTATAGCGCAAAATACAGGTTTAGTTATCACTCGACCAACGAGGTAAAGTCCACCCCATCTCTCTATCTATCTAGCCTCCCACATCATTTATTCTATATCCCTGTCTCTCCCTTTAACCAACTGTCTCTTTTCACCCTTATCCCCCTTACCCCGTCCCCCTCTTTTTATCTCCCTCTCCCTTACCACCGCTTCTTTTTTCTCATGATCACATCTCACTCACCAGTGTCCTCAGTCCCTCCAGCCTAAGATGTCTCCTGGCGACACATGCGGCGCTAAGTAGTTGTGACCTCACGGACCCTCCGGAGCGAGGTCTGGACCTCACATTGTTGCCAGAGTTAGGACAGAAACAGGCTAACGGATCGCCTTCTGTTGAGCCGAAACTTTCCACCTGGAAAACGGAGTTTTGGTGAAATTTTGGGTCAAACGGGTGCAAAGTCAACCGAGTTATTTGTACTAGCTGTTGCCCGCGATTTCGTCCGCATACAATACGATTCTTGATTTATCCCATGGGAGCATTTAATCGGGATAAAAAGTGTCCTATCACCTAATTCACCCTATACCCTGCCTGTATGCCAAATTTTCATTAAAAATTCAGTAGTTTCAGCGTGATTGACGGACCAACATCCGAACAAACAAATTTATTTCTAATTATTTCTATTTTATTTACCTCTATAATAAAACTAATAGAAGTGAATTCCACCCGAAATTCGGAAATGATTCCGTACGCGCTTCAAAGAGCCATCAGACCACCACGGATGGAGCCCAGTAGGGCTGATGCCGATACAGAGTCGTGGAAAACTTAACGCGTTACGGGGCTCCGGCTCGAAGTGCAGGAGTAGGAACGGGGTGGTGTTTAGTCAGGAAGAGTCTGACACTTTCTCTCGCCTAACCCAAGGCGAGAGACCTCATTGGATGATTTCTTTTCCACCCACAAAAAAAGTTCGAAAATGATCTTAGGGTCTGGCAGACAGGTAAGACGAGTACAAGAATCCAAAATGAAGACAAGTAGCCCGGGTATCGATATATATTTTTTTTTTAAATTGGACAAGCCCGCCACAATCTCCCAAAACCGCTGCAACTCCTGTAAGCCAGTATCTACAGTATCCGGGTATCGATATATGTAAGGAGAAAGTAATAAGTCCACTTTGGTTGATACTCGACATAAACATACCGACGCAAAATATAAAACTAAAAATTTGTTCGCCCCAACAAAATTCGACCTTATAACTATAAATATACAGTACTTACTTGCGGTAGACTGGGCCAGCACGTAATCTCGTTGTGGCTGAGATCCAACTGCCGTAGACTTGTAGGATATGACGTCACATATGACATCGATCTGTTAAACAAATAAAAAATCATCATCATCAGCCTATAAATGCCCACTGCTGACCAAAAGCCTCTTCTCACACGGAGAAGGTTTGAGCATTAATCACAACGTTTGCTTAATGCGGGTGCGATATCAAACTTATAATTAGAGATTATAAGCCCAGGTTTCCTCACGATGTTTTCCTTCACCGTTTGTCAGTGGTGTCTAGATAATCTTAGAAAGTACATATAACTCGGAAAAAGTCACATTGGTACTTGCCGTTGGTAGATTTTGACTCTCACTTTTATGCATGAGAAGCGGGTCTTAAACTTCCGGGCCACCACCAGGCGACCTCGACGACGAAGACGAAAAAGAAGGTAGTATATTTTTAATATTCATATAATAAATGCATAAATGAATGGCATTTCATTCACATATTATTATTCTTATTTTAATTTTTTTTATTTAATTAAGTGTAATAAACACTTCTAAATATATCCAACCTGGTCCTAAGTGTAACAAACGCCCTTCTAAATATGTTTAAACCTGGTCCTAACTGTTACAAACGCTTTAGTAAATATATTCAAACCTGGTCCTGACTGTAACAAGCGATTTAGTACATATATTCAAACTTGGTCCTAACTGTAACAAACGCTCGTCTAAATATATTCAAACCTGGTCCTTAGTGTTACAAACGCTTTTGTACATATATTCAAACTTGGTCCTAACTGTAACAAACACTTTTATAAATATATTCAAGCCTGGTCCTAAGTGTAACAAAGGCTCTTCTAAATATATTTTAATCTGGTCCTAAGTATAACAAAAATCTGAAAACCGCATCAAAATCGGTTCAGCCAATCGCGAGATAGTAGCCGACAAACATACACTTATACGCACATGGAATTGAGAACCTCTTTCTTTTTTTTTTTTAATGTAGTTCATAATTTGGTAAAGAACGTACCGAAGCGAATTATATGCCATATTGAGCCGGGTGAGGTTGGGCGCCCTGCAGGCGAGGGCGCAGGGCACGCAGGTGAACTGGTTGTGCGCCAGGTTGAGCGCGGCCAGCGCGGAGCCCCCGCGGCCCGCGCCCGGCGCCGCGCCCTCCACCACGCCGCGCCACGTGTGCGCGCGACGGGCCTCCGACCAACTGGACATATTGTACCACGGGGACTACAGGCACATAGTTCACTTGAATATAGTACAGAACTGTTTTATTTTAATTTTATTTTAACAATCTATTCAAAATGTCTAGTAAAGTCACAGAAAACCGACGTGAAGCAACGCTTGCGTTGTGTTTCGTCGTGTGAGTGAGGTTACCGAAGGCCCAATTAGCCTCCCCTTCCCCAATGTCCCCAATTCCTGAAGCACCAACGATCCTCAAACTCCTAATCCCCAAAAGGCCGGTAACGCACTTGTAACGCCTCTGGTGTTCCAGGTGTCCATGGGCGACGCCGATGGCTTACCATCAGGTGATCCGTCTGCTCGTATCGTATATCAGCTTATGCCATAAAGCATGTTTTTTTTACATTTAGTTGTTTTAAACTAATTTTAATTAATTGTTCAAGAATTAAGTAGAGGTAGACAAATACGAAATCTGAGTTATAAACAATTTATTTTCGACTGAGGAATCATTTAAATTCCAAATTGATTATTATGAATTAATTAAGTTCCGAGTTTAGACATCTATTAGACTATAAATATATTTTTAACTTACACTGCATTCCCAGCGCGGTTGGTTAGCACGGGAATCGAATCGCTCTCATCATCATCAGCAGCCTCCGACTCACTGCGCTCTATTGATGGACTTCTTGATGATGATTTCTAAATAGAGATGTGTTCTGATATTAAATCATACTCAAATTAATAATATTATTCCTATTCATTTATTCATTCATTCACTCACCCACCCACTCACTTCACTAACTCACTCAATCAATCACTCACTCACTCACTTCACTCACTCTATCAAACAATCACTCCCTCACTCGCCCGCACGTTCACCACACTCACTCATTTCACTCACTTCACTCACTTCACGCACTCATGAACTTTACTCATTCACTCCCTTACTAACTCATTTCACTCACTTCATGCATTCGCTCACACGCTCACTGACTCATTTCACTCACTCATGCATTCGCTCACTCGCTCACTGACTCATTTCACTCACTTCATCCCTTCACTCACTAACTACTTACCGATTGCATAGCTAAAGCGAACTGCGCGCTTCCAATGGAGGGCGAAGCGCTGAGTTGGGGCGAAGTCTCCGACGGAGACGCCAGTTGTTGTGGACTGTTGCATTCTGAATTACTCTGTAAAGATGTTAATAATACTGTAAAAATATTCAAAATTCTTGCTATTACTATATTTTCATACATGTTTAGATAATTGTCTACCTCATTGGCCAAGTGGTCGCAAATGCGACTGCCGAACAAGAGGTCTCGGGTTCTATTCCCGGGTCGGGCAAAGTATAACTGGGATTTAAAAAAAAATCTCTGTAGTAGAACGTAGTCTGCAATTGTGCCCGGTATATGGCAATAGGCTCACCCCCAATTACATGGGACTCATAACATAAAAGTGAAAAGTGGGTGTTACATTGTACAGTAGCATTAAGTGCCGTAATGTGCACCTCTGCTTACCTTCCGGGGAGAAAGAACGTGATGTTATGTGACTTAGATAATTACTGTACTCAATTGCTGGTAATTGGGCTGCCGGTAACATCACTCACACGACGAAACACAACGCAAGCGTTGCTTCACTATCGGTTTTCTGCTCGGCCGTGGTATCACTCCGGTCGAGCCGGCCCAGCAGTGCCGAAGCATGGCTCTACCACACTTAGACACAATCTACCAAATTTGCCTACCTGAGGTCCAGTAGGCAGGTCTCTCAAATGATTAAGAGCAGCGTTAAGGTCTCTGAGTGCTGGAGCCGTCCACATGGCGGCCGGCAGGGCGCGGAGCTTGTTGTTCGAGACATCCAGCGTTGTCAGTGCTGGGAGACGGAATAACGAGGCTGGGAGCTCTTCTAGGCGATTGTCCTAGAAATACAAGAACAAAGATGATCTACACTAATGTTATAAACTATAGTTAGAATTTTAATTAGATTCCAGATTTGACAATAGCTACTGTTATTTTGTGATATAATGATACCACATATAATAGTGTAGTGATGAACACAAAAATCGATAAACAATCAGTGTGTGTGTTTTATAATAAATGTTACAGAAAGTGACAGGATAGCGATAGCGATGACGGCGACAATTTATAAAATAAATTATTACCATAATACATCTACCTGTTTTATTTGTCATGTTCCTTCATGATTACATTTTTTTATTTATTTAACACACAATTATAAAAGAAAAGTCTCAGATCGTTAATTAATCGTCAAAACTAAATTATCGGTTCAGAAATATTTAATTTCCTGATATACTTAGTTTACGGGAGTAAAATTATAAACGTGAAGAATCGATCTGGAAATATTCCATTTCCATATGGAATAATTTCGCAACGTCACTATTTACTGCTTGTCAAATCTGGAATCGAATTGGAATTCCGAGTATAGTAGACCTTGCCTCAGTATATTCACGTGTGTAACCCGCGATTTTTAGTTTAAATAGAATATTATTCCTGTTTTATACCATGGGAGCATTTAATCGGGATCACCTAAGTCAGACCATATCCTGCCTGTATACCATCAAAATAAGTTCAGTAGTTTCAGCCTGATTGATGGACAAACATCCAAACAAAGAAACTTTCACGTTTATAATATTAGTGTGACAATGTGATGCAAAAGTTTGTGAGTTTGTGTATTTCAGTGTTTGTGTATAGAGGTATATTTGTAACTCAATTACATCAAAACGGCTGAAGGGATCGGGATGAAATTTGAAACAGGGTAGAAATGCAATACAAGCTATTGCTTTTCTCACTTATAAGAATTTTTCTTACCTGTAAGTAGACTTCTTGCAACACAGGTGCGGAGTACACCTCAGGTCGGGCCTTCTGTTTCTTTTTCTTCTTCTTAGTATCAAGATCTTCTTCGAAAGGATCTTCTGATGTGGGAAGACGTTCCAGCTTGTTTTGAGCTGCGTTTAAGTACCTGTGGAATTTTTATAATAAAAATCGTGAGACATACTAATTTAACCAAGCTGCTCGACATCGCCGCGACCGCGCGTCTGCTCATGAGGAAGAGCCCCTCTGTGGTTCGAAACTAGTTGAGCTTTTCTCAGTATATTCACGTGAGTAACCCGTGATTTTAGTTAACTTAATATGCCTAATATAAAATATAAAATGCCAAAAATAAAAAATAATATAAGGTAGATGATATATAGGGTAGATGCCTAATGTTTATTTTAATGTCCGTCAGGTAGATTATTTTAAAACATTAGACACGTATTTTTTATTTTCTTACGGAAACAAATATGTGGTATCGAATCGACAATATATTGATTTTACATATACGTCACTTCTATGTACATTTTATACGTAGAAATGACGTTTTAGCCCCCACTCCTAAACTTTGATTCGTTTTATTTAAGTATAGTTTTATTATACCACACATTAAAAAATTACGTGTTTAGACACGTCAAGACATATTAGTATTTCTTCATTAGGTAACTGACGGATTAAATAGATTTCTAATTTATTGTGTATGGTTTGTTAAAATACTACTAATGATTAATAATATCGAAGATCAGGTTCGATTCCCGTTTCGGATAATATATTTCTGTGGGTACTAAAATTCTCATCAGTAGTCCTATACATAACATAACATCACGCCTTTTATCTTAAGGTTTTTTTTTAAGGGGGATCCCCGAAGGTTTAGGCAGAGGTTTACAGCCACTGGACTATATAACATCCACTTTTCACTATTTATGTTACGAGTCCCATGGGGGGAAAATCATCGAATGACTGCCCCCGCCTGGGTGAGGCGGGAGGGAGTGTCAGACTCTTACTGACTAAAAACCACCCCGTTCCTTCTCCTGCACGTCGAGCCGGAGCCCCGGTAACCCGTTAGGTTCTCCGCGACTCCGAATCGGCATCGGCCCTATTGGGCCCCATCTGTGGTGGTCTGATGGCTCTTTGAGGCGCGCGCGGAACGCTCGGCGCCGTACGCTCGGGTCTGTTTCTGGTCGGACGGGGAGCCACCCATGCTCGCCGTCCGCAGGCCCGCGCTTACGGTGGCCGGAGATCGTCTCGCGATCCCCGACGCCCGGTGTGTCCTTCGCGATGGCTGGGTTGCGAGGAGGCAGCGCTTCGCTGCCTCACGCGTCCCGCCTCCTCCTTAGCTAGCATGACTGCTTCGCAAAAGGAGGAGACGGCATCCCAGCCCCCCTCGCTCCGCATCATGGCCTGCACTAGGCCCGGACGCGAGAGGTCGCCATCGCCGATCACTTCCCTGAGGACACGGCGGTGCTCAGCCCACGCAGGGCATTCTCCCACCGTGTGTTCCACCGTGTCCTCAGGGCGGTCCTCGCAGTGATGACACCCGGGCGTTTCCTCCCGCCCCATCAGACACAGGTACCTCCCGAAACTTCCATGTCCGGTGAGGACCTGCGTCAGGCGGTAGGTGAGGACGCCGTAGCGTCTCTCAAGCCACTCCTCAAAGAGGGGACTTACCGCTGCGATGGCAGCGAGCCCAGAGTCCCATGTAATAGGGGGTGACCAATAGGCCATTTACCAGGCACAATTCCAGACTCATTCCCTAGAGTATTCTTTGCTTTATTCTTTAGTTGCCTGCCATATAAAGCATACAAATATGACATAATCATAAACCCGACAATTCATCTTGGAGCACACAGTAACCACTCGTTAGCCGACTGATCGCAAGTGCGACTGCTGGTCAAAGAGTCTCAGGTTTGATTCCCGGGTTCGACAAATTATTATTAAGTTTTTAAAAAGTCTCAGTAGTAGCACGGAGTCACTTTTTCTCCTTCCAACTCACCTCAGACTCAGCATGGTGAAGAGTTCAGGCGGCAGCACCCTGAGGTCGTTGCTGGAGACGTCCAGCCTAGTCAGTCCGTGCAGCGCGGCTGAACTACTGCCGAGCTTGGAGTTTACACGGAGACAGGCAGCTCGCACCCAAGACATGCTGAAAGGTGGTGTATTTTTAGGGGAATAAGGTTCAGTTTTGCACCATTGTATTGAAATAATCAGCAGCTGTAGCCAAATGCCACTTACCACTTGTCTATTTGTAGAATAGAAGACCAAATTATATGGAATTGACGTAAATTTTGACACTTGTCAGTGTCATCTCCATACATTTAGTTTTCTACTCTCTCGGTAGATAAGCGCTAAAGTGGCGTTTAGCTAAAGGTACTGGTGAGAATGCATGACTTGACTTGCTGATAACCTATTTTTGCCGGTTCGACCGGAGTGCCACGGCCTCACAGAAAACCGACGTGAAGCAACGCTTGTGCTGTGTTTCGTCGTATGAGTGAGGTTACCGGAGGCCCAATTACCTCCCTCCCTAGTCTCCCCAATCCCCGAAACCCCCACAACCCTCAAATTCTCAATTCCCAAAAGGCCGGCAACGCACTTGTAAGACCTCTGATGTTCCGTGTCCAGGGACGACACCTATTGCTTACCATCAGGTGATCCGTCTGCTCGTTTACCGGTTTATCCTATAAAAAAACAGTCCTATTTATATCAGGGTACGGTTCAGTTTTGCCAGGCTAATCATAGTTCAGTAGACGTTTAGGATTTTCAACCTGATTAGAACTCATGACATCCTAAAAGCGACCTAGTGTTTAGAGTGGTAAGGATCAATTTCGTAAATTTATTGATATATTGCGTGATATATTGCGACACTCTAAAAGCAACCTAGTTTTTAGAGAGATATGGTTCAGTTTGCTTTAGCTAAGCTCTATTTGTATTATAACTTTCGTGAGACATACTAAATAAATTATTATGTTTTCGGCTTACTCACGTAATAATTTATATAGCGAAACTCAAATAAATTGAGACATGGAGCTTGATGATATTTAGCGACATGTTAAAATCAAATTTTGTAATTGATTCTTTTCCGTATAAGAAGAGGCTTTGGTCACCACTCACCAGTGGCCACTTATACGCTGTTGATGATGAGCACCTACCGTATAGTAGCAAGTTGTGCCCTCAGTTCCCTCCAGTTGACCATGACGGCGGTGGAGGGACACAGGGCGGAGTACGTGAGGGTGGAGTCCCCCGCCCTGTCGCTGAACAGAGCCTCCGATATTGTGGACTTGTTTAATTTGTAATCCGGGTCTGGGTACGCCTGGAAAGGTAGTATTAGTATTTAAAAATATATTGTATGGGCGCACTCCCTGATGGTACTGCAGTGTGTAGGGTATAATAGACCCACGCGTCGAGTGTGTACTGTAACGTGTCTAGTACCTTGGTAGCCAGCAGTTTGGCCAGTAGCTCAGTGAGTCCATGCCTGGCGCACTCCCTGATAGCCCTGCAGTGAGGGTCGGTAGCTCCATGCTGCAGGAGTAGTTCCACCACTTGGATGTTCTTCGCGCGAGCTGCTATGGCTAATGCTGTCCAGGGACTGTCTCCTGGTGAGGGTAGGTACAAGTTAATGCAAATTTTTAATACTCCCTAAATCTATAAAAATGGGCATATCTAATGAGCCCAAACAAGATAAGTTTAGTAGTATTCAGTCCAAGGTTCCATCATTTACATTCCAATTCCACCATCAGACCAGCTCGATGGTACCATAATATTTTTATAATAACTATTGTGAGACATACTAAATTAAGTAAAATCGCGGGTTACTCACGTGCTCATATAGTAGCGTGCGACCGTGAGGAAGAACCCCTCTGTGGTTCGAAACTAGTAGAGCTTTTCTCAGTATACTCACGTGAGTAACCCGCGATTTTAGTTAATTTACCATAATACTGTATTGTCATCTAATCTATATACAATTGGGTACTTGGCTTCATCAAAAATAAATTATTTCGACTGTTCAATACAATAAAATATTAAAAAATAATCACACTTTCATTCATTGATTTTATGACCAATTTAATTTTAGTATTTTTCCAGTGACTTTTTAAGAAATAAGTATGTTGTTTGACGCTAAAAGAATCGTGACGTCACAATATACAATCTCGTACAAAATTCATAGAATACTCTCGTTTTTGACAGTTGGAAAAAAGTATTGAATTTGACTAGTTGGCGAGTACACGATACAGATTCTTAGATTTTGTTACGTAGTTCGTTAGAGGTCGACAAAATAAAGGCTTGACGTCTTATTATATACCTCTATAGTACTAATCCTATAAATGTGAAAATTTGTGAGTTTGGCTGAAGGGATGAAATTTGGAACAGAGATAGATTATGGTCTGGAACTCTAGGCTACGCTCTAGGCTCTGGAATAACACACAGGCTTTTTATCCCATGATAACGCGGGCGAAGCCGCAGGCAGAAGTTAGTTATTTTATCAGGGTCGTAGCTGGCGCCGTATCTGCCGTATCAATTATATGGGGCCCCCGGACTATGGGGGCCCCCAACAAGTGAAGCAAAAATAAAAAAAACTTCTCAATTTGTATTTCATTGATCACAAAATGCATGCGTTCAAAGGTTGGCAGAAACCGTGGAATAGAGAAATTTTTTCCATGGCCAGAAACTTTGGAAAAACTAAAGTTATCAATGTCGGATAATTTGGGTAGAGGGAGTTACCTGAAAAGCTTTCCGGTTTTAATACAAATTATTAGCATAATATGTAAAACAATCTTCTGAGAAACTTTTACCTTTCATTAGGGTACCCAAACAAATTTTTATATGGGACCCGCCAAGATACGCTACGCCACTGTATTTTATACTCACTATCAGTATTGTATCCCCCCCGAGCGGGCGAGGGCCCCGACGTAGCACGCGCTCCTGTCATGGCGGCCGACGCTGAGCGGGAGCGGCGACGGTCGCGGGACATATCGACACTATTCATCTGTAGAAAAACATATGTAAAATCTTATATCTTATACTATTATATAAAGCTGAAGAGCTTCTTTTTAAATACTTGACGGGCCGACGTTACACCCCTATCTCTCTTGCAGCTGTAACCAAATGCCATTTAGCGCTTGTCTACATGTAGAGTAAAAAACTAAATTATATGGAATTGACGTATATTTTGACACTTGTCAGTGTCATACATAGATTTAGTTTTCTACTCTCTCTGTAGACAAGGTGGTAAGCGATGACGCGGTCTACGATGGAGCACGTCGTCCCATAAGCAACCTATTCACTCGGGCCTTGAAGACACCCAGGTTGTACCCTTCAGGAAACACAGACTCTGGCAAAGAATTCTACTCCTTAGCAGTGCGCACAAGGAAGCTTGATGCGAAGCGCTTCGTGCTTGTCTTCAAAATTTACGTCAATTCCATATAATTTAGTTTTCTATTCTACATGTAGACAAGCGCTAAATGGCAATTGGCTACAGCAGCTGGTCCGATTTTAAAAATTCATTTTGTGTTTCATATTTGTGTATATCGAGATAGGCTATAGGCTATAAAAATTACGCTACAATCAATATGCGCCGAGCAGAGTGCTAACTCTAGAAACCAATCTCAATGTCAATGCAATTTCAATCCAATAAAATCTCAATAATTATTCAATGTCAACACTATACAACCACAATCGTAGCTGTTACAATAGCATTTAGAGTACGGAATATAAAGCCAAACTCAATACCATTTAGTTCACTCAATATCCACGCAATACGGATGCAATGGGCGTTAGTGTTGGAACTGTAAGTTTCACAATAACAATGTCGATCGATCGGAATTGAATTCAAGAGTAAGCCTCCAGAGCGAATAGCTAATTTAAGATATATCGCTCACCAGGTCACTGGGGGGCAGTGCCTCAGCATTGGCATCAGCTCCTGCAGCCAGTAGCCGCCGCAGTAGTCGTATGTGTCCGCCACGTGCCGCGCACGCCACGCACGAGTCCCGTCCACGGCCCGCCTCTACGATCACGGGGCGTATACGCCGCTCGGAGGGATTACGGTCCTAGGAAGATAAGTAATAAAAATTGGTAAATTGAAGGTTAAAAGCGATGAAATGTTATTTAATTTTGTAGAATTTGTGCATCAAATGAAACAACTAACGCCATCTATTGGCACTAGTAGATAACTTAAGTATAAGGAACGACTGTTTGTATTTCCGTTTGCTAATGTCACTCTACGATTCCCTTTGTACGATTGATTTGTTTCCGGAAGAAATAAAGAAGCAGTTCACTGTTCGCCACTATGAGAGCATGTTGAGTTTTATTTCCATTGAATTTTAATACTGTTTTGTAAGTTTTATGACCTAAATTAGAACTTAAATAATGTTCGACTGAGTACGATTACGAGGCGTATACGACGCTCGGAGGGATTGCGGTTTTAGGAAAAAAGTAATAAAAAGATAAATTGAAGGTTAAAAGGTGTTCAATACAACAATGCGTTCAGAATGTTGAATGGACTGCCACGTTTTTGTAGTGCATCAGCCATGTTTGCAGAGGCCAGAGTTGATGGGTTCCATGCAATCATACGCAAACGTAGCGCGTCCCTCCTCAGTAGAATGCGTGGCAGTTCACACAGCATCTTGAGCGTATTGTGTGATAAATGGGATAGTCCAATGTTGGGCCATTGGATTAGACTGCACGCGGCTGTAAAGTAGAATTAGTTTTGTTTATTTATATTATATTAAATTACTAACAATAGGTTAAGCTCATTGTTACTAACAGTTTATGGACTCTAGGTCTGAAATAAATTATTAATAATAAAAGCGATGAAATATTATGTAATTTTAATACTGTTTTGTAAGTTTTATAACCTAAATTAGAACTTAAATAATGTTCGACTGAGTACGATTACGAGGCGTATACGACGCTCGGAAAGATTGCGCTCCTAGGAAGAAAATATTGTAAAAAAATCGATAAATTAACAATGAAAAATTTTATGTTTGTATTGTAACTTTCGTGAGACATACTAAATAAATTATTATGTTTTCGGCTTACTAACTACTTACTACGTGAGTAAGCCGAAAACATAAGAAAAATTTTATAACATTAATGTTAAAAACGATGAAAAACTATATGGTAACATAAAATTAGTTATGCTTATTACAAAGTTTTCCCATTCTCCATCTGAAGGACTTTTGTTTAAACAGTTTTAATTTAATGCGTGCGTGGTCGCGGGTACGTCGCGCAGCCTACTGCTCGAGCTGCGCTGCTCATAAGAAAGAGCTCCTCGTGAGAAACTAGTAGAGCTAGTTTAAGTGTCCATACTTCGGCACTGCTGGGCCGGCTCGACCGGAGTGATACCACGGCCGAGCAGAAAACTATAGTGAAACAACGCTTGCGTTGTGTTTCGTTCGTCGTGTGATTAAGGTTACCGGAGGCCCAATTACCCCCCCCCCTCCCTAGACCACCCCCTCCCGAATCTCCGAATCCTCCACAATCCTCAAACTCCTAATCCCCAAAAGGCCGGTAACGCACTTGTAACGCCTCTGGTGTTCCAGGTGTCCATGGGCGACGCCGATTGCTCACCATCAGGTGATCCGTCTGCTCGTTTACCGGCTTATGCTATAGAAAAAAGCTTTTCTCAGTATATTCACGTGAGTAACCCGCGATTTTTAGTTAATCCTAGACATCCTAATATTAATTGTTAGACAAAGTAGGAAAACAAACTAATTTTTACAAAACCACACATATTAGCACTATACATTAAAACCCAACGATTTACAATATTTTTCAGTAATTACAATGTAAAACCAAACTTTGAAAACTCAAATTAACATCATACTGTATCTTCTTGCACAGGAATCGAACCGACGGCACGCTCGTGAGAGTTCTGTCGCACTACTACGCCATAAGGATAGCTAACGAACTAGAATATATTTATAGATATAATATAATTAAATATTTTCCAGGGTATCAAAATTAAAAATCTAATTAGTCCGTCAGTTAGATAATGAAATAATATTAGACACGTATTTATTTATTTTCTCGTATTAAGTTGCAATACTTAGGTAAAATGGCGCTAAGTTTAGGAGAGGGAGGTCGTTACGTCATAACGTGCTACAAAATGTGGCACGCTGTGACGTCACACGATATTTCAAATCAATATATCGTCGAAAGTATTTAATTTTGTGAGAAAAGAAAAAATATGTTTCTAAAGTTTTAAATTAATGCACCAGACGGACATTAAAATAAAATGTAGGAAACTACCCTATTGAGTAGACGACTAATTTTTATTTTAATGATGGTCTGGTACATTACTTAAAATCATTAGACACGTATTTTTTATTTTCTTACGGAAACGAATACTTTCGACGATATATTGATTTGAAATATCGCATGACGTCACTTTTGGGTACGATTTATATTCAAAAGTGACGTAGTTAGCTCCCACTCCTAAACTTTGATTCGCAACAATACTTTTCACTATTTATGTTATGAGTCCCATGTAATAGGGGGTGAGCCTATTGCCATATACAGGGCACAATTCCAGACTCCGTGCTACTGCTGACATTAAAAAAAAACCCAGTTGTACTTTGTCCCACGAGGTTTGCGAGGTCGCAAGTGCGACTGCCGGACAATGGGGTCTCGGGTTCGATACCCGGGTCGGGTAACAATGAGTTTTTAAAAAAAAATCTCAGTAGTAGCACAGAGTCTGGAAATGTGCCCGGTATATGGCGATAGGCTCACCCCCTATTACATGGGACTCATAACATAAACAGTGAAAAGAGGGTGTTATATTAAACTGGCATCAACTGCCGTAATGTGCACCTCTCTGCCTACCCCTACGAGGATAAAAGGCGTGATGTTATGTTTATAGATATAGTAATATGTATAGATATAGATAGTACTTACATTATTAGCAGAAGTTCCAGTTAGTTTGCTGACGATGGCGTGTATGCCAAGAGATATACCGCCGCGCTGGGGACTGAGCGCCTGACTGGCTGGGGTAGGAGTATCTTCTGGTTCCTGAGTAAAGAAAACATTTTTACTTCTATACATATAATAAAATCGTAGGAAAGTGAAAAGTGTAAATTGAATATTTAAAAAAAACTTTTTTTTAAGGGGGGAAAATCATCGAATGTCAGACTCTTACTGACTAAAAACCACCCCGTTCCTTCTCCTGCACGTCGAGCCGAAGCCCCGGTTACCCGTTAGGTTCTCCGCGACTCCGATAAAAAAAAATACTTGGGGCGTGATCTACAATCGATACCAAACTAAAAATATAGTTTTTAGAATTTTTGTCTATTTGTCTGTATGTATGTCCGGGATGAACTCAAAAAGTGCTGCATGGATTTACTTCAAATTTTGCATGAATATTACTAACAGGTCGGGGCAACATATAGGCTACATATTATTACGCCATCACCTGCGGGGGAGGAACTGTGAATCACTATTTCACGCGGATGAAGTCGTGGGCACAACTAGTATAATATAAATGCGAAAGTACCTCTATAGGTGTATGTTTGTTCCTCGCAATAAGAGTAGAGATGGCGAGGTGGTGGAAGGATAGAGTAAGAGAGGAGGAGGAGAAGAAGGATGAAGACGTTCCTTAACCGGGTATGAGACACCCACGGGTGCGGTATAGTAGCGGCGGTAAATGTATATTACTTATAACCACTGCACCTGCTGCTGCTGGATCTCTACTCATGGACTGTGTGAGTATGAGAGTATGAGACACCCACGTTATTGTGAGTATGAAAAATGAATCACATACAGTTACTAACTTACTAATAATCTACAATGCTGGACTTAAGACCTTAGTCGGGTATGTGACACCCAGGGGAAGAGTAGTGCTGGATTTTTTTTGTCTAAAATCTCTATAAGCTACTCATATATAGCTACTGACCTGCTGAGTATCTCTAGTGTAGTTAGGCGTGGCGGGTACAGTATGCGCCAGTAGAGCGTCCACTACTGCCAGGTTCCCCAATGTACAGGCGACGTAGAGAGCGCTCTGCCCTGATACGTCGCGAGCGTTCACGTCAAAGGCGGCTGTCCATTGCCACTCGCCTGTAGGATCACTGTAAAAAAGCATAATATAAAAAATAATAGGATAGTAGACAGGGTATGAAAATTAAAAATCTAATTAGTCCGTAAGTTAGGTAATGAAAAAATATTCGACACTTATTTTTTTTATTTTGTGTTTTCTATTTTAAATGTAATTCGATTAAAGTAATGTAAAGTTTTTTTTGTAAATCTGCCCTTAACAGTCTAAACCAGCGCAAGCAAAGCCATGGGCTAAAGTTAGTAAAACGTAAAGCTTTACTTACGTATAAGTGGTAAGCACGGACTCAGGGTATGGGTACTCCAGTAGCAGCGTGACCAACGCCGCGTGACCGCCGATACACGCCGCGTGGATAGGGAGCCATTTCTCAACAGTCTCTTGCTAGAACCAATTAAAAAAATGAACGAACGAGAATATAATAAAAACGAGGCAGTCAGTTAAGAAAAAAAAAGAAGTCGTGGTGGCCCGGAGGTTTAAGACGCCCGCTTCTCATGCATGAGGGTGCGGGTTCGAAACCTACCAACGGCAAGTACCAATGTGACTTTTTCCGAGTTATATGTACTTTCTAAGATTATTTAGACACCACTGACAAACGGTGAAGGAAAAACATCGTGAGGAAACCTGGACTTATAATTTCTAATTATAAGTTTCAAATCGCCAACCCACATTGAGCAAGCGTGGTGATTAACGCTCTAACCTTCTCCGTGTGAGAAGAGGCTTTGCTCAGCAGTGGGCATTTATAGGTTGTTGATGAGTCAGTTAAGTTTCAGTAGTTTTGAAATCGCCAAACTTTGAACAAGCATGGTGATTGAAGCTCATTCTCTCTTTTTATTTCTTCTTCTCCGTATGAGAAGAAGTTATAAAAATTTGGACCGCCCGCCTCACTAATATTTTTTCATTATCTAACTGATGGACATAAGATCACGCCTTTTTATTCCCGAAAGGGTAGGCAGAGGTGCACATTACGGCACTTAATGCCACTGTATAAAGTAACACCCACTTTTCACTATTTATGTTATGAGTCCCATGTAATAGGGAGTGAGACATTGACATTCTAGATTAAAAGTACCCTTAACCGACGAGCATGCATGAAAAGATTGATGACTGTTGATGAAGCGGGAGAGATATGTAGGAATCATAGTAATTGGCGTTCCATAGTCTCTGCCTACCCCCGTGGGAGACAGGCGTGAAGTTATATATGTATGTACCACTAAAATCCTGAATCTCCTCACCTGAACAGCCTCAGGAAACGAAGCCAGGAGCAGTTTAGCTATCTCCACATGTCCATGGTAGCTGGCAATGTATAGAGGACAGTACTTGGTGACTGGGTGCGCACGGCCATCAGCACCAGCGTCCAGGAGTGAGGAGACAGCTGCAGTTAGACCGGCTTCTGATGCCCTGGAGAGAAGTATGGTGGTTAGTTATTGAAGTGGTACACAGTATGGCTATGAAATTATAGTATTTGTATCTGAAGATCTTTTTTCGAAGGGGGAAAATCATCGAATGACTGCTCCCGCCTGGGTAGGCGGGAGGGAGTGTCATGTCTGGAATTGTGTCCGATATACATGGGACTCATAACATAAATAGTGATAAGTGGGTGTTACATTGTACAGTGGCATTAAGTGCCGTAGTGTGCAACTCTGCCTATCCATTCGGGGATAAAAGGCGTGATTTATGTTAGGTTGAAACTTAACCTGGCATAAAAGGCACATTAAACTAAATCTTAATTTCTATAAGGCGGATCCCACCCACCCATCCATGTCCAAACCTTAACTTAAACAACTTAACTTACACATATAACAATGTGTTAGCTCCACCAGGCGTTAAGTTCGCGATCAGTCCAGCGCCGTTGCCAAGCGCACTCAACCGAGCCTTTAGCTGGACGCAGTCGCCGCGAGACACCAGCTCACGAAGCGCTGCATGCTGTGACAGACGCTCTCTTTCTAACGCATCTGTAATAGAAGAAAACATAAATCAAAATAAGGCAGAGGAGGATTAAACCTAGAGTGCGCCCTAGGCAAGTACCTCATATCATCAACAGCCTATAAGTGCCCACTGCTGACCAAAAGCCTCTTCTCACACTGAGAAGGTTTGAGCATTAATCAGCACGCTTGCTCAATGCGGGTTGGCGATTACAAACTTATAATTAGAAATTATAAGCCCAGGTCATGGTGTTTTCCTTCACCGTTTGTCAGTGGTGTCTAAATAATCTTAGAAAGTACATATAACTCGGAAAAAGTCACATTCGTACTTGCCGTTGGTAGGTTTCGAATCAGCCCAGTGCCTTTAGCCACACGCAACTTTAGCGCTTGTCTACCGAGAGAGTAGAAAACTAAATGTATGGGAATGACACTGACAAGTGTCATTTACGTCGATTCCATATAATTTGGTTTTATATTCTACATGTAGACAAGCTAAATGACATTTGGTTACAGCTGCAGGTTTATATGTCAGGCAAGATTTGGCAAGCTTATTTAAAGTGTGGGAGAGCCATGCTTCGGCACGAATGAGCCGGCTCGACCGCAGTGATACTACGGCCGAGCAGAAGACCGACGTGAAGCAACGCTTGCGTTGTGTTTCGTCGTATGAGTGAGGTTACCGGAGGCCCAATTACCCTCCCCTTCCACAATCTCCGCAATTCCTGAATCCCCAACGATCCTCAAACTCCTAATCCCCAAAAGGCCGGTAACGCACTTGTAACGCCTCTGGTGTTCCAGGTGTCCATGGGCGACGCCGATTGCTTACCATCAGGTGATCCGTATGCTCGTTTACCGGGTTATGCCATAAAAAAAGCTATACTGTCATTTAACCCAGTTTTTCAGGCTGTAAACTCACCATGCTGTCTCCATGGATCAGCTACATCATCGCTGAAGTAGTGTGACACATCATACGCAGTGTCTGCATCCGTTTCCTCCAGTTCACGTTGTGCACGCGCGGCTTGGCGAGCGACGCGGCGGAAACGAGCCAACATGGCGGCTTTATGCGATTGTGTCTTAGATTTCGCTTATTTTTTATCACTTATTCTCACATATTTGTTGTTAAATGGATTATTTGGTTAAATTTGTTTTTGAATTGAGATTTTATTGGTACCTGCCTGATGTAAAAATGACAGAAAGTGCTAATGAAAAAATTAATTAAAAACTAAGTTCCCTGAGACGTGTAGGGGAGAACAGAGCCACCGTTTCCTGATATCCCTACTGGAATGATTAAGTTTTCATCCTTATCTAATGCTAAAGCCTATTACATAATAAAACATAATCACGCCTTTTACCCCTGACGGAGTAAGCAGAGGTGCACAATGCCACTGTACAATGTAACACCCACTTTTCACTATTTATGTTATGAGTCCCATGTAATAGGAGGTGAGCCCATTGCCATATACCGGGCACAATTCCAAACTCCGTGCTAAGACTGACATTTTTTTAAAAACCCAGTAATACTTTGCCCGACCTGGGAACCGAACCCGAGACCCCTTGCCCAGCAGTCGCACTTGCGATCACTCGGCCAACGGGGCAGTCATACAATAGTTATTATGCAATATATATTAAGAGAAGTTTATCCGTCTATTTTTCACCAAATACAGCAGTCAAGCAAGCGTGGGGTATCAGGATTCACTACCGGATCGGACCATGTATAGAAACCAGTTCGACTTTTATAGTTCCACTAGACTACTAGATACTTAATCTGATTGTAAAAAAAAACTAAGTTGGCGATAAGAAACGAGTATATTAAATCTTATTTTGGAAATATACAGTTCAAATTGCTGATTGTTTGTCAGATTATCATATATAAGGAGCGTAGTAACGCTCCTTACATACTTCTTTAGCTTCCATCACATTCGTACATCTGATGGTATAGATAGAAACTACAGAGCGCCACCTACTACGCTCCTTATATACTTCTTTAGCTTCCATCACATTCATACATCTGATGGTATACAGAAACTACAGAGCGCCACCTACTACGCTCCTTACATACTTCTTTAGCTTCCATCACATTCATACATCTGATGGTATACAGAAACTACAGAGCGCTACCTACTACGCTCCTTATATACTTCTTTAGCTTCCACCACATTCATACATCTGATGGTATACAGAAACTAAAGAGCGCCACCTACTACGCTCCTTACATACTTCTTTAGCTTCCATCACATTTATACATCTGATGGTATACAGAAACTACAGAGCGCCACCTACTACGCTCCTTACATACTTCTTTAGCTTCCATCACATTCAAACATCTGATGGTATACAGAAACTACAGAGCGCCACCTACTACGCTCCTTACATACTTCTTTAGCTTCCACCACATTCATACATCTGATGGTATACAGAAACTACAGAGCGCCACCTACTACGCTCCTTATATACTTCTTTAGCTTCCATCACATTCACACAAGCACCTGGCCTTTTCCAGGACTTATAAATATTATAATATATTTTTCTCAGACTAAAATATTCAAATATTGTTATATTAACATAAAATTAACATAAATTGATCAAAGAAAAAACGGTATCTCTAAAGATAAACAAACAAACATTCGTTGTATAACTGTATTTATTTATAAAGACGATTACTTCTATTAAGTTACCAAGGAAGAAACGTTATAATCATCGAAAAACTGTTCGATGATTATCCTTAGACAAAAATAGTAAAATTTTCATTTCATTTTATTTGGAAAATTACCATTTTGTATACAGTGAAATCCATTGCGTTTTCGTCATTAAGGCCACCACAATATTTCCCGTAGCTTCCGTCCGTGGGTCACTGCAAGGGTGCCAACTGAAAACCAGTGTTGAGTACTTACTGTGCCCAGCTCATACTGAGTTGGCAAGCCGTTGTGTTACGGGGATATTGCCTCCTTAGGATTATTTTTTTGTTATTGTTTTATTTTAATATATGGAATTTTTACTGCACCTCTATTTAGAAATTTAAGCAAACCAAATTTCTCCACTAATACCTACTGCATATCAAAAAAATGACTGTACTACAAATTACTCACCGTAAAATAAAAATACTGATTTGCACACAACTTGTTCAATATTACAACGGAATTTCCAAAATAGGTTAGGTTAGGAATTATTAGATTTACTTTTAGTTAAAAGATAGTCATTCAGTAAAACAGTTAAGCTTTAAAGATCTAACAGTACCTATAGTAGTAGGAGATCCCGCCTTGAACGACCTTCACCGAGATGCTTATTTGATGAAACATATTTTATATTCAATTTAATATGTCAATAATTATATTCCGTATGGGTTGCCTAATAAATTGTCGTTCAAGGCGGGATCTTAGACTATAGGTATTATAATTGATTTATTTGATGAGCAAATTTAGTCTGCAATTCAGTATTTTTGGTGGTAATTTCGAATATTTTGATTGAAAAAAGGGAATTTAGAGGTACAGTAAAGTATTAAACACCAACCTTTTAATATTTATGTTTGTGTATTTAACGCATCATGCCTAATGGCAAATAAATTATTTTCCATTCTTTTTTTTTTCTTTCTTAAAGCTTTCAGAAGGTAAATCTTATATCTTATCTTATACTAGATATTACATTAGATACTACCTCTAGATATTATATCAAGCGGAAGAGTTTGTTTTTTTTGTTTGTTTGTTTGAACGCGCTAAGCTCCGTAACTACAAGTCTGATTTGAATAATTCGTTTTATGTTGGATAGCAAATTTATCGAGGATGGCTATAGACTATAAAACATCACGCTACGACCAATAGGAGCTGAGCAGAGCGTGTGAAACCGCGCGGAAGTAGCTAGAAGGCTATATTTATACCGATATCCCACAGACTCGGAACCTAATCGAAACACAGCTGAAATGATTACTACTCGAAATTGCGTACGAAACTTAGTTATTGTAGAAACCAGTGATATAACTGTCTGAAGACAGATTATCTAGTGTCACGGATATACCTAGGGCTTGTTACGTAAGACCTAGGTATATCTAGGCTATCGAGAAGCCACACGTGGCCGATATTAGGTTACCAATAGGAATAACTTTGTAGTTTTTGAAACATATATCTTACTATCTATATAAATAGTGAAACAAGTCAATTTATTTCTGCAAATAGGTTACAAGGCAGCACTTTTACACGTCAATTTTATCAAGCGAACGATGAGGCCGACACCTCCTAACTGATTACTCTGAGAAGAAATGCCGAAACAAACTCAGAGGGCTGTCTCTTTTAAAGTCCAGACAATATGTATAACAGATTATGTGTGAGAACCGTGCCAGTTCTTTCTGTAGTGGCCTTTTGAGGAAAGAACCACAACAGTTTGAGCGGACCCGTTCTGAAGGCAGTACGCATGTGTCGGTTTACAGTCAGCTCAATTAACAGGTGAGGCTGACTGATTTGACTGATTAAAAATGCATTTCCATTCGTTATGTTATACATTGTATGCACTTTAAGCATGTGTGCGTGGCCACCCAGGGCATTGCCTGGCATCCCGTCAGACAAACTACTAATTTATAATCCGATCTAACCAGTCGTTTCCTCATCCAGTGACTCTCTCATCCAGTGATTCTCTCATCCAGTGATTCTCTCATTCAGTGACATTGCCAGTGACGTTTTATGTAACCAGTTTTTTATGGCATAAGCCGGTAAACGAGCAGACGAATCACCTGATGGTAGGCAATCGGCGTCGCTCATTGACACCTGGAACACCGGAGGCGTTATAAGCGCGTTACCGGCCTTTTGGGGATTGGGAGTCTGAGGATCGTTGGGGATTCAGGAATTGGGGAGATTGGGGAAGGGGAGGGCAATTGGGCCTCCGGTAACCTCACTCACACGACGAAACACATCGCAAGCGTTGCTTCACGTCGGTTTTCTGTGAGACCGTGGTATATCACTCCGGTCGAGCCGGCCCATTCGTGCCGAAGCATGGCTCTCCCACACTTGAACGGCTGAACGGATTTGGGTAATTTTGGTCTTGAAATGTTGGTATAAGTCCAGGGAAGGTTTAAAGAAAAACAATTAAGGCGGTACGACGTTGCCGGGTCCGCTAGTCACTACATAGTATAAAACAAAGTCACTATCGGCCGTCTGTCTGTCCCTATGTATGCTTAGATCTTTAAAACTACACAACGGATTTTGATGCAGTTTTCTTTAATAGATAGAGTGATTCTCAAGGAAGGTTTATATGTATAATACATGCATATTGCACCCGTGCGAAGCCGGGGCGGGTTCCTAATCCTTACTAATATTATAAATCTGAAAGTGAGTTTGTTTGTTCGTTCCGCTTTCACGCCGTAACTACTAAACCGATTGCTTTGAATTTTTACAGATGTAAAGTTAGAAATACTAAAATTTTTTTGTATGTTTGTTACTCAATTACGTCAAAACGGCTGTAGGGATCGGAATGACCCGAGCGTACGGCGTGTCGCAACCCGCGATTATTATGGAAAACGAGCAGACGGATCACCTGATGGTAAGCGATCAGCGCCGCCCATGGACACCCACAACACCAGAGGAGTCACAGGTGCGTTGCCGGCCTTTTAAAAAGGAGTACGCTCTTTTCTTGAAGGTTTGAAGGTCGTATCAGTTCGGAAATACCGCCGACGACAGATCATTCCACAGTTTTGCTGTGCGAGGCAAAAAGCATCGTTAATTAATAATTAATTAATATTTTTTTTATTAATTAGCATAGTTAATTTAGTATGTCTCACGATAGTTATTATAAAAACACAACTACTCTGTCTGCCTACCAATTCTAGATACAAAAGAGTGATACCTTTGTTGGTACTTTTTGTTAGGTTCAGGAAATGATCAATTCTAGTCAATCGAGTCAATTGCTAGGTCTAACCTTTGTTGATAGACACTATCAAACCACAGAACATATAAAGTTTATATGTTCTGTGAATCAAACTATGGATCGAGAGTCTCGATTGATTTTTGAGATTAGAAGTTTATGATTGTAACTGCCTCGGTTGGCTTCGGGGATTGCGAATTTTGTAGTAATATGGATTCTCGAATAGGGACGACTAAATTTATTTTAATGTCCGTCTGGTATTTAAAAACATTAGACACGTATTTTTTATTTTCTTCCGGAAACCAATCGTTTCGAAAATGTATTGATTTGAAATGTCGCGTGACGTCACTTCTATGTACATTTTATACGTAGAAATGACGTTTTAGCCCCACTCCTAAACTTTGATTCGTTTTATCTAAGTATTGTTTATTATACAACAAAATAAAAAAATACGTGTTAATATTTTTTCATTACCTAACTGACGGATGGACTAATTAGATTTTCATACCCTGCTATCATCCCTATTCATATACAGTCCACCTTGTTTTACTACTTTCTTCGAACCAGTCAATTCACACCCCAATCCATAAATTACATCACGAATTTCATGTATTTTTGCCCCTCCCCCGTTCTTGTCACATCTAGTCACATTTGTGAGACTCCCCCTAATGTGACGTCACATTTTGCAGAATTACAGTATAGAAACAATTTTTATTTTTATTTCCACTTAAATTAATTTAAAAAAATATTACCGTCAAATCAATTAAAAAATAAAAAACATTAATACAATTATATTTCGTATTTTAACGCAGATATAACATATTTGAAATGTGTCATCACAAAGTTTTGGATCCCTCCTTCCCCCTCGTCACACAATGTCACACTTCGTCGATCCCTTCCCTCCCCCTTAAGTTGTGAAATAATTTATGTATAGCCCCAAACAAAACAAAAAAGAAATCAATGAGTATTGGGGATTTTGGACATAAGGGAGGAATTTTACTTATATTTTAGGGAACAGAGAGTATAGTTCCCTAAGATCGGTCCCTGTCATCTCATCATCCCCATTGAACCCGGTATTTGCCAACTAGCCTCTACCAGCAGTTTCGCCCGTAAGATAAAAAATAGCCTAAGTATTATGTCAGATCATAGTCTACACCGGTTCCAAATTTAATTCCGATCCCTTTTTTTTAGGGGGGACAATTCAATGACTTCTCCCGCCTTGGGTGAGACGAGAGTGTCAGACTCTTACTGACTGAAAACCACCCCGCTCATATGCACGCATGGAGCCGGAGCCCCGGCAACCCGTTAAGTCTTCCGCGGCTCCGTATCGGGCATCACCAGCACTGGGCCTATCTATGGTGGTCTGCTGGATCGCTCTGGTCTTGTTTTGGTCGGGCGGCGAGCTACCTTTGTAAGCCGTCCGCAGACCCACACATAGCTGATATCAAACTTACAATAAAAAAACTAAATAAATTATTATGTTTTCGGCTTAATCACGTAATAATTTGACAATCGCCGCGTCGCGGGTCGCGAAATGCTGCTCATGAATATGAGCCTCTAGCATGGTTTGAATTAGTCGAGTTCCTCGTCAAATTATTACGTGAGTAAGCCGAAAACATAATAATTTATTTAGTATGTCTCACGAAAGTTACAATACAAATAAAAAAACTCATAAATAGTCAGACACGTGTCCTATCTTTGACCTTTAATATAAATTACTGTGTAGCCAAAAACTAGATTTTGACCTAAAAATAGATATATGACGGTACGCCATTGGAATTCGTAATGTCTGGATTCCATCTAGACTCAGACTTTGATGTCAAAAGTTAAGTATCAACATCAGGAGTCCGTATGAGCCTCCTCCACATAAGAAGGTTTGTTATAATCCCCACACTTGCAGGCGGGTTGGAGATCACACTCGACCGCTCGGTGTTTGACAGTTTAAACTGTCAAACACCGAGCCGCAACCTATTGTTCTTCAATTGTGTCTACAATGACGGTACTCAACAAGTTAAAACAATCTCCCCAATCCCTGAACCCCCTGAATCTACGACGGCCATACACCCGGGTTCGGTTCCCGCACGGAACAACTCTTTGTGTGATCCACAAATTATTATTTCGGGTCTGTGTGTAATGTGTTTGTGAACTTACATGTTTGTAAATACACCTACGACACAGGAGACAATTCTACGTTAAAAGAAAAGAAACATTTTACAAGGGCATAGTCTAAAACGGCCCTGCTAACAATCCTTAAATTCATAACATAACATCACGTCTTTTATCTCCAAAGGGGTAGGCAGAGGTGTACATTACGCCACTGTACAATGTAACACCCACTTTTCACTATTTATGTTATGAGTCCCATGTTATATGGGGTGAGCCTATTACTATATACCGGGCACAATTCCAGACTTCGTGCTACTACTGAGAATTTATAAAAAAAACCAGTAATACTTTGCCCGACCCGGGAATCGAGAACCCGAGACCCCTTGCCTTGCTGTAGCACTTGCGATTACTCGGCCAACGAGGCAGTCCTACATCCCAAAAGGCCGGTAACGCACTTGTAACGCCTCTTGTGTTCCAGGTGTCCATGGGCAAACGAGCCGACGTATCACCTGATGATAAGCGATCAGCACCGCTCATGGACAACACTCGAAGAGTCATAAGTGTGTTCCCGGCTTAGCAGGCAGGGTGAAGTCGCAGTATAAAAGGTTCAGGTTTATCAGAGAGCGCTGCGGCCCGGTCTCTGCCTAATGTGTAGTTCCTTAGTCGGGTATACGACACCCGCGAGAAGAGTAGCGGTGGTGGAGAGCGCTGTTGCCCGGTCTCTGTCTTATGTGCAGTTCCCTAGTCACACCCGCGAGAAGAGTAGCGGTGGTGGAGAGCGCTGCTGCCCGGTCTCTGTCTTATGTGTAGTCCCTTAGTCGGGTATACGATACCCACGGGAAGAGTAGGGGTGGTGACAAATATATTCTATTCTGCCGTCATCTATATCTATCTATACATTTAATAGAATCGTAGGAAAGTGAAAACTGTACATCGAATATTTTTTTTTAAAGAATGCTTTGGACGTGATCTACAGGCGACGAAACCAAAAATATGGTATTTAGAATTTATGTCCGGGATGAACTCAAAAAGTGCTGCATGGATTTACTTCAAATTTTGCATAAATGTTACTAACAGGTCGGGTCAACATATAGGCTTTTTTTAAGGGAGGAAAATCATCGAATGACTGCTCCCGCATGGGTGAGGCGGGAGGGAGTGTCAGACTCTCACTGACTAAAAACCACTCCGTTCCTTCTCCTGCAAGTCGAGTCGAAGCCCCGGTAACTCGTTAGGTTCTCAGGCTACATATTATCAAAGTTAAAGTCAAAGTCAAAGCAAACAACAAAATAAATAATAGTCTGTCAGTCAGTCCGTCAGTGAAGCGAGGTTATTGGAGGCTCAATTACCCCCCCCCCCTTCCCCAATCCTTGAATCGCAACAATCCTTAAATTCCTATTCCCAAAAGGCCGGTAACGCACTTGTAATGCCTCTGGAGTTCCAGGTGTCCATGGGCGACGCCGATTGCTTACCATCAGGTGATCCGTCTGCTCGTTTACCGGCTTATCAAAGAAAAAAGAAAAAAAAATTATACTCGCCATCTCAATAATAAATGATTACGTAACATTAACTTAAACAGATAAAGTTATTCAATACGATACTTCGTGCCCATAGATAAGCTGTTTTTATCTTCGTTTTTTGGGGTCCCGTATCACACCAACAGCCTAAAACTGCTCCACTGCTAACCAAACACGGAGAAGGTGGCATTGACGTGTGGGAGAGCCATGCTTCGGCACGAATGGGCCGGCTCGACCGTAGTGATACCACGGCCGAGCAGTAAACCGACGTGAAGCAACGCTTGCGTTGTGTTTCGTCGTGTGAGTGAGGTTACCGGAGGCCCAATTACGCTCCCCTTCCCCAATCTCCCCAATCCCTGAATCCCCAACGATCCCCAAACTCCTAATCCCTAAAAAGCCGGTGACGCACTTGTAACGCCTCTGGTGTTCCAGGTGTCCATGGGCGACGCCGATTGCTTACCATCAGGTGATCCGTCTGCCCGGGTCGGGCTAAGTATTACTGGGTTTTTAAAAATCTCAGTAGTAGCACGGAGTCTGGAAATGTGCCCGGTATATGGCAATAGGCTCACCCCCTATTACATGGGACTCATAACGTAAATAGTGAAAAGTGGGTGTTACATTGTGCAGTGGCATTAAGTGCCATAACGTGCACCTCTGCCTACCCCTTCGGGGATAAAAGGCGTGATGTTATGTTATGTACAGAACCCCTAAATGTGATTTCATCTCAAATTGAATGTAATTTTTTTTAATGATGACACACGAAAATATACTAAGTATTAAAATGAGATAAGAATTCATGATAAAGCTACATTCAGCTATTTTACGTTTTTGAATAAAATAAATATAAAAACAGTTGTAGTCATAACATTATGTCTTTTAGTGAAGGGGATAAGCAGAGGTGCACACTGCACATATTACATGTAAACAGCTACTTTTATAGTATTAAAATTCCATGATTGTAATATACGAGGTGAGCTTATAAGTCATTAACTACAGACCCGAGCGTACGGCGCGTCGCGTTCCGCGCGCGCCTCAAAGAGCCATCAGACCACCACAGATGGGGCCCATAAGGGCCGATGCCGATTCGGAGTCGCGGAGAACCTAACGGGTTACCGGGGCTCCGGCTCGACGTGCAGGAGAAGAAACGGGGTGGTTTTTAGTCAGTAAGAGTCTGACACTCCCTCCCGCCTCACCCAGGTGGGAGCAGTAATTCGATGATTTTCCCCCCTAAAAAAAAATCGGTCATATAACTGAAGGTTTCATGCATGACTGAGAAATTTCAAAAAACCGTAAAACCCACCATAGATTTGTTAGGATCCGGCGTTGAGGACCCTTGATCTGCTGTCGAGTTAGCGATACTTGATCAGCAAGATGGGTCATTCAGAAACTCTCTGTACCTATAATACACTGGGCTCGCTGCCATCGCAGCGGTAAGTCCCCTCTTTGAGGAGTGGCTTGAGAGCCGCTACGGCGTCCTTACCTACCGCCTGACGCAGGTCCTCACCGGACATAGAAGTTTCGGGAGGTACCTGTGTCTGATGGGGCGGGAGTAAACTCCCGGGTGTCATCACTGCGAGGACCGCCCTGAGGACACGGTGGAACACACTGTAGCGGAACGCCCTGCGTGGGCTGAGCACCGCCGTGCCCTCAGGGAAGTGATCGGCGATGGCGACCTCTCGCGTCTGGGCCTAGTGCAGGCCATGATGCGGAGCGAGGGGGACTGGGATGCCGTCTCCTCCTTTTGCGAAGCAGTCATGCTAGCTAAGGAGGAGGCGGGACGCGTGAGGCAGTGAAGCGCTGCCTCCTCGCAACCCAGCCATCGCGAAGGACACACCGGGCGTCGGGGATCGCGGGACGATCTCCGGCCACCGTAAGAGAAACAGAGAGAAAGTTTCTCAAAGAGCCAATAAACCACCACGGATGGGGCCCAATAGAGCTGATATCAACACGGAGCCGCGAAGAACGTAAAAGATTACCGGGGCTCCGGCTCGACGTGCAGGAGTAGGAACGGGGTGGTTTTTAGTCAGTAACTAAGAGTCTGACTTTCCTCTTAAAAAAAGTTATATTTTGCGGCATAAAAGCGAAAATTTACGTTGAAACGTGATCTGTTGCCGCCTATACCTTTACCTCTATATACGGTCGTAAACGTTGCGGCCTTGGGAATACCGCCATGAAACGCAAAGTTTTTTATTGTCTCTTATAATGTATGTTTCTTGTCCACCTTTATTCAGGCACAGGCATACACACATTACGTGCGGAGCTTTTTGGTATGATCGTTATGGCAAGAAGGGGTAAATAGGAGTCTAAGTAATTTTTTTTATAGCATATGGTAAACTAGCAGACGGATCACCTGATGGTAAGCAATCGGCGCCGCCCATGGACACCCGGAACACCAAGGCGTTACAAGTGCGTTATTGGCCTTTTGGTAATAGGGAATTTGAGGATTGTGAAGGATTCGGGGATTCGGGAGACTAGGGAGGGGTAATTGGGCCTCCGGTAACCTCCCTAACCGGTAAAATTATAGTACCTATATCGAAATGAAGGCTACATCATAAAATAACATAAAAATAAAATATAATACAATCATGCGTCACAGCCACGTACTGACTACGGCCTCCCCAGTCCTCCACTAAAGACTACAAAAACCGAGATTTCAAAAAAGAGGTTTTTTGTTTAACAGTATATGTGTGTACAATTGTTTGTGCGCGGTTACCTCTCGATTGACTGAACCGATTCTGATGCAGTTTTGAGTAAAGTGTTTGAACTCACATTTTGGAGACCTTCTTTAGTAAATTAATTAACCGACTTTAAAATAAGGCCTCTTTTTCCAACCCTCTGGTTGAAGTCGAAACGTTGCCCCACATTAGGATTTTCTCCTGTATCGTGGGTGCGTTTACAAACATACAAGTTCACATACACAATGACATCCAGACCCGAAACAACAATTTGTGGATCACACAAAGTGTTGTTCCGTGCGGAAATCGAACCCGCGACACGTTGCACGGCAGCCGGTTGCCCAGCCACCGCACCAACCGTGCAGTCAAGTTTTTTTAATCGTACTTTATAAAAGAATTATATTATCATTATTTCTATTTTTAACCGACTTCCCAAAAAAGGTTTTTTTTTGTGTGTGTATATTACGCGATTACTCCGGCGTTTGAAGATGGATTTAGATGACTCTTTTTTTGTTGGAAAGGTCATACTCTCGGGGTGGTCCCATTTCCACCAGGTGATGGGATCCCATGGAAACTGAGGGGAACTTTTCAAAATTGTATGGGTGGCGAGAGTGTTTGTTAATTTTTTTTTATTTATATCAATATTCTTACCGAATATATCTACTGGAGAAAATCTTTAAAATTCCATGCGACCGAATTCATTGGCAGAAGCTACTAATAAAGTTTTTCTGTGTGTTTGTTAATCAATCACGTCAAAACGGCTGACGGGATCGGGACGAAATTCGGTACAAGAGTAGATTAAGTGTGGGAGAGTCATGCTTCGGCACGAATGGGCCGGTTCTACCGGAATGATACCACGGCCTCACAGAACACCCGCGTGAAACAACGCTTCATTGTTTCGTCGTGCGAGTGTGGTTACCCGAAACCCAATTACCTCCTCCCCCTTTCCCCAATCCCTCTGGTGTTCCAGGTGCCCATGGGCGGCGTCGATTGCTTGCCATCAGGTGATGGTGTCGTACGGTCGTTTACCGGCTTATGACAAAAAAAAAAAAATTATGGTTTGAATTCACACATAGACTACCAGAATCGCGGGCGAAGTCATTGCCAGAAACTAGTGTTACATAAAATTGTCGAAAGCACAAAAGTAATATGGCTTCCATGTCGCATGTGTGTAGGTAATGCTTTGTTATATTTGTTGAAGGTCACTCATATGTCTATGTAACCTGAGAACACTGCGAGACAGTGCGACGAACTGTCAGGGTTATATTTTATAACTGTTTTAGTTAACTATTGTATATCATAGGTAGCTAATGGGGTAGACGACTAATTTTTATTTTAATGTCCGTCTGGTAGATTATTTAAAAACATTAGACACGTATTTTTATTTTCTTACGGAAACGAATAGTTTCGAAGATATATTGATTTGAAATGTCGCGTGACGTCACTTCTCAGTACATTTTATAATAAGAAATGACGTTTTAGCCCCCACTCCTAAACTTTGATTCGTTTTATCTAAGTATTGTTTTATTATACAACAAAATAAAAAAATACGTGTCTAATATTTTTTTATTACCTAAGTTACGGACTAATTATATTTTTAATTTTCATACCCTGTCATCATCCCCATTGTGTACTTGCCAACTGGTCAAATTCAATACTTTTTATCGAACTGTCAAAAACAACAGTTTTCTATGAATTTTGTACGAGATTGTGTATTGTGACGTCACGTTTTTTTAGCGTCAAACAGTATACTTATTTCTTAAAAAATTGTTCGAAAGCTAACATAACATCGCGCCTTTTATCCACGAAGGGGTAGGCAGAGGTTCACATTATGCCACTGTACAATGTAACACCCACTTTTTACTAATTATGTTATGAGTTCCATGTAATAGGGGGTGACCCCTCTGCGGTTCGAAACTAGTAGAGCTTTTCTCAGTATATTCACGTGAGTAACCCGCGATTTTAGTTAATTTAGGTATTTTACAGTTTTGAATTGACAGACATCTTGATTTTTTTGTACTTCATTATCTCTTTAAGCCGCAAGTAACATCTCCATGCAATTCCGACTCTTGCATCAATTTCTTTTGACATTATGTCACTCATTGAAAGGTGAACCCGTTACTAGAAGTTTATTTGACATAAAATATCAATACATAGTATAAAACAAAGTCGCTATCCGCCGTCTGTCTGTCCCTATGTATGCTTAGATCTTTAAAACTATGCAACGGATTTTGATGAGGTTTTTTTTAATAGACTGCCTCGTTTGCCGAGTGGTCGCAAGTGTGACTGCCGGGCAAGGGGTCTCGGGTTCGATTCCCGGACACGGAGTCTGGAAATGTGCCCGGTATATGGCAATAGGCTCACCCCCTATTACATGGGACTCTTAACATAAATAGTGAAAAGTGGGTGTTACATTGTACAGTGGCATTAAGTGCCGTAATGTGCACCTCTGCCTACCCCTTCGGGGATAAAAGGCGTGATGTTATGTTATGTTTTTTTAATAGATAGGTAGAGTGATTCTTAAGGGAGTTTTATATGTATAATAGATGCATATTGCACCCGTGCGAAGCCGAGGCAGGTCGGTAGTAAGTAATACATAAAATATAACTGATTGACATACCATAATACGTATTTTTTGAGTCATAAATAAACCTACGGTAAAGAAAACCGGCTTAGGGGGCTTTTACCTCTAATATTGTGAAATCAACAAGTTTTTGTGTAACAATGTCGGTTTAGTGAACTTGTATCATTTATCACTGCTTGCCTCTTGCACCTACCATTTACTCTTCTCTGCATCACCCAAAGGTCAGACTGGTAGAAAACGCCTGCGGCATTAAGTCCACCTTTTTGTACATTTTGTGCATGAAGCATATTAAATAAATAAATAAATAACGGCGGAAAATAATATCTACTATATAAAAATAAGTCTTTCGGGTTTTCCTTCCTGACGCTATAACTCCAGAACGCAAGAACCGATTTCCGCGGTTTTGCATTCGTTGGAAAGGTCTCGGGCTCCGTGAGGTTTATAAAGTACGAAAAAAAAAAATCTACATATTTTAATCACCAAACGAAACCCAAACGGTACAGTTACGCCTCTGCACACTACTTTATATCCTACGGGACCGCGGACAAAGCCGCTGGTAAAAGCTAGTTATACATAAATGCGATAGTTTTCAAAAGCATGTTTGTTGGTTACGCAATTAAGCCAAAATTACTGAACGAATCTAAATGAAATTGAGGTGGAGAGATAGATAAGAGAACATATTAGACAGAGACCGGGCAGCACCTTACTCTGATTAACTATGAACTTAATGAACTAGGATCCCCAACCGGGCTGCCAAGCATAGAGGGCCTGGCACTCATGGCAAACCCTCTCATGTAGGTAACGAAGATCCAAGAGTAGAATATAGAGGTCAAAGTCAAAGTCATTATACTTCAATTAGACTAGGAAGGCACTTTTGAACATCAAAACAAAATATGAGGTAAAAATGTCAGTCTGTCGGTCAGTCCTTTAGTTGCTCTATTTCCTCGTTCCAAAGTCTAGATTCCTATGTAGAAGAACGAACGAGAAACGAAAGAGAACGACGAAGGGTTGGGTTTGTACACACTTGGTTTGTACTGAACTAATTTATCGTGGACTGGCTTTGTATGATCTTTCCGCGTAGTCAACGGTCAATTTATATTGGTTTAGCATAGCTTATTCTGTAGCCGTATGTATATTTTATATAAGGGCTCGAATACAAAACTGCGATGCGACGTCGCATCACAAGAACTTTCGAATTGATTTACATCGCGCATCAAAATTTTCTTTGTTTCTATTTCCTATATCTCCTAAGCAATAACAGAAGTGCACACTTCTTTTGACGATCCATGTCACGACCTAGTTTTCAATTTAAAATACGTTTAGTACGGGTGACGGTCGTCGAAGGAATGGTCATCTTGGAGACGCCTTGTCGCACGAAATCGCATCGCAGCAATGCGCATCGTTATTTTTTGCGTTGAGAATTGGCGTCTCATTGCATCGCAGTTTTATGTACGAGCCCTAAAATGGACTATGGGTATGGAACCCATCGTTCAATTTAGACTGTCTTCCTATGAACTACTATCCCGTCAAAATCTATAAAAACTAAATGTCACCCAAGCAAAGACGCAAGAAACGAACTAGAAAGTTTATATGTAGATAAATAAAAAAAATATATCGACAAAAATATAGAGATAGGTAGGTACGTTTAAACGCATCACTTAACGACGATTGCACATCACATTTAGACAATATATTTTGTTATAATCCACACAAGGTTCATATTTAAAAACACACTTCAAAACTCCTAACACACACTCAACAGACCACTATTACACAATCATATTAAATAAACTATACTTAAAACACAATTTCGCGGAGTTTTTAACGCTTATTTTTTTGTTTTATTACGCGCGGTCCGCACGACCGGTCACCGCGAGGTTCGCGGCATTACTAAATAAACACATACCAACCAACATAGATTAATGATATATGTATTATTATGTTTACTATGTCTGCCTCGTTGGCCGAGTGGTCGCAAGTGCGACTGCCGGGCAAGGGGTCTCGGGTTAGATTCCCGGGTCGGGCAAAGAAGTATTACTGGGTTTTTAAAAAACTCAGTAGTAGCATGGAGTTTGGAATTGTGCCCGGTATATGGCAATAGGCTCACCCACTATTACATGGGACTCATAACATAAATAGTGTGGTGGGTGTTACTTCTGTGTGCACCTCTGCCTACCCCTTCGGGGATAAATGGCGTGATGTTATGTTATGTTTACTATGTACCGACTGTGCCCACGACTTCGTCCTCGTGGAAAACTGACTGAATAGTTCTTCATAGCTCTTCCCCCGTAGGAAGGGGTATTAATATGTAGTCTATATTATGACCCGACCTGTTAGCAATATTCATGCAAAATTTGAAGTATATCCATGCAGTTTTTAAGTGTGCGAGAGCCATGCTTCGGTACGAATGGGCCGGCTCGACCGGAGTTATACCACGGCCGAGCAGAAAACCGACGTGAAGCAACACTTGCGTTGTGTTTCGTCGTGTGAGTGAGGTTACCGAAGGCCCAATTACCCTCCCCTTCCCCAATCTCCCCAATCCCTGAATCCCAAACGATCCTCTGGACAATCATGGGACGGCGTTGGCCGAACTGCCGAGTGTGGTTTGTCTGAGATCGCTTCCTGGCTTGAGATGAACCTTTTAACTTTAAATATATCAAAGATTAATTACATCTGTTTCTCTTTGTCGAATCGTTCCCAGCCGTCACATGATTTTCAGATTAAGATCCATACGTGTTCAGATGCTACCAATAACATTTGTCATTGTCTTAAAATTACCAAAGTCAATCATACTAAATACCTTGGTATTATAATCGACCAAAGACTGTCTTGGCACTTGCATATAGAGGTAGAACTCATAATGAGTAGGGTATGGAAACTGATATGGACTTTCAAATCACTTCACTACGTGGCCACGAAAGAGCTTATTAGACAGATTTATATATCCTTGGGCCAGTCGGTAATAATGTACTGTTTGCCAATTTGGGGTGGCGCAACCAAAACAAAGTTTTTAGAATTGGAAAGAGTACAGAGAGCACTTCTGAAAGTCATATACTGCAAACCAATGAGATTCTCAACCGAAAGCCTTTACTTAACGTCGAATCTTCTATCTGTCCGGAAGCTATACATACTACAAATCGCCTTGAAAAAACATAAATCCCATCCTTTTTACCCTAGAAGAACAAAAATAAGGAGAATAAATAATGTCGCTCCAGAACTCCCAGTGAAAATTGCATTTGCTACGAGACAGTACACCAAACAATCATCCCATATATAACATATTAAATAAAGAAATTAACATATATTCTATGAATTCACATAAATGCAAAAAAGCATTACTTCAATGGCTGACCAACAAGAATTACGATGAAGTTGAATCCGTCCTGTGTACGTTCACATAGATAAAAGAAACTAAACAGCACTACACATACATTAACAGATACACGAGCACAACACGAATACACAGATTAAACATTCATAACATAACATAACATTACACATTCCTTCATACATTACATACACTCAGTGTGCGAACTAATGTATTCTAATTTCACGTTACTTATTCCCTTTAATTTTCAGTTTATAATTGTTTAATTCTAAATTTCTTTCTTTTTATTTATTTTTATAAACTTATGTTTAGCTGATGTCCTTGGTATAGTAGGATAGCCTACCACAAACATTTTCTTGCTTAACAGGTTTTTTCCTAATATTTTGTTGGTATGTAGAGGTACATAATAGTTGATGAAATAAATTATTATTAAATTATTATAATTATTATTATCCTCAAACTCCCAATCCCTAAAAGGCCGGTAGCACACTTGTAACGCTTCTGGTGTTCCAGGTGTCCATGGGCGACATCGATTGCTTACCATCAGGTGATCCGTCTGTTCGTTTACCGGCTTATGCCATAAAAAAACATTGTTTCTGAGTTTAGCCCGGACATACATACAGACCCACTGACATAAATTCTATTATATAAACTATATTTTTGAGGTAAATATCGATTCGATTTAAATTTGAGTCTTGATTTTTCTACGATTTTATTATAGGTATATATAAAAGAACACATACAGGGTGACTTGTAACTCGACGTATTCATCTCAGGAGGTGATAATACAACCGATTTCCTTTCACCTAAATGAAACCAGTATTTTTTATTTATTGATGTTTTTGTAGTAGTTAGATCGGGATTTTTTTACCAAAACCGAAGATGTTGCATATTTTATCTCAGAAACAAGCCAAAGCATGGCTCACCCACATATATTTTTTTATTTAAAGATTGAACATTGATATATTATTAGACTAGGGACCCGCCCCAGCTTCGGACGGGTGCAAAATGCATGTATTATACATATAAACCTTCCTTAAGAATCACTCTATCCATTAAAAAAACCGCATCAAAATCCGTTGCGTAGTTTTAAAGATCTAAGCATACATAGGGACAGACAGACGGCGGGTAGCGACTTTGTTTTATACTATGTAGTAATTATCGTTTCGAATGTAGACTCATCGCTTCTCATATGTGTAGGTTTCGACCCTGTACCACTTACAAACATACAAACAAAAAGTAAAAACTAAAAAGCAAAAAATAACTATTATTGGTCTTAAGTACTTACATGTAGCTTACACACCCACTGATAGGGGGAGTAGTCGGTGCCACAAGTTTTACACAAAATTGTTCATTAAAACCTTAATAGATACCTAACATCATTAAGCTGTTTACAATTTCATTTTGGATTATACCTATTATGGGTTTGTGGCACCGAATTCTCACCTACCAGTGGGTGTGTAAGCAATATATAAGTACGTATGACCATTAATAGTTATTTTTGCTTTTTTTTTTAAGAGAGGAAAATCATCGAATGTCTGCCCCCGCCTGGGTAAGGCGGGAGGGAGTGTCAGACTCTTACTGACTAAAAACCACCCCGTTCCTTCTCCTGCACGTCGAGCCGGAGCCACGGTTCCCCGTTAGGTACTCCGCGACATTTTCGTTTGTTTTTGTTTTTGAAGTCGGTTTTTTTAAACGCAGTTTTTTATTTTTATTTTATACTTTTTAGTTTAGTACTAGAATATATTATATTATGTTACTAGTGTTGGCTGAAGAAGTAAAGAAGGATCTTAGCTTGAATTTATGTATGTAAAGATTACGAATAGGCTCACTATTACATGAGACTCATGACATAAATAGTCAAAAGTGGGTGTTACATTGTACAGTGGCATTGGTAATGTGCACCTCCGCGCTCCGCCTACTCCTTCGGGGACAAAAGGCGTGATGTTCCAATATAATGTAATTTTATTTTAATTATTATTTTTATGTCTTGAGTGTCTTAAGTGTGGGAGAGCCATGCTTCGACACGAATGGGCCGGCTCGACCGGAGTGATACCACGGCCTCCAGAAAACCGACGTGAAGCAACGCTTACGTTGTGTTTCGTCGTGTGAGTGAGGTTATAAACCCATTGACATAAATTTGTAAACCCGATTGAAAAAGAGTAACCTATGGAAAACTTATGGAGTTTCTTGCTCGTTCTTCTACATAGGAATCTACACCTTGGAATGAGCAACTAGCTTCACTTCTAAATTTTTTTTGTTGACGTTCAAAAGTGCCTTCCAGGTCCAATTGAAATAAATGATTTTGACTTTCACTTTGACAAAGTGTTTCAAAGAGCCCTCCGATAATATTTTGCGTCGACTTTCGCAACTATCGTACCACAGGAAGACATACAGATGCTGATGCAGTAAGAGTCGGACACTCATTTTCGCCTCATGCTAAGTGGGAGAAGTCATTTGAAGATTTTCCCCCCTTGAAAAAAGGTCTAAGGTGCAATAAGGAATATTCGTGTCGTGGTAGCCCGGAGGTTTAAGTCGCGCACTTCTCATGCATGAGGGTGCGGGTTCGAAACCTACCAACTGCAAGTACCAATGTGATGTTTTCCGAGTTATATGTACTTTCTAATATTATTTAGACACCACTGACAAACGGTGAAGGAAAACACCGTGAGGAAACCTGGGCTTATAATTTCTAATTATAAGTTTGAAATCGCCAACCCGCATTGAGTAAGCGTGGTGATTAATGCTCAAACCTTCTCCGTGTGAGAAGAGGGTTTGGTTAGCAGTGGGCATTTAAAGGCTGTTAATGTGTGATGTAAATAAGGAATTTACCGGAGGCCCAATTACCCCCCTCCCTAGTCCCCGTCTCCCGAATCCCCGAATCCTTCACAATCCTCAAATTCCCAATTCCCAAAAGGCCGGTAACGCACTTGTAAGGCCTTGGTGTTTCGAGTGTCCATGGGCGGCGCCGATTGCTTACCATCAGGTGTCTGCTCGTTTACCGGCTTATGCTATAAAAAAAATCTAACTTACCTCTAGCCTCCCTGAGGACATTAGCAGCATGTCTCCAGCTGTTCCTCTCAGCTAGTGCGAGCGCCGTGTTTCCATGAGCGTCCAGGGTGGAGAGACAGGCTCCTGATGAGAGCAGAGTCTTGACATTCTCCACGTGGCCGCGCTCCGCTGCGATGTGGAGAGCTGTCTGTTGAGGTGGAGTATGGAATAAAATACTCTTTCATTTTTTTAAAGACAAGAAAATATAGACTTTTATTTGCGTAGTTACAATAGATCATCATGTTTTGCTTAATTAATAAAGCATGCACATGAATTTTAGTGTTACATTGTTCTCGCACAATCTAAACAACAAAACTATATAAGAAAAGTGTGTGAGAGCCATGCTTCGGCACGAATGTGCCGGCTCGACCGGAGTGATACCACGGACGAGCAGAAAATCGACGTGAAGCAACGCTTGCGTTGTGTTTCGTCGTGTGAGTGAGATTACCGGACCAATCTCCCCAATTCCTGAATCCCGAACGATCCTCAAACTACTAATCCCCAAAAGGCCGGTAACGCACTTGTAACCCCTCTGGTGTTCCATGTGTCCATGGGCAACGCCAATTGCTTACCATCAGGTGTACCGTCTGCTCGTTTACCGGCTTATGCCACTTTTTTTATGGGATAAGCTAATTTGAGGATTTAAGGATTGGGGAAAAAGGGGGGGTAATTGGGCCTCCGGGAACCTCACTCACACGACGGAACACAACACAAGCGTTGTTTCACGTCGGTCTTCTGTGAGGCCGTGGTATCACTCCGGTCGAGCCGGCCCATTCGTGCCAAAGCATGGCTCTCCCACACTTACTCATACAATCATAAAAAAGACAGTACTGGACATCTCTACCCACCCTCCCAAATAGAACTATCAAAAACAACTCACCTTCCCTCCAGTAGCCTCATCAGACTTAGCATCAATATCAGCGCCAGCAGCACACAGCGCTGACAAACAACGGCTCCGCTCAGCCAGTGCTGCGGCATGGAGAGCGCTGCGGTTGGAACCATCGCGGGCGTCCACTGCTGCACCACTTGCTATCAGCTCTTGAAGGAGCTCTAGGTTGTCCCAGAGAGCAGCCTGGTGAAAGAGGAATAATCAATATACATAACAACATACAACATAACATCACGCCTTTCTTCCCCGAAGGGGTAGGCAGAGGTGCACATTATGGCACTTAACTCGTTGAGTACCGTCACTATAGACACAATTAAAGAACAATAGGTTGTGGTCATCTGTGACCGCTTGCTGTTTGACAGTTTAATGCTACTGTACAAAGTGACACCCACTTTTCACTATTTATGTTATGAGTCCCATGTAATAGGGGGTGAGCCTATTGCCATATACCGGGCACAATTTCAGACTGTGCTACTACTTTTTTTTTTTAATTATTCTAATAAATACTGAGATTTTTTCAGCTGCCAAGTCCTAATATGAAAGAATTTACAATAATTTTTGTAGCAAAGGTAGTTGGTATCCATCTATCAATAAAGTTATTTCTAACAAATGTACAGTGCACATCTTCTTTACGAAGGTATTGTAAGGAGGATGATTGACACTTCAGGTGATCGAGAGGCTGGCTACTACCTTGGGCAAAGGTTAAGCATTTCCATTCAACATGGCCAGTCTTTGGGCAAACTCACGATAATGATGAGGAAAATTTTTTTGATGCCTTATTTATTTATTTTTTTTTTCAATTAGACCTGGAAGGCACTTTTGGACCTGGAACGTCGACAACAAACATTTAGAAGTGAAGCTAGTTGCTCATTCCAAGGTGTAGATTCCTATAGAGGAGAACAAGCAAGAAACTCCATAAGTTACTCTTTTTCAATCGGGCTTACTTAATTCTCTAGTTACATAGTTTTGTTAAGGTCTAATTGGATAATAAAATTAATGTCATTTGAGATTTCTTAGCAGTCTGAAATTGGCCAAAGGCTTGGCATTGTATAGGTTTATGTCCGTTAAGCTTAAGTCATTATTTATTTATTATTATGTTTTATTTCCTTTATTTATTTCTAAAGTTTTAAATACTTGATTATGTAAAAAAAACATTTAAAAATATAGAAAGCAGTAGCCCACCAGTAACGGGAGAAATCCAAGCTACCGATGGTCAGGGCTCCAGAGAAAGGAATTTCGGGACAATACGCGCCATATCCAGAAGTACTGCTTTCTGCATCAGGCATTTATTATGTTTGTTATTTTGTAGTGTAACTGGTGAATAGTTGTGTACAGGCAGCAGTAAATTATTCTGTATAAATTGCATTAAACTGTCAAACACCGAGCGGTCACCGGTGACCGCAACCTATTGTTCTTTAACCCATAAATCACCGGTCACCGGTGACCGCTTTCCACTAATATTACATTACATTATAGACCTTATTTCTAATGTTTAGAGAATACTTTTGTATGACCAAATTTTGGGGATGGATATCAACGGGTTAATTGTGTCTATAATGACAGTACTCAACGAGTTAATATGTCTTACTATAAAGTATTGTTTTAATCAGTTCTATTCCATATGTTACTCAATAAATTGTTATTATAAGGAGGATGGTTGACATTTCAGGTAATCAAAGGGCTGGCTACTATCTTGGACAAAGGTTAAGCATTGCCATTCAACGTGGCAATGTTGCTAGTCTTTTGGGCACCCTACCTCACGATACCGATGATGAAAAATTTTTTTTAGATGCCTTAAGATAAGATAACATTTTTATTAATATCTTTTTTGTTTTTTTAAGGTGTGAATATTTTAGTTTTTAATTATATGTATTTAAAGTTTAAATGAAATATTTTTTCATACTTAACTTAATAAAGTTCATTTTTTTATACATTAAATAAACTGAATAACTAATATACAAAAAAAATATATTTTCTTCTACTCACCTATATTTTATTAAATACATTAAAATAGTGTAATATATTCAATCACAAATAAATAATTCCAAAGTAAATATTAGAAAGAATATAGTACCAACATATTTTTCTAAATAAAACTTCCACAAAGTACTTTCAGGCTTTCAAACTCACATAGTTACTATAAATTGCACTTAATAATATAGCATAAGACCTTCTCCAGCCAAATACATTCATAACACACAAGTTATTCCAATAAAAACTAAAATAAACTGCTGTTTCACAGCTCATTGCCAAAGTGTAACAACTTCAACATTTTACTGAATAACTAATATACCTGATGCAGCAGACGCCCTTGGAAGTTATCCTCGTCCGGAGACAAGTCCATTGCGTTTTTATTTAAAAGAAATACGCGAATCGAGCCGACATTTCCGGCCTAAACAGCCGCTCAAGCGTTGCGAGAACTACAGTAAATTAAAACGGCTGCACACATCAAATTCCTCACTGAAACTACATTTTAAATGCACTATAGTGTGCACCATATTATTTTTTCAACCGGCATTGCGGATAGAAAACGTTAATTAATTCCAAATCACGAATTTATTAGCGAATAAGAATTATTGATTTTGTGTTGACAGCTGTGCAAAACTGACAGACTTTGTGACGGCTAGTTGACAGGTGATTTCGTTCATAAACGGGGTCAGATGTAAAAAATTATAATTTCTATTGAAATTTTTCTTTAATAAAACCTAAAAATAATAATAAAATGCAGCAAAGAATCATGAAACTAATATAAGTCGTACATTAAATAAGAATTACGGTTAATTTTTGTGGTAACAGTTATTTTTTTCAGTGATTCATCCATGAGAATGAGGTGAACCGGAATTGCATTGTTCCTTCTTATTATTAGTCATCTTTTAGTTAGTATTTTAATTGTATAAGTTATGGACGTTGAAAAAATTAAGTCATATGTAAAAAACTTAGATTTAGTATAAGCTTAAAGATACTAATATTAACGTTAAATATCTTTTAATCTAACTTTACGAATGCACAATGTCATGTAGTTCGTGTGATTTTTTGAAACTACCCACCAAAGTCTACAATAATAAAATCAACTACCCATTATGAATATTTATTACGCACATTGTTCTGTATTAATTAAAGTAGCTGAAAGTAAGCTAAAAATGTCTCGAAGCTACTGCAGCTACGATGAAGACTGGCAAAGAAGGAAATCCATACTTATTCGGAGTCTTTTCCACGATCTACCAAGTAAGTGGTTTTTTAGTACCTTCTTCAGTAAGCTACCTTCTCTAAGTAACCAATGGTTCTCATTATCATAAAGTACTGACTTCTGAATCCCGAAGAGATAGGACAGAGGTGTAGATAAATATAACACCGATTAAGCAATACTTATGTTTTGAGTCGCCGCCTCGTTTGCCGAGTCGTTGCAAGTGCGACTGCCGGGCAAGGGGTCTAGGGTTCGATTCCCGGGTCGGTCAAAGAATTACTGGATTTAAAAAAAAACTCAGTAGTAGCACGGAGTCTGGAAATGTGTCTGGTATATGGCAATAGGCTCACCCCCTATTACATGGGATTCATAACATAAATAGTGAAAAGTGGGTGTTACTTCTGTGTGCACCTCTGCCAACCCCTTCGGAGATAAAAGACGTGATGTTATGTTTTGATCCAATATAATAGGGGCACTGCCTCATAGATCACAAGTTTGACTGTTAAGCGAAGGATCTCAGATACAATCGCCAAGACGAGCAAAGCATTCGTACTGCTGATTTTGACCTAATGTTGACTATTCCATGTTTCTACCTCTATATTTCTATTTTTATATTCTATTTATCCACATTTATATTTCTATTACAGTTCTGTCTCCAGTCACAGAAGAATCGGATGACTCGTATCCTCCTGTGAGATATTGCGAGCGTCTGGAAGTACCACAAAGACCCTGCAGCCCTCTCCCTCCTCTCATAATAGAAAGAATACCGAAAATAAATAAACACGACGAACCAGAAGAACACTATAAGAAACTATACATAAAAATCAAAAGAATATATAGTAGGTTGTTCATTTTAAATCAGAATCTAAGTAGCGATGAAGAATTCTTTAGTGATAAATCAATAACTGATCATGATAATGATTTACACAGCCCCATTGCAATCAATAATTATGACAATGACTTAAATAATCCTAATACTTATACATTTAATAGCCCAGTTAATGAAGATGAAGATAGCAATGATTTAGATGATAATCATAGCGATGCTAATGATAATACAAATTCTAACGAAGATAATGTTAAAAAAAGTTCTGATTCCAATGTTTCTAATGGGTATCACGCTGATTCAGAGTCTATAGAGACTGTTATTGTTGATGTTCTGAATTATACCAAATCTACCAATGAAGAGGCTTCTAAAAATACTGAAGAAGCTTCCAAAGCTTCCGAAGAATTAGAAGAGGAGTCAGAATCAAGAAATTTGAAGGAAGAAGAAGAGAGTAATCCTGATAAAAGTAATGATGACAGAAGTAGTGATCAGGAGGCAGGTAATGATGAATCATCTAGCACTAAAGAAGAAGATAATGGCGATGAATCATTTGTAGAAGAAGAATCAAGTGTGCCATTAACTTCTAATCAACAAACAAATGCAATGTCAACTGCTGTAAGAACAGCTCAAGATATCATAGATAATACAGAAAACACAAATAACCAGGAGATGATTGAAGAAGAATCAGACGATAAATCAATTAGTTATCAAGATACTCAGAATAAATCTAATTATAGTACTGAAGAAAATAATCTAGAACTTCCTAATCGAGAAAATTTAGTAGAAATCATAAGTCAAGAAGAAATAACAGATCAAGAGATGTTAGGAGAAGAAAATAATTATAAGAGAAATATAAATCAAAGTCATAAATCTAGTATTACTTCAGAAGAGAGTCATCAAAACATTTCTCAAAAAGAAATAACTAAAAATCTGAGACAAGACCAACGAAATAGATTTGAAGACTTGAACAAATCAAGAATGAATATAGCAGACGCAGATGAAGACGAATTTGATCATTCTTCTACAAGTGACGAGGAATGGAATGGTATTGAAGAATCTGAAAGCCTTGAAGAAGAAAACAGTAAAGAACTAACTGATTCTGGTCTGGAAGAGATAGAGAACGCAAAAGAATTAGAAGAAGAGGAAAAAGAAGAAAAAGTTGCTGATATGCCAACTGATATGATGGAAGAAGATGAAACGGACGTCATGTCAGATATAGGTATTTATAAAATTCTAAATAGTATCATCATCATCTTGTGTTGTATACCTTCATAAAATAGTCATATGCGCGACTGCCAAGCAAGGTGTCTCGGGTATGATTCCTGGGACGCGCAAAGGACGCACGTCCTTATCGACGATTTTCTAGTTTTAAAAATTGTTCAGTAAGTAATAGCAGACGCCTCAAATTGTGCTCATACCGAGCTCCAGTACATGGCAGTAGGCCTATCACTTTGGGACTTCTAACATGAAATAGCTGATGAAAACGGTACAAAATGAGTGCTACATTGTAATCATTATGCATGTAAATGTTTGATTTCCCTTATAAGGATTAAAAAGTGTTAAGTTATTCTAAATTGTTTTATTCACAGGTTCGCACTTTAGACAGATTACAACCAAAGCACTAGTCCATGTGGACGCCTTTCAAGATCTACACGAAATAGAGAGCCAAGTCTATGAAGGTTCTCCAAAGAGTATTATACTCCCTGTAAGACGGATGAAGAGGACTGCAGCTCAAGCTATGCTGGATAAAAGAGAAGAACTAATGGCAGGGGGAGGAAATAAAGGTAAATGTACAACGATCTTCAATACTTTAGTTTTTCTTTAGTTTCCATCATATTTGTACATTCTGTCAATGGCGTAACTACAGGGTGGGAATACGGTAAAATGCCTCAGATCTCTAGCTGGAAGGGTTTTCATCTGAACTGCTGTGTTTTTATTGGGAATGGAGGCCATCTCAATGAAATTTCTAACCGGCCCGAACGGTTCAGTTACGTTACGTTATGCCGAGTGCATATTTTAATACATTAGCTACTATTTTAGTTTTATTAACATTTAAAATATCTTTTTCGCAGAATCTAGACTAGAAACCTCAGCAGATAGTAATCACGCGTCTTTCGAAAACATTGAAGAAATGAGGAATCGAAAACGAAAGTTATCTCAAGTGACAGAACCAGAAATAAATCAAGAAAGCGTTTCAAAAGAAAGCAATGAATTTAATAGAAGTACACATGACTTAACAGATGTGACGTCATCATCGCAAAATGGCGCCAACTTCAACATTTCTAAACGGAAGACGTCAGATGATTTGGGTGAAGTTTTAGCACGTATCTTGAATGATAGTGAAAATAATGTTAAGAATATTCGTTTGTATAGAGAAAGGAAAAATTTTGAAGATGTTTCCGTTCAGACGAGTGAGAATGTATCATGGGATGATATTCGTAAAGAGTTATTTGTTGGTGTGCCGAAGATAATGCGGCTTTGCTCATGTGTTGATCATGTTTGTCAGTAATTTCATAATTGGAAGTAGAAGGTGCTTAGGTATACGCTACCCTCATGAATTATGTTTCGGAAACATATTAAGTGTATGAACAATAATTTAATTATTATTAATTACACCGTTTTTAATAATTTCTATGTTTATTTTGTGTTAATTATGAAACAAGTTACTAAATCATTTAGTATATGAGTAGCTGTTATGTTTTGTTTTGTTATACAAATATAATAAAAATGTTTTTATAATAACTATCGTGATATATATTGAATTAACCCCTCTGTAGTTCGAAACTAGGAGAGCTTTTTCATTAGTTTCACGTGAGTAACCCACGACATGTAGTTAAAAATAAATATGTTTGAGAGTTTAATTATTTCTTTTTTTATGGAAAAGGAAGGGAGTTGACCCCTTCTTTTTCTGTAAAAAAGGACCCTTCCTTTGTTTGCCCCTGCAAACCAAGATAGAATTAACCATTATAATACTTAGTAATTAAGGCTGCCCTTAAAATAAGTATAGGGAATAAGTATAGTTGCAGATGTCTACGGGCAGTACGCCCGTAGACATCTGCAACACCAAAGAAGTTCAAGTGCTTCAATACAATTAACTTTTTACCACAACTGAGTCCATTTCATTTCATACGCCGCACACAACCACCGCTTCGGGAACCTTTTCCTCGTGGATTGGACTTGGCTCGTGGTTCCCAAGCCAGTCGGTGGCCGGCCTCTCCCCGGCCGACATATAGGTGGTGGCGACCACGACAATATTTTATTTATCTTGAATGAATCCTTTCCGTTCACGATTCTGAACGACTCATATAAACGTCATTTATGTCACTCATTTCAAAAAAGTGAGGTTAATTTGTCAAATCCAGTTTCACGTATTATTTTGTGTTTGGTTGTATGAACGAGTAATATTTCCTTATAAAATCTTTAATTAAACTGTAGCTATTCAACATGTTTCTCTACCAAGGCCCTGTGAAGGAATTGGACGATAAATTCGTCACTTTAATTGGTAAATTTGTAGCCGATATTAAACATGGGTAAGTTGTATCAAAAAAAATAATTTGTTACAGTTTTAGTAAATAAATTTTGATATTCATGTATGTAAACAGCATTACGGTACTGTCTGTCTACCTTACAGAACATAAATGCTTTGTTAAACGGCCAGATATAAATCATAAACTATTATTTGCAAATGTGTTCTATTTCGCTGATTGCATCAGAAATTGTATTATGCTGTGTCAGCAATAATATCTATAGACTTGATAACGCCAAAAATATCTTAAAAATAGCAAATTTTGTAATTTTTACTGTATTATACAGCTTTTTCTCAGTCATACCTGTCTTTTGTCTTATTGAGAAAGTCTACATAAAGGAGGAACACAATTCATTAAATAGAACCACAACATATCGTGAACAGCACCGTTGTAGCCCGGAAGTTTAACCTAATGTGTGTCTAAAAGTGGATCCGCACAAGACTCTATATAGTTTCTATTGTGTCTTATACCTCTACAACATGTAACATAATTAACGCACACCCTCAAACTCCCCAATTAGAATATTATGTTACAATCATAATACATACACTAAATTTTTAATTTAACATGTATATGCATCCTTACTGGTCTTGGCATAAGGTTTATTTTTCTTTGTTTTGTATTGTATGATAGAATTTGTATGAATACAAATAAAACTGCGATTATAAAAGTCTTAATGCTTTGATTTACGGTCCATTTCGATTTGTTTTAACAATACTGGGTTAATATGACAATAATTTATGTAGTTTAAACTATTTTTGGGATAAAAAATTACCTATACTAAAAATTATATAAATTGATTCAGTTAACGATTCTGAACAAACTATTTCAGGATGTGCATTATTTAAGTTACATGTTGTATACAGGCATTCAAGTGGTTAAGACGCCCATTTCACATGCACGTTTGGAACTGACCAATGGCAAAGTACCAAATATGACCTTATCCGAGTTATATGTACTTACTAAGATTATTTATTATACACCACTGACAAATGGTGAAGGAAACATCATGAGGAAACCTGGGCTTATAATTTCTAATTATAAGTTTGAAATCGCCAACCCACATTGAACAAGCATGGTGATTAATGCTCAAACTTTCTCTGTGTGAGAAAAGGCTTTACTCAGCAGTGGGCATTTATAAGCTGATGATGTTGATTGACACCCACCTTTACCGATTCCATCCATCTACCCATCATCTGCCCATATTCGTCCACTGCTGGACTTAGGCCTCTCCAATGGCACGCCACTGCCAGCCACCTTGTGGATGTCGTCTCATTTTACGGGTTACCACAAGTAAACCTATACTGAGCATTATGAACTTGCAACTTAACACGTTCGAGGACAGAGGCCTTAGTACGAGTTTGATTTACGTTTAAAGTATTCGAAACGAGTATGCGTTCGGCACTCTGATTGGCCGGCGCCAATGAAGCAACCAATCACAGCGCCGAACGCGTACTCGTTACGATTACTTTAAACGTAAAACAAACTCATACTAAGGCCTCGGAACGAGATTATACGTCATCGTTCGAGATTTTGATATGGCACAACGTACGATGACGTTCAAATAACATTTAAATTATACGGCACAACGTTCATTTCCGATGAAAGTTAAAGTTAAAATCCTATCGAATGTATCTTGTGTCACAACATGTAAAATACCCAACACTGTACTGTCACGTAGGGTAATTTTTAAACTATTTCAAATAAGTGCCGTTGATAGTGTGCGGTTAAGGTACTCACATACGCACAACGTATTTATACGTCCCGCGCTCCTACCGCGCTCCTATACTCATTGCGGCTGCGTCACTGTGGGAGTGCGCTCGCGTTCAAGTGACATTTCGTGGCGTATCGTAATATTTGCCGCCACAAAACATCGTAAGTATTTAGTTTATGTTATTATTTTATTATTCATTAGCTAGAAACTATATTATTTTACTGTGAATTAATAATTTTACTGTGTGAAATTGATTTTTAATGGGTTATTTTATGTGTTTTAGATGGATAAGCGCAAAATAAGACCGCTGAGCATTTTCGATGATTCCGACACCTCCAACGAGCCGGATCCTTACCAAGATGATGATGGAGAATATGGTTCGGATAAAGATTTTGATCCACAAGGAAGTACATCAGGTAGTGAAAGTTCTTATTCTAAAAATTACCGACACGGTCGGTATTTCGACTCGAAAGCCCGAATCCAATGTTACTTCTGATCCTAGTAGTGATGAAGATGATACCAAATCTGTTGAGAGTGATCATTCACTGTGCCCTGCTAACACACCATCACCACCTCGAACCCCTACTACCACATCACGTTTTCAAGAGGAGGTTGCAGGCTATGAGTCGAATTCTTCAGAAGAAATTTTCCCTCTAGCCAAACGCTTAAAATTGGTTAAATCTCCAATTACAACCGTACCTACTGTGAATCAAGGTCCCAATGAGGTCATTGAAGAAGGACATATACCTTTGGAACCTGAAATTATTGAAAATCTGGTTCAAACATCACCTCGTGGGACGACTCAGGATATCTTATCTTCACACAACATCTCTCAAAATGAGACCGTGGGTTTGTCGACTTTATCACTTATTTCTAATGTCTTAGCTGAAAACTTAGATAATACAGGTGAATTTAGGTCCCTTGATATACTACCGCCATTATTCGATGAACCCCAAGACGAGATACTTCAAGAGGAGCAAATAGGTTCCGGCCAACCCTCCAATGCGTTGGATACTCCTAATCCTAGAACTTCAACTACAGAAGATTGGTCAGAAACTACAGCACCCATACCGGATTTCAATTTTGACGCTGGTGCTGTGGGGGTAAAGTTCACCATTGATAATAACACAACCGTGTTTGAGGTATTTAACCGCCTGTTTCCACCTCTCATACTAGATTATCTCGTCGAATGCACTAATGCATACGGTACAAGTATGTGTCAAACTAATCGACCGAAAACTAGGCACAGTCGGTCTTACACATTTAAATTGACAGACAAGAATGAAATGTTGAAGTTTTTAGGACTGTGCTTGCTTGGTGCCCAAGTCAATATACCCCAAAAGCGAAAACTTTTTACTTTGTCGGACTGTTTATATTATCACCCTGTTTTTGTCTCAACTATGTCAGGACGACGCTATGAACAACTGTTAAGGTGCCTGTGCACAGGACCTTTAGGTGCCAAGGGCAAAAATAAAATAACTGAGTTCATGGACGCCATTACAAGAAATTTCCAAGCGTGCTACTCTCCTGAAAAAGAACTTTCTTTGGATGAGTCACTTTTATTATTTAGGGGGCGTTTATCGTTTAGACAGTATATAAAATCCAAAAAGGCAAAATATGGAATCAAATTCTACGAATTGACGGAAGCAAACGGCTATGTTTTAAATATATTAATGTATACCGGCAAAGATGACTCGACTGACTTGGAACAAGGAAAAAAAACTGATAAAACTGTCCTGAAGCTTATGAGATCAGAAGGTTGCGTGTTCAAATCACGTCGGGGTCACCACTTTAGGGAACGGAGAGTATAGTTCCCTAACATCGGAAAAGGAGGATCCTCCGACCAGGCGAGGTGATCGTGCCTGGCGGGCTTTCTGCCCGACAGTTGCTCGTTGGGATTTTCTATTCGTGTTAAATCGAATGTAAACTTCGCATGTGCGATGTAGGATTTTATGACGTCATCCGTTGACTTGTGACATGTGTCGCCACAAGACCTTATGTTTTAAAAGGCCACGAATTGTTTATGGACAATTATTATAATTCATACGGTTTGTCTCGAAAACTGCTTGATCTCAAAACTCATACTGTGGGCACCCTCAGAAAAAGCCGTAAAGAAAACCCGAAAAACGTTATGAACAAAAAGTTAAAGAAAGGCGAATATGTATGGGTACGGAAAAATAACGTATATGTTTCAAAGTGGGTTGATAAGCGAGCCGTAACCATGATTACTACAAAGGATCATCCCAAAATGATTAACGTTGCAAATAAGCGCGGACAATTAAAAAGAAAACCTATAGAAGTGGTGAGTTACAATGCATTTATGTCCGGTATTGACCGCGCTGATCAGATGGTGTCCTATTATTCGTCTCCGCGAAAATGTTTGAGATGGTATAAAAAGGTATTTTTTCATTTACTTGATTTAACTGTATGGAACAGTTTTTATTTGTATAGAAAATACAAAATGAATAACAGTAAGAAATATGAATTTTTACATTTTAGAGAAGATTTAATCAGAACTTTAATTGGTATTAGCCTTTCTCAAAGACCTGAACTTTTATTGAAGCATTCCAAGAACGACAATAGAAGAGTGGATAGGACAGCACACCCAAGACCTTCCCCAACACAACCCGAAAATGGCAGTGGTGGACATTGGCCTGAAAAGATTCCACTTCCTCCTGGTTCCAAAAAAACTACTAACTATCTTAAATGCAAAATGTGTGCAAAGAATAAACGCCGCAAGGAAACTGGATTAAGATGTAAGGGCTGCAAAGATAAGCCTGCACTTTGTGCGTTGTGCTTTGAAGAATGGCACGAGACTGATAATGTTACGAGTTCCTAAACGACAGACTGAATTTTTTTATTAGTTGTTTTAGATTTTGATTGTTCTGTTGATTACATTTTATTTTTATGCAGAAGTTGCTTTTTTGTGATAAATATAATTATGCAAGTGAATGGTTGTGATTAATTAAGTAACAATAGTTTCTACTTAAGACTGAAAAATTATTATTAAAGAAATAAATGGTTGATTTTCATATTTTAAGTTTTATTTTATATCGATCATATATGAATTTAATTTATTATTTATTTATTTTCACGTGCATTATGATAAAACATTTAGATACCTTGAACGTATAATGACGTTCTGTTAAAGGCATCATTTTTCATCTCACTATGACACGACAACACGTATAGAAACGTCGTCGGCATAATACGTTGTGACCCAATCATATGGATATCTTAACACTAAAAGTGACAGAACGTTATTTCACGTTGGACGCATAGGTACGTTGTGATGGTACTGCTTGTCGTTAACATAATATGATGTGCCAGAACGTATCTACACGTTGGACGTTATTACACGTTGTGTCCCTATACATCTAGTTTTACATTACTTTTAATGACACAACGTATTTATACGATGACGTGATAAAACGGTTCTGTCACGATGTATTTAAAACAATATTTTTTCATGGGACGCAACGTACTGATACGTCGTATAATTTTGTATACACATTTACTGTGTCATTCTGTTACACCGACTCAAGTGGTAGCGTCCGTGAACGTGTTAATATTCCAGCAGCTAGTTCCTCATTAATTTAAAAAATGATCAATAACTTATTGATTTTAAACTCACCTTATTGGTATAAAATAGTATACCATTTTCTGAGACTATGAGAGAATTTGAATAGTCGAACCTATGTAGCGACCGATAGGATCTAGTTAGTAGATGCCTGACTGAATCTAAATAAACGAATGTTCCATTTTGAGTCAAAAAATAAATGGTCATATTAGTCATATATAGTAACATGACATCATGCCTTTTTATCCCCGAAGGGGTAGGCAGAGGTGCACATTTCGGCACTTAATGCCACTGTACAATGTAACACCCACTTTTCACTATTCATGTTATGAGTCCCACGTAAAATGCCTAAATGTGAGCCTACTGCCATTTACCGGGCATATTTCCAGACTCCATGCTACTACTGAGATTTTTAAAAACCCAGTAATACTTAGCCCGACCCGGGAATCGAACCCGAGACCCCTTGCCCGACAGTCGCACTTGCGACCATTGGGCCAACGAGGTAGTCATACATTGTACTTAATTCTATATTACAGGAAGATCCGAGGTTCTACCAACAGAGTGCTGGCGATGGTGACACTGCTGGAAACCATAATCACAGAGTCTCAATATACTACAGCCGTGTAAGTATTTTTTTATGCAATAAGCCAGTAAACGAGTAGACTGATCATTTGACGATAAGCAATCGGCGTCGCCCATGGACACACAGAACACCAGGGGCCTTACATGTGTGTTACCACCCTTTGGGGATTGAAGTTTTAGGCTCGTAACTAAGAGTTATTAGTGTGAGGCAAAATCTTAAAACCCTTTACTTGTACAGTTATGTGTCACTTATCCTACCGTAGGGGTTGTTATGATAATAGTTATCGTGAGACATACTAAATTAACTAAAAATCGCGGGTTACTCACGTGAATATACTGAGAAAAGCTTTTATTTAAGTTAATTAATTTTAGTTAATTTAGTATGTCCCACGATAGCTATTATAAAAAAGTAGTATTATTTATATGCGCTTATTACCTGTAGGTAATAAGCGCATATAAGATAGAGTGTACTCTATCTTAGCGTGATGGCGTGATTTTGTAAATACCAAGAACAAACTAAAGAAGTATTTATTTTTCTTTAGAGATCTATGCGGCGCCATCCGTGCTGCTGGTCGGCAGGTAATGGCTGCTCTTCCAAACGAGCTGGTGATAGCCAACGTAGCTAGGAGGCTGCTCAGAGCCATCCGCGATGAGAACAGAGCTCAAGGGAATCAGGTAACTGATAACACAACTAGTTACTGTAATTGGATTTTCTGCCGTGGTGATTGACATGTTATTTCTTTATTTTAGTGTTTCAGAAGGTATTCCATTAAATACTCTCCCACCATCCCCAGAATTGTCCACCCTTAATTAGTGTCTTGTATCGATATAGTTGCAGAATTTGCCATCGTTTCAGCCTTGTGGTATCCTTGCTATCATCAACCAAATCAACTTTGTGACTGTATAAAAATAAATAAATTAAACATAAATAAATAAAAATGGTCATCATCTTTAAGTATGTCACTGCTAGTCTCTTCTTACACGGAGAAGGTTTGAGCATTAATCATCACGCTTGCTCAATGCGGGTTGACGATTTCAAACTTATAATTTGATATTATAAGCCCAGGTTTCCTCACGATGTTTTCCTTCACCGTTTTCCTGGATTCACATTAATTCTTATTCACAATCATTATTATTAGCTCGTGAATATTACAGCTAAAGTATTAAGTACTAATTATTGTTTCTTTATAATTCCAGGGCATAGAAGGTTCTGGTGAGAGTCTCCAGCGGTTGGTTCTAGCGGCTAGCGCTCGGCGTGCCACGTTAGGTACAGCCCAGCATGATCTGAGAGAACCATTAAGAGATTACATCGCTGAGGTACGTAAACTATATAAATAAATATGAAAAACTCTTAACTGTGGGAGAGCCATGCTTCGGCACTGCGGATACCACGGCCGAGCAGAAAACCGACGTGAAGCAACGCTTGCGTTGTGTTTCGTCGTGTGAGTGAGGTTACCGGAGGCCCAGTTTTTTTTATGTCATAAGCCGGTTAACGTCCAGACGGATGTCCAAACCAGTGTCATGTTACATTCATCACATTAATTTTCATTCCTTATCTCTTTCCAGCTGCGAGGCGAGCTGGAATCCAGCATATCTAGTATATGCGGTCAGGCCCGGGAACACGTACATGGAGACGAGCTGATCCTCACGTACGGAGCCAGCCTCATCACGGAGAGGTTCCTCCGCGCTGCAGCTCCTCGGAAGTATAAGCTGATATTGGCTGAAGGACCTGATCCTACTGAGGTATGTTTATGTGAGTTTACAGCCAGTTGACTGTCTCGTTGGCCGAGTGGTCGCAAGTACGATTACTGGACATGGGAGTCTCGGGTTCGATTCCCGGTTCAGGCAAAATAATACTGGGTTTTTAAAAAAAATCTCAGTAGTAGCACGGAGTCTGGAAATGTGCCCGGTATATGGCAATAGGCTCATCCCCTATTACATGGGACTCATAACGTAAATAGTGAAAAGTGGGTGTTACATTGTAATATTGTACCGTAATTTGCACCTCTGCCTACTCTCGGGGATTAAAGGAGTGATGTTATGTAAATTTTTTAAATTATTTTTTTATGTCGTAAATGCCCGTAAACGAGCAGACGGATCACCTGATGGTAAGCAATCGGCGTCGCTCATGGACACCTGGAACACCAGAGGCGTTGCAAATGCGTATCCAGCCTTTTGGGGATTAGAAGTTTGAGGATCGTTGGTTGGTTGGTTAATTGGGCCTCCGGTAACCTCACTCACACGACGAAACAACGCAAGCGTTGCTTCACGTCGGTTTTCTGCTCGGCCGTGGTATCACTCCGGTCGAGCCGGCCCAGCAGTGCCGAAGCATGGCTCTCCCACACTTGAATGCCACAATTAATGTAGTTTTCTTTCCGTACAGAGTCATGCGATGGCTAACCGTCTGAGTGCTGCTGGGGTGCCGGTGACCGTCATCAGCGCAGCTTCCATCTACGCAGTCATGTCTCGAGTTAATAAGGTAACACTATTGTGTTACATTCATATCTTATGCTCTTTATATATCTCCGGCCACCGTCAGCGCGGGCCTGCGGACGGCGAGCATGGGTGGCTCCCCGTCCGACCAGAAACAGACCCGAGCGTACGGCGCCGAGCGTTCCGCGCGCGCCTCAAAGAGCCATCAGACCACCACAGATGGGGCCCAATAGGGCCGATGCCGATTCGGAGTCGCGGAGAACCTAACGGGTAACCGGGGCTCCGGCTCGACGTGCAGGAGAAGGAACGGGGTGGTTTTTAGTCAGTAAGAGTCTGACACTCCCTCCCGCCTCACCCAGGCGGGAGCAGTCATTCGATGATTTTCTCCTCTTAAAAAAAAAGTGGCCTATATGAATGAAACTAGTCGAGTTCCTCGTCTATCAGTTGTGTGAATGAGCTGAAGACATAATTAATTTGGTGTTACATTGTTCTCACACAATTGAACCAACAAAACTATGTAACTAGAGAATTGTATTGTGAACCAGATTGAAAAAGAGTAACCTATGCAGTTTCTTGATCGTTCTTCTACGTAGGAATCTACACCTTAATGAGCAAATAGCTTCAATTTCAATTTTTTGTTGACGTTCAAAAATGCCTTCCTGGTCTAATAGGGATGATGGCAGGGTATGAAAATTAAAAATCTAATTAGTCCGTCAGTTAGGTAATGAACAAATATTAGACACGTATTTTTTATGTTGTCGTATAATAAAATGATACTTAGATAAAACGAATCAAAGTTTAGGAGTAGGGACTAAAACGTCATTTCTACGTATAAAATGTACATAGAAGTGACATCACGCGACATTTCAAATCAATATATCGTCGAAAGTATTAGATTTATTAAATCTTGTTAATATTGGCATTACTTATGACTTATGACTTATTTGATGATCCTAATTTTATTTGGCATTAGTATTGTATGACATGTTACTTAATCGGTTTAAATTTAATTTGCAATTACAAGTGTCAATTAATTTTTGAATGATGACAATGTTAAATAATTTTAATTATATGCAATATTTGTACGCCTCTGGGCAGAACATGGAGAATCTTCCTACCTGTAACACCTCACATACCTATGTTTACAAATAAAAATATTCTGATTCTGATTCTGATTCTGTGAAAAAATAAAAAATACATGTCTAATGTTTTAAAATAATCTACCAGAAGGACATTATTAAAATAAAAATTAGTCATCTACCCTATTGAAATAAATGATTTTGATTTTAACTTTGCAGGGAACAACTCTTTGTGTGATCCACAGATTGTAGTTCCGCGTCTGTGTGTGATGTGTATGTGAACTTGTATGTTTGTAAACGCACCCACGACACAGGAGACAATACTAGTGAGGAGCAATGTTTTTTTAAGAATTAATAACTGAATATTCTACATTATCATTCACTTTGATGTTAACCTTGGCATGTCTCGTTGGTCGAGTGGTCGCAAGTGCGACTACCGGGCAAGGGGTCTCGGGTTCGATTCACGGGTCGGGCAAAGTACTACTAGGTTTTTAAAAAATTATCAGCAGTAGCGCGGAGTCTGGAATTGTGCCCGGTATATGGCAATAGACTCACCCCCAATTACATGGGACTCATAACATAAATAGTGAAAAGTGGGTGTTATACATTATACCACTGTATAATGTGCACCTCTGCCTACCCCTTCGGGGATAAAAGGCGTGATGCTAAGTTATGTTATGTTGATGTTAACGTTGACTTTGACACTCCCAGGTGGTGATCAGCGTGAAGGCAGCGCTGGGTGGTGGCGCTATACTGTCGGAGGCTGGCGTCTTCTCCGTCACTCTAGCTGCTAGACATTTTCGAGTACCTGTAAGTACATTTTTTTTATTGTATAAGCCGGTAAACGAGCAGACGGATCACCTGATGGTAAGCAATCGGCGTCGCCCATGGACACCTGGAATACTAGAGGCGTTACTAGTGCGTTACCGGCCTTTTGGAGATTGGGAATTGGAGGATTATGGGGATTCAGGGAAGGGGGATAATTGGGCCACCAGTAGCCTCACTCATAAGACGAAACAGTTTTTAATAGATAGAGGTATTATTAAGGAATGTTTATATGTATAATACATGCATATTGCATCCGTGCGAAGCCGGGGCGGGGGTCGCTAGTGTAGTATAAAAAAAGCTGAAAATTTTGTTTGTTTGTTTGTTTGTTTGAACGCTCAAATCTCTGGAATTACTTATCCGATTTGAATAATTCTGTTTGTGTTGGTCCATTTATCGAGGAAGGCTATAAACGTCTGCCTCGTTGGCCGAGTGGTCGCAAGTGCCACTGCCGGGCAAAGTGTCTCGGGATCGATTCCCTGGTCGAACTAAGTATTATTGAGTTTTTAAAAAATTGTCAGTAGTAGCACGGTCACTGGAATAGGGATGATGGGACGGAGTATGAAAATTAAAAATCTAATTAGTCCGTCAGTTAGGTAATGAAAAAATATTAGACACGTAGTTTTTTATTATGTCGTATAATAAAACAATACTTAGATAAAACGAATCAAAGTTTAGGAGTGGGGGCTAAAACGTCATTTCATAGTATAAAATGTACATAGAAGCGACGTCACGGGACATTTCAAATCAATATATCGTCGAAAGTATTCGTTTCTGTAAGAAAATAAAAAATACGTGTCTAATGATTTAAAATAATCTACCAGACGGACATTAAATAAAAATTAGTCATCTACCCTATTGTGCCCGGTGTATGGCAATAGCCTCACCCCCTATTACATGGGACTCATAACATAAATACTGAAAAGTGGGTGTTACATTGTACAGTGGCATTAAGTGCCGTAATGTGCACTTCTGCCTACCTCTTCGGGGATAAAAGGAGTGATGTAATAATATGCTATAAACATCAAGCTACGATCAATAGGCGCCGGACAGATTGGGTGACAGCGTGGGAGTCGCTAGTCATGAATATTATACACTCTATTATTTTATCTGCCTAGGTGCTGGCTCTAGTACCCCTATACAAATTGTGTCCGATACACGATTTGACTCCCTTCAACTCATCCGGCTCGCCTCATACAGCACTGTCATACGAGTAAGTACCATTGATTTACTATTATCTTTTTTTATGGTATAAGCCGGTAAACGAGCAGACGGATCACCTGATGGTAAGCAATCGGCGTCGCCCATGGACACCTGGAACACCAGAGGCGTTACAAACGCGTTACCGGCCTTTTGGGGATTGGGAATTTGAGGATTGTGGAGGATTCGGGGGTATTGGGCTTCCGGTAACCTCACTCACACGACGAAACACAACGCAAGCGTTGCTTCACGTCGGTTTTCTGCTCGTCCGTGGTATCACTCCGGTTGAGCCGGTCCATTCGTGCCGAAGCATGGCTCTCCCACATTTAAAAAAAAAACATATAGGCTTTTTAGTCCCGGGAAGCGGGCGAAGCCTGGTAGAAGCTAGTTTATTTAATAATAAATGATTATACTTCCAGCCACCATGAAGCCACTAGCGACAACGTGCACGTGTACGCTCCGTTGTACGACTTCGCGCCGCCAGACAACGTCACCCTGTTCATCACCAATCTGTAAGTATGCGAGATGATATCCCAACTATTATAAGAAGGGAAACGAAAGGCCTACACCTTGTTTTTAGGTTTTTATGTTTAAACGAGCAGACACACGTGGACACACCAGAGTCGTTACAAGTGCGTTACGGGCCTTTTTGCCAATTCAATTTTAACATTTCGAAAGTTCCTGATTAAGAATTAATTAATGATCCTGATTAATAAATGCAGTAGGTAGCACGGAGTCTGGAATTGGGTACTTTACTGGGTCAAAATTTCTAAATTAAAATATTTTGATTTTTCAATCCAATTAAATATTAATAAATAATTACAATTTCATTCATATATTTGACTATATACTTAATTTTCGATTTATTCTAGCAATTCTTTCAGAAATATGAATGAAGCCTATGCTATTTGACTCGAAAATCTGATGACGTCATAAGTTAGTTTTTAATACAAAATTCATAGAACAATATCGTTTTTGACGTTTCGATAAAAGTATTGAATTTGATTAGTTGTAAAATACTCAATTGTGCCCGGTATATTACAATAGGCTCTCCCCACTATTACATGGGACTCATAACATAAATAGTGAATAGTGGGTGTTACATTGTATGTTACAGTGGCATTAAGTGTAATTATTTTAATTTCAAATAATGACACTCTATTTCTTGTCCACAGTGGCGGCAGTTCCCCATCCTACATGTACCGTATGCTGTCAGAATTATACGACCCCAGCGACTACTTATTGTAGCCGTCTTCCAACGAAACCGACTTCTAGACGACTTCCAACGAAATTGACTGACTTCTAAATGTATTGGGTGATTTTTTCTAACATTGGGGTGACTTCGAAATGTATTGGTTGACTTCTAATAGTTCTGTTATGTTTGTTGTCGGCTGAATTCTTATTACATGGGGTGAAATAGCGAAATTTATATGAATACGTATGTAATATGTATATCACTACATAGTATAAAACAAAGTCGCTATCCGCCGTCTGTCTGTACCTATGTATGCTTAGATCTTTAAAACTACGCAACGGATTTTGATGCGGTTTTTTTTAATAGATAGAGTGATTCTTAAGGAAGGTTTATATGTATAATACATGCGTATTGCACCCGTGCCGGGCGTTGGGGATCGCGAGACGATCTCCGGCCGCCGTAAGCACGGGCCTGCGGACGGCGAACATGGGTAGACTAGAACCAGACCCGAGTGAACGGTGCCGATCATTCCGCGCGCGCCTCAAAGAGTCATCAGTCATCACCACCACGGATGGGGCTGATGAAGATACGGAGCCGCGGTTATCAGGGCTCCGGCTCGAAGTGCAGGAGAAGGAACGGGGTGGTTTTTAGTCAGTAAGAGTCTGATTCTCCCTCCCGCCTCACCCAGGCGGGAGAACTCATTCGATGATTTTTCTCCCCTTAAAAGAAAGTCCTATAGAGTCTCTGTCAACAGCATATACCAATCCATAGATTTTGGATCGACGATATATTATTTATTTCAGCCGTTGACGTAATAGGATGACTTCGTTGTTAGTTCGGATGACTTCGTGGGAAGTCGGAGGAAGTCGGCGTTTCAAACATGAATTGATCCATCTATTACGTGTTCAATGATTACTTAGATATTAATTAATATATGTCAAAGGCGATAGATAATTTACTAAAACGACAAATGGGTCTCTTGAATCCAATTTCGATCGACATTGCTATTGTGAAATGTATTACTCTTGAGTTTCAACACTAGCGCCCATTGCATCCGTATTGCGTGGATATTGAATGAACTAAATGGTATTGAGTTTCTCTTTATATTCCGTACTCTGAATGCTATTGTAACAGCTACGATTGTGGTCGTATAGTATTGACATTGAATAATTATTGAGATTTTATTGGATTGAAAGTGCATTGACATTTAGATTGATTTCAAGAGTAGGCGACCCGGTAAAGGGCGTCGCAGTATGCAGGTCGTTTCCAACCTCGTGACGTGTAGTAATTGGGGGAGGACTGGGGGAGGCAGGGGACAGTACGTGGCTGTACGCATGATGATAATAGAGTAGATGCCTAATATTTATTTTAACGTCCGTCTGGCAGATTATTTTAAATCATTAGACACGTATTTTTTATTTTCTTACAAAAACGACGATTTTCGACGATATATTGATTTGAAATGTCGCGTGACGTCACTTCTATGTACATTTTATACGTAGAAATGACGTTTTAGTCCCCACTCCTAAACTTTGATTCGTTTTATCTAAGTATTGTATTATTATAGGTACGACAAAAGAAAAAAATACGAGTCTAATATTTTTTCATTACGTAACTTACGGACTAATTATATTTTTAATTTTCATACTCTGTCATCATCCCAATTATAACATGAAATTTCTATGTGGAGTTTCGTAAAATTATCTATCGACCTATGAATAATATTTCCTTTGTACATAAATGTATAATAAATATACGATTTTTATATTATTTGTGTTGGTTTTCATTTTACCTTATATTAGACTGTCTTAAACTGTCAAATACCAAGCGGTCACCGGTGACCGCAACCTATTGTTCTATAATTGTGTCTACAAAACCGGTACTCGACGAGTTAAACGCAACTATCGTCAAACGACGTCGTAGCTTACCATCAGGAGATATAGAGACCAAATAACAGCCGTCAAATGCCAAATTCGTCTTCTATAAAAAATAAAATATTAAAATAAGGAATGGTATACTATAATGATACGCCCGCTTCTCATACATGAGGGTGCGCGTTCGAAACCTACCAATGTGACTTTTTCCGAGTTATATGTACTTTCTAAGATTATATAGACACCACTGACAAACTGTTTTTTTTTTGTTTTTAAGAAAACGTTGCCCCACATTAGGATTTTCACCTGTGTCGTGGGTGCGTTTACAAACATACAAGTTCACATACACAATGACACCCAGACCCGAAAAAACAATTTGTGGATCACACAAAGTGTTGGTCCGTGCGGGAATCGAACCCGCGACACGTTGCACGGCAGCCGGTTGCCCAGCCACCGCACTAACCGTGCAGTGTGACGACCAACGGTGAAGGAAAACATCGTGAGGAAATCTGGGCTTATTTAATATCAAATTATAAGTTTGTAATCGCCAACCCGCATTGAACAAGCGTGGTGATTAATGCTCAAACCTTCTCCGTGTGAGAAGAGGCTTTGCTCAGCAGTGGGCATTTATAAGCTGTTGATGATTGATGATACATTTTTGAGCGGAGATTTCATCCAGTGATTTCTCCCGTCACTGAGAGACTGAAGTCACTGGAGAGGGAGTGTCAGACTCTTACTAATTAAACACCACCCCGTTCCTGCTAGTAACTAGGTCGACTGTAACTACGGGTCGGAGCCATACTGTAATCAGTCGCGGAGAACCTAACGGAAGGAACGGGGTGGTTTTTAGTCAGTAAGAGTCTGACACTCCCTCCCGCCTCACCCAGGCGGGAGCAGTAATTCGATGATTTTCCCCCTTAAAAAAATACTGTAACTAAGTGCTATTTATTTGTGCTCTATAAAAATTAGATCATATTACGTCATTTTAAGTATGTGGCGACACATGTCACAAGTCAACGGATGACGTCATAAAATCCTACATCGCACATGCGAAGTTTACATTCGATTTAACACGGATAGAAAATCCCAACGAGTAACTGTTGGGCAGAAAGCCCGCCAGGCACGAAGCCCTCGCCTGGTCGGAGGATCCTCCTTTTCCGATCTTAGGGAACTAACTCTCTGTTCCCTAAAGTGGTGACCCCGACGTGATTGGAAGCAACCTTCACTTCACGGAGCAGATCAGCACCGTCATCCGTATCGCCGCCATCCCTCTCATTCATCATTTCTCCGCTGAGCGGTAATCAAGTCGCAGCCAACCAGCATCCTCAGCCTCATCAGGGACCACCATCGCCTGCAACGAAGTTGTGCAGCCTGGTTCTTCCCTACGGCCTCACCAGCGTGTAGGCACAGCACTTTCTGCACACGGTTCTGAAGGACATCTCCTCCCGTCAACGCAGACGCCAGCCACTACGCACCTACCCTCGCAGCATCTCTTCCCCGACTCACCGTAGGACACTGCGAACTCAATCTCTCCGACTCACTGGAGTATCACCCTGCACCGCTCACCCGACTCACTGGGCACTCAGCGGCACAGTTCCGACTCACTGGAACTAGGGACTTTCTACACTGGCTCTGGCACCGCTCATCTCAAGCATCGACAGCCGTCTCAGCGGGATCGACCTCCGGTCTTGGGAGGGAGTGATGTGGCGACACATGTCACAAGTCAACGGATGACGTCATAAAATCCTACATCGCACATGCGAAGTTTACATTCGATTTAACACGGATAGAAAATCCCAACGAGTAACTGTTGGGCAGAAAGCCCGCCAGGCACGAAGCCCTCGCCTGGTCGGAGGATCCTCCTTTTCCGATCTTAGGGAACTATACTCTCTGTTCCCTAAAAGTACATATTTGTAAAATCAAATATGTAGTCGAGTGTCTGTATGTTATAGTGACCTAATATGCAACTTGACCGAATTAGATTAATTGTAGTTGACTAGGTACTTATTCAAAATACAAATAAATACAAACAAATGAGGCTAACTAGTCTAAATACCTAATTTAAAATGAGTTCATTGATTACCTATTTAAACTTTTAAGTTCTAATACTTATAGAAAACTATTGGATTTAAAATCTAATAAGTTAGGAAATCCGTATCCAACTAGATTATAATAAAAAGAATACCGTAACTTTATTATATGGGTGCCCGTTATAACAGTCACCACTTCGCTTCTGTTGCAAAATAAGACGAAATTAAGTGAAAGTCGGTCTCGCAGTTGTGTCATCACAAAAATAGCATCGCGAACGCTGCATGGGTTTAGGTAGGCGCCATAACGCGAGCGAGGCACGCACGCCGCGCCCCTACACACCAGAATACACTGCCTCGCTCGCTCCCATTGGCGGGACAGAGACACCAACACGTGGACACTCGTCGCCAACTTCACACTGCACTATGTGCGTCATGTTGGCTGCATTATAATAACAATGGGCGGACCCATCCGTTTCTCAAGCGCTACAGCGCTACCCACTCACACCAGTCCAATAAGAATCACAACAACACCGCTGAATACTGCGAACAATCCGCAGATAACACGAGTTGTGTAAACTTTTTTTAATGAGGCTTACGTATCGGTCGTCCGGACTGGGCGCATAGCGTTACATTATCTTGGATTTTTTCTTGAAACTGTTTGGTTTTTGCCGTTTCTATGTTCTATTTCTTCATGGAAAAACTGTTTTGCGTTAATAAAGTGCGTTTCACGAGATTATGGTATGCGCCAGTGCGTGACGACCGAGGCGAGATCACCGAGCCTGATTCACATTAATTATGTGAACGGTGACGAACCATTTTAAGTGCGCGATAACACGCCCGTTGTTCTCGGACATCCAGGACATTTTATTATTAGCTTGTGAAGAACTATAATGCGATGCATACGTGCCGCTAATATAAAATCAATACTGACTGAAGTGTTAATCCGTACCCTGCTTTGAACTGGATTTTATTGTACTAACGCATTATTTATTCTTTAATGTTAACTCTAAGTCGTGCCATTTCATTTTGTGACTATTGTGTGTACCAAAAAATTATTTTTAACAAAATGTTGGATTTCGCGGTCGTTTTTGAATGTAGTGCTTGGCGCGTACACTAGGCGGCGCTGCTGACATAAAGACTTCGTGCGCTTGCGTGAGCTCAGTCCGCGCGAGCTTCGCGTTGTTGCAGTAGGTTCCAAAACAAGAGCGTAGGGCTCAGTGGGAGTCCTAGAAATAATAAATTCAAATAATCCTTGTGCTTGCTAAAGTGTCGCAGTGCAGTGTGTCAGTGTTGTGTTGTTTGGTGTTAGTGAGGCGGAGCGGAGCGTTGAGCTCCGGCGTGTCGGCGCGGATCGATAAAACGAGCTGGTATGGCGCAGAGGTCATGAGCCAGGGGGGCTCAAGAAGGCCCTATTCGCGCGGGGGCCCGCGCTGGCACCCGCGTTACAAGGACTACTGGGACTACGAACAAAACTATAGGTATAGTCTTTGTCAATAACATATTGTTGCCCCGTGACAATAAATTCTGATTTGTCACGTCGCATTTGTGTGTTTATCACCGAGGCGTGTACTCAGGGCCGGACTGGGTTGGTTGGATTTCGTCACGAACCCTTTGAAAACTCCATGCTGTTGACATAAAAGTCGTCGTTCAGACTTTAAAGTTTACGTAACAATCATGACGTAGGCCACTCAAGTTCTCAAGAACGATGGGCATTTAAACATGCAAAGATACAATAAAAATTCTAAAATTATATACTTCACAATGCTTACCAGTTCTTCATATTTTTGCGTCGATATTTAGTCTTATTGGAATCTGAAGTAGCGTAGTTTTAATACTTGTTTTTCCCTTGGTTTTTCTCCTGTTTTTGTAAACAGTTTTCGTTGAGGCGGTTGGAGGGAGTTCACCTAAGTTTCCTGTTCGAATTTTACGAATTAATTCGAGTCATTGGATTCAATATCTATGGTTATTGTTATTGTAATTAGTAAACAATCGTTACATGTGTTTTTTTCTTTTCCAATAGGAGATAATAAGGAAGTTGTAAATGAGAAGTAAATGGATATTATTATTGGAAAATGTTATTTGTTTATAGGCAAATTAATAGGTATCTTATTTTTTATACAAAATTCTAATTAAAATGAATATAACGGACTCAGCTAAGAAAACTTGTAAGAAACAACACAACAAAAACTATTACAAACCAATGGTTGAACTGTACCAGTTTTCACCGGTTAACATTTTCATGACAACATGCCGTGATATCCTAAGGTTAAGACGCTCGCTTCTCATGCATGAGGCTGCTGGTTTGAAACCTACCAACAGCAAGTACCAATGTGACTTTTTCAGAGTTACATGTACTTTCTAAGATTATTTAGACGCCACTGACAAACGGTGAAGGAGAACATCGTAAGGAAACCTGGACTTATAAGTTCGAAATTGCTAACCCGCATTGAGCAAGTGTAGTGATTAATGTTCAAACTTTCTCGGTGTTAGAATCGGCTTTGTTCAGCAGTGGGCACTTATAAGCTGTTGATGATAATGATGGTGATAACAACATTTTAGTCTGTTATCTGCACTAGACATAGAATTTCTTATAGGTTTACCATACACTCAGACCCAGAACAACAATGTATGGGTCCAACACGCAACCCACAACACGTTGTGCAGCAGGCTCAGCCACTGCACCAATCATACGGTCCACGAGTCACTCTAGCAATCATCTTTCTCATCATTTTGTAGATCTTAAAATCATGACAGACAGTCATACAAACACAGGTGTTAGAAAATTCTCAGTAATAGCACTGAGTCTGGCATTGTGCTCGGTGTATGGCAATAGGCTCACCTCCTATTACATGGGACTCGTAACATAAATAGTGAAATGTGAGTGTTACATTGTACAGTGGCATTAGGCGCCGTAATGTGCACCTCTGCGTACCAGTTCGGAGGATAAAAAGGCATGACGTTATGTTATCTGTTCTTAGAATAAATGAGTTTACACTTTTATCATTAAGGTCTGTAATAATCTCCGTGTGGAAAAGATTAAATCTGGTTCACAGTATTTCATTATGTTTAACTAATAAAGATAGGTAAGTCTAGGAAAATATTTTGTACTAATATATACCTCGAAGTATAAATTGTACTAAAACTGTTTCTATTACTACAAATTTCATACTTACCTAATTTACCTACAATACACTACAGACAAACTAAAACAATGGAAAATCATCCTTATAGCTAATATGATAAAAGGTGCACAATGGAAAATCATCCTTATAGCTAATATGAATAAAGGTGCTGGTTGAAGCACGGTCTATTTATCATTCATATAATGATGACCTATGCTTTTTTCGTCTATCTAATCGTTATGACATTTCCTCTTTCTGTTTTTGACTTCGTAATGTAACATTGCGCCCTGTTTTCCTCGAAGAGATAAGCTGGAATGCATATAGAGGAAGTAATTTATTATGAAACACAAGTTTACACATTTAAAATTCCAAACTAGTGATAATCGATCGAAAATAATTATACGTTTTTACTCGAGGCGTGAATCAAAACGAATCCTGTCCCTCGGGGATCATGGGCCGATCTCCGGCCACCGTAAGCGCGGGCCTGCGGACGGCGAGCATGGGTGGCTCGGCGCTCGACCAGAACCAGACCCGAGCGTACGGCGCGTCGCGTTTGTCACCCACCTCAAAAAGCCATTAGACCAGCACAGATGGGGCCCAGTAGGGCTGATGCCCAATACGGAACCGCGGAAGACTTAACAGGTTGCCGGGGCTCTGGCTCGAAGTAGGAACGGGGTGGTTTTTACTCAGTAAGAGTCTGACACTCCCTCTCGCCTCGCCATGGGATGCCACCAGCAGAAGTCATTTGATGATTTTCTACTCTCAAAACAAAAAAACTATAAGCTTCTTTGATCGTGGGTAGGGTGTTTTCGAAATCCTTTCAGTAAACGATTGGCATACATGGCGCAATACTGACTAGGCATTATATATTTAATTATATTTTGCAACACCTATCTATGATTAGCTTTCGTGGGTTGATTGCCTATTGAAGATAGATAATACAATCATTAATTCTTGATGATTCATTTTAAATCCTTCATAAGGGTTACGATACGATTGTGTACCAACAACAGTTGCTGTTTAAAGGTGGCACGAGTTTGTTTTACGTTACGTTAGTAATCAAAACGAGACCGAGTTGCGCGCTCTGATTGGTTGGTTCATTGGAGCCAGCCAATCAGAGCGCCGAACGCGGTCTCATTTCGATTACTCATACTAAGCCCTCAGATGATAGCGAGGTTGTTTCTCTCATCACTTTCAGGCTGCTGAATAGGCAATTATCGCTTTACGCTCTTTGCAAAAGCGCGAAAAATTCTCATTAGTAGCATGTAGTCTGGAATTGTGTCCGATATATGGCAATAGGTTCACCTCCTATTACATGGGACTCATAACATAAATAGTGAAAAGTGGGTTTTACATTGTACAGTGGCATTAAATGCCGTTATGTGCACCTTTGCCTACCCCTTCGAGGATCGGGAGCAGTCATTCGATGACTATACCCCTTAAAAAAAAACCCCTTCGAGGATAAAAGGCGTGATGTTGTGCTCTTTGCAAAACACGTATCCATGACCAAAATCCTTTATGAAAAGTAACTTTAAATGCCACACATAAAGTCCACATTGACATACAATATAAACATTTTATAACCTTTCCAACTTTGCAGATTATTCCCAAATCGACTTTATGTCTTTTTGTTTGAGTCTATATTTGTTCGAGTGGTATATTATGCATGGTTTTCGCATTGTAGAGGTTATCAGCCTCCTCTGTAGTAGTTTGCCCTCTAGACGTAGGTATAAACGCTTATATATATACCTATGAGGTATAAACAATTATTTCAAAGGTGACTCGATAAGGTCAACTGTACGGAAGCGGTCGCTGCCCGGCTACCAGAAGATATCAAAAAATGTTCATACGAATCGTGATAAAAACATACACTCATAGTTACTTGTCGTTGTAAAAAAACAAGCTTGCCTTGTTTGTAATTTATTGGCTCTGAATTGCCTCGGGAGTTTCGTAGGTACTGCTGTTGAGCTCATGTGATGAACGGAATACTGATAGAAATTGGGGGGAAAATCATCGAATTTCTTCTCCCGCCTGGGTGAGACGGGATGGAGTGTCAGACTCTTACTGACTAAAAACCCCCCGTACCTACTCCTGCCCATCGAGCCGGAGCCCCTGCAACCCGTTAAGTCTTCCGCGACTTTTTTTTTATGGTATAGGCCGGCTATCGAGCAGACAAACCACCTGGTGTTAAGCAATCGGCGCCGGCCATAACTACACCCGCAACACCAAAGGATTTGAGGACTGGGAAAATGGGGGGTGGCATGGAATAGTAATACAGTAGAAAAGGTGTCTTTGATCTTATAAACTCTCCATAATTGTCTAACGTTGAAGTACTCGACAGCTACTCCATTTTATGTGTCGTGGTGGCCCGGAGGTTTAAAACGCTCACTTCTCATCCATGAGGGTGCGGGTTCGAAAGGAAAGCGGTCACCGGTCACCGCTTTCCACTAATATTACATTACATTATAGACCTTATTTCTATTGTTTAGAGACTACTTTTGTATGACCAAATTTAGGGGATGGATTTCAACGGGTTCTCACTTTCTAAGATTATTTAGACACCACTGACAAACGGTGAAGGAAAAGCATCGTGAGTAAACCCAGGACTTATAATTTCTAATTATAAGTTTGAAATCGTCAACCCGAGCAAGCGTGGTGATTAATGCTCAAACCTTCTCCGTGTGAGAAGAGGCTTTGCTCAGCAGTGGGCATTTATAGGCTGTTGATGATGACTACATTTTATGTCTGGTTTGGAAGTTCTGTCTCTCCAAATTCTATGTAAAATGACAGAGACGGCATGATATTTAAGTTCAAGTTAAAATTCAGTTGTCTTTCAGTGTTCGGGCGGAACTTGCTTATACATATAATACGGATTTTACCCATGCATCGTCAAAGTACGAAGTTCAAAATGACTTGACTGACTAAGTATATGGAAAATGTAATCAAAAAGTGGGCGTATCCCTCTAGGTAGTCGCGGAGAACCTAACGGGTAACCGGGGCTCCGGCTCGACGTGCAGGAGAAGGAACGGGGTGGTTTTTAGTCAGTAAGAGTCTGACACTCCCTCCCGCCTCACCCAGGCGCGAGCAGTCATTCGATGATTTTCCCCCCTTAAAAAAAAAAAAAATAAAAAAAAAATAAAAAAAAATCCCTCTAGGTAGTGACATTTTTATAAATTAAAATGTCATGTAGGTAGTTCTGCCTACGTACGTTTTCATTTTTAAATAGTTTTTTGCCCTTTGTAATAAAGATGAAGTACTTTAATATTACTTAGGTATCTCCTTATATCCAGCGTCATTGTGTCCTTATCCTAAGTTCTTAATGGGAACACATTTCTTTTTCTCCTATCAGGTGTTGTGTTATTTATTGTATTACAACCTTTCATTGTTTTTCTTATAATTTCTTGCATTTGTTTAATTTTTCTTTAGAAACTAATCATCTACCTTTGCATTCACCTTTTGAATAAATTCGCTCTATTCCTATAAGAAAAATCATAGAACACGTGCATGAATTGTATTAAAATACCAATGTAAAGAAAAATGCTGCATCGACCACGAATAAAAGAAATCGAAACAGACTGACATGGCACAATCAATCCTTTGTCCATCGAAAATACCTATTCACAAGATCACAGCTTCTCAGCAAAGCTTTAAATGTCCCAGGCAAAATTATAAGAAATAGCACGCATGTGTGCGTAGGGTATGAGTGCGCCGGCGCAGGTAGCGACCTTCGAGTTCAATGTACTACCGCCCTAAAATATACGCGGATGTCGCGGCGATACAGGGGGAGAGGGGCGTACACATAGTGCACAAAAACAGTGCACAGGTGGCCTCTATAGCTCCTTTGAGGCAGTTTTTATGCTCCTACGTGTATTTATCAAAGTTGATTTTGTAGGAAATTCCTTTTTTGTGTCCTATTTCGAAGTAGGGTCGTATTCTGACTAAATTCGAAAGAATTTGGGTTTGTGAATCTTCGATCAACAATAGCAACTAGATTTATAAAGGGTTACGTACAAAATCAAGCTCCAGTTCTGTCCGTGTGAATAATTATAGTAAAAAATAACAAACAGAGAAAAATGTTTTAAAATAGTTTTAAGTTCAACCTAATAACAACCATGGCACCTAATGATAAAGTCATAAATCGTCAAAACATATTATCTAATACTTACGACCAATCGTCACATAAGACGAGAAAAGTATTTTCTTACTCCTGTCCTGTAGAAATTAAAAGACGTAAGTTATACAATATCTAGTTTCAAATCAACCTTAAGTCTGCACAAATAAAGATAATTTTTCCATTATTGTCTTGCGATCTATATCGTTTTGTTTTGTTTCGTTTTGCTTCTTCAAATTTCGAATTTTGCTACAAGAGGTATGTATGGAGTCGCGTTGGACACTAAAATAATTTTGTAATATGATAATTAAGATTTTGGGATCTTAGTATACATCACTTATTTTTATTAGCGGTACGGTTTTGTGCATGATATGTTTATTTAGGTACTTTATCATTAAAAGTCTAAGTCAAAGTCAAAATCATTTATTTCAGTTAGACCAGGAAGGCACTTTTGAACGTCAACAATATAAATTTAAAAGCGAAGCTATTTGCTCATTCCAAGGTGTAGATTCCTATGGAGAAGAACGAGCAAGAAACAATACAATTTTATTTTTCAACACAAATCGACTCCATGCGTCCACTGTTCTGTTTAAACAAATGTTTGTGCACGTGTTGGCGAGACTTGGCCAAGGTATCGCCAACATACGCATTGGTGGCGTTGGTTTATAATTGGTAATTTTGTCTAATTTGATATTATTTACTAGTTTAAAAGCTTAAAATATAACTTACACTTTATGTACTTATCAAAAGTAAGACACACCGGCCGTTATACTGCTTTTTCGGTTGTTATTTTTGCAACTTGCAATTACTCGTGAAACGTGAGTACATTGGCCGTGTTTGGAGCATACTAAACAAAATAAGAGCTCACTTCTCAAGTGAGCTCTTATTTGTCGAGACGATTTTCTTGCGCCGACCCGATATCTAGTTGTTATTGTTGATCGAAGAATTTGATATTATTTACTAGTTTAAACTGTGTGGCAGAAGAAGCATGAAAGCAGGATTAATGCGGTGGAAATGAGAGCCCTTTTTTTTTTTTTTTAAGGGGGGAAAATCATCGAATGACTGCTCCCGCCTGGGTGAGGCGGGAGGGAGTGTCAGACTCTTACTGACTAAAAACCACCCCGTTCCTTCTCCTGCACGTCGAGCCGGAGCCCCGGTTACCCGTTAGGTTCTCCGCGACTCCGAATCGGCATCGGCCGTATTGGGCCCCATCTGTGGTGGTCTGATGGCTCTTTGAGGCGCGCGCGGAACGCTCGGCGCCGTACGCTCGGGTCTGTTTCTGGTCGGACGGGGAGCCACCCATGCTCGCCGTCCGCAGGCCCGCGCTTACGGTGGCCGGAGATCGTCTCGCGATCCCCGACGCCCGGTGTGTCCTTCGCGATGGCTGGGTTGCGAGGAGGCAGCGCTTCGCTGCCTCACGCGTCCCGCCTCCTCCTTAGCTAGCATGACTGCTTCGCAAAAGGAGGAGACGGCATCCCAGTCCCCCTCGCTCCGCATCATGGCCTGCACTAGGTCCGGACGCGAGAGGTCGCCATCGCCGATCACTTCCCTGAGGACACGGCGGTGCTCAGCCCACGAAGGGCATTCTCCCACCGTGTGTTCCACCGTGTCCTCAGGGCGGTCCTCGCAGTGATGACACCCGGGCGTTTCCTCCCGCCCCATCAGACACAGGTACCTCCCGAAACTTCCATGTCCGGTGAGGACCTTCGTCAGGCCGTAGCGTCTCTCAAGCCACTCCTCAAAGAGGGGACTTACCGCTGCGATGGCAGCGAGCCCAGCCCTCGGTTGCGACAGTCGTTGCTGCCATTCCGCCATGAGATCGCGCCGGAGCTCATCCCGCCACGCACCTATTTGGCGCGGCAGCGGGGTTTCGCCCCGGCGGCGTGCCTCCGCGCGCATGCTGTACACGCGCGCGAGCACCTTCGCCTCCAGATCCCACGGCGGTAATCCGGCAAGGAGGTTCGCCGACTCCCCAGAGATCGTGCGGTATCCGCGGATCATTCGGATCGCCATGACCCTCTGTGCCATGAGCAGCGTCCGAGCGGGACGCCGCAACAGGTTTGGCGCCCAAACAGGGGCGCCGTAGAGGGCCATGGACCGCACGACCCCGGCGTATAACCTCCGGCAGGAGGCGTTTGGCCCCCCGAGGTTGGGGAGGATGCGTTAAAACGCAGCCCCCGTCGGAAGTGTTCCATGAAGTTCCACCGACTGTCGAGGACGAGTCCTAGGTACTTCATCGTCGTCTCGACGTCGATGGTAACTCCTCCCGCCGTTATTTGGGACCCACCCGGAGGTGGCGCGTTCCCGCGGCCATGAAAACACATGGCCTCGGACTTGTGGAGCGCCACCTCGAGTCCCAACTGCCGGATTCTCTCAACGACTGTCGCAACCGCTGTCGCCATTAGATCGGCCGCCGCCTGGTGCGACCTCCCGTGCGCTAGCACCAGCGTGTCGTCGGCGTAGCATATTGTGCTAACGCCGTTCGGGAGGTCGGTGCGCAGCACCCAGTCATAACCGATGTTCCACAGGAGCGGCCCCAGAACCGAACCCTGTGGAACACCGCGTGACATCTCTCGCCGGTTCCACTCGCCCCGGTGACCGGGGTAAATGACGGACCTGTCCGTCAGGTATGCCTCGATTACACGACGGAGGTAGGTAGGCACCCGATGATATCGGAGTGCCTCCAAAATGCAGCTCCAGGGCAGGGAGTTGAAGGCGTTGGCGATGTCCAGAGACACCGCCACTACGACCTTACCCCTGGACACTGCAGTCCCCGTCGTCCGGTCTCTAACGCGCATGATGGCGTCCACCGTGGAGCGCCCTCTGCGGAAGCCGAACTGGCCGTCCGATAGGTCCGGCCCAATGTCCGTCAGGTGCGCGACGAGGCGGTTCGAAATTATTCTTTCGAACACTTTCCCCACCTCGTCGAGCAGCACTATGGGCCGGTATGCGGACGGAGAGTCCGCAGGGCGTCCCGTCTTCCGCACGAGGACCAGTTTTCCCGCTTTCCAGAGCAGCGGGAACTGGCCTCTCTCCAAGCATGCGCTGTAGAGACCGATTAATCGAGGCCCGAGAGCCTCTGAGGCCAGGACCCATGCTTTACAGTGCAAGCCGTCGGGTCCTGGGGCGGTGTTCTTGGCGCCCATCCGGCGCACCGCCACTCTCAGTTCTGCCTCGGTCACCTCTGGGACGATGTCGTCGTCGTCGTCGCTATAGCCCGCGTCGGGCACCGCAGGGGGCGGAGTCATATACGGAGGGGTGAAGCCCCTCCACAGTCGGGGGAACAGGGCGCCAATCACCTCCTCTAAGACCTCTGGCCGGAGACTCTGGGTGAGCGGGGGAGCCCAAGCGCTGAGTTTGTCGCGTACCATCCGGTACGGGCGTCCCCACGGATCTCTGTCCAGAGTCCCCAGCATCTCTCGGCGGGCCTCCTCCTTGGCCCGCAATATCTCCATCTTGAGGAGGGCCTTGGCCGCCCTGTATCCCTCGTACAACTCCGCCTCTCTCGCCTCCGCATTCGGAGGACGGATACGGCGCCTGCGGTGCCTAGTGTACTGGCGTCGCGCAGCAGTGCACGCCTTGCGTAGAGCTGCTAGCTCTTGCGACCACCAGTACACCTGGCGCTTTTGTTGACTCGACCGGATCCGGGGCATCGCCACGTCACAGATCCTGGACATGGCGTCCTGGAGCCACTTGGCCTCATCGTCAATGTCGGCAGGCCTGACCGGTGGTATCATGTGTGGACTAAAATTTAGTGATCGAGTGAAAAATAGTGTTATTAGAGAAAGGTGTGGATTGAAAGATGATGTAGTGACAAGGATTGAAAAGGGAATGTTACGCTGGTTTGGACATGTAGAAAGGATGGATGAAAGTAGAGTAACGAAGGAAGTATACAGAGCGGATATGAATGGGGCCGTCGGTAGAGGGCGCCCTAGACGGACATATAGTGACCAGATTGGCGATATATTAAAGAAGGGCCAAATTAAAAGTACCTTTAACCGACGAGCATGCATGAAAAGATTGATGACTGTTAATGAAGCGAAAGAGGTATGTAAGAATCGTAGTAATTGGCGTTCCTTAGTCTCTGTTTTTCCTAAATATTCCGATCCATTCAGTCGCTTTTCTATGTTTTATGGGCCGACGTTTGCCCACTATCTCGCCTGGTCTTAAGCGATTATGCGGTCTACGGTAGAGCACGTCGTCCCATAAGCAACCTATTCACTCGGACATTGAAGACACCTAGGTTACTCTTTAGAAAATACAGACTCTGGAAAGAATTCCACTCCAATTCCAATCACTTTTAACGTAATTGAGTTACAAACACACATACCAACGTACTCACAAACTTGCATTTATAGTATTAGTAAGAAGTAACATAGTCACCTAAAAAACTTGACTTGCAAAAAGTCTTACCTCCAAAAAGGTTAAAACCTAACATGACGTCACCAGTTAATAATCTTCCAAGCAGGAAGCAAGGATATCAACACACATAGAATATAATCTTGAAACATGTTTAAGATCGCAGTTCAAAAGGTTCAGGTTTATCAGAGAGCGCTGCTGCCACATCTACAGCCTTTTTTTTAAGTGGAGAAAATCATCCAATGACTTCTCCCGCCCGGGTGAGGCGGGAGGGAGTGTTAGATTCTTACTGACTAAATACCACCCCGTTCCTTCTCCTGCGCTTCAAGTCGGAGCTCCGTTAGGTGCTCCGAGACACATCAACAGCCTATAAGTGGCCACTGCTAACCGAAAGCCTCTCCAAGAGAAGGTTTGAGCATTAATCACCACGCTTGCTCTGATTTTAAACTTATACTTAGAAATTAATAAGCCCAGGTTTCCTCACAATGTTTTCCTTCACCGTTTGTCAGTGGTGTCTAAATAATCTTACGGATTTACCATATTTTACGCCATTCACACCGTTATTCAACAGCCTTTTGAAACAGCGAAAGTTTAACCCTCTTTTGTTAACCAGAAGAAAAGGATAAAACAATAAAAATTAACATTTGTAAGGATTTTCGAACAAAGTTTTTCAAAATTCTATAGCCGTTATGCCGTCTGACTCTGTGGAAACCTACAAAATTATTTGAAGGCATTGTATAAGCTACCTATTCATATATTTCTTTAAGGTTCCAAATGGTTCGAAGCAGTTTTTTCATAACTGCCTTTTCTGTGTCATAGGCTGTTTCTGCTGTTGGTAAGGGAAACTCAACCTTGATTGGTTTACTTAAGGTGTTTTGTGTTGATGTATTTAGGTTTGTTGGGTTCATATGTCGGTTTCGGATATCAAAAACTTTTAGATTTTCTTGGTATGAATACTTCGCAGGTAGTTATAATCAATTTGATTTTTGCCACCGACGCGCTCGGCGTCTCACGGTAGCTGATCCCCCTATATCCTGGTTAGTTTATCAAATGTTAGCATTTCGGATGACATCGCCAATATGTCTTTTTTTTATAGTGAATTGAATGTTTATATTCTATCTCCTGCAGTAATTGAACGAGGGGAGTGGAATCTATAGTTCTTTTTCTTCTCCTCTAATAGTGTGGTTCCCATAACGAAATAAATCAGAGTGTGAAATGAATGAATCACAGTAACAGTTATTCGTGTCCCTGGGGTGCGCCGGACTTTAGTGTTCCGTTGTTTTCATGGTTGTGTACTGTAAATCTCGGAGGACAGGACTTGCAGCTGTTTTGGAAGCTTATCCTATTAAAAACTAAACTGAAAATAGACGTGGTCTGTATCAATTAAGGGCGTCAAAACAATGATAAAACAACAATATTAACGTGCTATCATCAAGTAAAAGTTAATTTGGTGTCGAAATTGCATTTTTCGGTATTCCAATCACTCTAGAAACTTCTACAACTTTTTTGACGCCCTATAAATCATCTAACATACACGAAAACAAGGTTAATAACATTTCTATATACCTCTATACTAAAAGGATGATGATACATACATACGCACTTAAATAAATTATGACAAAACGTACATTTTAGAGGTTGTTCAAACCCGGCAGCGATAGGCGCATGCATAATTTGCGTGTGACCTCGCTGATGCTCAGCGCCTCCCGGTAAAGTATTATTAATGAATTTTACTTACTTAAATTTTGCAATTAATTTATCTTCCTGCCTAATGCTCGGCTCTTATTGAATGTAGCGTGATGTTTTATGGCCTGTAACCTTCTTCGATAAATAGACTATCGAACGCAAAAAGAATTATTCAATACGAGGTAGTAGTTTTGGAGATTAGCGCTCTCAAACTATCAACTAAAATTGATAATTTTATCTTAGTTAGATTTAATATAGAAATTTGTAGCAGCCTCGTGGAAATATAGTCGAAAACAGTCTCCAAGGTCCTACCTATATCTGTGTCGAATTTCATCGAAATTGATATAGCGGTTTTGGAGTGAAAGCGTGACAAAGTCGTTTTTTGTCGTTAAGATAAGTTTAACATCTGCTGCGTTGGTGCTATGCTTGTGGGAACTCCTGGTTCACGCCATTTGAAAAGTAATATTGGGTTTTTAATATTGTCAATTGGGAGCTTGAAATGATGGATTTTGATATTAGAAGCGCTAGTGTAGTTTATTTAAGGTCCATTGACTAATAGAAGCCGCGGAGGACTTAACGGGTTGCCGCGGCTCCGGCTCGAAGGGCAGGAGTAGAAACGGGGTGGTTTTTATTCAGGAAGATACTGACACGGGTCACCCAGGTGGGAGAAGCCATCCGATGATTATCACCCCTTAAAAAGAAAAATGTCTAATAGAATATTTGCTGATGTCATGTCAATAGCCATTGAACTTGTGACAGTTAAGCTGATAGGACTTTAAATCTCACCAGCGCCATCTCGTGAGCGCAAAGTAAAAAAACCCTCTCATTAGTATAGACTGATATAGAGCGGTGATACATTGTCATTGAAAATTCAACTTTATAGTCTCAATTTGTATAAGACTGCCTCGTTGGCCGATTGGTCGCAAGTGCGACTGCCGGGCAAGGGGTGTCGGGTTCGATTCCCGGGTCGGGCAAAGTATTACTGGGTTTTTAAAAATCTCAGTAGTAGCACGGAGTCTGGAAATGTGCCCGGTATATGGCAATAGGCTCACCCCCTATTACATGGAACTCATAACAAAATTAGTGAAAAGTGGATGTTACATTGTACATTGACATTAAGTGCCGAAATGTGCACCTCTGCCTACCCCTTCGGGGATAAAAAGGCGTAACAATTAACAATTCGTTTCATAGCAAAAATAATCCTTATAAAGCCACCACTTTAGTGTGAACTTGGTAAGTAATCGGTCGCAGTTTCAAATCCTGCATCGTCAATAGAATTTTAGCTAGCTTACCTATTCGTACATCATTAAGTTATTAACTTATCCTACTACTATTATAAACGCGAAAGTTTGTGAGGATGTTTGTTTCTCTCTCACGCGAAAACTGCTTGACTGATTTTGATAAAATTTGCCTTTATCGTATAACTAAGCTTATACATACATAGTCGCGGAGAACCTAACGGGTTATCGGGGCTCCAGCTCGACGTGCAGGAGAAGGAACGGCGTGGTTTTTAGTCAGTAAGAGTCTGACACTCCCGCTCGCCTCACCCGGGCGGGAGAACTCATTCGATGATTTTCTCCCTTCAAAAAGTTCTATAGAGTTTCTGTCAAAAGCATAGACCAATGCATAGATTTTGGATCGACGATAGATTATATCAGGTAGGCATAGGTAGGCAGAGACTAGAGAACGCCAATTACTACGATTTCTACATACCTCTTTCGCTTCATCAACAGTCATCAATCTTTTCATGCATACTCGTCGGTTAAGGGTAACTTTTAATTTGGCCCTTCTTTAACATATCGCCAATCTGATCACTATAATATGTCCGTCTAGGGCGCCCTCTACCGACGTCCCCAACTAAGCTTATATATTTTATTATAGTCATATCTCTCTGTAGACAAGCGCTAAAATGGCGCGTTTGGCGAAAGGCCCGTGCCTTTAGCCAAACGCGCCATCACACCTACTGCCGCTCCAATGAGACTTATCGTATTTTTGCTTGGGCTCGCTGCCATTGCAGCGGTAAGTCCCCTCTTTGAGGAGTGGTTTGAGAGACGCTACGGCGTCCTCACCTACCGCCTGACGCAGGTCCTCACCTCACATGGAAGTTTCGGGAGGTACCTGTGTCTGATGGGGCGGGAGGAAACGCCCGGGTGTCATCACTGCGAGGACCGCCCTGAGGACACGGTGGAACACACTGTAGTGGAATGCCCTGCGTGGGCTGAGCACCGCCGTGCCCTCAGGGAAGTGATTGGCGACCTCTTGCGTCCGGGCCTAGTGCGGGCCATGATGCGGAGCGAGGGGCACTCGCAACCCAGCCATCGCGAAGGACACACCGGGCGTCGGGGATCGCGCTTACGGTGGCCGGAGATAGTCATCTCCGGCCACCGTAAGCGCGGGACTGCGGACGGCGAGCATGGGTGGCTCCCCGTCCGGACCAGAAACAGACCCGAGCGTACGGCGCGTCGCGTTCCGCGCGCGCCTCAAAGAGCCATCAGACCACCACAGATGGGGCCCAATAGGGCCGATGGCGATTCGGAGTCGCGGAGAACCTAACGGGTAACCGGGCCTCCGGCTCGACGTGCAGGAGAAGGAACGAGGTGGTTTTTAGTCAGTAAGAGTCTGACACTCCCTCCCGCCTCACCCAGGCGGGAGCAGTCATTCGATGATTTTCCCCTCTTAAAAAAAAAAGATCGTATTTTTGCTAACTAGATGTTGCTAGTGTGAATCTCTCGTTCTTCGTCCATACGTCGCTAGATACATATTCTTTCGCTACATATCTTTTGCCACCGTCGTGGAATAAAAAAAATTACATTAATATCAAACAAAACTCCCTTGCTCTCTCCTACCAATTTTAAATTTTGCTGTGCGCGACCGGGTGCGTATCATAGAATTCACCTGGCTCTTTGATATTAGAAACTTATTAGTTTTAAACCACATTGGATTTTAGAGACTCAGAAGGCAGGAATAATAAAGAGTACCACCATTACAATGCACCTTATATTGTTAACATCGAAATCAAATTTTGTAATTTGAATCAGGACTCGCTAAACCAAACTATTTATTAATTGGGAAGAAAAACAACAACAACAACACATAAATAGGCAAATAGACTTTCAAATAGATTAAAATTCCCTCAACACCAAATACGCCGTCTCAATAACTTCCGAGTTCCCGCCATCTTGACTTTTTCATTTTTCGAACCACAGATTACAAATTCCCGATACGCGATGACGTTTCTTTTTTTTTTGTCTATGCTTCTAATCTAACACTATTGTATTTTCTATCCATCTGTACGTGTACCTTATGGATGCAATAAATGCTTGATTACTTGATGTCACACAGCTTGCGACGTCTAGTAGTTTCAGCTGCGTAGTCTCTCCGTCACTCACTAACGGAAGAGTTAAGCATACTGAAGCCTTAGTACGAGTTTTTTTACGTTTAAAGTAATCGTAACGAGTACGCGTTCGGCGCTCTGATTGGTTGATTTATTGGCGACGGTCAAACTCCTACTTAAGCCTCTGATTACGGGTTCTATTTAACCGTACGTTATCTCAACTGGGGTCAGTATACAATGTATTGCACTCCGGCCATGTCACTTGCATATCTTCGCTGTTTGTTCTAAATAATGCATTGTTATTAATAATAATAATAATAAATATTACTATCCGATGAAGTGGTATGAGTGGAAAAATGCATGATTAGCTGCTGTGTACCAGCAAGTGGGTACTTTCCTTAATCAAAAATACGTTATTTATTTCGACTGTTCAGTACAATATAAAAATATCACACTTTCATTGATTGATTTTATGACCAACTTAATTTTAGCATTTTTCCAGCAAATTTTTAAGAAATGAGTATGCTGTTTGACGCTAAAAAACGTGACGTCACAATTCATAACCATGTACAAAATTCATAGAAAACTGTAGTTTTTGGCTAGTTGGCAAGTACCCAACTAGGAACAATGATTTGTGTGGTCCATAAAATTATTGTCCCAAGGTCTGGGTGTGATTTGTATGTGGATCACTTCTCCTGCTAATACGCCTTGGCGTATTAGGGATTAATGCTCATTCTTTCCCCGTGTGAGAAGAGATCTTTTCCCAGCTGCAGGGTTGCCTATATGATGAAACGCACCCACGATGCAGGAGAAAACCCTAATAGTTAAGGGGCGTTAAAAACGCCTTAGGTGTCTAGTTTTGTGGTGCTCTGATCGGGCCATGTAATATGTAGCGTCTCATTTCGTATTAAATCGACTTCATAGCAGAGATACTGGTAAAAAACCAGGTGTGGAGCACTCTTAACGCTGCGTACTTGTGTGACCAGGTGTATGAATGCAATGGACGCTAAAAAAATATATAATAAGGAGCGTAGTACGTGGCGCTTAGTAATTTCTATCTACCCCTATAGGATTGTTAGACCAGGTGTATGAAATGAAGTACCCAACTATCTAAAGATCGTAGTTCCTCCTGCTGCCCTCATAGGACATGTACTTAAACCGTAGAAATAGTTCTTTAAGTACAGTTTTCTACCCGACTATGCGGGCGATACCACATTTATCGCCTTCACTCAAGCAGGGGCCACATTAAAGTGGTTATCGATACAAAAAGGCCCGCCATCTGTTCAAACAGGAAACGTAAGCGACAAGAAAAATAAACTACAACGGAACGGAAAAAATGTTAAGAAATTTCACACCGTTTGTATTCGTTTGTCAGCCATGTTGAATTTTCTGATACACCTTTGTGTGTTGTTCGGATATTTTCGATTTGGGACATTGTTTTTCGTGAAATGGCCGATTTTCGAAAACAATTGTAGTAAGGTAAAATATGAGACCTTTTAATTTATAGATAAACTAGCTGTTACCTGCGACTACGTTTGCGTGAAATTATTCATATTACCTTGTTAATTTATACTATTTTTGATTGGCGAGGCGTATTTGAGAGCTAGTATGAAATGGAACGTTTATTGTCTACTCAAGATGGCGAATGCTGTTTGTCTGTCAGTGTCATTAAAATGAATTAATAAAACGAAATAATCTCCGTAATCCGAATTTTGCTGATATATATTATATGTTGTCGATTCGAAATCGATATTTTTTTATGTTTTGTTATTCAGATAATGTTTCGATCGAGTCTACCGTACTCCTTGACAAAATTATTAATATAGATATTATAAAGAGGAAAGATTTGTACCTATTTTTGTATGTTTGTAATGAATAGGCTTAAAAAGTACTGGGCCGATTTAAAAAATTCTTTCACCAATAGAATGCTACATTCTTCCAATTTGATATAGGCTACATTCATTTTGAAAAAAATTAGGGATCCTTGGTAAAATTTGAACAATGTAACCGAAGGTGTAAAAAAATGAGTCTTAAAATGTCTTTCGTCGAATGCGTACCCCTTCGGGGATAAAAAGGTGTGATGTTGTGTTATGTTTTTCGGTTTCCGTAATTATTTGACGTGGAACTCGAATAGTTTTAAGCTAGGTTCAATTGTCACAGCACGACAGTCGCCGCGTCGCATGTCGCGGAATGCTGCTCATGAACATGAGCCTCAAGCATGGCTTGGCACTAGTCTAGTTCCTCGTCAAAGCCGAAAAACAATATTAATTAATGTCGTTGACGTTGTTCAGCAGTGTTCCAACGTGATTCGATCTTCCACTTTGATTTAAGTACTTCGTAGTCATCATCATCAGTTCGTTTATCTATTGCTGAAGATAACACACCATTGAACTCCGTCTCTCTCGAGCACCTACTTTCATTCAATCTCTCACCAAGCGACAAAGAACATAACGCATATCTCTGCCTATCCTCTCTAGCTATGTTTAGTTTTAATTACCAGTGTGTTCTGACGCAGCGCAGCGCATTTGTTTTGAAATGCGTTATCTCGTAGATTGTAGTGTACTGGTCATTGTACTGGGGCCATGGCAAGCAAAAAGAATAAAACAGAAGTCCCAGTGATCATTTTTATAGTAGAACTAGCTTCTGCCCGCGACTTTATACGCGCAATCTTGTTTTCTCCCGTTCCAGTACGATTTTCAGGACATAACAAAAAAGAACATGGAGAAGATTTGAGCATTAATTACTTACCACGACCACCTACTCAATGCGGGCTGGTGATTTCAAAATTTCAAAATTTATTAGAAACTAGCGACCCGCCCCGTCTTCGCACGGGTGCAATATGCATGTATTATACATACAAACCATCCTTAAGAATCACTCTATCTATTAAAAAAAAACCGCATCAAAATCCGTTGCGTAGTTTTAAAGATCTAAAAATACATACGGACATACAGCGAAAGCGACTTTGTTTTATACTATGTATTGATTATTTAAAAAGCCAGGCTTAGAAAGTACTTATATAACTCTGGAAAACCCACATTGGTACTTGCCGTTGGTGGGTTTCGTACGCGCACCCTCCATGTATGAGAAGAGGGCCACCACGACATCGGTCTTGGCCTTAAGTATAGTCAGAGCACGTCGCGATGGCAATGCGCCGGCGTCAGCGGAGCGTCTGCCTTCAACAGGCTTCTGTATGCAATATCAATAAATTAAATACCTACCTGCTTAAAAGTACATTTCGATATGAAATTTAGACCAACAATCTTTGATTTATTTGTCTATTTAGAGGTATTAATAGTATCGTTAACTATTACTTTAAAATGAAATAACCATTTCAATAATGTTTAAAATGTATTTTAAATGTCGTTATTTAACTCGTCGAGTACCGGTTTTGTAGATACAATTATAGAACAATAGGTTGCGGTCACCGGTGACCGCTTGGTGTTTGACAGTTTAATGTAATGTCTAACTCGAGTACTGTCAAACCTAAATTCTGTTCAGTGTGTTTTGAAGTGTCGTCGGTTCGTTTGTGGCTGTGTTGTGTTCGGTTCCTGTGTATTGAAGGGTGACAGTATTCTGCAAGTGTCGTCAAGGTTTTAGTAGACGTAAAGTGAACTTACAGAAGTGGTTTGTTATAAGATTCGTCAAAGAGATGTGGTATCATAGAGGTTTCTTTAATTCTAGTTGGTAAGTACCTGATTTCACGGGGATTTTCTCTTTAGCGCCAGCGCTCAGCTAAGAATCGGCAAGACCATTTAGTAGTTGATAAGTTTTAGTCGACATATCATGTGTGTTAAGTGTGGGAGAGCCAGCTCGACCGGAGTGATACCACGGCCGAGCAGAAAACCGACGTGAAGCAACGCTTGCGTTGTGTTTCGTCGTGTGAGTGAGGTTACCGGAGGCCCAATTACCCTCCCCTTCCCCAATCTCCGCAATTCCTGAATCCCCAACGATCCTCAAATACCTAATCCCCAAAAAGCCGGTGACGCGCTAAAAAAAAATATCGCAAAATAGACAGATCTAAATATGAAATTGATAAAGACTGAATCAAATGTCTCGTCGGCCGAGTGTTCGCAAGTGCGACTGCCGGGCAAGGGGTCTCGAGTTCGATTCCCGTGTCAGGTAAAGTATTATTGGGTTCTTTGAAAAAATCTCAGGAGTCTAGAATTGTGCCCGGGACAATATGGTAATAGGCTCTCCCCCTATTACATGGGACTCATAACATAAATAGTGAAAAGTGGGTGTTACATTGTACAGTGGCAGTAAGTGCTGTTGCATGTGCTCTGCTTATCCCTTCAGGGATAAAAGGCGATGATGTTAGGTGATGTCATGTTATGAATCATTGAAATGCGATCAAACTGACCAAGCTGCGTATGTTACTAATCATATCATAGCGGTTTTATTCACACTTGGTCTTCTGTGTTTTATCCGTCGTGTGAATGTAGAGGAAGGATATACGGTCGACATCAGGCATAGTTGTAATTGTATCATAGCATCAGGCTTGTTGTCCTCGGAAGGATACGCAGACAGAATTTCGTTTTAAACTTCCTTTATCATTAATTATTATGTTTTAGGTTTACTCACGTAACCGATGAACGAGGAACTCAACTAGTTTTAAGCCGTCCTTTTATAATTTTTTTGTTCTCCTATTATAAAATGTTCTGATTAATTTCGTCATTTCGTTGCGGGGACCAAGACAGTTATTCTTGTCCCTGAGGCGCTCCAGACTTCAGTGTTCCAGTGTTTTCTTGGTTGTAACTACATTAGATCCTGGCTTACAGGGGTTGCAGCGGTTTTTCGAGGTTGTGGCGGGCTTGTCCCATTATTTTATTATCCCCAAAAGTTCGGTAACGCACTTGTAAAGCCCTCTGGTGTTCCAGGTGTCCATGGGCGACGCCGATTGTTTACCATCAGGTGATCCGTCTGCTCGTATACCGGCTTATGCCATAAAAAATACATTACGTCATATACCAGACACTCTCCTAGTATTAAGATTTTTGTTCCAAAACTCTCAGTCTAACCAGCATATTTTATCTATCCTCCAGTCTCTATACAATAGGAGAGAGGAAGGAGGCCTAGAGGAATAACAGCCTTTAACACAACTTAAACACACAACCATACAATAAATGAATACTTAATAAACGTATAAATGATACGTCGTTCCAATGACGTAGACCACGGAAGTGCGCACCGACACAAGGCCGTATCTTTGTGAACAATGCAACGCAACGTGGCTGGCTTGGGAGTCTTGCAACATTGTATTACATTGTACTGCGAAGGTCTTGAGTAACGCTGTACAAGACACGAAGCTCTGATAAGGCTCCTGTTTGCCTTTCTTTGGAAATTAAAAAACCAGATGGATATTTTCACCCAATATTTTGTTAGGTGTCTTTTGTTTCTTTCAGGGCGTGATTAGCCATGTCTACCTCAACGTAGGGTGGGAGTAGGAACGGGTTTTTACTCAATAAAAGTGGAACAGCCTCCTGAAGGGGGAAGGGTCGTTTGATGACCTTCCATCCTGACTGTAGGTTGCAACTTAACGAGGTTTCTGTGTCATGGTTTTGTCTAATATCGCTACGCCAATCGTGCAGTCATCTATTATTCATGTCTGAATCGCCATTCCACGAATCACTAAAGAGAGAGAGAGAGCCATGCTTCGGCAGAAATCGGCGTTAATCGGGAGGTGGTGACCACTTATTCATCTTATTGCTAGGTGATTCATCTGCTCATTTCCCACTTATCTCTTAAAACAGGTTTGCAAACACTCAGAACGTAATTAACTGCTTTAAACTTAGTCCACCTAAAATATCTAATTATTCCTTCAGACAATATCAATGTCTGGTCAGTAAATGTCCGTCTAGGGTGCTATCTACCGACGGCCCTATTCAAATCTGACGAGATGGACCCTAAACCGACGTACATGCATGAAAAGCGGTATGACTGTTGTGTTGATGAAGGAATCGTAGCAATTGGCGTTTCATAGTCTCTGTATATGGCGTTTCATACCCCCATGGGAGACAGGCGTGAAGTTATATAATGTCAATGTCCTATATTTTCAAAACGAACATCCAATGTCAAATCTCCACCTGTGCTAAAACAAACAAGAGTTCCCTAGTTACAGCAGTACCTGACGTAATAAGTACACTAAACGGAACCACACGTAATAATGGCTCCTTTGATTACTCAATACATAAATACTAACACACGTTCAAGTCCAATAACTAATTGCTAATGAATTTAATTGAGGACTGAGTAAATAATTATTTAATTGGTAGTTAGTTAGTTAAACCTCGTTGGAGAGATCCTCGAAAAAGGCCAGGTGTATTAATTTTTTTTGCGGGGAACAATCATCCTGTGACTTCTCCAGCCCGGGTGAGGCTAGATGTCAGATTTTTACTGACTAAAAACAACCCGTTAAGTCTTCTGTGGCTCCGTATCGGCCTTACCATGTTGATACCCTACCTACACTGTTCGCAGGCAAGCCTTTGGGGCCATAAGTGCATAGATTGAGGAATTTAGGCGCCCACCTAATGACCTCAAGGAAGACGGAGGCACACACTGTGGTCATGTGCCGCCGTGCACTGCACAGATAGGGTCTAGGAAGACACATAGGTTTCCACAAGGATGTGCTGTAATAGGTGTTGCACCGTGGGGGCTCCGGGGCTAATCTATTAAGGGAATCCGGTGCCCTCTTCAGGTGCCACTGAAGCGGTTTAGTGAAGTAAAAATTCCACACTGCCTAGTATTTTTCCCCAAAAATCTAGACGCCTTTTGAAGGTTACCCCCGTCAACAAAAAATAAAGGTGTAGTGTTACCAGATGTGTCTGTGATCAGATGTATGAATGTGTTGGAAGCTAAATAAATACGATTGTAGCAACTGGGTGGTTCTCTATAACTAGTTTCTTTCTGCCCTCATTATTGATGAGGGCGAAAAGAGACAGGGCCCGTGACGTGATAGTTATCTGCTGGACGTTGAGCTTCCTCTATACGAGAGAGTTTCCCATAACACGCTAAGCACGTGGGTTAAATCGAAGTTTAAAAGGTTTAGGTTTATCAGAGAGCGCTGCTGCCCGGTCTCTGTCAAATGTGCCCCTTATGCACAGGTCTCATTACGCTAGTATTTTAGTCGAGTAGCGTATATATATTTAGTGTTGCCTTAGTTCCAAAATCGAAGCGAGAGACAGCTGCTAGCGTACTCCTCGCGAACAAAGCATAAGTCACCTCTTTCGAGACCCCATTTCCCCCTACGCTGCGACACGGCTTACTTTTCCTACTACTGATTTTTCTAGAAGACCCCGTCATTATTTATTGTCCCCGTTGACATTTAAAATTACGTCATACTGATAAAATTAATATTTTTATCACAGTTTATACGTTTTTTTCTTTATCTAGTTTGTAGGCACGTGTGAGAACCAGTACTGTGAATCTTAATAGTTTTTGGTACGCTAGAATAAGCCTTACGTAATATAAATATATATATATAACTGTATTTTCTTTATCTAGGCAGTAGTCATAGATTTTTAACTTAGTAATGTTTTTATGAGAATTTCCAGCTTGAAGCAGGAGTCGAAATGGGGTTTTGTGTAGTCAATAAGAGTCTAACACTCCCTCTTGCCTCACCCAGGCGGGAGAAGCCATTCGATGATTTTCCCCCCTTAAAAAAATCCCTTTAAATGCAACAAATAGTTGGTTACTATGGCCTTGATGTCCAGTTTTGTAAAGTCCTACCCTATTACAGAATTCATAAGTAGAAAAGACTTCTTCTTCATGAGTCAGACACACTTTCCAGTTTTTACACACTCTCAAACAATGAGATCTTTGTAATATCACATTACACTGCCAAAAACCAGCTGAAAGGTAATTAGGAGCCACTCAACAACTACCAGAAAGCGAGACCATTCAGTAATGGATACATTTTGTTCAACAAAAGTTCGCTCGACACGCTGTGCGCGGCCGCAGAAAAGAAAGCGAGTTTTTGTACCAAATAATGCTAATTTTCTGAGTCATGGTTGTGATTTTTGGTGATTATAGTTCGCCATTTTTTGGTCGGTTGCAATAATTTGATGGTAAATTGTGTTGCGTTGGTTTAAAGTTACTTACGGTAGGATTAAGATAGTTACCATGTTTTTTTCGAGTACATTTTTCCATGGTCTATGAATGAATGAAGGACGAAAGAAAGGAAGGGGACGAAAGAGGACAGGCTTTGTCTAGAAATTTTTGTCTGTTATTGTCAATTTAAATATTGAGTAAACTTTACTCCAATATTGTAAACATGCTCTCCACATAACATAACATATCATCACGCCTATTATCCCTGAAGGGGTAGGCAGATGTGTTCATTACGGCACTTACGCCACTGTACAATGTAACATCCACTTTTTACTATTTATGCTATAAGTCCCATGCAATAGGGGTGCGTCTATTGCCATTCTAAACATGCTCTTCCCAACATACATATATTTAATTGACATTTCTTTGAAATCTTGACGCTGATTTGACATTTTATTGTATTAAATTATTATTATTAGACTTAATATGGCATAGATTCTAATTAATTTTTGTTGTTTTTGTTGTTAATTTGTTTTGTTTTAATCAGACATATGATAATTATATAGAAAATTGAACTTGTTAAATTCTCATTTTAATGTGTGTATGGTGTGGAGTGGACTATTGTTGTTATTTTCTTTTCCGTAATTCTCAAATTGTATTTTATTTTTAAGCCACTGTTAAGCCTATGAATTGCCAATGCTATGTACGCCATTATTGTCGCATGCATCAGACCCTTATTTTGTTACTATTGTATATTTTGAATGTTATATGTTTGTGATGTGGCCGTACTCCTTCGAATAAATAAATAAACATACATAAAGAGATAGATAGACGATTGTTTTAAGGTAGATATTATATTTTCCACATGTAAGCAAAAAATTGTCTGAAACATAGTTAATGCTACATTCACATAAACAGATTAACGAGAACGTATATTCTCAGAGGACAATTAAACAGACAAATTAAAGAAATAACACTCAAAATAGACGTTACTAACACTACTCCTACCTTCCTTTATGGAAACCCAAACTAAACTAACCCAACACGTCCTAGATACCTCTACGGAGGGCCGTAGCGCTACGCCTGACTACGAGTGATTGTGCTAGACTAGACAATCGTCCGCGTACACCGGTCAGGGTCAGGTCATTGGCGGTACCTGATGAATTGAGAAATAATTCTCGACCCACTTCGAAGATATTAGTCATAGTTCTGGTTGCCTAGCGGATTTACCGGACTTTCTTGGTGTTGATTGTTTGAGTATTATTGCGTTTGGGTTTCGAAATCTTGCATGGTGTATTGGTGATGACTGTGATGAGAGACCGATTGATAATGCACAACTGAAACTGCCTTCAACAATATTCCCAAATTTTCCATTTCGATAAAAACAGTTGTCCTTATCTATGTCAACAAGACACCCACTCAAAAACCTTAAAACTATTAATCAAAACGAGAAACAAGTCAACTAATTTCTTTTTTTATATCAAATACTTAATCACGCCCTCAGATATTTTGATGGAGCATCCGAACAGGCTGCACAAACTCACAGAGGCCAGTAGGCGTCGCGCTGGCGTTAACCTTGTGATACTTACGGTCGACTGACATACTTTGCCGTACGCCAAAAGCCTTATAATTAACGTCAGCTATTTTATGCGCTGTTCGATGGTGATGGAGTGAATTCTATTGCTACCCTGGCTGTTGTAAGAACCGTTTCAGGGAATGATTTATCAGAGACGGGGCAGCAGTGGTCTCTGATAAACCAGGACATTTTAAAACTGTGACAGCGGATGCCGTAAGGGCTTATTAATTCAAAGCCAAAGCATTTATTTAAATTAAACCATAATTTGGTATTTTTTGAAACGTTAACAAATACAAAATTAATAATAGTCTGTCAGTCTTTCCGTAAATGAGCTAAGGGACTGCATATTTGACAGAGATCGAACATCAGCTCTCTGATAAACCTGAACCTTTTTAAACCGATCTTTCACCCACCTGCTAAGGGTGGGTCTGAACCTTATAACTGCGACTTGCTAAGGATGTAGAACCCCTAAACCCCTCTTATGTAGAGGAACCTTATAATCCAACAGTGACTGTCCATGGGGTCTGATGTAATGTTATGGAGATCTGTAACGCCATTACCTTGGAGTTACAATACAATGTAAACTTGATTGATTCTACGGTCTAGTGCGCAACAAGCGTCAATTTGGCAATGCGAAAAAAATATGGGACAAAACAAAAGAATTGGTGATTTTGGTGATAGTCTCGAAAGTTCGGAATGTTAATGATCACACCTTTTGTAGGACAATTGGCTTCTATTAAATGGGACTTTGAACTATAACTGTCAAAACATATTACAAAAAATTCATATATTATTATTTATTTGCATAAATAAGGTACAGATAGTTGTTGTACGGGTTTAGTTTGCCCGTACACTACCGTTAGTTGGTTTCAGTTGGTTGAGTTGATTGTTGAGTGTGGTGATGAATGAATACTCTTCACTTGGTTATATAGAAGGTTTATTATCCACCAGTTACAGTTTAGTAATAGTTTTAATGATTCTCACAGATACGCTTGTGTTGCGTTGGCAGTTGTACACACACTGAAGATAGTTTTAATAATTGTTATGAACTAAGTGAAACGACCGATATGCTTACTTAGCTTGATATCGCGACACGAATGTACGTAAACCGTACAGTTGTCATTTTGTAATAACTTAGGTCCTCTTATTTTGCTTTCAACATCGGCGTGCAAAAATAATGTAGGTACTCTACAATTACTCTTGAGATAAATCTGTTATGTTCTCTCGAGATAGTTTGGTTGGATATGTTTTGGCTCTTCGAAATTTAGCAGCATCTTATAGCTTAAGTTGTGCCTGATATAAAGCAGTTTGTTTGCCTCCTATCACATTGATGAGACTCATACCACAACTGGTGGAAAGTGAGCCAGGAAACATTTGAAGAAAAGAAAGAAAAATCTTTATTTCACGCTAAAAACAAATGGCATGCGCTATTCTTATTACTGGGTACCTACTGATGGATACATGTTCATAATATATGTAACGGCTGGACCGATTTTGACGGGACATTTATTGGGAGGTAGCAGATGTACTAAGGAGTAACATAGGCTACATTTATGTTTTTACAATAACTATCGTGAGACATACTAAAATAACTAAAATCAGGTTACTCACGTGACTGGCTTACTCAGTGAGCTGCGCGACGTCGCCGCGACCGCGCACGCTGCTCATGAGGAAGAACCCCTCTGTGGTTCGAAACTAGTAGAGCTTTTCTCAGTATTCACGTGAGTAACCCGCGGTTTTAGTTAATAAGCTACTTTTATTTTAGACAAACGCGGGCTGTTGCGGGTTCAGCTAGTTGTTTAATAAAACCATGACTTATCTTCTAACTTGTTTGTGTAGTACTAAATAATATTTACTATGCATGCTTATGACACTGTCGATATAAAATTCTATATGACTCCCTCGCCCACGTCTCTGAACGTTGTGCCTCTGCCAACTGCCAATCAGCATTCATATGCCACTATGCTTGTATAAATACATATCTATGTGATATTTCCACGTGTATTGGTCAACTACATAGCTAGATTATGACAATATTATGTACTATGATCGGTATGATAGATTAAATAGTAAATACTCGTCTTGTCTGTATATGCAACGGCTTGCGCAGATCTTGATGTCATTCGCAAATTGTTGTTCTGAGTCTGGCCGTGATGTGTGAAGACAATTCTAGAATGGGGTTTAACTTTGACAAAAGCAATAGGTAGTGACGGGTGTTTTTATGCTAGTTAGGATAGGAACAAGTGTGGGAGCTTGCCATGCTTCGGTACGGATGGGCCGGCTCGACCGGAGTGATACCACGGCCGAGCAGAAAACGGATGTGAAACAACGATTGCGTTGTTTCGTCGTGTGAGTGAGGTTACTGGAAGCCCAATTCTCCCCAATCCCTAAATCCCCAACAATCCTCAAATTCCTAATCCCTACAAGGTAAGGTAACGCACTTGTAATACCTCTGTTGTTCCAGGTGTCCATGGGCGACACCGATTGCTTACTATAAATCCATAAAAAGACAAAGCTTTTAAAAATAAAGCCGTGATCAAATGTATCATGCACCCATTCCTAAATGTTTTGAGTAAGGAATATCTTACGGTTACTCACTGTTTCTAAGTGCCAGATAGCCTATAATGATAGAATAACCTTCCTCAATAATTTGACTGTCAAATGCATGAATATTTTCTCAAACCGGACTGTTAATTCCATTTCCAATGATCAGCGCGTGCAAACAAACAAACGATTCAGCTTGGTCAGTGTTTATATCTAGCACAATGTGCAAACGTAGTTATTTGAATTGTCTATCTATCTGTTGATCGATGCTATAAAATGACTGGTTTCGAACAGTTGATTTTATGCAGAAGATTGTCCAGTTAATCATTTTTACGGTGGCATTTTAAGATCATGAAATTGTTAAGCTTCTTTACAAAAATAGTTGTTACAACAATGTCATGAGACTACTATATTTTAAACCTTAATGCATCGGTATAAAGGAGCCATCAACAAGCAAAATTACCATAGACGCTCATAAGCAACAAAGAGTCTTTATTTACTACCGTGACGTCACTCTACAGTCGCAGAACGCATCAAAACACATTCGAAACAGTTTGAAACTACAGACGTTCGTTAACATGTGTGTTCTATTATACGGTATCAATTTCTCTGTATGTGTGCGTGTTTACAAACACGCAACACACGTGTATTATTTCACACGTGCGCGCGTCGTCGCGTGGCGTCGTGTATTCGAGTATTACGTCATCGCCCATTGGCTGTATACGATGTGCGTTCTTGCCTCGCAGTTTAAAAAGTTGTTCTCTTAGCAACTATGGCCGACTTGATTTCCAAGATGGCGGGTTTGTTTTTGTTTTTATTAACTGTTCTTTGTTTTTTGCGCGTTTTCTTGTTTTTCTTTTTTTTTTTGAAGCGGTTTTTTGGGTTTTTGTGTGAAATGGTTCTGTTAGATAGATATTATTATGAATTCGTAAATGTAACCGGTTGATCGGACAGACTTTGTTGTGTATTCTTTAATCACCTTTTTTAAACTCATATACTTAGTAGAGAAGATTAGGAGATTCCTGATTGCCATATTGAGTAAAATCAACAATACTAAGCAATAGGTTTCTATCTGTTTTTGCGAAAATAATCACTGCTCTGTGTTCGTTCCCTATATCCTTTGTTGGGTAGTTTCGCTTGCATATTACAGTCACTTGCCAAAACTAATCTCTATTAGGATTTTTTATGGGATAAGCCGGTTAACAAGCAGACGGATCACCTGATGGTGAGCAATCGGCTTCACTCATGGACACCTGGAACACCAGAAGCGTTACAAATGCGTTACTGGCCATTTAGAGGTTAGGAATTTGAGGATCGGTGAACACAACGTAAACGTTGTTTCACGTCGGTTTTCTGCTCGGCCGTAGTATCACTCCGGTCGAGCCGGCCCATTCTCGCCGAAGCATGGCTATCCCACATTCAAATTCTCTTCATGTAACTATTAACTTCATCTTACTAAAAGCAAGTATCTCGTTACTCGTTACCTATTGCTAAACCACCTTCGAGTTAACCTTGATGCAGTTCTTGATCTACTTTTATGCTCATTTTAACCAGTAACATAGTAACTTAAAGCTCATTCTCATCATCGTTTCAAGTTCATTCTAAGTTACGTTTGTGAACGCCGCGGTTTATGTGATCGTTGATGTTGGTTGGGTAAAGCGGTATTGGACGTTTATGAATTGAAAAATTGAAGTTTATTTAAAAACGTTGCCCTACACTTGGATTTTCTCCTGTGTCGTGGGTGCGTTTACAAACATAGTATTTTGTCAGAACTTTTAAGCAGTGCAGGACGATCTATTGTAATTAGAGGTATGTTGCAACAGTGATGACCCGCTGGTATTTGATATTTCTAAATAATTTTTAGTTAATTTAAAATGTTTTAGATAGATACATTTGGGCTATGATTGGGTTGACGTAGCCCAATGTTTAAAAGGCCCGAAAAAAACATAGATTAAAAAAACATACAAGCTCACATACACATCACACACAGATATGGAACAACAATTTGTGGATCACACAAAGAGTTGCTCCGTGCAGGAATCGCTACACATTGCGCCTGCGCGGCAGCCGGTTACCCTCTACCACAATAACCGTGCAGGCAGTACTCTGTCGTCAATTTAGTACATTTATGTGGTTTTATCATCAACAGCCTATAAATGCCCACTGCTGAGCAAAGCCTCTTCTCACACTGAGAACCATGCTCGCTCAATGCGGGTTGGCGATTACAGACTTATAATTAGAAATTACTAGCTTTTACCCGCGGCTTCGCTCGCGACACAAAAGGATAAAAAGTAGCCTATGTGACATATACCAATACATACAGCGCCATCTATACCAATACTTTTGTTTTCCCTCGGGAATATCAAGTTTTTTCGAGATTAAAAGTACCGTATTATTTAATTCAGACTTCTAACTTTACGCCTGCAAAAATTCAAAGCAGTCGGTTTAGTAGTTACGGCGTGAAATCGGAACAAACAAACAAACAAACAAACTCATTTTCCGATTTATAATATTAGTAAGAAGTAAGATAAGCCCAGGTTTCCTCACGATGTTTTTCCTTCACCGTTTGTCAGTGGTGTATAGATAATCTTAGAAAGTACATATAACTCGGAAAAAGTCACATTGGTACTTGCCGTTGGTAGGTTTCAAAGCCACACCCTCATGCATGAGAAGCGGGCGTCTTAAACCTCCGGGTCATTTATGTGGTTTAATCGAAGTAAATGTAGGGGGACAAAAATACCGATTTCATAATTTAATACAATTATTTTTTTATCAGCATTGTTTTTTTATCGGCACATTGATAAATTATCTAATTGTTATAGCCGGCTGACTTCCGTAGTTGTTATCTTTGGGTGGTATTGAATATATTAATGATGTTGTTGACCCTATCATTTTTATTGATAACGTATCAAGTTATTTCGAAGATTATTTTGGTTTCTGTCAGCTGCTTTGGTCGCTTTCTAGTTGAAATTTATTGTGAAGAATGGTAATCTTATTAACATAACATAACATCACGCCTTTTTATCCCCGAAGGGTTTTTTTTTTAAGGGGGGAAAATCATCGAATGACTGCTCCCGCCTGGGTGAGCCGGGAGGGAGCGTCAGACTCTTACTGACTAAAAACCACCCCGTTCCTTCTCCTGCACGTCGAGCCGGAGCCCCGGTTGCCCGTTAGGTTCAAGGGGTAGGCAGAGGTGCACACAGAAGTAACACCCACTTTTCACTATTTATGTTATGAGTCCCATGCAATAGAGGGTGAGCCTATTGCCATATACCGGGCACATTTCCAGACTCCGTGTTACTTACTACTGAGATTTTTATTTGTCCGACCCGGGAATCTAACCCCGAGACCCCGTGCCCGGCAGTCGCAATTGCAACCACTCGGCCACGTGGCAGCCGGTAATCTTATTGTGTTAGGTATATCCAGACTATTCTAATCCAACTAGGGAAAAATATCTCTTCTGCGTACAGTAAAGGTATAACGTTATGTTTATTATCTATTTTCATTCGGATCCGTTCAGCCGTTTTGGTGTACTCGAGTAACAAACAGACAAATGTACAAAATTAAGAGAGTAAAAATGAAGTTTCTTATCCGTTCTTCTCCATTCAAAACTGCACTTTACAACGAGCACGTCTAACTTCATTGACAGACGGTCGGACAGTAAAATTTTTGATGTTTTAAAGTGCTTAATTAATGATTAATTTTTTTTATGGCATAAGCCGGTAAACGAGTGCACGGATCACCTGATGGTAAGCAATCTGCGTCGCCCATGGACACTTGGAACACCAGAGGCGTTACAAGTGCGTTCCCGACCTTTTGGGGATTAGGAGTTTGAGGATCGTCAGGGATTCAAGAATTGGGGAGATTGGGGAAGGGGAGGGTAATTGGGCCTCCGGTAACCTCACTCACACGACGAAACACAACGCAAGCGTTGCTTCACGTCGATTTTCTGCTCGGCCGTGGTATCACTCCGGTCGAGCCGGCCCATTCGTGCCGAAGCATGGCTCTACCACACTTACATGTTTCCCAATTGAAATAAATGCTTTGACATTGACTTCAAAGTCTCACATAGACAGTATTAGTAATGAAATGAAATGTAATGATATTTATTTCTGCGAATAGGTTACGAAGTAACGCTTTCACACGTCATTTGCTAAAATACTAGAGTAGGATAGTATCTATCTGTCTGTCTATTTATTTATTTACACAGTTATCTGTATAAGCTCCAGGGTGGTAAATGGTAATTGCCAACCGGGCCCCACCAAGCGTGGCCTCCAACGCCCCTGAGTCCCTGATTAGGGGGCCGTGTCGAAGTTGCTGACGAAAACAACAATTATTTTTTTCCTTTTATACTACAATCTGTCGCCTTCTTTGAGACATTCAGAACGTTACTGTAGTTAGCGTTTTCGGCATGTGACCTGATTCACATCCTCTTTATAAATGCAGTTAATTTACTGTTTTTTTTTAATTCTCAGTAGTAGTTCGGAGTCTGGAATTGTGCCCGGTATATGGCAATAGCCTCACCCCCATTACATGGGACTCATTACATAAATAGTGAAAACTGAGTGTTACACTGTACAGTGGTAATATGCATCTCTGCCTACCCTACCCCTTCGGGGACAAAAGGCGTGGTGTTGTTTTTGTGTTAATTTACTGTGGTTGGATCGCATCTTGTGGTTTATACGCTTTAATCGATGCACTGCCCTAGGTTCGTTCATCATTGACTGTGCCAGTGTTCGGGTGACGAGAAAACAATAAATGGAGATTTGTTCGCTCTCTACTCTGATTCACGTCCCCTAAAAGACTGTTCGCTATATATATGTAAGGTAACAATGTTTTTAAATGACTGCACGTTTGGCGCAGTGTTTGGTCCAATGCTGCGCCAAGTGTTGCGTTTCCGATTTCTACACAAATCAAATGTCTTTTTTTAAACGGATTTTGATGCGGTGTTTTTTAATAGATACAGTGATTTTTAAGGAAGATTTACATGTATAATACATGCATATTGCACCCGTGTGAAGCCGGGGCAGGTCGCTAGTTATTTATAAAGAAAGTCGTGTTAGTTACATGGACATGTGTTTTTACTCCGTTAACGAATTTTTAAATCATCCTTTTTGACCTTGTAATTAATATTTGATGCTATTAGAAATATTGACATTATGATTAATATGTAAATATATTTTTACATTAGAACCAGTAACTATGACATATATTTTCTTTTTTTTTTATTCTGTTTGGTATTTATTTTTTGACATAACAATTTGGACGAAAAATGTATTATTGTTTTTTTTTTAATGAATAAATTGTATCAAATGAAGATTACTGTAATGTCTAAGATTTGCATGGACTTAGCTTATTTAATATTTCTACACCAGAAATGGTAGTATATGTGTTACTATGTCATTGTAAGATCTCAGTGTACCATGTACTTAGAAATAAATACATCTTTATCTTTATCTTTATCTTTACACTAAAGTAAAGAACAGCTAAGTCGGTTCAACTGAAAATTGGTGGGGAGGCAGCTGTGAACCAGGCGACGGAGATAGGATACTCTTTATCCAAGGATTTTAAAAAAATCCTACAGGATCGCGAGAAACGGTATTGCGCGTACGACGTCGCGGGCAGAAGCTAGCATTATTACCTCTATATCTGTAAGTAATAAGTACAAGTGCATCTCAGCCCACATCTCTGCACCACGAAATGCGTGCTACAATGTCCAAGGTTTTTAAACTAACACGCAATATCGTGATGGCGCAAAATATCTCTTCGAAAGTCCCCCAAACCTTTGTGTTCCATACGAAAAGAGATAAAAACGAAAATCGCTGCAGTTTCTCACTCCCTCCCGCTCCCTCACTAAACCCCACCCTATAAAGAAAAGAGACGGCAAGCGTTCACGAATTTCCTATTTATGTCAAACTTTGTCAACGAACGCAAACTCTTTTCTACACGCACGAATTTAAACCTTATTTCTGTCACATTAAAATTAGTTTTTGCTAAATTCTACTGCAGCGATAATGTACTATTTTTCATTATTCACACGTGATTATCATAAGAATGGGGAACTTTTGGCCGTTGGGATAGAGTTCAAATTTTTATAGCAAGCTTTTTGTATAAAACACCACCTTTGTATTGCAATGAGCGATATGACGCTTTATTTTGTTAGTGATAGAAGTGATTGTTGTGTGGCAAAGGGTAAGATTACTTCCCGAAAACATGCAAGGTCGTTGACCGCTTGAGTTTCGGAGTGCCTATTTAGAGGGTTGGTTCTCTGAGGAGTGTCGGTTCGAGAATTGGCTTAGAGTGCATATTTGAGAGGAAACTATGCTGTAGAACCTTTTGGAGGACTTATTTGGGTTAGGTATTGTCTTTGATACGGTTCGAAGATCATAAGAGGATGTTGAAATTTTGATGTAAACGAGTATTAGGTAATAGGGTAGATGCCTAATTTTTATTTTAATGTCCGTCTGGTAGATTATTTTAAAACGAAACGAATACTTTCGACGATGTTTTGATTTGAAATGTCGCGTGACGTCACTCCTATGTACATTTTACACGTAGAAATTACGTTTTAGCCCCACTCCTAAATTTTGATTCGTTTTATCTAAGTATTGTTTTATTATACGACAAAAAAAAATACGTGTCTAATATTTTTTCATTACCTACATACTCTGTCATCATCCCAATAAATACGTGTCTAATATTTTTTCATTACCTACATACTCTGTCATCATCCCAATTGTTGCTTGTATGAAGGGTTTTAGGGGGTTAATTATTTTATTTTCGGCTTACTCACGTAACCGTTTCGCGTAACTTGAGAGTAGCATCACGACAGTCGCCGCTGTATGATTTTTCTTTTTTAAAAGCGTTCTTCTATAGTCTGTCCTTAGATTTTCTTCAGTGTCGTGTCGTAAACTGCGCTGCCTTTAGTTTGCACGTTACTTATAAAAAAATTGAATCACCATATGTTTTTTATATGTAGTTATAATATACTGCACTGAATCATACTCAATTTTTGGCTATACACTCTCAAAACGAATATTAAAATACTTAACTTGCAAAAACTGTTAGTAGATCTCGAGTTCTCGACCTACAATTACTTAGTCTTATATAAAAATGCCTTTTCAAATCTCCTTATTTCGTTCTCTCTGCTAATCTCCAATTTTAAGGCTCGTACACAAAACTGCCATGATGCCATGCGAATTCGCAACGCAGAAAATTACGACACGAATTGCTGCGATACGATTTCGTGCGACAACGTGTCTGGGTGACCATTCCTGCGACGACTGTCAACCGTACTTTAAACGTTTTTTTAATTAAAAACTAGGTCGTGACATTGATCGTAAAAAAAGTGTGCACTTTTGTTATTGCTTAGGAGATACAGGAAAAAGAAACAAAGAAGATTTTGGGAAGATAAGATTTTGATGCGCGATGCGAATCAATTCGCAAGTTCTTGCGATGCGATGTTGCATCGCAGTATTGTGTACGAGCCCTTATATTAAACATTCATACGGCTACAGAACAAGCTATGCTAAACTAATATAAATTGACTGTTGAGTAACCTGAAAGATCATACAAAGCCAGTCCATGATAAATTGGTTCAGTATAGCCGTGTGTACCAGCTACGTTGGGGTACAAACCAAGTGTGGGAGAGCCATGCTTCGGCACGAATGGACCGGCTCGACCGGAGTGATACCACGGTCGAGCAGAAAACCGACGTGAAACAACGCTTGCGTTGTGTTTTGTCGTGTGAGTGAGGTTACCGGAGGCCCAATTACCCTGCCTGCCTAGTCCCCGTCTCCCGAATCCCCGAATCCTCCACAATACTCAAATTCAAAGACGGTAACGCACTTGTAACGCCTTGGTGTTTCGAGTGTCCATGAGCGGCTCCGATTGCTTACCATCAGGTGATCCGTCTGCTCGTTTACCGGCTTATGCTATAAAAAAAATATAACCTGACCGTCGAATCTATAGAATAATCATACATACACGATAAGATGGTCATGTATATCTCGATCTGCAGTGTCCACTTTTCGAAAGTATAAAATCATCGACCCTTTGCCTTTGGAACAGGAAAGCGTTGGAAACGGGTTCTTTGAATAAAAACTTGTCAAGTTTGAGTCGAGCTCCGTTATAAGGTACCGTATTGCGAAATTACCTATGTTTTTTATGGGCTAAACCGGCAAACGAGCCGACGGATCACCTGATGGTACGCAATCGCAACACCAGCGGAGTTATAAGGGCGTCACTGGCCTTTTTGGGCTTAGGGATGCGGGGGTTAGATGCAGGAACTCGACTCCGCAAAAATTAAGTAGTTTTATAAAAAAAAAACAGATTAAGGGCCTTCACATTGGCAGAACTTGAGCTACAGCACTATAAACCTGAATAATTTAAGCTATGATAAATTATAACAGCCTAAGTAGCCACTGCTGAACAAAGCCTCTTCTCACAAGGTTTCAGCATTAATCACCACGCTCGCTCATTGCTGGCTGGCGATTTCAAACTTATAATTAAAAATTATAAATCCAAGCCGAATTATAAATCGGATATCGAAGGATAGAATTGCGATTGCAATTGACACATTTACTAACATACATAATACATAGTCTCACGCCTGTCTCCCATGGAGGTTAGGCAGAGACTATTGGGAACTTGCCACCTAGACAAATTCAATACCTATTTTTTTCGAACTGTCAATGACAACAGTTGTCTATGAATTTTGTACGAGATTGTGTATTGTGACGTCACATTTTTTTAGCGTCAAAAAACATACTTCTTTCTTAAAAAATGACTGAAAACCTACTAAAATTAAGTTGGTCATAAAATTAATCAATGAAAGTGTGATTATTTTTTAATATTTCATTGTATTGAACAGTCGAAATAATTTATTTTTGACTAGCTTTTACCCGCGGCTTCGCTCGCGTCACAAAAGGATAAAAAGCCAATGTGACATATACCAATACACACAGCGCCATCTATACCAATACTTTTGTTTTCCCTCGGGAATATCAAATTTTTCCGGGATAAAAAGTACCCTATTATTTAATCCGGTCTTCTAACTATACATCTGCAAAAATTCAAAGCAATCAGTTTAGTAGTTATGGCATGAAAGCGGAACAAACAAACTCACTTTCCGATTTATAATATTATAATAAGGATTAAGGAAAGTACCCAATTGCTACGATTCTTACATAACTTTTTCGCTTCATCGACAGCCACCTACTTAGTAACTAATAAGGTCCCAGCGCCCTTCTCTCAGACCCCTAAAATGCAACTTTCATGAACTTATTTCGGCAAAAAGCGAACGGTACTTGCTTGATATGCCGAACTTGTTATGTAAACTAAATTGGCACAGACAGTAATAAGCGAAATGCATCGTCGGTTTAATAAGTTCGATTTTAAGACGAGAATTGGTATTTTGTAGGCAGGTAGATCTGTTGCTGGTTTACAGAAATTTCTTTTTCGCTTTTTGTCCCTTAATAAATAAATAAATAAACACTATCGCTAGACTAGAATACTAGTAATTGGGCCGAAGGATGGCTCTCCCACACTTAAAAAGGTGACTTCTCTCGTATGCCTTTCGGTTTTCTACTAGATACGTTTCGGTGTTGTGCGGGCATATTGCACAACTTGATTCCCCCTATTACATGGGACTCATAACATAAATAGTGAAAAGTGAGTGTTACATTGTACAGTGGTATAATGTGCACCTCTGCTTACCCCTTCGGGGATAAAAGGCGTGATGTTATGATTCCCCTTAGTCCTTTCCATTATCGTACCACAAGAAAATCGGCGAAGCGTCACCGATTCATGGTAGATGACCCACAGGCACGAAGCGCTTCGCTTCAAGCTTCCTGGTACGTACTGCTAAGGAGTGGAATTCTTTGCCAGAGTCTGTATTTCCTTGAGGGTATAACCTGGGTGTCTTCAAGGATAGAGTGAATAGGTTGCTGATGGGACCGGACGACGTGCTCCATCGTAGACCGCATCATCGCTTACCACCAGGCGAGATAGTAGGCAAACGTCGGCCCATCAAATATTAAAACAAAGTATTTTCGAGATAGGGAACCTTTAGATTTCAATCTAGTTATCTCTTTAGTGACTAATGTCGGTGACTGAAACGCTACTCAATTTTAAGTCGTGTTTAAGTATAGTTCTATTTTTACAAATTCTTTGTAAAATGACAGAGATGGCACGATATTTGAGCACGACTTAAAATTGAGTAACGTTTCAGTATTCTGGCATAAGTAATTTCATTTCAGATCCGTCTTTGCGTCAGAGACTAACAAACATAAAAAACAACCACACTACAAGTTAGATATAATATGTTTTGGCAAAGAATACATTTACTATAACTACTCATTTATTTACGCTTTGGTTTACGCGCACATTATCTTAGATAGTATCTCTCATTGGAGTCTGCGTTGCGCATAAAATGTGTGTGACCCTGGCCGATCCGAGGTCGAGTTTCGAATACCTTCAATCAACTACAGCAGTTGTGTTATTGTCCATTGAGTTGATATTCTAATATCAAATACTAGCTTTTACCAGCATAATATACATATAACATCACGCCTTTTATCCCCGAAAAGGTAGGCAGGGGTGCACATTACCGCACTTAATGCCACTGTACAATGTAACACTCACTTTTCACTATTTATGATAGGAGTTCCATGTATTAGGGGGTAAGCCTATTGCCATATACCGGGCACGATTCTAGACTCCATGCTACTATTGACATATTTTTTTAAAACCCAGTAATAACAACTTTTACCAGCAGTTAGTCCTTTTTGTAATCCCGGCTATATGTCTTGTGCATGGCCGGAAAAAAGCGAAGTAGGAACGGGGTGGTTTTTAATCAGTAAGAGCCTTACACTCTCGCGTCACACAGGGCAGGAAGAGTTATTCAGTGAAAAAAACATGATGGCATGTCATTTAGATAATTATTTGAAGATTGCTTGACTAGATAAAGCCTAAAGAACCAATAAAACTATGTAACTAGAGAATTGTATTGTGAACGTGATTGAAAAAGAGTAACCTATGCAGTTTCTTGATCGTTCTTCTCCATAGGAATCTACACCTTGAAATGAGCAAATAGTTTCACTTCTTGGTCTAATTGAAATAAATGATTTTGAGTTTGACTTTGACTAAGAACTTATTTTCGCATTTGTTATATTAGTTTATTTATTTATTCAATAAAAGGTACATATTATGCCTTTTAATCTTACGTGATATCCAACAAAACTGTACACAAATATTTTGACTGTTGGATCTTTTACATTTTGTTTGGACATTGGAGTCTGCGCTATGAACAAGGTTGCTATTTGTGACCCTGACAGCTTCGAGGTTGACTTAGAAAGACCTCGACTTATTTACAGCAGTCCTACTATTGTTTTTGACGTGATATCTAACTGCCTTGTTGGTCGAGAGCAAATATGAGAGCGGAAGAAGGGGTCTCGGATAATGCTTTGTATAATTACCTATGTAGAGGCTGGAATTAGGTAGTGTTTTTGCTTACTGCTCACTAGATGGCGCTAATCGAAAAGTTAATCTATCAAGTAAGAGGTATGTTTCTCCAATTGCTGCTGATGTCAAATTTTGAATGTCCTTTGATACTCACATATTTTCACATTTATTATATCTGTTCAGGCTAATTTCAACCATCAGCCCTGCAGTTACAGCATAAAGTCCATTACGGGCATCCTAACATTCGACAAAGTTATGTTTGCGTTTGGTACAGTAACTGTGTCTAGAGATTGAGCCGCACAATTAAGTTTGTTTTTTCGGGTGTATACTTTTTCGGGTTAATAAGTACTCAGTGTTGTGTCCAGGATATTAAAGTATAATCCTACAAAGTTTCATCGTAATTGGACCAGTCCTTTTTGTATGATGTGATACAGACAAATGAACAAAATTCGAAGAACAGGAGTAAGAACGGGGTGTATAGTCAGTAAGACGTAAGTGTCAGACGACACTCCCCTCGCCTCACACAAGCGAGAGAAGTCTGATGATTATCCCCCTTAAAGAAAAGGCTATCTTTCTTTGGCCACAGAAGGAAAAGTCATACAGCAGGCGTGCTCCATAGTAGGCCGCATCATCGCTTACCAGCAGGCGAACTGGTGGTCCTGTATTACTATAACCCTAACCTAACATGACGTAGTTTCCATTATGCTATATATTTTTGGTTATCACAAGGAAATAATGTAAATTAACAATACAATGTGGTTTAAGGTTAAACCAGCTTTTAGTAATATAATAATAAACGGGATCTCATTTAAAATAATGTATTTATTTATTTATGTACACACATACAACATAAAGGACAACACATACATAAAATTAAAGTACAAGAGCAGGAAAAGTAATAATAATATAAAATAATAATGTATTTATTATTAAACTGTCAAACACCAAGCGGTCACCGGCGACCGCAACCTATTGTTCTATAATTGTGTCTATAATGACGGTACTCGACGAGTTAATTCAGAGAAACCCAAAGATTTTTACGCAGAAGAGCCGTGTTTAGGCACGAAGGGGCTAGAAAAGTAGCGTGAAATAAATGAATGTTGCTTTTTTAAAGGAGGGAAGCATCCAATGACTTCTCTCGCCTGGGTGAGGCGGGAGGGAGTGTCAGACTGACTAAAATCACCCAGTTCCTACTCGTGCATTTCGAGCCGGAGCCACGACAACCTGTTAAGTTCTCCGTGGCTCCGTATCGGCATCAGCCCTATTAGGCCTCATCTGTGGTGGTCTGAAGACTCTTTGCGCAAGAACGCGACGCGACGTACGCTCGGGAAATGAATGCTGCTTGCCCCTAGGATTATGTCCTGTGTCGTGACTTGTGAGTGCGTTTACAAACATGTCCTTTAAAAAGGTTTTTAGTTAACTTGTATGGTACTTATTATCTGTGTTTGTCGACGATAATCTCGATATTGACTGAACCGATTTTATGCGGTTTTCGGAGATGTGTTTGTTACACTGCCTGCCTCGTTGGCCGAGTGGACGTAAGTGCGACTGCGGCAAGGGGTCTCCGGTTCGATTCCCGGGTCGGGCAAAGTATTACTGGGTTTTTAAATAGTCTCAGTAATAGCAACGGAGCCTGGAATTGGGCCCGGTATATGGCAATAGGCTCACCCTCTATTACATGGAACTCAAAACTCTATAAATAGTGAAAAGTGGGTGTTACATTGTACAGTGGTATAATGTGCACCTCTGGGTACCCCTTCGGGGATGAAAGGCGTATTGTTGTGTTATGTTTGTTACACTTTTCGTCAGCTGGAACGTCAGCGAAGCAGCTGGTAGAAGCTAATAACATAACATCACGCCTTTTATCCCGAAGGGGTAGGCAGAGGTGCACATTACGGCACTTAATGCCACTGTACAATGTAACACCCACTTTTCACTATTTATGTTACGAGTCCCATGTAATAGGGGGTGAGCCTATTGCCATATACCGGGCACAATTCCAGACTCCGTGCTACTACTGAGGTTTTTTTTTTTTTTTTTAAACCCACTAATACTTTGTTTATACTCTACAATGTTTTTAATAAACAATTTTATCCACTATATTATAATTTTTTAATCAACAATTTACATAATAGTTATGTCTTTCTGGTCCGCTCTGTGGCGTAATGGAAAGCATGACAGTGAAAGCAAAAGCAACTGCACTGGTCAGTTCGAGCTGGTTGGGTGAGGCTAGATACATATATATATACATAACAATATGACTTACAAGTGTGTTGTGACAGTAGAGTACATTTTTTGCCACCGCTCCTCTTCTCGTGGGTACGCGTTATGTTCTACGCTTTAGAAAGAGACCGTGCATTCATGGTCTGTGATGAATTTAGAATACCTTTGCATTTGTTCTCCTGTGTTATGAGTGCGTTTACAAACATACAATTTCACATACACATGACGTTCTCACATGTACAGTATACGTTAGATAAAGGATCAGATTCTTTTTTTTGCCCCACACTAGGGTTCTCTCCTGTGTCGTGGGTGCGTTTACAAACATACAAGTTCACATACACATCACACACAGATCTGACACAACAATGTTAGTGAATCACACTAAGTGTTGTTCCGTGCTATAATATGTATCAGAGACATTGTAGAACATACTTCTTTAAAAAGAGTAACGAATGTAGTTTCTTGCTCGTTCTTCTCCATTCGAATCTACATTTTGGAATGAGCACCTAGCTTCACCTAGCTTCACTGACGGGCTGACTGACAGACTATTATTTATTTTGTATTTTTTGACGTTTCAAAAGTACCAAATTATGGTTTAATTGAAATAAATTCTTTGACTTTTTGGGAATCGAACCCGCGCCATGCTGCACGGCAGCCGGTTGTCCAACCACCGCACCAACCGTGCGGTCAAATGTATCAATGAGACTGTAAAACACATTTTTTTTAAAGTAACGATGGAATCTCTTGTTCGTTCTTCTACATTCGAAACTACACTTGCCTACCTAGCTATACCGACAGACAGATAGACAGACAATTAAATTTTTGACGTTTTAAAAGTACCTAATTAAGAATCAATCGAAATAAGTGCTTTGACTTTGATTGGACATAGTTCGAAACTGCTATAAACTACTGAGAAATTTTCGAAACATTACCGCTGCATATCCCATAGATTATTAAAAGGTTAAAGCTATAGATGCACATTCAACCCATGATATACCTAGGTACGATGACAAGAAAATGACCACCCATTAAACAAAGAACCGTGACGTGTCAAATGACGTCATGACTCGACTCAGCCGTGCATGCGACGCGAGCTCGAAGGCTACACGTGTCGCACACACGACAACACTTCAAACTATGCATAACAATAATAAAATGACCGTCGATTGTGCTGTTAGATTGTACAAAGCCAGACCAGGATAACCTGGTTTTTATAGCTGCATGCATCAAGCTAGTACCAGTATAAAATGAACTTCGGATGTACGGGTAGATCATACAACACGAGTAAATTAGTTTGGTTGTTGGTGGTCGATGTGTTCATATCCGTAGCCAAGAGGCGTGAGATAAAGGACAGGTGGTGTTTCTTAGTGTTAAGATAATAAGTATCTTTAAACATGGGTCTAAGTAGGTCGGGGGTAAGTGTGTAAGGTCGAAACCTACCAACGGCAAGTACCAATGTGACGTTTTCCGAGTTATATGTACTTTCTAAGATTATCTAGACACCACTGACAAACGGTGAAGGAAAACACCGTGGGGTAATTATTGTTATGTAATTTCTAATTATAAGGTTGAAATCGCCAACCCGCATTGAGCAAGCGTGGTGATTACACTGTCAAACACCGCGAGGGCACTGGTGACCGCAACCTATTGTTCTTTAATTGTGTCTATAATGACGATACTCAAAGGGTAAATGCTTAAACCTTCTCCGTGTGAGAAAAGGCTTTGATCAGTAGTGAGCATTTATAGGCTGTTGATAATGAAGTGATACCAAGTCTTAACACTGGAACTGAAAGGGGCGTTACACGTTTACAGTTTGGAAAGAACACCTAGCTTCATTGACGGACACTTCTTTATTTGTTGACGTTTGTTATACCGGCGTGATACTACCAAAGCGTTGTGTGCAGTGAGATTTTTTCCGTTGGTTATGGAGTCTTTGCTATTAGAACATATAGTCCGGAGTAATACCAAGGCCTGCCAGGAACCCGCCGTGAAACTACGCTTGCGTTCTGTGAGTAACGTTGAGGTCGGTAACGCACTTGTAACCTTTCTAGTATTACCGTGGAGAACCTAACGGGTTAACAAAGGTCCGGCTCGAATTGCAGGAGTAGGAACAGGGTGGTTTCTAGTCAGTAAGAGTCTGATACTCCCTCCCGTCTCACCCAGGCTATAGCAGTCATTCGATGATTTTCCCCCCTTAAAAAAACCTTTCTAGTATTGCGGTTGTCCATTGGCGGTGTCGATTGTATGATGATTCATTGCATCAGTGATCCGTTTATTCGTTTTCGATAAAGAATAATGTTTCCTGCATATGTTTTCCTTCCAAAATCTGATTTTTATATGCCCAGTCCCTGGGAAAACCAGAGTTGTATAGTTGCATTGAGTTTACAGCCAGGAAAACAATGAATATTTTATAGAACGCACTATAAATACCAAGTTTTCTCGTTTCACAATATCCCTACCTATTTAATCTCGGTTATCAGTTCTTTATACGTTATCATACCTTTGTCCAGCGCCAGTAAATCTTGCATGAGCTGAACAAAGACATGTCAACGGCGTAGTGTGTCGTCCGTGACGTCATCCCGTCATGCTTTATATCGAACGTGTGGCTTTGTGTTGCAACCGAGTTACTACGTACTCGTTTACAGTCAGTTTCCATAAGCTGTGTTAAGTGTGGGAGAGCCATGCTTGGGCTCGAATGGGCCGCGGCTCGACTGGAGTGATTCCACGGCGGAGCAGAAAACAGACGTGAAACCACGCTTGCGTGGTGTTTAGTCGTGTAAATGAGGTTACCGGAGGCCCAAATATCCCTTTTCCCCAATCTCTCAATCTTCCTAATCCTTGAATCCTCAATAGTCGTCAAATTCCTAATCCCCAAAAAGCCGGTAACGTTCTTGTAACACCTCTGGCGTTCCAGGTGTTCTTGACGACGCTGATCGCTTACCATGAGGTGAGGATTGAAGAGCATCAATTGCCTCGTCTGGACCTGGGTGAAGCGAGAGGGAGTGTCACACTCTTACTGACTAAACACCAACCTGTTCCTACTACTGCTCTACGTTTGGGCCGTGATATATGGCTAGCCTCGCCCGCAGTGGTGACCTCCAATGGTTTTGGTATTTCTTGCAGCTGTTGACAGCTACTCGGTATAATGTCATGATTAGGGTTTTAACCGACTAAGGAAGACTTTTATGTGAAGTTTGTAGATAAGGGGTTTTCTACTCTTTGTCCATCATCAGTAATCTTAGCGTGAGCTGAACAAAGACATGTCAACGGCGTAGTGTATCGTGACGTCATCCCGTCATGCTGTCTGCAACAGAGTTACTTCGTACTCAATTACAGCCAGTTTCCATAATTTATCTTTTTGGGATGAAAATTTAATCTTAGGTATGTTACTTCCTGCTCTCGGTGTGGTTCGGCAAAAATCCATCAAAATCAACCCAGTGGTTTTGGGGTAGTTGCTAACTGATAAACACACGTTTGCATTGATAATATTAATGTATTGTCACAAAGAAGTTCTTTTTGTCATCGTTTGTTGATATTGACGAAAATTTTACACATTTTCAAGCTTACCTCTGTAAATAATTGGCATTCGTAATTAACATAACTTTAATCTTGTTACAGCGATGGCAGCAGCGCAGGCAGTCCAAAAGAGGCATGCGTGGCGGCGTCCCCGCCCCCTGCGCCGGCGCCGGTGAAGCGCGACGTGCGCCACCACCACCCCCACTCCCATCCCCAGCATGTGCAGCACCAGCCACACGGGCAGCACGTCCAGCATCCACAGCACATGCACCATGAACAACATTCAAGACCGCTTAGTATAGGTAGGTACAAGATAACGTATAGCCGCCAAGACTACTTCTAAATATTAAAGACATACTAAATTAATGGGCTATACCGTATTTTTGCTCACTTGACGGAAGGATGGAAGTAAGAGTGAAAAATAATTCATTTCGCTGCCGCTAATGTGATCCTCTTGGTTTACGTCCAATAAGGAATTAGCTAGTGTAACACTATTGGACGTTCAATATTTGACAATTGCTGTGATTGGATAGAAAATATCTTGGTAATTTTGGCTAAGAAAACGATGGCCGCGACCCGCCCCGGCTTTGCACGGGTGCATGCATGTATTATACATATAAACCTTCCTTAAGAATCACTCTATCTATTAAAGAAAACCGCATCAAAATCCGTTGCGTAGTTTTAAAGATCTAAGCATACATAGGGACAGACAGACGGCGGATAGCGACTTTGTTTTACACCTACTATGTAGTGATATGGCTCACATGATTCATAGAAAAATCCGGTTCTACTCATGTAAACTATTCGTGAAAAGCTCTCAAATAGAGATATCAAGCACTCTCGAGCTCCTCATGGTTCTGAATCCCAGTGTGGCTCCAGAGTGATACAGGTGTTCTCGAATAGTTTACCTGATTCCAATCCAAGGGACTTCTAGACATGCTGTAATTTGATCTCCAGTATTTCAAACATTAAGGTATCCATAATCAGATAGTAGTCGTGAAGTGAGAACGATAGTGGTTGAATGAAAGGATTAGATCTTTCCTTACTTCTTATTCTGACATATAAACTCCTTGTTCTGAAGGCGGCGGAGCGGGCGGGTCTCGGCGCGCAGAGCGTCGGGCCGCAGGTCCCTCCGAAAGACGCCGAACAGGTATTGCGCACCCTCAATGGTTATCCTCACAAAAATGGCTTTTGAGATTGTGTAGAGAGAGTTGCTTTGAGAATGACTGCCGAAGAAGGAGATGCAAGATGGATTTAAGGGTCGGCAAGGCGCATGTAATGCCCCAAGTGTTGCAAGCGCCCATAGGCCACGGTAACCGCTTCCCATCAGGTGGACCGTGAGCTTTTTGCCATAGTCGTGGTATAAAAAAAGTAGGTGCTTTAAGAGCATCTGTGGTGTGCTGTTAGTAACGTGAGGGTCTGATTCCCATACTAAATAGTTCTTTGTGTGTGAAAAGAAGAATTTCTACGCGATCTTCTTAAACTTCATTCATTAAAGGTGCTTTGAAATGGTATTGAAATTTCCTGTGTTATCATTTCTATTGTGTCGAATTACAGAGATGCGAGTCAGTCCAGGAGGTGCCGGACCTTCGGCAGACCCTCCACACATGATGCATCATCACCATATGGTAAGTCTTCTTCCATTTATAACCTTCAGTTATTGAGGCATTTAACTTCTATCCTCCAGATTTCACTTAATTGGGTACTTGCCAACTAGTCAAATTCAATACTTTATTCGAACTGTCAGAAACGACAGTTTTCTATGAATTGTGTATTGTGACGTCACGTTTTTTTTAGCGTCAAAAGCGTACTCATTTCTTAAAAAATTGCTGGAAAAATTCTAAAATTAAGTTGGTCATAAAATCAATTAATTAAAGTGTGATTATTTTTTAAAATTTTATTGTATTGAACAGTCAAAATATGTAATTTATTTTTGATTAAGGAAACTACTCAATTAGTTGATTCAGTAACGGAAAATTTGTGTTGACCTTCAATACTAAAGATCTTTTGATCGCTTCTCATCAGTACTCATTTTAAGTGTGGGAGAGCCATGCTTCGGCACGAATAGGCCGGCTCGACCGGAGTGATACCACGGCCTCACAGAAAACCGACGTGAAGCAACGCTTGCGTTGTGTTTTGTCGTGTGAGTGAGGTTACCGGAGGCCCAATTACCCTCCCCTTCCCAAATCTCCCCAATCCCTGAATCCCCAACAATCCTCAAACTCCTAATCCCCAAAATGCCGGTAACGCACTTGTAACGATTGCTTACCATCAGGTGATCCGTCTGCTGGCCGCTTACCGGCTTATGCCATAAAAAAAAACTCGACTATATCGTATAAAATTGGTTGCAAATAAAATGTATCGAACACGAAATCTACCATTAGATACACTAGATTTTCGGTTTCAAAGTTCTCAATCGCAAAAAGTTGCTTGGATTTGTCTCAGGCCTTTGACAGGCTCATAATAATATTTGTCACTGGGTGTTTCATAGGTATGCCAAATCTTTAGAACAGATGACATCTGACACATGTTTTGTTTATCCATTTTAGGATACCAATCCCTTAGAAGGCTCAGTGGAGTCCATGGTGAGCGGCGCAGGTTCCTCGGACGGGGAGCTGTCCTCGAAGGCTGGAGACAGCCCCAGCAGAAAGCGGAGGCGGATCTCCAGACATCTATCGTCAGGTAACGTACAGCATATGATTTTTATTAGATAGGGTAAATAAACACTAAACAATTAAAATAAAGAAAAATAGGATAGGGCAAAAGCAAGAAAAACTAACTTTACGCGTCAAAAAAATTATCCTTATCATTGTCATGAGGTAAGGTGCCCATTGCTTGCAAGCTAGGTCTTCACCTAGCTTCACTGACGGACTGACTGACAGCACCTAGCTTCCTAGGTGCTCATTCCAAAACGTAGATTCGAATGGAGAAGAACGAGCAAGAAACTCCATTCGTTACTCTTTTAAAAAAGGTAGCGTGACGTAACGACCTCCCACTCCTAAACTTAACTCCGTTCTATCCAAGTATTGTTTTCTTATACGACAAAATTAAAAAATAGAGGTATGTATCTAATATTTTTTCATTATCTAACTAAGTGACGGACTAATTACATTTTTAATTTTATTTAATTTTACACCGTCTACTACCTTCTGTGTTTCTAATATACGACTATACATTAAACAACTGTCCTATTTTAAAAGAACCAAATCAAGATTTACATTTTAATGTATAATGTAATTATGATTGCAGGGGAGAGCAACGTGTCAGTGTCAGCGCCGGCCGTCGAGCGACGCACGCCCAGGCATCATTATCAACCTCCGTGAGTAACTTACTTAGCACTTGTACTGCAAAACTACTGGTTTCAATTGAATAATTGTTTTTTTCTTGAATAGTTTATTTATTTATTAACGCTTCATGTACAAAATGTGTAAGGGGTGTATAAGGTGGACATAATGCCGCAGGCATCTCCCAGTATTGTTATTGGTAGGAGTAAGAAGCAAGCAACAATTTAATTGAGCAAATAGGAAATACACTAACATATTTCAGCAATAGGAGCAAAGCCGTGTGGGTGATATCGCGCGGGAGAAGCTGGTCAAAAAATGCCTTTTAAATATGGACTATAATAGCGAAATTTTGATGTTGAAAAAAAAAAAGAAAGCTAACGGTCCACCTGATGGTATGCCGTCACCGTGGTATCACAAATGCGTACAGGGAACAAGGGTGCAAGGCAGGGAACTGTTTATTTCCGCCATCATGTTCGAGGAGTTTCCCAGGAGTTCCCCAAAATTATGGTTGGGCTGGAACTTTCGCTTACGTGAAGGAACTTTAAAATTGTCTACATGTCTGTCACTGTCTTTTTATTCTCAGCCGGCGGATGCGATACGTGAACAACGGTGCGGGCACATGGGCGGAGAGGTTGATAGAGCCTCACGCGCATCCCGCGCATCCCGCGCATCCAGCCCATCCCGCGCATCCAGCGCATCCCGCCCATCATACGCATCACACGCACCACGCACATCCACATCATACGCCATTGTTACTGGATATCAATCAGGTAAGGAGAAAAAAAAATTGTCAATTCAAAATTGATCAATTCAACGGAATGAAAAGGAGTTTGGTTTGAAAGTTGCTCCTATTATTAGTAGGATTTTAGACGGCTGCCAGATGCAGGCCACTTCCTATCGGCAGATAAGTTGAAGGGACTGTTATAACTTCTTATAGGCCGTTGACAATATTAATCGGTTAATCACAATATAATTTTGTTTATAGCCGATAAATGTTAAATCTATTCAACATCTAAGGCATTTATTCAATAAAATATGCTTGACTGCGGTCATTAAAACAAAGAATCTCGTGCTCAGTTGTATTTTCTAAAAGAAATGTATGGTGTACCCCAAGGCATTATACTAGGTCCTTTAAATGTTTCGTAGATGGTCGTTGAGACTAGAAATCCATAGGCTGTCAGGAAGAGATCTTAGAAAGCGATATTGCTGCCCATTTATCATATAGTATTGTTGTATCTGTATAATGCAATAAAGAATTTAATCAGAAAATACTTTAAGTTGACTGCCTCGTTGGTCGAGTGGTCGCAAGTACGACTGGCCGGGTAAGGGTCTCGGGTTCGATTCCCGGGTCGGACAAAGTATTACTGGTTTTTAAAAAATCTCAGTATTAGCACGGAGTCTGGAAATGTGCCCGGTACATGGCAATAGGCTCATCCCCTATTACATGGGACTTATAACATAAATAGTGAAAAGTGGGTGTTAAATTGTACAGTGGCATTAAGTGTCGTAATGTGCACCCTGCGTACCCCTTCGGGGATAAAAGGCGTGATTTTATGTACTGAAAGTTCGTGCTGTCTTTCCAGATGTCAGTCCGCGGCACGCGGCTGGGCGCGCTGGGCGGCGTGGGCTGGCACCACGCTCAGCACGCCGCGCACGCCACGCACGCGCGCGACCACGCGCAGCGCACGCAGGTATACTATACACACTGCATCGGTCGCGCCAACATTATGTCGTAGGGACACGGTCGCGATTGATTGTAAAATCTTTACGGGAATATTGTGGTTTTGTAGGTCTTGATAATTATCTTTGTGATAGAAAATATATCTTCAGCAGCTGTGGCCAAATACCACTTAGCGCTTGCCTACATGTAGAATAGAAAACCAAATTATATGGAATTGACGTAAATTTTGACACTTGTCAGTGTCATCCCCATACATTTTGATTTCTACTCTCTCTGTAGACAAGCGCTAAAGTGGCGTTTGGCTAAAGGCACAGTTTATAGGAAACTAGATTTTAATAAACCTTTTTTAAAAGGAGAAATTAGGTTAACTTTTTTGGGATCCAAGTTTTGATTTCGCAAGATTTTTCTTCGTAACTTTGTATCGTAATAAAGCTCTGAAGAGAAGATAGGATTACCCTTTATTAAATGGATCTAAGTTATCTTAAACAAATGAATTGAATTGAATTTAAACCGAAATCACATTGAGAGTCTTATGACTATCAACAAAGAGATTTAAGTCCAAATAGTCAAATACCACTTAAATTTAAGTCGCGTTTAATACAGTATAATTCAAGAAAAGAGCGGAGAGCGGTAACGCAACTCGTCAGAGTTGCCTCTGGTGTTCCGAGTGTCCATAGACGGCGCTGATCGCTTACCATCAGGTGATCCGTCTGCTCGTTTACCTCCTATTCAATAAAAAAAGTATAATTCTGTCTCTATAAATTCTTTCTACAATGACAGAGATAGCACTATATCTAAGTACAGCTTAAAATGGAGTAGCCTTTAATTATTCGAGCGTAAAGCGTTTAAACTTTAAAAAAGGTTATAGTCCTCAACTTTTTCATCATATTTTGTCAGCGATTATGAGATAGACATTGAGTTAAAGCAATTATTACCTTATTTAAAATAACTTCACGTAATAATTTGACGAGGAACTCGACTAGTTTCAAGCCATGCTAGAGGCTCATATTCATGAGCAGCATTTCATTAATCATTAAAGAATATCTTCGCGCCGTGTCCCTTGTACAGCAAACAAAATAATTATAACAATTTCTTTCAGTTGTAACTATAAGCGATTTCGTATAAAACAACGTCTAAACGGATAGGTACGAATTAAAGCTAGTGTTCACATGACAAAACCTATATTTGTTACCAACATACACGCAACCAATTTGGGCCAATATATGTAACCAACGTTTGACCCAAAACACATTAATATACAATACAGTCACACACACGAGCATACATACAATTTCTAGGCAATTTATGAAACGTTTTAGGAATTCTGTGACGATATTTCCAAATTACCCATATTATTAAATTAAATATAAGGTGATTTGGAAATTTTGTCGCTTTATCAGGTTTTTGAGGCAGTTTTTCCTTTAAATTTACGTCATTTTAATGGTATTTGTGTCTATGGAGTATTGTAATTAAAATTAATATTTCATAGACAGGGATGATGACAGGGTATGACAATTAAAATCTAATTAGACCGTCAGATAGCTAATGAAAAAAAATTAGACACGTATTTTTTTATTTTGTCGTATAATAAAACAATAGTTAAATAAAACGAATCAAAGTTTAGGACTAAAACGTCATTTCTACACATAAAACGCATAGAAGTAACGTCACGCGACATTTCAAATCAATACATCGTCGAAAGCATTCGTTTCCGTAAGAAAATAAAAAATACGTGTCTAATGATTTAAAATAATCTACGCGACGGACATTAAAATAAATATTAGTCATCTGTTCCATGTCATACCATTAAAATAATGGATTTAAAAAAAAATATCTCAAAAATCAATTAAAAATGATAAGTTGTTATTTTATATGTCAATCTGGGCATTGCATATAAGTTTACGAAGACAGGCACACTATATAGGTATCGTATTGTTATATATTAATTATATAAAATTATAATATGTTAGTTTATAGTCTAGTTTTTAAGTTAAAACGGCACTCGAATCGAACTATTAGAGTATTTTAATTCCATGGTATTATCATGTCTACTTTTGAAAGAACTTTAGGGTGATAAATTCGTCTGCTTCTAGTTTTCTTTTATAGGGACATATAGTCTTAAACAATCTTTGTCTCATGGCTTAAACTGCCAGACACCGCGCGGTCACCGATGACCGCAACCTATTGTTCTTTAATTGTGTCTATAATGACGGTACTCAACGAGTTAAGACCTTTGGTAGCTTGCATATATCACATCTATTTCTGCGACAAAATGTTATTAAAATCGGTGTAGTCGTTGACGAGTTAGGCGTTAGAGCAAAAGATTTGAGAAAAGGAAGAAGAAGAAAAAGAAAAGGATTTGAGATTTTGAGTGTTAAATATACAACCCTTCTTTAGGCAATAAAAGGCGTGATGATATGCCCACGTGGATTCTGGCGGTTGCTCATAAAATTACCTTTTTTTATTGGGGCAATTGTAGTTTCATAATAGTATGATGATACCACAATAGTGTAAGTTCGATTCGAGTCCCGTGCAATGCTGAGGTGGGTCGGACGTAGGTGACCGCGGCCGGCGTTGGAGCACCCGAGCTCTGGGGCGCCGCCGTCCTGCCGCCATTGCCACACCTGCGCTACCAGGTACATACGAACCCGTATACGTCGTGTACGCATTTAACGCAACGAGAATGTGGCTAAAAAAAATATGATTTTTGTATGAAAATTTATGATTTTTCGGAAGAAATCTGCTGATCAGAGTCAAATTTTGACGTTTTTAAAGCTAATTGTGAAGATTTTCGGTCCAAATTGACAGTATAAATGAACAATCAACAGATTTGTTCCAAAAAAATCTTGATTTTTATCAAAATTTTGTACGATACTGCCATGTTTCTTTAAGCTATAGGGTATTGTTGCTCCGATACGATCCCGCTTGTCTATCTGTTAACCTAACTGTTAGTTTGCTAGTTAAATATAACTGTTATTGCTGTATGTCCCCTCTAATTAGCTAAATATTGCGTAAAAACGCTAACAGTTGCGCAAAAGATTGCGCAATTTAGCGCAAGTACTATAATCACTTTAAAAATCATCTTGAGATTAATTATTAACTTCATTCACTTCTAATAACACATTTGTCTTTGGAAAACGCTTCTAAACTTAATATTACTAACCATTTAATATTAGTTATAAAAACATATATAAAAGTTTTTAACATAACATTAATTGTATGGCTTACTCACGTAATGACTGATGAGGTTTCTCGATCAATTTCAAGCCATGCTAGGGGCCTATAATCATGAACAACATACACGACTGCCAACAAACGAGCGTCGTGTAGCCAACTGAACTTTTAGCGTAATTATGAGCCTCTGGTGTGGCTTGTAACCGATCGAGTTACGGCATTGAATATTTACGTGAGTTCTTATGTACGAACAACTATATATAGTCTCACGATAATTATTATTATACAAATAAATGTTTAGCATAATTGAAGGGGACGTATAACCAATTATTTGTATAGTTTTAAAAATAATTTTTGTAAATAATTTTGGTCGTATCGGAGTGTCGGTTTCTTCTCGTTTTAACAAAATGGGCGCGTGCATGTATCTAACACAGTATTAGTACGAAACCAATGTTTTATCACATCACTGACTTAAAAAAAGTAAAAAAAAATCATCAGGAGTTATCTTAGTGCTGCCCTACCCTCCCCTAACGTTACATGTCATAGCTTGCTACGTGCATTGGGTACAGCTGTGTACAGTCGGTTCATCTTAGTTGCTAGCTTTTGTATGAGAAAATATCGGTCCTAGAGATGTCTTAAAATCCTTTAATACTTATAGCTTTGCCCCTGGCTTTGTTCTCATTATTTTTGTACAATATTCATTATATGTGTTAATTCTGGTTATGGATGATCAATATAAGAAATGTGTAGAAATAACCCTCACGACAGCATATCCATCCCCTCTATATAGATGGTTGGCAGGCTGTGGCCTGAGCGCTTCTCTTATAGCTTCCTGCCTCGCACAGGTGGTATTTCCGATCTTCAAACCTGCAAGAAAAGAGCGTATTCCTTTTTAGAAGGCGGCAAAGCACCTATAACTCCTCTGATGTTCCAGGTGTCCATAGGCGGCTTTGATCGCTTACCTCGTAATACGTATGCTCGTTTGCCTCCTATTCCATAAAAAAATGTTTTGATTTTTTTAAGATCAAAGTCAAAATCAATTCTTTTATTCCAATCAGATCAAAATAATGCACTTTTGGACGTCAAACAAAATAAAAATGTCAGTCCTCTAGGTGCTCTATTTGCTCGTTCCAAAGTGTAGATTCCTATGGAGAAGGACGAGCAAGAAACTTCACAGATACTCTTTTAATGAGTTTTACATAACAGTTCTTGGTTACATTGTTTAATTCCTTCTTCGGAAAGACCCTTCTAAGTCTGTTAATGTCCAAAAATACCCTAATTTTTTGTTATATAAATGGTTTTCTTGGCTATTTCCAAGCCCCCCAAAAGAGGGCAACGCCCGATTACCCCCGCTCCCCAATCGTCCCCAATTCTCATATTCCCAATTCTCAAAAGGCCGGTAACGCACTTGTAACGCCTTGGTGTTTCAGGTGTCCATGGGCGACGCCGATTGCTTACCATCAAGTGATCCGTCTGCTCGATTACCGGCTTATGCCATAAAAAAAACGCACGCGTGTAACTCTAGTGTTAAGCCCATAGGCAGTTCAGATCATTTCCCATCTGAGTGTCAAGCACGAATAACTATTACATTCGTAACATACCGAGTGCGTTCGGCGGCGCTCGGCTCAACGGCGAACCAATGATTGGTTGGTACCCTGAAGCCGGCCAATCAGGGCGTCGAACACGCTCACTCTAACCGCCTGCTCGTTAGCCGTCCTATCCCATATAATTTGACTAGCTACTTCCGCGCGGTTTCACACGCTCTGCTCAGCTCCTATTGGTCGTAGCGTGATGTTTTATAGCCTATAGCCATCCTCGATAAATGCGCTATCCAACACAAAAATAATTATTCAAATCAGACTTGTAGTTACGGAGATTAGCGAGTTCAAACAAAAAAAAAAACTCTTCAGCTTTATATAATAGTATAAGATAAGATTCAAGTGCGTTGGTGATGTGATCTAACATTGATGTGATCGTCATGTGGGCACGAGTTGTCTCCGCGTGGTGCCTGCCGTACCTGCTTATACCACTGTATACTTAGTTATATGACGCGTTAGCTGATGTACAGGTCTGATATGTATTTATCGACCAAATGGTGAATTGTTTGTTGGTTTGGGTGAAAATCATGACTTGTGATTCGATTCTTGTTATATGGGACTTCTCAACTTTTTTGTAAGTGATACCTTAAAAGATTTAAATGGAAAGGAGGGGAAGGAGGGAGGCGTTTGCCCTGCAGTGGGACGATCAGGGCTGAAAATAAATAAATAATAAAAAGTGTTAGCTTTGAAATCATTAAAATTATATCGCTATTGCTATAATCTCTTATGAGATTTCTCTGTATAGACAGAAATGTGATTTACCATTTTACATGAATCAAAATAATGAAACCTTTTTATGGTGGATTTTCGACCTTTTATGCTGTCATGTCATTTTATCGAAATACTTAAATACATTATGTAAGTATTGAGTTTTTATTACCTTTACCTTAATTCAGGCTCAGGCACAAAATTAATATTAAGCCACTTTTGAACGTCAAAACTAGAATTATTAAAAATAATCAGTCTGTCGGTCAGTCCTCTAGTTGCTCTATTTGCTCGTTCCAAGGTGTAGATTCCTATGTACTTCTACATGTACATGAATCAAAATAATGAAACCTTTTTCTGGTGGATTTTCGACCTTTTATGCTGTCATGTCATTTTATCGAAATACTTAAATACATTATGTAAGTATTGAGTTTTTATTACCTTTACCTTAATCCAGGCTCAGGCACAAAATTAATATTAAGGCACTTTTGAACGTCAAAACTAGAATTATTAAAAATAATCAGTCTGTCGGTCAGTCCTCTAGTTGCTCTATTTGATCGTTCCAAGGTGTATGTACATTCCTATATAGAAGAACGAGCAAGAAACTCCATAGGATACTCTCTTTCAATCAGGTTCACAATACAATATTCTTGGTTACATTGTTTCGTTGATTAAATTATGTGAGAATAATGTAACACCAATATTCAGTCAAGGAGAAAAAAAAATAGGCTCAACCCCTATTAAATGGGACTCATAACATAAATAGTGAAAAGGTGGGTGTTACATTGTTACAGTGGCATTAAGTGTCGAAATGTGCACCTCTGCCTACCCCGTCGGGGATAAAAAGGCGTGATGTTATGAGAAAAAAAAATGTTTTTGTCTGCGTATTCAAACTAAAGATCGAGATCTCAACACTTCATATATAAACAGCTGAACCAACAAACGCATCCATAATTATCTATTTTTTATTCTGTACATCAGCTACGTGTCTATGGTTTTGGTACTACTCTTAAGTTTCCGGTCTATGGTCCGACAGCTTGACGGTTCGTCTCGATAACTCTTACTATACCTCTAGTATTCCATATGAATATTTTCTGTTTAGTTACTGGGATGCAATCTGGTTATCATATACTTTTTTAAGTAGAAATATGGTGTATTGAAATGATACGGACCCGCGGAGAACTTAATTCGAAGAACAGAATTAGGGTCAGTAAGAGTCTGACACTCCCTCTAGCCTCACTCAACGTGGGAGACGTCATTGGATGATTTCCCCACTAAAAAGGTTTGTGACCGTTAATAATAACAGCAATTTGTAATATTTATTTAAAATTAAAACTTTGGCCAAAGTCAAGGTAACTTTTAAATATTTTGACAACAATTTGGTAGCCTAATACCCGAATACTGAAACGTTACTCAATTTTAAGTCGCGCTTAAGTATAGTTCTGTCTCCACTAATTCTTTGTGAAATGAGATGAGAGATGGCACGATATTCAAGTACGACTTAAAATGGAGTAACGTTTCAGTATTCATATGGGAGATTTTTTGGGTATCACTGTATGGTTTTTTTATTTTATAAATGGTCTAAAAAGGACACATTTATGAAATTTAATTACGTTAATAGAATTTGTCTATTTTTATTGTTATTTAAAAGACGTTGTTGACCCCAAGAGATCACCTGGCTGGGCAACCGGCTGCTGGGCAACGTGTCGCGGGTTCGATTCCCGCACGGAGCAACTCTTTGTGTGATCCACAAATTGTTGTTTCGGGTCTGTGTGTCAAGTGTTTGTGATATTGTATGTTTGTAAACGCACCCACGATACAGGAGAAATTCCTACTGTTGGGCAACGTTTTCTAAAAATAAATAAATAAGTCAAATAAAAAAATCGATCTAATCAAAACGAGATTGCTTGGTTACTTCAATGGAGTCGGCCAATCAGAGCGCCGAACACTGTCTCGTTTCGATAACTTTTAACGTAGAAGATACTTGTACTAAGACCTCTAATCAAGTCGCGAAGAGCTTAACGGGTTGCCGGGGCTCCGGCTCGAAGGGCAGGAGTAGGAACGGGGTGGTTTTTAGTCAGTAAGAGTCTGATACTCCCTCCCGCCTCACCCAGGCGGGTGAAGTCACAGGATGATTTATCCCCCTAAAAAGGCTTTTAATCAGTTGCCTATTTTAAATTCAAGATGGTGTTAAGAAATAAAACTATTGCAATCGTAATATAAGTCCTATTAGTACATTCATTTTCGAGTTAAGTGCTTATCAACACATTATACATTAAATTCATGATGATTTCACAAGTTATGAACCAGATCCCCTCCCAGTATCTAAACCTATACATGTAAGCATACGACCCCACCGCGCTTGATTTGTCTCTAGTCTTAAATTAATACTTCTTCATGTTACGTCACAACCGTCGCACTGGGAAACGTCCCTTTTGGAATTAATGTTGAAATTGGAAACAGTGGGTAGTTTTGATTATTTGGGGGTAGTTTTAATGTGAGTGTAATGGGTCTTAAATACAATAAAATTCGAATATTTAATAAATAAACCTTGACCTTCAAGAAAAGAGCGTCTCCTTTTTAAAGGGCCGGCAACGCATCTGTGGCTCTGGTGTTGCGGGTGTCCATGGGCGACGCTGATCGCTTACCATCAGGTGATCCGTCTGCTCGTTTGCCTCCTATTCCATAAAAATATAGCAAATTAAAAATTTGTGAAAGTAAATAAGATTTTTTTTCTGTGAAAAGAGAAAAACAGAAAAAAGAAAAAGAGTAAAAAATACTCACATATAGGGTGTTTAAAAATGAAGTAAGTCATTTGAAAAAATTGTATGGTATAAAAGGGGAATACAGGGTGTTCCCGGACGGTTTTCCACAACAACTGTACATGTGTCAGCACAATATGCATGCCCAGATGGTCCAGTGTTTTAGGGGGCTAGGCAGCGTTAGCAGCTTGTAATGTGTCGCTTAGATCTAATTTATATAGCCTTCGATATTCTTGTAAGACAAAAAAACCTTTCTTTGTACCGGACGATGCTTTGACAGAAACCCCCAAGCCTTATACAGGGTGCTGGTGTTTTTTCCTTCGCTTTGATTGTTTACACCTGTATATGTCGATGATTGTTTGTTGTAGAGCTTTTAAACTGTCAAACACCAAGCGGTCACCGGTGACCGCTTGGTGTTTGACAGTTTAATGGACATTCTTTTGATATTGACAAGGTTTTATAGGATGACAGAAATATATGTGATTGACTCAATATATATATTTTTTTGTCGTTTTCAAGCTCTTGTCAAATATTTTTTGAATGTCAGTGTTTTGATGGTAGTCAAAGCATCATCTGAGTTATTTAGCCCGGGTGCGGTACTAATTATGGTAAATAAAGGCTTATTTTATCATTAATTTAATTGTCTTATTTATGGCAGTATGTTCTTGTACTGATAATTGATAGTGAATGTGGAGTTTGGAGATATGGAGTAGCTGAATAAAGGGAAATCAGTTTGAATACGTGTCTGAAGAATTGCATTGTAGCAAGTCAAAGCATTTGATAAAAAAGTCAAAATTCATCAATTCATATGAAGAAGGACGGGTAAAAGATAACACCACAAGAGTAATTGGGCCTCCGGTAACCTCACTCACACAACGAAACACAACGCAAGCGTTGTTTCATGTCGGTATTCTGCTCGGCCGTGGTATTACTCCGGTCGAGCCGGCCCATTCGAGCTGAAACATGGCTCTGCCACACTTCAAATTATGTTTTGTACTCGCATCAATAATTGACAAAATAAATATGAAGAAATTACCAAAGGGGATTAATAAGTAATAAAACTATTTGTCCTCTTTTGGCACAATTACATCATCTGTCTAACCCATTGTTAAAAGATACTACTCTACCCAAACAGTACTCCCATACCTCCATGCTCCACGACTTGAAGCCTGTAGGCCACGCTCACGTCACACACTTGACGCTTCACCACTTTTTATCGACCATACCTTACTTCTTGCTTTGACACTTGCGTCTATAATCCTTGAGAGCTAACAGTCATTTTTATGTATCTTAAACGTTGAGATATGCTGAATTAATTAAAAATCCCGGTTAGTCTACTGTAGGCTGCACAACGTCGCCCTATTTGCTCATGCTGCTCTTGAGGAAGAGGCCCTTTGTGACTTAAAAGTCTCTGACAGAAAGATTTAGGTCTCTGACTGCCAATAACAAACTCTTGAAGGAAAATCCACCGCTAACGTTGTTCTCGTTTAACGTGTTAAGAGTGACTTTGAAGATTTGTTTTGACATTAATGATAATTTTTTAGTAGTTTTTGAATAATTACCAAGTCGGTTTATGGTTTAAATGTATTTTTGTGGACTAAAAACGACTGTTTGCTCCAATATAATGGTGGTTTATAGTGATTAATGTGTAATTCTTAAGTTTTTTGTTTATGACTCAGTACAGATTTGTACTAGTCTGTAATCTGCCTAAGTTTAGACTTTAGGCGATGTTTTGATAAGTGTATATATGTTTCTGTGCAAGTATAAATAGCGACCTAGAAGCAAGTAGCAACCAGCAATTTCCAAAAAATCGGTCTCTAAAAACGATATTTTTCTTAAAAAGACTAAAACCTGTACTAGCGCGATTATTAACGTGAAATAATATCTTAGAACACTTTCAAACATCGCCTAGAGGCTCTAAAACTTTACCTAAAATTAGTTCTAAAATAAATTTAATGCTAAAATTAATATATATAGAGTGTACAGTCAAGTGTATGTTTGTGGGCGTGTGCTATTATAGTGCGATGTTATGTGGATGCCGAACATGGTCAGCACTTGTTAGACATTACCGCTTTGTACCTACGACTGATGCGTGGGATGATATTCATGTGATTTGTAAAAAAACAATATAGGTTCTCTATCAACGTCTTCGCCATGAAATCCCTTTTTTAGTATAAATCCTCTTTCAAAGCTACCCTGAATGCCTAACGCCAATCTTCAGCTTTCTACGTTTGCCATTTTAGTTGTTCAATGTCTTGCAATCACTAGACACGCTCTAGTTCATCTTCATAAGTCTTGTAACATAAAATATTTTTAAAAAATTTTATCTGATGTTTTGGGTGTGTAATTATATGACGTACAAAGAAACAATATAGGATAACTATAGATAAATCACATGTTTATTTTTCTCACGTGTCCAGGACACTGTTAAAGTGAAATACATATATTAGTTCGCCATGGTTTTCTTCGAAGCTATAATAAGTCTGATTGGAGGCCTTTGTCCAGCAGTAGCCGGCTGTTGATGTCAATAATGGTTCTATTGATAGATACATGATACAACAAAGAAATATCACCCTATAGACACGGCGAATAACTTAATCCTAGATTAGACTAACTAGATTATACTAAAATCCGAAGAATTTCCAAAAATTATAGATAAAATACTATAATTCCAATATAGCTACCCCCTGTATAGATTATACAGGATGTGTTCAACTCATTGTCTATCAATCAAACCTTTAAAAAGAACTTCGAAGAAAAAACATGTTTGCAACTATTATTATGTACTTACCTTTACACAAGCGAGGTGGCGGTGCCTTTAGTAAGTGTGCATCACTCTTAATACATAGACATGCACAGTGCTTGATTGAGTAGGTACGATGCGCGCGCGCAGACTTGGACGTTTCTGGGAATATTGCATTCATTTAATAAATATCGATTTGTTGATGGTATTGAATAAGAAGTTGTGGATTAGGACTGTTTTAAAATATTTTTGTGATTTGAGCTTTATGTGTAGAAAGGGAAAGTTGAATTTGCATTGATAGTTTGACTCTTTAGGTATAAAGTGAAGGTTGACTTATGTTTTCTAAGGTATTGGGGCAACGGTCATCCGTTACGTGATAATTATGTGTACGTTTACAATATTTTATCTACAAATCGATTTTTGAAGCATTTTTAATACAAAAAATGTTCCCCATAACGTCCTAGCGCGCACAGCGTCAAAACGCTCTTAACTACATTAAAAAATCTCGATGTTTTATCCATGCAACACTCCTGACTCTGTTTGTTACCGATTTATCTTACACACAATAACAGCGCCGATGTGCGGACGACACGCCTAACAGCGGGGTGTAGCGCTTCCTCTACACGCTTCGGAACAATCACTCATTAATCATTCAAACATATTTTGTGTTAAATGTGGGTACTTTTAATTTCGACGGTTTTGGTAACACACTGTATATGGAGTGTATTTCGGACGTTTAAAAAATAAGGCTACGGTGCTCGTAGCGGGTGTGCTATGCCGTAGTATGTGCTACGTCGTAGCATTTATGAAGATCTGCTACGAGATTTTTTGTTTGATGGGGGTAGGTGTTTTTGCTGTCTGAAATGCACTCTGTATTGTTAGTACGAGAGCGAGCTACACCCTAGCGCGCATGTCTTCACTCGGCGCGCGCATGCACTCAGCTCATACCGTTGTACATACGTACTGCAAGGTTTAGTCGCTGCATAACACATGTCTTGTACGAACCCCCCGCCTCACCCGAAGTAGGGGGTTCCATACCCCCTCCGGTCCGAACGACCTTCCCAAATATTTTTTTTGGTCGAACTAACCCCGTCACTTAAAATTTTATTATTCGTGTACCGCATGCAACGATTTTCCTCACTTTTCCGTGTATGTGTTCCGTGTTTCTCGTGTATCTGGAGGTCGTCGTGTTTCGCCCCGTGTGGTGCGCGCCGGCCGCGCGTCGCCCACCAATGGCGACGCGGTTCGCGGCCGGTTACCCACGAGCCGCGGCCCACACGGGGCGAAACTGTCGACGGTTTTTGCCACACTGTTTATTTAAGATTTTTGCCGCTAGCAACTCAAGCTTTGGTATTATGTAGAGAATAATATAAAAAAAATATTTGGCTGGTCGCTTTGATTACTAGAACTTGGCTGTTTCCTAAGATATGCTCTTTTTAATGTGAACAATTAACACTGTTTCATGGCGTTTAGCGAGGTATTGTGTGTCCGAGTTACACTAGCAGCAATAAGTTTTTCTCTCGTTCTTATAGATATATTTATATTATACTTTTTATTTTTATAATTTATTTCTTATACTGCCGATTTTATCTAAGTATATAAACAGAAGTCATAATAGATTCGTTAGACCACCGTAGCGTTGTAGTTATCCCTAAATATATCACTTTAAAGTAATTTTTTTTCTGTATTTTTTTTATATTTCTATAATTATATATGTTTAATATATACGTATATGTTATTTTTCTTGAATAAAATGTGAATAGTTTTGGCACAATTTAAAATAATTCCAATAGTTTCGTCACGTGTGTGGTTTATTTATTTATTTAATAATAGGACGAGTAGAGAATCTTTAAGCTTTTCGTACAAACGCTGATCCAATAAACTCCTGGTATTTTGGGCTCCATTTTTTGACGTTTTTTTTTAAATAGTTTACATCCTGACATTCCTAAAATCGCTTTTTTACCAATTTTTTTGGAATAATGACGAATTTTTTGCTTTTTTTTGTCCAGTTCAAGATGTATGCTATTTTTAAATTGTCTTTGATTGAATATAACACGGTTTGTTAGATGTCTTTTTGAGAATCGTTTTAACTGCCATGTTGGTGTTTTGGTTGCAAAGATTCGGCGAGTCATCTAAGTCGACCCCTAAGTCGTATTTACAGGGAATCATGTTCATAACGCCCTCATTGTTTATTTTTAGAATGAGATCAAATTGAAGTCGTTGCAGGAGTAGAAACGGGGTGGTTTTTAGACAGTAAGAGTCTGACACTCCCCCCCGCCTCACCCAGGCGGGAGCAGTCATTCGATGATATAGATAAACGAACATAAGTTCTACAACCTTGTCTCAGTAATCTTACTAATACCATATAGACATGGGAAATAACGTCGTTGTTTGAATTAAAAAAGATTAATTTAATTCCAACTGCTGACTGCACGGTTGGTGCGGTGGCTGGGCAACCGGCTGCCGTGCAACGGAACAACACTTTGTGTGATCCACAAATTGTTGTTTCGGGTCTGAATGTCATTGTGTATGTGAACTTGAATGTTTGTGAACGCAACCACGACACAGGAGAAAATCCTAGTGCGGGGCAATGTTTTAATTAAAAAAAAACTACATATAGAACTTAAAGTATTTGACAAATTTTGCAACTATTTGACCAAATAAGCTAATGATTTAAGTTTTTATAATAAAACCGTGGTATGTTCAATCTTATATAATGTGAAGGTGGATTGCAGATTGTGAGCGGCACTCGATGACGAACGAATTTATATTTTTTTTTTGTCTGCTATTGTAAATTTAAAAGTCTTACTTATAATTACCTGCCGACTGCCTCGTTGGCTGTGTCGTCGCAAGTGCGACCGCCAAGCAAGGGGTCTCGGGTTCGATTCCCGGGTCGGGCAAAGTATTACTGGGTTTTTTAAAAATCTCAGTAGCAGTAGCACGGAGTCTAGAATTGTGCCCGGTATATGGCAGTAGACTCACCCCCTATTACGTGGGACTCATAAATAGTGAAAAGTGGGTGTTACATTGTACCTCTACAGCGGCATTAAGTGCCGCAATGTGCACCTCTGCCTATCCCTTCGGGGATAAAAGGCATAATGTTATGTCATGTTATGATTCTTTACTTATCACATTATCCCCACATTTTTAGTGGTGGTTGATTATGTTCCTCAACTGAATAGACCACAGTTCACTAAATGGCTTTAAAAATAAGGCTGCCGAAACCAAAATACTGGCATAATTGGGTACTTTTCTCAATCAAAAATAAATTACTGTTCAAAACAATAAAATATTAAAAAATAATCACACTTTCATTAATTGATTTTATGAACAACTTAATTTTAGCATTTTAACAGCAATTTTTTAACAAATATGTATGTTGTTTGACGCTAAAAAACGTGACGTCACAATACACAATCTCGTACAAAATTCAAAGAAAACTCTCGTTTTTGACAGTTCGAAAAAAGTATTGAAAAGTCCACTACAAAGTAGTTATCCGCAGTCTGTCTGTCCCTATGTATGCTTTGATGTTTAAAACTACGCAACGGATTTTGATGCGGTTTTCTAATAGATAGATTGATTCTTAAGGAACGTTTATGTGTATAATACATGCATATTTCACCGTCGCCAGTATACTATAACTTAAGTATAATATTACTGCTTAAAATAAACCAAGTCATTGCGTGCCCCTCTCAATCGCTAAATCCTCGCCCCTGCACCTGTATACTGACGTGTACCGGCCGTAGATGGGCGGCGTGTACGCCGGGCTCCAGTACCACGGAAGCTTCGCCCCGCCGCCACCGCCCCGAGGTCCCTTCGCGTCGCCACCGCATCCACACACGCATTATATTACAAATTCTCAGGTTGGTATCAGTTTTTAAGTACTATTCTGAGCCTAATCCCCAAATTCTTAATCTCCAAATCCACAATCTATAAAATATAATTTCCAAACTTATGTTAAGAGATCTTGAAAACTCTAATTTTTTGTATTTTATCATTTATTTATTTAAATAGGTATATTCTTTCTCATGAGCAGCGTGCGCGACGTCGCCGCGGCTGCGCACGCTGCTCACGAGGAGAACCCTTCTGTGGTTCGAAATGTTATTAATGTAACATTTCAAACGTACCTATTTAAAGATTAATTAAATGAATGCTTTTAGCCTTTTTCTTTGACTTTTAACAATTTATTTATGTACAGCGCGCTGAAGGCGGTCGGCTAGAGATGGTGGGAGGCGGTGAAGGCACCCTCTCCCCCCTGCAACCGGCCACCGACCTGCATCACGCACCGTTATTACTTGCCACTGAGGTAAGCAGCACTGTAATTTTAAGTGTGGTAGAGCCATGCTTCGGCACGAATGGGCCGGCTCGACCGGATGATACCACGGTCGAGCAGAAAACCGACGTGAAACAACAGTTTCGTTGTGTTTCGTCGTGTGAGTGAAGTTGCCGGAGCCCCAATTATCAATCAATTATTAACCTCAAAAGGCCGGTAACGCACTTGTAACGCCTCTAGTGTTGCGGGTGTCCATGGGCGGCGCCGATTGCTTACCATCAAGTGATCTGTTAGCTCGTTTACATAAAAAAATGTCTATGTTTGTACAGGCGCGAGGAGCTCCCATTGAGCTGATGGCGCCCCACCACGCGAGGCATGCACTCTCGCATCATCACCACGTGAGTATTTATACATACCAGAAACTATATGTTTAATGTCTAATACCAAAAATTTTGAATTGAGTTCGTTTATAGGTTATAGGAAATTCCTTTAAAAAATGAGAACCCTTTTCTTTTTAGCATTTCAAGTGTTTAAAAAATAAGAAATCTTAACAGAATGAGTAATGAAATAGAACTTTAAATAAAATTCTACTCCAAAGAAATAAATGTATGTACGCAACATCAATAAAAAAATCCTCTTCACAGCGTCGCAGCGGCGGTGGAGTTGGCGTGAATGTAGGGGGAGGCGTAGGAGTGGGAGTAGTGGGGGGAGGATCCCGCGCGCGACCCTATGTACGACACGCGGCGCGGTGGCCACACCATCCACTGCACCATATACATACACAGGTACGACCATAATCACCAATCCGCAAACCACCAATCCGTAAATCCCCCAAGCACCAAATCCCTAAATCCCCCAAATCCCAAACCCCGGGCGGGCGGGCATCTTAAACCCCCGGGCCACCACGATATCACGACGCCTCAGACAGCATACTAAAAGACTTATATCTAACAGGGCGGCGGCAGCCTGGTAGGCGCGGCGCTCCCCGCGCACGTCCAGGCGCAACTACACGTCGCGCAACCACTCTCTCTGCCGCCACCACCACCCACTTACCAGGTAACATAAACACCATATCAATAAATTTTTTCATTTAGTTATAGTTAATATTAATTGTATATATAAAACATTTTCAAATAAAATAAATATAATTAAATGTAATCATCATGAGTCATTTAATCACCACTCCGCAATGATAGTGATATAATCACCACTCCGCAATGATAGTGATATAATCACCACTTCACAATCACGTCGTCATAAATAACCACTTCACTTATTATTATTACTATTTCATGATTAGGTTATTACTACCATCTATCGAGCGCTGGGACAACTTGTGTTCATTAAAAATTTATTTTAATATAAAATGTTGATAGCGCTATGTTGCCGTTAGCGATCCGAACACATATAATATGTTAGTTATTGTTAAAACAACTGCTTATGGTATTGTTCTTTACAGAGAGAATCAATATTTTCCTATGATTTTAATAATAATTAGTGAAACGTGTTCTCCAAATTGTTCACACATAGTCATAAAGTAGTAGTAATACAGGCTTGCTGTCCACAGATAGTGTATGAATCCAATGCGCGGGAAATTCTAATAAGAAGAAGAAGGGAAGAACAGAGAGCTTCATTTACATACGTGCAGGATTTGACATTAAAATTACCCATTTTTGAACTCCACAGGTGTTCTTAAACCTCCTGGCGATGTTCCCCCTATCCCCCTACGCTGAAGCAAGGGGCGCCGGCGAGGAAGGCGCCGAATCCACAGAACCAGAAAACTACGAAGCCCTATTATCACTGGCGGAGCGCCTAGGCGAGGCAAAGCCCCGGGGCCTTGCTAGACACGAAATTGAAGCCCTACCAAGCTACAAGTTTGCCGCAGCGACGCATCGCGGCGAACAGACGAGCTGTGTAGTGTGTATGTGCGAGTTCGAGGCCCGGCAGTTGCTCCGCGTGCTTCCTTGTGCGCATGAGTTCCATGCTAAGTGCGTGGATAAGTGGCTAAGGGTAAGTATTTTAAGTTTTATTTTAGTTCGGATAATTTTTTGCGGTTCATAGATGGCGTTCATGTCGGTTTTTGGCGGGTGTAAGGAATAAATGTTGTGTGAAAGAGCTTGGTTTGTTATAGAGTATGGCTTTCTTGAATTAGATCATTTTATTGTCATCAGTGGCTAAGGTTAAGAATTTAAAGTTTTATTTTAGTTCGGATAAATTTTTGCGGTTCATAGGTGGCGTTCATGTCGGTTTTTAGCGGGTGTAATGAATAAATGTTGTTTAAAAGAGCTTGGTTTGTTACATAGTGTGGCTTTCTTGACTTAGATAATTTTAATGTCATCATTATCAAGTCCTTCTGATTGTATTTTTACAATTCTGAGATGGCACTTGGATAGTTTTAAGACCGTATGACTGTATAGTCTCTTGATAGACTAAACACGCTTTTACGATTGAGTGAACTGAGGCATAATATGAGTTTGTTTTACGTTTAAAGTATTCGAAACGAGTACGCGTTCGGCGCTCTGATTGGCCGGCACCAATAAACCAACCAATCAGAGCGCCGAACGCGTACTCGTTACGATTACTTTAAACGAAAAAGAAACTCGTACTAAGGCCTCTGATTGGCCGGCACCATTAAACCAACCAATCAGAGCGCCGAACGCGTACTCGTTACGATTACTTTAAACGTAAAACAAATTTGTACTAAGGCCTCTGTATGAGCGTGAGTGCTAACGCGAATGATGAGAACGCACGGTGGACTTGATTGCTCGATACGAACTGAATCGAATAACCTCTCGCGCGCCTCTCGTACACACGGGTAAACGCGTTCTCGTACACACGGGTAAATATTTTAATAGAAAAGCGAATTAACTATTCTGTTCAATCAAATAAAGAACGGGTTGTAAACTTGAAAATATACGTCACAGAAAACATATCCAATCGGTTCGCGTTTCTCGTACACCCGTGTGTACAATTGCGCGATGGGCACTCGACTCTCTCGTACACCCGTGTGTACGAGAAACACGCGAGAGGATAATTAGCTAAATGAATAACGATGCGTAATAATGCTGACTTTTAATGTGTATGGTAGCACCGTACACAGTATGTTGAAAAATTTTCGTTAGAAATGACTGATTCGAGAGATAGTTTCGATTTCTGTGTACGAAAATTGGTTTATTTTAATTCTAAAAGTATTTTATGTGTCGTAGATGGCGCTAGGGTAGTTTTAAGGCAAGTAGAATGAGATATCTAGTCTGGAAAACGATGATTTTGATTCCTGTGTGAGTTTCTTCGACTTTCTCGAGTTCGATTCATCATCATTCATCGATTCATGTAGGTAGATTTCATCTTTGCAAGGCTTCGGACTCGATTCCCAAGAGAAGAATATGTTAGCCATATTCTCTTAGTCACATTGAGGAAATTTCGGTGTTTTTAGAAATCTCCTCAGCAAGTGCATGAAGTCTGAAATTCTCCAGTCCCATATCAATTCAGCTTCTCTTGCCGAGAAGAAGAAGACAAGCGTTGGAGATTAGATTTAATTCTCGTTTTAACTATATGTCAGATAACATAATATAACATCACGCCTTTCATCCCCGAAGGGGTAGGCAGAGGTGCATATTTTACCACTGTACAATGTAACACCCACTTATCCCTATTTATGTCATGAGTCCCATGTTATAGGGGGTGAGCCTATTGCCATATACCGGGCAGATTTCCAGACTCCGTGCTACTACTGAGAATTTCTAAAAACCCAGTAATACTTTGCCCGACCCGGGAGTAATATAATTTTTTTTTTTGTTCCAGTCAAACAGAACCTGCCCTATTTGCCGCGGCAACGCATCAGAGTACTTCAGCAATACGGAGTGACTTACACACAGCGACACATCTACATATAACAATAACATACTGTCTGTCTTTCAACTCTTAATACAAGCCGTGTATAACATAACATAAAATTGGTCAGAAGTTGGTGTCACAATTATATATGTGCACCTTTGTAAAATGATTTTTGTAACATTACGTAATTGAAAAGAATCGTTTTAATACATAATAGGGACGATAACGGAGTATGAAAATTAAAATTCTAATTAGTTCGTCAGTTAGGTAATGAAAAAATATTAGACACGTATTTTTTTATTTTGTCGTATAAGAAAAACGAATCAAAGTTTAGGAGTGGGGGCTAAAACGTCATTTCTACGTATGAAACGTACATAGAACTGACGTCACGCGACATTTCAAATCAATATACCGTCGAAACTATTAGTCTCTGTAAGAAAATAAAAAATACGTGTCTAATGTTTTAAAATAATCTACGAGACGGACATTGGGATAATAATTAATTTTATTTATGTATTCTTTCAAATTTACAATGCATAAAATAGTTTTTGTGTATCCAAATATCGATGTGTCGTTTGTATGCAAAGGAAGTCTTTTAAGTAAAATCGTGTCTGTATTTCTTAATTATGAACGATTTTGAAAAAAGGTTGAGTTGACAAGTATAACTGGGAATGCTGTTTTGTAGTTAAAACTAAGATATTTTGCTTTGAAACTGTCCTGTAGGTTAAAAAAGATGATGACAGCGTATAAAAACTAAAAATCTAATTGGGTACTTTCCTTAATCAATAAATAATTAAATCGACCGTTCAATACAATGAAATATTAAAAAATTAATCACACTTTCATTCATTGATTTTATGACCAACTTAATTTTAGTATTCTTACAGCAAATTTTCAAGAAACAAGTACGCTGTTTGACGCTAAAAAAACGTGACGTCACAATACACAATCTCTTACAAAATTTATAGAAAACTGTCGTTTTTGAACAGTTCGAAAAAAGTATTGAAGTTGACTAGTTGGCAAGTACCGAATTAGTCCGTAAGTTAGGTAATGAAAAAATATTAGAGACGTATTTTTTTTATTTTGTCGCATAGGAAAGCAATACTTAGATAAAACTGAGGTAAGTTTAATAGTGGGGACTAAAACGTCATTTCTACGTACATAGAAGTGACGTCACGCGACATTTCAAATCAATATATCGTCGAAAGTATTTGTTTCTGTAAGAAAATAAAAAATACGTGTCTAATGATTTAAAATAATCTACGACATTGAAATCTTAGCCCCTTTCTGTTATATATGGTGTCGTTTTTTAGTCTTGTTAATATTCAGGATGTTACTTTTTCATCTTTGTTACTATACATCATTTTACTTTTTCGTCCTTGTTTTTATACAGGATGTTACTTTTCCATTCTTGTTGTTATACATGGTGTTACTTTTTCATTTTGTAACTGTACAAGCTATACAAGCAAATATCTTAGTTTCATCTACAAATGGTGTTATAAATTTAGTTACCCTGTGGCAGAGTACCCTCTAACCACAACTTATACATAATAAAATATATAGTATGTCCGTTTTGTCGTTCGTTTCTCGGCAACGGTGCGTGTATATATAAATATAGTGTTAGGTGATTATAGTGTGTGTGCGTATGTGTGATGTCATTAAGATAGCAACGTAAGGTATGGTTTTAATTTTTTCTTGTTTTTTTTTTTAATTTTTGAGATGTTGGTTCGGCTTTTTTGTGCTCTGGGAGTCGAACATTTATAATTTTAGAATTGGTTGCGCAAGAGTTAATTAATACCGATTTCAATAATTTATCGAGCAAACGACAGTCGCAATGGGCTTTAAAGTCGATTCCCGAGTATAGTAATATAGTTAGACCAACCAAGATCAACTTTTAAACGAGACTTCCCAGGGTACAAGACTCGATTATTTATGCAAGGAATGAAATTTTAGTGCGTTATTTGACTAACTTTTTTTTAAATTCTTGCTTTGATTCGCTTCCTGTAGCACCTAACAATGCATTATTATATGTCTATGTACGGAAATGGGACGGGCAGAGTGGTTTCATATACGTAAGTTTTTTTGAGTAGTTATAAATGGGGGTTGGAACTTTTGTCTTTATAGACATGTATAACCAATTAATTTATTCATTTGTACTTTCAAATACAAGAGTATCTGTTTGATTCCCAATTCGGTCATACACAAATATGTTTGATTGCTTCATTGGCCGTAAACTGTGCCAGATATGAGGTTGCCAGTCAGATTACTGGGTCCGTAACAAGCAGAGCCTCGGAGAGCAAGTGTGTAAAGTTCGATTCCCAAGTCAAACTATTATTGAGTGTTTCAATTTAAATAATTCTCAGTACTAAACATTTTGAATTATAATCAGCACTAAATAACGTAAATGAAATAAGTTTACATGCTAAAATACATAGTCACAATTATTTAACTACAAATACAGTGTATTTACTCGTAAATACATTGTATTTCTATGTAAATACATTGTATTATTATTTTATTCATATATATCTGCCTACCCCTTTACCAAATAACATCTAATATCGTATATGGAACCACTCTACGTAGTCGGGCGCTGTTCTAAGCTTACGAAACTTGGTTTGCTTGTGCAATATAAAATACAACTCTATTACTATAGTATTTAAATTCAATTTAGCTCGAATACGTCCCTCTGTGATGGACAAACGCTCCAAAATATCTGTACAGAAAAATATCATCAACATCAAATTCCTAATCCCAAAAGGCCGGTAACGCACTTGTAACGCCTCAGGTGTTCCAGGTGAGCGACGCCGATTGCTTACCATCAGGTGATCCGTCTGCTCGTTTACCGGCTTATACTAGTCTTGTGCTGAATAGTTCGCGACTAAGATCACTCGGATCAGTTCGCCGCTCCTAAACGAACTAGTTCGCTCTTTTAGTTCGTCAGCTCCCGACTCCCAGTTGGAGTTGGAATTGGAAATGAATCGCATAGGAACTAGGAAGGCACTGGCAACCAAATCGCTCCCTAGTTCGTCAGCTCCCGACTCCCAGTTGGATTTGAAATTGGAATGAATCGCATAGGAACTAGGAAGGCACTGGCAGCCAAATCGCTCCCTAGTTTTGATGCAAGTTCCTGCACGCAATGAAATATTATATAATTTTCAAATGAGATCATATGTTATCGCATTGTTTAGTTCGGTCTTCACCATAGACTATACACCATATAAACGACTTCACAATCCTTGGACTTGTACTTAGAAATACGAACTAAGGAACTAAGGAGTTGGGAATGACGAGAACTAGTTCGCATATTTTGAATATGGGAGCGCTCTTTTGAACTAGTTCGTTCGCGAACTACACAAGCCTAGCTTATACCATAAAAAAATGAATTAAGCAAACATTGCTTTCATGAAATAATATCGGACACCACAACACATCACATCAACAGCCTGTAAGTGTCCACTGCTGATCAAAGGTCTCTTCTCACACGGAGATTTGAGCATTAATCACCATGCTTGCTCAATGCGGGAGCGATTTCAAACTTAAAATTAGAAATTATATGCCCAGCAGCTGTAGCCAAATGCCATTTAGCGCTTGTCTAAAGGGCTCGTCTTGCCAACCCGCATTGAGCAACCGTGGTGATTAATGCTCAAACCTCCGTGTGAGAAGAGACCTTTGGTCAGCAGTGGGTATTTATAGGCTGTTGATGATAGGGATTAAACGTCCAATAGCGTGACAGTAGCTTAAATTCAGGACGAAGAACGAGAAGTAGACTAGTGCCATCTGGTGAGGAAAAGTCCAGTAGCCCTTTGTAACCTGCAGCTGTAGCCAAATGCCATATAAGGCTTGTCTACATGTAGAGTATAAAACCAAATTATATGGGATTGACGTAAATTTTGACACTTGTCAGTGTCATCCCCATACATTTAGTTTTCTACTCGCTCTGTAGACAAGCGCTAAAGTGGCGTTTGGCTAAAGGCATAGGTTTCCTCACGATGTTTTCCTTCACCGTTTGTCAGTGGTATCTAAATAATATTGTTAGAAAGAATATAGAGACTCTATAATGTGGGTATCATCTGCATAAGAAGGTTTGCCTTCATCTCCACGCCTGGTAAACGGGTTGGAGATCGCAGTATAAAAGGTTCAGGTTCATCAAAGAGCGCTACTGCCCGGTCTCTGTCAAATGTGTAGTCCCTTAGTCGGCTATACGACACCCGCGGGAAAAGTAGGGATGACGAATGTATTCTTCTCTGCTATCAGTATTTTGGAACTTAATCTCACAGAGGGACTCCCCTAGTTGCAATTTTTTTGAATAATCGTTGAATATAATATTCAATTTTTTATTGTTTTAAAATTTGTTAACCGACTTGATCGTAAAAAGAGGTATTGTTGAACGTTTCGACACGACACTACCAGTTGGATATTATCGCGCTATCGTTTTTTTGGGGTATATGGCAGTTGAGTGTAGGTAGCAAAGTTACAATTCGATTACAAATCAAATATAATGGCTAAACGTCGGCCCATAACATATAAAATATTTCTTTTATAATCTACGGTTGATAAAATCGACTTCAACCCTCTATTTTTGAAGTCTCTTAAACTGTCAAACACCAAGCGGTCACCGGTGACCGCAACCTATTGTTCTATAATTGTGTCTATAATGACGGTACTCGACGAGTTAATTAGAAATATAGAAAGACCATTTATTTTGCTACGACACACAACAAGAATTTAGGAACACACAAAAAAGCCTATGGTGCGTCGCAGCGCAAGAGAATAAATTTTAATTGATATATTAAATTAAAACCTTCTTCCAAGTATTTCAAACACATTTCTGAGAACCGTATTAAAATCGATTCTGCCAACCGCGAGATAATCGCGATATAAATACAGAGTCTCTGTTTGCTGAAGGGTATAAACCTGGGTGTCTTCAAGGCTCGAGTGAATAGGTTGCTTATGGGACGACGTGCTCCATCGTATACCGCATCATCGCTTACCAACAACCGAGATAGTGGTCAAACGTCGGTCCAAAGATTATAAAAGTGGCGTCATAAATAATGAAAAGCGTCAGTCTGTCGATCAGTCCTCTAGTTGCTCTATTTCCTCGTTCCAAAGTGTAGATTCTTATGTAGAAGAACGAGCAAGAAACTCCATAGGTTACATGGCTATGTTCGTTTGCCTGCGTATCCCACAAAAATTCTAGCTCTCTTCTCCCGCCTGGGTGAGGCGGGAGGGAGTGTCAGACTCTTACTGACTAAAAACCACCCCGTTCCTTCTCCTGCACTTCGAGCCGGAGCCCCGGTAACCCATTAGGTTCTCCGCGACTCCGAATCGGCATCAGCCCTGTTGGGCCCCATCCTTGGTGGTCTGATGACTTTTTGAGGCGCACGCAGAACCCGACGCGCCGTAGCTACAAACAGTAGCTACGGCGCGTCGGTCGTCGGAGATACTCCATAAATCGATAGTACGATAATATCCAATATATGAAAGGAATCAAAAAGTAGGTCTGTATAATGTCTTCCAAAATGAATTTTTAAAAGTGTTTGGTTTACCATCAGGAGTGGTTTAAAATGCGTGTGACATCCAGCATGTCAAGATATCCCTTGAATATCTGTCAAAATTTACTGTCATTTAAAAAAAAAAGATGCCCTACAATAGGATTTTTCTCTGTGTCGTGGGTCCGTTTACAAACATACAAGTTCACATACACATCAATTTGTGGATCACACAAAGAGTTGCTTCGTTCGGGAATCGAACCCGTGACACATTACGCGGCAGCCGGTTGCCCAGCCACCGCACTAACCATGCCGTTAAATCCTAGAATTTCTTTTACTAAATTTCGTTGAAACCATGACCTCTCGGAATACCGACGTGAAACAACTAAAGCGCTATGTTTCGTCGTGTGAGTGAGGTTAACGGAGGCCCAATTACCACCCTCCCCAATCCTTGAAACCCCAACAATCCTCAAATTCCTAAGCGCCCGAAAGGTTCAAATTCCTAAGCCCCCAAAAAGCCGGTAACACATTACGTTGGTATGGGTTATACCAGACCAATCTACCCCTACTACATAAAGGGAAAGTAGAGGGAACCAGATCACGAGGCAGATCACCTATACGCTGGACTTACCAAGTCAAATCGGCAACGAGAAACCCAGTGTCAGACTGCGCTTGACAGTTTTTTCTTCTCCTCTTATAATATCTTCTGATTCACTTCGTTGCGGGAACCAAGACAGTTATTCATGTCCCTGGGACGCGCCGTACTTCAGTGTAACGGTGTTTTCATGGTTGTATCTACTGTAGATCCTGGCTTACAGGAGTTGCAGCGGTTTTGGGAGATAGTGACGGGCTTTCCAAAAAAAAAGACTACGCCAGACAATCCACAAAGAGGGAGAGATGGCGGGAGATTGTAAGGAAAGCTGTATCGGCCTCCAACACAAATACGGCCGCCTTAACGTGACCAAGACCGCTATGCCAAGAGCGAAGCGATAGAGAAGGATAATAGTCTACCCATGTTTCAAATTTCATCCCCATCCCTTCAGCCGTTTCGACGTAATTGGGTAACAGACATACACACAAACTTTCGCATTTTACAATATTAGATAAGATTTTCGAAATTTGATAGATTTTGAGGATATCCTAATAATGCTGGTTTTCATTTAAACGAGTCGATTCCCATAAATAACATAACATCTCGCCTTTTATCCCCGAAGGCGTAGGCAGAGGTGCACATTACGGCACTTAATGCTATTGTACAACGTAACACCCACTTTTCCTCTTTCACTGTTATGAGTCCCATGTAATAGGGCCATATACTGGGCACAATAAATGTGTTCTAAAAAGCAAAAATTGCGTGTTCGTTTGTTTTTATGTATGTTAGTAATTATCTCAGGGATTAGTGGACCGATTTCGATGATTCTTTTTGTTATTTATAGCTTAGGTATTCTTTTATTTTGTTAGGTTCATTTTTTATTGGTTAAATTGCAACTGGGAATGTTATAGCGTGGTTTTGAAAACGTTTTTTTTTAATTATTATTAGGTTTTATTTATTTTAAAATTATCTCTCTATATTTCATTGTGTATTATGTATATTGTTTAGATTCATATTACATTTTTATTAAAGGCTCTTTAAAATAATAAAATATATAAAAAAATTGTACATCTTTAAATATTAGGCGTACACAACAAAAAAAAAAAAACTTGAAAATATTGGTATAGTTACTGTCAAATGGCCTCGTTGGCCGAACGGCCGCAAGTGCGACTACCGAGCAAAGGTCTCGGATTCGATTGCCAGGTCGGGTAAGTATAACTGGGTTTTTTAATCCTCAGTAGTAGCATGGGGTTTTTTTTTTTTTTTTTTTTAAAAAAAAACGTTGCCCCACATTAGGATTTTCTCCTGTGTCGTGGGTGCGTTTACAAACATACAAGTTCACATATACAATGACACCCAGACCCGAAACAACAATTTGTGGATCACACAAAGTGTTGTTCCGTTCGGGAATCGAACCCGCGACACGTTGCACGGCAGTCGGTTGCCCAGCCACCGCACCAACCGTGCAGTCGAAGTCGGTTTGGCATCGTTCCCGGTGGTTAGGCGCTAGCTTCTCTCCTTATTACATGGGACTATATAGGTAGGGAATCGACTCTTTATTTTTCTTATTCAAATTTTCACCAACTGTCCCCAAGCCATTTCTTGACGTTTGGTTTCTTAGCGAGACGTAGTTCTTAAATTAAATTTTCGTAAACTAAAGTTATTTTAATAACGTTTTCCGCCTTTTTGAATTTCACTTAAAATTCAACTCCAGCGAAATTGGTCCATAGACAAAAAGCAATTCATTTTTATATAGATAGATGAATATACTTTTTTTGTAACAACGTTGCCCCACGCTAGGATTGTCTCCTGTGTCGTAAGTGCGTTTACAAACATACAAGTTCACATACACATGACATCGAGACCAGAAACAACAATTTCACAGATAACAAATATTAATAAAAAAAATAGTATCTATTTTTCAGAATTATAATTTTCTACTAATTTTTAAACTATGAACTAAACGTACTATATAAACCTTAAGTAGTGTCGTGTCGAACAATTTCATATTAAATTTTGACGTAGGTATGTTAAAATTATTGGCAATGAATATAAACATATATAATCTTGTTCTTAAATACAGTGGTTCTGATATAGATGTTGTGGAATTAAGTATTGTTAGCTCATGTCTAAATAATTAATGTTTTTTTGATCAAATGCCCATAGTTATGATTGAGGTTTCAGGTTTGACGCCTAAGTTGGGCTATATTCCCAACAATCCACAAATTTCTAATCCCCAAAAGGATGGTAAAGCACTTGTAACGCCTCTGGTGTTCCGGGTGTCCATGGGCGACGCCGATTGCTTTATATCAGGTAGGAATCCGTCTGCTCGTTTACCGGCTTATGCTATAAAAAATTTACATCAGCAACAATTAATTATTACGTTTTCAGCTTACTCACGGAACTGTTTGACGAGGAACTCGACTAGTTTCAAGCCATGCTAGAGGCTCATATTCATGAGCAACATTCCGCGACCTGCGACCCGGCGACTGTCGCACTGTCAGTAGGAGCAGTATGAGCCTCTAGCATGGCTTAAAAATAGTCGTGTTCCTCGTCAAACAGTTCCGTGAGTAAGCCGAAAACATAATAATTAATTTAGTATGTCCCATGAGAGTTTTGTTATGAATATCAGCAACAATACTTGATTTTTGCAACATTTATGTCAGACAGACCCACTATATTAGTTATGCTAGCATACAATATGTTATTAACCATTTTGTCTCCACACACATAGTGTTAATAATTTTGCAAATAATAATAAAAATGCCCAATTACCCTGCCTTAAGGTGGCTGAACACATTAATTACGCCAATATAGTAAATTGTAAATGTTCTTCCTGTACATTTGAATTAAATGTAAAATCTCATTGTTGGTCCACGCCATTGTAATTCGAGAACAACTCACGCGCGACAGTACCGTGTTTATTGACAAATGGGCCGGCTCGACCGGAGTGATACCACGGCCGAGCAGAAAACCGACGTGAAGCAACGCTTGCGTTGTGTTTCGTCGAGTGAGTAAGGTTACTGGAGGCCCAATTACCCTCCCCTTCTCCAATCTCCCCAATCCCTGAATCCCCAACGATCCTCAAACTTCTAATCCCCAAAAAGCCGGCAACGCACTTGTAACGCCTCTGGTGTTCCAGGTGTCCATGGGCGACGCCGATTGCTTACCATCAGGTGATCCGTCAGCTCGTTTACCGGCTTATGCCATAAAAAAAATGATAACAAACTGCATGAGACGCTTATGTGGGAACGACGTTTGTGGAGCGCGCCAAGGTCCGTTGATGTGCGCACGACAATACTATTGACCGCGTATCGCTAATGTCTAGAACTGCCTTTAAGGATAATATAGCACTGAGTCTAATGTTATTTGCAAAATTATAACACTTTTAGTGCTTATATAAATTTTAATTCATTCCATTTAAAAACTAAAGGGTATTTTAAAGACATACTAACTATATATACCTATATATGTATATATATATATATATATACTCCATATTAACAATATAACTGGTTTAAATTAATTCATACATGAAAGTTTAATTTTATAACAGATTCGGTTCATTTGTAAAAAAAAATTACGACAATGGTTTTTTAACATAATTTTTGTATGTGGTAGCCAGGTAACTTAATTAGCCTTATAATTAAAAGTCTAGCTTGTTTACTAATCTGTTTAAATTATGTGTAGTCTCGTTGGCCGAGTGGTCGCAAGTGCGACTGCCGGGCAAGGGGTCTCGGGGCAAGCAAAGTATTACAGCGTTTTAAAAACAATCTCAGTAGTAGCACGGAGTCTGGAATTGTGCCCGGTATATGGCAATAGGCTCACCCCCTATTACATGAGACTCATAACATAAATAGTGAAAAGTGGGTGTTACATTGTACAGTGGTATTAAACTGTCAAACACCAAGCGGTCACCGGTGACCGCAACCTATTGTTCTATAATTGTGTCTAGAGGTATAATGACGGTACTCAACGAGTTAAAGGCCGTAATGTGCACCTCTGCTTACACCTTCGGAGATAAAAGGCGTGATGTTGTATGTAGTCTTTAGTTTACAATGTTTTAGCACGTAGTCTTGAAGTTTTTGACTAACAACACTTCCTCGTAATTGTGCAGTTTTGCTATATTTTCTAAACTGTGTCCTTCCTCGTAAAAGAGACGTTTAGCAAAAAAATATTAATTAAATCGAACTGCCAATTCCACATCTCGTTTAATACCAACAAACTAACTATCAAGCAAAAACAGCAACCTTTTAATAATTAAAAATATTCCTTAAATTAGTTTTTCTTAGCTTTCTAATAGCTATTACGGCTTCACAGAAAGCCGCCGCGAAATATCGCTTGTGGGGGGAAAATCATCCAATACACCCACCTTGGGTTAGGCGAGAGGGAGTATCAGACTCTTACTGACTAAAACCCACCCCGTTCCTACTCCTGCACTTCGAGCCGGAGCCCCGGCAACCCGTTAAGCCCATCGCGGGTAAAATAATGCTTGCGTTACAGTTTTGCGTGTGGGTGAGGTTTCTGAATACCAATCTCCGGTCTCGTTAGTAAAATACCTAGATTTTAATATATAAGGCTAATTCAATTATTTGACTATTAACATACCTATATTATCTTACATGCATGGGTTTGAGTATGTAGTATGAACTTGTCTTTGGTATACTTACACTGAAAATATACTTAGGGATTATCCATAAATTACGTCACACAATTTCATAATTTTTTGGCCCCTCCCCCCGTCCTTGTCATAGTTAGTCACATTTGTGATTCTGCCCATAGTGTGACGTCACATTTTGCAGAATTACAGTATAGAAACTATTGTTACTTTTATTTCCACTTAAATTACTTTAAAAAGAATGTTTATGTCAAATCAGACAATAAAAAAAATAAAACATTAATACAATTATCCATCTATCTATATATTATATATATAAAAGAAAGTTGTGTTAGTTACACTATTTATAATTCAAGAACAGCTACATCGATTTGGATGACAATTTATGGGGAGGTAGCTTAGAACCAGGAGACGGATTTAGGATACTTTTTCATCGAATTTTTTTTAGTTTTCACCGAAAGTTACGAACGGGAATGGGAAAGAACGGGATTGCGCGTACGAAGTCGCGGGCTGAAGCTAGTATTTTATATTTTAACGCAGATTATTATTGTTTTTGAAATGTGTCATCACAAAGTTTTTGATCGCCCCCTCCCCCTCGTAACACAATGTCACACTTCGTCGACCCCCTCCCATTGTGACGTAATTTATGGATGGCCCCTTACAGCGAATTTCAACATTCTATATATCTGTACATTTGCTTATTAAAGATATATATGTAATATACATAATCATCATCAACAGCATATAAGTGTCCACTGCTGACCAAAGACTTCGTCTCACACGGAGAAGGTTTGAGCATTAATCACCATGCTTCCTCAATGCGAGTTGGCAATTTCAAACTTATAATTAGAAATTATAAGCCCTTCCAGCATGTTTTCCTTCACCGTTTGTCAGTGGTGTCTAAATAATCTTAGATAGTACATGTAACTCGGAAAAAGTCACATTTGTACTTGCCGTTGGTAGGTTTCGGCCCGTACTCTCGTGCATGAGAAGCGGGCGTCTTAAACCTCCGGGCCACCACGATAAGAGAGAGACGTACAATGTAGACTTTATGCTTCATACAATATGCGTCAACATTGGACGTCTAGTTACGGTCGCGTGGTTTTACCTGCTGAAAGGCTCTAAGTGATGTTTTATAGTCTATCCTTTCTCAATGTACGAACTATCCAACACAAAAAGAGTTATTCAATTGGAAGCAGCCGTTTCGGAGATTAGCGTGTTTAAACAAACACTTGAGCTTTATATAATAGTATATACAGGGTAGAATGTTGTAATGCCATCTGATGGGGAAGTACTCTTAATACTTTAGATAGAACATTTTACTCAAAGTAAACATTCCTTTATTTTAGAAAAGAAACAAAATTGCAAAATTAGCTTGCCGCATACGGTAATCGCACCGACTAAACTGTAAAAGTTTGCACCCTGTACTTTTATTGCATCGATCGTTTACTGTTTTCCTTTCACTAAATTTATGAAGTTTGTTAGAGAGATTTCATCCTCATTGACCCTAACAATCGATGTAATAAAAGTATTTTTAAGGGGAAAAACATCGAATATCTGCTCCCGCCTGGGTGAGGCGGGAGGGAGTTTCAGACTATTACTGACTAAAAACCACCCCGTTTCTTTTCCTGCACTTCGAGCCGGAGACCCGGTAACCCGTTAGGTTCTCCGCGACTCCGAATCTGCATCAGCCCCAATGGGCCCCATCCGTGGTGGTGTCGTGGTCTGATGGCTCTGTGAGGTGCGCGCGGAACGCTCAAGTCTGGTTCTGGTCGGACGGCGAGCCACCCGTGCCCGCCGTCCTCAGGCCCGCGCATGCAATAAAAGTATAGGGTGCAACTTTGACAGTTTAGTCGGTTCGGTTACCATGTGCGGCAAGCGAATTTTAAAAATCTTTAAAATCAGTTTTGTTTTTTTTTTCAAAAATAAACGAATGTTTTCTTTGAGTAAAATTCTCTATCTAAAGTATTAAGAGTACTTCCCCTTCAGATGGCATTATAACATTCCACCCTGTATATGATGCAAATGTACAGATATATAGCTTGTTGAATACAACAATTTTTACTCTTTATAAATAAAATGCAATAATAAGAATAATATTTTTTTTTAATTTGTAATTTTCACTTTAATTTTATTGTGAGCGACGGTATTTGGTATTTGAGCATTTCTACGGTTTTCTTTATACGTGTACACTGCCTCGTTAGTCCAGTAAAATAGTAGTTGCCAGGGTGTGAAGATTAAAAATCTAATTAGTCCGTCTCTGGGACGTTGGACTTCAGTGTTCCGGTGTTTGCATGGTTGTATCTACTGTAGATCCTGGTGGACGGGAGTTGCAGCGGTTTTGGGTGGCTGTGGCGGGATTGTCTCATAGCTTCCTCCGCCAATTTGATCATCATCATCAAAATAGGTTCGGCCATTCGGTCATTTCATGAGATAATCGCGGATAAATATAATTATTATGTTCAACTGAATTAACCAGGCAGTCTGCTTATACCTTTTTAAAGAAATAGCGTAAAAATCTCATCTATTAATCCGTTTATGTGTGCCATTGTATGAAACCTCTTCCATAGCTGTTTGCTAAGCTGTATTTTAGTTATTTTTTTTACTTCTGTTACGTTGTATTATAGTTGAGCGTAAAGTTACTTTATCGTTAACTTGTTTAAGGTTGAATTTAGTTTGCAGTTTCTATGGTCATAAGGTTAATTTTGGTGTGTCAAAGTTATAGTGTAATTGAAGGAAATTTGTCCAGATCCTGTAAAAATATCGGAATTTAAAGTATCCCAAATTGTTAACTAAAAAGTCCGTTTTTTTTCAAATCGATACCGACTGCAGCGCCATCTGCCGGGCTGATTTGTGAATCTAAACCATCCAGGGCACCACACAAACGTGTACAGAAAAATTCATTTAAATCGGTCAAGCCGTTTAGGAGGAGTTCAATGACATACACACGTACAGCAGAATTATATATACCTCTATATAAAGATAAGATGGATTTTAAGACGATAAAGTAATTTTATGATCTATTATAATAATATCTATTTTACAGAATAAGGATATAATGTATAATATAAAATATTTATAGTTCAAAACAATAGACTCACGCCCCTATTACATGGGACTCATAACATAAATAGTTAAAAGTGGGTGTTACATTGTCTAAGTGCAATTGTTTACCCCTATTATACATCATATGCTTATCTATGTAAAACTCGAGGCCGGAGGCATATTTTTAAAACTTAACCTATCAAAAATGTTATCGGTATCAAAATTGTTACGTTATTTTTTTTTTCTGAATAAAATTCATTAATGGGTAGTTGCATATTTAGAGTGGAGTGTATTTGAACTGCCCTCGTTTCTTTTTTAATTGTTTTTTTTTTATAAATTAATTTGTGTATTGAAATATATGTACCTTGGTTAATGAAAGTATCGTTATAAATATATCTTTCAGTAATTAAGGTTAACAGTTATAGTTACTGGCCTCGTCTCGTTAACGTTAAAATAGTTATATAGTTATTATTAATTCGTTAGTATTAATTTTTAACGTGCATTTTTTTCTATACGTTAAGGCTGCATTGCGGGGCTGTCGCGCAACTTATCGACAATTAGTCGGGCAACAGTTGCGCCACAGTCGCGCGTGTGTTAGGCTTCTTCCATAATCGTGTCGCGTTTTGTTCACACCCGCCTGGTTTATAGTGGTTATGTTTGATGTTTTGTCTAACGGATCGACAGTATAGTAACTAAACGTTGTTCATGTTTTTTTTTTGCACAGAAAGAGATGGGCATACGTTCTCTCTCTTTCAACCATTTACACAGCGCTGTCGATCCTAAAATTTTTTGTTGCTCAATATATATTTTTTCTTCTTTTTTTTTTGTATTTAATTACTTAATTGATTATTATTGCTATTATTACTCGTCTATTTTTACTTTTATTAAATATTATTATTATCTTAAATACTGCTGTCTGTGTAATCTTTCGATTTTTGTAACATTCTCTCACCACTCGACCCTTTATAGCTTGCATGCGTTGACAGCTGTCAAAAGTGACAGCAACCATAGACGATACCACTTACTTTTTTATTTTTTAAAGTGACAGCTGTCAGTTGTTCAAATTGACAGGTGTTGCTTTTTTGCAAAATTGTCACGTTCCCTGGTGATGGACGTAAGCGTCCGCCGGCCATTTTACCAAAGCATTGTACTACAAACATAGAATTGTAAATACAGATGTCGTTAGAGACGCGGCAACACTGATTTTAATAAAAGAACAAGTGTATAATAATATTCTACCAATTTAGTAGGTTATATTTTCATATGGTAACCCCAGTTTGTAAATGTCATTGAGTTGTCAGCGTCTCAGCGGCTTCGCAGTCCGCCTCAATGTGCTCAGTCGTTTTATTTTTATTAAATGCACTGCTAATTTATTTTTTGGTTTTTATTTTTTTATTTTCCTTTTACTGCTTTCTTTTGTTTATTTTGGATAATTGTTTGATATTGTTTCAGACTTCAATATATTGAAATAAGATTTTTTTCTCTAAAAGTTATATTCGGTAATGAATAATAAACCCGTATACGTCTGTCCTTAATCCGTCGTTTGACCGTCTTGATGATAATTATGATTCAAATTATTAAAACCTTCAAAAATATGAAGAAATAAGAAAATATTTAACAAGCGTCCGTTCTTGTCTCTATACAATTTGATTTCTAAAAAGACATAATAATGCTCAAAATTATTAAAATATTCTGATTAAATTGTCAGAAAATTAATGTTCATTGATGTTTTTTCGCTATCTTTCAGTAGTAAGTGTGTTAAGCAATGAAGAAGGATAATAAATTGGTATAAATGTGATTGTAAGCGCTTTTTAAACGAATCGGTTGGTAATATAAAAGGTATTATAAAGTTATATTTTTGAATTATCGTGAGAGTCTTAGAAGCACGTTTGTTATAGCTACATATCACTGTCCTTCCTTCGGCTAGGAATATTTGTACTGCTATCAGTCCTTATCTAACTCCCATTTTGATAAAATACTTAAAAAATCTACCAAAAATATCAAAAGTAGGTCCAAAAAGACTTATGTTCAAAGTAAAAATAAAACATTTTGACATTGACAGATAGATTGGCGCGAAATAAAATTTTATAAAATGGGATTTAGATTAATTGCTCACTTAATAATAATATAATTGTAAAAATGTCGAAACATAATATTAGTCCGTGCCTAGAATGGACGGTCCTCTCACAAATCAAGCGTGTATAAGAATTTTATATATAAAAAGAAATGAAACTATAAAAACGTTCGACAAAATCTAATGACGTTTGGACGCCATTTTGCTTATTAAGTCGCTGTTCCACTTAACATTTTGTGGTCCAACTAAGATATATTTTATAGACGTAGTTAGGTATAATCGTTGTTACCTATAGATTTAATATATTAACGAAGTATTTTACATATTTATATAGACACTAATTTGCTGTCCAATAAAGCCGATTTATCTGCGCAGTTGGTAGCTTATCCAAGTATAAACACATAGCACTTAACGCTACTTAAGTTTCTTCATTAGATTTTCTATCTCAAAATAAATAAAATTCATAATCTATGACTGCCTCGTTAGCCGAGTGGTCGCAAATGTGACTGTCGGGCAAGGGGTCTTCCCGAGTCGAGCAAAGTATGGCTAGGTTTTAAAAAATCGCAGTAGAAGCACGGAGTCTGGAACCGTGCCCAGTATCCTTATACCAATAGGCTCACCCCCTATTACATGGGACTCATGGCATAAATAGTGTAAAGTGGGTGTTACATTGTACAACATTAAGTGCCGTAATCTGCACCTCTGTCTACCCCTTCGGGGATAAAAGGTGTGATGATGAGTATGAGTCATAATCTATTAAAGATGAGGAGTAGTCGTGTCTATAAATGAAAAATTTTGTATTTGTTTAATTTGTTTTCACAACTGAGTAGGTAAAAAGGCCTATATCCCCGTCGAACGTCATTATTTTTAACCGAACTCCCCCTTTTTGTGTTGTTGATATGTAATTGTCAATTTCGACGTCCTACGAGAGTATAAAAGTTAGATATTATAAAAAATGTACTAATAGAACTACTATATACATCGTTTCGTTAAAAAAAGCTTTTTGTAATTGTAAAAAAAATTGTATAAAGTGTAAAGATTTTCCATTTCACGTTGTATTTAAAAAAAACCTTGCCAAAATTAGTGTTACCAGCTCTGTACGTTAAATTCTACTAAAAGACGTTGGAATTTAAACGACGTCACTTCGCCACTGCTTTTTGTAAACACCAGTCCATTATTAGGTAGCGTAGTAGCGTGTATATAGCGGATGTATGTACTATATATAATATACATACATAGAATATTATATAAAAGTATTTTTGCATGATTAATGTAAATGTGATTGTGTAGGAGCCTGTGGTTTACTTATAACGTTTCTTGTGTTCAAATATCTTTAAATGGAGAGTGAATTTAGAATTAGAATTAATATATCTTGAGTACTTTGCTGAATTTCCTCGCTGGCGGCCATTTTTAGTAGGTAATCTATGTCATTTCCTACTATAATTATATATCTTGTTCAGTACTTAATCTTATGTCGTATATGTTGCGTGCATTGATCGTAAATCTAGAAAGAACAAAGGATTTCGAGTCTTAAAGTCGAATAAAGTGCTATTGAGCTTTATGAGCGATGTGCTCATAGTACGGCAAGTTCGCTGGCTATTATATGGAACTTATAAATGTGCTGTTTTCTATTTTACATGACTTACGCTGAAATACACAAACGCCACTTGAATTTTAAGCCGGGCTTAAGTATAGTTCTGTCTCTACAAATTATTTGTAAAATGAAAGGGATGGCACGATATTTAAGAACAACTTAAAATTTAGTAGCCTTGCAGTATTCGGGATGAAAGATTCGTTACTAAAAATGGTCGCAAATCTAATAAAACCCAGTTGCAATATCTCTTAGTTGTTAGCTAGAGTATTTTAATTGTTAACATAAATAAATATGTTGTTTGTTTGTTTGTTTCATAATTTTAATATTAAAATACCAACGTTTGGTAAACCACGCTGTTTAAATGAATCAATAAAATTTATGTAACGTTTATACTGACACTAGCACATAAATATACTTGGAAAACGAATTTTCAACCTTATTCTTTTAAGAATAAGTTGAAATTATATCTTTATATGCTAGTGTCAGTATGTAGGCACGCGTTGAAACGCCTTGTGGCGTTGTATGCAATAACTTTTTCTATACAAATTAAATATAAAATTAATATTAAATGAAACATGAATAGTTTCGGTAGTGTGCGCAGGATAGCAGTGCGTGCCCGAGCGATATATTCACAGATTACATAGGTATTTAAGTCTTCGCAAGTATGGATTAAACATGGTGGTCACTCGCACATTAATATACTTTTTAAGAGATTTTTAACCTTATTATGAAACCTAAAGGTAAAAAATTGAGTGGGAAAAGGTTTGAAACAGGTTGCGGTTTAATAAGTTTGACGGGTTTAAATAGATGAAATTAATAGTTGAATTTAATCCCAAAATCTAAGAAACGATATATTTTGTAGACAGAAACTCAATATGAATGCAAAACATTCTGTCTTAATTCAAGGATTTTGAAATAAAACTTGATTATTTATTAAATTTGGCCGTTTAAAAACATCGAACTTATGCTTAGTACTTACAAAAAGTTTTTACCGAAATATCGAAAGTCAAAAAAGCGAGTATCAAAAAAAAGAAAGAAATAACAGAAACGAGTAATTTAAACATTTCAAAATATGCCTTAAAATATTTATACATAGAATATATCAATAGTTGAGCATGGCCTTATAATAATAACACCGAATAATAAAAATATTTGCGAATACTTAAATACTTTACACAAACAGATTTAAAAAACAAAAAGTATAAAAATAAATGTGACATTTTATATATTTTTATTAAAAAATAGATGAAAAGAATATATTCAAAACTGACAAATTAATTATAAAGGTGTAATTATAATGAATAGGGTCTGTTTCATAGTATCTGATTAGGTTTCTGAGAGTCTAACTGACAATTATTTTGTCGTACTTTTCGCATGCTTAATCATCCAGCCTACACCCAATTTTTAAATCCCTAATAACAAGCCGATAAAGGGCTTGTCATTCCTCTAGTTTATTTTATAACTTTCTTGACACATACTAAATTAATCATTATGTTTTTCGGCTTACTCACGTAATTTATTTGACGAGGAAGTCGACTAGTTTCAAGCCATGCTAGAGGCCCATATTTATAAGCAGCATTCCGCGCTAGGCGACGCGGCGACTGTCGCGCTGGTACTGAGTCGCCGAAAAACATAATAATTACTTTATCTAGTATTGAGAATGTTCATCAAGTGATCCGTTTCGTTGGCCAACCTATGCCATAAAAAATGTGTCAAAATATAATATGTCAGTTATGCTAACAACAACTCAGAGATTGTGAAAGAAACCTTTAATTTAAAACAATGATTTCCCTTCCTCTCTTGAAATTTTAGAATTAAATTCCAATTCTCAGTTCTTATGGCATGAATGTAGCCACTGCAAAGAAAACTGGTTCTTTATTTACAATCATTATTATTAATAGGCCTTCGCAAAGAGCGTTTTGTCAGTGTATCAGAGTACTGCTCTCCGGTCTCTAACAAATAAAAGAAAAGCGCGTATTCCTTTTTAAAACGCACCTGTGACTCTTCTAGTATTGCCGGTGTCCATGGGCGACGCTGATCGCTTACCATCAGGTGATCCGTCTGCTCGTTTGCCTGTTATTCCATAAAAAAAACACCAGAGTAGGTAAAAAATTAAGATTGATTTAGTACAAAAATAGTAACCGTTACTTGAGTTCTAAGCTGATACATGGGTACAAAAGATATGACTTTGTTAAATAAACATACGTTACTATACCACTGATTTGTCGCGGAGAACCTAACGGGTTACCGGGGCTTCAGCTCGACGTGCAGGAGAAGGAACGGGGTGGTTTTTAGTCAGTAAGAGTCTGACACTCCCTCCCGCCTCATTCAGGCGGGAGCAGCCAATCGATGATTTTCCCCCCACCCTTTGAGTACCGTCAATATAGAAACGATTAAAGAACAAGAGGTTGCGGTCACCGGAGTCCTCGCGGTGTTTGACAGTTTAAAAAAAAATACCACTGATTTTTTTCAATAACTGTCTCTGTACTGAATCAATCATTGTTTTCTTACCTGCATATCAAATAACTTTGCTATATTTATATGCAAGTGCACAATTATCTATTGTCTCTCTCATAAACTAAAGCATTCTTCCACTGGCCACATTCATGTTCCAAAGAACGACTTCTTCAAAACAGTTTCTATTAAGCAATATTTCCCGATTCGCTGCAACGGGCACTGTATTCGTTAGCTCGATGTGTTTGTGATGCTGTGTGTTGTACCATTAGTGTTGTGACGTGTGAGCCTCCAACTGACACGGGGTTACGGTTTTTGAAAATATAGAAGTCAAAATCAAGAAGCTTTTTAAATTTTCCAAATGAAATTGCTGTTCAGTTTTGTGTTGGAGGTTCTGGATTCCTCAAAGACAAAGTCAAAGTCGAAGCATTTTTTCAATTAAACCATGATTTGGTAATTTTAAAACGTCAAAGTTTCTCTCGTCCGCAATGAGAAACTTCATAATTTGAGTTGTAAATCTCGGATTTTGATTAGATTTTTCGAAAAATAAATCCCATGGCAAATTACTGAGATGCTCTGATCTAAACTCAAGAACTCATCTAGTTATAGATTTTGTAGTCCTGTGATGTTGTAAGACCTGAAAGTTACTATAGAAATTGGTCGAAAAGTCCAAAACTTTTATAAATAAACTTACCTACTGTTTGTAATTATATGATTGATAATCTATTAATGAAAATCTCACCCAAATTCTGGGACTGGGACTCGGGACTACGAGATCTGGCAAAAACACCCTTGAAAATAAAATCCCTAACATTGCTAGTCTGTCAAGAAACTATGCTTAAAAATCAAAGGCCCCAATTTTCATCAACCGTTATTCAAGTGTCAGTAACTAGTCTTGAATCTTTTAAAACCGCATTTAGCTCTAAAAACGTTTGGCAAAGAATTTTGTAATAATTAGAAATTTTAGACAATAGAAATGCTGTGTGCATTATTAAACTACCTCTGCGCTACTGCGCCGAACACCAAATTATATGAATTTATAATATATCTTACGTAATTTATTATAATCTATAAAAAATATGTTTTATTTTCACTTGTGAAATGTGGTATTAGAATACACCTAAGGTGAAAGAGATGGCGTTAACTAATAGCTTTGTCTCACTCGCACTAAACTTTTGAAGATGCAATTACAGAATAGTTTTGTTTATAATTTACGCTGAGAGTCAATAGCAACTTTATTTAATACGTGGAACTTACAATATAATAGAACTACCAAAAATACATTTCTGCTTACCCCTTCGAGGCACAAAAGAGTAGATTCGCTTGAAACATCTAGCGTAAATTATAAACAGAGCTAAAATACTAACAGCAAATCACATTCAATTCTGAAAACTGATTCTTATTGTAACAAAATAAAGATTATAATTGACTATGAACACATGTGATTAACTGTATTGAAGACAGAATGCACTTACGCTTAAAACAGATTCCAAAAATTTGCGAAAAATGTAGTGAAAAAATAAAAAACCTAAATAAGTATTTAAAAAAAGCAATACATATAAAAATACCCGAATTTATTGACGTGCATTATTTAAAAACCAGTGCTACCAACCTAATCTAGATAAACGTTTTGACGGCAAATCGCTTGTGTTGCCAATTTTTAAATAAACTACCAATTTGGTAATAAATTTTGTGTGTTGTAATTTGCTTGCTTGGATTAATGGAGGGCTAAGATTGTGTGTTTCGACTAGGATTGGATATAAGGTCGCTTACACGATGTTGTACGGTTATATAGAGCTGACCCGCAGCGTGGTACCACACTACTGCAATTAAAGTCATTTTGAATAGCGATTTTGGTGTTTTATTTGTATTTTTTGCGACAGGACTTTTTTTACAAGATAATAAGTACCTTATACTTGGATGACCGAGCTTAGCTCGGGGTTTTTTAGTACATATTTTGTTTATAATAGTAACAAAATACTAAGATTAAAACAGAACACTAGATAAAATAAAAGAAACATTTGGGCCGAGAATTGAAACTGCATATCCTCCGAGGAAGGCACCCGATTTCCCGACTAAACTGTACCTCTATAAACGTTATTGGAAATGACGAATTTAGTTTCGTATTTTTGTGTACCTATAACAACAGTTTCTGAAAGTGAAACCTAGTTAGATTGTTACACCGACCCCCCCACCATACCGTAACCGTGCCGTAAAGATGTAGATAAACCCAAATATTTTTTTTTTAGGAAAATGGATAGACAAGGATTATACTTACTATAATATTTTACTTGTGGGAGAGTTACGCTTGAAATGGGTCGGTTCGATCGGAGTAAAACAATACTTGCAGCGTTGTGAGGCCCAATTACCCCCTACCCAATCTCCCCAATCCCGAATCCTCAAATTCCTAATCCCGAAAAGGCGGGTAACGCACTTGTAAGCCAAAAAAAATTTGTTTATCATTGATCTGTAGCGCTCACCTAGACTTTGAAGGACCACCGCGTTTGCCGTAAACGGGCGCAATGCTCGCAACGTTTGCAATAAAGTTAATAATAAAATTTGATAATAAAGTTTTATCATTTGCACATGCTGCTCAACCGTGTAACTTGCCATGGTGATTTGGCATCAGCAGCTGAATAAGAAAAATCAGATTTGACAGATGCCGCCAAAACAAAATGGCCACCACAGATTATTAACATCGACCCGTCCTATTTGAAAGACCCTTTAGAAAGATGCCATCTGTAGTAAGAATCTATTTTTGCATGTATTATCGCCTCTGGTGCTCCAGGTGTCCATGGGCGACCATGTACCATGTTCGTCAACGGGCGCCGTCAACTTGGACTGGTCAGCTCCAGACTGCATTATTTATTGTCCTTCAGGTTATTCTCCTTTCCGATCTCTTTGACTGGATTTTGGTGTTACATTGTTCTTGTACAATCGAACCAATAAAACTATGTAACTAGAGATTTTTTTTTTTTTTAAGGGAGCAAATCATCGCTTGACTGCTCTTCCGGCTGGGTGAGGCGAGAGGGAGTGTCAGACTCTTACTGACTAACAACCACCCCGTTCCTTCTCCTGCACTTCGAGCCGGAGCCCTGGCAACTCGTTAGGTTCGCCGCGACTAGAGAATTGTATTGTACACGATTGTAAAAAAGTAACCTATGGAGTTTCTTGCTCGTTCTTCTTCATAGGAATCTACACGTTGAAATGAGCAAATAGCTACACTTTTAACTAATTTTTATTGTTGACGTTCAAAAGTACCTTCCTCTGGTCTAATTGAAATAAATGATTTTGACTTTGACTTTACGTCGTAACACAATATCTTCAAGCTTCATAGTGCAATCAGAATGTCGAGAATCGAAGGAACTAACAATCACTATGTAGGTCCTTATAATACTACAATCTGTGACTTGAACCCCGTAATTTTTAGCCGCATTTACAAACAATGAAAGAATGCAACACATTTTAAAGATATAGATAAAGATCAATAGGCTCACCTCACCCCCACAGATTTTTTAATATTTCTGTGCTCACCCCCTATTTCATGGGACTTCACTACATAATATAAAACAAAGCCGCTATCCGCCGTCTATCTGTCCCTATGTATGCTTAGGTCTTTAAAACTACGCAACGAAATTTGATGCGGTTTTTTTCAATAGATAGAGTGATTGTTCAGGAAGGTTTATATGTATACCTCATATATGCATATTGCACCCGTGCGAAGCCTGGGCAGGTCGCTAGTATAACATAAATAGTAAAAAGTGGGTGTTACATTGTACAGTGGCATTAAGTGCCGTAATGTGCACCTCTGCCTACCCCTTCGGGGATAGAAGGCGTGATGTTACGGGTTATGTTATAAAGATCATTTCATTTGCCAAAATATGTGTAAGTCATAATAATACATGCAGAAATAGATTCTTACTACAGATGGCATCTTTCTAGTTATAGCATTTTTTAACAAACTTAGAATCTAGAGGTAGGACAAGGATTGGCAGGCAGAAAACTTTACACAGAAGAATGCAGTACAATCATAACTGAAAATAAATAAATTTAATTATAATAATAATAAAGTATGATACCAATTCAACGCAAAAATCACAACATCTAACCTCACACAAGATTCATACTAAAAGTACTGAAATTCAATATTTTGAAAAATATTTTCTTATTGGGACAAGCCCGCCACAACCTCCCAAAACTGCTGCAACTCCTGTAAGCCAGGATCTGCAGTAGATACAACCATGAAAACACCGGAACACTGAAGTCCAACGTCGCAGGGACATGAAAACTGTTTTGGTTCCCGCAACGAAATAAATCAGAAGATATTACTCGACTGCCTCGTTGACTGAGTGGTCGCAAGTGCGACTGCCGGGCAAGAGGTCTCGGTTTCGATTCCCGGATCGGGCAAAGTATTAGTGGTTTCTTTTTAATTTTCAGTAGTAGCACAGAATCTGGAATTGTATTCGGTATATGGCAATAGGTTCACTCCCTATTACACGGGACTCTGACATGAATAGTAAAAAGTGGGTGCAAAAAGTGCATTGTACAGTGGCATTAAGTACATCTTTGCCTACCCCTTATAAGATAAATGGCGTGAGTAATGTTATGTTAGGTATATTATAAGATACGCCGGGGTCGTGCGGTCCATGGCCCTCTACGGCGCCCCTGTGTGGGCGCCGAACCTGATGCGGCGGCCCGCTCGGGCGCTGCTTACATCACAGAGGGTCATGGCGATCCGATTGATACGCGGATATCGCACGATCTCCGGGGAGGCGGCGAACCTCCTTGCCGGAGTACCGCCGTGGGATCTGGAAGCGAAGGTGCTCGCGCGCGTGTTTTGTTTGCGCGCGGAGGCACGTCGCCGGGGCGAATCTCCGCTGCCGCGCCAGATTAATGCGTGGCGAGATGAGCTCCGGCGTGATCTCATGGCGGAATGGCAGCAACGACTGTCGCAACCGAAGGCTGGGCTCGCTGTCATTGCAGCGGTAAGTCCCCTCTTTGACTTGAGAGACGCTACGGCGTCCTCACCTACCGCCTGACGCAGGTGCTTACCGGACACGGAAGTTTCGGTAGGTTCCTGTTTCGGATTGGGCGGGAGGAAACGCCCGGGTGTCATCACTGCGAGGATCGCCCGGAGGACACGGTGGAGCATACGGTGGCGGTGTGTCCTGCGTGGACTGAGCACCGCCGTGTCCTCAGGAATGTGATCGGCGACGGCGACCTCTCGCGTCCGGCTCTGGTTCAGACCATGGTACGGAGCGAGGGGCACTGGGATGTCGTCTCCTCCTTCTGCGAAGCAGTCATGCTAGCTAAGGAGGAGGCGGAGCGCGTGAGGGAACGAACCTCCTCACGACCCGGCCGTCGCGAGAGACACTCCGGGCGTCGGGGATCGCGAGACGATCTCCGGCCACCGTAAGCACGGGCCTGCGGACGGCGAGCACGGGTGACTCGCCTCCCGACCAGAACCAGGCCCGAGCGTACGGCGCGTCGCGTTCCGCGCGCGCCTCAAGGAGCCATCAGACCACCACAGATGGGGCCTAACAGGGCTGACGCCGATACGGAGCCGCGGAAGACTTAACGGGTTGCCGGGGCTCCGGCTCGAAGTGCAGGAGTAGGAACGGGGTGGTATTTAGTCAGTAAGAGTCTGACACTCCCTCCCGCCTCACCCGGGCGGGAGAAGTCATTGGATGATTTTCCCCTCTCAAAAAAAAAAAAAAAAAAAAGGTATATTATAAGAGGAGAAGAAAAAACAATGAAAAAAATATTAAATTTTACTAGTTGAAAACTACGCTATCTTTCACTGTACAATACTAAACGTAACAATGTATAGACACCGCTGCTTTTGCCGCCAGTTTTCAGCAACAAAGCCTTCAGTCACCTTCAGCGCGCCAAGGAGACCGCACGTCGCGTCTCGGGAAAATTCGATACAATATTTACGTGAAATCATAGGTTCGTAATATTGAACTTGTAGGTATTATAAGTTGAAAAAACGTAAAGACAATTAGTGAAAAGTGGATTTACAGAGTCTTTTGAAAAATTGTGAGTATATTAATTTATATTATATAAGTAGATTTGAATTAACCAACCATCATTTATTCAAATAAAAATTTAAATAAAATTAAAACTAACTATGACTAAATTAAATATATACAACTTCAGATTAACATTATTTAGAGGTAAAAGAAAAACAAAATTAACAATTAACTTAAGCATCGAAAACTTCGTCCGCATCGACGAATCAAAAAAAGTAGATTTAGATTTTTCTATAATTTCTCAGTAAAAGCCATGAAGTTTGGATTTGTTCTGTTGATGTATTTTTTTATGGTATAAGCCTGTAAACGAGCAGACCGATCACCTGATGGTAAGCCTTATATATAAGTAAGATAGTATAAGTAAGATGGTAAGATTCGACGTTCCAACGTTAGAGGCGTTACAAGTGCGTTACTAGCCTTTTAGGGATTAGGTTTGTTGGGATTCAGGGATTGGGGTGATTAAGTGGGGGGTAATTGGGCCTGCGGTAACCTCTATCACACGACGAAATACAACGCAAGCGTTGCTTCACGCCGGTTTTCTGCTCGGCCGTGGTATCACTCCGGTCGCGCCGGCCCATTCGTATCGAAATATTGCCACACTTACGTGTTAGGGTAAATTTTTTAATCATCAGTTAATTCATCAATCATTCAATGTCTCTGAGTAGCGCCGGTTTCACCACCTCTATATAAGTACCTGATAAACTTATGTGACGGATAGTTAATACAAATTACGTTCTTAATTCAGATTTATCTGGTAGATAGCGGCTATCCAGATGTTTAAATTTATTTCATTATTAGCTTCTTCATTTCATTCATTCATTTATTTCATTTATTTATTTTTATTTATTTATTTATTATTGTGATGTTAACACGGCTTTACACCAATTACATTAACACACATACGAGGAACAAGAAAAGAAATCAACAAGAATCAAACAGTTAGGTATAATAACAGAAAAAGAAGAAAAAAAATGAAACACATAAATAAACATCACATTACAAAAGTACAATTAATATTCAATTAAAAAACATAAAGAAAAATCAGACAATTACAATAGTAGATGACAAAAAAAATTACCTTTATCACAGTAAAAATGAAAACACAACATTTAATTATAAAGTGTATAATTAAATGTTTTGTTTACAACACAGACTTCAAAGACTTTCACATAAACTGAGACAAACATTTTTAATAGCTTTAAGCTCGTCCATGAATAGGTCACAGTCAGGGTAGGCTTCCACGAGGCTATTGAGCGCGGACAGGATGCGAGGAATGGGGGACGATGCCCGGGCCACGGTACGACTTGCGGGCACGGATAGTAGACGGTGCCTCCGGGCGCGTTGTTCATTGTTAGCTTCTTGTACGCTTGTGCGTACGAAGTCGTGGGCAGAAGTCCTATTTTCTCCCGTTCCCGTAAGATTTTGAGGATTTTTTCTGTCACCTTCCTCCAATCTTCTCCTAATAAAAAAAAAATTATTGAAATCGGTACAGCCATTCACGCGTGATGCCATGACCAAGGGAAAAGGCATTTATGTTTAGATATATAGATAATAATAATATCAATTTACGTAATTTTCAGCGTTTTGGTAATTTATTTACCTAGTTTAAGTATACAAAGATAAAAAGTCTATTTCAACCGGCTTAATATGTGGTAACTAAAACAATAAACTACCCTTTGTTATAACCCCGTAGAAACTAATAAATTCACCCCTTGGGAACTCCAGGGCTGGTTATATTTAATTCAATTGTTGGCCACGATATACCGGTCAGTCAACTGCTGAAACCTGAATTATTCATAAAATAATTGCCATTCCTTTTCATAGAAAAACGGTGAATGCATTGTGAATTCTTTATGTTAGAAATTGTATCTATATTTATTTATTTATCTATTTATGCACAACACACAGACAGTACACAGGAGAACACATATAGGTATTATAAATAAATTGGAGGTACATAGGTACTACATATTCCGTTTCCGAAAAACAAAGAACAACAAAAAGAACAAAAATTACCAAAAATTAACTTAATTTAACATTATATAGATAGAAAATATTGAAGTTTGTTTGTTTTTGATATTAATCTGGTATTAGCTCTTATAAGTTTTCTCTACAATGATTAAGTTTCATAATGAAATGCGTAAAGTGTGGGAGAGCCATGCTTCGGCACGAATAGGTCGGCTCAACCGGAGTGATACCACGGCCGCGCAGAAAACCGACGTGAAACAACGCTTGCGTTGTTTCACGTCGTGTGAGTGAGGTTACCGGAGGCCCCCTCTCTAGTCCTCGTCTCTCAAATCCCCGAATCCTCCACAATCCTCAGATTCCCAATTCCCAAAAGGCCGATAGCGCACTTGTAACGCCTTGGTGTTTCGAGTGTCCATGGGCGGTGCCAATTGCTTACCATCAGGTGATGATCCGTCTGCTCGTTTACCGGCTTATGCTATAAAAAAATCACCATGTTCGCATGCTTTATTATTCCTACCACCTGCATTTACCTGATTATCTAATCAAAATAAAAAAAAAGATTTATACAAATCTGACTTGTAATTACGGAGATTAGCGCGTTCAAACAAACAAACAAAAAACAAACTCTTCCGCTTTATATAAGATTTATATTATATAGAGGTGGTGAAACCGGCGCTTAATGTCGTTTCTTCATTTTAAGAAGCAAGATAATGGTTTTATTTAATTCTAAATCATAAGATTTAGTCTTATATACATACAATTCAGATATATGATAGAAATAACCTATTTTATATTTTTTGTCTGCCTATTTGTACTGGCTAATCTTTGCAATGGCTGGACCGATTTTGACGGGAATTTTTATAGGCTAGTAGCCAACGTATTACTAAGAAGTAGCATAGGCTACTTTATTATGGAAAATTGTATCATAGAAAAAGTTATGTCCTAAAATTCATTTTATACGCGGATGGAGTCGCGGGCAACAGCTAGTTTTAAAACAATAAGTAGGTAAGTATAATGCAACAAATGGACAAACAATCGTTCAATATCATAGCTTTTTTTAATCATTTTTTGTTGCATTGTTGGAGGGGTAATCATTTGATGACTGCTCCCGCCTGGGTGAGGCGGGAGGGAGTGTCAGACTCTTACTGACTAAAAACCACCCTGTTACTTCTCCTGCACATCGAGCCGGACGTAACACGTTAGATTCTCCGCGGCTCCGTATCGGCATCGGCCTTATTGGGCCCCATCTGTGGTGGTCTGATGGCTCTTTGAGGCGCGCGTGGAACGCTCGCCGCCGTACGCTCGGGTCTCCACTGCTGAACGAGCATTCACTACATAGGACGAGTTTACCAAAATCTCCTTCTGCTAGGCGAGTTGAAGACTGCAGGCAGGAAGACTTAATAGGTTCAAGTTCATCAGGGAGCGCTGCTGCCCGCTGTGTCTGTCAATGTGTAATCCCTTAGTCGGGTATGCGACACCCGCGGGAAGAGTAGGGGTGGTGACACATGTATTCTACTCTACTTTTATCACACATATAGGCAATAGGCTCACCCCCTATTACATGGGACTCATAACAACTAGTGAAAAGTGGGTGTTACATTGTACTGTGGTAGAATGTGCACCTCTGCCTACCCCTTCGGGGATAAAAGGCGTGATGTTATGTTATGTTTTATCACACATAAAAATTACATACGAGACAAATAATTAATTAATAACATCACGCCTTTTATCCCCGAAGGGGTAGGGGGGCAGAGGTGCAGATTACGGCATTTATTGTCACTGTACAATGTAACACCCACTTTTTAATGTTTATGTTACGAGTCCCATATAGGGTGAGCCTATTGCCATATACCGGGCACAATTCCGAATTTTTATTAAAACACCTAATAATACTTTGCCCGACCCGGAAATCGAACTCGAAACCTTTTGCCCGGCAGTCACACTCGCGACGACTCGGCCAACGAGGCAGTCAAATAATATAATTACTTACAAAAAAACAAAAATGAGTTTGTCCTACTTTTTCGTAATGATCTTTCGATATTGTATGATATGACATGGCTACACACAGCTACCAAGACAACCAGTATATATATATATACTAGCGGACCCAACAGACGTTGTCCTGCATATCCACTTGAATGTATAAACAAAAATTCATTCAAATTAGTTCAGCTGTTTAGGATAAATAACCTAAACAATGACTGCCGCGCCATCTGCCGGGCTGATTTGTGAATCTAAACCTTTTCCAGATCCCCTTGAACACACACAAAAAATTTCATCAAAATCGGTCCAGTGGTTTGAGAGAAGCTCAGTGACATACACACTCACAGAAGAATTATACCTATATATAAAGATATATATTCGATTGTACCGAAATAGGGTAGATCTATGCCAAATTTTTATTTGAATGTCCGTCTGGTAGATTATTTTAAATCAATTTTTATACTTTCTTACAGAAACGAATACTTTCGACGATATATTGATTTGAAATGTCGCGTGACGTCACTTCTATGTACATTTTATACGTAAAAATGACGTTTTAGCCCCACTCCTAAACTTTGATTCGTTTTATCTAAGTATTGTTTTATTATACGACAAAATAAGAAAATACGTGTCTAATATTTTTTCATTACCTAACTGACGGACTAATTATATTTTTAATTTTCATACCCTGTCATCATCCCAATTATCATAACTGTGGGAGAGCCATGCTTCGGCTCGAATTATATTCATTTTTTATGGTATAAGCCGGTAAACGAGCAGACGGATCACCTTATGGTAAGGAATTAGCGTCAGCCGTAGACAAATGGACCACCAGAGATGTTACAAGTGCGTTACCGGCCTTTTGGGGATTGGGAATTTGAGGATTGTTGGGATTCAGGGATTGGGAAAGAGGCCGGCTCGACCAGAGTGATACCACAGTTGAACAGAAAACCATAGTAAAACAGCCGAAGCGTTATGTTTTGTTGTGTGAGTGAGGTTACCGGAGGCCCAATTACCCCACTCGTCAATAAATATAAAATAAATAAATAATACTCTGTCAGTCTATCCGTCAGTGAAGCTAGGTGCTCATTCCAAGATGTAGATTCGAGTGGAGAAGGATGAGCAAGAAACTCCATTCGTTACTCTCCCCAATCTCTGAATCCCCAATAATCCTGAAATTCCTAATCCCCAAAAGGCCGATAACGCACTAGTGTTCCAGGTGTCCATGGGCGACGCCGATTGCTTACCATCAGGTGATCCGTCTGCTCGTTTACCGGCTTATACCATAAAGAAACAATATGAAGAGAAACTATTGCTATTACTTAACTGGTTTTGTTTAGTTTGGCGTGTGACCGCGTATTACATATAAAAATCTGGGTTAAACGCATTTGATATCTTTCATGACATTACAGATTGTATATCTATATAATTATATAATTGGTTAATCGACTGTCGATCTGCTTTCAGTGTTTTTTAAGCGATTACTAAAATATAGGTTATGAAATACTTAGACACGAACGGAAATAATTATCACTACATAGAATAACACAAAGTCGCTATTTATGCTTAGATCTTTAAAACTACGAAAAGGATTTTGATGCTGTTGTTTTTAATTGATAGAGTGATTCTTAAGGAAGGTTTGTATGTATTATACAACGACTGCCTCGTTGGCCGAGTGGTCGCAAGTGCGACTGCCGGGCAAGGGGTCTCGGTTTCGATTCCCGGGTCGGGCAAAGTATTATTGGGTTTTTAAAAATCTCAGTAGTAGCACGGAGTCTGGAAATGTGCCCGGTATATGGCAATAGACTCACCCCCTATTACATGGGACTCGTTAACATAAATAGTGAAAAGTGGGTGTTACATTGTACAGTGGCATTAAGTGCCGTAATGTGCACCTCTGCCTACCCCTTCGGGGATAAAAAGTCGTGATGTTATGTATGTATTATACATGCATATTGCACCGGTGCGAAGCCGGGGCGGGTTGTTGGTATATATATGGCAATAGACTCACCCGCTATTATATGGGACTCATAACATAAATAGTGAAAAGTGGGTGTTACATTGTATAAGTGTTCTGACAACTTCTTCGTGGATTTTTAGCTTTCAGCATCATCAACAGCCTATAAATGTCCACTGCTGAGCAAGGCCTCTTCTCACACGGAGAAGGTTTGAGCATTAATCATCACGCTTGCTCATTGCTGGTTAGCGATTACAAACTTATAATTAGAAATTATAAGTCCAGGTTTCCTCACGATGTTTGCCTTCACCGTTTGTCAGTCGTGTCTAGATAATATTAGAAAGTACATATAACTCGGAAATAGTCACATTGGTGCTTACCGTTGGTAGGTTTTGAGCCTGCACTCTCATGCATGAGAAGCAGTCTTAATCTCCGGACTACCACGACACGACGCTTTATTCTATGTAAAAATAAATACAGACTATTTCTATTTTTATATCTGAAACACACGAGTTGTAATGACTTCATGATTGATCAATGAGGACACGTGTTCAATTGAACACCATTTTATATGTAAGGCTTTTATGAATAACTGATTTATTGGGTTCAGTCTTTCTGTAGGCAATTTGTATTAGGTTATGCTAACAAATAAAGTACTTATTGCGTTTAATACTAGATTCCAAGTGTGTAAGAACCATGCTTCGGCACGAATGGGCTGTCTTGGCCGGAGTGACACCACAGCCGAGCAGAAAACCGACGTGAAACAACGCTTGCTGTGTTTCGTCGTGTGAGTGAGGTTATCGGAACAATACAACATGACATAACATCACGCGTTTTATCCTTGCAAGGATAGGCAGAGGTGCACGTTGCAGCACTTAATGCCACTGCACAATGTAACACCCACTTTTCATTATTTATATTATGAGTCCCATGTAATAGGGGGTGAGTCAATTGCCATATCTATACCGGATACAATTGCAGACTCTTTACTACTACTGAGATTTTTTTTAAAAAGCCTACTAAATACTTTGCCCGACCCCTTGCTCGGCAGTCAAACATATTAATTAACTAATAACATTTTATATTTGACAGATAAATAATGGACAAAACAACATCAAAAACATCTAAGTTAGCAGCGTGGGTATTGGTGGCTGTAAACTCTATATTCATGGTGAGTGGGTTTTAATTTTAACCTATTTACACACGGGTTCTGTTTTCCTTATGTTCCTTGTGAATAAGGGCTCGTACACAAATCTGCAATGCGATGCTTTGCGAATTCGTAACGCAGAAAATTACGATAAGGTGCGACAAGGCGTCTCCCAGGCTGACCATTCCCTCGACGACCGTCAACCGTACTAAACGTATTTTATATAGCTGATTCCGCGCGGTTTTACTCGCTCTGCTCGGCGCCTATTAATCGTAGCGTGATGTTTTATAGCCTATAGCCTTCCTCGATAAGTGGGTTATTCAACACAGAAAGAATTTTTCAAATCGGACCAGTAGTTTCGGAGATTAGCGCGTACAAACAAACAAACTCTTCAGCTTTATAATATTAGTATAGATAGAAAACTAGGTCGTGACATGAATGGTAAAAAGAAGTGTGCACTTCTGTTATTGCTTAGGAGATACAGGAAAAGAAACAACGAAGATTTCGGGAAGATATGACTTTGATGCGAATCAATGCGACGAAAAAAACGATGCGAGGTCGCATCACAGTTTTGTGTACGAGCCCTTGGTCAAACATTGCTTTCATAAAATAATAGCGGACATCACAACACATCACATCACATCAACAGCCTATAAATGCCCACTGCTGACCAAAAGCCTCTTCTCCCACGGGGATTTGAGCATTAATCACCGCGCTTGCACAATGCGGGTGGGCAATTTCAAACTTATAATTAGAAATTACAAGTCCAGGTTTCCTCACGATGTTTTCCTTCATCGTTTGTCAGTGGTGTCTGAATAATCTTAGAATTAGCAACTTTATATATATTAGTTTAGATTTCAAGTATTACGTTTATATTTACAACTAGCTGTTGCGTGCGATTTCATCCGCGTAGAATATATGTGTATGAATATTTGTTCCAATTTTCCAAAATATAAGTCTTTCAAAGTGTCTATGTTACTCCTTAGTACATCAGCTACCTGTCAATAAAATTCCCATTGCAACCGGTCCAGCTATTCCAGAGATTAGTCAATACAAACAGGGAGGGAGACAAAAATTGTAATAAATTTTATTGTGGTATGTGTATCGTATGTAGAGGTATATTCACACACATGTCATAACAAGCGGTTATTTTAATATAACAAACAGACTCTCCAATTTTATTTATCTGTATTTTTTTACGGGGGGAAAATCAATATATATGATATTCATATAGAAAATATTATTAATAACGCCTTTAAAATGTACGGATTTGTCATGAGGTCAGCCAGTGAATTCAGAAATCCATCTACCTTTACCTATCTCTTTAAATCTTTAATAAGGCCGCAACTTGAGTACGCTGTTGCTATATGGAACAAAATTTACCAAAAATATGAAAATGGCTTAGAAAGGGTACAAAAGAAGTTTCTACGTTATACTAATTTTAAATGTCTTCGTAAACAATTACCTTACAAGGCACTGCTTAAGTTATATAAGTTACTTGATCTCAAGTCTAGAAGATTACAACTGGAGGCTATGTTGTTGTTTGATATCTGTAATAACAAATATGATTGTATAAAAATATTAAATAAAATAACATATTCTGTGCCCTTGAGAGCCCATGTGAGAGCCTCTCGTCATAAGCAGGTCTTTGCTAAAACGCGATCACGTACTAACGCCGGCAGTCGGTCCCCGCTGAATCGAATGTTTGGGACATATAATAATAAGTTGAGTACATTGGATATATTTGGCAATAGTAAACATGCATACTGGAAGCAAATAATCAAAATATTATCACAGGAACATACATAAACCACAATATCGTACATCGTTATGTTGTGTTATAACTGCAACCTACACACACAGACACACACACAAATCAAACAAACATATGCATGTATACATACACGCATTTTTTTTCTAATTATTTTCACCACGGTAACACTTCCTATGAAACCTGATTGAAACATGATTATATTAAGGTGCAGATTCATCATTTTCTAAATCATTTATATTTAGGTGACCATTGATGTTGAGTTTGCAATAAGTAAAATTGTATTAGTTAAGATATAAATATTAAGGTGTATTGTAAACTTGTTTGTGGTTCCAATAAATAAAAAAAAAAAAAAAAAATCAACGATTGACTGCTCCAGCCTGGGTGAGGCGCGAGGGAGTGTCAGACTCTTACTGACTAAAAACCACCCTGTTCCTTCTCCTGCACGTCGAACCGGAGCTCCGGTTGCCCGTTAGGTTCTCCGCGACTTACATATTTATCTGTATCGATTGCACGATGCCTAAGTCGTTTTTATTACAGTGCGTAAGTCAAGGACATGGTTCTTTATTCGACCCTCGCGTCGAGCAATGTCCTTACCTATTCAACATTTCGTATACTGTACGTAATTAGACCTAGCACGCAATTTCAATAACTGTCAAATGTCAATTTTAAGTTCTACAGTTATGAATTAACTCGCTTAACGATTGTAAATAACATCACGTCTTTTTATCCCTGAACGTGTAGGCAGATTTTGGGGTGTGTCTATATGAATGTCAGAGATAAATAAAAGTTCAGAATGCCACTGGTAATTCGCCACTGGTTCACATCAAGAAACACGAAATTATTATACAAAAGTTCAAGTTTAACAAAAGTACCGGCCCGGCACACCGTTATGTGAAGACTAGACTTTATTCTAATTTAAGGAGGGAATAGCAATATGATACGACGCCCTACGCACACAGCCATGCACATGCATTTACGTATAGATGTTACATACACATCTGTCCCTACAGCAGAGGTGCAAATTACGGCAAGAAAGTGAAAGTCAACGAAAGTCAAAGCATTTATTTAAATTAAACCATAATTCAACAAGTAAAAAATAAATAATAGTCTGTCAGTCAGCCCGTCAGTGAAGATAGGTGAAGCTAGGTGCTCATTCCAAAATGTAGATTCGAATGGAGAAGAACGAGCAAGAAACTCCATTCGTTACTCTTTTTTAAAAAGTATGTACTACAATGTCTCTGATACATATTCCAATACTGTACGTATATGTGAGAACAATGCAAAGACAAGCTTGTCGTATTATAGGGTAAACCGTATAGCTATTGCCCACTTAACGACTTCAAACAGGTTAACTTAAAAAAAAACCGTATTAGAGCTGGCAAATTTTTATTACAATTTTCTTATAATCTACAAAATTCTGTAACAGATAATCGAAATTATTTAGTTAAAAAGTTAACATATCTTAGAAATAATATGAAGAAAAAAAAAATCAAAAAATACAGTAATTGCCCACGCAATATAGTAATTACCATCATAAGAGCACAGTAATTGCCCATGATCTCAAAATGCTAGGTTAAGGCCTAAATTGACTTGAAACATAAATAATTATTCGAAACAAAAAAAAATAAACTTAATTTTATAAAAAAACACAGTTTAAAGAAACAAAACTCTTAAGTTTCGTAGGATAATGAGTCTCAAAATAGATTACGCTTAGCTTTATTAATCACACCAAATAATTCTCTTGCTGATAATGATGAGTCAGAATCACCTGAGTCAGAATCTTTTACCTCTACAACAAAACAATGATTGTACAAAAATAACCTTAAGTCGGCATCGTCGGGGATATGTTCTTTATGTTTTTGAGGAATACAACGCATGTGATAGGTTTTTGAACAAGCACTGCAGGTCAACGGATTTTTCATTATGCTGAAATGACAAACTACACTAATAGTAGGCTTGATTATAATGTCGCTTAAAATAGTTATCTTTCGTTGATAGCTTATTGTTAAAATCTTGAAGCAATTGCTTTTTGTAAATTTTCTTTACTATACTGAACTTTGGGTGTTACTAGAGGTAAAATAAAAAAACAACAAATACTTATTTCCACTGTACAATGTAACACCCACTTTTCACTATTTATGTTATGAGTCCCATGTAATAGGGGGTGAGCCTATTGCCATATACCGGGCACAATTCCGGACTCAGTGCTACTAGTGAGATTTAGAAAAAAAAACCAGTAATACTTTGCCCGACCTAGGAATCGAACCCGGGATCCCTTGTCAGCCAGTTGCACATATGACCACGCGGCCAACGAGGCAGACGATTGAAAAATCGGCCCTTAGTATCTTTATATTGTGTCGCGTAGTCGCGAAGGACACTCCAGCCACCGTAAGCACGGGCCTGTGGACGGCGAGCATGGGTGGCTCGTCGCCCGACCAGAACCAGACCCGAGCGTACGGCGCCAAGCGTTCCGCGCGCGCCTCAAAGAGCCACCACGGATGGGGCCCAGTAGGGCTTATGCCGATACGGAGCCGCGGAGAACCTAACGGGTTCCCGGGGCTCCGGCTCGAAAGTGCAGGAGAAGGAACGGGGTGGTTTTTAGTCAGTAAGAGTCTGACACTTTCTCTCGCTTCACCCAGACGGGAGAAGCCTTTCGATGATTTCCCCTCCTTAAAAAAAATATCTATATTTATGATAGATAGACAGACAAATTCAAACACTAAAACAATTGAAGGACAACTCCCTTCGCCCCACTCGGAATGAAGGTCAAGATTAGTCGTTAGACATCGTTAGGTCCAAGGTTCGAATCAAGGCCAAGCAACTATTGGAGTTCACGGTCTAAAGAAATGATTACATGAATATTTAACATTAAGAAATCATATAATTTTACTGTTTGGAGATTAGAGATTGAGTGGCAGTTCGAGGTCTGAGTAAGGAGTTATGTTTTTCATGGCTTCAAGAAGGTCATCTTATTTTGTTTTTTATTCAAAGTTGGGGCTACATTAATGTGTTGACCCTATAGCGTTAGCACGCCAGTCATCTCCCAGCTTTTTTAACCAGTAATATATCGCAATTTTAAAATAGTTGTGAATAAATAAATATATATCAATCAGCAATATTCGAAATTACCACCTAAAAATACTGAATATGCTAGACTAAAACTCAGTCAAATAAATTAAGTTATGCTATACTGTTAGATCTTTAAAGCTTAACTGTTTTACATGGGACATGACTATATTTTAACTAAAAGTAAATCTAATAATTCCTAACCTAACCTATTTTGGAAATTCCGTTGTAATATTGAACAAGTTGTGTGCCAATCAGTATTTTTGTTTTAACGGTGACGTAATTTGTCACCGTACAGTCATTTTTTTGATATGCAGTAGGTCTGATTAGGTGGAGGAAATGTCTGGTTCTCGCTTGAGAATTGCTCTAAATAGAGGTGCAGTAATAAATTTCCCTTTTTAAATTAGTTGTGAATTGTGTATTTCTTAGAACAATATAAATAGAGAGTTTTACCACCTATTTCATTTTGGACTTTTATTGAACATACGAACTATTCTGGAGTCAACATAACATAACATAACATCACGCCTTTTATCCCCAAAGGGGTAGGCAGAGGTGCACATTCTACCACAGTACAATGTAACACCCACTTTTCACTAGTTGTTATGAGTCCCATGTAATAGGGGGTGAGCCTATTGCCATATACCGGGCACATTTCCAGACTCCGTGCTACTACTGAGAATTTTAAAAAACCCAGTAATACTTTGCCCGACCCGGGAATCGAACCCGAGACCCCTTGCCCGGCAGTCGCACTTGCGACTACTCGGCCAACGAGGCAGACTCGGCCAACGAGGCAGAGTCTGGAGTCAAGTGAATTTAAATAAGAATACACACACACTATATACTAAAAAGCTTTTATTTAACTTAGGCCCAATTACCCTCCCCTTCCCCAATCTCCCCAATTCCTGAATCCCCAACAATTCTCAAACTCCTAATCCCCAAAAGGCCGGTAACGCACTTGTAACGCCTCTGGTGTTCCAGGTGTCCATGGGCGACGCCGATTGCTTACCATCAGATGATCCGTCTGCTCGATTACCGGCTTATGCCATAACAAAAAACTTGTATGTAATTAGGTATGTATAAATGTCGTGGTCGCCCGGAGGTTTAAGACGCCTGCTTCTCATGCATGAGTGCGGTTCGAAACCTACCAACTGCAAGTACACACGGCTACACATCGAGCTTTGTGCGGAAAGATTCGACGCGACACCAGGATAAACTGGTTTTGTATAGATTGATGTGTGGCCGTCTGTACCAATGTGACGTTTTCCGAGTTATACACAAGTAATATTTTTTTATACATTTTCCATGTAATGGATTCATTGTACCTCTACTCATGTTTTTATATAATTCTATCAATCCCTGCACACAATGTAACTATAATATTAAAGTTTATAAATTATATTATTATCATGCAAAGCTCGCTTTAGAAATAATAAAACAAAACAAGTTGCATCGTTCAACTAACACGGTATGACGTAATCGCACATGTACTTTCTAAGATTATTTAGACACCACTGACAAATGGTGAAGGAAAACATCGTGAGGAAACCTGGGCTTATAATTTCTAATTATAAGTTTGTAATCGCCAACCTGCATTGAGCAAGCGTGGTGATTAATGCTTAAACCTTCTCAGTGTGGGAAGAGGCTCTGAAATTTGGAACAGAGAGAGATTGTGGTCTGTAGTAACATATAGGCTACTTTAATGCCTGGGAACGCGGGCGAACCTGCTAACAAAAGCTAGTTATTTATATTTTCTTTGTTTCAGGTGATCTGCATACTCTTCGTAGCTCTTGGAATATGGATTCTATCATCACCAAATACTTTGTCTAAGGTTATAGAAGCTACTGGGAACTCTACGGTCAAGGTGAGTTAATATAGTAACAAGCTTATCTATAGAGGTATATAGAGGTATAAAAATGAATCCCTTTTTCTCTTGGTCACGGCATCAGGCGTTGGCTGGACCAATTTCACTAATTCTTTTTTTGTTATATTTGTTATTGTCAGGAGAAGGTTCTTATGGTAGAAAAAAATCCTGAAAATCCTACGGGTACGGGAGAATACGGGATTCCGCGTACGAAGTCACGGGTAGAAGCTAGTTTATAATATTAATAGAATTCACAACAATATTATCCTTTAATAAATAATGATCATTAAATATCTTATACTATATTATATAGAGCTGAAGAGTTTGTTTTTTTGTTTGTTTGTTTGAACGCGCTAATCTCCGTAACTACAAGTCTGATTTGAATAATTCTTTTTGTGTTGGATAGCGCATTTATCGAGGATGGCTATAGGCTATAAAACATCACGCTACGACCAATAGGAGCTGAGCAGAGCGTGTGAAACCCCGCGGAAGTAGCTAGTCATTAAAAATATACAAGTAAATCAGTTTACTTTATAAATAGCATGACAAAGTTCCGTGATAGGGGCGGCCATGACAAGCGATGTATAATCTGAATAATGTAGCATTGCTACTGCCGATCGGAACTAGGTCATATTTTATACTATGTTATTATCATAGTGCAGTCGACCACAAGGACTGCGGTTCGATTGCTAGGTAAGTTTAGTACCTATAGGCAAACATGACATACTATTTTAAAACGGGGTAGATAGCTTCATTAACGGCAACGTTGTTAAATAGAATCAAACCTATTTCAAAGAGAAGAAAATTTGGCAAAAGGTATGGAAAAATAAATTACAGAGGTCGAAAAAAGAGCCGCGGAGAACTTAACGGGTTATCGGGGCTCCGGCTCGAAGTGCAGGAGTAGCTACAGGATGGTTTTTAGTCAGTAAGAGTGACACTCCCTCCCGCCTCACCCGGGCGGGAGAAGTCCTTCTATGATTTTTCCCCCTTATAAAAAAAGAGGGCGAATAGAAGATGGGTACCCACAATTTTTTTCTTTAAACGCTCGTTTGAAGGAAATCATTCGGTTTATCGGGATTTGAGGAAGGTTCTAGAGAAAGTTTAATGGCAAAGTTGTAGATACTGAGAAGATTTAAAACTTTGTGTTTAGTCAAAGTCAAAGTCAAAGTCAAAATAATTTATTTCAATTAGACCAGGATGGCACTTTTGAACGTCAAACAACAAAAATTTATAAGTGAAGCTAGTTGCTCATTCCAAGGCGTAGATTCCTATGGAGAAGAACGAGCAAGAAACTCCATAGGTTACTCTTTTTCAATCAGGTTTTCAATACAATTCTCTAGTTACATAGTTTTATTGGTTCGATTATGTGAGAACAATGCAACACCTAAATCCATTCAGAAAGACTGAAAAAGAAAATAACCTTGAGGATAATAAAATAAAATGATACAGTCTGGAGCTGACCAGTTCCAATCGACGGTGCCCGTTCACGAACATTAGACTTTACATATCCTCAAAATAATCTTTGGTTTTTTCAAAAAACCAAACCGACAGCAGTCCGACAGTCCGACAGTCGCTGCGGTCGCTGCGTTGCGGGCAAAGAGTATAAATCCCCTATAGTTATTTATTATACTCTTTGGAGTATGTTATACTCTTTGGAGTATAATAAAATTGTCGCGGGTCGCGGAATGCTGCTCATAATTATGCCCCTCTAGCATGGCTTGAAACTAGTCGAGTTCCTCGTCAAACATTTACGTGAGTAAGCCGAAAACATAATAATTAAAATTCATCTTGTACCTACGCGGACGTCAGCCGGCGACAGCTACTATCTATACCTCTACATATTACATCAACTCCCGTAGCACAGTTAGCACGGCCTGTCGGTGACCGGGTCGTGACACGCTGTGCTTTGCACTATTGAACAGACCGTTTTTGTAAATATGAAACCGACGTAGGTTCCACAGCACCTCAACCTACATCAATCGGTTAATATTTTCCATTGGATTACCGACTTTCTAACGAAAAGATCAAGGTGGAAATTTGAATAAATAAATTGACAGGAACGTGTAGGTTGATGTGGATACTTAGTTCATGATTGTAGGTCGTAAGGAGATCATAGTTATTTAATATAAAGTCTAATTTCGTAACAAAGTGTAACCTTACATAATACCGGCTTTTTTTTAAGAAGGGAAAATCGTCGAATCACTGCTCCCGCCGCCTTTAGTGTCAGACTCTTACTGACTAAAAACCATTTCGTTCCTTCTCCTGCACGTCGAGCTGGAGCGCCGGTAACCTATTAGGTCCTTCGCGGCTCCGTATCGGCATCAGCCCTATTGGGCCCCATCCGTGGTGGTCTGAAGGCTCTTTGTTCGCTTACTCTGGATTCTAATTCCGATCGATCGACATTGGTATTGCGAAATTTCGTACTCTTGAGTCGCAACACTAGCGCCCATAGCATCCGTATCGCGTGGATATTGAATGAACTAAATGGTATTGAGTTTGTCTTTATATTCCGTACTCTGAATGCTATTGTAACAGCTACGATTGTGGTTGTATAGTTTTGACATTGAATAATTATTGAGATTGTATTGGATTGAAATTGCATTGACATTGAGATTGGTTTCAAGAGTAAGCACCCTGGTTCTGACCGGGCGGCGAGCCACCCATGCTCGCCGTCCGCAGGCTCGCACTGACTTAGGTGATAGGATACGTTTTATTACAATTAAATGCTCCCTCCGGCCACCGTCATGAGAAGACCCAAGTATATCGAAAATAAAAAAAAACTTTGCCACATCCGAGAAACAGACTCAAGCACGGCTCATGCACGGCTCCAACCCAGCAATATCATTTTCATTTAAATATTAACTTTAAATCGTACGTCGTATGACATATTTCCTAACGTCATCAGTATAAAAGAGTTGTTAGCGCGCCGCCCGCGTGCCGACGACGCCTCGGTTACAACCATTACAACCTTTTTGTATTGTTTACAAAGTAAAAGCGCTGCGCCGGAGCCGTACTTGAGCCGTGCCGTAGCCATCAGACCACCACAGATGGGGCCCAATAGGGCCGATGCCGATTCGGAGTCGCGGAGAACCTAACGCGTAACCGGGGCTCCGGCTCGACGTGCAGGAGAAGGAACGGGGTGGTTTTTAGTCAGTAAGAATCTGACACTCCCTTCCGCCTCACCCAGGCGGGAGCAGTCATTCGATGAAATTCCCCCCTTAAAAAAAAAACCCGTGATTGTTAAGTGTGTACCCTTTATTCAGCAGTCACCTAACGAAGCAGACACAAAAGACATCTTTTTTTTATGGCATAAGCCGGTAATCGAGCAGACGGATCACCTGTTGGTAAGCAATCGGCGTCGCCCGTGGACACCTGGAACACCGGAGGCGTAACAAGTGCGTTACCGGCCTTTTGGGGATTAGGAGTTTGAGGATCGTTGGGAATTCAGGGATTGGGGAGATTTTCAAATTCAAATTCAAATCATTTATTGCGAATATAGGTCAAGTTAGTGTAGATGTTACAGTAGTTATTATAAAATAATTTGATCAGCTACATTCTGCCAATTAGCATGCAATACTTTTTGTGAATTACAATTACAATTTATTATTTATTACTTACATTATTTGCATTAGTCATAAGAAAATATTAATTACAATTATAATTTATTATTTATTGATTACATTGTTTAAATTAGTCATAAGAAAATATTAATTACAATTATAATTTATTATTTATTAATTACATTGTTTAAATTAGTCATAAGAAAATATTAATTACAATTATAATTTGTCATTTATTTGGGATGGGGAGGGTAATTAGGCTGACTAATATTATTAATATGTGCGAAAGTTTGTATTCTATGTGACTGCCTCGTTGGCCGAGTGGTCGCAAGGGCGATTGCCGGGCAAGGGGTTCGATTCCCGGATCGGGCAAAGTATTACTATAATTTAAAAAAATCTCAGTGGTAGCACGGAGTCTGGAATTGTGCTCGGTATATGGTAATAGGCTCACCCCCTAGTACGTGGGACTCATAACATAAATAGTAAAAAGTGGGTGTTACATTGTACAGCAGTGGCATAATGTGCACCTCTGCCTAACCCTTGGGGGATAAAAGGCGTAATGCTATGTTATGTTTGTATGTGTGTTTGTTCCTCAATCACGTCATAACGGCTGAAGGGATCGGTATGAAATTTGGAATAGGGATAGATTATGTTCTGGAATAACACACAGGCTACTTATTACTGTATTAAATTTGTTGTCCTCAAGGTTATTTTATTTTCCGTCTCCTTGACCAAATATTGGTATTACATTGTTCTCACATTATTGAACTCAACGGAAGAATGTACCCAAAAATTGTATTGTGAACATCATTGAAAATGAGTAACCTATGGAGTTTCTTGCTCGTTCTTCTCCATAGGAATCTACACTTTGGAACGAGCAAATAGCTTCACTAGAGGACTGACCTACAGACTGACATTTTTCTTATTATTTAATATTTAAATATTTTGTTTTGCCTTCCTGGTCTAATTGAAATTAATGATTTTGACTTTGACTTTATCCCATGGCAACGCGGGCAGAAGCTACTAATTTTAGTCTAACTAATTTTAGTCTATATTCCACAGGCTCTAACACAGGACATCCTAACCCTTCCAGTGGGTATAGCCATTACATCAGTGGCCATATTCCTATTCTTCATCAGTTGCATGGGACTCCGCGGCGCCATCACAAGGTCACCCTTCTTATTGTTCATGGTAAGTACAATTCAAACTTTTTTTATAGCATAAGCCGGTAAACGAGCAGACGGATCACCTGATGGTAAGCAATCGGCCGCCCATGGACACCTGGAACACCAGAGGCGTTACAAGTGAGTTACCGGCCTTTTGGGAATTTGAACATTGTGGAGGATTCAGGGATTCGGGTGACTAGGGAGGGGTAATTGGGCCTCCGGTAACCTCATACACACGACGAAACACAACACAAGCGTTGTTTCACGTCGGTTTTCTGTGAGGCCGTATCACTCCGGTCGAGCCGTGCCGAAGCATGGCTCTCCCACACTTGTTTTTATATGATAGCAAGCTAAAAGAGCAGACAGATCACCTGTGGGCTTACCCTTGAATCCAATTCTGATCGATCGACATTGATATTGTGAAACGTACTCTTGAGGTGCAACACTAGCTCCCATTGTATCCGTATTGCCTGGATATTGAATGAACTAAATGGTATTGAGTTTGGCTTTATATTCCGTACTCTGAATGCTATTGTAACAGCTACGATTGTGGTTGTATACTGTTGACATTGAATAATTATTGAGTTTTCATTGAATTGCCATTGAGATCGGTTTCAAGAGTAAGCACTCTGATGGTTAAGTAAAATCGCGAGTTACTCACGTGAATTTACTGAGAAAAGCTCTACTAGTTTCGAACCACAGAGGAGTTCTTCCTCATGAGCAGCGTGCGCGACTTCGCTGCGACCGCGCATGCTGCACTTAATTTAGTATGTCTCACGATCGTTATAATAAAAACACCCTGATGATAAGCGATCGGCGTCGTACTATTTTAACCAATTAATATACTACTCCCTGATGTTCTGTTCCAGTACTCCGCGCTGGTTCTACTGCTGTTGCTACTGGAATGCGCACTGCTATATTACTTCTCAAGCAATCTGGTCGAAGTAAGTGAAAAATATCTTACCTACTCATCATAATACAAAGAGCCATCAGACCACCACGGATAGGGCCCAATAGGTCTGATGCCGATACGGAGCCGCGGAGAACTTAACGGGTTACCGGGGTCCGGCTCGAAGTGCAGGAGTAGGAACGAGGTGGTTTTTAGTCAGTAAGAGTCTGACACTTCTTCTCGCCTCACCCGGAAGTAGTCATTCGATGATTTTCCCCCCTTAAAAATAAAAAATCATCATAATAAATAAAATAATATCCAACGATGAATATTTGCATAGCATAATCAAGTAGCCAAGATTATCCATCAATTGCTTTACACTATCGACTTGTTGAGTCTGAGGTACCGTACTACAAGTATGTGCCCGACCCAGTTCTGGAAAATGACCATATCACATTGTACTGGGACCGGTCTATCCTTACTGACAGGACTATTGTAGCCAATAAACCTGACATAGTGGTGATAGACAAGTGCGCCGCACGATGATAATCGACGTCACCATTCCCCATGACGAGAACCTCGTGAAAGCTGAGAAAGATAAACAAATAAAATATCTAGAATTAGCTTACGAGGTTGTCGACATGTGGAGTGTGGATTCGGCTATCATTGTGCCGATAGTCGTGTCGGCTAATAGGTTAATCCCTAAAAGCCTCAACATCCATCTCAGAAGGTGTGTGGTATGAGGCGTTAGGTGGATGGATCAAGGGCCTGATACAAAAGGCAGTTCTCCTAGACACGGCACGTATCGTGAGGAGGTTTCTGTCTCTGGAGCCCTAACCACCGGTAGCTTGGACCATGCTCCCGCTACTGGCTATTAAAAAAGTAATAAAATAGCCTTTATTGCTGTTTCTTATCAAATATCTAGTACTTAATTATTTTTTACATTACTAATTTATAAAGCCCAATTCATTTTTCAAACAAAAATATGTTGTTAAAAACCACGACGCTAATGGCATTGGTAGTAAGATAAATACTCTATGCTCGCTCGCTCACTTCCAACCTCGCGATGTGTAGTCATTGAGGGGAGGACTGTGGGAGGCAGTGGACAGTACATGGCTATACGCATGATGACGAAGTTAAATTTAAGCTTGAATAAAACGACTACCTCATTGGCCTAGTGGGCGGTGTGCCCACCACCACAGATGGGGCCCAATAGGGCTGTTGCCGATTCGGAGTCGCGGAGAACCTAACGGGTTACCGGGGCTCCGGCTCGACGTGCAGGAGAAGGAACGGGGTGGTTTTTAGTCAGTAAGAGTCTGACACTCCCTCCCGCCTCACCCAGGCGGGAGCAGTCATTCGATGATTTTCCCCCCTTAAAAAAAAAAAAAAAGTGGGCGGTGTGCGACAGCCAAGGGGTCTCGGGTTCGATTCCAGGGTCGGGGAAAGGATAACTGGTTTTTTTTTAAATCTCAGACGTAGCCCAGAGTCTGGAATTGTCTCCGGTATATGGCAATAGACTGACCCCCTATTCCATGGTGAAAAGTGGGTGTTACTTTGTACAGTGGCATTAATGCCGGAATACTGAAACGTTACTCCATTTTAAATCGTGCTTAAACATCGTGCCATCTCTCATCTCATTTCACAAAGAATTAGTGGAGACAGAACTATACTTAGGCGTATAACTTAAAATTGAGTAACGTTTCAGAATTCGGGAATAAGTGCCGTAAAGTGCACCTCTGCCAACTCCTTCGGGGATAAAAGCCGTGATGTTATGTTATAAAACGACTTCTGGTTATTTTTTACAGAAAGGACTATACAAAGATGATGGACTGTGGACTCACGCCATGCGACTCGCATTCAGATGCTGTGAACACAAGTATGCCAGTCATCATTTATACTACACTTCATTCAGTTTGTCTCCTCTGAGAAAATAAATCAAAGTCAAAGCATTTCATTCAATTAAACTATAATTTGGTACTTATAGACGCAACAAATACGAAAAAAATAACAGTCAGCCAGTTATTGAAGCTAGCTTCCAATATGTAGATTCGAGTGGAGAAGAACGATAGAGAAACTCAATTTTTTTTATGGTATAAGCCGGTAAACTAGCATACGGATCACCTGATGGTAAGCAATCGGCGTCGCCCATGGACACCTGGAACGTTAGAGGCGTTACAAGTGCGTTAACGGCCTTTTGGGGATTAGGAGTTTGAGAATCGTTGGGGATTCAGGAATTGGGGAGATTGGGGAAGGGGAGGGTAATCGGGCCTCCGGTAACCTCACTCACACGACGAAACACAACGCAAGCGTTGCTTCACGTCGGTTTTCTGCTCGGCTGTGGTATCACTCCGGTCGAGCCGGCCCATTCGTGGCGAAGCATGGCTCTCCCACACTTTCATTTATTACTCTTTCAAAAAACGATGTCTTTGATATAATTGAAGTACCTATGTGACTTATTTTACATATTAACTAATTATTATTGTTTCCATAGCACTTCAATACCAGAAACAAGGAAACCTCCATGGTCATGCTGTGGCCCAGACTTGTACCCAGACAACTGTACCACTGCACTCATGTTCCAGAAGGTAAGACCAATATTCCAATTAAATCACCCAACATACCACCCACTTCAACCCAATTTAGTAACAAGCAAGTCACCCACTCTTACCCATCCTAGTCATAAGTCACTTTTACCCATCGTGGGCATAAGATAATAAGGGAAAATATTAATGGTTCCGAAAAACAAATTAATCTCCAGAGATCTAACTATAAAAATGGATCTTCGAATAACAAAACTAAACTTCCGAATAGAATATTGAACCTCCGACAAAATTACTAAGTTACCGACAACAGACGTTTTAGGTTAGGTTAGGTTAGTATTGTAGCAATAAACAGTCATGTAAAGTAGTCGGAAAGTTAGTATTTTTGGCAGTAGATTTATTATTTTCAGTAAGGAAAATTCTTCTTTTCTTGTCGGAGCTTTTATTACTACCCGATAATAAGCAATTCATGCAGAGATTGAGTCACTGTCCAGTGACACACGTACGCTGGTATCGTCATGAGCTAATGTTGACATGTAAACAGTGACTCGTGTAGTGTAGAGATTTTCCAGTCAACTGATGGTAGCAAGGTTCACTGTCCAGTGACACAGGTACGCTGGTATCGTCATGAGCTAATGTTGAGATGTAAACAGTGACTCGTGTAGTGTAGAGATTTTCCAGTCAACTGATGGTAGCGAGGTTCACTGTCCAGTGACACACGTACGCTGGTATCGTCATGAGCTAATGTTAACATGTAAACAGTGACTCGTGTAGTGTAGAGATTGTCCAGTCAACTCATGGTAGCGAGGTTCACTGTCCACTGACACACGTACGCTGGTATCGCCATGAGCTAATGTTGACATGTAAATAGTGACCCGTGTAGTGTAGACTGTAGAGATTGTCCAGTCAACTGATGGTATCGAGGTTCACTGTCCAGTGACACACGTGCGCTGGTATCGTCATGAGCTAAGGTCGACATGTAAACAGTGACTCGTGTAATATAGAGATTGTCCCGTCAACTGATGGTAACGAGGTTCACTATTCAGTGACACCGTACGCTGGTATCGCCATGAGATAATGTTGACATGTAAACAGTGACTCGTGTAGTGTAGAGATTTTCCAGTCAACTGATGGTAGCGAGGTTCACTGTCCACTGACACACGTGCGCTGGTATCGTCATGAGCTAATGTTGACATGTAAACAGTGACTCGTGTAGTGTAGAGGTTGTCCAGTCAACTGACGGTATCGAGGTTCACTGTCCAGTGACACCCGTGCACTGGTATCGTCATGAGCTAAGGTCGACATGTAAACAGTGACTCGTGTAGTGTAGAGATTATCCCGTCAACTGATGGTAACGAGGTTCACTGTTCAGTGACACCGTACGCTGGTATCGCCATGAGATAATGTTGACATGTAAACAGTGACTCGTGTAGTGTAGAGATTGTCCAGTCAACTGATGGTAGCGAGGTTCACTGTCCAGTGACACACGTACGCTGGTATCATCATGAGCTAATGTTGACATGTAAACAGCGACTCGTGTAGTGTAGAGATTGTCCAGTCAACTGATGGTAGCGAGGTTCACTATCCAGTGACACACTTACGCTGGTATCGCCATGAGCTAATGTTGACATGTGAACAGTGACTCGTGTAGTGTAGAGATTTTCCAGTCAACTGATGGTAGCGAGGTTCACTGTCCAGTGACACACGTGCGCTGGTATCGTCATGAGCTAATGTTGACATGTAAACAGTGACTCGTGTGGTGTAGAGATTGTCCAGTCAATTAATGTTATTGAGGTTCACTGTCAACTGACACACGTACGCTGGTATCGTCATTAGCTAATGTTAACATGTAAACAGTGACTCGTGTAGAATAGAGATTTTCCAGTCAACTGATGGTAGCGAGGTTCACTGTTCAGTGACACACGTACGCTGGTATCGTCATGAGCTAATGTTGACATGTGAACAGTGACTCGTGTAGTGTAGAGATTTTCCAGTCAACTGATGGTAACGAGGTTCACTGTCTAATGACACACTTACGCTCTGGTATAGTTTTGAGCTAACATCTTTGTTTCAGGATTGTCACGCATCAATAGTGAACTGGCTGGACCGATACCAGTTGCCGGTATACACGTCTCTGGCAGTATTTCACGTTGCAATGGCGACCTGTGCTATCATACGACGATCGAGTTCTACATCTCAATCTCTTAGCTAGCGGTCGCAACGGCGCGTTAGCGGTGAGTTCATTTTTCATTAATAGGGTAGATGCCTAATGTGTATTTAATGTCTGGTAGATTATTTTAAATCATTAGACACGTATTTTTAATTTTCTTACAGAAACGAATACTTTCGACGATATATTGATTTGAAATGTCGCGTGACGTCACTTCTATGTACATTTTATTCGTAGAAATGACGTTTCAGCCCCCACTCCTAAACTTTGATTCGTTTTATCTAAGTATTGTTTTATTATACGACAAAATTAAAAAATACGTGTCTAATATTTTTTCATTACCTAACTTACGGACTAATTATATTTTTAATTTTCATACCCTGTCATCATCCCAATTATTACATACATACATAACATCACGCCTTTTATCCCCGAAGGGTAGGCAGAGGTACACATTACGGCACTTAATGCCACTGTACAATGTAACACTTTTCACTATTTATGTTATGAGTCCCATGTAATAGGGGGTGAGCGTGTTGCCATATACCGGGCACAATTCCAGACTCCGTGCTACTACTGAGATTTGTTTAAATCCCAGTAATACTTTGTCCAACCCGGGAATCGAACCCGACCCCTCGGCCAATGAGGTAGTCCCATATGACCTCCGAGGAAAAATAGGGGGAACAATGCCTTTAATATAAAATAAATAAGCAAGTTATGATTTGATATCAAAAGTTGAGCTAAAACATCTATTTATAAATAATCTATCTACCTTTTGTACCTTTAGTCTTAATTCACTCTGTCTCCTGCAGTAATCACCGAGGGAAGTGGAAACTGTCATTTTTTTTCTTCTCCTCTTATAATATTATCTTCTGATTCACTTCGTTGCGGGAACCAAGACAGTTATTCATGTCCCTGGGACGCGCTGGACTTCAGTGTTCCGGTGTTTTCATGGTTGTATCTACTGTAGATCCTGGCTTACAGGAGTTGCAGCGGTTTTGGGAGGTTGTGGCAGGCTTGTCCCTTAAAAAAAATCCATCTACCTTCTTAATATAAAAATATCAAGCGGAGGCCCTAGTACCAATCTCCACAATCCTCGAGTCCCCAACAATCCTCAAATTCCTAATCCCACACTTGTAACGCCTTTGGTATTTCGGGTGTCCTTAAGTGACGCTGATCGCTTATCATCAGGTCATACGTCTGCTCGTTTACCGTAAAATAAATCTTATTTATGCTTCTTTTACAGCGTCACCACAACCAGAACCGTCAGAGGTTCCGAGGATACGACCTGGATGGAGTACCCGCGTGGCCCCGACAGTGGAGCCATCTAACGAAGACGTTATAATGCTAGTCGTAGGCAGAGCCAGGCTCGGTTGGGTAGATAAATAACTTTAGTGACTATGCTGGGTAGAAACTCGTGACTAGTCTGGGTAGAATAGCGAAGTTTGTGACTAGCCTGGGTAGTGAAGAGACATGTGATTTTTCTGGATAAAAGAACGTGTCTAATGTTTTATATTAATCTACTATTATATTAATTTTTATCTTTTAGTTAGAGTGTATGTTAAGTTGTACAATGTACATATTATTATTTATTTTCCCTTTCCTTATGTTGATAATACCGAGTTAAGCTTCATTATGTTGTTTCAAAGTTTATGAGGCAGCTTAATAATGTTTCATATTATTTGTTAACCAATTATTCGACTTGTTTTAATAGAATATTTCATTATTAATTATAGATTTTGTGTCGAAAAAGAAATCTAAGTACTAGACGGACATTAAACTACCGTATTGGGTACATATTCAGCATAAATAGGTATAAGAACAGGTATCTAATGCTCAATAAAAATATTTTAGCCTACATTTTGAAGATTTTATTTTTTGATAAACGAACACGACAACAGAAATTCAGAATTCGGTGCACCCAACCAATAAGATGAAAATCACAATAATACATTGACATTATTTGCCCAAGTCGAAATCGAACCTTGCTTGACTACTATGGTATTAACTTCAGGTAGCAATAAATACAATAGTTTCAGTTTTCTACCGGATACATTTCGGTGAGTGTGCGGAGGAATTCCACAACTTGATTCTCCCTAGTCCCTTCCATCATCGTACCACAAGACAATCGGCGAAGCGTCACCGATTCATGGTAGATGTCCCACCCACACGCACGGAGCGCTTCGCATCAAGCTTCCTTGTGCGTACTGCTAAGGAGTGGAATTCTTTGCCAGAGTCTGTGTTTCCTGAAGGGTATAACCTGGGTGTCTTCAAGGCCCGAGTGAATAGGTTGCCTATGGGACAACGTGCTCCATCGTAGACCGCATGATCGCTTACCACCAGGCGAGATAGAGGTCAAATGTCGACCCATCAAGTATTAAAAAAAAAACATAAAAATAAACCTTCAAGAAAAGAGCGTATTCCTTTTTAAAAGGCCGGCAACGCACATGTGACTCCTCTGATGTTGCGGGTGTCCATGGGCGGCGCTGATCGCTTACCATCAGGTGATCCGTCTACTCGTTTACTTCCTATTCCATAAAAAAATAACAACAAAAATATCCATATAGAATAAATTACAGTATTATATAAGTGTGGGAGAGCCGTGCTTCGGCACAAATGGGCCGGCTCGACCGGAGTAATACCACGGCCGAGCAGAAAACCGACGTGAAACAACGCTTGCGTTGTGTTTCGTCGTGTAAGTGGGGTTACAGGAAGCCCAATTACCCCATTCCCTAGTCCCCGTCTACCGAATCCCCGAAACCTCAATCCTTAAATTGTCAATTCCCAAAAGGCCGGTAACGCACTTGTAACGCCTTGGTGTTTCGAGTGTCCAAGAGCGGCGCCGATTCCTTACCATCAGGTGATCCGTCTGCTCGTTTACCGGCTTATGCTATAAAAAAAAATATCCATATACAATAATACACATTATATTATATAAAGCAGTACAAAGTATCGATTACATTTGACCCGATACGTAACACAACACAATCGCGTGTCATATAACTGCACTATTGAAACTAGGACACGTGGGGTGACTGGAACTTATACCAACTCGTCAAAGTTTTGTGATTAGCCCGGAGTTTAGTGATAACGAATAGGGCCACTAACAAAAGCCTTTTTGTTTTGGTAGGTAAGTAGGTAGATTATTTTTCTGAAACAAATTGCTTTAAAAAAGTAGGTAGCCATAATTTCACACATATTTATTTTAACTAAAATCGCGGGTTTCACACGTGAATTGCGTTACTCACGCAGTTACGACCGCACACGCTGCTCATGAGGAAGAACCCCTCTGTGGTTCGAAACTAGTAGAGCTTTTCTCAGTATATCACGTGAGTAACCCGCGATTTTAGTTAATTTATAGTTAGAGAGATGACGACCAAAATTTTTGTCTCATAGCAATACGGCAAAAACCGCCTCAAATCGATAGATACGATTATCCTGAACTCGAAAATACTAATATCAGACATTTTCCGCGTAGCGTTTGATCTGACCACAAAAACACCAGATAAAAAAATGTCTCATAGCAATACGTCTGAAAACCTTTTTTATTAGTAAATTTTGGTTATTTGATGCGAACAAAACAATTTTCAGACGGAAATGTGAACGCATTAATTAAATATTGAGACCGTTTTGAAAATGTTAACAAATTTCACCGATCGGTATCATGGCAATATGTCTGAAAATTGTTGGGATGATAAAATAAGTTGTCCACATGTGCAAAAAATGTATATCAGACAAAATAAGTGTAGCACCTTCTCTATCAGACAACTTTTCGATATTTAGATATTTTTAACACAGCAGAAATGGCCTCCCACGCAGTTGCTACACTTTCGACCGTTACTACACACCTAGTCGGGTTCAGAATCATACAATCTAACGATTTTATAGGGTTTTTGCTATATTGCTATGAGACATGGTTTTAATAATATATAATAATAATAAATAAATAATTTTTTCAAAAAAAAAATATAACAGAAATTTCGTATGTCTTAATTCTATATTCTTATTGCTATGTTATTCCATGTGCCTGAACTAGGTTTGAAACCTGTACCTCAGGCAATAAAAACCGCTTAGCATAAAGAACTTAAGGTCTAATATTAACAATAATTATATAATCATTCTTATATTAAATTATTTGATTACTCAAATTTTACCTATATATAGAAATGTATACCTAATCACTTAATAAATTAACTTGTTTCTAATTTTATTTACATACAGTCAGCAAAAATTCGGTCTGGTCATAAGTCAGTTGTTGCAAATATGTGCTGACACGTTTTTTTCATTGATAGCAATTCAAGTTGTAAATACAAAGTTGCTTATTTAGCCTATTATATAAGTAGGGTCCTAGAAAACTATAGAATTTATTACTGTACATAAATTTTGAGTTTTGGTCGTCATACATACATACATACATAACTTCACGCCTGTCTCCCATGGGGGTAGGCAGAGACTAAGGAACGCCAATTACTACGATTCTTACATACCTCTTTCGCTTCATTAACAGTCATCAATCTTTTCATGCATGCTCGTCGGTTAAGGGTACTTTTAATTTGGCCCTTCTTTAATATATCGCCAATCTGGTCACTATATGTCCGTCTAGGGCGCCCTCTACCGACGGCCCCATTCATATCCGCTCTGTATACTTCCTTCGTTACTCTACTTTCATCCATCCTTTCTACATGTCCAAACCAGCGTAACATTCCCTTTTCAATCCTTGTCACTACATCATCTTTCAATCCACACCTTTCTCTAATAATACTATTTTTCACTCGATCACTCAATTTTAGTCCACACATACTTCTTAGGGCTCTCATTTCCACCGCATTAATCCTGCTTTCATGCTTCTTCTGCCACACCCATGATTCACTACCATACATAAGCGTTGGTGTCAATACACACTGCATTACAGCAAGTCGAGCTTTGCTGGATATTATTTTACTCGACATGACAGAGTGTAAAGCACCATTAACACGTTAAACGCCATGGCAGTCACCGGTGACCGACATTAGCGGAGGATTTGCCTTCAATAGTTTTTTATTGGCAGCCAATGCCTTAACACTATTTCCCGCTTTCACTCTCCTTTCAATATCCCCGTCACACTTTCCATCTCTCGTAAATAGTGATCCCAGATACACAAATTCATTCAGTTGTTCCAATTTTTCATCACCTATCATTCATTTTGGTCGTCATCTCTCGTACTATTAGTATGTCTCACGATAGTTATTATAAAAACATATTTATTTAATGTATTTTTGCTTTTTGTACTGAAATATAAGTATAATTTTACTACCTCGTTGGCTGAACGAACGTAAGTGCGACTGCCGGACAAGGAGTCTCGGGTTCGATTCCCGGGTCGGGCAAAGTATTACTGGGTTTAAAAAAAATAACTCAGTAATAGCATGGAGTCCGGAAATGTGCCCCGTTATATGGCAATAGGCCCCTATTACTTGGGACTTGTAACATGAATAGTGAAAAGTGGGTGTTACATTGCATAATGTGCACCTCTGCCTACCCCTTTGGAGATAGAAGGCGAGATGTTTATTTATTTATTTATTTATCATTTCATGTACTTACACCACACAGACAATATTACAAAGGACAACACATTATTATTGTTATGTTATGTGTTTTAGTGTAAATGTCCATATTGTGTCATTTGACGAATGCATGCCTCCTTCACGAAGATTAGTCCACGGAATATTCTATATTCCGTGGATTAGTCAGCCAACAAAAATGACAAATGCTTGCATTTGCAGTTAAGATGATATCGGACAGTTCACTCGAGTGAACATTGTCGTCAGTCAATGTTTCAATAATCTGTGATTCCATGCTCAGACGACTTTAGTGGAACGACAAAGAAATGAACGTTCATTCATTGATTTATAATATTTATTTATTTATGTACACACATACAACATAAAGGACAATACATACATAAAATTAAAATACAATGGTACCACTTATTCCTATTGGAATTTCTGCCTGTGGACCTGGGGCAGGAAAAGTAATAATAATATAATGACACAGTGTGTAGTAGTAACAAATAGAAAGTTGAGTTAGAAAACAGTTAGTTGACTTAAAACTAAATAGGTAAAAAAGCAAACAAAGACATCCAATTAATAAATAAATACATACAAAATATAAACTATACATCTAAATAAAGAAATTTACATATCAGGAGGAAAGGTAGTGTTGTCTTACTCGTTTTTTAAAGATATTTAAAGACTCAGCGTCCCGAATGTTAGGCGGGAGCGAATTCCACAGTCTTATTGTAGCAACAGAAAAGGAGTAGGCGTAGACATCGGTATTATGGGGCTCGATTTTAAGATTACATTTAAGGTGTGAACGAGATAGGACTTCAAGAGGACGAACCAAGGAGAAACCAAGATGAAATCGCCAACCCGCATTGAGCAAGCGTGGTGATTAATGCTCAAACCTTCTCCGTGTGAGAAGAAGCCTTTGATCAGGAGTGGGCACTTATAGGCTGTTGATGTGATGTGACTTCTTCCTGCCATATTATGAAGAGGAAATGAAAGAACATTTTAGTTATAATATGAATATGAGCTTGGTTTGCTGTCAAACTTCTTTTGATCTTCCATCAAAATGCCAGTCAGGTACTGGATGCGGAGTGTTTCATGAAATACTACAGCGTCTTTAACCTGGAAAATAAAATAACTTTTAACGTCGTTGATATAATATGATGTTTTATTATAAAACACTGTAAAATTTTTCATGAAGTATTGTAACTTTCGTGAGACATACTAAATAAATTATTATGTTTTCGGGTTATTCACGTAATTATTCGACGAGGAACTCGAGTAGTTTCAAGCCATGCTAGAGGCTCATTTGCGTCGACCCGGGTTTCGAACCCAGCAGCTACCGGAGGGCGAGTCTAGCGTGCCAACAGTGTCACGCGCGCCGCCGTCGCCGATACCATGAATAGAGGAAAGTGCGCGTGAATCACGGCAGAGGGCGCACTGAGGCCGCAGACTCGAGTAGCTAGTAGCAGCGCGACAGTCGCCGCGTCGCGGGTCGCGAAATGCTGCTCATGAATATGACCCTCTAGCATGGCTTGAAACTAGTTGAGTTCCTCGTCGAATTATTACGTGAGTAAGCCGAAAACATAATAATTTGTTCATGAAGTATTGTTATGTTACAGGATTGTTCAAGTATCATGCAGATTGTTGCAGATTGTTGGCCGTGTGGTCGCAAGTGCGACTGCCGGGCAAGGGGTTTCGGGTTCGATTCCCGGGTCGGGCAAAGTATTACTGGGCTTTTTAAAAATCTCAAGTTTATCAAGAAATTAAAAAGAAAATCCGCTAGCGGCTCCGTTTGTTTGCTCTAGTGATATTTAGATACTGCTCATTTCAATTCCATAAGAATGTATACTATATATGTATATAAAAATGATACTCGGGTCCCGTTGTCACGCCATAACTTAACCGATTTGGCTGATTTGTTTTTTGTTGTGTTTGTTATTGTCAGGAGAAGGTTCTTATGACAGAAAAAAATCTGAAAACATTATGGGAACGGTCGAAGTCGAGGGTAACAGCTAGTCTCTAAATAAAATCCAATCATAAGCGTTTCCTCGAAAGAAAAGAACTCTCTGGAAGTCGACTTACTGCCACTGCTGTAGCCTTATTCTTATTGTTATCTTGAGCACCAGAAATATGTGTAAACAGCCTCGCTACTATGAAGTACAGGATCTCCACAAAGCTGATGAAACTTGCACCTAGGAACAAACCTGCTGCACCTCCAAAAGATACTGTAAAGTCATAAAAATATAGCATTATGACATAACATCACCTTTTATCCCCGAAGTGGTAGGCAGAGGTGTACAAAACGGCGCTTAATGTCACTGTATAATGTAACACCTACTTTTCACTATTTATGTTATGAGTTCCATGTAATAGGGGGTGAGCCTATTACCAGGCTCCGTGCTACTACTAAAAATTAAAAAAAAAACCAGTAATACTTTGCTCGACCCGGTAATTGAACCAGAGACCCCTTGTCCGGCAGTCGCACATGTGACCACTCAGCCAAAGAAGGTTATCAAGGTTTATAATATTATTTTTACAATTTCTACACAAGCAATGACTGCCTCGTTGGCCGAGTGATCGCAAGTGCGACTGCCGGGAAAGGGGTTTCGGGTTCGATTCCCTGGTCGGACAAAGTAATACTGGGTTTATAAAAAAATCTCAGTTTTAGCACGGAGTCTGGAATTGCGCCCGGTATATGGCAATAGGCTCACCCCACATGGGACTCATAACGTAAATAGTGAAAAGTGGGTGTTACGTTGTACAATGGCATAATGTGCACCTCTACTTACTCCTTCGAATAAAAAGCGTTATGTAATGCAATGTATTAGGTCCCATTTGGGCGCCATAAAATCGTAATGGCGCCTGACTGGGACTCATCATTTTGTGATTTGATTCTTTTTATTTGTAAACTTGTAATGATCGTACTTAGCTTTCCTGGTCACGAACTAAATTATCAATTTCAGTAAAATGGCATTTCATTTTATTGTAGGTAATGTAAATTATTCAAAGGTTGCTTAGTTAAACCATACCTTGGCTCATAATATTTTTAATGATCTGTATTTAAAATTGTGTGTCGTGTTCGCCCGGAGTTCGAAACCTACCAACGGCAAGTACCAATGTGACTTTTTCCGAGTTATATGTACTCTCTAAGATTATTTAGACATCACTGACAAATGGTGAAACACTTCTATTTTCTAATTATATGTTTGAAAACGCAAACCCGCACGCCAATGAGCAGGCGCGAGGCCGGAACAACAATTTGTGGATCACACAAAGAGTTGTTCATATATATCAACATATATCAGCGCCAGGTGGCGTTGTAAAGAAAATACACTCAGTGAGACGCTCGACAAACATTTTATAAAAATAATTAATTAACGTTAGTGAATAATCCAAAAGTGTACAAATATAAGATCATAGTGATATAAAGAACATAGCAAGCAGTAATATAAAGGCAGTGTATAACTTGAAACCAGTAAAACCAATTAATTATTTAACTTAACGTACAAAACTCAAAATACCTGCGTTATTAAAAAAGCAAATTAAACATTGTGAAACTTAAAACATGATCATGTGTTAATATGATATAAATGTATAGTATGGTGAACAGATTAACAAATGGAAGTTACTAGCTACGTGTACGTAAAGTGAAATCTCAAAACAGGAGTAAGACAGCGCCATCTGTTATCGAGAACTTAAATTCCAAAATTAGTACCGAGTAACGACTAAAAGAGGGCACTCTCTAGGACCTAAATAAATTTTATTATTTTTTATAATCAATAATTACATCGATTAAAGTGAAATATGGCGTTACTATGTGCTGGATGCCTACAAAAAATCTCTAAAACACAGCAGTTTCTCTCGTGCCCGCTATGTCACGAGAATTATGACTTAGAATGCGCTAATATCACTCCGCAAAAATTCAAATTAATGTCAAAGGCACAGAAAACATTATGGAATTGTCAGTCCTGCCGTTGCAAAACCCCAAAGTCGGATAACATTAACACACCAATACGACCTCAAAATTTTCCTTCCTCGTCGGTCAACAAACCCTCAACTGAGCCAATGCGACAAAATACAGTATCTAGCAATAAAAGCGATGCTGATAACTTCGACGATGAAAGCATCGTGGATAACACACAAACTCCAAACGAAAACCTGAAAAATTACAATATTAGTCTGCAAATATTGGATAAAATGTTAAATGATAAGATTATTAGTCTCAAAAACTATTTTGCTAATGACATTAAACGCATTATATCAGAGGAAATATCAAAATGTATGCTTGGATTGAATTCTGAAACCATGGAAAGTGCAAAAACACCCCCGACCCCCTTCAAGAGAATACGTCTATAATAATTTCTGAAATAAATAGTAAGATTTGTACTCTCGAAAGGGAAAATGAAAAGCTAAAACACGAACTTTTAGAGCTAAAAAACGTCTGCAAACTACCAAACATTGAGAACAAAATCTACGAAACCAAACTAAATGATACACGTAACAACGACAAGAAAATTGTCATATATGGTTTAAATGAATATCATTCGGAAACGGAAGAATATTTGCATTACAGAATTTCAACAATGATTCAGGAAATATGTGGCATAAATATCACAGGTTATGTGGAAGAAATAACCAGAATAGGTAGAAAGGGATATCGAAGACCTGTGATAGTCGAATTTTTAAGCAAAAGACTACCTAAGCATCTGCTCGAAAACCATCAATTGTTTCAAAACACAGGAATATCAATATCAGATTACCTTGATAGAGAAACTTTCCTCAAACGCAAGAAGCTAAGTGAAATCCTTACAGAAGCAAGGCGAAATGGACATCACGCCGTAATTAGGAAAAATAAATTACTAATTAATGGAAAGGAGGTTGATAAATCGCAGAACGAAAATTTATACACAAGTTACAATAATGAAACGTTGCCATATAATAACAGTGAGCATTATAATACAAATTTAAGCAACAGAACAATGATTCGCTCATCTCAGTCAGAAATTCAGCAATTACCAAACTATAAATCCAGGTCATATAATCATACAGAACATTCATTTCGCGAACAATTTTAAAATTTTATACCAGAATATACGTAGTATAAAAAACAAATACCACTTGCTACAGTCAATTATTGAGGAAGAGAAAGAAATTCACGTCTTATGTCTCACAGAAACCTGGATAACCGAAAAAAAGATAGATCTGTTGCATTTGGACGGGTATAGTGTCGCGTCAACCTACAACAGACAACAACACGAAGGCGGTGGTGTCTGTGTTTTAATTGAGGAGCACATCGACTTCATTGAGAGAACAGATATACTAGCCATGAGCATTGAGTATATATTCGAGGTATGTGCAATAGAATTAGTTAAAGAGAAAATAGTTATTATTGTTATGTATTGGCCCCAAAGAAACCGGGAATCTGACCTATTTTATAAAACTCTTGAAAATCTCTTGCAAACATTAATGATAAAAGATAGCAAAAAGAAAGTTATTTTGGGTGGTGATTTCAATGTTAATATTCTGGAGCAGTCATATAGTAAATTGATTCTTCTAAACTTATTGAGTAGCTATAACTTTGAACAACAAATAAAAGAACCAACTAGAGTTACTAACAATAGTGCTACTTGCATTGACCTCATATTTATTAACTTTAAAGATGCACTCACAACGTCTTTCAGGGAATATGGAATATCAGACCACAAGGGAATAATAGTTGCAATTTCAATCAAATTAAAAGACCAAATAACATGGCAAGTAATTAAGCGGTCATTTAATGAAAAAAATATCAATGCCTTTAAAGCTGAACTAAACAATGTTTTATGGGGAACTATATTAACGGAAGACAAATGCCTTAACGAAAATTTTGAAAAATTCCACGACACAATATTTAAGATACTTAACAACTGCATACCTAAAACTCGTGTAATATTGAAAACCAAACCTAGAAAACTACAATTAACGAAAGGATTAAAAATCTCTTGCAAAAACAAACGACTTCTAAAAATATTCGTTACGCAAAATAAAAATCAGAAAAACATTATAAATTATACGAAAAAACTCTCAAACTTTTTTGTAATAGTTACATTAGACTATTACAAAAAAGTAACAATATTACTAAAACAATGTGGCAAATCATAAAAGAAAAAACAAATAAAGTAATCATCAAAACAAAGAAAAACATTGGTTTGAAATTAAATAATAAACTTATATATGACCCACTAGTAGTTGCAAACAAATTCAATTACTTTTTCGTCAGGGTGGGGGGTGAACCAAGCTCTCTGAAAGGCCGCCCCACAATTACACCTTCTGATAAATCTATATATTTAAAACCAGTTGATCCGTACGAAATTCATAATATAATATGCAATCTTAAAAATAAAAACAGCTTCGGACACGATGATTTACCCCCAGTATTGATAAAGAAGTGCGTCAGCAACTTTGTTATGCCTCTTGTATTTCTAATTAATCAATCGTTTGCAGAGGGTAATTTTCCAAATAAATTAAAAATTTCCATAATCAAACCCATACTTAAAAAAGGTGACCCGACTGACTGCACAAATTATAGGCCTATAGCTCTTCTGCCAACCTTCTCAAAAATATTCGAAACAATGTCAAACCGTTTATACACCTACTGTGAAAAATATCAAATATTTGATGACAGTCAAAATGGTTTCCGCAAAGAACGATCAACTACATACGCGGTTTACAAATATATACAACATGTACTTAATATTATAAATGATCACAAATATGCAATCGGAATCCTTTTGGACATGAGCAAAGCTTACGATCGAGTCTCATTTAAAATCCTCTTAAATAAACTGGAAGGTATCGGTGTCAGAGGAATCGTTCATAGATGGTTTGAGTCATATTTACACAATCGAAGCCAGTACGTAGAAATTGAGCACCATAACTCCAAAAGTGGCAGAATCACCCAGGTAAGATCTCAAGTAATAGATGTACAGAATTCCATCCCGCAGGGAAGTGTGTTGGGGTGTTTGCTGTTTTTGATCTACATAAACGATCTACCAAAAGTAATTAATGCTACAAGTACCCTTTTTGCAGATGATATATCAATTGTACTTCCTTGTGAAAATGAACAAAATCTAAACAATACATTAAATTCTTTATTTGTAAATATAACTAGTTGGCTGAATGATCATAATTTGCAAGTAAATTTCACAAAAACAAAACTCATGCAGTTTAAACCCTACCAAAAACGAAACCTATCTATTGATTTTGCATTTAATAATGAGAGAATTGAAAGTACAAACAACTTTAAACTTTTGGGATTAAATATTGACAGTCACCTTAACTGGAAATCACACGCCCAGATCATAAGCAGCAAACTGTCAAAATTCACTTACGCTCTTTACCATCTAAAAACATCAACGGACAAAAAAACTGCCCTCACTGCATATTATGCATATGCGCACTCATGGATGCGCTATGGCATTGCACTATGGGGTAATAGTACTGACGCAGACGACATATTTAAACTCCAAAAGAAATGCATTCGCATTCTGGCCAATGTTGGGGGAACACATAGCTGTAGACCACACTTTAAAACACTCCGTGTCCTTACTTTGACTTCTCTGTACATATTGGATTTGAGCCTATTTGTTTACAAAAATATTAATCTTTTTAGTCGTAACCGTGACCACTATTCGCAAGACCGTCAATTAAGAAATAGAAATAACTTATCGCTTCCTACCTCCAACTTATCAATATTTCATAAAGGCCCCTATTGCATGTCAATAAAAATTTACAATAAAATACCAAGTAATATAAAAAAAGAAACAAAATTTTCAAAACTTTCAAAAGAAAACTTTATGAGTATCTCATCGATAAATGCTATTATAGTTTGCAAGAGTTTTTTGAGAATAAACAACAAAACTAAAAAAAATAAATAAAAATGAAATAATGGCTATAAAAAGGAAAATGATGGTAATGATAATGAATAAATAAAATTATGCAAATAAGGAGTTGGTAGATATGTTATGTAGAATATAAACGAAAATCAATTGAAGCAATTGTGGTAATACTTTAATAATATGTTATGTAAAATCTTTGAATGATATAGTGTTTATTATTAATTAATATAAATTGCAGCGCCCTTACAGGGTCATGTTGATACTGCTTAACCAAAATAATTTATGTATTATGTATAACACCTTGGTAACCACACATGAAGCAATAAAGACTTTGAATTTGAATTTGAATTTGAATCACCTGTTTTGGCACACTTTGTCAACATGTGTTTGACCAGGGGACAATACCCTGGCCTACTCAAGAAAGCCTTAATAAGACCTATATTTAAACAGGGAGTCCATACTGATTATTCCAACTATAGACCAATTGCTATCCTATCAGTAATTAATAAAATAGTAGAAAAAATTATCGTAGGTCAGGTCAGTGGGTTCCTGGAACAGCACACGTTAATTTCAGATACTCAGCACGGTTTCAGGTGCGGTCGCAGTACTGCAACAGCATTGGCAGGGTTCTCCGAATATATAAATGACAGGTTGGACCAGGGTCACCAAATTCTAGCTCTTTTTATAGATTATAAAAAGGCGTTCGATACGTTAGACCATGAGGTGCTGCTTCGGGCAATGGATGATTGTGGAATCAGGGGGCCCACTAATATTTGGTTCCGTACATACCTAAGCGAAAGAACTATTCAGACTAGTATAGCGGGTACCACAGGACGAGAAGCTGGGGTTGCTCTGGGCGTGCCGACCGGATCCGTGTTCGGGCCAGTTGGCTACATCATGCACGTGAACAGCGTTGCAAATGTAGTTAAAAAATGTCAAGTTTATATGTACGCTGATGATATGTGCTTACTATATTCCTCTAAAAACATACATGAAGCTAGAACCGTAATACAGGAGGATTTCATTAACATCACCAAATGGGCGCATGATAATGGAATTATCCTGAACGTAAACAAAACTAAAATAATCCACATACATTCACCTCACAATTTAGTAGCAAAAAGAATTAATAGTTTAGATATAGGTATACAAGGTCATACATATGAATGCTTGCATGCAAATAGTATTAGTTGTGTTTGTCAAAATATAGAATATGTTAAAACATTTAAATACCTGGGGCTGTGGGTGGACAGTAACGCTAACTGGCGGACGCATGTTGACACTGTGTGCACAAAGCTTAGAACAGTTTTGAGTAAGTTCTATGGAAAAAGAACCAACAGGTACATGGTTCCGACGTTGTACAACGATATTGATTTGTTAAGGCACATAAACAATACAATTAGTAAACAATCCCTAAAATATAAGCTAAAGACTGTGTTACTTACCGAATTTGCCAAAAATTTTAGTTAATGTTAATCTGCTTGTTAGCTGTTTATATAAATTATTTCACATAATTGTGTTTGTTAGTATAAGATAACACCGTTTTTGTTAAGGACAAGTTTGATCCGAGGTTTTGTTTGTTTAGTATGTAGGTATAGTAGTAAGTATAGTTAGTGTAAGGTACTTGTGAATATCGAGCGCTATTCCCGCCGTCAAACTGTCATAGCAGTTTGGTGGGTATATGTATTGTATTTTTTTTGTACAAAACCAATAAAGGATTAATTATTATTATATTATTATTATATATGTAGTGATGTAGTCAGCAGTCGGTTGCCCAACTACTGCGCCAACCTTGTAGTCATTGACTTACATGAGCTGCAAAGACTCACGTATACGTACAAATCAATAGCCTATAAGTGCCCACTGCTGAGCAAAGCTACTTCTCACACGAAGAAGATTTGAGCATTAATCACCACGCTTGCTCAATGCGGTTTGGCGAATTCAAACTTATAATTAGAAATTGTAAGTCCAGGTTTCCTCACGATGTTTTCCTTCACCGTTTGTCAGTGGTGTCTGAATAATCTTAGAAAGTACATTTATCTCGGAAAATGTCACATTGGTAATAGCCGTTGGTAGGTTTCGAACACAAACCATCATGTATGAGAAGTGGGCGTCTTAACCTCCGGGCCACCACGAAGAACACCCTGCGAAGACTGTTCTACATATTTTAGCAGGGTTAGAAGTCTAATTAATATTCATGAATAAACTTGCCAACGAGATCTTGGAAGTGGAACACGATCTCCCTGGTGTACCTGGTCTGAGGAGCTTGCACGGAGTACTTTATGGAGCCGTGAAGGTTGAATGGAGGGTTACCCCTGTAAATGAGACCTTATGTAGTGAGTATATAGGGTATAGTTCTGCTTATTTTGTTAGTCTTACGATTGTCATAACAATACGAGTTGTCGGTAGGTAGTTACAAAAAACTGTTATTTAATTTATTTAATATAGCTGTTGCCCGCGACTTCGTCCGCGTAGAATATTATTCCTGTTTTAAGTAAAATCGCGGGTTACCCACGTGAATATACTGAGAAAAGCTCTACTAGTTTCGAACTACAGAGGGGTTCTTCCTCATGAGCAGCGTGAGCGGTCGCGGCGACGTCGCGCAGCTAACCCGCGATTTTACTTAATTTAGTATGTCTCACGATAGTTATTACAAAAACATGATTCCTATTTTATCCCTTGGGAAAATCATCGAATGACTTCTCCCGCCTGAGTGAGGCGGGAGGGAGTGTCAGACTCTTACTGACTAAAAACCACCCCGTTCCTTCTCTTGCACGTCGAGCCGGAGCCCCGGTTACCCGTTAGGTTCTCCGCGACTCCGAATCGGCATCGGCCGTATTGGGCCCCATCTGTGGTGGTCTGATGGCTCTTTGAGGCGCGCGCGGAACGCGACGCGCCGTACGCTCGGGTTATTTTATCCCATGCGAGCATTTAATCGGGATAAAAGTGTCCTACCACCTTTGTTTTTGTTTTTTTGTTGACGGGGGGAAACCTTCAAAAGGCGCCTAGCTTTTTTGGGGAAAAAAGACTAGGGAGTGTGGGATTTTGACCTCACTAAAACCTCCCCGGTGGCCACCATCCGCATCCTACCACCTAAGTCAGCCCATACCCGTATACCAAATTCATAAAATCTTCCTATTCCATAAAAAAATAGTGGAAAATATAGTAAACTTACCAGACCTGTTCGTCAACAGTCATCTCCTTATAGTTGCAGTCCATGCACTGAGGGACACAGGAACACTTCTTGTCGTTGTTCCTCAACAGTTTGTGGGCGTTGTTGGCTAAGCACCACATGCCTTTTGGAGTACAGGGTGGACCACCTGGAGTGTGAAGAAGACTATAAGACCTCTGCCTCCAGCGGGGCGGCGACGGCGCGGGAGCGGCAGGATCTTATGCGTAAAATCAAATGGACTGGTTCTTGAAAACAGAGGCGCGCGGGCGTGCATCCGCCGCCGCTTCCCGTAAAATTTTAGGTAGCGGCATTAAGGCCACAACTTTTTCTTTTTAGAACAGATTCTTAAGGAAAACTAGAATAAGGTCGTGGTAGTCCATAGTTTAAGGTGCCCGCTACTCATGCATGAGGCTGCGGGTTCGAAACTTACCAACGACAAGTACCAATGTGACTTATTCCGAGTTATATGTACTTTCTAAAATTATTTAGACACCTCTGATTAATGGTGAAGGAAAACGTCGTGAAGAAATCTGGACTTATAATTCCTAATTATAAGTTTGAAATCGCCAACTCGCATTGAGCAAGCGTGGTGATTAATGCCTAAGCCTTCTCCGTGTGAGATCTTTGATCAGCAGTATATAGGCTCCACGACCCGCACTCTCATGCTTGAGAAGCGAGCGTCTTAAACCTCCGGGCCAGCACGATATATACCACATTACCAGAGGTCTAATCACCTCCCCCACACTCCAAGTAGTGTGACGACACACTTATGACTCCTCATGTTGCAGCGCAGATGTGCATGCGCGACGTTAATTGCTTACCATCAGGTGATCCGACTGCTCGTTCACGCGCTTAGGGCATGTACACAAAACTGCGATGCGACGTCGCATCTCAAAAGTGTGCGAGCTCCAACGCATCGCAAGAACTTGCGAATTGATTAGCATCGCGCATTGAAATCTTATCTTCCCAAAATCTCCTTCGTTTCTTTTTCCTGTATCTCCTATGCAATAACAGAAGTGCGCACTTCTTTTTACGATTCATGCCACGACCTAGTTTTCAATTTAAAATACGTTTAGTACGGTTGCCGGTCGTCGAAGGATTGGTCACCCTGGGAGACGCCTTGTCGTACGAAATCGCATCGCAGCAATTCGCATCTTAAATTTTTGTGTTGCGAATTCGCATTGCAGTTTTATGTACGAGCCCTGATCTCATAAATACAAAAGACTAGTGTTATTATTACCATCGTAAAAGTAGTAGAAAGGAACACAGTTACATAATTCTTTAGCCAGGTTACTCCTGCATGCGAGTCGACATGTGTTTGTACTGTGTACCTGTAAAGTAAAATAATACTACATGAACCTCCTGCTCAGTAGTGGTCGATGATACTATTCTTGGAAACGGTATTTCTATAAAGGGCGCAAAAGATCACCAGAACATAACATAACAATATAGCATCACGCCTTTTATCCCCGAAGGGGTGCAGAGGTGCACATTACAGCACTTAATGCCACTGTACAATGTAACCCCCTTCAACATTTACCTCTATGTTATGAGTCCCATGTAATAGGGGGTGAGCCTATTGCCATATACCGGGCACAATTCCAGACTCCGTGCTACTACTGAGATTTGTTTTTAAAATCCAATAATACTTTGCCCGACCCGGGAAACATGTTCCAAGAGAAGTTTTTGTGGAAGCTACTACAGGCTCGCACAAGAACAATTAATCCTTACTAAAAATATTATAAATCGGAAAGTGAGTTTGTTTGTTTGTTCCGCTTTCACGCCATATCTACTAAACCGATTGCTTTGAAATTTTGCAGATGTATAGTTAGAAGACCGGATTAAATAATAGGGTACATTTTATTCCGGAAAAATTTGATATTACCGAGGGACAACAAAAGTATTGGTATAGATGGCGCTGTGTATATCGGTATATGTCACATAGGCTACTTTTTATCCTTTTGTGACGCGAGCGAAGCCGCGGGTAAAAGCTAGTCCATATAATAATAAAAAGAGAAATAATCTAATAAAACATAACAAAATCTAATTACGAAAGATATTACTTAATATCCTACTACTATAAGAAATGAACGATCTACCTTCCGCCCACTCAATCTCGGCTCATCCATATAGGAACATCCTCGTCGGGAGGGACTCAGATCCTTGACTCCCCTTCCACATCTAGACTCCATGACACTCAGCTCCGTAGTTCGGACCAACGTTAGTATGATGTCCGTCCAGCCCACCGATAGATCCATGACGTCGTATGGGGAATGGACGTAGAACTGGGGACATAAAATAGACATTATCTTAAGAGAAACGGTGAAGGAAAACATCGTGAGGAAACCTGGACTTATAATTTCTAATTATAGAGGTAAGTTTGTAATTGCCAACCCGCATTGAGTAAGCGTGGTGATTAATGCTCAAACCTTCTCCGTGTGAGAAGCGGGCTTTGGTAAGCAGTGGGCACTTCTATTGATTACATAACATAACATCACGCCTTTTATCCCCGAAGGGGTAGGCAGAGGTGCACATTATGCACTGTACAATGTAACACCCACTTATCACTATTAATGTTATGACTCCCATGTAATAGGAGGTGAGCCTATTGTCATATACCGGGCACAATTCCAGACTCCGTGCTACTACTGAGATTTTTTTTAAAACCCAATAATACTTTGCCCGACCCGGGAATCGAACCCGAGAATCGAGCCCGGCAGTCGCACTTGCGACTTTGCGACCACTCGGCCAGCGAGGCAGTCTATTCTATTGATTTGATGTGAATTATCATCACTATGACAGAGTAGAATCCACCAACGCTACTCCTTTCGCGGGTGTGGTATATCCTACTAAATTACTACACGCAAGACAATCGACGAAGCACCACCGCTTCATGGTAGATGCCCCATCCACACGCACGAAGTGCTTCGCATCAAGTTTCCTTGTGCGTACTGCTAAGGAGTGGAATTTTTTGCCAGAGTCTGTGTTTCCTGAAGGGACACACAGACTCTGGCAACTAACCTGGGTGTCTTCATAGCCCGAGTGAATAGGTTGCTTATAGGACGACGTACTCCATCGTAGACCGCATCATCGCTTACCAACAGGCGAGATAGTGGTCAAACATCGACTCATAAAGATAAAATATAATGTTTAGCCTTCCTTAGTCGTGCAGGGTATAAAAGATGCATTCTGCTTACCCTCCCGTTGGCAGGGATGTCCGTGATGATGAAGCAGCTTAGAGAAGAGTAGGCACAGCTACCAGGCCAACCTGCGGTGGCGTTTGGCTTCAGGGGGCTGGAGACGAAAAAATTAATAAATTTACTGCAACATGACAATTTATATTACATTAAAAAGTTTATTCTTCAGAAAAATCAACTTCCATCCATAATATCGACCACCGTAAGCGCGGGCCTGCGGACGGCGAGCATGGGTGGCTCTCCGTCCTACCAGAACCAGACCCGAGCGTAGGAGCCATCAGACCACCACGGATGGGGCCCAACAGGGATGCCGGTTCGGAGTCGCGGAGAACCTAACGGGTTACCGGGGCTCCGGCTCGAAGTGCAGGAGAAGGAACGGGGTGGTCTTTAGTCAGTAAGAGTCTGACACTCCCGCATCACCCAGGCGGAAGTAGTCATTCGTTGATTTTCGTCCCTAAAAAAATCCATACTATCGACGACGTTTTCACTAATATTATTACCAGAACCATCATCGCCAATCTCTAAAACTGATACGATCGGTTTATGATAGCTGAAGTAACAAACGAACAGTTTTGATTCGAACCTATTTAAATATCCAATAAAGACCGCATCAATAGCAGTTTTGTATTTCGTTGTGCTAAGATGGCGATCATTTGACATAGTTAAACTAAATTTATTATTTAAAAATTCAATTAAACACACGAACATCAAGTGTGGGAGAGCCATGCTTTGACATGAATGGGCTGATGACACGGCTGAGCAGAATCCTCCCCAATCCCTGAAACCCCAACAATCCTCAATTTCCTAATCGAGAAGGCCGGTAATGCACTTGTAACGCCTCTGGTGTTCCAGGTGTCCGTGGGCGACGCCGATTGCTTAACATCAGGTGATCCGTCTGCTCGTTTACCGGCTTATACCATAAAAAAAAAACCATTCGTGTAAGCGCCTGTGCCGCCTAGAAACAAAACAGTCGGCGCAAGCATACATTTACGCCGCGCCGTAGAAAGAGAGGGGGATACTCTCTGTACTACGCCACGCCAGCTGTCAATCCGTCTTACGAATTTTCGATCAGGGTTACTCGTCCTGACGCGAGTTTAACATTTTTTACCCATTACAAAAAAAGTGTACGCGGCCGCTAAAAAAGAGTTCAGTTCAAAAAAATTAATAAAGATGGGTTTAGGGAACAGAGTGGAAAGTTCCCTGATATCGGAAAAGGAGGATCCTCCGACCAGGCGAGGTGATCGTGCCTGGCGGGCTTTCTGCCCAACAGTTGTTCGTTGGGATTTTCTACTCGTCTTAATTCTATTGTAAACTTCGCATGTGCGATGTAGGATTTTATGACGTCATCCGTTTACATGTGACATATGTCGCCACAATGGTACTGGGTACAGAAGAAAATCGTAATTTGCCTCAAAGTTTAAGCAAAAGTTGTTTATTCTATCTTACCTGACAGCTACATCAGCGACCGCCAAACAGTTGGTAGTATGACAGACTCCTGCCTCCGTCATCACAGGTATCCACGGGTACGCGACTCCGTCTGAGGACTTCGTCTTTATCAGGTTGTCTGGCATTATCTGATGATGATGATCAGGTATTTTAGTAGATCTTGAAACACATTAACAAGACTTTAAGTGTCCACTGCTGACCAAAAGCCTCTTCTCACACTGAGAAGGTTTGAGCATTAATCACCACGCTTGCTCAATGCGGGTCGACGATTTCAAAATTATAATTAGAAATTATTAACCAAGGTATCCTCACGATGTTTTTCTTCACCGTTTGTCAGTGGTGTCTAAATAATCTTGGAAAGTACATGTAGCTCGGAAAAAGTCACATTGGTACTTGCCGTTGGGAGGTTCCGAACCAGCGTTTTTATGCATGAGAGGCGGGGCGTCTTAAAACTCCAGGCCACCAGGACATTCAAATGTACTTACCTCTATAATATCAACTTATAAATCATTCAACCAGCAAGGTACTCGATTTGAGTGAATAGGTTGCTTATGGGACGACGTACTCCATCGTAGACCGCATTATCGCTTACCACCAGGCGAGATGGTGGTCAAACGCCGGCCCATCATATATATATAAAAAGATCTTAATGTTTTTATACTAACTATCGTAAGACATACTTAATTAACTAAAACCGCGGGTTACTCACGTAAATATACTGAGAAAAGCTCTAGTTTCGAACCACAGGGGGTTTCTTCAAGCGTTATGTGCAACATTGACTTTGTGCCAAACTCGGAATCAAACCCACTACCCGCGCCGCTGATGAACGTACCGTACGCTTTAATATCGTCCAACGCGTCGCCGCCGAAGTTGGAAGCAAACGCTCGTGGTGTTCGGCAGAGGGCGCGTTGGGCTCGCAGCGCAAGTAACAACTCTAAAAGCTATCAGTCCACCACAGATGGGGCCCAATAGGGCTAATGCCGATTCAGAGTCGCGGAGAACCTAATGGGTTACCGGGCTCCGGCTCGAAGCGCAGGAGAAGGAACGGGGTGGTTTTTAGTCAGTAAGAGTCTGACACTCCCTTCCGCCTCACCCAGGCGGGAGCAGTCATTCGATGATTTTCCCCCCTTAAAAAAAAAAACCCGTGATTGTTAAGTGTGTACCCTTTATTCAGCAGTCACCTAACGAAGCAGACACAAAAGACATCTTTTTTTTATGGCATAAGCCGGTAATCGAGCAGACGGATCACCTGATGGTAAGCAATCGGCGCCGCCCATGGACACCTGGAACACCGGAGGCGTTACAAGTGCGTTACCGGCCTTTTGGGGATTAGGAGTTTGAGGATCGTTGGGGATTCAGGGATTGGGGAGCGCCAACGTTAGCCTGTAGGCTGCGCGCAGCGCCGCGACCGTGCATGCTGCTCATGAGGAAGAACCCCTCTGTGGTTCGAAACTAGTAGAGCTTTTCTCAGTATATTCACGTGAGTAACCCGCAGTTTTAGTTAAGATCTTAATGTCATAAAACAATGAAATCATATCTTCCACTCACATCAACCGCCACCCCGAACATATCGACGCTGGTCTCCATGTCACCAAACTCCTGGAATCCCTCGAGGTGGAGGATGTCAGAATTGGCGATGGCTTTCACCAACCTCACATAGGACTGGTACTGGTCGTCCGAGGGTTCCACTCCGAAGTACTTCTTAACTACTGCTGGTAGCTTCTTGCTGTCAACTCGATTCTGAATAGAATTTTGTATGGTGGGTCATTCTGTACAAACACTCAATTTTTTTAATGGGATAAGCCGGTATACGAGCAGACGGATCACCTGATGGAAAGCAAGTGCGTTACCGGCCTTTTGGGGATTAGGAGTTTGTGGATCGTTGAGATTCAGGAATTGGGGAGATTGGGGAAGGGGAGGGTAATTGGGCCTCCGGTAATCTCACTCACACGACGAAACACAACGCAACAGTTGCTTCAACTCGGTTTTCTATGAGTAGTCTGTCAGTCAGTCCATCAGTGAAGCTAAGTGAAGAACGAGCAAGAATATCCATTCGTTACTCTCTTAAAAAAGCATGTTCTACAATGTTTCAGATACATATTTCAATACTGTACGTATATGTGAGAACAATGCAAAGACACGCTTGACCCATTATACTAATTATAAAACTTACTAAAATAAAAAAATAGCAAAGCCGGTAAGCAGTCGGCGTCGCCCATGGACACCAGAGGCGTTACAAGTGCGTTACCGGCCTTTTGGGGGTTTGGAGTTTGAGGATTGTGGGGATTCGGGGATTGGGGAGAAATGACAATAAATTTTAAGACATGAATAACTTCACGCCTGTCTCCCATGGGGGTAGGCAGAGACTATGAATCCAATCTGGTCACTATATGTCCGTCTAGGGGGCCCTCTATTTTTATCCCGATTAAAAGCTCCCATGGGATAAAACAGGAATCATATTTTCCGCAGACGATGTCGCGGGCAACAGCTAGTTTAACATAACTTATGAGAAATATCTGTTTCATTGAACGAAGTTTTTAAGCACCTCAGCATGGAAGTTAGATCAATAAGCTACTTACATTAAAACACAAAGTTTGAGCTGGTAAGTAGAAATCCCAGGATCTGAAGTCCTTTTCCAAGGTCACCACCGTGGGGGACTCATTGTACCGCTGCAGTTGACCCAGAGCCACGTCCAGAGCACCCCAGACACATAGGACAGTCACCACAACCCATAAAAGCCTGGAAAAGAAACACTCGTAGCATCAGCTGCTTTTTAGGTCGACCTGTAACTAACTATGTAACAAAACCCAAGAATCTGAATTACACATACTTGTAATAGGGATGATGACAGGGTATGAAAATTAAAAATTAATTAGTCCGTAAGTTAGGTAATGAAAAAATATTAGACACGTATTTTTTTATTTTGTCGTATAGTAAAATAATACTTCGAATCAAAGTTTAGGAGTGGGGGCTAAAACGTCATTTCTACGTATAAAACGTACATAGAAGTGACGTCACGGGACATTTCAAATCAATATATCGTCGAAAGTATTCGTTTCCGTAAGAAAATAAAAAATACGTGTGTAATGATTTAAAATAATCTACCAGACGGACATTGAAATAAAAATTAGACATCTACCCTTTTGTTTTATCATCATGAGACTTGGCAATTGTATGTAGATTAGATTTATTTATTTATTTAGAGGATCACCGACATAAATACAGCAATATTGCACAATGAAAATATTTTTGACTTATAAATTATCTTAAGACTATCTGTATTCACAATTATAGGTAACCACAGCATGCATATAGCTTTTTAACTTATATTATTATAAAAGAGATAATAAAAATTCGGAAAAATTTAGTACAAAATAAAATTAAAACTAAAAACATTTTGTCAATAAAAAATAAAATTAGAACTCAGCAAAGGAAAAAAAAAATCATAAAACCAGTAGGAAATGTCAACCTCAAGCTAAGGTACGTCACTCTCTCTGATCATTCTCAAGAACTTAGGGAGGTGCTGAAGGTGAATGTCAATCCCAGGCAATGTACTTGTCAGGTCATTGTACAGACGAGCCAAACGAACAACCGGCGAATTGCGACCCATTCTTGTTCTACAAAATTTGATTTTGAACAGTTTGCATGGGTATCTCGGTATTCTCGGAGGCACATTATACGCGAATTGGCCAACCAGCATAGGACTGTCAATTTTATTGTTTATCACTTTATGCAAGAAGGACATGTCGAGACACAAACGGCGCCTGGTAAGCATATCCAGTTGGAAATGCTTTAGTTTTTCCGCATATGTTTTAACTGTTCCTGGTGTCTGAAATCGGCAGGACAGACTGCGAATCAATTTCTTTTGTACTCGTTCAATTCTGCTTTTATGTATGTTATAATCTGGGTTCCAGACCGTGCTGTAGGACTCCAGTTTGCTTCTTACATAACTATTATAGAGCAAAATGATTGAGGAGGACTTTTTAAAGTCTTTAGTATTACGAAGAATAAATCCTAATGACTTGTTTGCTTCTTTTATAATTCGATCAATATGATCTGAAAAGCGTAACTGGCTATCAACGGTAAATCCCAAGTCCTTTATCGTGTCTACTTCCTTTAGTCTAGTACCGTTTATTGTGTAGCCAGTGTGAAATTTATTACGTTTCCTGGTCAATTTTATATGGTGACATTTTGAAGCATTTAGGAACATTCCATTTTGGAGGCAGCCAACGTCTTCCTGTAGAAGTTTTGAGTCTTCCATACATTTAATCTCCTTGGTCAGTTTTAGATCGTCAGCGAAAAGGTACAATCTCGAATACTTTATACTCTCCGGTAGGTCGTTGATAAAAATGTTAAAGAACAATGGTCCCAGAACAGAACCCTGCGGAACACCCGAGAGCGCTAAAAAGGGTTTCGACTTCTCGCCCCCTATAACCACCTCCATTGGACGTTTTGTAAGGTAGGATCGACACCAGTCTAAGATGTTGTCAGTTATACCGAACATGTATAGTTTGTCCAATCATAATTTATGATTCACCTTGTCAAACGCTTTTGAAAAGTCTGTGTAGACTGCATCTACCTGTGTCCCCCTATCCACGGACTCCATTAAATCAGAGGCAAAGAGAACCAAATTCGTGCATGTAGATCTCCTCGTCATAAAGCCGTGCTGTTCATTAATTATACATTTCTGTGTGTGAGCATAAATGACAGCGTGTACCATAGACTCAAAAATCTTAGCGATTGTGGAAATTATGGCAATTGGCCGATAATTCGAAACATGGTCCCTTTTGCCATTCTTGTATACAGGTACGACCCTTGCCAACTTCCATGCATCAGGAAACTCGCCCGTCTCCAAAGACCTATCAAAAAGCATGCACAACGGCGGGGTTAGTTCATTTGCACACCTAGCCAGATAAAGAGGGTGGACGTTGTCGGGGCCCACTCCTTTCGTGATGTCTATCTTCTTCAGTTTCTTATTGACATCTTCAGGGCTGAAGTGAGGAGGGTTGAGCACATCCTGAATATTTGGGCTCAAGTGAACTGCAGGATCAATCGTATAATTATCAAGATCACTGCCGCCTGCCTCATAAACCGAAGAAAGGTGGGTGGCAAACATGTCTGGAATTCGATGTGTGTCCGAATTCACAATGTTATTCAGTGTCATAGTACTGGGATAGGATGAGCAGTTTTTTCTTAAATTTTTAATATGAGTCCAGAAGAACTTTGGATTTTTCTTTAGATCGGATTCTATTGCTACTATATACTTTTTATAACATTCTTTTATCATTCGGCTGGTATCGGCCCTTAAATAATCAAATTCTAATCTGTCCAATGGATTTCCATATTTTTTAAATCTTTCATGATATTTAAACTTCATTTTAAGTAGCTTAATTAATTGCGGTGAATACCATACAGGATAAGATTTAGGACGGTTATTTGTCATAGGTATATGTTTACTAATGGTTTCGTGTATTATTTCGTAAAATCTTGATACCATTTCGTTTATATTGTCATAATGTTTTAGTTCTTTTCCCCAATCAACATATTTAAGATGATCATTAATAGCGGAATAGTCACCCTTGTGGAAATTTTTACGCTTTATTTTAACTGATTGCTTTAGTTTTTCTATTGATAGTTTTAATTGAAACTCTAGCGCGGGATGATGCTTATCAATATCCTTTATAGGATTCTGGCATTCTCTAACATGCATAACAGACCCTCTATTACATAAAATTAAGTCAAGGGTCTTATTATTTATGTTCGTAACTTTATTAAACTGGCCTAAGTTACTCAGCATTAAAAAGTCAACGAGTCTACAGAACAGTTCACTGCTACCGTAACCGACAGGGGTCATGCCCAAGGTATCACTGTCACTATTTTGTTGCCACCCATATTGAAATCCCCCGCATTGGCTTTATCTGTAAATATCTTTACGTCACCGATTGTGACAGGTGGCGGAAAGTAGATGGCGCAGATATTAAGTTTAGTCGCTTTTTTACCCGATGCCGTGGAGATTGTAACCCAGACATCCTCGCAATCGCCTTCGTATTCATTAACCCGTGCAGATACAAGTCGATCCGACACTGCAATCAAGACACCACCGCCCCTAGATTTAGTAGAAGCTGTGGTCTCTCGGTCACGTCTGTACACATTGTAGCCACTCTCGAAAAATTCACAGTCAAAGCATCCTCCGTTAAGCCATGTCTCTGTAAATATATATACATCGTAATTGCTATTGCTAATCTGTTGACGTACTTCAGCCGAAACCGTTCTAAGTCCTCTTACATTCTGGTAGTATATATTCAAACAATCAATTGTCATGCAGTTTCTTCAACACCAATAGAACAATTAAACAATAAACACAATGTAAGTAGGTACAGTCAAACATCAAATAATCAAATAGTCTGATAGTTAAAATAATTATATAATCAAACAAGCAAATAATCAATTAACCGAGTATGAAGAGATATATATATATATGTTATAAAAGATAAGCATTTAAATAAGCAATGAAACTATGAAATTATCAAACAAAACAGCAATCAAATAACCAAATACTCGAACAATTAAGCAAAAACAATCAAGTAGTAAAATATTAAACAATAATCCAGTCAATCAACAAATCAACAGGCTACTCGGTAAGATTAGACAAATCTTGAATATTTTTAATATTTATATATTCTGTCGATTCAGTTTTTCTTACATATATCTTACCTCCCCTCACCCAAACAAATTTGTAGTGTAGTTCCTTTGCCTTGGCGCGTGCTGCGGCGTGTAAAGCCTTCTGTGCTGGCGCCAAATGTTCAACAACGAAAACTGGCTTCTTATCACAACCAATACCAAGCTGACTCGTATTTAGTTTATCAGTTGGCCTTTTGTTTTTCCTGTTAAATTGCAACGCTGCAGCCAGAAAGCCGTCTCATATTCTTTGCGTGTTAAATTTTACCACTATTGATCTAGGGCGTTGGCTCTCGTTGTTAATTTTGGCTATTCTCGTACACTGCTGTATGTCAGTTTCTTCCAATTTGTAGCCACTTACTGTTGCAATCTGCTTGACTACCGAGTACAGATTTTCAGTTTTGAATTCGGGCACGTTTTGTATTTCTAAATTTGTGGCCCGCGAATATTGTTCAGATCGAGCGAGTCTAGATCGGAGATCAGCTATTGATTCTCTGAGTGAAGTGTTTTCCGCTTCTAATGTATTAATCCTGTTAGAGTTTAAGGTGACTTCTTCTTTTAAGTTAGCTTGGTTTTGCTCAAATATCTTTAATGCATCCGATATTTGGTTAAAGCGATCCAAGACTTCCTGTGTTTTACGTTCGACCTCCTTTAATATACTTTCCTCATTTAATATACCTTGAAATTATTGAACACGTTTTCCAGTTCTTCCTTAATAATTAGTCTAATATCCCCAGTCGTTACACTAGGTTCATGTTGATGCAGTGGTTGGCCGCCTCGTCTGTTGTTTACGTTAGTACTAGGTTCGTCCAATTGATAGCAGGTTGCCGATTGGCTACTGGGCCTTATAGGTGTATTAGTGTTATCAACCTTCGGCAATTTACTGTGACATCCAGGACAAATGTACTTCAGTTTAAAGTCTTCCGTTAAATCCTTGAGGGGTCGCTGTATATTTACGCAGTTTAGGTGATATCTGAATTTACAGGATTGACAGTGTAAAAACCCGTCGATGATGACTGACGTTCACAACATCCAAATTTTAGTTTTGCTTGAGACATATTAAAAAGTTTTTCCAATGAAGCAAAATTATCAGTTATTGTCTGCAAACAAATTATTTAATTTTTGTACCTATTTTTAATGCTTCAATTATAGTAGCAAGAAATGCTTGATATGGAACGCGCCCTTTTTTATGTTGGTAGCACTGACAGCACATTTGAAATGTCAAAAACAGATGGTAGATGCAAAAAGTACAATAATACTATTTCACTTCATGACTTCTCTTGCGAACCAAGTCTCGAAAATAACACGGTAATGTTTTCAGTGCGAACTTTTAGAGTTAGAATTCAATTCCACAAGTTTTAAATAGTCCACCGTGTTCACATCGGACATCAAAAACAGTAAACAAAGTAATTAAACACTGTGCACTTGCTTCGTTATTTATGATCATAACACGTATTTCTATGGTTTGCCAACAATATCACTGGTTTAGCTAATATTACTGAACACTCTCGTACACTTTTAGATGGATAATATTGCGTGAAATTATTTTAATTGTTTATTTAATACGGAGTTAATTTTTACACTTAATGAATGAATGAATGAATGAATATTAGATGACAATACAAATTATGGTACCATCGAGCTGGTCTGATGATGGAATTGGAAGGTAGCTGATGAAAACCTAGATTATTAGCGTATGATTATGTCACTGGACAGTGAACCTCGCTACCATCAGTTAACCGGACAATTTCTACACTACACGAGTCACTTTTTACATGTCAACATTAGCTAATGACGATACCAGCGGACCTGTGTCACTCGATAGTGAATCTTGCTACCATCAGTTGATTGGACAATCTCTACACTACGCGAGACACTGTTTACATGTCAACATTAGCTCATGACGGTACCAGTATACATGTGTCACTGGACAGTGGACCTCGATACCATTAGGTAACTGGACAGTCTTTACACTACTTGAGGACCTTACCTCTCGATCCAATGTCTTCTTGGTGCTGCTATGTGGATGAATCCATGCATGCTAGTCTCATTGCAGAAATGTCTGCTAAAACTGAAAATGGTCTTCATCATTGAAGATACGCATTTGGACATTGTCTTAGGCTGCTTTTCATGGTGTATTAGGTTTTCGGTATTATTCATATTTTAACCTGGAATTGTAAGAAAAAAATCGTATCAGAGTCAAAGACATACATAGAATACATACAGAATCTTACACCTATCTCCCATGGGGAGTGTTTTAAGGGGTGAAAATCATCGAATTACTGCTCCCGCCTGGGTGAGGCGGGAGGGAGTGTCAGACTCTTACTGACTAAAAACCACCTCGTTCCTTCTGCACGTTGAGCCGGAGCCCCGGTAACCCGTTAGGTTCTCCGCGACTCCGAATCGGCATCGGCCCTGTTGGCCGATTTTGTTCTAATTTTTCGAAATAAAAGTGGCCTATATATTACTCCTTAGTACATCAGCTACCTGCCAATAAAAATCTTGCAAAATCGGTCCAGCCATTCCAGAGATTAGCCCGTACAAACAGACAGAAAAACATAAATGGTAATAAATGTTATTTCGGTATGTGTATCGTATGTATATTCATATGCATGTAGTAAAAAGTGGTTATTTTAATATTACAAATAGTTTGCACTATACGGAGCTATACTGCATGGGCAGAGCTGCATCGTGAACTCATTACAGTGCTAGTCGGGAATGATCTCTCATTGCCAACCGTAGTGCGAGCTATGGTTGACAGTGAGAGTGCATGGGACGACGTCGCTTCCTTCTGCGAACGTGTCATGTTGGCAAAGGAGGTCGCTGAAAGAGAGAGGGAGGCGTCCAACTCCCTCCCCTTCTGCCGTAGACGTACCGGTCGTCAACGCTGCGAGGTGGTCGATCTGCGATCTCCATAGGAGAGGCTCGCAGGTGACTGATAAACGGAGTCAGTCACCCGCTATATGGGCGGGAGTAGGCGTTAGTGTTGTGTTCCACGCGGACCATTTGAGGAAGAGAATCAGCATGCAAGTGCTGCTTCATGGTGAGACCTTTTTAGGGTTCCGTACCTCAAAAGGAAAAAACGGAACCCTTATAGGATCACTTTGTTGTCCGTCTGTCCGTCCGTCCGTCCGTCTGTCAAGACTCTTTTTCTCAGGAACGCGTGGAGGTATGAAGCTGAAATTTATATCAATTACTCAAGTCTACTGTCCCTTGAAGCTGTGAGAAAATCAAACTTCTGAGCCAACGCAATCAAAAGATACAGCCGGTTATGCCGCAAATTTTCGACACTTGCAAGGGAATTAAAACCTACAGGGTGCTTTCCGTGAACTCAGAATCTTGAAATTTGGTATGAAGCAACGTCTTATAGCATAGATAAAGGAAAAATTACGAAAACCATAAATTTTTAGTTACATCACATGATATATATTTTTTTAATAATTTTAAACTTACTACCCATTTCCTCATAAACGCGTAGAGGTATTAAATTGAAATTCATACCAAACACTCAGGTCTATAATACCTTTAAGCTGTAACAAAATCAAACTTCTATGTCAACGCAATCAAAAGAAACAGCAATTTAAGCTGCATATTTTGAAACTCGCAAGTACTCGCAAGGGAATCAAAACCTAAAGGGTACTTCCAGTCGACCTACTTAGTATCTTGAAATTTGGCATGAAGCAACTTTTTATAGCTCACATAAAGGAAAACTTCCGAAAACCTTAAATTTTTAGTTACATTACAAAATATATATTTTTTAATAAATATAAAAAGAGATCTTTGTCTTAAATTTATGCTCCTCAATCTTTCCCCATTGTAATGTTATGAATTTCATTTTGCAATAAAACTACCATAGTTATGACTCGATTGTCGTAATGAACGAACTTTGTAAACTTTGCAGGTTTGTACGGAACCCTCGGTGCGCGAGTCCGACTTGCACTTGGCCGGTTTTTTTTTTAAGGGTGGAAAGTCATCCAATGACTGCTCCCGCCCGGGTGAAGCGGGAGGGAGTGTCAGACTCTTACTGACTACTGACTAAAAACCACCCCGTTCCTACTCCTGCACTTCGAGCCGGAGCCCCGGCTGAGACCTGCCGCAATATAGTGGTAGGTCGAGGCCTGCCGGGTGCGGTGACTCCTCAAGGGCATCCTTGATCACGGCCACAGGTAAAGGAGGAACACCTCGTCGTCCCCACGACGTGGGAAATCCAGGAGGATTTACATCGCGTAATAAAAAAAACACTCATCAACAGCTTATAAATGCCCACTGCTGTGCAAAGCCTCTTCTCACATGAAGAAGGTTAGAGCATAAATCACAACGCTTGCTCAATGCGGGTTGGCCATTTCAAACTTATAATTAGATATTATACCTCTAAAGTCCAGGTTTCCTCGCGATGTTTTCCTTTACCGTTTGTCTGTGTGTTGTCTAAATAATCTTAGAAAGTACATATATTACGGAAAAAGTTGTATTGGTACTTGCCGTTGGTAGGTTTCGAACCCGCACCCTCGTGCATGAGAAGCAGGCGTCTTCAACCTCAGGGCTACCACTACAAAGAGACATACCAATTCCAAAAATTATTTATGTGTATAGATAGTAGCTGTAGTCAAATTGATGCAGTCTAATTATGTTATTGTAATAATATTATGAATAATAGTGGCAATTATGTTTGTCATGTCGTGTCATAATTTATAACATAGTTACAAGCAAAATGCATTAGTAAACTTGTTTACACATAACTAAGGTATAGGTGGGTAGGCAGAGGTGCACATTACGGCACTTAATGCCACTGTACAATGTAACACTCACTTTCCACTATTTATGTTATGAGTCCTAATCTTAAAATCCTCAGCCTCATTGGCTGAGTGGTCGCACGTGTGACTGCCGAGCAAGGGGTCTCGGGTTCAATTCCCGGGTCGGGCAAAGTACTTTTGGGTTTTTAAAATTCTCAGTAGTAGCACGGAGTCTGGAGTTGTGCCCGGTATATGGCAATAGGCTCACCCCCTATTACATGGGAATGGGACTCATAATATAAATAGTGAACTGTGGGTGTTCCATTGTACAGTGCATAATGTACACCTCTGCCTACCCCTTCGGAGATAAAAGGCGCGATGTTTTTTTTAAACGTTGCTCCACACTAAGAGTTTCTCCAGTCGTGTGTACGTTTACAAACATACAAGTTCACATACACATCACACCAAAACTGATATGTGCAAATATTTGGTTTTTTTTTCTTAGCTAGATGTCCTTCAAATCGGATATCGCATCGATTACAAAAACAAATATGTGTTATTTCCCAATAGAAATCGATTGGACCAATCTTATATGTGCACTTTCTGGCCATGACAAATTAATAAAAATAAAATAATAAAAAATAAAAATCGTTTATTAAACACAAAAACTTCCAAAAGATGTAACAGTAGTCTAATTATTATACAATTATGGTAAATTATAAATACTAAAAAAAAATATAAAAAACAACTTACATTGAAATAATCAAAGATAAATTTAGGATGAGTACAATTAGGTATTTTTGAGCCCCGGTTACCCGTTAGGTTCTCCGCGACTAATTAATATACTAAATCCTATATAATAACTGTAACAAACACTTATCTGAAAACCGCATCAATATCAGTTCAGACAGTTTCGAGATAATCACGAACAAACATAAACAGGTACATACATATACAGGTCAAAATGAGAATCTCCTCTTTTAATTATTTATGTAATCGGTTCACAAAAAAACTAAAAATGAGACAGCAACATGGCCGGACCAAACAGGTCGCCAGCTCAATATCTTTATATATATAACTAGCTTTTACCCGCGACTTAACTCGCGTCACAAAAGGATAAAAGTAGCCAATATGACAATACACACAGTGCCATCTATACCAATTCTTTTGTTTTCCATATATCAAAATTTTCCGAGATAAAAAGTACCCTATTATTTATTCCGGACTTCTAACTTTACGTCTGCAAAAATTCAAAGTAATCGGTTTAGAAGTTACGGCGTGAAAGTGGAACAAACAAACAAACTCACTTTCCCATTTATAATAGTACTAGCGGCCCGTCCCGGCTTCGCACGGGGGGACTTAAGATTTTTTACATAGTTTTACGTTTTATTTATATTTATTCTCAGTTTTTTTTAGCGACCTGCCCTCCGTTGTCGATGTCGCGTCTTAAGGTAACCGATTGAACAATTCAAAAGTTATCTAGAGCAAACTTTTATAAGGATTGAACCATTCATTAAAACGATTGTTATGGGTAAACTACATATAAAAGGTAGACATATGCTCTCGCGGACTTTTTTAAAAATAATGTTAAGATGAACAATTCATCTATAGAGCATTTTTGTATAACTTTAACTATATGCTCAGCGCACGTCACGGAAGGCCTCAGAAACATTACTTTTCCCCCGTTTTTAAAACATTTTTGGTTACTGCTCCACAACTATAGGACCTAGCGTGATATTATATAGCCTATGTTACTTCTGAATAATGCAGCCTTCTAATGGTGAAAAAATTATTGCAATCGGTCCAGTAGTTTTTGAGTTTATTCATTACAAACATACAAAAATTCTAAACTAGCCATTCTAAATACCTTCGCTCATCTAATAACCGTCAACTTCAATGTCCCACTCACCGCACTGACTATCTTCACTCCTCCTTTTTCGTTCAATCTGTCTCTCTGTGGAACGCGCTGCCCAAGGAAATCAGAATGGCAAATAATCGCTGTTCATTTAAATTCAAGGTTCGGGAACACATTTATAGAAAGTGGCAAACTCAAAACAGTGGTAATATGTAGTCTATGTATTGCATTTATTTATATATGTATGTATTATATTATATGTATGCATATTTGGGATATATTATATTTATTATATAATTCATTTTAAGACCCTATACCCTTAGTTATGTATTATCGACTATAACAATCATGTCTTCCCTCTTCAATATTTTATTACCTTAACTTCGTTATCTACTTCATACTTTCTTTTTACAATTTTGCACCTACCGCTTTAACATTCTGCACCACCCAATGGTCGACTGTCAGAAAATGCCTACTGCATTAAGTCCGCCAATTTCACTATATGTGCAATAAAGTTTTAATAAATAAATAAATAAATAAAAATACAAATCTTTCCTCTATATAATATTATTATAATTATAGTATATTACCTCTATATATAGTAATTATATAGTAATATAGTATAGATAAGGATTCAGCTGTACGTGTGTATGTCATTGAACTCCTCCTAAACGACTTGACCGATTTAAATGAATTTTTCTGTATGCGTTTGAGTGGCACTCTGGATGGTTTAGATTCACAAATCAGCCCGGCAGATGGCGCTGCTTTCCGATGTATTTATTTTGATTGTTATTTCTTTTTAAATTATGGTAGATGAAATTATGTTTTTTATTTAGAATTTATAAATAATGAAGGTAATTTAAACCTTAATATCTTGAAATATCGTAATAATATGCAGGACAACGTCTGTCGGGTCCGCTAGTAATAACTATATATGTATTTATAAGGTACGTGTGCACATGAAGTTGGTTTTATTATAAACAAGCGTCTGCCAGCGGCTTTGCCCGCGTTCCCGGGATAAACCCGTGCGTAATTCCAGTCAAGACTGTAATAAAATTTAATCTATTTATACCGTTTAAGACATTTTATTTCTCAAAAACAATTTACATGGATTTGACTGAGAAATACAAAATATACATAAGTAGGTACAGTATGCGAACCAGTGCCCGAAACAATATATCCGTATTTATGAACAATCAAAAAATGACATTGGGTACATACTTAAAACATATGTAGTTACACAATAAAATTACTTTGGGTAGCCGAGGGTAATCTTAAAAATATTGGGTCGAGAATATCAAACATTGTGTTTTTACTAATAGGAATTTGCAATAGCAATGGTCTTATTACGTATCGAAGTTTCGAAACACATTAGTTGCTATCACAGATGTACAACAATAATTATGTTATGGACAACTATCAATACCGTGCCACACTTTTTTTATTTATTTACTTTTTTTTGCAGTCATCATAAAATAATAAAATAATAATTAACATTGTATGCATGTATTGTATGTGTGTGTATTTACGCAATGCATGCAAGAGGTTATGGAGTGGAAATTTATTCATTCGGAATCATTCTGTAGTTTTTGCGTGAAAGAGTTTTAGGGAACAGAGAGTAGGACACGGAGAAGCATACGGTGGCGGTGTGCCCTGCGTGGACTGAGTACCGTCGTGTCCTCAGGGAAGTGATCGGCGACGCGGCGACCTCTCAAACCGGCTCTGGTTCGGGCCATGGGACGGAGCGAGGAGGATTGGGATGCCGTCTCCTTCTGCGAAGCAGTTATGCTAGCAAGGGTCGCTCGCCGCCCGAATAGAAGCAGACCCGGGCGTCGCGTACAGCGCGCGCTCAAATAGCTATAAGACCACCACAGAGCATCGGCCCAATAGGGCTGATGCCCGATACGGAGCTGCGGAAGGCCTAACGATAACGGCAGGGGCTCCGGCTTCAAGAGAAGTAGTAGGAACTGTGTGGTGTTTAGTCAGTAAGAGTATGACACTCCCTCTGGCCTCAAAAAAGAAGAAGGGAACAGAGAGTAGAGTTCTCTAAGATCGGAAAAGGAGGATCCTCCGACCAGGCGAGCTGTTCGTACCTGGCGGGCTTTCTGTCCAATAGTTGGTCTGAGGTCGTCTCACCGACTGGGGGCATGAGGTCTCGCGATCCAGGTCGATGCCTGTCTCGGCGGTGTCTTGGTGAGGTGTTGGAGTAGTCAGGCCTCTTGCGGGGTCCGAAGTGTCAAAGTCCGTTGGGTGGCGCTGCTAGTAACCGCGCTCAAGCCGGGCCGAACTCGGCGAGCAGGAGGCTGTTAGCGGCGCTTGGTAGAATTTTATAGGGTGGAGTCTCTTCCAACCCGGTCTCTCTCTACCAACCAGTCTCTACCAATCTCTAATGTGTTCCTTGAGATTTTCTGTCCATGTTAAACTTCACATGTGTGATGTAGGATTTGTGTCGTCATCGGTTGATTTGTGCAGCGATCTATGTCCTCTTTGTTCTTCACACTTTTATTATTTTATATTAAACTGTCAAACACCAAGCGGTCACCGGTGACCGCAACAATAGTTCTATGATTGTGTCTACAAAACCGGTACTCGACGAGTTAAGTAGTTTTGTGCACACATGCCACATCTTATTATTTCGGGGCATAAATTGAGCCTAAAAGAAACCTATGCATACATATATCAGTTGGCTGCATCCACGCAGCTCGTGATTATGAGTCCCGGTATAGCTTGAAACTTGTTGAGCGTCTCCAAAAATGTTTGAGCAAGCGGTTCATTAAGCTTTGTTTGGATATTTGTCCGTGAATCACGCTGAAACTACTAAACGGATTTTGATGAAGCTTGGTATACAGACAGGGTATGGGCCGACTTATGTGATAGGATACTTTTTATCCCAATTAAATGTCTCCCATGGGATAAAACATGGATCATAATCTACGCGGACGAAATCGCGAGCAACAGCTTAAATAATTCAACTTTCAGTGTCACTCTGTTATAACCCGAATAAATGACGAACAAACAAACTTGTGAATTTATATTAAGAATACTGAGACAAACAATAATTGTTTTGTTGATAAAAATACCCGATAGTTGTCGCGTGTATAGTGATACAAAAACATGTGTTTTACGTGTTGTATTTGTATAATTTTTGGTATGTATTCGTTTTAAAATTATATATTTCACTTTGTTATACATATTTTGAACGGTTCTGCAGGCTACATACCTTTTTTTATGGTATAAGCTGGTAAACGAGCTGACAGATCACCTGATGGTATACACTAGAGGCGTTACAAGTGGGTTACCGGCCTCTTGAGGGTTAGGAATTGGAGAAGGGGGGGAAGGGAGTTGGACCTCCGGTAACTCACTCACACGACGAAACACAACGACTCACGGCATGGTTCTCCTATACTTACGATAGTCGTTTACGATAAATTGTTTTTTATTAATTCTCAGTAGTAGCACGGAATCTGGAATTGTGCCCGGTATATGGCAATAGGTTCACCTCCTATTACATGGGACTCATAACATAAATAGTGAAAAGTGGGTGTTACATTGTACAGTGGCATTAAGTGCCGTAATGTGCACGTCTGCCTACCGCTTCGGGGGTAAAAGGCGTGATGTTATGATATGTTATTTCTATCTCGTCGATGTCAGTGAAGAATATTTCGCGGTAATTTAAATATTTTTTGAGTTTAGTCGAGTATACATTGGTATTACTTGCGTCATAAAAATACACCATTGAATATTAACTTTGTTTCATTAAGTTTTATTCAGGGTCGATTTAAATTAATTCATTTTTAACTAACTACTTATCTATATCACAATCGAAAATCGAAATTTATATATTTTCTTTGATTACAGCTAGCTTTGTGCTTCACAATCAAGATATAATCGCGGCCACTATCAGTGGAGATCGGGCAGCAGCGTTTAAAAGGTAAGTAACATTAAGCCATTTTATGGTACAAGGGACAAATAAGCAGACGAATCACCTGATGGCAAGCAAGCAGCGTCACCCATGGACACCAGCAACGATGCAGTTACAAGTACGTCGCCAGCGTTTCGGGAGATATATGGAGCTGTTTTTCATAGTATAAAAATTTCATATGATAATTTTTTTATGGAATGGGAGGCATACGTGCTGGCGGATCACCTGATGGTAAGCGGTCGGCGCCGCTCATGGACATTCGCAACACCAGAGGAGGTGACTCCTTTGGTGTTGGGCACCTGTGAAGGTGCGTTGCCGACCTTCTAAAAAGGAATACGCTCTTTCCTTGAAGTTTGAAGGTTGATATGTTTATGTAGCATGGTGTAACAATGCGTCGTGCGGTGTAGCACTATGTAGAGAGGCATAGTACAGAGTAGCATATAGTAGTATGGCGTAGCACTGTGTGGTGTGGTGTAGCATTTTGTGGCGGATCGTAGTACAGCGTAATGCAGCCAGCGTAGCACGGCGTACGTAGTACCACATAGCAAGGCGTGAAGTTGTAGTGCGGTGGAATACATAGCAAAACGTAGCAAAACGAAGTGCGGCGTAGCATATCATAATTCGGCGTAGCACTGTGTAGCGAGGCGTAGCACATCGTAGTATTTATTACGTCGTACAGCGTAGGACTGCTAACTAGAGCGTGCTATTAGTACCTTTGTGCAGTTAAATATTTTCTGCGTGATAAGCTGGTCTCTTGATGTTATAACATAATGATGATGGGGTTAGCATGCAGTAGACTCACCCCCTATAAGAGGCCAGTGCTGAAAATCAGCGCCGTGACGTAGCATATCATAATTCGGCGTAGCACTGTATAGCGAGGCGTAGCACATCGTAGTATTTATTACGTCGTACAGCGTAGGACTGCTAACTAGAGCGTGCTATTAGTACCTTTGTGCAGTTTAATATTTTCTGCGTGATAAGCTGATCTCTTGATGTTATAACATAATGATGATGGGGTTAGCATGCAGTAGACTCACCCCCTATAAGAGGCCAGTGCTGAAAATCAGCGCCGTGACTCGATCTATTGCGTTCGGGTCATTTTAGCTGAGCTCTGGCGTTTTTTTTTGTAATTTTTTCGTGTTTTGTGTTTAGTAACGGCGCAAATACACTGTTTTCTTTCTTTCTTTATTTATTTCTGTTACGTAGGACTTATAACATATCTGGTGAAAAGTGAAGGGTCATGAATGATTACAATAATTGAACATTTATACTTACAGGAATTTTGAACACGAGATCTTGACTGGAAATCTTTGCAAAGACACGGTGGACTGTTCTGTCACTGGAAGTGATGGGATCACAAATATGACAGCTGATAAACACTTCGCAGTGAGGCATAAGAGGTTAGCATAGAACATCTTTACTATAATTGAAGTGAAGTTAATTTTACAGCGAAAATACAATTATGAAGTAAATAAACAGTTACAGGAAGTTAAAAACATTTCTTTTCTCTATCCACAATCAGCCAAAGGCTTTAATCAGATATAATGTAATTCTTAATTATAGTTATTGAAGAGTACACATCCTGTGATGTGACATCTCATCCTTTTTTTATATGTAGATTTTTTGTTTTGTTGCTTTTTTATTGATGCTAATCGCATTCTTTTCAACCGAAACAGGCAGTTGTTTGTATTCATGAGCTCGGTAGCTAGATAATATAATTGCTGTGTCTTTCGAGGCGTTTTATAGGCCACAGAAGACCTTTCTATTTCTTCCTATGTACTGTAAATTGAAAACATAATTTTAATGAATTTAGTATGTCTTACAAGAGTTTTAATATACTTTGGTCAAAATTGATGGTCAATCTGTATGATAATGTCGCGGAGAACCTAACGGGTAACCGGGGTTCCGGCTCGACGTGCAGGAGAAGGAGCGGGGTGGGTTTTAGTCAGTAAGAGTCTGACACTCCCTCCCGCCTCACCCAGACGGGAGCAGTCATTCGATGATTTTCCCCCCTTAAAAAACATCTGTATGATAATGAAGCTAAATGCTTATTGCGCGGTCTAAAATGTAAGACGAAGAAGAACGACCTAGAAATTTTTATTATAACTTGTATTGTATCTGGAGGCCCAATTAACCCCTCATCCCTCCCCAATCCTGGAATCCCTAACAATCCTCAAATCCCTAAGTTCCAAAAGGTAGGCAACGCACTTGTAACGTATGTCATATTTCGGGTATCTATGGGCGGCACCGATAGCTTACCATCAGGTGATCCGTCTGCTTGTTTACTGGCATATCACGTAAAAACGGCTTTTGATGAGATACTCGACTAGTTTTAAGCTATTGCAGTGGCTTCCGTGACACAGGATACAAATAACCAGCTATGTCAGTAAACCGAAAAACACAAAAAAACTAACTTTGGACTTTTTTCTTCTTTTCAGGTCCAGTCTCTGTACTTTGCCATCACACCCAGACCACGGAGCGTACACCCAGGCTCCGTACCCAGAGTCCTTTCCACCTGGGCTGGATTTTGTGATCCTGGACTACTTTTGCTTTCCCCCTTACAGAATGGTGGGGAAATCTCCAGTTCTCTGCAACAATGGACAGTGGGCTCATGCATTTCCAACTTGTAAACGTAAGTTTTGAATGTTAGTGGTAAAAATATGACCAGCGTTTAACTGGGAGATAGTAGCAATGTTCTCTAAGTTGTCGGTGACTTAATTGCGATTCTCTAGCAATTTTGACAAGCGTGAGGATGAAGGTAAACCTCTTTTAAGGAAATTCAGTAAACGCAATTCGGTTTTTAGTGTAGGAGAGCCATGCTTCAGCACGAATAGGCCGGCTCGACCGGAGTGATACCACGGCCGAGCAGAAAACCGATGTGAAGCAACGCTTGCGTTGTGTTTCGTCGTCTGACTGAGGTTACCGGAGGCTCAATTACCCTCACCTTCCCCAATCTCCCCAATTTGCTGAATCTCGAACGATCCTCAAACTCCTAATCCCCAAAAGGCCGGTAACGCACTTGTAACGCCTCTGGTGTGCCAGATGTCCATGGGCGACACTGATTACTAACCATCATCCGTGATCCGTCCGCTCGTTTACCGGCTTCACTACATAGTATAAAACAAAGTCGCTATTTGCCGTCTGTCTGTCCCTATGTATGCTTAGATCTCTAAAATTACGCAACGGATTTTGATGCGGTTTATTTAAATAGATAGAGTGATTCTTAACTCGTCGAGTACCGGTTTTGTAGACACAATTATAGAACAATAGGTTGCGGTCACCGGTGACCGCTTGGTGTTTGACAGTTTAAGGAAGGTTTATATGTATAATATATGCATATTGCACCCGTGCGAAGCCGGGCGGGTCGCTAATATTCCTTAAAAAAATAAAAACTTATAATACTACATTTCTTATGTATTACAGTCTTCTGCAAACTTGCTCGCTACCACGACATGGACTTCCGCTGCTTAATCTCCGATGATCCAGCAGATGGTTACACCAAATGTGACTACGTTGTACCTTCTGGATCCAAGGTCCAGCCATTTTGTAAGGTCCACTATTTTTCTCGCGTCCCTTTGAACGTCATGACCTGTGTGAATGGAACTTGGGACCATATGGCTGATACTTGTCGACCGGGTGAGTTTTTAACATCAGCATATTGAAGTGAAACTTGGTTAAGTGGGACCTGGATAAATGAGAAACCTCCATAACTGGAACTCATGCTGAGGTCCCAACACTGAATTACCTCTGTTAGTGGGACGAGGTAAACCTCTATATCTGGGATTTGTTCTTTCGATTTATCATCATAGTTACCTCTATAACTGAGACAGCGAGTAAATTTTATATGCATAAACCTCTGTAACTGAGAAAACATTGATTGTTTACTCATTCTTATTCTACCCACAAATTCCACACGTAATTCCATGTCCACCTCTATTAATGGAACCCTCTGTAAATGAGACAGATATTTATTTATACCTGTATATCTGAGACACTGGGTAAGTGGAATACCTCTATAAGTGAAACGACATTGATGTCTCACTTAAACTGTCAAATACCAAGCGGTCACCGGTGACCGCAACCTATTGTTCTATAATTGTGTCTACAAAACCGGTACTCGACGAGTTAACCAGGTTTCACTGTATTTCTTTTTGAACCGACTTAAAGAAAAGGAGGTTCTGATTTTGACCTGTGTGTATGTATCAACCGTATGAACCGATTTTGATGCGATTTACGAAAAAGAGCTGGTTACCCTTACGAGAAGGTTTTAGTATATTAATTAACTTTTACTGCCTCGTTGGCCGAGTGGTCGCAAGTGCGACTGCCGGGCAAGGGGTCTCGGGTTCGATTCCCGGGTCGGGCAAAGTATTACTGGGTTTTTAAATATTCTCAGTAGTAGCACGGAGTTTGGAACTGTGCCCGGTATTTGTCAATAGGCTCACCCCGTATTACATGGGACTTATAACATTAATAGTGAAAAGTGGGTGTTACATTGTACAGTGGTATAATGTGCACCTCTGCCTGCCCCTTCGGGGATAAAAGGCATGATGTTATGTTATTTTATGTGTTTGTTAACTTTTACATTAATTGACATTTAACACGTTAAACGCCATGGCAGTCACCGGTGACCGACATTAGCGGAGGATTTGCCTTCAACAGTTTTTTATTGGCAGCCAATGCCTTAAACATAGTTTATAAAAAATATATATATTATCTGCTCGGCCGTGGTATCACTCCGGTCGAGCCGGTCCATTGGTGCTGAAGCATGGCTCTTCCACACTTAAAGAGATTAAAGAGATTGAGCAATCGAACCAATAAACCTAATATGTAACTGGATAATTGTATTGTGAACCTGATTGTAAAATAGTAACCTAAGGAGTTTCTTGCTCGTTCTTCTCCATAGGATAGTCTACACCTTGGAATGAGCAAATAGCTTCACTTTAAATTTATTTTTGTTGACGAACAAAAGTACCTTCCTGGTATAATTTAAATAAATGATTTTGACTTTGACTTTGAGATAAATAAATAGGTTCTGGCACCAGCTCCTTGCTTTACTCAGTATATTCACGTGAGTAACCCGCGATTTCACTTAATTTAGTATGTCTCACGATAGTTATTATACGTTCTACTACCATTGTTATAGAGGTAAGTTCTGCTATCAATCTATTTTCCAGAATGCGGCACAATAATAGCGAAAGGTACACCTCTTATGTCAGGTGGTAGACCAGCGAAGTACGGTGAGCTGCCCTGGCATGTGGGGATATATTACAAGAAGAATAAGCCTTATGAACAGATCTGTGGAGGATCCATCGTCAGCAGGAAAACTGTTATATCTGGTCAGTTGATTTTTTAAGGTATAGGTAGCAAAATATCAGATTGGTCATGTTAAAGCCGTGTCTTATTTCTATCGCTGACCATCCCCCCTCATTAGAACCGGCGGCCACGGCAGCGCGCGAGCTAGACAAGTCGCTGACGCCTCATCCCTCCGCCATTAGGCGCGCTCGCAATCATATATCTTTAAGTGTGGGAGAGCCATGCTTCGACACGAATTGGCCGGCTCGGCCGGAGTGATACCACGACCTCACAGAAGACCGACGTGAAGCAACGCTTGCGTTGTGTTTCGTCGTTTGAGTGAGGTTACCGGAGGCCCAATTCCCAATTCCAAAACCCTCCCCTTCCCCAATCTCCCCAATTCCTGAATTCCCAATGATCCTCAAACTCCTAATCCCCAAAAGGCCGGTAACGCACTTGTAACGCCTCTGGTGTTCCAGGTGTCCATGGGCGACGCCGATTGCTTACCATCAGGTGATCCGTCTGCTCGTTTACCGGGTTATGCCATAAAAAAAATATAGCGTATTCAGTAAAATTCAGTCTTTGAGTTTTCAATATCATGAACAGGCACCTGATGGTAAGCAATCATCAGTGGCAATGGACATTCGCAACACACGGCGAGTAACAAGGGCGTTGCCGGCCATTTGTGGTTTAGGAGACTTTAGGATGCCGCGTTGTGAAACCGCCAAAGTCTTAGAGGGCAAACGAGCAGACAGACACCACCTGCCGCCTGCTCGCAACCTCAGAGGAATTGCAAATCTGTTGCCGTTACGCAGTGATATATCGGGCTTCCCGTAACCTTAGCTCACTCACACTGGTATATTTTTTTTAAGGGGAAAAATCATACAGTTGAAGAAATAAAAACCATTTATTCTGATGAGGGAGTGTCAGACTCTTACTGACTAAAAACCACCCCGTTCCCACTCCTGCACTTCGAGACGGAGGCCCGGTAACCCATTATGTTCTCCGCGGCTCCGTATAGGCATCAGCCCTATTGGGCCCCATCCGTGGTGGTCTGATGGCTCTTTGAGGCGCGCGCGACCCTTTAGTATAATAGAGATGACATTGCCATTGAAAATGAACTCTATTGTCGCGTAGAACCTAACGGGTAACCGGGGCTCCGGGTCGACGTGCAGGAGAAGGAATGGGGTGGTTTTTAGTCAGTAAGAGTCTGATACTCCCTTCCGCCTCACCCAGGTGGGAGCAGGCATTCGATGATTTTCCTCCCTTAAAAAAAAACTCTTATTTTCACAAGCTGCCCACTGCTTCTGGAAGCTAGGAGACATGGAGCCTCCCTGCAGGTATGCAGTCCAAGCGGGGAAGCTGTTCAGGGCATGGAATGATGAGCAAGATGAGGAGGTTCAGCAACGAGATGTTAGTACTATTTACATACGTTTGTTGTAGGATGTCGAGAGTGGCACTTCTTAAAATGGTGACGCCAAAGACAAAGCAATTATTTCAATTAAACCATAATTTTGTGCTTTTGAAACGTCAACAAATACAAAATAAACAATAGTCTGTCAGTCAGTCCGTCAGTGAAGCTAGGTGAAGCTAAGTGCTCATTCCAAAATAGAGAAAAACGAGCAAGAAACTCCATTCGTTACTTTTTTTAAAAAAAGTATGTTCTACAGTGTCTCTAATACATATTCCAATACTGTACGTATATGTGAGAACAATGCAAAGACACGCTTGACGCAATATACTGATTATAAAAGTTAAGGTATATAAACGTCATTATTAGACGCCACAATCTATTAAGAATTCATAAATTTCACTTACCGTTTTTGTAGGTTTCGGACACGCATTCTCATGCATGAGAAGTAGTTTTAAACCTCCGCGCCACCACGACAGCAGGCGAGAAGAGTGAGATCCGAGACAAATGTATTCTATTTCACCATTATAACATATTTTTTTTCATATTTTCATAGGTAATAGACATAAAAATCCCGCCACATTACCGCGGGGTCCAGACAAACTTTCAAGATGATTTGGCGATAGTCATCCTAGGAAAGAGTTTCTTTTTCAAAATGCTGGTTCAACCGGTCTGCCTGGATTTTGGGTCTGAAATGGATAAGAGACATTTGGAGCCTGGGAATATGGGGAAGGTAGTGTTTGGATTTTTTATGGCATAAGCCGGTAAACGACCAGACGGATCACCTGATGGTAAGCAATCGGCATCGCCAATGGTCACCTGGAACATCAAAGGCATTACAAGTGCGTTACTGGCCTTTTGGGGATTAGGAGTTTGAGGATCGTTGGAAATTCAGGAATTGGGGAGATTGGGGAAGGGGAGGGTAATTGAGCTTCCGGTAACCTCACTCACACGACGAACACAACGCAAGCGTTGCTTCACGTCGGTTTTCTGTGGGGCCGGGGTATCACTCGAGCCGGCCCATTCGTGCCGAAGCATGGCTCTCCCACACTTGAAAATTACTTCAAAAGATTACATTAGCATACGATTCGACGTTGCATCAAATACAGTGCTATTCTCTAAGGCGTTGCCTGCAGCGCTGCTGCAGCGACGAAATTATCGTTTGGTATTTACTGACATACGCTACACTAGCGCTCAATGCTGTGACGGCCGTGTGTTAAAACTATTTGACAGTTCTACTTACATTTTGGTATTCTCGAACAAAAAACAGCGTCGACGGGGCTTACAGTCTCGCGTAGAGCCTTTGCTTTTATCTGTCAATATTTGCGCGTATTGACTTTATTTCGTTACAAAATATACAAAATTCTTCATTTATTTGTTGGAAATGGCAGCTCGGTTAAAGTTTTTAGCTGTATTTATTAAAAGAAGGTAAGAAAAGGTAGGATGGTTACCTCGTGGTATCCGGCAGAGCCCTCTGCCGGATACCACGAGCGTTGGGCTCGCAGCGCAAGTAACAACACCGATGAGAGCGCCAACGCTAGCCAGTGTGCTGCGCGACATCGCCGCCACCCGCAACCGAGTTAGTTAACTATTTTCTTTTTCTTTCTCCGTCCAGGTAGCTGGTTGGGGCTATACTTCAGAAGTAGGAGAACCGTCACCATACCTGAAGGTAGCTGATCTCCCGAGCGTGGGCATACAGCAGTGTCTCAACGAAACTTCGTTTGCTTTCAAAGTGTACATCACTGTTGACAAAATTTGTGCTGGTTATACTAATGGTAAGTATTTTTTTGAGGGGGGAAAATCATCCATTGACTTCTCCCGCCCGGGTGAGGCCAGAGGGAATGTCAGACTCTTACTGACTAAAAACCACCCTGTTCTTACTCCTGCACTTCGAGCCGGAGCCCCGGCAACCCGTTAAGTTCACCGCGGCTCCGTATCGGGCATCAGCCCTATTGGGCCCCATGCGTGGTGGTCTGATGGCTCTTTAAGGCGCGCATGGAACGCGATGTGCCGTACGCTCGGATCTGGTTCTGGTTGGGCGGCGAGTCACCCGTGCTCGCCGTCCGCAGGCCCGTGCTTACGATGGCCGGATATCGTCTCGCGATCCCCGACGCCCAGAGTGTCTTTTGCGACGGCTGGGGCTTGAGGAGGTTCGTTCCCTCACGCGCCCCGTCTCCTCCTTAGCTAGCATGACTACTAATGGTAAGTCTCGGAGTAACATCTTGTGACTATATGTAAAGTGATGACACGTGACGTAATGAGACTTGCTGTGACATAAAAACTGCGTTTAAAACCCAACTTCAAAAAACTCAAAACTTAAAATGAACAAAAAGTAAAAACTTGAAAATCACTACTATTACTACTGATAGGTTAGTTACCCACTCACTGATAGGTTAGAAGTCGGTGCCATAAGTTCTAAAAGAAACAATAATCCGAACATATGTAGTACCTCCTACTATTTTTGTTATCGATAAAATTATATCTTGAGTTTAATACTTAGCATGTGTCCAAGTCAAAGCATAACGTGACGTGGCGTTGCATGGCGTAGTGTGGCGTTGCATGGCGTAGTGTGGCGTAGAGAGGCGTAGCTTGGCTTAGCGGAACATGACATAAAAAGACTACGTAAAATTCTACAATTAAACTATTATTACTCTAATATCAAAAAGTAAATAATTTATTTTTTTTCTACAAACAGGAACAGCGACAGTCTGCAAAGGTGACAGTGGCGGAGGCCTATCATTCGCTGAACAAGAAAATGGAGTCACAAAATACTACCTCCGGGGAATCGTATCCACGGCCCCTGCAGACGGGTTAACATGCAATACTGTTACTATAACAACTTTTACTCATGTCGCAAGTCATCACAATTTTATTGAAAGCCATTTTGAAAATCCTGGCCGATTAGGTTTACGAGTTTTGAACACTAGAATGATTGGGTTTTACAATGATTCTAGCGTTTGTTATGATTAGGTCTTAGGTATTATTAACTCGTTGAGTACCGTCATTACAGAGGTAGACACAATTAAAGAACAATAGGTTGCGGTCACCGGTGTCCTCGCGGTGTTCGACAGTTTAAATATCAAGTCTAATACTATAATTTGTGTTTGTTTTTCTGTTAGTAACATAACATAACATCCCGGCTTATAAAAGCCGGGATAACCCCGAAGGCGTAGGCAGAGGTGTACATTATGCCACTGTACAATGTAACACCCACTTTTCACTATTTATATTATGAGTCCAATGTAATAGGGGGTGAATTTATTGCCATATACCGGGCACAATTCCAGGTTCCGTGCTACTACTGAGAATTTTAAAAAAGTTAGTAATATTTTGCCCGACCCGGGAATCGAACCAGAGACCCCTTGCCCGTTGGCCTCGTTGGTCGAGTGGTCGCAAATGCGACTGTCTGTTAGTGTTAAACTCAAAAAGTGCTGAACGGATTCACATACCTTTGACTGACGAATTTAATGAATAGATAATTATTAATGGGATCCCGGGATCCGGCTTGATCCGGCTTGACCGGTTTGATCACCTGATGGTATGCAATCGGCGTCTCCCATAGACACCTGAAAAACTAGAGGCGTTACAAGTGCGTTACCGGCCGTTTGAGGATTAAGAATTTGAGGATTGTTGAGGATTCAGGGATTGGGGAGATTAGGGACGTGTAATGTAATTGGGCCTTCGGTAACCCCACTCACACGACTAAAGCACAACGCAATCGTTGTTTCACGCCGTTTTTCTGCTCGGCTGGTATCACTCCGGTCGAGCCGGCCCATTCGTGCCGAAGCATGGCTCTCCCACAGTAAAAAAAAAGAATCCCACAGTCAAGAAGAAAATAATGTAAATTGTATTCAAACAAAGGCAAATATACTTATAGTAATATTATTCAAATGAGATTTTATTATTAAACATCATTATGATTAAACATCATCATTATTTTAATTAAATAAGTTAATAATGACGTGAAGTCGTTATAGGTTAGGAAGACTACAAAAAACAAATAAATATTTGAAGCCAATATCTATATCATTAGGTACTCTTTGTTATTCATTATCATAGACAAACAAATAAATAAACTTTGCGCACTAAATACAAATAGCACTAGTTACAAATTAATATTTGCAGACGGCAAACACTGGAACTAATTAACGCGCATAGAAAAACTTCTTAACTTAGTCCTTTTTACAAAAACACTAGCGCCACACACAACACGTTTAATAAGTTGGTTTTAGTAGAATTACATTTTAAAATAGTAGTTTAACAAAATTTTTAGACTGGTCACCCTGATCTTAATTGAGGAAAACAAAATATAAAAAGGCGATGACAAATACAGTTAATGCTGTGGCATTACTCACGACTACGCTCACAGTGTTAACACTCAATTTCGTGACAAAAATCAAAATGGAGGACGTGTATTTCGCGCCATCGTTGTTTTTAAATCATGGCGCCGGTCCGTATCCCGTTTTGGGTGAAAAGAACAATTTGGAAATCGGTGAGGCGTTGAAAAATGTCTCGAATTATGTGGATTTGAGCCGTTTGAAGGCCATTGTGGTAGTTACAGCGCATAGAGAAGAGGATGTAGTCACTATATCATCTGCGGAGCGACATTCCTTGGTCTATGATTATACAAATTTCCCTCCAGAATGCTACAAGTACCAGTACAATGCACCAGGTATGAATATTATATTATGGGCCGACGTTTGACTACTTATTAATTTAGTTTTTGTTTTTTTTTTTTCGTTCTATTACAATAGGATAGATGCTTAATTTTTATTTTAATGTCCGTCTGGTAGATTATCTTAAATCATTACACACGTATTTTTTATTTTCTTACAGAAACGAATACTTTCGACGATATATTGATTTGAAATTACGCGTGACGTCACTTCTATGTATATTTTATACGTAGAAATGACGTTATAGCCCCCACTCCCAAACTTTGATTCGTTTTATCTAAATATTGTTTTATTATACGACAATATAAAAAATACGTCTCTAAAATTTTTTCATTACCTAACTGACGGACTAATTAGATTTTTAATTTTCATACCCTGTCATCATCCCAATTAGACTAGCTCCGTCACCGGTTTCGCCCGCGTTCAGGTGGAATAAAAAATGTGTGATTCTAGAACATAATCTACCCCTGTTCCAGTTTCATCCCGAACCCTTCAGCCGTATTGACGTGATTGAGTAACAGACATACAGACAAACATAACATAACATCTCGTCTTTTATCCCCGAAGGGGTAGGCAGAGGTGCACATTACGGCACTTAATGCTACTGCACAATGTAACACCCACTTTTCACTATTTATGTTATGAGTCCCATGTAACAGGAGGTGAGCCTATTGCCATATACCGGGCACATTTCCAGACACCGTGCTACTACTGGGACTTTTGTTTTAAACCCAGTAATATCGAATCGACCACTCGGCCAATGAGGCAGTCAAACAATATAGACAACCGTACAAACTATCGCATTCATAATATTAGTAGAATCTAATCTGTCACGTAAGTTTATTGAGTAGATACTTATATTATCATGATGGTGGTTAAACATTAATCTAGACTTATTATCCTACTAACAATATAAATGCGACCGTTGTAAATAGTATGTAAGTTTGTTTATTACTCATTATATAACAAAATAAAAAATACATGCCTAATATTTTTTTATTACCTAACTTACGGACTAATTAGATTTTTAATTTTCATACCCTGTCATCATCCCAATTCCAGACTCCCATTTCCATGGAAACGTGGGCGAAGTCTCTAGCAATAGGCGTAGCTCGGCAACCGGTTCGATTCTCGGTAGGAGCAACTCTTTGTGTGATCAACAAATTGTTGTTTCGGGACTGTGTGTGATGTGTATGTGATATTGTATGTTTGTAAACGCACCCATAACACAGGAGAAAATCCTAGTGTGGGGCAACATTTAATAAAAAACAGATTGTTCTGTAGGTATACCTAAAAGGAAATCGTTCCTTCGCTCCCATGATCGTATATTGTTTGTTTTCTAATAACATAACATAACATCACGCCTTTTTTATCCCCGAAGGGGTAGGCAGAGGTGCACATTTCGGCACTTAATGCCACTGTACAATGTAACACCTACTTTTCACTATTATGTTATGAGTCCCATGTAATATGGGGTGAGCCTATTGCCATATACCGGGCACATTTCCAGACTCCGTGCTACTACTGCCGTGATAAAAACCCAGTACTACTTTGCTCGACCCGGGAATCGAACCCGAGACCCCTTGCCCGGCAGTCGCACTTGCGACCACTCGGCCAACGAGGCACTACTTACACAATATCGTGCTTTTCAAAATTATCATCATCAGCCATTGTTTTCTAATAACTTGAATAATAAAATGATGCATAAATACTTATCAACTCTTGTGGGCTACAACTGCACCAACAAATAATATAATTAACGTTATCTCTCGTTTGTGCGGTTAACATTCCATTCTATGTCATATCATAAATCAACAACAGACATTGTATTCCCCGTGGTGATAAGACAAAGTTGCGCGTTTACAATGTAACGTACACTTTTCTCCAGTTTTGTGGTGAGTCCCATGTAATAGGGGGTGAGCCTATTGCCATATACCGGGCACATTTCCAGACTCCGTGCTACTATTGGGATTTTGCTTTTAAAACCCAGTAATTATTTGCCCGACCCGGGAATCGAACCCGAGACCCCTTGCCCGGCAGTAGCACGTGCGACCACTCAGTCAACGAGGTCAGTACTACTACCTACTTATACAATATCGTGCTTTTCAAAATTATCATCATCAGCCATTGACAGTCCATTACTAGATTGGGGGCCACCTTTGCATAAAAGGCTTCATTCGGAAACTAAGAAAAACGTACGTTTTTTTTATTCTCCTCTAATAATACCGTCTGACTTATTTCGTTGCGGAATCCAAGACAGTTGTTCATGTCCCTGGGACTTTGGACTTCAGTATTCCGGTGTTTTCGTTGCTCTAACTACTGTAGATCCTGGCTTACAGGAGTTGCAGCGGTTTTGGGAGGTTGTGACGGGCTTGTCCTGATAAAAAAGAGGATAGTTATGCTACAATTTCTACTTTTGGCTGTTTGAAATGTTCAGGTTTTTCAAATTCAAATTAAATAAATAAATAAATAATAAAAATCTTTATTTTCTCAAAAATACTCTACGGATACAAATTATATAATATGTTACAATTAAGAGACTGGTGTCTGTTAAAGGTATAACCTGTGTTACAGATCACCAGGCCCGGGTGACCCCCGGAGACATTGAACAATATAAAGTATTTACTTAATTAAAGAAAATGGACAACATTGTATGAGTGTGTGTGTGTGTGTGTGTGTGACTATGGGTGTGTAACAATGTAGTGTGAGTGCGTGTATATGTGTATGTAAGTGAGTGAGTTGATGTGTATTATGTGTGGGTATGTATAGGTAAGTGAATGAGGTGGAAGTATTCATTCAAATTCAAATTCATTTATTTGCAAGAATACATATTTACAAAGGAAGATCTTTGTCAGAGAGCACTGCTGCCCAGTGTCTATTTAATCCGTAGTCCACTATTGGGCGTCGCGGAGAACCTAACGGGTTAACGGGGCTCCAGCACGACGTGCAGGATAAGGAACGTGGTGGTTTTTAGTCAGTAAGAGTCTGACACTCCCTCCCGCCTCACCCAGGCGGGAGCAGTCATTAGATGATTTTCCCACCTTAAAAAAAAAGTCCCCTATTGGGTAGTTTACTGGGTCCAAAATAAATTATTTTGTTTTTTCAGTCCATTTAAATATTGACAAATAGTTACATTTTCATTCATTGATTTGTCGATATACTTAATTTTCGTTTTATTCTAGCTTTTTTTTAGATATAAGTGTGCCATTGGACGGGAAAATATGATGACGTCATTAGTTGGTATTTCTTGCAAAATTCATAGAACAGTATCGTTTTTGACGATTCGATAAAAGTATTGAATTTGACTAGTTTCAACTACCATATTTGGATCTTATAACTATGATAATATCTACGAGGAATATATGAATACGAATAACTATGATATAAACGAGCAGACGGATCACCTGATGGTAAGCAATCGGCGTCGCCCACGGACACGCGGAACACCAGAGGCGTTACAAGTGCGTTACCGGCCTTTTGGGAACTAGGAATTGGAGGATTTTGGGGGATTCGGGGATTGGGGAGACTGGGGAAGGGGGTAATTGGGCCTCCGGTAACCGTGTCGTGTGACCGACAAAACACAACGCAAGCGTTGTTTCACTTCTGTTTTCTGCTCGGCCGTGGTATCAGTCCGGTCGAGCCGACCCATTCATGCCGAAGCATGGCTCTCCCACACTCAAAGTTATAGGAGCAATGAGAAAAGTGTTTTAATGCTGTACTGTGCCCTTGCAGTTTTTAGAGATACAAATAACTGTCATTAAACATAATACATATTAGATAATTTTTTCTATGTTTTCCAGGAGATCCAGTTTTGGCGGCAAGAATACACGAAGCGTTCAAAACCGCGGGAATCAAGTCCCGATTAGACGACCAAAGAGGTTGGGACCACGGAGTCTTTATACCAATGATGTTGGTGAACCCCAAGGCAGATATACCTATAATACAAATATCTATATTGAAAAACCAAAATGCGGCGCAACATTACGAAATTGGTAGAGTTTTGTACCAATTCAGGAAAGAAGGGGTCGCCATCTTTGGGTCAGGATTTTCTTACCATAATGAAGAGGGATTCGAAAGAGCTAAAGGCGACAATGATAAAAGAATTGAAAATACTGATTTTGATACGTTTTTGAATGAAGTTTGTACGGGTGATGAAGAAAATAGAAAGAAAATTGTGTTTTGGGAGCAGGAGAAGGGAGGTTATGACAGCCATCCGTTGGGAGAGGCTGACCACCTCATGCCGCTGATTGTCAATGCAGGAGCCGGTGGTACGGAACGCGGAAGAAATATTTTTAAGTCTGTGTATGAAGACAAATTCAAAATTAGTGGATTCATTTGGGACTAGATATTGTCTGAATCTCATGACTATAATTATGATTTTACGAATTCCATTATATTTTATTAAATACTCGTACATAATCGATAAAAATAAAGAATGAAAAATAATTTCTATGTTTTATTTACTAAGGTTGGTTTTAAAGTGGCGCTGACCGAACGCTGACCGTCGGCGCTGACAGCTGAGATATAATGAACTTCTAGGAACCGTGCGCACTGATAGCTACGCGTCGTTTAAAAATGCTACCTAGTCTCACGTTGACTATCAGAGCTCATAGCTCAGCGCGTAGTGACAAACGACAACCAAGCTTTACGGCTTCATCCATCAGCGCTGACCGACGCACGCGTTACTGTAAAACGCTTTATAGAAGCTCATACACTTAGGCTATCAACGCTAACGATCAGCGTCGGTCAGCGCGACTATAAACCAGTCTAAAGTCGTGTGATGATAGAAAAGAATACTTACATTTTGTCGTCACTGATTCTTCCTTCGGTTGTCATTGCATCCAACTAAGAGAGGACGAACGCAGTCGCCCGATGGGAGTTGCGACTTTACTACTCCCAAGTAGTTTATATCAGATTTTTCCTAATATTACTTGATCTAAGCTTGTACATATTATAAGATTCGTATCGGAATACAAACGTCAAGTTATTTTTTTGTTTTGTATATTTATTTTTCTCTATAAATCAAAAACTTATTGCATTTGTTTCGTATTGTATGTACATTATTTTCTTATATTTTGACGATTTTTGTTATTTTCTTTACGCTTTTATGTTTGTTATCAATATTATGTATTTATGCAAGTATCTGTATTGTTTATTTTTCATAATCTTTGTTTGTGTGCCTTTTGCCAAATAAATGCTAAATGCTTTTTCTAAAATGATGAAATATATAGCGCCCACAACAAGATGATTAGGAGCAAGCCAAGAAAAAGAAGAAGAAATTAGACTAACTCATCATCATCATCATCAACAGCCTATAAATGCCCACTACTGAGCAAAGCCTCTTCTCACACGGAGAAGGTTAGAGCGTTAATCACCACGCTTGCTCAATGCGGGTTGGCGATTTCAAACTTATAATTAGAAATTATAAGTCCAGGTTTCCTCACGATGTTTTTCCTTCACCGTTTGTCAGTGGTGTCTAAATAATCTTAGAAAGTACATATAACTCGGAAAAAGTCACATTGGTACTTGCCGTTGGTAGGTTTCGAACCCGCACCCTCATGCATGAGAAGCGAGCGTCTTAAACCTCCAGGCCACCACGACACTAGCTAGACTAACTCGGTTACCGCAAATGGCTGGGCAACCAGCTGTTCCATAGCGTGTCGTGGGTAATCTGTATGGAATAATTACTTACATAACATAACATCACGCCTTTTATCCCGAAGGGGTAGGCAGAGGTGCACATTATGCCACTGTACAATGTAACACCTACTTTTCACTATTTATGTTTTGAGTCCCATGTAATAGGTGGTGAGCCTATTGCCATATACCGGGCACAGTTCCAGGCTCCGTGCTACAACTGAGATTTTTTTTCTTAAAAACCCAGTAATACTTTGCCCGACCCGGGAATCGAACCCGAGACCCTTTGCTCGGCAGTCGCACTTGCGACCACTCTGCCGTTGACGCAATCAAAAATAAAAAGTTAAACAAAGAGCAGTCAAAGAGGTAAAAAAAAGTGAAATATAATAATTACAATTTATTATTAAAAAGAAAACAGGAAAAACGACCCGGAAATCGAACCCGAGAGCCCTTGCCCGGCAGTCGCACTTGCGGCCTCTCGCCCAACGAGGCTATCCCTAGAAATAACCCGCACTAATAGAATGCTACCTAGTGGGAACTACGGTACCAATGTTGTCGAGTGTTAAACCATTGGCATTCAAATTTTAATAGGTACTAAAAATATTTTTCTTCCTTACTTCTTTCTACTGTACGTACTGAAGTAACTTTACTGCTCTCATCTTTGGGACGGCTCGACTAAATATCAGCTGGACGTGTTAGATCACATTGAGAAGCGTGCCAAGAGGCTTATCAACGATGATGCGCTTGTGGAGGCCCGACTTCAAAACCTCGAACGCAGGCGAAAGGTTGCAAGTCTTTCGGTTTTCTATCGGATACATTAAAATTTCAATCAGTGTACGGGGGAATTGCTCAACTTGATTCCCCCTAGTGCTTTCCATAATCATACCTCAAGACAATCACCGATTCATGGTAAGTGTCCCACCCACACGCACGAAGCGCTTCGCATCAAGCTTCCTTGTGCGTACTGCTAAGGAGTAGAATTCTTTGCCACAGTCTGTGTTTCCTGAAGGGTATAACCTGAGTGTCTGGAAAGTCCGAATAAATAGGTTGCTTATGGGACGACGTGCTCCATCGTAGGCCGCATCATCGCTTACCATCACGCGAGATAGAGGTCAAATGTCGACCAATCAAATATAAAAAAAAATAAGACCTTTAGCAACATTAGCATTATTTAGTAAATACGGAGCTTGCTAAAGATGGGGCTCATTGGAAAAGTATACCTACCTTTTTCTTAAGCCTTTAACTGCCGACAAAAACTGTTAAAGGCTAATCCTCCGCTAGCGTCGGACAACATTGTCCGACACGGCAGCCAATGCGTTAAAAGGGGAAAGTCATCCAATGACTTCTGCCGCCTGGTGTGAGGAGAAAGAGAGTGTCAGACACTTTCTGACTAAATACCACCCCGTTCCTACTTCTGCTTCGAGCTGGAGCCACGAAGGCAGAGGATGTCGTGGAGTATTTGCGAGTGAAGACGAACTGGACCTTGAGAGTCGAGAAGTTGGAGTCGCGCCACAATACTAACTTCAAGTCGTTCGTGGTGCGGGTTCCAACACATTACCTTGAAACCTTTCTCAAGGAACAGTTTTGGCCGAAGGGTATCGTGTATCGGCGTTTCCGTGGCCGGCTACGTGATACCAGTCAGCGAAACACGACGACGTCTCTTCGTGTGCAATAATTACAATTATGAGTTTTTTTGTTATTGTACCTCTATATAGATCTATTAGTTTATTGATGTTTTAATTTTTTGGTATTTGTTATTTTTTAGTTTTGTATTGTATTTTTATTTGTGTATTATATTTTATATGGGCCACAGTTGCCTGAAATAAAGAAATAAATAACAAAAATAAAAAAATAACCTTCTAAGTCATCCGCGGTTCTGTGAAATGTATACTTACGCTTTGAAGTGGGCTAAGAAAGGCTATTTTATGATGATCAAAATATACAATAGGTAAGGATCATATGTTTGTATTGTAACTTTCGTGAGACATACTAAATAAATTATTATGTTTTCGGCTTACTCACGTTGTAATTCGACGAGGAACTCGACTGGTTTTAACCCATGCTAGAGACTCATATTCATGAGCAGCATTTCGCGACACGCGACGCGGCGACTGTCGCGCTGCTACTGGCTACTCGAGTCTGCGGGACCAGCGCGCCCTCTGCCGTGATTCACGCGCACATTCTTCCATTCGCGGTATCGGCGACAGCGGCGCGCGTGGCACTGTTGGCACGCTAGACTCGCCCGCCGGCAGCTGCGTTGGTGTTGTTGGGTTCGAATCCCGGGTCGACGCAAATTTACGCACGACGCAACTATGTATTAGTGAGATTGTACAAAACATTTTTTGAAAAGAATATTAGATGGAGTTTCTTGTTCGATCTTCTTCATTCGAAACTACACCTTGGAATGAGCGACTAGCTTCACTGACAATTCCATTTGGCGTTTCAAAAATGCATAGTCAAGGGTTATTTGAAATAGATGCTTTGACTTAAACTTTTTATGGGTTAAGCCGGTAAAGGAGCAGACAGATCACCTGATGTTAAGCAATCCGCGTCGCCCATGGACACCCGGAGCACCAGAGACGTTACAAGTGCGTTACCGGCCTTTTAAGGATTAGGAATTTGAGGATTGTTGGGGATAAGTGAATGGGGAGATTGGGAGAGGAGGAGGGTAAAATCACACGACGAAACACAACGCAAGAGTGGTTTCACGTTGGTTATCTGTGAGGCCGCGGTATCACTCCGGTCGAGCCGGCCCAGCAGTGCCGAAGCATGGCTCTCCCACATTTAAATTGTTTTTTTTTTTCAATAAAACAATTATTTTTGTTTAAACATTAACCTTTATTTTTTACAAAGTTACTAAAAAACTATCTTACTATATCTTCTACTGTTTTCAGTACGGAATCCCCAATTTCAACACAGACTATACAATACAGGAGCAGTGTAGTTGCCAGGGTAAAAATCTAATTAGTCCATCTCTTAGACAATGAAAAAATATTAGAAAGGTTTTTTTTTTATTTTGTTGTATAAAGTTAGAATGCTTATATAAAATGGCGTTAAGTTTAGGAGTTGGAGGTCGTGACGTCATAACGTGCTACAAAATGTAGCACGCTGTGACGTCACACGATATTTCAAATCAATATATCGTCGAAAGTATTTAATTTTGTGAGAAAAGAAAATATACGTGTCCAACTAATATGGTTTCGGTTTCGGTTTCGGTAATTCGGTTTGGTTTCTAAAATGAAATTTCGGAAAATACTCTGTTAATAACAAGTATTATATTATTCTGTATTTTAGGAATCCCAAACAAACCCGCTAATTTTAAATTTACCTAGAAGTACAGAATTGAATATATTTCTTCCGCGTTCCGTTCCACCGGCTCCTGCATTGACAATCAGCGGCATGAGGTGGTCAGCCTCTCCCAACGGATGACTATCATAACCTCCCTTCTCCTGCTCCCAAAACACAATTTTCTTTCTATTTTCTTCATCACCCGTACAAACTTCATTCAGAAACCTATCGAATTCACTATTAACAATATCTTTTTCAGTTTCTGGTTTCGCTTTTCCAAATTCGCCCATATTATGGTATGACAATCCTGACCCAAAGATGGCGACCCCTTCTTTCCTGAATTGGTACAAAACTCTACCTATTTCATAGTGTTGTGCCGCATTTTGGTTTTTCAATATAGATATTTGTATTATAGGTATATCTGCTTTAGGATTTACCAACATCATTGGTATAAAGACTCCGTGGTCCCAACCTCTTTGGTCGTCTAATAGTGACTTGATTCCCTCGGTTTTGAACGCTTCGTGTATTCTTGCCGCCAATACTGGATCCCCTGGAAAAAATAAACATTACTGTCGCTTTTTCATCTCAGAATTTATAAACGACTGCCTCGTTGGCCGAGTGGTCGGAAGTGCGACTGCCGGGCAAGGGGTCTCGGGTTTGATTCCCGGGTCAGCTAACTAATACTGGGTTTTAAAAAAATTCTCAGTAGTAGCACGGAATCTGGAGTTGTGTCCGGTATATGGCAATAGGCTCACCCCCTATTACATGGGACTCATAACATAAATAGTGAAAAGTGGGTGTTACACTGTACAGTGGCATAATGGGCACCTCTGCCTACCCCTTCGGGAATACAAGGCGTGATGTTATGTTATGTCAATTTATTAATCTATTGACCTATTAATACTACAAATACAAGGCTGCACGGTTGGTGCGGTGGCTGGGAAACCGGCTGCCGGGCAACGTGTCGCGGATTCGATGACCGCACGTAGCAACTATTTGTGCGATTCACAAATTGTTGTTTCAGGTCTGTGTGTGATGTGTATGTGAATTTGTATGTTTGTAAACGCACCCACGACTTACATAAGAGAAAATCTTAATGGGGGCAAAGTTGTTTAAAGAAAAAAAATCAACCACAGATTTCATAAAAAATAAAAACTTCAAAAACAACAAATTTCAGCTCAATCAGTTGAAGATAATATACCTTTATCTGTTTAAAAATTGAGTTGCAAGATTCCACTTAACAATTACATACATTAATACATTGTAAGTTTAATAAAAGCATGACTGCCTCGTTGGCCGAGTGGTCGCAAGTGCGACTGCCGGGCAAGGGGTCTCGGGTTGGATTCCCGGGTCGGGCAAAGTATTACTGGGTTTTAAAAAAGGAGTACGGAGTACCCCGGGCTACTAAAATTCCAATGTTGTTCCTACTGTTCAATACAATGTAAATACTTAAAATTAATCTAATCACACTTTCATTAATTGATTTTATGACCAACATAGTTTTCAGCAAATTTTGACGCTAAAAACGTGACGTCACAATACACAATCTCGTACAAAATTCATAGAAAACTGTCGTTTTTGACAGTTCGATAAAAAGTATTGAAGTTGACTAGTTGGCTAGTACTATATTGTAATTATGAAATACAATTTTTAACATTGACTGCAGTAGGTAAAATTCGGTCAAGAGCATTTAGATCGATACTGATTCATGATTCCGATCGTTGCATGTTTCGCCGGCTAATGAACCAAAGAATTAAGTACCTACTAGCACAATATGAAATTTAGAACTAAACATTTTTTTTTTTGCCTGCCTCGTTGGCCGAGTGGTTGCAAGTGCGACTGTCGGGCAAGGGGTCTCGGGTTCGATTCCCGGGTCGGGCAAAGAATTACTGGGTTTTAAAAAAAATCTCAGTAGGTAGTAGGACGGAGTCTGGAATTGTGCCCGGTATATGGTAATAGACTCATCCCCTATTACATGGGACTCACATGAAAAGTGGGTGTTACATTAATATACAAAAAAAAAAAAATAAAAAAAAAAACATTGTACAGTGGCGCTAAGTGCCGTAATGTGTACCTCTGCCTATCCCTTCGGGGATAAAAGTTGTGATGTTATATATATATATATTATTTTTTGTTTCAATTTTCCATAATAAAAGTAGCCTATGTTACTCCTTAGTACATCAGCTACCTGCCCATAAAAGCCTTGCAAAATTGGTCCAGCCATTCCAGAGATTAGTCGGTACAAATAAACAGACAGACAGATAAAAATTGTAAAACATGATTTGATTACGTGTATCGTATGCATAGTGAAACCTGGTTCAGTGAGACATCAAGGGAGCTGCAATGTCGTTTCACTTATAGAGGTATTCCACTTACCCAGTGTTTCAGATATACAGGTATAAATAAATATCTGTCTCATTTACAGAGGGTTCCATTAATAGAGGTGGACTTGGAATTACGTGTGGAATTTGTGGGTAGAATAAGAATGAGTAAACAAACACTGTTATCTTAGTTACAGAGGTTTATGCATATAAAATTTACTCGCTGTCTCAGTTATAGAGGTAACTATGATGACAAATCGAAAGAACAAATCCCAGATATATAGAGATTTACCTCGTCCCACTAACAGAGGTAATTCAGTGCCAAAGTGTTGGGACCTCAGCATGAGTTCTAGTTATGGAGGTTTCTCACTTATCCAGATCCCACTTAACCAAGTTTCACTGTATATTCATATATGCATGTAGTAAAAAGCGGTTTTTTTATGACATTAGCCGGTAAACGAGCAGACGGATCACCTGATGGTAAGCAATCGGCGCTACCCATGGACACCTGGAACACCAGAGGCGTTACAAGTGCGTTTACCGGCCTTTTGGGGATTACGAGTTTGAAGATCGTTGGGGATTCAGGGATTGGGGAGATTGGGGAAGGGGAGTGTAATTGGGCCTCTGGTAACCTCACTCACACGACGAAGCATAACGCAAGCGTTGCTTCACGTCGGTTTTCTACGAGGCTGTGGTATCACTCCGGTCGAGCCGGTCCATTCGTGCCGAAGCATGGCTCTCCCACACTCGATCTATTTATTATTTTAATATTATAAACCGACACTGCAATTTTGACTGACTGCCTCGTTGGCCGAGTAGTCGCAAGTGCGACTGCCGGGCAAGGGGTCTCGGGTTCGATTCCCGGGTCGGGCAAAGCATTACTGGAAATGTGACCGGTGTATGGCAATAGGCTCTCCCCCTATTACATGGGACTCATAACATAAATAGTGAAAAGTGGGTGTTGCTTCTGTGTGCACCTCTGTCTACCTATGTTCTGATGATGATGACACTGCAATTTTATTTATCTGTATAGATTAGTTCAATAGTGACTGCTTTATGTCTCGTTGACCATGTGACAACCAATGTAACTGCTGAGCAAAGACTTCTCGGTATCGGCCATATACCGAGCACAACTAGCTAGGTTCCTAGGTTTAAAATAAATTGTTTCAACTTTGCAATGTAATTTTAATTTATTTTTTTTTCAGCCATGATCGTCCCACTGAAAGGCATAGGCCTCCCTACCCTCCTTACACTCCTCTCTATGTAAAGCTTTTTGCTTCCAATCCTTGTCATAGATGTCTACTTCGTCCCGCCATCCCCTTTTGGGCCTTCCGCGACGTCTACTGACGTTGTGTGGGCTCCACTCAGTAGTAAGTTTTGCCCACTGCTCGTCTGACATGCGGCTGACATGACCAACCCATTCATTCACCAGCTCATCCATTTTAGTTGTGGAGTGCAACGTAGAATTGCAATGCAATAAATAATTAAAAAATAATCATACTCTCATCCATTGATTTGACAATTTACTTACTTTTGGATTTTTTCGCTAATTTCAAGGAAACAAGTATGCTATTTGACGCAGAAATATTTATGATGACGTCATAAATTGCGATCCAATACAAAATTCATAGAAAAGTATCGTTTTTGACATTTCAATAAAACTTTCGAATTCCAGACTCCGTGTTACTGCTAAGATTTTTTTTTTATCCAGTAATACTTTGGCCGTATCGAATCGAACCCGAGACCCCTTGTCCAGCAGTCGTACTTGCGACCGCCTGAAGATGAATCTTGTAACAATAATGAATTGTAATACCAAGGAGAATTTATCAGAATCCTTGTTACATTAGATAATCATGAATGTTATGACCGTGCGACACTCGCCATTTCTGTTCTAATTACCCATATTCTGACAGTCTGAGTATTTGTGCGACCCACGCAAATGTTCCTTAAGTTGATATTGTACGTCGAATCAGTCAGCCTCACCTGTTAATTGAGCTGACTGTAAACCGACACATGCGTACTGCCTTCAGAGCGGGTCCGCTCAAACTGTTGTGGTTCTTTCCTCAAAAGGCCACTACAGAAAGAACTTGCACGGTTCTCACACATAATCTTTTATAGGTACATATTGTCTGGACTTTAAAAGAGACAGACCTCTGAGTTTGTTTCGGCATTTCTTCTCAGAGTAGTCAGTTAGGAAATGTCGGCCTCATCGTTCGATAAAATTGACGTGTGAAAGTGTTGCCTTGTAGCCTATTTGCAGGAATAAATTCACTTGTTTCACTTGACGTATTCCGAGAGAAACTTATGAATGGTGTTAACTCCGATTTTAATGAAGTTTTACTTCCGATTCGGCCGTTGCGACTAATTAAAAAACCCAATGCGTCATTATTACGGTATCAGTTGAACTTTTATCTTTAGGAATGAGGACAATGACAGGCAGAATCAATTACTTTGTAATATAACTGTAATAGGTACTGCTTAACTTTATAATTTACTAGCGACCCGCCCCGGCTTCGCACGGGTGCAATATGCATGGATTATACATATAAACCTTCCTTAAGAATCAATATATATCTATTAAAAAAAAACGCATCAAAATCCGTTGCGTAGTTTTAAAGATCTAAGCATACATAGGGACAGACAGACGGCGGATAGCGACTTTGTTTTATACTATGTAGTGATTAGCTTCTGCCAGCAGTATTGCTCGTGACCCCATGGGATAAAGTAGCCATGGGTGTTGCCATGGTGGGTCAGGGTGAGGCACTTGCCCCACAGGTCAGATAAAGAGTACCAACCCAAACTTAAAAATCTGAATCATCTATTAAGTAACTAGTAATTACAGAAAGTGTATTTACAATAAATTGGGTACTTTCCTTAGTCAAAAATAAATTATTTCGACTGTTCAATACAATGAAATATTAAAAAATAATCACACTTTCATTAATTGATTTTATGACCAACTTCATTTTAGTAGTCTTCCAGCAAATTTTTAAGAAATAACTATGCTGTTTGACACTAAAAAAACGTGACGTCACAATACACAATCTCGTACAAAATTCATAGAAAACTGTCGTTTTTGACAGTTCGAAAAAAGTATTGAATTGTACCTATACTTTTTTTTGTTTTTAGTAAGGTTAGTTGGCCAGTTTAGTTTATCAGTTACATATATTTTAGACTTGGCCCCTGGCTGGCTACACCCATACCCACGAAAGTAGCCTACTTGTCATTCCAGACCATAATCTACTCCTGTTTCAAATTTCATCCCAAACCCTTCAGCCGTTTTGACGTGATTGAGTAACAAACATACAGACAAACACACAAAGTTTCACATTTGTAATGTTAGATGTTTAAAGTATTCGAAACGAGTACGCGTTCGGCGCTCTGATTGGCCTCAGTAGAATGAAGCAAAATAAATAATTCAGACGTTACCTGGAGCGTTGTACTGGAATTCGTAACTTTCTGGTGGGAAATTGTAATAATCATAGACCAAGGAATGTCGCTCCGCAGATGATATAGTGACTACATCCTCTTCTCTATGCGCTGTAACTACCACAATGGCTCTCAAACGGCTCAAATCCACATAATTCGAGACATTTTTCAACGCCTCACCGATTTCCAAATTGTACTTTTCACCCAAAACGGGATACGGACCGCCGCCATGATTTAAAAACAACGATGGCGCGAAATAAACGTCCTCCATTTTGATTTTTGTTATTAAATTGAATATTATCACTGTAAATGTTCCGAAGATTAATTTATTTATCGTCATTTTATTATTTACGTAATTTACAATCACCACACGTTGTTATCTTAAGATGAGTAAAGTAAATACTGTTTTGATCCGTCATTCCACATTCTACTTTTGCAAACAAACTTATGTTTTCCGTTATCAATGGCGCTAGTTTCTTCGTGAAAGATATGCAATGTTGACAATTATGTTTAGAGTTTTGATTAGTTCCAAATTTTACCATCTGCATGTGTAAGTTTGTGGCGTTGTCATGATCAAAGTCTAGTCTGAGACTAGCATGGCGGAATGGCAGCAACGACTGTCGCAACCGAGGGCTGGGCTCGCTGCCATCGCAGCGGTAAGTCCCCTCTTTGAGGAGTGGCTTGAGAGACGCTACGGCGTCCTCACCTACCGCCTGACGCAGGTCCTCACCGGACATGGAAGTTTCGGGAGGTACCTGTGTCTGATGGGGCGGGAGGAAACGCCCGGGTGTCATCACTGCGAGGGCCGCCCTGAGGACACGGTGGAACACACGGTGGGAGAATGCCCTTCGTGGGCTGAGCACCGCCGTGTCCTCAGGGAAGTGATCGGCGATGGCGACCTCTCGCGTCCGGGCCTAGTGCAGGCCATGATGCGGGGCGAGGGGGACTGGGATGCCGTCTCCTCCTTTTGCGAAGCAGTCATGCTAGCTAAGGAGGAGGCGGGACGCGTGAGGCAGCGAAGCGCTGCCTCCTCGCAACCCAGCCATCGCGAAGGACACACCGGGCGTCGGGGATCGCGAGACGATCTCCGGCCACCGTAAGCGCGGGCCTGCGGACGGCGAGCATGGGTGGCTCCCCGTCCGACCAGAAACAGACCCGAACGTACGGCGCGTCGCGTTCCGCGCGCGCCTCAAAGAGCCATCAGACCACCACAGATGGGGCCCAATACGGCCGATGCCGATTCGGAGTCGCGGAGAACCTAACGGGTAACCGGGGCTCCGGCTCGACGTGCAGGAGAAGGAACGGGGTGGTTTTTAGTCAGTAAGAGTCTGACACTCCCTCCCGCCTCACCCAGGCGGGAGAAGTCATTCGATGATTTTCCCCCCTTAAAAAAAAAAAAAAAAAAGTCTGAGACTAGCGTCTTTCCCAGGGTTTTCTTTGAAAAAATAATTAAAATTAATCAGTCAAATAATTAGATTTTTTTAAATGGGACAAGCCCGGCACAACCTCCCAAAACCGCTGCAACTCCTGTAAGCCAGGATCTACAGTAGATACAACCATGCAAACACCGGAACACTGAAGTCCGGCGCGTCCTAGGGACATGAACAACTGTCTTGGTTCCCGCAACGAAGTGAATCAGAAAATATTATAAGAGGAGAAGAAAAACATGATAGTTTCCACTTCCCTTGGTGAATTACTGCATGAGACAGAATGAATTAGGCCTGAAGGCACAAAAAAGAGACTGTACAACTGGGTGAAGCCCAGTCGCCAAGCACCACGGAAATTTGACTAAAAACTAAGTGAATCCTATTCCTATGTGTGAGCTGTTATACTTGCTTCCAATAATAAGTATGTAATTAGATATAATGAAATACCAACTGCGTGACAGCGAGTAGGCGTATCTAGTTCGTTTCCCGATTTGGGTAGTGTTTGGCTCGTGGGCTCGCCCCATTTTACTTACATGGAAATTTAACTCACATCATATCATTGTTTCTTTATGGGATAAACCGGTAAACGAGCAGACGGATCACCTGATGGTAAGCAATTGGCGTCCCCAATGCACACCTGAAACACCAGAGGAGTTACAAGTGCGTTACCGTCCTTTTGGGGATTAGGAATTTAAGGATTGTTGCGATTCAGGCATTGGGAGATTGGGGTAGAGGGTGGGGGCTCCGGTTACCTCACTCACATGACGAAACACAACGCAAGCTTTGTTTCACGTCGGTTTGCTACTCGGCCGTGGTATCACTCCGGTCGAGCCGGTCTATTCGCGCCGGAGCATGGCCTCCCACACTTAACTGGTGACTGTATTTAATGATGAAAAGTAGGTGTCCAGTTTCGAACCTAAAATTAAAAATTCAACATTTATACAGCTGACACCTATATCTGTATTCAACTTATTCTAATTGAAGTTATAATAAAGATTGATATTAGGTAGAATCATTACCGTCTTTGCCATATTAAGGGCACTCTCTTCCCGTGCCTACGGCTCCCATCTTCAGGGAGCCCCCGAAGGACCGACAATTTCTAAAACGGGCACAACGTTTAGGAGGTTCCATTCTCGCACGGAGTAACTTTTTCTTTTTTATAATTGATGGGCCGACGTTTGACCACTATCTCGCCTGGTGGTAAGTGATGATGCCGTCTACGATGGAGCACATCGTCCCATAATCAACCTATTCACTCAGGCCTTGAAGACACCCAGTTTATACCCTTCAGGAAATACAGACTCTGGCAAAGAATTAATAATTAATTAGTAACTCTTTGTGTGATCCACAAATTGTGGTTTTGGGTCTGGGTGTCATGTGTATATGAACTTGTATGTTCGTAATTGCACCCATGATACAGGAGAAAATCCAAACGGCCTCGAATTACTGTGTCCCCGAGAGGCCCCAGAGTAGTCTAAGACGGCCCTGAGTAGAATCGTCTAGCTTGGCTACAAAAATGATTAATTGATAGACTTCCTGTTAGTTGTACATTTATAAATATTAATAGCCAGTTTAATAATATTAATTACGTAGTTTCATATAATACTGATTCAATAAATTATGCCCCACGTAAGGCGTATATATATGTAGGTAATTATTATAATCTAGGTTGGCTGAACACAATATGAATAAGACTGAATCGATACTATACCGATAAATAAAATTGGAGTGTCTGTCTGTATTATTGAAATAACCGCTTTTTACTACATGCATATGAATATACCTCTACATACGGTACACATACCAAAAGGTATTTTTTTTTATTTCTGTCTGTATGTCTGTCTGTTTGTACCTACTGACTAATCTGTGAAAAGGCTGGACCGATTTTGACGGGACTTTTACTTGCAGGTAGCTGGTGTACTAACGTTTAAACAAAAAAGTGTTGTCTAAAAACTCATATCCTAAATATAATAGTAGGGGAGCCCATGATGCTAAATTGGGATTTACTTGAGCGTCCTTGGGACCTACTGGATTTTGAAGATATGCTGATAGAAAGAAGAAATGGTTTAGTGACAATTTCTTCCAGCAGTGGGGGAAGGGGGAATCTACAGATCTTTGAAATTGTTAAGCGTAACTTTTGTTCTAGTGGTCGAGCGTGTCAGATATTGATAATGTACATGCTCCATGTGTATTTAATAATAAAAAACTCTTAATCTGCCAGTTTGCATGGTGGGGTTGAATGTTCTGGAGAGTACTAACGAGAACCCTTCAAAATCCCCCCACTCTTGCAAATCAAGTTGGAATGGGCAGATTTTTTAAACGCACTTCCTTTAGCACGGTATTGACATTGACCTACCTTCCCTTAATCTGACGAAACTGACTTTATTTAGTTAAGACTTTTTTTTTAATTTTCAGTCCCTCCCTTCTAATCAGATCGGATATATGTTGGGTATATTCAACATGACACTAGGTTTTCCCCATATGTTAATCTGACGCGCTCGAGTAGGTAACTACCGAAATCCCTTCATGGGCTCCCCTACTATAAGAGAGGTATTCTTCAGCACTACTGTTTCGGCTTCACCGGCGTTATACCACGGCCTCAAGTACACCGCCGTGGTACAATGTTTGTGTTACGTTTCGGTGTGTGACTAAGGGCCGATTTTTCAATGCTCAATTAAATTTTATCAGAGGATTAATTTTGAATATTTGTCAATTCTTCAATACTAGTTATGACTGTCAAATGTCAATTTTATTGTACAGTTAAGAATTAATTATCTTCTGTAAATCAGCCCTGAGATAACTATATTCCATGGATGAAGCCCAATAGGGCTGATGCCGATACGGAGCCGCGGAGAACCTAACGGGTTACCGGGGCTACAGCTCGAAGTGCAGGAGTAGGAACGGGGTGGTTTTTAGTCAGTAAGAGTCTGACACTCCCTCCCGCCTCACCCAGGCGGCACCCACTTAAAATAAAAATGTCGGCGAGTTTAAAAGCCAGCGAGTGAGAGATTAAAACAGTTTTTTTACAATCGGATATTTAAAAGCAGATAGTAAAAAGCTCAATGACACGGAGCAAGTTTACAAGCTACTCACAATGAAAAAGTACCTATTAGTCATTAGACACGTATTTTTTCATACTCACGTATAAAATTACAGTCATTCGATGATTCGCCCCTTCCCTACCTACCTGTTTTTTTAATAGGGTACCTGGTAGTTGCCAGGAAATGAAAATTAAAAATCTAATTAGTCCGTCAGTTAGATAATAAAAATATATTAGACACGTATTTTTTTTATTTTCTCGTATAAAGTTACAATACTTAGATAAAATGGAGTTCAGTTTAGGAGTGGGAGGTTGCACGCTGTGACGTCACACGACATTTGAAATCAATATATCGTCGAAAGCATTTAATTTTGTGAAAAAATAATAAATACGTGTGTAATGTTTTAAAATAATCTACCAGACGGACATTAAATTAAATTTAGGAAACTACCCTATTGTCACCGAAGTTGAAAGTAAACAACAAAAATAAAAACATTCGAATTTTCATAAAATGTTATAATTTACTTAAAAATAAGCAACTCTTAAACCTAAATAGTTATTTAACCACAAAATATTGTTAATTACCAAATGGTCCCTTAATCGTAAAAAGCTTATTGCATCATTTCTAACCTAATTGTATTTACTTTTCGATCAAAAATTAATAAAATGAAAAATAAATTTCGGTAACCTCACTCACACGGCGAAACATAACACAAACGTTGCCGTGGTATCACTCTCCGGGCGAACCGGCATTCTATATTTTTTTAATAAGTAGGTAATATCAATTCGATTGTTTCGTGTAGGTACTGGTTATTACATTATATTATCTGTGTAAAATAAAACAATGATGATGATGATGTTATGTTATGTTATGTGTATTTTGTGTATCAGAACAAAATTCAATTAAAAATAAATACGTACAAAACATTTTTACAAAAAAGCCTTGCAGACATAATTTAAAATAAGTGAAAACAAAATAAATAAGTTACTTAAAAATTAGAAGTAAAAGTATGTTCATAATTTGTTTTACAAATTTGCCGCCAACAAAGTGATTCTTTATGTTACTTATGAATAATTTTGATTAGGCATAATTATAATGTGATATAAAAATTATTTGCATAATTTTAAACATAATAATGTTGTGCAGTCAAAGGTCAAAAAGCCACCGTGAGTGATGTTCACACGGAATGCGTTTCAATTTCATATTAATCTGCATAAAAACGCGTGCGTACGCATAAACACACGCACGCGTACGCACACGGATAAAAATATGCGTGGGTATAAGCGCTGCAGCGCAACCGATAGTAGTCTTACGGTGGCAGTGGACTTTTGACCGTTGACCGTATATTAAATTCAAAGGCATGGTAATATTGAATTAAACTCTTTTTTATTTGTGACCAGAATCCATCATATACCCAAGTATTATATGAAAAAAAATATGATGCCAAAAAGGTTGTACCAAAAATTACTATACGAAAATTGGATCCAATCTAAGTACAAGATTTACACTTATTTCTTCAGCATATCAAGCATCCATTTCAAATATATTTAGCCTTTCTAAAAAATAAAAAAATTTATAAATTTTTCAAAATATAGCATTACTTGGCCATAAGTCCACCAATCCACAGATTAAATACACTTTCTTTTTAACTTAAACATAGCCTAATAAGAAAATGCATTGTTTTTTTTAACTTTTCATATCCACAGATATTTTATGTAATTATCTTCATGCAGCCATGGATAATTTATATTTTTATTTTAATGCACTTAAAATTGGACAAATATACACATAATGCTACTTTTATTTATTTGACAATTCAGGGAAAGCTGTGGGTAAGAGTTAGTTTACAATAGAGTCCATTATCTTATATTATTATATAAAGCTAAACAGTTTGTTTGCTTGCACTAATCTCTAGAACCACTGGTCCGAATACCACTGGTTGAATAAATTTGTGTTGCATAGTTCATTTATTGAGAAAGGCTACAGGCTATTAAACATTACGCTATGATAAATAGGAGACGAGCAGAGCGAGTAAAACCACACAGGAGTAGCTAGTATCTTATAAAAGACTTGCATTTTTGTGTTCGCAACACTTTGTATATATAAAAATATACATATTTATTTTTGTATAATACCACTCAAGCACTAATAACAGTTATCTGTAGATATGAAAGTTCAACTGCATTCACAACAAAAATCCCTCGTCATGATTACATAAACAATATTTGCGAAATGCTGACTTAATTTAGAATATTCTAGAATAAAGTAATATATATAATCACTCATCTTTCCATACGAAGGCACTTAATCGGAACACACCGCTCATATCCCAGTTAAAGATACGCTCACCAGGTTTGGAGCCCCCAGCACCTGCAATTACTATCAAAGGCATAAAATGCTCCGCCGCCCTCATCGGATGGGCTTCTGTAGCACCTTTCTGTTGTCTCCAGGACAACAAACCTTCTTTTCGTTCAACCTCATCTTCCGCAGTGCAAACTTTGTTCAAGTATTCGTCGAATTCTTTGTTTACTACTGAGGATTGGTGTCGGCCTAACATAAATTCTCTCATGTTGTGGTACGACATTCCAGAGCCCAAAATGGCAATACCTTCTTTTCTAAATTCATATAACGCCTGCCCAAGTTTATAGTGCTGTTCTGGATCCTGATTAGACAAAACTGAAATTTGTACTATAGGCACACTGGCTGCAGGGTTAATTAACATCATTGGCACAAAAACTCCATGGTCCCATCCTCTTTTCGCATCCAATTTTGAATTTATTCCCGCCTTTTTCAACATATGATGGATTCTTTCTGCTAAAGCCGGATCTCCGGGTGCATCATACTTATATTTGTAGGTTTCTGGCGGGAAACCGTAATAATCGAAGTATAGATCGTGATGTTTACCCGAAGATATCGTTACGACATTCTCTTCCCAATGGGCAGTCACAAGAATGATAGCTTTTACCTCCTTTAAATTCAGATGCTTTTGGACACCGTCGCGCAGGAAATTCGTCAGTCCTGCGTGGTCTTTGTCCCCCAGAAGCGGCATAGGACCTCCTCCGTGGTTAACGAACATCGCTGGAGCAATTAAAGCCATTTTTTTAACACCACCAGTAAAATATCTGATTATGTTCATGGACAGCAGTGACATAGACACTATAAACGCTACTTGTAGCAAAATCGTAAGTGTGTTGAGGATAAGCATGTAAACTGGTTTTGTATGACCTTATCGCACATAAATAATGATTGTAATTAACCTCGAAGGTTATTGTTTTCGTCAGAATAATACAAAAAAAATAGGTTATTTGCTTATTTTGACGACTAACTGACGTTTAACGAACGAACTAAAGTCATGATGACGGAAAAGATCAGATGATGAGTCACAGATTATCCATTTATGATGACTGAACATTTTAGTTCGGGTTAAAAAGTTCAATGAACTATTTTTGCTCCCGGTTTTGCTTCAATATTAGATACAATGTTTTTGTAATAAATAATGGAGATGATAATGTAAGATGTTAAGATTTATATGACATCATTAACCGTAATACCGATTTAAAGAAACTAACGGAAAAGAAGTTGGCAAATAGCAAAGCAAAGAATATGTTAATAAATATTACAAACATCAAAAAATATCGTGGATTAACTTGTATTAAAAATGTTATTTATAGAATATTAAATGCGTTTATTTTCAAAAAATATTAAAAATAAATCATTCATTCAGTACAGTTTCAGAACGAAATTGGTGCTGAAGAAAGGGATGCCACGACTGCAAGAAAGAGAACAAAGCTTGCCGCCATTTAAAAATGGCTTCCTTTTGAGTTGTCTTTTTCCCACTGGCATAATTTTGAAATTATCTCAATTATCCAGTAACAAAACAATAAAATACTGTGTTTATTTACTATAGATAATGTTATTATAGATAATTGTATGAAATAAGACGTAGCGGAACCTTGTATTATTGCAAAAAGTGTTAAAATGTCGTGCCTAGGGCGAGGCGGTTCGCCCAACAATAAACCACAATATTTAGCGTGGAAACGCTGGTTTTAGTGTTTAAAATTAAACAAAAACTGTAATAAAAATGGACAAGAAAAACAAAAAGAAAACTGTGATTAAGAGGAAAAGTGATGAGAGTGGTGAGGGTGAGAAAAAACAAAAAATAATGGTGAACCGTAAAAATGTGCAAGAGGAGAAAGAAAAGGTTGAGGTCGTGAATCAGGTAGTGGAGGTTCCTGTGGAGCAGGGCCAGCAGATCGTGCACACGGGGCAGCTGGTTGAGGGTAACTTCGAGCAACCAGTCTTCGTAAATATGAAGGGGGAACCCGTTCAATTAGGTCCTAATACCGTAATACTTTACGAACAAAGTGGCAACCCTTCAAACTTCGCTTTTGGTGGTATGTGGACCATGGACTCTTCTGGAAGGATCGTGATGGCAGAAACAATATATGACGTGAAAGGAGAGCCTGACGAAGAAGGTGCTAACTTTGTCCAGAGCAACACTGAAGTTACTACTGTGAGTTTGTTTTTTTAACTAGTTTATGGCTTTCACCCACCTTATTATCACTTTTAACAGTAGTCCATATGCTGTTCCAGACTATAATCTAATTCTGTGCTAAATTTCGTTCAGATCCGTCCAGTAGTTTTTGTGTAAATCAGTAGGTAACAAACATAGTTTATATGTCTTCATAATGCTAAACAGATGTGAGTTTGAAGTTTGGATTTGTTTTTTTTTGTGAGAGGGCTAAGGAGGGATTTGTAGTGCCTAAATTAAAAGGTACAACTATAGACAATCCTATGACCTATTGTTTCAATAGTTAGCCTTTGTTTAATATTTCTTATTCATGTATATTATTGTATTTTTGATAAAAACAGGAAAGAGTATCAAATATAAGTATATTCGGTAGAGCTGTAAATGTAATGAAAAAAAGCAATACTGCCTGTATTCATTACTGTAAAAATGAGTGCTTGTTACTATAATATTGTTATGTTACTCGGTACTTGTCATACCTCGATATAACCCAAAGAATCAAATGGAGTTGTATATAATAATAATAATACCAATTTATTTCAGATAATAAAATCCATAAAATTACATTAAAAACGAATTCAGGTTCAAAATTTTATAAATAAATTAAATAATTAAAAAATTGTCTCTATAGCAAGTATCGGTCAGAGTGTAGCAAAGGGTGTGCAAGGGATTTGGGACTTAGGAAATTTTTCATTTTTATTTTTTTTGAAAAATTTCCTAAGTCCCAAATCCCTTGCACACCCTTTACTACACTCTGACCTCCCGCCTGGGTGAGGCGGAAGGGAGTGTCAGACTCTTACTGACTAAAAACCACCCCGTTCCTTCTCCTGCACGTCGAGCCGGAGCCCCGGTTACCCGTTAGGTTCTCCGCGACTCCGAATCTGCATCGGCCCTATTGGGCCCCATCTGTGGTGGTCTGATGGCTCTTTGAGGCGCGCGCGGAACGCGACGCGCCTTACGCTCGGGTCTGTTTCTGGTCGGACGGGGAGCCACCCATGCTCGCCGTCCGCAGGCCCGCGCTTACGGTGGCCGGAGATCGTCTCGCGATCCCCGACGCCCGGTGTGTCTTTCGCGATGGCTGGGTTGCGAGGAGGCAGCGCTTCGCTGCCTCACGCGTCCCGCCTCCTCCTTAGCCAGCATGACTGCTTCGCAAAAGGAGGAGACGGCATCCCAATCCCTCTCGCTCCGCATCATGGCCTGCACTAGGCCCGGACGCGAGAGGTCGCCATCGCCGATCACTTCCCCGAGGGCACGGCGGTGCTCAGCCCACGCAGGGCATTCTCCCACTGTGTGTTCCACCGTGTCCTCAGGGCGGTCCTCGCAGTGATGACACCCGGGCGTTAGTATATGATGTATATGAACTGAGCCCAGAATATCATACATACATACTAATCCATGCTACATCATTATCATATCAGCCATAGGATGTCCACTGCTGAACATAGGCTTCCCCCAAAGACTTCCAGATAGGCCGGTTGGAAGCGACCTGCAACCTTAAATCATGCTAAAACGATACAATAAATCTATATAAATAAAAATGAATATAGTCTCGCTAAAACCCGAGAATGGCTGAACCGATTTGGCTAATTTTGGTCATGATAGGTTCGTGGAAGTCTAGGGAAGGTGGAAAACCCTGGGTATCGTGAGGGTTAAGCTGGGGGTTGATTTGAATAAAAGTACTTGGTAGTGGTTACCGAACACTTGTATTCCGAATTATTGTACCTCTATAATAAAAATTACGATACAATAGCACGTGACAATTTGATACCAACATAAAATAAATTCTTTCGACACTTATACTATTGGCGGAGAATCTTAACACCGCGATTCAGAAAACGATCTCAAATAAAAAGCACCATCTATGAATGAATGTTGGAACACTTGTTCTCTGAATCGCGGGTTTCTTATATGTCAATCGCTTGGCGGTTAGACAGAAGGTTTAAAAAGTGAGAAAAAACTTTTAGGCGGTACGAAGTTTGCCGGGTCAGCTAGTTAAGGAATAAAATTATGCAAGTAACGAAACACTTCAAGAGTAACGTTTCGTTACTCAGTACTCGAGAGTGCACCCATTACTTACTACCAATTACCAAATACACGACAAATGTATGGCTCATTGGCTGTGATCAGCTGTTTCATAATGATACTTACATGGAACATAAATGGTTCTGCGATTTGAAATTTATTTAGACATTTATGACTACATAAAATTTTTTTTCTTTTCTTAAAAAAATATAACAATTCTTTTCATAAAATAAATATCAAAATAAAAATCTAAATTCATTTGATAGACCAGTAGTATTTCTTTTTTATGCCATAAGCGGGTAAACGAGCAGACGGATCACCTGATGGTAAGCAATCGGCGTCGCCCATGGACACCTGGAACCCCAGAGGCGTTACAAGTGCGTTACCGGCCTTTTGGGGATTAGGAGTTTTTTTTTTTTTTTTTTTTTAAGGGGGGAAAATCATCGAATGACTTCTCCCGCCTGGGTGAGGCGGGAGGGAGTGTCAGACTCTTACTGACTAAAAACCACCCCGTTCCTTCTCCTGCACGTCGAGCCGGAGCCCCGGTTACCCGTTAGGTTCTCCGCGACTCCGAATCGGCATCGGCCGTATTGGGCCCCATCTGTGGTGGTCTGATGGCTCTTTGAGGCGCGCGCGGAACGCGACGCGCCGTACGCTCGGGTCTGTTTCTGGTCGGACGGGGAGCCACCCATGCTCGCCGTCCGCAGGCCCGCGCTTACGGTGGCCGGAGATCGTCTCGCGATCCCCGACGCCCGGTGTGTCCTTCGCGATGGCTGGGTTGCGAGGAGGCAGCGCTTCGCTGCCTCACGCGTCCCGCCTCCTCCTTAGCTAGCATCACTGCTTCGCAAAAGGAGGAGACGGCATCCCAGTCCCCCTCGCTCCGCATCATGGCCTGCACTAGGCCCGGACGCGAGAGGGGATTAGGAGTTTAAGGATCGTTGGGAGTTCAGGGATTGGGGAAGGGGATGGTAATTGGGTCTCCGGTAACGGTCTGTTTTCTGTGAGGCTGTGGTATCACTCCGGTAGAGCCGGCCCATTCGTGCCAAAGCATGGCACTTAAAAGTTGCCGTGGACTAACGAAATAAAAATCATGTGAACCAAGAATACACTCCTTTTTTAAGCAGTCGTTATAAAACGTAAGGTAATCACAATTTCAATATTAATAAGATGTTAAAATTCATGTAATTAAAGTTTACCGGTAGGAAAATTTTTTGTTGTAAGGAAGTCTCCGATTTTTAGCTCTGTTCTACAAACTGTAGGTAAATATACTCACTCTATTCCGATCACTGATAATTTTACACAAAGACGTCCATGACCTAAGTTAAATCTGCTAGCCTCTTCTTTAGGTTCTTTAGATCAATTAATCCTTATTTTGGTACTTTGAAACTTCAAAAATTGAATAGGCTGTCCGTCTGTCTGTCAGTGAAGCTAGGCGCTCGTTCGAAAGTGTATTTTCGAATGCTACTCCATCGCTACTCTTTTAAAATAAAAGTATATGGATATATACTCCCAATTACATGGGACTCATAACATAAATAGTGAAAAGTTTGTGTTACATTGTACAGTAGCATTATGTGGCGTAATGTGCACCTTTGTCTACCCCTTCGGGGGTAAAAGGCGTGATGTTATAATCAATAATAGCATCTAGTCTGGGATTATGCCTTGTATTTGGCAATAGTTACTATTACTAACGATTTCGCTCGCGTTCCCGTGGTAGAAAAGCCTATGTCTTATTCCAGACCGTAATCTATCCCTGTTCCAAATGTCATCCTGATCCCTTCACCCGTTTGTACGTGATTTAGTAACAAACATACAGACAGACACAAACTTTTGCATTCATAATATTAGTAGGATATTAGTAAGATTAACATCATCAACAGCCTATATATGCTGCTGAGCAAAGCCTCTTCTCACACGGAGAAGGTTTTAGCAATAATCACCATGCTTGCTCAATGCAGGTTGGCTATTACAAACTTATAATTAGAAATTTTAAGCCCAGTGCCATTAACCAAACGCCTCTTAAGCGCTTGTCTACAGAGAGAGTAGAAATCAAAATGTGTGGGGATGACACTGACGAGTGTCGAAATTTACTTCAATTCCATATAATTTGTTTTTTTATTCTAAGCGTAAATTGCATTTGGCTACAGCTGCAGGTTTCCTCACGATGTTTTTCTTCACCGTTTGTCAGTGGTGTCTACACAACTTTTAGAAAGTACTTGGAAAAAGTTATACTGGCACTTACCGTTGGTAGAGTTCGAGCTCTCACCCTCATGAACGAGAAGCGTCTTAGGCCCGTATTAATAAATAGGTCTCAATCACGATGTCAAGACCGGCATCAGTTGATACGTTCTCAAGATGCGATCAGCATCTTAATGTCGACGCTAATTAATAAACCTATATCCACACGATCTCAGGTGATACCGCGGTTTGGATCGAGGTATCAAGATTCGTAATTTGACACTCAATGAAATCCTGATGTTAAGACTTGTTACGTCACAGCGAACGAACTAATACATCTTTCGTTCATTGCGTTTAGTAATAGCTGTGTAGAACGATAATATTCAACTCTGTTTGCATAGGAATAAAAGATTATTTCCAGTTTAAATGGATTAAAATTTTAGGAAATTGTATTACTTTTTTATATTGTATACATTATGATTTTTTAACCATAAAAAAGCATTGTTTATTATAAAGTTACATTTAATTTTATGACGAACGCACATGCCAGTGATTTCGCGTCACCTCATTATTATAATCTGTGATTCCCTTTCTCTCAATTGTTTATTATGTACTTGATAATACAATGACATCAGTGTTTCGTGTTTATTTACAAGTTACTTATTAATCGACTGCCTCGTTGGCCGAGTGGTCGCAAGTGCGACTGCCGGGCAAGGGGTCTCGGGTTCGATTCCCGGGTCGGGCAAAGTATTACTGGGGTTTTTAAAAATTATCAGTAGTAGCACGGAGTCTGGAATTGTGCCCGGTATATGGCAATATGCTCAGGTTTACATGGGACTAATAACATAAATAGTGAAAAGTGGGTGTTACATTGTACAGTGGCATAATTTGCACCTCTGCCTACCCCTTCGGGAATAAAAGGCGTGATGTTATGTTACTTATGCATATTCGATAATGGAGTCAAAAATGCCTATTCAAGCTAGCTTGATCTCCTGTAGGTATATATAAACTTTAGGTACTTATATAAACTTTAGGTACCTAATAGATTTTGAAAAGGCCATAAAATATCATCGTATTATTCAACTTCACCATAATAATTGATTTCGGAAATAATATTCTCAACATTCATGGTTTCCGCGAAATATTTAGGTACGAGTTCACGATATTAAGTCCAGGTCCGACTGAACTTAACAATCGTGGTCTTGATAACCATCCTAATACCGATTTTGAAACCCGAGTAATGTTTATTAAACAACATGATCTCAGGTGATGACAAGGTCTTAAACCGCGTATTAAGTTTTGTTTATTAATATGTCGGAATATCAAACAGGATCTTAACATCTCGCTCTTACGCTGATATCGGTTTATTAATACGGGCCTTAAACTCCGGGCTGCCTCGACGTTTTTATCAAGCATTTTTGCATCTTCACAAGGCATTGGGCGTTAACATGCCAGCTAGCACCTAAAAATAATTTCTCCTCGTTCCAGCAACCAGTAGAAGAACAACCGAACACATATCAACAGTTTGAGCTTAGCAGTAGCGCACAAGTAGATGGACAGCAGGAGTATGAGGTGGCCATCATTGAGAACCCACCTACCGAGACCACTGAGAAGTAAGTTCTTATAGTTCTAAGTATATAGTTGCTAACATGAATGACGAAACAACGCTTGCGTTATGTTTCGTCGCATGCGGAGACCCAATCACCCCTCCCCCCTTTTCTAATCTCTGAATCCCCAACAATCCGCAAATTCCTAATCCCAAAAGGCCAGTAACGCACTTGTAACGCCTCTGGTGTTCCAGGTGTCCATGAGCGACGCTCATTGCTTACCATCAGGTGATCCGTTCGCTTTACTGGCTTATTCGATAAAAAAATAATTGGATACTTTACTTAATCAAAATTAAATTATTTCAACTGTTCAATACGATAAAATAATAATAATAATTACACTTTCATTAATTGATTTTATGATCAATTTTTATATTTTTCCAGCAATTTTTTAAGAAATAAGTATACTGTTTCATGCTAAAAAATCGTGACGTCACAACACACAATCTCGTACAAAATTCATAGAAAACTATCGTTTTTGACAGTTCGAAAAAAGTATTGAATTTGACTAGTTGGCAAGTACACGATTATCACTGTTATTAGCTACTTGCGCGCGGTTTCACCCGCTCTGCTCGGCTCCTTTTGATCGTAGCGTAATGTTCTATAGCCTATAGCCTTCCTTGATAAATAGACTATCCAACACAAAAAGAATTATTCAATTCGAACCAGTAGTTTCGGAGATTAGCGCGTTCAAACAAACAAACAAAAAACAAACTCTTTAGCTTTATAATATTAGTATAGATTAATTTCGGCCACTAAGCAGCGAATACTGGCGTTACTATCCCTCAACAATTTTCATAATACTGTCATCAGATTTCATGTATGTGTTATCCCTTCCAGCCCTGAACCCCAAGTGGTGACGAACGAAGACCAGCTAGTGGCGACAGGTACCGGCGCAGTGCGCTGGCTCAATCAGAAATATGACTTTGTAGTAAGGAAGCTGCAATTGAATTATGGTGAGTAACCATTCGTTGTTATTGAGTTTTAATTTTATACTAGATCAAGTTTAAAAAGTCGGCAACGCAATTGTTTTGTTTATGGTATAACCCGGTAAACCTGCATACGAATCACCTGATGGTAAGCAATGGGCGTCGCCTATTGACACCTGGAACAGCAGAGGCATTACAAGTGTTTAGTCAACGGTTGCGGGCGATAATTGGCTAGTTTCCAGAATATCAAAATAAAAAATCTAATTAGTCCGTCAGTTAGATAATGAAAAAATATTAGACACGTATTTTTTTATTTTCACGTATTAAGTTGCAATAAAAGCCTATAAATGCCCACTGCGAAGCAAAGCCTCTTCTTATACGGAGAAGGTTTGAGCATTAATCACCACGCTTGCTCAATGCTGGTTGCTGATCCCAAACTTATAATTAGAAATTATAAGCCCAGGTTTCCTCACGATGTTTTCCTTCACCGTTTGTCAGTGGTGTCTAAATAATCTTAGGAAGTACATATAACTCGGAAAAAGTCACATTGGTATTTGCAGTTGGTAGGTTTCGAAGCCGCACCCTCATGCATTAGAAGCGGGCATCTTAAACCTCCGGACCACTAATTCCGGATTAGGACGACACAGTCAGTTAAACACAATTGTTTCTCTGTAAGAAAAGATTTATTGTTCATAAAATATGAAAATTTAACAAATTTGTGTTATTACTTATTAAGTTACAAACTACTATTACAAACCTGTAAGAAAAGAAACGACATTTAATGTTATTATTAACAATGCCAGTTCCTAATCACAATTACCTCTATAATACTTAATTAATGAAATTAATAATAAAGTTATTGTTCTTTTCAACAAATACGTGAGCGGTGTATGTTTTATTTAAATACCGATGACAGATGACATATAAACGTCATCTGTTAGATCACGTTCAATTAAAGAAATTTATATTATTTCTTTACATCTCCCCCCGTAAAGAAGATAGACGAAGATGTAATATGTACATGTATCTATAGTTCGATTCTGATCTCTTATGGTCAGTGTTTATCCTAAAAATTGAGTTGGAAATTTTTTCTATAATTTTGTACGGTCCGATTTTCAATTCATCAAGCTTCTTCCGATTCAGTTTATTTCCATTCTCTACAAAAACAGTGTCACCAACTTTGAAGTCAATGTGTCTTCTATTTTTATCGTAAATTATCTTATTATAATTGTGCGATTTGATGGTATTCTCCAGAGCTTTTTCCCTAGCTTGGATTAAATTATGGTTTATCTTGTTTTGTTTCAGTTCATTTGGTAAAATCGTAACATCTGTGCCATAAAGTAGGTATTTGGGAGCATATCCAGTAACAGTGTGCTCCGTTTCATTATATTTTTTCACACAGTTGTGGGCTACAGTTGTCCATGCTAGTTTAGTGTCGCGTTCGTTAATCTTGCACCTGATTTTATTAACCAATGTCTGGTTTAATCTCTCGTTTAATCCATTTGAAAAAGCAGAGTTTACGGCTGTAAATATTATAGGAATATTTTTTTCATCCAAAAACTTTTTAAATTCTTTAGAATTAATTCCTGGATATTGATCTGATAGTATCAATTCAATGTCATCAGTCTCTGTACAGTTTTTTAACAGTTTAATGAAATCATTCGCATTTTGAGTACTTGATGTTAAAATATATGCATATCTAGTGAAATGATCCAATAAAAGGTGTAAATACTTCTTTGTAGACCTGGAACCTCCGAAACCTCCAATAGTATCAATAGAGCATATCTGAAAAGGTCTTGTGGCAGGGCCCAAGTGGGACATCAACCCATATTTAATTTGTCCCCTTGATTTATTCTTTAAACATACCGTACAGCTCTCACATATTCTTTTTATGTTTTTGATAATATTATCTGCCGTATACACTGAGCTAATCATTCTCTGCATCTGTTTAATTCCTATATGACCCAGATCTGTATGTACCCTTTTCATAAAATCTGTGCTAAATTCCTCTGATATAATAATTTTTTCTTTATTCTTTACATTTTTATAGTAAACATTGTCTTTCATCATTAACTTGTCTTTTCTGCTTTGTATGTATTTATTTTCAACTTGATCTTTTAGGATGTCTTCTAGTGTTATTATATTTACTACTTTTAATTGGTCCTCATTGTTTTCATTCGGTCCAAGTACCGGGTTCCTACTTAGGCAGTCAGCTTCAATGTTATATCTTCCTGGTGAATATTTGATTTGGAAATCATATTGTGATAAATAATATGTTAGGTCTCCTAATTCTTCATCTGTTCTAGATCTTATGTTCATCTTCTCCAGCGGTTTGTGATCTGAGAATACAGTAAATTTCCGTCCTATTAACATATGTTGCCAATACTTTACACATTCTTTAATTGCCAGGCATTCAAGATAGATAGCTTTCTTCCTTTTTTGTACCTCATTAAGTTTTTTCGAAAAATATGCTACTGGCTTTTCTTCATTATTTTTTTGTATTTGTTTTAGTACTGCTCCTACTCCCAATATGCTTGCATCCGTGTATATGTTAATAGGTAAATTTGGATTAAATATTGTCAATACTGGCTGAGAACATAATATTTTTTTCATTTCATCAAATGACTCTTGGCATGCATCAGTCCAGTTAAAGGTTTGACCTTTTCTCAACAGGTTATGAAGTGGTTCTAATTTTATGGCTATGTTTGGCACATACTTATGATAGAAGTTTATTTTTCCTAGGAACTGTCTCACATTTTTTGAGTATTTGGAGTTGGAAAGTTTTTTATTGATATTAAATTATCTTTCAGTGGTCTGACTGAATTATTCTGTATTACATGACCTAAGTATTTAACTGTATCTGCTGCAAATGTGCATTTAGAAAATTTTAATTTTAATCCCTCGCTTTTAATCGCTTCAAATAGTTTTTCCAGATGTATGATATGATCTGAGAAATTTTCAGAAAACAGTAAAATGTCATCAATGAAACATACCGTGAAATCTCCAAGCTTGTGTTTCCGTATTATATTACACATTATTCTCTGGAATATAGCCGGAGAGGTTTTTAAGCCAAATGGCAAACAGGTCCACTGATAGTGACCCTCTTGAGTCACGAATGCAGTTTTATGTCTGTCTGTGATTCGCAAGGGTATTGACCAAAACGCTGAGTTTAAGTCCAGTGTTGAGAAAAATTTGCAATCTCTTGTCTTTAGAATTAAATCTTCAATGAGAGGAAATGGTTGTGATTGAGGCACAACAATTTTATTTAGTTCTCGAAAATCGATGCACAGTCTTGACCTTTTATTTTCATCTCTTTTATAAGCTAATGTGACTGGTGCTGCGAATGGACTGTATGATTCTTCTATTATATTTTTTTCTAATAATTTTGCAATTTGTTCTTCAATCTCCTTCTTGTCTTCTATGGTGCACCGATATGGCCTTTTGAAGCAATATTTTTCTATTTGTAGATCAATGTGTGCTTCATAATCCGTTACCCGTCCTATGTCATATTTGTCCTTCGCAAACACAGATTTATTTCTCGAAATTAATTCATCAATCATTACCTGTTTTTGATAGTCTAGATGATTAATACATATTTTGAAGTCTTCTTCACGTATGTGTTCATTGAAGTTTATTATATTATCAGATTTTATCTCCTTAGAAACTGTATCTGTTTTGTTTGTTTCCTTAGAAACAATTTGGCTTCTTTGTATAGGTAATTTCTGTGAAATTTTTAAGTTTTCGTTTTGAACTAGGCAAAACTCTTTTATAAAATCAAGTCCTACTAGAAAATCATAATCGAAATTTTCTTTGTCTATTACGAAAACCCTCATTTTTTTTTCTATATCAAAGATAGCCACATCAAGTGTTATAATGCCAATTGCCTTTTTAACGCCATTAATCGTTTTTAAGTTAGTATTGGTGGAAATATTGGGTTCTCATTATTTATTTTTAACAATCTTGAATTTATTAATGAGACATTAGACCCAGAGTCGTAGATTCCATAAATTTCAACATTTTTATTCAGTACTAACTTCACTTTGATCAATGGCGGCACTATTAGTTTTTTTATCTTCACACTGCAATTCACATTCCAATTCTGAATTGTTTACAAATCTTATTTGCTTTTTGTCTTTTTCATTATCTAGACTTTTTTTAAACCAGCATGAATCTTCTGAATGATAGCGTACACCTTTTTTCAGTTTTTCACAAATACCACAATTTTTCATATCTGGCTTAATATCTTCTTTCTTCTTCATCATTTTTTTTCTTGAAACTAAATGTTCTAATCTTCCAAGTTCACTGAATAAATTATTTGTATGTACCATTTCTTCTTTATTAATTCTATCAGTTATAAAATCTGGTAAGCCTGCAGCAATTATATCAATTAGAGTCCCTTCATCTATTGTTTTCCTTATCTCAAGTAAAAGTTTTTCTTTTTTTATTGCATACTCTAATAAAGATCCGGATTGGTACCTGTACGATAAAGCATACTTGCTAGCAGTCCAACCTTTATTCGCATAGGTTAGCAAGAAACTTGATTTCCATTCAGACCACTCGGAGTGTAAGCTAAGTTTGATCACCATGGAAGAATACCAATCAGTGCATGACTTTTCAAGAAATAATCTCAATATTTCAATTTTTTCTTCTTCTTTTACTAAATTAAACCTTTCACATTCTTTTTCAAATACTTCCATCCACTGATGCGCACTTGAACTTTTTCCATTAAATTTCTCAATTACAAACTTTTCAGCAAACTTTTTCATACATTGCTTTTCTTTGTTTTGTTGACTTTCAACTAATTTTTCCAAAATTTTCACTATAGGATCTTCAGAGCACTTTTTGTTACCAGTAGCCATTTGTTCTTGCGTAATTTCCTCTAAAAATTGGTCCTGAAAGATCATGTTTCCATCTTCATCAACATATGTTTGTAATATATCTTGTGTTGTCTTGATCCAAACACTTCTAGTTTGGTATCTTTTTTTTAATGTGTTTTTCACAGTAAAAAAAGTTTTCGAAGATTGGATATGTTTGTGGAGTGACATCGCTTGACATTCTTCAGGAATAAGGAAAACTTTGTCCTCTTTTGTGGTAATTGCGGTTATTGCGATAAAGTTCGACTTACCGTCTATTGATTTTACTTCGAACGTAAATTTCAATTTCTCCATTTTTGACAATAAATGTCGTTTTCTAAGATAATTCCGGATTAGGACGACACAGTCAGTTAAACACAATTGTTTCTCTGTAAGAAAAGATTTATTGTTCATAAAATATGAAAATTTAACAAATTTGTGTTATTACTTATTAAGTTACAAACTACTATTACAAACCTGTAAGAAAAGAAACGACATTTAATGTTATTATTAACAATGCCAGTTCCTAATCACAATTACCTCTATAATACTTAATTAATGAAATTAATAATAAAGTTATTGTTCTTTTCAACAAATACGTGAGCGGTGTATGTTTTATTTAAATACCGATGACAGATGACATATAAACGTCATCTGTTAGATCACGTTCAATTAAAGAAATTTATATTATTTCTTTACATATATATAATTCTTCTGTGAGTGTGTACGTCACTGAACTTCTCTCAAACGACTGGACCGATTTTGATGAAATTTTTTGTGTGTGTTCAAGGGGATCTGGGAATGGTTTAGATTCACAAATCAGCCCGGCAGATGGCGCTGCAGTCGATGTTTAGGTTATTTATCCTAAACAGCTGAACTAATTTGAATGAATTTTTGTTTATACATTCAAGTGGATATGCAGGACAACGTCTGTTGGGTCCGCTAGTAATAAATATAATTTCCCCTTCGTTTCAGATGCCGGCGTAAAACTCCTGCACTCTCCAACTGGTTGCATACAATGTGTTTACCTAACGACACCGAGCATGCAGCTAGCCTTCAACGCAGTGCCACAGTTTTTGTGTATTGAGACCGGTAAGATTATTATGTTATCCTTAATAACATAACATCACGCCTTTTATCCCCGAAGGCAGCCGCTGCTATACAATGTATCATGCCGCTGTACAATGTAACACCCACTTTTCACTTTATGTTATGAGTCCCATGTAATAGGAGGTGAGCCTATTGTCATATACCGGGCACATTTCCAGACTCCGTGCTACTACTGAGATTTTTTTTAAAACCCAGTAATACTTTGCCCGACCCGGGAATCGTTTATATTTCGTTTAGATGCGTTTATATTTCATTAATTTTTCCAGCATTTTATTAATTAAAAATCTCGGGTTACTCACGTGAGTATACGTCATAATGGTTATTCAAACGAAAATGCGCTTTATCTTTACAGGCATAGAGTTCAACAGCACTATACCGACAGTAGGAGGAACGGGCATTCCATCTCTTAAGCATAATGTCACTCTATTCCTCGCTGAAGATGGCAACGGGAAGTCTGTCATTGTTAGTGCCGGTAAGTCATTTAATATCTATATATACATATAATAAAACTGTAGAAATGTTCATTTTGTATGTTGAAAATATAAAAAAATATATAGTGGGGCTGTTACTAGTGTTTTTGATGGCATAAGCCGGTAAACGAGCAGATGGATCACCTGATGGTAAGCAATCGGCGTCGCCCATGGACACTCGAAACACCAGAGGCGTTACAAGTATGTTACCGGCCTTTGGAGATTAGGAGTTTGAGGATCGTTGGGGAATCAGGAATTGAGGAAGATTGGGAATTTTCCTCTCTGTTCTCTCAAGTGTTATATCAAAATTGATTTATTTATAGACCTATCTTTTATTTTCTCCAGGTATTTCAACCTTGATCGGCGAAGACCTGACCTGGTTACTGGACACGTTCAAGTCGTGCAACCCGGCGTGGCGACAGGTCCGATGTGTAGTTTGTGACCCCACTAAGAGTCAACAGGTAAGATAATGGTGAATCATTTAAAATAGCTTTGCTGTGCGTAGCTTCCTGCCTCGTACAGCAAAACTGTGGAATGATCTGTCGTCGGCGGTATTTCCGAACCGATACGACCTTCAAACCTTCAAGAGAAGAGCGTACTCCTTTTTAACCCGTTGATATCTATCCCCTAAATTTGGTCATACAAAAGTATTCTCTAAACATTAGAAATAAGGTCTATAATGTAATGTAATATTAGTGGAAAACGGTCACCTGTGACTCCTCTGGTGTTCCAGGTGTCCATGGGCGACGCCGATCGCTTACCATCAGGTGATCCGTCTGCTCGTTTGCCTCCTATTCCATAAAAAAAAAATCTGAGTGCACGTTAGAGCTGGTTCGATTTCCGCCAGGAACAACACTTTGTGCGATCCACGGATTGTAGTTCCGCGTCTGTGTGTGATGTGTATGTGAACTTGTATGTTTGTAAACGCACCCACGACACAGGAGACAATACTAGTATGGGGCAACGTTTAAAAAAATTGTTTATTCCTACTACCCACCTGTATTACTAGGATGGACCTGTATTACTGTATACAAAACCCAGTAATACTGTTTTTTTTTTAATCTCAGTAGTAGCATGGAGTCTGGATTTGTGCCCGGTATATGGCAATAGGCTCACCCCCTATTACATGGGACTCGTACATAAATAGTGAAAAGTGGGCGTTACATTGTACAGTGGCATTAAGTGCCGTAATGTGCGCCTCTGCTCACACCTTCGGGGATAAAAGGCGTGATGTTATGTCACCTAGCTCATATCATATTCATGCCCGAATACTGAAAAGCCACGCAATTCTAAGTCGCGCTTATGTATAGTTCTGTCACAACAAACTCTTTGTAAATGACAGAGACGGCGCGATATTTAAATGCCGACTCCACCGGAGTGATACTCGCGGGACAATCTCCGGCCACCGTAAGCGGCGAGCATGGCTGGCTCCCCGTCCGACCAGAAACAGACCCGAGCGTACGGCGCCGAGCGTTCCGCGCGCGCCTCAAAGAGCCATCAGACCACCACAGATGGGGCCCAACAGGGCTGATGCCGATAAGAAGCCGCGGAGAACCTAACGGGTTACCGGGGCTCCGGCTTGAAGTGCAGGAGTAGGAACGGGGTGGTTTTTAGTCAGTAAGAGTCTGACACTCCCTCCCGCCTCACCTAGGCGGGAAAGTCATTCGATGATTTTCCCGGCTTAAAACTCCCTATATTATTTCTTCGCTTATTAATTGTCATTGAAATGAGTCACAATACATGTTGACTGTATTCATTTCCTATTTTTATTGTCTTATCGATTTCCGGTGCGTACCGACTAAAGTATTAAATGACGTCAAAATATCGCAATGAATAATAAATGTCGACAGGGTAAAAAAAACAAAAAAGTAATTAGTCCGTCATTAAGATCGCACGAAAATATCAGACACGTATTTTTTGTTTTATCAAATTAACAGAAGAATACGTAGTTATTCCGCATTAAAGTTAGGGAGTGGGGGGTGTTGACGTCACACTTACGGAGAAATCGTACCTAATTGTGACGTCACGCGTCATTTTAACTCAAAATATCTACATGTTTTTTTGGATACGAGAAAAAAGAAAAAAATACGTATCGAAGATTTTTAAAATATCTAAAAGACGGACAAAAAATTAAAAAAATAGTCGCCATGCCTATTCTTTCTCCCCTTAATACTTTGCGTGCAATAGATAAACTGTGCTTCGTACCCAATGATAGGCTTTTATGGCTTCGTGAGGCGCGCGCGGAACGCGACGCACCGTACGCTCGGGCCTGGTTCTGGCCGGGCGGCGAGTCACCCGTGCTCGCCGTCCCGGGCCCGTGCTTACGGTGGCTGGAGATCGTCTCGTGATCCTCGACGCCCGGAGTGTCTCTCGCGACGGCCGGGTTGTGAGGAGGCTCGCTCCCTCACGCGCTCCGCCTCCTTAGCTAGCATGACTGCTTCGCAAAAAGAGGAGACGGCACCCAGTGATAGGCTGTCGATGATGACAGACGTTGGTTGCAGGCAGTCCGCGCGGCGTTCCCGGCGACGCACGTCACGTGCTCCGTGTGGCAGGCCGCGCGCGCCGCCGCCCGCCTGTGCTCGCAGGCCGCGCCGCCCGCACCGCCCGCGCCGCCCGCGCCGCCCGCACCGCCCGCACCGCCCGCGCTGAGCCCGCACGGGGAGCTGGCCGCACGGTGCAAGACCTACGCGTTAGCACTGCTCAGGGGGGATCACACGTTGACGCAGTTACAGGTTGGTAGTATAATGTTTATTAAGGCTGAGGCTCACGGCGGGATCATCTCCCGCGCCTGCCGCGAGGACGGAATTTTCAAAACTCATGAGACTGCAATTTCTACGGCTACGCGCGCAGCCGCGGATTTTAGCCCACAGACTTGGCGATTAATTATCGCAAGACGGGCAGTTAAGCTATCGGTCGAGTTCCAGACCAGATTTTTTTATGGTATAAGCCGGTAAACGAGCAGACGGATCACCTGATGGTAAGCAATCGACGTCGCCGATGGACACCTATTTAAGGATTGTTGGGGATTTTAGGATTTTAGGTTCGGGATTCAGGGATTGGGAAAAGGGGGGCTTATTGTGCCTCCGGTAACCTCACTCATACGACGTCATGTTCCGGATGCCTGAGCCTTCCTCGCCGGAAACCATGGCGCAATTAATGATATTCAAGCATAAATGCGTACTTTTTGTACATATACATATATAAGTTTCAATTAACACTTAAAAATGAATCTTTCAGGTTCTAAAGCGCAGTATAATAGGCACTGGAGCGGGCACACTGCGTCTGTGGGAGGTACTATCTCGGCCCAACGGGGCCATTGCCAAGCTGGACTCTTGGCTGGAAGCTGATAATTATACTAATATATTGCATAAGGTGAGTTACGAAATTCGAGATTCTCGTGTCATGCAAAAGGATTTTTTATCTATGTTTGATGGGCCGATCTTTAACCACAAACTCACACGCGACACGCTGCGTAAAATTATAAAAAATGCAATATTCTTTATTTGGTTTAGAAAATTTTCAAATTGATTTAGAAAATATCTGGTTAATAATATGTTTTTCGATCTTGACTTTAACTAAGATCCTTAAAAATTTTTTGACGTTAGTCTTTTGACTTCCAGGGTCTAGAACGGCTAGTGACAAAATTCCAGAATTTGGTTCGGAACCCACTACAGCTGGACGAGTTCGTCTCCATATTCTTCAACGTAGCCAACCAGCTGGAGAACGACAGGCGGACCTTCGCACTTAGTAGGTTACGGGTAAGTACATTTTATACTGCTTCTCTTCCCGCGGGTGTCATACACCCCACCACCACCTACCTACACCTCTGTCTTCCGCTTTACCTCTTTCCTCTCTATTTACTCCGCTCCACTTTATTCCCCTCTCTCCCTCATTACGCCTCTCTCCCCCTTTACATCACTCCCAACCCTTTACATTTCCCTCTCCCCTTCTTTACGCCTCTCTCTCCGCATTTACACCTCTCTCCTCCTTTACTTTTCCCCTGTCCCTTTACACCTCTCTCTCTCCCTACCCTTTAGAGGGCTATGTAAAGGGGAGTGGGAGAAGCCGTCCCCCCTTTACATCTCCCTCTCCCCTTTTTACCACTACCTATTTCCTCTTTATTTCTCAGTATCTCGCATTAGCCTACTCTTTCCCCCTTATAAGTTCCTCTCTCTCTCATCTCCCCCCCATTCCCTTTACACCCCTTTTCTACTATTTTAATCACATATCTCCACTTTTATCAGTACTTTTCTCCCCATTTTACTCCTCTTTCTTTCCCCCATAAACCCCATATTCCTTATTCTTTCAATAAATCTTCTTTCAGCACAATATTTTATGTAATTTTCTTGTTTACAGGACACTGAAACTCTGAAACAGTCCCCGACGGATACCATCACACAATATGCTTACAATTTGATGTCTCATCAGACCAAATTAGCACAGAAATGTCTAGACGATAGAGCTGGCAGGTAAATATTTATTATTAACTGACCCTGTAGACTTCGTACCGCCTAGAAATTGGTTTTCCGGCCTTTCAAATCTTCCCTGGACTTCCACAAACATTTCAAGACCAAAATTAGAAATTTCGGTTCAGCCGTTTTCGAGTTTTAATGAGACTAACGAACGGAACGGTCTAAGTGTGGGAGAGCCATGCTCCGGCACTGCTGGGCCGGCTCGACCGGAGTGATACCACGGCCGAGCAGAAAACCATAGTGAAGCAACGCTTGCGTTGTTTCGTCGTGTGAGTGAGGTTACTGGAAGCACAATTACTTCAAGGCGGAGGTCCTCGCGGTCATCAACGCGAGGACGGCGAAGACTAGAGCCTGCGGTCAGCCCGCTCCGCTCCAAGTGGTCGAGCTGTGGCGGCGCGACGGGCCGTCCTCTGCGGCGGGAGTGGCGCCTCCAGGCGTCAGGTCGTGGAGGCGGTCCGCCCGCATCTTCGGAAGTGGGTGGACCTTGAACGGGGGGTACTCACCTTCCGGCTGGTCCAGGTGCTGACCGGATATGGCTATTTCGGTCAGTACTTGTGCCATACTGTCGGGAGGGACCCGACGGCGGTCTGCAGAGTGCCCCCGGTGGGCATCGGAGAGGGCGAGCCTGGCGGCTGTTGTCGGTGCCGACGTCTGGCTGCCTGCCGCGTCAGTGCATGCCAGCAGCCAGAGGTCGTGGGTGGCAATGGAGCGAGAGAGGGCGGCCGACCCTCTCTCGCAGCGACGCGGAGACGGCGAACGGGACGGAGGAGGGGCGGGTGGGCCTCCTTCCTCCTTCCTAGTAGCTAGTGGGGCAGCGGGCGGCCGGAGTGACGGCCCGCGTCGCAGTGCCCCGAGAGGGACGCCCGGAGGAGCCGCCGTTTTGTTAATGTAACGTAAATTGTATAAAATGTAAATTAGTTACCTTTAAGCTTTTTAATTTCGACTAGTTTCCAGTAACCTTTTAAGGAATAAGTACGCTGTTTGACGCTTAAAAACGTGACGTCACAATACACAATCTCTTACAAAATTCATAGAAAACTGTCGTTTTTGACAGTTGAAAAAAGTATTGAATTGGAGTAATTGGCAAATACCCAATGTCTAAGCACCTCTTTCGCTAATTAAAGCGTTGTATCCTCCCAGAAAACACAGCAGTGCTGCCATCTGTAAGTACGGCACGTCGACGCAGGAGTGCTCGTGCCTCTTCAGCAAAGTCTTCAGGCTGCCCTGCAGGCATATACTTATGTTGACTACTGAGCTCAAGGTATTTACCATTTCATTTATAAACGATTGTAAAAAATGTCCTAGCGGCACGGAGGCTTAAGACGACCGCTTCTCATGCACGAGAGTACGAGTCGAAACCTACCAACGGCAAGTACCAATGTGACATTTTCCGAGTTACATATATGTACTTTAAGATTATCCAGACACCACTGACAAACGGTGAAGGAAAACATCCTGAGGAAACCTGGACTTATAATTCCTAATTATAAGTTTGAAATCGCCAACCCACATTGAGCAAGCCTGGTGATTAATGATGCACATTACATCACTTAATGCCACTGTACAATGTAACACTCACTTTTCACTATTTATGTTATGAGTCCCATGTAACAGGAGGTGAGCCTATTGCCATATACTAAACACAATTCCAGACTCCGTGCTACTACTGAGAATTTTATTAAAAATCCAATAAAACTTTACCAGACTCGGGTATCGAACCTGGTACCCGCAATTGCAACCACTCGGCCAGTGAGGCAGTCAGTCATTCGCATCTTATACTATTATATAAAGCGGAAGAGTTTGTTTTTTTGTTTGTTTGAACGCGCTAATCTCCGTAACTACAAGTCTGATTTGAATAATTATTTTTGTGTTGGATAGCGCAATTATCGAGGATGGCTATAGGCTATAAAACATGACGCTATGACCAATAGGAGCTGAGCAGAGTGTGTGAAACCGCGCGGAAGTAGCTAGTTTATAATATTTGTGTGATTTAGTATTAATTTGTTTTTGATACATTCCAGGTGAAGACTCACATCCCGTTCGAGCCTCGGTGGACGGTACAACATTGTCTCTTCGGCTGCGAGAATCTGAATTCTACCACTAACAACACTGGTATGTATACAGTTATTTGTCACGTCGTTTTTTTATGGAATAGGAGACCAACGAGCAGACGGATCACCTGATGGTAAGCGATCAGCGCCGCCCATGGACACCCGGAACACCAGAGGAGTCACAGATGTGTTGCCGGCCTTTAAAAATCACTTTGACAGCGAGCGGTCGATGGTCACGCCGCGGTATGTAACGCTCGGCGCCACCGGCCGGCGCGCGGTGGAGCCGGTGTGGTAGCTGGTCGCGGGGCGTCATGGAGAGCGAGCGGGCGATGGTCACGCCGCGGTATGTAACGCTCGGCGCCACCGGCCGGCGCGCGGTGGAGCCGGTGTGGTAGCTGGTCGCGGGGCGTCATGGAGAGCGAGCGGGCGATGGTCACGCCGCGGTATGTAACGCTCGGCGCCACCGGCCGGCGCGCGGTGGAGCCGGTGTGGTAGCTGGTCGCGGGGCGTCATGGAGAGCGAGCGGGCGATGGTCACGCCGCGGTATGTAACGCTCGGCGCCACCGGCCGGCGCGCGGTGGAGCCGGTGTGGTAGCTGGTCGCGGGGCGTCATGGAGAGCGAGCGGGCGATGGTCACGCCGCGGTATGTAACGCTCGGCGCCACCGGCCGGCGCGCGGTGGAGCCGGTGTGGTAGCTGGTCGCGGGGCGTCATGGAGAGCGAGCGGGCGATGGTCACGCCGCGGTATGTAACGCTCGGCGCCACCGGCCGGCGCGCGGTGGAGCCGGTGTGGTAGCTGGTCGCGGGGCGTCATGGAGAGCGAGCGGGCGATGGTCACGCCGCGGTATGTAACGCTCGGCGCCACCGGCCGGCGCGCGGTGGAGCTCTGACTGCGCTCGCGCATTGTTGTGATTTGTTGTTACAGTCTTATATTGTTTTGTTCATTTGTTTGTATTTGACAATGAATGTCGTGTTCCAGGCGCGGGCTCGTTCCTGGAGCAGGTAGTGGTGGAGGCGGAGGACGCGCCGCGACAGTCCATGCAACAGTCCGCCGTGCATCAGGTGCGGCGCATTCTCACAGTCTTACACTCGAACATACATTTCTATTAAACCATCATTTGGGACTTTTGAAACGTCGACAAATACTAAATAACTACAACTACAATGTCTCTGATACATATTCCAATACTGTACGTATATGTGAGAACAATGCAAAGACGCGCTTGACGCATTATACTAATTATAAAACTTGCTAAAATAAAAAATGAAACAAATAAAAAATAATCATCAAAATAATTGTACCGTGAAGTTACTGCTGAAAAATTGCAATGTTCATGGTAATTTAAAAGATACAAATTGTATAGTATATGTTTGGTCGAGTGTGGGGTTCGATTATTGTGAATCAAGAAAAGTGATATAAGGATATTTTACATTTTTGAAATCTCGGTGGTGGCTGGGCAACCGGCAGCTGCTCAACGTGTAGCGGGTTCGATTCTCGCACGGAACAATTCCTTGTGTGATCCACAAATTGTAGTTGTCAAACCGTGTCTGTGTGTGATGTGTATGTGAACTTGTATGTTTGCCGCTAACAACGTTATTAGTTACCGGCTCGTTGAGGATTGTTGATGATTGAGGAGATTGGGGAAGGGAGGGAGGTAATTGGGCCTCCAGTAACCTCCCTCACACGACGAAACACAACGCAAGCGTTGCTTCACGTCGTGGTTTCCTTACGTGGACGCGTCAGTAACCTCAGCGTCCGTTCCAGGTCGGCGGCGTCAGACAGCAGTACGTGCTGGCCACGGCCGGCCAGCCCGCCACACCCGTCTCGCAGGTGACGTCTGTGTTCTGTAGCCAAGGGCTCCTCCGCTATACAGAATACGAATTTCACAAATTTTTGCAATTAATTAATGAGAACAGTTTTATTTCTATTTCATCTATCTATATAGATAAACAACATTGAAATGTATGTTTGTTGTAATACTGAAATAAGTAGTACACCTTACTAACTCTACTACGACGGAGGGGGAGGGGGGCAGGAGAGGCACAACAACACAACACAACTATATACCCCCCCCCTCCGATCCCTAAATCTCCCACAATCCTCAAATTCCCAATCCCCAAAATGCCGGTAACGTACTTATAACGCCTCCGGTGTTCCAGGTGTCCATGGGCGACGCCGATTGCTTACCATCAGGTGATCCGTCTGCTCGATTACCGGCTTATACCATAAAAAAAATACTAAAGCTCTGAATATTATAAGATATCTCTTTCTCTTTCCCAGGTGATATTCTGCGGCGGCGGCGGCGTAGGCGGAGTGTCCGGCGTGACTAACGTCGGGGGCGGAGCGCCCGTCATCACGTCGGTCCTGTCCGCGGGGGGCGCAGTCCTCACTCCGCACCACTCGCTGCATCACTGACACAAACTCACGAACCCCGGTAAACCGCCATTGAATGATAATCAGAGCCGTGTTATCCCTAAGACGAACTAGGCAAGCACCTAGCGCGCCAGAGCCTTAGCCAAACGCCACTTTAGCGCTTGTTTACAGAGAGAGTAGAAAACTAAATGTATGGAGATGACACTGACAAGTGTCCAAATTTACGTCAATTCCATATAATTTGGTTTTCTATTCTACATTTAGACAAGCGCTGAATGGCATTTGGCTACAGCTGCTGGTTACAGAGGGCTACTGGACTTTCCTCACCAGATGGCACTAGTCTACTTCTCGTCCTTCGTCCTGAATTAACTACTGTCACGCGATCTACGATTAAACGTCCTAAAACGTTTAATCTTTATCCTCATCAGCCTATAAGTGCCCACTGCTGATCAAAATAATTAGGAATTATAAGTCCAGGTTTCCTCACGATGTTTTCCTTCACCGTTTGTCAGTGGTGTCTAAATAATATTAGAAAGTACGGAGAATATATCACATTGGTACTTGCCATTGGTAGGTTTCGAGCGCACTCATGCATGAGAAGCAGGCTTAAATCTCTGGGCTGCCACGATGTTCAATATTTGACAAAAAATCCTTTTCTTGGGTCAATCCCGCCACAGCCTCCCAATATCTCCCAACTCCTGTACACCAGGATCTACAGTAGATACAACCATGCAAACACCGGAACACTGAAGTCCAACGTCCCAGGGACATGAACAAACTGTCTTGGTTCCTACAACGAAATAAATCAGGAGATATTATTATAAGAGGAGAAGACAAAAACGATAGTTTTCACTTCCCTCGGTGAGTTACTGCAGGAGACAGAATGAATTAAGCCCAAATGCATAAAAAGAGACTGTACAACTGGGTGAAGCCCAGTCGCCAAGCACCACGGAAATTTGACTAAAAACTAAATGAATCCTATTCCTATGTGTGAGCTGTTATACTTGCTTCCAATAATAGGTATGGCAGAAGCGCCTAAACGCACTGTTCTAGATTCCTCAAGGTCCGTATTAGAGAAACTCTTGCTGTGTTTGCATTATCTGGTGATGGAAAAAACAGTAGTCCCCTTTCCTCATAGCGACGGTGGCGCCTATGAGGTGCTTGTCTACGGCGCTCTCTGTGTAATTCGCCTCTGATGGTCGTAATAATACTCGTATTTAATTGGCTGCGGGGTTTCTGTGTAACATAACATCACGCCTTTTTATCCCCAGAGGGGTAGACAGAGGTGCACATACGGCACTTAATTCCACTGTACAATGTAACATCCACTTTTCACTATTTATGTTTTTAACAATTTTATTTTAAACCTAGGAAACTAGTCAATTACATTATTAATACATATTGTTTAACTTCATGAAGTTAGAGGCCCATTCAAAGTCATTCATAAACAATTGTATTTCTGAATTAACTAAAAATTACGAGTTACGCAAGTAAATTTATCGAGAAAATATCTCCCTGACATACAGACTTGCGACAAAGTCGTAGTGAATGAGAGGTTACCAGTCGCCATCTTTTATTTCCACAACATCATATCACGACAAAGGCTGTATATGCTTAGACCTCACCCCCTATTACATGGGACTCATAACATAAATAGTGAAAAGTGGGTGTTACTTTGTACCTATATGTGCAACTAGTGTCCACTTCTTCGCAGATTAAAAGATTTTGTTGGAAATTTATCGAAAAAAAAAACCCTTACTAGACTTTTCCTTAGAACAAAATGCTGTTAAGACTAATATATGTCGGATGTGACGGTTTTTATCACTTCGCTATATTTCACCTGGCATCATGGCGACGCAACCAGCGCCGCCGCCAACATAATGTATTCAGCTCTATAGAGAGTTACTCAAATGATGTCGGCTTTGTTGCGCAACCAATCCGGCGGCGCGACTAGTGCGCGCCTTTGCGTTACGCGGTTTCATGAGTACGCGCTCAGTTCGGACGCCAGCATAGATAGTTATAAGTCGTTTATCCGCGCTGGTCGCGCCACCACTAATTACTGTAGCGCTGTATGATCTGTTACTCATTCGCCAGTCTGGCCTCCACGGTGGCGACGTCTGGTTGCGTCGCTATGGTGTCTCATCGAAATATAGTCCTCAAGTTCTATTTCACAAAATCTTAATTACCATTTGGTTTAAACGAAACGCTTTAGACAACAAATTATTGTTTTTACAATTGTAATCGTTCTTGTTTTCGTGTTATTTATCCAACATCAGCCTTGAGTAGGTAATTACAACTATTATTACATAAAGGAAACCTTTAATTTGTTACTTTTTTTTATAAATAAATCTAGCGACCCGCCCCGGCTTCGCACGGGTGCAATAAGCATATATAATACATATAGCATGTATAATACAGACATATTGCACCCGTGCGAAGCCGGGGCGGGTTGCTAGTTATACATATAAATCTTCCTTAAGAATCACTCTATTAAAGAAAACCGCATCAAAATCCGTTGCGTAGTTTTAAAGATCTAAGCATACATAGGTACAGACAGACGGCGGATAGGAGATAAGGAGACTTTGTTAACACTTGAACGTCAACAAAATAAAAAGTTCCAGTCTCGTCAGTCAGTCCTCTAGTTGCTCTATTTGTTCGTTCCAAAGTCTAGATTCCTATGGAGAAGAACGAGCAAGAAACTCCATAGGTTATTCTTTTTCAATCACGTTCACAATACAATTACTTATTCCGTGTGTGGAGAGAAAATATTGTAATTACAAACGCTATTTTTATTAAGATTTTGTGAAATAAAATACCTACGCTGAAATACTCAAATACCACTCAATTATAAGTCGTGCTTAACCCACGCTGTTCCTTATATGTAAATTATTTATGTAATATGTCAAACGTAATAAATGTCGCTCATATATTCACCTACGCTGACGACACTGCAATTACTTTCTCTGGACAATCATGGGTCGGCGTTGGAAACTACCCAATTGTCGTAGTAAACATCGGGATAACCGGCATTGACGTTGACGTTAGTGTGGCCCCGGCATTAGACAATAGTTCTGTCACAACAAATTCTTTGTAAAACGAAACGATTTTGAGTACAACTTAAAATTCAGTAGCGTTTCAGTATTCTAGCGTTAAAAATCTAGCTAATAATAGGCTATTAAAACATAAGTTTGTAAATAATTAAAATAAATAGCAATAAATGTGTATCTACGGTGCGTTGTTTTTTTATTTAATTTCTAGTGAAATTCTCTCAGTTGTAAACTAAAGGGTTGACGTCGTACTCAAACGAATAGGGTAGATGCCTAATTTTTATTTTAATGCCCGTCTGGTAGATTATTTGAAATCATTAGACACGTATTTTTTATTTTCTTACAGAAACGAATATTTTGACTACATATTGATTTGAAATGTCGCGTGACGTCACTTCTATGTACGTTTCATACGTAGAAATGACGTTTTAGCCCCCACTCCTAAACTGTGATTCGTTTTATCTAAGTACTGTTTTATTATACGACAAATTAAAAAAAATCTACGTACAAAATGTACATAGAAGTGACGTCACGTGATATTTCGAATCAATATATCGCCGAAAATATTCGCTTCCATAAGAAAATTAAAAAAACGTGTCTAATGATTTAAAATAATCTACCAGACGGACGTTGAAATGAAAACTAGTCGTCTACCCTATTGTTTTCGAAAAACAAATTAGAGTACGGCCGTTAGCTGACAAAGTAAAAATTATGATTTCTATAAGATCCTTTTCTCACTGTTTAATGGGGGAAAGATGGCGAATATTAGGTTTTTTTAAATGTTTTATAGAATTCGTTGTTTTGTTTGTTGAATCACTCTTAGCTAGAATGTAAAGGAATAATAAAGTAGTACATGTAAATCATAATAATATTTATTTAATAACTAGCTATTTCCGCGCGGTTTAATACGCTCTGCTCAGCTCCTATTGGTCGTAGAGTGATGCTTTATAGCCTATAGCCATCCTCGATAAATGAGCTATCCAACACAACAAAAAGAATTATTCAAATCAGACTTGTAGTTACGGAGATTAGCGCGTTCAAACAAACAGTCAAAAAGCAAACTCTTCCGCTTTATATAATAGTATAAGATTATGTACACACAAACAGCACAGACGGTAACATATATATATAAAATTAGAGTACATCGGTGCTACATAGCTCATATTTACGGAGAAGCCTGACTACTTTCGAGCGATACCGGGGCTCATAATTTTGAACTGATTCATTTAATAAGACATACTGAATTTTATAATCCATTTTGATTAAAAATATTAATAATAGAGCCTCTTTCTCCCATTATTAGTTAGAAAAGGACAGCTATAGATTCAAAAGTTGAAATATACCATTTCGCCTATCGCTATCTCTATCTTTTATGCAGGGCAAGAAAGAGATGAAAGTATCGAAGTTATGTAACTTAACCACGGTATATTTTTATCAAAATGGCATCTTAAAACGCTTTTCAAATAGACTACTATACCTCTATTATCTGTAACTTATTAAAAAAATCTAGACGTATTTTATAAATATTGTATGAAATAAAAAAATATGGTACCTATATTTTGTTTTTGTTTTTTCACTTTTACCCGACTACGGCGAAACTAAAAGGTGGGTTATGGTTTTGACCCGTATGTATGTATGTAGGTAGGTATGTAACCTACTACTACTCCTAACTCCTAAACTACTGGTTATAGGGCAAGTAACGTTTACATTTCAAATATATGCAGTACAGGTGTCCCTGAAGTCGACGATCAAGTGGCACATAGTGATTGGCAAGCTTCCAACAGTCATCAGAAATATATAAAAGATATCCCTAGTCATATAGATTTTAATAAATTAGGTGGTTCATTGGCGCCGGCCAATCAGAGCGCCGAAAGCGTACTCGTTTCGAATACTTTAAACGGAAATCAAACTCGTAGCATTCAAAGACCTCTGAATGCGACCACATGATTCACTCGCAGCATTCGTCTTCAATATTGCTGCTAGAGAAACAAATATTATCTATTTATTTATTTATTTATTTTTATTACAGAAAACTCAACAGCTTATTAAGTAAATGCTACATCTATAATAATGACAAGGCATGGAAACTTAAGCCAATAACAGAGTTTTTCAGCATGCGTTAGGTAAAAGTAGGAGAGTGAGCAATATAAAATAAAATTAAACAATCAAGGAATTTTTTTTATAAAGCAATAATTAAGAAAAATAATAATGTTATAAGAGTCACGCACTAGTGAGTATTTGTATAAGCGACTTACGGAAGGATACCTTTGACAAATTAAATATATCCACTCTCAAACTTCTCTGTGTAAATGCGAGGTAGTCGAGTCATAACAGCATTTTTCCCATATTTCGTACGATGTGGTGAGGGTATACTAAGCAAGTGAGTATGTCTTGTTCGAGACCTGTGCGTGCAGAATTCAACGCATGACAAGAGATCACTGCTGTCTATCCCACCACGCAGGATATCATACAGAAGGAGCATGTCCAACATCTTCCATCTGTCATCAAGTGGCAACAAGTGGTAATGTTTACAATCCGTCAGATAAGATGCGTGTCGTTTATAGCTTTTAATATTTAAAAGTTTTATAAACCGTTTCTGAAGATTCTCCAAACGAGATATATGTCAAAATTCAACAACCAAGGTCCACCCTTCAAGACACAAGGAAGATATTGAGATGGTAACTGTGGAAGACTCCAAGATCTCGAGACCGGAAGGAAACGAACCGACAACAAATCAAATCACTGGACCCCTACTTCAGGCATGTCCCAGAGTCATCAACAGGGTTGACAATGGAACATCTCCTATCCCATTCAGCGGTGAACAATAATCAGTTTAAGTTATTTATCTTACTTTTGATTTGTATAATTTATAGGTGTAAAGTGTTAATTTCTTTAATTTTTGTGGTTGGTAGGATGTACGAGCATCGCCACATGATTTCAATTGTTTTACTTTTTAACTTATTCTGCTACACTAACATTTTGCCGAATGCGCGTTATTGGTGCATTCATGACGCAACCTACCAATAAAATTATGTTATTTATAGCCACACTAATTAACTAATGTAGTACAATAAATACTCTCTTCGAGAACGGATACAAAAACAGTAATTTTATTTCTGTGAATATCCCGTCTTCGTTGACAACATACTACACACAACAAACACATTTCTCTGTACGGGCAAACAGCTCGTACAAATATTATATAGAGGAGACCAGACAGGACTGCAATATTCTAATGTGCTGCGGACATAAGCAAGATACACAATCTTGAGACTATGAAGGTTTCTGAATGGTTTACATGTGCGCATTACAAATCCAAGATTACGAGAGGCTTTTTTTTTTTTTTTTTAAGGGGGGAAATCATCGAATGACTGCCCCCGCCTGGGTGAGGCGGGAGGGAGTGTCAGACTCTTACTGACTAAAAACCACCCCGTTCCTTCTCCTGCACGTCGAGCCGGAGCCCCGGTTACCCGTTAGGTTCTCCGCGACTCCGAATCGGCATCGGCCGTATTGGGCCCCATCTGTGGTGGTCTGATGGCTCTTTGAGGCGCGCGCGGAACGCGACGCGCCGTACGCTCGGGTCTGTTTCTGGTCGGACGGGGAGCCACCCATGCTCGCCGTCCGCAGGCCCGCGCTTACGGTGGCCGGAGATCGTCCCGCGATCCCCGACGCCCGGTGTGTCCTTCGCGACGGCTGGGTTGCGAGGAGGCAGCGCTTCGCTGCCTCACGCGTCCCGCCTCCTCCTTAGCTAGCATGACTGCTTCGCAAAAGGAGGAGACGGCATCCCAATCCCCCTCGCTCCGCATCATGGCCTGCACTAGGCCCGGACGCGAGAGGTCGCCATCGCCGATCACTTCCCTGAGGACACGGCGGTGCTCAGCCCACGAAGGGCATTCTCCCACCGTGTGTTCCACCGTGTCCTCAGGGCGGTCCTCGCAGTGATGACACCCGGGCGTTTCCTCCCGCCCCATCAGACACAGGTACCTCCCGAAACTTCCATGTCCGGTGAGGACCTGCGTCAGGCGGTAGGTGAGGACGCCGTAGCGTCTCTCAAGCCACTCCTCAAAGAGGGGACTTACCGCTGCGATGGCAGCGAGCCCAGCCCTCGGTTGCGACAGTCGTTGCTGCCACTCCGCCATGAGATCGCGCCGGAGCTCATCCCGCCACGCACTTATCTGGCGCGGCAGCGGAGTTTCGCCCCGGCGACGTGCCTCCGCGCGCATGCTGTACACGCGCGCGAGCACCTTCGCCTCCAGATCCCACGGCGGTAATTCGGCAAGGAGGTTCGCCGACTCCCCAGAGATCGTGCGGTATCCGCGGATCATTCGGATCGCCATGACCCTCTGTGCCATGAGCAGCGTCCGAGCGGGACGCCGCAACAGGTTTGGCGCCCAAACAGGGGCGCCGTAGAGGGCCATGGACCGCACGACCCCGGCGTATAACCTCCGGCAGGAGGCGTTTGGCCCCCCGAGGTTGGAGAGGATGCGTTTAAACGCAGCCCCCGTCCTCTCCAACTTTGGAGCCAAACGTCGGAAGTGCTCAATGAAGTTCCACCGACTGTCGAGGACGAGTCCTAGGTACTTCATCGTCGTCTCGACGCCGATGGTAACTCCTCCCGCCGTTATTTGGGACCCACCCGGAGGTGGCGCGTTCCCGCGGCCATGAAAACACATGGCCTCGGACTTGTGGAGCGCCACCTCGAGTCCCAACTGCCGGATTCTCTCAACGACTGTCGCAACCGCTGTCGCCATTAAGTCGGCCGCCGCCTGGTGTGACCTCCCGTGCGCTAGCACCAGCGTATCGTCGGCGTAGCATATTGTGCTAACGCCGTTCGGGAGGTCGGTGCGCAGCACCCAGTCATAGCCGATGTTCCACAGGAGCGGCCCCAGAACCGAACCCTGTGGAACACCGCGTGCCATCTCTCGCCGGTTCCACTCGCCCCGGTGACCGGGGTAGCTGACGGACCTGTCCGTCAGGTAAGCCTCGATTACACGACGGAGGTAGGTAGGCACCCGATGATATCGGAGTGCCTCCAAGATGCAGCTCCAGGGCAGGGAGTTGAAGGCGTTGGCGATGTCCAGAGACACCGCCACTACGACCTTACCCCTGGACACTGCAGTCCCCGTCGTGAGGTCTCTAACGCGCATGATGGCGTCCACCGTGGAGCGCCCTCTGCGGAAGCCGAACTGGCCGTCCGACAAGTCCGGCCCAATGTCCGTCAGGTGCGCGACGAGGCGGTTCGAAATGATTCTTTCGAAGACTTTCCCCACCTCGTCGAGCAACACTATGGGCCGGTACGCGGACGGCGAGTCCGCAGGGCGCCCCGTCTTCCGCACGAGGACCAGTTTTCCCGCTTTCCAGAGAAGCGGGAACTGGCCTCTCTCCAGACATGCGCTGTAGAGACCAATCAATCGAGGCCCGAGAGCCTCTGAGGCCAGGACCCATGCCTTGCCATGCAGGCCGTCGGGTCCTGGGGCGGTGTTCTTGGCGCCCATCCGGCGCACCGCCGCTCTCAATTCTGCCTCGGTCACCTCTGGGACGATGTCGTCGTCGTCGTCGCTGTAGCCCGCGTCGGGCACCGCAGGGGGCGGAGTCATATACGGAGGGGTGAACCCCCTCCACAGTCGAGGGAACAGGGTGCCAATCACCTCCTCCAAGACTTCTTGCCGGAGACTCTGGGTGAGCGGGGGAGCCCAAGCGCAGAGCTTGTCGCGTACCATCCGGTACGGGCGTCCCCACGGATCTCTGTCCAGAGTCCCCAGCATCTCTCGGCGGGTACGAGAGGCTTTACCAACTGTACTATCGATGTGTTCAGAGAATAGCAATCTAGAGTCCAGCAACACACCAAGATCTCTAACGACATTTACTCTTTCTATAGCTATGTTGTCAAATTTGTAACAATACTTTATGGTGTTTATGCGACGGGTGAAACTAATAGATTGACATTTCGATATATTCACATTGATGTTATTCTGCGAGTAGTATTGGTATAATGAATTAAGGTCATGTTGTATGAGCTCACAATCAACCCGTTTCAACCCGTAAGTATATTTTCATGTCATCAGCCTGAGAACGCTTGAAAAGATAAGAACTGATCCACTTAAGCAAGTCGCCGTGAATGCCAAGATTTTGGAGTTTCGAAAGCAGGATGACATGATCCACGCGATCGAATGCTTTTTCGAAGTCTATAGATTGCATCAACCTGACCACCCGCCTCCATATTACGAATAACGACGACCTTGCCACCTTTACTAACTATGCTATAGTTAGTAAAGGTGGCAAGATTAGATACTGTTGAGTGGCATCTCATGAAACCATGCTGATATGGACCAATGCTATTGGATATCGTTGAATAAATATTATTGTAAATAATTCTCTCGAACATTTTACCAAGTGTGTTAAGAATGGATATCGGACGATAGTTTTTAATATCCGATTTCGAGCCTTTCTTATGCAGAGGGACAATAAGTGCAGACTTCCACACTGAGGGAAATACGCCCTCAGTTAAGGACTTCCTAAACAGCAAGGTTATTGGGCGTACCAGCACAGCCACGGAGAAATATGGGGGGCAAGCCATCAGTTCCGGGGCCCTTGGTTCTGTTTAATGTGCGCAAGGTGCCGAGTACTGTATCCTCAGTGATATCAAGTATCGATATTATATTACCGGAAGTATTATTAAAGTCATTGGTGGTAGCTGACGGTAATGTGCCTATAGAAGAGTGTATGGATGGCTTGGCAAAAACACCATGGAAGTATTCGCTGAAAGCGGTGCAGATACCATAACCATTATCGTAGGCCTTATTGTTTAATGTAAAGGCTTTTGGATATTGACTACCACCTCGTTTACCCTTTACATAGGACCAAAAAGTTTTGGGATAATGACTTATGTTTTTCTCAGCAATACATATTTATGAAAACATGATTTTAGAATGTCATGTTGTCTAGTGCGTAGGATTGAAAATTCTTGGCAATCACGAGGATTTCCATATTTTGTCATTTGTTATGCACTTTAGATTTTTCACGAATAATTTTAATGAGAGGACGACTGTACCATGCGGGGTACTTACGGTTACTTTTATTATTATTAAGTGGTACATATCGTTCTATTCCGATATTTATTTATTTGTAAAGCTCACTAACAGCGTCATCCACCAGGTCAGCAGCTAATATTTTATCCCATTCTATTTTACTAAAGTATTTATTGAGGTCCTCGTAGTTACCTCTGTGAAAATTAGGTCGTGGTGTATATAGAGGTACTTCACGTAGAGGCGTTAAAAACAAATCAAGAGCAGTCAATGACAAGGCAGGGTGGTGAACATCCTCGCGTAGGAGAGGGTCGTCGCTACGATTGACAATTATCGGTGTCGTTGAGAAACATAAATCCAAAGTACGATTGTTGCAGTTGGCAATTAAATTATACTGTGTGAAGCCCAGTGTACCAATACTATCCGCAAACATAGCAGCCGCAATACGCATTTGTTGTGAAAAACCATTTAATGTAAGTGAGCCCTCGTCCGACCATGATAAGCAGGGTAAGTTAAAATCGCCTACAAATAGGTAGTCATGATTGCTAAACGAGCTCTGAATGTTAGTTAGGGATTCAATAATTGATTCCAACTGAGATGGAATGGTGGAAGCATCAGGCGGAATGTATATTAATATAGAGGTAATGTGCAAATCTCTTACCACAGAAATACTTTGCACACACATTTGAACGTGTATACAAATATTGTACAACTCACTAAAGAACATGTGATATTGAATGTATAACTCGACAAATTGCTTACACAAATACGATCAATTCGAAAGACTTAGAATTGTGGGAGAGCCATGCTTCGGCACGAATGGTCCGGCTCCACCGGAGTGATACCACGGCCGAGCAGAAAACCAACATCAATCAACGCTTGCGTTGTATTTATTTATACCAACAATCCCTGAATAAATTATTGTTTTCGGCTTACTCACGTAGTATTTCGACCAGGAACTCGACTAGTTTCAAGCCATGCTAGAGGCTCATATTCATGAGCAGCATTTCGCGACCCGCGACGCGGCGAGGCGACTGTCGCGCTGCTACTACTCAGTATCTAGCATGGCTTGAAACTAGTCGACTTCCTCGTCAAATTATTACGTGAGTAAGCCGAAAACATAATAATTTATTTAGTATGTCTCACGAAAGTTACAATACAAATCCCTGAATAACCAACAATCCTCAAATTCCTAATCCCAAAAGGCTGGTAACGCACTTGCAACGCCTCTAGTCTTCCAGGTGTTCATGGGCGACGCCGATTGCTTACCATCAGGTGATCCGTCTGCTTGGTTACCGGCTTATGCCATAAAAATAACTTACCATTCTTTACAAAATATCGTTTGGCGGAAATAATTTTTGATTGATGATTACGGCACTTAATGCCACTGTACAATGTAACACCCACTTTTCACTATTTATGTTATGAGTCCCATGTAATAGGGGGTGAGCCTGTTGCCATATACCGGACATTTCCAGACTCCGTGCTAGTAATGAGGTCTTTTTTTAAAAAAACCCAGTATCTGATACGTGCCCGACCCGCGAATCGACCTTCCGGCAATCGCACTGGCGACCACTCGGCCAATAAGGCAGTATATTTGATATTTTAGTTATTTTTACTTATATCCCTCAATAACAAATGGCGCTTCAGTGCATAATATTGGCAAACGATCATGAACACGGCTACCCTTTAAGAAAATGTTCTTGTTTATTTGACGTAAATAATTTGACGAGGAAGTCGACTAGTTTCAAGCCATGCTAGATACTGAGTAGTAGCAGCGCGACAGTCGCCTCGCCGCGTCGCGGGTCGCGAAATGCTGCTCATGAATATGAGCCTCTAGCATGGCTTGAAACTAGTCGAGTTCCTGGTCGAAATACTACGTGAGTAAGCCGAAAACAATAATTTATTCAGGGATTGTTGGTATAAATAAATTCAACGCAAGCGTTGATTGATGTTGGTTTTCTGCTCGGCCGTGGTATCACTCCGGTGGAGCCGGACCATTCGTGCCGAAGCATGGCTCTCCCACAATTCTAAGTCTTTCGAATTGATCGTATTTGTGTAAGCAATTTGTCGAGTTATACATTCAATATCACATGTTCTTTAGTGAGTTGTACAATATTTGTATACACGTTCAAATGTCTGCGCAAAGTATTTCTGTGGTAAGAGATTTGCACATTATATTAATATACATTCCGCCTGATGCTTCCAACATTCCATCTCAGTTGGAATCAATTATTGAATCCCTAACTAACATTCAGAGCTCGTTTAGCAATCATGACTACCTATTTGTAGGCGATTTTAACTTACCCTGCTTATCATGGTCGGACGAGGGCTCACTTACATTAAATGGTTTTTCACAACAAATGCGTATTGCGGCTGCTACGTTTGCTTTTTAGCGCGTGTTTTTTTAATCGATTTTTAGTAATTTTATAACTCACTAGCTACTTCCGCGCGATTTCACACGCTCTGATCAGCTCCTATTAGTCGTAGCGTAGTGTTTTACAGCCTATAGCCATCCTCGATAAATGCGCTATCCAACACAAAAAGAATTATTCGAATCAGACTTGTAGTTACGGAGATTAACGCGTTCAAACAAACAAACAAACTCTTCCGTTTTATAATAGTATAAGAGTATAGTATAAGATATAAGATTTTTTGTTTGTAAAATCGTTTTTTGCTCCCCAGGTTTGGTTCAAGTAGAATCAAGTCCTGTTTAGTTCAATCAATGGCTGTCAGAAATTGATTGTTCAAGGCAAGGATGTTGAAAATCTGCTGGACCTCCTCTACATAAGTAATAGGGGTTTGCCATATTCATCAGAACCGTTGAAGACCGCAGTTTAAAAGGTTCAGGTTTATCAGGGACAGGGGCGTAGCTAGCGCCGTATCTGCTGTATCGATTATACGGGGCCCCCGGACTGCAGGGGCCCCTACCATGCCTAAGCAAAAATGAATAAAAACTTCTCAAACTTTATTTCTATTTCAATAATCGCAAAAGTCAAAATAAACGATTTTTACCCGCGTACAGCATGCGTTCAAAGGTTGGCAGAAACTTAAGAAAAAAAGAAGTTACCTATTAAGATTTTCGGTTTTCAAACAAATTATAAGTATATTATTAAAAAAAAATCTGTTGTGAGAAGTGTTTATCGTACAAGGGCCTAAACAAATTTTTATACGCCCCCCCCCCTAAGGCACGCTACGCCAGTGATCAGGCAGTTGCTAGGTCTGTGTCAAATGTGTAGTCCATTAGTCGAAGTAGTAGTTAGTAGAAGAGTAAGGATAGTGACAATGTGTAGGTACAATAAACAACGCATATTTTTAGTAAAAAAGTTTAATTTTATTCACAAAAAATACAAATAAAGTACAATGGTAACGGTGTAGCTTAATCTAAATTATATTTTACTATTTACTATTCTACCTATATATGTAATACATACATACAATATTAATGAAAAATCGGAGGATATCAGCTACAAAAATATACCTTTTGTTTCAAATTACAATACAATAGCCTTATCTAAAGGTAAAATATCTTTATTGCATAAAATATTGTTTAAATATTTACCTAATTAGGTATTTAAGTGATGTTAAACTGTCAAATACCAAGCGGTCACCGGTGACCGCAACCTATTGTTCTATAATTGTGTCTACAAAACCGGTATTCGACGAGTTAATTGAATACTGTTATGAAAATAAAAATAACACGTTAAATTCTGTAGATATGCACAACTTTATATGGAAAATCCTAAAACAAAAACATTCAATTGCAAAGAACAAAATATTCACACAAAAAAAACAATTCCCGCCAAAACAACTGTCAATGTCAAAAACTTAAAACTAAAAGAGTGCGTTCGGATACGCACTGAAAATGGTTTAATAGACAACGAATCTTGTCATTAGAGCCATTACGAATAAGGTTATTATGGAGTATACACTTCGGTTTGCATGCCCAGCCACGGGAGGTGTGGTCCCCGTGCAAGATTGTAAGTGGCTGACGAGGTTCATATAATTATTGGCCAGCTCAAGGTCTGGGTTTCTGATAGGTTCAGCAAGACCAATGGCGGTGTCTCTGAATAATAAGTGAGAGACTCGGTTGAAGGGTGAGTACAATTCTATGTTGATAAGCTGGTTTCCATTTGCCGCTAAGTATCCGAAGTATGCGTCGAGGGCGTCGAAGAGTGTGCTCAAACTGTTGTAGTATGGGTCGCTTCTGAAAATTGAGCATGAGTTATTTTATAATTATTGTCAATATTAGTCAGACACAGTTCATAAGCCTTCTACACGTATTTTTTATTTTCTTACAGAAACGAATACTTTTGACTACATATTGCTTTGAAATGTCGCGTGACGTCACTTCTATGTACATTTTATACGTAGAAATTACGTTTTAGCCCCCACTCCTAAACTTTGATTTGTTTTATCTAAGTATTGTTTGATTATACGACAAAATAAAAATTTACGTGTCTAATATTTTTTCATTACCTAACTTACGGACTAATTAGATTTTTAATTTTCATACTCTGTCATCATCCCAATTATAAGATCTTTATAGGTAATTATAATAGTTAAATTATTAAACAACTGACCTTCTAGCAACAATCTCGCTGTCGTAAACATGAGCCAGGAGGCAGCCATCATCGATGTCGATACCAGTGCGCGTGGCGAGGGAATTGTTATAGCAGAGAGCACGGAACTGGTCCTCTTGAAGTTGCAGGGACTGTATATAGCCTGGAAGCAAGAAATATAATGTTAAGAATACGTCAAATAACAATTTTAAGCGACAATAATCTCCCCAATCCCCAATTCCCAACGATCCTCAAACTCCTAATCCCCAAAAGGCCGGTGTCCATGGGCGACGCCGATTGCTTACCATCAGGTGATCCGTGTGCTCGGTTACCGGCTTATGCATCACCCCATGGTTGACTGTTAGAGAATGCCACCCGGCATTAAGTCCGCCATCGTATGTTTAATATATGGAGGTGTTAATAAATAAATAAATAAAAAGGCCGATAACGCCTCTGGTGTCGCGGGTTGGCGGCGGCGCTGATTGCTTACCATCAGGTGATCTATCTGCTTGTTTCTATTCTGCGATTTAATTTTTAGTCCAATCACAGCAGCTGTCAAATACTGAAAGTCCATTGGTGTGCCACTAACTAACTCCCTATTGGACGAAGAACGAGAGGTTCACAATAGGGCCACCATCAAGCTTCCTTTTGCGTACTGTTAAGGAGTGGAATTCTTTGCCAGTGTCTGTATTTCCTGTAGGATATAACCTGAGTGTCTTCAAGGCCCGAGTGAATAGGTTGCTTATGGGACGACGTGCTCCATCGTAGACCGCATCATCGCTTATCACCAGGCGAGATAGTGGTCAAACGTCGGACCTTCAAATATATATAAAAATGACACTTACTTCGCATATTCCTGATGTTCAAGAAGGCCACATCATTGGCGGCGTCAGCCAAACACGCGATGGAGCCATTGTTACCGAAGTAACTGTTTGTGGCGAAATCCCAGGTGCAGACCGCTGGAAAAATTTCAAATCCTTACTATATATATATATCTATTATAAATTGGAAAATGAGTTTGTTTGTTTGTTCTGCTTTCACGCTGTAACTACTAAACTGATTGCTTTAAATTTTTGCAGACGTAAAGTTAGAAGTCCAGATTAAATAATAGGAGGGTACTTTTTATCCCGGAAAAAATTATATTCCCGAGTGAAAAATAAAAGTATTGGTATAGATGGCGCTGTGTATATTGGTATATGTCACATAGGCTACTTTTTATCCTTTTATGACACGAGCGAAGCCGCGGGAAAAAGCTAGTATTACATAAAATATAATCAGATCCTGAATTGAAGGGTACACAATGATGCAAAAGCACCATTGCACCAATCTGTCGCGAGAACCACTGTCTATTCTATCAACTTTGTTCTAGTGGCAAAAAAAAAAAAATACGGTAGTTGACAGGTAATCAAATTCAATACTTTTACTGAAATGTCAAAAACTATACTTTTCTACGATTTTTGTATTGGAACGCAACTTATGACGTCATCATATTTCTGCGTCAAATAGCTTATTTATTTCCTTAAAATTAGCGTGAAAAAATCTAAACGTAGGTAAATTGTCAAATCAATGGGTGAGAGTAAGAATATTTTTTAATTGGGTATTTATTGCATTGAAATGTTGAAACAATTTGTTTTTAAACCTAGGAAACTAGCCATTCACACAACATTAACTATAATAATAAAAAAATCGCAGTAAGGAACCTTAGACTTGGCACGACTTTGTCTAGATTTAATTATCTAATTTTTAGAGATATGGCAAATTTTTTACAGAATGTTTTTGTTTGAATATCTTTTATTTTAATGATCCTACTCAGTGGCGTACCGTATCTTGGCAGGGCAAATATTTGTCCGAAGACATTATTTTTTTACATAATATTATAAGATTTTTTTACATAGATATTGTATACATACATATTGTAACTCCTTCTGCCCAAATTATCGGACAATGATTACTTTAGTTTTTCCAAAGTTTCTACCCTGGGATAGATTAGGCCAACCTTTGAACGCATGCATTTTGTGATTAATGAAATAAAATATAAATTGAGAAGTTTTGTATTCATGCTTACACACATATAATAATTGATACGGCAGATACGGCGCTACGCCCCTGATCCTACTGTAATATTATAAATGCGAAAGTTTGTACAGATGTCTGTTTACTTGTTACCTACTCCTTTACATCAAAACGGCTGAAGAGATCGGTGTGAAATTTGGATCAGGGGGAGACTCTGGTCTGGAATAACACCATAGGCTTTTTATCCCACGGCAACGCGGGCGAAGCCGCTGACAGGAGCGAATCTTTCATAAACAATCCCCAAAAGGAGCTGGAGTCTTTCATAACAATCTCCAAAAGGAGCTGGTCTTTCATAAACAATACTCAAAAGGCCGGTAAGGCACTCATAACGCCTCTAGTGTTCCGAATGTCCATGGGTGACGATTGCTTTCCATCAGGTGATCCGTAAAACAAATCTTTTCTCGCCATCAAACGTTGAAGTTTGGCGAGTTTAGATTTAAGGCCACGCCTATGTAAAATTTCAACGAATAAATTTGTTAAAAAACATGTGTAACTACTTACGGTCAGGGATGTTGACCATACCAGGCGTAGCTCGGCAAGCTGTGCACAATCTGGATGAATTAAAACTCTGTAACATAGAAAAAAACTTTATAGTATTTTTTTAAATGTTGCCCCACACTAGGATTGTCTCCTGTGTCGTGTGTCCGTTTACAAACATACAAGTTCACATACACAACACACACAGACACGGAACAATAATCTGTGGATCACACGGCAGATTGCACGGCAGCCACTTGCCCAGCCACCGCACCAACCGTGCAGTCAAGATAGAGAGAGATGATCACCAGATAACTAAAATTAAGAAAGATAGAAATTAATTTACTAACGGAAGAATCAGAGAGAGCGAAAGAGGCATCAATGGCGCCGGGAGCACAAGCACCGCCGAAGAATTCGCCGACAACGCGCGCATAGTCGCATTCAGATGTTGGCAAAATTCCCCTCTCTTGTCCAGTTCTCACGAATGACACATACGCTGAAAAAAAACATAATCTTTAATTCTTTAAAAAAAAAGATTAACCGGACAATGTTAATCTTTCACTACACTACACGAGTCACTGTTTAATGTCAACATTAGCTCATGACGATACCAGCGTACGTGTCACTGGACAGTGAACCTCGCTACCATCAGTTGACTGGACAATCTCTACACTAAGGAGGAGACCTAAGCCTAAAGGCACCATGGAAAATTTGATACTAAATGGGTCCTGTTATAGTTGTGTGTACGTGTTAGCTGTTATAGTTGCTTCTATTCTGATAATATTTATGGCAAAAACGCCTATTAGTTGCGACTGTTCATGGGCGACACCGATAGCCCACCATCAGGTAATTCATCACCTCATTTGCGATCCAGTAGTTATAGAATACCATAAAAGACCCTTACCTAGTCCACCAAATTCAGGGAAGCAGGCGTTCTTGTCTCGAAGGTTCTCGAAGCGGGTGAGGTTGCCAGAAGCGACAGACGATTCCTTAACGAAAGCTGCGATCTTGGTCGCGTTGGCAAATTGGTTCTGGACCAATTTTACTGGAGTTAGCTGGTAGTGCCTGGTGAAAGAAAATGAGGGTTAGAAGACCATAGTAACGTTAGATAATTATAGCGTTTTTTAACAAACAAACAAATATATTCATTTCCATTTTGTTCACATATACTTAATCTAAGCTTATTATTTAACTATTCTAGGTAGGCTACAATACAATGCCTGTGTAGAATTAAATCTGTACCACAGGCTTCGTGGTCGCGTGCATTATAGAGGTACATTAGGATAATATACCTAAGCCTTAACAATATTATTTTTACAGTCACCAATATTACAAAACCTACATATGTATGTATACATAAGTTAGGAAACACTAACTTTATACTTGCATACTTATATTACCTCTATTTATTCAATGACAATCAACAAATCCTCGCTTTTTTCATTACCTAATGATAGCAGAAAAGTTTTTACCAACAGCTAAACAATAATAAGATAGGTCAAAATTTGCAAGTGGTCTCAGGTTCAATTCTCGGGTCGGGCAAAATATTACAATGTTTCTCATGCGCTATACGCTGCAACTTTCAATTCGAAAGATCGTAGTGAAGTCGTTCGCAGTCCGCCATATCATTACTTGTAAAAATAACTTCAACCAATGACGGGCGCGAACGCGATCGAACTCACTTCGAAGGTCGAATTAACAGCTACAGAATACCGAGTTAGCCAACAACGCACGTGTTACTCCTTTACCGTTGCTAATGTCCATGGGCAGCGCTGATTGCTTACCATCAGGTGGTCTATCTGCTCGCATCTGTATCCCAAAAAGCACTTACTGTCTAGCCAAGTAGCCGTAGGTGGAAGATATTGCCAGGAAGTCAACTTGTTCAGCTTTGGCGTCAGAGAGACAGTCCAGGACTGTGTTCCTTCTCAGACACGTGATAGAAGGCTGGATACCTGCAGCAAAAAAGATATAATTTTTTAAGTGTGGTAGAGGCATGCTTTGGCACGAATGGGCCGGCTCGACAGGAGTGATACCACGGCCTCACAGAAAATCGACGTGAAGCAACGCTTGCATTGTGTTTCGTCGGGTGGGTTACCGGAGGCCTAATTATCCTCCCCTTCCCCAATCTCCCCAATTACTGAATCCCCAAAAGACAGGTAACGCACTTGTAACGCCTCTGGTGTTCCAGGTGTCCATGGGCGACGCCGATTGCTTACCATCAGGTGATCCGTCTGCTCGTTTACCGGCTTATGCCATAAACAACCGACTTTGAAGAAAATTTATCATATTCTTCAACAGCCTACATTTCCCCACTGCTGGGCAAAGTCCTCGTCTCACACGGAGAAGGTTTGAGCATTAATCATCAGGCTTGCTCAATGCGGGTTGGTGATATCAAACTTCTAATAAGAAATTATAAGCCCAGGTTTCCTCACGATGTTTTCCTTTATCGTTTGTCAGTGGTGTCTAAATAATCAACGAAAGATTATTAACCCTTAATCCTCAAAGAGGTAAACAGAGGAGAACATAATCAAATACTTCTTTGCACTACCTCCAATAAGGATTTCTAACGAAAGAGCCTGATTGGTGAAATTGAGCTCATTAAAAATATTAATGATAAAGAAATATACACAAAATATTATCTTACCCAGAATATGAGCTGCACCTCTCACCCAGTTGCACTTGGCCAATTCTGCTTCAGAGACGGTGCACCAGCGGCGAGCGGGCATGCAGGACGCACTGGCGTCAGCGTTGCTGATTGAACGGACTGTAACCGAAATGACATAATATTTATCTTATTAATATCATCAACAGACTATAAGTGACCTAAGGCCTCTTCTCACACGGCGAGGGATTGAGCATTAATCACCACGCTAGCTCAATGCGGGTTGGCGATTACAAACTTATAATTAGAAATTATATGCCCAGGTTTCTTCACGATGTTTATCTCCACCTTTTGTCAGTGGTGCCTATATAACTGCCTCGTTGGCCGAGTATTCGCAAGTGCGACTGCCGGGCAAAGGGTCTCGGGTTCGATTCCCGGGTCGGGCAAAGTATTACTGGGTTTTTTAAAATTCTCAGTAGTAGCACGGAGTCTGGAAATGTGCCCGGTATATGGCAATAGGCTCACCCCCTATTACATGGGACTCATAACAACTAGTGAAAAGTGGGTGTTACATTGTACTGTGGTAGAATGTGCACCTCTGCCTACCCCTTCGGGGATAAAAGGCGTGATGTTATGTTATGTCTATATAATTTTAGGGAATACTTATAAGTTGGAAAAGGTCACATTGGTACTTGTCGTTGATAGGTTTCGAACCCGCATCCTCATGCATGAGAAGCTGGCGCCTTAAACCTCCGGGCCACCGCAACAAGTAAGCTATATACTTACATAATATAAACATAATAAAGAAGTAACTTACATGAGGAAGTAAAATCCAATGGCGATACAGGAGCGTCCTCGTAAACCACTCGAGCGGTGGCTGGGCCAGCTAACATGGTGAATAGCGTTGACTGCCAAGAGCTACCAGGGTTGGATCCTGCTGGCCAAGCGGTCCTCAAGGCTAGAAGGACGGCAGCTGCATTGTCTCTGTAAGACATTAAATCAATTAAAAAAACCAGGTTTAAGAGGTTAAATAATTAAAAGAACAAACATTAATATAATGATGATAATTATCAATATTTTTTTAACAAATGGTTTTTTCAGTTTTTCTTTCAATGAAACTTTTATTATGTGATAGCTTGTAGTGACATCTATCTCACTGACGAGTAAGTAGAATAGCGACACCTATCGCCGCATACGGGTAATGAAGATTTGCACGATACCTCAATAGATGGCGCGCTTAGCAATATACAGCAATATTCAAAGTAATTGCTATAACAAAACATTTTATTTTTCGAATTCACAAATTCAACAGCAGCTTAAGTTACATGGTACATGGGACTCATAACATAACTGGTGAAAACTGGAAGTTACATTGTATTATGAACACATCTGTCTACGGGCATTGAAAAATATGATATAACTAGCTACTTTCACGCAGTTTCACAGGCTCTGCTCATCTCCTATTGTTCGTAGCGTGATGTTTTATACCATATAGCCTTCCTCGATAAATGTACTATCCAACACAAAAAGAATTATTCAAATCAGATTAGTCGTTCCGGAAATTAGCGCGTTTAAAAAAACATCGATAGCGCTACGATAAATAGGCGCCGAGAAGAGAGTGGAAATAGTAAGATTTGATGACTTACGTAGCGGCTACAATGGTTCCCCAAGGTTGACGGACGAAAGAACATGGTGAAATGGCATTGTTCAGGATGTCAGTGGTCAGTGGGGCCAACGTACCATTGGGGCAGAGCACCGCATAGAACGGGGCGTCATTGGGGTTGCGACGCTGAAAGGAAAATAGTGATAATTAATTATTTTATTTTTTTAAAAAAACGTTGTCCCACATTAGGATTTCCTCCTGTGTCGTGGGTGTGTTTAAAAACATATAAGTTCATATACACAATGACACCAAACAATTTGTGGATCATACAAAGTATTGTTCCGTGCGGGAATCGAACCCGCGATACGTTACACGGCAGCCGGTTGCACGCCAACCGTGCAGTCGTGCATTAATCATCATCATCATCATCAACAGCCTATATGATGGTGGCCTCTGCTCAGCAAAAGTCTCTTCTCACATTGAAAAGATTTGAGCATAAATCACCACGCGTGCTCAATGCCGGTTGCCGATTTCAAACTTATAATTAGATAGGTATTACAAAGAAATATGTTTCTTAATATAAATAACATTTTCTTTGTTTGTAGCATGCCGTCAAGGGTGCGGTCTTTTTGGCACCACCGCGACCCGCATGCGCGAGAATCCCGCACCCCTCACCCCCTCAATATCGATCTTTTGAAAAGCGTGGGACCAATTGCTTTTGTTGTGTAAGCCACGTGGTTATATAGAATATAATCTATTTTAATATGACCTACTAGTTTCAATAGCGACTTTACCGGAATAGAAATAAAATAAACTACTAATACAACCAGTCGTTGGCCAGCAAATTCCACCCCTTACAATTATGTTTTTCGTCGTGTGGGTGAGGTTACCGAAGACCCAATTGCACTACCCTGCCCTAATCACCCCAATATCTGAATCCCCAACGATCCTCAAACTCCTAATCCCTAAAAGGCAGGTAACACACTTGTAACGCCTCTCGTGTTCCAGGTGTCCATGGGCAAAGGCGATTGCTTACCATCAGGTGATCCGTTTGCTCGTTTACCGGTTTATGCCATAAAAAGAGTGCTGCAAGGCTGCGGTACATGTCCTACCCACATTTGAAACAGCAACCAAGGTCAATTTAAATGTTGACATTAAAAACGCCTTTTACTCCGTGAGCAGGGACGCCTTGTTAAATAGACTATAATTGTGTAAATTTTCATCTAAAGAACTAGTCGTTCTGAAGTGATTGCTTAACCTTTGTGATCCTAGAACATCACAAAAAATATCAGCGGTATTATCAAATCAATTGACGCAATCGTGTGAAAATTATGATCGGCTAAACAGACGTTACTAGGGATATTAACAAATATCATTTGAAACTGTTGTATATCAAAATAAATATAATAATCTACACGATTATAATACCTATCTACCATACATAAACTGAAAATGTAAATGATCGCAAAAGTTACAATCCTTAAGCGTCCTCCCTCTAGCGCGCCTCTCGTACCCACGGGTAATCGCGCGTTTCTCATACACACGGGTAAATATGTTAATAGAAATCAAATGAACTATTCTGTTCAATCAAATAAAGAACGGGTTGCAAACTTGAACTCTTTAAGACAACAAATGCATGACTTTATATATTGAAATGTATTTGTAAATGTCCTCTAAACCGTTTTTTTAATTGTAAGGCAGTCTTCAAACATCAAATATGTATAAGAACAAAAGTGCAAGGGGTAGAAATCGATACAGCGCAGCGGGGTCTGTGCGGTGAGGAGGTCTCACGCATGCGTGTCGCGGTGGTGCCACGAAGGTTGCATCCTATAAAGTTTGCCTTACAAGATGTTTATTATGCCCCATCCACACCGTAAAATGGACGCGTTCATTTTTTTTATTGGGATAAGCCCGCCACAACGTACTGAAACCACTGCAACTCCTGTGCAACAGGATCTACAGTAGATACAACCATGAAAACACCGGAACACTAAAGTCCAACGTTCCAAGGACATGAATAACTGTCTTTGTTACCGCAACGAAATTAATCAGAAGATATATAAGAGGAGAAGACAAAAACGATAGTTTCTACTACCCTCGATAAATTATTGCAGAAGACAGAATGAATTAGACCTAAAAGCACAAAAAGAGACTGTACTGGGTAAGTACTTCAAGTACTGGAAGAAGCCCAGTCGCCAACCACGGAAAGACTAAGAACTAAGTGGGTCTTATGTGTGAGCTGTTATACTTGCTTCCAATAATAGGTTTGCCAAAAACGCCTAAACGCACTGAAAAATGTTCTAGGCTCCACTAGGTATGATGAACGGACGCGTACTGGCGAATTTTTTTTTCGGTGAACACGAACAGGGGAGTTTATTGCAATACTAGCCACTTCCCTCGCTCTGCTCGGCGCCTAATAATGGTAGCGTGATATTATATAGCCTTTCTCGATAAATGGGCTATCCAACACAGAAAGAATTCTTCAAATCGGACATGGGGGCTTACTCTTGAATCCAATTCCGATCGATCGACATTGGTATTGCGAAATGTACTCTTGAGTTGGAACACTAGCGCCCATTGCATCCGTATTGCGTGGATATTGAATGAACTAAATGGTATTGAGTTGGTTTTATATTCCGTACTCTAAATGCTATATTAACAGCTGCGATTGTGGTTGTATAGTGTTGACATTGAATAATTATTGAGATTTTATTGGATTGAAATTGCATTGACATTGAGATTGGTTTCAAGAGTAAGCACCCTGTAGTTTCGGAGATTAGCGCGTTTAAACAAGCAAACAAAAAAGCAAATTCTTCAGCTTTATAATATTAGTATAGATTATTCCATATTTGTGATACACGCTGTATCTTACTTCCTATTATAATATTACAAAATGTAAGTTTGTGTGTTTGTCTGTATGTATGTATGTTTGTTACTCAATCCGTGCAAACGGCTACAGGGATCGGGATGAAATTTGGAACAGGGATAGATTATGGTTTAGAATAACACATAGGCTACTTGTTATCCCCTAGGCAAAGCAGCTGCAGAAGCTAGAAGATAAATAACTTACACTAAAGAACTGTCTAACATGCTGCCATGCAACGTACGCCACGGCAGTGTTGGAAGCATTGCCATTGACCCTCAGGCACTCCAAGGCTTGGATGTGACGGTTATCGTTGTTGGCTCCAGCCACTGACACGCCCATATCCAGCGTGTATCTGGAACAACTGGTATCGGGTCCACAACGGCTGCAGAGGGATGGGTAGCGGGATTCTGAAAAAAAGTTAAAATGTTTTTATTGTAAAGGCCTTTAGCATAAGCCGGTAGACGAGCAGATGGATCACCTGATGGTAAGCAATCGGCGTCGCCCATGGAACACAGAGGTTGTTACCGGCCTTTTGGGAATTGGTAATTTGAGGATTGTGGAGAATTCAGGTATTGGGGAGACATGGGGAGGGGAGGGTAATTGGGCTTCCGGTAACCTCACTCACACGACGAAACACGGTTTTCTGTGAGGCCGTGGTATCACTCCGGTCGAGCCAGCCCATTCGTGCAGAAGCATGGCTCTCCCACACTTAAATATAGGCCTATAGGTCTATATGACAAACATCAAGTTATGATTATCCAGCATAAATTGACGGTCGAATGGTCGAATGATGAGGATGATGATGACGAGTCGAAAAGATCATACGAAATGAGGCCTAGATAACCTGGTTTATACCTCTATAGCTACACATCAAATTATGAACACCAGTATAAATTGACCGTTGAACGTACGAAAAGATTATACAAAGCTAGATCAAGATAAGCTGGTCCTGTTAGGATTGTCTCCTGTATCGTGTGTACGTTTACAAACATACAAGTTCACATACACATCACACACAGACACGGAACAACATTTTGTGGATCACACAAAGAGTGGCTGTTCCGCGCGAGAAGCGTTGCGTGCAGCGCTAACCGTGCAGTCAAATAGTGTAAAAAAAAACAGTAACGTAAATTAAAAATTACGACAAAACTTTTTAGAATTGTCTAATTAATAAAACAACTCTTTACTATTTCCTACAGGACCCTATGCTACATCAGCGCCATCTGATCAGCAGAAAAAATATAGTCATCATTGCAAACGTCCTGTATAGCCTGCTTTACAAGGTGTGGTCTTTGTGACACCACCGCGACACGCATGCGCGGGGTCCCCTCACCGCGCACCCCCGCAATCTATTGATTCCTTGTCTATTTTTAATTGTATTACTAACTGATTGTTTCACTGTTGTTATGACTAAAACTGATGAGAGTAAGTTCTGTAAGAAACTCATTATGTAACTCTAAGTGTGAGAGACATGCTTCGGCATGAATGTGGCGCTCGACCGGAGTGATACCACGGCCGAGCACAAGACTGACGTGAAACAACGCTTGCGTTGTATTTCGTCGTGTAAGTGAGGTTACTCGAAGCCCAATTACTGCACCTCTTCCTTTCCTAATCCCTAAATACTCAATAATCTTCAAATTCCTAATCCCAAAAGGCGGGTAACGCACTTGAAACGGCTCTGGTGTTCCAGGTGTTCATGGGCGACACTGATTGCTTACCATCAGGTGATCCGTCGGCTCGTTTACCGGCTTATTCCGTAAAAAAATATAGTCATTTAGTCAACTTAATATGGCAATAGAGTATAGAGCCTCTCTGCTTTATGCAACCCGAATGTGTTACAGCGACCGGGGAAGTATTCATCTTCATTCTCCACGGCCTCACAAAAACGGTGTGGAACAACGTTAACGTTGTGATACACCGACTGAGAGAAGTTATCGGAAGCCTAATTCCCCTCCCCCATCACCGAATTCCAAAGCCCCCAGCCTCTAATCTACCTCTATAACCCCCCAAAAGATCCCCGATAAACTATTGAGCATAGAGACCACCAACGATGCACTTGTAGCTTCCCTGATGTGCGACGCCGATTGCTTACCGTCAGGAGGCTTACTCCTGAATCGAATTCCGATCGATCGACATTGATATTGTGAAATTTCGTACTCTTGAGTTGCAACACTAGCGCGCATTGCATCCGTATTGTGTGGATATTGAATGAACTAAATAGTATTGAGTTTGGCTTTACATTTCGTACTCTGAATGCTATTTTAACAGCTACGATTGTGGTTGTATAGTGTTGACATTGAATAGTTATTGAGATTTTATTGCATTGAAATTGCATTGACATTGACATTGGTTTCAAGAGTAAGCACCAAGTAATCCGTCAGATCGTTTGCCGTCCTACGCCATTAAAAAAATAAGGAGCAAAGACTCGGAGCCACTACCATTTTCTCCTTTTTCATTTCTCGATAACAACATAACATAACATAACATCACGCCTTTTTATCCCCGAAGGGGTAGGCAGAGGTGCACATTACGGCACTTAATGCCACTGTACAATGTAACACCCACTTTTCACTATTTATGTTACGAGTCCCATGTAATAGGGGGTGAGCCTATTGCCATATACTGGGCACATTTCCAGACTCCGTGCTATTACTAAGAATTTTTAAAAACCCAGTAATACTTTGCCCGACCCGGGATTCGAACCCGAGACCCCTTGCCCGGCAGTCGCACTTGCGACCACTCGGCCAACGAGGCAGTCTCGTCATTTCTCGATAAATATTTTCTATTACCAGTATTTTATTAATTGGTTAACGTATGTCGTATAGAAGGCAATTTAGTTACCTTTAAAATAAGGGCAATTTGTTGTAAAATGAATATTTGTTTTTGAAGTTTTATACATATGCTAGTGGCTCCATCTCTTGGCTTCCAATTGTACCTACCTCTATAACACAGACTTACTTAGGTTAGCATCGACGGTGTCATTGCTACTCCAGGTTCCTGGCCTGCAGGCTGCTGAGAAGAAGTTGCTCAGGGTGTCCACCTCCATCTCCTCAGCGGTTTTGCCGGCTGTGTTGGCATCCTGGCATCTGTCTGTACGAGCCGCCTGTTGGGTAAAGCAAAATTATGAGTTTAAACTGTCAAACACCAAGCGGTTACCGGTAACCGCAACCTATTGTTCTAGAGGTATAATTGTGTCTATATTGACGGTACTCGACGAGTTAAACGAAGTCTCAATAAACTTCAAATAGAAGCGAGAGAGTGGTCAAACGTTGGCCCTTCAAATAAAAAAGAATCTTCGTATGGCTAAAGTATCAGTGTCTAGAAGCGTGGGTCCTAGGTTGGAGAGTCATATTTGTTTTGCATGACCAATATTAATTGTATTGCCAAAGTGTCATGGGGTATGGATTCCAGGTAGGCGAATTGGGTAGTTTCCATGGTATCAAAATTATAAAAAGTACGTCGGTTAGATAATGAAAAATTATTAGACACGTATTTTTTTAATTTTTCGTATTACGTTGCAATACTAAGATAAATGGCGCTAAGTTTGGGAGAGGTCGTTACGTCATAACGTGCTACAAAATGCGGCACGCTGTGAAGATATTTCGAAATAATATATCGTCGAAAGTATATAATTTTCTAAAAAAATTACGTGTCTGAAGTTTTAAATTAATGTACCAGACGGACATTAAAATAAAATTTAGGAAACTACTGTATTATACCTGCTTCAGGACGAATGGGACTCACAGAAAACTAACATCAAATCACATAATTGTGTTTTATTTTGCAATGTGATTGAGGTTTTGGTCGTTGTTGTTGAGGCCGGTAGAGGGCGCCCTAGCGCAGCGTACGTACAGCTTGGCAAAAATGGGTTTGGAATAATAGAGGTCGCTAGTATCGTCCCTGTGGCAAACCTGGTGGCACTACGACTCAATCGGTTTTGATATTTGTTATATTTATCGAGTTTAAAAAGAGGAGGTACTATGTTCGGTTGATTGTTTATTCATGGGATATGGTCCGAAGTGGGTGATTCCGTCCAACTTCATTAGTTCCAGCTGACACTACGTCAAACGCTTTTTTGCCAAGTTGTATTACTATACTTCAAGTGTGGGAGAGCCATGCTTCGGCACTGCTGGGCCGGCTCGACCGGAGTGATACCACGGCCGAGCAGAAAACCGACATGAAGCAACGCTTGCGTTGTGTTTCGTCATGTGAGTGAGGTTACCGGAGGCCCAATTACCCTCCTCTTCCCCAATCTCCCCAATTCCTGAATCCCCAACGATCCTCAAACTCCTAATCCCCAAAAGGCCGGTAACGCACTTGTAACGCCTCTGGTGTTCCAGGTGTCCATGGGCGACGCCGATTGCTTACCATCAGGTGATCCGTCTGCTCGTTTACCGGCTTATGCCATAAAAAAAAACACGGTTTGCGTCTACTTGCCTGTTGCTCAAGGGTCTTCAATACTCTTAGAGACCACTTGGAATCTTCAACATCGAAGCCTGGGTGGCAGTATACTCCACCGCGGAGACCTTCCAAACCATTGGTGTGGTTGATAGGGACCACGGCCACTGCCTCGAAGTCGTAAGGCTCTGTGGAAAGAAAATATAATAAAATACCAAGAAGTAAGTCTCCATTCTCGGTAAGAATATAAGTAATCGGCAGAGAGAGATCTCTGCCGATTCGGTGTCGCGGAGAACCTAACGGGTTACCGGGGCTCCGGCTCGACGTGCAGGAGTAGGAAAGGGGTGGTTTTTAGTCAGTAAGAGTCTGACACTCCCTCCCGCCTCACCCAGGCGGGAGTAGTGATTCGATGATTTTCCCCACTTAAAAAAAATTGTTATAATGTAAATTGTAGGGCCTACCCTTTCGTTGGCCGAGTGGTCGCAAGTGCGACTGCCGGGCAAGGGGTCTAGGTTCGATTCCCGAGTCGGGTAAAGTATTATTGGGTTTTTTCCGATTAAAAATCTTCAGTATTAGCACGGAGTCTGAAGTTAGACAAAAAATTCTCTTCTTACATTTGCGCCACCTTGTAGGTAAGCACAAAATGGTAGTCCCTATTAGGAGATTATTTCACACATACACATACCTATAACATCACGCCTTTTATCCCCGAAGGGGTAGACCGAGGTGCACATTACGACAGTTAATACCACTGTACAATGTAACACCCACTTTTCACTATTTATGTTATGAGTCCCATGTAATATAGGGGGTGAGCCTATTGTCTTATATCGGGCACAATTCCAGACTCCATGCTACTGCGGTTTTTTTAAAAAACCCAGTAATACTTTGCCCGACTCGGGAATCGAACCCGAGACTCTTTGCCCGGCAGTTGCAATTGCTACCTGCTTCTTACTCGGCCGACGAGGAAGTCAACAAGGTATAGGTTATAAACCATCACGCTATAACTAGTGAGAGCCGAGCAGTGAATAAAGCTGCGTAAGAATAGCTAGTTAGCCTATAAAATTGGGTAGTTGCCAAGGTATCAAACTTAAAAATCTATTTAGTTCGTCAGTTAGATAATGAAAAAATATTAGACACGTATTTTTTTATTTTCTCGTATCAAGTTGCAATACTTAGATAAAATGGCGCTAAGTTTAGGAGTGGGAGGTCGTTACGTCATAACGTGCTACAAAATGTGCCACGCTGTGACGTCACACGATATTTCAAATTAATATATCGTCAAAAGTAGGTACCTGTTTAATTTTGTGAGATAGAAAAAAATACGTGTCTAAAGTTTTAAATTAATGTACCAGACGGACATTAAAATAAAATTTAGGAAGCTACCCTATTATACAGTTTTTTTAAGGGGTGAAAATCATCGAATGACTGCTCCCGCCTGGGTGAGGCGGGAGGGAGTGTCAGACTCTTACTGACTAAAAACCACCCCGTTCCTTCTCCTGCACGTCGAGCCAGAGCCCCGGTTACCCGTTAGGTTCTCCGCGACTCCGAAACCCTATTCTATAGTAAACACTTACCAAGGTTCTCTATGTGTCTGACTGTAGCAATTACTCTACTGTCAGTGGGTTGTTGATGCGCCAGAAGTAAAGTTTCTTCTGATGTGAAGAAAGCTACATCTGCTTCTTTCTTTGCTAACTTCTCCGCGCATTCCACCCTGAGAGACAAAATTTATAAATTAAAATACGTACGTCAAAAAATAATAATTAAGTAAAAACGCGGGTTACTCACGTGAACAACGTTTCTTAGTAGCTCTACTACTTAGTCGCGGCGACCGCGCACGCTGCTCATGAGGAAGAACCCCTCTGTGGTTCGAAACTAGTAGAGCTTTTCTCAGTATATTCACGTGAGTAACCCGCGATTTTACTTAATTTATCTCTAGTATGTCTCACGATAATTACTATCAAAAAAGCTTATTAAATCATTTAATTCCCGAAGCCGTTCAGGATGCATTTCGGTGAGTGTGCGGAAAAATGGCACAACTTGATTCCCCCTAGTCCTTTCCATCTTCGTACCACTAGACAATCGGCGAAGCGTCACCGATTCATGGTAGATTTCCCACCCACACGCACCGCGTCGCATCAAGCTTCTTTGTGCGTACTGATAAGGAGTGGAATTCTTTGCCAGAGTCTGTGTTTCTTGAAGGGTATAACCTGGGTGTCTTCAAGGCTTAATTGAATAGGTTGCTTATGGGATGACGTGCTGCTAAAGATTGGAATTCTTTACCAGAGTCTTAGTTTCCTGAAGGGAACCTGGGTGTCTTCAAGGCCCGAGCGAATAGGTTGCTTTGGCATGATGTGCTGCTAAAGATTGGAATTCTTTGCCAGAGTCTTAGTTTCCTGAAGTGTATAACCTGGTTGTCTTCAAGGCCCGAGTGAATAGGTTGCTTATGGGACGACGTGCTCCATCGTAGACCGCATCATCGCTTACCACCAGGCGAGATACTGGTCACACATCGGCCCATTAAATAATTAAAAAATCCTTAATCCAAAAGGCCAGTATTGGACTTGTAACGCCTCTGGTGTTCCAGGTGTCCATGGGCTACGCCGATTGCTTACCATCAGGTGATCCGTATTTTTTTTATTTTTGATAGTAAGCAATCGGCGCCGCCCATGGACACTAGAAACACCAAGTGCGTTACCGGCCTTTTGGGAATTGGGAATTTGAGAGTTGTGGAGGATTCGGGGATTCGGGAGTCCTCACTCACACGACGAAACAGAACGCAAGCGTTGTTTCACGTCGGTTTTCTGCTCGGACGTGGTATCAATCCGGACAAGCCGGCCCATTCGTGCCGAAGCATGGCTCTCCCACATATAAACCGTTTACTCGTTTACCGACTACAATATAGGGGACAAATGTTCGGAGACATGTGTCGCCAGCGACGTTGGGTGAAGTAGCGCGACATTGTCGGACTTGAGTCGACACATAACATATAACATAACATCACGCCTTTTATCCCCGAACGGGTAGGCAGAGGTGCACATTACAGCACTCAATGTCACTGTACAATGTAACACCCACTTTTCACTATTTATGTTATGAGTCCCATGTAATAGGGGTTGAGTCTATTGCCATATACCGGGCACAATTCCACAATCCGTGCTACGACTGAGAAGTTTTTACAAACCCAGTAGTACTAATTTGTCCGACTCGGAAATCGAACCCGAGACACCTTGCCCAATCGCACTTGCGACCACTCGGCCAACGAGACAGTTTAGCCATGTCTGACAAAATCGTGCGACACGAGTCGCCAGAGACGTCGAACGACAACGAGCAAGAAACCCACAAGGTTTCTCACGCGTTGTCTCTGATGTCACGGTAGACTGTGGACATAAGACGTGCTGTCTCCATATAAATGTCAGCCGGCTTCACTTAACATGTCGCCGATACATGTAGGACATATGTACTACTGTATCCTTGTCTTTATTAGACATACGCCTACGACATAGCCGACCATGATGAACTTCTGTCAAATATTTGAAACTTGCGCCCGCCCCGGCTTCGCACGGGTGCAATATGCATGTATTATACATATAAATCTTTCTAAAGAATCACTCTATCTATTAAAAAAACCGCATCAAAATCCGTTGCGTAGTTTTAAAGATCTAAGCATACATAGGTACAGACAGACGGCACATAGCGACTTTGTTTTATACTATGTAGTGATGCGATTTTTTTTGAGAATGTGTCTATGTTTGGTACTCAACCACGGCAAAACCGCTAAAGTCATCGGGTTGGAATTTGGTACAGCAATAGATTAAGATCTAGAATAAAACATAAGCTACTTTTCATCGCTAGAAATGTATATTTACCTGGATTCCACGCGTTCACACATAAACCGGCCGCCATTAATACTCAAACTATTGCATGAAGCTGGAACCACTCCATTTGTGACGCATACTCGATCTGTAAACAAATTAAAAACATTATATGTATAAATGTTTATTAAAAAACATAACATAACAATCATCACGCCTTTTTATCCAAGAAGTGGTAGGCAGAGGTGCACATTACCGCACTTCATGCCTCTTCATAACACCCACTTTCCAGTATTTATGTTATAAGTCCCATGTAATAGGGGGTGAGTCTATTGCCATTGTACCGGGCACAATTCCAGACTCCGTGCTACTACTGAGATTTCTTTCTCACACGGAGGTTTGAGCATTAATCACCACCCTTGCTCAATGCAGGTCGACGATTTCAAACTTATAATTATAGATTACTAGCTGACCCGGCAAACTTCGTATCGCCTAAAAGTTTTTTCTCAACTTTTTAACCGTCCCTAGACTTCCACGAACCTATCAAGACCAAAATTAGTCAAATCGGTTCAGCCGTTCTCGAGTTCTAGCGAGACTAACGAACGGAAATTCATTTTATTTATACCTAAAGATAAGCCCAGGTTTCCTCACGATGTTTTCCTTCACCGTTTGTCAGTGGTGTCTAAATAATCTTAGAAAGTACATATAACTCTGAAAATGTCACATTTACATTGGTACTTACCGCATGAGAAGCGGGCGTTTTAAACCTCTGGGCCACCAAGGAAATGGTTACTTTAGATTTCTAGGTAAGCTAGTCTTATCATTAATGTACTTAGTGACGAATGAATTTATAGTAAACCAGATAAAGAATTAGGTGCGGCATTGAGTAACGAACTGAGGAAATAATTGTATGAATTTCTTTCGATACTACATGGGACTACGTCAACTCTACCGCAGAGCCTGAAGACAAAAGTCTTCAACGAGTGCGTCCTACCAATAATGACATACGGAGTCGAGACGTGGACACTAACAGTGCGACTGGTCCACCAATTTGTGGGTGAGCCATGCTTCGGCACGAATGGGCCGGCTCGACCGGATTGATACCACGGCCTCACAGAAAACCGACGTGAAGCAACGCTTGCGTTGTGTATCGTCGTGTGAGTGAGGTTACCGGAGGCCCAATTACCCTCCCCTTCCCCAATCTCCCCAATTCCTGAATCCCAACGATCCTCAAACTCTTAATCCCCAAAAGGCCGGTAACGCACTTGTAACGCCTATGGTGTTCCAGGTGTTCATGGGCGACGCCGATTGCTTACCATCAGGTGATCCGTCTACTCGTTTACCGATCTAAATATTTGTATATTTCTATGTACTCTGTAATCTATTTTAAAAAGATAATGTATGTGTAAAGAAAGATAGTTTAATTGCATAACTAAGTGTAGAACAAATGTTTTGTATATTTTATGATATTTGTTATTCTTTATCAAAAACATAATATTAAACTCTATGAAAAACGTTTTTTATGATAAAGGCAGGTAAACGAGCAGACGGAGATCACCTGATGGTTGGTCAGCGGCGAAGGTTTGGGCATTAATCACCACGCATACTCATTGCGGGTTGGCGATTTCAAACTTATAATAAGAAATTACAGGTCCTAGGCAGGTAAACGAGCAGAACGAGATCACCTGATGGTTGATCACCAGCGAAGGTTTGAGCATTAATCACCACGCATGCTCAATGCGGGTTGGTGATTTCAAACTTATAATCAGAGATTATAGGCCCATTTCCTCTCGATGTTTTCCTTCACCGTTTGTTGTGTCTGAATAATCTTAGAAAGTACATATAACTCGGAAAAAGTCACATTGGCACTTGCCGTTGGTAGGTTTCGAGCGCGTACTCTCATGCATGAGAAGCGGGCGTCTTAAACCTCCGTGCCACCACGACATATATTTGAATTATGTCAGGCGTCATTCGACGTTTTTTCTCTCTCAAAAAAAAGGACTGTTGATGTATTATTTTTGGGAACAAGATCGACAAAGTTAAGTTTGCGTACCTTGTAAAATACAGAGTGGAATTATATCATGATCACGTGCCACTATGAACTCGAGAAATATCTTATCATTTGATGTAATTGTATTAATTATCAATTATTTTATTACCTACATAATATGTGTCGCTAAGTAACTATTATTGTCAAGGAATCTATATTTTAAAGAGGTGTATAATACTCTCCCTTGATTGACTGAGAGAGTGACCGACTGTACACAGCTGTAACTTTGGCGGTGCTCACAGAAATAATAAAACGGCGGTGCTACATACGATACTGCATGCTGCAAATTCATTCTTGCAGCGAAATAAGAACTACATATTTACCCAGTTGTTAGTGTGGCATGGATTTCCGCAAAGTAACACCTGGTTATATTCTATCATATATTATTAACTCTCAAAATAGTTACTACCGGTACCTACATGAAATTAAACACTGTTTAGGTACTCGTAAACATTAGGTCATGACGTATTAAAGGATTACTTAGATGAAGTCAATGACATAGTCTTTGAGTAAGGTCAAGCTTAAATGTGCACGCCTCGGTTATGACCGTGATTTGGGAACATTGGGTGGGCAGAGGTGCACATTACGGCACTTAATGCCACTGTACAATGTAACAGCCACTTTTCGCTATTTATGTTATGAGTCCCATGTAATAGGGCGTGAGCCTATTGCCATATACCGGGCACACATCTAAGAAGTATTTGTTTTTTTTTTCGTTCACTTTGAACGTATTAATCAGAGATGTAATAAATTAGATAGAATAATTTACTATATGTATGGTGAATCTCCCTATATGGCTGGATTTATATGTACCTAACCTAACCTTTTTTTGAGGGGAATCATCCAATGCCATCCCGCCCGGGTGAGGCGAGAGGGAGTGTCAGACTCTTACTCAACTGACTAAAAACCACCCCGTTCCTACTCTTGCATTTCGAGCCGGTGCTCCGGCAACCTGTTAAGTCTTCTGCGGCTCCGTCACCTAATCTAATTGTGGAATCAGTGGCGTAAGTAGGTATACACTGTACGGGGCACGTTGCAAATTTATCAGACAGACCGCTGTTCCTAATAAAAAATAGAGAAGTTCGGATGATAAACAGCTGGGGGCCCGTAGCATTTTACCAACTTGCCACCCTGTAGTCACGCCACTGTGTCGACTGTACCGAATTGGTTAATTCTTATTTTGTGTTAATCATTATTAGTTTAGATCACATGCCATAGTAACCTGGAGGTTAAGACGCCCATACAAGAGGACGCGAGTTCGAAACCTCCAACAACAAGTACCAATGTGACTATTTCCGAGTTATATGTACTTTCTAAGATTATTTAGACACCACTGACCAACGGTGAAGGAAAGCATCGTGAGGAAACCTGGGCTTGTAATTTCTAATTATAAGTTTGAAATCGCCAACCCGCATTGAGCAAGCGTGGTGATTAATGCTCAAATCTTCTCCGTATTAGTTGAGACAGAGTTTGTATAAAATAAAACTTCGATACATTCGCCTGGAACAGCGGAATTGGGCACCAGGCCGAAGCTGGGGAGATCAGCTAGTAGTGGACTTTATTGTCAGTTTTGACGAACCACTCCAATAATATAATATCTCCTCTTATAATAGTATCTTCGGATTCACGGGATCCAAGACAGTTTACTCATGTCCCTGGGACGCGCCGGACTTCAGTGTTCCGGTGTTTGCATGGTTGTATCTACTGTAGATCCTGGCTTACAGGAGTTGCAGCGGTTTTGAAAGGTTCTGGCGGGCTTGTACCATTTAAAAAGAACCACTCCTATATTATAAGGAACCGCTAAGCTAAGATAGTACCACCGGTCAGGCCTGCCGACATAGACGAGGAGGCTAAGTGGCTCCAGGACGCCATGTCCAGGATTTGTGACGTGGCGATGCCCCGGATCCGGTCGAGCCAACAAAAGCGCCAGGTGTACTGGTGGTCGCAGGAGCTGGCAGCTCTGCGCAAGGCGTGCACTACTGCGCGACGCCAGTACACTAGGTACCGCAGGCGCCGTATCCGTCCTCCGAATGCGGATGCGAGAGAGGCGGAGTTGTATGAGGGATACAGGGCGGCGAAAGCCGTCCTCAAGGCGGAAATCCTGCGGGCCAAGGAGGAGGCCCGCCGAGAGATGCTGGGGACTCTGGACAGAGATCCGTGGGGACGCCCGTACCGCATGGTACGCGACAAGCTCCGCGCTTGGGCTCCCCCGCTCACCCAGAGTCTCCGGCCAGAGGTCTTAGAGGAGGTGATTGGCGCCCTGTTCCCCCGACTTTCCAGGTTTTTCCCTGGAGCACAATTTTGTTCCGCATGCAGGTGTATGCGTATACGTCCGAGACGGCATCTGTTACCGGCGTCTCCGAAACCTTGAGGACCCTAGTTTTTCTGCCCTTTGGATACTGGCAGACATAGGCATGGAGAAAATTCTTTATGCCTGTGTCTATCGGTCGCACAGCGGAGATTTGGAGGCGACCAGATTAGCGCAATATCTCGGTGAAGCGGCGGATGCGGCTCGACAGGCGTACCCTTCGGCCCAGTTGGTGTTACTGGGGGATTTTAACGCTCATCATCAGGAGTGGTTATTCCCATACCAGTGCACCGACCATGCTGGAAGGGAAATGCGTAAACTTGCGCTTTCGCTCGGCCTGACCCAGCTGGTCCAGGAAGCCACAAGGGTACCCGATGTCGATACGCACACTGCCAATTGCTTAGACCTTCTGCTGACAACTGATCCAGATCGCTACTCGGTGACAGTCTCATCACCTCTAGGTAGCTCCGACCACTGTCTGGTGAAATCTGTATCCACACACTCCCCACCAGATCCGAGTCCCAGAGGACCTCGGCGGATGTGGCGATACAAGTCAGCGGACTGGGATGGGATGCGATCTTTTTTCGCATCCTATCCTTGGCGGCCCGTTTGCTTCTCTTCTGATGACCCGTCAGCTTGTGCGGAAGCCGTAACGGGGGTGCTGCGCCAGGGCATGGAATACTACATTCCATTCTCGGACGTGACATCCTTTGGTGGGTCCCGTCCTTGGTTCGATGCCGACTGCGGACGTGCCGAAGCGCAAAAGCAGGCGGCATACTTGGCATGGGCGGATGCCAGGCGCCGTAGGGCTGATGACATTCATCAAAAGAAGAGAGCCTTTAATCGGGCTGCCAAGTCATGCAAAAAGGCATTACGGATGGCTCGATTTAACCATATTGGCCGTATAGGGAACAAACTAGCTTCCTACCCAGCGGGAAGTAAAGCTTTTTGGTCCCTGGCCAAGGCGGTTGAATCGAACTTCTGTCGCTCCTCACTTCCTCCGCTCCTGAGGTCTGACGGGACGCTGGCTCACACTGCGGTAGAGAAAGCGAATCTATTTGCTTCTCTATTTGCGGAATCTTCGCGTCTTGACACTGGTGGCGCCTTGCCTCCTTCTCTTAATAGCGTATGCAAGACGAATTTGTCGCAAATTCGCATTCGACAGAGGGAGGTATATAGGACGCTACGCGATCTGGACGTGAACAAGGCCAGTGGTCCCGACGGAATCCCAGCCCTGGTTTTAAAAACCTGTGCGCCTGAGTTGTCTCCAATCTTGACACGTCTGTTTCGCCTTTCCTTGGAGACGGGTCTAGTACCGGTTGCATGGAAGCTGGCCAACGTACAGCCTGTGCCTAAAAAAGGTAGTCGTGCCGACCCTAATAATTACCGTCCTATTTCGGTCACGTCCATACTCTGCAAGAGCATGGAACGTGTACTCAACAATAGACTCCTGGCATACCTTGAAGGTAACGATCTCCTCAGCGATCGGCAATACGGGTTTCGACGTAACCGATCGACTGGGGACCTTCTTGCGTATGCCACTCACATATGGAGCGAGGCCATAGAGGGGCACGGGGAGGCATTAGCAGTCTCCCTCGATGTCTCGAAGGCCTTTGACAGGGTTTGGCACGACAGTCTAATCGGCAAGCTTCCTGCATATGGACTTCCTACTGGTCTGTGCAGATGGATAGCAGACTTTCTGAGGGATCGGTCAATACGAGTAGTCATCGATGGCTGCTCGTCTGACCAATTCGGTATTAATGCCGGCGTCCCTCAGGGGTCAGTACTTTCAGCGACGCTCTTTTTGCTCCACATAAACGACCTGCTTAAGCCCGGTATCTTTGGGTATGCAGATGACAGCACAGTTGTTGAAAGGTATGTGTCCAGTGCGCGGACTAGCGGAACACAGATCCAGTCTTTAAGAGAATCCATGGTCGATCGTTTGAACTCGACCTTGAAGGCGGTCTCCGACTGGGGTGACGCCAACTTGGTTAGGTTCAACGCTAGCAAAACCCAGGCGTGTCTATTCTCCGCCAAACGGAGTCAATTTCCGCTGACTCCTACTTTCCGGAATGTGTCCGTACCGATGACCGATCATCTTGAGCTTCTTGGTGTAACTCTGACGCCCACACTCAACTTTGGCTCCTATATAGAGTCAAAAGCGCAACTGGCTGGTAGGAAGTTGGGTATCCTATGGAGGGTGAGACGGTACTTCACGCCGAAACAATTGCTGAGCCTGTACCAGGCACAGGTTCGGTCCTGTATGGAGTACTGCTCTCATCTTTGGGACGGCTCGGCAAAATATCAGCTGGACGCGTTAGAGCACATTGAGAGGCGTGCCAAGAGGCTCATCGACGATGATGCGCTTGTGAAGGCTCGGCTTCAAAGCCTCGAGCACAGGCGTAAGGTTGCAAGCCTTTCGGTTTTCTACCGGATACATTTCGGTGAGTGTGCAGGGGAATTGCACAACTTGATTCCCCCTAGTCCTTTCCATCATCGTACCACAAGACAATCGGCGAAGCGTCACCGTTTCATGGTAGATGTTCCGCCCACACGCACGAAGCGCTTCGCTTCAAGCTTCCTTGTGCGTACTGCTAAAGAGTGGAATTCTTTGCCAGAGTCTGTATTTCCTGAAGGGTACAACCTGGGAGTCTTCAAGGCCCGAGTGAATAGGTTGCTTATGGGACGACGTGCTACATCGTAGACCGCATCATCGCTTACCACCAGGCGAGATAGTGGTCAAACGTCGCCCCATCAAACATAAAAAAAAAAAAAAAAAAAAAAAGACTGTGGAGGGGCTTCACCCCTCCGTATATGACTCCGCCCCCTGCGGTGCCCGACGCGGGCTACAGCGACGACGACGACGACATCGTCCCAGAGGTGACCGAGGCAGAACTGAGAGCGGCGGTGCGCCGGATGGGCGCCAAGAACACCGCCCCAGGACCCGACGGCTTGCATGGCAAAGCATGGGTCCTGGCCTCAGAGGCTCTCGGGCCTCGATTAATCGGTCTCTACAGCGCATGCTTGGAGAGAGGCCAGTTCCCGCTTCTCTGGAAAGCGGGCAAACTGGTCCTCGTGCGGAAGACGGGGCGCCCTGCGGACTCTCCGTCCGCATACCGGCCCATAGTGCTGCTCGACGAGGTGGGGAAAGTCTTCGAAAGAATCATTTCGAACCGCCTCGTCGCGCACTTGACGGACATTGGGCCGGACCTATCGGACGGCCAGTTCGGCTTCCGCAGAGGGCGCTCCACGGTGGACGCCATCATGCGCGTTAGGGACCGGACGACGGGGACTGCAGTGTCCAGGGGTAAGGTCGTAGTGGCGGTGTCTCTGGACATCGCCAACGCCTTCAACTCCCTGCCCTGGAGCTGCATCTTGGAGGCACTCCGATATCATCGGGTGCCTACCTACCTCCGTCGTGTAATCGAGGCATACCTGACGGACAGGTCCGTCATTTACCCCGGTCATCGGGGCGAGTGGAATCGGCGAGAGATGTCACGCGGTGTTCCGCAGGGTTCGGTTCTGGGGCCGCTCCTGTGGAACATCGGTTATGACTGGGTGCTGCGCACCGACCTCCCGAACGGCGTTAGCACAATATGCTACGCCGACGATACGCTGGTGCTAGCGCACGGGAGGTCGCACCAGGCGGCGGCCGATCTAATGGCGACAGCGGTTGCGACAGTCGTTGAGAGAATCCGGCAGTTGGGACTCGAGGTGGCGCTCCACAAGTCCGAGGCCATGTGTTTTCATGGCCGCGGGAACGCGCCACCTCCGGGTGGGTCCCAAATAACGGCGGGAGGAGTTACCATCGGCGTCGAGACGACGATGAAGTACCTAGGACTCGTCCTCGACAGTCGGTGGAACTTCATTGAGCACTTCCGACGTTTGGCTCCAAAGTTGGAGAGGACGGGGGCTGCGTTTAAACGCATCCTCCCCAACCTCGGGGGCCAAACGCCTCCTGCCGGAGGTTATACGCCGGGGTCGTGCGGTCCATGGCCCTCTACGGCGCCCCTGTCTGGGCGCCAAACCTGTTGCGGCGTCCCGCTCGGACGCTGCTCATGGCACAGAGGGTCATGGCGATCCGAATGATCCGCGGATACCGCACGATCTCCGGGGAGTCGGCGAACCTCCTTGCCGGGTTACCGCCGTGGGATCTGGAGGCGAAGGTGCTCGCGCGCGTGCACAGCATGCGCGCGGAGGCACGTCGCCGGGGCGAAACTCCGCTGCCGCGCCAAATAAGTGCGTGGCGGGATGAGCTCCGGCGCGATCTCATGGCGGAATGGCAGCAACGACTGTCGCAACCGAGGGCTGGGCTCGCTGCCATCGCAGCGGTAAGTCCCCTCTTTGAGGAGTGGCTTGAGAGACGCTACGGCGTCCTCACCTACCGCCTGACGCAGGTCCTCACCGGACATGGGAGTTTCGGGAGGTACCTGTGTCTGATGGGGCGGGAGGAAACGCCCGGGTGTCATCACTGCGAGGACCGCCCTGAGGACACGGTGGAACACACGGTGGGAGAATGCCCTGCGTGGGCTGAGCACCGCCGTGTCCTCAGGGAAGTGATCGGCGATGGCGACCTCTCGCGTCCGGGCCTAGTACAGGCCATGATGCGGAGCGAGGGGGATTGGGATGCCGTCTCCTCCTTTTGCGAAGCAGTCATGCTAGCTAAGGAGGAGGCGGGACGCGTGAGGCAGCGAAGCGCTGCCTCCTCGCAACCCAGCCATCGCGAAGGACACACCGGGCGTCGGGGATCGCGGGACGATCTCCGGCCACCGTAAGCGCGGGCCTGCGGACGGCGAGCATGGGTGGCTCCCCGTCCGACCAGAAACAGACCCGAGCGTACGGCGCGTCGCGTTCCGCGCGCGCCTCAAAGAGCCATCAGACCACCACAGATGGGGCCCAATACGGCCGATGCCGATTCGGAGTCGCGGAGAACCTAACGGGTAACCGGGGCTCCGGCTCGACGTGCAGGAGAAGGAACGGGGTGGTTTTTAGTCAGTAAGAGTCTGACACTCCCTCCCGCCTCACCCAGGCGGGAGAAGTCATTCGATGATTTTCCCCCCTTAAAAAAAAAAAAAAAAAAAAAAAAGCTAAGATAGTGACATTTAACGATAACTTAGTTTTCACCGAACTACAAGTAACACCTAACACTACAAGTCAGGAGTCAGTTTAAGTGCTTCGTAATTAACTCTTAGTTTAGAGTGCTCTTAAAACGTACAAGGATAGCTTAAACAACTAAAAGGTGGTACCATAAACGCATAAAATATTGTAGGTACTTATTTTTTTTTCTTCGAATGACATGTCAATATGTGTTCCTTCCCTCCAAAACGTATATTGTTGTGCCCGACAGAGTCCACATTGTTTCCTAATTATGTTTGCCTCCTAAGTCATACATGTGGATCGAGTATTGAAAATCTAAGTCACCTACCAAAATTGGGATTGCATCCGTTCGAGTACGGACTGATAACGGTCGCTTATCATTTAGAACTTGATTTTATCACGGGCGTACTATGCTCTATAGATAAAGTAATACTGCATACCCTTATTCAAATATAGCTTGAAAGGTTAGCAACGAACCTCTTTGAGGACACACCTTTTTAACTTGAAATTGTAAATGGAGAAAATAATTCAACAAATACATGTTTTTGTCTAATATTTAGAGAATTCAGATTTTTACTGGGTGTGGTTCAAGATAAAGAAACATGTCCCAGAAAGAGCTAAGTAATATTTTTCTACAATCAAATTGGAAATATCGATTTATCGATACCGATACCGCCATTTTTCATCACCTTATCTCCACGGTTATCGTTAAAAATAAGTTATGTAATGGTTCAAAACTTACATTCTTGTCCCAAAGACACAGCTAACACACATGCAAACAAAACTATTTGTTTCAAACTCATTTTCACAACACACACCGTAGGAATAAATCCTACTTCAACGGTCCTAAATTTCGTCGACTCCACCGACGCGTTCGACACTCGACCACACAATGTAATAATTTTATTTAATATCTGTGACTAGTTTCTATGCGTATCTTATCTTTATTTCGAAATTCAGTGTAAAGGTGGGTGATATAATTGTTGATAACGCTACGTTGCGCGGTATTTTGTACAGTGCTTTGGGCGGCGTCCCGCAAGGAACGGTTTTAGGTCCGATGTCCTTGAGCAGTTTAGCTATCTACATATTTATTATGGGATTTATCGCTCTTATAAAGTTCATGCTTTTGAAGGTTGGTTTGTATGTGATATAGGTTATTTTATGTATGAATGGATAGTCATTCAGGTAGTTACACAATGTATCATCATGCATGTACCCAATTCAGAGCTGTACTTTGTTTCCTACTCGAAAGTCCTCGCCATAAATAACCTACCAGAAACCAGATAAAAAAAAGATTAACTATGAAGTTTCTAACTCATTCTTCTACATAGGGAACACACTTTGGGACGAGCAAATAGAACAACTAAAGAACTGACCGATAGACTGATATTGCATTTTTTTGACGTTCAAAAGTGCCTTCCTAGGCTAATTGAAATAAATGATTTTAACTTTGACTTTATCTTCAGCATTTTTTTTGAGGGCGAATAATGATCTAATGGTTTCTCCCGCCCGGGTGAGACGAGAGGTAGCGTCAGACTCTTACTGACTAAAAACCACCCCGTTCCTACTCCTGTTCTTCGAGCCGGAGCCCCGGCAACCCGTTAAGTCCTCCTCGGCTCCGTTAGTCCTTCGCGGCTTCGTTTGTTTTAATCCTGGCGACCACTTGACAAACGAATAAGGTAGGTTTTTAATAACCGTCTTGAATGCCCTTTCACTGACTTTGGTTCTTATCAAATACAATTTACGTTGGACGTACGTACACACGACTACACATCGAGCTTTACATAACCAGTATAAACTGAACGTTAAATGTGCGGAAAGATGATGCGACGCGACACCAGGATAAACTGGTTTTGTATAGATTGATGTGTGGTCGTGTGTACCTACATACGTATTTTACCTGCAGTATTCAATTCATCGATCATGAATTGTCAGGAGATCGGTATTCAGATTAGCATATAAGACATATACGTAATACATACGACTTGTATTCTTTCCTGGAAGAGTAAATACATAAAGACGGATGTATTAACACATCGGATGTCGTGTCGTACAATGATGTCCGATGCTAGCGAAGGATTTTTTTTTTTAAGGGGGGATTATCATCGAATGACGGAGCCTAGGAACGGGGTGGTTTTTAGTCAGTAAGAGTCTGACACTCCCTCCCGCCTCACCCGGGCGGGAGCAGTCATTCGATGATTTTCCACCCTTAAAAAAAAGCTTATAATTTCTAATCATAAGTTTGAAATTGCCAATCCGCATTGAGCAAGTGTGGTGGTTAATGCTCAAACCTCCGTGAAGGTGAGAAGAGACCTTTGGTCAGCAGTGGGCGCTTATAGGCTGTATGTTGATAATGTTGATTGCTGACTGGTCTTTATTAAACGCGTCTATAGGTGACATTAGTAATCAAAAGTACAATGCCATTCAACGTGGCAATGTTGCTAGTCTTTTGGGCACCCTACCTCACGATAGCGATGAGGAAAATGTTTTCTTTGATGCCTTATGATTTATTTTTATTATTATTTTTTATTAAGGTGTAAATATTTTAGTTTTAAATTATTTCTTTTATATTTTAAGTTGTATACATTAATTTTTATCTTGTATTGTATTGTATATATTTAATTTAGTAATAGTTATTATTAATATTACCTTAAGCTAGAACAAATAAAGATAATTTTTTTCCTCATGAATACCATGAAAAAGAAAAAAAAGTACCAAGAATTCATTGCGATATTTTGACGTCATTTAATACTTTAGTAGGTACGCACCGGAAATCGATAAGACAATAAAAATAGGAAATGAATACAGTCAACATGTATTGTGACTCATTTCAATGACAATTAATAAGCGAAGAAATAATATAGGGAGTTTTAAGCCGGGAAAATCATCGAATGACTTTCACGCCTGGGTGAGGCGGGAAGGAGTGTCAGACTCTTACTGACTAAAAACCACCCCGTTCCTTCTCCTGCACTTCGAGCCGGAGCCCCGGTAACCCGTTAGGTTCTCCATGACTCTGAAAGGCCCATAATGTAGGGAGTGGTATACCATTTTAGAATCCTTATTAAATGCGTCAACTTTGATGAGATTCGCCGCAGCTACTAGTACAATAAAATCTTTTCTCAGTACAATCACTTTAAGTAAGTTGAAATATTTATTAAGAACACTTACTTCATCAAAAAGTCCTTTTCTCCTCCTCCTCTCTTCCTCCATCCTTTTCTAAACTAAAGAATTTGGCCCAGAATTTATCTATACATCTTAAGAGTGGGAGAGCCATGCTTCGGCACGAATGGGCCGGCTCGACCGGAGTGATACCACGGCCTCACAGAAAAACGACGTGATCCCCAAATGGCCGGTAACGCACTTGTAACACCTCTGGTGTCCCAGGTGTTCATGGGCGGCGCCGATTGCTTACCGTCAGGTGATCCGTCTGCCCGTTTACCGGCTTATAATAAAATCGTAGAAAGGTCAAAACTACACATTACATTGTAGAATACTTGGTACATTGAAGAATACTTGGGGTGTGATCTACAGTCGATACTGAAGTCCAAAATATGTGTTTTTTATAATTTTTGTCTGTTTGTCTGTATGTATGTTCGGGATGAACTCAAAAAGTACAGCATGGATTTACTTCAAATTTTGAATGATTATTATTAAAATGTCAGGTCAACATATAGGCTGCATATTATCACGCTATCACCTACGGGGTACGCGCAGTAAATCACTATTCCACGCGAACATAGTCGCGGGCATAGCTAGTGATTCAATAATACTGGAACACTATTTACGATAACGTAAGCAGTAATAAGGTAATAGGGTTTTTAAAAAATTCTCAGTAGTAGCACGGAGTCTGGAATTGTGCCCGGTATATGGCAATAGGCTCACCCCCTATTACATGGGACTTATAACATAAATAGTGAAAAGTGGGTGTTACTTCTGTGTGCACCTCTGCCTACCCCTTCGGGGATAAAAGGCGTGATGTTATGTTATTTTATGTAAGCAGTAATACAGACGAATATATAAAGAATTGCAGCAGCAGGAACCAAAACACTGGCACAGGGCACAGCACACCTGACACAGGTACTTTTTCGTGGACTATACATACTAGTTATATAGATCATTGGTCTTGGCCTGCATCATTTGCCGAGTGGTCGCAAGTGCGACTGCCGGGCAAGGGGTTCGATTCCCGGATCGGGCAAAGTATTACTAAGTTTTTAAAAAAATCTCAGCAGTAGCACGGAGTCTGGAATAGTCCCATAATTACCTGGGACTCATAACATAAATAGTGAAAAGTGGGTGTTACTTCTGTGTGCACCTCTGCCTACGCCTTCGGGCATAAAAGGCGTGATGTTATGTTGTTATGTAAAAAATAGACTTCTCTATTTTCACTTTATACATCGACGAAAGTACGCAATACGCTCCCCCCCATAATTACCTGGGACTCATAACATAAATAGTAAAAAGTGTGTTTTACATTGTACAGTGGCATTAAGTTCCGTGATGTGAACCTCTGCTTACCCTTTTAGGAATAAAAGGCGTGATGTTATGTTATGAGATCAAGCAATAATAACTTTGTTACGTATCATGAAAGTAACTGTCTATTTCCTTATTTCCTTTAATAAGAGCCGGAACAATTTATGAATCAAACAGTTTCCCCGAAAGAGAATATATTCAGAAAGAATCAATTGTTCTAAGAAAATACGCAAGTACCAAGGTGTGTAGATAAGTAATAAAGTAGGTAGCATAATGAGCTAAAATAATGCTATTGTCGATAACAAACATTATTTGTTAGTATTAAGGTGTAAAATCATGTTGTTTTTGTATATTTTATTGAGTATAACGATTGGAAAAATGAAAATTTTTATGTAGGTATTCGACTAAAACAGATTGTAATGTCATTAGACAGATTAAAGCTCAGAAGTATAACTTTGTCCAACACTTAAAATAAACACGTATTAATTTATCTCAGACATAAGATAACATTACGCCTTTTATCCTCGAAGGGGCAGTCAGAGGTGCACATTATGCCACTGCACAATGTAACACCCACTTTTCAATATTTATGTTATGAGTCCCATGTAATAGAGGGTGAGCCTTTTGCCATATACCGGGCACAACTCCAGACTCTTTGCTACTACTGAGAATTTTTTTAAAAACCCAGTAGTATTATTTAGCCCGACCCGGGAATCGAACCCGAGACCCCTTGCGCGGCAGTAGCACTTGCGACCACTCGGCAAACGAGGCAGACATTAATCTCAGAAGGCGTGAATTTTAAGTAGGTATATAAGTATTATGAATGTTTATTCGAGGTTAGATTATTTTCTGTACTTGTATAAGAATTTATTTCAAATTAAAAAAAATAGTAGCGCATCAGTAACAGGAGATATCCAAGCTACCCGGCCGGTAATGGCTCTAAATTTACTTCCGGACTACACACGCCTTGTTTTTCTAATAACTATCGTGAGACATACTAAATTAACTAAAAATCGCGGGTTACTCACGTGAATATACTGAGAAAAGCTCTACTAGTTTAGAACCACAGAGGGGTTCTTTCTCATGAGCAGCGTGCGCGGTCGCGGTGATGTCGCGCAGCCAGCAGATAGTTAATTTAATTTCAGTCCAGAAGTACTGCTTTCTGCATCAGGCCCTTGACCTAACTATCTAACGTTAGCCTACTCAAATGTTGGTCGGGGCTTTTAGCAATAAGGCCATTGGCAAATACGACTATCGGCACAATGACTGCTGAAGCTGAATCCACATTAGAGACATTACGATTATATAACATAGCATAACATCACGCCTTTTATCCCTGAAAGGATATACAGAGGTGGACATTACGGCACTTAATGCCATTGTACAATGTAACACCCACTTTTTCACTATTTATGTTATGAGCCCCATGTACCCGCCTATGGGTGAGCCTATTGCCATATACCGGACATATTTCCAGACTCCGTGCTACTATAGAGAATTAAAAAAAAAAACAGAAATACTTTGCCCGACCTGGGAATCAAACCCGAGACCCTTTGCCCTGCAGTCGCACTTGCGACAACTGTATGTTAGTAAATCATCATAACGACTGGAGGGACCAAGATGAAATTTGGAACAGGGGTAGGTACCTAATTTAATTGAATTAATGACTGCACGGTTGGTGCGGTGGCTGGGCAACCGGCTGCCGTGGAACGTGTCGCGGGTTCGATTCCCGCACGGAACAACACTTTGTGCGATCCACAAATTGTTGTTTCGGGTCTGGGTGTCATATGTATGTGAACTTGGTATGTTTGTAAACGCACCCACGACACAGGAGATAAACCTAGTGTAGGGCAACGTGTAAAAAAAAATATTTTTGGCGTTGCCCTTCTGCGAGCTACCTGTCTAGCGGCCGCATGACATCACCGTAACAAAGATAAGCAGTGTAAATACAAATTGTGATCAATATTCTACCTGGAACTGTTATCTCTCTGATAAAACATACTTACAACATACTTATAGATTGTTAAAATATGTTCAGCGGCCATATTTAACCCATTTGGATCCGCCGTCCCCATATGGGGACAGGTTTTCTTTTACCCGATGGTTATTAATTATTTTAGCTATCTTCACATTTCATGGGTATTTATAATGAGGAGTAGTGTACTTTCCTAAAATTATTAGAACTTTTGACAAATTGCTACAAAAAAGGGGTCATATTGTCAATTTTATCAAGAGGAAGTGAAATGGGAATTATTATCGAAAGCAGAGGCGTTTTGTAGTACGTTATTATGAAGATTTATAAAACTTTTTTGTGATTATTGCTTGCTTATAGTGTCAATTAAAACAATATTGAAGAATATCCTCATACTTTCAACTTAGGGGAAAGTTAGAAAAAATGATGATGTCCCCGTATGGGGACAATGGGCACATCTGCAGTATATTTTTAAAACATTTATACCTGATTTGTATTTTGTTTTCCAATTTATAAAGGTCACCTATAGACTAAACTTAGTTATAGCTAATACTTGGTAACAACAGACGCTAATTCACGAAGAGCATCACCAATTCCGCCATATCTTTAGGCGTTCATATTCTAAAATCTGGTGGGCATCAAGACCGAAGATGCAAAAGTACACCTACAGTAACAGGCGTCGCATCCGATATCAGAATTCAGCAGTAGGGGGCATTTCCTCCAGCTGTATTCTGGTGTCGTCACAGCGAAGTCCACCCAGAGGATAGAGTAGCATTATGCCCTGTACCTAGAGGTATATGTTGACCACCGCCGTGTCTTCAGGGAAGTGATCGACGACGATAATCTTCCACGTCCAGCTTGGGTTCTTGCTGTGGTGCGGAGCGAGGGGAACTGGAAAACATCTCTTTCTGCGAAGCAGTCGTAGTAGCAATAACAGATCGTCGCCCAGAACCAGACCTGTACCTGTAAGGTGCGTGGCGTTACGCGTGTGCTTCAAAGTGCAGATCAGACCGCCTTAGATCGAGATGGCTCAGCGAGACAGATGCCAGACTACTATGAATAACCTAGTGGGTCACCGGGGCTTCAGCTTGAAGCAGAATTAGGAACGTGTTGGTTTTTAGCCAGTAAGAGTCCCCCAGGTGGAAAACGCAATGCATGATTTTTACCCTCAAAAAAATATAGGCGCGTCACATCAAATTGATTTAGACATTTTACGCAGAGATTTAGTTAATATCTGTTACGACACGCAGTTCGTCATAAAAAACTGTGATATCAATGCAAATAATGCGATAGAACCTTATGTAACAGTTACTACTTCGAAAAGTACTACACATGAGCCCATTGTCCCCAATCATTTTTTTTAATACTTCTAAATATATTTTTTGATTTTTTTGCTGATATTAGTTTGTGGGCGTCATATCATTGAGTTGATAAAGTTTTTTTTATTAAATTATGTGTAGTTTGCATTTGGTCCCAAATGGGTTAAATCGACCTCCAGACTCTGGACGGCTATATGACTAATGGCCGCGTTTATTTTGCAGCAGTCGTGTTTCAATTAGGAGTTATGTAGCGTGGCTTGAGAGACCGAAATTAACCCCTTAATTTAGCTTTACTAGGTGTCACTTAAGAGTCACCTCTTAAGTTAAGAAAATGATCGTAAAAATACTCTAGCGCTATTAAATATTAAGACACGCTCAAAAATATATGTCTCTTCAAATTCCTTACAATAAAATACTACGTTTTGTTAAATGGATATTGAGAGTATTTTGTTTGTATAAATTGTAAGTTTAACATATAAGATATAAGGTATAATGGAACTGTCATGTATGTAGCCACACTAGCCATAGCACAAGCTACAAGGATTTAGACCATCGTTTAACAGAAACCAAGAAGCAGACAGCTCTGAAAAGAGCTATATTATTCAACGTTTCTGACCACCTCTGTTAACACAGACAGCTCTGAGAAGAGCTATTTTATTTCACGTTTTTGATATGCTCTGTTAACACAGAAAGCTCTGAAAAGAGCTATTTTACTGAACGTTTTTGATCCTCTGTCTACAAGAGACGAAGTAACTCGCCGACGCCGCTGCCAGTATCACGCGCCGACCAACGCGCGTAGGTATCGCAGCGCGGCACGGCGCACGGCGTTTGCATCTTCACGGCTCGACGGTCGCAGGAGGAAAGGACAGAGGCACGCGTTACGCAATATTTATAGCGGCGCGAAACTCAGCGCGCGGCGCTGCGGAGGCGCGTCCTCTTTGCACGGACCTCACACTCATCGACTATCTCGCTCTTTTATCGGCTATCCTTTTCTTTCCATTGTTCACGATGTAAACAAAGTTCTGTCCTAAATAGTGTAACGCTATTGGCTATAATTTAGGCGATGTTATTGGTGTACAAATTTCTAAATTTTATTTATTTTTAATTTAATAGTTTTAATTGGTTAATGTACAGAATTAGTTGTAAGTAGCACTAGTACCAATTTTTGTATAAAAACAACCACCTCCGGCTAATAAATACATTCGTTCTACGACAACAAGTTGTTTCACTGATAACAACCGATCTCCAAAGTGGTGACCCCGAGCAAGAACAGCAAGAAGAACAAATCCCTGCTGGAAGAACGAATCCCTGCTGGAAGAAAATTAATTATTATCCAACATCAAGATGGCAAATCCCTGCCCGACGGAAGACCTAACCCACACCGTAGCGAAGACGGAAACAGCTGGCATATCCCTCACAATGCGCATTCCACCATTCTGGCGTGACCGACCACGTCTATGGTTCATTAGCTTCGAAGCAGCTACCAACGACATGAAGAAGGGACAGGCTCAGCTCGCCCAGATGGTCATCGCACAGCTCGAACGTCAAGACATCGAGCAAATCATGGACCTCCTATACAACCCGCCGGAGACGAATCAATACGACGCAATCAAGGAACGTCTCATATCTGCCTATGAAGAGTCCGACAGCCGACAGTTCCAGAAACTACTGTCCGAGATGGAACTCGGCGATCAGAAGCCTACGCAGCTACTCCGCCGCATGCGTAACCTAGCCAGAGACAAGGTCCCTGACTCCACGTTACGACTCATGTGGACCAACCACTTACCATCACACATCAGATCCGTCCTGGCCGTCAGCGAATCATTTAGCACAAAAACTGAGCTGGAAGAGCTCGCTCTCCTCGCTGACAAAATGATGGAGCAGTCCGCGTCAACTACAGAAGTCTCAGCAATACAACCAGCACAGTCCACGTCATCATCACACACCGATACACAATACCTTATCAACGAGATAAGAAAATTATCATTGGAGATCGCCGAATTAAAGTCAAGACCAGCATACAACCCCGACTACCGCCGCCGCCGTTACCCATCTCAGCAACGCACACGCAGCACGTCACGTTCACGGAATCGTGATTCATCATCACCTTCACCATTCTGCTACTACCATCGGCGCTTCAAAGAACAAGCTCGACACTGCACACCTCCCTGCTCATTCAAAGCAACGACCTCGGAAAACTAAACCGAACGTTGGCGGAGGCGGCTACCGGCGTTCAAGAGAAATCACACCGCCTACACATCACCGATAGAAACACAAACTTATCTTTCTTAGTCGACACCGGAGCCGACATATCAGTGCTACCGAGAAGAAAAGGAGAAGTTGGAACACCGCTACCATTCAAACTGTACGCTGCGAACAACACAACTATAGCTACGTATGGCGAGAGAACACTAACTCTCGACTTCAACTTACGACGTCCGTACAAGTGGACATTTATAGTAGCTGATGTTTCAAGGCCAATCCTCGGAGCAGACTTCCTCAAACATCACCAACTCATCGTCGACTTAAAAAACGGAAGATTAATCGACGGCGTCACGAGCCTAAAAGTCAACGCCCCGGTGCGAGTGTCAGACGTACCTACCGTACGCAGCATCAATATGTCACAATCTTACCACGACATATTAGCACAATATCCTGGCATAACAAGACTAACATCAATGAAATTAAACTCTAACATCAACGTGCAACATTACATCGAAACCCGTGGACCACCAGTTCATTGCCGAGCTCGACCAATCCCACCTCATCGATTCGAAACAGTGAAGAAAGAATTCGAAAATATGATTGAGCAAGGACTATGCAGACCTAGCAAGAGTCCTTGGTCATCACCTCTACACATCGTGCCTAAGAAAAATGGCGATATTAGAGTATGTGGTGACTATCGCCGACTCAACTCGATCACTATACCAGATCGATACCCAGTGCCACGCATCAAAGATTTCACTCACCACCTATCGGGGAAAACTATATTCTCCACGGTTGACCTCAACCGCGCTTATCAACAACTCAGTGTGCGAGAAGAAGACGTCGAGAAGACCGCTATCATCACGCCAATGGGACTATTTGAATTCCCACGTATGTGCCCCGGTTTGAAAAACGCGGGACAAACGTTTCAACGCTACATACATGAAGTACTACGAGGATTAGACTTTGTTTTCCCATTTATCGACGACTTACTACTTGCATCTGAAAACGAAACTCAACATCGAGAACATCTCCACACCGTATTAAAACGCTTAGAAGACAACGGCATTACCATCAACCCCGCTAAATGCAACCTAGGCAAACCTGAAGTACAGTTCCTAGGTTACACCGTATCAGCTGATGGAATCAAGCCGCCGCAACACAAAATCGAAGCAATCACTAATTACCCGAAACCAACGAACATCGAAGAACTAAGAAGATTCCTCGGCATGATCAACTTCTATCGTGATCACGTACCGAACGCCGCATCGAAGCAAGCACCACTAAATGCCTACCTACACAACGTCAAGAAGCGCGATAAGACTCCGATCACGTGGACCGAAGAGGCGACGCAAGCATTCGAGCAATGTAAAGCTAGCATCATAAACGCAGCTCTACTCGCTCATCCATCTCATCACGCAACACTCGCCTTATTCTGCGACGCATCAGATAACTCTGCCGGTGCCGTACTACAACAATACCTACATAATACGTGGCAACCGCTCGGATACTTTTCCAAGAAATTCAACGACGCGCAGAAGAAATACTCCACTTTCGATCGAGAGCTACTTGCAATGTACATGGCAGTCAAACATTTCCGGAAGATATTCGAAGGTCGCCATCTCATCATATTCACCGACCACAAGCCGCTTACATATGTGATGTCCAAGACTCAATCAAATTCCGAAACTCAGAGGCGAACAAGACAGTTACTATTCATTAGTGAATTTACCACCGACATTCGACACGTGAGCGGCAAAGACAACATTGTTGCCGACACCCTAAGCCGCATAGAATCCATCACATTCCCATCTGCAATCAACTACAACGACATAGCGAGTGCGCAAGACAAGGACAGCAACATTAAACAACTGTTATCACAAGAAAACGTAACTTTGAAGAAAATACCTATACCTAACAGCGACATCGAACTATACTGCGAAACATCGACCTCTTATGTACGCCCGTACATACCTAAACCATATAGAAAACAAGTATTTGACAGTGTACACAACATCAGTCATCCCGGTACACGCACGACTCGCAAACTCATTACTCAAAAATATTTCTGGCCATCAATGAACGCAGACATCGGTTGCTGGACTCGAACCTGTATACTTTGCCAGAAAAGCAAGATACAACGTCATACGCACTCGAACGTCGGATCTTTCCCGCCAACCGAGCGATTCCAACACCTACACATTGATATCGTCGGACCACTACCTACAACACCTCAAGGCCACAGGTACTTAGTAACGATGATCGACCGACTAACTAGGTGGCCCGAAGCAATACCTACCGACGAAATATCAGCTGTTAGAATCGCCGATATTGTGTACCAACACTGGATCGCCCGATTTGGATGCCCGACTACCATCACAAGTGATCAAGGTCGTCAGTTCGAGAGTCAACTATTTCAAAACCTAACTAAACTAATGGGAATCAAGAAAAATCGTACTACACCATATCATCCACAAAGCAACGGCATAATTGAACGTTGGCATCGAACACTCAAGACTGCATTACGCGCCAAACTCGCGAGCGCAAGTACATGGACCGAAGTACTACCTACTGTACTACTAGGACTTCGAGCCGCGCTACACTCAGACACAGGTGTGAGTGCCGCCGAACTTACCTACGGCTACAATCTACGTCTACCTGGCGAATTTTTCACTACATGTACCACCTGCACACCTGCTACTTTGGATTATACCTACGTTGACAACCTACGTAATATAATTCAACAAAACAAACCGCAAGTACCTACGAAGCATCACAGCAGCAATAAAAGCGTATTCGTGCATCAAGACCTACTCACGTGCAGCCACGTATTCATAAGAACAGATGCAGTAAAAAAACCACTTCAATCACCATACGAAGGACCCTACAGAGTGTTACAACGTACTGAGAAGGTATACACAGTACAATTACCCGAGCGCCAAGCAAATATATCAATCGACCGATTGAAACCTGCATTTATACTCACCGAAGACATTCAAGATACTTTACCTCCAACCTCCAGTACAGTTACCTTCACATTACCTCAACCCAGCGTTACCAAGCAATTACCATTACCTTCAACCACCATTACCGAGAAAACCAGCAAGATTACCAAGAAAACACATGTACCGCAACCAACAGCGACGTCACATCCCGGCGATAAGAAAACTCGCTCGGGCCGTGTCGTCAAACTGCCGGTACGCTTCGCTTGAGGGGGAGTACTGTAGCCACACTAGCCATAGCACAAGCTACAAGGATTTAGACCATCGTTTAACAGAAACCAAGAAGCAGACAGCTCTGAAAAGAGCTATATTATTCAACGTTTTTGACCACCTCTGTTAACACAGACAGCTCTGAGAAGAGCTATTTTATTTCACGTTTTTGATATGCTCTGTTAACACAGAAAGCTCTGAAAAGAGCTATTTTACTGAACGTTTTTGATCCTCTGTCTACAAGAGACGAAGTAACTCGCCGACGCCGCTGCCAGTATCACGCGCCGACCAACGCGCGTAGGTATCGCAGCGCGGCACGGCGCACGGCGTTTGCATCTTCACGGCTCGACGGTCGCAGGAGGAAAGGACAGAGGCACGCGTTACGCAATATTTATAGCGGCGCGAAACTCAGCGCGCGGCGCTGCGGAGGCGCGTCCTCTTTGCACGGACCTCACACTCATCGACTATCTCGCTCTTTTATCGGCTATCCTTTTCTTTCCATTGTTCACGATGTAAACAAAGTTCTGTCCTAAATAGTGTAACGCTATTGGCTATAATTTAGGCGATGTTATTGGTGTACAAATTTCTAAATTTTATTTATTTTTAATTTAATAGTTTTAATTGGTTAATGTACAGAATTAGTTGTAAGTAGCACTAGTACCAATTTTTGTATAAAAACAACCACCTCCGGCTAATAAATACATTCGTTCTACGACAACAAGTTGTTTCACTGATAACAACCGATCTCCAAATGTATTTATGTACAAAAGTTCCTAATGAAATAAAGAGAGAAAAAATAAAAAAAAAATAAAGATAGAGTATTATTTCAGTACTCATGGGATAGGGTGGCAAACAAGCACATGGATTAGCGATCAATATTACACAAGTTGCATTTCGGGCCTTCAAAGGTCAAAGTCAAAGTCAAAGTCAAAAATCATTTATTTCAATTAGACCAGGAAGGCACTTCTGAACGTCAGCAATAGAAATTTAAAGTGAAGCTATTTGCTAATTCCAAAGGGATGAGGGAAGGACGAATGGGAAGGACGAATGGATATGTATCAGAGCAATGTAAAACAGACTTTTTTTAAAAGAGTAACGAATGGAGTTTCTTGCTCGTTCTTCTCCACTCGAATCGACATTTTGGAACGAGCGCCTAGCTTCACTGACGGACAGACTGACAGACTATTATATAGCTCATATTTGTTGACGTTTCAAAAGTACCAAATTATGGTTTAATTGAAATAAATGCTTTTGAGTTTGAGTTTGAGTTTGAGTTTTGGTAACCTCATTTACACGGTGAAACATAATTTTATAAGTATTATTTCACGCCAGTGTACTATGATGACTTGGTATCACTCCGCGCTCCGGTCAAACACTCTGCAGTGCCGACTGCCGAAGCATGAAGAACCCGGAATGGCCCTAAACCCCACATGAACACGCATGAATTAGCTTTGAATCAGTTTTGTAATTTTTAAAAAGTTATATTTTTTTTTTTTGTAATAAAATAATTTTATTAATACCTACTGTGCCCAAGCTGAAAATGTGAAATCAAACCTGAAATCCACTGCTCGGTTGTTGACAAATGAATATCTTGATGGTAAATTCAATATTAAATTTTTTTTCACATCTATATCTCGAAAATATTGTTTTCATAAAATGATGATAAAAATAAAAAAGAAAACAAGGACTACATTTTCTTTTTTTTTTTAAGAAAGCTTTTTAGCAGGTTTCATTCATAGAACTGGCAACACAGATAGGTAGTTGTCAACTGGCAGTTGTCAGTCTGTCAATGTCAAATTCGTTTATTATTGTATTGCTTGCACGTACCACGCTGCAAAAAATCAGTGAAAATAATAACATAAACTGTGAAAACTACACAAACCATGGCATCAACATCAGCATCAACATCAAACCCATCTTCACCACACTCGGACGCCATTAAAAACTGGACACAACTTGAAAAATACCACCTAATGCTAGCATTGAAGTCATTGCACCGGCACGATATCGAAAAGATTCAAGAACTCGTTGTTACAAAAACAGTCGAAGAAACTCGAGCTGCAGTGGAATACTACACTCAAATAGCGTTACAACATCCCGCTTTTCTGCAAAAAGAGCAAGATATTAAGCCGAAATCATCTCGTAAACCTACAACGCCTTTGAACAGATGGGCGAAGTTATTGACTGATCATCTGAAGTTAGAGGAGCTTCGAACTGAAACGGCGACCGCTGTACGCATGATCGCGGATCTGGAGAACATTCCGCCCGCAGTTTGCACGGATAACATAGATTTTCGTGAAGTGTATCGCCAGATTGCTAACGCTATGGAGGGCAAGCCGATCATACTTGACGTAGCTTCCGCCTCCGTGTTCCACAAGTGTGTTCTAGAGACTGCGTTATCAAGTAAGGCTTTTATAAAGACTGCAGCGTTCAAATACATTGTTAATAATATAGATTTGTCGGATAAAGAGATCAATACGTTCCCGAGACCTACTGAGAAGCACGAGCTTGGTATCTTAAGGCATTTGGCGTCCCAAAGAGCGTACAACCCATTGAATGTTCCGGAGGAAAATTTGAAGCCGTCCTGCGAGAACGCACTTAATGAACATAAAATGCAGTTGGATCAACAATAAAATTATTAAGCACAGACTAAATTATAAGCGGTAATTGTAAATATTATGTTTAAGACCACCCCTACTCTTCCCATGGGTGTTGTATACTCAACTAAGGGGACTACACATTTGACAGAGACTGGGCAGCAGGGCACTCTGATAAACCTGAACTTTTTATACTGCGAATTCCAACATGCCTGCTAAGTATGGATTTTAGTGCAAACCCTCATATGTTGTCATAGTTCCATGACTGTTATGGCCCGTTGTTGTTTAAAAAAACAATCAAAGTCAGGAAGGCACTTTTGGACATCAAACAAAATAAGTGTCGGTTAGTCCTCTAGTTGCTCTATTTGCTCGTTCCAAAGTGTAGATTCCTATGTAGAAGAACGAGCAAGAAACTCCATAGGTTACTCTTTCTCAATCAGCAGTATTTGGAGTGTAGTCAAGTGTATTTAACAACTAGTTTCATTAACCTGTGTGTCTGTAGATTTGCTTACAAGAGAAACTATATAATTAATATATTTTGTATGTAATGTTCAGAGGTAAAACTTAAGGACCATATAGTATTTTTGCATATTAGTGATATATTTGCATTTTGCCGACCTCAGGTTAGTCGGTATTAGGCTACGGCTATTGCGCAACCAATAGGACACCAGATGAGTAACTCTTTATAGAATGGAGACTGGTTGCGAAGCCATGGTGTCACGGTGAAATATAGACCTAAAGAACATTGGTTCCTAGCTTATATCATAGTTTTCTAGAATTAACTAGTTGTAATAAGTCCTGAAAGAAGAATGTATGATATTGTGATTTATTTTTGGCTTTAAATATTTTTTTAAGATTTATGTTTAAATAAAAGTTTTAAAAATTATTGTTTTTTTTTCGATATTATAGTACCTTACTAGAAAGTACAGTTCCTTAAGAATAGTGGATTTAAATCTGGACTGGACTGTTGAGTTTATTCTGGGTTCAATTCTCCGAAATTAGCGTTTTACCCAGTGGCGTAGCGTAGGTATCTTGACAGGGCCCCGTATAAAAATTTGTTAAGGGGCCCCTATGAAAGGTGAAAAATTCACAGAAGAGATTATTAGTATATTATTTAATAAGAAGGGCTTTTTTCCTTAAAGCGGGAAACTTTCTAGGTAACTTGCTCCGCCCTAATTATCGAACAATGATTACTTTAGTTTTTCCAAAGTTTCTGCCATAGGATAGATTTCTCTATTCCATGGTTTCTGCCATTTTTTTCAATTTTAATTTTAAGTTAACCCTGTTTGTGTAGTTTTATGGACACCTGTTAGGTTAATAAACATTTTCACTATAGTTTTCGCGCATTCGAACCTCATTTCCATCTCATACCCTGACGTAGAGGCTGCAATATAAAGCCCAACGTCACACGTATTTTTTTATTTTGTTGTACAAAAAAACAATACTTAGATAAAACGAATCAAAATTTAGGAGTGAGAGGTTTTTTTTTAAGGTGGATCGTCATCGAATGACTTCTCCCGCCTGGGTGAGGCGGGAGGGAGTGTTAGACTCTTACTGACTAAAAACCACCCCGTTCCTTCTCCTGCACGTCGAGCCGGAGCCACGGTAACCCGTTAGGCTCTCCGCGACGTGTCAGATAGGTAGGTACTTAAAATTACCCTGCTCATTTCAGGCATGGGTTGCTAATCCACAGGCATTCGATTTATGAACATTTCTGAGCATGGTTATTTTTTATTTTTATTTTTTAATGAGCGCTTTCTTCGTAAGAGGAAATCAACAGGACGCCTTTTTGCATGCTATTTAATCGACTTACAAAAGGGGGTTTTAGTTCAACCTGTGTATATAAGTATGCGATTATCTTAAGATTATGACTGCACGGTTGGTGCGGTGGCTGGGCAACCGGCTGCCGTGCAACGTGTCGCGGGTTCGATTCCCCCACGGAACAACACTCTGTTTGATCCACTAATTGTTGTTTCGGGCATGTGAACTTGTATGTTTGTAAACGCACCCACGACACAGGAGACAATACTACCTCTAATGTGGGGCAACGTTTTTTAAAAAAGAAAAAAGAAAAGATTGGCTGAACCGATTTTGATGTGGTTTTCAGAAAACTGTTTGTTACACATAGGAGAAAGTTTCATAGTATCTATATTACTTAACCGACTTCAAAAAAGAGAGGGTTAAAGTCGATTTTCTTTAAACATGGTTTTTAAAATAATTATTTAACATTTTAAGCATGCTCATTGCCCGATTTCACGCTAAAAGAGCTTGCTCTTTTAGAGCATAATGTAACAAAAAGTAGGTACACGCTGGTGAGCCATGCTTCGAAGGACCGGCTCGACCGGAGTAATACCAGCCGAGAAGCAGAACGACGTGAAACAACGATTGCGTTGTTTTTCGTCGTGTAGGTAAGTGGGGTTATCGGATTACACCTCTCCCCAACTGCCTCGTTGGCCAAGTGGTCGCAAGTGCGACTGACGGGCAAGAGGTCTCGGGTTCGAGTCCCGGGTCGGGCAAAGTATTACTGGGTTTTTAAAAAAAATTCAGTAGTAGCACGGAGTCTGGAAATGTGCCCGGTATATGGCAATAGGCTCACCCCCTATTACATGGGACTCATAACATAAATAGTGAAAAGTGGGTGTTACTTCTGTGTGCACCTCTGCCGCCTACCCCTTCGGGGATAAAAGGCGTGATTTTATGTTTGTTACCTCTCCCCAATTTCCCCAATTCCCTGAATCCTTAACAATCCTCAAATTCCTAATCCTAAAACGGCCGGTAACGCACTTGTAACGCCTCTGGTGTTCATTCTTTGATTGCTTACCATCAGGTGATCTGGCTGCTCGTTTACATTTCAAAAAAACCTATCTACCTTTACCTCGCCTTTGAAAATTACTGATTGAAGTTCTAATACCAAACAAAGAAGGTTTGTATCTTCCTTCTCGATTCCGCACACCTGCCACTTTCCATAGATTCTATAAAATGACAAATGAAAAGAAGAAATTCAAAAGTCATCATTTAAAATTTAGAATATAACGTAAAAAAATCCGATTTTCGTTTAATTTTAGTTTGGTTTGAACCTGTCAATTTTTTTTACAATATTTTTTCTATTAGGTACCATATGAATTAAACAAATTTTAACGTGAAATGTTAGCAAAGTAATATCTAAACGTGCTTTAAAAGTATCTAAATTCGTACCAAATGATAAGAGTGTCGTAATTGGTAAGTTCTATTATGTAAATTCGAGTTTAGGTTGTGACTAGAAATAGGTTGAAGATACTTTTTAACACTGCGATCTAGAAGCTGTTTGCTGGGCGTGCAGACTACTGCAAACCCTCTTATGTAGAGGAGGACCCTCGTCCAGCAGTGGCCTGTCATTGGCTGTTGAAGTTGTATCAGCGCCGATTCCAACATGGTGTTCAGCTTGCTTATTTATTCACTGCCGGACCATCAGGGTGCTTACTCTTAAATCCAATCTCAATGTCAAGCAATTTCAATCCAATGCAATCTCAATAATTATTCAATGTCAAAAGTATACAACCGCAATCATATCTATTAAAATAGCATTCAGAGTACGGAATATAAAGACAAACTCAATACCATTTAGTTCATTCAATATCCACGCAATATGAATGCAGTGGGCGCTAGTGTTGCAACTCAAGAGTACGAAATTTCACAATACCAATGTCGATCGATTGGAATTGGATTCAAGAGTAAGCCCCCTGCTCCTCTATACACCGTGATATCTATATCGTTCTTGTCCCGAAGGTTCTGTTTCGGTAATACGTACAATAGTTTTACAAAGATATAAAACAAAACTGTAAAACAAAGATGTCGTGGGGGCTCGAAGGTTAAGACGCCCGCTTCTCATGCATGAGGGTGCGGGTGCGAAACCTACCAACGACAAGTACCAATGTGACTTTTTCCGAGTTATATGTACTTTCTAAGATTATCTAGACACCACTGACAAACGGTAAAGGAAAACATTGTAAGGAAACCTGGGCTTATAATTTCTAATTATAAGTTTGTAATCGCCAACCCGCATTGAGCAAGCGTGGTTAATGCTCAAACCTTCTCCGTGTGAGAAGAGACTTTGCTCGACAGTGGGCATTTATAGGCTGTTGATGTGAAAACAAAACTGATGGACTATTGTAAAAAGCATGCTTCGAAAACGCTTGCGAACTCATAGTACATTATCAAAACATCATGCATTGTAATTCTCGAAGAGGTACTTCTTGGCGGGTGGCATGCGCTCTACGAATAATAAAAATAAAATAGCCCTTTATTCAGATCCAACTAATAACTGTTACATAATTTAATATTGCCTAGGATTTGCATTACTTAGGTCTAGTATCCATAAAATACCTATTACTTATTTTTTGGAGATCTGTTTGCCGGTCGGCAAAGACCTCCTCCAACCTTTTCCATTCATTTCGTTCTTGAGCTACTCTGTGCCATGTAACTCCTGCCACCTGCCTGAGGTCATCATCCCATCTTTTAAGAGGCCCTACCCTTTTTCCTGGCTCTACGAATAGTGCAGAAAATTAAAAAAAAAAACACTCTTTAGCTTGACATATATTATTATAAAAAAAAATATATAAGAAAAAAAAAAGTATTTTGACAATTTACTTTTTAATTTCAGGCTAAGCATGGCACGATGTCGCCGGAAAAGAAAGTAAGATTTGTTTCTTAATTGTCTTTATAGTTTTAATTTATTTTTTGCAATGAAATACCTACTATGCTTAGAATTTGAAATTAAATGAAATTTGTTTATTTACCATAAGTAAGACATGAACGCCAGAAACAAAAAATATATTATAACAAAATAACAATAAAAAGGTTTAAAAACAGAGAAGAGAGAGAAAAAAAAGATTATAGGTTAAATTATTTAGTTTTTTTTTTAAACACCATCACTAATTTCGTCATTTTTTTCTGTTTTCAGACTATGTAAGACGTAAGTACACGTTTCATATTTTTTTATTACACACGCACGAATCGCTCCGCCTCAAGCCTCCTTGTGCGTACTGCTAAGGAGCGGAATTCTTTGCCAGAGTCTGTGTTTCCTGAAGGGTATAACCTGCGTGTCTTCAAGGCCCGAATGAATAGGTTGCTTATGGGACGACGTGCTCCATCGTAGACCACATCATCGCTTACCACCAGGCGAGATAGTGGTCAAACGTCGCCCCATCAAATACACAAAAAAACGTACTTAGTTGTATTTTACAATCTAACTGCTCCTTTACCTTTACCCTTTACCTGCTCTGCGCGGCGCCTATTGATTGTAAAATAACGTTTTATAGTTTCCCTTGATTAATCATACTCCTTGACTAAACCGATTTTGATGCGGTATTAGAAAAGTGTTTGTTACACTTTTTTTTAAGCCGGGAAAATCATCTTGGAATGACTACTCCCGCCTGGGTGAGGCGGGAGGGAGTGTCAGACTCTTACTGACTAAAAACCACCCCGTTCCTTCTCCTGCACGTCGAGCCGGAGCCCCGATCTTAAGAGAAGGTTTTATGTTTTACTTAAATACCAAAAGCGACAAGCGCCTTCCCGGTTCTGAGCTACAAGGCGTGATGTATATGTCATTCACGTCAAAACGGCTGAAGGGATTGTTTTGACGCGAATGAAGCTGATTGGAAAGCGTTATGTTCGTCGTGTGAGTGAGGTTACCGGACGCCCAATTACCCTCCCCTTCCCCAATCTCCCCATTTCCTGAATCCCCAACGATCCTCAAACTTCTAATCCCCAAAAGGCCGGTAACGCACTTGTAACGCCTCTGGTGTTCCAGGTGTCCGACGGCGACGCCGATTGCTTATTGCCATCAGGTGATCCGTCTGCTCTTTTACCGGCATTAAAAAAAAGGTTTCGGGATGACATTTGAAACAAGGGCAGATAACAATCTGAAATAACACATGAGGTACTTTTTTCCACGGGATCGCGGGCGAAGCCGTTGGCAAAAGCTAGTTTGTATACATATACAAGGTGTTGTTTTAAAGCCGCGTCATTTTCTAGGAGGTAACTCGGCTATCGATTCTGAGACCGAATCAATAAAAAAATTGTAGGTAAATATTTTTTTTTTTTAAATTACGGAAATACGTAAGTGCGAACTACACGCCGCCGTATTGTAACTAGTTTTATAACGCGGCTTAACACACACAAACTCAAACACGTAACTGATATTATTCCTAATTCCATAAAACTCCAATAAGAAACATTGCTGTCGCTTATTCTGAAATACTGTCGAACTTAAACGATTTATTATAGCCGTATTTTTAACTATTGTCCCGAAACTTTCTCTTACATTGAACCTTTATGACTTCTGTGACATGTCCCCGAGAAATGCCACGGTTTCAAAACTACACCTTGTATTATAAAAATACTTTTTTGAACAGCCGCTGTCGTACTAAGACTGGGCGTTTTAAGAAGTGTCGCCGCTGTGACCGGAGGTACCCTGTGCGGCAGCCATGCTGCAAGCCGCGGCGTTGCAAGCGTAGACGCAGGAGTTGTCGTCGGCGATCCAGGTATTAAAACCCTAGGCTCACACACATCGAGCTAAGCAAAACCAGTATAAACTGACCGTTGAGTGTACGCAAAGATTATACAAAGCAAGGCCAGGTTATACAGGTTCTGAGGCCTTAGTACGAGTTTGTTTTACGTGTAAAGTAATCGTAACGAGTTCGCGTTCGGCGCTCCGATTGGTTGCTTCATTGGCGCCGGCCAATCAGAGTGCCGAACGCGAACTCGTTACGAATACTTTATACGTAAATGAAACTCATACTAAGGCCTCCGATTGGTTGGTTTATTGGCGCCGGCCAATCAGATTGCCAAACGAGTACTCGTTTCGAATACTTTAAACGTAAATCAAACTCGTACTAAGGCCTCTGTATAGCTTGATTGTAGTCGTATCTACAGTACATTGCGGCCACACATCAATCTATACAAAACCAGTTTATCCTGGTATCGCGTCGCATCATCTTTCCGCACATTTAACGTTCAGTTTATACTGGTTATGTAAAGCTCGATGTGTAGCCGTGTGTAGGTACATGACTAGGAAGTCAACAGTAGATTGTCAACTTCAAATTTTTGATATAAAGTCGAAAATTCTATACTTAAATATATAGATTCGTGTAGGTTGACCTGCTCGCTGGTAATTTTTTTGGTTGTTTCTTTTAAAAATGTTTGGAAGATCATTATTTTTTTGGTTTTGAGCTAATTCTACATGTCTTTGAGCTATGTCCCGTTAGGTAAATGAAGTTCGGTCGTGTGAACGAGCTCTGACGAACGAGCAGAGGCCTTAAGTAGGCCTTAGTACGAGTTTGTTTTACGTATAAAGTAATCGTAACGAGTACGTATTCGGCGCTCAGGGGGCTTTCTCTTGAATCCAATTCTGGGTGCTTACCTCTTGAAACCAATCTCACAATGTCAATGCAATTTCAATCCAATAAAATCTCAATAATTATTCAATGTCAAAACTATACAACCACAATCGTAGCTGTTACAATAGCATTCAGAGTACGGAATATAAAGACAAACTCAATACTATTTAGTTCATTCAATATCCACGCAATACGGATGCAATGGGAGCTAGACATTAGTATTGTGAAATTTCGTACTCTTGAGTTGCAACACTAGTGCCCATTGCATCCGTATTGCGTGGATATTGAATGAACTAAATAGTATTGAGTTTGTCTTTATATTCCGTACTCTGAATGCTATTGTAACAGCTACGATTGTGGTTGTATAGTTTTGACATTGAATAATTATTAAGATTTTATTGGATTGAAATTGCGTGGACATTGAGATTGGTTTCAAGATTACGCACCCTGTTTGGTTGATTCATTGGCGCCGGCCAATCAGCGCCGAACGCGAACTCGTACAATTACTTTAAACGTAAAAAATAACTCGTACTAAGGCTGCTTCGAAATTAATAGAGATATAGATTTTTGTTTCTGTCAATGAATTTTGAAGAAACACTGTTTACTTATAGCGTTTTTTTTTGATATCCCATAACTTTAAAAGACGTAGCGTAGAAAAACAAATATTGAAATATTTAACGTCGATTGCTGTCAAAATCAGATGATTTTTAACCGATTTTGACCGATATGGCGTTTCATTTAAACAGCTGTTATTTGATTTGTTTCGTAGTTAGTGAAATCTATTTCGTTTTCGTCCCGAAGTAAAATGGTTTTGTCCTAGTAAGTAATACAATGGTTTTATAAAGAAATAAAATGTTTGAAACAAAGAATAACTAGTGAACCATTGCAAAAAGCAAGCTTCGAAAGCGCTTATGAACTCATAGTACATTATCAAAACATCACGCCATGTGATTCTCGAATTGTGCCTACAAATTTACATCTAGTGTTTCATGTGCGCAAATCAAAGATTATTTTTTTTTAAGAAAACGACATTATTTTTTTTGTTTGATTTTTTTTTATTTACTGATCGAAAGTCCACCTTATGGCAAGTTGTTTCAAGTTGAAAACGATATAAATTTCACGATGCATGCTTATAGGTAAGTGTGGCCAATGTAAAAAATATATTTATGTGTGTAGGTCTAGGTGTTGAGCATCTTCTAGCTGCGATGCAAAGAAAAGTCACCTCATCGTTCGAAATTTCACGTAAGACGATTTTACACTTTTTTTTGTCCATACCACTTATTTTTTTTTTGTTTATGCGATACCTGATTGTTTAGAATAGATTCCAAAGAGTTTTTATAATGAAATATTGATATTACGTTTACGTACTTCAATAAAAACTTTTTGTGGCCCTTTGAAGGAACGACATGAGAAAAAACCAGAGGGTTTTAGCGAGATCGAAACGATACCGCGTTCGGCGCTCTGTGCCTTTAGCCAAACGCCACTTTAGCGCTTGTCTACAGAGAGAGTAGAAAACTAAATGTATGGGGATGACACTGACAAGTGTCAAAATATACGTCAATTCCGTATAATTTAGTTGTCTATTCTACATGTAGACAAGCGCTAAATGGCGTTTGGCTACAGCTGCTGATTGGGTTACTTACTCCAATGAAGCAATCAAACAGACGGCTGACGGTGGTAACTTTTCGGTCTTGGTGAACGCAAGACGAACTCCTACTTAGCCTTTGGTCCTGTTTCGTATTTCGCATAAACAAAAAATAATATTACCTAGGTATATTAACTTTGGAAGCACTACAATAGTATCGTTTGACACTACGTCGTTTCATTGGTTAGTTCGTTCCATACATTATAATCAATTTTAATTATTTTTGAATTCTGTCATTAGATTTCATTTCTCCACAAACTCCATAGAATAGTTTGTATATTTTATTGGACCTCATTTGTATCTTAGTTATCTATGGGATATCAAAAAATCTTCATGTATTTTTTATCATAATGTACCACTAGAATATAACGTAAATAAGAATTGTATTGTAAACCTGATTGAGAAAGAGTAATCTATGGAGTTTCTTGCTCGTTCTTCTACATAGGAATCTACACTTTAGAACGAGCAAATAGAGCAACTAGAGGACTGACTGACAGACTGACACTTAATATTTTTGTTTGATGTTCAAAAGTGCCTTCCAGGGGGGCTTACTCCTGAATCCAATTCCGATCGATCGACATTAGTATTGTAAAATTTTGTACATTTGAGTTGCAACACTACCGCCCATTACAACCGTATTGCGTGGATATTGAATGAACTAAATGGTACTGAGTTTGGCTTTACATTCCGTACTTTGAATGCTATTTTAACAGCTACGATAGGGGTTACGAAATTATACAGTTTCGACATTGAGAATTTATTGGATTGAAATTGCTTTGGCATTGAGATTGGTTTCAAGAGTAAGCACCCAGATCTAGATTCTCCCATGCTAGGATTGTCTAATGAATTGTGTATGCATTTCTAAACATACACGGATTAAGTATAGAGTACGCCCTAGACAAGCACCACATTAGTGCCTCTATTTTTTTTTTTGGTGCCACCGGTACTGTCACGCAATTGGGCACGCGCATCTCGCGGCGCCCGTCTATACCCTGGCGCTCGGCACTTGCCTGGTTTGCCTTAGGGCCGGGACACATAAACACGACACGACGCCGTCGATAGAATTCAGAGTGAATTGCCCTAGTTCATTTCGAGAAATAGTCCGCACTAGACTAAATGTGCCGTGTATCATTATGATGACGCGACGTAGTTTTCCTCGATGCTCGTCGCACATTCCCATGATCCGCGACTTTGCATTGTGAAACAACGCCGCATCATGGTACGACACGACGTCGTATCGTGTTTATGTGTCCCAGCCCTTAGGGCTCGTACACAAAACTGCGATGCGATGCAAATTCGCAACGCAGAAAATTACGACACGAATTGCTGCGATGCGATTTCATGCGACAAGGTGTGTCCCAGGGTGACCATTCCTTCGACGACCGTCACCCGTACTAAACGTATTTTAAATTGAAAATTAGGTCGTGACATGGATCGTAATAAGAAGTGTTATTCTGTTATTGCTTAGGAGATACAGGAAAAAGAAACAAAGAAGATTTTGGGAACAAAAGATTTTGATGCGCGATGCGAATCAATTCGCAAGTTCTTGCGATGCGTAGAGGTAGCTCGCAAGTCGCACATTTTTGCGGTCCGATGTCGCATCGCAGTTTTGTGTACGAGCCCTTAGGTGTAACGCAGCTCGCATATACACATGACACACAGACCCGGAACAACAATTTGTGGATCACACAAAGAGTTGTTCCGTGCTAGCATCGAAACCCACTACACGTGTTCGGGAGTCTAATCTGCGACATATTGCGCAGTGGTCCACCAGCACCCACCTACATCGCCAAACGTGATGTGTCCTCTTCTTTCCACCCTGCTGAATGAAAGACCTGACAATATGCATGTATGTAAATATTATATTTCGTTCAAACAAGTGTTTGTCTGTTTGTAACTCAAATCCGTCTTATCGGCTAAAGGGATCAGAATGAAATTAGGAACAGGGTTTTTTTTTATTTAAAGGAGAAAATCATCTAATGACTGCTCCCGCCTGGGTGAGGCGGGAGGGAGTGTCAGACTCTTGACTAAAAACCACCCCGTTCCTACTCCTGCACTTCGAGCCGGAGCCTCGTTATTCCGTTAAGTTCTCCCCGGCTCCGTATCGGCATCAGCCCTATTGAAGAGGGGTAGATTATAGTCAGTGGGCTACTTTAATTCCACGGGGACGCGGACGAAGCTGCTGGCAGATGCTAGCATTTTATTAGCTGTTATTTAACTTGCAGTGTGTGCGTGTGTGAAGTGGATTTTGCAACTGAATTTTGAAGCAGATATCTTCAACCGATTGAGCTGAAATGTTGTGTAAATGCAAAGCTAATATAACTATTTATTGAATTGTTACTTTGTTTGTCCTCACAGTATACCTACCGATGTCGCTCCCGATCCGGGTCCTTCAAGCGATGCAGGCGCTGCGATCGTCGCTACCCCATCCGAAAACGTTAACGTTTCGTGTCTTAAAAACTAAAACTACAATAAAATTGGCAGGTAAACATTATGTAAAGGACAGTGGGTAAAATATACCCAGCTCCGCCACGGCTTAGAGCAGTTCAGTTCACAGCCTTTGTTCCCTGTGCCCAAAACTCTTCAAACTCTTTCCCGGGTTCCCTGCATCACACTAATATTATACATATACTAGCGGACCCAACAGACGTTGTCCTGCATATCCACTTATATGTATAAACAAAAATTCATTCAAATTAGTTCAGCTGTTTAGGATAAATAACCTAAACATCGACTGCAGCGCCATCTGCCGGGCTGATTTGTGAATCTAAACCATTCCCAGATCCCCTTGAACACACACAAAAAATTTCATCAAAATCGGTCCAGTCGTTTGTGAGAAGTTCAGTGACATACACACTCACAGAAGAATTATACATATAAAGATGTGAAGGTCTATTATTTAGATGTTTGTCCGTCAACCACGCTGAAACTACTGAAATATAACTTAAAATTGAGTGAGTGCACTGCTGCCCGGTCTCTGTCAAATGCGTAGTCCTTTAGTCGGGTACACGACACCTGCGGGAAGAGTAGGGGTGGTGAATGATGACCAAGTTAATCTGACGTTGTTTTTGTTACAGATCCAGTCTCTCTCGTTGGTGTTTTGATATCACACAGAAGTTTTTATTTGAGAAATTGTGAATGTAAATATTTATATCTATGGCGAAATTCACGAATATATTTTATGTAAAGGCAACGGCTTTGTTATTTATTTACCGTCCGGTCTCATGGCCATTTTCGCCAACTCCCATAAACCATTTCTTAGGACTCGTAGGTACACAAAATTGCGAGCGATGCGAATTCGCAACGCAAAAAATCACGATGTTAATTGCGATGATGACAGGGTATTAAAAATAAAAATGTAATTAGTCCGTAAGTTAGGTAATGAAAAAATATTAGACACGTATTTTTTTATTTTCTTGTAGATATTTTAAAACAATACTCAGATAAAACGAATCAAAGGTTTATGTCTGTATATGACAATAGGCTCACCCCCTATTACATGGGACTCATAACATAAATAGTGAAAAGTGGGTGTTACAACAATGTACCTCTACAAACAGGGGCATTAAGTGCCGTAATATGCACCTCTGCCTACCCCTTCGGGGATAAAAGGCGTGATGTTAAGAAACTTAGCGTGACGTAGCGCCTAAACTTCTTGTACATTTTACGTCACTACTTATGGTGGAAATCAAAACGTCGTTAAGTATTTACTACTTACCTTAGCTTAAGGGTTTCTTAAAATTTAGGAGACGTTCGTCAAACGAGCGTCGATCCCGCCTCCTCCAATGCTCAATCCCAACAATCCTCATATTCACCCCAAAAGGCCGGTAACGCACTTGTAACGCCTCTGGTGTTCCAGGTGTCCATGGGCGACGCTGATTGCTTACCATCAGAGGCCTTAGTATGAGTTTCATTTACGTTTAAAGTATTCGTAACGAGTTCGCGTTCGGCACTCTGATTGGCCGGCGCCAATGAAGCAACCAATCGGAGCGCCGAACGCGAACTCGTTACGATTACTTTAAACGTAAAACAAACTCGTACTAAGGCCTCAGGTGATCCGTCTGCTCGTTTACCGGCTTATGCCCTAAAATAATCTATATCTACTAATATTATAAAGCTGAAGAGTTTGTTTGTTTGTTTGAACGCGCTAATCTCCGTAACTACAAGTCTGATTTGAATAATTCTTTTTGTGTTGGAAAGTCCATTTATCGAGGATGGCTATAGGCTATAAAACATCTCGCTACGACCAAATAGGAGCCGAGCAGAGCGGGTGAAACTGCGCGCAAGTGGCTAGTTCTTTCAAGCTACACTAAGCTAAGCTACGTTTAACAAAAACGACTTTAACCCTCCTTTTTTGAAGTCAGTCATTTACATAACATAACATAACATCACGCCTTTTATCCCCGAAGGGGTAGGCAGAGGTGCACACAGAAGTAACACCCACTTTTCACTATTTATGTTATGAGTCTCATGTAATAGGGGGTGAGCCTATTGCCATATACCGGGCACATTTCCAGACTCCGTGCTACTACTGAGATTTTTTTTAAAACCCAGTAATACTTTGCCCGACCCGGGAATCGAACCCGAGACCCCTTGCCCGGTAGTCGCACTCGCGACCACTCGGCCAACGAGGCAGTCATTTATGATATACGAAAACCTGCTGCTAATTGTAACAAACACTTTTCTGTAAACCGCATCATAATCGGTTCAGCCAACCGCGTGATAACCACGCACAAACATACAGACATACATACATATGCATATCTTTCTTTTTTGAAATCGATTAAACATGCTGTGGTCTTTTACGTCGTAACGGTATTTTTTTTTAAGGGGGGAAAATCATTGAATGACTGCTCCCGCCTGGGTGAGGCGGGAGGGAGTGTCAGACTCTTATTGACTAAAAACCACCCCATTCCTACTCCTGCACTTCGACCCGGAGACCCGGTAACCTGTTAGGTTCTTCGCGGCTCCGTATCGGCATCAGCCCTATTGGGCCCCATCCGTGGTGGTCTGATGGCTCTTTGAGTTGTGCGCTCGGAACGCTCCGTACGCTCTGAGTCGCAACGGTATGGTACCTATCACCATCAACATGTACTAATGGACATGCCTTAGAGATGAGAATTGTGGCACTCCGAAAGAAAGAGAGGAAACGAAGTGTCGGTCTTACTTTATCTCTCTCAAAATAGTACCGTAGTTAAGACGTTATGAGCGAGAAAGAGATAGCGCTAGACCAAAAGCATATGCCATCTCTCTCACTCTTTTGAAATCAAAAAATTACTTCAGATTATACGCGTAGGCATTTTACGGCATGTCTATTATTAGTATATGTCGATGCCTATGACTATATGGGTCTGATAATAGTTAGGAGCCTGGAGATAATAAAATAAAACACAGATATTTAACATCAAGATATTTATTTAATGAAGATAGAAGTGCAATAGAATTATATAATTAACATTATATTAATATATTTTTATATCTCAGCATAGGTATATTTTATTATAGATCTAGACTTGGGAATAAAAAAACAGAGACACTAGGTAGCGATTTTATTCGTTTTATCGGACCGTCTATAACTTTAAAAATAATATTCCTTTTACAACAAATTACTCTCATTTTAAGTAACTAAATTGCCTTATAAACGACATAGTTACATTACCAATCAAGAAATGAAATAGACAAAACACTAGTGTCTGCTCCCAAGTGTATGTATAGTCAAAAGTCCACTGCCATTCCGTGAGTGATGTTCACACGGCAATGCGTGAGTAATTTACACTGATAAAATATGCGTGTGTGTGTGGGTATAAGCGCTGCAGCGCAACCGATAGTAGTCTTACGGTGGCACCGGAGTGGTGGTACGGTGACTTTTGACCTTTGACCGTACATCTGTAGCATAAATACAATGATAATATTTCTATGATATACGTCATACAATATTAAAAAAAATAGCTGTGACATGATTTCATTGATTAAAATGTAATTTAATTACATTATAACACCTCTATCATTTTATAAATAATTTTTAGTGGCACTATATTTAAGCGTGACTTAATTGTGTACTTGCCAACTAGTCAAATTCAATACATTTTTCGAACTGTCAAAAACGAGAGTATTCTATGAATTTTGTACGAGATTGTGTATTGTGACGTCACGATTTTTAGCGTCTAACGGCATACTTGTTTCTTAAAAATTTGCTGAAAATATACTAAAATTAAGTTGGTCATAAAATCAATTACATAAAGAAAGTGTGATTATGTTTTAATCTTTTATTGTATTGAATATTTTTGATTAAGGCCAGTACCCAATTCAGTGGCATTTTGACTAATTGAATAAGTATTATTCATTTGTTTCATATACAGAACACTATATATAAATATATTTTTATATTGGCAAACAATTTTTTTAAACAGTCAGACCAATGGACTCGTATGGACAGTTTTTTATGCATGGGCCGACGTTTGACCTAGCCTGATGGAAAGCGATGATGCGGTCTACGATGGAGCACGTCGTCTCATAAGCAACCTATTCACTCGGGCCTTCAAGACACCCAGGTTCTTTCACTTCAGATAAAATGAAAAGTATTACAGTACAGTTACCTAAAGTACTTGGTATGCAGGTAAGAGAATAAATCTTCTTTTTGATCTCAAGGAAGACGATGACACAGTGATGACAATTTTTTTTATATTAGACTGACCGACTTGAACTGACTGACGAATGGGCCGACCTTTCACCAGTATCTCGCCTGGTGGTAAGCGATGATGCGGACTACGATGAAGCAAGTCGTCCCGTAAGGAACCTATTCACTCAAGTCTTCCTAGGAATGTGCCGTAACCAGAGCCGTATTATCTCTAAGGCAAACTAAACACGTGGCCTTAGAGTCATGGGGCGCCTATGATTTGCTTTCCTAGGGCCCTTTAGGTTCAATCCGCCTCTGGCTACGGTCATACTCCTACGGGGCCAAGCCATGAGCTCTTACGGCGTATCCCTTATTACGACCAGGCTTAGGAGCTTCGGAGCAGCTAAATTATTCTATAACTATTAATTTGAAAGATCGAACTGAACTTGGTCTGTCATCATTGGTTATGAGAATAACCACGACCTGATGACAGGCGAGAATGCAATTGAGCTCACAACAAAAAATTGACAATAACAGAATAGACCAACAGGTCTATTAGGAGGACCCAGTGACCCTTATAGGTGCGAATTTAAAAAAAATAAAAAAAGAAAAATGGTGGTCATCAGGGAGGTTTTAGTTAGTCAAGATGCAAACACTCCCTAGTCTTCTCAAAAAGCAAGGTGTCTTTAGAAGGTTACCTTGGTCAAAAAAAAGACTGACTTAGTACAGAGACAATAGCTAAGGTTATTGACTGCTATTTAACGAAGCCAAAATTCTGTACCTGGCGTTCGGCTTAATAGTTAAGCAATCAATGGTCGTGATCTTTGTGGGTTGTGGTTGCCCGGAGGTTAAGACGCCCCGCTTCTCATACAAACCTACCAACGGCAAGTAACAATGTGACATTTTCCGAGTTATACCTCTATATACCTACTTTCTAAGATTATCTAGACACCACTGACAAACGATGAAGGAAAACATCGGGAGGAAACCTGGCCTTATAATTTCTAATTATAAGTTTGAAATCACCAACCCGCATTGAGCAAGCGTGGTGAATTAATGCTCAAACCTTCTCCGTGTGAGAAGAGGACTTTTTTATGCGACGAGCCCACCACAACCTCCCAAAACCGCTGCAACTCCTGTAAGCCAGGATCTACAGTAGATACAACCATGAAAACACCGGAACACTGAAGTCCGGCGCGTCCGAGGGACATGACTAACAGTCTTGGTTCCCGCAACGAAGTGAATCAAAAAATATTATAAGAGGATAAGAAAAAAAAGGATAGTTTCCACATCCCTCGCTGAATTACTGCAGGAGACAGAATGAATTAACTGCCTCGTTGACTGCCTCGTTGGCCGAGTGGTCGCAAGTGCCCGGCGGCAAGGGGTCTCGGGTTCGATTCCCGGGTCGGGCAAAGTATTACTGGGTTTTTAAAAAAAATCTCAGTAGTAGCACGGAGTCTGGAAATGTGCCCGGTATATGGCAATAGGCTCACCCCCTATTACATGGGACTCATAACATAAATTGTGAAAAGTGGGTGTTACTTCTATGTGCACCTCTGCCTACCCCTTCGGGGATAAAAGGCGTGATGTTATGTATGTACAGAATGAATTAAGCCTGAAGGTACAAAAAAGAGACTGTACAACTAGAGGTAGGTGAAGCCCAGTCGCCAAGCACCACGGAAATTTGGCAAAAAAGTGAGAAGAGGCTCTGCTCAGCAGTGGGTATCTATAGGCTGTTGATGATAACGATGACTGATCTTTGTACTGAACTAATCATTATTATCTTACCTGCATACCCAACGACGTTGAAAAGAGTAAGTACATAAATATACATTATACTTTTGCTAAATTAAAAGATACATTAACAAATTACCCAGACGGAGAACATCGAGAAAATTAGCTGCAACTGCCTCGAAGATAGACCTGGACTTCCATCAGTAGCCAGAAGTTAAGGAGTTTCTTACCGGTCCATATGAACATGTGTTTTGAAGGCGTGAATACAAACAAGACTGGATTTTATCAATAATGTATCTTGGCCAATTATCCTTCAGCAGTTTCCAAAGCTGTTCAGCTAATTCTACACGGATTTGTTGAATAGAAACTTATAATTTCGACCAGCCCTTCACGTATATCGGTTTTGGCATCGCTGGCGACCTCTTGACGAAATCGTCGCAGTTATACGACTTCACCATGATGTACTTTTCATATTTCTGCAACGCGTCCATATCATTGCGTCTAACCGCTTGGAGAATCTCCATAAAGTTGATGTTACTCCGATCGTTAAAGTTACCAATGTTTATCACTTTAGCAGACGCCATTTTTTAAAAAACTTAGGTTTTTATCGACGCGTGTTGGGTTTACAAGCGTGCGTCCCGAGCGGTGGTTTGAGGTAAACTGGACGATGCGGCGCGCGATCGATAATGTGGAGTGAGGGTGTCTCGCGCATGCGTGTCGTGTCTATGCTATAATAGCGACGACCTTTAAGGCTTGTTGTACAAGATGTTTGTTTTGACCTATTTTATTTATTGCAAGCCGGCTTGAATAGATTCTCAATGTGAAAATAGGTTTCCTGTGCCTGTTGTCACCAACCCCCCTTAATTTTAAGGAACTCCTAAGCTAAGATAAGGACTGAGGGGGAGGCCTATGTCCAGCAGTGGACCTCTTCTGACTGTTGAAGATCATGATGAAGTCAAAATAGGTGACATTCAAAGTCAAAGTCAAAGTCAAAGCATTTATTTCAATTAAACCATAGTTTGGTACTTTTGAAACGTCAACAAATACAAAATAAATAATAGTCTATCAGTCAGTCCGTCAGTGAAGCTAGGTGAAGTTAGGTGCTCATTCCAAAACGTAGATTCGAATGGAGAAGAACGAGCAAGAAACTCCATTCGTTACTCTTTTAAAAAAGTATGTTCTACAATGTCTCTGATACATATTTCAATACTGTACGCATATGTAAGAACAATGCAAAGACACGCTTGACGCATTATACTAATAACTTACTAAAATAAAAAAATCTTAAGTCTAACATGGTGCTCACATATGCATACTGACAATCCATAGAAATAGTGCTTCTATACAAGAAAAAGGAAACTCTTTGTTTCAATAAAGAAAGAAATGCTCGATGCCATATGGAAACTAGATTGTCTACATTAGAATTAAAGTATTAAATTATGTATTATATTACTTACTATTGGAATTTAACTACTGACTACATTTGAGTACTGTCCAGTGGAGCCGAACCAACATGCTGCCAAGCATTCTTATCTTCAAGATAATCTGTCAGTGTGTAGTAAGCTTGATTACATAATTCGCGCTTAATATGTGTTTTAAATTTACTTTCCTTGAGATCTAGTACGCTAGTATGCATTTAACGAACTTTTAGTTTTAATAGTACAAGTAAGTACTATGTCACACTAAGTAACTCTTAGTTATGAAATGGTTTAGGGGGTGCTTTGTGCAAATGGCTATTAGATTAAATTTAATAAAAAATTTCAGCTTTCAGATCGCATTGTCAAACGAAGCGTAGCATTCTTAGCAAGCTAAGGAGTGGAATTCTTTGCCAGAGTCTGTATTTCCTGAAGGGTATAACCTGGGTGTCTTCAAGGCCCGAGTGAATAGGTTGCTTATGGGACGACGTCCTCCATCGGAGACCGCATAATCGTTTACCACAGAGGTCAAACGACCGCCAAATATAAAAAAAAGCTGCTACGCCGTAGTTGGGTTGTTGTCTGTACTGTGAACATGCGACCTGACGAAGGTCGCATGGTGCTGCTGTATGAAGGTCGCTTGTCGCTTCCAACCTCGTGATGTCTAGTCATGGGGGGGGGGGGTTCTGTAGGAGGCAGTGGACTGTACGTGGCTGTACGTATAGCTAGAGAAAAAATATTGAAAAATTATGTTTGAACATTGATCTGAATATTGTTTTTTTTAATCATTTTGAAATAGATCAAGTAAGTGTTGTGTGTCGTGGTGGTCCGGAGGTTTAAGATGCCCGTTTCTCATGCGTGAGGGTGTGGGTTCGAAACCTACCAACGGCTAGTACAAATGTGATTTGTTGTTGACGTTTCAAAAGTACCACGTATTAAGTTTAATTGAAATAAATGCTTTGAATTTGACTTTGTGAGTTTTCCCGAGTTATATGTACTTTCTAAGAGTATTTAGACACCACTGACAAACGGTGAAGGAAAACATCGTGAGGAAACCTGAGCTTATAATTTCTAATTATAAGTCTGTAATCGCCAACCGCATTGAGCAAGCGTGGTGATTAATGCTCAAACCTTCTCCGTGTGTTAAAAGGCTTTGCTCAGAAGTGGACACATATAGGCTATTTATGATGATGATTAGATCAACTATTTGTGTTATGTTTGTTTTTTTTTATTCTGAGAAGTATTAGGGTATTTAGGTCACAAAGAGGCGCAAAATGAAATTCTACTGACTTAAAAAAAAATTGGAGGAGGTTCTTAATTCGACTGTATTTTTTCTTTTTTATGTTTGTTACTCGATTTCTCGAAGACGCCTGGATTGATTTCAAAAATGAAATTGACGGCATTTGGTCACAGGTATAATCATTTACTATTAAATTAAGCAGAAGTGTTTGTTTTTTTTTTGTTTGTTTGAACGCGCTAATCACCGTAACTACAAGTCTGATTTCAATAATTCTTTTTGTGTTGTATAGTGCATTTATTGAGGATGGTTATAGGCTATAAAATATCACGCTACGACCAATACGAGCTGAGCAGAGCGTGTGAAACCGCGCGGAAGTAGCTAGTCCATAATAAAATTGCAAACAGCTTAATAATGTTAGGTATCTATTAAGGTTTTAATGAATAATTTTGTTTAAACTTGTGGCACCGACTTGTCACCTGTGTAATCTATATGTAAGTACGTATGACCAATAACTCAGTAGTAGCACGGAGTCTGGAATTGTGCCCGGTATGTATACGGCAATAGGCTCACCCCCTATTACATGGGACTCATAACATAAAAATACTGAAATATGGGAGTTACATTGTAGTGGCATTAAGTGCCGTAATGTGCACCTCTGCCTACCCCTTCGGGGGTTAAAAGGCATGATGTTATGTTATTGTGGCGACACGTGGTACATGTTAATGGATGACGTCACAAGTTTACATGCGAATTAAGACGGATAGTCCCAACGAACAACTGTTGGGCAGAAAGCCAGGCACGATCACCTCGCCTGGTCGGAGGATCCTCCTTTTCCGATCTTAGGGAACTTTACTCTCTGTTCCCTAAATTATACTTACCTTAATACTTACAAAATTGCCACTTTGGTCAAGTGACTGAAATACGACTGCTCCTAGTTCTTGTGCAGGCTGAAAGCGAAACTCTTCACAATACGCAGACAGGTGATAGTAAAAAAAGGTAAAACACGAGTTTTATTTAAAAAAAAAAGACTAAGCCCCCTGATCTTGTCGCGGAGAACCTAACGGGTTACCGGGGCTCCGGCTCGACGTGCAGGAGGAGGAACGGGGTGGTGTTTAGTCAGTAAGAGTCTGACACTCCTTCCGGCCTCACCCAGGCGGGAGCAGTCATTCGATGATTTTCCCTCTTTAAAAAAATAGGCCCCCTGATCTTGCATGAATAACATGAAAAGAAGAACTATTAATATACAAGGTGTTGTTTTAAAGTTGCGTCATTTTCTAGGAGGTAACTCGGATATCGATTCTGAGTCCGAATCAATAAAAAAAATTGTAGGTAAATATTTTCATTTTTCTGTAAATTACGGAAATCCGTAAGTGCGAACTACACGCCGGCGCCTTGTAACTAGCTTTATAACGCGGCTTAACACACACAAACTGAAACACGTAATTGATATTTTACTTACAGTGTTGATGAGTACCTACAAGATAAATCCATCTAGCAAATAATTAACGCACACCTACTCATTTATACTTAGGTTATGAATTTATTGTATAGTAATATTATATAGTATTGAATATAAGAATTAATATTGACATAAATGTAAGGTGACTGTGAACTGATATTTGTAGTGTTCATAGATTTCTCTGTTTGACATTATTAATTATATATATTGTTATCATTTAGTCCATTTATATTGTTTTTCTCACTAATGAAATTAAATCTGACATTATCTTAATTGCATGCCGACAGGCGAAACATAGCGCACTATTATTATATATGCTTCATCCTGTATTATGTACTTATTACCTATGTTTGCAATAAATAACTTTGACTTTGACTTTGAATATTTTTCCTAATTCCATAAAACTCCGATAAGAAACATTGCTGTCGCTTATTCTGAAATACTGTCGAACTTAAACGATTTATTATAGCCGTATTTTTAACTATTGGCCCGAAATTTTCTCTTACATTGAACCTTTATGACTTCTGTGACATGCCCCCGAGAAATGACACGGTTTCGAACTACACCTTGTATAATTGTATTTTGTTTTTCCATTTTCGGTAGCGTTTTGTTTATTTATATTCTGTATGTGCTTAAATATTTTCGAAATTCTCAATTCAGTAATTAAATTATGGAAGTCAAGGGGGCTTAGGTAGGTACTCTTGAATCCCATTCCGATCGGTCGACATTGGTATTGTGAAACTTCGTACTCTTGAGTTGCAACACTAGCGCCCATTGCATCCGTATTGCTTGGATATTGAATGAACTAAATGGTATTGAGTTTGTCTTTATATTCCGTACTCTGAATGCTATTGTAACAGCTACGATTGTGGTTGTATAGTGTTGACATTAAATAATTATTGAGATTTTATTAGATTGAAATTGCATTGACATGGAGATTGCAGTTTCAAGAGCACCAAGATCAAGAATAGTGTAGGTACGAACGAACGCAGTCCACAGTGACTGGTCAGCACCAGACTGTATTAAATTTCTTGTCCTCAAGGTTATTTTCTTTTCTTTCTCCTTGACTGAATACTGGTGTTACTTTGTTGTCACATAATTGAACCAACGAAACAATGTAACCAAGAATATTGTATTGTAAACCTGATTGAAAAGAGTAACCTATGGAATTTCTTGCTCGTTCTTCTACATAGGAATCTACACCTTGGAATAAGCAAATAGAGGACTGACCGACAGGCTGTCATTTTTCTAATATTTCAATATTTTGTTTTGACTTCTTCTCTTCTAATTGAATAATCTTCCTGGTCTAATTGAAGTAAATGATTTTGACTTTGACTTTTAATTCTGTCATTAGATTCGCCTGTGTATAAAAAAATGGATCAATAACATAACCATGTCACACTAGGATTGTCTCCTGTGTAGTGTGTCCGTTTACAAACATACAAGTTCCCATACACATTACACACAGACACGGAACTACAATCTGTGGATCACACGGGGAAATTGCATAACTTGATTCCCCCTAGTCCTTTCCATCATCGTACCACAAGACAATCGGCGAAGCGTCACCGATTCATGGTAGATGTCCCACCCACACGCACGAAGCGCTTCGCATCAAGCTTCCTTGTGTGTACTGCTAAGGAGTGGAATTTTTTTACCCGGGTCTGTATTTCCTGAAGGGTATAACCTGGGTGTCTTCAAGGCCCGAGTGAATAGGTGGCTTATGGGACGACGTGCTCCGTCGTTGACGGCATCATAGCTTACCATCAGGCGAGATAGTGGTCAAACGTCAGTCCCATCTACCAAAAAAAAAACACAAAGAGTTGTGTTGGGGTAATCGAACCCTCAACACGTTTTACAGTTGAAGGTGCTATTTTATAGCCCAGCTACGAATATAAATTCACTTCTATCTGTTTAAACAGATAAATAGATATGAGGTTTTGGGAAGAGAAATAAAATACAAAAAATCACATTTAGACATTTATATTGGAATATAATCATATAATGAAAGTTACACATGATTATAATAATGATTACACAGATAATTATGTACAGTTACTTAAAAACTTAAAATAAATATAAGCACATTGTCCTATTATAAACATAATTTCATTTAGCTACAGTGATTTAGGATGGAACTAAATACAAAGACGTTGAAGAAAAGGCGAGCACAGTCTCTTAAAACAACGACTGTGGCACCTGGCTACTATAAACTTACACGCAGAACATACACATTGACACGAAGGACAAAGTCTGTTAACTGTCATGTACTAAGTCTGTTAACGTGGTAATCCATTACACACGCACACTTAAATAACCCACTGATGTTTTGGTACTTCAATCACTTCTAAGTGGCATAATGTCCGCCCTTTTTTTAACGTGCGTGGCTAAATATAATCACGTTTAAATTGTACAAAACTGAGGACCCGAAACGTTACCGTGTTCGACAGTCTAATTGATTCATTGAAGCAGGCCACAGAGGGCTTACTCTTGAATTCAATTCCAATCGATTGACATAGATATTGTGTCGTATTGAGTTGCAACACTAGCGCCCATTGTACCCGTCATCATGATCATCATCATATCAGCCACAGGACGTGCACTGCTGAACATAGGCCTCCCCCAATGACTTCCAGATAGGTCGGTTGAAAGTGACCTGCATCTAGCGGCTCCCTGCGACCTTAATAAGGAACCTTTGCACCCGTATTGCTTGGATATTGAATGAACTAAATGATATTGAGTATTAGCTTGATATTGTGTGCTCTGAATGCTATTTGACTGCGATTGATGTTGTATAGTGTTGACATTGAATAATTATTGTGATTTTATTGGAATGAATTTGAATTGAGGTTGCGATTGGTTTAAGAGATCACCGAACACGGTAACGTTTCGATTTCCTAGGCTTAAACGGAACATAAACTCGTTAACCACTAACAAAACACTGTCCCATTTGTGAAATAAAGCTGAAATTACAAATACGGGGGTACTTACACACATTTGTACTCGGTGAAGTAAAATGTTAGCAAGCACCCATTGTATTTGCAACGACGGAGCTGGAAATATACACATTAATATAGTCCCAGTCCCGCATATTAAAAAAAAACATACAAACTTAATCAACTCATATAGTTGACAGTATAGACATCAAAATAATGCATAGAAATAGTACAGTAGGTACACATGACACAGTATCATAATTATTACCTTACAAAATCACGACATTTGCAGCCTATCTGACATTTGACAGTTAGATTACAATTGTCAATTTGGGGCTGACAATTCTAAACTTAAAGAATGAAATCGCAATTCGACAGCTTTTTTTAAGGAAAAACTGTCAATATACAAATTGATTCGTTCGATAAAATTTGTCAGCCCTCAGCCCTTGTATTGCAAATACGTGCCTTACTCTTAGTAGAAGAGTGAGACATTTATTAACAGGTAGGAACTTACACACAATCATATTATGTTGTATTTAATATGTATGCACGTAGGTTCCGATTTTACTTACAGTTGTAAGTAATGTTCCACAAGAAAGGGGTTACAATTACAATAAGGATGATGACCGAGTATCAAAATTAGACATCTATTTAGTCCGTCAGTTAGATAATGAATCTAAAAGACGGAGATTGGTGTAAAATGAGTCATCATCCCTTTTGTAAATACGGGTACTTTCATACATTAATGAACTCCTCAAATGTCTGTCGGCCCCGAATTTATTTACAAAGGTTACTTAATCTTAGTAAACCCCCTTTCTTGAATGGGCTGTCACATATACCTACGAGTACCGTTTAAACGGAACTTAATTTACTTACAATATTAACAAGTATCATTGCATTATGTCTTCTCTGTACATTCTGCAAATATTTTAACCTTACTTATTATACATTTCCGATGTAGTCATTCGCAACCTATCTGACATTTGACAGATGGCAGGCTACAAGTGGCGACATCTGAAATGGTTTTGACAGCAACTTTTCTTATAAACTATTGTATTATAGTACCCACTTAGGTTAGATGTTGCACATACACGAGGAATCGGAGCTTATAAAATAATAATAATTATTAAATAATTTTATGAATCATGCATTCTACAAAACAAATAGAATAGTACAATCTAACGAAGGGTTTGACATTAACTTTTAACCAGCTTGTCAAAAGTGAATGCCATTCCCTAGTCTGATTTAATCTGATCTGTCATATAGTTATGCCGTAAAAATATTAAAGAGGAACTGTATGCCGTAGGTTGTGGCGAACCAGAAACTTTAATTGATATTACATTCACTGTGGTTCGAGACAGACTTGTGTATATTGGCTAGTGACGACATGTCGCAAGGGTCGCCAAATGCTCATAGCCGATTGGTGGCCGCTGCGTCAAATCACGATACACAAGTATGTTCCTGACTTAAAAAGGTTGAAAAGACATCGTAATGTTAATGTAACTGGTGTAAACCGTATTAACATAAAATAAAATAAATAAAAAATAAAATAAATCGCTTAAGAGTTGATTAGTTGATTTGTATAGCATTCTTACGGATTATTTCGATGTTATAACGTGCAAATGAGCAGAGAGCCTGATGGTAAGCAAATATTGCTGGTCATAGATGGATATTTCCAAGATATAGATGTGGAAGGCGGAAGGAGTCCATGGTAACCTCACATGGCGATGGAACAGTTGGTATACCTACGTCGATTTAATTTGATTTTGTCACAGCTAAAACAATACATTATTTCTAATAGAACTGAACAAGGTGTTAATAAGAATCACATTATTTCTGCACGCTGACGTTGAGGCAAAATGGAAAGATCTAAATTGTTTATAACTTGACAAAGTATCTGTACCTTATTTTACGGATATCGACAATTTTTATTAGAATTTTGAATTCTTCAAAGAAAATACATTAATCACGTCTATATTTCTCAGGAATTATCTTAATGAGGATATTTTGGTAGTTTAAATACACGTCTCCAATTGAAAAATGTAGAAAAATATTATCTTAATGTTCCCCTTCACTTCCCACGGAACATTCATTCCAGTTTCAGCGTCCTAGGTCCAGTGTCACCTGTACGTTGTCTGTCAGTCAGTCAGTCAGTAACGGTAGAGTTTGATATATTTAGAAAATGTATGCAAAAGAGATAAAATTATATAACTTTGTTAACTCTAGAGTGGGGGCGCTATGAACATATTGCCGCCCGCGTACGAAAAAGCACCTCGATAGTCTTGCACTCTTTAGTAACTGCCTCTAGAGATTTGATGTTGTGAATGAGTTAGAGACCTGTGGTTAAGAACTTTAGTACCACCAGGTATCAGGGCGGCAAAAACCACGCGTCCACAGACGTATCGTAAAACGGCGCGCCCACTCTAGGATTAAGAGCAAAGCTATTATGAACTTTCAATTCAAAAGATCGTAGAGAACTCGATCGCGAGCTTGCCTTGTTATTGGCTGAGAGAATAATCTCTACAGGCGAGAGCGTGATCGAACTCATTTCAAAAGTTTGAATTACAGTTACAAAATAGCTAAGTTGATTACATAAATTTAGACGTGATAGATATAATTCCTTCAAAGATTATACTCGCTATTTATAGTTCTTATGACTTATTTGTCCAGCTGCAGTCAAGCGCATCCAATTCTATAAAAAAAATATATTGCTTTAGCTGTTATTGGTGATTTTGTAAAGTCGAGGTAGAAATTATCTGATGATAAGTTAAGCACACTTACACCTATCGGAGTTAAGTTGCAAGTACGAGGCCTGCCTTCTGAAAAGGAAGAAGGAGGAACCGATAACCTCATACGTCGATTCACAATTCAGGAGATGTTCCACGCCAGTTGAAATGTTATGAGGTCGTTTCATCCCTCGTTATGTTGTTATCTTTTTTTGGTTACCGGTGGTAGCAATATGTCTTCTTCCATTCTCTTCTATCACACGTCATCACATTACACTCTCTTTCATATCCTGTCTTTACTTCAACATCATTCCATTCATCCACTTTCAAAATCTCTTATATCACAGAAATGAGTAGCTTCATTGAAACTCTTACACATGCCCTCTGCTGACCGAAAGCCTCTTTTCACACGGAGAAGGTTCAAGCATTAATCACCATGCTCGCTCAATGTGGGTTAGCGATTACAAACTTATAATTATAAATCATAAGTCCAGGTTTGCTCACGATGTTATCCTTCACCGTTTGTCAGTGGTGTCTATAGATAATCTTAGAAAGTACATATAACTCGGAAAAAGTCACATTGATACTTGCCGTTGGTAGGTTTTGAATTCGGCCACAACGACGTAGCTTGTAACATTATAAAGTATTAATAAAAAGGACACAATGATATGTAATTACGCCCTTCAATTAATTTTTTTCTTCATAGTAGGTTTGTGGTGACAAGAGAGGTGTCTGTCACCACAAACCAAAACAATTTGAAGATTATCGAGGTGATTATATGATCCCCAAATTGCCACCCAACAATATTTCACCGAAATTGTTATTCGGGCGAAGTCGATTTGATGGGATGTCGACCTCTTAGGTCAATTGCGCAATAATTGAAATTGTAACGCTAAATGACATAGTCATGTTATATAGCGTGACTCTGGACACTAGACAGACACTGAAGGCAAGCTAGAACTAGAGCCAGAGTCAAGATAGTTGTTTATCATTGTCCACTGCGCAATATGGAACAATGATTTGTAATTTGGTCAATTGCATGGAACACGCTTACACATTTCACCGCGCATACACATTGCACACTTAGCAGATGCAGAGACATCGCATGCGTACACACTCGTACACAATGTGTACAGCGGCCACGTATCGCGTGGCATATCTGATGGCCAATTGCTTTAGTAAAGTAGAACCAAGGGATGAAACCTACTTTACTAATTGGTCGGCACATCGCACAAGTTATAACCGACTGCCTCAGGCTTTCAGATTGTATCGCACACCATCCAGCTCAGCATCAGCTAGATAAAGTGATCACCATTGTAATATTTTCTTAACATTGTAACTAATAACATCACTACTAGAACCACGTCAATAATATTGCCAAAAAAAAATTCTAAAAAAAAAACAATATTATTGCAGTAACTGAAGTAGTGACGTTATCACCACATTGCCACTGTTTGGTTATTATAGTCACCATCACAATACCATAGCCCTATTACTTACATTAGGACTATTATCGTACCAGTGACTATAGTTAAATTACCATCATCATAATCGTCATCACCACACTAATTTTTTTTAGTGTATTGAATATTTAAATATCCTAACACTATTATAACTCCCTTCACCATTACAATATTGCCTAATTTCTTAAAACGAAACAATATCATAATGATCAGAGTAACAATATTAATCACCACATTGCACCTGCTAACATTATTACTAATACCACTACAATAATGTTGTCTATAGCTCTCAAAAAATACAATATTATTGTAATAATTCAAGTAATAATGTTATCATTATACCAATATAGTCGTAAAGCTAACACAGTTACTTCATAGGTGATCGCATAAGGAAACTCGAAGTGAAATACTCCGTGCGAAACTACCTAGAAACGATGACGCCAGTTGTCATTTGGCATTGTGCTCGATTCTTCCTCCAATTCGACAATCTTCTCATCGGTTCTCAGTGTGTGGATGTTATGTGTTGCTAGGGCCAAAATTCGGCAGGGGTGGTAGTTGTAGTTGACCTGTCGACAATTTTGAGCACTAGCGCACCCAGGGACTGGGAACCGTGTGCTTGGGTGAAGGAGGGGAGGAAGTTGCCGTAATCCCCACAGTTGGTCGGCGGCTTGGGGTTCGTAGTAAGATCACCGATATATTTTAGGGAATGCTGCTGCCCATTCCTCGGTGGCTGGTCGCAGTTTTAGGACGTACCCGGGTCCAGTAAAGCGATGGCGCTTTGCCATTTGTCAGTTGTCATTCCTGAAAGGTGGTCATCAGAATTTTAAGGTCCTTGTCATTGGCAAGGAGGAATAGTTGTTCGACAAAGCTGATACCAGTCGACTCCTGGATATTGTATAGCCGCGTTATAGTTACAGCTTCCATCTGATAAATAATAATATTACTACCACCTCTACAATAATATCGAAAACCCAATATTATTGCAACAATTGAAGTAATATTATCACCACCACATTGCCACTGCTTTTTATTATAATGACCATCACGATTATATCGCCATCACGCACAAAAGTGGTGTTATTATCGCAATAGCAATTACAATGATGACATTTTGAAGGGAATAAGGTGTGATGCTCCCTAATTTTGGATATCGGAGGATCCGGTGGCTTCTAAATGTGGTCCATGTAGAGGTACCTATATTCCGCTTGCATGTTATGTTGTTAAGTTTGTAAATGTCCCTTCAACGTCTCACCGGCCTCTGGCACGGGTATTTGCAGGTCGTACAACGAGGAAACTCTTTCAGTGAATGGTATGCCTTCCACCATGAAATGATTGTTATCTCCTGATACTATTGTTATGCTCATCGCTAGATTAATGTTGCTCCAAGCTGATAAAAAGCAACATTAATTTAAACGATCACAGTAACAATATTATCACCACATTGCCACTGCTTTGTATTATAATCACCATCACAATAATATCGATCAAACACTAAAAATAGCGCTATTATCGTAACTGTGACTATACTGAATTAATCACCACTAAGCAGCAGCATGGTTGCCAATTTATAGATCACACAAAGAGTTGCTCAGTTCGGGAATCGAACTCGCTACACGTTGCGCGGCAGCCAGTTGCCCAGCCACTGCATCAACCGTGCAGTCATTTGTCATTTGGTATTTTGCACAATTCTTCCTCCAGTTTGACAATCTTCTCGTCGGCTCTCAGAGCACGGATGTTGTGTGTTACCAGAGCTTGACGATCGCAGTTAGGTCACCAGTATATTTTAGGGAATGCTGCTGCCCATTCCTTGGTGGCTGGTCGCAGTTTTAGGACGTACCCGGGTCCAATAAACCAATGGCGCTTTGTCAGTTGTCATTCCTGAAAGGTGGTCATCAGAATTTTAAGGTCCTTGTCATTGGCAAGGAGGAATAGTTGTTCGACAAAGTTGTTACCAGTCGACTCCTGGATATTGTATAGCCGCGTATATAGTAATATTATCACCACCACATTGTCACTGCTTCTTATTATAATCACCATCACGATTATATCGCCATCACGCACAAAACTGGTGTTATTATCGTAATAGCAATTACAATGATGACATTTTGTAGGGAATAAGGTGTGATGCTCCCTAATTTTGGATATCGGAGGATCCGGTGGCTTCTAAATGTGGTCCATGTAGAGGTACCTATATTCCGCTTGCGTGTTATGTTGTTAAGTTTGTAAGTGTCCCTTCAACGTCTCACCGGCCTCTGGCACAGGTATTTGCAGGCCGTACAACGAGGAAACTCTTTCAGTGAATGGTATGCCTTCCACCATGAAATGATTGTTATCTCCTGATACTATTGTTATGCTCATCGCTAGATTAATGTTGCTCCAAGCTGATAAAAAGCAACATTAATTTAAACGATCACAGTAACAATATTATCACCACATTGCCACTGCTTTGTATTATAATCACCATCACAATAATATCGATCAAACACTAAAAATAGCGCTATTATCGTAACTGTGACTATACTGAATTAATCACCACTAAGCAGCAGCATGGTTGCCAATTTATGGATCACACAAAGAGTTGCTCAGTGCGGAAATCGAACTCGCTACACGTTGCGCGGCAGCCAGTTGCCCAGCCACTGCATCAACCGTGCAGTCATTTGTCATTTGGTATTTTGCACAATTCTTCCTCCAGTTTGACAATCTTCTCGTTGGCTCTCAGAGCACGGATGTTGTGTGTTACCAGAGCTTGACGATCGCAGTTAGGTCACCGGTATATTTTAGGGAATGCTGCTGCCCATTCCTTGGTGGCTGGTCGCAGTTTTAGGACGTACCCGGGTCCAATAAGCCAATGGCGCTTTGCCAGTTGTCAGTTGTCATTCCTGAAAGGTGGTCATCAGAATTTTAAGGTCCTTGTCATTGGCAAGGAGGAATAGTTGTTCGACAAAGTTGTTACCAGTCGACTCCTGGATATTGTATAGCCGCGTTATAGTTACAGCTTCCATCTGATAAATAATAATATTACTACCAACTCTACAATAACAACGAAAACCCAATATTATTGCAACAATTGAAGTAATATTATCACCACCACATTGCCACTGCTTTTTATTATAATGACCATCACGATTATATCGCCATCACGCACAAAACTGGTGTTATTATCGTAATAGCAATTACAATGATGACATTTTGTAGAGAATAAGGTGTTATGCTCCCTAATTTTGGACATCGGAGGATCCGGTGGTTTCTAAATGTGGTCCATGTATATTCCGCTTGCGTGTTATGTTGTTAAGTTTGTAAATGTCCCTTCAATGTCTCACCGGCCTCTGGCGCGGGTATTTGCAGGTCGTACAACGAGGAAACTCTTTCAGTGAATGGTATGCCTTCCACCATGAAATGATTATTATCTCCTGATACTATTGTTATGCTCATCGCTACATTAATGTTGCCCCATCCTGATAAAAAGCAACATTAATTTAAACGATCACAGTAACAATATTATCACCACATTGCCGCTGTTAGATAATTATAATCACCACCACAATAATATCGATCAAACACTAAAAATAGCGCTATTATCGTAACTGTGACTATACTGAATTAATCACCACTAAGCAGCAGCATGGTTGCCAATTTATGGATCACCCAAACAGTTGCTCAGTGCGGGAATCGAACTCGCTACACGTTGCGCGGCAGCCAGTTGCCCAGCCACTGCATCAACCGTGCAGTCATTTGTCATTTGGTATTTTGCACAATTCTTCCTCCAGTTTGACAATCTTCTCGTCGGCTCTCAGAGCACGGTTGTTGTGTGTTGCCAGAGCTTGACGATCGCAGTTAGATCACCGGTATATTTTAGGGAATGCTGCTGCCCATTCCTCGGTGGCTGGTCGCAGTTTTGGGACGTACCCGGGTCCAGTAAAGCGATGGCGCTTTGTCAGTTGTCAGTTGTCATTCCTGAAAGGTGGTCATCAGAATTTTAAGGTCCTTGTCATTGGCAAGGAGGAATAGTTGTTCGACAAAGTTGTTACCAGTCGACTCCTGGATATTGTATAGCCGCGTTATAGTTACAGCTTCCATCTGATAAATAATAATATTACTACCAACTCTACAATAATAACGAAAACCCAATATTATTGCAACAATTGAAGTAATATTATCACCACCACATTGCCACTGCTTTTTATTATAATCACCATCACGATTATATCGCCATCACGCACAAAACTGGTGTTATTATCGTAATAGCAATTACAATGATGACATTTTGTAGAGAATAAGGTGTTATGCTCCCTAATTTTGGATATCGGAGGATCCGGTGGTTTCTAAATGTGGTCCATGTATATTCCGCTTGCGTGTTATGTTGTTAAGTTTGTAAATGTCCCTTCAACGTCTCACCGGCCTCTGGCGCGGGTATTTGCAGGTCGTACAACGAGGAAACTCTTTCAGTGAATGGTATGCCTTCCACCATCAAATGATTATTATCTCCTGATACTATTGTTATGCTCATCGCTACATTAATGTTGCCCCATCCTGATAAAAAGCAACATTAATTTAAACGATTACAGTAACAATATTATCACCACATTGCCGCTGTTAGATAATTATAATCACCACCACAATAATATCGATTAAACACTAAAAATAGCGCTATTATCGTAACTGCGACTATAGTGAATAAATCACCACTAAGCAGCAGCATGGTTGCCAATTTATGGATCACACAAAGAGTTGCTCAGTGCGGAAATCGAACTCGCTACACGTTGCGCGGCAGCCAGTTGCCCAGCCACTGCATCAACCGTGCAGTCATTTGTCATTTGGTATTTTTCACAATTCTTCCTCCAGTTGGTCAATCTTCTCGTCGGCTCTCAGAGCACGGATGTTGTGTGTTACCAGAGCTTGACGATCGCAGTTAGGTCACCGGTATATTTTAGGGAATGCTGCTGCCCATTCCTCGGTGGCTGGTCGCAGTTTTGGGACGTACCCGGGTCCAGTAAAGCGATGGCGCTTTGCCAGTTGTCAGTTGTCATTCCTGAAAGGTGGTCATCAGAATTTTAAGGTTCTTGTCATTGGCAAGGTTGATACCAGTCGACTCCTGGATATTGTATAGCCGCGTGTATAGTAATATTATCACCACCACATTGCCACTGCTTTTTATTATAATCACCATCACGATTATATCGCCATCACGCACAAAACTGGTGTTATTATCGTAATAGTAATTACAATGATGACATTTTGTAGGGAATAAGATGTGATGCTCCCTAATTTTGGATATCGGAGGATCCGAGGGGTTCTAAATGTGGTCCATGTATATTTCGCTTGCGTGTTACGTTGTTAAGTTTGTAAATGTCCCTTCAATGTCTCACCGGCCTCTGGCGCGGGTAATTGCAAGTCGTTCAACGAGGAAACTCTTTCAATGAATGGTATGCCTTCCACCATGAAATGATTATTATCTCCTGATACTATTGTTATGCTCATCGCTACATTAATGTTGCCCCATCCTGATAAAAAGCAACATTAATTTAAACGATCACAGTAACAATATTATCACCACATTGCCGCTGTTAGATAATTATAATCACCACCACAATAATATCGATTAAACACTAAAAATAGCGCTATTATCGTAACTGCGACTATAGTGAATAAATCACCACTAAGCAGCAGCATGGTTGCCAATTTATGGATCACACAAAGAGTTGCTCAGTGCGGAAATCGAACTCGCTACACGTTGCGCGGCAGCCAGTTGCCCAGCCACTGCATCAACCGTGCAGTCATTTGTCATTTGGTATTTTTCACAATTCTTCCTCCAGTTGGTCAATCTTCTCGTCGGCTCTCAGAGCACGGATGTTGTGTGTTACCAGAGCTTGACGATCGCAGTTAGGTCACCGGTATATTTTAGGGAATGCTGCTGCCCATTCCTCGGTGGCTGGTCGCAGTTTTGGGACGTACCCGGGTCCAGTAAAGCGATGGCGCTTTGCCAGTTGTCAGTTGTCATTCCTGAAAGGTGGTCATCAGAATTTTAAGGTTCTTGTGATTGGCAAGGTTGATACCAGTCGACTCCTGGATATTGTATAGCCGCGTGTATAGTAATATTATCACCACCACATTGCCACTGCTTTTTATTATAATCACCATCACGATTATATCGCCATCACGCACAAAACTGGTGTTATTATCGTAATAGTAATTACAATGATGACATTTTGTAGGGAATAAGATGTGATGCTCCCTAATTTTGGATATCGGAGGATCCGAGGGGTTCTAAATGTGGTCCATGTATATTTCGCTTGCGTGTTACGTTGTTAAGTTTGTAAATGTCCCTTCAATGTCTCACCGGCCTCTGGCGCGGGTAATTGCAAGTCGTTCAACGAGGAAACTCTTTCAGTGAATGGTATGCCTTCCACCATGAAATGATTATTATCTCCTGATACTATTGTTATGCTCATCGCTACATTAATGTTGCCCCATCCTGATAAAAAGCAACATTAATTTAAACGATCACAGTAACAATATTATCACCACATTGCCGCTGTTAGATAATTATAATCACCACCACAATAATATCGATTAAACACTAAAAATAGCGCTATTATCGTAACTGCGACTATAGTGAATAAATCACCACTAAGCAGCAGCATGGTTGCCAATTTATGGATCACACAAAGAGTTGCTCAGTGCGGAAATCGAACTCACTACACGTTGCGCGGCAGCCAGTTGCCCAGCCACTGCATCAACCGTGCAGTCATTTGTCATTTGGTATTTTTCACAATTCTTCCTCCAGTTGGTCAATCTTCTCGTCAGCTCTCAGAGCACGGATGTTGTGTGTTACCAGAGCTTGACGATCGCAGTTAGATCACCGGTATATTTTAGGGAATGCTGCTGCCCATTCCTCGGTGGCTGGTCGCAGTTTTAGGACGTACCCGGGTCCAATAAACCAATGGCGCTTTGCCAGTTGTCAGTTGTCATTCCTGAAAGGTGGTCATCAGAATTTTAAGGTCCTTGTCATTGGCAAGGAGGAATAGTTGTTTGACAAAGTTGATACCAGTCGACTCCTGGATATTGTATAGCCGCGTTATAGTTACAGCTTCCATCTGATAAATAATAATATTACTAGCAACTCTACAATAATAACGAAAACCCAATATTATTGCAACAATTGAAGTAATATTATCACCACCACATTGCCACTGCTTTTTATTATAATGACCATCACGATTATATCGCCATCACGCACAAAACTGGTGTTATTATCGTAATAGCAATTACAATGATGACATTTTGTAGAGAATAAGGTGTTATGCTCCCTAATTTTGGACATCGGAGGATCCGGTGGTTTCTAAATGTGGTCCATGTATATTCCGCTTGCGTGTTATGTTGTTAAGTTTGTAAATGTCCCTTCAACGTCTCACCGGCCTCTGGCGCGGGTATTTGCAGGTCGTACAACGAGGAAACTCTTTCAGTGAATGGTATGCCTTCCACCATGAAATGATTATTATCTCCTGATACTATTGTTATGCTCATCGCTACATTAATGTTGCCCCATCCTGATAAAAAGCAACATTAATTTAAACGATCACAGTAACAATATTATCACCACATTGCCGCTGTTAGATAATTATAATCACCACCACAATAATATCGATTAAACACTAAAAATAGCGCTATTATCGTAACTGCGACTATAGTGAATAAATCACCACTAAGCAGCAGCATGGTTGCCAATTTATGGATCACACAAAGAGTTGCTCAGTGCGGAAATCGAACTCGCTACACGTTGCGCGGCAGCCAGTTGCCCAGCCACTGCATCAACCGTGCAGTCATTTGTCATTTGGTATTTTTCACAATTCTTCCTCCAGTTGGTCAATCTTCTCGTCAGCTCTCAGAGCACGGATGTTGTGTGTTACCAGAGCTTGACGATCGCAGTTAGGTCACCGGTATATTTTAGGGAATGCTGCTGCCCATTCCTCGGTGGCTGGTCGCAGTTTTGGGACGTACCCGGGTCCAGTAAAGCGATGGCGCTTTGCCAGTTGTCAGTTGTCATTCCTGAAAGGTGGTCATCAGAATTTTAAGGTTCTTGTCATTGGCAAGGTTGATACCAGTCGACTCCTGGATATTGTATAGCCGCGTGTATAGTAATATTATCACCACCACATTGCCACTGCTTTTTATTATAATCACCATCACGATTATATCGCCATCACGCACAAAACTGGTGTTATTATCGTAATAGTAATTACAATGATGACATTTTGTAGGGAATAAGATGTGATGCTCCCTAATTTTGGATATCGGAGGATCCGAGGGGTTCTAAATGTGGTCCATGTATATTTCGCTTGCGTGTTACGTTGTTAAGTTTGTAAATGTCCCTTCAATGTCTCACCGGCCTCTGGCGCGGGTAATTGCAAGTCGTTCAACGAGGAAACTCTTTCAGTGAATGGTATGCCTTCCACCATGAAATGATTATTATCTCCTGATACTATTGTTATGCTCATCGCTACATTAATGTTGCCCCATCCTGATAAAAAGCAACATTAATTTAAACGATCACAGTAACAATATTATCACCACATTGCCACTGCTTTGTATTATAATCACCATCACAATAATATCGATCAAACACTAAAAATAGCGCTATTATCGTAACTGTGACTATATTGAATTAAACGCCACTAAGCAGCTGGTTACTACTACTATCAATACGTCAATAATATTGCCAAAAAAAAATAAAAAAAAACAATATTATTGCAGTAACGAAGTAATATTGTTATCACCAAATTGCCACTATTAGTTTTGTTATAAACACAATTATTATTTAGTTTGCATCTGTGACTTAAGTCGTCAAGTTTGTAAAATCCGCTTAAATGTGTCTCTTACCAATATTGGTGCGAATATCGTATGAATTGATGGCGCTTTGCCATTTATCTGGTAGTACGATAGTCATATAGGTCGATAAAAAAATATTACAAACAACCTACAATAATATTGCCATAAGCATAATAACAATATTATTGCAATAATTGAAGTAACATTGTTATCACCACATTGCCACTGTTGGTTATTAAAATCACTATCACAACAATATCATCATAAAGATGAGGAACATACGCTATTATCGTAATAGTGACTATAGTGAAGTCATAGCCGTAAAGCCGCTGGTTATATTACTGTCGACGCGTCAATAATGTTGCCAAAAAAATATAAAATAACAACATTATTGCAGTGATGCAGTAATACAGTTATCACCATAATGCCACACATATTAAATCTTTTATATCATTAAATTAAGATGTTACGTTGCTCCAGTTGTAACTGGCGTTGCCAGGTTGGGTGTTGTGATATTGTATAGATTCAAGGTCAGATTTATACTTAATCATATCATTTTTAATGCATAGAAGTGACAATAAAATTGTATTTTAGTCACTTTAACATTTTTTATCACCATCTGCACTGCAACAGTGCCAATAACAATCATTTTGCCACTTCTTATCACATTTTACATTTTAACTCCATTCTTCTCTATCATAATCACGCAAGACATTAACAACGTTTCTTACATACATCATCCATGTTTTCTTATATCTCTCATTCATCCACAAACAAATTCATCTTTTTGTTCTATTACATAATTCATCTCATCATAATATTGCCACCACCGGGCTCAATTTAGTATAACTGCAGTGCCACCTTGTCAACATTATTATGATTAATACCGTATTTTCAACTCCACACAACGTACTCTCAAAGCGATTGTATTTAAAATGCTTTCTTTAATTATTGCTATTATAACGCGAATCATATCGTTAGTGAAATCTTTCAACATTTGATAACACTATTACTATTACCAGCGTAATTATATTGCACAAATTATAACGAAAATGCAATACAATTACAGTAGCCGCAGTAACCATATTATCACCACATGGTCACTGTTACTTGTCATAATCACCACACCATAATATCTCCATAAAACAGTACCAAACTGGAGTTATTATCACAATAGTGATTATAGTAACATTATCCCCACATTGCGCCCGATAGCAATAATAACTGTCTCGTTACTGAAGCGATAAAGATTTTAAATACTTAACTTGACTAAGGGACTTTGCACTCTTATGTTTGTACAGCACATCAAACTTGTTTACGAATCAAAAAACGTAGATTGACACTTTGTCGTGGCAAAATGTTGGTTACAATTTTCACGTCAGAATCGTTTCGCGATTCGTAAATAAGTTTGAAGAGTTAAGCATAGGATTGTCAAGTCTCTAGCAGCAACAGCAATCGTTATTTTAGAAACTAAACAAAATTGTAAAGAAAAAAATTCATTTATTAATGCTATAACGATTTATTAATTTATAGATACAGAATTTGGATAAGAGGATAGATTCCCACTTATACTTTTTTAAATGGAGGATTTTGTGCACTGTATGCAGTGTTACGGACTAATCTAATCTACTACTAACATCGACATAAACGGCTGGTAATCTGGTATAGTCGCCCGCTGACACCTCGGAGTTTGTGACCGGAGTATTCCCCTGGATCACCGATTGCCCAATCTAACCGACTGATCACCACGACTGTCGCAAATTTTCTGTACACTACAAATGGTGAAGCAGTTGAATATGCGCATGAATAGCGGAGAAAGTCGAGTACGACTCACATTTAATGGAATTTGTGAGTTAGGGACTTCCTAATCCACCGTTGGTGTCGCGGAGAACCTAACGGGTAACCGGGGCTCCGGCTCGACGTGCAGGAGAAGGAACGGGGTGGTTTTTAGTCAGTAAGAGTCTGACACTCCCTCCCGCCTCACCCAGGCGGGAGAAGTCATTCGATGATTTTCCCCCCTTAAAAAAAAAAAAAAAATCCACCGTTGGTACGCATGAGCCTCAGCGCACAAACGATGAAGTCGTTAGTAGAGGAGAGAGTCTTCTACTCACAAACACCATCAACCCAGGGCCCGAAATTGACGAAGTTTGTGAGTGACGAACTTCTCTTGTTCGCTGTTGAAGACATGACCTTAATTTAAGCGACAGACTACCACAGTCAACCTATTGTGTTCCCACGCGACAAAAAACTCCAAAAGTGCTCCACTCACCCAAGAATGTGTGAGTGGGGGACTCCTCAAGTTCTTCCATTATATCAACCCTAGTCATAGAGAGCTAGAAACAACCACCAATCTTGTTAATCTCAGCACAGATGGTTGTCCAAATCCACCGCTCACTTTTGATGGAGTTTGTGAACGGAGGATTTCTCTAGTTCTTCTATTGTGTGGGGTAACTCAGCTACATCGTGTGTGTACAACAGAAGTGGCAGCTAAAGTCCCTCGCTCCAAGTTTGACGGAGTTTGGTAGCGGGGGTCTATAGCCGACCACTAACTATGTGTACACACCCAATGTGACTGTTACAGGCCTATCCTCACATTTGATAGAGATCGTGAGGTTTGATAGAGACGACCCCAGACAACCACTAATCGTGTGCGTACACGAAAATGGATTCTAAAGTCCCCCCCTCTCTACTTTGACGGAGTTTGCGAGTGGAGGACTTTTCTAGTCTACCGTCGTAGGGTTTACGATAGTCTAGTCAACCATCAATCGTGTAAGCACAGCCCAAATGGTTTCAATAGTCCGCTGCTCACTCATGACCGAGTTTATGGCGGCGGACTTCTCTAGTCTTCTTACTATAGGCCTGACACCCACCCAGTGACTGTTACGTACACCAAAAGTAACTACTGAAGTCCTCCGTTCATATATGAGCAACCGCTTGTGAACGGAGAACTCCTGTAGTCCTCATGAGCCTCAGCGCATAAACGATGAAGTAGATAAGTGTGCACATCGTAAGTAGAGGCGAAAGTCCTCCACTCACAAACTTCATCTCATGTGTCCCCTATGACTCACATTTAATGGAATTTGTGAGATAAGGAGTTCCTAATCCACCATTTGTACGCATGAGCCTCAGCGCACAAACGATGAAGTCGTTAGTAGAGGAGAAAGTCTTCCACTCACAAACACCATCAACCCAGGGCCCGAAATTGACGAAGTTTGTGAGTGACGAACTTCTCTTGTTTGCTATTGAAGACATGACCTTAACTTAAGCGACAGACTACCCCAGTCAACCTATTGTGTTCCCACGCGACAAAAAACTCCAAAAGTGCTCCACTCACCCAAGAATGTGTGAGTGGGGGACTCCTCAAGTTCTTTCATTATATCAACCCTAGTCATAGAGAGCTAGAAACAACCACCAATCTTGTTAATCTCAGTACAGATGGTTGTCCAAATCCACCGCTCACTTTTGATGGAGTTTGTGAACGGAGGATTTCTCTAGTTCTTCTATTGTGTGGGGTAACTCAGCTACATCGTGTGTGTACAACAGAAGTGGCAGCTACAGTCCCTCGCTCCAAGTTTGACGGAGTTTGGTAGCGGGGGTCTATAGCCGACCACTAACTATGTGTACACACCCAATTGACTGTTACAGGCCTATCCTCACATTTGATAGAGATCGTGAGGTTTGATAGAGACGACCCCAGACAACCATTAATCATGTGCGTACACCAAAATGGATTCTAAAGTCCCCCCCTCTCTACTTTGACGGAGTTTGCGAGTGGAGGACTTTTCTAGTCTACCGTCGTAGGGTTTACGATAGTCTAGTCAACCATCAATCGTGTAAGCACAGCCCAAATGGTTTCAATAGTCCGCTGCTCACTCATGACCGAGTTTATGGCGGCGGACTTCTCTAGTCTTCTTACTATAGGCCTGACACCCACCCAGTGACTGTTACGTACACCAAAAGTAACTACTGAAGTCCTCCGTTCATATATGAGGAACCGCTTGTGAACGGAGAACTCCTGTAGTCCACCAACGCAGCAGCCAAATATGTGCATATGTTTAAGTGGTGAATAAGATTATCCAGGAACCAGAATTCCGCAACCCACAGGTAAAACCCGTAAGTGGGGGACTTCTGTATCCCTGGTCCGTTAACACATCCAAATGACTGTAATGTAGGACGTCCACAGTTGGACATAGGCCTCTCCCAATAACTCCGGATTCGGCTGGTTGGAAGCGACCCACACCCAGTGCAGAAAAAATTGCGATCAAACAAATTGATTTCCCCATTTAAATGCAATCGCAAAACAGAAAATAATATATTTTTGAGTGCACCATTCTAACTGCCAATTGCGAAAACCTTATCTCAATCCTAATTCTGCAAATAAGTATCGATTTTTGACATAACCTGTATGAAGTTCCTGTCAAAAATCGATCTTCACCTACACAATTCTGATTGAAATTGGCAATAAGTCAAAAATTATCTATTTATTTTCGCTAAAGCTTCAGTATCGAAACACGCATTTTCGAACCATACTATTATGAGACGATGTCTTTTTCGCCTTTTCAAGCATACACACACACACACATACATATCCTTATAATTTCTAGACATTAGATTACATAATTAATATAAAATTAATATTATAATTCAGCTAGCATTCAAGTACATATTTATACTCCTTTTTATTGTTTAGACAGAGTTCTTATAGTCCATTTTGCAAGGAGTGTTAAGGCTAACGCGCTGTTGATTCGCTCAGTGGAAAGCGTCCAACTTTGCAACTTGAAATCGCAAACGCGTCGCCATTATTGAGACTAGATAGTCAGTCTTATTGTGCCAGAAAAATGAACCGGCCTCCACGCCTTTCGTGCCGAAACACGGTATGTACCACCGTTTGGCGGCCGAAATGGGCATGGCTGTAGTACTTCCCCGGGCGAGCAATGCACAGGTCGCTCTACTACTACTTTTAAACATCAATGCTGAATCAATGGTTTATAAAACAAAATCAGGGGCGACGGTAGCCTTGAGCTTGATGTAGGAACAAGGAGGGAACAACTTTAAGGCCATTGCAAAGTACGAATACAAGAGAATTCGCCACTTGGCTGCAGAGTCCCTTGAACTATAGCCACCCCTGTTGTAATAAAGAAATACACATACTGGATGATGTAAAATCGCAAAAAGTATAAAATCATATTCGCTGAACCCGCGTGCTGGAAGTTAAATTTTTATTAGCTACTTAGCTTTTAAGACACGACGTGAAGACATCTTGAAGGAGATTGCAGCAGTTGCCCCGAAGATTTGAAGAGCTGGAGTTGTCTGCGGCTGCTAGAAGAACAGGGTCATCTTGAGCAGCTCTCATCTCGTCCTTGATGATTTTGAGGTCTTCTTCCATTGCAGGATAGGACTCCCATCTGCTGTACGAAGGTCTTCACCAATTACTTGCAGTTCAACCGGTTGGACTCAATCTTCTTGTGCAGAATTTAGTGTGCTTCTGTCTTAGTTCCTGACGCCTTCAAAGGTTGGTCTTCTAGAGATATTGGTCTGCGATTGGTGATCGTGAATGAAGAAGTGTTTCTGTGTGGTGCGCTTGTCTTGGTCTCTTGAAATCTTCTTTATTTTGAGCTAGTCTGAAGTGGGGTTACTAAGATTTATATCTTCGAAAGAACTGCATGCGATCGCCAAAAATGTCTCCTGTCTTGATGTTTCTGTCTTCAAAAGCTTGCTGCTGTGTAGTTTACAGTTTTGATCTTGCTGACGCTGAGATTGGATCATTGAGGAGGATACCCCGTCTAACGTCGAGAACCGCCATGGACCCTCCCCAAGGGACTCCCATGAGAAAACGTTTGAAGTCAGGAGGGCTGCTGCTGGTGTGCCTATACGCGAATACGTTGTTAATCGCGTTTATCAGCATCAGTTGTTCTTGAAGATCCCACGTAGGTCCAAGGAATTTGTATGAGAATTCACTATTACTTGAAGATACTTGAACTCGTTTTGTCACAATAGAAGCCATTTTTGAGGTATTTGAATACTTCTCCTCGAAGTGAGAAGTGCGGCGCGGTTGGAAGTTCGAGCTCGACTGACTGGCTCGGCGGTGCCGGCGAGTATTTATTACGGTAATCGGGGTGCGCGGGGGTGGGGTGATTTTTGCGCATGCGGGTCGCGGTGGTGCCAAAGATACCGCGCCCTGTAAAGCTCGCTATTCGAGGCTTGAATCCTTACGATACTTTGTAAACAAACGAATTATAGAGATGAAAAGATTCGTGTTATATTTTTAGAAATGTGTTGTCCTAATTATGTTGTTTATTTTCTATTTGTGCGAAGTAATTTATGAAAGGTTTCTTGTGAGAATGTTTCCATTGAAGAAATCAATTTATATTTGTACAAATAGTGTACTTAAACATAGAATTAGAATGGTATAAACATAACTTATACTTTAACATAACATCACGCCTTTTATCCCCGAAGGGGTAGGCAGAGGTGCACACAGAAGTAACACCCACTTTTCACTATTTATGTTATGAGTCCCATGTAATAGGGGGTGAGCCTATTGCCATATACCGGGCACATTTCCAGACTCCGTGCTACTACTGAGAATTTTTTTAAAACCCAGTAATACTTTGCCCGACCCGGGAATCGAACCCGAGACCCCTTGCCCGGCAGCCGCACTTGCGACCACTCAGCCAACGAGGCAGTTAACTTATACTTTAACATATATTTTAAATTAAAACGTAAAACAGCTTTAGAGCTTTCCTTTTCCAGTCAAATTCTATGTACCTATGTCTAAAATTCGCTTCTATTTATTCAACGCATTCGCGTTTGTGCACAATTTACCATGTAGCGGTCTATCATGAGATCTCACAATCCATTCCCTGATTGTACGTAACAAAATTATCCACAGAATACAACACTCTAATACAACTCCAGAATCATCCCTTAAAAAGGCAAACAAGGCTATATTACCACCACAAAACTACACCACACAAAAAATATAAAACTATGTATTATTTAAATGAACACCTCTGTCTACCCCTTTGCTCTTTATAAAGCTTTAACAATGCAGTTTCAAACTCACGAATGGCCAGCTTTAGCCTCTTGCATCGTCCCCCAGCTTTCATCCCTTATAATATCGATTCAGTGCACCCTGCAAGCTAGGTGTCCTATACCTAGGTACCAATATAGCTATACACAACAGCGTTCTAGAAACTTCGATTGTAATTTACGACTTTCCTTTGTTTGTAGATAATTCTAAATGATGTTTTGTTTATGCGTTGGGGTTCTGAATGTCATCTAATATGCGTAGAGGTCGCTAGTATCGCAAACGGGTCTGCTTTAAGAGAGATTTTTTTTAGCAATTACGATAGAGTTCGTAATGGTGTTTTATATACGGCAATAGGCTCACCCCCTATTACGTAGAACTCATAACATAAATGGTGAAAAGTGGTCGTTACATTGTAAATGTGCAAATTTCTTAAATCATTCAGGTATTAAAAGACAATAATAGAGGTATGTTGATACACATTTAAACCATTTTTAAAGTAGTCTATCAGTCTCCACATCACATCTAGAACCCTCAAATTGCAGGGCAAAATCAATAATCATGACGGGGTGTGCCTACAAAGCAAAATTTACTTTATAAGTGGAAACTAAGGTTCACATTTATCTGAAGCGAGTTGAAACCTACTTGTAAGCAGGTACACTATAGTTCGCATTGGGGATTATTTTATAAAGGACCTGAGCAAACGAGCAACTTTGAAACACTTTTTTATTATGTCGACCTGTAACGAATAACGAACTATGTAATAAAATCTAAGAATCTGAATTACACACACTTCTAACTGTTGTATCATTGTGCAACTTGGCAATTGTATCTAGATTAGATGACAATACAATATTATGGTACCATCGAGCTGGTTTCTTCATGGAAATTGATGGTAACAGATGAACGTGGAACCCTAAGACTACTCAATTTTTGTTTTTGGTGTACTACGGTAAATGAGCAGACAGACTCGTCTGATGGTTAGCTGTTGGCACCGTCCATAGACACCTGGAACACAAGAGGAGTTATAAGCGCATCAAGTACATTGTAATTTGTAGGCCTGATAAACTCTGTCAAGAAAGTACCGGGAAAAGTTCAATAATACACAAAATAGGTATCTGTTATTCATCCAAATTTATTTTATCACCTTCAAAGTATGCTCCTTTAAAAACGATATACTTGGGCCAACGAATAATCCATTCATCAAAAAATGTTTTAAACGTATTTCCAGAATTGAGTTCAGTTTTTGCCGCGAATTCTCATTTATGTCTTCTATCGATTGAAAACGGGTGCCACGATGTGGTAATTTGAGTTTAGGAAAAGAAAAAGGCAGCAGGAGCCCTATCTGGTGAATATGGTGGTTTCTGGATGGCATTTGTTGAGTGTTTGGTCAAAAATTCGTTCATAATGATAGCCTTGTGCGAAGGCGCATTGGCGTGGTGCAATATTCAAGAATTTTCTTTTTACGAATCTGGCCTTTTTCGTCGAATTTGCTCTCTTAAACGCCGCATAACGCTCAAATAATATTCTTTATTTACCGTTGGACCTTCCAGTAAGAATTCAGAGTGCACAACACAGCGATTGTCAAAGAAAACAGTCAACATGACTTTGACTTTTGATCGACTTTGGCGTGGTTTTTTCGGTTTCGGTTCAGTTGGAAGGCGTCACTCCGAAGTTTGTTGACTAGTTTGCATGTAAAACTCGTAAACCCACGTCTCTTCACCAGTAACAATGCGTTTCATGACTGTTAGGTCTGAACTGACGCGTTCTAGCATGTCCTCAGCGACTTTCATGCGATTGAGTTTTTGGAGAAAATTCAGATCTTTTGGGACTAGCCGAGCAGCAACATGTTTTATACCCAAATGATTAGTTAAAATGGTACAGATCGACTCGTGATATACAGAAAGTTCGGCGGCTATCTCTCTCAGAGTTGTTCCAGTGAATGGTTTCAGTCACGATTTCCTTCACTTTTGCGATGCTAACTTCAGTTGCAGACGTGTGTTGAGGTAAATATTCCATCACATCTCGACCGCTTTTGAACGCTTTGAATCACTCATAAGCACGAGTTTTTGATAAAGTCGATTCACTGTATGCCTTCTGTAACATTTTCAGTGACTTCGAACATGAATTCCATTGGCGATGCAAAATTAAGACAAACTCTTTGTTCGATATTTTTGTCCATTATGAAATTCGCAATACACACTATACATGATATTACTAAGACCAGCACTGTATTTAATATAAATAACAGATGCAACTCAAACTCCGCGCCAAAATGGAAAACAGTTGTGCCAATCTAACAACTACAAAAAAAAAACAAAAATTTGAATTTGGAACCTTAAACAAATCATCCATTCCCGATACTTTTTTGACTGAATGTAGATCGGGTACTTGGAAATTGGACATTAATAATCAAGAATTGAGTATTTGGAGGGTGGGTGAAGGATTTTTACCACCGGTAACCTCACTCACACTGCGAAACACAACGCAAACGATTTTTTAATCCAGTTCTTTTTTAATATCTGATTAGCAGACGTTTGCCCACTATCTCGCCTGATGGTAAGCGATGCGGTCTACGATGGAGCATGTCATCCCATAAGCAACCTATTCACTCGGGCCTTCCACTCCTTAGCAGTACGCACAAGGAGGCTTGATGCCAAGCGCTTCGTGCTTTTAGGTGGGACATCCACCATGAATCGGTGATGTTCTGTCGATTGTCTTGTGGTATGAAGGTATTTTTAAGTGTGGGAGAGCCATGCTTCGGCATGAATGGGCCGGCTCGACCGGAGTGATACCACGACCTCACAGAAGACCGAGTCGTGTGTTTCCGTGTACCAGGTAATCCGTGTGCTCGTTGACCAGCTTATCCCATAAAAAAGGCCTTTGAGGCCGACGGCTTCATGGGCTTCACTAGAGCCTTCAGTGGAGCCTGCCCATTCGTGCAGAAGCATGTCCAGTTACGACATTTTGTAGCTGTGGTCAGTGGCTCGTCTGCTGCGAACTTTAGTGTACCTGAGCGAAGCTGGAGTGAGCGGCTACTAACAGTTAATTAAATGCAGAGACGGACTGTGACTTCGTGGGGCCCTGTTTTAGCACTAGAAATGAGCCCAAGTAATTAATTAGACTATAATATATAATCAAATTTTAACCGACTTCCCAAAAAAGGAGGTTATTAGGATTTATGTTGTTAGTGCGATTGCAAAGGATCTTGGATTCGATTCCTGAATCCGACAAAAAAGGTATTTATCATTGAAAAATTTTCCGCTTTTTTTAAAGTAAAATCTTTAAGCAGGTAGGTGAATAGCACCGTCGTTATTTTTATTGGTAGTTTCTTCTCGATCGTTTGCTTCATTTCTGAAAGTCGTAAAAAGCTTTCATTGCTACTTATCTGTGTTATTTACCTCCATCTTGTCCTTTTTTCGGATTCCCTTTGGGCTCCTAACTTGCATCCCAAGCCCCAAGTACTAGATCCGGCCCTGTTCAACTCCCCGTTTTCAATACCTAGTGTACCTACGTACAATTCACACACACTTTCAACACATTTTAAATGAAAATGGACCTTAGCTTATAATATATAAAGTAATATTTACTTTGTTTTGCACTCCGCCGTGGTTATTGATTTTCAGGTGCAATTTGAAGGGTTGAGATGAATAGGGACTGAGTCTATCTAGTTTAAAATGTTTTGATTTTAAATGTAGATATTATATACCTATTAAAAGTATTAACAGTCAGTGTTAGTCCACTGTTGCGGGGTTATTCTGACGAACTAAAGTCAGAATGTCATGCTAAGTGTGGGAGAGCCATGCTTCGGCACGAATGGGCCGGCTCGACCGAAGTGATACCACGGCCTCACTTGCAAAGCAACGCTTGCGTTGTGTTTCGTCGTGTGAGTGAGGTTACCGGAGGCCCAATTACCATCCCCTTACCCAATCTCCCCAATCCCTGAATCTCCAACCATCCTCAAACTCCTAATCCCCAAAAAGCCGGTGACGCACTTGTAACTGGTGTTCCAGGGGTCAATGGGCGACGCCGATTGCTTACCATCAGGTGATCCGTCTGCTCGTTTACCGGCTTATGTATGCCATAAAAAAAAGAATGGTTTCATTGAAGGTAAGAAACAAGTCGTCTAGCGAGATCTCGTTCCCCCAGCGGGCTTACTCTGGCTTTAAGACGTCATAATACGCCACCTAAACTATGAACATCCTCTACATAAGAGGGCTTATCATAATGTCCACGCTTTAGTCGGGTTTATCAGAGAGCGCTGCTGTTTAGCCTCTGTCAAATGTATAGTCCCTTAATCGGGTATATGATACCCACGGGAAGAGTATGGTTGGTAAATAATGTATTTTAATCTCTCGTTACTACACGGCCATTTTACATGGCTTGTATAAAATTGTAAAAGCTAGCGACATCTTGAGTTACTGATTTATATAAGGGACTGTTATAGTAGTGACATCTATCGCCGCATAAAGTTAATAGTCTAAGTAATGTGCCAACAGATGGCGTGATTAACAAAATGTTGTATCGTTTTTAAATTACTTCGTGGTGGCAAATGTGACTGCGAATGCAAGATATTTCAAATTCTACTATAGATTCGACCAAAATCTTAATTTTTTTACATCACTAAGATTTCCTCCTTCGCCGTGGGTGTGTACAATTTTTTTATGGTATAGCAGGCAAACGATCAGACGGATCACCTGATGGTAAGCGATCAGCGCCGCCCATGGACACCGGCGACACCAGTGGATTCACAGATGCGTTGCCGGCCTTTTAAAAAGGAATACGCTCTTTTTTTGAACTTTATACAAGTTCACATACATATCACACCCAGACCAGGAACCACAATCTGTGGATTACACAGAGTTGCTCTGTGCAGGAATCGAACCCACAACATTTCGCGTGGCATCCACCGCACCAATCGTACAGTCATTGTGCAGTCTCTTTACGATATTAGTATAGATTTGTCCACCTCTCAAATCACGTTCAACAGCCTATAAATAGCTACTGTTGACCAAAGGTCTCTTCTCACACGGAGGTTTGAAAACTGCTTACGGCCCAAATTAATAAGAGATCTCATTCAAAATCTTTGGATTGAAGATTTTATCAGACTCTGTTTCTGTGGGTGTGTGACCCACAGATTTTTAATTCTTAACTTCGACCATAAAACAAATCCTTACTAATATTATAAATCGGAAAGCTTTCACGCCGTAACTACTAAACCGTATATTAGTTAGAAGTCCGGATTAAATAATAGGGTACTTTTTATCCCGGAAAAATTTTGATGTTCCCAAGGGAAACCAAAAGTATTGATATAGATGGCGCTGTGTGTATTGGTATATTATTATGTCACAGGCTACTTTTTTTCCTTTTGTGACGCGAGCGAAGCCGCGGGTAAAAGCTAGTAAAAAATAAAAACACAACTTGACTTATAGTCCTTTTTTTTAAGGGGGGAAAATCATCGAATAACTGCCCCCGCCTGGGTGAGGCGGGAGGGAGTGTCAGACTATTACTGACTAAAAACCACCCCGTTCCTTCTCCTGCACGTCGAGCCGGAGCCCCGGTTACCCGTTAGGTTCTCCGCGACTGACTTATAGTCCTATGTCCGTTAGATGGGGCAGAGGGCCTCCACAGAAATTCTCCATCTCGATCGGTCTTGAGCTTCTCGCTTTACCTCGCTCCACGTCATTCCGATGCTCGCCGCTTCTGCTATCACAATAGACTTTCAGTACGTTTTTCCCTGGGAATTCCTATCCAGCGCTTGCTTGGAAATATGGTCGGGACCCTTTCGGAGCGTATCGCCTATCCATCCCTACTTGCGAGGTTTGATCTGACGGTCGATCAGTTTCAGTATCTCCCCAATAGGTCTACATTTGAGATGGTCTCGGAATAAAATAACAAAAACCAAGTAAATTTTATATAATTTAATAAAATTATATTAATAATAAGTAAGCAGGTATATCACAAATTTCACTTAAAACAAGACTATTGTTTGAAATTAATTTTGTAGCCCTTCGATACAGGGTCCTGTTCCATCTGAAAATTCTCTGTAGACAGTCCGAAAGGCTTTAAAATCATGTTTCCTAGGTCTTTAAGTTTTCCTAACATTTCTGTTTTAAGTTCCTCATTTTTTTCTTCTATTAAAGGTGGGAGACGGACGGTGGCTAGTTTAGCTTCTTTGTGAGATGGGTCAAATTCCAATATTTTCTTGTAATCCGCTAGTGATTCATCCAGTTTCTCTGTAGCTTCGTACGATTGAGCCCTCCTGTAAAGTGAATTATAAATACATATGTAGTAAAGTCAAGTATACAAGGTATTGTTTTAAAGCCGCGTCATTTTCTAGGAGGTAACTCGACTGTCGATTCTGAGTCAGAATCAATAAAAAAAATGTACTTAGGTAAATAATAAATATTTTTCATTTTTCTGTAAATTACGGAAACCCGTAAGCGCGAACTACACGCCGCCATCTTGTAACGAGCTTTATAACGCGGCTTAACACACACAAACTCAAACACGTAATTGATATCATTCCTAATTCCATAAAACTCCGATAAGAAACATTGCTGTCGCTTATTCTGAAATACTGTCGAACTTGAACGATTTATTATAGCCGTATTTTTAACTATTGGTCCGAAACTTTCTCTTACATTGAACCTTTATGACTTCAGTGACATGCCCCCGAGAAATGACACGGTTTTAAAACTACACCTTGTTTAATAGACTGCCTCGGTGGCCGAGTGGTTGAAGTGCGACTGCCGGGCAAGGGGCCTCGGGTTAGATTCCCAGGTCGGGCAATGTATAACTGGGTTTTTTCAAAATCTCAGTAGTAGGACGGAGTCTGGAATTGTGCACGGTATATGGCAATAGGCTCACCCCCTATTACATGGGACTCATAACATAAATGGTAAAAAATGGGTGTTATATTATATTATACCTCTGCCTAACCCTTCGGGGATAAAAGGATGATGTTTCTATGGTTTTCTGCTCGGCCGTGGTCCATTCGTGAAGGAGCATAAACCATCCTTACTAATATTATAAATTGGAAAGTGAGTTTGTTTGTTTGTTTGTTCCGCTTTCACACCGTAACTACTAAACCGATTGCTTTGAAGTTTTGCAGACGTAAAGTTAGAAGTCTGGATTAAATAATACTTTTTATCCCGGAAAAAATTGATATTCCCGAGTGAAAACAAAAGTATTGGTATAGATGGCGCTGTGCGCATTGTATATGTCACATAGGCTACTTTTTATCCTTTAGTGACGCGAGCGAAGCCGCGGGTAAAAGCTAGTATATAATATTTCTTACCGTATATAAGCTTTGACATAATTCTCATCCAGCTCAATAGCTTTGGTGCAGTCCTTGATAGCTTGCTTGTACTTTTTAAGCTTCATTTTAGAAGCACTGCGGTTACAGTAGAGTATTGAGCGCTGTTGTGAGAACTGGAGAGGACATGTTCGGAGGCCTGCAATTAATTTTGTAAGTCATTTGTAAAATGTATTGAGTCCTGAGACGTGTAAAGTATAGTTGGAGTTTAAAAAAAATGTGAGTAGTAGCATGGAGTCTGGAATTGTGCCCGGTATATGGCAATAGGCTCACCCCCTATTACATGGGACTCATAACATAAATAGTGAAAAGTGGGTGTTACATTGTACAGTGGCATAATGTACACCTCTGCCTACCCCTTCGGGGACAAAAGGCGTGATGTTATGTTATGATTATGTATTTCAAAATTCAATACAGTCTGAAGATGACCAGTCCCAGTTGACAGCACCCATTCACGAACATAACACTAACCTTCAGTATACTTCTCAATACTCCGTTCAAAATCACCATCCTTAAACGAATCATTGCCAGCTTTCTTCAGCTCTTCGGCAATGATCCTCCGTTCCTCCTTCTGGTCATCAGTGAGATCCACCTCAGCATCCTTCAGGGACACCTCATCAATGTCCGTATCACTGTCCTCTTTGGTTTCAGAGTCTTTCTCTTCGAAATCTTTTTCTATTCCGTCATCTTCGGCCAGATCTGGGTAGATTCGTGGTATATCTGGAATTTCATATTATATTGGTTAAGAACTGGAAAAGTGGATGGAGGTAGCAAGTTGGAGTACTAAGGGGAAATCTTTATTCAGCAGTCGAAGGCTTCTGGCTGTTAACGATGATGATGATGTTTTAAAAAGAAGAGAATTTGCAGTTATCATTGAGTGTATCGAGCAACTAGCTTCTGCTAACGGTTCACCCTTCGTTCCGGTGGTATAAAAAGTAGCCTGAAAAGTATGTGGTATTCCAGACCATAATCTATGCCGGTTTCAAATTTCATCACAATCTCTTTGTCTGTTTAAAAGTGCCGCGTTGGCCGAGTGGTCGCAAGTGCGACTGCCAGGCAAGGGGTCTCATTCTCGGATCGGGCAAAGTATTATTAGGTTTATTTTAAGAAATTCTCAGTAGTAGCATGGAGTTTGGAATTGTGCATGGTATATGGCAATAGGCTTACCCCCTATTACATGGGACTTGTAACATAAATAGTGAAAAGTGGGTGTTACATAGTACAGTGGCATTAACTTGTCGAGTACCGTCATTATAGAGAGTGACCTCGCGGTGTTTGACAGTTTAAGTGCTGTAATGTGCACCTCTGCCTACCCCTTGGGGATACAAGGTATGTAAATAAAAGTGAGTAAGAGGGAGTATTTAAGAATGGCATTTAATTTAATTCGAATGAATCAAATCATTGGATAGTCGCAGTACCCTACATTTATTACCAGTTGTAGTCTCCTCGTGGGTGTTTGTTTTTTTTACTACTATGAGGGTGGCAAGAAAAAAAACACGGCTCACAGACATGATGTGACTACCGTGTTTATGAATGCTTGCAACACCTGGGGCATTACATGCGCCTTGCCTACTTGTGTTGTATTATTGTGATAATGTATTAACCCGTATATCCCCAAGCGGTCACCGGTGACCGCTCTCCACTAACTACATTAGAGACCTTATTTCCAATGTTTAGGGACTACTTTTGTTTGAACAAATTTAGGGGATGATTTTCAACAATTTTCAACGGTTTAAACTATCAAACACCGAGCGGTCACCGGTGTCCACAACCTATTGTTTTTTAATTGTGTCTATAATGACAGTACTCAACGAGTTAAGAGTCTAATATTGACATTGACAAAGACTAAGAAACAACAGCCATGGAAAGAGTAGGTGTATATTTCTACTGTATAATGTAGTATATTACGCTCATAGTTTTTATTTCCATAGGTACGATTATTTTAACTCTTTCAATCTTGGTGGTCACTGTAGCTAACCACCTTTTCTTAGATTCAATTTCTTAAGTATGCTTCAAATTACTTTGCATTGGTTTTTAAGCATTTCAGTATAATTAAATAAAATATATTCATAACCAGTTACAAGTGTGACTGAAAGAGTTAAGGGATTAATCGGTAAACGAGGTGATGATGATGTTAAGCAATCTGTCGCGGAGAACCTAACGGGTAACAGGGCCTCCGGCTCGACGCGCAGAAGGAACGGGGTGGTTTTATTCAGTAAGAGTCTGACACTCCCTCCGGCCTCACCCAGGCAGGAGCAGTCATTCGCTGATTTTTCCCCCTTAAAAAAAGCAATCTGCGTCGCCCATAGACATCTGACACACCAAAGGCGATACAAGTGCGTTACCGGCCTTTTGGGAATTCCGAATTTGAGGATTGTCGGGGATGTGGTGATTGGAGAGACTGGGGATGGGTGGTAATTGAGCCTCCGGAAATCTGATGATGATCTGTTATCATTTTGACAAATTGAGATGCATATTATATACAAGCTAATTGTAACACCTTGAAGACATTAATTTTCACAGAAAACATGAAACTTTGATTGCATTATAAAATCTCAATCGCAGTCGTCAATCGCACTGAAGAAGACTATTTAAAACATAAATATTATCGATCTTAAGAACTTCTGCAGGTTTTACGAAGTTTTTTATATACGACTCAATGAATAAGTACAAATATGTACCAATTTGGCATTGAAAAGTATTTAGGCTTTAACATAGAGGCGACCGTATTGAAATCGTCTATCTAAAAAAAATACTTACCTTTTGTCTGTGGTGCGTCTCCAGCCGCCTTAGGAAAATCCTCAGCGCTTGTGCCAGGACTTATAACAAATTCATCCACTGATTCTTCAGTTTTCAACGAAGTTTCCAAATTCTTTGTTAAATCATCAATAATTTCGTCGTTTTTCGCCTGATCTGTACTCTGTAACCTCTTCGACATTTTAAATTTTACACACTATAAATTAGGGAGTTTAGAAATTATTTTTAATGATTTAGAATCCAAGGGTATGGGGAAAATATGAGAATTTTCTTTATTTTCATTGACTTCTCGTTACAACGCGAATTTTGACAATGGGGGGGTATATGGAAACGTTCCAGTACCTTTCGATTTAACGCAGCTGTCAAAAACAAGCATGTTATTTCTGGAATCATCCAAAATTAATGTTTTTCATAAGTTAAATTAAATTACACTTTAATTTCAGATTTTATATTAGTGATATATATGAAATTAGTGTCTAAAGCCTCATTTAGGTTAAAATTTTTATCTGTTATTGTGAAAACAACAATCTTATATTACATTTTAGACAGTTAAAAGTTTCTCTGATACTAAAAATTGTTAAAGTATACTCTTTATATTCTGGAACGCAAGAAAACGTTTTTACCCGCTTAGCGTTTAGCTATTAATTAGGAATATAGAAAATACCTAGACAATATTGGGATAAAAAGTAGTTTAGTTTAGTTTACTATATCCGAATCATTTTTTTAGTATGAGCAGGAAAAATAATATTTAAAAGTAATTATAATGAATTTACTGAAGATTCGACAACTTCTTCCGATATCTAAAACACGGAAGTAATAATTAAACGCAATGTCAACGTCAACATCAGGTGTTACACTTTTCCTATCCACTCAGAAATTCAATTTCTAATTTAGGTATATTAAGCTTCTTTTCTAAGAAAATAAATACGATATTAAATTAATCATGACTTATCATAATTGAATCAAAAGTTTGTAATAAAAATACTATCAAACCACTTCTATTCCAAGAATATTTTATTTAAAATTGTTGTCACCAATTTCAATGTCACAAACGAAACGTATTTTGTGTAACCTAAAAAATCGTACGTTTTAAGGTCAAGAATTATTTGATGAAATTATCATATTATGTTATCATATATCAGTTAGAGGCTATCTCGTTGAATTACTTAATATACAGTGGTGATATACGCAGTGATTCAGCGCTTCCAAACACTCCCGTGGTTTAGAAAATAAGCAAAAATGTTGCGGAATTTATTACGAAGTGTAACAACACGAAATCTACGTTGTTCAATTAAGAACAACGGTGTAACAACGAATTTCGTCAATCAGAGGAGCATAGCGCCGTTATCTACTACAGAATTAGCTTTAAAGGAGGAAAAGTAAGTTGTTTTCCCATTATTTTATGAATTTTACATGATTAACTATTTGATTTTGGGCTGTAAAGAGGTTAGCAAACATAATGAAAACTTTTTAGAGAATCGTTTGAAGGTACTGGCTGCTATCCAGAAATTATACCCATTATTAAATGCTTAATAGTTAACAAAATGTATAAATAAAAGTTTCCAGTATATTTATTTCTCTAATTTAACTGAAGTGGTTTCTAAGATTACACACACCCCAATTAAATTAGTAAATAGTAACAAATAAATCTTTAATTAAACATTAGATGATAATGCTGCTCCACTTAGATTCAAATGAATACTTTTAAAACAATATAATTAGGTATGTATTTATCTGACCCAAGGAACATATTAAAATGAATAAATATTAGAATCTGTAAAATTATTTTAGTTCATAGTATGGTAGTATACAGGTAAAAAAATAAAAATTAATTCAGTGCAAAGTGAAAGTCAAAATCATTTATTTCAATCAGACCAGAAAGGCACTCTTTAACGTCAACAAAAAAATTATAAGTGAATATATATTTATTCACTTATAATTTTCTATCTACAATATCTCAATAGCTTATTAGTTATAATGCTCATTCCAAGGTGTAGATTCCTATGGAGAAGAACGAGCAAGAAACTACATAGGTTACACTTTTTCAATTAGGTTCACAATACATGGTTTTGTTGTTTGGATTGTGCGAGAACAATGTAACACTAAACAAGAAAACAGAGTATGGACTGCATGCTTGATGCAGATGCTAGGCTACCAGCTCTGGCTGGAGCAAGTCTTTGTGTGATCCACAAATTGTCTTGTGTATGTGAACTTGTATGTTTGTAAACACACCCACGACACAGGAGAAAATCCTAGTGTGGGACAACATAATATATTTAAAAAATAATAAGGCAGTAGCTTATGTTATACTAAATTGTATGCTCAGTATCCAAACTAAATCTAGTTGGCTATGCCGACCAATGGTTGCTGTCTCTGTACTGAATCCATTTTTATTTTCTTACCTGCTTACTAAATGACTTGATTGTCTTTTTATATTATTACATTTAGAGAGTTTTACTAATTCTTCTCCGTATTCTACATTTTTGGTATTTTTTTTTAATTACTGTCTTGTTGGCCGAGTGGTCATAAGTGCGACTGCCGGGCAAGGGTTGGGCAAAGTATTACTAGGTTTTTTAAAAATATGTCATTAGTAGCAACAAGTCTGCAAATGTGCCCGGTATATGGCAATAGGTTCACCCCCTATTACATGGGACTTATAACATAGATAGTGAAAAGTAGGTGTTACATTGTACAGTGGCATTAAGCACCGTAATGTGCACCTTTGCCTACCACTTCGAGGATAAAAAGGCGTGATGTTATGTTATGTTTCGCAAATAAACAAACTGATGGACATATGTTTGGTCATATGTGTAGAAAGGATTGTCATAAGTAGCTTCTACCAACTGTTTTGCCGGTATTTAAAGGCAATGAAAAAAAAAATTAAACAAAAAAAACCTTGCATATGTGTTATTCTAGACCAGGGCTGTCCAACCTATAGTATACCCTCACGGGTTAATAATTTTTTTTACAGAAGCTGAAGGGCCAGTAAAATATTTTCAGTTGTATAATGACGTTTAACATTGTCATTAACATCTTTACTCACAGACTAAATACATAACATCACGCCTTTTATCCCCGAAGGGGTAGGCAGAGGTGCACATTCGACCACAGTACAATGTAACACCCACTTTTCACTAGTTGTTATGAGTCCCATGTAATAGGGGGTGAGCCTGTTGCCATATACCGGGCACATTTCCAGACTCCGTGCTACTACTGAGAATTTTCAAAAACCCAGTAATACTTTGCCCGACCCGGGAATCGAACCCGAGACCCCTTGCCCGGCAGTCGCACTTGCGGCCAACGAGGCAGTCACAGACTTTCAGTCAGTCAGTCACAGAACACAGAATTTCGTCCAAAGAATTGCATCTTTGTGAATATTTCTCTTTAATTTGATCCAATCATTTGCATGTCTCTTTGCTAAGCCTGGACATGTCATTTCTTAAATTAAGAAAAAACCGTATTACTATTAATTATAATGTAATGACTTTTGTTACTCCTACTTAAATTAAATGGAATTTTTACTTACTTCTTTGTTTCAATAAGTAAATAGTTTCTTGGCATGTGTCATGTATCCAATGACTCCACATTTCTAAATTTATATAGGCTTTTTGTAAATCGTTGGACCATTTGCGCATATCGGCTTCTGTCACACGAGTAGGCGTTACTGAAAATGAATAGTTTGACAGCTTTTTAACCGACTTCCAAAAAAGAGAGATTATTTCTATATTTCTTATTATTGTTTGTATAGGCGGAACAAATGATCCACCCAGAATTAAAAATAATAGGCTATTATGATATTATACCGATACCTCCTAAGTATACTGAGTCAACTAACAAATTTAGGTATTTTTATATTTTTATATAAACGTACGTGATAAGTCGTGATCTTAACGTTTGTGTTAAAAAAAAATAAAAAAGAACAATAATTACCGAAATAATTTCACGTATACTAAATCAATTGCAACATCAGTTAAAATCGTACATTGTAAACTGATCTAAATAACATCGTACCAGTGTACGCGGGGCGTGAGGGGGGACGCGTCGATACAAGTTTACCGCAATTCAGTATACGATGATCGGCGTCGAGTGCGCACGTAATTTTAAGTATTAATTCTTTCTCGTAAAGTTACTAATATTCGTATATTATATATTGTGGATATTTATGTGCAATATAATAGTACATGTTAAATTACTATTAGTAACAGAATGCAGTCAAACAGGGCGCGAAAAATTTTAAATTTACTCAATGAAAATGTGAACAATACCATTGATACAATAAATAATAACACAGGAATTGATGATATGATTCCAACAAGGGATGAAGAGGGTAAGTTATCTTTATTTATGTGTAGAAGTATGATTTTGTCATTTTCGTTTAATAATTCTTGTTCACATCGCTTAGTACGCCGTATACTGATACAACTACAGTTACACCAGTATACGGCGAACAACCTATAAAAAGAAGACACTTGACTCATCTGCCTATAATAATGTATTAGTTAATTTATTTATAGTTTTGTGTTAATTGTGTAAATATATTTGTTTTTATTAGATGAATAAATAATGTATTAATTATTATTGTAATTTTAATACAAAAATATGATTTCTTACGTTTTTAATTTTATTTTATGTTTGTTTTAGGGTCTCCATTGCCACCTGGAGCAAATTTTACGGAAGAAGAGCTATCAATACTCGATAATGTTGATTTAAATGACAGCAAGGATGTATTGCAAAATATTCCTTCTAACGCTTCCATATTATTCCCGGATGATATCCCTTGCTCGTCACCTTGGGTACCAAATGGAGATCATAATAGAACTCAAAACGGAGATCGATCGCCATCAATAATAGAAAACACACCGGGGAATTCGCCAATGCAGAGAAACTTTATTATTGAAAATAATTGTGATATCACTCCAGTACCATCGCCGTATAATTCTTTTGCCCCATCACCTGTTAATTTCCAGTTATTTGACAGTCCTGCGGTTGCCACTCCTGCATCTGACATTAATGACATCACATACTCACCGTGTAATAATGACAAACGTCGTCGTAAGCGAATTTCCGTTGTTAAAAAAGATAAAGGAAGGCTAAGAGAACGTTTTCAGAAAAAATGGAAAGATCAAGAGCGGAAATATAATGTTAATAGAGGTTTGGAATATGTCAGTAGAAACGGAAGAGTGCATAGTAAGAGAAATATGAAAACTTCTTGCCCAGTAACTTGTCGGAAAAAATGCAGCGAGAAATTAACAGAAAATATTCGGCAAAGAATTTTTGATATGTTTTGGAGTATTGGAGACCACTCAAGACAATGGGATTTTTTGGCAAGGTATGCTGTAAGAACTGAAAAAAAAATAATTACTGTGGATAAAGAAAATTCAAAACGACTTCATACTATTTCTTATTATCTTCCAAGCAGTCAAGGAGATAATATTGAAACTACAAAAATACCGGTTTGCAAGACCATGTTTTTGAGAACGCTCTATATCAGTTTTAATTTAGTATATACAGCTTTAGAAAAGTCCGATAAAGGAAAAGGATTTATTGAAACAGATCAGCGTGGTAGACATATGAATCATCCAAAGATTATTAATGAAGATATTGTTCGTAGTGTTATAGATCACATTGAAGCATTTTCCCCTGTAGAATCACACTACACTCGCCAAAAATCAAATAAAAAATATCTTGAGGCCTCTTTATCCTTCCCAAAAATGTTTAAATTATATAACAAATGGTTTGATTCCAATAAATATTCTTCAAAAGCGACTACGGTGAGACAATACCGAGATATCATTAATAAAAATATCAATATTGGTTTTCATAAGCCCAAAAAAGATGTTTGTGATCAATGCCACATTTATGAAAATAACAAGGAAGTTACACAGACAGATAAAGAGAAGTATGAAGAACATTTAAAAGAAAAAGAGCGAGCTAGGAAAATGAAAACAAGCAACAAGATAAACAAGCAGCGTTACAAAATAATAAAATCCTTACAGCAGCATTTGATCTTCAAAAGTGCCTTAATGTACCTCACGGGAACGTAAGTACTTTTTATTTTAAACGGAAACTTTCTGTGTATAATTTCACAATATTCGATCTGGGAGCTTGTCAGGGTTATTGCTTTTCATGGCATCAACAGACAGCAAAGAGAGGCGCTAATGAAATTTCCAGCTGTGTTTTCAAGTTTATAGAAGATACGGTGGGTAATGGTTTCAAAGATTACCAGTTCTGGTCAGACAACTGTGGAGGCCAAAATAGAAACAGAATTGTATTCTTAATGTATATGTTAGCTAGTTCGAAGTTTGTTATAGATATAAGTCATCGCTTTCTAGTAGTGGGTCACACTCAAAACGAAGGCGACAGCATGCACGCTTTAATTGAAAGGCAAACTAAAGATAAGATGCTTTACACGCCTGATCAATGGTATACAGCTTTTAGATTTGCCAAATCCGATGAAAAGCCATACAAAATTACTGAAGTGTCGCAGGATTTAATTAAAGACTTTAAATCACAGCTAAAACTTATAAATAACTGGACAACTACCAGCGATGGATCCAAAATGCCCTGGAATAAGGTAACGGAAGTAGTAGTGAAAGCGAAATATCCATTTAGGCTGTTTTATAAAACGAGTTACCAAGATGATGATTACAAGTGGATAGATTGTGTAAAGAAACCCAAAGCTACACGAAATCGAAGAGAGTTAAATATTGATATATGTAGATAATATTTCTTTAGCCTATCAGTCACCCATTCCTATTGACCAAAACAAGCACAAAGACCTGATGGATCTATGTAAGACGCTAGTAATTCCTAAGGAGTATCATTTATTTTTTAATAATTTGATTTCAACGGACTCTAATGCAGCTAACGACAGCGATTCTGACTGATCTCTTTTGAGCATTAGAAATGCCTTGACATAACAATGTTATTAATATTTATTATTTTTATTAATTATTATTGTAATGTAAGGTACCATTTCTAGTTCTTTTTATTTTTGTTGACGTACTAGACGTACCTGTTTTTGTTTTTTTCATGATTGTTTATTGTTTTTTTATGAAACTTTTATGATGGAACGTATAATTTGTTAAATTTTGATTTGTTTTTACTTGTAGCTTTTAGTAAGGCTACTATGTTTAAAAGAAATTTTTACTTAATTATAGCGAATAATAGAAATGTCATATATTTTATAATAAATTAATTGATTTCAACTAATTGTAATGGATAGAGATTCTGACTGATTTCTAATTTGTTAAACCTTATAACTAATTTTTGAGCATTACAAATGCCTAGACTGTTACGTTCTTAATGTTTATAATTTTTATTAATGTTTAACGTAAGTTACCATTTTTAGTTCTTCTTATTTTTATTGACATACTAAAGAAGTACCTGTTTTAGTTTTTATTTTGATTGATTGTTTATTATTTTTTATGAAACTTTAATGATGGAACATTGATTTTTTTTTAATAGTGATTTTTTACGTTTAGCTTTTTATAAAACTATTATTTCAAAATGATATTTCTATGTAATTATGGCGAAAAATAAATTATGATTCTTCAAAATGAATTGTTTTTGGTTAATAATTCTTGTACTTTTTCGTAACTTTTATTAATCCCACATATCGTAAGGTATTACAAAAAAAGGACTAATACAAAACCTCGCGTAAATTACATTGGGCCAGTATACGTTGAGGTTTCAAATGTTAACACTATTAAATACTTTCCTAGTATAATGAGTCAAGTGATCTAATTTTAACATTTTATTATTAAATGAGACAGAAAACCCCGAAAATAAATAAAAGTAAAATTATATTCATAAAATGACCACCATATTTCATGTGGTTTAGGTGTAAACGATGGATTTTAATGGACAACGTACATGAATATAACTGGTAGTTAAACAATTTCACTATTGAGTCCCGCCGGCGTATATCCAGTCATCTACATAAAATGTAATTTAAAAACAAAAATCAGCAAAATCATTTTATACCAAAGGAAGAGCTTACAATTTTCATTAAAAAAACATTTACTTTATTTCGAATTAATTCGATTTCATTAAAATATAAACGATTTGCCTTCAAATCACTCTCCTGTAAAATAACTATAATGTCAGTTGACTCATTATACTTAGGAGGTATCGATACATACTCTGCTTAGGTATAGATTCGTCACTAGGCTCTCCATGGGCAAATCCCCATGCCGTCACCCATGAGGGCGCAGTATGCAGTTGAACTCCTGTTGAAAACAAATCATACTGAATTTTATTATTGTTGTTGCACATAAGATGAAGATGTTGAGATTAAAATGTATCGTGGGCCACATGAAAACAAGCCACGGGCCACATGCGGCCCGCGGGCCTTCGTTTGGGCAGCACTGTTCTAGACCTTAATCTACCCCCGATCGTCGCGGATAACCTAACGGGTAACCGGGGCTCCGGCTCGACGTGCAGGAGAAGGAACGGGGTCGTTTTTAGTCAGTAAGGGTCTGACACTCCTTCCCGCCTCACCCAGGCGGGAGCAGTTCGATGATTTTCCCCCCTTAGAACAAACCCCCGATCCCGTCAGCTGTTTCGATGTGACTGAGTAACAAACAAACATACAAACTCACAAACACACAAACTGACAAATTTTCGCATTTATTTAGGTATAATAGCGATTCAAGCTAATTATGACTATCGGCTCTACAGTTACAGTGTAAGGTCCACTGCAGGTATATTAAAGTTATTATACCAAGTTCTATCGTAATCGAACGTGATGCGTGAACATACAGACAGACAAAAACGAGAATGCTGAGTCTTGGGCTCTAGACAGACGGACCGCATTTTGACTACAATCCAACCGCAAATTGCAATAAGGATGTAGTTTGAATACAGTCGTGGCACGATTTTAATTGAACTGCAAAACAAACGTGCAGTCCGATTGCAGATCTATTGCAGTCATGACCAAACGGTTGCGAACTAAACGAGCAGTCCGATTGCAGTTCTATTGCAGTCATGACCAAACGGTTGCGAACTAAACGAGCAGTCCGATTGCAGTTCTATTGCAGTCATGACCAAACGGTTACAAACTAAACGAGCAGTTCGATTGCAGTCGTGACCAAACGGTTGCGATCCAAACAAGCAGTCCGATTGCAGTTCTATTGTAGTCATGGCTAAATAGTTGCTAACTAAATGTGCAGTCCGATTGCAGTTCTATTGCAGTCATGACCAACGGTTGTGAACCAAACGAGCAGTCCGATTGCAGTTTAATTGCAGTTGTGTCAACTGCATTTAAACTGCATCCGGATTGCAGTTAAAATGTGGTTAGGCTGTTTAAAGCCTTAGTAAAATTAAAGATTTTTCGAGAATGATGTAGTCTCATGTAATAGGGGGTGTGCCTATTGCTAAACACCAGCTACTATTTCATCATGTCATACTATTTATACTAATAAAATATTTGTTGATAAGATACCTACCCAGATAGATTTTAATAAGGTACTTAAGTGGATAACAATTCTATTTTTAGTTTTCTTTTGTGCTTGATGTTATCAATGATGTAAAATTTATTTTTGTGATTGCCTCATCATTTAGAATCTTTTGTACCTACGTCGCCGCTTCTCATGCATGAGAGTGTGGTTCGAAACCTACCAACGGCAACGTGTGACGTTTTCTGAGTTATATGTACTTTCTAAGATTTTTAGACATCAGTGACAAACGATGAAGGAGAACATCGTGAGGAAACCTGGGCTTATAATTCTAATTATAAGTTTGAAATCGTCAACCCACATTGAGCAAGCGTGGTGATTAATGCTCACCAGCTCACGTCTTCTCCGTGTTAGAAGATACCTTTGCCACTGCTGACCAAAGGCCTTTTGGTCACGCAAAAACTCCTGAAGGGATTTAGATGAAACTTGGCACAGAGGTAGATGATAACACATAGGCTACTTTCATCCTGCCTCTGTAAGGTGTCAGCACAAAGCAGGAGTAAGAAAGAGGTGGTACATACATAACATCACGCCTTTTTATCCCCGAAGGGGTAGGCAGAGGTGCACATTTTGGCACTTAATGCCACTGTACAATGTAACACCCACTTTTCACTATTTATGTTATAAGTCCCATGTAATAGGGGGTGGGCCCATTGCCATATACCGGGCACATTTCCAGACTCCGTGCTACTACTGAGACTTTTTAATAACCCAGTAATACTTTGCCAGACCCGGGAATCGAACCCGAGACCCCTTGCCCGGCAGTCGCACTTGCGACCACCTGGCCAACGAGGCAGTAAAAAAAAGAGGTGGTGTTTAGTGAGTAAGAGTCCCTCTCGCCTCACCCAAAGTGAGATAAGTCTTTGATGATTTTCTCCCATAAAATCAAAATGGTTATTACTCTATCTACGTAGTTGTAAGGAAATAAGTAGGTAGTTGCTATCGATATAAGTGTCTACTTGAAACTAATCAATGTGTTATCAGAAACAGAAATAGATTTGGTGACCTTGAACGTCAGTTGTAGTAAACACAACGTAACATTAAAGTAAGTCCAGGACTGGAAATTGTCAACGAAACCGATTTGCTTTTTTTGAGGATGGATGATCGTCCAATGACTTCTCTCGCCTGGGTGAGGCGAGAGGGATTGTCAGACTCTTAACTGACTAAACACCACCCTGTTCCTACTCCTGCGCTTCGAGCCGGAGCCCCGGCAACCCGTTAAGTCCCCCACGGCTGCGTATTGGCATATTTGGCATCAGCCTTGTTGGACCTCATCTGTGGTGGTCTGATGGCTCTCTTACTAGATTGAGGTGTTGCATTGTTCTCACTCAATCGAACCAACAAAACTATGTAACTAGAGAATTGTATTGTAAACCCGATTGAAAAAGAGTAACCTATGGAGTTTCTTGCTCGTTCTTCTCCATAGGAATCTACACCTTGGAATGAGCAACTAGCTTCACTTCCAAACTATTGTTGTTGACGTTCCACAGTGCCTTCCTGGTCTAATTGAAATAAATAATTTTGACTTTGGCTCTTTGAGGCGCTCGGGTCTGATTCTGCTCGGACGGCGAACTACCCATGCTCGCCGTCCGCAGGTCCGTGCTTACGGTGGCCAGAGATCGTCTCGCAATCCCTGACACCCGGAGTTTTTTGTCGCGACGGCTAGGGCGTGAGGAGGGTCGTTGCCTCACGCGCCCCACCTCCTCCCTAGCTAGCATGACTACTTAGCAGAAGAAGCGATTTGCTCCACGATATAGCTTGTTCGGCAGTCGCGCTTGCAATTCATAATCTTAACCGTCTGCGGCTGACGTGTAGTCCCACAGACACCGCGAAATACAAATCACGTGTTATACCGTCATTTTTCAAATACGAGCATCACTGCTGCGAGTACCTTACTGTATAGTGCTCGCTATACTTTAATTCTACAAAAATATTTGCTGTTGAAATGGTGTCTGGTATAATATACACCTCAGTTGAATTGTAACAATTTAACCACGTCAGTTGCAGAGGGTTTATTTAACTTAAACGTCGTTTCCTGAAACGTCGAAATAGAATAGTCGAGTTCCTCGTCAAATTATTACGTGAGTAAGCCGAAAACATAATAATTTATTTAGTATGTCTCACGAAAGTTACAATACAAATAAATTGATTCAACATTTCAATGCAATAAATAATTAAAAAATAATCATACTCTCATCCATTGATTTGACAATTTACCTGATTATGGATTTTTTCTCGCTAATTTTAAGGTAATAAGTATGTATGCTGTTTGACGCAGAAATATGATGACGTCATAAGTTTTTTTTAATCTATTTTATTTTAGGGGCTTTTAACCAATAGGCTACGTTAGCCCAATCGTAGCCCAAACTTATCTGTCAACTATGTACCGTATGTGGCAATAGGCTCACCCCCTATATTACATGGTCTCATAACAATTTTTTCAACATCATTGGTTATAATAAAATAAAAAAAAATAAAAATCTTTTATTTTCAGCTGTCGACGGCCCATAGAGTTAGTAAACAGTACAAACTTAAAAACTATGTTAGTAGTTAGTAGTAACACACGAATACAAAAATACAATAACAAAATAATACATACACAAATATAAAATTAAATACAGAACAGATTATTATTAGAAGCATTATCAAGCCCCACGTCTGACATGCAGCTTGATAAATCTATCTATTGTAGGCCCTTCTAGCCTTTCTGCAAACACCCTCAGAACGCCGTTGCTGCTCTCCCCCAGTCTGCGCAACACTGATGCCACTTTTTTGCGCATGATCGTGAAATAATCATCGTGTTTATTCGTAATCGTGTTTGTTCTTTTTCAGAGTAAAAGTCACATTCGTCTTGTATGATGGGAAGAAATTGGAGACGGAAGCTAAAGTAGGTGACACACTGTTGGATGTGGTCGTCAATAACGACCTGAACATCGAAGGGTACGGCGCGTGTGAAGGCACCCTTACCTGTTCCACTTGCCACGTTGTGTTAAAAAAACAAGATTATGATAGGTAAGACTCTTTTTCTATATTTAAAAGAACTTGCCGGGACACTATGATTGTCTCCTGTGTCGTGTGTCCGTTTACAAACATGCATTTATATTTATAACATTAGTGTGGGAGAGCCATGCTTCGGCACGAATGGGCCGGCTCGACCGGAGTGATACCACGGCCGAGCAGAAAACCGACGTGAAGCAACGCTTGCGTTGTGTTTCGTCGTGTGAGTGAGGTTACCGGAGGCCCAATTACCCTCTCCTTCCCCAATCTCCCCAATCCCTGAATCCCCCATCGATCCTCAAACTTCTAATCCCCAAAAAGCCGGTAACGCACTTGTAACGCCTCTGGTGTTCCAGGTGTCAATGGGCGACGCCGATTGCTTACCATCAGGTGATCCGTCTGCGCGTTTACCGGCTTATGCCATAAAAAAATACAAGTTCACATACACATCACACACAGACCTGAAACAACAATTTGTTCTCAATAGTAATTATTCCTGCCTCGTTGGCCGAGTGGTCGCAAGTGCGACTGCCGAGCAAGGGGTCTCGGGTTCGATTCCCGGGTCGGGCAAAGTATTACTGGGTTTTAAAAAAAAAATCTCAGTAGTAGCACGGAGTCTGGAATTGTGCCCGGTATATGGCAATAGGCTCACCCCCTATTACATACATACATACATACATAACTTCACGCCTGTCTCCCATGGGGGTAGGCAGAGACTAAGGAACGCCAATTACTACGATTCTTACATACCTCTTTCGCTTCAATAACAGTCATCAATCTTTTCATGCATGCTCGTCGGTTAAGGGACTATTACCCCCTATTACATGGGACTCGTAACATAAATAGTGAAAAGTGGGTGTTACATTGTACAGTGGCATAATGTGCACCTCTGCCTACCCCTTCGGGATAAAAGGCGTGATGTTATGTTATGTTATGTAAGTAATTATTCCATACAGATTACCCACGACACGCTATGGAACAGCTGGTTGCCCAGCCATTTGCTGTAACCGAGTAGTCTAATTTCTTCTTCTTTTTCTTGACTTGCTCCTAATCATCTTGTTGTGGGTGCTATATGTCTCCATCAATTGGGTAGTTTCCAGTGTCTCAAAATTAAAAATGTAATTAGTCCGTCAGTTAGAAAATGAAAAAAAATATTAGACACGTATTTTTTTATTTTTTTGTATTAAGTTGCAATACTTAGATAAAATGGCGCTAAGTTTAGGAGTGGGAGGTCGTTACGTCATAACGTGCTATTGAGTGTGACACGTTGTGACGTCACACGATATTTCAAATGAATATATCGTCGAAAGTAAATATTTTCTCACAAAATTAAATAATTTTGTGAGAAAAGAAAAAATACGTGACCTATGTTTTAAATTGATGTATCAGACGGACATTGAAATAAAATTTAGGAACTGCCCTATTCCCCTCTATCAGACTTCATCTCAACATAAACTCCTTCCTCTTACATATCATTGGGTGCATGATGGCCAACGACGTAGACAATCCTAGATCGTAGGCGACGGTTAAAAAATCCTCGTATTGTCTCCATCGTCGACGAACTAAAATAAATAATTCATACGTCTCGGAAATGGGTCCGTTCGTTGTATAATATAGTTTTTTCACCCTGAATACAAAACATATTACAGTTATGCCATCTTAAAATGAAAAAACAATTGGTATTTTTTGCGAATCGATAAGAATCTGGTCGACCGTCCCATTTTTGTGATTTACATTTTATCTGACACTGTTAATCTCTTGGAAGATAGGAATGTATATGATACATAATAATGGCTGATTCCCTTGGTAACTCGATGTGATGAATGCAACTCCAGAGCAAGTAGTTTCTGGGTTTTTTTACAGGATAAGCTGGTACACGAGCAGACGGATCACCTGATGATCACCCGATTAGCTTCGCCCATGAACACTATTAGGAATTTAAAGATGGGAGAAAAATGGGAGAGGAGAGAGAAGAGAGGGGGGGGCTAATTGAGCTTTCGGTAACCTCACTCACACGACGAAATACAACGCAAGCGTGGTTTCACGTCGGTTTTCTGCTCGGCCGTGGTATAGCTCTCCCACGCTTAATTTTTCAGTCAAGTTCCATTCTTCAATCGAGAAAAGTATTGTTGGGTTTCTGGTTTCGAATATCCTTAACAATAACATGAACGACTTCTCAAAAAGCCGGTAACGCACTTATTACTACTGTAGTGTTCCAGGTGTCCATGGGCGACGCTGATTGCTTACCATCAGGTGATCCGTCTGCTCGTTTACCCATTTTCCCAGAAAAAAAGAATCACCTATTAACTACATCGCACTCTTAATAAAACTGTAAAGAGAGTAAAGTTCCCTAAGATCGAAAAAGGAGGATCCTCCGACTGGGTGCTTACTCTTTAAACCAATCTCAATGACAATGCAATTTCAATCCAATAAAATCTCAATAATTATTCAATGTCAACACTATACAACCACAATCGTAACTGTTACAATAGCATTCAGAGTACGGAATATAAAGACAAACTCAATACCATTTAGTTCATTCAATATCCACGCAATATGGATGCAATGAACGCTAGTGTTGCGACTCAAGAGTACAAAGTTTCACAATACCAATTTCGACCGATCGGAATTGGATTCAAGAGTAAGCCACCAGCGAGCTTCGTGCCTGGCGCGCTTTCTGCCCAACAGTCGTTCGTTGAGATTTTCTATCCGTGTTCATTCGCATGTGCGATGTAGGATGTTCTGACGTCATCTGTCATTTGCTTTTTCATCAATGGTCTATGTACGTGACTGTCATTTGCCACAGCATATAATATCTCGTGTCCGTCAGAATGAACGGTCACTTGGCGTATTTAACGTTGAATTTATGTCCAATAAATGCACCCCTATTGCTTCTATTTGCTTCTTATTCTCAAACACTTGCTTCCATGGTATTCTAGAAGAAAAAAAAACATTTTGAGGGTGACCGTTCATTATGATGTCAGGACGGCCGGTCACCGAGTCGTAGCGACCTTGATAAATAGAAGTATTGAAATTCACGGTGGCCATTAATTACTTCCCGTTTGCTTCTCTCAATATTTTACAACGACTATATTGTAACTATTACGCCAAGAAAGATATCAACAAAAGTATTGTTTATCAATATTTTTAGCGCCTGATAACAAAAAAACTAGTGTTTGAGAATAAGAAGCAAATAGAAGCAATAGGGGTGCATTTATTGGACATAAATTCAACGTTAAATACGCCAAGTGACTGTTCATTCTGACGGACACAATATCTCTTGCACAATTATTTCTAATCGTCATCAAAACAAAGTTTTAAGCGTAGTCCTACTACAAACAATTAGTAATTAAAATGTCGTTAAGAAATAGAGCATACAGGCGCGTTATCTAATATACTCAAATGACGAAATTATACAATGAATCTATATTGTCATGATTAAACCATTTACACACCACTACATAGTATAAAACAAAGTCGCTATCCGCCGTCTCTCTGTTCCTATGAATGCTTAGATTTTTAAAACTAGGTACGCAACGGATTTTGATGCGGTTTTTTTAATACATAGAGTGATTCTTAAGGAAGGTTTATATGTATAATACATGCATTTTGCACCCGTGCGAAGCTGGGGCAGGTCACTAGTGTCATATATGGGGCCACGGCAGTACCCCCGCCAAGTCGAGCGCGAAGCAAACACTGCCGTACCATCCTTTACTGGAACCATTTCGCCACATTTTTAGGCCTCTATTTGAGAACCTCTGGATAAGACCAGAATGCAGAAATATTCATCATCCAGTAAGCTATAATCACATACTAAAAATCCAAAATTGACTGCACGATTGTCGCGGTCGCTGGACAACCGGCTGCCGTGCACCGTGTCGCGGGTTCGATTTCTGCTCGGAACAACTCTTTGTGTGATCCACAGATTGTTGTTTCGGGTCTGGATGTCATGTGTATGTGAAATTATATGTTTGTAAACGCACCCACGATACAGGAGAAAATCTTAGTGTGGGGCAAAATTTAAAAAAAAATAAAAATAAAATTTCAAGTTTGTAGGTCATTTAGTTACTTCCCATAAACTCAGAAAGCTGAAATTTGGTAGATACAGAATTAAAAAAGGCCACATAGAGGGAAAATTATAAAAAAGGCGATAATCAAAGATCTGGAGAACCTGGTTACCCTGGTTATAAACCACAAGTGCCCTAACTAACTATTAGATTAGAGATTGACATGTACTGCCTTTACAAAAAATATTCAACTTGGTTGGCTGCTTTTGATGTCAAAATTGAAGGTCTGAAGAATCTGATGAACAACCATCAGCAGGTATCAGCTGTATTAGAGATATGGTAGTGCCTCCTTTTACTATGCTATTGGTGCATAATAATCTACTATCATTGCAAAAATCCAGAGTAGTGGGGCACGTCTTCAAATTTAATCTAACTTTTAGCAGCACTATTACTGGGCGAATGTCACAGCAACTATTGCAAAAATTAGTTTGTGTAAATTGGTAATAAATAAATATGCCCAAGTTTCTACAAAAAGAAGAAAAATCCAACCAAAAGAAGAAAAAACATTCAGAAAAAAAAAGTTTCGATGGAGCTGCTAGTTTATCTCTAAAAAGTAATTAAATCTAGACAAAGTCGTGGCAAGTCTAAGTTTCCTTACTGCGATTTCTTTATTATTATAGTTAATGTTGTGTGACTTGGCCGTTGAACCGCTACCCATTGAAGATGGACAATTGCCATTCATTACGACAAAGTTGATTGAATAAACAGCGGCATTAGGTGCCGTAATGTGCACCTCTGATCCCTTATCCCTTCGGTGACAAAAGGCGTGTTGTAAAGGTATGTAGTTAAGATAGTAATTTTTATTATTCTCCTTTCTACAGGTTACCAGAAGAAGCGTGTGATGAAGAAAGAGATATGTTAGACTTGGCTTACGGTTTAACGGACACCTCAAGACTCGGTTGCCAGATCACGCTAACCAAAGATATGGACGGACTAGAAGTCAAAGTTCCAGAGACAATTAACGACGCTAGAAGTTGATGTCAGCTGTCAACTGTCAAATAGTCTATGGAACGTGTTTTTTGGCGGTTTTTTTTTATCTATGCAATGGATTATTGTTTGAAAATTTTATTTGTATGGTTTTAGGCGTGTTCCTATTTGCATAGAATTCGTATCTGTTGTAAAATGTTAGATTTAGGATTAAGCTTTTTGTTAGGGGCCGTTCAAGTATTACGTAAGCACCATGGGGGGTCTCTGTTTTGCTTATTTCGGATGATATGGGGGTAGGGAGTCTAGATAATGATTACGTCATCGGTAGTTATTTACTTTTTTACACGAACGGCAACCCTCGTAGTGAAATTATAAATTAAAAGCAAAGACCGACAAAGAACGAGATATTATGGTATTTGGAGAATATTAACATTTAATATAAAAAAGATATAATTTAAAATGTTAACGTAAGCAAAGGGGGAGGGGGTAAGATCTTTGCTTACTATTGCTGACAAGGGGGATGGGGAAGGGGGGGGGGGGTAAAAATAAAATTGTTAAAATCCTGGTTACGTAATATTTGAACGGCCCCTTAACTTAATTGACACATATTTAGACATAATTACTTTTATTTATGACAAATTGTCCTTTAGTTATAATAACTGAAATATAACCCTTTAAAAGGGTCTTTAGTATGTTTATGTACCTTTAAAGTTATGTCGAACAAAATATTAAAAAAAAAGAATCGCTAAAATCTATGCTTCCAATGAGAGTGTAACATTTTTCTTACTCATTAGATGGCGCTAGTGTAGCATGGGATCTATTCGTCCAATTGACAATTAGCCTTTTTTAAGAGGGGGGATCATCGGAGGCTTCTCCCGCCTGGGTGAGGCGAAAGGGAGTGTCGGACTCTTACTGACTATAAATAAACCACCCCGTTCCTACTTTTGCACCGGCAACCTGTTAACTCTTCCACTGCTAAATTAACACTAAAATAATAAATAAACGTTTCGATCTGATCAAACGTAAAATTAACTCATACTTTAAAACCTATATTTACGCTAGCGCCATCTAGTGATAAAAAAAAGTGTTAGCCCCAACTAAATGATGAATTACAGCTACACCCATGTCCATTAGGTATGTAAAGTATTTATATATATTTTGTTTTGTTTTTTTTTTTTGAGATTTTTCGGGGATCGGTGTTAATATAGGATATACCCTAGATTGTCTAGGCTACCTAGATTATAGTACCTGGCTATAAATATTGCACATTTATCTTTGGAAAGAGACAATCGGTCAAGCCGTGTATACTTATATACAATATCAAATCGTTTGGGATGATAACAGGGTATGAAAATTAAAAATCTAATTAGTCCGTCAGTTAGGTAATAAAAAACTATTAGACTCGTAATTTTTTATTTTGTCGTATAAGAAAACAATACTTAGTTAAAACGAATCAAAGTTTAGGAGTGGGGGCTAAAACGTCATTTCTACGTATAAAATGTACATAGAAGTGACGTCACGCGACATTTTAAATCAATATATCGTCGAAAGTATTCGTTTCCGTAAGAAAATAAAAAATACGTGTGTAATGTTTTTAAATAATCTACCAGACGGACATTAAAATAAAAATTAGGCATCTACCCTATTAAACCACGCCGTGAAATCTATTTCGTTTTTGTCCCGCGGCAGTACAACTGCCATAAGTACTTTCGATGTATAAAGTAAAAACAAAATAATAAAGGCAGCCATGTCACGCAACCTACTGAAGCTCAGTAAGCTACACGACTGCTGACGAGTAATTCTCATTTTTTTTTTATGAAATAAGCCAGTAAACGAGCTTATTGATCACCAGGGTGCTTACTCTTGAAACCAATCTCAATGTCAATGCAATTTCAATCCAATAAAACATCAATAATAATTCAATGTCAACACTATACAACCACAATCGTAGCTGTTACAATAGCATTCAGAGTACGGAATATAAAGACAAACTCAATACTATTTAGTTCATTCAATATCCACGCAATACGGATGCAATGGGCGCTAGTGTTACAACTCAATTTGCAATACCAATGCCGATCGATTGGAATTGGATTCAAGAGTAAGCCCCAATGGCAACCAATCAGCGTTGCTAATGGACACCTGGAACACTAGAAGCGTTACAAGAGCGTTACCGGCGTTTTGGGGATTAGGAATTTGAATGTCATTGGGGATTCAGGGATTGGGGGATTGAGGAAGGGGAGTAGGTGTAATTGGGCCTCCGGTAACCTCACTCACACGACGAAACACAACGCAAGCGTTGTTTCACGTCGGTTTTCTGCTCGGCCGTGGTATCACTCTGGTCGAGCCGGCCCATTCGTGACGAGATTGTCTTTTGTCTTTAGCTATTCAAAAGTCGATGCAATATCTATAGACTGGTATTGTATGAAGGTTTATTTTTGTAAGTACTTCAGTAGAATTTTATAAAATAATAAAATACCTATTTACTATTACGCAATAAAGAATGTTACATATAAATGTTTGCAATTTTATTTTGTGAATAAATTATTTATTTATTTATAATATAATTGGGTACTTTTCTTATTCTAAATTATTTCGACTCTTCAATACAATACAATTTAAAAAATAATCATTCTTTCATTAATTGATTTTATGACAAACTTAATTTTAGAATTTTTCCAGCAAATTTTTAAGAAATAATTCAGCTGTTTGACGCTAAAAAACGTGACGTCACAATACACAATCTCTTACAAAATTCATAGAAAACTGTCGTTTTTGACAGTTCGAATAAAAGTATTGAATTTGACTTGTTGGCCTTGTTGTTGTACTTGTTGTACCCAATTATGTATTTATTTGTTTTAAAAGGTTTAGGTTTATCAGAGAGCGTTGCTGCCGGGTCTCTGTGTAATGTGTAGTTCCATAGGGTATACGATACTCGCGGGAAGAGTAGGGGTGCTGACAAATTGACATAAATTATTATTTTAAACTTAGGATAGTGAATATAGAAATATGCAGCATATTTTTGTTTCTACATATTATATTAGTATAACAAAAATGTAGTATATATTATTTGTTTTATTTAAATAAATTTTATAACGAATATATTGTTATTTAGTAATTTTTTAGTTTTATTTTTTGCCTTAACTGCCCCTTTGGCCGAGTGTTCGAAAGTGCGACTGGCCGGATTAGGGGTCTCGGACTTGATTCCCGGGTGGGGAGAAGTATTACTGGGTTTTTAATAAAATATCAATAGTAGCACGGAGTCTGGAATTGTGCCCGGTATTTGACAATAGGCTCACCCCCTATTACATGGGACTCATAACATAGATAGTGAAAAGTGGGTGTTACTTCTGTGTGCACCTCTGCCTACCCCTTCGGGGATAAAAGGCGTGATGTTATATTATATTATTAATTAAAAAAAGCTCAATAGTAGCACGGAGTCTGGAATTGTGCCCGGTATATGACAATAGGCTCACCCCCTAGTACATCGGACTTACTATAAACAGTGGCATTAAGTACCGTAAGCATGCGCCTCTGCCTACCCCTTCGGGGATAGAAGGCTTTTTTTATATATTTGATGGGCCGACGTTTGACCACTATCTCACTTGGAGGTAAGCGATGATGCAGCCTACGATGGAGGACGTCGTCCCATAAGCAACCTATTCACTCGGACCTTGAAGATACTCAGGTTTATACCCTTCAGAAAATACAGACTCTGGCAAAGAATTCCACTCCTTAACAGTACGCACAAGGAAGCTTGATGCGAAGTGCTTCGTGTGTGTGGGTGGGGCATCTACCATGAATCGGTGACGCTGACGCTTCGCCGATTGTCTTGTGGTACGATGATGACTAGGGGTCTAGGCATGATGTCGCACCTTTAGTAATAAACCGTAATAAGTAAAAAAAAACCGGGATTTTGACTTTTCGTCATAAAACACATTAAAATCGTGTAACGAATACAACAGTCTAACAGGCAATTTCGATTTGCGCGCGCAGAGTGAGATAGAGGTATCGTCCTCTAAAAAAATTGTGATTGTATTGAAAACATTCATATACCTATTGATAGCTAATTTCATTACTTACATTAACCACTAACTAGAATCATTGTAATCGTAATCGTCCTTTTGTAGTTCGTAAAAATATAAACCCAGTCATACTCGCAAAACTTTGAACTCATTTTCCCAACAATTTAAAATTATTCGCATTATTTCGGTTTATCATTAAAGGTGCGATGTAATGTTATGTTTTTTTTGTGGAAGACTGTGTAATCGTCACTAAATAAGTAACACGATTATACATACACCACTCTATAATAGTTAGGGGCCCATAGTAACGCAGGGCCCCACTAACCTGTGGGCCCAAAATATATTATGTCCTTAATTTTTTTATATAGATTTATCAAAATACTACACTTTCTTGTATTGAATACGAAGGTGATATTAAGTATTTCTTACCTTACCTTCGTATTCAATAAAAGTGTTTTATTACTTAAAAGTTACTTATAGAAAGATATTTTATTACTTAAAAGTTAATCACTATTTAATTTAAAAAAAATAAGGTTTATTGAATGAAATTGTGAGCAACTTTTTATAAATTTTTGTTACAATATTATTGAAATTATTATTTTACGCTGACGCTAGACTTAGCCATTCCCTAAAATTCCATATTTAGTTGGAGACCGCAGTTCAAAAGGTTCAGGTTTACCAGAGAGCTCTGCTGACTGGTGTTAACATTGATTATAAGAGCACCGTCAATCGACGAGGATCCATTAAGAGATTGACGAATGTAGATGTAGCGAAAGAGATAGATATATCAGAATCGTGGCGTTTGGCGTTCTATTGTCTCTGTCTACCGCAATGTGAGGATATGTATAACATAACATCACGCCTTTTATCCCCGAAAGCACATTATTTATGTTATGAGTCCCATGTAATAGGGGGGTGGGCCTAATGCCATAAACCGAGCACAATTTCAGACTCCAAAAATACTTAGTAGTAGCACACTACTAAGTATTTTTTAAAACCCAGTAATACTTTGCCCGACCCGGGAATCGAACCACAAACCCCTTGCCGGCAGTCGCACTTACGAACACTGCCAACAAGGCAGTCGACGACCATATGTATGTATGTAATTATGAAGATTTTTTTTTACTGGGTGGAATTCAGCAAATGACTTCTCCCGCCTGGGTGAGGCGGGAGGTAGTGTCAGACTCTTACTGACTAAAAACCACCCCGTTCCTTCTCCTGCACGTCGAGCCGGAGCCCCGGTTACCCGTTAGGTTCTCCACGATTCCGAATCGGCATTGGCCCTGTTGGGCCCCATCTGTGGTGGTCTAATGGCTCTTTGAGGCGCGCGGAGAACCTCCCGGTAACCCGTTAGGTAATAGGTTCTCCACGACAACTAATCATGAAGATTGGAGCACGAATAATCGATTTCTTGTTTCAATTTCGTGTTTTAATTAATAATTATAAACGGGTTACCAGTTTTCGTGATCGCTATAATGTTTCAGAACAGTTTCGAGCAGGATGCATCTGAGGGCAGTGTTGTTAGCGTGTTTAATTGGAATCGCAGGTAGTATTAATATAGTAAATTATTACAAAAATACTTCTAAGGCCTCATTGCTCGAGTATTTGCACGTTTGGTGCGGTGACTGGGCAACCGGCTGCCAGATTCTTACAAGTTGTATCAAGATTTTTTTTATGGCATAAGCCGGTAAACGAGCAGACGGATCACCTGATGGTAAGCAATCGGCATCGCCCATGGACACTTGGGACACCAGAGGCGTTACAAGTGCGTTACCGGCCTTTTGGGGATTACGAGTTTGAGGGTCGTTGGGGATTCAGGAATTGGGGAGATTGGGGAAGGGGAGGGTAATTGGGCCTCCGGTAACCTCACTCACACGACGAAACACAACGCAAGCGTTGCTTCACGTCCGTTTTCTGTGAGGCCGTGGTCGCACTCCGGTCGAGCCGGCCCATTCGTGCCGAAGCATGGCTCTTCCACACTTAAAAAGATATTACACATTGTATCATTACAAGGTGCGCATTGTAATCGGTTCTCCTCCTTCATTGATGTAATGCTCAGATACATTACACGCGAATGCTACCGGTGAGAGACCACCTTTATATTTGACTGCACGTTTGGTGGCTAGGCAACCGGCTGCCGCACAACGTGTCGCGGGATCGATTCCCGCACGGAACAACTCTTTGTACGATCCACAGATTGTTGTACCGTGTCTGTGTGTGATGTGTATGTGAACTTGTATGTTTGTAAACAGACACACGACACAGGAGACAATCCTAGCGTGGGGGAAAGTTAATCTGTGTGAGTCCTAGTACTTTCAGGCCAATCTACCGTGTGCCTATTGATTTGAACACAGCCGTTAGTTTTACTTTGACAACTCATGTTCGCCTGAATTCAATGACTTATTTAAAGCTATTTTTCTACATGTTTTAATTACTTTTTTTTGCATGTGTTGTTAACCTATAATTAATTGTTGCACTTGTAAATGTTTCTTTGGCTATTTAATCAGTAATGTATATAGTGCAAACAATTATTGTTGGGTAACCAAATATATATATACCTATAAATAAAAAGAATACAAGAAAAACAGTAAAAAGTACCTATAACACATTTTATTATTTCTTTTTAGCTTCATCAGATTATGCCAAGGGCTACCAAGACCTTGAATCGCCAAATGACGAAGCAGCCGATACACCCATAATCCTAATACTTTTATCTCTTAGACCACCAGATTCCATTACAACTGACAAAAGACACAAAAACCCGCTGAGAATGAGAACAGGGGCAGAAAATATCTATGTTATAAATACTGATAGGTTCATGAAAAGGAAAATATATGGGATCGTACCTATTCGCAGGCAATATTATAATTTTGATGTTCGTAATTATCTTAAAGCAAACGATTTAACTGAGAAGAAAATGATAGCTGCTAAGAATCGAATTTTGAATATGAAACTCATTGAAATGGCGAATGGGTAGGTTGGAGCAGTAATAATTTTTTACTCGTCTTGTGTTCCGGGTGTCCATTGGCGGCGGCGGCGATTGCTCACAATCAGGGTGCTTACTCTTGAAAACAATCTCAATGTCAATGCAATTTCAATCCAATAAAAACTCAATAATTATTCAATGTCAAAACTGTACAACCCCTTTCGTTATTGTTGTAATAACATTCAGAGTACGGAATATAAAGACAAACTCAACACCATTTAGTTCATTCAATATCCACGCAATACGGATGCAATGGGCGCTAGTGTTGAGACTCAAGAGTATAAATTTCACAACAACCAATGTCAAGCAATCGGAATTTGATTCAAGAGGAAGCCCCCTGGCTGCAAGACTCGACAATAACTAGGAAAGGACTCCGTCACTAAATCGGATATATTTTATTAATAGATACCTATTTTTGTAAACAGAAGGTTAATAATTTATAAGTTACCAACAGTCCAGAGACGTACTGCGTAGTCGCGGGGCCCCTGGGTATGCGTGGGCCACGTCTTGTTAAGTTGAGTGTAATTTTATTTTCCAATGGTTATTTTTAACATTGTTCGGTAATAAAGTAACTTCATAGCTCATCATGCCTTTTATTTATTTCCTTAAACGGTAGGCAGGTATTATACTTATCAACTACAGTTCACTGCTAGACCTAAGAGGGTTTAGCTAGACGACCTCTGACCTCAAGCCCGTGCCTAAAGACGGCAAGCACGGGTAACTCGTGGTCCGACCAGGACCACAACAGATGGGGCCCAATAGGGCTGATGCCGATACGGAGCCGCAGACGTCATAATATCGAAGTGTAGGAGTAGGAACGGGGTGGTTTTTAGTCAGTAAGAGTCTGATACTCCCTGTCGCCTCACCCGGGCAGGAGAAGTCATTGGCTGATATTCCCTCCTTAATTCGTCGAGTACCGTCAATATAGACACAATTATAGAACAATAGAGGTAGGTTGCGGTCACCGGTGACCGTTTGGTGTTTGACAGTTTAAACAAAAATTTAAGCATAACATAACATCACGCCTTTTTATCCCCGAAGGGGTAGGCCGAGGTGCACATTACGGCAATTAATGCCACTGTACAATGTAACACCCACTTTTCACTATTTATGTTACGAGTCCCATGTAATAGGGGGTGAGCCTATTGCCATATACCGGGCACATTTCCAGACTCCGTGCTATTACTGAGAATTTTTAAAAACCCAGTAATACTTTGCCCGACCCGGGCGACCCCGGCGAAATTTAAGAGGGTGTGATAATAATTTTCTCCATGCCAATCTACACGTTTTACGCTTGGCGGCTTAGGGGCCGCAGTTCAATAAGTTCTGTTTCATCAGAAATTGCTTTTACCCGGATCTCAATCAAATGTAGATTTCCACAAGAAATGACACAATGTTCTTTTAGGAGTAGGGATGGTGATTCTATTTTTAACCTATGGGGTGGTCGCGGAGAACCTAACGTGTAACCGGGGCTCCGGCTCGACGTGCAGGAGAAGGAACGGGTGTTTTTAGTCATTAAGTGTCTGACACTCCCTCCCGCCTCACCCAGGCGGGAGCAGCCATTCGATGATTTTCCTCCCTTAAAAAAAAACCTAAGAAGTTTCTTGCTCGTCCTTCTCCATAGGAATCTACACTTTGGAACGAGCAAATAGCTTCATTAGAGGGCTATCATTTTTTTATTATTTTATTTTATCGTTCAAAAGTGTCTTCATGGTCTAATTGAAATAAATGATTTTGACTTTGACTTTTTAATTGCATTTATTACTGGTGTCAGTCAGGTGTTCAATAAATTGGTAGATTCAGTCAACATGCAACCCGGTTAGGGCACGGCAACTTAAAACTATAGCACGATTGTAACTCCATCGTCACGACTTTTTTATTTTTCTTTATTGGATAAGCCTGTAAACGAGCAGATGGATCACCATGGAACACCAGAAGCGTTACAATTGCTTTACCGGCCCTTTGAAGGTTAGTAATTTGAGGATTATTGGGAATTCAACGATTAGGGAAATTGGGGAAGAGGGTGGGAATAATTGGGCCTCCGATAACCTCATTCACACGACGAAACATAACGCTTCAGTTATTTCACTATGTTTTCTGCTCGGCCGTGGTATCACTCCGGTTGAGCCGGCCCATTCGTGCCGCAGCATGGCTTTCCCACACTTAATTACTAATTGGTCACTTGTTCGTCCGCGAGTCACTTAAGGGGCCAGTAGAATACCAGCGCAAGACCCTGTCTTGCACATGCTGAACTGGTCCCATTTCACGGCAGACTTGGAACATGAACATGTATCCATCAGACCCTACTAATACAATGACTTTTTTGTACATAATTTCATATTTAAATTTATTTTCTTTTCCTTATTGAGGGGCGCCGGGCGGTACCGCCGTCCGTGAGTCACTGCAGGGTGCCACCTGAACATCAGCGTTGGGCAGGAATGCTCAACTATATGCTGAGGTGGAGACCCTTTTGGCATGTGCATACGCAGTATTATATTATTTATATTATGGTGATTTTTTTGTGTATTTAATTTGTCTTTATATCAAAAACTTATTTCAATTGTTTCATATTGTATACATGTACATTATTTTCTTATATTTTGATGATTTTTGTTATTTTCTTTATGCTTTTTACTATTGATGTTATTGTATGTGTAAGTACATATTTGTATTTTTTTATTTTTCATAATCTTAGTTTGTGTGCCATGTGCCAAATAAATGCTTTTTCTTTCTTTCTTCTTTACATGTCACTTGGTTTTTGGCGTGAAATAAAGCTTTTCCTTTCTTTATTCTTACTTATACAAATGAAAAATTAACAAGTTACAATAATAATGATTATATTATTAATTATGAAACCAATTGTTCAAAGAAATATTCTCCTAGACTACTGTTACGGCGGTAATTGTTAGTCGAATCCCCTATCGTTTTTCTATCATTTTCCTGATTCAGAACAGCAACTAAACTCCTTCTACTCATAATCGGTTTATCAACTGGAACAAACGTTCTAGGCATCCGTTTATTAAAAGATGTTCTCCGTCGAGATTTCGGTTCAGTGACGTAAATCATTCCCTTTTCGTCAAATAAGTTTTCCAACGTGTATCCTTCGCTTCTTTGCGCTGTTTTTGATCGTGTCAGCATGAGAATTGGTATATTGTGGTATTTTGTTGTCGTTATTCGTATTTTTCCAAGGTTATCCTTTGGTCGGGATTCTTGTTTCTTATTTATTAGTTGGTAGTTATTGTACTTGTGTACTTGACCTGGTAATGCTGGAATTATAATTGGCTTTTGTTAATGCTTGCCTCATTGGACGAGAGCTCGCTAGTGCAACTGCCGAGCAAGGGGTTTCGAGTCCGATTCCCCATCGGTCAAAATATTACTGGGTTTTTAAAAAAAATCTCAGTTGTAGCAGGGAGTCTGGAAATGTGCCCGGTATATGGCAATAGGTTCACCCCCTATTACATGGGACTCATAACATAAATAGTGAAAGGTGGATGTTACATTCCACAGTGGCATTTAGTGCCGTCATGTGCATCTCTGCCTACCCCTTCGCAGATTAAAAACGTGATCTTATGTTATGTATTTTATAATCTATCCTATTTTTCTTCTGCTCTAATAATGTTTTCTGATTTATTTCGTTGCATCATGTCCCTAGGACTTTGGATTTCAGAGTTCTGCTGTTTTTATGGTTGAATTTACTGTAGATCCAGGTTTAGAGGAGTTAGCCATCAGACCACCACGGATGGGGCCCAACAGGGTTGATGCCGATACGGAGCCGCGGAAGACTTAACGGGTTGCCGGGGTTCCGGCTCGAAGTGCAGGAGTAGGAACGGGGTGGTTTTTAGTTTGACACTCCCTCTCGCCTCACCCGGGCGGGAGAAGCCATCGGATGATTTCCCCCCTCAAAAAAAATAAAGGCTTAGAGGAGTTGCAGCGGTTTTGGGAGGTTGTGACGGGCTTGTCCCAAAAACATTCTTGCTTTAAAAAGAAGTAGACAGAATCTCACAGGATAGGGTTAACAGGCTTAACCCATTGCCATTTATCAAATTTAAGACTCAATCATTGCCGGTGCCACTAAACAGGTAATCTCTCAGTCTACATTTTCTTGTACTTTCATATTTCAATAAAAAATACAAATCCCAAAAATACTATAATCCTCTTTGCTTAATTGATGATGACGATGATGCGGTTATAGAGGCCCGGCTTCAAAGCCTCTAATACCGGCGTAAGGTTGCAAGCCTTTCAGTTTTCGAAGCGGAATCGGAGAAAAATCACCGATGGTGACGCTTCGCCGATTGTCTTGTGGTAAGATGATAGCAAGGACTAGGGGGAATCAAGTTGTGCAATTCCCCCGCACACTCATCGAAATGTATCCGGTAGAAGACTGAAAGGCTTGCAAACTTACGCTGGTGTTAGAAGCTTTGGAGCCGGGCCTCGGGATAAGCCTGTTAACCCTATCTTGTGCAAGCATGTTTTTAGGAAAAGCCCGCCACAACCTCCCAAAACTGCTGCAACCCCTCTAAGCCTGGATCTACAGTAAATACAGCCATGAAAACGCTGGAACACTACTACCATGAAAACGTCATCTATCGATGGTGGTAGATGTCCCTGATGATGTGGCGTGTGGGTACACGCCACGAAGCGCTTCGCTTTAAGCTTCCTTGTACGTACTGCTAAGGAGTGGAATTCTTTGCCAGAGTCTGTATTTACTGAAGGGTTTAACCTGGGAGTCTTCAAGGCCCGAGTGAATAGGTTGCTTATGGGATGACGTGCTCCATCGTAGACCGCATCATCGCTTACAACCAGGCGAGATAGTCAAATATTAAAAAAAAATAATATTATTATTACTAGCTCGCACATAATGGGGCCTAATATTATATGACTTAAAGAGGATGAATATGGTTCAATATCAATTAATAAGTATCTTACCTGACTCAAAGAACATGAAAACCACAAAAAAATAAAGTCTCTTCATACCTACCTACCTATTTAAAAATATAAAGTAAGAATAAGTTAACGTTAACAATGAAAATTCATTTTTAATTTATTTTTCTAATTGATTTGTGTTGAAAATTAACGAATTGTTGATTTAATTCAACTGGAAAATCGAAATGCTATAAATCTAAGTTATAAACATACGTTGATTATCGCTCGGATTACACAGGGTGTGGTATTTTAAATGTGGGAGAAATGCAGCATGGCGCTTCGGTACGAATGGGTAGTCTCGACCGGAGTGATACCACGGCAGAGCAGAAAACCGACGTGACGCTTGCGTTCGTCGCTCGTGTTCGACCCCCCTTTTCCGATCTCTGAATCCCCAACAATCCTCAAATTCCTAATTTGTAGTGACAAGATTATTCTTGAAATTGAGGGGCGTTTGAGTGTTTGACCATAAGTATCTAACCTCCAAAAGGCCGGTAACGCACTTGCCTCTGGTGTTCCAGGTGTCTATGGGCGGCGCCGGTTACTTACCATCAGGTGATCCGTCTGCTCGCTTACCGGTTTATACCATAAAAGAGGGTGGGCCATGTCTGCGTATGAAATTAAAAACCCGCATTGGATCGGTTTAAGGGAGTGCTGCCGCTGGATGTGGGGCTATCTAAATTGGTTCTCGGAAGGATGTAATAGAATTAAGGGTAGATGCCTAATTCTTATTTTAATGTCCGTCTGGTAGATTATTTTTAATCAGAACAGAGTACAGGTATTTTTTATTTTCTTACAGAAACGAATACTTTCTACGATATATTTTTAGGAAAAGAGAGTTTAGAGTTCCCTGAGATCGGAAAAGGAGGATCCTCCGACCAGGCGAGGTGATCGTGCCTGGCGGGCTTTCTGCCCAACAATTGTTCGTTGGGATTTTCTATCCGTGTTTAGTGCGATGTAGGATTCTTGTGACGTCGTCCGTTGACTTATGACATGTGTCGCTACACAACTACCGCTCGGTAAACTATTTCAGTTCAAGAAAACCATGTTTTTTTTTAAAAGGGGGAAAATCATCGATAGACTTCTCCCGCTTGGGCGAGGCGGGAGTGTTAGACACTTACTGACTAAAAACCACCCCGTTCCTACTCCTGCACTTCGAGCCGGAGCCCTGGCAACCTGTTAAGTCCTCCACGGCAAGAATAATAGGTTAGGATAACAAAAAAAGACTGCTTCGTTGGCCAAATGGTCAAAAGTGCGACTGTTGGGCAAGGGATCTCGGGTTCGATTCCCGGGCCAGGCAAAGTATTACTGGGTTTTTTCAAAAAATCTCAGTTGTAGCACGGAGTTTAGAATTGTGCTCGGTATATGGCAATAGACTCACCCCCTATTACATGGGACTCATAATATAAATTGTGAAAAGTGGGTGCTACATTGTACAGTGGCATTAAGTGTCGTAATTTACACCTCTGCCTACACTGTCGAGGATAAAAGGCATGATGTTATGTTATGTTAGTTATTATAACAAAAAATAACGAACAAAAATCATATAATAATAATATTTTATTGTAATTTCCTTCGAAAGTACGGCGTCCAAAACGTCTCTTACGAGCATTAGATCTAGCTAGCAATTTTTTATTGAGTTGTTCATTTATTAAGTCCATTTTTTTACGCTTATTTTTCAGTAGCGACATCTGTGACTGTGATCGACGTCCTATCTTTAAGTTATCTTGCGATGAAGATGGAGTCCCCTTAGGGTTCGTTATATAAATCATCCCATTTGAGTTAAACAGTTTCTCATAATCTGGTCGATCACTTCTCTTGACTGGTTTTGGTCTTGTTAGTATGTATACTGGTATGACACGCTCTGAAGACTTTCTGATACTCATATTATTGTCAGCATATGGGCCCGAATCATCCCGCAGTTTTAAAGCTTTGTGTGATGCGAAAGGCTTAATCTTATTACCTCTATTCAATCTATGTAAAGCCATGGCTTCAGTATTTGTTGGTAAATCTGTAATTAATATACAAATTATAACAGTTATAAGTATTTTAAGGGGGGGAAATTATCGAATTGCTGCTACCGCCTGGGTGAGGCGGGAGGGAGTGTCAGACTCTTACTGACTAAAAACCACCTCGTTCCTACTTCTGCACTTCGAGCCCGAGCCCCGGTAACCCTGGGATAAGCCGGTAAACGAAGTCTGTAGCGTCCCAGGGACAACAATAACTGTCCCAGTGCTCGCAACGAAATGAATCAGAAGATATTATAAGAGGAGAAGAAAAAAAGATAGTTTCCACTTCCCTCGGTGAATTACTGCAGGAGACAGAGTGAATTAAGCCTAAAGGTACAAAAATAGACTGTACAACTGGGAGAAGCCCAGTCGCCAAGCACCACGGTAAGACTACAAAATGAGTGGGTCCTATGTGTGAGCTGTTATACTTGCTTCCAACAATAGGTATGGCAGAAGCGCCTAATCGTACGGAAATTTGTTCTAGATTTCACAATGTCCGTATAATAAGCTACACCTGACGAAAAAATGAAATTATCTAACATTTACGTTCATATTGCCAGAGACCACCCTCCCAGAGTATGTGATGTGGGTGCAGTATACCTCTTTCTACCGATTTGTGATTTGTTACAACCTAGATAGACTACGTATTATAGAAATTAAATTAAATAACAAATAAGTCTTACCAGATACGAATAATATGAAAATATATAACAATAGCGATTCCCTCATATTCAATGGTTGCAGTAACGAACACGACTTCAAAGATTTGTCATTATTTTTGTCAGTTGTAACTGAAAGCCATTAAAACATTTATTTCTATAAAGTCAAATGGCACGAAATTGCTTTTCCACGGTACATCGACTGGCTAACAGCCCATGACAGAACATAGCTGGACCATGGGTCCCCTCTACATAAGAGGGTTTGACATTAAGTGTGGGAGAACCATGCTTCGGTATTGGTAGGCCGGCTCGACCGGAGTGATACCACGGCTGAGCAGACAACCATAGTGAAACAACCGATTCGTTATGTTCCGTCGTGTGACTGGAGGTTACCGGAGGCCCAATAACCCCCTCCCCCTTCTCCTATCTCCCTAATCCCCGATTCCCCAACAACCCTTAAAATTCCCAGGGCCGGTAATTCGGTTGTAACGGCTCTGGTGTTCCAGGTGACCATGTCATCGCTTGCTTACCATCAGGTGGTGGGATATGCCATGTGGCTTATCCCATCACTATAAAAAACCTTCACGCTTGCTGAGCAGGCAGTTGCTGTTAGTTTGGTATCCTGAACTTTTCATGTTTATCAAAAAACACTGCACCTTGGTCTAACGGTTTATGTTCGGGCCTGCGGACGGCGAGCATGGGTGGCTACCCGTCCGACCAGAAACAGACCCGAGCGTACGGCGCGTCGCGTTCCGCGCGCGAATCAAAGAGCCATCAGAGCACCACAGATGGGGCCCGACAGGGCTGATGCCGATTCAGAGTCGCGGAGAACCTAACGGGTAACCGGGGCTCCGGCTCGACGTGCAGGAGAAGGAACGGGGTGGTTTTTAATCAGTAAGAGTCTGACACTCCCTCCCGCCTCACCCAGGCGGGAGCAGTGATTCGATGATTTTCCCCCCTTAAAAAAAACGGTTTATGTTCTTGTAGATAACTTTTAAAGCGTGCGAGAGTATGAGTAAGAGTAGAGTCATGGTGGCCCAGAGGTTTAAGACGCTCGCTTCTCAAGCACGAGGGTGCGCATTCGAAACCTACCAACAGCCAGTACCAATGTGACTTTTTCCGAGTTATACCTATGTACTTTCTAAGATTATTTAGACACCACTGACAAACGATGAAGGAAAACATCGTTAGGAAACCTGGGCTTATAATTTTTAATTATAAGTTTGAAATAGGTACTTATTTATATTTATTTTGTATGTTTCTATTGTATTATTTTGGTTAGTCTAATTTTAATTATCAGTTTAAGTTTTCATTGTCTTCTTCTTGTTTTTTTTTTTTCTTTTTGTTGTTACACACTGTGTCATATGTTGTATTTATTTCTCCTTTCGCAGGGCTGCAGGAAGAAATCCCATAAGGGATATGCAGTACCTATGTACCTCTGTTTTATTATAATATATATTTTTTTCTGTGTATCGTCTGTGTTGAAATTGCCAACCCGCATTGAGCAAGCCTAGTGATTAATGCTCAAACCTTCTCCGTGTCAGAAGAGGCCTTTGGTCACCAGTGGACATTTATAGGCTGTTGATGATGATGATGAAGTAGGTACATAACATAAATATAAGTAGGTATATTATAAGTATCTTAGTTGATGTTTGTACATACATGCAAGAAGAGTTATATATCTTTGCCCTTTAAATATTGGTTTTGAATTATAAAAACTGACTGCCTCGTTGGCCGAGTGGTCGCAAGTGCGACTGCCGGGCAAGGGGTCTCGGGTTTGATTCCCGGGTGGGGCAAAGTATTACTGGGTTTTAAAACAATCTCAGTAGTAGCACGGAGTCTGAAATTGTGCCCGGTATATGGCAATAGGCTCACCCCCTATTACATGGGACTCATAACATAAATAGTGAAAAGTGGGTTAAATGGTACGGTGGCATTAAGTGCCGTAATGTGCACCTCTGCTTACCCCTTCGGAGATAAAAGGCGTGATGTAATGTTATGTTAAAATATTTTTTTTATATAAAGCAGCTGCCAATCTTCTTCACGGACGGTGCTGTCAGGATATATGAGGTCGTATGTAGTTTGGACAGATCCCAATGTTGCTAGCCATTCCAATAATAGGGTAGATGACTAATTTTTATTTCAATGTCAGTCTGGTAGATGATTATAAACCTTTAGACACGTACCTATATTTTTATTTTCTTATGCAAACGAATATTTTCGACGATATATTGATTTGAAATGTCGCGTGACGTCACTTCTATGTACATTTTATAAGTAGAAATGACGTTTTAGCCCCCACTCCTAAACTTTGATTCGTTTTATTTAAGTATTGTTTTCTTATACGCCAAAATAAAAGTCTAATATTTTTTCATTACGTAACTGAAGGACTAATTATATTTTTAATTTTCATACCCTGTCATCATCCCTATTCTCATGGTCACGATGAGTCTGGCATAATCCCCTTAGATTAAAAGACTCTTGTGCCCTTAGAAAAAAAACTGCGAATCTTTAGAGAAGGACACTGGGTTTTATTATGCGCTTTTTTCTGGTATAGGTCGACAAACGAGCAGACGGATCACCTGTCCGAAAGTGGCTAGTTTCTGAGATATTCAACGTTTTCGGTTTTGGTGAAAAAATCCCGATTCAACTACAAAAACATCGATAAATAAAAAAACTACTTCTTTGATTGGCTGAAGAAATTAGACGCTTATTCAGTTCAAGAGTGACCGTCACCGAGATAAGAAAGCGTGCGCGGGCATGTATTCATCATAGGGAAACAAAATTTTATACCAATTTAGGTACCTACTTGGTATTTTAAAGTGAATGATATTTCTGAAAGTATAACGTTGAGTTGCCAGCCTTTTCGAGGTTTGTTACCCATGGTCAAATACTCAAACGCCCCCAAATTCAAGAATAGTTCTGTCACTACAATTTTTATGTAAAATGACAGAGATAGCATGATATTTAAGTACAAGTTAAAATTAAGTAGCGTTTCAGTATTCGATCGTGAGAAGGATTGGGATCGGGTATTAGGGAGGATGAGGAGAGAAGTAAATGAGGGCAAGATGTAATCATACTCTCGTAACAATTTTTCCGCCATTTTTATGTGAGGTAAAAGCTAAAAAAATACGGTAAAATGGGGTGATCATGTTGCTTAAATGTTTGTAGGTACATCGTAAAACTTTGCACAATTTATTGTAAATGTGAGAGCCCTGCAATTAATTAAATTAGACTAGTAGAATGCATTTGTGTCAGCTTGGAGTTGTCTCACTCAAAGATCTCATTAGCGGTGGCACGTGCACTGGATCGCTTGATTTCCTACCAAATGGTTGAGTTGGGCGGTGCTGGGGTACGTGTCATGTTCGAAGGCGCCCCTTCAATTGGGACTGGTCAGCTCCGGACTGTATGATTTTATAGTCCTCAAGGTTATTTTCATTTTCTATCTCTTTGACTGCATTGAGGTATTGCATTGTTCTCACACAATCGAACCAACAAAACTATGTAACTAGAGAATTGTGTTGTAAACCCGATTGAAAAAGAGTAACCTATGCAGTTTCTTGCTCGTTCTTCTCCATAGGAATCTACACCTTGGAATGAGCAACTAGCTTCACTTCTAAATTGTTTTGTTGTTGACGTTTAAAAGTGCCACTGGTCTAATTGAAATAAATGATTTTAAATTTTTGACTTTTGTGAATAGGTTTTGAGCGGCGAAAAGGGATAAAGAGGGGCGAGTCGATACTATGAAGAATTTCTTTATATCTATTCACTCCTCTTTTGTTCCTATTCACCTCTCGATCTATTCACCCCATTTTACGGTTTAACGTAATTTGAATTTAATGAACGACTTATTCAGACATATGTAGATACTGTCCCGGGTTGTAATTCTTATTGACGCTCAATTTAAAAATTTGATCATTCAATTCCTCATTTAAATGGTTAACAAACAAATTCGCCTGACTATTGTGTTCTGCGCGTTCCAATTTGTCGATAAATATACTTTTTCTGCCATTTTCTTTCGATAAAACATTATCTCCATTGCCGATTTCATATTCGTCCACGTCTTTTGAGGTTATGACGTAGACGGGGAACTTATATTTTTTATTTAACATTTTTAAATCTTCCATTATTAATCTTGAACTTTTTTGTCTTGTCTCTAGTAAACTTAAATATATTTTCTCAATTTTCGCGTCGTCAAATATTGTTTTGGCATTTGTTTGTGATGCTGTAAAGAAATTAATGTTAAAGCTAACGTTTGGGTCAAGTAATCAAGTATTTATTGCATTCATAATGTACACATACAGGTGGTTAGAAAATACAATAGTAACAATTATGGACCTTGTCGGGCACAGCTACATTTAAAGTGGTAGGGGAGAGGAAAAAGTGAGGAAAATGTGGTACCTAGGAGAGAGGAAGTATGTTAAAAAGCACAGGGCCGTACGGGGTTAATGGGTCTCTCGTAGGCCCCTAGAGTTACTGAACAATCAATGAGTCACTGAGAGCTAGAATTTTTTTATTATTTTTGAAATTAGTTTCAACTTCTTTTGCATGTCCTAAAAAATGGCTTAAAGTGTGGTCGAGGAATCGAACCCGAGGCTTTGAGACACTTAATCAGTCTTTTAACTGTGGGAGAGCCGTGCTTCGGCACGAATGAGCCGGCTCGATCGGAGTGATACCACGGCCTCACAGAAAACAACGCTATCGTTGTGTTTCGTGTGAGTGAGGTTACCAGAGGCCCAATTACCCCCTCCCCACTTACTCTTACCCAATCCCTGAATCCCCAACAATCATTAAATTCATAATCCCAAAAGGCCGCTAACGCACTTGTAACGCCTCTGGTGTCCCAGGTGTCCATGGGCGACGCCGATTGCTTACCATCAGGTGATCCGTCTGGTCGTTTACCGGCTTATACCATAAAAAAAATAAGTGTATGAACACTAAAAATTACCTGATATAAAAATAAAAATCGTGGTAGCAAAAATTATATTCATTTTTCTTTTTCAATTCATATACTCAGGTACCTATGTAATTTATTTCAAAGGATTTATAAAACGAAATTGAAATTGAGATTAAAAATCAAGTTGTTACCGAGTCAAGGCGCGAAATTAAAAAAATTATTGGTTGACTAAGTCAACTTGACTTGACTTGTGGTGCAGTCAGCAGTGACGTTTATTGTGGCGGGAAAGTATTTTTATTGCAATGACGTAGGTAAAAAATGTTTTTAATTTTGAATATTTCCTTATTGACAGCATCATCTACATCATAATATCTCGTAAATTCCGATTATGAAAAATCAACAACATTATATTCGTACAAAAACAGTCTCTTAACATCGGAAATAAGGTGTCAGAGGAGAGCGTTTACCGGTGACCGCTTGTATCTAGACCAGTTATCAGCCACATTAATTCGTCATTCAAGACGTCTTGCTTGCTCTTGCTATTGCTGAACATAGCATAGGCCTTCCCCAATGACTTCCAGATAGGCCGGTTGGAGGCGACCTGCACCCATTCAGGCCATGTGATTTTGTTTTAAGGAATAAGCCGGGAAACGAGCTGACTGATCACCTGATGGTAAGCAATCCACGCCGCCTATGGACACCCGAAACGGAGAACGAACCAGAGGTGTTACAATTGCTTTACCGGCCCCGGCTATGAGTGGAAGTCCCTGAGGCTTTAATCGATTTTTATGGAATATTTACCAAATAGGTTAAGCTCAGCCCCTATTACATGGGACTCATAACATAAATAGTGAAAAGTGGGTTTTACATTGTACCTCTACAGTGGCATTAAGTGCCGTAATGTGCACTTCTGCCTACCCCTTCGGGGGTACCAAACCCCGGGGGTTTACCAAATAATAAGCGAGGACGTAAAATCACTACATAGTATAAAACAAAGACGCTATCCACCGTCTGTCTGTCCCTATGTATGCTTAGATCTTTAAAACTACGCAACGGATTATGATGCGGTTTTTTTATAATAAATAAAGTGATTCTTAAGGAAGGTTTATATGTATAATACATGCATATTGCACCCGTGCGAAGCCGGGGCGGGTCGCTAGTGTAAAATAAAACACATCATATCAAATGTAATCTAATTTTATTGTAAAAATCTTTTTTAAGACATTTTAAGGCAACGAATATTAATTTTAGAGCTGTAAAAACATGTTTATTTCATATTATTATCTTAAAATATCAATTTAATTTGAATAACTCTTGAGGTCTTTAACTTTTGTAACTCTACACGACTTGACATTGAACAATCGACAGTTACACAGTAAAAATTAATATCAATTGCCCCAAAAACGTCAACAACGGCGATTCATAAATTATTGCTGTATCATTTATTTATTCATAAATATTTTAATAAGCACTGCTTACAAAAGGAAGCACGCTTTAAAAAAACTATTTTTAATATATCACTCTTTTAGAAACATAGGTTTAATTACATTTGTTAAAGAGCATCACGTATCACCTGATGGTAAGCAATCGGCGTCGCCCATGGACACCTGGAACACCAAGGCGTTACAAGTGCGTTACCGGCCTTTTGGGGATTGTTAGGGATTCAGGGATTGGGGAAGGGGGGGGTAATTGGGCCTCCGATAACCTCACTTACACAACGCAAGCGTTGTTTCACGTCGGTCTTCTGCTCGGCCGTGGTATCACTCCGGTCGAGAGCCGGCCCATTCGTGCCGAAGCATGGTTCTCCCACACATTAATTTATTAAAATAAATTCTGAGAGGGAATAGAAAGAGAGATAAGAGATAAAGGATCTTTGAGAGTATAGCATTTGTTACCAACCTCAAAAAAAGAAGGTTAAACTTAGCTAACCAATGAATTTGTTTTACGTTTAGAGTAATCGTAACGAGTACGCGTTCGGCGCTCAGACGAATAACTATCGCATTCGTAACGTAATAGTATCTAGCGCATTCGGCGCTGCTTGATCGGCTCAAGTGAACCAACCAATCAGAATGCTCAACTCGCTCGATCCTGTTACGATACGAATGCGATAGTTATTTGTGCTTGGCCCTGATTGGTTGGTTCATTGGCGCCGGCCAATCAGAGTGCCGAACGCGTACTCGTTTCGAATAATTTAAACGTACATCAAACTCGTACCTAAGGCCTCATTGTGCGCGATTGTCTAATGATTGGCTGACCCGCTTTAGATACGGTCTTCAATAAAGAGTACTTAGGAAAAGGCTAGAACCTTTTCCTAAGTACATTAATTTACCGACTTTAAAAAGAGGAGTTTGAAGTTAGTTTTTCTAAACGAAGTTTATAAAAGAATCGGGTATTTTCATTAATCAAAAATAAATTATATCGACCGTTCAATACAATGTAATATTAAAAAATAATCACACTTTCATTCATTGATTTTTTGACAAACTTAACTTTAGTATTTATCCAGTATTTTTAAAAAAAATAGGCGTACTGTTTGACTCTAAAAAAACGTGGCGTCACAACACATAATCTCGTAGATTATGTATTGTGACGTCACGTTTTTAGCGACAAACAACATACGTATATCTCAAAAATTTGCTGCAAAGATACTAAAATTGAGTTGATCATAAAATCAATTAATAATATAATTTTAACACATTAAAACTATTTTATTGTCACAGTCAAATTGAGGCTGAATGTGCCATAAAAATGATGTTGAATAATATTGTTACTAGATTTTAATACTCTATTTTATGTTATTGTTTTAAAACATTGCTAGTCAAGTTGCATCGTTATAAAATAAGTTCAAAGTTTTAATGAAAGTGTGATTTTTTTAAATATTTTATTGTATTGAATAGTCGAAATAATTTAGTTTTGATTAAGGAAAGTATTCAATTTCCATCATGGTGGCCAGTCTAACTAGACTAGCCTATTGGAAAGAAAGAAAGTGCGCAAACACAATTGCGCTCTCTGAACCCGATGGGACGGCAGACTGACACCACCGGAGAGATCAAGAGCAGGACCAACGGCTTTACGTGCTATCCGAGACACGGGGGTGAAATACCGCCGAACTTCCTAACTCCGGGCTAATAATGGTAATTTTATACCTATATGGTAATGAATTCAAGTATGAATTTAACCAACGTTACCCTAAAAGAGTGATTCACTAACAGTTTGACGGTAAAACGATCTTTGTCACAATTTTTTCCTAAAAACATTTGTTTTACATTACACTCTAAGACACACATTACAGATGGGTTACCTGATGGTAAGCAATCGGCGCCCATGGACACCCGCAACACTATAGGCGTTACAAATGCGTTACCGGCCTTTTGGGGGATTGGGATGTTGGTAGAAGATTGATCTATTAACTTTTGAACATTTTTATTTAGCTTGTCCCTTTTGTATTTTCGGGGTCTTTAGTAATTGTAATTCCACTCTCCTCCTGACGACAGATCGATCTGATATTTGGTACACACTATTAATCTTGATGACCATACAATATAATCTAATTGCTTCCACAACTACCGTCACTATGGATATCAAACGTAAAGGCTTGATGGTAAAATAGAGCTCAATAAAACCGGTTAACATAGAAACTATGTTTTAGCTAGCTAGCCAATCGTTTTACCGTCATTTCGGAAATATATAAACATTTGCAAAAATATAAACAGTACATAATTACTATTATTAGTTTATATTTATATTAAATATGAAAAAACATTGTTTTTTTTCTAAAACCTTCACACTATGTGCGTATGATCAGAGAGTATAATTGGAATAAAATTACAATACGCCCGATGCGCCTGTCAGACAATGCTCCTCGCGCCGCCGTGATTGGCCGCGAAGTTGCCTTCTCTGCCCACATACTGGTCTACTCGCGCAATCAATCGCGACGCTCCTCTTGCCGGTCCACGTTGTCTCCTCGTATTGCCAGTCCTTTGACATCATAACAACATCACGACTTTTATCCTCGAAGGTGTAGGCAGAGGTGCACATTACGGCACTTAATGCCACTGTACATATAACACCTACTTTTTACTATTTATGTTACGAGTCCCATGTAATAAGGGGTGAGTCTATTGCCATATACCGGGCACAATTCCAGACTCCGCGCTACTACTGACATTTTTTTAAACCTAGTTAACTTTGCAGTAGTCCTTTGACTCGCGCGCAAAAACCGACGAAATAGGGAGCAGTGGGCAGGACGAGGTGACGATAATCTCGTTGACTCGTGGCTACACCTGCAGTGAACGTGCATTATCGCGATAAGTAATGACAATTGTCGTTGGTGTGGCTCGGGCCAGCCATCGCATCAACCATGCAGTATATTTTTGCGTTATCTCGTTTGAGCCCCAATCTCGAGAGATTTGCATGACCCCTAGTCACATGTAATAGGGGGTGTGCCTATTGCCATACACCAGCATTTCTTCATACCCTCTGATCATACTCACATAAAGAAACCCCATGAACAATAATATATATTAATCTATGTACTATATAATTCTATTTCACTATATAATATAAAAACTTCAGGAGTTAAAATACTCGCTTTATTCTTTGCATGTATTTTGTACTTAACTAGCTTCTGCTGGCGGCATCGCCCGCGTTTGTATGATAAAAAATACCCCATGTGGTATTCCAAAGAGTAATCTATCTCTGTGCAAAATTTCGTCCAAATCCGTCCAGTAGTTTTTGAGTGAAAGAGTAACGAATATACATGAGACGAAGTAGCTTTTCGCTGTCAGTTCCTATGTATGCTTAGATCTTTGGAACACGCAAATTTTAAATGCAAAAATTGTCGCACAAATATTGAGTTAATCTTACCAAAGTTTATTCATCTGTGCCTTATATTAATTTTAAACTGTCAAACACCGCGAGGTCACCGGTGACCGCAACCTATTGTTCTTTAATTGTGTCTATAATGACGGTACTCGACGAGTTAAGACTGATTTTGATCTCAATTAAAAAGAGTTTAATATTGTTGATTTAAAGATACTTAATTGAAATCATTGTTACCCAAAAATGAGATGTTTTTTAATTACTTAAGTAATAAAACTTTATATAATATAGTGTCGTATTCTTTTTCCCATTTTTCATTAAAATACAGTATTGAATATAAATTACAACCTGTTGTTGTAGTTTGTAACATCAAAAGAAATAAAAATAACCATTTATGTTTACGGGTCTGTGAGACCCACCACGTGATTTTTACCTACCAGGCTCCCCAAGGGTTAAAACTACGCAACTGATTTTGATGCATATTATTAAATATAGGAGTAATTCAAGAGGAAGTTTTATACGTATAACTTCGCTTCGTATAACGCCGGCTTCGCACGGGTGCGATATGCACGTATTAACTCGTCGAGTACCGCCATTATAGACACAATTATAGAACAATAGGTTGCGGTCACCGGTGACCGCTTGGTGTTTGACAGTTTAAGAATCACTCTATCAATTAAAAAAAAACCGCATCAAAATCCGTTGCGTAGTTTCAAAGATCTAAGCGTACACAGGGACAGACAGACGGCGGATAGCGACTTTGTTTTATGATATATATAAGGTCTAACAAAAATAGTGCACAATATTTTAACAGATGATATAGTACATATGATAAGGATTATGTTTACCTAAAAAAAATGTAAACAACAACATGTTTAATTAAATTTATCATCACATTTGCAAAATTGTTTTTGTTTTTACGCATGACGCCAGCCGTATGGATGCGCGCGGACGTTTATCTTACGGGTCAACGACCGAGCTTTTCGAATAGGTACATAGGAATAGGTACATATTGCAGGATGGCATAAAAAGCAATGAAAATAATAAATGAATAATTGAATTATTAAAAATAATTGATAAGTTTTTATAAAATGTTACATGGGACTCATAACAACTAGTGAAAAGTGGGTGTTACATTGTACTGTGGTAGAATGTGCACCTCTGCCTACCCCTTCGGGGATAAAAGGCGTGATGTTATGTATGTATGTTATGTTTTTATAAAATATTTTCATAAAAAAATTATGTTTATCACATACTAATTGACCTACTAAAATATTGTGCACTATTTTTGCTACACCTTATATAGTGATAACAAGCTACTTGGTGTCAAGCACTGCTCATCTTCTATTGATTGCAGCGTAATATTATATAGCCTTTAGCCTTATTCGGAGCTATAGCGTAACAACAACAGATGATTCTCATTTGAATGTGTATATGGTGTGGATTACTGTTATATTAACATACATATATAACATAACATCACGCCTTTTTATCCCCGAAGGGTTAGGCAGAGGTGCACATTACGGCACTTAATGCCGCTGATGTAACACCCACTTTTCACTATTTATGTTATGAGTCCCATGTAATAGGGGGTGAGCCTATTGTCATATACCGGGCACGTTTACAGACTCCGTGCTGCAACTGAGATTTTTAAAAACCCAGTAATACTTTGCCCGACGACGCGGGAATCGAACCCGAGACCCCTTGCCCGGCAGTCGCACTTGCGACCACTCCGCCAACGAGGCAGTCTGTTATTTTATTTTCTTTTCCATAATTCACAAATTGGATTATATATTTAAGCCTATGAATTGCCAATGCTATCATATATCCGCCATTATTGTCTTATACATCAGACCTTTATCTTGTCACTATTGTGTATTTTAAATGCTATATGTTTGTGATGTGGCCGTACTCTTTCGAAAAAAAGAATAAAAAAAAATGAATCATTAAAATCGAACCAGTCGTTTTGTAGATTAACACGATCAAACGAACGAAATATGTAAGTGTACATAAATGTATAATACATACAAAAACTAGTAAAGTACATAAGACATACATACAAAAAACTATTTTCAACCAAAGAGGTTATTATTATTTTCTGTTACCATGGTAATGAGGTGTAGCGAGGTCTGCAATGGAATTTGAGCTCTAAATATAAGGCGGTATGTTGTATTGTCGTTCATCTGTCCGCTGTAGCCGCTTCTGCCTGCTTACGTCTATGGATTTTGCTGTCCAGATGTAATAGACACCCGACTGCACCGAAGTAGCTGTGAAAAAATCGATTTATGATTATTTTTACTGAAAGGCAAATGAATAGACTGCACGGTTGGTGCGGTGGCTGGGCAACCGGCTGCCGTGCAACGTGTCGCGGGTTCGATTCCCGCACGGAACAACTCTTTGTGTGATCCACAAATTGTTGTTTCGGGTCTGGGTGTGATGTGTATGTGAACTTGTATGTTTGTAAACGCACCCACGATACAGGAGAAAATCCTAATGTGGGGCAACGTTTATTTAAAGAAAAAAAAAGGGTAGATGAATAACTTTTATTTCAAACTGTCAAACACCGCGAGGACACCGGTGAACGCAACCTATTGTTCTTTAATTGTGTCTACCTCTATAATGACGGTACTCGACGAGTTGATAATGATAAAGGCAAGTACCCAATTGGAATCATCAGCTTCCTGACGACAGATCAATCTGATATTTGGTACACACTCTTAATCTTGATGACCATACAATATAATCTAATTTTTACACAACTATTTTTTTTTATACCACGACTGTGGCAAAGAAGCACACGGCCCACCTGATGGCAAGCGGTTGCCGTGGCCCATGTACGCCTGCAACACTTGAGCAGTACATGCTCCTTGCCGACCCTATCATTATCTTTACCTTTCCATCATGGTTTTATGTAGCCCTGATTGGACTTAACTGCCTCGTTGGTCGAGTGGTCGCGAGTGCGACTGCCAGGCAAGGGGTCTCGGGTTCGATTCCCGGGTCGGGCAAAGTATTACTGGGTTTTTAATAAATTCTCAGTAGTAGCACGGAGTCTGGAAATGTGCCCGGTATATGGCAATAGGCTCACCCCCTATTACATGGGACTCATAACATTAATAGTGAAAAGTGGGTGTTACTTCTGTGTGCACCTCTGCCTACCCCTTCGGGGATAAAAGGCGTGATGTTATGTTATGTTATGTTATGTGATTGGACTTAAAGTGGTAATTTCAAAGATCATTTTACTTACCCTTCATGTTCCAAGAAGAGTGCTTTCAAAGCACCTCTGGACCAGTACGACATAGCGTACGAAAGCAACTTCATAGATAGCGGGTTCACTCTTAGGAAGTTACCGCAGAACACCACCTGGGAATCAAACACGTTACTAGTAGACGCAATCCTTACTAATATTATAAATCGGAAAGTGAGTTTGTTTGTTTGTTCCGCTTTCACACCGTAACTACTAAACCGATTGCTTTGAATTTTTGCAGACGTAAAGTTAGAAGTCTGGATTAAATAATAGGGTACTTTTTATCCCGGAAAAATTTGATATTCCCGAGGGAAAAATTATTGGTATAGATGGCGCTGTGTGTATTGGTATATGTCCATAGGCTACTTTCTATCCTTTTGTGACGCGAGCGAAGCCGCGGGTAAAAGCTAGTATTATACTAAGTTAGAGTTGCGGGTGGATTTTCATCTGAATAAACTGAGTGTGTGTGGTAAACGAAGTGAGTGAGTGAGGCTTAAGAGAGTGAGAAAAGTGAATATGTATGAGGGAAATGAGTGAGTGTGAGTTATGTGAATAAGAGTGAGTAAAGTGAGTACAAATAAGTCTCTTAAATATATTTATATCAGTCTTAATCCCCTTATTAGAAGCGTGGAGCTGCCAATAAAACCTATTTTGTTGGTAATAGTAACGACGTTAATTAAATTGCACGATGTATTTAATAAATGAGTGCGTGCAGTGCAGTGTTAGGGTAAACGAGTGAGTGCGAGAGAAGTGAGTGATTATGAGTGAAGTAAGTGAATTTGAGTTAAGTGAGTTAATTTGAGTAAGGTAAGCGTTAAGAAAGTAAGTATTGAGTGTGTGAAAGTAAGTAACGCGACTGAGTGAAGTTAATGAGTGTGTGTGTGTTTTTTTTATGGAATACATAACCCGGTAAACGAGCAGACGGATCGCCTGATGGTAAGCAATCGGCGTCGCCCATGGACACCTGGAACACCAGAGGCGTTACAAGTGCGTTACCGGCTTTTTGGGGATTAGGAGTTTGAGGATCGTTGGGGATTCAGGGATTGGGGAGATTGGGGAAGGGGAGGGTAATTGGGCCTCCGGTAACCTCACTCACACGACGAAACACAACGCAAGCGTTGCTTCACGTCGGTTTTCTGCGCGGCCGTGGTATCACTCCGGTCGAGCCGGCCCATTCGTGCCGAAGCATGGCTCTCCCACACTTAAAAGTGTTTGAGTAATTATCAGAGTTAAGTGAGTATAAGACGAGTATCTCACCCTCTCGATCCCCTCATTGGACGCACAGAGCCGGGCGATGGAGCCGATGTTGTTGGTGATGGTCACGACAGTGGCCCGGGCGAGGTCGGCGCGAGACACCTTCGCACGACGCTCCGCTGAGCACATCTGACCGAAACTGGAATTGAACGTGTTACTCGTAAAATAAGTGAAGTTTGGATTATTAAATTACTAGCTTCTACACGCAATACCGATTTCTCCTGTTCCCGTAGGAGTTTCAGGATTTTTTCTGTCTTAAGAACCATCTCCTAATAATAACAATTACAACAAAAAAAAAGAATTAGTGAAATCGGTCCAACCATTCACGCGTGATGCCGTGACCAAAGGAAAAAAGGATTCATTATTTTATAAATATATATAGATAATGAATAATTTTAAGGTTCATTTCGCAACTTCTGCTTAAGTTTCTGTCAACAGCAACTTAATAAAAATTATGAAGCAAATCGTTGATATCGTAAAGTAGTAGCGATTTTCATTCTTACATTCGCCTGAGAAAAGGTGAATTTTCTAAATCGTAATTAAATTTTATATCAAAATGAAACTTGACTTTCAAAAGGCTGGATTCCTACTACTCATATTCAATTCTTTTATCGAAAACATTTTCTATAAATTTTGCAAGAGAACGCGAGTTGCGACATCAAATAACGGGCTTATTGTACAGACGACTACACATCGAGCTTTACATAACCAGTATAAACTGAACGTTAAATGTGCGGGAAGATGATGCGACGCGACACCAGCATAAACTGGTTTTGTATAGATTGATGTGTGGCCGTCTGTACAAAATTAGATTGAACATTTTGAAAATTAAGTCGATCATCAAAACAATTAAGTAAAGTATAATTCATTTCGAATATAGAATTGTATTGAGCAGTCGAAGTAACACATTTTTAACTTACAATTATATATAAACGAATGACATCTCACCTGCTAGCAACCAAATCTCCAGGCAGTCCGAACCTAGCGTAATCTCCACCGTATATATCTCTAACGAGTTTGTCAACAGTGGTGTTATCTCCTGAGGCGGCGAGTGCTATGGCCTCCTCGAAGCTGCTGCAGCCAGTCAGTAGACAACACAGGCCAAGGAATGTTCCGCCGCCAAGACTGGAAAAATAGTTAAATTGTACATAAACCTCAACAGCCTTTTGTTTACACAACATAACTTCACGCCTTTTATCCCCGAAGGTGTAGGCAGAGGTGTACATAACGGCACTTAATGCAACTGTACAATGTAATACCCACGTTTCACTATTTATGTTATGAGTCCCATGTAATAGGGGGTGAGCCTATTGCCATATACCGGGCACGATTCCAGACTCCGTGCTAATACTGAGATTTTTTGAAAACCCAGTAATATTTTGCCCGATCCGGGAATCAAACCCGAGACCCCTTGCCCGGCACTCGGCCAAAGAGGCAGTCTTTTTTTAAGGGGTGAAAATCATCGAATGTCTGCTCCCGCCTGGGTGAGGCGGGAGGGAGTGTCAGACTCTTACTGACTAAAAACCTAATCTTGCCCTTTGAGCCGGCAATTCGTAAGTCCTCCGGGGCTCCGTATCAGCAACCTCAACAGGCTATAAGTGGCCACTGATGACCATAGGCCTCGTCTCACACGGAGGGGGTTTGAGCATTAATCACCACACTTGCTCAATGCGGGTTGGCGATTGCAAACTTATAATTAGGAATTATAAGCCCAGGTTTCCTCACGGTGTTTTCCTTCACCGTTTGTCAGTGGTGTCTGAATAATCTTAGAAAGTACATATAACTCGGGAAAAGTCACATTGGTAAATACCACACATTATTTTAGTTTATTTAAATGATTTGTCAAATAATTTTTATTCGGTTTTCTTGTAAACAATATTTCGTTTTGTCTCGCCGTGTGAGTGAGGACTACCGGAGGTCCAGTTCCACATCCCATCCTCAAAAGGTGGACAACGCTCGTGCAACTCCTCTTGTGCTCCAGGTGTCCACCGGCGGCACCGATTGTTTACCATCAAGTGATCCGTAGGCTCCTCAGTCTTAGTCGGGTATGTGACACCCACATGAAGAGCAACGGTGGTGTAAACTAATTGACACAATTGTCAATAATATTTTATCTATTGATGATGTCCAGCTCACCTGGTCCCGCTGACGCGGTAGTAATCATCAGGCGCGTTAACGACGAGCACTGACACTCCGCTGCCAATGTTCACCAGCAGGAACGGGTACGGCGATGAGAAGTCGAATGGTTTCCTCACGTACAGACTTAAGGCTGCTTCCGAATACGGGGGCTAGAATATAAAGGAGTTACCACATAGTGAGAATTTTACAAAATAATCAAAATAAATAAATAATACTTTTAGCCCGGTCGAGGAATCGAACCTGAGGCTTTGAGAGACTTGATGAGTTAAAAAGTGTGGTAGAGCCATGCTTCGGCACTGCTGGGCCGGCTCGACCGGAGTGATACCACGGCCGAGCAGAAAACCATAGTGAAGCAACGCTTGCGTTGTTTCGTCGTGTGAGTGAGGATACCGGAGGCCCAATTACCCCCTTTCTAATCTTCCCAATCCCTGAATCCCAACAATCCTCAAATTCCCAATCCCCAAAAGGCCGGTAACGCACTTGTAACGCCTCTATAGTCAGAATTTTAATTAGATTCCAGATTTGACAATAGCTACTGTCATTTTGTGAAATAATGATACCACATATAATAGTGTAGTGATGAATACAAAAATCGATAAACAATCAGTGTGTGTGTTTTATAATAAATGTTAGAGAAAGTGACAGGATAGCGATAGCGATGACGGTGACAATTTATAAAATAACTTATTACCATAATACATCTATCTGTTTTACTTGTCATGTTCCTTCATGATTACATTTTTTTATTTATTTCACACACAATTATAAAGAAAAGTCTCAGAAAGTCTCAGATGGTAAATGAATCGTCAAAACTAAATTATCAGTTCAGAAATATTTAATTTCCTGATATACTTAGTTTACGGGAGTAAAATTATAAACGAGAAGAATCGATCCAGAAATATTGCATTTCCATATTCGAATTTCGCAACGTCACTATTTAGTACTTGTCATAATGTTACAACAGTGAAATTGTCAAATCTGGAATCGAATTAAAATTCCGAGTATAGTGTTCCAGGTGTCAATGGGCGACGCCGATTGCTTACCATCAGGTGATACGTCTGCTCGTTTACCGGCTTATGCTATAAAATATATATATATTTGCTGTCTTTCAATGTAGAAAGGATGTATGAAAGTAGAGTAACGAAAGTATACAGAGCGGATATGAATGGGGCCGTCTGTAGAGGGCGCCCTAGACAGACATATAGTGACTAGAATGGCGATATAATAAAGAAGGGCCAAATTAAAAGTACCCTTAACCGACGAGCATGCATGAAAAGATTGATGACTGTTAATGAAGCGAAAGAGGTATGTAAGAGTCTCTGCCTACCCACATGGGAGACAGCCGTGAAGTTATGACATGACATAACATCACGCCTTTTTATCCCCGAAGGGGTAGGCAGAGGTGCACATTACGGCACTTAATGCCACTGTACAATGTAACACCTACTTTTCACTATTTATGTTACGAGTCCCATGTTATGGGTAGTGTATATGTCCCGTGAAGTTATGTATGTATGTATTCAAATCAGAATGCAAAAAAAAATACAATAAGAAAATAATATGATGAGGGAAATCAACGAAAAGCCTATAAAATCGTAGCAAGTGCCCACCGAGTCCGAGATATGAGTGTGCCCGGCGTGTTCGTCGGGCGGCGCCCAGTAGTAGCACTCCTGCGCATTCATGCAGTCCACGAACAGCACGCCGGCTATCAGAGCGTCTAACTCGTCCATTTTCGATAGACGCATGTTTACTTCCTGTAAAGAAAGACAATAGGCGTGTCGACATGGTAAAAAAATCAAAAAAAGTAATTAGTCCCGTCATTAAGATCGCACGAAAATATCAGACACGTATTTTTCGTTTTATCAAATTAACAGAGGAATACGTAGTTATTCCGCATTAAAGTTAGGGAGTGGGGGGTGTTGACGTCACACTTACGGAGAAATCGTACCTAATTGTGACGTCACGCGTCATTTTAACTCAAAATGTCTACATGTTTTTTTGGATACGAGGAAAAAGAAAAAATACGTATCGAAGATTTTTAAAATATCTAAAAGAAACAAAAAATTAAAAAATAGTCGCCATGCCTATTACAATCACTACATAGTATAAAATAATGACAGCCTCGTTGGTCGAGTGGTCGCAAGTGCGACTGCAACAATATAACACCCACTTTTCACTATTTATGTTATGAGTCCAATGTAATAGGGGGTGAGCCTATTGCCATATACCGGACACATTTCCAGACTCCGTGCTACTACTGAGATTTTTAAAAACCCAGTAATACTTTGCCCGACCCGGGAATCGAACCCGAGACCCCTTGCCCGGCAGTCGCACTTGGGACCACTCGGCCAACGAGGCAGTCAGGCAACGTAGGCACACTATCTTAAAATATGATTCCAGACAATACTCTAGGAGCCATCAGACCACTACAGATGGGATCCAATAGGGCTGATGCCGAATTTTTTTTATTTTTTTTTATTTTTTAAAGGGGGGAAAATCATCGAATGACTGCTCCCGCCTGGATGAGGCGGGAGGGAGTGTCAGACTCTAGCGGTAGCCCGTTAGATTCTCCGCGACTCCGAATCGGCATCGGCCCTTAATTGGGCACCATCTGTGGTGGTCTGATGGCTCTTTGAGGCGCGCGCGGAACGCGACGCGCCGTACGCTCGGGTGGGTTGATGCCGATACGAAGTCGTGGAGAACTGAACAGGTTACCGGGGCTCCGGCTCGAAGTGCAGGAGTAGGAACAGGGTGGTTTTTAGTCAGTAAGAGTCTGACACCCCCTTAAGGCGAGAGAAGTCATTGGATCCCCCCTCCCCCCACAAAAAAGGTTCTAGACAATACTCTAATCTAGACGTACCTTAATAAAATCCTCTTCGAATTTGTAAGCGCCGCCGCCGGTCGCGTATATAGTGTTCACTAAATCAGCCATGCCCTTAGACCGGGCGAGCTGAAGGAAGGCCCCAACTTCAGACGTCGGGAACCTTATAAAGTGGAGAGTGCCGCGTCTACCTCGAATGGTTACATTGTCCATCTGTGGGTAATAAGAAAAATAATTAATTAACCGACTTCAAAATAAACAGGGTGTTTACTCGTGAATCCAATTCCGATCGATCGACATTGATATTGTGTCGTACTCTTAAGTTGCGACACTAGCGCCCATTGCATACGTATTGCGTGGATATTGAATTAACTAAATGGTATTGAGTTTGTCTTTATATTCCGTACTCTGAATGCTATTGTAACAGCTACGATTGTGGTTGTATAGTGTTGACATAGAATAATTATTGAGGTTTTATTGGATTTTTTTTTAATTCCTGTGTCGTGGGTGCGTTTACAAATATACAAGTTCACATACACATGACACAGACACGGAACTACAATTTGTGGATCACACAGTGTTCTTCCGTGCGGGAATCGAACCGGCGACACGTTGCACGGCAGCCGGTTGCCCAGCCACCGCACCGACCGTGCAGTCAGATTAAAAAAAAATGATTGAAATTGCATTGACATTGAGATTGGCTTCAAGAGTAAGCACCCTGGTGGTACTTAGTGTGATCTATATGTATATATGTGTGTGTGCAAGATTACCTCGCGATTGACTGAACCGACTTAGATGTGGTTTCCAGAAAACTATTTGTTACACGTTGTATAAGATATTTTTAGAACATTAATTGTGTACTTGCCAACAAGTCGAATTCAATACTTTTTTTGAACTGTCAAAAACGACAGTTCTCTATGAATTTTGTACGAGATTGTGTATTGTGACGTCACGTTTTTTTAGAGTCAAACAGCATACTTATTTCTTAAAAATTTGCTGGAAAAATACTAAAATTAAGTTGGTCATAAAATCAATTAATGAAAGTGTGATTATTTTTTAATATTTTATTTTTATTTTATTCTATTGAACAGTCGAAATCATTTATTATTGATTAAGGAAAGTACCCAATTAACCGTCCGACTGCCTGGTTGGCCGAGTTGTCGCAAGTGCGAATGCCGGGTAAAGAGCCTCGCGTTAGTTTCCCGGTTTGGGCAATTTAACCAACATCCCAATTGTTGGAATTACGCAGTTGAAACGTCTATGGTGTTATAGGTGTCCATGGGCCGCGCTGATTGCTTACCATCAGGTGATCCGTCTGCTCGTTTACCGGGTTATACCATAAAAAAAAGTCGACAAAGTCGACCAATGAGAACTGTCTTAGCTCGTAGCATTTAGCTTAGAATTGTTCCATGCAGATACCTCGCAGATCTAGTTTACCGGCTCATCCTATAAAAAAATATTACCTGCAAATGTACATCCCGTCTCCCAGTCTTCCCATAGGCAGAGTTCCTGGTGAGATATCTTCTGATATTCTTAAGTACTTCTGTCTCCTTGTCCAGCTCCCGTCTATTCGTCTCCCGGGGCTCAAAGTAGACCAGCTTCGTTAGGGTGCCACCGATGTCCATGCCGAACCACGGCATCGCTGTGGAAAGACCAAAGAGTATTAGTAGACAGAATAATTTTTAAGTTTAAGTCATTCGGTCTTCTAAATTTACCGAGGGAAGTGGAAACTATCGTTTTTTTACATAACATAACGTATTATATCCCCAAAAGGGTGAGCAGAGGTGCACATTATGGCACTTAATGTCACAGTACAATGTAACACCCACTTTTTACTATATTTATGTTACGAGTCCCATGTGAGCCTATTGCCATATACCGGGCACAATTCCAGACTCTCGGGTACGAATTACGGGTCTCGGGTTCGATTCTCGGGTCGGGCAAAGAATTACTGTGTTTTTAAAAAAAATCTCAGTAGTAGCACGAAGTTTTAATTGTGCCTGGCATATGGCAATAGGCTCATCCCCTATTACATGGGACTCGTAACATAAATAATGAAAAGTGGCACCTCTGCCTACACCTTCGGGCATAAAAGGCGTGATGTTATGTAATGGTATGAATCTCTACATTGCGTTATAAGTACAGACTAAGTAGATACGTACGGGGCGCTTCGTTATCTGGTGGAGTGGGCGGCGTCTCCATCTTGAGGCAGTTCTCCTTGCTCATAGTCTGCGTGTATGGCCCTCGTCTTGCTCTTTGTAATACTCTTGTCCTGGAAATGATAACAGAACAACGTTATTCTAGTGTTAAAAAACACCTTCGGACACAGATTGATGTGTCAACATGTTGTTTTAATGAATTCGCGAAGCTATTAATTATTATTTATATTATGTTATAAGTAAAATAATAATACGTATTTTAATTAGATTCGATAATTTCAATAATGATATGTAATTTTAAATTATATTCGTGATTGATGTATAGCTTTTTCCTGTTTTTGTTTTTATATATTACTAGCGGACTCAACAGACGTTGTCCTGCATATCCACTTGAATGTAGAGGTATAAACAAAAATTAGTTCGAATTAGTTCAGCTGTTTAGGATAAGTAACCTAGACACCGACTGCATCGCCATCTGCCGGGCTGATTTGTGAATCTAAACCATTCCCAGATCCCCTTGAACACAGACAAACAATTTCATCAAAATCGGTGCAGTCGTTTGAAAGAAGTTCAGTGACATACACACTCACAGAAGAATTATATATATAAAGATTATTGTTAGTATAGTTAGTGTTGGTTTGTATTGTATGTTTAGTTTGGTTCTTAGCTGTGGCATTAGGGTATATGATGCCCTGTAATGATAGCTTAAGGTATTTTTAAATATAAATAAATAAATAAAACACAGATTAAAACTGAGATCATTCGAGTAACAACTAACAAAACGCACCACAGGACCAAGGGGCCGTCGGATGTCAGCACTGCAGGAGCGGCTTCAAAAACTTAATGTACCGTCATTATAGACACAATTTAAGAACAATAGGTTGCGGTCACCGGTGACCGCTTGATGTTTGACAGTTTAAAAACTCGAATAACCCTATTCGAGATTATATGGCTGATTTTTATTTCAATTTCCGTCTGGTAGATTATTTTAAAACATTACACACGTATTTTTTATTTTCTCACAGAAACGAATAGTTTCGAAGATTTATTGATTTGTCGTCCAACCGCAAGGTGGACAGACGACCTCATTAAGGTCGCAGGGAGGCGCTGGATGCAGGTCGCTTCCACCCGGCCTATCTGGAAGTCATTGGGGGAGGCCTATGTTCAGCAGTGAACGTCCTGTAGCTGATATAATGATGATGATGATGATTGATTGATTGTAAATGTCGCGTGACGTCACTTTTGAGTACGTTAATGCAAATGGACACATATTATCACAATCTAGAAGTCTTTAGTCCTATTAGAAAATTTATTGCCAGAGATGGGCGAAAAAGCCCACCTCTGTTTGCAGCTGCCATCATGATGATAATGTAAAGAACTGACATGACTTTTTTTATTTTGTTATACCACGACTGTGGCAAAGAAGTACACGGCCCACCTGATGGTAAGCGGTTACCGTGGCCTCAAAGTCAAAGTCAAAAGTCAAAGTCAAAGCATTTATTTCAATTAAACCATAGTTTGGTACTTTTGAAACATCAACAAATACAAAATAAATAAAGAGAGAGAGAGAGAGAATCAATCCGTCAGTGAAATTAGGTGAAGCTAGGTGCTCATTCCAAAATGTAGATTCGAATGGAGAAGAACGAGCAAGAACCTCCATTCGTTACTCTTTTTTAATGTACGCCTGGGCATAACATGCGTCTTGCCGACCCTTAAGAAACCTATTCACTCCTCTCTTGAAGAACCTCATGTTGTATATAGTCCACTGGGAAAACCACGGCTCCCTCATTCCACAATCGGAGGGTCCGTGGGAGAAAATTCCTCTGAAACCGAACTGTACGGGGGTACTGTACTGGGACCAATTTGGCTCTATGACCATCTATGGTGATACGATCAAAGAATCATACAATTAACTACCTGGGTATGGTCCTGGGTATGGCAGAGAGCGGCGTGGCGCGCCGCTGTCGGCCGCACGCCGCGAGACACCCCTCACACCGGTGCAGGCGCATCTGTAACGAAATATACATACATACATTATACACAACAAGTTTAGGCGATCTAACATGAAAATAAGTAATATCGACTTCTTTCTTTCGACCATTTTATATGAGAATTGCCGGCACACGAGCAGACGGATCACCCGATGGTAGGCAATCCCCGTCGCCCATGGACACCCGAAATACCAGAGGCGTTACAAGTGCGTTATCGGCCTTTTGGAGATCAGGAGTTTGAGGCTTGTTGGGGATTGGGGAGATTGGGGAATGAGGGGGGGATTTTTGGACTCAATGCAAACACATTGCAAGCGTTGCTTCACGTCAGTTTTCGGTCGGTTCCAGATGTCCATGGGCGACGCCGATTGCTTACCATCAGGTGATCCGTCTGCTCGTTTACCGGCTTATTCCAAAAAAAGCTTGTCAAATAGGGGTCAGAAAACGTGGCGAAATGGCTCCGATAAAGGATGGTAGGTACGGCAGTGTTCGCTTCGCGCTCGACTTGGCGTTTATTTTTACAACTTAAATACCTATTGTATTTTGTCATCTTTTACTAGATTGTTCCGTCTTTCAAAACCTATTAGTACCTATTATACAGTCACTACATAGTATAAAACAAAGTCGCTATCCTCGAGAACCTAACAGGTAACCGGGGCTCCGGCTCGACGTGCAAGAGGAGGAACGGGGTGGTTTTTAGTCAGTAAGAGTCTGACACTCCCTCCCGCCTCACCCAGGCGAGAGCAGTAATTCGATGATTTTCCCCCCTTAAAAAAAAATCCGCCGTCTGTCTGTCCCTATGTATGCTTAGATCTTTAAAACTACGCAACGGATTTTAATGCGGTTTTCTTTAATAGATAGAGTGATTGTTAAGGAAGGTTTATATGTATAATACATGTATATTGCACTCGTGCGAAGCCGGGGCGGATCGCTAGTAAGTTACAAAACAGAAAAGCATTAACACATCACCTTATTATTAATAGAATCAGACATGACAATCAGTCCAGCCGTTTCCAAGTTCTTTACACTCAAACAAACAGAATCTTTGAACCATCTTCTTTATACATATAACCACAAAAATCACAACATAATTTATAAAAACACAGTGGAAAAATGGCGAGAAAATGACGTGTTTCCCCCAAATTCTTTTGGAACTGCGTATTACGATATATATATTAATACTGTGGCGTATAATATACAAGTAACTACATATATAGGACCAGATTAGCGATAACAAAATATATAGTCATGTATATAATTATCTAACTTATCATTATTGGTTATTATAAATAAAAAATGGGTCTGTTTGTGTGTCTTTGACTGTGTTTGTTTAACTGCCTCGTTGGGCGAGTGGTCGCCAGTGCGCCTTCCAGGCAAGGGGTCTCGGGTTTCGATTCACAATGAGTATAGGGGCGGAGGGTAGACCAAATAAATGAATATACAAAGCGAACAAAACCAGGGCACAAAGCTAAATATCTACTATTATCTTTTGTGATGATTAAAATATTTATATTAATACAGATATGAATTAATTGTGCGAATTACTGTGATAAGCGAACCATCCGTGAATTTACATAATACCTCTATTATCGTGCTTTTTCTTTGCCGGGGGGATAAGCAGAGGTTCATATTTTAAATTCCAAGATGAAGGTCGACTGATAGCGAACGCCACATGCCATTTAGTCTGTCATATATATTTTTTTAAAAAGGACAAGCCCGCCACATCCTCCCAAAGCCGCTGCAACTCCTGTAAGCCAGGATCTACAGTAGATACAATCATGAAAACACCGGAACACTGAACTCCAACGTCCCAGAATAACTATCTTGGTTCCCACAACAAAGTGAATCAGTAGATATTATAAGAGGAGAAGAACAAAAACGATAGTTTCCACTTCCCTCGGTGAATTACTGCAGGAGACAGAATGAATTAAGCCTAAAGGCACAAAAAGAGACTGTACAACTAGAGGTAGGTGAAGCCCAGTCGCCAAGCACCACGGAAATTTGACTAAAAACTAAGAATATGTATAACTTTTAGCTTCTGCCAACGGTTTCGCCCTGACCCGTGGGATAATAATTCTTTCCGTTTAAAGAAACCGACTTCAAACCCCTCTTTTTTTTGAAGTCGGTTAATTAATATACTAACACCTTCTCCTAAGAGTGTAACAAACACTTTTTTGAAAACCGCATCATAAACGGTACAGACAATAACGAGATAATTGCGCACAGACATACATACAGGTCTAATTAGTTTTTGACATTTTTTTTTATGGCATACATAAGCCGGTAAAAGAGCAGACGGATCACCTGATGGTAAGCAATCGGCGTCGCCCATGGACACCTGGAACACCAGAGGCGTTACAAGTGCGTCACCGGCTTTTTGGGGATTAGGAGTTTGAGGATAATTGGGGATTCAGGGATTGGGAAGATTGGGGAAGAGGACGGTTATTGGGCCTCCGGTAACCTCACTCACACAACGAAACACAACACAAGCGTTGCTTCACGTCGATTTTCTGCTCGGCCGTGGTATCACTCCGGCCGAGCCGGCCCATTCGTGCCGAAGCATGGCTCTCCCACACTTAAACATAACATCACACCTTTTATCCCCGAAAACGTATGCAGAGGTTCTCATCACAGCATTTAATGCCACTGTACAATGTAACACCCACATTTCACTATTTATGTTATGAGTCCCATGTATTAGGGGGTGACCCTTGCCATATACCGGGCACAATTCCAGACACAGATTTGCACCAGAAGAAAACTTAGTATTCTTTACTCGACAGTCGTGCTTGCAACCACTGGACTAACACAGCGGTCATTGCCTCATTTAAAATACATTCCGAATGGGCAGAGGGCAAAACACATTACAAAATTCAATGAATAACAATAAGTTTTTCAAATTAACTAATTACAGAATGTAGAGGTAATCAATGTACGCCGAATCTTATATAATCTTAAATTATATAATGTACTTTTTTGTATAAAACTGAATGGTTTGTTGAAACTATTTTTTGTGATAGGATAGGTAAGCCGGTAAACGAGCAGACGGATCACCTGATGGTAAGCAATCGGCGTCGCCCATGGATACTTGGAACACCAGAGGCGTTGCAAGTGCGTTACCGGCCTTTTGGGGATTAGGAATTTGAGGATTGGGGAAGGGGACAGGGTGGTAGTTGGGCTTCCGGTAACCTCACTCACACGACGAAACAACGCAAGCGTTGCTTAACGTCGGTTTTCTGTGAAGCCGTGCTATCACTCCGGTCGACCAGGTCCATTCGTGACGAAGCATGGCTCTCCCGCACTTTTATTTTGAACGCGCTATTCTCCAGAACTACTAGCTCAAATTGAATAATTATTTTTGTGCTGTATAGTCTATTTATCGAGAAAGGCTTATAGGCTATGAAACATCACGCTACGACCAATAGGAGCCGAGTAGTGAGTGAAACCGTGCGGAAGTTCCTTGTGTATGATATAACGCAAAATATCATCGAGTCACGGGCAAGGGGTCCGGGGATTTCCGGGTCGAGTTTTAATGGGTTTTTTAAAAAAAAATCTCAGTAGTAGCACAGAGATTGGAATTGTGCCCGGTATATGGCAATAGACTCACCTCCTGTTACATGGGACTCATAACATAAATTGTGAAAAGTGAGAAAAAAGAAAGCATTAAGTGTCGTAATGTGCACCTCTGCGTACTCCTTTTTTTGACGTAGGGAAATCATCGACTGACTTCTCCCGTCTTGGGTTAGCCCAGAGGGATTGTCAGACTCTTACTGACTAAAAACCACCCCGTTCCTACTCCTGCACTTCGAGCCTGAGCCCCGGAAACCCGTTAAACTCTCCGCGGCTCCGTATCGGGCATCAGCCCTACTGGGCCCCATCTGTGGTGGTTTAATGACTCTTTGAGACGAGCGCGGAACGAACGGGAATAAAAGGCGTGATGTTATGTTATCATTGACATATATTTCGAAAATATTTAAAGATACGGTACTCCTTACAGATATCAAATCTTTTAAAAGTTTATCTAACTCTCTCGGTTAAAATAAACAGCGATATGATTACCGCGCCCATGTGTGTATGTATGTCAATTTACTAAGATTACAAATGCGAAAGTTCGTGTGTATATTTATTAGATAATACCGTCAAAACGGCTGAAGGGATCGGTGTGAAATTTGGAACGTGGTTTTTTTAAGGGAGGAAAATCATCGAACGACTGCTCCCGCCTGGGTGAGGCGGTAGAGAGTGTCAGACTCTTACTGACTAAAAACCACCCCGTTCCTTCTCCTGCACGTCGAGCCGGAGCCCCGGTGGTAACCCGTTAAGTTAACGGGCGTAGATTTTTCTTTTTATACGTTGCCCCAAACTAGGATTTTCTCCTGTATCGTGGGTGTGTTTAAAAACATACAAGTTCATATCAAACATACAAATTGTTGTTCCGTGCGGGAATCGAACCCGCGGCACGTTGCACGGCAGTTAGTTACCCAGCCACGACTTAATGATAAATTTCATCTACCAGACATGAAATAAATCGCATGACTGTCAATTATATAATGTAAAATTATTTCATGAATCTCGTGGCCGTTTATTAATACTCAATTACGTGTATTATATAATATGAAATTGTTATCTGTGACATATAATTGTATCTTGGCACTGTAAAGGTATTTATTACCTTCCGTATCATGCATGTATCATAGTGAAGACAATCATTGTTTTATAGTTTAACAACAAAAATTAGGTGCTCGCGATTAATGTCTATAAATTACGTAAAGTCAAAGTCAAAGCATTTATTTGAATTAAACCATAATTTGGTACTTTTGAAACGTCAACAAATACAAAATAAATAATAGTCTGTCAGTCAGTCCGTCAGTGAAGCTATAGGTGAAGGTACATAACATCACGCCTTTTATCCCCGAAGGGTTAGGCTGAGATAATCGCGCAGACGTAACATCACGAAAACGTATGCAGAGTTTCTCATGCCACTGTACAATGTACCTCTACATCCACTTTCACCATTTATGTTATGAGTCCCATGTAATAGGGAGTGAGCCTATTGCCATATACCGGGCACATTTCCAGGCTCCGTGCTACTACTGATTTTTTTTTAACCCCTTGCCTGGCAGTCGCACATGCGACCACTCGGCCAACGAGGCAGTCAATAAATCCTTAATGAATTAAATTCGTTAGTTCAATTAAACCTTAATGTAACCACTTGTCGCGGAGAACCTAACGGGTAACCGGGGCTCCGGCTCGACGTGCAGGAGAAGGAACGGGGTGGTTTTTAGTCAGTAAGAGTATGACACTCCCTCCCGCCTCACCCAGGCGGGAGCAGTCATTCGATGATTTTCCACCCTTAAAAAAAATTTAAGCACTTGAAACGTCAAAAATTTAAATGTCCGTCCGTCCGTCTGTCTGTCAGTCAGTAAAGCTAGGTTTTAACAACTGCTTTATTCTGTAATGGATATTCCGAACAACTTGGTAACGACAATTCTTCTTTTCATGTGAATAATTTTTCATTATTTCCATTATAATATTTGCAATTTATATGCTGAATAAATTATACTGGTTGTCTGAAAAGTTTTATGATGTTATACCGCAAATAAATAGGTACACTACGTTATAATATTTGAGTGTTCAAAATGAATAAAGTAGTTGCTGAATATTATGTACGGGTGGACATTTTGTGTTTATGTTTGAATGCGCTTATCTCCCGAACTACTGGCTTGAATTGAATAATTCTTTTTGTGTTGGATAGTCCATTTAACGAGGAAGGTTATAGGGTATTTTTTTTTTAAGGGGGGAAAATCATCGAATGACTGCTCCCGCCTGGGTGAAGCGGAAGGGAGTGTCAGACTCTTACTGACTAAAAACCACCCCGTTCCTTCTCCTAAACGTCGAGCCGGAGCCCGGTTACCCGTTAGGTTCTCCGCGACTCCGGATCGGCATCGGCCCTATTGGGCCCCATCTGTGGTGGTCTGATGGCTCTTTGAGGCGCGCGCGGAACGCGACGCGCCGTACGCTCGGGTCTGTTTCTGGTCGGACGGGGAGCCACCCATGCTCGCCGTCCGCAGGCCCGCGCTTACGGTGGCCGGAGATCGTCCCGCGATCCCCGACGTCCGGTGTGTCCTTCGCGATGGCTGGGTTGCGAGGAGGCAGCGCTTCGCTGCCTCACGCGTCCCGCCTCCTCCTTAGCTAGCATGACTGCTTCGCAAAAGGAGGAGACGGCATCCCAATCCTCCTCGCTCCGCATCATGGCCTGCACTAGGCCCGGACGCGAGAGGTCGCCATCGCCGATCACTTCCCTGAGGGCACGGCGGTGCTCAGCCCACGCAGGGCATTCTCCCACCGTGTGTTCCACCGTGTCCTCAGGGCGGTCCTCGCAGTGATGACACCCGGACGTTTCCTCCCGCCCCATCAGACACAGGTACCTCCCGAAACTCCCATGTCCGGTGAGGACCTGCGTCAGGCGGTAGGTGAGGACGCCGTAGCGTCTCTCAAGCCACTTCTCAAAGAGGGGACTTACCGCTGCGATGGCAGCGAGCCCAAGGTTATAGGGTATAAAACATCACACTACGACCAATAGGAGCCGAATAGGAGGTGAAATTGACAATACGGTTAGTGCGGTGGCTGTGCGGGTCCGATTTCCGCACGGATCAACTCTTTGTGTGATCGTCAAATAGTTGTTTCGGGTCTGGGTCTCATGTGATTGTGAACTTGTATATTTGTAAACGGACCCACGACACAGCAGACAATCATAGTGTGGGGCAACGATTAAAAAAAATCATACAAGTATCAAACAAAGCGCGGGCCTGCGGACAGCGAGCACAGGTGACTCGCCGCCTGACCAGAACCAGACCGGGAGCGTACGGCGCGTCGCGTTCCGCGCGCGCCTCAAAGAGCCATCAGACCACCACAGATGGAACCCAACAGGGCTGATTCCGATACGGAGCCGCGGGAGACTTAACGGGTTGCCGGCCTAGGCTCCGGCTCGAAGTGCAGGAGTAGGAACGGGGTGGTTTTTAGTCAGTAAGAGTCTGAAACTCCCTCCCACCTCACCCAGGCGGGAGAAGTCTTCCGATGCTTTTATCCCTTAAAAAAAAGTATAAAACAATCATACATGCTCAGGAGTACCTAGTCATCTTATTCTATAAAGCAATGAGAAGTTACATTATAATACTATCTTCTGTCAGTGGCTTTGCTCACAATTCCGTGTGATAAAAAGTACCCTATGTGTTATTCCAGAGCATAATCTATCCCTGTTTCAAATATCATCGTAATCCCTTCAGCTGTTTTGACGTGAAGGAGTACCGTCATTATAGATACAATTATAGAATAATAGGTTGCGGTCACCGGTGACCGCTTGGTGTTTGACAGTTTAAATGATTAGTACGATATTATGACTGGGACTGCCTCGTTGGCAGAGTGGTCGCAAGTGCGACTGCCGGGCAAGGGGTCTCGGGTTCGATTCCCGGGTCGGGCAAAGTATTACTGGGTTTAAACAAAAAACCCTCAGTAGTAGCACGGAGTCTGGAATTGTGTCTGGTATATGGCAATAGGCTCACCCGCTATAACATGGAACTCATAACATAAATAGTGAAAAGTGGGTGTTACTTCTGTGTGCACCTCTGCCTACCCCTTCGGGGATAAAAGGCGTGATGTTATGTTATGTTTATGTTACGATATTATGATTGCTAAATGACATTAGAAGTAAGGTCAGGCACAGGGCCAACTGCTACACGTGTCAGACTAGTCATCAGTCATCTACTAAACAACTTAACCCCATTGGGGTAAGCAGAGCAAATGTACAATGTAACACCCTTCACTATTTATGTTATGAGTTCCATGTAATAGGGGGTGAGCCTATTGCCATATACCGGGCACAATTAAAACTTTGTGCTACTACTGAGACTTTTTAAAAAAAAACTCATTAATACTTTGCCCTACCCGGGAATCGAACTTGAGACCTCTTGCGTAGCAGTCGCGCTAGCGACTTCTCGGCCAACGAGCCTAACTAGCGTGGAGCCTAACTAAAAGTAGTAGAAACCATAGATTTAGAATTGTGTACCTCTTCAAAAAGTAATAGTCGTTATGTTATAACTGAAAAACTCTAGAAATCTCAAAAAGTCAAAAAGCATTTATGTATTTACTTCCCTTTAACCATAATTTGGTACTTTTGACATAATATAACATCACGCCTTTTGTCCCCGAAGGGGTAGGCAGAGGTGTACATTACGGCACTTAATGCCACTGTACAATGTAAAGTCAAAGTCAAAGTCAAAGTATTTATTCGTGTGCTTTTTGGTGATCCAAAAGGGTCTTAAAATTATTATTATAGTAGCGCAAAAAGCTGCCCATTAGGCATACACTATTTAAAGTATAAAAATATTCATCACATTCAAAATTGTAACATAAATAATTAATAAAATGTCAAAAATTAGTCACAATATAAATTATAAATTATAACAGGCATTAAATAAACAATCAGTAGCAAAAATGTCAAAAATTTTGCAACAAAATAAATTAATACAAGCACTAAATAAACAATCAGTTACCCAAGTTTTCATAATTAATTATACACACAGTTGTCAGTTTATTACATTTTGTCATGAAAGAAATCGTCAATGGTATAATAGCATTTATCAATTAGAAAATTGTTAAGTTTCCGTTTAAATTGTGTAAAATTCAGATTCTTGATAGTATTTGGGATTTTATTATATATTTTGGGTGCCATGCAAAGGACACTTTTGTGCTTAAGGGCTGTCTTTGAGGCTCTCAGACATAATTCGTGTCGACGTTCTGATCTTGTCGATCTATGACGGTCCTCAGAGGCTTTTTTGAACAAAGTTCTATTTTTTCTGACGAACAGTGCAGTTTCGTATATGTAAAGGCAGGGTAAAGTTAGTATTCTAAGAGATTTAAAATGAGGTTCACAACTGTCCGTTACTTTCAAGCTACACATCGACCTAATGCACCTTTTCTGTGCTCTAAAAATAGAACTTTGTTCAAAAAAGCCTCTGAGGACCGTCATAGATCGACAAGATCAGAACGTCGACACGAATTATGTCTGAAATGTAACACCCACTTTTCACTATTTATGTTATGGGTCCCATGTAATAGGGGGTGAGCCTATTGCCATATACCGGGCACAATTCCAGACTCCGTGCTACTATGGATTTTTAGAAAAAGCCCAGTAATACTTTGCTTGACCCGGGAATCGAAGCCGAGACCCCTTGCCCGGCAGTCGCAATTGCGACCACTCGGCCAACGAGGCAGTCTTTTAAAACGTCAACAAATACAAAATAATAGTCTGCCAGTCTATTCGTCAGTGAAGCTAGGTGCTCATTCCAAAATGTAGATTCGAATGGAGAATAACGAGCAAGAAACTCCATTCGTTACCCTTCTCAGTACCTATGAATACACCTGGCTAAGTAGCTACCCCTATAAGGGCAGACCACAAATAAAAAAAGCATATACATATACGGTCGAATTGAGAACCTCCTCCTTTTTTGAAGTCGGTTAACAAATAAGAAACTTACTTGATGAATAGTAATAATCCCAGCTTGTTCCGGCATTTTGAAATATAAATTAAACAATATAACTAACACTATAATATCACAGATTGAATAAATAAATAAATTACTAAATTTTAAATTAACACATCACTGTATCAATCGTCTTCTATGTCTAAATCAAATAAATTAGCAATACCACTTAACAAACGCCTTAAAACCGAATCAACTATTGTATTTAAAAAAATACAATAATAAAATAATATCCACCAGAATTCGATTAAAATTCGAATATCTGTCGCGGACATCGGCACGTGCGAACGACGCGGCGGTCACGCTACGAATGGCGTTTGCGACGTCCGATATTTTGTATTTGGAATCGGCGCAGGAGTTGATTGGTAAGGCTGAGGGCACACTGAAGTTTTGATAGGTTTTCTTTAATAGATGAGTTTCTACATACATAATATCACGGCTATCTCCCAAGGGTTTTTTTTTATTTGAGCAGGGAAAACCATACAATGATTTCTGCCGCCAGGGTGAGGTGCGAGGGAATGTCAGGGTAAGTAGAGACTATGTAACGCCAATTGCTACGATTCTTACATACCTCTTTCGCTTTATCAACAGTCATCAATCTTTGCATGCTCGTCGGTTATGGGTACTTTTAATTTGGCCCTTCATTAATATATCGCCAATTGGTCGACATATGTCCGTCTAGGGCGCCCTCTACTGACGGCTAGCTCATTTATATCATTCACATAATAGATGAGTTTGTTTTAAAACTAAAATAAATCTTTATCATCATCAACAACAGCTCGATACAATCCACTTCTGGACATCTTCTCAACATAATATGAAGGTTTGCCATAACGTCAACTCTTGGGTTGGAGACTGCAGTTAAAGAAGTTCAGATTAATCAGAGAGTGTTGCTGCCTGATCTCTGTGCAGACCCTTTAGTCCGGCGGCATGCGACACCCGCGGGATGAGTATGGGTGGTTACTTAAGCGGTGAAAATTATCGAATGACTTTTCCCGTCCGGGTGAGGCGAGACAGTATGTCAGACTTCTACAGACTAAAAACCACCCCGTTCCTACTCCTGCACTTCGAACCGGAGCCCCGGTGACCTGTTACTTTCTCCGCGGCTCCGTATCGGCATCAGCCCTACTGGGCCTCATCTGTGGTAGTCTGATGGCTCTTTGAGGTGCGCGCGGAACGCGACGACCGGACGCTCAGGTCTGAATCTGATCGGGCGGCGATCTACCCATGCTCGCCATCCGCAAGCCCGTGCTTACGGTGGCCGGAGTGTCCTTCGCGACGGCTGGGTTGTGAGGAGGTCGTGGATGCTCTGCCTCACGCGCCCCGCATTCTTCTTAGCAAGTATGACTGCTTCGCAAAAGGAGGAGACGGCATCGCAGTCCTCCTCGCTCCGCATCATGCCAAGAGAATGTGGTAGTGACACACAGGTTTAAAACCGTTTTGACAACAGTGTGAGCTTAGCTTAAAATCAAAGGTTTATTAGAGTGAGAATCATAGACATATATTATTGTATATATATTCAGATAGCAAGAACGTGTTAATTAATTAATACAATGTTTAAAAGACCTTGTTTTTTTGCGCCAAACCCGGCACAACCTCCCAAAACCGCTGTAACTCCTGTACACCAGGATCTACAGTAGATACAACCATGCAAACACCGGAACACTGAAGTCCAACGTCGCAGGGACATGAACAACTGTCTTGGTTCCCGCAACGAAGTGAATCAGAAGGAGATAAGAGAAGAACAAAAAAAAACGATAGTTTCCACTTCCCTCGGTGAATTATTGCAGGAGACTGAATGAATTTAGCTTTAAGGAACAAAAAAGAGACCGTACAACTGGGTGAAGCCCAGTCGCCAATCACCACGGAAATTTGACTACAAACTAAATGGGTCCATCCTATGTGTGAGATGTTATACTTATTTATCAAACTTAATAATAGATGTGTTGTCCTCTAAATGGGAAGCAGAGGTATTTTTACAGAGGATGGAAAATCATTCGATGACTTCTCTTCTCCCTTCTTGTGTGAGGCGGAAAGTATCATGCGCGTTTCCACCACCGTCTCCTAAATGTTAAGGAACCCTTAAACTAAGATGGTTGTGGTGGTGGCCCGGACGTTTAAGAGGCTTCTTATGCATGAGTGCGCTCGAAACCTACCAACGGCAAGTACCAATGACTTTTTCCGAGTTACATGTACTTCCCAAGATTATTTAGACACCACTGAGTAACGGTGAAGGAAAACATCGTGAGGAAACCTGGGCTTATAATTTCTAATTATAAGTTTGGGATCGCCAACCCGCTTCGAGTTGGCGTGGTGGATAATGCTCAAACCTTCTCCGTGTGAGAAGAGGGCTTTGGTCAGCAGCTATGATGATGTAGTGTATCAGTGTATTTGATAAAAGGACAATGTTTGTATTATTAGAATTATCGAGAAGGTATAGCTCCGTTAGCTTCAATTAATGTATTTCTAATGCATTCATTGTCCATTTTAATGTAACAAATGTGAATATTTGTTTGTTTATTTGTCCTTTAAAAAAGATGAATTCGATAAAACACTTTTACGTGGCAACATAAAAATATAGCTGAATGTGTTCTGCCCTTTTTTTTTTTTTAAGGGGGGAAAATCATCGAATGACTGCTCCCGCCTGGGTGAGGCGGGAGGGAGTGTCAGACTCTTACTGACTAAAAACCACCCCGTTCCTTCTCCTGCACGTCGAGCCGGAGCCCCGGTTACCCGTTAGGTTCTCCGCGACTATGTGTTCTGCCCTAGCTATTGTAATGAGTGAAGTAAGTAGGGTGTACCTTGTCTATGGTCCACAGATAATAAATAATAAATATTGTATTCTATCATTTCAGATCTGTGGACCTCATTGGATAAGACCTCATTTTTAATTTTTTTTTAGAATAGCATATAGCTTTGAACCTTGGTATTTTTAATTTAATATATTACTTAAATCTCTAATATTTCTAATATTTTTTTATTATGTTATAGGTGTTCTGCTCAAGAATAAATGGTTTTTCTTTCTTTCTTCTTTCTATTCCTAACTGATTATTTAAAACACCGTAATTTAGGTAAGAAGTAATTGGAATGTCCCCTCTTTCCTGACGACAGATCGATCTGATATTAGGTACACACTCTTAATCTTGATGACCATACAATATAATCTAATTGTTCCCACAACTACCGTTACTATGGATATCAAACGTATAGAATATTTTTTATGTATATCTAGTTTTGTTCTGCGAACGAAGCCGCGTGTATTAACTAGTATACAATTAAATCAAAGTATGTTAATTAGAAGCATCACGCTACTGTCAGTCGTACGTCACCCAGGGTCACGGGTTCATTACTTGATTTATGCAAAACTGTTTCACGTAGGTACGTTGTTAACGGCGTCCGTCAAGCATGTCAATTACATAGACTATTTATTTATTTATTTAAAGAAAATAATAAACTATTATTTGCTTCATAATCTAATTATAAGTTTGAAATAGCGAACCCGCATTGAACAAGCGTGGTGATTCATGTTTAAACCTTCGACGTATTTTTTTTAACGGAGGAAACTAATCGAATGACTGCTCCCGCCTGGGTGAGGCGGGAGGGAGTGTCAGGTTCTTACTGACTAAAAACCACCCCATTCCTACTCCTGCACTTCGGTCCGGAGCCTCGGTAACCGCGATTGTTTTCCGTGGCTCCGTACCGGCATCAGGCAGGCCTATTGGGCCCCATCCGTGGTTTGTTTTGCGTTTAAAGTATTCGAAACGAGTACGCGTTCGGCGCTCTGATTGGCCGGTGGCAAACAACCAATGGCTCTTTGAGACGCACGCGGAACGCGACGCGCCGTACGCTCTGGAACCTTCGCCGCCTTTGGTAAGCAATGGGCACTTATAGGCTGTTGATGATGAATGTATCTACTAGATCCTGGCTTATTTGAGTTGCAGCGGCTTTGAGAATTTGTGGCGGACTTATCCGAATAAATAATATAACACTACGCCTAACTTTATCCCCGAAGAAATTTTTTTTTCACTGTCCCGCGACACTCAACGCCCTGAGTGTCCTTTGCGATGGCTGGGCTGTGAGGAGGTAGCGCTTCGCTGCCTCACGCGCCCCGTCTCCTCCTTAGCTAGCATGACTGCTTCGCAAAAGGAGGAGACGGCATCCCAGTCCTATCCCCGAAGGGTTAGGCAGAGATGCGCATTACGGCACTTAATGCCACTGTACAATGTAACAGCCACTTTTCACTATTTATGTTATGAGTCCCATGTAATAGGGGGTGAGCCTATTGCCATATGCCGTTGAGTTTGCTTGTTTGAGTGCATAAAGTTCTTTAAATAAATAAATATGAAATAACTTGTTTGAATGTTGAAATAATTTATAATTGTATTTTTTTTTTCATACATACATACATAACATCACGCCTATTATCCCCGAAGGGGTAGGCAGAGGTGCACACAGAAGTGACACCCACTTTTCACTATTTATGTTATGAGTCCCATGTAATAGGGGGTGAGCCTATTGCCATATACCGGGCACATTTCCAGACTCCGTGCTACTACTGAGATTTTTTTAAAAACCCAGTAAAACCGTGCCCGACCCAGAACTCGGCTAACGAGGCAGTCAAAAGAATGTTTATAGGTAGATAATCCAAGCTTGGATTAGAGATTGCAGTTTAAAAGGTTCAGGTTTATCAGAGAGCGCTGCTGTACGGTCTCTGTCAAATGCACGACGAATTAATTATAGTTCATTTTATAGATAAGATCACGTTTTGACTAAGAATATATCACATGTTACGGTAAAATAAAATCATTTCTAGCACGTGATTTGTGATCTATATTTGGCGTGGAACACGGGGGACTGGCGACCTGATAAAGGTCGCTGATTACAGGTCGGTTCCGACCGGTGTGGAAGTCATTGGAGACTGTGTGTACTGGCGTAATAGGGTAGATGCCTAATTTTTATTTCAATGTCCGTCTGGTAGATTATTTTAAATCATTCATTAGACACGTTTTATTTTCTTACGGAAACGAATACTTTCGACGATATATTGATTTGAAATGTCGCGTGATGTCACTTCTATGTACATTTTATACGTAGAAATGACGTTTTAGCCCCCACTCCTAAACTTTGATTCGTTTTATCTAAGTATTGTTTTATTATACGACAAAATAAAAAAATACGTGTCTAATATTTTTTTATTACCTTACTTACGGACTAATTATATTTTTAATTTTCATACCCTGCCATCATCCCAATTTCTACCCTTCGGAGCTCGTGGCAAACTCATCGGATGGCCCCCTGGGTGCCCAATAAAAACAGGAACTATGACGCAATAAGGACTAGCAATTATAAAGTGTAGATAAAAATTATGTGTCGTGGTTTAAACTGTCAAACACCAAGCGGTCACCGGTGACCGCAACCTATTGTTCTATAATTGTGTCTACAAAACCGGTACTCGACGAGTTAAGACAGGTTCGAAACCTACCAATGGCAAGTACCAATGTGACTTTTTCCGAGTTATATGTACTCTCTAAGATTATTTAGACGCCACTGACAAACGATGAAGGAAAATTTCTAATTATAAGTTTGTAATCGCCACCTGCATTGAGCAAGCGTGCTGAATAATTTTCAAACTTTCTCGGTGTGAGAATTGGTACTGAAAGAAAGAAAGAATTCGAGGTCCACACGCAAAATTATATAATTTGCATTCATTTAATATTCAATGTCAATGCTTTGAACTGTCCTGGGAGATTGTGTAACACGTAGTATTCTTTAATATGTATTTTTTTTTATGTATTTATATTTAATGCTTTTGATGCCGTTTTCGCCCAGTTTCCATAGGATAAAGGGCTCGTACACCATTCTGTTATTGTTATTATGTTCTGTTATGTTATGTTATTCTGTTATTATCGTAGTATTATTTTGTTACACCGTGATGTTTTTTGTTCTGATCTCTATTCTTTTAACTTTATTATTAGTATTTTGTTTATATATCGGTATTTTTATTTTTTTATAATCTTTGTTTTGTGTTCTAATTGTCAAATAAATGTTTTTTCATTCTTTCTTTACACACAACTGCGATGGGAATAAGGTAGTTTTGCTCAATTTTATTTTAATGTCCGTCTGGTACATTGATGTAACACTTTAGACACGTATTTTTTCTTTCCTGGCGAAATTAAATACTTTCGACGATATAATAATTTGAAATATCGTGTGACGTCACAGTGTGCCACATTTTTTGCATGTTATGACGTAACGACCACTCCTAAATATAGCGCCATTTTATCTAAGTATTGCAACTTAATACGAGAAAATAAAAAAATAAGTGCCTGATATTTTTTCATTATCTAACTGACGGACCAATTAGGTTTTTAATTTTGATACCCTGGAAACTACCCAAAAATTACGATGTGAATTGCTGCGATACGATAAGGCAGACGCCTTATCGCAGGGTCGTCCAGTGGGTGGGCTCCGGCTCGAAGTACAGGACTAGGAACCGGGTGGTGTTTAGTCAGTATGAGTCTGACACTCCCTCTCGCTTAACCCATCGCGGGCCTGCGGACGGCGAGCATGGGTGGCTCCCCGTCCGACCAGAAACAGACCCGAGCGTACGGCGCGTCGCGTTCCGCGCGCGCCTCAAAGAGCCATCAGACCACCACAGATGGGGCCCAATACGGCCGATGCCGATTCGGAGTCGCGGAGAACCTAACGGGTAACCGGGGCTCCGACTCGACGTGCAGGAGAAGGAACGGGGTGGTTTTTAGTCAGTAAGAGTCTGACACTCCCTCCCGCCTCACCCAGGCGGGAGCAGTCATTCGATGATTTTCCCCCCTTAAAAAAAAAGGCGGGAGAAGTCATTCGATGATTTTCTTCCCTTCAACAAACTGTCAGTAATATGTCCCGGACTTAACAACAGTCTCATGACAAATATCTTATTTGAACAAATTGCTAATGAATCTATTTTCAATGTTTCCTCTATTCTAATATTTGTCCAAGCGTCCATTTTGTTTATTTTACGTGTCTTAACTGAGTTTGTCTTTAAGTGACGTCATTTTGTACCTCATAGTCCGTTGTCAGACATTTTATTTCTTATGTTTTTATGACATAACCCGGTAAACGAGCGGACGGATCACCTGATGGTAACTAGTCGGCGTCGCCCATGGATACTTGGAATACGAGAGGCGTTACAAGGGCGTTATCTGCATTTTGGGGATTAGAAATTTGAGGATTGTTGAGGATTCAAGGATTGGTTTTTTTTTTAGAAAACCCAGTAGTAATTTGCTAGAGATCGCAGTACAAAAGGTTCAGGTGTATCAGAGAGCGCTGCTGCCCGGTCTCTGTCAATAACTCGGTTTCTGGACCACGGACAAGACTTCATTTTTCAATTTTCTTTAGCTTTGAACCTTGGCATTTTTTATTTATATATGGTACTTATTGCCGGAATACTGAAACGTTACTCAATTTTAAGTCGTGCTTGAATATCGTGCCATCTCTCATCTCATTTCACAAAGAATTAGTGGAGACAGAACTATACTTAAGCGCGACTTAAAATTGAGTAACGTTTCAGTATTCGGGCATATATCTCTAGAGGTATTATTTCTATGATGACTTCGTTTACCTTCACTTTATATTATATTTTATTGTTTGTAGTTTTTAGTTATGTTATGTGTATTCTGTACTTATTACTACTTATAATAAATAGGTTTTCTTTTTTCTTCTTTCTTTCAATGTGCAATCCCTTAGTCGAGTATACGACACCCGCGGAAAAGCAGGCGGTTGATATAAAGCTAAAGTTATGTGACAATGACGTTTCTGTATGACGTATACAGAATCAGGGCAAAGTCATTGGGTAATTCTAATATTTACATGTTTATAAAGTTGATTATTGCTTGGTAAATATTTTGATGGATTTCGTAATAACAACATAATGATATGATAATGAAAATAGCACGACTGAAGTTGACACACCCACAAGTTATATAAACAGGGGGCTTTAGTACGTGTTTTTTTTAAGGGGGGAAAATCATCGAATGAGGGAGTGTCAGACTCTTACTGACTAAAAACCACTCCGTTCCTTCTCCTGTACATCGAGCCGGAGCCCCGGTAACCCGTTAGGTTCTCCGCGACGGCTTTAGTACGAGTAGGAGTTATTTTTCGTTTAAAATAAACGAAACGAGACCACGTAAGGCGCCCTTATTGGCCGGCTCTTTTGAACCAACCAACCAGAGCGTCTAACGCGGTCTCTTTTCGAGTACTTTAAACATGAAACCAACTTGTACTAAATCCTCAGTATAATAAAACCTTTTATACTGATGTCGTGTCGTGGTGCCCCGGAAGTTTAAGACGCCCACTTCTCAAGCATGAAGGTGCGGGTTCAAAACCTACCAACGGCAAGTACCAATGTGACTTTTTCAGAGTTATATGTACTTTCTAAGATTATTTAGACACCACTGACAAACGGTGAAGTAAAACATCGTGAGGAAACCTGGGCTTATAATTTCTGATTATAAGTTTGAAATCACCACCCGCATTGAGCAAGCGTGGAGGTTAATGCTCAAACCTTGTCCGTGTGAGAAGAGGCTTTGCTCAGCAGTGGGCATTTATAGGCTGTTGATGATGATGATGATTCTACTGAGGGGGTAGACGGATGTGCACATATACAATATAAGACCCACTTCTGACCACTTATTTTACGAGTCCCATGTAATAGGGGACGTTATGTCTTTAGATGTATTTGACTTTCGACTTCGAAATCCTTAAAGAAAAGAGCGTATTCCTATTTAAAAGGCCGGCAACGCACCTTAGATTCCTTTGGTGTTTTTTTTAAGAGGGAAAAATCATCGAATGACTTCTCCCGCCTGGGTGAGGCGGGAGGGAGTGTCAGACTCTTACTGACTAAAAACCACCCCGTTCCTTCTCCTGCGCTTTGAGCCGGAGCCCCGGTTACCCGTTAGGTTCTCCGCGACACTCTTCTGGTGTTGCGCTAATCGTTTACCATCAGGTGATCCGTTAGCTCGTTTGCCTCGTATTTAAAAAAAAGTTCCATAAGATAGGAAAAGGAGGATCCTCCGACCAGGCGATATGTTTGTGCCTGGCGGGCTTTCTGCCCAACAGTTGTTCGTTGGGATTTTCTATCCGTGTTAATTCGCATGTAAACTTCACATGTGCGATGTAGGATTTGTGACGTCATCCGTTGGTTTTACTCGTCTATCGTCTATGTGCGACTTCTATTATCTGTCATTATTCATGTGTCGCCACAGTGCTATTATTCCGCGAGACGATCTCCGGCCACCCAAAGCACGGGCCTGCGGCCTGCGGATAGCGAGTAAGGGTACCTCGCCACCTGACCAGAGTACGGACCTGACGCAGCCATCCAAGTACCACAGATAGGGCCCAATAGGGCTGATACCGATACAGAACCACAGAGGACTTAACGGGTTGCCGGTGCAGGAGTAGCAACTGGGTGGTTTTTAGTCAGTAAGAGTCTGACACTCCCTTCCGCTGCACCCGGGTGGAAGAAGTCATTGGATGATTTTCATCCTCATAAAAACAATGCTATTCACAATAATTAATGGACCAGCAGCTGTAGCCAAATGCCATTCAGCGCTTGTCTACATGTAGAATAGAAAACCAAATTATATGGAATTGACGTAAATTTTGACACTTATCAGTGTCATCCCCATACATTTAGTTTTCTACTCTCTCTGTAGACAAGCGCTAAAGTGGCGTTTGGCTAAAGGCACAGGTCACCGGACTAGGAATCGAATTGTTATGTAGCGTGAGGGCTGCGAAACACTGAAGTATTTTCAGCCCTCATAAAACAAGATGTAATGAAAATATTTTTATGTAAGTTGTAATACTGAATGCGTTTATAACAACTGTTTCTCAACATACGCTTTCTAGCTCATTATAAAATTACCAATGTCCGTATTATTTCCTATCGCTCTTCACAATCGACAATGGTGTAAAAAACCTGTTATTTTTGTAATCAAGTGCATCGTCGAACGTTCTATTATACAGAACAAGGGCATTTGGGTACTTGCCAACTAGTCAAACTCAATACTTTTTTCCAACTGTCAAAAAACAAGAGTTTTCTATGAATTTTGTACAAGATTGTGTATTGTGACGTCACGTTTTTTTAGCGTCAAACAGCATACTTATTTGTTAAAAATTTGCTGGAAAAATACTAAAATTAAATTAGATGACATGTGAAATTTTTGGCAATTGGGCCTCCTGTAACCTCACTCACACGACGAAACACAATGCAAGCGTCGTTTCACGTCGGTTTTCTGCTCGGCCGTGGCATCACTCCGGTCGAGCCGGCCCATTCGTGCCGGAGCATGGCTCTCCCACACTCAAAATCTGCTGGAATATGAGTCTCCTCGACATAAGAGGGTTTTCCCATATTTTCCCCCAGGGCTATCGAAGTTTAAAAGGTTCAGGTTTATCAGAGAACGCTTCCGCTTGGTCTCTGTCAAGGCGATTAATGATCAAAGAGGCCTTTGGTCAGCAGTGGACACTTATAGAAATAAAATGATATTTTTTTTATGGAATAGGAGGCAAACGAGCAGACGGATCCCCTGATGGTAAGCGATCAGCGCCGCCCATGGACACCTGGAACACCAGAGGAATCGTTACAGATGCATTGCCGGCCTTTTAAAAAGGAATACGCTCTTTGTCTGATTTGGCAGCCAAAATTATGTGACAACCGCCCGATATTAAAATAAAAATTAAAATGGAAGTTGACTACTTACCTCTTATAATTGCATTTTTATATTTTGTTGTATTCGCATATATCTATCTATATATTATTCTGATCGCAATTTTTCACGCACATGTACACACATATTCTGCAGAATTTTGTTTTGTTTGTATAATTTTATTATCTTTTATTATTTATTTTCTTTTCCTTATTGAGGGGCGGTACCGCCGTCCGTGAGTCACTGCAGGGTGCCACCTGAAAACCAGCGTTGGGCAGGAACGCTCAACTATATGCTGAGGTGGTCGCCCTTTTGGCCTGGGCACGCGCACTTTATTATTTTTATATTTCTTTCCTTGTTTTATATATATAATTATACTTTTTTTTTTTTTTTAGTTTTTTTTTTTTTTAGTTTCGGTTATTATTCTAATTATATTTTGTTATGTTTTAATGATTTTTGTTCATTTCTTTTCTCTTTCATAAAATCTATTATTAATGTTTTGTTTTTATTTTCACTGTATTTTTTATTTGTATTGTAATGATCCTTGTCTTCGTGTGCCAATGGCCAAATAAATGTATTTTCTTTCTTTCTTTCTTTCTTCTTTCCTTGAAGGTTTGAAGGTCGTATGGGTTCGGAAATACCGCCGATGACAGATCATTCCACAGTTTTGCTGATTGCAGAAACAAATATAATTTCATTACATTTCACATACTTTTTTAAAAAGAGTAACGAATAGAGTTTCTTGCTCGTTCTTCTCCATTCGAATCTACATTTTGGAATGAGCACCTAGCTTCACCTAGCTTCACCTAGCTTCACTGACGGACTGACTGACAGACTATTATTTATTTTGTATTTGTTGACGTTTCAAAAGTACCAAATTATGGTTTAATTCAAATAAATGCTTTGACTTTGACTTTTCATAGGCTATTGTTTTGTGATACGAATGCGACGTCATCGACAAGGTTATATAATGTTATCAAATATCTACTATTTATTTATAAACATAATTTTTAAATCAGCAAACTATGTTTTATTCATTAGTTACTACTAGTCTGACATTGTCCTAGTTAGCAGAAAGTTCACGGTTATTTAGCGTTGAAGTGTTGTACCATGTGTCAATGTGTTTAGGTCTTGTGTATACCTCTAGTAAAAATGTACTTTATATCCACGTTTCCCAGTCAGAGAAGTTCGCAGAAGACAAAATATTGTCAGTGAATTTTTTTTTATAATATATATTATGAAGTTCCGTCGTTTGGCCTCTATCTCGCCAGGCGGTAAGCGATGATGCGGTCTACGATGGAGCACGTCTGCCCATGAGCAACCTATTCACTCGGGCCTTGAAGACACCCAGGTCCCCTTCAGGAAACACAGAATCTGGCAAATAATTCCACTCCTTAGCAGTACGCACAAGGAAGCTTGATGCGAAGCGCTTCGTGTGTGGTGGGACATCTACCATGAATCGGTGACGCTTCGCCGATTGTCTTGTGGTACGATGATGGAATGGACTAGGGGGAATCAAGTTGTGCAATTCCCCCATACACTTACCGAAGTATATCCGGTAGAAAACCGAAAGGCTTGCAACCTTACGCCTGTGTTCGAGGCTTGGAAATAAACTAAAATACACGAGACAATACTGCTGTCGTACAAATACTACGGCTAAAGCCAATTGCGGATAATTGCTTACAGTCAGGTGACCTTGTATGCCGCCTCATCACATGGAAAAAAACAAAGAGAATGATAAAGAGATTTTTATAAAAATTAAGAAAAACTATTTATTGAATTTTTATATGGAATAGTATGCAAACGAGCAGACGGATCATCTGAAGGTAAGCGATCAGCGCCGCCCATGGACGCAACATCAGAGGAGTCACAGGTGCGTTACCGGCCTATTAAAAAGACATACACACTTTTCTCGAAAGTTTGAAGGGTAAAAAATCCCATAAAATTGATACGACTGACGCAAAAATCAGGTCTACAATCGCACATTTTTTTATGGCATAAGCCGGCAAACAAGCAGACGGATCACCTGATGGTAAGCAATCGGCGTCGCCCATGGACACCTGGAACATCAGAGGCGTTACAAGTGCGTCACCGGCCTTTTGGGATTAGGAATTTGAGGATTGTTGGGGATTCAGGGATTCTGAAAGGGGGGAGGTATAATTGGACTTCCGGTGAATACAAGAGTCGCGTTTCCAATATACCTACTTAGCTAGAGAGGATTTCACGTGAGCAATTAATCTGTATTGTAGGTACCTATCATTAATAATCTACCTCTGTAAACTTCACGAAAAGGTCATAACAACAATATGATATAAGGCTAAGTGTTAAACGTTGTAACCTATAAATCTAGCACTGATTGCAACGTGTCGTGTATCGATTCCTGCATGGAGCAACTGGGTAGAGACTAATTTTTATTTCAATGTCCGTCTGGTAGATTATTTTAAATCATTACACACATATTGAGACGCCGCGCCGTGCCCTCAGGGACGTGATCGGCGATGGCGACTTCTCGCGCTCGGCCCTAGTGCGGGCATGATGCGGAGCGAGAGGGACTGGGATGATGTCTCCTCCTTCAGCGAAGCAGTCATGCTAGCTAAGGAGGTGGCGGGGCGCCTGAGGCAGCGAAGCGCTGCCGCCTCGCAACCTAACTATCGCGAAGGACACTCCGGGCTTCAGGGATCGCGGGACGATCTTCGGCCACCGTAAGCGCGGGCCTGCGGACGGCGATCATGGGTGGCTCGCCGCCCGACCAGAACCAGACCCGAGCGTATGGCGCGTCGCGTTCCGCGCGCGCCTCAAGGTGCCATCAGACCACAGATGGGGCCCAACAGGGCTAATGCCGATACAGAGCCGCTGAAGACTTAACGGGTTACCGGGACTCCGGCTCGAAGCAGAGTAGGAACGGGGTGGTTTTTCGTCAGTAAGAGTCTGACACTCCCTCCCGCCTCACTCAGGCGGGTGATGGAGTTCGATGATGTTCCCGCCTTAAAAAAAATATCCAGTCACTTAAGCACGTGCCTCACAAGGAAATCGACCTTTCAGTCTCGTTTCAGAACACGTGTTACGCGCATGCGTGTTACAATGACGTGTCAGCGACCTTTTATCTTAGTTTATCAGACAGCTGATCGCGAAGTTTATTTCATGACATAACATCACGCTTTTAATTATCGAAGGGGTAGGCAGAGGTGCACATTACGGCACTTAATACCTACAATGTAACACCCACTTTTCATTATTTATGTTACAAGTCCCATGTACCTAATAGGGGGTGAGCCTATTGCCATATACCGGGAACAATTTCAGATTCCGACGCCGACTCACATATTTTTAAACCTAGTAGATATTACTTTGCCCGACCCGAGAATCGGACCCGAGACCCCTTGCCAAGCAGTCGCGCTTGTGAAAACTCAGCGAACGAGGCAGCCATTTTATTTCATGTTGGGTCCTATCTATTATAAGTAGATAAAACCGTAAAACCAGAATGCTTTTTTGGTATAGAGAACAAACGAGAAGACGGATCTATTTAGTTAATTTTATTAAGGCATATCAACAACGTAAACACAAACATTGAAAGTAAAAGAGTTAGACTATCCGCCTGATGGTAAGCAATCACCGCCGCCCATTGACATCCGCTACAACGATGTCCAAAAAAAAATCAAAAAAAAAAATAGAACAAAAAATGAAAAAAGAAATAGAACAAAACATATAAAATAGAAAACAGAAATATTTCAATATTAAGTTATTATTACGACTAACTAAAAAAGGGTAAAATCATTAGTATAATAATAAACGAATTGCGGTAAAATTACTAGGACAACACGAAATAAGTGAAAAATTATAAGGGTAATCTACAAAACAAGGGTAAAATATTAAGTTACTATATCTACATAATACTTTTAAAAAACTACAGTTAAAAAAACCGACATCAACCAACCCCTCTTTTTTTTAAAGTCTGTTAATTAATATGCTAAAACCTTCTCCTAAGTGTGTTTTTTTTTTCAATCGGTGCCCCACACTAGGATTTTCCCCTGTGTCGTGGGTGCGTTTACAAACATACAATTTCACATACACAATGACACCCAAACCCGAAACGAACAACAATTTGTGGATCACACAAAGTGTTGTTCCGGGCGGGAATCGAACCCGCGACACGTTGCACGGCAGCCGGTTGCCCAGCCACCGCACCAATCGTGCAGTCATCAAAAAGCAAGTGTACAATAAACGTTTTCTAAAAACCGCACCATAATCGATTAAGTCAATCGCGGAGACAATCGCGTACATAGGTACATACAGGTCAGATTGAGAACCTACGTTTTATTTAAGTCGATTAATAACTAGGGTAAAATTATAAGGGTAATTTACAAAATAATAGTAAAATTATAAAGGTAATCTACAAAATATCGGTGAAATTATAAGGGTAATCTACAAAATAACGATAACATTATAAGGGTAATCTACGCAATAACGGTAAAATTAAAAGTTAATCTACAAAATAAGGGTAAAAGATACCAGGATAGTTCTTACAAAGCGGGTTAGGAGACAATACGATGCCGACACACATTTCATTCGTTTCGACATGTTGCGGGATAAATAGTCTGAAAAATTAGGAAAATATATTTCAGGGTACCTATACAATCTTGTACTATCTATACTTATGACAAATCTGTAAATATGTCAATTGTTTACTTGCCAACTAGTCAAATTCAATACTTTTTTCGAACTGTCAAAAACGACAGTTTTCTATGAATTTTGTACGAGATTGTATATTGTGACGTCACGTTTTTCTAGTGTCAAACAGCATACTTATTTCTTAAGACTTTGCTAGAAAAATACTAAAATTAAGTTAGTCATCAGATTAAGTAATGAAGATGAGATTTTTTATTTTATTTTATTGTACTGAACAGTCGAAATAATATATCTTTGATTAGCGCAAGTACCCAACTCTGTACATGAAATAATATTCATCAAATTGCCGCTCTGCAATGGCGATTTCAAATCAAAATAATTTTTGTTGGGCTAAGAATTCTAATTTCAAATTAATATTATTTTAAAAACATGGAACGATTTTCCAGAAGTAGACATTTGTTTTTTTTATGGCATAAGCCGGTAAACGAGCAGATGGATCACCTATTGGTGAGCAATCGGCGTCGCCCATGGACACCTGGAACACCAGAGGCGTTACAAGTGCGTTACCGGCCTTTTGGGGATTAGGAGTTTGAGGATCGTTGGGGATTCAGGAATTGCGGAGATTGGAGAAGGGGAGGGTAATTGGGCTTCCGGTAACTTCACTCACACGAAGAAACACAACGCAAGCCTTGCTTCACGTCGGTTGTCTGTGAGGCCGTGGTATCACTCCGGTCGAGCCGGCCCATTCGTGCCGAAGCATGGCTCTCCCACACTTATTGATTAGTGTTAATTTTAATCGCTCAATCTTTTTCGTCATCATGGATACGTTAATATGGTAGTTTCCAGGGTATCAAAATTAAAAATCTAATTAGTCCGTCAGTTACATAATAATAAAATATTAGATACGTATTTTATATTTTCTCGTATTAAGTTGCAATACTTAATAAAATGACGCTAAGTTTAGGAGTGAGAGGTTGTTACGTCAGAACGTGCTACAAAATGTGGCACGCTGTGACGTCACACGATATTTCAAATTAATATATCGTCGAAAGTATTTAATTTTGTGAGAAAAGAAAAAATACGAGTCTAAAGTTTTAAATTAATCTACCAGACGGACATTAAAATGAAATTTAGGAAACTACCCTATTATAGAATATGAGTATCTTCGCGGCAGCAACGCGAATAATACAAATTAAATAAATATACATGAAAACAAAAAATCATTCAAATTTGTTTATACAAAATGGCATACGTAATATTTAAATAGTGTAAATTAATTGTAACTGTATTAAGTACTAGCTGTTGCCCGCGACTTCGTTCGCGTGGAATTGTGATTCACAGCTCCTCCCCCGTAGATGTGATGAGCATGATAATATGTAGCCTATATGTTGACCCGACCTGTTAGTAATATTCATGTAAGATTTAAAGTAAATCCATGCAGCACTTTTGGAGATCATCCCGGACATACGTACAGACAAACAGACAAAAATTCTAAAAACCATATTTTTGGCTTAGATCACGCCCATAGTAATCTTTTTAAACAATATTTAATATACAATTATATACAATACAATTTTACATAACATAAAAAAACATAACGTCACGCCTTTTTTGTGTAGGCACAGGTGCACATTATACCACTGTTCAATGTAACACCCATTTTTCGCTATTTATGTTATGAGTCCCATGTAATAGGGGGTGAGCCTATTGCCATATACCGGGCACAATTCCAGACCCCGTGCTACAGTCCAGTAATACCCAGTAATACTTTGCCCGACCCAGGAATCAAACCCGAGACCCCTTGCCCGGCAGTCCCACTTGCGACCACTCGGCCAACGAGGCAGTTTTGAGTTTTCTACGATTTTATTATATTTATAGATTATAAATAAATAACGCAACTCCAATACCTCTACAAATAAATCTTACGTAAAATTAAATAATCGTTATTTATAACCTTCAGAATACAACTGTAATGTATTTTACATTATAAATAAATACTGTTTAAGTATAATGTTAATTTATACATTATGAATGAGCCTAATACATGTAACATTGTTGACTGCACGATTGGCCCGGTGGCTCGGCAACTGGCTGCCACGGAACGTGTAGCGGGTTCGATTCCCGCACGGAGCAACTGTTTGTGTGATCCACAAATTGTTGTTTCGGGTCTTTTTTTTAAGGGGGGAAAATCATCGAATGACTGCTCCCGCCTGGGTGAGGCGGGAGGGAGTGTCAGACTCTTACTGATTTAAAACCACCCCGTTCCTTCTCCTGCACGTCGAGCCGGAGCCCCGGTAACCCGTTAGGTTCTCCGTGACTCCGAATCGGCTTCGGCCCTGTTGGACCCCATCCGTGGTGGAAAAGAACATTTGTTTCGGGTCTGGCTGTGTATGTGAACTTGTATGTTTGTAAACGCACCCACGACACAGGAGAAAATCCTAGTATAGGGTATCGTTTTTATTTAAAAAATAAAATATTAATGTCACTAAGCTGTATTGTTTGGTGTCAAAAAATAAAACCAGTTTCTTCAAACTTCGGTAAGCCTACCAACGCCATCTATCTAGTTACCCTAGAAGTATAACTTGACTTTAGCGCGAACTTATTGCTATGTTAGTACAACGCCATCTACCATTTTCGCGTAGAACTAAAATGAAAAAAACCGTCTTTAGCCTTAATAATTTTTCCGGAATTTATTTAATCTTAAAATCGTAGGTATCAACTTTGGAGATGGTTTAAATAAACCTAGAGAACGGCCTAGGCAAGCACCTAGGCGCCCTTAATATTTTTTGGCGCCACCGTCACTATGTACAGTTGTGCACGCGCGTCTAGCGGCGCCCCTCTGTAACCTGGCGCCTGGCACTTGTCTAGTTTGCCTTAGGAATACTACGGCTCTGGTCAACTCCAAACTACCTATCTCCGATTTTAACCAGATTTCACAGATGATGCCAATAAAAAACCTCATATTTTTTCGTGATACCCGTTTTTAGCGTCCAATTTAACGATAAGGGACTTACCTAACACCATACCGGGTGTAGCCTGCTGACGCAGACTGGTGGGAGCGGGGGTGGGCAGTAATGTCAATGTCACCGTCTTGTTGTCATCATGTGTACAACTGAAAACAAAAAAACTTAATATTACAATCAGAAAGACGAGTATCTATAACAGCTGATGGTCGTGTGGTGAAGTCAGAGACATTTTTCACCACTCACCACCCCTACTATTCCCGCGGGTGTCGTATACCCGACCGAGAGAAAAATCTGTTTCTAGGTAAGTTGTACATAAAAAATGAGTCAATATAAGAGCGTGTTACATTTTACTGAATTTGTTTTATTGAATTACATCAAAAAGGCTGAAGGCATCGGGATGAAATTTGAAAGAGGGGTAGATTATGGTCTGGAATATGGTATTACGTATCTACAAACTTACAAAAACGAGAAAGATTTGAGGCCGATATTTCAATCACCAGTTAATTCCTAACTATAGAATAAAATTGACATTTGACAGTTTTTAGTATGGAAGACTTGTCAAATATTCAAAGTTATTCCTCAGTTAAAATTTATCAGGCGTTGGTAAAATCGGCCTTAAGTATTTTAGTATTATGACATGCAATTTCACAGACACACAGACGCCTTGATTTTTTTATTTAGAAGGGGAAAATCATCCAATGACTGCTCCCGCCATTGTGTCAGACTGTTACTGACTAAAAACCACCCCGTTCCTTCTCCTGCACTTCGAGCCAGAGCCCCGGTCACCCGTTAGGTTCTCCGCGGCTCCAGATGTGTACGGTTTACGTACAGGCATTTATTTTGCTAATGTCGCGCGACCTACTTTCGCGAGTCGATTTAATTAATATTGTAATATTTAGCGTTCAGTTGATTATAACTATAGCCACGATTAGCATCCCACATAACTAGTGTAACTTACACAATAAACTATTGAACGGGAAATCTGTGGTCTCTTTCAACTGAAAACAAACCAACGACGCCTGAGGTCCATACAAGATGCCTTGACTTGCATTTAAAATTTTTGTCAATATTATCCTACTTAATAATTGGGTACTTGCCTTAATCAAAAACAAATTATTTCGACTGTTCAATACAATAAAATATTTAAAAAATAATCACACTCTCATTAATTAATTTTATTACCAACTTAATTCAAGTATTTTTCCAGAAAATTTTTAAGCAATAAGTATGCTGATTGACGCTAAAAAAACGTGACGTCACAATACACAATCTCGTACAAAATTCATAGAATATTCTCGTTATTGACAGTTCGAAAAAAGTATTTAATTTGACTAGTTGGCAAGTACCCAATTAGTGTGACAATTGTGATTGAAAGATTGGCCCTCAACCCTTTGAGTACCGTCATTATAGACACAATTAAAGAACAATAGGTTGCGGTCACCGGTGTCCTCGCGGTGTTTGACAGTTTAAACCAAATAAAACCTTCCACACAACTACTTAAAGTCCACTTCCCGCAAATTCTTTTCACAAATGACTAAAAAAGTATCAGTAAACACGTTTGTTCACGACCAAAAATTAAATATAAATAGTACCTACCTAGTAATGATAAAATCTTTAAGAGCTCGGAAAAATAAATCTTATTACAATAACAATAATTCACACATACACAACTGTCAACGAACTTGCATTTGAAAAGAAACGAATTTAGAATTCCGTAGCAAGAATGTTTTTTAAAATGTCTGAAGAGAAAGGAAGGCTTTTTTTATAGCATAAGCCGGTAAACGAGCAGACGTATCACCTGATGGTAAGAAATCGGCGTCGCCCATGGACAACTGGAACACCAGGGGCGTTGCAAGTGCGTTACCGGCCTTTCGGGGGTTTGGAGTTTGAGGATCGTTGCGGATTCAGGGATTGGAGAGATTGGGGAAGGGGAGCGTAATTAGGCCTCCGGTAACCTCACTCACAGACACTCAGACGACGAAACACAAACGCAAGCGTTTTTTCACGTCGGTTTTCTGCGCGGCCGTGGTATCACTCCGGTCGAGCCAAAGCATGGCTCTCCCACACTTACATGAGATTTGCTAGGAATAAGCAGACGTTGAAAACCGGCAGACACATTGTTATGGGTTTGTGGCACTTCTCACCTACCAGTGGGTGTGTAACCTATAAGTAGGTACGTATGACCAATAATAGTTACTTTTGCTTTTTAGTTTTTACTTTTTGTTTATTTTTAGTTTTTGAAGTAGGTTTTTTCGATTCATCATTTGACGAATGCATGCATTACACTTTACAAATACGAGTTTTCCTATCTAAATTACTAGACCAAAGAAAAAAGGGATAGCAGCATTCAGCAGCACTTTGATCTCCAAGACTCCAAACAGATAGGGATCCAACAAAGATGGTCCCAGTAAGGCTGATACTGGATACAGAGCCGCGGAAGACTTAACGAGTTTCCGGGGCTCCGGCTCGAAGTGTCTTGCACTTCGAGCTGGAGAACGAGGTGGTGTTTAGTCAGTACGAGTCTGACACTCCTCGCCTCACCCAGGCGGTAGAAGTTATTCGATGATTTTCCGCCCTTAAATAAAAAAGACTACAAGCAGATGGGGATCCAACAACGATGGGGCCCAGTAAGGCTGATACTGGATACGGAGCCGCGGAAGACTCGAGTTACCGGGGCCTCGGCTCGAAGTGCAGGAGTAAGAACGGGGTGGTGTTTAGTCAGTAAGAGTCGGACACTCCCTCTCGCCTCACCCAGACGGGAGAAGTTATTCGATGATTTTCCCCCCTTAAAAAAAAACTACGGAACACACCTTTTAAAACAAATTAGCTAACCATAGGTAAATAATTTACTTCGAAAAGAAATCTAAATTAAAAATGGCGGCCGTGCGTACATGTAACAAGATCATATAACAATACAACACTGATAAACATTCAACAATTATTGTTGTATTGTAAAAGCGTATTGATTATTATCGAATGTATTGTAGGAACGTAGGTAATCTAGACTTCAATCTGTAGGGGGCAAAGATTAGACACTGAATAATTATTTTACTATCTAACAGCGCCACATTACATACTTGAGGCACATTACGGCACTTAATGCCAGTGTTCAATGTTAGGGTTTTTTTTTGGATTGGTGTTTGCATCCGGCTCGACGTGCAGAAGAAGGAACGGGGTGGTTTTTAGTCAGTAAGAGTCTGACACTCCCTCCCGCCTCACCCAGGCGTGAGCAGTCATTCGATGATTTTCCCCCCTTAAAAAAACTCCTCAACACATCAATGACTTCACCTCTAAAATTGGGTACTTTCCTTATTCAAAAATAAATGATTTCGACTGTTACAATACAATACAATAAAACATTAAAAAATAATCATATTTTCATTAATTGATTTTATAAACAACTTAATTTTAGTATATTTCCAGCAAATTTTTAACAAATAAGTATACTATAGAAATAAAAAAATAAGTTATTATGTTTTCGGCTTCCTCACGTAATAATTTGACGAAGAACTCGACTAGTTTCAAGCCATGCTAGAGGCTCATATTCATTTCGAAAACATAATAATTTATTTAGTATGTCTCACGAAAGTTACAAAAAAATTGTCTAATACTTTTTCATTACCTAACTTACGGTCTAATTACATTTTTAATTTTCATACTCTGTCATCATCCCAATTATAAGTTAAAAAAACCGACTTCAACCCTCTTTTTTGAAGTTGGTTAAACATAAGTGCATAATTATCTACCCACTTTTACGGCAAAGAGATGAAATATAATATTTTACCTTGAAAACAATGAACCAACGTAACAGACAATAGCAGACAGTCTATGAACTAAATTGAAATAAACGCGGTGTTACATTACACGACGCGCGCGCATCTAATGGTGTCACCTACTTATTATTTCATTAAATATCTGAATGACTTTTGTTTTGTTGTCTAAGGAGGTAAGTACTGTTTGTATTGAAATGCAATCCTACACGGTCGATATGTCGCGGAGAACCTAACGGGTTACCGAGGCTCCGGCTCGAAACGTGCAGGAGAAGGAACGGGGTGGTTTTTAGACAGTAAGTCTGACACTTCCTCCTGCCTCACCCAGGCGGGAGCAGTCATTAGATAATTTACCCCCTTAAAAAAACACGATCGATATAAATAAATACGTGTACTTATGTATCAATCAAACGCGCTTATCTTCAGAACTAAAGTTAGAGTTACTAAAGTAGGAGAGCTATGCTTCGGTACGAATGGGCCGGCTCGACCGGAGTGATACCACGGCCGAGCAGAAAACCGACGTAAAACAACGTTTGCGCTGTGTTTGTGTGAGTGAGGTTACCAGAAGCCCAATTACCCCTCCCCAAATTCTAAATCCCAAGAATCCTCAAACTCATAACCTCCAAAAGGCCGGTAAAGCACTTGTAACGCGTCTGGTGTTCCAGGTGTCCATGGGCGACGCCGATTGCTTACCATCAGGTGATCCGTCTGCTCGTTAACCGGCTTATGCCAAAAAAAAAACTACAACTAGGCCATGCTAATTGCTATGACTGTCAATTCGAACTTTAAAAGAGAGCTCGATCGCATTATCTACCGTCATTGGTCGAGATTATATACCAATGACATGGCGGACCGCGATCGCACTCACTCTGATTTGAATTCAAAATTACAGGAAAGCCTAGCTAGTTCAAATTGAATATTTCTTTTGTCTACACCATTCACAAGCTCAGAATGCTTTGAATTTATGCAGACGTTAAGTTAGAAGTCTGGATTAAATAATAGGGTACTTTTTATCCCCGAAAAATTTGATATTCCCGAGGGAAAACAAAAGGATTGGTATAGATGGCGCTGTGTGTATTGGTGTATGTCACATATAGGCTACTTTTTATCCTTTTGTGACGCGAGCGAAGCCGCGGGTAAAAGCTAGTACTATTATAAGAGTTTGTTTTTTTGTTTGTTTGTTTGAACGCGCTAATCTCCGTAACTACAAGTCTGATTTGAATAATTCTTTTTGTGTTGGATAGCGCATTTATCGAGGATGGCTATAGGCTATAAAATATCACGCTACGACCAATAAGAACTGAGCAGAGCGTGTAAAACCGCGCAGAAGTAGCTAGTTATATTACCTAATGTCTAGACTAGATAGAGCATCACAATACAATGTAACAAAAATGACATTCCTAATTTCTTGCATGTGTACGTGCCGGCTTGTGGTTTACACCGAGCAAAAATGATACCAGCTACGACAAAAATTCTCCCATCAATATTTGGGTACATGTACCATTACTATTCAGAAGTATAATAAAAAAAATTGTAACCATCTCTTTGAATTTGATTTTAAAGTTTTTTTATTGGATACTCGTTGATATTTATGTTTCGTCATATAAGGAATTTATTTTCCGTATGATAAGAATAATTAAATATTCATATTAAGACATTTTTAACATAATTTCTATAAAACCAATATATAAAATATTATTACAGTTGCATGCACCCTTTCCATCAAAAAATATAACTCAATCGATTAAATAACTGTCGAAAATCGAAACAATATATAAAATATTATTACAGTTGCATGCACCCTTTCCATCAAAAAATATAACTCAATCGATTAAATAACTGTCGAAAATCGAAACGATATATAAAATATTATTACAGTTGCATGCACCCTTTCCATCAAAAAATATAACTCAATCGATTAAGTAACTGTCGAAAATCGAAACGATATATAAAATATTATTACAGTTGCATGCACCCTTTCCATCAAAAAATATAACTCAATCGATTAAATAACTGTCGAAAATCGAAACGATATATAAAATATTATTACAGTTGCATGCACCCTTTCCATAAAAAAATATAACTCAATCGATTAAATAACTGTCGAAAATCGAAACGATATATAAAATATTATTACAGTTGCATGCACCCTTTCCATCAAAAAATATAACTCAATCGATTAAATAACTGTCGAAAATCGAAACATTAAAGCGTAGGTAACTGATAATTCAATAAACAATTAAATTAAATTCGTAAACAAAAGTTTACAAATGCCTCTAGCATAGCTTGAAACTAGTCGAGATCCTCGTCAAACAGTTACGTGAGTAGGCCGAAAACATTACGGCGCGTCGCGTTCCGCGCGCGCCTCAAAGAGCCATCAGATCAGAGCACCACAGATGGGGCCCAATAGGGCTGTTGCCGATTCAGAGTCGCGGAGAACCTAACTGGTAACCGAGGCTCCGGCTCGACGTGTAGGAGAAGGAACGGGGTGGTTTTTAGAAAAAGAGTCTGACACTCCCTTCCGCCTCATCCAGGCGGGAGCAGTCATTCGATGATTTTCCACCCTTAAAAAAAAAGGCCGAAAACATAATAATTAATTTACAATCAGTTGTAAGTACGTACAGAAGAGAATGTTACGTTGATAAGGTACATACATGTACATACAAACACTTATCTTCACATACAATGAAAGAAAGAAAGAAAGAAAGAAAGAAAAAACATTTATTTAGCACCAGGCACGATGCAGCATAAATAAAATAAAAAAAAAATGTACACGCCTCTATTTATTTAAGGCGTTAACAGATTAGTTACATATTTGATTAATTCTCAATTTACTAATACTTTTAATCAAGTGATTAATATTTGTTGCACAGTCCAATAAAAAGGATATGAATAGAGAGAGCTGGGGTACCATGGAATTTTGTTGACCTGCCACCCTGTAATCACTATTCGGTTCACTAACCAATTAACCATCCAATGGTTACTGTCTCTGTACGGAATCAATCTTTATTTTCTTACCTACAACTATAATAATATTATAGAGGTAAAGAGGAAAGATTTGTACCTATTTTTGTATGTTTGTAATGAATAGGCTCAAAAAGTACTGGGCCGATTTAAAAAATTCTTTCACCAATAGAATGCTACATTCTTCCAATTTGACATAGGCTACATTCATTTTGGAAAAAATTAGGGATCCTTAGTAAAATTTGAACAATGTAACCGAAGGTGTAGAAAAATGAGGCTTAAAATGTCTTTCGTCGAATGCGGTGCCGAAACTATTAGCGATAGAACAAAATAATGTACAACAATATTGAAGAACACCATAATGTCTACAAAAAACTCCGCGGTAGCATATGTCCAACTATTGTAGTTATGTCACTACAACAATCCAAATTTCAAAAAATAAATAATTGTCTACCCCGTGCGAAGCCGGGACGGGCTGCTAGTAGTAAATAATTTGGCTGAATATGCCTATATCAAGTTTATAAGAATTTAAACTTAGATACCACAGTATGCATTAGATAATAAAAAAAAAATCAACTTAAACAGATAAGTACCTATCTGACCTTTAAAATAAAAGAAGGTTAGCAATGCTCAGTAACTCGCTGATTACATATACATAGATAAAACTGGTATATAAATACTTTTCAATACATAAAAATAAAAAAAGAATCTCCGAAATAACTATATGGATGATGACAGGGTATGAAAATTTAAAATCTAATTAATCCGTCAGTTAGATAATGAAAAAAATATTAGACACGTATTTTTTTATTATGTCGTATAATAAAACAATACTTACATAAAACGAATCAAAGTTTAGGAAAGTGAGATAGTCATTTTAGAGTACCTATAAATCGTACTTAAAACTGACGTCATGCGATATTTCAAATTAATATATCTTCGAAACTATTTGTTTCCGTGCGAAAACAAAAAATACGTGTCTAATGTTTTTAAATAATCTACTAGACGGACATTAACATAAAAAAAATGTCATTTACCCTATTGTATTATTCCTTTTTTGACTGTTTACTAGCTTATGACGTAACTGTTTAACGATGCTGCACATGGCTATGTGCCCCTGGTGTCCGGCACTCAAGCCACCGTACGCACTGATCTGCGGACGGCGAGCACGGGCAACTCGCCGCCCGATCACAATCAGGGGCCTTAGTATGAGTTTGTTTTACGTTTAAAGTATTCGAAACGAGTACACGTTCGGCGCTCTGAGGCCTTAGTACGAGTTTCGTTTACGTATAAAGTATTCGAAACGAGTACGCGTTCGGCGCTCTGGTTGGCGGGCGCCAATGAACCAACCAATCAGAGGCCTTAGTACGAGTTTGTTTTACGTTTAAAGTAATCGTAACGAGTACGCGTTCGGCGCTGTGATTGGTTGCTTCATTGGTGCCGGCCAATCAGAGTGGCGAACGCATACTCGTTTCGATTACTTTATACGTGAAATAAACTTGTACTAAGGCCTCAGAGCACCGAACGCGTACTCGTTACGATTACTTTAAGCGTAAAACAAACTCATACTAAGGCCTCTGATTGGCCGGGGCCAAGTAAGCAACCAATCAGAGCGCCGTACTCGTTACGAATAATTTAAAAGTTTAAACGTAAAACAAACTCGTACTAAGCCCTCAGACCCGAGCGGACGAAGTGTCGCGTTTCGAGTGCACTTCAAAGAGCCACCACGGATGGGGCTTAGTAGGGCTAATGCCCGATACGGAGCCGCGGATGGCCTAACGGGTTACCGAGGCTCACGATCGAAGAGCAGAAATAGGGACGAGATGGGTTTTAGTCAGTACTAGCGACCCATCCCGGCTTGTACACGTATTATTCATATAAACCTTCCTTAAGAATCACTCTATCTATTAAAAAAACCGCATCAAAATCCGTTGCGCAGTTTTAAAGATCTAAGCATACATAGGGATAGACAGACGGCGGATAGTGACTTTGTTTTTAACCGACTTCAAAAAAAGGAGGAGGTTCTCAATTCGACCGTATATATGCTTTTTTTATGTTTGTTCGCCGATATCTCCGTTATTTATAAACCGATTTCGATAATTCTTTTTTTGTTGGAAAGGAGATAGTCCCAGAATGGTCCCATGATAAGAAAATCAGGATCTGATGATGGAAGACCAGGGACACCGAGGGGATCTTTTAAAAATTATAGGGGCGACTAGTGCATTTGTTATTTTTTTTATTAAGTATTAAAAACCACTACCATCTGATAAAGGTCTGGGGTGGATCTGATGATGGAGCCGAGAGCCAGTCGAGGGAACTCCTCAACGGTTAACAGTAGCTACCCTGTGTTTGGGTTTGATTAATTTGTATTGATGAGTACTTTACACCTAGGTGAAGTGTAATTGTCAATAAGGGTCTGATGATGAAGTAGTATGGTAGTTGAGAGAACTCCTCAACAGTTAACAGTAACTACCTTGTGTTTGGGTTTGATTCATTTGTATTGATGAGAACTTTACACCTAAGTGGGGTGTAATTGTCAATAAGGGTCTGACAATGAAGCAGTACGATAGTTAAGGGAACTCCTCAAAGGTTGCCACTAGCTATGTTGTATTGGGGTTTGATAATTTGCATTGATGAGGACTTTACACCCAGATGGGATGTCATTGTCATTAAGGGTCTGATGATGAAGTAGTACGACAGTTGAGGGAACTCCTCGGCGGCTACCAGTAGCTACCTTGTGTTTGGGTTTGATAAAATTTCGCAACGTAATAGGAAACAGCAGTAACATTTCCACAAGGTTGCACGTCAATATTGCCTTCCTATAGCCCTAACAAATCTGCATTATAATTATTAACCATACCTTCTGCAGCTGTTCGTCTAAGGTTATACGAGTATTTCTCAAGCGACTTGATACTTGTCTTAGAACAGTCAATCGACTGGCCCTTTCTTCTGGAAGTTTATTAAGTACCCTTAGTGCGGAACTGTTACGTAAGTAACTTAATCGTTGAGATTGTTGTGTAGCAGATTTATTTGATCGTCGCTCTTGAATCAAACGGAGTCGGTGAGCACGGGCTTCATCGGTCTCGTTTGATAAGCGCTCATGGATCAAACTGAGTCGGTGAGCACGGGCTTCTTCGGTCTCGTTTGATAAGCGCTCATGGATCAAACTGAGTCGGTGAGCACGGGCTTCATCAGTCTCGTTTGATAAGCGCTCATGGATCAAACTGAGTCGGTGAGCACGGGCTTCTTCGGTCTCGTTTGATAAGTGCTCATGGATCAAACTGAGTCGGTGAGCACGGGCTTCATCAGTCTCGTTTGATAAGCGCTCATGGATCAAACTGAGTCGGTGAGCACGGGCTTCTTCGGTCTCGTTTGATAAGTGCTCATGGATCAAACTGAGCCGGTGAGCACGGGCTTCTTCGGTCTCGTTTGATAAGCGCTCATGGATCAAACTGAGTCGGTGAACACGGGCTTCTTCGGTCTCGTTTGATAAGTGCTCATGGATCAAACTGAGCCGGTGAGCACGGGCTTCTTCGGTCTCGTTTGATAAGCGCTCATGGATCAAACTGAACCGGTGAGCACGGGCTTCTTCGGTTTCGTTCGTTAGTCTTTTTGATACATAAGCTCTCATAGCCGACAATCTCTTTTTACATTCCTCTAGTGTTTCATTTTCTTTCTTCTTATTAGCATGTATTTTTATTTTGTCTAATCGTTTCCATCTATCATCTTTCGTTTCAAGGAATCGACGTTTTCTCATTCGAGAAGCATCCTTGCTTGGTCAACCCATCACTTAAAATTGTGAAATAAAATAACTTTTAACAAAAAAAAAACCGACTTCAAAAGTAAATAAAAAACAAAAAAAAGCAAAAAATAACTTACTAAATATGCAATTTATAATACTTTTAAATTACTACTTACTATGTAATTAATAAAAAAACTTTTATTTTCTTAACTAACTAGTCTAACTACTGCTTGGTTTGAAGTCGGTGCCAAGCGTGATGAATTAAACTAACTTATATAAATACAAAATAATTGTACTTGGAATAATCAACATTAAATTCCAGCACAAGCTACGTAGATAAATCAATAAGTCAAAGATAACCAACAAACAAAACTCTAAAACTCTAACTGATAAAACTCTGAACCAGAACTAACTACTTCTACCCTATTTTACACTACAACAATATAATAGGGGTCTTGAAAAGGACCTTTTGAAATGAAAATAGTATGGAGAATATTCTTTTTATGAATTTCGAATTTCAATGATAATAATTGACAAAGAGATATCACCCACTGTATACGAACAATACTTTTAAACCTTAAGTACGCATCAAATATTTAGAAAATGAATGCAACTGGCGATGAAATGTTAGTTGACCTCATCAAATCATGGAGAATCTTAACACCGCGATTCAGAAAATAACGTCACGCGACAACGCCATCTTGTGAACGTAGTATGCTACATGTTATGACATGTGATATTCCTTTTGCATGACAGATAGTGATAATTACTATTTTGTTGGTCTGATACAAAGTACATAATACTGTGGGCACAGTGGCTTGGCACCGACTTCAAACCAAGCAGTAGTTAGACTAGTTAGTTAAGAAAATAATAGTTTTTTTATTAATTACATAGTAAGTAGTAATCTAAAAGTATTATAAATTGCATATTTAGTTAGTTATTTTTTGCTTTTTGGTTTTTTATTTACTTTTTTATTTTTTATTTACTTTTGAAGTCGGTTTTTTTTTGTTAAAAGTTATTGCAGATGTATAGTTAGAAGTCTGGATTAAATAATAGGGTACTTTTTATCCCGGAAAAATTTGATATTGCCGAGGGAAAACAAAAGTATTGGTATAGATGGCGCTGTGTGTATTGGTATATGTCACATTGGCTTTTTATCCTTTTGTGACGCGAGCGAAGCCGCGGGTAAAAGCTAGTGAATAAATAAATAGCTTCAATAAGGGACTGACAATGATACATATTTATAAAAACATTTGACTTTCAAGTGTCTTTAGTTTTTGTACAGTTAAACATTTTAGTATTTACATAAAACATACCTCAGACCTTTAGGTAGTTTATTTTAAGTTTTATGTAATAATAAAAGTATTTTTTTAGTGGGGGGAGCAATCGTGGTGTCCTGGAGGTTTAAGACGCCCTCTTCTCATGCATGAGGGTGCGGGTTCGAAACCTACCAACAGCAAGTACCAATGTCACTTTTTCCGAGTTATATGTAGAGGTACTTTATAAGATTATCTAGACACTACTGACAAACGGTGAGGGAAAACATAGTGAGGAAACCTGGCCTTATAATTTCCAATTATAAGTTTGAAATCGCCAACTCTCAAAGAGCAAGCGTGGTGAATTAATGCTCAACCTTCTCCGTATGAGAAGAGGCTTGGCTCAGTAGTGGGCATTTATAGGCTGTTGATCATGATGTTAATAATGTAAGTATTTTATTTGTGGGGGGAAAACATCCAATGACTTTTCCCGCTTGGCTAAGGCGAGAGGGAGTGTCAGACTCTTACTGTCTAAAACCACCCGTTCCTACTCCTGCTCTTCGAGCTGGAGTCCCGGCTACCCGTTAAGTCTTCCGAGGCTCCTTAAATAATGGAAGTGTGGGAGAGCCATGTTTGGGCTTGAGTGGGCCGACCCGACCAGAGTGATACTATTGCCTCGGTCTGAAAACCGAAGTGAAAAAATGCATTGTGTTTCATCATGTGAATGAGGTTACTGGAGGCTCTATTACTCCCCACTTCCCCAATCTCTGACTCCCAAACAATTCTAAAATTCCTAATCCCCAAAAGGTCTGTACCGTACTTGTAACGCCTATGTTTTTTTTTCCCATTAAAAAAATAAAAACAAAAGAACAACTTAAAACTCTCGTACAAAAGATTATATTGTACCTACACATGAATGGTCTGTTAATAGCATAATATACCCCCAAGGCTAATTAGTTTATTTACAAGCTTCTATTTAAGTTGTGTGTACGAAATTGTAAGAATTGTAAAAATTGTTAAAAATTTGTTTGTGACCATTTTAATTATTCGTGTAAGTGGTGCATCGTAAACCTATGAAGGCTTTGTTTCACATTAGTTTATTCTATTTGAAAAATGTAATTATATTTGTGTCACTCTAGATCTAATATAAAAAGTAATCTGTGGAGAACGTAGTGGGTGACATATTTGCCAAGTATAGTATATTTTGTAACGTTACTGTTTGTTTTTCCTTAAATAAATAAATAAATAAGTTGCAATGCATGAGTGTGAAGTAGAATCTTGCAACTAAATATTCAACCGATTGAGCTGAAATTCTGTACACATATATGTAGTTATATGACCATAAACAAATGCTAAGCTGAAAAAAGCTTGTCCCTTATGTTTTTTTGTGTTATTATTTTCTGGAAAATTCTGAGTGCGAATGATTCTATGTACAGTTAAAATCAGAGGGTGTCAGTGAGTTTATCTTTACTGATAATCTTTTATAGATAGGTACTACAAGGACAGTATACTATATTTTTAACTTAGAAATGGTAGATTAATGACTTAATATTGCGAATAATGTCATCATACACCTAAGCAGTTCTTTTAAATTAGTAAATTAAAAAGTAAAACAAAATATCTAGTTCTACTCCTGCTGGTAGCAAAAAGTATCTTGAATATTTTTTTAATCTCTTTTTACAGATAAAGAAACATTTAGGTACTTTTTTAAATTGATAATATCTGGTCAAGGTAACAATCATTCAGACTAATGTCGAGTTTTTTATTTGCGCACCAAAATAACAAAGTAAATAACGACACTAGAGCTCAAAGTTTAAAGTAATTACTGTAAGTACATCGGCAAAACCAGTTTTACAACTTCTCGTCCTCTACGAAACGAATACAACCACAAATAAAGTTTTAACACATTCATATGATGTAATATACGTGTAAAAAATGCTCAGCGAAATATTTAAGACCTGAAACTTCATTTAGTAGAGGAATTTGCATTTAAAAGACGATACTTTATGATGTGTGTCGTGACCAACCGATTCTTATAGGATTTATAACGGTTTCTTGGTTTATTTTTGTTTGGAAAACTTACCGGCAGAGAAATGTTGAATGTGCCCTTGATTCACTTCAAACAATTTATTCGTTTAACAACGTGGAAAATTAGGAAAATACCGTTTCCCAATACAATAGGAACGCTGCACGAAAGTTGACACAGATTAAAAATGGTCCAAATTGCGGAATGTACGAAAAAAATTTGTTGACGTTTGACATTTCTCCGTTTGATGTTGCAAATGGTAAATATTGGACGCGTTCCGTATCACTCCAACATTTTGTACAATTTTTCTCATAGGTAGCTAAAACTAGTGTCGTTAGTAATATGCTAGGATTTAATGACGGACGCATGATAATTAAATCTTTGGGGTCGAATTAAGCCTATTGTGTTTCATAATTAGTTTTTGTAATCGACCTCATCACGTTTTTTTAAAGTGGTAATTTTGTAAACTTCTTCTGGTATCACCGACTAAACGTCAAAATTTTTCGCACGCCATTGTGTGCGGAAGTCACTTTATCATTTTCTATTACAAAATCACAGTTTTAGAACAATAAAAATCAAAAGTGAACCGTCAAAATAGCTTTGTTAATCAATAATGGGTCTACCAGGTGGCATACCGGAGGCTGAGCTGCCTCAGTGTTGGTCTGACGATATACGGATGAATGCATTATTCGCTCCGTTCAGGATTAAGGCTGCGAATCCTGAATCCTGGGATATGAAGATGAAGTTTTGGTCTGATATGCTGCGGCAGTGGTGCAGAAGTAGGAAAGAACCTATAGTATCTGCTGCGGACGCGAAAAATGTCTTTAATCGTAAAGGTCGAACTCCCGCTTGTCTGGACATCGTCGTCGAAGAAATGTATCGGTTAGTATTTTTTTTTATTCATTTGTTATATTCCCATCCAGGATTCATTCTCTATGGTGACATTTCCCGCTCAATTTGTATTTTTTTATGTGTAAACAAATAAAAATGGCGTTTGTAGATTTAACAACAATAAATTTTATCACATGGAGAGTTACTTAATGACTTATTATAATACCTGTTTTTGCCTGAAGATAGGTTAATGTTTTAAACACACAGTTATAGGAAATAACATAACATAACATCACGCCTTTTTATCCCCGAAGGGGTAGGCAGAGGTGCAAATTACGGCACTTAATGCCACTGTACAATGTAACACCCACTTTTCACTATTTATGTTACGAGTCCCATGTAATAGGGGGTGAGCCTATTGCCATATACCGGACACATTTCCAGACTCCGTGCTACTACTGAGAATTTTTTAAAAACCCAGTAATACTTTGCCCAACCCGGGAATCGAACCCGAGACCCCTTGCCCGGCAGTCGCACTTGCAACCAGTCTGCCAACGAGGCAGTCATATGTCAGTTATGATTGCACGGTTGGTGCGATGGCTGGGCAACCGGCTGCCGTGCAACGTGTCGCGGGTTCGATTCCCGCACGGAACAACACTTTGTGTGATCCACAAATTGTTGTTTCGGGTCTGGGTGTCATTGTGTATGTAAACTTATATGTTTGTAAACGCAACCACGACACAGGAGAAAATCCTAAAGTGGGGCAACATTTTTTTTAAATATGGAATTAAATTAAATTAAACTAGGCAAATCTATTGTTCCATAAGATAAAATATTATAATTCATATAAAATGGTCATTATTTGTTTATATAATTTCAAATCATTATAAAATAAAGACAGTTAGATGTAATCACTGCACGTAATGTTAACCTGTTCATAACCAGCCTTGATAGACATAATTATAATATTATATTAAATAGCAATTGAAAAATATGATAGAGTGTAGCCAAGGGTACTGGGACTGGTCAGCTCCAGACTGCATTATTTATTGTCCTTAAGGTTATTGTTGTATGTGTTCTCGCACAATCAAACCAATAGAATATGTAACTAGAGAATTGTATTGTGAAACTGATTGAAAAAGAAAAACCTATGGAGTTCCTTGCTCATTCTTCTATAATATATGAATCTACACATTCAAATGAGCCAAAAGCTTCACTTTTTTAATTTTGTGAGGCTTTCCTGGTCTAATTGAAATGATTAAACAAATTTTGACTTTGACTTAAAAAACTTAGTACACATATTCTACTCTGTACATACTACTGAGTTAATATTAAACTGTCAAACACCGAGCGGTCACCGGTGACCGCAACCTATTGTTCTATAATTGTGACTATAATGACGGTACTCGACCAGTTAATGTGCAATATTATTATTTAATTATGCACATGTCAATATGTTTATTTCCCAGCTTTTCCTGTTGATAAAATAATAAAAACTCAACTTTGAGTTTTTTATTTGCTTAACTGCTCTGAAGGATTCCTGTTCTGGATATTACTCATGAATATGATAAAATAGCTGTTGTTGTCCTTTAATCTAACTCCAGTAGTTCAAAGTTCTTGGAAGAGACCAACACCTCACTCCTCTGTGCATCTTGAGGCAAGGCAGGCCACCATGAGTTCGGGAGCTGTGAAAGAATGTGACTCTCACACCCTCATGAGACTGGACACCGGGGTGGTTCTAGCCAGTTAGAGTCTGACAGTCCCTTTCGTCCTCCCCAGCCAAGGGGCTTCATAAAAATTTCCCACCTTCAATAAGTAGTTCAAAGTTCAAATTATTATTGAGATGGAAATAATTGACTTGTTGATGTTTAAAATACCTTTTTTTAAAGGGGGAAAATCATCGGATGGCTTCTCCCGCCTGGGTGAGGCGGGAGGGAGTGTCAGACTCTTATTGACTAAAAACTACCCCGATCCTACTCCTACACTTTGAGCCGGAGCCCTGTTAACCCGTTAAGTTCTCCGCGGCTCCGTATCGGCATCAGCCCTATTGGGCGCCATCCGTGGTGGTCTTATGGCTCTTTGAGGCACGCGCGGAACGCGACGCGTCGTACGCTCGGGTCTGGTTCTGGTCGGGCAGCGAGCCACCCATGCTCGCCGTCTGCAGGCCCGCAGGCTTACGTTGGCCGGAGATCGTCCCGCGATCCTCGATGCCCGGTGTGTTCTTCACGACGGCTGGGTTGTGAGGTGGCATCGCTCCGCTGCCTCACGCGCCCCGCGTCCTTCTTAGCTAGCATGACTGCTTCGCAAAAGGAGGAGACGGCATCCCAGTCCCCCTCGCTCCGCATCATGACCCAGAAATATTTACCATGACAACCTGTTAAATTCTCCTGAACAAGACACACATCCCAAGTTTTATATTTTGTAAACAGATTGGTAAATAATTGCCTAATAAATAGGTTGCTTATGGGACGACGTGCTCCTTCGTAGGCCGTACCATCGCTTAGTAATACTAACTCAAATAAAATTCTTCCACAGCAACGGAGACCTCTGTCCTCTATCGAAATATCAGCAAATTTTGCACAATGGACCTGAAGGGTGGGTCAAGTGGGGTGCTCGGTTAGCATTCAAGCCCGCAGCCCTAGCCCTTACTGCGGTAGCATCGTTCATGCCAAATAGACAGGCGGTGGACAACGATGGGTTGCCGAAAGCCTCTATTGATTCAACGCAACGATTTGTGCTGGAGAGTGCTGTTAAGGTGAGTAATATATTGTATATTTCGAATGCATTAAAAAAAATAAAGGTGTCTTCAAGTCCCGAGTGAATAGGTTGCTTATGAGACAATGTGTTCCATCGTAGATAGCATCATCGTAAAAACATAAATTGTCGTAAATGTTTTGCTCGACGTGGGACTCGAACCCGAGACCTTTTTGATCGCTGTATTCGCAACTCATCCTAAAAATAAACACTATAATATTAGAAATCTAAGGTTCTACAAATATTATAAACTAGCTGTTGCCCGCGAGTTCGTCCGCGTAGAATATGATTCCTGTTTTATCTCATGGGAGCTACCCTGCCTGTATACCGAATTTTATGTCGCGGAGAACCTAACGGGTTACCGGCGCTACAGGCTCGACGTGCAGGAGTAGGAACGGGGTGGTTTTTAGTCAGTAAGAGTATGACACTCCCTCCCGCCTCACCCAGGCGGGAGAAATCATTTGATGATTTTTCCCCTTTAAAAAAAGGCTACTTTTTATATCACTGGGACGCGGGCAAAGCCGTTGGCAAAAGCTTAATGATTTCCTTCTCATTTCAGGAGCAAGCAACAGAACTACTCCAGAAATACCCCCCTGGAGTGGAACGCATGGGCACCATCGAAGAATTGATCCGCAACTGTGAATGGACATATAGCCGGGAGATATTTGAACTGTTACTCGGGTACCTTGTGTCTCAAGGAGCTGCGGTCAAGAAGGGGGATGTTGTTAAACTAGGTAAGTCATATCATCAAGTGCCTATTGCGAACCTTATTTAATTTAATTTATTTATTCATTTCGGACAACTTAAATCCATTTGGTTAGTAAACAAACAACTTATAAAACTAGTGTTAGTACTTAACCCTCTGCAACTGACGTGGTTAAATTGTTACAATTCAACTGAGGTGTATATTATACCAGACACCATTTCAACAGCAAATATTTTTGTAGAATTAAAGTATAGCGAGCACTATACATACAGTAAGGTACTCGCAGCAGTGATGCTCGTATTTGAAAAATGACGGTATAACACGTGATTTTGTATTTCGCGGTGTCTGTGGGACTACACGTCAGCCGCAGACGGTTAAAATTACCAATTATAATTAGAACATGACTATCTTACGCCACAATAGCATGTAGGCGTATCCAATGCCCCAGTATAGGGCTGTCCCATTTGTCTGCTATAGTCTTCAGGATGCTATTAGGGCTGACACGCACCCTATGCATAATAGAGGCACAACGTTTTCGTATGAATGCATGAAAACCATCAACGCCTGCCTCTGCGAATATGCCAGAGGCACTGCAGTACCACGGCAACCCCACCAGCACCCTAAATGGGGGTGTCGTATACCCGAGTAAGGGACTATTCTATATAATAAGCTTCAAAATGATCTAAAAAAATCTTAACGTCATTCAGAACCAAATTATTTACGTTTCTGTTAAATAAGTGCTACTACTCAACTAAAGAATTTCTCGATGACAATGATTGCAAAAACATTGTTGTGGAATAGGACTTAAATATATAAGTAGAAAATACGTGTAATATTTGTACACCGATTCGGTAGAATGTATGAGACATTAATTAAAATACTTATTGTAACTATATTCTGTCAAATAAATTTTTCTTTCTTTCTTGTTGTTATACTATACATATGCTTTATAACGGGTGATTTTTTAAGAGCTTGAGAACTTTTTTAAACAATAAAACGCATAAAATTTGCAAAATCTCATCGGTTCTTTATTTTAAACGTTAGATTGGTACATGACATTTACTTTTTGAAGATAATTTCATTTAAATGTTGACCGCGGCTGCGTCTTAGGTGGTCCATTCGGAAAGTCCAATTTTGGGCAACTTTTTCGAGCATTTCGGCCGGAATAGCCCGAATTTCTTCGGAAATGTTGTCTTCCAAAGCTGGAATAGTTACTGGCTTATTTCTGTAGACTTTAGACTTGACGTAGCCCCACAAAAAATAGTCTAAAGGCGTCAAATCGCATGATCTTGGTGGCCAACTTACCGGTCCATTTCTTGAGATGAATTGTTCTCCGAAGTTTTCCCTCAAAATGGCCATAGAATCGCGAGCTGTGTGGCATGTAGCGCCATCTTGTTGAAACCACATGTCAACCAAGTTCAGTTCTTCCATTTTTGGCAACAAAAAGTTTGTTAGCATCGAACGATAGCGATCGCCATTCACTGTAACGTTGCGTCCAACAGCATCTTTGAAAAAATACGGTCCAATGATTCCACCAGCGTACAAACCACACCAAACAGTGCATTTTTCGGGATGCATGGGCAGTTCTTGAACGGCTTCTGGTTGCTCTTCACTCCAAATGCGGCAATTTTGCTTATTTACGTAGCCATTCAACCAGAAATGAGCCTCATCGCTGAACAAAATTTGTCGATAAAAAAGCGGATTTTCTGCCAACTTTTCTAGGGCCCATTCACTGAAAATTCGCCGTTGTGGCAGATCGTTCGGCTTCAGTTCTTGCAGGAGCTGTATTTTATACGGTTTTACACCAAGATCTTTGCGTAAAATCTTCCATGTGGTCGAATAACACAAACCCAATTGCTGCGAACGGCGACGAATAGACATTTCACGGTCTTCAGCAACACTCTCAGAAACAGACGCAATATTCTCTTCTGTACGCACTGTACGCATTCGTGTGGTTGGTTTAATGTCCAATAAAGTAAACGGAGTGCGAAACTTGGTCACAATCGCATTAATTGTTTGCTCACTTGGTCGATTATGTAGACCATAAATTGGGCGTAAAGCGCGAAACAGATTTCGAACCGAACACTGATTTTGGTAATAAAATTCAATGATTTGCAAGCGTTGCTCGTTAGTAAGTCTATTCATGATGAAATGTTAAAGCATACTGAGCAAATAATAATGCATGAAAATCATAACCTCAAAAAATCTGAGCAAATACTAATGCATGAAAATCCTAACCTCAAAAAAATCACCCATTAGTAATACTCTGCCTAACCCGGAAATCGAACCCGAGACCCCTTGCCCGGCAGTCGCAATTGCAATCACTCGGCCACAGAGGCAGTCAGTTTAATCTTATAATTAGAAATTATAAGCCCAGGTTTCCTCACGATGTTTTCCTTCACCGTTTGTCAGTGGTGTCTAAATAATCTTAGAAAGTACGTAATGTTATACCCAAGAAATATCACACCCTTATCCCCGTCAGAGTGCTGACACTTCACTCCTCGCCTCAAATGCATACAACGCCGTCCTATACAAAAACAGTCAGTCGCATTTCACCCACAATCCCGTGCACTCGTGGGTCACACTCGAAATTATATATATATGTATATATATCCATTAATTTGTGAAGTTAAATAAATAAATAAATAAAGTTCGATGAACTTAATAACATGTGATTCCTTTATGAAGAGAAATTACCATATCAAAATCTAACAGTATGTATAACTACTAATTCGGAAAACATTCACATTGGTACTTGCGCTACCTGTTCATGACTTGTTTAAAAATGTTCGTTAGGTACAATTCTACGCCAATCTATACATCTATACAGATAAATACAATTGTAGTGTCTGTTTGTAATATTAAAAAAAATAATCGCTTGTTACTACATGCATATGAATATACATACGATACACATACCAAAATAACGTTTATTACAATTTTTGTCTGTCTGTCTGTTTGTTTGTACTGACTAATCTCTGGAATGGCTGGACCGATTTTGCAAGACTTTTATTGGCAGGTAGCTGATGTACTAAGGAGTAACATAGGCTACGTTTATTTTGGAAAAGTAGAAACAAGAAAAAAGTTATGTTCTAAAATTTATATTCTGTGGTATATTCATAAGTGGGAGAGCCATGCTTCGGCACGAATGGGTCGGCTCGACCGGAGTGATACCACGGCCGAGCAGAAAACTGACGTGAAGTAACGCTTACGTCGTGTTTCGTCGTGTGAGTGAGATTACTGGAGGCCCAATTACCCTCCCCTTGCCCAATCTCCCCAATCCTTGAATCCCCAACGATCCTCAAACTCTTAATCCCCAAAAGGCCGGTAACGCACTTGTAACGCCTCTGGTGTTCCAGGTGTCCATGGGCGTCGCCGATTGCTTACCATCAGGTGATCCGTCTGCTCGTTTATCATAAAAAAAAGTTCTACGCAGGTGAAGTCGCTACAAAGTAATAAAATACATTTCTTTAAACTTATCTGATAAGATAGTGACGCTAATTGTTATACAATGTGTTGTAAGATTAACCCCCCACCACCTTGTGAGATCTGCATATAAATATACCGCGGTTACATATACATATTCGTAAACGCACCCACGACTCTGGACACAAGCGCAATTACTATTTTTTTTATGGCATAAGCCGGTAAACGAACTGACGGATCACCTGATGGTAAGCAATCGGCGTCGCCCATGGACACCTGGAACACCAGAGGCGTTACACTTACAAGTGCGTTACCGGCCTTTTGGGGATTAGGAGTTTGAGGATCGTTGGGGATTCAGGGATTGGGGGAGATTGGGGAAGGGGAGGGTAATTGGACGAAACACAACGCATGCGTTGCTTCACTTTGGTTTTCTGCTCGGTCACTCCGGTGGAGCTGGCCCATTCGTGCCGAAGCATGGCTCTCCCACACTACCATCTTTTCCCACCGACTTCGCTCGTGGTCTCCTTTTAAAAAGTAGCCAACTTTTACTCTGGACCATAATCTACCCCAATTTCATTCCGATCCCTTCAGTTATAACCTTCGTGAGACATACTAAATTAATTATTATGTTTTCGGCTTACTCACGTAATAATTTGACGAGGAACTCGAATAGTTTCAAGCCATGCTAGAGGCTCATATTCCGCGAACCGTGACGCGGTGAGTGTCGGGCTCCTACTGTCTGCATATGAGCCTCTAGCATGGCTTGAAACTACTCGAGTTCCTCGTCAAACATTTGGAAGCAAGTATAACAGCTCACACATAGGACCCACTTAGTTTTTAGTCAAACCGTGGTGCTTGGCGACTGGGCTTCACCCAGTTGTACAGTCTCTTTTTTTGTGCCTTTAGGCTTAATTCACTCTGTCTCCTGCAGTAATTCACCGATGGAAGTGGAAACTATCGTTTTTTTCTTCTCCTCTTATAATATCTACCTTATGCTTGTAATGTGTTGTCCTTTGCAATATTGTCTACTGTGTGGTATATCTTCTGATTCACTGCGTTGCGGGAACCAAGACAGTTGTTCATGTCCCTGGGACGCGCCGGACTTCAATGTTCCGGTGTTTTCATGGTTGTATCTACTGTAGATCCTGGCTTACAGGAGTTGCAGCGGTTTTGGGAGGTTGTGGCGGGCTTGTCCCAAAAAAAAAGCTATAAAACATAATAAATAATCCCTTCCGCTGTTTTGACGTGATTGAGTAATGGGTAACAATACACAAACTATCGCATTTATAATTTTAAGTAAGATTGTATTGAGTTCAACAGCCTATAAATGCCCACTGCTGAGCAAAGCCTCTTGTCACACGGAGAAGGTTTGAGCATTAATCACCACGCTTGCTCAATACGGGTTGGCGATCCCAAACTTGTAATTAGAAATTATAAGCTCAGGTTTCCTCACGATGTTTTCCTTCACGGTTTGTCAGTGGTGTCTAGATAATTTTAGAAAGTACATATAACTCTGAAAAAGTCACATTGGTACTTGCCGTTGGTAGGTTTCGAGCCCTCACCCTCATGCATGAGAAGCGGGCGTCTCAAACCTCCGGGCGACCACGACGACTAAAGTAAGATTAGTAACATTTATTTCCCTTTTTCAATAGCGGAACCGGACAAGAAGGTGTCACCAGTGACGGAGTCAGACGAGGCTCTAGTCAAGTTGATGTGTGCAGAGACGAGGCTGGAGGGCGAAGCCCTACGGCTGGCAAGAGACGTCGCCACGGCACAGGCTGAAGCCAAAGCAGCGCTGAATGTCGGGAACAAGTTGGCTGTAAGTTTTTTATAGCTATTATAGGTAGGCAGAGGTGCATATTACGGCATATTATGCCACTGTACAATGTGACACCCAGTTTTCATTATTCATGTTATGAGTCCCATGTAATAGGGGGTGACCCTATTGCTCACGCCTTATTAGAAAAAATGTAGAACTTATATTATTACTTTCGTGGTACATACATATTAAATTAATTATTATGTTTTCGGCTTACTCAGTCGAGTACCTCGTTAAATAATTACGTGAGTAAGTCGAAAACATAATAATTAATTAAGAAAATAGATTTGAAAATAATCACATTTTTTGTTCAAATCGTCACCTAATATATGATTTTTACTATTCCAGGCGAAAAACCAACTTCGCCGCAAACACAAGACTAGTCTACGTCTAGACCGTTGCAACAACGCGCTAGAGAATGTGCGACAGTTGCTGCAACAGATGCGAGACGTACACGTCAACGTGGCCATCGTTGATACTTACAGGTACATATGTAGCTTTTTTTAAGGGAGGAAATCATTAAATGACTGCTTCCCGCCTGGGTGAGGCGAGAGGGAGTGTCAGACTCTTACTAAAAACCACCCCGTTCCTTCTACTGCGCTTCGAGCCCGAGCCCCGGTAACCCGTTAGGTTTTCCGCGACTCCGTATCGGCATCGGCCCTGTTGGGCCCCATCTGTGGTGGTCTGATGGCTCTTTGAGGCACTCGCGGACCGCTCGGCGCCGTACGCTCGGGTCTGGTTCTGGTCGGGCGGCGAGCTACCCATGCTCGCCGTCCGCAGGCCCGCGCTTACTGTGGCCGGAGATCGTCATGTATATGTAGTTTAGGCCAGATAAAAAAACAAAATCATTTATTTCAATCAGGTACTCGCCAATTAGTCAAATTCAATACTTTTTTCCAACTGTCAAAAACGACAGTTTTCTATGAATTTTGTACGAGATTGTGTATTGTGACGTCACGTTTTTTTAGCGTCAAACAGCATACTTATTTCTTAAGAAAATGCTGGAAATATACTAAAATTAAGTTGGTCATAAAATCAATGAATGAAAGTGTGATTATTTTTTAATATTTTAGTGTATTTAACAATCGAAATTATTTATTTTTGAATTAGGAAAGTACTAGATTAGACCGGGAAAGCACTTTTGAATTTCAAAATAAAATATGGTCTTCTAGTTGCTCGTTCCAAGTTGTAGATTCCTATGTAGAAGAACGAGCAAGAAACTCCATAGGCTACTCTTTTTCAATCAGGTTCACAATACAATTCTCTAGTTACATAGTTTTGTTGGTTCAATCATGTGAGAACGTAACACCAATTTCATTCAAGGAGAAGAAAAAAGAAAATAACCTTGAGGACAACAAATTTAAACTGTCAAACACCGCGAGGACACCGGTGACCGCAACCTATTGTTCTTTAATTGTGTCTATAATGACGATATTCGACGAGAATACAGTCTGGAGCTGACCAGTCTCAGTTGACGGCGCCCGTTCACGAACATGACACGTACACCAGTATCGCCCAACTCAACCATTTTATAGGGAATCGAGGGATCCACTGCCCGTGCCACCGCCAGAAATAATAAATATAATAATGGGTTAATCCCTAAAAGCCTCGACATCCATCTTAGGAGGCTGGCGTTAGGTGGATGGATCAAGGGCCTGATACGGCAGTTCTCCTAGAAACGGCACGTATCGTGAGGAGGTTTCTGTCTCTGGAGCCCTAACCACCGGTAGCTTGGACCATGCTCCCGCTACTGGTCGGCTCCTATTTTTTATATTTTTAAATATAATTTTTTATTTAATAAGTAGTATTTAAAAATGTAATTTATAGAGAATTTTAAATAAATATATGAATATAATAATTAAAATAGAACTATTCGTCAGTAAAGCTATTTGCTCATTCCAAAGTGTAGATTCCTATGTAGAAGAACGAGCAAGAAACTCCATAGGTTCATTCTATAACTGAAATATTTTTATTTTGTTGTTTCAGATCCAGTTCAGACGCTATGAAACGCAATTTGAAAGATAATGCGTTGGAAGAGGACGCCGTGCACGATACAATGGATGATTTGAAAGAGGTGGGTGCATTTGAATGTAATCTTCGGTCTGAATAATGTATAGAAATCTACATTGTCTATTGTATCTATCGAAAAATTTAAACTTATCACATAACATAACACCACGCCTTTTATCCCGAAGGGGTAGGCAGAGGTGCACACAGAAGTAACACCCACTTTTCACTATTTATTTTATGAGTCCCATGTAATAGGGGGTGAGCCTATTGCCATATACCGGGCACAATTCCAGACTCCGTGCTACTACTGAGATTTTTAATAACCAAGTAATACTTTGCCCGACTCGGGAATCGAACCCGAGACCCCTTGCCTGGTACATTAAGTATTATGGTTATACAACATTATTATCATATCAATCCACTGCCGAACTCATGAGTCTTTCTCAACAAAAGATTTGCCATAATCCCCATGCTTGGCAAACGGGTTAAAAAACAATTTAAAATAGCCTTTCAATAATAAATGGTAAACAGACAGGTAAAATGACTTCTCTATGGGTATAAGATGCAATGTCATAATCCCCACACTTGGCAAACATGTCAAAAAAGCCTTTTAATATCAAATAATACTTTTCCAGGTAATGGACCAATACAGCGAAGTAGAGAAGGCACTCGGCACCAACATAGATGACTTTGATGCTGCGGAACTGGAGGAGGAACTTGCGGAACTCCTCGCTGGACCCGGCGCACCTGGCGGTGGCACGCCGGGCAAGGAGGAGAGGAAAGAGGGTGAGTTTTATTAATATTTAATTATTATTCATTACTTGCTGCTCGTTGGCCGAGTAGTCGCAAGTGCGACTGCCGGGCAAGGGGTCTCGGGTTCGATTCCCGGGTCGGGCAAAGTATTACTGGGTTTTTTAAAAATTCTCAGTAGTAGCACGGAGTCTGGAAATGTGCCCGGTATATGGCAATAGGCTCACACCCTATTACATGGGACTCATAACAACTAGTGAAAAGTGGGTGTTACATTGTACTGTGGTAGAATGTGCACCTCTGCCTACCCCTTCGGGGGTAAAAGGCGTGATGTTATGGATGTTATTCATTACTTACGGAAACTAATCGATTTACGTGAGTAAGCCGTAAGACATACATTGGTTATATTATTATGACTTATTCACGTAAGTGTTTGAGGATTGCTCGACTAAGGTCATCCATAAATTACGTCACACGACTTTCATGATTTTTTGCCTCTTGCCCCCATCCTTGTCACAACTAGTCACATTTGTAACCCCCCCCCCCCCTAGCGTGAAGTCACATTTTGCAGAATTACGTAAGTATAAAAAATATTGAGAATTATTGAAATCGGACTGGTTTCAGAGATTAGCGCCTTCAAACAAACAAACAAAAAAACAAACTCTTCAGCTTTATATTATTAGTATAGATAAATTACTTTAAACAAATATTAATACTAAATCACACAAAACAAAAAAAGTTAATACAATTACATTTCGTGCTTTATAATAGTTCTTGAACACATTTCAATGTTTTCGATCCCTCCCTCCCCTTGTCACACAATATCACATTTCGTCGACCCCTTTCCTACCCCTTAACGTGTTACGTAATTTATAGACGGCCCCTAATTTCAACTCGCAATGGGTTTCATAATTAGTATATGTAAAATTACTTTTCTAATCGACCTATATCAGGCGCTTTTGAACGTCAAAAAAATTAAAAAATGTCAGTCTGTCAATCAGCCCTATAGTTGCTCTATTTGCTCATTCCATAGTGTAGATTCCTATGTAAAAGAACGAGTAAGAAGCTCAATGGCTGTTAGTGACTTTAGTCTCTAATTGGGTACTTGACTTAATCAAAAATAAATGATTTCGAATGTCCAGTACAATAAAATATTTAAAAAAACAATCACACTTTCATTAATACGGTAGTTGACAGGTAGTCGAATTCAATACTTTTATTGAAATGTCAAAAACTATACTTCTCTATGAATTTTGTATTGGATCGCAACTTATGACGTCATCATATTTCTGCGTCAAATAGCATACTTATTTCTTTAAAATTAGCAAGAAAATATCCAAATGTAGGTAAATTGTCAAATCAATGGGTGAGAGTATGATTATTTTTTAATTATTTATTGCATTGAAATGTTGAAACAATTTATTTTAAACCTAGGAAACTAGTCAATTGATATTGTTACCAACTTCAAAAAATACTAAATTTTTTAGCAAATTTTTAAGAAATAAGTATACTGGTTTGTATACTGGTTTTGTATAAGTGCGAGAGAGCCATGCTTCGGCACGAATGGGCCGGCCGGCGAGTGATACCACGGCCGAGCAGAAAACCGACGTGAAGCAACGCTTGTCTTGTGTTTCGTCGTGTGAGTGAGGTTACCGAAGGCCCAATTACCCTCCCCTTCCCCAATCCCTGAATCCCCAACGATCCTCAAACTCCTGATCCCCAAAAAGCTGATAACGCACTTGTAACGCCTCTGGTGTTCCGGGTGTCCATGGGCGACGCCGATTGCTTACCATCTGGTGATCCGTCTGCTCGTTTACCAGTTTATGCCATAAAATAACTAAAAAAACGTGACGTCACAATACACAATCTCGTACAAAATTCATAGAAAACTGTAGTTTTTGACAGTTCGAGAAAAGTATTGAATTTGACTAGTTGGCAAGTACCCAATTGATGTTTTTAAAACCTTGTATTTTATATTACAGCTCCAAAACTCCCATCGCCGCCATCTTCTATACCAAGGCGAAAGATATCAGAACGAGAGTTTATCTTTGATGGTGAAGAACGCATGTTGGCTGAACTGAACGAGTTGGGATTAGATGATGCCAGTCCCAAGGTTAGAGAGAGAAGGGAGAGGATCGCTGTTGCTGAAGGTGATGGTGAGTAATCTCCATAGTTGGCAGATTATATTAGGTGGTTGGGGGAGGTTCAATGCTATAAAAATGTCTATAGAAGATAGAAGAGAGTCCCCTGTGTCATAATCCCCATAGTTGGCAGGCTGCTTAAGGTAATAAGATGACCAGTAGTTATAAGAGAGCTAATTTCGTTCTCTATATTAATGGGAGGTGGCATGTTACAATCCCCAAAGCTGGTCGACAGGTTGGGAGTATCCACAATATGTCCCATTACTTAATAAAACCATTCCTCTTATAAGCGTAGAAAAGATTCAATAATCCCCGTACTTGGAAATTTACAAGGCGAATACAAACAATTATAATATTTTCTTCACAGCACCACAGCCGAAACCATCCCCGAAAATAACGAAAGCAACCAAGGATAAACCCTCAAAACCATGGTATCCACCATCGGGGGAGTGTCTTAGAGACCCAGTATGGTCACCCAACCACAACCAGCGACTGACTGACATCGCGGGCAGCTTCGGGGAACTCCGCCAGGATGATAGGATACATCCAGGTTAGTATTTATCAGTCTATAAATGTCCACTGCAGACCAAAGCCCTCTTCTCACACGAAGAAGATTTGAACATTAATCACCACGCTTGCTCAAAGCAGATTAGCGATACTAGCTGCGGCCAGCATCAGTGCCTTTAGCCAAACGCCACTTTAGCGCTTGTCTACAGAGAGAGTAGGAAACTAAATGTATGGGGATGACACAGACAAGTGTCAAAATTTACATCAAATCCATATAATTTGGTTTTCTATTCTACATGTAGACAAGCGCTAAATGGCGTTTGGCTACAGCTGCGGAGGCATTACAAGTGCGTTACCGGCTTTTTGGGGATTAGGAATTTTAGGATTGTTGGAGATTCGGAGATTGGAGATATTGGGGAGAGAGTAATTGAGCCTCCGATAACCTCACTCACACGACGAAACACAACGCTGTGGTTGTTTCACTATGGTTTTCTGCTCGGCCGTGGTATCACTTCGGTCGAGACGACCCATTCGTGCCGAAGCATGGCTCTCCCACACTTGATATTGTTATTATTATCCATTTTTATAATCTTTTAAAAGTTCTTTAAGATCTATAAATAAATATATAATTATATATTTCTTGTCTCCAGGCCAACAACTGGACGTAGACTTCACTCGCGCCCCTCGACTCTACAGTTCAGACTTCCAAGTTCGCGACCACAAGCTACGCGCCGGAGTTTGGATATATAATAGGGACCCCAACGATAATCTAGACAGCTCGCTCGCTGCTAGCACTGATTATTACAGGTAAGATTAAAATTGTATACAATATATCGTCGAAAAATATCTATCTAGAAACGCACAGAGGTGAAAATAGGGGTTGACATTTCGTAGGTTTGCTACAAACTCCGTAATCCACGCGAGCGAAGCCGTGGGCATCAGCTAGTTTCATATAACTCAACTTTTACACGTTCTTATTTTCTCGTAACGACAGTCCTTAGATAAAACGAATCAAAGTTTAGGAGTGGGAGCTAAAACGTCATTTCTTTTCTACGTACACGAAAGTGACGTCACATGATATTTCAGATCAATATATCGTCGAAAGTTCTTATTTTCGTAAGAAAATAAAAAATACGTGTCTAATGTTTTAAAATAATCATCAGATGGACATAAAAATAAAAATTTCAAGTCGCCCCTGGATCTGTAATATTAAGTTATGCTTTTTGTTCCAGCACGGAAAGTCCAGGCAAGTCCACAGCCCCCACGGGCTTCCAAATGGCCCCCGGAGGAGAACGACGCAAGTCCACGACAGACCCCGTACACAAAGACTCCGTAGACGAACTACAAAAACGACTGGACAACCTTCGCGGCTTCAACTTATAATATTAAGCTAATATAAAGGTATTTATTAAGTAATTTAGTAATACCTGCGAAAGTGCCGTTTCGACCGTCAGTTTGCCGATTCAAACGGCAGTTTAGGAGGTAGGTGTAAAAGATTTTTTTATTGGACCTCTAAAAACCGCTGCAACTCCTGTACTGTAGATACAACCATGCAAACACCGGAACATTGAAGTCCAACGTCCCAGGGACATGAACAACTGTGTCTTGGATACCGCATCGAAATAAATCAGAAGATATTATAAGAGAAACATTTTTTTGACTCAACTAAAAATCGCGGGTTACTCGCGTGAATATACTGAGAAAAGCTCTACTAGTTTCGAACCACAGAGGGGTTCTTCCTCATGAGTAGCGTGCGCGCTCGCGGCGATGTCGCGCAGCCTACGAGCGCTTCGTGAGCTTTTCTCAGTGTATTCACGTGAGTAACCCGCGATTTTAGTTAATTTAGTATGTTTCATGTACATTGATATAATAATTTCTGCTTGACGAACTTTGTATCAAATCATCACCATAAAATCAGGGACAAGACGTTCACTGCTGAACATGGGACTCGCCTAATAACTCCTGAATCGATATAAGGCAGACGATAAAAAATCTTTTATACCATGAATATAAGACTAAATTAAGACTATAATTATATTAAAAATTGTAATGTAAAGTACTACATCAAAATATTTTCTGTGTTTAACGGTTTAATGAGTTTTGTTCTATCAATGCCTCGCTGGCCGAGTGGTCGCAAGTGCGACTGCCAGGCAAGGGTTCTCGGGTTCGATTCCCGGGTCGGGCAAACTATTACTGGGTTTTCAAAAATAAAATTCTCAGTGATAGCTCGGAGTCTGGAATTGTGCCCGGTATATGGCAATAGGGTCACCCTCTATTACATGCGACTCATAACGCAAATAGTGAAAAGTGGGTGGTACATCGGCATAATGTGCACCTCAGCCTACCCCTTCGGGGATAAAAGGCGTGATGTTATGTATATGTTATTATGTCCTACCAATAAGACTTTACGTTTGATATCCATAGTGACAGTAGTTGTGGAAACAATTAGATTATATTGTATAGGCATCAAGATTAAGAGTGTATACCAAATATCAGATCGGCCTGTCGTCAGGAACGGGGTGAAATTCCAATCGGCATGATGACAGGGTATGAAAATTAAAAATCTAATTAGTCCGTCAGTTAGACAATGAAAAAATATTAGACACGTATTTTTTTATTTTGTCGTATAATAAAACAATACTTAGATAAAACTAATCAAAGTATTGGAGTGGGAGTTTAAACGTCATTTCTACTTATAAACCATACATAGAAGTGACGTCACGCGACATTTCAAATCAATATATCATCGAAAGTATTCGTTTCTGTAATAAAATAAAAAATACGTGTCTAATGACTTAAACTGTCAAATACCAAGCGGTCACCGGTGACCGCAACCTATTGTTCTATAATTGTGTCTGCTAAACCGGTACTCGACGAGTTAAAATAATCTACCAGACGGACATTAAAATAAAAATTAGGCATCTACCCTATAACTAAATTTGACCCAAACAAACAAACAGCAAGGTAAATAAAACCGTTTCGTTTCTATAATAATAAGGTGTAAATTGTGATATTTATTGACTGCGTATCAGTAGTTCTTTATTGACTGAATTTCAGTGTTATAATCATCAATTTGCTTAGTCATAGTTAGGATGCGATGGCAGTTAAATTACTATTAAGTTCCTTGTATCTTCCTACTCGACTTTCCCGTATATAAAAACGTTTTAAACCGTTGAAAATTGTTGAAAATCATCCCCTAAATTTGTTCATACAAAAGTAGTCTCTAAGCATTGGAAAGTCGCGGAGAACCTAACGGGTAACCGGGGCTCCGGCTCGACGTGCAGGAGAAGGAACGGGGTGGTTTTTAGTCAGTAAGAGTATGACACTCCCTCCCGCCTCACCCAGGCGGGAGCAGTCATTCGATGAGGTCTGTAACTTAGTTAGTGGAGAGCGGGCACCGGTGACCGCTTGGGGATATACGGGTCCAGACCACAATCTACTCCTGTTCAAAATACCATCTCGATCGCTTCAGCTGTTTCGACGTGACTGAGTAATATACAGGGAAGGTGATAGATAATACAACTTATTTCATACAAAAGTAGCCCTGATGTCCCTGCAGCTGTAGCCAAATGCCATTTAGCGCTTGTCTACTTGTAGAATACAAAACTAATTTATATGGAATTGACATAAATTTTGACACTTATCAGTGTCATCCCCATACATTTTGATTTCTACTCTCTCTGTAGACAAGCGCTAAAGTGGCGTTTGGCTAAGGCACTGGTCCGAAAGTGGCTAGTTTATGAGATATTCAATATTTTCGGTGTACGTGAAAAAATCCCGATCGAACTGCAAAAACATCGATAAATAAAAAGCTACTAAATTATAATAAATAAATAGCTAAATTACAAGTACAGAATCAAACTTAATTTTAATTTAGCTGTCTATTCGCATAATTATACTTAGTTTTTTATTTTGGAATATAATACCTACTATTATTATTTAGTTATAAAATTCATTAGTAAAGTAATGACGCCATATTAGTATTAAATAAATGGATTCATAAAATAATAATTATAATAAAAATGATACAAAAAAATATCATGTTAGGTTTTTTGCGCGATAGATTAATTTTTAGGTAGCGATGATAGGGTATTACTATTGGTAATTTAGTCTATCGATGGGGGCTACTGTCTTACTGGCTACTGTCTTTTTTTCTCACCAAATGGACTAAATGTAGGTAGAGGTGTAGGAGAGCCATGCTTCGGCACGAAAGGGCCGGCTCGACCGGAGTGATACCACGGCCTCACAGAAAACCGACAAGGAGCAACGCTTGCGTTGTGTTTCGTCGTGTGAGTGAGGTTACCAGAGGCCCAATTACCCTCCCCTTCCCCAATCTCTCCAATTCCAGAATCCCAACGATCCTCAAACTCCTAATTCCCAAAAGGCTGGTAACGCACTTGTAACGCCTCAGGTGTTCATGGGCGACGCCGATTGCCTACCATCAGGTGATCCGTCTGCTCGTTTACCGGCTTATGCCATAAAAAAAGAGGTGTTTGTCCAATCACCGCAGCTGTCAAATATTGAACGTCCAATGATTTGACGCTAGATTTTTTTTATGGAACTGCCGGTATACGAGCAGACGGCTCACCTGATGGTAAGCAATCGGCGCTGCCAAAGGACACCTGGAACACCAGACGCGTTACAAGTGCGTTACCTGCCTTTTGGGAATTGGGAATTTGAGGATTGTTTCGGGTTTCGGTTTCGGTTTCGGGAATTGGAGAGACTGTGGTGGGGGGACCACAGTCTCTCCAATTCCCGAAACCGGGAGGTTAAATGGGCCTCCCTTAACCTCACTCACACGACGAAACAACGCTAGCGTGGTTTCACACCAGAGTTCTGTGAGGCCGTCGGTGTTATGTGAGATCCATTCGTGCCGAAGCGTGGTTCTCCCACACTTGGATTGAATAGATAATTCGCTATTTGACTGAAATCAGGAGGTTCTCAGTAGCTGCATTTGGTGAGCAATAATACGGTAGGCCCCAATAATAAATTAAATTAATATTAGACATGTATTCAGTATTTCATAAGACAATCGGTGAAGCGTCACCGTTATTTTTTTTAAATAAAACTTCCCCCACACTAGAATTTTCTCATGTGTCGTGTGTCCGTTTACAAACATACAAGTTCACATACACATAACATCCAGATCCGAAACAACAATTTGTGGATCACACAAAGAGTTGCTCCATGCGGGAATCGAATCCACGACACGTTGCACGGCAGCCGGTTGCCCAACTACTGCACCAACAGTGCAGTCAAATTCATGGTAGATGTCCCACGCACACGCACGCGCTTCGTATCAAGCTTCCTTGTGCGTACTGCTAAGGAGTGGAATTCTTTACCAGAGTCTGTGTTTCCTGAAGGGTATTATACCCTGGGTGTCTTCGAGGCCCGAGTGAATAGGTTGCTTATGGGACGACGTGCTCCATCGTAGACCGCATCATCGCTTACCACCAGGCGAGATAGAGGTCAAACGTCGGCCCATCAAACAACATGTAACGTAATTAACGCACACCCTCAAACACCTCAATTAGAATATTATGTTATAATCATAATACATACACTAAATTTTTAATTTAACATGTATATGCACCCGTACTGGTCTTGTTATAAGGTTTATTTTTCTTTATTTTGTATTGAATGATAGAGTTTGTATAAATACAAATAAAACTGCGATTTTAAAAGTCGTATTGCTTTGAGTTACGGTCTATTTCGATTTGTTTTAACAAGACAGGGTTAATATGACAATAATCTCCGTAGTTTTAATTATTTTTGGGATAATAAATTACCTATACTAAAAATTATATAAATCGATTCAGTTAACGATTCTGAACAAACTATTTTCAGGATGTGCGTTATTTAAGTTACATGTTGTATATAAAAAAAATTAAATAGCTAATGACTGTCCACTGCTGGACAATGAGCCTCCTCTACATAAGAGGGTTAGTCATAATGTCCACGCTTTGGTTAAGATCACAGTACAAAAGGTTCGGGATTATCAGAGAGCGCTGCTACCCGGTCTCTGTCAAATGTGTAGTATACGACAACTCGGGTATACGACCCCCGCGGAAAGAGTAGCGGTAGTAAAAATTCATTGTATTTTGTCGTCATCGTTATTAGTTTGAAATTTACCAAAGGTCTTTTCTCACACGGAGAAGGTTTGAGCATTAATCACCACGCTTGCTCAATGCGGGTTGGTGATTACAAACTTATAATCAGAAATTATAAGCCCAGGTTTCCTCACGATGTTTTCCTTCACCGTTTGTCAGTGGTGTCTAAATAATCTTAGAAATTACATGTCTAATATTTTTTCTTTATTTTTGATGCATTAAATTTTATTTTAATCGTTAGGTATACCTGAATAAATAATTACTGTATATTGGTATCATGTAAATATTAGTTAAATAGACAAATATTATTGTGTACATAATATGATAGAACAAAATATGAAATTATATGATTTTTTTTCTATACAATATGTTTTGAAATCTGATCTGAAGCCGTATGCTGAAAAAGGCACAAATCAAAATATTTTTTCTATATTAAGTGATGTTTTAAAATAACAGATGTATGTTATCATAATTAGAAATTATAAGCCCAGGTTTCTTTACGATGCTTTCCTTCACCGTTTGTCAGTGGTGTCTAAATAATCTTAGAAAGTACATATAACTCGGAAAAAGTCACATTGGTACTTGCCGTTGGTAGGTTTCGGCCCCGCGCCCTCATGCATGAGAAGCGGGCGTCTTAAACCTCCGGGCCACGACTAGTATTATCTATGGAAATATTCAATTATCAATTGATTACTGACTTTTAAAAACATATTGTATAGATGAACAACATAGTTAGGTAGGATATCAAAAATTTTTGGAAAAAAATACCAAAAAAAAATGGATTTTTATAAATTGTATATAAATAAACAAATAAATAAAATAGATAGCTTTAAACTTAAGTAATGTACTGAATTGATGTTTTTTTATTGTTTTTTTTTTTTATTATTTTTTTTATTTGACTCCGCGCTAAGAGGTTCGGTAAATCATAACCTTGGCGGTGTCTGAATACCTTTCTTTTGGGTGTTTTTTGATAGAATAAATACAACAAATTAGTGCCTTTCTAAATATTTTTATTCATGACTGGCTGACCCGACAAAATTCCTACTGTCTTATGTTTTTATCATTTTTTTTTTAATCTTCCCAGCAGCTGTAGCCAAATGCCATTTAGCGCTTGTCTACTTGTAGAATAGAAAACTAAATTATTTGCAATTGACGTAAATGTTGACACTTGTCAGTGTTATCCCCATACATTTTGATTTCTACTCTCTCTGTAGACAAGCGCCAAAGTGGCGATTGCCTAAAGGCACTGGACTTCTAGGAATATTTCTACACTGAAATTAGCTAAATCGGTCCAGCCATTCTCAATTTTTAGCGAGACTTAAAAACGGAAATTCATCTTTATGTAGATATAATGATATTGGAATATTTTCTCTGTCATACAAATATATTATCTTGTCCTGAATTTCGTGAAATTGAGTAGCTACTTGCCTTAACTAAAAGTAAATTATTTCGACTGTTCAATACAATAAAATATTAAAATATAGTCTCACTTTCATTAATTGATTTTATGACCAACTTAATTTAAGTATTTTTCCAGCAAATTAAAAAAAAATAAGTATGCTGTTTGACGCTACAAAAACGTGACGTCACAATACACAATCTCGTACAAAATTCATAGAAAATTTTCGTTTTTGACAGTTCGAAAAAGGTATTGAATTTGACTAGTTGGCAAGTACTCAATTCTTCTCCTACCTCTCTCCTACAGCGCCTCGCGCGCTACATGTCTGGTAACAGCTATGTACAGTATGTCACTTTCTCAGTAACAGCTAGGGTGCTTACTCATGAAACCAATCTCAATGTCAATTCAATTTCAATCCAATAAAACATCAATAATTATTCAATGTCAACACTATACAACCACAATCGTAGCTGTTACAATAGCATTCAGAGTACGGAATATAAAGACAAACTCAATACCATTTAGTTCATTCAATATCCACTCAATACGGATGCAATGGGCGCTAGTGTTGCAACTCAACAGTACGACACAATATCAATGTCTATCGATCGGAATTGGATTCAAGAGTAAGCCTTATTTGTCATGAATAAAAATAATGTATATTTTTATGTTTTTTTTTGTAGAAGAAATAATAGTGTGATACATTATATTGTAATATATTTATTATAATTTTGTAATACAAGGGTACTTTGTAACTGTAAATTGTACTATTAATAACTATTTTTTAAGAACTATAACTAATACCTCAATTTGTATTGTTTGTTTGTTATTTTTTTATGTGTTTCTCATATACTTAGGTCTTTTTTATATGCTAGAAAAAGGCTAGTACTTTACAGTCCACTGACTATGAGAGCCCTCTACATAAGAGGGGTATGTCAAAAATTCCTTGAAAATCGCAGTGTAAAGGTTCAGGTTTATCAGAGAGCGCTGCTGCCCGGTCTCCGTAAAATGTACCTCTATAGTCACTTAGACGGGTATACGACACCAGCGGGAAGAGTAGGGCTTGTGGCATAAGTTTGTGGTCAATAAGCCATATAGCTATAATTCTATCTAGCCATATAAATGATCTATGTATGAGACTATTTTTTAATGTTTGTTGTCAACTTTTTTTAGTTAATATTTGTAATTTGATCGTGTCTTTTTGTGAACTGCCATTAATTTTAGATATTATTTTCTAATGGTGATGGTCATCAGCTCATGTAGTGTAGAGATTGTCCAGTCAACTGATGGTAGCGAGGTTCACTGTCCAGTGACACACGTACGCTGGTATCGTCATGAGCTAATGTTGACATGTAAACAGTGACTCGTGTAGTGTAGAGATTGTCCAGTCAACTGATGGTAGCGAGGTTCACTGTCCACTGACACACGTACGCTGGTATCGGCATGAGCTAATGTTGACATGTAAACAGTGACTTGTGTAGTGTTGAAATTGTCCAGTCAACTGATGGTAACGAAGTTCACTAGCAACGCCTTGAGCTAATGTTTTTTTATTTATATGGTTATGATATTATTCTTTTATATAAGTTTTGTAATCCTAAAATATATCTAGCAATAATAATAATGCTGCCTTATTTGTGTTACTTCGTAAGTCGTAATTATAGTTCGTTTGTACTTTGTTATTTATTGTAATTATTAGACTTTTGTTATGATGTAAACTACTTATTGTAAATAGATAAAATGTAAATATATTTTTACGGAAGTGCCTTTTTTGTTTTATTTTATAATTATCATCATATCAGCCACAGGACGTCCACTGCCGAACATAGGCCTCCCTCAATGACTTCCAGATAGGCCGCTTGGAAGCGACCTGCATCCAGCGATTCCCTGCGACCTTAATCAGGTCGTTTGTCCACCTTGGGGAAGGATGTCCTACGCTGCACTTGTCGGTACGTGGCCTCCACTCGAGAACCTTTCTGCCTCAGCGGCCGTCTAAATGTTATATTTACGGTATTTAAAAATGTCAAAATGTCTTTTCTTTCTTTTTTCTTCTATAGTCAGAATTTTAATTAGATTCCAGATTTGACAATAGCTACTGTCATTTTGTGAAATAATGATACCACATACAGGGTGTTTGGCAGAACGTTGAACATACGAAAATGGTGGATAGTTGGGGTCATCTGCTACTTAGTCAGCCCTAATTTATTTGGCCCTGGCCCACTGGATATTTTTAATTATTTTTTTTTACCTTTTTTCTTGTTTCACCACTTTCTTAACTTTAAAGTGTAATTTTTATTAAAAGTGGATGAAACAGGCAATATTTTGTTTTTTTTTTAAATCTTTTATGTTGGCAGATTCTTATAAAATTATTGCTTTATTCAGATGTTAGCTAGAAAAAAAGTTATGAGTCCTCAAACTTACAGAAAGATGTAAAAAATTACATAAATCTTAATTTCAACTTGCATTTAAAAAAAAACAAAAAATGATTGAGGAGTTCCAATTCTAGCAAAACATACCTAGTGTGTGAGCTTTCTAATGGTATGTAATTTGCTTTTATAAAAAAAAACTTCAAGAGCTATTTCATAATTTTATCAAGTAGGACATTTTTGACGAAATTCTACCTTTACCGGAAAGTGAAATGTTTTGCGAAATTTAATACTGCAAGGTTGGTAAAAATTACATGATCGCCGGCTTGCCAGTAGCAGTGGTGCAAATTGACATTCACTATTCCCTTGGGATGGTTGTTACACGAAGCAGGTAGAAATTTTGTCTCACTCTTGCCCAGTCATAGCGTTTTTTTGCTCTCTTTCGCTCTCGTGGCACCGTGACGTCTCAGAATGTACTAGTCGAGACTTAACTGCCTCTGCGATCTCACGTGCCCGTTACGCTTACGTTTGTTTTTGTTCACTTTGTTTTATTTTATTGTTATCACTAGTTTTGTAACCTGTTAGTTAAGTTTTTTGTTATTACTGTTACCTGTTGTTATTGGTAAAGAAATGGCTGCTTTTACCAGTGAGGAATACGCGGACATGTTGTTAGCGTATGGAAGCGCTAATACTAATTCGCGTGAAGCGCGAAGGATTTATCAAGAGCGCTATCCCAACCGCCGAGTACCCAGTCATCAGACATTTGCGAGTACTTACCGACGTTTACGACAAACCGGTAACCTGAACTTTCACGAACCACGAGTGAACGTAGCACGACCCGATCCTACCATTGATGAACAAGTTCTTGCCGAGTTTGACGCGGACCCTACCAAAAGCATTAGACAGATAGCTTCAATGCTTGGCCTAAGCATATGGAAAGTGTGGTCTGTTCTCCGGGCAGATGGTAGGCATGCTTTTCACTACACTCCAGTGCAAGGTAAGATTTTAAGCTATTTATGTACTGCATCTGATTCGATTTTGTGGAATGTAGTAAATTATGAGACAGTTCAATAATTGATCGTTCCATTTAACCTTGATTTCGTTACTTTCTTTATTAGTTGTTTTGCCTCATGTTGTTTTTAGCGCATTCAACTCTAATTTCAAATTAAATTCGAATAAACTATTCCTATTCGGCCGCATTCACGTAACAATCAGGCGGCTATCGCTTACAGGATTCGGATTTCGAATTCGGTTTGCGCGGTGGTCAGCGTAGGTAATCTTGCCAGCGCTTATGGCTCCTTTTAAGACCAAATGGAAAGTCGCATGCCCTTTTGTGAATGTGGTCTTACGTCTTTATGGCCAAGCCATAAAGCCAAATAGGTACATATCTAAATTAAATTATTTGTAGAGTTTGAACTCAGAATACTGAATCTTTTATTTAGCATTGTGTTTTGTTTGTTCTAGGTCTCGATGACAGTGATTTTGGGAGACGTGTGCAATTTTGTCGCCATTTGCTGCATACCGATGTGGACGACGGAAACTTTTTAAAAAGTATTCTGTGGACGGACGAGTCCAAATTTGACAAAGAAGGGATTGTCAATTATCACAATCTTCACCATTGGGAACTTAAGAATCAAAACCCACACGTGAAGAGACAAAGGGGCTTCCAGAGGAGATTCAGTGTGAATGTCTGGGCAGGAGTGATTGGCGATAAGCTAATAGGGCCTCATTATTTGCCCGAAAACATCAATGGGAACAACTACTTGGATTTTTTGATCAATGATTTACCACCATTAGTGGAAGAAGTGTTCCAAGTAGACATAAACAGGCCTCTTGTCTTTCAACACGATGGCTGTCCAGCTCACTTTAGTCTGATTGTGCGTGAGCATTTGGATAATTGTTTCCCAAATTCGTGGATTGGCAGGGGAGGACCAATCCCCTGGCCTCCGCGATCGCCCGACCTCACTCCGCTTGATTTTCACGTGTGGGGAAGGGCAAAGGAACTAGTTTACACTACAGAAGTAGAAAGTAGAGAAGATTTGATAAATCGTATTAATACTGCTTTCGAAGTTATGCGACAGGAGATGCTGCTGCGCACAACCACTGTAGAAATCAGACGTAGATGCCGCGCCTGTATTGCAAATGAAGGGCGTCAATTCGAACATTTGTGATTTAATTTAAATAAATTATTTAACATTTTTTAATTGTTTCCTTAACACACCTAACTGGTACAGCATAATTTGAATCGACCATTTAATTTTTACCAACCTTGCAGTATTGAATTTCGCAAAACATTTCACTTTCCGGTAAAGGTAGAATTTCGTCAAAAATGTCCTACTTGATAAAATTATGAAATAGCTCTTGAAGTTTTTTTTTATAAAAGCAAATTACATACCATTAGAAAGCTCACACACTAGGTATGTTTTGCTAGAATTGGAACTCCTCAATAATTTTTTGTTTTTTTTTAAATGCAAGTTGAAATTAAGATTTAAGTAATTTTTTACATCTTTCTGTAAGTTTGAGGACTCATAACTTTTTTTCTAGCTAACATCTGAATAAAGCAATAATTTTATAAGAATCTGCCAACATAAAAGATTTAAAAAAAAAACAAAATATTGCCTGTTTCATCCACTTTTAATAAAAATTACACTTTAAAGTTAAGAAAGTGGTGAAACAAGAAAAAAGGTAAAAAAAAATAATTAAAAATATCCAGTGGGCCAGGGCCAAATAAATTAGGGCTGACTAAGTAGCAGATGACCCCAACTATCCACCATTTTCGTATGTTCAACGTTCTGCCAAACACCCTGTATAATAGTGTAGTGATGAACACAAAAATCGATAAACAATCAGTGTGTGTGTTTTATAATAAATGTTACAGAAAGTGACAGGATAGCGATAGCGATGACGGCGACAATTTATAAAATAACTTATTACCATAATACATCTATCTGTTTTACTTGTCATGTTCCTTCATGATTACATTTTTTTATTTATGTTACACACAATTATAAAAGAAAAGTCTCAAATCGTTAATTAATCGTCAAAACTAAATTATCGGTTCAGAAATATTTAATTTCCTGATATACTTAGTTTACGAGAGTAAAATTATAAACGAGAAGAATCGATCCAGAAATATTGCATTTCCCTTTCGAATAATTTCGCAACGTCACTATTTAGTACTTGTCATAACGTTGCAACACTGAAATTGTCAAATCGAATTAAAATTCCGAGTTTTTTTATAGCGTTTACATTTGCGGAAGCTGTCAAATAATAACAAAACAATGTAAACATTATAATTTTTTTTGCAAATATAAATAAAACCAAAGATTAAAATAGTATTGTTGACATTATTTAAGTGCAATTTATTAAATAGTTTTACTGTAAAATGAATATAATAATAAAAACCGGGTTGGCATCATCCGCATTTGTTTCTAATTTCTCATAGTCAGTCCACTGACTATGAGAGCCCTCTACATAAGAGGGGTATGTCAAAAATTCCTTGAAAATCGCAGTGTAAAGGTTCAGGTTTATCAGAGAGCGCTGCTGCCCGGTCTCCGTAAAATGTACCTCTATAGTCACTTAGACGGGTATACGACACCAGCGGGAAGAGTAGGGCTTGTGGCATAAGTTTGTGGTCAATAAGCCATATAGCTATAATTCTATCTAGCCATATAAATGATCTATGTATGAGACTATTTTTTAATGTTTGTTGTCAACTTTTTTTAGTTAATATTTGTAATTTGATCGTGTCTTTTTGTGAACTGCCATTAATTTTAGATATTATTTTCTAATGGTGATGGTCATCAGCTCATGTAGTGTAGAGATTGTCCAGTCAACTGATGGTAGCGAGGTTCACTGTCCAGTGACACACGTACGCTGGTATCGTCATGAGCTAATGTTGACATGTAAACAGTGACTCGTGTAGTGTAGAGATTGTCCAGTCAACTGATGGTAGCGAGGTTCACTGTCCACTGACACACGTACGCTGGTATCGGCATGAGCTAATGTTGACATGTAAACAGTGACTTGTGTAGTGTTGAAATTGTCCAGTCAACTGATGGTAACGAAGTTCACTAGCAACGCCTTGAGCTAATGTTTTTTTATTTATATGGTTATGATATTATTCTTTTATATAAGTTTTGTAATCCTAAAATATATCTAGCAATAATAATAATGCTGCCTTATTTGTGTTACTTCGTAAGTCGTAATTATAGTTCGTTTGTACTTTGTTATTTATTGTAATTATTAGACTTTTGTTATGATGTAAACTACTTATTGTAAATAGATAAAATGTAAATATATTTTTACGGAAGTGCCTTTTTTGTTTTATTTTATAATTATCATCATATCAGCCACAGGACGTCCACTGCCGAACATAGGCCTCCCTCAATGACTTCCAGATAGGCCGCTTGGAAGCGACCTGCATCCAGCGATTCCCTGCGACCTTAATCAGGTCGTTTGTCCACCTTGGGGAAGGATGTCCTACGCTGCACTTGTCGGTACGTGGCCTCCACTCGAGAACCTTTCTGCCTCAGCGGCCGTCTAAATGTTATATTTACGGTATTTAAAAATGTCAAAATGTCTTTTCTTTCTTTTTTCTTCTATAGTCAGAATTTTAATTAGATTCCAGATTTGACAATAGCTACTGTCATTTTGTGAAATAATGATACCACATACAGGGTGTTTGGCAGAACGTTGAACATACGAAAATGGTGGATAGTTGGGGTCATCTGCTACTTAGTCAGCCCTAATTTATTTGGCCCTGGCCCACTGGATATTTTTAATTATTTTTTTTTACCTTTTTTCTTGTTTCACCACTTTCTTAACTTTAAAGTGTAATTTTTATTAAAAGTGGATGAAACAGGCAATATTTTGTTTTTTTTTTAAATCTTTTATGTTGGCAGATTCTTATAAAATTATTGCTTTATTCAGATGTTAGCTAGAAAAAAAGTTATGAGTCCTCAAACTTACAGAAAGATGTAAAAAATTACATAAATCTTAATTTCAACTTGCATTTAAAAAAAAACAAAAAATGATTGAGGAGTTCCAATTCTAGCAAAACATACCTAGTGTGTGAGCTTTCTAATGGTATGTAATTTGCTTTTATAAAAAAAAACTTCAAGAGCTATTTCATAATTTTATCAAGTAGGACATTTTTGACGAAATTCTACCTTTACCGGAAAGTGAAATGTTTTGCGAAATTTAATACTGCAAGGTTGGTAAAAATTACATGATCGCCGGCTTGCCAGTAGCAGTGGTGCAAATTGACATTCACTATTCCCTTGGGATGGTTGTTACACGAAGCAGGTAGAAATTTTGTCTCACTCTTGCCCAGTCATAGCGTTTTTTTGCTCTCTTTCGCTCTCGTGGCACCGTGACGTCTCAGAATGTACTAGTCGAGACTTAACTGCCTCTGCGATCTCACGTGCCCGTTACGCTTACGTTTGTTTTTGTTCACTTTGTTTTATTTTATTGTTATCACTAGTTTTGTAACCTGTTAGTTAAGTTTTTTGTTATTACTGTTACCTGTTGTTATTGGTAAAGAAATGGCTGCTTTTACCAGTGAGGAATACGCGGACATGTTGTTAGCGTATGGAAGCGCTAATACTAATTCGCGTGAAGCGCGAAGGATTTATCAAGAGCGCTATCCCAACCGCCGAGTACCCAGTCATCAGACATTTGCGAGTACTTACCGACGTTTACGACAAACCGGTAACCTGAACTTTCACGAACCACGAGTGAACGTAGCACGACCCGATCCTACCATTGATGAACAAGTTCTTGCCGAGTTTGACGCGGACCCTACCAAAAGCATTAGACAGATAGCTTCAATGCTTGGCCTAAGCATATGGAAAGTGTGGTCTGTTCTCCGGGCAGATGGTAGGCATGCTTTTCACTACACTCCAGTGCAAGGTAAGATTTTAAGCTATTTATGTACTGCATCTGATTCGATTTTGTGGAATGTAGTAAATTATGAGACAGTTCAATAATTGATCGTTCCATTTAACCTTGATTTCGTTACTTTCTTTATTAGTTGTTTTGCCTCATGTTGTTTTTAGCGCATTCAACTCTAATTTCAAATTAAATTCGAATAAACTATTCCTATTCGGCCGCATTCACGTAACAATCAGGCGGCTATCGCTTACAGGATTCGGATTTCGAATTCGGTTTGCGCGGTGGTCAGCGTAGGTAATCTTGCCAGCGCTTATGGCTCCTTTTAAGACCAAATGGAAAGTCGCATGCCCTTTTGTGAATGTGGTCTTACGTCTTTATGGCCAAGCCATAAAGCCAAATAGGTACATATCTAAATTAAATTATTTGTAGAGTTTGAACTCAGAATACTGAATCTTTTATTTAGCATTGTGTTTTGTTTGTTCTAGGTCTCGATGACAGTGATTTTGGGAGACGTGTGCAATTTTGTCGCCATTTGCTGCATACCGATGTGGACGACGGAAACTTTTTAAAAAGTATTCTGTGGACGGACGAGTCCAAATTTGACAAAGAAGGGATTGTCAATTATCACAATCTTCACCATTGGGAACTTAAGAATCAAAACCCACACGTGAAGAGACAAAGGGGCTTCCAGAGGAGATTCAGTGTGAATGTCTGGGCAGGAGTGATTGGCGATAAGCTAATAGGGCCTCATTATTTGCCCGAAAACATCAATGGGAACAACTACTTGGATTTTTTGATCAATGATTTACCACCATTAGTGGAAGAAGTGTTCCAAGTAGACATAAACAGGCCTCTTGTCTTTCAACACGATGGCTGTCCAGCTCACTTTAGTCTGATTGTGCGTGAGCATTTGGATAATTGTTTCCCAAATTCGTGGATTGGCAGGGGAGGACCAATCCCCTGGCCTCCGCGATCGCCCGACCTCACTCCGCTTGATTTTCACGTGTGGGGAAGGGCAAAGGAACTAGTTTACACTACAGAAGTAGAAAGTAGAGAAGATTTGATAAATCGTATTAATACTGCTTTCGAAGTTATGCGACAGGAGATGCTGCTGCGCACAACCACTGTAGAAATCAGACGTAGATGCCGCGCCTGTATTGCAAATGAAGGGCGTCAATTCGAACATTTGTGATTTAATTTAAATAAATTATTTAACATTTTTTAATTGTTTCCTTAACACACCTAACTGGTACAGCATAATTTGAATCGACCATTTAATTTTTACCAACCTTGCAGTATTGAATTTCGCAAAACATTTCACTTTCCGGTAAAGGTAGAATTTCGTCAAAAATGTCCTACTTGATAAAATTATGAAATAGCTCTTGAAGTTTTTTTTTATAAAAGCAAATTACATACCATTAGAAAGCTCACACACTAGGTATGTTTTGCTAGAATTGGAACTCCTCAATAATTTTTTGTTTTTTTTTAAATGCAAGTTGAAATTAAGATTTAAGTAATTTTTTACATCTTTCTGTAAGTTTGAGGACTCATAACTTTTTTTCTAGCTAACATCTGAATAAAGCAATAATTTTATAAGAATCTGCCAACATAAAAGATTTAAAAAAAAAACAAAATATTGCCTGTTTCATCCACTTTTAATAAAAATTACACTTTAAAGTTAAGAAAGTGGTGAAACAAGAAAAAAGGTAAAAAAAAATAATTAAAAATATCCAGTGGGCCAGGGCCAAATAAATTAGGGCTGACTAAGTAGCAGATGACCCCAACTATCCACCATTTTCGTATGTTCAACGTTCTGCCAAACACCCTGTATAATAGTGTAGTGATGAACACAAAAATCGATAAACAATCAGTGTGTGTGTTTTATAATAAATGTTACAGAAAGTGACAGGATAGCGATAGCGATGACGGCGACAATTTATAAAATAACTTATTACCATAATACATCTATCTGTTTTACTTGTCATGTTCCTTCATGATTACATTTTTTTATTTATGTTACACACAATTATAAAAGAAAAGTCTCAAATCGTTAATTAATCGTCAAAACTAAATTATCGGTTCAGAAATATTTAATTTCCTGATATACTTAGTTTACGAGAGTAAAATTATAAACGAGAAGAATCGATCCAGAAATATTGCATTTCCCTTTCGAATAATTTCGCAACGTCACTATTTAGTACTTGTCATAACGTTGCAACACTGAAATTGTCAAATCGAATTAAAATTCCGAGTTTTTTTATAGCGTTTACATTTGCGGAAGCTGTCAAATAATAACAAAACAATGTAAACATTATAATTTTTTTTGCAAATATAAATAAAACCAAAGATTAAAATAGTATTGTTGACATTATTTAAGTGCAATTTATTAAATAGTTTTACTGTAAAATGAATATAATAATAAAAACCGGGTTGGCATCATCCGCATTTGTTTCTAATTTCTGCCGTGTTGTGCGCTGCGGTCGTTATCTGTCCGCCACTAGTCGCTTTGCACATAGTCAATACGAGCAGACGGAGCACCTGATGGAAAGCAATCGTCGCCGCCCATGGACACCCGGCACACCAGAGGCGTTTTGGAGATTAGGAATTTGAGGATTATTGCGGATCCGTTAACCTGACTCACACGACGAAACACAACGCAAATGTTGTTTCACATCAGTTTTCTGTGAGGCCGTGGTATCACTCTTGTCGAGCCGACCCATTCGTGCCGAAGCATGGCTCTAACCGTTCTCTTGAGAACGGTTAATTTTGGTTCGTTCGGTTAGTTTATTGATTCTTGATATCGGCCTTTGAATTAATTTTATAAAAAATCCATATTTTGGTGGATTGTGTCACAATTTTGTTCTGTTTTTTGCTATTTTTGTAATTAGCTTTATTATTTAAAACTATTCAACTGCAAGTGCAAACCAGCAGAGGCGTACTAGAACATAGGCCTCCCCCAATGACTTCCACATAGGCTGGTTGGAAGTGACCTGCATCCTGCGGCTCCCAGCGACCTTAATCTTGACTGCACGGTGGCGCGGTAGGTGGGCAACTGGCTGCCGCGCAACGTGATGCGGGTTCGATTCCCACACGGAACAACTCTTTGTGTGATTCCGGGTCTGTGTGTGATGTGTATGTGAACTTTTATGTTTGTAAATGTACCCACGACACAGGAGAAAAGCATAGTGTGGGGCAAGGTTTTTTATAAAGAAAGAAAAAGAAAGGTTTATTAAAACTGAAATTTTGTAATAAGGTTTAGTTTTCTTAATGCCGGAATACTGAAACGTTACTCAATTTTAAGTCGTGCTCAAATATCGTGCCATCTCTGTCATTTTACAAAGAATTTATAGAGATAGAACTATACTTAAGCACGATTTAAAATTGAGTAGCGTTTCAGTATTCCGACATTAGTAAGATATTTATAAAAAAGTTAATTTTTATAAAAATAATTCAAAGCCCGATCTGGAGATCGGGTTTGGCATAATGTTGTTCTTATGGACTTAGGAAAGTCAAATCTGTCAAGAGCAATGCATACTACTTACCTACCACCTCTTAAAGGATTTAGGTCGACTTAACCAGTACATAATCCTGTATAACTGTTCAGCAGTTTTGGCCTTTACTTACATCAAAATTTGAAAGGGAGCGTACCTACGTGTATCAATTAATATACCTACAAACTACTACACTGATTTGATTTACACTATTCTTAAGTTTCATAGCGTTTTGTTAAAAACTGTGTATAATCACAGAATGGACCTGATTGTAACCTTAATGAATAAGAAGCAGATACATAAGATAAGAATAAGATAGACACATGACCAATATGAAAGACTAAAGAAGTCAATAAACAATATTAATTGGACATTTCACAACGTAGGTACAGAAAAGCTTTGAACCATTGACCGTGCCAGTTCCACATTATTAAAAAAACAAACAAAATGCTCTTCACATCAATAATAAAAGCGCTAAGCAAAGTTTACGTAATCTAAATCGTAATAAGCGTTTCTACTTATAGTGACATTCACAAAATATAGTTTCAAATTAAATAAATTGCTAAAGTCAATAGCGCCTTCGGAAACTTACATAATGTAAGTTATCATCTCTCCCTTTCAAAATTAGATAAACCTGAGTTGAACACTACCATTCTAAAGGTTATAGGTTAAAATTCTTGTATAGAATCTAAGCAGTGTTATAACCTCTTAGCACTCAGTCGCTTTACGCGCGCCGCGGAAACTCGTCCCATTCATCGACAAATTAAAAAGTTAACTGTCAAAAATTGGCGGGAAAACGTACGAGTGACATTAGTCTTTTTTTTTATAAAAATTTTTTTCGTGTGATTTTTTTAAGTTGAAACAGACAAAATGCATATCAAGGCGAGTTTATGTTGGGTAAGTCTTGTATTTTAAATATTTGTTTAATAATAATTTAAAATTGTTGAATTAAATCGGTTTATCGGGAAAATAATTAGCCAAGCAAACATTATTTTCTGATTTATTTGAATTAAACCAATGACGGTTGCTATACTCAATTGTTGTTTGAGTGATTGCTAATGTCACTACCGAGAAAGAAAGGAAAGGGCTCAGCAATGCTATTCTCTAAGAAACAGTTTCTATGCTGTACGCTGCGTTGAATTCGTCGACGAGACAGCCTTAGGCCTTCAGCGCTGTTTCAAACTGTATTCACTAACACGGTATAGCTCGTCGGCGAACTGACGGCAGTAAGCTGTCGCCATTGTTTCATCGACGAATTAAGGCTTTCAACATTTTTCAATTGGTCCGATTCCCGTATCAGAAAAACTGTTATTCCACAGTAACAGCGTACCTAGTCTAGAATCGGTCCAGCCATTCACGCGTGATGCCGTGACTAAGGGAAAAAAGAATTCATTTATTTTTTTTATTTATTAAATAATAATTTTAATAATAAACTAGCAGCCCGTCCCGGCTTCGCACGGGGTAGACAATTATTTATTTTTGGAAATTTGGATTGTTGTAGTTACGTAACTACAATTGTTGGACATATGCTACCGCGGAGTTTTTTGTAGACATTATGATGTTCTTCAATATTGTTGTACATTATGTTGTTCCATCGCTAATAGTTTCGGCAGCGCATTCGACGAAAGACATGTATTTTAAGACTCATTATCTACACCTTCGGTTACATTGTTCAAATTTTACCAAGGATCCCTAATTTTTTTCAAAATGAAATGTACAAAAATAGGTACAAATCTTTCCTATTTATAATATTAGTATAGATAAATATTTAAACGCGACTTAAAATTGACTGCCGTTTTTGTATTTGGTCATTAGGTATCTCCTTAATTATTGAGTACTATCACGTTTCGCATAGTTTGTATGCAGACAACGTACTAGGTAGATACTATCAGCTTACACCAAATTTATACTCATCTACATACATAACATCACGCCTTTTATCCCCGAAGGGGTAGCCAGAGGTGTACACAGAAGCAACACCCACTTTTCACTATTTATGTTATGAGTCCCATGTAATAGGGGATGAGCCTATTGCCATATATACCGGACGCATTTCCAGACTCCGTGCTACTACTAAGATATTTTTTATAAAACCCAGTAATACTTTGCCCGACCCGGGAATCGAACCCGAGACCCCTTGCCTGGTAGTCGCACTTGCGACCACTCGGCCAGCGAGGCAGTTATATTCATCTATGCTAATTTTATTTAATAAAAAAGGTAATGTGTGTGTAGTATTTAACAACGGAAACGGCAAGTACCAATATGATGAGATAAATAGTGAAACGTGGGTGTTACATTGTATTAATTACCGTATAGTGTACCTCTGCCTACCCCCTGCCGACGAAACACAACGCAAGCGTTCAAACTCAAACTCAAAAGCATTTATTTCAATTAAACCATAATTTGGTACTTTTGAAACGTCAACAAATATGAGATATATAATAGTCTGTCAGTCTGTCCGTCAGTGAAGCTAGGCGCTCGTTCCAAAATGTCGATTCGAGTGGAGAAGAACGAGCAAGAAACTCCATTCGTTACTCTTTTAAAAAAAGTCTGTTTTACATTGCTCTGATACATATTCCAATATTGTACACACATGTGAGAATAATGTAAAGACATACCTGACGCAACATACAAATAACAGAACATACTAAAATAGAAAAAAAAAACAAAACCAAGACAAAACAAATATCTTAAGTCTGACATGGTCCTCACATATATATATATACTGACAATCCATATAAAATAGTGCTTCTATACAAGAAAAAAATAAAAAATATACCCTTGTTTAAATAAAGAAAGAAATGCTCGATACTCGTTGTTTCACTATGGTTTTCTGCTCGGCCGTGGTATCACTCCGGTCGAGCCGGCCCATTCGTGCCGAAGCATGGCTCTCCCACACTTAAAAAGGTACTTAAACTATCCCTTAGTAACGATTTTGTTCCGAAAACAATCGCTAAGGTCTGGTTTGTTTTAAGGGGGGAAAATCATCGAATGACTTCTCCTGGTTGAGGCGGAAGGGACTTACAATCATCATCATCATATCACCCATAGGACGTCCACTGCTGACACATAGGCCTCCCCCAATAACTCGGTTGGAAGCGACCGACATCCAGCGGCTCCCTGCGACCATAAGTATCCATTAACTGACTGAGTACGGCTACTGATACACACTCATTTTATTACTAAACTTACTGTCTACGTTTGGCGCGTTAGATAAAAGAGTAACGAACGTAGTTTCTTGCTCGTTCTTCTCCACTCGAATTTACATTTTGTAATGAGCACCTAGCTTCACTGACGGACAGACTGACAGACTATTATTTATTTTGTAGTTTTTGATGTTTCACAAGTACCAAATTATGGTTTAATTGAAAGAAAGAAAGAAAGAAAGAAAGAAAGAAAATACATTTATTTGGCCATTGGCACATGAAGACAAGGATCATTACAATACAAATAAAAAATACAGTGAAAATAAAAACAAAACATTAATAATAGATTTTATGAAAGAGAAAAGAAATGAACAAAAATCATTAAAACATAACAAAATATAATTAGAATAATAACCGAAACTAAAAAAAAAAACTAAAAACAAAAAAAAAGTATAATTATATATATAAAACAAGGAAAGAGATATAAAAATAATAAAGTGCGCGTGCCCAGGCCAAAAGGGCCTCCACCTCAGCATATAGTTGGACGTTCCTGCCCAACGCTGGTTTTCAGGTGGCACCCTGCAGTGACTCACGGACGGCGGTACCGCCCCTCAATAAGGAAAAGAAAATAAATAATAAAAGATAATAAAATTATACAAACAAAACAAAATTCTCCAGAATATGTGTGTACATGTGCGTGAAAAATTGCGATCAGAATAATATATAGATATATGCGAATACAACAAAATATAAAAATGCAATTATAAGAGGTAAGTAGTCAACTTCCATTTTAATTTTTATTTTAATAACGGGCGGTTGTCACATAATTTTGGCTGCCAAATCAGACGTACTGTTTTAGTGATAGCCTTGCCGAGCTCTAGTTCACTTTGACGCGTACCCACAGAGATACGGTTGGCTTCCACTGGCCACCGGACACAAAACCACGGCAGCACTGTTTACGAGTGGGAAAGAAACACGGTGAGCATGTGTACCCACACGAAACGCACAGACTTCCAAGTTGGCAAACAAAAGTAAGTATAATTGCATTGTATTCGAATAATAAACTCAAATTAGATAAAAGATTTGTCAATATTTATATAAATGCTTTGATTTTGACTTTGAGTGTAACATATTATGTACCTATACTGGATATAAAAATTAATGAAAAAACAATCCACATAAATACGTTTAAATTTAATACGAAATGTTTACATACATACATACATAATAAATAATTCATTTTAATTTAAATAAAATGTAAGTTTTTTACGGGCGTGGTCGTTTAATTGAGCAGAAATAAATTATATACATTATCTGTGGCGAAACGTTTGACAGATTGTGACATCCTTATATATCTACATAAGTAATTTTTTTTAAGGGGGGAAAATCATCGAATGACTGCTCCCGCCTAGGTGAGGCGGGAGGGAGTGTCAGACTCTTACTGACTAAAAACCAACCCGTTCCTACTCCTGCACGCCGAGCCGGAGCCCCGGTTACCCGTTAAGTTCTCCGCGACACATAAGTAATATTAAGCTTTTAATTCTAGCGCCGAGATAGGCGAAGGGCATATAAAAATGTAACAAGTGACTGTGACCCTCGTCTATGAAGTTTTGCCATAATTTTCACGCTTTGCAGATAAATACATACGTATATAAATAAATAAATAACATCGCGTCGGTAGGCAGAGGTGTACTTAATTCCACTATACAATGTAACACCCACTTTTCACTATTTATGTTATGAGTCCCATGTAATAGGGAGTGAGCCTATTGCCATATACCGGGTACAATTCCAGAAACCGTGCTACTACTGAGATTTAAAAAAAACCAGCAATACATTGCCCGATCCGGCAATCGAACCCGAGACCCCTTGCCCAGCAGTCGCACTTGCGACCACTCGGCCAACGAGACAGTTATCTCTTAATTATTAACTTAAATTTGCATAACCTGTCACTTAGGGACCATTCACCTGTCATATCGTCATTATGGTGACTTTGTTTTGGTATAAAAATGTATTCAAATGTAATTTGAATAAAGTTTTATAAGGGTTTGCGTAAAGTGTGATGTTGGGTTTGATATCTGGGTCATGGTGTTAGATAGATTCGAGACGGGAGGCGGAGCACAGAGGAGACTTACATCTCACTCTTTTGTGAATCTTGACGTACGACAAAACTCGAAATGTAGCTCCGAGCTCCTAGCGGCCTAACAATGCTGACTGCACGATTTTTTTTTGACAGGGTAAATCAACCAATGACTTCTCCCGCCTTGGGTTAAGCGAGAGGGAGTGTCAGACTCTTACTGACTAAAAACCACCCCGTTCCTACTCCTACTCTTCGAGCCGGAGCCCCGGCAACCTATTAGGCCTTCCGCGGCTCCGTATCGGGCATCAGGGCCCTCATCTACGGTGGTCTGATGGCTTGACTTCACGGTTGGTGCGGTGGCTGGGCAACCGGTAGCGATTTCGATTCCCGCTAAAGCAACTATTTGTGTGATCCACAAATGGTTGTTTCGGGTCTGGGTGTCATGTGTATATGAACTTGTATGTTTGTAAACGCACCCACGACACAGGAGAAAATTCTAATGTAGGGCAACGTTTTTAAAAACAAGGCAAGCTATTGGAACTCTCTAAGTAAAATCGATTTCATTCTCATTCTGTCATTGGTCGAGATTATTCTCACAACTCACAACTAATGATATGGTGGATTGCAATCAAGCTTATTTCGGTAGTTCAAATTGACATCTTATAGAATAACTTAGTAGTTCAGGGTGCTTACTCTTGAAACCAATCTCAATGTCAATGCAATTTCAATCCAATAAAATCTCAATAAGTAATGATTCAATGTCAAAATTATACAACCCCTATCGTAGCTGTTAAAATAGCATTCAGAGTACGGAATATAAAGACAAACTCAATACTATTTAGTTCATTCAATATCCACGCAATACGGATGCAATGGGCGCTAGTATTACAACTCAAGAGTACGAAATTTCACAATACCAATGTCGATCGATCGGAATTGGATTCAAGAGAAGTCCCCAGGTAATGCGGAACAATATGTTTCCCGCACTCTCGTACCCACGTGTGAGACGACACCGGGGCGGTCAAAATCAAAGTCAAAGCATTTATTTCAATTAAACCATAATTTGGTACTTTTGAAACGTCAACAAATACAAAATAAATAATAGTCTGTCAGTCAGTCCGTCAGTGAAGCTAGGTGAAGCTAGGTGCTCATTCCAAAATGTAGATTCGAATGGAGAAGAACGAGCAAGAAATTCCATTCGTTACTCTTTTTCAAAATAAATATGCGGCCTTTAGTCAAGAAAGTCTGACTGTCCATTCCCCTTCGTCTTTATCATACAAGGAGACTCTATGAGCAATTTTCACCCTGGGATCAAAAACCAATTAACTGGATTAACCAAGTTACGTTTATAAATAGTCAGGCAGCGACGTTTTATTACAAATTTATTTTCTTTACGGAAACTGAAATTTTACTATAAACTTGCCCATAAACTCACCCCCTATTACATGGGACTCATAATATAATTTAAACTGTCAAACACCAAGCAGTCACCGGTGACCGCAACCTATTTTTTTTTTCTTCATCACATTGTTTAATTTAAATTGTATGTACCTATATATATTTTTATTGTTATTCTATTATTATTATTATTATACGTATAATATTATAAGTCACGGGCAAGTGCTGAAAATCAGCGCCGCGACTCGAGCACACTCGTGTCACGGCATTTAAGCTGAGCTCTGGCCTTTTTGCGCCGTCTTTGCTATATTGTTTTATATTTTTTTTGTGTTATTGTACCTTGTGACGGTGTGCAAATAAACTATTTTTTTTTCTTTCTATTGTTCTATAATTGTGTCTATAATGACGGTACTCGACGAGTTAACTAGTTAAGTGTGAGAGATCCATGCTTTTCACGAATGGGCCGTCTCAGGAGTGATACCGACAAAAAACCGACGTGAAACAACGCTTGCGCTGTGTTTTGTCATGTGAGTGAGGTTACTGGAAGCCTAATTACTTACCCCCTTGCCCAATTTCTCCAATCCCTAACAACCCTCAAATTCCTGGTCTCCAAAAGGCCAGTAATGTACTTGTAACGCCTCTGGTGTTCCAGGCGTCCATGGGCGACGCCGATTGCTTACCATCAAGGATCCGTCTGCTCGTTTACTGGCTTATCCCATAAAATTTTATCTGGTGACAAGTGGGTGTTACATTGCATTGTGCACCACTGGCCTCACCTTTATAATATTATGTTAACACCATAATACAACGCAACAAAAAACCTTTGCCTTATTTCAACACCATATAGTGTTAAAATGTTAACAAACAATGTCAAAGTCACAGTACCTTATTTAAATAAAACGCATCTTTATAGCACGCCTTTCTAATCTTCGAAGGGATAGATAAAGGTAATATTTAAATAATGCCCATTTCATGTACCTAATATTAGGTTGATCCAGTCATGTTAAATCGGTTACGTTTGTCTGAGAATGTAAAAAACCTGAATTGACCCAACTGCACTTACAAAACCAGAAAGGCCCTCCTAAAATTACCAGAACCGGGAATCTATCAAAAAATATTTCTTTAACTCGAACAAGTAATTCTGGAGGTGAACCCTTTCAAACAACCAAATAAACATAGATAACTAGCGGACCCAACAGACGTTGTCCTGCATCCACTTGAATGTATAAACAAAAATTCATTCAAATTAGTTCAGCTGTTTAGGATAAATAACCTAAACATCGACTGCAGCTCCATCTGCCGGGCTGACTTGTGAATCTAAACCATTCCCAGATCCCCTTGAACACACACAAAAAAATTCATCAAATCAGTCCAGTCGTTTGAGTGAAGTTCAGTGACATACACACTCACAGAAGAATTAATTATATATAAAGATATACCTATGCAAATAAAAAAGATGACACCTTTTAGGTTATTTCAACACCTGCCAACATAAGCTCAATGTCAAAGTCGTCATATTAATATGATTTACATTCATATAGGACATAAAATGTTATTAATAATATAAAGTTTATTAATGAATAAATAAATAATAATATATATGCACAATAAATTACTCAGCGATTGCGTAACGTGTGAACTGGGCAACGATTGACGAACGATTTTTCGAGCTTGCGGTTGCGCTGCTTTATATATCACTCGGTGGTGGGGTTGAAGTGACGTCGGCCAGTTGTTTGTTCACTGCTTGCCCATTACATTCGCAGTTTACAAAATAATGACGGCGGCGCCGTCACGGCCATACTGACGTACGCTCGTCCTCGAGCGTCTTCCGAGCATCTGGGAACAAGATAACAACCCGTTCGTTCATCCTGGCATTTCTAATCTCTATCTAGTATAACCTTTAACAAAAGCTTTCAATATTGTGCGGGTTCGGTTAACCCTTCAGCTTACCACAACTACTACGTTATCATCACTCATCAGTATTAGAACTGGAGACGATTGTGCTAGGCCGGATAAATATTCCTTTAGCGAATGCTAGACCGGACATCAGTCCCTTTAGCGTATGCTAGACCGGACATCAGTCCCTTTAGCGAATGCTAGACCGGACATCAGTCCCTTTAGCGAATGCTAGACCGGACATCAGTCCCTTTAGCGTATGCTAGACCGGACATCAGTCCCTTTAGCGTATGCTAGACCGGACATCAGTCCCTTTAGCAAAACATGCTATACCGGATTGCAATCCTTATTGTCGGAGGGCTAGGTCGAATCGCAACCCCTTTAGCTGAGTCATTGGACCGGATTTTCCCTTCAATGACTCTTTCCTACATTTTTTTTTGTTACTTTCTTTTTTTTTTAATTTTATAAATAAGTAATCAGTTACAACACTCATTCACTCTGGTAAGTCTGATGATGGACTTTCCATATTATTACTAATAGCGCTCAAGGTACGTGAACTACCCCATACAGTGCTGCTATTAACAGATATAGTGTCGCCATTAACAGATATAGTGTCGCTATTAACAGATATAGTGTCGCCATTAACAGATATAGTGTCGCTATTAACAGATATAGTGTCGCTATCGGAATGTTCATCCTCAGCATCACCAATCATAGCTATGTCACACAGTATATTATTACCGCGATCAGTTTCATGGACAAAATCACTCTGGCTATCATCCGCCGTCACGTCATCATCATAACTTTTGGCTATTTCTATAAAACCTAATGGACCGCGGGGTACCTCGCGTAAGTTCTCATGGGCGACCTTGTACGTTTGATTAGAACCATTAACGAGTTTCTATTCGTACCTATCGTTTTCTAAGAAATCAGTGATTTTGTAGGGACCTTTATACTTTGGGAATACGTTTACAGTTAAAAGTTTAAAAAGTTACGACGTTTCAGTAGCAAAATCAATAACCAGAAAACTTCTAGACAAACTGACGTTTCACAATCTCACAAGAATATTATTCTACCAAGCAACCCAAAGCATTTAAACTTTACAAGTGATCACGGCTGTGCATAGCCCAGTAACTCACAGCTACTCTTTTCTAACGCGAAACTTACAGGACACAAGTTAACGTGAACGAGAGAGACAAGAAACATCTATCTGCGGAGTATCTCTAGAGGATCGAATCAGAGACAAGATAATCTGACAGATAACCAAACATTTAATCTTACAAACTGAAACTGCATAAAAATCAATACAATACTAACTAACGTCACACAGACCAGTTGCCAACCAGGCAATTCACCAATCAGATGCATTGCCACACAGGCGGTTTGCCACACAGGCGCTTTACCACACAGGTCCATCGCTACACGATCCTCATGAATGCGGTCTGGTGTGTGAAGACCCATAGCCACAAGTTCCACATGGGTGCGGTCAGAGTACGAGTGCGTGAATATGATGCAAGTGTGGGTATTTTTATTTTTTTTGATGGGACAAGCCCGCCACAACCTCCCAAAACCGCTGCAACTCCTGTAAGCCAGGATCTACAGTAGATACAACCATGAAAACACCGGAACATTGAAGTCCGGCGCGTCCCAGGGACATGGGTAACTGTCTTGGTTTCCGCAACGAAGTGAATCAGAAGATATTATAAGAGAAGAAAAAACTATAGTTTCCACTTCCCTCGGTGAATATTACTGCAGGAGACAGAATGAATTAAGCCTGAAGGCACAGAGAAGAGACCGTACAACTGGGTGTAGTTATCTAGGCAGGAAACCAGTGATCAAGGAGCTGGTCTTAAATCCTTGACGCCGGATGTCTCTTTAAACACTTTATCTTTCTATATGTGTTCGATCCCCTCAAAAAAATGAAAAATGAAGTGTGGGTATGTGAGTTATAGGTGTTGAGTGCAACTCATGACATTGACACTTTATAAAATTCTCAAAGAACCTGGTGATCAGATATTCTCCTCATCCTTAGTCCTCAGATCTACTGTATTTCAATTTCATCTGTTACAATTGAAATTACTCGACATTTTTCGTAACTTATAGGCGCTGCGATAGACATTTTTTGTAAGACGCAATATAATCATGAAATGCAGAGTCTCGTTACTCCACGTTTTCTCTATTAGACAAAACCCGACTTCACTACATCTGGAATAACCACCGAACAGCCTATCTACTCACTACAACGCACTTAGCGAAAACATATCTCAAGGTCCTTTAAATCAAAATAAATGATCAACAGCCATCAAGATTTTCAAGGTAACCACATTTATACAATACACAAGTGTGGATAGTCACTCCAGTATTCCAGAGTCACAAGTCAGCCACGGATGTAGTTTCATTATATGGACTCGAGTCCCTGCCCCAGTAACGACTATGACTAGCACACACGATACATAAATGAGAAGTTTTACCCTTACAATTACTAACTCACTAGGTACTGAAAGGCCCTAATTATAACAAATCCTAATGGCAAGATCAAGGGAAGCATGTTTCTCATCAGAGTATTCTTAGCGCTATTTTCCAACCCAATAATAATCCTAAATGAATGTAGGACTTTAGAGGACTCTTCAATTCTGACTTTAACTACCAATTATTATTAGCAGCTTTTGACCTTTATTTGTTATAAACTACTTTTTCTTTTCAATACTCTGTACCGCGTTAGACAGCAAGCACCACTTAATTCTGCATCTACCTCGCGGAAACCATACCTCCAATTTCCAACCAAATGAAAGCCTAAGACCACTTGAGATATTACCTAACAATACACAACACAAAATAACACTATCAGATATAATTCTAATGACCATGTATAATCTCGGATCTAAAACATCACGGCTATTTTCTTTAAATAACTACCCGACAAAATAAAATAAAATTTCAAATTGGAAAACTAATAATTGTAAACTCAAGTCTTTGACTCGTTTTTGACCCATAAAGTACTTGGTATCGGAATCATAATAAATGGAACAAAGTCACCTGGTATAATCCCGATGGCAGCAGTGTCCAATTGCAGACATCAACACGCCGCTCACCAAACGCTGCGTTAACGCCGCATATCTCATGCTGTCACTGGACGCCAATGTACTCCGGCTTGAATTGGGACCACGTCATGTCTTCATTTGCTGCTTCAGATAGCGATTCAGTTCGAAGTAGCTGCCTCAACGTTAGCCACGTTGAATCTTCACTACTGAGTACCTAGCTATGTATAGCTAGGCACTTCCAATCTTGCAGCACTATCTTCTTTGTCACATTTGCATGTAGGTAGTTCTTCACGAACCGGCTCCGATAATTTTAACATTTTCAATAATCCTGGTCCATCCCACTTCTGATGTCGGAAGGATGGTGTGGGCGATGTCAAGCGAGAACCCTCTTCATCATATATCTCGGTAGAGGTATGTTTATGCAGTAATAAAACAATTAAATCTTCGTAATTAAAGTAACGTTTACTTTCGACAGTGCACAATAAATTACTCAGCGATTGCGTAACGTGTGAACTGGGCAACGATTGACGAACGATTTTTCGAGCTTGCGGTTGCGCTGCTTTATATATCACTCGGTGGTGGGGTTGAAGTGACGTCGGCCAGTTGTTTGTTCACTGCTTGCCCATTACATTCGCAGTTTACAAAATAATGACGGCGGCGCCGTCATATGGAAGTCATTGGAGGAGGCCTATGTGCTGCTGCCCATGTGTGGACGGATTGGTGACTGATACTATGAATTAACAATTTTGTTTACTAAAGCCCGATTTTTCGATACTCAATTAAATTTTATCAGAAAAATAACTTTAAACATTTGACATTTTATCCATACTGAGAACTGTCAAATTTATATTACAGTTTTATAAAAACTAGATAATTATTTAAAAACGAATAACATGAACTGAATGTCTCTCACGACGGCCGGGGCGTGAGGAGGTTCGTTCCCTCACGAGCTCCGCCTACTCCTTAGCTGCTTGCCTACTTTGCAGAAGGAGGATACGGCATCCCGGAGCCGGAGGTGGCGCGTTCCGTTACCGGCCTTTTGGGATTAGGAATTTGAGGATTGTTGGGGATTCAGGGATTGGGGAAAGGTGGGGGGGGGTAATTGGGCATACGGTAACCTCACTCACACGACGAAACAGCACAACGTTGTTTCACGTCGGTCTTCTGTGAGGCTAAGTTTACAACTTAACACGGCTTTCTTTTATATATAGATTATGAAGTAGTACTCTAGCTTGTAAGTCGTATCGGTTCAGAAATACCGCTGACGATAGATCATTCCAGTTTTGCTGTGCGAGGCAGAAAGCATCGTGAGAAGCGCACAGTTGTCGCCTACCAACCATCTATATGATGGGGGTGGATATGCTGTCGTGAGGGTCACAATTTTAAAGGTTCGCGTTCCGCGCGCGCCTCAAAGAACTATCAGACTACCACCGATGGGGCCCAACACCGGTCTGATGCCGATGCGGAGTTGCGGAGAACCTAACGGGTTACTGGGGCTCCGGTTCGAAGCGCAGGAGAAGGAACGGGGTGGTTTTTAGTCAGTAAGAGACACTCCCTCCCGCCTCACCCAGGCGGGAACAGTCATTCGATGATTTTTCCCCCTTAAAAAAAAAGCGTACAGACACACAGAAGACGGAAGGCGACTTTGTTTTATTCTATGTAGTGATTTGCATGTCAATATATTGATGCTCATTCAACATCAAATATTTAACATTTACACAATATTTTTGAATATATAAATCAGTTTGTGGTTGTAGATTTATGTAGAAATGACTTATTCATTTTAATTATTACCTACTTCATTGAAACTTAGCTGCCTCGTTGGTCGAGTGGTTGCTAGTGCGGCGGCAGTCAGTCTCGGCTTCAATTCCCAGGTCGGACAAAGCTTTACTGGGTTTTTATAATCATCGCCGCGACCGCGCACGCTGCTTTGAGGAAGAAGCCCTCTGTCGTTCGAAACTAGTAGAGCTTTTCTCAGTATATTCACGTGAGTACCTAACCCGCGATTTTTAGTTAACTTTATTGGGTTTTAAAAAAATCTCAGTAGTAGCACGGAGTCTAGAAATGTGCCCGGTATATGGCAATAGGCTCACCCCCTATTACATGGGACTCATAAGTCATAACATACATAAATACCTAGTGAAAAGTGGGTGTTACATTCGAGGATAAAAAGGCGTGATGTTTTGTTATGTTATGTTATTAGCCAAGCAATAATTTATTTTTTATGTGTTTAAATTAATTTATGTATAAATGTAGCTGTCAAGCTTCAATCATTTAAAATATTATTTATGAATTAATTGGGTGTGAATCTATTTTGAATCAATAAGTAGTTTTTTGTTCATCTTTTAATACCGTCGAAATCATGAGTGCGTAAGTATTTAGATAATGAGTTCTTATATTTGATTTTCGAGCCTATTTTTGGCAATAGGCGCACCGCCTAATAGCTTGGGCCCATAACATAAACTCAGAGACGGATTAGACTTAAAGAATACGGCGATTCACGACGGATTTCCTAAACAACGCTTGCGTTGTGTTGCGTCGTGTGAGTGAGGTTACCGGAGGCCCAATTACCCTCTCCTTCCCCAATCTCCCCAATCCCTGAATCTCCAACGATCCTCAAACTTCTAATCCCAAAAGGCCGGTGACACACTTGTAACGCCTCTGGTGTTCCGGGTGTCCATGAGCGACGTCGATTGATTACCATCAGGTGATCGGTCTGCTCGTTTACCGGCTTATACCCTAAAAAAAGAGCGCCATATACAAGCACCTCATAGGCGCCCCTAATGGTTTTTGGCGCCGCCGTTACTATGGTTAGTTGTACACGCGCGTCTCGCGGCGCCCCTTTGTAACCTGGCACCTGGCACTTGTCTAGAGCGCCTTAGGGATAATACGGCTCTGTTTTCGTGTAATCAAAGGTATAATGTTATTTATATAACTAACATTTAATTACTCGACTGCCTCGTTGGCCGAGTGGTCGCAAGTGCGATTGCCGGGAAGGGGTCCCTGGTTCGACCCCCGGGTCGGGCAAAGCACAGCAGGGTTTTTAAAAAATTCTCAGTGTTAGCACGGAGACTGGAATTGTGCCCGGTATATGGCAATAGGCTCGCCCCCTATTACGTGGGACTCATAACATAAATAGTGGAAAGTGAGTGTTACATTGTACAGTGGCATTAAGTGCCGTAATGTGCACCTCTGCCTACCTTTGGATAAAAGGCGTGATGTTATGCGTGTTAATTAATTAATGGCTAAGATTATATTTTCAACACATTTATAAAAAAAACAAAGTTTTTTTTCCGTCAACTTTATTTATTAATGACATTAGCTTTACGACAAGAACTAATCTTAAGTATTAGTTTATTTTTAAAGTCGGTCAAGAGTGAGTCGCGTCTAGTGAGAGCAAGATTCCATGCAATCGAAGAACGCATTTTTGCCTACTTAAAATTTATGATATAATAATGAGAAACTTAAATAAGTAACACAATTATGAATAAATACCTACCTATATACTATAAAAAATTTTAAAGGTAGAATCATTACTTTATTACCTAATATTAGAATTTAAAATAGTTATAAATAACTAAAAACTAAAATATTTCTTAAAATAAGTAATAATAATAAAAATCTTAATCATATCATAATAAAGGCATCAAAAAAAAAAATTTCCTCATCATTATCGTGAGGTAGGATGCCCAAAAGACTGGCAGCATTGCCACGTTGAATGGCAATGCTTAATTAAATTAAAATTAAATTAAATTGCAATTTAAAATTAACTAAACTGAAAATAGTGAACAAAAATAGTGACAGTGATACGTACCTACCTGCCTCGTTGGCCGAGTGGTCGCAAGTGCGACTGCCGGGCAAGGGGTCTCGGGTTCGAATCCCGGGTCGGGCAAAGTATTACTGGGTTTTTAAAAAAATCTCAGTAGTAGCACGGAGTCTGGAAATGTGCCCGGTATATGGCAATAGGCTCACCCCCTATTACATGGGACTCATAACATAAATAGTGAAAAGTGGGTGTTACATTGTACAGTGGCATTAAGTGCCGTAATGTGCACCTCTGCCTACCCCTTCGGGGATAAAAAGGCGTGATGTTATGTTATGTGATACGTACCTCTATAGTGACTGGGCAACCGACTGCTTTGTAACGTATCGCGGAATCGATTCCCGAACGGAAGAACTCTTTGTGTGAACCACAAAGGAAGCTACTCCAGTGTCCATGGACGGCGCCGATTGCTTAACAATACCGTTTGCTCGTTTACACAATCACACAAAAAATAAATTAATTAAGTGTACACCTACACACGGCTACACATGGAGCTTTACATAACCAGTATAAACTGAACGTTAAATGTGCGGAAAGATGATGCGACGCGATACCAGGATAAACTGGTTTTGTATACCTCTATATACATAAACATTGGACTGCACGTTTGGTGCAGTAGCTAGACAACTGGCTGCCTCTCGCGTCCGGGCCTAGTGCAGGCCATGATGCGGAGCGAGGGGGACTGGGATGCCGTCTCCTTCTTTTGCGAAGCAGTCATGCTAGCTAAGGAGGAGGCGGGACGCGTGAGGCAGCAAAGCGCTGCCTCCTCGCAACCCAGCCATCGCGAAGGACACACCGGGCGTCGGGGATCGCGGGACGATCTCCGGCCACCGTAAGCGCGGGCCTGCGGACGGCGAGCATGGGTGGCTCCCCGTCCGACCAGAAACAGACCCGAGCGTACGGCGCGTCGCGTTCCGCGCGCGCCTCAAAGAGCCATCAGACCACCACAGATGGGGCCCAATAGGGCCGATGCCGATTCGGAGTTGCGGAGAACCTAACGGGTAACCGGGGCTCCGGCTCGACGTGCAGGAGAAGGAACGGGGTGGTTTTAGTCAGTAAAAGTCTGACACTCCCTCCCGCCTCACCCAGGCGGGAGCAGTCATTCGATGATTTTCCCCTCTTAAAAAAAAAAAAAAAGACAACTGGCTGCCACGCATCGCGTAGCGGTTTCGATTCCCGTACCGAACAACTCTGTGTGATCCACAGATTATTGTTCCGTGTCTGTGTGTGATGTGTATGTGAACTTGTATGTTTGTAAAGTCACACACGATACAGGAGACAATCCTAGCGTGGGGTAAAGTTTTTTTTTAAAAAAACAGGTCTAATTATATTAACTAAAATCGCGGGTTACTCACGTGAATATATTGAGACTAGCTCTACTAGTTTCGAACCACAGAGGGGTTCTTCCTCATGAGCAGAGTGCGCGGTCGCGGCGACGTCGCGCAGCTCACTGATTTTAGTTAATTTAGTATGTTCCACGATAGTTATTATAAAAACAGATCTAAATATAGTTACACTATTTCCAATATACAATCCAGTTACAATAACAAGCAAATAAAGAGACTCTTGACGTCGTGGTGGCCCGGAGGTGACGTCGTGGTGGCCCGGAGGTTTAAGACGCCCACTTCTCATGCATGAGGGTGCAGGCTCGAAACCTACCAACGGCAAGTACCAATGTGACTTTTTCCGAGTTATATGTACTTTCTAAGATTATTTAGACACCACTGACAAACGGTGAAGGAAAAACATCGTGAGGAAACCTGAACTTATAATTTCTAATTATAAGTTTGAAATCGCCAACCCGCATTGAGCAAGCGTGGTGATTAATGCTCTAACCTTCTCCGTGTGAGAAGAGGCTTTGCTCAGCAGTGGGCATTTATAGGCTGTTGATGATGATGAAAGAGACTCTTAACTTAGAGATTCCTAAATCTCATAACGAAATAAACATGTTCAATATAACAATTATTAAGTACTACTTTAGTATTCAGCTGACCCCATTAACCTTTCACCTTAGCGTCGAGATATACAGACAAGATTGCGCCTTGTACGCCTCGAGGTAGAAAGAGGTGAATATTTGAACGTAACATCCACTTTTTCTAGTTATGTTGTGTGAGAAGTGGGTGTTAGGTTACCAAGGATGGATTAAGCCTGGAAAGCGCCCTACGTAAGCTGCTAATTATTTATGGCGCCACTGCCCTCTATCTACACCGTGAAATCTATTTCATTTTCGTCCGGCGGCAAAATAACTCTCCATAAAGAGTACTTTCGTCGATGTATAAAGTGAAAATAAAAAAATTTCGGGCCTTTTTTGTTTAAAAAAAATTCATGAAAATACGCACATTAAATATATAATACTAGCTTTTACCCGCGGCTTCGCTCGCGTCACAAAAGGATAAAAAGTACCCTATGTGACAATACATCCCCTCAACTATCTTCAGTTAAAAATCACGTTAATTAGTACCTCCGTTCTGCAGTTTAAGACAGGCAAACAAACAAATAGCTTTCCGCTCGCGTGGAATTCTGTTATATCGCGCTATTTAGATTATTCCAATAAGTAGGTAATTCGTTGGTTTTAAATGACATACAACGCCATCTATACGAACAAACACACAGCGCCATCTATACCAATATTTTTGTTTTCCCTCAGAAATATCAAATTTTTCCAGGATAAAAGTTTCCTATTATTTAATCCAGACTTCTAACTTTACCTCTGCAAAATTTTAAAGCAATCGGTTCAGTAGTTACGGCCTGAAAGCGAAACAAACAAACAAACTCATTTTCCGATTTATAATATAAACTAGCTGTTACCCGCGACTTCGTCCGCGTGGAATAGTATCTTTGGGTGTATTTTTGAATCATTAGTAGGTATATTTAAAAAATAAAAATTTATTGTTCTCTTATAAATGTCCAAGAGACACTTACTGGGGCCAGCGTCACGTTGTGAACAAAAATATTTTAAAAAAACCTAATTTAAAACATTTTTATACCCAACGTTTGCTGTTTTATTGTTGTTAGATAAAATGTGGAGATTTTTGGGATTTGATACACGTTAGCACGTAGAGTTGCCCATGCGAAAAACAGTTCTTTTCTAAATTTACACCCGCCACTTTCAGTGTTTGGCCTTGCGCTTTGTTAATGGTCATTGCGAAGGCTGGTTTGAGGGGAAACTGGATTCTTTTGAACTGAAAAGGTAAATCTGTATAGGGATCATGGGTATGCGAGGAATCAAAACTTCTTCATCTTTAGCTCTAATAATTTTGCGTCCTAGCTGCGTAATTTGCAATCGAGTTCCGTTGCATAGTCTCGGTGCTTCGAGGTTTCTCAATGACCCTCTCAACTCCTTCAATATTTTGACATCTGCGGTTAACTTCGCTGCTTTCTTCTCCCATAAAATAAATCTGTAGAAATTTTGGTTGATACCCACATGCAACCCCTATTTCACCCCCACGCTGGTGTAAATTTTAAAATGCTAGAACAAACGATTTTTTGTTTATTATCTAGTGCCTAAATATAAAATGTAAGGTATCTTCAAGAATGACGAACTTCATACAAACTTTGAACCCCTATTTCATCCCCTCACATGTCGAAATTTCAAAAAGGCTAGAACAAATGTTTTATTATTTTTTATAAAGTGCTTAAATATAAAGTTTCATGGTTTTATCTTTAAAAATTACGAAATCCCATACAACTTCCCCCCCCTTTAACCCCTTACAACCCCTTTTTCGCGATAAAAAGTAGCCTATGTTTTATCTCGGGGTCTAGAATATCTGTATACCAAATTTCATTCAAATCCGTTCAGTAGTTTTGGCGTGAAAGAGTAGCAGACAGACAGACAGACAGAGTTACTTTCGCATTTATAATATTATATAGTTAGGATTAGGATAAGTAAGGATATAACATCACATCCCAATTATATATTCCTTTTACTTTTAAGGCAAACTCACGTGCGCAGTTAGTAAGAAGTTAGGTAATGCATTAGCCAGCTGTCGATCATTAAGCTTGGTTTCAAGGACGTGAGTAATTAAGGTTAGGTATTGTAGCTGCATACTATAAAATCCAAGTAGTCTTACGATACACAAAAAACACATAACAACACGCTTTTTATCCCCGAAGTGGTAGGCAGAGGTGCACATTCCAGCACCTAATGCCACTGTACAATGTAACACCCACTTATCAGGGGTGAGCCTACTGCCATATACCGGGCACAATTCCAGACTCCGTGCTACTACTGAGAATTAAAAACCCAGTAATACTTTACCCGACCCGGGAATCGAACCCGAGACCCCTTTCCTGGCAGTCGCACTTGCGACCACTCGGGCAACGAGGCAGCAGGCAGGCAAAAGTGCCTAAATAAGGATTAATTGAAATAAATGCTTTGACTTTGATGTTGACATTGAAATCGTTAACCTTCCTTGAGCAAACGTGGTGATTAATACTCATTCTTTCTCCATGTAAGAAGTAGTCATTCAGCGGTGGGACTAGTAGGGTGGTTATAGGCTGTTCTGATTTTTTTTATATTTGATAGGCCGACTTTTGACCTATACCTCGCCTGGTGGTAACCAATGATGCGGTCTACGATGGAGCACGTCGAATCGAATGGGCCTTGAAGACTCCCAGGTTATACCCTTCAGGAAACACAGACTCTGGCAAATAATTCCACTCCTTAGCAGTACGCACAAGGAAGCTTGATGCGAAGCGCTTCGTGCGTGTGGGTGGGACATCTACCATGAATCGGTGACGCTTCGCCGATTGTCTTGTGGTACGATGATGGAAAGGACTAGGGGGAATCAAGTTGTACAATTCCCCGCACATAATATAGAGAATACGACTGCACGGTTGGCGCGGTGGCTGCCGCGCAACGTGTCGCGGGTTCGATTCCCGCACGGAACAACTCTTTGTGTGATCCACAAATTGTTGTTTCGGGTCTCAGTGTCATTTATATGTGATATGTATGTTTGTAAACGCACCCACGACACAGGAGAAAATACTAGTGTGGGGCCATGTTTAAAAAAAAATGATGTCTTTGTATAAATAGAGAGGTATATGTAATGATTGTGACACACTGAAAGGTCAATCTAATTACGAAACCTTAAAATATACTTTTAAAACAATAAAACTATAATTTTGGCGATAAAATTCATAACCAAGTCTAACGTAACAGTCGTAAAATTTTTATTTTCAATATTTGAATAGAAATTGTCATTAAATACGAAACTATTGTTTAATTTTATTTTAAAATGAAAATTAAGAAATATATTTTAATGATTATTTAGCACACCTACCTACTTTGAATCTAATCACTACATATTATAAAACAAAGTCGCTATCCGCCCTCTGTCTGTCCCTATGTATGCTTAGATCTTTAAAACTACACAACGGATTTTGATGCGGTTTTCTTAAATAGATAGAGTGATTCTTAAGGAAGGTTTATATGTATAATACATGCATATTGGACTCGTGCGAAGCCGGGGCGTAGTTCATTTATATTTAAAAATATCATTTTAGTTTTACAACTTTCGTTATTACAAATCTTTAAGTGGCTAAGCGATGATGAGGTCGCCTAGATTTACTGGAGACTTAATGACACCCAGATTCAGAGCCGTGTGGGATAACTAGACAAGTACCTAGGGCTGTCTTAGACATTGCAGGGGCCCTTGGGAACAATAATTTTGAGGTGTGGGAGAGCCATGCTTCGGCACTGCTGGGCCGGCTCGACCGGAGTGATACCACGGCCGAGCAGAAAACCGACGTGAAACAACGCTTACATTATGTTTCATCGCGTGAGTGAGGTTACCGGAGGCCCAGTTACCCCCTCTCTAGTCTCCTTAATCCCCGAATCCTCCACAATCCTCAAATTTTCAATTTCCAAAAGGCCGGTAACGCACTTGGAACACCTTGGTGTTTCGGGTGTCCATGGGCGGCGCCGATTGCTTACCATCAGGTGATCCGTCTGCTAGTTTACCGGTTTATGCTATAAAAAAAAATCTGGGCACTTTTGAAATGTTTATTTTTTTATTCTTGCCCCACACTAGGATTATCTCCTGTGTCATGGTTGCATTTACAAACATACAAGTTCACATACACATGACACTTAGACACGAACCAACAATTTGTGGATCGCTCAAAATTCAATTAAAATATTAAACCTCTCTAGAGAAGCGACATTGCATTATATTATTGAATTAAATAACTTATTAGCTAAGTATTACGTATACAAGTATACAATATCATTTTGTCCGTCAACTTTGACCTCGCAAGTCTGTACAGAAATTCTAGTTTTTCATCAAATATTTAAATTAATATAATCCATTCCCAGCATTTTATAAGTATATAGGTAGATAGATATTGCGAAAATTCTAATTATACGTCATCGTCGTAGAATAATATCTTCATACGTTTTAGTTTATTTTTTTTTTCTTTGGTTTTTTTATCTAATGTCCGTAAAATTTCCAGTGTAAGCCTACTGACTTTCATATCTTCCGCCCATGGTACTGAAGAATAATTACTTAATCAGGAAAATTATTTCTCAATCACTGGTTAATTTTGATGCACCATGTTTAGTGGAAGCTGTGAAAGCTTGGAAAATCGCTTGCCCAAATATTGATCCCCCCGTCAAATCACTCTCCCAGAGACAATGGGACGAGCCGCTCTGCAGAAAAGGGAGTCGGGGTTATGGCTTCTTGCTTTACCTTCGTTCAACCTAGGTACTTTGTTGGACGACACCACATTCCGCGCTGCAATTTGTTTAAGGCTTGAGGCTTCATTTTGTTCACCTCATCGTTGTCGTTGTGGTGAAGACGTCAACAGCCTTGGACACCACACCACGGCTTGTCATGTAGCTGTAGTGCGGGCCGTTTTGCTCGACACGCAAGTATTAATGACATAATTCGTCGAGCTCTTGCCTCCGTTGGCGTGCCAGCTACTTTAGAACCTAATGGCTTGTTACGCGACGATGGCAAGAGACCCGACGGTATGTCATTATTCCCTTGGAAGATGGGTAGGCCCTTAGTATGGGACGCCACTTGCGTTGATACTCTGGCGCCATCCCATCTTCCAAACTCAGCGTGTCGAGCCGGTGCTGCCACTGCTGCTGCCGAGAACCTCAAACGGCAAAAGTATAATAGCCTGATTGGCCATTATGCTTTCGAACTGTTTGGGGTTGAAACTTCAGGGCCGTGGGCCCCAAGTTTACAAAGGAGAATGGTTGACACTTCAGGTGATCGAAGGGCTGGCTACTAACTTGGGCAAAGGTTTAAGCATTGCCATTCAATGTGGCAATACTGCCAGTCTTTTGGGCACCCTACCTCACGATAGCGATGAGGTAATTTTTTTTTGATGTATTAAGCCTTAGGTAACATTTTTATTATTTAACAAGGAAAATGTAGTTAGGTATTACCTATGTAGAGGTACATAAGTACGGCCAAAGCCGCACTATGGTTAAACTAAAGCTGTTTTTGGAACCCTGAGGAAAGATTTGATGCAATAAAAGTACAGAGTGCAAACTTTGACAGATTTTAGTCAGTTCGATTACCTACCGTGTGAGGCAAGCTCATTTAAAAAAAACTTTGTATGCAGTTTTGTTTCTTTTCAAAAATAAAGGAATGTTTTCTTTGTATCTAAAGATTTTTTAAGGGGTAAAATCATGACTTATTAAGACTTAGATCGAATGACTGCTCCCGCCTGGGTGTGGCGGGAGGGAGTGTCAGACTCTTACTGACTAAAAACCACCCCGTTCCTACTCCTGCACGTCGAGCCGGAGCCACGGTTACCCGTTAAGTCCTCCGCGACCTATATAAAGTGTTAAGAGTACTTCCCCTTCAGGTGGCATTACAACATTCCACCATGTAGGTATATATAACTCACGTAACTGTTTGACGAGGAACTCGACTAGTTTCAAGCCATCTAGAGGTTCATATTCATGAGCAGCATTCCGCGACAAGAGGTTATCTAGAAAAAGGCCGTTAAGCTGTGCCTGTTATTTCATAAGACCTGTAATGACCTGTATGTATTACCTTAACATGCAAATAAAGAGTTTGAGTTTGAGTTTAGATACGATATCATTGGTAATCTGCATAAGAATTTCGTTTAAATGTGAATTATAATAAATAGTTAAACATATTTATTTATTTATTTGTTCATGTACACATCACAGACAATACACAGAAAAAAATATATATTATAACAAAACCGAGGTACATAGGTACTGCATATCCCTTATGGGATTTCTTCCTGCAGCCCTGCGAAAGGAGAAATAAATACAACATATGACACAGTGTGTAACAACATTTTTATTGTTTTATCCTTCAAATTACCATATATTTATTTAAAACTAGCTTTTACCCACGGCTTCGCTCGCGTCACAAAAGGATAAAAATTTAAAGGATTAATTTGGATAAATACCACTATTTCTCATGACTGTTTTGCAGCTTACCACCTACCACATACATTTCTGCACTACCCAAAGGATGACTGGCAGAGAATGCTGTTAGCATTAAGTCCTCCTTATGCAATTGTATAAAACTTAAATAAAAATAAAAAAATAAAAAAGAATAAAAAGCCTAGCCTATGTGACATATACACACAGCGCCATCTATACCAATGATTTCGTTTTATCTCGAGAATATCAAGTTTTTTCGGGATAAACGTACTAACCCTATTATTTACAAGACTTCTAACTTTACGTCTGCAAAAATTCAAAGCAATCGGTTTGGTAGTTACGGCGTGAAAGCGGAACAAACAAACAAACTCACTTTCCGATTTATAATATTAGTAAGGATTCTCTGTATATTACATTTCCATATACTACTAAACAAAAACTACCTCGTTGGCCGAGTTGTCGTAAGTGCGACTGCCGGGCAAGGGGTCTCGGTTTGGATTCCCGGGCCAGGCAAAGTATTACTAGGTTTTTAAATATTCTCAGTAGTAGCACAGAGTCTGGAATTGTGCCCGGTATATGGCAATAGGCTCTGATCCCTATTACATGGGACTCATAACGTAAACATTGTACAGTGGCATTACTTATAAGTGCCGTAATGTGCACCTCTGCCTACACCTTTGGGGATAAAAAGGCGCGATGATGTTATGTAAATCTTAGTAAATAACATTATAGAAATAAGTCGCCAGAGGAAAACACATTTATCACCAACGCTACTCTTCCAGCGGGTGTCGTATACCCGACTGAAGAACTACACATTAGACGGAGACCTGGCATTAGAGAGAACCTATGATCGTTTTTCCATGCAATCACCACTAAACCAGCTCTTAACAAAGAGTCAATTGGCGTGAGGGACCATCGAAACTAGCTCCTACTTTTTACTTTAGGTGGTGATAACCAAAATATCATTATCATCATCAACAAGTGTGGGAGAGCCATGCTTCAACACGAATGGGCCGGCTCGACCGGAGTGATACCACGGCCTCACAGAAAACCAACGTGAAACAACTCTTGAGTTGTGTTTCGTCGTATGAATGAGGTTACCGGAGGCTTAATTACTCACCCCCCATTCCCCAATCCCTGAATCCCCAACAATCCTCTCAAATGGCCGGTAACGCACTTGTAACGCCTCTGGTGTTCCAGGTGTCCATGGGCGACGCCGATTGCTTACCATCAGGTGATTCGTCTGCTCGTTTACCGGCTTAACCAATAAAAAAATTAACATTTACAATTTTTTTGTTATTACATTAGCATAACATAACATAACATAACATCACGCCTTTTATCCCCGAAGGGGTAGGCAGAGGTGTACATTATGCCACTGTACAATGTAACACCCACTTTTCACTATTTATGTTATGAGTCCCATGTAATAGGGGGTGAGCCTATTGCCATATACCGGGCACAATTCCAGACTCCGTGCTACTACTGGGAATTTTTTGAAAAACCCAGTAATACTTTTGCCCGACCCGGGAATCGAACCCGAGACCCCTTGCCCGGCAGTCGCACTTGCGACCACTCGGCCAATGAGGCAGTCTATTACATTAGGTACCTAATAATTTTATCTCAATATACACACTAAAAAATACTCGACAAATGTTTACAAAAATGTAGAATAAACACTCATTTGAATGTACGTAGGTACCTAATTAAATGCTAAATTCGTAGATTCAAGTTTAAATCAAATAACCAAATCGATCGGAAATGGATTTTTAATATTTCGTAAAAGAAATACGACCTTGCTATCTCTGAAATATTGAATACTTATCATAAGAACTTAATAAGTCAGCCACTTAATGTAGGTAAACAGTGACATGCTCCTATTTCTAAAGAGCAGACAAAAAACTGATTAATATAAAACTGACTGCCTCGTTGGCCAAGTGGTCGCAAGTGCGACTGCCGGGCAAGGGGTCTCGGGTTCGATTCCCGGGACGGGCAATGTTATAAATGGATTTTTAAATAATTCTCAGTAGTAGCACGGAGTCTGGAATTGATTGTGCCCGGTATATGGCAATAGGCTCACCCCCTATTACATGGGACTCGTAACATAAATAGTGAAAAGTGGGTGTTACATTGTACAGTGGCATAATGTGCACCCCTGCCTACACCTTCGGGGATAAAAGGCGTGATGTTATGTTTACAAAAAACTATTTTTATCGTACGGTTGCCCGTGAATTCGTCAGCGTAGAATGAGATTCCTGTTTTAACCCATGGAAGGATTAAATCGAGATAAAAATATCCTATCACTTAAGTAAGACCATACCCTACCTGTATACCAAATTTCATCAAAATCCGTTCAGTAGTTTCAGCGTGATTGAAGAACAAACAACCAAACAAATAATCTTTCACATCTATACATAGAACCTAACGGGTTACCGGGGCTCCTGCTAGAAGTGGAGGAGTAGGAACGGGGTGGTTTTTAGTCAGTAAGAGTCTGATAATCCCTCCCGCCTCACCTAGGCGGGAGCAGACATTCAGTCAGATAGGAATGAAATTTGAAACAGGGGTAGATTATGGTCTAGATTTCTGGAATAACACATATCATCAACATCAGTCTATACAAAAAAGCCTCTTCTCACACGGATAAGATTTGAGCATTAATCACCACGCTTGCTCAATGCGGGTTGGCGATTACAAACTTATAATTAGAAATTATAAGCCCAGGTTTCCTCCCAATATTTTCCTTCACCGTTTGTCAGTGGTGTCTAAACAATCTTAGAAAGTACATATAACTCGGAAAACGTCACATTGGTGGTACTTGCTCTTGGTAGGTTTCGAACCTGCGCTTTCATGCTGGAGAAGCGGGCGTCTTAACCTTAAGGTCACCACGACTTAACACCCCAGTACCACAATAACACATATTATTATGCGGCAAACGAGCAGACGGACCACCTGATGGTAAGCAATCGGCGTCGCCCATGGACACCTGGCTTCACGTCGGTTTTCTGCTCGGCCGTCGTATCACTCCGGTCGAGCCGGCCCATTCGTGCCGAAGCATCGCTCTCCCACACTTTAAATTATTCCATTCATCCACTCTCAAATCCATATTATTCCACTAGAACGCGGGCAAAGCCGCTATCTGTAATTTGGAATGTCCATATTGACATATAAAAGGTCGTTAGATTAGACCACAAGATTCTCAGGCCATTTGTAAACAGTGCAATGCAAACTCGTCTATATTTCACGATTACTCACGACCTGTCAATAGAAGGACGGGATTCTTGTATATTTAATGTTAACTAACTTACTACTGGCTCATTGGCCGAGCGGTCGTAAGTGCGACTGCCGTCGCGGAGAACCTAACGGGTAACCGGGGCTCCGACTCGACGTGCAGGAGAAGGAACGGGGTGGTTTTTAGTCAGTAAGAGTCTGACACTCCCTCCCGCCTCACCTAGGCGGGAGCAGTCATTCGATGATTTTACCCCTTAAAAAAAAAATTGCGACTGCCGGGCAAGAGGTCTCGGGTTCGATTCTCGGGTCGGGCAAAGTATTATTGGATTTTTTTAATTCTCAGTAGTAGCACGGAGTCTGGAATTGTGCCCGGTATATGGCAATAGGTTCACCCCCTATTACATGGGACTCATAGCATAAATAGTGAAAAGTGGGTGTTACATTGTTCAGTGGCATTGAGTGCCTTGATGTGCACCTCTGCCTATCCACATAACATAACATAACATCACGCCTTTTATCCCCGAAGGGATAGGCAGTGGTGCACACAGAAGTGACACCCACTTTTCACTATTTATGTTATGAGTCCCATGTAATAGGGGTGAGCCTATTGCCATATACCGGGCACATTTCCAGACTCCGTGCTACTACTGAGATTTTTTTTAAAAAACCCAGTAATACTTTGCCCGACCCGGGAATCGAACCCGAGACCCCTTGCCCGGCAGTCGGACTTGCGACCACTCGGCCAACGAGGCAGTCGCTTATCCCTTCGGGAATAAAAGGGGTTAGTATATACCTCTAAAGGATATAGACCCATTATATCCATATGGATACCGTGCACAATTGACTAGTTTCCTAAGTTTAAAATAAATTGTTACAACTTTTCAATGCAATATATAATTAAAAAATAATCATACTCTCATCCATTGATTTGACAATTTACCTACCTTTAGATTTTTTCTCGCTAATTTTAAGAAATATGATGACGTCATAAGTTGCGATCTAATACTAAATTCCTAGAAAAGTATCTTTTTTGATATTTCTCTAAAAGTATTGAATTTGACTAGTTACGTCTGTCAACTACCGTATTCCAGAATCTGTGCTACTACTGGGATGTCTTTTAATACCTAGTAATACTTTGCCCGAGCTAACAATCGATCCCGAGACCCCTTGCCCGGCAGTCGCACTTGCAATCACTCGGCCAACGAGGCAGTCTCTTCAATTATTAATTACAACAATAAAATTACTTAAGTACCTACTTACGTTTGTAGGTTCATTAAAAATTGCACCGCGCAGCATTGCAAATCGGATTTCACGTTTAAATTCTTTATTATTACTTTTTGTCTGTGTTTTATTAGAAACTAGCTTTTACCCGCGGCTTCGCTCGCGTCACAAAAGGATAAAAGTAGCCTATGTGACATATACCAATACACACAGCGCCATCTATACCAATTCTTTTGTTTTCCCTCGGGAATATTAAAATTTTCCGGGATAAATAGTATCTACCCTAATTCCGGACTTCTAACTTTACGTCTGCAAAAATTCAAAGCAATCGGTTTAGTAGTTACGGCGTGAAAGCGGAACAAACAAACAAACTCACTTTTCATAAAAACAGCACTTGATCTATCACGAAGAAATTCTTTATTGTCATGTATTCTTTTTTTATGGGGGAAAATCATCGAATGACTGCTCCCGCATGGGTGAGGCAGGAGGGAGTGTCAGACTCTTACTGACTAAATACCACCCCGTTCCTACTCCTGCACGTCGAGCCGGAGCCCCGGTAACCCGTTAGGTTCTCCGCGACTTATTGTCATGTATAAGTGTCCACTGCTGACCAAAGACCTCTTCTCACACGAAGAAGGTTTGAGCATGAAACTGTCAAACACTGCGAGGACACTTGTGACCGCAACCTATTGTTCTATAATTGTGTCTATAATGACGGTACTCAACGAGTTAGTCAATGCGGGTTGGCGATTACAAACTTATAATTAGAAATTATAAGTCCAGGTTTCTTCACAGTGGTGTCTAAATAATCTTATACTTATTTTTCATGAATGACATGACTGCCTCGTTGGCCGAGCGGTCGCAATTGCGACTGCCAGCAAGAGGCGAGAGGTCTCGGGTTCGATTCCCGGGTCGGGCAAAGTTTTTTCAAAAAATCTCAGTAGTAGCACGGAGGCTGGAATTGTGCCCGGTATATGGCAATAGGCTCACCCCCTATTACATGGGACTCATAACATAAATAGTGAAAAGTGGGTGTTACATTGTACAGTGGGTGCCGTAATGTCTCCCTACTTCTAAAAGGCGTGATCTTATGTTACTTATTTATCAAGCGAAGTCACGAGAGCCGGCTAGTTAACAACTGCTAAGGTAATTGCTATCATAAATTCATTTTGTTGGTACCTACCTATGTTTAGTCTAATGCAATACATCTTTATGCCTCCTACAACTGCCCACGCCAACGAATTAGCTAACATCTAGATTTATTATGTCTAAACTAGCCTTTTCCTGCGACTTCGTTTGCTTTAAAGACTTTTTTCGGCTCTATATATCAAGGTATGAGCAATCAGCGGGTAAAACCGCGTGGAAGTAAGTAGCTTATAATAGTATACATATTAAAATTGTATGAACAAATATTATGATAAAAGTGAAAAATTTCGGACTGGTATCGCCATCTACTATAGATGTGAAACTTGGAATGACACTGTCAAAAATATACAGAAGAATTTAAATAATAGGTAATAAATGTATCTTGCATTTTTTTTGAAGAAGGAATATGAGGAACCGTTTGAGCGGACCTGTTCTGATGGCAGCACTCGGTTCAAGTAACAGATGTTTCTGAATGACCCGATGAACAATACCAACCAAAAGAATATTTGGGTAGGCCGCACAAATGCTCAAACTGTAAGAATATATTACTTAACAAACACCACAAAACAATGGCGTCCCCAAAATATTTAACTAAAGCCGAATAACTCACGACATTATTATTTTAAACAGTAGGTATCTAAATAACTCAAACGTCACATCAAAATGTCTTTTTAAAAAGGGCAACACTGGTTGCCATTCACGAAGCGATTGTTTATTGTATTCGAAACATTTTGGCGGGAATCTTGACATATGCCTATCTGTCAAACTATTTGCCCTTTTATAATTTTGCGTGGGATTTTAGATGTTCATCTATGATAGAATGTAAATTTGATAATAAGACTGCCTCGTTGGTCGAGTGGTCGCAAGTGCGGCTGCCGGGCAAAGGATCTCGGATTCGATTCTCGGGTCGGGCAAAGTACTACTGGGTTTTTTTTTTATATTCTCAGTAGTAGCACGGAGTCTGGAAATATGGTTGGTATATGGCAATAGGCTCACCCCCTATTACATGGGACTCATAACATAAATAGTGAAAAGTGAGTGTTTGTTGTGTGTCATTCATTGTACAGTGGCATAATGTGCACCTCTGCCTTCGAGGATAAAAGGCGTGATGTTATGATGTTATGAATTTGGTACTTTACACTTTTATTGATTAATTTTATAATCAACTTAACTATTTATGTAATAAATAAGCTGTTTGACGCTAAAAAAACGTGACGTCACAATACACAATCTCTTACAAAATTCATAGAAAACTGTCGTTTTTGACAGTTCGAAAAAAGTATTGAATTTGACTAATTTGCTAACGTGCCCAATTGGTGTCAGTGTCACATGAGTCCTATTGCCCTATGTAATATAAACATGGCCTATGTTGTGTTTCGTCGTGTTGGTGAAATTAGGCCTAATTATCCCTAATCTCTCCAATCCCTGAATCGCCAACAATCCTCAAACTCCTAACCCCCAAAAGACCGGTAACGCACTTGTAACGCCTCTGGTGTTCGATTGCTTACCATCAGGTTATCCGTCTGCTCGTTTACCGGCTTAGCAAAGAATGTTATAAAGTCCCACTCTCAAATTCGTGTAGGTAGATAAGGTAACTATCATAATGATTACTCAATAAAGTACATTTATAATTATTACATAACATATTTTTCTTAACACTCTACAGTTTTATGATACACATAAAACCGCAGTAGGTATCAGCCGTTTAATCGCATTTGCATAATTTATTTTTTGTCTCTAATTATTGGGATGTTGCTGTGGAATTACGAAAATTGTTAATTTAAGAAAATGTTTAGGTCGTTGATCGTGTGGGTATAAGTGCGACTGCCGGGCCAAGGGGTCTCGAGTTCGATTCCCGCGTCGGGCAAAATATTACTGGGTTTTAAAAAAAATCTCATTACTAGCACGGAGTTTGGAATTGTGCCCGGTATATGGCAATAGGCTCAGCCCCTATTACATGGGACTCATAACATGAATAGTGAAAAGTGGGTGTAATATCATTAAGTGCCGTAATGTGCCTCTGCCTACCCCTTTTGGGATAAAAAGCCGTGATGTTATGTTATATTAAAGTTACAAAACTACATACATTTTAAGCGTCTATTTTAAAGGGTTAAATGAGAGCCCTCAATCGACGAGCACGCATGAAGAGATTGATGAATATAGATGTAACGAAAGAGGTATGAGAGAATCGTGGCGATTGGCGTTCTATTGTCTCTGTCTTGCGCAATTTGGTACTATCCTTAATAAAAAATAAATTAATTCGACTCTTCAATACAATCAAATATTTAAAAAGAATCACACTTTCTTTAATAAATTTTATGACCAATGTAATTTTAGTATTATTCCAGTAAATTTTTAAGAAATAAGTACGCTGTTTGACGCTAAAAAAACGTGACGTCACAATACACAGTCTTGTACCTACGTAAAATTCATAGAAAACTGTCATTTTTGACAGTTCGAAAAAAGTATTGAATTTGACTAGTTGGCGAGTACACAGAGACATGACGATATGTTATTTATAATGTTACATTTTCTGTAAACATAACATAACTTCACGCCTTTTATCCCCGAAGGGGTAGGCAGAGGTGTACATTACGGCACCTTTACAATGTAACACCTACTTTTCACTATTTATGTTATGAGTCCCATGTAATAGGGGGTGAGTCTATTGCCATATACCGGGCACAACTCCAGCTCTATGCTACTACTGAGAATGTTAAAAACTCAGTAGTACTTTGCCCGATCCGGGAATTGAACCCGAGACCGGCAGTTACACTTGCGACCACTCGGCCAACGAGGCAGTCATACGAATTGTTACACATATAGATAAAATCTAACACCCAAGTTCCAAGTCAGAAGTCCCATGTAACTAATAGGGGTAATACAGAAGCCGATTAAACTTAATGAGCGCCCTAGACAAGCACGTCATTGGCGCCCATTATTTGTTTTAGTCGCCGCCGTCACTCTATGTACAGTTGTACACGCGCGCGGCGCCCCTCTGTAACCTGCAGCTGTAGCCAAATGCCATTTAGCGTTTGTCTACATGTATAATAGAAAACCAAATAAATACTGCTGAGGTTCCCGGAGGCCCAATTATCCTCCCATTCCCCAATCTCCCTAATTCCTGAATCTCCAACGATTCTCAAACTCCTAATCCCCAAAAAGGCCGGTAACGCACTTGTAACGCCTGTACTGTTCCAGGTATCAATGGGCGACGCCGATTGCTTACCATCAGGTGATCCGCCTGCTCGTTTACCGGCTTATGCCATAAAAAACACCTACAAACAAACCTACAAAGCTAGCTAGCTCTGAGGTCTCTGGTCCGAAAGTGACTTACTTGACTTGACTTAATATCCTGTGTCCCCTAGATGGGGCAGAGGGCGTCCATTGAAGTTCTCCGGCACTTGTCTAGTTTGCCTTAGGGACAATACGGCTCTGAGTTGACATACCCACTATCACAAATATAATGTTAATTAGTAATTAACTTGATTACATTGTTCCGAAGTTTTACAACCACTCTAAATTGGCGATAAATAAGTAGATGTAATATTTGGCTATAAAATACTAATGTATGCCAATTCTATTTCATTAATTAAAGAAAAATATTCGTTTGCATTATTATTTTCGATAATGTTATTTCCTATTATTTAAAAGTTTTTCATTAAGCAAATAATAATAAGTGTGATGTGTGGGAATTTCACATTACCGCGTAGCATCGTCGATAGTTTTCATTGTTCCTAAGCACGATTCAAGCATTTCTCATTTGTGGGCCAACTCTTGTTGGTGAAGGTTGCATGCATTCGTCAAATGACGCAACGTCAATAGTGTCCTTAAGTACATTTAATTTGTGCGGAAGGCCTAACGGGGTTGCAGGGGCTCCGTCTCTTACGGAGCCGCGGAAGGCCTAATACGGAGCCGCGGAAGGCCTAACGGGTTGCCAGGGCTCTGGCTCGAAGAGCAAGAGTAGGAATGGGGTGGTTTTTAGTCAGTAAGAGTCTGCTGACACTCCCTCTCGCCAACCCAAGGCGGGCGAAGTCATTGGATCATTTTCTCCCCTTAAATAAATAATAAAGGGAGCTCCGTCTTTAAGAGTGGGGAACGGGGTGGTTTTAGTCAGCAAGACTCTGACATTCCCTCCCGCCTCACCCGGACTGGAGACGTGATTGGATCATTTTCATCTCTCAAAAAAAGTATATTTAATAAGGTACTTAGCCGTTACCACACTGATCTTTTTAATATGCATTAATGTGTATTTAAAAAAACAATTTCAAAAGTAGTTACACCTGTCTAGATAATTGATTTGATGCACCATGACATTTGCACAATGATAAATTAAATTAATTCACTTATGTAGTAAAATAATTTATTCAACGCTATCTCTTGAAGACATCAAGATTACATTCTAAACTACAATATAACCAATATACTTTAAATAATCTGCATACCACCCACCAACCCACTTATAAATCGCCGTCGAATAGCGGATTGCACTTATTTTGCCAAGATACTGAATAGCGAAATCGATTGCTCAGACCTTTTGCATAAGCTGTCATTTAATGTTCCGAAAAAGTCGGTTCGATTTAACCCACCAATTGCTGTCCCAACTTCTTCCTCAAATTATAGACAAAATTCCTATATTGTGCGAGTGAGTAGGAATTATAATAGATTGTGCAAGGATTTAGGACTTGATCCATTTACCACAAGCAGTTCCAAGGTGCGTAGGCGACTAAACCTAAAATTTTTTGAATGAATATATCCATGTTTTATTTATTTATTTATTTATTTATTTTATTTTATGTTAATACGGTTTACACCAGTTACATTAACATATACAGATATCAAAACAAACATCGTATGTAGCTACAAATCACATGACAAAATAAAGATATAAAAAGAAAAAAAAAAGAAAAAATAAAGCACATCACAATAATAAAATATAAATTAAAAAGAAAAAAAAAACAATAAACAGTAATAGAGGTAACAGTATTAAACATTTTCACAAAAACTTAAACATAAACGCTGAACAGTTTTAAAGTCATTAATAAATAGCTCACAGTCGGGGTAGATTTCCAAGAGGCCATTGAGCGCGGACAAGACGCGGGGAATAGGGGACGATGCACGGGCCACTGTGCGGCATGCGGGCACAGAAGACAGTGGGCGGTGCCGACGAGCACGGAGGTAGTTAGTCGGAGCATGTAATCGCATCAGTTCATTATGAAGGTCAGGAGCATCTATGATACCTCTGCAGATTTTAAGCATAATGTACAGTTGTCCAAACGCTCTTCTGGTGTCCAGCATATTGTATCCCAGACATCCACACAAGTATTTTGTTGGGTACATGTATGGATAGTAGCCTAGAGAGGATTTGTAAAGGAATCTTAAGAATTTCTTCTGAACTTTTTCAAGCAGTAGAGAATAGGAGGCCTCGTGTGGATTCCAAATGCAGGAGCTCGCCTCCAACTTGCTCCTGACCAGCGTGCTGTAAAGGAGTCTTATGACGTGCGTATTCTTGAAATCTCGTGAGTTTCTCAGAACGAAACCAAGTCTCTTAAACGATTCCTTAGCTACCGTTGCAATATGATCGTGAAATGTCAGCTTCTGGTCAAATACGACGCCCAGGTCTCTCATAGTTGACGATCTAGATATAGAAGAGCCGTTTACTTTATAGTCGAAGGTAATGGGGTGTCGCTTTCGACCAAAAGTCATGACATAGCACTTAGAGGGATTGAATTCCATTTTATTTGCATTTCCCCAAACATTCACCAGGTCGATGTCCCTTTGAATAGCCTCACAGTCCGATATACTGTTGACACAAGCGTAGAGTTTTAGGTCATCAGCATACAAAAGACATTCTGCATGTTGAGGAACCTCCGGGAGATCATTGATCATTAAAAGAAACAGCAAAGGACCGAGAATTGAGCCCTGACTTACGCCTGAACGAGTGTGGTACGTGTTGGACTCGTAAATGCCCAACCTCACGTACTGCTGGCGGTCACGAAGGTAATCGGCCAATAGACGCAGAAGGTTAGGGCATACACCTATGGAGTTAAGTTTCGCGAGCAAGATATCATTGTTGATGCGGTCAAATGCCTTCCGAAAGTCAAAATATAGGACGTCCACCTGCTGCCCTCTGTCAAGTTGTTTATACTTTTATGTGCATTGCATTCGCAAAACCTCTGTAAAGATATACTATAGCTAGGCGTGGAAACCTATAATTGGCTTTGTATTAGCATATTATGAAATTTTATTATTTGTTTTATAGCTGTTGGTTACCCGAATTAAAATAAAAAAATAATAATAATAATATGCATTCTCATCACATACCTCTAGATGGTTGGCAGGCCACAACTGTGCGCTTCTCTCGTAACTTTCTGCCTCGCACAGCAAAACTGTGGAATGATCTGTCGTCGGCGGTATTTCCGAACCGATACGACCTTCAAACCTTCAAGAAAAGAGCGTATTTGTTTTTTAAATTCCGGCAACGCACCTGTGACGAATAACTGGTGTTGCGGGCGCTGATTGCTTACCATCAGGTAATCCGAATGCTCGTTTGTCTCCTATTAGCTATGTGCGCGACGGTGGCGACGCGTAGCGTTTACAACATTTGCGGAAGCTGTCAAATAATAACAATGTAAACATTATAATTTTCTTTGCAAATATAAATAAAACCAAAGATTAAAATAGTATTGTTGACATTATTTAAGTGCAATTTATTCAATAGTTTTACTGTAAAATGAATATAATAATAAAAACCGGCTTTGCATCATCCGCATTTGTTTCCAATTTGTGCCGTGTTGTGTGCTGCGATCGTTATCTGTCCGCCACTACTCGCTTTGCACATAGCCAATACCATAAAAAAAAGGGCTGATGCCGATTCGGAGTCGCGGAGAACCTAACGGGTTACCGGGGCTCCAGCTCGAAGCGCAGGAGTAGGAACGGGTTGGTTTTTAGTCAGTAAGAGTCTGACGCTCCCTCCCGCCTCACCTAGGCGTGAGGATTTTTCCCCCGTTAAAAAAAAATACCATTAAAAAACAGCTGCGCACAGAGCCGTATTATTCCTAAGGCGCTCTAGACAAGTGCCAGGCGTCAGGTTACAGAGGGGCGCTGCGAGACGCGCGTGTACAACTGCACATAGAGTGACGGCGGCGACAAACACATTAGGGGCGCCAATGAGGTGCTTGCCTAGGGCGCTCTGTAGTTTTAATCCGCCTCTGGTAGCACTGTCGATGCACTGGCTGAGCAATAGCGTAGTTGCCAGGGAATGAAATTTAAAAATCTATTTAGTCCATCAGAAATCCGCTAGATGGCGCTGTTTAGCGAAGACAAAGAAAAAAGTGCTCCTTAGTATTTTTAAATAATTTATTAGAAAAAGTTGAAATCATAAAGTAATATTGTTAGCTAAGTGACTATAACGGACTAATGCATAATCTCAAGTGTGATTTATCTAGTAAATTCAGTGGTTTTGGCGCAATGTTATAAACAATATAAACAAGAAAGTGAAACACAAAATTCATTATTTGCGTCTCAAGTAGCTAATAATGCAACAGTGATTCACACAAACCAGTGAAATATTATAGTGCAACAGATAAAAATAAACAGTGAACTTGTTTCTATCAAATCAGAGAAAAATACAAACAAAAATATTTGCACGATGAGTCATAATTAACCGCTTATCTTATTTAAATTGTACTGACACTCAATACTATATCAAATTTCAACCTTTCTTACCAACGATGATCTGGTCTGGTGGCGTAGCGACTGGATTGAAATATTTTATGAATACGGACAACTGTGTTCGAATCCGACCAACTGCAAAACTTTTTGTGGGTTCTTTATCGAGGTTTTATTTAATATTAATTTACTGACATCAATACCAGCATACCCACAGATTTGGTCTGTGACTGCGTGATAAAAATTTAAGGCAACCTACATTATATATAATCATTAACTGGAACATATAAAGTATCTACAGTATTAAATAAAGACTAAACAATGGAGTATGAAAACGTAACAATTCGCAAAAAACAAAACATGTCATACGAGTCGTTACCAGATGCGGACCAATTCAATTCTTTGTTGACGAATGATTCAATGCACGCAAGAAGTCTACCAGATATTTCTACATCAAATAATAATGATATTGAACTCATGAAGGACATAATTACTGGCTTGAAGTCTCAATTATCTAGTGCTGATAACGAAATAGAAAAATTAATATTAGAGAATACGGCCCTACAATCACTTATTAAGGAAAAAGATGCAAAGATCAGCAATTTGATACAAATCTGTTCTCCATATAAGCGTGGGAAAATAACACAAAGAAAGATTTTAACCCCGAGGAAAAGTGATTTTCCCCTGGAAACCAGTTCTCCGGTTACGAGAAATACTCAGTCAAAACATAGAGGTACATCTATAGTAAGTCTAGGTAGTGACAGATCTTTGACAAAGTATCAGGATGTAGGGAAATCTCCAGAAAGTATACAAAATACAAGCAGCCCTACATTGTCAAAATCACAACAAGTGGAAATTGTTAATTCTCGTCCGAACATTTCTATTATAAGTAGCAATAAAGTAAACACTATATTGTCTATAGCTCAGAATACACTCCCGTGTTATAATGTTTGCCACTTTATTTCAACGAACTGTGGAATTAAACAATTGCTTTGTAATTTAAAACCTAAACTGTTACACTACAATAACCTGGACCACTGTTTAATTTTTATAGGAGAGAGAGACTTTAAGCAAACTGTAAATTATTATGAACTAGTTATTAGTATACGCGAGGCACTGAGGTCGATAAATAACACGAATATTATTTTATGTTTACCCACATATAAATTTAATGGTCATAGCGATGTTTATAACTCAAGGATTGAATGTTTTAATAATTTGTTGTATGTTGATAACTGTAAGTATAATTACGCAACACTATATGATTCTAACTTAAATTTAAGGTACGATGATACAATGTTCCATAAGCACAGCGGTGTACTAAATAACCGCGGTATGGGTACCATTTTTAGTAACTTAAGGTATTACATTACCTCACATAACCTCTCCACCGCAGTCCAGGCACATGAACCACGTAAAGGCACAATACCCTTCTATTTCCCGGTGGTTAATAAAACCCCTGTTAAAAACGTTAAAAACGAATTGTCTGCAAATAACTGTTCTGTTGACACTTTTCAGAAACCGTTTTTTCGTAAGTAATCGTAGAAACGTAGCATGTACTATCTTACACCAAAATATAGCGGGTGCACTTAATAAAATGCATGAACTTGACCTAGCCCTTGACGCGTTGCACACGTCAAATGAACATGTCATTGCCGTATGCTTGACGGAGCATTTTATTGTCGGGGGTGAGGAGCAATTTCTTAAACTAAATAATTTTTACTTATCTTCTATTTATTCTCGGAAAATGCAACGGAGAGGGGGCACTTGTATACTACTAAGAAACGATTTGCAGGGGGTTCAGTTGCGGGCTATTAATGAGCTAAGCATTGAAAAACATTTTGAAATTTGTTGCTTAGAAGTCACACAGTTGAAACTTATAATTATTTGTATTTACAGAACCCCTAACTCTAATATACATTATTTTTTTAATAAAATTAACGAAACTTTGACTATCCTTAGGCGGAAGAAACATAAAATAGTAATATGTGGTGACTTTAATATTGATACACTAGTGAACACCAACATAAGTACTCAATTCGTAGAAACAATTGCTGGCTACGGGTTTCAATGTCATATTCGGGAACCGACACGGCTAAACAAATGTATTGATAACATTTTAAGCAATATTTCTACCGCAATAGGTAAAACCCATAACTTTTGTCTCTCAGACCACAACACAGCTCAAACAATTAACTTTCTGATCAAACCGCAAGATAATATGGCTGGGCACTACTTTACAACAACATATGACCTTGGAAAAAGTAACTTAGCTAAGTTTGTTGATTGCATTAGTAGCATTACCTTTTCAGAAATCTATCATATGACGGATACAGGCGAAGCTTTCGATGCACTTCACAGCGAGTTGACATTGTTTTATAAGCTTTGCTTCCCATTGATAAAAGTAAAAAAGAGTTTCAGACGTGGCAAATTAACCTACATATCAAAAGGGTTAAAAATCAGTTGTAAAAATAAACGAATCTTACGTTATAACTATTACTTAAATAAAAACAAAGTAAATAAAAAATCTTATTTAAAATATTCGAAATTACTAAGGAGGTGTATCACTAGCTTTCAGAGTCTTAGCAATCTTAAGTACATTGCTAATTCTAAAAATAAAGGCAAAGCTGCATGGGAAATAGTTAAACGTTATGTGGGTGATAATGATTGTAGTGGTGAATGTATCGAGAACATTATAGATGGTGATAATCTGGCATCCACTGGGTCGGACATAGCCAATTCATTTAATGATTTTTTTATAAATATAGTGCATAAGAATACACATACTAGCAAGGAACCCTATATTTATAATGTTGAATCAAATGCAAATAGTATTTTTTTAAGTCCCACGAATCCAAATGAAGTTTTTAATACAATTAATTCTTTGAAAAATTCTAAGTCCGCAGGATATGACGACATTAATTCAATCTTGTTGAAAACTGTAGCTAGGTCTATAGCTGAACCGTTGGCACATATAATTAATCTTTCACTAGAACAAGGATGTTTTCCAGAGAAATTAAAATTGGCAATAATAAAACCTCTACACAAAAAAGGATCAAAACTCGATAGAAACAATTACAGACCTATTGCACTTACCCCTGTTATATCCAAGGTATTTGAACGGATTATGTACAAAAGAGTCTTGAATTTCTTGGATAAATATGACATCTTAGCAAAGGAACAGTTTGGTTTCAGAAGATACAGATCTACACAGTTGGCCACCTACACATTAGTAAATAGCATTATTAATAATATTAACAATGGAGTTCCCACATCCGCCTTACTACTAGACTTGAGTAAAGCATTTGACTTTGTAGATCATTCCTTACTCCTTTCAAAATTAGCAAATTGTGGAATTAGAGGCTCATCACTGTCGTGGTTTCGATCATATTTGCAAAATAGAAAACAGCTTACTAGAATAACTAAATTTGACAAAAAAGTAATAGCGTAATAAAATTCGATTCTCAAGCAAGAGTCAACTATTTTGGTGTACCTCAAGGTAGTATTTTGGGGCCTTTGTTATTCCTTATCTTTGTCAATGATCTCCCACGTGCGCTTATACACGAATGTGTCTTATTTGCGGACGACACAACAATTATTTTGGATTGCAAAAATAGGGCTACATATGAAGCTGAAATAAATAAAACCTTAAATGATGTTATTAGGCGGCTTAGTATTAACAAATTAAAAATAAATATAGAAAAAACTAAAATTATTAATTTTAAAACATTTAAAAGTAAAACTATCGAACTAAATTTAAGTTATAATAATACACTTATTCAGCAGATTCATAATGCCAAATTTTTGGGTGTAACTCTTGACTCTCATTTCACGTGGAAGGAACATATTAACAACTTATGCAAGAAAATTAACAAGTTTGTCTTTGCACTTCGGAAAATAAAAGACGTAACATCAATTCAAAGTTCCATTATGGTGTATCATGCATATATTTGTTCCATAATACGTTATGGTATCGTCATATGGGGAAACTCCTCTGAAATCATAAGGGTCTTTGTGGCCCAAAAAAAGTGCATTCGTGCAATGTTTGGCATGGGATGGTCGGATTCTTGCAAACCCGTATTTAAATCTAAAGGATTGTTGACTGTTCCTAGCATTTATATTTACGAAGTGGCTAAGTTTGTGAAATATCATAGTTATTTGTTCGTTGCTAACGATAATGCTAACAGACGCTTGATCACTCAGCTGCCCCTGAAAATGCCCATCCCTAAACTAGAGCTTTATAGGAAAAGTTGTGCATATATGGCGCCGCTCATATTTAACTGTCTACCCCGAGGAATTAGCGAGCTGCCATATAAACCGTTTTGTCGTGCCTTACAAAAGTGGTTGGTTCAGGAGAGTTTTTATTCTACCCGAGACTTCCTAAGTAACAGCAGCTGTAGGTATGCAGCTTTTTAAATCATTGTATCATCGTGCTAATCAGTGCCTCCATGTTTTTTGACCAAAATTAATTATAAATTTTTCACCTGACTTCCTGTTTTGCTATGACAATTAATTTATTGACTTTTTAGTATATTAAAATTTGACTACAATATCTGATACATAATTTCTTCATGACATCTTAATTTTATTGACATTCCTAATTTATTTTCTGACTTTACCTGTTTTAATTTATTTGAATTGTTATCAATATATAATAATACTAATTTTAATATAATTGTTCTTTAATTAGACATAAATTAATACAATTTTATATTTCTACACCGGTAACGGTAGTATGTGTGGAACTTTGTTAATTTTAAGATCTGTGTGCACCATGTACTGAGAAATAAATGACATTCATTCATTCATTCATCAGTTAGATAATGAAAAATATTAGACACGTATTTTTTTATTTATCGTATAAAGTTACAATTGTCATGGGTGCTGAACTATTTGCCATTTCCGAGGCTTTGAAGTATGCATTAGAACTAAATGTGAAAAATGTTGTGATGTGTACGGACAGTAAAAGCGCGTTACAGCATATTTTAAAATGCATTCATAATGGATCAAAGGGTTTAGCCACGGCATACAAAATCTTAAAACAAATTCAGCACTTTAACCAGGTTGATAGAAATATCGTTATCCAGTGGGTTCCGTCTCATGTCGGACTTTTGGGTAATGAGGAGGCTGACAGACTAGCTAAAAATGCAATTCAGGGCGGTACACAAATACGGGATTTATTGCCAGGCTATACGGAAATTTTAAGCAAATTTAGAAAATTAAACAACTCATTTTGGAAGGAACATTTCAACGAAAGATCGAAAACAAAAGGGATTTGGTATAAAAGTATACAATGTGAGCCTCCTCATATACCTTGGTTTACCGGGTCAAAATTAAATAGAAGACAAATTGTTGCTGCACTTCGATTACGGTCGGGACACATTCCACTAAACCACTTTACTCACCTCATGCGAAAATCAGACTCCCCTAATTGTGAGATATGTGGCAGAATAGAAGACGTGCAGCATGTGTTGGTGGAATGTGTCCGACATACAAATAAGAGAAATGCACTTCTCAACTCCATGAAACTGTCAGCAATGGATGTTGGAATGTTTAATGGTATTTTAGGTAAGCCTACATCTGAAGCTGCGAAAATTATATATTCCTTTATATTAGATAGATAAGTAGACTAAGTTATTTTGTTTAAGTTGTAAATACATTCGTTATGTAGAAGCACGATGGGATTGACATCGTCACAAAATGTGTACAAAAATCACTTACAATAAATGAGATTAAAAAAAAAAAAAAAAAAGTTACAATACTTAGATAAAATGGCGCTAAGTTTAGGAGTGGGAGGTCGTTACGTCACTATGCCCAACAAAATGTACAGCATAGTGACGTCACACGATATTTCAGATTAATATTATATCGTCGAAAGTATTTAATTTTGTGAGAAAAGAAAAAATGCGTGTACGTATGTACGTAATGTTTTAAACTGAACTACCAGACGGACATTAAAAAAAAAATTAGGCAACCCTAAATTAGAATACCCGCAAAAATTAGATCACATCACACCTAGACCCGGGGGTCTAGGTGTTCGTGAACGTGTTCGGGAACGTTCGTAAACGTCACGATACAGGACACAATCCTTCAGAAACTAAAAACAAACGAAAACTAAAAAACAAAAAATAACTATTATTGGTCATATTATATACTTATAGCTTACACACCCACTGGTAGGCGAGAAGTCGGTGCCTCCTCCTTTTTTTGAAGTCGTTTGAAATTGTACGACTTCTTTTAACTACTTTTTTTGTATTCTGTGGAGAATGTCGTTGATTATACATTTATTCTATACTTTCATATCTGTTATAATGTATTATTATAGTGTATAATTGTTAATTTTCCCAAATAAATAAATAAAAAAAATTAAATATTAGACACGTATTTTTTTATTTTGTTGTATAACAAAATGATACTTAGATATAACGAATCAAAGTAGGAGTGGGGGCTAAAACGTCATTTCTACGTATAAAATGCACATAGAAGTGACGTCACGCGACATTTCAAATCAATATATCGTCGAAAGTATTCGTTTCTCTAAAAAAATACATGTGTAATGTTTTTAAATAATCTACCAGACGGACATTAAAATAAAAATTAGTCATCTACCCTATTTTCTAAACTGACAAAAACAATTGCAGTTTGCTAACAGTATTGAGTAACACAGTACTGAGAAAAGATTCCTGACACCTATGAAGCTATTATAATCAATTATTTTAAATCCATTTGCAAAATATACAAGATAATATAGGTAATGAGCAAACAATAGCGTTCATTAGCTATTTATGCAGACAAAACAGGTATCTATAAATAAATTAAATTTTAATAAAATAAAACATAACATAACATCACGCCTTTTATCCGTGAAGGCAGTGGCGCACATTACGGCACTTAATGTCGCGGAGAACCTAACGGGTAACCGGGGCTCCGGCTCGACGTGCAGGAGAAGGAACGGGGTGGTTTCTAGTCAGTAAGAGTCTGACACGCCCTCCCGCCTCACCCAGGCGGGGGGTGGCATTCGATGATTTTCGCCCCTTAAAAAAAACGGCACTTAATGCCACTGTACACACACTTCACTATTTATGTTATGAGTCACCAGAGAGTAATAGGGGGTGAGCCTATTGCCATGTACCAGGCACAAGAGACTCCGTGCTACTACTGAGAATTTATTTAAAAACAGAGTAGTAGGTACTTTGCGCGACCCGGAGTAAGATTAGGAGTAAAATAAAATAGATAACCTCGTTGACAGAGTGGTTATGAGTGCGACTGGTAGACAAGGAGTCACGGGTTCGTTTTCCGATAGATAAAATCTCTCTCACACTTACTGCTTTGGTTGTTATTGCTTCACGTCTAAACGGCTGAAGGGATCGGGATGAAATTGGGAACAGGGGTAGATTGTGGTCTGGAATAACATAGGCTACTTTTTAACACGGGCGAAGCTACGGGCAGAAGCTAGTTTTGTTAGAACTATCGATCCTATTACAAAACAAAATTCCAGACTAAGGTGATATTTTGCCGGGGCTCTGGCTCGAAGTACAGGAGTAGGAACGGGGTGGTGTTTAGTCAATAAGAGTCTGACACTCCCTCTCGCCTCACCCAGGTGGAAGACGTCATCCGATGATTTTCCCTCCTTAAAAAAAAAGACCCGGCACAACAAATTTGGGTCACACAAACAGTGGGAATCGCATCTACACCACGTTGCATATCAGTTGACTACTCAGCCAGTGCCAGTCCCTCTTTAAAAAATAAGGCTCGTTGCTATTAGTTACCGGTTGGTTTCCGAAGATTTGAAATTGCCCCAAACCGGTTAATATTTTTATAAAACTCGATTATGAAAGTGACCAATACGTTATGTAGTAACTTAGATTCGACGTTTGAGGTCGCAATTAACACTGACATGTCAAATATCGAAATAAAAAAATAAGCAAAATATTTGTTAACGTTTCTTTTTATACGTATTTATCCAATTATTTGTGTTATGTAAATGTCTTGGATTATCCTTAAAAGTTGCGATATTGATGGTTGTGGTTACGGCATAGCCCATAGGTGCTTAGCTTTGTTTTTTTATTTTTGAGGGGGATATATCATATAGTGACTTCTCCCGCCTTGGGTGAGGCGAGAGGGAGTGTCAGACTCTTACTGACTAAAAGCCACCCCGTTCGTACTCCTGCTCTTCGAGCCGTAACCCTGGTAATCCGTTAGGTCTTCCGCGGCTCCGTCTCGGGCATTAGCCTGACTGGGCCCATCAGTGATGGCCCAGGCCATCATCTGATGGCTCTTTAAGGCGTGCGCGAAGCGCGACGCGGTGTACGTGCTCGTCTGGTTTTGTTCGGGCTGCGAGCTACCCTTGCTCGCAGTTCGCAGACCCGCACTTCCGGTTGCCAGAGATTGTCGCGAGATCTCCGACGCCCGGAGTGTGAGGAGCTTCGTTACATCACGCGCCCCGCCTCCTCCTTGGCTAGCATGACTGCTTCACAGAAGGAGGATACGGCATTCCGGTCCCCCTCGCCCCGCACCATGGCTTAGCTAGCGCCATTACTGCCGTAATAATTATACGGGGTCCCTGACTATAAGGGCTTCTAACGTGTGTAAGGGCAAATTAATAAAATCTTCTCAATTTTTATTATATATTCTCCTCCTCCTCGAATCGTTTTCCTTAGTTCTGAGGGTCGTGACCACTCTTCGCATCACCTTCTCATGGATGATTCTTCTCCATTAATTCCTGTTTCTAGCGGCGTGGAGGGCGCTGTGGGTAGTGGAATCGAGTGTGGTGCAGATCTGCTGGGAGCTTACTCTTGGATCCAATTCCGATCGATCGACGTTGGTATTGTGAAATGTTGCAACACTAGCGCCCATTGCATCCGTATTGCGTGGATATTTAAAGAACTAAATTGTATTGAGTTTGTCTTTATATTCCGTACTAATATAACATAACATCTCGCCTTTTTATCCCCGAAACGGGGTAGGCAGAGGTGCACTTAATGGCACTGTACAATGTGACACCCACTTTTCACTATTTATTTTATGAATCCCATGTAATAGGTGGTGAGCATATGGCCATATACCGGACACAATTCCCGACGCGGTGATACTATTGAGAATTTTTTAGACCCGGGAATCGAACGCGGATCCCCTTGACTGGCAGTTGCACTTGCAACCACTCGGCCAACGAGGCAGTCCTACCTACTAACTACTGCAGTCCTACCTACTAACTACTGCAGTCCTACCTACTAACTACTGCAGTCCTACCTACTAACTACTGCAGTCCTACCTACTAACTACTGCAGTCCTACCTACTAACTACTGCAGTCCTACCTACTAACTACTGCAGTCCTACCTACTAACTACTGCAGTCCTACCTACTAACTACTGCAGTCCTACCTACTAACTACTGCAGTCCTACCTACTAACTACTGCAGTCCTACCTACTAACTACTGCAGTCCTACCTACTAACTACTGCAGTCCTACCTACTAACTTTTTACCTCATTTTATTTCAGATCCTGGCAGTAGTCACACTGTCATCATGTCAGAAAGATGACGAGATCATCAGACAAGACTTCGATGGTCCTCACGAAGACGGATCCTACAGATGGGCATTGCAAACATGTATGTACCTAATGATACCATTGTCATCTAACTTGCCATACAGCCGAAATCTATACTTATAATAAATCTGTAGAGAGGTCAATTCTGTACATAAAATAAATTTAAAAAATAACTATCAAGGGGTGGTTAGGGATCGCTACTGATGCCAAAAATGCAATCAGTAAAATTTTTGTCTGTCTGTCTGTCTGTCTGTATGTTCGTTATGGAAACAAAAACTACTCGACGGATTTTAACGAAATTTGGCACAATTATTCTTCATACTCCTGGGCAGGTTATAGTATACTTTTCATTACGCTACGATCAATAGGAGCAGAGCAGTGAAGGAAAATATTGGGAAAACGGGAGAAGTTACTCCATTTTTTAAGCTTCCGTCGGGTGTGCAGGTTAAAGCTATATAGAAAGCATGTATGACGGAAATATTCTCCTTAAAATTATATAAAAAATATTCCTCGACAGCATATGTCTATCTTTTATGGTTGACTCACAATAATACGTGAAACTCCCGATAGCTTAGCAATTCGGTGATTTCTGATTGTATTTGTTTACTCTAACGTTTACAACACTATCACTCATCCCTAATTAAAAAAATAACATTATTACCTATTCAATAAAAAAAGAATCATGTAAATCGGTGTAGAAACACCAAAGTTATACATGAAATAATGAGTCATCGCGCGTGAATACAAAGCCATGCTATACCTCTAAGGATTATTTGTATGAGGAAGTTCCATCGTATTATACCTACGATAAGCAACGGAGTGTCTTTAATCGAAGACACCGTGGCAGGCCGGTAGATGGCGAGTCAGGTATTTTTAAAGAACATGTTCTTGGTAGAGTGTACACCGTTCATCCTAACAACGCTGAGTGTTTCTATTTGCGATTATTATTACATACCGTGCGAGGAACAACCTCATTTATAGATTTGAGAAAAGTAGACGATGTTGTTTATCCCACTAATCAAGCAGCTTGCCAAGCGCGTCATTGGCTTGAAAATGATCAGCATTGGGATGACGCTTTAGCAGAATCCTGTGTTAGTGATAATCCACGACGGTATCGCCATTTATTTGTAACATTACTCACATTTTGTAATTTGTCAGATGCTGTAAAATTATGGGAAAAATACAAAGAAAAATTTGCAGAAGACTTTCTTAGAAATATACCTAACAATGATGAAGGTACAACTAATCATAATTTCCGTGATCATGCCATAAATCAGTGCTTATTAGCTCTTCAGGATGACTTAACAGCAGTAGGCGGTAAATCACTTAGTGAATATGGTTTGCCAACACCAACCTCAGTCGGAGAGGTAACTAATAGGGAATATTCCGCAGAGATTGGTTACAATTTAATGGAACTGCTGACAACATTAGAAAACGGTATCCCAATGATGACTGCAGAACAACGTTCAGTTTATGACCGCGCGTGCAATAGTGTTCAAAATAATCTGGGAACAATATAGTTTTTAGATGCACCTGGAGGAACTGGAAAAACCTTTTTGACTAAATTAATATTGGCTCATGTTCGAAATCAGCGTAAAATTGCTCTTGCCGTAGCTTCATCAGGGATAGCTGCAACATTGCTACCAGGAGGTAAAACTGCTCACAGTATGTTTAAAATACCAATTGATTTAAATCGCACGGAAAGTCCAACCTGTAGTATTTCAAGAAATAGCGACAAAGCTAAGGTATTACGCGAGTGTAGTTTAATCATGTGGGATGAATGTACGATGGCCCATCGAAAAGGAGTAGAAGCGGTAGACAGAACTTTAAGGGATATAAGACAAAATGATCGACCAATGGGCGGTATCACGGTTTTATTTTATGGTAACAAACCTTACCGGTAATACCACGGGGAACCCGAGCTGATGAGGTTAGGGCTTGCCTGAAAAGCTCTTATTTATGGCGTGATATACAATCGGAGCATTTGACTATAAATATGCGAGTAAGAACTGGAGATAACCCGGATGATAGTCCATTTTCTGACTCATTATTAAAGGTTGGTGATCCACAACTACACCAAGGAAAACTTATTCTGACGCCTGAATTATGTTGTATAGTGCAATCTCAACCACTTCTTATATCGTCGGTTTACGGTGACGTAACAAATATATTAAATAGGGACAATTCTTGGCTATGCGAAAGATCTATTTTAACTCCTCGCAATGACCAGGCATCTGAGATCAATAACATAATACTGTCGAATATACAGGGGGAAAGCGAAGTTTATAGATCAATAAATAGAATGGTCGATGAACAAGACTTCCCTCTTATGAAATTTGTTTAAAAATTGGCATTCCGATTATTCTGCTCCGAAATTTAAGACCACCACAACTTTGCAATGGAACTCGACTAAAAGTAACCCAGTTGCAACAAAATATAATCGAGGCTCAAATTTTAACAGGTTGCGGTGCAGGAGAAACCGTCTTTATTCCCAGAATACCCCTAATACCAAATAATTTTCCATTCCAATTTAAAAGGACGCAATTCCCAGTTTCCCATCGGTGTGTTATGCAATGACAATTAACAAGGCTCAAGGGCAGACTTTTCGTGTTGCTGGAGTAGATCTCAGTGTCAGTTGTTTCTCGCATGGTCAGTTGTATGTTGCTCTTTCCCGTGTTAGCAGTTCTAAAAATCTTTATGTTCACGTGCCGGACGGGTCAACTTTCAATATAGTTTACCCGGAAGCTTTGCATTGAAGTATTTTCGTTCTATAGGTACCTTTACCTTACCTTTATAAGGCAGTGGTACTTATATTGCTACCAGAATTTGAACCTTAACACATTATAATAAAGTTTAAAACCAATAAATATTTTTAAGTTCTGTGTCTTATAAAGGGTGTGAACGTATTCTAAGCAATATTACCAATATAAATAATAATAAATATTACCAATACATTAACTTAATACACAAGGAGTTACACGCTGACGGAGTCGCGAGCACAGCTATCTATACTTTTCTGCCGGAAGTCACTATTCCACGCGGACGAAGTCGCGGGCAAAAGCTAGTTAATAATAATAATTTTGTTTTAAGTATTTCATTTATCGTGAGACATACTAAATTAACTAAAAATCACGGGTTACTCACGTCAATATACTCTGAAAAGCTCTACTAGTTTCGAACCACAGAGGGGTTCTTCCTCATGAGCAGAGTGCGCGGTCGCGGCGATGTCGCGCAGTCTACTAGCATCGTGATAGTATTTTTTTATTGGGACAAGACCGCCACTACCTCCCAAAACCGCTGCAGCCAGGATCTAGTCCAGGATCCAGTAGATCTATACAACCATAAAAACACCGTAACTCTGAAGTCCAGCGCGTCCCAGGGACATGGACAACTGTCTTGGTTCCCGCAACGAAGTGAATCAGAAGATATTATAAGAGGAGAAGACAAAAACCATAATTGTGTTGCATCCGTATTTAGTGAATATAAAATAAACTAAATGAGGCTTCATATTCCGTACTAAGAATGCTTTTTTAACAGCTACTATAGGGGTTGGGACAAGCCCGCCACAACCTCCCAAAACCGCTGCAACTCCTGTAAGCCAGGATCTACAGTAGATACAACCATGAAAACACCGGAACACTGAAGTCCGGCGCGTCCCAGGGACATGAGTAACTGTCTTGGTTCCCGCAACGAAGTGAATCAGAAGATATTATAAGAGGAGAAGAAGAAAAAAACTATGGTTTTCACTTCCCTCGGTGACTATAGGGGTTGTATAGTGTTGACATTGAATTATTATTGAGATTTTATTGGATTGAAATTGCATTGACATTGAGATTGGTTTCAAGAGTAACCACCCTGGATATTAAGGCTTTCAATCCTCCTCCAATTCCCAAATCATAAGAAAAATCATAACTCCTATAATGTCGGGAGTGTCCATGGGCAACGCCGATTGCTTACCATCAGGTGATTGGTCTGCTCGTTAACCAAATTGTCCCACAAAAAACAGCTCAAATTCTGAATTAATATTTCAATAAAATTTACAGCTGGAGGCATTTACCACGAGCAGAAAGGCGGTTTTGAACCAAACAGCGCTGGGGAACCGAGTCTGCTGGTACAAGGACAGTACCAATACACAGCTCCTGATGGCCAGGTGAGCATATCCTCATCACCTCATCGTGTTATTCCATAAAAGATACAGAAACTTATGTGTGCTGATCTGATTGCCAAGCACGAACAACTATCGCATTCGTAACTTAATAGTATCTTATATGAGCGAACTTAATATACAAATATAAAGTACCTATCTTTCTTTCTTTATTGAAACAAAGAGTTTCATTTTTCTTGTATAGAAGCACTATTTTTATGGATTGTCAGTATGCGTATGTGATCACCATGTTAGACCGTAAGATTTTTTTATTTTTTAGTAAGGTTTGTAATTAGTACCTATAATGCGTCAAGCGTGTCTTTGCATTGTTCTCACATATATGTACAGTATTGAAATATGTATCAGAGACATTGTAGAACATACTTTTTTAAAAAGAGTAACGAATGGAGTTTCTTGTTCGTTATTCTCCATTCGAATCTACATTTTGGAATGAGCACCTAGCTTCACTGACGGACTGACTGACAGACTATTTATTTATTTTGTATTATTTATTTATTATCTATTTATTTTGTATTTGTTGACGTTTCAAAAGTATCAAATTATGGTTTAATTGAAATAAATGCTTTGACTTTGCCGCGATCGGCGCTCTGATTGGCCGGTTCCAGTGAACCAACTAATCAGAACGCCGAACTCGCTCGATACTGTTACGATACGAATTACGAATGCGATAATATTCGTGCTTCTGGAACTGGTTCAGTACGGATATTTTTTTTATGAATCTACTTTTAATATTTGTCTATTTCTTAGATTGTTCAAATAAAAAAAAATCTCCGTTGTTTATTATAATTGTGTAGACGTACTTGCCTACTAATCAAATTCATCAAATGCCTCTTTGTCAATACAGGTGATCAACGTGCTGTACACAGCTGGAGAAAATGGGTTCGTAGCCCAGGGCGACCACATACCCACACCACCTCCGATACCAGCCGCAATACAGAGAGCTCTCGACTATTTAGCGACTAAACCGCCATCTACCGACTATTAAGATAAAGTTGTACACGTAATGTTAATGTTAAACATCGTTGTTGTAATAATGTAATACAACGGGCAACGGACGGGTCGGGCAAAGTATTATTGTGTTTTTTGGACATTCATAGTGATAGGTAACATTGAATACACCATGAAATTTATTTTGTACTAGCTTCTGCCAGTGACTTCGGACGCGCAATCCCGTTTTCTCCCGTTCCCGTAGGATTTACAGAATTTTTTATGTCTTGAGAACCTTCTCCTGACGATAACACGATGACGGTATGGCGTGACAATGGGAAACGGGTTTCATTTTTATATATGTAGGTATAGTTGTATATAGATTTAGGAAACTAAAAAATAAAGATGTAATTTTTTAGTACCTATAAAAACATATTCATAGATTTTCGGATATGAGACTCTACGTGTTAATTTGTAGGCACTATTCGCATCGCACGTGCCACCCGACGTGAAATACTTCTTCGAGAAAACCATGCCGTGATGTATTGATAACTAGCTTTTACCCGCGGCTTCGCGTCACATAAGGATAAAAAGTAGCCTATGTAACATATACCACTACACACAGCGCCATCTATACTAATATTTTTGTTTTCCCTCGGGAATATAAAATGTTTCCGAGATAAAAAGTACCCTATTATTCAATCCAGACTTCTAACTTTACGTCTGCAAAAATTCAAAGCAATCGGTTTAGTAGTTACGGCGTGAAAGCGGAACAAACAAACAAACAAACTCACTTTCCAATTTATAATATTAGTAAGGATGTACTATGAGTCCGTATGCGCTTTCGAAGTTTGCTTTTTGCAATGGTTCACCAGTTATTTTTTGTTTTAACCATTTTATTTCTTTGTAAAAGTATTGATTATTACAAAGACAGAACCATTTTACTTCGAGATGAAAACGATATAAATTTCATGATGTATGAGAGTGATGATATTGCTGTAAGTTACGCTCTTTCGGGGGTAACGGCTCGTACACAAAACTGCGATGCGATGCGAATTCGCAACGCAAATAATTACGATGCGAATTGTTGCGATGCGATTTCGTGCGACAAGGCGTCTCCCAGGGTGACCATTCCTTCGACGACCGTCAACCGTACTAAACGTATTTTAAATTGAAAACTAGGTCGTGACATGGATAGTAAAAAGAAGTGTGCACTTCTGTTATTGCTTAGGAGATACAAGAAAAAAAAAACAAAGAAGATTTTGTGAAGATAAGATGTTGATGCGCGATGCGAATCAATTCGCCAGTTCTTGCGATGCGTAGAGGGAGCTCGCACATTTTTGCGACGCGACGTCGCATCGCAGTTTTGTGTACGAGTCCTGAAATAGGGTGCAATTATGTACATATGGAAAAACTTAAATAATACTTTGCCTGATCTGAGAATAGAACCGACCTCAGGGCCGTTTCAGACTATGCTGGGGCTCTTGAGCACACAATAAGTCGGGGCACTTTTGGATTGGTTTTATTAACGTTGCACCGTACTAGGATTGTCTCGTGTGTCGTGGGTACGTTTACAAACATACAAGTTCACATACACATGACACCTAAGATAGGGTTGCCACCTTTTTTTTGGTATTTAAAGTACATTGACAATAATAGGTAAGAAAAACAGTACACAGTACAAAAATAAAGTAGAATTTATTCTTATTTAGTATTATATTTAAAAATACATTTTTATTGCTTTTTGCAGTTTGTATTAAATTAGTATCTTTACTAAACAATTGCATCTTTACTACAAATTGTCTAAGTGGCGCTGGCGAGTGGCGAAATCGATTCAACATAAATCTATAAATGTCGATATCGAATCGATAAGTTTACCGAAAAATACTTACGAATTTAATAGAAATGAAGTTTGCAAAAATAAATTATTTTCGTGTACATTATTATAGAGTACAATTACCTTATACAGTGAAACCTGGTTGAGTGAGACATCACGGGACCTGCAATGTCGTTTCACTTATAGAGGTATTCTACTTACCCAGTGTCTCAGATATACAGGTATAAATAAATATCTGTCTCATTTACAGAGGGTTTCATTAATAGAGGTGGGATTTGGGATTACGTGTGGAATTTGTGGGTAGAATAAGATTGAGTAAACAAACAATGTTATCTCAGTTACAGAGGTTTATGCATATAAAATTTATTCGCTGTCTCAGATATAGAGGTAACTGTTATGATATATCGAAAGAACAAATCCCAGATATACAGGTTTATCTCGTCCCACTAACAGAGACAATTCAGTGCCAAAGTGTGGGGACCTCAGCATGAGTTCCAGTTATGGAGGTTTCTCACTTATCCAGGTCCCACTTAACCAAGTTTCACTGTATAACGAACAATACTTTATTATAAAGTACGGGTGGCAACCCTACACCCAGACCCGAGACAACAATTTGTGGATCACACAAAGATTACCCTCTACACTTTGAGCGGCAAAAGGCTGTCGCGCGGTGTGTAGGTATCCGTCACAGAAATTGTCGGTCCTTCAGTGCCTTGAGCCAAACACCACTTTAGCGCTTGTCTACAGAGAGAGGAGAAATATATGTATGGGAATGACACTGACAAGTGTCAAAATTGACGTCAATTTTATTTAATTTGGTTTTTTATTCTACATGTAGACAAGGGTTATATGGCATTTGGCTACAGCTGCAGGGCTGACACGGTACTGACCATGCTTCTCTCGATGTTTACACATATATAAAATATTGTAAGTTTTCTATATATTGTATTCTATTTTCATACAAATATGGCGAGTCTATAAAAAGTACAAAAATGTATTAATAAGCTGTAATATAAGTTTAGGTTTTAAGTATAAAAAACTGGTTAAAACTCGCGGTTTTGCCGGCGTTGTAAATAGAAAACAGCACCATCTAGTGTCGTCAAAAGTAGGAAAACACACACTTGTAAAAAGCGCCATCTAGTGTCGTCAAATGTAAGAAACATGTTTATGTGAAATAAAATAATTTGTAAATATTTACATTGGTAGTTTTATTTATACTAAAATTACATAGACAGCAAAGTCATTTAGTATGTAGGTAAGGAAATAAAGATTGTTTCAGTACAGAGACAGTAACCATTGGTTGTCTAGAGCCGACTGAGTTACAAAAGATATGGCTTCGTTACAAAGCGTACAATTCGTTACAAAGTATAACAATAGCTACTGTCTTACCTACATACTAAATAACTGCCTGCCTGCCTCGTTGGCCGAGTAGTCGCAATAGCGACAGCCGGGCAAGGGGTCTCGGGTTCGATTTCCGGGTCGGGCAAAGTATTACTGGACTTAACCCTCTGTGGTTCGAAACTAGTAGAGCTTTCCTCAGTATATTCACGTGAGTAACCAGCGATTTTTAAAAGATTTAAATGTCCAAAACTCCAAATAATAAACTTTCAGATTTAGGATATTAGGTCAAAACAAGGTTCTGTTAGGTTTTAAGAAATAAAACTGTTTGCCATTCGATATTAAATTTTAATTTATTCGTATAAAAGATTATTTTTCATTGCTGCGATCAAAAGTTACAAATATATACAATATAAAAGTTATTATACAATTAACTTGCCTTGTTGATTGAGTGGCTGTAAGCGCTACTGTTATGTGAGAGATCACAGGTTCGGACTAATATATTCTTGAACCGACTTCAAAAATTAAGGCGGTTCGCAGTTTGACCTGTCTTTTCGTTAATAATTTTAGTTGTGACTGAATTATAATTTCGTAATTGTCTAGTATAGACATGGCGAACCATTTGCACGTGTGGCATTGATGGCACGGAACGCAATATTTTGGGCAAGAGAGTAAAGTCTGAACACAAAAACAATGATTATCAATCGGCAACGCCTTTGTGAGAATTGGGTACTTTCTTTAATCAAAAATAAATTATTTCGACTGTTCAATACAATAAAATATTAAAGAATAATCACACTTTCAGCAATTGATTTTCAGACTAACTAAATGTTTGACGCTAAAAAACGATCACAATACACAATCTCGTACAAAATTCATAGAGAACTGTCGTTTTTGACAGTTCGAAAAAAGTAGTGACTTTTAATAGTTGCCAAATACCCAATTGTCTTGTATTTCAGGTGTACTTGACTACAGTGACCATCATATAAACTTTATTGCTTGGTAATAAGTAGTATGAAAAGTAGAATTAATTTGAGTGCACATTGACGCCCTCAATATATATTTCTTCAAAGTAATTGGCACGTAAATGTGTAAAGGTTCGCCATCCTTGGTCCAGTATCCAACTAGACAAATTCGTAACTCTTTTATGAGATTATCTAGATCCAATAAAATAACACAGAGTATTTAGACACGTATTATTACGAATTCATAAACGACAGTAGCTTACTAGCACTCAAAAAAAAAATATACTTTTAATAACGTCATCATTCTCCTTGCTACAATATGTACATAAAATATACAAAATTTGGCATCAGTTCAAACACAGTCCATTAATAAAATGACAAAAATATAATGTAAAATAAACTATATGTTTGGGGAACAACAGACAACATAATATATAAAAAAATCTTAATTTAGCATTAAATGAACACATTACAAATAATTATAAACTGATAAAGCAGTCTATTATTATAACACCTGATGGTAAGCAATCAGCGCCACAGAGCCGTATTATTTATAAGGCTGCGTCTACATCTGGCGAATGCTCCACGAATGCGCAGCTCGCTGGCGGTTCGCGCGAGCATTTAACATTATTATTTATATGAACCTTGTATAAGTTGAGCACCCAACCATAGCCGTGACTGCACGCAGCTCGGGAGCGGCACATTAACGACGCATTCGCCAAATGTGGAGGCACACTTTTTTTTTTTTTTAAGGGGGGAAAATCATCGAATGACTTCAGTGAGTGTCAGACTCTTACTGACTAAAAACCACCCCGTTCCTTCTCCTGCACGTCGAGCCGGAGCCCCGGTTACCCGTTAGGTTCTCCGCGACTCCGAATCGGCATCGGCCGTATTGGGCCCCATCTGTGGTGGTCTGATGGCTCTTTGAGGCGCGCGCGGAACGCTCGGCGCCGTACGCTCGGGTCTGTTTCTGGTCGGACGGGGAGCCACCCATGCTCTATGTCCTCCGGCCCGCGCTGACGGTGGCCGGAGATCGTCTCGCGATCCCCGACGCCCGGTGTGTCCTTCGCGATGGCTGGGTTGCGAGGAGGCAGCGCTTCGCTGCCTCACGCGTCCCGCCTCCTCCTTAGCTAGCATGACTGCTTCGCAAAAGGAGGAGACGGCATCCCAGTCCCCCTCGCTCCGCATCATGGCCTGCACTAGGCCCGGACGCGAGAGGTCGCCATCGCCGATCACTTCCCTGAGGACACGGCGGTGCTCAGCCCACGAAGGGCATTCTCCCACCGTGTGTTCCACCGTGTCCTCAGGGCGGTCCTCGCAGTGATGACACCCGGGCGTTTCCTCCCGCCCCATCAGACACAGGTACCTCCCGAAACTTCCATGTCCGGTGAGGACCTGCGTCAGGCGGTAGGTGAGGACGCCGTAGCGTCTCTCAAGCCACTCCTCAAAGAGGGGACTTACCGCTGCGATGGCAGGGAGCCCATGGAGGCACCCTAAGGCGCTTTAGACAAGTGCCGGGCGCCAGTTTACAGAGGGGCGCCGCGCGCGTGTACAACTGTACATAGAGTGACGGCGGCGACAAAAACAAATGAAGGGCGCCAATGACGTGCTTGTCTAGGCCGCTTTCTAGGTTTAATCCGCAGCTGGCACTGCATATGGACAACCACAATACCAAAGGTAAGTGTATTAGCGGTCTTTTTGGTACGGTATTCAGCAAAAAGCAGCAGCATGCGCGGTGTAACACTGACTTTGTGCCGACCACGAAATCGAACCCATTACCCACGGCACTGGCAAACGAACCGTGCGTTTTAACATTATTGGAAGCAAACTCAGTTTCTAGCAGAGAGCGCCGTGAGCTCTTAATGCAAGTAACAACACCTTGTCTGTTGTTGTCTGGACTTTAAAAGAAACGGACCTCTGAGTTTGTTTCGGCATTTCTTCTCAGAGTAGTCAGTTAGGAAATGTCGACCTCATCGTTCGCTTGATAAAATTGACGTGTAAAAGTGCTGCCTTGTAGCCTATTTGCAGAAATAAATTCACTTGTTTCACCAACGCAAGGGCCGACGCTAGCCAGGCTGCGCGACATCGCCGCGACCGCGCACGCTGCTCATGAGGAAGAACCTCACTGTGGCTCGAAACTATTAGAGCTTTTCTCAGTATATTCACATGAGTAACCTGACGATAGTTATTATAAATAGTAAATTAAAAGTCGGACTATAGACGTTCAGTTTCATGTTTTGTTTAACATAACCTTAATAAATATAAATTCATCGATCTTAGAGGTATAATAATTATAAAAGATAATCTTATAAACGTAAGTAGCCAATCAAGTTATTCAATATCCAGGTAAGAAAACAAAGATAGAGTGAGTACAGAGACAGTAGCTATTATTATACTAAATTATATGCTTTGTAACGACGCCACATCTTTTGTAACTCAGTCGGCTCTAGACAACAAATGATTTACTGTATCTGAGGCCTTAGTACGAGTTTCTTTTTCGTTTAAAGTAATCGAAACGAGACGGCGCTCTGTGCTCTGATTGGTTGGTTCATTAGAGCCGGCCAATCAGAGGCCTTAGTACGAGTTTCATTTACGTTTAAAGTATTCGGCACTCTGATTGGCCGGCGCCAATGAACCAACCAATCAGAGCGCCGAACGCGAACTCGTTACGATTACTTTAAACGTAAAACAAACTCGTACTAAGGCCTCAGAGTGCCAAACGCGTACTCGTTTCGAATACTCTCAACGTAAATGAAACTCATACTAAGACTTCTGTACTGAATCAATCTTTATTGCCTTACCTGCCTACTAAATGACTTGGCTAACTGAAAATAAATAAATATAATTTTTTATTCTTGACTTTTTTCATGAAATGGCACAATTTATTGCTGAAATACAAATGTATTTTGATTCTTTTACGTATGTAACTTATATAAACTGCTATATATTATATTAGCTGAAGATTTTACAGGTGTTTATGAGAGTATTTAGTAAAAAACGATATTTTTTATTTATTGGCCCTTAAAATAGCTTCAAACTAGTTGATTAAGCTATACCACTTATGCAGAAAAAAGTTTATTCAAAACACTCGTTTATCTAACACTTTAAAAACCTTCTGCTAATACATTATATAACATTTACAAAAAACAAAAAATGTTCAACAAAAATATTTCAATACAAACTAACGCCATCTATTGACGTTACCTATCAAACTTCTCTTCACCGTTCAGTGGTACCACGGTGTCATTGTAGATGGCGTTACTGCGTTCCTGTAGCATCTTTTGCTCTTCAGGAGTAGCTTCTAATGCTTTAAGAGCTGAAAAATAAAAATAAATAAAAAAATCAATTACAACTGTGTCTTTATTTAGATTTCATTTATAAAATCTACCAAGTTTACCATCCGGTATCCGGCCGGATAGTAAACAACGGCCGGATAAGCCGGATACCGGGTAGTAACCGAATATTCGGTGCATCTCTAATGTTTATACCTGCTCTCTCGTCGCTACTCGATACAACAGCGAATAGGACCGCGTGGATGGCTGATCCTATGATGGCAGTGACCGCGAGTACCCTGAAAGAGGTCCGGCCTCCTAGCCAACTGTACAGTTGACCTCCCACTAAGGACCCTATTGCAAAACCTGGAAAAACAATATAAAATTTAATATCGAGTCATCTCTGTGGCGTTGCCGAGTATCATAAAGTGCAACTTCTATGGATTGTAGTTCGATTTTCTGATTGGTTATGGTATTATTACGAATGCCCAATTACCCCCCCCCCTTCCCTTTCCCCAATTCTTGAATCCCCAACAATCCTCAAATTCCTAATCCCAAGAGGCCGGTAACGCAAATGTAACGCCTCTGGTATTCCAGGTGTCCATGGGCGACGTCGATTGCTTACCATCAGGTGATACGTTTGCTTGTTTATCCGGAAAACGAGCAGACGGATCCCATAAAAAAATATATTGTCGATTTTCTGGATTCCGCGAAGCCTTTTCTTATGGGGCAAGCCCGCCACAACCTCCCAAAATCGATCTACAGTAGATACAACCATGCAAACACCGGAACACTGAAGTCCAACGTCCCAGGGACATGAACAACTGTCTTAGTTCCCGCAACGAAATCAATCAGAAGATATTATAGGAGGAGAAGAAATAAATAATAGTTTCCACTGCCCTCGGTGAATTACTGCAGGAGACAGAATGACTTAATCCTAAAGGCACAAAAAGAGACTGTACAACTGGGAGTGTTCTATGCAGGAACCGTAAATGAGACTAAGTGTTTTCTTTGACTAGTTTCAAGTCATGGTATAGGCTCATATCTTTGAGCAGCATTCCGCGACCACGCGGCGACTGTCGCGCTGCCACTGCTTTAAAATGAGTCGAGTTCCTCGTCGAATAATTATGTCAGAAAGCCGAAGAACGTCACCACGGATGGGGGGCCCAATCACCACGGATGGAGCCCAATACTCCCAATAGGACTGATGCCCGATACGGAGCCGTAGAAGGCCTAACGGGTTGCCGGGGCTCCGGCTCGAAGTGCAGGAGAAGGAACGGGGTGGTTTTTAGTCAGTAAGAGTCTGACACTCCCTCCCGCCTCACCCAGGCGGGAGCAGTCATTCGATGATTACTCCCCACAAAAAAATAATAATAATAAGCCGAAAAACATAACAATTTAGAATTACATTGTTTTTTTATACTAACTATAGTGATACATACTAAATTAACTAAAAATCGCGGGCTACTCACGTGAATATACTGAGAAAAGTCCAGTGAGCAGCGCGACGTCGCCGCGACCGCGCACGCTGCTCATGAGGAAGAAACCCTCTGTGGTTCGAAACTAGAAGAGCTTTTCTCAGTATATTCACGTGGGTAACCCGCGATTTTTAGTTAATTAAGAATTATATTGTTACTTACCGACTCCATCGTCCATCCCAGCCACGATTCCTTGAACAGTAGCTGAATATCCTTCAGGAGCCACATGAGCCGCATACCCAACTATAGTAGAGTAGCATAGCGCGTACGTGGGACCTTGTAGTATACCCTGTAATTATCAATATATATATACATTAAGGTGGATGCCTAGATAGACCTCGCCGTACATTTTTCAGGTGTGGAAATCTCCGTAAATAAACAGTTTCTGCAGAATAAAAGAAACTATAATGAGACTTTATAATGTATTATGGTCGCGTATGGCCCAAATTTTATATAAAAAAAACAATATTTCTAGGAGAATTAGACCGAATAAAAACGATATAATAATAAAAATCTTTATATGTGTGAATGACCTGAATCGCGCCATCTGATAGAAATTTATAGAACCACCGTGTTTTATAGCCTATAGCCATCCTCGATAAATGCGCTATCCAACACAAAAAGAATTATTCAAATCAGACTTGTAGTTACGGAGATTAGCGCGTTCAAACAAACAAACAAAAAAACAAACTCTTCCGCTTTATATAATAGTATAAGATATAAGATTTCGTCAAGGGGTACGGTAGACTCGATCGAAACATTACCTGAATAACAAAACATAAAAAATATCGATTTCGAGTCGACAACATACGTATATCAGCAAAATTCGGATTACGGAGATTATTTCGTTTTATTAATTCATTTTAATGAGACTGACAGACAAACCGCAGTCGCCATCTTGAGTAGACAATAAATGTTCCGTTTCATACTAGCTCTCAAATACGCCTCGCCAATCAACACGTTGTCGCATCAAAAAAGTATAAATTAACAAGAAATATGAATAATTTCACGTGAACGAAGTCGCAGGTAACAGCTAGTACATAGTATAAAACAAAGTCGCTATCCGCCGTCTGTCTGTCCGTATGTATGCTTAGATATTTAAAACTACGCAACGGATTTTGATGCGGTTTTTTTTATAGATAGAGTGATTCTTAAGGAAGGTTTATAATATGTATTGAAGATTGCATCTATATATATATATATAAATGAATACCTCGTTGGCGGAGTGGTCGCAAGTGCGACTGCCGGGCAAGTGGTCTCGGGTTCGATTCCCGTTTCGGCCAAAGTATTACTAAGTTTTTTATAAATTCTCAGTAGTAGCACGGAGTCTGGAATCGTGCCCGGTATATAGCAATAGGCTCACCCCCTATTACATGGGACTCATACCATAAATAGTGAAAAGTGGGTGTTACATTGGCATTAAGTGCCGTAATGTGTGTCTGCCTACTCCTTCGGGGATGAAAGACACGATGTTATGTTACTATGTGAACTTACCTCAACAAATACAAGATGCCAAGGATTCTGTATGAGTGATATACATATCATTCTGATCCCGTAACACAGCAGAGAGACTGTTAAAGTTGTACCGTATCCAAAACGCTCTATTATTTTACCTGAAATTATAAGAAACACTAACTCGTATACAATTAAACTTTTATATAATAATATACTCCATCCAATTTTATGAAATGCATGCATGAAGTAAGTAGGGTGTTCCTTGTCTATGGTCCACAGATAATGTTAGATATTAAGTATTCTATGATTTCAGTAAAATAATAAGTCTGTGGACCATGGACAAAACTTCACTTCATTTTATTTTTTAGCTTTTATTTTATTTTATTTTTATTTTTGGTTATGTTATGTGTGTTTTGCGCAAAAATAAATGGTTTTTCTTTCTTCTTCTTCTTCGAGTACCGTCATTATAGACACAATTAAAGAACAATAGGTTGCGGTCACCGGTGTCCTCGCGGTGTTTGACAGTTTAAGACAATGTGGGAGAGCCATGCTTCGACACGAATGGGTCGGCTCGACCGGATCACTCCGGTCTAAGGTATACGACACCCGCGGGAAGAGTAGGTGATGACAAATGTATTCTAGTCTCAGTCAAAAGGTTCAAGTTTATCAGAGAGCGCTGCTGCCCGGTCTCTGTCAAATGTGTAGTCCCTTAGTCGGGGATGGGGCCCAATAGGGCTGATGCCGATTCGGAGTCGCGGAGAACCTAACGGGTTACCGGGGCTCCGACTCGACGTGCAGGAGAAGGAACGGGGTGGTTTTTAGTCAGTAAGAGTCTGACACTCCCTCCCTCCTCACCCAGGCGGGAGCAGTCATTCGATGGATTTCCCCCCTTAAAAAAAGCCTCTTAGTCGGGTAAACGATACCCGCGGGAAGAGTAGGAATGGTGGCAAAATGTATTCTACTCTAACGTCATCATAAAGGATAGAAAATCTTCTAAACTTACCGGAGAAGAAGAAAAACAGCAGTTCTCCTATTAAAGATTCGGCTGCGACCACAACGCCCTCTATCAGTTTGATCTTACCAGTGTGACCTGTCTGTTCCGCTAGCTCTTCTAAAAACCTGAAATAACACATACACTTAACATCGCGCCTTTTATCCCCGAAGGGGTAGGCAGAGGTGCACATTATGCCACTGTACAATGTACCACCCAATTTTCACTGTATATGTTACGAGTCCCATGTAATAGGGGGTGAGCCTATTGCCACATACCGGGTACAATTCCAGGCTGCGTGCTACTACTGAGATTTTTTGAAAAAACCCAGTATTACTTTGCCCGACCCGGGAATCGAACCCGAGACCCCTTGCCCGGCAGTCGCACTTGCGACCACTCGGCCAACGAGGCAGTCCACCTGAAATATATGATTAATAATTCATTTTAAGCATATGACAGTCCACTGCTTGACTTCCGATCTTGGTGAACTCGTCACCATCATCAACAGCCTATCAGTCTAGTGGCCACTCCTGACCATAGGCCTCTTCTTACACGGAGGTTTGAGCATTAATCACCACGCTTGCTCAATGCGGGTTGGCGATTTCAAACTTATAATTAGAAATTATAAGCCCAGGTTTCTTCACGACGTTTCCCTTCACTGTTTGTCTCGCGCCGTGAGAAGCGATTGCTCAATTGCCTATTGTTTTTTTTTTTCAAAACGTTGCCCCACATTAGGATTTTCTCCTGTGTCGTGGGTGCGTTTACAAACATACCAAGTTCACATACATATGACACACAGACACGGAACAACAATTTGCGGATCACACAAAGAGTTGTTCCATGCGGGAATCGAACCCGCGGCACGTTGCACGGCAGCCGGTTGCCCAGCCATTGCGCCAACCGTGCAGTCAAACCTATAGACGGGCGGTCGTGACGGCATCGCCAAATGATTAAGGGCGCCTGTGAGGTTCCTGCCTAAGGCGCTCTATAAGTTTAACCCACCTCTGTTATGTGTTATATATCTAATAGAGGTATATAAAATTCTCGTGTCACAGTTTTCGTTGCCATACTCCTCCGAAACGGCTTGACCGATTTTGATGAAATGTTTTTGTGCTTATCCGGTATCTATGAGAATCGGCCAACATCTATTTTTCATCCCCCTAAATGTTATGGGTAGTCCACCCCTAAATTCTTTATTTTATTTTTTAGACAAAATTTTTAATGTCTATTTTATTATGATATAACATACAAAAATACATACAATCCTCAATTTTCACCCTTCTACGACCAACCCTTATTTCTTAATAACCATTTTAGCAATTATTTATATGGCAAAACAACGTTTGCCGGGTCAGCTAGTATTGTAATAGGAATCTTACCAAAACATATAATAAATGATGAAACTGTCAAATGTTCCCGCTACAACCGCAAATATTATGAAAACTATGACTTTGGGTATTTTCAGGACATCGCGCAACGCCTTGCCAGAGTCTTCAGGGCTTGATAGAGAGGGTAACTGGAATATCAACGTCAAAAATCAATATTAAAGTGAAATATAGTCTGTTACTCAATATCCTTTTTTATTCTTCTTTAAAAAAACGTTGCCCACGCTAGGATTGTCTCCTGTGTCGTGGGTGCGTTTACAAACATACAAGTTCACATACACATCACACCCAGACCCGAAACAACAATTTGTGGATCACACAAAGAATTGCTCCGTGCGGGACGCGCGGACTCGCGGAGCTCGCTTGCCTCATTGCGGATTCACGATTTCAAACTTATAGAGATTATAAGCCCAGGTTTCCTCACAATGTTTTCCTTCACCGTTTGTCAGTGGTGTCTAAATAATCTTATAAAGTACATGTAACTCGGAAATAGTCACATTGGTACTTGACGTTGGTAGGTTTCGGCCCCGCGCCCTCATGCATGAGAAGTGGGCGTCTTAACCTCTGGGCCACTATGACGACATAAAAAGTAACGACCATAAATACAAAGATAGTAAGATGTCGCGGAGAACCTAACGGGTAACCGGGGCTCCGGCTCGACGTGCAGGAGAAGGAATGGGGTGGTTTTTAGTCAGTAAGAATCTGACATTCCCTCCCGCCTCACCCAGGCGGGAGCAGTCATTCAATGATACGCCCCGCTTAAAAAAAAAATAGATAGTAAGATTTTACTTACAGTTAGAGCTCGACAGCTGTATAAATCTATGGCGGTCGCTATTAAAGCCACCACGAATGCTGGAGTGAAGTCCTTGTACTCCTTGCCACCAGATACACTGTCAATCAACCACCCACCCAATAATGCTGTCAAACCATACCCCGCGGTACCCCAAGCTCTTTGGGCCCCGTATTTCGAGCCTCGATCCGGCCCTGGAAAAAAATGTTTGAAATAAATTTTTGAAGGGGCACATTCTAGGCTTTATTATTGACTGACTGATTGATCGTAGCCTAATAATAGTAATATGGTAGTATAATAGTAAAAGTAGATAATAAAGCCTAGAATCAATAATATAGCCTATTCAATCATCGGCAGAAGTAAGTGCAACTAATAGGTAAAAGTCTCAGGTTCAATTCAAGAGTAGGGCAATGTGTTATTAGGGTTTTATTCAGTTTATCAATTGTCTCGTTAGCCGGGTGGTCACAAGTGCGACTGCCGGGCAAGGAGGCTCGGGTTCGATTCCCGGGTCGGGCAAAGTGTTACTGGATTTTCTTTTTAAATCTCACGGAGTCTGGAATTGTGCCCGGTATATGGCAATAGGCTCACCCCCTATTACATGGGACTCATAACATAAACAGCGAAAAGTGGGTGTTACATTGTACAGTGGCAGTAAATGCCGTAATGTGCACCTCTGCGCAAACGCAGTAACAATGATGACTGCCTAGTTGGTAGAGTGGTCGCAAGTACAATTGCCAATTAAGGGGTCTAAGATTCGAGTCAAGGGTCGGGTAAAGTGTTTTTACGGTTTTTTCAGTTTATCGAATTCAGCAACAGCAAACCGGTGAAGGTCTTTGGTTCAATTCCAGGATCGGGAAAATTGTCATTGGAGATTTTCTGTTTTTGATACACAGTAGTAGCACGGAGATGGGAATTGTTACCGGTGTGACCCCCTATTACATGGGACTCATAACAAAACTATGGAAAAGTGATATTAAATAACTTCGGATATTAAAAGGTGTGATACTTACCAAGAACATCGAAGCACACAGCATCACCAATACAATTGGCTACATTGAACGCAACGGTACCAACACACATTAAAATAACGAACGCCCAGAATGCAGCAGTCATATAAAAATTATCATTTTTCTTCTCGTCACCACTTAAAGTGCTATTCACATTTAAATCTTCAACACTTCTAGTATTATTCCCTTCGATATCACTCTCATTCTCATAACAAAGTAAATTACAATTATCTTTCGGTAAACACATAACATCGCCATTTTGAATATCATCAAAATCCATAGACAAAACAGAGCAGGATGTATTAGAAACTACATCGTCTATATACACTGTGGTTACAAATGGCGTATCTGACAGGTAAACGTCAAAATTTCCCGCCAAAGTGCAGTTCCAATGACATTTGTATTTTTCTAACGAACTGTCGTTTGTGTTTCGTTTTAAATATATCGTGTCGTTTAGGCGATAGACGGATTCTAATAGTTTGGTGTCAGTCTTTGGTTCTGGCATAGGTAGAAACCAGAGGCAGCAGTATGATCCCGTCATTATTGTTATAAGTAGCATGAAGACTAGTTTTCTGTGTGCCTAAAAATGGAAAAAATATTATTATAACTTGGGCATAATGTCTATCGCTAGATAGATAACATTGACTAATGGAATTAGTACATTATTAACTGCACAGTTGGTGCGGTGGCTGGGCAACCCCAACCATACCTCTTTCGCTTCATCAACATCAAGCTCGTCGGTTAAGGGTCATTTTAATTTGGCCGTTCTTTAATATATCGCCAATAACTAGATAACTAATAGATTAAACTAGTCTGGCTAAAACCTATAATATAGACTTACCGGCCAGAAATCCACAATATAACCAAACAAAGGTTTCGCAGCTGCCCACAAGAGTGGTAGGACTGCTGTCACCATCCCCATGACTGAGGGAGACACTCCTAGCTGTCGTCCGAACACATTGATCTGTGGAAGTATCGGGCCCAGGGCTGTGGACAAGAGAACGTTCTAATTAGAACTAAAGATATGGCGATATCACCATTTTTGTTGGAAATATTTCTTTAGGCCGTATACCGTTACGTTTTACGTTTAAAGTAATCTGGTTGGTTTATTGGCGCCGGCCCATCAGAGTGCCGAACGCGTACTCGTTTGGAATACTTTATATATATATAGAATAGCCGGAGCCCCGGTAACCACTTAAGTTCTCCGCGGCTCCGTATCGGCATCAGACCTATTTGGCCCCATTGGTGGTCTGATGGCTCTTTGAGGCGCGCGCGGAAGACGACGCGCCGTACGCTCGGGTCTGTTTCTGGTCGGGCGGCGAGCCACCAATGCTCGCCGTCCGCAGGCCCGCGCTTACAGTGGCCGGAGATCGTCCGGCGATAATGACGCCCGGTATATTTACACGATAGAGTTGAAAACCCTAATAAACATAATTTTACAGAAATGACGGTAGATTGATCTGCTGTCTATGATACAACGAGTAAATATTTTTTTTTTTATGGAATAGGAGGCAAACGACATAATATCAACTAAAGCAGACATATTCCAAATAGCAATATGTGTTTGCTCTGCATTTTTCAGGTCACCTAACAAGCCAATCGCTGAAAAGTTCTAATAACGATGATAAACGCAATAGATTTCATTAGCCAGGTCTATTTATAGCAGCACATTGACTGCCTCGTTGGCCGAGTGGACTGCCTCGTTGGCCGAGTGGTCGCAAGTGCGACTGCCGGGCAAGGGGTCTCGGGTTCGAATCCCGGGTCGGGCAAAGTATTACTGGGTTTTAAAAATTCTCAGTAATAGCACGGAGTCTGGAAATGTGCCCGGTATATGGCAATAGGCTCACCCCCTATTACATGGGACTCGTAACATAAATAGTGAAAAGTGGGTGTTACATTGTACAGTGGCATTAAGTGCCGTAATGTGCACCTCTGCCTACCCCTTCGGGGATAAAAAGGCGTGATGTTATGTTATGTTATTGATTGTACGAATGCACATTGCACATTGGACAATGCCAATACATTGCGTTTCGACAGGGCCGTACTTAGAATGTCTGGGGCCCTCAATTAACACGTGTAGGTGGGCCCATCTGTGTGATTGTTATAATAAGGTTAGTTTAAGTACATGATCTACATTAATTGTCGTATTTTTGGGGGCCATAAACCTCTTATAATATAAAATAAATAGTATCTTGTGTAGATATACGTTCTGGCATACTACGAATTAATTACATAGGTCTATTTGAGTAATTACATTCGGTAATTAACCAAATTTGATTAGCGCTTTGACTAAGAGCAAGCTCTTCTACCTCTAGTTAAATAGTTAATTTATTTTGTCAGCAATTAATTTAGAGGTAGTTTGTTAGTAGCTGCGCGAAGTATGTATTTGTTTAATTCGTTTGTCTCTTAATTTATTTACTACCGAAAACTGACTATGTTATAACAAAAACAGACGTTTTATTAACGTACTTAATGTTTGTAATTATGCAAAAAAATATTAACAAAAGGAAAGATTGAATTGCAAATATAAATTGTTAGTAGAATAATTATTATAATGACCCTATTTAATTAAAATGCAAGCTGTTGCCCGCGACTTAGTCCGCGTGGAATATTTTTTATTTCTTTTTAATTTTCCTTTTCTAATTTTAGGGACTTTTATACCGCACACCGTATGTCAGTCCCATCGTAGCCTAAAGTGTATAAATCAACTAGAGATCAATGAATCAGAGCCATGAAGTACACAAAATAGTGTCTTTCCCTTGTTTGGCTGCATATTTGGCCAACATCTCAGCCTTCTCGTTCCCGTGTATTCCAATATGCGATATAACCTGCTGTTTCAAATTTCCTAAATAAAAGTAGCCTATGTTTCTTCTTCGTACATCAACTACCTGCCAATAAAAGTCTTGCAAAATCGGTTCTGCCATTCCAGAGATTAGCCAGTACAAAGAGACAGACAGAAAAAAAATTTTATTTCTGTATGTGTATCGTATGTATATTCATATGCATGTAGTAAAAAGCGGTTATTTTAATATAACAAACAGACACTACAATTGGGTAGTTTCCAGGGTAAGAAAATTAAAAATCTAATTAGTTCGTCAGTTAGATAATGAAAAAATATTAGACACGTATTTTTTTATTTTATAGTATAAAGTTACAATACTTATATAAAATGGAGTTAAGTTTAGGAGTGGGAGGTAGTTACGTCACAACGTGCTACATTTTGTAGCACCCTGTGACGTCAAACGACATTTCAAATCATTGTATCGTCGAAAGCATTTAATATTATGAGAAAAGACAAAATACGTGTCTAATGTTTTAAAATAATCTACCAGACGGACATTACAATAAAATTGAGGAAACTACCTTATTATTTTATTAATTTGCATAGATGTAGTAGATTGCACTGCAAGACTAGGGCCCCCAAACTATCATGAACAGTTAGTTAGGACAGTTCCTCGAGTTGCACCCCAAATATTCATTTACTAAGTTCGTACCTGTATTTGAGTCATATCATACATGATTATTGAATTCAATTTATGTATTTTGCAGCGCATGTGTCGACGTTCTTATCTAAAGTATTTATTTATATTTTATATACTATATTAATATTATATATGCGAAAATACGTGTGCTTGTTTAAATTTCCGTCTTTCATTGCAAAATGGAGCGGCGAATTGACTTGTTTTTAAATGGAGATAGTTGAAGGGTGGTGAGCAACATCGGCTACTGTTTATCTCTTTCTGACCCCTCCACTTCCCTTAAACGGGGGAGGGGTAGACGTTTATATAGTGCACTAGCAAACCCGGCGAACTCCGTTTCACCACCAGATGGCTTCGTTTCATGTAATTATTTATTTCGTTTGGAGATTAAAAGATGTAGGTTTTTTTTTGTTTTATATTTTATAAGCCTCATGGAGCCCGAGACCTATCCAACGAATGCAAAACCGTGGAAATCGGTTCGTGCGTCAAAGTCAAAGTCAAAATCGTTTATTTCAATTAGGCCTGAATGGCACTTTTGAACGTCAACAAAAAAAAATTGAAAGTAAAGCTATTTGCTCATTCCAAGGCGTAGATTCCTATGAAGAAGAACGAGCAAGAAATTCTAGTTTTGCTGTTTGGATTGTGCGAGAACAATGTAACACTAAAATCCAGTCACAGTGATCAAAAAAGAAAATAACCTTAAGGACAATAATACAGTCTGGAGCTGACCAGTCCCAGTTGACGGCGCCCGTTTACGAATATGACACGTACACCAGCACCGCCCAACTCAACCATCGGAATCGAGCGATCCACTGCACGCGCCACCGCCAATGAGACCTTGCGTTGCGTGCGTTCTGGAGTTATAGCGTCAGGAAGGAAAACTCGACTTATTTTTATATAGTAAGATTTCGTAAAGTTCAAGGTCAAGTTAAAAATTGGTATGCTAACTATTAATGACTAACAAATAATTTTCTTTTTGTAAATCTGCGACCAACATTTTAAAATAGCGCGAATAAAGCCGCGGGTAAAAGACTAGTGTACTATAATTATGTTACAATTATACCCAAGCTTACGATTGTTTATTTATACTCATTTATTTTAATTGCCTCAACGTTTAAGTGATTACTAATGCCACTCGTGTATAAACGAATAGTGACATTGATATAGTATGACGTGTTATATTCTCCAAAGGACAAAAACACACACATACATATTTTCACCAATTATAGATAATTGGTTCATTATAGTGACCCCATGCAGTAATGAATGAGGGCTGACTAAAGGGTCTCAAGATTCTTGAGTCGGGAACATTTTCAGGTACTTTGACTTACGACATTATCAGAGATCCCACTTTCATCCCTGAGTCGTTGTCTTTTTGCAGCGCTGTTTTTAAGCGTGGAAGAGCCATGCTTCGGCACGAATGGGCCGGCTTGACCGGAGATACCACGGCCTCACAAAAAACCGACGTGAAAGAACGCTTGCGTTGTGTTTCCTCGTGTGAGTGGTTACCGGAGACCCAACTACACTACCCAATCTCGTCAATCCCTGAATCCCAAACATCCTCAAATTCGTAATCCCTAAAAGGCCGGTAACGCACTTGAAACACGTCTAGTGTCCAGGTGTCCATGGGCGACGCTGATTGCTTACTATAAGGTATCCGTCAGCTCGTTTACCGGCTTATTCTATAAAAAAAAAGCGCTGAGAATTGAAGCCACTAGTTCAATTGAGCAGTTTGACTTGTTTTTTTAACTCGGTTCTCCAAGTGTTGAATCTGTTTATTGTAAACAGATTATAATTACAGTTACTTAACTTGTTAGTGGTTAGTGTTTAACTAAAAGTGGTTTTACCGGTTAGTTGGTCTACAATATAATATATGGTGTAACCAGAACACTCCAGAAAAACGTTGACAAAAAAATATTCTTTACACTATTAATCGTTTTTGTTTAATTAATACTAGCGACCCGCCCCGGTTACGCACGGCTGCAACATGCATGTATTATACATATAACCCTTCGTAAGAATCACTATATACAGTGAAACTTGGTTAAGTGGGACCTGGATAAGTGAGAAACCTCCATAACTGGAACTCATGCTGAGGTCCCAACACTTTGGCACTGAATTACCTCTGTTAGTGGGACAAGGTAAACCTCTATATCTGGGATTTATTCTTTCGATTTATCATCATAGTTTCCTCTATAACTGAGACAGCGAATAAATTTTATATGCATAAACCTCTGTAACTGAGATAACATTGTTTGTTTACTCATTCTTATTCTACCCACAAATTCCACACGTAATTCCAAGTCCACCTCTATTAACCGAACCTTCTGTAAATGAGACAGATATTTATTTATACCTGTATATCTGAGACACTGGGTAAGTGGAATACCTCTTTAAGTGAAACGACATTGCAGGTTCCTTGATGTCTCACTTAACCAGGTTTCACTGTATATATTAAAGAAAACCGCATCAAAATCCGTTGCGTAGTTTTAAAGATCTAAGCATACATAGGGACAGACAGACAGCGGATAGCGACTTTGTTTCATACTATGTAGTGATGTTTTTTTTTTTTTATGGGGTGAAAATCTTCGAATTACTGCTCCCGCCTGGGTGAGGCGGAAGGGAGTGTCAGACTCTTATTGACTAAAAACCACCCCGTTCCTTCTCCGGCACGTCGAGCCGGAGCCCCGGTTACCCGTTGATGTTTTGGGCTTAGTCACGTAACTGTTTGACGAGGAACTCGACTAGTTTCGAGCCATGCTAGAGGCATATTCATCGAGGTGGCGCTCCACAAGTCCGAGGCCATGTGTTTTCATGGCCGCGGGAACGCGCCACCTCCGGGTGGGTCCCAAATAACGGCGGGAGGAGTTACCATCGACGTCGAGACGACGATGAAGTACCTAGGACTCGTCCTCGACAGTCGGTGGAACTTCATAGAACACTTCCGACGTTTGGCCCCAAAGTTGGAGAGGACGGGGGCTGCGTTTAAACGCATCCTCCCCAACCTCGGGGGGCCAAACGCCTCCTGCCGGAGGTTATACGCCGGGGTCGTGCGGTCCATGGCCCTCTACGGCGCCCCTGTTTGGGCGCCAAACCTGTTGCGGCGTCCCGCTCGGACGCTGCTCATGGCACAGAGGGTCATGGCGATCCGAATGATCCGCGGATACCGCACGATCTCTGGGGAGTCGGCGAACCTCCTTGCCGGATTACCGCCGTGGGATCTGGAGGCGAAGGTGCTCGCGCGCGTGTACGGCATGCGCGCGGAGGCACGTCGCCGGGGCGAAACCCCGCTGCCGCGCCAAATAGGTGCGTGGCGGGATGAGCTCCGGCGCGATCTCATGGCGGAATGGCAGCAACGACTGTCGCAACCGAGGGCTGGGCTCGCTGCCATCGCAGCGGTAAGTCCCCTCTTTGAGGAGTGGCTTGAGAGACGCTACGGCGTCCTCACCTACCGCCTGACGCAGGTCCTCACCGGACATGGAAGTTTCGGGAGGTACCTGTGTCTGATGGGGCGGGAGGAAACGCCCGGGTGTCATCACTGCGAGGACCGCCCTGAGGACACGGTGGAACACACGGTGGGAGAATGCCCTTCGTGGGCTGAGCACCGCCGTGTCCTCAGGGAAGTGATCGGCAATGGCGACCTCTCGCGTCCGGGCCTAGTGCAGGCCATGATGCGGAGCGAGGGGGACTGGGATGCCGTCTCCTCCTTTTGCGAAGCAGTGATGCTAGCTAAGGAGGAGGCGGGACGCGTGAGGCAGCGAAGCGCTGCCTCCTCGCAACCCAGCCATCGCGAAGGACACACCGGGCGTCGGGGATCGCGAGACGATCTCCGGCCACCGTAAGCGCGGGCCTGCGGACGGCGAGCATGGGTGGCTCCCCGTCCGACCAGAAACAGACCCGAGCGTACGGCGCGTCGCGTTCCGCGCGCGCCTCAAAGAGCCATCAGACCACCACAGATGGGGCCCAATAGGGCCGATGCCGATTCGGAGTCGCGGAGAACCTAACGGGTAACCGGGGCTCCGGCTCGACGTGCAGGAGAAGGAACGGGGTGGTTTTTAGTCAGTAAGAGTCTGACACTCCCTCCCGCCTCACCCAGGCGGGGGCAGTCATTCGATGATTTTCCCCCCTTAAAAAAAAAAAAAAAAAAAAAAGAGGCATATTCATGAGCAGCATTCCGAGACCGTCGCGGCACGGTAATAATATCATACAGTATTCCAACTTCATACAAACGGACGAAACGTTAGCTATACCTACGCGACTCGACCGTGGCATGCATTCGGCATGATAACAGTCGCGACTGTGCCGCAGTGAAGAACGGGCTGTGTCGTTTTTTTAACATTCGAGTAGGTACATATTTAATATGGCGAGTAGGATATATTGTGCTGTTTTTGGTTGTATTTTTTTGCAAATATTTTCGGTCGCAAATTTATAAGCCCGATTTGTTTTCAAACATGTTTTTTTTTAATTAAGTCTACCAATCAAAAAGCAACCCGCATTTTTATTGAACATTTCCTATTCCATATACGAAGTATTTTATTTGTTTGTGTAAAAAAAGGTCAAATAAATAGAAACAGAAAGTAGGCAAATGTAACTAAAATACCTACTGGAGACGGGCAGCCCTAACGCACGTTTAGGTACCACGCAGCTGTAGGTATTTAACTTTGTCATGCGGCCGAGTTACAGAGAGATGCGAGATAATAGTACCGTGGTCGCGGCGTCATGTGTGAAACTAGTCGAGTCAAATAGTTATGTCAAAGCAGAAAATTTAATTTTTTTTTTAACGTTGCCCCGCACTAGGATTTTCTCCTGTGTCGTGGGTGCGTTTACAAACATACAAGTTCACATACACATGACACCCAGACCCGGAACAACAACTTGTGGATCACACAAAGTGTTATCCGTGCGGGAATCGAGCCCGCGACACGTTGCACCGCAGCCGGTTGCCCAGCCACCGCACCAACCGTGCAGTCAAATCAATTTAATAGTTAACTAGCGGCCCGTCCCGGCTTCGCACGGGGGGACTTAAGATTTTTTACATAGTTTTACGTTTTATTTATATTTATTCTGTTTATTATTTTTGAAATAGTAGGTAAGTACTTACCTAATAGGTATCTTTTGGATGAATTAATAGTCTTAAGGTAACCGATTGAACAATTCAAAATTTCAAAAGTTATCTAGAGTAAACTTTTATAAGGATTGAACCATTCATTAAAACGATTGTTATGGGTAAACTATAAAAGGTAGACATATGCTCTCGCGGACTTTTTTAAAAATAATGTTAAGATAAACAATTCATCTATAGAGCATTTTTGTATAACTTTAACTATATGCTCAGCGCACGCCACGGAAGGCCTCAGAAACGATACTTTTCCCCCGTTTTTAAAACATTTTTGGTTACTGCTCCACAACTATAGGACCTAGCGTGATATTATATAGCCTATGTTACTTCTGAATAATGCAGCCTTCTAATGGTGAAAAAATTATTGCAATCGGTCCAGTAGTTTTTGAGTTTATTCATTACAAACATACAAAAATACAAATCTTTCCTCTTTATAATATTAGTATAGATTTAGTATGTCTCATGTAAGTTATAATTATCAACTAGATCGGGATATAAAACAAAAATATTTTAGTAAAGCAATATCATTAATATCGCGAACTCTCGTCCGTTTGTCGACCGAGATTAAGATAGAGATTGCATTAATAAAACATAGCAAACTTGTTATTCTTCCAACGTAAGCTTTGAGCAGTTGATTACAACTAAAATACCATAAAAGAAACATTTCATTCCTTACTTTTATAAAATAATTAGCTACTTCCGCGCGATTACACACGCTCTGCTCAGCTCCTATTGGTCGTAGCGTGATGTTTTATAGCGTATAGCCATCCTCGATAAATGCGCTATCCAACACAAAAAGAATTATTCAAATCAGACTTGTAGTTACGGAGATTAGCGCGTTCAAACAAACAAACAAACTCTTCAGCTTTATACCTCTAATATCAGTATTTTTTTTATTTTTTTTTAAGGAGGGAAAATCATCGAATGACTGCTCCCGCCTGGGTGAGGCGGGAGGGAGTGTCAAACTCTTAGTGACTAAAAACCACCCCGTTCCTTCTCCTGCACGTCGAGCCGGAGCCCCGGTTACCCGTTAGGTTCTCCGCGACATAATATCAGTATAGTATACTCGTTTTTTATCATCACCTGTGTGCGTTTTCCGAAGCGTTCCATTTATACCCTGTATAATATTTTTTTATTTTTGTTAATATTTTTACACTAGCAAATTATTTATTAGACAACAGACCTAATTTTGCAGTAGCCTTTGTAGTGGAATATTCTAACGCTTCGGTTTCCAATGAACTATTCAAATAAACCCATTTTTACTATTTATGTTATGAGTCCCATGTAATAGGGGGTGAATAACAGATTCCAAGGTTGACCGATAAGGCGTCTCATAGAGTCATCAGACCACCACGGATGGTGTCCAATAGGACTGATGCCGATACGGAGCCGCAGAGGACTTAACTGGTTACCGTGGCTCCAGCTCGAAGTACAGGAGTAGGAACGGGGTGGTTTTTAGTCAGTAAGAGTCTGACATTCCCTCCCGCCTCACTCAGGCGGAAGAGGTCATTCGATGATTATCCCCCCTTAGAAAAGGTGACCGAGAAATTTTTGAAAACCTGTTAAATACTCTAACAACACTGCCTAATCCAGAATCAATCCTAAAACCCCTCGTTCGTTATTCACACTTGTAATTGCAACCATCAAACGGAATTTTCAATGGGGGGCTACCGTACATTTGCTGACCAGATGTAGGAAGACGTCTTTTGTAGGACGCATACATGACGCACAATAATGGGGCAATGGGTTACGCTAGCATCAGGTACCTATAATTGATTCCTATTGTTTTATTATAATTAAACTTTTATATATTATCCTCCTTAACCAATTTTATGAAATGCATGCAACTAGTCAATAGATATGAAGTAAGTAGGGTGTTCCTTGTCTATGGTCCACAGATAATATTAGATATTAAGTATTCTATGATTTCAGTAAAATAATAAGTCTGTGGACCATGGACAAGACTTCACTTCATTATAATTTTTTTAGCTTTTATTTTATTTTTATGTTTAATTATGTTATTTATTTATTTATTTATTAAGAGTTACCAACATTTGAATACACAACTACAGTAAGCATAATACAAGCAAGCAAAGAGGAATGAGCCTATGTGTAACAAACAATTACAGGTAACCACAACATTTACTGGTGCAAATATGTGTATATAAAAAAAAAGTTCTTAATTACTATTCTTAAATCTACCTCTAGTTCTAACACAAAATACTAAACCATATACATAATCCACTATCTGTGTAGATTGGATAATATGCATTTATGCACGCTGGAACGGAACCGACCAAGCGAGTCCAAGTGAACATCTGTGGAATCAGAGTATTTATTCAGGGCGTGACTCAGACGTGGTATGGGTGAGTTTGCACCAAGCACTGTTCTACGACGCGGTGGGTATAAAGGGGTTATCTGTTTACGAGGGTAACAAAAAGGAACTCTATAATTTACCTTGCTCAAGAGCTGTGGACAGTCTACACCATTGTTTAAAATCTTATACATAAAGATACAATCGGAGAGTTCTCTGCGATCAGATAAAGAGACCATCCTGAAATGTGACAGTTTGTTCAAGTAAGAAGATTTTTTGTCTATCTTGTTCTCCCTGCGTAACAAATGCCATAAGAACCTCTTCTGAATGCGTTCTAATCGAAGGGAATGTACCGCATAATGTGGTCTCCACACTACAATACAATAATCTAAGATACTTCGCACAAGACTATTATACAGCATGATTTTCAGCCCAACATCGCGAAAGACTTTAGAGTTTCTTATCACGAAACTCAACATCCGGAAAGATCTCCCCACAATGTTTTCCAGGTGAGGGAGGAAAGTCAACCTTTTATCAAACCAAACTCCGAGGTCCCTAATTTGGTCTACCGCCTGAATTCTGTCATCTCCTATGAAATAATCAAAGCCTATTATTTTGCTTTTTCTAGAAAACTTAACATGAAAACATTTTTTTCCGTTCAAATCCATACCATTACAATAGCACCATTCAGTCAATCTACAGAGATCGCTCTGAAGGAAAAGGATGCCATGCGCATCCTTTTCCGATTCTATTATCCTCCCCAACTTTAAGTCGTCAGCATACATAAAGCTCTCAGAGAATTGGAAACATGTCGGCAAATCATTTATAAACACGTTAAAAAGTATTGGACCCAGATGGGAACCCTGCGGCACCCCAGATGTAACTTTCTAATTGCTAGATCGGAAGCCATTGACAACGACAAAAGAAGAACGCTCTGCAAGATATGATTGCACCCATTCCAGCGAGGCACCCGCTAACCCGTATGTGCAAAGCTTCCGCACTAGCAACCGATGTGGGACGCGGTCGAAAGCCTTACTAAAGTCCGTATAAACCACATCGTATTGTTTGTTAGAGTCCATAGCTTCAGTCGCCATCTCAGTGAACGCGACTAGATTGGTACAGGTTGATCTTTTTTTAACAAATCCATGTTGGCTACTACTAATATACCTACTAAAGTGACTTTGAATGTAAGGGCACACCGGAGCTTCAAATATTTTTGCAAAGGTCGAGAGAATCGAGATTGGCCTGTAATTACTTACAACTGTCTTACTATTACATTTATGAATAGGTACAACCATAGCAACTTTCCATTCAGCTGGGAAGACTCCAGTCCTAAGGGACTCATTAAAAATTAACAGAAGTGGGCTTACCAAATATTTAGCACAGGTCGATATGAACACCGGGGGTATACCATCAGGTCCTGCACCCTTATTACAGTCCAAGTTCTTTAACCTAGTGAGAAGTGAATCATACTCTATAGCAGGGAATGTCATATTTAAACCGTAACTATGCATATTATTTAAAAACAGATTATTATTGTTGTCATGCGACACCACACCCCCAGCACTTTTGGTATGTGTATATACCGACGCAAAACAACGCGCAAACAATTCGCATATATTCGACCCGTTCGAAGTCGTTATCGTCCCATCAGTCATTGCTACAGGATACGAGCACGAACTACCCCGCCTAGCTTTGACATAAGACCAAAAGAACTTAGGATTATTTTTAATCTTTCTCTCCAAATCAACTATATAATTTCGATAGCATATATCTGCCACCTTCCCACAACGCCTACTTACCAGTTTTAGCTCTATCTCATCCATAGGATTTTTGTATTTTTTGTATCGATTTCTAAGTTTATATTTTTCTTTCAGCATTCCTATTAGATTCCTATCAAACCATACAGGGTAGCGAGTGCATCTCTTTCTGCACTTTGGTACGAACTTCTCAATTGCTGTACGAATATATTGATAAAAGACATCAAGCAACACATCGACACTATTCAAACCCTTGAATATTTCACTCCAATTTAGTTCAGCCAAAAACCTGTGAATCCGAACATAATCTGCTTTATAGTAGTTATATTTTGTGTTACCAGTGCTAAAAGAGAGCCCCTCCTCAAATTCATCAGGAATGTCTATTTCCAGAGGTGGATGCAATTTATCGATTGTACTCAAACCATTTGAACATTCCGTCACACAACAAGAAGGCAAATCACTAATCACCAAGTCAAGTATTCGCCTGGACTTGTTACAGATGCTATTATGCTGAGTCAGCTCATTCAAATTCATAAAATCAATTAAAGTTCGACTAACGGTAGGAATGATGTAAACACTAGAAGAATCACGTAGTCGGTCCCAGTCCACAAGCCCTTGATTAAAATCACCCACAATAACGGTACACATATCATCTATTTTATCAAAGATTTTATTACATTGATCCACAAAATGTTCCAATACAGATCGTTGCACTGGAGGTGGCAAATAAACAGCGCAGAGAGCCATTCGATGCCAGGCACCCCCCTTAACAATATCTATAGTTATCCATAAATCCTCACAATTACTATCCCATTTATAAATACGTTCACATTTTATTTTTTTAGACACTGCTATCAGTACGCCACCCCCATCCTTTGTATTATTAAAGTCACATTTCTCCCTATCCCTTCTATATACATTGTACCTGTCATCGAAAAGCTTACCACTCAGTACCTTATCATTAGGCCACGTCTCCGTAAGAATAACAATGTCATAACCCACACAACATAAGTTACGATAGAACTCGTGGGTTTTTGTTCGTAATCCGCGTGTGTTTTGTGTGTTTTGCGCAAGAATAAATGGTTTTTGTTTCTTCTTTCTTTCTTTCTTCTTTTGTTCTATCACTGCAGCTGTCAAATATTGAACGTCAAATGGCGTGACATTAGCTAATTCTCCATTGGACGAAGAACTATAGAACAGTAGCGCCATCTAGGTCAAAAATACGCTAGGCCCCATTTATAGTTAAGTTTAACTCTAACTGCCGTCCTAAGAGACAACAAACTATTTCTTAATAACATAACATAACATCATGCCTTTTACCCCCGAAGGGGTAGCCAGAGGTGCACACAGATGTAACACCCACTTTTCACTATTTATGTTATGTCTCTCATGTAATAGGGGGTGAGCCTATTGCCATATACCGGGCACAATCCAGACTCCGTGCTACTACTGCGATTTTTTTCATAAACCCAGTAATAGTTTGGCCGACCCGGTAATCGAGACCCCTTGCCCGGCAGTCGCACTTGCGACCACTCGGCCAATGAGGCAGCCCCATTCATAGTCTAACTGCCGTACTAAACTATTTCTTTATAAATACTTTGTTTTTTAAAACTCAGCTAACTCACTATGTAGATAACAAATCTTGAGCTAACATACTTCAAAAATTACGGCCATAATTCTAGCAAGCAATGACGAAACAACATATTGTAAAACATGTACCGTACGACTGAGGACTAAGCTTCATCTTAGTTTTACGATATTTTTACACCGACATTACCTTCAGCTTATGGCTAATTATTTCACAAGGCTATAGGAAAATCTTGAGATTTCCTCAACTATTTATAAGGCTAATTGTTCACGATGCGTCATTTGACGAACGCATGCAATCCAGCAGCTGTAGCCAAATGCCATTTAGCGCTAATCGTTAGAGCGTTAATCACCACGCTTGCTCAATGCGGGTTGGCGATTTCAAACTTATAATTAGAAATTATAAGTCCAGGTTTCCTCACGATGTTTTTCTTTCATCGTTTGTCAGTGGTGTCTCAATAATCTTAGAAAGTACATATAACTCGGAAAAAGTCACATTGGTACTTGCCGTTGGTAAGTTTCGAACCCGCACCCTCATGCATGAGAAGTGGGCGTCTTAAACCTCCGGGCCACCACGACGAACTTAATTTTAATATCAGCAAATTTTGAAGAAATATGTAGATATGCCGCCGTTTGACGCTAAAAAAACGTGACGTCACAATACCCAATCCCGTACAAAATTCATAGAAAACTGTCGTTTTTGACAGTTCGAAAGTATAGAGCTTGACTAGTCGGCATGTACTCAATTCATTGATCGAATAAAAAGACATATCTAGCAGCCAAGCAAACAACTTACATTTAAATTGCAGCCGTCTCAAGGAAGGTTGTAATATATAAAAATGAATCCCTTTTTCCCTTGGTCCCGGCATCACGCGTGAATGGCTGGACCGATTTCTCTGATTCTTATTTTGTTATATTTGTTATTATTAGGAGAAGGTTCTTAAGACAGAAAACATCCTGAAAATCCTACGGGAACGGGAGAAAACGGGACGCGTACGAAGTCGCGGGCAGAAGCTAGTTTGTGACAGATCTTTTGTCACACAACTGGCAGATAGGAACTAGTACGACACCAACCTAGTTGGGTAAGATCTGATGAAAGAGATATTATAGATATCAGCATTTATTATCGCTTAACAACAGAGCGGTATATTATCAGACCAATTAAGATTATTTTACCGTTATCAGACATGATAGTCTGTTGTAAACATTATCAGACTATGGAACCATTGCTTAGGTCTTATGCTAATAATATCAAGTGTGTACACAGCTATCTATTGTTCATTTTATAGTAGGAAAGATTTGCTAAAGTATCTCGTTAGTTTCAGAGCAGAGGCCTTAGGACGAGTTTGATTTACGTTTAAAGTATTCGAAACGAGTACGCGTTCGGCACTCGATTGGCCGGCGCCAATGAACCAACCAATCAGGGGGCTTAGTACGAGTTTCCATTACGTTTAAAATAATCGAAACGAAACCTTGTCCGGCGCTCTGATTGGTTGGTTTATTTGAACCGGCCAATCACAATGCCGAACGCGTACTCGTTACGATTACTTTAAACGTAAAACAAACTCGTAGTAAGGCCTCAGATAGCATTCAATAAATTAACTAAAATCGCGGGTTACTCAAATGAATATACTGAGAAAAGCTCTACTAGTTTCGAACCACAGATTAAGTGGTGTCTAACGATAGTTATTATAAAAACATAGCATTCAATAAGATACTTAACAATTACTTAGTAATTAGAATTAGATGTATCATATTTTGTTGTGCCAGCGACTATGCCTTTTTTGGGTTGCCATGTAATAAAAAATACCATATGTATTTTGTAATAACTATCGTGAGACATACTAAATTAACTAAAAATCGCGGGTTACTCACGTGAATATACTGAGAAAAGCTCTACTAGTTTCGGCTGTAGGCTGCGCGACATCGCCGCGACCGCGCAGGCTGCTCAAGAACCCCTCTGTGGTTCGAAACTAGTAGAGCTTTTCTCGGTATATTCACGTGAGTAACCCGCGATTTTTAGTTAACCCTATGTATTATTCCAGGCTATAGTCTACCTCATAGATATAATAACGAAGGTCTACCCCTGTTACAAATCTTAGTTCCGGTGTTTGCATGGTTGTACCTACTGTAGATCCTGGTGTACAGGAGTTGCAGCGGTTTCGTGTGGTTGTGGCGGGCTTGTTTGCCCAATAAAACCATTGCTACGTTATCAAAAACCACACAATATTGGTAAAAATATTCAAAACCATATACTATGTTACCTATTAAAGGCCACTACAGAAAGAACTTGCACGGTTCTCACACATAATCTTTTATACATATTGTCTGGACTTTAAAAGAGACAGACCTGCAATACTTTTGGGGCCCTTTCACTGACGGACTGACTGACAGACTATTGTTTATTTTGAAACCGAATCCTCAAATTTCTAATCCCCAAAAGACCGGTAACGCACTTATAACGCATCTGGTGTTTCGTGTGTCCATGGGCGATGCCGATTGCTTACCATCAGGTGATCCGTCTGCTCGTTTCCCAACCTCATCAACAGCCTATAAATGCCCACTGGTGAGCAAAGCCTCTTCTCACACGGAGAAGGTTTGAGCACTACTCACCACACTTGCTCAATACGGGTTTACGACTACAACTTATAATTAGAAATTATAAGCCTAGGTTTCTTCACGATGTTTTGCTTCACCGTTTATCAGTGGTGTCTAAACAATCTTAGAAAGTACATATAACTCGGAAAAAGTCACATTGGTACTTGCCGTTGGTAAGTTCTGAACTCGCACCATGCATGCATGAGAAGCAGGCGTCTTAAACCTCCGGGCCACCACGATATTATTTTCCGACCTATCTTATAGAGGTACTATTAAATAAAGCGGAAGAGTTTGTTTGTTTAAACGCGCTAATCTCCGTAACTACAAGTCTGATTTGAATAATTCTTTCTGTGTTGGATAGCGCATTTATCGAGGATGGCTATAGGCTATAAAACATCACGCTACGACCAACAGGAACTGAGCAGAGCGTGTGAAACCGCGCGGAAGTAGCTAGTACCATATAAAAGTTCTAGTATTATTTGACCTTAAAGTGTAAATTGGATGATTTAGACCCCTCGCGGTTGAGTGGCTCTTGAGTAAATTATTTGTATCCTACATCGGAAGCCGTATGACGTCAAAATCAAATCTAGGATAGTATTTTTAGACCTATTTAGGCCTATTAGTTAGTGTTTGCAGTTTAGATGGTTCAGGTTTATCAGAGAACGGTGCTGCCCGGTCTCTGTCATATGTGTGTCTTATACGCCGCGGAAGACTTAACGGGTTACCGGGGCTCCGGCTCGAAGGGCGGGAGAAGGAACGGGGTGGTTTTTAGTCAGTAAGAGTCTGACACTCCTTCTCGCCGCACCCAGGCGGGAGAAGTAATTCGATGATTCCCTCCCCTTTAAAAAAAATACGTGTCTAATATTTTTTCATTACCTAACTGACGGACTAATTAAATTTTTAATTTTCATACCCTGTCATTCATACGAAGCAAATCTTCTATAACGATCAGCTTCAGCCAACTAACGGATACTGTCTCTGTACTGAACTAATCTTTATTTCCCTACCTGGATACTAGAGGTAAATGACTCAGTTAACTTCGCAAACGTCTACATCTCAATTTTTTTTATGGAATAGGAGGCAAACGAGCAGACGGATCACCTGATGGTAAGCGATCAGCGCCGCCCATGGACACCTGCATCGCACGAGGAGACACAGGTGCGTTGTTGGCCTTTTTAAAAGGAATACGCTCTTTTCTTGAAGGTTTGAAGGTTGTATCGGTTCGGAAATACCGCCGACGACAGATCATTCCACAGTTTTGCTGTGCGAGGCAGGAAGCTACGTGAGAAGCGCACAGTTGTGGCCTGCCAACCATATACAGGGTGTCCAAGAACCCGGCGTCCAAATGGATTCCCACGATGCCCCAAGTTCTAACAGTACTCAGAAAAATATTTTAAAAAATCCACCCCATGTACTTACAGAATTATACTGATTTCAAAAAAAAAGGGGAAATGAACACCCTGTGACATACTTTTGAATGCTGTGACTGCTAATGCTGATAATTTCGATATTTCTTGGAGGTTTTGTAATCTAGGGTATTGCTGTGTCTAAATAGAATGTAAAAATAAAGTACTTATTGTACCATTTTAAAATAAAATATTATTTTAACTAAAGGTGATATGGAAAACTATTGAATTTCGCAACTTTGACCGACTGTAGTGTAAAAAAAATGTACCAAAATAGTATGGCAAGTGACGTCAAATTTTGACGCGTTTATTCCTCTTTTTAAAAAGGTATAATACTTACACATTAATTTGAAAAAAAAAATTTTTGATAATATTTTTACTCAACAACCCAATTTTTACGATGTCTTACAGAATTCTTAGAAAGAAAAATTTACGACGAATTGAATCTAACCTCTAAAGAATTACTATTGTATGCTCATAAAAATAACAACAGGCCTCTCAAAAAACAGGTTAGACCGTAAGGGGACGGTATGTGCATGCATCTTACCATAGTGATTCGTTATTACAACAGGAGGGAGCAAGACAGAAACTATCTTTGCGATTTGCTGGTTCTTCTTTATGGTACCCCATTATTCAGGTAAGAGTGAGGGAGAAAAAGGTATCCGAGCCGAGTCGCGTTTTGTGAAACAATCCTGCAAAAACATCGAGAAGACGAAAACTTTATCGACAAAATTTTGTGGTCAGATGAATCAACATTTAAGAAGGATGGCTACATGAACCTACACAACTTGCACGAGTGGCATGTGGAAAATCCGCACTTGATGCGAGAAGATAGATCCCAGTACCGGTTCAAAGTGAACATGTGGACCGGTATTCTCTGTGGGAATATTATTGGTCCATTTGAGATGCCCGAGAATTTGACTGGCGAATCATATTTAAATTTTCTTCAAAATGATTTGCCAAACTTACTAGAAGAGACCCCACCAGATATGTGGTTCCAACACGACGGCTGTCCAGCACATTTTCGCGTATCCGTTAGAGAGTTTTTGGACGAGCAATACCCGAACAGGTGGATTGGGCGATCAGGAACAATCCCGTGGCCAGCCCGCTCACCTGACTTAAATCAGCTGGATTTTTTTTTTCTGGGGAACTATGAAGGAGCTCGTTTATGCGAAGCCCATTAATGACATCGCTGACCTTCGTGAGAAGATAACACAAGCAGTGCAGGTGATACGTCAAAAAAGTTACTCGCGAAACATAAAGCGGTCCTTTTTAAGGAGAGTGAGAAATATTGCCGCGGGTGGTCAACATTTTGAACATTTATTGTAATAAAATATCTTTAAACTAACATTCTTTGCTTTTATTCTACTGGGAACCCATCTACCTGTGTGTATTTCCTTCTTGCTCACTCTTGGAACCGAAGTAAATAATAGTAGTAACATAACAGTTTCTAAGATAAGAAAGGGTCCGACAGTTACCGTTAGTAGGTAGGCACTTCGTAAAAATTGGGTTGTTGAGTAAAAATATTATCAAATTTTTTTTTTCAAATTAATGTGTAAGTATTATACCTTTTTAAAAAGAGGAATAAACGCGTCAAAATTTGACGTCACTTGCCATACTATTTTGGTACATTTTTTTTACACTACAGTCGGTCAAAGTTGCGAAATTCAATAGTTTTCCATATCACCTTTAGTTAAAATAATATTTTATTTTAAAATGGTACAATAAGTACTTTATTTTTACATTCTATTTAGACACAGCAATACCCTAGATTACAAAACCTCCAAGAAATATCGAAATTATCAGCATTAGCAGTCACAGCATTCAAAAGTATGTCACAGGGTGCTCATTTCCCCTTTTTTTTTGAAATCAGTATAATTCTGTAAGTACATGGGGTGGATTTTTTAAAATATTTTTCTGAGTACTGTTAGAACTTGGGGCATCGTGGGAATCCAGTTGGACGCCGGGTTCTTGGACACCCTGTATATGTTGGAGATGCATATTCTGTCTTGAGGGTCGTTGGCGAAAAGATGCGGCAGGTATCAGGTCAAAGAATTCCTCGGAGCCCTCCCCGTGATATAAGCGATAGAAAATGCACAACGAAGTCATAAAAAACCAGTATAAGCTGACCGTCCAATGTATCGAAAGACCAAACGAAGCGAGACCATGATAAATTGGTTATGTATTGCTTGAAGTGGAACCGTGTATATTCACTGGGGCACAGATTATATAATTGAAATTGATCATGACCCTGCGGGACTAAACTCGTCGCTGTGACATAAGTTTCCGATCTGTTTTTAATGACACAATGTGCCGTATACACACGGGAACGGGAGTTCGCGTTCCCTGTGATTAGGGTTGCCAACTTTTTTTATAAGAAATAGAGTATATACCTGATTTTAAAGGAGGTAAATATAGAGTAGGTACGGATTTACATAAAAGAGTACCTATAATTTATTTTGTGCTTTTAAAAAGGTTTTTTTCGTACTTTCTGCTACTATACCATCACGCTATTTATCCCCGAACGGGTAGGCAGAGGTGCATTACGGCACTTTATACTTGTGTATAATGTAACATCTTTTTTTCACTATTTATGTTATGAGTCCCATGTGGGGGTGAGCCTATTGCCATATACCGGACACAATTTCAGACTCCGTGCTACTACTGAGATTTATTTAAAAAACCCAGGAATACTTTGCTTGCAGTAAAAATTTGGTATATAGGCCTCGTGCAATTTAACCTACCTATCGAGCTATAGGCTAACCTATTATAATAATTAGACCTCGTTGGCCGAGTGGTCGCAAGTGCGACTGCCGGGCAAGGGGTCTGGGTTCAATTCCCGGGTCGGACAAAGTATTACTGGGGTTTTTTTTTAAATCTCAGTAGTATCACGAAGTCTGGAAATGTGACCATTACCAAAGCCCCCTGAACATCGAGCTCAGCGGCGTGGTATTAGAGTAATCTATGTCCAGAGTCGACGGAAACGGCCTGAGTGAGTGATAAAAATTACGTAAATCAACATAACAAATAAAAAAAACTTATTAGTAGTTTCGATCTTTTTTGCACCCTGTTCTTTTTGGGATAAGATTCAAAATAACTTTTATTTATCTTGTCCTTAGGGTCAGTCCACCTATTGCATCTGTTAAAAAACACAAAAATATTCAGGTATACGTTTTTTATATGACATTCCTTCCGCAACAGTTAAATCAATCAATTTTGAACTGTGATACAGTGACGTTAAGGAACAACAGAAGCGTATTTTAGAGTTGGTTTTAGTAATTTCTTTTTGAGTCTAATATCATTCTTATTACAGAGTTAAAACTTAAAATAGGTTGAACAATCTACAAGAAGGGCTAGTTGTCCTATCTAACAAGAAAATACTATTATTTGAATTTGTACTTTATTCATAGTACAATAAAGTAGATTTTAATTCGTATTTCAAAAGCACGCGCTATATTCCAAGATGGCGTTATTATCGTGAAACAGTCCCATACATTTTTTACACAAATGTTTTTGTGGCAATGACCCAATAGGGTATTACGCACTATGAAAAATAAAATCTAAATTTATGTTTTTATAGTTCATTTATGAAAAAACAAACGAAAATTATTAATTTCTATTCATAAAACTGCAAAATAAATTAAATATTTCAATTTGAAAATACAAGTTTTTTTATCTGTGCTTCGAATGTCAAAAACGCTGTACGCCATGTTTGCATTCGCTGTGACGTCACTGGACTTGTAAATAAACAACCTCGGTTTTTGTTGTACATGTCTAGTGTGTAATTTATTAGATTAACGAAGTTTCTCAGTTATTACTATCACGTTTCTTGATATTCTGCACCTATACTATATACCTATATTGACCATGGAAGACGGCTTTGTAAAAGCAGAAAGTACTAATCTTCCACGAATAAATACATTGATGGTGGCGAAATTCTTCGCTTGCAATCCCGACTTCTGTTCTGCGGAATTAAGAAATGTCAAAACATCTATGTAAGTATTAATATACCTACTACAAACTTTCCTTTAATAACAACAAAACTTTACGATTATGCTTTATTTTGCGATCATAGGTATTATAACCTAAAATTTCCTTTCAGATCTGGTAGAGAATCTTACGGAGATGACGCCGTTGGCTACGTGCAACTCAAGAGGGATCAAAATACTTGCATTGTCAAGTGCACTATATGCCCTGAACACAAAGTGCGCTCTAAACCATATGCAGTGAGTGTTGTTGTTAACGAAGCAGAAAAGAGTGTAACCAGTGTTCAGTGCCATGACTGCCCCGCATCCGAAGGTGGCTGCAAGCACGGTGTCGCATTTTTGATGTGGTTACATCGTCGAACTGAAGATCCATCATGTACTTCAGTGGAATGTTACTGGCGTAAATCAAATCTTGCTAAAGTAGGATCTTCTATAAAAGTACTCACAGCAAGTGAAATTTCCAAGACAAAAGTGAGGAACATCATCCCGGATAATAGTGTGTTAAAGGAATTTGTGCAAGTTTGTAAAAAAAGAAAAATTAAAACATGCCAGTTCTTGAGACATGAGCAGGACTTTAATCACAATGCAATTTTATCCCTTCACCACCTTATGATGAATAATGGGCATGAAAACTGTGACGATTTCCTGAAAAATATATCAATATTTTTCAATAAAAACAATATCTCAGCCATGGAAAAACAAACACGAGGCCAAGATAAAAGTAGCATGTGGCACGAACTAAGATATGGCAGGATCACAGCATCAAAATGCTATGAAGTTAGTCAATGTAAAACTGTGGATGGGACTTTGATAGCCATAATACTGGGTGCAAGAATTCCTGAAACTTCAGCCATATTGAGGGGAAAAAACTGGAAGATAAAGTTAGAAAAACAGTTGAAAAGATTATAGGAAATAAAATCGACATATGTGGTCTATACATTTCAGAGCAATTTCCAATGATTGCTGGCTCCCCAGACAGTATTAATGATAAGACCACATTTGAAATAAAATGCCCGTCAACAGAAAAAACCCATTTAAACTATATTGATAAGGATGGTGTAATTACAGCTCGATATTATGCACAAGTCCAGATACAAATGTATTGTGCCAATAGAAATAAATGTTATTTTTGTGTAGCAAGCAGTGATTTTGAAAAAAATAATGAAGTCTCTATAATAAACATTGATTACGATCATGATTATGTTACCGAGTTATTGGATAATGTAGTTTCTTTTTGGAAAAATAATATATTTCCAATTTAACATAAAAGTGTGATGTTGGATTCTTAAAAAAATCCATATGGGAGACCCTTTACAGGGATTCAACTTTATTTATTTATATGTTAAATGCTGTGTATGTTGTAATAAAAATAACCATGTTGATTCAAAAGTGTTTTATTTAACAAATTACCAATCTTGAAGTTAAAATTTGTCCATTTACATAAAAAAAATGTTACATACAAGATATTTAAGTACAAGTTTTGTCACATCTTGATCAGTGGCGTGCACAGGTTTTCGAGACAGGGTAGGCAACTAAATATCGTATGATTAAACCCCTCCCCCCCACGCCGGTCATACAATCATACTCACACAAGACAGGTACATGTACATACATAATACATTTTGAAAAATGCGTTCAAGAATATTGTGGTGTATTCTTTCGCCAAATTACATACACTGACATCTCGCGTATTTTTTGTGAAGTACTTCATCACCTATTGTTTAAGTCAACAAAACTTACAAATAATGAAGGATCTATTATTTATTTTAATAATGAAGCATAAATTTGATGAACCAAATTTCATTATAGGATTGTTAATTTTAATCAATCTGTTCAAAATCATAATATATTACGAATTTAAGAGCGTAGGTACCTACATTGTGTCAACAAACAAAACAATAACAAGCGCGGCCGGCTGTGGCCGACCTGAGTCTATGCGGTACATTTGTTATTATTACATTACATAATTATTAAAAAGAATTAATATGTGAATCAGTACAACCCGAAGTCTAAGTTGATATTTTTAAGAATTATCAAACAATAAACAAGAAATCAAATAACAGATCCATTATAGTACGTACATATTTACATTACCTACCTTTTACTTGGGTCAATTCTCGTAACTCGAGTACACCTCTGCCTATGGTCATTACCTGAATCTAGTCCTATAAAGGACATTTTCTTGCGAAATCTTACTGTTTTTACTTTCAACAAACACATAAAATTACCTATTATTCACACAAACTTCACAATCGAATAATATAGGTACTTGTACTAGAAACTGATAAACAAATACACTATTTGAAAAACCTACACATATATTTAACTACTACTACACATTTATGCAACTTTATGTTTAAAACTATTTCCTAATAATTTAAACGAAAACATAAACAAAGCGATCGCACATCACATGAAAACAATATGGCCGAAAACATTGGAAATGAATTGAAGTCATTACCAATAGTCAATTGAGTGTTTATTATAATAAAAATGTAGCTTAAAAATTAAGGTAATGCAGCGTTTAATTTCAAAAAAACAAAGGTTAATTTAGTAAGTCAAATGAAATTGCATCATCGTCTTAAACCAATATTTCATACTAAAAAACATTCATTCATATAATTTGAAACGTTGTAAATGGCGCCATCTTGAAGTTTCAATAACTTCCTTTTAACTTTTATAATAATAAAGACAACTCCTCGTTTAAAATTTCTATAAACCGACAAAGCGTAAAAAATTTAAGCTTTAATTAAAACACTTAAAACATATTTGTTAAATACGCAATTATAAAAATACATTCGCATTATATCGAACGAGTTCAGAAGTTTCAACAAAAAATTCAATAGATGGCGCTGGTGTACTCCATTCATTAGTACTTTACGATATACAGATTTTATCAATTTAAATCCTTTTATGATTTAATTGTTTTTAAAAATACAATAACTTGTTGCTGTTTTATTGTTTTAGAATTCTTAATAAAATACGATCGTTTTCCAAGTGATGAACAAACGGTCCTCTAATTTTTTAGTTGCAAACATTTTGTCAAGCAAAAGGAATCGTGTAATATAATTATGAATGGTTATTCTGTACCGTGACCATGGTCGTGAACTTCACGCATGCGCGGTGCATACTTTTGGTACATTACTTTCGTGACGTCACAACTAGCAGCCAAGATTTAAGGAATAGCAGCGCATGCGTGGTGCGTGCGGGGCGCATTCATTGCTTTACAAAGGCGCGTATTTATGTTAGCCGTTTTTTTTACAAACTTTTATTATATTATTGAATTTTAATAAACGCGTTTGTACATTTTATGTATGTTATATATTCACGATATTTATAGGTAGGCAAAGCCTTTTCGTCTATATGGACTGCACGCCACTGATCTTGATTATCATCACAAATGTGCAGTGTGCAAATTACCTGAACATCTATCAAATCATATTACTATACAATCTTCTATATTCTAAGTATTATATATACTACTACAAATGACTATTTACATCCTTAGTATGTACATAAAATATCAGTCAATAATCCTATAAGTAAGAAAAATCTAAACTTAGAAAATTAGTTACTGATAATAATAAGATACATAGGATAATAAGTAACTGTTTTGTTAAAAAAGGCAAATTTATATATTTTTTGTATCACTGTTTAGGATGAATACAGACAAGTTATTGCAATAAATGTATATTTGTCTATTTCTTGTTAATAAATCAGATGAATTAGAAAATAAATAAGAATTATTTTTTACTAAATGATGCTTTTTCCATCATATAGGGAAAGGCGGTAGTGTTAGAATATTATACCTTTTATGACATTTAGTACACAGCTGGCTGCAGTTAGAAACTCAAATATAGCATTTTGAATACTAGCTTTTTTATTGATGAAATTACGACTAATGTTTAATAATTATTTGATCAAAGAATCTTGTAAATTAATAAGAGCACAAGCTGTAGTGATACAAAGATCCAACATACCAATAAGATTAGAGTTGACGACTGAATGCATCTTCAGCATACCAAACTCTCTAACTCTTCGGATCACCCTTTCTACATGAATACGAAGACTGGCTATTTGTTTTGTTAACCGAGCTTCTGCTTTAGATAATTTACAACCACTGCTAACACTAGGAGGCCTCATCAAAGTAAACCCTTTCAATGACAAGTAATGTGCAATATTTTTGAACCCTCTATCAGCTAAAATGCAAGCATTAGGTGGCAAGCTATCTAAGAACTTGCTATTCTCAACTAAGTTAACATCGCTTATCCTTCCTGCATATCCTTTTGATACAAAACTTACCACACTGTCTGGGGTACAAGCTATCAAGTATTTAATTGTATTTGTTTTTTTATACTCAGACCAGGTTAGTGCTTGATACAAGACAATGACAAGAATTTATTTTCACATGTTTATATGAGCTATTAAACTGCATACTTACATCGAAATGATCCTCACAAAATAGTATTTCGTTTTTGTGGACAATGACTTTGGATCTCTTCGTGCTAATTTCAACCACGTATTTCTCATTTTTAAATCTGTTGGCACTTGTATCCATAACTTTTCCGGTGTTTTAACACTTGTATTCTTACATTCAGACACAAGACACCAATGATAAGGACTATAGCCACTAGAACTCATTATTTATTTCGAAAATATGTTTATTTCTTTCAGCGAAGCGTAATGTTTACAATGCCCGTGACGTCACAGACATGGCGGCCTGAGAATTGGCGTTTTCGCGCCCAAATTTGAATTGTAAAATTAAAACACGTTTTTATGAAATAATTGGAATAAAAAAAAAATATTTATATTTTTTTGTGGTATTTTATCAATAACAGATTAAATTAACTCGTCGAGTACCGGTTTTGTAGACACAATTATAGAACAATAGGTTGCGGTCACCGGTGACCGCTTGGTGTTTGACAGTTTAAAACACTTTTTGAATTAGACTATAGGGTATTACACCCTATTTACATTCAGCCTGGCTTGTCTGGAAGGTACAAAAAAGTAACTGTTTGATAAAAATGAGGGGATTAAAAAATATCTTGTTGTCTGTTTCTTACTATGATATGTATGTAGATTTAAAATACGTAGGTACATAATAATATTTGGAATATAAATTATTTGATATGATTTCGATGATATAAATATGGAATTTGGTGGATGTCATTTTTTCAAAATTAAATTCCTTCCTAACCATTCATTCTCTACAATTCCCTCTACTGCAAATGTGTTTTAACTCGTTGAAAATCATCCCCTAAATTTGTTCATACAAAAGTAGTCTCTAAACATTGGGGACTGCTTGGGGATATATGGATTAAATTATCTCTAGATTTGCTATTACATAATAATATGCCATAAATTAAATAAAAAAAAATTGACACAGAAGTCAACCAAAGATTGAGAATCCTGATAATGATCCAGAAATGAATTCAACACAACCATGTATTATATCTAAGTATAAATATATTACTTAGATCAAATTTTACACTTTTAATTAAACAAGTAAAAGGTCTGCTTTCTTTAGATAGATAAGATTATTTGTAATTTATATAATAATTATTTTATCAGGACTTTAAGAGGAGTTACTAGTTATTTTAGATTAGATCATGAGGAGTTACTAGTTATTTTAGATTAGATAGCGAATTATGGCAGACTCACAGTCTGTCCATTAAATATAAATGGTTATAATTATCAAGTTTAGAAGCCAAGACAAAACAAATAACACACATAACTTTAGAAATAAATTGTAAATATCCTTTACTCATGCAGTAAATAAAATAATCTGTTTGTATGAATGCATTCAACTCAACAACTACTGGTTTGATTTGATAAACTATTTGTGTGTTGGATAGTTTATTTAGGTATTGAAAATGGCTATAGGCTATAAAACATAATGCTACGATCAATAGAAGCTGAACAGTGGGTGAAGCCAGACGAAATCAGCAAGTAAAATAACATACTGGTAAGAAATGGATGTTGCCAACTGCTTTTGAAAGAAAAATGTAATATTGTTATGTTATCAAATAAATATAGCTATGAACTTGTATTGCATGTCCAAATACTAATAATTAAGTGATAAACATTATTATTATATAATGATAAAAAAGCATTTTAATTGGTTATGGTAGGTGATAATTATTCACAAAATTGTCAATCATTTTACTGTTTAGTTAGAACAAAGAATGTTGTTGTACGGATAAAAGCTACGCTAAGAATCTATTTAACATAACATTCATTAATAATTCATGCCTTTTTTCTGTACATTTTATAACATGGACACTACTTTTATGTGAAAAAATTCAACAAAATTATTTAACCCATAAATCACCAAGCGGTCACCGGTGACCGCTTTCCACTAATATTACATTACATTATAGACCTTATTTCTAATGTTTAGAGAATACTTTTGTATGACCAAATTTAGGGGATGGATATCAACGGGTAAGTAAACAAAATTAGTTCCTATATTATATTGCTCAACAATAGATAAAAAAAAATAATACTCACCCGCGAAAAAAAAGAAAAAGTGCGCCTTTATGGGCAGGAGCCCTCTGTCTATTTTTAATTTCATTGTTTTAACTATAAAGCGACTTCACATACAGCCTTGTATCGATATTTAAATCACGTTATTTTTTCATCAACAAGAGGTCAACGAACGCATTTGGCATAGTTGTTTCGATGTAAATACAGGTTCTAACTCCAATAACAACTTTCTATAACTAACACTGCACTGAAATGAAGTCTAAACACTGATATCATTGTTCACACAAAGAATTACGAGACGACTGAAGATAATACTTATATTAAAACGTTATCGCATGTCGAGACGCGACTATTGTAACTCATTGATTATATTGTCTGAGTAAACACTACAGAGGAAAATACAGTTTGTTGTTGTTAAGTCATAATAAAACTGACATTTGCTACGTTTATAGTCAGCTGTTTGGTGTTGCTAGTGTTATTTACAAAATTACCAACTTTGAGATTATTTGGTAATAAAAATGTGTTGTTGTCTATAAACCAATTTATAATAATACATGATTGTATTATTATATTCCAATATATAGAAAAAATATATTACTTTAAAATGCTATCCAAACATCGCGAAAATAATAATCGGAGTTTTAACCCTTCAACGTCGTGGCGTTTTGTGTATTAACTACATTTATTGGGTGACTAGATGGCGCAATATGAAATATGTAGATCTTTAAGATGTAAATTGAAAAATATACAACAATAAATTATTTTAAAGACAAACACCGTTTTTTTCTTTAGTTTTAACTTTAAGTTGTACATATTTCTTTTTCTTTTCCATTATTTAAATATAATATTTTATGGAATTAAGAAATGAAATCTTTTATATAGACATTAAATTAAAATAAAACACCGTTACAATTATTACACAAATACAGATATTAAAAAAAATATCAACATATGAATAATTTAATTAAATAGGCGCACTATTTGACGAATGAGGATTTGACCAATTTGATATTTACACATCATCGCGTACGTAGGTGATAAACATGACTTAACACTTAAAATTGTCAAGGATTTGGCTTAATAAAAATACCTACACTTTTAACATGCTTAGCCTAGGTGAAAGTGAAGGACATAAATGTACAATTCCCTTATTTAGTACAATTGATGTCCCACAGCACAACAAAGAGTAAAACTTTTTTAATTTTGTGTCATACGCTTCTACTTTTCACAAATTTTGGTATAGACTACAAGCACGATATAGTATATTATTTCTGTATTAACTCCGTAGAAGTCATAATAAGAGACATAATATTTCCTTAAACAATAGCTATGGAAAGGGGTTAACCTGCGCTGGTAGTACCGTCGAGTAAAAGAGAGATGTCACTGTGCTGTGACGTCATTTTCTGAATCGCGGTGTTAAGATTCTCCGCGAATGAATGACCCTCGCCAGCATCGACAGAACTGGCATCGCTTCTCGGCCTTTTGGCTAAGATCAAAGTGTAGTATCTGTTCTTTTCAGCTTAATATCTGAAAGTTCCCTCATTGAGGGACCCAGTATATTAAACTGATTTTTGTAAACTGATGGGATGTTCGGGGCTCGCTCCACTCCCATCACGGGTCGGCCCGGCATTGCAGTGCCGCCGGGATCGGCCCACAGAATTACTTGAAAATTACAATAAATATTTCATAGAGCGAAGCGAAGACTTGATCAACTGTGTTCAATTGTTAACTGTGTTTTATAAATCTCTTGGCATAGTTGTTATATTAAGGCCGAGCCGTGGCAACAGGTTCTTACCCATACAAAACCTTAAGATTATTAATTATTAAACCAAAATAAGACTGAAAATAGGAATACAACTGACTTTTCAAAATATCCGTTAATTTTTAATGGTTGATGTATTGTGTATATTCACATTATTTTGAGTTTATTGTCATAGTACATAATTTAGTTTTAAAGGTAACACGAAATTTTATTTTTCTTAAGGTATTGCGATTTCAGAGTAAACCTTAATAACAATGTGTGATGCTAAAATAATTATATTTTAATATGGTTCATAGATGAGTGAAGCGGCATAAGGGTTAATAAAATTAGTTTTTGATTTTTACTTTATTTGTATTTACTTCATTAATATACATACACATAATATTACTCACCTGTTGGAATGAAATTACAATAACCAACATACATGTTTAAATAATAGTCATTAAAAAAATCTAATTAATAAATACTGAAAGTCATACAAATTAATATTTCCCAAAAACCGGGGAATTTTATGAATGTTGGTAATTTATTATCTCAAACATCATTGTATGCACATAACGATGACGTATAATTATCAATATTTTGTGTCTCTTTCTACATCGTTGCATTAATATAGCATTTTCTCTTTCGTATGCTAAAATTAAATAAAGAATCACAAACATCAATAGTGACGTGAATGACCTCAACTTGTAATCATAATCGAACATTTCCCGGCTTTCCTTTTGGTTTAAAATTAATTTACAAATAAAAACAATTGTTTATCACATTGCTTTAAGTTTAAATCCAGTCAAACTAACATATTCATGACGTAAGATAATTTCTTTCACTATTTTAGGATTATTCTTAAAAGAACTGTAATCTTATAAATTAAAACTCAATATCGATTGATTTAACAATGCAACATTGAACGGCAACGTCACTAAGCCGCGCGATATTCAATTATTTTTTCTGTGAAAAAATTTTCATTTGAATTTTTGAAATCGTAAAACATGGCAGGCCTCCTTAGTTTGTGAATAAATAAAAATATATCAAAATAAAATGGAGGACGAGGAGTTTGTAGGTTGCATCAGTTGCATGAACACAAACGATTTATGCGACCTATTTGCTTTGTACGCGGAGAACACGGAGACTTATGCAAAAATGTTTGAAACCTGTTTCGATATTAAGGTTATATTACAGCTTTTTATTTTATTATTTACTATCCTTAAATCCTTTGTTGAAACCTTATTTCTTTGTTTACTTGTAGATTAATAGATTATAACTTTAGTTTTAGTTAGATAAGTAGCTAAAAACCATTAAAACAATGTTATAATTACAATAAATTAGCCATGATAGATATCGTTTGTGAAACAAATTGTTATAAAATTTTCATCAATTCTATAAAATAATGGACGTTTTTAACGGATTTGATTTAACGAATTTCGTGTTTCATTATCGATTTCTGTTATTATACATAGTTACGTAGAATTTTACGGAAAATGTCAAGATTAGTCCTTTACAAAAAGAGCGTCGCATTCCCCATCCTTAAGACTAAATGAAAGCCATTTAAATAATAATATTACTCGATTTTTTTAAATTCTATTCATTTTTTATTATTATTAGTTTATTTTTTCCTTCTATACACACACATTTTGAGGACTGTGGGAGGCAGTGTACCTAGCTGTTTGTACCATGATGGCATTAAGTCATTATACGAATAATAAATTGCAATGAACTCAATTCCTTTGTGCTTCGATTATTATATCTCACGAAGGATCGATATATTAATACGCTCACCCCCTATTACATGGTACTCGTAACATAGACAGTGAAAAGTGGGTGTCACATTGTACAGTTGCATTAAGTGCCGTAATGTGCACGTCTGCATACCCTTTCGGAGATAAAAGGCGTGATATAGGTGCTTACTCTTGAAACTAATCTCAATGTCAATACAATTTTAATCTAATAAAATATCAATAATTATTCAATGCCAAAACTGTGCAACCCCTTTTGTAGCTGTTGAAATAGCATTTAGAGTACCTACGGTATATAAAACCAGACTCAATACCAATTAGTTCATTCAATATCCACGCAATACGGATGCAATGGGCGCTAGTGTTGCAACTCAAGAGTACGAAATTTCACAATACCAATGTCGATCGATCGGAAGCCCCCTGGGGCTTACTCTTGAATCGAATTACTATACCAGGGTATAGATACCTTTTGTGTCGTAGGTACTCGGGGTATTCGCCTCCTCAACAGTCCGTAACAGCTGGACATTGAGCCTTTGTAGAGAACTACATAAGAGAGTTGGCCAACAATACATATGCTACGCTCGATAGACGGGCTAGAGATCGCAGTGTAAAAGGTTCAGGTTTATCAGAGAGCGCTGCTACCCGGTCCCTACTATATGTGTAATCCTTTAGTCGGGTCCGCGACACCCGCGGGAAGAGTAGAGGTGGTAAAAGATATATTTGGTTTTCGTAAATCTCCTTATAGTAAATTGTTTTGCTACGGGCCCGTACTTTCGATGTATTTAGTTAAAATAAAAAAAAATCATGGAAATACGCGCACACATGAAACACTACTTAGACGTTTTGTAGGCACTATTCGCATCGCACGTGCCACCCGACGAGAAATATGTATATCTCTTCGAGAAATACATGGCGTGATGTTTTGATAATGTAGATATTAAGATGTACGCTTTCGAAGTTTGCTTTTTGCAATGGTTTACCAGTTAACTATTATTTGTTTTAAACATTTTATTTCTTTGTGAAACTATTGTATTACCGAGACAGAACCATTTTACTTCGGGACGAAAACGAAATACAAATTTCACGGTGTATAGTTAGCTACAAATCATTGATTACTTATCTATCACATCAACAGCCTATAAATGCCCACTGCCATGGGCGTAGCCAGCTTTGGGCTCAGGGTGGGGCAGCAGCCAACCTATCCCCCGGGGGAGCCGATTCGGAGTCGCGGAGACCCTGACGGGTAACCGGGGCTCCGGCTCGACGTGCAGGAGAAGGAACGGGGTGGTTTTTAGTCAGTAAGAGTCTGACACTCCCTCCCGTCTCACCCAGGCGGGAGCAGTCATTCGATGATTTTCCCCCCTTAAAAAAAAATCGCCCGGGGGAGGGCGATGGCCCTCCGATTATTTGTACCTTGAGCCGTTAATCTCAAACTTGTTAATCTCTTAAATTTGGCTAAATACTGTCTAAGTAGGATCTCGCGATGGGGAAGGAACGAAATCGCTTGACTTTTACACCCCATAAAACTTACCAGCTATTGCTTAGAGGAAATCTAAAGTCGTGGCCGTCTATTAAATTTAACAACGTTTCCGTAAAACGAAAGGAGTCGGTTTGCTATCTCGGTCTAGTTTTGGAATACAACTATTCTTTCATTGAACATATGAAGGCTATTAGTGAGAAAGCCAAAAAGAAAAAATTCGCTATCGCGATTTTAAAAAGCCACCAGGGGTCTCTCTTTTCTTACACTCAGGATCATATACGGAGCAACCTACCTGGGATGCGTGTGCTACGGGGCATCTGTCTGGGCTGATAGGGCCACAATAGGCGCGGTACGGCGAAAACTTCTTTAAGGCCAGCGTCTAGCCTTGATTTTCCTGTGTAAGGCTTATAGGACGGTTAGCACTGAAGCCCTACCTGTGCTCGCGGGTGTACTTTCGGTAGATCTTGAGGTGCAGCGACGTGCTGCTATGTACTACAGTGCGACACCTAATTTGTCAGTAAGCTTTCTAGCACAACGTGATCGAAATAAAATTGCTATATTGTTTAAGCCCATAACGGACGTTTGGGATGAGCCCAAACTGAATGGCAGTGTAGATGGGCATCTTCTATTAAGGGCCGCCACCTATATCAGTTCTTCCCATCCGTGCATGAGCGGCTTGAAAGGACATGGTTGGAGGTGGATCACTGTGTTGCCCAATTTCTTACTGGCCACGGCAACTTTAAAAGCAAATTGTTCTCATTTAAACTTATTGATTCACCATGGTGCTAATGTTCGACAGTGGAGTTGCAATACGAGCAGTCGGCCCATCACATAATCTGGGAGTGTGATCTCTGGCAATATGCACGTAACACTATGTTAAATAATTTAATTGTTTCGTCAGGTGTAGCTTATTATACGGACCTTGTGGAATCTAGAAGAAATTTCCGTGCGTTTAGGCATTTTTGCCATACCTATTATTGGAAGTAAGTATAACAGCTCACACATAGGACCCATTTAGTTATTAGTCAAATTTCCGTGGTGCTCGGCGACTGGGCTTCACCCAGTTGTACAGTCTCTTCTTTGTGCCTTTAGGCTTAATTCAATCTGTCTCCTGCAGTAATTCACCGAGGGAAGTAGAAACTATAGTTTTTTTCTTCTTCTCCTCTTATAAGATATGCTCAGAAGATATTCTTCTGATTCACTTTGTTGCCGGAACCAAGACAGTTACTGATGTCCCTGGGACGCGCCGGACTTCAGTGTTCTGGTGTTTTCATGGTTGTATCTACTGTAGATCCTGGCTTACAGGAGTTGCAGCGGTTTTGGAAGGTTATGGCGGGCTTGTCCCATTAAAAAAAATGTCTTAATTTGGGAGGTTTATATTTTCAGGTACAGAAAATAAACAATCACACACAGGACAGATTTCATAGTTTTATTTATGAATACTGGGTGTTTATAAATTAAAGTTTTATCTAAGTATATTATGTATGAGTAATATTACTTCAAAAGAATAAAAATTTATTTTCGATTCTGAGACCCTTGTTCTGTGCACACTTAGCATGTACACAGGCCGCTCAAACGATTTTCGCCGCTCATGGTTAAGCGAAGCCACATTTTGACTCGCCGTTATGTGCTAAACGATCGTTCTATTGTACAGGTCGTACATGGCTGGGTAATCAAAATAGCCAACACTAGGATAAAATTGCATTTTCGAAATTTTGATCACATCTACCAGTTCCATCTCCTTCAATGCATTAAATGTCCGTATTTTTTTCTTCCCACAAATTATACCACATCTCAGCCTCGCTTGTGAAAGTATCACTTAATTTACAAAAAATAAAATTAAGATCAATTAGAAAATTAAATTTAAACAAAACAAGCAAAATAAAACAAATAATAATACAAATCGCGCCACGAGCCATAGAAGATTTTAGTCTGCACTTCGCGGGGCGCGGGAATGAGTGACCGCTCGGTGATGGACGGCTCGGCTCACTATGCCACATAGTACCTTTTCTCTTAAGGAATACGGCTCTCTTTCAAATGACGCGCGCACCGCGCACTTTCGGGAACTCGAGCGTGCATTTTGTTTTGATCGCGCTCTTTTCAAAGTCGACAATTTTTTTGTGCAATTACTTACGGATAGTATGATTGTTGATGTTGTTAGTTAGAGTTAGTAAAAAAAACATTGTTTAATCAGACACCTTATGGGTCAGAGCCAGGGCCCAGGGTGGGGCAAGTGCCCCCAACCCGTTCCTACTCATGCATTTCGAGCCGAACCCTGGTAACCCGTTAGGTTCTCCGCGACTCCTATAAAATTGTACCAAAAACAATTAATTTTATTTATCTTTACAACGTCCTTGTTTCTACTTCAATTAAATCCGGAAATGACGTAACTAATTACAGGATATGAATTTTAAATTACATTGATAACTATGTAAGAATATTAAAGATAAATATCTAGACACCGATCTGTCTGGGTTTTTATCATTAGGTATATTAAGTCACGGAGCCGCGGAAGACTGTTAAGTCTTCCCCGTTAGGGTTGCCGGGGCTCCGGCTCGAAGTGCAGGAGTAGGAACGGGGTGGTTTTTAGTCAGTAAGAATCTGACAATCCCTCTCGCCTCACCCGGGCGGGAGAAGTCATTGGTTGATTTTCCACCCCCAAAAAAAAGGTATATTAAGTCATTTGGCATAGAATAAATTTACCACCTCTACTCTTCCCGCGGGTTCGTATACCCGACTAAGGGATTACACGTTAGATGAAGATCGGCATTACGTCATAACAACTGAAGGGATCGGGATGAAATTGGAAGCAGGGGTAGGGTATGGTCTTTTTTTTGAGGGGGGGAGGGGGAAATCTTCGAATGTCTTCTCTCGGCCGGGTGAAGCGAGAGGGAGTGTCAGACTCTTACTGACTAAAAACCACCCCGGTCTCCTACTCTACATACCTCTCCATACTACTCCACTTCGAGCCGGAGCCCCGGCAACCCGTTAAGTCTTCCGCGGCTCCGGTAGGTAATGGTCTGGAAAACATATGCATACATACATACGTAACATCACGCCTTTTATTCCTGAAGGGATAATGTACACCTCTGCCTACAGAGGTGTACATTATGCCACTGTACAATGTAACACCCTCTTTTCACTATTTATATTATGAGTCCCATGTAATAGGGGGTGAGCCTATTGCCATATACCGGGCACATTTCAAGGCTTTGTGCTACTACTGAGATTTTTTTTAAAACCCAGTAATACTTAGCCCGACCCGGGAATCGAACCCGAGACCCCTTGCCCAGCAGTGCGACCACTCGGTCAACGACACATTCTATATATCTATATATAGATGTCGCGGAGAACCTAACGGGTAACCGGGGCTCCGGCTCGACGTGCAGAAGAAGGAACGGGGTGGTTTTTAGTCAGTAAGAGTCTGACACTCCCTTCCGCCTCACCCAGGCGGTAGCAGTCATTCGATGATTTTCGCCCCTTAAACAAAAAAATACTTTATATAGATACCTAGGCTACTTTTATCCCACAAGAAACGGGCGAAGGTGGCTAGCAGAAGGTAGTACAGTAACAAACATTTCCACACACAAACTTTCCCATTTAGGGCTCGTACACAAAACTGCGATGCGACGTCGCATTGCAAAATGTGAGAACTCCCTCTACGCATCGCAAGAACTTGCGACTTGATTCGCATCGCGCATCAAAATCTTTACTTCCCAAAATCTTCTTTTTCTTTTCCTGTATCTCCTAAGCAATTAGATTTCAATTTAAAATACGTTTAGTACGGTTGACGGTCGTCGAAGGAATGGTCACTCTGGGAGACGCCTTGTCGGACGAAATCGCATCGCAGCAATAGGGTAGTGTCCTAAATTTTATTTTAATGTCCGTCTGGTATATTGATTTAAAACTTAAGACAGGTATTTTTTCTTTTCTCACAAAATTAAACGATATATTCATATGAAATATCGTGTGACGTCACAGCGTGGCACATTTTGTAGCACGTTATGACGTAACAACCTCCCACTCCTAAACTTAGCACCATTTTATCCAAGTATTGCAACTTAATACGAGAAAATAAAAAAATACGTCTCTAATATTTTTTCGTTATCTAACTGACGGACTAATTAGATTTTTAATTTTGATACCATATACCGTTGCGAATTAGCATCGCATCGCATCGTAGTTTTGTGGACGAGTCCTTAAGCATATCTAATACTAATAAGATTTATAATTTATTATTTCAGGTCCCTAATAATTTAAAATATATATGTTCTGAATGCGTGGAGAACTTGGAAAAATCTACGTCATTTAAAATCCAGACTACTAAGAGCCTGAATATGCTTCAAAATGATAAAGGTAAGGTTTGCAGCGTTCGATATTGACTTATTTATTTTTTCAAAAACTAGATAATTCTTTGTTTTTTTTTTACTTTCATTATTGTTCTGTATTATCTATCTATATAAGCATCTGTATTTATTTCTTCTTTTCTTTTTTAATCTTGTATTATTTTTGTATCTGTGTGCGTGCCTACTGTCGAATACTTAAATTTAATGCTGTTTCTTTCTTTCTAATATTAGACGTCTCAATATTGGTACCTATTGCATAAATGTTTCTTGTGACCTGACTGAGGTTGCAGACAGTCGCTCTATGCAGGTCGTTTCTAACCTCGCAATGTGTAGTCATTGGGTGAGGACTATGCGAGGCAGTGGACTGTACGTGGCTGTACAGGCATGATGATGATGTGACTGTTTCAAAATACTTACTTTTTTAATGGAACAAGCCCGTCACAACCTCTCGAAACCGCTGCAACTCCTATAAGCCAGGATCTACAGTAGATACAACCATGCAAACACCGGAACACTGAAGTCCAACGTCCCAGGGATATGAATAACTGTCTTGATTCCCGCAACAAATTAAATCAGACGATATTATAAGCGGAAAAGAAAAAATACTTAGCTTAATTTGTTGGGTCAACGCCTACATAAGCAACCTATTCAGTCTGGCCTTGAAGACACCCAGGCTATACCTTTCTGGAAGCCTGAACCTAGATAACCTGGGTGTCTTCAAGGCCCGAGTGAATAGGTTGCTTATGGGACGACGTGCTCCATCGTAAGTCGCATCATGGCTTACTACTAGACGAGATAGTGGTCAAAATTCGCCGTCGGCTTAAAAAAAATGTCTGTCAGTCAGTCTGTTAATGAGCTTAGGTGCTCGTCCCAACATGTATTCTGTTACATTAGGTACCTATGTCTATTTGTTAAAATATAAAACAGCTTTTAATTTTACTAGATGAAGAATATTTAGACGAGTCTATTCTAGAAGAGGCTGAAAGCAGTAATAATGAGAAGAAATTGGAGATTTTAAAGTCTACTTCAGATGGAGAGGACGAAGAAATGGATGGTGAGGAACCCTCATTCATTTTACCTTTCTCAGAGCCATCTAATGGTTACTTTTTCTTATGGCATATGCCGTCGTAAACGAGCAGACGGATCACCTGATGGTAAGCAATCGGCGTCGCCCATCACACCTAGAACACCAGAAGCGTTACAAGTGCGTTACCGGCCTTTTGGGGATTAGGAGTTTGAGAATTGTTGGGAATTCGGTGATTGGGGAGATTGAGGAAGGGGGGAGGGAGCTGGGCCTCCGGTAACCTCATTCACACGACGAAACATAACGCAAGCGTTGCTTCACGTCGGTTTTCTTTCTGTGAGGCCGTGGTATCATTCCGGTCGAGCCGGCCCATTCGTGCCGAAGTATGGCTCTCTTACACACTTAAATTGTCCCTAAGGTAGGTACTTGTCCCACTGCCGACGAGAACACGACTAACTATCGGCTACTTTCTTACTTAAGTATCTTATAAGAGCTCTTTCAGATTTTAGGCGACTTTAGCCACGCGACAGTCGTTAGAATTTCATAGCTTATACAGAAGCGCGTCGGTCGCTTTATTGCTAATTAAACACAATCGTTTTATTGTTTAATCATAACATAACATAACATCACGCCTTTTATCCTCGAAGGGGTAGGCAGAGGTACATTATGTCATTGTACAATGTAACACCCACTTTTCATGTTATGAGTCCCATGTAATAGGGGGTGAGCCTATTACCATAATATACCGGGCATAATTCCAGACTCCGTGCTGAGACTGACTGAGATTTTTTTAAAAAACCAATAATACTTTGCCCGATCCGGGTATCGAACCCTTGCCCGGTAGTCGACCTTGCGACCACTCGGCCAACGAAGTAGTGTTTAATCAATTTATTTGCGAGTATCTATTCGCGAAAGTGACTTGATGCTAACTTCACACCCGTCAACTCGTGGACCGTACTGTACTGAGGGATAGTTTGAGTAATCATTCAAAGCCTCTGAGTACCTGAATAGTAAATTAACCCCCTTTTCCCAAGATCTAGACGATGAGCATGCAATTCAAGCCCTTGACGAGACAACCTGCATATACTGTGATCTTCAACTAGCGACAGTTGAAGATGTCCATGATCATATACGGACAGTTCATGAGCTGGAACCCAGGACAGGACTCCCGCTTAGAGAATGTTCTCTGTGTGGAGTCGCTTTGAGGGACCCAGCTGATCATCATAACAGGTTAGTGGGTTGATGAGGATTCAGTAGCCTATAAGTGGCCTCTGCTGAGCATAGGCCTCTTCTCATACGGATAAGATAGGAGCATTATTCACCAAGCTAGCTCAATGTGGGTTGGCGATTTCAAACTCATAATTAAAAGTTATAAGTCCAGGTTTCCTCACAATGATTGTTTTTATCGTAACCCTTTTTTAATCCCTATATAATTTCTTAGATTATTTAGACACCACTGGCAAATAGTGAAGGAAAACATCGTGAGGAAACCTGGGCTCATAATTTTTATTTCTATGTTTGAAATCGCCATCTCGCATAGAGCAAGCGTGGTGATTAATGCTCAAACCTTTGCTATTTGAGTACAGGTCTTTATACCTCTATATCTCTATAGGCTCACGATGATGATGATGCAAGGAATATAGAATTTTCCCTGGCTTTCTAGGTGTCATGGCGTCAAATCTGATCCGGAGGGTCGTAAATACCCGTGTCACTTTTGTGACAACATTTACGTCAGCAAGAAGGCTTGCTTCACGCATTTACGGATGAAGCATGGATGTAAGTAGGACAAAAAGCAGAGCCGTATTATCCCTAAGGCAAACTACAGTGCCGGGCGCCAGGTTACAGAGGGGCGCCGCGAGACGTGCATGTACAACTGCACATAGTGACGGTGACGCCAAAAAGAATTAGTCTCTCGGTTTAATTTGCCTATGACAGAAAGTACTTTTTTATGGTATAGTGCTTCACTAGATGATAAGCAATCGGCGCGGGCTTGAGTAAGTAAGCCGGCCCTTATATAGTACAAAATTATTTGTATTATACGGTTTACTAATGTGAGCTGTTTGACGCGGGGTCTCATTGTTTTATATTATATAATTATATATTACGTAGTATGCAAAAAGGACACATGATGACCAACGCTCGTCTTCGTGTCTAAACATTAGCAACGCACTTTTTTTATGGTATAAGCCGGTAAACGAGCAGACGAATCACCTGATGGTAAGCAATCGGCGCCGCCCATGGACACCTGGAACGCCAGAGGCGTTTCAAATGCGTTACCGGCCTTTTGGGGATTAGGAGTTTGAGGATTGTTGGGGAGTCAGGGATTAGAATGATTGGGGAGGGGGCCGGGGACTAATTGGGCCTCTGGTAACCTCACTCACACGACGAAACACAACGCAAACGTTGCTTCACGTCAGTTTCCTGTTCGACCGTGGCATCACTCCGGTCGAGCTGGCCCATTCGTGCCAAAGCATGGCTCTCTCACACTTAAACCTTCTCTAGTGTTTCGGGAGTCCATGGGCGCTAATTGCTTACCATCAGGTGACCCGTCTACTCTTTTGCTACCCAACTCCACAAAAGATACTAAATCTTAATCTTAAAGCGATTTGATCTCAATTTTAATATAAAGGCTGCCTCGTTGGCCGATTGGTCGCAAGTGCGACTGCCGGGCAAGGGGTCTCGGGTTCGATTCCCGGGTCGGGCAAAGTATTACTGGGTTTTTAAAAAATCCTCAGTAGTAGCACGGAGTCTGGAAATGTGCCCGATATATGGCAATAGGCTCACCCCCTATTACATGGGACTCATAACATAAATAGTGAAATGTGGGTGTTACTTCTGTGTGCACCTCTGCCTACCCCTTCGGGGATAAAAGGCGTGATGTTATGTTATGATCTCAATTTTACGGTTTGTAGTGAAACTTTGCAACGAGCAGACTCCAAAATATGTGCCGAGAGAACGCAAGAAGTGTCACATGTGTAACAGAGATTTTAGTCAAAAACAGATACTTAACAAGCATCTGTGGAAGGCCCATGGATTTGAGGTAAGTACATAGAATCGTTTGATCACCATACTCTTCCCACGTGTGTCGTATACCCGACTAAGGGACTACGCATTGGACAGAGGCCGGGCAGCAGCGCTCTCTGATAACCTGAACCTTTTGTACTGAGGTCTCTACGACCTTTCTTTTATTAGGGGGGGAAATCATCGAAACACTTCTGCCTGAAAGTCTCGGGAGAAAGTGTCAGACTCTTACTAACTAAAAGCTATCCCTTCCTACTCCTGCACTTCGAGCCGGAGCCCCAGCAACCTGTTAGGCTTTCCGAGGTTCCGTATCGGGCATCGGCTCTACTGGGCATGGAATGCGACGCGCCGTACGCTCGGGTCTGGTACTGGTCGGGCGGCGAGCTACCCATGTTCGCGGTCCGCAAGCTCGTGCTTACGGTGGCCGGAGATCGTCCCGCGATCCCCGACGCCCTGCCTCCTCCTTAGCTAGCATGAATGCTTCGCAAAAGGAAGAGAAGGCATCCCAGTCCTCCTCGCTCTGCATCATGCCGTGCCGTCGCCGATCACATCCCTGAGAGCACGACAGTCGTTGTTGCAATTCTGCCATGAGATGGCACTAGAGTTTCACCCCGGAGACGTCCTCCACGCGCAGCGATCTCTAACCTATCAGTAGAGAATATGGCAAACATTCTTATTCCTATAGTCCCTCAGTCGCTTCTTAGGATACGCGCGGGAAGAGTAGAGCTATTTTTATCATACATTTTTTTATTATATACTATTTAACGGTTTTAGTTAGCTTGCCCAGTTTGTCAATTAAGGTCTAGTAATAGAAATTCCACTACCTTCCTGACGACAAATCGATCTGATATTTGGTACACACTCTTAATCTTGATGACCATACAAAATAATCTAATTGTTTCCACGACTACCGTCACTATGGATATCAAACGTAAAGGCTTGATTGGTAGAATAGAGCTCATTAAAACCTTTTACCATTGGTTTTTCATATTACTTGTATATTTAGGTGGAAAAACGCAAAGCATTCATCTGTCCCCTATGTGATGAAAGGGTCAGTTACGGATCGAACTTCAGCGCTCATCTCTTACATGCGCACAGAGTCCACGAGCAAGTGGAACAATTGGAGTTTCATAATATGGACGGTAAGTCATATGCTTCTAGAACATACATTTATATAGAACACTAACTTTTACCCGCGGCTTCGCTTGCATCACAAAAGGATAAAAAGCCAATGTGACATATATCAATACACACAGCGCCATCTATACCAATACTTTGTTTTCCCTCCGGTATAAAAAGAACCCTATTATTTAATCCGGACTTCTAACTATACATCTGCAAAAATTCTAAGCAATCGGTTTAGTAGTTATGGCGTGAAAGCGGAACAAACAAACAAACTCACTTTCCGATTATAATAATTATTAGTAAGGATACAACAACAAGTGTAGGAGAGCCATGCTTCGGTACGAATGGGCCGGCTCGACCGGAGTGATACCACGGCCGAGCAGAAAACCGACGTGAAGTAAAGCTTGCGTTGTGTTTCGTCGTGTGAGTGAGGTTACCGGAGACCCAATTACTCTCCCCTTCCCTAATCTCCCCAATCCCTGAATCCCCAACGATCCTCAAACTCCTAATCCCCAAAAGGCCGGTAACGCACTTGTAACGCCTCTGGTGTTCCAGGTGTCCATGGGCGACGCCGATTGCTTTCCATCAGGTGATCCGTCTGCTAGTTTATCGGCTTATGCCATAAAAAAAGTTACATTTTTAGACTAACGACTCACGAAGCGATTTTATTCTGCGCCTGCCGCGGTTGTGAGCCCGCAGCCTTTGTAGAATACAGAGTCCTTAGTACAAGTTTGTTTTACGTTTAGAGTAATTGAAGCGAAGGCTCGTCCGGCGCTCTGATTGGTTGGTTCATTGGAGCCGGCCAATCACAGCGCCGAACGCGTACGCGTACGCATATTCATGAGCAGCATTCCGCGTCGCGAGTCGCGAAATGCTGCTCATGAATATGAGCCTCTAGCATGGCTTGAAACTAGTCGAGTTCCTCGTCAAATTACAATATTTTTTTTCTATAAAATGTTACCCCACACTACGATTTTCTCCTGTGTCGTGGGTGCGTTTACAAACATATTATATCACATACACATGACACCCAGACCCGGAACAACAATCTGTGGATCACACAAAGAGTTGTTCCGTGTTGTTGTTCCAAATCGAACCTGCGACACGTTGCACGGCAGTCAGTTGCCCAACTACCGCACCAACTGTTCAGTAATTTTTTTTTATGAGCAATTAATATGACGTTATTTCAATTTTTTCGCAGATTTCATGATATTCAAAAGCGCTATTCAAGAAGAAACGAAGTATAGGTTTCGGAAGACCACTGCAAGCAAGCAGACGATTGAAGGAGTCAGATCTCATTACATGTGCAGCCAATCTGGGGTCTACGTGTACCAGGTGAGATAGTCTCTCTGATACATATATACATAACATCACCCCCTTTATTCCAGAAAAGGTAGGTAGAGGTGCACACTTATACGGGACTTAATGCCACTGTACAACGTTTTACTCTTTATGTTATGAATCCCATGTAATAGGGGGTGAGCCTATTGCTATATACCGGGCACAATTCCAAACTCCGTGCTACTTCTGAGATTTTTTTTTAAAAACCCTGTACTACTTTGCCCGACCCGGGAATCGAACCCGAGACCCCTTGCCCGGCAGTCGCACTTGTGACCACTCGGCCAACGAGGCAGTCGTATTACATGGGACTCATAACAAAACTATGGAAAAGTGATATTAAATAACTTCGGATATTAAAAGGTGTGATACTTACCAAGAACATCGAAGCAGACAGCATCGCCAATACAATTGGCTACATTGAACGCAACGGTACAGTGTACAGTGGTATAGTGACGGTGGCGCCAAAAAACTTACGGGCGCCCATGAGGTGTTTGCCTGAACTGATGATTTTTTCGCCATAATTAGAAAGGGGGGCGTTTCACTTCTTGATCGCCTGCGTGGTAGCACTAATAGCATGCTGAGGGTATTGTCCGAGCGATGGGATCTGCCCCTTTTAAACGTATGGATGAAGTTGCATGCTAGTGGATTCTCACGTTATATTTAATGTTTTGTTATTGTAATTTTGTCTTTAATTTTTATTTTTCAATTTTATTTTAATTTTATCCATTTTTATTTTAATGTATTTTATTATTGTTTTTATTTTATTTTAGTTTAATTCAATTTCAATTTTACATACATTTTTATTTTTCAATGACATTTATCATTTGTTTTTTAATGAAATCTTTGATGTATAATAATTGTAACTGTAATTGATGATCAAATTTGTTTTACTAACACTAGTTGTATAAGAAAATTGTTACTAACCATTTATGAGCTCTGAGCTTGAAATAAAGATTACAATTCAAATTTGCCTAGGGCGCTCACTAGTTTTAATCCGTCCCTGACCAAATTTGACGGCTTTTAGGGAAAAGGCAAGCGCCCAGCTCCAGAAAGACAAATATACAAGACGGGAAAGGCTTGCCCTGCTCATATGATAGTTACGGAAACTATGGATCGTGTGCTTGTCACCTTTTACAAAACACACGTTGGACATGGACGTAAGTACCTATATACAACATGTAACGTAATTAACGCACACCCTCAAACACCCCAATTAGAATATTATGTTCTATTCATAATACATACACTAAATTTTTAATTTAACATGTATATCCATCCTTACTGGTCTTGTCATAAGGTTTATTTTTCTTTATTTTGTATTGAATGATAGAGTTTGTACAAATAGGTACAAATAAAACTGCGATTTTAAAAGTCTTATTGCTTTGACTTACGGTCCATTTCGATTTGTTTTAACAATACAAAGTTAATATGACAATAATTTCCGTAGTTTTGATTATTTTTGGGATAAATAATTACCTTATCAAAAATTATATAAATCGATTCAGTTAACGATTCTGAACAAACTATTTTCAGGATATGCGTTATTTAAGTTACATGTTGTACCTAAACGGCTTGGCAAAAAAGTTTGAAATAATAGAGGTCGCTAGTATCGTACCTGTGGCAATCTGGTACACAACGACTCAATCGGTTTTGATATTAGTTATTTTTATCGAATTTAAAATGGGGAGGTGCTATATTAGGATGATTTTTTTTTCATGGGATATAGTCCGAAGTGGGTCCATAATTAGAAATGATGAGCCCAGATTTCCTCACGATGTTTTCCTTCACCGTTTGTCAGTGGTGTCTAAACAATCTTAAAAAATAAAATTCATAGACTCAGAGACTTACTAATATACAATCATAAACTAAGAATTCATAGTCGCTTTTAAAAATATTCTAATTATGTTTGAAATTATAGCGTGCCCCTATTTTGAACCGAGGGAATCGAAAAAAATGAAATCGGAACCTCATGCGAGCTCATCTATTGTAATGGATGACGCTTTAAAAGCTGAACTGGAGCCGAAGGACGAAGGTATGTACCTATAACTATAATATAGAATAGAATATCTATCTTTATTGTATCACCCATGTTATATGAAAGAAAGAAAAAAAAACGTTTATTACGTCACAATTACCTACATATAAAAATAATTAATCGCGCTTTTGTAGCGCAAAAGGCCGGAGCTCAGTTTAATGCTGTCTGAGCACGAAGGCTCGAGTCCATAGCGCTGATTTTCAGTACCACTCGTTTAATTACCGATATGGAGTCGCGGAGAACCTAACGGGTAACCGGGGCTCCGGCTCGACGTGCAAGAGAAGGAACGGGGTGGTTTTTAGTCAGTAAGAGTCTGACACTCCCTCCCGCCTCACCCAGGCGGGAGCAGTCATTCGATGATTTCCCCCACTTAAAAAAAGCCCGTTTAATACAGTTACATAATCTACTATAATGTTCCAAGTATAGATACAAATATAATAAACATAACATCACTCCTTTTATTCCCGAAGGGGTAGGCAGAGGTGCACATTACGGCACTTAATGCCACTATACAATGTAACACCCACTTTTCACTATTTAGTTACAAGTTTCATGTAATAGGGGGTGACCCTATTGCCATATACCGGGCACATTTCCAGACTTCGTGCTACTAATAAGATTTTAAAAACCCAGTAATACTTTGCCCGACCCTGGAATCGAGCCCTAAACCTCTTGCCCGGCAATCGCACTTGCGACCACTCGGCCAACGAGGCAGTCGTAGGCCGTTTAATACCGTTACATAATCTACTATCATGTTCCAAGTATAGAAATAAATCTATGAATATCAATGATTAATCATCCCTTCTCCAACGTAGCGGATACGGCAGAAGAGTCCTGTTTGATGTGCGATGCGTGTGGCATGTCCTTTGGAGATTCTGACAAGTTCAGAGATCACGTCGCTACCCATGGCCTGGAGTTATTTCCATGTCAATACTGCGATGATGTGAGTTTATAAAATATATTTTATATTAGTGTCAGTAGGAGCCTCTCTTTCGACCAGGGTGCTTACTCTTGAAACTAATCTCAATGTCAATGCAATTGCAATCCAATAAAATCTCAATAATTATTGTCAACAATGTCAAAACTAACCCCTATCGTAGCTGTTACAATAGCATTCAGAGTACGGAATATAAAGACAAACTCAATACTATTTAGTTCATTCAATATCCACGCAATACGGATGCAATGGGCGCTAGTGTTGCAACTTGAGTACGAAATTTCACAATACCAATGTCGACCGATCGGAATTGGATTCAAGAGTAAGATCCCAGGGCCGTATTATCTTTGAGGCAAACTAGTGCCTAGGGCGCCAGGTTACAGAGGGGCGCTGCGGGACGTGCGTGCCTAACTGTACATGGAATAACGGCGGCGACAAAAATAATAGGGATGATGACAGGGTATGAAAATTAAAAATCGAATTAGTCCCTCAGTTAGACAATGAAAAAATATTAGACACGTATTTTTTTATTTTATCATATAAGGCAACAATACTTTGATAGAACGAATCAAAGTTTAGGAGTGGAAGCTAAATGAAATTTAGTATAAAACGACCCTAGAAGTGACGTCACGGGACATTTCAAATCAATATATCGTCGAAAGTATTCGTTTCCGTAAGAAAATAAAAAATACGTGTCTAATGATTTAAAATAATCTACCAGACGGACATTGAAATGAAAATTAGTCATCTACCCTATTAGGGGCGCCTATGAGGTACTTGCCTAGGGCGCTCCCTAGGTTTAAACTGCCTACCTACTATCAGTGGCATGTGATGGTGTAGAATACCGTTATCACTGCCACTACTCTTCCCACGGGTGTCGTAAACCAGACTAAGGGACTACACATATGACAGAGACCGGGCAGCAGCGCTCTCTGATAAACCTGAACCTTTTATACTGCGATCTACTGTCAGCGGGTATCATGGTAAACCCTCGTATGTAGAAGAGGCTCTTAGGCTACTATGGGCTATTGATGATGATACTTTGTTTACTTTTTTATGGTATTGGTCGACAAACGAGCAGATGGATATCCTAATTCCACCAGGTGATCTGTCTGCTCGTTTCTAACTATGCAGCAATCATCGCCGCCCATGGACACCCGGAACACTTTTAATTGAGCTGACTGTAAACCGACACATGCGTACTGCCTTCAGAGCGGGTCCGCTCAAACTGTTGTGGTTCTTTCCTCAAAAGGCCACTACAGAAAGAACTTGCACGGTTCTCACACATAATCTGTTATACATATTGTCTGGACTTTAAAAGAGACAGACCTCTGAGTTTGTTTCGGTATTTCTTCTTAGAGTAACTAGTCAGTTAGGAAATGTAGACCTCATCGTTCGCTTGGCGTGTTAAAGTGCTGCCTTGTAGCCTATTTGCAGAAATAAATTCACTTGTTTCACTTGTTTCACTAGACGAGTTACGAATACGTTGTGTCGGCCTATTTTTCTCCACGTCTTTCTTAAGTACTAGGTAGGTAAACATAACATACTTAAACAATAATCATGTCTTTACCCCCGAAGTGGTAGGCTGAGGTGCACATTATGCCACTGTACAATGTAACACTCACTATTCACTATTTATGTTATGAGTCCCATGTAATAGGGGGTGAGCCTATTGCCATATACCGGGCACAATTCCAGACTCTGTGCTATTACTGAGATCCTGAAACTCGTCTGTTGCACTTGCAAACACTCGACCAACGAGACAGGCTCTATCTGACTTCTTTTATAGAATTAAATATTTTTTTACAGGATTTTCAAAATCTGGACGCATGGACGCGCCACGTACGGTTAGAACATAACATGGGCAGTTTATTTTGAACACAGCAAATATATATTAAATAATATATTAGTTTTTCATTAGTTTGGGTCCAAAATACCCTAATTTTTATGATATTGAGCATCTATTTCATAAGATAATGCATATAATTCAGTTTTGTCAAAGAAGATGAAGTTTTTTTATTTATAAAATACTAATGAAGGCTTGATTTTTTATTTTAAATTGAAAATAAATGTTATTTTATTTATAATATTTACTTGCCTTTTTATTTTTACCTTGTACCTATTATCAACTTGAGCATGGTTTGACTCGCTGCTCAGCTTCTACAAGGTGTAGTTTTGAAGCCGTGTCATTTCTCGGGGGCATGTCACAGAAGTCATAAAAGTTCAATGTAAGAGAAAGTTTCGGGCCAATAGATAATATACGGCTATAATAAATCGTTTAAGTTCGACAGTATTTCAGGATAAGCGAAAGCAATGTTTCTTATTGGAGTTTTATGGAATTAGGAATAATATCAATAACGTGTTTGAGTTTTTGTGTGTTAAGCCGCGTTATAAAGCTAGTTACAAGACGGCGGCGTGTAGTTCACACTTACGGATTTCCGTAATTTACAGAAAAATGAAAAATATTTACCTACAATTTTTTTTTAATGATTCGGACTCATATTGATAGCCGAGATACCTCCTAGAAAATGACGCGGTTTAAAAACAACGCCTTGTATTGATCGGAACGTGATGTTCTATACGCTATATCATTCCTCGATAAATGGACGATATAACAAAAAAATTTTTTCAACCTCCCAAAACCGCTGTAACTCGTACACCAGGATCTACAGTAGATACAACCATGCAAACACCGGAACACTGAAGTCCAGCGTCCCAGGGACATGAACAACTGTCTTGGTTCTCGCAACGAAATAAATCAGAAGATATTACCTCTATATCGGTGCATCCATATCTGGCGAATGTGCCGTTCAGAAGCCTTTTGCGAGCTGCCCACGTGCATTCACGGCAATTGTTTGGTACTGAACTCAAACAAGGCTCGTATAAATAAAAATTTTAAATGCACACGGGCGGGTCGCGAGCTGCACATTCGCGGAACATTCGCCAGATGTGGACGCATCCTAAGAGGATAAGAAATAGACGATGGTTTCCACTTCCCTCGTTAAATTTGACACTTGTGACCGCAACCTATTGTTCTTTAATTGTATCTATAATGACGGTATTCAACGAGTTAATACAGGAGACACAATGGCTTAAGTCTACAAATGAAAAGAATTATTCAATTCGAACTAGTATTTAAGTGTACTAGTAGTTTTAGTAGTTTAAGTGTGGGAGAGCCATGCTTCGGTACGAATGGGCCGGCTCGACCGGAGTGATACCACGGCCGAGCAGAAAACCGACGTGGAGCAACGCGTTGTGTTTCGTCGTGTGAGTGAGATTACCGGAGGCCCAGCTCCCTCCTCTTCCCCAATCTCCCTATCCTGAAAAATTCCTGAATCCCCAATGATCCTCAAACTCCTAATCCCCAATAGGCCGGTAACGCCTCTGGTATTCCAGGTGTCCATGGGCGTCGCCGATTGCTTACCATCAGGTGATCCGTCTGCTCGTTTACCGGCTTATATTATAAAAAAAAAGTATAAATTCTAGCAGGGAAAAAGGTATCTGGTTTAAAACTCTCCAATGTCAACCCTCTCATGTTCCATGGTTTTATGATGAATGTAAATTAAAAAGGATAGATATTGTAACATTACTTCGACTGCAAAGCCACAAAAAGTTTCGCATATCTAATGAAAAAAAGTAAACTCACCTAACTGTGAATTATGTGGTAAGTTAGATGATCATCATCAACAGCCTATAAATGCCCACTGCTGAGCAAAGCCTCTTCTCACACGGAGAAGGTTAGAGCGTTAATCACCACGCTTGCTTAATGCGGGTTGGCGATTTCAAACTTATAATTAGAAATTATAAGTCCAGGTTTCCTCACGATGTTTTTCCTTCACCGTTTGTCAGTGGTGTCTAAATAATCTTAGAAAGTACATATAACTCGGAAAAAGTCACATTGGTACTTGCCGTTGGTAGGTTTCGAACCCGCACCCTCATGCATGAGAAGCGAGCGTCTTAAACCTCCAGGCCACCACGACACAGTTAGATGATGTTTATCAGAATTATGCTGGTGGAGTGTGTTAAATTTAAGGTGGCAAGGGACTCATTGATGGGACATTTTAATACAATAAAATATGATTTGGGATCTTTTTCTACTATTGTAGTATGTCAGAACCTTTAAGGAATGCAGCACGATCTATTGTAAGGATATTGCAACAGTGATGACCCGCTGGTATTTGATACTTCTAATTAATTTTTAGTTAATATAAAATGTTTTAGATAGATAAGTTTGGGCTACGATGGAGCTGACATAGCCTATTGGTTAACAGCCCTTAAAATAAAATAGATAAAAAATTAAAAAGTAAAGATTCCCCTGTCCTGGAGAATTGTTGTTTAACAACAAAGGACACGATCTCCAACCTGGCACCAGACGTAGAGATTGTGGAAACCCCTCTTATGTAGAGGAGGTTCATAGTACAGGCTTAGAGAGAACGGTCTTGGGCTGTGGATACCTACTTCATAAAAGATTGAAAGATTGTGTGAGCAATGATATAAAATCATGTCTGTAATGACGAGAATGGAATAAGACATACATAACATCACGCCTTTTATTCCCGAAGGAGTAGGCAGAGGTGTATATTATACCACTGTACAATGTTATACCCACTTTTCACTATCTATGTTATGAGTCCCATTTAATAGGGGGTGAGCCTATTGCCATATACCGGGCACAATTCCAGACTCCGTGCTACTACTAAGATTTTTTTTAAAACCCAGTAATACTTTGCCCGTGAATCAAACCCGAGACCCCTTGACCGGCAGTCGCACTTGCGACCACTCGGCCAACGAGGCAGTCTATGGAATAAGACATTTGGGGCGACTACAAGTCTTTTAAAGTGGGCGTTCCACCTGAGTGCTACGAGAGGTGTATGTCGCCGGAAATCTGGCCTACTAATGCCCGAGTTAAAGATTGGTTTTTTCGAAGACAACCAAATAATAGAAAAACAGCAACAACAAATCAAAACTAAGTATCTCAAACAGAAACGGAAAATAAATTTAATTTATCAAAATGTTAGAGGCTTGAACACAAAGTTGTCATTTTTCAGACAGAATCTTTCAACGCTTGAGTGTGATATCGTCGCGGCTACTGAAACGTTTCTTACTGGCTCTGTAACAGACTACGAATTGACTAATGGTGACTGGAGAATACTACGTCGGGATCGTGTCAATGGAATCGGAGGTGGTGTTATTCTGCTTACACGACCCGGTGTCGAGACTGTAAGACGTGTGGATCTGGAGACTTCGGATGGCGAGGATCTTTGGGCACAGATTGTGACGGACTATGATACGATTTACGTATGTGTTGTGTATATCCATCCAAGAGCGTCTGACGAAGTGTACATGCGGTGGTTTCAAAAAGTCGAATCAGTGATTAGTGATATTAAAGGTGCAGTTATTATTATTGGGGATTTAAATTTAAATCCTAAGTATGCTTCAATTAGTATTTTAAGTTATTATTGTTATTTTCTCTCTGTTTGTGGATTGTCTGAAAGGAATGAAGTTGTTAATGCGTATGGAGGTAAACTAGATGTAGTGTTGATGTCGGATAGTATTGACCATGTAGATGTGCTTGAGATGAACTGTGGAGGCCTTGTTCCAAAGCGTGATAACTATCACCCCCTTTGGATATATTCTTTGAGCGTAATTATCACTTAAATCAGCAAAATTCCGAAAAGTCTAGTCCAAGTAATGTTGACTTACAAAAAGACTGGAACTTTGCTAAAGCAAATTATGAACTAATGTATAGGCGTATCTCGGAAACAACATGGCAGGATATATTTGGTGCTTGTAATGTTGACGAGGCTGTTGATTGTTTTTATAATTCTATTTACTCCATTTTCAATGAATGCGTCCCAAAAAAATTAAGATCCAGGAAACCTACGAGGAGGTATCCGGTATGGTACACCGCTGATCTAATTAAAATTATAAAGCAAAAAGCTGAATTGCATCGCCAATGGAAAACCTCACGTGATAGCGAAATATACCTTCAGTTTTCTCGTCTCAGATCACAAGTTAAGAAAAGCATGTCAATTACTTACAAAGACTATCTAAGTCACATTCAGCGTAAACTTAATCGTGATCCTGCAGCTTTTTGGCAGCACGTAAATAATTTGAAAAGTAGAGGCGGTTTTGCGCCTAAAGTCAGTTACAACGGAGTGGAATACGAAGGCAGTGATGCAGCACAGGCGTTTTCAAATTTCTTTGCTAATGTATTTTTACCCAACGCACCCCTTCTTGATTGTAGGAATCTGCTTGATTGTCAAAATTATACAGCGGATTTGGTGGACATTCACGAGATAACCAGCAAGGACTTTGTTACTGGCATTACAAATTTAAAACCAAATAGTGCTATCGGCCCTGATAATATACCTGCATACATTATTAAGGGTTGTAGTGAGTTCTTGAAGTCGCCACTCCTTCACATATTCAACTTGGCGTTAAACTCAAGGACATATCCTAAATGTTGGAAAGTTTCGCGTGTGCAACCTATCCCCAAAACAAACGATCATACACTAGTAGAAAATTATAGACCCATAGCGATACTGTCATCATTGCCAAAATTGTTTGAATCTATTATACATAAACATATTAGTAAACAAATACAGCCTTATCTATGCGATTCGCAACATGGTTTCAGACTGAACCGCTCTGTAAATACTAACCTCTTGACATTGGTTGATCTTGTCTCGCAACACTTAGATAGAAACATTCAGGTTGACGTTATCTATTTCGACTTCAAAAAGGCGTTTGACAGGGTTGATAATGATGTTCTGCTATGTAAATTATATGGAATGGGTTTTTCTTCTAACCTTCTTAAATTCTTTGCCAGTTACTTGCGTGATCGCCAACAGTACGTGAAGCATGGATGTTTTGTCTCACCTTCATATCATACTCGTTCTGGCGTCAGTCAAGGTTCAATCTTGGGGCCGTTGCTGTTTGGCCTAATGGTGAATGACTTGGAAGCATCTCTTAAATGTGCTAAGTGTTTGCTATATGCGGATGACCTCAAATTGGTGTACGGTGTTCAGAACATAGCGGACACAAAATCATTGCAGGGTGACATTGATTCCGTACTTAACTGGAGCATTAAAAATCACCTTAATTTTAACACGGCCAAGTGCAATGTGATGTCTTTTACTAGAGCTCACAAGCCCATTCATGTGGACTACTATTTGGCAGGAGAAAGGATCGAACGTGTCTACTCGGTAAAAGATTTAGGGGTATGGTTCGATCCTCGATTAACTTTTCATGACCACATGAGAGCGGTTACTGGCGACTCTTATCGTAGGTTAGGATTTGCAATTCGCAATGTGCGCGAATTTGATAATATAACAGCTATCAAATTAGTGTACATGACCCTGGTTAGAAGCAAGCTAGAATCTGCATCTCTGGTATGGAGTCCGCATGAGGTTACTTATGCTCTGATGCTTGAAAAGGTGCAAAAGGCGTTTTTGAGGTTTTTATACAGAAAACGGTTTGGCTATTACCCTTTTCTGTACCCCACTAAGTTTCTGTTAGGCATGTTACGGTTTAACTCTCTTGAGGTAAGGCGTAATTACTCCTTAATGACTATGAGTTGTAAGACGCTGCGAGGTGAATCTGACTGTCCAGAGATTGTAGGTCAGGTGGTGCGGTTATCAGTACCGAGGCTGCTCACACACCAACTTCGACCTCGTCAACATCCCTTATTAGCTGTACCAGAAGCACGTACAGTGGCCCATGCAAATTCTACGCTGGTCCGAGTACTCACCATGCTCAATTCTCTCCTGATGTCAGCACCAGAGTGTGATTTATTTGCAATGAGATGGATAGATGTGTGTCGTGAATGTTTAAGATTTTGTGAGAGGATGGATGATACGTAGCTGATTGTAATGTTAATGTTTGTGTTAAATTACAATAATTACTCTAATTACCATTTGTTATTCAAATGTATAGTTTTTTTTTTTTGTTTTTTGTTAATTTTGTTTCTGAATTTAGTTGAATTAGTTTGTTTTTAATTACCTAAATAATAGCATTTATAAGTTTAACAGTATAACTTAATGGCGTAAGCTGTGGTGTTGTATATGTACATTTTCTAAATAAATAAATAAATTGTATGGCTAACACAGAGACGTAGAGGTATTATTCCAAAGGCAAACTAGGCAATTCCCGGGCGCCAGTTTACAGAGGGGCGCTGCGAGACGCGCGTGTACAACTGTACATAGAGTGACGGCGGCGACAAAATAATTAAGGGCGCCAATGAAGTGCTTGCTTAAGGCGCTATGTAGCTTTAATCCATCTCTGTTTATTTTATATTATGCTGTTAAATAATTGTAGTTACCTACTATGAAATTAATACAAAATATACAGTATTACTAAAACATAAGGGAGGGTCGGGGAAGTCAAGGACTTGGGAGTAAGATTTAACACCGGTCTAACTTTCCGTGAACAGGTCATGGGTTGTTGTAAAATGGCATTTAGAATCTTAGGCTTCATGCTCCGAACGGTCCGTGGATTTACTTATATAAAAGCCATCATCACACTATATAACGCACTAGTTAGGAGCCCGTTAGAAGAATGTAACGCAGTCATATGGTCTCCGCATGAAGCTACATAAAATAATAATATAGTCTCATGCTGGAGACAATTCAAAATAAATTTATTAGATATTTATACTTGAGGTATGTACTATTGTCTATCCGTTTTACCCGTTGATGTATCCCACATTATTTATTTTAGGGATGGTGGGGTACAATGAGTTAAGAGTAAAACGGGATTTTGCATTCACCTCACATTTATTTAAGTTATTAAACTGTCAAACACCGCGAGGACACTGGTGACCGCAACCTATTGTTCTATAATTGTGTCTATAATGACGGTATTCGACGAGTTAAAAGGAAAACTGCACAATGCAGTCATTTTAGGGCAGCTGAGTCTGTGTTCCGGATAGGTACGTGTGGCGACGCCGGCGACCACCACTGCTGGCGCAGCCCCGCGGTCGGACCAACCTATAAGGGAAGCGCCGCTGACGCGTGCACTTCGCACGCTCAACCTGATTTCTAATGAAATTGACCTATTTTGTTGTACTCTGGGTGAATTCACAAGGAGTGCATTATATGTAAGATGCTATAGATATTAAGATGGGCACATTTATCGCATTGGGCATTAACCTGTAAGTGGAATAAATAAATAAAAAAAATATATAAAAAATGTAGTTTTTATTTCAATATCTTGTAACTGTAACTGTAGATTTACTTACAACTTGGCAACTAAGAGTTTGGAATAATTGAGGTCGCTAGTATCGTCCCTGTGGCAACCTGGTGCACTACGACTCAATCGGTTTTAATATTTGTTATTTATACGAGTGTAAATAGTGCAGATAGTAAGTTCGGATGATTGTTTATTCATGTGATATAGTCCGAAGTGGGTTCAGTCCAAGTCAATATAAGTTCCAGCTGGCAACGCATCAAACTCTTTTTAATACTAACGCGCCTACTAAAACAGCGCTTTTACATAAATAACATAACATCACGCCTTTTATCCCCGAAGGGGTAGGCAGAGGTGCACACAGAAGTAACACCCACTTTTCACTATTTATGTTATGAGTCCCATGTAATAGGAGGTGAGCCAATTGCCATATACCGGGCACATTTCCAGACTCCGTGCTACTACTGAGATTTTTTTAAAAACCCAGTAATATTTTGCCCGACCCGGGAATCGAACCCGAGACCCCTTGCCCGGTAGTCGCACTCGCGATCACTCGGCCAACGAGGCAGTCGCAACGCTTTTACAGCAAAATGTAATATGCAAAGCTCCAATAATCTATAATCACATACCGAACTCGATGAAAAAATTTAACGCCAATATTTTTAAAACCACTTTTAAAAACGGCTTTGTCATTTTAATAATGAAGAAGGTAGACTGATATTGCAATGGGTTCCAGCACATATAGGCTTACGAGGGAACGAAGAGGCTGACCACTTGTCAAAACTTGCTATTGAGATTAGGATTATTGGGAATATTGTTCCAAATTCCAGCAGTCTTGTTATGACAAATGGTTGAACTATTTTAATGAAAAATCAAATGTGAAAGGAATTTGGTACAAGCCAATTCAGAATGAACTTCCCCGGGTGCCTTGGTTTGAGGATGCAGGTTTGGGTCGAAATTATGTTAAGTTAGCATTAAGGCTGCGTTCTGGGCACTATCCATCGGCGAAGTTTGCTTTTCTTATGGGGAAGGTTGCATCACCTAATTGTGAATTATGCAACAAAGTAGAGGACATACAACATTTGCTAATAGAATGTGCCAGGAACAATAATGAAAGGGAATCATTAATCAGAAAATATGAGTTGAATAAATTAGATGTTGGGCTAGTTCAAAACATTTTAGTAAATCCTAAAACGAAGATCGCAAAGGGATTGTGTGAATTGGTGAGAGTGACATAGCTTTTCTTTTATTTATCTCATACCTTGTTAATGATTCCCTTTCATTTACAGAGTATATTTAATTAGATAAGGTACGATGGGGTTGACGTACCCATATGGACAAAAACCTCCTAAAATAATAAAAATAAAGAGAATAAAACAAATACCCTGATTAAAAAATGTTATTATAATGTTAATGTACTTCTTAGTGATAATATTTAAATTGTAACACTTAACAATAATATGTAATTATTCTATTCAGTTTATTTCTTATGACTTATTTCTATTGATTTTATTATTTCATTGTTATTGACATTATTAGTGCATCTTGACATTAACTTATGGATTTATTGCAAAATTAATTAATATTTGTACACCTGTCATTGTTAAGCAAGTTGATACCAACAATACTGTACATCTATAGTAGGTAAACATTCATTTTTGCATGTATTAAGTATTATAACCTACACATATTTTGGCAAATAAAACGATCTTTATCTTTATCTTATCTTTTTGCCAAGCTGTACATACTTACAAGTGATAGAATTTTGACACATTGTTAATTTATACAATTTTTAATCATAATATCTACAAAATAAATATTGTTCTCAATATGCATTACCTAATTATTGGCAACACAGTAACTATATTGAGACTGGCAATACTACTCGGATAAATGTTGAACGACCAGCGACCTTGAAAACTCGAAGTAAACATTGTATTATCAAAGTAGAACTGCAATATTTTGACAAAAAAAGATGTAATAATAAATTATGTCTACGTAATAACTCAATGTTCGAAATAACATCCGTTAATTTAATGTATTTATTGTAAAATCTGTGAAAATGTGTCCTTTATATTACATTTCAAGACAAAGTAATTCGGTGAGTAACACGGTTATCAATTCAACCTATAAATAGTGTTGTTTATCATTATCGGTTAGTGTTATTCATTCTCCAATGTCCCTGTGAATTAGTCAAATATAACCATAAAAACCTTGTCCTGACTATAACGAGTCGACAACTGAATTTTATATAAAAATTCTGCGAGTATAAAAGGCTACACGTCAAGCTATGCTAAACCATTATAAAGCGACCGTCGAATGAGCGAAACGATTGTACAAAGCGGGACCTTGATATACTGGTTCTGTATAGCTCGATATTTAGCCGGGCGTACTTATCTATTAAAAAACTATTTTATTTCATTTACAATGTAAGTTTTTGTTATAAGTAAGTATATTTTCAATATATAATGCAACAATAATATTATGTATCGTGTGAACTAAACAATTTAGTCAGAAACACACTCGTATACCTATTTTATAAACAAAAGAAGAACATAAATAGGATTCCTTACTGAAAGTGGCTTGCTTGCCACAGATAATATAAACATATAATACTAGCTACATACTTCCACGCGGTTTCAAATGCTCTGCTCAGCTCCTACTTGTCTTAGCGTGATGTTTTATAGCCTATAGCCATCCTCGATAAATGCGCTATTCAACACAAAAAGTATTATTCAAATCAGACTTGTAGTTACGGAGATTAGCGCGTAGAGATGGGATTTTACCCGGAAAAAACCCGAATATGGGAAAAAACCGGGAAAAAACCCGGGGAAAATTCCCGAATGGGAAAATATTCGGGTTTTTTTCATATTTAACACATGTAACAAACAAGTAATGTGTAGATTATGTACATATCATATAGTACGTACTATTTAAGAACTATTACTACAAGTTAGAACTAATCTAACTTTTTTTATGTTCATATTGCAGTAATAACGTTCTTAATATCCTTAGGGACCTACTATCAAATGAAAGAAAATGAAATTAAACAAAAATCCTGTCTGTTTGTTTGTGATCCTCCGCTCTTAGCGACCAGGTAACCCGAAAATACGTGAGCGGGTAGAGGGGCAGGGAAGCAGGTAGTAGAGGGGCGAGCGCGTTGATGACCTATCTATCTCACACGTTGTTTCGGCTTCATACTGTGCGCACTCGTGTTAATTTGTTGGTTTAATTGACGACTTGGATTTTGTTTGGTGGACTTTTGGCTACCTAATCCTTTGAATTGACAACAACTGCTACTCTTACGGACTTTGATACCTACTTTTTTTTACGAACGAAATTTACCGGTAAATTTACAGTTTTGTAACTTTTCTAGAGTATAATAAATGATTGTTAGTAAGAGTATCTCTCGTTGTTTTAATTATATTATTTTAGTCAAACATTCTTTAAAGTTTAATAGGTATTTTTTCTGCTGTTAACATTCCATCACAGAGCGCAGTAAAAACTTATTATAAAACAAAAAGACGTCTTTATGGTGTTATAATAATTATGCTGGTTATGTTTTAGTCCTTGAAATAGACTACACATTTTAATGTTTCAAATAACAGACAACAGTTAGTGCCTTATACACGCTGGTGCTAAGTACTACTCTGTCAAGAAAGTACCGGGAAAAGATCCATAATACAAAAATGTCTGTTATTCATCCAAATTTATTTTATCACCTTTAAACTCTCAAACACCGAGCGGTCGGTGTTTTGCAGCAACCTATTGTTCTTTTATTGTCTGTAATGACGGTACTCAACGAGTTAAAGTATGCTCCTTTAGAGACGATACACTTGCGCCAACGAATAATCTATTCATCAAAACATTTTTTAAACGCTGCTTCCAGAATTGAGTTTAGTTCTCGCCCCGAATTCTCCTTTACGTCTTCTATCGATTGAAAACGGGTGCCACGAAGTGGTAATTTGAATTTAGGAAAAAGAAAAAAGTCAGCAGGAGCCATATCTGGTGAATATGGTGGTTGCTGAATGGTATTTGTTGAGTGTTTGGTCAAAAATTCGTTCACTTTGATGCCACCAATGATAGCCTTGTGCGAAGGCGCTTTGTCGTGGCGCAAAATCCAAGAATTTTCTTTCCACAAATCTGGCCTTTTTCGTCGAATTTGCTCTCTTCAACGCCGCATAAAGCTCAAATAATATTCTTTATTTACTGTTAGACCTTCCGGTAAGAATTCAGAGTGCACAACAGCGCGATAGTCAAAGAAAACAGTCAACATGACTTTGACTTTTGATCGACGTCGGCATGTTTTTTCGGTTTCGCTTCAATTGGAAGGCGCCACTCCGAAGCTTGTTGACTAGTTTGCATGCCAAACTCATAAACCCACGTCTCGTCACCAGTAACAATGCGTTTCATGAATGTTGCGTCCGAACTGACTCGTTCTAGCATATCCTCAGCGACTTTCATGCGATTGAGATTTTGGAGAAAATTTAGATCTTTTGGAACTAGCCGAGCAGCAACATGTTTCATGCCCTTTAATGTATAGTATAGATTAGTTAAAATGGTACGGATCGACTCGTGAGATACAGAAAGTTCGGCGGCTATCTCTCTCAGAGTTGAATGGGGTTTTTCATTCACTATTTCCTTCACTTTTGCGATGTTAACTACAGTTGCAGACCAGAGCGAGGCAAATCTTCCATTACATCTCGACCGCTTTTGAACGCTTTGAACCACTCATAAGCACGAGTTTTTGATAAAGTCGATTCACCGTAAGCTTTCTGTAACATTTTCAGTGACTCCGAACACGAAATTCCATTGGCGATGCAAAATTTAAGACAAACTATTTGATCGATATTTGTGTCCAATATGAAATTCACAATATACATTATAGAGGTATATGATATTTCTGAAACCAGCGCTGTATTTAATATGAATGACAGATGCAACTTAAACTCCGCGCCAAAATGGAAAACAGTTGTGCCAATCTAACAACTACATACCTAAAAACAAAAATTTTAATTTGGAACCATAAACAAATCATCCATTCCCGATACTTTTTTGAGTGAATGTAGGTATATGCGCATCACAAAGTTCCTATTTATTTAGTTCTGAAAATAAAAATAGAATAAGATCATTATAAATGAAAATACCCGCCTATTGGGTTTTTTCCCTTTGGGTTTTTTCCCAGTGCCCATCTCTATTAGCGCGTTCAAACAAACAAAAAAACAAACTCTTCCGCTTTATATAATAGTATAAGATATAAGATAACAGTTTTTTTTCCAATTTACGGCTCGATATCGGATAGTATAACGATAGGATATAATATTACATTATCTTCTACCTCTATATCTATATAATCTATACATACTTATAATAAAACGGTAGAAGTGTAAATTCTGTACATGAAATATATTTCCAACATAACTATTAGACTATTAGGGGGTGATTAGTGATCGATACTAATACCAGATATGCAATCAGTAATTTTTATGTCTGCCTGACTGTCTGTCTGTATGTTCCTTATAAAAACAAAAACTACTCGACGGATTTTGACGAAACTTGGTACAAACTTATTCTTCATACTCCTGGAGAGATTATAGTATATTTTTCATCACGCTACAATCAATAGGAGCAGAGCAGTGAAGGGAAAACGGGAGAAATTACTTTATTTTTAAGGGTCTCGGGTTCGATTCCCAGGTTGGGCAAAATATTACTGGATTTTTAAAAATGTCAGTAGTAGCACGGAGTCTGGAAATGAGCCCGGTATATGGCAATAAGCTCACCCCTTATTACATGGGACACATAATATAAATAGTGAAAAGTGGGTGTTACATTGTACAGTGGCATTAAATGCCGCAATGTGCACCTCTGGCAACCCCTTCGGGTATAAGAAGGCGTGATGTTATGTTATGTTAAATAAATAAATATAAAACAATTTTAGGTAATCAATATAACGGCCACTTTGCTGATTTTAAAAGATAGAACTGCCGAAAATTGGTTCCACAGACGTCAACAAAAGCACAGATGTCGCTCGCGCCCGTATTGTCTGTTGTATTCTTCTGATTCTTTTTTTTGACATTAAATATGGCTAGTCTGACAATAATACTTTTGTTTGCAGAACTCCATTGGACTGAACATTGGGAGAAACAAAATATATTAATTCCTTCAACTGTCGCTGATTCTGAGGCGATACGAAGTTCACCATGACAGGTAGTAATGGATCATCGACATCGCCATCACCCTCAACACGTGCACTGCTGAAGTAAAGTCTCTCACATTAGACGAGGTTTGCTATAATAGTCACACATGACTGACGGCTCGGTTATCGCAGTTAGGTCAACAAAATGTTATAAATACCGTTGCCTATATCTCGGTGGCTGGTAGCAGGAAGACACAAAAACTGATATTTGTAAGAACTGCCAAAATGTATAGGAAACGAGAAGGAACGTCGGGCATTAAAGGCCAGCTTTACGAAACAAAATTAATAAGCCTCATTAACTTCAGAGCAAAGTTCGACAACAGCCTCAAAGATTGTTATTTAGCGACCAACATGGCAGACATAGGAACATTTGACGATATATGCTTTAGAGCTAAAACAAAAATTGGGAAAAACAATAAACAAATCGCCATTTTCATTCAGGCCAAACACAGAGAAGCAGATAAAACTGTTTTGACAATAAACAGCAAAAATGACTTAGCTAAATGGTTTACCAGCTACCTAACCATCAGACGTTCCTTCAAACAAATCAATGAAGACGTCTTTTTTAAGGGAAAATTCCAGGACATTGATACATATTTCATTATGTATACAACAGCTAGAGATGATCATGATAATGTACGATTTGACAAAGAAGTTGCTCATAAACTCAACAGTTTAATAGCTACAGGAAACGATGCCGTGCAGCCAAATTACAAAGAAACAGATCTAGAATTCCTATGTGAAATAGTCATGAAGGAACAGCTAGTCGAGCTGGCTACTTTATTAGCAGAATTTATTAATAAAAACGACAATACTGTACTGTCAATAAACAACGATCTGATACTCATTTATCACGTGATTCTGGCGAAAAATATCTTACTCATAAGCGAGATTCGAGATAAAAACGAAAACAGTGAACACAGAACCGCTCGTTTCCGTAGTGAATTCTATACAAGTGATGATGAATTTATTAAATTATTTAGAGACACGCTTTATAAAGAAATTCTAAAGAAAAGAGACAGTGATGATGTTACTAGGAATGAACTGCTAGCAAATCTACTTGAGGAACCTTTGGATCTTGAAATATTAGCAAAACTTATTTACAATGTTGTAACACTAAACAACAATGGAAAACTAGAATTTGTTGACAAATCTATGAGTGAAGATTTAAGACATAGATTAGAAAAGGTTATTGTTCTTCGGGCAAATGTACATGAAGCCATTTCTAAAGCCGCGGAAGAAATACTGAGACCAAAAGAAATTAAAGTCCCAGTGGCATTCGGCAATAAAGATCTTACAGTAAGAGGGAATGAGGAAAATAATGAAGATTGGACAGCTGACAGCATACTTGTGAAAGTCAAAAACAAAATCGTGGAAATGTTATTGAAATCTGCACCGGGAAATATAGTTTCAATAGACAATACCGTGGATAAGGAATTTTCGAAAATCAACATCGATTTAGGCAGTATTGTAGGAAATATTTTAATAGCGGACCAAAATAGTAAATTCATGAAATTCTCAGACAATACCGAAACACTAGGTGACATTGCGAAACAGCTATTTTCTGAACTACAATTCGCAATACCAAATTTACAAGGTTTTAAATTTAGTTCAGAAGTTGAAACGTTTCCAGTGCTTTCGTTTGAGAAGATAGATTTAATAGAAGATAATGTTTCAGCTCTCGCGACAACTATTGTTACATTTCTGAATAAAAACACTGATTCTGTAATGCCAATGACTGATACTATCTTACGAAGATACCACGTGGTTCTTGCACATAAAGTATTGGACATTTCTGATATTTTTGGCGAAGATGACGATGCGTACAGACTAGCGACATTCCAACAGGATTTCTTTGAGTCAGAAGAAGATTCCCTCGTGTCGTTTAAACGACATTTATATTCTCAAATACTAAAAGGACGGAATTTACATGACAAAGAACTTGAAGACTCGTTGGAACTGCATCAATCAATAGAAGACGATGCTATAAATGTGTTTGCAAAGACAATATTAATGAAACGAGAGTTTAAAGTGTCAACCGCTTTCGGAAACAAAGACATCAAACTTAAAAAAAGTAAAGCAGAGAAAAGATTAGATCATTTGAAAATGAAACTATGTGAACTGATGAGTAAATCAGGTGACGATAAAGTTGTTACTATTGAGGAGTCTTTAGGAGAAGGTTTCCTGAAGCTCAATGGAGGTATAGCAGGCATTGTTGGAAATATTTTAATTCTCGACGAAGATACGCACCTATTTAAATTTACAGCCAATTGGGAATCACTAGAAGATACTTCCAAAAGGCTGTTCACAAAACTGCACAGAAAAACTCCCAACTTACATGAATATAAATTTAACGTAAACGTCAAAAGATTCCCAAAGCTCTCATTTAAAAGAAATGAAGATGATGAAAATAAGGCGAAAGATTTCTTAAACAGACTTCTGTTTTACACTAACCAAGCTGACGAGAAAGGCGTCGAGAAATGTTTAAAAGACGAAATCGAAGATCATCAATGTCTAAACGTTGACAGTATCAAAGTGACGGCCGACGCCATTTTCTTACAATACCACGACCAAATACAACAATGGTGGATGTTAAAAGAGGCGGAATACCTCACGAAAAAGAGTTCGCATTACGAAGACGCCTTAAAATTGATTGTCGACAAACCTCTTTTGTCAGTCTTTAGTAAAATGTACGCAGTGAAAATGGGGAATATTTTTGAAATAACTTTCAATGATCAAGCTGTCAAATCATTGAATCTAACAGAAAAATTAACAAACGTCATTTTCGTAACGGAGAATATTCCTTTGACAGTAGTAAAAATGATGCAGTCTTTAAACAAACTCAAACATACTGTCATGGATTTAGAAGATCTCCTTCAAACGAAAGACTACTCCACGCTTATTGCGGAACTAACAAAAATGGAACAAAATAAAATAATAATACTAGCGTACGACAACATACAAAGAAGCTCAAATAAAAGATTGGAAAATATATCAAAAATTTTGATTGAAAAACGGATAATTATCGTCACAAATACAGCTTTGCTAGACACGGTCCAGATACATTTTTCAGGTATCAAGGAAATAAAACACGACAGATGTAGTCTATCAGACATGAGTGAGAATTCACAGAAAACTGTATTACAAGCAAAAGTACATTTTCAAGATGTCGAAGTGACATTAGACACTATCGTTGACGAGGAAGCGATGCAAACCGTCGAAGGAAATATTCTTAATGACTTTATTAATAATGAAACAAGATGTTTTGGTAACTCAGTTACGAATCTAAATTATGAGAAAGTTAAACACCTTTATGTGGACAGAAGGATGTGTATAGTGTGTGAGGCAGCAAAGGCCAGATATTTTATTCCTAAACAAATAGTACTATCCAATCTAAATGACTTGTCTAATGTTGTCCTATTGGCGGCAAAGCCAGGTATGGGAAAGTCAACTCTATTGACCAACTTGTCTATTAAAACTAAAGAGTCAAACCCAAAAACTTGGATAGTGCGAGTCAATTTGCTCGACCATTGTGAAATATTCAATAAATGGCAAGAAAACAAAGTGAAAATTGATGTTTTGGAGACTTTGAAGTTTTTATGTCCTATTATTGTCGGAGGGAACAAAAAGAGTGACTTAGAATTCGATTTAGAGGAATCGAATGGTGAAGTTCATCTAAAATCGTGTCGTATAGACAATCCGTGGACAGTGTTTGAAATTAAAATGTTCCTAGACTACTTTAACAGGAAGGAACTTGTCTTTTTATTCGATGGTTTCGATGAAATATGTCCGCTCTATACAGAAGAAGTAATGTCCTTATTAAAAGTTGTACGGAATTACACAAATAAACATAAAATGTGGATCACTTGTAGGTTTTACGAAAGGGTCATGTCAGGATTGGAACAAGAATTCGGATATCCATATGAATTACAAGCTTTCAACGAAACCGAATTCGATGAATATTTGTGGAAATATTGGCAATCAACAATTATATTTAGAAATTTGAACAAACAGCAATGCAGTAACTTGTGTAGCTTTATGGAATTTATGTCAAATTATTTTTATAATTCGGATAAGAGAAATCCGACCATGACCGGTGTTAAAAAAAAGGAAAAGTATCAACTGTTGTTTTTGAAAGTTTGCTTCAATTTTTTACACTATTTGAGGAAGGAACTGAATATCTGTCCCGATGATGTAATACAAACATTCAACTTACTTTTCCACGACTGCACTCATTCGTTTCGTTTTGTGGAACGTTTCGATACTCCGTTACATCTTTACCTGAACGCTAATTATTTCCAAAACCAAGTCAATGACGAAAGTATAATACCAAACAGATGGAATTTGGACATAAACGCTTTTACAGTTTACGACAAATTTATTGAAACCAAACTCAAAAACATAAGATTCCAAGAGAAAAATAAAATCGATTTATACAATCCCGACAATTTGACGATTTATGAGAAAATCCGAGAAGACTTCTTTGCGAAACATTACAAATTAGGTGCTTACGCTATTTTTAATCAATATCTCAGCAAAATATTTGACGAAAAAGAATTATTTAAAATTAGAAAAACCATAGAGAATATTAAAATTGGCGCGGAAAAGACTGGATTAGTGCATAGCATCGTTAACAATATACCAACATTTATACATAGGACTTTTACAGAATATTTCGCAGTCGAATATATTTGTCAGTCATTAAAATCGGATTCAGGCACAGAAAGTCAAAGAAATATTTGGGATTTCATTTTAAATATCGTATTTTTAAAATGCGACATAAACGTGCGCCAAATGTTTAGCTACAGATTAAAAACGGACAATGTCGTGAAAGCGATAGTAAATGAGCATGTAGAAATAATTTTTGATCTATTATTGACACAGGGTACGGGACTTTACGCTTACAATCCTGACGATTTCAGTAAAGAATTGTATTTAAAAATAAAAAACCATTTACATAGTGCCATGGGGGATGACCTTACAAACTTTGTTACAATAATTAGCGATTTGAAAGAAAAAATGTCGGAAGATTATAGAAAGCAGTGGCTGTCTACTGCGACGACGCGGTTGATTTACCTACGACACAGAGAAGAATTATCCTTAAAAAAAACTAATCAAGTGGGTAAGGCGCAAGGCCACAGAAGACGCCGCAAGATGCGCGTGCCCATAGAGTGACGATAGCGCCAAAAAATATAAAAGGCGCCTTTGGGTTGCGCTTCAGGCGCCTCAGTCTAGTCAAGGAAAATATATTTACTATTATTAACTACGTTTAAAAATACCGAATTCAATCCCCTATTTTTTGAAGTCGATTAATTAATAGGTCGCGGAGAACCTAACATGTTACCGGGGCTCCGGCTCAAAGTGCAGTAGTAGGAACGGGGTGGTTTTTAGTCACTAAGAGTCTGACACTCCCTCCCGCCTCACCCAGGCGGGGGCTGTCATTCGATGACTATCTCCCTTTAAAAAAATACCAAATTTTTTTCCTTACACTTACGCAGCCAATCATAAGATAATCCCACATATATGCATACCTATAGGTCAAACTGAGAATCGTTTTTCTGAAGTCGATTATAAAAACTGCACGGCTACGGGCTAATGCAGTGGCTGGGCAAGAGGCTGCCATGTGCGGGACAGCGTTTAAAAAGAAAGATATTCATAAATAAAATAATAAAAGCATGTAATCTTAACAAAGAAAACCCGTAAAATATTTTCCAACTGGGATTAAGGGAAACAAATTGAAAAAAACTATGCAGAGCTGTGTGACGGCCGCCTCTCGCTTGTTTGAACGTCGCGGGTCACGTGCGTCTCGCACATGCGTGTTGACTTGACTTTTTTCTAGAAGTTTCGCACGTTGGTCGTGCGGAGATGCGACGAGTGCGCAAACGCGAGCGAAGTCTAGCTCGGCTACGTTCGGCTCGCCGTGCGCGTTACAAGCATGTTTTTGTAATCTATATACGTACTTAAGTAACTTTAATTAATAATAATATTTAAAGAACAAATTGTGGAATGATTTTTTATATATAACTCGTTACTTAAATAAAATAAATTGATTTTTGTACAAGTAGATTGTTTTATTTTTCACCGTTGTCAAGTTTCAAGTGAGAAGTACCTTTCTTATTTCTTTTTTTAAGAGACGGGCGTAGAAAATGCTTCTCTCTAATTTAAGGACTTTACAGTATGAACACTATGAAGTCACTTTGATATATCGTTTACAGCAATGTGGTTCTGCATTTCTGCATAATTACTTATACCTACTGACAACAAAAACAACATTAAATAATGACGCACTTACTATATAATCTAGGGACTCCCCGTAAAATATAAGGATTGTTAGATTTTAAAATGATGACCAGTCTACAATCAATTTATTTCATACTTGATTTATTATTATTTAAGAAAAATTGAATAAATATTTAAAAATTAAAATGAACGCACCGCTAACAATGAACGTGTTCCAGCGTCTACCATTTTCGAATTTACGATTTTCGAGCATTCGGTTCGACGCGTAGACAATGATTACAAACGGAATGTTTATTGGTTTATTTCTTAAATACCTTCGACAATTTAAATGTTGTTTATGTGCAGTCCTTAGCTAATATTAAATTGAATAACGTGTTCATTTATCCATCACGTTGATTAAAGAGAAATTGTAAAATAATATAACATAATGCCTAAACATAAATGCTTACAAATGTGAAAAACATTCGCTCTAATGTTGGTACTCTGTCATTTTGATTTTGATTTGACAGTTTGACACAAATCAGACAAAACGAAAATAATTTTACGACAACAATATTATTAATACGCAGTTGTATTTTTAAATAAATCAAAATGAGTGTACGTGAGGAAGACAGGCAGAAAAATAGCTGCCCAAGTCGTGGTTTAGGCATCGCTGCTGCGGCCATCGGGGTTGGAGTTGGAGCAGCTTTATATTATTTCTTTAACAAACGCCAGGAAACACCAAATTCTGAAGGCTCCACTAGCGATTGGCAATGTGAACAACCTCAGACCTTGTAAGTAGTTCATTAAGACATATTTTACCTTGTACGATTTTATTTGGCACAATTTTGCAATTTGCAATGCAAGGTAGGTTAAAAAAATTTCCTTAATTAATATTTGTTTACCTTCCATAAATGAAGTTAAACCTGGTCAACTTTTTTTATTTTATCATCTGTGATTTTTTGGCGGTTAAGTGTATTTTACGTACCTATTAACTAAATCATTAGGTTAAAAATAAATCATGGATTATTTAAGATCTTGTTTTAAGAGGTATGTACCTATGTAATAGTATATTTTTTTTACATTAATTTTTAAGTACCCATGTTCTTAATTGTAATATAAGTGGAATAGTTTTTATTACTATCTTTGTAACATTAACTGGGTATTACACAAGTTACAAACTAAGAACAAAAAACTGAATAAATATAAGTTAATTTCTACAAAAACACTACCACTTACATTTTTAAGCCTCTTACAGCTGAAATTAATTCTTGCATTTCTTGTTTTCAAAAATGTTGCCCACTAGAATTTCCTCCTGGCGTAAATGTGGGTGCGTTTACATATAAATACTAGTTCAGATACACGACACGCAGACCTAGAACAACAATCTGTGTTGTTCCGGGTCTGGGTAAAATTACACAAATAGTTGCTGCTGCTCAAGGGGTCTCGGGTTCGATTCTCTGGATGGACAAAGTATTACTAGGTTTTAAAAAAAATTCTTAGTGGTAGCACAGAGTGGAATTGTGTCGGGTATATGGCAATAGGATCACCCCCTATTAGATGGGACTCATAACATAAATTGTGAACAGTGGGTGTTACATTGTACAGTGGCATTTAGTGCCGTAATGTGCACCTCTGCCTACCCCTTCGGGGATAAAAGACGTGATGTTATGATATGTTCCAAATTTAATTCCAATCCCTTCAGCCGTTCCCCTTCAAACATACACACAAACTAATGAATATTGCAATAATTTGTATAATATTAGTGAGAAGTCATCATCATCATTATCAGCAGCCTATAAGTGGCCACTGATGACCAAAGACCTCTTCTCACACGGAGAAGGTTTGAGTATTAATCACCACGCTTGCTCAATGCGGATTGGCGATTTCAAACTTTTGATTGGAAATTATAATTAGAATTTTTGTCCTATTAACTTAATTTACTTCCTCATTAGCCGAGTTGTCGCAAGTGAGACTGCCGGGCAAGGGTCTCAGGTTCGATTCCACGGTCGGGCAAATTAATACTGGGTTTAAACAAAAAAAATTCAGTTGTAGCATGGTGCCTGAAATTGTGCCCGGTATATCGCACCCTGAGAACGAAAGTGACTGATATGGCAATGCTCATCCCCTATTACACGGGATCATAACATAAATAGTGCAAAGTAGGTGTTACATTGTACAGAGGCATTGAGTGCCATAATATGCACCTTTGCCTACCCCTTCGGGGGTAAAAGGCGTGATGTTATTTAAAAATTAATGTATTAATTTCAGCCGTATGAGAGCACTGAAACTCGGCATTATCTTTGTAGTTATTTTATATGTATTTAGTTTATAGATTTTATTTATCTTTATAAGACCTAGATACTAACAATAATATTTCTTATCTATATTTTTCTATATTTTTAAGTCTAGATAGATATATTTAGTTTTATGTATCTTTATATGTTAGTAGGTCAAAATAAATTCACATTTGATGTACCTTTACAAATTAGTTTCATAGAAATATAGACACACCAGACATAACGTTTTTGTATTCATTTAAACATATGTTATACTAAGATGTTGTGGGTGCGTTTACAAACATACAAATTCACAAACGCCACACATACAGACCTGGGTGCTTACTCTTGAAACCAATCTCAATGCCAATGCAATTTCAATCCAATAAAATCTCAATAATTATTCAATGTCAACACTATACAACCCCAATCGTAGCTGTTACAATAGCATTCAGAGTACGGAATATAAAGACAAACTCAATACCATTTAGTTCATTCAATATCCACGCAATACTGAAGCAAAGGGCGCTAGTATTGCAACTCAAGAGTACGAAATTTCACAATACCAATGTCGATCGATCGGACTTGGATTCAAGAGTAAGCTCCCTGGAATCACACAAAAAGTTACTTTGCAAAATGTAACACTCTTATACGTTACGCGGTAACCATTTGCCCAGCCACAGCGCCAACCGGTGCCTTTTAAGTCTAGTCAGAGCCGAATTAAACCTGTGCAAGCATTTCATAAGCACCCTAAATGTTTTTGTCGCCGCCGTCACTCTATGTACAGTTGTACACGCACGTCTCGCAGCGCCCCTCTGTAACCTGGCGCCCGGCACTTGTCTAGTTTGCCTTAGGGATAATACGGCTCTGTGACTAGTGGTAGGTATAAAAAAATTAAATCACACATGATGTTGTACAATGTCACGGTTATATTATCATACAGTATGGTTACTCGGTCGGATGAGAGAGTATACTAATACCTACAGCCGCGCGGTACGTAAAAATATGAGTTAGGGCTGCCCGTCTCCAGTATTTTAATTAAATTTGCCTGCTTTCTGATTTGTGATTGTAAATATCCTTTTTTTTAATATAAACAAATAAAATAATTTGTATATTGAATAGGAAGTGTTCAATAAAAATGCGTGTTGTTTTTTATTTCGTAGATTTAATTTTAAAAAACATGGTTTTGTTTGAAAACCAAATCGGACTTATAAATTTGCGACCGAAAAATATGTGAAATAAAAATACAACCAAAAACGGCACAATATTTTCTACTCGTCATATTATATGTACTGGAACTGATTTCCAGAGAAAAATCGCGCGGTTATTATTAAAAAATAACACACCGTCAGTTTGTGACTGCGGTACACCCACTGATATGATAATAATATGGTATATATCTATGGGTACAGCCGTGACCATAGAGTATAGTTACATATGCCGAGACTGTCTACGCCCCGAGCGCACCCCCCGACATCGAGGCGCGTAGGCTCGCGTTTCATCCGTTTGTATGAAGTTGGAATACTGTATGATATTATTACCGTGACAAAGTAGCCTCTTGCTCTTAGGGGTGTTGGTCCGACATTGGTGACAGCTCGCCGGTACTGGCTTAGTCCTTCCGCGCGGTACGCCGCGATAGTCGGTCACGTTTGGCGCACAAACAGGTATTTAATAGTCAAACTTATTTTCTCATTTATAACCGATATTTGTTGAGTTAATTGTTATGTTTTTTACCTTATTCACTTAATTATTCGACGAGGAACTCGACTAGTTGGGAGCTATGCTAGAGGCTCATATTTATGAGCAGCAGTGGCATTACTATAACCCTTCGGGGCCCGTGGCAAATTCATCGAATGAGCTCTCGTTCTCAATAAAAAACAGAGAAGTTCAGATGTAAAACTTTTGAACGGGGGCCCTTCCCAACTGGGGGCTCATGGCATTTCGCGCGGTGTGCCAACCTGTAGTTACAAAACTGATGAGCATTTTTTGGCGACCCGCGACGCGGCAACGACAACTTTCGCGCTGCTACTGGCTACTCGAGTCTCGCGCCGCACGAGCTCCTAGCATGGCTTGAAACTAGTCGAGTTCCTCGTCGAATAATTACGTGAGTAAGCCGAAAAACGTAATAATTAATTTAGTATGTCTTACGACAATTATAATATAAATATTCGTTGAGATTTTTATACCTTAGTTTTAACAGTTTTAATGAGCTCTATTCTACCAATCAAGCCTTTTCTTTTGATATCCATAATGGAGGTAGTTGTGGAAAAGGTTCGATAATATTGTATGGTCATAAAGATCAAATACCATATCGATCTGTCGTACATCTGTGTTACAGTTTAAATTGCAATAATGAATCAACATCAGCGGCGTTGTTATGACGTCCTTTTTTTTTAAGGGGGGGAAATCATCGAATGGCTGCTTCCCCGCCTGGGCGAGGCGGGAGGGAGTGTCAGACTCTTACTGACTACAAACCACCCCGTTCCTTCTCCTGCATATGGAGCCGAGTACGCGTTCGGCGCTCTGATTGGTTAACCAACCCGTTCGAAATTTCCTCGTTTTACTCGTTTCGAATTTTTTGAAGTAAAACAAACTCGTACTAAGGCCGCTGAACGTCAGCAAGGCACTCGTATTGTGGTTATCTATGGGCGGCGTTGAATACTTACCATGGTGTGATTCATCTGTTCGTTTGCCGGTCTCTCTCATAAAATAAAACCTGTATTTTTACTTATATACCTCTATAGGATAAGCCGGTAAACGAACAGACGGATCACCTGATGGTAAGCAATCGACGTCGCCCCCATGGGCGACGTCGATTGATCCACCATCCAGTCCATTGAGTCCCCATCGTCGACCTGAGTCCATACTCAGGTCCATTCCTTTGTGCCTTTCCCTAAAGTACTTTAGCACTTGTCTACAGAGAGAGTAGAAAACTAAATGTATGGGGATGACACTGACAAGTGACAAAATTTACGTCAATTCAGTATAATTTGGTTTTCTATTCTCATCATCATCATCAACAGCCTATAAATGCCCACTGCTGAGCAAAGCCTCTTCTCACACGGAGAAGGTTAGAGCGTTAATCACCACGCTTGCTCAATGCGGGTTGGCGATTTCAAACTTATAATTAGAAATTATAAGTCCAGGTTTCCTCACGATGTTTTTCCTTCACCGTTTGTCAGTGGTGTCTAAATAATCTTAGAAAGTACATATAACTCGGAAAAAGTCACATTGGTACTTGCCGTTGGTAGGTTTCGAACCCGCACCCTCATGCATGAGAAGCGAGCGTCTTAAACTATCTACATGGAGATCTTTCTATTCTACATGGAGACAAACGCTAAATGGTATTTGGCTACGGCTGCTGGAACACTAGAGGCGTTACAAGTGTTTTAGTCTATGGTTTTAAAGTAGTTGGCCGAGTGCGCAAGTGCGACTGCTGGGCGAGAGATCTCGGGTTCGATCTCAAGGTCGGGCAAAGTATTACTGGTTTTTTTTTAAATTCTCAGTAGTAGCACGGAGTCTGGAATTGTGTCCGGTATTTAATAATAGACTCACCCGAATAGCGCAAAGTGCGTGTTATATTGTACAGTGGCATTAAGTGCTATAATGTCTACCTCTGCCTACCCCTTCGGGGATAAAAGCATTAGGTTATGTTATGTATTTTAAAATTAGGTAGGCAGTGTGCTGTTTTTGTCACCGTCGTGGTATGAAAAAGTTTCTACCAGACGGACATTAAAATAAATATCAGTTATATATATTGTCGATGTCGTATATGGCAGTTGTCTAGTTTTCCCCAGGTCCGAGACAGCTAACGCATTGTCAGTTGTAACTATAAGGATATTCCGTCATGAATCACTTTAATGGGCCACTAAAATATGATGCAATGCAATCCTTTATATTTGTATCAGAACTTCGCAATACAACAGGATAGATGCCTAATTTTTATTTTAATGTCCGTCTGGTAGATTATTTTAAATCATTAGACACGTATTTTTTATTTTCTTACAGAATCGAATACTTTTGACGATATATTGATTTGAAATGTCGCGTGACGTCACTTCTATGTACATTTTATACGTAGAAATGACGTTTTAGCCCCCACTCCTAAACTTTGATTCGTTTTATTATACCTCAACAAAATAAAAAAATACGTGTCTAATTTTTTTCATTACCTAGTCCGTAAGGACTAATTAGATTTTCATACCCCGTCATCATCCCAACTACATATTGTTATTTATTAAATGGTTTTATTTAACTTGCCTCGTCAGTTTGTTTGGGTCAAAAGTTGTTGGAATTTCACCCTTTTCCTGACGACAGATCGATCTGATATTTAGTATACACTCTTAATCTTGATGATCTTACTACACCGTGAAATCTGTTTTGTTTTCGGCGTGAAAAAAACTTGCCATTTCCCATGGAAATACGCACATGAAACAATATAGGTTTTGTTGGCATATTCGCATCGCACGCGCCAACCGACAAGAAATACCTCTACCAGAAATTACATGGCGTCATGTTTTGATAATGTACTATGAGTTCGTATGCGCTTTCGATGTTTGCTTTTTGCAATCGTTCGCCAGTTATTGTTTTGTTTTAAACATTTTATTTCTTTGTAAGATTATTATATTACCAAGATATAACCATTTTACTTCGGGACGACAATTAAGTAGATTTCACGGTATATAATCCTACTTTTACTTGTTTTAAATATCCCATGATTGTTATAATAATGAGCACATTATCTATAAACTTGCTTGTTACAAAAAAATGTTATTTATTTGTAAAATGATATATAATCTAACTTTATTTGTGGAGAACATTTGAAAAGCGAAAATGTATTGAACCATTAAAGGAACTTTAAAAGCTCTTCACAATGGGAGCTACCGTATTTTTGGCTACCAAATTGCACAACAGTCGGAAGATATTTTTGTCCAATCATAACAGAGGCCTTAGTACAGGTTTGTTTTACGTTTAAAGTAATCGTAACGAGTACGCGTTCGGCGCTGTGATTGGTTGCTTCATTGGCGCCGGCCAATCAGAGTGCCGAACGCATACTCGTTTCGAATACTTTAAACGTAAATCAAACTCGTACTAAGGCCTCTGTTGTCAAATATTGAACGTTCAATCGCGTGACACGAGTCAATTCCTGGACAAAGAACGAGAGGTTCATACTTGCGCCATTGGTGAGCAAAAACACGGTGGCTCCTTGAAAGTAAGGGTATATAAACTATCCACGTTGCGTCATTTGACGATTGCATGCATACTTCACAAAAAATAGGCGGTTTAACGATCCCGCTTCGTGAGCAGTTATCATTGTATCTAAGCAAGCATTGTCATTTGTTGGCTGCCGTATTGTGTGTGAAGGTTGCATGCATTCGTCAAATGACGCAACGTGAAAAGTGCCCCTAAGATTTTGATTCTTACAAATAAAATTTTCATTCTATTAGTGTTATAAATGACTCAGCTGATTCCCACATTACGATATCGGAGCACGAAACGACAGACACAAGCATAAACAGAACAGAGAATTCGGACCAATCAGAAGATTCTGAAGAATCAGACCATTCAGAGCAGTCAGACCTTTCAGAGATATCAGACTCTTCAGGGTTGTCAGACCTTGTAGAGAGTTCTGATTCAAGTTCAGACGGTTCAGAGACAAGTGGTTCAGAGATGAATGATGTTTTTATGGATCATAGTACAATGCAGTCTGATAATACGGCGGCTTCAGTTTTGGATTCTGACACTGAACTCGGATGGGATGTGACGAATTCTTCTGTAGGCGTTCCAGAAGATACTAGTCAGTCTTCAATAGCTAGTCTGCTTGGTAGAATTGATGGTATTATTAAACGTAGAAAGAAAATGTAAGTTATTTTATATTACATGTAAAAAATATAGCTCCACTATAGGCCATGACGCGGCATTTGACGAATGCATGCAATCGAAACGTTACCGCGTTTAGCCCTGGTTGGTTGATTCATTGAAGCAAGCCAATCAGGGTGCTTACTCTTGAATCCAATCTCAATGTCAATGCAATTTCAATCCCATAAAATCTCAATAATTATTCAATGAGAACACTAATTATTCAGAGTACTGAATATAAAGCCAAACGCAATACCATTTAGTTTATTCATTAAACACGCAATATGGATGCAATAAGCGCTAGTGATGCAACTTTGAGAGTACTTTGTAATTTAGGAAATGCTATTGGATTCAAGAGTAAGTCCCCTGAGTGCCGAACATGGTCTCGTTTCCATTACTATAAATGTAAAATAAATAGTACAAGTAAGGGCTTAATTTAGGCGCTACGTCATGCTAAGCAACCCTTAGTTGAGATATGGTTTAGGGGTTGTTGAGGAAACCGACCATAAGTGTTATAAGAAGATATTAAAAGAGCGTCGCCGCGTCGTTTAAAATTTCAACATTATTTAGTGATCTTTACAATAACTATCGTGAGACATACTAAATTAACTAAAATCGCGGGTAAAAGCACGCTGCTCATGAGGAAGAACCCCTCTGTGGTTCGAAACTAGTAGAGCTTTTCTCAGTATATTTACGTGAGTAACCCGCGACTTTAGTTAATTTAGTTAATTAAATTATTTAGTGGTTGTACATGCAACCAAGTCATATAGTATGCAGGTAAGAAAACAAAGATTGATTCAGTACAGAGACAGTAGCAGCTATAGTTATACTAAGATATGTAAGTGTGGGAGAGCCATGCTTCAGCATGAATGGGCCGGCTCGACCGGAGTAATACCACGGCCGAGCAGAAAAATGACGTGAAATAACGCTTGCATTGTGTTTCGTCGTGTGACCGATGTAAACGGAGGCCCAATTCCCCTTCTCCAATCCCTGAATCCCCAACATTGCACAAATTCCTAATACCCAAAAGGCCGTTAACGCACTTGTAACGCCTCTGGTGTCTCCAGGTGTCACAGACGTCCATGTGCGACGCCGATTGCTTACTATTAGGTGATCCGTCTGCTCGTTTACCGGCTTTCCCGATAAAAAAGCATATTACATAACATCACGCCTTTTATCCCCGAAGGAGTAGGCAGAGGTGTACATTATGTCACTGTACAATGTAACACCCATTTTTCACTATTTATGTTATGAGTCCCATGTAATAGGGGTTGAGCCTATTGCCATATACCGGGCACAATCCAGACTCCGTGCTACTACTGAGAATTTTTAAAAAAAACCAGTAATATTTTGCCCGACCCGGGAATCGAACCCGAGACCCCTTGCCCGGCAGTTGCACTTGCGACCATCCGGCCAACGAGTCAGACATAAAATAGCAATATAATAATAGAGGTATGTTTTGTAACGAAGCTGGAATGTGGAGCAATGAAGGAGACGTGTTACTGTTAGGAGCATCTTTAAATTAAGTGTCCAATATCTATCTTACGCTACTTACTTATAGGGCGAGGTGTCACACACTACAAAGCGACATCTTGTGTTACAATTGGTCTCTACACAACCAATGGTTACTGTCTCTGTTCTGAACCAATCTTTATATCCTTACCCGCATCTGAAGCAACTTGGCTGACTTAATATTGTAGTGATCTTATTGTTAAATTCATTTCATGAATTTCAGGACTGAAGAAGATCAGATGGCAATTTTAAGACAAGAGGCGTTGTAAGATTATTGTTTTAATTAATTTTTAATGATTAACAATACTAATCGATTGTAGTCATAGTATACTAATATGTTTTTATAACAACTATCGTGAGACAGACGAAATTAACTAAAAATCGCGGGTTACTCACGTGAATATACTGAGAGATAGGTAGGCTGCGCGACTTCGCCGCGACCGCGCACGCTGCTTTTGAGGATGAACCCCTCTGAGGTTCGAAACTAGTAGAGCTTTTCTCGGTATATTCACGTGAGTAGCCCGCGATTTTTAGTTTTTTTAGTATAGATACTAATAGTTTTTAACATAAAAAAACATCTGTATGTTAGACGGTTTTATTGAGCTCTATATTACCATCAAGACTACGTTTGATATCCATAGTTACGGTAGTTGTGGAAAGAATTGGGTAGTTTCCAGGGTATCAAAATTAAAAATCTAATTATTCCGTCAGTTAGATAATGAGAAAATATTAGACACGTATTTTTTTATTTCTCTCGTATTAAGTGGCAATACTTAGATAAAATGGCGCTAAGTTTAGGAGTGGGAGGTCGTTACGTCATAACGTGCTTCAAAATGTGACACGCTGTGACGTCACACGATACCTCAAATTAATATATCGTCGAAAGTATTTAATTTTGTGAGAAAAGAAACAATACGTGTTTAAAGTTTTAAATTAATCTACCCTATTAGATTATATTGTATGGTCATCAGTACCAGACGTGTACCAAATATCAGATCCATATGTCGTCGGGAAGGTGGTGGAATTCCAATTACTAAATTTGGCTCGAATGGGGCAAGTTAAATAAAACTGTTTATTAATACATCTAAGGGTCCTTAGATTTGTTTACTCGAAGTACAATATTACCGAGGATCCGGCCTTTTGAAGGCTTAACCCCGTCAACAATATAATGATTCTATGTAAGTTTGTGCTTATCATGACATCCCATATTATTATATTCCTTAATTAAATTATGACATTTCGCATTAGGGATTAAAGCTCATGATATGACTGATGACGATGGTTCAGTGGTTTAACCCCCATAATAAATGTCTTATTCCTGTGTAGATACTTAAATGCCTATTAATATATTTTAGTTTCCTAATTTAAATTAATCTATTTACTAAAACTTATATGAATTTGTATGCTTTAAGGCAAACCATAGACGGACTCGCTGTATTGCATTGTATGTCAATCATTCAAACAGCTTTAGAGGTATATAACCTATGTTTACAAATAAAAGATTTCATTCATTTCATTCAACAAAAAAAAATGTGTAGGACCAGGGTGGTGTGTAGTCAGTAACAGTCTGACACACTCTCGCCTCACGTAAGGCGGAAGAAGTTATGAATGATTTTTGCCCCTCGAAGAAGTAAAAATTAAATTTAATGTTGACGTAAGCTCTATAAAAATGTGCTAATATTGTATGTCTAGCAAATTTACCATCTGGGTTATTAAAAATGGTTTTTAAGTATGTTATAGAGGTATAAAAAGTTTGTACTAATTTATAGTTGTTAAAACTATACTTTTACTATGAATTTTGTGTGGAATTGTGTGTTGTGATTGTGATGTGTATTTTTTTTGTTGGGTAAGTCGGTAATCGTGCAGACAGAGCACCTGATTGTAAGCAATCGGCGTCGGCCATTCGCACCTGGAACACCAGAGGCGTTCAGGGATTGGGGAGATTGGGGATTTATTTATTTTTTTTTTTTAAGGGGGTAAAATCATCGAATGACTGCTCCCGCCTGGGTGAGGCGGGAGGGAGTGTCAGACTCTTACTGACTAAAAACCACCCCGTTCCTTCTCCTGCACGTCGAGCCGGAGCCCCGGTTACCCGTAACCTCACTAACATACATACCACGGCCACATATTTTTTTATTGGTAAAATTACAAACAAAGGCGGGAGTCTGCTATTCCTAATGGGGATTAGGAATTAAGACTGGCAATGTTCGTTACCTCCCGATGTCGCCAGGGTAGATTAACATCTTGTATGTCGGTATTTAAAACACAATAGAAAACGTATTGTATGTTGCGTAGAATACTACGGGTTAAGAATAGTACGTGGAGAGTGCATTATTAGCGCTGGGCCATCACTCTGGGCAGTAGTACACGCGCGATTCGCAGTGCCCCTCTAATTTGGCGCCCTAGGCATTTGCCAAAGAGCCTTAGGGATAATAGAGCTCTGGATGTTGCATGTGTTCGAGGACAGTCTCAATTGCTTCCCACCAAATGATCCGTCTGCTCGTTTACCATAATATTTTTATACCTAATCTAAGTGTGGGAGAGCCATGCTTCGGCACGAATGGGCTGGCTCGACTGGAGTAATACCACGACCTCACAGAAAACCGACGTGAAGCAACGCTTGCGTTGTGTTTCGTCGTGTGAGTGAGGTTACCGAAGACCCAATTACCCTCCCCTTCCCCAATCTCCCCAATTCCTAAATCCCCAAGATCCTCAAACTCCTAATTCCTAAAAGGCCGGTAACGCACTTGTAACGCCTTTGGTGTTCCAGGTGTCCATGGGCGACGCCGATTGCTTACCATCAGGTGATCCGTCTGCGCGTTTATCGGCTTATGCCTAAAAAAAAATACTTAAAATTTTGTCATCTATTTCAGCCGCGAGCGCTCCTGGTCGCTGGAAGAGTGCTCAATCTGTTTCGACGTGATGCTTCGCAATCAGGAACTGACCTCGCTCCCCTGCACTCATAATTTTCACACCGATTGCATCATGCCGTGGTTGCAAGAGAAACAGACTTGCCCCAACTGCCGAAAAGTGGCTTAGTGACTCATAGATTCGTGTGAGTATGTAGTTTTCTTTTTTGAGGGTGATAAAATCATCCAATGACTTTTCCTGTCTAGAGTGAGGCGAAAAAGTGTCAAAATCTTACTGAACACCACCAGCTTCAAAAATTTATATTAAAAAATTAAATTATGTATGTACAGTGCGTGCATAATTTAATTTTTTTATATATATTTTTTACTAGCTTTTACCCGCGACTTCGTTTGCATCACAAAAGAATAAAAAGCCAATGTGACATTTACCAATACACAGCGCCATCTATACCATTACTTTTCTTTTCCCTCGGGAATATCAAATTTATTTATTATTTAATCCGGACTTCTAATTATACATCTTCAAAAATTCAAAGCAATCGGTTCAATAGTTATGGCGTGAAAGCGGAACAAACAAACAAACTCACTTTCCGATTATAATATTAGTAAGGATGGTATAAGCTGGTAATCGAGCAGACGGATCACCTGATGGTAAGCAATCGGCGTCGCCCGTAGACACTTAGTACACCAGAGGCTTTGCAAGGAATTTAATGATAGTTGGGGATTCAGGGATTAGGTAGGTGGGAGCCTCCAGTAAGGAGATGAAACACAACGCGAGTGTTGTTTCTCGTCGGTTTTCTGCTCAACCGTGGTATCGATCGAGCCGGCCCATTTTTGCCGAAGCATGGCTCGGCTCTTCCACGTTTCATTTAGAACGATAATTTTTTTTTCTAGCCGTTTGCGCTGTTCGGAGCTATCTCTAGCAGCCAAAATCATCACTGACAAGGAATCAGCATGGAAAACAGCACTTGAAACATATTTTTTAGTAGTAATAATAATAATAAATAGATTTTACATTATAACCACTGCGAATAAACAAATTGTATTGTGTTAAGAATGTTGTGATAGATATAAAATTTAGTTGAACCAGCGCTAGGCGCTCATTTTAGAAATATAGTCTCTTTTCACACTCTCTGTTAGGTTAGAACGAGTTGGTTTTATGTCTAACGAGTTTAAAACATTACCGCTCTCTGATCGGTTGGTTCACTGGAGTTGGCTTGTCGGAGCAATTAACGCAGTGACAAGTTCGATCGTATTTAACTTAACTCTTTCAGTCACACTTTTAACTGGTTACGAATATAATTTATTTAATTATACTGAAATACTTAAAAACCAATGCAAACAAATTTGAAGCGTACTTCAAAAATTGAATTTCTAATAAAAGGTGGTTAGCTACAGTGACCACCAAGACTGAAAGAGTTAAAACTGACGTATTAGGCTGCGTTTCCACTGACGCGGAGCTGGGCAGAGAGGAGCGGTGACGAGCAGTGAAATGTGGTCAGTGTTTAGGCCCTTTGATAGATAGATAGATAGGTAGATTCATTTATTTGCCTGAAATATGGTGGTTTATAGATTTTATAACGTAACAATAGTTCATCATATCTTGCTTATAATTAGGCATGCAAATATTTTAACAAAACTAAATCACAATTTCCAGCAATGATTCTAAGTTAGAACAAAATAATCAAATCACAATCTTTGCTAATGATTCCAAACAAATCAACAGTCATGTTCATTTTGGACTATCTCATCTAAGCAAGAAGGATTTGCTACAATCCCAATTGGCGGGTTAGAGATCACAGTATAAAAGGTTCAGTGCCTTTAGTCGAACGCCACTTTAGAGCTTGTCTACAAAGAGAGTAGAAAACTAAATGTATGAGGATAACACTGACAAGTGTCAAAATTTACGTCAATTCCATATAATTTGGTTTTCTATTCTACAAGTAGATGAGCGCTAAATGGCATTTGGGTAAAGCTGCAGGTTTATCAGAGAGCGCTACTGCCCAGTCTCTGTCAAATGTGTAGTCCCTTAGTCCAGATACGACACCAGCGGGAAGAGTAGGGGTGGGGTGAGACAAACGTATTCGGAGAGTGTGAAAAGAGTCCAAACGTCGATTCTTTATCACTTATTAATTTATAACTATGTAGAGATTGTCCAGTCAACTGATGGTAACGAGGTTTTCTGTCCAGTGACACACGAACGCTGGTATCGTCATGAGCTAATGTTGACATGTAAACAGTGACTCGTGTAGTGTAGATGTCCAGTCAACTGATGGTAGCGAGGTTCACTGTCCAGTGACACACGTACGCTGGTATCGTCATGAACTAATGTTGCCATGTAAACAGTGACTCGTGTAGTGTAGAGATTGTCCAGTCAACTGATGGTAGCGAGGTTCACTGTCCAGTGACACACGTACGCTGGTATCGTCATGAGCTAATGTTGACATGTAAACAGTGACTCGTGTAGTGTAGAGATTGTCCAGTCAACTGATGGTAGCGAGGTTCACTGTCCAGTGACACATGTACGCTGGTATCGTCATGAGCTAATGTTGACATGTAAACAGTGACTCGTGTAGTGTAGAGATTGTCCAGTCATCTGATGATAGCGACCTCTAGTTATAAATTAAAATCTATCGTAACTAATTTGATGAATATCTTCAAGTGACTTAGAATCAACTTCAAATGTTAAAATTAGGAATTAGGCCTTATTTATTTTTGGTTGTAATTTAAGAATAATACTCATTGCCTTTTGATTACTTACTAATAACTACTTGTCCTTTTTAGGGTTTTCAAAGGCCTTCGTTTAAATTTTAGTCTAGTCATCAAATCACCTTTTAAACATTTGTCTATCTAAAAATATTATTATCTTCTTCATTTTGACTTGGAAACTTGTAAAATTTGACAAAAGTAAAACATTAATTTCAATAGATAAGACTATTTGCTAAGGCAGATGGCGTGAGTGTCGCTTTTAAGGCGTTGTCAATCTAATGTTGATTGTACAGAGCTTTACAGCCTAGAATGGGGACAAATGACCTGTGACACACAACATTCCACCCTGTATGTTAGGCGCCATCGGCCGGCTTCGCTCGATATGTCGTCGATACATGACATCTGTCAAAACATCTTCATCTTCATCATGCCTTTAGCCAAACGCTACTTTAGCGCTTGTCTACAGAGAGAGTAGAAATCAAAAAGTAAGTCGATGACACTGACATTGACAAGTGTCAAAATTTACGTCAATCCCATTTAATTTGGTTTTCTATTCTACATGTAGACAAGCGCTAAATGGCATTTGGCTACAGCTGCTTGACAACGCGAAAATGTAATTGTATACTTTCATAACGGATTAAACTCTGTTTTAATTAAAATCGAACAATATAATAATAATAATTAATATGAATTTTTAAAGTGTAAATTTTAAGCAATAAATGAAAGGCTGGGCCTCTTATATGTTTGTTAACTTGTTATTGTTTAACGAAGGTTTCTTTTTAAATCGTATCTTTAAAAGGAATTGGTTTTAAATATGATGTGAAATTCTGAAATTAATTGTCATCTGGCGCTATTTAGGAATCGATATGACTTTCAAAACGACAAGATAAAGACGTGATGCCCTGTCAAAGGCCACAGGAAGGTTATCAAAAAATTGCCTGGTCATGGTGGCGTTTTTAAATGGTTTAATTCCTAATAGAGTTCTTCTGCCCAGTCTATTTAATGTGAAGTCCCTTAGGGGCTGTCTCCAAGAGCGAGAGAATCGCGGCGATATTATCGCCGTGCCACGTTTTTCTATACACTCTATAGAACCGTCTCCATACGGCGATATGATCGCTGCGATGCGACGAGTGGCAACCAGTAGCGACTAGCAACGCGACCGCCGCGCGCTCGCGGCGCTCTCGCGACGAGCGCTTGGCGGGCGCGCTGTCAAACGCAGCGTCATTTCAGCATTGCCTCAAGTGTGACGTCAAGGAAACGCGGCGATACCGTTACGAGTCGCCGCGGAATCGCCGCGATACCGTAACGACTCGCGACGATACGCGGCGGAATTATCGCTCGTTCGTGGAGAAAAGGGCGGACTCGTCGCGATTCTCTCGCTCGTAGAGGCAGCCCCTTACGCGTGTGTAAGGGGCTGCCTCTACGAGTTTTGTTCTTGAATTTTAATAATTTGCAAAAACATCGTCCGTTTTCTAAGAGATTTGAACTTTGAGCTCCATATTTTACGATTTCATTTCATGCGAGAATACTTAAAATAATATTGAATCTGGTTTCGGGCTGTGTAGTCAATCAAACATATTTTGAAAATGTGATATTAATATGTGTTAGAAATCAAATTATGTAATAGAATTAGATTTTCATAATAAAGGTAACTGTAATGATTTTATAGTGGTTTTTTATTTGACCCTTATGGCCTTAGCTAACCCCAGAGACAGATTAAACCTAGAGAGCGCCTTAGTCGCCGCCGTCAATCTATTGGCAGTTGCGCACGCGCATTTCGCGCCGCTACTGTCACTTAGGCTCAACACGGCTCTGACTACAATGATTAAATTCCATAATATAAGTAAGTATCTATCATTACATTTAGGAATACGACCCTACCAGTGCTGCCACGCGGGCAGCGCTGGGCACGAGTACAATGTTGGATATTTGCATTTGTTAAAAATAATTAAGTAAGTGTGGACTAAAAAAGTGCATTGTGCCCTAAAAAAAATAATAATGTGGATATATTTGCTGGCTGCCGAGTGTTGATGCAGCCTGATGTGGACCTGCCGGGTGCGGTTGGTATCCTGGCAGGGTCGCCATGCAATGTGGAGCAATGAGGGACACGTGATACTGTTACGAATATCTTTAATTAAGTGTCCTATATGTATCCATCCTACGCTACTTACTTATAGGGCGAGGTGTCACACACACTACAAGTGTTCAACGTCATGTTAGGGCACAAACCTGGGAGAACCGAGGGCTGCTGGAGTGCTGGGGCAAAAAGGTCCTCGAGTGAAGGTCATGTACCGGCAAGCGCAGTGAAAGACGTCCACTCGCAAGATGAAAAGACGTAAAGGTTACATACTCAGGCAGGGCCTAAAGGGTGACATTTAAGAAAATGAAACATTACACTTAGTTATAAACTATTTTATTCTGTGTAGGTTATTTCATTACATAAGTAAAACTTATAGTAATATCAGGTGTACAAAAAATGAGTAAGTACCCTATTAAGCTAATCCGAGGGATTAAGAGATCAGAGATTACAAAAATATAATTAGGTATATTGTACATTTTAAATTACATAGTCTAAGGCACGGTCACGGTATATTATAACACGGTATACATTAAAATCAAGCTGAGAACAAATTCCTCAAGAAACAGTGGCAAACTTGGTGGAGAGTGTACCATCCAGTCTTCAAGAGTGCATTAGAAAACGAGGAGGGCATACTAAATATTGAGGAGTTAAAATTCAACCAATATCTGATTTGATTTTCTTTTTCAATTAATTTTGATTTCATACTTTTTGCTTGCAAAAATGTTAGTTTTTCAGAAAAGACGGTATTTTTTTTATTTTGGAATGTGTCTTTCATCATTTTGTGCTGTTATTAATCAAAAACAGTTAATTTATCAAATCTAATCATTAGTCAACCCTTAAACCTCAAGATTTCATGAGAAAACTATAAAAACGTCGTGGCCCTTATTTTGTTTTGACTAGTATATAATACAGTATTCCAACTTCATAAAATCGGACGGAACGCGAGCTATACCTACGCGCCTCGAAGTCACGGCTGTACCGTAGTGAAGAACGGACGTGTGTTGTTTTTTACCAATAACCGCGCGATATTTCCCTGTCATTTCGAGTATATACTTAATATGACGAGTAAGAAATATTGTACTTCGGTCGCAAATTTATAAACCCGATTTGTTTTACAAACTATGTAAAACTTTTTTTTTTTAATAAATCTACCAATCATAAAACAACACGCATTTTTATTGAACACTTTCTATTCAATATACAAATTATTTTATTAGTTTATATAAAGAAGGATATCACAATCACAAAACTGAATAGAAACAGAATGTAGGCAAATGTAATTAAAGGGCAGCACTAATGCATGTTTACGTACCGCGCGGCTGTAGGTATTTAACCCTGTCATTCGGCTGAGTTGCCCTACTGTATGATAATATTACCGTGGTACCGTCCTATCACTTGTCTTAACGTGGGCTAACGTTTTAGTGATTTTCAGTTGAGCACGAGCTAATGTTCGTCCAATCAACGTAGCTATGAAAAATTGAAGACAGTCCACTCTAGAATTCTCTATGGGACAGTCAGAACATATCAGACTAAGGAATAATAATGTGCTTAGTCTGAGTACTCTGAACGGGGCTTACTCTTGAATCCAATTCCGATCGATCGACATTGGTATTGTGAAATTTCGTACACTCGTATTGCAACACTAGCGCCCATTGCACCCGTATTGCGTGGATATTGATTGAACTAAATGGTATTGAGTTTGGCTTAGAATTTGACATTTATTATTGAGATTTTATTGGATTGAAATTGCATTGACATTGAGATTGGTTTCAAGAATAAGCACCCTGGACGTCTCCAGATGGCACTACAGTAGCTCGAGGCTACAGCACTACAAAATTCCATTCCCAGTATCCGAAAAAGCTTTTCGCTTTTTTAATACAGAATTCAGTAATATAAAACCTTTTGTCCTTGATATTGCATTTACGAAATTTAAAATATAATCTTCTGACATTTTTTCCTTTAGATCACATAATATTGGGACGAAGTTTGTAAGATCGTCCTCCATGGTAATATGTAAATGTTTTTTGACTTTCAAATACAATTCTTTGCTGAAATCGTCAGGATTATATGCAAAAACTCCTACCCCCTGTGTCAATAACAAGTCAAAGATTATTTCTATATGCTCATAAACTCTTGCTTTCAAGACATTGTCCATTTTTAATCTGTAGCCAAACATTTGGCGCTCATTAATATACAACTTTGTAAACACGACATTTAAAATAAAATCCCAAATCTTTCTTTGACTTTCTGTGCCTGAAGCCGATTTGATTGACTGACAGATATATTCGACTGCGAAATATTCTGTAAAAGTCCTATGTATAAATGTTGGTATATTGTTTTTGATACTAGTTACTAATCCAGTCTTTTCCGCGCCAATTTTAATATTCTCTATGGTTTTTCTAATTTTAAATAATTCTTTTTCGTCAAATATTTTGTTGATGTCTCGATTAAAAATAGCGTAAGCGCCTAAATTGTAATGTTTCGCAAAGAAGTCTTCTCGGATTTTCTCATAAATCGTCAAATTGTCGGGATTGTATAAATCGATTTTATTTTTCTCTTGGAATCTTATGTTTTTGAGTTTGGTTTCAATAAATTTGTCGTAAACTGTAAAAGCGTTTATGTCCAAATTCCATCTGTTTGGTATTATACTTTCGTCAATGACTTGGTTTTGGAAATAATTAGCGATTAGATAAAGATGTAATGGGGTATCGAATACTTCTATAAATCGCCTAATATAATTACAGTCGTGGAAAAAGTAAGTTGAATGTTTGCACCACATTTTCGGGACAGATGTTCAGTTCCTTTCTCAAAAAGTATAAAAAATTAAAACAAACGCGTAGAAACAACACTTTATATTGTTCCCACAATACGTTTGATCTTCTCTTTTCAAAATTATAATAATAATTTGACATAAACTCCATAAAGCTACACAAGTTACTGCATTGCTGTTTGTTCAAATTCCTAAATATAATCGTTGAGTGCCAATATATCCACAAATATTCATCGAATTCGGTTTCGTTGAAAGCTTGTAATTCATATGGATATCCGAATTCTTGTTCCAATGCTGACATGACCCTTTCGTATAACCTACACGTGATCCACATTTTATGTTTATTTGTGTAATTCCGTACAACTTTTAATAAGGACATTACTTCTTCTGTATAGAGCGGACATATTTCATCGAAACCATCGAATAAAAAGACAAGTTCCTTCCTGTTAAAATAGTCTAGGAACATTTTTATTTCAAACACTGTCCACGGATCGTCTATACGACACGATTTTAGATTTACTTCACCATTCGATTCCTCTAAATCGAATTCTAAGTCACTCATTTTGTTCCCTCCGACAATAATAGGACATAAAAACTTCAAGGTCTCCAAAACATCAATTTTCACTTTGTTTTCTTGCCATTTATTGAATATTTCACAATGGTCGAGCAAATTGACTCGCACTATCCAAGTTTTTGGGTTTGACTCTTTAGTTTTAATAGACAAGTTGGTCAATAGAGTTGACTTTCCCATACCTGGCTTTGCCGCCAATAGGACAACATTAGACAAGTCATTTAGATTGGATAGTACTATTTGTTTAGGAATAAAATATCTGGCCTTTGCTGCCTCACACACTATACACATCCTTCTGTCCACATAAAGGTGTTTAACTTTCTCATAATTTAGATTCGTAACTGAGTTACCAAAACATCTTGTTTCATTATTAATAAAGTCATTAAGAACAACTCCTTCGATGGTTTGCATCGCTTCCTCGTCAACGATAGTGTCTAATGTCACTTCGACATCTTGAAAATGTACTTTTGCTTGTAATACAGCTTTCTGTGACTTCTCACTCATATCTGAAAGACTACATCTGTCGTGTTTTATTTCCTTGATACCTGAAAAATGTATCTGGACCGTGTCTAGCAAAGCTGTATTTGTGACGACAATTATCCGTTTTTCAATCAAAATTTTTGATATATTTTCCAATCTTTTATTTGAGCTTCTTTGTATGTTGTCGCACGCTAGTATTATTATTTTATTTTGTTCCATTTTTGTTAGTTCGGCAATAAGTGTGGAGTAGTCTTTCGTTTGAAGGAGATCTTCTAAATCCATGACAGTATGTTTGAGTTTGTTTAAAGACTGCATCATTTTTACTACTGTCAAAGGAATATTCTCCGTTACGAAAATGACGTTTGTTAATTTTTCTGTTAGATTCAATGATTTGACAGCTTGATCATTGAAAGTTATTTCAAAAATATTCCCCATTTTCACTGCGTACATTTTACTAAAGACTGACAAAAGAGGTTTGTCGACAATCAATTTTAAGGCGTCTTCGTAATGCGAACTCTTTTTCGTGAGGTATTCCGCCTCTTTTAACATCCACCATTGTTGTATTTGGTCGTGGTATTGTAAGAAAATGGCGTCGGCCGTCACTTTGATACTGTCAACGTTTAGACATTGATGATCTTCGATTTCGTCTTTTAAACATTTCTCGACGCCTTTCTCGTCAGCTTGGTTAGTGTAAAACAGAAGTCTGTTTAAGAAATCTTTCGCCTTATTTTCATCATCTTCATTTCTTTTAAATGAGAGCTTTGGGAATCTTTTGACGTTTACGTTAAATTTATATTCATGTAAGTTGGGAGTTTTTCTGTGCAGTTTTGTGAACAGCCTTTTGGAAGTATCTTCTAGTGATTCCCAATTGGCTGTAAATTTAAATAGGTGCGTATCTTCGTCGAGAATTAAAATATTTCCAACAATGCCTGCTATACCTCCATTGAGCTTCAGGAAACCTTCTCCTAAAGACTCCTCAATAGTAACAACTTTATCGTCACCTGATTTACTCATCAGTTCACATAGTTTCATTTTCAAATGATCTAATCTTTTCTCTGCTTTACTTTTTTTAAGTTTGATGTCTTTGTTTCCGAAAGCGGTTGACACTTTAAACTCTCGTTTCATTAATATTGTCTTTGCAAACACATTTATAGCATCGTCTTCTATTGATTGATGCAGTTCCAACGAGTCTTCAAGTTCTTTGTCATGTAAATTCCGTCCTTTTAGTATTTGAGAATATAAATGTCGTTTAAACGACACGAGGGAATCTTCTTCTGACTCAAAGAAATCCTGTTGGAATGTCGCTAGTCTGTACGCATCGTCATCTTCGCCAAAAATATCAGAAATGTCCAATACTTTATGTGCAAGAACCACGTGGTATCTTCGTAAGATAGTATCAGTCATTGGCATTACAGAATCAGTGTTTTTATTCAGAAATGTAACAATAGTTGTCGCGAGAGCTGAAACATTATCTTCTATTAAATCTATCTTCTCAAACGAAAGCACTGGAAACGTTTCAACTTCTGAACTAAATTTAAAATCTTGTAAATTTGGTATTACGGATTGTAGTTCAGAAAATAGCTGTTTCGCAATGTCACCTAGTGTTTCGGTATTGTCTGAGAATTTCATGAATTTACTATTTTGGTCCGCTATTAAAATATTTCCTACAATACTGCCTAAATCGATGTTGATTTTCGAAAATTCCTTATCCACGGTATTGTCTATTGAAACTATATTTCCCGGTGCAGATTTCAATAACATTTCCACGATTTTGTTTTTGACTTTCACAAGTATGCTGTCAGCTGTCCAATCTTCATTATTTTCCTCATTCCCTCTTACTGTAAGATCTTTATTGCCGAATGCCACTGGGACTTTAATTTCTTTTGGTCTCAGTATTTCTTCCGCGGCTTTAGAAATGGCTTCATGTACATTTGCCCGAAGAACAATGACCTTTTCTAATCTATGTCTTAAATCTTCACTCATAGATTTGTCAACAAATTCTAGTTTTCCATTGTTGTTTAGTGTTACAACATTGTAAATAAGTTTTGCTAATATTTCACGATCCAAAGGTTCCTCAAGTAGATTTGCTAGCAGTTCATTCCTAGTAACATCATCACTGTCTCTTTTCTTTAGAATTTCTTTATAAAGCGTGTCTCTAAATAATTTAATAAATTCATCACCGCTTGTATAGAATTCACTACGGAAACGAGCGGTTCTGTGTTCACTGTTTTCGTTTTTATCTCGAATCTCGCTTATGAGTAAGATATTTTTCGCCAGAATCACATGATAAATGAGTATCAGATCGTTGTTTATTGACAGTACAGTATTGTCGTTTTTATTAATAAATTCTGCTAATAAAGTAGCCAGCTCGACTAGCTGTTCCTTCATGACTATTTCACAAAGGAATTCTAGATCTGTTTCTTTATAATTCGGCTGCACGGCATCGTTCCCTGTAGCTATTAAGCTGTTGAGTTTATGAGCAACTTCTTTATCAAATCGTACATTATCATGATCACCTCTAGCTGTTGTATACATAATGAAATATGTATCAATGTCCTGGAACTTTCCCTTAAAAAAGACGTCTTCATTGATTTGTTTGAAGGAACGTCTGATGGTTAGGTAGCTGGTAAACCATTTAGCTAAGTCATTTTTGCTGTTTATTGTCAAAATAGTTTTATCTGCTTCTCTGTGTTTGGCCTGAATGAAAATGGCGATTTGTTTATTGTTTTTCCCAATTTTTGTTTTAGCTCTAAAGCATATATCGTCAAATATTCCTATGTCTGCCATGTTGGTCGCTAAATAACAATCTTTGAGGCTGTTGTCGAACTTCGCTCTGAAGTTAATGAGGCTTATTAATTTTGTTTCGTAAAGCTGGCCTTTAATGCCCGACGTTCCTTCTCGTTTCCTATACATTTTGGCAGTTCTTACAAATATCAGCGCTTATGTATTCCTGCTACCAGTCACCGAGAGATAGGTAGGTAACAGTATTTACCGCATTTTCGTTGACCTAACTGCGATACCCGAGCCGTCAGTCATGTGTGACTATTATAGCAAACCTCGTCTAATGTGAGAGACTTTACTTCAGCAGTGCACGTGTTGAGGGTGATGGCGATGACGATGATTCATTACTACCTGCCTTGGTGAACTTCGTATTGCCTCAGAATCAGCGACAGTTGAAGGAATTAATATTTTTTGTTTCTCTCTATGTCCAGTCCAATGGAGTTCTGCAAACAAAAGTATTATTGTGAGACCACGCATATGTATATTTAATGTGAAACCAAAGGTTATTAAATATACTTATAACACTGACCTCAGAGTATAGCCTGCAAAGAGAGCGACATCTGCGATACTGTTGACGTCTATGAAATTAATTTCCGATAGTTTTAAGCCGGTATTGAATATTGGATAGGTATTGGATAGCCCGTGTAATATGTAGCACGTCATGCACACGTTTCCGTCAGTTGATTATTGCAAAACGAAGGTTGCATCCACCTTCATAGAAACAATCAAAACTGCGTTATCGGAGCGGCAACGTTACGTCACTCACTCCGCATACAAATTTGCTTATCGTCAATTGTAGGTTGCATGCATTCGTCTGCCGGGCAAGGGGTCTCGGGTTCGATTACGGGTCGAGCAAAGAATAACTGGGTTTTTTTTTTAATTCTCAGTAGTAGCACGGAGTCTGGAACTGTGCCCGGTATATGGCAATAGGCTCACCCCCTATTACATGGGACTCATAACATAAATAGTGAAAAGTGGGTGCTACATTGTACAGTGGCATAATGTACACCTCTCTGCCTACCTCATCGGGGATAAAAGGCGTGATGTTTTGTTATGTTTTTTTCTTTACAATATAAATTAACAAGAACGCGTCTTTCGAACGAGACGCGCTTTTAAAACCATAATTTACCACAAATGTAAGCTAACAATTAATTTATAATACTATTCTAAAAAAACAACAAAAGTTTAACGGCTTTAGCAAGAAAGTATTTCAAAGATCTGACTCGGACTGAATTACTCACTTCGGAGTTCGGACCTATCGTTAAACAGTCATTCGAACATAATACCTTCTCTTTTTAAACTCGATAAAAATAACAAATATCAAAACCGGTTGAGTCGTAGTTTACTGGGTTGCCACATTGACGAAACTAGCTACCTCATTGGTTCCAACTCTTTTTTGCCAAACTGTATATTTATGCGTCACTGAATCTACATTATATGGATGTACCTACGCCTATATTATTGTCATCTTCACGGCTGTACCAAATTGTACAAAATTCTGTTTTCGAGTCCGGTACCTAATGTCAGTAGGTACCTACAAGATTTGTGTGAACTGAAAGTACCTAACATTCGACTATTTCACTGGAACATTGGAGAATAAATAACGTTTATTATTTTAGTAATGATAAACAACACTATTTACGGGTTAAATTGATAAACTTGCAACTCACCGCACTCAACATTTTCACAGAATAACATTAAATTCATTGAAATAACTGAAGTTCTTTAGAACAGTGATACATCAGACGCAGGACTTGTAATTATTTATCAAAATATTGCAGTTCTATTTTTGTAATGTTTACTTCGTAAGTTCAAGGACGTTTTACGTTTTGGCCGGCCGAATAAAGTTGCCAATTTTGTTAAACTGTGTTGCCAAAAAGAAAATAGTAATTTTATTTAGAAATAAATAGGTCACTGGTTAAAATGGTTATAAAAATTTGCCAGTTTTAAATAAATATTGTTTCCGCGTAGGTAAGTATAGCTCGTGTTTCGTCCGTTTGTATGAAGTTGGAATACTGTATGTACCGTGACCATGTCAGCATGCAGTCTTAATGATGATGGCTAAAAAAATCGCGAATGACTGTATGCGTTTCGTTTCACGTACCGTAGGTACTTAATTAAAGCATCTACTATCTAGTTGTAATATAATCCAATATCCATATTGAACATAATTTTAATTTGAAATTGAAAATCAATTTTATTATTCCTTTTTATGAAGAAAGTTTTATAAATCTATATAATATTATTATATAAAAATGAAACCCGTTTCCCGTTGTAACACCATAACTTGAGAACGGCTAGACCGATTTGTCTGATTTTTTTTTGTTATGTTTGTTATTGTCAGGAAAAGGTTATTGTGACAGAAAAAAATCCTGAAAATCCTACGGGAACGGGAGGAAACGGGATTGCGCGTACGAAGTCGCGGGCAGTAAGCAGCAAGTAGATTATAATTTGGTACTTTTGAAACGTCAACAAGTAAAAATAAATAAACAGAAGCTATTCATTAATACTTAAACTTTTGTTTGACAGTTTTAAATATTTGACAGTTTAAACTGTTTGACAGTTTACAGTTTAAACTGTGACCACTTGGTGTTTGATGAGTACTTAACGATTTTACCGAAGTTAGATTTGGCTAATATATCCCGCCTGGGTGGGAGACTTGATCCCGAAGAAGGGACACTTTACCCGGGTTTAAAACTAGGCAAAATAAAAATAACCAATTATAATTTAAAAAAAAAATCATTAGAAAATCTTTCTAGAGGTAATATAGTTCCAACAGTTCTTTTATGTAAAAAAAAACAGTTTTTCTACAGCAAATTATCTTAAACATTTACCAATAGCTTATCAATATGGAGAAAAATGGTAATTTATATATGATAGATATCTTTGTAGCAATCATAACAGTCTGACCCTATTCTATCTGTGTCATAACTAGAAAATTTTAATAAGGTACTAATAGTAAAACTAGTTTTATTATATAGTATAGTTTTATATATATGTCGGAGAAAATGCACCCATTGGGGGTACTTTGGAATACGCGGTAAGTTCGGTACGGGCTGGCAGAACAACCGCTCACCCTCGTGTCCAACTCAAAAGTGCCTTTCAAAGTTTCAAAATGCCAACATGCCACGCCCCGTACCGACCATCACCCAAGCACACCGCTTGACGTTTCCGACAAATGATAACAGATGGCGTTGTTCTAAAATAACGATACTCGATAGTTGTGCATCTTTGTTGATTCTGCGACATATATAATTCTGCTGCACGTGTGTATGTCATTAAACACTCCTACTAGGTAAACGGCTTGACCGATTTAAATGAATTTTTCTGTACGCGTTTGGGTGGCGCCCTGGATGGTTTAGATTCACAAATCAGCCCGGCAGATGGCGCTGCAGTCAGTGTCTATGTTATTTAAACCTTAATATCTTGAATTATCATAATAATATGCAGGACAACGTCTGTTGGGTCCGCCAGTAGATTATATAAATATAGAAGACAATTTTATATTCTATCGTCATTACTCGTAGTGTACCAGGTTGCCACAGGGACGATACTAGCGACCTCAACTATTTCAAACTCTTTATTGCTAAGTTGTAAGTAAATCTACAGTTACAAGAGGTATTGAAATAAAAACTACATTATTATGTTTTAGTAATACTGTATATTTTGTATTCATTTCTTAGTAGGTAACTACAATTATTTAACAGCATAGTATAAAATAAACAGAGATGGATTAAAGCTACATAGCGCCTTAAGCAAGCACCTCATTGGCGCCCTTAATTATTTTGTCACTGCCGTCACTCTATGTGCAGTTGTACACGCGCGTCTCGCGGCGCCCCTCTGTAACCTGGCGCCCAGCACTTGTCTAGTTTACAAGTGTCGCAGTGGAAGACGTCCACCCGCAAGATGTACAGACGACCTGATTAAGGGAGCGGCTGGATGCAGATTCACAGCAGGGCACTTCCAAGTTCTACCGGCCTATCTGGAAGTCATCGTGGAAGGCCTATGTTCAGCAGTAGACGTCTGATGGCTCATATTATGAAGATGATGAGTATTTAGAGCTCTGCCAAGCCTCTTCTAACACGGAGAAGGTTTTGAGCATTAATCACCACGCTTGCTCAATGTGGGTTGGCGATTACAAACTTATAATTAGAAATCATAAGCCCAGGGTTCCTCACGATGTTTTCCTTCACCGTTTGTCAGTGGTGTCTGGATAATCCTAGAAAGTACATATAACTCGGAAGAAGTCACATTGGCACTTGCCGTTGGTAGGTTTCGAGCCCGCACCCTCATGCATGAGAAGCGGGCATCTTAAACCTCCGGGCCACCACGACTTGTCTTGTGGCTCATATTATGAAGATGGTAAGTATTTATAAGCTAAAGCTTGTTGTGAATAAAATTATAAATACATTATTAAACTGTCAAACACCGCGAGGACACCGGTGACCGCAACCTATTGTTCTTTAATTGTGTCTATAATGACGGTACTCAAACGGTTAATTTAGACATATTTATAATTTAATATAATTATGTAAATTTTCATTAGAATATGGTGAAAAATATTGCAATACTTAAAGTTTAAAATACGCTAAATCAGTCTTAGATAACAAAGACGATTTAGTTCGTTCATTTAAAATTAATAATAATATAACAACAAAAACATTACATAACATCACGCCTTTTATCCTCGAAGGGGTAGGCAGAGGTGCGCATTATACGACTGTACAATGTAACACCCACTTTTCACTATTTATGTTATGAGTCCCATGTAATAGGGGGTGAGCCTATTGCCATATACCGGGCACAGTTCCAGACTCCGTGCTACTACTGAGAATTTTTTTTTTAAAAACCCAGTAATACTTTGCCCGACCCGGGAATCGAACCCGAGACCCCTTGCTCGGCAGTCGCAATTGCGACCACTCGGCCAACGAGGCAGACATAATATAACATTAGCTTTATAAATTGTACGTTTACGTCGAGTCGAATCAATTCTGACGACATCCATTACCGTAGAATATCCCTTGATAAAAACTAATTCAAAAGCCTAAATTCTGCCAGAAGTCATTAATCTACGCGGACGAAGTCGCGGGCAACAGCTAGTTCCATATAATTTGGTTTTTTATTCTACAAGCATTTATTTGGCTACAGCTGGTGATGCCATGGACACCTCCAACAGTAGCAGCCACAGGTGCGTTGCCGGCCTAGTAAAAAGAAATGCGTACTTTTCTTGAAGTTTTAAATATTATTGATAAGTAGCCTAATACCAAAAAGTCTGTCAAACACCAAGCGGTCACCGGTGACCGCAACCTATTGTTCTATAATTGTGTCTATAATGACGGAACTCGACGAGTTAAAATGCCATTATTTTTTAACATAGAACGATTCTCAAGTCGAGATCTCTTCTTAAATACAGTTAAAAAGAGATGCAAATACATTCAACAGATATGTCCATTTCTTTCCAACTATGCTTAAGCAGAGGTCTCCGCTTGCCGTATCTTTATTATACGGACCTTAGTAGGAAGACTTAACGGGTTACAGTGGCTCCGGCTTCAAGACTCGTACACACAAATATGTGCGAGCTCCCTCTACGCATCGCAAGAACTTGCGAATCGATTCGCATCGCGCATCAAAATCTTATATTCCCAAAATCTTCTTTGTTTCTTTTTCCTATATCTCCTAAGCAATAACAGAAGACACTTCTTTTTACGATCCATGTTACGACATAGTTTTCAATTTAAAATACGTTTAGTACGGTTGACGGTCGTCGAAGGAATGGTTGCCCTGGGAGACGCCTTGCAAGAAATCGCATCGCAGTTTTGTGTACGAGACCTCAAACCGGAATAATTCTAAACACGCACGACTCGATTTACACCCGCAGCCGCCGCGGTGGCGGTGTTTTCAAAACTCACGAGACTGCAATTTTCTTCTGTCTCGTGACCAAACAATTGCAACTTACGCAGGCGTAAAACGCACCGTGAAATGTGCTTTGATTTTTGACATACATATCTGTATTCTACAAAGGCTGCTGGCTTACAACCCCAGTGGGCGTAGTTAAAAATCCTTAAAGTCCTTAGCTTAAAACCAGGGTTGTGTTTAGTCAGAAAGAGTCTGACACACTCGTCTTACCCCAGACAGTAGAAGCCATTAGATTATTGCCCCTCAAAAAAAACATATCTTTGGAAAACTAACATTTTTTACTACTTATCTAAGTGTAAAACTACAACTAAATTACAATAAATTAGATAATATCGCGACTCCATTCTCTGCTTGTGTAGTATTTGACCTTGAAAAAAGAAAAGATAACATAATTAATATGATTCCTGAAAACCGCATTAAAATCCAGCAGATCAAGAGATTATCGCGTGCAAACATACTTAGACACATACATATACAAACTGTGTACCACCTCCTCACACAATAAAAATGTGGACCCTATGTGTGAGCTGTAAATAAACATCGATGTCTAGATAAGACCAAATTCAGAGGCGGACCAAACCTAGAGAGCGCCATAAGTATCTCATAGGCGCCTCTACATCGCGTCGTTCTATACAGTACCCAAGGCCCCCATCTTCGGGGGCCCCGAAATACCGACAATATTTACGACGGACACACACGTTGCCCGATTCCTATATGGAGCAACTCTGTGCGAGCCCCACAAATTGTTGTTCCGGTTCTGGGTGTCATGTGTATGTGAACTTGTATGTTTGTAAATACACCCACGGTACAGGAGAAAATCCTAGTGTCGGCAACGTTATAAAAAACAGCAAAACATTCCCCTCGCCCCGATTTATCGTATGCCTAAGGGCTCCAGCTCCAGCCTCCAGTAAAACAACCCTGACTCTATGGGCAGTCTCGCGGCGCGGTAATAAGGCTCTGGGCCGAACAACTACCTACCTTAATTCGAGTTTGGTTTCCGTTGTCCATAAACAGCATATGTCTTCGGTACCTGACGGTACTGCCACCACTCCACAGCGATGGTCACAGCCGCCACCAGAGCAGCTGCCCCAATCAGCACACTTTTTACTAGCACCTCCATTTTCTGATCGCCTGGTAACAAGGGTCCTTCATTATTGTCAGTTCATGGGGCCCAATAAGGTTGATGCCGATACGGAGCCGCGGAAAACCTAACGGGTTACCGGGGCTCCGGCTCGAAGTACAGAAGTAGGAATGGGGTGGTTTTTAGTCAGTAAGAGTCTGACACTCCCTCCCGCCTCACACAGGCGGGAACAGTCATTTGATGATATTCCCCCCTTAAAAAAACTGTCAGTTCATCATCATCATCAACAGCCTGTAAGGCCCCGCTGCTGAGCAAAGCCTCCTCTCACACGGAGAAGGTTTGAGCATTAATCACCATGCTTGCTCAATGCGGATTGGCAGCGATTACAAACTTATAATTAGAAATTATAAGACCAGGTTTCTTAACGATGTTTTTCGTCACCGTTTGCCAGTGGTGTCTAAATAATCTTAGAAAGTACATATAACTCGGAAAAAGTCACATTGGTACTTGCCGTTGGTAGGTGTCGAGCCCGCACCGCGGACCCTCATGCATGCGAAGGCGTCTTAAACCTCCGGGCCACCACGAACGACACACAAACTTTTCTTCATTATTAGGTATCAGATTTGCGCAATTCTACGCAACGCAATAATACGCATGTAGCATTGTGTCATGACGATTTTAAAACAATGCAATCTTCATGACAAAAAGTCATATAATATGGCAGATACAAACGAAAATGATCCATAAACCATAGGCATAAAGTTATTTCTGCAAACGTTGTAAATAGAGGAGTGTGTGGGTGCGATCTACGTGTGTCAATGCCAAGCAAAGGAAACGCTACGTAGAGCCAAATAAAAAAAATATGACGTGCATTGCGACAACAGAGTAAAATATAAATATTTGTACCAGTCTGGATCCATTCAGCCATTTTAACATGTCAAAACGGCTGAAGTGATCGAGATGAAAATTGGAACAACATCTTATTGCCGCACGCGGGCGTAGGCGCGAGCAAAAATTAGTTTATATTACTATTATTAATACTAATATTCATTGTAATAAAAGTATTATTCTGTTATTAAACTCACGAACTTTAGCAATTATAATATTAGTACGATATATTTTCGCTATTTTTTAAGGGGTAAAATCATCGAATGACTGCTCCCGCACCAATATACCTCTACAATAACCTATACACCGTGAAATCTATTTCGTTTTCCCGCGGCAAATCAACTTGCCTGAAGTACTTTCGATGTAGGTATAAAGTAAAAACCAAAAAAAAGAAAGATGTATTTTTTTTAATTTAAAAAATAGACATTGGCTTGCACATGACACACTAGACGTAAATTTGTAGGCGCTATTCGCATCGCACATACCACCCGACGAGAAAGATGTTTAAATTACCCATGCAACCACATAAACTACCCACAAAGCCTATAGTAAGCTACAACTACCGACAGGCTAACTACACTGCTATTGCTGAGGAGTTGGATGGTTTTTTTTTTTTTTTTTTTTAAGGGGGGAAAATCATCGAATGACTTCTCCCGCCTGGGTGAGGCGGGAGGGAGTGTCAGACTCTTACTGACTAAAAACCACCCCGTTCCTTCTCCTGCACGTCGAGCCGGAGCCCCGGTTACCCGTTAGGTTCTCCGCGACTCCGAATCGGCATCGGCCGTATTGGGCCCCATCTGTGGTGGTCTGATGGCTCTTTGAGGCGCGCGCGGAACGCGACGCGCCGTACGCTCGGGTCTGTTTCTGGTCGGACGGGGAGCCACCCATGCTCGCCGTCCGCAGGCCCGCGCTTACGGTGGCCGGAGATCGTCTCGCGATCCCCGACGCCCGGTGTGTCCTTCGCGATGGCTGGGTTGCGAGGAGGCAGCGCTTCGCTGCCTCACGCGTCCCGCCTCCTCCTTAGCTAGCATCACTGCTTCGCAAAAGGAGGAGACGGCATCCCAGTCCCCCTCGCTCCGCATCATGGCCTGCACTAGGCCCGGACGCGAGAGGTCGCCATCGCCGATCACTTCCCTGAGGACACGGCGGTGCTCAGCCCACGAAGGGCATTCTCCCACCGTGTGTTCCACCGTGTCCTCAGGGCGGTCCTCGCAGTGATGACACCCGGGCGTTTCCTCCCGCCCCATCAGACACAGGTACCTCCCGAAACTTCCATGTCCGGTGAGGACCTGCGTCAGGCGGTAGGTGAGGACGCCGTAGCGTCTCTCAAGCCACTCCTCAAAGAGGGGACTTACCGCTGCGATGGCAGCGAGCCCAGAGTTGGATGGTTATGACTGGCACAAAGAGTTACATGGCGGCTCTCTTGAGGACGCTGTATTATTTTTCTACGACATACTAAACAAAGTTAGAAATATCCACGTCCCGCACCGACTCACTGTGACACCTGTAAGATATCCTCCCTGGTATAAAAAACCGTTAATCAAAATTCTTCGAGAAAAAGCTAAATCACACCGAAAATTCAAAAAATATGGTAATTTATCTGATCAATTATCTTTCACTACTTTACGGCAGCGTGCCAAAGACTTAGAGAGGGACATGTTTAACAGCTACATTGCGGGTGTGGAATCAGGTATTACAAAGAATCCCCGGGCATTTTGGCGATATATCAAGTCTAGGAAACAGTCGCACTCTTACCCCTCAACATTTAAATACAAGGAGCAATCGTTTGGGACCGAGGAGGACATATGCAACATATTTTCTGATTACTTTTACTCTAACTTTGTACCCCCCGATCTCCAAGACGCGCATACTAAGCTCGACATGCAGGATTTTGAAACATCTGTAAATATTTATGACGACAGATCGGATATTGCCTCGATTGAAATTCAGAGTTCTGAAGTGTTTAAGTTATTAAAACGGGTCGACCTTAACAAATCCGCAGGACCTGACAATTTCCCACCAATCTTCATACTTAATTGTGCGAAATCTCTAACCCTCCCTATTTCTATCTTGTTCAGACGATCTTTAACAGAAGGAACTATGCCTGCGATTTGGAAGTCGGCATATGTAACTCCAATACATAAAAAAGGTCCGAGGGACGAGGTGGAGAACTATAGGCCAATCTCAAAGTTGTGTGTGTTCGCTAAAATACTCGAAAAAATTATATACAAGCAGGTATATTCAGCTGTTAAACTCAATTTTAGCGAGCACCAGCATGGTTTTCTAAATGGTCGCTCCACTACATCAAATCTTATCGTCTGTAGTGACTTCTTGTCAGAGCACATGTCACATCGTTTTCAGGTGGATGTCGTATACACTGACTATTGCAAGTGTTTCGATCGGATAGATCATCTCATACTAAAAAATAAAATGTTGAGAATGGGCATACGTGGTGACTTGTTTAGGTGGTTCTCATCATATATTGAAAATAGGAGTCAGATTGTTGTTCTTAATGGTTACTCGTCGACGAGGGCGACAGACATTCCTTCAGGAGTCCCACAAGGATCCTTGTTAGGGCCATTACTTTTCAACATATTTATAAATGACGTCACATCATGTTTTCAGTCATCTAAAATATTACTATACGCAGACGACATGAAAATATTACATAAAATATGCTCTCTTGACGACACAGTTAACTTGCAGGATGATCTCGATCGGTTTCAGGCGTACTGCACTAGAAACAAGTTGGATCTGAACGTATCCAAATGCTACGTCTGTACTTTTACACGTAAGCCTAACCCAGTAACATGTCAATACACACTGTCTGGTGCCACGATAGCTAGAGTTAGTTCCGTCAGGGACCTAGGAATAACATTCGACTCCAAATTGTTATTCGATGCACACATTTCTAACGCAATTGATAAGGCAAATAAAGCGTTAGGGTTTGTTTTAAGGGTGACCAAAGATTTTAAGAACATCAAAACAATAAAAATATTATATTGTTCTTACGTTCGCAGTCATCTTGAATACGCTTCCCAAGTATGGAACCCCAACTATGACACCTACATAAATCGTATAGAAAACGTCCAGAAGAAGTTCCTAAGGTATATTCAACATCATACTGGTACATATTTGCCTGATTATTTTAGCCGCTGCCGAAGGTTTCACTTGCTTCCACTGCAGGAGCGAAGGAAAATAGCGGACATTTCCTTTCTACATAAAGTGTTGAGTGGATTGGTGGACGTATCCGGGCTAGTGAGCAAAGTTGGCTTGCGCGTACCTTCTGCATTGTTGAGAAGGCATAATCTTCTCCATACTCCTGCCACTCTAAGCATTTATCGGCAGAATTCATTTATAGTCAGGGCTTGTCACACGCTTAATGCAGTTTGTAGGGAGATTGACATAGATCTATTTAACATCAGTGGGACGAAATTAAAGAGGGTGATGTGTAACCACTTTTTCACACATCGTAAGTAGTCGGTTGGATCGGTTCTGATGTGCCTGTGCGTCCTTAGTTAGCAGCATATAAAAAAAAAAAAAAAACTTTTCGTTAATGCTTCTTTTGTTTGTTTTTTTTTTATCTTAGTTTATATTGTCATAGATGTAGTGGTAACCGCTTTTTATTATTATTTTTCTTTCTTTGTATTGCTTGCTGACATATTGAGTGGAAAAAATGTGAGTGGCTGAAGGTTTTAATTTAATAACTACTGTCGGCAAGTCACGATATTTTTTTTTTTAAATACTTAACAAATATATGCGAAACCTTGTAATTGGCCATAATTTAGTCATAGTTATATATAATTGTCAATTCTAGCTGTAAGTTTTCTAAATGTAAAAATAAAATAAAAATAAAAAAATGTATGTACCTATGAGTTTGTATGCGCTTTCGAAGTTTTTTTTTGCAGTTATTTTTTGTTTTAAACATTTTATTTCTTTGTGAAACTATTGTGTTACAGTACTTATTACCGAGACTCAACCATTTTACTTCGGGACGAAAACGAAATAAATTTCACGGTGTATAATTTATTGTAATTGCAAACATGTTTTTATATTTAGAACTATGTAGATACAAAAGATATAGAAATACTTTTTTAGGTTGGTTTATAAATTAAAATACGCATAATATAGGTAGGTACTCACTTCAATATCGTTAAAAAGTAGCAATTGCAAATATAATTTGCGCAAGAAAATAGGTACTTACTTATTTCAGGTAAATATTATTAGTAGGAACTTTTTTTACAAGAACTCGTAACCAAGGAGATTGAGAAACAAACTTCACTGCTCAAAACAACCACTTCGTGTACCTATGTTTTTTTATAGTGTAAATCTACAATTATGTAGTAATATTTGTTCTTTTTATTATACAAATATATACCTACTGCGATAATCATACACACAAGAAATGTTTGTTGACACAGAAGTTGACGATAAGATTCGTTTTACGCAAACATCTTTTTTAAAAGAAAGACCTCTGGATTTGTTTCGCTATTTCTTCTCAGAGTAATAAAATGAATTAAAAAATACCGACCTAATCTAGACAGTGTCAAAATAATATTGATGAATATAAAGTCCTAACATTTTTATTATGTAGTTATAAAAATTAAAACTTATGCTAATATTAATATCGTTACAAGCAACCATTACCTACTCCATCCTATATTTTTCGCAATATAAATACTTTTATTATTTCAATTTAAAGGAATAATAAAATTCTTCTAAAAAATCTTTAAAACAAAACTGTGTCAAAAATGTTATTATAGTGTCTCAGATTTTTTAATGGATAAATTTTGATTTTGCTTATTTGTTGTCTCATGTATAGCTATAACGTATTGACTACAATAATCCATTAATTACCTACTTATTTGACATCAATTTATTATAATTTATTAGGCATTAAGTCTTCCTCATCTGACTTTTTGACGAACACTATTGACATGTAATTTATTAAAACACGACAAATTCATTTTACGTCTAACTAATTAATGGACTTACTGATTTAAACTCTTATACGAGTATTTGTATGCCTAAAATAGGCTGATCATAGCGCACTTTAATCTAAAAATGACCAACCAAATGTACCTATGTATCACAAATAAATGTTTCATTTCATTTCATTGATTTTCAATTTCAAATTAAAATAAAATTATGTTCATTATGGATGTTGGATTTTATTCCAACTAGGTACTTACGTGAAACGAAACGCATATAGTCGTTCGCGCTTTTTTTAACCATCATCAATAAGACTATTTATGACTGCACTGCATGCTGTCACAGTCACGATAATAATATTATCATACAGTATTCCAACTTCATACAAACGGACGAAACGCGAGCTATAATACGCGCATCGATGTCGTGGGGTGCGCTTAGGACGCAGACAGTCACGGGCGTCACAGCTGTACGGCTGTAGTGACGAACGGACGATGTATTGTTTATTTTAACAATAACAGCGCGAAGCTTCTCTAAAAGTCAGTTCAAGTGCATGTTTAATATGACAAGTAGGAAATATTGTGCTGTTTTTAGTTGTTTTTTTTGCGAATTAGGTACTTACAGCCGTGCGAAAGCACCGCGACATCGAGGCGCGTAGGTATAGTTCGCGTTTCGTCCGTTTAAGAAGTTGAAATACTGTGTGATATATATGTTACCGGCCAAACCCGATTTCAGGACAAACTAGTTTTGCCTAGGCTAAACTAGTTCTTCCTATAAGCTTTAGGATTAACTAGTATAGCCTAGTTCAAACTAATTTGTCCTAAGCCCAATAGGACAAACCAGTTTAGGCTAGGACAAACTAGTTGATCTTGATATAAATACGCACACTCTAGGATAAACTGGTATGACCTAGTCATAATATGATTATTGCGTCTATTAAAAAAAAACAATGTGACTGCCTCGTTGGCTGAGTGGTCGCATTGCGACTGCCGGGCAAGGGGTCTCGGGTTCGATTCCCGGGCAAAGTATTAGTTATTTTATTTATTTGCTTCGTGCACAAAATGTACAAATACTTAATGCCGCAGGCGTTTTCTTCCAGTCTGACCTTTGGGTGATGCAGAGAAGAGTAAATGGTAGGTGCAATTACTGGGTATTTTTTTTTTAAACGTTGCCCCACACTAGGATTTTCTCCTGTGTCGTGGGTACGTTTACAAACATACAAGTTCACATACACATGACTCCCAGACCCGGAACAACAACTTGTGGATCGCACAAAGTGTTGTTCCGTGCGGGAATCGAACCAGCGACACGTCGCACGTTTTTTTTAAATCTCAGTAGTAGCACAGACTCTGGAATTGTGCCCTGTATATGGCAATAGGCTCACCCCCTATTACATGGGACTCGTAACATAAATAGTGAAAAGTGGGTGTTACATTGTACAGTGGCATAATGTGCACCGCTGCCTACCCCTTCGCGGATAAGAGGTGTGATGTTATGTGATAAAAAACAGTATTATTTGTAATAGTACCTATGATTGTTTGTATTGCCAATTATTATCTATAACTTGTAGCGACGAATCATTATGATTTTAAATTAATAACAAAATAAATCATATTTGCTTCTTTTAAAAAACACTTATTACCTCTATTTGTTATAGCATGATTGTTCGCATAACCAATTAACCATAAGTTTTAACGACGAATCATTATAGTTTAATAAAAATGATATATTTTTCAATTAAGGAGTATTTTATTCAATTTATCTATTTATTTCGACTTTCTAGATATATTAGAATGTTTAGACTAGGCCATACCAGTTAATCCTAGAGTATGCGTATTTATATTAGGATCAACTAGTTTGTCCTAGCTTAAACTGGTTTATCCTATCGGGCTTAGGACAAATTAGTTTGAACTAGGCTATACTAGTTAATCCTAACGCGTATACGAAGAACTAGTTTAGCCTAGGCAAAACTAGTTTGTCCTGAAATCGGGTTTGGCCGGAAACATATACATACCGTAACGGTGCCTTAAATTATGTAATGTAAAATATACCTAATTATGTTTTTGTAATCTCTAATAAGTACCTACTTACTCATTTTTTGTACACCTGATCTTTTTTCTTGTTCTCTTTACAAAACGTTGACCCACACTAGGATTGTCTCCTGTGTCGTGTGTGCGTTTACAAACATACAAGTTCACATACACATGACACCCAGACCCGGAACAACAATCTGTGGATTACACAAAGTGTTATTCCGTGCAGGATCGAACCCGCGACACGTTGCACGGCAGCCGGTTGCCCAGCCACCGCACCTACCGTGCAGTCACTTTTATAATGAAATAACCTACACAGAATAAAATTGTTTAGAACTAAGTGTTTCATTTTTTTATGTTGGTTACCAGGCCCTGCCTGAGTAATCTTATGTCTTGCCTATGTAGTTAAGCTACACAGTAATAGATATGATTTTGGGCAACTTCCCGAAAGCCGAGTAGAAAAAGAAAAAAACTATACCCGAGTAGAAAGAAACCTCAATATTTTAAAGTATTATATTTTTCGCAGTAATTAAAGAGATTGATGAATGTAGATAATATAGTGAACAAGAAATTATATTATGCTAGTGCCAGCGTGTGCTCCATTATTACTGGTTACTGCCCTGTGCCTACCCCATTATGCGTGACGAGATGATATGTACAGCTTGGCTACGCGCCGATAGCTGGAACTAATCATGATCTTATACTGACTTGGACTGAATCACCCACTTCGGACCATATCCTATGAATAAACAATCATGCGAAAATAATATCTCCTCTTGATATTTGTTGTGTGATATTTTTTATTTTTTTATCCAGTTTAAAAAATACATAATTTGGTTGGGACATAATCGTAGTGTTGCCAGAGATACGACAGTACCAACCTCTATTATTCCGAACTCTTTTTTGCCAAGCTGTATGTCTGCTGTCTATTACGTAGTACTTTTTATGTTCAAATATATACTCCATACAATATCTAAAAACTCACAACCAAGTAACGGTATTACGGTGTTTCAAATCTGACTAACATTGATCCGTTCCAGTGACTCTTTTGTTTACTGGTTACCAAGCGGCAACTCATAGAAAAAGTACTTTTTATTATTTTAATTGTATCGTTTCCATTTTTATTATGTTTTTTTTAGTCAAGTATCAAGAATGCTGAAAAAATGGTTTTTTTTTTCTTTTTTGGCAACCGAGTCTCCAAAACGGTGTTGTCGACTATACTGCCAGTGTCGAGTGAAATTAATGAACCGTCGAACTTAACTTTGCGGTAGTTTTTAGTTGTTAATAGCTGGAATGACAAAACAATTGGGTCAGTAAACATAGACATTATCAACTAATTTACTATATGTATACAGTGGTGTAAAAAATAGAGAATACAGACAGATATGAATATAATATTCACTTACATCATTGAACACCGTCATATTAATGTCATTTTCATTTATAAATTTATATAAACAATTAATTAATTTGTGGGAAAAGTGGGTTAAAAGGAGGTGGAAACTGATTGGGAGAGGGATTTGGATTCTGGGAAGTTTTTTATAGAGGTCAAAGGATTTGGAATTTAAGGGACACGAAAAAAAGGTGTTCTAAAGTTCCCTCATCAAGGCCGCATTCGCACAGCGAACTGTCGCGAACGCGGATCTTGCTGAGGAAGACCGGACTACTGCAATGGCCGAGTCTGAGCCTGCACAAGGATGAAACAGAATGACGGGGAAGCTTGGGGTACTTGGAAAACCAAGGTTTCCGTCGGATTCGCCGGGCTGGACAACTGCATAGTAGGCCCCTTTATGTTTGGACGTTTCTACCCAGAAAAAATGGTTTTTAACGTCCATAAGTTGCAACATTATTGACAAGAGACATTTTTTTTTTAATATAGAAGCACTATATATCTGATGTCATTTTATAAAGTTCCAGTACCCGAAGAGAATTACAACATGATACATTAGAGTAGGACAAAAGATGTTAAATATTAGAACGAGTACGAAAGATAACGATAGTTTCTGTTGATAATATTATTAAATTTTGTCACTGAAACGTTGATTGTGGAAAAACGTACCCGAATGTGGATTTATCGATAGTGAAATAAATAGAAATTGTCGCTGAAAACCGAATTAAATAATTAAATTAGCAAATATGGAGCTTAACGATGTGATTGTAAACCAGCCCGTCGTAATTGATAATGTAAATATCTACTTTGTAAACTCCAATTTTGTTACGCTTACGAATTTGAGTCGAGTCGACGATGCAAAATTTATTGTCAATATTTTATTAAAATCGATATGAGAATGTTAAAAAATTACTTCTAGTCTCTTATTTGATAGTTTTTTACTGTTCCTAATAGTTTTCCAATAAGATTTCATACAATAGTTGTCGAAAATGAGTCATAGTTATTATAGATGTCATATTCCATTTTTGTCGGGGTTCCGATGATTATTTATTGTTGTCACGTTTCGACAGGGCTCCGGAGTGATCAAAGCCGGTTTTGCTGGCGATCAGATACCAAAATGCAGATTCCCCAATTAGTAAGTACCTCTCCCTTGAAACTTCATTAATAAGTTACTGGTTATGCTTACTGTCTACATAAAAATATATGTGAAAGTTTGTGGAGAATGTGTGTTTCTTAGCCGTGGGCTGACAGTAGAATATATTTGGTACCACCCCTACTCCTCCTGCGGGTGTCGTATACCCAACTAAGTCACTACAAATTGCACAGAGAGCGGGCAGTATTTCTAATATATACACATAGGTGTGTCACCAACCTCTCCTTATTTTAAACGAACTCTGAAGCAAATAAAGCTACCATAACATCATTTTTAGTTTTGACTAAACTGTAGGTGACACCAAGCAGTACAAATGTGGGGTTAGTTAATTGACAGTTTACTCAGTTGGTTTGCATAACATAACATCACGCCTTTTATCCAGGTAAGCAGAGATGCACACAGAAGTAACACCCACTTTTCAATATGTATGTTATGAGTCCCATGTAACAGGGGGTGAGGCTATTGCCATATACCGGACGCATTTTCAGACTCCGTGCTACTACTAAGATTTTAACATCATTATTAGTTATGACTAAACTGCAGGTGACACCCAACAGTAGCAATGTGGGGTTAGTTAAGTGACAGTTTACTCAGTCGGTTAACTGAGCTCCTATTAATCGTAGTGTGATGTGTAACATCACCCCTTTTATCCCCAAAGGGGTAGGCAGAGGTGCAAATTATCACACTGTACAATGTAACACCCACTTTTCACTATTTATGTTATGAGTCCCATGTAATAGGGGGTGAGTCTATTGTCATATACCGGGCACAATTCCAGACTCTGTGCTACTACTAAGAATTTTTTAAAACCCAGTAATACTTTGCCCTACCTGGGACCCTTGCCCGGCAGTCGCTTTGCGACCACTTGGCAAACGAGGCAGTCAATTAGCTTCTTAACCTGTTGAAATAACAAACCCTAAATTTATTCTAATCCATAATTATGTAAAGTCTACAACATTTATTGACATAAAAGTAATCTCTAAACTTCAGAAATAAGGTCTATAATGAACTTAGTGGAGAGTGGTCTCCGGTGACCAGTTGGGGACTGGGCAGGTATTGCATTGTTACGTAAACAAACCCGCTTTTATTATGACTGCATGTTTGGCACAGTGGCTGAATGCGTTGTGGAATAACTGTTTGTGTGATCCACAAATTGTTGTTCCATTGTTGGACTGGGTGTGATGTGTATGTGAACACATGAGACAATCGTAGTGTGAGGTATTATCTGTAAGGCAAACTAGACTCTCTCCTGCAGTATTTCACCGAGTCCAACTATGTCTATATAGTTGGACTTTAGACTGCACGGTTGGTGCAGTGGCTGGGCAAGCGGCTGCCATGCAAAGTGTCGCGGGTTCGATTCCCGCCCCGCACGGAACAACACTTTGTGTGATCTACAAATGTTGTTTCGGGTCTGGGTGTCATGTGAACTTGTATGTTTGTAAACGTACACACGACACAGGAGATAATCCTAGTGTGGGGAAATGTTTTTTTTTTAATATTTGCGGAAAGACAGTTGTTCATGTCTCTGGGACGTGGGCGACTTCATTGTTCCGGTGTTTTTATGGTTATATCTACTGCAGATCCTGGCTTACAGGAGTTGCAGCGGTTACGGAGGCTGTGGCGGGCTTGTCCCATTAAAAAAAACAAGAAAGGCAAACTAGACAAGGGCTAAGGGCGCCAGGTTACATGCCCGACTGCCCATAGATTGACGGTGGCGCTAAAAAAAGTTAAGATAGCCTATGAGCTGCTTTCCTAGAGTTGAATCCCCCTCTAGGGCAAGGTTATTTACAAATATTTCATAATTCCACAGCATCGGACGACCGAAGCACGTGCGAGTGATGGCTGGAGCACTAGAAGGGGAGCTCTTCGTCGGTCCCAGGGCTGAAGAACATCGAGGTCTCCTGAGCATCAAGTATCCCATGGAACACGGCATCGTCACCGACTGGAATGATATGGAAAGAGTGTGGAATTATATTTATAGCAAGGTAAGATCATTTTCCATCATCAGTTAAGTGTGGGAGAGCCATACTTCGGCAGTAATGGGCCGTCTGGACCAGGGTGCTTACTGTTGAAACCAATCTCAATGACAATGCAATTTCAATCCAATAAAATCTCAATAATCATTCAATGTCAAAACTGTACAACCCCTATCGTACCTGTTAAAGTAGCATTCAGAGTACGGAATATAAAACCAACCTCAATACCAATTAGTTCATTAATTATCCGCGCAATACGGATGCAATGGGCGCTGGTGTTGCAACTCAAGAGTACGAAATTTCACAATACCAATGTCGACCGATCGGAATTGGATTCAAGAGTAAGCCCCCAGATCGATACCAGGGCTTACATAAAACCGACGTGAAACAATTGTGTTTCGTCATGTGAGTGAGGTTACTGGAGGCCCAATTACCCCACCTCTCTAGTCTCCCCATTCCCCGAATCCCCCGCAGTCCTCGAATTCCCAATTCCCAAAACGCCGGTAACGCCTCTGGTGTTTCAGGTGTCCATCGGCGGTTCAGATTGCTTACCATTAGCTGATCTGTATGCTAGTTTACAGGCTCATTCCATAACAAAATATCATTGACCATCCTTATTCTTCCTGCAGGTCCCATATTCCCGACACTTATAAAACTGAATATTATAAGTGTCCAAACAAAATATTTACACTTTTCAAATCTTACTTGTTTGTTTGTTAGTTTGTATGTCACTCAATCACGTCATAACGGCTGAAGGGATCGAGATGAAATTTGGAAAAGGGGTAGATTATGGTCTGTTATAATACGCAGGCTACATTTTACCCCTCCGTAACGCAGGCGAAGACGATGCAAGGAGCTAGAGTTCAATCCACGGTCGGGAAAAGTGTTACTAGGTTTTTAAACAAAAAATGTCAGTAGTAGCACGGAGTCTGGAATTGTGCCCGGTATATGGCAATAGTCTCACCTCCTATTTTTTTACATACATACATACATAACATCACGCCTTTTATCCCCGAAGGGGTAGGCAGAGGTGCACATTCTACCACAGTACAATGTAACACCTACTTTTCACTAGTTGTTATGAGTCCCATGTAATAGGGGGTGAGCCTATTGCCATATACCGGGCACATTTCCAGACTTCGTGCTACTACTGAGAATTTTAAAAAACCCAGTAATATTTTGCCCGACCCGGGAATCGAACCCGAGACCCCTTGCCCGGCAGTCGCACTTGCGACTACTCGGCCAACGAGGCAGTTAAGGAAGCTTGATGCGAAGCGTTTCGTGCGTGTGGGTGGAACATCTACCATGAATCGGTGACGCTTCGCCGATTGTCTTGTGGTACGATGATGGAAAGGACTAGGGGAAATCAAGTTCTGCAATTCCCCCATTATTACATGGGACTCGTAATATAAATAGTGAAACGCGGGTGTTACATTGTACAGACGCATTAAGTGCGGTAATATGCACCTCTGCCAACCCCTTCGGAGATAAACGACATGATGTTATGTATCTATTATTTTCAGGATCAACTATCAACATTCTCCGAAGAGCATCCAGTTTTGCTGACCGAAGCACCGTTAAATCCTAGACGGAATAGGGAGAAGGCAGCCGAAGTATTCTTTGAAACCTTCAATGTACCAGCGTTGTTCCTGTCCATGCAAGCAGTACTTAGCTTGTAAGTATATTTCAACAGTTTTATTTAGCTTCCCCATTGGTTTGTTTCGTTCGTTAACCGATGCCTGCGTCGCATTCTCGGAATTTACCGGCCCGAGACCATCTCCAACATAGAGCTTTTGGAGAAATGCCACGAAAGCCCGATCGACCGCCAGATCAAGCGCCGCTAGTGGGGATGGATAGGGCACACGCTCCGAAGGGATCCTGACCACATACCCAAGCGATCTTTGGATTGGAATCCCCAAGGGAAAAGAAAGCGTGGCCGTCCTCGGCAAACCTGACGTCGCACCGTACTGGCAGAAGCGACGAGCATCGTTATGACGTGGAGTGAGGTGAAGCGTGAAGCTCAAGACAGATCGCGATGGAGAACTTCAGTGGACGCCCTCTGCCCCATCTAGGGGATACAGGATATTAAGTCAAGTCAAGTCATTTGTTTGTTTGGGTCAAATTCAGTCATTGGAATTTCCCCCCTTCCTGACGACAGATCGATCTGATATTTGGTACACACTCTAAATCTTGATCGCCATACAATATAATCTAACTAGCTGCTACCCTCGACTTCGTCCGCGTGAAATAGTGACTTCTGTATAAATTGGGTTTTCGAATTAGTTTGAATTAGGCCCAATTACCCTCCCCTTCCCCAATCTCCCCAATTCCTGAATCCCCAACGATCCTCAAACTCCTAATCCCCAAAAGACCGGTAACGCACTTGTAACGCCTCTGGTGTTCCAGGTATCCATGGGCGACGCTGATTGCTTACCATCAGGTGATTCGTCTGCTCGTTTACCGGCGTATGTCATAAAAAAAATTGAATTAATTGGCAAAGCCGAGGTTTATTATACGGCTGTACGACTGTATCAAATATCATCACAATCGATTCGCCGCCACGGTATGCATGACCGTATCCTCAAGCCGGTCCTCGCAGTGATGATACCCGGGCGTTTCCTCCCGCCCAAAGCGAAAAAAAAAACCTACCGAAACTCCCGTGTCCGGTAAACACCTGCGTCTGGCGGTAGGTGAGGTCACTGTCGCTCAAGCCACTTCTCAAAGAGGGGACTTACCGCTGCAATGACAGCGAGCCCAGCCCTCGGTTACCTAAAGGAAAATTGCGTTGTGTTTCGCCGTGTGATTGAAGTTACCGAAAACCCAATTACCCCCTTCCTCAGTCTCCCCAATCCCCAAATGCCCTACAATCCTCAAATTCCCGATACCCAAAAGACCGATAACGCACTTCTAGCGCCTCTAGTGTTCCAGGTGTCCATGGGCGACGCCGATTGCTTATAGTAAATTTGGCCTTGACAGTCTAAAATGAAGAGGATTAATACTTATTCAGCAGTGCAATTAGTTTTTTGATATATAAAAAAAAAACGAATTTAAGTTAAATAAAAATTCATCCCGGGTCACAGCCACAGGCAGAGGAGGAACACCGCGGTGGTTTTAGCCGGTAAGAGTCCGGCACACCCCCGTTGTCGTCGTCCCCACGGCGTGGGAAGTCCATGAGGATTTCCATCGCGTTATAAAAAAAAAAATAAAAAAAAGCTTTTGAGTAAACATAGTTTGAAAATAGTGCTTGTGTATATGAGCTCCAAGCACGGCTCGAAAATGATCCAGTTATCTCGAACAGTGACGTGAGAAATATTTCTGTTATGTTGAATATACATATATATTATTTACAGATACGCGACCGGTCGTACGACGGGTGTAGTGTTGGACTCCGGTGACGGGGTCACGCATTCAGTTCCCATCTACGAAGGGTTTGCCATGCCACACAGCATCATGAGGGTCGATGTCGCCGGCAGGGATGTTACTAGATACCTCAGGTATATTTTTTATTAATTTTTATTTTAAAAGACTTCATGCACACACTAATGTACAAGGTGGGCTTAATGCCTAGGGATCTTGTGGAATCTAGTCCTAGTTCACCGCGGGAAGTGGAAACTATCGTTGTTTTCTTCTCCTCTTATAATATCTTCTGATTCACTTCGTTGCGGGAACCTCATCTTACTCATATCCCTGGGACGCGCCGGACTTCAATGTTCCGGTGTTTTCATGGTTGTATCTACTGTAGATCCTGGTGTACAGGAGTTGCAGCGGTTTTGGAAGGTTGTGGCGGGCTTGTCCCAAAATAAAAAGATACCTCAGGTAAGAATATATACCTGGACACATAGACGGAGCCACTATATTTCTATTTTATTAAAACCTCTATAGTTTAAAAAAATAATATTTATTTTACAATCTTCTATACAGATATGACTCTCATCTATACAGATAAATAAAATTGGAGTGACTGGATGTAATATTAAAATAACCACTTCATTGTAATTACTCATGTTTTACTAAATAAATATATCTTTATCTTTATCTTTACTACATGCATATGAATACATCCAATACACATATTAAAATAATATTTTTACAATATTTGCATTTTTTATACGATTGCCTCATACTATGATTTTCTCCTGTGTCGTGGGTGCGTTTACAAACATACCAAGTTCACATACACAATGACACTCAGACCCGGAACAACAATTTGTGAATCACACAAAACTCAAACTCAAACTCAAAAGCATTTATTTCAATTAAACCATAATTTGGTACTTTTGAAACGTCAAAGTGTTGTTCCGTGCGGGAATCGAACCCGCGACACGTTGTACGGCAGCCGGTTGCCCAGCGACCGCACCAACCGTGCAGTCAAGTCGTGTCTGTCTGTCTCTTTTTACTACGAATATACATGCGATACACAAAACAAATTATGTCGTGGTAGCCCGGAGGTTTAAGACGCCTACCTACCAACGGCAAGTACCAATGTGACTTTTTCCGAGTTATACATACTTCCTAAGATTATCTAGACACCACTGACAAACGGTGAAGGAAAACGTCGTGAGGAAACCTGGGCTTATAATTTCTAATTATAAGTTTGTAATCGCCAACCCACATTGAGCAAATGTGGTGATTAATGCTCAAACCTTCTCCGTGTGAGAAGAGGCTTTGCTCAGCAGTGTGCATTTATAGGGTGTTTGATGATGATGATGATGACACATATCCAAATAACATTTTTTATAATTTGTATCGGTTGTGTGTTTCTACTGGTTGATCTCTGGAATAGTTGGCCGGCTGTACTAAGGAGAAAAATAGGCTATTTTTATTTTGGAAAATTGGAGCAAAATAATCAAGTTATGTTCTAAAATTCATATTTTACGCGGACAAAGTCACGGGCAACAGCTAATTTTAGAGGTACCTAATTAATTTCCTTTTTTATTTACAGCACACATTACCAATTAATAAAATACTTGTAGATATCGGAAAATATTTATCAAGAAATGAAAAAGAAAAAGGATATACTCATATACATATTATATATATATATTCGTTTATCACGCCTTTTATCCTTAAAAGGGTAGGCAGAAGTGCACATTATGCCACTGTACAATGTAACACACACTTTTTACTATTTATGTTATGAGTCCCATGTAGTGGGGGGTGAGCCTATTGCCATATACCGGGCACAATTCTAGACTCCGTGCTACTACTGAGATTTTTAAAAACTTAGTATTACTTTGACCGACCCGGGAATCGAACCCGAGACCCCTTGCCCAGCAGTCGCACTTGCGACCACTCGGCCAACGAGGCATTTTCATTGTTCCCAAACACCAACTATGCTTGAGCAGAGATCTTCGATTCGATATCGTCGTAGCTTAGTTCCTAGTTAATATTTTGCCGTCGCGGAGGCAAAGGCCACCGTCAGTGCGGGTCTACGGACGGTGAGCAAGGTGCTTACTCTGGCAATAGGGTAACCGGGGCTCCGGCTCGACGTGCAGGAGAAGGAACGGGGTGGTATTTAGTTAGTAAGAGTCTGACACTCACTCCTGCCTCACCCAGGCGGGAGCAGTCATTCGATGATTTTCCCTCCTTAAAAAAAAAAGTATTTTAAGTTTGAATGCTTCGTTGCCCGAGTGGTCGCAGGTGCGACTGCCAGACAAGGGCTCTCGAGTCCGATTCCCAGGTCGGGCAATGTATTTCTGGATTTAAAAAAAAATCTCAGTAATAGCACGGAGTCTGGAATTGTGCCCGCTATATGGCAATAGGCTCACCCGCTATTACATTGTACAGTGGCATTAAGTGCCTTCTCCTTCGGGGAAAAGACGTGATGTTATGTTTAAAATTGAGTTGTAACAGATAGTTTTATATTTTGAATCATATAATGGAGAATTGTAATAGAACAAGTACATAATATATGATAACGTTTAACATTTTGAGGGGTAGGCAGTGGTCCAGGTACAACATTTCACATAAATACATTTTTTTAAATCTTGCTCGGTATATACGTTTCATATTTTTGAAGAGCTTTTTTTCGTATTCTGTAAAATAAAATAAATATGTATAATAAATACAAAATAAGTTAATTTAGAAATTTGTAATTTTGACTTTCAACTTTGATCTTTGATGTCGACTTTGACTTTCAACACCAACATTGACTTTCAACTATGACTTCGATATTGTTTTTGATTATGACTTTCAACTATGTCTTTCATCGTTTCAAAAGTGCAATGGTTTGTTCAAATTAATACTTTGACTTTGACTTTGACTTTGATCTTGACTTTGACTATCAAATACATACCAGTACAATGAGTTTTCAGCATTACAGTGCAGGTCTCCTGAACGTTCTCGATCGCAATATAAAATTGTTCAATTTCCATACATAGCATAATTTGTAATATTAACTCCTTAATCATCCATGCAATGCATATAGAAATAAAAATCGTAAAATTAGCTTCGTCATTCTGAAATAAAAATAACATAACATAACATCACGCCTTTTTATCCCCGAAGGGGTAGGCAGAGGTGCACATTACGGCACTTAATGCCACTGTAAAATGTAACACCCACTTTTCACTATTTATGTTATGAGTCCCATGGGTGAGCCTATTGCCATATACCGGGCACAATTCCAGACTCCGTACTACCACTGAGATTTTTGAAAAATCCCAGTAATACTTTGCCCAACCCGGGAATCGAACCCGAGACCCCTTGCCCGGCAGTCGCATTTGCGACCACTCGGCCAAAGAGGCAGTCAATAAAAATAATTTATTTTTAAATGGGAGAACCACTTAAAACCGTTGTAATCATCACAGAGGTGTATTGAAAAGAGAGCGCCCTAGTCAAGCACTTCATAGGCGCCCCTAATTGTTTTTGTCGACACCGTCACTCTATATGCAGTTGTGCACGCGCATCTCACGGCGCCCTCTGTAACCAGCTGCTGTAGCCAAATGCCATTTAGCGCTTGTCTACATGTAGAATAGAAAACCAAATTATATGGAACTAGCTTTTACCCGCGGCTTCGCTCGCGTCACAAAAGGATAAAAAGTAGCCTACGTGACATATCCCAATACACACAGCGCCATCTATACCAATAATTTCGTTTTCCCTCGGAAATATCAAATTTTTCCGGGATAAATGTACCCTATTATTTAATCCAGACTTCCAACTTAAGTCTGCAAAAATTCAAAGCAATCGGTTTAGTAGTTACGGCGTGAAAGCGGAACAAACAAACAAACTCACTTTCCGATTTATAATATTAGTAAGGATTAACGTAAATTTTGACGCTTGTCAGTGTCATCCCCATACATTTAGTTTTCAACTCTCTCTGTAGACAAGCGCTAAAGTGGCGTTTGGCTAAAGGCACAGACCCACTTGCCTAGTTTGCATTTGTATACATTATTGGGCGACATTGCATTAGCAAGTTAAATAATAAACAAATATACTTACAAGTTTGGCAATTTCTATAGTTCCACTTATATGTATAAGATTATAAGTGAATGATGCGACGAAGTGGAATAAAATCTGAAATAATATTAAAAGAAGATGCTGGATCAATTTCAAGACAATATCGGGGCTTATGAACTTAATTGGGATGTTTTTTTTGGGATAACCTGGTAAACGGGCAGACAGATCACCTGATGGTAAGCAATCGGCGCCGCCTGTCTGCTCGTTTGTCCGACCTATACTATAATGAATGAATTGTAAAGGTACTAACATCAAACTAACTTCAGCGCGCGGCTTCGCTCGCATTCCCGTGTGACCAAAATGACCCTATGTGTTATTCTAGACCATAATCTATCCCTGTTCCAAATTTGAACTCGATTCCTTCAGCCGTTTTGATGAAATTGTGTTACAAACATACACAAAGTCACAGAGGGCGCTCCACGGTGGACGCCATCATGCGCGTTAGGGACCTCACGACGGGGACTGCAGTGTCCGGGGGTAAGGTCGTAGTTGCGGTGTCTTTAAAAATCGCCAACGCCTTCAACTCCCTGCCCTGGAGCTGCATCTTGGAGGCACTCCGATATCATGGGGTGCCTACCTACCTCCGTCGTGTGATCGAGGCTTACCTGACGGACAGGTCCGTCAGCTACCCCGGTCACTGGGGCGAGTGGAACCGGCGAGAAATGTCACGCGGTGTTCCGCAGGGTTCGGTTCTGGGGCCGCTCCTGTGGAACATCGGCTATGACTGGGTGCTGCGCACCGACCTCCCGAACGGCGTTACCACAATATGCTACGCCGACGACACGCTGGTGCTAGCGCACGGGAGGTCGCACCAGGCGGCGGCCGATTTAATGGCGACAGCGGTTGCGATAGTCGTTGAAAAAATCCGGTAGTTGGGACTCGAGGTGGCGCTCCACACGTCCGAGGCCATGTGTTTTCATGGCCGCGGGAACGCGCCACCTCCGGGTGGGTCCCAAATAATGGCGGGAGGGGTTACCATCGGCGTCGAGACGACGATGAAGTACCTGGGACTCGTCCTCGAAAAAAAAAAAAAAAAACACAAAGTCACAACTATCGCATTTATAATTATTAGTAAGATTGTCGAAGCTCTGTCGGGTTATTTTGAGTAAAACAGAAGACTGTACAATACATAGATTTAATCTACAAATTGCAACCAAGACCCGATTAGAATTTTTTTTTGTGACGTATATTTTCAATTTTGCAACCCGTTCTTTATTTCATTGAACAGAATAGTTAATTCGCATTTCTATTAAAATATTTACCCGTGTGTACGAGAGGCGCGCGAGAGGAACACAAAGAAATGCCCGAAAGCTATGGCATTTGGTGAACCGAGTGTGTAGAAGAAGCGCGGCGCTCGTGCGGCCGTGGATTTTTATACGCCCGTCCCGCGCGTCGCCGCCTCTATGATCGATGGTCATAGTAATGTAAAATAAGATAGCAAGATTCTTACCTGGGCTTGAAAACAAATTCTAGTTGCTTCATAAAAATCCAAAATATGTGTGAAAATCTCAATGATTTTGTCGTAATAACGTCGTCTGTCTATTCCTTCCGTTTGCCGCTCCAAAATTAACAAATTCATTAAAAACATTTTATGGCATAGCATTTTTATTACTCTGGTAACACAGATCAATGGTATATCCATGTTTTCGGTGAAAATTCCAGTTAATATATTATAATATTCACTCGTATTGAGTTTAATATTCAAATATAATACCAAACTTATATTCGTTATCAAAGATATTAAACTGCACCAGTTATAAAATATCATTTTTTTCGTCGTCTTATCGTCGTTTAAAAATCGATATATTTTCGAAAATTTTACCACCATATACGTATGTAGGTTTTTATTTAAAATACATGGTATAAAATTTAGCAATATTCCCGTCGGCTGGAATATTACATCGAAATAATTTATACCAATATTGAAAGGTATTGCAGACATTCTATAACGGAATCTTACGAAAAACATTAAAATTGACGCCATTACAAAAAATAATGTTATGAAAATCGTCGATCGACGAATTGGTAATATTGAATTATCTCTAAATAAGTATAAAGGACTGAAATAAAATCTCTGTAACACATCTAAAGGTAAAAATAAAGATTTCACGTCATTTTCAACGAAATTATCACAAAATATTTCGCGCGTAATCTTCGTTTTGCTGCCAACCGCCATCTTGTTTGAACTGTCAAAATTTACTTTTTTTTAAACGTTTTTTTTAGCCTGCCCCGGTTGATTGTTTTCACTCCTTCCTGACGACAAATCGATCTGATATTTGGTACACACTCTTAATCTTGATGACCATACAATATAATGTAATTTTGCCACAACTATCAAACGTAAAGGCTTGATTGGTAGAACAGAGCTCATTAAAACCTTTTAACATAAAAAAATATCAATAAGACACGGGCGTCTAGTATTGTGCCTGAATAAGACATACATATAATGGATTATAGTTATTTAGATTAATTATTAAGTTAAAAGGTAATATAAATAAAAGCAATGAAAAACAAGAATTGATGTTATCTTAAACACGTCTAGTTTAATATATTATATGAAACGCTGTTCTTTTGGTTATAGTTATTTTTCATATTACTAGCTTCTGTGAGCGGCTTCGCTGGCGTTACTGTAGGATAAAAAGTAGCCTATGTCTTAATACAAACCATATTATGCCCCTGTTCCAAATATCATCTCGATCCCTTCAGCCGTTTTGATGTGATTGAATAACAGGCACACAAACAAACGAACAAATTTTTACTTGGATAATGTTAGTAAGAAGTAAGATTGTAGAGGTATATCATACTAGCTTTCACCCGCGGCTTAGCTCCCGTCACAAAAGGATAAAAAGTAGCCTATGTGACATAACAACACACACAGCGCCATCTATACTTTTATTTTCTCTCGGTAATATCAATTTTTTCCGGGATAAAAAGTACCCTATTATTTAATCCAGACTTCTAACTTTTCGTCTGCAAAAATTCAAAGCAATCGGTTTAGTAGTTACGGTCTGAAAGCGGAACAAACAAACATAGTCACTTTCCGATTTATAATATTAGTAAGGATAGTAAGGATTATTTGTACAGAATATAACTGTTCCACTGCTGACCAAAAGCCTCTTCTCACACGGAAAAGATTTAAGCATTGTGATATGTATGATATTATACTAGCTTCTGCCTCTTTGACCGAGTGGCCGCAATTGCGACTGCCGAGACCTCGGGTTTGATTCCCGGGTCGGGCAAAGTATTACTGGGTTTTTTTCGAAGACTCTCGATCGATTTCGAGGACGCTCGAAAGTGACCAAGGATGCTCGTTCGATTTCGAGGACGCTGGATCGTTCTCGAGGACGCTCGACAGTGATCGAGGACGCTCCATAGATTTCGAGGACGCTCGAAAGTGATCGAGGAAGCTCGATAGATTTCGAAGACGCTCGATAGTTTTCGAGGACGCTCGAAAGTGATCGAGGATGCTCGATAGATTTCGAAGACTCTCGATCGATTTCGAGGACGCTCGATAGATTTCGAGGACGCTCGATCGTTTTCGAGGACGCTCGAAAGTGATCGAGGATGCTCGATCAATTTCGAGGACGCTCGATAGATTTCGAGGACGCTCGAAAGTGATCGAGGATGCTCGATAGATTTCGAAGACTCTCGATCGATTTCCAGGACGCTCGATAGATTTCGAGGACGCTTGATCGTTTTCGAGGACGCTCGAAAGTGATCGAGGATGCTCGATCGATTTCGAGGACGCCCGATAGATTTCGAGGACGCTCGATCGTTTTCGAGGACGTCGAAAGTGATCGAGGAAGCTCGATAGATTTCGAGGACGCTCGATAGATTTCGAGGACGCTCGATAGATTTCGAGGACGCTCGAAAGTGATCGAGGAAGCTCGATAGATTTCGAAGACGCTCGATCGATTTCGAGGACGCTCGATCGATTTCGAGGACGCTCGATAGATTTCGAGGACGCTCGATGGATTTCGAGGACGCTCGAAAGTGATCGAGGAAGCTCGATAGATTTCGAGGATGCTCGATGGATTTCGAGGGCGCTCGATAGATTTCGAGGACGCTCGATGGATTTCGAGGGCGCTCGATAGATTTCGAGGACGCTCGAAAGTGATCGAAGAAGCTCGATAGATTTCGAGGATGCTCGATCGTTTTCGAGGACGCTCGAAAGTGATCGAGGATGCTCGATCGGATTCGAGGACGCTCGATAGATTTCGAGGGCGCTCGATAGATTTCGAGGACGCTCGATAGATTTCGAGGACGCTCGAAAGTGATCGAGGAAGCTCGATAGATTTCGAGGACGCTCGATAGATTTCGAGGACGCTCGATGGATTTCGAGGACGCTCGAAAGTGATCGAGGAAGCTCGATAGATTTCGAGGATGCTCGATGGATTTCGAGGGCGCTCGATAGATTTCGAGGACGCTCGATGGATTTCGAGGGCGCTCGATAGATTTCGAGGACGCTCGAAAGTGATCGAAGAAGCTCGATAGATTTCGAGGATGCTCGATCGTTTTCGAGGACGCTCGAAAGTGATCGAGGATGCTCGATCGGATTCGAGGACGCTCGATAGATTTCGAGGGCGCTCGATAGATTTCGAGGACGCTCGATAGATTTCGAGGACGCTCGAAAGTGATCGAGGAAGCTCAATAGATTTCGAGGACGCTCGATAGATTTCGAGGACGCTCGATAGATTTCGAGGACGCTCGATAGATTTCGAGGACGCTCGAAAGTGATCGAGGAAGCTCAATAGATTTCGAGGACGCTCGATAGATTTCGAGGACGCTCGATCGTTTTCGAGGACGCTCGAAAGTGATCGAAGATGCTCGATCGATTTCGAAGACGCTCGATCGATTTCGAGGACGCTCGTTAGATTTCGAAGACGCTCGATCGATTTCGAGGACGCTCGATCGATTTCGAGGACGCTCGATAGATTTCGAGGACGCTCGATGGATTTCGAGGACGCTCGAAAGTGATCGAGGAAGCTCGATAGATTTCGAGGATGCTCGATGGATTTCGAGGGCGCTCGATAGATTTCGAGGACGCTCGATGGATTTCGAGGGCGCTCGATAGATTTCGAGGACGCTCGAAAGTGATCGAAGAAGCTCGATAGATTTCGAGGATGCTCGATCGTTTTCGAGGACGCTCGAAAGTGATCGAGGATGCTCGATATGTTTCGAAGACTCTCGATCGATTTCGAGGACGCTCGAAAGTGATCGAGGATGCTCGATCGGATTCGAGGACGCTCGATAGATTTCGAGGGCGCTCGATAGATTTCGAGGACGCTCGATAGATTTCGAGGACGCTCGAAAGTGATCGAGGAAGCTCAATAGATTTCGAGGACGCTCGATCGTTTTCGAGGACGCTCGAAAGTGATCGAAGATGCTCGATCGATTTCGAAGACGCTCGATCGATTTCGAGGACGCTCGTTAGATTTCGAGGACGCTCGATGGATTTCGAGGACGCTCGAAAGTGATCGAGGAAGCTCGATAGATTTCGAGGACGCTCGATAGATTTCGAGGGCGCTCTATAGATTTCGAGGACGCTCGAAAGTGATCGAGGAAGCTCGATAGATTTCGAGGACGCTCGAAAGTGATCGAGGGAGCTCGATAGATTTTGAAGACGCTCGATAGTTTTCGAGGACGCTCGAAAGTGATCGAGGATGCTCGATAGATTTCGAAGACTCTCGATCGATTTCGAGGACGCTCGAAAGTGATCGAGGATGCTCGATCGATTTCGAGGACGCTCGATCGTTTTCGAGGACGCTCGAAAGTGATCGAGGATGCTCGATAGTTTTTGAGGACGCTCGAAAGTGATCGAGGAAACTCGATAGATTTCGAGGACGCTCGAAAGTGATGGAGGAAGCTCGATAGATTTCGAGGACGCTCGAAAGTGATCGAGGAAGCTTGATAGATTTCGAGGATGCTCGATCGTTTTCGAGGATGCTCTATAGATTTCGAGGGCGCTCGATAGATTTTGAGGACGCTCGATAGATTTCGAGGACGCTCGAAAGTGATCGAGGACGCTCGAAAGTGATCGAGGACGCTCGAAAGTGATCGAGGAAGCTCGATATTTCGAGGACGCTCTAAAGTGATCGAGGAAGCTCGTTAGTTTTCGAGTTTGACTCTCGAATGTGATCGTGGACGCTCAAAAGTAATCGAGGAAGCTCGTTAGTTTTCGAGTTTGACTCTCGAATGTGATCGTGGACGCTCAAAAGTGATCGAGGAAGCTCGTTAGTTTTCGAGTTTGACTCTCGAATGTGATCGTGGTCGCTCAATAGTTTTCAAGAACGCTCGATAGACTTCGAATTTAAGGCGCTACTGACCGATATAGGGCCCCATACGTTACATAACGCTAATATTGCTTGCGTCGAGTGGAATTTTTTCCCGGCGATGATATTTCTTATGCTTTCTGCTTACTCTGGACAATGATGGAATAGATATTAATAAGCTTCTGCGAGCGACTTAATATTGATTATTATTATTTTCATTCCAGACTACTGCTCCGCAAAGAAGGGGTCAACCTTCGCACTTCAGCTGAGCTGGAGATCGTGAAGTCGATCAAAGAGAGGGCCTGCTACCTCTCTCCGAACCCTCTGAAAGAGGAAACGCTGGAAACTGAGAGGGCACAGTACACACTCCCTGATGGTACCGGATTGGAGGTAATTGTATATTTATCGTAGTATGAATGAGGTCTTACGGGTCTGCGGACGGCGAGCACAGATGACTGGCCGCCCGACCAGAACCAGACCCGAGCGTACAGCGCATAGCGGTCCGCGCACCTCAAAGAGCCATCAGACCACCACAGATGGGCCCCAGTTGGGCTGATGCTGATACGAAGCCGCGAAGGACTTAACAGATTACCGGGGCTCCGGCTCCGAGTGCAGGAGTAGGAACGGGGTGGTTTTTAGTCAGGAAGGGTTAAACATATAAAAGCCCACAGCTGAACAAAGCCTCTGCTCACATGGAGAAGGTTTGAGCATTAATCAGCACGCTTGCTCAATGCGGGTTGGCGATTACAAACTTATAATTAGAAATTATAAGCCCAGGTTTCGGTTTCGTTTGTCAGTGGTGTCTGAATAATCTTAGAAAGTACATATAACTCGGAAAAAGTCACATTGGTACTTGCCGTTGGTAGGTTTCGAGCCCGCACCCTCATGCATGGGAAGCGGGCGTCTTAAACCTCCGGGCCACCACCAAATAAATGCTTGCGAAAATCATTCAAGATAGTTATATGACTGCAAAAAAATTTCAGATTGGTCCAGCTCGGTTCCGCGCCCCCGAGGTCCTGTTCCGGCCCGATCTCATCGGCGAAGAGAGCGAAGGTATGTTGACAACATATTTTAATATATTGTTTACTTTACTCTAATTTTATCGGAGTTTAAAGTACTATAAATTATTCTTAAAATAAATGCTCCTGTGTCGTGTGTCCGTTTACATTCATACAAGTTCACATACACATGACACACAGACCCGGAACAACCATTTGTAGATCACACAAAGAGTTGTTCCGTGCAGGAATAGAACCCGCGACACGTTGCGCGGCAGCCGCTTGCACAGCGACCGCACCAACCGTCTCAATATTCTAAACTAGAGGTATATGGTCTATCTGTGAACCAAGTTTCTATTCTATTCAGTAGTTATTGCGTTAAAGAGTAATAAACTTACATGCTTAAGTTACAAGTCGATTCGTAACGATCTATGTAACAAAATCTAAGAATCTGAATTACATAACATAACATCACGCCCTTTATCCCTGCAGGGGTATGCAGAAATGCACAATAAGGCACTTAATGCCACTGTACAATGTAACACCCACTTTTCACTATTTATGTTATGAGTCCCATGTAATAGGGGGTGAGCGTATTGCCATATACAGGGCACAATTCCAGCCTCCGTGCTACTACCTACTGAGAATTTCTTTAAAAAACCCCAGTAATACTTTGTCCGACCCGGGAATCGAACCCGAGACCCCTTGCCCGGCAGTCACACTTGCAACAACTCGCCCAACGAGGCAGAAAATCATCAAAAATATTTCTATGTATTTTCTTTTTTCAGGTTTACATGAAGTTTTAATGTTTGCCATACAAAAATCCGATATGGATTTGCGCAAAGTATTATATCAGAATATAGTACTCAGCGGTGGCAGCACCCTCTTCAGAGGCTTTGGAGATCGCCTTTTAGCCGAAATTAGGAGACTAGCGCCTAAAGACATGAAGATTAGGGTGAGTGACTTGATTTTATCCTAGCCTTTTGAGAGTTTGAGCATTAATCACCACTCTTGCTCAATGCGGGTTGGCTATTTCAAACTTATGATTAGAAATTTTAAGCCCAGGTTGCCTCGCGATGTTTTCCTTTATCGTTTGTCAGTATCACATCATTTTCTTCTATAATAATTTAAATATAGGTACGGCTTTTTATGATACAAGTCCGCCACAGCCTCCCAAAACCGCTGCAACTCCTGTAAGCCAGGATCTACAGTAGATACAACCATGCAAACACCGGAACACTGAAGTCCAACGTCTCAGCGACATGAATAATCTTGGATCCCGCAACGACATAAATCAGAAGATATTATTAGAGAAGAAAATTAAATGTTACTATCGAGGAATGCTTTTTTATGGTATAAGCCGGTAAACGAGCAGATGGATCACCTGATGGTAAGCAATCGGCGTCGCCCATGGACACCTGGAAAACTAAAGGCGTTACAAGTGCGTTACCGGCCTTTTGGGGATTGGGAATTTGAAGATTGTTGGGGATTGGGGAAGGGGTTAGTGTAATAGGGCCAAAGTCGAAGTCAAAATCATTTATTTCAATTAGGCCAGAATGGCACTTTTGAACGTCAACAAAAACAAAAATTAAAAGTGAAGCTATTTGCTCATTCCAAGGTGTAGATTCCTATGGAGAAGAACGGAGGCGTTCTTCTCTATATTATGTCTCACGATAGTTATTATAAAAATATATCTTTCCTTTCACAGATCTCAGCACCTCAAGAGCGTCTCTACTCCACGTGGATAGGGGGTTCGATTCTCGCTTCACTCGATACATTCCGTAAAATGTGGGTCTCGAAAAGAGAATATGACGAGGAAGGACACAGGGCAGTACATCGCAAGACATTCTAGTTTATTTATATATATATAATTATTATATATTATAATGTAATAGTTTAACCATATTCAAGGTCATTTCATGGTTAACCCAAGCCTCTGCTAAAGGGTAGACGACTAATTTTTATTTTAATGTCCGTCTGGTAGATTATTTAAATCATTAGACACGTAGGTATTTTTTATTTTCTGTCTCGTTGGCCGAGTGGGCGCAAGTGCGACTGCTGCTCAAGAGGTCTCGGGTTCGATTCCCGGGTCGGGCAAAGTATTACTGGGTTTTTAAAATTTCAGTAGTAGCACGGAGTCTGGAAATATGCCCGGTATATGGCAATAGACTCACCCCCTATTACATGGGACTCCTAACATAAATAGTGAAAAGTGGGTGTTACATTGTACGGTGGTATAATGTGCACCTCTGCCTACCCCTTTGAGGATAAAAGGCGTGATGTTATGTATGTATGTTTATTTTCTCACAGAAACAAAAATTTTTTTGTAATACGACACTTTGTTATACGATAAAAATTGTTTTATAATACGACAAAATAAAAAAATACGTGTCCAAAATTTTTTTTATTACCTAACTGACGGACTAATTATATTTTTAATTTTCATACCCTGTCATCACATGTTTAGGAGTGCGAGCTAGCTACGTCATTTTAGAGTACAAATCGTACTCAAAAGTGACGTCATGCGATATTTCAAATCAATATATCGTCGAAAGTATTTGTTTCTGTAAGAAAATAAAAAATACGTGTCTAATGATTTAAAATAATCTACCAGATGGACATTAAAATAAAAATTAGGCATCTACCCTATTTCTTACTTCTATGAAAAAACCGTTTTGTACCATCACTTGTCGGCGTTTTTCAGATGCATTCGTCTCTGTCTAACCCTTCGGGGATTAAGATGTTACGTGATGATTCCTAAATATACATAACAGTAGAAATGTTATTCATACAAGGTATTGTTTTAAAGCCGCGTCATTTTCTAGGAGGTAACTCGGCTATCGATTCTGAGTCCGAATCAATAAAAAAAATTGTAGGTAAATATTTTTCATTTTTCTGTAAATTACGGAAATCCGTAAGTGCGAACTACACGCCGCCGTCTTGTAACTAGTTTTATAACGCGGCTTAACACACACAAACTCAAACACGTTATTGATATTATTCCTAATTCCATAAAACTCCAATAAGAAACATTGCTGTCGCTTATTCTGAAATACTGTCGAACTTGAACGATTTATTATAGCCGTATTTTTAACTATTGGCCCGAAACTTTCTCTTACATTGAACCTTTATGACTTCTGTGACATGTCCCCGAGAAATGGCACGGTTTCAAAACTACACCTTGTATATTATTATGTTTTCGACTTACTCACGTAATAATTTGACGAGGAACTCGACTAGTTTCAAGCCATGCTAGAGGCTCATATTCACGAGCAGCATTTCGCGACCCGCGACGCGGCGACTGTCGCGCTGCTACTGGCTAAGTGGCTACTCGAGTCTGGCCCAGCGCGCCCTCTGCCGTGATTCGAGTAGCCAGTCGCGCGAAATGCTGCTCATGAATATGAGCCTCTAGCATGGCTTGAAACTATTCGAGTTCCTCGTCAAATTATTACGTGAGTAAGTCGAAAACATAATAATTTATTTAGTATGTCTCACGAAAGTTACAATACAAATAATGTTATTTATTTTGCATTTAATATAAAATCTTCATGAGAACATTATTTTTTGTTTATACGATATATTAAAACGCTTGTAACGCCTCTAGCGTTGCGGGCGTCCATGTGCGCAGATTGCTTACCATCAGGTGATCCGTGTGCTCGTTTGCCCTATAAAAATACATAAAAGTCATTGACTGCCTCGTTGGCCGAGTGGTCGCAAGTGCGACTGCCGGGCGAGGGGTCTCGGGTTCAATACCCGGGTCGGGCAAAGTATTACTGGATTTTTAAAAAAATCACAGTTGTAGCACGGAGTCTGGAATTGTGCCCGGTATATGGCAATAGGCTCACCACCTATTACATGGGACTCATAATATAAATAGTGAAAAGTGGGTGTTACACTGTACAGTAGCATAATGTGCACCTCTGCCTACCCCTTCGGGGATAAAAGGCGTGATGTTATGTATGTATGTAAAAGTTATTGAAATCAATTCTGAAATTAATTCGTATAAACAAAAAATTACATTTACGAAATGTATTACGAATACAGAGGTGTATTAAACCTAGAGAGCGCCCTAGACAAGCGTCTTAGGCGTAACCAGTGCCTTTATCCAAACGCCACTTTAGCGCTTGTCTACAGAGAGAGTAGAAATCAAAATGTATGGGGAAGACACTGGCAAGTGTCAAAATTTACGACAATTCCATATAATTTGGTTTTCTATTCTACATGTAGACAAGCGCTTAACCCCTCGAGCGTCCTTATGAGCACCCGGTGGATCATAAGAAAAAATGCTCCATGTTGCTTTCTCTTTTATAAAATCTATTATTAAGGTTTTGTTTTTATTTTGAAAGTATTACTGGGTTTTTTAAAAAATTCTCAGAAGTAGCACGGAGTCTGGAATTGTGCCCGGTATATGGCAATAGGCTCACCCCCTATTACACGGGACTTATAACATAAATAGTGAAAAGTAGGTGTTACATTGTACTGTGGTAGAATGTGCACCTCTGCCTACCCCTTCGGGGATAAAAGGCGTGATGTTATGTTTTTCTTTTGACTGTATTTTTTATTTCTATTGTAATGATCCTTGTTTTCGTGTGCCAATGGCCAAATAAATGCATTTTCTTTCTTTCTTTCTCCAAATGTCACGTGTGCACCCGTTGGATCATAAGGAACGCGGACGCTCGACGGGGTAATGGTATTTGGCTACAGTTTGCTGGCGCCCGGCACTTATCTAGTTTACCTTAGAGATAATACGGCTCTGTACAACAAAACTTAATCAACTATCACCCTTATAAAATGTAGGTAGGTAGTAATATTGCTTTTTATAATGCAGATAATAAAGTGTTACACCTTTATAAGTCTTTCATAAACTATGTTTAAAACCCCCTCTTTTTTGAAGTCGGTTAATTAATATACTAAATCCTTCTCCTAAGTTTAACAAACAGTTCTAAAACGCATCAAAATACGTACAGGGAATCCTGAGGTAATCGCGCACTAACATAAATTTACAGGTAAAATTGAGACTCCTTTGAAGTCTGTTAATATACAGTGACTCGTGTAGTGTAGAGATTGTCCAGTCAACTGATGGTAGCGAGGTTCACTGTCCAGTGACACACGTACGCTGGTATCGTCATGAGCTAATGTTGACATGTCAACAGTGACTCGTGTAGTGTAGAGATTGTCCAGTCAACTGATGGTAGCGAGGTTCACTGTCCAGTGACACACGTACGCTGGTATCGTCATGAGCTAATGTTGACATGTCAACAGTGACTCGTGTAGTGTAGAGATTGTCCAGTCAACTGATGGTAGCGAGGTTCACTGTCCAGTGACACACGTACGCTGGTATCGTCATGAGCTAATGTTGACATGTAAACAGTGACTCGTGTAGTGTAGAGATTGTCCAGTCAACTGATGGTAGCGAGGTTCACTGTCCACTGACACACGTACGCTGGTATCGTCATGAGCTAATGTTGACATGTAAACAGTGACTCGTGTAGTGTAGAGATTGTCCAGTCAACTGATGGTAGCGAGGTTCACTGTCCACTGACACACGTACGCTGGTATCGTCATGAGCTAATGTTGACATGTCAACAGTGACTCGTGTAGTGTAGAGATTGTCCAGTCAACTGATGGTAGCGAGGTTCACTGTCCACTGACACACGTACGCTGGTATCGTCATGAGCTAATGTTGACATGTAAACAGTGACTCGTGTAGTGTAGAGATTGTACAGTCAACTGATGGTAGCGAGGTTCACTGTCCAGTGACACACGTACGCTGGTATCGTCATGAGCTAATGTTGACATGTAAACAGTGACTCGTGTAGTGTAGAGATTGTCCAGTCAACTGATGGTAGCGAGGTTCACTGTCCACTGACACACGTACGCTGGTATCGTCATGAGCTAATGCTGACATGTCAACAGTGACTCGTGTAGTGTAGAGATTGTCCAGTCAACTGATGGTAGCGAGGTTCACTGTCCACTGACACACGTACGCTGGTATCGTCATGAGCTAATGTTGACATGTAAACAGTGACTCGTGTAGTGTAGAGATTGTCCAGTCAACTGATGGTAGCGAGGTTCACTGTCCACTGACACACGTACGCTGGTATGGTCATGAGCTAATGTTGACATGTCAACAGTGACTCGTGTAGTGTAGAGATTGTCCAGTCAACTGATGGTAGCGAGGTTCACTGTCCACTGACACACGTACGCTGGTATCGTCATGAGCTAATGCTGACATGTCAACAGTGACTCGTGTAGTGTAGAGATTGTCCAGTCAACTGATGGTAGCGAGGTTCACTGTCCACTGACACACGTACGCTGGTATCGTCATGAGCTAATGTTGACATGTCAACAGTGACTCGTGTAGTGTAGAGATTGTCCAGTCAACTGATGGTAGCGAGGTTCACTGTCCACTGACACACGTACGCTGGTATCGTCATGAGCTAATGCTGACATGTCAACAGTGACTCGTGTAGTGTAGAGATTGTCCAGTCAACTGATGGTAGCGAGGTTCACTGTCCACTGACACACGTACGCTGGTATCGTCATGAGCTAATGTTGACATGTCAACAGTGACTCGTGTAGTGTAGAGATTGTCCAGTCAACTGATGGTAGCGAGGTTCACTGTCCACTGACACACGTACGCTGGTATCGTCATGAGCTAATGTTGACATGTCAACAGTGACTCGTGTAGTGTAGAGATTGTCCAGTCAACTGATGGTAGCGAGGTTCACTGTCCACTGACACACGTACGCTGGTATCGTCATGAGCTAATGCTGACATGTCAACAGTGACTCGTGTAGTGTAGAGATTGTCCAGTCAACTGATGGTAGCGAGGTTCACTGTCCACTGACACGTACGCTGGTATCGTCATGAGCTAATGTTGACATGTAAACAGTGACTCGTGTAGTGTAGAGATTGTCCAGTCAACTGATGGTAGCGAGGTTCACTGTCCACTGACACACGTACGCTGGTATCGTCATGAGCTAATGTTGACATGTCAACAGTGACTCGTGTAGTGTAGAGATTGTCCAGTCAACTGATGGTAGCGAGGTTCACTGTCCACTGACACACGTACGCTGGTATCGTCATGAGCTAATGCTGACATGTCAACAGTGACTCGTGTAGTGTAGAGATTGTCCAGTCAACTGATGGTAGCGAGGTTCACTGTCCACTGACACACGTACGCTGGTATCGTCATGAGCTAATGTTGACATGTCAACAGTGACTCGTGTAGTGTAGAGATTGTCCAGTCAACTGATGGTAGCGAGGTTCACTGTCCACTGACACACGTACGCTGGTATCGTCATGAGCTAATGCTGACATGTCAACAGTGACTCGTGTAGTGTAGAGATTGTCCAGTCAACTGATGGTAGCGAGGTTCACTGTCCACTGACACACGTACGCTGGTATCGTCATGAGCTAATGTTGACATGTCAACAGTGACTCGTGTAGTGTAGAGATTGTCTATACAAGATGCAGTTTTTAAACTAAACGTATAATGATAATAGTCAAAGTAAGTTTTGCCCACTGTCGGAATCAGTCCGTCTGAGGATTTTTAGTGGCAAATAGCAATATACATTAACATCACTACATACATAGTATAAAACAAAGTCGCTATCCGCCGTCTGTCTGTCCCTATGTATGCTTAGATCTTTAAAACGATGCAACGGATTTTGATGCGGTTTTCTTTAATAGATAGAGTGATTCTTAAGGAAGGTTTATATGTATAATACATGCATATTGCACCCGTGCGAAGCCGGAAGTTTAAAATATTAGTGATTTGTATATTGCTGTATGGGTTGTATGGACTCCAAAATATTACCATTACACAATCAAACGTTGTATATTATGCGATACATTTAATTATCGGCTGCTAAAATATAATTTTAAGCTAATTTGTAATGCATAAAGAACTTTTTATTTAATAAATTATTATTTATTTTTTCGATTCATTTTGTTTTATTTTTTACCTATGCATCGAGTTATGTCGCGGAGAACCTAAAGGGTAACCGGGGCTCTGGCTCGATGTGCAGGAGTAGGAACGGGGTGGTTTTTAGTCAGTAAGAGTCTAACACTCCCTCCCGCCTCGCCCAGGCGGGAGCTGTCACTCGATGATTTTCGCCCATTTAAAAAAATGCACCGAGTTATACAAAGCCTGTGTATCAAGGGGCCCGTACACAAAACTGCGATGCAAATTCGCAACGCAGAAAATTACGATGCGAATTGCTTCGATGCGATTTCGTGCGACAAGGCGTCTCCCAGGGTGACAATTCGTTCGACGACCTTCAACCGTACTAAGCGTCTTTTAAATTGAAATCTAGGTCGTGACATGGATCGTAAAAAGAAGTGTGCACTTCTGTTATTGCTTAGAAGATACAGGAAAAAGAAACAAAGAAGATTTTGGGAATATTTGTTTAATTATTTATTTATTTACACGAATGGAACGGTACAAAAAACCAATTACACTACTTAATGAATATACAATTGAAACAAACAATACTTAAAAAACGTACCATAAAACGGGGTAAATATGTAGATACAGGAATGGGGTGGATAAGTGTTACAATGTTTTTATAATAACTATCGTGAGACATAAAAATTAACTAAAATCACGGGTTACTCACGTGAATATACTGACCCCACCTTCTGTATTACCCCTCTTCTGTATCTATTCACCCCTCTTCTGTATCTATTCACCCCTCTTCTGTATCTATTCACCCCTCTTCTGTATCTATTCACCCCTCTTCTGTATCTATTCACCCCTCTTCTGTATCTTTCACGCCTCTTCTGTATCTATTCACCCCTCTTCTGTATCTATTCACCCCTCTTCTGTATCTATTCACCCCTCTTCTGTATCTATTCACCCCTCTTCTGTATCTATTCACCCCTCTTCTGTATCTATTCACCCCTCTTCTGTATCTATTCACCCCTCTTCTGTATCTATTCACCCCTCTTCTGTATCTATTCACCCCTCTTCTGTATCTATTCACCCCTCTTCTGTATCTATTCACCCCTCTTCTGTATCTATTCACCCCTCTTCTGTATCTATTCACCCCTCTTCTGTATCTATTCACCCCTCTTCTGTATCTATTCACCCCTCTTCTGTATCTATTCACCCCTCTTCTGTATCTATTCACCCCTCTTCTGTATCTATTCGTTTTGTTGCGACAGTAATTGTCAGGAGCAAAAATACGAAGGAACTCATTGTGCAATTCAGGAGCATCAATTCGACCGTGAACTATTTTGTTTATGAAGAATTAAAATTTGTTGCATTTCCCGTCTAACTTTTAAAGAGTTATAAGTACCCCAAACACCCAAGTAAGAATAGCATAACATAACATAACATCACTCCTTTTTATCCCCGAAGGGGTAGGCAGAGGTGCACATTTCGACACTTAATGCCACTGTACAATGTAACACCCACTTTTCACTATTTATGTTTTAGTCCCATGTAAAAAAGGGGGTGAGCCTATTGCCATATACCGGGCACATTTCCAAACTCCGTGCTACTACTGAGATTTTTAAAAACCCAGTAATACTTTGCCCGACCCGGAAATCGAACCCGAGACCCCTTGCCCGGCAGTCGAACTTGCTACCACTCGGCCAACGAATAGCGCTGGGTATAAATAAGGACTATAACCATTCACGCGTTTGTATAGAGATCGGAGAAATGCTTTTTGCACTTTTTCGATGAGCAACTCGTATGTGGATTCATGAGGATTCCATACGGCAGCAATGGACTCTAGTTTGCTACGTACAAACGTGTCATATGATAATTAAATGACATGCTGGCTATGAAAGTCCCGGGCGTGACAAAGAAGGAATTTGATGCGCGATGCTAATCAATTCACAAGTTCTTGCGATGCGTAGAGGGAGCTCGCACATTTTGGCGATGCGACGTCGCATCCCAGTTTTGTGTACGATCCCAAAGTCAGAGTCAAAGCATTTATTTCAATTAAACCATAATTTGGTACTTTTGAAACGTCAACAAATATCAAATAAATAATAGTCTGTCAGTCTCCACATTCCAAAATGTAGATTCGAATATTTCGAATGGAGAAGAACGAGCAAGAAACTCCTCTCCAAGGTGTCGCTTTACGGAGCCGCGGGAGGCCTAACGGGTTGCCGGGGCTCCGGCTCGAAGTGCAGAAGTAGGAACGGGGTGGTTTTGAGTCAGTAAGAGTCTGACAATCCCTCTCGCTTAACCCAAGGCGGGGAAGACATTCGATGATTTTCCCCCCTCAAAAAAAAAGGTGTCGCTTTGGCTTTCCGCGCATTCGATGGTCAGGTGGAGTTTATATTTATACTGTTGTTGCATAGCCATACTTGATGGCACCAGGATCTACACTTCTACAGTAGATACTACCATGCAAACACCGGAACACTGAAGTCCAACGTCCAACATGAACCACTGTCTTGGTTCTCGCAACGAAATAAATCAGAAGACTACTGATGGAAACTGTCGGAGAGCCATGCTTCGGCACGCAGGGGCCGGGTTGACCAGAGTGATGGCTGAGCAGGAAACCGACGTAAAACAGCTTGTGTTGTGTTTCGTCATGTGGGTGAGGTGAGCTCTCTTATCTCTCCGAATCCCTAACAATCCTGAAATTTATAACCCCCCAGAAGGCTGGCATCGCACTTGTAACGTCTCTGTCGCTTCGGAGGACATCAGGTTACCCGGGGCTCCGGCTCGAAGTACAGGAGAAGGAACGGGGTGGTTTTTAGTCAGTGTTACTGACTAAGCTCGTCTGACTCTGCCTCCCGCCACACCCAGACGAGAGAAGTATTTAGTGATTTTTCCCCTCTTAAAAAAGCATCTCTAGTACTCCAAGTGTCCATGGGCGACGCAGATTGCTTACCATCAGGTAATCCGTCTGCTCGTTTACCGACTTATGCGATAAAAATTAAGATATAATTTTATATGAGTAATAAATTATCATTTTACTTAATATTACAAATGCGAAACTTTGTGAGTTCTGTGTGTTTGAGTGTATGTTTGATAATGTTTGTTACGCAATCACGTCAAAACTGCTGAAGGGATCAGGGTTACTCTTGAAACCAAACTTAATGTCAATTCAATTTCAATCCAATAAAATCTCAATAATTATTCAATGTCAAAACTATACAACCACAATCGTAGCTGTTACAATAGCATTCAGAGTACGGAATATAAAGACAAACTCAATACTATTTAGTTCATTCAATATCCACGCAATACGGATGCAATGGGCACTAGTGTTACAACTCAAGAGTACGAAATTTCACAATACTAATCGACCGATCGGAATTGGATTCAAGAGTAAGCCTCCAGGTTGTTTGGAACAGGGACAGATTATGTTCTAGAATATAGAAATAGAACATATGGTACTTTTATCCTACGGGAACGCGGGCAAAACCGCGGTAGAAGGTACTGATGATAATAAAACTCACAAAAACAGTGTTAAAACATATTTATTACTCTTTTTTGTTTATTTATATTTGCGTGTTACACACTTTAGTGCAATAGTGAATTATTTGTTCCGAAAAACAATAATTTACATAAAAATTCTTAACAATAAAATAAATATTTAGAATTCTTCATTCTCGAATGGATGGTACTTATGGCCCAGTGATCTGAAAAAGAAATTAAATATATAGAAATGAGTTGTAAAATATACAGTATGTTAGTTTAAACGAGGGACATATTCAAACCCATAATAGTGTATACTCACATGAACCTAACAAACATATAAACGAAACGAAAACACTAATAAATAACAGACAGAACCATAAAAACGCTTCCGCTTACGCTTACGGGTTACGGCTTAGCGGGCTTAAGCGCGCTCTATTCTTTTTGGTAAGATCGGCAAAGGTTTGGCAACGCGAGTTACTTTATGTAAGTACTGTTTCTGTTTACAAGTTCACTTGTTGCGCGCTCAGTGTTCATGATGATTTATTTTATTAGACAATTACCTCAAAAATTTTGGTTATAGGTTTTTTACATATTCGGGACGAGAATCGAATACTGAATACCCTCCCTCAATAAGTCCCTCGTTTAACTTAACACACTGTATTGTAAGTACGCTTAACCGATGAGTACAATTGGGGAGGAGTAAGAGTTGGGTACTTTGCTTAATCAAAAATATATTATTTCGACTGTTCAATACAATGAAATATTAAAAAGTAATCACACTTTCATTAATTGATTTTATGATCAACTTAATTTTAGTATTTTTCCAGCAAATTTTTAAGATATAAGTATGCTGTTTGACGCAAAAAAACGTGACGTCACAATACACAATCTCGTACAAAATTCATAGAAAACTGTATTTTATTTTATACTAGCTTATACCCGCGGCTTCGCTTGCGTCACAAAAGGATAAAAAGTAGTCTATGTGACATATACCAATACACATAGCGCCATCTATACCAATACTTTTGTTTTCCCTCGGGAATATCAAATTTATCCGGGATAAAAAGTACCCTATTATTTAATCCGGACTTTTAACTTTACGTCTGCAAAAATTCAAAACAATCGGTTTAGTAGTTACGGCGTGAAAGCGGAACAAACAAACAAACTCACTTTCCGATTTATAATATAAAAGTAAGGATTGTAAGGATTCGAGAAGTATTAAATTTGACTAGTTGGCGAGTACCCGATTGTAGCAATAGGCGTTCCAATCTCTGCCTGTCTGCCATGGTGGCAGGCAGAGACTATGGAACGCCGATGTCTTGGTGACCTGGATCTACTTGGTGGTGGGTTCGAAACCAACGGCAAGTACCAATGTGACCTTTTCCGATTTATATGTACTTTCTAAGATTATTTAGACACCACTAACAAACGATGAAGGAGAACATCGTGAGGAAACCTGGGCTTATAATTTCGAATTCTAAGTTTGCATTGAGCAAGCGTGGTGATTGATACTCGAACCTTCTCCGTGTGAGAAGAGGCTTTGCTCAGCAGTGGGCATTTATAAGCTGTTGATGATGATGATTAGACACAGAATGGACTTATAAGTGATTAGAACAATAATGACACTTACGCAGCCATGGGCACAATGCGTCCGTTGCAGTCGAAGGAATCGATCAACGACATATCTTCTAGCGACAGTTTGAAGTCGAACACATCAAAGTTGCTCGCGATACGGGACGCCGTCACTGACTTCGGTATCACGATGTTGTTCCGATCAATTTGATAACTGAAATGATCAAAATAATACATAACATCACGCCTTTTATCCCCGATAGAGTGCATATTATGCCACTGTACAATGTAACACCCAATTTTCACTATTTATGTTACGAGTCCCATGTAATAGGGGGCGAGCCTATTGCCATATACCGGGCACATTTCCAGACTCTGTGCTTCTACTGAGATTTTTACAAATCCAAGTAATGCTATCAACCGACCCGGGAATCGAACCCGAGACCCATAGCCCGGCAGTCGCACTTGCGACCACTCGGCCAACGAGGGAGTCAGAGATCAGCAGGCAGAGGCATTTATAAAAAGTAGAGACGGATACACCTAGAGAGCGCCCTAGGCACCACATAGGCACCCTTAATTTGTTTTTGGAGCGAAAATAAACACACTGTGGGAGAGCCATGCTTCGACACTGTTGGGCCGGCTCAACCGGAGTGATACCACGGCCGAGCAGAAAACCGACGTGAAGCAACGCTTGCGTTGTGTTTCGTCGTGTGAGTGAGGTTACCGGAGGCCCAATTACCCTCCCCTTCCCCAATCTTCCCAATCCCTGAATCCCCAACGATCCTCAAATGCCTAATTCCCAAAAGGCCGGTAACGCACTTGTAACGCCTCTGGTGTTCCAGGTGTCCATGGGCGACGCCGATTGCTTACCATCAGGTGATCCGTCTGCTCGATTACCGGCTTATGCCATAAAAAAAACACAGGTCAACCTTAGACCCTCGATTTTTAGAAGCAGTCGGTCTGCCTTTCTGTCTTTCTTTTTTCTTTCTTTATAAATCAACAAAAATTAAATGAAACTTACCGAATCAGAACTTGAGCGACAGTTTTGCCGAGTCTATCAGCGATGGCCTTCAGTTTGGGGTCGTCCAGTAGACTGGGGTCGTCAGGCTTGGCCCAGGGTCTGTCAGGAGACCCCAGGGGGGAGTAAGCTGTGATCGTAATCTTGCGCGCCTCACAGAAATCTTTTAAACGGCGCTGGTTCAGGTAGGGATGACATTCGATCTAAAAAAAAGTGAAATGATGATAATCATGTTCTTAATCGCCTCTGCCTCGTTGGCCGAGTGTTCGCAAGTGCGACTGCTGGGCAAGGGGTCCTCGATTGGTTTTTAAAAAGAATCTCAGTAGTAGCACGGAGTCTAAAATTGTGTCCGGTATATGACAATAGACTCACCCCCTATTACATGGGACTCGTAACATAAATAGTGAAAAGTGGGTGTTACATTGTACAGTGGCATAATGTGCACTTCTGCCTATCCCTTCGGGGATAAAAGGCGTGATGTTATGGTGATGATGATGATCAAGAAAACACCGGAACACTGAAGTCCAACGTCTCAGGGACATGAACAAACTGTCTTGGTTCCCGCAACGAAGTATATAAGAAGATAATATATGTTTGTGAACGGGCGCTGTCAACTGGGACTGGTCAGCTCCAGACTGTATTATATTTGACTTCATCCTTGACTGAATATTGGTGTTACATTGTTCTCACACAATACGGTAGTTTCCTAAACTTTATTTTAATGTCCGTCTGGTACATTAATTTAAAACTATAGACACGTATTTTTTCTTTTCTCACAAAATTAAATACTTTCGACGATATATTCATTTCAAATATCGTGTGACGTCACAGCGTGCCGCATTTTGTAGCACGTTATGACGTAACGACCTCCCACTCCTAAACTTACCGCCAATTTATCTAAGTATTGCAACTTAATACGAGAAAATAAAAAATACGTGTCTAATATTTTTTCATTATCTATCTGACGGACTAATTAGTAATTAGATTTTTAATTTTGATGCCCTGGAAACTACCCAAAGAATTTTATTGTGAACCTGATCGAAAAAGAGTAACCTATAGAGTTTCTTGCTCGTTCTTCTACATAGGAATCTACACTTTGGAACGAGCGACTTGAGCAACTAGAGGACTGACCTTTTTTTATTTAATATTCAAATATTTAGTTTTGACGTTCAAAAGTGTCTTCTTGGTCTAATTGAACAAATTATTTTGACATTGACTTTTTTTTATTTAGGACAACTCCGCCACAACCTCCCAAAACCGCTGCAACTCCTGTACACCAGGATCTACAGTAGATACAACCATGCAAACACCGGAACACTGAAGTCCGTCGTCCCAGGGACATGAACAAACTGTCTTGGTTCCCGCAACGAAATGTATAAGAAGATATTATAAGAGGAGAAGAAGAAAAAACTCACTTGGTTGGTCACGGGCACAATGCTAGCATGCTCCAGCAGCCTGGCGACTTGCTTGGAGTTAAAGTTTGAGATGCCGATACTCTTGACGAGACCCTCGCCAACGAATGGCTCCAGAGCCTTCCACGTGTCCACGTAATCCACGTCCGAGAATGCTATCTTATCATTTTCAGCCTTTGGGAATAACTCGCCTTCTTCCTGCAAAGAAATTAATTACTTTTTAGTTCACCAACCTGTTCTTATATTAAGGAACCCCTAACGTTGGCCGAGTGGTCGCACTTGCGACCACTCGGCCAACGACGCATTCTCCAACGTCTTGCTAATTTTTTTATGGGATAACCCGGTAAACGAGCAGACGGATCACCTGATGGTAAGCAAGCAGCGTCGCCGCGTCGTGTGTTACCGGCCTTTTGGGATTAGGAATTTGAGGATTATTGGGGATTCAGGGATTGGGAAAAGGGGGGGAGGGTAATTGGGCTTCCGGTAACCTCACTCACACGACGAAACACAACGCAAGCGTTGCTTCACGTCGGTTTTCTGCTCGGCCGTGGTATCACTCCGGTCGAGCCGGCCCATTCGTGCCGAAGCACGGCTCTCCCACACTTAAAGCTGAGAAGGACTTAACGGGTGGCTCCGGGTCGAAGTGCAGGAGAAGGAACGGGGTGGTTTTTAGTCAGTAAGAGTCTGACACTCCCTCCGCCTCACCCAGGTGGGAGCAGTCATTCGATGACTTTCCCCCTTTAAAAAAATTCAAAAACATTTAAATTATAAGATACCTTGTAAGCCTGGGGCCAGTGGATAAGGTAGAGGTCCAGATATGAGAGGTTGAGATTCTCCAAACTCTTCAGGAGTGCACCCTTCACCAGGTCTGGTCGGTGGAAGGTGTTCCATAACTTGGAGGTGATGAACAGGTCCTCTCTGGAAGAAATTGGTTTATTTATAGTAATATCTCCGATACTACCGGTCAGAATTGAATCATTATTTTTGTATTTATATTATAAATTCCGTAATTTAACTCGTCGAGTACCGTCATTATAGACACAATCATAGAACAATAGGTTGCGGTCACCTGTGACCGCTTGGTGTTTGACAGTTTAATGACTGCCTCGTTGGCCGAGTGGTAGCAAGTGCGACTGCCGGGCAAGGGGGTCTCGTGTTCGATTCCCGAGTCGGGCAAAGTATTACCGGGTTCTTAAAAAAAATCTTAGTAGTAGCGCGGAGTCTAGAATTGTGTTCGGTATATAACAATAGGCTCATCCCCTATTACATGGGCATCAATCATCATAAATAGTGAAAAGTGGGTGTTACATTGTAATTTGCACCTCTGCCTACCCCTTCGGGTATAAAAGGCGTGATGTTGTATAATCTTTATATATATAATTCTGCTGTACGTGTGTATGTCATTGAACTCCTCCTAAACGGCTTGACCGATTTAAATGAATTTTTCTGTACGCGTTTGAGTGGCGCCCTGGATGGTTTAGGTTCACAAATCAGCCCGGCAGATGGCGCTTCAGTCGATGTCTAGGTTAGTTATCCTAAACGGCTGAACTAATTTGAATGTATTTTTGTTTATACATTCAAGTGGATATGCAGGACAACGTCTGTTGGGTCCGCTAGTATATATATAAATTTCGTGAAACGTATTCAATTAATTATTATGTTTTCGGCTTACTCACGTAATTATTTGACGAGGAACTCGACTAGTTTCAAGCCATGCTAGAGGCTCATTAGACGCGAGACTCGGATAGCCAGTAGCAGCGCGACAGTCGCCGCGTCGCGGGGCGAGGAATGCTGCTCATGAATATAAGCCTCTAACATGGCTTGAAACTCAATTAAACCATAATTTGGTACTTTTGAAACGTCAATAAATACAAAATAAATAATAGTCTGTCAGTCAGTCCGTCAGTGAAGCTAGGCGAAGCTAGGTTCTCATTCCAAAATGAAGATTCGAATGGAGAAGAACGAGCAAGAAACTCCATTCGTTACTCTTTTTAAAAAAGTATGTTCTACCTCTACAATGTCTCTGATACATATTCCAATACTGTACGTATATGTGAGAACAATGCAAAGACGCGCTTGACGCATTATACTAATTACAAAACTTACTAAAATAAAAAACAAAGCGGCAATCGCTTTGTTTTGGATCCGCACCATCAGGTGATACGTCTGCTCGTTTACCGTCAAATACTATATACTATTAGTATATAGTATTAGTACCTCTATATATTATTATTAGTATATAGTATTAGTATATACTGCCTCGTTGGCCGAGTAGTCGCAAGTGCGACTGCCGGGCAAGGGGTCTCGGGTTCGAATTCAGGGTCGGGCAAAGTATTACTGGGTTTTTAAAAATTCTCAGTAAGAGCACGGAGTCTGGAAATGTGCCCGGTATATGGCAATAGGCTCACCCCCTATTACATGGGACTCGTAACATAAATAGTGAAAAGTGGGTGTTACATTGTACAGTGGCATTAAGTGCCGTAATGTGCACCTCTGCCTACCCCTTCGGGGATAAAAAGGCGTGATGTTATGTTATGTATGTATTAGTATATACTATTAGTATATATTATAATGTTATAAATGCGAAAGTTTTTGAGGATATGTGTGTGTGTGTGTGTCTGTCTGTGTGTTACTTTTTCACGCCAAAACGGCTGAAGGGATCGTGATGAAATTTGAATCTCAGAGATAGAATATGGCTTGGAATAACATATGGGCTACTGTTCGTACTAAGGGATCGCAGACGAAGCCGCTGTTAATATAAACAGAACTTACCTTTTAACAGTGCCATCAGCGATCTTAGCAGAGATGGCAGCACCGACCTCCTTCTCATTGCCATAGACATAGGCGCAATCTATATGTCTGTAGCCAACTTCTATGGCTGTTTTCACGGCCTCGGTAACTTCGCCTGGTTTCGACTGGGGACAAAAAAAAAAACAATTTCAGTAAACATTAACATTTTTTAATTGAAATAGTAAGTGTTTTTGACATATCAATAAAATTACTGAATAGGGTAGATGACTAATTTTTATTTCTAGTTCGTCTGGTAGACTATTTAAAAACATTAGACACGTATTTTTTATTTTCTTACAGAAACGAATACTTTCGACTCTTTTTTCGGATTTGAAATATCGCATGACGTCACTTTTGAGTACGATTTACTCTAAAATGACGTAGCTACCTCCCACTCCTACCCGAGCGTACGGCGCGTCGCGTTCCGCGCGCGCCTCAAAGAGCCATCAGACCACCTCGGATGGGGTCCAATAGGGCTGATGCCGATACGGAGCCGCGGAGAACCTAACGGGTTACCGCCTTACCGGTGCCCCGGCTCGAAGTGCAGGAGTAGGAACGGGGTGGTGTTAAATCAAGAGGAAATCGAGGAATCGAACCCGAGACCCCTTGCCCGGTAGTCGCACTTGCGACCACTCGGCCAATGAAGCAATAGTAATATACAGCTTGACAAAAAAGAGTATGGAATATTTGAGGTCGCTAGTATCGTCCCTGTGGTAACCTGGTACGCTACGACTCAATCGGTTTTGATATTTGTTATTTTTATCGAGTTTAAAAAGAGGAGGTACTGTGTTCGGATGATTGCTTTATTCATTGGATATGGCCCGAAGTGGGTGATTCAGTCCAAGTCAATATTAGGTCCAGCTGGCAACGCATCAAACTCTTTGTTTGCCAAACTTTTTTATGGCATAAGCCGGTAAACGAGCTGACGGATCACCTGATGGTAAGCAATCGGCGTCGCCCATGGACACCTGGAACACCAGAGGCGTTACAAGTGCGTTACAGGCATTTGGAGATTAGGAGTTTAAGGGTTGATCGTTGGGGATTCAAGAATTGGGAAGATTGGGGAAGGGGAGGGTAATTGGATCTCCGGTAACCTCACTCACACGACGAAACACAACACAAGCGTTGTTTCACGTCTGGTTTCTGCTCGGCCGTGGTATCACTTCGGTCGAGCCGGCCCATTCGTGCCGAAGCATGGCTCTCCCACACTGAACATATTTGTAGTTTAAACCGGTTTTGAGTTATCATACTCTTTATGTCACTCATGTAACTACTTTGTGAACTACTTTTATAAGAGGCTCAACTATATGATAAGAAATATACGAAAAGTATTTGTTAAATGATAAAAATACACATTATTTTTAACAAAGTTTAGTTTATAGTCACATCATCGAAGTCAAAGACAAAGTGAAAGCAATTATTTCGATGAATCCTTTATTACGCACTTTTGAACCGTCAAATATATTTGTTAGTGAAGCTATGTGTTCGAATGGAGAAATACGAGCAATAAACACTATTGTTACTCTTTTCAAAAAATGATTTCACTATACATGGTAACACCAAGACTTATTTACCACCCTAACTTTGATTGCGGGCAGCAGTGGACAGTACAATCTCCGGCCACAGTAAGTGCAGGTCTGCGGGCGGTGAGCAAGGGAAGCTCGCCGCCCGATCAGAACCAGACCCGTGTGTACGGCGGCCTCAAAGAGCCATCAAACCACCACAGATGGGGCCCTATATGGCCGATACGGAGCCGCGGATGGCCTAACGGGTTGCCGTGGCTCCGGCTCGAAGAGCAGGAGTAGGAACGGGGTGGTTTTTAGTGAGTAAGAGTCTGACACTCCCTCCCGCCTAACCCAAGGCGGGAGAAGTCATTGGATGATTTTCCCCCCTCAAAAAAAGCAGTGGATGTGGATAGTCCCAGGCTGTTGACAATGATGATGAAATTCAATGGCTAAATCTAGTATTACAAGTGGTTTGTAAAAGATAAAATCATGATAAATACATGACAGACACGCCTTAAGCTGGTATTATGTATCTTGTCATAAGAATTCTAGATATCAGATATAGTACACAATCGGGTACTTGCCAACTAGTCAAATTCAATACTTTTTTCGAACTGTCAATAACGACAGTTTTCTACGAATTTTGTACAAGATTGTGTATTGTGACGTCACGTTTTTTTTAGCGTCAAATACGCAAGCTGCATACTTATTGCTTAAAAAATTTGCTGGAAAAACACTAAAATTAAGTTGGTCATAAAATCAATCAATGAAAATGTGATTAATTTTTAATAATTTATTGTATTGAACAATCGAAATAATATATTTTTGATTAAGGAAAGTACGCAATTTTTCTAGTATAAACCTTCATCGGTTTCTAGAGGTATATTGTCGCAGTGGCCCGGAGGTTTAAAAGGACCGCTTCTCATGTGCGGCGCGGGCGCGAAACCTACCAACGGCAAGTACCAATATCACTTTTTCCGAGTTATATGTACTTTCTAAGATTATTTAGACACCACTAACAAACGGTGAAGGAAAACATCGTGAGGAAACCTGGGCTTATAATGTCTAATTATAAGTTTGAAATCGTCGACCCGCATTGAGCAAGTGTGGTGATTAATGCTCTTTACGCCTATAAATACATAAATTCACGCCTGTCTCCCATGGGGGTAAGCAAAGACTATAAAGATAAATAGGTATAAAAAACCAATTGCTACGATTCTTCCATACCTTTTTCACTTCATCAACAGTCATCAATCTTTTCATGCACGCTCGTTGTTGGTTAAGGGTACTTTTAATTTGGCCCTTATCTTATCTATACTAATATCATAAAGCTGAAGAGTTTGTTTTGTTGTTTGTTTGTTTGAACGCGGTAATCTCCGAAACTACTGGTCCGATTTGAAAAATTCTTTCTCTGTTGGATAGCCCATTTATCGAGGAAGGCTATAGGCTATAAAATATCACGCTACGATTAATAGGCGCCGAGCAGAGCGAGTGGAACCGCGCGGAAGTAGCTAGTTTAATATATCGCCAATCTGGGCAGTATATATTGGTTTAGGGCGCCTTCTACCGACGGCCTCATTAATATCCGCTCTGTATACTTCATTATGTAGTCTACTTTCATCTGTATTAAGTCTTTAACTACCGACTGCAGTGTTGAAAGCAAATCCTCCGCTAATATAGGACAACATTGACTGCGGTGGCAGTGAATGTTTTAGGTAAGTATAGTCTGTTTAAACTGTCCAACACCAAGCGGTCGCCGGTGACCGCAACCTATTGTTCTATAATAAAGTTCCTAGTGAAATAAAGGCCCTACCATTTTCAAAATTTAAAAGTTGTCTAAAAAAAGTTCTCCTTGATCGTTGTTTTTATAGCGTACACGAGTTTCTAGATTATAGGTTATAAAGGAGCTAAACATAATGTGAGGGTCTAATGGACTGTTTTTTATTTTTATTTTGTGGATTAACGGCTGGATATTATTATTATTGTAATTTTTTTGTTAGTTTTAATTTAATGTTTGAAAATAATGAACCTCCTTTTTTATATAGTAATTTTTATTTTGACGTATACCTACCTACCTTTAATGACATTGTTTTATCACTTAATATGACATATCTTGTTTTATAGTTTTAATGATTATGACTTCCATGTAAAAGTTTTGCACGCCCGAATTGTGGGCAGAATAAGAGGGACTATAATCATAATGTGACCACTGTATACCTTGTTCGGGCAAATAAATGAATTTTGATTTGATTTTTTTTTGTATAATTGTGTCTATAATGGCGGTACTCGACGAGTTAAGGCCAAAGTACATAAACAATATGTATTTTAATTGTATTTAAAACTAGACAACAATAGGATAATAAATCAAGGTAAGATGAAAGAAACTAAAATAGCTGCAGTACCTACGTCATCCTTTTTTAATATAATAAAATATGAAATTTCATACTGACTAGTATTCATTATAAGGGCCAAGGGGGAAGAAAGAAAGAAAAACATTTATTCGACACATCATATGCACAGAGATGTAGACAAAAATGAGAATTAAAAAAACATGTTAAAACAAAAAATAAACATCACAAAATTGGCAAAAATAGATTCATGCCCATGTCGAACGGGCCTCCACCTCAGCATTACGTTAAACATGCATTATGGAAGCCCTAGTCCAGTAGTGGACGTCTTCTAACTGTTGATGATGATGATAATGATGATTCATTATAAGGCATTAACCAGAGTTGCAGGGAGCCAGTGGATGCAGGTGGCTAGTTATCGTTCGACGTGGAGGAGGGGGAGGCGTTTGTCCAGCAGTGGACGTCTTTCTGCGGTTGATAACTATGGTTCATTCATTATGAGGTATTCGCCAGAGCGGCGGGAAGCCAGCAGATGCAGGTGCCTAGTTATCGTTCGACGTGGAGGACTATGAGGGAGGCGTTTGTCCAGCAGTGGACGTCTTCCGCCTGTAGATGGTGGTGATGATGATAATTTATTAAACAAAGCACTTTTTAACTGTTCAATGTCAACACGGTCACAGGTGACCACTCTCCGCGTAGTCCATTATAGACCTTATTTCCGTTGTTTAGAGACTAGTTTTGTATGAACAAATTTTGGGGATTTTCGGTACGATATATCAATGTAATAAAGTTTAAACGGTTCTTATTTAACTTACCTAATTTGTATGTTTGGGTAGGTATTGTTATTTTAATCCCTTTATGACTACAGATCGATCTGATATGTGTGATGTTTGATAGCCTTCCTCAATAAACAGATTATTCAACACGTAAATATCTTTTTAAATTGGAGCAGTTCTTAGTTGGAGATTTCAGTGCATTCAAATTTATTAGCTGTATGCATTATATAATAGATTTATGAACAGAAAGACATAGCACTGCCTTATAGGCAGAGTGGTCGCAAGTATGACTGCCGGATGAAAGGTTTAATACCGGGTCCGACAAAATATTACTAGGTTTTTAAAAAACCTCAGTAGCACGGAGTCTGTGGAATGTGCCCGGTATATGGCAATAGGCAAACCTATTACATGGGACTCGTAACATGAATTAATAATGATAAGTGGGTGTTACATTGTACAGTGGCATAATGTGCTCTAAAGTGTACCTCTGCCTACCCTTTCGGAGATAAAAGGCGTGATGTTATGTATGTATGTAAATACGTAGCATTTAATTATCTGTAATCGGATAGGAAAAGCCACACTTCGTTTGAGAGAAACACCGAAATAAACTCATTGTCTTATAAGTTTCTTGACGTCAAAAAAATACATCTTTCTATGTAAACAACAGTGCAGAATTACAATACAAATACAAACTGTATACATGAAAGTTTTTGCACGTTTACTAGTCATTTACTATGAAATAATCATTATTAATTGATGTTTACGTATGCAGAAGCTAGGTACCTAGTATTTTGTTAAATTATTACCTTCCATGTCCCAATGCCAAGGATGGGAATCTCACAGCCGTTGTTGAATTTAACTTTCACCATTTTAGAAGCCATAATAACAGCAAATCAGCGATAAATAAAAGAAAATTAAAGGAAAAATATTTCGAATATTTCGATAGACCGGCTGTCAAATTGAAATGACATTTGTTCAGACCCAAAAATTTGTCACCTTACGTCATTCATTCGAGGACAAAGCCCGCCAATATTTTGGCATTTAAAATTTTTAGGGGTGAGGTATTACTATTAATAACGAATTATCAGTCGAGTATGCCATTGTATTCTTGACTTGACTATACAGAAATTTACCAAAATAATTAAATTGTTTGTATTCTGTTATCAAAACAAGCAATGTTTTTAATAAATGTATTATTTTAGGAGTCGAGGATTAGCGTAGTAGTGCAAAATCATTTGTTTTGTTTTGCAAGACACATTTTAACTTCATTAAAAATAAACCACTTCCGCGCGGTCTCACTAGCCATTGGCCGTAGATTTTAGCTATATGGAATCTTTATTTATATCATCAATTTGTTTATAGAATTACTTATTATCGTGATTGAGTTGTGAAGTCAATATTTTTAAATAACCCTACGTACGACATATGTGAAACGGTATGGTTAAAAAAGAATAAACAATATATATTTGACTGCAGTAAACACAGAGGGTGCTAAGCAACGTGTCATGGGTTCAATTACCCGACGGTATATATATCCACAAAATAGTATGTTTTGTAAATGCCCAGACGATACAAAAGAAAATTCTAGTGAGATTATGTTATTTTATCTAGAAAAAAGATCCTACTTACCTACTTACCCACTGACTGAATTCCTCTTGGTATATAATATTTCTACGTAATTTATACCTACGTAATCACATAATCGTACATTGTATATCTTTTTATTGCTATGGGAACGTACATTCATAAAAGCCCAAACACTTAAGTTGACAAGTCAAGGCTACCCAGTTTTTGTCCAGGCACAATTTATCAGCAAATCAATATAGAATGGGTCATTTTGTAGGTATGTGCGTCTAGGTGTTGATATTGTAGATATTGACTAATGACTAGAGTACAGTACAGTACTAATGACTTTCTGAAGACTTGAGACTTGAGAGACAGTAATCCATGTAATTGGAACTGCTAAGTTCAAACAGTGGCAATAAGGATAACTGACAACCGAGTAAGGTGGTTGGTGCTTGGTTGATTCGTTGGTTCATTGGAGTAGGCGATTCAGAGCTCCAATACCGTTTCGATCTCATTAGACGTAAAACCAACTTTTACTAAAAGCTCTCTTTTTTTGAGGTGGGAAAATCATTCAATGGCTTCTCCAGCACGGTTGAAGCGAGAGGGATGTGAGACTCTTACTGACTAAAAATCACCCCGTAGATACTCTTGTACTTCAAGTGCCGGCAACCCGTTAAGTTATTCGTATCGGCATCAGCTCTATTGGGCTCCATATCTATGGAGGTCTGATGGCTCTTTGAGACGAGCGCGGAACGCGACGCACCGTACACTCAGGTTGATCAGGCGGCGAGTTACCCGTAGTCACCGTCCGCAAGACCGTGCTCATGGTGATCGAAGATCGTCTCGCGATCCTCAAAGCCCAGAGTGTGTATCGGGACGATTGAGGCGTGAGGAGGTTCGTTCCCTCACGCACCCGCCTCCTCCTTAGCTGGCATGACTGCTTAGCAGAAGGAGGAGACGGCATCGTAGTCCCGCTTGCTCCGTACCATGGTCTGAACCAGAGCCGGACCCGATAGATCACCGTCGCCGATAATACCTGAGGACACGGCGGTGCTAAGCCTACGCGGGGCATACCGTCATCGTATAGTCCACCAAGTCCTCCAGGCGGGTACTAACTGGAATTAGATTCCCCATCGACCAAACTATGTAGTCAGTTTTGGATTTACTAAAACCTTTAATAATACAAAGAACAAGAACACAAGTAACTAATACAACAAAACTACAGAGTAGAGTCTGGGATTATATACGCTAATAGGCTAGTGGATAGTACCCATTGTGTAATGTTTTTGCCGACTCTTTCGAGAAATAATAATGCATAATGTTATTAATGTTAATATTGCCTCATCATTTTACTGGCTGTTAGTGATCTCATTTCATTGGTTGTGAAAATAATCTCAACTCGAGTATCTCAAAAAGGACGAGGTATTCAATTAATTGGTATGTTTTAGTCATGAATAATCTTTATCTAACTTCTGAATCTTTTACCTTACAGATAGATAGGCACTTGAATTTGTATCGTCCTTGAAATAAAGACAAGTACTACATTTACCTTATATTAAGTATACTAAACACGGTATTATCTTGTCTTACTGAGCCGCATATCGCCTCAAAACCATTGACAGTTTGATAACATCAACAATTTACGGGGATTTTTATTTTGTCTTTGTTTTTTAAACTTTGCCCCATATCGTTATCGTCTCATGAAGTAAATACAATCATGATTTTGTGTTAAATTACGTGTGTAGATAAAGAAGTGCAGTTTGCGATAAAACAGATAATTTGAAAGATAATTCAACGCATTTATCAATTTGATTGATTTGTAAGTATCTTCAAATCTGGATTATATTGTATTGTAACTAAAAACGCGGGTTACTCACGTGAATACACTGAGAAAAGCTCTACTAGTTTCGAACCACAGAGGGGTTCTTCCTCATGAGCAGCGTGCGCGGTCGCGGCGACGTCGCGCGGCTCACAGCTTACTTAATTTAGTATGTCTCACGATAGTTATTATAAAAACATATATTGTATTTACTAGGAAAATAAAACAAAAAAAAATGTGTTGAAATATTTGCCACAATTTCTACGAAAAACGGTTGAAAGCTTGACCAATCACAACATACGAATAAATACATGCATACATACATAACCTCACGCATGTTTCTCATGGGAGTAGGCAAAGACTATGGAACGCAAATTGTTACGATTCTTAACCCTTAAATTCGCGCTGTTGCATATCTGCAACATAATCTTTTTGAGCTGTGGCAATATAAAAAAAATATACAAAGTCGATTTTTGAACGAAAATTCCATAGATATCTTTATTTTTTACAACATTTTTGACAGTTGGCGGCAAAACCATGTTTATAATTTGAATTAAAAAAAAATTGCCCGCGAGTCGGTTGGCGCCAAGTGAAACGAATTTTTCGAAGTTGTGATTTGTGATTTTGAAAAGGTTTCCAGGTAAGATGATTATTGTTTTTTTATTTATTGATTATTTAGATATTCCTTTATATGAAAATAATAATAGTTGTCCATTATTTATTCGTTTTACAATGGAAATGAGGATAAGTCGGTTTGATTCATTTCTGCAACATTGCGCACTGTTGGGTATATTTCCTAACTATTATGAACACTTGAAGTCAGTAATATTTTTTCGATTATTTTACTTGAATAGCATATAATTTATTATATTTTTTTTAGGATGTCGCGAAATATGTCTGATGGAGATATAGAACACTATTTGAGCACCTTGAATGAATCTGAAGATGGAATGGATTCCTCAGAAAATGAGGAAGGTGATGAAGAGGCATTCTTTAGAAGTGATTTGGAATTGATTCGAGCTTTGGAAGATGAGGAGCCTGAAGAGGTGGTGGATGAAGACCCTCAAGACCCACCATTGATTGAAGGTACCTCCCATGAAACAAATGAAACCGATCCGCCCCTCATTATTGATAATAACACTTCATCATTATCTATCCAAAATGCTGTTCCAATCCGCCAGCGCAACATTGTTTGGAGACAACAGTCGAACAACGACTGGCGTTAGATGAACAGATGTGCGCAACCAAATTATCACACTATATGAAGCAATACCTCCCTAAAAAGCCACATAAATGGGGGTTCAAACTGTTTTTGTTGTGTAGTATTTATGGATTTGCACACAAATTTGAAGTGTATGCTGGGAACGAAAAACATCCTACCCTTCCTGGTGAGCCAGATTTGGGACCTACAGGCAACGTAGTAGTGAGACTACTGAGGATCGTCCCCAGACGTGCAAACCACATTATTTATTTTGACCAATACTACACCTCGATACCGCTGGCGGTTTATCTTGCTAAACAAGGGGTACAATTTTTAGGAACTGTACAAGCAAATCGTCTATTATGAAACGAGACGTGCCCCGCGGTCACTTTGTGGAGACAGTGGGTAATGTAGATGGAGTTGGCATCATGGCCTAGTGCAGGCCTATCACCAAAGACTTGCCAGTGCCGCACTGGCAAGTCTTTGGTGATAGAGCCAGGTGTAAATATCCTGGGTGTAAGGGGTTTACTTACAATAAATGTGAAAAATGTAGGGTCAGCCTTTGTTACAATAGAGAAAATAATTGTTTTTACAAATTTCATAACTAAAAAATAAAATATTTTATATATTTACATTGTTTTATTTCAACAATAAAACTGATACAACATTAAGGTAGTAAGTGTTAAGGAATTCGCAATGTTGCAGATATGCAACAAAGCATTTTTCAATTTTTTCAGGCTATGAAGGTATGGGAAGTTACCTAAATTTATGTTTCTGTGTTCTAGGCACTATTTAGAGACAGAAAATATTTTTTTCTTGGATTTTTAAAAAATCACGCATTTAAGGGTTAAATACCTCTTTCTCGATTCTCTTTCTCTTCCTCAAAAGTCAACATTCTTATATGCATGCTCGAAGGTAAAGGCTACTATCTATCTCTAAACAAAATGTTATCTCGTGTTATTGATATTTTATCAACGTCAGTATTTAATTTTAAAAAAAAATGTTTTTTAATAAAATGAAATCGTGCTCGTTACACTATATTTTTTAAACTGAAATTCCATTAAGATTTTGTATTCGACAAGAGAATGTGTTAGTGAATCTACTATTTCGATTCTTAAAAACTACTCTTGACTTGACATCATCATTATTAATTTTTGGTGACGTATAAATCTTAAAAAGTTAATAAAATCATAACTGAAGTCATAAAATCTGCTGAATAAGTGAAATAATTAACTAATAACCACTAATTGTTTTACTTCGTTTTTTGTTTTAGTTAAGTACCTACCTAAATTTACCTTATTCAAAGTTCGGCTGAAAGTCGCGTAATAAATAACCCAATAACGGAGAAAATAAAAAAACTAATCTTCATTACAATTACACACATCAAATTATTAACAACAATAAATAAACAATTAAAAATTAACGACATACCTGCCAGGTGCCAATTCCAATGGCGGGAATCTTCTGTCCATTATTAAAAGTTATAGTTGGAACGCGCACCATTTTGACAGACGTCCGTTCGGCGAGGCAAAGGAGTATAGAATAAACAGCCGACCAAGGCTAGGTTATCTATGCTATCAATGTATTACATGGAGTGTGTGTGATAAACATTATTATATAATAACCGGCTTGTTGGAACGTTTTATACGATTGTCTGTTATATTGAATTTGTAGTTCTTGTTTGCCGCGGTTTTGCTTGTACGGGAAACTTGAAAGCATTTAGTAGGCATCTGTTTTCAGGACATTAGATAATCTAATGACATTTTTGACTGAGATAGGCGACAAAATGTAAATTCATGACATATAAATTCTTTACAATATTTATTATTATCAACCTAGACTGTGTCTCAGCCGCAGAGAACCTTAAAGGTTTTTTTTTAAGGGGGAAAATCATCGAATTACTGCTTCCGGTGGTGGAAGGGAGTGTCAGACTCTTACTGACTAAAAACCACCCCGTTCCTTCTCCTGCACGTCGAGCTGGAGCCCCGGTTACCCGTTAGGTTCTCCGCGACTCCGAATCGGCATCGGCCCTATTAGGCCCCATCTGTGGTGGTCTGATGGCACTTTGAGGCGCGCGCGGAACGCGACGCGCCGTACGCTCGGGTCTGTTTCTGGTCGGACGGGGAGCCACCCCTGCTCGCCGTCCGCAGGCCCGCGCTTACGGTGGCCGGAGATCGTCTCGCGATCCCCGACGCCCGGTGTGTCCTTCGCGATGGCTGGGTTGCGATGAGGCAGCGCTTCGCTGTCTCACGCGTCCCGCCTCCTCCTTAGCTAGTATGACTGCTTCGCAAAAGGAGGAGACGGCATCCCAGTCCCCCTCGCTCCGCATCATGGCCTGCACTAGGCCCGGACGCGAGAGGTCACCATCGCCAATCACTTCTTCCCTGAGGGCACGGCGGTGCTCAGCCCACGCAGGGCATTCCGCTACAGTGTGTCCTCAGGGCGGTCCTCGCAGTGATGACACCCGGGCGTTTCCTCCCGCCTCATCAGACACAGGTACCTCCCGAAACTTCTATGTCCGGTGAGGACCTGCGTCAGGCGGTAGGTAAGGACGCCGTAGCGTCTCTCAAGCCACTCCTCAAAGAGGTGACTTACCGCTGCGATGGCATCGAGCCCAACCTTAAAGGTTACCGGGGCTCCAGCTCGTAGTGCAGGAGTAGGAACGGGGTAGTTTTTAGTCAGTAAAAGTTTGACAATCCCTTCTGCCGAACAGGCGAAACAAGCCATTTGATGATTTATCCCCCTTAAAAAACAGTGTCTCAGTATAAATGATATTCTGAAGTACTAACAACCAGGTGCTTCTACAAGCTCCAGGCGCTCCAGCACGAAATCTAGGTGGTAACGTGTCTCGGGGTCGTCACCAGGTAGCATTAATTATTGTTTTTATTTTCTGAATCATCAGTAACAGCAAATAGTGTGTAACTATGAGCAATTTACCTGTTGCGATCATTTGATCGAATATGGAACCTTACATGCAACTATAATTAGTCTAGTCAAATCTACCGACCAATAAAATATGGAGACTGACCGTATTCAAAGAATAGATGGTGTAAAATTTAATTCTATAATGAATATTTATTTGCCTATCTCTTGAAAATGCCGCGGTGGACTTGAAGGGTTGCCGGAGTTTCGGCTCGAAGTTCAGGAGTAGGAACGGGGTGGTTTTTAGTCAGTTAGAGTCTGACACTCCCCCCGCCCCGCCTCACACAGGCGGGAGCAGTTATTCGATGATTTTCCCCCCTTCAAAAAAAATCCTTTGAAAATACAAAACATTATAATTATACATCTCACACAAGAATCGGCTTTCAATAAAACATCTGCCTAAAAGTTTTCACTCGGTAGATAAGTAATAATTTTTATCAGTTTATTTTATTGATTGCCATTTATACATTTGACCCCATAAAACCTCCATCACGCACGTAATTAAATAAATTAATTTATTTGTAATCTCTTTGATAGTGATTGTGTCAGTTGTTGTAAATGCGATTGTAAATACAGATTTGCATGTTGGCTCTTCAATTAGTTAGCTATTCAGTTAAAATGCAATATTTTTCTGGTTTGACAGCTTCATTGGTCAAGTAATTATAAGTGCGACCTTATTTACGTGTCCGAATCCCGGATATAACTAACATTAATTTTGTAGTTATTTCGTAAATTCTCGTAATAGTACCTATAGAATTATGCACGGTATATGGCGAAAGTCTTACATAAGTCTCATAAAATGATTGGTGAAAAAAGAGTAATACATTTAAATCGAGTGAAACTTAATCGTTATTGATAAAACACTTAGAAAATCCTTCGCTATAAACTTATTACCAAGTGCGATGTTATTTTCTGTTTTCCAATCAATATCTAAAGTCCTTGTGTATGTATAATAAAGTAACTAACAGACTAACACATCATTATGTACTTCACTTTGAAGGTCCTCCATCACAGTCGATCTATTATTTATTAACAGTCGACAATCGATCGATTCTCTAATATTGTATATAACAGATACTCTAGTTCAAGTAGAAATAACATCTAACTTCACTAGTTTAATTGTCTATGATACTTTATTACTTTTTTACTTCCGTATATAATCTCTATTCATAGTTTTTAATTTGTTATTTCAAACAGCTGTTTTTTCAGAGATTTAAGTGATAAAATAGTTATTTTTCATCATTTTTTTACCTATTTAGTTACATACATATTATTACGACATAATTTCACAACCTAGCGCAACTTTTTCACCGAAGCTTTTACACGTCAGCACCTTTTTTTCTAATAGTAATTTGAGGTTAAAGTTTCCCGCGTTCATAAGTGGATTCCAAGGAAATGTGACTAAATTTACTCATTAGTAGAGTAGTTTTTTTCTACCTATTTCGGCTTGGCGTTTCGTAATAGGCGACGTCGCCAATTAGAATAAGGTCAAGGTCTTATATTGCGTCAGGTTATCAGGTAACAAATGTTTCCTAAAACTGCGGTTAGGAGGAGTAGGAACGGGGTGGTGCATAGTCAGTAAGAGTCTGACACCAACCTGTTCCTACTCCTGCTTCCAGCCGGAGCTCCAGTAATCAAATAAGTCCACAGATCAGGGGCGTAGCTAGCGCCCTATCTGTATCTGCCGTATCAATTATATGGGGCCCCCGGACTAAGAAGGTCCCAACAGGCGTAAGCCAAACTTGATAAAAACTTCCCAGTAATTACAAAAGTCAAAATAAACAATATTCTTCTCATATTATTTATCTATCGTGAGACATACTAAATTAAACTGTCAAACACCACGAGGACACCGGTGACCGCAACCTTTTGTTCTTTAATTGTGTCTATAATGACCACGGAATATAGAAATGACGGTACTCAACGAGTCTAAAAATCGCTGTTTACTCGCATGAATAGACTGCGCGACGTCGCCAAGACCGCGCACGCTGCTCATTAGGAAGAGCCCCTCTATGGCTCGAAACTATAGTGTTATTCTCGGTACATTCACGTGAGTAATCGGCGATTTAAATTTAATAATTTTCTCCCGTATACCATGCGTTCAAAGGTTGGAAGAAACTTTCCAAAAACTGAAGTAGGTACCTAGGTACCATAGCCCGATAATTTGGGCCGAAGGAGTTGCCTGAAAAGTTTTCCGATTTTCACATAATTTATTACTATTTTATGCATATCTAACTTTTTTTTAAGTATTTTCTTTTTCGGCTTACTTTCGTAATAATTATTTAACAAGGAACTCGACTAGTTTTACTGAGCACTGTCACGCTACCCAGTAGCAGCGCGACGGTTGTCGCGTCGCGAGTCGCAGAAAGCTGCTCATGAATATGAGCCTCTAGCATGGCTTGAAACTAGTCGAGTTCCTCGTCAAAGAATTACGTGAGTATGCTGAAAAACACAATAATTCATTTAGTAGGTCTCACAAAACTTATAGGTAATATATATTATATATTACCTGTAAGTTAGAAAGTAAAGAATATATTATATTCTTTCATATTTACCCTTTATACGGGCCTCCACACAACCATTTTCTTCGTACCTATTGAATCTGTTGGGAATCTTCCACCGGATCTTTCGCCAGTAACGAACGCCTCTAGTGTTCCAAGTGATCATAGGCGGCGCCGATTGCTTACCAAGATGATCTGTCAGCTCGTTTACCGGCTCATTCCATTTAAAAGAACCATTGGCTGTACGATATTTGATAGCTGCAGTGATTGAACGAAATGTCCCTTGCTACATTTACACCGAATGGTGACCAAAAAGACGGTAGCCCCCAACATTACATTAGGGCTCGTATACAAAACTGGAATGCGAATTCGGAATGCAGAAAATTAGGTACGACACGAATTGCTGCGATGCGATTTCGTGCGACAAGGCATCTCTCAGGGTGACCGTCAACCGTACTAAACGTAACGGTAAAACCGGGTGAATGGATACAGAAGGGGTGAATAAATGTTGGGAAAATATTCTAATTATAAAATGTGAAATGAAAATAAAATAAAATTCACCCCATTTCTGTATCTATTCACTCTTCGAATAAAAATTAAATAATATTCACACTTCCATTAATTGATTTCATGACTAACTTTATTTTAGTATTTTTCCAGCAAATTTTTAAGAAATAAGCATGTTGTTTGACGCTAAAGAAACGTGACGTCACAATACACAATCTCGTACAAAATTCATAGAAAACTGTCGATTTTGACAGTTCGAAAAAAAGTATTGAATTTGCCTAGTTGGCAAGTACCCGATTGAAAACTAGGTCGTGACATGGATCGTAAAAAGAAGTGTGCACTTCTGTTATTGCTTAGAAGATACAGGAAAAAGAAACAAAGAAGATTTTGATGCGCGATGCGAATCAATGCGCAAGTTCTTGCGATGCGTAGAGGGAGCTCGTACATTCAGTTTTGTGTACGAACCTTTAAGGATAAAAAAATAAAAAGTAAACATCTTAGCGAATATATTACAACATTTATTTCGTATAGCGATTACACACTCGTTCAACATTGAGCAATCCAAAAATATATTGCTTTCTCTTTCAAACTTCACAAGAACTTTTAAAAAACACTAATTACTGAATTTGATATCATTCCGGTTACTTAAAAACTAGCTACTGTCACGCGGTTTCACCCGCTGCTCGGCTCCTATTCGTCGTAGCGTGATGTTTCATAGCCTATAGCCTTCCTCGATAAATGGACTATCCAACACAAAAGTATTAGTCAAGTCGAACCAGTCGTTTCGGAGATTGGCGCGTTTAAACAAACGGTAACAATTTGACGAGTTAACTAACTAGTTTTAACTGGCTAAATCATTCATGTTTTTATAATAATTATGGGCTCCCATCATTACCTGAAACTAGTCGAGTTACCTCATCAAACAGCTACATGAATAAGCCGTTAAACATAATTAAAAATGCTTATAACATAAATGCTTGTTAATAGTTCAAATAACCACTCATAGATGGCATTGTACTCAAATGTAATTTCGGGAATAAATGAGTAAAAAATTTCACAATGCCTTATTGGTGTAGGTAATAAATTAAGTTTAATAAAATAATCTTTTTAGACCGTTTATAACATTATTTACATTCATAATGACAATGATGATTTTAAATAAACTAACTAAATGTAAGAATAACACACAACCACATTTTTTTAACATTGCAGTTATATATTTTTATCAAATTCAAGCCGTATAGTGACGTCATAGTAGAATACATTCGTCACCACCCCTGCTCTTCCCGCGGGTGTCGTATACCCAGCTAAGGGATGCAAAGTAATAGATAGAGAAAGCCTTAAGAGTCCTATTGTGACTGCAAACTAGTCGAGTTTTTCACAATTCACAATTACTTTTAGTAAGCTGTTATTTCCTACCCGTCTATCCTGCAGCTGTAGCCAAACGCCACTTTAGCGCTCATCTACAAAGAGAGTAGAAATCAAAATGTATGGGGATGACACTGACAAGTGTCAAAATTTACGTCAATCCCATATAATTTGGTTTTCTATTCTACATGTAGACAAGCGCTAAATGGCATTTGGCTACAGCTGCTGAAGTCATTGGAATTGACCTATGTTTAGTAATGGACGTCCTATAGCTGAATTCATCGTATTTTAAAACGATTTTATTTAGCTCACCCCCTTCCTGACGACAGATCGATCTGATATTTGGTACACATTCTTATCTTGATGACAAACATACTATACCATGAAGCCTATTATCCCCGAAGGGGTAGACAGAGGTGCACTTTAGCATTTAATGCCGTTGTACAATATAACACCCAATTTTCACTATCTATGTTATGAGTCCCATGTAATAGGTGGTGAGCCTATTGCCATATACCGGGCACAATTCCAGACTCCGAGCTACTACTGAGATTATTTTTTAAATCCAGTATTACTTTGCCCGACCTGGGAATGGCGACCACTCGGCCAACGAGGCAGCCAGAGTAATCTAGATGACCATACAATAATTATAATCTAATTATTGCCACAACTACCGTCACTATGGATATTAAACGTAAAGGCTTGATTGGTAGAACTGAGCTTATTAAAACCATTTAACATAAAAAAATGTTTAACATGTTACAGAAATGATATCAAACTCAGTACTGGGGGGGTCGTGAAACCACGAGTTGCTGAGTACCCAGCACTGATCAGTCCATTATATAAACTAGATTATATCACTTATTCTCCCTTTAGTCTTTTACTAATTTCCTCTTGTTGTAACTCGCGCCATTCCTTTTTGGGTTTCATGCGTTTTAGCTGGCCGTCCCTGTAACAAAGAAAAATTAATTTTAGATACTTATTACAGTATACAGAGCGGATATGAATGGGGCCGTCGGTAGAGGGCGCCCTAGACGGATATATACTGACCAGATTGGCGATATATTAAAGAAGGGCCAAATTAAAAGTACCCTTAACCGACGAAGTCTCTGTGGCCGGTGGGCCATACTGTCTGCTACGTACCTCCGGTGCTATACCGTCACATATTATGTATTGCGGGGGCCCGCTCGCAACTGAACAACGAAACGTTGCTTTTCCTAGTGCCGTCCAGATTAGCGCATAAAACCGTAACGACAGTAATGACAGTGAGGACAGTTTGCTTACTACACAAATGACAATAACGCACCAAGTAAAGAGGTTAATTTGGAGTATTCTTTCATAATCAGTTAAGTTTTGACAAAAATTGCATAAGTGACGATATTGCACCGTAGTTGAATGAATGAATGAATGAAATGAGTGAATGAAATACGTTTATTCGGCATAAGACATGCACGCCGGAAAAGACATATAAATATAAAAAAGTATAAAAACAGAAAAATAAGAGATAAAGGTAAATTATAAAACTAAAACAAGCCAATAATTCAAGTGCGCGGTGTTGGCGGACATGCCCAAACTGAACGGGTCACCAACTCAGCATAAAGCTGGGCACAATGAGCACCCAACACTGATTTTCAGTTGGCACCCCTGCAGTGACGCACGGACGAGAGCAACACATACTTGTTGCGTTATGTCCTAATGGATCCGTGTTCGCTTTGTTCTATTAATTCGTAATATGCGTCGCGAAGTAGACATATCACGTGTTTTATCTACGCTGTGTAGTATATTAAATATGTATATATTGTAGGCACATAAAATTTTATTTTCTCGCAGAGGAAAGTGCGCGTGAATCACGGCAGAGTGCGCGCCCTTATTAACCTCTTATAAATAATTTACCTCTTATCTTGTCCGTCACATATTTTGACCCCTAATATCCCCTTTAGCGCCATGTAACACGATTTGACCCCTAAAAGCCCCTATTGTCCCCAAAAATCATGATGAACTCACCACATGAGATCGACAAGGCCGCCTCGCCTCGCGATGACGGCTTTCACTCGATTCGCGAAGTCTACTGCAGATTCATCAGCGGCGCGAGTCATGGCGGGTAAGTACCACACGTCGCATACTATGGCCCACGACGTCATCATGTTCAGGAGATAGTGCAGCATACCGTAGCGGGAGCTGTTCCAGAATGCGTCGCCGAAACGGGGGTCGTATCTATTGAAAAATTAATTAATAATAATAATAATTTAGTTCACTCTTTTTTTAAGGGAAGAAAGTCATCCAATGACTTTTATCGCATTAGGTGGGGCAAGAGGGAGTGTCACTCCTTTTCTTTTTTTTTTTAAACTTTGCCTCACATTAGGATTTTCTCCTGTGTCGTGGGTGCGTTTACAAACATACAAGTTCACATACACAATGACACCCAGACCCGGAACAACAATTTGTGGATCACACAAAGTTTGTTCCGTGCGGGAATCGAACCCGCGACACGTTGCACGGCAGCCGGTTGCCCAGCCACCGCACAGTCAACCGTGCACTCTTAGTGAGTAAACATCACCCCGATGCTTTGCTATATGCTTTGAAGGTATATAAACTCAAAATTCTCCGAGTTGCATCTCATTTTAAAATCACTAAACTCGTAATCCATCAGAAAAGCGGAAACAAAGTGTAACTATGTACACTTTAATTCATTGATTTGCCGATATACTTGATTTTCGATTTATTCTAGAATTTTTTTTTAGATATAAGTGTGGTATTTGACGCGAAAATATAATGACGTCGTAAGCTGGTATTTCGTACGATATTGAACCAACAAAACTATGTAATTAAAAATTGTATTGTGAATCTGATTGAGAAAGAGTAACCTATGGAGTTTCTTGCTCGTTCTTCTCCATAGGAATCTACACCTTGGAACGAGCAAATAGATCACTTTAAATTATTTGTTGACGTTCAAAGTACCTTCCAGGGTGCTTACTCTTGAAACCAATCTCAATATCAATGCAATTTCAATCCAATAAAACCTCAATAATTATTCTATGTCAACACTATACAACCACAATCGTAGCTGTTACAATAGCATTCAGAGTACGGAATATAAAGACAAACTCAATACTATTTAGTTCATTCAATATCCACGCGATACAAATGCAATGGGCGCTAGTGTTACAACTCAAGAGTACGAAATTTCACAATACCAATGTCGATCGATCGGAATTGGATTCAAGAGTAAGCCACCTGGTCTAATAGAAATAAATGATTTTGACTTTGTTTAATACTTCATGTAAGAAACACGATATCGTCCATTTTCGTCTGTATTCGAGGGGAACCATTTTAAAGTTATACTCACTTGATTGCGACCGGGTATATGGTACCGCCGACCTCGAAGCTGCCCTTCTTGAACTGCATGACAGACGTGTTATTTATACAAGTACCCTCAGGGAAGATCAGGATCGGAGGGTTGTCTGGGACTGATATGTGTTCTTTTAATCTGAAAATAAAATAACAACATAACATCGCGCCTTTTTATCTCCGAAGGGGTATACAGAAATGCACATTTCGGCATTTAATGCCACTGTACAATGTAACACCCACTTTTCACTATTTGTGTTATAAGTCCCATGTAATAGGGGGTGAGCCTGTTGCCATATACCGGACACATCTCCAGACCCCTTTTTAAAAAACCCAGTAATAATTTGTCCGATCCGGGAATCAAACTCGAGACCCCTTGCCCCGAGTCGCACTTGCGACCACTCGGCCAACGAGGCAGTCAAAATAAAAGAGGCAAAATAAATATAATTTATTAACACGTTAAACGCCATGGCAGTCACCGGTGACCGACATTAGCGGAGGATTTGCCTTCAACAATTATTTGTTGGCAGCCAAAGCCTTAATCGACTTAAAAAAGAAAGAGATTTCTTGGGAGACTCATGCTTCGGCATGAATGGGCCGGCTCGATCGGAGCGATACCACGCCCTCACAGAAAACCGACGTGTGAGTGAGGTTACCGGAGGCCCGATTACCGAATCCCCAACAATTCTCAAACTCCTAATCCCCAAAAGGCCGGTGACGCACTTCTTTTAAGGAACAAGCCCGCCACAGCCTCCCAAAGCCGCTGCAACTCCTGTAAGCCAGGATCTACAGTAGAGGTAGATACCACCATGAAAACACCGGAACACTGAAGTCCGGCGCGTCCCAGGGACATGAGTCTTGGTTCCCGCAACGAAAATCAGAAGATATTATAAGAGAAGAAAAAAACGGTATTTCCACTTCCCTCGGTTAATTACTGCAGGAGACAGAATGTTTTTTTATGGCATAAGCCGGTAAACTAGCAGACAGATCGCCTGATGGCAAGCAATCGTCGTCGCCCATGGACACCGAGTCGTTTCAAGTGCGTTACCGGCCTTTTGGGAATTGGGAATTCGAGGATTTGGGAATTGGGGAGACTGGGGGAGGGGGGGGGCGTAATTGGACCTCAGAGGCCTTAGTACGAGTTTGATTTACGTTTAAAGTATTCGAAACGAGTATGCGTTCGGCACTCTGATTGGCCGGCGCCAATGAAGCAACCAATCACAGCGCCGAACGCGTACTCGTTACGATTACTTTAAACGTAAAACAAACCCGTACTAAGGCCTCTGGTAACCTCACTCACACGACGAAACACAACAAGCGTTGCTTCACGTCGGTTTTCTGCTCGGCCGTGGTATCACTCCGGTCGAGCCGGCCCATTCATGCCGAAGCATGGCTCTCTTCTCTTGCACTTAAATTAAGCCTAAAGGCACGCGGCAAAACGGTAACGCAATTGTAAAACCTCTAGTATTGCGGGTGTCCATGGGCGACGTCGATTGCTTACCATCAGGCGATCCATCTGCTCGTTTACTGACCTATCCCATAAAAACTGATTTAAGTTCATACATATACTAGTAGGGCGTCCCGGCTTCGCACGGGGTAGACAATTATTTATTTTTGGAAATTTGGATTGTTGTAGTGACATAACTACAATAGTTGGACATATGCTATCGCGGAGTTTTTTGTAGACATTATGATGTTCTTCAATATTGTTATACATTATTTTGTTCTATCGCTAATAGTTTCGGCAGCGCATTCGACGAAAGACATTTTAAGACTCATTTTTCTACACCTTCGGTTACATTGTTCAAATTTTACCAAGGATCCATAATTTTTTTCAAAATGAAATGTAGCCTATGTCAAATTGGTAGAATGTAACATTCTATTGGTGAAAGAATTTTTTAAATCAGCCCAGTACTTTTTGAGCCTATTCATTACAAACATACAAAAATAGATACAAATGTTTCCTCTTTATAATATTAGTATAGAAAAACAATTTTTCACCTTTTAGCAACAGCATGTCTGTCTTTAACCTCTGACCTCTCGAACCAGATGTGAGGTGACGCTCTTGCCAGCGCCCTCTGCAGGATGCCTAGGAAACCGTTGTGTCTTTGACCAATCTGAAATATTTCGTTTTACATTAAAAAACAAATTATTTACAATATCTCGACGAATTGAGAATCTCCTTTTATTTTGAACACATAAAATAACATCACGCCTTTTCGCCATAGGAGTAGGCAGAGGTGCACATTACGACACTTAATGCCACTGTACAATGTAACACCTACTTTTCACTATTTATATTATAAGTTGACTACCTCGTTGGCCGAGTGGTCGCAAGTGCGACTGCCGGGCAAGGGGTCTCGGGTTCGATTCCCGGGTCGGGCAAAGTATTACTGGGTTTTTAAAAAATTCTCAGTAGTAGCACGGAGTCTGGAAATGTGCCCGGTATATGGCAATAGGCTCACCCCCTATTACATGGGACTCATAACATAAATAGTGAAAAGTGTGTGTTACATTGTACAGTGGCATTAAGTGCCGCAATGTGCACCTCTGCCTACCCCTTCGGGGATAAAAAGGCGTGATGTTATGTTATATTATAAGTCCCATGTAATAGGGGGTAAGAAAAAATCAAAACCGGTGCCATTACAAAAAAAATCTAATAAACTTAATAAGACAACCTGGGAGTCGAACCCAGTCGGAATAAACAGTTACTAAGGAGCACTTAATCAAAAATACTTTAAAACACCAATTTTTGTCTAAAAATGTAAATTACATAAAATCATAAACTATGTAATATTCTATAATCATAGTATGTCACATTTAAAGCTATTATTGAAGAAATAGTAAAACTTCGAACGACCCAGGTCTCGAACCTGAGACGCCTGAGACAAGGAACGCCAGTCAATAGACATACGCTATTAAATTCAATTATAATACGATCACTTAATCATAATTAAAATAAAACTTAAATACAAACCTGGGACTCAAACCCAATGCTGAAGACTGTATAAACTAAACCTATTACATTTACATGTCAACCCCGGGACAGACACAAACAAATAACATTCATACATTTACCCAATAATAATGATAAAAATATTTCACTACGATACCACCATGCCTTGTAAAATCATCTCCCGTTTTCACCAAGCACCTAAATTTTAAGGAACCCCTAAGCTAAAATGAGATAGGTGACACTTAACGACGTTTTGGTTTTTATCAACCTAGAGATTAACTAAGACTCTCCTGAACATACAGCTACATAGAGGTTCTATCTCATGAGCAGCGTGCGCGGTCGCGTCAAGAACCTCATTGGCGCCCTTGATTATTTTTGGCGCCTCCGTCACTCTATGTACAGTTGTGCACGGGCGTCTCGCGGCGACCCTCTGTAATCTGGCGCCCTGCACTTGTCTAGTTTGCCTTAGGAATAATACGGCTCTGGGAACTCAGGGACGGATTAAACTTAGAGAGCGCCCTAGGCAAACACCTTATTGGCGCCCATAATTCATTTTAGCGTCCCTTATTTATTTGGCGCCTTCACCACTTTATGGGTATTTGTGCACGCGCGTCTCGCGGCGCCCCTCTGTAACGCGAGCGGGGCGCCACCCCGCTCTTGTCTAGTTTGCCTTAGGTATATTCGGCTCTGGCTTGGTGAAAACTAGTAAAAAAGCTATACAGAACAACTTACCAAGGAATAACAATTGTCGCACATGAGAACGAGCGCGTCTATAGGGCTCGTGTGGTTCGCGACACAGATCCCTTTTTTCGGTTTATAGAGGTAATGCGCGTCTCGGTATATGATCACGGCTGATATGCAGCGTAATAGGAAGTTAATAGCCGTTTTTATTAACTACCTCTCATCTCTCAACTAAGAGTTAGTTATTTAGAGGGAGAAAACACCTAAACTAACCCCTTAAATCAGAGACGGATTCAACTTCGAGAGCGCCCTAGGCAAGCACCTCATTGGCGCCCCTAATTCATTTTGGCGTCACACTCTGTCACCTGGCGCCCTTCTTCTGTAACCTGACGCCCTAGACACTTGCCTAATTTACGACTCTGGCTTGGTGAAAACGGGCACGAAATATAGCCACTAGTAAAAAAAAACTATACACAACAACTTACCAAGGAATAACAATTGTCGCACATGAGAACGAGCGCGTCTATAGGGCTCGTGTGGTTCGCGACACAGATTCCATTTTTCGGTTTATAATGCGCGTCGTGGTATGTGATCACGGCTGATATACAGCGTGATAAAAAGTTGAAGCACATTACAGAGACGGCGTAATTTATGCGTTGTTTCGTTTTCCCGTCCGGTAACGTCCCGATACACGCTGTGCAAGCTATTAACCACCAAACCTAGAAAGCCGTATGATATGATGGGTTTGTGACAACATCCGTTTTTGATTGAAAATTTTCTCTTTTACACGTATCGAGGCATTAGTACGAGTTTGTTTTACGTTAAAAGTAGTCGAAACGAGACTGCCTTCGGCGCTCTGATTAGTTAGTTCATTGGAGTCGGCCAATCAGGGTGCTTACTCTTGAAACCAATCTCAATGTCAATGCAATTTCAATCCAATAATTATTCAATGTCAAAACTATATAACCACAATCGTAGCTGTTACAATAGTATTCAAAGTACGGAATAAACCGTCAAACATAATTAAGATATATCAATATATCTGTCAGTTATACTAATCAAAACTTTAATAGAGAGAGTAAAATTTTCAATCAAAACCTTCACATAAAATAATGCTGTTGGACAAACACAAATGGTTATTTTAGAATAACATATTCAATGAGGGGGTGGAATGAGGTGCACATATAATGTAACACCCACCAGTTATGTTTATGAGTCTCATGTAATAGAGGACAATTTTATACCTAAATAAGTACTTTCAAAACTTAAAATAGTTAATAACACACTCGGGAATAGTCTTGATAAACAATAATTAGTAATAAGAAGAAATATTAGTAGATAAATAAATATACATACATAAATATGAATATAAATGTTAAATAATATAAAATTAATAAAATAAAAGGCGCATGAAGATAAAGAAAGTTGGACAACACAAAGACAGACAAAACATGTAGACAGCCATATTTATTTCCTGACGACGTTTAACCCAACAATTAACGTTTTACTGAATTCAATACAAACTTTCCAGTCGATTCCATTCAGGCAACGTCGATAACGTAACACCCAATATGTCCTCCATTCCAGATGTTCTACCCAGACAACGTTTCACCCAAAACAGACACAATGTATCACCCAAAACTGGTCACAAATATTAATTACCCAACTTGGAATAAAACAACAATATTGACACGTTTTACGTAAACGTATCACCCAAAAATTTAAACGACAAGTCCAATTATGATGTCTTATGGTCAGTCGAAATGACCAATCCATTGCTTACTAGAGATAGAATTTTGACACATTTTGTATGGAGCTTATTTTTTATGGTATAAGCCGGTAAACGAGCAGACGGATCACCTGATGGTAAGCAATCGGCGTCGCTCATGGACACACGTGAACCCCAGAGGCGTTACAAGCGCGTTGCCAGTCTTTTGGGGATTAATAGGAATTTGAGAATTGTTGGGAATTGGCGAAGAGGGGGTTGCAGGTAATTGGGCCTTCGGTAACCTCACTCACACGACGAAACACAACACTTTGGTTATTCCACTATGGTTTTTTGCTCAGCCATGGTATCGCTTCGGTCGAGACGGCCCATTTATGCCGAAACATGGCTCTCCCACACTTTAATCCCACGCTTATGTCAAAATTCTATCTTTAAAAAGCAAATCAACTAAGAAAACATGTTAATGAATGACACTGTAATCTAAACGTATGACCCGAAACAGACACAATGTGCAACCCAAAACAGACATGAACGTACGACCCAAATAACTCCCAGACTGCATCACCCAGAAAATTCCAGAATACGTCCTACCAAAGAGAAACACGTTTTGATGCTTAGAACTCCAACATCTATTGGACTGGTGTGGTTTGCGACACAGAAACCATTAGCTCTTGGCCTGTACTGCTCATCATGGAACCTTGCGTGGATGGAAAGGCCCCTGATGATCACCCTGATGCTGGTTTTGTAGGAGATCTTTCCAAGTTTGTTGCGAAGACGAACGAAGGGTACTAAACTGACGATCCATGTTGTGAAAACCATTACTAGTACCTGATGGGAAGTAATTTTAGTCAATTACATATTGTTAGCGATAAATAAACTTGTAGTTTGACTATTAGGCAGTATTTTCCATAGATTGTGGACGGCTGCAACTGTAGAATAGGTAACCTATAACCAGAGCCGTCGTTAGACTACGCTGGCGCCCTTGGGCAACATAACAAAAATGACCCTTTTGGAATGTCTTCTTTGTTTTTTTATAACGTTGCCCCACACTAGGATTTTCTCCTGTATCGTGTACATTTACAAACACAGGACACCCAGACTTGAATCAACAATTTGTGGAGCTCACTAAGATTTGCTCCGTGCGGGGATCGAACCCGGTACAAGTTGCGCAACATGTAGCGGGTGTCCATCGTAGAAACTGCCCCTATTGGCCTTATGGTAAAGACGGTAATGCTTATAACTAAAGATTTCCGATATTCTGTTCACCAAAATCAACATAAGTCTCTTTATTAAAAGAATATTGAATGCGGACACGTCCGGGGATCGAACACAAGTTCTCGACGACCAATCTTCATACTTAAATGGCTGACGCACGACGTTGAAATACTCAAAGTCACTCAATTTTTAAGTCGCGCTTAAATATGGAATTATTTGCCAGAGTCTGTGTTTCCTGAAGGGTATAACCAGGACCATTAGCCAAACGGCACTTTAGCGCTTATCTACAGAGAGTAGAAAACTAAATGTATGGGGATGACACTGACAAGTGTCAAAATTTATGTCAAAACCATATAATTTAGTTTTCTATTCTACAAGTAGACAAGCGCTACGTGGCATTTGGCTACAGCTGCTGGGCGTCTTCAAGGCCCGAGTGAATAGGTTGCTTATGGGACGACGTGCTCCATCGTAGACCGCATCATCGCTTACCACCAGGCGAGATAGTTGTTAACCGTCGGCCCATCAAATACAAATATATGTATGTATATACATACAGGGTGGAATGTTGTAATGCCACCTGAAAGACAAGTACTCTTAATACTTTAGATATAACATTTTACTCAAAGTAAAAATTCCTTTATTTTTGAAAAGAAATCTGCTTTCAAAGATTTTTAAATTTCGCTTACCGCACACGGTAATCGCACCGACTAAAATCTGTAAAAGTTGCACTGTACATTTATTGCACCTATTGTTAGGGTCAATAAGGATGAAATCTCTCTAACAAACTTCATAAATATAATGGAAGGAAAACAATGAACGATCGATGCAATAAATGTACAGAGTGCAACTTATACACTTTTTCAGATTTTAGTCGGTTCGATTAACGTGGGCGGCAAGCGAATTTTTAAAATCTTTGAATGCAGATTTTTTTTTTCAATAATAAAGGAATGTTTTCTTTGTGTCAAATTTTCTATCTAAAGTATTAAGAGTACTTCCCTTCGGGTGGCATTACAACATTCCACCCTGTATATACATATATTAGTATTTGATAAGCCAACGTTTGACCACTATCTCGCCTGGTAAACGATGATGCGGTCTACGATAGACCACGTCGTCCCATAAGCAACCTATTCACTCGGGCCTTGAAGACACCCAGGTTTATACCCTTCAGGAAATACAGACTCTGGCAAAGAATTCCATATTTAAGCGCGACTTAAAATTGAGTGACTAATGCCGGAATCATCATCATCAACAGCCTATAAATGCCCACTGCTGAGCAAAGCCTCTTCTCACACGGAGAAGGTTAGAGCGTTAATCACCACGCTTGCTCAATGCGGGTTGGCGATTTCAAACTTATAATTAGAAATTATAAGTCCAGGTTTCCTCACGATGTTTTTGCTTTACCGTTTGTCAGTGGTGTCTAAATAATCTTAGAAAGTACATATAACTCGGAAAAAGTCACATTGTACAGTACTTGCCGTTGGTAGGTTTCGAACCCGCACCCTCATGCATGAGAAGCGAGCGTCTTAAACCTCCAGGCCACCACGACACTGCCACACAATGCCGGAATACTGCAATGTTACTCAATTTTAAGTCGTGCTCAAGTATCGTGCCATCTCTGTCATTTTACAAAGAATTTGTACCTAAGCACGAATTAAAATTGAGTAGCGTTTGAGTATTCCGACATGAGTATTCCACCCCATATAGTCCTTCACTACAAATTCTTTTAACTCCGTCATTACATTTTAAAATTGAGTTCACTTTCAGTATCCGAGCGTGAAAGATTTATATGGCTTATAGATGGAATATTATTTACATAACAATACATTAATAGACAAAGAAGAAGAAGAATAGGTAGGCAGAAGATAGAAAAGAAAAATGAAATAGAAATAGCAAAGAACGAAAGAATTGTTATATAAGAAATAAAAACATACATAAAAAAATATAATTAAAAAACAACGTTTTATAAATATTCAAACAATATGATTGTCTCGGGAATTGAACCCGTCATAAAATATCAGTCGGTCTATAAGACCATAAAATAACTATGTAGTTTAAATAGTCTAGGAGTGTCCTAAAACTAAGTCTTATGATTTATCAGAATTACTTACTTAAAAAGACTAGACAATATGGTCATAAAGATATAGTCCAAGAGCTCTCGTCAACATTTTTAACTTTTTCTATACAACTTAGTCTAAGAGGCCGGTTGAGGAAAACTTCGGTCATCTTAAACTTCACAAAACTTAGTCTAGGAGTCTCCTACACCAAATTTATGGTAATTATTTTAACAATATTATGTGAAACTCACCCCTATGACAAATATCATTATTCTGAGAGGTAGGAGGAACATATATCTGACTACGAAACCCATCGCCCATATAATTGTGAGGCGCCACGTTAAGAACTCGTATTGTCTGGAAAAGAGAGAGAAAAACAATTTATAAATAAGGTATTTTACTCAGAAAATAATTTTACACTTTTTGGCCGGCGCGGGAATCGAACCAGCACCTCGAAGCACAGCAGCCGGTCACCCAAACACTGCACCAACCATGTATATGTATTATAACAATCTTCTATCTAACACTTCTTTTTGTACACATCAAAATCAGTTCAGCGGTTTAGGAGTTAGGAATACCAACCATTCGCTATAATCATGTTTAATTTTCTCAATAAGGCTAAGGACTTTTTTTTATATTTGATGGGGCGACGTTTGACCACTATCTCGCCTGGTGGTAAGTGATGATGCGGTCTACGATGGAGCACGTCGTCCCATAAGCAACCTATTCACTCGGGACTTGAAGACTCACAGGTTATACCCTTCAGGAAATACAGACTCTGGCAAAGAATTCCACTCTTCAGCAGTACGCACAAGGAAGCTTGAAGCGAAGCGCTTCGTGCAAGTGGGCGGAACATCTACCATGAATCGGTGACGCTTCGCCGATTGTTGTGGTACGATGATGGAAAGGACTAGGGGGAATCAAGTTGTGCAATTCCCTGTCTCGAATTTTGCGGGCAGCGGGATGGTGGCACTGCGGTTGGCACTGTTTGACTAGAGTGCACCGCTCGTTGCCCGCCGCAACCCCGCTGTGTTTTCGAGAACCAGTTCATTTGATTTTACGTATAAGATCCAGCCGCTCCCGCGCCGCCGTCGCTCTGCTGCCCGCAAAATTCGAGGCAGAGGCCTACCGGCGCGATTTTCTCCCGCGCCCACCGCGGCGGCGGAATTGACGCGAACTTTTTAAAACTGGCCCGCAGTTTTATGCGGTTACACAGCCGATTATCGCCCGCAAACTTGGTGGTTGATTGTCACAAGACGGGCAGTTAAACAATCAGTTTAATTCCAGATACATCCCATTACAATCGCCCGCGAAACGATCGCATAGCGCGGCTGCGCATACCGCAAACAATCGCAACCGCCGCGGGCGTAAACCGCGCCATGAAATTAGCCCGCGTGAAAGGCGAGCGAAATTCTCCCGCCTTTAAACCGCGGCGGGAAACGGCATAGTGTAATTTATAGTACATACTATCCCCATATATAATAAGGTGTTATGCAAATTAAAAATCTAATTAGTCCGTAAGTTAGATAATGAAAAAATATTAGACACGTATTTTTTTATTTTGTCGTATAAAGTTACAATATTTAAATAAAATGGAGTTATGTTTAGGAGTGGGAGGTCGTTATGTCACAAAGTGCTATAAAATGTAGCGCATTGTGACGTCACACAATATTTCAGATTAAGATATCGTCGAAAGTAATTAATGTTGTGAAGAAATGAAAAAATACGTATTCCTTACTTAATATTATAAATTGGAAAGTGAGTTTGTTTGTTTGTTCCGCTTTCACGCCGTAACTACTAAACCGATTGCTTTGAATTTTTGCAGACGTAAAGTTAGAAGTCTGGATTAAATAATAGGGTACTTTTTATCCCGGAAAAATTTGATATTCCCGAGGGAAAACAAAAGTAAATGTATAGATGGCGCTGTATGTATTAGTATATGTCACATAGGTTACTTTTTATACTTTTGTGACGCGAGCGAAGCCGCGGGTAAAAGCTAGTGTTTTAAATAAAATTAAGGCAACTACCCTATTGAGTCTAGTGCGGGTCAGAAGCGGATTCCCTCGGTAGGAGAACCGCCCTCAACGTAATAGTACAAAAGAGACAATTCTAGAACAAATATATAATTTATAATCTTGTAGATAATTGGATTACATACGTTGAGATATCTCCATAGGTGGTTGTTTGTTATCGTGCAATCAACTGCGATTGTTTCCAAGTCGACTGTTTTAATTAACATTTTAAAGGTTAATGTTCGTTTGTTGTGCTTTTACTGCTAAACGACTAAGCTGATTTTGATGGATTTTGGGTGCGACATTAATATTTTGGAGTTAGTTATTGAGTCATATTTCATCATATAAAACCTGATAAGGGCCTGTTTCAAAATGTCTGGATTTTTAAGGGGGAAAATCATCGAATGACTGCTCCCGTCTGGGTGAGGCGGGAGGGAGTGTCAGACTCTTACCGACTAAAAACCACCTCGTTCCTACTCCTGCACTTCGAGCCGGAGCCCCGGTAACCCGTTCGTTTAGTTTGTTTGTTTGAACCTAAACTAGCTTCTACGAGCAACTTAAATCAGTTGACAGATTAAATTAACAATGTTAATGTAAATAGTACGTTCACATTGACATTATTTATTTAAATAATACTTTTTTTATGTACTTATATACTTATCATTATCATTTATAATCTTACAAATATTGTAAATGCGCAAGTTTGTCAGTTTGTCTGTAGGTTTGTTACTCAATCACGTCAAAAACGGCTGAAGTGATCGGGATGACATTCGGAACTGGGGTAGTCTTTTTTGAGGGGCGAAAATCATCCAATGTGTTAAATTCTTACTGACTAAAAACCACTCCGTTCCTACTCCTGCCCTTCGAGCTGGAGTCCCGGCAACCTGTTAGGCCTTCCACGGCTTCGTATCGGGCATCAGCCCTACTGGGCCCCATTTGTGGTTGCCTGATGACTCTTAGAGGCGCGTGCGGAATGCGACGCGCATACGCTCGGGTCTGGTTCTGGTCGGGCGGCGAGCTACCCTTGCTCGCCGTCCGCAGACCCGCACGTACGGTGGCCGGAGATCGTCTCGCGGAGCACAGTCCAAGCTGGTAGCTTGGACCATGCACCCGCTACCGGTCAGCTCCTATTTTATTGAAAATAATAACAGTAACTTAACATACCTATTAGTCCTGGTTAACAAATTCCAGCTCCTCAACTCCTCGGCTTCGAAGACGGACGTGACCTGGTCCTCGATGATGGACTCCATGCCAGCCTTCACCAGGTCCAGGCAATTTGAGAGGTCGAACTCCATATTACTCTGGAAAAAAGCAGCATAGAGATTTTAACCACCGGCACATCATCAGCCTGTAAGTAGCCACTGCTGAGCAAAGACCTGTTCATACACCTAATAGGCACGCACGGCTCCAGCACGTCGTTTTTTGTTTTAGAAACAACACATTCGGCAAAGCGTCACCGATTCATGGTAGATGTCCCACCCACACGCACGAAGCACTTCGCATCAAGCTTTCTTGTGCGTACTGATGAGCAGTGGAATTGTTTGTCAGAGTCTGTGTTCCCTGAAGGGTATAACCTGGGAGTCTTCAAGGTCCGAGTGAATAGGTTGCTTATGTGACAATTTTATTTCGCAAACCGGTTATTCATGTCCCTGGGACGTTGGACTTCAGTGTTCCGGTGTTTGCATGGTTGTATCTACTGTAGATCCAGGCTTACAGGAGTTGCAGTTATTATAAAATTAAATCCAATTATAATCAACATTGCACTTCTTATCATCATTGTTATCAACATAGAAACAGTTGCATCTAGATTCGTATTGTACCTTTTCTGTTGTCAAACGCAGTTGCCTTATCATTTTACATATCTTATCTACGACTCGCCTCTTTGAGCTGGTCAGTGCACTAAGTCCATGTAGAAATTGTCCAGTCAACTGATTATTATCGTTAATTAAATTTATGGCTAGCTAATTCCCCGCAGTTTCACTCTTTCTGCTCCGTTCAATCACAAGCACACTGCCTACGATGGGCCTAAGGGGCTGCCTCCACGAGCGAGAGAATCGCGACGAGTCCGCCCTTATATCGTCGGATAATCTCCACGAACGAGCGATAATTCCGCCGCGTATCGTCGCGAGTCGTTACGGTATCGCGGCGATTCCGCGGCGACTCGTAACAGCATCGCCGCGTTTCCTTGACGTCACACTTGAAGCAATGCTGAAATGACGCTGCGTTTGACAGCGCTCCCGCCGCGCGCTCGTCGCGAGAGCGCCGCGAACGCACGGCGGTCGCGTTGCTAGTCGCGGTGGGCTAGCGACGATGTAATGTCGTTCTGCGCACTCGTTGCCACTCGTCGCATCGCGGCGATGATATCGCCGTGTGGAGATGGTTCCATAGAGAGTGTATAGAAAAACGTGGCACGGCGATATTTTCGCCGCAATTCTCTCGCTCGTGGAGACAGCCCCTAAGGGAATTTGGAATCGCCAACCCTCATTGAGCAAGCGTGGCTCAAGTCTTCGCTCATCTAACAAGCACGGCTCCGGCGTGGCTTCAACCAAGCAATTAACTTCCCATTAAATATGAACTTCAAATCGTATGTCGTACGACATATTTTGTAACGTCATTATAAAAAAGCTGTAAGCACGCGGGGACGGCGCGTTTACAACCTTTTATTTATTTAAGTTTTATGCAATTGCATAAGGAAGACTTAATGCTAACAGCATTCTCTGCCAGTCATCCTTTGGGTAGTGCAGAAATGTATGTGGTAATTATCCAAATTAATAAAAGGGTATCAAAAGCATACATAAAATACGTAGATATAAATATCACTATACATACAAATATATTTGTGACCCGTATATGAATTTATCCTACAATTTATCTTACAACAAGATGAAAAATTAAGAGAGATGTTATGAAACTGCCAGCTTTCCGCTATTGTACTCACGTGCCCTCCGCTTGAAACTCAAACGACTGGTTGCGGTTCTGACATTCGTTGGAAGCGTGTTCCAGAGAGAAATGACTTGAATGAAGAAAGAATGATGAGTGTTCTTTTTTATATTCGATGAGCCGACGTTTGGCCTCTATCTCGCCTGGTGGTAAGCGATGATGCGGCCTACGATGGTTAGTTTTTTTAAAGTCAAGAATACAAGAAACTTCTCACCTCTCCATTCCCCTGTGTGGTTTTCGGTCCATTCTGCACCCGTTCCTGGCTCGTGCTTCGTTTGTAGTTCAATTCTGGCGAAGGACCGAGGATCTCTTGCCGTTCTATAACCGTCATCTTTGTACCTGGTGGAAGAAAGAGAGGTAAGTTAGAGAAGGATTTTTTCAGGAGGAAATTCATCGAATGACTTTCCCGCCTGGGTGAGACAGAAGGGAGTGTAAGACTCTTATTGACTAAAAACCAACCCGTTCCTTCACCTGCACTTTGAGCCGGAGCCGGTTCTCCGCGACAGGTTAGAGAAGGAGTGGATGGTGTATTTTAACTGCGACGTAATCCCTGAGGCAAACTAGACTAGTGCCGGGCGCCAGGTTACAGAGGGGCGCAGCGAGACGCGCGTGCACAACTGACCATAGATTGACAGTGGCGCCAAAAAAATACGAGGCGCCTATGAAGTGATCTAGGGTGCTTTCTAGGTTTAATCCGGCTCTGGCGACGGGGTAGGTAGAGATACACATGTCTATACTAATATTATAAAGCCGGTAGAAAAAAAAAATGTGTTAGTTCATTTACTGAAAAAGGTTATAGGCTAAAAAAACTCACTACGATCAATTGGAACCTTTGCACTCGGGTCACCCAAGAAAAAAGACTCTGGGAAGGAATTCCTCAACCTTACTAAATGTGTCCGAGAGCCATGTTATTGCATTGCTAGGATAGCTCGCCCGGAGTGATACCACGACCGAGCAGAAAACTATAGCGAAATCACGCTTGTGTTATGTTTCGTCGTGTGAGTGAGGTTACCAGAGGCCCAACTACCCCCTCTCCCTTCCCCAATCTTCCTAATCCCTGAAACCAACAATCCTAATTCCTAATCCCCACAAGGTACGTGACGCACTTGCAACGCCTACGTGTTCCAGGTGTCCATGGGCGACGCCGATTGCTTACCATCAGGTGATACGTCTGCTCGTTTACTGACTTATAGCATAAAAAAATACTTTGTCTACCAATAGGGCAGCAACAGGCTTATACAACAATAACGCATAGACTAAAATAGCATAAATAGTTACAAATTGCATACATTTTACGTAAACTATGATATGACGCAACTGGACACTTTCAAAGACATCAACAGTAATTGTGTTGCAAATGACTCCGTAGTGAAGACACGACTATACAATCGCATACTAGATATACCTCTATGTACAAGTGTCATACAATGTCATACATATATGTACTTGTTTTTTTTTTTTGGGACAGGTAGAGAGAGGCATGGCATGGCATGGTCGTGGTCGCCCGGAGGTTTAAGACGCCCGCTTCTCATGCATGAGGGTGCGGGCTCGAAACCTACCAACGGCAAGTACCAATGTGACTTTTTCAGAGTTATATGTACTTTCTAAGATTATCTAGACACCACTGACAAACGGTGAAAGAAAACATCATGAGGAAACCTGGACTTATAATTTCTAATTATAAGTTTGTAATCGCCAACCCGCATTGAGCAAGCGTGGTGGTTAATGCTCAAACCTTCTTCGTGTGAGAGGCCCAGCCACCGCACCAACCGTGCAGTCAAGTTCACATACACATCACACACAGACCCGGAACAACAGTATGTGGAGCACACAAAGATTTGCTCCGTGTGGTATTATGTTCGTCGTAGAAATTGTCCACCCCCCGGGGCCCACTGAGGATGGGGGCTCTGGGCACTGCAAGGGCCCTTATGGTAAAGACTACTGACTTATGCTTGTCGGTACCAACCGCAGTGTAAAAAACACGCGTCGCAGCGTGATATTTAGATAAATAGATAGCCTAACTCTTTAGTAAGGTTATCAAGGCGTTAGGTATTTTTAATTTCACTAACAGTTTTAGAGATGAGTGTAACAATAATAATAAATAACGAGCGATAACTTTAATGCCGCGTTGTGAACATGACACCCATGGAAACCCACAACACCAGAGCCTTGTTTTTTTTTGTTGACGGGGTGAAACCTTCAAAAGGCACCTAGCTTTTTAGGGAAAAAAGACTAGGGAGTGTGGGAATTTTACCTGATAGAGTTACCTAAAGATGTTTGTCTCGACTCTTTTAATGCTGACTTACTTGTCCAAAATACTGAACTGATATGTTCGTTAGAGGATGTAAACGATATGGTAGACATGTTTAACTCCTCTATCATATATCTGTTTGATGTTCATGCGCCTATAAAAACATGCACTGTAAAGGAAAGGTCGTATCCCTGGATTACTGATACTATTAAACTAATGATGCGTCTGCGAGACGACGCTTTAAGGAATTATAGAAAAACGAAAAGTGATTCTAAAAAACCTATTATAAAGAATTAAAATCTCTGGTAGTGAGTTCATTACACAGGGAAAAGGTTGCTTATTTCGAACACAATATAAACAATAAAGAAATAACCCCAAGACCTTGTGGAAAAACATAAAATACACCTTATCGGCTACTGCACAGGGAAAAGACCTTCCGTCGCTTTTTTCTGATCCGGACCTAATAAATAATCATTTCCTGGAGACGGTTCCAGTTAATCCTGTAGCAAGTCTGGCACTCATAAATTACTTTGGTGACCTCAAGCGTGGTGAGGCAATTTTCACGATCACACCAGTGGAGGTAAGTGATGTCGCGCGCATTGTGGCTGGCCTCAGGAGCAACGCTGAAGGTACCTCACTAAAACCTCCCCGGTGGCCACCATCCGCACCTTAAGGAGGCACCGGGTCCTCTTAGTAGACCAACCCCGGAGCCCCCACGGTGCAACGCCTGTTACGGCACCTCCCTATAGAGACCAACACCAAAGCCTAGAGAAGTTACAAGTGCGTTGCCGGGACCTTTTGGGGATTCTAGGTAATTTCATCGACATTGGTATTGTGAAATTTCGTACTCTTGAGTTGTAACATTAGCGCCCATTGCATCCGAATTGCGTGGATATTAAATGAACTAAATGGTATTGAGTTTGGCTTTATATTCCGTACTCTGAATGCTTTTTTAACAGCTACGATAGACAATAGGGGTTGTATAGGTAGTGTTGACATTGAATAATTATTGAGATTTTATTGGATTGAAATTGCATTGACATTGAGATTGGTTTTAAGAGTAAGCACCCAGGCCTCACAGAAAACCGACGAGAAACAACGCTTGCGTTGTGTTTCGTAGTGTGAATGATGTTACCGGAAGCCCAGTTACCCTAACCCCCTCCCAGTCTCCCCCACAATCATCAAATTCCCAAGAGGCCGGTAACGCACTTGTAACGCCTTTGGTGTTTCAGGTGTCCATGGGCGGCGCCGATTGCTTGCCATCAGGATCACCTGATCACCGTCACGATGTCCACGTGCAGACGGATCACCGTCGGCTCGTATACTTATATCATTAAAAGATGTGTTTGCGTTTTCGACTTTATAGGTACCTATACGATAGAGGTGAATATCTAATAAAGTTTGACAGACAAAATAGGTTGATTTACCTTCCACTATACTCATACGTGTAATATGCATATACTAAAACATACATAAAAACAAAAAATATTTAGTTCATTACAATCTTTGCCATGTAATTATGGACCTTATTAAAACCAACTAGATTTATAAGCGTTCTTGCCGAGCGATTAAAGACCTTAACTCTAAGCTAATTAGGGTCAAAAACTCGTCAAGACACTCGCCAAACATCTATAAACCTTAACATTAACTGAATAAGGTTCATAACTCACCATTGGCGTTTTTGCCATGCAATTATATACCTTAAGATCAATTACACTTATTGGTGTTCCAGCTAAGCGATTAACGACCTTAACACCCAAGTAGATAAGATTTGAATTTAATTAATTTATGACTTATTGATTTACATACTTACTATTATTTTCTGTATTTCTTTTTTTCGATTATTGACGTATAGAGGTAATTTCTATGACTGCCTCGTTGGCCGAGTGGTCGCAAGTGCGACTGCCGGGCAAGGGGTCTCGGGTTCGATTCCCGGGTCGGGCAAAGTATTACTGGGTTTAAAAAAAATTCTCAGTAGTAGCACGGAGTCTGGAAATATGCCCGGTATATGGCAATAGACTCACCCCCTATTACATGGGACTCATAACATAAATAGTGAAAAGTGGGTGTTACACCTCTGCCTACCTAACTCCTATTTTGACACATTTAGTTAATATGTCTTTTGCATCGGGATCTTTTCCTGATGCCCTGAAATACGCAATAGTCAAACCTTTATATAAAAAGGGCGAAAAATCTGACATCAATAACTACCGTCCAATAACGTTAATTCCCATATTGTCCAAAGTATATGAAAAGTGTATGTATAAAATACTAATAGACTATTGCGACAAATTTCATATAATTAGCAAAGAGCAGTATGGCTTTCAGGAAAATAAGTCTACTACATTGGCAATATTTTCTCTTGTAAAGACTATAGTTACCAACATCAATAAAAATAATCTGACCACTGGGCTATTTTTTGACATTTCAAAAGCCTTTGACTTAGTTTCCCATAATTTGTTACTCGAAAAACTTGAATTAGTTGGCATTAGGGGTCCTACACTTCAGTGGATAGCCTCATATCTTAGTAACAGACTACAACGTGTCATCATTGATAGAATAGACGACAGTCAGAATAAGGTGCCTTTTTCTTCAGAATACAAGCACAATAAATATGGTGTACCACAGGGAAGTGTACTGGGCCCTATCCTGTTCTTACTGTATATAAATGACATTATAAATATAACCAATCACCATTGTATATTGTTCGCTGATGACATTAGTATTATTATAACAACAGAAAAATGTAATAATGGTATAAATAATCACGAGAATGAAATTAATAACACTATAGGAAAATTAATACAATGGCTCGACACCAATAATCTTAAAATAAATCTTAATAAATCCGTATATATCAACTTTAATAAATGTAATTCAAAATACAATATTAAACTAAACATATCCAAAATTAAAGAAGTGGTACAGACAAAGTTTTTAGGCGTAATAATAGATGAGAATATAAACTGGAAAGAGCATGTAGATAATGTTTCAAAGAGAATAAATAAATTTGTATATGCTCTCAAACAAGTAAAAAATGTAACCAACTTAAAAACAGCCATTATGACCTATCGTGCATACGTGGAATCGCTACTGCGCTATGGGCTTATAATATGGGGAAATAGCACAGATATGCACCGAGCTTTTGTTGCTCAAAAAAAGTGCATTAGAGCAATGTTCGGGATGCAACCGGAGGACTCGTGTCAACCCATATTTAAAAAACTAAATTTGTTACCATTGCCATCCCTCTATATTTATGAAATATGCATGTTCGTTAATAAACATAAAACTTTGTTTAAATCAGTCAATGATGTTAATCCTAGGAACCGGCGTGACCCACATAGACTAGTTCTAGATGATACTGCCAGGCTTAATAAGTATAGTAAAAGCTGCTTGTGTTCGTACATTTAATAAGATACCGAGTGATTTAAAAAAAATAAATTTTAGATTATTTAAGAATAAACTGTTTGCTTGGTTGAATACGAATAATTTCTATTGTCTTAAAGAATTTATGGACAGAAATTTTTAATACTACATATTTTATAAGTGAAAGATTTGCATGCTAAGTACAATTTTGGCAAAACATGTAAGCTCTTTATAATAATTATTGTAACACCATTTATACCATGTTTATGCAAATAAAGAATTATTATTATTATTATATATTATAAAAGGCGTGATGTTATGCATATGCAATTTCTATGACTAATTGATTGATTTATGAATGTGAAAATATATTTTTGACCCGTACCTACATACATTGACTGATTGTGAATTTAATTAATACGTACACACGGCCGCACATCAATCTATACCAAACCAGTTTATCCTGGTGTCCCGTCGCATCATCTTTCCGCACATTTAACGTTCAGTTTATACTGGTTATGTAAAGCTCGATTTGTAGCCGTGTGTACAATGGTTTTTTTTTAAGGGGGGAAAAACATCGAATGACTTCTCCCGCCTGGGTGAGGCGGGAGGGAGTGTCAGACTCTTACTGACTAAAAACCACCCCGTTCCTTCACCTGCACGTCGAGCCGGAGCCCCGGTTACCCGTTAGGTTCTCCGCGACTACGTACAATGGTTGAGACATAAGTACCCAATATTTGCATGCCCAACGGGTAGAACAAAGAGATACAATATGTAACAAAAATAAATAACACCTTAGTCACTAATTATGTACTACACCTCTGTTCAGCAAATAAAGCCATTTGATTCTTTTTTTGCCCCACACTAGGATTTTCTCCTGTGTCGTGGGTGCGTTTACAAACATACAAGTTCACATACACAGTGACACACCCAGACCCGGAACAACAATTTGTGGATCACACAAAGTGTTGTTCCGTGCGGGAATCGAACCCGCGACACGTTGCACGGCAGCCAGTTGCCCAGCCACAGCGCCAACCGTGCAGTCAAATCAGATTTGATTTAATTCAGAAACTCACCGTTGACCCCATTCTCCTTGATGATCGCTGAAGGTGGTTTATCATCAGGCACCGGAGGCAGGTCCTCCTCATCAGAACTGTCTGTCCTTTGTATTTTGATCTTCGCAACTTCAATGTGTTGTCTGCCATACTGTGAAAAAGACAAGGAGGGGTTTAAGAAAACATAACATAACATAACATCACGCCTTCTATCCTCGAAGGGATAGGCAGAGGTGCACATTACGGCACTTAATGCCACTTTACAATGTAACACCCACTTTTCACTATTTATGTTATAAGTCCCATGTAATAGTGGGTGAGTCTATTGCCATATACCGGGCACAATTCCAGACTCCGTGCTACTACTGAGGTTTTTACAAACCCACCCAGTAATACTTTGCCCTACCTAAGTAATAAAGTAGTAATAGTTGTATAGTCTCTTGGTAGACTAAACACACTTTTCTTGATTTAAATGAAAGTCAATAGTTGAGAATAATAATTTGTATTGTAGAATAATAAACTAATGTAAAATGGATTGAGTGAACTGTATGAGTGTGAGTGCTAATGTGAATTATGAGAACGCACGGCGGACTTGATTGCTCGATACGAACTAAATCGAATAATTAGGTAAATGAATTACGATGCGGAAAAATGCTGACTTTAAATGTGTACGGTTGCACCGTACATGCTCCCAAACGGAAGATGAATGTTAGATGAACATGAAGAGAATGAGTGACAAGATGATGCCAATTGGTCCTTATGCTATATGATTAACAAGGTGATTCCAATTCAACCTTATGCTATGCTTAAAGTCTCTATTTGAATTCAGTTTTACGTGGCATTGGATTTGTGCACTTGTTTAATTTACGAATTTTATGAACCTCACTGATATCGCACTGATCACTATCACTAACACTGTACAAACGCACTATAGAAGGTGATTCACCGGGCCTGACTCCTGATGTGGTTGGCACCACGTGTTCAGCAACTCGATGGCTCGTCGATGCGGCGTTTGCTACCGCTTGAAATGTTGCTCGTTTCTTGCGCAGACGACGTATTATCAGGACTGCTCCTACTGCTAGTGTAACACACACAACCATATAGAAGGCTGTGTAGTGATGAATGTCATGGTAGGAAATCTGATGTGGTAAATTATCATTTGCTTTCAGGTTATTTATCTGTTCTTTGATTTCTCTAAGCTCTTTCTCGTTTGGAACGAAGGAGTAGTTTTGTATCAGTGGGGTTGGAAAGCCTACGTCAATGATATGATTAATCGGTTCAATGTCTGGGAGTTGAAGGGATGACTTTGTACGTATATTGCTGGAGCCATACTTGCGTGAGTAAACTGTGAAACTTTCGGTTTTGATTAGACAATCAGGAGCAACTCCTACTATTCCTGCTTTTTCTAGTGTTCCTGTTGACATGTGTTCTTCGCAAAGTACTCGTATTAGACACTGGTTACAACAAAAATATAAGTACTTATTTATCTTATTTATTTCGATCCATTGATTTGAACATTTTGTTACGCTTATCTTACATTTAGTTGTTTAGGGTTCTATGTCACATAATTTTTCATCGTTCTTGAGATGGTAAATTGGTCTTGGTATGTAGCAGAGATATGAGTCAATGTCATCATGTAGACAAGCCTCGACATCATATGTAGACATAGGTATATACGAGTCCTTCTTCAAATTGATTGCTACATATTCAGCAATAGGTGTGATGATTGCCATGCTGTCATTTGTAACTTGAGGTATTGGTATAATTTTCATTATTGTAAATGAGTCTCTGGACACTAATGGTAATTTCAATTCAAATATCAAATACTCTTCAGACATCCTCGTCTTAACCTTTAATAGATGATATATATTTCTGAAATTAGTTTGTAGATTGTTAACTGGTAATGAGAGATCCTTTGTTAAATGGCTTGAAATTGTATTCAAAGTTTCCTTTAGTTGCTCTGGTGATATTAAGTGAAAATTGAGTCTGCCGTGATATATATCAGTTATTGTATCTAAAAGATTGGTTTGAATTGTTTTTAAATGTTTCAGAAAATTGCTTGTTGCTACTGCTCCAATACTGAAATCATTCATGATAAAATTTCTTTCAGTTTCATTTAATAGCATATTTTCTATTTTGTCCAATCGGATAGATAATATATTAAGCATTTTGTGTTGCTTATTTATGGCTTCTTCGTGTCTTTGTAGGATATTGTACTCAGCTTCAATGACAGACGTTTGATTTTTCATAAGCAGAGCCAAATGATTCTCATTACTTTGTATTAATTGTATATCTTGTTTATATTGCTCGGCGAAGTGTTCATCAAGTACGCCGAACAAGCTTGATAAGCCCTCGCCTTGAACGCGAGCGCAGGTCACGTGCGCGTCGTGTGCTGGAATGCTGACTCAGCAACAGGTGATTGTAGTACTCCAGTTCCGAGTACTCGTGTTGTAATTGTAGTTGAATGACACCACAATGAGATATTTCTTTGAACTTCGTACATAATTTATCTAAATAATTTAAATACTTGCTACAAGCGTCGGTTCCTCGCCAATATGCATCCATGTTATAATATGTTATGATTTTCCATTCATCTCGGATTAATTGCATGTTAGAAATCGTGTCAAAATATAAACCATGCTTGCTTGTAAATTGTGTAACGTTGTATGCACAATGCGAAGTGGTTAGGATGTTCAGAAATATCATTAAAGACATTGCTATTGATAAGAAACTATTTAATTTCTTCTTGGTTGTCTGGCTAGGTTTCTTTTCCCTTTCATCGTAGTTAATTTCTTGATCGTTAACTCGATCGTTTACGGGGAGTTTAGATAATTTGATGATGGGACGCTTGATTAGTCCATTTTTTGTCTTCAATGTAACCACTCTAACGTGGCCATCACTGCCAGAATGTAATTGAACGACACGGCCCATGGCCCACTTTCCTGGAGGTAAATTTGCATCATTGATTGTCACAATATCATTGATTTTGATGTCAGATTGAGCGTGTCTCCATTTGCTTCTTGCGGAGAGTTGACTGAGATATTCTAAATGCCATCGTTTCCAGACGTCGTGCACTATTTTTTGTGTCACATGCCATCTTGTACGCATGTCTGATTCTGTTTCCAATATGGTCATGTTTTGATTGACGTTTATGAAGCTTGATGGAGTGAGGAAGTCTAAGTCATCTGGATCTTCAGTCAAGGGACATAAGGGTCTTGAATTGAGTACTGCCTCTAACTGTGCGAGTATAGTTGAAAACTCTTCGAAAGTGAGCCTCTGGTCTCCAACAACTCGGCATAAATGAAATTTCAAACTTTTGACCGCTGCCTCCCATAGTCCACCTGCTGAGGGCCACGAGGGCGCGTTGAAATGCCATTTAATCTCCATGTTTGCTATTTCACTAAGAAAATCTTGATCAAATGTATTTTGAAGTTGTTCATATTCTTGTTGCATAATCTTGTTAGCCCCAACAAAGTTCGTCCCATTATCGCTATACATATGTCGCGGAGAACCCTTTCTTGCAGCCATTCGCCGTAATGCAGCTATGAATGCTGACGATGTAAGGTCGGAGACTAACTCTAAATGGACGAGTTTGGTCACCATACATATGAATACAGCGACATATCCCTTTGTGGTCTTGATACCACGACCTTTATTAGCCTTGATGTACACGTGACCGGTAAAATCTACTCCTGTATGGTAAAACGGCTTGGCAACGTTACATCTGGCTGCTGGTAAATCTCCCATAAGCTGGGTCATCGGATTTGGGGTTTGTTTGCGACATGTTACACAGGTGCGTATACGCTTTTTTACTGCTCGGTTTCCGCCAATAATCCAGTACTTTTGTCGTATGGCGGCGGAGGTCACTCGAGCTCCTCCGTGAAAGGTAAGTATATGTGCATGATCTATTATTAAGTTGGTTAAATGCCCTTTATGAGGTATAATAATAGGATGCATCATATCGTGATCGATACTGGCTTTCTTTAGCCTTCCTCCCACTCTAAGCAGTCCATATTTGTCAAGGTAGGGGTTCAGTTGCAGTAACTTGCTTTTTGACGGTATGGTATTATTTTCTTGTATCATTTTTATTTCTGTGATAAATTCGTTTTCTTGTACGTACTTAATTATTTTATATTTGGCATTCTTTATCTCTAGTAGTGTCAAATATGGTTGCTTGGTTTTCTGAGTTTGTTTAACTGACCTGGTCATTCTTAGAACCCATGCTAGAATTCTCGTAAGCTTGGTGAGTGAGCTATATCTTGCTAATAGTTCACCTATCAAGCTTGCATCCTTATTTTGCAGCGTTGTATGATTTACACGTTTTGTCTTCTTTGATTCTTCCTCGGTGTTAAAAATTGATTGGTTAATTTCCTTGTTTGTGTCATAAGAAGGTAACCACGTGGGTCCTTCCCACCACAATGAATGATTTTGGAGTTCATCAACATTCATGCCACCGCTGGCGCAGTCCGCTGGATTTTCTGCCGACTTAACAGCTACTCGTTGGTAGAATTTGCTTTATTTCCCGTACTCTGTTTGCGACAAAGGGCTTCCACCTACCTGACTCGCCTTGCAACCATGCAAGAACAACCATAGAATCTGTCCAATTGTTTATTTTAACTGTGTATGTAATTGATAAGACATTGTTGAATCTTAAACATCAGTTTGGCCAATAGTAGAGCACCACAAAGCTCTAACCTTGGTAACGTGACGATTTTGGAAGCTGGCACTAGTCTTGTTTTTCCAGCTACTAGTGATATTTTTATGTTGCTATTGACTATTTGTTTACAATAGACAACACACGCATATGCCTTATTGGAAGAATCACAAAATCCGTGTAATTCAACAATACCATTTTGCCCGGTACCCAACCATCGATTTATTTTAAATTGGTTTATCTTGTGCATCTCATTTCTAATGTTAATCCATTCTCTAAGAATATCATCGGGCAACTTGTCATCCCATTGTAATTTTGACATCCACACCTTTTGGAATATTAATTTAAGTTTTGTTGACAGTGGTGATAGCCAGCCAAGAGGATCAAACAGCTTGGAAATATCTGATAGCATAGACCTTTTAGTTGGAATCTTAGTAGATGGTACTTGAATCTTCGATAAAAATGTAAAATGATCTGTTTTCGGATTCCAACGTAATCCTAATGTTTTTGCTGATTCTACTTGTTTGAAATCAAAATCCTCTTGTTTGTTGTTCTCCCCGAGTCCATCTTGCAGTAGTTCGAGTGCGTTGGACGACCACTTCCTTAAATTAAATCCCCCAGATTTTAACAACTTGGTTAATTGTTGTTGTAAATTGATTGCAGATTCGACGGAATGAGAGCCGTGTAAAACATCATCCATGTAAAATGACTGTTCTAACGCCTTGATTGCTTCACTGCTATAATTCTGTCGCTCATCATCGGCTAGCTGTTTAAGTGTCATCATAGCCAAAAATGGCGCGGCCTTGGTGCCATATGTAACAGTGTTAAGTTGAAATTCTTGATATGGCATTTCTGATGATTCTCGCCAAATAATTTTTTGTAAGATTTGATCTTCCTCATGTACCCAAATAAAACGGAACATTTTTTCAATGTCTGCAGTGAACGCAATTCGAAACTGTCTCCATTTTAATAATAACAATTGCAGGTCTTGTTGCAAGTTAGGGCCTTTTAACATGAGGTCATTTAAGCTATTTCCGGTCGTCGTTTTGCAAGAAGCGTTGAAAACTACACGAAGTGCCGTTGTAGTAGATTCATTGCGCAATACGCAATGGTGTGGTAAATAAAATTCTGGTTTCGCGTTACCAGTAGTTGGTTTCATATGTCCTAATATCTGATATTCTTTAATAAACAATTTATACTGGTCGGCAATTTTTTTATTATTGTAAAACTTCCGTTCTAAGTGACGAAATTGCGCAATCGCCTTGTGTTTCGAAGAACCCAACTGTTTCTCAAAGTTTTCTTGCATTGGTAATCTTACTACATATGATCCATTTTCAAATCTTGTTGTAGTTTTCTTATAAAGTTCCACACATTGTAGGTCTTCTGCTGATAGGTTGGGTGATTCTGTGATATCTTCGATCTCCCAGAATTTTTGCATGTCGTCCTCTTGATTTAGGACTATGTTACAATGCAGTGTCTTGATACTGCCACTTAAAATCCATCCCAATCGCGTCTGTTGCGCGATGGGTAAGGATAGATCTGCTCTGATTATACCATCCAATATGATAGATGAATAAATATCCGCCCCTAATAAAATGTCGATAGAACGACTAATATGAAAATCTGGATCAGCTAATTGAATGCCGTCCAAATGTGCCCATGTTGGCTTGATAAAGGTGCGACTTGGTAGATATGTTATGAGTGTATTCATGATTAATACATCGGTGTTGAATGTAAATGTATTGAAATGTGAACCACATGTTACGTTCATGACACCCTTGCAACTGTTCTTCTTCTCTCCAATCCCAAACACGACTCCTTTGCATTGCTTTCTTGGTAAAGCTAGGACCTGCGCCGCTTTTGTGGATATAAGAGAAGCTTGAGAACCTTGGTCTATTAGCGCACGCATTTTATGAAATGAGCCATCACTTGCTTGGACCTTGATAACTGCTGTGGCTAATAGTATTTCAATGACGTTGTTAGCCTCTTGCTGAACGTGATTTTCTTGTAAATCTTGTTCTTGTGTGCTAGTTACAAGAACTGTTGGCATTGTTTCACTGACCAAATTAATTGACGAATTAGCGAATGCTTCATGTAAAAGTGAATTATGTTTGCCTTGGCATTCCCGACAACGTTTGTCTGAAATGCATGGTTTATTACCATGATCACTAAGGCAGTTTTTGCATAAATGCAATTTTGTTATTGTTTGCCGTTTTACTTGAGGCGACATATGCAAAAATTTTTCGCAATAATAAATTCCATGTGAGTCTTTGCATAATGGACACGTTTTTGAATTATTGGGTAATGTTGAATTAGTTTTCTTGGAATTGAAAATGTAATTGGATTGATTTCTTGAATTTCCGTATCCATTGTTAGATTTACTTATACTTGAAGATTTTGTGTTTTCTGATTTCTTTCGGGACGACTCCAACATAGTAAATTTGCTCTCAAGAAACTTTAAAAAATCTTGAAGTTTTGGTAAATTTCTCGGATTTTCCAGTGATTCTAGATACTGATTATGTGATTCAGTATCTAACTTTTGTAAAAGTAGATGCACAATCAATGGATCCCAGCTGCCTATGTCTACACCTAAATTTTTGATTGCATTTAAGCATTCCAAAGCAGTATCGTGAATACTTTTAATATGATTTGCTGATGGTTGTTGAGCCACCGGTAGATTCAACAAAGTATTAACATGAGATGTAAAAATCAATCTCATGTTGTTATATCTATTGTTTAATATCTCCCAACACGTTAAATAGTTTTCTGAACTTATTTGTAAGTGTTGTATCAACGGTTCAGCTTCCCCTCGCACTTTGCTCTTTAGAAATTGCATTTTCTGAGCGTTTGATATAGAGACGTTGCTATGTATGACTTCTGTAAATAAGTCTTTAAATGACACCCAGGTTTGATAGTTGCCATTAAATATGGGTATATCCATTTTAGGAGTCCACTTGTCTTTGTGATTTATACCCCAGATCTTGCAGTTTATGGTCTTTTTTAAATCGTTGTAGATGGTTTCTTGCTTAGTGTATGATATTTCGTACGATTCATTAGTACCCTCGAGTTCGCTGTCTAATTCCCAATGCAAGGAATCTATTGTAGACCAGCGAGCCTGGAGAGATCGCAAAGCATCTTCCAACACCCACTTTTCAGATACATTTTCTAAATTAATACCTGACACTGTGCGCTGAAATGCCCTGAAATTACTTGCTTGCTTTCTGAGCATTTCATCGAGTTTACTGGATGAACCCCTGGACTGAAGTTGAACTTGTGTATTATTTCCCACTAGCTCTTCTTGCTCGGAACTAATAAGACCTGATGTTTCTTGATCTTTATCTCCTTGCTGAGATAATCTTTGTTGTAGCCCAGAAGTTCCAGCCGATTCAGACTTCATCATTTTCAGCAAGCTTTGACGGTGTTGAATGATGAGTGATTTGGTTGATTTGTATAATTCTTCGGCTTGTGCGAAGTTACGATTGGTAAAATATGGATGGGACTTGCTTTCCTCCACCAGGAGACGGTCATGATTGTATTGATAGTCAGACCAATATTGCTCCAATGTATCCAATCGCCTTTTGAAGTAATCCGCAGTCTTGCGATCTGCGGAATCCTTCTTCAAGTTGGTGGCTAGCTTGCTCATAGCCCCAAACAGCTCAGCTTGGTTTGCGTGTAAGCTCTCCATGATGAAAACTTATACAAAGTAAGAAAAATGAAACGATCTTACTTGAATATCCTTGGTATGTACTGCTTACGGATCCTTGGTGATCTGCTGCTGTTGAGACTCTTGGTAGTTTCAACGAACGGGGACACAACACTCACACTTTTTAGTCACTGGATAGTCTTCACAGTTATAGTCCGCGTTACACAACACGATTGTCTACAACGTCTAAAGTTCTTTATCGAAGGACCAAAAAATATGTATAGTCTCTTGGTAGACTAAACACACTTTTCTTGATTTAAATGAAAGTCAATAGTTGAGAATAATAATTTGTATTGTAGAATAATAAACTAACGTAAAATGGATTGAGTGAACTGTATGAGTGTGAGTGCTAATGTGAATTATGAGAACGCACGGCGGACTTGATTGCTCGATACGAACTAAATCGAATAATTAGGTAAATGAATTACGATGCGGAAAAATGCTGACTTTAAATGTGTACGGTTGCACCGTACAATAGTAATAAATGTGTTCATCAACTTTTGATGCTGACCGTACTTGCCAGGTTTCGAAACCGCACCCTCATGCATGAGAAACAAGTCTTGAACTTTCGAGCCACTACTGGCATACTACAAGTATATCCGAGTGGCGCGCGCGGGTGCCCGCGCGCGCCACAAAGAGCCATCAGACCACCACGGATGGGGTCCAATAGAGCTAATGCCGATACGGAGCCGCAGACGACTTAACGGGTTACCGGGGCTCAAAGTGCAGGAGTAGGAACGGGGTGGTTTTTAGGCAGTAACAGTCGGACACTCCCTTCCGCCTCACACAAGCGGGAGAAAGCGATTCGAAGATATTCCGCACTTAAACAAAATAACATAACATCACGCCTTTTATCCCCGAAGGTAGGCAGAGGTGAACACAGAAGTAACACCCACTTTACACTATTTATGTTCTGAGTCCCATGTAATAGGGGGTGAGCCTATTGCCTTAAAAAAATACTACCTACAAATATAATCATCTTACTCAATAACAGTATGAGTAGTAAACTCTCGATGCGCGTACGCAGCTCACCTTGTCTAAGTAAGGTCAAGCGCGGTATTACGCAGAGTTTTACCAAGCCATACGTGTTCGTAGTTTAATATTACCGGATAAATTAATGGTCTTGTTAAGGTTGAAAGTGTTTACGTTATTTATGTATGTAGTGATTTTTTTAAGGGGAGAAATCATCCAATGACTTCTCCCGCCTGGGTGAGGCGGGAGGGAGTGTCAAGACTGTTACTGACTAAAAACCACATTCAACGCCAGATAAATTTGAACTGATGAATAATTCAATAATTTGCCATCACATAGGTACTTATATCTACTTGTATCTACTGTAGATCCTGGCTTACAGGAGTTGTAGCGGTTTTGGGAGGTAGTGGCGGGCTTGTCCCATTAAAAACAAAAAAAAATCGCATAGGTACTTCTTTTTAATTAAAACGTTGCCCCACACTATTTTCATATTCATCATTCATCATATTTTCTCCTGTGTCGTGGGTGCGTTAACAAACATACAAGTTCACATACACATCACACCCAGACCAGGAACAACGATCTGTGGATCACACAAAGAGTAGTTCCGTGCTGGAATCGAACCCGCAACACGTTGCGCGGCAGCTGGTAGCCCAGCCCCCGTGCCTGCCTACCGTGCAGTCCACTATAATATACATAAAATAACTTTGAATACTTGATAATTACTCAGTAATAGCATGGAGTCTATTGTTTCAACTATTCAATGCAATAAATAATTAAAAAATATCATACTCTCATCCATTGATTTGACAATTTACCTACTTTTGGATTTTTTCTCACTAATTTTAAGGAAATAACTATGTTATTTGACGCAGAAATATGATGACCCGTGGGTGTCGTATACCCGACTAAGGGACTGCACATTAGACAGAGACCGGGCAGCAGCGCTCTCTGATATACCTGAACCTACTCTTGCCGCGGGTGTCGTATAGGACCCGACTAAGGGACTGCACATTAGACAGGGACCGGGCAGCAGCGCTCTCTGATATACCTGAACCTACTCTTGGAGCGGGTGTCGTATACTGAGCACGCGTGGCTATTAAGCCAAACTCATCTTATCGTAGAGGAGGCACATAGTCCAGCAGTGGACTGTAATGAGCGGAGTAGTCATACCAGTGAGATTAACTCATTACTAAATTCCTAAGTTAAATAACCGAGTCGATCAAAGACTCATTGTGTTTTCGATACGACAATTAATTATAGCAACATGGAATTCACAAATAAAATTGCACTGTTATGAACACTATTGTCGGAATACTCAAACGCTACTCAATTTTAAGTCGCGCTTAAGTATAGTTCTGTCTCCACAAATTCTTTGTAAAATGACAGCGATGGCATGATATTTAAGCACGACTTAAAATTAAGTAACGTTTCAGTATTCCGGCATTAGACATTTAACGACATACACATAACATCACGCCTTTTATCCTCGAAGAGATAGATAGAGGCGTGGGCCTGCGGACCGTGAGCATGGGTGGCTCCCCGTCCGACCAGAAACAGACCCGAGCGTACGGCGCGTCGCGTTCCACGCGCGCCTCAAAGAGCCATCAGACCACCACAGATGGGGGGGCCCAATAGGGCCGATGCCGATTCGGAGTCGCGGAGAACCTAACGGGTAACCGGGGCTCCAGCTCGACGTGCAGGAGAAGGAACGGGGTGGTTTTTAGTCAGTAAGAGTGTGACACTCCCTCCCGCCTCACCCAGGCGGGAGCAGTCATTCGATGATATTCCCCCATAACAAAGCCCCCACTCCTAAACTTTGATTGATTTTATCCAAGTATTATTTTGTTAGAGGTATATGACATATTAAAAAAAATACGTGTCTAATATTTTTTCATTACTTAACTGACGGACTAATTAGATTTTTAATTTTCATACATCGTCCCTATTCGCAAGGGAACGGGGAAATGGGAATCACCATTTGTGCGTATGATATGACAGGTAGAAGCTAGACAAATACATAGTTTCACAACTAAAATAAACTATTACGAATACTTAGTAACCTATGGAGTTTCTTGCTCGTTCTTCTCCATAGGAATCTGCACTTTGGAACGAGCAAATAGAGCAACTAGAGGACTGACTGACAGACTAGCATTTTTTATATTTCAATGTTTTGTTTTGACATTTAAAAGTACCTTCCTGGTCTAATTGAATTAAATGATTTTGACTTTGACTACTCAAAAAACTGTCGTCTTAGCATAAATATATTAAATATGTATGCAAAGAAAATATTAAAATATATTATAATACATTAAAATATGCACATTTTGATTCCTTAAATTAATCAATGCTCCATACACCCAAAGGTTGCCTGGTAGATATCGCTTTTAGCGATAAGGCCGCCCTTGTACCCTCTTTATTTTCTGTAACTTCTTGATACTGTATAATTACTCGCTTGGTGTACAATAAAGCATATTATTATTGTGTATGTCTTTACCATTCACGGGACCACAGGGTCCCGGTCATTTGGGAGGCGTACGAGGGGCCGAAGCCAACTGCGCAGAGGCCCTTTAGACAACTTTAATATAAATGTAATGGACACACAAACCGGCGACTATCCCTATATGCACTATGGGAATGCACCCAAGGATAGTCCCCGGTTAGTGTAGAACTATCGTGGATAATGGAAGAAAAAAGGTAGGGCTATGCATGGGTTGCTGTGGACCGGTAAATTGGAAACTATGGATGACTATGGCACCTGCCGAAACAATGTAATTACTACACGTAAAAATGGCAGGCGGAGACTCGCCAACTCACCGACCGGGCCCCTGGAATGGTTGCTAGATATAGCAACAGAGGGGCAACGAGAATGTGAGTGGCTGAAGGGTTAAGAAACTACCACCGCTTTCTACTCAGATCATCTGCTCCAGCCGAAGCCTCCTGCATCCCTGGCCCACTCGCGAGTTACGATAATAATATTATTATTATTATTTACATATTTTTTTTTAAAATTCTCTATAAATTACATTTCTAAATACTACTTATAAAATAAAAAATAATATTTAAAAATATAAAAAATAGGAGCCGACCAGTAGCGAGAGCATGGTCCAAGCTACCGGTGGTTAGGGCTCCAGAGACAGAAACCTCCTCACGATACGTGCCGTTTCTAGGAGAACTGCCTTCTGTATCAGGCCCTTGATCCATCCACCTAACGCCAGCTCCATCCGACATCCATCTTAGGAGTAAGATGGATGTCGAGGCTTTTAGGGATTAACCCATTGGCCGACACGACTATCGGCACAATGATAGCCAAATCCACACTCCACATGTCGACAACCTCGTGAGCTAAGTCTAGATATTTTATTTGTTTATCTTTCTCAGCTTTCACGAGGTTCTCGTCATGGGGAATGGTGACATCGATTATCATCGTGCGGCGTACTTGTCGGTCTATCACCACTATGTCAGGTTTATTGGCTACAATAGTCCTGTCAGTAATGATAGACCGGTCCCAGTACAATGTGATATGGTCATTTTCCAGAACTGGGTCGGGCACATACTTGTAGTACGGTACCTCAGATTCAACAAGTCGATAGTGTAAAGCAAGTTGCTGATGGATAATCTTGGCTACTTGATTATGCCTATGCAAATATTCACTGTTAGCCAAACGACCACAACCAGAAATTATATGTCTAATGGATTCACCAGGACTATGACATGCCCGACATATGTCAACCGTCCCATCCTTAATTATATATTTCCGATAGTTGTTCGTAAGGATGGATAACTTCGTCCATTATTGCACAGACAAATCCTTCAGTTTCTCCAAAGAGATTACTGAATCGTAGCCAAGACACGGACGCTAGAAAATCTACACTGGGCCCATGAAGGGCCCGGAAGAAGCGTCCATGGAGCTCCTTGCTATGCCATACCTCCTTGCGATCATTGACGCTCAGTACCACAGGTCTGCGCCAGTTCTCTTTTGCCAAGGATAGCGGAGTGAATCCATTGTCCACCGCTGCTACTTCTCGATGCATACCCTCGTTGACTTTCAGGAAATATTCCCTGAGGCTGCACACCTCACGGTTGTGAAGGGTCTTAGCATTTAATAAGCCTCGACCACCACACTTCCGCGGGATGTACAAGTAGTGATGATTCACCGGTTCTGGCTCACGCGTTTGACAGGTCAAATCCGGGAGAATCAGTCGCCAAATCCCAAATCACCAATCCTAAAAAAAAAAAAAAAAAAAAAAAAAAAAAAAAAAAAAAAGGTTTTGGCATGCTCTGATCACGTTTCTGCAGTCCTTTTTGCGTAGGATGCGTGGTTCTGGAGTTATGCAAATCAATTGCAAATCCATTTATTGTTATCTCATTCATTTCCGGTGTTCCTGACCCTCATCAACGCTCCATTGTTATTATCTATACTTCGAACACCCTTTTGGCGTTCTTATCTATTACTCACTGGTAACCCTCATTATCTTTCATTTCCTATGTCATCAATAAAACACAATCATTCATTTTAATTTTCTAATTAATTTATTACTTTTTTCTACAAAATATGAGTGGAACATCTCATCCACAAAAATATCATTGTACAGTGTGTTCCCTGTAAATATGTTCGTAAAACTATGCATTGAACATCCCTGAAACTTAAATAGCAAATACATTAAGCAATATTCACCACAAACTGAAGTCCAATCATTCTGAATCCTATCAACATTCCAGTCCCATCTCTTACAATTCCTTTTCAAAAACTGAAGATGATATCGCTCAGGTGTTCGTCCATATGAATCAAAATATTGACCGATGCCATTCGCATCGATATGTACAGCTATCCAGTGTGACCCTGGTTTATCATCCGCATCCAAATTGCATATTATATACGTTGGTACATGTGTATACATAGGTAGTCTATTAGCAGCATAAACATTATTTTCTAGACTGACATGAATCTTTTTCATATGCTTTTGTAATTCTAGTGTGTCCATGATATTACTGTTATTAACAAATTATTACAGTACTAATCTATTCAATGGTTGTCATACGAATGTTCAATTATAGTGATTTGTAAATATTAAATATCGCATTCTTTTGGGAATCACAAAACAAGTTCATGCCTGTTGCGATGTGCGATAAATTTGTTGACTCATAGAGTTCAGATAAGAATGGTGCTATATAAGATCGAACAGTTGCAGTCATGCAGTCAGTCTATGGTCGTTTGACCACAGTGGATTGTGTACGTCTACCAATACTACTACGTTTGTGTTACTTACTTCAACGCATCAATGGTCATGGAGGTAAGTGTTTATTCTATTGACAAACTTACTTGTATTTCTGTTGTTGTTTCCTAACGTGTGTGTGTCAGATTAAGTGTAAACAAATTGATATTAACGTGATAACTCTGTTGTTGCAGAGATCATTCAACTTCGCAGACGATAATGAAAATACCTATAAACAGTATTACTACTCGCCACTCTCTCCCCAACACGAAGAAGAGAGTGATGACATCGTCGTTATTAACACAGACGATGGAGGAAAAAGGAAATCGCAACCGATTGATCAATTTTTTGAAGTGACACCAAAAATAAAAAGGAAGAAGCTGCTATCGTCGACTGTGGCACGAGCTGCTAGAGATGGCGTATCATACATCTCTACAAATTCTGACGACGGAGACCAAGCGACGCATCTCATAAAAATTGAAATGTATGATATGAAGAAACTATCCAAGATTCCAATTAGTGATCACTGGAAGCACGCTACCACGAGGATTAAATATTACGTAAAGAATAATAAGGATAGCATCTACGACAACACAAACGGTCTCGTATACAATATTACAAAGACAATAGCAGAAAGTGAAAAAGTTAAAAAATACTTTTTTAACAATGACACTCATTAGTGGATTAGTGAATGTGATTCTGTTTACTTAAAGTACTTCTGTGTACTCATTAGATCCAAGGAGCTGTCGCCTTGTGATGCTGAGAGAAAAACAATAGCAGAAGGAAGAGATGAGTGCGGTATACGTGTACAGAACACTTCATGGAAAAACAAAACTACAAAATTGATTGGAGAAGAAAAAGTGAAGAATATGCAGTACCTAAGAGCTGAATATCCATTTTTCAGTTCAAAATCTAGACGATTGATGAGTTTCGAAAACTGGCCTCTCGTTATGCAGCAGAAGCCTGAAGATCTTGCAGAAGCCGGTTTCTTTTATACTGGCTATGGAGACAGGACCAAGTGTTTCCATTGTGGTGGTGGTTTAAAAGATTGGGAAGATGACGATGATCCTTGGCAGCAGCATGTTCAGTGGTTTAGTCAATGTGCTTATGTAAAGTTTAAACTCGAACAGTGTTTTGTTTAAGATTAAATAGGGGAGGTATATAAAGAAATAAAAAATAATATATTGCATATAATTTGTTTTATTAATTTTATAATGTTACATTTAGTTACACACACACAAAAATGCATTAAGCATTACACATATATCTAAAACACAACACACATTATAATCCTAACTACTATAGTCTACAGTAACATTTCGATTTTTATCTATTTCAATAATATTGTCAAACTCAGCATAAACAATACAGTTAATTGTTTGTATTAGTGAGGATTCAAATCGTACTTCTAATCTTACACTACCATGCTTTATGAGATTCCAATGGGCTGATGAGTTAGCTGATAAATCAGGAGTTAAATCAAATGCTAAAAGACAGTAACCTTTGGCATACTGTTCACGAGAGATTGCATTTCCTTCATTAAGAAAGTGAATACCAGTCCCCGAGAATAGAGTATGATATGCTGATGTAAACATATTATTATTAAAAGATGGTTGCAAAGCTTTGGAAGGTATTTGTTGACCATCAATATATAAGCTGAAAGAGTTAATACCATAGTTTTCAAAGTTAAATGGATTTTTAGTAAGTGAACCATTAAATGCGGAATTATTCACAAAACCAATAATACATCTTTTGGGTACCTGTCCTAAGAATATATTATCAAGAGTTTTCCCTTGAACACCCGATGGAATAGTTAAAACTTTAACTTCAGCACGAGTTATAGGATATTTAGCAGTGGTAGAAGCTAAAACTTTCTGATGTGCGAGTAATACACTTGGATTAATTCGTGCTCTTCGAACAATAAGAGTTGCATCCGTAATGCAAACTTTAAACTTTACATCATTTGATCCAGCAATTAAATTAAAACTCTCTCTTGACCGAACTAATTTTACACTCATTTCAACGCCATTAATTAAAAATTTATCTTGATTGAAAATATCACCATGAAGATGACCAATCATTTCTACTTCCCTGCTTTCATTAACTAATTCCTGTCTTTTAACAAATCCAATGTTTTTACCATCTGTGGAATCCATTTTTCCTGCTGTATCATCATACCAAAGACTACAAGTAAGATGAGATTGTTTAGCAGCAGGTGCATAGTTTAAAAGGGTTTCCATGTATGCTCGATAAGCATAGGTATTATTAGGTGGTGACACAAGTTTTTGGTTTAAATAGATATCGAGTTGACTAAAAAGTGAATGCAACCAATTATTTACAGGTGCTACTGCTGTAGCTGATATCAAGTTTGTTGAATCTTGATTTAATACTTTTGCCTTTATGTGGAGTAATGTATGAGACAAATCTATGTAGTCATCGCCTGTTCCAGGAACTTGAAACTCGATAGGTCCATCATCAGCAAGAGATGAAATTGGTTTATAATGAATCCACAATCCATTTTCAATGCTTGTTTGTGTAGACGGTAATGCAAACAAATCTAATTCTGACTTAACGCACTCACAAGAATGATTATGAAGGAAAGACATACTTAATTTGAAAATATATCTTTGATGTTTTTTGGTTTTCGACCAAGTTTTTTCGTAGCTTTCACTTTCGCTGTTAGTGGTGGAATGAACGAGACCAATCGTTTTCTTTTAGTTATATACCCAGATCCTGTCATGTTAAATCGATCAATTTTGTCATCAGCCTTTCGTTTTAAGTTCGTACTAACTTGCTTTAGACGATTTTTTATTGAGGCTTCCATAGGACGGGCTTGAACCATATCTGATAAAAGTCCTACTCCAGCATTTAATGCCTCCTTACCAACCACTCGAACACCACTTGAAAGTAAAGGTAAAACTGATCTAAATAACCCTCCTAAGAAGCTCCCAATACCATGACCACGTTGGTATGGTGAACCCTTATAAATTACTCCAACTCCTGATCCAGCTTGATGAGAATAATAATTTTCGTATGGACATTTATGATGATCCTGATGAGAATACATTATTATAATTTGTGGAAATGTAGTTTAATACACACGGTTCCAAACTGGAATGGGATTTTTTGTCCTGTGCTCGATCTTATATCTATTTCTAACGTATCGAACTCTCTTCGCATAACAGGTAAGTAGTGAGGTGGAGAGAAAATGTGCATTTTATTCGCACCATAAATGTATTTTGAAGGATCTAATGAAATGACTCTTAATAGCGGAGTCATAACATCACCCACAATCTGAGGATGGATAATATCGCAATATAGAAATAGTTGTGATGGTAACCCTAAGTGTAAATTAGCAGGACACTTCCCAAAATTTCTGTCTAGGAGATTTGTATTTGGTTCATAACCTAGTTGTAAACTTAATTTGGGTGATAATGTTATGGAAGTTATATTTTTATCCAAAACAGAAACAGATACAAATTTTGTTATTTCATCATAACGAAATTTCAAGTTCTCTCTGATACTATTTAATGTTTTTAAAATATGTTCAACGTTATCGTAGTTGGTAGCGGGAATATGTTTTTTGTAGTACACTGTTGATGGTTTATCTTCATTAGGCATTATCATGGTTTTTGTGATGTATACAACATTTTCATGATCTTGAACAGTAAACATGGTGCATGGATATTGAAACTCGACAACTCCAACCGACCATTCACCTTCTAATTTCATAGCTTTTGGTAATTTTGTTGAAAAATTTGTGGTCTTGTTATCAGGAAAGTATTCCATTGAACTATTGCTGAGCAAAGTTAAATAAAAACTTTCTTTATTCATATTTCTTGTAAACTAGAAGCTAAAATCCAACTGTTAAATTTATCTGGATAACCTCTCCACTTCACTAATACTTCTTTTCTGTTACCCGAATAACGAGTGCCAATTATTTTATCTATTTTATATTGTGAGGTGGGGTTGTAAGTGACCTTCTGTAATTCTCTTTCATAAAAAGTACCAACTATTGGTTCATTTTGTAAATCAGTTATTGTATAAACAATCCATGGAGATCTATCAATTATTGAAGATATAATAAATATTTCATCACTCCAATTGGATTCATATCCTTTTTGAAAAACATGTTTATATTTAGTTATTCGAACATAATCACCCACGTTGAAATTTGGTTTAGAATTTTCTAAAGAAAGTTTGTTTGATCCTCTATCATAAAGATTAGTCCAAACTGTCATAATATTGTTGGAACTTACATCACATGGGTACATCTTAATACTCGAGTGAATGCTGTGATTATAAGAGTATATTAAATCTTGTAAAACATCGACATATCTATAAGTATTATTATGAGTGAAATAACGCCACATTTTCATTTTTAGAGTTCTTTGAAATCGTTCAACAATACTAGCCTTAATATCAGGATTGTTAGTGGTATAGTAATTTATCTTTTTGGATTTAAAGTATTTTTGTACATCTTTTGAAATAAATTCTGTACCTTTATCAGATTGTATGTGAGTAGGTGTTGAATTACTTTCAGTAAATATACTTTCAAAACATTCTTTAGTTGTTTCTGAGTTTTTCTTTTTCATTGGTCTTGCAAAAGCATATTTACTAAATACATCAATAACACAAAGTATGTAGTTGAAACCATCATTATATTGAGCATAAGTTCGCATATCACTTAAATCAGCTTGCCACAACTCATTAATGTTTGATAGAATGTACCTATTACGCGGGAATTTTTTCCGAATGGGTTTATGTAGTGTATATGTTTCTTGTGATTGTAACCATTCCTTTACTTGCTTTTTATCCATTTTCTCCTTCATAGCTTTTGATAATTTATCAATACTACCAAAACCAGCGGGGTTAGATGGATCATAATAAATCCTGTTAATTTCTTCTAGTACGGGGTCCATTTTTCCCAATCGATCTTTTTACGTATTTTAGTTATAGATCTTTTATCTCCACTGCTCGGTGTAGAAAACTCTTGAACTTCAATCTCAGAGGTTTTGTTCAGATCTTTTGCTTGAAGTTGGTTAATAAACTCACATCTCTTTGGATTTCCAATATAAGTAAGTGGTACTTTAATATCTTTTAATGCTTTAGCAAATCTATCCCACCCTATCGGATCACTTTTTTTAAGGGTCTAAGTGAATCATTTATTAAATCAACAATATTACTTCCTGGAATTTTTTCATTATCAATTATGACTGTGCCTTCATTGTCCCAACGTATTTTACTTTTACTTATTCCAATTAAGTTTAATAATGACTCACCTTTTTTATTATAAGTTTTTGGAATTAAACTGAGTATTTGTGTTGGTGAATACAGTGGATTTGCTTCACTTTCTATACTTTTAATAGATCCTTTCTCCTCTAACAAAGATTCAGCATCAACTGAACTTTTTAGATCTCTATCTTTATTTTTAAAACCAATTTTAGATCCATTTGAATCTTCATTAGATGTATCAGAATAAATTGGTAATCTGAGTGGTTGACGATCCTCTTCGGTAAAGTGAAGATATCTTTGTAGTGTTTGTAAATATAACATCCACTTCTTTCGGTCTTCCGTCTTACTATTCATAATATTTTGCATTTCAATATCTAGTCGAGACAAATTACTAGTAACCTTATTTTCTTGTTTTAATTTTTCAATCAATCCAGGTTCAATAAGTATCATTTTCTTAGCATTTTCCATGTTAACTGGCTAGTCCACTTACTAATCCACTCAATATTGCACCTAATATTATTGGTAAGAAAGCCCCTCCTTTTTGTATAATAATATTTTTTCTTAGTTTATGTGTACACTTATGCACCAGTTTACGGAGTATATTTTTGTGTTTATTCAATTTTTGTTTATCTTGATCTTTGAGAGGTATCTTTCCTTGTAAAACGTTATGAATACATTCACAAATACAATTTATTTCTTCTTCATCACACGTTTTAAGTAACGCTCTTTGATATTTTGGTTTAAGCGTATGCAAAGCGTTTAGCAAATGTTTATGCGTGGTGAGTCGACGATGCATCATTTAGAAATGATTTGAATTGTTTGATTCTTGGTGTATTTAAACTCTTTCGTGGGGACGTAGACTGTGCAGTAACCATTAAATGGGAATACATTTGTCTTGATACGACAAAAATCATTTGTATTCTGTTTTAAATCTATCATTAAATATCCATGCGCTTCGAAAGTTGCATCCCTGTAGGCGTCTTCAATGAATTTTGGGTTATCTGGTGACACTTGACGTGCTAAATATCTTATTTGAGTTTTATCTCGAGGGTTTTTAAAATAAATTATATAACTTGAGTTTAAAGAAATGTCTCTTTGACCTTTACCTTGATGAAATAAATTTTGTGTTAAATAAAATACACTAAGATTCCTGTGATGACTACCTTTTGTAAATATATCCACAATTCTTCCATCAGACTCTCTCATTAGATCATCAATAATAATAAGGTGTGGGTTTTCACCATCAAACATATTAAGATTTGGAATTCCTTGATGATAGTTAACATTTGGTAAATTATATAAAGGCTGCATTTCATCAAAGCACCATGTGATCTGATTAAAATCACAATTACATATTTCTTTAACTGATTTTATGAAATTTGTTACAAAATTTGACTTCCCACATCCACTTGGTCCTGCCACAATAGCAGTAAACGGATGGATAAAGTGATACATTTCACACGTCTAGAGTTTTAAAGGGATGAAATAAAAATGAAAATGTCGGTGTAAAATTACTATATATTGACAAAATTATATACCTAAAACATATAATTTGCGAAAAACAGAATGTTTTGTATACTATTTCTAATACATTTAGTACTTATCAGAAATAAAAACTACAATTATTTTTTGCACTATTTACAATCAAACAATAAATTTTAAATGAACTATTATATAATATTATAGTAATATCATAATTTTGCAATCAAAACAAATTTTGTATATACACACAGAAATAAAAGTATTACACTTAACGTAATTTATAATGTCCCCAAGCCAATGTATCAATGTTGTTGTCCATAATACATCGTTTGGTATCATTATATGACAAAGATGTTTTATTTATTTTTTGTGTAAAAATAGTGTGTTTGATTGACTTAAATCGAAGCATACTACAATATAATACATTTTTATTAAACAAACACGATTTGTAATTTTCCATATTCATTTTTTTGGTAACACTTTTGTTAACTCCTTTTGCTTTTGCTATAAATTTATCTTCTATTTCTAAGGCATACATTTTTGATCGCAACCCTACAAATTCCTTCAATACTTTACCATTATTCTCATCTTTAAAAAAACCTAACTTTTTTTTATTTATTTTTGGATATCCGTAAATATTATTTTCCGGGTAATCTGATGTATCGAAATAGTGAAGTAGATCTGGTTTTATATCCTCATAAAAATTATCTGTAAAAATTTGATATATCAAACTATCGGTATCGGTGTACAATAACTTAATTTTATTATGAAACTTTTTAATCATGTAGTTATAATGAAATTCATACATAAGGGTCTTAGATATATCTAAAATACAAAATCCTAAATAAATCGGTTTATCATAAATTAACTTTGTTTTCCGTAATTGTATTGCGACTAAATGTTCTGAAAATATTGATAAACTATGGAATTCTGGTTTTGCAATCCAATCCTGAGCACCTAAAACTTTACCACGATTATCCCAGTGAGTTAGTAGTTTAACGTTTACTCTTTTTTCAATATTTTCCATAGTCTTACCGAAGACAGAATTATTCATTAATTTAAAAAAGTCTTTTTCAAAGTTTGATGTAGCTAACGTTCTCAAACTAGTATTTAAGTCTATGTATTTCTTTAACCAAGAACTCTGTTTAAATTTTAAAATTCTATGTACTTTCATTAATTTAATCCCCATTTCAACGCATTGTTTTAAATTCCTGTAATGAATGATGTATTTATTTTTATTATTTAAATTAGGAACTAATTTAGATTCTTTAGTATTACCCACACATATGTTTTCAGGACATAACGGAAAGTCAGAATGCAAATCATGAAGTTCATCAGGATATTCCAAATCAACTTCTAAAACATAACCGAAATCAGAGTTATCCGAAACATTATAATCTGTATTAGAATCTACCCATTCAAAACCACCAACAGGAAGAGATTGAGACATTGCCCAACCATATAAATTATTCGCATCAAAATATGTGAGATATGAATTAGGTTTTTCGCTATCATAATCTTCCATGAATTTATTATTTGCTCTAGCAAAACGATTGCTACACTGAGATATACCCCCTCTAATACCAGCTTTAAAAAAAGCAACTTTGTCATAGTCTGTTAATAATTCTAATTCTATTTTTGTAAATTTTAACATTGCATCCCAACTTAAACCTGGGGCAGTATAGTAATGAGCAGGATCTAGTCCATAAGTTTTTATACAAAGCTTTCTAAAGTTTTCGAATACATCAGTCAAAAGTAAAACATCAGTTTTTAAATATAAATTGGAATAATCAGACATACTACTACACTTAAAATGTTGCCAAATATCTTTTGCGTGATTATAATCATCATTTGAAATATTTGAATCTGTGAGTGAACTATAAAATTGGTGTTGATCAGGAAGTGATGGATGTTTCAAGCAATCACTATTACACATAAATTCATAAGGATAAATACCTTTCCGTCTTAAACGTGAAAAATCTTCATTATTAGGATAGTTCCTTTTTAATTCTGTAAACTGATCATCATTAAGATTTTTAGCTAGTTGATCTAAACTACACGATAAAAATTTCAGTGAATCTACGAATCTTAAACTTACTGGTTGATTATTTATTGTTAACTGTTTTGAAAATGATATGTATCGTTCTTTGTTTTGTGGAATAACTTCAACTTTGTTATCATCGAGGTTTAATGCATGGACAATGAAATGAGCATCGTAGTGACTGAGGTTATGTAAAAATATTGGGATATGACGAGGGGTTCTGTACTTAGAACTACACACTTGATGTGCAACACCCCTAAAACTACCAGTGTGCCAATCAAAATCGTAAAAAAGATCTTCATTTAACTCAGTTTCACAAATATGACATATGTTTGAATTTGAAATTTTAATTTTCTCTTCATCTGATAATGGAACGGGACATTTTTGGAAACTATTTTTTTTAACTATTGCTTTCACATCTTCACAAAGGCGATTCATAAACACTTGTGCACAGTTTGACCCACTATATGTCTCATATTTTGATAATCTGTTATCATATGAACATTTAATGTAATATCCAAAACTATACACTTCATGTTTTTGAATATTAATTGTACTAGGCTTGGATGGATCGTTACTACATGATTCTATCGGATTCAAAAATGCCTCAAAGTCTGCATAAATCACAAACGGCATTTCCAACTTTTTCGCGAATTTATCAAATTTTAATTTATTATTTGAGGTTGCTTTACCAAATGTCCGTCTCCTGGTGCTAAGCTACGTCCCTACCAATTTCCATCCAAATCGATGTAGCCATTCTTGAGCTATAAATAGTGTAACTAACACGACTTTCTTTTATATATATAGAAGATTACGTTTGAACACTAATTCATGACAAATAGTGAGTAAGTTAATAGACGAAAACAATTGATGACGTTACTATTTTACTGTATTGTGAGAATAAATTAAATATACAATGAGAATTTAGAGGTATAAATACCTTCTTACTACAGACACAGAAATATCGGGTGTAAACTGAACGCTTCGAATAACGTCAACAGGTGATTTTTTATGGCATAAGCCGGTAAACGAGCAGACGGATCACCTGATGGTAAGCAATCGGCGTCGCCCATAGACACCTGGAACACCAGAGGCGTTACAAGTGCATTACCGGCCTTTTGGAAATTGGGCATTTGAGGATTGTGGAGGATTCGGGAGTTGGAGAGAGGTAATTGGGGGGTGATGGTCAAGAACAAGTTTTATTTTCATAAAAGTAAGGAATTAAATGTTTATTTTAAGTAATAATAGTTGTTATCAACTGCTCAAGGCTGATCTTGCATAAATAACACGTAAAAGTGGTTTTTTATGTGTATATTTGATGGGCCGACGTTTGACCTCTATCTCGTCTAGTGGTAAGCGCTGATGCGGTCTACGATGGAGCACGTCATATACAATGTAACACCCACTTTTCACAATTTATAAGTACCATGTAATAGGGGATGAGCCTATGTCTATACCAGTCCAGACTCCCTATTAGTACAAGTAATTTAAAAAAAAATCCTCCAATAATCTACTACATAAAAATAAGTCGGGTTTTCCTTCCTGACGCTATAACTCCAGAACTCACGAACCGATTTCCACGGTTTTGCATTCGTTGGAAAGGTCTCGGGCTCCGGGAAAAAAAATTATCTTCAACTTTTAATCACCAAACGAAATGGCACGTAAAACGAAGCCATCTGGTGGCGAAACGGAGTTCGCTTGTACCTTATAAAACCCAGATTTTTTAATTACTAAAAAAAATATATGTTTTTAAATTGCAACTGACAAATGACAGTTGCATTACACGTCAAATCACATTAAAATGAACAAAAAAAAAACAAATTTATAATACTACAAAAAAAAACAATTTGACTAATAAAAAAAGTAAAATAAATAAAAGTAGCGATTTACAAGTGTAAAACTATAAGCTTAGAATGTCTACCAACGACCTTTTGTAATCAATTTTAAATAGTAATTTTCTAAAATGACTATTACGTAACACACGGCGACGCATAGAGCTCACAATATGTAAATTACCGTAGCATTGTTAACGATACTAATTCACGCTGACTTCTTTGACATTAGGACGTTTACACACGACACGGCTTGATTTAAAGTAAGAGCGACGCTTCGCTGCGAATGGTTCGACCGATGTGATACTACGGCCGAGCAAAAAATCGACGTGAAACAACCGAAGCGTTGTGTTTTGTCGAGTAAGTCAGGTTACCGGAGGCCTAATTATCCCCTTTCCTAATCTCTCCGGATTGGAGATCAAATTCCCTATCCCCAAAAGAAAGACTGTAAAGCAATTGTAACGCCTCTGGTATTTCGGGTGTCCACTATCCATGGGCGACGCGCATTGCTTACCATCAGGTGATTCGTATCGTATGCTCATTTTCCGGTGTATCACAAAAAAACACGAGCATTCATGAAAAGACTATTGATGAAGCGAAAGAGGTATCTAAGAATCGTAGCAATTGGCGTTCTATAGCCTCTGCCTACCCCCATGGGAGACAGGCAGTTCTTTACACGCATACATACATAACCGTGACATAAAACATAAATGTGGGAGATCAATACTTCGGTACTTGCCGAAGTACCGAAGTATGGTAAGTGTAATCCATGCACAATAGACTTGTGCTTGGTAGAAAGCAAACAATTGTTTCGACCGTTTCACTCGAGAGAATACGAACTTCCTACTGGCCAGTTACGTCTTCGAATCTATATACTGTGAGGCAAAGTTGAGTGGCATTGCAGTGGCACAGCAGAATTACACCAAGAAGCTCCAGGTGATCAGTTATTGGAACGAAATCTTTCCAGAAAGTAGAAACCAATGGGAATTGACTCCGTTTGGCGGAGATTAGACACGCCAATGTTTTAGTGGCATCAAACGTTACTAAACTCCACAAGATATGCCAAAATTCTATCTCTAGTCATTAAAATTTCTTAGCGTACGGCACGTCGCGATCCGCGCGCGCCTCAAAGAGCCATGAGACCACCACGGATGGGGTCCAATAGGGCTGATGCCGATACGGAGCCGCCGAGGACTTAACGGGTTGCCGGGGCTCCGGCTCGAAGGGCAGGAGTAGGAACGGGGTGGTTTTTAGTCAGTAATAGTCTGACACTCCCTCCCGCCTCACCCAGGCGGGAGTAGTCATTCGATGATTTCCCCCCCTTAATAAAAAGGGATCATTAAAATGTGATGTAAAAAAAGAGTAGGTAACCAGCCTTATTTCACTCATACCTCTCAACGGAACATCGGCTTATAATAAAAAAAAGCCATTTAAATAAGAATTGAAAGAAAACAATGAGAGAATCATCATTTAAAATAATGGTTTACATTTTTTACATTAAGCTATGAATAGAATCATTCATTATAATCATATTACTTACGTACGAACATAAAATGTAAACAATAACAGTATAATGTCCCTACGTATATACAAAACTAACTTCTGCTAGCCTGTGGACAGCCAGCACGGATAACTCGCCGCCCGACCAGGGGGCTTACTTTTGAATCCAATTCCAATTGATCGACATTGGTATTGTGAAATTTCGTATTCTCGAGTTGCAACACTAGCGCCCACCGCATCCGTATTGCGTGGATATTGAATGAACTAAATGGTATTGAGTTTGGCTTTATATTCCGTACCCTGAATGCTACTTTAATAGCTACGATAGGGGTTGTACAGTTTCGACATTGAATAATTATTGAGATTTTATTGGATTGAATTGCATTGACATTGAGATTGGTTTCAAGAGTAAGCACCCAGAACCAGACCCGAGCGTACGCAGCGTCGCATTTCGCGCGCGCTTCAAGGAGCCATCAGACCACCACAGATGGGGCCCAATAGGGCTGATGCCGATACGGAGCTGCGGATGACTTAACAACGGGTAACCGGGGCTCCAGCTCGAAGTGTAGGAGTAGGAACAGGGTGGTTTTTAGTCAGTAAAGAGTCTTGACTTGTATGTATGTACGTAATTATCTCGCGATAGGCTACACCGATTTTAATGCTGTTTTCTGAAGTGATTGTGACACTTAAGAAAAGGTTTTAGTATATTAATTCATACAGTAGACTTCCAAAAAGAGAGGTTTGATATCGTTCTTTTAAACGCAGTCTATAAAAGAATTACTCGCGGACGAAGTCACAGTATTTATCATCTATGTCAAAACTAAACATGGACTTTGTACGTTAGCATATTTGTCGAATTTGTTACAATGTTACTTGCAATGAAAAAATGTGCAAAATATTATGTATTTTACACATGAATTGAAGTTTAGTGATTACTCAAGGTAAGTAAATTGAATAGAATATTTGTACGAAGCAGGAAAAACAGTCGTTTGTATCGACACAAGCTATTTATAAAGCGAAACAAGACGCACATAGTTTAGGTGAAGGCTGCCCTTAAAGAATGTCCCTAAGAAGTGCCTAAATGAAATATGTATTAAAGACATTGTAAAACAGACTTTTTTTAAAAGAGTAACTACTTCTCCGGCCTTGGGTTAAGCGAGATGACATGTGACGTGAAACTCTTACTGACTAAAAACCACCCCGCTCCTACTCTTGCTCTTCGAGCCGGAGCCCCGGCAACCCGTTAGGCCTTCCGTAGTTACGTATGGGGTGTCAGCATTACTAGGCCCATCTGTGGTGGTCTGATGGGTCTTTGAGGCGGGTCTGGTTCTGGTCAGGCGGCGAGCTACCCTTGGTCGCCATCCGCAGACCCGGTAGCCGGAGATTATCGCATGATCTCCGACGCCTGAGTGTCTGCCGGGAAGGCTGAGGTTTGAGGAGGTTCGTTTCCTCACACGTCCTGAAATCAGAGAGCGCTGCTGCGCAGTCTTTGTCGTAAAGTGTATCCACAACTGGCGAATGTACCGCTCGGGAACCGTAATACTTTGGTGCTCATCTCATACAAGGTCCGTATCACTACATAGTATAAAACAAAGTCGCTATCCGCGTCTATCAGTCCCTATGTATGCTTAGACCCTTAAAACTACGCAACGGATTTTGATGCGGTTTTTTAAATAGATAGAGTGATTCTTAAGGAAGGTTTGTATGTATTATACATGCATATTGCACCCGTGCGAAGCCGGGGCGGGTCGCTAGTAAATAATAATTTTAAATGAACGCTCGTACCTCTCGGGCCTCGTATTTGCGGAGCAGTCGTCAGATGTGGACGCACCCTACTACAGAGCTACAATCTGTGCCATTTATAACGCAAGATTGCATGTCTGGTGACAATTTGAAGATCACCATGCGACTATATACAGTCCTGATTATGCTACATAGTCACATGTGTATTATGTTAACTAAACATGAAAGATTGGCGGAAAATGTCCAAATAATGTTGTAATAATTGTCAGTGACCCAGAGAAGATTCCCAAGCCAACTGTTATACGGTATTCATTTTTTCGGATTACATACGTAACAGTTTGACAAGGAACTCGACTAGTTCTAAGCCATGCTAGAGGTTCATATTCATGGGGGAAAAAGGGATTCTATGTAGCCAGAGCGGTCGGCTGTAGACAACCTATGGTTACTGTCTCTGCACTGAATCAATCTTTTCTTACCTGTGCAGCTGTAGCCAAATGCCATTTAGCGCTTGTCTACATGTAGAATAAAATAAACATAACATAACATCACGCCTTTTATCCCCGAAGGGGTAGGCAGAGGACTGCCTCGTTGGCAGAGTGGTCGCAAGTGCGACTGCCGGGCAAGGGGTCTCGGGTTCGATTCCCGTTCGGTATATGGCAATAAGCTCACCTCCTATTACATGGGACTCATTCATAACATAAATAGTGAAAAGTGGGTGTTACATTGTACAGTGGCATAATGTACACCTCTGCCTACATGTAGAATTTTTTTTTTTTTTTTTTAAGGGGGGAAAATCATCGAATGACTGCTCCCGCCTGGGTGAGGCGGAAGGGAGTGTCAGACTCTTACTGACTAAAAACCACCCCGTTCCTTCTCCTGCACGTCGAGCCGGAGCCCCGGTTACCCGTTAGGTTCTCCGCGACTCCGCATCGGCATCGGCCCTATTGGGCCCCATCTGTGGTGGTCTGATGGCTCTTTGAGGCGCGCGCGGATCGCGACGCGCTGTACGCTCGGGTCTGTTTCTGGTCGGACGGGGAGCCACCCATGCTCGCCGTCCGCAGGCCCGCGCTTACGGCGGCCGGAGATCGTCTCGCGATCCCCGACGCCCGGTGTGTCCTTCGCGATGGCTGGGTTGCGAGGAGGCAGCGCTTCGCTGCCTCACGCGTCCCGCCTCCTCCTTAGCTAGCATGACTGCTTCGCAAAAGGAGGAGACGGCATCCCAATCCCTCTCGCTCCGCATCATGGCCTGCACTAGGCCCGGACGCGAGAGGTCGCCATCGCCGATCACTTCCCTGAGGGCACGGCGGTGCTCAGCCCACGCAGGGCATTCTCCCACTGTGTGTTCCACCGTGTCCTCAGGGCGGTCCTCGCAGTGATGACACCGCCTACATGTAGAATAGAAAACCAAAATATATGGAATTGACGTAAGTTTTGACACTTGTCAGTGTCATCCCCATACATTTAGTTTTCTACTCTCTCTTTATACAAGCGTTAAAGTGGCGTTTGGCTAAAGGCACTGTATACTAAAAACTGCTGACTTTCGTCTACACTTCACATGTGTTCTTTGACCTTTAACCACGTCCTTTAGTACTATTTATTACGATTTATTAATGTTGTTATCAATGCTCATTCATACTAAACAAAACCACGTGTCGGGGCAAAGGTCGGAAGCGGACAACCAGTTTTAACATAAAGTGTGGCTTAGTTGAACTTTATACGGCGAGTCTTCTTCTATCTATACATGTAATAAAACTAGAAGTGTATAATGTGTATATTCTGTACATCCTTACTTCCTTACTAATATTATAAATTGGAAAGTGAGTTTGTTTGTTTGTTTGTTCCGCTTTCACGTCGTAACTACTAAACCGATTGATTTGAATTTTTGCAGACGTAAAGTTAGAAGTCTGGATTAAGTAGTAGGGTACTTTTATCCCGGAAAAATTTGATATTCCCGTGGGAAAACAAAAGTATTGGTATAGATGGCGCTGTGTGTATTAGAGTAGTGATGATTCACCGGTTCTGGCTCACGCGTTTGACAGGTCAAATCCGGGAGAATCAGTCGCACCAAACCTAAAAAAAAAAAAAAAAAAAAAAAAAAAAAAAAAAGGTTTTGGCATGCTCTGATCACGTTTCTGCAGTCCTTTTTTGCGTAGGATGCGTGGTTCTGGAGTTATGCAAATCAATTGCAAATCCATTTATTGTTATCTCATTCATTTCCGGTGCTCCTGACCCTCATCAACGCTCCATTGTTATTATCTATACTTCGAACACCCTTTTGGCGTTCTTATCTATTACTCACTGGTAACCCTCATTATCTTTCATTTCCTATGTCATCAATAAAACACAATCATTCATTTTAATTTTCTAATTAATTTATTACTTTTTTCTACAAAATATGAGTGGAACATCTCATCCACAAAAATATCATTGTACAGTGTGTTCCCTGTAAATATGTTCGTAAAACTATGCATTGAACATCCCTGAAACTTAAATAGCAAATACATTAAGCAATATTCACCACAAACTGAAGTCCAATCATTCTGAATCCTATCAACATTCCAGTCCCATCTCTTACAATTCCTTTTCAAAAACTGAAGATGATATCGCTCAGGTGTTCGTCCATATGAATCAAAATATTGACCGATGCCATTCGCATCGATATGTACAGCTATCCAGTGTGACCCTGGTTTATCATCCGCATCCAAATTGCATATTATATACGTTGGTACATGTGTATACATAGGTAGTCTATTAGCAGCATAAACATTATTTTCTAGACTGACATGAATCTTTTTCATATGCTTTTGTAATTCTAGTGTGTCCATGATATTACTGTTATTAACAAATTATTACAGTACTAATCTATTCAATGGTTGTCATACGAATGTTCAATTATAGTGATTTGTAAATATTAAATATCGCATTCTTTTGGGAATCACAAAACAAGTTCATGCCTGTTGCGATGTGCGATAAATTTGTTGACTCATAGAGTTCAGATAAGAATGGTGCTATATAAGATCGAACAGTTGCAGTCATGCAGTCAGTCTATGGTCGTTTGACCACAGTGGATTGTGTACGTCTACCAATACTACTACGTTTGTGTTACTTACTTCAACGCATCAATGGTCATGGAGGTAAGTGTTTATTCTATTGACAAACTTACTTGTATTTCTGTTGTTGTTTCCTAACGTGTGTGTGTCAGATTAAGTGTAAACAAATTGATATTAACGTGATAACTCTGTTGTTGCAGAGATCATTCAACTTCGCAGACGATAATGAAAATACCTATAAACAGTATTACTACTCGCCACTCTCTCCCCAACACGAAGAAGAGAGTGATGACATCGTCGTTATTAACACAGACGATGGAGGAAAAAGGAAATCGCAACCGATTGATCAATTTTTTGAAGTGACACCAAAAATAAAAAGGAAGAAGCTGCTATCGTCGACTGTGGCACGAGCTGCTAGAGATGGCGTATCATACATCTCTACAAATTCTGACGACGGAGACCAAGCGACGCATCTCATAAAAATTGAAATGTATGATATGAAGAAACTATCCAAGATTCCAATTAGTGATCACTGGAAGCACGCTACCACGAGGATTAAATATTACGTAAAGAATAATAAGGATAGCATCTACGACAACACAAACGGTCTCGTATACAATATTACAAAGACAATAGCAGAAAGTGAAAAAGTTAAAAAATACTTTTTTAACAATGACACTCATTAGTGGATTAGTGAATGTGATTCTGTTTACTTAAAGTACTTCTGTGTACTCATTAGATCCAAGGAGCTGTCGCCTTGTGATGCTGAGAGAAAAACAATAGCAGAAGGAAGAGATGAGTGCGGTATACGTGTACAGAACACTTCATGGAAAAACAAAACTACAAAATTGATTGGAGAAGAAAAAGTGAAGAATATGCAGTACCTAAGAGCTGAATATCCATTTTTCAGTTCAAAATCTAGACGATTGATGAGTTTCGAAAACTGGCCTCTCGTTATGCAGCAGAAGCCTGAAGATCTTGCAGAAGCCGGTTTCTTTTATACTGGCTATGGAGACAGGACCAAGTGTTTCCATTGTGGTGGTGGTTTAAAAGATTGGGAAGATGACGATGATCCTTGGCAGCAGCATGTTCAGTGGTTTAGTCAATGTGCTTATGTAAAGTTTAAACTCGAACAGTGTTTTGTTTAAGATTAAATAGGGGAGGTATATAAAGAAATAAAAAATAATATATTGCATATAATTTGTTTTATTAATTTTATAATGTTACATTTAGTTACACACACACAAAAATGCATTAAGCATTACACATATATCTAAAACACAACACACATTATAATCCTAACTACTATAGTCTACAGTAACATTTCGATTTTTATCTATTTCAATAATATTGTCAAACTCAGCATAAACAATACAGTTAATTGTTTGTATTAGTGAGGATTCAAATCGTACTTCTAATCTTACACTACCATGCTTTATGAGATTCCAATGGGCTGATGAGTTAGCTGATAAATCAGGAGTTAAATCAAATGCTAAAAGACAGTAACCTTTGGCATACTGTTCACGAGAGATTGCATTTCCTTCATTAAGAAAGTGAATACCAGTCCCCGAGAATAGAGTATGATATGCTGATGTAAACATATTATTATTAAAAGATGGTTGCAAAGCTTTGGAAGGTATTTGTTGACCATCAATATATAAGCTGAAAGAGTTAATACCATAGTTTTCAAAGTTAAATGGATTTTTAGTAAGTGAACCATTAAATGCGGAATTATTCACAAAACCAATAATACATCTTTTGGGTACCTGTCCTAAGAATATATTATCAAGAGTTTTCCCTTGAACACCCGATGGAATAGTTAAAACTTTAACTTCAGCACGAGTTATAGGATATTTAGCAGTGGTAGAAGCTAAAACTTTCTGATGTGCGAGTAATACACTTGGATTAATTCGTGCTCTTCGAACAATAAGAGTTGCATCCGTAATGCAAACTTTAAACTTTACATCATTTGATCCAGCAATTAAATTAAAACTCTCTCTTGACCGAACTAATTTTACACTCATTTCAACGCCATTAATTAAAAATTTATCTTGATTGAAAATATCACCATGAACATGACCAATCATTTCTACTTCCCTGCTTTCATTAACTAATTCCTGTCTTTTAACAAATCCAATGTTTTTACCATCTGTGGAATCCATTTTTCCTGCTGTATCATCATACCAAAGACTACAAGTAAGATGAGATTGTTTAGCAGCAGGTGCATAGTTTAAAAGGGTTTCCATGTATGCTCGATAAGCATAGGTATTATTAGGTGGTGACACAAGTTTTTGGTTTAAATAGATATCGAGTTGACTAAAAAGTGAATGCAACCAATTATTTACAGGTGCTACTGCTGTAGCTGATATCAAGTTTGTTGAATCTTGATTTAATACTTTTGCCTTTATGTGGAGTAATGTATGAGACAAATCTATGTAGTCATCGCCTGTTCCAGGAACTTGAAACTCGATAGGTCCATCATCAGCAAGAGATGAAATTGGTTTATAATGAATCCACAATCCATTTTCAATGCTTGTTTGTGTAGACGGTAATGCAAACAAATCTAATTCTGACTTAACGCACTCACAAGAATGATTATGAAGGAAAGACATACTTAATTTGAAAATATATCTTTGATGTTTTTTGGTTTTCGACCAAGTTTTTTCGTAGCTTTCACTTTCGCTGTTAGTGGTGGAATGAACGAGACCAATCGTTTTCTTTTAGTTATATACCCAGATCCTGTCATGTTAAATCGATCAATTTTGTCATCAGCCTTTCGTTTTAAGTTCGTACTAACTTGCTTTAGACGATTTTTTATTGAGGCTTCCATAGGACGGGCTTGAACCATATCTGATAAAAGTCCTACTCCAGCATTTAATGCCTCCTTACCAACCACTCGAACACCACTTGAAAGTAAAGGTAAAACTGATCTAAATAACCCTCCTAAGAAGCTCCCAATACCATGACCACGTTGGTATGGTGAACCCTTATAAATTACTCCAACTCCTGATCCAGCTTGATGAGAATAATAATTTTCGTATGGACATTTATGATGATCCTGATGAGAATACATTATTATAATTTGTGGAAATGTAGTTTAATACACACGGTTCCAAACTGGAATGGGATTTTTTGTCCTGTGCTCGATCTTATATCTATTTCTAACGTATCGAACTCTCTTCGCATAACAGGTAAGTAGTGAGGTGGAGAGAAAATGTGCATTTTATTCGCACCATAAATGTATTTTGAAGGATCTAATGAAATGACTCTTAATAGCGGAGTCATAACATCACCCACAATCTGAGGATCGATAATATCGCAATATAGAAATAGTTGTGATGGTAACCCTAAGTGTAAATTAGCAGGACACTTCCCAAAATTTCTGTCTAGGAGATTTGTATTTGGTTCATAACCTAGTTGTAAACTTAATTTGGGTGATAATGTTATGGAAGTTATATTTTTATCCAAAACAGAAACAGATACAAATTTTGTTATTTCATCATAACGAAATTTCAAGTTCTCTCTGATACTATTTAATGTTTTTAAAATATGTTCAACGTTATCGTAGTTGGTAGCGGGAATATGTTTTTTGTAGTACACTGTTGATGGTTTATCTTCATTAGGCATTATCATGGTTTTTGTGATGTATACAACATTTTCATGATCTTGAACAGTAAACATGGTGCATGGATATTGAAACTCGACAACTCCAACCGACCATTCACCTTCTAATTTCATAGCTTTTGGTAATTTTGTTGAAAAATTTGTGGTCTTGTTATCAGGAAAGTATTCCATTGAACTATTGCTGAGCAAAGTTAAATAAAAACTTTCTTTATTCATATTTCTTGTAAACTAGAAGCTAAAATCCAACTGTTAAATTTATCTGGATAACCTCTCCACTTCACTAATACTTCTTTTCTGTTACCCGAATAACGAGTGCCAATTATTTTATCTATTTTATATTGTGAGGTGGGGTTGTAAGTGACCTTCTGTAATTCTCTTTCATAAAAAGTACCAACTATTGGTTCATTTTGTAAATCAGTTATTGTATAAACAATCCATGGAGATCTATCAATTATTGAAGATATAATAAATATTTCATCACTCCAATTGGATTCATATCCTTTTTGAAAAACATGTTTATATTTAGTTATTCGAACATAATCACCCACGTTGAAATTTGGTTTAGAATTTTCTAAAGAAAGTTTGTTTGATCCTCTATCATAAAGATTAGTCCAAATTGTCATAATATTGTTGGAACTTACATCACATGGGCACATCTTAATACTCGAGTGAATGCTGTGATTATAAGAGTATATTAAATCTTGTAAAACATCGACATATCTATAAGTATTATTATGAGTGAAATAACGCCACATTTTCATTTTTAGAGTTCTTTGAAATCGTTCAACAATACTAGCCTTAATATCAGGATTGTTAGTGGTATAGTAATTTATCTTTTTGGATTTAAAGTATTTTTGTACATCTTTTGAAATAAATTCTGTACCTTTATCAGATTGTATGTGAGTAGGTGTTGAATTACTTTCAGTAAATATACTTTCAAAACATTCTTTAGTTGTTTCTGAGTTTTTCTTTTTCATTGGTCTTGCAAAAGCATATTTACTAAATACATCAATAACACAAAGTATGTAGTTGAAACCATCATTATATTGAGCATAAGTTCGCATATCACTTAAATCAGCTTGCCACAACTCATTAATGTTTGATAGAATGTACCTATTACGCGGGAATTTTTTCCGAATGGGTTTATGTAGTGTATATGTTTCTTGTGATTGTAACCATTCCTTTACTTGCTTTTTATCCATTTTCTCCTTCATAGCTTTTGATAATTTATCAATACTACCAAAACCAGCGGGGTTAGATGGATCATAATAAATCCTGTTAATTTCTTCTAGTACGGGGTCCATTTTTCCCAATCGATCTTTTTACGTATTTTAGTTATAGATCTTTTATCTCCACTGCTCGGTGTAGAAAACTCTTGAACTTCAATCTCAGAGGTTTTGTTCAGATCTTTTGCTTGAAGTTGGTTAATAAACTCACATCTCTTTGGATTTCCAATATAAGTAAGTGGTACTTTAATATCTTTTAATGCTTTAGCAAATCTATCCCACCCTATCGGATCACTTTTTTTAAGGGTCTAAGTGAATCATTTATTAAATCAACAATATTACTTCCTGGAATTTTTTCATTATCAATTATGACTGTGCCTTCATTGTCCCAACGTATTTTACTTTTACTTATTCCAATTAAGTTTAATAATGACTCACCTTTTTTATTATAAGTTTTTGGAATTAAACTGAGTATTTGTGTTGGTGAATACAGTGGATTTGCTTCACTTTCTATACTTTTAATAGATCCTTTCTCCTCTAACAAAGATTCAGCATCAACTGAACTTTTTAGATCTCTATCTTTATTTTTAAAACCAATTTTAGATCCATTTGAATCTTCATTAGATGTATCAGAATAAATTGGTAATCTGAGTGGTTGACGATCCTCTTCGGTAAAGTGAAGATATCTTTGTAGTGTTTGTAAATATAACATCCACTTCTTTCGGTCTTCCGTCTTACTATTCATAATATTTTGCATTTCAATATCTAGTCGAGACAAATTACTAGTAACCTTATTTTCTTGTTTTAATTTTTCAATCAATCCAGGTTCAATAAGTATCATTTTCTTAGCATTTTCCATGTTAACTGGCTAGTCCACTTACTAATCCACTCAATATTGCACCTAATATTATTGGTAAGAAAGCCCCTCCTTTTTGTATAATAATATTTTTTCTTAGTTTATGTGTACACTTATGCACCAGTTTACGGAGTATATTTTTGTGTTTATTCAATTTTTGTTTATCTTGATCTTTGAGAGGTACCTTTCCTTGTAAAACGTTATGAATACATTCACAAATACAATTTATTTCTTCTTCATCACACGTTTTAAGTAACGCTCTTTGATATTTTGGTTTAAGCGTATGCAAAGCGTTTAGCAAATGTTTATGCGTGGTGAGTCGACGATGCATCATTTAGAAATGATTTGAATTGTTTGATTCTTGGTGTATTTAAACTCTTTCGTGGGGACGTAGACTGTGCAGTAACCATTAAATGGGAATACATTTGTCTTGATACGACAAAAATCATTTGTATTCTGTTTTAAATCTATCATTAAATATCCATGCGCTTCGAAAGTTGCATCCCTGTAGGCGTCTTCAATGAATTTTGGGTTATCTGGTGACACTTGACGTGCTAAATATCTTATTTGAGTTTTATCTCGAGGGTTTTTAAAATAAATTATATAACTTGAGTTTAAAGAAATGTCTCTTTGACCTTTACCTTGATGAAATAAATTTTGTGTTAAATAAAATACACTAAGATTCCTGTGATGACTACCTTTTGTAAATATATCCACAATTCTTCCATCAGACTCTCTCATTAGATCATCAATAATAATAAGGTGTGGGTTTTCACCATCAAACATATTAAGATTTGGAATTCCTTGATGATAGTTAACATTTGGTAAATTATATAAAGGCTGCATTTCATCAAAGCACCATGTGATCTGATTAAAATCACAATTACATATTTCTTTAACTGATTTTATGAAATTTGTTACAAAATTTGACTTCCCACATCCACTTGGTCCTGCCACAATAGCAGTAAACGGATGGATAAAGTGATACATTTCACACGTCTAGAGTTTTAAAGGGATGAAATAAAAATGAAAATGTCGGTGTAAAATTACTATATATTGACAAAATTATATACCTAAAACATATAATTTGCGAAAAACAGAATGTTTTGTATACTATTTCTAATACATTTAGTACTTATCAGAAATAAAAACTACAATTATTTTTTGCACTATTTACAATCAAACAATAAATTTTAAATGAACTATTATATAATATTATAGTAATATCATAATTTTGCAATCAAAACAAATTTTGTATATACACACAGAAATAAAAGTATTACACTTAACGTAATTTATAATGTCCCCAAGCCAATGTATCAATGTTGTTGTCCATAATACATCGTTTGGTATCATTATATGACAAAGATGTTTTATTTATTTTTTGTGTAAAAATAGTGTGTTTGATTGACTTAAATCGAAGCATACTACAATATAATACATTTTTATTAAACAAACACGATTTGTAATTTTCCATATTCATTTTTTTGGTAACACTTTTGTTAACTCCTTTTGCTTTTGCTATAAATTTATCTTCTATTTCTAAGGCATACATTTTTGATCGCAACCCTACAAATTCCTTCAATACTTTACCATTATTCTCATCTTTAAAAAAACCTAACTTTTTTTTATTTATTTTTGGATATCCGTAAATATTATTTTCCGGGTAATCTGATGTATCGAAATAGTGAAGTAGATCTGGTTTTATATCCTCATAAAAATTATCTGTAAAAATTTGATATATCAAACTATCGGTATCGGTGTACAATAACTTAATTTTATTATGAAACTTTTTAATCATGTAGTTATAATGAAATTCATACATAAGGGTCTTAGATATATCTAAAATACAAAATCCTAAATAAATCGGTTTATCATAAATTAACTTTGTTTTCCGTAATTGTATTGCGACTAAATGTTCTGAAAATATTGATAAACTATGGAATTCTGGTTTTGCAATCCAATCCTGAGCACCTAAAACTTTACCACGATTATCCCAGTGAGTTAGTAGTTTAACGTTTACTCTTTTTTCAATATTTTCCATAGTCTTACCGAAGACAGAATTATTCATTAATTTAAAAAAGTCTTTTTCAAAGTTTGATGTAGCTAACGTTCTCAAACTAGTATTTAAGTCTATGTATTTCTTTAACCAAGAACTCTGTTTAAATTTTAAAATTCTATGTACTTTCATTAATTTAATCCCCATTTCAACGCATTGTTTTAAATTCCTGTAATGAATGATGTATTTATTTTTATTATTTAAATTAGGAACTAATTTAGATTCTTTAGTATTACCCACACATATGTTTTCAGGACATAACGGAAAGTCAGAATGCAAATCATGAAGTTCATCAGGATATTCCAAATCAACTTCTAAAACATAACCGAAATCAGAGTTATCCGAAACATTATAATCTGTATTAGAATCTACCCATTCAAAACCACCAACAGGAAGAGATTGAGACATTGCCCAACCATATAAATTATTCGCATCAAAATATGTGAGATATGAATTAGGTTTTTCGCTATCATAATCTTCCATGAATTTATTATTTGCTCTAGCAAAACGATTGCTACACTGAGATATACCCCCTCTAATACCAGCTTTAAAAAAAGCAACTTTGTCATAGTCTGTTAATAATTCTAATTCTATTTTTGTAAATTTTAACATTGCATCCCAACTTAAACCTGGGGCAGTATAGTAATGAGCAGGATCTAGTCCATAAGTTTTTATACAAAGCTTTCTAAAGTTTTCGAATACATCAGTCAAAAGTAAAACATCAGTTTTTAAATATAAATTGGAATAATCAGACATACTACTACACTTAAAATGTTGCCAAATATCTTTTGCGTGATTATAATCATCATTTGAAATATTTGAATCTGTGAGTGAACTATAAAATTGGTGTTGATCAGGAAGTGATGGATGTTTCAAGCAATCACTATTACACATAAATTCATAAGGATAAATACCTTTCCGTCTTAAACGTGAAAAATCTTCATTATTAGGATAGTTCCTTTTTAATTCTGTAAACTGATCATCATTAAGATTTTTAGCTAGTTGATCTAAACTACACGATAAAAATTTCAGTGAATCTACGAATCTTAAACTTACTGGTTGATTATTTATTGTTAACAGTTTTGAAAATGATATGTATCGTTCTTTGTTTTGTGGAATAACTTCAACTTTGTTATCATCGAGGTTTAATGCATGGACAATGAAATGAGCATCGTAGTGACTGAGGTTATGTAAAAATATTGGGATATGACGAGGGGTTCTGTACTTAGAACTACACACTTGATGTGCAACACCCCTAAAACTACCAGTGTGCCAATCAAAATCGTAAAAAAGATCTTCATTTAACTCAGTTTCACAAATATGACATATGTTTGAATTTGAAATTTTAATTTTCTCTTCATCTGATAATGGAACGGGACATTTTTGGAAACTATTTTTTTTAACTATTGCTTTCACATCTTCACAAAGGCGATTCATAAACACTTGTGCACAGTTTGACCCACTATATGTCTCATATTTTGATAATCTGTTATCATATGAACATTTAATGTAATATCCAAAACTATACACTTCATGTTTTTGAATATTAATTGTACTAGGCTTGGATGGATCGTTACTACATGATTCTATCGGATTCAAAAATGCCTCAAAGTCTGCATAAATCACAAACGGCATTTCCAACTTTTTCGCGAATTTATCAAATTTTAATTTATTATTTGAGGTTGCTTTACCAAACCAATCCTTTTTGGAATCCACACCGTTTGGTAATTCTGTACAAATGTGCGCGCAATCATATTGTTGATGGTTATTAAGTCTTTCCTTTGATGGGAAATGAAGTAAACATGAATCACATATACAAACTGCATGATGTTGTCTTGATATTTGTGAACTTACTAATCGCGATAAGTTTTTAATATAACAGTAATGATTGTTAGTACCATTCGATATATATAGTAGGTTAATATGATTAGGTGTACGACATTTTGATAAATATAAAGGACCTACAACAGAATTACACTTTTTTTCTTTATTATACTCTAAACCAAAAACATTAATACTAATATTGTTTAATTTCTCTACTTTTGATATATCTGCAATTTTAACCGGAAAAGAAATACCAGTAAATTTTAATTTATTTCCATGAATTGCGTAAGATGCTACCCGATCTACATTTTTACATACAGGATATAAACCGGAGAGTAATGCCCATTTGAAACACATATTATCATTATTTTTAACATTGATTACAGCTTTTTTTGATTTAATATCTTGAGGAAGGTTGATGTATGAACTACCACGTAGGGGGTTGAATTTGTTAACATTCATATCTATGTATTTAATTTGATTAAGACTCCAACCACTATCTTTTTTTTCAAATTGACAAATTTTACCGACTACTGTGTCTATTAATGATGAATAAAAAATATTTAAGTCATCTCCTTGACATATTATGTAATTAAACGTTTGAAAATCAAACGTATTTTTAATATCTTTAGTTTGTTGTATGAAATCAGCATGCAATATGAAGTTTATTTTACAAATTGTGTGTTGTTGAATACATTCATTTATCAAAAATAAGATATCGATTTTTAATGAATTTAAAAACGATTCCGGCGTTTCAAAATATTGCCCTGATTGATGTGTTTTACTATTAATTCTATATGTTAAAATTCGATTGCCAAAAGCGGTTTCAACAACTGTAACATTCGTTAATGAATTATGTGATTTTAAAAGATTATTTTTATGTGTATTGCTTTTTAAATGGTTGTTTAAATACCTTTTATTAATATAAACATGACATTTATCACATTCCACCTTATTGTTGTCAACGTCATTGGTTTCAATTGATGATGTAGAAGCTCCTTCGTCAAATTTTGCTTTCTTGGTAACCTTATTTTCATCGGCAGTGATACCTTGTTTGATACCTCTTCCAACTTGTTGTTGGCTGTAACAAAAAAGAAAATTGTTAGACAAATCTTAAAATAAAACATTAATACAATAATATTTCTTATTGAGTTTGTACTTCTAATACTTACATCAACGTTGTTTCAACCATCAAACATTGATTATACAACTCATCATCATACGATGAATTGAACAGTTCACGCTTCTCCATTTCATCACAAACTTTAGACAGCTCCTGATTGAATTCACTGTTGGATTGTTCTATATTCTCCTCAATGGGTGCGGAAAAGAAAGAACTGATGCATATTTCACTGAAGTTTTCCATTTTTATAATAAAGAAAAAAGTATGTAGCACAGTAAGTAACAGTTAAGTGTTTTGCTAGGAAAGTCATCTAAAAATCTAATGAGTACACAGAAGTACTTTAAGTAAACAGAATCACATTCACTAATCCACTAATGAGTGTCATTGTTAAAAAAGTATTTTTTAACTTTTTCACTTTCTGCTATTGTCTTTGTAATATTGTATACGAGACCGTTTGTGTTGTCGTAGATGCTATCCTTATTATTCTTTACGTAATATTTAATCCTCGTGGTAGCGTGCTTCCAGTGATCACTAATTGGAATCTTGGATAGTTTCTTCATATCATACATTTCAATTTTTATGAGATGCGTCGCTTGGTCTCCGTCGTCAGAATTTGTAGAGATGTATGATACGCCATCTCTAGCAGCTCGTGCCACAGTCGACGATAGCAGCTTCTTCCTTTTTATTTTTGGTGTCACTTCAAAAAATTGATCAATCGGTTGCGATTTCCTTTTTCCTCCATCGTCTGTGTTAATAACGACGATGCCATCACTCTCTTCTTCGTGTTGGGGAGAGAGTGGCGAGTAGTAATACTGTTTATAGGTATTTTCATTATCGTCTGCGAAGTTGAATGATCTCTGCAACAACAGAGTTATCACGTTAATATCAATTTGTTTACACTTAATCTGACACACACACGTTAGGAAACAACAACAGAAATACAAGTAAGTTTGTCAATAGAATAAACACTTACCTCCATGACCATTGATGCGTTGAAGTAAGTAACACAAACGTAGTATTGGTAGACGTACACAATCCACTGTGGTCAAACGACCATAGACTGACTGCATGACTGCAACTGTTCGATCTTATATAGCACCATTCTTATCTGAACTCTATGAGTCAACAAATTTATCGCACATCGCAACAGGCATGAACTTGTTTTGTGATTCCCAAAAGAATGCGATATTTAATATTTACAAATCACTATAATTGAACATTCGTATGACAACCATTGAATAGATTAGTACTGTAATAATTTGTTAATAACAGTAATATCATGGACACACTAGAATTACAAAAGCATATGAAAAAGATTCATGTCAGTCTAGAAAATAATGTTTATGCTGCTAATAGACTACCTATGTATACACATGTACCAACGTATATAATATGCAATTTGGATGCGGATGATAAACCAGGGTCACACTGGATAGCTGTACATATCGATGCGAATGGCATCGGTCAATATTTTGATTCATATGGACGAACACCTGAGCGATATCATCTTCAGTTTTTGAAAAGGAATTGTAAGAGATGGGACTGGAATGTTGATAGGATTCAGAATGATTGGACTTCAGTTTGTGGTGAATATTGCTTAATGTATTTGCTATTTAAGTTTCAGGGATGGTCAATGCATAGTTTTACGAACATATTTACAGGGAACACACTGTACAATGATATTTTTGTGGATGAGATGTTCCACTCATATTTTGTAGAAAAAAGTAATAAATTAATTAGAAAATTAAAATGAATGATTGTGTTTTATTGATGACATAGGAAATGAAAGATAATGAGGGTTACCAGTGAGTAATAGATAAGAACGTCAAAAGGGTGTTCGAAGTATAGATAATAACAATGGAGCGTTGATGAGGGTCAGGAGCACCGGAAATGAATGAGATAACAATAAATGGATTTGCAATTGATTTGCATAACTCCAGAACCACGCATCCTACGCAAAAAAGGACTGCAGAAACGTGATCAGAGCATGCCAAAACCTTTTTTTTTTTTTTTTTTTTTTTTTTTTTTTTTTTTTTAGGTTTGGTGCGACTGATTCTCCCGGATTTGACCTGTCAAACGCGTGAGCCAGAACCGGTGAATCATCACTACTTATTAGTATATGTCACATAGACTACTTTTTATCCTTTTGTGACGCGAGCGAAGCCGCTAAAAGCTAGTTAAAATATTATAAAAATAAATAACAAAATAACATTACGCCTTTTATGCCCGAAAAGGGCAGAGGTGCACATTACGGCACTTAATGCCACTGTAGAGGTACAATGTAACACCCACTTTTCAGTATTTATGTTATGCGTCCGGCTATACGGCGCGTCGCGTTCCGCGCACGCCTCAAAGAGCCATCAGACCACCACAGATGGGGCCCAATAGGGCCGATGCCGATTCGGAGTCGCGGAGAACCCTAACGGGTTACCGGAGCTCCGGCTCGACGTGCAGGAGAAGGAACGGGGTGGTTTTTAGTCAGTAAGAGTCTGACACTCCCTCCCGCCTCACCCAGGCGGGAGCAGCCATTCGATGATTTTCCCGTCTTATAAAAAAAAAATGGGATTGTATCCGAAACTTTTATTTCGGATTCGGTTACGGATATTTTTTTATATCGGATATCCGATAGTTTCGGTTACGGTCACGGAGCTCCCTAACATCCCTGATATTAATACATATAAATAAACATTATTCAAACGCGCTGACGAATCAATAAAATTAGCTCTTAATGGATGACTTTACAAAATTATATGTTTATAGATAAGATATAAAGATTACACCTTTTAATCTGCTAAGAGGTATAGTTGCATTGTTCAATGTAATACCTACTTTTCACCAATTATGTTATGAGTCCCATGTAATAGGGGATATAAGTCATCGCACACCTAACAACCACGGCTCCGGCACGCTTCCAATAGGGTAGATGCCTAATTTTTATTTTAATGTCCGTCTGGTAGATTATCTTAAATCATTAGACACGTATTTTTTATTTTCTCACAGAAACGAATACTTTCGACGATATATTGATTTGAAATGTCGCATGACGTCACTTCTATGTAAGTTTTATACGTAGAAATGACGTTTAAGCCCCCACTCCTAAACTTTGATTCGTTTTATCTAAGTATTGTTTTATTATACGACAAAATAAAAAAATACGTGTCTAATATTTTGTCATTACCTACCTAACTTATGGACTAATTAGATTTTTAATTTTCATACCCTGTCATCATCCCAATTCAGCAAAGGCATAGTCATTTAAATATGAACTTGAAATCGTATGCCGTATGAGGTATGACCATATTTCGTAACGTCAATACCTATATAAAAATTTGTAAACACAACGCAAGCGTTGTTTCACGTCTGTTTTCTGCTCGGCCGTGGTATTACTCCGGTCGAGCCGGCCCATTCGTACCGAAGCACGGCTCTCCCACACTTGCACGATCAATAAAATAAGGATACAAAGAATAATTAGTATAATTACTCCATTTTCCTCATATGCTGACCTCCGGACAAGTTCTATTTACGGGTGAGTAGACGCGACCTTTGATATATCGATTGCTCCCACTCCACTAACATATGACATGATTAAACTGATTATGTTGTATATGATAAAGGAATTTTATCATTCTGTACTTACAATGTCATTAAAATCCTCATTTAATTTTAATCTAAGTGCCGAACTACACGAGCAGTTCTCCCGCCAGGGGAATCCAAAGTCAAAATTACAACTACTTTTTGTAAACCCGATTGAAAAAGAGAAACCTATGGAGTTTCTTGCTCGTTCTTCTCCATATGAAATCTACACTTTGGAATAAGCAACTAGCTTCACTTCTAAATTTTTGTTTTTGACGTTCAAAAGTGCCTTCCTGGGTGCTTACTCTTGAAACCAATCTCAATGCAATTTCAATCCAATAAAATCTCAATAAGTATGCAATGTCAAAACTATACAACCCCAATCGTAGCTGCTAAAGTAGCATTTAGAGTACGGAATATAAAACCAAACTTAATACCATTTAGTTCATTAAATACCCACGCAATACAAATGCAAAAGGCGCTAGTGTTACAACTCAATTTTCACAATGTCAATGTCGATCGATCGGTATTGGATTCAAGAGTTAGCACCCTGGTCTAATTGAAATAAATGATTTTGACTTCGACTTTGTCGCACGAGACCGCGGACGAAACGACGACTGCTGGCAAAACCATAATTTGTGTATTTATAAAAAACTGTTAAATAAAGCGTCATGGGCGATAAACGAACTTTTTTTATGGCATAAGCCGGTAAACGAGCAGACGGGACCTGATGGTAAGCAATCGGCATCGCCCATGGACACCTGAAACACCAGAGGCGTTACAAGTGCGTTACCGGCCTTTTGGGGATTAGTAGTTTGAGGATCGTTAGGGATTCAGAGATATCTCCCCGATTGGGGAAGGCGAGGGTAATTGGGCCTCTGGTAACCTCACTCACACGACGAAACACATCGCAAGCGTTGCTTCATGTCGGTTTTCTGCTCGGCCGTGGTATCACTCCGGTCGAGCCGGGCCATTCGTGCCGAAGCATGGCTCGAGTAAAAAGATCATCATACATACAGATATTTCCTAAGCAATCAGAAAATATGAAGATTACTAACAAGCGTTGTATTTAAGGTCGCCAGCCCTCGATACTTTGATAACATCGTTTATCGTGTGCATTAGCTAATCAACATAAATATGATAAAACCGATGGAAAATACTTACAAACACGTGAATTTAATTATAAATTTTTATTATGCTATACGTTTCACCCAGTACAACAGAGTTGTGTTATCCCTAAGGCAAACTAGGCCTGGGTGCTTACTCTTGAAACCAATCTCAAAGTTAATACAATTTCAATCCAATAAATTCTCAATAATTATTCAATGTCAAAACTATACAACCTTCATCGTAACTGTTAAAATAGAATTCAGAGTACGGAATATAAAGCCAAACTCAATACCATTTAGTTCATTCAAAATCCACGCAGTACGGATGCAATGGGCGCTAGTGTTGAGTTAGAGTATGAAATTTTGCAATACCAATGTCTATCGATCAGGTTTGAATTCAAGAGTAAGCCATCTGGTGTAAACTATGTCGTGGTGGCCCGGAGGTTTAAGACGCCCGCTTCTCATGCATGAAGGTGCGGGATTGAAACCTACCAACGGCAAGTAGGTACCAATGTGACTTCTTCCGAGTTATATGATTGTACTATCTAAGATTATCTAGACACCACTGACAAACGGTGAAGGAAAACATCGTGAGGAAACCTGGGATTATAATTTCTAATTATAAGTTTTGACTGCGCGGTTGGTGGCTGGGCAACTGGCTGCCGCACGTGTCGCGGGTTCCATTCCCGCACGGAAAAAATCTTTGTGTAATCCACAGTTTGTTGTTCCGGATCTGGGTGTCACGTGTATGTCAACTTGTTTATTAACGCACCTATGACACAGGAGAAAATACTAGTGTGATGCAACGTTTTTTAAAATAACAAAATAGTAAAAAAATAATAAATAGTGAAATTAATTACATACTTGCTAACAAAACATTGTACCGTTTAGCGATGTTAAATAATCATTGCTTAATGTATTTATTTCCGTGGGAAACCTTAGCCATATCTTTTCTCCAGTGCCACGTGAAAATTTAAGAAGAAATCCAAAAATAATCCATTCAAAAGTAATATTTTGGTTACAAAAACACTCGATGACGTAGTTAAATCAGTTATTCCGTCACAGCAACGCAGGTACGGAATGTAAACAACGCAAAACTATGACGTCATCGTCCAAAGGCCGTTCTACACGTGGTAGTTAGAACAATTAAAGCCACTTAAGATCAGGTATTATGGAGATTTTTCTTTAATAAAATAGCTTTATTACTAAAGGATAGAGTTCAAAATGTACTTTATGAGACTACCTCGTTGGCCGAGTGGTCGCAAGTGCGACTGCCGGGCAAGGGTTCTCGATTTCCGGTTAGGGCCCATGAACACCTGGAGCACCAGAGGTGTTACAAGTGCGTTACCGGCCTTTTGGGGATTACGAATGTGACGATTATTGGGAATTCAGGGATTAGAGAGACTGGGGAGGGGGGGGGAGGGGGTAATTGAGCCTCTGGTAACCTCACTCAGTCAGAGGTCAGGTCAGATCAGACGAGTATTTCCGTGGTATCACTCCGGTCGAGCTGGCTCATTCGTGCCCAAGCATGGCTCTTCCACACTTAGCGTGGCAAGTAGTCTGCCTAGCGGGATATTATGACAAACCCGTCTTATGTAGAGGAGGCTCATAGCAGTGGATTGAAATGGCCTGTTGACGTCGTCTGTCAGTCACTCAGTAATATTATTTGATTGAATATTCGAAACTCAAGTTTTGATAAGCAAATATAAACGTAGGTATTATTATGTTTTCGGCTTACTCAAGTAATAATTTAACGAGGAACTCGACTAGTTTCAAGCCATGCTAGAGGCTCATATTCATATGCAGCATTTCGCGGCCAGTGTAGAGTAGCAATGCGACAGTCGCCGCGTCGCGGGTCGCGAAATGCTGCTCATGAATATGAGCTCTGAAACTAGTCGAGTTCCTCGTCAAATTACAACGTGAATAAGCCGAAAACATAATAATTTATTTAGTATGTCTCACGAAAGTTACAATACAAAGACGTAGGTTTTGTTACGATTGTTAATCTACGAGGCTATAATTGTACAGACAACATTATCTATATACACAAACTATACACATTTTAGGTTTAAAATTGTGGAGTTAGACTAATGTTAGTCTTAAAACTGTAAGGTCATGGCTGTTTTAGTAACACATATAAAATAATATACACGTATTCTCTTTACCGTTCTATAAATTAGGGATGATGACAGGGTATGAAAATTAAAAATCTAATTGGTCCGTAAGTTAGGTAATGAAAAAATATTAGACATTGTATTTTATCAGTCCCATGTAATAGAGGGTGAGTCTATTGCCATATATCGGGCACGATTCCAGACTCCGTGTTACTACTGAGATTAAAAAAATCATAAAAAAATTTAAAAAAAAATATCTGTTGATTAAAAAATCGACTCTTATAACAAGGTCTACAAATACCAACTGGTGACTGTTGGATTAGAGGAGTTCTGACAAAGAGATCAGATGAATTGTCCAGCTGCTAGATAGAGTGATGGTATCCGCTGTGTAACTGGTAGTGGTTAGATGTGAAGAGCTGAGAGTACGAAGGACAAAGCTACGAATAAAATGTAGTTCAATATAATACATACCAGTCCTCATTTTCCACTGGTGACACAGAAAAAATGTGTACAGCAGTTTTTGAGATTCTCGCCATCAGACGCGGAGAAGAATATCTGTTTCCACAACCACCAAATCGAACATGTATATCTTAATTTAATATCTTGGAAAGCTTTTTGTGCATTTTAATAATCGTCTGAATAATTATTAATGGCCGTAATAGTCAATGTTAGTCCAAAATCTTTCAATCAATCTTCATTTTTGTCAGAAACTCCTTTTTAACGGAAAAGGGCGACAAACGAGCAGAAGGATCACCTGGGTGCTTACTCTTGAAACCAATCTCAATGTCAATACAATTTCAATCCAATAAAATCTCAATAATCATTCAATGTGAAAACTATACAACCCCTATCGTAGCATTTACAATAGCATTCAGTTCAAAATATGGATTATAAAGCCAAACCATTTAGTTCATTCAATATCCACGCAATACGGATGCAACGGGCGCTAGTGTTTCAACTCAAGAGTACGAGATTTCATAATATTACTGTCGAACAATTTCGAAATTGGTTTCAAGAGTAAACCACCTGATGGTAAGCGATCAGCGTCAGCCATGGACACCTATAACACTAGAAGGCCCAGAATACTCGAAAGTACGTTGCCAGCGTTTAATGTCAAAAAAGTATGTTATTTTAGAGATCTTGCATTGAAATCGGAAGGCTTAATCGAGTTTATTTTACGTTTAACGGAATCGACAAGTATATGACGATCAGCGCTCAGCAGCTGTAGCCAAATGCCATTTATCACTTGTCTACATGTAGAATAGAAAACCAAATTATATGGAATTGACGTAAATTTTGACACTTGTCAGTGTCATCCCCATACATTTAGTTTTCTACTCTCTCTGTAGACAAGCGCTAAAGTGGCGTTTGGCTAAAGGTACTGATTGGCTTGCTCTTACAAACTAACCAATAAGAGGCTTAAAACGCGATAGCGTATCGATCTTGTTGAACGTAAAACAAACTCATTGTAGGCTGTCTTAGTACGAATTTATTTTACGTTGAAACTAATTAAAACGAGACCTCACTCGGCGCTCTGAGGCCTTAGTATGAGTTTCTTTTACGTTTAAAGTAAACGTAACGAGTACGCGTTCGGCGCTGTGATTGGCCGGCTCCAATAAACCAACCAATCGAAGCGCTGGACGAGGTTTCGTTACGATTATTTTTAACGTAAAACAAACTCGTACTAAGGCCTCTGATTGGCTAGTTCATTGGAGCCGGCCAATCAGAGCGTCAATATTCGTTTGGAGTACATTAAACGTAAAAAAAACTTCTATGACATGGATTTCGGCCACTTAAAGTTAAGAGTGCAATTTTCGACATCATTTTAAAGCTATAGTAACACGTCGCGTGCTACCGTATACCGTGAAGCGTGCATGCTTTAGTTTTCAGTAACAGAAGCAACAACATATAATTTCAGAGTAATAACTGACATGTATATTTGTTTCACTCTTTCTTATGAGACTTTGTTTGCGTTAGAAAGAGAAGAGTGTATTGTATTTCTGTGAAGTGTTCTCTAGATATTGTAATATTGGTATTGAAAAAAAAAAATGGTTTGTTTGAAGAATAGTCATTTTGTGTTATAATTAAACACAGTTGAAGCGTAAAATAAGCTTTCAGTCCACCATAGTCCAAATAGAAAGAAATTAGCGTAGCTTATGAATGTCTATAACACCAAAAGGTGCCAATTTTTTCACAGATTTGTTATCTATCCTTAAAAATTTAAAATAAAGAAAAATATTTTACTGTCAAAATTGACATCTATATTTAATCTGTTCAAAAATATTTTATCTGCGCACAAAGTCTGTCAGTGACTACTCTGTGGTTTAAAAAAAAACATTGCTCGGTTGCCATGACAACCAACCCGAATACAACTCACATACACAAATTAGGAGACTCCGCTCAAATATCTGTAATATTAAAAACAAAATAATAACTATTTTGAGACAGTTTTTTATTTAAATAACGTTGAAAGTCATCCACTTTGATGAAATAACGTTATACAGATTACTCACGTGAACAATTCGAGGAAAGCTTGACTAATTTCAAGTCAGACCGGGACCCATATGTATGAGCAGCGTACTCAGCCCAGTGACGTCACACAGGCAACTGCTATCCTCCATTAGTTCATGGGAGTAAGCCGTATAATATTCGATTCATTCTTCGCATAATGAGGATATTTTTTTTGTTTTTTAAGGGGGGAAAATCATCGAATGACTTCTCCCGCCTGGGTGAGGCGGGAGGGAGTGTCAGACTCTTACTGACTAAAAACCACCCCGTTCCTTCTCCTGCACGTCGAGCCGGAGCCCCGGTTACCCGTTAGGTTCTCCACGACATTGCTCTTATGTAGACGAGGCCCCTAGTCCAGTAGTGAGCTATTACGATCTATCTAGGTATTTATTATAAATGCGAAAATTTGTTTGTTTGTGTGTATGCTACTCAATCACGTCAAAACGGCTGAAGATATCGGGATGAAATTTGGAACAGGTATAGATTATGGTCTGGAATACCACATAGGCTATTTTTTATTCCTCACAGAAGAATCCGCTGGTAAAAGCTGATTTTATACATACATATGTAACTTCATGAGGGGTAGGCTAAGGTGCACATTACGGCACTTAATTAATGCCACTGTACAATGTAACACCCACTTTTCACTATTTGTGTTACGAGTCCCATGTAATAGGGAGTGAGCCTATTGCCATATACCGGGCACATTTCCAGACTCCATGCTACTACTGAGATTTCTTTTTAAACCTAGTAATAGGTAAATGTATTTATTATTATTATCTATGACAAATTATTCTAATTTTATATGATGAGGTTTTATGTATTAATACTAGTTTATAAGTTGTGCATGTCTTTACTAGATAACCATATGGATTGTATTATCTAAATAAATAAATTGATTGATTGGTAACTTCGCCTGAGCCGGGTTGCCTGAGACCCCTTGCCCAGCAGTCGCACTTGCGAACACTTGGCCAATGAGGCAGTGTTTATTGATAACTACATAACAAAATACACCTATTTTCAAGTCGGAATTACATAAAACAAAATATTTATCACACATGCTAATCGCTTTACTAAGATAATTCACAGATAAACAACGGATATATTGCAGGGATCAACTGTTTGATATTAAAATGACATTATCGAAGAAATAGTCATAAAAATATAATTTGTTAATCCATTCGATTTGGACAAAAACCCCAGGTGTTGCGTGGAGGTGTATTTTACCTTGAATAGGGGTAAATATACTTACGCAATAATATAACATAACATAACATCAAGCCTTTTATCCCCAAAGGGGTAGGCAGAGGTGCACATTATGCCACTGTACAATGTAACACCCACTTTTCACTATTTATGTTGAGTCCCATGTAATAGGCGAGCCTATTGCCATATACCGGGCACAATATCAGACTCCGTGCTACTACTGAGAATTTAAAAAAAACCTAATAATAGTTGGCCCGACCCGGGAATCGAACCCGAGACCCCTTGCCCGGCAGTCGCACTTGCGACCACTCGGCCAACGAGGCAGTATTTACTACTTATGCAATAGTTACGTAAATTACCGAGCTGACGGATCACCTGATGGTAAGCAATCTGCGCCGCCCATGGACACCTGGAACACCAGAGGCGTTACAAGTGTTACCGGCCTTTTGAAATTGGAAATTTGAGGATCGTGGGGGATTCGAGGATTGGGGAGACTGGGTAGGGACAATTGGGCCTCCGGTAATCTCACTCACACGACGAAACAACGCAAGCGTTGTGTTCTGTGAGGCCGTGGTATAAAGGCGCGGGCCCACCGCGGTGCACGGAGAGCCTACGCACGTGTATTAAGCTTCGCTTTGTAAGAAAATTTAAGTGGTTGTGTCCACTGCAACCCACGGAGAAGCTATGTATGAATTGACGTCATTGATACATGCGTGGCTTGCTCGAATAGGCGGTTCCATAGCTCAACGCTGTCGACGTGGGTCTACATTTCCACTGGAATACACGAATACGACCGTCGACTATGTACAGTTTTCAGTCAGTATAAGTGGGGGAGAGCCATGCTTCGCCACGAATGGGCCGGCTCGACCGGAGTGATACCACGGCCGAGCAGGCCCAGGTGCACCGTGTCACGCTGTACGTAGTCGTGGTGGATATTCGTGTACTCCAGTGGAAACGCACGTTGTCAAACAAATTATTACACGCAGCTAAAATGCGCCCCGTGCCCGTGCACAGCATGCGCCGCAGTGGGACCGCGCCTTTACTTCGACCGAGCCGGCCTATGCGTGCCGAAGCATGGATCTCCCACAATTAGATAAATGCTGACTTTAAACCGTGCATTCAAATATTTTAATACCTTCTTAACAAAGACTTCTAAAGCAGACTTAATTTGTCTTGTTGATAAGACATTTTCTTTGTTCTTCTTTGTAACAAAATGACAGAGCACATGTTTATATTATACATAATATACGACTACTATTTTTAGATTACTTTGTTTATAAAGTCTTATAAACAAAGAAAGACAAGTTTTTTGAAATAATGCCAATATATACATAAAAGTACATACTAAGTTTGACTTGACTAAGGGCTTGTACACAAAACTGCGATGCAAATTCGCAACGCAGAAAATTACGAGACGCATTGCTGCGATACGATTTCGTGCGACAAGGCGTCTCCCAGGGTGACCATTCCTTCGACGTCCGTCAACCGTATTACTAAATGTATTTTAAATTGAAAACTATGACATGAGTCGTAAAAAGAAGTATGCTCTTCTGTTATTGCTTAGGAGATACAGGAAAAAGAAACAAAGATGCGATGCGAATATATCCGCGAGTTCTTGCGATGCGACGTCGCATCGCAGTTTTGTGTACGAGCCCTTACAGCAACTTAATCATGAAATTGTGCAACAGGCCCTTAATAAAAATGACACTTCACTATCATTACTCGAACAGGGTTGTTTTTTAGTCAATAAAAGTCTAACACTCCCTCCGGCCTCACCTAGGCAGGAAAAGATATTCGATGATTTTCCTCGCTTAAAAAAATGGGATAAAACAGGGATCATTTATACGCGAACGGAGTCGCGGGCAACAACGTTTCCTAATAACATAACATCACGCCTTCTGTCTCCGTAGGGGTAGGCTGAGGTGCACATTACAGCACTTAATGCCACTGTACAATGTAACACCTACATTTAACTATTTATATTGTCAGTCCCATGTAATAGGGGGTAAGCCTATTTTTCGACTTTCCTAATAAGTACCTATTAATGTCCAATAGGAGCTGTATTGCCCTAAAACTAGATAAAACTACAACTGTTACAAAGTCTAAAGGTAATTGATAATTAGGTTAATTTGGTCTCTGTTATCTTTGAAAGCTAAACATTGATAAATTAACAATTTATACACTTCAGCTCAATGTACTTGGTGTTATTTGATATTAAATATATTACTCTGACTGCCTCATTGGCCGAGTGGTCGTAAGCGCGACTGCCGGGCAAGGTGTCTCGGGTTCGATTCCCGGGTGGGGCTAAGTCTTACTGGGTTTTTAAATATTCTCAGTAGTAGCACGGAGTCTGGAATTGTGTCCGGTATATGGCAATAGGCTCACCCCCTATTACATGGGACTCATAACATAAATAGTGAAAAGTGGGTGTTACATTGTACAGTGGTATAATCTGCACCTCTGCCTACCCCTTTGGGGATAAAAGGCGTGATGTTATGTTATATTACTCTATCCTACAATGTACCTGAGTGACTGAGTTCTGGTCTAGTGGAAAAAAGGTAGCAAGCAGCGTAGTATGTACTAACTTTGTAGTATAGTAATATTACTTATGTATAGATAATTTAAATGCAATAAATTTATTTATCACTGATTTATTAATTTATTAATATGCTTAAGTCATTACTTAAGCGAATTTTAACAGATTATTATGAATTTGAAGATAATATACTCAACAATTTAGCTTGAAATCTAGCTGTTATTGGTGCAAGGATTAATAAAATTGTAAATCATAATATTCACAACAAAGTGGCAGGAACTGGGCCATACCTAGCTTCTGTATACCAATATTATACAATCAGCCAGATTATTTAGTATCCAGGTAAGAAGATAAAGATTGATTCAGTACAGAGACAGTAATTAATTTTATTTTAATGGTGTAATAATAAATAAAAGAAATAAAAAATTGGTTTTTTTTTAACAAATTTATTCATTGAAATTTTACATAAGTATTTAATGTTTTAACGTTTGATGGATAGAGAGACGTTTGATAGGATACTAAATCTAAAATTTTTACAGAAGATGTGGCTAAAACTATACCCTATCTATATCTATATATTATATAAAAGAAAGTTGTGTTATTAACACTATTTATAAATCAACAACGGCCCAATTGATTTAGATAAAAACTGGTGCAGAGGTAGCTTAGTACTAGGAGACGGATATAGGATACTTTTTATCCAAGAATTTCCAGAACTTTCCAGGGGAACCGGAAAATATGGGATTGCAAGTATGAAGTTGCTGGCAGAAGCCAGTTTGGTTTAACAATATAGCTACTGTCTGTGTACTGAATCAATCTTGATTTTCTTACCTGCATACTGAATAACTGGCTGTTATGAGTAGTGAATGATATCTGTCCTTTAACACACATTAGGAATGACAATACTTGTGTATAGTATCTCTCAAGTATACACACAGAAGTGTTTAGTAGACTCAAATTCAAAGAAAATAATTTAGTAGACTATTGAACCAATGTCTATTGATTTGGAGAATTAGGCTCATCCTCACAGTATCTCACTATCCTACTAATATTATAAATGTGGAAATCAGTTTTTAAACTCTCTTTTCATCTACTTAATGAATCTTATTGGAATTTTGCATAGATATCCTAGTAGGAAGTACTGGGAGTTTATGAAGGATACAGGCAAAGGATATGGGAAATTCCTAAGGGCAAAGTTACTGGTAAAAGTAGGATGCTATGGAAATTAAAGAGGTTTAAATCAATTCTCATCTAGCCAATGATATTTTACAGGTGTCCAATTAGAAATGAAATAGAAAGCATCTGTACAAGATCAAAATTGGAGGCAAGATACACACACACACACTAAAAATGTAGCAAAAAGGTCACATAACAGTAGTTAATAGAATTGATAACGCTTTATCATTTACTAAACAGATTTCTGATTAACTGACATCGATTCTAACCTTTTTCCTTTACTTTTTTAAATATTTGCAAGTTTTCAATTATAAATTATTTCGATTTTTTTTTCATTCGGTTTCGAAATTTCGTCAAATTTGTTTTTTTTTTTTGAAGAAAAGGTGGACTGATGGCATGGACTAGGCTTTAAATTCGTACACATGGCAAGTTTAAATACATGTCAACTAAGTAGATATTACATAGCCGGTAAGATATGTATCAGGCGTAAATCCGCCCGAATTTAAAGTGTCATTAGAGGAAATAATCCCGATATCTCATATTATTGATGATTACACTGCAATCCACGTCTAAAGATGACTCATAAGTTAAAATATAACACATAAGGACAATAATCTATGAAATATTTAGAACAATCTATATGTAGATACCTTAAATAAATAAATTATTTTTTTCTAATGACCTCACGTGTTTATTGACGAAGGAAAAATATGTTTTTAATTTTATTTTTTAATAAAAAATATAGTTACGTACCTCGAATAGTTTCAGCAGTATGTTCACGTACAATCTGCGTACACCCAAAGATTTTCCTATTGAAGCGAGAAATATTATGCACAATATTAAAAGTAATAACGGCGTATACAATATAGATATAGCAACAGACACGAACGACATGATTAACGCCATTTTGAAGACTGATTGATTGATTTAATTAATTGAGTGAATTTTGATTACGATTGAAAAGTCACCGGGTTCATAGTTCATTCATTCGTGGTCTGTCAAAATGTCAGAATTTCGTTTTGTTCTTGCATATTTCAAAGTTGAAATTACAAAAAGGTGTAATATTACTTTACCTACAATCTAATTATAAAGTATAACAGTATTTTTCAAGGTAATTTTCTTTAGTATAATGATTAACACTCATTTCAAAGGGTTTATGAAGCTAGAGGGAATGATGACCTACGTTTGATTATTCCCCCAAAAATATTAAATGTTATAAATTTATAATTTACGGTTTTTAACCGAAAATTCTGTAATTATTTCCACATGTCAATGAAATAATAAATACATATTTTATTTATTTACCAACAGTTCAAAAAATACATTATTGACAGTAATATTTTCTCTTTTTCGACTTTGACAACCCCACCCAGTTTATAACCTCTACGACAAATCGAATCTTGGGATTTTTCAATAAATCCTGTTTGGATTTTCAAGTCCCAGATAGAAATAAACTAAAATGTCTGAGCTTCCCTACGGACCTCCAGTGCGCGTTTCGCCACTCATCAGGGTAAATACAATAAATATTAAGTACATAAAATAATTTTTCATACAAATCTTACCATTATGTAACACAGTGTTTTCGAGCTAAAATTCCATTTTCAAAGTAAATTTATTTTTTAAACTTATTTTTTTATAAAGAAGTTTGTCACTTTTATTTTTTAAGTATTTACAACCAGATTGTGTGTAAAAACAAGAAGGTTTCATTCCCATGTAACCTTGTCAATGGGTTTAACTATCGCCTGGTTGAACTTTTGATTTATTTCAAGTTTCTACATTATTTTTAATACCATGTTTCGACCTACCTCCTATTTTATTATATCAAAAAGTATGATAGCAACAATATAAACAGACACCCAGATATGTAGTGTCTGCACTTAAATCATCATTGAGTTTTCATTTCAGAGTAAGATAACTTGTGTTCATTTCTCATTAAAAATCACCCATTCGGATAATATTATTTCAGATGGTAAAAAAATGAATATACATCACGATAATCTATCTACTTGATGTTTAAGTTATTACAGGCTAATTAGAAATTTTCATACAAGTTGTTGTTTTAAAGCCGCATCATTTTCTAGCAGGTAACTCGGCTATCCATTCTGAGTCCGAATCAATAAAAAAATTGTACTTAAATTTTTTCACTTTTCTGTAAATTACGGAAATCCGTAAGTGCGAACTCTACGCCACCATCTTGTAACTAGTTTAGTAATGCGGCTTTGTAACACACAAACTTAAACACATAATTGATATTATTCCTAATTCCATAAAACTCCAATAAGAAACATTGCTGTCCCTTATTCTGAAATACTGTCGAACTTCAACGATTCATTATAGCCGTATTTTTAACTATTGGCCCGAAACTTTCTTTTACATTGAACCTTTATGACTTCTGTGACATGCCCCCGAGAAATGACACGGTTTGAAAACTACACCTTGTATATAACAATATAAAACTTTGAAATACATAAAAATTTAATATCATACTAATCAGAGTTGCATAATGATTAAAAAACAACTAGTGAACATAATATTTTAATAATTTCAGTTCGGCCGTTGGTCGTTCCTCGGTGCTGGTATCCTGTACGGAGCCTTCCACCAGAACAGGCTCTCCAAGAAGGAAGCTAAGTTCCGTGAAGTAGAAGCTAAGGAGAAGGTTATCAGGGACGAGAAGCTTAAGAAGGAGAAGGCGATCGCTGCGGCTGGTATGTTCATAATTACAACTACTCTGCTCTACTCCTATTGACCACCGGTAGTTTTAGAAATTATCACATTTAAATGATGATGCAACTTTCAGTTATTCATGCATTTGATAATTTGTCAAAGTCAAAGCATTTATTTCAATTAATCCTTAACCAGTTAAATTGTTGAAAATCATCCCCTAAATTTGTTCATACAAAAGTAGTCTCTAAACATCTGAAATAAGGTCTATAATGTAGTTAGTGGAGAGTGGTCATCAGTGAACGCTTGGGGACATATGAGTTAATTAGGCACTGTTGAAATGTCAAAAATTGAATTGTCCGTCAGTCAGTCAGTGAAGCTAGGCATTCCAAAGTGTAGTTTCAAATGGAGAAGAACGAGGAAGAAACTCCATCGATACTCTTTTAGAAAAAAAGTTTTTTACAGTCTCCTTGATACTTGTCCACTGCAGTGCAGTGGTGTTAATCTAAGGAATTGAGAGTCTTTATATAATTAATAATAATAATTTTTAACTCAATAAACAAGAGATTCTAAATATGGAATTCTTTAAACAATCCATATTATATTGTACGCGCATTCCCGTTTTCTCCCGTTCCCGTAGAATATTCAGGATTTTTTCTGTCTTAAGAACCTACTCCTAATACAACAAAAAAGAATTAGTGAAAACGGTCTAGCCATTCACACGTGATGCTGTGACCAAGGGAAAAAGGGATTCAACGGAATTCAGGGGAAACCCGTTTCCTTTTGTCACCCCATAACTTGAGAATGGCTGGACCTTGAGCAGTTCATTACAACTACATATTATTACTCAAGAGAAACATTTAATTCCATACTATTATAAAAATAACACTTGGTTTCTAGCATCACCTGCCTTTAATTGGGTACTTTCCGTTTCCTTAATCAGAAATAAATTATTTCAACTGTAAGTTCAGTACAATAAAATATTAAAATATAACTTTCATTAATTGATTTTATGACCAACTTAATTTTAGAATACTTCCAGCAATTTTTTAAGAAATAAGTATGCTGTTTGTCGCTAAAAAAACGTGACGTCACAATACAAAATTCATATAAAACTGTCGTTTTTGACAGTTCGAATAAAGCACTGAATTTGACTAGTTAGCAAGTACCGAATCACTACATAGTATAAAAAGTCGCTATGCGCCGTCTGTCTGTCCCTATGTATGCTTAGATCTTTAAAACTACGCAACAGATTTGATGCGGTTTTTTTTAATAGATAGTGATTCTTAAACTGTCAAATACCAAGCGGTCACCGGTGACCGCAACCTATTGTTCTATAATTGTGTCTGCAAAACCGGTACTCGACGAGTTAAGGAAGGTTTATATGTATAATACATACATATTGCACCTGTGCGAAGCCGGGGCGGGTCGCTTGTTTATAATTTCGTTCCTGGGCTTCTATTTTCTAATTATAAGTTTGAAATCGCCAACCCGCATTCAGCAAGCGTGGTGATTAATGCTCAAGTCTTCTCCGTTTGAGAAGAGGTCTTTGGTCAGCAGTGGCCATTTATAGGTTGTTGATGTTGCAGGAATAGGGAAGATGACAGTGACAGGGTATGAAAATTAAAAATTTAATCCGTCAGTTAAGTAATGAAAACATAATTAGACACGTATTTTTTTATTTTGTCGTATAAGAAAACTATACTTAGATAAAACGAATCAAAGTTTAGAAGTGAGAGGTAGCTACGTCATTATAGAGTATAAATTGTACTCAAAAGTGACGTCATGCGATATTTCAAATCAATATATCTTCTAAACTATTCGTTTACGTAAGAAAATAAAAAATACGTGTCTAATGTTTTTAAACAATCTACCAGACATAACATAAAAATAGACATCTAACCTATTATGGCAAACCCTGTAGAGGAGGCCCTTAACTCTTTCAGTCTTGGTGGTCACTGTAGCTATAACCACCTTTTATTAGAAATTAAATTTTTGAAGCATGCTTCAAAAGACAATGCCAGGTGCTCAGTACATCTTTGACCCACTATATTAGAAGTCATGTACAAGTATGCAGTATTCAGCATCGTGTAGTGTATTAATTACCGATACCTAAACATTTGTCCTGAAACCTGTAAAACTTGCGGTTTTTGTTTAAAACACAAAACAATAATGATAACTATCGCGAAAACAACGGAAATGCAGAGAGCGAATGAAAGATAACATTGACACTGACAGCTGACAACTGACAAGCGCTTCAAAACGTTTCGTTACACAAAAAAATCATAAAAATCATAACTAATGATAGTAATAGTTTCTTTTATATTTTCGTGATTTCATCAGTAATTATTAATAAATAAATAAATGTTATACATAATTATACCTTTGATATAATATTTTATGTATAATGATATCTTTTTTACAGTTACTTACTTTTTTATTTTCATAGTTTCGTACAAGCGATGCGTATAATGTAACGCAAATAGTCATTAGACAATATGGAAGACGCATTGCAAAAAAGTATTTCCGGGGTTGAACTTCTTTTTTTATTAGATTGCAAACCGCAAGTTTAAAAATAAAAAGATTTATTGTGAAAAGGTTCCTTATTCGTCAAAATTATTTTCATCAATTTACTATTTTTGTAAATGATATTATGACTGGGTCAGGATCTGGCATTGCCATTTGTTTTGTATTGGTTTTTAAGCATTTTAGTATAATTCAATAAAATATATTCGTAATCAGTTAAAAGTGTGACTAAAAGAGTGAACACCAAGCCAAATACATAGGGACAGACAGACGGCAGATAGTGACTTTGTTTTATACTATGTAGTGATGTAGAAATTTCGAAGTAAACAAAAATTTAAAATCAATTTATGATTAACCATCATAAATTGATTTTAAAGATAACTGGAAATTAATGCATTTTCAACCCTATATGAGGAAAGCATAAAGTTTAACATTAGGTACTTGCCAACTAGTCAAATTCAATACTTTTTTCGAACTGTCAAAAACGAGAGTATTCTATGAATTTTGTACGAGATTGTGTATTGTGACGTCACGTTTTATTAGCGCCAAACAACATACTTATTTCTTAAAAATTTGCTGGAAAAATACTAAAATTAAGTTGGTCATAAAATCAATTAATGAGAGTGTAATTATTTTTTAACATTTCATTGTATTGAACAGTCGAAATAATTTATTTTTGAAAGAAAAGTACCCAATTGCTTACTATTAGGTGATCCGTCTGTTCGTTTGCCGACCTATACTAGAACAAAGTAGCGGAGAACCAAACGGGCAACCGGGGCTCCGGCTCGACGTGCAGGATAGGGAACGGGGTGGTTTTTACTTTTAGTCAGTAAGAGTCTGACACTAAGGCGGGAGAAGTCATTCGATGACTTTCCCTCCTTAAAAAAAACTATAGCAAAGCATATACCTGAAAATGTATTAATTTAATTTAATTTTGTCTTTTTCAGCTGAAATCAAAGCCTTGGAAGAAATGGTCGCTCCCAAGAAATGAACACGAAGGGACTAAGTGCTAGATATAAGTTAATAGTGATCGTCGCCATCTTGAGCAGTGTTGCTAGTTTAGAAAATTGTATTTTTTTAAACTGGCAACGTTATTCCATCAATAAATTATGTATTTAAAGAAATATAGGTGATTATTGTATTTTTTGTCGTTTTATTTTGTATTTTATTATTTTTATAGTGATCCTAGCTACTCGCGCACGGTTTTACTCCACTGCTCGGCTCCTGTTGATGGTAGCGTGATGGTTTATTCACCCCGTACCTACTCCTGCAATTCGAGCCGGTGCCCCGGTAACCTGTTAGGTTCTCCGCGGCTCCGTATCGGCATCAGCCCTGGTGGGCCCCATCTGTGGTAGTCTGAAGGCTCTTTCAGGCGCGCGCGGAACGCAACGCGCCGTACGCTGGGGTCTGGTTCTGGTCGGGTGGCGAGTCACACATGCTCGCCGTCTGCAGGCCCGCGCTTACGGTGGCCGGAGATCGTCCCGCGATTCCCGACGTCCAGAGTATCCTTTGCGATGGCTGCGTTGCGAGGAGGCGCTTCGCTGCCTCATCCGTATTGCGTGGATATTGAATGAACTAAATGGTACTGAGTTTGGCTTTATATTCCGTACTCTGAATGCTATTGTAACAGCTACGATTGTAGTTGTATAGTATTGACATTGAATAATTATTGAGATTTTATTGGATTGAAATTGCATTGACATTGAGATTGGTTTTAAGAGTAAGTAAGCACCCTGGTTTGAAAACCGTATTTATGGTTAAAAAAACTCCAGATTGATAACACTGTCTCGTTGGTCGAGTGACGCAAGTGCGACTCCCGCGCAAGGGGTCTTGGTTTCGATTCCAAGGTCGGGTAAAGTATTACTGGGTTATAAAAATTCTCAGCTCAGTAAGTAGTAGCACGGAATCTGGAATTGTGCCCGGTATATGCCATGCAATAGCCTCACCCCCTATAACGACTCGTAACATAAATAGTGAAAAGTGGGTGTTACATTGTATATAGCGGACTTCTGTCTACCCCTCAGGGCTACAAGGATCCCAAGGCGTGACGAAGAAAGAAAGAAAGAAAGAAAAAAAAACCATTTATTTTGCTACGACACACAACAAGAATTTAGAAACACCGAAAAAAAAGCCCATAGTGCGTCGCAGCGCAAAAGGCTGGAGCTCAGCTTAATACCGAACTATAATATACGGTAAACGACGAACGAAAAACGACTATAATATACGGTAGTGGTGCCATCTACGTTACTTATTGACATCTACGATATTAAGCTAGCCAGTGCAAGTATCAATTAATATTCGTTACTATGTATCACTACTTACTATTTTTCAAGTGTGGAAGAGCCATGCTTCGGCATGAACGGGCCGGCCGACCGGAGTGATACCACGGCCGAGCAAAAGACCGACGTGAAACAACGCTTGTGTTGTATTTCGTCGTGTGACTGAGGTTACTGGAGGCCCAATTACCCCCCCCCCCTCCTAATTTCTGAATCCCCAGCAATACTCAAATTCCTAATCCCCAAAAGGTCGGTAACGCACTTGTAACGTCTCTGCTGTTCCAGGTGTCCATGGGCGACGCCGATTGCTAGGTACTATTAGCAATTAAGGTAATTAATTTGTAAATAGTTCCACTTGTACGATTTTAAACTAATAACACCACCTGCCGACAAGAAACGTAAAGAATTCTTGAAATTGTTTTGGCATTAAACACAAGATGGCGTTATGTGTCTGCAACTATTTTTCTGTGATATTTTTTTCTAGAGGATAAGCCGGTAAAGGCATCGGCGCCACCTATGGATACATACAACACTAAAGCTTAACCTCCTTTGTACAAACCACTAAGATTGACAGATGAAATCTGATGAATCTACTGACTGATGAATCTACACTTTGGAACGAGCAAACAGAGCAACTAGAGGACTGACTGACAGATTGGCATTTTTTTTTAATATTTCAATGTATACTTTTTGTGACGTTCAAAAGTCTTTCTTCCTGCTAATTGAATTAAAGAAGTAAAATTATTTGCCAGACTGAGTCTATGTTTCCGTTTACCATCAGACGAAATAATGACAACGGTTTACTAAAAATATTATTGGTAATCGTTAGACATAATGACTAGACTCTATGACACTTTATTTAATCTTTATTTTTTTTTATAACAGCTGTGACACTATGATTCATATGTTGTTAAATATATTTGACAGTTTCTAAATGTTCATTTCGTTTATTATGTTATGTTTTGACATAATTCAATGAAGATTTATCGATATTACAGAACGGTTTGGAGATAATTTATGTGAAAGTCAAAGTCAAAGAATTTATTTAAATTAAAGTAGTTTAAATCATAATTTGGTACTTTTGTAATGTCAACAAACACAAAATAAATAATGGTCTGTCAGTCAGTTCGTCAGTGAAGCTAGGTGAAGCTAGGTGCACATACCAAAATGTAGATTAGAATGGAGAAGAACGAGAAATAAATTCCATTCGTTACTCTTTAAAAAAAAAAGTATGTTCTACAATGTCTCTGATACCTACATATTCTAATACTGTAACTACGTATATGTGAGAACAATGCAAAGACACGCATTATACGAGGTACTTACAAAACTTACTAAAATAAAAAAACAAAACTAATAAAGAACCGACTTCAAAAACGAATGACTAACGAAAAGTGAAAATTAAAAAGGAAAAAAATAACTGTTATTGGTCATACGTACTTATAGCTTACACACCCATTGATAGGTTAGAAGTCGGTGCCACAAGTTTTAAACAAAATTATTCATTAAACTGTCAAACACCAAGCGGTCACCGGTGACCGCAACCTATTGTTCTATAATTGTGTCTATAATGACGGTACTCGACGAGTTAAAACCTTAATAGATACCTAACATTATTAAGCTGTTTACAATTTTATTATGCATTATACCAACTGTGCCCATTAACTATTTTGTTGTGGGTAGGTACTGGTAACCGCCGAGGAGTTCCCTCATCTGTCTTACTACTGCATCATCAGACCCTTAATGACAATCGCATCCCACCCAGGTGTAAAGTCCTCATCAATACAAATTAATCAAACCCAAACACAGTAGTAGCTACTGTTAACCGTTGAGGAGTTCCCTCGACTGGCTCTCGGCTCCATCATCAGATCAGCTCCAGACTCTTATCAGATTGTAGTGGGTTTCAATACTTAATGAAAAAATTACCAAATGCATAGTCACCCCTATAATTTTTAAAAGTTCCCCTCGGTTTTCCTGGACTTCCATCATCAGATCCTGAATTCCTTATCATGGAACCAATCTGGAGCTATCTCCTTTTAAAAAAAAAAGAATTTTCGAAATCGGTTCATAAACAACGGAGATATCGGCGATCAAACATAGAAAAAAAAACATACATATATACGGTCCAATTGAGAACCTCCTCCGTTTTTTGAAGTCGGTTAAAAAGAATCTTATAGTCTAAGATGGTGCTCAATTGCATTCTGACAAGTTGTGTGATGTTTTGATTCTGACATGTTTTCTTTTTCTAATTACATATTTCATTCTATACCGATGTGTATCTACTTATCTAGGCATTGGGGGAGGACTGTGGGAGGCAGTGGACGTAGTGTGGTTGTATGCATGGTACATGATCATGATCGTGAATTATTTTCTCTTTGAACAGTATTTGACTTTTTTGATTTTGTTTTTATAGGATTATCTTATAAGTCGGTAAACGAGCAGACGGATCACCTGATGGTTAGCAATCAGCGTCGCCCATGGACAGTCAAAACGAAAAAAAGAGTTTGAGGGTCGTTGGGGATTCAGGCATTGGAAGATTGGGAAAGAGGAGGCGGGTAATTGGGCCTCCGGTAACCTCACCCACACGAATCAACGCAACTGTTGTTTCACGTCGTTGTGTTTGGTACTTAATAATGATATTTACTCGAAAATAAAAATGTCAGAATAATTCCATTTCTACGATATAGAGGTAGTTGATAAATCACTATTTAAATCACCAATCTTGACTAATATTATAAAGAAGAAAGGTCTGATTGTTTGTTTGCATAAATAGACTTCGAGACTTTAGTTTCTCTACTTCTCTAATAATATATAATAGTTTCTCTTCTTCTCTAATATCTTCTGATTTATTTCATTTATTTCGTCGAACAATGTCTTGGATCAACATTATGACCGTTCCATGTCAATTTATTTATGAAAACATCATGTATGTTGGGTAAAACCTACAGTTATTTGGTAAAGTGTCTGACAGACACCACTATCAAACTAGACATGGGAATAGATTAAGTCAGCCAATTTCGAGATTAGCGAAAGTAAGTAAATCGTTCATGGGAATCTGTGTTAAATGTTATAATAAGATACCAGGCGATGTACAACAACTAAATGAATCCAAATTTAAATTATGTATAAAGAAAACTTTATGTAGACAAGCATATTACAAACTCAATGAATATATAGAGGATAAAAATGCTTGGATGCAGGCTAGTCCGGCTCCACAGGATAACTAAAAACACTGTTGTTTTAATGAAATCGTAAATAATACAGTCATATTGCTAAATTGTATATTGTTTAACTTATATAACCAATGTAAATGTGAGAGCCCTGTAATTAACTTAATATTAAATTAGATTAGTAGAATTTTATTCATTTGTGTCAGCTTGGAGTTGTCATGCTCACTCAAAGGTCTCATTGGCGGTGGCGCGTGCAGTGGATCGCTCGATTCCCTACAATATGGTTGAGTTGGGCGGTGCTGGTGTACGTGTCATGTTCGTGAACGGGCGCCGTCAACTGGGACTAGTCAGCTCCAGACTGTATTATTGTCCTTAAGGTTATTTTCTTTTTTTTGATCACTTTGACTGGATTTTCGTGTTACATTGTTCTCGCACAATCCAAACAGCAAAACTATGTAACTAGTAAATTGTATTGTGAACCTGATTGAAAAAGAGTACCTAACCTATGGAGTTTCTTGCTCGTTCTTCTCCATAGGAATCTACACCTTGGAATGAGCAAATAGCTTCACTTTTAATATTTTTTTGACGTTCAAAAGTGCCATTCTGGCCTAATTGAAATAAATGACTTTTGACTTTTGACTTTTGATACCAGACATTGTTCATGTTGTTCAGACCCGGAACAACGATTTGTGGATCACACAAAGAGTTGTTTCGGGTATCGGTCCTGCAACACGTTGCGCTGCAGCCAGTTCATTGCACCAACCAAAAAATGTTACCCGGGTGAAACCACAAGCAGAAAGCTGTGTTACGAGATGAAAGCCAATGGTCGTCATTCGGCCGTTAATGCAATAATTTCGTCAGATTTTATTGAAACGTTTGAAAATTTATTTTTGCATACAATAAAGACGTTGAGACATTCCAATCTTGTTTTCCAGTATTTCATTGAGATCTAATCCATTAATCAGATTATTTTCGTTTATTTTGCATTATCTAGCTGTTGCCAGTGATTTCGTACGCGCACATTTTTTTTATTTCTCTTTCTCTTCAACAAGGGTTCGGTGACAAGGCGGCAACGCACTTGTGAATCCTCTGGTATTGCAGGTGTCCATGAGCCGCGCCGATGTTTACCATCAGGTGATCCGTCTGCTCGTTCGCTGGCCTGTTAGTACGAGAGATGACAACCAAAACCATGTCTCATAGCAATACGGCAAAAACCCTATAAAATCGTTAGATTGTATGATTCTAAACCCGACTAGGTGTGTAGTAACGGTCGAAAGTGTAGCAACTGCGTGGGAGGCCATTTCTGCTGTGTCAAAAATATCTGAGTACCGAAAAGTTGTCTGATAGAGAAGGTGCTACACTTATTTTGTCTGATATAAATTTTTTGCACATGTGGACAACTTATTTTATCATGTCCAACAATTTTCAGACATATTGCCATGATACCGATCGGTAAAATTTGTTAACATTTTCAAAACGTCTGAAAATTGTTTTGTTCGCATCAAATAACCAAAATTTACTAATAAAAAAGATTTTCAGACGTATTGCTATATAAGACATGTTTTTTGTCTAATTTTTAATTTTTTTAACTGATTTTACGGGTTTGCCCTACACCACTAACGTCTGAAAAATATGTTTCCGGTATCTCAGAACTATCATTCAACTACGGTCTGCAAATCAGACATATTGCTGTGATGCAGTTCGGTAAAATTCTTTGACAATTTTGAAAATTCGGTCAGATCAAACGCTACGCGGAAAATGTCTGACATTGGTATTTTCGAGTTCAGGATAATCGTATCTATCGATTTGATGCGGTTTTGGCTGTATTGCTATGAGACAAAAATTTTGGTCGTCATCTCTCGTACTATGTTCTATAAATGAAATATTTTTTAACTATTTTTCAGTGTTTCCTACCAGTCCGAAATCTTTGACTGTTTTAGCGAAGCACGTTAGAGCACGTCGTCCCATAAGAAACCTATTTACTCGGGCCTTGAAGACACCCACCCACACCCTTCAGGAAACACCGACCCTGGCAAAGAATTCGACTCCTTAGCAGTACGCACAAGGAAGCTTGATACGAAGCGCCTCGTGCGTGTGGGTCCACCATGAATCGGTGACGCTTTGCCGATTGTCTTACGATAATGAGAAGGACTAGGGAGAATCAAGTTATGCAATTCCCCCACACACTCACCGAAATGCATCCGGTACAAAACCGAAATGCTTACAACCCTACGCCTGTGTTGGAGGCTTTGAAGCTAGGCCTGGTTTGATGCAAAGAGCTAAAAATTGAGCTTAGTGGCAGGCAGCAGTGGATGAAAACGGGCTTATCGTGGTGATGAATGGGGTAGTACTCTTATACGTAATAAACTGGACTATTATACGTGTTATATTATACTATTATAATCGTATAGTGCAGGATGTATAGCTACATAAATTGTCAGCTATACATCCTAAGAAAACCTATTTTACGAAATTATATAAATAAGCATAGGTAAGTACTACTTATCTCGATTCTTCCATAATAAAAATGACAACAAACATTAAATTTCACACTTAAAATATTCCAACGCGGATGAATCACAGCATTTTATTCACCGTTTAATATTAGAAATAAAAATTATGTTTATTTTTATATATACCTACACCATATTAAAAAAAAACGCAAGTGATGACAAAAAAAATGAGCAACATTTTAAAAAAAAAAGTCTCGGATTTTGCCGCCATCCGCGGCGGCAAAATCCGAGACACAAGAACAGCTGGCATTCAGCCAAGTTCGGCTCCCGCCTGTGAATCTCAACGTAATTTATTTACATTACTCAATTAGATACGTTTAAATACATTTTATTGCTACAACTTGCATTTGAAAATAAAAATAAACATGTTTCAAGTAAAAATATTATTTTTGACTTGTGTTTTTTGCGCCATCTATTGAGTAGGGAAGTAAATTCAGTGAAAGTTCAACATTTTTTTTTATTTATTACGCGGGATTTAATTTTGTTTCACATTCCAAGTTGTTAAGGTCTATATTTTATTAATTAATGCATAGAACTATACCTTGGAAAGCAAAGTAAATAAGCAAGTAAATGTCTTACGTATAAAAATATCGTTTTGTATTGAACAAAATCCTCGTTCCACCCATAGATTTTAACAAATAATTGTGTCTTATTATTTCTATGGTTGCACCACTGTGTTATTTAATTTCTAAATCTAGTACCGAGTCTGAAAACTTAGCAATTTAAATTCGTACTGAAAACAGCTTTTTCGAAACTATCACAATAAGTAGTTTACATCTAGGCTGAATGCAGACACGTCTGTGCCTCGTCAAGATTTGTTAGTGAACTGCCACATAAAAACCTAAATACATAACCTTAAATTTGACTTTAATGATCGTATTTTACGTTCGAAATACAAATTCTGTTTTGGGAAGCTTAGAAAAATAGGCTTGGGTTTTCCTCGATGGAAATTTTCCTGTTTCTGTTTGGTTAGCGAGAAAACTGCACCTAGAAGTCCTAGATTTAGCTTGTAGCTAGGTAACCCATCTGCCTAGCTAACAATAAGTAGGTAAGTACCTAACATTATTATATTTGTGTATTTGTTTTTACATACTTGTACTTCGGTGCTGAAAAACTTCAGTTGGTTCTAAAAATAAAAATGTACCTAACTGATAAATATTATGTAAAAGTACTAACTTTACAAAATCCCAGTTTGAATCTGCATTGAGATACCTATAAGTTTCGTAGACGTCGTTATATTTCGTATTTTGAAAATTATTTATTCGACACTAGCGCCGCCAGGTGATGACGGGAGGGACAATTGTCCGTCAATCACGCAGACACTACTGAACGGATTTTGATGAAATTTGGTGTTCAGGCAGAGTACATAAGGGCTGACTTAGGTGATAGGATACAAATTATTAATTTATTTAATCGGGATAAAACAGGAATCATATTCTACGCGGACGAAGTCGTGGGCAACAGCTAGTTATTTAATATGCACAAATCTCCTTCTTAGAAACTGTATACACTGAGAAAATTATTTCAAGACGAGAAATACCTCTTCGAGAATTACATGGCGTGATGTTTTGATAATGTACTGTGAGCTCGTATGCGCTTTCAGAGTTTGCTTTTTGCAATAGTTCACCAATTATTTTTGTTTGTTTACAATTAGAATTAGATAATTAAGAAATAAAATGTAAATGTTTACATTTTATTTCTTAATTATCTCTCGTAGAAACTAGTACTTTTTTCCAGTACTATTCACGTGAGTAACCTGCGATTTTTAGTTAATTTAGTATGTCTCACGATAGTTAACATAAAAACATTTATTTTTTTGCAAAACTATTGTATTACCAAGACAGAACCATTTTACTTCGGGACGAAAACGAAATAGATTTTACGGTGTAGTTAGGTACTTAGATCTTGCAATTTATGTACCTAATTCATGGCCAAATAATAAATACCTATCAACGCTACATGTATAATTTAGTTTAAATCCCAAATAAATACACCATTAATTCTATTTCACGTATTAATTTCGGTTGTTAAGATGTATAGAAATCATTTATAACATAACCAATAATTTACTTGGAATCGACCATTTCTTTGAGGAGAAAAATTGAGGTTATATTTTATCCTCCCCATAGGTATTTATAAAACCGAATGTGTGTTTAGTATTCTTTCACTTCGCAACGGAGCCTTATCTTAGCAGACAAGCCCGCCACACGTCCCAAAACCGCTGCAACTCCTATAAGCGAGTATCTTTTTTTTATGGCATATGCCATAACGAGCAGATGGATCACCTAATGGTAAGCAATCGGCGTCGCCCATGGACACCTGGAACATCAGGTGTCCCGGCGTTACAAGTTCGTTACCGGCCTTTTGGGGATTAGGAGTTTGAGGATCGTTGTGGATTCAGGAATTGGGGAGATTGGGGAAGGGGACGGTATTTGGGCCTCCCGTTAACCTAACTCACATGACGAAACACAACGCAAGCGTTGCTTCACGTCTGTTTTCTGCTCGGCCGTGGTATCACTCTGGTCGAGCCGGCCCATTCGTGCCGAAGCATGGCTCTCCCACGCTTAAACTCTACAGTAGATACAACCATGCAAACAGCGGGACTCTGAAGTCTAACGTCCCAGGGACATGAACTGTCTTGGTCTAGTCTTGTCTCGCAACGAAATAAATCAGAAGATAAAAAAATTTACCTCGTTGGCCGAGTGGTCGCAAGTGCGACTGGCAATTGGGCTTGGGTTTGATTCCCGGGTCGGGCAAAGTATTACTAGGTTTTTTTTAAATTTTAATTAGTAGCAAGGAGTCTAGAATTGTGCCCGGTATATGGCAAGAGGCTCACCCCTATTACATGGGACTCACAACATAAATAGTGAAAAGTGGGTGTTACATTTTACAGTGGCATAATGTGCACCTCTACCTACCCCTTCGGGGATAAAAGGCGTGATGTTATGTTTTGTATAAAAAAAAATCTTAGTACCTGTTTTTTGAGGGGGAAAACTCATCCAATGACTTCTCTCGCTTTAAGTGGGGCGAGAGGGAGTGTCAGACTCTTACTGACTAAATATCACCCCGTTCGTACAACTACAACTCTGCTTCGAGCCGGAGCTCCATCTACCCGTTTCGTCGTTTCCAGTGGTAGTCCAAAGATAATTTGAAAGCTAGAGAGCGATATAGGTTACCTATCTATTAATTTATTATTGTCTATTAAGTGACGACACGCGACATTTCAAATCAATATATGATAGAATGTATTCGTTTCTGTAAAAAAATAAAAAATACGTGTCTAATGATTTAAAATAATCTACCAGGCGGACATTAAAATAAAAATTAGGCATTTAGCATCTGCCCTATTGCTCGGCTAATCGAAGTCATTGGGAGAAGTCTATCTGCAATTAAATAGTGGACGTCAGTCGTATGACTTTTTTATTTATTATTATTATTTAAATTGTTCTGTTGTTTTTTATTTTTTGTTTTTTGAGTTATATGACTGATCCATGCTACATGGATTATATTACAATTTAATTTATGATTATGAAGACATTACAGATACAATGTAAATTATTTATTGAATAAAATGAAATGAAATGAAAACTGATATAATGATAATATTGCCATTCATCAGGCTCAATTCCTCTTTTTCCTATTGTCTACCTATTTGAAACAATTTTCGAAAAACCAACATCTTTATTACGTTAACCGAAAATGAATTATCTACTCCACAAAAATACAAGATAAGTAGCGATAGATCACAGATCAAATCTTAGTGGAATTATGTCAAAATACAACATGTGAGAGGAAATGAATATTTAGGAACTGTCAAATATAATTAACAGCGCATGAATCATGGTGTCCCAAACGATACAGTCATGTAGCGATTACCAATATAACATTTTAATTAATTTATAATACCGAATTTCAATGTTGAATCTTCACGATTGAGAGACAGGCTGAAGATTGTAGTTTAAAAGATTATAAAAAGAAAGATAGGAAAAAGAAGAAATCAGTGCTCAGCCAAAACGCTGCGACCCGAGCGGGATAACTTAAGTCGCGGCGCTGTTTCTCAGCACTAGCGCTTATCAAAGAGCGCTGTTGTCTAGTATCTGTCAAAAGACCAAAAGTCCAGTCCCATAGTCGATTGTTACAATACCCGCGAGAACCGCTGGCAAGTCAAGTCACAGTCAAAATCATATATTACAATTAGACCAGCAGGCTTACTCTTGATTTTAATTCCGATCGATCGACATTGGAATTTGAATGTTTCGTACTCTTGAGTTTGACACTAGCGCCACATTGGTTTTAAATTGTGTGTCTATTGTATGAAACTAAATGAGATTAGGATTGGATTCGAATTGCAATAAACGGTACTCTTGAGCACGTTTTGACAGCTGTCAATTGCGCCAATATTGAGTTGCGATTGTTTGTTTATTGTGATTTTTCCAATAACAAAAGTGTAACTTTTTAGAGATTGTTTTGCATTTTAAGTGAATTTTCGTCAGAGATTACTGTATAATATGGCACGATTAGTCGTTATGTACAGTGTTTTACGTAATTCTCATAAAAAACAATTAAAACAGAGGCGAAATGAGCGTAGGTTGATGCGGTATATGGACAAAGCGTTTTCAATGAACGAAGTGGAGTTCCAGGCGAATTATAGAGTGACCAAGGATTTATTTGGCGAGCTTTATGATAATATTAAGCCCTTTCTGCCAGCTCATAAGAGAAAAAATGACATATCACCGAAATATAAGGTAAGCATACTACGATCTTTCATTACGAACTTAGCTCAACAATGATTTAAATTAAAATACGTAAGTGCTACTATCATAATAATATATTATCATAGCCAGTGAAATAGCCATAGGTTAATACCCATATGATTCTTGCAGGTTTTAGTGGCATTATCCTTTTATGCTACTGGGAGCTACCAGAAACTGGTTGGAGGCACATATGGGACCCTAATGTCGCAGCAATCCGTATCTCGTGCTATACGAGATGTATCAGCAGCTCTAAACCATCCTGCAGTAGCAACCAAATGGATTAGGTTTCCTCAAAATCGCCAAGAAAGGGATGCTATAAAAAGAAGGTAATGTTGATTACAATCAGCTGTTTATTTTCAAACTAACATAATTTGTTCACATTTTATTGCATATGTACCTACAATAAATTAGCAGACTAATATCACCTTGTGCATTCTCTATCAGTCAATTTAAGAACATATAATTATTATAAAAGTACTAAACAAACATAAAACTATGTACATACATTTTCTACTTAATTATTAAACTGTCAAACACCAAGCGGTGACCGCAACCTATTGTTCTATAATTGTGTCTACAAAACCGGTACTCGACGAAACGTTAACACTGTTTTTATGTCTTTTTATGAATTTGCTGTCCAACTTAACTTAATTGTGGGTTTACAATGGTGAACAGCAGTTCAAAAATGTTAACAACAATAATATGTCTGTTTTGTACTTATTGTTTGTAATGATTTTTGTAAATAACGGTTTAACCAGGTATATTCTTTATGTTCCAGGTTTTATGAAAGGTTTAATATACCATCTGTGATAGGGTGTATTGATGGTACACATGTAGCCATCATTAGGCCATCAGAAAATGAGGAGAGATTTTTTAACCACAAACATTTCCATTCAAGGAATGTTATGATTGTAAGGCAATACTTTTCATTAATTAATTACATAACCCATTTGACTTGTTGTAACAACTTAGTTTAATAACCCTTTTATATTATTTTCAGATAAGTGATGCAGATTTAATGATTCTGTCAGTAGATGCTTCATATGGAGGGGCATCACATGACAGTTTTGTATGGAATCAGCATCCTGTGAAACAACACTTAATTGATTTAAATAATAATGGAGAAAATGTATTTTTACTAGGCAAGTATCTAAATGTTGTAAACAAGTCATCAGTCATATCTGCATTTTTCTGACTGGGAATATTTTTTATTTAGTTTTTGTTTCAGGTGATTCTGGATATGCACAGAGGGAGTACATGATGACACCAATTATTGATGCTCCTCAGGGTTCACCCGAAGAATATTACACCAAACTGCATTGTACGGCACGGAATACAGTGGAGCGTACCATTGGTGTATTGAAAAATAGATGGAGGTGCTTACTCAGGCATAGGGTGTTACATTACCACCCTGATGTAGCAGCTAAAATAATAAATGCATGTTGTGTGTTACACAACATGTGTTTAAATAGGGTAGATGAAGATCTTGAGGACAATACAGCTGAAAATGAAAATGATTACCAAGATGTCACTGCCCAAGAATCTTCTGGTAGTAACACAGCTGCTGAACTAAGACGAGGTATCGAAAAGAGAAATGCTTTAGTTCAGCAGTTGTGGGCGAGCAGACGGTAAATGTTTTTATTTTAAATTTGTATTTGGCTTTTTTTAATCTATTATATTTTTTTATCATTTTTGTCTTTATTATAAATTAGTTGTCCTTTTTTATTATATGTCATATCATTTTTATATAGTATTATTAGTCTTAATTATGTTATTAAGAAAGAATAAAAATACATTATAAAAAGAAAACTTTTATTTATTTTACCCATTTTAAACTATAACATAAATCAACAATATAAAATTAAATCACAAATCAACAATGTAACAAGGAAATCATAATTATTAGACCTAGGTACATTAAATCAATATATCAAATAGAACTGCTAAGGATTTGGCATTTTACTAGCTACATCTGAAATTGCATTAGCAATAGATGTCAGAGCATTAGCTATATTGCCAATATTTTCTGACAACTTAGCCAATGCTTGTGCTGTAATTAGCTCTGCTTCAACCCTGCGTGCTTCGATACTTGAGAACTGCTCCATTTGTGAATCCAGCGGCCTCGAAATCGACGATCGGCGCCGCCGGCGAGTTCGTGGTGCTGGTGGTATGGTAGGTATAGAATTCTCAAGTGGGGTAGGCGATGCAGGTACTGAAATGTAAAAAAATACGTAAAACACTATTATAAGAAGTTAAATAAGTACTTAAGTTTAACACTCTAACATTCATTAGAAGGTTACACATTAGTGCTTCCCACTTGAGCTATGTAAGCACACACAAACGGCACATTCTAGTGTGACTAATTAGACTCCATGTTAATAAATTTATAAATTCAAATATACTTACTTGTGGATGAAGCTGGTATTGCATCAATGTGTGACATGCCAAGAATAGGAGAATTAGCTTGCATTACTTGTTCTCCTGTTTCTACAATCTCTATCATTATAGGTCCCGAGCGTACGGCGCGTCGCGTTCCGCGCGCGCCTCAAAGAGCCATCAGACCACCACAGATGGGGCCCAATAGGGCCGATGCCGATTCGGAGTCGCGGAGAACCTAACGGGTAACCGGGGCTCCGGCTCGACGTGCAGGAGAAGGAACGGGGTGGTTTTTAGTCAGTAAGAGTCTGACACTCCCTCCCGCCTCACCCAGGCGCGAGCAGTCATTCGATGATTTTCCCCCCTTAAAAAAAAAAAAAAAAAATCATTATAGGTAGCTCTGTATGACTACTGTGACTAGTCTGAAACATCAAAATTATATCAAATTATTTTTGATTTAATCAAATCTTATGTAGCTACATTATTAATTATCTTTGACAAAAATTACCGATTGAGGAAATGGGTTGACTGCCAAACTTGTATCGCCTGTTGCAAATTCTCGCCCACCCATTACTGCCACCAATCTAGTATCTAAAGCGGAGAGTGCTGGTAAGTTATCTGATGCTCCGCCACCAGTGCGTCTCATTGAGGCTGAGAGTCCTGCACAATGTTTCCGTAGAGCGCACTTCTTCTCAGCCCAATACTAAAAAGAAAATGCATTCATTTTGATGAAATTGCTCAAGTAATATAATAATAATTCAGATTAAAAGTAATGTTATGTAGCAAGTAAGTAGTCATTTTAATTACCTTCGCCCAAGCCCTGCCGTTTTTATTGGCACCTCCTAACGAATTTAAAGAAGTCGCTAAATTTTCCCACTTTCTCTTCGTTTCTATTTGGCCTTGGGTTGTCCGAACTAAGCCCTTAGCTACGCCTGGATTTTGTTCTAAAAACTCCACTAAACCTTCTAATTGGGCGTAGCTAGGACGACTTGGCATTGCAACTGAAATTGATAAACATTGATTAATTAGGCCTAGACATACAAAATACAAGTACCTAATGGTATAGTTCTATAAGTAGTACATGGACCAACCAAAGTAGTATGAAAGTTCACAAATACAGCTTAAACAAATACTATAGCAAAACAATGCCGAAATATTTATTTATGAGCATTTAGGTACTTACCAATTGTTTAAACGTTGATACAAGGTAACTAAGTTGGCCGTTTTCACTTTAAACAGTAAATAAGTATATCTCAAGGTATATAATAAGTAATAATGCAAACAAACTCGTTCGTAATTTCTTCTAAAAACTTTAGAACGTTTTAAATTATGTGGAGAACTTTTACGGAGGGGTTTTTTTAGTAGTGTTGCTAACGTATAGGTACATCCAAAGCAAACCAAAGTCATGATAAATTTATTTTTTTAATTATTTACTTCCTTAAAAATAAATAATCTAGTTAGAGATAGAAAACAAATAATTATATGAATGATTATTATTTTTAAACCTTATTTTTTTAAAGATATTTGATTTTAGAGCCCTGTCTCAAGTTTATCGTAAAACGTCGAACAACACTATTGTGTTTCGATGCATAGCTAACTTCACGTTACACTAAACAATCGTGGGACAATTCCGATTTCAATCCAATGTTATCATTATTGTTTTCAAGAGTACCGAATGTCGTGAGTTCAAATTTAGCATTGGAATTGGATTGGCTTTGGATTGGAATTGAAATTAGTTTCAAGAGTAAGCCTGCAGGTGGCTTACTCTTGAATACAATTCCGATCGATCGACATTGGTATTGTGAAATTTCGTACTCTTGAGTTGCTACACCAGCGCCCATTGCATTCGTATTGCGTGGATATTGAATGAACTAAATGGTATTCAGTTTGGCTTTATATTCCGTACTCTGAATGCTATTTCAACAGCTACAATTGTGGTTGTATAGTTTTGATATTGAATAAGTATTGAGATTTTATTGGATTGAAATTGCATTGACATTGAGATTGGTTTCAAGAATAAGCACCCTGGAAGGCACTTTTGAACTTAAACAAAAAAAAATTAAAAGTGAAGCTATTTGCACATTCCAAGGTGTTTTTTTTTTAAGGGGGGAAAATCATCGAATGACTGCTCCCGCCTGGGTGAGGCGGAAGGGAGTGTCAGACTCTTACTGACTAAAAACCACCCCGTTCCTTCTCCTGCACGTCGAGCCGGAGCCCCGGTTACCCGTTAGGTTCTCCGCGACTCCGGATCGGCATCGGCCCATACCAAGGTGTAGATTCCTATGGGGAAGAACGAGCAAGAAACTCCATAGGTTACTCTTTTTCAGTCAAGTTCATAATACAATTCTCTAGTTACATAGTTTTGTTGTGTCGCAGTGGCGAAGGTGTTGGATTGGACCCTGCTCTACCGCCACCCTAGCCTTAAACAACTACAATATATTCTTCCTGTCGTTATTCCAAGCTAAGGTCAGGTATCGGGTCGCGTCAGTCCTAGCGTACGGCGCTTCGCGTTCCACGCGCGCCTCAAAGAGTCATCAGACCACCATAGACGGGGCCCAGCAAGGCTGATGCCGATACGGAGCCGCAGAGGACTTAACGGGTTGCCGGGGCTCTGGTTCGAAGTGCAGAACCAAGAACGGGGTGGTTTTTAGGCAGTAACAGTCTGACACTCTCTCTCGTCTCACCCAAGGCGGAAGAAGTCATTGGATGATTTTCCCACCTCAAAAAAGCTACCTAAGGTCAGTACAATAGGTTTCCTTCCATTCCCCCCTATCAGATGTCATCACATACCAAACGCCTTTGTCTTTCATATCCTTCCTCACACAGTCTAACCATTTTATCTTTGATCATTCTCTACCTATATTGACTGTATGGTTAATGCGGTGGCTGGGCAACCGGCTGCCATGCAAAGCGTCGCAGATCCGATTCCCGCACGGAACAACACTTTGTGTGATCCACAAATTGTTGTTTCGGGTGTGGGTGTCATGTGTATGTGAATAGTATATCAAACGTGAAACAACGCTTGCGTTGTGTTTCGTCGTGTGAGTGAGGTTACCGGAGGGCCAATTACCCTCCCCTTCCTAAATCTCCCAAATCCCTGAATCCCCAACGATCCTCTAACTCCTAATCCCCAAAAGGCCGGTAACGCACTTGTAACGCCTCTGGTGTTCCGGGTGTCCATGGGCGACGCAGATTGCTTAATATCAGGTGATCCGTCAGCTCGTTTACCGGCTTATGCCATAAAAAAAAACTTGTATGTTTGTAAACGCACCCACGACAAAGAGAAAATCCTAATATAGGGCAACGTTTTTTAAAAAACAAAGAAAACAAAATCTATCCATCCTCATGATCTGAGTCTTTAAATTATAATTAAACATTTTATAACAATTCCCCGCCGGTTCACACCACACAACAATTTGATATTTTTAAACCCTGTTGATCTGAAACAGTAAGCTACCGACAAATCGATGATTTCATAGATGTTTTATTAATGGCGTATTGTTTTATAGACAAAACAGAAATAATATTGTTTTATCTGTCGAATGGCGTCAGTGTTAAGGTGAGTTTATAACAGGGGAAAAAGAAAAAGGAAAATGTCGTGGTTAGGCAATATCTGAGAGTGGACCAGTACCAACAATGACGAACAACTTTTCCGCTTGGTCAATAACAAGGACCAATTCAAAAAGGTGACGGTCAACCTTCTGGAATGAAGAGGCACCAATAGAAGACGAATAATGTAACGGAGAATTAAATTACCTATAACAGCTTTTAAGTAATCTACAAAGCAGATTTTTTTTATAGCATAACGAACAGACGGATCACCTGGAACACCAGAGGCGTTACAAGTGCGTTACCGGCCTTTTGGGTATTGGAAATTTGAGGATTGTAGAGGATTCGGGGAGGCAAATTGGGCCTCCAGTAACCTCACTCACACGACGAAATACAACGCAAAGCGATGTTTCTGCTCGGCCGTGGTATCACTCCGGTCGAGCCGGCCCATTCGTGTTATGGGTGTTCGTGGGTGACATTGGCATCAGGTGATTCGCTGGCTCGTTTGCCCCTACTTCGTAAAAAAGGATTAAAACAGATTTCTTTCTGCCCCGCACAGCAAAATTGTAGAATGATCTGTCGTCGGCGTTATTTACGAACCGATGTCGTATTGGTTCGTAAATAACACCTTAACTTCAAACTTTAAAGAAAAGAGCGTATTACTTTTTAAAAGGCCGGCAACACACCTGTGTCTCCTCTGGTGTTGCGGGTGTCCATGGGCGGCGCTGATCGCTTACCATCAGGTGACCAGTCCGCTCATTTGTCTCCACACAAAAAAAAATTAAGTATCTTAAATTGTCCAGCCGAGGTCGCGAGCGTGAGTAGGTTACTCTAGCTCGTAGCAGATGTTGAAATGGGTTGGTCTTTAGTCAGTAAAAGTTAGACACTTCCTCACGACTCATCCAGGGCGGCAGGAGGAGTCTTTGAATGACTCAATTTACACTCAACTTACAGAATCAACTTGCACGGTTCTCGCACATTACCTCTATAGTTATAATCTGTCTGGACTTTAAAAGAGACAATGACCTCTGAGTTTTATCACCACTTTAGCGCTTGTCTACATAGAGAGATATCAAAATGTATGGGGATGATAATGACAAGTGTCAAAATTTACGTCAATCCCATATAATTTGGTTTTCTATTCTACATGTAGACAAGCGCTAAATGGCAATTGGCTACAGCTGCAGAGTAGGCAGTTAGGAAATGCCGGACCTCATCAAGCAATATAACGATTGACAGGTAGAAGTGTTACTAAGTTACCTATTTGCAGAAATAAATATCATTTCATCATTTTATTTCGAGTTTTTTTGTAGATGGAAATCTACAAAAAAACCGACTTCAAAAACTAAAAACAAGCGAAGAGTAAAAACATAAAAGCAAAAAATAACTATTATTGGTCATACGTACTTACTTATAGCTTACACACCCACTGATAAGAGAGAAGTCGGTGCCGTAGGGTTTTTTTTAAGGGGGGGAAATCATCAAATGACTACTCCCGCCTGGGTGAGGCGGGAGGGAGTGTCAGACTCTTACTGACTAAAAACCACCCCGTTCCTACTCCTGCACGTCGAGTCGGAGCCCCGGTTACCCGTTAGGTTCTCCGCGACTGGTGCCGTAGGGTACTCTTGTCACTATATCAAAAATTTTTTTTGAAATCGGTCCAGGCGTCTTCGACTAATCGAGTAACAAACATTAAAAAAATACAGCCGAATTGAGAACCTCCTCCTTTTTTGAAAAAAGTAGTCTACACTGTGGCCACACTCTTATTATTTACCTTGGCTAACACACAGCTAGATACACTAACAAAATCAATCAGATTTACTACATTTTATAAACTGCAGACTTAAATCTAGATTCAATCGTTTGTTTTTTCTAAAAGTTAATTTTGTAACTTGGGTAATAGATGTCGTGGTGGACCGGAGGTAGAAGACGCCCGCTTCTCATGCATGAGAGTGAATTCGAATACTACCAACGGCAAGTACCAATGTGACTTTTTCCGAGTTATAAATACTCTAAGATTATAATAGACACCACTAGATTTCATTACCACTATATTTGATTAGTATGGAAGAATTGTCAAATAAGTATTCTAAGTTATTCGTCTGATAAAATTTAACTGAGCAATGAAAAATCGGCCCTTACTAAAATACACCACAGACTATAATAAAAAAGTCAAAAGTCAAAATCATTTATTTCAATAAGACCAGGATGGCACTTTTGAACGTCAAACAACAAAAATTTATAAGTGAAGCTAGTTGCTCATTCCAAGGTTACTCTTTTTCAATCAGGTTTACAATACAATTCTCTAGTTACATAGTTTTATTGGTTCGATTATGTGAGAACAATGCAACACCTAAATCCAGTCAGAAAGACTGAAAAAGAAAATAACCTTGAGGATAATAAAATAAAATGATACAGTCTGGAGCTGACCAGTTCCAATCGACGGTGCCCGTTCACGAACATTTGGCGAAACCTAGCACCGCCCAACTCAACCATTTTGTAGGGAATCGAGCGATCCAATGCACGTGCCACCGTCAACAAGATCTTTGAGTGAGCATGACAACTCCAAGCTGACATAAATGCAATCTACTAGTCTAATTTGATTTAATTAATTACAGGGCTCTCACATTTACAATAAATTGTGCAACGTTTTAAACTATACAAATATTTAAGCAACATGATTATATTATTACACAAATAGAATTCATTATTAATTATTATTAAAAATATTTTTCTCCCTAAAGATGTGTAAATGATGTACAAAAACAGAACATCACACCTTCTTATCCACGAAGAGTAGAGGTGCACATTACGGCACTTAATGCCACTGTACAATGTAACACCCACTTTTCACTATTTATGTTATGAGTCCCATATAATAGGGCGTGAGCATATTGCCATATAACGGGCATAATTTCAGACACCGTGCTCTTACTGATTTTTTTTAAAAAACCCATTAATGCTTTACCCAATCCGGGAATCGAACCCGAGAACCCTTGCCCGGCAATCGCATTTGTGATCACTCGGCCAATGAAGCAGTTAAAAAAATTGTCAATAATGTAAAAAGAAAAGATTTAATGATTTAATATTGATGACTGCATGGTCGGTGCATTGATTGGCCAAGCGGCTGCTACACAATATGTCGCGGATTCAAATCTCGCAAGGGAATCTTTTATAAGTTATCCACACACTGTTGTTCCGGGTATCAGAGCGGTGTGTTAGTGAATTAATAAAGGTAAGGTCGATCTCAATTAAAAATTAGTATGTATTGGTGTTTATTTTTTTTTTTTATAAGTAGTTAAAAAATAACATCTAGATAATATTGTTTATACTTAGACATAATATTAAATAAACAATAAACAATAATAGTAAACAAACAACGAGATGCATAACGAAATTCAGTTTAGTAGCGAAAAATATCGCAGGTCGAGTCAAACGCCCGATCGATTTTCTAATTATAGATCAGACTTGCAGTCTGTATCTGTACAAAACTTCCAGTTGCCTGGAGTCCGCCATTACGAATTGACACTTGTCAAATTTAAACGTCAAACTTTTTCGTAAATTTCGGAAGATAATCGTGCATAGATATTTTCGTTTTAGGTATAAGTAATGACTTTTTAGAAATATATTGTGAATTATTTTGTATTTTTTGGACAATTTTTAAATTTGAATATTGACAATGGAGTTTAATACGGTAAAAATGTCAGTGCTTATATTTTTAATTTATATGTGCATTGAATGTCGAGCGAAAATTAATGAAAATAAAACAAATGACCAACCAGCCGAAGTCAAAACTCCAAAGAAGGTAATTATTATTTTTTACCTTTATTTAACATTTTATTAACATTGAAATTTTAAAATACGCTTCCTAAATTAATACAACTACAAAAATAGCGAAGTAAACATAATTATTTTTACTAAATACGCAAACTTCGACGCCATTTTGATTATTTTGGCGCGCAAGAAGAATTTTGATGACATCTCATTTAATAAAATTATTACAGACATTAAAGAACGTTCTGGAAACACCACAGATATTAAATGTTTACGTAAAAAAAGTTTCGATAGCTATGCATCCTCTTTATTAACTTAAAAATAAAAATCAATATTTTAGAAGCATAACTGCATAAATACATTAAAACAAATAGTTAATCTAATTAAACACACAAGTTTAAAAATATAATATTCTATAGACAATAAATTTAAATAATCATTCTTTTCTAGTTGGAATAAACCTAATTTACGAGGCTATTACGGACGCCAACGCACGACACACAACTTCATAATTTTTATAACATTCTCCTGTTGAAATATCAAATATTCATAAATATAGATGTCTTCGACTATTGTGTAATAAGCTGATAGTAGGACGCCCTCAATATTATTAAGGCTTTGGCTGCCAACAAATAATTGTTGAAGGCAAATCCTCCGCTAATGTCGGTCACCGGTGACTGCCATGGCGTTTAACGTGTTAAACTATTTATTGCCGAAGGACCTACAGATTAAAAAAGATTTTCCGAAAGGTAACCGCATCTATCTATACAGGGTGACTCGACGTATTCCTCTCGGAAGGTGATAATACCATTAATACAACTAATTTCCTACGAAATTAGCCCTGAGGTCCCTAGTCCGAAAGCGGCTAGCTTCTGCGATATTCAGCATTTTCGGATTTAGTGAAAAAATCCCGATATAACTGCAAAAAATGCCCCAATTCATATCAAAATCGTAATGCGCGTACACTGTATCACAGATACGACGATATTATAGGGTTCCCCGTTACAAATAGGATTGTCAACTAAGGTTTGACCCCTTTGTAGGTACTACAGCTTACCTCACAATATCTATTTTTTTTAAGGGGGGAAAATCATCGAATGACTGCTCCCGCTTGGATGAGGCGGGAGGGAGTGTCAGACTCTTACTGATTAAAAACCACCCCGTTCCTTTTCCTGCACGTCGAGCCGGAGCCCCAGTTACCCGTTAGGTTCTCCACGACAGTATTTATCTATAGGCCTTCCCCAATGGTTTACATATCGCGAGTTTGCAAGCGACCTGCATATAGCGACTGTCTGCGACATTATACGGTTGTAATATTTATCATTAAGAGCCAATTTTTCAATCAACAGATGATTCTGTAGAATGCACTTGATGCCCCTTAGTCCTTTCCATCATCGTACCACAAAACAATCGGCGAAGCGTCACCGATTCATGTTAGATGTCCCACCCACACGCACGATGCGCTTCGCATCAAGCTTCCTTGTGCGTACTGCTAAGGAGTGGAATTCTTTGCCAGAGTCTGTATTTCCTGAATGGTATAACCTGGGTGTCTTCAAGGCCCGAGTGAATAGGTTGCTTATGGGTTGAAGTGCTCCATCGTAGACCGCATCATCGCTTACCACGAGGCGAGATAGTGGTCAAACTTTCGGCCCATTGAATATATATAAAAAAAAAACATTTTTTTGCCTGTTATTCACGTAAAATCAGCTTTCAGCGGTTGACTACAACTATTATGGCATAAAAGAAACATTTCATTGCTTAATTTTACATACCGCATACATTATTTTATCAGTACCTAGATAGTAGAGTTATAAAACAAAGTCGCTATCCGCCGTCTGTCTGTCCCTATGTATGCTTAGATCTATAAAACTACGCAACGGATTTTGATGCGGTTTCTTTAATAGATAGAGTGATTCTTAAGGAAGGTTTATATGTATAATACATGCATATTGCACCCGTGCGAAGCCGGGGCGGGTCGCTAGTATATCATAAAAAAAATAGATTCGTAGTAGAATCAAATTAAGATTTCGAGTTCTTAATATGGAAGAATTGCTAAATATTTATAAAGAGTACAGAAAAGTAGTTAATCAATGTTCCGAATTTCTCGGTAAAATTAATTTTTTACTGAAAAATTTCAAGCGTAGATTTTTGTGTATCAAACATCCATCAAATTTTGATATGGATATGTTAACGTCAGAATTGCACTGATGTATGTAAATACATCAGTTTTACATTCTATTTTCAATTTTTGTACCTACTATTGGGCCACCTTTGCTTCGGATGTGTGTTAATTGAGATTTTTTTTCTTAAATAAATATCTTCTCCTTGTCTATATCTATACTAATATTATAAAGAAGAAAGATTTGTACCTATTTTTGTATGTTTTTATGTTTGTAATGAATAGGCTCAAAAAGTACTGGGCCGATTTAAAAAATTCTTTCACCAATAGAATGCTACATTCTACATTGTTCCAATTTGACATTGGCTACATTTCATTTTGAAAAAAAATAGGGATCCTTGGTAAAATTTGAACAATGTAACCGAAGGTGTAGAAAAATGAGTCTTAAAATGTCTACGTCGAATGCGCTGCCGAAACTATTAGCGATAGAACAAAATAATGTACAACAATATTGAAGAACTGTTACCGGCTTAGGTTAAGGCGGGGATTAGGATTTTGAGGATTGTTAGGGAATAAGGGATTGGGGAGATTGGGAAAGGGGATGGGGATAATTTACCTCAATCACACGACGAAACACAACGCAAGTGCTGATATTAATTCCCCAAATCTTTGATCAGATCAAAGAAGAACTAAAGTCAAAAGGCTTACTTACCTACCATACTAACTTTAGCTTTTAGACTGGATATTATGTACTGGATATTATCTTACTTAAGTTAGGTGGCTGGATATAAGCTACTCACTTAGGTTAGCGGGCTAGATAAAGTCTACTTTTATTCGTATGATCATACGAAGCCACAGATAACATAGCTAGTAGGTACTCTATCTAGCTAATAAATAAAACCTCGTTTTTACGGAAAAACATTAGATTTTTTTTAAATGAATCACTTAATGGAGTCCATTATTTTACCAACTTTTAAACTCGGATGTTCGGAAGTGAGTGACAGCCACTTATTGGTGTACGCCTACTGCAATTAATCTATCCATCTGATATAAGTACCTACACGTAAATAAATAAAAATAAAAGCTAAACGTGTTGCTAAGTGGTGAACTCAAGGATGATTCGGTTAATACCTTAGGGATGATGACTGGGTATGAAAATTAAAAATCTAATTAGTCCGTCAGTTAGGTAATGAAAAAATATTAGACACGTATTTTTTTGTAAACGAATAGTCCCATGTAGTAGGGGGCCTGTTGCCGTTTACCGGACACAATTTCAAACTCCGGGTTACTATCGAGAATTTTAAACAACCCCAGCAACCCCAGTAATACTTTGCCCGGCTCGGGAATTGAAGCCGAGACCCTTTGCCAGGTTTTTTAACAAAATCTCAGTAGTAGCACGAAGTCTGGAATTGTGCCCGGTATATAGCAATAGGCTCACCCCATATTACACTTATAACATAAATAGTGAAAAGTGGGTGTTACATTGTACAGTGGCATAATCTGCACCTCTGCCTACCCCCTCGGGGATAAAAGGCGTGATGTTATGTTATGTTATATAATGATACTAAAATATTCTAAATCATAGATGTATAATAAATCTAGATCACATGAGGCGATATCCAGGTAATTGTCACTATCAACTAGTGTTGGAATTCGGAGACATCCAGCATGTGCGCTCACCTCGTCTATTTATATCTTTGAGTGTTTATTAAATGACACATTTATACTATACTCATATATTATAGTTGTCCCAATTCATTGTAGTTTTGGCCTTAATATGAAATGTATTTTTTTTTATGGCATAAGCCGGTAAACGAGCTGACGGATCACCTGATGGTAAGCAATCGGCGTCGCCCATGGACACCTGCAACACCAAGGCGTTACAAGTGCGTTACCGGAGTCTTGGGAATTGGGAATTTCAGGATTGTGGAGAATTCGGGGATTGGGGAGACTGGGATTGGGGAGACTGGGAATGGGGAGTAATTGGGCCTCCGGTAACTTCACTCACTTCAGACATAATAGAAAATACAATGCGTCTCGTGTGGATCCACGTCTTAGACACACGAAAGGTGGGTAAACAATATGGGCCCGTACCCAGGACCCTCACCCTCAGGGCGCCCCGAAGAACCGACAATAAGGATGATAACAGGGTATGAAAATTAAAAATCTAATTAGTCCGTAAGTTAGGTAATGAAAAAATATTAGACACGTATCGAATCAAAGTTTAGGAGTGGGGGCTAAAACGTCATTTCTACTACGAATAAAACGCACATAGAAGTGACGTCACGCGACATTTCAAATCAATATATCGTCGAAAGTATTCGTTTCTGTGACAAAATAAAAAATACGTGTCTAATGATTTAAAATAATCTACCAGACGGACATTAAAATAAAAATTAGGCATCTACCCTATTTTTTTAAGGGGGGAAAATCATCGAATGACTGCTCCCGCCTGGGTGAGGCGGGAGGGAGTGTCAGACTGTTACTGACTAAAACCACCCCGTTCCTTCTCCTGCACGTCGAGCCGGAGCTCCGGTTACCCGTTAGGTTCTCCGCGACAGGCATCTACCCTAGATGTTGCGTGACAACCGAGCAAATATTTGTGTGATCCACAAATTGTTGTTCCGGGTCTGGGTGTCATGTGTATGTGAACTTGTGTGTTTGTAAACGTACCCACGATACGGGAGAAAATTTTAGTGTGGTGCGATCACAGATATATTAAAGAATTTTAATATTTCTGTGGGTGCGATGTTAAAAATATAAAGGAGGGCCTCAAAGCCAGGGCCTCAAATACAGTTGACAGTTAATCTAATTCAATACTTCTAGTAAAATGTCAATAACGATACTTTTTTATGAATTTTGTATTGGATCGCAACTTATGACGTCATCATATTTATGCGTTAAATAGCATACTTATTTCCTTAAAATTAGCGAGAAGAAATCCAAAAGTAGGTAAATTGTCAAATCAATGGATGAGAGTATGATTATTTTTTAATTATTTATTGCATTGAAAAGTTGAAACAATTTATTTTAAACTTAGGAAACTAGCCAATTGTTGTATGTCTTACGGCCCCAGCGTAATCTGAGGCCCTGCCATTGGGTGGTGCAAAATGATAAAGCAGTATTTAACTGTCAATGTAAAAATAAATTTGCAATTCGTTTTCGTTGTGCATTTACCATTGCTTATACTACGGGGACTGCTCTGACGAATTGTTCGGCATCTTTTCGCAATCGACCCTCACGACAGCATATGCATCCCCACCATATAGATGGTTGGCAGGCCTGAACTATGCGCTTCTCACGTACCTTTCTGCCTCGCACAGCAAGACTGTGGAATGATCTGTCGTAGGCGGTATTTCCGAACCGATACGACCTTCAAATCTTCAAGAAAAAAGCGTACTCCTTTTTAAAAGGCCGGCAACGCACCTGTGACTCCTCTGATATTGCGGATGTCCATTAGCGGCGCTGATCGCTAACTCTTGAATCCAATTCCGATCGATCGACAATTGTATTGTGAAATTTCGTACTCTTGATTTGCGACACTAGCGCCCATTGCATACGTATTGCGCGGATATTGTATGAACTAAATGGTTTTGAGTTTGGCTTTATATTCCGTACTCTGAATGCTATTGTAACAGTTACGATAAGGGTTGTAGAAAGATAGATTTTTACATTGAATAATTATTGAGATTTTATTGAATTGAAATTTTGACTGCACGGTTGGTGCGGTGGCTGGGCAACCGGCTGCCGTGCAACGTGTCGCGGGTTCGATTCCCGCACGGAACAACACTTTGTGTGATCCACAAATTGTTGTTTCGGGTCTGGGTATCATATTGTGTATGTGAACTTGTATGTTTGTAAACGCACCCACGACACAGGAGAAAATCCTAGTGTGGGGCAACGTTTTTCAAAAAAAAAAAAAAAATTGCATTGACATTGAGATTGGTTTCAAGAGTAAGCACCCTGGTGATCCGTGAGCTCGTTTGCCTTTTCTTTTGTTCATAGCATAAAAAAATGAATACAGGGATATTCATTAGTCTTACACACTACACAGTGTACACATTTAGAACATTTATTATTTATTTTAACACAAGCGGGAATATTTAAATTGTACGTGTAGTGTAGGATCGTAAAGCTAATTTTAAATTCTGTAGCATAACGGCGTGTTACTCATTACTCGTGGTTTTGTTAGTAAAATAATAAATAGTAAATGGTTAGAAACAAAGTAAGCTTCGTGGCAGAAAGAAAATATTTCTTACCGCCTACCTATACCTACTCTCGACATAAATATCTCTAGAATCTATTTAGAAGGAACAAATTCGTTACCGCCGTTTTGGAATTAGGAATTTGAGGATTGTTGGATTCAGGGGTTGGGGAAGGCTAATTGGGTTTCCGGTAACCTCAATCTTTTCACCACTCGACACTGGCAGTATAGTCGACAACACCGTTTTGGAGACTCGGTTGCCAAAGAAGAAAAAAAAACCTATCTCACACGATACTCAACGCAAGCGTTGTTTCACGTCGGTTTTCTGTGAGAACGTGGGGTATCTGGGTATCACTCGATGGAGCCGGCCCATTCGTGCCGAAGCATGGCTCTCCCACACTTAAATTATGTAATAATATTCTATGTAAGTATTTAATTCCCCAGCACATGTTTCGAATTTTTAACAACGCGTCTCTGTTTTCAATCTGTTCAGTGAAAAATATAAGTATGAATGAATCATAACTTCATATTCATAGAAATACGTTTGTAAACAGAATTTACTGTTCATAAATTATATTTAAATATTTAAATGCTCTGAAAATTATAACGTCCTTCATCTTTTCAATTATTTAATCTTTACTTTGCTAATGTTTATAAACTAAAATTACTTATGTCTAAGGTTTAAAAGAAACTTGGTCCCTTCATAAGGTTCAAAATAGTATACCGTATTAATAAAATTATAATTCTATACATATCAAAATACAAAAAAAATATTACCGCCAAAATGTACCGCCAAATTTTGACATTGTTAATTGTGTCTATGGTAAACTTTATTTTTAAAAGGTCAACGTCATTGAAATATTCGGTCGGTAACTTTTGAACGCGGCAAAATGGTTCTTATGGTAACAATGTCCTATGTTATAAATAAACGATTTATTTATTTATTGAAAATCTAGATCACCGTAGTTTGGCATGTTTCGTAACTTGATAGATAGTCTACTAATTTAAACTTTTTTATAAATTATTTGGGGTTTATTCTACAAATCCGAATAAACCAAAGACTAGCACATTCAGCCAAACAACACGATTTAGGGGATCTTTTAACATTAACACAGATTAAATGAGAGAACAAGCCGCCAAAAAGTAATTTTGATTGTTATATTTGGATATTATAGTAATAGTCACAGAGAGTATTCTTAGCTCGACTTGGCTGCGTACTCTGCTGACGCACTTACTTAAATTATTGAGTCTAAAAATTCAGGTTTAGCAAGGATAATACGACAACACAGCTATTTTCTAAATAAAAAAAAATTAATTGTTCAACACAGAACAGTCATAAATTTTCACATAAAAATTGACATTTAACTATCGAATTAATAATCTGTGGAAAAACGTGACCGCATAGATAATAAAATGTAAAAATAAAATAACCATAAAGTTTCCCGCCGTTTTTATGAACCTACTTCCAGACTGTTTCTCTGTTGATTTACTTTGTTGTCTGTAGAAGACTCCTCGAAAATAAAGACACTAGAGGCTAGTATCCTAAACTTTATTTTAATGTCCGTTTGGTAGATTAATTTAAAACATTAGCGTATTTTTACTGTTCTTACAAAATTTAATACTTTCGACGATAAGTATATTGATTTGAAATATCGGTTGACGTCACGATTTACTACATTTTATAGGGTAGCAATACAATAGGGTAGTAATATAAAATATGAACTAATAATATCGCGAGGATTCTCTATTATAACTGTATGAAACCACCGAATGACTGCTCCCGCCCGCCTGGGTGAGGCGGGAGGGAGTGTCAGACTCTTACTGACTAAAAACCACCCCGTTACTACTCCTGCACTTAAGTCGGCAACCCGTTAAGTCCTGACAGAGTCTCTTACCTTTTCTTGTTGAAGTCTAAGCTCATAAGCATGATAATAATGATACTGATGAATGCGCAAATCACTTGCATCAAGAGCGAGGTTACACAACATTGCAGTTAGGTAATAAATTCAGACAAAAAATTGTCTGACTACATATTTTTTCATAAAATTCTTGAGATAATATTAGAATGGAAAAATTATTTCTGGTCTGGTTTGTGTACGTTCATTTGAAAGTGTGTTATGTTATCATTTAGTGTGTGTGTGTGTGTTTAAGCGTAGAATTTTGAAAACATTTCATAATGGCGTGATCGTTTTGTTTTTTTATTTTAGTGATTACTTTTTCTGCATTGTTGATATATGCTAAACAGATACCTATAACTGTCAGGCGACGGGGTCTTAGATTTGATCGTGGGGTTTAGCAAAGATGAATTGAGATTTTCAAAAAATCAGGAATTTGTATAGAGAGCCAGACTTTCCCGAATTAGCATCGTATTTATTTTACCTTACGTATTTACTTCAATCTCCAATATCATGACTGCACTGTTAGCGCAGGGCTGGGTGAATGACTGCTTTGCAATGCGTCGCATTGTTGATTCTCGCATGGAAAATTTTTTCTCTGTAAATATCACATCATCACATAAACAGCCTGTAATTGGCCACTGCTGATCAAAAGACTCTTCTCACATTAAGAAGGCTTGAGCATTAATCCCCACGGCCATATTTGCTCAATGCGGGTTGGCGATTTCAAACTTAAAAATTATAAGCCCATGATCACGATGTTTTCGTTCACCGTTTGTCAGTGGTGTTTAAATAATCTTAGAAAGTACATATAACTCGGAAAAAGTCACATTGGTATTTGCTGTTGGTAGGTATCGAGCCCGCGCCCTCATGCATGAGAAGCGGGCTTAAGCTTCCAGGACACCACAACTTTTGTCAATGAACTCAAAATATATAAAAAAAAATCTAGTTTGGGGTCGCAATAATTAAACTTTCAGAACTGGGACCTCTTGTAAATGAATCCAATCGTAAGCGAAACCGGTTGCCTCGTTGGCTGAGTGGTCGCAAGTGCGACAAGGCATGGGGTCTGGGGGTCGATTCCCGGGTCGGGCAAAGTATTACTGGGTTTTTGAAAATTCTCAGTAGTAGCATAGTCTGGTACTGTGCCCGGTATATGGCAATAGGCTCACCCCCTATTACATGGGACTCATAACATAAATAGTGAAAAGTGGGTGTTACGTGGGTGTTAGGGGTAGGCAGAGGCCTACCCCTACTAGGATAAAACAGGCGTGATGTTATGATAATCGTAAGCGAAAATCTACAATCGATAAAAAGACGCAATATTACGAATGCATCAGACCAAGGCTCCCACTTGTCTCTGGTTTCAATACAATCATTCAAATCAAGTGTTTTGGCAAACTCCATACCTACCTCTGTTACAATTATCATAAATGCAAAGGTCCTGTGTATTATATGTTTGTTACTCCGTCACATCAAAACGGCTGAACGGATCGGAATGAAATTAGGGACAGGAGTACATTATTTATTTAAGTAATGAAAAACCGACAGCTACAGATGGCAAATGAAATAAAATCAGGAAACCAATCACAAGTTTTCACGGATTGATATTACAATAACTAAAAATCGCGGGTTAGTCACGTGAATATACTGAGAAAAGCTCTACTAGTTTTGAACCACAGAGGGGTTCTATCCATCTATCTGCCTCATGAGCAGCGTGCGCGATCGCGGCGATGTCGCGCAGCCTTCCAACTGTCATCGGGCGACTGGTTGAGCTTTTCTCAGTATATTCACGTGAGTAACCCGCGATTTTATTTCATTTAACTTGTCTTACTATAATTATTATAAAAACATAGATATTAACTATATATACTCACAATTTAAACAAATAAATACTTTAAAAAAAAATTTAACAGTAAAAAACAACAAGAGCACATATTAAAAGAACACACACCTACCAAACTACCAACAATGCCAAATTAAATAATCAACAAAGTTCCACAATTTACCAATGAATTAAAAATCTGTGTGTAGGCATCCTTCGCACCGCAGAAGTCCTCGTTACAAATCTATTGAATACCCTTTACACAGGTTGTTTAAGTCTCTGCTTGCACGCATCGTAAAGGAATTCTGTGTTGTCTTCTGGTCTTTTTTTTGAGGGGGAAAATCATACAATGACTACTCCCGCCCGGTTGAGGCGAGAGGTAGTGTCAGACTAAAAACCACCCCGTTCCTATTCCTGCACTTCTTGTCGGAGTCCCGGCAACCCGTTAAGTTTTCCGTGGCTCCGTATCGGCATCAGCCCTATTAGATGCCATCTGTGATGGTCTGATGGCTCCTTGAGGCCCGCGCGGATCGTGACGCGACGTACGCTCGAGTCTGGTTCTGATTGGGCGGCGAGTCACCCGTGCTGGCGGCCCGCAGGCCCGTGCTTACGGTGGCCGGAGATCGTCTAGTGATCCCCGACGCCCGGAGTGTCTAGCGCGACTGTTGAGGCGTGAGGAGGTTCGTCATACGCTCCTCCTTCTCCTTAGCTAGCATGACTGCTTCGCAGAAGGAGGAGACGGCATCTCAGTCCCCCTCGGTCCGTAACATAGTCTAAACCAGACCAGGACGCGAGAGTACGCCGTCGCCGATCACATCTCTGAGGAAACGGCGGTGCTCAGCCCACGCATATACTCCTGGTCTGGAAGACTGAATTAACACATAAGCTACTTTTTATCCCACAAAACCGCGGACAAAACCGCTGGTAGAACTTTGTATATGATAATTAAATCGTTGTACAAACTCTGCAGTGAGTTTTAATAGTCTTCGAGTCTGCAATAGTTATCTACATACATTAAATACGTTTGCCAAATGCTTATAAAACAATAACTGACACTATGAATCTTTGGATGTTGGTATAAAGTGGTTTATGGTTTAACTTGACAGTTGTTGTCACTAGCACCTTTCTTTAAGGCGGGAAAATCATTCAATACGACATTTGACAACTAGTCAAATTCAATCCTTATTTCGAACTGTAAGTAGATAACGCCAGTTTTTTAGATTTTGTACGATACTGTGCGTACAAGCGTACTTATTTCTTAAAAAAATACTAGAAAAATACTAAAATAAAGTTGGTAATAAAATCAATTAATGAAAGTGTGATTATTTTTTAATATTTTTTGTATTGAACAGTCTAAATAAATAATTTTTGAAAAGAACCAATTCTCCGGCCTTGGGTGAGGCGAGAAGGAGTGTCGGACTCTTAATTGACTAAACACCACCCCATTTCTACTCCTGATACTTAGAGTCCGAGCTCCAGTAACCTGATAGACCGTCTGTAGCTCCTTACTCTTTCGATTTGCTTACTAAATGTAGAATATCAACATAGCCTTTATACAAAATGTGTTAAAATTGTATTGTATCTCTTATAAGTTGTAAGCAAATATACAAACAGATAGAATATTGAAACTTGCCATTAGACAAGATACAGGATCAAAGTGCATTTTTTTTAAATAAACAAACAACAAAAAATTATCGGAAGCGCAGATAGACAGACAGACGGGGAAAAAATTGGGCCGTTCGTCGACGAAATCTAGATGATTACATACATACAAACATACATAGATATTACATGGTCTGTAGATAAATATAGATTTATAGATTATCTCAAAGCTTTGGTTTAAATTCGTTGCTATAAATTTGCATTTTGAAGCGGCATTCACAAAATCTTTACTAATGCGAGAGTCTGTTGCGCTTTCACACGTTTACAGTTTTCATAATTGCTGCAAAGATAAATATGACATATGAGAGCTCGAAATCAATATTATTTTCGTGAATGAAATAACGTTTAAGTGTGGGAAAGCCATGCTTTGGCACGAACGGTTACTTACGTCAATGACACACTTCTTCTAAACACTAGCCAATATTGAAAAATCTAATTACCTACAAAAATACTAAGAATGAAGGAAAATGAGATTTTTTTAACATTTCAATGGATACAAATCAAAACAATCAATCTTAGACAAAGAAAACATACTAATTGATTCACTACTGCTGTCTAATAACGAAATAACCTCGAAATTGTCAATTACTGGTCTCATGAACATCAAAAATTCACTAACAACGCACAGACAGACGGCCATTATAATTTTCTAATGGACGTACATTTATTTTCGCGCCATTTTGGCACAGATCCAACACAAACTTTCGTACGAACATTATCGAGTGCCGGGTTATCGTTTATTGGCTGTATGAATTATACCTGTGCGTAATAATATTTATAAAAGCCAATATAAACTTGTCAAGGTCTGTGGTTCATGAAATTGGCGGGGAAATTAATTTGACGTTTCGCGTATTTTTGGAAAATTATGTATAGGTATGAATCAGGATCTTTTGTTGTTTTTTTACTTTAAAGTTATTGATGTTTTGTTTGAATCATGTCCGTGTTTATTATTTACCTGCGATAAAATGTTTACCTTGTGAAAAATGTATTTATTGAACCTGTACTAGAGTCATTATTAATTTGATTTAGTTAAACATAGTTTACACGAAAAATAACCTATTAGGTAAAGATCGATACGGCTTTTGTAAAGCCCCTGATGTTGTGGGTATCCCCTGATGGACGAGTAGCATTAAACTCATCAGCAATGTAAATAAAAACAAAATTAGAAATTACAAGGGCATCGCTCTTTGATATCAAGATCAAAAATGTCGTTATAAAAGTAACAAAGCGTAAATATTTACAATATTATCTTTGTCTGGACTTTAATAGAGAGTGTGACCTCTCTCTTTGAGTTTGTTTCGGTGTTTCTTCTCAAAGTAGGAAATACTTACCTACATTAAAAATATTAATGTGCAAAAAATATTGCAGGGCCTTCCTATCGACAATTCTGGGGGCTTACTCTTGAATCCAATTCCGATCGCTCGACATTGGTATTGTGAAATTTCGTACTCTTGAGTTGCAACACTAGCGCCCTTTGCATCCGTATTGCGTGGATATTAAATGAACTAAATGGTATTGAATTTGTCTTTATATATATTCCGTACAGTTGGTTGTATAGTGTTGACATTGAATAGGTATTGAGATTTTATTGGATTGAAATTGTATTGATGTTTAGATTGGTTTCAAGAGTAAGCAACCTGGAAGTCTTTAAGGATGTAGGCATTGTTAATCGCAGTCTTTTATTTACCTAAATGTGAGACGAGGTAGTTTTTAAAGTCAAAGTCAAAGACAAAGCATTTATATCAATTAAACCATAATTTGGTACTTTTGAAACATCAACAAATACAAAATAAATAATAATCTGTCAGTCAGTCCGTCTGTGACTAGCTTCCTAGATGCTCGTTCCAAAATGTAGATTCGAATGAAGAAGAACGAGCAAGAAGCATTCGTTACTCTTTTAAAAAAGTATGTTCTACAATATCTCTGATTCATATTCCAATACTGTATGTATATGTGAGAACAATGCAAGGCAACCTTTGACGCATTATAGGTACTAATTACAAACCTTAGGTACTAAAATAAAAAAATCTAATAGTCTAACATGGAGCTCACGTATGCATACTGACAATCCATAAAAATAGTGCTTCTATACACAAGAAAAGGAAATTCTTTGTTTCAATAAAGTAAGAAATGCTCGATGCCATAAGGAAACTAGTCTGTAGGTAACTTTAGTCGCTAACACCCAAATTTTGGAAGGAAACTCAATTTTAATAATTTGTGGTGACAGAATTGTGTATAGGTACTTAAGCGCGACCTAAAATTGAATGGCGTTTGGGTAATCTATATCTTATACTATTAGATAAAGCAGAAGAGTTTGTTTTTTTTGTTTGTTTGTTTGAACGCGCTAATCTCTGTTACTACAAGTCTGATTTGAATAATTATGTTTGTGTTGGATAGCGCATTTATCGAGGTTGGTTATAGGCTATAAAACATCACGCTACGACCAATAGGAGCTGAGCAGAGCGTGAAACCGCGCGGAAGTAGCTAGTCTAAGGTACAGTCGCCTAATAAGGCCCACCTTATTTCAAAACCTTGTAGATAAATAGTAGAGAAGAAATATATTGGAGTTTGTAATTTATTTATTTGACAATCAAGATATCGAAAAAAGTAATCATAACTGCGTATTTTTTAAGTGGCCCGTCTCAGGAAGCGGGCCTTCTTTGGCGAACATACCTTATATCTAGAGGTATATACATAAAAATGAAACCCATTACCCGTTGTCACGCCGTAACTTGAGACCGATTTGGCTGGGTTTCTTTTTGTTGTGTTTATTATTGTCAGGGGAAGGTTCTTATGACAGAAAAAAGTTTTGAAAATCCTACGGGAACGGGAGAAAACGCGATTGCGCGTACGAAGTCGCGGGTAGAAGCTAGATAGACATAAGAATCTAACATTATCATTCTCTCTACTCTCTAGGTAAATGGGCTCCATGAGGATTTTCCATCTTGCAGAGAAAAACCTCAAAAGGCCTTCGTTCAAGTTCAACAGTGGACATATTTTAACTGATGTGATGATAACGAATAAGATAGATAAGTAGCTTTGGATAATGTTTTTTATGTACCTATACGTTGTAAACACATTTTTATAAATTTTACTTGACTCGAGAATCGAACCTACAATCACGTAAATACATTTAAAAAATTACACGTACCTACAATACAACCAACAAGCTACCAACATATCTCGCAAGAAACAGCTGAAAATTATTTAATGATTGCACTTTCAGCTTTCAGTACCTTTCAGCTAAGCGGTCGTTGGCAATGAGTCGCGAAACACTAAAACGGATTGATATGATAGATGGCGCTGCCTACGCACTATTTATTTTAAATATTACCGTTTATTTTACTCACATTTCCTCAATACACACTTTGTAGACAATGATGAATATCTAACACGCCTCTGAAACACTTAAAACGCAAACGTAATACAAAATCTAGCCAAAGAAATAGAAATAGTCGTAACATATAAAACCTATTTAAAAAATCTTTCCATGGCTGTATGTGTGTGTGCCTTGGCTCAAAACTAGTTTTGTTATAAAAAATTAAGTCAGTGTGACCACCTGTCTGCTATTATTTTCTACCAATGTTGAATTTTAATAGAATTATACAATTTTTTGTTTTCAATTTTTGAACAATGTAATAATTTTTAAAAGATTTGGCACTTTCTTTGTTGTGTGTTCGCTGCTAATAATTTTACGGATATAATAATACGAACATTGTATTCATCTACGTAATATTATTAGGATGATTATTACTGTCATCACGCCACTCATTTCATGGTTGGCGCAGTGGTCGGATGATCATGTCGCGGGCTACGTGATGTGGATAAGGTTCTGACATAGAACAATATTAGGTGAGTGAGATTAAAATGCGTCACGGTTATGGCACGTTTATGCAATGCATAATTTTCTTTACATTTCCTTCAGAAAACGTTTTAGTTCTAACAAATGAAACCTATTGGGAAGTCATGCGCCACATAACATGTTGCATCCTGTGACCAACTGGAAGCATAATGGATAGTGGTATACGTAGCACTATACTGGAATTGGACAACACCGAAGCTGCAGAATGTGCTAGTGTAAGCGTGAAACAATTGGCTGCATATATTGAAAGACGATACAGCAATAGATTAAATATACTGACGCAAAACATAAGGAGTGTTTATTCCAATATTGACGATTTTCAGATAACAATGTCAGAGCTGGATTGTGAGATTGATGTTATCATTCTTACTGAGTGCCGTCTAGATACTGCAAAACCAACACCTGTCCTTAACAACTATACTTCGTACTACACCACAAGGCAATTAAATCAGAATGATGGAGTGGTTGCTTACGTGAAAAACTGCCACTTATCTCAAGCAATCGAACTAAATATAATTCACGCCTCTGCTCTGCAGCTGAATGTGTCTGGATTCACTATTATTGGAATTTACAGGTCACCATCAAATGCTTCAGCGGATACATTTATAAATTCGTTGGATCAAAATCTCGTAATATTACAATCACATAAAAATGTTATTATAACGGGTGACATTAATATAAACATTATCGAAAAACCAACTGAGTCCTCACAATCCAGAACAAATAGACTTTCTTACTTGAATATGTTATCTGTCCATGGTTTTCTTTCTGGGCATTACCTACCCACTCGAGAGGGCAGTTGTATTGATCATATGCTTTTAAGACTAGATATGACCAAAAACTCTGCGTTTGTGGCGGTAGTAAACACATCCATCACTGACCATGCAACTGTTGTATTAAGTATAACACAAGAAAACCGGAAAACCAATAAAATAAAATCGAAAACAATAGTAAATTTTGAAAATGCTTACAACTATCTGATAGACGCCGATATTTCATATTTAAATATATATAACGATCCAAATACTTTTTCCAATAAATTAATTGAATTAATTAAGACATCTTTACTTCTAAACACCAGTACCCAAATGGTTCGCAGCTCAAGACGGACCCTGAAGCCATGGGTAACTGTTGGTGCGTTGCGATGTATAAGACTACGAAACAAAATGCAGCTAAAAACTAGAAAATACCCTCACAATGTAATAATGAAAATTGCTTACAAGCGCTTTCGAACTTTTTGCTGTAACTTAATTAAAAAACTAAAAAGGCAACACTACAAGATGGAAATAACTAGTTCCATAAAAAACCCTAAAAAAATTTGGCGCTGCATTAATGACATAACAAACTTTAAAAAACCTAAATCACTCAACGAAAACTTACTCCAAATCACACCTCATCCAGTAAACTCTCTTAACAGAGTCAACCAGTTTTTTGTAACTATTGGTAAAGACCTGGCTGAAGAGATTATGATTCAAAATAATATGGTTTCTTCTAGCCAGGAGGTTTTAAACACTTCTCACTCCCGTGTAAATTCTTTTGTCCTGCTTGAAACGGATGCAAAGGAGGTGAATGATACACTTATGGCACTTGACTCGGGCAGTGCTTCGGGTTGGGATGGAATTCCTATTAGCTATCTAAAGCTGTCTAGAGACATCATTGTTCCTCTCATCAGTAAACTGACGAATTTGTGTTTTAACAAAGGAATCTTCCCCGATGCCCTAAAGCACTCTCTAGTAACACCAGTACATAAAAGTGGTGATCTAAATGATATTAACAACTATCGACCTATTTCTGTCTTGCCATCTATATCCAAAATTGTAGAAAAAATATTGAACAAGAGACTAGTTGGATACTTAAATAAATATAACATTCTTTCTGATTCTCAATTTGGGTTTAGACGTGGAATTTCAACACTGGATGCTGTAAAAGCTTTGACGACAGAAATTACATGTATAGTGGATTCGGGCCGTAAGTGTATTACGGTGTTCCTCGATCTCAAAAAAGCATTCGACACTGTGTCCGTTCCAATCCTCGTCCAAAGGCTGGAGAATATCGGTGTTCGGGGTGTTGCTCTTTCTCTGTTTGATAGCTACCTAAGCGGTAGGAAGCAGAGAGTAAAAATAAACAATTATCATAGTATGGAGGAGGAAGTAGTTTTTGGTGTGCCACAGGGAAGTGTACTGGGACCGACTCTATTTCTCATTTACATCAACGAACTGTGCAAACTGAAAAGTTGTGGTGGGAAAATATTCTCATACGCTGATGACACAGCTATTGTATACTCTGGCGAAAGTTGGAAACTGGTTCACCAAAATACCGAACACGGCCTATTGGTAGTGGCAAACTGGCTAAAAACTAACCTATTAACCTTGAACTCATCAAAAACAAAATACATCGCTTTTTCTCCCAGCAAAAGAACACAGCCGGACCACAGCTATCGAATCACTCTTCACAAATGCCAATTACATAATACTCAAAAATGTGCATGTCAGAGCATTGAACGGGTCCCCTCAATAAAATATCTAGGGATAATTCTTGATGAGCGCTTGTCATGGCACTTACATATAGATAGCATCATATCTCGAGTGAGGAAACTAGTTTGGTTATTTAAAACACTACGTTTTGTGATGTCCTCGGAAGTACTGAATAATGTTTATTATGCTTTAGCACAATCAGTAATTATTTATGGTATACCCGTATGGGGAGGTGCCACTAAAAGTAAACTTATAGAACTAGAAAGAGCTCAGAGGTTAATTATAAAGGTGATGTATTTCAAACCTTATAGATATGCAACTGAAGATCTATATAAGCTTAGTGGTTTGTTAAGTGTAAGGAAATTGTACATTCTGAACGTGACTTTAAATCTGCATAAAGCTCTGCCATACAGTAAACCCCAACAAGACAGAAGGCGAGGAGGTATCGTGGTGCACACTTCTAAAGTCCGAACAACTCTTGCTAAGAGACAGTATGTGACGCAGGCATCTTATATCTACAATAAAATAAACGCAAAAATCAAAATTTATCCCAGACTTCTCAGTGAATGTAAGAGGTTATTAACGGAATGGTTAAAAACTTTGTCGTACGAAGACACTGAGAACATTTTGATTAGAATTCAATAACAAACATACAAACACTATACAAACAGATACATACACACATACATACATACATACATACATAAACTCACTCGCTCACTCACTCACTCACTCACTCACTCACTCTCTTTCTCACACACACACACGCACATCGATTCATACATCTACTCTCACAAAAAAAAAAATACAAATCAATTGCTTTAACATGTCGTACCGTTCTACCATAGTTTTTTTTTTATATTAGTAACTTTTTATTTCTTATTTTACTATATCTACTTTAATTTTTGTTGTTTTCCTTTAATTAGCAGATCTCGAGGTTATTATTCTTAAGAGTGTTAAATAAATAAAGAAAGGATCGAGTCAGTCCCAACACAAGTATTGTATAATAACTTACTGGGACTGCCTCAATGTTAGACAGATATTGTAATTCTTAAGATAATAAAGAATTTTGAATTTTGAATTTTGAATTTTTTTATTGTACAATTTATTAAACTTGATTGAAAAATGAGTTCACGGTACACTAAAAGCGTTTGCATTATTTTGTACACAGAAAATAAACATGGCGGCTATTTTCGCGTGTGTTTTCTTTTATTTATAGTTCACAACAAAGTATTGTTTGGATGGTAGGTGCTATTGTGTGAATCATTGTGTTGGTGTTAAATGAAACATTAATAATATAATTAGGTGTTAATTGGCAATGGTTTTTGTGTTGTTAGGTGGAATTGTGAATTGTGTTTTTAGTTCTGAATTCCGATTTATAGAAAAAGACATTAGATTAGCATTAAGTATGTCTACCATCTGGCATGCAAGTGTTCTCGGATTTGATTGCCGTATCTCATAAAATATAACGACCTAAGAGACTTGTCTGACTTTTTGCGTAACAAACAAACAATACATACAACATCGCAAAGATTAGTAAGACAAAATTATACACCATGAAATCTATTTCGTTTCCGTCCCGAAGTAAAATGGTTATATCTTGGTAAAACAACTACTGAACCATTGCTAAAAGCAAACTTTGAAATCGCATACGAACTCGATAGTACATTATCACAACAATACGCCACGTAATTTTCGAAAAGGCATTTCCCGTCGGGTGGCGCGTGCGATACGAATAGTGCCTACAAATTTACGTCTAGTGTTTCATGTGCATATTTCCATGATGTTTTTATAAAGTAAAAAAGTATGACATCGTTTTTCGCCGCTGGACGAAAACGAAATAACAAATTTCACGGTGTATAGGTAATAAATACAGATAGATAGGTCTCCCTTTTTTAAGGGGTATAAATCATCCAATGACTACAATACAGAATTTTATTCCGTTTTATTCCAAACTTTCATTCATTCATTCCAACAGAAATACGCAAAAATTAATTTCAAAAAGAACTCAACAATGTCATAACGCTTTCATCTCATGATAATTACAAGAAGTAAACAAACTTCGCGATTACAAAGAGAATTAATGTTTACATTTATTAATACAAAGGTTACACACAGGAAACATTAGTAATGTCTGTATGTATGTTCGTAATGTATGACATAATACGCATAACATACTTATTATTTGATCTTGGAAAAAGATTTAGACGAAAATTACAGTTATTTGAAAGAATAAATGGAAATATTCACCGTTCTGGGTGCTTACTCTTGAAACCAATCTCAATGTCAATGCAATTTCAATCCAATAAAATCTCAATAATCTAGTTCTCAATGAATGCCCATAAGCTTACTGCAACCCTGTATCGAAGCTGTTGAAATAGCTATTCATGATCGTTTTATCTGGAATATTCTAAAGTTCTCAGTAACTCAAGTACCACTTAGGTTCAGTCTCATATGGGATCCATGCTAGTATATTCTGATGGCGAGTCTATTGTCATATACCAGGCATAATTCCAAACACCGTGCTACTACTGAGAATTTTTAAAAACCCTAGTAACGCTTTACCTGATACGGGAATTTAACGCGAGTCCCCTTGCCCGGCAGTCGCACTTGCGATCACTTGGCCAACGAAGGATTTATCTTTACCTGCATACTAAATAAGTCCTCTAACTGTAGGTACTCACATACCTAGATCACAATTCGCACGAATCCTAAAACCTAGATAATTACCGCTCCACTAATTAGTAAGCTGAAATTCAGTCAAATAATTGTGTAATAGGCTATGAAACTGCAATGTAGAGGAGAAGCAAAACACGTTGCCGGAACGTTAATAGGTTGTGCCAAAACAAACAATAAAGTTAGAGAATTGGCAATTTAGGGAATCGTAATGGTTTATTAAATCGAAGCTTATAAAGCATTGCCGTAGTGTTGTTAAAGAGTGTAGGTAGAGGAAAATTGAACACTGTTCTTGATTAAACATTGTACTTTTTGTTTATCAAACAGAAGACGTGGATATAAGCAATTATTTTTTATTACTTTCTGTCAGCGGTTTCGCCCGCGTTCTCAGGCTTACGAGGCTTACCTTTTTGTGTAATACATAAATTCTAGTTTCAGTTGTTGACTATCTATTTAGCTGTGATCAGGGCCGTCTTAGAAGCTTTTTTTTAAGGTGGGAAAATCATCGAATGACTTCTCCTGGCTCCCGCCTGGGGGAGGCAAGTGTCAGACTCTTACTGCCTAAAAACCACCCCGTTCCTACTCCTGCCCTTCGAGCCGGAGCCCCGGTAACCCGTTAAGTTCTCCGCGACTCCGTATCGGCATCAGCCCTATTCGGCCCCATCTGTGGTGTTCTGATGGCTCTTTGAGGCGCGAGCGGTCTTAGACGCTGTGGCCCTTCGTCACACAATAATTCCTTGGGGACCTTGTAAAATGTTTCTTTTCTTTAACGTTGCACCACACTGGGATTGTCTCCTGTGTCGTGACTGCGTTAACAAACATATAAGTCCACATACGCATGACACCCAAACCGGAAAAAACAATTTCTGGAACTCACAAAGATTTGCTCCGTGCGGGAATTTAAGCCGCTACACGCTGCGGGGCAGCCGGTGTTGAGCAGTGTAGCTGGTGTGTGTCAGTCGTAAATATTGTCGGTACTTCGGGGCTGCCTGAGGATGGAGGCCCCGAGTGCTTGTGCTAGTACCTACTAGCTGTGATATGTATTTCAAAGTGTTTGCAAACACACCCACGACACATGAGACTATCCCAGTACGAGGAAACATTAAAAAAAAACATTCTATACATAGCTTTAAAATAGAGATGACATAATCTACACTTCACACCTCAACTATCTACTAAATATACTCAAATGTCTCTTTGTTTGTTTACAGATGAACGAGGGAGCGGCGCTAGTGTTCGCAGACGAGCTGAAACAGACACTAGACAGATATTTGTTTGGCATATGCCCTCAGAGTTTCAAGGTAAATAGATTGTCCATTTATTAATGAGTGGAAGTGGGACTGCTGAACAAAGTATAATGGGTCAAATTCAGGAATCTCAGGTTAAATTCTTTTTTTTATGGCATAAGCCGGTAAACTAACAGACGGATCACCTGATGGTAAGCAATCGGCGTCGCCCATGGACACCTGGAACACCAGAGGCGTTACAAGTGCGTTACCGACCTTTTGGCCTTTTGGGCATTAGGAGTTTGAGGATCGTTGGGGATTCAAGAATTGGGGAGATTGGGGAAGGGGAGGGTAATTGGGCCTTCGTGATTTGTGAGTTAGTAAAATATTTTTTTATAATATCACGTGGTTCTTTTTGAGGGGAGAAAATCGTCCAATGACTTCCGCCTTGGGTTAAGCGAGAGAGAGAGAGTGTCAGACTTGATCTGACTCTTACTGACTAAAAACTATACTGTTCTTACTCCTGCCCTTCGAGCCGGAGATAGGAAATTTGGATCTTACCGGTGAAAAGTGGGAGTTATCTTGTATATTTGCAACTCTATTCATGTTAGGCGATTTAACGATATGCTCTTTGTGTGTTTAACAAAAGAACTTCCTTTTTTATTGGGTGAAACCCGCTACAACCTCCCAAAACCGCTGCAACTTCTGTAAGCCAGGATCTACAGTGGATACAACCATGAAAACACCGGAACACTGAAGTCCGGCGCATTCCAGGGATGTGAATGGTCCCGCAACGAAATGAATCAGAAGATATTAGAGGTATAAGAAGAGAATAAAAGAAACGATAGTTTGCACTTCCCTCGGTGAATTACTGCAGGAGACAGAACGAATTAAGCATAGAGTCAAAGAGACTGTACAACTGGGAGAAGCCCAGCCGCCAAGCACCACGGACCACGGATGTTTGACTAAAAACTAAGAATAGAACTTCTGTTGAGTAGTTTATTAGCATGGTAATCACGTAAACGATCTCGGGTTCATTTCCTGAGCAAACTTTTAATTAAACTTTTCCATGTAACACCAAGAATCTATGAGTAGTTAGGTATAGGTACAAGTGTTAGACTGTCCTACATGAAAGAAAATTATTTCAGTCATATCCTTCAAATCGGACGTCCGCTCTCATCGAAATCGGGCAGTAGAGCAATAATATTATTTGTTTATCGGACTCATGACCTATTAAATAAATTATTAGGTCACATGGAAGTAGTATATCCTAACTACCTCTAATATTTTAAATACAAGTTTGTTAGCCACCTTTTTCCTTACGCTTAATATTACACTTAAACTTCACTCGCTCTGCTCGGCGCCTATTAATCGTAGCGTGATATTTTATAGCCTATAGCCTTCCTTGATAAATGGGCTATCCAACACAGAAACATTTTTTCAAATCGGACCAGTAGTTTCGGAGATTAGCGCGTTCAAACAAACAAAAAAAACAATATTTTCAGCTTTATAATATTAGTATATGTATATGTGGGTAGTCGGGAAGATCAAAAAGTACTTTTACGTAGATAAAATTGTGGGTTATTGACGTTTGATTGTCATTGACGTTTTACTTTTTTAAGATTCCCAATATGAATAAAGGAATTGCCTACGATAAGTCCTAAGATGACGTAGAAGGACAGAATGTATTAAAGTCGATTATAAATTTTACTTTACACTGTTTTGGAGAAATACTCAAATTAGTATCTTAAAATACTTCATTTTAGACGAAGATAAAATAAAAACAACTCCTCAATTTTTTTGGACAATCCCCATTGTTTATGCATTATAATGAGAGGGACAAGAAGTAAGAGTCGCCCGATTAGTCAATCTCTTGATTGTGTACCATATTATTTATCATCATCATAACATTACACCTTTTAAGGCGTAGGCGGATATCCACATTGTAGCACTTAATGCCACTGCTACTATGTAACACCCACTTTTCACTATTTATGTTATGAGTCCCATGTAATAGGTGGTGGGCAATTGTCATATACTGGGCACGATGCCAAACTCCGTGCTACTACTGAATTAAACAAAAAAACCCAGTGATACTTTGCTCGACCTGGGAATCGAACCCGAGACGACTTGCCCAGCAGCCGCACTTGCCACCACTTGGCCAACCAGGCAACCGTTAGCATTTGATTTATTAGTAACAAAATATAATCTAGCTAACAAAGATTATTTCATTGGTTGATGCAATTAAGACCTGGGAATTAAGATCGACATTGTTATTGTGAAACTTCGTACTCTTGTAGTTGTAACACTAGCGCCCATTGAATACGTATTGCGTGGATATTGAATGAACTAAATGGTATTGAGTTTGGCTTTATATTCTGTACTCTGAATGCTATTGTAACAGCTACGATAAGGGTGGTATAGTTTTGACATTGAATAATTATTTAGATTTTATTGGATTGAAAGTGTATTGACCTTTAGATTTGTTTCAAGCACCCGGTTTGACAAATTTTCAAAAAGTCATTTACGAAATACAGATTCGGTTTACACCTCGATCACAAGAATAAATTGAATTCATAAACAAATCAACATTCACTTCAAAATGTTCTAAATATAACCTCGAAAATTGTTTTCACTTCAAACTTAGTGGAAGTTGGGAATAACGAACGTTAGCAGCATTGCGCATGCGTCAAGCCGTCAATCTTTAAATATGTTCGCGTTTCCAATAAACAGCGAGGCATTTATAATTGTTTATGTATTTGTGCTAAGATGGATATGGAGAGTGGTAACGTTACATCACGCCTTTTATCCCCGAATGGGTAGGTAGAGGTGCACATTACGGCATTGCCACTGTACAATGTAACACCCACTTTTCACTATTTATGTTATGAGTCCCATGTAATAGGTGTGCCTATTGCCATATACCGGGCACAATAATTTTGTAACATTTTTAATTGCTGCGCCCTAACAGGGTAATGTACTGAATTAGTTGTATGTAATACTTCCTATTATATGTACATTGTGCAATATGAATAAATAAATAAATAAAAACAATACCAGACTCTGCGCTACAACTGACATTTTTTTTAAAAACCCAGTTGTACTTCGGCCCGGGAATCGAACCCGAGACCCCTTGCCTGGCAGTCGCACTTTATGGAGAGTTGTGTTAGGTGCATTAAGAGTAATACCTATTGAAATTTGGCTAACAAGACATGATTATCACCATGATAACAGCCCACTGCAGATCTATGAGCCTGCTACTCTTATGGTTTATTAAAGTAAAATGTATCACCACAGTCACCATCTTCTTTTCGTACTCATGATGCCCGATATGGAGCCACGGAAGGCCTAACGGGTTGCCGGGGTTCCAGCTCTATGCAGAAGTAGGAATGGGGTGATATTTAATCAGTAAGAGTCTGACACTGACACTCCCTCTCGCCTCACCCAAGGCAGGAGAAGAAAATGAAAGATTTTACTCCCTCTATAAAAGGAGTCGTGGTCGCCCGCAGGTTTAAGGCTTCTCATGCATGAGGACGCGGGTTCGAAATATATCAACGGCAAGTATCAATGTGACTTTTTCCGAGTTATATGTACTTTCTAACATTATTTAGACACACTGACAAACGGTGAAAACATCGGTGAACGGTGAAGGAAACCTGGGCTTCTAATTATAAGTTTGAAATCGCCAACCCAGCTTGAGTGACCGTGGTGAATAATGCTCAAACCTTCTCCGTGTCAAAAGAGGCTTTGCTCAGCCAGTCTTAGTATAATTATCATGATTACTTTGTAATTCAATGAATTGACTGAGAAATGACAATATTATCGCACAGTCTCGTTGGTTCCAGTTGCCGCTCAAGGGGAAGAATATGACCAATGTCGCCTGTGACCTCGATCTGGATCAGCAGGACTTGGCTGGCAGGTAAGGACTTGAGTTGAAATAGAATTTAGTAACCCTAGCTTCACCTAGCTTCACTGACTGACTGACCGACAGACTATTTATTTTGTATTTTATATTGTTGTAAAAAAAAAAAAAAAAAAAAAAAAAAAAAAAAAAAAAAAAGTTACAAGTTTACCTTACCGTGGGCCTTTTGAACTTTCATTAAGACTACAGCAGATATCAGTTGGTAAATTGGAAACTATGTTTACTACATAAAAATAAGTAAGGGTTGTCCTTCCTGACGCTATAACTCCAGAACTTCACGAACCAATTTCCACGGTTATGCATTCCTTGGAAAGGTCTTGGGCTCCGTGGGGTTTATACAATAATAATCTAATAAAAATTTTCTTCATCTTTTAATCACCAAACGAAATGTTACATAAAACGAAGCCGTCTGGTGGCGAAATAGTTGTTGTTATATTTTCAACTTTATCAAATGCATACAACCGAAAAACTATTGAAGAAAGTCAAGATGTAGCAACCGATTTTTATTCTTATCACTATCGGCACTACCGGCCCTGGGCTAGACTTTGCTAACTTTGTGTGTGTGTGTGTTACATACCCTACTCAGTCGCAGGCATACTTTGAAGTTACCAACAAAATGTTTAGTAATGGTAGCTTTTTATTCCACAGGTTGGCAACACTAGCATTACGTGCTCATACGGCTGCGCGGACTGACTGCGGTCGGTTTGCGGCGGCACTTGCTAACACGCTTGGAGACTTAGCGCGCACTGCCGCTAATAGACAGCTTTTAGCTGCCGGTTAGTATATTCCTTCAATAATTTAAGTATATCAGATAATTTGGTATTATGTGGGTCAGGACGATATTGGTAAGCAATCAGTGACACCGGCAACACTAGTGGAGTTTGTAGTACGTTGATGATCTGTGAGGGGATTATTGAGTCTCTGTAAATTCATTCACCTATATAGCGAAACATAGCAAGCGTCGTTTCACGATGGTGAACTGCGAGACCGCGGTATCCCCGCAGTAGAACGGTAGAACCAGCTTCTTCGTTCTGAAGCATTGGTCTCTTAATCTATGAACTATATAACTTACTAGCTGCACCTGCGACTTTGTCTTACATTCGCTACTACACCAGAACAGTCACTTTGTGAGGTAAACAGTTACTTTATAAATGTTGGAAACTCGCTAGCTGCAAAAATCTATAACAAAAATCTGACCACAAGGACTTCCATACAAAATACACCAAACAGCCTAAATAACATCCACCTTACAAATTCATTGGTTTTCTTTGAAACAGATGAAAATGAAGTGAGTAATATTATAATGGGCCTAAGATCAGACTGCGCCATAGGAGGCGATAAAATTAGTTGCAGACTTCTAAAACAATACAAAAAATTACTGTCACCACACTTAACTAAAATATTTAATGACTGCTTTAAATCTGGAGTATTCCCGGATTCTCTGAAAATATCTGAAATTTGTCCTATATTTAAGAGTGGAGACAGAGGTCGTATTAATAACTACAGACCTATTTCGATACTACCGGCAATCTCAAAAATTTTAGAAAAAATTATAAATATGAGGCTAGTGCAATACCTTGAGACAAAAGACCTATTATCAGCCAATCAATTCGGCTTTCGTCAAGGGAAAAGCACAGAGCAAGCAGTAAACAAGCTTATCAGTTTTACAAGCTCAAATATGTCAAATGGGAAAAAGTGCCTGGCAATTTATCTAGACCTTGCCAAGGCATTTGATACGATCTCTGTTTCCATCTTACTAGACAAATTGGAAAAATTCGGAATAAGAGGTATGCAACTCGAACTTTTAAAAAGTTACCTTTCTGGGCGATCACAATGTGTGCGAGTGGGTCAGTATAGAAGTACATACCTCCCAATTACACATGGAGTGCCGCAAGGTAGCGTTCTGGGTCCAACATTGTTCCTCATGTATTTAGACGAACTAACAAAACTAGCTCTAGTTTTTGCCGACGATACATGGGAGGGAGTCTTTGGCGCTGCCCAGCGTGGCCTAAACTCCGTGAAGGAATGGCTTCAAGACAATATACTGACCCTAAATATAGATAAAACTAAATATATGTGCTTCAGTATTAGACAAAACTATGCACCCCCAGTAACCATAATATCATACTGCATGCGTGTTCCTCTGAGGATATCTGTCAGTGCCCATCACTAGAACGAACTGAATCGATAAAATATCTTGGCATTGTCATAGACTCTAGGCTTAGCTTCAAAGAACACATCAAACATGTGTGCCTTAGAATACGAAAACTCATGTATATCTTCAAAAGACTGAGACACATTACTGAAGCTAAATTGTTAAAGCAAATATATCTCGCGTTATGTCAGTCAGTTTTAACTTATTGTATCACGGCACATACAAAACCACAATGAAATCCCTTGAAGTTGCTCAACGTGCTGTGCTGAAGGTTGCTATTGCAAAACCAATTTACCACCCGACGACTTCTTTATATCAAATCTGCGATGTCCTTACTGTTCGGCAGTTATTCATACTGAATACTACTCTTCTACAACATGGTAAACTGGTCTACAATTCCCAACAGTTGACTAAACGTCGACGATACAAGCTATGCAGCACTCCACAACACAGTAAAAATAATTTCATTTCAAGATTTGCTGACAACATCGGACCATACTTATACAACAAATTAAATAAAATCCTAAACATGGGTAGACTAACCAAAGTAGAATGTAAAATAAAACTAAAAAAATATCTACAAAAACTAAATTACGAGGAAACTGAACAACTACTGAACAAATTAATGTGAGATAAACAGACGCCCGCACACACCCACAAACACACACACACACACACACACATACACATAATGGCCAAAATAGTTAATATCTGCGTTGAGAAAGTCCCTTTTTTTATTATTATTATTTTTCTTGTAGTAATTTTCTGTATTAATTATTATGTTATTACTTTTTATCTTATTCTTGTTATTTTTCTTTAAACAAAAATTAATATTATATAACTGGCATTAGAAAGGCTGAAATTATCTGTACGTTTGAGAGGGTTGGGCACTGATAGTCGAAATACAGGCAATGCCTAGTTCGACTACAGAAGCTAAAATCATATACCTGTAAAAATATTGTAGCCAAAACTATTGTTGATATATTGTATTAAGTGCTTATGAATAAAATAAATTATTATTATTATATTATTAAATTCCAGACTCAGTGCTACTATTGTAATACCTTGCCCGACCCAGGAATCGAACCCGAGACCCCTTGCCCGACAGTCGACACTTGCGACCACTAAGCCAACGAGGCCATCATCTCAAATTAGTTTCTTCTTATTATTTAAGTTTATCGGCACTACCATGTGAATTTTATCCAAATAAACGATTGTATCTAGGAAAAATAAAACAGTGGTTTCTTTCTTAATCTATGAACTATATGACTTACTAGCTGCACCTGCGACTTTGTCCGCTTGAAATAGTGGTTTACAGCTCCCCCTCCCCCGTAGTTGATAGTATAATAATATGTAGCCTATATGTTGGCCCGACCTGTTAGTAATATTCATGCAAAGTTTCAAATAAATACAGACAAAATTTCTATAGACCATATTCATCTTTTCACCGTGGCAGAGCCATGCTTCGGCACGAACGGGCCGGCTCGACCGGAGTAATACCACGGCCTCACAGAAAACCGGTGTGAAACAGCGCTTGCGCTGTGTTTCACTTATCAGGCTTAACCCCCCCCCCCTTCATAATGTCGCAGTTGATACAAGAGTTTCTACCCCAGGAGGGTACCAACTGCGTTGGGGAATCCCTCTCTGGACGTCCATTTTCAGAACTCAGCTACCCTGAGCGTGGACGTCCAGGCCGCCCCACATCGTACTCTGGGGGGGGGGGGGCAAAACTGCGCATCGTAAAGCTGGAGGCAAGAGCAGAATAACCATGGCACCCCTTGCCACGCTGAATGTGGACTTCTGCAACATAAGGGGATTACACACCAACCTCAATGCTGTCCATCACCACCTAGAGACAGCAAAGCCGGCCTTGCTCTTTTTGACTGAGACGCAGATGTACACCTCACCTACCCTGGGTATGGACTGGAACATTCCTTCCTGCCTAGGGCCAGTGTGTGCGTGTACATCAGAGACGATATCAGCTCACGTCGCCTCAGTAATCTTGAAGGTAGGGACCTGTCCACCTTATGGCTGCGTGTAGATAACGACGACCACCCCCGTGTCTACGCGTGCCTATATAGGTCCCATAGCGGTGATAGCGAGACTGACCGACTCATGGACCACATCCAGACGGCTGTAGATCTTGTGCAGGGGCAGATATCCTCAGCGGAAGTGGTCTTGCTTGGCGACTTCAACGCCCATCACGCCGACTTGCTCTGCTCCAGTAAGACTGACCACGCGGGGAGATCTGTCCACGACTTGGCTCTTGCTTCTGGCCTAACACAACTGGTGACCGTGCCCACGCGAATCCCGGATGTGGAAGGCCAGAGGTCTTCACTGTTGGACCTTCTGCTGACCTCTCACCCGGACGGCTACAGCGTATCCGTCGAAGCCCCTCTCATGGCTCATCGGATCATTGCCTTGTCCGGAGCTCTGTATCTTGGACGTGCACACCGCGACTACAAGAGGTACGCAGTCGCCGTGTATGGCACTATAGGTCGGCAGATTGGGATGGGATGCGGTCCTTTGTTGCATCCTACCCTTGGAGGCGGGCTTGCTTCTTGCAGGATGATCCCAACGCTGCTGCCAATTCTGTTGCGGATGTGGTGCTTCAGGGGATGGAGCTTTTCGTCCCATATTCTCTGGTCCCCGTCGGTGGCAGATATCGGCCCTGGTTTGATGCTTCTACCAGAAAGGCCTCACGCAGAAAGCAGGGGGCCTACCAAGCCTGGGTCGATGCGGCGGTGGCACGGGATGTAAATACCAGTGCACTAAAAAAGGAGTATAACTTTGCCTCCAAGTCCTTCAAAAGAGCTATTGCGGGTGCCAAGGCGCAGCACATCGGTAGAATTGGTGAAAGGCTGGAGCGCCTTCCTTCAGGAACTCGTTCATTCTGGTCGCTCGCCAAAGCTATCGAGGGCAATTTCTGCAGGCCGTCATTTCCACCTCTGCACATGGGTGAGGATTCGTTGGCTCATAACGCAAGGGATAAGGCTCAACTTTTGGCGAAAATCTTTGCGTCCAACTCAACACTGGATGACGGTGGGCGCGAGCCTCCTGTTGTGCCTTGGTACGGAAGGTATATGCCGGATGTGCGGTTCCACCAGCGCACGGTACGTTTGGCGCTTTTATCCCTTGACGTCCATAAGTCGAGCGGGCCTGATGGGATCCCACCCATTGTTTTGAAGATGTGCGCCCCCGAGTTGGCCCCAGTTCTAACACGTCTTTTTCGGCTCTCTTATTCCTCAGGCGTAGTTCCGACGTCCTGGAAGACAGCTTTAGTCCACCCAATCCCTAAAAAAGGTGATCGATCTAACCCGTCTAACTACAGACCGATAGCCATAACTTCCCTCTTCTCGAAAATAATGGAGTCCATTATTAACTGCCAGCTCCTGCGTTACTTAGAGGATCATCAGCTACTCAGTGACCAGCAATACGGTTTTCGTAAAGGTCGGTCTGCTGGTGATCTCCTTGTTTACCTAACGCATCGGTGGGCACAGGCGATCGAGTCTAAAGGGGAAGCGTTGGTAGTAAGGCGTGGCGAAGGCCTTCGATCGGGTTTGGCATAGAGCGCTTCTTTCGAAGCTTCCTTCCTACGGACTTCCCGAGAAATTATGCAAATAGGTCTCCTACTTCCTTGCAGACAGAAGCATTAAAGTCGTCGTCGACGGTGAATGCTCTGACTTGATGTCTGTAAATGCAGGTGTCCCTCAAGGCTGCGTGCTATCGCCTACATTATTCCTCCTCCATATCAATGACATGCTGCAAATCAGCGGCATTCATTGTTATGCGGATGACAGCACAGGCGATGCCTACTACACCGGCCGCGCTAACATTTCTCGGGAAAACGTCATAGAGAGCCGAAACAGACTCGTGTCTGAAATCGAGACCTCTTTAGGGAGAATCTCTGATTGGGGTGGACTTAATTTGGTCCAATTTAACCCACCCAATTTAACCCACTAAGACACAAGTCTGCGTGTTTACCGCTAAGAAACTGCCGTTGGTCGTCTCTCCTCAGTTTCAAAGCACCCCCCTAACTGCCTCAGCCGGTATTGGAATACTTGGTGTCAACATTTCGAGCGACGTCCAGTTTTGCGGTCATTTAGAGGATAAGGCCAAATTAGCCTCGAGGAAGCTTGGTGTGCTCAATAGATCGAGGCAGTATTTCACCCCGACCCACCGCCTGCTTCTATATAAGGCACAGGTGCGGCCCCACATGGAATACTGTTCTCATCTTTGGGCGGGGGCACCCCAGTACCAGCTTCTTCCTCTGGACCGCATTCAGCGGCGTGCCGTTCGGATTGTTGGATGTCCGGATGTTTCAAACCGGCTCGACACTTTGGCAATGCGTAGAGATGTAGCTTCATTGTGCATTTTCTACCGCTTATACCACGGGGAGTGCTCTGAGGAATTGTTTGACCTGATACCTGCCGCATCTTTTCGCCATCGACCCTCACGACAGCATATGCATCCCCATCATATAGATGGTTGGCAGGCCACAACTGTGCGGTTCTCACGTAGCTTCCTGCCTCGCACAGCAAAACTGTGGAATGATCTGTCGTCGGCGGTATTTCCGAACCGATACGACCTTCAAACCTTCAAGAGAAGAGCGTACTCCTTTTTAAAGGGCCGGCAACGCACCTGTGACTCTTCTGGTGTTGCGGGTGTCCATGGGCGGCGCTGATCGCTTACCATCAGGTGATCAGTCTGCTCGTTTGCCTCCAATTCCATAAAAAAAAAAAAATTTTTAGTTTCAGTATCAACCGTAGATCACGCCCAAAGCATTCTTTTAAAAAATATTCGGTGTAAAATTTTCACTTTCCTACGACTTTATTATATGAATAGATAGAAGATAGATTACAAAACCACTCGACTCACATTAAATTAGAGTGGTCATACATGTGTCCATAAATGCATTTTCACAATTTGTTGAAACCGCAACACAGTGTAAACTGTTAAGACATTTATGTACCGTAACTTATTGTGCGAAGTGAAATAGCAGTTATACTCGCACAGTAACCAATCGTTCATAGCAAGAAGAACATTAAAGTCGGATGTGTTGTTTGCTCTGTAATTCACTTTTATGACATGTTCGGTGCAACAAATCTTCAGGAAACTAGTTATAAAGTTAAATTTTGTGCGGTTATGGTACTTATTTACTAGCGCGCACATAATACATAACAACATACAGGGATAATGCTAGTACATACATACATAACTTCACGCCTGTCTCCCATGGGGGTAGGCAGAGACTAAGGAACGCCAATTACTACGATTCTTATATACCTCTTTCGCTTCAAATGCTAGTTTTTTATAATAATGACAGACCTTTTTAACCGACTTCAAAAAAGAAAGGAGGTTTTCAATTTAACCTGTATGTTTGTATGTTTGTGTGCCAATATTTCACGATTGACTGAACCGATTCTGGATTCGGTTTTTAGAAAAGTGTCTGTTACACTTACGAGAAGGATTTAGTACCTATATTAATTAATCGACCTCAAAAAGGGGGGGTTGAAGTCAGTTTTTTAAAAGGTATATAAATAACTAGCTTTTATCCGCGGCTTCGCTCGCGTCACAAAAGGATAAAAGTAGCCTATGTGACATATGTGACCAATACACACAGCGCCATCTATACCAATTATTTTGTTTTCCCTCGGGAATATCAAAATTTTCCGGGATAAAAAGTACCCTATTATTTATTCCGGACTTCTAACTTTACGCCTGCAAAAAATCAAAGCAATCTGTTTAGAAATTACGGCGTGAAAATGGAACAAACAAACTCACTTTCTCATTTATAATAGTAAGGATTATTAAGTTATAATATTCATATGCCATGATTAGAACAATTCTTTTCTATCTTTCCTCAGCTGCTAGCAACGAGCAAAAGAAACGAAAACTATCAAAAAGCCAAAAGATGAAGATTCAAGCAAAACAGAGGACTGCTCTGGCTGTCAAGAAGAAGGCTGCCGCCGCCGCTGCAGCTGCCGCCGCTAAAATGTCAGCTTAAGTAATGAAGACTACTTTTACACTCGATTAGAAACGCACAAATTATTGGGCAATGAATGTACCCTAACATTATAATGTTGTTTAAAGCCGTCACTATACTGTGTAAGATTATATTTGCTATCCATTTAATATTTTATGTTATGTATTATAATAATTGTAGAACATTCATTCAGTTCACTGAAAGAATAGAATAGATTGCAAAATGGTATTGGTAGTGATTAACTCGTCGAGTACCGGTTTTGTAGACACAATTATAGAACAATAGGTTGCGGTCACCGGTGACCGCTTGGTGTTTGACAGTTTAATAAGTAATTTAATATAACATGTCTGTATATAATTATCTCACTGCTCGGTAAATATATTTTCTCGCTTCACACAGACATGCTATAAGCATCAATCACCTGATCACTACATACACATGGTAGAGGTGACTTTAGACTTATTTATTTGTTATTCACGCCCAGGTTTGCCCACTTATATTAGTTTATTTTTTGTTCAAAATCTATCCTGCATCCAATGTTGGATTATTTCTTCTCTGAGCTAATATTGACTTGCTATGTGCAAGTGGTTTATATATACCGTAACATAAAGATTGTATTTTACTCATATATACTTCTTATATGACTTGTGTATAAATAAATGTATTTAAGATGTATGCATTCATTTGTAAATGTTCCTAATACGTATATAGAGGTATAGCGTATAAGCGTGAAAGATGATGTCAGTCTCAGTTTGAATCTGAATTGATTAAAGATGTGATGTATTTATTTTAATGATTAAGCGTCAAATATTGTAATATAGTTCAGTTTGAAGTCGTTTCACAACTGAATTTTCAATTGTCTATTATTATTTCGTCGCTAAAATTTATTTTAACGCTAAAATATTTGTCGTTAGTTTAGCAAACTACGCCAATCAACATCGTACTAGGTATGTATCCCGCTTAAAAAAAATCTCACCTTTATGCCTTCCCTGGACTTCCATGAAAATTTCAAGACCAAAATTTTGCTTAGTTGGTTCAGTGGTTCTTAAGTTTTAGCGAGACTAACGAACGGACATTTATTTTTATTTATAGATTACATAGGCCATTGATAGTCGTCGTACACCATAATGGTGATAGTGTTGTGGTATTCAGATAAATGTTTTCAGCTTTCGAATTGACATAGTCCCAATATATTTAAATCTAAGTATATATTAAGAGATTTTTAATTGCTAGTCATTTAAATAAATAATAAATAAAATAAAAATTGTTTATTGTACAAAAATTTCACAAATTTTGATCTAGATAAAGATCTAAAAAATGTTAAGTTGATGAATTGTCAGTACCGTCTTTACTACAAGGACAACGGGGCTCGTGCCATCCTCAAGGGGTCCCAAAGGACTGATAATTTCTACGACGGACACACACAAAGATTTGCTCCTTTGCTACACATAGTGTGGCAACCGACTGCTGCACAACAACAATTTTTGTTTTGGATCTGGGTGTCATGTGTATGTGAACTTGTATGTTTATAAGCACACACGTCACAGGAGAAAATCCTAGGGCGGCGTAACGTCAAAAAACACTACGCAAGGATCCTGAATTATTATGTCCCAGCGTAGTCTAAGACGACCCTGTGCATTGTTTATTGTGCGTTAATGTCAGATTAGCGCACTATTATTAATTATCTTTTTATTTTATGTATGCCTATAAAGTGTTATAACGATGTTTTTATTGTCATAATGACAATGTTTATAATGGCAAGGAATTTGTAAGTAAAATGTAATGTATTTTAATTTTGAAATTAAAAATATTTTCGTTAAGTAGTTCATTTATTCAACTTACTTTTACCCACCTTTTGTCCTTCTTCGTCCAAACAATTTGTATGAAAAAATAAATGAGTAATAAAACATAAACGGTTATAAACTAAAACTTGAAATTGGTATCATATTCGTAACAATTTAAACGAAAATAAACTTTTCAAACTACTGTTGATAATTCTACTAAATTAGTAGGAACTTTTATAACTTGACAACATTATAAGATTTGCGAAACGTCAAACTTTAACGTCATTCGCAATGTTTTTTTCTGCAATTTTGCAATGTCAACATGGGATGTTGAAGGGTACATAAATAAATTCATGAATTCGTATAAAAAATTATAATTTTACTATTTTTTTCTGTAATATCTAATTATTCCTATATCATCGCCTTCGGGTAAGTGTTTTATGCTGAAATACGTAAAATAAACTGGTATTCAACTGTATCCTTCACCTAATTTTCTCCAAATTCGTCACGGAGGGGCAAATGCGATCAATTTAGTGAAAATTAGCATTTTAAATCCTCTATATAGAGCTTAAATTGTTAGTAGATAATGAAGACAGCCTATCAGTGATAATATAACGAAGATAATAGCTGTTTAAATAAATTGTGAACTTAAAATGTTTTTTAAATTACGTTGAATATAATGAGCGATGTGGCTACTTTTCTTATCATACAATAGTCCTATAACGTCGCATTGTACGCTAGAACGACAATAATCAATTTTACTACGTAATGAAAACTCTATTTTAAATATTTTTTTAGGATTTTTTATGCAGGTGTCTTCAAGATGAAATTTTAAATTTACATAACATAACATCACGCCTTTTATCCCCGAAGAGGTAGGCAGAGGTGCACATTACGACACTTAATGCCACTGTACAATGTGATATTATCGAGTGAGTGAGTGTTACTCACTTATCACTATTTACGTTATAAGTCCCATGTAATAGGGGCTGAGCCTATTGCCATTTACCGGGCACATTTCCAGATGCTGTGCTACTATTGAGAATTTAAAAAAAAAATCTCCAAATTTACTTTGCCTGGTTTAGGTATGAAACCTGGGTCCCCATGCTTACTAGTCGCACTTGAATTTACGGATCTATTAAATTTGTTTAACTCACTGTAGTGTTTTTATACTTTCAGACATTAATATAATCATAGATATCAAGATGGATGTATCTATGGAAGATAATTTAAATTTGAGTAAAAATAATACAAATACTGAAGTAACTGACAAAGAACATGAACATAGTTACGAAGGAGATGGAGCAGCCAAAGAATTACTTCATTTAAATGATCATGATTATTTGTAAGTTTTTTCTCATGCTTTGAAGAGTAGACACAAGGAAGGTAGGGTGTAAACAGAATGCTCCTGAAAAACACAGACAAGATGATGGTAAAAAACAAGTATTATTTTCAGAAAAGTAAAGAATTAAAATGTAGACTGCGCGGTTGGTGCGGTGGTTGGTCGATTCCCGCACAGAACTACACTTTGTTTGATCCACAAATTGTTGTTTCGGGTCTGGATGTCATTGTGTTTGTGGACTTGTATGTTTGTAAACACACCCACGACACAGGAGAAAATCCTAGTGTGGGGCAACTTTTTTTTTTTTAAAAGAGAGTCTTTGTGTCAGGTTTAAGACACCTGCTTCTCATGAATGAGGGTGCCCATTCGAAACCTACCAACGGCTAGTACCAATGTGACTTTTGTACTTTCTAAGATTATTCACCACTGACAAACGGTGAAGGAGATCATCGTGAGGAAGCCTGGGCTTATAATTTCTAATTATAAGTTTGAAATTGCCAACCCGCATTGAGCTAGCATGGCGATTAATGCTCAAACCTTCTCCGTGTGAGAAGAGGCTTTGCTCAGCAGTGGGCATTTATAGGCTGTTGATGATGATGATGATGAGGAATTAAATGTTTCTTTTATGTAATACTAGTTGTAATAAACTGCTGAAGGCTGATGTTGCATGAATAATATGAATACAAAAATGATTAAAATTGAATAAGCAATTTATTTTTGTCAGTGTTTCGGAAGTGTTCCGTTTACATTCTGTATAAAGTCTACATTTTACTAGTAGATACACATAACATCACGTCTTTACTCCCAGAGGAGGGGGGGAAGCTGAGTTTCTTTTTTTATACCACAACAGTGGCAAAAGTAGCACATTACGGCACTTAATGCCACTGTACAATGTAACACCCACTTTTCTCTATTTATTTTATGAGTCCCATGTAATAGGGGGTCAGCCTATTACCATATACCGGACAGGTGTGTTATGTTACTGTTATATTACTCCAAAATTCATTGATAATATTTTCAACATATTATCTACGACAATACTAGTATGAAGTATCCTAATACTAACTTACTATGTTTCCTTTCAGCACCCTAACAACACCACAATCCAGTACCAAAACACCACAAAAGAAGCAACTCACACGCTCAGTAAAGATAACCCAGCTAAAAGCGGTATACAACTGCAAATCCTGCGGTTACCGCACTATGGACCGAGGTACATTCTCAAAACACCACTGCGATCAACTCAAGACGGTACCATGTACAAAATGTGATACAATTAAAGTGCCAGACGGTTACAACAAATGCCCAAAGTGTTCCTATATTAATAAAAATCCAGCCAGTTTAAAAGTGCATATGCGTATACATGAAAAGGGTAATCCGTATAAGTGCACCGAGTGTGATTACTCCGGTAAAGACTGTAAATCGTTAATATTACACTATGGACGGATGAAGAACTTGAACTGTGGTTGCGGTTATCGGACCCATGTGAAAAAGCATTTTGAATCCCATCTGAGGTCCCATACCGGTGAGAAACCTTATTCGTGTGCTATTTGCTGTTTTGCATGCTCTGATAGAGCCGGCTTGTCTAGACATATTTTGAAGAAACATGATTGTGTTTAGTAACTGTTTGTTATTATTAAATTGAGTAGAAATGGTAGGTTCAGGTTAGCACAGACAAGGGGAAATAAAATACATTAATTCAAGTTTGTGGTAAAAATCTACTGAGAATATGAGCTAACTGGATCATGGGGTACTTTGTTAGTCATCATCATATTAACCCAGGAGACGTCCATCATCATCAACAGCCTAATTTAGTATATCTCACGATACTTATTATAAAACAAAACATGCTAAATGGCTTTTAGTTAAGGGGTGGTAACTGAAAAAAGCCATCAGTTTCTTTGGCGAATCTCCTCAATTCTGATTTTGTCTCGTAAAGAAAACCCGAGCATAGCTTAATATTCTATGATGCAGTTTATTCAAGACTACCTTTTATCCGCGGCTTCGCTCGCGTCACAAAAGGAGAAAAAGTAGCCTATGTGACATTTATATACAGCGCCATCTATACCAATGATTTCGTTTTTCCTCGAGGATATCAATTTTTTCCAAGATAAAAGTACCCTATTATTTAATCCAGATTTATAACTTTACGTCTGCAAAAATTCAAAGCAATCGGTTCAGTAGTTACGGCGTGAAAGCGGAACAAACAAACTCACTTTCAGATTTATAATATTATAGTAAGGATGAATAGACAACAGCTGTCCTTTGTCTATGCTGGCTTTTAATATTCTAATAATGTATTTGTAAAAAGTTCCTATATTATAATATAACAAATAACTGTAAAAATGTAAAAAAACATATATTTGTTGAAGTCAGCCAAGTTATTTAAGCGGGTAAGATAACAAAGATAGATTCAGTACAGAGACAGTAGCTATTGTTATACTAAACTAGCTTTTACCCGCTGCTTCGCTCGCGTCACAAAAGGATAAAAAGGAACTTATGTGACTATCCATCCCTTCAACTACCTTCAGTTAAAAAATCACGTTAATTAGTACCTTCGTTCTGCCGTTTAAGACAGGCAAACAAACAAATAGCTTTCCGCTCGCGTGGAATTCGGTTATATCGCGCTTTTTAGATTTTTCTAATTAGTACATAGGTAATTCGTTGACTGGTTTTAAATGACATACAGCGCCATCTATACCAATACACACAGCGCCATCTATACCAATATTTTTGTTTTCCCTAGGTAATATCAAATTTTTCTGGGATAAAATGTACACTCTATTATTTAATCCGGACTTCTCATTTTACGTCTGCAAAAATTCAAAGCAATCGGTTCAGTAGTTACGGCGTGAAAGCGGAACAAACAAACAAACTCACTTTCCGATTTATAATATAAGTAAGGATTGTATACTTTGTAACGAAGCCATATCTTTTGTAGCCATTGGTCGGCTCTAGACAACCAATGGCTACTGTCTCTGTACTGAAACAATCTTTATTTTCTTACCTGCAAACTAAATAATTTGGTTAACTGTAGGTACTTAGTAGAAAATCTTGTCCTAAACAGGAATGGGAGGAATATGTCTGGCAAAATCATATAATTATTTTATAATAATTAAGTAGGTACTTATTGTAAATGTGTAAATAAACAAAAATAAATATATTTTCATTGTAAGTTATTGTTTTATTGATTTATTCTTAAGTAAAATGCTCTGCCCCGTTGGCCGAGTGGTCGCAAGTGCGACTGCCGGGCATGGGCTCTCGGGTTCGATTCCTGGATCGGGCAAAGTATTACTGGGCTTTTTAAAAAAATCTCAGTAGTAGCACGGCGTGAATTGTGCCCGGTAAGTATATGGCAATAGGCTCCCCCTATTACATGGGACTCATAACATAAATAGTAAAAAGTGGGTGTTACATTGTACAGTCGCATAATGTGCACATCTACCTACCCCTTCAGGGATAAAAAGCATGATATTATGTGTGTTATGTCCTAAAAATGAGTAAGTTACTTACAAGTTACGCTACTTGTTATAAGCGACTCTAAACCAGTATAAATTGCTAGTCGAATGTGTAGAAAGATCATAGAAATTGAGACCATAGTAATCGGCTCTGCATACTATAGCTTAATGGCTCGTAAACAAAAATTGCGATGCGATGTCGCATCGCAATAATGTGCGAGCGCCCTCTACGCATCGCAAGAACTTGCGAATTGATTCGCATCAATCTTATCTTACCAAATCTTCTTGTTTATTTTTTCTATATCTCCTCAGCAATAATTAAAGTGCACACTTCTTTTTACGATCCATGTCACGACCTAGTTTTCAATTTAAAATACGTTTAGTACGGTTGACGGTCGTCGAAGGAATGGTCAGCCTGGGAGACGCCTTGTCGCACGAAATCACGTCGCAGCAATTCGTGTCGTAATTTTTTGCGTTGCGAATTCGCATTGCAGTATGGTGTACGAGCCCTTATGTATAACCGTGTGTATGGCCAGCAACTCGACCTCCTTTATGTCATTTCATTAACTATAACATTTAACCCACAATCAATTGAGACTAGAACCCATAATCCGGACCGGAGCGTACGGCGCCGATCGTTCCGCGCGCGCCTCAAAGAACCATTAGACCACCACAGATGGGTCCACACGCACGAAGCGCTTCGCATCAAGCTTCCTTGTGCGTACTGCTAAGGAGTGGAATTCTTTGCCAGAGTGTGTGTTTCCTGAAGGGTAAGTATGGTGTCTTCAAGGTCCGAGTGAATAGGTTGCTCATGGGACGACGTGCTCCATCGTAGACCGCATCATCGGTTACCACCAGGCGAGACAGGGGTCAACCGTCGGCCCATCATATATATAAAAAAGAAAAATACTCTGCTGTCACGACAGTAGCTAAATTACAGTGATTTAGGAAAAAGAAAAACAAGGGGTAAGGTACGAAAAGAAATAGAAAGAAAAAACATATTTTTTATATAAAAATGCGATATATTTACAGAAAAAATCACTTGTACAAAATTCATTATTTGATTTCATTATAATACTATTATTATGCTGTTGCTATTAAGTATATTTTTACAAATTAAAAAAAAATGTTCCTTATCGATAAAATCGGAGTATTTGACACCCGTACTAATTTCTACATGTCTGACAAAATACTATTTATTTTATATATCAGTGGGATCATTGTACTAAAATATTATATTTGCTACAAGCTACGTATAATTTTACACATTATAATAGGTATAATTCTCATTGTAATGTCATCATTAACATGGTGGGTACATTTGACCGTTGAACCAAAAAAGTTCTTGAGAAAATTCGACATACGTAGATGTCGTTAGCGTCGCAAATTGTCATTTTGAATTATCCAAAAGTTATATAAAGAAAGTTCAAAGCAAACGCAAGATTATGATATAGAAGACAGTTTTTGTCGTGAAACTATAATAGCTTATGGACATTCAAAAATGAAAATTTTCGTTTTCCATAGAATTTCAATATTATTAAACCAAGATCGATGTGAAATGTTTATAAACAAAACATAATTATAGATTACGTCTGTATAGTTCCGCTCTTTCTCTCTCTCGCTCTATTTACTGACAGTTCTGAGTGATGACCAAACTATAGAAATGTATACTGCACTGCTATTTGCATGCTGATGTAGTCTTATCGTTTTTAAACTGTTATAATTAGCTCGCCCCGTTTGTTAAGGTCAAATTTAGTAATTGGGATGATGACAGGGTATGAAAATTAAAAATCTAATTAGTCCGTCAGTTAGGCAATGAAAAAATATTAGACACATATTTTTTTTTATTTTGTCGTATAATAAAATGATACTCAGATATAATGAATCAAAGTTTAAGAGTGGGGGCTAAAACGTCATTTCTACGTATAAAATGTACATAGAAGTGACGTCACGCGACATTTCAAATAAATATATCGTGTCTAAGACAAAGACAAAGACAAAGATTATTTATTTGCAAAAACACGTGTTAAATAATAATACATCATAAATGCACATTATAAGTTGTACAGATGAGCAGTGAGCATAGTATCAACATGTTTGACCATTTCTGGTGTACAAATGTGGAATATAATATTAAATCTAATTATAACAGTTATTAAACTTTTAAATTGTAACATTCCTATAAGAGACTCAAACCTCCTGACCAGGGACAACAAAGAAAAAATTACAAACATTTGTCATTTACAAAGTCATGAACACTATAATAGCATTTATTAACTAGTAGTTTTTTCAACGCTTGTTTGAATAAGTTTAAATTTAATTTAATAATTTCTTTAGGAATTTTGTTATAAATTATGGGAGCCATACATATCACGCTTTTATGCATTAGTGCTGTTTTAGATGGGTGAATACATAGTCGATTGTTGTCACGTCGATTTCGTTTTACTTTATCAGCCAGAGTGGGAAATAAGTGAGAGTTGCTTCTAACAAACAGTGCTACTTCTAAGATGTAGAGTGATGGTACTGTCAGCATTTTATGCGTTATAAATAATGGCCTACAACTCTCCGAACTCTGTTTACGGAACATGGCTCTTACGCACCGCTTTTGCAATTTAAATATGATGCCCTTGTTTGTCGAGTTACCCCAAAAAATTATACCATATCTCAGAGCAGACTCGACAAGACCGTGATATGCTGAAAGCAATGCCTCGATGTTAATTATTGGACCTAATGATTTAAATTAATCTACCAGACGGACATTTAAATGAAAATTTAGGCATCTACCCTATTCTAATTTCACCCCCTTCCTGACGACAGATCGATCTGATATTTGGTACACACTCTTAATCTTGATGACCATACAATATAATCTAATTTTGTTCACAACTACCGTCACTATGGATATCAAACGTAAAGGCTTGATGGTAGAACAGACCTCATTAAAACCATAAGCGTAATTCACATGGATCTTGGCCTAATTAGAGATGTTATATTCATGATAGTTTTGTCTCTTTAGTTGCCATAACCTAAGACAATTTTTATTGCAAAAACAGTTCCTAAATCCAGCATATATGGAATTTTTATTACATAGTTTTTGATAGCTTTTAAGAATAGTCCTTAAACTAATAATACACTGTGTTTATCTTGTATAAAATAGTCAATATATGAAAATACTGTTGCAGTAAAATATTGGTTTTTTAATGCAAAACTCAATTTTGAAAAGTGATCAAGTGACATATAAGATAAGGACGTTGAAGAAAATGTGGACACAGTATCTTGAAACAACGACTGTGGCACCTGGCTGCTATACACTTACATGCAGAACATACACACACTTTGACACGAAGGACATCTGTCATCTTCTAAGGTCTATGCCTTTAGCCAAACGCCACTTTAGCGCTTGTCTACAGAGAGAGTAGAAATCAAAATGTATGGAGATGACACTGACAAGTGTCAAAATTTACGTCAATTCCATATAATTTGGTTTTCTATTCTACATGTAGACAAGCGCTAAATGGCGTTTGGCTACAGCTGCTGGTAACGTGGTACCCATTACACACGCACACATAAATACACCACTGACACTTCGGTGCTTCAATCATTTCTAAGTTATATTATATCCGCATTTTGTTCAAAGTCCTTGATATACGTTATATTTTGACGTCTGATAATATCTATAACTGTAGATTTACTTATTGGAGATATCATAGGGATGATGACCGAGTATGATAATTAAAAATCTATATAGTAGGTAATGCAAAAATATTAGACACGTATTTATATTATTTTGTCGTATAAGAAAACTATACTTAGATAAAACGAATCAAAGTTTAGGAGTGGGAGGTAGCTACCAGTGGCGTAACTACAGGGTGGCATTGGCAAGTCGTCAAAACGACAAGACCCGAGCCGGGAAGGAACCCAGTTCAGAGAATCTCATCTGAAGTATTCTTTTTTATTATTAAGAAGATGGGCTTATCCAGTCAAATTTGCCACGAGCCCCGAACGGTATAGTTAAGCCACTGTTAGCTACGTCATTTCTACGTATTAAACGTACATAGAAGTGACATAACATAACATAACATCACGCCTTTTATCCCCGAAGGTGTAGGCAGAGGTGCACATTATACCACTGTACAATGTAACACCCACTTTTCACTATTTATGTTGAGTCCCATGTAATAGGGGGTGAGCCTATTGCCATATACCGGACACAATTCCAGACTCCGTGCTACTACTGAGATTTTTTTTAAAACTCAGTAATACCTTGCCCGACCCGGGAATCGAACCCGTCATACATAGAAGTGACGTCACACGATATTTCAAATCAATATATCGTCGAAGTTATTTGTTTTCGTAAGACAATAAAAAATACGTGTCTAATGTTTTAAAATAATCTACTAGACGGGCATTGGAATAAAACCGTATTTTGATACATTTTTTTACTGATATTATGTTGTTTTGATAAGCAAATCTATAGTTATATAAATTTTGAACGAAACTAACCGTTGATCACTTGGAAAAGTCGAGTTATCATAGAAAATATGCATCTAGGCTTATTAATATTGGATTATAGATTGTAAAGCTACGTCATAAGCACTATTTTCCTATATCAGTACTTTATGTAACGATTTACTTATATTTATGAACAAAAAAGGCTAGTTTCGAAGGCTACTTATTATTATAGAGGCACAAGTACGCGCTAATATATATATATATAGAGAATAAACTGACAATGACGCCTTTAATAAGTCCACCTGTAATGAACTATGTAACAAAATCTAAGAATCTGAATTACACACACTTCTAATTGTTGTATCATCGTGAAATTTGGCAATTGTATGTAGATTAGATGACAATACAATATGATGGTACCATCGAGCTGGTTTGATGATGGAATTGGGAGGCAATTGGGGGGTAATGGGCCTCCGTTAAGTAACCTCACCCACACGACGTGAAACAACGCAAGCGTTGTTTCACGTCGGTCTTCTGTGAGACCGTTCTCCCACACTTGAACCACACGCTGTTGTTGTGATGTGATTCTAGTTTATTCTCTATATATGAATTCTACAAGTCCTATATACGTTAGAAGTCTTGGTACGCATATAATACCTAAATTCTGTATTATGTATATCTTTAATTTAATAGTATACCTGGGAGCAAACAAAACGGAGCCTCTCGCGTATGTACGACATACGTTATTAATTGTTAACGTATGTCGTATTAAAGGCAAATTACCTTAGTTACCTTTAATATTAGAGCATTTTGTTGTAAAATAGCAAACATAACATCACGCCTTTTATCCCCGAAGAGATAGGCAGAGGTGCACACTACGACACTTAACCCGTGGTATGCCGGAACGTAGATCTACGCGAGACAATGCATTTTCTATTGTGTCTTATATACCGGCAGTCAAGAGGTTAATGCCACTGTACACTGTAACACCCACTTTTTACTATTTATGGTATGAGTCCCATGTAATAAGAGGGTGAACCTATTGCCATATACCGGGCACAATTCCAGACTCCGTGCTACTACTGAGATTTTTTTTAATACCCAGTAATACTTTGTTCGATCCAAGAATCGATACCGAGACCCCTTGCTTAGCCGCACTTGCGACCACATGGCCAACGAGGCAGTGTTGTAAAAGATATACAGTATGTTAGGTTAAACGAGGGACATATTCAAACCCATAATAGTGTATACTCACATGAACCTAACAAACATATAAACGAAACGAAAACACTAATAAATAACAGACAGAACCATAAAAACGCTTCCGCTTACGCTTACGGGTTACGGCTTAGCGGGCTTAAGCGCGCTCTATCCTTTTCGGCAAGATCGGCGCATGTTTTGCAACGCGACTTACTTTATGTAAGTACTGTTTCTGTTTACAAGTTCACTTGTTGCGCGCTCAGTGTTCATGATGATTTATTTTATTGGACAATTACTTCAAAAATTTAGGTTATAGGTTTTTTACATATTCGGGACGAGAATCGAATACTGAATACCCTCCCTCAATAAGTCCCTCGTTTAACCTAACACACTGTATATATTTTAAAGTTATAGATGGTTCGATAAAATGATAAGAAAAAACGTCGTCGTCCGTATCTTTGCTCCCAAGTGCGTATAATATTGCTTTTCACATATATAGGAATATTTAATTATCATGCTTCCGGCTTACTCATGTAACTGTTTGACGAGGAACTCGCCGGTAGGAGCGCGACAGTCGCAGCGTCATAGGTCGCGGAATGCTGCTCATGTATATGAGGCTCTAGCATAGCTTGAAATTAAACCAGGTTGTTTTAATTCCTATTAAATTTTAAGGAACCCCTAGGCTAAGATAGGTGACACAGCCATTTTGATTTTAGTGACACCTACAGTAAGTAAAGGGTTAGTTTAAGTGTTACGTCACGCTAAGTAACTCGTAGTTAAGAGATGGTTTAGGTGTGGTTGAATGAAACAGGCCATAATATGTTTATAATATTAATTCGTATTTGGGATTCGTTACCAACACCTACGCCACCGGCGAGCGAGTCTAGCGCGCCACAGGCCGCGGAATGCTGCTCATGAATATGACCTTTTTTAAGGGGGGGAAATCATCGAATGACTTCTCCCGCCTGGGTGAGACGGGAGGTAGTGTCAGACTCTTACTGACTGAAAACCACCCCGTTCCTTCTCCTGCACGTCGAGCCGGAGCCCCGGTAACCCGTTAAGTTCTCCGCGGCTCCCTATCGGCATCAGCTCTATTGGGCCCCATCTGTGGTGGTCTGATGACTCTTTCACGCTCGGGTCTCTAGCATGGCTTGAAACTAGTCGAGTTCCTCGTCAAATAATTACGTGAGTAAGCCGAAAACATAATAATTAATTTAGTATGGTTTTAATATAAATATAAATATAGTAATATTTTCCTTCTGTTCATACAATCCTGCAAAGTTTCACTTCAAAAATCTTCGTTAAAGCCCATCCATTTCCAGACCTTGCTTAACTTTGACACTTGTGTTATAAAATATACAATTGTTAAAATCTAAGTATAACTTAAGTTCTAAACTAATACTGCTTATTATTTTGGTCTGTATTGTGATAGGGGGTTCGATTCCGGGCTGGTTATACATACAGGGTGTTGTAGAAAGGTGTGATGATTGATAGAGGGTGTTTGTTAAGTGAAAATTTTGTTTGTATAAGAGGTAGACAGATATGCCCATATACAATATAACACCCACTTTTCACTATGTGGGCACTTATAGGCTGTTGATGAGTATGTGACTCTTTATATCAGTATGTATTTTTTTTTTAAGGGGGGAAAATCGTCGAATGACTGTTCCCGCCTGGGTGAGGCGGAAGGGAGTGTCAGACTCTTACTGACTAAAAACCACCCCGTTCCTTCTCCTGCACGTCGAGTCGGAGCCCCGGTTACCCGTTAGGTTCTCCGCGACATATCAGTATGTATACCTTTTTAATATTATCATCACGCTTTTCTACAATGGTACTGAGTACATACCATAATACCCGAATCGATCTAATCATGCTTACACCATCTACTGCTAGGTATAATAAATGCATCAAGTTAATTTATTAACGTACGAATATTAAGTCTCAGTCTCTAAGTGACAGTGTAATGTCAGTATGAGACTCTTGTGAAGTCATTTTGAGACTGCTGCGATGTTAATGTCAGACTACTGTGAGATTAACCCTCCGCAACTGACGTGGTTAAATTGTTACAATTCAATTCAACTGAGGTGTATATTATATCAGACACCATTTCAACAGCAAATATTTTTGTAGAATTAAAGTATAGCGAGCACTATACAGTAAGGTACTCGCAGCAGTGATGCTCGTATTTGAAAAATGACGGTATAACACGTGATTTTGTATTTCGCGGTGTCTGTGGGACTACACGTCAGCTGCAGACGGTTAATAAAAAGTCACTATGAGACTTGTGAAGTCACTGTGAGATTATTGTGCTACTTGGAGACTGGTGTGATGTTAGTGTGAGACTACTGTGAGATTAATAAGAGGTCACTGAGAGACTCGTAATGCCAATATGAGACTCTTGTGAAGGCACTGTGAGACTGTTTACGTTGATGTGAGACTGATGTCATTATAAGACTACTGACTACTAGAGGTTACTGAGAGACTTATAATGTCACTATGAGACTCTTGTGAAGTCACTGTGGGATTACTGTGTTACTTGGAGACTATTGTAATGACTTTGTGGGACTATAATAATAGTCTTTGATTATTTTGATAATTCTGAGAGCATTGTGATGTCACTGTAAGACCATGTTACGTCACGTCTCTGAGACCACCTGATGCCATTGTAAGACAATTGTGATTTCCATATGTGATTCTTGTAGTGAATTGTAGTGTGATTGTTGTAATGCGACAGCGAGCCTGTAATGCTACTGTTAGACTACTGTTATATTATCATGAGACTGTGTGATGCCAATTTGAGACTGTGATGTCATTTTGAGACTGTTATGTCATTTTGAGACTTAAATTATTTTAATATATTGACGTACGCTAACAAATTAACCGTTTAGCTACAAAAATACTAGTTACATTTTGTACAACATTGTAGATATTTTTCTTGTTTATTTTTTTATTAATTAAGTTTGTCTAAAACTTCTATATTTATATAAAAATACGTTATACAGCGGTGCACTATCACGCTTAATCTAAGAAAGGTGTGGACAGGCGGATTGGGTGTTTAAACCCGTATTTTGCTTATAGTTCACTTAAATTTTTAAATGCGACTGTCGCGTTTCTACCAGCTACTCAAGTCTGCGGTGCGGCCCAGCGCACCCTGCCCAGCGCGTCATGAATATGAGCCTCTAGCATGGCTTGAAACTAGTCGATTCCTCGTCAAACCGTCACGTGAGTGAGTCGAACATATAATAATTTAAATGTTTAAGTTTAAAATTAAAATCACGGCTTTTTATGCTCCGTGGATAGCGTGAGACTTAAACACTAGACAATTTATTAGGCCCTATTCCTAAGTCAGGCAGTTTTACGTAACAATGTGAGTAATACTGATAATATTAAAAGTATTTCTGCTATTATGGTATACGCCGGCAAACGAGCTGATGGATCATCGGTAAGCGATCAGCGTCGTCCATGGACTCCTCAAAAAATACAGAAGTTACAAGTGCGTTGGCGGCCTTTCAGTATTAATACTGGATCTTTGTGCCTAACCGCTAACATAGGCATAAATTATGAAACTTAGGTGAACTATAAACAAATTAAAAACTATAAAATTACCGTAGCCATTCTCAGAAGGCACTAAATGATTATTTTTTAAGACAAATGTACCAGTTACAATATATATATATATAATGCTAAAGAGTCCTTGTTTGTATGCACTAATCCTAGGAACTACTAGTCCTAATTAAATGATTCTTTTTGTGTTCGATAGTTCATATATCTAATTTATACGACTTTAGGTTACAAAACATCACGCTACGATCAATAGAAGCCGAGCTGCAGGAGACATTATAACTAAAAATCGCGGGTTACTTACGTGAATATACTGATGTCGCGCAGCCTACTGATATCGCCGCGACCGCGCACGCTGCTCATGAGAAAATGTCCCTCAGTGGTTCGAAACTAGTACAACTTTTCTCAGTATATTCGTAGTGAGTAACCCGCGATTTTTAGCTAATTAAGTATGTCTCACGATAGTTATCATAAAAACGGAGACATTATTTAATTCGATTGGATAGTTTTTTTATGGAATAGGAGGCAAACCAACGGCAAGTACCAATATGGCTTTTTCCGAGTTATATGTACTCTCTAAGATTATCTAGACACCACTGACAAACGGTGAAAAAAACATCGTGAGGAAACCTGAGCTTATAATCTCTAATTTATTATAAGTTTGTAATCGCCAACCCGCATTGAGCAACCGTGGTGATTAATGCTCAAACCTTGTTCGTGTGAGAAGAGGCTTTGCTCAGCAGTGAGCATTTATAGGGTGGTGTATAGATGAGGAGGCAAACGAGCAGACGGATCACCTGATGGAGTTTCTGTGATTAGTGCGACTAAACAAAGAAATCTTTCAAATTTATAATATTAGTACAGATTGAATCGCCTTAAAAATGACAATATTGTTATAACTGGTAGATTTATCTTAAATTATTTTAAAAACTATGATAGCTGCCTAAGTTATAGTAAATGCATTAGTTTCCTAGATTACAGCGTACATACGGATAAATAGTCATACAAAATAATACTACGTCATTATTTTTATGTATAATATAAACATTACCGATAAACTGGCCTAAATGTTGGCAACATTTATTAAAAATATTTGTAAAGAGTTGCCATAGCGAAAAAATGAACACAAATTGTTAGGATTTTTGTTTTTTTTTTGTATGTATAATATTCGACGTTGAAATGTCGTTTGAAGATAGTGTTTAAGTTTTTTACGCACTTACTTCAAGTACAGTTAAATAGAGATGCCAATACATTTAACCTGTACACACAGCTACACATCGAGCTTTACATAACCAGTATAAACTGAACGTTAAATGTGCGGAAAGATGATGCGACGCGACACCAGGATAAACTGGTTTTGTATAGATTGATGTGTGGCCGTCTGTACGTGCATCTCTTTCTAACTACGCTTGCGTATTGTTCTATAAAACGGATTCGCTTGCATAAAATATATTTCATAAATGTTCTAAAATGCCTCTTTAATTATAATCATTAAAATCATTTCATTAATTTCTAAATAGTTGTAATTCTTTATGACAAAATCGCGTCTTATGTATAATTTCGATTAGGTATAGATAAAATTATTATGTCACATAATCAGTAATTATAATGCAATATAATTAAAAAATCAATCATAAAATCAATGTATTAGAGCTTTAAATTGTGTAGCAAAATATAAATATCATTAAAAAATCACTTATAATTTGTTTTAAATGACAGGTCATTTTCAATCAAGGTAATGATAATTGGGATGATGACAAGGTATGAAAATAAAAATCTAATTAGTCCGTCAGTTACGCAATGAAAAAATATTAGACACGTATTTTTTATTTTCTCGTATAAGACAACAATACTTAGATAAAACGAATCAAAGTTTAGGAGTGGGGGCTAAAACGTCATTTTTACGTATAAAATGTACATAGAAGTGACGTCACGCGATATTTCAAATCAATATATTGTCGAAAGTATTCGTTTCTGTAAGAAAATAAAAAATACGTGTCTAATGATTTAAAATAATCTATCAGACGGACATTAAAATAGAAATTAGGGATCTACCCTATGCATAGTATGAAGAATCTATATATTTTAGTCCATCAATATAAATAATTTAAATATAATACACGAAAGCCAAGTTTCACCAACCTCTCCTAATTTTTAAGGAACCACTAGGCTAAGATAGGTGACACTTAACGCCATTTTGGTTATAGTGACACCTAACAGTAAGTACCTACGGAGTTTAAGTGTTACGTAAAGCTAAGTAACTCGTAGTTATGAGATGGTTTAGGGGTTATTGATGAAACAGGCCATACGATGATATCGGTTGAAATGATAAAGTGAACTTTATGCTCAATTACTTTCAAAGCTATACAGTGCCTTTAGCCAAACGCCACTTTACCGCTTGTCTACAGAGAGAGTAGAAAATTAAATGTATGGGGATAACACAGACAAGTGTCAAAATTTACGTCAATTCCATATAATTTGGTTTTCTATTCTACATGTAGACAAGCGCTAAATCATATCGACATTATAGGTATGTGACATGCCTTATGAGAATTGTGGCACTCCGAAAGAAAGAAAGGAAACAAAGTTTCGGTCTATCTTTATCTCTATCAAAATAGTACCGTAGTTAAGACGTTATGAGCGAGAGTTAGCGTTATACCGAAAGCATAGGCCATCTCTCTCACTCTTTTCAAACCAAAAAATTAACGTACTGCAGATTATACGCGTACGGCATGTCCATTAGTATTAGAGATGCAACGAATAGTTGTTTGGCCGGATACTGGATATTCGGCCTGATCACCAGCCGAATATTCGGTATCCGGCCACCGAATATTCGGCCGGCAGAGTGATACCTACATTTTGTGTATCGTCTGTGCGTGTCGCGTACCTCCACGCCGCTCACCGTGCAGGTTTTGACTTGTTATTAGAAAAAGTTAAAATTGTTTAAAATAATAAAAATATTCAATTACTACAGTGTATTTAGATTTCATTTTTAAAATCTACCAAGTTTACTATCCGGTATCCGGCCGGATAGTAAATAACGGCCGGATAAGCCGGATATTCGGTGCATCTCTAATTAGTATATGTCGATGCGCTAAATGGCATTTGGCTACAGCTGCAGAATACATAATTATAAGTTTTGAGCCAGTGGACTTCAATATTTAAATAATCTAATTTGATGGACAAAATAAAAATATTTCAAATTCCATTCTCAATCAGCAGTCTTGTAAAAATCATATTAAAAATGTTCTTAAAATTAATGTTGCCAACAAACATACGAATTACAAATACATACAATGTTACCATATTATGATATCACTCGATTTTGGAATTACAATTCTTTTGATCACATAAATCCTACCACACTACATTACATATATTGCTATCCTTAAAAAAAAACCAATACATACATTACATACAAAAATTAAAAAAAAACTGTCAAAATAATCACAAAAAACAACTATCCTACCAAAGTTGCCAGTTGTAAAAAATTAAAAGCTACCAAGTTGTATAAAAATACTGAGTGTTGCCAGTGTGGGGTTAAAATACTACTAAAATACCTTGTTTTAGCTGTTAGGGACTGCGTCTCGCCACGTGCCGAACCAGCTTACGTTAAACATGCCGGAATAAGGGTGCTTCCTTTTCTTATGGAGCCGCAGAGACTCTTCGGACGCATACCAGAATTGAGGATACTTGTCGAAAGGGTATTTCTGCGGTTCTTTTACGAACGGTTCAGATGGATCGTCTGTAATATGAGAAAGAAAAATTTTAGAACATAATAGTATCCTCGTTGGCCGAGTGGTCGCAAGCGCGACTGGCTGACTGGTCGAGAAAAGAATTACTGCGTTTTGAAGAAAAAATTCAGTAGTAGCACGGAAACCAGAATTGTGCCCGGTATATGGCAATAGGCTCCCCTATTACATGGGAATCATAACATAAATAGTGAAAATTGGATGTTACATTGTACAGTGGCATTAAGCGCCGTAATGTGCGCCACTGCCTTCACGGATAAAAGGCGTGATGTTATGTTACGTGTACTACTAGAAATATAAGACTGTAATACTCACGTGGAGGTAGGCAGTATAGACAAAATATCCTATGTCTCCGACTCTCATGGGTTTCCAGATGTTTTTTGTGATGTTTTCTTCTCGTGGACACGTGTGGGCAGCATGGGCAGGGGATCGCGAAGTCCTTCGGCACGCAACCGTGGCGCTCCGCCGCGTGCGTTATTAATGTTGAGGCTACACGATAACCCTGAAAAAAAAAAGGAATTATGTATGTAGTAATATTCGTATAGGGTAGACATTAGACATCACATTTAGGTTTCGTGTTGGGTAGACATTTGCGTGGTTCTCTCTCGGAAAGACCTTATAATGAATTTTCATTTAGTATTTTATAATATACTAGCGACCCGCTCCGGCTTCGCGGAATATGCATGTATAATATATATACGCTTCCTTAAGAATGACTATCTATTAAGAAAAACCGCATCGAAATCGTTGCCTAGTTTTAAAAATCTAAGCATAGACGGCGGATAGCGACTTTGTTTTATACTATGTAGTGATATATATTGCCGCAGTTTCGCCTTGTTTTCGAACACACATAGTTTGGAATTTGGATAATATTATTCTTTGTGAAAACATGTACCTACTCAATATGTATTTGGTTTCCACCACGGAAATTTGACTAAAAACTAAGTGAGTCCTATGTATCCAGCACGAATAACTATCGCAATCGTAACGTAATAGTATCGAGCGCGTTAGGCACTCTGATTGGTTTGTTTACTGGAGCCGGCCAATCAGAGCGCCGAACGCACTCGATACTACATATTACGTTACGATTGCGATAGTTATTCGTACTCAGTTCACACATAGGAGACGTACTTGCTTCCAATAATATTTATGGCAAAAGCGCTTAAACGCACGGTTTGTTCTAGATTTCAGAAGGTCCCTATAATAAGCTACTATATTTACTTACTTTAAAACAGTGTTCACACTGGTAGGGGAAGTTTTTCCATTTGAGATTCTTCTTGCGACTGAACACCATCTTATAGGGCTCCGTCGGAAACCAGTCCTCAGGGTCTAGCAGCAGTTCCACCAGCTCTGTACCTGGAAGATGTAAAAACCACACCATTTCACTCGTTTATCTAACAAAATGTTATAGAGAGCTAGATTATGATTATTTAAACGCGCTAATCTCCAGAATAAGTAAGTTGTTGAACTCCATTAGTTAGTGGTTTAAGACGCCCACTTCTCATGCATGAGGGTGCGGGCTCGAAACCTACCAACGGCAAGTACCAATGTGACTTTTTCAGAGTTATATGTACTTTCTAAGATTATCTAGACACCACTGACAAACGGTGAAGGAAAACATCGTGAGGAAACCTGGGCTTATAATTTCTAATTATAAGTTTGTAATCGCCAACCCGCATTGAGCAAGCGTGGTGATTAATGCTCAAACCTTCCCCGTGTGAGAAGAGGTTTTACTCAGTGGTCTACTACACCATGTTTAAATTCGCATAATTGCTCATTTATTTATTTATTTATTAATCTTTCACTGCTTATGTCTGCCGGCAGACTATTCAATAGATATGGTATTTTCGTTATTGGTGTTCTATCACCAAAATAGTTGGTGACTCTGGGTATATTGTATCTACCAGCAGCTATAAGTTCGTGCGTTATGGTTGTTCTTTATATAAGACTAGCGGACCCAACAGACGTTGTCCTGCATCCAATTGAATGTATAAACAAAAATTCATTCAAATTAGTTCAGCTGTTTAGGATAAATAACCTAAATATCGACCGCAGCGCCATCTGCCGGGCTGACTTGTGAATCTAAACCATTCCCAGATCCCCTCGAACACACACAAAAATTTTCATCAAAATCGGTCCAGTCGTTTGAGAGAAGTTCAGTGACATATACACTCAAAGAAGAATTATATATATAAAGATAAGTTATGCTACTGGGTATGGTGGTAGTTAACTAATAAAAGATATTTATGTTTGAAAGTAATCGGAACCATCTTGGATATTTTAAATAATTTTCTATAGTCTCCTTTACAGCTGCTTTTAGTTTTTTTTAATAACAAGTAGTTTTAAGAATCTAATTTGAAGAGCTTCCAATACGGTAGTTTCCTAAATGTTATTTCGATGTCCGTCTGGTAGATTAATTTAAAACTTTAGACACGTATTTTTTCTTTTCTCACAAAATTAAATACTTTCGACGATATATTCATTTGAAATATCGTGTGACGTCACAGCGTGCCACATTTTGTAGCACGTTATGACGTAACTACCTCCCACTCCTAAACTTAGCGCCATTTTATCTTAACTCGTCGAGACCGTCATAATAGACACAATTATAGAACAATAGATTGCAGTCACCGGTGACCGCTTGGAGTTTGACAGTTTAATAGGAGAAAATAAAAAAATACGTGTCTAATATTTTTTCATTATCTAACTGACGGACTAATTAGATTATTAATTTTGATACCCTGGAAACTACCCAATTGCTTGCTATGGCATATTTATATTAATGTTATTTTTATAGGTTAAGCCGATAAACGAGCAGACGGATCACCTGATGGTAAGCAATCGGCGTCGCCCATGGACACCTGGAACACCAGAGGCGTTATAACTGCGTTACCGGAATTTTAGGAATTAGTAATTTGAGGATTGTTGGGGATTCAGGGATTGGCGAGGTAATTGGGTCTCCAGTAACCTTTCTCACACGACGAAACACAACACAAGCGTTGATTCACGTCAGTTTTTTGTGAGGCCGTGGTATCTTACCTTCAGGCACCTTGATCTCCTGCACGGGTTCCGGAGCAGGCAGTATCGGTGTTGGCACTGCGACGCCCGTTATAGTTGTATTGTTCGCGGCTAGGAGACTTGATAGTATGGTGTTCTGAGTCTGGAGTGTGGTTGACTGAAATGTTGAGAAATTGGTGGTTAGTTTACACATACGTCAAGGCTTGTTTATCTTGTACTAGCTTTTACCTGCGGCTTCGCTCACGTCACAAAAGGATAAAAAGTAGCCTATGTGACATATACCAATACTTTAGGTTTTACCCGCGAATTTGTTCGGAAGAATTAGCCATTTTCCCAAGTGTGGGAGAGCCATGCTTCGGCACGAATGGGCCGGCTCGACCGGAGTGATACCACGGCCGAGCAGAAAACCGACGTGAAGCAACGCTTGCGTTGTGTTTCGTCGTGTGAGTGAGGTTACCGGAGACCCAATTACCCTCCCCTTCCCCAATCCCTGAATCCCCAAAGATCCTCAAACTCCTAATTCCCAAAAGGCCAGTAACGCACTTGTAACGCCTCTGGTGTTCCAGGTGTCCATAGGCGACGCCGATTGCTTACCATCAGGTGATCCGTCTGCTCGTTTATCGGCTTATGCCATAAAAAAAATTGTACTTCTCCTCTGGTTGAATAGACTTAAGCGTAAAAAGTAACAAATAACTCTATAGTATTAGTACTTCATTAAAAATAATTACCTGCAAATTTCCATTGAAACTCTGCGACAGCTCCAGCTTCTCCGCCTTAGGTTTTCTCTTGTACCCTTTCGGAGGCCCACGTTTCTTGGCAATCTCCCCATTTTTCTTATACCGAACAACTTCACCGTTGACAACTGGAGTTATAGTCAACTTAGCAGGCAAAGAGTATCTATTATGCAAATTTTTTACTAAAGCCTCCCCATTCTGTGGTCTTGTCGTTGCAAAGGACAACGGATTGGCTAGGTTTAATGGATTGTTCACAAAATTTGGTAGTGTATTTGTTGGGTATATGGATAGTGACTTCGGTGTGTTGAATGTTGGTATTTGGTAGACCTGCAGGTTCAACGGGGAGTATTTTATTCTCTTTGCTTCCGGTTCATCCTCTTCAGAGTCTGTTTGGGTTATACTTAACGGGTCTTTGTCTGATGAGAACGATGCTCTTTCTTTTTCTTGGACGCAGAACATCTGTAATTTTAAAGAAGACATATAATTAATACTTCATTATACTTTTAATAAGTTAATAGCTTCTGCCTGCAGTTTTGTCCGCGTCCCCGTGGCAAAATTTATTTATTTATTTAGAAAATTTACATACCTATATAACAACACTACAGTTTACTACATTAAGTTGTACCGTTCATCTTATACCTCTATAAATACCTCTACTATCAGTTAGGTACTTAAAAACAAACTAATTAGGTAATTAAATATAAGAAATAAAAATCAATACAATTCAGAAACAAAATTTGCAAAAAAAAAAAAATTATAGTAATTGTAACTTGACACAAACATTAATATTATAATTAACTATGTATCATCCATCCTCTCACAAAATCTTAAACATTCACGACACACATCTATCCATCTCATTGCAAATAAATCACACTCTGGTGCTGACATCAGGTGGCTTACTCTTGAATCCAATTCCGATCGATCGACATTGACATTGTAAAATTTCGTACTCTTGAATTGCAACACTAACACCCATCGCATTCGTATTGCGTGATATTGAATGAACTAAATGGTATTGAGTTCGGCTTTATATTCCGTACTCTAAATGCTATTTTAAAAGCTACGATAGGGGTTGTATAATTTTGACATTGAGTAATTATTGAGATTTTATTGGATTGAAATTGCATTGACATTGAGATTGGTTTCAAGAGTAAGCACCCAGGAGAGAATTAAGTATGTGTATTCCGGACAATAATCTATCCCTATTTTAAGTTTTACCCCGATCCCTTCAGCCTGTGCCGTTTACAAACACAATTATCTGACATATATTACACTCAAAGAAAAATTTGCTATGAATGACATGAATTGCTCTATAATATTACTGCATGGTTGGCGCAGTGGCTGAGCAAGAGGCTGAGGTCGCGGGTTCGATTCCCATATGGCATTCATTGTATGATCGCCAAAAACCAATTCTAGGCCTGGATGTGTGATGTATGTAAAAAAAATATTGTTTTTAAAAAAATTCCCCCCCCCCCACTAGTTTAGTCTCCTGTGTCGTGGGTGCGTTTACAAACATACAAGCTCATATACACATGACACCCAGACCCGAAACAACAATCTGTGGATCACACAAAATCCAATATGGGGCCAAAGTTTTATTTATAAAACAATAACTTGAGTATTAAAAAAATTAACCTTTTCACCGCCAAGCACTTCTATAGAAGTTCGAGATTTTCGTGCCACCAGCGCCACGACATCTATAGAAGTTGTCCATTTTAACCATCTTATTATAATAAAATTACTGTTATTAAAAGCTTTATTTCATTTTATTATTTATTCCAATCTTAACTTTATGCATACATATCTTATTCATCTATATGACGATATCCCCATCACTACTGTTTACTGTATATTTAGTTATACATTTATAGCTTGGCGCTCGGCGAAAAGGTTAAAAAGAATAGTGGGCCCCTAGTGGACGTTACGGTAGCACAAGATAGCGACAAGTGGAATACTTTGGAGGAGGCCTTTATCTAATAGGGGTTCTTACAGGATGCAAACCAACGAACACGAACAATAGGTGTCGTGTGTAGGTATATATTATAATTATGTTTATTTATTCTCTGAAATATACTAGTTTATCTTTCATCTTATACTATTATATAAAGCGTAAGTTTGTTTTTTGTTTGAACGCGCTAATCTCCGTAACTACAAGTCTGATTTGAATCATTCTTTGTGTTGGATAGCGCATTTATCGAGGAGGGCTATAGGCTATAAAACATCACGCTACGACCAATAGGAGCTCAGCAGGGCGTGTGAAACCGCGCGGAAGTAGTTTGTTAAATAAAATCATTGCTTGCCTCTTGCACCTACCATTAACTCTTCTCTGCATCACCCAATGACAGACTGTTAGAAAATGCCTGCGGCATTAAGTCCACCTATTTGTACATTTTGTGCATGAAGCATATTAAATAAATAAATAAATAATAAACTAACACTTTGCTGATTGGTCCCCTAATAAATAAGAAAAAATATTTTAATTGATGCTTGGTTTTACATTATTAACTATATATATACATATAACATCACGTCTTTTATCCCCGATGGCATAGGCAGAGGTGTACATTACAGCACTTCATGCCATTGTACAATGTAACAACCACTTTTCACTATTTATGTTATGAGTCCCATGTAATAGGGGGTGAGCCTATTGCCATATACAGGGCCCAATTAGATTCTCAGATTTTTTATAAAACACAAAATAAAAAAGTTACCTGATCTGCAGTATTATCTGCTTGTTTATTCATTTTCCGGGCTATGATTATTTTTTTCAATTGAACACTTTTTTAATGCACACACAACTCTCTTGTAGATGGTATACTACACTAGGAGCCATTTTAATTATATTTGTCACTTTATGTAATTTCATTTTGGTGATTACTTAGTATATTTCGTTAATTAATTACTTATTTTTACTATAATGAGGTCTAAAGATCTATTTAAGGCACTAATTTAGGTTATTTAACCTCATTATCTAATGATTAATTAAAACTAATTAAAATCCATGGGTGAAGAATCAAGTATTGGAACAATAAGAATGAATTTAACTCGTCGAGTACCGGTTTTGTAGACACAATTATAGAACAATAGGTTGCGGTCACCGGTGACCGCTTGGTGTTTGACAGTTTAACAGGAGGTTGTAAAAGTAATAAAAAAAAATAAAAAAAATAGGGTAAATTATTCGATTTTCAAATTCTTCACATTCCGTTTTTTTTGCGCGAAAATCCTAGTGGAGACTAAGACATAAGTTTTACTTCGAAAATATAAAGATAAGTATGTAATATGTATTATGTGTAAAGTAGACATTTAGATCGATGTTAAAAGAAAGCAGTTTCCTGCCATTGTTTTTTTACGGTTATACAAACAACTAAATTCACGAACGACGAATAGCGGTTTCATAGAAAAAATGTTACGAAATTATGAATCATACATTATAAGTTCCGTGTCAATTACAATTAAGTATGTTTCACTTATAAAATGCAACATATACGTTAAAAAACAAAGCAAAATGTATAGAAAAGAGTACAATACAAACTTTTATTCACAAACACAGACGTTAACTTAAAGACGCTTCGTAAAAAATCAACACTGAAAAATATACTATCATAAGACAAAACTTTGATATTTTAACACAAAACTCCGCGAAATTAACACATAAATAGCTTGTAGGGGCCACAAAATGGCGTTGTAATTCATAAATGCAAGAAACAATAAGACTTCTCATGAAATAACAGCACACTAGCATATCGGGGTGATCTAATTATATTAATATGTACTTATTTTGAATGAAACACTAACCTTTTGCTGTATTTTTACAATCCACACGGCAAAAAGATGTTATTTAGTTCACATTAATGGCGTTTCTGTGTGATTTTTGTTGTTTCTTAGTTAAAATTATAGCGAAACATGAAAATAAAAGGTTATGGTAAGTACACCCGCATAATCATAACAAGTTCTCTTTGTGTAGTGACGGGGCACGCCGAGTTTCGTTCGACGATTCGAGTGCGGTAAGCGATGAGTCATTCGCTTCGGTAATATTCCGAATATCGATTCTTTAAGACTTTTTATTTACTCAATAAAGTACATACATACTCAATTTAATTATTGAAAAATGACATTAAAATATTGTTTAATAGCTTTTATCTGTAATCTAGACATTGTAAACGTTCTCAATGTAATTCATGTTACTTACTTATGATTACTTATTAATGACCTTTAACTGTATGGTTATTAAGTTCATTGCATTTACCAAAGAACAATAATTAAGGACCTAAAAATCTGTGGATTAAGATCGATTTTTAACTTCATACAACTAATGTGAAAAAACGATCCATATTTACAGGTTAGAATATTATTAATTTCGGTCGTAAATGTCCCATTATTTATGGATTACTATCGAAAGTTATTAGATAATTTTAATTAAAGACAATTGTTTTAAATGTCTTTTAAATTCGTTAGATTAAACCATAGTCATTATTTATTTTGAAGCTATAATGAGTACGATTACCCATTTTTAATATTAATCGATTTACTAACAATCGTTGTTGTGCACAAATTATAGCACATGGACAACACTACCTCAAGCTTCACGTACGCGCATTGGATGTAGCATTGTAATTCATTGTTGTTGAAATTGACGCTTTATTACATTACGATAAGGACTAAATTGATTAATTTACAATGTTACAGTTAAACGTACTATGATTGGACCAATTTTCAATATAAAGCGTCGTATTTATTTATCGTTCAGAAAAATATTGTAATGGTTAACATTTTCCATAATATAATTAATTTGTATCACTAGTTAGTTATATTTATTAATACTTGGTTACTACTAAAAAGGTACCTAAGTACCTTATTTAACACGTTAAACGCCATGGCAGTCACCGGTGACCGACATCAGCGGAGGATTTGCCTTCAACAATTATTTGTTGGCAGCCAAAGCCTTAATAAGTCATTTTTAAACATAAAATTAATATGTATAATTTAATTTTTGTAGCAAATGAGCTCTTCGTAGTTCCAGATTTTAATACTCGATGTCGCTAGTAGTATGTAATACTTGTGTTGCCAGTGTAAAATAAAAAAATTCTACCAATGTTTCAGTTTATTTCAAAATACTGTCAATATTGTTATATTTTTTCCTTACTAGGTTTGGAATCTTAACACGTATTTGTATGAATGACTATTATTATGTGAGTGTCAATAAGAATTAATATGACATTTATTGTTACCTACTTATCTTAACTAGCATAAGCATCATGATCATGTCCAGGGACAATGAATTTAAGATTTTTATATTTATTATTTTTTATACCTCCAGTCGTTTTTTGATAGTTTTAAAAGGGTAATAAAAACACAAAAGAATGTTCGATAACCATTTTTATTTCAAACTTAATCTAATCTCCAACATCGTACTGAGTGCTTGATTCACAAAATAATAATAATAAAAAAAGAAAAAATAAATTACTAAAGACTAGACGACAATGCTGTACATGACCAAGTTTTGAAAAATATAAAAAAAAACACGATATCACATAGCACTTGGCCGCATTCATTAATGTAAAACTGAGAAAGTTAAAGAAAAAAAAAACATTTTTTTTTACTTGACATTACATTTCCCGCGAAAAGCTCTGTCAAGTCAAACGGCCATATTAAAATGCAGTGTTTACGAAGTTAGGTATTGAATAATATCAGAATTTATACATGATACATTATTTTTGTTCAAAAAATTATACAAATGACGACAAAACATTTGCATATTAACAAAACATCCCTAAGACAATCAAAGTGTCAGCAATACACAAACATTTCATCAATATTTTACAAATTTTACATTGTTATTGCAATTTGCACTCTCTCAGTTTCATATTAAAATTAACATTCATACTTTATATACAATTTTTTCCACTAAATACTACAAGATTTGGCTTTAATAGTCTGTTTTGCTTTTTGTCAAACTGGTCACCTTGTTTTGGTATTAAATTATTATTAAAAAAATGTCTTGTGAGTTAATAAATAAGGTTAGCGCCGCGCTTGACGAGTTTTTCAACATTTTAGCTTTTTTTACTATGGTTTATAATTGTAATACATATTGTCAACGATGAAGAAAATGGGTACATTGTTAAATAAATACTAACGAATTGACATTATTTCATTTTCAACCAAATAAAGAACAATATTCTCGAACAAACGTAGCGCCCATCAACCGTACATCAGTAGTTACACGTTGCTATTAAAAAATCATACTTATTACATAGAAAATAAAGGCGATACCTATTATGATGATACACGGTTGTACAATAATACACAAAATATCCATAAGTCATAATTAAAGTTAATTGCATTAATAAAAAAAAAACATTAAAAAGAATGAAACTGACTTAACGTTTGGTTTTCAATATGGTAATCAAGGAATGGTCAAAACTATATACAAAAAAGAGGTTCAACATTGAACTTGACGTTTAAAAATTCAAGCGATCTGTCAAACTCGAGACGTCAGTTCAAAAAAAGTCACAAAGAAAAAGATTTCAGTTACATGTTAACTGAAGATTAAAAGATATGTGTTGTTTACAAATAAATGCAGTAATTAACTGTTAAATAACATGATTATAATAACTTAACCCATTCTCATTCGTTCATCTATTGACTTCTAAAAGAAGAATTGTATTGAACAATTACTCAATTAAAATGAGGGTTTTCGAGCCACTGAAGTTCTATATAATATTTACTAATATGAACTCATCAGTCAGTCAACTTGTGACAACTAAGTTGATTGGACTAACATAGACGCTTAGCCGACTAGCGCCATCTCTTAATTGTCACCAAAACCCTCAATAAGTCAACAGAGAAGTAATTGAGAAAGGGTTTTTTTATATATTCCACACGGTTTTAAAGACAAAAGTAGGCTCATATATTAAAAATGATATGTGAACAATTGCTTTATATAATTGAGCATCATAGGAATGATAAATATCGGGTAGACAGAATTGGAGTCTTCAATAAGTCAAAAACAGACATTCACAATATACAATGTTTTACAGTCATTTTCATATTATTTTACCACAGAATTTCAAGGTAATAATTTTTACATGTATTACTTTATTACAGCGCCGATCGCTGTTCAGCGATTCCAAATTCACAATCATTGATGTTTAATAACCACATCACAATACGTGACAATCCCGAGGCTAATCTCAATCTCATATATTTTGTACAGCGATACAAATCTATTAGTATCGAAAGGCACCTACTAAGAACCAAGTTTACATTATTTATACTGAAATCTAACTAGACTGGCTAAATACGCAACACTACATTTAAAAAAAACAAAGAAAAAAACCCTTTACTTAAAGCTCATTAAAACTATTGTCGTTATGAAAAAAAACGCGTCCTCACGATTTTCTACTGACAATCAATGAAATTTAACACTGGCAACACAGCGTGGTAGCATTGGTAGATCTACCGGCTTGATTTTAGCTAAATTTCCGATTATTATTAATAAAAAGAAAGTCGCTTGGAGGCGTTTTTAGGAACTCCCGTTTTCTTTTTAGAATTATTTGAATATGTAGTATTATTTAACAGTTATATTCTATTCAAAATGGACATTTAACAGAGACTGGGCAGCAGCGCTCCGTACTAAAACTTTAATTATACAAAAGTCGTTATTTTAAATAGAATATAACGTTTTTTTATTATTTACCATTACACAAACGTTATTCTTTATTTATTTAAGAAACTGGCTTCAGTAGTAGATTGTCTTTGGACTTTTTTAGTCTGAAATATGATGATGATAGTTTCAGCGTACGTGTGTCACTGGAGAGTGAACCTCACTACCATCAGTTGACTATTTCATCATGATAATTTAGACTAACACACGTTAATAATTAAAGATTATGATATGATTATAATAATTAATAATTATTAAATGCCTACAATAGTGTCATGGACGTACATACAATCGTTTTTCTTAAAGTTTGTGCCCTATTGAAAATTTTATAAAAACGCCATCTATGGAGAAATTTTGTTGCTAAAACATTTCAAGAGCGATATCTATCGGATATTTTACTAACTTGATTTTTTACTAAAAAATTAGAATACTATTCACTGTTAATTTGTAATCGCTAATAATATGATACATAATAATTTTTTGTAAATACGCTAATAATAATTAATTAATAAAAAATAAATAATTTAATTATGTATTTCCAAAGTTCTAATTATACATACTTAAATATGACCTAATAAAAAGGCGTTATTATTGAAAACAATATTAAATTATTCCTTCAAAGGGGACACATAAATTTAAGGCTGAGTTGCTTCCAAATTATTTTATACAATACATTTTCAAAACTACTATCCGATCCGAAAGAGCCAAAATAACCTCGAGTTACTAAAAAATTCCAAAAAGTAATAAATGTTTATTTTTCCTCTTTGGCAAACCGAGTCTCCAATAGGATGTTGTCGACTATACTGCCAGTATTGATTGGTGACGGCAGATTAATGAACCTTCGAATAAATGATTTCGACTTTAATATTGTTGTTGACATTGACATTGATTTTGAATTTGACATTGATTTTGAATTTGACATTGACTTTGAAAATATTATTAACATACCTTACCCAAGAGAGAAGAATGATCTAGTAGTAAGATAGTACACAGACAGGTAATGAAATGATGACATTGACATTTGACTTTCACGGATCAGATAGAGAGTTAAGAAAAGTATTGCATAAAATATAAATCCTATGTACCTATATCTTATTTATTTAGAATAACTACATTATATACAGTACATAGCCTCGCTTTAAAACCTAATTGGGGCTGAAATTTTAACAAAAAAATTACATTTTATCAATTTCTAACCTTCTCCGCGCTTTGGTCAGCAGTGGCCACCTATAGGTTGTTAATGTTCATTGATGATGATTTCAAGTCATTTAAATGTGTCTGAATAAAATTACTAACATCGGATCTAATCATATATTGTTTGTCAGTTAAAGTCGTTTCATGTTAGCATAGAATTAAAAAAACAAATTCGTTCCTTATTTCAGCGAACTAATATATTCGTTTAATGACAAAAAATTAGGATCAACTCCCGAACTCTGACGAAACCGGCCGAAGTCGTCCATCTTAATTTTATCTCAAAAGGAATAATTTGTATGTAGAAATAAGGTTGAATTTTCTATAATTATCATTAATTCGAAATTGATGTTTTAATGAATTCGCTTTTGTGACTAAAAAAAACATTTGCTTAATATTTTACCGCACTGCAGTAGATATTAAAATCAGCCCTTTTTCGTAATTATATTCATGTCTTAGAAATTAAAAAAATATGTCAACGCAACGCAGTTTTTATTACAAAAAAAATATTTTGTATAAAATCTTCGACCCATGTCATCCCGCTAAATATTAGCTCTTGATTCCTATTTTTTGAGAATAACTTAATAACCTTTTCAAGTACAAGTTTCGAAATGTTTACAAATACTGAATAATAGACCAAACAAAATTTTACAAGACATTGCAAGTAATTTAAGAAGAAAGATAAAAATTGCAAAGAAATAATGACAATAAGACAATTCCAATATTTAATTTATTTTTGTCCATCAGTTAGGCAATGAATAAATATTAGACAAGTATTTTTAAAAGAAAACAGTACTTGGATACAACGAAAATAAAATTTAGTAATAAGAACTCGCTACGTCATTCCTAAGTATAAAAATGTAGGTACTAAGGAGTGACGTCATACGCTATTCCAAACGATCAGAATAAATAATCACAAAAAAGAATGCTATTAAAGAAGTCATAAACATTTCGAAACTGGCACTTCAGCCGTTATTTTTTGAAAAAACTTAACGAATAACCAGTCAGTTTGAAAACTAACCAAAATACTGCCAATTAAAGCACAGACTCGCCAGCAGATCAAGTTATACCAATTTCTGTTACCCTTCAAACGATTTCCTACCCTCCTTCAAGGAAATAGACTTGAAAATAAAAAACGCTGGTCTGTATGTCAACTTTTAACCAATCATAGCCGTTTGCATCCGCCGTCAATATAAATAACCGACTTAACCCGAAACGCAATTTGAATATATTAATATTATTCATATATTAATTACTAATAGTTTCTAAACAATTTTTGGACTGAAACCAGATAAAAAAATGTACAAAACATTCAAGCATTAACGAATTTTTCACCCTCTTTTTTACAATTTCATTCGGAGGCACGATTAAACCTAGAGAGCGCCATAGGCAAGCACCTCAAAGGCGACCCTAATTTTCACTCTATGGGCAGTTGTGCACGCGCGTCTCGCGGCGCCCCTCTGTATCCTAGCGCCCGGCACTTGCCTAATTCGCCTCAGGGTTAATCCGGCCCTGGTTTCAGTACAAACCTCACCTAACCTTAACCACCAGATATATACACATTTTTTTGGATTAAATATTCATTTTGGCATCTAACATATCAAGATTTGTATGTGCGGATTACATCTTTGATTTGGGCTCTACATAGGGGACATTGTCCCCCACCTTTACCTCTCCATTGTTGGACTGCGCACCGGTAGCACATACACATATGCCCACACATATACAGCACAGAATCTATGGGATTCTCGTAGCAAATTGTGCATTCCGTCCCTGTAAGGTTACCAGTAGTCCCACCTTCGCCAATCACGGAGTATATTGGTTGATGGCGACTGGTTGAGGGCCCGTTTTGCAGCCTGTCTGCAAGTCTTAAAGGTTCTGAATGCCCGTTGGGGAGTTGTGCCTGCTCGTTCAAGTTGTTTTGGCTCGTCGATGAGCACTGGTTGTCTGGTCGTGGGCGGGTTGGTTGTGGTTGATAGTTGCAGGTTGTCGGCTGGTTGATTGGTAGTCCGGTTAGACAGAGCTGTGATGTTGTTTGGATGGGCTGAAAGGAGAAATAGAAACGATTATATATAATGTATTTATTGGCAATGCACATTGGAGTAATAACAAAGCGACGAAGAGTAACTGCTACGTTTAATACGACCACTTCTGTTTATCAGAGGTAAAAAAAATTAAAATAGCAAAAAGATCGTCTTTCAACCTACCTCAATATAATGCGCGCTAGCAAGAGTCAAACTCTGTTGATTATTTGCATTCTGGCTTCCATTCTGAGGTGGTAGACTAACCACGAGAACAGTTCCACCGGCTCCCGCTGTGATCGGGGCTGCGGTACCTGTTAGAACCCTCAACTGTTGAGGAGGAGTTTGAGCTTGCTGCACCACTTGAGTACTGAGCATTCTGACTTTCTGCGTAGCTCCATAGATATCCACAAAGGCCCATAGCCTCAGCGTATGGTCCACATGCATGACTGTGACTGGAGTTGACCCGTTCCTGCTTACACGGACCTCTCCGTCCAAAGTAAGGGTCACAGCTAGTTCATCGCCTCTTCGAAGACCGTTTGCAGCGTCCCGTCTAACTACCCAATATTCCGGACGGTCTAGAAGTAATTCTGCATCATCAGGTAAGTCACAGGGTCTTAAGGTGGCTGGATCACATGATGTTAAGCCAATAGCTAAGCTGCCCGCATAAGCCGCTTCTGTAGCTAGGATTTGGACGACAATAGTCTGCCCTGGACGCATAGGACGAGCTGTGAAGACGTATCCTTGACAGAATTCTGCGTCAGCTCTCGCAGCAATGCCTCTATCATTTATAAATTGGACGTTTCTTCCCTTAGTTCTGTGTAGACTGAGCGGTACCAGAGGATTTTGGTATCTAGGAGGTGGGAGAGGTTCCTCCATGGTTAAAGACCTCATGCTACCTACTAGTCTATCTTCCTCAACTGGGCTGTGCCTCCTTTGGCTCGGGGCTCGAGGATCCGCGAATTGAACCGCTGTACAGTTCCCGTAGACATCTACTAGCGCCCATAAAGGGTTTCGTGTGTCGACTCCTGAGAAGAATAGACCTTTATCCTGCCCGTTTACTCCGAAATGGACGTCTCCAGAAGAATTGACATAATAATAAAGAATATTGTCTTTTTCGCAAAATCTTTCGCCGAGAGCTTTGGCCCAGTTGCCAGGTTTGTTTGTGAGGTCTGGGCACGCGTACTTAGGGAGCGCGTGCGCGAGTGTGGCGGGGTCATGGTTCGTGAATCCAAATCGGATAACACCACTCCAACTGTTCGAAATTTCGACGAAGCGTAGGCACACCTGCAAATAGAAATTATTTTGGTTTAGTGTCTGCTGCACTCGGAGCTGAGTCGTAAAATTGAAAGAGTAATTGTCAAAATCAAAAGTAAACGGAACATCCATTGAATCTCTAGTCATAATTATTTTTTGTAGTCAAAGTTCCGATATAAAAGATTTAATCAATTTTCAAGCAAGCAATTTAGTTCAAAATTATTTAATACAAGTAATTATCTTTCAAATGCCATCGAAATTGATAAAAATCTTTTCCTGGTTAACATCTATATACAAAAAAACCTTCATCACACCAACTCACCTTCTCATTAACCCTGACAGGTCGTGCGCTGAAGGCCACACCCTTGCAGAAGGACTCCACGCGACGAGCCATGGAGCCGTCTCTGGAGACCCTGACATTCTCTCCATGGACTGAATGGAAGCCAAGAGGCGGGAGGTTGTTTGGAGTTCCACCTGTGCATGATGTTCGGGGCGCTGCAACAAGAGAATAGAGGTCATAAGTTATGAGGTTCTGAAGGTTATTTTGAAAATGGTTGAAGATTTTGGAGGATGTTTGGCGACACATGTCAAGTGACAGCTTACGGACATAGACCATCGATGTAAAATAAATCAACAGATGACGTCACAAAATCTTACATCGCCTACATCGCACTTATGTAGTTTACAAGCGAATTAACACGGATAGAAAATCCTAACGAACAACAAACTGTAGGGCAGAAAGCCCGCCAGACACGATCACCTCGCCTGGCCGGAGGATCCTCCTTTTCCGATCTTAGGAACCTTAACTCTCTGTTCCCCAAAGGTGTTCGGGTGGTGTTAAAGATGGCGGAGATTAATTGGTAAGAGGTTAAGGTATAGAAAAAGAAATAGGACACATTATTGTATACGACAATATTACAAAACCGTCCGAACTTTAATCACAATGCAATCTAAATCCTTACGAAATAAAGAAATTACTTCTTGGCAGATGTATTAAAAATCTACTATGCCATTAATAGCTTCAGTCTTCATAAAATCAACACAATCAAGTTCTAAACTATAAAGACCAGAGCACGCAAGATATGAACCGAAACAAATATCGAGCATGTAAAACGAAAATGATTTACACTAATTTACCGAAAAGCTGGATGATTGCACCAACATTTTTAATCGTCATCGAAGGCACTAACTAATTCTCACTCATACATAACATAAATTGTGAGTGGGTGTTACATTGTACAGTGGCATTAAGTGCCGTAATGTACACCTCCGGGGATAAAAGGCGTTGTTATGTTATCTTACTTCAGACAAAACTGTCTTTAATTACCTTTGTCCAAGAACCAAAAATACTTCGCCAAACTTGTCGAAATATAATTTCTTACAGCTATAATGAGCCTAGTATGACAATGCAATTCTTGTCGGCTCCCCTAAGACCGACCATTGTATCTCCCCTCGTTATAACTACAAAATGGCGTCGCGTCACCTGCGCAGCAGATGTGCGCAGTGCGCAGCTTGCCTACGCGCAGCCGATGCTTAAAAGGATATTTTCTTTAATTACAATTTTGGAACAAGTCTCGATAATTAAAAGGTTTATAAGTAGGTACTTGTATATGGAGATATTTGTTGGAACAATGTAGGGGTTGTTAAAAAGTACATTAATATCTTAAAGTTAAAAGCTGTAAAAGTTGTAAGTAATATTCAATAGCATGTGTCTTTTATCCTTGACTAGGTGACTCTGCAAACTTTGTACCACCTATTTTTTCATTTTTAACATTCCCTGTACTTCCATGAACATTTCAAGGCGAAAACTAGTCATATCGGTTCAGTCGTTCGCGAGTTTTAGCGAGACTAACAAACGTAAATTAATTTTTATTTATATATATGGTTTTGATTGCGTAAAGTAAAAGAGCATTCATGTACACTAATATTAATTGGCAATAGTTTGAGCTAAGCTAATGTTTGCATAGGTGATAGTAACCGGCCGATGGAAGTCATTGGGAGAGACCTAGGTCCAGCAGTAGAGTTCTTATCACTGATATCATGACAATAATATTTTCTTTTTACTCTGGGTATCAACATGAATGTCGTGTGTCATGTCGTGGTGGCCCGGAGGGTTCGAAACCTACCAACGGCAAGTCCCAATGTCTAAAAACTTTCTAAGATTATTTAGACACCACTGACAAAAGGTGAAGGAAAACATCGTGAGGAAACCTGGGCTTATAATTTCTAATTATAAGTTTGAAATTGCCAACCCGCATTGAGCTAGCATGGCGATTAATGCTCAAACCTTCTCCGTGTGAGAAGAGGCTTTGCTCAGCAGTGGGCATTTATAAGCTGTTGATGATGATCCATACGAATGTGCCTTTTTCTAATTTACATTAGAATAATCAAGTTCTAAAACCAATATAACGACAAAAATCAAACAAAAAAAAATCAAGTCTTTAAAAAACAAAATGAGACAATACTGTGAATACGACCCCTATCAAATAATACTTAAACCATAGACTAGCTAGGGGGCGAGCACGTGTCACTTCCGTTTATAGAGGAAGTGACGTAACGTGACACGAGCGCGTTCAATTTAGCGAATAATTTTCGAGTAATGATAGTGAAGTGTCATTTTTATTAAGGGCCTGTTGCACAATTTCATGATTAAGTTGCTGTAAGGGTTTGTACACAAAACTGCGATGCGATGCGACGTCGCATCGCAAGAACTCGCGAATTGATTCGCATCGCGCATCAAAATATTATCTTCCCAAAATCTTCTTTGTTTCTTTTTCCTGTATCTCCTAAGAAATAACAGAAGTGCACACTTCTTTTTACGATCCATGTCACGACCTAGTTTTCAATTGAAAATACGTGTAGTACGGTTGACGGTCGTCGAAGGAATGGTCACTCTAGGATACGCCTTATCGCACTAAATCGCATCGCAGCAATTCGCATCGTCATTTTTTACGTCGCGAATTCGCCTCGCATTACATCGCAGTTTTGTGTACGAGCCCTTATAGCAAGAAACTCCACAATCTTCCTTTTTTTCTTTACACCTAGCTATAGCTTATTTAAAACATCTTACATAATATAGTCTAAGAACGCTAAAAATTCTGTTACCTTCAACCAATCAGTAAATTCGTAGCCTTTAAAATATAAAACTCATTACTATTTATACGTTGACCCTTCCCTTAAGGGATTAGCTTTGATCCCCTCCCTTATTAATAGTCTGACCCAAATACCTATAGCGCTGCTTACCCTCCGATGGTAGGTACATCTGTGTTTATTATAACATGTTCTCAAGGGAATGTGTAATAAAATGGCTATTGTTCGATCGAAGTTGAAATGGGAAGAGAGCTGATGCCTTGTTCGGGCTGCGCTAGTAATTTGATCGAGTACCGAGCTTGTACTCGCTTCTGTCCCAAAATCGAAGTGAGAGAGAGAGCTACTAAATACTCGCAACTCGGCTGATACATTAGCGTAGTGTGAACGAGGCATAAGGGAGTTCTTAGAGGGGTCGAAATTGTAACACTTGGTGAAGTGTACGATAATCTTTTTCTGATAATGGAATTGGCTTTCGTTTTGGAGTATATATTGGTATTTAGGCATGCTTCATTGGTTTTGGGGGTAAGTGTAACAAGGATCAATATAAGGTAAATAAATATTCGAAGTCTTGAGTTTCAAATAGAGCCACGTTACGCCATAATACTGTAATTACGGTACAGCAAAAATGTGTAGTTCGTAGTCGACATCTCTGACTTTGAAATGTCGCACCGGGTTGTGAATCTCAAAACCTGAGTTTACGTCTCAAACAAAAGAAGATTTAAAGCCATTTGAAGTGAACCAGGATTTACAGTAGATACAAGCATGCAAACCCCGGAACACTGAAGTCCAACGTCTCAGGGACATGAACAACTGTCTTGGATCCCGCAACGAAATCAATCAGAAGATATTGTTAGAAAAAGAAAACACGATTAGAGGTAATCGACAATTGGGATGATGACAAGGTATGAAAATTAAAAATCTAATTAGTCCACCAGTTAGTTAATGAAAAAATATTAGACACGTATAATAAAATGATACTTAGATATAACGAATCAAGGGTTAGGAGTGGGGGCTAAAACGTAATTTCTACGTATAAAATGTACATAGAAGTGACGTCACGCGACATTTCAAATCAATATCTCTTAGAAAGTATTCGTTACTGTAAAAAAATAAAAAATAGGTGTGTAATATTTTAAAATAATCTACCAGACGGACATTAAAATTAAAATTAGTCATCTACCCTATTCCTGTCTAACTTGACTACCATTCACACTTGTATATCCACACTTTTAAATACACTTAAAAACACCACACAATAACCTTTATACTGTAAAGTATAAACCACAGATCAAAGCCACTTCAAACACCAAGTGTCCAATTACAATTTCCCCCAAAAATGTACCGAAGATAAAATCGGATTCGGATGGTTCCGGCGGAAACGATCCTTAGACGCCCCACTGTATAATTTTTTCTACACTTCCGAATAACCCACCTGGTTAAAACTCTCGAAATATATTTAGTTTCCCTCGATTTTGGACGAAACAGATGGTTTGAAGTTGTAATACGCAATTTATTGTGGGATTGCAATTTTTGCAATGAGACCACCCGACAAGGTCCCTTCCTGTTTTAATTTCTTTTGAGGCAACTGCCTTAGGTAAGTTATTTAAAACAGGCTTTAGCAATTGTTAAGCAATCGTCAAAAATGACTGAGTACAGCAATAAGAAAGATTAGAACGAGCACCTAGTTTCACTCAGAGACAGGCTGGCAGACAGCTCTATTTTGGCGATTCCAAAATGATTGTGGATATATGCTTGCATGGCTGACTTTAACGAGAAAACCTAAAGAAAAAATCATTTATTTCTCGCAAAACGATGCATTGAATTGAACAAATTCACTGAAATATTTAGATAATGTCTCTTATCTGAAAATTTTGCACCTACAACACTTTTGAACCGCAAATCCCCCATCCAAAAGACAATTTTCTATCTACTTTAACAGTCTAATTAAAAAGAACAATAAACAAATCTAGTCTAGGTACTATTTCAGATCTAGTGCAGTGATGACGTCAAACCGCTAAACATAGCGCAGATTACACTAGGAAGATTCGATGACGTAAAGACTGACATTTGCGCAGGCCCATGACAGTTGCAACGATTAATTTATTGGCTGTCGTTTTGTTTTGTAGTGCCTTAATCGCTTGGACTAGTGTTTTGTTTGGTTTTGCTTGTGTATTTTGTATTTTTGGGATTTTATGTCTTACTATAACTACCATTAGATCGTTTCTGTTCGATGTTTTAGCGATCTTCATTCGAAACTACATTTTGTTCAAAAAATGATCTAGCTACACTAGCAGACAGGCGGGCAGACGATTTTACTGTCGTTTCAAAAGTATGTACCTAATTAAACTGTCAAACACCAAGCGGTCACCGGTGACCGCAACCTATTATTCTTTAATTGTGTCTATATTGACGGTGCTCGACGAGTTAAGGATTATTTGAAATAAATACTTTGACTTTGACTTCTGCTACAGACAAAGGAAACTCCAATGTTTTAAGAATTGTTTTTGGTGTTCTGGATGAACTCAAAATCAAACAATAAAAGGTCATGGAAATCTGCTTAACCGTTCTAGAATAAGATAGTTTATGTACAGAATACATTTTCTCGACAAAAAATCCATTTTCACCTAAAAAACCCTAACCACACTACTCAACTGACTCACCTGAATACACAAAACCAATAAGTCTCCAGTTACATGCATTACATCACTATTATAAAACAATAGCACTATAGCTATCTCTTTCCATTTTATATAGCCCTCTCTTTCCATCTAACACTAAAGACACGGTTGACCAACCCTAATAATAGTTTAAAAAAAAAGAGAAAATCTAACACCGTGACACCCCTGAACGTTACCCCGAAGAGGAGATCCACGCGAGTGCGTATGCGCATCCTGTGAGGAAATCTACTAGAAATAATTATAGTGTATAATGTTGTAAGTTCCTCTTTTATAATTATGGTACTTTTGGGATGGTATATTTTCGATTTCACGTATTTTCGAGTTCAGAATTACTGGATTTAAAAAAAAATATTCAGTTGTCGCACGGAGTCTGGAATCGTCAATAATATTTATGGCAATAGACTTACTCACCCTCTATTACATGGGACTCATAACATAAATAGTGAAAAGTGGGTGTTACATTGTATAGAGGCATTAAGTGCCGTAATGTGCACCTCTGCCTATCCCTTCAGAGATAAAAAGATGAAGTTATGTAAAGTCACTCGAGACTTGAAGACCTCGAGATACCCTTCTAGACACAAACTCTGGCAAGTAATTCCACTTCTTAGCGTTTTCACTTGTCTGCTCAATTTTTAGGCATCACTTAATGAAAACCATTGAGCATTTTCAGCCAGTTATAGTTATGAATTCCGCACACTATCGTCATCCAAGCGATGACGTCAACAAACAAAATTCAGAATAATGCGTTGTGACGTCACATTTGATTGTCTCTCTACACAAAGGTATCTTGTATACAAACAAACATACGGAATGACGTCATTGTAGATTGATCTGTAATGTAGTGATATATTGAAGGCTGAATAAAGGACTATTACATAAGATCACGACTTTAAATTTAGCGAACGATTAAGTTTGAGATTGCCAACCCGCATGAGCAAGCGTGGTGATTAATGCTGAAACCTCCTCTGAAACCGTGTGAAAAGAGGCTTTACTCAGCAGTGGTCATTATTTTATTTTTTTTTAAGGGGGGAAAATCATCGAATGACTGCTCCCGCCTGTGTGAGGCGGGAGGGAGTGTCAGACTCTTACTGACTAACAACTACCCCGTTCCTTCTCCTGCACGTCGAGCCGGAGCCCCGGTTACCCGTTAGGTTCTCCGCGACTCCGAATCGGCATCGGCCCTATTGGGCCCTATCTGTGGTGGTCTGATGGCTCTTTGAGGCGCGCGCGGAACGCGACGCGCCGTACGCTGGGGTCTGTTACTGGTCGGACGGGGAGCCACCCATGCTCACCGTCCGCAGGCCCGCGCTTACGGTGGCCGGAGATCGAGCAGTGGGCATTATAGGCTGTTGATGATATTTGAGACAGACATACACAAAATCTTTGGATTGAAGACCTTCAGCACGAATAGGCCAGCTCGACCGGAGTGATACCACAGCGGAGCAGAAAACCGACGTGAAACAACACTAGCGTTGTTTCGTCGTGTGTGTGAGGTTACGGGAGGCACAATTACTCATCAAAAAGATATAATTAGGTAACAAAATAAAAAAGTAACCTACACAATAATTAATAATGAGCTAAAGTTCATTCATACATTTTTCATTTGCAAGAAGCTTTAATCCGAGTATAATAGGATTTTCGCAAACAGTAGGGCGTGGGTGTACGTCCTGCCATCTGCAACCCTTATTAAAAATAAATCGGGCACCATCCCCCGGGAGCTAACGGGCGGCCATCTTTGAAACACCGAACACAAGGTCACCTTTTGACGGTTATTTTTAAAAGATAATATTATAAATGTGAATGTTTTTGGGGATATTTGTGTGGCAGTTTGTTACTGTATTCAGTAAAAACTAATAAACGATTCTAAACAAAATTTACATGCATAACTAATGCCTGTCTCCCATGGCAGGCACAGACTATGGAACGCCAATTACTATGATTTCTACATACCTCTTTCGCTTCATCAAGACATCAATCTTTTCATGCATGCTCGTCGGTTAAGGGTACTTTTAAGTAAACAAAATTTGACATAGAAATTATAGTCTGAATACATATATGGGCTACTTTTTATTTTGAAATCGCGAGTGAAACTGCTAAAAGAAGCCAGTTTGTAATATGTTATCCTAATACATCCTCGAAAACCTTTCAGCAGATAATAATATTAATAGGATTAGCTATAAAGAGGAAAGATTCCCGCTAAACCCTTGTTTGATTAATAAAAGACCACATAATAACTATAATAACCAGTGGACTTCCTTCCAAACCTGATGCTGGGCATCCTAACCACACGCCCCGACACTCGATACTGTTGGGAAAGTCACGTTTTTACTTTAACCGACTTGTTGTGGTCTGGGTATCCTCTGCTATCTCGTCACATCGGAAGTGAGAGGTTTGACAACTGTTTTCTATCTTATTTTTTGTGATTGAGGTAATATTTTAATCAGGTGAATTGATTGACGATATCCGCTAACTGGCTGATTGGATGCGACGAGCTCAAAGTCAAAATTAAATCCTTTATTTCAATTAGACAAGAAAGGCACTTTTGAACGTCAACAAAAAAATTTAAGTGAAGCTATTTGCTCATTCCAAGGTGGAGATTCATATGGAGAAGAACGAGCAAGAAACTTCATAGGTTCCTCTTTTTCAACCAGGTTCACAATACAATTCTTTGGTTACATAGTTTCGTAGGTTCAGTTATCGGCTCAGTGGCGTAGGAGTGAGCATAAGATGTGTAAATGAGAATGCACCCTAACAACACTGGAGAAAATTCTAATTTTGGTTTCTATTGATTGAAAATTATTTTGAAACTCTGGGTGTGTACGTGTATATAAAGTGAATTTGTTAAAGCACACAAGACCCAAAAAACTATTAATATGGAGTGCACTTAGCGTTATTTTTAAGAAGTAAATGCAGAGAAAAGCTTCATAAAAATTCTATCTATATTTATACCAATATTAAAACAATATCACCTCCTGTTTCATCTCTTCAAAAAAGCACTCAATAATTTTCTCCAAGGGGTCATAGTGACACATATACCCATAAATACAATACACTATAATGTCAAGAAATCCCCGTGGAACGAGGCCATCTGCAACGCATTTGTCTGTGGTATAAGCCCCCCGCATACATTGTTTATTTTCAAAGATGGCCGCCCCCGCGTCGTTTAAATATGGAGGGAAAGTGTTTTGTTATGATCTAACGTAATGTAATTTTTTTGAAGATTAGATTAATCTAATTTTTAAAGAAAATAGATATTGTTTGCTTTAAATAATGTTTCATCAACTGCTCCTTAATTTATGGAACGCTTAAACTAAGATAGATGACATTAACGACGTTTTGGTTTGCACCAACCTATAAGTGACAACTAACAACAAGACTAACTTGACAACAATAATTTGGGTGCCACGATACGCTATGACTCTTAGTTTAATTATAGTTGGTAAAAACAGTCATTAAAGTATTTTATGTTTTACTAGCTGACCCGGCAAACCTCGTACTGCCTAAAATTTTCTTTTAAACCTTCCCTGGACTTCCACGAACATTTCAAGATCAAAGTTAGTCAAATCGGTCCAGCTGTTCTCGAATTTAAGCGAGACTTACGAACGACAATTAATTTCTATTTATATAGATAGATTTACAACTAGACTGCTTACTTGATCCCTTCTTGAAGTCTTCATTTATTATTGCACCAGAAGTTCACATACCTTGATAAGTAAGCCATTGGACAAAGGACTATTAAGTTTTCTGATTAGCTGTTATCTTAAAATGATTGGAAAAGATATCGCAATAATTGTTTAGTCATTAAGTCCCTCTTTATTGATGTGAAAAAATTTTGCTTTAGAAACTTATCAAGCAGTCATTGTGGCCTTCTCTATGGCTATAAGATAAAACTGAATTAGTTTTCAGCTAACATCTACCCAAAGGTTATTGAGACGTTAAGGACTTGAAAAAGGCCTAGCGGGTTACCGGGGATCCAGCTCGAAGCAGGAGTAGGCACAGGAATAGCTGGTTTAGTCAGTAAAAGTCTGACACTCCCTCTCGCCTCACAAAAGGCGGGAGGATGATTTCAAAGAAAAATGCTCATATTATGTAGTTTTCATGGTCGACAGACAGTTATATTGTTCTACAGCCATAGTTTTCATTTGTATGTAACAAAGAATCAGTTACCGTGACGGAGTGAACGCACATGCATCAGCGTAGCGTGACGGTAGAAAAAGATAGCTGTATGGTAGACAAGGAGGGAATATAGTAATGAAAGTTTTTTTTATGAACACTATGGAGTTTTGTAACCTTGTTCGAAATAAGGTTTTATTTGCAACTATAGTAAAGATTCAAGGATAATAACTGTGTTATGTATTTTTCTGCATCTTGAGCTGTCTGTATGCGGGATTTCATTTAACTCGTCGAGTACCGGTTTTGTAGACACAATTATAGAACAATAGTTTGCGGTCACCGGTGACCGCTTGGTATTTGACAGTTTAAAACGGTTCAGTAGTTTTTTGTTTGAAAGGGTAACAAATCTTTGTGACGAAATTTTGTTAGTCATCGCCTGCCGGAAGACGTCTACTACTAAATAAAGGCGTCCCCTAAGTTATTAGCACTGATAAAATAACAAAGAAAATAAGAGATAACTAAAACTTTAAAACATGGAGTTATTAAGACTTAATGACCCATATTTCTTATAACAATCATAACATAACTTCAGAAACCGAATTAATCCGTGAAAAAACTTAAGAAACATTTTTCATAAGTTTTTTCACGGATCACAGCGGTCACCGGTGACCGCTTGGTATTTGACAGTTTAAAACGGTTCAGTAGTTTTTTGTTTGAAAGGGTAACAAATCTTTGTGACGAAATTTTGTTAGTCATCGCCTGCCGGAAGACGTCTACTACTAAATAAAGGCGTCCCCTAAGTTATTAGCACTGATAAAATAACAAAGAAAATAAGAGATAACTAAAACTTTAAAACATGGAGTTATTAAGACTTAATGACCCATATTTCTTATAACAATCATAACATAACTTCAGAAACCGAATTAATCCGTGAAAAAACTTAAGAAACATTTTTCTGTTGCAATTTTGTGTTTCTGCCGCCATTTTAGATTAAAATATTATTCGCCCGTAATCTCATTCGCGCAAAGGAATTTCAAACAATCTAAACTTCATGCTCTTTTTTTTCTAACTCCGCTTGTAGCAGGCAACGGCATGAAGGAACACAGCCAGGTCAGAGACCTATAGACTTATCCAGCATGACGAACAGATATAGCGTCAATTTTCATGCTCCGGTTTTTTTTCTTGACTCTTAATTCAATTTCATTCATTTAGTCTCGCTTGGAAACGGTTCCGATTTTATTTAATTGACTTTTCGTAATTCGAATTCGAATGAATGTGATAATAATATCAAATCAAAAATAATAATATTTTTATTGTTGTTCGTGGAACGGAGGTATATTTTAACGTTTAATGATTGAACATTTTGTATCTATGGTAATATAGGTTTGGCGCCTTTCTTAGTGTCATGTTGTAAATTGTAATTAAATCAAGCGAAAATGGATTGAATTAACTCTTATTTAGGCCACTAAAGGTATCGGAGCACAAAAAGTGCGGGAAATCGGATTAGGGAAGCCTTAGAATTGTTAACAACTGCTATCGACATGCAAATGACTGAAAATTGATTGAAGGAATAGACAAATACTTTTACATAGTACCGAAAGGTGAAATACTGTACTATAATTGTTGTTTTTTTGTACCATTGATACTAACATCCTATCAATTAGGGTTTTATCCAACTGATAGTCTTAATTAGAGCATCAAAACCTATTAAATAGATACTATCGGGTTAGTCCGAAGTCATAACGAAGAAATAATCAATGTAACTAAAAAAAAAACAAAATTTACGACATATAAACCAGCTGTCAACATTCCACATGACCAAAGGAAGAAAAAAATAGCCCTACCATTAGTTAAAATAACTTTCCAAAAATTCCTATCAAGAAAATAAATTCCCGTTAGGACTTGAACAAGTACAATATTGAATATAGAGGTACTTTAAGTGAGGGAATGGGCCGGCTCGACCGGAGTGATACCACGGCCTCACAGAAAACCGACGTGAAACAACGCTTGCGTTGTGTTTCGTCGTGTGAGTGAGGTTACCGGAAGCCCAATTACCCCAGTCTCCCCGAATCCACCACAATCTTCAAATTCTCAATCCCCAAAAGGCCGGTAACGCACTTGTAACGCTTCTTGTGCTCTAGTGAGCTACTGCTAGGTGCTAGTTTACCGGCATATCCCAAAAAAAACAACATTCTAACGCAGATTAAACACGTTATAATACACTAATCACAATTAATAACCATTACCACTATAATAAATCTAACGATTGATTAAGTAATAGTGGTTTTACAATGCGTAGACGCAGCTTTCCCACGGTTAACGATCTTAATGATCACGTTTTGTAAGTAGGTATCGTTATGAGCTAATGTTAACATGAAGCAACCTACTTATGAAAGAAGAGAAAGAGAAAGAAAAATTATTTATTTATCATTATGCATGATGCAACATTTAACACATAGGCTTTTTATCCCACAGAAAACCGCATGTTAGTCAACAGAGGCTTTTTTTTTTAATGGGGGAAAATCATCAAATGACTGCTCCCACCTGGGTGAGGCGGAAGGAAGTGTCAGACTCTTACTGAATAAAAACCAACCCGTTCCTTCTCCTGCACGTCGAGTAGGAGCCCCGGGTACCCGTTAGGTTCTCCGCGACAGTCAACAGAGGCTAGTCTTAACTTAAGCTAGAAGCTTCGTTACAAAATGTGTCAAAAATGAAACAAGTCTACCGACAGATGTTATCGACGTATTTTACTTAACAGTATTATTCAAATAAAGGATGTTTCTTCTTGAAACATTGTATCACTACATAGTATAAAACAAAGTCGCTATCTGCCGTCTGTATATCCCTATGTATGCTTAGATCTTTAAAACTACGCAACGGCTATTGATGCGGTTTTTTTAATAGATAGACTGATTAACGAAGGTTTATATGTATAATACATGAATATTGATGATGATTCATGAAAATAATTATGTTATTTATGTCTTAGATAGTCAATATTTTGTTAAGGGTCATTTCTTCTCCGTGTGACAAGAGGTCTTTGTTTAGCGTCAGGCCTATATCATTGTTTTAGGGAGTCATGACCTTATTTCAACTAATTTAAGACCATTACCAGGCCAAGTGTCTCAGTATTACATTGTCAACCAAGTCATTTAGTATTTAGGTAAGAAAACAAAGATTGTTTCAGTACAGAGACAGTAGCTATTGTTATACTGAATTGTACGCTTTGTAACGACGCCATATCTTTTGTAACCATTGGTCGGCTATATACAACCAATGGGTTTTACAACTGTAATCTTTTTACAACTTGCGATATAATTGCTTAGAACCCTTTGTCAAAATTCCAGGCTTCTGAGTAACTACATTAATAGAATATTAGTCTAACAACAGGATTGCGTGTGACTCATCAAAAAATTCACAGCAGTTACCGAGCTCAACACGACACAAACGAGTTTTTAACAATACCATTGAGACCTTTAAGATTACTTGAAGTATTGTAAACTGTGTTTTATCGCCGTGAGATAAGATTGTATATCAATTAAACGTAGCAGTTTCTCATGAGACGAGTATAAGAAGTTATTTTTTTTATTGTAATAATTGTAACCTAGTGCGTTAGCGGAGTCAAGCGCGAGTCGGAACTTAAGGACGATGAATGAAAAAAAAAACTATGACAGAAGGCGTTTAATTTTTGTCTTATTCTGTTTATAAAACCATTCTGAGTGGAGGGCTAAGTATTATTTCAATTGCCCTACCCAATTTTTTTAATTTTCGACGCCTATACGAATTCAACGAATTGAGACAAACTTTAATGTTAATTTACCAATAATAAACCTTGAATGAAGACTAAACATGGTATGAAATCGATTGACAAATATCGCCAACAATATGTTCTACAGAACCTTCATAGTTTAAACTAGTTTAATTGATGAAGGATCTCTGAATGAAGGCAGGAGATGTGGCATTGTAACGGTACCTCATCCGATGTTCCCATCGGTCGCGACGATATTTTTGTTTTTTTGGCGCCATTCTCGTTTTGCATGCATTATAGTTTTAATTTTACTTTCGATGGCATTGTAATATTATGTCCGTGGGAATATTGTTGACTTGGTTAGGTTTTATAAGTACCCAATCACAAAGCTTGGGTGACCAGAAACGAGTGTTACTAATTTTGAGGTCGCTATTTATTTCTATGAGGTCTTAAAAGTGACAGTTCTGATTTGAATCATGAAATATTTAAACCAGTTTCTTTTTTATTATTTATTATTCATTCAATTTACATTTAAAAATTAGGGGAGTAGGCGGGAAGATACATAATAGAAAACACACTTTTTATGATAAAAGAATAGACCTATGTACAGCAGAGGACGTCAAATTTATGGCCTCATGGGCTCATGCTATCATTGAGATTTCCAAACAAATATCCAACAAACTTATGCGTATGATTCGCAGCATCTCCCACGTAACAAAAACTAGTTTATGATCTATCCACGCGCCGATTCCAATCAAAACCAGTGCAGTAATTTCCGTAACAGACACACGCAATTCAAGGTCAATTGTCCGGTTTGAAATAAATAAATATAGCAACATTAACTTGCAACTTGCAACACAGATCTATCAGAAGCGTGGGACAGGATATCTGACATTTTTTTTTTCTTCTATTTTTTTCTTCGCGAAGCGTGGGAAGCTCACTTGTTCGGCCTATTATGCGTATGCGATCTTTTTTAGTTTCACCGTTATCTGAAGTATAATAGGGATCTAGGTTGCAACTTTTGCTTTTTTAATCTAGTTTTTTTGTATTTCGAGACCCGTTTTAAGTACTTATTATATTAGTCAGTTATCCTTGGGTGTGTTATTATTGTTGTTTTTTATTACCTTTTCTTATGAAGTCTGTAATCAATGATTAAAAAAGGTATGGGAAAATATAATTAGTCTTTTATTGGTTTTTTAGTATTATTCGGTTATTGTTTCAAGATATTGACTATATTAGCTTGTTTTTCTTTTTATTAATAATTGTACGGGATCTGGTTTTTGTCTGGTCTATGGCAAGAGTTTGTTTGTATATATGAACGCGCTTATCTCTGGACTAAAGGTCCGAATTGAATAATTATTTTTGTGTTGGATAGTCAATTTATCGAGGATGACTATAGGCTATAAATCATCACGCTACGATCAATAGGAGCTGAGTAGCGGGTAAGCCGTGATGGAATACCTAGGTAGTTGAAAATTTACGAATATCTTAAATTTTCAGTGACTCAGTGCGATACGCAATGTTTGTTTGTCATTTTTTATCAACAACGGTTAAGTACATATTTATGTAACACCGTGAGAATAAACATGGCCTAGATCTGAAAAAAATGGCAAGATATACTGTGTTTTTTTTAGACTAAGAGTTATTGCAAAAAAGCTGTTGAAGTTGAGTGTTCTCTAGATAATCTAGAGGTAGAGGTAGATTCATTAAACAATTTCGGATCACCTGATGGTAAGCAATCGGCGTCGCCCATGGACACCTGGAACATCAGAGGCGTCACAAGTGCATTACCGGCTTTTTGGGTTTGAGGATCGTTGAGGATTCAAGTTTTAGGGAGATTGGGGAAGGGGAGGGTAATTGTGCCTCCGGTAACCTCACTCACACGACGAAACACAACGCAAGCGTTGCTTCACATCGGTTTTCTGTGAGGCCGTGGTATCACTACGGTCGAGCCGGCCCATTCGTGCCAAAGCATGGCTCTCCCACACTTATAACTAAACATATTAGACAATACTTTCGTAAAACAATAATTATGATACTTATCATAACTGTTAAAAAATGACATAGGACGACATCTTTGTCTACCTCTCCGATAACCATACAAAACTTGCCTAACTCGTAACATCTTAGAATCCGAAGTACCTTCTTGAAGTAACCATGTCGCAATATAAACTATCTCTTTCCTACATCGGACCTCTCGCTCGCACAGTCACACGAAGCGTGGGAATATCACCTTTCGTTCAAGTCGGCGGACATTCGATACTAGATATCGATATATCGATTAGGTATAGTTTATTTTTTCGGTGAAAGTGTATTAGACGTTGTTTGGGCCCCCTAAAGGGGTGTTTGTTTAATTCATGTTTGTAAAAGGATTATAAGTCTTTACAAATAAGTTAATACAGAATAGTTGGCAATAAAAAATGTTCTAAGAATTAGTTGTTACTTTTTTTGAGGGGTAAAATCATCCAATGACTTCTCCTGTCTGAGTGAGGCGACAGGGAGTGTCAGACTCTTACTGATTAAACACCACCTCGTTCCTACTCCTGTTTCTAGCCAGAGCCCCGGTAACCAGGTAAGTCGTCTGCAGCTCCTGATTATAGTATTAATTTTGTGGACGCACGGAACAACTCTTTGTGTGATCCACAGATTGTTGTTTAGTGTCTGTGTGTCATGTGTATGTGAACTTGTATGTTTGTAAATGCATACACGACACAGAAGAAAATCCTAGAGAGAGAGAGAGAGAGAGAGAGAGAGAGAGAGAATGACTTTCTAAATAAAAATAAAAATAATGTCCTAATTAACATTTTACAACACGGGACTAATAACATAAATAGTGAAAAGTGGATGTTACATTGTACAGTGGCATTAAGTGCACCTTTGCCTAACACTTCGGGGATAAAAGGCATGATGTTATGTTATGTATTACTCCTGACAGAGGCATAAAAATGTCTGAAACAGTCTCACGGGACAATATCTTGTATTATAGCTAGTTAATGAGTCACTAAACTCATAAAGGTTGTTCAGTTGGTACTTTATCATCCATTGTCTTCATTCCAGTAACAGATACCTCATCGCGTTCATTGTTACAAGGCAATGGATTAGGAAATCCTTTCTATATTGAATGAATCATTTTCACAACTTTTGGTGACGACTGTGGAATACGTTTATCAGCACCAGCACCACTACTCTTCCCGCGGGTTTCGTATACCCGGCTAAGTGACTAACCTGAACCATAAAGTACCGAAAAAAATAATGATTTTTTCGAAATGATCTCACGTAAACATCTCACGGTGCTCGGTTATAGATCACTGCGTGCTGTTGATCATTAGTTGCGTCTGCGCAGCTCGTGATTCGAATAAAACACGAAAGATCCGCACGTACGCCGTAATTTTGGAGATTACCCTTTACTGTAGAGGTTTTTAGAGTCATTTTTGAGTGAGGGGGCAGTTAGATGCGCTCGCGTCGAAATTGAGCTTTTTCTAAGTACACGTTCATTGGTGTTTGTGGCTTTTTAGAATTTGTTCTAAGACATGATTTTTCTAAAGCAGAAGTGAATACAATATCCGACTCCATTGCTTCCACAAGAAAACCAATTAAAATTGTTTATAAAAGTGCACTAGACTAACACATCTGCTTACCCCTTTTCCCATGCCTTAGTGTTCCCTATAACAAGTCCCACACACGGTATATTGACTATAACAGTGTTCACCTTTAACGTCAATAACTGCTTACACCTGTCGATTCTCAATAATATCTACACAATGGTCAAGAAAAGATGTTTAAAGGTAAACTTCTGAACGACTAGTTCCCGTTCGTGCACCTTGCATTGAAATTATGCCACCTGTTTGTAAAATGCAAGCGATAATAACTCTAAAGACAGTCCTGTCAAAATCAATTTGACAGCACAGGGTGTATGAATTTAACCCTTTGCCGATTAAAAAAAACTGCACATTACAAAACTCTTTGGGAAAATACTTCTTTTATTCGAGAACACAAAATTTCAAATTTCGACCGTGGGAATGGAAGAACAAAATTACAAATGCGTTCTAAGAAATTGTATTCAAACAAATATGAACTTTATTTCAAAGGAAGTAAAGAACGTGTTTTGTTTTCGTGATTACATATCTAATATTGCGTTACATTACCGAATTCCGCTTACAATATTTTAACGGAAATTACACCTTCACACGTAAAATATAAGATTTCATTTAGAATGCGTTTGCAACAAGCAAAGTCTTGTTGAATCACAACAGTTTATTACTCACACATTCTAATTACGAACAAGACGTTCTAAATTATACCCTTACCTGTAGAAAACAAGGTGCATATTTAAATACAAGTCATACACTGACAAGTGCTATCAAAGACTACAGAGTATGAATAGTAAATAATTGTTCACGCTCCCGCTTTTTCAAGATGGCGGCGCTTCCGGGATATTGGAATGACATTATTGAATACAAATAATACAATATTCGCACTATATAAGGTAATGCAACTGTAAAAGAAATTAGCATAAGAAATACGGAAGAATATTTTTAGAATTGTATTGTACGCAAATTATTTAAAAATAAAGATTTTTGGACGTGCATAGAGATACTGTTTTTTTTTTAAATTCCCGCAGGAATTTCGAAAAATCTTCTCTCTTATAGAGACCTCATAGGGGCGACCCTAATGACATGCATACAGCGGGCCCCTTCCTGACGCCCGTATCACAGAGAATTTTCGAAAAAAATCGAATCGTTTGTCATCTTATATTCGAAACAGTAAAAAAAATCACCAAAAATCGCCTCTTCAGATGAACCGAAGTCGAGCGTTTTACACTGTATGTACCTATGTATGTGTGTGGTCGATCTACGAAACTTCTAACAGTATCATAGAGTAGGGAGGGTTAAGAGGTCGTGAGAGGTGATCGCGTTGTTCCTCCTCGGAGGTACCTAACACAGCTACTCATCGAGTTCAACAAAACCAGTATATCGTGGTCTTGCTTTGTATAATATTTTCGTACATTCGACGGTCAGATTATACTGGTTATCGTATCTATGATACTAAGACTGGTTTGCAAAGCCCATCTGCTTGGGCTTACGGGAAAGTGTACACGGCAGCTGATGAAGGTATACTGATCTGTTAAGCTATTTTTGACCTTAAGAGCTTTAGGGATAGATTTGATAATGTATGGTGTTATTGGTTGCAGATTAAGCTGTACAGATTTTTTATGGATTTTCCACTAACGGTCGAATTTTTAAACAAAAAGAATGACTTCTATTGATTAAAAAAATAAGTTCATGCGTACAGCCACGTACTGTCTATTACCTCCCACAGTCGCAGAGAACCTAACGGGTAACCGGGGCTCCGGCTTGACGTGCAGGAAAAGGAATGGGGTGGTTTTTAGTCAGTAAGAGTCTGAGCAGTCATTCGATGATTTTTCCCCCCTTAAAAAAAAAACTGCCTCCCACAATCCTTCCCCAGTGACTACACATCGCGAGATTTGAAGCGACCTGCATACAGCAATTGTCTGCGACCTAAATCAGGCCAAAAATATTTTTTTTCAAAATCTCCAAACCGTAAATTTTCTATACAATTCAAAAAATACATTTCTCCAAACCCTCAAAAATCTAAATTTTGAATAATTCAGACGCCATTTTCCTTCTTTCAACTAGCAGTACTGCGATAAAAGTACCAGGCTAGCATAAAGCGCAAAGACATTGTGTTGCACCAGTAACTAGGCGAGAGTCACGGTACAAATCCACGTTACAAGTATTGGCTATTGTAATTGGCTAAAAGGCGAAAAAAATCGATTTGTTTCACTTAAATATACCGTTAGTATTAACTGTTTTGTTTCCAATAAGATTCGGTTAAAAACTTCGCTTTTCCTTAGTAGTTTTGGTTACAATCTTACTCATATTATAGATGGGAAAGTTTATGGGTATGTCTTTTTTTAAGGGGGTGAGGGAAATCATCAAATGCCTGCTCCCGCCTGGGTGAGGTGGGAGAGATTGTCAGACTCTTACTGACTAAAAACCATCCCGTTCCTTCTCCTGCACGTCGAGCCGGAGCCCCGGTAACCTATTAAGTTCTCCGGGACCATATGTATGTGTGTGACTCTCCATCACGTCAAAACAGCTGAAGGGATCGGGATGACATTTGGAACAGGGGTATAGCACAGCACATAGGTTATTCTTAAGAATCCAGAAGGTGTCCCTGGCAGAAATTAGTAGGCAATTGGTTAAAATGGTCTGTTTGTATAGGAAATAGTATCCAAATTCGTTCAGCAGTTTATGAGATAGTGACAAACTTAAATTTTGAGATAACAGTTTTCAAATTAAAACAGTAGCGTCTCCCATAGACACAGAGAAACGTAATAAATAACGTACAAATGTTTCTAATTCGAATTTCAAATATTTCGAACGCTATTCAGAGTGGTTTGGTCGGCCGAGCATTCCCGAAGTTTTCTCACGGTCATTAGTTAACGATTTCGGCTGTACTCGCCGTCCGATCGGAGATCTTCGTAAATTTCAAATGCCGAATAGAATGCTTTAATTGAATGTCACCATTTAATCATTTGTTGCTTGTCTTTTGAATAGACTAGACGTATGTTTAAAACCATGAATCAATTTCTTACGTTTAAAATTGCGAGAAAAACGGACAGTTTATCATTTTACACCCGTTTTTAGCAAAAACTACCGTACATATATTGACGAAATTCAACACAAAGATAGATCATTTATCAAGGAACACATAAACCACAATTTTATCTGAAACCCATCACATTCAAAGGTGCTGGGCGGTGATAAAATTTTACAAAAAAAAAACGAAATCTTGGCAATTTCTTAGACGCATTTCTTACTACAAGGCTCCGATAGACATTTAAAATTATACGGGACAGCTGATACTCTACAAAATATACCAAGCACATAACAAAAACTTCTTGAACAATTTCATACATACACCATTTCACATAAAAAACTTCTAAAATCACCTGGGCGATCATCTGTTGTATACCCATCTTTGTCTCGCTAACAAAGACGTGTATCTTGCATCTCTCTGTCGCATCCAACGGTCGCAAACAGCTGTTTAGTATTTTTTTCTCAATTCGAAGGTGTGCACCAAATTGTATTGTTGGTCAATTCATATTTGCGCTGAAATTGATCGCAATGATATGTGATACATATTGTGTAAACGGCAGCTCATGTATTGTGGAGATTGTCCAATGTCCAGTCAACTGATGGCAGCGAGGTTGACTGCCCAGTGATATCGCGGTATACATTCGGGCAAAGACACATTTAGTGAAGATAGTTCGGATAACTGATGGCAGCACAGTTCTTTATGAGATACTACTAAAAATCTATGGCGTTGTGCAGGGTGCCCTGAAAGATTCAATCTGAGTAACCAATTTCACAAGCAATGTCCAAATCAAACGATACTAACAAAAATTTTACTTTTCCAGACAGTAATATATGATTATATTATAACTTCCGTGAGACATAATAAATTAATTATTATGTTTTCGGCCTATTCACATCACTTTTTGACGAGGAACTCGACTAGCAGCAGCGCGAAAGTTGCGGCGTCACGGGTCGCGGAATACTGCTCATGAATATGAGCCTCGAAATCATGAATATGAGGCTTGAAACTAGTCGAGTTCCTCGTCAAACAGTTAAATTAGCCGAAAACATAATAATATGTAATTAATTTAGTAATATATAATGACTAGCTACTTCCACGCGGTTTCACACGCTCTGCTCAGCTCCTATTGGTCGTAGCGTGATGTTTTATAGCCTATAGCCATCCTCGATAAATGCGTTATCCAATACAAAAAGAATTATTCAAATCAGACTTGTAGTTACGAAGATTAGCGCGTGCAAACAAACAAACACAAGTACACAATGTGTAAGATATAAGATTTTTATCCCAACATTTCTACAGAATACAAATCTAAATTCCACGCGACCAAAGTTGCAATCTATCTAAAAAACAGAAGCCAACTTCCAAAAATCTGCTACTACGCAATTTTTTAATACCCCATTACGTGACATCGCCGAAAAATTTCGCCTTATAGACATATTTTTTCATCAGCAATCATTTGTATGTAGTGGAATCGATCCTCTAAGCGTGTGACGTGCAAAATTGGAATACATGTATCCATTTTATTTCTACAAAAAGGACGAAAAGGTCCTTTGGAAGGTCGGGGGTCTAAAAAAAGCACATAAGGACCAGCTGGTGTTAAATGTCGTGTAGAAAACGAAACGGTGTGCAAGCAGCTGACTGACACAATAGCAGGGCTGCCAACATAAGAATTGAGACCAATGAAACCTCTTTGGTCCTTTCTGTAGTTGCTAGGGCCGATACGAGTAAGATTTTTAAATCGGGTCTTTTCGAGATTGTATAAAAGTAGTAATATTGCACAACAGATTGTAATATAAATAATTAAATATGTTATCCAATGTTTATTGTGAGTTAAATTTTTGTTTTTATAATAGCCTGACCTTTGATCCTTTGGTATTTCCTTATTCTGAGTAATTACCAATAACCTCCAAAACAAATACGAAAATAGCCAAACCCAAATTACCCCAATACTAAAAAAAATAAAATCTAAAAATATCTCATTGGCACCCCTAACATCTGCGCCGGCGCACGCCACAAAGATCCCGTTGCGAAACAGCTGTTGTCGTTTGTAACGAGCGAGTGGGATGCAAGATACACATTCTATATGCAAGAAAGAGAGGCGTATAGGACATATGCAACGCCGATAAGGACTTCCGAAATACACAGCCATCTGAGCTAACTAAAGATAGGGCCTTTTTGGGAAATTGTTTATCTATGTATTATGTACTTAGACTGCTGTAATCTTTGGGTATACAAGCAAATATAGACATGTCGTAACACCTGCATACTAACAGCCTGTGAAAGTGGAAACTATAGTTTTTTCTTCTTCTCCTCTTATAATATCTTCTGATTCAATTCGTTGCGGGAACCAAGACAGTTACTCATGTCCCTGGGAAGTTGGACTTCAATGTTCCGGTGTTTTCATGGTTGTATCTACTGTAGATCCTGGCTTACAGGAGTTGCAGCGGTTATGTGAGGTTGTGGCGGGCTTGTACCATAAAAAAAATGTCAGCCCGTGACAGAGAGACACTGCTGAAACATGGGTCTCCTCTACATAAGAGGGTTTGCCATAATCCCCGTTGGCATGCAGGTTGATCGCAATTTTCAAAGGTTCAGGTTTACAAGGGCGCTGCTGGATAGACGTCCTCTGTTAATTGTGCAACCCCTTAGTCGGGTGTACGACACCCACTTGAAGAGTAACGGTGGTGATAAATGCGTGCTACTCAGTTAAAAAGACTGCAGAGAAAACCTTATGATCACGATCAGTCGTAAGGACAATCTCTATACTACACGAGACACTGTTTACATGTCAACATTAGCTCATGACGATACCAGCGTACGTGTGTCACTGGACAGTGAACCTCGCTACCATCAGTTGACTGGACATCTACACTACTCGAGTCACTGTTTACATGTCAACATTAAAGTAGGTATATATTTCTAAAAACGAGTGATACATTAAATTAGTCATTTATTTAAAAAAGAATAATAAATATTGATAACAATGTGATGGAAAAATAACTAAAACAGGATGGCAATGTCGGTTTCCTGTGTTGAATTATCCAATAAAAAATATTATTATAAAATAGAAAGTTTTTTTGTAACGTTTTTTGGCCTACCTCTAAAACTACAGGACCCATTTCGATGAATTTTAGTACAAAGATAGGTTCGGTATAAATCAGTTCATGGCTCAAGAAAAATTGTGTTCTTAAGAGTTTTTTGATCTGCTTTATAGGAATCTACACTTTGGACCGAGCAAATAGATTCACTAGAAAATTGACCGATAGACTGACACTAATGTCCTTAAGATTAGATTTTCGACTTTGAAATATTCACTATTCCTCTCTAATTAAAATAAATCATGTCGACATTGACTTTGATTAACTGACAGACACTTTTATCTTCAGATACCTATTCATATTTCGACTTTGAAAAGGGCGTTATTATAGTCTTTATTTTGACTTTGTACAAATGATAATGGCGTTCAAAAATCACACTTATAGACTACAAATAAACAAAAAACGACCACCCTAAAACCCACTATAGCGATACAAAACAAAAGCTTAGTTCTTTAAAGTAAAATGATTCAAAATTTGTATAAAAAAGCCGCGCGAGAGTCACGACCTCTCCTCATGAGGTGTAATTTTGACCACACATGTATCACGATTATAAACCACGATTGTAAACCGGATGAAATTGAAGATCTAACGAAAAACCGATACTGTATAGTTGTTAAGACATCCTGTATAGTTGATTATTACGAAAGAAGTTTGTAGGGAGTGTAATAAATGGAACTAAGACATGTCTAACCAAGTGTGTATAAAATGATATTTATCTCTGTAAAAATATGTCAGCAAGGTGCTAGTAGCGTCTGGCATTAACTATTTAAGTACTCTGAGAAAAAACACAGAAAAAAATTCAGGGGTATCACCATATATGTCCTTATTTTGAAATCACGTTTGGTAATTCTATCGAGTTTCTGTCCAAATCGATCCTAATCGATTTAGTATTGTGACAACTTATTAATTTCGGCCGTAAACTAAAATCTTCAAAGTGACAATTCGGTTAAAATATTCGGCGCAAACAAAAACAGATTCCAAAACAAACAAAAAAAAAAACAAATCACATGTAAAAATCTCAGTACCATTACCTACCTAAAAACAAAAAAAAAAGCGCCAACATCTGTTAAAAACCAATTGTTTCAACATTGAATAATAATAATTCACTAAACAAAAAAAAAAACAAAAACATCGTTACTCACAACACCAAAAATATTTGCAAAAAATTCCGACTCCAGATGTCCAAGTTCTGAATTCCCAGCCAAAACTGTAAGACCATTAAGTTCCTAACACATCTGGTCTATTGTCTGTGGTCGCCGGAAATAGGGACCAGCCTTAAGGATGTAAAGGCGGAATTAGGGTGAAAACATCTGGTGCCCAATTGATCTATTGTCTAAGTAACAAATTGCAATTCGTTTAAGAAAATAGGGACAAATATTTTTGGGTCTGTAGTACTTACAAAATTTTACAATAAAATACTTTTTAATCCTCGGAGGAGTAGTCACAACACGTATACGAATAATCTAAAGAATCTAGTTCTAAAATATATTTTAGTTACAGCAAAAAAATGTATGTTTTTTTTTTAGTTTTGTTTTTCTCCATGGACTCTTGTCCGTTCCCTGATTTTGTATGTTTGAACGCGCTAATCTCAGAAGCTACTGTTTCAAATTCAATAATTCTTTTTGTGATGTATAGTCCATTTATCGAGGAAGGCTATAGGCTATAAACCATCAAGCTACGACAAATAGGAGCCGAGCAGCGAGCGTAAATTCACTGAGATCATTTTTTGTCGCAATACCTTTCGGAATTCGATTGTGTTTTGTTTTTTCGATTCTTGAGTTCCGAAATATGTCAAGCTCTTGTCCCTACTAAAATTACTTTTTAAATGTTAATAACAATTACTATAAATTGTGAAATACGTATTTATATGTGCATAAGCGAGTGAATGTTTGTTTGACCTCTTAAAGAAGATGAAGAAATTGATACAAATAATTGCGTAATACAAAGAGATTGCTTCGTAATTTCATATCAACAATATACGATACTCCACTGTTGGACTATGAGCCTCCTCTACATAAGAAGATATCCGCTGTCAGGTTGGACATCGCAGTGTAAAAGGTTCAGGTTTATCAGAGAGCGCTACTGCCCGGTCTCTGTCAAATGTGTAGTCTCTTAGTCAGGTAAACGAACCCGCGGGAAGAGTAGGAGTGGCTGCCGTAACCACATGGTACTTACACACATCGAGCTTTACATAACCAGTATAAACTGAACGTTAAATGTGCGGAAAGATGATGCGACGCGATACCAGGATAAACTGGTTTTGTATAGATTGATATGTGGCCGTGTGTACTATTGCCTGATATTTCCTTATATTTTATTAATATGATGCAATATAAATGCAACATATTTGATTGAGGATAATATCAAAAAATGTTAAGGAAAAACATTATATTCTTTCTTGTGGTTTTTACCCACACAATCCATTTCTATACATCATCATGCGTACAGCCACGTACTGTCCACTGCCTCCCATAGTCCTCCCCCCAATGACTACACATTGCAAGGTTGGAAGCGACCTGTCTATACCATGTCTAAGTGCATTGCTGGCCTTTTTGGGGGCAACGCACCAACAAACGCAAAATTGTAATACCGAAGATATAGGCTAAAGTACAGATACCTACATAATGTAACACCCACTTTCACCATTTATGTCATGATTCATCCCCTATTACTTAAACGGGACGTTTAAGTAATAGGGGATGAATGGCAGTCATCAGGGCACAATTAAGACTCTATACTAACACTTATAGGTCTGAGCCGATACGGAGCCGTGGAGAACATAAAAGGTTACCGGGGCTCCGGCTCGGAGTGCAGGAGTAGGAACGGTGTGGTTTTTAGTCAGTAAGAGTCTGACACATCCCGCCTCAGAAAGGCGGGAGAAGTCATTCGAATATTTCCCCCCCACATAGTCCGAAGACACCTTGAGACCACTCCAGCAAAGAGGTTTAATATTAGCATACATTTTCTATCACCAAGCAAGCTGCAAGACAGGTGGTCAGTAAACTAGAAACAAAAATCAAAAGCCAAAACGTCTATGTTCGGTCAAATAAATAATTAAAGGCAGGTGACACGCGCCATAAGTATTTTTTTAACAAAAACAAAGCAAATTATGAATGTAAAATCGCCGTGATTTATAGAGGTATAGCTTTTATACTACCAACTATATCGATAGTAACAAAGCTTACTGCCCGCCTGATGGTAAGCAGACACGGCAACACCTGTGAAGTGTGTGTGACACCTCGCCCTATAAGTAAGTACCTAGTGTAGTTCTTAAGGCACTCAATTAAAGTTATTACTAACAGTAATACGTCTCCCTCATTGTTCCACATTGCATGGCGACCCTGCCAGTGCTGGCGACCTGTAACACTGGTGTCATGAATGCGTTGTCGACGATGTAGTAAACTCTCTAATACGCGTACCCTTTAGCTCTGCGGATGGCCTAACGGGTTACCGGATCTCCTCCGGCTGGAAGCAGGAGTAGTAACAGGGTAGTTTTTAGGCAGTAAAAGTCTGACACTCTTTCTCGCCACACCTAGAAGTTATTGAATGATCCCCTCCCTTAAAACAAGAGTACTCTAGATTCTAAAAATCATACATCTGTTCCTATAGACGCGCCGGTTAAGAGATAGAACAAAAAAACTATAGCAAAAAATAACACAGCCAATTTTGAAGGCATAATTTTTTTTTTGCTAATCTTAGGTTTTGTGATTACAATTCAATGTTACGATACGGCATTTGATTTTTATTACTTTAACGTGATTGTAAAGTATACCTATAATAAATTCAGGGTTGACAAGAAAACAAAAAACAAAAAAAACCTGCACACGTTTTCGCCCTTCATCCTTCAACTGTCGAAAAACGTTTTCCATCTAACATACAGTACTTTTGCCTATAAGGCGTGATGTTATGTCCAAATATTTAAATAGTAAGTATAATATTAGCTTAACAAACATACTCAACATGTCGTTTTCTTCAGTTCACACACAAACACTTAAAAATACACTAATCTCCTACTTTTTCTCAATCGCTAACCAAAAAATTCATAAACACAAACTGCCTAAACTCTAAAAGCAAGAAAGACTTCAAAGAAACTGTCGCTAAGTAAAAATGTAATGTTAAATGTAAAAAACAAAATCAAGAGGGTACCTCCATAACGTACGTAGATAAAAATCGCTTTCAACTGAATTAAGGACCGTTACAAACCAAGCCGATGTAATAACGACCGTATTTGTATAATACTATTTGTATAATATAGAACTATAATTAAAAATTATTTATAAAAGGAAAAAATAGTACTATGATTTTTAAAAATACTACTTTCGTATACCCTCATTGAAAATTAAAAAAGGAATAAAAAAACCGTTATTTACTCACCCAATCCGATTTTTTTCTTAATTTTCTTGAGGACCTTCATTTTGGATCCCTTTTTATCCTTCACAGGGGTTGTTTCTGGCTCTAAGGCCATAGGGGGGAGTACGAGCGTTTGAGGGGGCATTTGTACCCCATGGCCCGAAGCCCTAGGGCACGCGGGGCAGTGACAGGAGCCCCTAGCCTGCCTCACGCTCATACAACCACTAACGCCCATCATCGAAAAGGTTACAATCCAAATAAACCGTCGAAAACAAAAGAAAATATTATATCATAATTATTTTAAACACCGTAAAAATTAAGAGTACACGATAATCGAAATGAACGCACGATTGAGTAACGAATTAATTACTAACTCGCGATATCCATAACGCACTTTACGAACGAAGTTTGGACGTTACACGTCCGCACGCGACGCGATCCGGCGGCGGAGTGAGTGACGAGCGTTGCACGTTCTACGCGAAGCAAGGGCTCTGGGAAAGCTGCGTGCGCATCTACAGCCCTTACGACTTCTCTTTCGTTTTCAAATATTAAAGTGAGATAGATGCTAAGTAGTGGGAGAATGTCAACAGATAGGTATTTTCAGATCAGGCAGATGCAGAGGACAAAGGGATGGTTTGTGAAAAGTTAATTTCAAATGTCATTTAGAAATATGTAGTAAGTAGGTACTTGAAGGTCTTTGTTCGGGCATAAAGGTGTTAATGTTTGGTTGGTCATATTTTATTTCGTAACGCGAAATGTTACGCTGTATATAATGGCTGTTTAGACTAGCTTGAAAGTCCACGATACGATTTTTAATTGAGTTTGTTACTGGCGTTGCTATCTTCCATGTTCCAATTATAGACCCCTACGTAGTTAGAACAAATTTTGTCAAAAATTGTCTTTTTGGGCACCGCAAAATCCCTAACTGTTTTTGGAGATATAGATTAGTTTTTTTTTAAAAGATTTCGATTTTTACAAGTCAGTTAGAAACAGAAAGTGCCTCGTTGCTGGTACTACTGCGAAGTAAATGAGGCTGGATTTTCGGTATTATCAGGGATTTCATAGGTTTTCACAAATTTCTCAGTGATGTCTCGAATTTTAAGACTGTGTCTGGTGTATAACAACTTGTTGATCTCCAATCAAGCTCAAGCTCTAAGTTTGATCACTAGTGAGTTGGATAAACAGTGAATTTCACCAATTTTTACTGCCTCGATGGCCGAGTGGTCGCTAGTGCGACTGCCGGGCAAGGGGTCTCGGGTTCGATTCCCGGGTCGGGCAAAGTATTACTGGGTTTTTTAAAATTCTCAGTAGTAGCACGGAGTCTGGAATCGTGCCCGGTATATGGCAATAGGCTCACCCCCTATTACATGGGACTCATAACATAAATAGTGAAAAGTGGGTGTTACATTGTACAGTGGTATAATGTGCAAGGTCTGCCTACCCCTTCGAGGATAAAAGGCGTGATGTTATGTTATGTAATAACAGAATTTGGAAATGTGCCCGGTATGTGGCAATAGGCTCACCCCCTATTACATGGGACTCATAACATAAATAGTGAAAAGTGGGTGTTACATTGTACAGTGGTATAATGTGCAAGGTCTGCCTACCCCTTCGAGGATAAAAGGCGTGATGTTATGTTATGTAATAACAGAATTTGGAAATGTGCCCGGTATGTGGCAATAGGCTCACCCCCTATTACATGGGACTCATAACATAAATAGTGAAAAGTGGGTGTTACATTGTACAGTGGTATAATGTGCAAGGTCTGCCTACCCCTTCGAGGATAAAAGGCGTGATGTTATGTTATGTAATAACAGAATTTGGAAATGTGCCCGGTATGTGGCAATAGGCTCACCCCCTATTACATGGGACTCATAACATAAATAGTGAAAAGTGGGTGTTACATTGTACAGTGGTATAATGTGCACCTCTGCCTACCCCTTCGAGGATAAAAGGCGTGATGTTATGTTATGTAATAACAGAATTTGGAAATGTGCCCGGTATGTGGCAATAGGCTCACCCCCTATTACATGGGACTCATAATATAAATAGTGAAAAGTGGGTGTTACATTGTGTATCTAAGTGGAATTGTGGACCTTTAACTACTTATGTAAAGTTATATAACCCTTTATAGAAACCCGTTTTTAAAGAAATATCGAAATCATCATCATCAACAGCCTATAAGTGTCCATTACTGACCAAAGTCCTCTTTTCACACGGAGAAGGTTTGAGCTAAATCGCCACGATTGCTCAATGCGTGGCGATTTCAAACTTATAATTAGAAATTATGATCCCAAGTTTCCTCACTATGTTTTCCTTCACCGTTTGTCAGTGGTGTCTAAATAATTTTAGAAAGAGTACATACATATAACTCGGAAAAGTCACATTGGTACTTGCCGTTGGTAGGTTTCGAACACGCACTCTTATGTATGAGAAGCTGACATCTTAAACCTCCAGGTCCCTTTTTTTAAGGCTGGAAAATCATCGATTGACTGCTCCCGCCTGGGTGAGGCGGGAGGGAGTGTCAGACTCTTACTGACTAAAAACCACCCCGTTCATTCTCCTGCCGGAGCCGGAGCCCCGGTAACCCGTTAGGTTCTCCGCGATACCTCCAGGTCACTACGATTTCGAAATCAAAAAGACGTTAACAAAGCTTCAAATCTTAAACAGAATTATATTATCCAGTTCAACATGGCACCTGCTATCAAGTTGTCGTAAGCAGTGATGTCACCCTCCTAATAGGAGCCGCTTAATTTCTCCAATTTAATAATTGATCGTGTCATAAGGTTAACAGTTTCCTTTTGGCAAGGGAAGCTGGTGTTTGGTATTAGGGTCGGTCCTAATAGGAGTCGTAATGTAATTGAATCGGTGTGTGGGAAATGTGCACTTTTTAAGTATTTACCAGGGGGCTTACTCTTGAATACAATTTCGAACGATTGACATTGGTATTATGAAATTTCGTACTCTTGAGTTGCAACTCTAGCGCCCATTGCGTCCGTATTGGTGGATATTGAATGAACTAAATGGTATAGAGTTTGGCTTTATATTCCGTACTCTGAATGCTATTTTAACAGCTACGATTGTGGTATAGTTTAGACATTGAATAATTATTGAGATTTTATTGGATTGAAATTGCATCGACATTGAGATTGGTTTCAAGAGTAAGCACCCTGGTCCTAAAGGGGTAGATAAGAACTGAACATCTACTAAACTACTATTTTATTCTATTATTCTACTAATATTATAAATGCATAAGTTTGTTGCGTTGAGCACTTTATTAGTCCCGTTATGTTGAATTTGTATACCTCAAATGAAAGCTCATGAAATATAGATATTTTTTGTAAAACAAGCGCCATAGTAATTTTCAACCGACTTCAAAAAAAAGGAGGAGGTTCTCAATTCGACTGTATTTTTTTAATGTTTTTACTCGATTACTCGAAGACGCCTGCACCGATTTCAAAAATTCTTTTTCTTTTTTGTTTGAATGGGTAGTAGAAACTCCATAGGTTACTCTTTTCCAATCAGGTTCACAATACATAAATGTTACTTTGACTACCGAACACCTCTTTTCCCGACCCGGGTATCATAATAACACCTTTTACTCGCCACAGATAATTAAAACGATATTATAACAGTACTCAACAAAGGAACAAAGGTCACCGTGTCTTAATCCTAATCTATTTAAAAAAACTACTTTGACAGATGCGAAAGAAATTAGAGGGAGGGGCCTAAAGACGCATGCGCGCAACGCAAGGTGCGTCCAAGCATCTGGCAATTTGCAATGTGGCTCGCGACGACATATTTTGTGGGGGAATAATAATAATTAATGCACTTTCTACTAAGTCTAGGGTTATTCTTGGTAGCCCTTTGTCTTTTAAAGGACCTTTGAGAAAATAATGTCTTGACGTTATAACCCTTTTTAAGGGGATAAAAATCATCCAATGACTGCCTCGTTGGCCGAGTGGTCGCAAGTGCGAATGCCGGGGCAAAGGGTCTCGGGTTCGATTCCGGGGTCGGGCAAAGTAGGTATTACTGGGTTTTAAGAAAATCTCAGTAGTAGCACGGAGTCTGGAATTGTGGGGTATATGGCAATAGGCTCATCCCCTGTTACATAGGACTCGTAACATAAATAGTGAAAAATGGGTGTTACATTGTATGGGTGATCGGATGAAAATTTGTAACAGGGATAGATTGTGGTCTAGAATAACACATAGACTAGTTTTTATCCCACGGGAATGCGAGCGAAACCGCGGGCATAAACTAGTAAAGGCATGAAGGCACTCGCGATGTTTGTTAACTATGTTAAATATTTAATTATTACAATTAAATAAAACAACAAATAACTTCAGAAGAGACAACGAAACAAATTCTATATTTATAACAAAGAACATTCAAGTAATGTTTGTTTTAAAATTAAAACAAAACACACTCGTGTTAGTTTGTATCAGCATTTCCCAAGAACGGCTGGACAGACTTTCATGGTTGCTTTGTTGTTTGTTTTGAATAGCAGAATACTATCGTAATGTCGAAATTGGGTAGATTCCTGGGTCAAAAATAAATTATTTTGATTTTTCAGTCCTATATAAGTTTCAGTCGCTCTGCTCGGTGCCTATTATTCGTAGCGTGATATTTTATAGCCTATAGCCTTCCTTGATAAATGGTCTATCCAACACAGAAAGAATTTTTCAAATCGGACCAGTAGTTTCGGAGATTAGCGCGTTTAAACAAAAAAACAAACTCGTCAGCTTTATAATACCTCTATTAGTATAGATTGAAAAATGTTAGGTAAGTAAGTACACTTTCATTCATTGATTTGCCGATATACTTCATTTTCGATTTATTCTAGCATTTTTTTTGATATAAGTGTGCTATTTGATGCGAAAATATGATGACGTCACAAGATGGTATTTCGTACAAAATTCATAGAACAGTATCGTTTCAGACGTTTCGATAAAAGTATTGAATTTGACTAGTTGTCAACTACCGTATTATACAAAAAAATACGAATTAAAAAATAATGGAGCTACATTTTAAAAAAATGAAGATATTCTTATTCCCTACCTGACTATTTTGAGAAGTAACACCAAAAAACTCAGAAGACATACCTAGTCTAATAGATTATGGTAATGGTACCCTAAACTCAACCTACAAAACAAAATTTCAGTGATCAAGAATGTGCACAACTAAAAAAAGCCATTAAAAATTCCTACCACCCCCGTGTTTAGAGGTCAAAAACCCCGCGAAATGTCAAATTTCTTCGAAAAAAGAACACAAGCACGCCATATTGCCAGCATCGAAAAACATTTTAAATTGCGAAGCTCTCCTATTGGCTGTTGCCACGCGCCGGCGCGTGCCTATCTGACAGATGTCGGCCGTTTTTTTATTCAAACTTTTTTCGAACTTCGCACGCGTCCTTGCTTGGCCTTTTCGTTGGACTGTGGTTCCCAAATATTTAGAACTGAATTTAAATAAAGTTTTCTATTTTTCTTTTACTTTTGTTTAGCCTAGTTATTTAGTATGCTATGCAGGCAACAAAATCAAGTTTGATTTAGTGTATAGAGACAGTAGCTTATATTTTTTATGAGATGGCTCACTCAAAAAAAAAGGGTTCTTCCTCATGAGTAGCGTGTACGGTCGCGGCGACGTCGCGCAGCTTTCCTCTGTGGCTCGAAACTAGTAGAGCTTTTCTCAGTATATTCACGAGTAACCCGCGATTTTAGTTAATTAAGTATGTCTCACTATAGTTATTATAAGTGGGAAGAAACTTTGAGAACCACAACCTGAAGCAGTAAAGGTAGGTAATAAAGTATGGAACCAACTTCAGGTTATACCAAGTCAGTAGCCTGACCAACTGAGATGACAGTTGTGTGCCAGCTGTTCGAATTAATATGTGAACAAAGTGATCGTTTCGGCAAAGTATTATTAAAGTTATCCAGGTCCAATCGTACTAATATTAAACATAATACCACGCCTTTTAACCCCGAAGGGATAGGCAGAGGTGTAAGTACATTACGGCACTTAATGCCAGTGTACAATGTAACACCCACTTTTCACTATTTATGTTATGAGTCCCATGTAATAGGGGGTGAGCCTACTGAGGTTTTTACAAACCAAGTAATACTTTGCCTGACCCGGGAATCGAACCCGAGACCCCATGTTCGGCAATCGCACTTGCAACCACTCGTACAACGAAGGCAGTATATTACATATACTATCAGCTCATAAGCTGAATTGATGTTATTAAGATTTGAACATTCCTTGCTTGGAATCCATAATTTAGAACAAGCTACTTCAACGTAAGGTGGGGCGCACAGATGGACACTGTTTTCAGTGGACAAGTTCTTTTCAGTTTCGCAGCCGTAGGTTTGTCCCGTGACGCGGAATGCTGCTCATGAATATGAGCCTCTAGCATGGCTTGAAACTAGTCGAGTTCCTCGTCAAACAGTTACGTGAGTAAGCCGAAAAACATAATCATTAATTTAGTGTTTTATCTTATATCTTATCTTATATACTTATTATATAAAGCGGAAGTTTGTTTTTTGTTTGAACGCGCTAATCTCCGTAACTACAAGTCTGATTTGAATAATTCTTTTTGTGTTGGATAGCGCATTTATCAAGGATGGCTATAGGCTACAAAACATCACTCTACGACCAATAGGAGCTGAGCAGAGCGTGTGAAACCGCGCGGAAGTAGCTAGTGTAGGTATAAAATGGTCTCCTTTTTCGCAGAACCGTTAGAAAAATTTAAACTTTTAACTTCTTTTTTTTTAAGGCACGTGATCGACAGTTGCTCTTCAAAACCAACACTACAATCTATTACAAATACAATTTAATACCAAAGGTGCATCCGAAAAGGTGATAAACACCAATTCAAATATCGAATACATCAATAGTAATGACAGATGCGCGTGCGCATATGTGCCGGAAGTTCATGAGATGTTCGAAATTTGAATTACGGCTTCTGTTTATAATCATATGGTAGGTCAGATGTGTATGAAGGGGGATCGAGGTCTTTCAACCTGGGCCTTTTTTTAGTCCAGTTTTTTTTAAAGACTGGATTGCTGGTAGCTGTAGTGATGGTTCAGTAGGTTTTTAGTTTTGTAACTAGGTCGAGTAATTTAAAACTGACGGAAAACAGATAAAATGATTTGAGAGTATAATACAGATTTTATAATTCTCAAAATAATGAAAGAGTACACTGATGAGACATTTCTGCTTAACCCTTGGGGAAAAAGAAGAATCATAAAAAGCTCATTTTAACATAACATAACATCACGCACGCCTCTTGCCCCCGAAGGAGTAGGCAGAGGTGTACATTACGGCGCTTAATGCCACTGTAATTGTACAGTGGCATTATATTGATAACACCCACTTTTCACTATTTATGTTATGAGTCCCATGTAGTAGGGGGTGAGCCTATTGCCATATACCGGGCACAATTCTAGACTCCGTGGTACTACTGGGATTTGTGAAAAAGCCCAGTAATACTTTGACCGACCCGGAAATCGAATCCGAGACCCCTTGACCGGCAGTCATCCATTGCTTTGTCCAACGAATTCGTCCATTGATTGATTATGAGTCTCCTGGCCCGTAGCCTCACAAACAGAATAACATTAATTAAATTAAAGACTTTAAATAAAAAAATAACTATTTAATTAATTAGGACAGTCCTGTCCATCCCCGAAAAGCATAAGCATTATGTAAATTTCCTTTTAACTTGTCAACCTCATGTCTAAGTAACTGTACCATCGATTGTTTTTTTTTTCATCGCTGGGAGAGCCGAAGGGATCGCATTCATTCGGATTATGAATAGATAGGCTTTATTTCTAATTCTAAAGTCATGACGCGTGTGAGTCTTTATTATAGTGTTGTGTATCTTTTTAGTCGATTACAAAAAGGAAGAGGTTCTTAATTCAGGTACGTATGCCTTTTTGTGTTAGGTAAAGCCTGGATTAATTATTGTAATCTTTGAGTTAACATAATATAACATACACACTCTTAATGCCACCGTATAATGTAACACCCACTTTTCACTATTTATGTTATGAGTCCCAAGTAATAGGGGGGGGGATTCCGTGCTACAACTGAGACTTTTTTAAAAACCCCAGTAGGCCAGTACTACTTTGTCCGACCTGGGAATTGAACCCAACTCGGCACTACCTATCCCATAGCTGAATAAAAAGCTTGAGCATACCTTTTTTTTTTTTTTTTTTTTTTAAGGGGGGAAAATCATCGAATGACTTCTCCCGCCTGGGTGAGGCGGGAGGGAGTGTCAGACTCTTACTGACTAAAAACCACCCCGTTCCTTCTCCTGCACGTCGAGCCGGAGCCCCGGTTACCCGTTAGGTTCTCCGCGACTCCGAATCGGCATCGGCCGTATTGGGCCCCATCTGTGGTGGTCTGATGGCTCTTTGAGGCGCGTGCGGAACGCGACGCGCCGTACGCTCGGGTCTGTTTCTGGTCGGACGGGGAGCCACCCATGCTCGCCGTCCGCAGGCCCGCGCTTACGGTGGCCGGAGATCGTCTCGCGATCCCCGACGCCCGGTGTGTCCTTCGCGATGGCTGGGTTGCGAGGAGGCAGCGCTTCGCTGCCTCACGCGTCCCGCCTCCTCCTTAGCTAGCATCACTGCTTCGCAAAAGGAGGAGACGGCATCCCAGTCCCCCTCGCTCCGCATCATGGCCTGCACTAGGCCCGGACGCGAGAGGTCGCCATCGCCGATCACTTCCCTGAGGACACGGCGGTGCTCAGCCCACGAAGGGCATTCTCCCACCGTGTGTTCCACCGTGTCCTCAGGGCGGTCCTCGCAGTGATGACACCCGGGCGTTTCCTCCCGCCCCATCAGACACAGGTACCTCCCGAAACTTCCATGTCCGGTGAGGACCTGCGTCAGGCGGTAGGTGAGGACGCCGTAGCGTCTCTCAAGCCACTCCTCAAAGAGGGGACTTACCGCTGCGATGGCAGCGAGCCCAGCCCTCGGTTGCGACAGTCGTTGCTGCCATTCCGCCATGAGATCGCGCCGGAGCTCATCCCGCCACGCACCTATTTGGCGCGGCAGCGGGGTTTCGCCCCGGCGACGTGCCTCCGCGCGCATGCCGTACACGCGCGCGAGCACCTTCGCCTCCAGATCCCACGGCGGTAATCCGGCAAGGAGGTTCGCCGACTCCCCAGAGATCGTGCGGTATCCGCGGATCATTCGGATCGCCATGACCCTCTGTGCCATGAGCAGCGTCCGAGCGGGACGCCGCAACAGGTTTGGCGCCCAAACAGGGGCGCCGTAGAGGGCCATGGACCGGACGACCCCGGCTGAGCATACCTTAGCATCAAATCAACAATACACAAAACTAAAGACGACACAACCGAACAACGCAAACCCACCCTTACGTACTAAAGAATAAAACCCAATTTCCTATAACGGAATATCTAGCCATGGAACTAAGGCCCTTCATACCGAGATACTAAGACTTATTGATATTATTGTACTATCAATCTTTACAACAAGATATTAAGGTCCAGCTTCGCTTGCCAAGCTGTATCTAAGAGACCAGCTGTTAATCAGCTGTGTTCATGCAAAATGACTTTTGTTTTTATTTAATGTAGTTCATGCGTTCGTTCACTATTTATGTTATGAGTCCCATGTAATAAGGGGTGAGTCTATTGCCATATACCGGGCACAATTCCAGACTCCGTGCTACTACTGAAATTTTTTTTAAACCATTAACACTTTGACCGACCCGGGAATCGGACCCGAGACCCCTTGCCCGGCAGTTGCACTTGCGACCACACAGCCAATGAGGCAGTCTTCAAACTTAGTATACCTGAAACCTCTAGACCTTACATGTATACCTATGTATAATAGGTCGAGTGGTCGCAAGTGCGACTGTAGACCGAAAGATCTCACCTATGTACCTGTGTCACACAATCAGCTGATTGCAAAAGCAGACCTATTTGTCAAACTCAGCTGTATCCATTGTCAACTACGGTGAATACATTTTTTTCCTTCCTGAATTGCACAAGAATACAATAGTTAGATAGAAGATACGTTCTGGAATTTGGAGATACAGTATTATAATCGGCGTCATATCAGCCATATGACGTTCACTGCTATCCAGATTAATCTTTCAATTCGAACTAGTGTTTCCGAAGATTGTTAGCGCGTTCAACAAAATAGACAGACAGCTTCAGCTTCACATACATATTACATAACATAACATCACGCCTTTCATCCCCGAAGGGGTAGGTAGAGGTGCACGTTATGCCACTGTACAATGTAACACCCACTATTCACTATTATGTTATACGTCCCATGTAATAGGGGGTGAGCCTATTGCCATATACCGGGCACAATTCCAGACTCCGTGCTACTACTGAGAATTTTTTAAAAACCCAGTAATACTTTGCCCGACCTGGAAATCTTTTTTTATTAAATTAGTAGGTACGTAAAAACTAGACTGCCTCGTTCGCCAAGTGGTCGCAAGCGCGACTGCCGGGCAAGGGGTCTCGGGTACGATTTCCTTTACACCTTCGGGGTTAAAAGGCGTGATGTTATACTTATAATAGCTAGCTTGATCTGATCTCTTGATTCTAATAGGTACGTAATTTCGAACATTTTAAAAGTCTTTTTTCAATTTGATTATTTTCAGTCATTATTACTGACTCGAATGTAACTGACTTCAATGCAGGTAACTTGTATGGAAGGAGAACGATAAATATTCGTCAGTCAGCTGATTTGAATAGAAAGTCACATGGGTCCCATAGAGTCTTATATTATTATAGTCCCGTCTCCCATGTGGACCCTATCAGCTGATTGTCAGGTCGGCAGGTAACGTTGCATACTTGCACAATAGAAGTAATAGAGTTGGGCAAAAAACCGATTCTTTAACAATTCCTTTTTTTGGCATCTCTTTCGTACAGAAAGAGTAATATGTAGTCGCGGCGACGTCGCGCAGCTGTGCGTGTGCTGTGAGTGAGGACTTGAGGAGTGAGCTGCGCGACGTCGCCGCGACCGCGCACGCTGCTCATGAGGAAGAACCCCTCTGTGGTCCGAAACTAGTAGAGCTTTTCTCAGTATATTCACGTGAGTAATCGTGTTTTTACTTAATTTAGTTAATGTCTCACGATAGTTATTATAAAAATATGTAGTTGCTAACAATTTCGTTTTTGTACTATTTTTTTATGAATACTAGCTCCTTCCGCACGGTTTCATTCGCTCTGCTCGTCGCTTATTAATCGTAGCGTGATATTTTCACACGGAGGTTTGAGCATTAATCACCACGTTTGCTCAATGCGGGTTGGCGACTCCAAAATTATAATTAGAAATCATAAGCCTAGGCTTCCCCACGATACCCGAGCGTACGGCGCGTCGCATTTCTAGCGCCTCAAAGAACCATCAGACCACCACAGATGGGGCCTAATAGGGCCGATGCCGGTTCGGAGTTGCGGAGAACCTAACAGGTAACCGGGGCTCCGGCTCGACGTGCAGGTGAAGGAACGGGGTGGTTTTTAGTCACTAAGAGTCTGACACTCCCTCCCGCCTCACCCAGGCGGGGAATGACTGCCATTCGATGATTTTCACCCCTTAAAAAAAAAAAAACAAAAAAGGCTTCCTCACGATGTTTTCCTTCACCGTTTGTCAGTGGTGTCTAAATAATCTTAAGAAAGTACATATAACTAGAAAAATAGGCAAAATACCTTATAAGGTTTAAAAATTTAAGTCACTAACATACTGTTACTACCTCGTTGGCCGAGTGGTCGCAAGTACGACTGTCGGGCAAGGGGTCTCGGGTTCGATTCCCGGGTCGGGCAAAGTACTACTGAGTTTTTATAAATACTCAGTAGTAGCACGGAGTCTGGAATTGTGCCCGGTATATGGCAATAGGCTCACCCCCTATTACATGGGACTCATAACATAAATAGTGAAAAGTGGGTGTTACATTGTACAGTGGCATAATGTACACCTCTGCCTACCCCTTCGGGGATAAAAAGGTGTGATGTTATGTATGTAGACTAACATACTGTGAGTATTTAATAATATTTTGTCGTCAATGGATATACAGGAACTCGTCAGCTGATTTGAATAGAAAGTCTATTATAGTCCCACGGGATACCATCAGCTGATTGTCATAGCAGGTAACGTTGCATAATAGATGTATGTATGTATGTGTGTGTATGTACTATGTAGGTACAGTTTAGCAAAAAACCGAGTCTTTTGTTAGAACTTCGTGAAGAAGTTTCCGATAGTAACCGCTTGAGATCTTTTGTGAGTTTGTTCGTTTAACACGTTAAACGCCATGGGGGTCACCGGTGACCGACGTAAGCGGAGGATTTACCTTCAGCAGTTTTTTATTGGCAGTCAAAGGCTTAAGAAAAGAAGATTGGCAAGACCCCATGTACTTTGAGTGTCGCCTTTATACTTCGCGGTCATTAATGAAAACATCCAAAACAGATAGATCTAAAGCCTAATAACATAAAATGTAATCGTAGCATATTTTTTTGTAACGGGGTTTTGACAGGAAATAATTTTAAAGATTTACCTTTTAGGTTAGGTATGTGTTGAGAAATGTGTATTGATATGATTGCTTCTTTGATTATATATTAATATTGAGTAGATTAATTCATTTAGAATATACCTAATGCACATATTTACATGTAATAAGTAGTATCTATTAATCTAAAGCTTTTCCTTTGCGGCGAAAAATAGATATGTAACGTGTAGAGTAGGTAACGTACAAGATGTAAATAATAACAGGCACCAAACAAATCACAAGGACACGCGTGACGACTGTGTAGTGTCAATGTGACAGCAGTGACAGATCAAAGGATGACAGCAGTATAAATGCGAAATGTACATATAATGTTGCCAGGTATAAACTGTAAAAACTAACAATTATGTCGTACTTTTTAAGAATATAGTTTTTTGCTAAGATTGGAATATTGCAATTGCATCAATATCTATTACTATAAAAAGAAAATGTGTTCAGTATGTTATTTTTTTTTTTAAAACGTTGCCCCACACTAGGATTCTCTCCTGTGTCGTGGGTGCGTTTACAAACATACAAATTCACATACACAATGACATCCAGACCCGAAACAACACTTTGTGGATCACACAAAGTGTTGTCCCGTGCGGGAATCGAACCCGCGACACGTTGCACGGCAGCCAGTTGCCCAGCCACCGCACCAACCGTGCAGTCAAATATATTATAAAACGATTGTTAGTTTTTAGCCATCCCGCCAATATTCGTATTCTACTAATAAATATTATTCTACTAAAAATGGCAATGATTAATCTTCAACGCCGCTGTTGTCCGTTTAGTTATTGCTACTTTTACTTCTGATTTAACAAAATATTTATTTTTATGTTTTTTCTCTATTCCCATCAAATAAAAAAAAACTTTAATCAGGAAAATAAACTACTCTATGCGATCTATAAAATGCATATAATTTAGTTTATGCTCCTTTCTCAAATAGAGCGACACTGAGAGTGCCTTTCTTCTTTGTTATTTTATAACATTAATGTTATTGAAGCCTGTGATAGTCCAAATCTGGACTATTGGACTTCTACAAAAGGTTTGCAGGCGGTTTGGAGATCGCAGTCAAAAAGGTTCAGGTTTATCAGAGAGCGCTGCTGCCCGGGCTCTGTCAAATGTGTAGTTCCTTAGTCGGGTATACGACACCCGCGGCAAGAGCAGAGGTGGTTATAAATGTACTTAGCTTGTACAGTTGTAATAAAATACTTGAATAAATAATTCTATAAAGAATAGTACTTGAAAACAATCGAAAATCTACCTTAACGACTGCAAAATATGAATGCAAAATCAATTTTCACATTTTCGAAAAAAAATATAATAATAATAGATTATCAATATCAAACGATTATCAACCTTAACGATTAAAGAATACAGCCGAAAATCGAGTACTAGACATCAAACAGCTGACTGAATCAGCTGTAAAAACTGTTGAACCTGTTCTTTTTTCAAATTCCGCTTTCGAAAGCGCACGTGCATATTTGTATTGTGCAAAATTTTAATGCAAAATGGACCCTTTATATGTTTCAAAGTAGTATGGACCTTATTTTTATAGCGTCAAAGTTATTTTTTGCTCGATTGACGTTGTGATTATTATTGTGGTAGAGGATTTTGCGCCTTATTCGTGTGAATTTAGAAGTTAGTTTTGAATGCCTGCAGGAACTTAGAGATCAATGGTATAAGAAATCTTACAAGTGGATTTTATAGTTAGTTTGGGCAGCCAAAAAATGAAATTAATAAATGATCGAACCTTATTTTTAAACTGTCAAACACCAAGCGGTCACCGGTGACCGCAACCTATTGTTCTTTAATTGTGTCTATAATGACGCGATGACGGTACTCAGAGTTAAGTAGTCATTCATTTAGTTCAGACTTGGGGGTATGGAGAAAGAACACAAGTACCTAATTGACGCAGGCAAAACGGCCTGTTAAAACAAGTTTATTATATTATTGACTGCACGGTTTTTTTAAGGACAGAAAATCATGGAATGAGATCTCCCGCCTGGGTGAGGCGGGAGGGAGAGTGTCAGACTCTTACTGACTAAACACCACCCCGTTCCTTCTCCTGCACGTCTCGAGCCGGAGCCCCGGCAACCCGTTAAGTCTTCCGCTTCGTATCGGGATCAGCTCTATTGGGCCTCATCCGTGGTGGGCTGATGGCTCTTTGAGCCGCGCGCGGAACGCGACGCGCCGTACGCTCGGGTCTGGTTCTAGTCGGGGGCGGCGAGCTACCCATGCTCGTCGTCCGCAGGCCCGCGCTTATGGTGGCCAGAGATCGTCCCGGGACCCCAACACCCGGAGTGTCCTTCGCGACGGCTGGGTTGTGAGGAGGCAGCGCTTCGCTGCTTCGATCCCGCACGATCCACAGATTATTGTTCCGTGTCCGTGTGTCATGTGTATATGAGCTTATATGTTTGTAAACGCACCCACGACACAGGAGAAAATCCTAGTATGGGGCAACGTTTAAAAAATATAAAAAGAAGATAATTTTATATCTACAGAACCAATAACAACATTTCTAAAATACTATTACCATTAAAATCTAACTAAGTCGCGGAGAACCTAACGGGTAACCGGGGCTCCGGCTCGACGTGCAGGAGAAGGAACGGGGTGGTTTTTAGTCAGTAAGAGTCTGACACTCCCTCCCGCCTCACCCAGGCGGGAGCAGTCATTTGATGATTTTCCCCCCTTTAAAAAAAAAACCTACAGGTACCTACATAGAATTTCATACAAAAATTTGCACAATGCGAATTTTTTGCGATAAACCGCAATTTATTATTATAATTATGTTACCTGTGCTTGGTGCTCAATCAGCTGATGGCAAAAATGGCGGACGCACACTCGATCAGCTGAGCCTAAAATTATGACGTGACGCCATAATTTTCGTGAAATCTTTTAATAGACTGATAGAGTGAGATAGAGAGAAGTGAGCTTACGTACTTTAATAAAAATTAATATAGATTTTTTATAGACTGCATGGTTTGGTGCAGTGGTTGGGCTGAGACGATACAGAAGCAAAATTCAACATAACATAACATCACGCCTTTTATCCCCAAAGGAGTAGGCAGAGGTGCACATTACGGCACTTAATGCCACTGTAAAATGTACCTCATATCCACTTTTCAGAGTCCCATGTAATCTGGGGTGAGCCTATTGCCATATACCGGGCACATTTCCAGGCTTCGTGCTACTACTGAGATTTAAAAAAAACCAGTAATACTTTGCCCGGCCCGGGAATCGAACCCGAGACCCCTTGCCCGGCAGTCGCACTTGCGACCACTCGGCCAACGAGGCAGTCAAACTTCAACTTTTAAATAAAATGTGATTGGGATAACAAATCTTTTGTTAAGTAGACGGATCACCTGATGCTAAGCATACAGCGCGAGCGCCAATCATGGACATACCTCTATATTATACAATACCAGAGAAGAGAAGTGACAGTTGCCGGAATACTGAAACGTTACTCAATTTTAAGTCGTGCTCAAGTATCGTGCCATTTCTGTCATTTTACAAAGAATTTGTAGAGATAGAACTATTATATATATTATACAAAGAATTTGTACCTAAGCACGAATTAAAATTGAGTAGCGTTTCAGTATTCCGACAAGTGTGTTGCATTGGAAAGTTTTAATCAAACTATGAAAATTTCAAAACATACTCAGTCATTTCGAATAGGTATACTTTTTATCTTCTTGTATGTTGAAAGTTGCGAGTATATGTGTTTTATACCGGGAGCCAGTGTTTCAACAGATAAAAGGTATAGTTGGACTGCCTCGTTGGCCGAGTTGTCGCAAGTGCGACAGCCGGGCAAGGGGTCTCGGGTAGGGTTGCACCCGTACTTTATAATAAAGTATTGTACGTTATTTCAGGTAATTGTACTCTATACTTTATAAGAATAATAAAGTACACGAAAATACTTTATTTTTGCAAACTTCATTTCTATTAAAGTCGTAAGTATTTTTCGGTAAACTTATCGATTCCATATCGATATTTATCGATTTATGTTGAATCGATTTCGCCACTCGCCAGCGCCTCTTAGACAATTTCTAGTAAAGATGCAATTGTTTAGTAAAGATACTAATTTAATACAAACTGCAAAAAGCAATAAAATTATATTTTTAAATAGAATATTCTAAATAAGAACAAATTGTACTTTATTTTTGTACTATGTACTTTTTTTTACTTACCTATAATCGTTAATGTACTTTAAATACCAAAATAAACGGTGGCAACCCTAGTCTCGGGTTCGATTCCCCGATCGGGCAAAGTAATTCAGTTTTTTTTAATCTCAGTGGTAGCACGGAGTCTGGTATTGTGCCCGGTATATGGCAATAGGCTCACCCCCTATTATATGGGACTCATAACATAAATAGTGAAAAGTGGATGTTACATTGTACAGTAAATTAAGTTGAACTCGAAACCGCCTGCTCGATAGCCACTCTTATGATCACTTGACCGCTAAAGCAGTTGGATAATCATAAAAATAATAAACGAACCTTATATTTTAACTATAATTACCTATATTTATTATCTATACTAATTTGAAGATAACCAATAATCTAATACAAAATCAATGTAAATAAATGTCAATAACAAGATAGCAATACAGGTTTTAATCCCCAAAGAGGTAGACAGAGGTACACACACACATCACTACATAGTATAAAACAAAGTCGCTATCCGCCGTCTGTCTGTCCCTATGTATGCTTATATCTTTAAAATTATGCAACCGATTTTTTTAATAAAGAGTGATTCTTAAAGAAGGTTTATATGTACATAATACATGCATATTGAATCCGTGCGAGGCGGGTCGCTAGTACACAATATAACACCCACTTTTCACCATGTGTTGTGTTATGTGTCCTATGTAGAACATCTCAGAGCAGGTCAGCTCAAACTGTTGTGGATCTATCCTCAAAAGACCACTACAGAATCAAACTTGCACGGTTCTCGCACATTATAGTTATAATCTGTCTGGACTTTAAAGGAGACAATGACCTCTGAGTTTGTTTCGGTGTTTCTTCCCAGAGTACCTAGTCAGTTAGGAAATGTCGGCCCTCGTCTAGTAATTTAAAGATTGACATGTAAAAGTGTTACCTTGTAACCATTTGTCATTTCTATTAATAGGCAGTGAATGAATTAACATCTACTCCAGTAATACTGTAATAGTAAATTAAAACTTATACCATTCATTTTAAAGTTTCATTTGCTGTGTACACAAAACAATATGTGTAAAATTAATTCGTTATTTAACTTCGTAAAACAAACCACATTTTATATACTTCCAGCTTAAATAAAAACCAACTCCACTACACATTACTTAAAGTTGAATTTCGAACAATAAAATAAACAAAAGACATAGAACCATTCCAGTTACAGTGCACATTACACCTTAGTACATAAGCTATAAAGTTTATATTTCTAAACCACATAAATATATGAAGTTATTTATGTACTTATGTAGATATTTTGTGTTTATTATATATTTTTATACACAGTATTTATTATTACTATTAGTTATTTATTTTGTTTTTTTTTTTTTTGGATATTACACAGGCCCATTTTCGCTGAGCTTACATTTAACCCAAAGGTTGACTGGTAGAAAATGCCATATGGCATTAAGTCCGCCTTATGTAACTTATTTTGTGTGCATTAAAGTGTAAAATAAATAAATAAATAAATATACCCTTGAAAACCTAAGCAAGTATGTGTGTAATGTATATTATCATTTAATTTATCTTTAACCCAGTTATAAAAATAAAGTTAACAATGAAATGATTCCCATTGTTTTTTAAGTGTGGGAGAGCCATGCTTCGGCACGAATGGACCGGCTCGACCGTAGTGATACCACGGCCTCACAGAAAACCGACGTGAAGTAACACTTGCGTTGTGTTTCGTCGTGTGAGTGAGGTTACCGGAGGCCCAATTACCTCCCTTAAATAACCCCCTCCCCCAATCCCTGAATCCCCAACTATCCTCAAACTCCTAATCCCCAAAAGGGTGGTTAAGCACTTGTAACGCCTCTGGTGTCCCGAAGAAGTCAACCTTAAGTATAGTTCTGTCACAAATTAAGACAATGAAGGGTCGGCAAGACGCATGTAAAGCCCCAAGTGTTGCAGGCGTACATGGGCCACGGTAACCACTTACCATCAGGTGGGCCGTGTGCTTTTTTGCCACCGTCGTGTTAGAAAAAAAAAACCAAAGATCTTTGTAAAATGACGGAGATGGCACGATATTTATGCACAGTTTAACTCATCAAATACCGTCATTATAGACACAATTCAAAAATAATAGGTTGCGGTCACCGGTGACCGCTTGGTGTTTGACAGTTTAAAATAGGGTAGATGCCTAATTTTTATTTTAACTCATTGAGTACCGTCATTATAGACACAATTAACTCGTCGAGTACCGTCATCATAGACACAATTATAGAACAATAGGTTGCGGTCACCGGTGACCGCTTGGTGTTTGACAGTTTAAAGAACAATAGGTTGCGGTCACCGGTGAGCGCTCGGTGTTTGACAGTTTAATGTCCGTCTGGTAGATTATTTTAACTTCTTATCTGAAGTATATGAGATACAATATTTCTTACTTTCTTTCTTTCATAATAATTGATTTGAAATGTTGCATGACATCACTTCTATGTACATTTTATACATAGAAATGACGTTTTAGCCCCACTCCTAAACTTTGATTCATTTTATCTAAGTATTGTTTTATTATACTACAAAATAAAAAAATATGTGTCTAATACTTATTTTTTCATTACCTAACTTACGGACTAATTAGATTTTTAATTTTCATACCCTGTCATCATCCCAATTGAACCTTTCAGTATAGGTAAAGATTTCATACAACAAATTATAGTTAGGTACATCAAACTATGTGTATTGACAACCAGACAAAAATAAATTTAACAATTTTATAATCTGCTCAGCATTTATGGTCATGCAAACCAAATGTGTATACAAAATTTCAGCTCAATCGGTTGATGATATCCGCTTCAAGCGATAATTTGTTAATGAAAACACCCAATAACAGTTCATTGGACCAAATTCAAGACCGCTTTTCACTTCACACACACATACATACATTGCAAGTAAATTAAAAGTTTATAAAAAGGGGAGGCCTATAACCAGCAATGAGAGAACTGGAGCTTAACTCGTTGAGTACCGTCATTATAGACACAATTATAGAACAATAGGTTGCGGTCACCGGTGACCGCTTGGTGTTTGACAGTTTAAAGATGATGATGCTCTTTTATATTAACTATTTAGTAATTGCTATGTTGACAACTTCACAACCGACTGTTATGACCAATCACCTGGCTGTAATCTAATACATATTTTCCTGTAAATTTTCTTATTGGAACTTCTTAAACTTCCACCTACATATTATACAGACTCGCTCCTACACATTCACCTTTAGAACACAGTATGAATCACGTATGTTAACGCAATTGTAAACGAAATGCGGCAAGAGTGTAAACATTGAATAATACCATACACGAAAGAGGTTATAATCACTAAACCTTCTTTTATTTCAGTTAGATACCAATTAGAATGTTCTCGTTAATATTTAGAGCATAAATTAACGCTACTTACCGGGCACTGCGCTGCCAGTTTGACCCATTTCTCGAATAACTTCACCGATCCTTTCCGACTGCAATTATCACAGATTATTCTTTATTTAATGTCCTTTTAACACATTAAGGACTTGAAATCTCTCACAACACTCACAAACTTGAACTATGAACCTCATGCACGCATGTTTACTATATTTATTTTAATTCAAACACGACTTTTTGAATTCGATTCGTCGCTTCTGGTTGTTTTTGTGGAAATTCGCATTACTTACGTCTAGAGTTCCTTTAGGATTTACTTATTAAGTTTTATTATTAATATTGCACTAGTTATAATAGCATTATTGCGTTTTTATTTAAATATTTTTTTATTCAATTATCATTTACAGGGCACTGTGTCTGTCCACTTTGACAAGTAAGAAGTTGCGATTTTATTCATCGTTCGGATTCTAATTAGAATTACGTCATGTGCAAAAATATTTTTTGCAACAACTATTTTTTAAATAAGCTAAGGTATTATTTTATTGTAATAGTAGTTTTTAGTTTATTCATGGTGAATGTGGGCGAAACAAACCAGTTACTAAATAATATTTCGCTAGAAATAAAAAATGCGAAAATTGGATGTGTATCCGATTTCAATAAATGTCACTTCAATGTCCTGTTTTGTAACTGTTTCCATTGTGCTTAGAATTTTAAAAAGTTCGGTTTTTTTTATTGTTTCTATAATTTACTAGAATTAAAGCAGATGATTAAAATATTTCGTCAACTGCTAAATTAATTTTATTCATCATTAAGTCACTACTTTCACAATACAATAAAAACCGTTAACCGTAAAATTGTAATAAGTGGTTCCTGCCATTTATGGGTTAAGTTTATAAAACTGGCAGCACTTAAAAAAAACAAATTTGAAAAACTTCGTTGGAAGATGGTGCGCTGTTGATTGTTTGTTTTGAAATAATTTTTATTTATAAAGTGAAAATGGCCCACAGTAACATGATAAATGAGAAGAAAAAGGCATTATTAGCTTACAAAGAGAAGATTCAAGATGAGATAAAGTACTACGAGAAGACTATAGATGAGTTTAATGTCAATTACAAAAATAACAGTTTTTACGATGATTCTGACAGGTAAACTTGTAAATAAATTGATAAATTGTATTTAATATTAGTGTATTACACGTTTGATTTAATTAATTAAGTAGTAGAATCGTAAAAGCAAAATTATGTCCAATCTACTAGAAGTTGACTAACATTCCAATTCTCAACACTACACAAGTTGCTGTTTATATTAATTTACACAGCTATTGTTGCTAGACTATAAATTAACCAACCATTTCGGTCTCAGAAACCTTACAATAAGAAAATCGACAAAAAGTAAAGAATTTTTCATTCAAATTCACTACAAAAATTCGTTAGTTACGTCACAAACATAGTTACATTTTTAACAATTCTTATGGCTATTCATTACAGTTCAGATTCCGAAGAAGAATTCCCCTTCGCAGTCGACACGGGTCCTTCGCTCAGTGAGCTAAAACTGAAGCAGGCGTTATTGAAAACATGTCTACATGCGACTCAAGAACTTACCAGTTTGACTGTCTTGCAGTCTGAAGTAGAATTGCTGGTTGATGAGCCTAAGCTTGAAGGGTAAATATAGAATTAGGTTTTTGAACGGCCCGTCAGACATATGTGTAAATAAAAAAAAGAATTTAAGAAGGAACATAAACGAGAAAGAACATAACACATACCTACCTAGGTAGGTAGGTATGTGTTATGTTCAAAAAATATCAGTAGTAGCACGGAGTCTGGAAATGTGCCTGTTATATGGAAATAGGCTCATCCCCTATTACATGGGACTCATAACTTAAATAGTAAAAAGTGGGTGTTACATTATATTTTAAATACCGCTCAAATACAGCTCGAGGCATCAAAACATTCACCAATGAACTTGTAAAACCGATGCTCACTGCGATCAGGCTGAAGCGGAGCAACATGCTTTAAAAAGGTAGAAGGGGCACTGGTTCCTTCGCCTAATCGCCGTCTTGTGACTGACCGCCGATGCAAATAAAAAAAAGACATTTCTAAAAATATTTTTTGTAGTACAAGGTTTAGTTTCAAGCAACCTCTGAGGTGGAGGCGTCCTCCAGAAAATACCATCTTTCTTATTCACATTAATTTGTTGTAGTTACAATAATAACAGACCAAGGTTTATCGTGGTTTTTCCAGTGGGCTACAACATGTGGTTCTTCGAGAGTGGAGTGAATAGGTTTCTTAAGGGTCGGCAAGACGCATGTAATACCCCAAGTGTTGCAAGGCTACACAGGCCACAGTAACTGCTTACCATCAGGTGGGCTGTGTGCTTTTTGCCAGCATCATGGTATAAAAAAAAGGATCTGACGATCATGACTGAAGCTAAGTCCTCGCTATAGTGACCCATAATGTAGATGTAATTCAACAACTTCTATGTTATAATTACAGCGAGCCACCAATAACGGAGCCTGGTGTATGGAAGGAGGTGACAGCGGAGTGCAATATTGACCTCGTCCCATTCACCATAACGTTCTACATGCATACTCCTGTAAGTATATTAGTCCTATAAATTTACTTTATCATTACATCATCATTTCATCAACAGCCTATAAGTGCCCTCTGCTGAGCAATGCTTCTTCTCACACGGAGAAGGTTTGATTAATCACCACGCTTGCTCAATGAGGGTTGGCCTTATAATTTCAAACTACAAGCCCAGGTTTACTCAAGATGTTCTCCATCACCGTTTGTCAGTGGTGTCTAAACAATCTTAGAAAGTACAAATATAACTCGAAAAAAGTCACAATGGTAAGTACATACTTGCCGTTGGTAGGTTTCGAACCCGTATTAAACCTCCGGGCTACCATGAGTTACTTACTTTTTGCTTATCTGAAATAAGGAATTAAGCATACAATTTGCCAATTACTATAATCTGAGGTTGCCTTCTAGGAAACTGAGTCAGTTGTTACCCTCGAGTAATTAATTTATCCAGGCATAACATCATTCCTTTTCTCTATTGGGATAGGAACGACTGCACTTCTGCCTTCACAATCACAATGTTACATATATATATTAGGGGTCATCCATAAATTACGTCACACGAATTTCATGATTTTTTGCCCCTCACTCGTCCTTGTCACAGCTAGTCACATTTGTGAGACTTCTCCCTAGTGTGACGTCACATTGTACAGAAAAAACGGCGGTTCCGAAATCAGTTTTATTTATATTTCTACTAGCTTTTACCCGCGGCTTCGCTCGCGTCACAAAAGGATAAAAAGCCAATGTGACATATACCTAATACACACAGCGCCATCTATACCAATACTTTTGTTTTCCCTCGGGAATATCAATTTTTTTAATCCGGACTTCTAACTATAACATCTTTAAAAATTCAAAGCAATCGGTTTTGTAGTTATGGCGCGAAAGTGGAACAAACAACAAACTCACTTTCTGATTTATAATATTAGTAAGGATTTAACATTAATACAATTATATTTCGTGTTTTATAATAGTGATCTAAAAGTTCAGCTAAAAGTCTCTCGCTCGGCATTTGCACTCCCCTCCACTGAAGCAAAACTGTAATCATATCAACTATGCCATATTAAATCATTCCTAAATCTTTATTAATTTCATTTCAGACCTACAAATTCGCTCCAACCTCATACCGTGGTCTCCGAGTGGTACCAGTGAAGGGTTCCCACGAGCTGGAGCTCTCCAAGTCTGTGCTGCACAGTTTGAAGCTGCCCAGTGATGCTGTGGAGGTGAGGATATTCATCAACAGGAGATATTTAGATCCCACATCTTGTCAAACTTAGTGTAGGACCAAAGTCACCTTTCAGCTAGCCGGGTAGTGACAATATGTTTTTCTTCTCAGTGAGTGTAGTAAAAGAAACTGATCTCTCACTTGATGGTAAACAAATATCAAGATGGGTGATAGGATCCAGTAACATTATTCACACTGAAATAAAACTCTTGCACTTTATTTATTTTTTAAACACGTTGTCCCACACTAGGATTTTCTCCTGTGTCGTGGGTGCGTTTACAAACATACTAGTTCCACGCCTAGACCTGGAACACCAATCTGTGGGTCACACAAAGAGTTGAACCCGCGACACATTGGAGGGCAGTCAGTCAGTTGCCTGCACGCCGTCGTTGAACGAGAAATAAGAGGACCTTGGTTATTATAAAATGACGAAATATTGTACCTTATTTACGCAAATAAATATTATACCCCCGAGGGATGCTCAATTACCCCCCCTCTCCAATCCCTGAATCCCCAGCGATCCTAGCGAACGAACGATAAAAAAACCGGTAACGCACTTGTAACGGGTGTTCCAGGTGTCCATGGGCGACGCCGATTGCTTACCATCAGGTGATCCGTCTGCTCGTTTACTGGCTTATCGCATAAAAATAATGAATTTGAGCCAGTCCATTGGTGCTAAACTATGGCATGCATCTACGTGAAAAACATGGAGTCTGCCCCAAAACAGGTGGCTTACTCTTGAATCCAATTCCGATCGATCGACATTGGTATTGTGAAATTACGTACTCTTGAGTTGCAACACTAGCGCCCGTATTGCGTGGATATTGAATGAACTAAATGGTATTGAGTTTGTCTTTATATTCCGTACTCTGAATGCTATTGTAACAGCTACGATTGTGGTTGTACAGTTTTGACATTGAATAATTATTGAGATCTTATTGGATTGAAATTGCATTGACATTGAGATTGATTGCAAGAGTAGGTACGCACACAGGTGTACGCTGCGGGACATCGCCGCGACCGGGTACGCTGCTCATGAGGAAGAACCCCTCTGTGGTTCGAAACTAGTGGAGCTTTACTCTGTATAGTAACCCACAGTTAGTTGGTTAGTTAAAAGGAGTTTTGTTTCAGGTCCTACGTAGTTACGCTGATGGGTACCGCTCCAGGCGAACGACACTCGCTCGCTTGGCCAATAAATACTCTAACTCACTCTTCATGGAGCCACATGTAAGTTATCCCACTATTATTGTAATTATGAAAGCTTTTTTGTTTGTGAAATTAAATGAATATATATATATATATATTATATGTATTTTTATTCCCAATTTATTTATTCACTTTTATAGTATTGTTATTTAGTAATATTGATAATGTATCTTATGTAATTTACATTATACCTATATACGGATATATGTATGTATTTACAGTTATGCATCACATAAACCATTATACCTATTACACCTACTGTTGCACATCTCTGCATCACCCCATGGTTGACTGTTAGAGAATGCCACCCGGCATTAAGTCCGCCATCGTATGTTTGTTATACAGAAGTGTTAATAAATAAATAAATGAAATGAAACATTTATTTGTGATACAAAGGTACATTTGGTTGGTCATTTTTAGATTAAAGTGCGCTATGATCAGCCTATTTTAGGCATACAAATACTCGTATAAGAGTCTAAATCAGTAAGTCCATTAATTATTTAGGTAAGTAATTATGAACTTGTCGTGTTTTAATAAATTACATCATGTAATTTACATGTCAGTATTGTTCGTCAAAAAGTCAGGTGAGGAAGACTACTTAATGCATAATAAATTGTTGTCAATAAGTAGGTAATTATTGGATTATTGTAGTCAATACATAAGTCAACAAATAAGCAAAATCAAAATTTATCCATAAAAATTTTGAAACACTATAGTAACATTTTTGACACAGTAATTGTTTTAAAGATTTATTAAAAGAATTAACATTAGCTTGTGGTTGTTTGCCTGTCCATCATGCTGAACGTACTGAACGGATTTTGATGAAATTCGGTATACAGACAGTGTATTAGTTGACAAAGATTAAAAGATACTTTTGATTACAAGTTTTCTCTTGTTTTTTTACCTGTGGTAAGAACCTCTGGTAACCTCACTCACACGACGAAACACAACGCTGTGGTTGTTTCACTATGGTGTACTGCTCGGCCGTGGTATCACTCCGGTCGAGCCGGCGCATTCGTGCCGAAGCATGGCTCTCCCACACTTAAAAAATAACAGATCAAGAAAGTATATTATGGTAAATTCTCAATTTTGCAGCCTGAAGGCGGTTTTATCCTGAAATGCGCTGGTCTGCTAGAAGTATCTTGGAGGCTGGAGAACAAATGGTCGCCTGTCGCACCATTCCATCATAAGATGAAGTTTGATCTGGAGTATATGGGTGAGTTGTTATGTAAAGTATTGATAAAACTACAGAACATAATATAACCCGACCCGTATATCCCCCAAGCGGTCACCGGTGACCACTCTCCTCAAACTACATTATAGAGGTAGATCTTATTTCCAATGTTTAGAGACTACTTTTGTATGAACAAATTTAGGGGATGATTTTCAACAATTTTCAAAGGGATAATATATTATAACGCCTTTAAACTGTCAAACACCAAGCGGTCACCGGTGACCGCAACCTATTATTCTATAATTGTGTCTATAATGACGGTACTTGACGAGTTAAAAACATCAAAGGGGTGTGAACACACATGCAAACCATCCGCCTTTGTAAGCAGAGTTGTCTTCGAACAAATCATCATTCTACTAGCTAGAGGATCAGAGTTCGGGAGCCTAGCGGCCTTCTCTGAACCTAACTGCGACTAACTCCAGTTCGATAGCCTAGCGGTCTTAGCCAGCTCGGGGAGGTCTGAAAGACGATAGCCACACAGTCCCTTTCATCCCTCCACCTAGGGTTGCAACTATATTGATTAGTTTATAGTAAATTTATATAACAGTGAAGTTGCCAATAAATAAATAATCATCAAGATCACTGGGGCTTTAATTTCACAACCAGAAACCATACAATATGAAATTAGAATGCTTAGTCAAACAATTATTAGCCAAAAAATTGTTTTGTTTTGAAATGACCAGTACTGCAGAACGTCAATTTCATAGGTAAAGACATAATATGATAGTTTATTTAGTTAGAAATGGTAATTTCAGCTTCGCAGATTTGTGTATTATCTTTTGTTAATTGGAAACTTATTTAGTTATTTCACTTTATTATTTCAGATGAATCGTACATAAAAATAATAACACAAGCTCACAAACAACTGTTAGATCCATCAATACAGACGGACGAACGAACTTTATTACTAGCTAAAATTATCGCAACATGTCTAGAAGCGAGAGGTCCGATAGTCGACTCCGATCTTGAATCTAAAACGACAGAAAGAGATAACGATATGGAAAAACGAGACAGCGAAGTTATGGCACCACCTAAATCTTTACCCAAGAAAGGGAAACAGAAAGTCAAAGATAATAATGCTGTTAAAAGGAATATAGGCAATGGAGACAAAGATTCTTTAGCTAAAAAGATGAAAAGTGATAACCAAGTGGATGAATCAAAGAAAATTTCTATTGATAATGCTAAGAAAGCCAAAGTTACTGATACAGGTAATGAAGGAAGTAAAAAACGTAAAATAAATGATCCTAATAAAGCTGATGGTGCTAAAACTGATGTCGATGATCATCTAAATGTTGACGATGGTGGAAAAAAGAGAAAAGTCAATGATGATCAAGCTTTGAATGCTAAAACTGGTAAAGATAGTGTAGGTAATAAGGAAACTAACTCCAAAACTAAGATTGTCAAAGACACTGATGTTAATAATGCGAAAACTAATGTTATAGACACTAAAAATACGAATGTTAATGTTAAAAATAATAAAAACGCGAAAGATTTAGAAAAAAATGACGCTAAAACTAAAAGTGTTAGAGATTCTGCTGCTGAGACTAAAAATACAAATAGTGCTAAAAATAAAAATGTTAAAGATTCAGTAAATGTTGAAGATAATATGAAAACTAAAGCTGTCAAGGAAAGTGACGGTAGTAAGGCTAAAAATAATAATGATAAAGCTAAAAACACAAAACTTAAAGATAATGAAAATAAGGTAGTTGATAATGCTAAGAAAAATAGTGTTAATGAGAAATCTGATAGTAATAAACAAAAAACTACAAATGTTAATATGAAAAATAAAAACACAAAAGATTCTGATAATAAAGAAGATGGAAATTCAAAAGATATCGTAAATGAAGGTAAAGAAGCTAATACTAAAACGAAATCTAAAAATGTCAATGAAGGCACAGCTGCTATTGAGACCAATGCTAACCCGAAAGGCAAAAATAATAAAGAAATTAAAACCACAGAAGAAAAAACTGCAAATAAAAAAGTAAAAAATCAAAATATCAAGGATTCAGATAATGATAAACCAAAAAAAGATAACATAACAAAAACTAAACAGACTATCAATGAAGTTGAAGTTAAAAAAAACTTCAAAACGAAATCAACTACGAAACCTGACGAAAAACAAGAAATAAATAAAAATTCCGACAATATTGACAAGAACAAACTTAAAAACGTTTCTGACCTTAAGAATAAAGAGAATGTCAATACAAACAGAAAAACTAATAACAATACTGAAACTATAAATCCAAAAAACGCTGAAAAAAATGCAAAAAACGACTTAAAAGATAAGTATAATGACGTACAAGACAAAAAATTAAAAAATTCTAATCAAATCAAAAATGATATACAAAAAACTACATCTACAGCTGAAAAAAACAACAAAGCCATTTCAAAGACCATAGACAAACCGCACCGAGCTGAAAAAATTACTTCGAAAACTAAAATGAACAATGTCTTAACGGTTACTGAGAAAAATGCAACAAATTTCACTACTAAAGACAGAATTTCGCATATCAAAGACGTAGTTACCGAAAAATCTACAAACAAGATTATAAAGAAAACTATTACAGCAACAAATCCTATAAAAAATAGAAGCAGTTTTACGAATAACAAAATAACAAAATCGCCTTTAGCATCGCACAGGCAAAGTTTAAAAAAATCCTTACCTAATGGCAACACTATAGTTTCTAAAGCTAGCAACACAGAAGCTGGGAAAATCTCTAAAATACCTCAGAAGAAATTTTCGCCATTAAGCGAAGGATCATCAAAGAAAAATATGTTAAGAATCAGCCCAAGTAAGTGATATTTTTATTATTATCAACTTATTTTTTATTTTCTTACAGAAACGAATTCTTTCGACGATATATTGATTTGAAATGTCGCGTGACGTCACTTCTATGTGCATACGTAGAAGTGACGTTTCAGCTCCCACTCCTGAACTTTGATTCGTTTTATCTAAGTTTTGTTTTATTATAGGACAAAATAAAAAAATACGTGTCTAATGGTTTTTCATTACCTAACTTACGGACTTGTTAGATTTTTAATTTTCATACCCTGCCATCATACCAATTGTATGAACCTGAGTAATATAATCTGTTACATAGTACTCAGAACCTACGTCAAGGCCTCGCTAGCGATATGGCTATATGGCGTCATGTATGCGCTGGCACACTTTTTGCACTACCATAATGCCGAACTAACTTTGGTTTGCGTTCACCTATCTATCGAATGGTTCACTCGTACAATGAATCATAAACATAACATAACATCACGCCTTTTATCCCCGAAGGGGTAGGCAGAGGTGCACACAGAAGTAACACCCACTTTTCACAATTTATGTTATGAGTCCCATGTAATAGGGGGTGAGCCTAGTGCCGTACAATGAATCCTTTGAAGATATTGATAGTTTCAATTGTCCGCTGGGTAAATTCAAGCGACTTATTCACAAGTCTCTTCTATACACAACAACAGATTTTATTTTGTAAACAATTTTGGCCTCTAGTCATTAATTATTAAATTCTGTAGTTATTACATTCTAATGGCAATCTATGGACAGTGTTGTGGGTAGCATTATTGCCCAAAATGTATCTTATGTAAACTATGTAGTTAGTAAGACTACGACCACGTAGTTTATAATGTAACCGTTTACTGTTCCTTTTAATAAAAAACAAACTAAATTCTCTGTGGATCATACAAAGAGGTGTTCCGTGCGGGAATCGAACCGGCGACATATTGCGCGGCAGCTAGTTGCCCAGCAACCGCGCCAACCGTGCCGTCATTTTGTAAACAAGCCTCCATATAATCTCCACTCTCCGGTGATCTAACTACAATCCCCGAGCTAACTCACAAGCGAGGGTATTATGACATAGAGACTAGCATTTGTTCAGTACTGAGTAGCGACGGATAAACCTAAAGAGCAACCTAGGTGAGCACCTCATGGACGCCCCTTTTATTTTTGTCGCCGCCGTCACTCTATGGTAACCTGGCACCCGGCACTTGTCTAGTTTGCTTTAGGCTCTAGACAGACGGACCGCATTTCAACTGCAATCCAACCGCTAATTGCAGTTCGGATGCAGTTTGAATGCAGCCGTGTCGTGCAATCGTCATGACCAAGGGATTGCCAACGAAACGAGCAGTCTGATTGTAGTTCTATTGCAGTCATGACCAAGCGAGCAGGCCGATTCTAGTTATATTGCAGTCATTACCAAACAGTTGCGAACCAAACGTGAAGTCCGATTGCAGTTCTATTGCAGTCACGACCAAACCGTTGCAAACCAAACGTGTAGTCCAATTGCAGTCCTATTGCAGTCGTGTCAACTGTGGATTGCACTTGATGATATATTGCCTTAGGGATAATACAGCTCTGGTACTGAGAATGACGATGACGTCATAATAATAATTGTTTTTATTTTTACAGGAATAAATCCATTAAAACTCAAGATGTTACCTCAAGGTGTCAAACAAAACATGATAAAAACTACTAATATACCAAGTAAGTATAATTTTATTGTAGACTAGCTTCTGCCACCGGCTTGGTCCGCGTGCTCGTGGGATATAAAGACCATAATCTACCCCTATTCTAAATTTCATCTCGATCTCTTCGTTTTGTAGCGAGGTTCACTGTCCAGTGACACATGTACGCTGGTATCGTCACGAGCTAATGTTGACATATAAACAGTGACTCGTGTAGCGTAGAGATTGTCCAGTCAACTGATGGTAGCGAGGTTCACTGTCCAGTGACACACGTACGCTGGTATCGTCATGAGCTAATGTTGACATGTAAACAGTGACTCGTGTAGTGTAGATGTTCAGTCAACTGATGGTGGCGAGGTTCACTGTCCAGTGACACACGTACGCTGGTATCGTCATGAGCTAATGTTGACATGTAAACAGTGACTCGTGTAGTGTAGATGTCCAGTCAACTGATGGTAGCGAGGTTCACTGTCCAGTGACACACGTACGCTGGTATCGTCATGAGCTAATGTTGACATGTAAACAGTGACTCGTGTAGTGTAGGTGTCCAGTCAACTGATGGTAGCGAGGTTCACTGTCCAGTGACACACGTACGCTGGTATCGTCATGAGCTAATGTTGACATGTAAACAGTGACTCGTGTAGTGTAGGTGTCCAGTCAACTGATGGTAGCGAGGTTCACTGTCCAGTGACACACGTACGCTGGTATCGTCATGAGCTAATGTTGACATGTAAACAGTGACTCGTGTAGTGTAGATGTTCAGTCAACTGATGGTGGCGAGGTTCACTGTCCAGTGACACACGTACGCTGGTATCGTCATGAGCTAATGTTGACATGTAAACAGTGACTCGTGTAGTGTAGATGTTCAGTCAACTGATGGTGGCGAGGTTCACTGTCCAGTGACACACGTACGCTGGTATCGTCATGAGCTAATGTTGACATGTAAACAGTGACTCGTGTAGTGTAGATGTTCAGTCAACTGATGGTGGCGAGGTTCACTGTCCAGTGACACACGTACGCTGGTATCGTCATGAGCTAATGTTGACATGTAAACAGTGACTCGTGTAGTGTAGATGTTCAGTCAACTGATGGTGGCGAGGTTCACTGTCCAGTGACACACGTACGCTGGTATCGTTATGAGCTAATGTTGACATGTAAACAGTGACTCGTGTAGTGTAGATGTCCAGTCAACTGATGGTAGCGAGGTTCACTGTCCAGTCTAGTCTACCATCAGTTGACTGGACACACGTACGCTGGTATCGTCATGAGCTAATGTTGATATTTTGTTGCAGGATTTTTGAAGAAACCGGCGCCAAAAGTGTAGGAATCATTTTAATTTTATAACAGTGTGCCTTTAATAAATTGTATTATAAGTTACTAATTTGTGTAAAATAAAACTAAGTTTTCTTAATATTACAAATGCTTTTTATTCATTATTCTATATTTATACAGCAAGATTAAGATTATAGTATTATTAATATCTTTTACATATTATTATCGCCTCGTTTTCGTTTTAAGGTCTAAATTGGAATCTACAAAAGTATATCAAAAAGCGTGTCCTAATAAGGAATAAATCAAATACAATATTCGTATAAAACAATAAGATGACGCGGTTAAAATTGTAAAAAAAAAACAAACATTTCTAACATATCAAATAGTAAATCTAATTTTGAATGTCAAAATTCATTTATCAATAAATAGATGAAGTTTATGCGAATTCTTCGCAAAAAATATTATGTTAAAAAAATTAATCGATTTTATAATCGAATGATTATTAAAGCAGAACAATAATGTGATGAGAAACCTATTAATGATGTCTCAGTAAATTGCATTTAAACGCCAAACTCTATTATGATATAGGACGGTAAACGAGCAGACGGATCACCTGATGGTAAGCAATCGGCGTCGCCCGTGGACACCTGGAACACTAGAGGCGTTACAAGTGTGTTACAAGTGCGTTACCGGTCTTAGGGGCTTAGGAATTTGGGGAATGTCGGGATTTTGGGATTAGGGAAATAGGTGGTTGGTGTTATGTCACTGCATGTACGGCATACTGTGAGGTCAGCCGAGCACGATGGTCGTGGATCACCCCAGCCGAGCCAACATAGCACTGCCGAAGCATGGGGAGATCACTAGTTAGACGCTTCATGCAAAAACGATGATAAACAACCGTACTCAGAAACATTTAATAATTACGTAGTAATAGTTTAGAACCGAAAACAATCGCTAAGGACTGGGTTAATAAAGTGTCGTGGTCCGTGGTGTCCCAGAGGGTTAAAACACTCTCTTCTGATGCATGATGCATACCAATATGACGTTTTCCGAATTATAAGTACTTTCAAAGATAATTTAGACACAACTGACAAACGGTGAAGGACAACATCCTGAGGAAACCTGGACTTATAATGTCTAATTATAAGTTTGAAATCGCCAACCTGCATTGAGCTAGCGAGGTGATTAATGCTCAAACCTCCTTGTGAGACGCCTTTGGTCAGCAGTGGCTTATATGATCGAGCCACCGGGCCACTTAAATGACCGAGTACGGTTGGAAAGAGATGTAGAAATCATTATTAACAGTTTTCTCATCACCTTTGATGAAACTGATGTTCTATCCAAGGTCAACCAAGTCATTTAATATACAGGTAAGAGAATAAAGATTGATTCAGTACAGAGACAGTAGCCATTGGTTGACTATCTGTGCCTAAAAGATGGTCGTTAAAAAGCATAGCAATTTAATATAACAATGGCGACTGTACTGAATTCATTTTTATTTTCTTATCTGAGGTTTTAGCCAAATGCCATTTAGCGCTTGTCTACATGTAGAATAGAAAACCAAATTATATGGAATTGACGTAAATTTTGACACTTGTCAGTGTCATCCACATACATTTAGTTTTCTACTCTCTCTGTAGACAAGCGCTAAAGTGGCGTTTGGCTAAAGGCACTGCATACTTAATGACTTATCTGGCTTATCATTGATGTTATATTTTATGCGTATTTTTAACTTATATCTAATTTTTATTTAACATGTAATTAATAAGGAATTATGGTCGGATTTAATACAGTTTTTGATTAAATTATTATTATTCTAAAAATTGGCCAGTCATAATTTTTGACGCGAAAATTAATTCGTTTATTAAAACGGCTCCAGGAATGGATAGTTTTTGTGTGTTTCGCCCATTCTGAAAATTTAAAAGCTGTGTTAATTAATGTACCTCCATAATTTACATACAGAAAAAAGTAGGCGATTACAGTTATACTTAAAGTTATGACGTCATAACTATAACTATAGCTGTAACCGCTGTCAAATAGTTTTAACTGACGTCAGTTAACAAATTGTCAATTGGGTACTTTCCTTAATCAAAAATAAATTATTTCGATTGTTAAATACAATAAAATATTAATAAATAATCACACTTTCATTAATTGATTTTATGATCAACTTAATTTTAGTATATTTCCAGCAAATTTTTAGGAATAAGTATGCTGTTTGAAAAATTAGTAAGATGCGACGGTTTATGATTTAATAGATCGATAGAAAATGCCAACCCAAAATATCACCTCTCTATTACATGGGACTCATAACATAAATAGTGAAAAGTGGGTGTTACATTGTACAGTGGTATAATATGCACCTCTGCCTCTGCCTTCGGGGATAAAAGGCTTAATGTTATATTATTATGATGTTGAAATACCAAAATTACCCGTTAAAAGTAAAGGTCCTCCTGTTTTTGTTCAAAGCGTGTAATGCGTCAATTTTTGGTTTGTCCAGGTCAAACGTCAAAGCCTGGAGATTGTCCCATAAGTGGGCGGCACATGATGCCTTCACCACGACATTGTGACCACTATCGATCTGATATCTGGAAGGAAAGAAAGAAAATTAAGAATATTTCGCGACGAATTTTTTTTTTATTTATTACTACAATCTGTCGCCTTCTTTTCGACATTCGGCAGTATGTTGGATGTTACTTTATTTATCGTTTTCGGTATGTGACCTGTGTCACATCCTCTTCATAAATACAGTTTTTTTACTGTGGTTGTATCACATCTTGTGGTATTCTACGCCTTAGCCTACGCACTGCACTGTGTTCGTCCATTAGTGACTGTGCCAGAGTGTTTGGTTGACGAGATATGCGATCCTTACATGACCTTGTGTGTTGTTCAATTACTTGTTTTACTGTTACAGTAAAAAGCGACGAATTTAAAAAAAAACTGTCACCCATCAATCTAGTGACATTGGTTTAGAATAGGTTATATTATCTATATAAGGGGTCGTACATAAAACTGCGATGCGGTGCGATGAGAATTCGTAACGCAAAAAATTACGACGCTAATTGCTATGAGCGTACCTTCGACGACCGTCAACCGAAACGTATTTTAAGCCTTTGACTGCCAACAGAAAACTTCTGAAGGCAAATCCTCTGCTAATGTAGGTCACTGGTGACCGCGGCGGTTAACGTGTTAAACTGAAAACTAGGTCGTGACATGGATCGTAAAAAGAAGGAAGTGCAAAGTCAAAGTCAAAGCATTTATTTCAATTAAACCTTAATTTGGTACTTTTGAAATGTCAACAAATTCAAAATAAATAATAGTCTGTCAGTCAGTCCGTCAGTGAAGCTAGGTGAAGCTAGGTGCTCATTCCAAAATGTAGATTCGAATAAAGAAGAACGAGCAAGAAACTCCATTCGTTACTCTTTTTTAAAAAAGTATGTGCACTTCTGTTATTAGTAATAACTTATTACTTAGGAGATACAGGAAAAAGAAAGAAGATTTTGGGAAGATTTTGATGCGCGATGCGAATCAATTCGCAAGTTCTTGCGATGCGTAGAGGGAGCTCGCACATTTTGGCGATGCGACGTCGCATCGTAGTTTTGTCTACGAGCCCTAATTAAACGGCCGAATCCATTTGGCTAATTTTGGTCTTGGAATATTCGTGGAAGTCCAGGGGAGGATTAATGGGTGAGGAAAAAAATTTTTAGGCGGTACAAAGTCTGCTGGATCAGCTAGTGCTAAATAAATTTAAATTAAATGCTTTTTAATTTAAATTGACATTCCATAGTCTCTGCCTGTGCGGGTCTGCGGACGGCGAGCAAGGGTAGTTCGCCGCCCGACCAATTCCTTCAAAAAGCAGGAGAAGGAACGGGGTGGTTTTTAGTCAGTAAGAGTCTGACACTCCCTCTCGCCTCACCCAAGGCGTCCAAAGAAGTCTTCGGATGATTCACTACCCAAACAAAAAATATAGTTTCTGCCTACTCCCATGGGCCATAGGCGTGAAGTTTTGTACGTATGTAAAAAATTCAGGTCAGCAATCTTATGCAGTTAAACATTTATGGTAATGCAAACTAGACGTGTATAAAAAATTTCAGCTCAATCGGTTGAAGATATCTGCTTCGAAATTCAGTTACAAGACCAACACCGAGACCGAGCTTCGAAATTCAGTTACAAGACCAACAACAAGACCTCCACTTCAAACACACATAAACATAATTGCAAACTAAATAAAAGCTTATAAAATTGGTTGCCGTACCTAATCAAAAGCTGTGCGGGACTGACTCCGAGTCCTGACGCCATCACCTTCACCAGAGGGTCATCAATGACGGCAAATGTGGAATTTTTGTACTCTGCCGGTGTGCCCTGGAAACAAAGCCAAGAAAAGGACGTTCAAACGAAGGCAGACGTAGCCTCTTGAGACAACGAGCGTGGCACTATCTTTTATTGTCTTTTTTTTATCTTTTATTTATATTACATCGTGTCTGGGGAATTGGGCCTCCGGTAACCTCACTCACACGACGAAACACAACGCAAGCGTTGCTTCACGTCGGTTTTGTGTGAGGTCGTAGTATCACTCCGGTCGAGCCGGCCCATTCGTGCCGAAGCATAGCTCTTCCACACCAATTCGAAAATTTGCAAGCATTTGTCGGTGAGTTAGTGTCCGTCTCCGAAAATCAAAACAAAAGCCATAATTGTGTACCTTTGATCCTAAAACGCCATAGCAACTCAGCTGAATGTTCTTTTCTCTGCAGAAGGCATCCAACCGCCGCTGAGTTAGGTATGGGTGGCACTCCACCTGAAATTAAAATAACGAATTTCTTAAAAAAATACAATGAATAAAAACATCGTGAGAAAACACAGAATTTTATAATTTCCAATGGAAAACAATAATGGTTCCGAAAAACAAATTAATCTCCAGCGATCTGTGGCCGACTATAAAAATGGATCTTCGAATAACAAAACTAAACTTCCGAATAGAATATTGAACCTCCTTACCGACAGCAGACGTTTTAGGTTAGGTTAGGTTAGGTTAGGTTAGTAGCTATCTGGGATTGGTGCTCGACAGTCGATGGGAATTCGGACCCCATTTCCGGCGGCTGGCGCCCAAACTGATGGGTACGACGGGCGCGCTTTCAACGTTGCTTCCCAACTTGGGGGGCCCGAGCGCCGCCTGTAGGCGGCTGTATGTGGGAATCGTGCGATCCATGGCCCTGTACGGGCCCCTGTGTGGGATTAGACTTGACGGCCAACACTCTCGCTATTCTGAAAAAACCGCAGAGGGCGATGGCTGTCAGAGTCGTCCGCGATTTCCTACGAGGCGGCTTGCGTCCTGGCCGGATCCCCGCCCTGGGACCAGGAGGCGACAGTACTCGCGTCACTATACCGATGGCGCGAGGAAGAGCGGACACGGGGCTCGAGGCTGGTGCAGCGCCAATTCGAGCGGCGCCGAGAGGAGCTCCGTCAGGTCTTAGTGGCGGAATGGCGGCAAAGGCTTCTGCGCCCCACCGCCGGCTTTACTACCGTCGAGGCGATCCGGCCAGTACTCGACGACTGGCTCGGGAGGAAGCACGGCTCCCTGTCGTTTAGGGTGACGCAGGTGCTGTCGGGGCACGGCTGCTTCGGCAAGTACCTGTGCCGCATAGAGAGGGAGCCGGACGCCCGGTGCCACCACTGCGTCCATTGCGGGGAGGACACGGCGCAACACACGCTCGCCGAGTGTGTAGCTTGGGAGGAGCAGCGCCGTGTCCTCAGAAATGAAGTAGGAAGCGATCTGTCGCTGCCGGCCGTAGTGCGGATGATGGTGGACAGTGCAGAGTCGTGGGACGCGGTGGTGTCTTTCTGCGAGGATGTGATGTCGCAGAAGGAAACTGCGGAACGGGAGAGGGAGATCTTACTGACTTCCTTTCCCAACCGCAGAAGGCGCACCGGGCGTAGGAGAAGGGCCGACAACGCCCTCTTCCGGCCCCCATGGGTCCAGGCCGAATGGGTCCAGGGGCGAAGGACTTGAGGAAGTCCCCGCCCCCGAATCGATAGACCCGAGTCGAAGGAAGGGTGTCGGCGTGCGCCTTTGAGGCGGTGCACGTGGTGCACTGCTCCGTGCAGGTGACGGGGCCCTGATTTACGGGCCGGCACTGTAATGCGGGGCTGCGGATAAATTTGGACGTGCGAGGAGACACTGGGGTGGTTTTAGCCGGTAAGAGTCCGGCACACCCCTCCGCCTTTCCCCAGGTGGAGGCAGTCCATGAGGATTTTCCCCCATAAAAAAAAAAAAAAAAGGTTAGGTTAGTAGTTAGTATTGTAACAATAAACAGTCATGTAAAGTAGTCGGAAAGTTAGTATTGTAGGCAGTAGATTTAATATTTTCAGTAAGGACAATTCTTCTTTTCTTGTCGGAGCTTTTATTACTACCCATTTCAAATTATAAGTTTGATATTAACATAACATCACATATATCCCCGAAAGGGTAGGCAGAGGTGCACATTACGGCACTCAATGCCACTGTACAATGTAACTGTAGTGCCGCGAAACGTATTACGGGTTTGATTCGAGCACGGAGCAACTATGTGTGATCCACAAATTGTTGTTCCGGGTTTGGGGGCTTTTTGTGTGTACACACGACTACACATCAAGCTTTACATAACCAGTATAAACTGAACGATAAATGAGCGGAAAGATGATGCGACGCGACACCAGGGTAAACTGGTTTTGTATAGATTGATGTGTGGCCGTGTGTACCTATATCCTTGTTGTGTGTCGTGGCGTAATAAATGGTTTTTCTTTTATCTTTCCTTTCTTTAATGTGTATGTGAAATTGTATGTTTGTAAACGTACACAAAACAGGAGACAAAACTATTGAGGAGCATAGTTTTCTTAAAAAAACAATCATCCTGGTGTACGTGTCATGTTCGTGAACGGGCGCCGTCAATTGGGACTGGTCAGCTCTAGACTGTATGATTTTATTCTCCTCAATGTTATTTTCTTTTTCAATCTTTTTGACTGGATTTAGATATTGCATTGTTCTCACACAATCGAACCAACAAAACTATGCAACTAGAGAATTGTATTGTAAACCTGATTGTAAAAGAGTAACCTATGTAGTTTCTTGCTCGTTCTTCTCCATAGGAATCTACAGCTTGGAATGAGTAACTAGCTTCACTTCAAAATTTTTGTTGTTGACGTTCAAAAGTGCCTTCCTGGTTTAATTGAAATAAATGATTTTGACTTTGACTACCTGGTTGACAACTGGTGGTATCTTCCCCTTGTCCAGGATCCGTTGGAGTTGCACGGAGTTGAAGTTGCTGACTCCGATGGTCTTCGCCAGACCATTCCTGACGAGGCCCTCCATACCGTACCAGGCGTCTAAATAGTCGTACTCCGAGAACTGGACTACTGATGCGATCTTGGGAATAGGATCTGGGCCTTCCTGTTAAAAATGTGGTAAATATGTTAGGTCAAACGAATTAAACATAAAAAGTATTTAGAGGTAAATTAAAACCTATACCTAAATTAACACTACATAACATCACGCCTTTTATTCCCGAAGGGGTAGGCAGACGTGAAAATTATTTATGGTACCTTAATGCCACTGTACAATGTAACACCCACTTTTTAATCCCATGTAATGGAGGGTGAGCCTATTGCTATATACCGGGCATAATTCCAGACTCCGTGCTGCTACTGACAATTAAAAAAAAACTAGTAATACTTTGCCAAACCCGGGAATCGAACCCGAGACCCCTTGCCCGGTAGTCGCACTTGTGACAACTCGGCCGACGAGGCACTCAACTAAATAAAATCACGACCTAAAATAAAAACTATTATATAGCCAGAGGTGCATTAAACCTCGAGAGCGCCCTTGGCAAGTACCTCGTAGGCGCCCTTAATTTATTTTGTCCCCGTCGTCACTCTATGTACAGTTGTACACGCATGTCTCGCGGCGCCCCTCTGTAACCTGGCGCCCGGCATTTGTCTAGAGCGCCTTAGAGATAATACGGCTCTGACTGCGCGTAATAAGCTGAGTGACGTGTAGCGCTAGGAGAGGGAAATGCTGAGGGAGAACATTCCAAGATTCCTTCATGAGCAAAAAAGGCCACAGTTATGAATTGAGTAGATGACTATTTTTTATTTCAATGTCCGTCTGGTAGATTATTTAGAAACATTAGACACGTATTTTTTATTTTCTTACGGCAACGAATACTTTCGAAGATATATTGATTTGAAATATCGCATGACGTCACTTTTGAGTACGATTTATACTCTACCCTAAACTTTGATTCGTTGTATCTAAGTATTGTTTTATTATAAGATAAAATAAAAAAAATTCGTGTCTAATATTTTTTCATTACCTAACTGACGGACTAATTAGATTTTTAATTTTCATACCCTGTCATCGTCCCTATTGAAAAGCGAAATGAATGTGACCTATGTCGTGGTGGCCTGGAGGTTTAAGACGTTTGCTTTTCGTGCTTGGGGGTATGGGTTCCTACTAACGGCCAGTACCAATGTGACTTTTACCGAGCTATATGTAGAGGTACTTTCTAAGATTATTCAGACACCACTGACAAACGGTGAAGGAAAACATTGTGAGGAAACCAGGGCTTATAATTTCTAATTATAAGTTTGAAATCGCTAACCCTTATTACGCAAGCGTGGTGATTAATGCTCAAACCTTCTCCGTGTGAGAAGAGGCCTTAGGTCATCGGTGGCTACTTATAGGCGGTTGATGTGACATGAATTGTGATGAATTGAAATCGTAAAAGAGCTTACCTTAAAAGACATTGGGTTATGTATCATATACAGGTCAAAGTACGTGATACCCAAGGCTTCCAACGAGTCCTTACAGGCTTTCTCCACCAGGTCAGTCTTATGGAAAGTACTCCATAACTTGCCCATTATGAACAGCTGTTCCCTGTTAGAAGAAATGGAGAAACATTGTTGATTTTCAAGTTTTTGCGTTGCATAGATGGCGCCACTAGAGTAAATGGACTTAACAGTTTGTTTTTTTTGTAATATTAGTTTGTTTTGTATTAATTGGTGTAGTCACAACGTTTAGGACTATCAGATGGTTATTATAGATTATTTTGGTTAGTCTGTAAGTAGTTTTAATTAATTAGTTTATGTTTTCATTGTCTTCTTCTTGTTTGTTTGTTTTTTTTTGTTGTTACATACTGTGTTATATGATGTATTTATTTCTCCTCTCGAAGGTCTGCAGGAAGAAATCCCATAAGGGATATGCAGTACCTATGTACCTCTGTTTTGTTATATAGAGGTATATTTTTTTTCTGTGTATCGTCTGTCAAAAGTCCACTGCCACCGTAATACACACATGCACACGCATATTTGTATCCGTGTGCGTACGCGTGCGTGTGTTTATGCGTACGCACGCGTTTTTATGCATATTAATATGAAAATACTTACCCATTGCCATGTGAACATCACTCACGGTGGGACTTTTGACCTTTGACATCAATAAATAAATGGTTCTGAAGCAATCCCTTGTTTAGAAATTTTTACGTTATTTCAAATGGCAATGCCAATAATCGGTTACAATTAGGTTATAAATATGAAATTCTTTGTTACTTTCTGTCTCAGCAGTCTTTAGATTTACATTTCGGCGTCAACTCTGAATAGGATTTGGTTTATCCTGTCGTGTGTCTAAACGTTAATAATGAAATCAAATAATCAAATATTTATTGCATCCATAATATACACATACAGGTGGTTAGAAAAATACAAATAGTAACAATTATGGACCCTGTCGGGCACAGCAACATTTAAAATTGGTAGGAGAGAGGAAGGGCGTTTTGTTAGATTAATATTAATTTGATGTCTTAAAAAAAGGTATTAGACAACTGCACGGTTGGACAACCGGCTGCCGTGCAACGTGTCGCGGGTTCGATTCCCGCACGGAACAACACTTTGTGTGATCCACAAATTGTTGTTTCGGGTCTGGGTGTCATGTGTATGTGAACTTGTATGTTTGTAAACGCACCCACGACACAGGAGATAATCCTAATGTGGGGCAACGTTTAAAAGACAAAACTAAATTATTGTAATGAATGAATTTTACTCAGTAGTTCTTTACCTACCTCTAGTATATAGGATATTTAGTTTTGGGTACCTAATTGTATTGTAAATCCTATTACATTTATATTTAGTTTAGTTAGTGGTAATTTATTTGTGTAGATCCACGCGAGACACATTGTATTTTATATTGTGTCTCATATACGGGCATTCCAATCGGTTAATGTCAGTTTTGTACTTAGAGAGACTGTCTCTCTCAAATAGGGTTGCCACCCGTACTTTACCTCTATAATAAAGTATTGTTCGTTATATTATAAGGTAATTGTACTCTATACTTTATAAGAATAATAAAGTACACGAAAATACTTTATGTTTGCAAACTTCATTTCTATTAAAGTCGTAAGTATTTTTCGGTACACTTATCGATTCGATATCGATATTTATCGATTTCTGTTGAATCGATTTCGCCAGTGGCCAGCGCCACTTAGACAATTTCTAGTAAAGATGCAATTGTTTAGTATTTCAATGCAATTGTTTAGTGAAGATACTAATTTAATACAAACTGCAAAAAGCAATAAAAATGTACTTTTAAATATAATACTAAATAAGAATAAATTGTACTTATTTTTTGTACTTTTTTTCTTATCTATAATCGTCAATGTACTTTAAATACCAAAAAAGGTGGCAACCCTACACACAACCCACTCCTTAGCTCCTTTATTCTTACAAATTTTAAGCTTCTAATTTTGAGTTCTGACTAACTAAATTGAACTTACCTGGTCACAGTGCCATCATCAATCTTAGCTTGAATAGCTTCGCCGACGTCTTTCTCATTGCCATAGATGTAAGCTGTATCTATAGCACGGTAACCCATATCGATGGCAGCGCCAATTATATGTTTTAGAAGATGCGCGTCCAGCTACAAAGAAAACAGGATTTTTTTAAAAGCACCGTCAATCGATGGGCTGCATGAAGCGATTGATGAATGTAGATGAAGCGAAAGAGGTATGTTAGAATCTTGGCGTAAGTATACCATTCTATTGTCTCTATATGTCGCGGAGAACCTAACGGGCAACCGGGGCTCCGGCTCGACGTGCAGGAGAAGGAACGGGGTGGTTTTTAGTCAGTAAGAGTCTGACACTCCCTCCCGTCAGGCGGGAGCAGTCATACGATGATTTTCTACCCTTAAAAAAAAATTGTCTCTACATAGAGGAGTGACGCTGTGTATGTATATTCTCTCACGCTCCTGTGTCGTGTGTACGTTTACAAATATACAAGTTCACATACACATCACACACAGACAAGTAAACAACAATTTGTGGATCACACAAAGACATATTCCATGCATGCTGCGATACAGTGCCGGCTTAAGGGCCACTGACACCTCGAGCGAAAATATTGTGGCGCCCACTTGAGGGAAGCCATATCAAGTGTTAGGTTTTTTTGCTGATCCCAAGTAAAATTACAAGAATTTCATCTTTCCTTTAGCGTTACCCTGAGCTGACGACGCGGACGTAGAAAGTTTTGTAGCTCCTCTTGTTTATATATATAGATACTTATTTTTCTTATTTTACATTTTTTAATTTTTTTTACATTTAATATTTTTAAATTTATTTTTACATTCTATGTTTTTTTATTTGTTTACATTTTTTGTTAATATTTTTATTCCTTTTGATTTCTTTTTGTCATTCACAAATTTGAATTTCTCGCAATTTTTTTTTTTACTTTTCATTTAGATTGAACATTTTGTTAATTTTTCATCAACTTTCTTAAATAAAAAATAAAAAATATGCATAGGCACAGAGCGTTGAGCACAGTTCTGAGGGTTTGCACCAGGAGAGGCAAGAAACTCTAACTTCAGACCTTGGTACCCCATCGCCCCATCACGCCCCCCCCCCCTAACGCTGGCTCTGCTGCGACACGTTGCGCGGCGGCCGGTTGTTGTCATTGCGCCAATCGTGCAGTTCACTCAGAGAAAGTCAAGAAAGCAATGAAGATCAAGCTCAGAAGCGTGCTATTATAGAGAGGCCTGTGTCTAAGAGCGAGCTGATGATGAAGTTGCTATGATAGTAAAAGAAAACCATATGTTTTCGGCACTGCTGGACCGGAGTACTACCACGGCTTTATAGGGTACCGAAGGTTACCATAGCTATCCCCTATTCGAAAAGGTGTCCATGTCCACAGGGGCGATATCACTTACCGTCTGAATAAAAAAAAATGATTCTGTCAAGTTTGTCTTAACATTGTTCTCACATAGGTATGTGTACAATATTCGAATTATGTATCAGACTATAAAACATAGGTGTTATTTTTTAAAAAGTAACGAATGGAGTTTCTTGCTCGTTCTTCTCAATTCGAATCTACATTTTGGAATGAGCACTTAGCTTGACTAACGGACAGACTGACAGATTATTATTTATTTTATACTAGCTTTTACCCGCGGCTTCCCTCGTGTCAAAAGGATAAAAAGTAGCCTATGTGACATATACCAATACACACAGCGCCATCTATACCAATACTTTTGTTTTCCCTCGGGAATATAATTTTTTTCCGGGATAAAAAGTACCCTATTATGTAATCCGAACTAACTTCTAACTTTAATTCTGCAAAAATTCAAAGCAATCGGTTTAGTAGTTACGGCGTGAAAGCGGAACAAACAAACAAACTCACTTTCCGATTTATAATATCAAATAGTAAGCATTTGTTGACGTTTCAAAAGTACGAAATCACGGTTTAATGTTTTTGTTTTTGAGTTTGATTTTAGTATTGGAAAATTTAAAACCATCCACAATGTTGCCAAGTAGCCTCGAAAATCAAGCTTGAGACCTTTCGGCAGTGGCCCTTCCGTTCTATTATTTTTGTGTGGTACGACAGCACTCCTTACTCTTTCTTTTCAAAAGCCACCCCTAAAGTCTTCCCTTCTCTTTGTCATACAAAAATTGAAAATGAAAAAGATGTTTATGTGCGTATTTTTTATATTTTTAATGCATTGTATCTTCAAGGCCCGAACGAATAGTTGGCTATTTGCAAAGCGAGTAGTGGCGGACAGATAACGACCGCAGCGCACAACACGGCAGAAATTGGAAACAAATGCGGATGATCAGCTGTCAAATGTGTTGATTGCAGTACAAAATCAAAGCAAAGAAATGGACCATAGCTCGTATTAAGTAGCTCTGGCAGTTATGTTCTTCCACATTTCTTACATGCTCGGCTAATACTAATTTATTGCCTTTTGTCTCAGTTTGTGGTTGGAAACTAATATTATGTGTATTTACACATAATATTAGTTATTATTACCGGGTTTAATACTATTTAGTATTAAACCCGGTTTTTATTATTATATTCATTTTACAGTAAAACTATTGAATAAATTGCACTTAAATAATCTCAACAATAATATTTTAATTTTTGGTTTTATTTATATCCGCAAAGAAAATTATAATGTTTATATTGTTATTATTTGACAGCTTCCGCACATGTTGTAAACGCTATGCGGCGCCACCGTCGTACATATAGCCAATAGGTCGACGGGCTAAACGTTAAAAAAACCACAATAAATTAAAAATGAACTTACCAAAGCCGTGCCCACTGCCAAGACAGGCATCTTGGTCCCATCACTCAGCGCGACGGAGTTCATATTGTCCATCTTGCCAAACAGGACCTTCGCTGACTGAAGATCTTTGATCTTCTTTAAATACACTTCTTCGGAAATCCCTGGCACCGGCTTCGCGACATCCGTCGGCGTCTCTGCGGTCGGAGGCTCCAGTTGTGGAGACGTTAGCTTACCCTGTAATTTTTGAGAGAAATAACAATTAGATGGCTATTCTGCTCGACCAGATTGATAATAGGACTTCACAATAGAGAGAAGCCATGCTCCGGCTCGAATGTGTCGGCTCGCCCGGAATGATACCACGGCCTTGCAGTACACCGACGTGAAACCATGCGAGCGTTGTATTTCGCCATGTAAGTGAGGTTACCGGACACCCAACACACTCAAAAGGTCAGTATCGCACTTTTAGCCTCCATTCCGTAAAGGTCCGACTACGTATTTGTAATTTTATTGGTGATGCGAGTGTTCATGGGTGGCACGATTGCTTACAATCAGGTGATCTAACTGCTCGAGTGTCGACGCCGCCTTATCCCACACAAAATTTGAGCGTACGGCGCGTCCCGCTCCGCGCTCGCCTCAAAGAGTCATCAGACCACTTTGAGGTGCACGCGGAACGCGACGTTGGTCGCAGACCCGCACTTTCGGTGGCCGGAGATCGTCCCGCGAGCTCCGACGCCCGAAGTGTCCAAGGCTAATGTTAATAGTGATGATGTCTAGATATCAATTCCTTACTTAAATATTGATTTTCCTAGTTCAACCAGCGTTTATGTCAGTTGTGTGTGAAATACAAGTACTTAAGTCATTAAACATGACCATCTTCCCCCGCGGTGATTGAGTGACTCATTGTGCAAAATGTGTAGCTGACCCGGCTAACTTCGCACCACTTCAATTATATTTTAAACCTTCAAATTTAAAAAGAAAATCCTTAGGTTAAAAAATATTAGACTTGTACTTTTTATTTTGTCGTATTATAAAAAAAACTTAGATAAAACGAATCAAAGTTTGGAAGTGGGGGCTAAAACGTCATTTCTACGTATAAAATGTACATAGAAGTGACGTCACGCGACATTTCAAATCAATATATCGTCGAAAGTATTCGTTTCCGTAAGAAAATAAAAAATACGTGTGTAATGATTTAAAATAATCTACCAGACGGACATTGAAATAAAAATTAGGGATCTACCCTATTCTCTATATATATATAACTATGTATATATATATACCTATGTATATACATAGTTATATACATAGGTATACATAGTTTCCGTGGACATCTCCAAATAAATCAAGACTCAAAATTAACCAAATCAGTCCAGTCGTTTTTTGAGATTTAGCGAGACCAATGCCCAACAATTTCATCTATACATCTATTATATATGTCGCAGAATCAACAAAGATGCACAGCACAACCACGGAATATGGAATACAATGGAATTAGCAAGTAGGCGTGCCACGCGTGCCACAACTAAGCAGTGTACTGCTTACTGGAGGCAAATTCGAGTTCAGTCTCGTTCGAACATCGCGTCGAGTTGCTAGTCTCGTGACAAATACATATTTCCTCAACTATGCCGTTTTGTTCCGTTTTGGCGTGTAAAAATGATAGCAGCCGAAAAATCGTAAAAATGGAGGTGTTTCGTATCATCGGTAAGTACAATGCAGTGTCGACCATCACCCAAGCAGTGTGCTTGGGTGATGGTCGGTACGGGGCGTGGCATGTTGACATTTGAAAGGCGTCACTTTTGAGTTGGACACGAGGGTGAGCGGTTGTTCTGCCAGCTCGTACCGAACTAACCGCGTCTACGAAGAATCCGATGACGAAGTACCCCCAATGGGTGCATTTTCTCCGACATATACATAATAATAATAAAATCGTAGAAAAGTGAAAACTGTACATCGAATATTCTTTTAAAAGAATGCTTTGGGCGTGATCTACAATCGATACCAAAACCAAAAATATAGATTTCACATTTTTTGTCTGTTTGTCTGTATGTACTTATGTCCGGGATGAACTCAAAAAATGCTGCACGGACTTACTTCAAATTTTGAGTGGATATTACTAACAGGTCGGGTCAATGTGCAGGCTGCATATTTTCAAGCTATCGCCTATTGGGGACTGGCTGTGAAGAATTATTAGGAATGTGTTTGTTTATCCTAAGTTGTTTATATTGTTAGCGTCATTAACGTATATTATAAAAAATCGATTTTGAGATTGATTCATGATAGCACAAGTTTATATCTTAGTGGATTTTGGTTATTATTTTAAATGGATAATACTGTACTTATTGTAAAATGTGGTAAAATAAAAACGCGGACGTAGCCAGTCACGGGCATCTACTAGATTTCATTTATATATATAAAGGTAGATACATACAATACAGACTTACCTACCTATCGGTCGCAAGTGTGACTACCGGGCAAGGGGCTCGGGTTCGATTACTTCGTTTGTTAGAAGTTCGATTACAGGGTTTTCAAAAAAAAATCTCAGTGGTAGCACGGAGTCTGGAAATGAGCCCGGTATATGGCAATAGGCTCACCCCCTATTAAATGGGACTCATAGCATAAATTTTTTTTTTATGGAATACATAACCCGGTAAACGAGCAGACGGATCACCTGATGGTAAGCAATCGGCGTCGCCCATGGACACCTAGAACACCAAGAGGCGTTACAAGTGCGTCACCGGCTTTTTGGGGATTAGGAGTTTGAGGATCGTTGGGGATTCAGGGATTGGGGAGATTGGGGAAGGGGAAGGTAATTGGGCCTCCGGTAACCTCACTCACACGACGAAACACAACGCAAGCGTTGCTTCACGTCGGTTTTCTGTGAGGCCGTGGTATCACTCCGGTCGAGCCGGCCCATTCGTGCCGAAGCATGGCTCTCCCACACTTAAATAGTGAAAAGTGGCTGTTACTTCTGTGTGCACCTCTGCCTACCCTTTCGGGGATAAAAGGCGTGATGTTATGTTATATTATGTTGTGTTACCTACCTACATTCAATGTTTTTAAAACATGCAAATACCTCCGAAACAAATATTTAGTTTCGTCGCAATAGATTCAAAGTCATTAGGACGAGTTTTTTAGCAGTACGAAGGTCACTTGGTCATCTAACTATATAAATAAACGTGTGTATTGTAATTAGGTACGTAACAGGTCGTTGATCTTTTCAGGAAGTACAAATTGGCATAACAAAGAAGTAAATATTTGTGTCATAATATATGTGACTTCTGTGACTGTGAGTGGCAGAACTCGTTGGCCGAGTAGGTACAAAAAAAAAGGAGTAGGTACTATGTTCGACTGATTGTATTTTTTTATAAAATTCTCAGTAGTAGCACGGAGTCTGGAATTGTGCCCGGTATATGGGAATAGGCTCACCACCTATTACATGGGACTCATAATATAAATAGTGAAAAATGGGTGTTCAAACTCAAACTCAAACTCAAAGTCTTTATTTGCATGTTAAGGTAATACATACAGGTCATTACAGGTCTTATGAAATAACAGGCACAGCTTAACGGCCTTTTTCAGGCGTTGCAAATGTTAGGGGTGTCCCTTTTTTTTTTTTTTTTTTTAAGGGGGGAAAATCATCGAATGACTGCTCCCGCCTGGGTGAGGCGGAAGGGAGTGTCAGACTCTTACTGACTAAAAACCACCCCGTTCCTTCTCCTGCACGTCGAGCCGGAGCCCCGGTTACCCGTTAGGTTCTCCGCGACTCCGAATCGGCATCGGCCCTATTGGGCCCCATCTGTGGTGGTCTGATGGCTCTTTGAGGCGCGCGCGGAACGCGACGCGCCGTACGCTCGGGTCTGTTTCTGGTCGGACGGGGAGCCACCCATGCTCGCCGTCCGCAGGCCCGCGCTTACGGTGGCCGGAGATCGTCTCCCCGACGCCCAGTGTGTCCTTCGCGATGGCTGGGCCGTGAGGAGGCAGCGCTTCGCTGCCTCACGCGTCCCGCCTCCTCCTTAGCTAGCATGACTGCTTCGCAAAAGGAGGAGACGGCATCCCAATCCCTCTCGCTCCGCATCATGGCCTGCACTAGGCCCGGACGCGAGAGGTCGCCATCGCCGATCACTTCCCTGAGGGCACGGCGGTGCTCAGCCCACGCAGGGCATTCTCCCACCGTGTGTTCCACCGTGTCCTCAGGACGGTCCTCGCAGTGATGACACCCGGGCGTTTCCTCCCGCCCCATCAGACACAGGTACCTCCCGAAACTTCCATGTCCGGTGAGGACCTGCGTCAGGCGGTAGGTGAGGACGCCGTAGCGTCTCTCAAGCCACTCCTCAAAGAGGGGACTTATCGCTGCAATGGCAGCGAGCCCAGCCCCCGGTTGCGACAGTCGTTGCTGCCATTCCGCCATGAGATCGCGCCGGAGCTCATCCCGCCACGCACTTATTTGGCGCGGCAGCGGAGTTTCGCCCCGGCGACGTGCCTCCGCGCGCATGTTATACACGTGCGCGAGCACCTTCGCCTCCAGATCCCACGGCGGTAATCCGGCAAGGAGGTTCGCCGACTCCCCAGAGATCGTGCGGTATCCGCGGATCATTCGGATCGCCATGACCCTCTGTGACATGAGCAGCGTCCGAGCAGGACGCCGCAACAAGTTCGGCGCCCAAACAGGGGCGCCGTAGAGGGCCATGGACCGCACGACCCCGGCGTACAACCTCCGGCAGGAGGCGTTTGGCCCCCGAGGTTGGGGAGGATGCGTTTAAACGCAGCCCCCGCCCTCGCCAACTTTGGAGCCAAACGTCGGAAGTGCTCCACGAAGTTCCACCGACTGTCGAGGACGAGTCCCAGGTACTTCATCGTCGTCTCGACGCCGATGGTAACCCCTCCCGCCATTATTTGGGACCCACCCGGAGGTGGCGCTTTCCCGCGGCCATGAAAACACATGGCCTCGGACTTGTGGAGCGCCACCTCGAGTCCCAACTGCCGGATTTTTTCAACGACTGTCGCAACCGCTGTCGCCATTAAATCGGCCGCCGCCTGGTGCGACCTCCCGTGCGCTAGCACCAGCGTGTCGTCGGCGTAGCATATTGTGCTAACGCCGTTCGGGAGGTCGGTGCGCAGCACCCAGTCATAGCCGATGTTCCACAGGAGCGGCCCCAGAACCGAACCCTGTGGAACACCGCGTGACATTTCTCGCCGGTTCCACTCGCCCCGGTGACCGGGGTAGCTGACGGACCTGTCCGTCAGGTAGGCCTCGATCACACGACGGAGGTAGGTAGGCACCCCATGATATCGGAGTGCCTCCAAGATGCAGCTCCAGGGCAGGGAGTTGAAGGCGTTGGCGATGTCTAAAGACACCGCCACCACGACCTTACCCCCGGACACTGCAGTCCTCGTCGTGAGGTCCCTAACGCGCATGACGGCGTCCACCGTGGAGCGCCCTCTGCGGAAGCCGAACTGGCCGTCCGACAGGTCCGGCCCAATGTTCGTCAGGTGCGCGACGAGGCGGTTCGAGATGATTCTCTCGAAGACTTTCCCCACCTCGTCGAGCAGCACTATGGGCCGGTATGCGGACGGAGAGTCCGCAGGGCGCCCCGTCTTCCGCACGAGGACCAGTTTGCCCGCTTTCCAGAGAAGCGCGAACTGGCCTCTCTCCAGACATGCGCTGTAGAGACCGATCAATCGAGGCCCGAGAGCCTCCGAGGCCAGGACCCATGCTTTGCCATGCAAGCCGTCGGGTCCTGGGGCGGTGTTCTTGGCGCCCATCCGGCGCACCGCCGCTCTCAATTCTGCCTCGGTCACCTCTGGGACGAGGTCATCGTCGTCGTCCTCGGTCACCTCTGGGACGAGGTCATCGTCGTCGTTAGGGGTGTCACTAGCTTAATATAAATTACATTTTGGTTAACATTTTTTTCTTGAATATTTATTGATTTGTTCGGAATGTAGGTAAGTACTTAAAGTATATAATATATTAGTGGGCTAGTGCAAAATGTAAGTGGGTGTTCCTAAAATGTATAGTATATAGTACATAGAATATTTATATTAAAATGTACCTCTATAGTATGTTGGTGTGTGCTTGTGGGTGTGAAGGATTATGAATGCATGGGGTAGGTTTTAACATTTAATTTTGGTGTTATATTTTTCTTCGAAGAATTCTTTTGTCGAGTAAAAGCATTTTTGTATTAGGAACTTTTTCAATTTTCTTTCAAATATAATTTCTTTTGTTTCGTTTTGTAGGTTTTTATGTAATCTATTGAATATTTTGACAACCATGTAGTAAGGACTTTGGTTAAGCATTTTAATTCTATATGGTGGTAGGTACAGTCTGTTTTTATGTCGGGTATTTACATTATGGGTGTCTTTTACTTTCGTGAAATTATCTTTATTTTTGAATACAAACTTGCATATGTCATAGTTATATATGGATGGTAGTGTTAAAAGATTGTATTCAATAAAATAGGGCTTGCAGCTATCTTGATTATCTATTTGGGCTATGATTCGTATGCATTTTTTTTGTAATATGAATAGGTCATGAATATTTACACTATCTCCCCATAGCATTATGCCGTATCTCAACCAGGAGTACGCATATGCGAAGTAAGCTGATAGTGCCGTCTCGATATTGGTACTGCATTTAATTTGGAAAAGAGCGTAGGTATGTGAATTTTGATAATTTTTATTTTATGTGTTCTATGTGGGTTTTCCAGTTTATATGGGTGTCTTTTTTTTTTTTTTTAAGGGGGAAAATCATCGAATGACTACTCCCGCCTGGGTGAGGCGGAAGGGAGTGTCAGACTCTTACTGACTAAAAACCACCCCGTTCCTTCTCCTGCACGTCGAGCCGGAGCCCCGGTTACCCGTTAGATTCTATGTTTATGCCGAGTAGGTTAAATGTGTCTACAGTTTGTAAAGTTGTGTTTCTAAAGGAAGTGTCTATTGTTAGGGGGGGAGTTTTATAAGATCTGAATTGTACTGTTTTAGTTTTAGTGTAGTTTATCTCTAAGTTGTGATCGTCAAGCCATCGTGCTACTGATTCTAAGGTTTCTTGTAAAATAGGTGTAGGTAACTCTGATTTGTCATATTTTATCAGAATGGATATATCATCTGCAAATAATACTGGTAGGGTTAGGTCTTTGTTTAGAGTTTTTGGTAGATCATTGATGTACAGCAAAAATAATACACATCCAAGGACACTACCTTGTGGTATTGAACATGTTATTTTTATTTCTTGTGATCGAGTTGTTTTTATTTCATTTGTTTTTGTGTCATAGTTCTCTATTTGGACAATTTGGGATCTATTTTGTAGGTAAGATCTAAACCAAGAGTGAGCTGGACCACGAATGCCTGAGCCGTGTAGTTTGTCAAGAAGTATGTTATACAGTACTTTGTCATAAGCCTTCGTCATGTCAAGTAAGACGCCAATTACATACTTCTTGTCATTAATATGCTGAAGGGCGGTTTGTATATATTTATAAACAGCTAGTGTGGTGGATCTTGAACGTCTAAATCCGTTTTGGGAATCATCTATGATTTTGAATTTTTCTAAAAAGTTGTATAGGCGGTTACACATTGATTTTTCAAATATTTTGGAAAATGTAGGTAATAGGGCTATGGGTCTATAATTACTAGGGGTGTCTGTGTCGCCTTTTTTGTGAATGGGTTTGACTAGAGAAATTTTTAAAGCGTCGGGAAATTGGCCATCTTGAAAACTTTGATTAATTAAATATGTTAGGGGGATAGATAATTGATCTGCGCATTGTTTTAACAGGATTGGAGGGACATCGTCTACTCCGCAACTGTGTTTATTTTTAATTGAGCGAATTATGTTTACAATTTCCTTCCGGTCTACAGGACGTAGGTACATCGAACACTCGGGCGAGTCGACTACTGGTCTACCTTTTTTGTTGTGGTTTTGGTTTGTATCATTGGGGTTTGTTCCAACTGTTGTGAAATATTCGTTAAATAGGTTTGCGATTGTTTTTGGGCAATTTATCGTTTGGTTATTGTATGTTAGTGATATATTTTTACCGATATTTTTCAGGGGCCTTTTTGTTTTTTTTTTTAATTATGTTCCACATTGTTTTTGTTTTGTCGCATGGTCTAAACCAGAGCCGGACGCGAGAGGTCGCCGTCAAGGAGGATAGCCTAGCGGGCGCATACATTTTTAAACTACAACTTGTCTATACCTACCCGCCTACAACGAACAAATTCCTCTTATGGAGGCCCAAAGTTCCAGCAGTGGACTGTGATGGGCCGTTGATGATGATGATGATGATGATGATGATGATGATGATGATGATGATGATGATGAATGATGACTCCTCCCGCGGGTGTGGTATACCCGACTAAGGTACTACGCATTTGACAGAGACCGGACAGCAGCGCTCCCTGGTAAACCTGTTCCTTAACCCAACAATTTTTATAGGAAACTCCTAGTTAGAAAGAGTCCATGATTATGCGAATAAAATGTAAGTATTCAGTTAAATAATACAAAGATTGTTAACATGCATCATGCGTTAGATGTTACCTAACATTTTATACTACTCCAGCGTCACAGAAAACCGACGTGAAACAACGCTTGCGTTGAGTTTCGTCGTGTTAGTGAGGTCCTTCAGGTTCATCCATAAATTACGTCACCCGAATTTCATGATTTTTTGCCCCTCCCCCCGTCCTTGTCACAGCTAGTCACATTTGTGAGACCCCCCATCCCCCTAGTGTGACGTCACATTTCGCAGAATAACGTATATAAAAATATTGAATGAAAACAGCGGTTCCGAAATCAGTTTTATTTCTATTTAAAAACATATTAATACCAAATCAAACAAAATAAAAACATTAATACAATTATATTTCGTGTTTTATAATAGTTTTTGAAATGTGACATCACAAAGCTTAGGATCCCCCCCTCCCCCTTGTCACACAATGTCACACTTCGTCGACCGCTCCATACCCCTTACCGTGTGACGTAATTTATGGACGGCCCCTTACCGGAATTTACCCAAATCCCTGAATTCTTCTCAACAATTCTCAAATTCCTAATCCCCAAATCGAGATGGTCAAGATTATTCCCACAACCAATGAAATGGCGAACCGCAGTCGAGCTCACTTCAAGAGTTCAGTTTGACAACTCCAAGAATAGCCTGGTAGTTAAATATCACACAATTTTTATATGCGTGCATATATTTACATGCGTGCACGCGCATATATATTTACGTGCGTGTATGTGCATATATTTACTTGCGTGCACGCGCATATATATTTACGTGTGTGTATGTGCATGTATTTACTTGCGTGCACGCGCATATATATTTACGTGCGTGTATGTGCATATATTTACTTGCGTGCACGCGCATATATATTTACGTGCGTGTATGTGCATATATTTACATGCGTGCACGCGCATATATATTTACGTGCGTGTATGTGCATATATTTACATGCGTGCATATTTCCTTTTACTATCCTTATTTGTGTACTAATACAATAATATATTAATAGGAATTCGTAATCTTATACTAATATTATAAAGAGGAAAGATTCGTACCTATTTTTGTATGTTTGTATTGAATAGGCTCAAAAAGTACTGGGCCGATTTAAAAAAATCTACTCAACAGATTTTAGGGTCCGTCCATAAATTACGTCACACGTTAAGGGGTAAGGAGGGGGTCGACGATGTGTGACATTGTGTGACAAGGGGAGGGGGGGTTCCTAAACTTTGTGTGTGATGTCACATTTCAAAAACTGTTACGAAACAAGAAATATAATTGTATTTAACGTTTTTATTTTGTTTGATTTGGTATTAACTCGTTGAGTACCGTCAATATAGAACCATTTATAGAACAATAGGTTGCGGTCACCGGTGACCGCTTACTGTTTGACAGTTTAATATGTTTTTAAATAGAAATAAAACTGATTTCGGAACTGCTATTTTCATTCAATAATTTTTATACACATGTAATTCTGCAAAATGTGACGTTACACTAGGGGAGGGGGGGGAGTCTCACAAATGTGGCTAGCTGTGGCAAGGACGGGGGGAGGAGCAAAAAATCATGAAATAGGGTAGATGCCTAATTTTTATTTCAATGTCCGTCTGGTAGATTATTTTAAATCATTACACACGTATTTTTTATTTTCTTACGGAAACTAATACTTTCGACGATATATGTTGATTTGAAATGTCGCGTGACGTCACTTCTATGTACATTTTATACGTAGAAATGACGTTTTAGCCCCCACTCCTAAACTTTGATTCGTTTTATCTAATTAATATCATTTTAATATACGACAAAATGAAAAAATACGTGTCTAATATTTTTCATTGCCTAACTTACGGACTAATTAGATTTTTAATTTTCTTACCCTATCATCATCTCAATTCGTGTGACGTGATTTATGGATGACCCCTTAGTACCATTTTCACCGATAGATAGTGTACTTCCTAAGGAAGATTTAGGTGTATAATTCATCACCATTCTGACTACGGAAGTTAGTATTAAATCTCAAAATAACACGCACGCGACTTGGCGCCCTGCTTCTCACATAGAAAGAGGTGACATCTGGCGGTTCACATGTCATCTCTATTCTGAGACAGGTGCCACGTGATGCTTCTGCGAAAAGGTAATATTGCAGAAGGAGATTGCCGATTTGTTGAAAAGGAGCCGACGTAAATGCACCCATAACCGACAAGCATGCAAATGAATGTAGAATATGTAGCGAAGGAGGTATTTCTTTTTATGGCATAAGCCAGTAAACGAGCAGACGGATCACCTGATGGTAAGCAATCGGCGTCGCCCATGGACACCTGGAACACCAGGCGTTACAACTACATTACCGGCCTTTTGGGGATTAGGAGTTTGAGGATCGTTGGGGATTCAGGAATTGGGGAGATTGGGCTATTCGCATCGCACGTGCCACCCGACGCGAAATACCTCTTCGAGAGTTACATGGCGTGATGTTTTGATAATGTACTATGAGATGAATACGTATGCACTTTCGAAGTTTGCTTTTTGCAATGGTTCACCAGTTATTTTATGTTTTAAACATTTTATTTCTTTGTAAAACTATTGTATTACCAAGACAGAACCATTTTACTTAGGGACGAAAACGAAATAGATTTCACGGTGTAGACATTTAAAATACATAATAACGGCTAATATCTAATTAATTTTTATTATAAAACTAATTTTATAATTTTTGTTCGAATATTACGAATTTAATTACACTGCAACGATTTTCTACACATACCCTCGTTAGTAAAAAATACAATCAACCTTTTCTACTTATTAGTCCATTATTCAACTTAAAACCATACTAAATATAAACCGAGTGTTATGTAAATTACAAAAAAAAACAATGTTTAAAAAATCACCAAAAAATTTGTAGCAATTCCTAAAAAAAAAAAATAACTTACCATCGTTAATGCACACGTCACTAAAAACAGAACAATAGTAAGATTCATATTCGAGTCCCAAAAAATAAGAAAAATAATAAAAAATGCAAAAGAAATAAAAAACAAACCGATTTTCTTAAAAAATAAGTCAAAATTTTTGTTATTGTACGTCGAACGTTCGGTTCAACGGTCGGCGAAGAATTAACGTAAAGCGCATAGACTATCTATTAATTTATTAAAAAATTCCACGTTTCACGGATTATAGAAGATAAGGAGTACCATCTTATGGGCCAAATTAATACCGATCTCAATAAAGATTTTTAGATTAAGGTTAGTTTTATACAATTTTTGTCAAAAACTTTCATTGATACATATTCTGAGATCGATAATTAATTTCTTATAGGAATTTCTATGAGATATTTATATTTTTTTAAATAATTAAAAAAATAGTAGAATAAACGCCAAAGTAATTTAAACATTTGTGTTTTTGACTACACAGTTATTTTTTTTATTTAAGGAGAGAAAATCATCGAATGACTGCTCCCGCCTGGGTGAGGCGGGAGGGAGTGTCAGACTCTTACTGACTAAAAACCACCCCGTTCCTTCACCTGCACGTCGAGCCGGAGCCCCGGTTACCCGTTAGGTTTGACTACACAGTTAGAGTAATGGCTGAGTCAATGGTTACACTAGGGAAAAATTCTTGTAGTGATCTACAATATTTAATTTTCTGTAAATTTTTGATGTATTTATATCATTTATTTTAACTTAAGAAAGAATAAACTATGTGGCCGAGTGGTCGCCAGTGCGACTGCCGGGCAAGGCATCTCGGGTTCAATTCCCGAGTCAGGCAAAGTATTACTGAGTTTTTTTTAATCTCAGTAGTAGCACGTAGCTTGGAATTGTGTCCGGTATATGGCAATAGGCTCACCCCTATTAAATGGGACTCATAACATAAATAATTAAAAGTGTGTGTTACATTGTACAGTGGCATTAAGTGACATAACGTGCACCTCTGCCTATCTTCGGGGATAAAAGGCGTGATGTTATTTATTTTTTTATTTTTTTTATTTTTACCTTTACACGAAATGTACAACAAATACACAGCACACTATATAACACTCCGCTCAGTCATACTCCATGTCACTAAACATTTTTTCCCGCCAAACTTGTAGAAATACCGGCTTCTTCTAACTTAATCAATCGGCATTGACCCACTTTGAGACGGAACCACAGCAATATCTAACTATAATGTACACACAGTTCTTTATTAAACAATTTGATTGTAAAAAACGCGGCAAGTAAACGATTGTTTACTTGTGAACGCTTTAGTTCAATTCGTGTGAATTTATAGTACGTTTAATGTCATTTTTTATACTATTTATTGTCCAGTATATTATGAGCTCGCGTTCTATGATCTTTTCGCACAATCAACGGTCAATTTATACTGGATTTTTATAATTTTATATGTAGCTCTACGAAACCAGTGTATCATGGTCTGGCTTCATATAATGTCTCTGAACATTTCACAGTCAGTTTATACTGGTTAATAATTATAGCTTGATACATCACCGTGTGTAAATATTTTAAGTGTGGGAGAACCATGCTTCGGCACGAATGGGCCGGCTCGACCGGAGTGATACCACGGCCGAGCAGGAAACCGACGTGAAGCAACGCTTGCGATGTGTTTCGTCGCGTGAGCGAGGTTACCGGAGGCCCAATTATCCCAACCCTCAATCTCCCCAAAGTCAAAGTCAAAGCATTTATTTCAATTTAACCATATTTTGGTACTTCTGAAACGACAACAAATACAAAATAAATAATAGTCTGTCAGTCTGTTCGCCAGTGAAGCTAGGCGCTCATTCCCAAATGTAGATTCGAATGGAGAAGAACGACCAAGAATCACCATTCGTTACTCTTTTAAAAAAAGTATGTTCTACAATGTCTCTGATACATATTTCAATCTTCATAACAACCAATCCCTGAACCCCCAACAATCCTCAAATTCCTAATCCCTGAAAGGCCGGTAACACACATATAACACTGGTTCTTGTCTGGTGTTCCAGGGTCCATGGGCGGCGCTGTTCTTACCATCAGGTGATCCGTCAGCTCGTTTACCGGCTTATGCAAAAAAAAAATTGGTCTTTCTTCCAAATAGGTCCCGATTTTATACAAATACTAGCTTTTACCCGCGGCTTCGCTCGCGTCACAAAAGGATAAAAAGTAGCCGCCTATGTGACATATACCAATACACACAGCGCCATCTATACCAATACTTTTGTTTTCCCTCGAAAATATCCTTTTTTCCGGGATAAAAAGGACCCTATTATTTAATCCAGACTTCTAACTTTACGTCTGCAAAAATTCAAAGCAATCGGTTTAGTAGTTACGGCGTGGAAACGGAACAAACAAACAAACAAACTCACTTTCCAATTTATAATATTAGTAATAAGTAATATGTATATTATAATATTAGTAGTACAGGTAGCAAATAGTATATTTGTGTTAATAGCTAATAAATATGCAGTTTTCATAGGCGTAAGAATTATTCAATTGTTTTATCTAGAATAAGCCGGTAAACGAGCAGACGGATCACCTGATGGTAAGCAAACAGCACCCGCAACACTAATGGAGTTACAAGTGCGTTACTGGCCTTTGGCGGGATATGGGCTCTTGGTGTATATTAATTATCAAAGTCAAAGTCAAAATCATTTATTTCAATTAGACCAGGAAGGCACTTTTAAAAGTCAGCAATAAATTTAAAGTGAAGCTATTTGCTCGTTCCAAGGTGTAGATTCCTATGGAGAAGAACGAGCAAGAAACTCCATAGGTTACTCTTTTTCAATCAGGTTTACAATACAATTTTTAGCTACACAGTTTTGTTAGTTTAATAGGGTAGATGCCTAATTTTTATTTTAACGTCCGTCTGGTAGATAATTTTAAATCATTAGACACGTATTTTTATTTTCTTATAGAAACGAATACTTTCGACGATATATTGGTTTGAAATGTCGCGTGACGTCACTTCTATATACATTTTATACGTAGAAATGACGTTTTAGCCCCCACTCCTAAACTTTGATTCGTTATATTTAAGTATTGTTTTATTATACGACAAAATAAAAAAATATGTGTCTAAAATTTTTTCATTAGCCTAACTTACGGACTAATTATATTTTTAATTTTCATACCCTGTCATAATCCCAATTGTGAGTGAGAACAATGTAACACCAAAATCCAGTCAAAAAGAAAATAACTTTAAAGACAATAACTAATACAGTCTAGAGCTGACCAGTCTCAGTTGACGGCGACCGTCGAACATGACACGTACACCAGCACCGTCGAAGGTTCGTAGACTATTCGATTACCCGAGCGATTACCCGAGCGTACGGCGCGTCGCGTTCCGCGCGCGCCTCAAAGAGCCATCAGACCACCACAGATGGGGCCCAATAGGGCCGATGCCGATTCGGAGTCGCGGAGAACCTAACGGGTAACCGGGGCTCCGGCTCGACGTGCAGGAGAAGGAACGGGGTGGTCAGTAAGAGTCTGACACTCCCTCCCGCCTCAACCAGGCGGGAGCAGTCATTCGATGATTTCCCCCCTTAAAAAAAAAAGACTATTCGATTGAATACAAACGAATAATGACCAAGTCTTTTTCCTCTTTATATTGTGGGTATAGATAAACTAGCGTAGTTACTACCTCTATAATATCTGTGTTTGCGTAACCAAATTGGTTGGCAAAGTACCTTTAGGGCCCTCGCATACAGGCGACTTTTTGTAGTGATGCATTAGCGCGTTTATCAAATGCGCGACAGCATCGCTTCTAAAGCGTGTTAGTCGCATTTGCAACGCGCTGCAATATGCTAACGTGCTACTTTTTGACCCGGAAAAATTTGATATTCCCGAGGGAAATCAAAAGTATTGGTATAGATAGCGCTTGTTATCCTTTTGTGACGCGAGCGAAGCCGTGGGCAAAAGCTAGTACAAAATAGATAATAGTCTGTCAGTCAGTCCGTCAGTGAAGCTAGGTGAAACTACATAGGTGCTCATTCCAAAATGTAGAATCGAATGGAGAAGAACGAGAAAGAAACTCCATTCGTTACTCTTTTTAAAAAAGTATGTTCTACAATTTCTTTGATACATATTCCATCATCCAATATTGGCTGTTTCTGTTGCCTACGCTTCAGCTGCTTACGTAAAAGCAGCACCAAAGACAACGTGACTAATGTTGCCTCAACGGACTCCATCTTACAACTGTACTAATCCAAGGTATTTTTGTATCGTAACTGCATCGCGACTGAATCGCGTTTGCATTGTAACTGAATCTGGTCCCGTGGGCGAGGGCACAGGCGACCGTTTGGTTTCGGTATCGATGCTACGCGCGATAGCATTGCTACAAAAAATCGCCTGTGGGCGAGGGCTCTTAGGCTATTGTCCAAGAAGCGTCATTTGACGAATGTATGCAACCTACAATTGACGATAGGCGGCCTCATCTGACTAGGTAATATTACGAATCGCAAAGGTTCATGAGTTCTTTGTGTATAATTATATTTGCTACTTAATCACGTCAAAACTACTGAAGGGATCTGAATGAAATTTGGACCAGGGGTAGATTATAGTCCGGAATAACACGTAGGCTATTTTTATCAGAAGAGCAACATTAAACAAGATTTTTTTTTATGGCATAAGCCGGTAAACGAGCATACGGATCACCTGATGGTAAGCAATCGGCGTCGCCCATGGACACCGGGAACAGAGGCGTTACAAGTGCGTTACCGGCCATTTGGGGATTAGGAGTTTGAGGATCGTTGAGGATTCAGGAATTGGGGAGATTGGGGAAGGGGAGGGTAATTGGGCCTCCGGTAAGCTCACTCACACGACGAAACACAACGCAAGCGTTGGGTCACGTCGGTTTTCTGCTCGGCCGTGGTATCACTCCGGTCGAGCCGGCCCATTTGTGCCGAAGCATGGCTCATAAAAAAAAAATATTCAGTGACTTCCCCCGCCATTTTTTCTTTTAGGTGGAAATATCATCCAATGATTTCTCTCGCCTGGGTGAGGCGAGAGGGAGTGTCAGACTCTCACTGACTAAAAACCACCCCGTTCCTACTTCTGCACTACGAGCCGGAGCCCCGGCAACCCAACAATAGGGTAGATGACAAACCCGGTTAAGTCCTCCGCGGCTTCGTATCGGCATTAGCTCTACTGGGCCATAGACGGGTATATGACACCCGCGGGAAGAGTAGCGGTGACAAATGTATTCTACCCTGCTGTCGCAGCACAGAGTCTATTGTCGGTACAAATTATCGCAAGTCGAAATATTCCACAATCATTGATCGAACTGAGAATCGCACAGGAAAATTCCTTTAAAGATGAATAGCCTCCTCCTTATTGAGAAGTCGGTTAAGGTCATTGTAAGTCAAGATCAACGATTTAAAATTGGGATGATGACAGGGTATGAAAATTAAAAATGTAATTAGTCCGTCAGTTAGGTAATGAAAAAATATTAGACACGTATTTTTTATTTTGTCGTATAAGAAAACAATACTTACTTAGATAAAACGAATCAAAGTTTAGGAGTGGAAGGTAGGTAGCTACGTGATTTTAGAGTATAAATCGTACTCAAACGTAACGAATGCGATATTTCAAATCAATATATCTTCGAAATTAACTATTCGTTTCCGTAAGAAAATAAAAAAACGTATCTAATGTTTTTAAATAATATCTACAATGAATATTTGTCATCTACCCTATTAACTCGTCGAGTACCGGTTTTGTAGACACAATTATAGAACAATAGGTTGCGGTCACCGGTGACCGCTTGGTATTTGACAGTTTAACTTGGTTTATGAATCAAAAAGATATTTTTTTTACATACATCTATATAGTCACACCGTCTAGTCCTACAGGGAGGTTACCTACATTATGCAATGTATCCCCCACTTTTCACTAGTAGTGTTATGAGTCCTATGTAATAGGGGGTAAGTCTATCCGGAGCTGTGGACAATCTAACCCCATTGCCGGAGCCCCCGCTCAGAACAAAAGTAGGAACGGGGTTTGGTCAGTAACAGTCCGACACTCTTTCGCCTCACGCAGGGTGGGATTAGTCCCGAGCTTACGGCGCGTCGCGTCTCGCGCGCCCCTCAAAGAGCCATCAAACCACTACAGATGGGCCCAGTAGAGCTAATGCCGATACGAAGCCGCGGAGGACTTAACCGGGTTTGTCATCTACCCTATTGTTGGGTTGCCGGGGCTCCGGCTCGTAGTGCAGAAGTAGGAACGGGGTGGTTTTTAGTCAGTAAGAGTCTGACACTCCCTCTCGCCTCACCCAGGCGAGAGAAATCATTGGATGATATTTCCACCTAAAAGAAAAAATGGCGGGGGAAGTCACTGAATAATTTTTTTTATGGGACAAGCCCGCCACAACCTCTCAAAATCGTTGCAACTCCTGTAAGCCAGGATCTACAGTAGATATAACCATGAAAACACCGGAACACTGAAGTCCGGCGCGTCCCAGGACATGAATAACTGTCTTGGTTCCCGCAACGAAGTGAATCAGAAGATATTATAAGAGGAGAAGAAAAAAAACGACAGCTTCCACTTCCCTCAGTGAATTACTGCAGGAGACAGAATGAATTAAGCCTAAAGGCACAAAAAGAGACTGTACAACTGGGTGAAGTTATTGCATGATAGCCAGAAAGGGGTTGAGCTGTACATATGCAAATTAAAATTTCGAAAAAATAACTATCGAATCGTACATACCCGCTCAGAACCGCCGAAGTTTGAATAAATATTTATATATTCGCCGCCGAATAAATATTTAAGTTTGCCTTTTTATAAATACGAAGCGTTTAAGATTGTACAGATCTGTAGTTGATAGTTTATCGCTGATATTATTTATTTTATATCTGACATATTTAGGACATCATATTATTATTGTGAAGAATTGTTGTTATCGGTCATTGCATGAGATTTTAAAAAACATTACATCAGTGGCTGTTTTCAAGGTGAACTTTGATTACATATCTTATGTCTCTAAACGACCATTTGTATAGATAAACTTTTTTTTAAACTGTCAAACACCAAGCGGTCACCGGTGACCGCAACCTATTGTTCTATAATTGTGTCTACAAAACCGGTACTCGACGAGTTAAAGGGGGAAAAGGATCGAATGTCTTCTTCCACCTGGGTAAGACGCACGCCTCTCATGCATGAGGTTACGTGTTCAAAACCTACCAACGCCATTTTCGTGGGAGAGCCATGCTTCGGCACGAATGGGCCGGCTCGACGGGAGTGAAACCACAGCCTCACAGAAAACCGACGTGAAACAACGCTTGCGTTGTGTTTCTATCTCTCCACTTCCTGAATCCTCAACGATCCTCAAACTCCTAATCCCCAAAAGGTCGGTAACGCACTTGTAACGCAGGTATCCATGGGCGACGCCGATTGCTTACCATCAGGTGATCCGTCTGCTCGTTTACCGGCTTATGCTAAAAAAAGTACCAATATGACTTTTTCCGAGTTATATGTAGGTACTTTCTAAGATTATTTAGACACCACTGACAAAAGGTGAAGGAAAACATCGTGAGGAAACCTAGGATTGTAATTCTAATCATAAGTTTGAAATCGCCAACCCGCATTGAGCAAGCGTGGTGATTAATGCTCAAACCTTCTCCGTGTGAGAAGAGGCCTTTGGTCTGCAGTGGACACTTATAGGCTGTTGATGTGAAACGGTTTTATTTAGCTTTAGCTTTTTTTAACGGGGAAAATCATCGAAAGACCCCGGGTGAGGCGGGAGGGAGTGTCAGACTCTTACTGACTAAAAACCACCCCGTTCCTACTCCTGCCCTACGAGCCGGAGCTCCGGCCACCCGTTAAGTCCTCCGCGGCTATATAGATATACTAGCTATACCGGCTTATAAACTTCGTAACGCCTAAATATATTTTTACCCGACTTTTTTCTCACCATTTAGATCTTCCCTGAACTTCCACGATCATTTGGCTTATTTTGGTCTTCAAGACCTTAGATAATACTAATACGGTATTACTTATACAACATAACATAACATAACATCACGCCTTTTATCCCCGAAGGGGTAGGCAGAGGTGCACACAGAAGTAACACCCACTTTTCACAATTTATGTTATGAGTCCCATGTAATAGGGGGTGAGCCTATTGCCATATACCGGGCACATTTCCAGACTCCGTGCTACTACTGAGGATTTTTAAAAACCCAGTAATATTTTGCCCGACCCGGGAATCGAACCCGAGACCCCTTGCCCGGCAGTCGCACTTGCGACCACTCGGCCAACGAGGCAGTCAAGTTACTTATACAACTAATCAAATTCAATACTTTTATCGAAACGTCAAAAACGATATTGTTCTATGAATTTTGTACGAAAAACTAACTTATGACGTCATCATATTTTCAAGTCAAATATCGCACTTATTTCTGAAAAAAATGCTCGAATAAATCGAAAATTAAGTGTATCGTCAAATATATGAATGAAATTGTAATTATTTTTGAATATTCAATAGGATCCCTAATTTTTATTTTTATTGTCCGTCTGGTATACTATTTTAAATTATGAGACACGTATTTTTATTTTCTTACAGAAACGAATACTTTACATTATATACTGATTTGAAATGTCGCATGACACATAACATCACGCCTTTTATCCCCGAAGGGGTAGGCAGAGGTGCACATAGAAGTAACACCCACTTTTCACAATTTATGTTATGAGTCCCATGTAATAGGGGGTGAGCCTATTGCCATATACCGGGCACATTTCCAGACTCCGTGCTACTACTGAGATTTTTTTAAAAACCCAGTAATACTTTGCATGTCGCATGATGTCACTTCTATATACATTTTATATGTAGAAATGACTACCTAAACTTTGATTCGTTTTATCTGATATTGTTTTTCTTATACGACAAAATAAAAAAATACGTGTCTAATATTTTTTCATTACCTACCTAACTGACGGACTAATTAGATTTTTAATTTCCATACACCGTCATCATACTAATTGGATTGAAATATCAAAATAATTTATTTTTACTCAATTAGCTAAATCGGTTCAGCCGTTGTCTAGTTTTAGCGAGATTAAGGGACGGACATTAATTTTTATTTATTTATTTATTTATTTATTTAACAACTTTGGAAGACTTACAGCTAACAAGACAAAAATTAAGAAATTGTGTGAGAGTCTGACAGCCAATGACAAGTCTTCACTATAAAAAACAAACTAATACTATAAAAGAATGTGGTCGACACAGTACTCCCTACAAAATTATTATAATAATAAAAACAAACAAAACAAAATAAAAAGAATCAAAGTACTATATTACTAATATATACCTACTATACTATTTATAAAACGATCTCCGGCCACCGTAAGCGCGGGCCTGCGGACGGCGAGCATGGGTGGCTCCCCGTCCGACCAGAAACAGACCCGAGCGTACGGCGCGTCGCGTTCCGCGCGCGCCTCAAAGAGCCATCAGACCACCACAGATGGGGCCCAATAGGGCCGATGCCGATTCGGAGTCGCGGAGAACCTAACGGGTAACCGGGGCTCCGGCTCGACGTGCAGGAGAAGGAACGGGGTGGTTTTTAGTCAGTAAGAGTCTGACACTCCCTCCCGCCTCACCCAGGCGGGGGCAGTCATTCGATGATTTTCCCCCCTTAAAAAAAAAAAAAAAATATACTATTTATAAAGAAGATATAGAATATAAATCTATATGTATCGATTTACTTAAACTTTTATATTCAGGGAGTTTCAGCGGCGGGGCAGGGCGATCTGGCTAGGTTTCATTTTCGGTCCGAATCCTAGGCCCTAATTTTTCCTTTATTTTTATTTTTTCTATTTTGTGTTTTGTTCTATTTAATTATTTTTATTTTTTTCTATTTTTTTCTATATATTTTGTTTTTTTCCTAAAAACATAGTACTAAAAAACATCGAGCCAATGTCGGTCATCCATATAGTTTAAAAGTATATACTGATACGCCTTAACGTCGGAGTCCTATACATCTATATACATTGTGGATATAATCTAGTTCCCACCAGTCCATACAATGACACCGGGCACAATTTGAGACACAAATCATCTACAACTGCCTCGTTGGCCGTGTAGTTGCAAGTGCAACTGCCGGGCAAGGGGTCTCGGGTTCGATTCCCGGGCAAAGTATTACTGGGTTTTAAAAAGATCTCAATAGTAGCACGGAGTTTGTAATTGTGCCCGGTGTATATGGCAATAGGCTCACCCCCTATTACATGGGACTCATAACATAAATAGTGAAAAGTGGGTGTTACATTGTGCAGTGGCATTATGTGCACCTCTGCCCACCCCTTCGGGGATAAAAGGCGTGATGTTATGTTATGTAAAAATTCTACAACATAGGTAAGTTTAATACGTTGCCCAAACTCGTATATCGGACGCGAGGCCCGTTGTTCAGCGAATTGTGCTTGCGATGATGATCGCCCAAATATTTCGTGAACACGATCGGTAATTTCATAGGACCGTGTTCCTCAAGGTGCTAGCAATGAACTTGTAACTCCTCTAGTGTTGAAGGTGTCCATGGGCGCCGATTGCTTGCCATCAGGTGATGGGTCTGCTCGTTTGCCGGCCTATCCCATAAAAAAACACATAACTTCACGCCTTTTATCCCCGAAGGGGTAGGCAGAGGTGCACATTACGGCATTTAATGCCACTGTCTGCAATACAACACCCACTTTTCAATATATCTTTATATTTGATGGGCCGACGTTGACCACTATCTCGCCTGGTGGTAAGCGATGATGCGGTCTACGATGGAGCACGTCGACCCATAAGCAACCTATTCACTCGGACCTTGAAGACACTCAGGAAACACAGACTCTGGCAAAGAATTCCACTCTTTTGCAGTACGCAAACGCACAAGGAAGCTTATGCGATGTGCGAAGATGTTACGAGTCCCATCAAATAGGGGGTGAGCCATATACCGGACACATTTCCAGACTCCGTGCTACTACTGAGAAATTTTCTTAAAAACCCACTAAAACTTGCTCGACCCGACATCCTTGCGCGGCCATCGCACTTGTGATTGTGATCACTCGGCCATCGAGGCAAAAAACTTAAATATTTTATCAACTTACCTCAAATAGTGCAATTTTTTCCAGTACAGACATCTTCTTAGGCATCTCTTTAACGCTTATTGAAGTTTTGATGCTCTCTCGTCTTCCGAAATCTACAGAATTGATCCTACTAAGAATGCTCTTGACTTTTCCCTGAACAGCATCACCTAGGTCCAGTTCTGCCAAAGATTTAGCTCTTTTCATATCTTCCGTAGAATTTTTGAATTCACCCACTCCATATACACTTCTCGTCATCCTATTTTCAACCCTTGCTACGTCAAAATGAAATACGTTTTCGTTTGAACGTCCTTTTATGTCTGCTGTTTCAATATGAGCTGTGTTTGGTGGTGTTGATGGTTTGTTATTCTCTGTCACAATGCTTGTGTGAGCTTCTATATCTTCTATGCTTGCTGCATTCGATTTTGGACCTAAATCGTTTATAATATAGGCTTTAGTTTCTATTTCATCTTCTTTTGTATCGTCATTATTATCTATATTGTCTATTTCTCTTGAATCTTCGCGGATTACGGGATTATGACTTCTACTGATACTAGATAGAAAGTACAGTTTTCTTTTCACACTTCCAACGACTGAGTCTTTATTAAAATTTGTTTTTTCGTCGACAAGTTCAGGGTCGCTGAGTGATTCAGATACTAATTGATTAAGAATTTGAGCCTTATTTCCTTTATCATTAAGTTGATCATCCCTTGAAGCTCGACGAGGAAAGATATAATTCAAAGGAGCTATATTACTATCTGGTTCAGTATTATCTTCTACATCAATGTCAATATCCAAATCGTCGTCTGCTTCAGCAATTTCAACTTTATTAGCATCATCACCAAGGTCTACTGTTGCTTGAAACATTCTAGCTTGTCCCACATGTTCAAAAGTTACAAAATCGACTTTCTCAGTCAATATTTTTGCTACATCCTCAAGATGTTCATTTCTCACAACTTCTATTTTGTCTACGAGTACTTTATTAGCTTCAACTTGGTCTTCCCAAGCTTTCAAATCAAGTTTACCAGGCTTAGGACTTTCAACCTCAATGTTATCAGTTTCAAAGGTGATAATTGCTGGCAGAGTCGTCACATTTTCTTCTACATAATCAGATGAAGTAAAGCATACAGTATCTAGTTCGTGCACGACATTTTCAGCTTTACACTCATAAGTATACCCTGTCTTAAGGTCGATTTTCCCTTGAAGAATTTTTGGCTGTTCTTCTGTAACATTATTTTCATTAGGTACATATGTGGTTACGTGTTTATTAACATCAATTAATGCAATGAAAGGTTTTGCTGTTTCAGGCATAGTATCAGTAGATTTTGCGTCAACTGTTTCAGGTAAAATAGTTTCTATTTCCACTTGTATTTCTGATTTATATTCAGTGCCTGTTTCAGGAGTTTCATCTTTACTCCCAGCATTATTAGGGTCGTCTTTTCCTTGCACTACATCAGTGGTTCCTCTAATATATGGTTTGAAGACTTTTTTGCCTAGAGCTTCAGTTGTTATTTCAGGTTTTTTAGATTTATTTTTTTTATCCTTATCAACAAGACTTCTGTTTGCCTCTACCTGATTTTTCCACATACTGAGGTCTAGCTTGCCTGGTTTTGGTTTCGGTTTTTCAACATCTTTTTTGTACGAAGTTGGCATTCCATACCTATCCCTACCTTTAAAGCTTTCTTCAAAATCGGATTCAGACGATGAAGTATAGATTTCATCTACTGATACATCTGAATCAGTTATTGCATAATTATAAGTATTATCGTTAATTTTATTATCTTGATCCACAGGAGTTTCATCCTTATTTTCATCGTTGTTAAGGGTCATTATCAGTGGCACCGTATCACTAATACGTCTAGGCCTAAATACTTCATCTGCAGCTTCCTGCCTAATTTCAGTATTTTTAGGTTTATTTTTAATGTCCTTACCAGTATTATTTCTGTTTTCTTCAACTTTATTTCTCCATAAACTAAGGTCTAGTTTTCCTGGTTTTGGTTTAGCTTCTACAAGTGATTCACGAGTTCCTGGTGATGCATTCATGAGCTTTAAGGCTTCGAGGTCCAATAGAGTTAGGACTGGGCATCCAGAGTCTGTTTCTGGTACTAAATCATAAGACTGAGTGTCTATTTCATCTGGTGGTAGATTTTCATCGTCTACATGTTGATATTCATCTTTAATTTCAATGTTACTGACAGAAGTAACCTCAATTACTTCTGGTATAGTTTGAGCAGTTTCAAATTGAATTTCAACCTTTTCATTAAGTAGTTCGGATGATTTTTCATCACCTTCATTACTTTTTTGATCAATATTTCTCGGTAATTCTTGGCTTATCGAGACTTGACTTGCGTACGCTTTGATGTCTATAGAAGGTAACGTCTGAACTATTTCTTGTATTTGTTCTTCTTTGAAAACAGCTATTTTATCAACTGTGCTTTTGTTAATTTCAACTTGACTAGTCCAGTTGTTTAGATTTAGCTTACCTGGCCTCGTTCTACCTATGTCTGCTACGTAATCTCTTCTTGGTGGGAATATAGTTGGCATTTCTGTATCTTTTCTAGGTTCTGGCGTTTTAGGTATTTCAATTATACTGTCATTAGGATCCAAGTTAACAATTTCAGGCAAAGGACTCACAGGTTCTGTGTATTCTATATCATCTAAGTTTGTCGCGTCTTCTTCTATATTTCCTGGAGTTTCTTCTTCAGCAAATTTATTATCTTTTAAAAGGTTTTCATTGTATTCAGATTTTAAATACTCTTTTACTATAATCGGTTCATTGGTATAAGTAACAGTTTCGTAAGCCACGCTGATTTCAACTTTATCTTCTTTATGATTAGGTTCTGATTGTGGTTCTTCTTTTGGCTCGTCAACAACTGTATTTGTTCCTTCTTCTTCCTGCTCTTCAGTATGGTATGTAGGCTTGGTCGGTGGAACATACTTGCATTTTAGTTTACGAAGTGGCAGCTGCTCTATTGGATCTTTCTCGAGGCGCTGAAATATGAAATTTAGTTGTGGTTAAAATTATGTTATAGGTATACGTATTTTATTTTCGTTGTAGAAACTAAAGCCCCTGGTGTTCCGGGTGGGGACGTCCATTGTTTACCATCAGGTGATCCGTCAGCTCGACCGGCTTATCCCAAACCACCGAATTTACAGCTGGTTTACTTCTAACAATAGACCTAATTGAGCGATGGCAAATGGGCTCCTCACGAAACGAATACCTGTAATTACAGCTTTTTTATGGCATAAGCCGTTAAACGAGCTGACGGATCACCTGATGGTAACCAATCGGCGTCACCCGGAGCACCAGAGGCGTTACAAGTGCGTTACCAGCCTTTTGAGGACTACCCTTTAGTTTCTAAAACGAAATATTAATACCTCATTGGTATTTCTCAAATTAAAATTGTGACTTTTCAATTTACTCGATTTATTTTTGGAAGTTGTATTCATATGACATTATTAAACTTCGGCCGTAATATCAGTATTTAGATTGACAACAATTAAACACGTACCGAATTGGTGAAATTTATTTATTTATTTATTTATTTTATACTTTATTGCACACATAGAGAAAAATTGTAAGCATTTCAATAGTAATTTGAGTACAATGGGCGGTCTTATCACACGCGGCGATTTCTTCCAGACAACCTTTCGATGGAATTTTTGAAAAGAATCTGGGAATGGGTGGTAGATGCACAATAAAAGAAAACCAAAATAGAAGAAAAACAATAAAAAACAAATTAAACAATCAATGAAACTTACAGACTACATATAATACATAAAAGATAAAAATGGCAATACTATGTAATAAATATATACTTAAATGTAAAATGACAACTATACCTATATATAGTTACGTGTATGAGTATGTGTGTGTGTGTGTGGTGTGTGTGTGAGGGTGTGTGTGTGTGTGTGATGTGATGTGTTTATCCATAATGAAAGGACAAAAGCATATCTACAGTGACAGGTAGTGTTCCTTCACACGTCCCTTAAACTGACCCAGAGTTTGAGCACGTCGCACTTCCACCGGCAGCGCATTCCACAACCGAGCCGCTTGTACTGTGAAAGACTTGTCATAAAAGCAAGTGGAGTGCTTACAAATGCTGAGCTTAAGATTTTCCGATGATCTCAGGAACTTCGAATGTGTGACACCCAGGAACTGGAAACGTTCCTTTAAATAGAAAGGGGCAGCAGGATTAAAAAGTACATTAAATAGTAACGAAAGGATATGAGCGTTCCGGCGAAGGCGGATAGGCAGCCATCTGAGCTTACTACGAAATTCAGAAACATGATCATACTTGCGCAACCCAAATATAAATCTGATAGAAAGGTTTTGAAGGCGCTCAAGCTTGTCCAATTGTTCTTGGTTGAGATCTAGATAGCTGACATCAGCATAGTCGAGTATTGGTAGAAGAAGAGACTGTGCAAGTGCAATTTTGGTTTTTGTGGGTAAGAAATTACGAAGACGCCTTAAGGAGCCCGCTGAAGCAAACAATTTCCGACTGACCACCTGCAATTGCTTATTCCAGGAGAGGTTACTGTCAATGTAAATCCCCAAGTTCTTAACATCGCGGGAGAAAGGAATTTTTGTATTTAGAAAAGAAACTTGGGGAAGACTTGTCCAATTCATTTTGGAGACGGTACGCGCACTACCGATGATAGTCACCTGCGTTTTTGATGGATTTACTAGTAACCCAAATTTGGAACTCCAGTCACCTATTCGTGCCATATCGTCGTTAATTAATCTAATGGCGCCTGGTAAATCTTCAAGAGAGGCCTGAGTGTAGATCTGAAGATCATCTGCGTAAAGGTGGTAGGAAGAAGATAGACCTTGAGAAATAGAATTAATGAATAATGTGAAGAGGAGAGGAGATAAAACGCCACCCTGAGGTACACCGGCAGCAGTGGAACACCATGAAGACCTAGAATCCTCAAGGTGAATACGCTGACGGCGGCCGAACAGGTAACTGTGAAACCAGTCAATTACCGACGGGGACATGCCATAGGAGCTGAGCACGCCAAGCAGTAAGTCAAAGTCAACGGTGTTAAAGGCGTTACTGAAATCTAGCAGTACAAGAACCGTTAAGTTTCCTGACTCCATGCCTGACCGGATATCGTCTGTGATATTAACAAGAGCCGTTGTAGTACTGTGCCCTGGCCGAAACCCAGATTGGAAGGGACTTAGGAGGCTATGCTGGGATAGGAACCTGCTGATTTGTTGGTGGACCAGCTTCTCTAGGATTTTGGATAAAAAAGGGAGGATGGATATGGGACGAAAATCGGTAAAGGAAGTGGGATTGGATTTTTTGGGTAGCGGGATTATGTGAGCTTCTTTCCAACTTTGGGGGAAAGTTCTGTCGGTGATTGAAGAGTTAAAGACGAAAAGAATTACAGGAATAATTTCATCAAGGATAGGGATAAGCATCTTACGGCTAACGCAGTCACTACCAACGGCATTGGAAGTAGACGACAAGATGCTCCTTCTAACATCCCCCCCGGCAAACTGACTGAAGTCAAAGAGAGATATAACAGGTAACGGCAGGAGAGAAAGAGAATTTAAAGTAGAAGCTTTGGTTGCCCTATCCAGAACAGGCGAAGAAGAGAAATGACAGTTAAGAGAGTTATAGTTAAGATTATCTGGAATTGAGTTTTGAGCAGATTTGCCTATACCCAATGATCTAAGAAACTTCCAGACCTTAGCCGGATCACTGTTTTCAAGTGATTTATGTATGTGTTGGCGTTTTGCATTTCTACACACCTTGTTGCAGTTGTTTCTGATCGCAATATATTTGTTTTTATTAACGTCGTTTGGCCGGACTTTAAACCTGAACCTTGCAGCTGCTTTCCGAGCAATAAGGTCTTTAATTTCATCACTAAGCCAAGGTGCTGGAAGGTGTTTGACTCTAACGGCCCGGACAGGAGCGTGTTTGTCATACAGTTGGATAATGTTGGTGGTCAAAATCTCAACCCGTTCATCCACCGACACAGATTGAAGCAAAGGTGTCCAGTCAATATTGCCAGCATCCTCCCGCAGGCGATCGACATTCATACCCTCAAAATTGCGAAGAAAAAGAGTTTTCGAAGTGTGCTTAGGGGGTCGAATCTTATAAGAAGCATAAATTAAGTCATGGTAAGAGAAATGATCAGCTGAACACTGCCCGTGTTTAGCTATGTGATTGGGAGAAGAAACTAAAATTAAATCAAGTAGAGAGGGAATAGAGTTAGGGAAATGGTGAGTAGCATTAAGATTCAGTAAAGAGAGATTAGCTGATTCAATGACATGAGTAAGAGAGGTAGAACGGGAGTCATTTTTTAAAATGCAGGTGTTAAAGTGTCCCATTAATATGGTGTGGTCGTACATAGGAACAAATGATTCCAAAAGGTGCTCAAAAGAAGAAAAGAAATTTATACGGAGAGAGGGACAGTAAAAATCCCCCAAGAAGAATTTTAGAGTGATGAAGTTCAACTTCCAGGAAAAGAAATTATATGATTTTTCAGTTGATTCCATTTTCGTTGTCGTTTCCGTTCCGTTGAGTTGTTTAATTCGTATGTAAGATAAACAAAATAGATAAATATATAATGTACATATGGTAGGTGCGGCACTTACCTCAAACATAGCAATCTTGGATAGCACAGACTTCTTCTTAGGAAACTCCTCTTCCTTATCTTTCTTAGAAACGATTTCTTTATCTTTAGCTATCTTTTCTTTCAATCTACTAACATTACCTTTCAAAGTAGTAACTGGTGTAATATCACTATTCTTGTCTTTCACAGACAAATTACTATCTTCCGTCTTATTCTTTTTATTTACAGACTGTTCTTTATTGTTTTCTTCGTGTTTTTCTTCTTGTACTGTAGATACCTCTACACTCATTTGTGTGCCTATTTCTCGAGAGGGTTTATTGCCTTTAGGACCATTGTTTTCGTTTATAACACTAATTCTAGTGCTTGCATCTTTACCTATTTTATAATCGCGATCTATATTTTGCCCATCAACGCTCATTTGAGTTCCAACCGCTCTGGCTGCTTTGAAATCATTTTCTACACTCAAATCTACACTTCTACTTAGAGTGAACGTTGTCCTTTCTTCATTAGTAACTTGTTCCTCTGTTTTAAACTCAGTTACCTTTCTTATTGATTTCGTCTTTGCTGCTTCTTTGACTGCATGTTTTACGTTATTTTCTATTTCCGTGTCTCTTGTAGAATCACCATTGTTACCATTTTCAGCATTCTTTTCATTTGTTTCAGGTACAGGAGCATTGAAGTTTCGTTTAGTGTCTTTTAGTTCGTTTTTGGTAACTTTTTCACTTACACTGCGTGCATAAGCTTTATTTGTGACTACGTCAGCTGGTTTCCATTCAATAGTTCTTGACATTTCAACATTCTGTACCTTACCCTTGGAATAACTTCGAGTGATTTTAGTAAACACTGGTATACCGACCTTAATACCTTCTTTCTCTATTTGTTCAACTTTCATTGTCTCTTTCGTAACTACTGGTTTATTTTCAACTTTATTATCAGTAGAGTTAAGGTCTTCTTTAGGTGGAATGATTTCTCGATGAATACTCTGTTTGAAATTACCCATTTCTCGACTGATACCTCGAGTGAATCTTTCAGTTTTAACAGGAATACCTGTAGCTGCTTTCTTTGGTGTATCGGCATTTATAACTTCTATATTTCCAGTGCTCTCTCGACTAATATTACGGATGATTTTTTCCTGTACAACTGGCGTGCCCACTTCGAAAGTTTCAACAGTTTTTGTAGTTATCGTCCTTGTACCATCATTGTTTTGTTCTTCGGTAGTCACTGTCTCAGTATTAATAATACTTTTCTTATCGTCATTAATCTCTCTTGATATGTTCCGAACTATTCTCTCTGTTTTCATTAGAACAGCATTTAAATCGTCAATATTATCACCAACTTTATCTACAATGACTGGATCTTCAACTTCGTTTCTTAATTTCTTTTGCTTTCTTCTTAACTCTTCTCTAAGTTTAGCTTGACGATGTTGTTCTATGAGTTCAGATTTGCTACGACCAGACCTTGTCTTCGCTACTTTTCTATCAGTTTTACTAGCTTTGCCATCTTTTTCAATACTTTGTGCATTATCTCTGTCGAAAACGTCATCTTCTTCCTTAACATCAACTTCTTCTATTGAATCAATTTGCTGTTCATCTCTACTTAAGTCAGAGTTACCTCTAGAGTATCGTTTAGTCCTTATATTAGAAGCTGTAACTTTGAACCCTCCATCTTTTAACTTAGCTTCAGCAGCATTTACTTCTTTAACTCTTTCCATTAAAGCTCTCATACTTGGACTATCTTCTTTTTTCCTTAAAGCTGGTATTTTTGATACTTTAGAAATACTCGGTTTTTCTTCTTCCACAACTTGTTCTTCTACATTTCCTTCTTCTACAACATGTTCTGCCACTCTTTCTTCGTTTGCTACTTGTTCTACTACTTTCTCTTCTACTGCTGTTTCTTCTTCATCATAAGCGTGTATAAGTTCTTCGAATTTAGTCTCAATTTTCTCAGGGTCATCTATTGAAACTACTGGTAGTTTAACTTCAGCCTCAACTGGTTTATCATCTACTATTTCTTCGTATAGTTTTTCGAATTCGTCGTCTACTTGTGGCTCGAATTTTAATGAGGTGTCCCTTTTGACTTTCTTAGGATCTTTTAGCTTTGGGATTGACGATCTGCGAGGCTGAAAATGTTAAGTGACAATTAGTAATCTGATTAAAATATTATTGTATCTAGGATCTGAGAATGATAAGTTTCCATTATTCAATTTGACTTGAACGGGGAAATAGCAACTGACGGACGGGCAGAAGGACAAATCAATTTTTGACGTTTCAAAAGTGCCTAATTTAGGATTAATTGAAATAAAAACAAAAACAACTATTCACATAAAGCATCGAAAAATTCGTCCGCATCGACGTCAGTGGGGAAAATTTATTTTTCTTTTAAAATTTTTTATCTTAAGTTGTATACATTTAATTTAGTAATAGTTAGTTTTCTATATTTATTATTTTATTTTATTATATAGGTATACAATTAATATTAACTATAACTAAATGAAAATATATACAACTTAAAATATAAATAACTATGAACTAAAATATTTACACCTTAAAAAAAAGTAATAATAAATAAATAGGTACGCTATAATAAGGCATCAAAAAAAAATTCGTTTTAATTTTATTTAAGTTTTTATTTGAACAATAAATACTTTATGACAATTGAAATAAATATTTTGACGTACGTCCCGCGTAATAGTAAGCGGACATCGGCCTAAGTACACCTGCTTCCAATAGTAGTTTAAATAAAACCGTTTAAAAAGATAGGCAGGCCTTTTACCCAGCAGTGGGACAGTTTTTTTTTTAAGTTGTCCCACACTAGCGTTTTCTCCTGTGTCGTGGGTCCGTTTACAAACATACAAGTTCACATACACAATGACATCCAGACCCGAAACAACAATTTGTGGATCACACAAAGTGTTGATCCGTGCGGGAATCGAACCCACGACACGTTGCACGGCAGCCGGTTGGCCAGCCACCGCACCATCTATACAATCTACACAGTGCAATTACAAATCAATAATGATGTTTTAAACTCACTTTGGCTTTCTCCTTCTGCGCCTGTCTCTCTCGCTTCACTCTCTCCACGGCCTGCCTTAGCCGCAGCATCGGGATCTTGGACTTCTTCTCCTCGTGACTCTTTTCTGGAAATTATTGTTATATTATTAGAAATTGCTCGTAAATCAAATTGTGCCAAAATTCTCAGGTAATGTACACACTAGACAAACCAAGTGTGGGCCAACCAAACAAGTCCAGTGTGGGAGATGGTTCTCCCACACTGGATTGCGATACGCAATCACCGCCGCCCATGGACACCTGGAGCACCAGACCCGTTACAAGTGCGTTACCGGTCTTTTGGATGTTAGGAATTTGAGGATTGTTAAGGATTCAAAGATTGGGGAGATTGAGGAAAGGGGGTAGTTGGGCCTCCGGTAACCACACTGACACGACGAAACACAACGCAAGCGTAACCTCACTCACAAAATGAAACATAACACAAGCGTTGTTTCACTATGGTTTTCTGCTCGACCGTGGTTTCACTCTGGTCGAACCAGACCATTCGTGCCGAAGCATGGCTCTCTCATATTTAAAATCCTACCTAAAATCTATGTAGGTCAATTAGCAGCCGGAAGGTTAGTTAGGTACCTACTACTTAAATGAAACTGGAATCAATGAACTCCTACCTTCTCCCTCCATATTATCTGCAGTTAAGTCACTTCTGAAGTCAATGGAATCTGTCAGATCTCCCGAACTCAAGTCCTCAGTATCATCACCAAGTTGACTGTTACCATTCTCCACATCAACCTGAAATATCAGAATACACAATTATTATGTCATGACATACATACATTTATCATGGTTTTCAATTAGAGATGCAACGAACAGTTGTTTGGCCGGATACTGGATATTCGGCCTGGCCACAAGCCGAATATTCGGTATCCGGCCGCCGAATATTCGGCCTACATTTTGAGTTTCGTCTGTGCGTGTCGCGTACCGTCATTTATCGCGTATTATAAAAAGTTAACATTGTTTAAAATAATAAAAAGATTCAATTACAACTGTGTCTTATTTAGATTTCATTAAAAAATCTACCTAGTTTAATATCCGGTATCTGGCCGGATAGTAAAAAACGGCCGGATAAGCCGGATACCGGATAGTAACCGAATATTCGGTGCATCTCTATTTTCAATCATCGGAGGAGTAGACAGAGGTGCACATTCAATGTAAGCAGTTTTCACCAATTATGTTATGAGTCCCATGTAATACGGAGTCAATTGGCCTACTTAACTCTGAAATGCATCATCAGCAGCCTATAAAAGCCCACTGCTGAGCAAAGCCTCTTCACACAGAGAAGGTTTGAGCATTAATCACCACGCTTGCTCAATGCGGGTTGGCGATTTCAAACTTGTAATTAAAAATTATAAGTCCAGGTTTCCTCGCGATGTTTTCCTTCACCGTTTGTTAGTGATATCTAGATAATCTTAGAAAGTACATATAACTCGGAAAAAGTCACATTGGTACGTTTGCCGTTGGTAGGTTTCGAACCCACACCCTGAAATGCATAGTAATGACCCACCTTAGAGAATTTTGTGCGATCATTTTTTAACTGTGATCTAAACAAATTAATTCATGGTCAATTCTTTACGATGGATATCTCATACAGTTTTTTTTTAGGGACAAACCCGCCACATCCTCTCAGAACCGCTACAACTCGTGTAAGCCAGGATCTATAGTAGATACAACCATGGAAACACCGGAACACTGAAGTCCAACGTCTCAGGGACATGAACAAATGTCTTGGTTCGCGCTACGAAGTGAATCAGAAAATATTATAAGAGGAGAAGAAAAACAACGATAGTTTCCACTTCCCTCGCTGAATTACTGCAGGAGATACAGTAAATTAAGCTTGTAACTTGTAACGCCTCTGATGTTCCAGGTGTCTATGGGTGCGCCGATTGCTTACCATCAGGTGATCCGTCTGCTCGTTTACCGGCTTATACCAAAAAAGGCAGGGCAAATCTGTCATCTCTCTTTTAAAACTACGATCTCCATCCCACTGGCCAACTGTGGAGATTATGACCAATCTCTCTTTTAAAAACTACGATCTCTATCCCTCTGGCCAGGTGTGGGGATCATTTCAAATCTCTTTTTTAAAACTACGATCTCCATCCCACTGGCCAAGTGTGGAAGTTGTGATAAATTTCTCTTTTAATACTACGATCTCCATTCCACTGGCCAAGTGAGAAGATTATGAAAATTTCTTCTCTCGCAGGGCCAATGGTACAACAGTGAATTCTCATGAACAGTTGATGTAAACGTAGTATAGATCGTCCTCCAGCTTGTTCGAGTAGAGCCGCAAAGGACTTAACGGGTTACCGGGGTTCCGGCTCGAAGTGCAGGAGTAGGAACGGGGTGGTTTTTAGTCAGTAAGAGGCTGACACTCCCTCTCGCCTCACCCGGACGAGAGAAGTCATTGGACGATTTTCCCTCATCAAAAAAAAATCTTGTTGTAGTGACCATATCCGCCGTGTGGCTGGCACTGGTTGGATGAGAAGAGCTAAAGATCAAGTTCAGTAGCAAATGGATTTATGATCATTTTCATTTAATTCTAAGGATATCTGACACTGCCTTGCTGGTTGCGTCGCAAGAGCAACTAGTTACCGAGTCGAGGATCAACACTCACTCCAAGCAAAATGTTATACAGGTTTTTATGGTATAAGCCGGTAAACGAGCAGACGGATCACCTGATGGTAAGCAATCGACGTCGCCCATGATCACCTGAATGAAACACCCGAAACACAATACAATCGTTGTTTCACGTCGGTTTTCTGCTCGGCCGTGGTATCACTCCGATCGAGCCGGCCCATTCGTGTCGAAGCATCTTCTCGTCTCTCACACTTTGCCTCGACACTTGACCAATGGGATGAAGATCACAGCTTTAAAAAGTTGAGGGTTATCAGAGACCGCTGCTGCCCGGTCTCTGTCAAATGTGTAGTCCCTTAGTCGGGTATACGACACCCGCGACAAGAGCTGTAGCTGTAGCCCAATTGCCATTTAGCGCTTTTCTACACGTATACTACAAAACCAAATTATATGGAATTGATGTAAATTTTGACACTTTTTTTTTGTTTTAAATGTTGCCCCACACTAGGATTTTCTCCTGTGTCGTGGGTGCGTTTACAAACATACAAGTTCACATACACAATGACATCCAGACCCGAAACAACAATTTGTGGATCACACAAAGAGTTGTTCCGTGCGGGAATCGAACCCGCGACACGTTGCACGGCAGCCGTTTGCCCAGCCACCGCACCAACCGTGCAGTCAACTTGTGACAGTGCACTTGTCAGTGTTATCCACATACATTTAGTTTTCTACTCTCTGTAGACCGGCGCTAAAGTGTCGTTTGGCTAAAGGCACAGGGGTGCTGACGAATGTCCTATTCTACTCGTCATACTATATTTGCACTTTGAATACTATTTATCATTATCATTATGTATGTTAGTGATAATCTAGCGATAAGAACTCATATGTCGATAAGTAATGCAATCTGCTAATTCATTTCGATATACCTAGTGCAGCAACTTTAATTTTAGACATTATACACATTATCATGTAGAATCAGCCAAGTTATTTAATACGCAGGTAGGAAAATAAAGATAGATTCAGTACAGAGACAGTAGCTGTTGTCATACTAAATTGTATTATTTTTTGATGGTAACCGATCGGCGTCGCCCATGGACACCTGGAACACCAGAGGCGTTACAAGTGCGTTACCGGCCTTTTAGGGATTAGGAGTTTGAGGATCGTTGGGGATTCAGGGATTGGGGAGATTGGGGAAGAGGTGGGTAATTGGGCCTCCGGTAACCTCACTCACACGACGAAACACAACGCAAGCGTTGCTTCACGTCGGTTTTCTGTGAGGCCGTGATAATACTCCGGTTGAGCCGGCCCATTCGTGCCGAAGCATGGCTCTCCCTCCCACACTTAAATATGCTTATGTATGCTTTGTAACGAAGCCATATCTTTTGTAACCATTGATCGGCTCTAGACAACCAATAGTTACTGTCTCTGTACTAAATCAATCTTCATTTTCTTACCTGCATACCTTGGACGACCGTAGGTGCCTATGAGTCCCAAAAAAGATTGTAGACAGCCGTTGTATGTAGGTCGCTTCCAACCTCGCGATGTGCAGTCATTGGGGGGAGGACTGTGGGGGGCAGTGGACTGTACATGGCTGTACGCATGATGATGTTTGCCTAAGTCTTTCGATGAGCGTCATCATTACGCATTCTGAAGCTATAAGTAAGTAGCTTTTAGGCTCATAAACTGGAGAAAGAAGGAAACTAGGGGTTTTTTGAAGGGGGGCAAATCATAAAATGACTTTTCCCGCCTGGGTAAGGTGAGAAGGAGTGTCAGACTCGTACTGACTAAAAACCACCCCATTCCTACTCTCCTGCCGTTCGAGTCGGAGCCTCGGTAAGTTAAGACCTGTGCGGCTCCGCCACAGCCCTACTGTTCCTCATTTGTGGTGGCCTGATGGCTCTTAAGGCGCGCGCTTATGCTTAGAACTGGTTCTGGTCGGGCGGCAAGTTACCCGTGCTCGACGTTCGCAGGCCCGTGCTTTCGGAGGCCGGAGATCGTTTTGCGATACCCGACGCCCGGTGTGTCTACCGCATCGGTTGGGGCGTGAGTGGGCTCACGTTCCCTCACGAGTCCTGCTACCTCCTTAACTAGCATGACTGCTTCGCAGGAGGGGCATCAGAACCACTGGGCCCCATAGTGGCTCGTCGCCCGACTAAAACCAGGCCGCGTCGCGTTCCGCGCGCGCTTAAAGGAGCTATCAGACCACCACAGACGGGGCTCAATAGGGCTGTTGCCGATACGGAGCCGCGGAGAACCTACCGGGATACCGGAGCTCCGGCTCAAAGTGCAGGAGTAGGAACGGGGTCGTTTTTAGTCAGTAAGAGTCTGACACTCCTTCTCTCCCTGACCCGGGCGGGAGAATCATTGGATGATTTTTCCCCCTAAAAAAAGTAGTGATCTAGCTGTGTACTGCGCAGGCTGACGATCATGGTAACTATGAATTTAACGATTATTTATGAAGATCTACTGCTGACTCGACCGAGCATAGGGTTCAAGGTACCATTACATGGGCGGATAAAATAAACCTAAGATAATAAAGGTGTTTAACAACATGTTTTTCTTTGTTTTCATGGTATAAGCCGGGAAAACAGACGGATCACCTGATGGTAAGCAATCGGCGTCGCCCATGGACACCTGGAACACCAGAGGCGTTACAAGTGCGTTACCGGCCTTTCTGGGATTACGAATTTGAGGATTATTGGAGATTCAAGGATTGGGGAGATTAGGGAAGAGGAGCGAGGAGAGGCTGGTGGATAATTGGACCTCCGGTAACCTCACTCACACGACGAAACACAACGCAAGCATTGTTTCACGTTGGTTTTCTGCTCGGCCGTGGCATCACTCCGGTCGAGCTGAAGCATGGCTCTAACACAGTTATTTATAAGCGAAACATGTTCGCTTGAACTAAATAACATAACATGAAAAGAGAGTGTTACATTCAATACAAGTGTTCTGTCTACCCCTTCGAGAAACAAAAGGTGTGATGCTACATATATCTTACAGATACAACATTACATTGACAGTTTCGACATGACGACATATGTCTCGATATGGCTTGAAACTAGTCGAGTTCCTCGTCAAATAATTACGTGAGTATGTCGAAAACATAATAGTTTATTGACTGTATCGTTGGTGCATTGGTAAGCGCGCGTTGCAAGGGGTTTCGGGTTCGATTCGTAGCTAAGGTAAAGTAGAATTGGATATTTATGATTTTACTAAATTGTCTCAGTAGTAGCACGGAGTCTGGAATTATGTCCGGTATAAGGCAATAGAATAGACAAACGGTGAAGGAAAACATCGTGAGGAAACCTGGGCTAATACTTTCTAAGTTTGAAATCGCCAACCCGCAATGTACAAGCGTGGTGATTAATGCTCAATCCTTCTCTATATGAGAAAAAGCTTTGCTCAGCAGTGGGCCCTTATAGGCTGTTGATGATGCATTTCAGGGTTAAGCCTAGGCTCACCCCCTATTACATGGGACTCATAACATAAATAGAGAAAAGTGGGTGTTACATTGTACAGTGCAGCTCTGCATCTACTTCTTCGGAGATAAATAAGGTCTAACGTCATATTAGATTTAAAACTACCTACAGGAAAAAAGGGATATCAAACAAAAAATAAAAAACAAATGTTTAATATTTATATTCAAGTTTCTGAATCTGAGTTACAACACTTTTGCCGGGTGTAATATTCTTTTTGAATAAATGCTGATATCTTACCGAAATATCTTCAGTAACAGTTACTTTTTGCAATTTCAAATCACCTTTTGTAAAGGTCGATTCATTTTTTGTAACTGTTATAACTGGTGACAGTGTGAATTCGGCACTAGTAACTGTTATCTCGTTATTTTCTTCGGAACTGTTGTTATTGTCGTTATTTTCGTGAACTTCTCGTATTTCATGTACGCCTGGTACTTCGGATTCGACATTCGGCGGATTTTGATATTCTTTTTCGATTTTTATTATTGGAGTCTCCGCCATTTTGGTTTTTGAGCTGCAAATTGCAATTATTATTGTTTATTGATATTTATTTCTGGTTAAAAAATTGCACCTTCATACAGCTAGGCAAAAAAGAGTATAGAATAATTGAGGTCGCTAGTATCGTACCTGGTACACTACGACTGAATCAGTTTTCAAATTATTTTTTTATCGAGTTTATAAAGAGGAGGTACTATGGTCGGATGATTGTTTATTTATTTATTTCTTGTATACTTTATTGCACACATAGAAAATAAAAATTGTTAACATTGCAATAGTCATTTGAGTACAATGGGTGGTCTTATCACACGCGGCGATTTCTTCCAGACAACCTTTGGATGGAATTTTTGAAAAGATTCTGGGAATGGGTGGTAGATGCACAATAAAATAAATTAGAAGAAAAACAATAAAAAACAAATTAAACAAATGCTGATATATGGTTTATTTTTGGGATACGATCAGAAGTAAGCGATTCAGTCCAAGTTAATATTAGTCCAGCTGTCATCGTGTCAAACTTCATACATTTTTGCCAAGTTGTACGTTAGTTTTTTTTTAAAACTCTGCTAGACGAGACCGCCATTTCCTATCAGTCTACTCTGAGAAGAAATATCAAAACAAATTCAGAGGTTTCAGTCTCTTTTAAAGTCCGAAACAACTTCGTTATCAACAGTCCAGGACATTCGACTGTGTTGCACTATGAGCCTCATCTACATAATAAAGATTTGCCATACTCCATTCTTGAGCAGGCTGTCGATCACAGTTTAAAAGTTGGTAGATTATTTTAAATCATTACACACGTATTTTTTATTTTCTCACAGAAACGAATACTTTCGACGATATATTGATTTGAAATGTTGCGTGACGTCACTTCTATGTACATTTTATACGTAGAAATGACTCCGAAACTTTGATTCGTTTTATCTAAGTATTGTTTTATTTACACGACAAAATAAAAACATACGTGTCTAATATTTTTTCATTACCTAACTTACTTTTTAATTTTCATACTCTGTCATCATCCCAATTGGGTAGTTTCCAGGGTAAAATTAAAAATCGAATTAGTCCGTCAGTTAGATAATTGAAATCTGTGATCATAATTATTTACCCAAAATGTAATGAATAAATGATTTTGATTACTAAATAAGAATAAACTGTACTTAATTTTTGGTAAAAAAATATTACGTACCTATCTATATACCTACCTACATATACACGTATTTTTTTTATTTTCTCGTATTAAACTGTCAAACACCAAGCGGTCACCGGTGACCGCAACCTATTGTTCTATAATTATGTCTATAACGACGGTACTCGACGAGTTAAGTTACAATACTTAGATAAAATGGCGCTAAGTTTAGGAGTGGGTGGTCGTTACGTCATAACGTGCTACAAAATGTGACACGCTGTGACGTCACACGATATTTTAAATTAATATATCGTCGAAAGTATTTAATTTTGTGAGAAAAGAAAACATACGTGTCTAAAGTTTTAAATTAATGTACCAGACAGCCATTAAAATTAAAAATTTAAGAAACGACCCTATTGTAATAAAAATAATAAAAACAACTTACTTTAAACGATCTCCTTTGACGAAATATTTCAGTAGTATGCTGTGTTCCTCATCCATTATTTTGATATCAATGTGTTATCGAAATGATAAAATAATGCAAAGATATCGTCAAGTAGATTGTACAGCTGTAATCGACAGTTAATTGTTATGTTATATAGCTTCGTTTCTAAAAGGGGGTAGGCAGAGGTGCATATAACAATGTAACATCCATTTTTTAGGGGTTATGTAAAGGGGTATCTATGTAATAATTATGGTCTTGTTGTCAAAGACAGACCACAATTATACACTCCGTGTTGTTACTGACATCATAATATATCATCAGCCTATAAATGCCCACTGCTGAGCAAAGCCTCTTCTCACACGGAGAAGGTTTGAGCATTAATCACCACGCTTGCTCAATGCGGGTTTACGATTACGATGTATTCCTTCGCTTTTTGTCAGTGGTGTCTAAATAATCTTAGAAAGTACATATAACTCGGAAAAAGTCACATTGGTACTTGCTGTTGGTAGGTTTCGAATCCACCCTCGCGTATGAGAAACGGGCGTTATAAACCTTCTGTTGGTTTTGAGCTGTTACTCATAATTAACGAAAAATTTAAAAAAAGTGAAATCAAATTATATCTCGTTCGGTTGAATCCGAGAATCGAACCCGAGACTGAGTTGTTATTGTTATTAAATAGTCACATTTTATTTTTTTAAAGTTTACGCAGAGGTACACTGTGCACCAGTTTGGGTAAATTCGCCTGTTCGCGTCCTCCCTAAAAAGTTCACCTTTTCGCGTCCTACCCACTACCCACCAACACTTTGTGTGATCCACAAATTGTTGTTCCGTTTCTGTGTGTGATGTGTATGTGAACTTGTATGTTTGTAAACGCACACACGACACAGGAGAAAATACTAGTGTTTATTTTAAACCGACTTCAAAAAAAGGATGAGGTTCTCAATTCGACCGTATATATGCTTTTTTTTAAGGGGGGAAAATCATCGAATAACTGCTCCCGCCTGGGTGACGCATTAGGGAGTGTCAGACTCTTACTGCCTAAAAACCACCCCGTTCCTACTCATGCACGTTGAGCCGGAGCCCCGGTTACCCCGTTACCCACGGGAACGCGAGCGAAACCGCTGACAGCTATATAGTAAACAATATAAAGAATTGGTCTTTATTTTGAGAGGGGAGAATCATCGAATGACTTCTCCCGCCTTGAGTGAGGCGGGAGGGAGTGTCAGACTCTTACTGACCACCCCGTTCCTACTCCTGCACTTCGAGTCAGACAACCCGTTAGGCCTTCCGCGGTCCCGTAAAGAATCGGCCTTGTACCATTAATTTAGATTTATCGTAAAAACTTTAGACTGCCTCGTTAGCCGAGTGGTCGCAAGTGCGACTGCCGGGCAAGGGGTCTCGGGTTCGATTCCCGGGTCGGGCAACGTATTACTGGGTTTAAAAAAAAAATCTCAGTAGTAGTAGCACGGAGTCTGGACCGATATATGGTAATAGACTCACCCCCTATTACATGGGACTCATAACATAAATAGTGAAAAGTGTTTTATTGTACAGTGGCATAATGTGTGCCTCTGCCTACCCCTTCGGGGATAAAAGGCGTGATGTTATATTATGTTATTATAAAAACCTGCATTTTGTTTTGTTATCGAAAGTACATATCGTCATAGGTAGTAAGTGTGATTTTAACTGATTATGATTTATAGTTTGTTCGCGTTAAGAACGCAGTGAATCATCAGTACAACTGTAAGATAAAGATGTATTCACATAACATAACATCACGCCTTTCATCCCCGAGAGGATAGGCAGAGGTACACATTACGGCACGTAATGCCACTATACAATGTAACACCCACTTTTCACTATTTATGTTATGAGTCCCATGTAATAGGGGGTGAGCCTATTGCCATATACCGGGCACATTGCCAGACTCCGTGCTACTACTGAGATTTTTAAAAACCCAGTAATACTTTGCCCGACCCGGGAATCGAACCCGAGACCCCTTGCCAGGCAGTCGCACTTGCAACCACTCGGCCAACGAGGCAGTATAATCATAATGACTAAAGAAGAAAACAATTTTGTTCTACTATTATGTTACTAGCTACTCTCGGTTTCACTCATTGCTTGACTATAGCGAGATGTTTTATAGCTATCTTCCTTGATAAGTGGACTATGTAACACAAAAAGAATTTTTCAGATCAGGGGGTTTACTCTTGAATCCAATTCCGATCGATCGACATTGGTATTGTGATATTTCGTACTCTCGAGTTGCAATACTAGCGCCCATTGCATCCGTATTGCGTGGATATTGAATGTACTAAATGGTATTGAGTTTGTCTTTATATTCCGTACTCTGAATGCTATTGTAACAGCTACGATGGGGGTTGTATAGTTTGACATTGAATAATTATTGAGATTTTATTGGATTGGAATTGCATTGACATTGAGATTGGTTTCAAGAGTAAGCACCATGGCCAGTAGTTCTCGAGATAAACGCGTTCAAACAAACAAAAATGGTCATCAACTTTAAATAATAAAAAAGTAAATAAATAAGATTAAATAATGCAATTTTATCACGCCTTTTGATTCCCCAACGATGTAGGCAGCAGTGTACACGCATAAAGAGAGTATAAAGTTATTTATACATATTTTAAAATGTCAATATCAATACTGCAGTGACTGCACGGTTGGTGCGGTGGCTGGGCAACTGGCTGCCGTACAACGAGTCGCGGGATCGATTCCCGCACGGAACAACATCCACACATTGTTGTTTCGGGTCTGGGTGTCATGTGTAAGTATGTGAACTAGTATGTTTGTAAACGCACCCACGGCATATGAGAAAATCCTAGTGTGTGGCAATGTTTAAAAAGATAAAAATAAAACTGCACTTAAACTTAGTAGATGCCGACGTACCTACCTACTGCTATCAAAAAATCCAATAAGCTATCAATATATCCTAACCTGCAGCTGTAGCCAAATGCCACATAGCGCTTGTCTACATGTAGAATAGAAAACTAAATTTTAAGGAACTGACGTAAATTTTGACACTTGTCAGTGTCATTTTGATTTCTACGCTCTCTGGAGACAAGCGCTAAAGTGGAGTTTGGCTAAAGACACTGGACCCGTACTCGACAGTCGCACCTGTGACCACTTGACTGGAAGGCAGTCAATAAGAAACAAGTTACTAAATAAGTACTTAGGTTAATATAATTATAACTCACTAGCTGTTGCCCGCGACTTCGTCCGCGTAAAATTTGATTTCTGTTTTATCCCATGCGAGCATTTAATCGGGCTAAAAAGTTACGTATCACCTAAGTCAGCCCATACCCTATCTGTATACCAAATTTCATCAAAATCCATTCTGTAGTTTCAGCGTGATTGGCGGACAAACGTCTAAACAAACAAACGTGTTTTTTTTTCTTTGGCAAAGGAGTCTCCAAAACAGTGTTGTCGGCTATACTGCCAATGTCGAGTGGTTACGGCAGAATTAATAAACTGTCGAACTCAACTTCGCGGTAGTTTGTAGTTCAGATTTATAATATTAGGATGACAGGTAAAGGTACTTACAATTGGTTTCAAAACGCCAGAAACTCCAAAATGAACATGTTAAATTAAATATTTAACCACTGAATCATTCATCGATATAATCACCACACCAACTACCATTACATAAAATAATTTAATCAAATAATCCGATAAAGTATGTACTAATCTAAATATCCGTTTTTAATTTTAAAATACACGAAAAAACTAAACGCGGGCACTGAATTAACTGACGTTTAAATAAAAAAAAAACACAGCGCAACTCTATGATTGTAATATAATGTCAATTGTATTTTTTTAAATGGAATACATACCTAGTAATTAAAAAATAAAAATAAATGAATGAAGTTGTTGTATTGGCTTGTTGGAAAACACTAAATATTTTCGATTGTGCTATCTCAAATTATCGGAAACGTAGATAATGCATTATCTTGGTTTTAGTCATTGATAAGCTTTATTGTAGCCTATTTTTATGTCAAAAATGTCATAGTTTCGCAACGATTTCCCTTGTTTTCATTATAAATATCACGCTTGTTACTCTTCGAAGGGTTAGGCCCGGCGCCCACTGTCGGCATCGGGACGTCTGAGGATTTTAGGTGGCAAATAGCAATATACATTAACGTAATGGCAATAAAGTACAAATCGCCGTGCATATGGTCGTAATAACAAAAATACCGCTTCGGTATGCTTGAGGCTGCTGCATCGGCAGCCTTGAGAATCCTTCGGAATGCTTCGGGATGCTCCGGGATGCTTCGGGATGCTTCGGGAAGCCGGCAGCTTGATTTATTAGATTTCTCTGTTTCTTCAGCAAGAGCAGCTATGAGCACTAGATCCCAGTCCACCATATTAAATACAACTCGGACAACTAGCTTGTAACAACTCTTAGACTGTTATGACGAGAAATACGATATCGAGATGCTTCGACATGCTTCAGGACGGTGCGCCATGCTTGAGGACGCCTCGTCATCCCTAAGAACGTTCCAGCATGCTAAAGCATAGTTTCCGACAGTGTTTGCTTGCATGTACGATGCCGAAGGATCCTTTTCCTTGCCGATGCCGATAGTGGGCGCCGGGCCTTAGACAGGGGCGCACTTTTAACAGTTATCTCATGGATTAGGTCGTATTTTATTTTCTTACTAGCTTTGTCCGTGTAGAATATGAATTTTAGAACATAACTTTTCTTTGGTTCTATTTTCCAAAATAAAATTAGTCTATGTTAGTCCTTAGTACATCAACTACCTGCTAATAAAAGTCTTGAAAAATTAGCCAGCCAATAAAAAGATTAGCCAGTACGAACAGAACGACAGACAGACAAGATTGTAAAGAAATGTTATTTTGGTATGTGCACGATAGTAATATAGGTAGATGTAAGATACATACGATACAGATACCAAAATAACGAGTAACATATGCATGTAGTCGAATGGGCCGGCTCGACCGGAGTGATACCGAGGCCGAGCAGAAAACCGACGTGAAACAACGCTTGCATTGTGTTTCGTTGTGTGAGTGACCGGAGGCCCAATTACCCCTCCTCCCCAGTCTCCCCAATCCCTGAATCCCCAACGATCCTCAAACTCCTAATTCCCAAAAGGTCGGTAACACACTTGTAACGCCTTGGTGTTCCAGGTGTCCATGGGCGACGCCGATTGCATACCATCAGGTGATCCGTCTGCTCGTTTACCGGCTCATACCATAAAAAAACGGCCGCAACACCAGCGTGAAATAACGCTTGCATTGTGTGCAGCCGTGTGTGGTTAAGAGCAGGCCCAATCCCCAAAGGCCAGCAACGCACTTGTAACAGCTACTCTGATACGGGTTTTCATTGGTGCGGCTAATTACTTATCATCAGGCGATCCGTCTGCTAGAAAAGATGCATGCACTGCGCGCTTCTCTCGTAGCTGCTCGTAGCCTTCTGCCTCGCACAGCAAAACTGTGGAATGATCTGTCGTCGGCGGTATTTCCGAAACGATACGACCTTCAAACATATATTATAAATACACTGCCTCGTCGGCCCAGTGGTCGCAAATAAATGCGACTGCCGACAAGGCAGTGTATTTATAATATGCGACAAGGGGTCTCGGGTTCGATTCCCGGGTTGCGCAAAGAACTACTAAGTTTTTAAAAAATTCTCAGTGGTATCACGGAATCTGAAATTGTGACAGGTATATGGCAATAGGCTCACCCCCATTACATGGGACACATAACATAAACAGTGAAAAGTGGGTGTTACATTGTACAGTGGCATAATGTGCACCTCTGCCTATCCCGTCGACTATAAAAGGCGTGATGTTATGTAATAAATGCGTAAAGTGTCTATATGTTAATTACTCAATCATGTCAAAATTTAATGTGTTATCGAAGTATTTTCTTGACACGTATTTTAATTCAATGATTTAATGTATTATTGCAGTGTTTTTGTTGACACATATTTTAATTCAATCATTTAATTGCTGAAGAATTTATGATTGATCTATTCTTATCTTAAAAAGTACCCAATTATGTAATTTCTTTCTAAATTGGATTTTTGTCATGTTATATTTGATTATTTCGCGTTTTATTATTATTTGAGTTCTGTTGATTTTGTTTTTTGTTTTTTTGAGTAATATGACTGATCCATGCTGCATGGATTATAGAGGTATTGCAAAGTACTTTATGATTATGAAGATACAAATACAATGTACATTGTTTATTGAATAAATTAAATGAAATGGCTGAAGAGATTACAATGAAATTAGGAACAGAGATAGTTTATAGTCTGGAATAACGCATAGGATAACTGGCAGAGAATGCTTTTAGAATTAAGTCTTCCTTATGCAATTGTATAAAACTTAAATAAATAAAAAAATATTCTCCTTTTTTTCTTCTTGAATGGCAAACGAGTCTCCAATAGGTACTGTCTCGACTATACTGCCAGTGTCGAGTGGTGTCAGCAGAAACTCATAGGCTACTTTTATTATCCCATGGGATCGCGAAGGAAACCACTGACAGGAGATAATCTAATAAAATCTTTTTGACTACCTAACTAATAACCAACTTTTTCGTTCTAATAATTCGAATTGAAATTACATAATGAAAACAATGAATGAAAACGATTAAGTAAGAATCTATATTTAAACATTTCCATAAGTACCTAGATAGTGTCACACAGATTAGCTAAAATACTATAATTCCTACTTTGACAAATGATGTATCAGTACCTATTCAGTTGTTTAATCTTTAGGTACATAATGGCGTGGTTATGAAACACGATAAGATTAACATTAACACTGAAATTTGTGGCTCGGTATACACAGAGCCGTATTATACCTGAGACAAACTAGACAAGTGCCGGGCGCCAGATTACAGAGTGGTGCCGCGAGACGAACGGCGCTTCGCACTCCGCGCGCGCCTCAAAGAGCCATCAGACCATCACGGATAGGGCTCAATAGGGCTGATGCCGATACGAAGTCGCGGAGAACTACGGGTTGCCGGGGCTCCGGCTCGAAGTAGGAACGGGGTGGTTTTTAGTCAGTAAGAGTCTGACACTCCTTCCCGCCTCACCCAGGAGGTGGAAATCATTGGATGATGTTTCCTCCTTAAAAAAGGCAAGTGTCTAGGGCGCCAGGTTATAGAGGGGTGCCGTGAGACGAGTGTGCCCAAGTGCCAATAGGGTAGGTAAATAGGGACGCCTATGAGGTGCTTGCATAGGGCGCTTTCTAAGTTAAATTCGCCTCTCGTTATATCTATAATTCTCGTTATTTTGCAAGTTATAAGTTTGCAATCGCCTACCCGCATTGAGCACGCGTGGTGATTAATGCTCAAACCATCAATAATGCTAAAACCTACAATAGGGTGGTCCCTAATGGCAAATTATATTTATTTATTTATTTATTAACACTTCTGCATTATAAACATACGATGGCGGACTTAATGCCGGGTGGCATTCTCTAACAGTCAACCATGGGGTGATGCAAAGATGTGCAACAGTAGGTGTAATAGGTATTATGGTTTAATTTATGTGACACAGAAAAATCTTTATAAATATTATGGTATTTAAAAAAAAAACCACGCCTGGCTGTCTTACCGTTGTCACCAAACTTGTAAGAAACAATATAATGTGATTTTTCTAAGAAAACAAAGATAATGGGTAGCTTTTTAGACAAAGAAATATTATAATAAAGATCAAGATAACATTATAAAAAGAAAATCCCACGGAGACGGGAGGCTCCCGTATATAAAAAGGCAGAATTTATGCGCAGTGTTTCATTCTACTGCGATACTTTGTGAAGGACGCAAGCTTGCTCTCGTTGTCCCGAAAGTGGTTCATACCTTTTGATCCAAACTTTACGCTGTTTTGATCCTGATATTTCGAACGACCTGCCTTTATTTTGCTGATCCTGATATATCAAAGAAGATTGACAATGTAAGTACTTTTTAAAATAACGTTTAATATTATACGATGTGGATAATCGTCAGAGCTTACGTCTACGAATTATGTGTAGGCAGATGTGTATATAATGTATCACTTTTCAACCCAAGACTGCTTACACGGTAGTCGTACTTGCTTTATTCGAAAAATGAGGCCGTCTAGCAAAAATAATGATTTATAATGATTATTCCAAAACATAACATATTTTTCTCTTTCAGCTAAAAATGATAAACAACGAGAACTACGCGACATGTCCGTATGACCCATCCCACCGAGTGTCCCGCTCCAGGCTGCAGCATCACATTATCAAATGCCAGAAGACTCATCCGCCGCTAGAAATATGTCGGTTCAACGCTACGCACCGTTACCCAGCCCATCTCATGAAAGACCACTACGAAGTATGTCCGAATAAGATAGAAAAGGAACAAAGTCTTAATTTTAGAAACTATTTTTGTACTAGTAATAGTACGATTGGAGCGAGGCGGGCTCCGATACCATTGAAGCAAAAGGATTATCTCCCGGAGCACGATCCTGAATATGAGTGCTGGGATGACTAAGTTCCTTGTTTACATGTTATTATGGTTGTATTTTGGAGAAGTCTAGGGAGAACATAAGCAAGCACCTTATAGTCATCCCTAATTTGTTTTGGCGCCCCGCCACTCTATGGGCACGCACGTCTCGTGGCGCCCCTCTGTAACCTGGCGCCTGGCACTTGTCTAGAATGCCTTATGGATAGTACGGCTCTGGTTATTACGGTTATATTTTGTGTGGTCCTTGTGTTATGCAGAAGTTGAAAACGGTTTTGTAAATCTTGATTTCTAGTTACTGTGTGATTTTATATTGTGATTGTGTTGTGGCAGAACCATTTTAAGTGGTCTTCTGAGGCCTTAGTACGAGATTGTTTTAGGTTTAAAGTAATCGTAACGAGTACGCGTTCGGCGCTGTGATTGGTTGCTTCATTGGTGCCGGCCAATTAGAGTGCCGAACTTATATCGTTTCGAATACTTTAAACGTAAATCAAACTCGTATTATGGCTTCTGAATACTTAAGTAAATAGATTAATTTGTTAATGTTAGATGTCATTTATTATTATGTATAGAACTTAAGATATTATAGTTTGTAAGTCTTTTAATAAAACTTGAAACAGTTCTCATATGTTTTGCCTAATTTTTTATAATCAAACTTTCTACATTTCTGCCAACGCCTTTAAGAATAAAAGAAAAATCATTTTATTGACACAGAAATAAAACAAAAAAAAATTGAAATACACACAATACAAAAAAAAATTAAATGATGTTATGAATATCTGCTTCGTTAGTCCAGTGGTGACAACTGCGACTGCTGCTGATTGGACTCTCGGGTTTGCTTTTTTAGGGCCAATGTGCAAGCAGAATATCTGATTGTAAGCCAATAGCACTCAGCGAATTTCCGTGGTGCTTGGCGACTGGGCTTCACCCAGTTGTACAGTCTCTTCTTTGTGCCTTTAAGCTTAATTCATTCTGTCTCCTGCAGTAATTCACCGAGGGAAGTGGAAACTATCGTTTTTTTTTCTTCTCCTCTTATAATATCTTCTGATTCACTTCGTTGCGAGAACCAAGACAGTTATTCATGTTCCTGGGACGCGCCGGACTTCAGTGTTCCGGTGTTTTCGTGGTTGTATCTACTGTAGATCCTGGTGCACAGGAGTTGCAGCGGTTTTGGGAGGATGTGGCTTGACCTATTATAAAAAAGCACCAGCTATGGTCTGCAACCCGCAATGCCGATTTCGCAATAAGTGCGTTGCTGGCCTTTGTTGTACCTCCGCTCCGGTACTCTGACTGTAGGTTTTTCTGAAGCCGTGGTATTTTTTTAATACCATGTGGCGACGTTTGCCCACGAACTAGCGACGATAAGCGATGATGACACCTTATAGTCATCCCTAATTTGTTTTGGCGCCCCGCCACTCTATGGGCACGCACGTCTCGTGGCGCCCCTCTGTAACCTGGCGCCTGGCACTTGTCTAGAACGCCTTATGGATAGTACGGCTCTGGTTATTACGGTTATATTTTGTGTGGTCCTTGTGTTATGCAGAAGTTGAAAACGGTTTTGTAAATCTTGATTTCTAGTTACTGTGTGATTTTATATTGTGATTGTGTTGTGGCAGAACCATTTTAAGTGGTCTTCTGAGGCCTTAGTACGAGATTGTTTTAGGTTTAAAGTAATCGTAACGAGTACGCGTTCGGCGCTGTGATTGGTTGCTTCATTGGTGCCGGCCAATTAGAGTGCCGAACGTATACTCGTTTCGAATACTTTAAACGTAAATCAAACTCGTATTATGGCTTCTGAATACTTAAGTAAATAGATTAATTTGTTAATGTTAGATGTCATTTATTATTATGTATAGAACTTAAGATATTATAGTTTGTAAGTCTTTTAATAAAACTTGAAACAGTTCTCATATGTTTTGCCTAATTTTTTATAATCAAACTTTCTACATTTCTGCCAACGCCTTTAAGAATAAAAGAAAAATCATTTTATTGACACAGAAATAAAACAAAAAAAAATTGAAATACACACAATACAAAAAAAAATTAAATGAAGTTATGAATATCTGCTTCGTTAGTCCAGTGGTGACAACTGCGACTGCTGCTGATTGGACTCTCGGGTTTGCTTTTTTAGGGCCAATGTGCAAGCAGAATATCTGATTGTAAGCCAATAGCACTCAGCGAATTTCCGTGGTGCTTGGCGACTGGGCTTCACCCAGTTGTACAGTCTCTTCTTTGTGCCTTTAAGCTTAATTCATTCTGTCTCCTGCAGTAATTCACCGAGGGAAGTGGAAACTATCGTTTTTTTTTCTTCTCCTCTTATAATATCTTCTGATTCACTTCGTTGCGAGAACCAAGACAGTTATTCATGTTCCTGGGACGCGCCGGACTTCAGTGTTCCGGTGTTTTCGTGGTTGTATCTACTGTAGATCCTGGTGCACAGGAGTTGCAGCGGTTTTGGGAGGATGTGGCTTGACCTATTATAAAAAAGCACCAGCTATGGTCTGCAACCCGCAATGCCGATTTCGCAATAAGTGCGTTGCTGGCCTTTGTTGTACCTCCGCTCCGGTACTCTGACTGTAGGTTTTTCTGAAGCCGTGGTATTTTTTTAATACCATGTGGCGACGTTTGCCCACGAACTAGCGACGATAAGCGATGATGTGACCTACGACGAAGTATGCCTATATAAGCAATCTATTCACTCGGGCTTTGAAGACACCCAGGTTATACCCATATGGAAACAGACTTTGGCAAGGAGTTCCACTCCTCAGTGCAGTGCCATAACTATAGGGTGGCAAGGCAGAGACTCGTTTTTCTCGCAGACACCTGGAACACCAGAGGCGTTACAAGGCGGATAAGGAGTTTGAATATCGTTGGGGATTCAGGGAATGGGGAGATTTTTTTTTTTAAAAAACGTTGCCCCACACTAGGATTATCTCCTGTATCGTGGGCGCGTTTACAAACATACAAGTTCACATACACATGACACCCAGACCCGAAACAACAATTTGTGGATCACACAAAGTGTTGTTCCGTGCGGGAATCGAACCCGCGACACGTTGCACGGCAGCCGGTTGCCCAGCCACCGCACCAACCGTGCAGTCAAAGGCAAAAAGATTGGGGAACGGGAGGGGAGTAATTGGGTATCATTTCGGTCGAGCCGGCCCATTCGTGCCGAAGTATGGCTCTCTCACACTTACGTGTGAACACGTACGTACACTCGTATCTGAACTTCTTTGTAGGGGGTTCATCTGGTGAATTTGCCATGGGCTTAGAACGGTACTGATTCAGCGGGTCTAATACCTACATTACCTAACTATATCATTCTGGTCGAGCCAGCCCATTCATATTGAAACGTAGCTCTACCACGTCACTTTTACCCATCAGTCATTTACATCAGTCTTGTAGAAAAAAAAATCCAGACTTGTTAATGAAAAATTCATCTTTCGAAGGTTGTAAGATTTTTTTAAAATAATTTGTATCAAACGAAGACTTGTATGTATAACGAGTATGTGTTAAACAAAATTTATTTTGGACTATGTACTGGACACAAACAAAAATGTTATTTTGAGTTAATTTAGAAACGTTTTGGGAAAATTTTTCATTTTAATAATAATAACTCGTAGCATAATATACCTCTAACATCACACGGCATTACATTACGGCACTAAATGCCACTGTACTATGTAACACCCACTTTTCACTATTTATGTTATGAGCTCATGTAATAGGGGGTGAGACTATTGCCATATACCGAACACAATTCCAGACTCCGTGCTACTACTGAGGATGTCTTAAAAAAATCCAGTAATACTTTGCCCGACCCGGGAATCGAGCCCGAGAACCCTTGCCCAGCAGTCGCACTTGCGACCATTCGACTAACGAGGTAAAAAACATATGTATAATAATCGAGTTTATGGGTAACAGGTAGCTAATGAGCTCCCAAATCCCTGAATAAATTGTGTAGGTCTATGCGACAAACACCCTGTATAATACTTTCTTAGATTATTCAGCCACAGCTGACAAACGTTGAATCAAAACATCGTGAATAAACCTGGGTGCTTACTCTCGAAAACAATCTCAATGTCAATGCAATTTCAATCCAATAAAATCTCAATAATTATTCAATATCAACACTATACAACCACTATCGTAGGTGTTAAAATTGCATTCAGAGTACGGAATATAAAGCCAAACTCAATACCATTTAGTTCATTAAACATCCACGCAATACGGATGCAATGGGCGCTAGTGTTGCAACTCAAGAGTACGACACAATACCAATGTCGATCGATCGGAATTGGATTCAAGAGTAAGCACCCAGGGCTTATAATTTCTAATAATAAGTTTGACATCCCTAACCCGCATTGAGGAAGCGTGGTGATTAATACTCAAACCTTCTCCGTTTGAGAAGAGGCCTTTGGTTTTACAGGTTGTGAATGAAAAAACAACTGCTAATATTTAATTTTTATATATAAAGGCACACATAAAAATAGCACACTATTTTTATATGTCGCACCATCTAAAAATGTTAATAGGACCGACACTGCATTCTTCGTAGTGGTCTGTCATTAGATGTGCCGAGTAACGATGTATAGCGTTGAACAGACATATTTCTAGCGGCGGATGGGTCTTCTGGCATTTGATAATGTGATGCTGCAGCCTGGAGCAGGCCACTCGGTGGCATGGGTTGTACGGACATGGCGCGTAGTTCTCGTTGTATACCATTTTAGCTGAAAGAGACAAAAATATTGTTATTTTTATATTAAAGTTAGGTTTTTGGATAAATATTATTGTTTCTGAATTCCCTGTGTCTACCCATTTGAGGATAGAATCTCGGATGATTCCTTACATCGTATGAATTGAAACGTTATTTCAAAAAAGGATTTAGGTACTTACATTAATATAACCTTTTTTAATAGATCAGGATCAGGAAAATAAAGGCAGGTCGTTTGAAATATCAGGCTCAAAACAGCATAAAGTTGGGATCAAAACGAATCACTTTAACGCCAACGAGAGTAAGCGTGCGCCCGCCACGAAGTATCGAAGTAAAATGATCGATGAAGCACAAAGCCTAACTTGTGTTTTTAAATTCGGGAGCTTTCCTTCACCGTGGGAATTTTATTTTAACAATGTTATCTTGATCTTGATAAAGTACTGCTTTGTTTGACAAAGCTATCTATTATCCTAATTTGTTTTCTTAGAAAAAACACATTAAGTAAGTATATTGTTCCTCATAAGTTTGCTGAAGTGATAACGTGACTGCTATGCACTTTAGGTGTCTTTGAAGACTATTATGGTATTTCTCTATAAATACCACGAGAAGATTTATTATTTATTTTAGCCGTTATCGTTCCATTGCAGGGCATTGCCTACCCTCTGAAAACTTTCTGACGCATCTGATCCTTGCCACGAGGCGATTGATGAATGGAAAAGTGTGTGCGTCTGTTTATTTGTCTGTCTATCATAGCAAAACATACAATAGGGATGATGACAGGGTATGCAAATTAAAAATCTAATTAGTCCGTCAGTTCGGTAACGAAAAAATATTACACACGTGTTTTTTATTTTATAAAATGATACTATGATAAAACGAATCAAAGTTTAGGAGTGGGGGCTAAGACGTCATTTCTACGTGTAAAATGTACCTACATAATGAAGTGACGTCACGCGACATTTCAAATCAATATATCGTCGAAAGTATTCGTTTCAGTAAAACAATAAAAAAAACGTGTTTAATGATTTAAAATAATCTACAAGACGGACATTAAAATAAAAATTAGTCATGTACCATATTATGCTAAACAAAAGTATGTAGGTATGTGAGGTATTAAAGTTTTATGCCAATGGATTTTTTTTAAGGTGGGAAAATCATCGAATGACTGCTCCCGCCTGGGTGAGGCGGAGGGAGTGTCAGACTCTTACTGACTAGAAACCACCCCGTTCCTTCTCCTGCACGTCGAGTCGGAGCCCCGGTTACCCGTTAGGTTCTCCGCGACTCCGAATCGGCATCGGCCGTATTGGGCCCCATCTGTGGTGGTATGCCAATGGATAGGAAACCTATTTTACTGTATGACAGCGAAACTGAAATATCTGTCGAAATTAGTTACAATAAAACTCCTTTACTAAAATAAAAAACTTAAATTAAAACTATTACTATTAAAACTAAATATTACTAAATGAAATATATACAACTTAAGATTAAAATTAATTATAGGAAAAACAAAAACAACTATTTACATAAAGCATCGAAAAATTCGTCCGCATCGACGTCAGTGGGGAAAGTACCCAGAAGGCTGGCAGCATTGCCACGTTGTATGGGAATGCTGTTATTATGTTATGCAATGCAAGTTACAATTATATTACCACTTAGCATTGTTTTAGGATGTTAAAATACCAAATACCTACCTAACAATTTTAAGGTCATAGTTGCAATGGAACAACCCGTAAAGGCAGGAACTGGCAGTATAATGAAGCTGATATAATGGCTCACATCGGCGCATCCTGTGGTGTTCCACAAGGTTCGGTATTGGGACCATATCTGTGGAAAATTAAGAGGGTGCCGAGAGGGAAACTCCCTTCGGATGTCGGACATCATCTATAATAGGTTTTCTCTCCAAATGCCTACTACCTTACCGTACCTACCGCACTTACGACCACTCAACCGAAGAAGTAGTAGGTCGACAACATTCATGAAGTTTTTATTCATAATTAATTATACTTTTCATTCAAAAATTCTCAGTGGTAGCACGGACTTTGGAATTGTGTCCGGTATATGGCAATAGGCTTACCACCTATTACATGGACCTCATAACATAAAAATTGAAAAGTCGGTGTTACATTGTACCATAGATATAATATTGTACGGTGGCATTAAGTACAGTAATGTAACACCTGTGCGTACCCGTTCAGGGCTAAAAGGCGTATACCATTCAATTTTAGGTGTTCCTCAAAGGTATTTTTTATGGAATAAATGGCACACAAACAGACGGATGACCTGTTGGTAAGCGATCAGCGCTCACCGTCGACCATGGACACCCGCAACACTTGAGGAGCCACAGTATATTGGTAACGAGACACATCGATATAAAAATGAAACAATATGTTAATTAAGAAATTCAAATTGTAATGTTTTACATAAAACATTTAGAATTAAGGTCATCGCACCTAACAAGCACGGCTCTAACCCAGCAATTAAGTTTTCATTTAAATATGAACCCTTTGAGCACCGTCATTATAGACACAATTAAAGAACAATAGGTTGCGGTCACCGATGTGCTCGCGGTGTTTGACAGTTTAAATCGTATGCCGTATTATATATTTCATAACGACAATACAAAATACCGACGGCGGGTGGTCAGCACGCGGTCCTCTGGAAGTAGTTGGGGCGCCGCGTGCTTACTGCACCCCGCCAGCGAGCCGACAACGCACCGACCTCGAGCCGCTTGCCAGGCTCAAGCGAAGCAAACGTCGCATCGTATTCGTAACCCTACGCGTTACCGGGGCTCCGGCTCGACGTGCAGAAGAAATGGGGTCGTTTTTAGTCAGTAAAAGTCTGACACTCACCCAGGCGGGAGCTGTCATTCGATGATTTTCCCCCCTAAAAAAAACCCGTTACATATGTTCTAGGAATATTTTTTTATGGCATAAACCGGTAAACGAGCAGACGGATCACCTGATGGTAAGCAATCGGTGCCGCCCATGGACACTCGAAACACCAAGGCGTTACAAGTGCGTTACCGGCTTTTTGGGAATTGGGAATTTGAGGATTGTGGAGGATTCGGGGACAAGGGAGGGGGTAATTGGGCCTATATTTATATAGCCTAAGTATATATTCAATCGTAAATGCCAAGTATTGTTGACTATATATAACACTCGTGACAAAAATCTTCCACCTCGCGGCCGGCGCGCTTCCACCACGCGGGCGACGCGCCGTAAGCGCGCTGGCGGCTAACCGTAGGCAAATTCAAACAAAGCCGTGCAGGAGCCGTGATTGTTAGATGTTCATGACCTTTTGACTTACATACTATGTGACTATAATGTCTTATAATGTTAAAATACATTTATAATTGTAATAATTACTAATTATAAATCGGCATACGTATATATTTCTACAATTATAGCTAACTGTTGGCACAAAAACTATTAAAAGCAACATTTCTTAGGTAAGCAACGAAAAATAATGAACGAAGGCACGTGGAAGCAGAAACGGAGCGTAGAAAGTTTTTCTTCATTAGTTGATAAATATTTATTATTATTTTATTAACTGGTAACACATGAATTATGTAGATCGCTGCCGGAGGCTCCAAAGAAAACCAAGAACTTCTTAGACAAACTTTAATTAATATTAAAAAGGTTACAAATTAATTCCTATCTGCTAATACAATTGATCCTGTTCGATGCAAGAATCAGAATGAATATCTTATAATGCTAATGATTAATCCTAAGTTACAATTAGAATGACGAAATCACTTTCCGGTAAGTAAGCGAGTCAGATATCGAACAATACCGCGAGGTGTCGCAATACATATTCACATGTAAGGGTCTTACTAAGCATTGGCATTGATGCCGATGCACACTTTGCACTTTACGTGTCGTAATGCACTACAACACTGGTACTAAGAATCAGCATTAAGGCCGATGCACACATGCACTTGACGAGTTGTGAATAGTCATGTACTATAACACCTCCACCCGCAGATCAGCAACTATTTTCGAGACATGAATTGAGAAAGAGTTGCTGGATTTGGTTGTCTTGTCTCTGATTTTCCAGGCTCTGCATATACTGTCTCCTCCTGAAGAGATTTTGTTTGGAGTTTTCTGCCTTGAAATGTCTTATTGCACCGTATAATAAGTAGTATAATGAGTGCAAATGCACTTAACAGCAGCAAGGTGTAAAAAGGGATCGTTGTGTGGTACAGTGCGTCATCTGGGATTTGGTTGAGTCTTATTGCAGGTTGCGCCATTAGTTGATACTGGACATCATGTACTCTTGAAAGATCTATCGATTTCAGTTTCAGTTGCGTCATCTTTTCAGGTTTTATGTCCATGTTGTAGGATATATTCATAATCTTCAGGGGGCGTCCCTCCACGTGATCGTTGACATTGGTGATAGCAAATTCTGAGGTATATAGGAAGCAATTTTCGGGAACTGTGGCTAAGTAGCTTCCATCTACTGTTATATAGTCTTCCTTTCCACATACAGTGTGAATCCTCGTTGAATTCGGGAAAGATATGACGTAGTGTCTTTCGTCCAGTTCTTCCATTGAAGCCTTTGCTAGGGTTAGTTCCATGACGTCACATTTCTCATCTATAGTTTGGTCCAAGATGAGATGCTGTATACAATCAGGTTGTTGCCGAAGCTGGTGGTCCATCTTGTCGGCACAGAGATACCAGTTATCGTACTTCGGGCATTCTGCCTCTATGTACACAAAACCTTTCCTGTTGGTTGCTATCAATGGAAAAGGAGGGATGAGGGCCTGTTTGAATTTATTAGGAGCTATTGACAACTTGTAAAGATCGAAACTATCAGTCGCAAATATAGGCAACTTAAAGACTATAACTATCTGGCTACCTGAGTAGTAATATCCAGGTTTTATTAGATCATAATATTCCCTAATATCTAAATCTACTATTTGATCTCTACTATAAATCTTAACTAACTTTTGAATCATATGTCCTAATACTTCTGTACTTAACATGGAATGATGTGTGCTAGATGCGTGTATGAAGGCTAGGATGTTTTCTATTCTAACTAATTCCCCTAAGATTTCATCAATGTTCTCGGTTAAAATGGTTAGATATTGAGCAAACTTAGCATATTTTATAAGATAATTATCTCTATAAGCATCATTGTCTAAGATTAATCTTAAGGTTTCATTTATCTTAATTTGATTCTCTACTAATTTTGAAACTATGTTAGAATGCTGAGCCATCCACTCCTTACTGAGGCTAATATGATTGTTAAACTCTTCAGCTAATTCATTACTATTGTTTTGTAGAGTTTTAATAGCACTGTCATATCGAATGGCATCTGATTGGTCTAAGTTACCGGTTACACTTTTAATAATCGATCCTAAACCATCAATGAGACCTCTCTTTATACGACCTGGTTTTAGAGTTTCTAAGTGATCCGCGATTCTAAGCAGTTTATTAGAGAGGTAATCTATCTGTAGCTCATATAACATGTAAGTATCATTACTTAAACTATACTTATAGTGAGACAATTGATCGAGTAACAAATTAACCTTATCGTCAATATCTTTAAGTTCTATGTATTGTAGGAATGAATGGTAATGTGTTACGAGTTTTGTGGCTCCCAGTCGGAAGGGTAATAATCCTGGGCCATCTTCAAGGCTTTCAAGTGTTATCTCCTGATTTATCCCGCGAGCTGTTATCGAAGGAGCAATCAGGACCAGTAGCACCCTGCAACAATTGGGCACTTTTAGGCACTCTCTTAAGATGGCTTTTAGCGACAGGGCCACGTTTTTTAGACGTATAAATATGTATTGGTAAATCCGATAAAACAGTATCGTGACTATATCTCGGAGCTAGTTTTTGACGGTCGGCTAATGGATTCTTTACAAATATACGTTGCTGTGGTTGATATTCGACTTCCGGTTCGCGATTTTTGTTCCTGTTCTCTATTATGTTAGTGCGTGTTGCAAGAGCAGTATCGTTAATTAATTCATACACCATCTTCATCTGGTCCCTATGAGTCTGCGTATATTGTTGCATCAAGTGCTTAGTCAAATCCATGTCGAATGGATCACGAGGATCAAAGTGTCCTGTAATAATGTCATAGGGTCTGCATTTTGTAAAACTGTGAACGGAGTTATTGTATGCTAAGAGTGCATATGGTATAAGGTTTCCGACACTGGACTCTTTATAAGTTAGTTTGAGTAAACGCAAGTGCTCTAATAAGGTAGAATGAAATCTTTCTACGATACCGTTTTCGTTTGGTGTATGAGGCAAAATTCTGTGGTGGTTAATTTTATGCGTGTTAATAAATTCATTAAACAGTTGATTAGTAAATTCTGTACCATTATCTGAAACTATAGTTAAGGGTAAACCGTGATGTGTACAGAATTTTAATAATGCTTGTAGTATGCTAATTGCTGTGCCATCTGGGATGTAGTATGCTTGAGCATACTTAGAAAAAACATCTACTATTGTAAAATATTTTTCATTTTGAATTGATAATAAATCTATATGTACAATTTCAAATGGCTTTGTAGCAGGGGGAACAATATGGAATTGCTGTTTAATTGGGTTGCGATCGAATTTCCCTTGACCACAGATGATACAATCATTAACAAATTTCGTTATGTGATCTTTCATCTTAGGCCAGTAGTACTGTCGCGATAAAGATAAATAACACTCATTTATACCACGATGGTTGGTCTTTCCTCCGTGGTAGTGATTAATTATCTCTTGTTGTCTCAGATATTCACTGACGTTTACGACTTCACTCTTAGCTAAAACCAAGTTCATGGCAGAGCTCTTGAATTTCTCTTGTATAATAGGGATTATGTCATACATAGCTAAAGGAGGATTTATAAGTAGTGCCGTCTTGATCTTAGGGTTTACATATTCTTTAATTATATTTACTATATCATTCTCTAAATTTGACCTAGAAACCTGTACAGCTGTTCTAGTGTGAGTGTCGAAAGGTTTGGACACCGAGGGGCGTTTTTTTATATCACCTACTACAGATATGCATATTTGTCTGTGGAATTTATTTAACGGATCATCGACTATTGGTACCTCGAGAATGGGGTTTTCATTACTAGTGTGAGCGGATACTGTGGATGAATTTCCTACTGATGGTGGGCGCTCCGAAACATTAGCTATCATGGAAATTGTCTCTTCGTTATTAACTGTTATACGAGACAAAGCATCTGCATTAGTATTAGATAAACCCTTTTTATAAATTACAGTAAAATCGTATTCAGATAATTTCAATTTCCACCTGGTTAACCGTGAATTGGGTTCTTTCAGATTCATAACCCACTGAAGTGGTTTATGATCTGTTACTATTTTAAATTTTCTACCAAATAGATACGGCCTGAAATATTTGGTCGCCCAGACAATAGCCAGAAGCTCCTTTTCGATGGTACTGTAATTTATTTCACTTTCGTTTAAAGTTCTAGATGCATAGCAAACCGGTTTATCCGACCCTATCGTGCCCTGGGATAGTACCGCGCCTAATGCAACGTTTGAGGCATCGGTAGTTAAAATAAATTCTTTCGTGAAATCCGGATACTGTAGTACTGGATCATTGACCAGCAGTTTTTTACAATATTCAAAGCAATTTTGATACTCAGAGTTGATTATAATTTTTCTACCTTTTTTCAGGCATTGCGTGAGCGGTTTTGTGATTTTCGCAAAATCAGGGATGAATTTTCTATAATATCCGATAAGGCCAAGAAACTGTTTAATTTCTTTTGGGGTGGTTGGTATTGGATAGTTCTGTATCGCTACAATTTTGTCTGGGTTAGGTTTAATTCCATTTTTAGTAATAATGTGCCCTAAGTACGCTGTTTCTAATTTGAGAAATTCGGATTTATCCATTTGGATTTTGAAATTAGACTCCCGTAATTTTCGGAAAACCTTTTCTAAGTTAATTATATGTTCCTGTAGTGAAGTACTAAATACTACGATATCATCCAAATAGACTAAACAGACAACGTTCTGAAGATCTTTGAGGACATTGTCCATTACCCTCTGAAAAGTTGACGGGGCATTCTTCAAACCCATAGGCATGCGCAAAAACTCATAATGCCCATTTTCCACATTAAATGCAGTTTTCGGGATGTCGTCAGGGTCCATTTCGACCTGATAAAAACCACTAGCCAGATCCAATGTAGAAAAATATTGGCAGTTGCCTAATTTATCCAATACGTCGTTTATATTAGGGATAGGGTATTTATCGTCGTGCGTTTTTTCATTTAGTTTGCGAAAGTCGACTACCAATCGCCACTTTGTTTTACCAGAAGCATCGGATTTCTTGGGAACGACCCATATGGGTGAGCTCCAAGCGGACTCGGATGGTCTGATAATGCATTGACTAAGCATTTTAGTTATCTGATCTTTAACCTCTTCTCTATGAATATATGGATAACGGTAACTTTTGGTGTATACTGGTAATTCATCGGTAGTACGGATGCGATGCTTAATTTTATTATTAAAGGTTAAAGTCTCACCGTCTATGTAAAATACATCCGCATATTTTGAGCATAATTTCTCTAAATTAATTCGTTCTTCTTCATTTAGGTGGTCCGTCCGCAACCGGGATAAGACCTCTTTAGCACGGTCGTTGGATTGTACTGTACGTGCACATTGAATATTATAGACTTCGGCCTGTATAGCGCGGTCCATTGAAAATACTAGGTCATGAGAAGTAGGATTACTGATTTCTAAAAATCCTCGATTATTTTTAACAGTCGTAAGACATTCTTTAATTATGCAATTCGAAATTATTTGTTCATCGATAAAAGCTTCTCCGTCGTGTAAATGAATAGGTACCTTAACTATTTTTGATGAATTGGCAGGTATAACATCTTCGTATAAATTTAAATTCCGTGAATTGTACATGTTAATAGGGTTAACTGAATAACGAGTTTTTAATATCTTGTCTTTTAGATCAATTTTTGCTTCCCACTTCTCTAAAAGGTCGAGTCCTATAAGTCCATCAAAATAATCATGAAATCTGTAAATGTATAATTGAATATCACTCGGTTCTTGGAATTCTGCAAAACAAGGGATGGTTACTGAATAATCATTACGAGAGGTGGCATGAACGTTGGTGACTTCGAAAGGAGTGTAATTTAGGGGTAAGTTACTGAAAAATTTGCTCACAGCATCGGGACTTATGAACGATTGATTGGCTCCTGTATCAATCAAAAGTTTTAGGGGCGGATTTGAGATTTGTAAGTATGGAAGCTGACGTTGACTTTGTAGATTTAGTTCTATCTTGATTTTTTTGACTTCGAGCTTTTCTGAAAATCCTGGTCTTCAGAAACGCTGGTAGACGGTTGAGGTTCTTGGGGAAGAGTTGACTGGTAATCTATTTCGGGATAATTATAGGGCTCATTATAAGTTCCGTAAAACGGTTGATAAGGTTCGATATTATAATATTCAACATTACTAGCGCAGTAGTAAGCATCTGGTTCGTTGCAGTTATAATCTGGATAGTAGTAACAATCTTCATAGTTCGCGCAATCATTCACGTTAACATCTTTAGTCTTAAAATAATTTGAAACCGGTGGATTACCCTGCTTACGCCAATCGTGACCAGCTAGTTGAGTTTGTTGCGGTCTCTCTCTAGTGACGTAGTGGCTGACTCCACTCATAGGCTTAGGGCCCAAATTATTGTTAAAATTTCTTTGAGGCATATTAAAATTTCTTTGGGGTATCTGAAAGTTATTAAAAGAATTATTATAGTTTGGCGGCGGCGCACGAAACATTTGCTGCGTGCGCGACGGCAGCATTGCGGCTGTTGGTCTAAATTGTACCCCTTGATTGACGTTAGGTTGGAAATTAGGTTTCCATGCAGGTTGGGGGATCTGAAAATTATTCGCAAGTGCAGGTCGAGCGGGAAGATTGAGTGGCTTTAACATAGAGCTAGCTACTGGAATCGTGGGCAAAGGTTTGGGTAACTGAGCTTGATTGCTTTTCTTTTCGCTAATTGGATCATTGCGGGTTTGGAGGTACATAACATTCAGTTCTTCTTGCACAAATTCCAACGCTTTCTCAACACTGTCAGGACGCATGCATCGAATGCGAGAACCTAGGGGTTCTTTTAATCCTCGAACGAATGCCTGCATAGTCAATTTTTTATAAAGTGCCCTTTTAGCTTGAACTGTAGTTTCTATCGTTTCGTGTAATGTAACATACGTCATGATAGTACTGAACAAATTGACACACCGATCGTAGAATTCCTGTGGGGTATCATTATTCTGCGTTGCTAACATTAGATCATTATAAAGAGTGGTTTCATCTCTCTGGTCCGCGAAGTTATTTATTAAGGTAGCTTTGATATCACTCCAGTTTTCAGATATACCGTTTGAATTAATAATCAGTGCGGCCGGTCCCTTAATTTTATTCAAGATGCCATTTATCAAACAGAGTTTAACTAGCGAGTTTCCTGGATTTGCGTCTATATACTCTGCCACTAATCTGTCGCAAAGGTGAATAAATCGTGTTAACACGTTCGCGTTACCATCAAAATCCGGTAATAGGCGTAATGATTTATAGATACTATCTGCCTCAGCCATTGTTGAAACTGCAGTATCTACCGAACTAAAATAACCTTCGAATGTGGCACTTGAATCTACACTAATATATCTAGTATTATCTACGTCTAACCTACGTGCCTCCCTAGCGCGCGAAGGCCCACTAGGGGTGTCTTTCCTGGGATGGAAAATGGTTGCAACTAAAAATAACTAAAAGGAAATTGATAGCAACACACAGAAACAATTCTAGTGTACTTACATAAACAGCATTCTGGTTTCTCTGGAATCGATGTCTTGATTTCCCCTCCGATCAGGATCACAGGTTCTTTCAGGATACTCGGGTGCCCGAATCGCTCGCGACGGCGTTAGCGATATTAACAGTACGGCTCTTCTATATGAGGATAGCCTAGCTAATATACTACCTCGAGACGCCTCGAGTATCCTACCGACTGCGCCAATTATGTAGATCGCTGCCGGAGGCTCCAAAGAAAACCAAGAACTTCTTAGACAAACTTTAATTAATATTAAAAAGGTTACAAATTAATTCCTATCTGCTAATACAATTGATCCTGTTCGATGCAAGAATCAGAATGAATATCTTATAATGCTAATGATTAATCCTAAGTTACAATTAGAATGACGAAATCACTTTCCGGTAAGTAAGCGAGTCAGATATCGAACAATATCGCGAGGTGTCGCAATACATATTCACATGTAAGGGTCTTACTAAGCATTGGCATTGATGCCGATGCACACTTTGCACTTTACGTGTCGTAATGCACTACAACACTGGTACTAAGAATCAGCATTAAGGCCGATGCACACATGCACTTGACGAGTTGTGAATAGTCATGTACTATAACACATGTCGTATAATAGGCAATAGTCAAATTAAATTATTCGACTGTTCAATACAATAAAATATTAAAAAATATTCGCACCTTTCATTAATTGATTTTATGACCAATTTAATTTTAGTATTTTTCCAGCAAAATTTCAACAAATAAGTATGCTGTTTGGCGCTAAAAAAACGTGACGTCACAATACACAATCTCGTACAAAATTCATAGAAAACTGTCGTTGTTGATAGTTGGAAAAAGTGTTGAATTTGACTAATTGGCAAGTATCCAATTTAGTTATCTTTAAAATGAAAGCGATTTTTTGTAAAAGAATAAGTTTATAGAGGTTTCGATTAAACGAAAAAAAAAGGCTAGTGGCTCCATTTCTTTGCTCCCAGGTGTAGATATATAATGTATTATAGCTGTTAAACTCGATTCTAACATAAGTTTACTGAGAAATATAGACGAAGACATACAACAGAGTGCCTGATAAAAATACAATTATACAGAGCCGTATTGTCCCTAAGGCGCTCTAGACAAGTGCTGGGCGCCAGGTTACAGAGGGGCGCCGCGAGACGCGCGTGTACAACTGTACATAGAGTGACGGCGACGACAAAAATATTAGGGGCGCCAATGAGGTGCTTGCCTAGGGCGCTCTCTAGGCTGAATCAGGCTCTGACGCCTATTAAATACAATGATATAAACCATATACTAAAATGTAGATTTTGAATGACTGGAGATTCGAAATTACAACATAAAAACAGTAGTTCTTAGGAATGTACCAAAACAATTGTTTAAATTCAATTAAATCTTAGAAATATACTTACCTAGAAATAAAATTAACAACTAAATAGGTAATTTTAATTACCTAAAGGTTTTAAAAACCAAAATTTTTCAGTAATTTTCATGACGTTTATATGACACAGAAATCAATATACTTATAGGCGAATAATAAATACTTTAAAAATATAATATACTAAAATTTTGGCAGATCTGTTTGTAGAGGTCCCAAATTACTGTAAATTATAAAAATTTACATTAAAAAACCTAGTACCTACACAAACCTGTTAAACAATACACAATGAAATGAAGTCACCATGTGATATTTTACGTTTCATACATTATAAGTAACATCTAAGATTAAGAAATTAATCTATTTTTTGGTATTTTAATTCAATATGTAATCCGAAGGCCACTTCACTGCCCTGCCGAGTCCCCAAGCGGTCACCGGTGACTGCTCTCCACTTACTATTGATGTATGGAGACTACTTTTGTATCGTAGTGTGTGACACCTCGCCCTATAGGTAAGTAGTGTAAGATAGATATTAGGACACTTAATTAAAGATATTCCTAACAGTAACACATCTCCCTCATTGCTCCACATTGCAGTATGAACAATATAAGATACAAAAGTTAAGATGATGGTTCTGTTATAACACAACACAGTATCTCATTAGAAATCAAAATCTACAAGACCAAAGTCTAATTTTGCATATTACAAGGATACAGATCCGTATTATCCCCAAGGCAAACTAGACAAGTGCGGGGCGCCAGGTTACAGAGGGGCGCCACGAGACGTGCGTGTACAACTGTACATAGTGACGGCGGCAACAAAAAGAATTAGGGGCGCCTATGAGGTGCTTGCCTAGGATGCTTTACGTTACTTTTACCACGTCACTTTTACCCATCAGTCATTTACATCAGTCTTGTAGAAAAAAAATCCAGACTTGTTAATGAAAAATTCATCTTTCGAAGGTTGTAAGATTTTTTTAAAATAATTTGTATCAAACGAAGACTTGTATGTATAACGAGTATGTGTTAAACAAAATTTATTTTGGACTACTGGACACAAACAAAAATGTTATTTTGAGTTAATTTAGAAACGTTTTGGGAAAATTTTTCATTTTAATAATAATAACTCGTAGCATAATATACCTCTAACATCACACGGCATTACATTACGGCACTAAATGCCACTGTACAATGTAACACCCACTTTTCACTATTTATGTTATGAGCTCATGTAATAGGGGGTGAGACTATTGCCATATACCGGACACAATTCCAGACTCCGTGCTACTACTGAGGATGTCTTAAAAAAATCCAGTAATACTTTGCCCGACCCGGGAATCGAGCCCGAGAACCCTTGCCCAGCAGTCGCACTTGCGACCATTCGACTAACGAGGTAAAAAAACATATGCACAATAATGGAGTTTATTGGTAACAGGTAGCTAATGAGCTCCCAAATCCCTAAATAAATTGTGTAGGTCTATGCGACAAACACCCTGTATAATACTTTCTTAGATTATTCAGCCACCGCTGACAAACGTTGAATCAAAACATCGTGAATAAACCTGGGTGCTTACTCTCGAAAACAATCTCAATGTCAATGCAATTTCAATCCAATAAAATCTCAACAATTATTCAATATCAACACTATACAACCACTATCGTAGGTGTTAAAATTGCATTCAGAGCACGGAATATAAAGCCAAACTCAATACCATTTAGTTCATTAAACATCCACGCAATACGGATGCAATGGGCGCTAGTGTTGCAACTCAAGAGTACGACACAATACCAATGTCGATCGATCGGAATTGGATTCAAAAGAAAGCCCCCTGGGCTTATAATTTCTAATAATAAGTTTGACATCGCTAACCCGCATTGAGGAAGCGTGGTGATTAATACTCAAACCTTCTCCGTTTGAGAAGAGGCCTTTGGTTTTACAGGTTGTGAATGAAAAAACAACTGCTAATATTTAATTTTTATATATAAAGGCACACATAAAAATAGCACACTATTTTTATATGTCGCACCATCTAAAAATGTTAATAGGACCGACACTGCATTCTTCGTAGTGGTCTGTCATTAGATGTGCCGAGTAACGATGTATAGCGTTGAACAGACATATTTCTAGCGGCGGATGGGTCTTCTGGCATTTGATAATGTGATGCTGCAGCCTGGAGCAGGCCACTCGGTGGCATGGGTTGTACGGACATGGCGCGTAGTTCTCGTTGTATATCATTTTAGCTGAAAGAGACAAAAATTATTGTTATTTTTATATTAAAGTTAGGTTTTTGGATAAATATTATTGTTTCTGAATTCCCTGTGTCTACCCATTTGAGGATAGAATCTCGGATGATTCCTTACATCGTATGAATTGAAACGTTATTTCAAAAAAGGATTTACTTACATTAATATAACCTTTTTTAATAGATCAGGATCAGGAAAATAAAGGCAGGTCGTTTGAAATATCAGGATCAAAACAGCATAAAGTTGGGATCAAAACGAATCACTTTAACGCCAACGAGAGTAAGCGTGCGCCCGCCACGAAGTATCGAAGTAAAATGATCGATGAAGCACAAAGCCTAACTTGTGTTTTTAAATTCGGGAGCTTTCCTTCACCGTGGGAATTTTATTTTAACAATGTTATCTTGATCTTGATAAAGTACTGCTTTGTTTGACAAAGCTATCTATTATCCTAATTTGTTTTCTTAGAAAAAACACATTAAGTAAGTATATTGTTCCTCATAAGTTTGCTGAAGTGATAACGTGACTGCTATGCACTTTAGGTGTCTTTGAAGACTATTATGGTATTTCTCTATAAATACCACGAGAAGATTTATTATTTATTTTAGCCGTTATCGTTCCATTGCAGGGCATTGCCTACCCTCTGAAAACTTTCTGACGCATCTGATCCTTGCCACGAGGCGATTGATGAATGGAAAAGTGTGTGCGTCTGTTTATTTGTCTGTCTATCATAGCAAAACATACAATAGGGATGATGACAGGGTATGCAAATTAAAAATCTAATTAGTCCGTCAGTTCGGTAACGAAAAAATATTACACACGTGTTTTTTATTTTATAAAATGATACTATGATAAAACGAATCAAAGTTTAGGAGTGGGGGCTAAGACGTCATTTCTACGTGTAAAATGTACCTACATAATGAAGTGACGTCACGCGACATTTCAAATCAATATATCGTCGAAAGTATTCGTTTCAGTAAAACAATAAAAAAAACGTGTTTAATGATTTAAAATAATCTACAAGACGGACATTAAAATAAAAATTAGTCATGTACCATATTATGCTAAACAAAAGTATGTAGGTATGTGAGGTATTAAAGTTTTATGCCAATGGATTTTTTTTTAAGGTGGGAAAATCATCGAATGACTGCTCCCGCCTGGGTGAGGCGGAGGGAGTGTCAGACTCTTACTGACTAGAAACCACCCCGTTCCTTCTCCTGCACGTCGAGTCGGAGCCCCGGTTACCCGTTAGGTTCTCCGCGACTCCGAATCGGCATCGGCCGTATTGGGCCCCATCTGTGGTGGTATGCCAATGGATAGGAAACCTATTTTACTGTATGACAGCGAAACTGAAATATCTGTCGAAATTAGTTACAATAAAACTCCTTTACTAAAATAAAAAACTTAAATTAAAACTATTACTATTAAAACTAAATATTACTAAATGAAATATATACAACTTAAGATTAAAATTAATTATAGGAAAAACAAAAACAACTATTTACATAAAGCATCGAAAAATTCGTCCGCATCGACGTCAGTGGGGAAAGTACCCAGAAGGCTGGCAGCATTGCCACGTTGTATGGGAATGCTGTTATTATGTTATGCAATGCAAGTTACAATTATATTACCACTTAGCATTGTTTTAGGATGTTAAAATACCAAATACCTACCTAACAATTTTAAGGTCATAGTTGCAATGGAACAACCCGTAAAGGCAGGAACTGGCAGTATAATGAAGCTGATATAATGGCTCACATCGGCGCATCCTGTGGTGTTCCACAAGGTTCGGTATTGGGACCATATCTGTGGAAAATTAAGAGGGTGCCGAGAGGGAAACTCCCTTCGGATGTCGGACATCATCTATAATAGGTTTTCTCTCCAAATGCCTACTACCTTACCGTACCTACCGCACTTACGACCACTCAACCGAAGAAGTAGTAGGTCGACAACATTCATGAAGTTTTTATTCATAATTAATTATACTTTTCATTCAAAAATTCTCAGTGGTAGCACGGACTTTGGAATTGTGTCCGGTATATGGCAATAGGCTTACCACCTATTACATGGACCTCATAACATAAAAATTGAAAAGTCGGTGTTACATTGTACCATAGATATAATATTGTACGGTGGCATTAAGTACAGTAATGTAACACCTGTGCGTACCCGTTCAGGGCTAAAAGGCGTATACCATTCAATTTTAGGTGTTCCTCAAAGGTATTTTTTATGGAATAAATGGCACACAAACAGACGGATGACCTGTTGGTAAGCGATCAGCGCTCACCGTCGACCATGGACACCCGCAACACTTGAGGAGCCACAGTATATTGGTAACGAGACACATCGATATAAAAATGAAACAATATGTTAATTAAGAAATTCAAATTGTAATGTTTTACATAAAACATTTAGAATTAAGGTCATCGCACCTAACAAGCACGGCTCTAACCCAGCAATTAAGTTTTCATTTAAATATGAACCCTTTGAGCACCGTCATTATAGACACAATTAAAGAACAATAGGTTGCGGTCACCGATGTGCTCGCGGTGTTTGACAGTTTAAATCGTATGCCGTATTATATATTTCATAACGACAATACAAAATACCGACGGCGGGTGGTCAGCACGCGGTCCTCTGGAAGTAGTTGGGGCGCCGCGTGCTTACTGCACCCCGCCAGCGAGCCGACAACGCACCGACCTCGAGCCGCTTGCCAGGCTCAAGCGAAGCAAACGTCGCATCGTATTCGTAACCCTACGCGTTACCGGGGCTCCGGCTCGACGTGCAGAAGAAATGGGGTCGTTTTTAGTCAGTAAAAGTCTGACACTCACCCAGGCGGGAGCTGTCATTCGATGATTTTCCCCCCTAAAAAAAACCCGTTACATATGTTCTAGGAATATTTTTTTATGGCATAAACCGGTAAACGAGCAGACGGATCACCTGATGGTAAGCAATCGGTGCCGCCCATGGACACTCGAAACACCAAGGCGTTACAAGTGCGTTACCGGCTTTTTGGGAATTGGGAATTTGAGGATTGTGGAGGATTCGGGGACAAGGGAGGGGGGTAATTGGGCCTATATTTATATAGCCTAAGTATATATTCAATCGTAAATGCCAAGTATTGTTGACTATATATAACACTCGTGACAAAAATCTTCCACCTCGCGGCCGGCGCGCTTCCACCACGCGGGCGACGCGCCGTAAGCGCACTGGCGGCTAACCGTAGGCAAATTCAAACAAAGCCGTGCAGGAGCCGTGATTGTTAGATGTTCATGACCTTTTGACTTACATACTATGTGACTATAATGTCTTATAATGTTAAAATACATTTATAATTGTAATAATTACTAATTATAAATCGGCATACGTATATATTTCTACAATTATAGCTAACTGTTGGCACAAAAACTATTAAAAGCAACATTTCTTAGGTAAGCAACGAAAAATAATGAACGAAGGCACGTGGAAGCAGAAACGGAGCGTAGAAAGTTTTTCTTCATTAGTTGATAAATATTTATTATTATTTTATTAACTGGTAACACATGAATTATGTAGATCGCTGCCGGAGGCTCCAAAGAAAACCAAGAACTTCTTAGACAAACTTTAATTAATATTAAAAAGGTTACAAATTAATTCCTATCTGCTAATACAATTGATCCTGTTCGATGCAAGAATCAGAATGAATATCTTATAATGCTAATGATTAATCCTAAGTTACAATTAGAATGACGAAATCACTTTCCGGTAAGTAAGCGAGTCAGATATCGAACAATACCGCGAGGTGTCGCAATACATATTCACATGTAAGGGTCTTACTAAGCATTGGCATTGATGCCGATGCACACTTTGCACTTTACGTGTCGTAATGCACTACAACACTGGTACTAAGAATCAGCATTAAGGCCGATGCACACATGCACTTGACGAGTTGTGAATAGTCATGTACTATAACACCTCCACCCGCAGATCAGCAACTATTTTCGAGACATGAATTGAGAAAGAGTTGCTGGATTTGGTTGTCTTGTCTCTGATTTTCCAGGCTCTGCATATACTGTCTCCTCCTGAAGAGATTTTGTTTGGAGTTTTCTGCCTTGAAATGTCTTATTGCACCGTATAATAAGTAGTATAATGAGTGCAAATGCACTTAACAGCAGCAAGGTGTAAAAAGGGATCGTTGTGTGGTACAGTGCGTCATCTGGGATTTGGTTGAGTCTTATTGCAGGTTGCGCCATTAGTTGATACTGGACATCATGTACTCTTGAAAGATCTATCGATTTCAGTTTCAGTTGCGTCATCTTTTCAGGTTTTATGTCCATGTTGTAGGATATATTCATAATCTTCAGGGGGCGTCCCTCCACGTGATCGTTGACATTGGTGATAGCAAATTCTGAGGTATATAGGAAGCAATTTTCGGGAACTGTGGCTAAGTAGCTTCCATCTACTGTTATATAGTCTTCCTTTCCACATACAGTGTGAATCCTCGTTGAATTCGGGAAAGATATGACGTAGTGTCTTTCGTCCAGTTCTTCCATTGAAGCCTTTGCTAGGGTTAGTTCCATGACGTCACATTTCTCATCTATAGTTTGGTCCAAGATGAGATGCTGTATACAATCAGGTTGTTGCCGAAGCTGGTGGTCCATCTTGTCGGCACAGAGATACCAGTTATCGTACTTCGGGCATTCTGCCTCTATGTACACAAAACCTTTCCTGTTGGTTGCTATCAATGGAAAAGGAGGGATGAGGGCCTGTTTGAATTTATTAGGAGCTATTGACAACTTGTAAAGATCGAAACTATCAGTCGCAAATATAGGCAACTTAAAGACTATAACTATCTGGCTACCTGAGTAGTAATATCCAGGTTTTATTAGATCATAATATTCCCTAATATCTAAATCTACTATTTGATCTCTACTATAAATCTTAACTAACTTTTGAATCATATGTCCTAATACTTCTGTACTTAACATGGAATGATGTGTGCTAGATGCGTGTATGAAGGCTAGGATGTTTTCTATTCTAACTAATTCCCCTAAGATTTCATCAATGTTCTCGGTTAAAATGGTTAGATATTGAGCAAACTTAGCATATTTTATAAGATAATTATCTCTATAAGCATCATTGTCTAAGATTAATCTTAAGGTTTCATTTATCTTAATTTGATTCTCTACTAATTTTGAAACTATGTTAGAATGCTGAGCCATCCACTCCTTACTGAGGCTAATATGATTGTTAAACTCTTCAGCTAATTCATTACTATTGTTTTGTAGAGTTTTAATAGCACTGTCATATCGAATGGCATCTGATTGGTCTAAGTTACCGGTTACACTTTTAATAATCGATCCTAAACCATCAATGAGACCTCTCTTTATACGACCTGGTTTTAGAGTTTCTAAGTGATCCGCGATTCTAAGCAGTTTATTAGAGAGGTAATCTATCTGTAGCTCATATAACATGTAAGTATCATTACTTAAACTATACTTATAGTGAGACAATTGATCGAGTAACAAATTAACCTTATCGTCAATATCTTTAAGTTCTATGTATTGGCTCCCAGTCGGAAGGGTAATAATCCTGGGCCATCTTCAAGGCTTTCAAGTGTTATCTCCTGATTTATCCCGCGAGCTGTTATCGAAGGAGCAATCAGGACCAGTAGCACCCTGCAACAATTGGGCACTTTTAGGCACTCTCTTAAGATGGCTTTTAGCGACAGGGCCACGTTTTTTAGACGTATAAATATGTATTGGTAAATCCGATAAAACAGTATCGTGACTATATCTCGGAGCTAGTTTTTGACGGTCGGCTAATGGATTCTTTACAAATATACGTTGCTGTGGTTGATATTCGACTTCCGGTTCGCGATTTTTGTTCCTGTTCTCTATTATGTTAGTGCGTGTTGCAAGAGCAGTATCGTTAATTAATTCATACACCATCTTCATCTGGTCCCTATGAGTCTGCGTATATTGTTGCATCAAGTGCTTAGTCAAATCCATGTCGAATGGATCACGAGGATCAAAGTGTCCTGTAATAATGTCATAGGGTCTGCATTTTGTAAAACTGTGAACGGAGTTATTGTATGCTAAGAGTGCATATGGTATAAGGTTTCCGACACTGGACTCTTTATAAGTTAGTTTGAGTAAACGCAAGTGCTCTAATAAGGTAGAATGAAATCTTTCTACGATACCGTTTTCGTTTGGTGTATGAGGCAAAATTCTGTGGTGGTTAATTTTATGCGTGTTAATAAATTCATTAAACAGTTGATTAGTAAATTCTGTACCATTATCTGAAACTATAGTTAAGGGTAAACCGTGATGTGTACAGAATTTTAATAATGCTTGTAGTATGCTAATTGCTGTGCCATCTGGGATGTAGTATGCTTGAGCATACTTAGAAAAAACATCTACTATTGTAAAATATTTTTCATTTTGAATTGATAATAAATCTATATGTACAATTTCAAATGGCTTTGTAGCAGGGGGAACAATATGGAATTGCTGTTTAATTGGGTTGCGATCGAATTTCCCTTGACCACAGATGATACAATCATTAACAAATTTCGTTATGTGATCTTTCATCTTAGGCCAGTAGTACTGTCGCGATAAAGATAAATAACACTCATTTATACCACGATGGTTGGTCTTTCCTCCGTGGTAGTGATTAATTATCTCTTGTTGTCTCAGATATTCACTGACGTTTACGACTTCACTCTTAGCTAAAACCAAGTTCATGGCAGAGCTCTTGAATTTCTCTTGTATAATAGGGATTATGTCATACATAGCTAAAGGAGGATTTATAAGTAGTGCCGTCTTGATCTTAGGGTTTACATATTCTTTAATTATATTTACTATATCATTCTCTAAATTTGACCTAGAAACCTGTACAGCTGTTCTAGTGTGAGTGTCGAAAGGTTTGGACACCGAGGGGCGTTTTTTTATATCACCTACTACAGATATGCATATTTGTCTGTGGAATTTATTTAACGGATCATCGACTATTGGTACCTCGAGAATGGGGTTTTCATTACTAGTGTGAGCGGATACTGTGGATGAATTTCCTACTGATGGTGGGCGCTCCGAAACATTAGCTATCATGGAAATTGTCTCTTCGTTATTAACTGTTATACGAGACAAAGCATCTGCATTAGTATTAGATAAACCCTTTTTATAAATTACAGTAAAATCGTATTCAGATAATTTCAATTTCCACCTGGTTAACCGTGAATTGGGTTCTTTCAGATTCATAACCCACTGAAGTGGTTTATGATCTGTTACTATTTTAAATTTTCTACCAAATAGATACGGCCTGAAATATTTGGTCGCCCAGACAATAGCCAGAAGCTCCTTTTCGATGGTACTGTAATTTATTTCACTTTCGTTTAAAGTTCTAGATGCATAGCAAACCGGTTTATCCGACCCTATCGTGCCCTGGGATAGTACCGCGCCTAATGCAACGTTTGAGGCATCGGTAGTTAAAATAAATTCTTTCGTGAAATCCGGATACTGTAGTACTGGATCATTGACCAGCAGTTTTTTACAATATTCAAAGCAATTTTGATACTCAGAGTTGATTATAATTTTTCTACCTTTTTTCAGGCATTGCGTGAGCGGTTTTGTGATTTTCGCAAAATCAGGGATGAATTTTCTATAATATCCGATAAGGCCAAGAAACTGTTTAATTTCTTTTGGGGTGGTTGGTATTGGATAGTTCTGTATCGCTACAATTTTGTCTGGGTTAGGTTTAATTCCATTTTTAGTAATAATGTGCCCTAAGTACGCTGTTTCTAATTTGAGAAATTCGGATTTATCCATTTGGATTTTGAAATTAGACTCCCGTAATTTTCGGAAAACCTTTTCTAAGTTAATTATATGTTCCTGTAGTGAAGTACTAAATACTACGATATCATCCAAATAGACTAAACAGACAACGTTCTGAAGATCTTTGAGGACATTGTCCATTACCCTCTGAAAAGTTGACGGGGCATTCTTCAAACCCATAGGCATGCGCAAAAACTCATAATGCCCATTTTCCACATTAAATGCAGTTTTCGGGATGTCGTCAGGGTCCATTTCGACCTGATAAAAACCACTAGCCAGATCCAATGTAGAAAAATATTGGCAGTTGCCTAATTTATCCAATACGTCGTTTATATTAGGGATAGGGTATTTATCGTCGTGCGTTTTTTCATTTAGTTTGCGAAAGTCGACTACCAATCGCCACTTTGTTTTACCAGAAGCATCGGATTTCTTGGGAACGACCCATATGGGTGAGCTCCAAGCGGACTCGGATGGTCTGATAATGCATTGACTAAGCATTTTAGTTATCTGATCTTTAACCTCTTCTCTATGAATATATGGATAACGGTAACTTTTGGTGTATACTGGTAATTCATCGGTAGTACGGATGCGATGCTTAATTTTATTATTAAAGGTTAAAGTCTCACCGTCTATGTAAAATACATCCGCATATTTTGAGCATAATTTCTCTAAATTAATTCGTTCTTCTTCATTTAGGTGGTCCGTCCGCAACCGGGATAAGACCTCTTTAGCACGGTCGTTGGATTGTACTGTACGTGCACATTGAATATTATAGACTTCGGCCTGTATAGCGCGGTCCATTGAAAATACTAGGTCATGAGAAGTAGGATTACTGATTTCTAAAAATCCTCGATTATTTTTAACAGTCGTAAGACATTCTTTAATTATGCAATTCGAAATTATTTGTTCATCGATAAAAGCTTCTCCGTCGTGTAAATGAATAGGTACCTTAACTATTTTTGATGAATTGGCAGGTATAACATCTTCGTATAAATTTAAATTCCGTGAATTGTACATGTTAATAGGGTTAACTGAATAACGAGTTTTTAATATCTTGTCTTTTAGATCAATTTTTGCTTCCCACTTCTCTAAAAGGTCGAGTCCTATAAGTCCATCAAAATAATCATGAAATCTGTAAATGTATAATTGAATATCACTCGGTTCTTGGAATTCTGCAAAACAAGGGATGGTTACTGAATAATCATTACGAGAGGTGGCATGAACGTTGGTGACTTCGAAAGGAGTGTAATTTAGGGGTAAGTTACTGAAAAATTTGCTCACAGCATCGGGACTTATGAACGATTGATTGGCTCCTGTATCAATCAAAAGTTTTAGGGGCGGATTTGAGATTTGTAAGTATGGAAGCTGACGTTGACTTTGTAGATTTAGTTCTATCTTGATTTTTTTGACTTCGAGCTTTTCTGAAAATCCTGGTCTTCAGAAACGCTGGTAGACGGTTGAGGTTCTTGGGGAAGAGTTGACTGGTAATCTATTTCGGGATAATTATAGGGCTCATTATAAGTTCCGTAAAACGGTTGATAAGGTTCGATATTATAATATTCAACATTACTAGCGCAGTAGTAAGCATCTGGTTCGTTGCAGTTATAATCTGGATAGTAGTAACAATCTTCATAGTTCGCGCAATCATTCACGTTAACATCTTTAGTCTTAAAATAATTTGAAACCGGTGGATTACCCTGCTTACGCCAATCGTGACCAGCTAGTTGAGTTTGTTGCGGTCTCTCTCTAGTGACGTAGTGGCTGACTCCACTCATAGGCTTAGGGCCCAAATTATTGTTAAAATTTCTTTGAGGCATATTAAAATTTCTTTGGGGTATCTGAAAGTTATTAAAAGAATTATTATAGTTTGGCGGCGGCGCACGAAACATTTGCTGCGTGCGCGACGGCAGCATTGCGGCTGTTGGTCTAAATTGTACCCCTTGATTGACGTTAGGTTGGAAATTAGGTTTCCATGCAGGTTGGGGGATCTGAAAATTATTCGCAAGTGCAGGTCGAGCGGGAAGATTGAGTGGCTTTAACATAGAGCTAGCTACTGGAATCGTGGGCAAAGGTTTGGGTAACTGAGCTTGATTGCTTTTCTTTTCGCTAATTGGATCATTGCGGGTTTGGAGGTACATAACATTCAGTTCTTCTTGCACAAATTCCAACGCTTTCTCAACACTGTCAGGACGCATGCATCGAATGCGAGAACCTAGGGGTTCTTTTAATCCTCGAACGAATGCCTGCATAGTCAATTTTTTATAAAGTGCCCTTTTAGCTTGAACTGTAGTTTCTATCGTTTCGTGTAATGTAACATACGTCATGATAGTACTGAACAAATTGACACACCGATCGTAGAATTCCTGTGGGGTATCATTATTCTGCGTTGCTAACATTAGATCATTATAAAGAGTGGTTTCATCTCTCTGGTCCGCGAAGTTATTTATTAAGGTAGCTTTGATATCACTCCAGTTTTCAGATATACCGTTTGAATTAATAATCAGTGCGGCCGGTCCCTTAATTTTATTCAAGATGCCATTTATCAAACAGAGTTTAACTAGCGAGTTTCCTGGATTTGCGTCTATATACTCTGCCACTAATCTGTCGCAAAGGTGAATAAATCGTGTTAACACGTTCGCGTTACCATCAAAATCCGGTAATAGGCGTAATGATTTATAGATACTATCTGCCTCAGCCATTGTTGAAACTGCAGTATCTACCGAACTAAAATAACCTTCGAATGTGGCACTTGAATCTACACTAATATATCTAGTATTATCTACGTCTAACCTACGTGCCTCCCTAGCGCGCGAAGGCCCACTAGGGGTGTCTTTCCTGGGATGGAAAATGGTTGCAACTAAAAATAACTAAAAGGAAATTGATAGCAACACACAGAAACAATTCTAGTGTACTTACATAAACAGCATTCTGGTTTCTCTGGAATCGATGTCTTGATTTCCCCTCCGATCAGGATCACAGGTTCTTTCAGGATACTCGGGTGCCCGAATCGCTCGCGACGGCGTTAGCGATATTAACAGTACGGCTCTTCTATATGAGGATAGCCTAGCTAATATACTACCTCGAGACGCCTCGAGTATCCTACCGACTGCGCCAATTATGTAGATCGCTGCCGGAGGCTCCAAAGAAAACCAAGAACTTCTTAGACAAACTTTAATTAATATTAAAAAGGTTACAAATTAATTCCTATCTGCTAATACAATTGATCCTGTTCGATGCAAGAATCAGAATGAATATCTTATAATGCTAATGATTAATCCTAAGTTACAATTAGAATGACGAAATCACTTTCCGGTAAGTAAGCGAGTCAGATATCGAACAATACCGCGAGGTGTCGCAATACATATTCACATGTAAGGGTCTTACTAAGCATTGGCATTGATGCCGATGCACACTTTGCACTTTACGTGTCGTAATGCACTACAACACTGGTACTAAGAATCAGCATTAAGGCCGATGCACACATGCACTTGACGAGTTGTGAATAGTCATGTACTATAACACATGTCGTATAATAGGCAATAGTCAAATTAAATTATTCGACTGTTCAATACAATAAAATATTAAAAAATATTCGCACCTTTCATTAATTGATTTTATGACCAATTTAATTTTAGTATTTTTCCAGCAAAATTTCAACAAATAAGTATGCTGTTTGGCGCTAAAAAAACGTGACGTCACAATACACAATCTCGTACAAAATTCATAGAAAACTGTCGTTGTTGATAGTTGGAAAAAGTGTTGAATTTGACTAATTGGCAAGTATCCAATTTAGTTATCTTTAAAATGAAAGCGATTTTTTGTAAAAGAATAAGTTTATAGAGGTTTCGATTAAACGAAAAAAAAAGGCTAGTGGCTCCATTTCTTTGCTCCCAGGTGTAGATATATAATGTATTATAGCTGTTAAACTCGATTCTAACATAAGTTTACTGAGAAATATAGACGAAGACATACAACAGAGTGCCTGATAAAAATACAATTATACAGAGCCGTATTGTCCCTAAGGCGCTCTAGACAAGTGCTGGGCGCCAGGTTACAGAGGGGCGCCGCGAGACGCGCGTGTACAACTGTACATAGAGTGACGGCGACGACAAAAATATTAGGGGCGCCAATGAGGTGCTTGCCTAGGGCGCTCTCTAGGCTGAATCAGGCTCTGACGCCTATTAAATACAATGATATAAACCATATACTAAAATGTAGATTTTGAATGACTGGAGATTCGAAATTACAACATAAAAACAGTAGTTCTTAGGAATGTACCAAAACAATTGTTTAAATTCAATTAAATCTTAGAAATATACTTACCTAGAAATAAAATTAACAACTAAATAGGTAATTTTAATTACCTAAAGGTTTTAAAAACCAAAATTTTTCAGTAATTTTCATGACGTTTATATGACACAGAAATCAATATACTTATAGGCGAATAATAAATACTTTAAAAATATAATATACTAAAATTTTGGCAGATCTGTTTGTAGAGGTCCCAAATTACTGTAAATTATAAAAATTTACATTAAAAAACCTAGTACCTACACAAACCTGTTAAACAATACACAATGAAATGAAGTCACCATGTGATATTTTACGTTTCATACATTATAAGTAACATCTAAGATTAAGAAATTAATCTATTTTTTGGTATTTTAATTCAATATGTAATCCGAAGGCCACTTCACTGCCCTGCCGAGTCCCCAAGCGGTCACCGGTGACTGCTCTCCACTTACTATTGATGTATGGAGACTACTTTTGTATCGTAGTGTGTGACACCTCGCCCTATAGGTAAGTAGTGTAAGATAGATATTAGGACACTTAATTAAAGATATTCCTAACAGTAACACATCTCCCTCATTGCTCCACATTGCAGTATGAACAATATAAGATACAAAAGTTAAGATGATGGTTCTGTTATAACACAACACAGTATCTCATTAGAAATCAAAATCTACAAGACCAAAGTCTAATTTTGCATATTACAAGGATACAGATCCGTATTATCCCCAAGGCAAACTAGACAAGTGCGGGGCGCCAGGTTACAGAGGGGCGCCACGAGACGTGCGTGTACAACTGTACATAGTGACGGCGGCAACAAAAAGAATTAGGGGCGCCTATGAGGTGCTTGCCTAGGATGCTTTACGTTACTTTTACCACGTCACTTTTACCCATCAGTCATTTACATCAGTCTTGTAGAAAAAAATCCAGACTTGTTAATGAAAAATTCATCTTTCGAAGGTTGTAAGATTTTTTTAAAATAATTTGTATCAAACGAAGACTTGTATGTATAACGAGTATGTGTTAAACAAAATTTATTTTGGACTACTGGACACAAACAAAAATGTTATTTTGAGTTAATTTAGAAACGTTTTGGGAAAATTTTTCATTTTAATAATAATAACTCGTAGCATAATATACCTCTAACATCACACGGCATTACATTACGGCACTAAATGCCACTGTACAATGTAACACCCACTTTTCACTATTTATGTTATGAGCTCATGTAATAGGGGGTGAGACTATTGCCATATACCGGACACAATTCCAGACTCCGTGCTACTACTGAGGATGTCTTAAAAAAATCCAGTAATACTTTGCCCGACCCGGGAATCGAGCCCGAGAACCCTTGCCCAGCAGTCGCACTTGCGACCATTCGACTAACGAGGTAAAAAAACATATGCACAATAATGGAGTTTATTGGTAACAGGTAGCTAATGAGCTCCCAAATCCCTAAATAAATTGTGTAGGTCTATGCGACAAACACCCTGTATAATACTTTCTTAGATTATTCAGCCACCGCTGACAAACGTTGAATCAAAACATCGTGAATAAACCTGGGTGCTTACTCTCGAAAACAATCTCAATGTCAATGCAATTTCAATCCAATAAAATCTCAACAATTATTCAATATCAACACTATACAACCACTATCGTAGGTGTTAAAATTGCATTCAGAGCACGGAATATAAAGCCAAACTCAATACCATTTAGTTCATTAAACATCCACGCAATACGGATGCAATGGGCGCTAGTGTTGCAACTCAAGAGTACGACACAATACCAATGTCGATCGATCGGAATTGGATTCAAAAGAAAGCCCCTGGGCTTATAATTTCTAATAATAAGTTTGACATCGCTAACCCGCATTGAGGAAGCGTGGTGATTAATACTCAAACCTTCTCCGTTTGAGAAGAGGCCTTTGGTTTTACAGGTTGTGAATGAAAAAACAACTGCTAATATTTAATTTTTATATATAAAGGCACACATAAAAATAGCACACTATTTTTATATGTCGCACCATCTAAAAATGTTAATAGGACCGACACTGCATTCTTCGTAGTGGTCTGTCATTAGATGTGCCGAGTAACGATGTATAGCGTTGAACAGACATATTTCTAGCGGCGGATGGGTCTTCTGGCATTTGATAATGTGATGCTGCAGCCTGGAGCAGGCCACTCGGTGGCATGGGTTGTACGGACATGGCGCGTAGTTCTCGTTGTATATCATTTTAGCTGAAAGAGACAAAAATTATTGTTATTTTTATATTAAAGTTAGGTTTTTGGATAAATATTATTGTTTCTGAATTCCCTGTGTCTACCCATTTGAGGATAGAATCTCGGATGATTCCTTACATCGTATGAATTGAAACGTTATTTCAAAAAAGGATTTACTTACATTAATATAACCTTTTTTAATAGATCAGGATCAGGAAAATAAAGGCAGGTCGTTTGAAATATCAGGATCAAAACAGCATAAAGTTGGGATCAAAAGGAATCACTTTAACGCCAACGAGAGTAAGCGTGCGCCCGCCACGAAGTATCGAAGTAAAATGATCGATGAAGCACAAAGCCTAACTTGTGTTTTTAAATTCGGGAGCTTTCCTTCACCGTGGGAATTTTATTTTAACAATGTTATCTTGATCTTGATAAAGTACTGCTTTGTTTGACAAAGCTATCTATTATCCTAATTTGTTTTCTTAGAAAAAACACATTAAGTAAGTATATTGTTCCTCATAAGTTTGCTGAAGTGATAACGTGACTGCTATGCACTTTAGGTGTCTTTGAAGACTATTATGGTATTTCTCTATAAATACCACGAGAAGATTTATTATTTATTTTAGCCGTTATCGTTCCATTGCAGGGCATTGCCTACCCTCTGAAAACTTTCTGACGCATCTGATCCTTGCCACGAGGCGATTGATGAATGGAAAAGTGTGTGCGTCTGTTTATTTGTCTGTCTATCATAGCAAAACATACAATAGGGATGATGACAGGGTATGCAAATTAAAAATCTAATTAGTCCGTCAGTTCGGTAACGAAAAAATATTACACACGTGTTTTTTATTTTATAAAATGATACTATGATAAAACGAATCAAAGTTTAGGAGTGGGGGCTAAGACGTCATTTCTACGTGTAAAATGTACCTACATAATGAAGTGACGTCACGCGACATTTCAAATCAATATATCGTCGAAAGTATTCGTTTCAGTAAAACAATAAAAAAAACGTGTTTAATGATTTAAAATAATCTACAAGACGGACATTAAAATAAAAATTAGTCATGTACCATATTATGCTAAACAAAAGTATGTAGGTATGTGAGGTTTTAAAGTTTTATGCCAATGGATTTTTTTAAGGTGGGAAAATCATCGAATGACTGCTCCCGCCTGGGTGAGGCGGAGGGAGTGTCAGACTCTTACTGACTAAAAACCACCCCGTTCCTTCTCCTGCACGTCGAGTCGGAGCCCCGGTTACCCGTTAGGTTCTCCGCGACTCCGAATCGGCATCGGCCGTATTGGGCCCCATCTGTGGTGGTATGCCAATGGATAGGAAACATATTTTACTGTATGACAGCGAAACTGAAATATCTGTCGAAATTAGTTACAATAAAACTCCTTTACTAAAATAAAAAACTTAAATTAAAACTATTACTTAAATAAAATTAAAATGAAATATTACTAAATGAAATATATACAACTTAAGATTAAAATTAATTATAGGAAAAACAAAAACAACTATTTACATAAAGCATCGAAAAATTCGTCCGCATCGACGTCAGTGGGGAAAGTACCCAGAAGGCTGGCAGCATTGCCATGTTGTATGGGAATGCTGTTATTATGTTATGCAATGCAAGTTACAATTATATTACCACTTAGCATTTTTTTAGGATGTTAAAATACCAAATACCTACCTAACAATTTTAAGGTCATAGTTGCAATGGAACAACCCGTAAAGGCAGGAACTGGCAGTATAATGAAGCTGATATAATGGCGCACATCGACGCATCCTGTGGTGTTCCACAGGGTTCGGTATTGGGACCATATCTGTGGAAAATTAAGAGGGTGCCGAGAGGGAAACTCCCTTCGGATGTCGGACATCATCTATAATAGGTTTTCTCTCCAAATGCCTACTACCTTACCGTACCTATCGCACTTACGACCACTCAACCGAAGAAGTAGTAGGTCGACAACATTCATGAAGTTTTTATTCATAATTAATTATATTTTTCATTCAAAAATTCTCAGTGGTAGCACGGACTTTGGAATTGTGTCCGGTATATGGCAATAGGCTTACCACCTATTACATGGACCTCATAACATAAAAAGTGAAAAGTCGGTGTTACATTGTACCATAGATATAATATTGTACGGTGGCATTAAGTACAGTAATGTAACACCTGTGCGTACCCGTTCAGGGCTAAAAGGCGTATACCATTCAATTTTAGGTGTTCCTCAAAGGTATTTTTTATGGAATAAATGGCACACAAACAGACGGATGACCTGTTGGTAAGCGATCAGCGCTCACCGTCGACCATGGACACCCGCAACACTTGAGGAGCCACAGTATATTGGTAACGAGACACATCGATATAAAAATGAAACAATATGTTAATTAAGAAATTCAAATTGTAATGTTTTACATAAAACATTTAGAATTAAGGTCATCGCACCTAACAAGCACGGCTCCTAACCCAGCAATTAAGTTTTCATTTAAATATGAACCCTTTGAGCACCGTCATTATAGACACAATTAAAGAACAATAGGTTGCGGTCACCGATGTGCTCGCGGTGTTTGACAGTTTAAATCGTATGCCGTATTATATATTTCATAACGACAATACAAAATACCGACGGCGGGTGGTCAGCACGCGGTCCTCTGGAAGTAGTTGGGGCGCCGCGTGCTTACTGCACCCCGCCAGCGAGCCGATAGCGCGCCGACCTCGAGCCGCTTGCCAGGCTCAAGCGAAGCAAACGTCGCATCGTATTCGTAACCCTACGCGTTACCGGGGCTCCGGATCGACGTGCAGAAGAAATGGGGTCGTTTTTAGTCAGTAAGAGTCTGACACTCACCCAGGCGGGAGCTGTCATTCGATGATTTTCCCCCCTAAAAAAAACCCGTTACATATGTTCTAGGAATATTTTTTTATGGCATAAGCCGGTAAACGAGCAGACGGATCACCTGATGGTAAGCAATCGGTGCCGCCCATGGACACTCGAAACACGAAGGCGTTACAAGTGCGTTACCGGCTTTTTGGGAATTGGGAATTTGAGGATTGTGGAGGATTCGGGGACAAGGGAGGGGGGTAATTGGGCCTATATTTATATAGCCTAAGTATATATTCAATCGTAAATGCCAAGTATTGTTGACTATATATAACACTCGTGACAAAAATCTTCCACCTCGCGGCCGGCGCGCTTCCACCACGCGGGCGACGCGCCGTAAGCGCGCTGGCGGCTAACCGTAGGCAAATTCAAACAAAGCCGTGCAGGAGCCGTGATTGTTAGATGTTCATGACCTTTTGACTTACATACTATGTGACTATAATGTCTTATAATGTTAAAATACATTTATAATTGTAATAATTACTAATTATAAATCGGCATACGTATATATTTCTACAATTATAGCTAACTGTTGGCACAAAAACTATTAAAAGCAACATTTCTTAGGTAAGCAACGAAAAATAATGAACGAAGGCACGTGGAAGCAGAAACGGAGCGTAGAAAGTTTTTCTTCATTAGTTGATAAATATTTATTATTATTTTATTAACTGGTAACACATGTCGTATAATAAGCAATAGTCAAATTAAATTATTCGACTGTTCAATACAATAAAATATTAAAAAATATTCGCACCTTTCATTAATTGATTTTATGACCAATTTAATTTTAGTATTTTTCCAGCAAAATTTCAACAAATAAGTATGCTGTTTGGCGCTAAAAAAACGTGATGTCACAATACACAATCTCGTACAAAATTCATAGAAAACTGTCGTTGTTGATAGTTGGAAAAAGTGTTGAATTTGACTAATTGGCAAGTATCCAATTTAGTTATCTTTAAAATGAAAGCGATTTTTTGTAAAAGAATAAGTTTATAGAGGTTTCGATTAAACGAAAAAAAAAGGCTAGTGGCTCCATTTCTTTGCTCCCAGGTGTAGATATATAATGTATTATAGCTGTTCAACTCGATTCTAACATAAGTTTACTGAGAAATATAGACGAAGACATACAACAAGAGTGCCTGATAAAAATAGAATTATACAGAGCCGTATTGTCCCTAAGGCAAACTAGACAAGTGCTGGGCGCCAGGTTAGTGGGGCGCCGCGAGACGCGCGTGTACAACTGCACATAGAGTGACGGCGACGACAAAAATATTAGGGGCGCCAATGAGGTGCTTGCCTAGGGCGCTCTCTAGGCTGATCCGGCTCTGACGCCTATTAAATACAATGATATAAAACATCTACTAAAATGTAGATTTTGAATAACTGGAGATTCAAAATTACAACATAAAAACAGTAGTTCTTAGGAATGTACCAAAACAATTGTTTAAGTTCAATTAAATCTTAGAAATATACTTACTTAGAAATAAAATTAACAACTAAATAGGTAATTTTAATTACCTAAAGGTTTTAAAAACCAAAATTTTTCAGTCATTTTCATGACGTTTATATGACACAGAAATCAATATACTTAAAGGCGAATAATAAATTCTTAAAATTAAAATTTTGGCAGATCTGTTTGTAGAGGTCCCAAATTACTGTAGAAATTATAAAAATTTACATTAAAAAACCTAGTACACAAACCTGACAATACACTATGAAATGAAGTCACCATGTGATATTTTACGTTTCATACATTATAAGTGATATCTAAGATTAAGAAATTAATCTATTTTTTGGTATTTTAATTCAATATGTAATCTGAAGGCCACTTCACTGCCCTGCCGAGTCCCCAAGCGGTCACCGGTGACTGCTCTCCACTTACTATTGATGTATGGAGACTACTTTTGTATCGTAGTGTGTGACACCTCGCCCTATAGGTAAGTAGTGTAAGATAGATATTAGGACACTTAATTAAAGATATTCATAACAGTAACATCTCCCTCATTGCTCCACATTGCAGTATGAACAATATAAGATACAAAAGTTAAGATGATGGTTCTGTTATAACACAACACAGTATCTCATTAGAAATCAAAATCTACAAGAACAAAGTCTAATTTTGCATATTACAAGGATACAGATCCGTATTATCCCCAAGGCAAACTAGACAAGTGCGGGGCGCCAGGGTACAGAGGGGCGCCACGAGACGTGCGTGTACAACTGTACATAGAGTGACAGCGGCGACAAACAGAATTAGGGACGCCTGCAAGGACCTCTACAAACGTAATACAATCTTAATGACATATAAGTAACTTAATCATCCCAACATTCATTATCAGGATCGTGCTGTGGCAGATAATCCTTCTGCATCAGCTGTATCGGACATTGTTTTGCTCCAACCGTACTATTGTTGCTTCTGAGACTCAGGTTTTGTTCCTTTTCTATCTTATTCGGACATACTTCGTAGTGAGCTTTCATCAGATGTGCCGGGTAACGGTGTGTAGCGTTGAACGGGCATATTTCTAGCGGCGGATGGGTCTTCTCGCATTTGATGATGTGATGCTGCAGCCTGGAGCGGGCTACTCTGTGTGCTGGGTCGTATGGACATGATGCATAGTTCTCGTTGTTTATCATATTGGCTGGAAGAGAAAACAATTCTTGCTGTTATCAATATCACAATAAAGGGTGAGGCGAGTGAATGTCAGACTTTTACTAACTAAACACCACCCCGTTCTGACCACTATCTCGCCTGGTGGTAAGCAATGATGCGGTCTACGATGGAGCACGACATTCCTTAATCAACCTATTCACTCGGTCGTTGAAGACACCCAGGTTATACCCTTCAGGGAATACAGACTGGCAAAAAATTCCACTCCTTAGCAGTTCGAGCATTGCTCTGAGCCAGAACCACGATAACCCGTTTTGCTTTATGAGACTATGTTAGTTCAACTGATAGCAATTTCCTTTATTTCTAAAATGCTGACTATATCATTTGGCATTCTCAGAAACAGTCGTCATTTTTCGAATATTGTCGAATACATTTTCATTACAATTCTATGATATGAAAGACATTTCATTTGAATTATAAATATGCCATTTAGTATTTTTATTGTCGCACGCATTTAGAAAAAAAAAAACACTACCGAGTATTTACAAAAATAAATATCACTGATTTCATATAAGAAATTTGAGAAATAACTAGTTCTTACCAGAGTTTTGATACATAATACTGAATTTAACACTGTTTATTTGCAATTGTATTGTTTGTTTTATTTAAATTTTGCTAAATTTTCGTCCCAAGGAATAAAAATACCGGCGCGGGCCGCAGCTATCTGTGTGTCACTTTTGCCTTCTAATGAAGGGAAGGGAAGGGAATATTGATCGAAAAATAGAAAACCGTTAATGAACGATTTTAAATTTATCGTTAGCGGATTGTTTATTTGCTTATTGTTTGTTTGTTTATTGATTAACACGGTATAAACCAATTACATGAATCAAATTAAATTACAAAAATAAAACTAAATGGTTATCGATTTATACTACTATTTATGTAATACTATACTGACTCCGAAAAATAACCATTTTGATTCTTGTAACCGTTTCGAAGTAAACTACACCATCTTTACTATATTTAGATTTTCACCGTTAGTTTCAGTTTAAAAAGAACTTTGGCACTTCCCATCCGATTTTAGTATTGTCGTAAACAATATCGAGACTACCGGATCAGCCATTGATCGTAAGTTTCTAAACGTAATAATTAATGTCAAATGTCAAATACATGCTTCTCTTCTGTTGTTCTGTGATTATGTAGTGTCAAATTGTTTTATAGTCTTTGTATTCTATCGTATTTTGAATTAGTTTCAAAATTACTTGAAAACTGGTTTTAATTCCGATATGAGTACGCCGAATAAAAGGAAAGAGAACATGGAAGGTACGAACAAGTCATTTCTCATTAGATTCATATTGATATTTTGATGTACATAACGGAAAATTTTATCTTTATTTCAGATAGCGGTATCAATGCAAAAAGATCTAAATCTGAGTGTCCGTACGCAGAGAAATGTTTCAGACTAAATCCTATACACTTTAGAGAGTATAGCCATGCTCATTGTAAGTATAAAATAGTTTGATACTAACTTTTTGTTCAGACATATGTTAAAGAAGTTGTTTATTGTAAAATGCTTATTAAAATCTTTTAAATCCTGATTTTATTGTTCAGTATATTACAGTCCTATAGAACCAACAACATAACTTAACAACACGACTTTTAGCTCCGAAGGGGTAGGCAGAGGTCCACATTACGCACTTAATGCTACTGTACAATTTAACACTCACTTTTCACTATTTGTTTTGAATCCCATGTAATAGGGAGTGAGTGTATTGCCATATACTGGGCACAATTCCAGAGTCCATGCTACTGGTGAGTTTTTTTAAACCCAGTAATACTTTGTCTGACCTGGAATTCGAACCCAGACCCCTTGCCCGGCAATCGCACTTATGACCACTCAGCCAATGAGACAGTCCTATTAAACTACATTTGAAAAAACCAACTTCAAAGACGATATACTACGATAGAACTCTACCTTTCCTCTTGATATGCAAATTCCTTTATTTAGATGTATCCTTTGTATATTGTCGCGGAGAACCTAACGGGTAACCGGGGCTCCGGCTCGACGTGCAGGAGAAGGAATGAGGTGGTTTTTAGTCAGTAAGAGTCTGACACTCCCTCTCGCCTTACCCAGGCGGGAGCAGTCATTCGATGATTTTTCCCCCTTAAAAAAAATACTTTGTATATTGTATGTATTTATTTATATATTATATGTTTTTGTAGGTGTATTATATACATATAATTTTTCTTTTGTTATCTGTTTAGTTATAAGTCTGTTTTGTAATTACACACTGTGTCATTATATTATTATTACTTTTCCTGCCCCAGGTCCACAGGAAGAAATTCCAATAGGAATTGGTGGTACCTTTGTACTTTAATTTTATATGTGTGTTGTCCTTTTTGTTGTACTAGCTTTTACCCGCGGCTTCGTTCGCGTAACAAAAGGATGAGAAGTAGCCAATGTGACATATACCAATACACACAGCACCATCTATACTAATGCTTTTGGTTTCCCTTGGGAATATCAATTTTTCCGGGATAAAAGGTACTCTATTATTTAATCCGGACTTCTAACTTTACTTCTGCAAAAATTCAAAAAAATCGATTAAGTAGTTACGGCGTGAAAGCGGAACAAACAAACAAACTCACTTTCCGATTTATAATGTTAGTAAGGATGTTAGTACATGAATAATAAGTTAATAAATATACTTAGTTAAGTGATCAATACGGTCACCAGTGACCACTCTCCACTAACTCCATTATAGATCTTATTTTCGATGCTTAGAAACTACTTTTGTATGAACGAATTCGATATGATGTATCAACACAATCTAGAAAATCTAGTTTCCTTATGGCATCGGGCATTTCTTTCTTTATTGAAACAAAGAGTTTCCTTTTTCTTGTATAGAAGCACTATTTCTATGGATTGTCAGTATGCATATGTGAGCACCATGTTAGACTTAAGATTTTTTTATTTTAGTAAGTTATTAGTATAATGCGTCAAGCGTGTCTTTGCATTGTTCTTACATATGCGTACAGTATTGAAATATGTCAAATCAAATCAAATCAAATCAAATCATTTATTTGCTAATATGGGTAAATTAAGTTGTTAGCAGATAAGTAGATACAGTTCCAACCATACTACGCCTTGAGGCATGCAAATTACAAAATTTACAAAAATTACAGTTTTACAATGTTATTTGGAAAAAAATCAAGTACCTTCAAAATTCAAACTTTCAACATAATTATTGTAATATAAGATAATTCAAAATATAATGTCACCAATTTAATTAAAATTTAATGTCAATAAAACGTATTTGTCAAATAAAAAGTCATGAATTAGATTAAATAAAATGTCATACAAAGGACAATGTCCAAAAATGTATCGGATTCCACACCGATTGGTTTACATATCCTATCAAATGCATGCAAAACTTACAAGATATAGAAATTTACTTAATAAAAAATAGTGATATTTTACATTAACTTGTCCTGCAAATACTCGTTGACAGTGTAATATGCTTTTGGCACTAATAGGGCTTTGATTTTTTTTTAAATATATTTATATCTGAAATCTCCAGTACAGACTTGGGTAGGTGATTAAAGACACGTGGCGCCATGCGAAAAATACTTTTATTAAGTAATGCTGTTTTAGTGCTTGGAAAATATATATTAGATTGATATCTATTACTATTAAATTTGTTAAAGCATTGCAGATTTTTTTTGACAAATAGTGCAACTTCTAATATATAAATGCACGGTACGGTCAGTATATTTAGTTTTATAAAATAGGGTTTGCAACTATCTGTTTGCTTTATATTAGCTATAGCTCGGACACATTTTTTTTGCGCTCTAAATACAGCGTCTTTGTTAGTGGAGTTACCCCAAAAAATAACACAATACCTTAAGACAGGTGCAACATAGCCATAATAAGCCGTAAGAAGAGTTGAACTACTAACCGTCTTTCTGAGCATATAGAGTGCATATGAGTATGTATTTACTCTTGTGCAAAGTGAGTCAATGTGCTGTTTAAAGTTTAGAGTGTTGTCAATATTCAGTCCTAAAAATCGCGTAGCATCCACTTCTTGAACCGAATCACTTTGGTAATTAATATTCATATTGGCTATTTTATTCGATCTATTTCTAAATGTCATTAAATTAGTTTTGCTGAGATTAATACATAAATTATTTGATGTCAACCAGTTTATTATATTTCTGAGAGTCATGTTTATCTCTGTCTCCATATCAATTTTATCATTTCCGGTAAAAAGTATTGTGCTATCATCTGCAAATAGGACAGTTTTGTATTTTGAATATTTTGGAAGGTCGTTTATGTATACGATAAATAGAAGTGGGCCCACCACTGTTCCTTGTGGAATGCCCAACCTGACTGTTCTGCATGAGGATGAGTGGTTGACTACCTTTTTAGTTATAGGGCATATCTTAGTTATTTGGGTTATTTGAGTTCTATTGCTTAAATAAGATCTAATCAAGTCATGTATATTTCCCCTCACTCCATAGGCGTATAACTTGTCCAACAATATACTATGATCTACATAATCAAAAGCTTTTGTGAGATCCATAAATAACGCACACGCCTGTTTACCTTTATCCATGTCAGTTAATATAGTATAAAGAAAATTGAATACCGCCATGTCAATCGTTTTGTTTTTTCGGAACCCCACTTGTTCATCACAAAATAATTTTTTAGACTCAAAGTAATTATAGATACTGTCGTGGATTACCTTCTCAAAGATCTTTGATATGACTGGTACAAGCGCTATTGGACGGTAGCAGCTCATGTCACATCTATCTTTTTTCTTAAACAGTGGTTTTACTATCGTTAACTTAAGTTTTTCTGGAAATATACCGGTTGTAATGCTTAGATTTATTATATGACTTAGTATATATGAAAGTTTTATGGCCACTTGTTTTATAATTTTGGTTGACACACCATCATAGCCAGTGCTGTTTGTGTTTTTTAAGTCTTTAATAATTTTTAAAATGTCTTCTGGTGTAGTTGGACGTACAAACATTGAATTTAGTTCATATGGAATACTAATCCTTGATTTATTGGACACTGAAATTGGAGACTGATTAATGAAAAAGTCATTAAAATGATTTGCGATCTGCTTGGGGTCAGATACCACGTTCCCATCTTGATCAAGGATTTGCTGTATTTGGTCTTTAGGCACATGAGGTTTATTAGCGTTAATTATCTTCCAGGTAGCTAGTGATTTATTTCGAGCATTTTTTATGTAATTGTCATTACGAGACTTTTGAGTTAGCTTGATGATTGGAGGTCTATAGATACATATGATGTATATTTTCTGTTCGGTTAGTTGAATGCCGGAGCATTCTATAATATTTTCCAATGAATATTTGCCAATTTCGTTGATAGGGGAAAATTGAAGCATTTTTTTTACAAATACAGGATCCTCCGTGTCGGTTTTTACGGTAGAAACAGGAACCGAGCCTATAGTCCGCGATGTTAATAGTATTTTTATCGGTTGTAATCATATTGTGTTCAGTGATACACAGAACATCTATTGGACCTTCCTCATTTTCGAGAGCCAGTGAAAGAAGATCAGATTTAGCCAAAAGTCCATTTATGTTTTGGTGTAGAACTGTGATGTGCTTATGAACGAAAAAATTGCTTTGGTGCTAATGGTGTGGACATTTTATCTGGCTCATTTTTTAGTATACCATTCTGATAACGATTACTTGTTACAAACGTTTGTTTATGCCTGTCAGGTTGATTGTAAAAAATGTTTTTTGCGCTTACTGGTTTAAAATAATATGGGATGGTTCCTGCAATACACTGTTTAATTTTGTTGTCTTTGTTTTCTCTAAAAGCGTTGTTTTTAATATGAGGATTGTTTTTGTCAACATATGCACTTAACTCCATTACATATTTTTTCAAATTTTGAAAGATAGTAACCATACCTGCATTATTAATTTTACTAGTGTATTTAGAGAACATTGCATAAGTATATTCTAGGTATTTATTAGTATCAAACGTGTATGTATATTCATGGATCCTATTGCTCATATATAAATAACGGTTGAACGCCTCTATTCTCTTATTGTATAAAATTATGTTTCTGTTTAGTTTAAAATTAGGACAACATAAAATAACATTGGTATGTGTTATTTTTTCGAGCTTACATTTTATGCAACTTACCAATTTTTCATAGTTAGTGGACACTGTAAAATCCTTTTCACCTATAAAAACAATACAATAATCTCTCAAACAGTAGTTTGCAAGCATTTGGCAAGCAATAATGGCAAACTTTAGCGTACGGAAAAGTGTTTTCAGCATTTCTAAGAATATTATTTATGTTATTTTCACTTATTATACAAATTTTGTTAGTGTTCTTATTATTGTCCATTTTTGTACTAGAATTCAAATATGTTGTTGATTCGCATACTTGTGATATGTTACATGAATGCTGTAAATTTTCATGTGGCTTTTCATTGGTCATTCCTTTGTTAGTGATAAATTGTAGCTTCTTGCGATCTTGCTCGTTACAACTGTTCATGCTCCTGAATTGCGTTTGTGGCTGATCAGTTGCAATGTCATTTTTGATCTCCTGGTGGGATTGTTGTTTATCAATTACATCTATAAATGCATCATTCTCCATGGTTTTATGTGAGGACTGTGATGGAGTGGACCGTACTTCCTCCAAACTGCATATTGAGCCGGTTGTTTTAAAGGAATCATTTCCGCCATCATTTGGGGATTGCGTTACCAATGCCATGTTAGGTTGATGATTAATTAAAAGGGGAAGAAACTCCTTGGTCGGAGTTGAGAAACAACTAGTTCTGATATTATTCTTTCGGCGTGCAGATTTCGGTGTCAGGCACTTTACATCTAATAAGTTCACCTTCTTATACGTCTCTATAACCTTTTGGTACTGACCGATATCCATTTTTAGTCGATAGTTTTCGCTATTTAAGTTTTCAATCTCCAGGTGGGCACTTTCTAGATCCGCTGTGAGCTTTTTGATTGTATCTTTGTAGCTATCAAGAACGTCGTTGTCATTAAGTGAGGTATTTGGCACGCTCATCATTGTAGTATCCAACAATGCGGATTCACTTGTTAGGTTGATATTGAAGACATTGTCCAATGAGTTTGCCCTTAATGGTTTCCGGACAGTAATGTTATTTATTTCAAAGTCCATGTTCGTGTAATTCAAATAAAACAAGTGACTGACGATGTAGATATCAATTTCTACCAAATATTATTGTTTTTACAACTTGGCAACCCTGTCACACTAAAAGTGCCAAAAAACTCGTATTCAAGTTGCGTGATTTTATGTCAAGTCAGTTTCTGAACGAGGTCTCAAATGTCAAATAATTTCTCACTGTTTGTGATTGGTCAGTGTCACAAGTGGTGAATCATCTGTTCTTTGTTTACTTATGAACTAGAAGATTTTGAATTGACTACTGATTTTTATTTAGAATAATTTGTACATACCACTCTTCGAAGTATGTTCTTGGAATGTAAATCACTATTAAGCCATTTTCTCTTTTTAGGCACACTATTTCATTAAATAATATTATGATTAATAACTTTATTTCATGTGATTTATTCAATATATTGTAGTCGTTACATTTCACATAATACACAGAATCTATTCAAGATAACACTGTCACTGATATAGTATAATGCACCGAGTATTTTTAAATAATATTTAGATACTTTTAAATACAAATAACATTAAAATCAAATATAAATTCACGGATTGATGTTGTCATTGGCAAGTGTTGCCAAGAGAAAAAATGTATCAGAGACATTGTAGAACATACTTTTTTAAAAGAGTAACGAGTGGAGTTTCTTGCTTGTTCTTCTCCATTCGAATCTACATTTTGGAATGAGCACCTAGCTTCACCTAGCTTCACTGACGGACTGACTGACAGACTATTATTTATTTTGTATTTGTTGACGTTTCAAAAGTACCAAATTATGGTTTAATTGAAATAAATGCTTTGACTTTGACTTTGTCTTTGACAACGTAAAACCTGTCCTAATGATCACAAACACTATTGTAAAAATAAATTCATATAAACCTTGCAAGCTACATGTTTTAATTGTTACCTTTAATATTTTCCAGTGGAATCAATCCTGGACTCGTACACTGGTACCGGAGAGTTTCCGATCCCATCGAAGCTGTCTGGTCAGAGACAGATGTATGTGGATCAGTTAAAGATGATGGTCCACAAACAAATATATGCACACGGCAGGAACTTTGATATTGATGCTAGTAGCAGGTACATACTATATATTATCCTATGATATTATAAACTAGACTGCCTTGTTGGCCGAGTGGTTACAAGTGCGAATGCTGGGCAAAGGGTTTCGGGTTCAATTCCCGGGTTGGGCAAGTTAATACTGGGTTTAAAAACAAATCTCAGTAGTAGCACGGTGTCTGAAATTATGCCCGGTATATGGCAATTGGCTCACCCTCTATTACGTGGGACTCATAACATAAGTAGTGAAACGTGGGTGTTACATTGTCGCAAAAAAAAAAAAAATAAATAAATAAAAAAAAAAAAATAATACACAATACATATTGCAATTTTAATGTTTTAATTATAAGTTTGAAAACGCCAACCAGCATTGAGCAACCGTGGTGATTAATGCTCAAACCTTCTCCGTGTGAGAAGAGGCTTTTGTCACCAGTGGCCTCTTATAGGCTGTTGATGTTTTTGATGACAATCTAATTTTTACAGTGCAGGAGACACACAGAACAGTGCTGTAGTTAAAAAAGAAGAGAAGAGAGACACTCCTTCTACTTCGAGCAGGAATATAGAACCTACTGCGTCTAACAGTAGAAGTGGAGAGTCAAGTTACAACTCTTCTAGAAGTAGAGAAGGAGGGAGTAAGACTGCTTCTAGCAGAATGGAGCGTGTTAAAGGTATGAATGGTATATAACTTTTTCCTTGTTTTGTAACAAATAAGGACTTTCCTCAATCAAAAATAAATTATTTCGACTGTTCAATACAATATAGAGGTATATTTGAATCATATATATAGATTCAATATATAATTAATCTATATATTTATTTTTGTATATTAAAAAAACTGCCTCGATAGCCGAGTGGTCGCAAGTGCGACTGCCGGGCAAGGGGTCTCGGGTTCGATTCCCGGGTCGGGAAAAGTATTACTAAGTTTTAAAAAAATTCTCAGTAGTAGCACGGAGTCTAGAATTGTGCCCGGTATATGGCAATAAACTCACCCCCTATTACACGAGACTCATAACATAAATAGTGAAAAGTGGGTGTTACATTGTACAGTGGCATAATGTACACCTCTGCCTACCCCTTCGGGGATAAAAGGCGTGATGTTATGTTACGTATTAAAAAAAAAATATATATAGTTCTTTTTATTGTCCCAGACAGTGACTATCGTCCCATAGTGCCTCCGACGCGTCGTGCGGAAGATTTCTTATCTGTGGTTGTCCCTAAGGGCAATATGGCCTCCAAACACATCGCCAACGGCCCCTACCACGTGTTCTATACAACTATTAAAGATTCAAAGATAACACACAATCAGCGGTATTCCATAACATTTTTAGGTGAGTCTGAATTGTAATTTTATGCTTCTTTGGGGCCGTTCTAATATGACGTAAGCAGATATTTTACAATGATTTACCCCCTCCCCCATCCCCCTTGTCAGCAAAAGTAAGCAAAGATCTTACCCCCTCCCCCTTTGCTTACGTAAAGATTTTAAGTTATATATTTTTTATACATATTGTAATTTTAATATTCTCTTAGATACCATAATGTCTAGTTCTTTGTCGGTCTTTGTTTTATTTTATAATTTCAATATGAGGGTTGCCATTCGTGTAAAAAAGTAAATAACTACCTACGTAATCATCATCTAGACTCCCCCCACCCCCCCATATCATCCAAAATAAGCGAAACAGAGACCCCCCCACCCCCCCATGGTGAAAGAAAGAAAGAAAGAAAGAAAAAACATTTATTTAGCACCAGGCACGATGCAGCATAAATAAAATAAAAAAAAAGACAATCAAGGTGTGACAGTGGAAGTAATAAAAATATAAGAGTTGAAAAATTGAAACAGAAGAATTAGAAAAGAGACGCTGACAACATGCCTATGCTAAAAGGGTCACCCACTCAGTGTAAGCCAGGCATACAGGTTACCCAGCACTGATTTTCAGTGGGCACCCATGCAGTGACCATTCAGTGCTAACTGTTAGGCTGGCGCTCCGGGAGTCCCTTTGGGAAATGACACCACAAATGCTGCTAATAATTTCTTTATTCACTTCACAACTTTCGACTTACAATAATTACTGTGTGATATAAAACGGTGTTAATAGTTGAATAACTTTATCTGAAGTGACTCTATACACAACTAAGACGTATATTTTATTCTATATGGCCAGTGGTGGGGGGTTATCCCTTAGTCAATAAATTATACTTGCGCGTATAAGTGCCACAGGATGTATCGATTGCTTTAATTGCAATTTATATGTATAGGGCTTTGTTCGTAACAATGTAAGAGTGCTTAGATCTTTGTTAGTAACAATATAACGATTGTTTAGGTGGTAATTTAAAAGTATAGATCTTTGTTACCAACAATGTAAAGATTGTTTAGATTGCAATTGACAAGTATAGTAATTCATTGTTAGCAACAATGTAAGGATTGATTAGATTACAATTTATAGGTATGGTTTTTATTTTATTTAAGTTTTATACAATTGCATAAGGAGGACTTAATGCTAACAGCATTCTCTGCCAGTCATCCTTTGGGTAGTGCAGAAATGTATGTGGTAGGTGGTAAGCTGCAAACCAGTCATGAGAAATAGTGGTATTTATCCAAATTAATAAAAGGGTATCAAAAGCATACATAAAATACGTAAATATAATCGTATAGATATATATAATTATATATAATATAAATATCATTATATATAAATATATTTGTGACTCGTATATGAATTTGTCCTATGTTACAACAAGATGAAAAATTATGAAAGATGTTATGAAACTGCCAGCTTTCCGCTAATGTACTCACGCGCCCTCCGCTTGAAACTCAGACGACTGGTTGCGGTTCTGACATTCGTTGGAAGCGTGTTCCAGAGAGAATGGTTCTTTGTTAACAACAATGTAAGGATTGTTTAGATTATAATTTACAATAAGGCCTTGTTCATAACATTACATAATACTTGAATGGCCCCTTACTAGATTTTGCCCGTGGACCCGCTCGCGTACCCAATGGATAAAAAGTAGTCCACGTGTTATTTTTTTACAATGGAATACTTGCCAGAATCTGTATTTCCTGAAGGGTACAGTATTGGAATATGTATCAGAGACATTGTAGAACATACTCTTTTAAAAAGAGTAAAGAATGGAGTTTCTTGCTCGTTCTTCTCCATTCGAATCTACATTTTGGAACGAGCACCTAGCTTCACTGGCTAACAGACTGATAGACTATTATTTATTTTGTATTTGTTGACATATCAAAAGTACCAAATTATGGTTTAATTGTAATAAATGCTTTGAATTTGACTTTGTATAACTTGGGTGTCTTCAAGACCCGAGCGAATAGGTTGCTTATGGGACGACGTGCTCTATCAAAGGATGCTCACTCAAAGGTCTCATTGGCGGTGGCGCGTGCAGTGAATCGCGCGATTCCCTACAATATGGTTGAGTTGGGCGGTGCTGGTGTACGAGTCATGTTCGTGAACGGGCGCCGTCAACTGGGACTGGTCAGCTCCAGACTGTATTATTGTCCTTAAAGTTATTTTCTTTTTTGATCACTTTGGCTGGGTTTTAGTGTTACATTGTTCTCGCACAATCCAAACAACAAAACTATGTAACTAGAGAATTGTATTGTGAACCTGATTGAAAAAGAGTAACCTATGGAGTTTCTTGCTCGTTCTTCTCCATAGGAATCTACACTTTGGAATGAGCAAATAGCTTCACTTCTTATTATTTTTCGTTGACGTTCAAAAGTGCCATTCTGGCCTAATTGAAATAAATGATTTTGACTTTTGACTTTTGACTTTATCGTAGACCGCATCATCGGTTACCACCAGGCAGGAGATAGTGGTCAAACGTCGGGTCATCAAAAAAAAATACAATAATCTACCCCTGTTCCTAAATTCATTGGGATCTCTTCAGCAGTTTTACATGGTTGAGTAAAAATCATACAAAGAAAGACACAATCTTGCGCATCTTACACTATTATACCTTATAAAGCGGAAGAGTTTGTTTTTTTGTTTGTTTGTTTGAATTTGAACGCGCTAATCTCCGTAACTACAAGTCTGATTTGAATAATTCTTTTTGTGTTGGATAGCGCATTTATCGAGGATGGCTATGGGCTATAAAACATCACGCTACGGCCAATAGGAGCTGAGCAAAGCGTGTGAAACCGCGCTGAAGTAGCTAGTTTATAATGTTAAGTAAGAGTGGAGTTTCTTGCTCGTTCTTCTCCATAGGAATCTACACCTTGGCACAAGCAAATAGAGCAACTAGAGGACTGATCGACAGACTGACATCTATACAGATAAATAAAATAGGATAGTTTCCTAAATGACAATGCTAGATCCCGACCCAGTCATACTATCATTTACAAAAAAAGTAAATTGATGAAAATAATTTTGACGAATAAGGAACCTTTTCAGTAGGTTCTTTTTATTTTTAAAATTGCGGTTTACAATTTAATAAAAAAGAAGTTCAATTCCGAAAATACTTTTTTGCAATGCGCATTCTAATTATTATTGTAGAATGACTATTTGCGTTACATTATACGCATCCCTCGTACGAAACTATGAAAATAAAAAAGTGAGTAACTGTAAAAAGATATCATTATACATAAAATATTATATCAAGGGTATAATTATGAATAACATTTTATGAATATACATATGATACAGATAACAAAATAACATTTTTTACAATTTTTGTCTGTCTGTTTGTATTGGCTATTCTCTGGAACGACTGGACCGATTTTTGCAAGTCTTTTATTTGCAAGTAGCTGATGTACTAAGAAGTAACATAGGCTACTTTTATTTTGAAAAATTTAAACAAAAATAAGTTATGTTGTAAAATTGATATAATTATTATTATTCGGGCGAAATCAAGCAACACCATCAACATCCTATAAATGCCCACTGCTGAGCAAAGCCTCTTCTCACACGGAGAAGGTTTGAGCATTAATCACCACGCTTTTTTTATGGCATAAACCGATAAACGAGCAGACGGATCACCTGATGGTAAGCAATCGGCGTCGCTCATGGACACCTGGAACACCAGAGGCGTTACAAGTGCGTTACCGGCTTTTTGGGGATTAGGAGTTTGAGGATCGTTGGGGATTCAGGGATTGGGGAGATTGGAGAAGGAGGGTAGTTGGGCCTCCGGTAACCTCACTCACACGACGAAACACAACGCAAGCGTTGCTTCACGTCGATTTTCTGTGAGGCCGTGGTATCACTCCGGTCGAGCCGGCCTATTCGGCTTGCTCAATGCGGGTTGGCGATTACAAACTTATAATTAGAAATTATAAGCCCAGGTTTCCTCACAATGTTTTCCTTCACCGTTTGTCAGTGGTGTCTAGATAATCTTAGAAAGTACATACGTAACATCGAGATGCATCATGGGAAACTAATATCATACGCTGACGACACGGCCCTAATTTTTTCATCCAATAACGACAATGAACTGTACTGTAATGCTCAATTGGCTTTTAGTTCAGTTAATAGTTGGCTTTGCTCTAATATACTAACACTAAATGCAGAAAATACAAAATTTATTCACTTTTCTATGCGCAAGAGTCCAATTACCTCTGTTACACCCCAATTATACGCACATAAATGTAGAATTAGTCCAGTGGGCACATGCAACTGCCCTTGTATATGTATATTAAAAACTACTTCCATCAGATATCTAGGCATCACAATTGATGAAACTCTTTGTTTCAAACAACACATCAGCGCTTTGGTTGCACGTGTCAGGAAATTGATGCACATTTTTAAAAAAATTAGACTAATCGGAGATGTTAAACTAATCACTCAAATCTACCTAGCGTTATGTCAGTCAATTATCCCGTACTGTGTTACTTCTTGGGGTGGCGCATCAAAAACTATTATACTCCCTCTAGAACGTGCTCAGAGAGCCATCCTAAAAGTTGCATTTTCCCATCCCTTTCTCTTTCCTACATCGATGCTATATAGATCCTGCAAAATTTTAACTGTTCGCCAAATCTATGTAGTACAGCTAATACTCAAACAACATTCACTACTCAGCTTCAATGTTAATAATCTTACTAACAAAAGGCGGAATGATATAGTTTGCACTTCAACCTCAGTGTCAAAACACGCTTTTATAAAAAGATTCTTTATTTATTTATTTATTTTACACTTTAATGCACACAAAATAAGGTACATAAGGCGGACTTAATGCCATATGGCATTTTCTCCCAGTCAACCTTTGGGTTAAATGTAAGCTCAGCGAAAATGGGCCTGTGTAATATCCAAAAAAAAAAAAAAAAAACAAAATAAATAACTAATAGTAATAATAAATACTGTGTATAAAAATATATAATAAACACAAAATATCTACATACATAAATAACTTCATATATATAATTATAATATAATATAAATTGACGAAGATATAAATTAAAGAAGACACGAACTCAGCGTTGTAGCGCCTTTAAATAGGCCTCACGAACACTACGTTTAAAAGCCATTTTGTTTGGAGCCATTTTTATACTATGGGGTTGTGCATTCCATAATTTAATTACACTAACTCTGAAGGAGTTAGAAACGAAGGAAGTGTGGTGAGACGGGATCTCTAGAATCAAACTTTCAGCTGAACGGAGATTTCGGCTGTGAGAGCTGCCCAAAATCTGAAAGCCAGATTTTAGGTTTTCGGGAGCACAAGGATCATTTAGAATAGAGAAGAGCATGCAGAGGGATCTAAGGGATCGCCTCTCACGGATAGGAAGCCATTTAAGCTGAGCGCGAAAGGAAGAGACATGGTCGTATTTACGTAGTCCGAAGATAAAGCGGATACAATTGTTGAGCATTCGATCCAATTTGTTAAGAAGGTCTTGGGATAGGTCAGAGTAACAAACATCAGCATAATCAATCACAGGAAGCACAAGAGACCGAACAAGCAGCGCTTTTGTATTTGGTGGAAGAAAGTTTTTAAATCTGTAGAGAGATCGCAGCGTGGTAGTGACTCTTTTACTTACCTGAGTGACATGGTGGTTCCAACTGAGCCCTCTATCCAGGTACAGTCCCAAGTCCTTTACATGAGGAGAAAACGGTATGGTCACTTTACCGAATATGATTGGCTCAAGGTGAACAGTATTTAAACAACTCAGATAGTAGGAACTACCTAACACTATGGCCTGACACTTACCAACATTTACTGTGACACCATACTTTTTAGACCAATCTTCCACAATGAGTAAGTTGGCGTTGAGTTGTTGGATACAACTCCCCATATCCGCAATCCTAGCTTGAGCATATAGTTGCAAGTCATCGGCATACAGATGATAAGAGCATGTGAGAAGACTAGTAATAGAATTTATAAATAAAGAAAACAATAGAGGAGAGAGTATACCGCCCTGCGGTACACCAGCCGTCAGTCCGCCCCAGTCAGAGAGTTCCTGACCAACGCGAACAGACTGCTGGCGACCACGAAGATATGTTGAGAACCACTCCCGCGACGACGACGAGACCCCAGATTGAGTTAATATGGCCAAGAGAATATCGTGGTCAACTGCATTGAAAGCGTTGGAGAAGTCGATTAAGATCAACACAGTTAACCTCGAATCCTCCATACCACACCTCACATCCTCAGTGACTTTGAGCAAGGCAGTAGAAGTGCTATGGCCGGGTCGGAAACCAGATTGGAAGGAAGACAGTAGTTTGTGTTTTAAGATATATGAGGAGATTTGTCTATAGACAACTGCTTCAAGGATCTTAGATTGATAAGGAAGGATAGAAATGGGTCTATAATCGTTGGCCCGGCAGGGATTAGGAATTTTTGGAAGCGGGATGATGTGCGCTTTTTGCCAAGTTGTGGGAAATACACCGTGAAATAACGAGAAGTTTATTATGTGGGTGAAAATAGGAAGAAAGTGCTCATGAATTAAGGAAATCATGGTACGACCCACCCCAACACAGCCCACCGCCCTGGATTTGATCGATGCGAAAATTCGCTGGATCTCGTTTTCAGTCACTGGACTAAAAGTGAAAGTGTCGGGGAGTGATATAGGCTTGGAAGTAATGTCGGCGATAGTGCTGACTTTAATGGCATCCGCCAAACCAGAAGATGAAGCAAAATGCAGGTTAAGAGTATTTAGAGAAATATTTGTGGGTAAAACACTGGATGAAGTACCACAGACACCCAGCGTTTTTAGGAACTTCCATACATCAGCCTGAGAAGAGTTTTGAACGTTATCGAAAATGTATCGGCGTTTAGCAGCTCTCACCATCTGGTTACACCGATTTCTCGCCAACCTATACAGTCCCCAGTTCTCATCGCTACGATCCCTCTTATATCTACAGAACGCCCTATTGCGACGTCTCATAGCCATTTTGACTCCCGGAGTGATCCAGGGAGCCGGTGGACGCCTAACACGGACTGCCTTTAGAGGCGCGTGCGCGTCCAAAAGCTTATGGACAGACTCGTTTAGGTAATGGACCTTCTCGTCAATAGAAGTCGATTGATATACATTGGTCCAGTCAATGGATTGTGCTTCGCTGTTTAGTTTGATTTTATCTGTCCTCGCAAAGTTTCGAAGGTATACAAGTGCAGGACGTCGCCTAGGTGGCCTAATTTTGTATGATAAATAAATTAAGTCATGTCTTGACAACCCCGGAGCCGCAACCTGACCATGATTGACCACAAGTTCCAAGGAGGATACGAGCATGAGGTCGAGCCAAGAATCATCAGATCCAACATTACAATGGGTCGGATTTAGTGGGAGAAGAGAAAGATTCGAAGACTCAAGGATCGACCTCAGCCCACGAGACCTAGGAGACGACTTAATGAGATCAGTATTAAAGTCTCCCATGATAATGTGGTGTTTGTACTCTGTGGAAAAGGTTTCGAAGAGAATCCCTAAATGAGAAAAATAGTTGATTGCTGGAGGGCAGTAAACAACTCCAAGAATAGCCTTGACTCCTCTGACGTCCACTTCCAGCATAAGACCCTCTAGAGATCCGCTATAAAAAGATGGAGAAGAATATAGAATTTTAAAGGGGATGTCACTACGAAGATAGATAGCAACCCCCCCAGCTCTCCTCCCCTTTATCTTTCTTGGCCCATTATTATACAATAGAATAAATAGAGAATTAAGTATTTATAGCCTCAATCACTTTCATTGTAAAAAACTATTACATAATTATGTACACACCTTAACATACGATCAAACCGAGGAATTACTTGAAGTAAGCAAATAATTTTATTATAGTTGACTTAGTTATTTTTGCTTACGTTTGTTTATGAAACTGTACACGCGCACCTGTTATACTTAGAGACTAGCTTAATTTAATTTAGACATAACATTTTTAGTTTTATAAGCAATGTTATTGTATTTTAAATATTTCAGCACATTTTTAACCTGAAACACAGGCTTGGACCTAGTTCAGGTTTCACATATTTTTAGACTTTGTTTAGATATTAAGATTTATTTTGTAATCTGGCTTTTTACACCAAATAAACATTTTATTTATTTTATTATTTTATTTATATAACTCGGATAAAGTCACATTGATACTTGCCGTTGGTAGGTCTTAATCCTCCAGGCTATCACGTCAATCAACGGCTAGTTTTTAATTTTTGTTCGATGTTCAAAAGACCCTTCCTGGTCTATTAATTGCAATAAATAATTAATTATTATGTGTTTCGGCTTTACTTACGTAACTGTTTGACATGGCTTGAAACTAGCCCAGTTCCTCGTCAAACAGTCACGTGAGTAAGCCGAAAACATAATAATTAATTTACGAAAGTTTTAATAGAACTAAATGATTTTGACTTTGACTTTGACATTTTGACTTTGACGTGTTTATTTTTCAGAAATCCTCGATAGTAGCTTAGGGGAGCTTAAATGCTCCCTTCAGATCAACTTCATGGTGGAAATAGGATGGCTACTGGCACAATACTACTTTGCTGGATATAGGTAAGCACCTATTTTAATAGGCTCACCCCCTATTACACAGAACCAGACCGGAGCGTACAGCTCTTCGGATTCCGCGTTTCTCAAAGAACCATCAGACCACCACGGCGGCCCAATAGGGCTGATGCCGATACATACTATTTTTTAAAAGAGTAACGAATGGAGTTTCTAGCTCGTTCATCTCCATTCGAATCTACATTTTGGAATCAGCACCTAGCTTCACCTAGCTTCACTGACGGACTGACTGACAGACTATTATTTATTTTGTATTAGTTGACGTTTCAAAAGTACCAAATTATGGTTTAATTGAAATAAATGCTTTTGAGTTTGAGTTTGAACGGATCCGTGGCGAACGTAAAAGATTACCGGGGTTCCGGCTCGACGTGCAGTAGTAGGAACGGGGTGGTTTTTAGTCAGTAAGAGTCTGACACTACCTCCCGCCTCACCCAGGCGGGAGAAGTCATTCGATGATTTTCCCCCCTTTAAAAAAACACTGATCTTCTCCTGTGTCGTGTGTACGTTTACAAACAAACAAGTTCACATACACATCACACACAGACACGGAACAACAAGCTTGTGGATCACACAAAGTGTTGTTCCGTGCGGGAATCGAATCCGCGCCAACCGTGCAGTCAAATTGAGTAACAGACTAACACACAAACATACGAATTGTCCCATTTATAATATTGGTAAGTAGTAATATAGTTTATTTTCTATTTCAGCGAGAAAAAACTAACAATATTATATGGAGAAGAATGTTCAGAATTAAAAAATATCAGTCAGAAGAAACCGCAGGTGACTGCTCACCAAGTCACCATGTCGTCTCCCTTCGGGAAACACCACACGTAAGTATATTTTTATTCATTCCTTCTCCGTGTGAGAAGAGACTTCCCATTGTGACCGATAACAGATCGGTTTACCGGAGGCCCAATTACCCCTCCCCCCCTTCACCAATCCCTGAATCACCAACAATGCTCAAATTTCCAATCCCCAAAAGGCCGGTAACGCACTTGTAACGCCTCTGGTGTTCCAGATATCTATGGGCGACGCCGATTGCTTACCATCAGGTGATCCGTCTGCTCGTTTACCGGCTTATGGTATAAAAAAATATATAATGAATCTTTCAGTAAAATGATGATACTGTGCTACGAGGACGGGTCGCTTCGAGTTGTGATCTCTACAGCCAACCTGTATCTGGACGACTGGGAAAATCGAACGCAAGGGTGAGCCATATTAAAATTACATTTTACATTATTTATACATAAAAAATAAATCCCCGAAGCAGTAGGCAGAGGTGAACATTACGGCACTTAATGCCACTGTACAATGTAACACCCACTTGTCACTATTTATGTTATGAGTCCCATGTAATAGGGGGTGAGCCTATTGCCATATACCGGGCACAATTCCAGACTCCGTGCTACAACTGAAATTTTTTTAAAAATCCATTCATATGATTTTATAATAATTAATAACTATCGTGAGACATATGCCGGAATACTGAAACGCTATTCAATTTTAATTCGTGCTTAGGTATAGTTCTGTCTCTACAAATTCTTTGTAAAATGACAGAGATGGCACGATACTTGAGCACGACTTAAAATTGAGTAACGTTTCAGTATTCCGGCAATACTGCTCAAAGGAAGAACCCCTCTGTGGTTCGAAACTATTAGAGCTTTTCTCAGTATACTCACTTGAGTAACCCGCGATTTTTTGTTAAACCCAAAAATACTTCACTCGACCCGGCGACAACCCCCTTGTCCGGCAGTCGCACTTGCGACCACTCGGCCGACGAGGCAGTTTTTCTTTTTTACACACATATTATATTATTATTCTTATTTCACAGATTATGGTTCAGTCCGTCCTGTCCTGAGTTGCCGGCTGAATCGATGCCACACGACGGAGATTCGCCGACGTTTTTCAAATCAAGTCTACTCAAATATTTGAATAATTATCATTTACCGGACTTAGCATTTTACGTGGAAAGGGTAAAACGATGCAATTTCAGTCATATCGAGTGAGTTTATAAAACGATGCAATTTCAGTCATATCGAGTGAGTTTATAAAACGATGCAACTTCAGTCATATCGAATGAGTTTATAAAACGATGCAACTTCAGTCATATCGAGTGAGTTTATAAAACGATGCAATTTCAGTCATATCGAGTGAGTTTATAAAACGATGCAATTTCAGTCATATCGAGTGAGTTTATAAAACGATGCAATTTCAGTCATATCGAGTGAGTTTATAAAACGATGCAATTTCAGTCATATCGAGTGAGTTTATAAAACGATGCAATTTCAGTCATATCGAGTGAGTTTATAAAACGATGCAATTTCAGTCATATCGAGTGAGTTTATAAAACGATGCAACTTCAGTCATATAGAGTGAGTTTATAAAACGATGCAATTTCAGTCATATCGAGTGAGTTTATAAAACGATGCAATTTCAGTCATATCGAGTGAGTTTATAAAACGATGCAATTTCAGTCATATCGAGTGAGTTTATAAAACGATGCAATTTCAGTCATATAGAGTGAGTTTATAAAACGATGCAATTTCAGTCATATCGAGTGAGTTATAAGCTGTTATTTATATTTATATTAGCTGTATTTGTAGCTGTATTTGTATGCGTGTGAAATGGAATTTTACTACTGAATTTTGAATTAGATATCTTCAACCTCGTTGGCCGAGTGGTCGCAAGTGCGATTGCCGGTCAAGGGGTCTCGGGTTCGATTCCCGGGTTGGCCAAAGTATTAGTGTTTTTTAAAAATTCTCAGTAGTAGCACGGAGACTGGAATTGTGCTGGTATATGGCAATTGGCTCACCCCCTATTACATGGGACTCATAATATAAATAGTGAAAAGTGGATGTTACATTGTACAGTGGCATTAAGTGCCGTAATGTGCGCCTCTGCCTACCCCTTCGGGGATTTTACATACATATCTGTATTTTACAAAGGTGCGAACCCGTAACCGCACCGTGAGCCTAAAAGTTAGGTTTCAAAAAGATATTAATTTTAATTTATTTAATAGTCCATGGCGGTCTGTTTCTGAATTACGAGCGTCTGCGACTTTATCTGAGTATGGTAAATTCTAATATGTATTAAAATTTGCGAAGGTCAAAGTCAAATGTCAAGTGGTCAATGTTAAATGTCAATATCAAATGTCAAAGTTAAAAGTCAATTATTTATTTATTTATTTATTCAAAAACAATTTATTATGTGTGAATTATAACTTAAATAGTAATGATAAATTACATTGCTAAAATGAAAGTCAAATGTCAAAGTCAAATTCAAATGTCATAGTCTGCACGGTTGGTGCGGTGGCTGGGGAACCGGCTGCCGCGTAAAGAGTAGCGGGTTCGATTCCCGCACGGAGCAACTTTTCGTGTGATCCACAAATTGTTGTTTCGTGTCTGTGTGTCATGTGTATGTGAACTTGTATGTTTGTAAACGTACACACGACACAGGAGACGATCCTAATGTCGGGCAACGTTTTATTTAAAAAAGAAGGGTCAAATAAACAAGAGGTCTTATCTCCGTAATATTTCCCGAGCGTACGGCGCGTCGCGTTCCGCGCGCGCCTCAAAGAGCCATCAGACCACCACAGATGGGGCCCAACAGGGCCGATGCCGATTCGGAGTCGCGGAGAACCTAACGGGTAACCGGGGCTCCGGCTCGACGTGCAGGAGAAGGAACGGGGTGGTTTTTAGTCAGTAAGAGTCTGACACTCCCTTCCGCCTCACCCAGGCGGGAGCAGTCATTAGATGATTTTCCCCCCTTAAAAAAAAAATCTCCGTAATATTTAGTATGTATATTTAATTTTTCAGCGTATTCCTAGTAGCTTCAGTGCCGGGATCACATTTCGACGCCGACTGGGGTATGACCCGAGTGGGGTCACTGTTGAGGCAACATTGCTGCATACCCCCTGAGGAGACCAAGAATTGGCCCCTAATAGCCCAAGCTAGCAGTATTGGGAGCTATGGGAAGGACCCTAAGGTATGTTTCAAATATGTTTTTATGGTGTAGGTCGGTAAACGAGCAGACTGATCACCTGATGGTAAGCAATCGGCGTCGCCCATGGACACCTGGAACACCAGAGGCGTTACAAGTTATAATATGATGTCTTAGAGACGTAACTAATATAACATAAAATCACGCGTTTTATCCCCAGGGGGGTAGGCAGAGGTGCACATTACGGCACTTAATATGCCGCTGTACAATGTAACACCCACTTTTCACTATTTATGTTATGAGTCCCATGTAATAGGGAGGGTGAGTCTATTACCACATACCGGACACAATTTCAGACTCCGTGCTACTACTGAATTTTTTTAAAAATACCCAGTAATACTTTGCCTGGACTTGCGACCACTCGGCCAACGAGGCAGTCAGCCGACGTAACTAATAAGATCTATATTTGTTTGCAGCTGTGGTTAACTGGGGATTTTCTGCACAATTTTACTAAAATCAAGAATCAGTCACAACTTTTGTCGTCTCCGCCGGAATTGAAGATTATTTACCCGTCTTTAGGTAACTCAAGTCAATTTTAAAGTCAAATGTTTAAGTGAAGTCGCGGAGAACCTAACGGGTAACCGGGGCTCCGGCTCGACGTGCAGGAGAAGGAACGGGGTGGTTTTTAGTCAGTAAGAGTCTGACACTCCCTCTCGCCTCACCCAGACGGGAGCAGAAATTCGATGATTTTACCCCCTTAAAAAAAATGTTTAAGTGAAATGTCTAAATCAAATGTCAATGTCAAAAATGACAAAGTTTTTTTGACGGTGGTAATGTCAAAGTCAAAGTCAAAGCATTTATTCTAATTAAACCATAATTTGGTTCTTTTGAAACCGCAACAAATACAAATAAACAATAGTCTGTCAGTCTGTCCGTCAGCCAGTGAAGCTAGGTGTTCGTTCTAAAAGCATAAGCCGGTAAACGAGCAGACGGATCACCTGATGGTAAGCAATCGGCGTCGCCCATGGACACACTGGAACAGCAGAGGTGTAACAAGTGCGTTACCGGCCTTTTAGGAATTGGGAATTTAAGGATAGTTGGGGATTGAGGCATTGGGGAGATTGGGGAAGGGGAGGGGGATAATTTGGCCTCCGGTAACTTCACTCACACGACGAAACACGACACAATCGTTGTTTCACGTCGGTTTTCTGCTCGGCCGTGGTATCACTCCGGTCGAGCCGGCCAATTCGTGCCGAAGCGCCATGGCTCTCCCACACAAAATTCGAATGGAGGAGAACGAGCAAGAAACTCCATTCGTTACTCCTCTAAGAAAATATGTTTTACAATCTCTCTGATATATTATCCAATATCTATATATATAAAAGAAAGTCGTGTTAGTTACAATATTTATAACTCAAGAAGGGCTATATCGATTTGGATGAAAATTGGTGGGGAGGTAGGTTAGAACCAGGAGACGGACATAGGATACTTTTTACCCAATACTTATTTTTTACTTTTAACCGAAAATCAAGAACGGGTACGGGAAATATCGGGATTGCGCGTACGAAGTCGCTGGCAGAAGCTAGTTGTACATATATGTGAGACAATGTAAAGACATGCTTGATGATATTCGCAGAGAACGTCCGTCAGTCGCACGACAATTTGCTCGGCGGCGGATGCCTGCCGTACGCAGGGGACGTACATGCTAAACAACTATGGCTGAATAACTTCTTGTAGTAAGTATAATTTTATTTTAATTTTAAAAACGTTCCCCCCCCCACACTAAGATTAACTTCTGTTGTCATAAAATAGGGTAGATGACTAATTTTTATTTTAATGTCCGTCTGGTAGATTATTTTAAAACATTAAACACGTATTTTTTATTTTCTTACAGAAACGAATAGTTTCGACGATATATTGATTTGAAATGTCGCGTGACGTCACTTCTATGTACATTTTATACGTAGAAATGACGTTTTAGCCCCCACTCCTAAACTTTGAATCGTTTTATTTAAGTATTGTTTTCTTATACGACATAATAAAAAAATACGTGTCTAATATTTTTTCATTACTTAACTCACGGACTTAATGGTTTTTTAATTTTCATACCCTGTCATCCGGTTACCCCGTGTTTTAAAAAAAATCCCAGTAGTAGCACGGAGTCTGGAATTGTGCCCGGTATATGGCAATAGGCTCACCCCCTATTACATGGGACTCATACCATAAATAGTGAAAAGTGGGTGTTACATTGTACAGTGGCATTAAGTGCCTACCGCTTCGGGGATAAAAGACGTGATGTTATGTTATATATTATATCTTTTTCAGTCAATGGCAAGCGAAGATAACAAGCAGAAACCAAGCCATGCCACATATAAAGTCGTATACGCGAGTTTTAAATGACAAGGCGGCATTCTATCTCCTAACTTCGGCCAATATCAGTAAGGCGGCTTGGGGGCAGGTGAATAAGGGTAACGGCGCCTTAAGGATCATGAGCTATGAAGCTGGAGTCTTGTTTCTACCTAAATTTGTGGTAAGTAGCAAGGTATTTATAAGGCGCTGTTGCTATACCTGTTATTGGAAGCAAGTATAACAGCTCACACATAGGACCCACTTAGTTTTTAGTCAAATTTCCGTGGTGCTTGGCGACTGGGTTTCACCCAGTTGTACAGTCTCTTCTTTGTGCCTTTAGGCTTAATTCTCCTGCAGTAATTTACCGAGGGAAGTGGAAACTGTCGTTTTTTTCTTCTTCTCTTATAATATCTTCTGATTCACTTCGTTGCGGGAACCAAGACAGTTGTTCATGTCCCTGAGACGTTGGACTTCAGTGTTCCGGTGTTTGCATGGTTGTATCTACTGTAGATCCTGGCTGTACAGGAGTTGCAGCGGTTTTGGGAGGTTGTGGCGGGCTTACCCCATTTAAAAAAAGCTATCTATAATTCTACTTCTACTAATATTATATAATATGCGTTTGTATGTTTGTTACTCAGTTGACTGCACGGTTGGCGTGGTGGCTGGGCAACTGGCTGCCGTGCAACGGGTAGCGGGTTCGATTCCCGTACGGAGCAACTCTGTGTGTGATCCACTATAGTTGTTCCGTGTCTGTGTGTGATGTGTGTGATACTGTGATGACAGAGTCGTCCCGCTGGACGCGACGGGAACCGACGGGTCGTGTGTCGTCGTCCGTAGTATCTAGTACATTACAACTGCTCAGAGTCGCGTCGCCGTCCCGTCTCGCCGCGCTGCGCCCTCTGTTTGCAGAGACCTTAAACTTTTCATAGATTATTGTTATAGTGAATAAAGGCTTGATTTATTTTAAATTTATATGTTTTTTTATTACAGATAAGCAAAGATTACTTCGTTCTTGACCAGGGTGAAGTCAGACCTCCTCCGATGTCTTTAGTATTACCATATGACTTGCCTCCTGTAAAATATACGCCAGATATGAAACCGTGGGTGTCTGACTACTTAAAATAATCATTAAATTGCTGCTGTGTCTTTTATGGTATAAGCCGGTAAACGAGGAGACGGATCACCTGATGGTAAGCAATCGGCGTCGCCCATGGACACCTGGAACACCAGAGGCGTTACAAGTGCTTTACCGGCCTTTTGGGGTTTAGGGAATTGTTGGGGATACAGGGATTGGAGAGATTGGGTAAGGGGGGGGGGGTAATTGGACCTCGCCTCACTCACACAACGCAAGCGTTGTTTCACGGCGGTCTTGTGCTCGGCCGTGGTATCACTCCGGTCGAACCGATCTACCAATGCCGAAGCATGACTCTCCCACGCTTAAAATTTTTCCGGTTTGAAACTGGTTGTGTGACAGAGTACTGGAGCAAGCTGTACAAAAATTAACTGATTTATCATCATGCGTACAACCACGTACTGTCCACAAAAAAAGTATCAGCAACGCACTTGTAAGTCTCTAGTGTTCCGTGTGCCCGTGGGCGGCGATTGCTGACCATCTGTGCCTTTAGCCAAACGTCACTTTAGCACTTGTCTACAGAGAGAGTAGAAAACTAAATGTATGGGGATGACACTGGCAAGTGTCAAAATTTACGTCAATTCCATATAATTTGGTTTTCTATTCTACATGTAGACAAGCGCTAAATGACATTTGGCTACAGCTGCAGGTGATTCGACTGCTCGTTTGTCGACCCCATAAAATTAAAACAATGTTTTTTCCGCGTGGGAATCGAACCCGCGACACGTTGCGCAGCAGAACGTTGCAGTCGAACTTCAAACTACCTACTAAATAATCTTAGACGAATACAACGGTCACCCATCCAATGGGTGGCCGTGAGACGTAACTGATTGTGATTCCAATGTTAATATTATAATTATTGTAAGTTGTGTTTGTTGTAGTGTATTTTTGTATTGAAAATGATAATGATTGCATTTGTAATTGTAATAAATAAATCATTTTGATATGTTTTTGTTTTATTTACAATACTCTAAAATTTCATTTTTAAATACTACTAAAACAAAAATAATAATATTTAAAAATATAATAATGGGAGCGTAAACCCACTATACATATATACTTACATATGTATAAAGAGCCATCAGACCACCACGGATGGGTCCCAATAGGGCTGATGCCGATTCGGAGTCGCGGAGAACTTAACGGGTTGCCGGGGCTTGGGCTCGACGTGCAGGAGAAGGAACGGGGTGGTTTTTAGTTAGTAAGAGTCTGACACTACCTCCCGCCTCACACAGGCGGGAGCAGTAATTCGATGATTTTGCCCCCTTAAAAAAAATCCCACTATACGCACTGTACTATATTAAACATACTAAAACCGAAAATATCAAACAAATGACTCTAGAACGCAAAACTAATCGCACACAAACTATAAAATATTGTTTTCTTTAAATCATTAATTTAAAAATAGTTTATGAACAAGGACTGCCTCGTTAGCAGAGTGGTGCGACGGCTGGGCAATCTCAATGTCAATGCAATTGCAATCCAATGAAAACTCGATAATTATTCAATGTCAAAACTATACAACCACAATCGTAGCTGTTACAATAGCATTCAGAGTACGGAATATAAAGACAAACTGAATACCATTTAGTTCATTCAATACCCTCGCAATACGGATGCAATGGGCGCTAGTGTTTCAATTCATCTCAAGAGTACTTAGGTACGAAATTTCACAATACCAATGTCAAGCGATCAGAATTGGATTCAAGAGTAAGCCCACATATTGTCGCGGAGAACCTAACGGGTAACCGGCGCTCCGGCTCGACGTGCAGGAGAAGGAACGGGGTGGTTTTTAGTCAGTAAGTCTAACACTCCCTTCCGCCTCACCCAGGCGGGAGCAGTCATTCGATGATTTTCCCCCCTTAAAAAAAGGCCCACATATTCATCTATCGTCAGGAAGGGGGTGGAATTACAATGATTAAAGACCGAAACAAACATTCGGGGCAAGCTTAATAAAACTGTTTCACATCAACAGCTGACCAAATCCTCTTCTCACACGGAGAAGTTTTGAGCATTAATCACCACGCTAGCTCAATGCAATTTGGCGATTTCAAACTTATAATTAGAATTGCAATACTATAAGTACTCGAAATTTTTTTGTCGCGGAGAACCTAACGGGTAACCGGGGTTCCGGCTCGACGTGCAGGAGAAGGAACTGGGTGGTTTTTAGTCAGTAAGAGTCTGAAACTCCCCCCGCCTCACCCAGGCGGGAATAAATAATACTCGGAATTTTAATTCGATTGCAGATTTGACAATTTCAGTGTTGCAACGTTATGACAAGGATTAAATAGTGACGTTGCGAAATTATTCGATATGGAAATGGAATATTTCTGGATCGATTCTTCTCGTTTATAATTTTACTCTCGTAAACTAAGTATATCAGGAAATTAAATATTTCTGAACCGATAATTTAGATTTGACGATTAATTAACGATCTGAGACTTTTCTTTTATAATTGTGTGTGAAATAAATAAAAAAATGTAATCATGAAGGAACATGACAAATAAAACAGATAGATGTATTATGGTAATAAGTTATTTTATAAATTGTCGCCGTCATCGCTATCGCTATCCTGTCACTTTCTGTAACATTTATTATAAAACACACACACTGATTGTTTATCGATTTTTGTGTGCATCACTACACTATTATATGTGGTATCATTATTTCACAAAATGACAGTAGCTATTGTCAAATCTGGAATCTAATTAAAATTCTGACTATAGAGATAGAATTTTAACACATTTTGTATGGAGCTCATGTCAAAATTATATCTCTAGTAAGCAAATCTACAGATAGATAGGTTAAAGAAACTGGACGTTAATGCACGATAACAAAAATCCACGAAACGTTAAAGGTCTCCGCACACGGCGGGACGGGATGGCGACGCGACAATGAGCAGTTGTAATGTACTAGATATTATGGACGATGGCACACAGAGCCGTCGGTTCCCGTCACGTCGAGCGGGACGACTCTGTCATCACACATCAAACACAGACACGGAACAACTATAGTGGATCACACACAGAGTTGCTCCGTACGGGAATCGAACTCGCTACCCGTTGCACGGCAGCCAGTTGCCCAGCCACCACGCCAACCGTGCAGTCAACTGAGTAACAAACATACAAACGCATTTATAATATTAGTAGAAGTAGAATTATAGATAGCTTTTTTTAAATGGGGTAAGCCCGCCACAACCTCCCAAAACCGCTGCAACTCCTGTAAGCCAGGATCTACAGTAGATACAACCATGAATACACCGGAACACTGAAGTCCAACGTCCCAGGGACATAAACAACTTTCTTGGTTCCCGCAACGAAGTGAATCAGAAGATATTCTAAGAGGACAAGAAAAATACGGTAATTTAGTTTTGACGATTAATTAACGATCTGAGACTTTTCTTTTATAATTGTGTGTGAAATAAATAAAAAAATGTAATCATGAAGGAACATGACAAATAAAACAGATAGATGTATTATGGTAATAATTTATATTATAAATTCGTCATCGCTACCGCTATCACTATCACTTTCTGTGACATTTATTATAAAACACACATTGATTGTTTATCGATATTTGTGTACATCACTACACTATTATATAATATCAAATCTGGAATCGAATTAAAATTCTGACTATAGGTTTCCTCACGATGTTTTTTCTTCACCGTTCATCAGTGGTGTCTAAATAATCTTAGAAAGTACATATAACTCGGAAAAATTCACATTGGTACTTGCCGTTGGTAGGTTTCGAACACGCAACCTCATGCATGAGAAGCGGGCGTCTCAGACCTCAGGGTCACCACGACACACGGGAAGCTAAATAAAACCGTTTAGTGATAATAAAAAAATATTACTTTGTAAGCGAGCCTCGCCTAGATTCTCACTGTAACAATATTATATCACATATTTACCTCTAGAAGAACTACGGAAGCTATACAGGATGTGAATTATTTATAAGCGATATTAAACGAATCGATTACTACGTCGTAATCGATAATTGCTGGAATAGTAGAATCGAATAATCACTTTCACGTACCCTTAACCGAGGAGATTGCATGAAAAGATTGATGACTGTTGATGAAGCGAAAGAGGTATGTAGGAATCGTAGCGTTCCATAGTCTGTCGCGGAGAACCTAACGGGTTACCGGGGCTCCGGCTCGACGTGCAGGAGAAGGAACGGGGTGGTTTTTAGTCAGTAAGAGTCTGACACTCCCTCCCGCCTCGCCCAGGCGGGAGCAGTCATTCGATGATTTTCCCTCCTTAAAAAAAAAGCGTTCCATTGTCTCTGCCTACCCCCATGGGAGACAAGTTATGGCGTAAGGCGTGAAGTTATGTATGTATGTATGTACTTTGACGTTATTCGATCATTTCTTATCAATTGTGTACTTGCCAACTAGTCAAATTTAATCCTTTTTTCGAACTGTCAAAAACGAGAGTGTTCTATGAATTTTGTACGAGATTGTGTATTGTGACGTCACGATTTTTAGCACCAAACGGCATAGTTATATCTTAAAAATGTACTAGAAAATTACTAAAATAAAGTTAGTCATGAAATCAATTAATGAAAGTGTGATTACTTTTTAATATTTTATTGTATTGAACAGTGGAAATCATTTATTTTTATTATATATTAAGGAAAGTGACCAATTGTATCTACCGTCGAGCAAATAGGTTTTAAGTGTTCTCGCCATGCTTCGGCACTCGGGTTCGATTCCCGGGTCGGGCAAAGTATTACAAAAAAAACCCATTTTTTATTCTCAGTAGTAGCACGGAGTCTGAAATTGTGCCCGAAACATGGCAATAGGCTCACCCCCTATTACATGGAACTCATAACATAAATAGTGAAAATTGGGTGTTACATTGTACAGTGGCATTAAGTGCCGTAGATAATATGCACTTTTGCCTACCTTTTCAGGGATATAAGGCGTGATGTTATGTTATAAAAATTCACTCTAATAGCCCGGAATCTCCAAGTAATTACCTACTTAAACTAACTAACGAATAGTTTTATGTAATCGATTAATTAGTTCGCGTCGAATGCGGTGACCGTGTTACTATACCTCTACAATCGAGTCTTACACGCAATGCGCACTTATTTGCGCAGCGGCAAACAAGCAGTGGATCACCTGATGGTAAGCAATCGGCGTCATCCATCAAAATCCGCAACAATAGAGGAGCTACAATAAGCAAGTTGCCAGGGTATGAAAAATTAAAAATCTAATTAGTCCGTCAGTTAGATAATGAAAAAATATTAGACACGTATTTTTTATTTTATTGTAAAACATTACAATACTTAGATAAAATGGTGCTAAGTTTAGGAGTGGGAGGTTGTTACGTCATATATAACGTGCTGTAAAATGTAGCACGCTGTGACGTCACACGATATTTCAAACTAGCTTCTGCCCGCGACTTCGGACGCGTAATCACATTTTTTCTCGTCCCCGTTCGTGATTTTCGGTAAAAAGTAAAAAAGAAGTATTGGTTAAAAAGTATCCAATGTCGGTCTCCTGGCTCCAAACTACCTCCCGACCAATTTTCAGCCAAATCTATTCTGCCGTTCTTGGGTTATAAGTGGTGTAACTAACACGACTTTCTTTTATATATATAGATTAATACATCGTCGAAAGTATTTAATTTTGCGAGATAAGAAAAAATACGTGTCTAATATATGTAATCTAAGAAAAATAAAATAAGCCTAAGAGAACACCGAAACTACCCCCTAACTTGTACCATTAGGTGTCACTTCTATACATATACAGGTTACATATATAGGTTAAAAACTGATTTTTTTATTTAAAAAACCAGTAAGTTACATAAACCGAAACATGTTCAGACGTAAAACATAAATAAGCAATGAATACACATTTAGTTGTTATCTAAGTAATTGTATTATTTAGTTAATTGATTGTAAATCATTTAATTACCTTATAATGGATCGGCTAATTTATGAGTGTAGTTACTGTTGGTCGCGTGGTTACAGGCGCTGTGGGCTATGATCAAGAGGTGGTTATTTCTATGCCTGAGTTCAATGAAAATAATTATGTTTATAGATTTACATAAATTACGCGTTTTATCCTCGAAGGTATGGGCAGAGGTGCACATTACGGCATTTGAAGCCACTGTACCTACAACTCCTACTACATTTAAGTGAAGGAGAGCCATGCTTCGGCACGAATGGGCCGGCTCGACCGGAGTGATACCACGGCCGAGCAGAAAACCGACGTGAAGCAACGCTTGCGTTGTGTTTCGTCGTGTGAGTGAGGTTATCGGAGGCCCAATTATCCTCCCCTTTCCCAATCTCCCCAATCCCTGAAGCCCCAACGATCCTCAAACTCCTAATCCCCAAAAAGCCAGTAACGCACTTGTAACGCCTCTGGTATTCCAGGGGTCCACGGGCGACGCCGATTGCTTACCATCAGGTGATCCGTCTGCTCGTTTACATGCTTATGCCATAAAAAAAAGCTCGGCCAACGAGGCACTCATTTTTTAGTACTTAAAAATCAATAAACAGCCTCGTTGGCCGACTGTTCGCAAGTGCGACTGCCGGGCAAGGGGTCTCGGGTGCGATTCTCGGGTCGGGCAAAATACTATTGGGTTTTTTTTTCAAATCTCAGTAAGAGCACGGAGTCTGAAATTGAGCACGGTGTATGGCAATAGGCTCATCCATATTACACGGGACTCTTAATATAAATAGTGAAGTGGGTGTTACATTGTACCTCTACATACACATTAAGTGTCGTAATGTACACCTCTGCCTACCCCCTCGGGGATTAAAGGCATGAGGTTATGTGTAAAAAATAACGTTTCAAAAACCTTTCTAAAAAACATTTTATGGCATAGCCCGGCAACGAGGAGATTGATCACCTGATGGTGAGTGCCATCTATGGACTATGTACCATTGAACATGTAAAATATGGCTAGTTGGAAAATCACCCAATTACTTCTCCCGCCTTGGGTGAGGCGAGGGGGAGTGTTTTTTCGGTCAAGCCCGCCACAACATCCAAAACTGCAACTCCAGTAACCCAGGATCTACAGTAGATACATCCATGCAAACACCGGAACACTGAAGTTCGGTGCGACCCAAGGACGTAAATGTATGGAGTACTGTAGGTCTCATCTTTGAGACGGCTCGGCTAAATATCAGCTGGACGCGTTAGAGCAAATCGAGAGACGTGCCAAGAGGCTCATCAATGATGATGCGCTTGTGGAGGCCCGACTTCAAATCCTCTAACACAGGCGTAAGGTTGCAAGCCTTTCGGTTTTCTACCGGATACATTCGGTGAGTGTGCGGGGGAATTGCACAACTTGATTCCTCCTAGTCCTTTCCATCATCGTACCACAAGACAATCGGCGAAGCGTCACTGATTCATGGTAGATATCCCACTCACACGGATGAAGCGCTTCGCGTCAAGCTTTCTTGTGCGTACTACTAAGGACTGGAATTCTTTGCCAGAGTCTGTGTTTCTTGAAAGGTTGTGGGTGGGTGTCTTCAAGGCCCGAGTGAATGAATAGGTTGCTTATGGGACGACGTGCTCCATCGTAGACAGCATCATCGCTTACTACCAGGCGAGATAGTCGTCAATAAAATTTTTGATGTTTCAATAGTTGCTAAATAAGGACTAATTTAAATAAGTGATTTGACTTTGACTTTGCACCGATATGAGACACTATAAAAAATACATTGTATCTCGCGTTTAGGGCCCTATAGGGCTACTGCCGATACGGAGCCGCGGTGAACTTAACGGCTTGCCAGGGCTCCGGCTCAAAGTGCAGGAGAAAGAACGGGGTGGTTTTTAGTCAGTAAGAGTCTGACACTCACTCCCGCCTCAGCCGGGCGGTAGAAGACATTCGATAATTTCCCCCCTTAAAAAAAGCGGTTAAGTATTATAGCGAATGTACTAATATTCATTATTTTTATTCCTGTCAGCGATTAAATGCCGATCAAATAGCATAGCTATGTCTTATGATGTATACGTATTTATTTATTCACTCGATTCTTTCATTGATTATAATAAAACAATACACAATTAAAGAAAATAATCTCTATCAATGTGTCCGTGTTACTGGAAAAGTCTGCAAACGTTAAATCTCAGAACGCCTGGGATTTACCGACATTTCTTTATATGGACTCTTGGACATCTTGGAGACTCTTGGACACCTTGGAGACTCTTGGACATTCATGTTATTTTCCTTCCAATTATTTTATGTTGGTTTCGTCGGTGGGTCGCTGCAGGGGTGCCAACTGAAAACCAGTGTTGGGTAATTACTGTGCCGAGCTCATACCGAGTTGGCGAGCCCTTTCGTCGTGAGACCCTTTTGCTCTTTTGTTTTATTTATTTTTTATGTATATATTGTTTTTTGCTGCTGTTTTGAGTTGTATTTTATGTTTATATTGACTTTTTTAAATTCATTCTTATATTTTATTGTATGATTGCATATTTGGTGGTTCATGCCTGGTGATGAATAAATTATTTTTCTATCTTTCATTCGCAACGTTAGAGAAGTTAGAAGGGCTTTGCCCGTTTTGGAGGGCGGGCATTTCACCACCAGTGATAGTATCATGGCGGTTTTCTGTGCGGCCGTGGTATTTCTCTGATACAGCAGAATGCCAAAGCATGACCCTCCTATGAAATGGGCAGGTTGCCGTTGAAATAACACACATAACATCACGACTTTTAACCCCGAAGGGGTAGGCAGAGGTATACATTACGGCACTTAATGCCACTGTACAATGTAACACCCACTTTTCACTATTTTTGTTTGAGTATATGTAATAGGGGGTGAGCCTTTTGCCATATACCGGGCACAACTCCAGACTCCGTGCTACTACTGAGATTTTTTGAAAAAGTCCAGTAATACTCTGCCCAACCCGGGAATCAAACCAGAGACCCCTTGCCCGGCAGTCGTAATTGCGACCAATCGGACAACGAGGCAGCCGTTCAAATAGTTCAGGTTTATCAGACACCGCTGCTTCCTGGGGGCTTACTCTTGAACAATTGATTGATCTGTCCAATTTAACTGAAGGTACGCAGGCTGTACGGTGTGTGTGATATGCATAAAAGACACAATAGAAAAAACAACGAACTAGCTGTTGGACAAACTTAAGAATGACTGCTTTCTCGAGTCTAACAGTAACTTTATAGTAGTAGAAAACTTTAATATATGTTTCCATATTCCTTGCGTAATTTACTATTAACATTTCATAGATTCTTTCAGCATTTCTCCATCGCATTCTTGAAGAAATTGTCTTAGATTTATCTACCCAAGTTATTTAGTACGCATGTAAGAAAACAAAGATAGATTCAGTACAGAGACAGTAGGTATTGTTATACTATATTGTACGCTTTGTAACGAAGCCATATCCATAACGTTTGTAGCCATGAAAGAGTTCTGTTGTCAATTTAATTTCTGTGTCTATACTGAATCAATCTTTATTATCTTACCGTACTAAATAACAGAATCAAGGGTGATCGTGCGTGGTGACCTACGTTTATTATATTCTTGTGTTTCTCGTATTATAATAATTCGTTTTGAAAGTGAAATTGATGTGTGAACTGGTGCAGTAATTTGAAACTTTAGTCAAACGAAATATGGTACAATTTTGTTTTAGTTAATAAATAAATTGTGTTGATAAAATATATTTTGAGGAGAAGTGACTTTGTTATTGCAATTTATAAACGAAAAGGTATGGTAGACATATTATACTTATAATCCTATTAATATTAGTAGTATTAATAACAGTAGTAGCACGGAGTCTGGAAATGTGCCCGGTATATGGCAATAGGCTCACCCCCTATTACATGGGACTCATAACAACTAGTGAAAAGTGGGTGTTCATTGTAGTAGAATGTGCACCTCTGCCTACCCCTTCGGGGATAAAAGGCGTGATGATATGTATGTATGTCCTATTAATATTATACCTCTAAAAGCGAAAGCTTGTCTGTTTTTTTTTTATGGCATAAGCCGGTAAACGAGCTGACAGATCACCTGATGGTCAGCAATCGGCGTCGCCCATGGACACCTGGAACACCAGAGGCGTTACAAGTGCGTTACCGGCCTTTCGGGGATTAGGAGTTTGATGATCGTTGGGGATTCAGGAATTGGGGAGATTGGGGAATGGGAGGGTAATTGGGTCTTCGGTAACCTCACTCACACGACGAAACACAACGCAAGCGTTGCTTCACGTCGGTTTTCTGCTCGGCCGTGGTATCAGTCCGGTCGAGCCGACCCATTCGTGCCGAAGCATGGCTCTCCCACACTTACTTACTTCCTACTTACAAACTTAAAAAAAATACGTATTTATTTTTTTCTTTTTACTATAGGTATATGTACATCGAAAGTACTCCTTATTGCAAGTTGTTTTGCCGCGGGACGAAAACGAAATAAATTTCATAGTGTAAGGTTCAGCTCTGTCCCTTTTATAGTTTTTCTTTAGTTTCAAACACACATATATTCTCAAATTCTTACTAATTGGGTAGTTTTAGAGGACTTTATAAACAATACTTAAAAACGAATCAAAGTTTAGGAGTGGGAGCTAGCTACGTCATTTTAGAGTATAAATCGTACTCAAAAGTGACGTCATGCGATATTTCAAATCAGTATAATATCTTCGAAACTATTCGTTTCCGTAAGAAAATAAAAATTAGTGTCTAATGTGTTTCTTCTACCAGAAGGACATTGAAATAAAAATTAGTCATCTACCCTATTCTCTTTTGGCCGTCAAATACTTAATACCTTTATGATTCACTAACTACTTCAACGTGGTTTCACACGCTCTTCTCAGCTCCTATTAGTCGTGGAGGGAAGTTTTATAGCCTATACTCATCCACGATAAATGCGCTATCGAATACAAAAATAATTATTCAAATTAGACTTGTAGTTACCGAGATTAGCGCGTTCAAACGACAAACTCTTCCGCTTTATTTCTTGGCATTCAAGGCCCAAAAAAGATGCATTCGGTCAATGTATAACTAAACACTACTGATAGTTGTTAGGTACCCGTATTTTAAAGAACTTAACATTTTAACATTACCGTGTATTTATATAATGGAAATGGCTATGTTTGTCAAGTCAAATCCACATTATTTTAAGAAAATGAACGACGTAGTAGCACGAAGTAGACGAGACGATAGTCAACTATTTCTTCAAAGAACGAAGACAACACTAATGAGCAAAAGTGTCTGTTGCATGGCACCTAAAATCTTTAATAAATTACCTAAATCCTGGAGATATTTGAGTATGTCAATATTAAAAAACAAATTGAGAAAATTATTAGTTGACAAGGCATATTACAATGTTGCAGATTTTCTAATGGACAATGGAATAGAATAATATTTTAAATAGGTACTAAATAACTTGGACATCTCATCTATTTTACTATGACATTTCTTAACTATAATCTTTTGACATCGTACCTATATTTTGTTAATGCGACTATTTTAATTTCTGTAATCAATTTAATAAGTACATATTGCATAATATTGATTTTATTTTATATAATTTTATTCTTTTAATAATCTGTTAATTCATATTTGCATGCCTCCTGGTAAAATATGGTTGAGCTTGTAAAGATAAAGATAGTTTGCAAATAAACTATCTTTATCTTTATAAAATAGTACAGTGAAACCTGGTTAAGTGAGACATCAAGTGACCTGCAATGTCGTTTCACTTATAGAGGTATTTCACTTATCCACTGTCTCAGATATACAGGTATAAATAAATATATCTGTTTCATTTACAGAGGGTTCCATTAACAGAGGTGGACTTAGAATTACGTGTGGAATTTGTGGGTAGAATAAGAATGAGTAAACAAACAATGTTATCTCAGTTACAGAGGTTTATGCATATAAAATTTACTCGCTGTCTCAGTTATAGAGTTAACTATGATGATAAATCGATAGAACAAATCCTAGATGTAGAGGTTTACCTCGTCCCAGTAACATAGGTAATTCATTGCCAAAGTCTTGGGACCTCTGCATGAGTTCCAGTTATGTAGGTTTCTCACTTATCCAGGTCCCACTTACCAAGTTTCACTGTATAAGAGTACAAGATTAATAAAATATAAATTTTCAACTCATTTTTAACTGTTATTACAGTATTTTTTTATATTGTTATCATGTGTCGATCAAATAACGTTGTGCTTGAGTGCTTGGCTTATGAAACATGTATATATGTAGTCTATTTCATGTTGTTTTCATTTACAGTCAAGTCATCGTACGGTGAAGTCGATTTAGCTGTTTCTACAATGCGGGTAAGTTGATTTGTATCTATTTTCATGCTTTTTAAGTGTTGTTTGTGTTGTAATAGAGGTATCCAGTTAAAAATGTGATGATGTATTTAGTGAGCTTATGAAGTCTGCCAGCACCTTTAAGCGCATCAAAAGGAGAGCTCCACAGGACCTACTCCTGTCTCAGCAAAAACATCCAACTTGAGGGATGCAATAATTGAAGACGGGTACACCACTGGGCGTTCTCCGTACATGTCACAATACATGAACCTCTTAACCACCAGTAAAATGCCCAACTGGGCAGATTGCAGGGAAATAAGGAGATTAAAAAAAAAAAATGTAATGATGTAGATAGATATTAGGTTAAATACTTACTGAGTGTTTAGATTATTAGGACTGCCTCGTTGGCCGAGTGGTTGCAAGTGCGACTGCCGGGCAAGGGGTCTCGGGTTCGATTCCTGGGTCGGGCAAAGTATTACTGGGTTTTTAAAAAAATCTCAGTAGTAGCACGGAGTCTGGAATTGTGCCCGGTATATGGCAATAGGGTGAGCCTATTACATGGGACTCATAACATAAATAGTGAAAAGTGGGTGTTACATTGTACAGTGGCATAATGTGCACCTCTGCCTACCCCTTCGGGGATAAAAGGCGTGTAATGATGTTATGTTTAGATTACAGAGTTAACCCGTTGAATATCATCCCCTAAATTTGTTCATACAAAAGTAGTATCTATACATTGGAAATAAGGCCTATAATAAAGTTAAGGGGAGAGCGGTCACCGGTGATTAAAGTTAGTATTTTTACATAAAATAATTATGTTATCACAATTTTTTTTAAATGTGACGAAAATAGAACGCTTCGCTCGTCCCTCGAACAAATAAATATAATTGAAATCGCAAAACATTTAAAAAAATTAGGCTGCGCGACATCGCCGCGACCGCGCACGCTGCTCATGAGGAAGATCCCCTCTGTGGTTCGAAACTAGTAGAGCTTTTCTCAGTATATACACGTGAATAACCTGCGATTTTATTTAATTTAGTATGTCTCACGATAGTTATTAAAAACATTAAATAAATATTCTACCTTCTGAAACCATTGCCAAATCGGCTCTGGAACGCTCTAAATCATATTTCTGGCCAGTAACCGGATTGGTGCCTTTGGTGGTTTACTCTTGAATCCAATGCGACCAATGAACCAATTGAATCCAGTGCACTAGACTGGATTTTCTCTATCTCTATATCACTGGACTGGAATTTTTTTTATGGTATAGGTCGGTAAACGAACTTATCCAGTAAACAAACAGTTCTAAGCGCTTATCATGGTTATGTTTCATCGGTATTGAGATACGGCCTAGTCATATGGGGTAATTCAGTGGATATAGAAAGAGCATTCTTAGTACAAAAAAAAACTATCAGAGCCATGAGTGGAGCAGATTATTTGGATCATTGTAAGCCTTTATTTAAAAAATTTGAGATTCTTCCACTCCCTTGTTTATATATTTTTGAGGTTTGTCTATTTGTTAGGAGACATCCGCATTTATTTATATTGGATGAACAAATCTCTGAGAGACTGAAAAAAATACATGCCGGTAAATTACTAGTACCTTCTCAAAGATTGCAACTGTATAGTAGAAATGCCAGTTGCATGACAATAAAAATTTATAATAAACTACCACCTGCATTGAAAATGTTACCAATGAATAAATTCAAATGTAAAATGTTTACTTGGCTCCTGGACATGTGTTTTTACTCCGTTAACGAATTTTTAAATCATCCTTTTTGACCTTGTAATTAATATTTGATGCTATTAGAAATATTGACATTATGATTAATATGTAAATATATTTTTACATTAGAACCAGTAACTATGACATATTTTTTTATTTTCTTTTTTTTTATTCTGTTTGGTATTTATTTTTTGACATAACAATTTGGACGAAAAATGTATTATTGTTTTTTTTTAATGAATAAATTGTATCAAATGAAGATTATTGTAATATCTAAGATTTGCATGGACTTAGCTTATTTAATATTTCTACACCAGAAATGGTAGTATATGTGTTTCTATGTCATTGTAAGATCTCAGTGTACCATGTACTTAGAAATAAATACATCTTTATCTTTATCTTTATCTTTACGGATCACCTGATGGTAAGCAATTGGCGTCGCCCATGGACATCTGGAATACTAGAGGCGTACTTTTGGGGATTAAGAATTTGAGGATAGTTGCGGATTTACTCATACGACGAAACACAAGGCAAGCGTTATTTCTAAATGTCTCTAAATAATATCGCTGTGAATAATATAAATTAGGCATCAGTTTTAAAATATTGATCTGCCCTTTCTTTGGGCCGTAAGACCAAGGAATGTCGCGGAGAACCTAACGGGTAACCGGGGCTCCGGCTCGACGTGCAGGAGAAGGAACGGGGTAGTTTTTAGTCAGTAAGAATCTGACATTCCCTCCCGCCTCACCCAGGCGGGAGCAGTCATTCGATGATTTTCCCCCCTTAAAAAAAAGGCCAAGGAATCAATTGGGTACTTGCCTTCATCAAAAATAAATAATTTCGACTGTTCAACACAATCAAATATTAAAAAATAATTACACTTTCATTAATTGATTTTATGACCAACTTAATTTTAGTATCTTTCCAGCCATTTTTTAAGAAATAACTATGCTGTTTGATGCTAAAAAAACGTGACGTCACAATACACAATCTCGTACAAAATTCATAGAATACTCTCGTTTTTGACAGTTGGAAAAAAGTATTGAATTTGACTAGTGGGCAAGTAGGTACACAATTTTTGACATAACATAATTGTAGTTGTATTGAGAGTCTGTAAAACTTAGATCAATTCGGAGATTTTGGACTACCTACAATCAGTTAGGTTCAAACATATCTACATAACCTCACGCCTGTCTCCCATGGTGGTAGGCAGAGACTATGGAACACCAATTCCTACGATTCATAAACACCTCTTTTGCTTCATCAACAGTTATCAGTCTTTTCAGTTAGGCAAACTTATAATTTCCGCTCTTAATGAATATCATATACATTACTAGCTTTTACCCGCGGCTTTGCTCGCGTCACAAAAGAATAAAAAGTAGCCTATGTGACATATACCAATACACACAGCGCCATCTATACCAATACTTTTGTTTTCCCTTGGGAATATCAAATTTTTCCGGGATAAAAAGTAGGTACTCTATTATTTAACTCGTCGAATACCGTCATTATAGACACAATTAAAGAACAATAGGTTGCAATTCGGACTTCTAACTTTACGTCTGCAAAAATTCAAAGCAATCGGTTTAGTAGTTACGGCGTGAAAGCGGAACAAACAAACAAACTAACTCACTTTCCGATCTATAATATTATAGTAAGGATTAGCAAAAATGTCTTCTTTTCTTATTCTTGGTATATTGAAATGTAATTTTATGTTGCAGTTAATATGTTTCTGGTGTTTCCTGGTGGCGGCGGTAGTTCGAGCTCAAAACAATGGGTACTACGGACCTCAGACGTTTAGACAAGTAAGTAACACAACTATATACAGGGTTCGCCTCCCAGGTCGGGCAAAGTATAACTGGGTTTAAAAAAATCAGTCGTAGCTCCGAGCCTGGAATTGTGCCCGGTATATGGCAATAGGCTCACCGCTTATTACATGGGACTCATAACATAAATAGTGAAAAGTGGATGTTACATTGTACAGTGGCCTTAAATGCCGTAATATGCACCTCTGCCTAACCCTTCGGGGATAAAAGGCGTGATGTAATGTTACGTTATGAAAATTTTATGTTTTACACACACCTAGATCCGAAACAGCAATTTGTTGTACCTCTATATAACACAAAGAGTTCGTTGAACAATACATTATCACAGTGGTAGTGTACCGCGGGATACCGCTGGATTGTAGGCATCTTCTTCAAAAGAGGGTTTGCTCTCATCCTCAACGCTTGGCAAGCGGGCTAGAGATCGCAGATCAAGAGGTTCAGGTAAAAGAGAGCGCTGCTACCCGGTCTCTAGGGTCGTACTGCAAAACAGCGATGCGATGCGATGCAAATTCGCAACGCAGAAAATTACGACACGAATAGGGATGATGACAGGGTATGAAAATTAAAAATCTAATTAGCCCGTCAGTTAGATAATGATAAAATATTAGACACGTATTTTTTATTTTGTCGTATAATAAAATGACACTTAGATAAAACGAATCTAAGTTTAGGAGTGGGAGCTAAAACGTCATTTCTACGTATAAAATGTACATAGAACTTTTATTGCATCGATCGTTCATTGTTTTCCTTTCATTACATTTATGAAGTTTGTTAGAGAGATTTCATCCTTATTGACCCTAGCAATGGATGCAATAAATGTATATGGAGCTACTAACGTGTGCGGCAATTTAAAAATCTTTGAATTCAGTTTTGTTTCTTATCAAAAATTAAGGAATGTTTTCTTTGAGTAAAATTTTCTATCTAAAGTATTAAGAGTACTTCCCTTTCTGGTGGCATAAAAATACCACTCTAAAATCGAAAATATCAAAAAGCAATTTCACACATCGTTTTGAAATCAAAGAAGTAAATTGTAGCATCAATAAATCGAACTCCACACCCTTTGCTCAACAACTCGCACTTACAACCACTGAAGCAATACCAATCTTTCTCTAATTAGAAAACCGTTCAATCAATTACCCATCAATTATTTGACCTGGACTAGTGTTGCTCAACTTAAACTGGAGCAGTGCAAAACTGCAATACACTAGATATCTGGTTGCGTGTGACGGCGTACTTGTAAGGCAGTCAGCCAAGAACCAATTATTGGGTAACTAGGTACTAAATAGGTGTTGAAATTACCTACCTATTTCATTGTCATGGTGAGTCATATTTTTCTCATGGGGAGTTCATCTTTATGGCATAAGCCGCTAATCGAGCAGACGGATCACCTGATGGTAAGCGATCGGCGTCGCCCATGGACACCTGGAACACCAGAGACGTTACAAGTAGGGTTGCCACCTTTTTTTGGTATTTTAAAGTACATTGACGATTATAGATAAGAAAAAAAGTACATAGTACAAAAATAAGTACAATTTATTCTTATTTAGAATATTCTATTTAAAAATATATTTTTATTGCTTTTTGCAGTTTGTATTAAATTAGTATCTTTACTAAACAATTGCATCTTTACTAGAAATTGTCTAAGTGGCGCTGGCGAGTGGCGAAATCGATTCAACATAAATCGATAAATATCGATATCGAATCGATAAGTTTACCGAAAAATACTTACGACTCTAATAGAAATGAATTGAAGTAAAGTATTTTCGTGTACTTTATTATTCTAATAAAGTATAGAGTACAATTACCTGACTGCCTCATTGGCCGAGTGGTCGCAAGTGCGACTGCCGGGCAAGGGGTCTCGGGTTCGATTCCCGGGTCGGGCAAAGTATTACTGGGTTTATTAAAATTCTCAGTAGTAGCACGGAGTCTGGAAATGTGCCCGGTATATGGCAATAGGCTCACCCCCTATTACATGGGACTCATAACAACTAGTGAAAAGTGGGTGTTACATTGTACTGTGGTAGAATGTGCACCTCTGCCTACCCCTTCGGGGATAAAAGGCGTGATGTTATGTATGTACTTATAACACCGTAATGTATGAAGTGTAATGACGTGCCATGTCACGCGACAGATGTCCTTCGTGTCAAAGTGTGTATGTTCTGCGTGTAAGTGTATAGTAGCCAGGTGCCACAGTCGTTGTTTCAAGATACTGTGTCCTCCTTTTTTCAACGTCCTAGCTACTTAAGTACTTACCTCTTCTTGAAACTGGAGGCGTGATGTTATATTATATTAACAGGCTGATCCTGCCCTCCAGTCAGTGGCGGTACCGTGGCATAATAAGAACGAAGTAAGATTTACAAAATACGGGTTTTAAAACTAACGATAGTTCTATGACCTATCTTTTTGGTTAAAAATCTAGATTTTAAGTGGTGTTCAGGTAGTAAAAATTAGTGCCTTTTCATACGTTCCTGTTGCCGGGTAACCGGTGCCGACTGTCCAGTATCACATTAGGCTTTCATGCGAGCCGAATTGGGTAGTTTCCAGGGTATCAAAATTAAAAATCTAATTAGTCCGTCAGTTAGATAATGAAAAAATATTAGACACGTTATTTTTTATTTTCTCGTATTAAGTTGCAATACTTAGATAAAATGGCGCTAAGTTTAGGAGTGGGAGGTCGTTACGTCATAACGTGCTACAAAATGTGGCTCGCTGTGACGTCACACGATATTTCAAATTAATATACCGTTGAAAGTATTTAATTTTGTGAGAAAAGAAAAAATACATGTCTAAAGTTTTAAATTAATGTACCAGACGGACATTAAAATAAAATTTAGGAGACTACCCTATTTATATCCGGTAGCGATTTGCAAGTACTTCGCGTAGTGATTGTACACACGGCCACACATCAAGTTAGACACCCTATATACCCATAACTACGCTAACAGTAATACAGAGAATTGTAGGAAAGGGACTGGGCATAGTGTCATCGGCCAATCATAGCATTTGTGGCTTTGATTCTATGCACACAGATGCACTTTTTTAGCAAAAGCATAGATCTACCGGCACCGGCGGCGGCGCGTGCCACCGTCTACCGCATTCTCGATGTGCGTGAGACGAAATTACAAAAATATATCGCATCCTCTCGCACGATTCGCAGCGTTCAACTTCTAATAATCCAAAGTCCAAACAGTCTAGGTTGATGTGTAGCCGTGTGTACCTTTAGTCACAAGGCGCCGATGCGTATATAAGTCCGGGCGCCAACCGGATGCACAGTGGTTTTTTTATGGAATTGGAGGCAAACGAGCAGACGGATCACGCAATGGTAAGCGATCAGCGCTGCCCGTGGACATCCGCAACACCAGACAAGCTACAGGTGCGTTGCCGACCTTTTAAAAAGGAATAATGCCGGACGGCACCTAACGCTAGACATTTGTATTATCTCGATAACTAACAACGCGAGCGATTCAATTTTTATGGTGAAATCTCCCAGTTTCAGACACCTAAGATTTTTAGTAAAAATTAAATCGCTCGTGATATTAGTTATAGAAATAATACAAGTGTCCGGCGTTAGGTGCCGTCCGGCGTTACGAGACTTCCCCCTACGCTCTTTTCTGTGGATCCGGTGTGGCCGCTTGCCGGGTAGCCGGTGACGGGCACCTGGAACGTGTGAAAAGGCACTCATTGTGGTATAATATCATGGGCATTATTTTAGTTCGTATTACATGGGACTCATAACACAATTGGTTATAAGTGGGTGTTACATTGTATATTTGGAATTTACGGTGCCGTAAAATGTGATGTTGTGTTCTGAATAAAATATGGGGATAAAGGAGAACTAACCACTAATCTTTGGATTATGAAATTACATCCTTTAAATTTGTTCATACGAAAGTAGTCTTTAAACATCGGAAACAAGGTCTATAATGTAGTTAGTAGAGAGCGGTCCCCGGTGACCGCTTGGAGAAAAATGGGTTGCGGGATCAATTTGAAATTTATTATGTGCTTTTTTTGGTGATCGCTTCTGTTTTGATTCTGTGCTAACGACTAGTGATATTAGATTATAATTCAATAGTCTAATCGACTGAATATAACATAAGATAAGTAAATGTATGGGAGTGACCATCTGCGTACCTACAGCTGGAAGGGGTGCCCTAGCTGGAAGGAGCCCCGTTTAGAGGTTTTTATCTGAACTTCTCTGTCTTTTATTGGGAACGGGGGCCCATCCGATGAATTTGCCACGGGCCCTGAATGGTATACATCATTGAGAGTGATGCTAATATATCATTAAACAAATATATGTAAAAGAACAAAGTACAGCAAACAGAATAGGAGCCACCATAGGCGAAGTAAGAACAATAATCGGTGTTTATGATTTTAGTACTTATTACTTACCTACTAAGGCTTTTCCAATTACCCCATACATGCTCAGACCTTCTGCATAAGCTGACATTTAATGTTCAGGAAAAATCGGTTCCATTATACTACCCATTGCCGTCCCAAGTTCTTCCTCAAATTGGGTACCTTCCTTCAATAAAAATAAATTATTTCGACTATTCAATTCAATAAAATATTAAAAAATAATCACACATTCATTAATTGATTTTATGACTAACTTAATTTTCGTATTTATCCAGCAATTTTATAACAAATAACTATGCTGTTTGACGCTAAAAAACGTGACGTCACAATACACAATCTCGTACAAAATTCATAGAAAACTGTCGTTTTTGACAGTTCGAAAAAAGTATTGAATTTGACTAGTTGGCAAGTATCCAAATGGAGTATCCATTTGGATACTTGCCAATTAATGAAAGTTTTGTTTTTTTGGGGAAAATTGTTTTATGTTTATCGTTGTCTGATTGGTGACTTGTTCGTCCGCGAGTCACTTAAGGGGCCAGTAGAATACCAGCGCAAGGCCCTGTCTTGCACATGCTGAACTGGTACCATTTCACCGCAGACTTGGGACATTAGTAGATGTATACAAACTTATGTGTAAAATCTGTACGTGTCACCTGTTTTTTTAGCGTGTGAAATAAAGTCTTTCTTTCTTTTCTTTCTTCTTTCTAAAGTGTGATTATTTTTCAATATTTTATTGTATTGGACAATCGAAATAATTAATTTTTGATTAAAGAAAGTAACCAATTATATGATAAACTCCTATATGGAGCGTGTGAACAGGGATTTCGATAAATTGTGCTAACGTTAAGGACTCGATCCATTTACCACAAGTAGTTCCATAGTGCGTAGGCAGGTAAACCTTAAATTTTTTGAATCGATGTCTTTATTTTTCTATTTTTACGTGCATTGCATTCGCAAAACCTGTATAAAGACATACTGTAGCTGGCCGTGGAAACCTAATTGGCTTCATATCCTGAATTGTTATTCTTTGTGATACAGCTGTTGGTTACGAAAATCGAATTCAATAATCAATATCTTACTAATAGGGTAGGTTCCGGGGAATCAAAATTAATTATATATTTAATTTATAGTCCGTCAGTTAGATAATGGAAAAATATTAGACACGTATTTTTTTATTTTCTCGTATTAAGTTGCAACACTTAGATAAAATGGCGCTCCTGGTCGTTACGTCATAACGTGCTACTAAATGTGGCACGCTGTGACGTCACACGATATTTCAAATTAATATATGGTCGAAAGTATTTAATTTTGTGAGAAAAGGAAAAACACGTGTCTAAAGTTTTAAATTAATGAACCAGACGAACATCAAAATAAAATTTAGGAAACTACCCTATTATTACTTAGTATTAGAGTGAAATTACTCATGTATTCTCTCTTATTAGGTGGACCCCTATCACCGGGCACTATTCTCACCAGCTCGGAATGATGTCCACGCGCAAAGTACGACAGTGGTAGATCCTTGGAAATCAGGTCCTGTCAAGGAGCAGTGGAGGGATGAACAGGGTATGTCAATTTATAGGAGCAGACGGAGAACCTAACGCGTAACCGGGACTCCGACTCGACGTGCAGGAGTAGGAACAGGGTGGTTTTTAGTTAGTAAGAGTCTGACACTCCCTCCCGCCTCACCCACGCGGGAGCAGTCATTCGATGATTTCACCCCTTAAAAAAAAAATTGACTGCCTCGTTGGCCAAGTGGTCGCAATTGCGACTGCCGGGCAAGAGGTCTCGGGTTCAATTCCCGAGTCGGGCAAAGTATTACTGGGTTTAAAAAAAAATCTTAGTTGTAGCACGGAGTCTGGAACTGTGCCCGGTATATGGCAATAGGCTCACCCCCTATTACATGGGACTCATAACATAAATAGTGAAAAGTGGGTGTAACATTGTACAGTAGTATAATGTGCACCTCTGCCTACCCCTTTGAGGAAAAAAAGCGTGATGTTATGTTATGTTAAAAAAAAGACGGATAACCTGATCGTAAGCAATCAGTGCCACATATTATGAACATTCGGAAAATAGAGGAGTTGAAAGTGAGTTGTCGGTCTTTGGAGAGGTTATTCGGTCTCACTCATTCGGTGTGACACGTAACTGTGATCGTTTCATGCCAGTGTACGGTGTACTGTGAGGTCGTGGTATCACTTCGGTCGAGCCGACACACCATTGCCGTGCGACTCCACGTTACTTCTTTAATATTTTTTTTATTTATAATTACATTAATTTGAGTGTCCATATAGACTGTTTCGTGTCTCGGGATCCCTGGGTCGGACATAGTATTATTGGGTTTAAAAAAAAATCTCAGTAGCACGGTGTCTGGAAATGTGGCCAGTATACGGCTTTTATCCCCGAAGGGGTAGGCCTAGCCCTTCGGTAAAAGGCGTGATGTTATGTTATATTATGTGTATTCCGCGTGTGTGTTTCTGTTATTGATTCAACTGGGAATGTTACGCTGGTTTGGACATGTAGAAAGGATGGACGAAAGTAGAGTAACGAAGGAAGTATACAGAGCGGATATGAATGGGGCCGTCGGTAGAGGGCGCCCTAGACGGACATATATTGACAAGATTGGTGATATATTAAAGAAGGGCCAAATTAGAAGTCACTTAACCGACGAGCATGCATGAAAAGATTGATGAAGCGAAAGAGGTATGTAGGAATCGTGGTAATTGGCGTTCCATAGTCTCTGCCCATCCCTATGGGATAGAGGCGTGAGGTTGTTGTATGTATGTATGTATGTATATAAGTTTAGTTTTCTTGAATTTATAAATGTCACCTAACAGTTCAAGTAAGGAAGTTGTTGAGGTGCTAGCGGACTCTACATGACTCTTAGTTAAGTGACAGTTAAAGGGTTATTGGTGGAAACGGCCATAAGAATTCCAATCCCAATGTATGATTGTCGCGGAAAACCTAACGGGTAACCGGGGCTCCGGCTCGACGTGCAGGAGAAGGAACGGGGTGGTTTTTAGTCAGTAAGAGTCTGACACTCCCTCCCGCCTCACCCAGACGGGAGCAGTTATTCGATGATTTTCCCCCTTAAAAAAAAATCCCAATGTATGATTGAGTTTTCCAATTTACGAAATCAAATCAGTTCTTTAGGATAAGAAAATATTTGTTACTTTCAGATCGCGGCTCCATTCTGCCCAAGCCGGAACCCTGGCGTCTTCCATACGGTCTGACGAAGGAGCAGCAGGCAGCTATACTCCACCACAAACAGTCCTTGTCAGCTGGTGAGCTTTTTTTATAGGATAAGCCGGTAAACGAGCAGACGGATCACCTGATGGTAAGCAATCGGCGTCGCCCATGGACACCTAGAACACCAGACGCGTTACAAGTGCGTTACCGGCCTTTTGGGAATTTGAGGATTGAGGGGGATTCGGGGATTGAGGAGACTGGGAAACGGAGTAATTGGGCCTCCGGTAACCTCACTCACACGACTAAACACAACGCAAGCGTTGTTTCACTATGGTGTATTGCTCGGCCGTGGTATCACTCCGATCGAGCCGGCCCATTCATGCCCGAAGCATGGCTCTCCCACACTTTAAACTTAATCTTTGATATGCTTTAATTTTAATCTCCTTTTATACCTAGACGGCGCCTTCCGCTTCGAGTATGCTTCAGACAACGGCCTTGCAGCAGGGGAGCAGATAGAACCTGATGGCTCTAGGGTAGGAGCCTACCAGTACAAGGATCCCAGTGGTCAGCTCGTCAAGCTGAAGTATAGAGCTGGAAAGGATGGGTTCCAGGTAGAGTAACCATTTGTTTTTATGGAATAGAAGGTAAACGAGCTGACGGATCACCTGATGGTAAGCGATCAGAGCCGCCCATGGACACCCAGAGGAGTCACAGGTGCGTTGCCGGCCTTTTAAAAAGGAATACGCTCTTTTCTTGAACTATGAAGTTTCTTACTCGTTCTTCTTTATACGAATCTATATTTTGGGACGAGCGCATAGCTTCGCTTGGGGACTGACCGACAGACTATTTTTTACCGCCTTCAAAAAAAGGAGGAGGTACTATGGTCGTCTAATTGTTTTCTTTTTGTTTGTTCGCTGATTACTTCGCCATTTGTGAACCGATTTCCAAAATTCTTGTCTTGTTTAAAAGGGTATACTCCCATTTCCATGAGGTCAGGATCTGATGATGGAATCCTAGGGAAACCGAGGGTAATTTTCTAAATTGTAGGGGCGAGTAATGCGTCTATTATGTTTTTTTATTTAAACGTAGTTTAGAACATAATTACTTATGAACTAATCTAAAATATATAATCTTTCTCAGATCCTAGAAGGAAGTCACTTACCCAAGAGTCCAGAACCGGTACCTCCAGCAAGCGGCGGTGAGTTCCAATACCTTTAATACCTTCAAACTCTTGACTTTATAGACAAATGGGACAATCGCTAGTGTAATCAAAGCTTAGAGTATTCATCATCATCAACAGCCTATAAATGTCCACTGCTGAGCAAAGCCTTTTCTCACACGAAGAAGGTTTGAGCATTAATCACCACGCTTGCTCAATGCGGGTTGTTGATTTCAAACTTAGAGGTATAGTCAGAAATTATAAGCCTTGGTTTCCTTACAATGTTTTCCTTCACCGTTTATCAGTGGTGTCTGCATAATCTTAGAAAGTACATATAACTCGGAAAAAGTCACATTGGTACTTGCCGTTGGTAGGTTTCGAACCCACACCCTCATGCATGAGGAGTGGGCGTCTTAAACCTCCGGTCCACCACGACTTGTATTAATCGAAGTGAATATAAAAGTCAATGCATGGGCTTGACACAATATGGCGAATGTCATGCAAGCGGCTTGGAGATCACAGTGTAAAAGGTTTAGGCTTTTTAATCATGTCATTAATAGTTCGACCTCGTTTCAGACCAATACTACCAACAGGCTTATGCCCAGCAGCGGCAGCAGTACACTCTGCAGCAACAATACAACCAGCAGAGACCTGAGCCACAACAACAGTGGGGACACAACCAGGTGAGGATACTTCTATCGTAGCGGAACAAGACGTCTACTGTAAATGAATATCAGACATAGCTAGGGGCCGGAAATTGTGACTGGCAGAGAATGCTCCCAGCATTAAGTTTTCCTTATGCAATTAATTGTATAAAACTTAAATAAATAAAATACTATAAACAAGTTCCTAAAGTGTGAACCACAATTAGGGTCCGTCCATAAATTACGTCACACGTTAAGGGGTATGGAGGGGGTCGACGAAGTGTGACATTGTGTGACAAGGGGGAGGGGGATCCTAAACTTTGTAATGTCACATTTCAAAAACTAATATAGAATTATAGAACACGAAATATAATTGTATTAATGTTTTTTTATTTTGTCTGATTTGGTATTAATGATATACTGATTTCGGTACCACTGTTTTTATTCAATAATGTTTATACACAAGAAATTCTGCAAAATGTGACGTCACACTAGGGGGGGGTCTCACAAATGTGGCTAGCTGTGACAAGGAGGGGGGAGGGGAAAACAATCGTGAAATTCGTGTGACGTAATTTATGGATGATCCCTTATTATCATTAGACCTATAAAAGACTACACTATAAAGAAGACGCGTCGCTTTCTCTACTTTCACGTGGTGTTCAAAATGTTTAAAAAAATGTACTTTACGGTTACAAAGCTATCGAGATTAACTAAAATCACTGGTCACGTGAATATACTGAGAAAAGCTCTACTAGTTTCGAACCACAGTGGGTGCGCGGTAGCGCGTCACAGCGCACGTGAGTAACCCGCGATTTTAGTTAATTTAGTATGTCTCACGATAGTTATTATGAAAGCAAAGCTATCGAGACATACATTGTAGAAAATTGTAAGTAGTTTAATTTTGTCATTGAATTTTGATAAGGGATATTGTAAAAAACTGTTTTTGGCCGCCATTATTACAAGATGGCGGCGCGAGCGGCGCTCGTATCTACAAGGGTGCAAAATGAGAATCGATAATAGCACATCAAAATCTACAGCATTGCCGATTTTCAAAACTGCCGCACCTTAAAAAGCCATCTGACCACCACAGATGAGGCCCGGTAGGGCTGAGTACACGGAACTGCGGACGATCTAAAAAGTTACCAGGACTCCGGTTCAAAGTAGGAGTCGGAACGGATTAGTTAGTAAGAGTCTGAAATTCCTTCTTGCCTAACTCAAAACGCCTGAATTACAAGCCTCAAAAAATAGAAGGAAACCACCTCGAAACCCCTCGCTTGGCAGCAGCGCGTATATTGTAGGTATATATAAAAATAAAATATTTATTTGTTTTTCTCAGGGTCCCAGTGCTGAGCAAAGGCCACCCAATAACCAATATTATGGATCCAACTGGAAACCGCAGACTGCTGGAGAAGATGATGGACAGGTAAAATAACTTTGTGCTGACGTCACAGGATAGCGCGAGCTGCTCATGCATAAGGAACCCGGTTTAACTTGAAACTAGTCGAGGTTTCCTCTATATTGTCACGAGAGTAACTTTGTTTTTAATTATGGCATAAGCCGGTGAATGAGCGGACGGATCACCTGATGGTGAGCAATCGTCGCCGCCCATGGACACCTGAAACACCGAGGCGTTTCAAGTGCGTTACCGGCCTTCTGGGAATTGGGAAATTGAGGATTGTGGAGGATTCGGGAATTGGGCAGACCTTGTGCATAATTGGGCCTTTTTCATTTCATCATTATAGTTCCAGTATGATTCGTAATTTTATTAAAAATTGCGGGTAACTCACGTGAAAACACTGAGAAACTCTGTTTGCTGCGTGGGCTAGTCAATTAGACAGACTGGCCACCATGATCGAAATCGAACAGAAGATTTATTATTATAGTTAATTATACAAGGTGTTGTTTTAAAGCCGCGTCATTTTCTAGGAGGTAACTCGGCTATCGATTCTGAGTCCTAATCAATAAAAAAAATTATAGGTAAATTATTTTATTTTTTTCTGTAAATTACGGAAATCCACCACGCGAACCACACGTCGCCGTCTCCGTCTTGTAACTAGCTTTATAACGTGGCTTAACACACACAAAGTTGAACACATAATTGATATTATTCCTAATTCCATAAAACTCCAATAAGAAACATTGCTGTCGCTTATTTTGAAATACTGTCGAACTGAAACGATTTATTATAGCCGTATTTTTAACTATTGACCCGAAACTTTCTCTTACATTGAACCTTTATGACTTCTGTGACATGCCCCCGAGAAATGTCATGGTTTCAAAACTACACCTTGTATTTTGTTCAACTGCTGATTTAATAACATATACTATTTTGTTTCAGTACCGTGAAAATGAAGTGGATCTAAACAAACCTCACAGCTTCGGGGAAGGCTACGCGTTCGCTTTTCAGGGATAACTCAAAATCATCATTAGGACATTAACGACATCTGTTGGTCATCTTGTGAACTACTTGAAAGTTTCCCCTTAGACTTAGAGGGTGCTCCATTTGTCTATTGTGCTGCGTTGCGTTGCGTCGTCGCAACAGCGTCGCAGCTGCGTCTTAGATACAAACGTGATGACTGTCCAGCAGCGCGTCAATCCCGCTTCGTTTCTTGTCCGTCAATCCGTTGAAGGTCATAAAAAATATATGGAAAACGACGCTGCGACGACACAACGCAGCACAACTGACAAGTGGGGCCGGGGCTTAATATCACTTAAACGCTAGTCGAACGGTTGAATAGACAAATTAATGTACCTATGGGCTTGAGATACATAATTTGTCGAATGTCATTCCCTTATATTGATTTTTGTATTTTCTCGTCCGGCTACTATTGGGCTGGAAATGTGGGCTTAAGTAGGTGTTACGGTTTCATAAATAAAGCGCAGTACTATAATATCGGTCAAACTATAACAGGGGCTACCATTTTAAGTTACCAAACGGCACAAATGTAGAAATTTTTGTCCAATCACTGCAACTGTTAAATATTGAACGTCTAATGGCGTGACATTAGTTAATTCCCTATTGGACGAAACACGAGAGTAGCTCACCAGCACCATCTAGTGAGCAACATACAGTAGTAGAGTGGTGAGTGGAAATAAACTTCTGAATTCTTGCTGCATTTTCGAAATAGGGTAGATGCGTAATTTTTATTTTAATGTCCGTCTGGTAGTGTAGAGGAATGTTAGATCATTAGACACGTATTTTTTATTTTCTTACAAAAACGAATACTTTCGACGCTACATTGATTTACTACATAAAAAAAAAAGAAATATGTACATTTTATACGTAGAAATGACGTTTTAGCCCCCACTCCTAAACTTTGATTCATTTTATCTGAGTATTGTTTTATTATAAGACAAAATATAAAAATACGTGTCTAATAATTTTTCATTACCTAACTTACGGACTAATTAGATTTTTAATTTTCATACCCCGTCATCATCCCTATTGTCTCAAGTAGCTCAGAGCTTGGAATGCTCATATGTGATGTTCATAATGTTATTATAATGGGTTGACTTCTTTACACTGGATTCGCACAACAAGGTTATCAAAATAAGGTGTTACATTCAATAATATTTTTTGTTGGTCCCTATGTAGTGAACCTCTTGCCCCTTCTGAGATTAAAAGGCGTAATGTATATCGAAGTAAATACCTATACAAGGTGTTGTTTTAAAGCCGCATCATTTTCTAGTAGGTAACTCCGATATCGATTTTAAATCCAATAAAAAAATTGCAGGTAAAATATTTTTAATTTTTCTGAAATTACGGAAATCCGTAAGTGCTAAGTGCACGCCGCCATCTTGTAACTAGCTTTATAACACACAAACTCAAACACGTAATTAATATTATTCCTAATTCCATAAAACTCCAATAAGAAACATTGCTGTCGCTTATTTTGAAATACTGTCGAACTTAAACGATTTACTATAGCCGTATTTTTAAATATTAGCCCGAAACTTTCTCTTACATTGAACCTTTATGACTTCTGTGACATGCCCCCGAGAAATGACATGGTTTCAAAACTACACCTTGTATAATTATTTAACTGTCGTACTCGGAGACATTACCCAAACTCTCCCTTAATAGGTAACGATTTTGTTTCGGAAACAATTGTGTACTTAACAACTAGTCAAATTCAATACTTTTTTTGAACTGTCAAAAACGAGAGTGTTCTATGAATTTTGTACGAGATTGTGTATTGTGACGTCACGTTTTTTAGCGTCAAACAGCATACTTATTTCTTAAAAATTTGCTGGAAAAATACTGAAAAGAAGTTGGTCATAAATTCAATTAAACTGTCAAACACCAAGCGGTCACCGGTGACCGCAACCTATTGTTCTATAATTGTGTCTACAAAACCGGTACTCGACGAGTTAATGAAAGTGTGATTAGTTTTTAATATTATATTGTATTGAACAGTCGAAATAATTTATTTTTGACTAAGGAATATACTTAATTGCTAAGGATTCGCTTATGTATCCATTAAATGTTTCTGAGTACGGTAGTTAGTGCTACAAATTAAAGAAAACTATTTCTATCCTTTTCTTTCCTAAGAAGTAAGAGGGAGACGGAAATAAATTTTCATTGTTCTAGTAACAGTTTCAAAAAACAGATGTCGTTACTTTCGATTGCTTTTAATATTGTACTTATGTAGATTACTGAGTAATAATAAGTAAATTATAATTGTACTGAAGATATTTTGTTTTATTTATACCTATGTCAGCACCCCTACTCTTCCCGCGGGTGTCGTATACCCGACTAAGGGATTACATATTTGACAGAGACGGGCAGCAGCGCTCTCTGATAAACACGAACCTTTAAGACTGTCGATCTCCAACCTGCTGGCGGAGATTCTGGCAAACCTTATGTAGAGGAGACTCAGGAGGCATATACTCTAGCAGTGGACGAGTTATAGGTGATTGATGAGTGTCTCCCTATAATACGCTATATTTGTATGCAATAAGGAGCAAACACCTTAGATGAATTCCTAAACAATGAGTTACCTAACACTAAATAAAAATTGGATCTAGTAATAACAATATACTACACAGTTACCTACAAATAATTAAAAGTTTAATTTGAAAATATATAATTATAATAAAGGCAAATTAGCAAGCTGAAGTGTCAGTGGGCAGGGGACATAGGGCGAAGAACCGACGGCTGGAGTAGAAAGGTTCTCGATTGGAGGCTAAGTACCGACAAACGCGGCGTTGGACGCCCACCCGCAAGATGAAAAGACGACCTGATAAAGGTGACAAGGAACCGAAGATAGGTCGCTTCCAACCAACCTATCTGGAAGAAATATAAGCCATGCTTCGGCATGAGTGGTCCAGCTCGACCGGACTGATACCACGGCCTCACTGAAAACCGATGTAAAAACAACTTGCATTGTGTTTCGTCGTGTGAGCAAGGTTACCGAAGGCCCAATTATCTCACCTCCTTTCCCAATCTCCCCAATCCCTGAATCCCCAACAATCTTCAAGTTCCTAGTTCCCAATGGGCCTAGGTAACGCCTCTGGTGTTCCAGGTGTCCATGGGCGACGCTGATTACTTACCATACGGTGATCCGTCTGCTCGTTTACCGGCTGCTTATACCATAAAAAGTCATTGAGGGATGTTCAGCAGTGGTCATCTCTCTGGCTGGTATGATGAGGGAGCTAAAGAGCGGTCGCGACACATCATCTGATGGTAAATAATCAGTATAAGTGCGTTATCGGTCTACTGGTTGGTGTTAGTTGACGCGGTGGCTGGGTAACTGGCTGCCGCGCAACGTGTCGCGGTTTCGATTCCCACTCGGAACAACTCTTTGTATGATCCACAGATTTTTGTTCCGTGTCTGTGTGTTCTGTGCTTAACTTGTATGTTTGTAAACGCACCCACAATGCAGGAGGAAATCCTAGTGTGGGGCAAAATGTAATAAATACATTTAATAGCGTTGTATCACGCTTGTGTGTCGCGGAGAACCTAACGGGTAACCGGGGCTCCGGCTCGACGTGCAGGAGAAGGAACGGGGTGGTTTTTAGTCAGTAAGAGTGTGACACACTACGACACACAGATTATAAATTTTTTAAATATTAAAAGCCATAAACGCCACGCATCTTATCTGACGGATTGTAAACATTACCACTTATTGCCACTTGATGACAGACGGCAGATGTTGGACATGCTCCTTCTGTATGATATCCTGCGGGGTGGGATAGACAGCAGTGATCTCTTGTCATGCGTTGAATTCTGCACGCACAGGTCTCGAACAAGACATACTCACTTGCTTAGCCCTCTGCAACTGACGTGGTTAAATTGTTACAATTCAACTGAGGTGTATATTATACCAGACACCATTTCAACAGCAAATATTTTTGTAGAATTAAAGTATAGCGAGCACTATACAGTAAGGTACTCGCAGCAGTGATGCTCGTATTTGAAAAATGACGGTATAACACGTGATTTTGTATTTCGCGGTGTCTGTGGGACTACACGTCAGCTGCAGACGGTTAGTATACCCTCACATCGTACGAATTATGGGAAAAATGCTGTTATGACTCGACTACCTCGCATTTACACAGAGAAGTTTGAGAGTGTGGATATATTTAATTTGTCAAAGGTATCCTTTCGTAAGTCGCTTATACAAATACTCACTAGTGCGTGACTCTTATAACATTATAATTTTTCTTAATTATTGCTTTATAAAAAAATGTCCTTGATTGTTTAATTTTATTTTATATTGCTCACTCTCCTACTTTTACCTAACGCATGCTGAAAAACTCTGTTATTGGGTTAAGTTTCCATGCCTTGTCATTATTCATTTACTTAATAAGCTGTTGAGTTTTCTGTAATAAAAATAAATAAATAAATAGACACTCCCTCCCGCCTCACCCAGGCAGGAGCAGTCACTCGATGATTTTCCCCCCTCAAAAAAAAAAAATCACGCTTGTGTACTGCAAGGTCGTGGTATCACTCCGGTCGAGCCGACATAGCAGTGCCGAAGGATGACACATCTCTCACACTTAAATATATTTTATTACTGGTCCCTTCGAGAGTTAAAAGGCGTGACCATATGCTGTTTTTAGAATTCTATACAAAAATATAATTATACACGAAAATTTTCCAGTCAGCATTTTTACAGAATGAGATATCGAAATAAAATAAATTAATAAGTGAATTTCAATTTTTTCGCACGATCTACCCATGTCGCGTCCGACGCCTGTTGAACGTTTTAGCTCGGGTTCACATGCCGGCAGCAATAAATGCGGTAGTTTCCTTAATTTTATTTTTATGTCCGTTTGGTAGATTATTGTAAACTGTCAAACAAAACCAAGCGGTCACCTATTGTTCTTTAATTGTGTCTATAATGACGGTACTCAAATGCTTTGGTCAAGAGTCACCTTGAGCATAGTGCAGTCATTTGGGCGCCGTATGAAGTGAAGTACAGTGTCATGTTAGAGCGAGTTCAGAATAAGTTCACAAGGCACTTGTACTTCAAACTGTACGGTGTATACCCTTTTTACCCATTAATGTACCCGACATTATTTGTATTGGGTATGGTGGGGTATAATGAGCTAAGAGTGCGCAGGGAATGTACTCTGGGGGCTTATGTTGTGAAGTTGTTGCGAGGTGTGGCACATAACCCGGGAGTACTGCGCCACCTGCAGCTGTGCGTACCTGACCGGTACGTGTGGAGGCGACATCGTCCGCCACTGCTTGCTGTACCTGTGGCCAGGACCAATCTGCTGGCCAAGACCCCGCTCACACGAACCATACGCATGGTGAATGAGGTTCATAGCCGTATAGATATATTTTCCGGAAATACGAGTGATCTCATTAGAGTATTATTACACATAAGTTCCTATAGATTTTTGTGATCTCATAATATTATTGTTTATCATTTTCTTTATTTTGTTATTATTGTTTATTATAGAAGCAGTCAATTTATTTTGTTTGTTAAGTGGTCAATTTAAATAGTTGTTAAGTGAAGTAGTCTGAAGTGAGTAGAAGTAGTGTCTTTAGGTGTTATATTTAAGATTTAAATTTTATGATTACCTGTACATATAATTAGTTACTTGTAGTTTTAAATATTTACTATAACAGTTATATTTTAATGGGGAATTTTTATTGTTTTTATCCGAATTGTGTAGGTATCTAGATTATCTAGTATAAGGCACAAATTAAAATTTAATTAAATTAGATAATAAGTAAATACTGGAATAAGTAAGTATTTGTAAGCATGATGGCCACACTATCGTATTGGATTAGTCTGTAATGGTAGTTGTTAGCATTAAATAAATAAATAAATAAATAAATAAATAATAATAATTAATAAATAAATAAATAAATAAATAAATAAATAAATAAACATTACCCATGTATTTTTTCTTTTCTCACAAAATTCAATACTTTCGACGATATATTAATTTAAAATATCGTTTGACGTCACAGCGTGCTACATTTTACAGCACGTTGTGCCGTAACGACCTCCCACTCCTAAACATAGCGCCATTTTATCTCAGTATACAATACTTTATACAAGAAAATTAAAACATACGTGTCTAATATTTTCATTATCTAACTGACGGAATAATTAGATTTTTATTGTCCTTACCCTAGTGAATTAAAAATTCCAACAATATTTTGAAAAAATCACAAAAATATTCAAAACTGCTACGCAATTGCTACGCCGTAGTTCAATGCTACGTCGTAGCAAAATCGTAGCAGTCTCGTAGCGATCTACAATTTTACTCGGTTATTTTACACAATCACGTCAAAACAGCTGAAGGGATCAGAATGAAATGTGGAACAGGGGTAGATTATGGTCTTAAATAACACGGGTTAATAACCCACGGCAATGGCGAGCGAAGCCGCTAGCAGAAGCTAGTTTTATAATACATGACATCACGCCTGTCGTTTTTTTCTTCTCCTCTTATAATATCTTCTGATTTACTTCGTTGTGGGAACTAAGACAGTTATTCATGTCCCTGGGACGCGCCGGACTTCAGTGTTCCGGTGTTTTCATGGTTGTATCTACTGTAGATCACAGGAGTTGCAGCGGTTTTGGGAGGTTGTGGCGGGCTTGTCCCATAAAAAAAACATTACGCCTTTTACCACCGAAGTGGTAGGCAGAGGTGTACATTATGCCACTGTACAATGTAACATCCACTTTTTCACTATTTATGTTATGAGTCCCATGTAATAGGGGATAAGCCTATTGCCATATACATACTACTGAGATTTTTTTAAAAAACCCAGTAATACCTATATCCTTATATTACATATAATAAATAAATTTGTATGTCTCACGACTATTATAACAGAAATGGGTGTGAATATTACGGGTCTACATGTAAACCTAACTGAGTTAAAGTGCTCAGCATTATCCTTCGTATTTGACCTCCCCTTGTGACACAGAGTAAGATTATAAATCAGAGATGAGACACAGGTTTGATGGCAAGGTTAGTGCGATGGCTGGGTCACCGACTGTCGCGGGTTCGATTCCCGCTCGGAACAACTTTTTGTGTGATCCACAGATTGTTGTTCCGTTTCTGTGTGTGATGTGTATGTGAACTTGTATGTTTGTCAACGCACACACGATACAGGAGAAAATCCTAGTGTTTACAAAATACAAGTATTGAAAAAAATTTAATTACTGAGAATTTTTTAAAACCCAGTAATAATTTACCCGACCCGGGAATCGAACCCGAGACCCCTTGCCCGGCAGTTGCACTTGCGACCACTCGGACAACGAGGCAGTCAAAGAGAGAGAGAAAAATATTAGAAAAATCTGTTTTCTGCCTACATCCCTTTCTGTTTCCCAACTCTATCCCCCAGAGGGTCCAATTATCATCCCCTTTTATACCCCATAACTGCGGCAGACACGTCCAATTTTATCCCCAATAGCCTGCCAACGAGAATAGTAAGGAATATATTAGAATTCTTCCTTTATATGAGTAGTAAATTTTGTGAATAGAACAGCCTTTTGCCATTTTTGCGTGTGGGCTGTCTGGTTGGTGACGTGAGTTGGTTTAATAAAATGAATCTTATATTGTTTTTTTTTAATAGATAAATTGAATTTCTCCACGGACTTGTGTCCGTGCCCTTATCATATTACTTACATGCTACGCCAACCTCTAATCTCACTGCCCAAATACTTTATGTTATTACCTAATTATTTTAATCTTATTATCTTCCACTAAACCTACTGAATCAGCCCACCAACACGATGAGCGTGCCGACCTGGGGGCTTACTCTTGAATCCAATTCCGATCGGTCGACATTGACATTGTGAAATTTCATACTCTCGAGTTGCAACACTAGCGCCCATTGCATCCGTATTGCGTGGATATTTCATGAACTAATTGGTATCGAGTTTGGTTTTATATTCCGTACTGTGAATGCTACTTTAACAGCTACGATAGGGGTTGTACAGTTTTGACATTGGATAATTATTGAGATTTTATTGGATTGAAATTGCATTGACATTGAGATTGGTTTCAAGAGTAAGCACCCTGTTCCAGCAGAAGGCACCCGAAGGAACGGTTCACGGGTATGACGTGTAGGCCAGCAATCGGTCCAATCAACTATTTCGTAGGGAACGGAATGACCCAGCCCACAGCGCCACCGACTGTAGAATATTTACGAATGCATGACGTCCCCGCCCACGCGGCAGTAAGCCAATTGCAGTAGTTGTAGTGGTTTTTATTAGTCTTATTAATAAACTTATATTACTTTACGTTAATTACATTATTAATAAATACAATTTTTAGCGAACACACCAAAACATGTACACAACAACTAATCTATGTTTTTTTTTTGGTATCTGGACGTTTTCAGCAGTTGTGCATCTTATGTTGTTAGAATCATATTATCACCACCGGCCTATATTTAAGTGGCCACTGCTGGCCAAGTCCTCTTCTCACACGGAGAAGGGTTGATTAATCGCCACGCTTGCTCAATGCGGGTTGGCGATTACAAACTTATAATTAGAAATTATAAGCTCAGGTTTCCTCACTATGTTTTCGTTTACCGTTTGTCAGTGGTGCCTGAATAATCTTAGAAAGTAGAGGTACATATAACTCGGAAGACAGTCACATTGGTACTTGATGGTGGGAGGCTTTGAACCCGCGTCCTCATGCATGAGAAGCGGGCGTCTTAAACCTCCGGGCCACCATTACCTCACTTAACAATAACGTCAAAGACAAATGATTTTATTTTAATTTAATCAATATAAGAAAGAAAGACTGCCTCGTTGGCCGAGTGGTCGCAATTGCGACTGCAGGACAAGGGATCTCGGGTTCGATTCCCGGGTCGGGCAAAGTATTACTGGGTTTTTTAAAATAAAATGTGCCCGGTATATGGCCATAGGCTCACCCCCTATTACATGGGACTCGTAACATAAATAGTGAAAAGTGGGTGTTACATTGTAGTGGCATTAAGTGCCGTAATGTGCACCTCTGCCTACCCCTTCGGGGATAAAGGTGTGGTGTTATATTATAAAGAAAAACTGTTTATTACGCCACGATACACATGCAGACAACAATACAATAAACAAAGAATAATATAAGCCACTTTTGAACGTCAAAAAAAACAAACAATGGCGGTCTGTCGGTCAGTCCTCTAGTGATGCTATTTGTTCGATCTTATTTTTTAAAACCCAGTAATACTTTGTTCGACCCAAGAATCGAACCCGAGACCCCTTACCAGTCGCACTTGCGACCACTCGGCCAACGAGGCAGTATTTTCAAATCATAATATTTGAAAATCAATGAACACAACATATTTTTACACTACACATACAGGCTGTTCAAATTCTTATTCCACATTCATGAACAGGGTGTTATAAATATAACCTCTACACAGGGTGTTGTAAATATAGGACGTCTGTATACAGGGTGTATGAAGTCCGAATATTGATCGGGAAATTCCTGGTGATCGCATAGTCTGTGCGTGGCGCGCTCTGGCGTGGGAGCGTCGCTTTATTAAATAACTGACGGCGTCAGAATTCTATTGAATACGGGTGGTAGAGTGTTCGTGATTTGTGGAGGATTTGGATAATTATTTTTGGGTTAAAATTGTAGTATTAGTTATATAGAATTTTTAAATGTCGTAGCTCTGTCGGGTTATTTTAAATTGAAACAAAAGACTGCACATTAAGTAGGTTTATTCACAAATTAGTGGCCGGCGCTTGCGAGTGAGAAAACTGCGAAGAATATTTTTTTAGTTTTTTAAGTTCACGAACGATATCAAAATGTAACACATATTAACGGATTAACGATTAACGTTAACTTTCGTTAATTCTTCCGAAATATAACGCTTTAACGTTTAACGAAGCTAACATTTTTTGGAGCGGATTAACGATTAACGAAGTTAACTATTTGGTTAACTGTGCCCAGCTATGGGCGTGAGTTAGCGGAGTATGTGGATGAAGAAACGCGGCCCTCGCGCGGCTGTAGGTTTTTATACCCCCGTCCCGCGCATCGCCGCCTCTATGGTCGACGGCCATACTAATGCGCTGACAAAAAATATTAAGTCTTTTATTATGAATGGAGGGTCTGAAAGTGTTTTATTAGCACGTAATTTTCCATTGTCATGCCATTTCAGTTTTCGCAAAACTTTATATACAATAATTGAGATTTTTAAAATTAGACGTTTTAATCACCGAAGGTGGTGCACAGAGGTGCAAACACACATATACCAACTTTTTACTAGTTATGTTATATGAGACCCATGTAATAGGGGGTGAGTCTATTGGCATACTCAATATACTCCGTTTTGCTTGAATTTTTGCGAAAGAGATGAATGAACTATAGTATCTAATAAATATTTTTTTTAAATGTATTGTTTCTTACAATTCAATATAATATATAATTGAATGTGTAATTGTTTTTTGTACCTTTCTATTCGTATGAATAAATGAATAATAAAATAAAATAAATAAATACTATTCCTAACACTGCTGTAACTGCGATTGTTTTAAGAAAAGCTGAAACAACCTTTCGTTTGGAATAAGCCGGTAAACGAGTAGACGGATTACATTCAGGGATTGGAGAGATTGGGGTGGGGTAATTGGGACTCCGGCAACCTCAATCACACGAGGAAACATAACGCTAGCGTTGTTTCACGTCGATTTTCTGCTCGGCCGTAGTATCACTCCGGTCGAGCCGGCCCATTCGTGCCGAAGCATGGCTTTCCCGCACTCCTCTGGTATTGTGGGTCCATAGGCAGCGCTGATTTGGCTCACACGCAATCTTGGTGACCATACAATATTATAGTCTATTTCTTCCATAACTACCGTCACTATGGATATCAAACGAAAGGATTGTTGGAGATTCAGAGATTTGGGAGATTGGGGTAAGGAGAGGGGAGTCATTGGCCTCCGGTAACCTCACTCCCACGACGAAATACGACGCAAGCGTTTATTAACATCAGTGTATAATACACACTTAAAATACTTTTCTTAAATTTGGAGTTGAAGCCCAGACTTTTTGGCATACTCATATCATGGTGACCACTCGACAAGCGACACAACTAAATCAAATGCGAACAATATCTACAATTATCATGACTTGCACTAAAACACCATAGATCATAAACCTAACACAGCATAACCAAGGACAATAAAATTTTCGACAATATCCTAACTAAACGTAATACATCGTTACCCTACTCCAACCTAATGAATTGACGGTCATCTACACACGAATACCAACTTTATTCCTCACGATATAAAGTCAAAATTGTTTTGTCAACATTTCTATTTCAGTGGCTCTGAAGAATGCACTTTGGTATACTGTATTTTGTGCTTTAGTTTAAGGGTGTTAGGGTTGATTTTGGCCTGTATTTTCAGTTCTAAGGGTCAAATTTTCTATAGATAAAGTCATTTATATGAATAATGAAGTCAGTGATGAAATAAATTCAGTACTAAGTAGATAAGGATCCTGAAAATATGTATTCGATTATTTGCCTCTCGCTTACACGTATGGAACAAATATAATTATGTCTTTTTCTTACTGTTAAAATGTCATGAGCTTATGATGACATGTAAACAGTAGCTTAGTATAATTATCATCAAATAACTTATTGACATTTGGACTATTGTAAGCTTTATTGGAATCGGCCAACGTGGCAAGGGCTGAGGCGTCATGCACACATAAATGTTTTACAGTCGGTGGCGCTGTGTGTTGGGTTGTTCCGTTCCCAATAAAAAGGTTGACCGGACCAATTGCTGACACATACGTCATACTCGTGAACGGGTGCCTTCTGATGGGGCAGGTCGTCTCTCCCATCTTGTTGGTAGGCTGATTTCGTAGAGCCGTCGAAATAGATATTTTTTTTATGGCATTATCCGGTAAACGAGCAGACGGATCACCTGATGGTAAGCAATCGGAACACCAGAGGCGTTACAAGTGCGTCACCGGTATCTTGGGGATAAGGAGTTTGAGGATCGTTGGGGATTCAGGAATTGGAGAGATTGGGGAAGGGGAGGGTAATTGGGAGTCCGGTAACCTCACTCACACGACGAAACACAACACAAGCGTTGCTTCACGTCGGTTTTCTGTGAAGCCGTGGTATTTTATTTATTTATTTATTTATTACTTCTTCACCAAAGATGACAGTGAATGGCGGACTTAATGCCTTAAGGCATTCTCTGACAGTCAACCATAGGGAAGTGCAGAGAAATGAAGCGGTTGATGCGAAGCCAGAACACAGTAAAAAGAAATAATTCATATTAAATAATATGCATACTACACACATATGTATATAAAACCTATACAATAAATATAACCATATGATATATTATAAATCTAAATATACATACATACTATATAATATACTAGCGGCCCGCCCGTACATACACACACACACACATACACTCTTCTTTTTTGCGTCGGGTTTCAAAAAAAAAGTAAAATTATAAAGGAAGTTAGAATTTTTTTGTAATGAATATTTTTTATTCAAATTTTTTATTAATGTTTATTTTGTTTTGTTTTTATTTGTAATTTATTACAAATATCAATATTATCTACAAAAAAACAAAAGCCATTAGTTTTAGTGAGTCAGAGCTTCCCTGTAAACGATATTTGAAGTAGTTTTATTTTGTGGCAGCAAAATAAATTGATTTTCAGGAGCTCCGACACGTGATAGGCCATTCTTTTCGTAGATCGACCCCTAATAATTCGAAGGTTTGGCCTTGGGACTTGTTAATAGTTAACGCGAAAGATGATTTGACCGGAAACTGAAGTCGTTTAAAAGGGATTGGCAGATCAGTTGGGATCATCGGTATCCTCGGTTTATGACCTAGTTGACCAGCCGGCACATTATTTTATTACATTGACTCAGCCCCCCCCCCACCGTACCCCAGTGACGCTTACATGGAGCCTACATCGCATGCTGGCTAGCTGAGCGCGGTGAGCGGCAACCACGCGACTTTTTTCTGATCCTTGCATTTTTAAACTCATGATATCTTCCGAATGAAATGTCCGAATTGAATAAAAAGGTATTGAAGCTGTCTTCTTGAATATAAGGTAATGTATTTTGATAAGGATTAATACCAAGGTACAAATAAAGAGCCTTTTCAAGCGGCGGCATATGAATTAAATTTTTAGAATAAAAAACCGCTTACTGTGACATAACTATAATATTTAGACATGCTGTCGTGACACTTTTTGTAGATAATGATGAGTTCTGCAAAGGCCGTAGTAAATGATTTTGTTCTATCATCAATAGTTTTCGCAGTGCACGCGACGTAAGGAATTTTTCAGGTCATTTTTTTACACCTTGGGTTACATTATTGGAATTTTAGGAAAGATCCCTAATTATTTTTAAAATATAATATTACTCGGGGATAATGTAGCTTTCCAGAGGTGAAAGAATTTTTGAAATCGGTTCAGTAGTTTCGGAGCCTATTCATTACTATGTATACTATGTATACAGAAGCTGTTGATATACCTATTTAAATAAAAAAAAAAGAAAATAAATAAATTACAAATAAACAAACAAACAAATCTTTCCTCTTTATAATATTAGTATAGATACTGCTAAACTAATACTTATACCTACTACATAAATATTACAATACGTTAAAGGAAACTTTGTCAAAATAGTTTCCTCAATTGTTTTGAGTCTGCCAATGCTTAAATAAATGCTTGCGGATTTTAAATTTAAAAGAGCTACGATTTGTTGCCATTCTGATCTCCTTGGGCAGCGCATTCCACAGAAGAACAGCTTGAATGAAAAAAGAAGAATGAAAGAAGTCAGTGCGATGAGAGATACATTGAAGATGTCGATTTTGAGACGAACGAAGAAATTTTGTGTGGTTTGCGCACGTATATTGGAAGTAAGAAGCAAGGTAAGTAGGTGCAGAAGGAGAGTCAAGATAAGAGAATAAAGTGGTTAGTGCTCTTTGCTGTCTGCGCAAGCGAATGGGCAGCCACTTTAGTTGCATGCAACCTATGTGCAGAAACATGATCATATTTACGTAAGTTGAAAACGAATCGAATGCAGTTATTTAGAAGTCGGTCTAACTTGTTGAGTAGATCTGCATTCAGGTCGTAGTAACAGACATGAGCGTAATCATCGGGAAAATCACTCCGGTCGAGCCGGCCCATTCGTGCCGAAGCATGGCTCTGCCACAGTCTTACTCAATCACGTCAAAATGGCTGAAGGTATCGGAATGAAATTTGGAACAGGGATAGATTATGGTGTGGACTATCACATAGGCTGCTTATTATCCCACGGTAACGCGAGCGAAGCATCTGGAAGAAGTTAAATTATCATATTTTAGACATTTGTGCGTATAACAGAGTCTGTGTTACCTGAATAACCTGAGTGTCTTAAAGGCCCGAGTGAATAGGTTGCCTATGGGACGACGTGCTCCATCGTAGACCGCATCCTCGCTTACCACCAGGCGAGATAGTGGTCAAACGTTGGCCCATAACATTACATAACTCTTGCTTTTCTATCCCTGAAGGCAGATGTGCATTTAGGTCAGTTAATACATATGTAACACCCACTTTTCACTATTTATGTTACGAGTCCCATGTAATAGGGGGTGAGCCTATTGCCATATACCTCTACACCGGGCACAATTACAGACTGAGAATTCTTAAAAACCCAGTAATACTTTGCCCGACCCGGGAATCGAAACCGAGACCCCTTGCCTGGCAGTCGCACTTGCGAACACTCGGCCAAAGAGGCAGTCAACCCATCGTATAAAAAAAATAAAAAAAAAGTTATAAAATATTAGTTAGAACTAAAGGGTACACGGTACATCTACCTTCGTAATCTACCTATAGGAAAGTACATTGGTTCAATTCGCAGTAAAGCACGTCCGTTGCCAGGCAACGGGAGACACTAAACTTAGGTATCACCTAAAACTTTTTGTTCCATCGATTAATTGTGTAACTGAAGATATTTTGCGAAAATATATTTAACGTAGTGTTTAATCTCTGAAGAGGCAGACAGAGGTGCACAATGCACATAATTATACAAAGTAACACTCACTTTTCACATAACATAACATCACGCCTTTTTATTCCCGAAGGGGTAGGCAGAGGTGCACATTATGGCACTTAATATCACTGTACAATAGAGGTAGATACAATATAACACTCACTTTACACTATTTAAATTATGAGTCTCATGTAATAGTGGGTGAGCCTATTGCCATAAATACAATTCCAGACTTCGTGCTACTACTGAGATTTTTAAAAACCCAGTAATACTTTGCCCGACCCAGGAATCAAACCCGAGACCCCTTGCCCGGCAGTCACACTTGCGACCACTCGGCCAACGAGGCAGTCATTTCGAGTCGAGACAGATTTAAAATCATAATTTAATAATAAGGTATAATAATAATTTAACAATTGCTTGCTGGTCTTTTGGGATTAGGAATCTCAGAATTGTTAGGGATTCGGGGAATGGGAAGGTTGGGGATGGGAGGAGGATTTGACGCTGTGGTGGTAGTATCAAGCCGGCGTTCTACTCAGCCGTGGTTTCACTCCGGTCAAGCCGACACAACAGTACTACAGTACAAAGCATGGCTCTCCTACACTTAACAAAAAGTGTGATATTATATATTTATGTATACATCCATAGCCTTACGCTTGTCCCCCATGGGGGTCCAGAACCTACGAGACGCAAACTACCTACTACGGTGGAATAAATCTATAGGGTGCAACTTTTACAGATTTGAGTCGGTTCCATTACCGTGAAAGGCAAGCGAATTTAAAAAATCATTAAATACAGTTTTATTTCTTTTAAAAAATAAAGGAAAGTTTTCATTGAGTAAAATGTTCTATCTTAAGTATTAAGAGTACTTCAGGTGGCATTACTAAATTCCACCCTGTAGGTACATACCTCTATATAATCATGCGATTTTACTCAATTTTTTTTCAGTTGGTTTTTGAAAGTAATTTAACTATATTGCCATCATGTCAACGTAAGTATAATTGGACTATGATGTCATATGTAGCCAAATATCCAATAGTCTAGTCTACTTCTTAGTGTATATTCAATCTATCTATACATATATATAAACAGCATAAGTAGGGCCCCTGATTAGCGGCGAGTGCAGAACTGTGTTGCTGCGGACGATGTGATAGAACTGGGGACGGGTTGAGTCGACTTTATGGTTGAGTTTTTTTTATACAAAGGTGGGGTTCGTGGATGGTGTATTAATGTATATTTAAAAGAAAAATAGGAATATTTAATTACAATATTTTTGGACAATGTAGTGACAAGTATTGAAAAGGGAATGTTATGCTGGTTTGTACATGTAGAAAGGATGGATGAAAGTAGAGTAACGAAAGAAGTATACAGCGTGAATATGAATGAAACCATAAGTAGAGGGCGCTCTAGTAAGGCATATATCGACCAGATTGGCGATATATTAAAGAAGGGCCAAATTAGAAGTAACCTTAACCGACGAGCATGCGTGAAAATACCGATGACACAAAATAAATGAAACACAACGCAAGCGTTGTTTCACGTCAGTTTTCTGCTCGGCCGTGGTATCACTCCGGTCGAGCCGGCCCAGCAGTGCCGAAGCATCTTAAATAAACGATATGTTATCGATAAATGAAACAAATATAAGTAAGTGAATTCGTTGATAATCTATGAATAGCGCAATGACCTGTTTTACGTAGATACTATAACGGGCTGGTGCTGAAAGTCAGCACCGTAGGCTCGAGCCTTTGTGCCCGGTCACGTGCCCGGTCACATGCCACGGTATTATGTAAGCTGAGCTCCAGCCTTTTGCGCTGCGATGCACCATTCGGCACCATTGGCTTTTTTGTTTGTTCCTAAATTCTTGTTGTGTGTCGTAACAAATGGTATTTATTTCTTTCTTTTGTTGGCAAGTGCAACTGCCGAGCCAGGGGTCTCGAGTTCCATTCCTGGGTCGGGCAAAGCATTACTGGGGTTTTTAAAAACTTCTCAGTAGTAGCACAGAGTTTGGAATTGTGCCCGGTATATGGCAATAGACTCACCCCCTATTACATGGGACTCATAACATAAATAATGGAAAAGTGCGTGTTACATTGTACAGTGAAATTAAGTGCCGTAATGTGAACCTCTGCCAACCCATTTGTTATTGGGCCGATGCCGATTCGGAGTCGCGGAGAACCTAACGGGTAACCGGGGCTCCGGCTCGACGTGCAGGAGAAGGAACGGGGTGGTTTTTAGTCAGTAAGAGTCTGACACTCCCTCCCGCCTCACCCAGGCGGGAGCAGTCATTCGATGATTTTCCCCCCTTAAAAAAAAAAAAAACCCCATTTGTTATTATCGTCTGTGTTATGTTATGAATAGCAAATTCTCAGTCAAATATAAATTTCTTTTACTTGCTTTTTAATCTATTGGAGTTTGTTTAATAATTTAAAAATAACATGACTCTACACCACTTCTGTCCGTCCATCTGTCCCTAAAGGACTTTAAGTGTTAGAGCGGGACAGCGATAATTAGAGTGAGACGCAGTAACTGATCTCTCAGCTTAGCTGGTAGGGTGACTACAGGTTTCAGAAAAATTAAGTCTTGAAAATTTGTAATAAATAAGTTAAGCCATAATTGCCATACCTGGCGAGCGATATCTGGATACCGCAGTTTTTATTTATTTTTAATATTGTTTGTTTTGTAACATCCTTATCTTAGATGACGGGGTATGAAAATTGAAAATCTAATTAGTCCGTCAATTAGGTAATGAAAAAATATTAGACACGTATTTTTTCCTCGATTTCCATTTTCCCCGATCCTCGGAAATCGCCAACCTTTGTTCAGCAAGCGAAGTGATTAATGCTCAAACCTCTCAATTCTCTCCGTGTGAGAAGAGGCTTTGCTTAGCAGTGAGCTTTTATAGACAAAAGCCTAATAATAAACAGATTATGATGAATGAATTATCCCAGATAATTTCAAAATCATAGTGTCCAGAACCAGTGACTTCAGTGAGATATCAAATATCTAAATGTTAGTTCTTCAGTTACCGGCTTACTGGCTCATTCCAAAAGCAATTAGGATGGATTATGTTCAGCGAGGTTTATACCTAGATTATGTAAATTAAACAATTCAATTAAAATCAATTAATAAAGTTTGCTTCAATGACTTAAGCAGTGAATAGGTTTCTTAAGGGTCGGCAAGAAGCATGTAATGCCCCAAGTGTTGCAGGCGTACATAGGCCACGGTAACCACTTACCATCAGGTGGGCCGTGTGCTTTTTTGCCACCGTCGTGGTATAAAAAAAAGGAGAGGGGGAGCCGCGGAAGATTTAAAATGATAGATTTTGATATGGTAAGTTCTCTTCTTAAAGGAAACACCACAGTTCGAAGAATAAAATAACTTTTATTTAACTTCACAAATTAATGGATATACACCGTGATATTTTAATGGTTGTTTTCCCACAGTAAAATGATTCTATTTTAGTAGTACAATAGATTGAGAAAGTTATTTTTAATTTAAATAAAAAAATAGCAGTTTTACGATAGTGATACACGAAACTTGAAAGAAACCGCGAACCAATAGTACCGCCGCGACCGGCCACCGGCCGCTGTCATTGTCGCTCGCGCTTATCAAAAGGCTGATAACTCAGTATTAACTAACAAGTGATTTCTATTTTCCCTTCATACTTTAACGGGCTTAGGACCGTCGTAAATACTTTTTAACTACACTTACTAAACACAAACATTAAACAAAATTTAATCAAGAGATATTATCTTGTTTATTACTGAATTTGGGAAAGTATTTAAGGCGTATTTAAAAAATGGGAATCAACGTATTTACAATGATTTTAATCACATAACTTATTGTTTTATTTACAAATGTACAAGTACTTATACTTCCCGGTAACGGAGCAATTGTTCGAAGTGTAAGCCACCGCGTTCCACACACAATCGTGCACGTTTTAACTGATTGGCTTTCAATTTTAATAATGTGTCTCTGTCACGTCTAATCACATCAAAAGCGTCCACTATCGCACTTTTTAACGCGTCGCGAGTTTCGTACTCTTGCCGATACACAAGGCGCTTTCGAGATTAGACCACAAATAAAAGTCTAGTGGAGTAAGATCCGGGCTTCGTGGTGGCCATGGCACTGGCCCGCCACGACCGATCCAGCGCTGGGGAAACACCGAGTCGAGGTGCTCTCGCACGGCGCGCTGATAATGCGCAGGGCACTGCTAACGGAATGTCATCTAGTAAGTCCGGGATAACACTACGTAGCATTTGTAGGTACGTTTCACCGGTTAAGTGTCCTGTCACAAAATGCGGACCAATTAAGCAGCCGTTTATTATACCGGCCCACGTAGGTACTCCACATTAGAAAAAACGTAATGGCGATCCATTTTGGCGGCAACAATATTGTATTGCGCTTGCGTGGTTGCGCAGACGGCGTTCGCGGTGCGACTGGTGCGAATGAAAGCCATGCGAGGCGATGCGAGCCGATGCGAGTGACAGAGAGCGCGGTGGTTGCCTTTGTTGTTTGTCGTGAGGCGATCCGAGCGCGCGCGTGCATTGCAGTTTATGCTGTATTACTTAGTACGAGAGATTATTTTACTATGAACATTGATTTGACATCACATTTTAGAAGAGAAACTATCGTTTGTCATGCTTTCGAGTTGATGATTATTTTTTTGAGTAGATGAGGAGAAAAAAAAATATTTTTTCAAAAAGTAACTTGCATTATTCGATAGTACTACTAAAGGGAAATCGTTCTGCTGCGGGAAAACAACCATTAAAATGTCAGCGTGTATATAAGGTGCTCTATAATTATCTATTAGCCTGCCTATTGAGCATCAAGTAGATTAGATAGTGACGAAGTAGTCAGCTGATTTCCGTTTTCATTCTCAGTACACGTGGAAAGAGATAGCAATTGTTTTCATTGACTAAGCAACGCATCGCGCGTAATTTGTGAACCACATTATGCAGAATGTAGTCAATGTTTACTTAATTACTTCATGTAGTTAACTGGTCCGGGGTAAGAAATTTCTTCACAATTGTAATCTGTAAACATAACACTACCTCCCATTAAAGACGTGGCTGATAATTATAGAGCACCTTATATATACCTCTATAATTTCTGGATATATATATAAAATGCGACTGACTGTTTTTGTATAGGACGGGGTTGTATGCATTTGAGGCGAGGAGTGAAGTGTCAGCACTCTGACGGGGATAAGGGTATGATATTCCTTGGGTATAACAGCACCCCGATTAAGAGGAAACTTACGGGAGCAAAGGTAAGTTGACGAGGAAAAGAAGGAATTTCTGAATATAACGGGTTGCCGGAGCTTCGGTTCAAAGAAAGAAAAATAAAGAAAGAAACCATTATTACGTTAGAATACACAACAAGAATGGTGCGTCGCAGCGCAAAAGGCTGGAGCTCAGCTTAATACCATAGCCTGGGCACGAAGGCTTGAGTCCACGGCGCTGATTTTCAGTACCAGCACGTAGTAGTACGTACTAGCTATACACCTACGGTAACGCTGTTCGGAGCACAGCATGATATAAAAATGAAAAAAACAAAATCAATAGAAATTATAACTGCCAGAAAACTAAATAAATAGAATTAAGCATAAGCATTGCCATACAACGTGGCAACGCTGCCAGCCTTCGTGCCTATTTTTTTTTTGTTGACGGGGGGAACCTTCAAAAGGTGCAAAGCTTTATGAGGATAAAGACTAGGGAGTGTGGGATTTTTACCTCACTAAAACCTCCCCGGTGGCCACCATCCGCACCTGAAGGAGAGAAAGAGGACCCCTCGTCCTCTTAGTAGACCAATCCCGGAGCCCCCACGGTACAACGCCTGTTGCAGCACCTCCCTATGGAGACCTATGTGTCTATCTAGAGCCTCTCTGTGTGGTGCACGGTGGCACAACACAGGAGAAAAATCCTAATCTGAAGCAAGATTTAAAAAAAAAATTGCTCTAACGAGACAAGAAGAACCTCTAGAGTAGAAAAGAAGAGACAATAGAGTATGGATGGAGTTTCTTGCTCATTCTTCTCCATACGACACTTTAAAAAAACCACCTAGCTTCATTGACATACAGACTGAAGAACAATTCAATTTTACGTTTCAAACGATCAGCGCTTTCTGGATGAATTTAAATAAAATTAAATGAATTAACTTCGACGTTAAAGCAAAAATAGTCATTTGACTAACCGAAGAGTGCTGTTACTTTTTTATATTTGATGGGCCGACGTTTGACCACTATCTCGCCTGGTGGTAGGCGATGATGCAGTCTACGATGGAGCACGTCGTCCCATAAGCAACCTATTCACTCGGGCCCTGAAGACACTCAGGTTATAACCCTTCAGGAAATACATATTCTGCAAGAACTTTGTTTATATTGTTTCTGGACTGGTGTATACAGTTTTTTTTATGGCATAAGTCGATAAACGAGCAGACAGATCATGGATCACCTGATGGTATGCAATCGGTGTAGCCCATAGACACCCGAAACACAAGTGGCGTTACCGACCTATTGAGGATTAAGAATTCGAGGATAGTTGGGGCATTGCTGAAATTGGGGGGGGGGGCAATTGGGCCTCCGTTAACCTCACTCACACGACGAAACACAACGCAAGCGTTGTTACACATCGGTCTTCTGCTCGACCTTGGTATCACTACGGTCAAGCCGGGCCATGAAGCATGAGCCATGCATGCATGCTCCAACACTTAAAAAAACAGTATAGCTAATGTTGAAATGTTTGTTGAGGTACCTACGCATCCTTCATGTTGAAGATAATTCAGTAATGATACGTCTCACGCTTCCTTATTTGCGTAAACTGACAAAAGGTCAATTTACTGTCGCCTACACCAACATTTCAATGTCACCGATGCATTACTAAAACTCTCAAGGTCGAATGTTCAACCAAATCAGTTCATCACACGCCACTTCTGGAATATTTTACAGCATTTAATTTAAGTGAATATTTCCGAAGATATTACAAATTTAAAATGCAGGGTCGTATTTGTTGCGGCGTTGATGGCCGCGTTTCGTCCTAGAGCACTTCATGACTTGCAACGGTCGCACGCGTTTATCGGAGCTCTCTAGCGAGGAAAATATCAATATAAAACATGTTTGTATTGTCTAATGACAAAATAGCTGTGAACGTGGTGTATAAGGACATTTTGTCCTAGATATTTTTACGTAAGTATTGCACCCGTGCGAAGCAAAGTCAAAATCATGTATTTCAATTAGACCAGGAAAGCACTTACAATTTCACGATAAAATTCAAAAGTGAAGTTACCTTTAAACTCAAACTCAAAAGCATTTATTTCAATTAAACCATAATTTGGTACTTTTGAAACGTCAACAAATATGAGATATATAATAGTCTGTCAGTCTGTCCGTCAGTGAAGCGAGGCGCTCGTTCCAAAATGTCGATTCGAGTGGAGAAGAACGAGCAAGAAACTCCATTCGTTACTCTTTTAAAAAAAGTCTGTTTTACATTGCTCTGATACATATTCCAATACTGTACACACATGTGAGAATAATGTAAAGACATACCTGACGCAACATACAAATAACAGAACATACTAAAATAGAAAAAAAAACAAAACCAAGAGAAAACAAATATCTTAAGTCTGACATGGTCCTCACATATGTATACTGACAATCCATATAAAATAGTGCTTCTATACAAGAAAAAAATATAAAATATACTCTTGTTTAAATAAAGAAAGAAATGCTCGATGCCACAAGAAAAATAGATTGCCTTCATCGGAATCAAAGTGTTAAATTAACTATTATCGGAATCTGAACTAGGTACTGACTACATTTGAGTATTGTCCAGTGGAGCCGAACCAACACGCTGCCAAGCATTCCTATCCTCAAGATAATCAATCACCCTGTAGTACGCTTGTTTACATAATTCGCGCTTAATATATGTTTTAAATTTACTTTCATTTAGATCTAGTATGCTATTTAGAAGATTTTTAGAAGAAGAAGACTGTGGAATGATCTGTCGTCGGCAGTATTTCCGAACCTATACGACCTTCAAACCTTCAAGAAATCAGCGTAGTTACTCCTTTTTTGTTGATTCCTCTGGTGTTACGGTTATCCATGGGCGGCGCCGATCGCTTACCATCAGGTGACCCATCTGCTCGTTTGCCAACTATTCCATAAATAAAATTAAAAAAATCTTGCTTATTTCAAGGTGAAGAATGAGCAAGAAACTCCGAGGTTACTCTTTTACTATTCACAATATGTACATCGACGCTTGACAAAATAGGAATCGCAGTTCAAACGGTTCAGGTTTATCAGAGAGCGCTGCTGCCCGGTCTCTGTCTAATGTGTAGTCGCTTAGTTCGGGTATACGACACCCGCAGAAAGAGATTATTCTAGTTTATCGTTATCATATGGCTTCCAGAGGTTATTTCATGGTTACTAAATCCAGTCCTTAGCAATGGTCGCGGATAAAGTAACAGGTTGCCGGGGCTGGGGTGGTTTTTAGTCAGTAAGAGTCTGACACTCCCTTTCGCCTAACCCGGGCGGGAGAAGCCATTCGATGATTTCCCTCCTCAAAAAATATCATAAATATATATACATATATAAATATATATAGACTACAAATTCGACAGAGACCGGGTAGAATTCACATAGGTGCTGTTTAAAATCATTGGCTTATATTTTACAACTGATTAGTTAAATGGCTGTTAGTATTATGGTAATATTGGCACAGTAAAAACTGTTCTGTGCGAAATGCACAGAACTAGTCAAGTAGTCAATCAATCAAGTCCTTAGCAATTGGGCACTTGCCTACTAGTCAAATTCAATACATTTTTCGAACTTTCAAAAAACGAGAGTGTTCTATGAATTTTGTACCTACGAGATTGTGTATTGTGACGTCACGTTTTTTTAACGTCAAACAGCATAGTTATTTCTTAAAAAATTGCGGGAAATATACTAAAATTAAGTTGTTATAAAATCAATTAATGAAAGTTTGATTATTTTTTTTATATTTTATTGTATTTAATAGTCGAAATAATGCCCGAATACTGAAATCTTTGTTAAATATAGCCCTCAGTTAATCGCTACTCAAATTTAAGCACGCCTCAAATATAACTGGTATACTGAAACGTCCATCAATTTGTATTAAGGTGTACTTAGGTAAGCAGCTTACAATACTATTCAACCTAATCCTAGAAACTGAAATAGTACCAATTCAGTGGTGCACATCTGATATTGTACTATTACACAAAAAAGGTAACCCACTAGATATCAACAACTATAGACCAATCAGCTTACTAGCAAATATGTACAAAATCTTCTCATCGCTCCTTCTAAAACGCATAGCACAAGACATTGATAATGCTCAACCCATAGAACAAGCAGGATTCCGCTCTGGCTTTAGTACACTAGATCACTTACAGGCACTGGAACAAGCCATAGAAAAATATAAAGAATATAACAAGCCACTATACCTTGGGTTTATTGACTACAAAAAAGCATTCGACAACATCAGCCATAGCTCCATATGGAAGGCACTAAGAAGCTTAGACATTAATGTAAAATATATCAATATTCTAAAAAACATATATAACAATAGCACAAGCAAAGTCAAACTGGAGACAAGAGGGGAAACAATAAAAATTGAGAGGGGAGTTAGACAAGGTGATCCATTGTCGCCCAAACTATTTATTGCTGTTTTAGAAAACATATTTCAGAAGTTAGATTGGAAAACAAAAGGTATTAACATTAACAACCGCTATTTAAATCATTTAAGATTTGCAGATGACATAGTTATAATGTCAGCATCGCGAAAAGACCTTCAAGAAATGCTATGCTCACTTGACGAAGCAAGTTACGAAGTGGGCTTGGAAATGAATGCTAGTAAAACCAAAATAATGACAAACAGCGTGAAAAAGCCTATTATCATAAGAGAAAATACAATAGAATATGTCGACAACTACATTTATTTGGGTAAACAAGTATCGTTTAATAAAACAAACAACGAAGACGAAGTTGAAAGGAGAGCTAATATAACATGGAAGAAGTTTTGGGCTCTCAAAGAAATCTTAAAAGGAGACTACACATTATGCACGAAGAAAACAGTTATAGATACTTGTATACTGCCCTGCCTGCTGTACGGCTGCCAAACTTGGGTATTTACGGCAAAAGCTAAACAAAAGATCCAAACTACACAAAGGGCTATGGAGAGAAGTATGTTAAACATAAGAAAAATATACAAAGTCAGAAGCGAGGAAATAAGACAAAGAACAAAAGTAACCGATGCCCTGAACCAAGCTCTAAAACTGAAATGGCAATGGGCTGGACATGTAGCACGGTATAAGGACGACAGATGGACAATCAAAACCACAAAGTGGAGAGGGCCTACAGGTAAAAGAAAAGTAGGAAAACCAAAAAGAAGATGGGTTGATGACTTAAGAGAAATAGCAGGAGATGATTGGCAAACCATGGCCCAAGACAGAGAAAATTGGAAACAACTGGAGGAGGCCTTCACCCGAGGAGGGACCCACACCCAAGTGTAATACTTACTTGCAAATAGGAAAAAAAAAAAAAATCTGTAATAGTTATGTAATTAATGGTACTGGGAAATAAAGGGTTTTTTATTTTTATTTTTATTTTATTTAGGTAAGCAGCCGTTAAATGTTTGCTCTATGGCAACATTCTGTACAAAAAGCATGTTCTCGATTACAAAATATTTTTTTTACATTACGTATTCGTTTAACGCAGCATGATTTGATCAAATAGCTAAATCCGATGATATAATTTATGTACTAAAATTTTATGAATTCACAGTCTTGTTCATTTTTTTTAATGTATATCATAACAAAAATATTTTTAAGTACCTACCTACACACAATTATAATATGAAAATGGAACATTATACGACTAGATTGTCGTGTAGTGAAACGTTTAAGTCAATTGACATTATTGACAACAATGAATCAAAGCGCGATATTTCAATTATACGCGTTACTAAAATTTAATTTTATTAGATAACTATGGAAGAAAAAAATGAAATGTGGATTCAATTATACGACCGCCGAAAAATATATTTATTCTTTTAGAGCTGATCATGAAGTAAGTATACAATGAAACTTAATACTTATATAATATAACGGTAATCTGATCTATTGCTGATGGCTTATTGCTATATTTGCAGATATTATTGAAAACAAAACGACCAGCGCCCATATAATACGAAAAAACAGAGATGCTTGGGATGCTGTGTGCCAGCAATATAATGCTGTAGCAGTAAGCAGCATTAGAACACAGCAGCATGAAAATCTTATAAAAGGATTCGGAAGAATATTGCTTAAGCCTTTGACTACCAATAAAAACTGTTTTCAAGGACTAATAATAGTATTTAGCTGCATCTGAATCAAGAATTTTAAGGAAAAAGTAAATTGAATTAACTTTAGTTAATTCATTTTATTTATGGACTAGCTTCTGCCCGTGGTTTCGCTTGCGCTCTTTTAAAGTATTGAGAGCAGGATTATAAAAGATAAAATATATTTGGTGCCCGATGTTTTACTGGTCACAAATGTACCTAATACCATTTTAGGTTTCTTGAAAATTATGAAATTCTCCACACAAACCTCGACCCCCTGTTATCTACACTCAATAAAAAAATCACGCCAATTTCTAACAAACAAACAGACACAAATTTATAATAATGTATGTACACATTTCTATATTACCTATCTGACATATTTTTGACAAGTAAGTTTCATGCCAATGGATGATTGACAATTTATTTTTTTTATTTTTTTATTACCACGATATAACATTAAGGTATGCAAAGAGGCTGAATACTAATATTATTAACCTATTTGATTGTAATTCGGTTTAAAGAGAGTGAGACATTGGCACTGGAAATAACGTATGCTTGTTCTATCCCGGAAATCCCACAGGACAGGAACTGCGTTAATCTTCTGGGTCACTCTATTTTTTAAACCATTGAAATTATTTGAGTGGAATTCGGTACAACGACGCAACGATAGTTTGAGACTCGGAAAATGACTCCTGAGAGATTTCAACCGCTGTAACTATTCGATTGGAATTCCAATGGAGTTTTAATCACTGAAACCTCACGGGTATGGATACTATACGGGTGAAATACCAGTGAGATTGATTATTTTTTGAAATCACCAAAATGAACAACATTTCACAATAAATAGAGGTATAACTGAATCGATGCTGATGAGATTTGGTCCATACCATTGGAATTAACCTTGGAAAAGACTTATTAAAAAAATCAAAATTTGCCAAAAGTCATTATTATACGCGGACGAAGTCGCGAGGAACAGCTAGTTTAAAAAATAATGACCGACTTCATTTTAAACTGACTTCCCTAAAAGGAGAAGGTTATCAATTCGGTTGTATATTTTTTTTGTGTGCTTTTGTGGACAGATTATGATGATCCTTTTTTTGTAGTAAGGTCATACTCTCAGGTTAGTCTTATTTCTACCAGGTCAGGATCTGATGATGGAATCCCATGGAAACCGAGGGGAACCTTTCAAACACTTTTTGTGGGTCTGGGTGTCATGTGTATGTGTAATTGTATGTTTGTAAACGCACCCACGACACGGTAAAAAGTCCTAGTGTGGAGCAACGTTGTGTATAAAAAGGGTTGTAATAATAAAACTATTTTATTATGATTTGTTTTTCAATTCTTTATTTTTACAATTTATTCATTTTTAATAGCTTACATAAGTCACAAATATCTATAGAAACTAAACTAAAAATAAAATAAAAAAATAAAAAGAGACCTTCAAATAAATTAAAACTAACTCCTAATCCTCCTCCTAAAAATGTGTAAATACAAAAACAAATTCCCAAAATTTACAATTTTCTTTGACAATGTTATCGAAACCCTTCAAAATTACTTCTACTCTCTACTGGATTCCTTGTTGCTATTTGGCTTTTAATTAATATGGGTGCAATAGGTCTGGTCTAGTCAACAGCTTCACTTACTGTGGGAAATCCTGCAATTGCATAAAACCCGTTTGCAATGTCTACAAATTCTTCAGAAGTTGGCATATTAATGAATAAAGATTTCATGCTCGCAATTATGGCCGTTACATTGTGCACAACCCGGTGAACAGTTGGCTGTTCTACATGAAAAATGTCTCCTGTTACGCGTTGGTAACTGCTTGTCGCCTAAAATCTTTAGTTATCAGGATTTGGTCTATTGGCTGCAGCGCTCGGTTTCACATGTGAAAGGCTTGATGCTGCTTCCAAATGCTGAATTCAAACTGTCTTTTTGGAAACACGAAAGCGTGCACGGAATTCCACACCATCATATAGTTCGAATGCATTTAATTTTACTCCATTGGGTCGGTATTGGACGACTTTCATTATCGGAAAGAGAGGATAACGACGATAAAGACATTTCACACTAATTTATAATTTTTCAAAGATATTATAAGCACGAGATACTTCTAAGCGTTTGACACTCGAACGTCTGTCACGTCTGTCAAATACAGCTCTCAATTAAATATATACAACTAAAGATTAAAATTAATTATAGAAAAAACAAAAACAACTATTTACATAAACTATTTATAAGGCATCGAAAAACTCGTCCGCATCGACGTCAGTGGGGAAAGTACCCAGAAGGCTGGCAAAAACAAAAACAAAACTTTTCAAAAACATTTCGAAACGCCTGGTCGACACATCTCGTGACCAGAGGGCTGGTCTTTTTCTCGGTCAGAGGTTAAGCATTGCCATACAACGTGGCAATGCTCTCAATTAATCGCAACTTAAATTTGAGCACGCCTCAAATATAACTGGTATACTGAAACGTCCATCAATTTATTTCTGGTCTACTCAGGTAAGCAGCCGTTAAATGTTTGCTTTATGGCAACATTCTAGAATATGCATTTCCTAAGCATATTCTCGATTACAAAATAAATTGTGTTTTTTTACGTATTCGTTTCATGCAGCATGATTTGATTAAATAGGTAATTCGATGATAATTTATGTACTAAAATATACTACAATTTTATAAATTTCACTGTAATGAATTTTATAATATTCTATTACTAATTTTATTAACATGTAATATCATAATAAAAATAACAATTTAAGTACCTACACAGAATTATAATATTAAAATGAAAAATAAATAATTACGACTAGATTGTCGTGTAGTGAAATGTTGTAAGTCAATTGACATACAGACGTTATTGGCATTTAATGAAACACGAATTTTCTCCGGCTTCAGATAGCATACTACAATTTTAATGTTATTATGGAAGAAAAAAATAATCGCGGGTCCAATTATATACGACTACCGAAAAGGATATCCTTTTAGGGCTGATCAAGAAGTAAGTATGTAATGAAACTTAATACGTATAGGTACATAGAACTGATCTGATCTATTGTTAATTTATATGCTTCTTGCTATTTTTGCAGGCATAATGATATTACAGAGAACAAAGAGACCAACGCCCATATGAAAAAAAAGAAAGATGCTTGGGATTCTATGTGTCAGCACTATAATCATGATGTAGCTGTCCAGAACATGGCAGCATACCCCGTCGCCGCCTATACTGTTATAGTTATAATAATAAAACTATTTTACTATGATTGAACATGTCCATTTATTAGCATAGTCCTAATACAAATAGGTATACAAAGTTTTGATTGCTATCCAGACCTATGGGTTGTGCAATCTTCATCATCAGTCTGTTCTCGTCCACTGCTGGATATCCTCTCTAATGGCACGCCACTAAGGTCAATTTTTAACTCTAGGCATCCAATCGCAGCATTATTATCATTTATTTATTTCAGGCAGGCAGTTGAAACAACTGATACTGTATTTTTCTATTAGTAGTTAAATTCTCTCCACCGCCCCACACTATGTACGTCTGTCTAGACGCGTTCTCCACTTCAGTACACGTCTACCCCAAATGATCATTACTGCCATTTCAGCTTGATAATCATTTGTGCTACGATGATAACTTCAGTTTTCTATCGGATTACCTCGTTACGGATCCCATACTTCAGAGAGGCTCTTTCTTTGGAAACACAGAAGTTTACACGAAATTCCACATCATTATAATTATTGTTCAAATAATGGCATGTATGATGCATGTAGAGGTAGTATGCAACACCGACCTCCCGCCCGTAGATATGCGCTCATGCAGCAGAGATGCGACACAAAACACACACGATACGCAATAAACCACTCTAACCAAACTCGATATATTTATCGCTCGACCGCGGCCGCGGGAGCCGCCGAGTCAACAACTCCTGAGGATACTCCGTGCTTCGTTCATTCAGTTCTTCAGCGGAATAAAATATATATAAATATTCCCATTTGCTAGTTGTTCAAATGCGTTCAATTTCAGTTCATTGTGTCGTGTTGGACGACTTTCATCAGCCAAAAGAGAAGATAGCGTTGATAGAGACATTTTAAACACACGACTTTATACGTAAATTATAATTTCTACAACGCTCAAAGCATTTAGGAGGCCTTCAGACCACTCTTACATTTGAGTGGACTTTTGACAATATATTGACACATACTTAAAATAAGTATCGTTTCAGTATACGGTTTTTTCATTTAAGTGGACTTTTGAGCACGACTTAAATTTAACAGACCTTTAAAAAGATAACAGACGTTTGAGTATACCAAACTAGAATTTGAGGGCTGCTCAATGATTTAAGCAGCCGTTACATATTTAACAAACGTTTCAGTATTCGGGCATCAACCTCTTATATACTCAACCTGCTCCATAGTAACGATTTTGTTTTGAAAACGAATGGCTACTTGCCTTCATCATAAATGACTAGTATATATATTTGACAGTTCAAACTGTCAAACACCACGACGACACCGGCGACCGCAACCTATTGTTGTTTAATTGTGTCTATAATGACGGTACTCAACGAGTTAAATAACTTTTCAGTATTACTGGGTTTTTAAAAAAATCTCAGTAGTAGCACGGAGTCTGGAATTGTGTCCGGTATATGGCAATAGTGAGCCTATTACATGGGACTCATAACATAAATAGTGAAAAGTGGGTGTTACATTGTAGGTACAGTGATATAATGTGCATCTCTGCTTACCCCTTCGAGGATAAAAGGCGTGATGTTATATATATGTAGATATGTAATTTTTCAGTTTATAAGGGCAGATTTTTACAATAGATAAAATAAAGAAAGGAGTTGGATACTAGATACCACTTTGAACCTACTTCAAAACTACAAAAAAAATATGTTAGAAGTGAACCTTTATAAGAGTTCCGTAGGTTGAAATAATATTTGTCTTTGATTTTTTGAAGGTTTTTTTTATGGTATAATCCGGTAAACGAGCAGACGGATCACCTGATGGTAAGCAATCGGCGTCGCCAATGGGCGCCTAGAACTCCAGAGGCGTTATAAGTGCGTTACCGGGATTTTTGGGATTAGGAGTTGGAAAGCCTAAAACTTAGTCTAAAAGCCATACTCCGGCACCAATGGGCCAGTTCGACCGGAGTGATATCACGACCGAGCAAAAAACCAACGTGAAACAACGCTTGCGTTATGTATCGTCGTGTGAGTGATGTTACCGGAGGCCCAATTACCCCCCCAGTCTCACTTATCCCCGAATCGTCCACAATCTTCAAATTCCCAATTCCCAAAAGGCCGGTAACGTACTTGTTGTAACGCCTCTGGTGTTCCAGGCGACGCTGATTGCTTACCATCAGGTGATCCTGGTGATCGTCGGCTCGTATTATACAGGGTTACGCAATAAAAAAAAATGTAAAAAGGTATGATGGGTTGTCATATCAAAGATAAAAACTCCTTATTTAAAAACAGATTAAAAAATATAATATATTCTCGTTGGCCGAGTGGTCGCAAGTGCGACTGCCGGGCAAGGGGTCTCGGGTTCTATTCCCGAGTTGGGCAAAGTATTACTGGGTTTTTAAAATTCTCAGTAGTAGCACGGAGTCTGGAAATGTGCCCGGTATATGGCAATAGGCTCACCCCCTATTACATGGGACTCATAACATAAATAGTGAAAAGTGGGTGTAACATTGTACAGTGACATTAAGTGCCGTAATGTGCACCTCTGCCTACCCCTTCGGGGATAAAAAGGCGTGATGTTATGTTATGTTATATATTCTCGTCTACATGTAGTAATATTTTTTACTCTTACAGAACTCTAAAATTGGACAGTATTAGTATGAATGTAGAGACAAAAGAAATAGTCGCTTCGTGTAAAGAAGTCTGTAAGCCACACCACAATATAGAAGTCGGCCAGAGATGGCGACTTCAAGTTAGAGAGAGACAGAGCTATGTTAGTATATAAAGATGTCGGTTTGTTTGTTTGTTTGTATGGAGAGAATTTTGTTGTTGACTGCCTCGTTGGTCAAGTGGTCGCAATTGCGATTCCCAGGTTCGATTCCCGTATCAAAAAGTATTACTGGGTTTTTAAAATCTCAGTAGTAGCACGGAGTCTGGAATCGGGCTCGGTATATGGCAATAGACTCACCCCCTATTACATGGGACTCATAACATAGTCAAAAGTGGATGTTACATTGTACAGTTGTATTAAGTACGTTAAGTTATTTTAACTTTTTGTTGATATTAAACATTTTAGTAACTTGGTATTACGTTTGAAATGGACTCCTGTATTTGGTAGTAGGCTCACCTGTATGATAAAAATTGGAAAACCTAAGTGCTAAATACTGGATATCACACTGCGCTGCAGCCCTGCGTACGGTAAGCACGGGCCTATGGACGGCGAGCACGGGTAGCTCGCCTGCCGACCAAAACCAGCTCGGGTCTGTTTAGTACCTGTTGATCACCACAGATGGGGCCCAATAGGGCTGATGCTGATACGGAGCCGCAGAGGACTTAACGGGTTACCGGGGCTCCGGCTCGAAGTGCAGGAGAAGGAACGGGGTGGTTTTAGCCAGTAAGAGTCTGAGAAGTAATTGGATGATTCCCTATTAAAAAAAACCATTTTGAGGAATAATAAGTACAGTTTTAATTATAAATAACATAGCATAACATAACATCACGCCTTTTATCCCCGAAGGGGTAGGCAGAGGTGCACACAGAAGTAACACCCACTTTTCACTATTTATGTTACGAGTCCCATGTAATAGGGGGTGAGCCTATTGCCATATATTTTTAATTATAAATACCTTATCTAAATCAGGAATCAAACCCAAAACTTACCATAAGAAGACTACACTTTCCAAATTAAAAAATAACTTAAATTAGCAAAAATTCAAAAATAATTAAAATTCGCAAACAAAACCAAATGAACACACTAGCCTAGCTAGGTCAAACCCGTAAGTATTGTACTGTAAGTGATGAAAGGGATAGCAATCTATATCGTCGTGTGTTAGACAAAGACAAAGATAGAAATTAAGTACCAACCCTAAGTTTAGAGTCATAAGGGTAGAAGTGCAAAATTTGTAAAATTGTTTTCATGCTGCCTCGTTGGTCGAGTGGTCGCAAGTCCGACTGCCGGGCAAAGTGTTACGTACTGGGTTTAAAAAAATACTAGTAGCAGCACGGTGTCTGGAATTGTGTTCGGTATATGGCAATAGGCTTATCCCCTATTACATCGGACTCATACATAAATAGTGTAAAGTTGGTATTACATTATACAGTGGCATTAAGTGGCGAAATGTAAGTACACCTCTGCCAAACCCTTCAGGGACAAAATAGCGTAATGTTATGTTAATGTCGTGATGGCCCGGAGGTTTAAGACGCTGGCTTCTCATGCATGAGAATGCGGGTTCGAAACCTACCAACGGCAAGTACCAATGTGACTTTTTCCGAGTTACATGTACTTTCTAAGATTATCTAGACACCACTGACAAACGGCGAAGGAAAACATCGTGAGGAAACCTGGGCTTATAATTTCTTATAATAAGTTTGTAATCACCAACCCGCATTGAGCAAGCGTGGTGATTAATACTCAAACCTTCTCTGTGTGAGAAGAGGCTTTGCTCAGCTGTGGGCATTTATAGGCTGTTGATGAATGTTATGTTATGTTTTTTATGGCTGTCTTTTGTCTGTGGAATTCGAATGTCAATCGTTTGATTATAGGTCCATAAACATAAACATAACATCACGCCTTTTATCCCCGAAGGGGTAGGCAGAGGTGCACACAGAAGTAACACCCACTTTTCACTATTTATGTTATGAGTCCCATGTAAAAGGGGGTGAGCCTATTGCCATATACCGGGAACATTATAGGTCCAATTTCCGTTTAAAGTATTTATTACTAGATCTTTTATGAAAAATGATATTTTTATAAGATTTGATATCGTATTTTGGGACCATGGACTATGGATATGTCGCGTACTCGAGTCTTGAATGGAAAAACTATTAATTCTATGATACCGGCAAATTAAAAAACAACTGATTTGAAACGTCAATAAAATACGTCACTTTACATTTTTTAAGCGCTTGTCTCTTTAGGGCTTTGTTTTTATAATTCTTGTGGCTTATTCGGTCACCGCATTTGTGGTGAACAAGTGCGACAGCCGAACAAGGGGTGTCTGGGCATCGATTTACGGGTCATTATCGAGTTTTTTTTATGTATATTTTGTTCTGTAAATTGAGCCTAGTATATGGCTCCACCGAATAGTTGATCCTCTATTTTATGAGACTCATTTATAACATATTTGGGTATTAAATTCGTTATTTTACTGATCAAAACATGTCATGTATGGTTTAACACTAAAATTAATAGAAATAATACAGTAAAAACGAATAAAATAATCACAATGCGAAGTAATAAATCAAAATGAACGAAATTTGCACTTACACCTTTATCCCTGACAACGCTGCCCGCATTTTCAGCGGAAACTTATCGAAAACCTGTAGCTTTTGCTGTAAGTCCAAACCAAAATCGACCTTAATGTACTACCAATACATATTACAATTCCTTGCCATACTTCATTGTGTAGAAAATATGAAACACACAAAGCAATTTCAAACTTAATTGTAACAGATGAGAGTTGAAAATGCAATGTCTTAGCTTTCGCAAGCTGATAAGATCCTACCAGCCGTCTTAGACCTCCCCTCCCCTCTTCGTCGTGAAGTATTGACTTATAAAAGGGGGAGTTATATAGTAAAACCGAGTTCAATTTAAATTGGTTTTGGCTTTACGGGCTTGTGTCTTGCGGAGTCATCTCAGTCGAGCCGCGGACTTCGCGCGGTAAAGACGTCAGCGGCGGCTCCTAGAATTATTTTTATATATCATTTATTTTCTTATTAATTCCATTGTACTATATATAGAACAAGTTTTATTATATATAGAGTTTTATTTTTCAAATTATGCCGGTCTGTGTATTCAAGAAAGGAGCTTGAAGGTAAGAATTATAATAGAAATGACATTTCACTCGACATTCGAGTAAGCTACGATTAATTGTTCATCAAAAGGCGTTATATATATATTTCCTATATTAATACGTTACGTTTCTCCCATAGAGTTTGTACGCACAAAAGGAGATTCCTGTTCCCATGGGAATTTTGGGAAACCCTCTTGTAGTGGTTCCTCTACACTCCCCGAACAACATACAAGTCAAGTTTCAGCTTCCTACGTTCAGTAGTTTCGGGTGTGCGTTGTCTTTCAGTCAGTCACCCTATAACCTAAGAGTTTTATAAAAAATATTAGAAAAATAATATAAAACTCTTTGGTTATCTGATGACTGAATCGGTGACAGACTGTACACAGCTGTAACTACTGCGCGTAGCAAGCTGTGTGACTTGTAGCGCGCTGTAGGAGTGTAAGGGAGTGCTGAGAGACGATTTCCTAAAATCCCCGTGATTTTTATGGACGAACGAAGTCGTAAGCAGAAAGTAGTATCACTACATAGTATAAAACAAAGTTGCTTTCTCTGTCCCTATGTCCCTTTGTATGCTTAAATCTTTGAAACTACGCAACGGATTTTGATGTGGTTTTCTTAATAGATAGAGAGATTCAAGACGAAGGTTTATTAAGGCTTCGCACGGGTGCAATATGTATGTATAATACATACATATTGCACCCGTGCGATGCACATATATATAATACATGCGATGCACATATATATAATACATGCGAAGCCGGGGCGGGTCGCTAGTGTAGTAAATAATATAAATATTGAACTATTATAAAAATGGTTATTGAAAGAGTAACCTATGGAGTTTCTTGCTCGTTCTTCTCCATAAGGATCTATGCTTTGCAATGAGCGAATAGAGCAACTAGAGGACTGACTGACAGACTGACATTTTTATACTGTTTAGCGTTTAAAAGTGCCTAAAATTATTAAAATAAATGATTTGACTTTAACTTGAAAATGGCGTACATTATAAATGGTTTTTTACTAATCTTAAAGACCGGGTTTTTAATCATCAGTTCATTCTTAACTCGTTGAGTAGGTACCGTCGTTATAGACACAATTATAGAACAATAGGTTAGGTCACCGGTGACCGCTTGGTGTTTGACAATTTAACTGTAGCGTAAATTGACATTTGACAGTATTTAGTATGGAAGAATTGTCGAATATACTAATATAAGTCATTCTTCAGTTAAAATTTGTATGAAATAATCGGCCTTAAGACAATTGAACGCTAAGGGCCGATTTTTCAATGCTCAGATATATTTTAACTGAAGAATAACTTTAAATATATGACAATCCTTCCATCATACTGAAAACTGACAATTTTATAGTTAAGAATACGGAGGCCTTAGTACAAGTTTGTTTTACGTTTAAAGTATTCGAAACGAGTTCGCGTTCGGCACTCTGATTGGCCGGCGCCAATGAACCAACCAATCAGAGCGCCGAACGCGTACTCGTTACGATTACTTTAAACGTAAAACAAACTCGTACTAAGGCCTCAGTACTTGTCAACTAGTCAAATTCAATACTTTTTTCGAACTGTCAAAAAAGACAGTTTTCTATGAATTTTGTAAGAGATTGTGTATTGTGTCGTCACGCTTTTTAGCGCCAAACATGATACTTATTTTTTTAATTTTTGCTGGAAAAATACTAACATTAAGTTGGGCATAAAATCAATTAATAAAAGTGTGATTGTTTTTTAATATTTTATTGTATTGAACAGTCGAAATAATTTATTTTGGATTAAGGAAAGGCAACCCAATTAACTAATTATTGAAAAATGAGCCCTAATTTAACTAGATTGTGGCCGTATTTCTTTAATTTTGTCCAACAATCCATGTTTATACACACTTCCGAATGATTCCATGAAAAGTTCTAATAAATGATTCCCGCGGATTCGCCCGCGAGGTTAGGAGAAAATACGTATAAAAGTTATTTGTTTGTCACTCGTAAGCGATTGTACCATTTTATGGTAGATTTTAATCGTAGTTAGTCATCCTGACTCCTGCAGCTGTAGCCAAATGCCATTTAGCGCTTGTCTACTTGTAGAACAGAAAATCAAATTATATGGAATTGACGTAAATTTTGACACTTGTCAGTGTCATCCCCATACATTTTGATTTCTACTCTCTCTGTAGACAAGCGCTAAAGTGGCGTTTGGCTAAAGGCCCTGGCTAGGAAGTTATGGAGGCTATTTTTTTCTTTGACCACGCAAATTATAATCTCAAAAGCTAGTATAATGAAATATAACGATGTCTTTTAAAAATTAATTTCTGCAAAAGCTCTCCTAATTAGTAAAGATGTAATAATATAATGGCTGAAATTTTTCAGCTCATCTTCAGAGACATTTCGTTTCGTAATATAATTCTTATTTAATTACTCAAATAGATCTATTCAAAGACTTTCATTTGAATTGAAGAACTGAATGAAATTACTTAGACACCACTGACAAACGGTGAAGGAAAACATCGTGAGGAAACCTGGGCTTATAATTTCTAATTATAAGTTTGTAATCGCCAACCCGTATTGAGTAAGCGTGGTGAATAATGCTCAAACCTTTACTGTGTGAGAAGAAGTCTTTGGTCAGTGGAGACTTCAGATGATGCTCATTAAAAATTATGTTTTTCTATAATCAAATAAAGATAGCGTCATGGTTTTTAATCCCCGAAGAAGTAGACAGAGGTCCACATATACATAATACAATCTAACACCCGCTTTTTATGTTATGAGTCCCATGTAATAGGGGTGAGCCTATTGCCATATATCGGGCACATTTCCAGACTCTGTGCTACTACTGAGAATTTTTTAAATACCCAGTAATACTTTGCCCGACCCGGTAATCGAACCCGAGACCCCTTGCCCAATTCGCAAAACTTGCGACCACTCGGCCAACGAGGCAGTCACACACAAACACACATTCATACATAATATCTACATACAGGTCAAAATGAAACCCTCCTCCTTTTTTTTGAAGTCGGAAAAAATACAACACATAATTTAAAAAAGAAAATTGGATCTTTCAGTCCAACTACAAAAGAATTACGAAACTGACATCCGATTGCAAAAGTTTAATCTCAGAAGTCGATCTGATCTCCTCTACATCTGCTGACCCCATTTGCTTTTATATAGGGATACTAATCTTTTATAGCGAATGGAAAACTCTATCGTAAAACCGCGACCCTTGTGTAAAATGGGGTAGGCAGATAATGTTAGCTTTAGTATAGATATATGTACCTATAAAGTTTTTGAAAAAAAATATTATATTATGCTGTGATGGCCCGAAGGATTAAGCATGCTTCTCATGCATGAGGGTGCGGGCTCGAAACTTACCAACGGCAAGTACCAATGTGACTATTTCCGAGTTATATGTACTTTGTAAGATTATCTAGACACCACTGACAAACGGTGAAGAAAAACATCGTGAGGAAACCTGGGCTTATAATTTCTTATTATAAGTTTGTTATCGGCAACCCGCATTGAGCAATAATTGTTGTGATTAGTGCTCAAACCTTCTTTGTGTGGGAAGAGGCTTTGCTCAGCAGTGGACATTTATATGCTGTTGATATTGAGCAAAAGGTCTTCAATTGAATATTTTTTATGCGATCAGCCGGTAAACGAGCAGACGGATCACCTGATGGTAAGCAATCTGCGTCGCTCATGGACACCTGGAACATCAGAGGTGTAGAGGTGTACAAGTGCGTTACCGGCCTTTTATGGATTAGGAATTTGAGGATTGTTTGGGATTCCAGGATCGGTGAGAGGGAAAGGGGTAATTGGGCCTCCGGTAATCTCACTTACACGACGAAACACAACGCTTCGGTTGTTTCACTATGGTATTCTGCTCGGCCGTGGTATAACTCCGGTCGAGCCGGCCCATTCGTGCCGAAGCATGGCTCTCTCACACTTAAAAATACAATAACATGAATTGGGCAAAAGGATTTTCTATTTTTTCAGGGTAAAATATGATTATAACAGTAGGCTCGACACCTCTTGTATCCATGGTGCCCACGCGTGTGTAATATTAATTTCATTAATTAAAAAGGGTTTAATAAAATTTTTGCAACACCAAAAAATGAAATTTAATGTTCTTGAATGATTTTAACGAAGTAGCGATGAAACAGTGAATTCATTTATTTTTGCAAATAATCTACAAAAGAGCACTTTTACTCGTCAACATTTCAAAAAAACTAGATGAGTCGCACATTACCTATCGGACTACTCTGAGAGGACTACTTCCAGTCGAGGCGGCCCATTCGTGCAGAAGCATGGCTCTCACACACTAAAAATAGTTAGACTTCCTAAATCAAAATTACAACATAACATCACGCCTTTTATCCCCGAAGGGGTAGGCAGAGGCGCACATTATACCACTGTACAATGTAACACCCACTTTTCACTATTTATGTTATAAGTCCCATGTAATTGGGGGTGAACCTATTGCCATATTCCGGGCACAATTCCAGACTTCGTGCTATTACTGAGAATTGTTTTGAGAACCCGACCCGGGAATCGAACCCGAGACCCCTTGCCTGGCAATCCCACTTGCGACCACTCGGCCAACGAGGCAGATCAGTAAATCAAAATTGTCATGAAATAAGCCAAAATCTGACCACTTCTATCCCTGTTAGTTAGGGCGTAACATTAATTTTACCCATTAAGTACTGATCCATCAAACCTCAAGGTCGAAATAAGGGTCCCTGATAAATATGAAAGGGGGTCTATAAATTTGAATTGAGTTAGGTTCGGTACGCACTCCGGCTTTTATGATTAAACCTTCATGGTTTAGGGACTAAGTAAGATTAAATTGATGCGGTTTTGTGATTCAAAGTTGGGTTTTTTGACGTGTGGGTTTGGTTTATATTATAACTTTTTTGAGACGTACTGAAATTATTATTATATCTTTTTCTTATTTGACAAGCCGGTAAATAAGTAATCGCAAGCAATCGGCGTCGCTCACGGACACCTAGAAAACTAGAGGCGTTACAAGTGTGTTATCGGCCTTTTGGGGATTAGGAGTTTGAGGATCGTTGGGGATTCAGGTTTTGGGGAGCTTGAGAAAGGGAGGGGGGGGGTAATGGGGTGTGGCTGTCTTTCGGCTTACTCACATTATAGTAGCTGCATGACACTGCTGCTCATAAATATGAGCCTCTAGCATGGCTTGAAACTAGTCGAGTTTCTTGTTACCTGAGTAAGCCGAAAATATAATAATTAATTTAGTTTGGGTTTAGGTTTAAGTTAGTGTTAGTGTTGATCAGTGTTCGTTCTCGGTTTGGTAAAACTTTCTTACATTTTTAAATTGTATGGTAATAGACTCACCATATGTTACCTCTATATGGGCGTATTAACTATAACATAACTGATGAATCATGGATATTACATTGCATAAAGTTGATCGTGAAACAAGTGAATTTATTTCTGCACTTTTACACGTCAATTTTATCAGTCGACCTCATGGTCGACATTTCCCAACTGACTACTCTGAGAAGAAATGCCAAAACAAACTCAGAGGACTCTTTTAAAGTCCAAAAGATTGAAAGAGTAGGTAACTTATAGAGTTTCTTGTTCGTTCTTTTCCATAGGAATCTACACTTTGGAACGAGTAAATGAGCAACTAGAGGACTGACCGACAGACGCAGTTTTTTAAAAATACCATCTTGGTCTAATTGACTTAGACTTCATTTATGCGATTGTCTGCCTATCCCTTTGGGGATTCAAATCTCATTATGTATAGGCATCATATACCCATACAAAATACATTAATAACGAATGCAATTAAATCTTATATACATAAAGAACTACCTTCTGCCCGCGGTTTCGTGCGCGTAATCCCGTTTTCTCCCGTTCCCGTAGGATTTTCAGGATTGTTTCTATCTTAAGAAACTTCTCCTAATAATGACAAATACTACAAAAAAAGAATGAGTGAAATCGGTACTATCCATTCACGCGTGATGCCGTGACCAAGGAAAAAGTGATTCATTTTTATATATAAGAAGATACATTGAAATAATCTTAATATCAATTACAATTTTTTACAAAATCGTAGCACGCGTAGCAATGTGCTACGCCGTAGCCGCCCAGCCGTAGCGTGAACCTTTGAACTTCAAAGTTTGAAGTATGCGGCTTGATAACTTTAACAGCGTCCTTGTAACAAACATTCTTGTTAAAATTGTTCCAAAAATACCCCAAATGAGTACCGTTGTAAAGTAAAATGAGAGTACCTGTTTGAAGGTGTCTAAAATAGGAGGAACATTGCGGAATTATATTTTTTGTACTCTGTATTGAGTTTTTAACACTTTTATGAGGTTGACTTGTTACGATCTATGTACTTAAACTATGTAATAGCTTCCCAAGAGAACTGACCGACAGACTGACATTTTTTCTTTAATATTTAAATACTTTTTTTTAAAACTCAGTAATACTTTGCCCTACCCGGGAATCGAACCAGAGACCCCTTGCCCGGCAGCACTTGCGACCACTCGGCCAACGGGGCAGTCGACAGTCAAATTTCTCAGTAGTAGCACGAAGTCTGGATTTGTCCCCGTTGTATGGCAATAGGCTCACCCCCTATTACATGGGACTCATAACATAAATAGTGAAAAGTGGGTGCTACATTGTACAGTGGCATAATGTGCACCTCTGCCTACCCCTTCGGGAATAAAAGGCGTAATGTTACGTTATGTTATGTTATTTAAATACTAGCGACCCACCTTGGTTTCGCACGGGTGCAATATGCACGTATTACCTCTATATACCTCTATAATCGTATCAAAATCCGTTGCGTAGTTTTAAAGATCTAAGCATACCTAGGGACAGACAGACGGCGGATAGCGATTTTGTTTTATACTATGTAGTGATTACGTTTTGACGTTCAAAAGTGCCTTCCTTGTGTAATTGGAATAAATGATTTTGACTTTGACTTTGGACAAAATCTAAGAATCTGAATTACACACACTTCTAATTGTTGTATCATCATGAAACTAGGCAATTGTATGTAGATTAGATGACAATACAATATTATGGTGCCATCGAGCTGGTTTGATGATGGAATTGGAAGGTGGCTGATAGAACCTTGAACTGCCTATTAGTAAACGTATCGGGTACGGGCGCATTAGTTAGATCTTTTTCTTCTGATGCTTTTTTAACTAATTAATTTGTTGTCATATAGACTAGGTTCTGTCAGCGGCTTCGCTCGCCTTCCCAGGGGTAAAAAGTGGCTTATGTGCTAATCCAAATTTCATCTCAGTCCCTTCAGCCGTTTTGATGTAACTGAGTAACAAACCTACACACAATGTGGGATAAAAAGTACTCAGTGTCCTGCCAAGGCCTTTAGCCAAACGCCACTTTAGCGCTTGTCTACGGAGAGAGTAGAAATCAAAATGTATGGTGATGACACTGACAAGTGTCAAAATTTACTTCAATTCCATATAATTTGGTTTTCTATTCTACATGTAGATAACCGCTAAATGGCATTTGGCTACAGCTGCTGGATTTTAAAGTATAGTTAATCTTACCAAGTTTCATCGTAATCCAACTTATAGTATTCACGTGATGCGTGAACATACAGGAATACAGGTAAACAGACAATCACATTTTTGGTTCGGTCTATCTAGTAACACCCCCTATTTATTTTTTTCATATTTTTAATGTACATAATTTACACTTTTACAGTTTTATTATATCTATATATAGATTCTACATAATAGATTTTTAAGGGGGGAAAATCATCTAATTACTTCTCCCGCCTTAGTGTCAGACTCTTACTGACTAAAAACCACTCCGTTCGTACTCCTGCACTTCGAGCCGGAGCCCCGGTAACAAACGTTAGGTTCTCCGCGGCTCCGTATCGACATCAGCCCCATTGGGCCCCATCCGTGGGCATGATAGAATTTGCCGTACCATTCAGGCTTGGCAGGCTGATCAAAGATCGCAGTGTAAAAGGTTCAGGTTCATCAAACAGCGCTGTTTCTCGGTCTCTGTCTTTTGCAGTCTTTTAAAACTGTTAAAACACCCGCACGAGGAATATGACTGGTGACATAAACAGCGTCGAGAATCAAAATTAAACCTTTAATTAATATGATAAAGTTCATTATTAAGTGCAGACAAAATGGGTAGATAGAACGGATGAGACGCGACGTATTGGTGGAAGCAGCTCGTTAGCGCGCCGTAAACTGTCATCCGGCAGCCATCTTTATACGTCACGGCCGCCATTATTATACGCCATCTTGGAAATTGATAATTGGAGGGAAAATTTCCCTTTTTGAGTTTAATTTTTGACTTTAGTATTCAATTTTGAATTGTGGTTTCTTTTTTCAACAGGAATATAACCAATCACCATGGGTGTCGCATCAGACGGTTTCACCAGCCAGTGGGGGGCGAAGATAGCTGCCCTCAGGGAGTCGAGAAAGCTGGTGCTGGTGATCGTGGCCATCGCTCTACTCCTTGACAACATGCTGCTGACCACCGTCGGTGAGTAATTGGATTTGTTTTTCATAACATAGGAAGGCAAACAACCTTAAGTCTTCTGCAGCTCCGTATTGAGTCGCCGATAACCTCACTCACACGACGAAGTACAACGCAAGCGTTGTTTCACGCCAATTTTCTGTGAGGCCGTGATATTGGGTAATATCAACAATTCACGCTTTTTATCCCCGAAGGTGTAGGCAGAGGTTCACATTACGGCATTTAATACCACTGTACAATGTAACACCCACTTTCACTATTTTATCAGGCTTATAGCCATATACGGGCATAATACCAGGATCCGTGCTACAACTCTACAACTCCTTTATTTTATTTTTTTAGTGTTTTTGTCCATATGGATACGTCAACCCCATCGCACCTTATCTAATTAAATACATTCTATGTAAATGAAAGGGAATCATTAACAAGGTATGACATATCAGAAAAGTTATGTCACCCTCACCAGTGCACACAATCCCTTTGCAATCTTCGTTTGAAGATTTGCTAAAATGTTTTGAACTAGCCCAACATCTAATTAAATTTATTCAGATTATATTTTCTGATTAATGATTCCCTTTCATTATTGTTCCTGGCACATTCCATTAGCAAATGTTGTATGTCCTCTATTTTACTACAACTGACTTATCGAGCGTAAATAACGCCTATAGTCAAAATGTTTAATTAGATTTCAGATTTGACAATAGCTACTGTCATTTTGTGAAATAATGATACCACATTATAATAGTGTAGTGATGCACACAAAAATCGATAAACAATCAGTCTGTGTGTTTTATAATAAATGTTACAGAAAGTGACAGGATAGCGATAGCGATGACGGCGACAATTTATAAAATAAGTACCATAATACATCTATCTGTTTTATTTATCATGTTCCTTCATGATTACATTTTTTATTTATTTCACACACAATTATAAAAGAAAAGTCTCAAATCGTTAACTAATCATCAAAACTAAATAATCGGATCAGAAATATTTAATTTCTTGATATACTTACTTTTACGAGAGTAAAATTATAAACGAGAAGAATCGATCCAGAAATATTCCATTTCCATATCGAATAATTTCGCAACATCTCTATATAGTACCTACTTGTCATAACGTTGCAACACTGAAATTGTCAAATCTGGAATCGAATTAAAATTCCGAGTATAGTCAATACAAAGGCTTAAGATTCAAATCAGCATTGCCACTAAGATGTAAACAGAAAACAAATGGCCGAAATAAATCGAGAATCATTGAAATGTATTATAATGTTTTATTTCTCAGAAAGCTTTATATTCCCCGAGGTAATACAAGCAACGATAGGCCATTACCACGAACTAATGAATTGTAGATGAAGCTCGCCACTCTCCTTGATTATATAGCCGCCATCTTGGATTCTGTGATAGGTAACGGCTTTTATTTCTGTTTTTGAATTGGATTCAGATAGAGGCTGTTTTTTAAAATGCCTTTGTAATAAGATTTAAGAATCTGAATTACACGAGTCTTTGGTAAACGTCAAAAAATGGCGGGAATATTTTGGCGGGACAAGATGGCGGCTTTATTCTTCTTCTTCGTTCTGAGGCCTTAGTACGAATTTCATTTACGTTTAAAGTATTCGTAACGAGTACGCGTTCGGCACTCTGATTGGCCGGTGCCAATGAACCAACCAATCAGAGCGCCGAACGCGTACTCGTTACGATTACTTTAAACGTAAATCAAACTCGTACTAAGGCCTCTGGTAGCTCACGTAACGGACTGATGATTTGTCGCTTATTATTAGGCTCTGAAAATAAATGATTTATTTTAATTAATTAGTAAGTAATTATTATGCAGAATCAAGAATAGTAGGTACTCAGTTAAATCCTCGAGTCAAAAATTATACTCAACCCAAAATGGTAACAATTGGGTACTTGCCCACTAGTCAAATTCAATACTTTTTTCGAACTGTCAAAAACGAGAGTATTCTATGAATTTTGTACGAGATTGTGTATTGTGACGTCACGTTTTTTTAGCGTCAAACAACATACTTATTTGTTAAAAATTTGCTGGAAAGATACTAAAATTAAGTTTGATATAAAATCAATTAATGAAAGTGTGATTATTTTTTAATATTTTTTGTCTTTGTATTGAACAGTCGAAATAATTTGCTTTTGATTAATAAAAGTACCCAATTCTTAACTGTAGATTACTTGATAATTGACATTTGACAGTCTTTGGTATTTTAAAACATTAGACACGTATTTTTTATATTCTTACAGAAACGAATACTTTCGACGATATATTGAATTGAACCTTTATGACTTCTGTGACATACTCCCAAGAAATGACACGGCTTCAAAACTACACCTTATATACATCTAATAGCATCCATGTTTTTAAAAATTAAAATTAAAAAATTAAATTGTACTACTTTGTTTTTTATTTTGTAGTACATTGTTATATTTTTGTTTTTATATTGTATAATAAGTAGTACATTATATAGTGTAGTACATACAGTAATGTAAATTGTAGTACATTGTACAGTGGCATTAAGTGCCGTAATGTGCACCTCTGCCTACCCCTTCGGGGATAAAAAGGCGTGATGTTATGATGATGATGATGATAAATTGTACTAAAAACCTTCATGTATTAATGTAACTCAGGTCTGTTATTTGTCTTGGTCAGTTATTTACCTCTATATTATTATTCTTCTAGCGGCTAAAAACCACCCCGTTCCTACTCCATTACTTTGAGCCGGAGCCCTGATAACCCATTAAGTCCCCCGCGGCTCCGTATCGGCTTCAGCCCTGTTGGACCCCATCCGTGGCGATCTGGAACGCGACGCGCCGTACGCTCCTGGTCCTGATCGGGTGTCTAGTCACCCGAGCTCGCCGTCCGCAGGCCCGTGCTTACGGTGGCCGGAGTTCGTCCCGCAATCCCCGACGGCCGGAGTGTCTCTAGCGACGGCTAGAGCGTGAGGAGGTTCGTTCTCTCACGCGCTCCCCTCTTCCGTAGCTAGCATGACTACTTCGCAGGAGTAGACGGCATCCCAGTCCCCCTCGCTCCGTACCATGGTCTGAACCAGTGCTGGACGCGAAAGGTCGCCGTCGCCGATCACATCCCTGAGGACACGGCGGTGCTCAGCGCACGCAGGGCACACCGCCACAGTTACTTCTAGCGGCTACGCTAGTGTTACCATTCGATAAAAAGTGCCTTGTGCGTTATTCCACGGTGTGGAATCCACACCATAATCTACCCCAGTTCCAAATTTCGTCCTGATCACTTCAGCCGTTTTGACATGTTTGAGTAATAAACGCACAGACAAATTCACGAACTTTCACATTTATAACATTACTAGAAGTTACAATTATTAATCCTTCGACTATAAAACATTTTGGTTTTTCTACGTACCTACAATTTTCTAGGTACCTACAATTATACGTGTACGTAGGTTATTGATGACAAAAATAATTAAAGAATGATCAATAAATTGTAATAGTTATTTATTTAGTCTTTACGTGTACACTGTACAATTTGATTAAATAATGGCAGATAAGGTGAACTTAAGTTTTCCATTGACATTAATGTCATTATGTAGAAATAAGATACTGAATAATAAGATCATAGTATATGTAACTAGCTGCCCCTGCAAACGTTGTTTTGCCATATAAATAATTTCCTAGTAATTAAAAAATTTACGGGCAGACTACCCCTAACATTTAGGGGGATGAAAAATATATGTTGGCCGATCCTCATAGATACCGGATAAGCACAAAAAATTTCATCAGAATCGGTCAAACCGTTTCGGAGGAGTATGGCAACGAAAACTGTGACACGAAAATTTTATATATTAGAAGTAAGATTATGTCGGGAACTTTCACACAATGGTCTGACGTTTTAATTACAGTTTTTAAGAACTTAGCTAAGCCCCTGAAGCGGTTTCAACGCTGAAATGGTGGTTCGCTACGGAAACGGGAGCAATTTGCTTGTCGGCACGATCAAAGTGAAATTCACTTAGCCGCCTCATCAAAAGAGCCGACTGCTAGAGTAGGGGCGAGTGTCGAGATTTGTAATCGATATCGATAAAATTTTGTTTTGCGAATTGTAGTTCTTAAAACGAATTTAAAAGTTTTAGTATTTTTTAGACTGGTTCGTTGACTGAGCGGTTGCAAGCGATTGCCAAGTAAGGAGTTATGAGTTCGATGCGCGTCGATCAACTCATAACTGTTAAAAATATGTGTTCGATTGAACGTGTAAATATTTATACTTGTCATTTATCAAAAGCCAGTTAAAATGTTAGCTTTTCATCACAAGAGTACATGCAACACCAGTACTTTCGTCTAAAATCACCAGAGAGTTAAAAAATCTTACGATTTTTAATTTTTTTTTTATGGGATAAACCGGTAAACGAGCAGACGGATCACCTGATGGTAAGCAATGGGCGTCACCCATGGACACCTGGAACACCAGAGGTGTTACAAGTGCGTTACCAGCCTTCTGGATTAGGAATTTGAAGATTGTTGGGGATTCAGGGATTGGGGAAAGGGAGGGGGGGAGTAATTGGGCCTCCGGTAACTTCACTCACACGACGAAACACAACACAACGTTGTTTTTACGTCAGTTTTCTGCTTGGCCGCGGTATCACTCCGGTCGAGCCGGCCCATTCGTGCCGAAGCATGGCTCTCCCACACTTTAAAATACACCAGCAACGCACTTGCGCTCTCACGCTCTCATCAGATATAACTGGTGTTCTGCAATAGCAACCCTGATGGTTTTCGATGGTGTTAGTACAATGTCCAAATACATTTTGAACTAGATCTCAATTGCCGGAATACTGAAACGTTACTAAATTTTAAGTCTTGCTTAAATATCGTCCCATCTCTGTCATTTAACAAAGAATTTGAGGAGACAGAACTATATTTAAGCGACGAATGACTCTTAATACTTATTTTCAGAATAAATAGGTACTTAATTTGTTTTTGAATTGTTTATCGGTTTTTATTGTTGGGTTGATGTTTTATATTCTTTTTACTTAAATATTTAACTGTATTTTATCTCATTGTTGTTCCTTATTTTAGTTATATGTAGATAAATATTTTAATTCTGTATTTAGTGACATGTAGACGATTTATAATAATAATAATAATACCAATTTATTTCAGATAATAAAATCCATACAATTACATTAAAAACGAATTCAGGTTCAAAATTTTATAAATAAATTAAAAATTAAAAAATTGTCTCTATAGCAAGTATCATAATAAATTAAAAATAATAAAAATAATAATCAATTCGTTCATACATCAAATAATCAAAATAATAAATTACACAAACACACAAAGAACATACATAGTCAATAGTCCATTTCAATTGTAAATAGTCAATTAATTATAAGTAGTCAGTTTCAATTATAAATAGTCTTGGTTTGATTGATTTGGTAGATATAATACTGTTATATTGCTGTAAATTATAAATAAGTAAATAAATAAATAATAAATATACTTCGTCATCATCATAAACAGCCTATAAATGCCTACTGCTGACCAAAGCCTCAAGTGAAACAAGTGAAACAAGTGAATTTGTTTCTGCAAATAGGCTACAAGGCAGCACTTTTACACGTCAATATTCCTCTTTTCACATTTCTGTGTCGAAACGCGCTGATCACTTACCACCCGGTGGTGTTACATTTACTTATTCGACCCTCTTTTCCATATAAATTGTCTCAACTTCTATCGACACTTTGCTCAGTAAAAAATACAATAACCTTCATTTTTTATCGACACCTGTTTCTATCGACACTATCCCCTCTCTACCTCAATCTCGAGTCCTCGTGTTCGCATTGCAAATGAAATTTCATTCAGTTTTCACCCTTTTGCCTCGAGCCAGTGTTTAACTTAGTTAAATAGTTTGATATTAGTCTTTTTGGTATAAGATACAGATACCAGACAGCAGACTGTGATTATTAAATTCTGTGAAGTTAAATTATTGTTTAAGAGAAGATCTTTGACTGTGAATTAAATGAAAGGGTTAAATTATAACTAGGTAATCTATCAAAGAGATTGTATAACAATTTTTTTTAAAGAGTAACGAATGGAGTTTATTTCTCGTCCTTCTCTATTCGAATCTACATTTTGGCCTAGCTTCACCTAGCTTCACTGACAGACTACTATTTATTTTGGATTTGTCGACGTTTCAAAAGTACCAAATTATGGTTTGATTGAAATAAATGCTTGACTTTGACTTTGACATTTGTTTGAACGCATTTCTATGTATTTAACTCGTCGAGTACCGTCATTATAGACACAATTAAAGAACAATAGGTTGCGGTCACCGGTGTCCTCGCGGTGTTTGATAGTTTAATTAGATGTCGACTGAGACTGCCTCGTTGGCCGAGTGGTCGCAATTGCTATTGCCGGGCAAGGGGTCTCGGGTTCGATTCCCGGGTCGGGCAAAAGTATTGCTGGGTTTTTACAAAATTCTCAGTTGTAGCACGGAGTCTGGAATTGTGCCCGGTATATGGTAATAGGCTCTCCCCCTATTACATGGGACTCATAACATAAATATTGAAAAGTGGGTGTTACATTGTACAGTGGCATAATGTGTACCCCCCTACCCCTTCGGGGATAAAAGGCGTGATGTTATGTTATTGTTATGTTAAAAGATCTTTGACTGTGAATTAAATGAAAGGGTCTTTACTATTGATCGAAATAAATAACCTTAAAGGACAATGAATAATGCAGTCCGGAGCTGACCAATCCCAGTTAACGGCGTCCGTTCACGAACATGACACGTACACCAGCACTGCCCAACTCAACCATATTGTAGGGAATCGAGCGATCCACTGCACTGTAGCTTTGAGAAGGAGTAATGTAAGAAAGTTCTTCAAAAACAGTTTCAAAAATTTTGACATGTGTCCCTTTGTCATGTCCATGTGTCACATTTTGACAATGTCCCTTACTCGGGTATACGACACCCACGGGAAGAGTAGGGGTGGTGTCATTAATGTACTCTACTCCTTACTCGACTATCTACTCAAACATTACGGCTCAACCGGAGTGATACCACGGCCACACAGAAAACCGACGTGAAGCAACGCTTGCGTCATGTGAGTGAGGTCACCGGAGGCCTAATTACCCTCCTCAATCCCCAATCATTGAATCTCCAACAATCCTCAAAAAATCCTAATCCCCTTAAGACCAGTGCTTGTCTACAGAGAGAGTAGAAAATTAAATGTATGGGGATGACACTGTCAAGTGTCAAAATTTACGTCAATTCCATATAATTTGGTTTTCTGTTCTACATGAAGACAAGCGCTAAATGGCATTTGGCTACAGCGGGTGTAACCCACTTGTAACGCCTCTGGTGATCCGTCTGCTCGTTTGCCTCCTATTCCATAAAAAATAAAATAAAAAAAACATAGCAGTTTCAAATTCAATTCCCCTAAAATTTTATTCTACATCATACCCGATTAACTTCACAAGGGCTTCGGTTGACTTCGGCTTAGTTCGGCTATTTCCGCCGATTGGAACCCCGCGTACAGAATTGACCTGTCGAGTCAGGAGCTCTCAATATGAACGAGAGGTCTTCAAATTCGGGTGTCGATGAATTTTGACTCCAATTTCCAATTGAATTGAATTGAGCGAATTATTTATTAATTTCGTTGTTTTTATGAGAGTAAATGGAAATGTGTTTGTTAGAAATAATAATAATAATGTTATTCCCTTTATTTCTTTTCATACTTGATTTATATATTGTTAAATATTTCATTAGACGTATAAAAAAAATTTAAAAATATAAAAAGCAGTAGCCCACCGGTAACGGGAGAAATCCAAGCTATCAGGGCTCCAGAGAAAGGAATTTCCGGACAATACGCGCCGTGTCCTGAAGTACTGCTTTCTGCATCAGGCCCTTGACCCAACCATCTAACGCTAGCCTACTCAGATGTTGGTCAAGGCTTTTAGCAATGAGGCCATTGGCAGATACGACTATCGGCACAATGACTGCTGAATCCACATTCCACATGTCGACAATCTCATGAGCTAAATCAAGATATTTAATATTATTATTATTTATTGAACACCAATGGATTTGTACCTTACTTTGTGTAAAACTAAGGTACAGAAGTGGTTAATTATGAAGGGGAATACACTATGTTTTGCCACTAGTCACCACCTTAATTCTTACCGCGGGTATCTTTTCGTAATGCGAATCCTGATTGAATAGGTTGTTTTTTGTAGGCATGCTCCATCGTTGCCGAATCATCGCTTACCACTAGGCGAGACAGTGGACAAATGATATCTAATCTAATTATCCCCAAAGGGGTAGGCAGAGGTGCACATTACGGCACTTAATGCCACTGTACAATGTAACACTCACATTTCACTATTTATTATAAGTCCCATGTAATAGAGGGTGGGCCTATTGCCATATAACGAGCACAATTCTAGACTCCGTGCTACTACTGAGATTTTTTTTAAACACAGTAGTACTTTGCCAGACACGGGAATCAAACCCAGAACCCGGGTGTGATGTTTTAATTAAAATTATTTGTTTCAGTACCAATAATACCGGAGTTTCTCTACGACATCCGACACCCAGATGCTCCGCTCTCGATGTCGCTGGAGGACATCACGCTAGCCCCTCCCTCCCCCACTCCGTACTGCCCCTGTATGCAGCCCAACACCACCACCATAATACAAAATGATACACAGACACGTAAGTACCTATTTACTTTAGAAAAAAAAAACTAGAATATCAAAATCAAAGTCATAGTCAAGTCGAAATCAAGATGTTTACAAATATACATAACATCACGCCTTTTATCCCCGAAGGGGTAAGCAGAGGTGCACATTATTTACGGCACTTATTGCCATTGTACAATGTAACACCCACTTTTCACTATTTATGTTATGAGTCCCATGTAAAAAAATCAATAATATCTTTTCCGATCCGGGAATCGAACCCGAGACCCCTCGCCCGGCAGTCGCACTTGCGACCTCTCGGCCAACGAGGCAGTCATGATAACTATCAGTTAAAATCAAATTTTTAATAAACGTAGTTTACGTTTATAACAAAACAACCTCTACTTACTCATTTTTCGAAGTCGATTAATATACTAACCCTGTTCCTAAGTGTACCAACAACTTTTCCTAAATTCGAATCAAAATCGGTTCAGCCAATCCCGAGATAATCGTTGACAAAATACATATGTCAGAGGACAAAAGTCCACTGCCACCGTGAGCGATGTTCACACGACAATGCGTAAGTAATTTCATATTAATGTGCATAAAAACGCGTGCGTACGCATAAACACACGCACGCGTACGCACACGGATACAAATATACGTACGCATGTATGTATAAGCGCTGCAGCGCAACCGATAGTAGTCTTACGATGGCAGTTTGACCTTTGACCGTACATACAAGTCACACTGAAATCCCTATTTTCTTTTGAAGTCGATTAAAATAGAATACGATTCTCATCATCAGCCTGTTTTCCTCCACTGCTGGACATAAGCCTCTCTAATGGCACGCCACTGAGCTCGGTCTTCAGCTCTACGCATCCAACCACTACCAGCCACTTTACTTTACGTAAGCTGGAGGGCGCCCTACACTACGTTTGCCTAGACGCGGTCTCCACTCCAGAACACGTCTACCCCAGCGGTCATCGGTTCTTCGACAAATGTGACCGGCCCACTGCCGGTTCTGCTTGCTAATCCTTTGGGCTACATCGGTAACTTTAGTTCTCTGTCGGATCACCTCGTTACGGATCCTATCCTTCAGAGATACTCCGAGCATTGCCCTCTCCATAGCTCGCTGCGCTACCTTAAATTGGTGGACCAGTCGCACTGTTAGTGTCCACGTCTCGGCTCCGAATACAATTAATCTTACGAAAAAAGAGTAATATAAGTTATCCTTTGTTTCAGTAAACCTCACAGCACAACGGGAGGAGAGACATCAGGAGTTGATCCATGAGACGGTGGCAGTTGGAGTCATGTTCGCCAGTAAAGCGCTGGTGCAACTCCTCGCTAACCCCTTTGTTGGACCACTAACTCACAAGTAAGTTAAAATATTATTCATTTTGTTTAATATGGTAGATGCCTAATTTTTAATTTCATGTCCGTCTGGTAGATTGTTTTAAATCATTAGACACGTATTTTTTATTTTCTTACAGAAACGAATACTTTCGACGATATATTGATTCGAAATATCGCGTCACTTCTATGTACATTTATACGTAGAAATGACGTTTTAGCCCCACTCTTAAACTTTGAATCGTTTTATCTAAGTACTAGCTTCTGCCCGCGACTTCGTACGCGTAATCCCATTTTTTCCCGTCCCCGTTCGTGATTTTCGGTAAAAAGTAAAAAAGAAGTATTGGTTAAAAAGTATCTTATGTCGGTCTCCTAGCTCTAAGCTACCTCCCTACCAATTTTCAGCCAAATCTATTCTGTCGTTCTTGAGTTATAAGTGGTGTAACTAACACGACTTTCTTTTATATATATATAGATTGTTTTATTATACAACAAAATAAAAAAATACGTGTCTAATATTTTATCATTACCTAACTTACGGGCTAATTCGATTTTTAATTTTCATACCCTGTCATCATCCCAATTACACCGAAAATTTCACTTTTTTTATTTGTAGCAAACATCAATCGTGTGGATGGGGTATCAGGTGCGACTGCCAGGGGTCTTGGGTTCGATTCCCGGGACGGGCAAAGTATTACTGGGGTTTAAAAAAAAATCTCAGTAGTATCACGGAGTCTGGAATTGCGGCAATGGCAATGAGCTTACCCCCTATTACATGGGACTCAGAACATAAATAGTGAAAAGTGGATGTTACATTGAACAATAGCATTAAGCGCCGTAACGTGCACCTCTGTCTACCTCTTCGGGGATAAAAGGCGTGATGTTATGTTATGTTGAAATAAAATGTATTTTGTTCCAGGATCGGCTACAGTATACCAATGTTCACTGGGTTTATTCTCATGTTCCTGTCCACCCTAAGTACGTATAACTTTCAGAAATCAACTTAATACGCCTGCCAGACTATGTTCCTTACGCTGCTCATCGCTATACTCCTCGCGCTGCCGTGATATATATATATTTTTTATAGCATAAGCCGGTAAACGAGCAGACGGATCACCTGATGGTAAGCAATCGGCGCCGCCCTTGGACACTCGAAACACCAAGGCGTTACAAGTGCGTTACCGGCCTTTTGAGAATAGGAAATTTGAGGATAGGATAGGATTGTGGAGGATTCGGGGATTCCGGAGAGGGGGACTAGGGAGAGGGATAATTGGGCCTCCGGTAACCTCACTCACACGACGAAACACAACGCAAGCATTGTTTCACGTCTGTTTTCTGTGAGGCCGTGGTGTCACTCCGGTCGAGCCGGCCCATTCGTGCCGAAGCATGAAGCATGGCTCTCCCACACTTGATATGCCGCGATGTTGCCGTCTCTGTGGCGAGTCGTAGGCTGCGACGTTGTCACGCAACCTATTGTAGATAACGAATGTAGGTTCGAAACTAGTAGAGCTTTTCTCAATATATTCACGTGAGTAACCCGCGATTTTTAGTTAATTTAGTATGTCTCACGATAGTTATTATAAAAACACAGCTATATTAGCTTAAATACAAAACATAGATAGATATATATATAGAGGTATATACAGGGTGGAATTTTGTAAATCAGGTTTAAATAATTTCAATATTATAAAATAATATCATTTTGTTCCTAGTCTTCGCCTTCGGCCGTTCATATTCAGTGCTCTTCATTGCCCGGGCGCTGCAGGGCATAGGATCATCCTGTTCCTCTGTCTCCGGCATGGGCATGCTAGCTGAAAGATACCCAGATGATAAGGTAAGCATAATATACCCTTTTTCTTATCCTCTAACAATATCTTCTCATTTATTTCTTTGCGAGATCTTAGATCTTGAAAGTTGTTCATGTCCCTGGGACGTTGGACTTCAGGATTCCGGTGTATGCATGGTCGTATCTACAGTAGATCCTGGTACAGAGGAGTTGCAGTTTTCTGAGGTTGTGGCGGGGTTGCCCCATGCCTTATATATTGTATGTCAACATCATTAATGCCTGGTAGACTACGAGGCTCCTCTACATAAGCCAGTCGACCATCAAGATATAAGTACTAACGTACCTACAAGAAGAGACCATAAATTCCTACTTTGTCTCGTTCAACTGCGGCGATCGCGCCGCACCGTCGCCTCACTCACTTTGTTGAAGAAAACGCGTAAGTATCGTGATATCCTGCTAAAGAGTGGAATTCTTTGCCAGAGTCTGTATTTCCTGAAGGGTATGACCTGGGAGTTTTCAAGGCCCGAGTGAATAGGTTGCTTATGGGTCTACGTGCTCCATCATAGACCGCACCATCGCTTACCACCAGGCGAGATAGTGGCCACCGTCGGCCCATCAAATTTAAAAAAAAATATGAATACATGGCGCTTAAGACCTTTTTGCCGAGAATAAATACACTTCCGCAGCAAATCTAGCGCTGTTGTTACGGTTTAGATGAATTAGTATTTTAGCGCTGCAGCGAACTAGAGATTCAAATTACGAAGAATAGGACAGTTCAGTTATTTGACGTAGTGGACTTGGGGTAGTCCCCGTCACCCCGTTTTAAAGGACCCGAGACGGTGGCGCGTGTTATGTCCACGCGCGCCTCCGAGACGGTGCACGGAGAAGACCAACACCTTACTCCTCTGTGCATTTTGAGGTGGGGCCTGGCAAGACAGGCTGCCACGAGTTCTCTGCCATCTCACACATGGGTACGGGCTGCGGAAAAATTGGCCTCCCGCACCCTCGTACCCACGTGTGAGATGGGACACTGGGGTGGGTTTTAGTCAGTAAGAGTCTGACAGTCCCTTTCGTACTCCCTAGGCGAAGGGGTTCCAAGAGGATTTCACACCTTGGGGTTGAAAAAAAAGGAAAGCTTTTCTTATATCTCGATGCAGTCGACATTCAGATGGTTAGTACTGGTTAGCACACGATGACTCTGCGATTTTAGAACCTTCCTGCCTTGTTCAGTAAAACTGTTGAATAATATACAAGGTGTTATTTTAAAGCCGCGTCATTATCTAGGAGGTAACTCGGCTACCGATTCTGAGTCCAAATCATTAAAAAAAATTGTAGGTGAAATATTTTTCATTTTTCTGTAAATTACGGAAATCCGTAAGCGCGAACTACACGCCGCCGTCTTGTAACTAGCTTTATAACGCGGCTTAACACACACGAACTCAAACACGTAATTATTGATATCATTCCCAATTCCATAAAACTCCAATAAGAAACATTGCTGTCGCTTATTCTGAAATACTGTCGAACTTAAACGATTTATTGTAGCCGTATTTTTAACTATTGGCCCGAAACTTTCCCTTACATTGAACCTGTAGGACTTCTGTGACATGCCCCCCCCAATGACCAATGACCATCATATTTATGAACCGAGACGAAGTTCAAACATTCAAGAATAGAGCGTTACTCCTTTTAAAGTTATGGCGAATAGTCTTATGTAGAGGAGGTCCTCAGTCTATCAATGAACTATTGCGAAATGTTGATGAGGTTACCACCATCAGATTGACTGCACGGTTTCCGGGGTAGCTGGCCAACTGGCTGCCGCGCAATGTATCGCAGGTTCGATTCCCACACGGAACAACTCTTTCTGTGAACAGATTCTTGTTCCGAGTCTGGGTGTCAAGTGTATATGAACTTGTATGTTTGTAAACGCACCCACGACACAGGAGAAAACTTGATTTTTATTTTTTGGAAGGGGGAAAATCATCCAATTAGTTCTCCCTTGGGTTGCGAGAGGGAGTGCCAGACTCTTACTGACTAAAAACCACCCCGTTCCTACTCCTGGAGGCTCACTCTGGAATCCAATTCCGATCGATCGACATTAGTATTGCCAACTTTCGTACTCTTGAGTTGCAACACTAGCGCCCATTGCATCCGTATTGCGTGGATATTGAATGAACTAAATTGTATTGACTTTGGCTTTATATTCCGTACTCTGAATGCTATTGTAACAGCCACTATTGTGGTTGTATAGTTTTGACATTGAATAATTATTGAGATTTGATTGGATTGAAATAGCATTGACAATGAGATTGGTTTGGCAGCCCGGTAGGCCTTCCAAAAAGATTTCTTAAACGTAATTTTGTTCCCAGGAACGTGGCAACGCGATGGGTATCGCTCTAGGTGGACTTGCGCTGGGAGTGCTCATAGGTCCACCGTTTGGAGGTCTCATGTACGAGTTTGTTGGGAAGACCGCACCGTTCTTGATGCTCTCCGCTTTGGCATTGGGTGACGGATGTACGTATTATTTACTGTTTACCTCATACTTTCTAAAATGCCTGCTGATGATGCTGCCTAGTTGGCGGACTGGTCGCAAGTGCGACAAGGGGTCTCGGGATCGGGCAAAGTATTACTGGGTTTTAAAAAAAACTCAGTGGTAGCACGGAGTCTGCAATTGTCTGAATTGAAATCTTAGTGTGGGAGAACCATGCTTTGGCATGAATGCGCTGGCTCGATTGGAGTGATACCTCTACCTCTTCGGGGATAAAAGGTGTGATGTTATATAGTTTCTAAAATTTGAATACGGTGAATTCATCTGAGTGATACTCGCAAGGTAAAATTATTCCGGAAAAATAGTCACAATGTTTCCTTTTTTGGAATTCTTTGCCAGAGTCTGTATCTCCTTAAGGGTGTCTTCAAGGCCAGAGTGAATAGGTTGCTTATAGGATGGCGTGCTCCGTTGTAGACCGCATCATCGTTTACCAGTCGATCTATGAAATATAAAAAAGAACCTTGATAGGTAAAAAAAGTGGAATACCATGTTTAAATCGACATTTTTATCGAAAAAAAAAAACTCAACGGGCTGTAGGTAATTCTAGAATACCTATACCACATAACATAACATCACGCCTTTTTATCCCCGAAGGGGTAGGCAGAGGTTCACATTACGACACTTATTGCCACTGCTGTATAATGTAACACCCACTTTTCACTATTTATGTTATGAGTCCCATGTAATAGGTGGTGAGCCTATTGCCATATACCGGGCACATTTCCACACTCGGTGCTACTACTGAGAATTCCTATACCTAGTTATGAATTACTCGTATTTCATTCTAGCAATGTCTATAATTTTACACTTCCGTGCTTCAATCGAGTGTAGGCGGTAACTGTGTGTTGTCGAGTTACTTGATACAAAGTAACGAGATAATATCTCTAGTCGAACACGTGTAACGCAATAGGGTAGATGCCTAATTTTTGTTTTAATGTTCGTCTGGTAGATTATTTTAAATCATTAGACACGTATTTTTTATTTTCTTACAGAAACGAATACTTTCGACGATATTTTGATTTGAAATGTCGCGTGACGTCACTTCTAGCCCCCACTTTTTAGCCCCCACTCCTAAACTTTGATTCGTTTTATCTAAGTATTATTTAATTATATAACAAAATAAAAAATATATGTCTAATATTTTTTCATTACCTAACTGACGGATTAGATTTTTAATTTTCATACCCCGTCATCATCCCAATTATAGTTACAGTTCGTCTATTTAATCGTGAAAATCGATGAGGGCGCCACATGTCGTTAGCACCAACCAAATAAAATTGACCACTAATCTATAAATAAATATGCAATGTAAACAATCCTTATTTTAAACATAAATCCGTTTATTTTGTAGGTATTTCACTTCTAGCAGATAGAATGCATTCGGCCTATACTATTATTCGTTTTTGTTGTTTTGGTCCCAAATTTATGTATTTTTTGCGCTCGACCCACCTCTGGTCTGCACCCCTTCTTTTAGAAAAAATTGACCGAAGCATTAGACAAACTTTATCCTTAATTTTGAATGTGGCTCTCGACGACCGAGCCTGGACACAAGCTACTCTGCCTGTCCGCATGGGTGGGCTTGGCGTCCGTAAAATTTCCAGTGTAAGCCTACCAGCTTTCATATCTTCCGCCCATGGTACTGAAGAATTAACCAGGAAAATTCTTTCTCAATCACTGGTTAATTTTGATGTACCATTTTTAGTGGAAGCTGTGAAAGCTTGGAAAATCGCTTGCCCAAATATTGACCCCCCCCCCGTCAAATCACTCTGCCAGAGACAATGGGACGAGCCGCTCTGCAGGAAAGTGAGCGAAAATCTATTGAACTCCGCTTGTTCAACTGCAGAGCGAGGTCGCCTTTTGGCTGTGGGTGAGTGGGTGTCAGGGTTATGGCTTCTTGTTTTGCCTTCGTCCAACTTAGGTACTTTGTTGGACGACACCACATTCCGCGCTGCAATTTGTTTAAGGCTTGGGGCTTCATTTTGTTCACCTCATCTTTGTCGTTGTGGTGAAGATGTCAACAGCCTTGGACACCACGGCTTGTCGTGTAGCCGTAGTGCGGGTCGTTTTGCTCAACACGCGAGTATTAATGACATAATTCGTCGAGCTCTTGTCTCCGTTGGCGTGCCAGCTACTTTAGAACCTAATGGCTTTGTACGCAACGATGGCAAGAGACCCGACGGTATGTCATTATTCCCTTGGAAGATGGGTAGGCCTTTAGTATGGGACGCCACTTGCGTTGATACTCTGGCGCCATCCCATCTTCCAAACTCAGCGTGTCGAGCCGGTGCTGCCTCTGCTGCTGCCGAGAACCTCAAACGGCGAAAGTATGATAGCCTGATTGGCAATTATGCTTTCGAACCGTTTGGGGTTGAAACTTTAGGGCCGTGGGGCCCAAGTGCACATCTTCTTTACAAAGATATTGTAAAGAGGATAGTTGACACTTCAGGTGATCGAAGGGCTGGCTTCTACCTTGGACAAAGGTTAAGCATTGCCATTCAACGTGGTAATGCTGCCAGTCTTTTGGGCACCCTACCTCACGATAATGATGAGGAAAATTTTTTTTTGATGCCTTATTATAGCTTATTTATTTATTATTACCTTTTTTTAAGGTGTAAATATTTTAGTTCATAGTTATTTATATTTTAAAATATACATATACAGTAATATAATTCCTACTTGTCATATAGGCACTGTTCGAGCGAAAACATAATTTTACTTTGATAAAACTTTTTTGAACAATTTAAGTAAAGTAATTTAAGTAATTTCATTTGTTTAATATTTATATGTCAACTCATGATATTGTAAGGAGGATGGTTGACACTTCAGGTGATCGAAGGGCTGTCTTCTACCTTGGACAAAGGTTAAGCATTGCCATTCAACGTAGCAATACTGCCAGTCTTTTGGGCACCCTACCTCACGATAACGATGAGGAAATTTTTTTTTGATGCCTTATTATATTTTATTTCATAGTTATTTATATTTTAAGTTGTATATATTTTCATTTAGTAATAGTTAATATTAATTGTATATATTACTTTGATAACACTGATAAATAAGACTACCTTGTTGGCCAAGTAGTCGCAAGTGCGACTACCGGGCAAGGGGTCTCGAGTTCGATTCCCAGGCAAAGTACAACTAGGTTTTAAAAAAATCTGGTTTTAAAAAAAAAGTGGTAGCACGGAGTCTGGAAATGTGCCCGATATATGGCAATAGGCTCACCACCTATTGGGACCTATTGGTACCTTATTACATGGGACTCATAACATAAATAGTGAAAAGTTGGTGTTACTTCTGTGTGCACCTCTGCCAACCCCTTCGAGGATAAAAGGCGTGATGTTATGTTATGTTATGTGTTATGTCAGAACACTTACTATAATGACCTATTTCCTCTCACAGTGCTTCAGCTGATGATACTGCAACCAGGAGTGGTTCGCCAGGAGTCGGAGCCACCGTCTCTCAAGGCCCTAGTCTCTGATCCTTACATTCTCATTGCGGCAGGTCTGTATGCTATATTTTCACATCACTGAGTTGTCAAACAAGTCTATCTGATAGTCATATGCCCGAATACTGAAAAGCTAGTCAATTTTAAGTTGTGCATGAATATATATCCCCACCATATAGATCGTTGGCAGGCCACAACTGTGCGCTTCTCACGTAGCTTTCTACATCGTACAGCAAAACTGTGGAATGATCTGTCGTCGGCGGTATTTCCGAACCGATACGAACTTCAAACCTTCAAGAAAAGAGCGTATTCCTTTTTAAAAGGCCGGCAACGCACCTGTGACTCCTCTGGTGTTGCGGTTGTCCATGGGCGGCGCTGATCTCTTACCATCAGGGGAACCTGTTCTGGTTTTCCCGTTCCCGTGAAAATGCAGGGAAATCTTCTCTTAGTGCTCTCCTACACTCCCTGAGGAATATACATGCTAAGTTTTAGCTTCCAAGGTCGAGTAGTTTCGGCTGTGCATTGTCTGCCAGTCAGTCACTTTTATATATATTTCATTTTCCAGGAGCCATCACCTTTGCGAACGTGGGCATTGCGATGCTGGAGCCAAGTCTTCCAATCTGGATGGCTGACACTATGGAAGCTCGACGCTGGCAGCAAGGAGTCGCCTTCTTACCGGCCAGCATCTGCTATTTGATCGGTAAGTCAACAGGGCGGTAAACAAGCAGACGGATCACCTGATGGTAAGCAATCGGCGTCACCCATGGACACCCACAACGCTGGAGGAGTGACAAGTGCGTTACCAGCCTTATATGGAATTGAAGTTTTTGGGACTGCCTCGTTGACCGAGTGGTCGCAAGTGCGACTGCCGGGCAAGAGGTCTCGGGTTCGATTCCCGGGTCGGGCAAAGTATTACTGGGTTTTTAAAAATCTCAGCACGGAGTCTGGAAATGTGCCCGGTATATGGCAATAGGCTCACCCCCTATTACATGGGACCCATAACATAAATAGTGAAAAGTGGGTCTTATTTCTGTGTGCACCTCTGCCTACCCCTTCGGGGATAAAAGGCGTGATGTTATGTTATGTTATGTTAAGTTTTTGGGATTTGGGGATTAGAGATTGCGGTTAAAGGATGGAGGGGATGGAGAGGCTTCCAGGAACATGATTCACATGATGAAACAATGCAACTGATTTGTCACGCAAGTTTTCTGTGAGGCCGTGGTTCACTCCGGTCGAGCCGGTCCATTTCTACCAAAGCATGACCCTCCGCGCAAAACATAAGAAAATACGGTACAATTGCGACCCTCTTCCTTTCATTGGAGTCGAATAAATGAGTATACCAATGCAAGAGTGATATTATACGTAATTTTTTTTACGGAAGGAAATCATCAAGGTCCTTAGCTCCCGCTTTGTGTTAGGCGACAGGGAGTGTCATACTCTTACTGACTAAACACTACCTCGTTCCTACTCCGTCGAACCAGAGCCAAGGTAACCCATTAAGTTGTCAGCAGACCCGGGTGGTTGACCAAGACAGATATTAATGTCCCTGAGACGCGCCGGACTTCAGTGTTCCGGTGTTTTCATGGTTGTATCTACTGGAGTTGCAGTGGTTTTCGGAGGTTGTAACTTTTAACGGGTATTGTCCCATAAAAAAGGTCTGGTTGGTATTATACCTAATTTCCAATGTGACATGAATGTTTTGTTTCTAGGTACGAATCTGTTTGGGCCTCTTGGACACAAGATGGGGCGATGGCTGGCTGCTTGCTCTGGCCTTATCATTATTGGATTGTGTCTTATCCTGGTAAGAAAATCACAAGAAAAAACCATGCGGGCTTTTTTTAACTGCACGTCGAGCCGGAGCCCCGGTTACCCGTTAGGTTCTCCGCTACTAAAAGTAAGACGAGTAAAATAAGTATAGGGTTGGTGCGGTAGACTGCACGGTTAGTGCAGTGGCTGGGCAACCGGCTGCCGTGCAACGTGTCGCGGGTTCGATTTCCGCACGGAACAACACTTTGTGTGATCCACAAATTGTTGTTTCTGGTCTGGGTGTCATTGTGTATGTAAACTTGTATGTTTGTAAACGCACCCACGACACAGGAGAAAATACTAGTGTGGGGCAAAGTTTTCTAAAAAATAAAATTGTCATTTTTCAGTATTGAACAATTATCAAATATTCAAAGTTATTCGTCAGTTAAAATTTATCTGGCGTCGGATTAATCGGCCCTTGATGGTACTTCTGAGACGTCAAAAATAGTGTATGTCCGTCAGTGAAGTTAGGTTAAGAGCAAAGAGCATAATACGTATAAGAATACCTAAAGTAGAATCCAGTTTTTGTCACCACCCTTACTCTTTCCGTGGGTGTCGCATAACCGATTAAGACCCGCGTGCCAAGCAGAAGACTATGGCAAATCCCTCTTATGTAGAGGAGGCTCATAGTCCAGAAGTGGTGAGAAAACCTGGACTTACAACTTCTAACCATAAGTTTGAAATCGCAAACCCGCATTGAGCAAACGTGGTGATTAATGCTCAAACCTTCACCGTGTGAGAAGAGGCCTTTGGTCTGCAGTAGCCAGTTAGTCACTTATGGGCTGATGACGTTGAGGATTTTATGACCCGATTTTTTTGCTACAGATTCCCATGGCTCGCAAACTGGAACACCTGATTATCCCCAACGCTGGTCTGGGCTTCGCTATTGGAATGGTCGACTCCTCAATGATGCCAGAACTTGGATTCCTTGTGGACATCCGTCACGCTGCTGTCTACGGATCTGTGTACGCTATAGGAGACACCGCTTTCTGTCTAGGATACGCTGTTGGTAAGTTTAGATAATACCACCGCTACTCTTCACGTGGGTGTGGTAGACCAGACTATGACGTTACATTTTTTTATTGGGACAAGCCAGGCAGAACCTTCCAAATCCGCTGCCACCCCTGTGCCTCAGGATCAACAGTAGGTACAACCATGCAAACACCGAAACACTGAAGTCCAACGTGTCAGGGACATGAACAATTATTGTCTTAATCTTGTCTTACAAAATAAATCAAAAGATAAGGGATTATATATTTGGCAGAAACCGGACTGCTGCGGTCTATCTTTATGGAAAAGGCTGGTAAACGAGCAGACAGATCACCTGATGGTAATCAATCGGCGTCGCCCATTGACACCTGGAACATCAGAGGCGTTACTAGTGCGTTACCGGCCTTTTGGTGATTAGAAATTCGAGGATTTAGGGATTGAGGAGATTGGGGAGGGGAGAAGGGTAATTGGACCCCCGGTAACCTCACTCCCACGAAGCACAACGCAAGCTTTGTTTCACTATAGTTTTCTGCTCGGCCGTGGTATCACTCCGGTCGAGTCGGCCCATTCGTGCCGAAGCATGGCTCTCCCACACCTAATACGTCGTTGATAAACTTGACACCTGTAAATTGTGATCCCAACCTGCTTGTTAGACATGTAAATAATTACAAACTTAATATTAACTAGTTAGATTTTTTATGAAATACATGCAGTACACCGACAAACGAGCAGACGGATCACCTGATGGTAAGCAATCGGCGCCGCCTGGAATACCAATAACACTAGAGGAGTCACACTCACAAGTGCGTTGCCAGCCTTTTGGGGGTTAAGCATTTCAGGATTGGGGAGAAGAGGAATTGCATTCTTAATCATTGCATCTGCTCCTCCAGGACCGGCACTCTCAGGAGCCTTGATGAACAGCATCGGCTTCGAATGGATGCTGGTCATAATAGCAGTGCTCAACTTCGGCTACGCTCCCTGTCTTCTGTTCCTGAGGTCACCACCGGCCAGGGATGAAAAACAGGTATAATATTTTTTTGGCGGACTGGCTAAGGTCGCAGGCAGACGTTGTATGCAGTTCACTTCTAACCTGGGATGTGTAGTCATTGGGAGAGGACTGTGGAAGGCTATACACAGAATGTGGCTGTACGCATGATGATGATTCTTTGAGAAGCAGACGGATCACCTGATGGTAAGCAATCAGCGCCGCCCATGGACACCAGAGGAATTACAGACCTATTGTTTAATCAATGATAGTGTTTATCAATATCCGATAGCGACGATGTTTTGGTATGTCACTTTCTACAGCACCTCTAGTTACTTACCGAACAAAAATTTAACCACACATAATAATTGTTTACTTTCCTTAATCAAAATACATTATTTCGACTATTCAATACAATACAATATTAAAAAATAAACACACTTAAGTTAATTGGCTTTTGACGAACTAAATTTTAATATTTTTTCAGCAATTTTTTAAGAAATAGTTATGCTGTTTGACGCCAAAAAACGTGACGTCAATAGTAGATACACAATCTCGTACAAAATTCATAGAAAACTGTCGTTTTTGACAAGTTCGAAAAAATGATTGAATTTGACTAGTTGGCAAGTACCCATTAGTAGTAGTATTGTTACCATTTTGGGTTGAGTATAATTTTTGACTCGAGGATAATTAATTAAAATAAATCATTTATTTTCAGAGCCTAATAATAAGCGACAAATCATCAGTCCGTTACGTGAGCTACCAGAACGAAGAAGAAGAATAAAGCCGCCATCTTGTCCCGCCAATATATTCCCGCCATTTTTTGACGTTTACCAAAGACTCGGGAGTTTTTTTAATGGGGTTTGCTTAGACGTCAAAGGAGTTGTTATAGAGGTAGACAAAATTAAAGTTAAAACTTTTTAATATATTTCTTCTTATACTGTAGTCTATTGCCCAAAAATGTATATTTTGAAATCATATCTCATATACCTCTAATATATTATATTTTGTGTCTGTCTATGACCTATATATATACAACTATTTCTAGACATCTTCTCTGTAGATAAGTCTTCTGACCAATTTTGCTCTCTGACCTAAAACTGTATACTATTTATGGCTTTTAATATTATCTGTATATGATTATGTATACTTCTGCGAGTTATAAAAATACTTATATACCTAATATTGTAATTATAGGAAATATAGCAATATTGTCATGTTACTAAAAAATAGAAAAATAAAGAAATGACCATAAACATACAAAACATATTAAAATGCATTCTTCATTACTTTTATACTTGTTTGTGAATATCTAAAAATAAGTATTTTTCATAGCAACAAAGGTAATTTACAATTTTCTTAAAAATATATACATATTATAGCAAAACAAGAATGAACAAGAATCTATTTCAAAATTTTACATCCTCGCAAATAATTCTTCTAAAACGAAAATATATATTTAAATAGAAAGTCCTATATATGAAATTTAGACCAAGGCGTGTATTTTATAGATAAACAAACAACATATTTTATATCCCATAATCAAATAAATGTATAAGAATGTATACAATAAAATACGTAGTGATATTTAATGTCGGCTTACACAATGATAATACATAAATTATACAATTTTAATATATTATATTATTATGCAATATATATATACCTGATATATAATTTTGCAAAGGTGACTTTGACAATATTTCTTTCATATATAAAAAATGTATTCAAGACAATATTACTTAATTAATGTTATAGAAAAATAATCGTTTTGACAATTTTATAGCAGAAAAGTGGAATTATTATAATCAATCTGCCATATTTCTTAGATTATTGACTGTCTAGATGGATTGTCTGAGTTGTTAACATATATTGTGTCAAATATGTACTGTGTATAGATATATTAGACAACATTTGTTACGCCACATTTTGCTTTAAATGTTAATAAACATTTTAAAAGTCATTAAACAACAACGTTGTTTCATCTACACAAGATGTCGCTCGCATCAGTCGTCAATAACATGTGTTGATGAGTGGGGTACTTATTCATTGAACGACATTTGGAAAATGTTATATATCATACTGCTAGATAACAACGTCACATGCGAAGCTGTACAACGCTGTCGATCAATCGACCGATGGTTTTACACCATGACATTCCTTCTAGACATCAAAATTAATCTATATTTTGTCTAAATATACACCTAAAAAGGTTAAATATTTTAATTTGACAATAATATATAAAAAATAAAAGTAATAACACATTTTATTGGATGTCGGACCAAAGAGACGTAGAAATTCATTTTATTATCATATAAATTATGAGCTTAATAATAATTCTTGTAAATACCTAATGCAATAATAATGATTTTAATGACAATATATATCACAATAATATTGCTTATTTTAGAAGTTAAATAAATATAAATATAAATTGTATTTACTGTTAAGAATTACCGGTACGGAAATAATAATAATAATACCTTTTTCCATTACTCACAATAGTTCTACACTAACCGGGGACTGTCCTTGGGTGCATATCCATAGTGCATACATGGATAGTCGCCGGTTTGTGTGTCCATTACATTTATATTAATGTTGTCTAAAGGGCCTCTGCGCAGTTGGCTTCGGCCCCTCGTACGCCTCCCAAATGACCGGGACCCTGTGGTCCCGTGAATGGTAAAGACATACATAATAACAATAATATCAAGAATATTTCCTAAATAAAATACTCCCAAAAACATGGGACTCATAAAGTCATAAGTCATAACTGGTGATAAGAAAGTATCACATTACCACGCCTCTGCCTAACCTGTTGGGGATTAAAAGGCGTGATGTTAAGTATAATTTAAGACCAATAAATACATTTCCATAATACATAACATTTATTAATGTGTCATTATCGGTAAATCTTACAGTATCTATAGTAGATTAAAAATAGTAAAATTAATTGTACATTACATAAACAAATGTTCGGCTTCAATTTAGCATAAATTATATTACAGTAAAAATTAGCATAATTTAAGATATTTTGTGTATCGATAATCATTTAATTTATTTACATATTTATTGTTATAATTGCGAATATGAATGGTTGTAAATGTTAATCGTTGCATATAAAATGTTGAAATTACATTCCATGAACTAAATTTATTTTATTTTCATCGCATCGCATTAATAAATAAATTATAACTCATAAAAATATATAAACTGTTAACATTCCCTCAAATAATGGATGTAAACATATCCAAAAAATATTATCTACGTTTTAAATTGTTCGTGTTAAATTGCGTATCTATATATATATATATATATTACTTAATTATACATAACAGTAGTCATGTTTAATCATATTAGAATGTCACTAGAAATTCGTATTATATATAAATTATAACCATGTTTGAAAGTAGAAATTTCTTAAATTATTGAATGCGATGGACACGTTTCTTCATTTGTGTCTTTAAAAATATTAAAGCCTTCAATCTACTAGACAACGTTTGGCACGAGACACGCTCTATAACATGTTGCTCTATATTCGCTACTCGCAACATTCGACAACATGGAAATAGTATTGATTTGAGCGACATTAATTTGTTGCGCGTCACGTCTCTACTTAAAAACTATTTGATGCTAAACAGTATGTTGCATTGAAGCGTTGCGGAACATGTTGAGCATCACGTGTTGCGTATCAATTGTTATCTAGCGGATATGAGGCTTAATATTGACTTAAACAGAGTTGACCCCCATCTAATTTGATAAAAATCCTTTCAGTACCTTTTTTATATCCGAACAGTCTTTTGTGTTCAGGTACGGAATGGTTAAATTAGTTTTCCAGGCTAAATTCTTAAAAACATCCAGGCTTATTAAAAAGCATAACTGCCCAATTTTGGCAAATGTGGTGTCCCTTTCTCGGATCTTAGGACAACTGTAGCAAGTGTTAGGATTGGTAAAAAATCCTACCGTCATCACAGTGTTAAACAATTTTTCTTAAGGAGGCCATACACGCTCGGTTTTGCATGGTGATTTTAGCCGTGCATGCATAACTGACAGGCAAGCCCTAGCATGTATGTGATTAAACTGTACAATTATCGGTGCATCAGTGCTCTGTTATGCTTGTCGGTTTTGCAGGCAAAGTTATAACCATCATGCATAACCTAGCGTGTATGGCTTCCTTAAGCATCATAGAAGTCAGCTCAATCAACATCAGAAACAAGCTAAGCTCAACAATACCTCATATAAATCTACGACACACTCAAAGAATATTGTGTATGGCTGCACAATTAATTTGTAAAAAATGTTGAAATACGTCCATTTCATTCGTTTCGAATAATAATAATAAATTTATATATTAAATAAAAAAAATATCGTAAAGTAAATTCATTGTAGCTGTTGAATTAATAAATGAAAATATCTCAATTATATCATTTCAATTTATTGCTTAAATAATCGCATTTATAATACTAATAAATTAAATATACATTCATATAATCACAATTTCTTCCAATATTAGACATTTAAAAGTAGTTCTCAAATACTTATTCGAATTCAATAATAATATCAAATACATTATAATCTATTTAAAAATTTAATCATCCTTCATCGTCAGTATATTTATTATGATATATATCGATATAATAATATTATTTATACATATAATACTACATTCAACGAATATTATACATTATTAATAATACATTTAATCATTAGTAGTGATTTATGAAATTCTAAGGTATTAATAGTAAAATAATAAATAATTGTAGCTGTATTTAATCGTTTGTAGTAAAATTATTGTAGAGTAGAATTACAATCATTCATATTTGATTAATTTTCTTTATATCTACGGCAATAGCTGGCTTTGGGTCCCTATCACAAAAGTGTGTTTTAAATAATTTGTCATATAATCAGATTGACAAATGATTTATATTATTTTTAATGTAGTGTATATGTTTTTATTGTAATTAGACAAGTAGTGTTTTAGATGTATTGTAATTTTTAAAGTTGTATTGATAAAACATGTTTAACTGTCTTGTTCATTTCATATTTATGTTATTTTACTCATAGATAACGCTATAGTTTAAAATACTATATTAGGCGCATCGCTTCTTACATCACATAGGTACCTACATCACACTCTTTCAAAGTTACTCAAGACTTACCTACGGTTTATTTCCACAAATCGATTAAAATATATCTACTCAAGTATCTTCCATGCTTACGGCCAATGAAATATACAACTCATCATAATCAACAGCCTATAAGTGCCCACTGCTGAGCAAAGCCTCTTCTCACACGGAGAAGGTTTAAGCATTAATCACCACGCTTGCTCAATGCGAGTTGGCGATTTCAAACTTATAATTAGAAATTATAAGCCCAGGTTTCCTCACGATGTTTTCCTTCACCGTTTGTCAGTGGTGTCTAAATAATCTTAGAAAGTACATCAATTCGGAAAAAGTCACATTGGTACTTGCCGTTGATAGGTTTCGAACCCGCACCCTCAGGCATGAGAAGCGGGCGTCTTAAACCTCCGGGCCACCACGACGACGAAATAAACAATTATACAACTTTAAAAATTACACTTTAAAAATAATATTTAACTAAATCAATAAAAATAATTGTTAGTACAAGAGCCTCGAGCTGAAAGTGTATCGTAGTAATAATTTGGGAAACTTTGTAATATACATATATATATATAATAATAATAATAAAATATATTTATTAAAACATATACAACATATTATAATAATATAATTGTAATACTAAAACCCGGTTAATAAGCGACAAATACGAATTAGTCAGCCAAAATAATTATTTAGAAATAAGCTAAGAAATGTATTTAGAAAATAGATATTTTAGCGAATTTAAACAACGCCAAGCTACGCCATTTATTAATTATATACAATGAAAATCAGCATTAATGTATTTTTATAGCTCGTCCAATTCCATGAAATTGTATTTTATTGTGAATCTTTACTGCAACTCATGTAGAGATTGTCCAGCCAACTGATGGTAGCGACGTTCACTGTCCAGGGACACGCGTACGCTGGTATCGTCATGAGCTAATTTTGACATGTAAACAGCGACTCGTGTAGTGTAGATGTCCAGTCAACTGATGGTAGCGAGGTTCAGTGTCCAGAGACACACGTACGCTGGTATCGTCATGAGCTAATGTTGACATGTAAACAGTGACTCGTGTAGTGTAGATGTCCAGTCAGTCAACTGATGGTAGCAAGGTTCACTGTCCAGTTTTGAATGATTTTATATATTATAGAATCGCGTCCGTTTTGTTGATGATTCGCATATTGACCGGGTACATTTAAAAAGCGAAATCATGTTGCTATTTCGCTGTTTAAAATAATAATAATATTGAATGTGATAGTTTAGTGATATTTTCTGCTTTTTAGATATTTTAATACCACTAATAATGATATATATACGATAATAATAACAAATATTATATTGTTAGATGAGTGTTAATATTAAGTAGTAATTTAATATTGTGTTGTTTTTAAATTATTGTTATATTTTAAGTATCTTACTGTGATTTATATCAAGCTTCTTGGTGGCACAATATCTTATCCATTCTCCTTTAGCAGATGTCATCACAAACTCCTGTCTCTTTTCATACCTTTCAAAATCTATCTATATATACTTTGGTCGTGGCCTACGTTTCTATATTCATCATCAGTAGCCTATAAGTGGCCACTACTGAGCAAAAGCATCTGCTCCCATGGATAAGGTTTGAGCATTAACCACCACGCTTGCTTAATGCAGGTTGGCGATTTCAAACTTATAATTAGAAATTATAAGCCAAGGTTTCCTCAGTTTTCCTTCACTATTTGTCAGTTGTGTCTAAATCATCTTAGACAGTACATATAACTCTGAAGAAGTTTCATTGATACTTGCCAGGTTTCGAACCATAACTCGGGAAGCGGGTGCTTAAATCTCCGGGCTACCAAAATATTCCCATACATTCAGATTTAATTTCAACACTACCTTTGTCAGATGACTTTCATCCCTTCTCATTACGTGCCAATATTAAAAGATATTACTTTATAATATATAAAAAGTTTGTTATAATTATTATTAAGTTATAATTTGTTACGATATTAAAGATAAAACAACAATATATCTAGTCCTGCCCTAAATGTCCAAATCTATATATTAGATATAAGTTTATATAATTTGTATTATAATATAATAATTATATATTAACTTAAAAACGTACTGCGCTTGATTCGATAAGAACTTGTCTTGTATATTTTCGAAAAAATATCAAAATAATAATTGGAAATTGGGCCACAATTATCATGGTGTTAAAATATCAAATGTTTGGCGACATATCAATAAGACGTGGCCATAATTTGCCATTGGTATTCAATGTTATTTTATGACATCTCTTACCGTCGTACTCAGTCATTCAATAATTACTTAACAAAGCCCTTCAATTCCGAACTAGTCAAATTCAATACTTTTTTCGAACTGTCAAAAACGACAGATTCCTATGAATTTTGTACGAGATTGTGTATTGTGACGTCACGTTTTTAGCGTCAAACAGCATAGTTATTTCTTACAAATTAGCTGGAAAAATACTAAAATTAAGTTAACATCGTTAGATCGGTTTAGTAATGTATTCATTCTACTCTGGTATCATTCTCATGTTCAGACGAAAAATGTTGAATGAATGACAAATATGAACCGTTTGATGGTGATATCAAACGGTTCATATTCGTCTTTATGTCTTTATTTTTTTGTATATCTTTGAGTTAAGGAATAGTTTAAATAATGAATTAAACGACTCTGAGTGCGGCTGTTGGTACTAATCACATTTTTTTAAACATCACAAAAAATCGGCGTTACTGTGTATGCAATGCAATATAGTCTTAAACGCTCAAAGATTAGCGTTGAAAATGCAACGCTCTTTAAAATTGATTATATTTAATGGTGAAAGTAATGAGTGCAGTATAAAACCGTCGTTTGTTATTTATTATTTATTAAAAATGTGGGTATATGAACGAAACTATGCTTTTTATTTGTTGTTCTCCTACTATATATGACGTATATCATTAAAACCTGCAGCTGTAGCCAAATGCCACTTAGCGCTTGTCTACATGTAGAATAGAAAACAAAATTTTAAGGAATTGACGTAAATTTTGACACTTGTCACACAGCGCTAAAGTGGCGTTTGGTTATAGGCTCTGTACGTTTAGCCAAACGCCACTTTAGCGCTTGTCTACAGAGAGAGTAGAAATCAAAATGTATGGGGATGACACTGACAAGTGTCAAAATTTACGTCCATTCCATATAATTTGGTTTTCTGTTCTACATGTAGACAAGCGCTAAATGGCATTTGGCTACAGCTGAACAATACACTAGGGGACAAAATGTCCTGCGACAGGTGTCGCCAACGACGTTGGGTGTAGTAGCGCGACTGTGCCACTTCGGTCGACATGTCTGGCACAATCACTCCACAGTTGGCGCGGTGGTTGGGCAACTGGCTGCCGTGCAACGTGTCGCGGGTTCGATTCCCGCACGGAACAACTCTTTGTGTGATCCATAGATTGTTGTTCCGGGTTTGGGTGTCGTATATTTGTGAACTTGTATGTTTGTAAACGCACCTACGACACAGGAGAAAATCCTAGTGTGGGGCAACGTCGCGGAGAACCTAACGGGTAACCGGGGCTCCGGCTCGACGTGCAGGAGAAGGAACGGGGTGGTTTTTAGTCAGTAAGAGTCTGAAACTCTCTTCCGCCTCACCCAGGCGGGAGAAGTCATTCGATGATATTCCCCCCTTAAAAAAAATATGTGGGGAGCGCATAACAATAGGAGAAATAAAGCACATATTTTTCTGTACACACTTTTATTTTATTATATATTAATTTAAAACATAAATACATATAACGATTGCATATAACACTAAGTAAATAAGAATTATAGTTTAGACACATATGACGTCTTAAACCCAAGAAGGGGTAGGCAGATAGGTTTTATTTTCCACTAAGTTAATCGGAAACGGACTTGTATCTTCTCTAGTGTTCCAGGTGTCCATGGGCGGCAGATTGCTTACCATCAAGTGATCCGTCTGCTCGTTTACCGACTATACGATACGAAATAAGTTACTCAGTAGGTTGGCTAGGCGCAGCAGCTCTCAATGACTTCTCCAAATTCTTAAGCGACGGTGTTATAGTACTCCCTAAGTCTTCCACCACGCTTGATAGGTATACTGAAATGAAAAAAATGGAGAGTCAAAGGTCGACATCGAAGGTCAACATGAAAGTCAAAATTGAAGGTCAAATTGATAGTTAGAGTCAAGATCCGTCTGCACGTTTACCAGTTTATGCTATAAAGTGGGTTACTCAAGTGAATATACTGAGAAAAGCTCTACTACCTCTAGTTTCGCACCACAGAGGGGCTCTTCCTCATGAGCAGCGTGGGCGGTCGGAATATATTAACGAGACTAACCCACGATTTTTAGTTACTTTCAATATAAAAATTCTCAAGACTGATATATATCAGATCGGTCCAAATATTTTCTTTTACTATTATATAAAGCGGAAGAGTTAGTTATGTTTCTGCCACCGACGGAGGGTGCAAATGGAAACTATGATCATTTTACTATATTTATTAAAATTAAAATTACATGATAACTCTTATAATCTAACTAACTTAAGTGCGAATGCGTTCGATGTTAGAACAACACTGCTTTCTTATCTTAAAATTCTTTATTATAAAATTGGTATGAAGGTTTTATTGAGGTAAACAAAAGACATTCATACCAAGTTCGTATTTAGCGATTGGGCAACTGTCGGTATTCGTAAGAGTAGGGACAAACTTTTTGAGCTTTATGGAATGAAACCATACAACACCAACCTCCAATTTCATCAGTATGTAACATCATGTTCAAAAACCTTTAGAATAGTATGCAGAACCGCGAAACGTCTTTATATTAGTAATAAAATAAAAGCAGCTGATGATAAGATAAAAGCTACTTGGAAAGTTTTACACAACGAGACTGGTAGGAAACGATTAAGAAATTCAGAATTAAGTTTAAATACTGAAAGGGGACAGATTTCATCCAACCTAGATGTAGCCCAGGAGTTTGAACATTTTTTTGCCAACATTCCTATCAAAACAACTAAAGATTTAGAGTCATCAGCAACACTCTCTGTAACTTTGCTTAAGAATCATATACAATCGTGTCAGCACGACTTTAGTTTTCGATATACGAATCCTCTTGAAATAATAAAAGTTTTTAAAGAGATCAAGATCAAATCAACTGAAGATCTATGGGGACTATCGGTAAAAGTTTGCAAATCACTTATTCAAACTATAGCGCCATACTTGGCTGTGATTTTCAATAAAAGTATAGATGACGGTGTTTTCCCTGACCTAATGAAATATAGTAAAGTTGTCCCACTATTTAAAAGTGGTGACACTAAAGAACCAAACAATTATAGGCCAGTATCTGTTTTGCCGGTTCTCAGCAAAGTATTTGAAAAGTTAATGCTGTCTCGGATGCTTCATCATTTTAATAAACATTCTATCTTTCACCAACAACAATACGGTTTTACTAAAGGTCGTTGTACAACTGACGCCGGTGTCACTTTAATGAAAGAAATATTTGGTGCTTGGGAGGAAGCACAAGATGCTATTGGTGTCTTTTGTGACCTCTCAAAAGCGTTCGATTGCGTTGACCACGAGACACTTTTGCTGAAATTAGATCACTACGGGATCAGAAACACCGCACTCTGTCTAATAAAGTCTTATTTAGAAGATAGGCAATTAAAGGTTCATGTTAATGGTATTAACTCGCAGGGCTCTACGATGAATATGGGCGTTCCACAGGGTTCAATATTGGGGATCCCTTTCTCTTTTTAGTCTATATAAATGATTTGCCATTTATATTCTAGAATGAACCAAGAATGGTGCTTTTTGCAGATGATACCTCATTAATTTTTAAAATAGATCGACGTGCTAATAATCTTGACGACGTAAACAGCTCCATTCTTCGAGTGCAAAACTGGTTCACCATTAATAATCTAGCGCTTAATGAGAAAAAAACAAAATGTATTAAATTTAGTTTACCAAACGTCCGAAGTAATGATTGTGATGTTGTTTTAAACGGCCAAAAGCTAGAATTTGTCGACGAGACGGTATTTTTAGGCATTACATTAGACAATAGACTACAATGGGGCCCGCATATAAAGGCGCTTTCGGGGAGATTAAGGTCAGCTGCTTTTGCAGTTAGACAGATTAGACAGCTCACGGACGTAGATACGGCAAGGCTTGTCTATTTTAGTTACTTTCACAGCATTAAGTCGTACGGCATTTTGTTGTGGGGTCGAGCTGCAGAAATAGAATCAATTTTTATTCTTCAAAAGCGGGCTATCCGAGCAATATATAACTTACGCCGTTGCGAATCGCTAAGAGAATTGTTTAAAACGATAAACATCTTAACAGTGCCCTGTCAATACATATATGAAAATATAATGTATGTAAGAAAGAATAGGCAATTGTTCGAAAAAAGAAGCGATAGACACAATCTTAATACTAGAGGCAAGAATAAGTTAGCTGTACTGCAATTCAGATTGTCCAGGGTGCAGAAATCCTTTATGGGGTTAGGTATTAAATGCTATAATAAAATACCAAATAGCATACTAGATCTAAATGAAAGTAAATTTAAAACATATATTAAGCGCGAATTATGTAAACAAGCGTACTACAGGGTGATTGATTATCTTGAGGATAGGAATGCTTGGCAGCGTGTTGGTTCGGCTCCACTGGACAATACTCAAATGTAGTCAGTACCTAGTTCAGATTACGATAATAGTTAATTTAACACTTTGATTCCGATGAATCAAAGTGTTAAATTAACTATTCTATTTTTCTTGTGGCATCGAGCATTTCTTTCTTTATTTAAACAAGAGTATATTTTTTATTTTTTTCTTGTATAGAAGCACTATTTTATATGGATTGTCAGTATACATATGTGAGGACCATGTCAGACTTAAGATATTTGTTTTCTCTTGGTTTTTTTTTTCTATTTTAGTATGTTTTGTTATTTGTATGTTGCGTCAGGTATGTCTTTACATTATTCTCACATGTGTGTACAATATTGGAATATGTATCAGAGCAATGTAAAACAGACATTTTTAAAAGAGTAACGAATGGAGTTTCTTGCTCGTTCTTCTCCACTCGAATCGACATTTTGGAACGAGCGCCTAGCTTCACTGACGGACAGACTGACAGACTATTATATATCTCATATTTGTTGACGTTTCAAAAGTACCAAATTATGGTTTAATTGAAATAAATGCTTTTGAGTTTGAGTTTGAGAGTTTGAGTTAAATCTAGTGGGGTGAACGATGATGCAGCGATTCGTAGCTGGGCACAAGGCGACGACAAGAGGAGACGACTCAGCAGTTCGAATGTTGCAATACTCCGTAGAACCTTCGTTGCATCAAAGTAGGTGTAATGTTCTGATTCAGCAGGACTGGGCCTGGTGACACGGCGATGATCACGGTGTAGGTACATGTGTCGGCACCGATACGTAACAAGTTTGTTTTTTTGTTTGTTTGTTTGAACGCGCTAATCTCCGTAACTACAAGTCTGATTTGAATAATTCTTTTTGTTTTGGATAGCGCATTTATCGAGGATGGTTATACGCTATAAAACATCACGCTACGACCAATAGGAGCTGAGCAGGACGTGTAAAACCGTGCGCAAGTAGCTAGTTGAAATTATAAAATTACACATTTTTAAACACCCACCTATATCATTGAGACACCGTTTAGTGCCTAGGGCATCCATATTTCTAATGTTTAGTATTTTCTCAGCATACACCTCGCATGTGTGTGTGCATACCTGTAAATCATAAAACATGATATAACATAACATCACGCCTTTTATCCTCTAAGAGCGCATAGAGAAAAGTACACATTACGGCACTCAATGCCACTGTACAATGTAACACCCACTTTTCACTATTTATATTATGAGTCTCATATAATAGGGGATGAGTTTATTGCCATATACCGGGCACAATTCCAGACTCCGTGCTACTACTGAGAATAAAAAGAAACAGTATTACTTTACCCGACCGGGGAATCTAACCCAAGACCCCTTGCCCGGCAGTCGCACTTGCGACCACTCGGTCAACGAGGCAGTCTGTAGTAAGCTTCCTTGTGCGTACTACTAAGGAGTGGAATTCTTGGGTGGGTGTCTTCAAGGCCCGAGTGAATAGGTTGCTTATGGGACGACGTGGTCCATAGTATGCTGCATCATCGCGACTGCCGGGCAAGGGGTCTCAGGTGCGATTCCCGGGTTGGGCAAAGTATCACTGGGTTTTTAAAAAACTACTCAGTAGTAGCACGGAGTCTGAAATTGTTTAAATTAATATATTATAATAAAATATGTTGTGTACAGAAAAATATGTGCTTTATTTCTTTTATTGTTATACGCTCACCCCCTATTACATGGGACTCATAACATAAATAGTGAAAAGTGTGTGTTACATTGTACAGTGGCATAATCTGCACCTCTGCCTAACCCTTCGAGGATAAAAGGCGTGATTTTTATAATAACTATCGTGAGACATACTAAATTAAGTAAAATCGCGGGTTACTCACGTGAATATACTGAGAAAAGCTCTACTAGTTTCGAACCAGAGGGGTTCTTCCTTTGAGCAGCGTGCGCGGTCGCGGTGACGTTGAGCAGCTCACTGTGGTTCGAAACTAGTCGAGCTTTTCTCAGTATAATTATTCACGTGAGTAACCCGCGATTTTAGTTAATAAAAGGCGAGATGTTATGTTATGTTAGTAGGTGTAGTATTGCGGCAGTATTTTTTATTTATTACTTGTCTATCACTTACCTCAGATAAAAACTGTAAAGGCGCTTGTTTCTCAGATAAATGCATCTCAAGATGCTGTGGCAACGTCATCAAGTACTGACCGATCTGAAAAACCATAAACACGTTTTTCTTAGGTCGACCTGTAACGAACTATGTAACAAAATCTAAGAATCTGAATTACACACACTTCTAACTGTTGTATCATCGTGAAACTAGGTAATAGGGTAGATGACTAATATTCATTTCAATGTCCGGCTGGTAGATTATTTAGAAACATTAGACACGTATTTTTTATTTTCTTACGGAAACGAATAGTTTCGAAGATATATTGATTTGAAATATCGCATGACGTCACTTCTATGTACATTTTATACGTAGAAATGACGTTTTAGCCCCCACTCTTACACTTTGATTCGTTTTTTCTAAGTATTGTTTTCTTATTCGACAAAATAAAAAATACGTGTCTAATATTTTATCATTACCTAACTTACGGACTAATTAGATTTTTAATTTTCATACCCTGTCATCATCCCTATTGTATTGAATTGGAAGGTGGATGATGGAACCTTCCAATTCCATCGATATAGGTTTCGAACTCGCCCACTTCTCATGCATGAGGGTTCGATACCTACCAACAGCAAGTACCAATGTGACTTTTTCCGAGTTATATGTAGTTTCTAAGATTATTTAGACACCACTGACAAACGGTGAAGGAAAACATCGTGTGGAAGCCTGGGCCTATAATTTCTAATTATAAGTTTGAAATCGCCAACCCGCATTGAGCAAGCGTGGTGATTAATGCTCAAACCTTTTTCGAGTGTGAAGAGACTTTATCAGCAGTGGGCATTTATAGGCTGTTGATGATGATGATAATGATGGAACCTTGGAGTTGGACTGCCTACTAGTAAACATATCGAGTTTAGACTCATTAGTTAGATGATAACTCCTTTGGTGTTTCGAGTGACCATGTGCAGCGCCGATTGCTTACCATCAGGGTGCTTACTCTTGAAACCAATCTCAATGTCAATGCAATTTCAATCCAATAAAATCTCAATAATTACTCAATGTCAAAACTATACAACCACAATCGTAGCTGTTAAATTAGCATTCAGGGTACGGAATATAAAGCCAAACTCAATACCATTTAGTTCATTCAATATCCACGCAATACGAATGCAATGGGCGCTAGTGTTACAACTCAAGAGTACGAAATTTCACAATACCAATTTCGACCGATCGGAATTGGATTTAAGAGTAAGTCAGCTAGTGATACTTCAGCTCATTTACCGTCCTATACTATACAAAATAATTTTAACATAATGTCTTGAATTTAAAATGTAATTATGTACGTAGGTACCTCAGTGATATATTCTTGTGGTGACAACGCGAAGTCCGGTAGGTCAGTAGACAGAGCGTCATTATTGTTCCATACTGATAACTGTGGTATTTTTTCTGTAAACAATATTATTTAGTCATGATGAGTAATATTGGTTTATAGAAATAAATTGTCCTAAATTAGTATACAATGTTATAGCTACTTTCGCCTGTGATACAGGGCTTTCCTAGTACAGGCATCTAACTGTATAAGGTCTACATCGCTTATTAAGATAATAATTTGTATTTTGCTTATTTTATCATCAATAAAGATTATTCTTATTCCACTTTCCCGTTACTGATTACTGAGTGAGTGACGAGTCTTTAAATAAATATCGTGAGACATACTAAATTAACATAACATAACATCATGCCATTTATCCCCGAAGGGGTAGGCAGAGGTGCACATTACGGCACTTAATATGTACAATGTAACACCCACTTTTCACTATTGATGTTATGAGTCTCATGTAATAGGGGGTGAGCCTATTGCCATATACCGGGCACATTTCCAGACTCCGTGCTACTACTGAGGTTTTTACAAACCCAGTATTACTTTGACCGACCCGGGATTCGAACTCGAGACCCCTTGCCCGGCAGTCGTACTTGCGACCACTCGGCCAATGAGGCAGTCAGTCAGACTAAATTAAATATTACTTTATATTATATAAAATTCGCGGCTAGTAGTATAGTATTCCGAAACTAGTAGAGCTTTTCTCAGTATATTCACGTGAGTGACTCGCGATTTTTAATTAATACTAAATTAATGACTGACTTGTACACATCTGTAAGTACTGCATACAGCTGACACTTTCCCAACACAAAATAAAAATAATGCAGTTTTTACAATAACTATCGTGAGACATACTAAATTAACTAAAAATCGCGGGTTACTCACGTGAATATACTGAGAAAAGCTGTACTAGTTTCGAACCACAGAGGGGGTTCTTCCTCGTGAGCAGCGTGCGCGGTCGCGGCGATGTCGCGCAGCTCACTCTTAGTGAGCTACTTTTAAAAACTAGCTAAACTATAATGCAGTTTATTGCTATTCCACAAAGATGTCTTCACAAAATAGAAATTTCAAAAACTCACCCAGTTGGACATCAATAGGGTTTCTTAAAATGACTCTGGCTAGATTCCTGAGCTGATCCTTAGTCCGTCTGAGGACCGCAGCGGAGGCCGGGGGCTCCGCCCTGAACGAAGCAAGCCTCTGTCTCACTTCAGGCTCCAGAAGTAAGGTCGGAAGGTCATGAAGAAGATCCTCAGTTTTTGAATCTAAACATCAAAAAAGTATTATTTAAAAGATACGTTTTTTAATGTATCAGGAGAAGTGGACAGATCTAATGAGATCAAACTAGATATGTTAACTAGTAGGCAGTCCAAGGTTCCATCAGCCACCTTCCAATTCCATCATCAAACCAGCTCAATGGGACAATAATATTGTATTGTCAAGGGATGACGACTAATTTTTATTTCAATGTCCGTCTGGTAGATTATTTTAAATCATTACACACGTATTTTTTATTTTCTTACAGAAACGAACACTTTCGACGATATATGTTGATTTGAAATGTCGCGTGACGTCACTTCTATGTACATTTTATACGTAGAAATGACGTTTTAGCCCCACTCCTCTCGCGGAGAACCTAACGGGTAACCGGGGCTCCGACGTGCAGGAGAAGGAACGGCGTGGTTTTTAGTCAGTAAGAGTCTGACACTCCCTCCCACGTCACGGTAGACTAAAACCTATAAAACATTATGCCGGAGCCCCGGCAACCCATTAGGCGTTCCGCGGATGACATCCGGGCGTTTCCTCCCGCCCAATCCGAAACAGGAACCTACCCAATTTCCGTGGACGCCGTAGCGTCTCTCAAGCCACTCTTCAAAGAGGAGACTTACCGCTGCACTGACACCGAGCCCAATTTGGATATGTTAGGGTTTTGTATTGGCAGAAAAAGAATAATTTAATACGAATCAGTACTTTTAGAGATTAGAGCGTTCAAACAAACAAACAAAGTGTGCATTTTTAATTTAATTTTTTTTACCTACCTTCAACCTCTCTAGGTTCAGCCAAAGCAGCCAGGATATTGGCTGCAGCCGTCTGCAGCATTAAAGATGCTGGGAACGTGTTAGACAGGACCCCTGTCACCTGCCCTATAGACGCCGAAGATAGGAACGCTGATTCTATACGCCGACTATGTGCCGATATTAGGTTCGAAAGGGATGACGTGAAATTCTGTGAAGAAAATTAGATATTAGACGGTGAAAGTCGCTTAACTTACAGTCAGTTGACTTGACATAGTCAAAATTTTAACTAATATGTTTTCGGCTTACTCACGTAACCGTTTGACGCGGAACTCGACTAATTTCAAGCCACGCTAGAGGCTCATGAGCAACATTACGCGACCGCGCTGCTACTGAAGGCTCATGTATAGGAGCCATTTTAAGTGTGGGAGAGCCATGCTTAGGCATTAATACCACGGGAGTGATACCACGGCCGAGCAGAAAACCGATGTGAAACAACGTTTGCGTTGTGTTTCGTCGTGTGAGTGGAGATGGGGGAGGAATTTGGCCTCCGATGACCTCATCGGAGGCCAAATTCCTCCCCCATCCCCGAATCTGTGACAATCCTCAAATTCCTAATCCCCAAAAGACCGGTAACGCACTTGTAACGCCTCTAGCGTTCGGGGCGTCCATGGGCGGCGCTGATTACTTACCATCAGATGATTCATCTGCTCATTTACCGGACTATACTAAAGTCATTGCGCAACTTAGCGCAACCATTGCGCAACTATCCTAACTACAACTTACCTCTACAGCAGGCATATAGACCGCGTACAGAGTTTCTCCAGCAATCTTCTTCACCTTACTGAACGCAGTGGAGAACCAACCTTCACATCGCTCCGATACTGTCAGTATACCTCTAGACAGTTCTAGAAGATCTTCCTATGACAAAAAACAAAGGATATTTTAATGAATGTTAGGACACAATCCCCTAGGAATGTGTCCTGTGTCGTGTGTACGCTTCTATATCGACTAGAAAGGGAATAAAGGGACTATTCGAAAGGATTATAAAATAACATTACGGTACTTAATGCCCCCTTAATGCCTCTCTCTCTCTCTCTCTCTCTATCGCGCGCTGAGCGACTTTGAGCTAAAAGGCCCGAGGTCAGGGACCACATCTCGGTACCATACATACGTCATCACTGACAACACATACTGATTAAACATCCTTTTACTCTGGGTTTACTCTGGAATACAATTCCAATCGCTCGACATTGGTATTGTGAAATTTCGTACTCTTGAGTTGTAACACTAGCGCCCATTGCATTCGTATTGCGTGGATATTGAATGAACTAAATGGTATTGAGTTTGTCTTTATATTCCGTACTCTGAATGCTATTGTAACAGCTACGATTGTGGTTGTATAGTTTTGACATTGAGTAATTATTGAGATTTTATTGGATTGAAATTGCATTGACATTGAGATTGGTTTCAAGAGTAAGCACCCTGATTTTTAGGAACTAAGGGAGGGACCGGCGGGTAGGAGATAACTGAAAATTACCTGATTCAACTGTGGATCGTTCAAGTAATCGAGAAACAGACTTGTCTGTAATTCCGTGTACTTTGGTAGAAGCTCTCTAAGCGGCGCGTACGCAGCTCGAGCGAAGTCACGAATTATGGTAGGCGTAACTGTTTCTGTAATGAAACGTAATTGATTATTGCACTTGCATCATCATCATCATCATCAACAGCATATAAATGCCCACTGCTGAGCAAAGCCTCTTCTCACACGGAGAAGGTTTGAGCATTAATCACCACGCTTGCTCAATGCGGGTTGGCGATTACAAACTTATATTTAGAAATTATAAGCCCAGGTTTCCTCACGATGTTTTTCCTTCACCGTTTGTCAGTGGTGTCTAGATAATCTTAGAAAGTAAATATAAGTCGGAAAAAGTCACATTGGTACTTGCCGTTGGTAGGTTTCGAACCCGCACCCTCATGCATGAGAAGCGGGCGTCTTAAACCTCCGGACTACAACGACATGCTTTACTTTGTAAAAAAATAATTATTTCGACTTTAATATAATAGGGATGATGACAGGGTATAAAAATTAAAAATCTAATTAGTCCGTAAGTTAGGTAATGAAGTAAGTCCGTAAGTTAGACACGTATTTTTTAATTTTTTCGCATAATAAAACAATAGTTAGATAAAACGTAAGTTTAGGAGTAGGAGTTAAAACGTAATTTTTACTATAACCGGCTAATGTCATAAAAAAATACGTCAAAAGTATTTGTTTCTGTAAGAAAATAAAAATACGTGTCTAATGTTTTTGAATGGATTGACTGCACGGTTGGTGCGGTGGCTGGGCAACCGGCTGCCGTGCAACGTGTCGCGGGTTCGATTCCCGCACGGAACAACTCTTTGTGTGATCCACAAATTGTTGTTTCGGGTCTGGGTGTCATTGTGTATGTGAACTTGTATGTTTGTAAACGCACCCACGACACAGGAGATAATCCTAATGTGGGGCAACGTTTATTTATTTAAAAAAAAAAAAAATAATCTACCAGACGGACATCAAAATAAAAATTAGTCATCTACCCTATTCGGTGAACGGTGACCCATCCAAAAATTGGGTAAATGCAAGCTAGTCAAATTCAATACTTTTTTGGAACTGTCAAAAACGAGAGTGTTCTATGAATTTTGTACGAGATTGTGTACTGTGACGTCACGTTTTTTTAACGTCAAACACCATAGTTATTTCTTAAATATTTGCTGCAAAAATACTAAAATAAAGTTAGTCATAAAATCAATTAATGAAAGTGTGATTATTTTTTTAATATATTATTGTATTAAACAGTCGAAATAATTAATTTCTAACAAAGGAAAGTACCCAATTGACAGCGACAAGGGTAACGTACCTTTATTCTGTCTCGGAGCGTCTAGTATATTTTGTATGCAGTTGACAAAATCATCGATATCCGTTCTCAAATCCGTTAATAGTAATATTCCTTCGTCCGGCGAAGAACATAACTTCAAATTAGCTGACACTACCTGAAAAATATACATAATTATGTTAAAATAGTGCATTATAAAAATAGAATGCAAACTAGTTCGTATTCTGGTGGTGGCGCTGTCTTTAATTTTTTTGGGGCTATATTTTTTTGGGTGGCGAGTTGTCGTTCGACGTGGAGAACTAAGGGGGAGGTCTTTGGAGTCCTTTGTCCAGCAGTGGACGTCTTCCGGCTATTGACGGCTTGATGATGATGATTTATTTATTTATTTATTTATTAACACTTCTGTATAACAAACATACGATGGCGGACTTAATGCCAGGTGGCATTCTCTAACAGTCAACCATGGGGTGATGCAGAGATGTGCAACAGTAGGTGTAATAGGTATAATGGTTTATGTGATGCATAACTGTAAATACATACATATATCCGTATATATAGGTATAATGTAAATTACATAAGAAACATTATCAATATTACTAAATAACAATACTATAAAAGTGAATAAATAATTTGGGAATAAAAATACATATAATATATATATATATATATATTTATACATATATATTAAATACAATCGCCAAAATGATAAATTAAGTACGTGATGCGTCTGTCTGTTCCCTCTGCAATAGTTCACGAACCTTAACTTTAAAACTAAGCCGGCTGGTTGCTGTCCTGACATCCGTGGGCAGCGCATTCCACAGCAGAATGGATTGGACAAAGAATGAAGAGTAAAGGAAGTCGGTCCGGTGCGTGGGACATTGTAGAAGAAGATTATTAGTGGAACGAAGATACTTGCTGTGGTTTGCACTTATGAACTGAAAGTAGGAGGATAGATAGCTAGGAGAAGTGGGGGAATTAAGAAGAGAGAATAAAGTGGTTAACGCCCGGTGTTTCCTGCGTTGACGTATGGGCAACCACTTTAGTTGCAACCGATATGCAGAGACATGGTCGTATTTGCGCAGGTTAAAAACGAATCGAATGCAGTTATTTAGAAGGCGGTCAAGTTTATTGAGGAGATCTGCATTCAGGTCGTAGTAACACACATCAGCGTAATCAATTATGGGGAAAACCAAGGACTGAACAAGCATCGCATGATGATAATGATGATATTTTTTAACCGACTTCAAAAAAAAGGAGGAGGCTCTCAATTCGACCGTATATGTGCTATTTTTTATCTATGGCCGTGTACGTAATTAAATAATACTGTTAGATTGGAACTGGTCTCAAAAATATATAACTTATTTGTAAAATATTAAACAATTTTAATTTAGAACCACATTTTCCTTCAATATATACTTAAATCTTGAAATCTTGCTACGCTAAGTTTTTATTGTCATGCAAATTAAACGTGTACCTATACAAAGTTTCGTTAATATTGCTGCATGCAAAATTATTATTTATTCGTGTATTATATTCATGTAAAACTAGGTACATACAGTTCTTAATAACAGGTTGAACAGATCATACAATACAGCAAATGCACAAACAAATTTGACACAGTTCAGTGGAAGATTACACTTCACACAAATACACACACATACCTACATACAGCCCGCGCCAAACTTTGTGACCGCCTTGAATATAGTCGCGAGTCCGAACTTGCGCATGGTACACAGTCGAGAGAACAATATGTAATCAACCAAACAATTTTCGTTTTCTAACATTTTTAGTATTCATTATATTATGTTATTGTGATTTTGATTTTAGTCATTATATTATTATGATTTTGTGTTCTGCGCTATGCAATGCGCCTAGGTTCGGGACGGCCACAAAGTTGGGCGCGAGCTGTACATATTGTAAGTTAAATAAAGCTTGTAAAATTATTATAATTTTGTTCACACCAAGTCATTCAGTACGCAGGTAATAAAATAAAGATTGTTTCAGTACAGACAGTAACCATTGGTTCTCGAGCGTACGGCACGTCGCGTTCCGCGCGCGCCTCGATGAGCCATCAGACCACCACAGATAGGGCCCAATAGGGCTGACGCCGATACGGAGCCACAGAGAACTTAACGGGTTTCCGGGGCTCCGGCTCGAAATACCGGAGCAGGAACGGGGTGGTGTTTACTCAGTAAGAGTCTGACAGTCACTCCCGCCTCGCCCGGGCGGGAGAAGCCATTGGAGAATTTTCCCCCTCAAAAAAACCATTGGTAGTCTAGAGCCAACCAATGGTTACAAAAGATATGGCCTCGTTACAAAGCAGACAATTTAGTTAAACAATAACTACTGTCTCTGTACTGAATCTATCTTTGTTTTCTTAACTGCATACTACATAACTTAGTTGACTGTATAATATAACATTCGAACATGTCAAAGTAAAAGCTAAAGTCAAAGCCCGATTCAGAGTGAAAACAAAGTCAAAATCAAAGTAAATGTCGATCGAAGTGAACGTCAAAATCAAAGTCAAAAATGCCTAACTAAAAGTCAATGGCAAAGTCAAAATCAAAACTAAAAGTCAGTCGCACTCAAACTAACTGCACGGTTGGCGCGGTGGCTGGACAACTGACAGCCGCACAACGTGTAGCGGGTTCGATTCTCGCACGGAGCAACGCTTTGTGTTATCAACAAATTGTTGTTCCGTGTCTGTGTGTCATGTGTATGTGAACTTGTATGTTTGTAAACGCACCCACGACACAGGAGACAACACAAGTGTAGGACGACGTTTAAATAAAAAAAATACAGTCAGTCAAAGTGACCATCAATATCAAATCAAAGTCAAAGTCAATGTCAAAACAGGCATTTTAATTCAAAATTTGACTTACTTTAGTAGGCGAAGGGTCCAAGGAAAGCAACAAATCCGTGTACAGTCTAATCAATTCTGTTAAAGGCGTCTCTGACTTCAGTACGTTTGTCAACCAATCCACCTGAAATAGAAAATCAACCTAAATTGTGAAAGAATGTCATTAAATGTGCAGAATATGCTGGCAAAACCGCGGGCAAAAGGTAGTTTTTAATATTATAGTAAAGAAGTATAGCTAGAGGAAAGACCCGTAACGCCGGACACTTGTATTATCTCGATAACTGATAACACGAGCAATTCAATTTTGACTAAAAATCTTAGGTGTCTGCCACTGGGAGACTTCTCCCTAAAAATTGAATCGCTCACGTTATTAGTTATCGTGATAATACAAGTGTCCGGCGTTAGGTGCCGTCCGGCGTTACAGGACTTCTTTCCCATATAGATTTTCCATGTACCTGTTTCCCAGCCTCGCTGGACAGCATACGATTTAAAGCAGCTAGGGTATGGGCATCCAATCTTCTCCAAGTGGAAGACAAACGAGCTGCTGCAGCCCGTCTCCAGCATCGAGAGACTGATATCGTACGATCCATACCCGCGAACAGAGACACGTAGGTCGCTGTGCGATCTAGAATAGATGAAAAAAACCAGAGTTGAATCGTGGCCTCGTCATCAGGAGAAGTGGACATTTCTAATGAGCCCAAACTCGATATGTTTACTAGTAGGCAGTCCAAGGTTCCATCAGCCACCTTCCAATTCCATCATCAACCCAGCTCGATGGGACCATAATATTGTATTGTCATCTAATCTACATACAATATGGTAGATGACAGGGCATAAAAAATAAAAATCTAATTAGTCCGTCAGTTAAGTAATGAAAAATTATTAGACACGTATTTTTTATTTAGTCGTATAATAAAACAATACTTAAATAAAACGAATCTAAGTTTAGGAGTGGGGGCTAAAACGTCATTTCTACGTATAAAATGTACATAAAACACCGCTAATTAGTTCGCAGTACACATCGACAATACTATCATTTACACAATATACATGTGTGGGTAATTTCATATTAATAGATATGTATAGAAACATTCGTCTATCACACACATCTTGGTATTTAAATATCATTTTTGTGTCGGTCTACATAATAATTTAGTAAATAAGTTTAAATAAAAACGAGGGTAAAGATAAAAATACTCATAACAAACTTTGAATAAATCGAAATCAAATAATGAACGATCGAGCTACACAATACCCATATAAATATAGTGTTTTCTCATCGTATTTTTATGTTACTGAATGATATACAATATTTCGATAAGCTCATCTATAGCGCGCTTGGCGCAATGGTTATCGCCTCCAGTTGTCAAGTAAAGTGCCGCCGGATCGATTCCGGCATTCACTTGTTGATTCAGTATTAATTTATCAAATATTTGAAATTTGAAACAATTAAATCTTTTCTTTTTTTTCTTATCCTATTTTTCTAAATCTTATGTTAATTTTAATAGTAAATACTTTAGATTTATTTATACCTATATCTTTTATTTATATTTAGTTCTAGTTATTTATTATTTAGAATAATCTCATTTGCTTCATGCATTTCAACCAACTTAAATAAGATAAAAAACAGTAAAAAAGTAATAACTATGCTTTCTTAATGGTTCGATACCTGAGTATATTTGTAATGTTTGTGGCGACCATGGAATTTTATTTTACCCGCTTATGAAGAAACTACCGACTATATAAAACCAGTTTTTCAAATCACCCGACTTACAAAATAATTGCGTTCTTAGTTGTCAATGTATGAGGATTTCATAGTTTATTGCTACGCTACTCATATTCGAGTGCAAAGATATTTTTATTTTTACAAGATGTTCCAACACCTATCAACATTTAAAAAGGCTGAAATCATTGTTTTGCATGAGCAAAACATACCAATAACTGAATTGCAAGGCGTTTAATGATATCGGTGAGTAAATAAGATACTAAGTTGATATTCTAAATAATATTTATTCTATTTTGTAACTCGACACACCTATCAATTTTTGCACTAGAATAAAATAATTATTGCAACTTATTATGAAGTTCAATATTATAAAGATATATTAATAATTTATTACCTATTAATTGTATTGTAGCTTGACTTGTTTTTGTTAGGAGTGTTTCTTTAAAACATATCTGGATAGGGATTTTTATTCCTTACCCCACTACTTGATTATAAATGATTATTCTAACATTGTGTTTATAATTTAAAGTTACTAATAGATATTAATTATATTTATTATTATTTTTAAGTAACTTTAATTCCTGTAAAGTATTTCCTGGTATTTTAAATACTTATTTGTTTGGTATCAACAGAGGAGATCCGTGCAGTTATGTTGTGCACAGATATGCGGAGACCGGTGACGTTGAACATCGTCGCCGTGGGCCTAAACCAAAGGCAAATTCATCGGCTCGGCACTACGACATCTTAGTCAGGCACAAGGCTGATCCGTTCCTGCCAACACACACTATACAGTGACAGCACTGAATGTTTCAATACAATCTGTACGGAGACACCTGCATTCTGCTGGTTTAAGGTGCAGAAAGCCAGCGAAGAAAATATTGTTATCTGTGGTGCACCAGCAAAAGCGATTAGAATTTGCTAGGGACTTTATTAATTTTGATTGGGCGAACAGTGTGGTTATATTTAGTGACGAAAAGACTTTCAAGTCGGATAAGGATGGGCGTAAAATATTGTGGAGAAAAGATGGAGAAAGGTATACGAATTGCAACCTTCTGCCTTGTAGGACCAGTGGCCGTATTACTGTCGGGTATTGGGGTTGGATGTCTTTTATGGGTCCCGGTGCGCTCGTGGAAATATCTGGTCTCAGTAACATTCATGATTACTTGAATGTTTTACAAAATGTAATATAGCCTTTATTCAAATTTACTTATAATAATGTTTATATTTTTTAAGAATATTAAAATGCTGTCTAGATCATACGGTGAAGTGATGTTATTGTTTTGTGGTTAGAAATTGTCATAATTTCTTTCTATTCAACATGTTGTTTCACTTCACTTTAATTTTTCATTAACAAATTTATTTAACTGATTTCGAGCTTGATTGACATATTATATTTACGCCCATCCTAAACTAATTTAAAGTTTCCCTGATTCTAAAGGTCATGAATGTTAAAATCGTTCCATAGCATTTGTCACATTTTTTTTACTAACATACAGCCCACTGAATATTGAACCTTATAACAACGGTCGTAAAATAGATAATTAATGGAAGATTCCAATGACAAAAAGTCGCCCATTTCAAGAAATAAGATGTTGAAATTTCAGTGTAATTTTTTTACATGTTTTACTTGTTTATTACTTAATGTTTTATTAAAATACAAAACAAAAATGTTGTATTTGTTTATTACTTAATAAAAAATGTTGCTGCCATCGCATTACCGCATGATACTTCCCGATTCGACTACTTATGAGGTTTATTGTCATATCTATTAATTATGATTTAAAGAACTTTAAACTTAACATGTGGTATATAATTAATTATTAGTTATAAATATTGCATATAAAACCACATATTTGTTTAATAAATAAATTAATTGTAATAAAAATTGGTATTGTTTTATTTACCGACTCATTTGCTTCTTTTATAGCCTGATATAATATTACAAAAAACAAAAAAAAATAAGAAAAACAACAAGGTAAAATGAAAAAAACTTTTAGCTGGAATAGAACTCACATCATCATTAATCCTTGAAAGACGATAAAAGCGCGCTCATTAACCAATCGACCACGAGCACTATGATAATAACAGTGAAAATGTCGGGTCATATCGATGATTGTAAATAGTTTTAACCTTACCCATGTATTAAATTATAAAAATACGTATACCGACACAAGAATGAAAATACCAATGTGAATGTGGTGGACGAATATTTTTATACACAGTAATATGAAATTACCCACACATGCATACTGTGTAAATGACAGTTGTGTCGATGTGTAGCGCTGCAAACTAATTAGCGGTGTTTTGTGTACATAGAAGTGACGTCACGCGACATTTCAAATCAATATATCGTCGAAAGTATTCGTTTCTGACAAAAAATAAAAAATACGTGTTTAATGTTTTAAAGTAATCTACCAGACGGACATTAAAATAAAAATTTGTCACCTACCCAGTACGGTACGGTAAACCAATTACCTAGTTTCACGATGATACAACAATTACAAGTGTGTGTAATTCAGATTCTTAGATTTTGTTACATAGTTCGTTACAGGTCGACCTTAAAAAAGTGTGTTTAAAAGGTTTATCAGAAAGTGCTATTGCCAGGTCTTTTTGTTTTGGGGCAAGTCCGCCACAACCTCCCAAAACCGCTGCAACTCGTGTACACCAGGATCTACGGTAGATACAACCATGCAAACACCGGAACACTGAATTCCAGCGCGTCTCAGGGACATGAATAACTCTCTTGGTTCCCGCTACGAAGTGAATCAGAAGATATTATAAGAGGAGAAGAAGAAAAAACGATAGTTTCCACTTCCCTCGGTAAATTACTGCAGGAGACAAAATGAATTAAGGCTAAAGACACCAAAAGATGTACAACTGGGAGAAGTCCAGTCGCTAAACACCACGGAAATTTGACTAAAATCTAAGTGGGTCCTATGTGTGAGCTGTTATACTTGTTTCCAATAATAGGTATGGCAAAAACGCCTAAACGCACGGAAATTTGTTCTACATTCCAAAAGGTCCGTATAATAAACTACACCTGCAGCTGTAGCCAAATGCCATTTAGCGCTTGTCTACTTATAGAATAGAAAACCAAATTATATGGAATTGACGTAAATTTTGACACTTTTCAGTGTCATCCCCACACATTTTGATTTCTACTCTCTCTGTAGACAAGCGCTAAAGTGGCGTTTGGCTAAATGCACTGACGAGACAATTAAATTATCTAACATAATGTTACGTTCATACTACCAGAGATCACACTCCCAGATTATGTGATGGGCGGACTGCTCGTTTTGCGACTCAGCTATTGCCAAGTCTATCAAATGTAACTATAATCTCTTGGTTATGTATACAACACCCGCGGGAAGAGTAGGAGAGGTATTCACCTCACCTACTCCTAGTCTCAATTTAAACTTACCAGCATCCATTTGAGTTAAAGCTTCGATCAGTGGAGGACTAATGGTGGCTTCTAGTCTGTTGTAAAGGGTCTCCAGTTGCATACGTTTGTTCTCATAGTCAGGAGCATCGCTTAATACCTGGGTAATAAAAACTATATTATAATAAAAATAAATTTCAATTAAAAACTTTTTACATAGCTCAGAATTTATTGTCATGCAAACTAGACGTGTATAGAAAATTTCAGCTCAATCGGTTGAAGATATCTGCTTCAAAATTCAGTTGGAAGATTCCACTTCACAGACACAGACATACACACACATACACACACATTGCAAGTTAAATAATAACTGTATAAAATACGTTTAAAAAACTTCAACTTCATTGTATTTTGAATTTAGTTAATATACTAAATCCTAGTAAGGGGGCGTCCATAAATTACGTGAGGTGTTTTTTTTAATTGTCTGTCCCTCTCTCCCCCCTTGGTGAGATGTCGGGAGATTTTATTCGACGCCCTCCCCCATCCCCCAATCTCACGTGAGATTTTTCAAAATGTTGGTTTTTCACGTAAACGCGTTGGATTGTTATTGTAAAAAGAAAAAAAAACCATGTTCATGTACAATTAAATCTTAGGCATGTACGTACAATCTAGAATAAATGAACTAAAACAGAATATTTTATTTTTTGTTTCTATCAGAAAAAAAATGTATTTGCCGATACCCCCCCGATTAGATGAGATTTGAGTCCACCCCTCCCTTAAACATCCCCCCTTAATCATCTCACGTAATTTATGGACGCCCCCTAAACGAGAAGCTTGTGGTTGTTGTTCAGATAACGGGAAAAGACTTCGTGGTCGCTCACCGACCCGTTGTTGGTTAGATGCTGTAAAAAACCTAACCAGCCTGACAGTTCCACAAGCCGTAAATACCGCAGAGGACAGGGGCGCTTGGAGGGGGGTTGTTAACCATTAACTCGTCGAGTACCGGTTTTGTAGACACAATTATAGAACAATAGGTTGCGGTCACCGGTGACCGCTTGGTGTTTGACAGTTTAAGTGACGCGTGCACCAGACTAGACACGACCTTCAGTAATGAAGAGAAGGACTGTTTGTGACGTTTAGTCTAAATGTAACAGTTTTATGAAAACCGCACCAAAATACATGTGTACGATCAACGGTCAAAAGTCCACCGTAAGACTATTATCGGTTGCGCTGCAGCGCTTATACACACACACAAACACGCATATTTTTATCCGAGTGCGTACGCGTGCGTGTGCTTATGCGTACGCACCCGTTTTTATGCACATTAATATGACATTACTTACGCATTGCCGTGTGAACATCACTCACGGTGGCAATGGACTTTTGACCGTTGACATTTGACTGTACATACCCTTCCTTCTTTAAAATGGTAGATTTACCCACCTCAAGGCTAGCGGTCATCGCAGTCACTTGCTCAGCCAGTTCAGCCAGTTTATCCCCTTGGGTTGGCACTCCAGACTCCAATATATCTTCTAACGAAGTAGCCAGGGCTGCCCATTTGTCAGCTTCCCGAAGAGCCGAGGCAGCATTCTAAAAAGACGACAGCGCCGTATTATCTCTAAGGCGCTCTAGACAAGTCGGCCGGGCGCCAGGTTACAGAGGGGCGCCGCGAGACGTGCGTGCACAATTGTACATAGAGTGACGGCGGCGACAAAAATATTAGGGGCGCCAATAAGGTGCTAGACTAAGGCACTCTTTAGGTTTAATCTGCAGCCAAACTCTGGATCGATCTCGATTTTTAGAAGAAACTCCGTACAACGAATATCAAAAATTGATCCTAATGCAAAGATTAAATAATTAGATCTCCCATTCTTCCCAAATCTCGCGCCAAAGCGCTTAAAGAGCCATCAGACGAACCGGAGCCCCGGAAACCCGTTAAGTGTTCCGTGGCTCCGTATCGGCATCAGCCCTATTGGGCGCATTCCATGGTGGTCTGATGGCTTTTGACGCGCGCGCGGAACGCTCGGCGCCGCCGTACGCTCGGGTCTGGTTCTGGTCGGGCGGCGAGTCACCCCTGTTCGCCGTACGCAAGCCCGTGAGACAATGTTTAACATGCAAATTTTAATTGAAATACATGCTTTGGACTTTAGACCTTACCTCAAGCCTGCTCTTCAACTGATCAATCTTCTGTAGACTCTCAATGGAGTGTCCAGTCTGCTCTTCAACACTCTGGACCTTCTGTTCCAAGGACAATAATTTCTGCTGCAACATGGCACCCTCGAGCTGGAGTGATGATGCATCTTGTAGGATTCGGGGGATCGAAGTCACTATCTACAATATACAATAAATAATATATATATATATATATATATTTATTTGCCAGGGAACACGGTAAATACAGAAATGTTGCATAAATATTTAAAACAGACTAACAGTTTCGCCGTCATAGCGAGATGCATAACATAACATCACGCCATTTATCCCCGATGGGGTAGGCAGAGGTGTACATTATGCCACTGTACAATGTAACACCCACTTTTCACTATTTATGTTACGAGTCAGATGTAATAGGGGGTGAGCATATTGCCATATACTTGAAAACCCAGTAATACTTAGCCCGACCCGGGAATCGAACCCGAGACCCCTTGCCCGCACCTGCGACCACTCGGACAACGAGGCAGTTAGTGGGATGCAAATTACTAAAATTATTTTTCTTATAAACTAACACATTTTATGTGGTTATTTTAATGATTTGGTACACAATACACAAAATCAAAATATTATGAGAAATACTATAGTAATATTATAAAATTCAAGAATGTTAATGCACTAATCTCCGGATATACTGGTTCAAAGTAAATAATAGTATACTAAATTTTATTTATAATATATATACAAAGTTATATATATATAATTAAAATAATTTTACTGGGTATTTAAAAATTTCAGTAGTAGCACAGAGTCTGGAAATGTGCCCGGTATATGGACTCATAACATAAATAGTAAAAAGTGAGTGCTACAGGGTGCTACATTGTACAGTGGCATTAAGTGTCGTAATGTGCACCTCTGCCTAAGCCCGTTAGGTTCTCCGCAACTCCGAATTGGCATCAGCCCGTTCGGACCCCATCCGTGGTGGTCTGATGGCTCTTTGAGTACACTGGTACGCACGTCTGGTAGGATGGTAATTAGTAGATGACAAACCTGCGTAGTAGTTTCATCTAATGCATTAGTTAATTGTTTCATGTATAGCTGCAATCTTGATACTGTATTTGCTACAAATATCTGAAAAAAAAAACATAACATTAACTAGACATAGCCAGAAGTGGATTCAAACTCAAACTCAAAAGCATTTATTTCAATTAAACCTAATTTGGTTTAAACTATTGAAACATCAACAAGTTTAAAATAAATAATAGTCTGTCAATCAGTCCGTCAGTGAGCTAGGTGCTCATTCCAAAAAGTAGATTCAAGTGAAGAAGAATAAGCAAGATTGTTTTTTTTAAATTAGTATGTTTACAATCTGTCCTAGATACATATTTCATTAATCTACATATATGTGAGAACAATGTAAAGACATGCTTGATGCGTAATACAAATTACACCTAGATTAAACTTAGGAAGCGCCCTGGGCATAGACACCACTAATTTTATTTGGTGCTGCCATCCCTCTAAAGCAGTTGGTCCCGTGGGTCTCACGGCACTCTTCTGTAACCTGACATTCTAGGTATTTGCCTAGCCTGCCCTAAGGATAATACGGCTCTAGGTACATAGTTGGTTAAATCAAAGTTGCTTTCCACTAAATATCAAAGATAGCTTAGACTTAGACATTTGAATAAATAAAAAATAAGTGAGTGTCACTGTACCTCCTTTTCCTGGTTACCACTAGAGCTCCACGCTTTATTTATCCACTGTTTAGGATCAAAATTATCTTCACCAAACGTCTTTAAATCCTAAAAAATCATAAAAACATAACTATAACAATTATTTTCTAAAAAAATAACTTGCATTGATAACGTTACAATGCATTTCTTCAGTACGCATAAGTAAGATTATAAACGTTTAATAATTACCATTTTCTAATCAATCACTTTTGAAAAAACTACTTTTCAAAATAATTTGCGGACTCTTTCAGAGGTAATCAAAATAAAAATATGACGTGACATAAAGCTGTCAAAATTGCATTGACAACAAATGACAATAGTAGAGAGCCATAGACAAATATATTGCATGTTTAGCATATCACGTTTTGTTTTTACATGGTTAGTCAGAATCTGAGGATATTATTTGTTTAACAATTACTCAAACATTCGTCGTCATTCTTAAATTGTCCAACTAAACAAACATTCACACCTCATCTCGGAGTACGCAAAACATCAAAAGTATTAGGTACACATGGCTACACATCGAGCTTTACATAACCAGTTTATACTGAACGTTAAATATGCGGAAAGATGATGTGACGCGATATCAGGATAAACTGAATAACATAGATTGATGTGTGGCCGTGTGTACAATACTTTTTCCTTCTGACGTTCACTGCAAATTATTAGTAAACGAATGGCTTCTTCTCATACTTATCTATTGTTAAAGGCGAGTTGATGATTTCGCACTTATAATTTAAAATTCTGAGTCAAGGTTCCCTAATAATTTTATCCACTACCTACTGTTTGAATATCCACACTGCTCCACACATAGACAAATATTGGACACCCATGGACATCTGGAACACCAGAGGCGTTACAAGTGCATTACCGTCCTTTTGGGGATTAGGAGTTTGAGGATCGTTGGGGACGCAGGAATTGGGAGATTGGGGAAAAAGTGGGTAATTGGGCCTCCGGTAATCTCACTCACACGACGAAACACAACGCAAGCGTGGCTTCACGTCGGTTTTCTGTGAGGCCGTGGTATCACTCCGGTCGAACCGGCCTATTCGTACCCAAGCATGGCTCTCCCACACTTAGATAGACTTTCTATAGCCATACTAAGACTTTCATATTTTCCCAAAATCTGGAAGATGTCGAAAACCATTATGATCCTTAAATCTGGTAAATCTCCACATGAAACCTCGTCATACCGTCCCATTAGCCTTACACCTGTTCTCTCAAAACTATGGGTGAAGATCTTCTTAGTTTACCTGAGGGAGCTTATGAGCCTGTGTAACGTTATCCCGGCTACCAGTTTGGGTTTCAGAAATATCATTCCGCGATAGAGTAAATGCATATTTGCAAAAGAAACAGTACTGCTCGGTGCAAAGTTAAAGAGAAACTTCCTCATTACTAATTTCTACCTAGAATACAGACTCTTTCAGATAAAACAGAAAGCCGCCAGGTCTACCCTGCGACGGATCTATTCCCGCAGGGCTCTGTGCTTGGCCCAGAGTTTTACAACATATTCACTTCGGATCTACCTGTCCCTTATGAAGTCACCATAGCTACATATGTAGATAATGTTGCGTATCTCGCTAGTGATGATCTCCCATCAGCGGCACTAGCATCCCAACACCTACTAGACGAGACTAAGACAGTATACTCATGAATAGAAAGGTGACGCATTCGGGAAAGTGCTCAGAAATCCAACGATGTAAAATTTGGCAACGACCTGCTGCCTGATTCTGAAGTAGTAAAGTATCTTGGCTTCCACCTGGATAGACGGTTTATTTGGGCTAACCATCAAAAAAAAAGCGAGATGAAATAAATCACAAGTTCGGGAAGCTTTACGGGCTTACGGGAAGAAACTCAATCCTGTCTGTGGATAAGAATCTGCTGATTTACAACGCCGTGTTGAAGCCTCTTTCGACCTATGGCATCTCTTTGTGAGGAACCGCTAGTAAAAGCAACATCATGTGCATTCAAAAAGCTCAATCACCACAAGTGCTCCATGGTTCTTCAGAAATGTGGTAATATACGAATACCTCAACGTTCCGACTGTTCAATCAAAAATTTATAATTTCAAGTAGAAAACTCTCGCCAATGAACTTGCAAAACCGACGCTCGCTGCGAACAGGCTGAAGCGGAGGCAAGTACTTTGAAAAGACTAAAGGGACACTGGTTCCTTCGTCTAATCGCCATAACAATCGAGTCATACGACTGATCGTCGATTCAAATTAAAGAAAAAATCAACGTAATTTTTCATTCATTACAGTTTAAGTACTTGTGTCTACAAGGATTTAGTGTTTCGAAAGGCTAAACTAATAAATATATTGTTTTCAAATTGAGTAATAGTCACTACAAACAAAGTTGTATATTACCTATTATCATCAAATAATATCATCATATACCTTAAATGGTTAGGAATGTATAACAAAATTTTGCAGGAGCGGACATTATAGTACTTGTGCTGCTAAATTAGCCATTCAAAATTGAGCAACACAAGTTGTTAATGCGATACTAGCAACCTCAATTGACTGCACGGTTGGTGTGGTGGCTGGGCAACCGGCTGCCGTGCAACGTGTCGCGGGTTTGATTCGCACACGGAACAACACTGTGTGATCCACAAAATGTTGTTTCGGGTCTGGGTGTCATTGTGTATGTGAACTTGTATGTTTGTAAACGCACCCACGACACAGGAGAAAATCCTAATGTTTTTTAAACAAAAAAAAAGTATTATTCCTTAAGGAGGCCATACACGGTAGGTTTTGCATGATGGTTTTAGCCGTGCATGCCGTGCATGCATAACCGACAGGCAAGCCCTAGCATGTATGTGATTAAACTGTACAGTAAGTTATCGGTGCATCGGTACTCGGTTAAGCTTTTGGGTTTTCCATGCAAATTTATAACCATCATGCATAACCTAGCGTGTATGGCCTCCTATAATCTTTTTTTCTCAAACTTTCTGACCATACAGAGTCACTTGACGTACAGTAATAAAACGTATTATTAAATATTACAAACTCTTTGGTCGTTATCGAAAAAAAAAGAAATTTGACTGAAATGTCAAAGACAAGAAAAAGCTGTTGATGAATTTAGTCAAACGTTAGAAATGCGAGACAAATTTATTTTCTGTGTAAATAAGTACTAATATTTGTTTTACCTATAAGTAGGTGTTTATTTATTATATATTTAATGATATTACAATGTTTTATTTACTGCATTCGGAAAATCCGTTAGTTACAAATTGAGGTTACAATTTCGAAAAAGGTAAATAATTTTTATTTTTCACTGTTTACTTATGTGTTCTTCGCAGATTTTTATTTGCCAGTGTTAACACAACATAAGACAGTTGTTAATTGCTTTGTAGAACTACCAGCAATTTTTTTTTGTACGATAAAAAAATTGTTAAAAATGACGACGATGGAGTGACGTCAATTCAATCAATAAGTAAAATATGGGATTTGCTGGCCGTGTAAATGTGTTAACGCTTTTCTAAGAGCTTAAAACTTAAATACAGAACCTCCTTGGTTCCTTAAACGTATGTTAACAGTCGGGTAAATACGGAATATAATCGCATTTTGTATCCTAGCTGTGAAACAACGAAATTAACAGGTGATTGCACATTTATGCCTCCATCTATAAACTACTTATAAATCAGTTTTAAACATTAATAACATAACATAACTTCTGCCAATCCCCAAAGGAATAGGTAGAAGTGCACATTATGGCACTGCACAATGTAACACCCACTTTTCACTATTTATGTTATGATTCCCATGTAATAGGGGGTGAGCCTATTCCCATTAACCGGGCACAATTCCAGACTCGGTGCTAACACTGAGTTTTTTTTAAAAACCCAGTAATTCTTTGCCTGACCCTGGGTTTGAACCCAGGACCCCTTGCCCGGCAGTCGTACTTGCGACCACTCGGCCAACGAGGCAGTATTAGTGTTAAAATAATGTTAAAAATTGTACAGTAGCTGTTTGTAACATTTTTAAACTAATCTAGGTGTGGCTGCTATAAACAGCATAAAATGCCAATTTTTTAACATTAAGATTTCAAATTATTATGTATGTTCTTGCATACTTCGTAGTGGTCCGGAGGTACGCCCGCTTCTCATGCATGAGGGCGCAGGTTCGTAACCTACCAACGGAAAGTACTAATGTGACTTTTTCCGAGTTATATGTACTTTCTAAGATTATTTAGACACCACTGACAAACGGTGAAGGGAATCTTGAGGAAACCTGGGCTAATTATTTTATTTTATTCCTAATTATTTTATGTCTGCAATCGCCAACCTGCATTGAGCAAGTGTGGTGATTAATGCTCAAACCTTCTCCATGTGAGAAGAGGATGTTGGTCAGCAGTCACCACTTATAGGCTGTTGATGTAATGTGTGTTTAAAAAAATGTAGCTATAATATTACCAGGACCATTGCCTGACAAATAAATCCTTACTATTATTATAAATGGGAAAGTGAGTTTGTTTGTTCCGCTTTCACGCCGTAACTACTAAACCGATTGCTTTGAATTTTTGCAGACGTAAAGTTAGAAGTCTGGATTAAATTATAGGGTACTTTTTATCCCGGAAAAATTTGATATTCTCGATGGAAAACGAAATTATTGGTATAGATAGCGCTGTGTGTATTGGTATATGTCACATAGGCTACTTTTATCCTTTTGTGACGCGAGCGAAGCCGCGGGTAAAAGCTAGTATTAAAATATTAAAAATGTCTGCCTGTCGGTCCTATAGTCAAGCTATTTGCTTGTTCCAAAACTTCATAGGTTACTTACTGTTTCAAAGGTTTACAATACAATTCTTGGTTTAATTGTTTCATTGATTCAATATGCTAGATGACTAATCTTTATTTTAATGACCGCACGGTTGGTGCGGTGGCTGGGCAACTGGCTGCCGTGCAACGTGTCGCGGGTTCGATTCCCGCACGAGACAACACTTTGTGTGATCCACAAATTGTTGTTTCGGGTCTGGGTGTCATTGTGTATGTGAACTTGTATGTTTGTAAACGCACCCACGACACAGGAGAAAATCCTAGTGTGGGGCAACGTTTTTTTTTTTTTTTTTAATTAAAAAAAAAAAATAATGTCCATCGGGCATATTATTTTAAAATATTAGACACCTTTTCTAGTTTGTGACGGAATCAAATACATTTCACTATACATTGATTTAAATAATAACAAATAAAAAGTCAAAACTAAAAAGCAAAAATAACTATTATTAGTACTGATAGGTAAGTCGGTGCCATAAGTTCCATACAAAATTATTCATTAAAACCTTAATAGGTACCTAATTCACAATTTTGTGGGCATTAAGTTATATCATTATGATATGAGCTTATGGCACCGACTTCTAACCTATCAGTGGGTAGTAACCTATCAGTACTAATAATAGTTATTTTTTGCTTTTTAGTTTTGACTTTTTGTTTGTTATTAGTTTTTGGTTTTTTGAAGTCGGTTTTTTAAACGCAGTTTTTATTTTATTATTTTGTCATTTTCAGTGTAAAGCTACATAATTACACCCGTTTTTGTTACTTATAATCTACATAGGTGCAAAGTTCTAATCAATACAAATTATACAAGCCCAAACACAAGGTAGTTACAGTATACCGTTGAGGAGTTCCCTTAACAATTACACTTCTTCATCATCAGACCCTTAATGACAGCCTCACTCTATCCAGGTGTAAAGTCCTCATCAATACAAATTAATCAAGCCCAAACACAAGGTAGTTAATATAAACCGTTGAGGAGTTCCCTCGACTGTCTGTCGGCTCTATCATCAGGTCGACTCCAGATCCTTATCAAATTGTAGTGTTTAAAAATCGTAATTGAAAAACATAATAGACGCATTACTCGCCCATAGAATTTTCGAAACTTCCCCTCGGTTTCCCTAGGATCCCATCATCAGATCCTGACTTCATGGAAATGGGACCATCTCGGGAGTATACCCTTTCAAACAAAACAAGAATTTTGCAAATCGCTTCACGCATCTCAGAGTTATGCGCGTACATACATACAAAAAAAAAAGCAACATACCGGCCGAACGTATAACCTCCTCCTTTTTTGAAGTCGGTTAAATAGACATAGCTAGCACTCCCAAACTTTGATTCATTTTATCTAAGTATTTTTATTAATATAAATAATTTTATTAATTTTCATATATAATTATGTATCTTTTCAGCAATAATGAGGAGTAAAGCGATTAGCATAAGCAGCGACAGTGCAAGCGATGATGATGTACCGTTAACAACTATAAAAGTCATCGGCAGCAAGGATCCCAACTCATATCAAAGTCTACGTCAATACAGTCCTGAGGCATGCGAGTTCTGTGAGAGAATCTCAAAAGACAGGTAAGGCTAATTATATTTGGGTGTTGTTCTGATGGGGTGGCTGTATGCAGGTCGCTTCCAACAGACCGATATGTAGGATCTTTGGGGGAAGACTGGGTGAGGCAGCGAACAGTATGGCTCTCTGATAAATCTGAACCATTGAAAATAAACTGCGGCAGTTACCAAGAGATATATCATTTTGCACCGAACTTTTTTATGGCATAAGCTGATAAATGAGCAGATCAGCGTCGCCCATGGACACCTGGAACAATAGAGGTGTTACAAGTGCGTTACCAGCCTTTTGGGGATTATGAATTTGAGGATTCAGGGATTGGGGTGATTGGGTAAAAGGTGGGGTGATTGGGCCTCTACTACCTGATGGTAAGCAATCAGAATCCCCCACGGAACACTAGAGGAGAATAGTTACACGTTCGTTACTGGCTTTTTGAAGTTTAGGCAAGTGGCTGTATGCAGGTCGCTTCCAACAGACCGATATGTAGGATCTTTGGGGGAAGACTGGGTGAGGCAGCGAACAGTATGGCTCTCTGATAAATCTGAACCATTGAAAATAAACTGCGGCAGTTACCAAGAGATATATCATTTTGCACCGAACTTTTTTATGGCATAAGCTGATAAATGAGCAGATCAGCGTCGCCCATGGACACCTGGAACAATAGAGGTGTTACAAGTGCGTTACCAGCCTTTTGGGGATTAGGAATTTGAGGATTCAGGGATTGGGGTGATTGGGTAAAAGGTGGGGTGATTGGGCCTCTACTACCTGATGGTAAGCAATCAGAATCCCCCACGGAACACTAGAGGAGAATAGTTACACGTTCGTTACTGGCTTTTTCAAGTTTAGGCATTGAATGATTGTTGGGGATTCAGGGGTTGGAGTATTTTCGCGCCCAGTAACCTCACTCACATGACGAAACACAACACAAGCGGATATTACATAAATTATATTAAATAACTGCCTCTGACTGACTGACTCTGACTGCCTCGTTGGCCGAGTATTCGCAAGTGCGACTGCCGGGCAAGGGGTCTCGGGTTCGATTCCCGGGTCGGGCAAAGTATTACTGGGTTTTTTAAAATTCTCAGTAGTAGCACGGAGTCTGGAAATGTGCCCGGTATATGGCAATAGGCTCACCCCCTATTACATGGGACTCATAACAACTAGTGAAAAGTGGGTGTTACATTGTACTATGGTAGAATGTGCACCTCTGCCTACCCCTTCGGGGATAAAAGGCGTGATGTTATGTATTATGTATATTAAATAAATAATAACGGTCGCAAGTGCGACTGCTTTTAAGTGTTGTGTGGCAAGGGGCACGGGCTCAAATCCCGGGTCTGGCAAAGTATTACTGGGGTATTTAAAAAATCTCAATAATAGCATGTAGTTTGGAAATGTGCCCAGTATATATGGTAATAATGGCAACATAAATGGTGAAAAGTAGGTGTTACCTACATTGTGCAGTGGCATTAAGTGCCGTAATGTGCACATCTGCCTATACCTTCGGGGATAAAAGGCGTGATCTAATGTTACGTTATTAAATTAATTGTTTGTTAGGTGGCTTATTTCATTTATTTCATTTCATTTATTTATTCATTGTAAAACATAGGTACATTATAAGTTCTTATGTAATATGTTGAGAGCGCTATGTTTTGCCTCTAGGGCGTACAATACATGCAATATACTTAATAAAAACAAGGATTTGACACAGATTCATAAACAATAAACAGTAAACACATCACTACAATTACACAATCTTGACCATTTATCTCGTTAAGAATTTGCAATTTCATTGAACATTGACGACTCTTTAAATCAAATGAATAAAATAATGTAAACCACAAAATATCCGCTTTGAAGAACATTAGAGATTTTCAATAATGGCATAAATTAAAATTAAATGTCAAAAATAATAATAATAAAATGTTAAAAATGTAAAATTCAATGTCAACGCGTAAAATTAAACGTCAAGATGTAAACTTCAATGTCAAAGAGTAAAAATAAATGTAATAATATGAATTAATAAAATTACAGAATTTAATCAAATATCAAATAGTCATCCAAAATTAAAATAGTCATCAAGTCAACATTAATAATAATAATTTATAAAATTACAGAATATAATGAAATAGTATTATCATTAAAATAGTCATCCAAGGCATAATAACATTTCTCAACTAATAACTTGTGAAGACACTTTTTGAATTTCTTTAATGGCATACATTTTAAAGCATCGGGTATTTTATTAAAAATTGTTGGTGCTACACCAAAAAAGCTCTTTTTCATTAACGCAGTATTACATTTCAACGTACATAGTTGATTTTCATATTGACTCCGAATGGGGGTCTTCTTAACTGTTGAAAACTTTGTAAATAAATGTGGATTTGATTTTACAAATAGTGCAGTTTCTAATATATATATAGCTGGTAACATTAATATTTTTAATTTCTTGAAGTAGGGAACGCAACTATCTGTTGACTTTAGTTTACACATGGATCTTACACACCTTTTTTGCATCCTAAATACTAGTTCTCTATTTGTTGACTGCCCCCAGAAAACAACACCATAACGGAGAATGGAGATACAAGTCCATGATAGGCTGTTAACAGTGTCTCAGAATTAACTCTCTTAGATAATTGAAACAATAGATACGCAGATTTACTCAGTCGCTTACAAACCATTTCCAGGTGAGGTTTCCAAGTCAACTTATGGTCTACTGTTATGCCTAAGAATTTTGCACTCGTCATAGGTAATATTAAGGGGTGGATTCTCACGTCGTTGATGAAACTGTATAATTTTAGTTTTATTCAAATTGATCACAAGATTATTATTATTTAGCCAATTAATGATGCTATTTAGCGAGTTATTGATCTCATTTCGATATTCGTTTGGATCAGTGCATTCTATGATAGCCGTACTGTCATCTGCAAAAAGTACCATTTTGTTTTTCAAATTTCTTGGGAGGTCATTGATATAGATTAAGAAAAGTGGGGGCCCGAGTACAGTGCCCTGAGGCACACCATACCTCACGGATCTCGCTTCAGAGACATATGTAGTTTCTAATTTGCTTATAGGACAAATTCTGGAAATCTCAGTACATTGTGTTCTATCACTTAGGTATGATTCTAGGAGTTTATGAATGTTTCCTCGAATGCCGTACGCGTGTAACTTTTGCAGCAAGATCTGATGATCTACGAAGTCAAAAGCTTTTGACATATCCGTGAAGATCGAACACACCGGATTTTTTTATCCACAGAAGTTATAATACTTGATAGCAGGTCAAATAGTGCCATATTAATATTAGTATTTTTCCTAAATCCTTTTTGTTCATTGCATAGTAACTGAAACTTCTCTAAATACGTGTAAATGGAATTATATATTATTTTTTCAATAACTTTTGCAAAAACTGGTATTTTTGCAATAGGCCTGTAATTTTTAACATCAGTCTTGTCATTATTTTTGTAAATGGGTTTAATAACTACTTTCTTGAGACTAGTAGGGAATATACCATCGGAAATGCAAAGATTAATTATGTGCGATAACGGTTTCGATATAACCTCCTTAACATCTTTTATTACTTTAGTTGAAATACCGTCGTATCCTACTGTACTAGTATTTTTTAAGCTACTTATCACTTTTATAATGTCAGTATCTGAAACTGGTAGCATAAATAGAGACTGCGAAGTTGAGTTTTCAATATTAACATTTCTACACGAATTTGTTAATGGGTTTGTTTTTGAATTATTTTCTATAATCTCTATAAAATATTTATTGAATTCATTCGCAATGTCAAGGGGATGTGTAAGAGTTGATTTATCATTTTGTATGGTCAATATTGGTTCTTGAGGCAGACATACTTTAGATTTGTTAATAACTTGCCAAGCAGCTTTTGACTTATTTTGAGACGTATTTATGAAGTGGTTGTTTTGGGCCTTCTGGGTTAAATTTACTATTCTTCTATAAAGCTTGGAATACTTTTTAAAAGCAAGTCTATTTTTTGTGTTCGGATTATGCCTATATGTCCAAAGCTGCCTCTATTTTCTGCTACATATTTTTATCCCCTTCGAAATCCATTTGGTTTTTTTACAAGTATGAATGGTTACTATTTTTTCTGGGAAACACAATTTGTATAACAATATAAAGTCATCTATAAAATTTTCATATGATTCATTTGCGTCCTTAGCTTCGTATACTCGTCGAAAAGTTAGGTTTTTTAGAAGATTTTTAAATTTCATTAAATTATCTACTGATATTTCCTGTTTAGTTGTTTTCCAATATTTAATCATACAGGTTTTTTTTAATAGGAACTTGAAGTAGTTGTGATGCGTGGTCAGATAGAAGTAAATCTATTATTTCAGCTTTACAACCTTTACGGTAAGGATGTGCAAAATTATCCAAGCAAGAGTTACTAGCCAATCTGGTTGGTTTATCAAGTTCTAATTTGAGATTGTATTGCAAGAGAAAGTTTTCAAATTCTGTTGTGATTTTATTTCTCTTTAACACATCAATATTAAAGTCTCCGGTTAATATAATTTTTTTTATTTGTAGATACGCAAAGTCTTCTCAATATATTGTCCAATTTTTCACAAAATACATTATAATTATTTTTTGGAATTCTGTAAATGCATATTACAACAATATTATAAGATGTCAGTTCAATACCGCAACATTCGAAAACACCCGAGATCGACTGTTTTGCAATATGAGTCAATTCTCCAAATTGCAGCCCTGCTCTTACAAAAATGCAAGTTCCCCCACGTTTGACACTTCTGGTAAAAAAGGCAGCTGGGCAGAAATTTGGGATATGCAATATACATTCATAGCCCGCCTCTATAAAATGCTCTGTTATACAGATGATATCTACCTTTATTCCCTTACTAGAAAGCTCGTCTAATTTAACTATTAACATATCTGATTTATTCATAAGCCCAGCTATGTTCTGATGGAGAATGGTAAGGTGGTAGTTATAGTGGTAGTTATATGATTATGTTTATTATAATCCTAAAATTTCTCCATTACAGATATTCAAGTTTAATTCATAATGTTAAGCATATCATAATACCGTTACTGAAGCAAAATATATCACAGTGCACAATATGCTTGCATAGTTTCACGAGTGAGGCTGAATTATTTTCTCACACGGTAAAAAAGCATCCTGATGTCCCTCTATCTAATTTTCTAGTCAAGGAAAGCAATGTTTGCCAACCAGTCGAAGACACAACCATCACAAATGTAAGTAATTATATTTTACTAGCTACTTCCACGCTGTTTCACACGCTCTGCTCAGCTCCTATTGGTCTAACGGGATGTTTTATAGCCTATAGCCATCCTCGATAAATGCGCTATCCAACACAAAAAGAATTAAACAATCAGACTTGTAGTAACGGAGATTAGCACGTTTAAACAAACAAACAAAAAAACAAACTATAATAACTATCGTGAGACATACTAAATTAAGTAAAAACGCGGGTTACTCACGTGAGTAAACTGAGAAAAGCTCTACTAGTTTCGAACCACAGAGGGGTTCTTCCTCATGAGCTGCGTGACGTCGCCGCGACCGCGCACGTGCTTATAGAGCTTTTCTCAGTATATTCACGTGAGTAACCCGCGTTTTTACTTAAAAAAACAAACTCTTCCGCTTTATATAATAGTATAAGATTTTCTCACAAAATTCAATAATTTCTACGATATAATCATTTGAAATATCGTGTGACGTCACAGCGTGCTACATTTTACAGCACGTTGTGACTTAACGACCTCCCACCCCTAAACTTAACGCCATTTTATCTAAGTATTGCAACTTAATACGAGAAAATAAAAAAATACGTGTCTAATATTTTTTCATTATCTAACTGACGGACTAAATAGATTTTTAATTTTCTTACCCTGTCAACATAATAATACCTATAACTAAGAAATTAATGTAAATACATATTGCAATAAATAAGGAAAAATGTTATTGTTTAGGATGAAATTGTTTTTTTATGATATAATGTTCACCCCCTATTACACGGGACTCATAACATAAATAGTGAAAAGATTTGATTTACCTTGTAATGCATATGTGTCTGTCTAAAGTAGAATCTTGCAACTAAATTTTTGTTTACCTTGTTGGGGGAATGGTCGCAAGTGCGACTGCCGGGCTGCTCGGGTTCGATTCCCGGGTCTTTTTTTTTTTAAGGGGGAAAATCATCGAATGACTGCTCCCGCCTGGGTGAGGCGGGAGGGAGTGTCAGACTCTTACTGACTAAAAACCACCCCGTTCCTTCTCCTGCACGTCGAGCCGGAGTCCCGGTTACCCGTTAGGTTCTCCGCGACTCCGAATCGGCATCGGCCCTATTGGGCCCCGTCTGTGGTGGTCTGATGGCTCTTTGAGGCGCGCGCGGAACGCGACGCGCCGTACGCTCGGGTCTGTTTCTGGTCGGACGGGGAGCCACCCATGCTCGCCGTCCGCAGGCCCGCGCTTACGGTGGCCGGAGATCGTCCCGCGATCCCCGACGCCCGGTGTGTCCTTCGCGATGGCTGGGTTGCGAGGAGGCAGCGCTTCGCTGCCTCACGCGTCCCGCCTCCTCCTTAGCTAGCATGACTGCTTCGCAAAAGGAGGAGACGGCATCCCAATCCCCCTCGCTCCGCATCATGGCCTGCACTAGGCCCGGACGCGAGAGGTCGCCATCGCCGATCACTTCCCTGAGGGCACGGCGGTGCTCAGCCCACGCTGGGCATTCTCCCACCGTGTGTTCCACCGTGTCCTCAGGGCGGTCCTCGCAGTGATGACACCCGGGCGTTTCCTCCCGCCCCATCAGACACAGGTACCTCCCGAAACTGCCATGTCCGGTGAGGACCTGCGTCAGGCGGTAGGTGAGGACGCCGTAGCGTCTCTCAAGCCACTCCTCAAAGAGGGGACTTACCGCTGCGATGGCAGCGAGCCCAGCCCTCGGTTGCGACAGTCGTTGCTGCCATTCCGCCATGAGATCGCGCCGGAGCTCATCCCGCCACGCACTTATCTGGCGCGGCAGCGGGGTTTCGCCCCGGCGACGTGCCTCCGCGCGCATGCTGAACACGCGCGCGAGCACCTTCGCCTCCAGGTCCCACGGCGGTAATCCGGCAAGGAGGTTCGCCGACTCCCCAGAGATCGTGCGGTATCCGCGGATCATTTGGATCGCCATGACCCTCTGTGCCATGAGCAGCGTCCGAGCGGGACGCCGCAACAGGTTTGGCGCCCAAACAGGGGCGCCGTAGAGGGCCATGGACCGCACGACCCCGGCGGATTCCCGGGTCTGGCAAAGTATTAATGGGATTTTAAAAAAAAATCTCAGTAATAGCACGGAGTCCGGAATTGTGCCCAGTATATGGCAATAGGCTCACTCCCTATTACATGGGATTCATATCATAAATAGTGAAAAGTGGTTGTTACATTGTACAGTGGCGTTAAGTGCTGTAATGTGCACCTCTGCCTACCTCTTCGGCGACAAAGAGTTATGTCATTAATCTATATTTTGTTTGTTACAGATAAAACAAATAGGTAGCCACAATAATGTCTATAACGATACGAGAGTACCTGATATTGGAGTTCCAATAAAAAGCCGACTGGTCTTCGAAGATGATGATCCCATTGTCATAGACTGCTCCCAAGTTCTAAATGATCTCACGACAGATTGCAAAGTCAATATTGAATTGTTTAACTTGAACCCCAATGATGACTTTTCTGATAGAAGTATACACTATGATGAATTGAAGAAACCTGGTGTTTTTAGATGCAAGAAGTGCTCGAAGAGATTCCCTGTTAGGTCAGTCTTTCTCCAAGCTTAGATTTTTTTGTTTTTTTTTTAAGAGGGCAAAATCATCGAATTGCTGCTCCCGCCTGGGTGAGGTGGGAGGGAGTGTCAGACTCTTACTGAATTTTTTTTTACCTTGTTGGGGGAATGATCGCAAGTGCGTCTGCCGGGCTGCTCTGGTTCGATTTTCGGGTCTGGCAAACTATTATTGGGATTTTTTTTTAAATTCTCAGTAGTAGCACGGCGTCAGGAATTGTGCTCGGTATATGGTAATAGCCTCACTCCCTATTACATGGGACTCGTAACAGAAATAGTCAAAATTGAGTGTAACATTGTACAGTCGCATTAAGTGCAGTAATGTACACCTCTGCCTATCCCTTTGGGGATCAAAAGCTTATGGTTATGTTCAGTTTGCATAACAATAAATGCTAATCTTGATTTTGACTGCATGGTTGAGTGGCTGGGCAACCGGTAGCTTTGCATGTAGGAACTCTTTGTGTGATCCACAGATTGTTGTTCCGGGTCTGGGTGTCATGTGTATGTGAACTTGTATATTTGTAAACGCACCCACGACACAGGAGACAATCCATAGTTGCTATATCACCATAATATCAAGTTCTAAAGAAATCGCCAACCCAATTTTTTTTTAAAAACGTTGCCGCACCCTTAGATTTTCTCCTGTGTCGTGGGTGCGTTTACAAACATACAAGTTCACATACACAATAATACCCAGACCCGAAACAACAATTTGTGGATCACACAAAGTGTTGTTCCATGCGGGAATCGAACCCGCGACACGTTGCACGGCAGCCGGTTGCCCAGCCACCGCACCAAATGTGCAGTCAAAATTCAAAGTCAAAATTGAGCAAGCGTGGTGATTAACTCGTCGAGTACCGTCGATACAGACACAATTATAGAACAAGAGGTTGCGGTCACCGGTGACCGCTTGGTGTTTGACAGTTTAATGCCCATTCCTTCTCTATGTCAGAAGGAGTCTTTGGTCAGCAGTGGCCATTTATAGGCTGTTGTTGTATGAAAATGTATTTATTTGAAGAATCTTAATTCTTCCTTTTATTTTAACGGCACGGTTGGTGCAGTGCGCACGGAGCAACTGTTTGCTTGATCCACAAATTGTCATTCCGGGTCTGGGTGATATGTGTATGTGATCTTGTGTGTTTGTAAACGCACACACGACACAGGAGACAATCCTAATGTGGAGCAATGTAAAATTATTATAATTTATTTTTGTTGAGTTTAGCTACATGGCAATCTGTTTTTCAACAATAAGCCACTTCTTTGTCTGATTTCTCAGTTTATGTTTTCTTCAAGAGCCATATTTGTATGAAAATTCCTTTCACACGACTCTCTTGTCGTCAAGTGGTAAATCTTTAATGTAGGCTCGGTATGTCACTTCTTTTTAGCTTGATGCCGAAGGGTGTGTTCACTCAGATCGTGTACCAATGTGTTTACATGGGCTGTCAGTTTGTCCTGAGTAAAAGTAATAATAATAATTTTTATTTTTCAGATTCGACGCAATAGTCCACGAAGCGACGCATATAAAAATTGAAAATACTCAAATTAGTTTTTGCGTGATCTGTAAACAGTATCTCATTGGCGGTAGAAAGGTTCTGAGACACCATTATCTAACATTTCATAAAGATCCAATGGAGGGACGAAATGAAGAGGCAAAATTGGATTATTTGCCAAAGTTTTTTGATAAAAATATCGAAGGGAAATGGGTTTTTGGCTCGAAAATACTTACATTATGCGATCTGTGCTTCTCGTTTTGTCGGAACAAGTCCACGATGAATTATGAATTCGTCAAGTCCTTATGCGAGGTCGGCAAGAGATATGAGTGCGAAAAATGTGGTCTCAAGTACTTTGAAATTAAACTAGTGAAGAGATCTGTTAAGAAAAGGAACGGATATGGCCCCCATTCTCTGAAAAAGAAGAAGAAGACAAATGAAGAACGGTTAAAAATGATAGCTAATCGATTTAAAATGTTGAAACATTGAACTGTTGTTTTATTTAATCGGGTTAAAGGCGCCGGCTCTATACAAGAGTGGGAACGGGGTGGAATTTAGTCAGTAAGAGTTCAAGGCCCGGCGCCCACCAGCATTGGCACGTCAGAGGATTTTAGGTGGCAAATAGCAATATACATTAACATAATGACAATAAAGTAGAAATTGCCGTGCATGTGGTCGTAATTACAAAAATACCGCGTCGGTATGCTCGAGGCTGCTGTATCGGCAGCCTTGAGAATCGTTCGGGATGCTTCGGGATGCTTGAGGCTGCTGTATCGGCAGCCTTGAGAATCGTTCGGGATGCTTCGGGATGCTTGAGGCTGCTGTATCGGCAGCCTTGAGAATCCTTCGGGATGCTTGGGGATGCTTGAGGCTGCTGTATCGGCAGCCTTGAGAATCGTTCGGGATGCTTCAGTATGCTTGAGGCTGCTGTATCGGCAGCCTTGAGAATCCTTCGGGATGCTTCGGGATGCTTGAGGCTGCTGTATCGGCAACCTTGAGAATCGTTCGGGATGCTTCAGTATGCTTGAGGCTGCTGTATCGGCAGCCTTGAGAATCCTTCGGGATGCTTCGGGATGCTTAAGGCTGCTGTATCGGCAGCCTTGAGAATCCTTCGGGATGCTTGAGGCTGCTATATCGGCAGCCTTGAGAATCGTTCGGGATGCTTCAGTATGCTTGAGGCTGCTGTATCGGCAGCCTTGAGAATCCTTCGGGATGCTTCAGTATGCTTGAGGCTGCTGTATCGGCAGCCTTGAGAATCCTTCGGGATGCTTCAGTACGCTTAAGGCTGCTGTATCGGCAGCCTTGAGAATCCTTCGGTATGCTTCGGGATGCTTGAGGCTGCTGTATCGGTAGCCTTGAGGATCCTTCGGGATGCTTTGGGATGCTTCGGGATGCTTGAGGCTGCGGTATCGATAGCCTTGAGGATCCTTCGGGATGCTTCAGGATGGTTGAGGCTGCTGTATCGGCAGCCTTGAGAATCGTTCGGGATGATTCAGTATGCTTGAGGCTGCTGTATCGGCAGCCTTGAGAATCCTTCGGGATGATTCAGTACGCTTAAGGCTGCTGTATCGGCAGCCTTGAGAATCCTTCGGTATGCTTCGGGATGCTTGAGGCTGCTGTATCGGTAGCCTTGAGGATCCTTCGGGATGCTTTGGGATGCTTCGGGATGCTTGAGGCTGCGGTATCGATAGCCTTGAGGATCCTTCGGGATGCTTCAGGATGGGTTGAGGCTGCTGTATCGGCAGCCTTGAGAATCGTTCGTGATCCTTCGGTATACTTGATGCTGCTGTATCGGCAGCCTTGAGAATCCTTCTGGATGCTTCGACATCATCCGGCCGCCGACTTGATTGATTGTATTTCTTTTCTTCTTCAGCAAGAGCTGCTATGAGCACTAGATCCCAGTCCACCATATTAAATACAACTCGGACAACTAGAACTTGTAACAACTCTGAGACTGTTAAGACGAGAAATACGGTATTGAGACGCTTCGGCATGCTCCAGGACGGTGCGCCATGCTTGAGGACGCCTCGTCATTCCTAAGAACCTTCCAGCATGCTAAAGCATAGTTTCCGACAGTGTGCGCTTGCATGTAAGATGCTGAAGGATCCTTTTCTTTGCCGATGCCGATAGTGGGCGCCGGGCCTGAGGCGGGAGAAGTCATTGGATGATTCCCCCTCCCCTTAAAAAATCGCGAGCATAGAACCCGTGATTTAGTAGCTGGGCTGTTGTATAAACAGAGACTTCGACCATCCGACCAGCTCCCACTTTAACGTCCGGGCAACTAAAGCCGCCCAAAAGCTTATAGCGTCTAACGCCCGGGCAACTGAAGTGGCCCAGACGACTTGTGCCACTTAAACGCGTGTTTACTCAATAGATGGTACTAGTGTGACCTTCTCGTTCTTCGTCCAATAGGTAATTAACTAGTGTCAGCCCATTGGATGTTCTAAATTTGACAACTGCTGTGATTGGACGTGGAATATGTTTTTCATTCCAAAATAAATGTTAGGTACTCCTTGGATGTCGCATTTCGAAAACTTAAAAAACACGAAATATGTATGTATTAATGTTTTTTATTTTGTTTCATTTTTTTAAAGCAATTTAATAGAAATAAAATTGATTTCAGAACCGCTGTTTTCATTCAATATTTTTTATACACATGTACCTACTTAATTCTGCAAAATGTGACGTCACACTAGGGGAGGGGGGTCACAAATGTGCCTAGCTGTGACAAGAACGGGGGTGGTTTTTAGTCAGTAAGAGTCTGACACACCCTCCCGAGTCCCGCCTCACCCAGGCGGGAGCAATGATTCAATGATTTTCTTCCCTTAAAAAAATCTTACATATTTCTGTAACGTAGCCATTTATTTTTTACTCAAAACAGGACATTCGTTTATTTAGTTCCAGTCAGGCATCTAGTGGCTAGCTAGATCCTATTATAGAACCTATAGACACAAACTTTATGTCTATAACAAAAAGGTTAACATTACTAACTGCACAAATGTAGGTGCTTGAAGTATTTTCGATCGTACTTCGCCAAGAATAGGGTAGATGACTAATTTTTATTGTAATGTCCGCCTGGTAGATTATCTTAAATCGTTAGACACGTATTTTTTATTTCCTTACATATTCATCCCCCCCCCCCAAAGCCTCGACTATCGATCATCAAAATGCGACGACGACATGACCTAAGTCATTTGCAGACGACCTTATGAATACGACCCTGTTCACGAGTTCACGACTTAGGTCTTAGTGGCAAGCGGCGCGGAAAAGCGAGTGAGTGAGTGAGAGCGTTTTTATGCACCATTGAGTACCTACGTCACCGCAAAGGTTGGCAATATTTAAAACATGTTAAAACACATAATACTTTTAATTAGTCGAAACTAAGAAAGTCATTTTATGGTACCTATATTTTTTATTAAAAAGTTAGTAACTTCGATATCACTAGTGACAAATTGGGTAGTTTCCAGGGTATCAAAATTAAAAATCTAATTAGTCCGTCAGTTAGATAATGAAAAAATATTAGACACGTATTTTTTTATTTTCTCGTATTAAGTTGCAATACATAAATAAAATGGCGCTAAGTTTAGGAGTGGCAGGTCGTTACGTCATACTGTGCTACAAAATATAACACGCTGTGACATCACACGAATATATCGTCGAAAGTATTTAATTTTGTGAGAAAAAATATATGTGTCTAAAGTTTTAAATTACAACATTAAAATAAGACTTGGGAAACTACCCTATTATCTGAAAATTTAATTTTAATAATTTTCGTAAATTAATAAGTAGATGGGATGCCGCTGACTGACAAGCGGTGAATGTTCGTAACACGCGAGCTTCCATTTTTTTTTTAAATGTGGAAATTCATCAAATGACTGCTCCCGCCTGGGGGAGGCGGGAGGGAGCGTCAGACTCTTACTGACTTAAAACCACGCCGTTCGTTCTCCTGCACGTCGAGCCGGAGCCCCGGTTACCCGTTAGGTTCTCCGCGACTCCGAATCGGCATCGGCCCTATTGGGCTCCATCTGTGGTGGTCTGATGGCTCTTTGAGGCGCGCGTTAAACGCGACGCGCCGTACGCTCGGGTCTGTTTCTGGTCGGACGGGGAGCCACCCATGCTCTATGTCCGCAGGCCCGCGCTTACGGTGGCCGGAGATCGTCCCGCGATCCCCGATGCCCGGTGTCCTTCGCGATGGCTGAGTTACGAGGAGGCAGCGCTTCGCTGCCTCACGCGTCCCACCTCCTCCTTAGCTAGCATGACTGCTTCGCAAAAGGAGGAAACGGCATCCCAGTCCCCCTCGCTCCGCATCATGGCCTGCACTAGGTCCGGGCCTAGTGCAGGCGAGAGGTCGCCATCGCCGATCACTTCCCTGAGGGCACGGCGCGGCGGTGCTCAGCCCACGCAGGGCATTCCGCTACAGTGTGTTCCACCGTGTCCTCAGGGCGGTCCTCGCAGTGATGACACCCAGACGTTTCCTCCCGCCCCATCAGACACAAGTACCTCCCGAAACTTTCATGTCCGGTGAGGACCTGCGTCAGGCGTTAAACGTAGGGAGGTTGGAAGATCTTACGATCGTTACGATCTCCGGCCACCGTAAGCGCGGGCCTGCGGATTAGCCTGTATTACTCTCATAGCTGGGCACCGTTAATAAAATAGTTAACTTCGTTAATCGTTAATCCGCTACAAAAAAAGTTAGCTTCGTTAATCGTTAAAGCGTTACATTTCGGACGAATTAACGCAAGTTAAAGTTAATCGTTTATCCGTTAACTATGTGTAAAATTGCATTTTTATATCGTTGTATTAGTGAACTTATAAAACCAGTTGGTTGGTTTAGGTTCTGGAAGTTAACAGGTTAGGAACAAAACAATATACTTGTATAATTCAAATAAATATGTAATGTAATCGTCGGACATAAGGTGCATATTCCCCTTCATAAACATTAACATGTTGAAGTTCTCGTCTGAATGCGAGGCTCGTTTTGGTGCAACGATGCTGCATTCCCCGCCCAAAATATATCTAGTTTTGTTTTTGTTTTACTCGGTGCCGCGCGTTCGCCTCGCATGGCACTAAATACCTCTATAATAAATAGTAGACATTGGATTAACGATTAACGGACTACTGCATAATTAACGGAAGTTAATATGTCCGTTAACAATTTTTAAGTTAACTTAAAAGTTAATTCGCTAATCAAAATGTTAACTTCGTTAATTAACGATTAACGGATTAACGAGTTAATGCCCAGCTATGATTACTCTCCATCCCTTCAACTATCTTCACATAAAGAATCACATCAATTCGTCGCTCCGTTTTCCCGTAAAAGACGGCCAAACAAGCAGACACACACACTTCCACATTATTTCATAATATTAAGTAGTATGGATTATTGTCATTGATTTTAGACTAGTGATGTTCACAAAAAACGTCGATGGTTGAGTTAAGCCGGCGATATGGCCTGACATGGCGACAACGCACGAGAAGGAGACCTGTGTCAAGGTAATAATATCATTCCTACAGTATTTCAACAACGCGAGCATACCTTCGTGCCTCGATGTCAGGGTATGCTCGGGGCGCAGGAAAATCATCGAATGACTGCTCCGCGCCTGGGTGAGGCGGGAGGGAGTGTCAGACTCTTACTGACTAAAAACCACCCCGTTCCTTCTCCTGCACGTCGAGCCGGAGCCCCGGTTACCCGTTAGGTTCTATGGGGTGGTTTTTAGTTAACAAGAGTTGTAAGAGTCACTTCCTCAAGAGTCATTTATGACTTTTTACCCAAAACATAAAAAAGGGGGCGGCAGAATCGGTATTTGCACGCGGGCGGCGGTTCGAATAGCTAGTGGCGGGCCTGCTCTAGTGCATCCTTGACTTTAGGCCTACTGTCCATCTTGCGTCATTTGACGGATACATGCATTCGTCAAAAACGATAGATGGACGCAAGCATTCAAAGAACTTTAAAGATACATATACCATAAGTCCTCAATAGTGTACTGGCCGACATCAGACAAGAAAATAATATAAGACTGTTTAAAATTAAGATAAAATAATTGAGTAGTTTATTAATGTATGTAAAGCAATGCGGCACCAACCACAGTCAAATCACTAAACAGGTTTTGTGGGAATAGGTTTTAAATTCAATATCTGTGACTGTTGTGATTATAAATAAATAAATTTGCGATTTGTAGGCCGCGTATTGCTTGTGAAGGATGCATGCAATCGTCAAATGTGTGTGGGAGAGCCATGCTTCGGCACGAATGGGCCGGCTCGACCGGAGTGATACCACGGCCTCACAGAAAACCGACGTGAAGCAACGCTTGCGTTGTGTTTCGTCGTGTGAGTGAGGTTACCGGAGGCCCAATTACCTTCCCCTTCCCCAATCTCCCCAATCCGTGAATCCCCAACGATCCTCAAACTCCTAATCCCCAAAAAGCCGGTGACGCACTTGTAACGCCTCTGGTGTTCCAGTTGTCCATGTGCGACGCCGATTGCTTACCATCAGGTGATCCGTCTGCTCGTTCACCGGCTTATGCCATAAAAAAAAATGACGCAACGTTGACAGTTACCATTATAATACATCTGATTCTGTCACTACTCTTGAGGCCTTAGTACAAGTTTGGTTTGCGTTTGAAGTATTGGCTGGCGTCAACGAATAAGAATAAGAACGTTTATTTGCACGAAGTATGGTAATTACAGGTAATAATAATTATAAAAATATAGTCCCACATACATCACCTTCTGTTTTCGGCATGCAAAGTTAAGTTTTACAATATAATAAAGTTAAAATCTTACATTTAATAAAATCAATTACAAAAATGCTTACAACTAGGATAACATAATTATTCCTCCTAACATATTATTATTACTTTTCTTTATTCACATATTTATCATTTTAGTGACTTACAAAATAACAACACACTTAATATTGCACACTTATTATTTATTGCACACATTAAACTTTAATTGTAAGAAACTCATCTAAGGTGTAAAAGCAACTGTTGATTAGTAGTTTATCGAACCAACCAATCAGAATTACGAACGCGCAGCAGCGAGCTATGGAGAGGCCTATACCCGAGTATAGGCGAGAGACTCCGAAGTCTCTCTCCAGAATTGGATCCCTAAACTAAGAACTAAAGTTACCGACGTAGCCCAAAAGATTAGTAAGATGAAATGACATTTCGTAGATAGATTCATACTTTTAGCTAAAATCGAGGTCGTAGAGAACCTAACGGGTACCGGGGCTCCGGCTCGACGTGCAGGAGAAGGAACGGGGTAGTTTTTAGTCAGTAAGAGTCTGACACTCCCTCCCGCCTCACCCAGGCGGGAGCAGCCATTAGATGATTTTCCCCCTTAAAAAAATCTAAAATCGAGAAAAATCTTTCAAGTATAATCGATTATTTTGTGTCGATATCTCGTTAGTGTTATTTCCACATCCTTAGTCACGATTGTGTTTGTGTTTAAGGAAAAACATGCAGTTTATTTTTGTGTTCAAGAAGCGACGGACATTTTGAAATGAGTGTATTTTTACTGCGGAGGTAAGCGTTATTATTCTATAGAGGTATAATCCATACTAATTTTATAAAGCTGAAGAGTATCTTATCTTTTGTTTGTTTGAACGCGCTAATCTCCGTAACTACAAGTCTGATTTGAATAATTCTTTTTGTGTTGGATAGCGCATTTATCGAGGATGGCTATAGGCTATAAAACATGACGCTACGACAAATAGGAGCTGAGCATAGCGTGTGAAACCGCGTGGAAGTAGCTAGTACTTAATTATTGTTGATAATAACTTAGGATTGTCCATGTTGCGTCATTTACCGAATGCATGATGATAGACGGATTTGTCTTTGTCGTTTCGTGCACAGCAGCTGTAGCCAAACGCCACTTAGCGCTTGTCTACATGTAGAATAGAAACCCAAATTATATGGAATTGACATAAATTTTGACACTTGTCAGTGTCATCCCCATACATTTAGTTTTCTACTCTCTCTGTAGACAAGCGCTAAAGTGGCGTTTGGCTAAAGGCACCGGTTTTTATAGTTATTAAGCAAGATGCAAGCATTAGTCAGTGGTCGACTTTTGTTTTTTTTATGGAAGAAACCGGTAAACGAGCGAACGGATCACCTGATGATAAGTGAACACTTGCGTTGTGTTTCGTCGTATGAGTGAGGTCACCGGAGGACCAATTAATCTTCAAATTCTTAATCCCCAAAAGGCCGGTAACACCTATGGTGTTCAGGGTGTCCATGAGCGACGCCGATTGCTTACCATCAGGTGATCCGTCTGCTCGTTTACCGACCCATCACATAAAAAAACAATTATCTAAATGACTCAGATTACCCAGTTAAAAATAACAATGCAATCTGTATTGCGCCATTGACGTAATCTAGAGGTATATATACTATGTCCTGACTGAGTGAATCATCATCACCGAGCGTAAACTAATACAAAGTTTCGTTTCTGTCTCTGGACCACTAACCACCGGTAGCTTGGACCATGCTCCCGCTAAAGGGTGGCTCCTATTCTACTTTTAAATATAATTATTTCATTTTATTTTTGTCAAGTATCTAGTATTTAGACATCTATATCTATATTTACATATAATAAAATCGTAGAAAAGTCAAAATTGTACATTGAATCCTTACTAATAATATTATAAATCGGAAAGTGAGTTTGTTTGTTTGTTCCGCTTTCACGCCATAACTACTAAACCGATTGCTTTTAATTTTTGCAGATGTATAGTTAGAAATCCGGATTAAATAATAGGGTACTTTTTATCCCGGAAAAATTTGATATTCCCGAGGGAAAACAAAAGTATTGGTATAGATGGAGCTGTGTGAATTATATATATGTCACATAGGCTACTTGTTATCCTTTTGTGACGCGAGCGAAGTCGCGGGTAAAAGCTAGTATTTTTATAAACGAATAATTGGGGCGTGATCTACAATCGATACCGAAGCCAAAAATGTGTTTTTTGAAATTTTTGTCTGTTTATCTGTAAATGTATGTTCGGGATGATTTCAAAAAGTACTGCATGGATTTACTTCTAATTTTGCATGAATCCAATTCCGATCGATCGACATTGGTATTGCGAAATTTCGTACTCTTGAGTTTCAACACTAGCGCCCATTGCATCCGTATTGCGTGGGTATTTAATGAACTAAATGGTATTGAGTTTGCCTTTATATTCCGTACTCTGAATGCTATTGTAACAGCTACGATTGTGGTTGTATAATGTTCACATTGAATAATTATTGAGATTTTATTGGATTGAAATTGTATTGACATTGAGATTGGTTTCAAGAGTAAGCACCCAGGTCAACATATAGGCTACATATTATCACGCTATCATCTACGGGGGAGGAGCTATGAATCGTTATTTCTTTTATCTACGCATTCTGTAACAGCGTGTCATATTTCAAAGTCAAAGTCAAAGTCAAATAATATTTAAATGTTATTTTTTAGTAAACCATGTTATTATCTAGCTTTACTCTAGACTATACAAGACTACGATGAGTCCCATGTAATAGGGGGTGAGCCTAATGCCATATACCGGGCACAATTCAATCCGAGACCCCTTGCCCGGCAGTCGCACTTGCGGGTCTCGGGTTCCATTCCCGGGTCAAAGCATTATTAGGTTCTTAAAAAATCTCAGTGTAGCACTGTTACGACCATTCTCTTTAGTAGAGTTGTCGTAGTCGATGTCGCATAGAGTGTTTTGTAGTCCATGGTTCATAGAGTTTTATATAGTCTATGATATAAGAGTTATCTGTGTTCTGTCTAAAAAGCGCGGGTTAAATAATTTTGATGCGAAGGAAGAGCTTTTGTATTGCATCCACTGAATTCCTGTTATTTTCACATTTTTGAAGAATTTCCCATAGCTGTCATAGCACGGAGCCTGGAATTGTGTCCGGTATATGGCAAAAGTGAAAAGTGGGTGTTACAGTGTACAGTGGCATTAAGTGCGTAACATGTACGTCTGCCTATCCACGCATTAATGGCGTGATGTTATGTTTTAGTGATTTTTAAAATAAGTATTGGATTTTAAGACGGCATTGTAACATTGTCTTATGATCGTGATGGACAATAGAACAGACTAACTCGCGGAGACGTCCATTTTTTTAAAGATAGAGGGGAGCGCTCATACCACATCTCCTGTTTGTAGTATTTCTGTGTTGCCATCTAAACTTTACCTTCATCGTTACAGGTCGCAGTCCCTGAAAGCTTGAGAAACCTGACATTGAAGAAATCATCAACGACTTTCAATAAAACCAGTCAAATGAAAAATCATATGAACAGGTGGCAGAGGGGTAAGACATCTATGGGGCGAGGGGAGAAGCAGAACTGTCAAACGCTACAACAACACTAGCGCCACGTACCGGTGTCACTCGTCCTCCAGTGCCGGTAAACTTGTCAAATGTTTCTTGCATACACGTTTTATAAGTACAAAGAGATTTATTGTACTATCTACTAATAAAGGAGCTATTTCTGTTCCTTCTCTCTCAATCAGACCAAAGAAAAAAGGTCTGCAAAGGATCGGCTTCACTTTCCGACGTACGAGGTTAAACCACTTCAATACTTCCAAACTCGGTTAGATAAAGTTCAAATTAGTACACCTTGCAGTCTTCACCAGCTTGAGATAACAAACAGAAGACGATCACCACATTGATATTATTTCATCAATAAATTCAACTTTAGACGCTATTACTATGAACGTAAAAGAATATAAAAAGCGTGCAGGAACATCCGGCATACAAGGACAACTGTATGAAACTAAACTTATGAGTCTCATTAACTTTAGAGCCTTGCACAACGACACAACAGAAAGTTTCCATCTAGCCTCAAACATCGATGAAATCGGCACTTTTGATGATATTTGTCTTAGAATCAAAGTGTCTGAATTCGATAAACCTTTGGCTATATTCATCCAAGCCAAACATCGAGAAAACGATAAACTATTCACGTTCAGTAACAAGAACGATTTAGCCAAATATTTTGATAGTTATTTTAGAATCAGACAATTGTTCAGTCCTGCAATTAAAAGTCCAATTTTCGGTGGAAAATACGAAGATGTTGAATGCTTTTTTGTAATGTACACTACAGCTAAAGATGACAATAGAACTGAGGTACATGAGGGTGAATTTGCTGATTATTTAAATGAGTTTATAGGCACAGGAGAACCTTGCCTACAACCTGTTTATGAAGATGATCATTTAGACTTTCTATGCAAGATTGTAATGAAAGAAGAAATTGTTTGCTTAGCTCAAAATATAGCTAAGTTTATAACTGAACAAAGTAACACGGAACTATCGATGAACAATGATTTGATACTGCGCTACCATGTGCTACTAGCTAAAGAAGTTTTTGAAGTAACTGAGATTCAAACTGAAGGCCATCGATTTGTGCATTTCAGGGAAGATTTCTTTGGTTCTATAAACGAATTTATCGTTCTATTTAAAAACTTATTATGTTTAGAAATTCTAAAGAAAAATAGAACAGAAATGAATGATGATAAAATGGATAATATAGATTCTATTCTATCAAAGTTTCTTGCCGAACCCAAGGAAGAACTACTATCAAAATTAATAGGCAATGTTATAACTTACAAGAATAATAAATTGGAATTCATCAACAAATCTACTAATGATGAATTAAAACGAAAGCTTGATAAATTGAATGTACCACAAACTGTTGTCTTTAACGCAGCTGTAATTGAAGCTAAAGAATACTTACAAGGTCTTAAACTGAAGGTACCAGCATTTTTTGGTAACAAAGACTTAGTCATAAGAGGTAATGATGCGAAAATAGACAAAAGATTAACACATTTAACAACAAAATTCGTAGAAATATTGGAAAATGGGAAGACAGACAATGTAATAACGATCGATGAAAGTTTTGGTGATGGATTTCTGCAGCTGAATGGAGGATTATCTTCAGCCGTAGGAAATATATTAGTATTTGATGATGATACAAGACTTCTAAAATTCACAGACGATTTCGAATCACTGGGCAGCATAGCCATGAGATGGTACGAAAGACTGACAATTAAAATCGACAATCTATATGAATACAGACTAGACGTCAAAGTGAAAAAGTTTCCGAAACTTTCATTTGAAAGAGGAGAATACGATGTCAGTTTGGTCAGAGATTTTTACGACAGATTGCTCTTTTTTACTGACCAATCAGACCAGAGTGGAGTAGAAGATATACTCAAGAAAGAAATAGAAGATCATCCATGTAATGATGCCCATAACTTCAGAGTGAGATCTGACGTAATATTCCTAAGGTATCACGATGAAATACAAAAACTATGGATGACTCCAAAAAAAGGATCGTATTTGACGAAAAAGAGCAAAATATACGAAAATGCTGTTACAAACGCTATGAGTGAACCTTTGATTGGAGTATTAAACACGATGCATAGGATTAAAAACAAAGATTATGTATTCAAAGAAGTATCCCTGAAGATATTTGCAGAAAGTGATGTTACAGGATCTGTTATAGCATCAGGAAGCCCAGTATTGACAGCAGTCAAATTGGAACAGTATTTAGGCAAAAAGGACCACACTGTTTTAGACTTAGAATACATTTTCAAACTCCCTGTTAAGAGTCATACGATGTTTTGCAAAGAACTGACGAATTCTAAGGATAAAACACTCATAATTTTGTCGAATAAAATAAAAAAAATTAGAAGTTATAACAAGAAATTAGAAAGTATCGCCAAGGCTGTAAATGGTAAACCAATTATAGTAGTCGTTGATAAACCTTTAGTGAAAACTATAAAAGAATATTTCTCGCAAGTCAATGTTATAGTAAATGACGACCCAAACTATCTTATAGATCTTACAGATGAATCTCAAAAAAAGGTCCTAGGAGCTGCTAAAGCAAAGTTTCAAGGTTTATATGTAAATTTAGATATGATTATAGATGAAGAATCTGCTAAATTAATAGATGAAAATATACTAAATAATATTATTGACGGTAAATTAATTAAAATAGGAAATAAAATCATAGATTACAGCTATAAAAAGAACAAAGAGTTTTACATAGACAGGATAGTCAGCCGGAATGAGAAGCTGGAAGCAGAGGTGTTAGAAGTAAAAGAAGTAATGACACAAACTCTATATGACTTACACGTTGACGTTGTACTGATAACAGCTTTACCAGGAATGGGCAAGTCTACTTTAATGACTCATTTGTCCTTAAAAACAAAAGAAGTAAACCCTAAGCTGTGGATATTAAGGATCAATTTGTTAGACCACACAAAGGCATTGAGTGATTGGAAAGATGGTGGAACTGATATAAACATGCTAGAAAGTTTAAGATTCATCTGTGACGTAGCCATTTGTAAAGATCACGAAGATTGTAATGAAGATGATGAATTTAAAATTGAACTGGAAGAAGTACTTGGAACAGTAATCTTAAAAAACGGGCACGAAGACAGTCTTATAGAATTCCAACTTCAATTATTTCTCTATTACTATAACACAAAGGAATTAATATTCATTTTCGACGGGTTCGATGAAATATTCCCTCATTATGCCGATCAAGCACTTGCATTAGTCAAATCAGTCAGAGATTTCACTAGAAAACATAAGATTTGGATCACAAGTCGATCTTTTAATGATATTAAGTTAATTTTGGAAGCTGAATTTGGACTTTCGTATGAGATAGAACACTTTACTCGATTAGAACAAGACAGCTATCTCTTCACTTATTGGCAATCAAAATTGCAGTTCAAAAAACTAAACAGTGACCAACTACAAAATGTAAACAGCTTTGTTCAATTTATACAGAAGCATGTACCGACTGGAGATTTCTGTCTCCATAGCAAAATTCAACATACGCCGTATTTTAAAGTGTACCTTAATTTCTTGGAATATTTGAAGAAACAGTCGATAGACACAGGCATTAAGTTTTCTTACGACGAATACAACAACCATATGCTTAAATTCGACTCAAGGAAAAGTGTTATATCATATTTCACCAACGACTTGATTGCACCTCCCCTGCATCTGTACCTACTAGCCGAATATTTCCTCAACAAAATAAAAAATGTCGACCAACATGAAAATAAATGGGATTTTTATATAACAGGATATATTTTCTACGAATATTATATGGAAACGAAACTGAAGAGAATTAGGTTTCAAGAGAAAAACAAAATTGATGTTTATAAACCAGACAATAAAGTTGCTTATGAAAAAGAAAGGGTAGAATGCATTGATAAGCATAAAAAATTGGGTGCTTATGCCATTTTTTATCCAAATACAGATATTTTTGAAGAAGCAGAATTACAAGAAATGCGGACAATGATAGATGAACTCAAAGATGGAAGGGACAAAACCGGTTTAATCCGGACCGTAGCAGATAACATACCAATATTCGTACACATGTCGTTTGCTGAATATTTTGCAGTAGAGTACATTTGCGATCAACTTAAATCACAAGACACAGAAGAGAAGCAAGAGAAAATATGGAAATTCATAATCAAGGTAATGTTCTGTCAGTGCGATATGAACATTTTCGATATATTCAACACGAAATTTAAAATGGATTCCCAGTTGATTGAAATAGCAGAGAGGAATAAACAAATGATCCGTCAGTTGATGTATGAATTGAAAAATTTCGGGATGGTGACTAGATGGTCGGATTACGAAAGAATAGACAAAATTAGCCGAGGTATTGACTACAGGTATACAGACAGATGTCTACTGCTCACTGTAACCTATTCTACGCTACTGGATAATGGGCAGATCGACGAAAAGTCTTGTCTAGATTTTGAGAAGTTCTTCCAATTCTATTATTTAGTTAATGAAGAGTCTGGTCTAATGGCTGTTAAAGTATGATAGTTGCACGTGATGGCAGAGTCGGATTAAACCCAGAGACGCCCGAGACAAGCACCTCGTAGTCGCCCTTAATTTTTTTGTCACTGCCGTCTCTCTATGTACAGTTGTACACGCGCGTTTCGCGGCGCCCCTCTATAACCTGGCGCCCAGCACTTGTCTAGAGAACCTTAGGGATAATACGGCTCTGCGTGATGGCGTAAAACAGACTCCGTATAAAAGACGCTGTTTTTGTAATAGTGGAAAATCATCAATGACGTCTCCCGCCTTGCGTGAGACGGGCGGGGTATCAGACTCTTACTGACTATACACCACTCCGTTCCTACTCCTGTTTCGAAGTAAAAGTCAAGTCAAAATCATTCATTTCAATTAGACCAGGAAGTCACTTTTAAACGTCAACATAAAAAAATTAAAGTATGTAAAGCTATTTGCTCATTCCAATGTGTAGATTCCTATGGAGAAGAACGAGCAAGAAATTTTCTTGTTACATAGTTTTGTTGGTTCGATCATGGGAACTGAACTGAAAACTGAAAGTGAAATTCTTTATTTGCATGTTAAGGTAATACATACTCGTCGCGGAGAACCTAACGGGTAACCGGGGCTCCGGCTCGACGTGCAGAAGAAGGAACGGCGTGGTTTTTAGTCAGTACGAGTCTGACACTCCCTCCCGCCTCACCCGGGCGGGAGCAGTCATTCGATGATTTTCCCCCCTTAAAAAAAAAGGTAATACAGACTCGCAAAGTCGGTGGTTAAAACCCTAAGTTGAAAACAGAAGGACTCGAGAGACGCTACCCAGGGTCAGGAGTTATGCAGGCTCTGGTTGGAAGAAGGGGCTGTGTTGACCAGTGACCATATTAACAGCCTGTAAATATTCCACTGAGCAAAGACCACTTCTTGCATAGAGAAGGAATGTATGTGATTGTTTGTCTAATAAATGTTGATTAGTTTTACATCACTGTTGTATTTATTAGTTTTCCTGCTTTCGTTTTTGGTATGTACCTAAGTTATGCTTGCTCGCAACTACATATCTTGCGATTGGCTGAACCGACATGACATTATATGCGATTACAAAAAAATTTTTGTTAATTTTTTTATGGTATGAGCCGTAAACGAGCAGACGGATCACCTGATGGTAAGCAATCGGCGTCGCCCATGGACACCTGGAACACTAATGGCGTTTCAAGTGCTTTACTGGCTTTTTGCAAGTCAAAATATGTCAAGTCCCTTTTTTATGGCATAAGCCGGTAAACGAGCAGACGGATCACCTGATGGTAAGCAATCGGCGCCGCCCATGGACACTTGAAACACCAGAGGCGTTACAAGTACGTTACCGGCCTTTTGGGAATTAGGAGTTTGAGGACTGTATTCTGTATTCGGGAATTGGGGAGACTGGGGAAGGGGGTAATTGGGCCTCCGGTAACCTCACTCACACGACGAAACACAACGTAAGCATTGTTTAACGTCTATTTTCTGTGAGGTTTCCCTTAGTCGGGTATACGACACCCGCGGGAAGTGTAGGGACAGTGACAAATATATATGTACAGTGAAACCTGGTTAAGTGAGACATCAAGGGACCTGCAATGTCGTTTCACTTATAGAGGTGTTCCACTTACCCAGTGTCTCAGATATACAGGTATATTCTCATTTACAGAGGGTTCCGTTAATAGAGGTAGAGGTGGACTTGGAATTACGTGTGGAATTTGTGGGTAGAATAAGAATGAGTAAAAACATGTTATCTCAGTTACAGAGGTTTATGCATATAAAGTTTACTCACTGTCTCAGTTATAGAGGTAACTATGATGATAAATCGAAAGAACAAATCCCAGATATAGAGGTTTACCTCGTCCCACTAACAGAGGTAATTCAGTGCCAAAGTGTTGGGACCTCAGCAAAAGTTCCAGTTATGGAGGTTTCTCACTTATCCAGGTCCCACTTAACCAAGTTTCACTGTATTAGTAGGATTGTATTCTATTGTCTGTCACCTTCATCTGCGTAAAAGAGGCAGGTAAGCAGCTATTTACTATGTATATTTATTAATAGATCTGTAGTTTCACGGCCACAACCTCGTCAGGTGTAAAAATCCATACATTATTTTCCTCCCACACTTATGTCGTGTAGTGATGACAAAGTAGACTATATTTGTCAGCATGTCACCACCCATTCTCTTCCCATGGGTGTCGTATACCCGACTAAGTGACCACACATTTGACAGAGACCAGGCAGCAGCGCTCTCTGATAAACCTAGTTACTGTACGGGTTTTATGTAGTATAGTAACTTAACATAACTCCTTTTATCCTCTAAGGGGTAGGCAGAGGTGTGTATTACGGCACTTAATGCCACTGTACAATGTAATACCAACTTTTCACTATTTATGTTATGAGTCCCATGTAATAGGGGGTGGGCCTATTGCCATATACCGGGCACAATTCCAGACCCTGTACTACAACTGAGATTTTTTTTAAAACCCTATAATACTTTGCCTGACCCGGTAATCGAAGCCGTGACCCCTTCCCCGCTAGACACACTTGCGATTGCGACCGCTCGGCCAACGAGGCAGTAGGATAGTCAGCAAAGAAACTAAAGATAGATTAAGTACAGAGACAGTAGCTATCGTTATATTAAATTGTACGCTTTGTAACGAAGCCATATCTTTTGTAACCATTGGTCGGCTCTAGACAACCAATGGCTACTGTCTCTATACTGAAACAATTTATATTTTCCTACCTACATACTAAAGCAGACTACACTTTAGTAACTTAGTATTAAGTGTGGGAGAGCCATGCTTCGGCACGAATGGGCCGGCTCAACCGGAGTGATACCACGGCCGAGCAGAAAACTGACGTGAAGCAACGCTTGCGTTATGTTTCGTCGTGTGTGTGAGGTTACCGGAGTACCCATTACCCCTCCCCCCTTTCCTAATCCTGCAGTCCCCAACAATCCTCAAATCCCTAATCCCAAAAGGCCAGTAACGCACTTGTAACGCCTCTGGTATTCCAGGGTCCTTACTCTTGAAACCTAATCTTAATGTCAATTCAATTTCAATCCAGTATAATCTCAAAAACTATTCAATGTCAACATTATAAAACAACAATCGAAGCTGTTACAATAGCATTCAGATTACTGAATATAAAGCTAAACTTAATTCCATTTAGTTCATTTAATATCCACGCAGTACGGATGCAATGGGCGCTAGTTTTACGACTCAAGAGTACAAAATTTCACAATACCAATGTCGATCGATCAGAATTGAATTCAAGAGTAAGCCCCCTGGTGTCTATGGACGACGCCGATTGCTTACCATCAGGTGATCCGTCTGCTCGTTTACCGGCTTATGTAATAAAAAAGACTTTAGTCGGGATTACGACATCCGTGGGAAGACTAGGGTTGCTGAAGTGTCCTGCACTGCTGTATTGTAATGAAGAAAATAAATGAGTTGCAGAGTGCAGCGAACTGGTGACGATCTAAGAATAGACTTCGTTGGCGATGCATGGAATAGGAGTAACGTAGAGTTGTATACATTTTAATTTCTGACTAGCGTCTGTCAATTCTGTCACCGACTTCGTCCGCGTTTCGTTAGAATAAAAAGTAGCCTAGCTGCAGCCTGCTGTAGCCAAATGCCATTTAGCGCTAATCTTTTTTTTAAGGGGAAAAATCATCGAATGACTGCTCCCGCCTGGGTGAGACGAGAGGGAGTGTCAGACTCTTACTAACTAAAAACCACCCCGTTCCTTCTTCTGCACGTCGAGCCGGAGCCCCGGTTACCTGTTAGGTTCTCCGCGACATTTAGCGCTTGTCTACATGTAGAATAGAAAACCAAATTATATGGAATTGACGTAAATTTTGACACTTGTCAGTGTCATCCCCATACATTTTGATTTCTACTCTCTCTGTAGACAAGCGCTAAAGTGGCGGTTGGCTTAAGGCACTGTTGTCGTGGTGGTCCAAAAGTTTAAGACGCCCGCTTCTCATGCATGAGAGTACGTGTTCAAAACCAACGGTAAGTACCAATGTGACGTTTCACGAGTTATATGTACTTTCAACGATTATTAAGACACAAACAGTGAAGGAAATCTGGGCTGGAAACCTGGGCTGGAAATTGCCAACCCGCATTACGCAAGCTTCAATTCTGATAGTTTGCAGCATTTATCATTAATCAATGCTGATTTTTGAAATCTTTTTGAATTTTGGAAAATAAGAGATAAAAACTTTGGTCCGTTGGTCAACAGTGGCCATTTATTTTTTGGTCAACAGTGATTGATTATGATATATGTTATTCCAGACCATGATCTATCCCTATTTCAAATTTCACTCAGATTCCATCAGCCCTTTTGATGTGATTAAGTACAGTAACAAAACTACCTACACCATTTTACTAACTTTCGTAGGATTTGTTTTTATAACATAACTATTTGTTATCCTTCTTAAAATCCGTTTATCGTAATACTGTAGACTCAGTGCCTATTTTTAAACAGATATTCTATACTGGAGGGCACGAAAAATAACTTTCATAAATATTTTTACTTAAATATCGTCTCTATTGTACCGTTCGCCGAGTAGTCATTGTAAAACGACGACTGCGAATCAGTTCAGTACCATACGCTGGCAATACTCGCGCGTAATACTAAATAATACAAAAAAAACTATTACAAATGTTCATAACACAAACAAAATAACAATTACGTATTGGCAAACCAAAACAAAACGAAATAATCATTTGTATTATGATAATTTCGTGTTTTATCATTAAATATTAAAGATTTAAAATATAAATCACGCGTTTTGTCATAAAATAAATATTATTATTTTAATTTATTCAGTTTGACAGTTGTTATTTTGGTATTTCCCGCGTTTTTTAATGTCACTCGTTTTTTTCCTCGAATGTGGTGAAATTAAATAGTGAAGTGCAAGCGAAACGTAATAAAGGTCAGTGCGTGGACAGATAAAAAATATATTATACGGGTTACCGGTTTTTTGTGAGTGGTATTTTTTTTATAAGTTTGTTGTTTATGATGATAATAGATATTTTAAACATTGGTTGCAAGGTACTTAAAATCCGGTTTTTAGAAAATATTATGAAAATATTTTTTTAAAAATGTTTTATGTGGGAATAGGAAATGTAACAAACTACAAAAACATAGTGTAGGGCAGTGTTTTTCAACCTGTGAGTCGCGACCTCCTGAGGTCGAAAAATCTGGGTACTTTAGTAAAAAAACAACAAAGACAATTAATATTTATTTATTAAGTAAGACTCTTATTTACTATTGCTTTAGCCACTCGATAACTAGCAAGCATGTCGTGGTGGCCCGGAGGTTTAAGACGCTCGCTTCTCATGCATGAGGGTGCGGGTTCGAAACCTACCAACGGCAAGTACCAATGTGACTTTTCCGAGTTATATGTACTTTCTAAGATTATTCAGACACCACTGACAAACGGTGAAGGAAAACATCGCAAGGAGACCTGGACTTATAATTTTTAATTATAAGTTTGTAATCGCCAACCCGCATTGAGCAAGCGTGGTGATTAATGCTCAAACCTTCCCCGAGTGAGAACAGGCTTTGGTCAGCAGTGGGCATTTATAGGATGTCGATGATGATGAACTAGCAAGCAACGCTTTCTCATTTAAGTTGGAAATTTGTCATACCACTTTTTTGATGTTGCAGAGCTTGCAATTTTCTCTCAAAAAATGCGTTGTAACTTCGATGGCTTCATGCTTTCTCTTGATAAAGTTCAAAGCAAATAACGCACTGTGGTTTATAGTCAATCACAGTAAAACCGAATTTAAAATAGTTGTCGTCATAAAGAAGTTTTTTCTCCTTTTTTGCCCCACACTGTAGGGCATTCACCTTCAAGAGGAATAGACGACCAGGGGTCGCAGACAGCCGCTGTAAGCAGGTCGCTTCCAACCTCGCGATGATGTGTAGTCATTGGGGAAGGACTGTGGGGGGCAGTGGACAGTACCTGGCTGTACGCATGATGATGATGAATTAAAGCTTTAGTCAATACAATCCATGTCTCCAAATAGGATGTAGATTCAAATCTATTTAATTAAAATGATTCAAAGCATTTTAAGTCACATTTTAACCTACTTGCATGTGTCAGAGACACAAACAGATATTGCACAATTAACAACGCATGCGTGTTATATGTTATTCTAGAAGAATGTCGTCATATAATATGTTTATTGGATAGTCTACATCAATTGGGTACTTTCCTGAATCAAAAATAAATTATTTCGACTGTTCAATATAAGAAATTTTTAAAATATAGAATAGAATAGAATATAACTTTATTGTACACCATTAATAATTCAGTACATACAGAAAAGGAAATGACAAATATAAATAAAAATAATAATGGGCACAAAGGCGGTCTTATCACTTATAGTGATTTCTACCAGACAACCTTTGGGTGGATATAATGAAGAGAAATACTTAGACACACTTATATGATGATATAATCACACTTTCATTTATTGATTTTATGACCAACTTAATTTTAATATTTTTCCAGAATTTTTTTAAGAAATAGGTATGCTGTTTGACGCTAAAAAATCGTGACGTCACAATACAAAATCTCGTACAAAATTCATGGAAAACTGTCGTTTTTGACAGTTCGTAAAAAGTATTGAATTTGACTAGTTGGCGAGTACCTACGTAATTGAGTAATTTCGCCGCACAAAAATAAATCATGTCGACTTTTAAATTCAATCAAATGATCACACTTTCATTCGGTTCAGTAGACTACCAATAGTAACTATCTCTTCTACTTTTGATTAATCTTTGATAATTAATCTTTATTGATTCAGTACAGAGGATTGATAACTGACTTTAAAAAGAAACAAAAGAGGTTCTGAGTTTGACCTGTATGTACGTATGTATGTATAAATATTATTGTGTGTAATTATCTCGTGATTGATTGCGGTTTTTCAAAGTCAAAGTCAAAGTTAAAATCATTTATTTCAATTAGACCAGGAAGGTACTTTTGAACGTCAACAACAACATTAAAAGTGAAGCTAGTTGCTCATTTCAAATTGTAGATTTGTAGATTCCTATGTAGAAGAACGAGCAAGAAACTCCATAGGTTACTCTTTTTCAATCAGGTTTACAATTCTCTAATTACATCGTTTTTGTGCGATTTAGAGTCAATCACAGTAAACTTGGGATGACTGCCTCGTTGGCCGAGTGGTTGCAAGTGCGACTGCCGGGCAAGGTGTCTCGGCTTCGATTCCCGGTTCGGGTAAAGTATTACTGGGTTTTAAAAAAATTCTCAGTAGTAGCACGGAGTCTGGAAATGTGCCCGGTATATGGCAATAGGCTCACCCCCTATTACATGCGACTCATAACATAAATAGTGAAAAAGTGATTGTTACATTGTAGTGGCATAATGTGCATTTCTGCCTACCTCTTCGGGGATAAAAGGCGTGATGTTATGTGTGTGTTTTATGCGATTTTCAGATAAGAGTTTGTTACCTACACTTGGACAAGGTTTTAGTGTATTAATTAACCGACTGACTGAATATAAAAAAGAGCTGTTTCAAGTCAGTTTTCTTTAACGTAGTTATTAAAATTTACATATATTTATTTAAAATTCTCTATAAATTACATTTTTAAATACTATTTACAAAATAAAAAAAATAATATTAAATAACCTCCTCACGATACGTGCCGTTTCTAGGAAAACTGCCTTCTGTATCAGCCCCTTGATCCATCCACCTAACGCCAGCCTCCTAAGATGAATGGTGGGGGCTTTTAGGGATTACCCATTGGCCGACACGACTATCGGCACAATGATAGCCGAATCCACTAAGTCTATGTATCTAAGCTAAGTCTAGATATTTTATTTGTTTATCTTTCTCAGCTTTCACGAGGTTCTCGTCATAGGGAATGATGACATCGATTATCATCGTGCGGCGTACTTGTCGGTCTATCACCACTATATCAGGTTTATTGGCTACAATAGTCCTGTCAGTAATGATTGACCGGTCCCAGTACAATGTGATATGGTCATTTTCCAGAACTGGGTCGGGCACATACTTGTAGTACGGTACCTCAGATTCCACAAGTCGATAGTGTAAAGCAAGTTGCTAAAACTTATTAAAATAATTATTATCTTACCCGTATAGGTACTAAATAATTTGGCTGTGTATACATCAATGATGCACTTAAATTAATCATCATGTTACCTTGTACTGTTGAAGTATTAATCATAATTATAAACATTAATTGTTTACGCTCTAATAACAATAGAGATTAATAATAATCTTTAACATCTTACTCTTATTAATATTACTAGCGACCCGCCCCGGCCTCGCACGGATGCAATATGCATGCATTATACATATAAACCTTCCTTAAGAATCACTCTATCTATTAAAAAAACCGCATCAAAATCCGTTCCGTACTTCTGAAGATCTAAGCATACATAGGGACAGACAGCGACTTTGTTTTATAATATGTAGTGACAAACAAGCTTCTACCCGCGACTTCGTACGCGCAATCCCGTTTTCTCCCGGGATCCCGGGAAACGTTTTTTTATATATACATATACTAGCGGACCCAACAGACATTGTCCTGCATATCCACTTGAATGTATAAACAAAAAATCATTCAAATTAGTTCAGCTGTTTAGGATAAATAACCTAAACATCGACTGCAGCGCCATCTGCCGGGCTGATTAGTGAATCTAAACCATTCCCAGATCCCCTTACACACACACAAAAAATTTCATCAACATCGGTCCAGTCGTTGGAGAGAAGTTCAGTGACATACACACTCACAGAAGAATTATATATGTATATGTATAAAGATGTTTTAATTTTTATACCTCTAGACCTCTATATATATATAGATGTTAAAGTTTGTCTGTTGGGTTCGGGTTGAAAATTTAACAGGGAACAGGGATATATAATGGTCTTTTTATTTGAGGGGGTAAAATCATCCAATGGATTCTTCCGCCCGGGTGAGGCGAGAGGAAGTGTCAAACTCTTACTGACTAGTAAGTCAAAGCAATAAGACTTTTAAAATCGCAGTTTTATTTGTATTCATACAAATTCTATCATTCAATACAAAATAAACAAAAATAAACCTTATGACAAGACCAGTAAGGATGCATATACATGTTAAATTAAAAATTAGTGTATGTATTATGATTATAACATAATATTCTAATTGGGGTATTTGAGTGTGCGTTAATTACGTTACATGTTGTATATATTTTTTAAGGGGGGATAATCATCGAATGACTTCTCCCGCCTGTGTGAGGCGGGAGGGAGTGGCAGGCTCTTACTGACTAAAAACCACCCCGTTCCTTCCCAATTACCCCCCCAATTACGTAATTGAGCCTCCGGGGGGGAGGGGGTTATTGGGCCTCCGGTAACCTCACTCACACGACCAAATACAACACAAGCGTTGCTTCACGTCGGTTTTCTGTGAGGCCGTGGTATCACTCCGGTCGAGCCGGCCCATTTGTGCCGAAGCATGGCTCTCCCACACTTATAATGTAATGTTTTTAAGATGTCCAAAGCTCAATCAACCAGGAAATAATGGTTTTACGTTGGTAATGAGGGCAGTATAAATACTGGCCGGGTCGCAGTTGGCTGGTACCGCAATTGCAAATGTCAAACGTCGTTTGCCAGACGAGAATAAATAGAATAATCGAATTTTGAGGGCACAGTGCAGATGGATGTCTCGTCTTTGTTTGAGAACATTTAAAATGTTCTTATGCAAAGAACATATCAATTCTCTAGTATTTTTTGTAGTCGACTTTGATATTATTATATACTAACTGTTAGCCGCGATTTCGCGTGAAATTATTTATATATCTTGTTAATTTATACTTTTTTGACGCGACAACGTGTTGATTGGCAAGGCGTATTTGAGAGCTAGTATGAAACGGAACGTTTATTGTCTACTCAAGATGGCGACTGCGGTTTGTCTGTCAGTGCCATTAAAATGAATGAATAAAACGATCATCTTCGTAATCCGAATTTTGCGGATATAAGTTGTCGACTCGAAATCGATATTTTTTTATGTTTTGTTATTAAGTAAGTAATGTTTCGATCGAGTCTACCGTACCCCTGGACGAAATTATTAATATAGATTGATATCGAGGTGTGAAGTAAGACTACTTATTACAATGTTCTTTAGGTTGGTATTGTTCGTAGAATCAGTCAGCCTCACCTGTTAATTGAGTCGACTGTAAACCGATACATGCGTACTGCCTTCTGGGTGCTTATTCTTAAAACCAATCTTAATGTCAACGCAATTTCAATCCAATAAAATCTCAATAATTATTCAATGTTAAACTATATAACCACAATCGTAGCTGTTAAAATAGCATTCAGAATACGGAATGTAAGGCAAAACCAGGGTTGCCAAAGCTAATTCATCAAAATCCCCAAAAATCCTGATCGAATTCTCCAAATTTGGGGATAAAAATCCGCTGATTCCCCACAAATTCCCGTCAAAAGTTTTTTTTATAAAATAATACTATAATCAATGAGTTAAATAATATTTAGTTTTTATCTTTTATATTTTTTTTCCATATATTAGTTCGAAGGGTTAAACTTGACACTGTCGTCCAGTTTTTTAATCCCTTGCAATCTATTGCGATTTTCAGTTATTAAATTTTTATGGAGACTAAATTTGCGCTCGACTTCTCGACGACTCGATGCATTTGATAAAGGCAATATCAGCAATAATGAAATAACAATTTTTATGTTTGAGAACAGGTATTCTCCCGCAGCGTTTTTCATGCAAAACAATAGCCGCACGAGGTACAATTTCATCTTTTTTCAAATATTCCATACTTTCTCCAGCCTTCATACTTTATGATTCAAAAAATGTTGTCATCGATAATAAACGATGAAACATTTTCCGATGAGAATATGAAGTCAAAATCCCCACATTTTCCCCACATAATGCCAATCCCCAATAAATCCCCAACCAACTTGAAATTCCCCGCAGTTTGGGGAATTCCCCACAGATTGGCAACCCTCGGCAAAACTCAATACCATTTAGTTCATTTAATATCCATGCAATACGGATGCAATGGACGCTAGTGTTGCAACTCAAGAGTATGAAATTTCACAATACCAATGTCGATCGATCGGAATTGGATTCATAAGTAAGCCCCCAGGTGGCTTACTCTTGAATCACAAATCAATCTTGCGACACCAGCGCCCATTGCGTCTGTATTGCGTGGATATTGAATGAACTAATTAGTATTGAGTTTAGATTTATATTCCGTATTCTGAATGCTATTGTAACAGCTACGATAGGGGTTGTATAGTTTTGACATTGAATAATTATTGAGATTTTATTGTTGGATTGAAATTGCATTGACATTGAGATTGGTTTCAAGAATAAGCACCCAAAACGGGTCCGCTCAAGCTGTTGTGGTTCTTTCCTCAAAAGGCCACTACAGAAAGAACTTGCACGGTTCTCACACATAATCTGTTATACATATTGTCTGGACTTTAAAAGAGACAGACCTCTGAGTTTGTTTCGGCATTTCTTCTCAGAGTAGTCAGTTAGGAAATGTCGACCTCATCGTTCGCTTGATAAAATTGACGTGTAAAAGTGATGCCTTGTAGCCTATTTGCGGAAATAAATTCACTTGTTTCACTTAACATAATGTCCTGGACTCCTGGCTTTTAACCCTTGAAGAGTTAAGAGCAAGGAAGAGCTAAAGTTTAAGTGAGAAAATCATCCAATGACGTCTGTCGCCTTGCATGAGGCGGAGGTGCTAACACCTCCTGCTAACAGTCAGTGAGAGTCTATACTCTCAACATTACCCTGATCCCATGGCAACCCGCAAAGTCGTGGCTCGTGGAAGAGCCGGTCTGGCGGAGTAATACCACGGCCTCACAGTACACACCGGTCTGAAACAACGATTGTGTTGTGTTTCGTCTTGTCAATGATGACTGTAAAGTTGGTGCGGTGGCTGGGCAACCGGCTGCCGTGCCACGTGTCGCGGGTTCGATTCCCGCACGGAACAACACTTTATGTGATCTACAAATTGTTGTTTCGAGTCTGGGTGTCATGTGAATTACGTAGGCTGTAGCCGGAGGATGCAAAGGAAACCAAATTGTTTCTTAAAATATAACTTTAATTAATTAAAATTACAATAACTAGGTGATAATTGGTCGATGTTGTACCAAGAATGACGCTCTTTACACGGGTTGAAATTAGATCGACAATTTATGCTGAGTTCGCGCCTCGTGTACGGAAAGTTGTCGCGATGCACAAAAGTTCCTCATTTACACCGTTGGGCCGTCTATTGCACAGTAGCGTAACACCTCCCCCCGAAGATCAGCAACTATTTCGAAATCTCGCGTGGAAGGGATGATGAAATATTGCTGTGGTCAATTACAATCTCGCTGGGATTAGTCTTCCTTGATTGTTGGGTTTCAGCACTCTCTCTAGAAGCTGCTAAATTATGACCTTCTAAAGACTGGTTCTTCTGATACTGTCGTGATCGCTGCTGACGATACATCAGTGCAATAATGAGTGCACCTGCACCGAGTAGTATAAGGTAGACAGGAATCGTTGTATGGTACAGGCTCATATCGGTGACGTTGCTCAATTCTACTGGAGTTTCTAACATTATCTTCTTATTAATGGAGTGCAGATTTTCTAAGGCAATAGAGTTTAGTATGAATGGTGGCTCCCTTGACGCCAGTAGCTCATTAGATGTAGGCAGTTGTATGATTTCCAGAGCAAATCCCTTAATGTGGTTGTTGGAATTTGCTATAGTGAAATGTGGTGTCTTGATAAAGCAGTTATATGGGATGACAGCCAAATAGCTTCCTTCTAGAGTTTTGTGGATTTCCTGCTTACAGACTATCTTCACCTTTGTGGGTCGTGGGAAATTTATGGTGTAATGCTTTTCATCTAGTTGTTCAACGGCTTCTTTCCTCAATTTGACTGTAGTAAGTTTGCATGATGGGAGAAGTTCCTGGTGGAGGATCAGGTGCTGGATGCAGTCCGGTTCATCTGGTCTTTCGTATCTTGTCTTAGTTTCGCAGAGGTACAAGGAATTTACCTTCGGGCATTCAGCCTCCATGTACGTAGAATCGTTTCCAGAAATTGCTATATACGGTAAGGTAGGTAGGAGGATTTGATTATTCTTATTAGGAATAGTGGATAGTTTATAGAGGTTGTAAATTTGAGGGAAGGCAATCGGCATCTTAAAGACTATAACTATTTGATTATCCATATAAAAGTATCCTAGCCTAATGATATCGTAGTAGTCCCTTAATTCTAAGTCAAGAATTTCATCATTCGAATATAAAATCCTTAATTTAACTAACATATTCTTAATTTCAGCTAAACTAACTACTGTATGTGGTGTGCTCGATGCACGTATAAAACCTAAGGTATATTCTAACTTATGAAGAGCTTCGAATAAGCTATCTATATTATCACTTAAAATAAGTAGATGTTGGGCCATATGGGCGAAATAAGTAAAGTCCGAGTCTTTATTTTTTATCATAGAATTTAAAACATCGCCTATCCGTTCCTGATTTTTGGTAATATTGGTTAATAAATCAGAGTTTTGCAACATCCAAGTTTTTGATAAACTCACATGCTGCTTTATTTGAACTTCTAATTTCTCTTCATTTTCATGTAGAGTTTTTATAGCAGTATTGTATTTAATTGCATCGGTTTGGTCTAAGTTACCGGATATGCTTTTGATGATAGAACCAAGTCCGTCTATAAGACCTCTTTTATTACGGCCGTGTTGAAACGTCTTTAATTGCGAATATATTTTAGATAATTTAGTCGTAAGATAGTTTATATGTGGTTCGAATAAGAATGAAGTTTTATTATTTAGTCTAGGACGAACTTCGGAAAGCTTTAAACTAATTGAATCAACTTGATACTGAATTTTATCTAGATTAACATAACTAAGAAAGGAGTGGTAATGGGACACCATTCGGGTAGTTCCTAAATTAAAGGGGAGTATACCAGGGCCGTTTTCTAAAGAGTCAATCGTTACTTCTTGTCCTTGCGTCGTCTGGAATAGTAGTACTAGAAGGAGTAGCATCCTGTAACAATATAGGTTCTTTAGGGCTCCTCTTAATGCGAGACTTTGCAACAGCACCACGTTTCTTTTTGGTATATATGTGTATAGGAAGATCAGCTAAGACTGCATCATGAGTAAAACGCGGAGCTAATTTTTGTCTACTGGCCAGGGGATTGCGAATGAATACTTGTTGATCAGGATGGTATTCCTTTTCAGGTTCGCGATTTTTATTTCTGTTTTCAGTTAATTCAATCCGGTGAGATTGTGAAGCTTCATTTATCGTTTCATAAACTTGAATTAAACGTTTCTTATGGTTCTCTAAGTATTGTTGTAGTAAGTGTTCGGATAAATTGACATCAAGAGGATCGCGGGGATCAAAATGTCCTGTGATCAAATCTATGGGCCTACATTTGGTAAAACTGTGAATGGAACTGTTATAACCTAGAATTGCGTAAGGCATGAGATGTTCTACGGGTTCATTACGCTTTTCTATTTTAAGGATCCTAAGATGTTCAAGAATCGTGGAGTGAAACCGTTCTATCATTCCGTTATCGTTAGGAGTATGTGCAAGTATTTTATGATGCTGTATCTTATGTAGGCGAATAAATTCCGAGAAAAGTGCATTGGTAAATTCTGGTCCTTGATCTGTAATGATAGTATATGGAACGCCATGATGGGTGCAAAATGTTAGAAGAGCTTGAATGACACTTATAGCTGTACCATCTCTGAGATGATATGCTTGCGCATATTTCGAGAAAGCATCAACTATGGTAAGGAATTTCTCATGTTCGGCTGTGAACAGATCGAGATGTACAGTTTCAAAGGGTTTGGTTGGAGGAGGAACTATAGAGAATTCTTGCCTGACGGGGTTTCGATCGTACTTTGCCTGCCCACACACTCTGCATTCATTAATAAATTTTGCGATATTTTCTTTCATCTTGGGCCAGTAGTAACGATGCGACAAGGTGAGATAACATTCTGTTATACCGCGGTGGTTAGTTTTTCCTTGATGATAATTGCGAATAATTTCCTGTTGTTTCATATAGTCTTTAACGTTTTCTGTTTCTTTCTTCGTCAAGACCATATTTAAAGCAGAACTTTTAAAATTACTTTGAATAATTGGAATAATATGATACATAGCTAGTGGTGGATGAATAATTAATCCGGTTTTTACTTTAGGATTAACGTTTTCTTTAATGGCATTAATAACATCACTTTCAAGATTAGACTCAGATACCTGTATAGTGGTTTTAACGTGAGTTTCAAATGGTTTGGTTACAGTGGGGCGTTTTTTAATATCTCCAACAACTACTAGACATACTTGACGGTAGAATTTATTCAATGGTTCATCAGATATTGGGATTTCTAATATGGGATCTTCGGTACTAGTATGGGCTGTCAGTGTGGTTGAACCAGTCAGAGAAGGTGGTTTCTCCGATGGGTTAACTGTAATTGAACTAACATCCTCGTGATTTATTTCGATGCGAGATAGAGCATCCGCATTGGTGTTGAATTTACCCTGCTTGTAGATGATCGTGAAGTTATACTCACTTAATTTTAACCTCCAACGGGTAAGTCGAGAATTCGGTTCCTTTAAACTCATAACCCATTGCAATGGCTTATGATCCGTTACAATTTTGAATTTCCTTCCAAAAAGATAGGGACGGAAGTATTTCGTCGCCCATACTATTGCTAATAGTTCCTTTTCAATCGTGCTATAGTTAATCTCACTACTATTTAATGTGCGCGATGCGTACGATATGGGTTTGTCGCTACCTATTTGTCCTTGGGATAGAACAGCACCAATGGCCAGATTAGAAGCGTCAGTTGTTAGAATGAATTCCTTATTAAAGTCTGGGTATTGTAGGATAGGATCATTAGTTAAAAGGGTTTTGCACTTTTCAAAACAGCTGATATAACTTGGATCATTTAGACTAATCTTTGAACCTTTTTTGAGACACTGTGTCATTGGTTTTGTTATTCGGGCAAAGTCCGGGATAAATTTCCGATAATAGCCTAATAGACCTAAAAAGCGTTTAATTTCAGTAGCTGTTTTAGGTATCGGGAATTTTTGGATAGCCGAGATTTTATCAGGGTTGGGTTTGATCCCATCTTTGCTAATAATGTGTCCCAAATAGGCTGTTTCTAATTTCAAAAACTCTGATTTGTCCATTTGAATCTTGAAATTTGATTCCCTGAGTCTCTGAAAGACCTTTTCCAAATTTACCATATGTTCCTGGAGGGATACTGAAAATACTATGATATCATCTAAATATACTAAGCATATGACATTTTGAAGGTCCCTTAAGACATTGTCCATCACGCGTTGAAAGGTGGATGGTGAGTTTTTTAAGCCCATTGGCATACGGAGAAACTCAAAATGCCCATGTTCAACTGTAAACGCGGTTTTATGGATGTCGTCTGGATTCATTTCAACTTGATAAAATCCGCTTGCGAGATCTAACGTAGTGAAGTATTGACAGTTGCCTAACTTATCTAATACGTCAGCAATATTGGGTATAGGATAACGATCGTCAATAGTTTTTTCATTTAATTTTCTGAAATCTATGACCAAGCGCCATTTTGTTTTTCCACTGGCGTCGGCTTTTTTGGGCACAACCCAGATGGGGGAACTCCAAGCAGATTGTGAAGGCTGTATAATATTTTGTTGTAACATTTTAGAGATTTGATCCTGAACTTCCTGCTTATGTACAAAAGGATATCGGTAACTTTTAGTGTAGATTGGTACTTCGTCCGTAGTTTTAATAGAATGTTTTACCTGATTTGTGAAAGATAATGGTTCACCATCTATATAGAAAACGTCAGCGTATTTGGCACAAAGTGTCTCTAAGTTAGCCTTCTCCTCGGGATTTAAATGCTCCGTTCGTAATCGTGCTAATACTTCTTTAACACGGGAATCGTACTGTTCAGAATGCAAGCATTGAATATTAAATATTTCTGCGCTAACGGGACGATCCATTGAGAAGATTACATCATGACGTGATGAGTTAGTAACTTCTATTATACCTCTACTATCTTTAACGTTTGTAATGCAATTGCCTATTAAACAGTTTGAGATGCGTTGTTCAGGAATGAAAACTTCACCGTCTTGAGAATTTATAGGGACGTTAATTAATTTAGATAAGTTAGCCGGTATTATGTCTTCGTATAGGTTGCTGTTGCGTGAATTATACATTAATAATGGATTACTAGAGTTCCGTGTAATTAGCAATTTATTTTTTAAGTCTATGGTAGATTCTAATTTTTCTAATAAGTCATAGCAATCCGTCGAAATATTCGTGAAACGCGTACACGGAGAGAGTAATATCACCCGACTCATTAAATTCTTTAAAACAGGGTATAGTGATGGAGTAGTCAGTTCTAGTAGTAGCGTGAATATTGGTGACTTCAAAAGGGTCGTAATTGTATGGTACGTGAGGAAAGAATTGTTGAGCGACGGCCGGACTAACGAACGACATATTTGCACCTGTATCGATTAATAATTTGAGCGGGGGATTTGAAATTTGAATATATGGTAACTGTCTCTGGGTATGTAAATTTATTTCTATTTTAATTTGTCTGATTTGGAGTCCTTCGGAAAATCCTCATTATCAGAAGGCTGAGTGCAAGGAACTTCTTCTATGGTGTACGTATCTTCAGTCTGTGGTTGCTCGCAACTAAATTCGTAAGAATTTTCGAAATAATCATAAGGATAATAATTATCGGTATTGTTAAAATCGTTGTAGTAATCATACTCGACCGGGCATGTAAAATCGTTATAATTTACCTGCTTTGTTTTAAAATAATTCGAAGGTGGTGGGTTACCAGCTCTCGACCAATCGTGAGTTGGACGCGGGGCGAATGGTTTTGCTACGTAGTGACTAACACCACTCATAGGTTGCGGTAAATTACTCGCGGAAGGCTTAGGGCCTGGCATTCTAAAGACTTGATTCTGCGGTCCATTATTAGGTGGTGGTGCACTAAACATCTGTTGAGTCCGTGAGGGACCACGGTATTGAGGGGGTTGATTCCTCAACAATGGTTGTTGCGTCTGAGGCGTGAATATTCGCGACGGTCCTGGTATATTAAAAGGCCTAGGAGGCGATAAGGTAATAGCGTGCGCTGAAGGCGGCGCCGTTTGCACGGGTGGCTTAAAACCATAAGAAAATCTCGGACTAACCTGATGCTGATACTGCAACTTCTTTTCAGGAGCACGTTCATTGCGCTGCTGTAAGTATAGCGTATTCATTTCATCATGTACATACTCAAGGGCTTTTTCAATAGTATCAGGCCGCATGCAACGAATGCGAGAACCTAACGGGTCACGTAAGCCACGTAAGAACGACTGTAGTGTAAGTTTTTTATAAAGAGTGCGCTTTGATTCAATAGTAGTGGTTACCGTTTCATGCAGACTGATATAAGTCATAATGGTACTAAAAAGATTTTGGCATTGTTCATAAAATTCTTGGGGAGTTGCCGTACCCTGAGTTAAAAGGGCTAGGTCATTATACAAGGACGTTTCATCACGCTGATCGGCGAAATTATTTATTAAAGAACTTCTTATTCCTTCCCAGGAATCTGGAATCCCGTTCGTATTAATCAACCTCGCTGCCGACCCTACTACTTTATTTAAAATTCCATTTAATAATGCCAAATTAATTAATTCACGACCTGGCTCGTTCCTCATATATTGATTTACTAGTTGATCACATAATTTTATAAAGCGAGTTAATACATTCGAGTTACCGTCGAATTCCGGCACCAGTCGTAGGGCCTTGTAAATATGATCCACTGATTCAGCCATATTCGAAGCGTGAGAACTACTACTTTCACACGGGTATGCTTCTAAATTTCTGTTAGCGTCTAAAATATTAATTCTACTACTATTACTATCTAACCTAGATAACCGAGATTGCCTTGGATGGAAAATCTTGGATAATTAGGGAAACACTTAAGGATAAAATGGAAAGCGACTCTAGAACGATTCTAGCGTACTTACTTGCACAAAATGGTACCTCTACTGTATCGATGTCTGGATACCCCTCGTGGCTGCAGCTCTCCCAGATTCGGATACTCGTGCGGTGCTTGATAACCACCCGGGTGGCTCGCGAATTTGAGGACTATTAGCGATCCTAGCAATTTACTCTCGCGAACCGGCCCGCGAGTATCCTACCGACTGCGCCAATTACGTAGGCTGTAGCCGGAGGATGCAAAGGAAACCAAATTGTTTCTTAAAATATAACTTTAATTAATTAAAATTACAATAACTAGGTGATAATTGGTCGATGTTGTACCAAGAATGACGCTCTTTACACGGGTTGAAATTAGATCGACAATTTATGCTGAGTTCGCGCCTCGTGTACGGAAAGTTGTCGCGATGCACAAAAGTTCCTCATTTACACCGTTGGGCCGTCTATTGCACAGTAGCGTAACATGTGTATGTCAACTTGTATATTTGTAAACGCACTCACGACACAATAGAAAATCCTAATGTGGAGCAACGTTTAAAAAAAAGTTACGGTGGGCCAAATCCCCTTGTTCCTCAACCGCAATGCCCATTCCTCAAATCTCCAAATCTAGAAGTCCGGCAAAGTCAAAATCATATTTATGTGAATTAGACACGAAAAAACTTTTGAACATCAACAAAAAAATTAAAAGTGAAGCTATTTGCTCATTCCAAAGTGTAGATTCCTATGGAGAGGAACGAGCAAAAAACTCCATTACTCTTTTTCAATCAGGTTTACAATACAGTTCTCTAGTTACATAGTTTTGTTGTTTGGATTGTGCGAGAACAATGTAACACTAAAATCCAGTCAAAGAGATCGAAAAAAATAACCTGAAATGACAGCAAAAAAAAAGTCTGGAGCTGACCCAGTTAACAGCGCCCTTTCACGAACATGTCACGTACACCAGCACCGCCCAGCTCAGCTCAGTAGGGAATCGGACTAGTCGCAATACTAGGCGAGGAGAACATTCGACACCCCCTATGGACACTCGTAACTTATCAATTGTTCACCTCTGTTTCTTCTCCCCTAATAATATCTTCTGATTCATTTCGTTGCGAGATCCAAGACAGTTATTCATGTCCCTGGGACGCACCAACTTCAGTGTTCCGGTGTTTTCATGGTTGCATCTACTGTCGATCCTGGCTTACAGGAGTTGCAGCGGTTTTTGGGAACTTGTGGTGGCCTTTTTCTATGGAGTAGGCCGGTAAACGAGCAGACTAGTCACCTGATGGTAAGCAATCGGCGTCGCCCATGGACATTGGGAACTCCAGAGGCGTTATAGGCGGATTGTTATGGCTGAATCCCTGGATGGATTGGGAAGATTGGGGAAAGGAAGCGGGTAATTACGCCTCCGGTAACCTCACTCACACACAAAGCACTGCTCGGCCGTGGTATCACTCCGGTCAAGCCGGCCCATTCGTACCAAAGCATGGCTCTCCTACTCTTAATTGGACTGGCGTATCCCAATAAAATAATGGTCTCGCTTTATGAGATCTTTCCGCATATTCAAGGTTCAGTTTATACTGGTTTGCATAGATTTGTGTAGGTATACATAACCAGCTTACAATGGTCTCACGTTGTATGACCTTTTCGTACATTCTACGGTCAGTTTATACTGGATATGCATTATTTCATATGTAGCCGTGCCTACTCGCCACTCGAAGGGGAACACTTAATACTTTAAGTGCTTTAACCATTGGGTCTATTTATTTATTTATTACTTCTTCACCAAAGATGACAGTGAATGGCGGACTTAATGCCTTAAGGCATTCTCTGACAGTCAACCATAGGGAAGTGCAGAGAAATGAAGCGGTTGATGCGAAGCCAGAATACAGTAAAAAGAAATCATTAATATTAAATAATATGCATAAAAACCTATACAATAAATATAACTACATGATATATTATAAATCTAAATAGACATACATACTATATAATATAATAATATACTGCTAAACTAATACTTATAAGTACCTACTACATAAATATTACAATACGTTAAAGGAAACTTTGTCAAAATAGTTTCCTCAATTGTTTTGAGTCTGCTAATGCTTAAATAAATGCTGGGTCTACCATTGAATTAAACTGTCTAACCTGCACACCTTAATTGTATTCTTTAATTGTGTCTATAATGACGGTACTCATAGGGTAAATAATATAAGATTTCTTTGTTTTCATTTCATTAAATTTATGAAGTTTATTAAAGAAATTTCGTCCTTATTGACCCTAACGATCGGTGCAATAAAGGTACAGGATACAACTTTTAAAGATTTTAGTCGGTTAGTTTACATACCGTTTGCGGCAAGCTAGTTTTTAAAATCCTTTAAATGCCGTTTCCGTTCTTTTCCATTATAAAGGTATGTTTTCTTTTAGTAAAATTTTCTATATAAAGTATTAAGAGTTTTCTATAATTTTGCACCTACCGCTTCAAATTTCTGCACCACCCAATGGTCGACTGTTAGAAAATGCTTACGGCATTAAGTCCGCCAATTTCACTATATGTGCAATAAAGTTTAATAAATAAAAAAATAAATAAGAGTATTTCCTCTTCTGGTGACATTACAAAATTCTACTGTGTATATTTTTTTCTTTTATGTAGGTATCATTCATTTAATGACTAAATATATACAACTTAAGATACAACAAGATAAAAACTAAATAAAAGAAAATTAAAAATAACTATTTACACAGGCCATCGAAAAATTCGTCCGCATCAACGTCAGTGGGGAAAGTACCCAGAAGGCTGGCAGCATTGCCACGTTGTATGACAATGCTTAACCTCTGACTGAGAAAAAGACCAGCCCTCTGGTCACGAGATGACATAAAATGAAATATTATACCCTGTATAATGTCGCGGAGAACCTAACGGGTTACCGGGGCTCCGGCTCGAAGTGCAGGAGAAGGAACGGGGTGGTTTTTAATCAGTAAGAGTCCGACACTACCTCTCGCGTCACCCAGGCGGAAGCAGTCATTCAATGATTTTCGCCCCTTAAAAAAAATACCCTGTATAATATTATTTGATATGAATTTAATTGCGAAATATATTGACTTGACAGCCAACTATTGATAATTAGGATATTAGCCAAGAGAATATGTGTCATCCTCGGGTGTTGTCTCGTGCCTACACACAGACAGATGAAAGAGAACATTTAAATATTTTACGAACAAACTTTTACGTAGATTAGCACACGATATAACACATCAACAGCCTATAAGTGGGCACTGCTGACCAAAGGACTCTTCATGGAAAAGGTTTGAGCATTATTCAGTACGCTTGCTCAATGCGGGTTAGCGATTTCAAACTTATAATTCATTACAAATTATAAGCCCAGGTTTCCTCACGATCGGAGTCGCGGAGAACCTAACGGGTTACCGGGGCTCCGGCTCGACGTGCAGACGACGGAAAAAGTCACATTGGTACTTGTCGTTGGTAGGTTTCGTTTCGAACACAGACTCTCATGCATGAGAAGTGAGCGCATACTAGCATTTGTAGGCAATCGGTTGAAGATATTATACCTCTATAATTATGCTTTAATTGCACTCTGAATAGGGCCCTAGAGGTTGTTGATATGTAAATTAATTAAACAATAGGGCTCATAACCATTTTTTAACGCCAATGTTAAATATTAAAAACGTACCAATATACCGGAATAAACAACAAACAAATAAATATACCACGTAAAACCGTACCTAACAATCTCAAATTAGAAAAGGAAAACCGTAAACAAATGAAAGAAAAACCGTAAACTTTAAAATTGTACATCACTAAACGTCAAACCGCCATATTAGTTTAACCGTCATCTGTCAACTGTTACTGTCACTGTCAATGCGATGAACAACGCGCGTTCGGATACAGAGAGCGACAGCGCATCAAGTTCTGAAGAAGACGTCGATTCAGGGATTGCTGAAGTTGCTGAAACTAGGAAAGAAATCGACTGCATGGATCTTTCCGAGTTTTTTGGTTACTGGTAAGTGTGTTTCTTTTATTTAGTTACAGTTTTGTGTTGCTACTGGGGTAATTGTATTTTCGGATTATACAAGACTTCTGATAGGTAAATATTATGATCAAAACTACCTAAAGTGACAACAGAATAGCTTGTCTGTGGATTCATCCAAAAAATGTAAGCATTCACCTAATTAAATTGTTCACATGCATTAGTAAAACGTTAAAAATCAAATTACCCGTCGATTTCTTCGCCATTTTTTTAATAGGTATTAAGACAATTAGCTATGCCCGCACGGTTTCATCCGCTGCTCGGCTTCTATTAATCGTAGCCGTGATGGTTTATAGCCTATGTACCTCTCCATCACTTCAACTAGGTATCTGCACTTAAAAAAATATGTCAATTCATAGCTCCGATTTGCCGTGAAAGACGGATAAACACACAGGCCTAAATATATTCTTATTTATAATTGTAATATATTGTCACAGACAAGACACTCTATGTTGATTGTATTTAATTTTTACACAGGTAAAGTTAGTTCATAACTGTCATTCTGACTGACAGCGTAGGTGGCGCTAGTATTGATTAAACGTAAACAGAGATATTTTTTTCATAACTAATTCAGAGAATTTTTCTCATAAGATAAGAATCACTCAGCTTTTTTATGTGGTAAGCCGGTAAACTAGCAGATGGATCACCTGATGGTAAGCAATCGGCGTCGTCCATATACACTGGAACACCAGAAGCGTTACAAGTGCGTTACCGGCCTTTTAAAGATTAGGAATTTAAGGATTGTTAGGGAATTTAGGGACGGTAATTGGGTCAGCTAGTTTCTTAACAGGTATAGTTACACCTGTTTACTTATAATTGAGGTAGGTTAAAGTTGTTATTTGTATTCGAACACACTCAATCACACGACGAAACAAAACACAAGCGTTATTTCACGCCGGTGTACTGTGAGGCCGTGATATCACTCCGGTCGAGCGGACACAGCAGTGCTAAAGCATAGCTCTCCCACACTTATAATACAAACGCCTGAATATTTACATGTGTCTATTTTTATTGTTGCGACTTTTTGTTGCTATCAAATTTTGTGTAGGCGCTCGAATTATATTATTATTTCAAGAAGAAAATCAATGTATCTCGTTTTGTTTTTTTATAGTTAATAATAATAATAATAATAATAACCTTTATTGTACACCTTAAATAAATGGAATATACATTAACGTTATAATAAAAAAATAGTAGGGTACAAAGGCGGCCTTATCACTAATAGCGATCTCTACCAGGCAACCTTTGGGTGAATGGAGCACTATTCAATGGAAGTGGAGGTTGTTCTTGGTGTACTCAGGTACTTATACATTATTTTTACAAGTAAAATATATATTCTCTAAATAAATAGTATATTTAAAATAAAATATAATACTTACATAAGACCTTATACATACAAACATACCCATATAAATATCTATACATACAACATATATACATATATATATACATATATTAATACATAAATAAAAATATAGTACAGATGATGAATAGGTGACAGTAAAAGAAGAAACAAAAAGAAATAGTAATGGACTACAACGTGGAGAGATAATGGTTTTTCACAAGTGCTTTGAACCTAACAAGTGATTCTGCTTGTCTGACAGAAAGTGGCAGAGCATTCCACAGTCGAACAGCTCGTACTGTAAACGATCTGTCGAATGATCTGCTCGCATGCTGGGGCATCTCAAGCTTCATATCCTCCGACGACCGTACTGGTCTAGAATGTGTGTCATGGTAGAACTGGAAACGTTCTTTGAGATAGTGGGGGGTAGTAGGATTAAACAGTATACTGTAGAGTAAGGATAAGATATGAGTATCCCGGCGAAGGCGGATCGGCAGCCACTTGAGTTTAGCGCGATATTCGGAAATATGATCATATTTGCGTAAACCAAATATAAACCGTATACTAAAATTTTGGAGTCGCTCAAGTTTATCTAGCTGCACTTCGGTAAGATCTGGATAGCTGACGTCAGCATAATCGAGGATGGGAAGAAGAAGTGATTGAGTAAGCGCAATTTTAGTAGCAGTCGGAAGAAAGTTCCGAAGTCTACACAAAGACTTCGCAGACGCAAACATTTTCCGACTTACTTGTTTCAGTTGAGGTTCCCAAGTGAAGTCTCGGTCCATGACAATACCCAAGTCTTTTACTGTGTCACTGTATGGGATTGTGGTACCATTAAAAATAATTGAAGGGATCTGCGACCACCTAATTCTACAGCGTAAGCGGGGGCTACCGACAACAATGACCTGTGTTTTCGCGGGGTTAACTTTCAAACCATAGGTCGCACTCCATTCCGAGATTCGTGCCAAGTCCGTATTCACCATCTTTACTGCCTCGGAGAATTCATTAGGAGGTGCTTGTGAGTAAATTTGCAGATCGTCGGCATACAAGTGGTAGGAAGACAGAAGTTCATTAGAAATGGAATTTATAAAAATTGCGAAGAGTAGAGGAGAAAGAACGCCCCCTGCGGTACGCCAGCAGCCGTATCAGACCAGGAAGAGTATGAACCCTCTATGGCGACACGCTGCCGGCGGCCACACAGGTAACTACGAAAGAAATCAATCACAGTTGCAGATATGTTAAGAGAGTCCAATATTCCAAGCAGTATATCAAAATCAACGGTGTTGAAAGCATTGCTGAAGTCTAGCAAGGTGAGCAGAGTTAGATTGCCGTTTTCAACACCGGATCGTATGTCATCAGTGATATGGACTAGAGCCGTAGTGGTACTATGTCCCGGACGAAACCCGGATTGGTAAGGATTAAGGAGACTGTGTTTGGTAAGGAAAGCGCTTAGCTGGTTATAAATAAGACGTTCCAGAACTTTAGAAAGGAAGGGTAAAATAGAAATAGGGCGATAGTCGGAAAAGGATTCTGGATTAGGTTTTTTAGGAAGTGGTGTAACCTGCGCTTCCTTCCATGCAGAAGGGAAGACGCTGCTGGACAGAGAATAGTTAAGGATGTGGCAGATGACAGGAAGGATCTCATCCAAGACAGGGAGTATCATTTTGCGACTGATGCAGTCAGTCCCTACCGCATTGGAACTGATGGAAATTACACTCTTCCTAACACTACAAGCTGTGAATTGATTGAAGAAAAATGGTGGATAGTCGGGAGCAGGAAGGGAAGAAAGATGTTTTAAGGTTTTGGATTTGATAAACCCATTAATGTAAGGGGAAGAAGAAAAATGCTTATTTAGGGATTCAAAATCTAAGTTCCCAGAAACGTCATTCTGACGCTGTTTGCCAACTCCCATAGTTTTTAGAAATGTCCAGACCTTGGCCGGATCGCCGTTTTCTACTGACTTATGAATATGGCGGCGTTGTGCATCCCTACACATCTTGTTGCTACGATTCCGGGCTGCAATGTACTCTTCGCGATTCCCCGGATTAGGTTGGCGTTTAAATTTGGCCTTTGCCGCTGCCTTCTTATGAATCACGACCTTCAGGTCATCCGTTAACCACGGTGCAGGTACATGCTTCATTTTAACTGGTCGTATTGGAGCTAAAAAGTTAATGTTCTCAATTACATTTTAAACGAGTTTAATATGATTGAGTACTGTGACTTTGTTATATCGAAGTATTTTAGGAAACGTATAAGGACTTCTTAGGTATGTATCTAGACAATATTTTGAAGTACCTATTTTTGGTAGGTAATCAAAAGGCTACATTTATGTACATACTTACTATCACGCTTTTTATTACTCGAAGGATAAGCATAAATGATAAAAAAAAACATTAATTATTCATTCGAGTGAACCATTTGATAAACTTAAACGCACCCACGACGTAGGAGAAAGACTTATGACAAAGCCACATTTAAAAATCAAACAACAATAAAAAGTATATATAAAAACGAATTTATTTACAAATTACAGTTAATTTTTTAGTCACTAAGCACCCTATTAATTTTTAAGACACCATAGTCGTACGACCAGGTCGCATACCACCGGAATGTATATACAATTGTATAGAAGAACAACTTGCTATCAACTTGGTTGCACGACAAGTTGCCGGCGACCTAGCTTTTTATGGCATAGGTCGGCAAACGAAGAAACGGATCGATTGTAAGCAATCAGCGTCGCCCATGGACACTAGTAACACTGGAGGAGTTACACGAGCGTAACCAGCGTTTTAGGGGTTAGGTATTTGAGAATTTCGGGGCTTAAGGACATGCAGATGATGTCTCTAGTACCTAACATTAGTCATATGAGTGAAACACAACGCAAGCCTTGTACCACGCCGGTTTTTTTTATATTAATTGTCGGGCCGACGTTTGACCACTATCTCGCCTGGTGGTAACCGATGATGCAGTCTACGATGGAGCTCGTTGTCCCATAAGCAACCTATTCACTCGGGCCTTGAAGACACCGACATTATACTCTTCAGGTAACATTTTTCTGTAAAGCTGTGCACCCTAGTGTTTGTTCTGATGTCACTTTTTCGCCAGACTATATTCAGATTTGGTGAAGTGGGATGCGTATTGTCAAGTAATTCCATGACCAGTGGATTGAGATGGTGGGCGAGACCCTCACGATGTTGTGTTTATAGCGGTCTATTTCTGACGCTACCGTTGGGATGTTCAGGTATTCATGAATTTCGTTTGGTGTCTCTCTGCTGACAATATGGTTGCGCGACCAGTTGCGCGACAAGTTGCGTGACAAGTCGTGCGATGCGGTGTCTTAATGATGAATAAGGCCCTAACCTTAGAGTGATCTTCATAGTAGATAAGTAGATTTCGTTGATAGCTGAAAACAAACAAACAAAAATAAGTACAATTATTATTACGTTAATCTATGAATTTTGTACGAGATTGTGTATTGTGACGTCACGTTTTTACAGCGTCAAACAGCATAGTTATTTCTTAAATTTTTTCTGAAACAGTACTAAAAATAAACTTGGTCATAAAATCAATGATTGGAAGAGTGATTATTTTTTAATATTTGATTGTATTGAACAGTCGAAATACTTAATTTTTGATTAAGGAAAGTACCCAATTATCCCGTCACAGGTCTATGGGAAGAAAGTCCAATAGGAAGATGTAGCGCCTATGTCCTCTGAGCTCTCTCTCTCATCGTCACGCCTTATATCCCCGAAGGGGTAGGCAGAGGTGCACATTACGGCACTTAATGCCACTGTACAATGTAACACCCACTTTTCACTATTTATGTTATGAGTCCCATGTAATAGGGGGTGAGCCTATTGCCATATACCGGGCACAATTCCAGACTCCGTGCGAGATTTTTTAAGAACCCAGTAATACTTTGCCCGACCCGGGAATCGAACCCGAGACCCCTTGCCTGGCAGTCGCACTTGCGACCACTCGGCCAACGAGGATGTCTAATTAAATCCTACTAATATGATTATCAATTCAAAGGCTTGTAAATTGTATGTTCGTTTGTTCCTCAATCACGTCAAAACGGCTGAAGTTATCGGGATGAAATTTAGAACAGGGGTAGATTATGGTCTGGAATAACACATAGAGTATTTTTTATCCTACGGAAAGGATGACAAAAGCAAGTTATTAAATATATACCTAAATAAAAACGTCAAAAAAAGTAACTTAAGTTTCCGTTAAACGTGGGTCCAAGTGAGACTCAATGTATTTTCTATTATGTCTCGTATTGGTGCATTCAAGAACCACTACCAAAAAAATACTCACACAGCAATCAACGGGCTCCATACTCCATACCATCAACAACGTGGACACCGCCTCCATAATCACCATCCACGATATGAACGCTGCTGTCTCCATCCACAACGTGGACTCCTCCACCATACTGTCCGTCCACTACATGGACTCCTCCTCCATACTGACCATCGACGACATGAACACCGCCACCGTAGTCAGTCTCAACTACGTTAACTCCTCCGTAACTCCCGTCAACGACGTGAACTCCGCTGCCGTCTCCATCAACGACATGTACTCCCCCTCCATACTGTCCGTCAACCACGTGGACGCCACCTCCATATTGTCCGTCTACCACGTGAACGCCACCTCCATATTGTCCGTCTACCACGTGGACGCCACCACCATAGTCTCCATCGACGATATGCACGCCACCGCCACCGTCCACGTAGTCTGTCACCTGGAACAGTGGAATTAGGGCTTTAAATGCTATAAGACAGATAGTCAAAGTCAAGGTCAAAATTATTTATTTCAAATAGACCAGGAAGGCGCTTTGGAACATCATCATCATCTTTAACAGCCGGAAGACGTCCACTGCTGGACAAAGGCCTCCCCTTAGTCCTCCACGTCGAACGACAACTCGCCACCCGCATCCACTGGCTCCCCACAACTTTGGCGATGTCGTTGGTCTACCTAGCAGGAGGCAGGCTTCCTGCTAGGCAGTGGCGTGGGCAGGCCCACGCTTAGTCTTACGGCTTCGGAACGTTAATAAAAAATTTTAAAGTGATGCTATATGCTCATTCCATAGTGTAGATTCTTACGGAGAAGAACGAGCAAGAAACTCCATCATATCACATCAACAGCCTATAAATGCCCACTGCTGAGCAAAGCCTCTTACTCGCACGGAGAAGGTTTGAAAGCATTAAGACCAGGCTTGCTCAATGCTGGTTGGCGATTCCAAACTTATAATTGGAATTTATAAGCCCAGGTTTCCTCACGATGATTTCCTTCACCGTTTGTCAGTGGTGTCTAGATAATCTTAGAACGCAACTTGGAAAATGTTACATTAGTACTTGCTGTTGGTAGGTTTCGAATCCTCATGCATGAGAAGCTTCTTAAACCTTCGGGCCACGACGGCATATTTTAAACTATTGAGAAACTCCATTCTTTTTTAATCAGCATCACAAGCCAGTATTGGATACACCCACAACACCGGAGTAGTTACAAGTGTGGGAGAGCCATGCTTCGGCGCGAATGGGCCGGCTCGACCGGAGTGATACCACGACTTCACAGAAAACCGACGTGAAGCAACGCTTGCTTTGTGTTTCGTCGTGTGAGTGAGGTTACCGGAGGCCCAATTACCCTCCCCTTCCCCAATCTCCCCAATCCCTGAATCCCCAACGATCCTCAAACTCCTAATCCCCAAAAGGCCGGTAACGCACTTGTAACGCCTCTGGTGTTCCTGGTGTCCATGGGCGACGCCGATTGCTTACCATCAGGTGATCCGTCTGCTCGTTTACCGGCTTATGCCATAACAAAAAGATAGCCGGCTTTTTGGGACGATGGAGAATGCGCCTCCACTGCTCTCACTCACCCGACTGCGCCGTGTGGTAGTGTCATGTCGGTGACCTGTATGGTATGACTCCGGTCGAACCGATGCAGTAGCGTCCAAGCATGACGAACGTGTATCATACGGATAACTGTGAAATAATCTATCGTCGGCGCCATTTCCGAACCGATACGACCTTCAAACCTTCAAGAGAAGAACGTATTCCTTTTTAAAAGACCGGCAACGCACTTGTGACTCCTTTTATATTGCGAGTGACAATTGTCGGCGCTGATCGCTTACCATCAGGTGTTCAGTCTGCTCGTTTGCCTCCTATTCCACAAAAAACGAGTTTGTCAACGCCGACGACACAGGAGACAATCCTAATGTGGGAAAACACTTAAAATATTTAAAAATATAAGTACTTACGTGGACACTACCATCTCCACCAACGAAATGTACTCTTTCATCACTCATTTTGTCAATACTAATACCAAGGATAATTTTATAACAATATTTTCCTCAAACGCAACGAGGTTTAGACTCAAATAATGTTATCGAAGCAAGCAAACGTGGTTCGATAGTGTTATCTATAGACTATATTGGTTATCAGACACCTGTAGATAAGTAATGGGTTGGTACACAATTCTTTAAAGTACAGCTGGGCAAAAAAGCATATGACGCGGTGTCAAGCTGGAACTAATACTGACTTTTTTCTTGGCATCAGCTTGGTAACGAGCAGACTGATCACCTGATGGTAAGCAATCGGCGTCGCCCATGGCCACCTGGAACACTAAAGGCGTTAAAAGTGCGTTACCGGCTTTTTGGAGATTAGGAGTTTGATTATCGTTGGGAATTCAGGGATTGGGGAGATTGGTGAAGGGGAGGGTAATTGGGCCTCCGGTAACATCACTCACACGACGAAACACAACGCAAGCGTTGTTTCACGTCGGTTTTCTGTGAGGCCGTGGTATCACTCCGGTCGTGCCGGCCCATTCGTGCCGAAGCATAGCTCTCCCACACTTAAGACTTGAACTGAATTACCCATTTCGGACCAAGGACGTTGAAACATTGCGTTGCGGACATAGTATCTTGAAACAACGACTGTGGCACCTGGCTACTATAGACTTACACGCAGAACATACACACACTTTGACACGAAGACATCTGTCATTTTGTTAAGTCTAGTAACGTGGTACCCATTACACACGCACACATAAATACACCACTGACATTTTGGTGCTTCAATCATTTGAATGTGATTTTATATTCACCTTTATTTCAACGTCCTATTGCTTCGGATTAATTCGATAATTTTGTGGGACATGGGATATGACATGTAGAGGTATATCAATTACATGGGACTCATAATATAACTCGTGAAAAGTTGATGTTACATTCAAATTGAAATGCATTAATTTGCATTAAAACATGGTATTATATACGTATATAGGTGTTCGCACGACGATTTCCAGCCACCGGAAGCTCGGGCCTGCGGACGGCGAGCATGGGTGGCTCGCCGCCCGACCAGAACCAGGCCCGAGCGTATGGCGCGTCGCGGAGGATTTTATAGGTTGCCGGGGCTCCAGCTCCAAGTGCAGGAGTAGGAACGGGGTGGTTTTTAGTCAGTAAGAGTCTGACACTCCCTTCCGCCGCACCCGGACCGGAGAAGTCATTCGATGATTATCCCCCCTTGAAAAAAAGTAGGTTTTACAATAAAATTAGAGCATACATGTTGTGCTAAAGATACATAGCTTACTAACTAAGAGCATGTTTGCAACACGCCTTTTATCCCCGAAGGGGTAGGCAGATGTGTACCTTAGGACACTATACAATGTAACACCCACTTTTGACTATTTCTGTTATGAGTCTCATGTAATAGGGGTTGAGCCTATTGCCATATACCGGGCACATTTCCAGGCTCCGTGCCACTACTGAGATTTTTTTTAAAACCCAGTAATACTTTGCCTGACCCAGGAAACGAAACCGAGACCCCATGCCCGGCAGTCGCACTTGCGACCCCTCGGCCAACGAGGCAGTCAATAGTTTATTATATTGACGGTCCTTAAAACGGTGAAGGAAAACATCGTGAGGAAACTTGGACTTATAATCTCTAATTATAAGTATGTATTTCATAGAAATAGTAGGTACTTGTAATATATTATTATCGTTTTTAATCATAAGTGTCTTCAAACAATTACCTATGAAGCATTCAGTAAACGTCTAAAGGGCTCGTACACAAAACTGCGATGCGACGTCGCATCGCAAAATTGTGCGAGCTCCCTCTACGCATCACAAGAACTTACGAATAGGATAGTTTTCTACATTTTATTTTAATGTCCGTCTGGTACATTAATTTAAACTTTAGACACGTAATTATTCTTTTCTCACAAAATTAAATACTTTGGACGATATATTAATTTGAAATATCGTGGGACGTCACAGCGTGCCACATTTTGTAGCACGTTATGACGTAACGACCTCACCCTACTAAACTTAGCGCCATTTTATCTAAGTATTGTAACTTCAAAGAAGAAAATAAAAAATACGTGTCTAATATTTTTTATTATCTAACTGACGGACTAATTAGTTTTTTAATTTTGATACCCTGGAAACCCAACTGATTCGCATCGCGCATCAAAATCTTATCTTCTCAAAATCGTCATCGTTACTTTTCCTGTATCTCCTAGGCAATAACAGAAGTGCACACTTATTTTTACGATCCATGTCACGACCTAGTCTTCAATTTAAAATACGTTTAGTACGGTTGACGGTCATCGAAGGAATGGTCACCCTGGGAGACGCCTTGTCGCACGAAATCGAATCACAGCAATTCGCATCGTATTGTTTTGCGTTGCGAATTCGCATCGCATCGCATCGCAGTTTTGTATACGAGCCCTAATACTAGACAACTGCGTAGAAAATTCTTTGATTAGTCATTCCAATTCACTGACTGCCATTGACTGACTCGTTGGCCGAATGGTCGCAAGTGCAACTGCCGGGCAAGGGGTCTCTGCTTCGATTCCCGAGTCATGCAAAGTATTACTGGGTTTATAAAAAATCTCAGTAGTAGCACGGAGTCTGGAATTGTGCCCGGTATATGGCAATAGATTCACCCCCTATCACATGGGACTCATAACATAAATCGTGAACAGTGGGTGTTATGTACATTGTACAGTGGCATTTTTCCAGCCCATTTTTTTAATCCTTACTATCCTTACTTCCTTACTTACTATTATAAATGGGAAAGTGAGTTTGTTTGTTTGTTTGTTTGTTCCGACTTCACGCCATAACTACTAAACCGATTGCATTGAATTTTTGCAGACGTAAAGTTAGTAGTATGGATTAAATAATAGGGTACTTTTTATCCCGAAAAAATTTGATATTCCCGAGGGAAAACAAAAGTATTGGTATAGATGGCGCTGTATGTATCCTTATCCTTACTTCCTTATCCTTACTATTATAAATGGGAAAGTGAGTTTGTTTGTTTGTTTGTTCCGACTTCACGCCGTAACTACTAAACCGATCGCATTGAATTTTTGCAGACGTAAAGTTATAAGTCTGGATTAAATAATAGGGTACTTTTTATTCCGGAAAAATTTGATATTCCCGAGGGAAAACAAAAGTATTGGTATAGATGGCGCTGTGTGTATTGGTATATGTCATGTTGGCTTTTTATCCTTTTGTGACGCGAGCGAAGCCGCGGGTAAAAGCTAGTAAGAAATAAATATGCCGTTTGACGCTAAAAAAACGTGACGTCACAATACACAATCTCGTACAAAATTCGTAGAAAACTGTCGTTTTTGACAGTTCGAAAAAAGAGAGAAATTAAGTTGGTCATAAGGTCAATTAATGAAAGTGCGATTATTTTTTAATGTTTTACTGTATTGAACAGTCGAATTAATTTATTTTGAATGATAGGGTAGATCCCATCAATTTTATTTTAATGTCCGTCTGGTAGATTATTTTAAATCATTAAACACGTATTTTTTATTTTCTTACAGAAACGAATACTTTCGACGATATATCGATTTGAAATGTCGCGTCACTTCTATGTACATTTTATACGTAGAAATGACGTTTTAGCCCCCACTCCTAAACTTTGATTCGTTTTATCTGTTAAAGTACTGTTTTAAAGACAAAATAAAAAAATACGTGTCTAATATTTTTTCATTACCTAACTTACGGACTAATTAGATTTTTAATTTTCATACACCATCATCATCTCAATTCTAGAAGATATTATAAGTAACTAGCTTTTACCCGCGGCTTCGCTCGCGTCACAAAAAGATAAAAAGTAGCCTATGTGACATATACCAATACACACAGCACCATCTATACCAATAATTTCGTTTTCCATCGAGAACGTCTTGCTGTAAACGTCTTCAAAAATTCAAAGCAGTTGGTTTAGTAGTTACGGCGTGAAAGTGTAACAAACATACAAACTCACTTTCCGATTTATGATATTAGTAAGGATAAGGATATATAAAAATGAAACCCGTTTCCCGTTGTCACGCCATAACTTGAGAACGGCTAGACCGATTTGGCTGATCCTTTTTTTGTTGTGTTTGTTATTGTCAGGATAACAGTTGTAATCAACCTTTGCTTTTGGTTCGTTCGCGTTTGCAAATGCTTTTTGTGTGTGTTTCGGGAGCGGTCCATGTATAACTCTGTATAATTATGTGGGTTGACCAGAATCTCTTACAGACAGGTTGGAGATTGCAGTATAAAAGGTTAGGTTTATCAGAGAGCGCTGCTGCCCGGTCGCTGTCTAATGTGTAGTCTCTTAGTCGGGTATACGACACCCGCGGGAAGAGTAGGTTCAGGTATATCAGAGAGCGCTGCTGCACGGTCTCTGTCTAATGTGGAGTCCCTTAGTCGGGTATACGACACCCGCGGCAAGAGTAGGTTCAGGTATATCAGAGAGCGCTGCTGCCCGGGCTCTGTCTAATGTGTAGTCTCTTAGTCGGGTATACGACACCCGCGGCAAGAGTAGGTTCAGGTATATCAGAGAGCGCTGCTGCCCGGGCTCTGTCTAATGTGTAGTCTCTTAGTCGGGTATACGACACCCGCGGGAAGAGTAGCGGTGATGATAAATGTTTGTATTCTGTAAGTAAGAAATGAAAAGAAAATAAACAGAGAGAGTGTGTGTTAAGAGATTTATTTGCGTTAATTATACATATGTATTAAAATTAATCAGTAGATAATAATTATGAAGTAATTATCCTAATAGATTCTGTATCTGTAACAAGGAAAATAAGACAAATTAAAGCATAACATCATAATAAAAATAAGAGGTCTCAGGTTCGATTCCCGGGTCGGGCAAAGTATGACTGAGTTTAAAAAAAATCTCAGTAGTAGACCGGAGTCTGGAATTGTGCCCGGTACATGGCAATAGGCTCACCCCCTATTATATGGGACTCATAACATAAATAGTGAAAAGTGGGTGTAACATTGTACAGTTGCATAATGTGCACTGCCTACCCCTTCAGGGATAAAAGGCGTGATGTTATGTTATGGAATACACCGATGTCCTGGCTACTGTATCTAGTTTCTACAACCAAAATTATTAAATAACTTGATGTCTGAATATAGTTTTTATCTATAACTTATTCACAATAATTTATATACCTACTTATCTTTATCTTTTATCATTAATTTCAATGAATTTACCTGTTTGGTTTGATAATATAAAATCTAATTATAATTCTTCGGCTAATCATGTGATAATTACGTGGCAGAATTATAAATAACATATTACACCGTGACATCTATTTCGTAGCACCTCTGCCTACCCCTTCGGGGATAAAAGGCGTGATGTTATGTTATGTTATGTTATGTTATCTATTTCGTTTTCATCACGCGGCAAAATAACTTGCCGTAAGGAGTAGTTTTGATGTATAAACAAAAACAAAACAATAAAATGAAGTATAAGCGGTATTTCCGAACCGATACGACCTTCAAACCTTCAAGAGAAGAGCGTATTCCTTTTTAAAAGGCCGGCAACGCACCTATGACTCCACTGGTGTTGCGGGTGACAATGGGCGGCGGTGATCGCTTACCATGATCCGTCTGCTCGTTTGCCTCCTATTCCATAAAAAAAGAAGCTGAAGTCCGCCGCGTCCCTGGGACATAAATAACTGTCTTGGACCCCGTAACGAAATAAATGAGAAGCTATTTTTTTTTTTGGGACAAGCCCGCCACAACCTCCCTGTACCGCTGCAACTCCTGTAAGCCAGGATCTACAGTAGATACAACCATCAAAACACCGGAACACTGAAGTCCGTCGCGTCCCAGGGACATGAGTAACTGTCTTGGTTCCCGCAACGAAGTGAATCAGGAGATATTATAAGAGGACAAGAATAAAAAGCTATTGTTAGAAAAATACTTACTAAACCCAATTTCTTCAACCGACAATGTTGACCCCACTTCCGTCATCGTTGTCAACAACATTGACCCCGCCCCCGAACATAACGGCGCCGTCAACAACGTTGACACCGCCCCCGTTGTCAACAATATTGACACCGCCCCCAAACATCACGGCTCCGTCAACAACGTTGACGCCGCCACCGCTGTTGTCAGTAAATTGGACACCACCGTTGCCGTCAACCACGTTGACTCCGCTGTTGTCGCCGTCAACAATCTAGAAAAAAAAAGAAAAGAAATATATAATTAGTTAATCGGTTTTATTTAGTTTGCGTTTGTTAGTTTGGGTCTTCAGTAATTGTAATTCCACCCCCTTCCTGACGACAGATCGATCTGATATTTGGTACACACTCTTAATCTTAATGACCATACAATATAATCTAATTATTTCCACAAATTCCGTCACTATGGATATCAAACGACATGGTAAAGACATGATAAATACGAATTACTTGTTTAAATGTTTAAACGCCGGTTTCACTATCTCCATATAAGTAAATGCTTCCTGATAAAATTATGTGACAGATAGTTCATATAAATTACGTTCTTAATTCGAATTTGGTAGATAGCGGCTATCCAGCAGCTGTACAGCAGTAGTTGTCTACATGTAGAAAAGAAAACCAAATTATATGGAATTGACGTAAATTTTGACACTTGTCAGTGTCATCCCCATACATTTAGTTTTCTACTCTTTTTGTAGACAAGCGTTAAAGTGGCGTTTGGTTAGACGCACAGATATTGTGAAACAGGCTCTAAGGCTTATAATAATTATCTTTTCTTTAGGAATTAAAATTGACTGTATAGTTGAGGTAGTGTGTTTCAATTTATGCTCGAAACAATAATTTCCTTGTGTGATCCACAGATTGTTGTTCCTTGTCTGGGTGTGACGTGTATGTGAACTTGTATGTTTGTCAACGCACCCACGATACAGGAGATAGCGTAGGGCGACATTTTTTTTAAAGATAATAATACCTAAAGATAAAAACTACAACTTTAAATAACGTTGTTTTGCGCTGTGTGTACTTTTATAAGCCGTTATTTCATTTTTATTCAAAGATTTTTACCTTAAATTGTACTTTTACTTTTCCAGTTAATCGAACAAAGAAAAGACACCAATATGATTTTATTACAATAAATTATTATTTAACAATATTTCGGTCTAATATTCAAATACTAAAACACCACTCAAGTATAGCCTCGCCATAATGCTTCGGCACGAATGGGCTGCCTCGACCGGAGTGATACCACGGTCGAGCAGAAAACCGACGTGAAACAATGCTTGCGTCGTGTGAGGTTACCGGAAGCCCAATTACCCCTTCTCCAGTCTCCCTAATCCCCGAATCCTCCACAATCCTCAAATTCCCAATTCCCAAAAGGCCGGTAACGCACTTGTAACGCCTTGGTATTTTAGGTGTCTGTGGGCGACGCCGATTGCTTACATCAGGTGATCCGTCTGCTCGTTTACCGGCTTATGCTATAAAAAATATTAATCACTACGCTTGCTTAATGCGGGTTGGTAGTACTTAAATGAAGAAATATTACAAAATATCCACTAACCTGAACGCCACTCATGTTGATGATTTGTTAGGATGTTACAATAAATTCGACGGCTCCGTCCTCGTTCGGTCGACAAACTACGCTAAAGTACCTTGACTTGTTTGATTTATCTACTTTACTTTTATCTTTCTCACAATCTTAATGCGAGAGTTTTTGGAAACACGATAAGAAATGCTGCGATTTTTTGTTTATTTGAGTCAACAAAAAATTACGAGAAAAACTCGATTAGTTGTAAGTCACGAAAGGAGTCTTCCTCATGAGCAGCGTGCGCAGTCGCGGCGATGTCGCGCAGCTCATCAGTAGAACGTGTACCAGTAGGAGAGCTTTTCTCAGTATATCTACGTGAGTAACTCATAATTTGTCTGCCTCGTTGTCTGAGTGGTTGCAAGTGCGACTGCCGGCAAAGGGTCTCGGGTTCGTTTCCCGGGTCGGACAAAGTATTACAGGGTTTTAAAAAAAATCTCAGTAGTAGAACGGTGTCTGGAATTGTGCTCGGTATATGGCAATAGGTTCACCCTCTAATAGTCTAATACATGGGACTCATAACATAAATAGTGAACAGTTGGTGCGTACAGTGGCATAATGTACACCTCTTCCTACAGGGATAAAAAATGATGTTATATTGTGTTATGTAAAAAAATACTTACTTAATCTAAATTCATTCAACCGGTTATGTTGACCTCGCTACCGTCATCGCTAGCAAACTGGACCCCGCTACCGTCATCGCCAATAATTTGGACCCCACTACCGTCATCACTAGCAAATTGGACCCACTTCTTCACTATTAGACTTCAGCATGTCTCACGATATTACTTTTGAGAGTCTGACGAGAATACAAATAATTTTTTACAACTGCTGCATCATGTCAATTTTCGTCAACATCAACAGGCCCTTAGTGTCCACTAATAAGCAAAGCATTGTTCTCATACGGAGAAGGAATTGACAACACCACGCGGATTGCCGATTTTATTTAGAAATTAGATGTAGGCTACTTTAGAGTGAATTTTTATTTATGCCATAAGCCGGTAAACGAGCAGATGGATCACCTGATGGTAAGCAATCGGCGTCGCCCATGGACACCTGGAACACCATAGGCGTTACAAGTGCGTTACCGGCCTTTTGGGGATTAGGAGTTTGAGGATCGTTGGGAATTCAGGGATTGGGGTGATTGGAGAAGGGGAGGGTAATTGGGCCTCCGGTAACCTCACTCATACGACGAAACACAACGCAAGCGATGCTTCACGTCGGTTTTCTGTGAGGCCGTGGTATCACTCCGGTCGAGCCGGCCCATTCGTGCCGAAAATATGCCGTGCCATTCATGTCATCAATACAATAAAGTTGAGGAAGTAATAGAGAAATTTAACAGAAAAGTTAGGCGGCTGGCCACCGCACATCGAGGAAAGAATAATAAACAGATAGTGTGTATCAAGAGATTTATTGATATGTATTAAACTTAATCAGTAGATAATAATTATGAAGTAATTATCCTAATAGATTCTGTACCTGTAACAAGGAAAATAATATAAATTAATAATGTTACTTTATAAGTACTAATATTTGATGAACAGTGTAAAAACTTCATGCTGTAGCTTTGACAATTTTTAAACTACTGAATAAGCTCCTCGCCATTATGTGATAAGACCGCCCATTGTACGCATATTTACTTCAATTGTTTGTTTTTAAACTACTTAAATGTGTACAATTTTTTTTTTAAGGGGGGAAAATCATCGAATGACTGCTCCCGCCTGGGTGAGGCGGAAGGGAGTGTCAGACTCTTACTGACTAAAAACCACCCCGCTCCTTCTCCTGCACGTCGAGCCGGAGCCCCGGTTACCCGTTAGGTTCTCCGCGACAAATGTGTACAATAAAGCATATATAATTAAACTGTCAAACACCAAGCGGTCACCGGTGACCGCAACCTATTGTTCTATAATTGTGTCTATAATGACGGTACTCAATAAGTTAATAAATAAATAAGCCCCTAGGATTACAATAAAAATAACATTATATTAAAGTCGTATCATACAGTTTATAACCTATCTACTAAACTAACATATCATATCATACATCACATACAAACATGCATATCATATCATACATACATAATAATACCAAGGATTTTGAAGAAAAGGCGAACTTAGTATCTTGGAACCACCACTGTTAGAGTTACACTGACTACTATAGAGTTATACGCAGAACTTAAACATATTGACACGAAGGACATCTGTCATTTTCTTAAGTCTGGTAACGTGGTACCCATTACACACGCACACATAAATACACCACTGACACTTCGGTGCTTCAATCATTTCTAAGTTACATTATGTTCACCTTTTTTCCACGTCCTTGAACTCATTAGTTCCATCCGCAGTTGAATACAGACCTCTTTTCAATACCATGAATTATAGAAAACCAACAATTTAAATACTTACTAAATCTAAATTTATTCAACCGACTATGTTGACCCCGCTACCGTCATCGCCAGCGAACTGGACCCCGCTACCGTCATCGCCGGCGAACTGGACCCCGCTACCGTCATCGCCAGCGAACTGAACCCCGCTACCGTCATCGCCGGCGAACTGGACCCCGCTACCGTCATCGCCGGCGAACTGGACCCCGCTACCGTCACCACCAGCAAACTGGACCCCGCCGCTATTGTCAGCAAACTGCACACCACCGCTGTTGTCAGCAAATTGGACGCCACCGTCACCGTCAACCACGTTAATTCCGCCGTTGTCGCCGTCAACAATCTGAAAAGTGTCTTTTTTTAATGAAAAGTTACAATCACAGTCCTTATTAATTAACGAGCTACTTCCGCGCGGTTTCACTCGCTCTGCTCGACCCTTTTTAATCGTAGCTTGATATTTTATAGCCTATATAGCCTTCCTCGATAAATGGGCTATCCAACACAGAAAGAATTTATCAAATCGGACCAATAGTTTCGGAGATTAGCGCGTTCAAAAACAAACAAAAAAACAAACTCTTCAGCTTTATAATATCAGTATAGACTACCAAGACAGTAGCATATATTTCGGGACGAAAACGAAATCGATTACACGGTGTATATAATAACATTGAAAGATAAAAATAAAACTAAACTATTTTAAATGAAACTTTTAGCTCAGCATGTATGGTCATGCAAACTAGACATGTGTACAAAATTTCAGCTCAATCGGTTGAAGATATCTGCTTCAAAATTCAGTTACCTTCAAGATTACACTTCACAGACACACACACACACATTGCTAATGAAAGAAAGAAAGAAAGAAACTACATTTATTTGGCCATTGGCACACGAAGACAAGGATCATTACAATACAAATAAAAAATACAGTGAAAATAAAAACAAAACATTAATAATAGATTTTATGAAAGAGAAAAGAAATGAACAAAAATCATTAAAACATAACAAAATATAATTAGAATAATAACCGAAACTAAAAAAAAAAACTAAAAACAAAAAAAAAGTATAATTATATATATAAAACAAGGAAAGAAATAAATAATAAAGTGCGCGTGCCCAACGCTGGTTTTCAGGTGGCACCCTGCAGTGACTCACGGACGGCGGTACCGCCCCTCAATAAGGAAAAGAAAATAAATAATAAAAGATAATAAAATTATACAAACAAAACAAAATTCTGCAGAATATGTGTGTACATGTGCGTGAAAAATTGCGATCAGAATAATATATAGATATATGCGAATACAACAAAATATAAAAATGCAATTATAAGAGGTAAGTAGTCAACTTCCATTTTAATTTTTATTTTAATAACAGGCGGTTGTCACATAATTTTGGCTGCCAAATCAGACAGGTACTATTTTAGTGATAGCCTTGCTGAGCTCTAGTTCACTTTGACGCGTACCCACAGAGATACGGTTGGCTTCCACTGGCCACCGGACACAAAACCACGGCAGCACTGTTTACGAGTGGTCATAATTAAGAAAGAAACACGGTGAGCATGAGTACCCACACGAAACGCACAGACTTCCAAGTTGGCAAACAAAAGTAAGTATAATTGCATTGTATTCGAATAATAAACTCAAATTAGATAAAAGATTTGTCAATATTTATGTTGTTAAATTTAATTTGTGATGTCAAAATAAAAGTTTTTAATTTTAACCTGAACGTGTTTTTATTTTTTATGTTTAATTTTCTAATTAAACACAAGCTTGCATAAATACCCACTAACCTGAATACCACTCATGTTGAATTTTCTTTTTATTTTACAAAAAAAAACCAATTGAAAAACGCGTCCTCGTTCGTCTAGCCCACTGATAAAATATTTAGGTTTTTACGATTATCTACACATATATACTCGAAGTATATTATAGCTTTTGTCTGCGGTTTCGCTCGCACTCGTTGTCCCTACAAATTTCGGGTCAGATTTCCCAAAAAAATATGCATCAAAAAAAATAATAATGAATTTAGTATGTCCCATGAAAGTTATAATATACCTAATACTAAAAACGATGCATTATTTTTTGGGGATTTTTTACATAACATAACATCACGCCTTTTATCCCCGAAGGGGTAGGCAGAGGTGCACACAGAAGTAACACCCACTTTTCACTATTTATGTCATGAGTCCCATGTAATAGGGGGTGAGCCTATTGCCATATACCGGGCACATTTCCAGACTCCGTGCTACTACTGAGAATTTTTTAAAACCCAGTAATACTTTGCCCGACCCGGGAATCGAACCCGAGACCCCTTGCCTGGCAGTCGCACTCGCGACTACTCGGCCAACGAGGCAGGGATTTTTTACTGCACCTCTATTTAGAAATTTAAGCACACCAAATTTTTCCACTAATAGGTAACCGACTGCATATCAAAAAAATACTGTACTACCTACAACTTAACTACATATTACATCGTATAACAAAAATACTGATTTGCACACAAATTGTTCAATATTACAACGGAATTTCCAAAATAGGTCCTAACCTATTTCTAATAATTCATAACCTAATAAGAATTATTAGAATTACATAATAATAGGTAAAAAACCTTTTTAAGTTAAACGGTTTTATGTTAAACATACATTGCAATGTTAAAGATAAATGTACTAAAAACCAAAAAATAATAAAATAGATACATTCGTGGGAATTATAAACATATGCATAGACTAGACTAAAATAAAACCGTGGGGCACGTCAATTGTCTACAATCGTTGATTAAAATGTTTGTTTTGTAATGTAACACTATAATTAGGCAGTTGTTCAACCGACAACGATGGACGTGTGATAAAGTAGGGCTAGAATGTAGATACAAGCTAGCAAGCTCGATTATAAGCGAGTTTAAGGGTTTCATATTGGGGAGCTTTATGCTTTAGCTTTACTTTATGTTTTGTCGATTAAAGACAAACTACGAGCTGTGAAATGATTCCTCGCCAGCCAGCAGTGTAAATGTCCAACGATAAACTAGTTGAAACATCTCTTTGATTTACGTGGAGTGTATAACTATTAGAATTTCCATGAGCAAGAAAATAGTAAGTAATTTCCTCACCGTCTGCGGGCCAACTGCCTAACGACGAATTAAACGATTCTTCTATCGCACATTTAGTCGATAATATGTAGACAATTGACGTGCCCCACGGTTTTATTTTAGTCTAGTCTATGCATATGTTTATAATTCCCACGACTGTATCTATTTTATTATTTTTTGGTTTTTAGTACATTTATCTTTAACATTGCAAATTTGCAATGTATGTTTAACATAAAACCGTTTAACTTAAAAAGGTTTTTTACCTATTATTATTTTCTAGTTTTTAGTTTTTATTTCGCATTCTGTTTAATTCATTTAGAGCTTCATTATTGCAAGGTTTCTTGCCGGTTAGTTTATTGCAGTCCAACTCCTCTATACGTAGTCCCTGCAAAGATCTTACTCTACTAAGAGCCACGTAGGCTTGACCTTCTTCAAACAGTTTCGCACCTAAGTATACAACTGCGTGATCCACAGTGCAGCCCTGCATTTTATGTATTGTAGAAGCCCATGATAGTATTAAAGGCAACATTCTTCTTTCAGCCGTCCCGTAATTGTACTTATAATAATATAATAATAATCATTTATTTCAGACCATGTCCATATTCTTGTTAGTAACATTGAACTTAAAAACTTATGTTAGTACACATTATATATATGATTTAATAGGTCAATATACAAGAATATACAATATACAAAAATAAATACAGACAGGACAACACAAAATCATGTCATTAATTATAATATTTAATTTAACTAAAATGTCATTGTACAATAATCACGGCGCAAGTCCCGCGGACAGTTTCCCACGAGTAATGGACATTTAAACGGTCAACCCCCCCAGAGGTCCAATAAAGGGGCAAGGCTATGTACAACAAGATGCGCCTGAGTCTTGAGGGGAAAACGCTAACGACATATCATTTTTATCCACCCTAATGCCATACAGTTCTCGGCGCGTTTTAACCTTTCACCTTAACTTGGGTGGTGTACCGCTAACGACGTATCATTTTTAGCCACCCTAACGCCACACAGTCCTCAACACGATACAAAATCTTGACTTGGGTGGTGGATTCAGGCTGGATTAATCAGATACCTAAATTATAGATTCAATTTCTAAATTTAAATCTATTTAAATTATTATACGCCATTTAGTGGCTGCGCCCATCTTAAATATTAAGGTTGTATAGTGCACTGTATTCTTCTTGTCAAGCCCTTTTATTTGATACCCATATTGGTGGGATTGATAAAACCTAAGTTATCCGCCATTTTGTAGCGGCCGCCATCTTGGATTTCAATTTTTTATATTAAGTATTTCGCTTGTTGAGCCCTTTCATTTGATACCCATATTGATGGGATTGATAAAACCTACGTTGTCCGCCATTTTGTAGCGGCGGCCATTTTGAATTTATAATGATAATGAATAAACATAATTGTATTGTCACCAAAATCCAAAGTGTATACAAAATTTCAGATTAATCGGTTGACAGGAAGAGGGTGAAATTTGAATTACTAAATTTGACCCAAGAATAAATAATAAAACAAACGGGGTGAGCTAAATAAAACCGTTTAATAATAAAAAAAAAATAGGTTAGGTTAGGTTATGAATTATTGGTGTAATTGATTTATTTGATGAGCAAATTTTGTGTGCAATTCAGTATTTGTGGTGGTTATTTCGAATATTTTGATTGAAAAAAGGGAATTTACAGTTAAAGTATTAAATACCACCCTTATTTTTTCACCTGTTAAAAATAATCTGCATCTGAAAATTACTAAATATGCCATACAAACTTCCACCTCCCATTTCAGAAAAATGGGGGGTTAGACAGAGATAAAAAATAGCCTATGTAACTGTTCATCCTTTCCACTATCTCCACTTAAAATATCACGTCAATTCGTCGCTCCATTTTGCCGTGAAAGACGAACAAATAAACAGACACATACATTCGCATTAATAATATTCGTACGGATGATTATCTACACATAAAACACATTATGTTTATCTGTCTGACAATCTATATAGGTAGAAGTATTTTTTGGAAATACGATAAGAAAAGCTGCGATTTCTTTTTGAGTCAAAACAATACAAATTTTCGCCTACGGTTTTATCAATGTGTGTTTGTCATAGTTTAGATATTATATCCCACTCGCTCCCTAAAAGGCCGGTAACGCACAATGAGCAGAAGGATCTCCTGATGGTAAACAATCTGCGTCGCCCATGGACTCCCGGTACACCAGAGGCGTTACTTGTGCGTTACCGGCCTTTTGGGATTAGAGATTTGAGAACTGTTGCATTCAGGGATTGGAGAGATTGGGGATCTTGGGCCTCCGGTAACCTCACTCACACGAGGAAACACAACGCTTGCGTTGTTTCACGTCGCTTTTCTGCCCGCGTCGTGGTAACACTCCAGTCAAGCCGGCCCATTCGTGCCGAAGCATGGCTCTCCCACACTCCTCTAGTATTGCGGGTCCATGGACAGCGCTGATTTGGCACACACTCAATCTTGGTGACCATACAATATTATAGTCTATTTCTTCTACAACTACCGTCACTACGGATATCAAATGAAAGGGCTTGATTGGTGGAATAGACCTCATTAATCTTGAATAATCTTTATTAGACAACCCAGTATTTATAGTAAAAAAATTTACAATGACAACCGCACTACGCAGAACCTGTATCGCGGCTATTAACAATACAATTTCCTTAGGACTCATCATCATCAACAGCCTATAAATGCCCACTGCTGAGCAAAGCCTCTTCTCACACGGAGAAGGTTAGAGCGTTAATCACCACGCTTGCTCAATGCGGGTTGGCGATTTCAAACTTATAATTAGAAATTATAAGTCCAGGTTTCCTCACGATGTTTTTCCTTCACCGTTTGTCAGTGGTGTCTAAATAATCTTAGAAAGTACATATAACTCAGAAAAAGTCACATTGGTACTTGCCGTTGGTAGGTTTCGAACCCGCACCCTCATGCATGAGAAGCGAGCGTCTTAAACCTCCAGGCCACCACGACACCTTAGGACTAATGCGATCAAAATACTAACATTTTTTTAAGGTGTGAAAATCATCGAATCACTTCTCCCGTCTGGGTGAGGCGGTGGGAGAATCAGACTGTTACTGACTAGAAAACACCCCGTTCCTACTTCTGCACTTCGAGCCAGAGCCCCGGCAACCTGTTAAGTCCGCCGCGGCTCCGTATCGGCATCAGCCTTATTGGGCCCCATCCGTGGTGGTCTGATGGCTCTTTCAGGCGCGCGCGGAACGTGACGCGCCGTACGCTCGGGTCTGTTTCTGGTCGGGCGGCGAGTCACCCCTGCTCGCCGTCCACAAGCCCGGGGGAAACCCGTTTAACATAAATAGTACTTTTTATATACTTCTAACGTAAACCAAACTCGCAGTAGTTCCGTTCAAACAGGCAATCAAACGTGTCCATCTTTATAATATTAATTTAATTAATTAAAGCTGAGATTAGGATTAATGCCTATAGATATTACATTGTTTATTAACTAATAAAAAATACAGTACACTTTACCTGTTGATAAAATGTTTTTTGCGTTTGATAATGATAGGTATATTCTTAGGAATGATGTTGTTACAGAATACCTATAATATTACTAAGACTTTTTAAGGGAGGTATATCATCCAATGACGTCTCCCGCTCTGGGTGAGCCGAGGAGTGTCAAACGCAAAGGCGGCTCTACACTTTGGTCCAACGCATTGGGCCATTATATTGGACCAATATATTAAACTGTAAATATCCCTTGTTACACCTTTTTTAAGGGACTAAATCATCGAATGACTTCTCCCGCCCGGGTGAGGCGAGAGGGAGTGGTAGACTATTACTGACTAAAAACCACCCCGTTCCTACTCCTGCCCTTCGAGCCGAAGCCCCGGCAACCAGTTAAGTTCTCCGCGGCTCCATATCAGCATCAGGACTATTGGGCCCCATCCGTGGTGGTCCGATGGCTCTTTGAGGCGCACTCGGAACGCGACGCGCCGTACGCACGGGTCGCTGTAATAGGGGGTGAGCCTATTGCCATGCACCAGGCACCATTCCAGACTCCGAGCTACTATTTTTAAATACCCAGTAATACTTTGCCCGACCCGGGAACCCTTGCCCGGTAGTCGCACTTGCGACCACTCGGTCAACGAGGCAGTACACCAAAACTATCGATTTCAAAATAAGATACGAAGATGGACAAATATTCATTTAATAATATTACCAGTTTGTGTGTTACCTTTGGATTGACAAAAAGATATCAAAGAATTATTATCACCAAATAGATATATGATAAAATAATTGAGGATGTAAGTATTGTCAAAACATAACATCATTACGTGTATTGATATTATAATATTTTTCCTTTTAAAAGGATGACGGGCGAATATGTATGTGAAGGAATATGAATCGTAGTTGTGGTAATTATTTAAAGCGCATTTTAACTAGAAGAAGTTTTATTTAGAAACACGGTAACCTGAGTTTTACAAATACATAGACAAACGGGATAAACAATAGTGGCGCCATAGATAAAAAAAAGAAATATATTTTATTACTAGCTTTTACCCGCGGCTTCGCTCGCGTCACAAAAGGATAAAAAGCCAATGTGACATTGACATATACCAATACACGTAGCGCCATCTATACCAATACTTTTGTTTTCCCTCGGGAACATCAAATTTTCCGGGATAAAAAGTACCCTATTATATAATCCGGACTTCTAACTATACATCTTCAAAAATTCAAAGCAATGTAGGTCCACTCCGATTCGACGAAAAACGAAGTTTCGGACGAAACTTCGAACATTACCTACCACAATGGCATTTGTTACGAACGAAAAAGGAATGAAACAAGCCAGAAATTAATATGAGATGTACTGTTTGACGTCGATATTTTCGGAACCCTACTCTAATTGTACAATCCGCACGAACGAAAATTCGAGTTTGACAGATTATTCTTCGGACGTTTAATGTCATTTCGACGAAACCAAAATAGTTATCGTTTGATTTTCGTTTGGGTTAAATTTATTGAAAATTGAAGGAAAGTAATTATAAGTCTTCGTTTTGTCACGGTTTCTTTGTGTGGGCAACACGTAGGGCACTGGGTGTCACCACTGCGAGGACCGCCCTGAGGACACGGTGGAACACACTGTAGCGGAATGCCCTGCGTGGGCTGAGCACCGCCGTGCCCTCAGGGGAGTGATCGGCGATGGCGACCTCTCGCGCCCGGGCCTAGTGCAGGCCATGATGCGGAGTGAGGGGGACTGGGATGCCGTCTCCTCCTTTTGCGAAGCAGTCATGCTAGCTAAGGAGGAGGCGGGACGCGTGAGGCAGCGAAGCGCTGCCTCCTCGCAACCCAGCCATCGCGAAGGACACACCGGGCGTCGGGGATCGCGAGACGATCTCCGGCCACCGTAAGCGCGGGCCTGCAGACGGCGAGCATGGGTGGCTCCCCGTCCGACCAGAAACAGACCCGAGCGTACGGCGCGTCGCGTTCCGCGCGCGCCTCAAAGAGCCATCAGACCACCACAGATGGGGCCTAATACGGCCGATGCCGATTCGGAGTCGCGGAGAACCTAACGGGTAACCGGGGCTCCGGCTCGACGCGCAGGAGAAGGAACGGGGTGGTTTTTAGTCTGTAAGAGTCTGACACTCCCTCCCGCCTCACCCAGGCGGGAGCAGCCATTTGATGATTTTCCCCCCTAAAAAAAAAGGGCACCAAAGGAACTACTTAAATGACGATATAAAATCAATGTACAGTCAGCTCAAATAGTTTGTTAACACATACCTATATATTTTATATGTCTATGAGAGTTAGTAACATTTAGGGTAATCAAATACTTATTTGAATACCTTATGTATTGAACATAAATGGTTCATATGTAATATTTTATTTTAAAACTAATAATACCGCTAGAAAAATTAACTTAAGTATTGCTAGTATATATTTTCGCTATTCTTTCACATCTATTAATATACCAACATTTAAGGATAAGATAAATTCTTTCAAAAATATATTGTTAATCATCATAACATAAAATAATTTAGTCTCTTCAAATTCTCATGTGGACATTTATAATTTTTTAACTGACTGTACTAATATAATACGAATAAATTTGGTTGTCATTAGTTTATACATAAATGTCAATAAATGACAATAAAACAACATTCTAAAACTTTTTAACTTGGTCGTATAATACATTATTGAAAGGAGATTCTTACCCTGTTTAAGATATTCCATCTTAAACGTTAATATTAAAAGATTCATAATTTTCTTGATGATTATGTGTGCTAAGGCATGGCATTATGATTTTAGTAACATAATTACTTAAAATAAAATTTTATATTTAATTTCGAATGTAAACCTACTTATTGCCTATTTATTTATCTTCACTTCATTCGTTCATTGTAGTTCACGAAAGTTGTCTATGGTTCCGAAAACGTTGTTTGCCGCCGCAAATCAAACGAAACTTCGCATTCGAGAACCGGAGTAGACCTACTGTTTAGTAGTTGTGACGTGAAAGCGGAACAAACAAACAAACAAACTCACTTTCCGATTTATAATATTACTAAGGATTTGCGTTCCTATTCACTAACAGTATAGGTAGGAAATATATGTATGTACTGACCAATAAAGACGAGCCAGACAGTATTTCGTTAGAAAGGTCTTTTCATGACTATCATCTAAATTTTTATGGCATAAGCCGGTTAACGAACAGACGGATCACCTGATGGTAAACACATCGGCGTCGCCCATGGACACCTGGAACACCAGAGGCGTTACAAGTGCGTTACCGGCCTTTTGTTCCGGGTATCCATGGGCGGGGCCGATTGCTTACCATCAGGTGATCCGTTTGCTCAAATGTACTTACCATCAGGTGATCCAGCTGCTAAATTACCAACCAATGCTTTAAAAAAAGGGGGAAGACAAATTTTTCTTCTTATTTACAAGCTTTTGGTCACAACTTTGTCATCAGACCTTGACAGACCACTACCGGACTATGTGCCTCCTCTACATAAGAGGGTTTGCCATAATCTCTGCTACTAGGTTGGAGATCGCATTCTAAAAGGTTCAGGTTTATTAGAGAGCGCTGCTGCCCGGTCTCTGTCAAATGTGTAGTCCCTTAGTCGGGTATTCGACACCCATGGGAAGAGTAGCGGTGGTATATATTTATATAAACGTAACTAGTCTACTTAAAAAGATGTTCATGTACGGGTGTTTTAAGTAAGAGCCTATTAACCTGTGAAGTGTCGGAATGCAGGTCTATGCGAGACACAATGGGTTTTCTATTGTGTCTTATATATCGACAGACAAGAGGTTAAGGGACTCCTATAGATTTGACGGGGACCATAATTATTCTGGACATAACCTAGACTATACAAGGACAATACTTACTCTCTATATTCTCTCACTATTAAACCTGCTGATCGGCTCTAGACAACCAATGGTTACTGTCTCTGTACTGACCTAACATAACATAACATCACGCCTTTTTATCCCTTAAGGGGTAGGCAGAGGTGTACATTACGACACTTAATGCCAATGTACAATGTAACACCCACTTTTCACTATTTCTGTTATGAGTCCCGTGGAATAGGGGGTGAGCCTATTGCCATGTACCGGGCACATTTCCAAACTCCGTGCTACTACTGAGATTTTTAAAAACCCAGTAATACTTTGCCCGACCCAGGAATCGAACCCTTTAATCGAAATCTCTGTACTGAACCAAACTTTATTTTCTTACTTGCGTACTGAATGACTTGGCTGACTGTACGTTAGTAATAGCAGAACAACTTAAACCTCATCCCAATCCTAAAATACCCAATTCCCAAAAGACTGGTAACGCACTTGTAACGCCTCTGGTGTTCCAGGTGTCCATGAGCGACGCCGATTGCTTAACATCAGCTGATCCGTCTGCTCGATTACTGGCTTATGCCATAAAAAAACTTGGCAAAGAAAACAACTAAAATCTTTTCATATTTATACATTTTTACACAAAAACACAATTCGTTTTAGAAATAATTTACACGACACAGCCTCAAGTATTAAATTAAATAAAATAATTAGTACTTATCTTATACTAGCTTTTACCCGCGGCTTCGCTCGCGTCACAAAAGAATAAAAAGTAGCCTATATGACATATACCAATACACACAGCGCCATCTATACCAATAATTTCGTTTTCCCTCGAGAATATCAAATTTTTCCGGGATAAAAAGTATCCTATTATTTAATCCAGACTTCTAACTTTACGTCTGCAAAAATTCAAAGCAATCGGTTTAGTAGTTACGGCGCGAAAGCGGAACAAACAAACAAACAAACTCACTTTCCGATTTATAATATTAGTAAGGATAAGGATATATAAAAATGAAACCCGTTTCCCGTTGTCACGCCATAACTTGAGAACGGCTAGACCGATTTGACTGATCCTTTTTTTGTTGTGTTTGTTATTGTCAGGAGAATATTCTTATGACAGAAAAAATCCTGAGAATTCTACGGGAACGGGAGAAAACGCAGAAGCTAGTCTAATATAAAATCTAGCTGGATGTTCTAATTTCCTTATATGAATTATTCTGAGTGTAAACCAGAGGCGGAATTAACCTACAGAGCGCCCTAGACAAGCACCTCATGGGCGCCCCTAATATTTTTGTCGTCGCCGTCACTCTATGTACAGTTGTACACGCGCGTCTCGCGGCGCCCCTCTGTAACCTGGCGCCCGGCACTTGTCTAGAGAGCCTTAGGGATAATACGACTCTGTATATAAAGAGACAGATTTGTTTCTTTATACCTCTATATAAAAATTTTAGGTTTTAATAAATATTATTTGTTTTATTTACTTTGTGTGGGTAAATAATTTGAGTAACAAATCTAAATAGGTAAAAACATTAGAAATGTATATTAAGTTGTGTGTAAAACTCGCTTAAGTGAAAAATTGCATTGTACAATACTCAATATAAATAAAATCATAATATAATATGGTTGATCTATATAAAAGTATACGAAAATACACAATTTTCAAATAAAATCAAGTGACAGATTAAGAAACTAGAACTAGAAGATATTTTGAATCATAGAGTTTGGCACAATTTGAATATTATTAAAAATATTTCATTTGCGTTACCAACAGAAAAATACAACTCTCAACATTTTTAATATATGACCTTTAAAAAGCGAGAGAATCATAGAAGGCCTATCAAAAGACAGATTTACAAAATTGTACCTATCAGTATTTACATAACATTACATAACATCACGCCTTTTATCCCCGAAGGGGTAGGCAGAGGTGCACATTATGCCACTGTACAATGTAACACCCACTTTTCACTATTTATGTTATGAGTCCCATGTAATAGAGGGTGAGCCTATCGTCATATACCGGGCACAATTCCAGACTCCGTGCTACTACTGAGATTTTTTTTTAAAAACCCAGTAACACTTTGCCCGATCCGGGAATCGAACCCGTGACCCCTTGCCCGGCAGTCGCACTTGCGACCACTCGTCCAACGAGGCAGTCAGTATTTATATCTAATAATTTATAATAATTAGTTACTATCCGCTGTCACGCGGTTTTACCCGCTGCTATTGAACGTAGCATGTCGTTTTATATCCTACTAGCAGCCCGTCCCTTCTTCGCACGGGGTAGACAATTATTTATTTTTGGAAATTTGGATTGTTGTAGTAACGTAACTATAATAGTTGGACATATGCTACCGCGGATTTTTTGTAGACATTGTGATGTTCTTCAATATTGTTGTACATTATTTTGTTCTATCGCTAATAGTTTCGGCAGCGCATTCGACGAAAGACATTTTAAGACTCATTTTTCTACACCTTAATTGTTTTCAAAATGAAATGTAGCCTATGTCAAACTGGAAGAACGTAGCATTTATTGGTGAAAGAATGTTTTAAATCGGCCCTGTACTTTTTGAGCCTATTCATTACAAACATACAAAAATAGGTAAAAATCTTTCCTCTTTATAATATTAGTATAGATGTTACTCTCCATCTCTTTGACTATCTCCACTTAAAATATCACGTCAATCCGTCGCTCCTTTTTGCCGTGAAAGTCGGACAAATACACAGACACACATGCATTTTCTCATTTATAATATTAACTTCTCATTTATAATATTAATTTAAATTTCTCATTTATAATGTTTACAAATAAAAATATTCTGATTCTGATTCTGATTCTGATTCTGATTAATTATGTAGGTATGTATATTAAATTGTACAATACACACAGATGCAAATCATGTCTCCCTCCCTCCCCTTCGTATACTTTCAATACATTCTCGATGGGAAGTATAACAATAGAAATAAATTAGAAAATTGACTAAATATTATACCTACCTTATTTTCCTAACGAAAAACACTTGAAAACTATATTAACTAAAAATCGCGGGTTACTCACGTGAATATACTGAGAAAAGCTCTACTAGTTAGACTCTTTGCCTTGTTCGCACGACGCTAGTAATTTAGTATAATTGCGAATATTTAGTATTTCTCTGTCATTTCCGTTTTACAACAGAAGCAGGAGAGGACTACTGAATATACGCTCCTCGATTAAAATACTAGCGTAGTGTGAACAAGGCATATGAGTTGGTTAGTAGGCTAAGTGACATCTCCACGGCCGCGCACGCAGCTCAGGAGGAAGAACCCCTCTGTGGTTCGAAACTAGTAGAGCTTTTCTCAGTATATTCACGTGAGTAACCCGCGATTTTTAGTTAATTTAGTATGTCTCACGATAGTTATTATAAAAACCTTAAAACTATGTATGTACATTTTCTACAATTAATTTTGCATCTACCACCGGCCACCGCCGCCGTATTGAACTCCATCTACTACATTAACACCACCACCTCCTTGGTGGTCGACTATATTAACTCCGCCGCCGCCATAGTCGATTCCGTCGACTATGTTAACTCCACCGCCGCCACCGTAATCAATTCCATCGACTACGTTGACCCCACCACCTCCGAAGTCCGTAGACTCGACCACGTGGACTCCTCCACCGCCTCCCCCAAAATCAATGCCATCCACGACATTTACGCCACCATCCTGAAAAGTTAAGAAGAAAATATATAAATATTTGTAAAAAGAATGTGCTGAAAAATCGTACGAAGCGCTACGATGATATATTGGTTATGTTTAACTTGTCCATCCTTTTGTGGGTAAATACAGCTTGGCAAAACAAATTGGGATAATAGAGGTCGCTAGTACCGTACCTGTGGCAACCCGGTACACTACGGCTCAATCGGTTTTGATATTTGTTTTTTTTGTATCGAGTTTAAAAAGAGGAGGTACCATGTTCGGATGATTGTTTATTCATGAGATATGATCCGAAGACAGCTTCAGTCCAAATCAATATTAGTTCCAGCTGGCAACGCTACAAAGTCTTTTTGTCCAGCTGTATGTTATCATGTTTTATTATCTGTAGTATCCTTATTTATCTATATGTTATCTGTGCTTATCTTGTCTAATCTGTAATAGATAGTTCCTAGAACATATGTGTCAGTGTACAACAAGATATTTATCAAATTAAGGAAAAGGTGTTCGATTCCATACATATGAATGTACAATAATCCTTTTTATCTAAGTCGGTAGCGTTACAACATGTGAATAACAATATCGTATATTGATACCTACTCGTTATGTAAAACATAACCTATAAAATTATAGTATATTGTGCCAATGGCATCGTCTGCCTTCCTTTTGGATAAAAAGTAGCCTATGTGTTATCCCAGTTCCTAATCTACCCCTGTTCCAAATTTCATCTCGATCCCTTCAGCCGTTTTGACGTGATTGAGTAACAAACATACAAACATACAGTCATACAAACGCACAAACTTTCACATTTTATAATATTAAGTAAGATTCACAAAATAACTTTTGGTACCACATATAACATAACATGACACCTATTATCCCCGAAGGGGTAGGCAGAGGTGCACATTATGCCACTGTACAATGTAACACCCACTTTTCACTATTTATGTTATGAGTCCCATGTAATAGGGGGTGAGCATATTGTCATATACCGGGCATAATTCCAGACTCCGTGCTATTACTGAGAATTTATAAAAACCCAGTAGCACTTTGCCCGACCCGGGAATCGAACCCGAGGCCCCTTGCCCGGCAGCACTTGCGACCACTCGGCCAACGACATATATTTTACACTGCTATCAGTAGCAACAAAGCTTATGTCCCACCTAATGGTAAGCAGACACTGTGGTCTAAGTACACCTGCAACACTTTTTTTTTTTTTTTTTTTTTTTAAGGGGGGAAAATCATCGAATGACTTCTCCCGCCTGGGTGAGGCGGGAGGGAGTGTCAGACTCTTACTGACTAAAAACCACCCCGTTCCTTCTCCTGCACGTCGAGCCGGAGCCCCGGTTACCCGTTAGGTTCTCCGCGACTCCGAATCGGCATCGGCCGTATTGGGCCCCATCTGTGGTGGTCTGATGGCTCTTTGAGGCGCGCGCGGAACGCGACGCGCCGTACGCTCGGGTCTGTTTCTGGTCGGACGGGGAGCCACCCATGCTCGCCGTCCGCAGGCCCGCGCTTACGGTGGCCGGAGATCGTCTCGCGATCCTCGACGCCCGGTGTGTCCTTCGCGATGGCTGGGTTGCGAGGAGGCAGCGCTTCGCTGCCTCACGCGTCCCGCCTCCTCCTTAGCTAGCATCACTGCTTCGCAAAAGGAGGAGACGGCATCCCAATCCCCCTCGCTCCGCATCATGGCCTGCACTAGGCCCGGACGCGCACTACAACACTAGGTACCTGCAACACTAGGTAGCATGAGTGCGTCGCTAACCATGTAGGAAACTGCTTAAGGCTTTGACTGGTAATAAACAACTGTTAAAAAACTGAAGGCAAGTCTTCCGCTAACGTCGGTCACCGGTGACAATCTCCGGCCACCATAAGCACGGGCCTGTCGACAGCGAGCATGGGTAGCTTGCGACCAGAACCAGACCCGAGCATACGGTGCCGAACGTTCCGCGCGCCTCAAAGAGCTATGAGACCACCACGGATGGGGCCCAAAGGGGCTGATGCCGATACGGAGCCGCGGAGGACTGCAGGAGTAGGAACGGTGTGGTTTTTAGTCAGTAGGAGTTTGACACTCCCTCCCACATCACCTAGGCGGGAGAGGTCATTGGATGATTTTCCCCCTTTAAAGAAAATTTCGGTCACCGGTGACCTCCGTGGTGTTTAATGTGTTAATTGGACCATTGTATTGGAGAAGAACTAATCTATTGGAGTCAAACATTGGGCGACACTCGCATTGAGCAAGCGTGGTGATTGATGCTCAAATCTTCTTCGAGTGCGCAGAGGCCTTTGGTCAACAGTTGGCATTTATAGGGTGTTGATGTGATGTGATTGAACGACATTAACCGTGAGGTTAGCAACAGCCTCTTTGAAGGGAAAACTCGTCTTATATCTTCTCCAGCCTTGGGGGCAGCGAAAGGGAGTGTGAGACTCTTACTGAATAAACATCACCCTGTTCCTACTTCTGTTTCGAGCCGGAGCCATGGTAACCCGTTAGGTCGTACGCAGCTCCGGTCTAAGCAACAACCTTGGTGATTAGATATGACAATAGAAACACACTCTATTCCAATTGGGATTATGGCACTCTTAACACTATGACTAAGTTGACCTACATTGAATTCAATTATTTGCCTTAGGAAAGGTAAACTTAACTACAAACTCCACTTCAAACAGAAATATTATCTTCGTGACTTTCAAATGTACTACTTGACAATTATCAAAGAGCACAATGATAAATAGTATCTATGACTGCCTCGTTGGTCAAATGGTCGCAAGTGCGACTGCCGGGCAAGGGGCCTCGGGTTCGATTCCCGGGTCGGGCAAAGTATTACTGGGTTTTTTAAAACTTGTCAGTAGTAGCACGGAATCTGGTATTGTGCCCGGTATATGGCAATAGGCTCACCCCCTATTACATGGGACTCATAACATATAATAGTGAAAAATGGGTATTATATTATACAGTGGCATAATGTCACCTCTGCCTACCCCTCTGGGGATTAAAGGCGTGATGCTTTGTTGTTATGTACTATTATTGAATAATTGAAGGTTCATCATCATCATTCACATCACTATCACCGAGAGCCCGTGACTGTCCCCTCGCCACAAGAGGCAGAGCCGTATTATCCCTAAGGCGCTCTAGACAAGTGCCGGGTGCCAGGTTACAGAGGGGCGCCGCGAGACGTACGTGCCCAACTGACTATAGTGAGTGGGGCGCCAATGAGGTGCTTGTCTAGGGCGCTCTCTAAGTTGCATCCGCATCTGATAAGTGGGTTTACCATATTCTCCGCAGGCAAGTTGAAGATCGTAGTTTAAACGGTTCAGGTTTATCAGAGAGCGGTGCTGCCCGGTCCAATCCCGCGGTTTTCAAAGACCTGACTAAGGGACTACACATTTGACAGAGCCCGGGCACAACTTTTTACACTGGGATTTTTAACCTCACTGATAGAGTCCAGGACGGCTAATTCCCCTTATGGAGCCGGTACACACTTAACGGGTTACCGAGGATCCAGCTCGAAGAGCATGAGCAAAAACAGAGTAGTGTATAGACAGTAAGAGTCTCATACTCCCTCTCGCCTCACCCAAGACGGGAGAAATCCTTGGATGATAATTTTGCACCCATTTACAAAGCATGGTCATTATGGCAAATCCCATTTATGTAGAAGAGATTATTTACTCCAAAGTAAATTTTCACGTAAATATGATTGATTATGGACACAGAAAACTAACCCTTATCTACGTATATATCGAGTATATAAATAAAAAAACCGAATACTCACATCTGTACAATCACAGAGAGGTATAAAACAACAGCTGACACTATTAATGCAACCCATCGTTGGTATGAGACTGAAACTCGATCAAAATATTTCATATAACATAATATAATATTGTTTCTATCTAATTCTTTATCGGATATCGACTTTATCTATGTACCTATACCATTCGTGGTATAATGACGTGTTCTGTAGGACAATTCGTATGAATATTTTGATATTAGGACGAGTGTACATGTGTGGAAGCCGAATAGTCGTTGCTAGTTTCGGCCTTAAATTTTTAGGCCGAATAGTGTATTTATACGCAGTGTTTATTAGTTTTTTTTTGATTAATGAAGTAACATAACATATTATTATACGTTATATATTACTATCACGCCTTTTTACTCCGAAGGGGTGGGCAAAGGTGCACATCATGGCACTTAACGCCACCAAACAACGTAACACCCACTTTTCACTATGAATATAAATGAAGTATTTTGATAAATGATGATGTAATCTATAATGGTAGATACATTTTTTGCAACTTTTTAGGGGAAGACGATGTCGCATTAAGCAGTTGTCTACATGACCAGCAACGCACTCGTGCTACCTCTCATGTAGCAGGCTGTACTTAGGCTACAGTATTCACTTACCATCAGGCCAATCATGAGTTCTATCGATAATTATACATATGGGTCATAAACAGAACATTAAAATTATGTGTGCCTTGTCTCAAAATTAGATAAAACAATGTAATTCAACCATATTTATACCTACAATTATTTATTATGAGTGTATACGATTGACAAACCCGGTAATTTTTTTATTTTAATTATTAGTTTTCACAATATTTATATCTAAACATCCTTTTAGTACCCTTCCGTGGACCGTGTCCAAGCGAGGTTACGAACTTCATGATTAAATTAAAAATATAATAATTTATAAATATTAATACATCACCTTTTTTATGCATTACTCATACAATCAAAAAACATTTTTCATTTGTTACAGAATATTTAAACAAAATTTTATCAAATTATGATACATGAACAATTTGTTATTAGTACCGCGACTCCTTCCGTGGGCCAAATATTTTCAATGTTTGAATTCTCATTAAATGGAACGCAGCCAAGATTATTTATTTGAACTGGTAACATTTCAATGGCTGTCAGTTTAAGTATAATTTGGATTCGGTGTGCATGCGCTCCGTCAATTAAAAAGTGGAATTCGTTTAAATCAAAGATTATTTCAGTATAATATAAAAGATCGTTGCGACTTTTCTGGGACTTCGATACCACGGTAAGTGTTTAATCAATTATTATGAAAATCCATTCACAACAATTGTTATGGGGCGCCATTTTCAAAAACATTGCATTTTAAATTATAACCTAAAATTTTGACTTGTTTTTCTGCTTGATTTGATTGGTTTTCACTTCCGTGGACAAAATTTTCCGTAGACAGTCACTTCTGTGGACGTGGTCTTTTCTGTGGACATGGACACGGAAAAGACTGTGTCCACAGAAGTGACAACTATTAAAACTAAAGCTTGCCTTTAGCAAAAAAACCTGTGTCAAACAGCTAGAGCACTTGTTCTTGTTATTTATCTTTGCTTTGCATATTATTCCAAATATATATTATACATATATTTATATATCTATATACTAATTGTCAGGTTTATTATGGGACTTTTTTTACCAATGTTGTGTCGCAATAACGTATTATGCCTGTTTTAATGCTTAGCTTGGTGTGATGATACATGGTTCATTGTCATTGTTTCAGTAAACTAAAATGCCTAGAAAAAATAGACTACAGAATCTTACTGATGAAGAAAAAAAGTTAAGGCGGCGTGAACAAAAGAAATTAAGTATGCGTCGAGCGCGGGCTAAGTTAACTGAAGCTGATGTTGAAGAGATACGCAAAAAAGATCGCGAAAGGTACCATAAGAAAAAGGATAGAGGAGATATCAAAACTATTGATCAATATACACCGAGACAACAGCAGTCAAATAAGAAAAATGTGGCGCGAAAAATCAAAGAAACGGCGAGAATTATTAAAAATGCGAAAAGCTACTGACGCACTCATACAAGAAGATACTCCACCATCAAGTCCATCTGCATCATTCTCGCGAGTTGAATCTGGACGTGCAGTAGCTGCCCGAAACAAAAGAGCAAGACTAGCTGAAAATGAGGTTTTAAAGAAAAAGGTATTACACATGGGGAAAGTAATTAAAAAATATAGAATAAGAATACGAAGACTAGAAGAAAGAAAACAGAAAGCGTCAAAGTCGAGTTCTAAAAATAAATTCTTAAAAACGGATATCAGGAAAGCTGTGCATGATTTTTTAATGGATGATGAATATAGTAGATTAACTGCAGGTAAAAATGAAACAATAACTAGGAATAAAAGTAAACGGCAAATTCGTTTACTAAATGATACACTTTTAAACTTACACATAATATTTAAACGCAAAACAGGATTAAATATTTCTTATCAGACCTTTAGAAGATATCGACCTTTTTGGGTTCTGTTTCCAAAAGCAGTATCAAGAAACACCTGTTTGTGTACGCTACATGAAAATAATGATCAAATAATTCGATCACTTCAAAAATCTAAAGTTCTTTCTTACGGATCTGCCTCCGATGCTGTTAAGGTATTGTGTTGTAATAATACACTGTCTCCTAAATGTTTAGAGAGAAAGTGTCAGGGCTGTCTTAGTAAGAAACTTGTTTTTCATAATTTTAACAAAAACGATTATATAACTTATGATAGATGGGTTACAAAAGATGTGGATGTAATTATCAAAGGTGCACAGAAAAAATGCAAGAAATGTTTAAAAGAAACTGTTAAAACTACGATAGGTGCTTTAGTGAAGCTATTACATTTAAATTTACCAGTATTCATGCAACATGTAGCTAATATGATTCATCAGATAAGAACAATACAACAATTTAAACAACAATTAACGTTTTCTAAAGGCCTGTTGCATATAGATTTTTCCGAAAATTATTCATGTAAATATAGCGCTGAGGTTCAGTCGGCTCATTTTGGTGGCTCTAAGCCACAATTGTCTCTTCATACTTGCGTATATTATAGCGTGGCTGAATTTCCGGACAATGGTTTTCAAACTACATCCATGTGCTCTATTTCAAAAAATTTGCGCCATGATCCTGTTTTAATCTGTGCTCACCTTAAACCAATTCTACAGCGAATTAAAGAAATCAATCCAAATTTAACAGAACTACATATTTTGAGTGACGGCCCAACAACCCAATACCGAAACAAAACTATGTTTTTTTTAATTGTTAAATTCATTAGTCGAGAATTAAATGATGTGACCGATATTGTTTGGCACTACAGTGAAAAAGGGCATGGCAAAGGTGCTCCAGACGGAGTAGGTGGCTGTTTGAAAAGGCTGTGTGACAGTTCAGTTGCAATGGGAAGAGATGTCTCTGATTATGACTCTCTTATATTATGTCTAAAAGAGACCTGTAAAGGTATAGAGATTTATGGAATAGGAGATCCAAATGTTCAAGACATTCAAGAAATGGTCGACAAAAATACAATGAAAGCTTACAAAGGGACATTTAAGATACATCAACTTTCTTGGAATCGAAATGAACCAAACATTTTACATGTAAGAAGACTTAGTTGTCTGTCTTGTGCAACAAATGCTGTTTGTCCACATTTTGGAATTGGCCAGATAAAGGTTCCGTCCGATAATGCACAATCGTATAGGCCCTTGAGTATAGCTGACGCAAGGAACGTATCTCCGAGAAGTGAAGACACAGCCAATGCTTCTACAATAACTTATAGGTCAAATCAGATAACACCTGAAGAAGGTACTTCTCATAATATCCCATTACGTCCCTGTAAAAGATTCGGTTTCCTGTCAGACTCTGATGATTCTGATGAAATTTTTACTCAGAATCTCCCATTGCGTCTCAACAAAAGACCCAGGTTTTCATCAAGCTCTGATGATGTGTCTTTACCTAAACACGATGAGAGATCGAGGTTCTGATCAGACTCTGATGACTCTGATGTAATTTTCACTCCACGACATCGCCATCCATTACCCACAGACAGCAGTGGTGAAGGTGACTTCATTGTACGACCTCAGCAGTCTCAAAAACCGTTTGTCGATCCCTACACTGATAGTGACAATGACGAATAAAACAACATTATTATTCTAGGGTGTTACAAATGGCGCTTGTAACGTCTTAGAATATAGATTAGTAATTTCTTTCACGATATATTAAGTTTGACTGATATATTATTTCTGTTTGATTTAAGTCAACCGAAAATAAATCCCTTCTGTGGACATAAGTTTATATTTTTTTAAATCGAAAGGATTGTTTATTTTTGTAATATTTATAATGTAAAGATGATTAACACAACCAGATTGTTATAATTTTAAGAAAACACGTTTTTTTTGTTTAGAATTGTTTAGAGAAAGTACAACTTTTGTCTTTTCTGTTGATTTTTTAGTCTTTTCTGTGGACAGATATAATCTAAAATATTGCATAATTCATTCAAATCAAAGGTTTGATCATTGATAATATTTTTATTATGATTATTTTATGTTTCTACACAATAAATGCTGATTGGAACCAAATAAATATGACTTTGTTATTTTTTCATTTTTGAAACCCAAGTTTGTTTATGACCCATATAGATAATAAAAGATGAGCCAATTATAAATCCATTTTGGTCACATCATTTTATCCGATTCCTCCCCCTCCCCAATTTTCCCAATCCTCTTGTAACTCTCTTGGTAATGACGGTGGTGTCCATGAGCGCAGCCGATTGTTTACCATCAGGTAATCATTTGTTGGCTTATCCCATGAAAAATTCACCTTTAAACCGCAACGAACGAGATCCAAGACAATTGTTAATTTCCCTGGGACGCGGTTGTGTCTAGGTACTGTAGATCCTGGTGCACAGAAGTTGCAGTGGTTTTAGGATGTTGTAAGTGAAACAAGTGAAACGATTGAAACAAGTGAAACGAGTGAAACAAGTGAAACGAGTGAAACAAGTGAAACAAGTGACACAAGTAAAACAAGTGAAACACGTGAAACAAGTGAAACGAGTGAAACAAGTGAAACGAGTGAAACGAGTGAAACAAGTGACACAAGTAAAACAAGTGAAACACGTGAAACAAGTGAAACGAGTGAAACAAGTGAAACGAGTGAAACAAGTGAAACAAGTGACACAAGTAAAACAAGTGAAACGAGTGAAACAAGTGATACAAGTGAAACAAGTGAAACAAGTGACACAAGTAAAACAAGTGAAACAAGTGAAACGAGTGAAACAAGTGAAACGAGTGTAACAAGTGAATTTATTTCTGCAAATAGGCTACAAGGCAGCACTTTTACTCGTCAATTTTATCAAGCGAACGATGAGGCCGACATTTCCTAACTGACTACTCTGAGAAGAAATGCCGAAACAAACTCAGAGGTAGTAATGAACTTTATCAAGTTTAATCATAAAAGCCGAACGCCGAAAGCCGAATACTCATCCGCCAATGTGATCCTAGCATTATATTAAAATGGACATTCAAATAATCTTCAGATGATGAATACATAAAACAATAGCTATCTATTTATTATTATATTAATTATATTATGTTATTTAAAAAACCCACGGACAGGAAAATTTTCGTAATTTTTCAGTAAGTAATTATGTGTAATTTTATATTGTTTATTAGTAATTCGATATTTGTAAGCCATAAGCCACAAGTGAATCATATCTTGATAAGAGTTTGTAGGTACTGCTTTCATTATCACTCCATTTCCATCAACTCCTGGAATTCAGACTCATCTAAAGGGGGTGATTTGTAATTTGACCACAATATCGCATAGAGTTATAGAACAGATCAATTCCAACATTTTTGTCGAACAAAGGGATTTTTTTTTTTAAGGGGGGAAAATCATCGAATGACTGCTCCCGCCTGGGTGAGGCGGGAGAGAGTGTCAGACTCTTACTGACTAAAAACCACCCCGTTCCTTCTCCTGCACGTCGAGCCGGAGCCCTGGTTACCCGTTAGGTTCTCCGCGACGTATAATAGAGTTTAACGTTTCCACAACTGGCATGGTTAGAGGTCATAGTTGTAAAAGGTGCAGTTAGGGATAACCGGACCTTTGATGATGAAATGATAATTATGATATATGAGATATGATGTATGAAATGTAATCTCAATCTCATGAGATTAACGAGCTTACTTCATACTAAAGGATATAAAGAACATAACATAACATGACATCACGCCTTTTTATCGCCGAAGGGGTAGGCAGAGGTGCACATTACGGCACTTAATGCCACTGTACAATGTAACACCCACTTTTCACTATTTATGTTACGAGTCCCATGTAATAGGGGGTGAGCCTATTGCCATATACCGGGCACATTTCCAGACTCCGTGCTACTACTGAGATTTTTAAAAACCCAGTAATACTTTGCCCGACCCGGGAATCGAACCCGAGACCCCTTGCCCGGTAGTCGCACTTGCGACCACTCGGCCAACGAGGTAGTCAATATAAAGAACTACGTTTAAAAATATCGACTTCAACCCCTTTTTTTTGAAGTCGGTTAATTAATATATGTAGGTACCTTTTCCTAAGTGTAGCAAACACTTTACCGAAAACCGCATCAAAATCGGTTCAACCAATCGCGGGATGATTATGATTATTTGCAAAAAAAAAACATACAATACTGCTAATCTCACAGATCTCGTTTGAGCACCAATCTCGTGAGATTTGCATTCCTTAGTTCAGGATTATCAGAGAGCGTGAAAAATAGTTGGGAATGAAGAAAAACGTATAAATATTTATTTTCTTTAATAAGATATGTTTATTTTAAACATTTTATAAATAAACTGTGCATATATTCTGAATGCATCTTTTTCAACTGACAACCAGCACATCAAATTACCTGAAAATGTCACATCTCTTCATTCGATTTTTAACTCTATAGCAAACATAGTAAGGTTGAAAATTGAATATCAGATTGGTGTATCTCGATGTGCGCTTGACTCATACAAAGGTTTTTGACCGGACTGGCTGAATAATCTAATTCCTTTGCCCTGACTGTTTTGGCGCGAAACGACGCCATCTTTGATTTTGCTTTTTGTTTTTAAACACTAGTGTTTTTGTGTAATTTGAAAATAAGTACTTGATATTTAGGTACTTTTACTAAGTTAAAAATAAATTATTTCAGATTTTCATTACAATAAAATATTTAAAAATACATACTTTTCATGAGTTATTTTTAAAATATTTATACCTACTTTTTTATTTTTTTATTTACTTTTTAAGGAATAAGTATTTATCTCTATTTGACGCAAATAATTTTGCATACCACACATGATGCAATCTCAAGGGGCATAAGTGACACAGATGGGGCCCAATAGGGCCGATGCCCGATACGGAGCCGCGGAAGGCCAAACGTGTTGCCAGGGCTCCGGCTAAAAGAGCAGGAGTAGGAACGGAATGGTTTTTAATCAGTAAGAGTCTGACACTCCCTCTCGCCTAACGCAAGGCTGTAGAAGTCAAAGTCAAAATCATTTATTTCAATTAGACCAGGAAGGCACTTTTGAACGTCAACAAAAAAAAATTTGAAGTTGTTGTGTATCTGTGGTATACTATATGGTCATAGTATATTCTATGGTGATAGATTATCTATGTGCGTGGCGGAGCCCGCGAATTTGTAAAACAATTGAAGACAAATAAATGTGTGTGTCGATAACCTTCTCCCTTTTTACTTATATTTCGTTTGCTTAAATAACATACTTAACAGATGTGAAGCTAGTTCATCATCATCATCATCATTCCAAAGCTCATTCCAAAGTGTAGAGGTAGATTCCTATGAAGAAGAACGAGCAAGAAACTCCATAGGTTACTCTTTTTCCACCAGGTTCACAATACAATTCATTGGATGATATTCTCCCTTTAACAACTATACCCAGAACGAATACCGCATTAATGCATAAAAGTATCTTTCTTATGGCTCCAGCTATCTATCCTTACTTCCTTACTTTATATTATAAATCGGAAAGTGAGTTTGTATGTTTGTTCCGCTTTCACGCCGTTACTACTTAACCGATTGCTCTGAAATTTTGTAGACGTAAAGTTAGAAGTCTGGATTAAATAATAGGGTACTTTTTATCCCGGAAAAATTTGATATTTCCGAGGGAAAACAAAAATATTGGTATAGATGGCGCTGTGTGTATTGGTGTAGATGGCGCTGTATGTCATTTAAAACCAGTCAACGAATTACCTACTTATTGGAAAAATCGAAATAGTGCGATATAACCGAATTCCACGCGAGCGGAAAGCTATTTGTTTGTTAGCCTGTCTTAAACGGCAGAACAAAGGTACTAATTAACGTGATTTTTGAACTGAAGGTAGTTGAAAGTATGCCGAAGGGTGTGTTCACTCAGAGCGCGTACCAATGTGTTTACATGGGCTGTCAGTTGATAGCGCACATTAATCTAAAAATGACGAACCAAATATACCTACATATGTATCACAAATAAAGGATTCATTTCATCTCATTTCATTTCAAAAAAAAAATGGACATAAGTGACAGAGCTAGTTCCAGACGGCGTGCTAATGCTAAGAATTTTAGATTTCTTCTCCAAAGCCATGAAGTAGGCTACCGTGGTTCAAAGCCAATATGTAAACCCGTTAGATAGCACCGTTTGTATAATATAGTGGATATTAGTAGCAAATTATGTTTGTTTGTTAGAGTTATCTTGGAAACTGCAACATTTAGTTGCCTCCTTGGCCGAGTGGTCGCCAGTGCAAGTGTCGGGCAAGGGGTCTCGGTTTCAATTAATTAATTACTGGGTTTTAAAAAAATGCCGGGTGTCCATGGGCGGCGCTGATCGCAGATCTGAATCAGGTGATCCGTCTGCTCGTTTGCCTCCTATTCCATAAAAAAGTATAATTTACAACAACGTTTATTACTACAAGTAAAGCCACGTTCGAAAGCTAGTTATGCAATAAATATGTTTTACTATAACTAAGTAATTACGGTAATCTTATATAATTGAAGTTCCGATCATGAATTATATTAGAAACTACTTATAATAAGGTCTTACAGCCGTACTCCGAGACATTTTGGCTCTGACAAAGATATTTAGGCTCTGATGAAGACATTTAGGCTCTGACAAAGTATTACTGGGTTTTAAAAAAAAATCTCAGTAGTAGCACGGAGTCTGGAAATGTGCCCGGTATATGGCAATAGGCTCACCCCCTATTACATGGGACTCATAACATAAGTGAAAAGTGGGTGTTACTTCTGTGTGCACCTCTGCCTACCCCTTCGGGGATAAAAGGCGTGATGTTATGTTATGTTACAAAGACATTTAGGCTCTGACAAAGACATTTAGGCTCTGTGAATATACATTATAAGACTATAACATAGTAAAACAACGCTTGCGATGTGTTTCGTCGTGTGAGTGGGGTTACCGGAGGCCCAATTACTCCCCTCCCTAGTCTCCCGAATCCTCAACAATCCTCAAACTCCTAATTCCCAAAAGGCCGGTAACGCACTTGTAACGCCTTGGTATTTTAGGTGTCTGTGGGCGACGCCGATTGCTTACATCAGGTGATCCGTCTGCTCGTTTACCGGCTTATGCTATAAAAAATCATTTATATATATATATACAAAAACAGAACAACTATTCCCTAGTAACAAGTTTGTTCCGAAAATCATTGCTAAGAACTGGACTCGAGACTATTCAATGATTCTGTAAGGGACTCAATGACTCTGAGTACGACTATAAAATTAGATTTTTTTCTCTTTTAATGTAGATTCAATATTTTTCCTCCCCAGTTTCCCCAATCCCTCAAATTCCCAAAAGGCTCGTAACGCACTTGTAACGTCTCAGTGTTCCGGGTGTCCGTGGGCGACGCCGATTGCTTACCATAAGGTGATTCATCTGCTCGTTTACCGACTTATCCAATAAAAAAATCTTATTTTAATTGATTTTAGACAAAGGCCCATATACAAGTAGATTAAATCCGCGGCTTCGCTCGCGTCACAAAAGGATAAAAAGCCAATGTGACATATGCCAATACACACAGCGCCATCTATACCAATACTTTTGTTTTCCCTCGGGAATATCAAATTTTTCCGGGATAAAAAGTACCCTATTATTTAATCCGGACTTCTGACTATACATCTTCAAAAATTCAAAGCAATCGATTTAGTAGTTATGGCGTGAAAGCGAAACAAACAAACAAACTCACTTTCCGATTTATAATAGTATAAATATAGTAGTAAGAATGTAACACCAACTTTCCACCAGGTATGTTATGAGTCCCGTGTAATAGGGGGTGAATGTTAATTCTATATATCATTATATAATGCACACACAGACACACATACACGCACACACACTTATGTATAGTGGTTTATTTATTTTAGTGTATATATTATTTGTTTAGTATGTAGGTGTAGGTAGCATTATTATGTATGTGTGGTTTGATTACTATTGTACACTGGACGACCTCCTTTTTTTCCAACTCCTGATTACTGGCTCCATCCAACAGTTGTCTGTAAGAAATCGGTTTCTGCGATAAGACCACCCATTGTACACATTTTTCAACATTTGTATCATATTAGAAGCTCATAAAAATATCTACAATTTTGACTGTACAAATTATTGAATTTTGTTGTTTCGGGTTGACTGCCTCGTTGGCCGAGTGGTCGCAAGTGCGACTGCCGGGCAAGGGGTCTCGGGTTCGATTCCCGGGTCGGGCAAAGTATTACTGGGTTTTTAAAACATTCTCAGTAGTAGCACGGAGTCTGGAAATGTGCCCGGTATATGGCAATAGGCTCACCCCCTATTACATGGGACTCGTAACATAAATAGTGAAAAGTGGGTGTTACATTGTACAGTGGCATTAAGTGCCGTAATGTGCACCTCTGCCTACCCCTTCGGGGATAAAAAGGCGTGATGTTATGTAATGTATGTATGTAATGTTGTTTCGGGTCTGGGTGTCATTGTGTATGTGAACTTGTATGTTTGTAAACACACCCACGACACAGGAGACAATCCTAGTGTGGGGCAACGTGTTTTTTATTTAAAAAATAAAAAAAAAAAATAAAAAAATTTAATTGCATGTTTAATGTCGAAATACTCAAACGCTACTCTTAAATCAAGCTTAACTATAGTTCTGTCTCAACAAATCCATTGTAATATGACAGAGTTGGCACGATATTTAAGTACAAATTAAAATATTGATTAGCCTTTCAGTATTCGGTTATAAATATACTTAAACATTAGAATTCCGTTTAAAAAAATGTTCCAACTTCTTACTGTCACTTAAACCTGTCAAAGAAAACAGGTGATCTAAAACGAGGTTCTTTAAAGTAGGTCGCATACGGACAAATGTACATACACACTAATTTCTAAAGAAATTAGTGCTAGCCTACCCCTGATGACTCAGATACGCTTGCATGTGCAAAATTCAACCGATATACAAGAGTAGAAAATAAGTGCTGCTATTTCCGAAGCCGTAACACGAAACTGCATGGCGGACCACAGTCTCACAACGACTCAAACTCGCGCGGACGCGACACCGAACATAAATAACCTCTTTATTTAATCTGTGCACTGGCGATAGCCTATTTTTTTTCTATTGACTTTGTAACGAGCTGTCAGATTGTAATTTTCCCGCGTAATTGAATGAGGTTATAATTTTTTTTTTGTGTTTGTAAACAATCCAAGTTTTATTAATGTGTTTTTAAGTGGTTTTCTACTTAGCGGAAGTTAGTGAGAAATCATACGGTTTATAGTGTGTTCGTTTGTGATTATAAAGTGATTATTGTGTATTTTCCCGCGTCATGTGTTCAAATTTTGAATTCTGAAGGTTGGTAGTGCAGTTGCGTGTTTTTTTTTATGCAACGTTACATTTTTATACAGCCGTACAGGTACATTGCCGATTTCTTTTTAATGTTTCTTTTTTATTTTCCTTTAGAAAGTAGGCAAAGTAGTTATTGTATACAGTGTATTTATTTGTAGTAATATTAAATAGCTATAGATTAAGTGTTAACTGAGTATTACTTAAATTTTGGAATGTTTCTGGAAGTCATCGGAGGAGTCTCATATTCGACAGGATGTCTTGTCTTCTACATTTAGTTAAATATTTAATTTTAAAAGGGTATCACTGGACAGCGAACCTCGCTACCATCAGTTAACTGGACATCTACACTACACGAGTCACTGTTTACATGTCAACATTAGCTCATGACGATACCAGCGTACGTGTGTCCCTAGACAGTAAACCTCGCTACCATCAGTTGACTGGACATCTACACTACACGAGTCACTGTTCTCATGTCAACATTAGCTCATGACGATACCAGCGTACGTGCGTCTCTAGACAGTGAACCTCGCTACCATCAGTTGACTGGACATCTACACTACACGAGTCTCTGTTTACATGTCAACATTAGCTCATGACGATACCAGAGTAAGTGTTTCTCTAGACAGTGAACCTCGCTACCATCAGTTGACTGGACATCTACACTACACGAGTCTCTGTTTACATGTCAACATTAGCTCATGACGATACCAGCGTACGTGTGTTTCGTTTGATTTTTTAACATTTTGAAGCAGGTTCAATAGGACACTTTTTAGTAATATTTAATAAGTTATTAGACCATGTGTCACAGTACCTTTCGTTCATAATTTTCTAATAGACATAGTCAACAGATTTTTCTCATTTGAATATTAACTTTTAAGTTAATAGAAACCAGTTTTCGTCGCGAAAGTTTAGTTTCTCGTAACTTCAGTCTCGTAGTTAACGTGTTGTATTTTAATGAGCGAGTATTTATTTATGCAGTAGATATATACTACATATATGACTGCGTCGTTGGCCGAGTGGTCGCAAGTGCGATTGTCGGGAAAATATTACTGTTTTTTTTTTAAATCTCGGTAGTACCACGGAGTCTTGAATAAGGCCTGGTATATGCTAATAGACTCACTGCCTATTACATGAGACTCATAACATAAATAGTGAAAAGTGGGTGTTACATTATACAGTGGCATTAAGTGCTGTAATGTGCACCTCTGTCTATCACTTCGGGGTTATAAGACGTGATGTTATGTTATGTTATATACTTATTTTATCTACATAGTTCTCTCATTCAGGGTGTAAATAGAACGCTCGCGAAATGCTGACGAAAATAAATTGTTTTCACAATTATAATCGTTTTTGTTTTGCTGTTACTCATACATTTTAAGTGTGGGAGAGCCATGCTTCGGCACGAATGGGCCGGCTCGACCGGAGTGATACCACGGCCTCACAGAAAACCGACGTGAAGCAACGATCGCGTAGTGTTTCGTCGTGTGAGTAAGGTTACCGGAGGCCCAATTACCCTCCCCTTCCCCAATCTCCCCAATCCCCAACGATCCTCAAACTCCTAATCCCCAGAAGGCCGGTAACGCACTTCTAACGCCTCTGGTGTTCCAGGTATCCATGGGCGACGCCGATTGCTTACCATCAGGTGATCCGTCTGCTCGTTTACCGGCTTATGCCATAAAAAAAATACAACGTCAGCCTTGAGCAGTTGATTACAACTATTATTACTTCTTATACTATTATATGAAGCGGAAGAGTTTGTTTTTTTGTTTGTTTGTTTGAACGCGCTAATCTCCATAACTACAAGTCTGATTTGAATAATTCTTTTTGTGTTGGATAGCGCATTTATCGAGGATGGTCATAGGCTATAAAACATCACGCTACGACCAATAAGAGCTGGGCAGAGCGTGTGAAACCGTACGGAAGTAGCTAGTACTGTGTAATGGTTGTAGTCTATTGACGACATCCGGAGCTGCGGACTATTTAACGGGTTCTAGCTATATGCAGGAGTAGGAACGGGGTGGTGTTTAGTCAGTAAGAGTCTGACACTCCCTCCCTCACTCACTCACTCACTCCCTCGCCTCATCCGGGCGGGGGAAGTCATTGGATGACTTGCCTCCTTAGTCCATTCCGTAGTCATGCCGAAGCATATCCCAAACAACTTACCTGCACCTATGACCAACCAAAAAAGATAGACATTTAGTTTATTGATCTAATACTATAAAGCAGTTGACCTCGATTCGATTCTCGACCTGGTTAGTCCTCTTCTCAAAATACTGTTATAGAGGTAAATACCTAACGAAGTATTATAATGTGAATATTCGTTAAATATCTTCGTTTTTAAACGTACGTAATCATTAATAACGGTAATACAAGAACTGCTTTTAAACGAATTTTGAGGTTGTCTAGACGAAAAATTCTTAGTAAATCTGTGTCTGGAATACGGTAGTTGACAACTATAGTCAGAATTTTAATTAGATTCCAGATTTGACATTAGCTACTGTCATTTTGTGAAATAATGATACCACATAATTATAATAGTGTAGTGATGAACACAAAAATCGATAAACAGTCAGTGTGTGTGTTTTATGTCACTTTCTGTAGCTGTTACGATAGCGATAGCGATGACGGCGACAATTTATAAAATAAATTATTCCCATAATACATCTATCTGTTTTATTTATCATGTTCCTTCATGATTACATTTTTTTATTTATTTCATGCACAATTATAAAAGAAAGTCTCAGATCGTTAATTCATCGTCAAAACTAAATTATCGGTTCAGAAATATTTAATTTTCTGGTGGCTTACTCTTGAATCCAATCCCGATCGATCGACATTGGTATTGCAAAATTTCTTACTCTTGAGTGGCTACACCAGCGCCCATTGCATTCGTATTGCGTGGATATTGAATGAACTAAATGGTATTCAGTTTGGCTTTATATACCGTACTCTGAATGCTATTGTAACAGCTACGATTGTGGTTGTATAGTTTTGACATTGAATAATTATTGAGATTTTATTGGATTGAAATTGCATTGACATTGAGATTGGTTTCAAGAGTAAGCACCCTGATATACCTACTTAGTTTACGAGAGTAAAATTACAAACGAGAAGAATCGAATTACAAATAGAAGATTGTCAAATCTAATCAAATTAAAATTCCGAGTATTGTCAAATTCAATACTTTTATCGAAACATCTGAAACGATACTGTTCTATGAATTTTGTACGAAATACCATCTTGTGACGTCATCATATTTACGTGTCAAATAGCACACAAATATAAAAAAATGCTAGAATAAATCGAAAATTAAGTATATCGGCAAATCAATGAATGAAAGTGTATATATTTTTCAATATTTAATTGGACTGAAAAGTCAAAATAATTTATTTTTCACCCAGGATACTACCAAATTGTGTTTGGATGTTTTTTTTATAGTATACGCCATTGTTCTCGCACAATTCAAACAACAAAACTATGTAACTAGAGAATTGTATTGTGAACCTGATTGAAAAAGAGTAACCTATGGAGTTTCTTGCTTGTTCTTCTCCATAGGAATCTACACCTTGAAACGAGCAAATAGATCACTTTTAAATTTTTTGTTGACGTTCAAAAGTGCCTTTCTAGCCTAATTGAAATAAATTATTTTGACCTTAACTTTGACTTTTCTCAGCAGGAATATTTACGGGAACCGTTATTTTTACATACGTACATAAATAACATCACGCTTTTTGTCCTCAAAAGGGTAGGCAGAGGTGCACATTATGCCACTGTACAATGTAGCACCCACTTCACACTATTTATATCGAGGGGTAACGGGCTATTTGGTTTAAGCGACGTTTTTGCAACTTTACAGGAGAGCCTTTTAAAGTTTGAATTTTCGAAAAAAAATTCATAACAAAAACGCTTCTGCAGATATTTGAACGGGGTAAATTGCATTGAAATTTAAATAAAAATATCTAGTTGCTGATGCTAATTCCAAATAAAGCGGACCTTTAATTACAAAGATAAATGTCGCTTAATACAATCTGCCCTTTTTTAGAGTCAGGAAAAATGATTTAAGTGACTTCATAACTACAATTGGCTACAAGGGAAAAAATTAAGCGACGATGCACTCTATTTACAGAGTAAGCCAAAAAGTATGAAGTAACGAAACCCAAAATAAATAGAAGCAAGCTATTTATCTCAACTACCAATTTAGACTAAAATGAGTAACAGGCTAATTTACTTATGTGACATATAACATTGAAATTGTATCGTTAAATGTTTATGTTTATTTACATCTAAGACGATTAATGGCTGATAAAACAACCTGGATATATCGAAACAACCGAAAATCTCAGGTGCTTACATCGGATAAATAAACACAACACAGTATCAAAGTATTTATTTAGATTAATAATAACAGTCTCCATAGGAACAACGATTATATTATTATTTATTCAGCAAAATCAGATAAATTAATGGGTTATTTACTGAAATTGCCGTTTTGTATGAAAAAATTGAAACGATTTTTTTCATATATTATTTATTTGTATTTATCGAAGTAATCACCCATGTAATCAATGCATCGTTGCCAACGCAGTGGCAGTTTATTGGGCATCAATAAAATACTTCTTAATCAAATCAGCTGGACGGGTGGCAACAAATTCTTTAAATGCATTTTGTACTGCCTCTCGGGTAATGAATTTTTTTCCCGCGAAGAAGTTATTCAAATTCTGGAAAAGAAGTAGTCTGGTGAGTAGGGTGGATATTGGAGAGCTTCCAACCCCAGTTCTTGTAACTTGGAGACCATCTGTTGTGCAGCTTTAGGTCGCGCGTTGTAATGCAGGAGCAATGGAGATGAGCGATTGACCAGTGCTGGTTGGAGATGTGTCAGCTTCTCCATCATTGTGTTCAGTTCTTCACATTACACATCCGCAGTAATGCTCACTCCGTTTGGTAAGAACCTGTGATGAATCAGACTGGCGCTAGACCATCAGTGACCATCACTTTTCTAGGAGTAAGTTTTCGTTTCGGGCATTGTTTAGGTGCTGAACTAACTACTACTACAACTATGTTGAGCAGTGCAAGGCACTGCTCAACTATGTTGAGCAGTGCAAGGCACTGCTCGATGCATACTTAGCTCTCGCGATCATTGAGTTTGTGGGACACCCACTTGTCAAGTTTTTTTACCTTGCCAATTTGACGTAAATGGACCAATATTGTTTTGATGCTAACGTCGAAAGCTGTTGCTAAATCAGCCGTAGATTGTATGTCATCAGCTTCCACAACAGCCTATTGTCACCAAAGTCTTCGGACGACCGCGAGTCTGATCTTGAAATTAAAGTACTTAGGATTCAATTTCGATGAGCGTTTTACGTAAACACTGGCGGTGTGTGCGCGTCCCGTCTGTCTTCGACGCATTCTGGAGTGACTGAAGCGCCAGCGCACGATAGTCCAGTTGGATGATTACGATTTTTAACACCCGGGCGATGAAATAAATATAGTATCATATGACACGATTGAAATGTACCATATTAAAATTTAGTGATTTAAAGACCGATTCATATTTTTATGAATACTGGCAAAATGTTTCAATATCCATTATTAATGTTATCATCTGTATAAAACGACATGCATTTTAAAAAAAAGGAGGGCTAAATGATTTATGACTAAACAAAATATCTGAACGAAAACGACTATTTGGTTTAAGTAGCACCCTGCGTGGAAAATAAAAGCAGCTAGAAGTGTTTAAGAGACGAACCATGTCGTACTTGGGTGACGGATAAATGTTTTAAGCGACAACACACCGTGTGATTAGTGGGAAGTCAAAATGATTCAAGTTACTTGCTAGTAAAAATTAGAAACAGGAAAAACGCTTTAACTCATTTTAACTTATTAATTAGAGATAGGGTGACTGGTTTATGTCTCGGTTATTAATATGATGGTATGGTTCAAGTACATAATTTAATAAAAAATGCGAAATCCATGTCGTTTAATACACTGTCACTTTGGAAACAACACGAAAATAGAATTGTTTGAAACGCCAAAAAAGTGCTCCGATTTTAATGAAACCGGCATCAATCGACGGAGAAAAATTCGCTGATTCCGAATATATATATTTATAACTCAATATCGCCCAAAATGTCGCTTAAACCAAATAGCCCGTTACCCCTCGATATTATTTTGAGTCTCATGTAATAGGGGGTGAGCCTGTTGCCATATACCGGGCACAATTCCAGACTCCGTGCTACTACTGGCAATTAAAGCTCATTAATACTTCGTCCGACCCGGAAATCGAACCCGAGACCCCTTGCCCGGCAGTCGCACTAGCGACCACTTGGCCAACGAGGCAGCAGTTATTTTTCGTTGCTAATGATGCTGAAAAATCCATTAACCAGTGTTTTATCCCACACTAGAAATGATCCAGAAAATTCTCTGGCCTGATTCATGGCATACCCACCTCACGTGTCAAGTAACAATATTACGTAACACAACACCTGTTAAATATAGTTTGGCAACAATCGTCATTTATTTATACCAAATTGTAGCCAAGTACAATGATAATACCTACACAAAGAAAGTAAAACTTTCAGCTCATTAGAGTATAATGCCAATATCGATTTCTAAAATTAACCCTACACCTGATTATTGATTATTATTAAGGAGTAGAATTCTTTGCCAGAGTCTGTATTTCCTGAAATACAGGCCCGAGACGTAACTGCTCAGTGTCGCGTCGCCGTCCCGCCGCGCCGCATTTGTTGTGTGCAGAGATCTATCTTGATGACCATACAATATAATCTATTATTATCCACAACTACCTCCATTATGAATATGAACGAAATGGCTCGATTAATTATTATGGTTTCGGCTTAATCACGTATCTACCTGTTGTCCAGTAGCAGCGCGACAGAATGCTGCTCACGAATATGAGTCTCTAGTATGGCTTGAATCTAGTCGAGTTCTTCGTCAAACAGTTACGTGAATCAGCCTCCTCACGCCCCGGCCGTCGCCGGAGACACGCCGGGCGTAGAAAATCGCGTTGACAAAGTAGGTATGTAAGTGCGGGTCTGCGAACGGCGAACAAGGGTAACTCGCCGCCCGACCAGAACCAGTACCCGTACGTACAGAGCGTCGCATTCCGCGCTCGTCTCAAAGAGCCATCAGACCACAACAGAATAGGGCCCAGTAGGGCTGATACCCGATACGGAGCCGCGAAAGACCTAACGGGTTGCCAAGGCTCCGGCTCGAAGAGCAGGAGTAGGAACGGGGTGGTTTTTAGTCAATAAGAGTCTGACACTCCCTCCCGCCTCACCCAGGCGGGAGCAGAAAATAAATCACCATATAAATGAAACTACATTTGACAAAGACCGGGTATTCACATAGGTGCTATTTAAAATCATTGACTTATATTTAACAACTGATTAGTTAAATCGTTGTGAATAGTATGTTAATGTCGGAACAGTAAAAACTAGTTCTATGCATTTCAATCGGCACGGTAGAAAGAATTTTTATTAGCAGAGACATGAGTAATTAATGTAACAGAGACTAAACTAGGAAATCGTGATTGTTATTTGTATCATTTGTTTTTACAATATCATTATAACTGAAATAGATAAATATGTACAGAGGATATAGAAACTAGAAATAAAAATTTAATACCGTTCATCAATGACGCTTAGTCATTAGATTTTTAGGATTATTTTTGAGACAATTCTATCGTCGTCGTCGTCTCGTGGAATCTAAATAGGTCAAATGGAAAGGTACGGATTAGTGTGTCCCTTCATTTGTGGGGTAGATACAAACATAATCGGAAAGCCAATTTGTAAAGAGTTATTCCATGTAAGAATAAAATTATCAAACCCATGACGTTAGGCAGCAGACGGTTGCTCAGTCAACCTATGGTTTTACTTTATCCGTTTATTCTCACGGTGATTGTTTACCGTGTTAAAAGGGAAAATCATTAAATGACTTGGTGACGCGACAGAGTGTGTCAAACTATTACTGATTGAGCATCGCCCCGTTTCTAATCCTGCTTCGTTGGAGCAGGAGCCCCGGTAAAGTCAAAATCAAAGTCAAAGTCAAAGCAGAGGTATATCAATTAATCCTGAATTAGGCATTTTTGAAACGTCAACGAATGAATTCTCCGTCCGTCTGTCTGTCAGTGAAGCTAGGTGCTCGTTACAAAATGTAGTGTAGTGTAACCCGCTAGGCCGTCTGTAGTTTTACCGATGCGGTCTCTGTCATGTCATTACTCATGTCTTCAATAGAATTAATTCATCAACGCACAGTGCACACATTACATTTTTTACTAAATATTTCTTCGATAAACTCGTATTGCAAGCACATTATAAAGAAATGTTGATTTTCTTCATTTTGCGAATTGACATGAAATACTTTGAGCTATATGCCTATCACACCTTTTAATGCTGTATGCAGTACACAGAAAGAGATGCCGTAGGTGGTTCAAAGACAAACTGAAAATCAATTTTTTTTATGGAGTAGAAGGTAAACGAGCCACCACGTGTTGGTAAGCGATCAGCGCCGTCAATAGACACTTGCAACACCAGAAGAGTCACAGGTACGTTGCCGGCCTTCTAAAAAGGAATACGCTCTTTTCTTGAAGGTTTGAAGGTCGCATCGGTTCGGAAATACCGACGACAGATCATTCCACAGTTTTGCTGTACGAGGTACAAAGCTACGTGAGAAACACAGTTGTGGCCTGCCAACCATCTATATCTATAACCATTTATTTTAATTAGAATAACTAATTAGACCAGGAAGGAAACAAAATGTTTAAAATGTCAGTCTGTCAGTCAGTCCTCTAGTGAAGCTATTTGCTCAAAGGATACTTCCTCAAGTCTGGTCTCATGATCTTGCCATGCTTTGGCATTACTGTGTCAGTTCGGTCGGAGTAACAGCACGTCCAATTCCTTGGTACCAATTGCTTACCAGCAGCCGATCTGTCCGTGAAGTTGCAATCGATTTTTAACATAAATTGTTCTCACATATTGGAATATGTATCAGAGACATTGTAGAACATACTTTTTTAAAAAGAGTAACGAATGTAGTTTCTTGCTCGTTCTTATCCATTCGAATCTACATTTTGGAATGAGCACCTAGCTTCACCTAGCTTCACTGACGGACTGACTGACAGACTATTATTTATTTTGTATTTGTTAGGGTTGCAAAAGACTTTGAATTTGAGTCGATATAATTTTTAGATCGATAGGTACTGATTTTTTTATAAAGGTTTAGAATCGATTATTGATGTCGGTCGAAAAACTGCGAGGCTAAATTTTTGAACCACACGAACGTACCATCTGGTCTCCACTTGAAATCATATGTATATTTGTAATGAACAAACGCCTTTAGCAATCGGACGACTATAAATAAAATTCGTTGCCACACATGTATTGAAGATTTATCAATAGGAACAGACTGAGGCATTTAGACAATTGGGATGTCGACAGGGTATGAAAATGAAAAATCTAATTAGTCCGTTATTTTGTCGTATAATAAAACAATACTTAGATAAAACTAATCAAAGTTTAGGAGTGGGGGCTAAAACGTCATTTCTACGTATAAAATGTACATAAAAGTGACGTCACGCGTAATTTCAAATCAATATGTCGTCGAAAGTATTCGTTTCTGTAAGAAAATAAAAAATACGTGTGTAATGATTTAAAATAATCTACCAGACGGACATTAAAATAAAAATTAGTCGTCTACCCTATTAGAAATTATAAGGCTTACTCTTGAATCCAATTCCGATCGATCGACATTGGTATTGTGAAATTTCGTACTCTTGCGTTGCAACACTAGCGCCCATTGCATCCGTATTGCGTGGATATTGAATAAACTAAGTGGTATTGAGTTTGGTTTTATATTCCGTACTCTGAATGCTATTTCAACAGCTACGATGGGGTTGTACAGTTTTGACATTGAATCATTATTGAGATTTTATTGGATTTAAATTGCATTGACATTGAGATTGGTTTCAAGAGTAAGCACCCTGGTTTCCTCACGATGTTTTCCTTCACCGTTTGTCAGTGGTGTCTAAATGGGGGGCCAAACGCCTCCTGCCGGAGGTTATACGCCGGGGTCGTGCGGTCCATGGCCCTCTACGGTGCCCCTGTGTGGGCGACGAACCTGTTGCGGCGTCCCGCTCGGACGCTGCTTATGGCACAGAGGGTCATGGCGATCCGAATGATCCGCGGATACCGCACGATCTCCGGGGAGTCGGCGAACCTCCTTGCCGGGTTACCGCCGTGGGATCTGGAGGCGAAGGTGCTCGCGCGCGTGTATAGCATGCGCGCGGAGGCACGTCGCCGGGGCGAAACTCCGCTGCCGCGCCAGATAAGTGCGTGGCGGGATGAGCTCCGCCGTGATCTCATGGCGGAATGGCAGCAACGACTGTCGCAACCGAGGGCTGGGCTCGCTGCCATTGCAGCGGTAAGACCCCTCTTTGAGGAGTGGCTTGACAGACGCTACGGCGTCCTCACCTACCGCCTGACGCAGGTCCTCACCGGACATGGAAGTTTCGGGAGGTACCTGTGTCTAATAGGGCGGGAGGAAACGCCCGGGTGTCATCACTGCGAGGACCGCCCTGAGGACACAGTGGAACACACGGTGGGAGAATGCTCTGCGTGGGCTGAGCACCGCCGTGCCCTCAGGGAAGTCATCGGCGATGGCGACCTCTCGCGTCCGGGCCTAGTGCAGGTCATAATGCGGAGCGAGGGGGACTGGAATGCCGTCTCCTCCTTTTGCGAAGCAGTCATGCTAGCTAAGGAGGAGGTGGGACGCGTGAGGCAGCGAAGCGCTACCTCCTCGCAACCCAGCCATCGCGAAGGACACACTGGGCGTCGGGGATCGCGAGACGATCTCCGGCCACCGTAAGCGCGGGCCTGCGGACGGCGAGCATGGGTGGCTCCCCGTCCGACCAGAAACAGACGTGCGTACGGTGCGTCGCGTTCCGCGCGCGCCTCAAAAAGCCATCAGACCACCACAGATGGGGCCCAATAGGGCCGATGTCGATTCGGAGTCGCGGAGAACCTAACGGGTAACCGGGGCTCCGGCTCGACGTGCAGGAGAAGGAACGGGGTGGTTTTTAGTTTTTAGTCAGTAAGAGTCTGACACTCCCTCCCGCCTCACCCAGGCGGGAGCAGTCATTCGATGACTTTCCCCCCTTAAAAAAAAAAGAAAAAAAAAAGTGGTGTCTAAATAATCTTAGACGTACATATAATTACATTCAGGGCGTTGATAGGGCTGCCACGTTACTGTAGTGCATCAGGGATGTTTGCAGTAGCGCAGGTAGACGGCTTCTATGGTATTCTGCGTAAAAGAATTGAATCTCTGATGATGCACGTGAGGGGCAGTCCCAATAGTTTCCTGAGTGTGGTGGCATCGATTGGATGCCGACTGTTCCATTATGAGACATTGGACGAGGCTTTACGTTACCTATTAGCCTTCGGCAGGTGCCCTAAAATTTTAAGTCATTGCAGTAGTTTATTCGATGCTTTTATACTTTTTTTTTTTTTTTCTATTTATTTATTTTGGGGTTTTTATCCACATGGATATGCCAACCCCATCGTACCCTTTTAGTTTTAATTACACTACCTTAATTAATAATATAACTAAATTAATTTATCGAGAGAGAATCATCAATTAGGTATTTTTGCTAATCTACTTAATTTAACTGCTAACTTGGATTTAGGACTTGCCAAAACTGTCTGTACTAACCCAACATCTAAAACATTTAGTTTAAACTCTTTAATTAATGATTCTCTCTCATTCTTATTTCTGATACATTCCATCAGCAAGTGAGGTATATCTTCAATTTTGTTGCAAAATAAACAATAAGGTGATGCGACTTTTCCCATAAGATATCCAAACTTTGCTGATGGAAAGTGTCCAGAGCGTAATCTTAAGGCTATCTTAATATATTCTCTATTTAATTTGTCACCATCGAACCAGGGCATACGAGGAGGCTCACTTTGTATCACTTTGTACCATAACCCTTTTTCTCTAGACGTTTCATCAAAATGGTTTTTCCATTTTGTGTAACATTCATCCTTGAATCTGTTGACATATTCCCAGTAATCTGGTAGGTATACTATTTCATTACCTGAGTCAACGGCAAGCTTGGACAAGCTGTCAGCCTCTTCGTTGCCCCGGAGGCCGATATGTGCTGGAACCCATTGCAATACAATATTGATATTAGCTTTTATACTTCACTAGCATAGTTTATAAGTCGCTTTTTTACTAATCCGATATGGACCAACTAGTCTGAAATAAATGATTTATTATTATTATTATGTCATTCGGACGTCTTATTGGTACCACGACAGAGTTCTACTGCATACGGAAAAAGGGGAAGAAAATAATTCTGTGCTTACAAAGCCGCGAGTTATAGTCACATAATATAACATCACGCCTTTTACCCCCGAAGGAGTAGGCAGAGGTACACCTCTGCACATTATGCCACTGTACAATGTAACACCCACTTTTCACTATCTATGTTATGAGTCCCATGTAATAGGGGGTGAGCCTATTGCCATATACCGGGCACAATTCCAGACTCCGTGCTACGACTGAGATTATTTAAAACCCAGTAATACTTTGCCCGACCCAGGAATCGAACCCGAGACCCAATTACCCGGCAGTCGCACTGGCGACCACTCGGCCAACGAGTTATAGTCACTTAAGATCTAAAAGGCGGTCTTCTCAAAATAAAACTTAAATTAGCATTCTCAAACGATAGTTAAAATACTTACCCATAAATTCTTCTACACTATTATGACTATAAAATTAACTAAAAGGACAGGAAGCGCCGTCTCCGGGAATCCGTCAAGAGGCGAGCTACATCCAAAAATACGAACATCCCGTTTCAGACAAAAATTTTCTAAATATGTCACGACGATAATTATTCGTGACAACGTTTTATGTTTTAAATTTATCACCACCGCCACTCTTCCCGTGGGTGTCGTATACCCGACTAAGGGACTATACATTAGACAGAGACCATGCGCAGCGCTCTCTGATCAACCTTTTAGACTGCGATCTCCAACCTGGCTGTGGAGATTATTGCTTTAGGAATCCCTCTTATGTATTTTATATCACAAACAGTAAGTGTTGATGATCATCATCGATTTTTTTTATATTTGATGGGCCGACGTTTGACCACTATCTCGTCTGGTGGTAAGCGATGACGCGGCCTACGATGGAGCACGTCGTCCCATATGCAACCTATTCACTCGGGCGTTGAAGACACCTAGGTTTTTTTTTTTTTTCTATACCTCTATATTACATTTCTTATTCTCCACGGACTCTTGTCCGTGCCCTTGTCATTCCATTACATTTTCTTTTAATTTACAGTCTAAATTAATTGTTACAGAAATCTTACGTGCTACATTAACCACATTTTTTTTTTCTCAAAGAAGTTGTGTCTAATATCTACCTATATATACACAATACATGTTTTATTACATTTACATTAACCTTACTGGATCGGCCCACACGCGCGATGAGCGAGCCGACCAGCTCCAGCAGAAGGCGCCCGTTCACGAGCATGACGTGAGGGCCAGCAATCGGTCCGATCAACTATTTCGTAGGGAACGGAGCGACACCTAGGTTATATGTATAGAGGTATACATAAACCCTTCAGGAAATACAGAATCAGTTAGACATATTATATAGTTTATTCTTCAGCCATGTCTGTCTGTCTTTACGTTCAGGGATTGGGGAGTGATCCTTGAGGAAAGTTTAAGGTGTATATTATTGAATTAGTGAAATCGGTCACGAAACACGTGCCGTGACCAAGGGAAAACGGGATTCATAATAATCACTACATGGTATAAAACAAAGTCGCTATCCGCCGTCTGTCTGTCCCTATGTATGCTTAGATATTTAAAACTACGCAACTGATATTGATGCGGTTTTTTTTAATAGATAGACTGATTCTTAAGGAAGTTTCGTACATATAATACATCCGTGCGAGGCCGGAGCGGGTCGCTGGGTTGCCGGGGCTCCACAGCTCCGGCTCGACGTGCAGGAAAATGAACGGGGTGGTTTTTAGTCAGTAAGAGTCTGACACTCCCGCCTCACCCAAGCGGGAGCAGTCATTCGATGATTTTCCCCTTAAAAAATGTTATATATACTATATAGATTTAGCTTTTATGCAAATTGAAGATACTACAGCGATATTAGTACTGTAATAGATAATAGATGAAAAATAACTTGATTTAGATACTTTAAAGGAAATTACCAATTAAAACATAGGATACGCTTTAGGCATGAATTAAATAATTTTCAACTCCGTTAGAGCGTGACCCCTTGATTAAGTAATTATAATTGAACAATTTAAGCCATGCTTCGGCACGAATGGGCCGGCTCGACTGGAGTGATACCACGGCCTCACAGAAAACCGACGTGAAACGACGCTTGCGTTGTGTTTCGTTGCGTGTGTGACGTTACCGGAGTCCCAATTAACCCTCCCCCTTTCCCAAACCCTGAATTCCCAACAATTCTCAAATTACTAATCCCAAAAGGCCGGTAACGCACTTGTAACGCCTCTGGTGTTCCAGGTGTCCATGGGCGACGCCGATTGCTTACCATCAGGATCACCTGAACCTGAGCCGGTAAATGAGCAGACAGATCACTGTCTGCTCATTTACCGGCTTATGCAATAAAAAAACAGTTATTACATAAATATGAAACAAACTAAAGTCGTATAGTTGTTAAATTACAATGACTTAGGTGTTATCCACGAAAAAGTACACCCTGTGCTAGTCTTTTGACTCTTGTTACTACAATTATTTATATATTCGTCTGTATTTTAGCTTACGTTATCCAGAATACATAACATAACATAACATCCCGCCTTTTTATCCCCGAAGGGGTAGGCAGAGGTGCACATTTCGGCACTTAATGCTACTGTACAATGTAACACCCACATTTCACTATTTATTATTTATGTTATGAGTCCCATGTAATAGGGGGTGAGCCTATTGCCATATACCGGGCACATTTCCAGACTCCATGCTACTACTGAGATTTTTAAAAACCCAGTAATACTTTGCTCGACGCGGGAATCGAACCCGAGACCCCTTGCCCGGCAGTCGCGCTTGCGACCATCGGCCAACGAGGCAGTCCTATCAGTTATCCTGAATAGTGCTTTAGTTTGGAAAAGAAAATCGCTTTTGACGAATCAAGTGTTCTTAAAATGGTATGCCACAATAAACACTTCCTACATTATTTCTTAAATTCGACACAAAAAAAAATTTCAAACGATTTATTTGGACTTATTGAAATTTATTCTAGTGTACCCAAACCGCACCTAAAAAGCTTGTATCCACTAGGTAGCATTTTGCACGTGACATAACATCATAGTGTTGCTAAACATCTTGGAAATAAGCGAGAATCTCTTGTTAAAACACATCGTCTGTCTAATCATAATTTCGCTAGCAGCATTCGTCGAATTGTCGCTAGAGGAACAATACATGTTTGTAGGTACCTCAAGTGCTTCTAAACAATATTTTATGTCCAACACTCCAAGTGAATAATAAAAAAAAGTTAATAATTTTGACAACACAGCTGTCAGTTGTAAATTTCCGCGCCATTTACCGACCGAGGTCGTTGACTTTAGAAAAAAAAATACAGATATCAAAAGAAAAATTTAAGTATTTTATGAATTCAATAAAATTATCATAATATGTGAAAGCTTGCATTTAATATTAAGTTCATAAAGTTCTATGTATATCATAAATCATTTTTAATTTTATAAATGTTAAAAGTTGAGTTCATTGTAAGCTGTAAATAGGTAGGTAGTGAGTTCCGTACGATTATGGTAAAAATTATAGGTCATCCCCCTTTAAGTTGACATCTTAGAACGTTTTAGAACCTCTACAGATGAGGTCCAGTATGGCTGATGCTTTTTTGAAGGGGGGAAAAGCATCGAGTAACTTCTATCGCCCGGGTCAGGCGAGACAGAGTGTCACACTTTTACTGACTAAAAACCACCCCGTTCCTACACCTATACTTCGAGCCGGACCCCCGGTAACCTGTTAAGTACTCCGCGGCTCCGTATCGGCATCAGCACTATTGCCCCCCCCCCCCCCATCTGTGGTCGTGTGGCCAGAGCTGCAGACAACCTTACGGCTTTTCAAGGCGTCTCGCGCGAACGAGGTGGTTTTTACACAGTCAGAATTTGACAGTCACTGTTGCCTCCACGGGGAGAAGAAAGGTGATTTTCCTCGTCAAAAAAAATAGGTACATTATAGATCCGTATAACGACCCCAGACAGCCCACACAGTTCACATTACGCTAACGTCACAAGCATCCATGTATTACGGAACCCTAATCAAAATATTGGAATGTTGCCAGCCTATAAAAGCTACCACAATCGTAGAAAATGGTAGAATGTGGTAGTTATTGCTTTTTATTGCGTATAACTTTTTATGGCGTGGGCTAATGACGTCCAATGCTGGGCTTTTATGTTATAAAACAATTATAATTACACTCTGAAGGAGTAGTCGAGTGTACTATATAATACTCAATTTAAAACACTGTTTTACTTAGTCAAATAACGGTTTAAGACATTTATTTCTCAAAAACAATTTACATAAGTTTACATAAAGTGTGGGAGAGCCATGCTTCGGCACGAATGGGCCGGCTCGACCTAAGTGATACCACGGCCTCACAGAAATCCATAGTGAAGCAACGCTTGCGTTGTGTTTCGTCGTGTGAGTGGGGTTACTGGAGGCCCAATTACCCTCCCGGTCCCCAATCTCCCCAATCCCTGAATCCCCATCGATCCTCAAACTCCTAATCCCCAAAAAGCCGGTAACGCACGACGCCGATTGCTTACCATCAGGTGATCCGTCTGCTCGGTTACCAGCTTATGCCATAAATAACCAAAAAACAATAACCAAAAAAACATTGTCTTGACTGAGAAATACAAAATATAAGTACATAAGTAGATACAGAATGCGAATCAGTGCCCGAAACAATATATCCGTATTTATGAACAACCAGAATATTATATATAAACTTTAACTTAAAACGTACACAATAAAATTCTTTGAGTAGTCGAGGGTAATCTTAAAAATATTGGGTCGAGAATATCAAACATTGTGTTTTTACTAAAATAGGAATTTACAATAGTAATGGTCTTATTACGCGCGGGTTACTCACGTGAATATACTGAGAAAATCTCGAACCACAGAGGGGTTCTTCCTCATGAGCAGCGTGCGCGCTCGTGGCGATGTCACGCAGCCTACCGTCTTATTACGTATCGAAGATTTGAAACACATTAGTTGCTATCACAGATATACAATAATAATGCTGTTATGGACAACTATCAATACCGTGCCACATTTTTTTTTGCAGTCATCAAACAAAATCTAAGAATCTGCATTACACACACTTCTAATTGTTGCATCATCATGAAACTTGACAATTATATGTAGATTAGATGACAATACAACATTATGGTATCATCGAGTTGGTCTGATGATGGAATTGGAAGGTGGCTGATGGAACCTTGGACTGCCTACCAGTAAACATATCGAGTTTGGGCTCATTACATAACGTTCATTCGTATGTGGGTCGTATGATGATAACAGAGTAGAATATGACTGCTTCGTTAGCCGAGTGGTCGCAAGTGCGACTACCGGGTGCCGGCCAAGGGGTCTCGGTTTCGACACCTGGATCAGAAAGTAAAAAAAATCTCAGTAGTAGCACCGCGTGTAGAATTGTGCCCGTTATATGGCAATAGGCTCATCCCCTATTACATGGTCATATCAACTCATTGTTCAGATTCAATTGAACCAAGTAATATAAACCCTGACAAAGACTGGAATTTTAACAGATGTGATTTTGAACGGTTATACCAGTTATTGTCGGAGGTCGCTTGGGAACCTGTTTTACAAGCAAATAATGTATCCACCGCCGTAAATACTTTTTACAGCATAATCTACAGTATATTTGATGATTGCATCCCTAAGAAGCGCCGTGCTAAATCTATAAGTAAACGTTACCCTGTCTGGTTCACTCCTGAGATTATTAAAGATGTAAAGCACAAACTCAAGCTTCATACAATCTGGAAACACACCAATTGTCACGAAGACTATAAATCATTTTCTGAATTAAGAAGTTCATTGAAACATCGTGTCGTGGATGCTTACAAATCATATATTTACCGCATAGAAAATAACATAAAAGTTAATCCACTAGCATTTTGGCGGCATATCTGTAACCTGCGTTCTAAGGGAGGTATCGAATCTAGAGTTAGCTACCAGGGCAACAGTTTTACCGGAACCGCTGCCGCTGACGCATTCGCCAGTTTCTTCTCTAGTGTATTCCTACCCGATGTACCATTATTAGACGTAGCATCGATCAATAGTTCTGACATCAGTCGCAACAACAATTATGTCAACATACTGAGTTTTACACCAACTGAAGTCATACACGGTATAAACAAATTAAAACCTAGTAGTTCTATAGGCCCAGATTGCATTCCACCCTTTCTTCTGAAACATTTAAAGAAATCATTTTCCTCTCCATTATGCCATATATTCAATTTGTCCTTAAAAACGGGCCACTATCCCATCCAATGGAAGACTTCTCGAGTAACACCTATACCTAAGACTTCTGATAAATGTGCAGTCGAGGGCTATCGACCTATTGCTATATTATCTTCACCAGCAAAAATTTTTGAACACGTCTTACACAAGTTGATATATGCACAAGTACAGACACATCTACATAATGCACAATACGGATTCAGACAAAAACGATCGGTTAACACCAACTTACTGACATTAACTGAGTTTATATCTGCTCAGCTTGATATAAAACGACAAGTGGACGTGCTGTACTTTGATTTTAGCAAAGCCTTCGACAGAGTCAATAATGACATCCTGCTTTTAAAGCTCAGCACTTTAGGTTTCTGTCCGAACCTCCTGAGTCTTCTTTCAGACTACCTCCGGGATCGCCAACAGTTTGTTCGGCTAGGAACTTATGACTCGAGCCCTTACCACACACGCTCAGGCGTGAGTCAGGGGTCGATTCTTGGACCTTTACTTTTTCTGTTGATGATAAACGACCTACCATCAGTTCCCGAATACACAAAATGCTTCTATACGCAGATGACCTCAAACTATATGCCAGTGTTGGGACTGTGCAGGACTGTGAAGCCATACAAAAGGATGTTGACGCCGTCTACGAATGGAGTGTTGCAAATAAAATGAATTTCAATGTATCCAAATGTTGTGTGATGACTTTTGGTCGAATGCAGCATCCAATCTACTACCAGTATAGACTGAATGGTACAGTTTTGTCCAGATCAGCAGCAACGACAAAAGATTTGGGAGTCACCTTTGACCAGAAACTTACATTTCATGACCACATTGTCGTCGTCGCCAAGGAATCTTTCAAGAGACTTGGTTTCGTTCTTAGAAACTCAAAAGATTTCCGTAAAGACCATGTCGTTCGGCTATTATACAATATATACGCAGATGACCTCAAACTATATGCCAGTGTTGGGACTGTGCAGGACTGTGAAGCCATACAAAAGGATGTTGACGCCGTCTACGAATGGAGTGTTGCAAATAAAATGAATTTCAATGTATCCAAATGTTGTGTGATGACTTTTGGTCGAATGCAGCATCCAATCTACTACCAGTATAGACTGAATGGTACAGTTTTGTCCAGATCAGCAGCAACGACAAAAGATTTGGGAGTCACCTTTGACCAGAAACTTACATTTCATGACCACATTGTCGTCGTCGCCAAGGAATCTTTCAAGAGACTTGGTTTCGTTCTTAGAAACTCAAAAGATTTCCGTAAAGACCATGTCGTTCGGCTATTATACAATACGCTTGTTCGGAGCAAGCTCGAAGCCAGCTCTTGCGTGTGGAATCCTCATGAGGCCACTTATGCTCTTTTGTTAGAAAAGGTACAAAAAGCGTTCCTACGATTTTTGTATAAACGTCTGTTTGGTTACTACCCGTATCTGTATCCAACCAAATTCCTGACTGGATGTCTTGGATACAACACTCTGGAGACCAGACGGGAGTTTGACCAAATAGGCATAATGCTTAAAGTGTGTCGTGGATTAACTGATGCTCCAGATCTTCACAATGAGTTGATACGACTATACGTGCCTGATAACTATCTTCGCAATAGGAACCATCGGCTCTTAGCAGTGCCTACTTCCCGCACTAATGCACGTGCGAAATCTCCAATTCCACGTGTTCTTGCTGCGTTTAACAACCTCATGAAGGTCTACCCGGATTGTGACTTGTTTAACGATAAGTATAAGGCTGTAATGTCTGTTTGTCTGGTGTATTGTGAGCAGAACCACATATAAAAATGTTATTTTATCTTGGTTTCCAGATTCTGTGTACCTACGTATATTGTTATTATTACTGTTATTTCATTTTAATTCTAAGTTGTTTTGTATTTTGTTTCGTGTATTTTTTTTTGTGTCCAACTTTATCTGTTTTGTAATTTTACTATATTTTCTCATTTACTTTTAACACCTTTTTATATTATGTACTTTGATTTAGTTTTCTTTTTTATATTTTTTGTAATTTAATTTGATTAATGTAATTGGTGTCTACCGTGTTAATCAATAAACAATAAATAATAAATGGGACTCATAACATAAATAGTGAAAAGTGGGTGTTACAATGTACAGTGGCATTAAGTGCCGTAATGTGCACCTCTGCCTACGTAATGTTATGTTAATAGAATATATTCGTCACCACCCCTACTCGTCCCGCGGGTGTCATAATACCAGACTAAAGGACTACACATTAAACAGAGACCGGGCAGCAGCGCTCTCTGATAAACCTGAACCTTTTAAACTACGATCTTCCGTCTGCAGAAGATTATAAATCCTCTTATGTAGACGAGGCTTATAGTCCAGTTATGGATTGTCACAACCTAGTCAGGCATTATTTACCTAAAAGGAGGCTCCAATCACAATCTATTGTTAAAAAAATATTTGGTTCAGAAATAAAATATTTTTGTTTTTTGTTGTTAGTCATGTGATCCTATCGAGTTATATATACCTCTATATTATTATGTTTTAAAATGTTATTCTCTCATCTTGTTGATAGCAAAATGATAAATTAACTAAAACTACGCATTTATACAAGACATCAATCATGTTTATGTTTACAATCCCAAGCAGAAATTCGTTGGATAGGAGTTCCTTAGGAAATATACGCCCGAATACTGAAAGGTTACTCAATTTTAAATTGTTAAATTTCGTGCCGTCTCCGTCATTTTACAAAGAATACTAGGGACAGAACTATCACGGGCCTGTGGACGGCGAGCACGGGTGACTCGCCGCCCGACCAGAACCAGGGTGCTTACTCTTGAAACCAATCTCAATGTCAATGCAATAAAATCTAAATAATTATTCATTGTCAACCCTATACAACCCCTACCGTAGCTGTTAAAATAGCATTCAGAGTACGGAATATACCTCTAAAGTCAAACTCAATACCATTGATCATCATCATCAAACTCGATACCATCAATGCCGATCTATCCTATAAAAAATATCCTCCTTTTGCGAAGCAGTCATGCTAGCTAAGGAGGAGGCGGGACGCGTGAGGCAGCGAAGCGCTGCCTCCTCGCAACCCAGCCGTAGCTCGCAAGCCAGCGTCGGGGATCGCGGGACGGTCTCCGGCCACCGTAACCGCGGGACTGCGGACGGCGAGCATGGGTGGCTCCCCGTCCGACCAGAAACAGACCCGAGCGTACGGCGCGTCGCGTTCCGCGCGCGCCTCAAAGAGCCATCAGACCACCACAGATGGGGCCCAATAGGGCTGTTGCCGATTCGGAGTCGCGGAGAACCTAACGGGTAACCGGGGCTCCGGCTCGACGTGCAGGAGAAGGAACGGGGTGGTTTTTAGTCAGTAAGAGTCTGACACTCCCTTCCGCCTCACCCAGGCAAGAGCAGTCATTCGATGATTTTTCCCCCTTAAAAAAAAACCTATAAAAAATATACTACCGTTTCATTTACTAGCCAATATATTGAACGTATAAAAGTTATTTTCTCCAATGTCAGCCATTTAGTTCAATGCTGACGTGAGTCGACATTTTGAAGAGCACTCACTATTTGATTTGTTTGATATCTCGTCGAATTAATTACTTGTTTACGATGTTCTAGTCTTTGAAAAATATGTAGCATATAACAATTTTTGAAGCCCAATGCTGTTACATACGTAAAATTATCTATTTTTGTAAAGTTATATCAAGTATCTAGGAGAATTTAGTTAGTATGTGACTACACATTAGACAAGATATGTACATAACGATTTTCTGGTAAAATTGGTAGGTATTTTAATTTTTTTTTATGGTATAAGCCGGTAAACGAGCAGACGGATCACCTGATGGTAAGCAATCGGCGTTGCTCATGGACACCTGGAACACCAGAAGCGTTACAAGTGCGTTACCGGCCTTTTTGGGATTAGGAGTTTGAGGATTGTTGGGGATTCGGGGATTGGGGAGATTGGGAAAGGGGGGAGGGTAGTTGGGCCTCCGGTAACCTCACTCACACGACAAAACACAACGCGTGCGTTGTTTGATATCAGTTTTCTGTGAGGCCGTGGTATCACTCCGGTCAAGTCGGCCTGTTCATGCAGAAGCATGGCTCTCCCACACTTAATCTTTGGAACCTTCCCGATCATCTGGTGCCATTTGATCGTTAACTTCAGGGACACCTGTGTATGTACATGTACCTCTGTATTCTCCGTCGAGGAACAGAAGCACGATTGTTCAATTGTAATTACTTAATCAAGGGGTTGCTTCACATCGGTTTTCGTGCCGATGCATAGCTCTCCCACACTTGAATTTAATGTATATAAAGACTAGCTTCTGCCTGCGGCTCCGGTCGCGTTCCCGTGGGATAAAAAGTAGTCTATATGTTATTCCAGACCATGATCTATCTCTGTTTCAAATCTCAACCCGTACCCTTTAGCCATTTTGACGTGATTGAGTTATTTCGCATCTATATCTATTTATTTAACTCGTCGAGTACCGGTTTTGTAGACACAATTATAGAACAATAGGTAGCGGTCACCGGTGACCGCTTGGTGTTTGACAGTTTAATTAAGCTCTTGATGTGTCTAAGTTTTTGATAGACACTCCTTACAGCATACCAAACGCTTTTTATCCCCGAATGGGTATCGCGGAGAACCTAACGGGTTACCGGGGCTCCGGCTCGAAGTGCAGGAGAAGGAACGGGGTGGTTTTTAGTCAGTAAGAGTCTGACACTCCCTCCCGCCTCAGCCAGGCGGGAGCAGTCATTCGATGAAATCCCCCCTTTAAAAAAATCCTCGAATGGGTAGCCAGAGGTGCACACTATACTTAATGCCACTGTACAATGTAACACTTATTTTCAATTTTCACTATTTATGTTATGAGTCCCATGTAATAGAGGGTGAGCCTATTGCCATATACCGGGCACAATTCCATATACCGTGCTACTACTAAGAATGTTTTAAAAAAACCATTGCACGCCCCAGGAATAGAACCCGAGACCCCTTGTCCGGCAGTCGCACTTGCGACCACTCGGCGTACGAGGCACTCCTTACAAGTAATGTCGAAATATGAACTTGAAAAATATTAAAATATTAATTCTCATCTATTTATTAATTCCAGTCGTCACTCGGTAACTAGTATTTATTCAAAGCAAGAAAAAAACTAAAACAATATCTGAATAAAAAAAACCTTCAACTCCAAGTACCAGGCGCGCATAAGTCACAAAGAGTTCATAGCTTTCATTCAAAAAGAGACACAGAAACCACAGACGTCGTATTTACAAGCAATAAAACTTCATACATGTGTGCGTGGAACATTATTCGAATTCAAATTTAGAACCGGACGCCGGACGCGCCTTCTTTCCGTTAGATCAGCTGTTATTAGAAACTTAGTGATGTGATTATGATTTATCGATATAATTTTTTATTATTTATTATTTCCCGGGATTTTTGATAAAAAATCGTCGTTTTTTAAATGATCATAGCGAGTGGTGACTCGTGCCAGCAGAGTGCAAAGTCTAATTAAGTCATCATCGCTTACCACCCGGGAAGATAGCGGGCAAACGTCAGCCCATCAAATATAAAAAAATCATTTATTGTTTTTAATATTTCTGTGTGTTCAATTATTAATCCTTAATTAGGCTGTTGAAACGTCTATATCAAAATGTCCATCAGTCTGCCTGTCTGTCACTGAAGCTAGGCACTTGTTCCAAAGTGAAGTATCGAATTGAGAAGAACTAGTAAAAAACTCCATCGTTACTCTTTTTAATACTTTTTTTGTGCAATAACTATGTATATGGCCACTCTTTTAAGAGGGAAAATCAGTCGAGCCGAAGCCCGGTAACACGTTAGGTTCTCAGCGACATATATGGCCGCTGGCCACCTCTAATCATTCGCGGGTGACAGAGCCCCGGCAGTAGTACTCTATGATAAATCTGAGATAGATTAGAGTAGATTATTTAAAAACATTAGACACGTATTTTTTATTTCCTTACGAAAACGAATACTTTCGACGATTTGAAATATCGCATGACGTCACTTTTGAGTGCGATTTGGACTCAAAAATGACGTAGTTACCTCCCACTCCTAAACTTTGATTCATTTTATTTAAGTATTATTTTCTTATAAGACAAAATAAACAAAATACATTTCTAATATGTTTTCATTACCTAACTGACGGACTAATTAGATTTTTAATTTTAATACCCTGTCATCATCCCTATTGTGGAGATAATGGCGAAATCTGTTATATTTATAAGACTGATGACTGTTGATGAAGCGAAAGAGGTATATAAGAATCGTAGCAATTGGCGTTTCATGGTCTCTGCCTACATCGATGGGAGACAGACGTGAAGCTATGTATTATGTATAGTCAGTACATTAACAAATGTCAGTTAAGGAAGTAGATGTTTCCAGTTTTTCAGCTTTCAGAAAATTATAAATGTAGTTATTATTATATTTGATTGATATTATAATTGTTTGTGGATATCCTTATGATTAGTTTCCTTTTAAATATTTTGTTGATATTTACGATTTTCTAATGTGTGGTTGGTAAAATCTATTTTAACGTAGAAGTATTGCCTGGCTTGCTGATGATTGGACCTTACCTCTACACTTCTGGGTTCCTACATTCAATATCGATTTAGGTTAAAGCTCTATCATCAGAAACAAAAAACCTATTTGTTTACTTGGTTCAATAGTTGAAGTCGGTTACATAATGTAACATTACGCCTTTTATCCCTGAAGGGTTTTTTGGGGGGAAAATCATCGAATGACTGCTCCCGCCTGGGTGAGGCGGGAGGAAATGTCAGACTCTTACTGACTAAAAACCACCCCGTTCCTATAGACATATTAAGTAAACGTTACGGCACTTAATGCCACTGTACAATGCAATTCACCCACTTTTCACTATTTATGTTAAGAGTCCCATATAATAGGGGTTGAGCCTTGCCATATACCGGGCACAATTCCAGACTCCGTGCTACAACTGAGATTTTTTTGCCTGACAGTCGCACTTAGGACCACTCAGTCGCACTTAAGACTTTTAAGTGTGGGAGAGCCGTGCTTGCACACGAATGGGCTGGCTCGACTGGAGTGATACCACGGCCTCACAGAAAGCCGACGTGAAACAACGCTTGCGTTGTGGTTCGTCGCGTGAGTGACCGGAGGCCCAATTATCCCCCCTTCTTAGTCTCCCCAATCCCCGAATCCTCCACAATCCTCAAATTCCCAATTCCCAAAAGGCCAGTAACGTGCTTGTAACGCCTTGGTGTACCAGGCGTCCATGGGCGACGCCGACTACTTAAGTCAAAGTCAAAGTCAAAGCATTTATTTCAATTAAACCATAGTTTGGTACTTTTGAAACGTCAACAAATACAAAATAAATAATAGTCTGTCAGTCAGTCCGTCAGTGAAATTAGGTGAAGCTAGGTGCTCATTCCAAAACGTAGCCTTACCAACTTAGCATCAGATGATCCGTCTGCTCGTTTACCGGCTTATGCTATATAAAAAAAACTCAACCAAATTAGGCAGTCGGCAACGAGGGTTCGGTTACCGAGCTAGGAAACTTAGATTTAGGCTGTTTGGTTCTTGAAATCCATAGTAAAATGCGTACCTCTACTTACTTACTTTTTCTTTTATGTGCATAAAGAACATGACGTCATCATTACGTCGTTAATGTAATTACGTTTCTAACAAAATGGACACACGCGCTCTAATCACATTGGCAAATCAAACCAATCATTTTGCGATTCATTCTATTTACTACCGGCAATTACTATACTACTCAATCTTATATGCGAATTTCAATAATCTCATTGTAATACGCTCTAGTGTGCTAATTTTAACATGTCATTATTTTATACGCACTTTTTCAACGCGTGTATTCGCGCGTGGCGTTTACACGGGGCGTATGCTAGACATCTTTAAATGTATGTTAGATTATGAATTTATCGTCGAGATTCAAGATCATTTATTTCAATAAAAACTTAAGTAACATTAATACTAACTATTACTAAATTATAGAGGTATATACAACTTAAGATAAAAATTAATTAAAATAAGACTAAAAACAACTATTTACATAAAGCATCCAAAAATTTGTCCGCACCGACGTCAGTGGGAAAAGCACCCAGAAGATTGGCAGCATTGTCACGTTCTATAGCAATGCTTAACCTCTGACCGAGAAAAAGACCAGCCCTCTGGTAACGAGATGCGTCGACCAGGCGTTTCGAAAGATTAACGTCTCAACCCCAAACGGCTCAAAGACATAACTACCAGCAAGGTTATGTTAGATAAAGGCGTTTTATATTGAATCCAACATTGTCAACAGCCCGTGGTAAATCTCTGCTGAACCATGAGCTTCATAAGAAGGTTCTGCGAACTGCTAAAGTGAACTTTTTTGCCAGAGTCTATGTTTCCCGAAGGATATAACCTGTATATCTTTAACGCCCTACCGAATAGGTTGCTTTAGGCTGCAACATCGCTTATACCTTGTTCACACCACGCTAGTATTTTAGTCGAATAGCGAATATTCAGTAGTCGTTCTTCAAGAGAAGAGCGAATAGGTTTAAGGGTCGGCAAGACGCATGTAATGCCCCAAGTGTTGCAGGCGTACATAGGCCACGGTAACCGCTTACCATCAGGTGCCGTGTGCTTTTTTGCCACCGTCGTGGTATAAAAAAGAACGCTTCTCGCTTCGGTCCCAAAATGGAATTATCTGACTTCCTACTAAATATTCCCAAATCGACTAAAATACTAGCGTCGTGCAAACAAGGTATTATTACAACTAGCGGAGATAGAGGACAAACGGCGACCCGTTACTCTAAAAAGAAGAGTTGCCATCTTGTCATAGTGTCCATGGGTAAGCGGAGGCGGCAATCATAGTTTAAATAGTTCAGGTTTACCAGAAAGCTCTGCTGCCCAGACTTTGCAGAGTAGTTCCTTAATCGGCTTCTACAAGACTCACAAAAGAGGTAGAGGTTAACGAATTATGTATTTACTAGCTTTTACCCGCGGCTTCGCTCGCGTGACAAAAGAATAAAAAGTAGCCTATGTGACATATACATACAGCGCCATCTATACCAATGATTTCGTTTTTTCGTTAATATCAAATTTTTCCGAGATAAAAAGTACCCTATTATTTAATTCAGACTTCTAACTTTACGTCTGCAAAAATTCAAAGCAATCGATTCAGTAGTAACGGCGTGAAAGCGGACAAACAAACTCACTTTCCGATTTATAATATTAGTAAGGATGCCATTTCAAACAAGAATTTTGATTCTCTTTACCTCTACTTTCGATGGTTTGACGAGGAATCTAAACCACAATAGGGTAGATGCTTAATTTTTATTTTAATGTCCGTCTGGTAGATTATTTTAAATCATTTGACACATATTTTTTATTTTCTTACAGAAACGTATACTTTCGACGATATATTGATTTGAAATGTCGCGTGACGTCACTTCTATGTACACAAAACACCGTTAATTAGTTCGCAGCGCTACACATCGACACTAGTATGACTACACAATATACATGTGTGGGTAATTTCATATTAATAGATATGTATAGAAACATTCGTCTATCACACACATCTTGGTATTTAAATATCATTTTTGTGTCGGTATACGTAATTATTTAGTAAATAAGTTTAAATAAAAACGAGGGTAAAGATAAAAATAACTTATAACAAACTTTGAATAAATCGAAATCAAATAATGAGCAATCGAGCTATACAATACCCATATAAATATAGTGTTTTCTCATCGTATTTTTATGTTACTGAATGGTATACAATATTTCGATGATCTCATTCACAGCGCGTTTGGCGTAATGGTTATCACCTCCAGTAAAGTGCCGCCGGATCGATTCCAGCATTCACAAGTTGTTTCAAGAATTCATTAATCAAATATTTAAAATTTGAAATAATGTTTTAATCTTTTCTTTTTTTTCTATCCTATTTTTCTAAATCTTCTTATGTTAATTTTAAAAGTATAAACTTTATCGCATGATATTTCCCAATTCGACTATAAGGTTTATTGGCATATTGATTAATTATTATTTAAAGAACTTTAAGAACTTAACTGTGGTATGATAATTAATTATTATAAATATTGAACATAAAACCACTTATTTGTATAATAAATAAATTAATTGTAATAAAAGATAGTATTGTTTTATTTACCGACTTATCTGCTTCTTTTATAGCCTGATCTAATATTTCAAAAAACAAAAAAAAAATAATAAGAAAAACTACATAGTAAAATAAAAAAAGAATCTTTTAGCTGGAATAGAACTCACATCATCATTGATCATTGAAAGACGATAAAAGCGTGCTCATTAACCAGTCGACCACGAACGCTACGTTAATACCCGTCAAAATGTCGGGTCATATCAATGATTGTAAATAGTTTTAACCTTACCCGTGAATTAAATTATAAAAATACATATACCGACACAAGAATGAAAATACCAATGTGAATGTGGTGGACGAATATTTTTATACACAGTAATATGAAATTACCCACACATGTTCACTGTGTAAAAGATAGTAGTGTCGATGTGTGGCGCCGCTAACTAATTAGCGGTGTTTTGTGTACAATTTATACGTAGAACTGACGTTTTAGCCCCCACTCCTAAACTTTGATTCGTTTTATCTGAGTATTATTTCTATAGGTGACAAAATAAAAAAATACGTGACAATTGTAGACACTTAATCAATTAGTCTTATAAACAAAAGCTACATTTAAAATGATTGCAACATGGCCACGGCATGTGCCACCACGTGGCTCTCGTAGTGCGTACTCTAGCATGCGGCTCATAGCGTGCTCCACGATATAAATAAAAGTTCATTTGGCATCTATTGTATCAAAGCCGATGTGAGAGTGGCAAGTAGGATTCGGAGAGTACTTTTCGTTCAATATCCACGCGAGATGTCTGCCTCGTCGGGCGAGTGGTCGCAAGTACGACTGCCGGGTAAGGGGTCTCGGATTCGATTCCCAGGTCGGGCAAAGTATTACTGAGTTTTAAAAAACCTCAGTAGTAGCACGGAGTCTGGAAATGTGCCCGGTATATGACAATAGGCTCACCCCCTATTACGTGGGACTCATAACATAAATAGTGAAAAGTGGGTGTTATATGTACAGTGGCATTAAGTGCCGAAATGTACACCTCTGCCTACCCCTTCGGGGATAGAAAGACGTGATGTTATGTTATGTCTGTTTTTTTTATTTATTTTTTATTTATTTCAACTTCATACAACAAGTGTGTACAGGTGGACTTAATGCCTTGGGCATTGTCTCCCAGTCAACCTTTAAGCAGTGCAGAGATGAAAGTAGCAGGTGATTTAAACCTTTATAAATAGGCAATGTACCAGTATAATAAATAACAAATATACATATATATATATATATAGAGGTATTTGATACATAATTTATAAATAATATAATATACAGGGTGTTTGGCAGAACGTTGAACATACGAAAATGGTGGATAGTTGGGGTCATCTGCTACTTAGTCAGCCCTAATTTATTTGGCCCTGGCCCACTGGATATTTTTAATTATTTTTTTTTACCTTTTTTCTTGTTTCACCACTTTCTTAACTTTAAAGTGTAATTTTTATTAAAAGTGGATGAAACAGGCAATATTTTGTTTTTTTTTTAAATCTTTTATGTTGGCAGATTCTTATAAAATTATTGCTTTATTCAGATGTTAGCTAGAAAAAAAGTTATGAGTCCTCAAACTTACAGAAAGATGTAAAAAATTACTTAAATCTTAATTTCAACTTGCATTTAAAAAAAAACAAAAAATTATTGAGGAGTTCCAATTCTAGCAAAACATACCTAGTGTGTGAGCTTTCTAATGGTATGTAATTTGCTTTTATAAAAAAAAACTTCAAGAGCTATTTCATAATTTTATCAAGTAGGACATTTTTGACGAAATTCTACCTTTACCGGAAAGTGAAATGTTTTGCGAAATTCAATACTGCAAGGTTGGTAAAAATTAAATGGTCGATTCAAATTATGCTGTACCAGTTAGGTGTGTTAAGGAAACAATTAAAAAATGTTAAATAATTTATTTAAATTAAATCACAAATGTTCGAATTGACGCCCTTCATTTGCAATACAGGCGCGGCATCTACGTCTGATTTCTACAGTGGTTGTGCGCAGCAGCATCTCCTGTCGCATAACTTCGAAAGCAGTATTAATACGATTTATCAAATCTTCTCTACTTTCTACTTCTGTAGTGTAAACTAGTTCCTTTGCCCTTCCCCACACGTGAAAATCAAGCGGAGTGAGGTCGGGCGATCGCGGAGGCCAGGGGATTGGTCCTCCCCTGCCAATCCACGAATTTGGGAAACAATTATCCAAATGCTCACGCACAATCAGACTAAAGTGAGCTGGACAGCCATCGTGTTGAAAGACAAGAGGCCTGTTTATGTCTACTTGGAACACTTCTTCCACTAATGGTGGTAAATCATTGATCAAAAAATCCAAGTAGTTGTTCCCATTGATGTTTTCGGGCAAATAATGAGGCCCTATTAGCTTATCGCCAATCACTCCTGCCCAGACATTCAAACTGAATCTCCTCTGGAAGCCCCTTTGTCTCTTCACGTGTGGGTTTTGATTCTTAAGTTCCCAATGGTGAAGATTGTGATAATTGACAATCCCTTCTTTGTCAAATTTGGACTCGTCCGTCCACAGAATACTTTTTAAAAAGTTTCCGTCGTCCACATCGGTATGCAGCAAATGGCGACAAAATTGCACACGTCTCCCAAAATCACTGTCATCGAGACCTAGAACAAACAAAACACAATGCTAAATAAAAGATTCAGTATTCTGAGTTCAAACTCTACAAATAATTTAATTTAGATATGTACCTATTTGGCTTTATGGCTTGGCCATAAAGACGTAAGACCACATTCACAAAAGGGCATGCGACTTTCCATTTGGTCTTAAAAGGAGCCATAAGCGCTGGCAAGATTACCTACGCTGACCACCGCGCAAACCGAATTCGAAATCCGAATCCTGTAAGCGATAGCCGCCTGATTGTTACGTGAATGCGGCCGAATAGGAATAGTTTATTCGAATTTAATTTGAAATTAGAGTTGAATGCGCTAAAAACAACATGAGGCAAAACAACTAATAAAGAAAGTAACGAAATCAAGGTTAAATGGAACGATCAATTATTGAACTGTCTCATAATTTACTACATTCCACAAAATCGTATCAGATGCAGTACATAAATAGCTTAAAATCTTACCTTGCACTGGAGTGTAGTGAAAAGCATGCCTACCATCTGCCCGGAGAACAGACCACACTTTCCATATGCTTAGGCCAAGCATTGAAGCTATCTGTCTAATGCTTTTGGTAGGGTCCGCGTCAAACTCGGCAAGAACTTGTTCATCAATGGTAGGATCGGGTCGTGCTACGTTCACTCGTGGTTCGTGAAAGTTCAGGTTACCGGTTTGTCGTAAACGTCGGTAAGTACTCGCAAATGTCTGATGACTGGGTACTCGGCGGTTGGGATAGCGCTCTTGATAAATCCTTCGCGCTTCACGCGAATTAGTATTAGCGCTTCCATACGCTAACAACATGTCCGCGTATTCCTCACTGGTAAAAGCAGCCATTTCTTTACCAATAACAACAGGTAACAGTAATAACAAAAAACTTAACTAACAGGTTACAAAACTAGTGATAACAATAAAATAAAACAAAGTGAACAAAAACAAACGTAAGCGTAACGGGCACGTGAGATCGCAGAGGCAGTTAAGTCTCGACTAGTACATTCTGAGACGTCACGGTGCCACGAGAGCGAAAGAGAGCAAAAAAACTCTATGACTGGGCAAGAGTGAGACAAAATTTCTACCTGCTTCGTGTAACAACCATCCCAAGGGAATAGTGAATGTCAATTTGCACCACTGCTACTGGCAAGCCGGCGATCATGTAATTTTTACCAACCTTGCAGTATTAAATTTCGCAAAACATTTCACTTTCCGGTAAAGGTAGAATTTCGTCAAAAATGTCCTACTTGATAAAATTATGAAATAGCTCTTGAAGTTTTTTTTTTATAAAAGCAAATTACATACCATTAGAAAGCTCACACACTAGGTATGTTTTGCTAGAATTGGAACTCCTCAATCATTTTTTGTTTTTTTTTAAATGCAAGTTGAAATTAAGATTTATGTAATTTTTTACATCTTTCTGTAAGTTTGAGGACTCATAACTTTTTTTCTAGCTAACATCTGAATAAAGCAATAATTTTATAAGAATCTGCCAACATAAAAGATTTAAAAAAAAAACAAAATATTGCCTGTTTCATCCACTTTTAATAAAAATTACACTTTAAAGTTAAGAAAGTGGTGAAACAAGAAAAAAGGTAAAAAAAAATAATTAAAAATATCCAGTGGGCCAGGGCCAAATAAATTAGGGCTGACTAAGTAGCAGATGACCCCAACTATCCACCATTTTCGTATGTTCAACGTTCTGCCAAACACCCTGTATATAGATTGTCATTTATGTACATTATAAAATATAACACAAAATAATTAATTAAAAGAGGTAAACCTCTATAACCTAAAGGTTTGAAATGATAGGTCTGTTATGTTAGTTGTAAATGTAATTTCGAACGTGATATTTCGAGTTCGATTCCTAAGTTAGGTAGTAAGTGTGGTGGCTATGATTAACAATTTTAAGGTCTTATTATTAAGGTATAATTGTAGTAATAGAAAAACTGTTTATAATTTCTTCAGAACAAAATACAGAAAAGAAACTACATTCACCTTTTATTACAGGACTTTTTGTATTATAACTCTCCCCGGTTCGTCACACAATTATGTTTCTTCTGATTGACTTAGCTAATTACTTAGGTATGCCCCATGATGCCATATCATTGGTCATGCAAAGCCAATCATGACTATGAGCTCCCAGCGTGTCTTGAAACTAGTCGAGATATCACATAAAACCTTTGTGAGAGAAAGCCAGTAAAATTAATAAGTGCACCACTATTATTTCATGCGGGCATTAAAATCATGACTTAGGAATAATTGGGATGATGATAGGGTATGAAAATTAAAAATCTGATTATTCCGTAAGTTAGGTAATGAAAAAATATTAGACACGTATTTTTTTTATTTTGTCGTATAATAAAACGAAACAAAGTTTAGGAGTGGGGGTTAAAATGTCATTTCTACGTATAAAATGCACATAGAAGTGACGTCACGCGACATTTCAAATCGATATATCGTCGAAAGTATTCGTTTCTGTAAGAAAATAAAAAATACGTGTGTAATGATTTAAAATCATCTACCAGACGGACATTAGAATAAAAATTAGTCATCTACCCTATTGTAAACTTGGCATCAATTAACAAACGTTCAGGTGAAGCTAAATACTGGAGTGTTGATGTATTTACAACCTTCATTGGCATATTTATAAGGTACAATTTGATGTAGTTAGCATGAATGATTTATTGTATATTTGCTCTTGATTTTGTTTTCATGAACGTGTGGTGGGTGTTTGTCTCATTTGTAAATTTTATTGCTACAACAGACAAATCTATTGACAATTACAAAATAAGTTCAATACTCCGTGTATAAGGTAAAAATTCAAGCTTTTATGCAGCTTAGTAATTTTGGTTTTTTATTGGATATAAAAACGCTGGTAAACGAGCAAACGAATCACCTGATGGTAAGCAATCGGGGTCGCCCGTGGACACCTAGAACACCAGAGGTGTTCCATGTGCGTTTTCGGCATTGCTGGCAATTCATGGATTGGGGATGCGGGGGGATATTTAGACCTCACTTACAACAAAACACTACAGAAGACTAATTTCACATCGGTTTTAGTTAGCCCACCCATTCGTGCCTAAGCATGGCACTAGACATGCTAACTAAACGTGTATACAGAATTTCAGCTCAATCGGTTGAAGATATCTGTTTCAAAATTTAGTTGCAAGATTTTACTTCACATACACACAAACATACATTGCAAATTAAATAAAAGTTTGTAATAAACAAAGCAGAAATCCCAAAAATATCGACATTAAACTACCAGTAAAAAATTCATCGATAACTCCGTTCAAAATACGCCCCACATCACTGAATTTTACTTTATTTCTGTATATAAATAGGTTTGCCCAAACATGTGTGTATTTTGAGAATATATTTCATTAAAACAATGACCTTTCTCTTTGGCATATGTTTTTACTTAAATACGAAATAATTTAAACTAAGAAATTGATTGTTTATTACTGGTTTTCATCTACTTTGTTAGTTTCGTATCTAGTGTACCTAGACTGTTAAATTACTGGAAATCTTTTCCGATTTGAAACTACACAGAGGCATTTGCCAGCTCAAAGCAAACTATCGTGGGTCGTTGACATGTATTCTTATTTTAATTTAGTTTTTAGTTATGTATGTACTCATACATCTGTTTTTTAAATATTTATTTAAAAAATTCGTTGCCCCACACTAGGATTGTCTCTTGCGTCGTGTGTGCGTTTACAAACATAGAAGTTCACATACACATAACATCTATACCCGAAATTACGAAATGTGAATCATATAAAAATTGGATAATCGAACCCAAAACACGTTGCGGGGCTGCTGGTTACTCAGCTACCGCGCCAACTGTGCAGTCAAATATTAATATCATAAGTTACGATTACAAAAAATGTATTAACACTTTCTGTATCCCAAAAGATATACATACCTCCATTTACCCAATTACCCTCCCCTTCCCCAATCTCCTCAATTCCTGAATCCCCAACGATCCTCAAACACCTAATCCTCAAAAGGCTGGTAACGCACTTGTAACGTCTCTGGTGTTCCAGGTGTCCATGGGCGACGCCGATTGCTTACCATCCAGGTGATCCATCTGCTCGATTACCGGCTTATTCCATAAAAAAAGAACGCACCATGTCCTTTAAAAAATTTGCATCATCTTTTTAAATTGCTGATGATGACACCTAACAATACAATTGCGTGCTGGCATAAATGACACGTGGTTTTTGAGTCATTCAAATTTTATAATGACGTCTCAGAATCCATCTTTTCAAAGGTCACTATTATTTACGGGTAGTCATCTCAATTGACTGCCTCGTTGGCCGGGTATTAAACCCGGATAGGGTAAAATATTATTGGGTTTTTAAAAAAAATATCTGTAGTATTACGGAGTCTGGAATTGTACCCGGTATATGGCAATAGGCTCACCCCTATGACATGGGGCTCATAACATAAATAGTGAAAAGTGGGAGTTACATCGTGCAGTAGCATTGTCATATTGACACAACATTAACTATAATAATAACGAAATCGCAATAAAGAACCTAAGACTTGGAACGACTTTGTTATATTTCATTACTTTTTATAGATAACTAGCAGCTCCATCGAGACTTGGCTAGTTTTTTACAGAATGTTTTTGAAGGGATGTATTCTTTATAAGAAATGTAAACTATAATTAAATATATATAACTACATAAATATTTACAACTTAGAACAACTTACAACTTATAAAATAAAACGAATGCAAAAAAAAGGAATACAACAAAAATTATACTCTGAATTTAGGCGTCAAAGTATTATTAACTCGTCGAGTACCGGTTTTATAGACACAATTATAGAACAATAGGTTGCGGTCACCGGTGACCGCTTGGTGTTTGACAGTTTAAATAAGTATTATTATTATTATAACAAATTATTCTTTACAACAAATTCATCGACATATCGATATCCAGTCTATCGAGCAACGCGTCCATCACTAAAACTCTCGCGCAAACAGCTCGATTCACATTTAAATTTATTTTTAGATGAGACACTGACCTTCTCATCTTATGGATATAACTGCTGTACGAAGATACGGTTCATCGTCAACAGTCCCCTGTTGGACTATGAGTCTCCCTTATATAAGAGTGTTTGCCATAATCTCCGCATGCAGGTGCAGGTTAGACATCGTAGTCTAAAAGGTTCAGGGGTTTAAAATCTACATCTTTTTTTCATATTTGATGGGCCGACGTTTGACCTCTATCTCGCCTGGCGGTAAGCGATGATGCGGTCTGCGATGGAGCACGTCGTCCCATAAGCATAAAATTGACGTGTAAAAGTGCTGCCTTGTAGCCTATTTGCAGAAATAAATTCACTTTTTTTATGGCATAAGCCGGTAAACGAGCAGACGGATCACCTGATGGTAAGCAATCGGCGTCGCCCATGGACACCTCCAATACCAACGGCATTACAAATGCGTTACCGGCCTTTTGGGGATTAGGAGTTTAAGGATCGTTGAGGATTCAGGAATTGGGGAGATTGGGGAAGGGGAAGGTAATTGGGCCTCCGGTAACCTCACTCACACGACGAAACACAACGCAAGCGTTGCTTCACGTCGGTTTTCTGTGAGGCCGTGGTCGCACTCCGGTCGAGCCGGCCCATTCGTGCCGAAGCATGGCTCTCGTACACTTAAAACTTGTTTCACTTAATAGTTTAAGGGCTCCTTGATTAAATTATTAAATGCCATGCTTTTTTTGTCATTAGACAAGCAAGATTAACAAGGAGACGTGACAAGGTCATGAACGATTAGTTCCAATATAACAGTCATTGGCAGCGGTTCGTTTGCAACATAATTAGCAATATTTTAGGTGAAACACAGTTTAAAATAGTACACTTTGTGACGTGACTGCGTGACGATTGTTAAAGACAGGAGTATTCTGGTAACTAGGAAGTTCTAGAACTGCAACAGTGACGTTTGATATGATAGTCAGGCCAGTTCGAAAGAGTTCGAAAATTGACTCAGTTGGATACTTTCTTAAGTCTAAAATAAATTATTTCGACTCCCCGTCCGACCAGACACAGACCCGAGCGTACGGCGCGTCGCGTTCCGAGCGCGCCTTAAAGAACCATTTATTTCTGTGACTGATGCCGATTCGGAGTTGCGGAGAACCTAACGGGTAACCGGGGCTCCGGCTCGACATGCTGGAGAAGGAACGGGGTGGTTTTTACTCAGTGAGAGTATGACACTCCCTCCCACCTCACCCAGGCGGGCGAAGGCATTCGATGATTTTCCACCCTTAAAAAAAAATCCAGCAATTTTTTAACAAATAAATAAGCTGTTTGACGTTAAAATAACGTGACGTCATAATATACAATCTCGAACAAAATTCATAGAACACTCTCGTTTTTCACAGTTCGAAAAAACTTACTTGCCAACTAGTCAAATCAAATACAATTTGACTAGTTGGCAAGTACACAATTAACTGTCAATTTCAATAAACTATCTTGATCCAAAATCTATCGATATAGATCGATTATTGACAGTAGTTGTATGGAGTTTCTGTCAATAATCGATCTTAATCCACATATTTTGGATTACGATATGTTATAGAAATTGGCAGTAACTCACATGTAGCCCTACATCGTCAGCAATGCCCTTGTGACACCTCTAGTGTTGCAGTTGCAGGTGTCTGCTTACCATCAGACGGACTGTAGTCTTCGTTGCTACTGATAACATAAATCTTGGAGAAAACAACGTGATATGTTGTGAATTACACAATCTTATTCCCCCTAGTCCCTTTTACCATCGTAGGTACCAGACGAACGGAAAAGCCCTACCCTTATTATAAGTTCGGGTAACTATTGCGCTCGGATCGCGCGGCATTTAAGCTGAGCTCTGGTCTTTTTGTGCCGTCTTCTCTGTTTTTTAATATTTGTTTCATGTTATTGTTGTTGACTGTAATTCGAATGCCTCGTTGGCCGAGTGGTCGCAGGTGCGATTGCCGGGCAAAGGATCTCGGGTTCGATTCCCGGGTCGGGCAAAGTATTACTAGGTTTTTAAAAAATTCTCAGTGATAGCACGGAGTCTGGAATTGTGTCCGGTATATGGCAATCGGTTCACCCCCTATTACATGGGACTCATAACATAAAATAGTGAAAAGTATGTCTTCAAGTCCCGAGTGAACAGGTTGCTCATAGGTAGGCGTGTTCCATCGTCGGCCACATCATCGCTTACCACCAGGCGAGATGTTGTTCAAACTTCGACCTATCACTATAATTAAAATGCTATAGAAACCACTAGAGACACTGGCACCAACCTAGTTGGGTTAAGGCCAGAAAAACGTTTAAATGTACCTCGAAAGTTGTATGATTTTAAAAGAAATTGATCTTAAGTATACCATTGAACGTATAACGATTGTTTAGTTGTTTACATTACAGATAGTATATCCAACATGTAATTTCACTCAGGAAATGCCATTTTTTACGTGAAAATCTTACGTTGAAATAAAAATGAATCTATTTGTGACACAGTCGGTAATTTACGAGAAAACCAAGGTCTTTTACGCTGTCGTCACTGACTAATGTTGACATGTAAACTGTTTTAAAATATACAAATTGTCCAGTCAACTGATGGTAGCGAGGTTTACTGTCTAGGGACACACGTACGCTGGTATCGTCGTGAGCTAATGTTGACATGTAAACAGTGACTTGAAAACACTGCCTCGTTGGCCGAGTGGTCGCAATTCCGACTGCCGGGTAAGGGGTCTCGGGTTCGATTCCCGGGTCGGGCAAAGTATTATTGGGTTTTTTAAAAAAAAATTCTCAGTAGTAGCACGGAGTCTGGAACTGTGCCCGGTATATGGCAATAGACTCACCCCCTATTACATGGGACTCATAACATAAATAGTGAAAAGTGGGTGTTACATTGTACAGTGGTATAATGTGCACCTCTGCCTACCCTTTCGAGGATAAAAGGCGTGATGTTATGTTATGTAAACAGTGACTCGTGTAGTGTAGATGTCCAGTCACCTGATGGTAGCGAGGTTCACTGTATAGGGAAACAAGTACGCTGGTATCGTCATGAGCTAATGTTGACATGTAAACAACGACTCGTGTGGTGTAGATGTCCAGTCGATTGATGGTAGCGAGGTTCACTGTCTAGAGAAACAAGTACGCTGGTATCGTCATGAGGTAATGTTGACATGTAAACAACGACTCGTGTAGTGTAGATGTCCAGTCAACTGATGGTAGCGAGGTTCACTGTCTAGGGACACAAGTACGCATCGTAACGAGCTTATGTTGACATGTAAACAGTGACTTGTGTAGTGTAGAGATTGTCCAGTCGACTGATGGTAACGAGGTTCACTAAACACCATGAGTTCCTGTTTTCCAAATGCGTGATGATACTACGGAAATTTTTGGGGTTTAGCAATAAATTACAGTTTAACTAGAATCTAGCATAATCACCTAGAAAAAGTTATTTTAACATTTTAGATAAACAGTTCCGCTAGAAATACCAGGAGCCTATAAATTAGACGGAGTGTTTACAATTTGTACTTTAGTCAAGCGAAATAATTTACTCGGCAATGTACCTGAACTTTGTACTATTACACATGTATTTTTCCATTTAAATTGTTTGACACAAAAATGCGAGTGTTATTGTAATATTAGACAACTCAATAATGCATGTGTTTACATAATATTACGCCTATCAATAGAAAAAATGAAAACACGTACACTGCACTAAATCAACCGCGAAATACATTTGTTTGTGAATGTATTTACAGTTCGATCGCCACCAGTCGTTAGGACAACGTCGGGCCAGGCGGACATGACAACATAACGCCGCCATGTTTAATTTCTTCAAGAGGAAAGGCGGGAAACCCGAGGCCGCGCCGGCTACGCCCGACGACGCCCGAAAACTCCCGAACCCCGACCATACGAAATTAACATCAGTTACGACGCGCGCGCAACGAAACGAAGAGCCAAACGAAAAATTCAACACAATACGCAAAGATGTAGTGAATCTATTGTTACCTGAGACTGATTACAATAACCAGAAGTCTGGCGTCGGTGCTATCCTACAGATTATGGCTGGGAAAAGAAAGAAGGGGAAGCGAAGAAATGTGCGCACTGAATCGTGTAGGATCAGCCCCTTGAAAGAGACGAACGTATTGCAAAGGAGTAATTCTGATCGGAAGGCGAGTGACGTACCCGTTCCCACACAAGCCAAAAATACACCAGACGATGCGGACTTTGTTAAAGCTTTGGTACTGCAGAAATATTCTAAGAACAACGATAATAAGGAACACGTGTCTCTTGTGTACGTGAACGATCCTGATTTGGATGAAAAAAAACATGCGGAGGCATTACTTCGTGAGATCGCGCGCACTATAGACTGTACGGTAGACAAGTTAAATGAGACCAAACAGATGGGTGCGACAGATAGCAAAATAAAGAGCGAACCTCTTTACGAGAGTATTGACGAACGAAATTTGAATTATAGAAATGAATTAAAAGATGAATTGGACAAATTGTTGGATGCGGACAATGAAAACAAAGAAGCTGTGAACACAGAAGTTGAATCGCCTGGAATATCGAAGAAATCTAACTTGAAGCCTCCTAGGTCTGATACGGAAGGCTGTTCAGACGACGACAGGTCGGACTGTGGGAAGAAAAGAGTCACATTCAGAAAACACATAGTCTTCGATGATGGTGAGCAACAAACTGACGAGGAAGTCGGTTCCTCCTTCGAGTCCCTCTCTTCTGAAGATGAGGAATTTCTAGAAGACGCTGACGACATTATTTTCGCTGATAACACTACTGTTATCAATGTTAATGGTAGTCAAAATGATAATGAAAAAGTGACTATAAAAATTGAAAATCCAGACTCGTTGAAAAGGATTTCCAGTGACAATAGTGATAGTGGGTTTATAGAAATAGGTGATAAAAGTGAGGTTACAGACAAATGTGAGAGCAGTGAGAGTGAGAGTGAAGAAGAAGTGAGTGGAAGTGAAAGTGAGACTGAGGAGGAGATTATAGAAGAAATTATTGAAGAGATTGAAGAAATTAGTGTTTGTGAGCCTTTCGAAGTTGATCATGGGAGCAATTCGGATGAACCGTAAGTGTTTTATTTATTTTTAAATAGTAAACGTATATATAATCGATGTCTTCTTAGGCAATAAGTAGTTGCAATTATAACTAGTAGGTAAACCAGACCGAAACTGTAATCAATATAGGTGCAACAGTAAACTAGCTACTAATGACAAATTACTAAACATAGCTAAAAGTGAGCGCTAAAATAAATATGTGCATCTCTGCCTATCCCCTTTGCAGAATTTAAGGTATTTTAACCGACTTCAAAAAAAAGAAGGTTCTCAGATTGTAATAGTATGTAGGTATATGTTTGTGCGCTATTATCTCTCAATTAACTAAATAATTTTTTCTGTGGTTACCTAAATATAACTTATATTAGGTGCATCACTATCTTCTACCCGCGACTTCGTACGCGCAATCCTCTTTCTTCCGTTCCGATTTCTATCGTAAGAACCTTCTCTTGACAATAACAAACACAACAAAAAAATGATCAGTCTAATCGGTCTAGCCGTTCTCAAGTTATGGCGTGACAACGGGAAACGGGTTTCATTTTTATATAGAGGTATATAGATAGAACTAGCGACCCGCTCCGGCTTCGCACGGGTGCAATATGCATGTATTATACATATAAACCTTCCTTACGAATCACTTTATCAATTAAAAAAACCGCATCAAAATCTGTTACGTAGTTTGAAAGATCAAAACATACATAGAGACAGACAGACGGCGGAAAGCGACTTTATTTTATACTATCAGCCCGTCCCGGCTTCGCACGGGGTAGACAATTATTTATTTTTGGAAATTTGCATTGTTGTAGTGACATTATAACTATAATAGTTGGACATATGCTACCGCGGAGTTTTTTGTAGACATTATGATGTTCTTCAATATTGTTGTACATTATATTGTTCTATCGCTAATAGTTTCGGCAGCGCATTCGACGAAAGACATTTTAAGACTCATTTTTCTACACCTTCGGTTACATTGTTCAAATTTTACCAAGGATCCCTAATATTTTTCAAAATGAAATGTAGCCTATGTCAAATTGCAAGAATGTAGCATTCTATTGGTGAAATAATTATTTAAATCGGCCCAGTACTTTTTGAGCCTATTCGTTACAAGCATACAAAAATAGGTACAAATCTTTCCTCTTTATAATATTATTATAGATAAGCAATCTGTTTCATAAGTATTGTGTTAAAGTGTTTGTTACAATTACGAGAATGTTCTATTGTATTACCCAATGAATTTCGTTAGATACGATACAATAGAAAACTGACCGCCTCATTGGCCGAGTGGTCGTAAGTGCGTCAGCCAAGCAAGGGGTCCCGATTGTCGATCAAAGAATTTTTTTTCTTCTCTTTTTTATTTAAAAAAACGTTGCCCCACACTAGGTTTTTCTCCTGTGTCGTGGGTGCGTCACACCCAGACCCGGAACAACAATCTGTGGATCACATAAAGAGTTGTTCCGTGCGGGAATCGAACCCGCGACACGTTGCGCGGCAGCCACTTGCCCAGCCACCGCGCCAACCGTGCAGTCATTTACTGGGCTTTTTCATCATCATCATCATCATCACAGCCTATAAATGCCCACTGCTGAGCAAAGCCTCTTCTCACACGGAGAAGGTTTGAGCATTTATCACTACGCTTGCTCAATGCGAGTTAGCGATTTCAAATTTATAATTAGAAGTTATAAGCTCAGGTTTCCTCACGATGTTTTCTTTCACCGTTTGTCAGTGGTGTCTAAATAATCTTAGAAAGTACATATAACTCGGAAAAAGTCACATTGGTACTTGCCGCTGGTAGGTTTCGAACCCTCATGCATGAGAAGCGGGTGTCTTACACCTCCGGGCCACCACGACGACCTGGGCTGGACTGTTTAAAAAACTCAAAATCTGAAAATGTGCCCGGTATATGGCAATAGGCTCACCCCCTATTACATGGGACTCATAACATAAGTAGTGAAAAGTGGGTGTTACATTGTATAGTGGCATTAAGTGCCGTAATGTGCACCTTTGCCTATCACTTAGGGGGTTAAAGGCGTGATGTTATGATGATAATGATTATGAATAGATAACACATTGTATGTTGCGTATATCTGCGTTCCAGCATACCACGGGTTAATTAAACAACTGCAAAAAAAAGGTTATGAGTTAACTAACTCAGGTTATACCCTTCAGGAAACACAGACTCTGGCAAAGAATTCCACTCCTTAACAGTACGCACAAGGAAGCTTGATGCGAAGCGCTTTGTGCGTGTAGGTGGGACATCTACCACAAATCGGTGACGCTTCGCCGATTGTCTTGTGATACGATGATGGAAAGGCCTAGGGGCAATCAAGTTGTGGAATACCCCCGCACACTCACCGAAATGTATCCGGTAGAAAACCGAAAGGCTTGCTACCTTACGCCTGTGTTCGAGGCTTTGAAGTCGGGCCTCCACAAGAACATCACCGTTGATGAGCCTCTTGGCACGCCTCTCCATGTGTCGTCCTAAAGATGAGTACAAATAAAAATAACAACGTACCATAACATCCCGCCTTTTATCCCCGAAGGGGTAGGCAGAGGCGCACACAGAAGAAACACCCACTTTTCAATATATTTATGTTATGACTCCCTAGAATAGGGGGTGAGCTTATTGCAATATATACCTACCGGGCACAATTCCAGACTCCGTGCTACTACTGAGATTTTTTTTTATAACCCAGTAATACTTTGTCCGGCCCGGGAATCAAACCCGAGACCCTTTGCCCGGCAGTCGCACTTGCGACCACTTGGCCATCGAGGCAGTACTCCATAATAATATTTAATAGTCTTTTTCTAAACATATTTCGCACGTTATGTTTATTTTATAAGCAGTATTATACCTCTAGTTACTATTAACCTATTGTTAAATACCACGCATAATTATACAAATTCCATTGTTTTAAGAATTTAAAACATAATTAGAGTAGGTACTTTCTCTGTCGATTCGATTATCATCTAAGACTAGCTACTTCCGCGCGGTTTCATACGCTCTGCTCAGCTCCTATTAGTCGGAGCGTGATGTTTTATAGCCTATAGCCATCCTCGATAAATGCGCTATCCAACACAAAAAGAATTATTCAAATCAGACCTGTAGTTACGGAGATTAGCGCGTTCAAACAAACAAACAAAAAAACAAACTCTTCCGCTTTATAGAGGTATAGTAGTATAAGATGAGTCAAATAGGGATGATGACAGGGTATAAAAATCTAATTAGTCCGTAAGTTAGGTAATGAAAAAATATTAGACACGTATTTTTTATTTTGTCGTATAATAAAACAATACTCAGATAAAACTTTCTTTTGTTTCTTCTTTTTCATATTTTATTTCTTGTATATGTTTCCTTTTATATATATATACTAGCTTCTGCCCGCGACTTCGTACGCGTAATCCCATTTTTTCCCGTCCCCGTTCGTGATTTTTGGTAAAAAGTAAAAAAGAAATATTGGTTAAAAAGTATCCTATGTCCATCTCCTGGTTCTAAGCTACATCCCCACCAATTTTCATCCAGATCAATATAGCCGTTCTTGAGTTATAAGTGGTGTAACTAACACGACTTTCTTTTATAGAGGTATATATAGATTTTTTCTAAATAGAAACACCGAGCAAAATTCGGTCGTCCAGGTACTTTCACTTTGAATTATACCAATATAATGTACTTTTGAATGTCAAACCAAATTACAAAGTGTCAGTCATTCAGTTAGTCCTCTAGTTAAACTATTTCCTCGTTCCAAACTGTACATTCCTATGGAGAAGAGAAACCAGAAACTCTATAAACCAGTGGTTCCCAAAGTCGCCTGGGTGAGGCGGGAGGGAGTGTCGGACTCTTACTGACTAAAAACCATCCCGTTCCTACTCCTGCACTTCGAGCCGGAGCCCCGGCAACACGTAAAAGTCTTCCTCGGCTTAAAGTTGTCTGGACTACGATCTATCTAAATCAAGGTCCAGAACTCAGGACTCAGGAATAAGCCGTATAAAAAACTAAATACAGGACGTTTGGCTAATGCGTCTTTCTACAGACAAAACTTACTAAAAATTTGCTTCTTGCGAGTCTTGCGACCCAGCAATGGGTCGCAAGACTTCGGGAAACCCAGCTATAAAAGAATTCTATGAATATTTAAAAACCGTATCCAAGACATTTTATTATCATCATAAACAGCCTATAAATGCCCACTGCTGAGCAAAACGTCTTCTCACACGGAGAAGGTTTGAGCATTAATCACCACGCTTGCTCAATGCGGGTTGGCAATTACAGACTTATAATTATTACAAATTATAAACCCAGGTTTCCTTACGATGTTTTCCTTCACCGTTTGTCAGTGGTCTCTGGATAATCTTAGAAAGTACATATAACTCGGAAAAAGTCACATTGATACTTGCCGTTGGTAGGTTTCGAACCGCATTCTAATGCATGACAAGCGGGCGTCTTAAACCTCGGGCCACCACGACACATATTCATTAAGTACCTACATACAAAACACTATACTGATTGCTGCGTAATTTTTAATCTATGCACATCGAGTTTGGCTGTACATCTGGCTGTCATTACCAACGCATTTATAAAAAAAAGTAAGACTCATAATTTCACAACGTGTTTGGAAACAAATCAATACTGATTTAGGGCTCCTACACAAAACTGTGATGCGACGTCGCATCGCAAAAATGTGCGAGCTCCCTCTACGCATCGCAAGAACTTGCGAATTGATTCGCATCGCGCATCATAATCTTATCTTCCCAAAATCTTCTGTCTCTGTTTACTGTATCTCCTTAACAATAACAGAAGTGCACGCTTCTTTTTACGATCCATGTCACGACCTAGTTTTCAATTTAAAATACCTTTAGGTCACCCTTTTGTTTTATTTTTTTTTTTTTTTGAGGGGCGAAAAATCGTCCAATGACTTCTCCCGCCCGGGTGAGACGGGAGGGAGTGTCAGACTCTTACTGACTAAAAACTACCCCGTTCCTACTCCTGCACTTTGAGCCGGAGCCCCGGCAACCCGTTAAGCCTTCCGCGGCTCCGTATCGGCATCAGCCCTGTTAGGCCCCATCTGTGGTGGTCTGATGGCTCCTTGAGGCGCGCGCGGAACGCGACGCTCCGTACGCTCGGGCCTGGTTCTGGTCGGGCGGCGAGTACCTTTAGGTCACCCTGGAAGACGCCTGGACGACCCTCGCACGAAATCGCATCGCAGCAATTCGCATCATAATTTTTTGCGTTGTGGATTCGTAGTTTTGTGTACGGGTCCTGACTCATCATCGCCATCAGAATCAACAGTATTAAATTTTCTCTTTCCTACCCTTCAGGAAAGTCAGATGTAATATACACGTGTATATCCCGTACTACAAACACATGTTTCGCAATCCTGTTTTGCATGCAACGCCACATCGTGGGATAAACATATCGTTTATAAGAATTATGTTTAGCACTTGTACAAATATTGTTATGTGTGTTTATCTTGTTAATTACTGGGTTTTTAAATATTCTCAGTAGTAGCACGGAGTCTGGAATCGTGCCCGGTATATGGCAATAGACTCACCCCCTATTACATGGGACTCATAACATAAATAGTGAAAAGTAGGTGTTACATTGTACAGTGGCATTAAGTGCCGTAATGTGCGCCTCTGCCTACCTCTTCGGGGATAAAAGGCGTGATGTTATGTTACCCCGAAAGGGTAGGCAGAGGTGTGTATTACGGCGCTTAACCTTCCTTAAGAATCACTCTATCTATTAAAAAAACCGCATCAAAATCCGTTGCGTAGTTTTAAAGATCTAAGCATACATAGGGACAGACAGACGGCGGATACCGACTTTGTTTTATACTATGTAGTATAAAATTGAGAAAATAATGAATACACAGTGTTGTGTGCTCCTCTGTCGACCTCTCGAGATTTAAAGCCGTATTATCATGTTCATAGTTCAGTAAATATTGCCTGGCCGAGTAGTCGCAATTGTGCGACTGCCGGGCAAGGGGTCTCGGGTTCAAATCCCGGGTCGGGGAAAGTATTACTGGGTTTTTCAAAAAAATCTCAGTAGTAGCACTGAGTCTGGAATTGTACCCGATATATGGCAATAGACTCACCCCCTATTACATGGTACTAGTGAAAAGTGGTAACATTGATAGTGAAAAGTGGGTGTTGTTACATTGTACAGTGGCATAATGTACCTACATACATCTCTGCCTACCCCTTCAGAGATTTAACACGTCGAGTACCGGTTTTGTAGACACAATTATAGAACAATAGGTTGCGGTCACCGGTGACTGCTTGGTGTTTGACAGTTTAAAGCCGTAATATCATGTTCATAGTTCAGTAAATATTATTGAATATGTTGTGTAAATATAATAATTTTAGACCAACCTTGAGAGTTAGCCGGACGCAGTTCAAATAAATAACAATTTACTAAGAAATACGTATTATTGATTTAGTTACTATGTATTTTCTAGATTTGCTTGTATTACTAGAAAATAACTGGACATAGTCACGCTCTTTTCTTGAAAGGGTTGTCAGAGAAGTTCGTATTTGATGTTAACAGTCACTTTTTACCGGTTACGTCAAAGTGCCATGTAAAAGACGATACATCTAATGCCATTTATTATTTTTTTTCTTTATTTATTTTATTTAACCACAACACACAGACCGTACACAGGAGAATACATATATAAATAAATTGGAGGTACATAGGTAGGTACTACATATTCCCGTAGGAATCTCGTCCTGCAGTCCTTCGACAGGAAAAACAGTAAAAACTAAGACATTAGAGATTAGATGAGATAGTTTTCAAAAACGAATAATAATTAATTATAAAAAGAAACAAATCAAATGAACAAAGTTTTCAATGAGCTTCTAAACAAAACAAAATCAATGACAGATTAAAATAGAAAATTTTAAAACTAAAACAAAATAGCATTTAAAAGGTGACCTACTGACTAGTTTCGACGACCTAAAGTATCATTAACCTATAATTGTGATTTTAAAAACAAATTATTTTACTCGGAACGTGCTTCACAAACATGTAAACATGGAGTATAGAGGTTTGGAGTACTAAATAAGTCCTTGTACGCAAAAGTGTGTTAGATAGGTGAATAATTTTAACGGCAGTAAACTGGTTTCCAAGTGGTCAAATCGGCAACGAGAAACCCAGTGTCATACTGCGCCAGATAATTCACAAACAGGAAGAGATGGCGGGAGATCTTGAGGAAAGCTGTAAGCTCAGCCTCCTACACAAATACGGCCGCCTCAACATGACCACAACCGCTCTGCCAAGAGCGAAACGACAGAGAAGAAACTGGTTTTATCAATAGTCCGTGACAGTCTTCTTTTGGACCAGAAGCTTTCTCTTCAGAAAAGGGGTTGCTGTTATCTCTACCCTCGATAAGCGGGCAGATTTTCAAATTCATTCATTCATTTATTCATTATGGATCACAGGTAGATACATAATACAGTTGTTATCATAATTTGGTTTAAAATGTTGAAATTTATCCGACAGCGCTCCTGCCCCGTCTTTATCAAGTGTGTAATCTCTCAGTCGACTATTACGACACCCACGAATAGAGCAGGAGTAGTAAATCTACAAATGTAATTAATGATATCTCTTCTCTATATGAATTTACATTTTTGAACGCTCAAGTAACTTCACTGATGATGGACTATTCTATTATTTGAAAAGAGCCTGTATTAATTGACATCAAACTAAATACTCCGACGTTAACTTTATTTCCATAAGATATGCCTTAGCACTCCTAACAACCATACTCCACGTCAAACAACTTTCTTTGTTTCAAATATAGAACACATGAGTCAACGCTATGTGCGTCAAACGCCAATATGGCGGCCTTGAAATGTCAAAAATACGCGGGAAAATAAATTTATGATGTAAAGTGTTGTATATTTGTTGTCAATTTGTTGTAAAATGATTTATTGAGTTATTTTATTAACTTGCAAAACTTCTTTTAACTAAAAATTACTTAGCACCTAAACTAACTAACGCCTTACTTATACTGTTAGGGGTCACTTATAATTGTAAATACAATTTCCAGTTAGAAGTTTTGTGTTCCAAACTTAAGTAGGTACCTAATCATGTTTTTCCGATTCTCAGTTTAAAACTCTTAATTTTTTCACAGAATTTGGAATTGTGCCCGATGAATGGCAATGGGTTCTGCTTGGCCCTTTTATTAATATCTGACGAGCAGTGAAGCTGTAAACAAATTACGATAATTTGTGATATATTATGAAACTAGCTTTAAACAGTGGCTTCACTCACGTGCCAGTGGGATTAAAAGTTTTTTTTATGACATAAGCCGGTAAACGAGCAGACGGATCACCTGATGGTAAGCAATCGGCGTCGCCCATGGACACTTGGAACACCAGAGGCGTTACCAGTGCGTTACCGGCCCTTTGGGGATTAGGTGTTTGAGGATCGTTGGGGATTAACTCACGGGGTAACCTCACTCACACGACGAAACACAACGCAAGCGTTGCTTCACGTCGAGTACCTAGCCTATTTATTATTCCATACTCTAACCTACCCCTCTGTTCGGAATTTCATTGTGGTCCCTTCAGCTGTTTTGGCCTGATTGTAGTAATAAACATAAGTATACACAATGCATCGCTGCAATCGCTCGATTCCCTACAATATGGTTGAGTTGGGCGATGCTGGTGTACGTGTCATGTTCGTGAACGGGAGCCGTCAACTGGGACTGGTCAGTTTCAGCCTGCATTATTTATTGTCCTTAATGTTATTTTCTTTTTCGATATCATTGACTGGATTTTGGTGTTACATTGTTCTCAAATAATTGAACCAACGAAACAATGTAACCAAGAATTGTATTGTGAACCTGATTGAAAAAGAGTAACCTATGGAGTTTCTCGCTCGTTCTTCTCCATAGGAATCTTTGGAACGAGCAAATAGAGCAACTAGAGTACTGACTAACGGTCAGCCATTTTTTCTGTGAAATTTCGTACTCTTGAGTATCAACACTAGCGCCCATTGCATCCGTATTGCGTGGATATTGAATGAACTAAATGGTATTGAGTTTGGCTTTATATTCCGTACTCTGAATGCTATTGTAAGAGCTATGATAGGGGTTGTATAGTTTTGTAATTGAATCATTATTGAGATTTTATTGGATTGAAATTGCATTGACATTGAGATTGGTTTCAAGAGTAAGCACCCAGGTGTGATTTTAATAAATGATTTTGACTTTTGACTTTTTGACACAAACTCACGGTCTAAAGCATTTATAATATTAATAGGATAGAGTACCGAAATGTTTCCTGCAAAATACGTGACTTTTCATTCCATTAATTTATATTATGGTTTTACAAAAACATGTTTATTTTTGTTTTTAATGTAACAATTGGGTAGTTTCCAGGGTATGAAAATAAAAAATCTAATTAATCCGTCAGTTAGATAATGAAAAAATATTATACACGTATTTCTTTATTTTCTCGTATAAAGTTACAATAGGTACTTAACCCATAAATCCCCAAGCGGTCACCGGTGACCGCTTTCCACTAATATTACATTACATTATAGACCTTATTTCTAATGTTTAGAGAATACTTTTGTATGACCAAATTTAGGGGATGGATATCAACGGGACAAATAAAATGGCGTTAAATTTAGGAGTGGGAGGTAATTACGTCACAACGTGCTACATTTTGTAGCACGCTGTGACGTAACACGACATTTTAAATCAATAAATCGTTAAAAGCATTTAATTTTGTGAGAAAAGAAAAAAATACGTGTGTAATGTTTTAAAACAATCTACCAGACGGACGTTAAAATAAAATCTAGGAAACTACCCTATTTTACTATAATGTAGGTATACAAAACACTACAAATATTAAGTAAATCATAACATTCAACGCCTTTTATCCCCGAAGGGGTTAGCAGAGGTGCACATTACGGCACTTAATGCCACTGTACAATGTAACACCCACTTTCACTATTTATGTTATGAGTCCCATGTAATAAGGGGTGAGCCTATTGCCATGTACCGGGCACAATTCCAGACTCCGTGCTTTTAGTGAGCTACTTTCAAAAAGCCGGGGAAAATGCTGTTGAAAATCGCAGTATAAAAGGTTCAGGTTTATCAGAGAGCGCTGCTGCCCGGGCTCTGTCTAATATGTAGTCCCTTGATTCGGGTATACGACACCCGCGGGAAGAGTAGCGGTGTAAAAATGTATTCTACTGCCCGGTCTTTGTAGTCCATTATGATACCCACAAGAATAGTAGCGGTGGTGTTACAAGTGCGTTGGTCAGACGACTATTAATGACAAATGATATTTATTTATGCAAATAGGTTACAAGGTAACACTTTTACAAGTCAATCTTTAAATTACTAGACGAGGGCCGACATTTCCTAACTGACTACTCAGAAGAAACGCCGAAACAAACTCATAGGTCATCGTCCCTTTTAAAGTCCAGACAAATAGATTTGAATGTACGAGAACCGTGTAAGTTGATTATGTAGTGGTCTTTTGAGGAATATCCACAACAGTTTCAGCAAACCAGGGCACTTACTCTTGAAATCAATCTCAATGTCAATGCAATTTCAATCCAATAAAATCTCAATAATTATTCAATGTCAACACTATACAACCACAATCGTAGCTGTTAAAATAGCATATTCAGAGTACGGAATATAAAGCCAAACTCAATACCATTTAGTTAATTCAATATCCACGCAATACGGATGCAATGGGCGCTAGTGTTGCAACTCAAGAGTACGACATTATACGAGTACCAATGTCGATCGATCGGAATTGGATTCAAGAGTAAGCGCCCAGGTCCTGATGGCAGCACTCAAGTGTCCGTTTCCCAACGCTAACATATACCACATAAAATACAGAATCATTTCACTATCAGAAAACCAGACACTCTCGAGTAGTAGATAAATAAATTCAGGCTGAAATTCAGGCGTAAACATAATCTAGGCAAGGCAACGTTTCAAGTGTGGTTTAAATGGTCTAATTTTAGATACATCTGGTTTTACTGTTAACCACCTCTTGTCTGTGTTTTCCCTGAAAGATTTATTAAAATTCTACGATAACTGTTTTATTTTTAAAAAAGGGAAAATTATCTGATGACTTCTCCCGCCTGGGTGAGGCGAGAGAGAGTGTCAGACTCTTACTGACTCCCGTTGACGTCCCGTGACCCCGTTCCTACTCCTGCTCTTCAAACCGGAGCCCCAGTAATTCGTTAAGTTCTCCGCGGCTCCGTATCGGCATCAGCCCTATTGGGCCTCATCCGTGGTGGTCTGATGGCTCTCTAAAGCACGCGCGGAACGCGACGCGCCGTACGCTCGGGTCTGGTTCTGGTCGGGCGGCAAGCCACCCATGCTCGCCGTCCGCAGGCCCGCACTTACGGTGGCTGGAGATCGTTCCGATAACTGTTTGATTGTTACGCTATTATTGATTTTGTTGTGGTGTTTCATAGCCTATACGATGTCTTCTTCGATAACTAGGCTATCCATCATACCATCCCGTCGTAGTGGCTCGGAGGCTTAAGATGCCCGCTTCTCATGCATGAAGGTGCGGGCTTGAAACCTACCAACGGCAAGTTCCAATGTGACTTTTTCCGAGTTATATGTACTTTCTAAGATTATCTAGACACCACTGACAAACGCTGAAGGAAAACATCGTGGGGAAACCTAAGCTTATAATTTCTAATTATAAGTTTGTAATCGCTAACCCGCATTGAGCACGCGTGGTGGTTAATGCTCAAACCTTCTCCGTGTGAGAGCTCTTTGGTCAGCAGTGGACACTTATAGGCTGTTGATATATGATGAATGAATGTATGGAACATAACAAGAATTATTGAATTCAGACCAGGAACTGCGGAGATTAGCCCGTCCAAACAAATTAACTTTTCTGCTTCATACTTCATACATACAGTGAACCCTGGTTAAGTGAGACATCAAGGAACCTGCAATGTCGTTTTACCTAAAGATATATTCCACTTACCCAGAGTCTCAGATATACAGGTATAAATAAATATCTGTCTCATTTACAGAGGGTTCCATTAATAGAGGTGGACTTGGAATTACGTGTGGAATTTGTGGTTAGAATAAGAATGAGTAAACAAACAATGATATCTCAGTTACAGAGGTATACAAAACATACAAAATTGGCATACAAAATTTACTCGCTGTCTCAGTTATAGAGGTAACTATGATGATAAATCGAAAGAACAAATCCCAGATATAGAGGTTTACCTCGTCCCACTAACAGAGGTAATTCAGTGCCAAAGTGTAGGGACCTCAGCATGAGTTCCAGTTATGTAGGTTTCTCACTTATCCAGGTACCACTTAACCACGTTTCACTGTATTAAGTATAGATATTAGTAAACATGTGATAAAAGAGTAGAGTTTATTGAACGTTTCGAACTTGCCTTGATATCTTAAAACTATATAAAATATTTCCATTCATTGATTATTAGATATTATTAGCATTATAAAATTAATAACTGCCTCGTTGGCCGAGTGGTCGCAATTGCTACTGCCGGGCAAGGGGTCTCGGGTTCGATTCCCGGGTCGGGCAAAGTATTACTGTGTTTTTAAAAAAATCTCAGTAGTAGCACGGAGTCTGGAACTGTCCCCGGTATATGGCAATAGGCTCACCCCCTATTACATGGGACTCATAACATAAATAGTGAAAAGTGGGTGTTACATTGTAGAGGTACAGTGGTATAATGTGCACCTCTGCCTACCACTTCGAGGATAAAAGGCGTGATGTTATAAAAAAAAATAATAATAATAAAATATAAAATACCTCTTTATTTGTTACTTCACATAGTTAATAAAAGAAATTAAAAGTATTAAAAGGTAGATTTTTTTTTAGTTTGTGGTTAGTGACTTCTCATCCCCGGTGGGCCTTTCCACTATGTCACTCTCGCTATCCATCTCTGGTCTGTATATCTCACGATGTGGCCTATTAAGATTAATAGCATTAAATCTATATAAATAAAAATTAAAATTTCCATTTTTATTGGTATAAGCCGTTAAACGAGCAGACAGATCACCTGATGGTAAGCAATCGGCGTCGCCCATGGACACCTGGCACACCAGAGGCGTTGAAAGAGCGTTACCGGCCTTTTGAGATTCAGGGTTTGGGGAGATTTCGGTCCCAACGGTTATCGGTTCTTCGACAAAAATTAACAGCCCCAATGCCCCTTCACCTTACTAATCCGTTGGGCTATATCGCTTATCGATAACTTTGGTTCTCTATCGGACCACTTCGACAGAATCGCTGTAGTTGTCAAAAATAAAGTAACATTGAACTTTTTTATCTTTTACAGGAAAACTTTAGTATCCCAGGACTCAAAATTCCAGTCGCAAGTTGCCTCTCTGACAGATTTAGAAGACACAAGATGTTCTGAAGCAGAAAAAACGAGGGAACTCATTGCTGCGTATAGAAAAGAAATCGAAGAGAAGGAGCAGGAAATACAACGTAAGTTGCTTTTATACCTCTTATAAACTATCGTGAGACATACTGAATTGGGTAGTTTCCAAGGTATCAAAATTAAAAATCTAATTAGTCCGTCAGATACCGATGTCTGATTGTCGATGGTCTGCCTCGATGGCCGAGTGGTCGCAAGTGCGACTGCCGGACAAGGGGTCTCGGGTTCGATTCCCGGCTCGCGCAAAGTATTACTGGATTTAAAAAAAAATCTCAGTAGTAGCACGGAGTCTGGAAATGAGCCCGGTATATGGCAATAGGCTCACCCCCTATTCTATTCTAGGGACTCATAACATAAATAGTGAAAAGTGGGTGTTACTTCTGTGTGCATCTCTGGCTACCCCTTCGGGGATAAAAGGCGTGATGTTATGTGTATGTGTTAGATAATGAAAAAATATTGGACACGTATTTTTTTATTTTCTCGTATATAGTTACAATACTGAAATAAAATGGAGTTAAGTTTAGGAGTGGGAGGTAGTTACGTCGCAACGTGCTGCATTTTGTAACACGCTGTGACGTCACAAGAAGTTTCAACTCAATATATCGTCGAAAGCATTTAAATTTGTGAGAAACGAAAAAAACGTGTCTAATGCTTTAAAATAATCAACCAGACGGACATTAAAATGAAATTTAGGAAACTAGTATATTAACTAAAAATCGCGGGTTACTCACGTGAATATACTGAGAAAAGCTCTAGTTTAGAGTCACAGAGGTGTTCTTTTTCTTTATATTTGATGGGCCGACGTTTGACCACTATCTCGCCTGGTGATAAGCGATGATGCGGTCTACGATGGAGCACGTCGTCCCATAAGCAACCTATTTACTCGGGCCTTGAAGATACCCAGGTTATACCCTTCAGGAAATACAGACTCTGTTATACCCTCTGTCTCATGAACAGCGTGCGCGGTATATCGCAGATAGGCTGCGCGGCATCAGTCAGTATATTCACGTGCATAACCTGCGATTTTTAGTTAATTTAGAACGTACGTTTCTAACTATAATAGCTCAACACACTCTTCTTAGGTTGACATGTAACGAACTATGTAACAAAATCTAAGAATCTGAATTACACACTTCTAATAGTTGTATCATTGTGAAACTTGGCAATTGTATGTAGATTAGATGACAATACAATATTATGGTGCCATCGAGCTGATTTGATGGTGGAACCTTGGACTGCCTACTAGTAAACATATCGATAATCTCTCATTAGAAACGTTCATTTTTCTTGATGAAAACATCTTATTAAAAGCGTGTTTTTAGTTTCTAAACTACAAGTTTATTAATACTAGTGTCTAACCATCGGAGGTGATCTTATGACCGCCATATTCCCTGTTTAATATATGCAAAAATTCACGCGAAAATTTGAATAATGGAACCTATGTGACGACCGTTCGGACGGCTCGAGTGGTTGGCGAGAGCGATACCAAAGTACACTTGAAAAAACTATAAGTATCTACATGTTTGTGCAGGTAGTAATGTTAACCTTTTTGTTGTGGACACGTTTGGTCTTTAATAGGATGTAGCTACCAGATGCCTGACTGAAACTAAATAAACAAATGTCCCGTTAACGTCGATCCCAAGAACTTGAGACCACACCACTAAAAAAATCGCAGTTATCCCTATTTCTCTTTGTAATACAAGCTGTTCAATCGTCCAGCGAACTTTAAATTATTTTTAGTACATTTAGTTCCAATTTTGAAACTAGATGGCGTTGTTAATATAAGTCCATTCTGAATCGCGGTGTCAAGATTCTCCGCCGATTAATGACCATCGATGGATGTTTTATGTTTAGTTAGTTTAATAGTTCATTAGATAGTAAGAAGATTAAGTGTTAATAATAATATACAGTGTGATATATATAAAACAGTGGTTTGTGTAGCATCCCTTAAGATATCCCTGTTCAGCCAGATTGGCAGTATAGCCGTGAACAAAGAGTATAATAAGTCGGTCGTGAAGTTTAGTGTGCAAAAATTATATCTTTTGTGCTATTCCTAAGAATGTTACAAAACACACATATTTGCGTGCTACTCCCGACAAAGAGAACTAGGTAATTACTCTTTGTGCCAAAAGTAATGACACTAATTCTTTGTTTACTTTCAAAACAATGAAGGAACAAAACTTCTTTATTTCTTGAAGTTATTTCGAGAGCCATGACGTGGTAGGAATTCCAAACAAATATACATTATATACGGGCCGAGTGACAGGGTCATCTTTTTTTTCATGGCTTAAGCCGGTAAACGAGCAGACGGATCACCTGATGGTAAGCAATCAGCGTCGCCCATGGACATCTGGAACACTAGAGGCGTTACAAGTGCGTTACCGGCCTTTTAGGGATTAGGGGTTTGACGATTATTGGTGATTCGGGATTGGAGGGGGGATTGGGCCTCCTGTAACTTCACTCACACGACGAAACACAACGCAAGCTTTCACGTCGGTTGCTTCACGTCGGTTTTCTGTGAGGCCGTGGTATCACTTCGGTCGAGCCGACTCATTCGTGCCAAAGCATGGTTTCCCACATCTGAGACTACGCTGCGATACTTGAGCACACAATGAATGGGAGCCTTTTTCCAATGTATCTTTCTTTTTATGTAGCCCCATACTAGGTCTTTCTCCTGTATCGTGGGTGCGTTTACAAATATACAAGTTCACATACACACACAGACCCGGAACAATAATTTGTGGATCACATGAAATAGAAAATGTCGTGGTGGCTCAGAAGTCTAAGACCGCTTTTCATGTATAAGGATTCCGGTTTTAAACCTACCAACAGCAAGTACCAATGTCATATTTTCAGAGCTATATATACTTTCTACGATTATTTAGACACAACTGACAAACGGTGAAGGAAAACATCGCGGGGAAACCTGGACTTCATAATTTATAATTATTAGAAGTGGGGCAACATTAAAAAAATCCTTTCGATGATTAAAAGATGTAGTGTTATCTAAAATCAAATAAATTAGTCTTTACTTTGACATTGGCAGTCGCATATTCTGGTTTTTTTTCAAAGTCAAAGTCAAAGTCAAAGTTATTTATTGCAAACATAGGTAATAAGTACATAATACAGGATGAAGCATATATAATAATAGTGCGCTATGTTTCGCCTGTCGGCATGTGTTGAGGCACCTGTCTCAACATTAAGAAAATGTCAGATTTAATTTCATTAGTGAGAAAAACAATATAAATGGACTAAATGATAACAATATATATAATTAATAATGTCAAACAGAGAAATCTATGAACACTACAAATATCAGTTCACAGTCACCTTACATTTATGTCAATATTAATTCTTATATTCAATACTATATAATATTACTATACAATAAATTCATAACCTAAGTATAAATGAGTAGGTGTGCGTACATTAACACTGTAATAGGCCTTGCTTAGCATGATATCTTTAATCTTGCGTTTGAGTAAGTCATTATTCTTGATCTCTAGTATGTGCTCTGGTAAGTGATTATAAATTCGTGGTCCCATGCAGAATACACTTTTATTGAACATCATTGTGCTATGTATAGGACAATTGATTTTGTTAGTGTGACGCTTACATTTGAAATTCTTATACGTATTTAAATTAGTCCTAATGTAGTTAATTACCTCACAAATATATAAACTAGGCAGCGTTAAAATTTTAAGGTTTTTGAAATGGGGCTTACAGCTATCAGACTGTTTTATTTTGCAAATACTCCTAACACACTTTTTCTACGCTAGAAACACACGTTGTTTATCTGTCGATTTTTCTTCTCTTTTCTCTAATAATATCTTCTGATTTATTTCGTTGCGGAATCTAAAATTGTTCATGTCCCTGGGTCGCACCGGACTTCACCATTTCGGTGTTTGCATTGTTGTATTTACTGTTGAACTTGATGCACAGGAGTTGCAGCAGTTCTGGGAGGTCGTGTGGGCTTGTCCCATAAAAAAAGAAACGAAATAACCACGTATCCCATCGCTTTAATCAAACGGCTCAATCAAATCCATTAATTCAACCAAAGTGATCCTAATTTGACATTTGACGACCGAGAAAAGAAAGATGGCTGCCGTTCGAATTCTTAACGGTTTATTTTGAAAAGTTTCGATTGATACCGACGCCATTTTGAAAGATTTATTCAATGTGACTGTACCTCTAATGTTAGTGAATGAGAGATCTTATTGTTATTTTTATATGGATTGACTTTATAAACGAGATGTAGAAAGCCATGATAAATAAACTTCTTAGTCGTATTTTGTAGGTATACTCAGACATAAATTCTTACTCGTTTTTTGCTAAAAGAGTACGCAGAGAAAATATTTTCGGAACAAACTTGAGTCATGTAGTGACGACAGAATGGAATCCATGTGTCAGTCACCACCGATCTGTGTCTTGAGAGCCGACTAAGGGCCTACACATATTGACAGAAATTAGGCAATTCATCACTACATAGTATAAAACAAAATCGCTATCCGCCGTCTGTCTGTCTCTATGTATGCTTAGATCTTTAAAACTAAGCAACGGATTTTAATGCGGTTTTATTTAATAGATAGAGTGATTCTGATGGAAGTTATATATGTATAATAGATACATACGTATTGCATCCGTGCGAAGCCGGGGCGGATCGCTAGTCAACCTAAATATAAATAAATAAATAAATAGCCAGATTACAAAATAAATCTTAATATCTAAACAAAGTCTAAAAATATGTGAAACCTGAACTAGGTCCAAGCCTGTGTTACAGGTTAAAAATGTGCTGAAATATTTAAAATACAATAACATTGCTCATAAAATTAAAAATTTTATGTCTAAATTAAATTAAGCTAGTCTCTAAGTATAACAGGTGCGCGTGTACAGTTTCATAAACAAACGTAAGCAAAAATAACTAAGTCAACTATAATAAAATTATTTGCTTACTTCAAGTAATTCCTCGGTTTGATCGTATGTTAAGGTGTGTACATAATTATGTAATAGTTTTTTACAATGAAAGTGATTGAGGCTATAAATACTTAATTCTCTATTTATTCTATTGTATAAAAATGGGCCAAGAAAGATAAAGAATCTTTTTATAAAAGCGTGTTTTGACACTGAGGTTGAAGTGCAAACTATATCATTCCGCCTTTTGTTAGTAAGATTATTAACATTGAAGCTGAGTAGTGAATGTTGTTTGAGTATTAGCTGTACTACATAGATTTGGCGAACAGTTAAAACTTTGCAGGATCTATATAGCATCGATGTAGGAAAGAGAAAGGGATGGGAAAATGCAACTTTTAGGATGGCTCTCTGAGCACGTTCTAGAGGGAGTATAATAGTTTTTGATGCGCCACCCCAAGAAGTAACACAGTACTGGATAATTGACTGACATAACGCTAGGTAGATTTGAGTGATTAGTTTAACATCTCCGATTTGTCTATTTTTTTTAAAAATGTGCATCAATTCCTGACACGTGCAACCAAAGCGCTGATGTGTTGTTTGAAACAAAGAGTTTCATCAATTGTGATGCCTAGATATCTGATGGAAGTAGTTTTTAATATACAAGGGCAGTTGCAATATAAATATATAAGATCACACCTTGGAACGAGCGCCTAGCTTCACTGACAGACAGATGGACAGACAATAAAATTTTTGACGTTTCAAAAGTGCCAAATTAACGAAGGAATAATTGAAAGAAATGCTTTGACTTTGACTTTGACTTTGACACTTATTAAATGTGATATACCTTTTGCCTATTTCTAAGAAGTCTCAAATTATGAGGGGGATCCTATGGCCATACAGACTCCATACTAACTACTTATAAAAAAATCTTACTATCAAATTACTTTACGACCAGTTTAACTCCAAGTTTCCTTGTGCGTACTGCTAAGGAGTGGAATTCTTTGCTAGAGTCTGTATTTCCTGAAAGGTATATATCTATAACCTCGGTGTCTTTAAGGCCCGAGTGAATAGGTTGCTTATGGGACGACGTGCTCTATCGTAGACCGCATCATCGCTTACTACCAGGCGAGATAGTGGTCAAACTTCGGTCCATCAAATATAAAAAAAAAACAAAAAACCGACTTCAAAAACAAAAACAAACGAAAAATAAAAACTAAAAAGCAAAAAATAACTATAATTGGTCATACGTACTTACATATATATAGCTTACACACCCACTGATAGGTGAGAAGTCGGTGCCACAAGTTTTACACAAAATTATTCATTAAAACCTTAATAGATTCCACAGGTCCAGGCGTCTTCGAGTAATCGAGTAAAAAACATAAAAAGAATACAGTCGAATTGAGAACCTCCTCCTTATATTTGAAGTCGGTTGAAAATAATCAGACTCAACCAGCGCTCGTCACTTTTCAAATCGACTAACGATGTTATTCTAAACATATAATATAAATTAATTACACGACATAAGGATGTTTTTCAAGCCAAAATCATATAAATGGCTTCCCGTAATTAAAGTTTCCAGAAGTTTCTGATGCGAGCTATATTTGTATCCGATGCAACGTCTTTACACCCACGCTGAGAAATAACATCTCGAGTTACTAACTATCATGAACGACTTTAAAGGATTCTGAGCATAGGAACTGTTATAATATGGATGATAACAGGGTATGAAAATTAAAAATCTAATTAGTCTGTACCTCTAAGTTAGGTAATGAAAAAATATTAGACACGTATTTTTTTATTTTGTCGTATAATGAAACAATACTTAGATAAAACGAATCGAAATTTAGGAGTGGGGGCTAAAACGTCACTTCTACGTATAAAATGTACATAGAAGTGACGTCACGCGACATTTCAAATCAATTTATCGTCGAAAGTAATCGTTTCTGTGAGAAAATAAAAAATACGTGTCGAATGATTTAAAATAATCTACAAGATTGACATTAAAATAAAAATTAGGCATTTACCCTATTGGGTACTTATCTTAATCAAAAATAAATTATTTCGACTGTTCAATACAATATAATATTAAAAAACAATCACACTTTCATTAATTGATTTTACGTCCAACATAATTTTAGTATATTTCCAGCAAATTTTCAAGAAATAAGTATGATGTTTGACGTTAAAAAAACGTGACGTCACATTTTATGGCATAAGCCGGTAAACGAGCAGACGGATCACCTGATGGTAAGCAATCGGCGTCGCTCATGGATACCTGGAACACCAGAGGCGTTACAAGTGCGTTACCGGCCTTTTGGGGATTAGGAGTTTGAGGATCGTTGGGTATTCAGGAATTGGGGAGATTGGGGAAGGGGAGGGTAATTGGGCCTCCGGTAACCTCACTCACACGACGAAACACAACGCAAGCGTTGCTTCACGTCGGTTTTCTGCTCGCCCGTGGTATCACTCCGGTCGAGCCGGCCCATTCGTGCAGAAGTATGGCTCTCCGACACTTAAAATATAGATTATAGTCTAGATTTGATGGAACTAGCATTGTCGTGTTACAGAATTAAAATGCGAGCTCGCAGCGGCGTACAAGGAGTCGGAGCTGGTCCGGCAGAGGAGCAGATCATTGGAAGAGGAGCTGACGGCAGCCAGGACCTGCTCCTCAAACCTCGCTGACCAACTGCACAGGCGGAATGGTAATATACAACAAAACTACTATTTTTTGTAGATACTAAACTGCCTCGTTGCCCAGGTAAGGGGTCTCGGGTTCGGTTCCTGGGTCGGGCAAAGTATGACTGGGTTTTTTAAAACAAATCTCAGTAGTAACATAGCAATAGGCTCACCCCCTATTACATGGGACTCACAACATAAATAGTGAAAAATGGGTGTTAAATTGTACAGTGGCATTAACTCGTCGAGTACCGTCATTATAGACACAATTATAGAACAATAGGTTGCGGTCACCGGTGACCGCTTGGTGTTTGACAGTTTAAGTGCCGTTATGTGCACCTTTGCCTACCCCTTCGGTGATAAAGGGCGTTATTATTTGCTATGTTATAAAATCTAGAATTAATCCCCAAATCTCCAACTTCCAGATGAATCACTACGCCAGATTCGAGCAGAGTTAGAAGATGTGCTCGGACAGCGAGCAGAGCTCGAGTCCCGAGTGCTCGCGCTCGAACGGGACAAGGAACGGCTCGAGCAGGAGAAGATACTGCAGGAGCAGAAGGCTCAGGAGGTAATAAGGCCATCATAAAATAGTACAATTTAAAAAAAACGTTGCCCCACACTAGGATTATCTCCTGTGTCGTGGGTGCGTTTACAAACATACAAGTTCACATACACAAGACACACAGACACGGAACAACAATCTGTGGATCACACAAAGAGTTGTTCCGTGCGGGCGAACCCGCGATACGTTGCGCGGTAGCCGGTTGCCCAGCCACCGCACCAACCGTGCTGTCTATTTTTAACCGATTAAAAAATGGTTCTTAATTCGACCTATATGTATGTATGTCCGTCCGCGATTACCTCACAATTGACTGAACTGATTTTGAGGTAGTTTTTAGAAGAGGTTTTTACTCTTTGGAATATTTTTTAATGATTATAAAGTACTAGCTACTTCCGCGCGGTTTCACTCGCTCTGCTCGGTACCTATTAATCGTAGCGTGATATTTTATAGCCTATAGCCTTCCTCGATAAATTGGCTATCCAACACAGAAATAATTTTTCAAATCGGATTGTTCAAACAAACAAAAAAACAAACTCTTCCGCTTTATATAATAGTATAAGATTTATATATCGTGGTGGACCGCAGGTTAAGACGCCCGCTTCTCATGCATGAGGGTGTGGGTTCGAAACCTACCAACGGCAAGTACCAATGTGACTTTTTCCAAGTTATATGTACTTTCTAAGATTATATACCTCTAGACAACATTTAAAGATAAAGACATTTATTTGCGTAACAACATGGTATACAAAGATGTTATAGTTACAGTATAAATAGATCATCATGTTTTGCTTAATAAATAAAGCATGCAAATTTTAACATAAAACTTATTTTAACTAACTTACACTCGTAGTTGTTATACATTATTATTTATGTTCAAAAAATTCCTGGGCTTGTAACTACAGCCTTGGCCAAAAGTATTGAGCACCTTACAAATTTCGCTCATTTACAGTAAGTGTGGGAGAAAACCATATCTATTGTTGATGAACTATTTTGTCGGTCATTTACAAAGGTTTAAAAACAATGACTCACGCCGCAACTAGCAACAAAACACCTGGGTGCAATAAAATGTGTATTTTACATTTTTTGTATTTATTTATCAGCTCGCTACCATCACTCGTTATAAACACATTCAGTGATCTACTGCGCTTTTTGTATTTTATTCCGGAAGTTTTTAGTGTTATCGTTGCAAAATGCCTTAACGAAACGAACTTTCTTTAGAAAAACGTGTACAGATACAACTTCTGTATGAGCAAGGGAAATCGCAAGTAGAGATTTCCAAAACTAGGAAATGTTCGCGTCGATCTGTGCATATGCTATTCAGCGGTTCTCTGCTAGCGGATCACATGAAAATAGATCAAGAACCGGGCGCAAACGCATCGCCACAGACCGTCAGGATCGTCAGTTTCTGAGAGAGTCATTAAGAAATAGGAAAAAAAAACATCTTCCGAGCTTGCTGCTGAGTTGTCAGAACAAATTATGAAACCAATTTCTGCTCGAACTACTCGTAGAAGGCTTCAAGAAGCTGGTCTGAAAGGATGTAAAGCCAGGAAGAATCCATGGCTCTCCGACAAGAACAAAAAAGCTCGGTATGAATGGACCTTAAAACACCGAACTTTTGCCGCTGAAGATTGGTCAAATACTGTGTGGTCCGACGAATCAAACTTTGAGGTAAGTACGTCAATTTAATGCCCTAATACAATTTTATAAAATGAAATACCAAACGCATGAAAGAAGTAATTTTAGTTTTAAAAAACTCAATATTTATTCCTTTATTACAGATTTTTAGTACACCTGGTGTGACCTTCGTGCGTCGCCGTATGGGCGAAGAATTTAAGTCAAAGTGTGTGATCCCCACCGCTAAACACGGCGGCGGCAGCATAATGGTCTGGGGTTGCATGACCGATTCTGGCGTTGGCGAATTGTTCGTGCGGCCCTCACGCATGGACTCTACCAAGTACATAAATGTACTAGAAACTGCGTTACTGCCTTCATTCACGAAACTTTTTGGTGACACGAACATGGATGGTGTAAAATACAGCAAGATAACGCACCATACCACAAATCTGCCCGCACAATGTCATGGTTTCGGGAAAACAACACCGAGCTTCTTGACTGGCCTGCCCAGTCTCCAGATCTGAACCCCAAAGAACATTTATGGGGTTTATTAAAGCCTAGGATTAGGCGCCACACAATCAACAAAAAGGAAGATTTAAAACGCTGCCTGCGCCTAGAATGGAACGCAATTACTTCTGAAGGCTGTAAAAATCTCGTTAACAATTTACCAGAAAGAATTTCTGCTGTAATTAAGGCAAAGGGTGGACCAACAAAATATTTATTTTCTATTAATAAATAGTAAAATAAACCCATATAAAATGTTTTGTTTTATTTCAATTTGATACTCAGCTTAAAACTTAAAGATGTCATGGGTGCTCAATACTTTTGGCCAAGGCTGTATAAGTTTGACATCGCCAACCCGCATTGAGCAAGCGTGGTGATTAATACTCAAACCTTCTCCGTGTGAGAAGAGGCTTTGCTCAGCAGTGGGCATTTAATGGTTGTTGATGATGATGATAAGATTTATATAATAGTATAAGGTATAAGATTTGTACATTTAGGAGCAGGTATTACGCCAACAAAAGAAACACCTTTTCACAAATAAAATCACTTAATTTCCAGGCATTGTCAGCGGCAGAAGCATGCACGACAAAATGGCGTGCTGCTCACGAGGCGGCTCGGTCGCAGGCGGCCGCGCGAGCAGAGCGCATGCTGGCGGACTGCGAGTGGAAGATGAGGGAACTGGAGAAACGGGCGCGAGATGCTGAGAAACATAATAGAGAGGTTAGGTTTTTTATGGGATAAGTCGGTAAACGAGCAGACGGATCACGTGATGGTAAGCAATCGTCGTCGCCCATGGACACCTGAAACACTAGAGGCGTTACAAGTGCGTTACCGGCTTGTATAAAATATTTGTCAACAGTGACTGTCACTCCCCTTACCGCGGGATTTTGAAACCCACCCTTGTTGGTATCTTGTCGTATGATCTGAATAAGGAAACTAACTATCGTTTAACTATCGTGAGACATTCAAAATTAACTAATAATCGCGGGTTACTCACATGAATATACTGAGAAAAGCTCTATTAGTACTACTACTAAGTGATCTCCGCGACGTCGCCGCGACCGCGCACGATGCTTATGAGGAAGAATCCCTCTGTAGTTCGAAACTAGCAGAGCTTTTCTCAGTATATTCAATTCTAAGTTCCACCTCTTATATTAACATGCTCTATGGTCGCGGCGGTGAACGCCTCTGTTCGTAGTCTCGAAACGGCGCCGTACGAATAGTCGCGCTGCCGATCCACGTGGTCAGGCCTAAGGCGTTAAAATCTGAAAATATAATCTGAATTATAAAAACATAAAGTTTCAAGTACTTTACCAAACGTCATCTTTTCCACAGCTAACAGCCACAGTAGACCAGCTCAAATCGGACCCGAAACCTTCACCAGCTCAAGTAGCCGAACTCCAACAGCTTCGAGGACTGGTCACTGAACAACAGCGCTCAGTGCAATCTCTAACTTTGCAACTCCAAAGAGTAGAGACTAGAGAAGAAGCTCTAAAGCTAGAAGTCCATAGACTGAAAGAGTTACTAGAGAGGGAGACGTGTAGTGGAAAGGAGAAGGATGAGAGATACCGTAAGGTAAGGTTTTAAGTAGAATATAGTTTTCACCACCTCTTCTCTTCATGTGGGTGTCACATACCCGGAGTTCGGGATTGCATATTTAGGAGAGACTAGATACCTAGCAGTGGTATTTGACAATTCTGATGCTTTTAAACTCTAATCTCCAATTCGGTGGCTAAGTGTGGAGCTTATTCGGTGTCGCGAAGGACTTAACGGGTAACCGGGGCTCCGGCTCGACGTGCAGGAGTAGGAACGGGGGGGTTTTTAGTCAGTAAGAGTCTGACACTTCCTCTCGCCTCAACCGGGCGGGAGAAGTCATTGGATAACGTTCCCCCTCAAAAAAAAATGTGGACCTCATAGTTTACCCTTTTTTTGTAGAGAAGGCCCAGACAGTACCCATTATTGGTTGTATAGAGCCGACTGAGTTACAAAAGATATGTCTTCGTTACAAAGCGTACAATTTAGTACCACAATAGCTACTGTCTCGGTACTGAGTCAATCTTTGTTTTCTTAGGGGGCGTCCATAAATTACGCGAGATGCTTAAGGGGGGTAGGCTCAAATTTCATCTAATCTTACGTTGGAGAGAGATCTCAGTACCGACTTCATAGTTCATTTATTCCAAATCGTACATGCTTAAGATTTAATTGTATATGCACATGGATTTTTTCCCTTTTTACAATAAGAATCCAACGCGTTTACGTGAAAAACCAACATTTTGAAAAATCTCTCGTGAGTTTGGGGGTTGGGGAAGGGTGTTGAATATAATCTCACGAAATCTCACCAAGAGGGGAGAGAGGGACAGGCAATTAAAAAAAACACCTCACACAACAACTGTTCAAGTTACCATGAATTATAATCTCAACTTACCCTATCTCCACCAGGAAATACAACACCTCAAAGATGAGCATTCGAAATCTCTAGAAACTCTACGGTCAGATCTCCAATCTGCGGCAGCTAGTTCTAGAGCAGCGCTAGAAAGAAGTCATGCTGAGCGTACCCGTGCAGCGCTCGCCCAGTTACGTGCTGAGGCACAACAAGATGCCAGGAATGCTGATAGAAAGCTCCGAGAAGTTACTGCTAGGGTAAGCAATGATTATAGTTTCACTTTATCTCATTTTTGAGGTTGCAATAATGGCATCATCATCATAAAATTACGCCTTTTTATCCCCGAAGGAAAGACATTTAGACTTAGAGACTGCCTCGTTGGCTGAGTGGGCGCAAGTGCGACTGCTGGTCAAGAGGTCTCGGGTTCGATTCCCGGGTCGGTCAAAGTATTACTGGGTTTTTAAAAACGGAGTCTGGAAATGTGCCCGGTATATGGCAATAGATCCACCCGCTATTACATGGGACTCATAACATAAATAGTGAAAAGTGGGTGGTACAGTGGCATTAAGTGCCGTATGGTGCTTGGGGATTCAGGAATTGGGGAGATTGGGGAGAGGGAGGATAATTGGGCCTCCGGTAACCTCACACTACGAAACACAACGCAAGCGTTGCTTCACGTCGGTTTTCTGTGAGGACGTGGTATCACCCAGGTCGAGCCGACTCATTCGTGCCGAAGCATGGTTCTCCCGCACTTACATATATGTGTCTGATTTTTATGTGACCTTGTATATTTGTAAACGTGCGTTTACATAGGATAAGATTGTCTCCTGTCACAATCCTAGTATGAGGCAAAGTTTATAAAAACTTTGAACTTGAGCTGCCATTGTAACGCAGTATATTGTGCTCACAGAAATATCTCTAATATATCTGTGATTGTGCCCTTCAACTAGGTGGAGTGACTACACAGTGTGTTAGGTAAAACGAGGGACTTATTGAGGGAGGGTATTCAGTATTCGATTCTCGTCCCGAATATGTAAAAAACCTATAACCTAAATTTTTGAGGTAATTGTCCAATAAAATACATCATCATGAACACTGAGCGCGCAACAAGTGAACTTGTAAACAGGAACAGTACTTACATAAAGTAAGTCGCGTTGCAAACCACGCGCTGATCTTGCCGAAAAGGATAGAGCGCGCGTAAGCCCGCTAAACCGTAACCCGTAAGCGTAAGCGTTTTTATGGTTCTGTTTGTTATTTACTAGTTTTTTCGTTTCGTTTATATATTTGTTAGGTTCATGTGAGCATACACTATTGTGGGTTTGAATAGATTCCTCGTTTAACCTGACATACTGTATACGCTATGTGACTATAACTGGGTAAATACATTATCCGTCCTGCCTGCCTATTATGAATGAATTACCCACACGTATCAATTTCCTCGGAGATTACAATTAGATTTACGGTTGGCGCGGTCGCTGGGCGACCGGGTGCCGTGCAACGTGTCGCGGGTTCGATTCCCGCACGGACCAACACTTTGTGTGATCCACAAATTGTTGTTCCGAGTCTGGGTGTCATTGTGTATGTGAACTTGTATATTTGTTAACGCACCCACGACACAGGAGACAATCCTAATGTAGGGCAACGTTTTTTAAATAAAAAAAGGATCAGCGAATTACTTGAAGATTTACAATATCGATACATAATTTTAAGATAGCTCCAATAACCCAGTTTCCTAAATTTTATTTTCATGTCCGTCTGGTACATTAATTTAAAACTTTAGACACGTATTTTTTCTTTTCTCACAAAATTAAATACTTTCGACGATATATTAATTTGAAGTATCGTGTGACGTCACAGCGTGCCACATTTTGTAGCACGTTATGACGTAACGACCTCCCACTCCTAAACTTAGCGCCATTTTATCTAAGTATTGTAAGTTAATAGGAGAAAATAAATATAATAAAATACGTGTCTAATATTTTTTATTATCTAACAGACGGATTGATTACCTGAAATTAGAAACTACCCTATTCTAATGAAATGAACAATTCTATTTCAGTTGGAGAACTTAAAAGAAGAACTAGCGAACAAAGAGAGTCAATACGAGCGAGCCATAGCTGAGGCCCATAGCAAGGCAGACTGGGACATAATGCAACTTCGACATATGCTGGACAAAGCAGACATCAACTATGCTAACAAAGTTGAAGAGATGACCGAGAGATTCGAGAGAGAGAAAGGTAAATGCTACATAATATCATCCACGAAGGGATAGGCAGAGGTGCACTTTATGCCACTGTACAATGTAACACCCACTTTTCACTATTTATGTTATGAGTCCCGTGTAATAGAGGGTGAGCCTATTGCCATATACCGGGCACAATTCCAGTCTTCGTGCTACTACTGAGATTTTTTTTAAAACCCAGTAATGATTTGGTCGGCCCGGGTATCGAACCCGAGACCCCTTGCTCGGCAGTCGCACTTGCGACCACTCGGCCAACGAGGCAGTCAGATCGAGGTAAATGTTACTATAGTAGATTAGGGCTGGATCTTGGTCACGTCGTATAGTGTCGTGGTGGCCCGGAGGTTTAAGACGCCCGCTTCTCATGCATGAGGGTGCGGGCTCGAAACCTATCAACGGCAAGTACCAATGTGACTTTTTCCGAGTTATATGTAATTTCTAAGATTATCTAGACACCACTGACAAACGGTGAAGGAAAATATCGTGAGGAAACCTGGGCTTATAATTTCTAATTATAAGTTTGAAATCGCCAACCTACATTGAGCAAGCGTGGTGGTTAATGCTCAAATCTTCCCCGTGAGAAGGTGGTCAGCAGTAGCTACTTATAGGCTGTTGATGATGACGATGATAATCCTCCTCCTCATTTATTTTTAGGTAAACTGAAAACGAGCTCCACGCTACCTATCAAGCCCTGTCGTTTGATACCCATAGTGACGGCAGTTGTAGAAGAAATTAGATTATATTGTATGGTCATCAAGATTGTCGCGGAGACCGCTTCACCTAGCTTCACTGACGGACTGACTGACAGACTATTATTTATTTTGTATTTGTTGACGTTTCAAAATTATGGTTTAATTGAAATAATTGATTTGACTTTAGCTTGCCCCGTTTGTTTGTTTCGGTCTTTTTGTTTTTGAGAGGGGAAAATCATCGAATTACTGCTCCCGCCTTGGCGAGGCGGGAGGGAGTGTCAGACTCTTACTGACTAAAAACCACCCCGTTCCTTCTCCTGCACGTCGAGCCGGAGCCCCGGTTACCCGTTAGGTTCTCCGCGACAACAGGGGTAGATTATGGTTTAGAATAACCTACTACTACTTTTTATCCTACGGGAACGTGGGCGGAGCCGCTGGCAGAGGCTAGTTCACAAATATTGTTTTATAATCAACAGAAAGTTTAATAGAAGAATGGACAGAGAAGTTAACAGAAGTAGAAGAACAAGCAGCTACAGCAGCTGATGAAGCAAAGAACCTTCTAGAATCTACTAGACTGAAGCTCATCGCAGAGAGGATGGAACAGGTCAACAAGCTGAAGGAACAACATCGACAGGAGATGGGTATGTCATTGTTATCTTTAGAGAAGATTTTACCTTAATCCCCATGCTTGGCAGACGACTTAGAAATTGGGTAGATGACTAATTTTTATTTTAATGTTAAAAATTTACTGTACGGTGTAACGTGTCGCGGGTTCGATTCCCGCACGGAGCAACTATTTGTGTGATGCACAAATTGTTGTTCCGTGTCTGTGTGTGATGTGTATGTGAACTTGTATGTTTGTAAACGTACACACGACACAGGAGACAATCCTAATATGGAACAACGTGTTATTAAAAAAATATATATTGTAATGTCCGTCTGGTACATTCTTTTAAAATATTACATACGTATCACGGACTTTCGACGATATATTGATTTGAAATATCGCGTGACGTCACTTCTAGATAGAAATTAGATATCCGATGGTCGAAATTATGTGTATGATTGTTACTTATTCACATTAAAATGACTGAAGGGACCGTGATGAAATTTGGAACAGAGGTAGATTATGGTCTGGAGTAACATACAGGCTACTTTTTGCCCCTGGGGACGCCGGCGAACCCGCCGGCAGATGCTAGTACAAGAATAGGTGACTGAACAACTGGCTGCCTCGTTGGCCGAGTGGTCGCAAGTGCGACTGCCGAGCAAGGGGTCCCGGGTTCGATTCCCGGGTCGGGCAAAGTATTACTGGGTTTTTAAAAAATTCTCAGTAGTAGCACGGAGTCTGGAATTGTGCCCGGTATATGGCAATAGGCTCACCCCCTATTACATGGGACTCGTAACATAAATAGTGAAAAGTGGGTGTTACATTGTACAGTGGCATAATGTGCACCTCTGCCTACCCCTTCGGGATAAAAGGCGTGATGTTATGTTATGTTATGTGACTGAACAAAGCCCTCCCTCTTAAGATAGAGTTACCTATGTGTAATTGAGATGATGACAGGGTATGAAAATTAAAAACATAATTAGTCCATTCGTATTTTTTTTTATTTTGTCGTATAATAAAACAATACTTAGATAAAACGAATCAAAGTTTAGGAGTGGGGGCTGAAACGTCATTTCTACGTATAAAATGTACATAGAAGTGACGCCACGCGACATTTCAAATCAATATATCGTCGAAACTATTCGTTTCTGTAAGAAAATAAAAAATACGTGTCTAATGACTTAAAATAATCTACCGGACGGACATTAAAATAAAAATTAGGCATCTACCCTATTGGGTTGGCAGAAAACTTGCAGTATAGGGCAAGATAATTTTTTAATTAAACTAATATTTTTAAACTACAGATGACCAATGGGAACAATTTATGGAGGACAAAGAGAATTGTCTAGCAAGAATGAAGACGGAGTGCCGACAGGAAGGAGAAGAAGAGAGAGTTAAAAGGGAGAAGGAGTTGATAGAAGAAATAGCCGGTAAGAAAATTTTCTTTTATTTTGTCTTCAAGGCCCGAGTGAATAGGTTGCTTATGGGACGACGTGCTCCATCGTAGACTGCATCATCGGTTACCACCAGGCGAGGTGATGATCAAACGACGGCCCATCAAATATAAAAAAAATAATAGAAATGATTGATTAGTAGATTATTTTGAAACATTAGACACGTATTTTTTGTTATCTAACACAAACAAATACTTTTGACGATATATTGATTTGAAATGTCGTGTGACGTCACTTTTGAGTATATTTTTTATTTTATTACATAAGTCGGTAAACGAGCAGACGGATCACCTGATGGTAAGCAATCGGCGTCGCTCATGGTCACCTGGAACACCAGAGGCGTTACAAGTGCGTTACCGGCCTTTTGGGGATTAGGAGTTTGAGGATCGTTGGGGATTCAGCGATTGGGGGATTATGGAAGGGTAAGGGTAACTCTAAAATGACGTCGGTCCCCGCCGCTCTCAAACTTTGTTTCGTTTAATCTAGGTATTATTTTCTTGTTCTTATACCTACGACAAAATCAAAAAAATACGAGTCCAAATGTTTAAATTGCCTCATTGATTTTTAATTTTAATACCCCGTCATTATTTATATTAAAAAAATAAAATTCCAGAATTGAAATCCCAACTCCAAGCTCAGTCAAGTGAGTACGACCACCTCGCGGTCAAAGCAGCAGGTTGTGGAAGAACATTGGCTGTCACTGAACAGGAATTGACGTGAGTTCTATTGACAAATTATATAATTATACAGAGTTGTATTATCCCTAAGGCGCTCTAGACAAGTGCCGGGCGCCAGGTTACAGAGGGGCGCCGCGAGACGCGCGTGTACAACTGTACATAGAGTGACAGCGGCGCCAGTAAAATATTAGGGGCGCCTATGAGGTGCTTGCCTAGGGCGCTCTCTAGGTTTAATCCATCTCTGTACACATTATACCTTGTCATATTTCATTTTTAATCTATGGTTTTTAGATGTATGGGGATTAACTTGATTGTTTTTGAAATATTGCTAAGTTAATAAATTATGTGACTATGATTTTGACTTTGGCTTTGGATTTGTCTTTGACTTGACTTTGACTTTGACTTTGACGTTGACTTTGACTTTGACTTTGATTTTGACTTGATTTTGTCTTTGACTTGCCTTATGGCTGATTTTCAAGTTACGTAAAAGTTGTGTGCGGTTTTTTTAGAGACAAAATCGGGCGTCACCTATTTCGAAATGTAACAATGATAAAATCCTCGAAAATTATCTTTTTAATCCCCATACATCTTTACAGTTTGTTACTAACCTCGAAAAACCCTCATTCATTTGTACAATTCCCCATTTCTTTTAACCGACTACAAGAAAATGGAGGTTTCATTATTAAGGTGCTCCCACACAGCAGTTGTATAACGTTACATCACATTGTGTAACATGATAACATTTTGTAACATACTCTACAACATGTCAAGATACTACTATAAATTTGTTGTAATTTGTTTAAAAACAAATGTTAACTTAGTCTCTAACGTTATACCTCTACAACTGCTGTGTGGGAGCACCTTTAGTTTCACAATTTTTTTTCATATCTCAGTTATTGTAATAAAATGCGTTAAAAGCTTTGTGAAACATATGAAACTATTCTATATATGTATTTAAAGATATGGTTTGATCAAAGTAAGATATTTTGTAAAAGTAACATAACATAAGATAACGCCTTTTATCCCCGAAGGGGTAGGCAGAGGAGAGACATTATGCCACTGTACAACTTAACACCCACTTTTCACTATTTATGTTATGAGTCCCATGTAATAGGGGGTGAGCCTATTGCCATACACTAGGCACAATTCCAGACTACTACAGAGATTTTTTTTAAACCCAGTAGTAGTTTGCCCGATCCGGGCACGCATTGTGTTTCGTCGTGTGAGTGAGGTAACCGGAGGCCCAATTAGCCCTTTCCCAATCCCTGAGTCCCCAATAATCCTCAAATTCCTAATTTCCCGAAGGCCAGTAACGCACTTGTAACACTTCTGGTGTTTCGAGTGTCCATGGGTGATATCAATTGCTTACCATCAGGTAATCCGTGTGCTCGTTTACCGGCTTATGTAATAAAGAAACACGAGTTTTACCAAAGCTTTTGTATATTTTAAGTCTAGTATTTGTACGGACTGCCTCGTTAGCCGAGTGGTCGCAAATGCGACTGCCGGGCAAGGGGTCTCGGGGTCGATTCTAAGATCTGGCAAAGTATTACGGGGTTTTTTTTTAATTCATTAGCAGCACGGAGTCTGGAATTGTGTGTGGTATATTGCAATAGGCTCACCCCCTATTACATGGGACTCATAATATAAATAGTGAAAAGTGCGTGTTACATTGTACAGTGGTATTAATTGCCGTAATGTTATAGTCTATCTTTGCCCTAAACATATCTTTAAATACATATCTTCATTAAACCCATTTAAATCTAATAAACCAAATGCAATTGGTAGCGAAATTTGTACTGAGATGCCTAGATTTTTTACTTTTTTACTAATTATTTTTAACCCTAATATTTTTATTAAAATATAGTCTTTTGGACAAATTTGGCTACCATGACTTGCATGTTAAAATTCACCTTTGAGTGGTAATTTCCATTTTATTTTATGATATCATGGTTAATAACATTCTGTCTCAGTTTAATTTTAAAATATACACCGTCAAAGAGGATTGGAAAATGTCATTTTATAGCCTAAATTTATGAGCTTAATGTCTAAGAGCGTCTTTTTTTAAGTTTCTAGTAATTTGACATATTTTCGACAACGAATGTGTCAAAATATGTGTCATTTCTTATTTGTGCCTTTAGCCAAACGCCAGTTTAGCGCTTGTCTACAGAGAGAGTAGAAAACGTATGGGGATGACACTGACAAGTGTCAAAATTTACGTCAATTCCATATAATTTGGTTTTCTATTCTACATGTAGACTGTTATATATAAACTATTAGAAAATGTAAACTATGTATTATGTAAACTATTAGAACTGTCAGATTTGATAGTTATGATCGTTAGAATTCAATATGAAAGGAATCAATTTACAATTAAATGTCTATTGTTTTAAAACCGAATGAAGTAATATTAAACTGACGTTATCCAAATACCGACACATGCACACATTTTTCATTTTAAAATCAACAGATTCAAAAATGAAGGAAATCAATGTCCAAAAGGCAATATTTTAATAAAATTGTTACCTAATTTTAAGTAAGACAATTTAGTATTTAAGTAGCACCTTAGATTGTATTTAAACATAATTGGGTAGTTTCCAGGGTATCAAAATTAAAATTCGAATTAGTCTGTTTGTTAGATAATTAAAAAAATATTAGACACGTATTTTTTTATTTTCTCGTAATAAGTTGCAATACGTAGATAAAATGGCGTTAAGTTTAGGAGTGGGAAGTTGATACGTCATAACGTGCTACAAAATGTGGCACGCTGTGACGTCACATGATATTTCAAATTTATATATCGTCAAAAGTTTTTAATATTTTGTGTGAAAAGAAAAAACACGTGTAAAGTTTTAAATTAATTTACCAGACGGACATTAAAATAATATTTAGGAAACTACCCTATTATGTAGTATCCCTTAATTTATAGGAACCTACTAGCGATTTTAAATTAATTACATGGGTGAATACAAGCAAAAGATGGCACTCGCTAACTTCACCGTATCGTAACTGCATCATAATACTCACCAGGACAATAGTAACACACTTATAGGAAGATTCAGAGCCGTATTATCCCTAAGGCTCTCTAGAGAAGTGCCGGGCGTCCGGTTACAAAGGGGCGCCGCGAGACGCGCGTGTACTGCACATAGAGTGACGACGGCGACAAAACAAATAAGGGGCGCCAATGAGGTGCTTGCCCAGGGCGCTCTTTATGTTTAATTCACCTCTGTGGAGATTAAAGATTTATTCATGATGAAGACGGAATTGTAGCCGCTATGTGGCAATAGGTTAACCCTATCTTACAATTGCATTTACCTATGTCTTTCAGGAATTAAAAAGATGTCACTTTATGTTATTTTAACAATTGGCTATGTGCGCGACGGTGGCGACGCGTAGCGTTTACAACATTTGCGGAAGCTGTCAAATAATAACAATGTAAACATTATAATTTTCTTTGCAAATATAAATAAAACCAAATATTAAAGTAGTATTGTTGACATTATTTAAGTGCAATTTATTCAATAGTTTTACTGTAAAATGAATATAATAATAAAAACCGTGTTTGCATCATCCGCATTTGTTTCCAATTTCTGCCGTGTCGTTATCTGTGCGCCACTACTCGCTTTACACATAGCCAATAAGAATGCGCTTACAATACGGCGTCGTAAACGAAGGGGCTCAGAATGGCTTCATTGTGACAGTGTTGGCGCGTTCGTGGTCCTTCTATGCGCGTGGAGTGGATGTACGCTGAGAATGTCTCTCTTCATCTCATTCCTGGCCATCACCGTCGTCATAGCAACCAGGATCTTACGTAGAAATAGACGGCATACTAATATTTAGATATTGTTATAACAAAAGTAAAAGAAAGACGTAGTTATGAAAAATTATATAAGAACGTCCTTGTAATATTTACTGTCAACACTGAAGTCTCTGTTTTTATACACATCTTTGCATTTCTTTTTTCTTTCATTTTTCATCATCATATCATCATATCATCTTCTATTTATCTTTTCATTTACACTTCTACAGCTCGCTACACGTCACGCAGTTTGCTACGTGCAGTAGTTTGTTGTTTCCTAGTCAGTCCGCAATAACTACAAACTCGATTGTAGATCGATTTTTTACATAACTACGTCTACTTTATACTTCACTCATTAGAACAGACTTTTGGCTCAATTTGAATCTAGATTTAGGCTATAATCTAGCTTTTTGTCAGTTTGAAGAAAAGTTTGGATGACTAAACATGTACTGTTGTATAGGAGAAGAGCTTGACTAGTTTCAAGCTACGTTGGAACTAGTTTAATATGTGTGTGCGTACCTACATTGAAATATTTGAAGCCCTAAGAAAATGATTAAGTCTAGAAAGAGATTACCTCAGAAAACTTTAGAGCTAGTAAGTTTATTACAAAAATTAAATGTAAAAAACATACTTTGAAAACTTATATCACCTAGCGATAATCTTTTGTCGCTAAGTCATGTATTCATCAATGTCGAGACTATCGACCATCGACATATTATACTAATGGACATGCCCTTAGAGATGAGAATTGTGGCACTCCGAAAGAAAGAGAGGAAACTGAGTTTCGGTCCACAGATATATTATTTTTTTTATATTTCTGTGTTTCGGTCTATCTTTATCTCTCTAAAAATAGTACCGTAGTTAAGACGTTATGAGCGAGAATGAAAGCATAGGCCATCTCTCTCACTCTTTTTAAACCAAAAAAATACTGCAGATTATACGCGTACGGCATGTCCATTAGTATATGTCAAAGCTATCGACCCATGGTTGACCATAGAATTTAGATTTTCAAAATTAATTGCGTCCAATCGTCTCTTAAGTTGGAGTTTCCTATCAAGAAAGAACCTACCAACTTTTGGCCAATATACTATGTAAATTTTTTGAGAATAAACTTTGCACAGCTAGAGAACTGACATCCTAGATTATAGCTTGAATATAGATTTTCGTAGATATATTGTTTTCATTTTTGGACATTGTAAAACAAAAAAACCTAATATGACTTTAAACTACGGCAACGCCTCTGTCGGTGAAAATTGGTAGAATATTTTGATATTGAGTGTTAAAAATATATGCTCAAGTTCGATGTCCATGTCGAGTGATTTAGCTATATTGGTATTTCTGCAAAAGTAAACTTCGAAAGCACTTATAGTTCCTTTAGCAACCGATAGAGGCGCTGTTGTCTGGTAAAAAAATATATTACTAACATTTTTAATTTTTTATTGTTTTATGTACATAATAATTTTATTAAAAAATCACTGCCAATTTGGACTGATATTATCGTACACCAAACACATAACACGGCATATTAGTTTTAAATTCACCATAAACACATTTCTTTTTTAAATTTCATTTTAACGCGGCATCTGGGTCTTTGCGCTATTCTGTGTTAACTTTGTCTATTACATGGGACTCATACCATAAAGATCTGTTCAACAATGGATTTTACATTGTATATTTGAATCTCTGTCTACCCCCTCGGGCTGTATTGTACAAGAAATTATCCAGATCCCTCTAAAATATCTTACAGTTAACGTAAAATCTATGTTTTCTAGTAATTTTCATTTTAAAAATTCATATTTTATATAACATTGCGTACAATAGCCAGCTCATCAACCGACTTTAATGTGTCAATTTTTGTTGTTGGATTTTCTACTTCATGTCCAAACGATAGACTGCCTCGTTGGCCGAACGGTCGCAAGTGCGACTGCCAGGCAAGGTATCTCAAGTTCGATTCCCGGGTCGAGCAAAGAAAAACTGGGTTTTTAAAAAAAAATCTCAGTAGTAGCACGGAGTCTGGAAATGTGCCCGGTATATGGCAATAGGCATAGTGCCGAGGAGTAGGCCCGTAGTGAAAATTGGGTGTTACATTGTACAGTGGCATTAAGTGCCGTAATGTGCACCTCTGTCTAATCCTTTGGGAATAAAAGGCGAGACGTAATTATGATACAGTTGAAAATTTTACTAAAAAAATTGTCAGTAAAGTGTAGATTGATCTGCTGCCCACTGTACCTAGTTGCAGCTACAATCATTACAATTAAAAATCACGGGCTACTCACGTGAATATACTGAGAAAAGCTCTACTAGTTTCGAACTCCCCGTGCGCGGTCGCAGCGATGTCGCGCAGCCCACTGAGTAGGCGCCTACTCCCGTCTGTACAACCGTCTGTGGTTCGAAACTAGTAGAGCTTTTCTCAGTATATTCACGTGAGGAACACGCGATTTTAGTTAATTTAGTATGTCTCATTGTAGGGAGTATAAAAACATACAATCATTATTGTTTGTATATTAGGCAGATCTTTTCATTTAGTTGATTCATAGTTTAATTCATCACTGCTCAACTACTTTCATCATTAATATATTCATAAAATCATTCATTTTAAATGTATTATCATATATGTTTCGTGTTTGCTCTTTTTCTATTTTTATACAATTTTGAAAGTAGGTATATATTTATTTTGTGTGAAATCGAAATAAAATTTGAAAAAAGTATTTAATGTTTTGCAGTTGATGATTTGCTAATATTGTACACTTGACATTGACAATTGGATCAGTGTTGCCATTATTCAAAATTTTGTCACAACACAGACACAAATAAATTTTTAATATTTATTTTTTAAACTAAATTTACCTACTAAACCAATTTTGATATTTTCTTTTTCTCTAATAGAATAAAACATTTTGATTTTCCCCTTTTTGAACCAATTAATTTCCTTTAAAACTACAATGGCAACACAGTAGGGTAAATGCACCTGTCACCAGCACCGAAAACGTAAGGTAGAAGCACCTATAATCGGCCATGCATAAAAATTTAGTTGAACACGTATTAACTGTCTTTCCTTAACCAACTAACCGATAGAGAGGCATTGGCGAGAGAGAAAGAGTTACGAGAGAAGAGATCAGAAGATGCTGCTAAGATAAAACAAGTGGAGAATGCTTCGAGGGAACAAATTGAACATCTTACTAGAAAATGCGCCTGCTTGAGGAAACTGTAAGTACTTTCATACAATTTCATGTAAAAAATTCTCTTCTTTGCAGTTTCACTGTACCGTATTCTCCTTAATTTGAAATTGAAGAAGAAGTATTGTAGCTTAATTTGAGATTGGTCTACTGGAAATATATCCTAACATTTACAGATCAGATACACATTCTCTGTAAACATCGGTCCACCGATGACACCGTATACGAAGATTAATTATATTTTACTTCTCATCCTTTTTAAGTATTTCCAACCACCACAATTGGGATGATGACAGGGTATGAAAATTAAAAATCTAATTAGTCCGTAAGTTAGGTAATGAAAAAATATTAGACATTGTATTTTTTTTATTTTGTCGTATTAGAAAACAATACTTAGATAAAACGAATCAAAGCTTAGAAGTGGGGGCTAAAACGTCATTTCTACGTATAAAATGTACATAGAAGTGACGTCACGCGACATTTCAAATCAGTATGTCGTCGAAAGTATTCGTTTCTGTAACAAAACAAAAATTACGTGTCTAATGATTTAAAATAATCTACCAGACGGACATTAAAATAAAAATTAGATGTCTACCCTATTCTCTTCAGAAATACGTTACATACTTCTTAATTGTTCCAATTTATTCCTACAGCTTCGACGACATTCGAGCGAGACTCACCGCTCGAGAGCGAGCGGCGGAACAGGAGTCCAAAGCCAAGGATAAGGAGCTCCACCAACTGAGGGGCGAAGTCGCCAGACTTACCAAGCTGCTATTCGAACAAAAGTAAGTAAAATATGCAGTTGACTTGACAATCTCTACACTACACGAGTCACTGTTTACATGTCAACATTAGCTCATGACGATACCAACGTATGTGTCACTGGACAGTGAACCTCGCTACCATCAGTTGACTGAACAATCTCTACACTACACGAGTCACTGTTTACATGTCAACATTATCTCATGACGATACCAACGTATGTGTCACTGGACAGTGAACCTCGCTACCATCAGTTGACTGGACAATCTCTACACTACACGAGTCACTGTTTACATGTCAACATTAGCTCATGACGATACCAGCGTACGTGTGTCACTGGACAGTGAACCTCGCTACCATCAGTTGACTGGACAATCTTACTACTCTTCGAATGATTTTACTAAGATTTTGAACTCAAACGTCACACATTCAAGGTGATTGGTAATTATATTCTTCTAATGCATGAGCCTATTTCTGCACAAATTCACGCCTAGTCGTTTTTCTTAGCACTCCAAAATTAGGCGCACGAACAAGAGCTGATGGTTGTGAGACTGCGCCCCCCGAGGAGTCGGCAGCGGAGCCCCGGCGCAAGGGTATGTCACCATGTATATAGGTGAGCACTTGTCGCTATAGTGTGTGGAATGGCTGATGAAACACCCTGTGTTTTGGTTGATGTTGAGCAATTGTTATTAAATGGCACTTTTTTTTTGGTAGATGGCGCTAGTTTCGTGTTTGGTCTTTTTAGTCTTATACCTCGATGGGAAATAATTATATCATTTCATATTTTATTTCTCAGGCTATCATTGAGTTGAGATCTCTTCCCTGGTGAGCTTAAAGGCTCTCATTTCTTCCATATTTCCAACTTTGTTGTGATAATAAACAATACAACATTTAATGCAGTCATTTTGGTAAAATATGCATACATCTTTTACATATGGCGAACACTTATCATATAGATTTTTGTCCTACACTAAATCAGAGCATCTTTTCCATACGAATCTACATTTCTAAATGAGCACCTACCTTCACAGATCGACTAATTGACAGACTGCCATTTTGACTATAGATCTACCATACTTAACTCGCTCCTAGCGCCATCTACCTATAAGTTCAAACGCGATAATAAACTCCGTCTAAAATTTGCCCAACGCTGACCATAACACCAGGAGTAGTGGTTAACCAAAGGTATTTGACCCTTCTGTGTTAATTTATTTTCTGAGAAAATTTTACTTTAAATTGACTATTCTTTACAATCTCGAATTGTAAAGCATGAGTTACGTTTACGGATAAAAAAAAATTTCAATGCGGAATCATGGCTTTTATTCCTAAAGCTGGCAGAGTAGAATATATAGTTGGCATTATTGGCCATACTGTTCCCGTGGGTGTCGTATACCTGACTAAGGGACTGCACATCTGACAGAGACCGGGCAGCAGCGCTCTCTGATAAACCTGCGATCTCCAACCCGATCCGATCTAAGCGTGGATATTATAGCAAAGTATCTTATGTGGAGGAGACACATGTTCCAGCAGTGTGAAATCAATGCCCCGATCACAGTCTTAAAGGTTCAAGTTTATCAGAGGGCGCTACTGCCCGGTCTCTGTCTAATGTGTACCTTAGATGGCTATGTGCGCGACGGTGGTGACGCGTAGCGTTTACAACACTTGCGGAAGCTGTCAAATAATAACAATGTAAATATTATAATTTTCTTTGCAACTAAAAATAAAACCAAAAATTAAAATAGTATTGTTGACATTACTTAAGTGCAATTTATTCAATAGTTTTACTGTAAAATGAATATAATAGAGGTAATATAAACCGGGTTTGAAACTATTACACATAATATTAGTTTCCAACCACAAACTGAGACAAAAGGCAATAAATTAGTATTAGCCGAGCAAGTAAGAAATGTGGAAGAATACAAGCCATGGTCCATTTCTTTGCTTTGATTTTGTACTGCAATTAATACATTTGACAGCTAATCATCCGCATTTGTTTCCAATTTCTGCCGAGTTGTGCGCTGCGGTCGTTATCTGTCCGCCACTACTCGCTTTGCACATAGCCATCGCGCGGGAAGAGTAGGGGTGTTGACAAACGTATTCTACTCTAACGTCACTAACTTACTTTGGTAGACGAGAAAAATTCATGCTTTTCGATTGTTTTTTCCAGTCCCATTTTTTGTGTTAGCTTTTATTTTGTTTTTTTTTGTTGTACATTTTTAAACTATACACCGTGCCTGTACTAGGTAAGCAGAGTACCTTTTACTGTGTTATGTGTGTCCATAGAAATGTTTTGTAAATAAATAGTCATTAAACATTTGTTTTAGTGATTAACAATTTTTTCTTTTGATATGGAGTACCTGGGAAATCGTAGTGTTTTGATAACTTCCTCCATCGGCTTCACCTACGTCCTTGTAGGTTAAAATTTAGCCTACGTGTTATTCAGGACTATAATCTACCCCTGTTCCAGATTTCATCCTGATTACTTCAGCCGTTTTGACGTCGGAGCCGCGGAGAACCTAACGGGTTACCGGGGCTCCGGCTCGAAGTGCAGGAGTAGGAACGGAGTGGTTTTTAGTTAGTAAGAGTCTGACACTCCCTCTCGCCTCACCCAGGCAGAAGAAGGCATTCGATGATTTTCTCCCCGTAAATGGGGCATGTCACAGAAGTCATAAAGGTTCAATGTTAGAGAAAATTTTGGGCCTATAGTTTTATGAAATTAGGAATAATATCAATTACGTGTTTGAGTTTGTGTGTGTTAAGCCGCGTTATAAAGCTAGTTACAAGACGACGGCGTGTACTTCGCCCTCACGGATTTCCATAATGAAAAAAAAAATAAAAATATTTACCTACAATTTTTTTTATTGATTCGGACTCAGAATCGATATCCGAGTTATCTCCTAGAAAATGACGCGGCTTTAAAACAACACCTTGTATATTAGTGTGTTTCGTGGGAGTAAAGCTACTGGTAGCTGTAACCAACTCTGGCGACGTACATTAGAACATTTTCTGGTGTTAGGTACCTACGGGCATCCACAGGCAGTATACGATTTCCCATGCACTCTGTTTATTTTTAGTAGACTTGATTTTTATTAGCAGTAAATAAAAAAAATATGTAATATAGTTGTTTTTACACATTTTTCCAAATTAATTCCAAAAATTTCTGGCCTAAATTCTATTCTATGCTTTTTGATCTATTATAGTAACTTTTTAAATAATGAGTACCTAAGTTAAAAATAAATGAATGTTATTGTAGAAGAATAAAATTATAAAATTAAATAATTCTAAACATATGCCTTTTGAGACAAATTGCGGTTTGCTAGAGAATTTTTAAAAGTGTAAAGCTTGCTATTCATGATCCGTTTTTACCTTTTAAGAAAAGACTTTTTTTGCAGGCGGTTGACATTCATCCATCTATCAAAATTCTTTTAAATATTATTTTTCTTAGCAAGCAATGAAAATTTAACTTTACAAATTATTATAATGAAGTCACTTTAAACGTAAACTAATTATCCTATCGTCCAAACCGCTATTTGTCTTACACAAATAATAAACAAAAGGATATTTATATTTTTATTCTTTTAACAACCAACAGGTGGGACTCTTCGAACACCCGAACCAATCCGGAAGAACTCGATGCTATCCGATTTCAGCCGAGCTCGTCTAACTCCCGTAGAAATTCAAGGAGGTCGTCCGCGGGCCAAAAGCGTGGATCTACCGGCAGTGCAAGTGCCAGTTAGGATAAAGCAATTGGAAGAGAGGAATAAAGAATAAAGTAATTAGTTTTTTATTGTACATTGGCGATTTGAGACCTTATGTTTTGCTTGTTGAGGTGTGATTTGGAATTGAAATCTTTCTTTTTAAAAGTATTTTCTTAGGTTTTACGGTACAAAACTACGTCGGCAGCTGTGACTTAAGACTCTCCCAGTCCTCATTAAAGTTACTATTTATTCTCTTCGTCATCATATCAGCCATAAGACACCCTCTGCCTCACATACTACTACCCATTGATTAATCAGCCATCGATTGGTTGTAAGCGATCTTCATCCAGCGATTCCATGCGACTATTGTTTTACATAAAATTTAAAATCCTATATATATTAAATTTAAACGATAATGTGCCATTTTAACTCTACCCTAAAGCTCATTATCATGCCCCCTAATCCAATAGGGACTCGACATCTCAGCCAATGTATTATTAAAAACTATTTAGTTCTATAAAATTATTCTCAATTTAGTAACTTAGCAGTCAGTCGTTTTTGAAACTGATTAATTTCATGATAATCTAAGATAAGTACAGAAGATATAGCTTCTTCCCTTGATTCGAAATAGAAGAGTCTCTGGCACTGGAGCCTTCACTAATCAACATTTCTAATAAAATATAAAAAGCTTGGATTAAGATGATTATTCTTTTTGAGATTAATGGAATAAAATCTGAAATTTAGGTTCGCGACTAGTTGCCAACTGACTAAAAAGTTAAATTTACTAATACTTTATACTCTTTTGCTTATTCGCCTTTAATACCGAAGAGAAAGGGTATCAAACGTATACTATTAAATAATATAAGTGCAATAATAATAATAATATTTAATAGATATTTTAATAATACTCATTATTATTATTTTTTTAATGTAAAATAACATCTGCAAAGAATATTATATTGATTTCTTACTAAAAAAAATATTTAATGAAATGCAAAATTATTAAATTAGCCATATATTTTGTTTTTTTTTTCAAATTTATTTCGCTGCTCGATAAAACCTTTATCATTCGTCTCGTTGGGTAAATGAGCATCAAAAATGCATCATTTATAAAATTAATTCCGTTAAGTCATTTTCCGCCACATTGTCTTAAGAAATTACCTTTTAAGGAAAATTAATAAGGTACTCCTCTCTAAACAACTATTATTTTTTAGTTAATAATTGAAAACGAAATCTATTCAAAATAAATTAAGGTCCAATACTTAAGATCTGTTTCATAATATTTATAATATGTCTCAATTAACTAAAGTGAAATATTTTTCGTGTGAAAATTACATCAAATTATTCGTTAGTTTGACTGAAAGCAATATAAATTCTACAAGTTACACACTTAAATATACTGAGAAGCTCTATTAGTTTCGAGTCACAGAGGGACTTTCTTATGAGCAGCGTGCGCTGACGTGACGATGTTGCGTAGTCCCTCTGTAAGTAAAATAACTCGTAAATTTTAGGTAATTCAGCATGTCTCACGATAGTCATTATAAAAAATATATAAGATATTGTGAAACAGACTTTTATAGAAATAGAAATAAAAGTGTGAATGAAAATAAAATAATGATTCTCAAATCGTTTTACGATTAGCAACCATATACTTTTTATGCAAAGGCTTTCTAGATTCTGCCTTTTTTTAATGTCGTCGAGTGAATAGGAATCTTTACTTCGTAATAAATCGATATTTAAGATGAATGGTTATGCAACTAAAATGCATTCTCTTAACATTTATATAAAAGCTGTATTTAATCGTTGACTGTGTACATATTATTATGATTTTTTATAATAAATATTTTGAAAATATAGTTTTGCGTTTTATTTTTCCTGACGATGTTACAAATTACACACAAACTCGTAGTCCTCCTAATGGAAAACAGTAAAATAATACACATCATGTAAATAATATGATGATAATTACAAGATACAGGCACTGAAGAAATTGAATGTTTCATTTTAAATTACTATCATTCTTAGTCACTCGAGCCCCGCCCCGTAAGAACGACCAAGTTAAAAAATTACACAACTAAGATACTTAGGCGTATTTTCATTTATAGAAAATTATGACATGACAGATATTTATATAGAAGCTAATAATAATCCTCTACATTTGTGAAAAGGACTTTGAAAAAAGGTGTACATAGGTACATACAATCAAAAGATTGCATTTAATAATAAAGTTTGTGCTGCTCTGAGATAAACGAAACGTTTCAATAATAACTGTCAATGTCAAATGTCACAACATTTGCTCAGTCCTACCTAACCTAAAAAGTGAGCAAATAATATTTTGAAAATCTGCAAATATTTAAGGAATATTCCTTAAAATGTCGGCTAAAAACATATTTTTGAAGCCAGGCTTCGTGCGGGCGCCATTACAGAATGGTGTGGGGCGCTATGTGTGTCAATTGCAACGAATTGTATTAAAATTCTGCAAATCCAATGGATCGAGTCGAGGACTAAGGTAATTTGGTATTAAATTTATATTTATAGTTCATAATACTTTGATTTATATAGATTTTCACATGATATGATGTGAGAAGAGATGGACTTCGTTGTAAAATACACACTATTTATCATTCATGATTGTTATGTATTCCTCCTATCCTAATTAGATTAAGGGAGGTAGCCTATTACCAAACAACCATAATTGTACGGAAGTACTGACTAATAAAGAATGTATAATAATATAAGAATATTATTTTAAGAAAAGTCACCATAGAATTTCTACATTATTTTTCTCCATGCATCTTTCTTTGATATGAGTACCTAAATAGGTTTATTATAGGGACTGACTGACAGACAAATGCTCAAATTTTTGTTGAATCTGATTTAATTTTAATTGATAAATAAAGGACAAGATGGTGACAAATGTGTTCCCCTGCCACTAACAAACTGCTTCACTCGACATTATTTCTAATATTCACACATAATATCACACCTTTTATCCCCGAAGGGGTAGGTATGACACTTAATGCCACTATACAATGTAGCACCGACTTTTCACTATTTATGTTATGAGTCCCATGTAATAGGGGGTGGGCCTATTGCCATATCTGTGGCACAATTCTAGACTCCATGCTACTACTGAGAATTTTTAAAACCCAGTAATACTTTGCCAGACCATGGGAATTGAACCCGAGACCCTGTGTCCGGCAGTCACATTTGTGACCATTTGGCCAATTCGGCAGTCACCAGTTCTAATATCACATTTTGTTATATTACAGAGACTACATAGAACAAGATCTCGTCGACTTCGCGAAGGAGAATCCCGGAGTAGTTGTGTACTTGAAGCCTCGCAGACATCGAGGACCTGTAGTTGTAGCTGAATATTGTAAGACATACATAATACTCATTTTAATTATTTATATAACTTTATTGCATATCATCACGCGGGACGATCTCCGGCCACCATAAGCGCGGGCCTTCGGACGGCGAGCATGAGTAGCTCCCAGTCCGACCAGAAACAGACCCGAGCGTTCCGCGCGCGCCTCAAATAGTCATCAGACCACCACAGATGGGGCCCAACGGGGCCGATGCCGATTCGGAGTCGCGGAGAACCTAACGGGTTACCGGGACCTCGGCTCGACGTGCAGGAGAAGGAACGGGGTGGTTTTTAGTCAGTAAGAGTCCGACACTCCCTCCCGCCTCACCCGGGCGGCAGCAGTCATTCGCTGATTATCCCCCCTAAAAAAAAAATTGTACGTCACCACACGTTTTACCATCGAAAGGGTAAGCAGTCATCAGTCTTGCCAATGTACAATGTAACACCCACTTTTCACTATTTATTTATATTATGACCCCTTGCCCGGCTATTGCACTTGCGGTTCAGCCACCGAGGCAGTGTTTATAAATATTTTTTCTTTTCATTCTTCGCAGTAAATGGAGACCGAGTATGGATGAACATGCACAACAAAACGCACTCAGAAATAACCAAGTGGATTGATGTCCTCCGGACGCAGCAAGGAGACAATTCCACCACGAGGCTCAGGAAATACCAGTACACAGATCACCCATCCATCCAAGGTCCCTGGACTCCGTTCACATTTAAAAACCCAGCTCTCAATACTGCAGAGCTACCGAACCAGGCATACGGAGCAAATGACAGGTTACCGATGTCAGCTACAGAGCAACTTCGGTTGATGTTTGAAGCTCAGAAACTGGGTAAAAATGAAGAATTGAAGACCGCAGAGTGATTGTATAGTTTATTTAAGTAGTTTTTAGTGTAATAAATTGTTTTAGTAAGGTTTTCTGATGGTTTTATTTTCTGAAATTTTAATTTTTGAACTCTTCAAATTTCTTAGACACTCAGAGGTCCTAGCTAAAAAAAATATGAAATTTTCGGTACCAGCAAAGCGTGCACAGCACTCGGGAGTACCATCACGTACCTAATGTTCAAAGGTATTGCCTAGCTAGCGTAAACAGAAAGCATAAGAAAGATAGAAAAAAAATTGAAGATACAATACCAAACTCCGTCGGTCAGCTGATAGAGTCCCTCAGTAATTTTTCACCACCTGCTCCTGCTCAGTGTCGACCCAAATTCTGTACAAGTATCCTATTCGTTGTCTATGAAAGGTAGGACTAGTAAAATTAGGACAATCCCAACGCCCACCCCGGTTGATGGCGCCCCAAATCCGATGCAAGAATCCCTCTAAGGTTACTCTTGCCGTCCTATATTGGCGCCCCAAATTCTATACCAATATCTTTAGTCATTGTCTATGAAAGGTAAGACTAGTAAAATTCTTTGACATTATTATATTCTTACAACATTATTATTTACACAATTGTTTGTAATAATTCAATTCAATGGACCTAATTTTATTAGGAATATAATTATTTTTTATAACATATCTTTGCATGTCAAGTGAAAGCAAAATATGGAGAAACTGTAATCTTTGTTAACACAGCTACATATTATGTTCCCATGTTTGCAAATGATTAAATTATGTAATATGAAATGAATATGAAAATTAGGAGAAGCCTACTACTCGACGCCTACCCCGGTTGATGGCGCCCTAAATCCGGTAGGTAGGTACATGAATCCCTCTGAGGTCATGAATCTCTTGCCGCCATATACCGGTTAGTTCCGCTCCAAATTCTATACCGGTATCCTCAGTTGTCTTCTATAAAGGTAGGACTGGTAAAATTAGGAGAAACCTATTACTCACCGCCTACTCCCGGTTGATAGCACCCCAAATCCGATGCAAGAATCCTTAGTCATCTTCTATGAAGAGTAGGAATGGTAATCTAAAAGAATCCTACTGCTCGCCGCACTCTCCTTGTTGGTGGCGCCCCAAATTCTATACCTCAGACGACTGACGACTTTATGACAGGTACGACTGATAAAATTAGGAGAATAGAATTCTAATACTCGCCGCTTACCTCTGTTTGACGGTGTCCGAAAAGCGATACAAGTATTTAGTTGCAGAACGGAATCCCCTCTGAGCAAACGTTTTGCCGCCTGCGTCTGCAGGCGCTCTAAATTCGATACAAATACCAGTCTATAGTCATCGCAAACTTGGGAAAATACCTCTATAGCCTGTCCTCCTCTAGAGGTAGAGCCTTAACAGAGGCTCTCAAGGCTGTAATTATTCACAACACATAGCATTCATTGTTGACAGTAGGTAGATGCTTTCTACACTGGATGCGATAATATTTCTAGAGAATCTCAATGTCAATGCAATTTCAATCCAATAAAATCTCAATAATTATTAAATGTCACCACTATACAACGACAATCGTAGCTGTTACAATTTATTTAAGGGGAAAATCATCGAATGACTGCTCCCGCCTGGGTGAGGTGGGAGGGAGTGTCAGACTCTTACTGACTAAAAACCACCCCGTTCCTTCTCCTGCACGTCGAGTCCGAGACCCGGTAACCCGTTAGAGCATTCAGAGTAGGTATGGAATATAAAGCCAATCTCAATACCATTTAGTTCATTCAATAGGCATCCACGCAATACGGATACAATGGGCGTTAGCATTGCGACTCAAGAGTACGAAATTTCACATTACCAATGTCGATCGATCGGAATTGGATTCAAGAGTAGGTAAGCCCCCTGGTCCACTTTAACCTCACGAAAACTGCTATTGGTTTTATCTCATCGCTTCCGACGATTATCGTAATCGATCGTAAGTTCTACACTTAATCTCGCTTCACATTATAGAGGTATTATTGGCTACCACTTCAATCAACACGGTGGTGTTGATTGAAGTGGCAGTTGAACATGTCTGCCAAAGTTAGTCACGCTTTCTTTTTTATTGCGGATTCAAAGGTTTGAAGTGTGTGAAAAGTCCATTATCGCGTAATTGCAGATCGATCTAGTTTTCTAGCACGGTTAATTTTGACTTTTTTTGGCTAACCCTTGGTGTCCAGTAGACGGTAGCCTCGTTTTTAGATTTTTTTTAAGTGGGGAAAATCATCAGTGACTGCTCCCGCCTGGGTGAGGCAGGAGGGAGTTTCAGACTCTTACTGACTAAAAACCACACCGTTCAATCTCCTGCACGTCGAGCCGGAGCCCCGGTTACCCGTTAGGTTCTCCGCGACTCGTTTTTAGAGTCTAATTACTTCGTGTACCTAGTCATTTTCTGTGTATGGCTGAATGAACCTCGAAGCTAGGTGTGCTCAAAGGATGTGTGACAGGTGCTTTATAAGACCAGGCTACGTTAGCAACACTATTCTCATCATTGTTTTTCATTTGAACTTTATTCTTTTACTACCTTAGCATTTATTTAAACTGTCAAATACCAAGCGGTCACCGGTGACCGCAACCTATTGTTCTATAATTGTGTCTACAAAACCGGTACTCGACGAGTTAATTTACTTTATTTATTTTACAATTTGTTAAATAAGGACCGTGCGAGACTTTGCTTTGCCATTTCTCTTCTAATCACCCATGTTCTGACAGTTTGAGTATTTATGCGACCAACCTAAATGTTCTTTTGGTTGGTATTATTCGTCGGATCAGTCAGCCTCACCTGTTAATTGAGCTGACTGACAGTAGCGGCATTAGAGAACGGTGAAGTTGGGCCACCGCTCAGGTTTCTGTTTCTATAGTATAATTTTCCATCACAGGTTAACATCCTAGTAGTGGGGGTGCAAAACGGGGAACAGGGGGTAAACGTGTTGTAGGTTGGAATAGGCATGTTAAGCAGGCTCACGCGAATGCCCGGCTTGCTTTTCAAGTGTGGAGTGTAGCTGGTAAACCAACTTCTGGTCATTTGTATAGACACATGTACGATACGAGAAAAATGTTTAAATCGAAGTTAAGATGGTGTCAGAATAACCAAAACCAAATAAAAATGGATATTCTAGCCGAAAATCACAAATCCAAAGACTTTTCAAGGTTCTGGAAAAACACCAACAGGTTGAATCCCAGGCCGGGTGTACCCGTGAGTGTGGCGGGGCAACATGAACCTACAGCTATAGCTAATTTGTTTGTGAAACATTTTAAAGTCGAGTCCCCGCTTGGTCTATCATCGCAGGCAGTCGATGCTGAGGATTCTTTTACGGAATTAAATGTCTGGTTTACAAAGAAAGATGTTGCTTCCGTTATAAAAAACATGGTTAAGGGGAAATCGCCGGGGCATGACAACCTCAGCATCGAGCACCTGCGGTATGCGGGAGTTCATCTACCCAGGGTGCTGGCGATGTTCTTCTCACTCTGTCTAAGCCACGCTCATCTGCCAAGCGATCTAATGAAAACTTTAATTGTACCTATTTTAAAGAATAAGACTGGAGACACGTCAGATCTAGTAAATTATAGGCCTATATCTCTTGCTACTATCATGGCTAAGGTGCTGGACGGTTTGCTTGATAGGCATATGTCAACCCGTATAGATTTGCATGACGCGCAGTTTGGTTTCCGACCAGGGCTTTCCACAGAAAGTGCCATACTGTCTCTCAAGCATACTGTCCAGTATTATACGTCTAGGAAAACGCCTGTTAATGCGTGTTTCCTGGACCTTTCCAAAGCTTTTGATCTGGTGTCGTATGACTTGCTGTGGCAAAAATTGTTAAATGATACAACGGTGGATAGGGGAGTTATATCAATGCTAAGATATTGGTATAGGAATCAGATCAATAGTGTTAGGTGGGCCGGCTCGTTATCGGACGAGTATGGGCTGGAGTGTGGAATGAGACAGGGCGGATTGACCTCGCCTCGCCTCTTCAGTCTGTACATAAACCGGTTGATCGCCGAGCTCAGCAGCACCTATCAAGGTTGTTATATAGACGGAACATGTGTCAACAATATTAGTTATGCAGACGATATGGTGCTGCTGAGCCCATCGATCAGCTCAATGATGAGCCTGCTAAATATTTGTGAAAAGTATGCGGAGGCCCATGGGCTCAGATACAATGTAAGGAAAAGTGAAGTATTGGTATTTAAGGCAGGCACTAAAACATACCCGATTGCAACACAGCTGAAACTTTGCGGAAGTCCTCTAAAGCAAGTCACATCGTTCAAGTATCTGGGCCACTGGGTTTCCGAAGATCTAAGAGACGGCTTAGACATAGAGCGTGAACGCAGGGCGTTGGCTGCCCGCTGCAATATGTTGGCTCGCAGGTTTGCAAAATGCTCGACTGACGTTAAGATAACGTTGTTTAAAGCGTACTGTCAGTCGTTCTATACGTGCGGTCTGTGGGTCGACTACACGCGGAGGGCATACAACGCTCTGCGAGTTCAATACAATAACGCATTCAGGGTGCTGGTGGGGTTGCCGCGGTACTGCAGTGCTTCTGGCATGTTCGCAGAGGCAGGTGTTGATGGTTTTCATGCCATCATACGAAAACGTTGTGCCTCAATTATGCATAGGGTGCGTGTCAGCCCCAATAGCATCCTGAAGGCTATAGCAGACAAATGGGACAGCCCTACACTGGGGCATTGGATACGCCTGCATGCTATTGTGGCGTAAGTCATGTTTTAATTGTAACTGGTAATTTTAAGTACTAACACTAGTTTTATAAGTTGTTTGTTTACTAACCAAATGGATTTAAGTTGTCCGAAATAAAATTAAATTTATTTATTATTTATTTATTTATACCTCTATAGTTAGGTACTTCACTAATTTTTTTAATTTTCTCTTGGACGCTACATTGATTTCAATGTCGATTGAATAATCACATAAGCCTATAAAGACTACACTATAAAAATGCTTGCCTACCTCCACGTGGTGTGGAATTTAATTTTCCTCCTAAATGCTCCTTGATTTGTACTTTTCGGTGCTCTGGTATCAAAACTGCTTATTTTAGGAATAAGTTGTCGAAACATAATGTAGAATATTGTGTCTAGTTGAATTTTGTAATCAACGTTTTTCTCGTAAAATGAACAAGAAAAGAGGTACTTACGTATTGTAAAAAAACTGTTATTGCCCGCCATTTGTCCAAATATCGTAGCTGCACGAGGTTGCAAAACGAACTGACCAAATATACAATTTGCCAATTTTCAACAATCCCAGAAAATATTCCAGGCAAACATTATTAGATTAGATAGATAGCATTAGACAAATAATCGAAAAATCAAATCGAACTAAAGTTAATTGAAAATGAAATTGCAGAAAACAGACATTTCAATATCCGACCACTAGAAAGGCTAGAAAAGAACAGTTTTATTAGGTTTTCAAATTAAATAAAGTATTTTTGTCTCCTCCTTCTGCAAAGCAGTTATGCTAGCCAAGAAGGAGGCCGAGCGCGAGAGGTTAACATCCTCCCCATGTCCAAGTCGCCGCAGTCTTATTCAAATACCGATGCGGACTCTGTGGACGGCGACCAAAGATACCTCACCGCCTGACAATTATCAGGGGCCTTACTTTTGAATCCAATTCCGATCGATCGATATTGGTATTGTGAAATTTCGTACTCTTGAATGTTACACACTAGCGCCCATTGCATCCGTATTGCGTGGATATTGAATGAACTAAATAGTATTGAGTTTGGGTTTATATTCCGTACTCTAAATGTTATTTTAGCGTATTGGATCGCAACTTGCAATTCCACTTGCTCGCAATCGTAGCGTATTCGTCGCAAAAGTACGTAAATTGTCAAATCAATGGATGAGAGTATGATTATTTTTTAATTATTTATTGCATTGAAAAGTTGAAACAATTTATTTTTAAACCTAGGAAGGAACCTAACCAAATGGGTAGTTGCCAGGGTATCAAAATTAAAAATCTAATTAGTCCGTCAGTTAGATAATGAAAAAATATTAGACACGTATTTTTTTATTTTCTCGTATAAAGTTACAATACTTAGATAAAATGGAGTTAAGTTTAGGGGTGGGAGGTCGTTACGTCACATCGTGGTACATTTTGTTGCACGCTGTGACATCACACGACGTTTCAAATCAATATATCGTCGAAAGCATTTAGTTTTGTGAGAAAAGAAAAAATACGTGTCTAATGTTTTAAAATAATCTACCAGACGGACATTAAAATAAAAATTAGGAAATTACCCAATTGGAAGGGACAAGGAGTACCAAAATAAAAAGCGTAATGATAATTTATCCATAAAGGTCTATATTTATTGATTTATTTATACTTTGTTGACATTTTCCGTGTGTGCCCGTTCATTTATCCGTGTGTCATCGCTCATCTCCTGACAACCGCTCCGCAAGCCATTCTCAACTCTATATTACATAAGTTACAGTCCAAATTCCTTTGTTCCAATGCATTCATACTGAAGAAATATCAATTCTATCTTTAATTGCATAAAGTTCACTTTGGAATAACATAAATAGTAACAAATTTTAAAACAAGTCTTAAGGTCTAGGTTTTAAGGTTGATTTTCGCTTAAACACATTCGTTTCTGAGTCCTTTTGAAAAGTCAATCTCCTAATACATAATGCACTCCTGGTACTTCGATTTCATGTTTAATGTGAAAATTCAACATTTAAAAAAAAATATATTATTTTGAATCCCAATTCGGTACTTGCCAACTAGTCAAATTCAATACTGTTTTCGAACTGTCAAAAACGACAGTTTTCTATGAATTTTGTACGAGATTGTGTATTGTGACGTCACGTTTTTTTAGCGTCAAACAGCATAGTTATTTCTTACCAATTTGCTGGAAAGATAATATAGTCAGAATTTTAATTAGATTCCAGATTTGACAATAACTACTGTCATTTTGTGAAATAATGATACCACATATAATAGTGTAGTGATGAACACAAAACTCGAGAAGCAATCAGTGTGTGTGTTTTATAATAAATTTTACAGAAAGTGACAGGATAGCGATAGCGATGACGGCAACAATTTATAAAATAACTTATTACCATAATACATCTATCTGTTTTATTTGTCGTGTGTGTGAATCGAATTAAAATTCCGAGTATAAAATTAAGTTGGTCATAAAATCAATTAATGAAAGTGTGATTATATTATAATACTTTATTGTACTGAACAGTCGAAATAATTTATTTTTGATGAAGGCAAGTACCCAATTATAACTAATATTATAAATGAGATAGAAACAAAGTTTATTCATTCAAAAAATCTTTTCCCTAATTAAAAACATATTTTTCAGGAAGCAACATAGATATTTATCCTGTCAGGAGATTTGTACATGAATTACATTAACTTAACAAAATGTATAGCAAATTTTCACAATAAACATAAAACATTACATATTTTTAAAAAACAATAATTTATGCAAAACTTCCGTAGGACATACTAAACCATTATGTTTTCGGCTTACTCACGTAATAATTTGACGAGGAACTCGACTAGTTTGAAACCATGCTAGAGGCTCATATTCATGAGCAGCATTCTGCGACCCGCGACGCGGCGACTGTCGCGCTGATACTGGCTACTCCGAGTCTTTTTTTTTAAGGGGGGAAAATCATCGAATGACTGCTCCCGCCTAGGTGAGGCGGGAGGGAGTGTCAGACTCTTACTGACTAAAAACCACCCCGTTCCTTCTCCTACACGTCGAGCCGGAGCCCCGGTTACCCGTTAGGTTCTCCGCGACTCCGAATCGGCATCGACCCTATTGGGCCCCATCCGTGGTGGTCTGATGGCTCTTTGAGGCGCGCGCGGAACGCGACGCGCCGTACGCTCGGGTGCTACTCGAGTCTAGCATGGCTTGAAACTAGTCGAGTTCCTCGTCAAACAGTTACGTAAGACAAAAACATAGCAATTAAATGTATTGAATAGTTTTTCTTTACAAAAATATCAGCAAGTCATTCAGTATGCAGGTAAGGAATTAAGATAGATTCAGTACAGAGACAGTAGCTATTGTTATACTACAGTGAAACTTGGTTAAGTGGGACCTGGGTAAGTGAGAAACCTCCATAACTGGAACTCATGCTGAGGTCCCAACACTTTGGCACTGAATTACCTCTGTTAGTGGGACGAGGTAAACCTCTATATCTGGGATTTGTTCTTTCGATTTATCAACATAGTTACCTCAATAACCTCTGTAACTGAGATAACATGTTTTTACTCATTCTTATTCTACCCACAAATTCCACACGTAATTCCAAGTCCACCTCTATTAATGGAACCCTCTGTAAATGAGACAGATATTTATTTATACCTGTATATCTGAGACACTGGGTAAGTGGAATACCTCTTTAAGTGAAACGACATTGCAGGTCCCTTGATGTCTCACTTAACCAGGTTTCACTATATATTGTATGCTTTGTAACGAAGCCATATCTTTTGTAACCATTGGTCGGCTCTAGACAACCAATGACTACTGTCTCTGTACTGAAACAATCTTTATTTTTCTTACCTACATACTGAATAATTTAGCTGATTATACACAAATTCATGTCAGTTGCTTACAATTGTAATAAAAATCATATATCCAATTCTTTACACTCAGAAAATATTTTCGAAAATAAATACATAACAATATTTTAATAATAAAACAAAGAAAAGTGAACTTTACTTTTTCATTAATTAAATTGTACGTACTCACGTAACCGTTCGAGGAGGCTCGACTCGTTTCGAGCTACGACAGGGGCCCATAACTTTGAGCTGTATGCGCGACATGATCATTTCTCGTCTAACAGTTATGTGAGTAGAGCTCAAATATTAAAATGCTACTCAATTTTAAATTTAAACTTAAATATTGCGCTATCTCTATCATTGAACAGTTTTATATACCTTACCTCGTTTGTTTGTTTGGGTCTTTAGTCATTGTAATTCCACCCCCTTCCTGACGACAGATCGATCTGATATTTGGTACACACTCTTAATCTTGATGACCATACAATATAATCTAATTCTTCCCACAACTACCGTCACTATGGATATCAAACGAAAGAGCTTGATTGGTAGAATACAGCTCATTAACTCGTCGAGTACCGTCATTATAGACACAATTATAGAACAATAGGTTGCGGGTACCGGTGACCGCTTGGTGTTTGACAGTTTAAAACCGTTTAACATAAAAATAGTTTTTATGTATAAATATAATAAATATTATTGATAGCATTTTAAAATTGAGTAGCATTCGAGTATTTTAAACATAAACTAAACAAATGAATTCATTTACTTTGTCGTTTTTAAGTCTATTATAGTAAAATTTCGTTTATTAACTATTTGGACCTACACTTTTATGATATTTCTTATATAAAAGACACATATTTATCTACATATACATACAAATTGTGTGTCAGCGGTAAAAAGGACAATCTTATACTATTATATAAATTTTGTTTGTTTGTTTGAACGCGCTAATCTCCGTAACTACAAGTCTGATTTGAATAATTCTTTTTGTGTTGGATAACGCATTTATCGAGGATGGCTATAGGCTAAAAACATCACGCTACGACCAATAGGAGCCGAGGAGAGCGTGTGAAACCGCGCGGAAGTAGCTAGTTATGTTATAAATCTGAAAAGATTTTTTGTAGATTCTAATGAACTACTTGGTCTGAATTTGAAAATTCAGTGATAAATAAGTCCATATATCGAGGAAGGTTTGTCCATATATCATGATCAATCGGGAACTTGCCAACTAGTCAAATTCAATACTTCGAACTGTCAAAAACTACAGTTTTCTATGAATTTTGTACGAGATTGTGTATTGTGACGTCACGTTTTTTTAGCGTCAAACATCATACTTATTTGTTAAACATTTGCTGGAAATATACTAAAATTCAGTTGGTCACAAAATCAATTAATGAAAGTGTGTTTATTTTTTAATATTTTATAGTATTGAACAGTCAAAATAATTAATTTTTGATTAAGGAAAGCACCCAATTAAATCTGCGCCGCGAGTTAAACTGCGTGAGTAAGTAGTTATCATATACATTTCTACCGCTGACATACAATTTGTTTTGCATCTCTTTCTCACTTACATATATCCATCTCTTTCATTGGAACAGTTACATCGGACTATATATAACATCACGCCTATGCCTGAGGTCACAGGCAGAGGTGAAACACACCTATATAGCAATCCACACACAACTATAACCTTTAAACCTTGTCTGACCAGGAGATCGAGGTCGGGAACAAGGGTTTTCGAGGTTAGATCGTTTATATGTCTAGATTTTTTGTATAAAATTATTTAGTGAGTGACAGATTGTATACAGCTGTAACTACTGCGCATAGCAAGCTGTGTGACGTGTATTCCAATAATAGAATGAGAAATTTTGGCGTTCCAGAAATATCATAACATAACATAACATCACGCCTTTTATCCCCGAAGGGGTAGGCAGAGGTGCACATTATGCCACTGTACAATGTAACACCCACTTTTCACTATTTATGTTATGAGTCCCATGTAATAGGGGGTGAGCCTATTGCCATATACCGGGCACAATTCCAGACTCCGTGCTACTACTGAGAATTTTGTAAAAACCCAGTAATACTTTGCCCGACCCAGGAATCGAACCCGAGACCCCTTGCCCGGCAATCGCACTTGCGACCACTCGGCCAACGAGGCAGTCAGAGGCAGAAATATCATTATAAAGATTTTATGAAGTAAAATCAACTTTCTTTGAAAAAATTTCCCGAAATACTGAGAATAAAACAGGATTTTTAATGTGTTTAATCACCATGAGAGGCAAGCGACTGGCGCTAACTGAAAGATTTACCGATAAGTTTTTAAAAGATTTGTTCCGTGTCTGTGTGTGATGTGTATGTGAACTTGTATGTTTGTAAACACACGACACAGGAGACAATCAGAATACATCTTTATCTTTGTAAACGAAGATAATCGTAGAATGAGGAAATATTTTCATAAGAAAACCTAATATAGGAACATTTTAAAACAAGTTATATAATGGACCAAATGTTTTGAATGTTTAAATATCTGTCTTTATTTCGATAGAGTAGTTCTCCTAGACATATAAAAGACCTGACCTAGGTTACAGGGTGGAGTACGGTCAGGGCGCGAGATGGCAGGGTGGCAGGGTGGGGTGTCAGTGGTTGGGCGGAGTCTTGGCAGGCGAGGCAGGGGGGGGAGCGCTCCAGTCGTCTGCTCCCTCGTACTGGGTGTTCTCCAGTCGAGTTATGAGGCGCTCGTCTTCATCTCCGAACTCTCCGCCCATTAGAGACGGTTCTCCTACCACCATTACATCCTGGGGAAGAGAAAAATAAGATTTTAATTATGACATACATACACATACACATTTGACTGCACGGTTGGTGCGGTGGCTAGACAACCGGCTGCCGTGCAACGTGTCGCGGGTTCGATTAACAACACGTGTGATCTACAAATTGTCGTTTCGGGTCTGGGTGTCATTGTGTATGTGAACTTGTATGTTTGTAAACGCACCCACGACACAGGAGAAAATCCTAATGTGGGGCAACGTTAAAAAAAACCCATCTTCACGCCTGTGTCCCATTGGGGTAGGCAGAGACAAGGGAACACCAAATTACATGATTCTGTCATACCTCTTTCGCTACATACATAGGTCTCAAGTGATAGTTAAAATTGTTGTAAAGTGCCATATTTTGACGGCAGACTAGAATATAATCGTCCCCACCTCTATATATTAATCAAATTGCTGTATCTTCTGCAAGAAAAGTTGTAGACCATTACTACTGAATAATAGTTTAATTGGACTAGAAAATTCTACAAATAATAATCATTATTATAATCTAGAAGTTTGATAAAGGATTACAAAATATTTACTTAGACGTAATAGACATATTTATGTACATTTACTTCATTGATGAGCACAATATGTACTATGATGTAAATTGAAAGGAGAGTGAAAGCGGGGAATAGTATTAATGGTGCTTTACACTCTGTAATGAAACAATATCCAGCAAAGCTCGACTTGCTGTAATGCAGTGTGTATTGACACCAACGCTTATGTATGGTAGTGAATCATGGGTGTGGCAGAAGAAGCATGGAAGCAGGATTAATGCGGTGGAAATGAGAGCCCTGAGAAGTATGTGTGGACTAAAATTGAGTGATCGAGTGAAAAATAGTGTTAATAGAGAAAAGTGTGGATTGAAATATGATATAGTGACAGGGATTGAAAAGAGAATGTTACGCTGGTTTGGACATGTAGAAAGGATGGATGAAAGTAGAGTAACGAAAGAAGTATATAGAGCGGATATGAATGGGGTCGGTAGAGGGCGCCCTAGACGGACATATAGTGACCAGTGGACTTACTCTTGAATCCAATTCCGATCGATCGACATTGGTATTGTTAAATTTCGTACTCTTGAGTTGCAACACTAGCGCCCATTGCATCCGTATTGCGTGGATATTGAATGAACTAAATGGTATTGAGTTTGGCTTTATATTCCGTACTCTTAACGCTATTTTAACAGCTACGATAAGGGTTGTATAGTTTTGACATTGAATAATTATTGAGATTTTATTGGATTGAAATTGCATTGACATTGAGATTGGTTTCAAGAGTAAGCACCCAGATTGGCGTTATATTAAAGATGAGCCAAATTAAAAGTACCCTTAACCGACGAGCATGCATGAAAAGATTGATGACTGTTAATGAAGCGATGTAGGAATCGTAGTAATTGGCGTTCCATAGTCTCTGCCTACCCCCATGGGAGACAGGTGTGAAGTTACTCCTATGTACTATATTCTTTACAGAAAACATGCGTACAGCCACATACAGTCCACGGCCCCCCACAGTCCTCCCCCAATGACTACACATCGCGAGGTCGGAAGCGACCTGTGTACGCGTACAGCATATCAAAATCGGGTATTACTTGGTAGTATACGTTTTAAAAATAGTAAATTAACTAAAATCGCGGGTTACTCACGTGAATATGTACAAACATTGTAAATCTCGTTAAAATAAAATGAATGTAACTTCTTACCGCACTAGAGGATTATGTCATATGTATCATAGAAGATAAGGAACCTTTGTATCTCATTTTAAGTGAACAATGTATCTGTTCTTATGAGAAATAAATTCTTTAAACCCAATATACTGAGAAAAATACTAGTAGAGTACAGTAGGCTGCGCGACGTCGCCGCGACCGCGCACGCTGCTCATGAGGAAGAACCCCTCTGTGGTTCGAAACTAGTAGAGCTTTTCTCAGTATATTCACGTGAGTAACCCGCGATTTTGGTTAATTTAGTATGTCTCACGATAGTTATTATAAAAATAGTGTGACATACCTGCGAGGCGAGACTGAAGTTAGGTCCGGGCGATCGTTTCTTGGCGGGCGCGGGCGGCGCCGCGTTGGGTCCGCCGCTACCCTTGCGCTTGCGGCGCTTGCTGGCTGGACGCTGCGACTCTGGAAACATAAACAATGTTGTTATAGATTTGACATATCTTGGAAGTCATTTCTTAGCTGGAACTTCATTTTCCTTTGTACTTATTATTCTTTGAGTTCGTTGCTTTGAAAAAATGAGAATGATATAAAATGAAATAAGGTCCAAGATAAAAGAACAGATAGAATTCCATGTTTCCAATCGACTCCATGTTTTACAGATAAAATTTTGAAAACTAAAAAAATAGGCTCATTAATTCTTTACTGTGTCTGAGATTCGAGTCGGACGCCGCTTTTTTAGTAGTCACCCTTTTGCCTGCTCGACCAACGAAGCTAACGAGTTATACATAAAACTGTCTCGATATGAATTTTGCATTTGAAAATACCAAAAAAAATCTGATTAAAAAAAAATAATGTCACAAAATGAAAGAGTTTTAGATGTGGTCTACAGTCAGAACCAGTCAGAACAATAGGGTAGATGCCTAATTTTTATTTTAATATCCGTCTGTTAGATTATTTTAAATCATTACACACGTATTTTTATATTCTTACAGAAACGAATACTTTCGACGATATATTGATTTGAAATGTCGCGTGACGTCACTTCTATGTACATTCCCCCACTCCTAAACTTTGATTCGTTATATCTAAGTATCATTTTATTATACAACAGATTAAAAAAATACGTGACTAATATTTTTTCATTACCTATTACGGGACTAATTAGATTTTTAATTTTCATACCCTGTCATCATCCCTATTATTTAGCGTGCAATAAGAAAACAAAGATTGATTTAGTACAGAGACAGTAGCCATTGGTTGTCTAGAGCCGACCAATGGTTACAAAAGATATGGCTTCGTTACAAAGCATACAATATAGTATAACAATAGCTATTGTCTCTGTACTAAATCTATCTTTATTTCCTTACCTACATACTGAATAAATTGGCTAATTGTACTAATAGGCGCCTGTAAATAAGTAAAGTAATGTTAACTCACCAGGTGGCGCCACCATCCGTTGCCACTTCTGGAAGAGTGTAGTCTTGAGGCAGTCGCGCGGCGACAGAGCGTACGCCTTGTGACGGGACATCAACTCCTGCATCGGCTCCAGGATCACGCATAACTGGGGGGAGAAAGGTATAGTGTTAAAAATATATTATGTACTTGAAGCATATAAATTACGGCAGACCCTCTTATGTAGAGGACCAAGCTGCTGACGTTTATGATTGCCAAAAAAAACCTTTAAATAATACACAGCGCCATCTAGTATAATTTATCCAAAACAACCACAACAGACAACTATTATGAAGATTGAGCACACAAACAAACCATCTGCCAATTTTATTTTTTAAACGTTGCCCTACATTAGCATTTTCTCCCGTGTCGTGGGTGCGTTTAGAAACATACAAGTTCACATACACATGACACCCAGACCCGGAACAACAATTTGTGGATCACACAAAGTGTTGTTCCGTGCGGGAATCGAACCCGCGACACGTTGCACGGCAGCCGGTTGCCCAGCCACCACACCAACCGTGCAGTCAATATGAATGAATGTCATTTGAATGAATGAATGAATGTCATTTATTTCTCAGTACATGGTGCACACAGATCTTTGTAGTGTGTGTGACACCTCGCCCTATAAGTAATTAGTGTAAGATAGATATTAAGGCACTCAAAGTTATTTCTACGAACAACACGTCTCCCTCATTGCTCCACATTGCATGGCGACCCTGCCAGTGCTGCCACGCGGGCAGCGTTGCGCACGAGTACAATGTTGGATATTTGCATTTGTTAAAAATAATTAAGTAATTTAAGTGTAGACTAAAAAAGTGCATTGGGCCCTAAAAAAAAAAAACAAAATGTGGATATTTTTGCTGGCTGCCGGGTGTCGATGCAGCCTGATGTGGACCTGCCGGGAGCGGTTGGTGTCCTAGAGGATGGAGCCGGGAGATGTTGGCGACCAGGTAGCGTTTGAGAGAATCTCCGCTACCCTGGGTACGCGATGTAACCGGGCTCGAAAGAACTTGAGTGTTTAAAATGTTAAGTGTATTAGTGTAGTTAAGTGAAAATGGACACCAATATATAGAAGTAGTAGATAAGTTAAACATAATTTTAATAAGGGCCCAACGTATATTAGGTATTTTAGCTATTTCACATAATTTTAAACATTTTATTTATAATATAAGGGTACACTAGATATAGTTCACGCGTGTTGACAATTATTATTTCAATGATTATTAGTTTTTGTATTGAATCATTTTGTGCTTAATATAATTTTGAATGAACTAATGTTAAATTTTGCAATTTTTTGTTGTAATTTAGATTTTTTTTTAAATTTCGTACTTCGCTGACATTAATCAGATTAAAGGAATGTTTCCATGCCCTTATAGGTAAATGATGTCATACCGAGTGTCAGATTGTATTGAAAGAATCGTGTTACTGAACACCGATTAACAATAACAACTGCACTTTGGTTTTGTCTTATGAAATAAATAAATTAGATGAATGAAATTTGATATTTGCTAGGCTTTGGAATGTGTTCATTGTTTGTATAAGTATGTAAGTTTGGTTTTCAGGTAGTTTGGAATAACTTGGTACACAAGTTTTGGCGTATGACTGAGGGCTGATCACCTAAAGACAACGTAATATTTTGTAGACCAAGCAATTCAATTAGATTGTGTTTATGTTAGGTTTGATAGTTGAAGGATAAGTTAATAATAAATATAATAGGTACACATGGTAAGGTACAGTTTAGTGATCATGTCCTTAGTTTGATCATGGTGTAGACGAGCTCTCTCTGTGAAAATTATTGGAGGTCAAAAGAACCTTATTGACACTAAATTTATAATGAATATAGAAGTGAATGATAGTAAGCACAAGTATAATGATGAAATGAAGAATGATGATAAAATATATTGAAATAAATAATTAATGAACAGGTACCGGAGAGTCCTATATAAATGTAATGTGCTTACATGTGTATAATGTTATTGTGTACCTTACGATGATAGTGAAAAGTTTTAAATAAAGTATATCATGTGTACCTAGTTATAAAAGACATAAAGGTTTAGGATAAAGGAAAATGATTATAATAATATGAAGAATAAATATGTAAGAGGAATAAATTGATAACAGATTTTTAATAAATATTTTATAAAAATTGTCAACAGTGCGAGTAATTTTATATAAATAATATATAATTTTATAGTTGTATCTAAAAAACAATGTATTAGAATATTGTTTTTTTTTTTCAAAAAAAAAAACGGGGGAGGTGTAGTGTGTGTGACACCTCGCCCTATAAGTAATTAGTGTAAGATAGATATTAAGGCACTCAATTAAAGTTATTTCTACGAACAACACGTCTCCCTCATTGCTCCACATTGCACTTAAAATTAACAAAGTTCCACACATACTACCATTACCGGTGTAGAAATATAAAATTGTAATAACAGTATTAATTTATGTCTAATTAAAGAACAATTATATTAAAATTAGTATTATTATTATTATTGATAACAATTCAAATAAATTAAAACAGGTAAAGTCAGAAAATAAATTAGGAATGTCAATAAAATTAAGATGTCATGAAGAAATTATGTATCAGATATTGTAGTCAAATTTTAATATACTAAAAAGTCAATAAATTAATTGTCATAGCAAAACAGGAAGTCAGGTGAGAAATTTATAATTAATTTTGGTCAAAAAACATGGAAGCACTGATTAGCACGATGATACAATGATTTAAATAGCTGCATAACTACAGCTGCTGTTACTTAGGAAGTCTCGGGTAGAATAAAAACTCTCCTGAACCAACCACTTTTGTAAGGCACGACAAAACGGTTTATATGGCAGCTCGCTAATTCCTCGGGGTAGACAGTTAAATATGAGCGGCGCCATATATGCACAACTTTTCCTATAAAGCTCTAGTTTAGGGATGGGCATTTTCAGGGGCAGCTGAGTGATCAAGCGTCTGTTAGCATTATCGTTAGCAACGAACAAATAACTATGATATTTCACAAACTTAGCCACTTCGTAAATATAAATGCTAGGAACAATCAACAATCCTTTAGATTTAAATACGGGTTTGCAAGATATGAGACGAAGAATATGAGCAGAGTTGTCTTCGAACTTCGAAAATTATCATTCTAATAGCTAGAGGATCAGAGATCGGTCGCCTAGCAGCCTTCTCTGGACCTAAGTACGACTAACTCCAGTTCGATAGCCTAGCGGTCTTCCGGAATTAGCCAGCTAGGGGAGGTCTTAAAGACGATAGCCACGCAGTCCCTTTCATCCCACCACCTAGGGTTGCAACTATCTTGATTAGTTTATAGTTAGTTATACCACAATATAATGTAACATCCACTTTTCACTATTTATGTTATGTGTCCCATGTAATAGGGGGTGAGTCTATTGCCATATACCGGATATAATTCCAGACTCTGTGCTACTACTGAGATTTTTTTAATAACCGTTAGTACTTTGTCCGACTCGGCAATCGAACCCGACACCCTCGGCAGTTGCACTTGCGACCACTTGGCGAGGCAGTCAAACTCAAACTTAAATAGCTTAGGTATAATAAAAATAAATAAAAAATCCTTAAATAAATTTCTCAATAAAAAATCTACATCACTACATAGTATAAAATAAAGGCGCTATCCGCCGTCTGTCTGTCCCTATGTATGCTTATTGCCGGAATACTGAAACGTTACTCAATTTTAAGTCGTGCTCAAATATCGTGCCATCTCTGTCATTTTACAAAGAATTTGTGGAGACAGAACTATACTTAAGCGCGACTTAAAATTGAGTAACGTTTCAGTATTCGGGCATATATCTTTAAAACTACGCGACGGATTTTGATGCGGCTTTTTTAATAGATAGAGTCATTCTTAAGGAAGGTTTATATAATACATATATATTGCAGCCGGGCGAAGCTAGGGTGGGTCGCTAGTTTCCAAATAAATAAGCTTACCCGTAAATAATTAAGTGTGGAGTTGGTGATGCCCTGCCGCGTGATGTTCTTGGCGAGCGCGTCGAGCGCGGCGTGGTCGGGCGGGTGCACGGCGGCGCGCGGGATGAGCTCGCGGTGCGCGCGGACCGCCAGGTGCCACGTCTTTATGCGCATCAGGTCGTCGAACGTGAATTCCAGGATTAAACGACCTTCTGTGCATACCTGGGGAAAGAACGTTTGTTGTTTAAATGCGTTATCATCAATACATAGAGGTAATATAAAACAAAGTCGCTTTTGCTGTATGTCCGTATGTATGCTTAGATCTTTAAAACTACGCAACGGATTTTGATGCGGTTTTTTTTAATAGATAGAGTGATTCTTAAGGAATGTTTGTATGTATAATACATGCATATTGCACCCGTGCGAAGCCGGGGCGGGTCGCTAGTATTGTCTAAAGTAATCTTATTATTATAACTGAAAGTATTATCAACGAACGCCAGATACATTTTAACAAATTTTGGATACTTTACTTAATCAAAAATAAATTAATTTGACTGTTCAATACAATAAAATATTCAAAAAATAATCACACTTTCATTCATTGGTTTTTAGACCAAATTTAATTTAATATTTTTCCAGCAAATTTTTAAGAAATAACTATGCTGTTTGACGCCAAAAAATCATGACGTCACAATACACAATCTCGTAGAAAAATCATAGAAAACTGTTGTTTTGACAGTTCGAAAACAGTATTGAATTTGACTAGTTGGCAAGTACACAATTCTACCATGTTTTTGTTGATAAGCCCGTAAACAGGTACACGGATCACCTGATGGTAAGCAATCGGCGCCACCCATAGACACACGGAACACCAGAGGCGTTACAAATGCGTTAGCGGCCTTTTGGGGATTAGGAATTTGACAATAGTTGGAGATTCGGAAATTGTAGACTAAGGGTAATTGGGCCTCCGGTAACCTCACTCACGCGACGAAACACAACGCAAGCGTTGCTTCACGTCGATTTTCTGCCCGGCCGTGGTATCACTCCGGTCGAGCCGGCCCATTCGTGCCGAAGCATGACTCTCCTACACTTAACGGCATTAAAACTTCCATACTAAAAACTATCAATATTATTCTACAGTTAAGAATTAAGTGATGATTGAAAAATCGGCCTTATTTAGTAAAAATTAAGATCTCATGTATAAAACTGAAAGAAATTAAAATAAATGAAGTTTTTTTATCACATGTTATATCCTAGTACCTCGCTAGCTAACTTATAAAAGATTATAATATGGTAATTTTACAGATATAATGCTTATCAAATTTCATAATATTAAGGTAGTTATGCCCGAAGACTGACACGCTCAAATGCTCATGAGGAAGATTCCCTCTGTGACTCGAAACTAGTATAGTTTTTCTCAGTATATTTACTTGAGCAACTCGTAATTCTCTTTTTTCAACATTACCCCACACTAGGATTGTCTCCTGTATCGTGGTGCGTTTACAAACATACAAGTTCACATACACATCACACACAGACACGGAACAACAATCTGTGGATCACACAAAGAGTTGTTCCGTGCGTGCGAACCCGCGACACGTTGCGCGGCAGCCGGTTACCCAGCCACCGCGCCAACCGTGCAGTCAATCTTTACCGACTTCAAATAAGGAGGAGGTACTATGTTCGGCTGATTGTTTCTTTTGTTTGTTTGTTCGCGCTGTACTCCGCCATTTGTGAACCGATTTCCAAAATGTTTTGTTTTTATATGGCGTCGACTTCTAACCTCAGTGGGTGGGTAACCTATCAGTACTAATGATAGTTATTTTTTTGAGGTATTCCTCGTAGCGCTCCCGTTTTGAAGCGCGCCCATCTAAGCGCTCCCGTTTTATTTTGTTGATATCGCAGGTAGCGCGAATGTATCACGGAAGCAATTCATCTATATTATGGTGGACTAAAGGATTTACAATAAAACAAAAAAATTATAATTACCAAAGCCGTGCGAAGCGGGGACGTTCCGCTAGTTGTATATTATAACAATGTGTTATACTTATTACCTAGTTCTTATCGATAATTTCAATTAGTAAAGTCCCATCTCTATCCGAAAGTTAATCATGGGAGCGCTTCGAGGAAATAAATTTTAATATTTTTAATCGTTCCTCAAACCGCTGCTTTTGGGAGCATTTAGAGGAATAAAACGAGAGCGCTTAGATGGGCGCGCTTCAAAACGGGAGCGCTACGAGGAATACCTCATTTTGTTCTTTTTAGTTTTGACTTTTTGTTTGTTAGTTTTTGAATTTTTGAAGTCGGTTTTTTATTAGTTAATTCATCGTGTCTCACGATATAGTTATTATAAAAACATAACTTTTTACTAGATAATTCTCTATTTTATGTCAATTCTACTTACTTTAGTGAACATAGGTTTCCCATGGTGCGTGACCATGGTACAGTGATCGCAGTCCAACGTTATGCTCGTGTTGTGAAACGATTCCTTGGGCTGCCGCATCGTGTAGTACAGTTCTGAGACGCCTCCCTCATATATACTGCGAAAGTATCGAGGTATCAGCGTCCTGCCTATCGCTGGAAGTATAAAAAAGGTATATTAGTATTTTCATAGTTTTTATTTACAGTCAGCACAGCTTAGCGCAGTAAATGCAGGAATGCAGGTGTTACATTGTTCTCAGATAATTGGGTACTTGTCAACTAGTCAAATTCAATACTTTTTTCGAATTGTCAAAAACGAGAGTGTTTTATGAATTTTGTACGAGATTGTGTACTGTGACGTCACGTTTTTTTAGCATTAAACAGTTAAAAATTTACTGGAAAACTACTAAAATTAAGTTGGTCATAAAATCGATTAATGAAAGTGTGGTTATTTTTTAATATTTTATTGTATTGAGTAGTCGACCTAATTTATTTTTGATTAATCAAAGTACCCAATTGAACCAACAAAACAACGTCACCAAGAATTGTATTGTGAACCTGATTGAAAAAGAGTAACATATTGAGTTTCTTGCTCATTCTTCTCCATAGGAATCTACACCTTGAAACGAGCAAATAGACCAACTAGATGACTGACCGACAGACCGACATTTATTAATATTTCAATATTTTATTCAAAAGTGCCTTCCTTTCTTTCTTTCCATCCAAAAATACAAAATGAAACTTACTATATCTCGTAGTTCCGTCTTCTAAACAGAAGGCTCAATGTTACATTACAAATCAAGTGTTTTATTGTTTCCTGAATCAAGATTATTGCAGATTCTATGCTTTCTCTTATCCTATCACATTATACCCACCTGGGGCACGAACCCATGACCATGCATTCTTGGATTCAGCGCCAGAGTGTACCGTGTTTTCGAGTGAAAGAAGATTTCTGTCGGAATGCTTGAGGTTTTGCGAAAGAGATGAATGAACTATAGTATCTAATAATTTTTTTTTTCAATATTTTGTTTCTTACAATTGAATATGTATTGAGTAGTGTAATTGGTTTTTGTACCGTTCTATTCGTATAAATAAATAAATAAATGCAATCCAACCGATTCGAGTTCAAACCTAAACACCATTTTTGCAACTATTTCCAACCACCATGGAAAAAAATCCGTTATTGTATTTCACAAGTACCAGGCATTCATAAAATACAAGGGAACTTACTGTATCTCTTAGGTCCGTCTTCTAAACAGAAGGTGAGTGTTAGCGTCGCGTCGTCCTCGAAGAACTCTGTCGCGAACGCGTCCCACCACAGGTTATCTGAGTCCTGAAATGATAATAAAAACTCTTTAGAATTCATGTGCTCCTGGTAGATGTTCTTTGTTAGGATGTATTTTATCACCGCTTCTACTCTCTAGAACTATCAAAAAGACCGGGCGAAAATCGCAACCGCGGCTGCGGTCTCGGTGAGTTTTGGAAATTCACCAATTCGGCGGCGGGCGCAGGAGAAAATTGCGCCGTGAGTTTTTAGCGCAAGGGACTACACATTTGAAAAAGACTGCGCACCGCTTGCAAGACTGTGCACTGTTGCAAGGATGTGCACAGTTGCAAGACAGTGCAACACATAATACTATGGCTGTGCAACGCTTTAGCAGTGTCACGTCGGTGTACTGTGATATTGTGGCATCACTTTGATCGAACAGAACCGTAGTGTCAAGAAATCAGTGCTTTCATTGTGGCCACTAGATGGCGCTAATAGCCCGAATAATTTAATAACTAGGACATTAGTTCATACTTATTAACACATAAACGCCGTGGGGGTCACCGGTGACCGATTTGCTTTCAACAGTTTTCTATTGGCAGTCAAAAGTGTACAGTAAGTGTACAGTGTACAATTTTAAATTTAAACCTTATTGTTTACGTAGTAAAGACGTGTTAGTTCACTACTACTAATGATGATGATTAAATTGAGGTATTTATCCAGTTTTCTAAAGTTCATAGTGTTCAATGTACCTGGTGCGAAAATTACATTTAATTGACTTTAATAACTGTTTATTATTTTCGTCAAAAATCGAAGGTTAACATCCTTTTTTTATTTATTAACTAAACTAGCTTCTGCCCGCGACTTCGTAAGCGCAATCCTGTTTTTACCCGTCCCCGTTAGTGATTTTCCATAAAAAGTTTAAAAAACCGGATAAAAGTATCCTGGTTCTAAGCTATCTCACCACCAATTTCCATCTAAATGGATTTAGCCGCTCTTGAGTTATAAATAGTGTAACTAACACGACTTTCTTTTATATAATATAGATTTATCACAAAATCTAGAGCTCTCAATCATTACACATAACATCTATGTCCCTGAATCCCCAACGATCCTCAAACTCCTAATCCCCAAAAGGCCGGTAACGCACTTGTAACGCCTCTAGTATTCCTGGTTGGCGACGCCGATTGCTTACCATCAGGTGATCCGCCTGGTCGTTTACCGGCTTATGCCATAAAAGAAAAAAACTTTTCTTACAGCCAATTACGGAGTTACAATTGATTGACTTAACATACATAATTACGTAATTCGCTACAGAACTGAACGTGATTCCGTCTAAAATACCTTTATTGACAAAATCTATGGTGAAATTGCCAGTGCCTTTAGCCAAACGTCACTTTAGCGCTTGTCTACAGAGAGAGTAGAAATCAAAATGTATGGGGATGACACTGACAAGTATCAAAGTTTACGTCAATTCCATATAATTTGGGTTTCTATTCTACATGTAGACAAGCGCTAAGTGGCATTTGACTACAGCTGCCTGATTAGATGCTGTGAAAGATGTGGCTATTTTAGCCGTTTTTGTGCAACAAAGATCTTAGGTATGAAGGCATAGCCATGTAGGAAACTCCATACTGCATGGATCACTGACAATATCAAACTGTTGTTCAAATTAAGAAATAAGGCACGAGTGAAATTCCACACTTAAAAAAAAAAACAGAGTAATTGAGAAACTGTTGAGTCTGCCAGGAGATATAATGAGGACCTCAAAAACCAAGCATCATTTGCCCGAGAGAAAGAAGTAGAATTGCACCATCGTTTTTACCCGACTTCCCAAAATGTAGAAAGTTCTCATTGGCAAATCAATTTGTGTAAAAAAGCAAGCATTTATAGTACCTACCCTATATCCGTTTTCATTAACCTTATCTAAAATTTAAGGAATCCTTAAGCTAAGATAGCTGATATTTAATGTCATTTTGATTTTCACTTAGCTATAAGTACACAGGACAGTACAAGTAAGGGGCCATTTTAGGCCAGACGAAATAAAGTTTGCGAAATAAAAAAAAATACATGAGGTTTGTCTTGTATTTCGAATAAATACGATGGTTGTAGCTCGAATTAAACTTATGTCAAAGAAGACAACTAGAAAGATCAACTGATTTCAGTAGATAATCGAAAAGTCACTATTTTTATGTTGCAACTGACCACATGAAAGAAATTAATACCTACTAGTAGTGGTCCGAACCTAACAAATGTTTTAAAAAGTGGTCCTTGACCAAGAAAAGGTTGGGAATCCCTGACTTAGGTGCTACGTCAAGCTAAGTAACTTTTAGTTAGGAGATAGTTTAAGAGCGGTTGGTAAAAACTGGTATTAAACTGTCAAATACTCCCAGAACAACGGTGACCGCAACCTATTGGTCTTTTTTTTTTAACGTTGACATTAGGATTATCTCCTGTGTCGTGGGTGTGTTTACAAACATACAAGTTCACATACACATGACACCCAGACCCGAAACAACAATTTGTGGATCACACTAAGTGTTGTTCCGTGCGGAATCGAACCCGCGACACGTTGCACGGCCGCCGATTGCCCAGCCACCGCACCAACCGTGCAGTCAAATTGCACTATAATGCAGTCAATTGTGTCTATAATGACGGTACTCAAAGGGTTAATATTGGACTTTAGGATTACGATTAGAAATAGGAACCTACCTCTGTCCTCTGTTGTAACCGCTTATTCAGTTCATAAACTCTGTAGTCTGGTTGTCCGAAATATGGAGCGTGCCGCCTGAAATCAAAGAAAAACATACAATTAGCAAGTTTTATAAAATATCAAGAATTTAATACATTTTGTCACCAACCCTACTCTTCCCGTGGGTGTCGAATACCCGCATAAGGGACTACACATTTGACAGAAGCCTGGCAGCAGCGCTCTCTGATAAACTGAACCTTTTGAACTGCGATCCCCAACCCGTCTGATTAGCAACCCTCTTACGTAGTGGAGGCCCATATTCTAGCAGTGGACTGGCAAGTGTCACGAGTTGTTGACATTTTTGTCTAGACTTGTGGAATAAACCGGTAAACGAGCAGAAGTAATAACCTTATGGTAAGCAAACGGCACCGCCCATAGATACCCGAAACACCAGAGGCGTTTGTACTAATGCGTTACCAGCCTTTTAGGGATTAGGAATTCGAGGATTGTTGTGGATTCAAGAATTGGGGAGATTGGGGAGGAGGGTAATCGGGCATCTGGTAACCTCACTCACACGACGAAACACAACGCAAGCGTTATTTCACGTCGGTTTCCTGGCCGTGGTATCACTCCGGTTGAGCCCACACTTAAACATACATATTATTTTGTTATACTGCTGTCTTAGTACTGAGGAGGGAAAGTCATCCAATAACTTCGCCCGCCTTAAGCGAGGCGAGAGGGAGTGTCAGACTCTGACTGACTAAACACCACCCCGTTCCTACTCCTGCTTCCATCTGCAAGTATGATGTCTTAGTACTTAGAAATGGTTCCATTTTGAAACCCAGACATATTGACCTACAAATATTTTGCTATAGATATCCATCCGTTCGACAAACAAATCGTTCTGATGTAATAACTACGTCACCCTGAAGCCTTACTCTTCGGAATGAGAAAAGCTATGGCAGTTGTAAGATTTTTCTTTTAATTAGTTAGTTTTGTTTATTGCAAGTATCTACCAATGTGATTTTTATATATATTTACTTTCTAAATTTTAAACACCTGAAGGAAAACAGCGTGAGGAAACCTGTGCCTTTAGCCAAACGCCACTTTAGCGCTTGTCTACAGAGAGAGTAAGAGAACTAAACTAAATGTATGGGGATGACATTGACAAGTATCAAAATTTACGTCAATCACTACATAGTATAAAACAAAGTCTCTATCCGCCATCTGTTTGTCCCTATGTATGCTTAGATCTTTAAAACTACGCAACAGATTTAGATGACGTTCTTTTAATAGATAGAGTGATTCTTAAGGAAGGTTTATGTGTGTACATGTGTATTGCAGCCGTGCGAAGCCGGGGCGGGTCGCTAGTTCCATATAATTTGGTTTTCTATTCTACATGTAGACAAGCGCTAAATGGCATTTGGCTACAGCTGCTAGACTTATAATTTCTAATTGTAATTTATAATTAGCAATCTGGTTTAAGCAAGCGAATTGATTATTGCTCATTCCTTCTCCGTGTGAACAAAGAAAGGTCTTTGCTAAGCTGTGGGACAGATTTAAGATTTCACAAAAGTAATAGTGGTAAACGCCGATAGAGGCCGTCCTGGAAAAAGCAAAAGCAGAAACTACAGAGCTCCTACAACTACAACCCTTACATACTTCTTTAGCTTATTAGTTAGTAGCTGCCATCGCAGCTACTAGCCATGAGATTTCATTAATACAAATGCGAACTGGTCATCACTTCATATTTTCTTCACATTATTTCTTACTCTTTTTTTTTACATATATTTGATGGGCCGACGTTTGACCACCATCTCGCCCAGGTAAGCGATGATGCGGTCTATGGTGGAGCACACCCAGGTTATACCCTTCAGGAAATAGACTCTGGCAAAGAATCCCACTCCTCAGCAGTACGCACAAGGAAACTTGAAAAGCTTTTTCTTCTTTCATTCAAACTGTGTTGCTAGTAGTCAAATAATTTTGACTACTAGTACAACGAACTTGGAATCAGCCAAGTTTAAGCCAAGCTTTATAAAAAATGTTAAAATTTTAAAATGTTAAAATTTTTCTTTTCATTGAGTTCATCAATTCAGGTCCGTTTCTTATGCTAACGTAAAATTAAACTGTTGTACACTGGATTTGTTTAACTGACTTCATAAATTACAGGTAAACTGAAAAAATGTACTAATAAAAAGATACCCAGATTCTGACTTGGACATCGCAGCGAAACCATCCGCGCTTGTAACCTTATAAGACGTAACTAAATGACCCTTAATTTCGTCCAAGTATCTGCATTGGTTTCTCTATTCTACCAAAGTACTAGGCGCCCATAATCCGCGAAGAGGTTTATTAGTTACCTAAAATTTTTTTTTATTTGATGGGCCGACGTTGGCCACTACCTCGCCTGGTGGTAACCGATGATGCGGTCTACGATGGAGCACCAAAAATCTATTAATCACCCCACCTAAATTTCCTATTTAGGATTGGTACCTATATTGCAGGCGGCTCATGGTAACATGTGTAACTTTGTACTCGACCAAAATCAGTCAAGTCAATATAGCTCAAGATTTCGTCTATCCTACCAAAGTACTAAGTACTTATAATTCATAAAGAGATTACCTAAAATAGGGGCCCGGGATTGGGTGGATGTATTTATATGGGTGGCGGCGCGTACTCAAAGTCAATACTCATTCTCATGGTAACTTCGACAGAACTCAACTAAATGTAGACAACTCTCTATCCTACCAAAGTACTAGGCGCCAATAATTCGTGAAGAGATTACCTAAAATAGGGGTCCGGGATGGGGTGGTATATCGGCGGCGGCGGCGGCGCGTACTCATGGTACTGTATGTGTGAGGGGTGGTGCGGCGAGAGATGGTGGCCGTACTCGCGGTACTCGCCCTCGCCGCCGAGCGAGCCCAGCGCCACCGGCATGTAGGCCACTTTGTCACCGCGCCATCATCGCGTCACAGCGTCACTTGTACACTTGTACGGCCGCGGAGCAGTGAACTCTTTTACAACTATGCGTTCCTGGTACTTCGACTTGAATTTTCTTCACCTTTTTTTTGGATTTTCACACTTATTTACACAGTTTTTAGATAACTTTAAATAGTAAGACAATTAAAATAACTACTTTTAATAAATATTTTGTAAACACTAATTAAGTCTATATTAAACTTTGGGCACTTTGGTTATGTAAACTTGTATTTAAAAAACTATTTCAATACAAAACACTTCTTTCATATATTGCACATAAAATCTAAAAATAAACGAAATAAAACTATTTAATACAGAGTAAATATTCAAGTTTACTACACGGCGCGCATCACCGAGTGCGACTGATAAAAGCATTTCAAATTTTTCGCGCGGGAAGTGCCAGTACTGTGAAACGTCCTAAATCCTTTATATACTTAACGTTGCTATGCGAATATGGGCCTAATCGCGTGGCCGTAAAGGCGATAAGCGTGAACGGTTCAGGGCACGGCAGGAAGTGCGGCAACGTCGCGTCAGCTGGCCGCGCTACTAGCGAGGCGCGTTCGAAAAGGTCAACATCGGTTACTATTTTTTTTTTCATCCCACCGCCTATTTTCGTTGGCTTTGTTTGTTTTTTTATCATTGATATATTGATTTCTTTCCAATTCCCAATGTGGTTTTGTAATTGAACGTTTCATAATATCGCTAAAGAGCTCCCGATGACGCGTTTAGTATCGATCTTTGAGCAAGAAAGTATGTATTGAATTTCATAACACTGCATACCGGCGTCGGTTTCGAGGTATTGTTTACGTGACGGAAAAACCAGTTTCCGAATGCGAATCACGGCTAATTAACGAAATATATTATTCGCTTGCGTAGAATGATCATTTAAAATAATATATTCAAGTAAAATTAAATAATAAAAGACTATTGTTTTCACCGCGGCGGCCTCGGAACGCACGCGACGTTGCCGCTCATACCGTTCGCGCCATACTTTTTACTGTTTCTTAGCACATAGAAACGTTCATTACGGTGGCACGCACACAGACAGCGCTTATATTGTTGTATCCGCAGTACATAGTGCAAGATGGTATATAATGTACATTCCGCGACGGTAGATATGTAGGTAAACTACGTCGCTGTACAAATCAAACATTCGCGTCTATAAATAAAATGCAGACGTGTCCGTGAAACGCGCGCATCTTCCTTCGATTGTTTCGGGAAATTATTCATATTTCGAATATGGCGCGTCAAACGTCACTCGTTTTGTGACGTGTAGCGTTTTTTTTTCTCTCTTTTTTGCAGCCATGACGCCGTTTAACCTAGTTTGATCGCTTGAGAAAGTTTTATGATTCGAATTGGAAAATCTAAACTCGAAAATTTGAATTTCTCGATTGTATTTTATTTTTCAGTTTCTCGTCGTTTGTGGCTAGTATGTAGGTCATATTTACGATTAGATTAGATCTGACATACATAGAGAATCATTCTAAATTACGCTAAACCGGTAGTTAAACAAATTGTCCATTATTTACATTGTTATAAGTGATCATCGTCCGAAAAGCAAGGACGTCTGTCTGACGAATACAAACAAAAAGTTCATTGTAAAAGCGGAATTATGAAAAAAACAATTCACACAATTGTCGAATCGCGAACCCAAGGATGTTGCCTTGACGCCTTATCTAGATACAGTGATAACGACACCAAACAACGCACACTACACAAGAACGTTAGTAAAACAATATGATTTTACAAAAAGAAATGAATGTCTATGGAACAGCCGACGCGACGTGCAGTTCCGTCAAATAGAATGTGTGTCACGAAGAGTCAATGACTTCACTTTAGTATACGTAAACTCATACACGTGTGTTGAAAAGAAAATCGGGGTGGAAAACTAAACGATCACACATCGCGGCTTCAGACGTGCGTCCCACGCCGAGACTGCAACACTAATAAATTTTACGATTCCGATTTACGCGTAAACATTATCAAAGAGGTACAATATCGATTGAAAAAATAGAAATAGTATTTGAATGCACACAAGCTAGTTACCGGCGCGGCGGAGTACTGCACCTATGTAAAATACATAGCAGAAGTGTGCCGTGGTGACGGCTGACGGACTGTCAACGTTCGGGTGTTTCCGTGAGCGGTCGGGCGCGCTCGGCTCGCGTCGCCATGTTTCGGATACACGATTAGATTATGTCAAAATGATTAATTTAAACTGGTTATAGTTAGGTCAATCACATTGGCTGTATAATTTACAATGGGTGACTAGTTTTGGCGGTATCAAGGTAGTTCCGTGGAAGGTCGGACGATAATGCCGATTGATAAATCTATTTTGCTATTTTGATATGCGTCTGACTGACATGTTTATTTGTTGTGTAAATAGTAAATAAATCACATTTCTTTTGTTGTTAACTTGTTATTTTTATTGTAGAACTGTATTATGAAGATTTCTTTAAGCATCTCGATTATTTATGGTGGTTTTGGCCACAATTAGTGTACCTAGTCCTTGCCGAGATGTATTTAAATGATATTTTCGCAGTACAAGTTTCGGGTTATCTGCTACTTAGTCTCTGTAAAATTGTGGAAGCATGAAAAGGAAAAGGAAGACCAAAGAAAACACTCCCTCCCGCCTTGGATGAGGCGAGAGGGAGTGTCAGACTCTTACTGACTATAAATTACTGCTACTAGGTAACTCAACTGATTCGAGGCTAAGCAGTTCCAATGTCAGGCATCAGCCCTACTGGGCCCCATCTGTGGTACGAACCTATAGCCTATAGCCTTCCAGACAATACTGTCTTATTATCATCATCAGCCTATAACTGTTCCACTGCAAGAAGACCTTTTCTCAGACAGAGAAGGAATGAGCATTAACCTGGTGGTTAAAGCGTTGTCGCTTTCTTGACGGAAGGGTGCCTTTTTAATGAGACAGGTCACCGGATCATCTGCAGTTATGTATATGTGCTTGGCTGGCCTTTTGAGATTCTGGATTTGAGGTTGGGAGGGAGAGAGGAAGGGGAGGCCTTTGTCCAGCAATGGACGTCTTTCGGCTGTTGATGATGATGATAATGATGAGGGAGAGACGATTTTTTTTAAGGGGGGAAAATCATCGAATGACTGCTCCCGCCTGGGTGAGGCGGGAGGGAGTGTCAGACTCTTACTGACTAAAAACCACCCCGTTCCTTCTCCTGCACGTCGAGCTGAAGCCCCGGTTACCCGTTAGGTTCTCCGCGACAGAGAGAGAGGATAGGGTCTCCGGTAACCTCACTTACACTTAGCGTTGTTTCATGTGAAAATTGACATGAAACAAGTGAGGACGTGGTATTCTCGAGCCAACAAAACAGTGCCGAAGCATGGCTCTCCTACACAATAGTCAATTCTAGTCTCAAATAAGTCTAGAAATAAATCAGTCTGTCTGGAAACGGAGTCAGCGTTAGCACACAGTCAGTCAAGCGTCGTACAGACGTACTTTCTAACTTTCCCACCATTGTCGACTTGAGTCGAGTCAATCGTTTCGCACATCTTATCTGAGGCCTTAGTACGAGTTTCTTTTACGTTTAAAGTAATCGTAACGAGTACGCGTTCAGCGCTGTGATTGGCCGGTGACAATGAACCAACCAATCAAAGCGCCGATCGCGTTCTCGTTTCGTACTAAGCCGTAAAACTAATTCGTACTAAGCCCTTTGTACAAAGCTTGTTTGTACGCGTTCATCTCTGTAACTACTGGTCTAAATTTAATCATTATTTTTGTGTTGGGTAGTCCATTTATCAAGGAAGGCTATGGCCTTCCTTGATAAATAATCTCTGCTATGGTGATACCACGCGCCTGCCAGCAGAGATAATGGCATCTAACACGGGAAAAGTCATTGTATGATTTCCCCCCCTTAAAATAAGGCTTCGTAATTTAATCCAGGCCCAGAAATGCTAGACCAAGATCCAGCTGTGGGAAATCTTCAAATTACACTATATATTTATCATAGTTTTAACAAACTACCTTTACCTACTACAAACTTACATTGATATTATATTATTATGTAAAACTAAATTATATAACATGAAAGAGTACTTTCATGCAAAAACTACTGAACGAATTTGGACAAAATCTGGCATAGAGATAGATGATAGTCAAGAACAACACATTGGCTACTTTTTATCCTAGTTGCGCAGACTAAGCCGCCAGCAGAAGCTATTTTTTAACATATTGTCCTAAAAAGGCGAAGGTTCTCAATTGTTGCGTGTGTATGTTTTTTTTTTTAAATTCTATTACTTTAAACACATTTTTTACATATTATAAGCATCTTAAAAATAAAGATATATAGAAAACAAATATGATAATTATGATGACATTAATCACACTGTCCACAGACAAATAGATGATAAATATAGATAATAAATATCATAGACTTATCGATTTCTTGTTGACGCATCGCTAATAGTGTCAAATGTCTTGACATTTATATTTTCTCTGTAATGTAGCACTAATCTTCTAAACTGATGGTTTGGATGTGATGAGATTGTGAGACATTCGCAACTATTTCGAGTCTATTCGACTATTCGAGTTAAGGTCATTGTTTCGATTCTTGGATATGGCTATATTGGATGACGTTGTCAATACGTTTTAGTTGTATCGTGGATACAATCAATCAAGCGACCGTAAAGCAAGACTGCCAAGCATAGGATTTCAAGTTCAATTCTCTGTTCAGGCAATGTATAATCAAGGGACTTTTCATTTTTTCAAAAGAATTTCAATAATAGCTCTACTTTTTGGTAAATGGCAATAAGATCACCCTCTAAAAACTACTCAAAACTGGATAATACATTGCGTAAGTGCAACTCTGTCTACCCCTTCGGAGATTTAAAGGCATAACGTCACATCAGAACAAAAAATAGTCAAACATAGATAATACAGTACTAAACCTAGAAAAAAATGGAATTCCAATTTTGAAATAAATTCAAATATGGAACGATTATCTATCGAGAGGGAGCGAGCGAGGTTGTTGATTTAATTCATTAGCGGGAGCGAGACGGAGATAGCGGCGTGCGAGAGAGTAGCAAACATAATGATGACTTAAGTGGATTGTACACTGTCAGGCTACGTCGCTGATTTTAGGTGGCGATTATAGTGTAGTTCAATTTTATATTAATGTCCGTCTGGTAGATTAATTTAAAACATTAGAAACGTATTTTTTCTTTTCTTACGAAATTAAATAATTTCAACATATTGATTTGAACTATCATGTGACGTCACGATTTCCGACATTTTTAGGGAGCAGTGACGTATCTAACTGACGGACTAAATAGATTTTAAATTTTCATATCCTGTCAACTATTATAATTAAGATTTGGGGTAAAAATAACAAGTTATTTTTAAATAATAGCATTGTCATTGCAGTATACTCAATGTATTTCACAAAAAAAAAAAAAAAAAAAAAAAAAAAAAAAAAAAAAAAAACACGGCAAAAGCGCTTTTTGGTAAACCTTACTAAATCTCCAATCCACCTTGACAAGCGTGGAAATCATGGATTACTATCTTATGAAGAGAAGGTCTATAGTCCAAGCAGTGGACTGTCAAAGGTAGTTATTGACGAGTTCTGTTTTAAAAAATTCAAGGTCCTTTTCAAATATAAAAGTCACATAACATGACATCACGCCTTTTTTTAAGAAAACGTTGCACCACAGTACGATTTTCTTGTGATGTGGGTGCATTTACAAACATACAAGTACACATACACATGACTCCCAGACCCGGAACAACAATCTGTGGATCAGACAAAGAGTTGTTTCGTGCGGGAATAAAAACCGCGACACGTTGCGCGGCAGTCAGATGCCCAACCACCGCGCCAACCTTGCAGTCAGTCAGTCTTTTATCCCCGAAGGGGTAGGCCAAGGTGCTCATACGGCACTTAATGCCACTGTACAATGCAACACCCACTTTTCACTATTATGTTATGAGTTCCATGTAATAGGGGGTGAGTATAAAAGTAGCTTCCTGAATCAAGTTAATAAACTTAAAGATATTCAAGTCACCAGGTACCTATCTAAAACAAAAATATTAAATATCCTAACACAAAAATGTGCCAACACAACAAAATTACACAATACCGCACAAAACATTTGAATCAGCTGTAAACGCAAAGCATTACAAAAAAAGGTACATCGGGACAGCAATGCCACGCATTGTCAACTCTGGACGTCAAAACCCAACAGTGTGTAACCCTCTTAACACTGAATGAGTGAAAGGCACCGGCGTGCGAGCGAGACGGACTTACGTTACTATAATGAGTAAGAAGGAGATAGAAACAGTCTGTTGACGTAGTAGTAGATGAGATAAGGGGCTATCAGGAGTTTGGTGCGCGTTCGAACAGTTTTTTAATCGAATACTTTTGTGACAGCTTTTTGTAGCAAGTGCAAGTCGCGTGCAAGTTACGGATTTGACGCGTATTGGAAGTTTGAATACGAATTTTATTTATGCAAATTGTTTTTTGTTAATTTTTGTAACTGAAATCTGCTTCGTTGGTTATGATTACCGCGTAACATTTGGGGTTCGAATCCCAGGTAGCGCAGTTTTATTACATTTTAGAAAGTTTGGTATTGTGTCCGGTGATTGACAATAGGTTCGCAAATAACTGAGAAAAGTGCCTACTTCCCATAGAAATAAAAGACCTAACATTTCGTTATCTTAATCCATAATCGACCTTGTCCAAACCCATAAAGTCAAACAACAGCCTCAAATCCAGATAACAATCTCAAATCCACAAGTGCGACGTGAAAACGCCATGAACTTGAACAGTACACATTCCACTCGCTCCATCCGCTCGCCTAACAACTCGACCAACAATGACAAGATGCAAACGCGGCACGAGCTGAACGCACACATAGACAGGTTACGTCGAACGCACACAGACAAGAATTATTATTATTACACGACGCCACGGATAGATAATGGCGGACGTGAAAAATGTTGAATTGCAAATCTTCGTGGTTTATTTTGATGGACGAAATATTTAGCTAACGGTTAATCTTGAATATGCTACGGAGCCGCGGATGGCTTAACAGGTTGCCGGGACTCCAGCTCGTGCAGGGAGTAGGATCGGAGTGGTTTTTAGTCAGTATGAGTCTGATACTCCCTAGTCATAAGTCATTGGATGATTTTCCAAAAAAAAACTTCTTGAATACGTAAAAATCAATATTAAGAGGCGTCACCTAAGGGACTACACATTTAACCGAGATTGGGCTCTAATTAAAACTATTCAAACTTAAGCTCCATACAAAATGTATCAAAATTCTTTTTTTGACTCTTGCAGTCAAACCTTATATCTTACTAGTGACCCGCCAGGGCTTCGCACGGGTTCAATATGATTGTTATTATACACAAAAACCTTCCTTAAAAATCTATCTATTAAAAAAAACCGCATCAAAATCCGTTGCGTAGTTTTAAAGATCTAAGCATACATAGACAGACGGGCGGATAGCAACTTTGTTTTATACTATGTAGTGATACTATTATAAAACTGAAGAGTTTCTTTAAACGCGCTAAATTTTCAGGATTTTTTTCTATCTTAAGAACCTTCTCCTGATAATAACAAACACAACAAATAAAAAATCATCCAAATCAGTCTAGCCGTTCTCAAGTTATGGCGTGACAACGGGAAACGGGTTTCATTTTTATATAAATAGATTACCCTATCATCAGTCCACAGCTGGACTACAGAGCTTCTCTTCATATGAGGATTTGCCATCCACGCTTCGGAAGTGAGTTGTATAGCGATCGCTCACCATCAAGTGGGCAGTAAGCTGCTGATACTCTTATAACTGATCCCTGGCAGTCCACTGCTAGATTATAAGCCTTTTCTCCTTAAGAGGAGTTTATCATAGCTTGGCAGGCAGAGTTGAAGATCAATAGGGCTGATGCTGATACGGAGCCGCGGAGGGTTTAAAGGGTTGCCGTGGCTCCGGGTCGAAGTGCAGGAGTAGGAACGGGGTGGTTATAAGTCAGTAAGATTCTGACACGCCCTCTCGACTCACCCGGGCGGGAGAAGCCATTGGATGATTTTCTCACCTCAAAAAAAAGGCTGAGTTGAAGAAAAAGGATCGTCAGAGAACGCTTCTACCCGGACTCTATTAATTATGCAGAGCTAATATGCTCACGACACCAGAGAGCAGAGCAGCGTAACTTCTGCAGTATAGTACTACAAAATAAATAAAATACAAAATCAAAAAATTCACTTATCACCTTACCACGATGCGTCGTGGTCGGTTGAACTCACGCACACAGGTGCACACCGTCTAGCGTAAACGTGTTCGTGAAGACAATAAAATTCGTGTGTGTGCGTGCGGTGTCTAGATGTACACTGCGACCTCGAGTTTTGGTACTTGGAGGTGGTATATTATTTTTTTGTTGTAAACTTTCGTTGCTACTTGGTACTTGCGCGCGAGTGTGAGTTGTTTTAGTAAAAGATTTCGTGTTGGGTTTTAAAGATGTGAATTAATGACTGTTTGTAATTTGGCTGTCTCGTTGGTTGAGTGGCCGCATCTCGGGTTCGATTCCCTGGTCGGGTAAAGTAGTATTGGAATTTAAAAAATTCACAGTGGTAGCTCGGAGTCTGGAATTGTGCCCGGTATATGGCAATAGGCTCACCTCTTATTTCACGGGACTCATAACATAAACAGTGAAAAGTGACGTGCACCTCTGCCTACCTGGGGATAAATGGCGTGATGATGTTATGTAATTTGGCAGTATGGTGATGGCGACGGTAGAGCAGCATACATTTGTCAGCATTGTCGGCACGGCACCCTGTCTCTTGCTGTGGGTTAGAGCCGACTAACTTACATTTGACAGATTTAAAGGGCACTAAGGGCAGCAGCATTCCTTCATAAATCTTGAGTCTTTACTTGTGGTTATGTGTACCGTTAGAAGTTGCTTTCTTGGAAAACTTGGTTGAACGTTTTCACGATCGCAAAACATTAAATGAACAGAGATTATTAATTCATAGACATCATCATGCGTAGAGCCACGTACTGTCCACTGTCCCCCACAGTCCTCTCCCAATGACTACACATCGCGAGTTGGAAGCGACCTGCATACAGGTGATTTCTGGACCCTTCAGGTCGTCTATCAAACAGAGTTTTTAAGAGTATTGTGTATAAGGAAGTCCCCATATTTTCTAGAGCAGAAAATGTATTGAAAACTGACGACATATACAACTATATTTCAAATAATATAGCTTTGTCTTAAAAAAACAATATTTTAATTAAAAACACATACAAAAATTGCATGTTAACTCAGGATGTTAAATTTGGACTAAATGTATTATTTTCTGTTACAGTTTATCTAGGATGAATACAAAAAAGTGAATCGTGACAAGTTTTGAGCTATGCCGTGTATTGTGCAAGTAAAAAACACGTCCAGTTTTCCTTAAACGTCCCAAACGTTTGAGGAAAACTAAGAAAAAGGAAACTAGTGCACAAATTATTGTACTTTTTCGTTAAAATTCAATTATTGATACATTTTCAATATATGAATATAGCAATTAATAACATTTTTAATGTTCTGAAAATTTTCAAACTGATTGACTGCTGAACGCTTATGTTAAATCAGAAAGAAATCCAGTCTAGGGAATGCAATCTTGCGAGATTAGGGCTCAAGCCAAATCGCGCTAGATTAGAGGTATAAAGTACAATATTTTATCGACCGAGATTCATCATCATCATCAACAGCCTATAAGTAGCCACTGCTGACATTGGTCAGGAGTGTAAGATGTAAACATTAATTACCATGCTTGCACTATGCAGGTTGGCGATTTCAAACTTATAATTAGAAATTATAAGCCCAGGTTCGTTACGATGTTTTCCTTCACCGTTTGTCTGTGATGTCTAAATAGTCTTAGATAGAGATAAACCTCGCTAAAAAAGAGATCACGCGAGACTGAAATTGCATTAATTAATCTAGTTTTATTAATTTGATCTATATGTACAACACAAAAAAATATCGTCATTAATTTTTTTCATAAAAAAAAAACAATCAAAATCACTCCACCGCGCTATATAAACACGTACACACAAATTAGTATACGACATAACAACAAACACACATACATACACACATATAAAATTGAAAATTGTCCTGTCCATGTGTGTGTCTTAGTTTAAGACTAACTTTGAGTATTTTGTACTACGGCATTGCTTCAAAACGTTCATGATGCGGTTTGTAAGGTTCACAATCGCGTAGCACGTGGATTCTGAGAGTCAAGCTACGTTGGCCGAGGTGAATGTTTGGATGGGTGACCATACTGACCATAGTAAGATTTTTTTTAGAAAGTATGTAAGGATATTTGTTCCTTTTGCCATAGAAACACGTATATGCATCATCGACAGCCCGTGACAGACTATTGGTAGACTATAGGCCTACTCTACATTTGAAGATTTGTCATATTGACCACGCTTTTTTTGATGGGGGAAAATCATCCAACGACTTCTCCCGCCTTGGGTTGGGGGGGAGAGGGAGTGTAAGACTTACTGACTAAAAACCACCCTGTTCCTACTTCCTCGTAAGGCCTTCGGCGGCTCCGTATCGGGCATCAGCCCTATTGGACCCCATCTGTAGTGGTCTGATGGCTCTTTGAGGCGCGCGGAACGCGACGCGCCGTATGCACGGGAACTGATAACGCTATAGCCCGGTCTCAGTCAAATGTGTAAGGTATGTAACATGAAATCTACTAACATAATTATTTTGGAAAATGCTTACAAGTTCCTTAACAACCTCTTTGTTTAGATAATTTTCCATCATAAGGTAATAATTAATTTAGAATTTTACAATCTGTGAACTATTTCCTAATTCAGCTACATATTCGGCATCCATGACACCTCTGGTGTTGCAGGTGTAGTTAGGCTTTTTTTTTTAAGGGGGGAAAATCATCGAATGACTGCTCCCGCCTGGGTGAGGCGGGAGGGAGTGTCAGACTCTTACTGACTAAAAACCACCCCGTTCCTTCTCCTGCACGTCGAGCCGGAGCCCCGGTTACCCGTTAGGTTCTCCGCGACAGGTGTAGTTAGGCTACGGGTGTCCGCTCACCACCAGTGGTACCGTAAGTTTTGTTGTTGTTCTAATTATAATAATATTATATTATTGTCCAAACGAAATTATCTCCAAAAAATAAATCCCTTTTCGAGATGCAAGCATTGATTTTTCATTTAAATGCCAATTGAGATGGATATATGCGTTTACAAGCGTATGAGTGAGACGGAATATCATACTAACTAACTAGGGGGTGACTTTACGCACCCTTCTATCCGACACTTGATGTCGAATTATGAAATCAATATTCTTCTTACTATATTGATTTAAATATAATGTTTAAAGTTGGGTCCGTCAGGGTTTAAACCTTGGACCACGAATTTAAGTATTTTTTTTTTATTTTTCTCTTAGGGAATGGTATTTGGTGCCCGATGTATGGCAATAAAGTTTCGCCTTTTATTAAATTGGACTCATCAATCAATCATAATAGCGAAAAATATGTACGAAGTTAATAAGTCAAGTATCAAAACCACTAACAATGTTTCAATACTTAAAAAAAAAATTAACCCTGGTCATCAACTAAAAAACTCGGTCATATGTTAACAAATAACCTAGATACCTGCCTACCCCCCGTAAAGTATACGGATCAATACCACCACCGAGGCAGCAGGCGCTTATAAGTTACAGGAGGTAGCAATAATTGCGATAGGTATCGCCTGCCACCTGTCACATTGACCGTGAACTACCAGGGTAGCATAGATACGTCAAATGGCAAAACATTGACTCTTTGAGCTTTCAAGGGATGAAAAGAAAAAACGTTTAATAGAACTTAAAACATGCAACTTTGGTATTGAAAATGAAGGTTAGATCTTTTAATCCCAGAAGGGGAGGGGGGTAGGCAGAGGTGCAGGTTATGTTAAGAACTCCTTGTAATAGGGTTTCATTCGATTCGGATTTTGTTAATGTTCCGAATGGTCTTCTGAGAAAATTAGTGAGGCTCATAGTCTGCTCTGCCTGTGAGGATTTGGCATAAACTCCACACATAGCAGACGAGTTGGAGATCAGTGTAAATAAAAAGTTCAGGTTAATCATAGAGAGCTGTTCCCGGTTTATCAAATGTGCAGTCCCTTAAATCGCCTCTTACAAGTTACAACACGAGACGTCTGTGAATCTTACAATATGGGAAGAAAAACTAAAACCGATTTGAGAAGTTTTTATCATTGGAAAACTCACTCTTTCAGGAGAAACATAGATTATACTATCCCTTCATAACCAAACCCAATCGAGAGAGATTTTCTAAAATACTACACGGGTAACGCCACAGATTAAAGTTAGTATACAGACACATTTTTATAGGCCAACCTTGATAGAGGTCGAGCATAAAATGATTTGACAGATGACAATACAATATAACAGCCACTTGCAGTGCAAACTGTATTAAAAAAAACGTACGTAATCAAACGATACACAGGAATATATATTCATACAAGCTGTGGTCGACTTTTAGCGGTGATGTACAGAATACCTTGCTAAGTAGAGCCAGAAGTGGTCATATACAAAGTAACACTTAATTAAAATGAATATTTTTACGTGGTACGTTTTCATCAATCATATATTATCCCATGACAATTCACTGTTCAACTATGGCCATTGCGCATCCTCCACATAAGAGGGTTTGTACCTAATAATCTTGACATTTCGCGGGTGGTTTGGAAATCGCAGAAGGCACTGCTGCCGTAGACTTAGTCAAATGTGTAATCCCTTAGTCAGCTACCACACCCATGGAAAGAGAGACGGGGACAATTTACGAAGTCCAAAGTAGTTTCGGATTGGTAATCGGTTCATCTTAATCCTACGAGTAATACAACCGTAACACTAGAAATGACATCCATTTTTAATGTGAAATGAATTAATTAAGTCGATTAATTTCAATTTAATCAACATGTGATGTACCAGGAGCGCATAACCACACAGCAGTTACCCAGGTGACGCTGACTCCAAGCAACTGATGATAATATTTTTTGTGTAACTCAGCATTTTTGCGCACACCGTACTCGTTGGGGGCACGCGATCGAGGGGATCCGGTGTACGGCGACTGAACCATCTTGATCTTTGAGTAATTAAATCCGTAGTCGACAAAAATTGTTTGTTTGTTCATGTCAATTACTTACATAATTTTAGATATTAGTCAGGTTACTTCTATAGGTTTTAAAATTAATAATTAAGACGTTTAAGATATTTCTACCTCTGCATACATATCTTTGAAAAAATGAAAGTTAGCTTCATTTTGTTATCCTCCATAGAATTCTAGAGTCAATCTGAAACGAGCAACAATACGGAACCTCCATGATAACACAAGTTGTTTCCTACCGGCTCAGCTGGAAGTCATTGGAGGAGGCCTATGTTTAGCAGTAGACTACTTGTGGCTGATACATATCAATGGGAACATGAATGAGGCAATCGATTAACACTTTTCGCCGCTCAAAAGGATCGAATTCAAGATCTAATCTTCAATTGTGTAGACAAGGCTAGTGCCTTGTCCTAGTGGTTAGCGCTGAACACAATCACTAATATTATAATGGCGTTAGTCTGTTTTTTTTGTACGTTTGTTACTCAATTACGTCAAAACGGCTGAAGAGATCAGGTTGAAATTTGGGATAAGGATAGATTATGGTCTGGAACAACACATAGGCTATTTTTATCCCGTGGGATCGCAAGCGAAGCAATTAGCAGAAGCTAGTATTTTATCATTTACAACAATCTATGCAATAAATTCAATAAACCAATAAAAACGTCACGATTTAATGAAAAAAATATATAAAACTGTCAAAATATAATGTAAATTGACGGGAATCACAGCATGATTTGAATTGAGAACGATTTTAAATTCGTTTAAACGTTAAATGAAGACAGTTTGTGTCAAAATAGTTGTCATATCGGCTATAAAGATGTGGGGGCTTTGCATACATTTGTTTTAATTTTTGTTCTATTTAGATTAATTACTTATTTGGAGCAGTGATCTACGAACACGGCCAGTGACAATGAGAATGTTATCTGTCAGTATTACTGTACCAAAAAATGTATATTGTTGAATTTCAACGTCTTTAAGTTAACAATTAAAGTAATAATTATGGGTCTAGCAAAAAGTTTAGTATTTTATTGAAAACAGCATGCTTTTATATCTATCTATATAATCTTTTATACATATTTGTCTGGACTTTAAAAGAGACGGAACTCTGAGTTTGTTTCAGCACGTCTTCTCAGAGTAGTCAGTTAGGAAATGTCGACCTCATCGTTCGCTTGATAAAATTGACGTCTAAAAGTGCTGCCTTGCAGAAATAAATTCACTTGTTTCACTATCATCAATGAAAAAAAAAATCACTACATTTTGAACACTTTTTTTTAAGTAACTAACTAAAAATAACTCCTAAACAAAAAAAACACAACCCACCATTCATACATAAAAATCATCATTAAAAACAAAAAAAATATATACGTTCAGCCACCAAAAGTACCAAGACCGCAGCAAAGCTTGGGGGTTGCGACCACCCCACGCTCGCCACGTGCTCGCCACCCCAGTATACATATCTACCTATATATACAACTGTATACTTAAATATAGGTTAGCTTGTCTGTCACTGTGTGAAGTTGCTAACCACGTTTTTGAAGCTGCTATAGGTATAACTCCGTTGTTCTACTTCAGGGGTCGAGTAGAAGTCTTGGTATTTTGCGAGTATGTATGTTTTAATCGCTATGGTTTTGCCAGTGTGGTGAATCTTCGTTTAGTATCGTATTTAGTTAATTTGCAGCATAAAATCAAGGTATTCTCCTAAAAATTGTGAGTTTCTTATATGTATGTCCAAAAATTTTTAGCCTCTGAAGTCTCAGTGCCATGTTAGATTCTAAAATCTTAGTAGTAACTTTCTAATTTTCATTTCACTATTTGTCTAGTCTGATAATCAAAGCGAATAGCGAGAAAATTGACACAGATGAAAAAAAAGACGTGTATAGAGTGATATTTCGTAGGTATTTTCTTACTGAATTAAGTAACAATTTGACCATTTAACATCCCAAATTGAACCAATCTAGTACTTATTTAAAAATACTACATATTTTTTCTCAAAAACACAACAACCTCTTTCAATAACTTCACCTAACTTGACTCATTCAGTTATCAAAGACCTTTAAATGCATTCTTCAAGCGAATGCAGTATAATTACTGAGCTTAACCCTAAGGGTAGGACTCAGTTGATTGATGGCCAAACAACGTGACGAAGGTCAGAGGGAGAGCCCTTGAACCGGCCATTGGAATGAGTGTCAAGCCCTAGACTTATCTAAGAAAAGGGGGGAGAATTTGTATTGAATAGAAGTGTATTTTGTATCTTTTAAAAAAGGTTTTATCAGTACTTAGAATATATGTAACTGAAATGTGTATTTAAACGCGTTAATCTCCGGAACTATGGTCTGAATTGAATAATTCTTTTCATGTTGGCCCGTACATTTATCGAAGAACGCTATATATAGGCTATAACACATCACGCTAAGATCATTTGGAGCTGAGCAGCGGGTGATACAACTGACTAACTAGTTATTAAGTAGTTTTGGTCTAACATAACATAACATCACGCCTTTTATCCCAGAAGGGGTAGGCAGAGGTGCACACAGAAGTAACACCCACTTTTCACTATTTATGTTATGAGTCCCATGTAATGAGGGGTGAGCCTATTGCCATATACCGGGCACATTTCCAGACTCCGTGCTACTACTGAGATTTGAGAAATACTTATAAGGTATTTTTGGTCTACTTTAAATATTTTTTGGCTTAGGGCTTGTTTCACAACGTCCGATTAGGGTGTTGTTATAGAACAGAAAAATTAGTTAGAGCTCATTTTTCCAACGCCTCAAAAAATGAGGAACAGCATTGAATATTTGACAATTCTTCCATAAAATTGTAATACACCAAGCGGTCACCGGCGACCGCAACCTATTGTTCTATAATTGTGTCTATAATGACGGTACTCGACGAGTTAAAACTGTCAAGTTTCCATTGTATTCTACAGTTAAGAGTTAACTTACGATTGAAAAATCGGTTCTCAATAGAATGGAATGAATTAAGTTAATAGAAATTTTTAGACATAGCGAAATAGTTCTTACTGTTCTTAGTAGGTTCAATTTAATTATCATATAGAGAAATAGTATTTATTAATAATTATTATAACGCATGGTAACATAGCCTGCCTAGCATATGCTGTACTTACAATCCTATATTGATTTGGAAATCAGCTCACACATATTTTTAAACCTAGTGCTAAATACAAATAGAAAAATTACTTTTAACTTAACATATTTCAAATAAAATTGACAAAAATCTAGAAAACATAGTGCTAGACAAAAAATAATGCATTTTTTATTAGATGGGACGTTTTTAATAGGAACAGGCGAACGGCACACCTGACAAATGGCTACCCTCACCTTGAGCCACCTGCGCTGGCTGGCTTTATCGGTGCAACGCCGACTAAAGACAAATTTTCAAAAATGACTCACTACCTCTTTTGATTGCGTTTTATTTCTTGGTTATTGACGCTTTCAGTAATAGCGAGACCTAAGAATGGTGGTGGATGACATTTTGAGAAATTTTCAATTTATCTCACACAATAAGAAAAAACCAATTTTTCCTCTGTAATTAATAAATGTTTGAGGAGGAACTCGACTAATTTCAAGCAAGGAACGCTGCTCATGAATATGAGCCTCTAGCATGACTTGAAACTAGTCGAATTGCTCGTCAAACAGTTATATGATAAAGACAAATTGCAAATAACCCACTGACTTTGTTTCTAGTCTGATTAAGAAGAAGAAGCTTTTGGTTTTTACATTTTTAGATACACCTTCGTCAATATGAACATACGATTTCAATCCCATGGCGATGTATTAATACAGTATTTAATTTTATCCCCAACTCACTAAAGATTTATCCACTATTATAGCTACACTTGAGAAAAAAAAGGCTTTCATAATAACTATCGTGAGGTGAGACATACTAAATTAACTAAAAATCGCGGGTTACTCAAGTGAACATACTGAGAAAATACTGGTTCGAAACTAGTAGAGCTTTTCTCAGTGTGTCTACGGTGAGGAACACGAGATTTTAGTAAAAAAAAAAAATTGTTTAATTTAAGTACCTCCTTTATCATAGATCTGCCTTCTCTCCATTAAACAATAAAGCGTAATGCTCCGCATGACTCACATGTCAACAATTCCTACGAAGTTACGCGAGCTCACCATTTTTTTTATAAAAAAAATAACAGGTCGATAAATACATCGTCTTCGAGTTGGTACATTCTGTATTTTTAACTTTTTATAAACAATCTATTGGTAACCTAGAAATTGGACGCCAATTTAAGACAGTTGGCAATGGTTGAATCTGTGTACGATAAATACCTCTATTATTTTTAGTGATTAAAATCTCTGTTGTGTTAGTTTTTGGGGAATCAAACTGAATTATCTTATTGTGTAACTAATATTATAATGAGTGAACCTTAGGTTGTCTTTTTTGCGGTCTGATTTTAAAACTGAAATATTACTATTCATTAAGCTACTTTTTATCCTAACATTCTCGTAATATATTCGAGAGATATATTTTAAATACTACACTATTAAACCTAGTTAAATATGTTATAATTTATATCATATTTTACTGACACAACAACCACAGAAAAAAAAACACCAAATAATTTATAAAAATTAAACGTAGCACCTCACAATAAAATATAAAAAAATAAAATAAAAATAAAACCGAAAAAAAAAAAATTCATTCGAATTTCGAATCATTTTGATCGTGGAGCGCGGCAGACGACACTCCAACGAAGTGGAGTTTCAATCTAGCTATGTACCAGCGACCAGTTTTGTTTGAACCCCGCGATGATACCAGTCGCGGTAAAGCGAGGATCAAGATGTGTTGGGCGCAGCGGTACCGATGTTATACTTAGGTACGTAAGTACGGGGTGGGCGAGTACAGATAGAAAATGTGGTTTTGATTTCTTAAATTAAATATTATGATTTTTGTTTTTTTTTAATACAATTAAACCTAAAAATATTTAATGCTAAGCCGATTTTGACGTAAACATTACATTTTTTAAAGATATTTTAGCAATCATTTTTTTATAGGAGGCAACCAGGCAGACAGTGTGATCAACAAGGATCCACAGTAGCTTCAAGTGCGTTGGCGGCTTTTAAAAAGGAGTACGTTCGTTTTTGTGCCTTCGTCTACAATAATTAAGATTCAAAATAAAATTGAAAACCGTCTATAGTTTGCAGAATGGATTGGCAACGCAATGGCGACGCGTCTGGTGTTACAGACAGTCAAGTTATTCAGTATGCAGGTAAAAAAATGCAGATTGACTCAGTACAGAGACAGTAACTAATAATTGTACTAAAATATTCATAAAAATAAATTCCAAAAACAACGAAAACATGTAATAAAAATTACAAACATAAACAATAACACAACAAAAAAATCGACCAACAACGAAGACGTCACCAAAAAAATTCCATAACAAAAAATAATATTAAATTAATTAAAACATATTATACTATCCGTACTTCAATATAAGTACACGCTACATTCACCTACATTTATTCGAACGCACACAGACACAGTTTTATGGCTCGAGTCGAGTCGCACACACACATACACGGACACACCGACACGAGTACACGGCGAGGGCAACACACACACACACACACACAGACCATTTATTTTATTCTTGTGAAGAAGGTATTTTTTGTTATTTTTATAATATAGCTAGTAGGTATGTATTGATAAAAATATGGATAGGCTAAACTTAATGACTTATTCCGTGAATGGGGTAGACAGAGTAGTACAATTATTGCGAATAAATTACACAACATTATGTTAAAAATTACGTGCGCTGAGAATTTTAATTTAAGCGCAAACTAAGCCGAGAGCAGAACCTGATACTTTTAATGCAGTTAGAATATGACCAAACGACCACTGACAAACAAGACATTCATGCAAGAAAATGTTGATTCTGAAAATGCTTTTGCCCGACTAAGCTATGGAACCGGAGTTCTTTTGCGCCCACTAAACTTAGAAGCCCTATTATGATGGCAGAACAGATTTTCTTATGGAATAGGAGGCAAACGAGCAGGCGGATCACTTTATGGTAAGCGATCACCGCCGCTCATGGACCCCCGCAAAACCAGAGGAATCCCAGATGCGTTGCCGACCTTTTAAAAAGGTTTGAAGGTCGTATCGGTTCGGAAATACCGCGGACGACAAATCATTCCACAGATTCCCTATGCGAGGCAGAAAGCTTCGTGAAAAGCGCACAGTTGTGGCCTGCCAACCAAAATATGGTGGGGATGCATATGCTGTCGTGAGGGTCGATGGCAAAAAGATGCGGCAGGTATCAGGTCAAACAATTCCTCAGAGCACATTTTACAATTGACACCCCTACTAATTGAGTGGGTACCATACATAATACCCGGCTTAGAACTACACATTTGACAGAGACCGGGCAGCAGCGCTCTCTGATACACCTGGACCTTTTATTGCGACCTCCAGCTCGCCTGGCGCGCATGCCGATTATGGAAATACCTTATATGGGTCTCTCATAGTCTAGCAATGGCCTGTCAAGGGCCTGACTCTTTCCTTCTGATCCCTGAAGGGGGAGAGTAATAAATATAACACCCACATTTCACCAATTATACTATGACGACTCCCATATAATAGGGGGTAAGCCTATTGCCAAATTGCCAATCACTGCATATTCCACGCTTTGTATCCTCGACGGAGTAGGCAGAGGCAAATTACGGTTATTGCCACTGTACAATGTAACACCCACTTTTCACTATTTATGTTATGAGTCCCATGTAATAGGGGGTGAGCCTATTGCCATATACCGGGCACAATTCCAGACGCCGTGCTAGAACTGAGATTTTTTTTTAAAATCCCAGTAATCTTTGCCCGACCTGGGAGTCGAACAGTCGCACCTTTCGGCCAACGGGGCAGCAGTGTGCATGTTCCATATAAATACTAACTGCTGAGAATAGGAATGATGACGGAATATGAAAATTAAAAATCTAGTCCGGCAGTTAGCTATTGAAAAAATATGGGGCATTTATCGTATAAGTAAACAATACTTAGATATAACGAAACAAAGTTTAGGAGTGGGAGTTAAAACGTCATTCCTACGTATAAAACGTACATAGAAGTGACGTCACGCGATTCAAATCAATATATCGTCGAAAGTATTTGTTTCTGTAAGAAAATAAAAAATACGTGTCTAATGTTTTAAAATAATCTACCAGATGGGCATTAAAATACAAATTAAGTCATCTACTCTGTTATAGAATGAGGAACCCCAAACCCTAATTATGTTTTAAGTCCCTTGCCCCACCACTGGACAAAAACTAAATAACTATTAACGTACATTATAACAATTTAAACAGCAAAATCAAATCACTAGACCACGCAATCTTTTTGCGTAAGATCGGAAAGTATCGAGAACCATTTAAGTATGAACTTTGTGCTACTGATAAGACGCCTGATAACAGATACAGACTGCTCCTAGACTTTACGGCCCGTGGCCTATTGTTTTAAAAATCGTTTAACGTCATAAAATATACGTTTATGTTATTATGGGATACGGGGCAGATGGATCACCTGATGGTTGGCAATTTACGCTGCCCTTGGATATTCATAACACTAGGAGTTAGGTACAAGTGCGTTGCCTGCCTTTTAAGGGGTACCTACGCTCTTTTCGCGCGCCTACGCCTTCGATCCATGGTGGTTGCTAGGTCATTGAGCGCCTACGCCTACGCCTTCGATCCATGGTGGTTGCTAGGTCATTGAGCGCCTACTACGACTCTTACAAACTTCTTTAGCTTCCATCATTAAAGCATCTGGTCAAACAAGTACTAGCCATGGATAATAAAGTTGGTGTTATCTCAGTGATCCACCGGCAGTTAGTTTAATTTCTGGGTTTTAAAGTTATTTCTCAATATTGGTAAATTTGATGAAGAAAACCCTTCTTGTTTAATAACTCAATGAGACATTAGTCTTTGAAATACATTACGATGGCGACAACTTAAGATCTAGTTTAAAATTAGTACGGATAAGATGAACTGACCTGTCAACAGGCGGCGGCAAGGGTGCCATCATATGCGGGTGTGGCGGCATAGGCGGATGTGGGGGGTGCGGGTGGAAGGGAGAGCCCGGGGGCGCAAACCCCGGCCCTGGGAAGTGTGGCTGTTGCGGGGGCCCCGGTGGAAACCCGCCGCCGGAGCCCGGCCGCGCTGAGGGCGAGCCGAAGGGGCCGGGCGCCGCGTACGGCGGGCCCGCAAACCCCGGGCCGGGCGTCGATGGAGCCGGCGAGGCGGCGAACGCCGGCCCGGCCGGGGAGCCGGCTGGCGGCGCGAACGACGCGAATGGCGGCTCGCTGTTGCCGCTCTTCCACGCCGCTGGCACGCCGCCGCCGGTCTCGTCCAGCGCCGGCACGCGCCGCTGCAGCCCCACCGACATCTGAGTACCAGGACAACATGTTACCTATGGAGGTCGCACGGTTCATTGTTATTCTAGAGCTAGAAAAAAGACAATAAAATAGGTAGACACAAATATACAACTTTGTCAGTATAGATAGGTTTTGCAGGCGGCCGCAGCCGCAACTTTAGCAGGACTGTCCTACTCCTATGGAGGGAATGCTTGTAATATTTCTAATTTAGTTATTTACGACATTCAGGAGCCAAAAATCAGTAAATGTGATCTACACTTGTCGATTTAGGAATTACGATGAATAAATTATTCACGTTTGTAATTATTTCGAGGAGCGAGCTCGACTGCTTTCGAGGCACGATAGGGGTTCATAGACAAGTCACCGGTGAGGTTGCGTAGTCAATATAATATCCAATTAAACATACACAATCGTTTTTTATTAACAAGGATATCAGAGAACGCTGCTGTCCGGCCTTTGTCAAATGTATAGTCCCTTAGTTGACTCTTACGACAAACGTGAGACGAGCACTTCCAGGAGCGGTGATTAATGTAATTGATCATACTAGAATGGTAACATTTTCAAAAAATTCTAAATTTTTTTTTTGTAAATTCGCACATTACTGACAAGGCGATACAATCGTCGGCTCATGTTGGAGTTTAATGAACTATTTCTATACAATCGTTACACAACTTGTGTGCAGCGGCGTACGCGCAGCTTACGTCATATACTCAGTAAATTGTATATTATTGCTAAATATAGAAAGTCTACGGTCTAATAAATTGTATTATTTTTCTATTTTTGTTCTGTGATGTCAGAATATAACAAACGGGGCCCGCTAGGGTCTAATGCTTGGCGGGGTTACAGACTAGGCTAGCCTTCAAACCCGTCGCGGAGAACCTAACGGGTAACCGGGGCTCCGACTCGACGTGCAGGAGAAGGAACGGGGTGGTTTTTAGTCAGTAAGAGTCTGACACTCCCTCCCGCCTCACCCAGGCGGGAGGGAGTGTGTTCGATGATTTTCCCCCCTTAAAAAAAAGCCTTCAAGCACAATACAAACACTAACACAATAAGCAGGAGTTAGAACGGGGAGGTTTTTGGTCAGTAGCATTCCTCCAGCCTTACAACAGTCGCAGACGACTTAACGTGTTACTGGAGCTCCAGCTCGAAGCAGGAGAGGAACAGGGTGGTGCTTATTCCTTAAGAGTCTCTTGAGCCGACTGACTCCTTATTCGGTAGTAGCACTTGTAATTAGGTACCCGATTTGGTCAATTTGAATCGCCTGAACTTTTATTTTTGTTAGATATATGTATCAAGTAATTTTGTAGAATTAATTGTTGACTTACGACCGAAATCAACAACCGATATAAGTGTGGGAGAGCCATGCTTCGGTACGAATGGGCCGGCTCGGCCGGAGTGATACCACGGCCTCACAGAAAACCGACGTGAAGCAACACTTGCGTTGTGTTTCGTCGTGTGAGTGAGGTTACCGGAGGCCCAATTACTCTCCCCTTCCCCAATATCTCGAATTCCTGAATCCCCATCGAACACACTCCCTCCCGCCTCACCCAGGCGGGAGGGAGTGTGTTCGATGATTTTCCCCCCTTAAAAAAAAGCCTTCAAGCACAATACAAACACTAACACAATAAGCAGGAGTTAGAACGGGGAGGTTTTTGGTCAGTAGCATTCCTCCAGCCTTACAACAGTCGCAGACGACTTAACGTGTTACTGGAGCTCCAGCTCGAAGCAGGAGAGGAACAGGGTGGTGCTTATTCCTTAAGAGTCTCTTGAGCCGACTGACTCCTTATTCGGTAGTAGCACTTGTAATTAGGTACCCGATTTGGTCAATTTGAATCGCCTGAACTTTTATTTTTGTTAGATATATGTATCAAGTAATTTTGTAGAATTAATTGTTGACTTACGACCGAAATCAACAACCGATATAAGTGTGGGAGAGCCATGCTTCGGCACGAATGGGCCGGCTCGGCCGGAGTGATACCACGGCCTCACAGAAAACCGACGTGAAGCAACACTTGCGTTGTGTTTCGTCGTGTGAGTGAGGTTACCGGAGGCCCAATTACTCTCCCCTTCCCCAATATCTCGAATTCCTGAATCCCCAACGATCCTCAAACTCCTAATCCCCAAAAGGCCGGTAACGCACTTGTAATGCCTTCGGTGTTTCAGGTGTCCATGGGCGACGCCGACTGCTTACCATCAGGTGATCCGTCTGTTCGTTTACCGGCTTATGCCATAGAAAAAAAAACCGATCCTTTTCAAAAGTATCTGGATCGTTCTATGAACAGCTCGATCTTAATTCAAATGTGACATTCACTTTCCTCCACTATGTTACGAGTCCCATGAAAGTATGTAACAGCGACTAATATGATTAATGTCAAATATATCTATACTGCTAATAAGCTCCGGAATTACTGGGTCAAATGGGATATTTTTTTTTGAACTAGTAGTTAGATTTCTCGAGAAAGGCTATAGACTAGCCGGGCATAAACGTCGCGCTACGATGAAAAGAAGCCGAGTAGCGAGTGAAAACGCCGAGTATAGCTATTTATAAATAAATAAACACACATTCAGACAATACTGTCGTTAAATGGTTGAGGCCAATTCAATTCAATAACTAAGCCAAATGAATAATATCCTTTTAGCACCAAGATGTGTAAGACCTAGAAAAACTGGTTAAATCCAGTTGTATTATAGGACCTTTAATTAGAACACTAACTAACATAGAATTGTGGCTTCGCTTTTTAAGAATGAGGGTGAGTTTTCTAACTAGACATACAATTTTAGGACATTTTTTGTAGGTCTATAGGTCTTTAGTAAGCAAGTCTACCGATAGAGGAGTTATTGAGATTCGCCCTTAATCTATAGAAGCGAAACACAGTTCTAAGCTAGCAGGGGAGCCTCTGGTTGCAGGTCGCTTCCAACCAGCTCATCATGAAGTCATTGGGGGAGACCTATGTTCAGCATTGAACGTTTGGCTAATATGAAGATGAAGAAAATCTATTAACAACTGGTAGCAACAAAGATTAGGAATCGCTTGATGGTAAGCAGACACCGTAGCCTAGAACACCAGAGGTATCACGAGCGGGTTGTCAACCGTAGTACTTATATTGCCCTATCATTTTCAGGAGCCGTCCTTTCCCAAAATGATAGAAAGTCCACTACTAAAAACTATCTTAAAATTCGAGGTAGATACTCTGTCTAATCGAGGAATCGGTCCAGAAACATCCAATAAGGAGTTTAGGAATATCAAAAATGGGACTGACTAAACACCTCTGCCTACCCCCTCTAGGACTAAAAACGCCGTAAAGTTACCTTCGTATCTGACTGTACAGACCATCTTATTTCCGTGTTGTTGTAAACAGGTTTGGATGAACAACCTGTCGCTACCTGTTTTCTGTTGGTTATATTTACTTCTATCCCTTACGCTATTCTGGTAGCCTGGTACATTTCTTTTAGTAAAGAGGAATAGCAGCATGTTTTATTCCTCGAAGGGGTAGGCAGAAACTTTGAATATCCAATGCAATAGGGATAAACCTTTTTTGTGTATCTACCTCTATCTATCTTAAGTTCTATCCCTTATGCTATTCTGGTAGCCTGGTACATTTTTCGGTAAATAGAGGTGTGTTTTAATCCTTGATAGGGTAAACAGACACCTCTCTTTCCCCAAGTTTTGAGTCCAATGTGGACTGTGGAGTGACACTTTTAAATTATTATTTTTGTGGCTCCAGTTATAGCTATGTCTATGTTTACTTCTACATAGCCTGGTACATTATCAGTACATTATAGTAGAAAGGAATATTAATGTGTTTTTATACATGAAGGGGTAGGCAGACTGCGTTTAAATGTAACACCTACTTTTTATTAGTTATGGATTCTCTAAGTAACGTAATAAGGGATGAGCCTATTTATTCATGATGATTATGCGTGTGAATAACAAATGGCGCCAATGACGTGTAAACTATGTTATCTTATCTTGTCCGTCCTATCCATCAAACATTGATTGACGAATGCATTGTTTGCAATTAACAAATTTTCTAATTGATCAAGGGTTTAAGATCAAACTATCATGACACATACTAAATTATTAAAAGTGAATATATTGAGAAGAGCTCTCTCTAGTTTCGAGCCACAGAGGGGCTCTTCCTCGTGAGCTCGGTAGGCTGTGTGACATCGCCACGACTGCGCACGCCCACCCATGGATGAAAAAATTATTAGAGGCGCCCATGAGGTGCTTTTTTTTAAGGGGGGAAAATCATCGAATTACTGCTCCCGCCTGGGTGAGGCGGGAGGGAGTGTCAGACTCTTACTGACTAAAAACCACCCCGTTCCTTCTCCTGCACGTCGAGCCGGAGCCCCGGTTACCCGTTAGGTTCTCCGCGGCGAGGTGCTTGCCTAGGGCGCAGTCCGTGTAAGGCAGTGGGCGTCTTGTAGCTGATATTCTGATGATGAATTGAATAATTACTTCATGTCGATTCTGAAATAACTACGGTATCAAGCAACAATCTTATTGAAATATGAAATCGAATATTGAGATAGTGATCACAATAATTGTTCTGATAAGATAATATGCATTTTATAACAATTTTATTATCAGAAACATCGGAATTCACGTTTGAATAAAGTTTTTAATTTGTTAACAATTTAATAAGTATTTATTTTGTATGTTTTTCCCTGAAATTATTACGAATTTTCTTTTTCAGAGGTAAGTTTGAAGTAACTAAATATGGGATACATGATGATAACCTCCTGTATAATTTCATATGTTTCAAAAAGAAGAGCTCCCAAAAGAATTACCATTTACCAACATGGTCGGCTACACACTCGTGATACCTCCTGTTTGTTGCAGGTGTTCGTTTGCCAGCAGGAGCTGTAGCCAAATGCCATTTAGCGCTTGTCTACATGTAGAATACAAAAGCAAAATAAATGGAATTGACGTAAATTTTGACACTTGTCAGTGTCACCCCCATACATTTAGTTTTCTACTCTCTGTAGACGACCGCTAAAGTGGCGTTTGGCTAAAGGCACAGGTCCGTAACCGAGATAACACGCCACTATTGAAATTTCAACCCTACATTCACTTTTAAAGTTGCATTTCTATTCGTATAAAATATAGCGAAGAAGTTAGTCCTTACGATAATCGAACCTATAACACATCGCTTAATATCCTAACGCCAGTTACAACACCAAAATACTTGGCAACAAGTAACATGGCAGGTACTAGAAACCAGGACTGTGCAATTAAAATACCAGGAGTGCATACACAGTAGGCGATCGCACAGAGGATCACACCAGTGCCAAATGATTGAGAATTTTAGTGCTATATTTACACGCGAACTTTCAACATGTTCACAGGTGCATTTTGTTCGACATATTGACTTCCAAACTACAGTATGTTGAACAATAGGAGTAGAGCTTTTATTCTGCTATTAAGTAGGGGCACCAACCCTGCTCTTTCCCTGGGTCTCAAAAGAAGAACGACACTGTGACAAGCTGTCTTTTTTATGGAATAGGAGGCAAACGAGCAGACGGATCACGTGTTGGTAAGCGATCAGCGCCGTCAATAGACACTCACAACACCAGAGGAGTCACAGGTATGTTGCCGGCCTTTTAAAAAGGAATACGCTCTTTTCTTGAAGGTTAGAAGTTCGTATCGGTTCGGAAATACCTCCGACGACAGTCCGAAACCGGAACCTTTCAATTTGAGATTTGCAACCTTCCTCCTAGATTTGGAGATTGTGGTATTCCACTGGTTGATTAGTGAATTCCTATAGTTGTCCAAATTGAATATCTACCTAATAAAAGCAAAGCAGAAAACACCTCAATTTTCAAAATTAGATATAAAATGGGTGTATTGTCTAAAATAAATATGCGAAATCTCTTCTTACAAACTAAATACATTTAATATTTAATACAAAAGTACCAGGACATCATAAGACAATAAGGACTGTACCAAGTTGAAGGTCGCACGCATATTGAGTCATTCGGCTACCTGCTCTTAAAAAAACAGCTATGTCCCGTGAACAGATATATATCATTTGAACACAGCATTGCATTGGACAAAGTTTTGTAAAAAAAAGTATTTAGACACTAAATGTGGAAGTTATTTTTGGGTATCGATATCGATTCGATTGAAAATCGGTTAGTGATTTTAAACGGTGGCTCAAATTAGGTAGATGGCGCTGAAGGCAAAGTGTTATTTCGAAGATCATTCTTAAGCCCATTTTTTTAACATGACTTATCATAACATCACGCCTTTTATCTCCGGAGAAGTAGGCAGAGGTGGACATTACGGTACTTTAACCCGTTGATATCCATCCCCTAAATTTGGTCATACAAAAGTATTCTCTAAACATTAGAAATAAGGTCTATAATGTAATGTAATATTAGTGGAAAGCGGTCACCGGTGACCGCTTGGGCATTTATGGGAGAAACTGTACAACGTAACACCCACTTTTTACTATTTATGTTATGAGTCCCATGTAATAGGGGGTGAGCCTATTGCCATATACCGGGCACATTTCCAGACTCCGTGCTACTACTGAGTTTTCCTTAAAAAACGCAGTAATACTTTGCCTGACCCAGGAATCGAAGCCGACACCCCTTGCTCCAAAAAAATCACTACCCCATGATTTTTTGATAGTCTACTGCTGGACTAAGGGGCTTCTCTACATGAGAAGGTTTTCAACGCTTAACATAGGGTTGCAGATCGCAGTGTAAAAGGTTCAGGTTTATCAGAGAGCGCTGCTGCCCGGGCTCTGTCAAATGTGGAGTCCCTCAGTAGACACTTACGACCTGCGGGAAGAGTAGGGCCAATAATAACTATTGATTAGACACCAAACGTCAATAGTTTGGGATAGAATATCTGAATTGTGGTTGCAACTTGACAAGACAACCGCAAAGGTTACCGGAGCTCCGGGTTGAAGCAGGAGTAAGCACGAGGTGGTTTCTAATCAGTAAGAATATCACCCAGGGCGGGATGAGTCATTTGATAATTTTCGCCACGAAAAAAGATGGCAGTAAGTTAACATGGGACTTAACTGGTGATTAAAATTCGGTAAAAAGCCGTTGTAACATTAAATAAATTAAGTAATTTAGTATTACTAATTCAGTTCAAACACGTGGATAAAACTGCGCAACACAAATGGAAGTAGATAAGTAATAAGTAGGGTATTTGTACAATTTTTCCTTATTTGGGGGGTACTTGTAAAACGGCACGATAAGGAACTAACTATTGTAACCAACCATATTTTATTAATACAGTGAAACTTGGTTAAGTGGGACCTGGATAAGTGAGAAACCTCCATAACTGGAACTCATGCTGAGGTCCCAACAGTTGGGCACTGAATTACCTCTGTTAGTGGGACGAGGTAAACCTCTATATCTGGGATTTATTCTTTCAATTTATCATCATAGTTACCTCTATAACCGAGACAGCGAATAAATTTTATATATATGCATAAACCTCTGTAACTGAGATAACATTGTTTGTTTACTCATTCTTATTCTACCCACAAATTCCACACGTAATTCCAAGTCCACCTCTATTAAAGGAACCCTCTGTAAATGAGACAGATATTTATTTATACCTGTATATCTGAGACACTGGGTAAGTGGAATACCTCTTTAAGTGAAACGACATTGCAGGTCCCTTGATGTCTCACTTAACCAGGTTTCACTGTGTATTGACAATTTACGTGACAGTCCTGCGGTGATGGTAAGTTACCACCTCTGTTCTTTTCGCGGGAGTCATGAGTGTCGCCGAAGAGACTACTTTAACGTCCGTCACTGGTGAACCCCGTGGTGTTAAACCTCTGGTACGACGGAGCGTAGATCTATGCGAGAGACGATGCGGTTTTTGTCTTAAATACTGACATACAAGAGGTTAATGTGTTAACAGAGAACAGGCGGCAACGATCTCTGATACACCAGAATCTTTAACCCGCCTGCCAAGTGAGGATATTATATTACAAAGGCCTAGGCCATAGAGGTTCTTTGTAACAGTCTGTATTTGCTAAAGGGTGTCTTCAAGGCCCGAGTGAATAGGTTGCTTATGAGACGATGTGCTCCATCGTAGACCGCATCACCGGTTACCACCAGGCGAGATAGTGGGCGCAAACGTCCGCATATCAAATATATAAAAAAACAGAGGGCCATAGCAGAAGTGATCTATTATTAGAAAGTGCTTCTGCTCAGCCTGTCAACCCTTTGTCGGCTTTGACGATACCCGCGGGAAAAGAGGTGATTAGAAATTCATCATCATCATCAACAGCCTAGAAATGCCCACTGCTGAGCAAAGCCTCTTCTCACGCGGAGAAGGTTCGAGCATTATTCACGACGCTTGCTCAGTGCGGGTTGGCGATTTTAAACTTATAATTAGAAATTATAAGCTTAGGTTTCCTCACGATGTTTTCCTTTACCGTTTGTCAGTGGTGTCTAGATAATTTTAGTATCCCTAAAAAGTCACATTGGTACTTGCCGGTGTACGTTTCGAACCCTCATGCATGAGAAGCGGGCGCATTAAACCTCCGTCCGACCACGACATTTTGAATTAATTAGAAATTAACACTGGCTAACTCAATTTTCAAAAAAATTCTCTAATACATTGTCCTTTACCGATTTCATTCCCAATACCCCGGGTTATATTCTCGAATCAGGCAATTGCCATTGCAATCGAAGACTTGAAGATCATCTTACTATTTGATCTACCTATTAAACGCTAATCAATTAAATAAAATTTTATCAAACAAAGTATTTTGATTAAATTAATTAAATGGCGGTCGAGTAAAAAGAAATGATGGTAGTATATTATTAATTAGTCCGATTGGATGATTAGAGGTATAAAAACAACATACAGGCGAATTAAAAACCTCTTCCTTCTTGGGAAGTCGGTAAAAATTTAATATACCTCTAGGTAACATGACAGCAACTTTTTCCTTTATAGGACTAGGTTTAAGTTTAAGATTAGTTTCTACCTGTCCTATCCTACTAATACATATAACAAATGCGACAGTTTGATACTAAATGTGTTTGATACTAAATCACGTCAAAATGGCTGGAGGGATCAGGATGAAACTTGGAAAAGGGTAGATTATGCTCTGGAACAACACATAGGATTCTTTTATGCATCGACGCGAGTAAAGCCGCTTGCAGAAGCTTGCTTATAATAATATACAGATAACCTCATTAATCGCTATTATGATTACCGAGCAAAGAGTATTCAAGTTCGAATTCCGGGTAATTCTGGGCGTATCATTAAACTTTTTTTGAATTGATAGGAACAGTACAGAGTCTAATAGCTTCAAATATCTTACATGTTGTATGAATCATTACATGAAAATCATGATTATAACAAGCCAGAAGAGTTTTTTTTTTTTTTGAGGGGGAAATAATCATACCCCTCCTATCGTCCTTATAACCTGTGATATGTCGGATCGTAGATCTACTGGAGACACAATGCGTTTTCTGTTGTCTCATATATCGACAGACAAGAGGTTAATGAGGTATCAGAGTGTTAGACTTTTACTGACTAAAAACCACCCCGTTCCGACTCCAACTCCGAGATGAGCTAGCGTTATACTGTATATATACCTCTGCCTTTATATTCAGGAGTAAAAAGGCGCATCAGAATGAATTAGACATACAATCTCGTAGTTACATCATCACAGTAACCAGACAAGTGAGAACGACCATTGACCGAGGTTAAAAGCAATTTGTTGCCGCCAAAAAACTACAACCTAGAATTTTGGAAATTACTTATTATTACATAGATTATGTACTAATTTGAACCTTTTTTTTGAGGGGTTTAATCAACGAATGACTTCTCCCGCCTAGGTGAGGTGAGAAGGAGTGTCAGACTCTTAATGACAAAAAACCCACCCCGTTCCTACTCCTGCACTTCGAGCCGGAACCCCGGCAACCCGTTGAGTACTCCGCGGCTATGTATCGGCATCAGGCCTATTGAGCCCTATCTATGGTGGTCTGATGGCTTTTTGAGCGCGCGGAACGCGACGCGCCGTACGCTCGGGACCAAGTTAGACCTAAAATTTAATTCCACGGTCATAGTAACGTAATATCGCGGATTTATTTACCGGGTCGAGTAAAGTGTCATGGTAGGAAGTTGACTGATACCAACGGGTTTGCTCGCATTCCCGTAGAATAAAAAGAAGCCCATGTGTTAATCCTGGTAGGCAGAGACTATGGGACGCCAATTACTACGATTCTATGATCGGTTGCTCTGATCAATGACCTTCTACAAAGCAATCCTGATGCAGACCTTTTTTTCGATGGTGTTAGTGTAATGTCCAGATACATTTTCACTTATCGCAATGACTCTTAACTCTGAATTTTTTTATTATTTTATTTTAATTGTGTATTTAGTGACATGTAGACGATTTGGTAGATATAATAATGTTAGTCTATATTGTTGTAAATTTTAGATAAATAAATAATACATAAATAATTCTAATACAATACAATAATCTACTTCTGTTCCAATTCAGACCAGAAAAGTTTGTGAGTTTGTCTGTGTGTTTATTACTCAATCACGTCAAAACCGCTGAAGGGATCGGGATAAAATTTGGAAGAGGGGTAGATTATGGTCTGGAACACCTACTTTTTAAGCCACGGGTACACGAGCGTAGCCGCTGGCAGAAGCTAGTAAATAGTTAAAAGTAGACAAGAATAAAAGGTTTTATTGAAAGCTAAAAATAATTAATCACATAGTGTTATAATTATCTAATATCGACAAGTAATGTAGTTTTCGCAATTCAGCAATGCGCGAAGTCAGTAAAATCCAGTTTATAGGTTACCTAAGCATTCGTCGACGTTCCAGTTTTTTATACTGACTAAACGAATTATTTGCTTGTATTCAATTAGCGTAATTTCATTCGGTGTTTGGAGCTAAATTTCTAACTTTGACAAAATCAATTTAAATATAAGCAGTGGCGTAGCGTGCACAGGGGGGGCCCCCACTGTACCCCCACTTACTGTGATGGTATAAAAATTTGTTTATGGGTTTATGGGGCCCTTGAAGGGTAAACATTTCTAATAAGAGATTTTTTAAATAAAATTATAATTTGTGTGAAAACCGAAAATATTTTCAGGCAACTCCCTCTGCTCTTATTAGCGGACATTAATTACTTTTATTTTTCTTAAGTTTCTGCCAACCTTTGAACGCATGCTTTACGCGGGAAAAATTGTTTTTTTTTTTACTTTTATGATTACTGAAATATAATAAAAATTGGGAAGTTTTTATTAATTTTTGCTTAGGCACGTTGGGGGCCCCTGTAGTCCGGGGGCCCCGTATAATTGATACGGCAGATACGGCGCTAGCTACGCCCCTGAATATAAGACATGACACAGTAGACATCTGCCATTATATCTTTTTCTGGATCACGGGAGGAAACCTAAAGGGTCTAGCTTTGTTGAGGATAAAGACTAAGGAATGGGGCATTTTTGCCTTTTTAAAACTACCACTCAGCACCTGTAAGGGGCACCGGGTCCTTTAATAGACCAGCTAGGCTAATATTAAATACAAACATTCGAACTGAGTGAGTGAATTGAAAGTTACAAAATAATCTAGGTGCTTCAGAGCCTCCACGGTGCAACACCTTTTACGGCATACCCCCGGGGTTTCTTAGACTACACTGGGGCCCCTGGGCACACAGTCATCCCACACTAGGATTTTCTCCTGTGTCGTGGGTGCGTTTACAAACATACAAGTTCACATACACATGATACCCAGACTCGGAACCACAATTTGTGAATCATACAAAGATTTGCTCCGTGCGGGAATCGAGCCCCTAACACGTTGTGGTGAAGCCAGTTGCCGCAACGAGTAGTGGGTGTGTGTCCGTGGTGGGAATTGTCCCCTGCGTACGGGGCCCGAGTCCTTATGGTAAATATGGTAGTTTACACCACTGGGTTGTCTGTTTCTCACGTCTTCTAATCTTCCCGCGGGTGTCTTAGACACAAGGTGAAAAACAGTGCTCTTTGATAAACTGAGTACTTAAACTCGCCTGCGAAGCGTGAAGATGATAGCAAACCCTGAGTGTGAGAGTGAAAAATGGTGATCTCGCGATTTTTGTTTGATATGAGATGAGAAGACAGTTTCTTCTTTTCTCGCTTCAACCCAAATCTGTCGAGATTTGCATACCCTAAGTCTCATGCAATGAAGAGGAAGAATTAGTACCTATCTAAATCAAAACTTAATCTAGATCAGTCACAAATTAACAACCATGATGCGTTTTATCAATATCTACCTCTAGAGTCCCGTATAAAACGTAAATAATTGCAAATAAAGTCCCTATCTCAATACAAGACTTAAATGAAGCTGTATATACGTATAATATCGCATGGGAACTGACAAGTGGGTTTGTTATAACAATTCATTGGTGCATGGCAATAGCAACGTGAAGAGTTTATAAACATCTACATGAACTGCTGAGAGAACAATATAGCGGTTTAAACAGTACCATTACAAATGAGTAAACCACTAAATGACCAGTGTATGTGCGTCTCTAGACAGTGAACCTCGCTACCATCAATCGACTGGACATCTACACTACACGAGTCGCTGTTTACATGTCAACATTAGCTCATGACGATACCAGCGTACGTGTGTCACTGGACAGTGTAGCTCGCTACCATCAGTTGACTGGACATCTACACTATACGAGTCGCTGTTCACATGTCAACATTAGCTCATGACGATACCAGCGTACGTGCGTCTCTAGACAGTGAACCTCGCTACCATCAGTTGACTGGACATCTACACTACACGAGTCGCTGTTCAAATGTCAACATTAGCTCATGACGATACCAGCCTACGTGTGTCACTGGACAGTGTAGCTCGCTACCATCAGTTGACTGGACATCTACAATACACGTGTCGCTGTTCATAATGTCAACATGAGCTCATGACGATACCAGCGTACTTACGTGTGTCACTGGACAGTGAACCTCGCTACCATCAGTTGACCTGGACAGTGAATCCGCTACTATTCTACCAGTTGCATTTACGACAAGCCACAGGACCTATGTGACCTCAACCTACTTGGTCAAAGACCCTTACTATAGTATAGACAAATGAAACAATGATGGGAAAGAGGTAGCCATGTTTTCCTTAGCTCAACGTACTTCGATTCGATTCTAATCTTAAACAAATTGTTATACGGACTTTTTGATATCGATTGCTAAACATGGAATCACGAATTCAATTCTCAAATTAAAAATTCGGTATCTATTGTACATCTTTTACATAGTGAACTAAAATTATCTGTATTTGGACGATATCTGAAATTATACCGTGCGTGTGGGAATACGTATGCGAGTATGATGTTTATTATTCTTTTACGCAAAAACTACTGAGCAGAACTGGATTAAATGTGGCACAGAGATAGATTATTACCCAGGCTAAAACATAGGCTACTTCTTACCCTAAAGACGCGGACAAAATCGCTGGCAGAAGCTAGTTATAACATAATTGGTGAATATTTGGCATAATGATATAAATAAGGGAGTACCTAACTAGGTTTTTTTAAGGGTCGGTAAGGCGCATGTAATGCCCCAAGTGTTGCAAGCGTTCATAGGCCACGACAACCACTTGATGATAAAGATGAGATACATATATTATGTTTAATGTATATTTAGATGGATCAAGGATACAATGAATTACTCCAAGGTGGGCTGTGTGTCATTTCCCACTGTTGTGGTTTGAAACAACCTTATTTCTATCTTGTTACCCCTTTAGCAAAATAACAATACAATATCTGTAAAGTTCATAAATTTACGCGTACTTAAGTAGGTATAGGTCAATAACCTGTATGATGCAAGACTTATATTGAATTGATTATAATATTGCAAGTACAATCGACGTAAGCAATCATCGAAGGGACAGGCAGTGAAGTAAATAATACAATGTAACACTTACTTTTCATCAGTTTTGTTATGAGTCCCATATAACTGAGGGTAAGTCTATTGCCATAAAGACTCCGTGTGAGAAATTTTCGAAATGTCGGGAGAATCCTAATAGCACTACTCAATCTGGGACCTCTTGCTTGGCAGTCGCATTTGGGACCACTCGACCAACGAGTATATGTGTACAATATGACGTTCGAGTAACATTAACATCACGCCATTTATTCATGGAAAGGACAGCAAAATGACCTCGTTGGTGAGTTTACAGTTTCGTGGGTTCGAAAGAGCTGATTGTGGCGTAGCAATGTTATAGAGACCGAGCTCTGCAAGGCTCTCTGATAGACCCAAACGTCCTGAATCTTTTGAAGCAAACGATCTCGGTTCAAAATAGATTTTTGAATTTTGACTGCCTCGTTAGCCGAGTGGTTGCAAGTGCGACTGCCGGGGCAAGGGGTCTCGGGTTCTATTCCCGGGTGGGGCAAAGTATTGCTGGGTTTTGAAAAAATCTCAGTAGTAGCACGGAGTGTGGAATTGTGCCCGGTATAAAGCAATAGGCTCACCCCCTATTACATGGGACTCATAACATAAATAGTGAAAAGTGGGCGTTACTTCTGTGTGCACCTCTGCCTACCCCCTCGGGGATAAAAGGCGTGATGTTATGTTATTGTTATTGGATTAGAGTTAACTCTAATCTATAATTTGGGTCGATCCAGGTTTAAACTGCGATATCCTCAGCCTGGCAAACGTGTAGATTATGACAAATCCCCGTAAGTAAAGGAGATTCATAGTCAAGTCAAGGATATCGTCAAATCAATGTAATATCATTTTAAGCCATCGGAAGGTCGTAACTATTTAAATTTTCAAGAATCAGTAATAGCTACCTATTATTTTCTTTTAAGGAGCGAAAATCATCGAATGACTGCTCCCGCCTGGGTGAGGCGGGAGGGAGTGTCAGACTCTTACTGACTAACAACCACCCCGTTCCTTCTCCTGCACTTCGATCGAGCCGGGGCCCCAGTAGCCCGTTAGGTTCTCCGCGATGAGTACTAGATATTACTTGAGATTTTGAGATTCATCAGGCAACTAGCGAAACTTCTGGTGAGGTTTCTTTCTTAAATAATCTTCCTAGATTTTAAAAGCGTAAAAATATTTATATTAACGAAAGCTTTTTCTGTGTTTGTTAGTACTAACGTAACGTAAATTCGATTTCTGGATATCGTTATTGTTTTAGATTTCGAAACCAGAATTAAGTTTTAGAAATGACTTTATAGGTGTTACATAGATCACATAACGATAACTGGAGACAATGTAGGCATTCTGCATTTTGCTTACCCTCTTTTGGGAAAAGTTTAACTGATTTTAAGAACCTCCTCCTTTTTTTGAAGTCGGTTAAAAATAGGAATGAATAAGGGTCTGATTCACAATGACTTATTTCTATTAGCTTATCTGACAAATACCTAAATTAGACACAACTGCAAATACGTAAAATTATCAGTCAGTTAAACTTACTGAGACTTTATCAGACACTGAGACATTAAAGGCCCTAGATTGAAGTTATAGGTTTCAATGTCAAGGACGTCTAAGTACCAGGCTGTCATAAGAATCAAAGAGGTTTCATTCGCAGTACTTAGGTAGTTTGTCTACTAATTCCACATTTGAAATATTTTTTCGTAGACCATAGGCATTCAGTCAAATGTTTGATCAACACTGTTACTAGTTAAATAAACTGTATTTTTTGTTGTTTTTATCAATTTCTAATAATAAAAACAAGTTAAATCTTTGAGAAAAGCTAATAGAAGGACGAGCGAACCGGTATCTCTGCCTACACCATTGATATTAGACACCATTCTTTCTCGTAAGTAATTCGGATTAAATTATGGTAAAAAAGTGATTAATTTTGTTTGTTTTCATTAGATTAAGAGGGTTTTTAGCTTGATTGTGTGAATTCCAATTGAAAACTACTAAACACATACACGGACGCATACAAGTTATCCTAAACTTTTCAACGATAAAACCCGAAGTTAGCCGACAACGGAAAAAACAAAGTTTGTTTTCGAAAAAAACAACAACTCGTATCGAACGAATCGATTTTTTTGTGTTTATTTATCAAAAACGCGTGTAGGAACTCGGACGCGAGTACTAGGCGCTTATAACCTATAAGAGTATCGATTCATAAACATTCCCTCCAAAAAAACGCGTCGAACAAAAAAGGGGTTACGTGGGACCTGCTTCGGTATAAAAAACACTGAGTACACGAGGGATAGACCTCCGTACCTCCGTTTTTGATCAGCGGCAGCCGCCCCACTCGGATAAAACCTTCTTGGATTGGGGCGAGCTACCCCGCATTTCTGCTCTCAAACAACAGTAATAACACTAGAGCCACACGCTCTGCACTTACAATGTTCCTTGTGCTTTTCTTCCTCATACGATCATAGCACGCCGTTTATACATTTACCTATTTTAACACACTACACTGACTGACACAAGCATCCTCACTTGCACGGACATTTGAGTTTTTTTTTTCGGGAGCGTTGTCGCGTGCTTTCGCCGGCCGGTAAACAATGCTCACGGTTTCACACTGCACTAAAACTATACTAAATGTTAATTAACGTTATTATTTACATTATTTCACTGAATAATTGCGTGTAATGTTGTGTTCGGTTCATCATAATCGCGAAGCGTGCCGCGTTTATGCGTTTGTGGCAGGTACGCGCGGTATGTGTCGCTCGATCGCACTGGTTTTTCGTTCGCCCTCGGAGGGGTCGGCACGCCGCCGCGGGGGGAGCGCCTGTTTTACCGACGCCGAGTATTTCTGGCCTGTTTTATCTACATTTAGAACGGACAGGTGGCGCGGTTTGTGGTTCGATGTGAAATTAGTGCTTGAAGCGATTGAGGTTTTCTGTATGAAGCGGTATAGCTTATTTAATTATTTATTTAACTTTAAAATGTTTTATTACCTCTATAAAAAGATATCAATTACGACAACTGTTTCAACTAACGATTAGCTAGTTATATTTTCTGTTGTATGATATAAAAGTAGGCAGTAAAGAGGTAACAACTGAAGCTGGGCTGTATTTCGTAGGTACTACAAATTCAGCTTTAATATGGGTAAGTACCTAGGAAACAAAACCGTGAAAAAGTATTAATTAAGTATGTGTTATTCTAAGATGTGCACCTAAGTTTACAAAATTTTTAAGCATTTCGTAGTAAGTATCTCTGCTTTTGCATTCGATTATGATAATTATAGTAAATTATTATTAGTTTATTTTACCTATGGTACGAAGTATAGTAAAACCAATTTTCAATTTCATTTTTACATTACCTACAAAAACAACATTCAGCTAAATAACACAACCCATTTTATCGACAGTCGGTTAAACGCAAAGCGCTTTACCAACGTGAAGGTCAAACGCCGCCGATGCGGTTGTCATAAAGAGTAAAATAAAAAATGATAACTTTTTTTATACTAAGTAAAACACCTGAGATCACTTGTTTTGAGGCTTGAGAATTTAAATTGATTATATCCTGTTGACTTTGAACTGCAAAAATAAAAAAGATATATTTATTTAGCAACCGCATAGATTTTAGTTCCCATGTGTGCGTATAGATGGTGTTATCTACTAATTTAATTGTATTACTAAAAATTCGACACCAAGATGTTTTGAGCTTTACTATAAAATAATATTGATGAGTTGGTTGGCCCTTAGTGTTAATATTTTTCTGTAATGTTTTGAGTAAGAAGATCGAATTTCGTTTATTTCTAATTACCAAACCAATTTTAGATTAATTATTAGATTCAAGTTAAAAATATGTAAGTACATAGTAGATAATCTATTTACGTAGTTTACGTCTGCCTCGTTGGCTGAGGGGCCGCGAGTGCGACTGCTGAGCAATAGGTCTTTGGTTCCTAGATCGGGCATAGTGTTATTGCTATTTATTTTTAGGCGGAGGAACTAGGTATTACAATTCATTATGAATGGACCAGCTCAACTCCACACTGAAGTAATATCACGTTATCACAGGAAACCGTGCGTAGTGTTTTGCCATATGAGTGAAGTTACCGGAGGCCCAGCATTTTCTCCATCCCCAATTCCGTATTCCCAATCCCCAAAAGGCCGGTAACGTACTTTTAACCCCTCTGATGTTCCAGGTGTCCATGGGCGACGCGACGCCGATTGCTTACCATCAGGTAATCCGTATGTTCGTTTAGCGGCTTACCTACCCTATAAAAAATTGGTTTCCGTCAGGTATCTAGTAGCTAGATCCTATTATTGAACCTGTAATAGTTTTTCGATTGTATTTCGTTCGTCAAGATTTAAAGAGTTACGTATGACGCTGTATCGGTCTCGTACGCCACTCCAGCCGTCCGAACGGACGTCGCATAGGTTCGACTATTCAAATTTTCGCGTGGTTTCCGAAAACACGACAATTTTGCGTCCCAGAGTTCTTTTCGGGGACAACGGGACTTGTAAATATAAAAAGGGACAATCCCGTTCAAAACGGAACGTCTAATCACGCTATCCATTCTATAAACAGTTTGACGTCACACGCAGGTTGTAAAAGAAAATATCGCGAGGAAACCTGGAATATCCTCCTTTTGACTTCGCTGTGGTCAGGTTAAAACCCAGAAGGCATTTTTTTATGGAAAATGTAAGCCGACAAAGAGCAGACGGATCACGTGATGGTAAGCAATCGGCGTCGCCCATGGACACCTGGAACACAAGAGGCGTTACAAGTGCGTTACCGGCCTTTTGGGATTTGGAATTTGAGGATTGTTGGGGATTCATGGATTAGGGAGATTGGGAAAGGGGGACGAAGAAGGTAATTATGGGCCTCCGGTAACCTCACTCACACGACGAAACATGACGCAAGCGTTGTTTCATGCCCCATTCGTGCCGAAGCATGGCTCTCCCTCAATTAAAAGTAACGTAGTGCTCGTCCCTTCGATAAAGAACAGGCTTCGCTTAGAAGTGGGACACTTACTGACTGGTTGATAAGTAGTAAATAGAGCAAGTAATGATAAGTTAAAAGCTTTATCATGCAGCTGATTCACAAAAATATAAATAATATTGGTTTTATTACTTATATTTGTCTAAGGCTTTAAATTAATTTGTTTTCGAACGAAATGAAACGCATCAAATGAAATGTCATATCGCCCCACGTATTGATGTTGAGTGATGTTCCAATGATACTAAATATTCGAATTTAAAATGTTAGCATTCGACTATTAATCACATTGTTTGTGATTTTGAATCTAAAAATGTAATTAATAATAACGTTTAAATCAGTGGTATTTTATAATCTTTTATATTGTCAAATGTCCAATATTGTCCAGTATTATTATATTTTATCAATGTCGTGGTGGCCCGGAGGTTTACGACTCCCGCTTCTCATGCACGAGGGTGCGGGGTCAAAACCTACCAACGGCAAGCACCAATGTCACTTTTTCAGAGTTATACGTACTTTCTAAGATTATCAAGACACCACTGACAAACTCTTGAAGTCAATCTCAATGTCAATGTAATTTCAATCCAATAAAATCTGTATAATTATTTAATGTCAAAACTATACAACCCCTATCGCAGCTGTTAAAATAGCATTCAGAGTACGGAATATAAAGCTAAACTCAACAGCATTTAGTCCATTCAATATCCACGCGATACGGATGAAATGCGCGCTAGTGTTGCAACTCACTCAAGACTACGAAACTTCACAATGCCAATGTCGATCGATTGGAATTGGATTCAAGAATAAGCCCCCTGGGCTTATAATTTCTAATTATAAGTTTGTTATCGCCAACCCGCATTGAGCAAGCATGGTGATTAATGCTCAAACCTTTTCCGTGTGAGAAGAGGCTTTGCTCAGCAGTGGGCATTTATAGACTGTTGATTCTTATATTGGATATTTTTTTTTTCATTTCTTCTACAAGTAGAGGTAGTGTGTCGAATAATCACGAGACCAACCAGTCTATACTGATAAATCTGCAGTTCTATAACCATATACTACTGCAGATTGTACTACTTTCATGAATGAAAGTGCATCGACCAGTTTCAGGTACCAAGCATCCCCAATCAACCTAAAAGGTCTTTGTTATCATAAAAGTTTTATTTATGTTTGCAAATAACGTAAAAACGAAACAATGGAATCTCTAAGCTACCTGAGATAATACAATAAACTTCAACAAAAGTTTTGTTATCGATTTTAGCTCTGTTTTAATAGCCAATTCTTAAACACCAGGGAAAGGTACTTATTGTACACTTAAAAAACTGACACTCTAGTTGCATCACATTTGGCCAACGTCTTAAACACATTTTTTTAAGCCCTACATATTTATGGCAATCCTACTTTTAAGTTCTTTATCCTTGTATTTTTAACACCTATTTCATGTTATGTAATTCAGCTCTAATGAGTAAGGAATATGGATGCTATTCATGTGAACATCATAATTCCCATCATTACTAAACCATTATTTATTTGATTCCTATTTATAGAAAAGCAATAATCGACTAGTAAGTGGTATTTTTTTTATTAAAACTACCACATCACTAAAACTAAAACGAAACGTCAAACGCGCTCGCGTATTGACGGTCGCAAATCGGCAATAGCGAACGCCGATTAAATAAATTAAATGAACTTAGAAATAAATTAAAAAAAAAATAGTGTCAATTAGAAGTACATATTGTAAATTAGTTGTTATGAAGATGGTTAGGCATAGAAAAGTAGTTTCGCTAAAGACAGATAAGGATGCAAGCAGTAGTTCTGGTTGCAGCGAATCCTCTATCGGTAGTAGAACCTTTAAATTTCTTTCAGTGTGGAAAACCGGCGTCGGTTGCGTTTGTTTTTTAATTGCGGTGTATATCAGCACTCTGGGCTACCTTGAAACACGCGTCAACACACCTTTTGACGATGATAAGGTAAGCGAAACGTTGCATCAATTTCACATATTTTATTTCAAATAATTTTATCAGGACGGTCAGAGTATTTAACTACCTATTTATTAATTATTTTTGTGTTAGTTTTCATTTACATTTTAATTACTCGTTTACTGATAAGTGTGCCAATTTAAGAAATAGTTTACCATTGGCTACAGGAAAAAAGTAGCTTATATCACTCCACGCTCCTAACCATTTTCAGATAAAATAATCATATTTATTTATTTAAGGTTTCAGGACAAAAAAATGTGCATAGGCAGGCTTAAACTGTCAAACACCAAGCGGTCACCGGTGACCGCAACCTATTGTTCTATAATTGTATCTATAATGATGGTACTCAACGAGTTAAACTGTCAAACACCAAGCGGTCACCGGTGACCGAAACCTATTGTTCTATAATTGTGTCTATAATGACGGTACTCGACGAGTTAAACTGTCAAACACCAAGCGGTCACCATTGACCGCAACCTATTGTTCTATAATTGTGTATATAATGACGGTACTCAACGAGTTAAACTGTCAAACACCAAGCGGTCACCGGTGACCGCAACCTATTGTTCTATAATTGTGTCTATAATGACCGTACTCGACGAGTTAATGCCATTCTTATTCTCAGCATTCTCTTCGAGGCAAATACTTTGTTATTTATATTATTAGTATCAGTCAGCTTAAACTACTAACTACTTATTCAGGGAATAAAGGATAATTATGATCTATGTCAGGTGTGGCCAACTTGATCACAAATAAGAAGTACTTTTTATAAATAAAAACCCTGAGTGATCTACCACTTACATACTTCTTGAAATACAGCAGGCATTGGTACATCATAGTGTTTATAAAATATATTACAAAATTACACAAGGTAATGCTGTTGTAGTTTAGTTTGTGCAGTTTGCAGCTGTAGCGAAATGCCATTTAGCGCTTGTGTACATGTAGAATAGAAAACTAAAGTATATGGAATTGACGTAAATTTTGACACTTGTCAGTGTCATCCCCATACATTTAGTTTTCTACTCTCTCTGTAGACAAGCACTGTTTATTTATATTTTTTTTGCCTTGCGACAATTGACTGGACGATTGTTGCATATCACGGTGTCGATGGTCATGATCATCCAGTTGATTATGGTGGACCGGTTGGCCTGCCTTTATTTCTACTTAACATTATTTAAAAACGATTACAAAGGTGGCCCTAATAACGCCAACCAAATCTTCGATACGATCAATAAGTCTTCAATACCCTTAATTGGGATGATGACAGGGTATGAAAGTTAAAAATCTAATTAGTCCGACAATTAATTAACGACATCATCCGTCGAGCTCTTGTCATCGCCGGTGTACCAGCTGTTCTGGAACCAAAGGGTTTGGCACGCGACGATGGTAAGATACCCGACGGTATGTCCATTATGCCCTGGAAGCTGGGAAAGTCTTTGGTGTGGGACGCAACCTGTGTCGACACCCTTGCACCTTCTCATCTTCCAGTAACGGCGAGTTGTGCTGGTTCGGCTGCTGCTTCTGTAGAAAACCTCAAGCGGCGCAAGTATAACAACCTTGCTGGTAGTTATATCTTTGAGCCGTTTGGGGTTGAGACGTTAGGTCCGTGGGGTCCGAGTGCGCTTAAATTGTTCAAAAACATTTCGAAACGCCTGGTCGACACATCTCGTGACCAGAGGGCTGGTCTTTTTCTCGGTCAGAGGTTAAGCATTGCCATACAACGTGGCAATGCTGCCAGCCTTCTGGGTACTTTCCCCACTGACGTCGATGCGGACGAGTTTTTCGATGCCTTATAAATAGTTTATTTTTCCTATAATTAATTTTAATCATAAGTTGTATATATTTAATTTAGTAATATTTAGTTTTAATTTTATTAGTCCGTAGGTTAGATGATAAAAAATATTAGACACGTATTTTTTATTTTGTCGTATAATAAAACAATACTTAGATAAAACGAATCAAAGTTTAGGAGTGGGGGCTAAAACGTCATTTCTACGTATAAATCAATATATCGTCAAAAGTATTATTTTCTGTAGGAAAATAAAAAATACATGTCTAATGATTTAAAATAATCTACCGGACAGACATTAAAATAAAAATTAGTCATCTACCCTATTAGGAATCTAGCTAGAAACCCCTTGGGGAGCAGTCTGTGTAAATACTGAATCTGTAGCAATCTATATTAGTTAATATTAAATCACTCTCCAATCTCTTTTCCTAAGATTAACAAACACTTGTCTGAAAACCGAACGAAAATCGGTTCAACCAATCAATGGGTAAATAACACAAATATATATACTCTAATATTATATATTATCTATTATTATCTATTATAATAATATATACCTCTACATACACAAGTCAAAGTAAGAACATCCTGTTTTTGAAGTCGTTTAAAAACATGCACTCAGCTGACTATGTCAGAAAACAAAGGTATATTTTAACCGACTTCAAAAAAGGAGGAGGTTATACGTTCGGCGGGTATGTTGCTTTTTTTTTTGTATTGTGTCACCCAACAAACCCAACAACAACCCAACAAGTTGAAACAGTGATAGGTTATGCTCTAGACAGGTACGGCTTAACATTTAAAACTCATATTAACAAATTAGAGTATTTACAAATCAGATTCCTCAAACTGCTAGTTACAAAAAAGACTAAATTAAGTTGCAAAGGTGATTACAGGAAATTATTTAAAATATGTAACGTCTTACCGGTTCATTTAAAACAGAGATATATTTTAACCATAAATCAGCACGGCAGGAGGGAGCATGACCTATCTATTGTGGCGAATAGACACAATACACGGTCTGTGTCCGCCGGTAAATATAACGTTCCCAGGGTTCATAATTACTTTGGCGACAGAACTTTAAAGAAACGTGTACCATATGTCCTTAATAGTTTGCCGGCCGACATCAGACAAGAAAATAACATAAGACTGTTTAAAATTAAGTTAATGAAATACTTCTGTAAAATACTTGAATAGTTATAATGTTATTAGTAGTTTATACAATATATAAGTGTATGTAAAGCAATGCGGCTCACCACCCAGTACCCACAGTCAAACCGCTAAACCGGTTTTGTGGGAAAATGTTATAAACTCAATGTGTACACTGTTGTTATTATAATTAAAATAATAAAAAAAAAAAAAAAACTTTGTGACTAAGACAATTTGTACAAATCCATAAATTACGCCACACGAATTTCATGATTTTTTGCCCCTCCCCCCGTCCTTGTCACAGCTAGTCACATGTGTGACTAGCTGTGACAAGGGGGTCCCTTAGTGTGACGTCACATTTTGCAGAATAACGTATGTACCTATGTATAAAAATTATTGAATGAAAACAGCGGTTCCGAAATCAGTTTTATTTCTATTTAAATTACTTTAGAAAAATATTAATATGTACCTCGTTGTCTCGTTGGCCGAGTGGTCGCAACTGCAACTGCCGGGCAAGGGTTCTCGGGTTCGATTCAAGGGTCGGTCAAATATTACTGGGTTTTAAAAAATTCTCAGTGGTAGCACGGAGTCTGGAATTGTGCCCGGTGTATGGCAGTAGGCTCAAACCCTATTACATGGGACTCATAACATAAAATAGTGAAAAGTGGGTGTTACATTGTACAGTGACATTAAGTGATGTACACCTCTGCCTACCCCTTCGGGGATAAAAAGCGTGATGTTATATGTTATGTAATACCTCATGTATGTTAAAATATTAATACCAAATCAAACAAAATAAAAAACATTAATACAATTATATTTCGTGTTTTATAATAGTTTTTGAAATGTGACATCACAAAGTTTAGGATCCCCCCCTCCCCCTTGTCACACAATGCCACACTTCGTCGACCCCCTCCATACCCCTGAACGTGTGACGTAATTTATGGACGGTCCCAAATTGTAGTTAATTCACTTTTACTACATAAATGATGTTTGTTTAGCCTCAAGTAATTAGAATAATGCGGTTTAAGATAACATAACAGTACGCCTTTTATCCCCGAAGGGGTAGGCACTAGGGAACATTACGGCAGTCTGCTGTCAGTCAGTCCGTCAATGAAGCTTGGTGAAGCTAGGTGGTCGTTCCAACGAACCTCCTCACGAGCCGGCCGTCGCGAGAGACACTCCGGGCGTCGGGGTTCGGAGCGTACGGCGCGTCGCGTTCCGCGGAGCCATCAGACCACCACAGATGGGGCCTAACAGGGCTGATGCCGATACGGAGCCGCGGAAGACTTAACGGGTTGCCGGGGCTCCGGCTCGAAGTGCAGGAGTAGGAACGGGGTGGTTTTTAGTCAGTAAGAGTCTGACACTCCCTCCCGCCTCACCCGCGCGGGAGAAGTCATTGGATGATTTTCCATACTCAAAAAAAAAAGGTGCTCGTTCCAAAATGTAGATTCGAACGGAGAAGAACGAGCAAGAAACTCCATTCGTTACTCTTTAAAAAAACATGTAGATCTGTTTAAGTTAATCTCTTGTTAGATTAGCTTTAATCTTATTTATAATGCTTTGAGTTGGTTAATAATGTACAAGATCAACAGTTTGTTACAATCCATTATCTCATAACACTCAATTATCTTCATGATTGCAAGAGATAGTCGTTTAAAAAGTACAAATCTATTATCTTCATGTGAAAACTCCACAAAATTTGTTCATACAAATGTACTCTCTTCAGAAATATGGTCTAAAATGGCGTAAGATTAAATTGGATGTCGTGGTCAAGCAAGAGGGTGCGGGTCCAAACTTTAAAAAAAAATCGTGAGACTCAATTTCCAGAAAACATCGTGAGCAAATCTTGACTTACAATTTCTAATTATAAGTTTGAAATCGCCAACCCGCATTGAGCAAGCGTGGTGATTAATGCTCAAACCTTTCCGTGTGAAAAATGGCGGCTTTGCTCAGCAGTGGCCAAAAGAAAAGCCATTTCCTCTGCCTACGCGGTCGCTCTGTGCTATCACCAGCTTCGAGATATCGTTTAGGAACTCCCATTAACCCCACTCGTGCTAGGGTTGTCACTAAGAATTCATCTTAGGATAAGCTTAAGACATCAAGTCCACCGTTCACAGTAATTTTGTGTTTAGAAGAGATAAGTAATAATAATAATTACATAACATAACATCACGCCTTTTATCCCCGAAGGGGTAGGTAGAGGTGCACATTATGCCACTGTACAATGTAACACCCACTTTTCACTATTTATGCTATAAGTCCCATGTAATAGGGGGTGAGCCTATTGCCATATACCGGGCACAATTCCAGACTCCGTGCTACTACTGAGAATTTCTCAAAACCCAGTAATACTTTGCCCGACCCGGGAATCGAACCCGAGACCCCTTGCCCGGCAGTCGCACTTGCGACGACTCGGCCAACGAAGCAGTAATAATAATTAATATATTTAATTCCAGGTTGTCAAAGACTCAGGCCTGCAAGTAGCAGACCGCTACTGGGGTACGTATAGACCTGGAGTCTACCTCGGTCTGAAGAGCAGGGAGCCTCGGTCTCCTGTGTTTGGTATCATGTGGTATGAGTTAGCAGCAGCCACGCACAAGGGGATACGGTGAGCTCTCATTATTTAAATAAATTTACACTGTCAAACACCGCGCGTTCACCGGTGACCGCAACCTATTGTTCTTTTCTGACAAACACCGCGCGGTCACCGGTGACCGCAACCTATTGTTCTTTTCTGTCAAACACCGCGCAGTCACCGGTGACCGCAACCTATTGTTCTTTTCTGTCAAACACCGCGCGTTCACCGGTGACCGCAACCTATTGTTCTTTTCTGTCAAACACCGCGCGGTCACCGGTGACCGCAACCTATTGTTCTTTACTGTCAAACACCGCGCGGTCACCGGTGACCGCAACCTATTGTTCTTTACTGTCAAACACCGCGCGGTCACCGGTGACCGCAACCTATTGTTCTTTACTGTCAAACACCGCGCGGTCACCGGTGACCGCAACCTATTGTTCTTTAATTGTGTCTATAATTCTTATGGAACACCAGAGGCGTTACAAGTGCGTTAGTGGCTTTTTCTTTAAAGCCATATCGGTTTAAAAACACCGCAAGTGACAGTTTATTCCTCAGTTTAAGCTGTGCGGTGAGGTAGAAAGTTTCGCGAAAAATGCACATATTAAATTTTACTCGATCACTTGCAAGTCAGGATGAGGGTTGATAAACAAGCAGCATGCTCGAAGGGCCACTGACAGACTTGATAAATATTAGTGCCTTAAGTAATTAATTTATTTTAAGACCAAGCTTTCTTGTGCGAACGGTAAGAAATAGAATTACTTGCCGGAATCTGTGGTTCCCGACAAATAAATAAAACCTAATTTTCATCAGTTACGTTAAAGTCCCATTTATTGGTAAGCGCAAGTAGTTATTGCCATACACTTTTTTTTTTGGGCGCCATTCCAGGCTTCGGGCTACCCGAAAGTTTCGAAAAACGAAGCCCAGTGATTCTACCCTGCATAAAAATTAAACTCAATCCACTCGACCAATGAGGATACTTTTAGTAATAATATTAATAAATAATTAGTACTTTTAATAGTAATATAAATTTATTTATTTATTTATTTAACAAAAGTACAATTTTAGGATTAACAAGTTGTTCTTATAATTATAGATCCTCGCCAAACATATCGTTTAACGGCGAGAAGCGCTCATTTCTTATTCTTACTAGCTACTTAAGTACTTTATATAACATTAAAAGAAAACTGAAAAAAAAAAAAAACAAAAACAAAAAACACACATCACAAAAGATATAAATTAAAGAGTGCATTGCCTATGCTCTCTTAAGCAATTCTCCCCTTAGCCTCTTCTTCAATATAAACAAACTCACCTTATTTTCCTCTCTCAATATATCCAATTTATTGAATATCTTTGGCACTATATATTTATTAGTTCTCTTACCATAGTAGTTTATTATTCTAGGTTTATTTAACATATGTTCTCTAGCCCTTCTGGTGTTATATTTATTCTCTATTATACATTTATATTCATTGCTATAGTAATATTCTAATCCTATTAAATACTCAACCTTCTTATAAAAATGAAACAAGTGTGAAGAATAAATAACGAGTTAATAGTTAATTTTTAAATATATTTTTTTTTTGTAATTAAGTAAGCAAAATAAATAGACCCAATAAAGATACTAATATTTATTGTTCCAGCCACTGGTGTGACCAAAACGACAATCTAGACACGTACGGCTGGCTCCGCCACGATGGGGTCACGTTCGGGGAACAGCTGATAGTGGACAAACCCCACAATATCACTACCTCCTTCATCAAGACCCCGGGGGGAGAACACGGGGGCCACTGGACGGCCAGGATTAATGTTACTACGAAGGTAAGGGTTTTTTTATATTTTGGGTCTCCATCAGACCACCACAGATGGGGCCCGATAAGGCTGATGCCGATACGGAGCCGTGGAAGACTTAACGGGTTGTTTCGGCTAGAAGTGCAGGAGTAGGAACGGGGTGGTTTTTAGTCAAGAGTCTGACACTTCCTCTCGCCTCACCCGGGCGGGAGAAGTAATTGGATGATTACCCCCACCTCCCCACCCCCTAAAAAAACCGTTCATTCAATATCCACGCAATACAGATGCAACGGGCGCTAGAGTTCCAACTTTTTTTTTAAGTGGGGAACATCAGAATTTCCTTATACCAATGTCGATCGATCGGAATTGGATTCAAGAGTAAGCTCCCTGTTCTGATGGCAGCACGCATTTGCCAGTTTCCAATCAGCTCAAGTAACAAATGTTGCTGACTGATCCGACGAACAATACCAACCAAAAAACATTTGGGTAGGTAATACAATTCATCATTTATTCATTCATTTTCATATTGTTCTTTCAGGGTCATGCGAAAGTACCGTTCGTATTGATATGGTATGCTGCACTAGACGAGTCCTTGGGCCCTGCCGCACCCCACTCCAGGCTGTGGTATGAAGATGGCTCCATCTTAGGCCATACTCCTCAACTGCACAACTTTAGGATCAATTTGGTGCCTCAGCAAGGTAAGTGTCAATAGGGTAGATGAGCACCTAGCTTCACCTAGCTTCACTGACGAACTGACTGACAGACTATTATTTATTTTGTATTTGTTGACGTTTCAAAAGTACCAAATTATGGTTTAATTGAAATAAATGCTTTGACTCTGACTTTGAGTAATATTTATTTTAATGTCCGTCTGGTAGATTATTTTAAATCATGATATATTGATTTGAAATGTCGTGTGAAGTCACTTCTATGTACATTTTATAAGGTAGAAATGACGTTTTAGCTGCCATTAAGTATTTGTTATACGACAAAAAAATACGTGTCTAATATTTTTTCATTATCAACTGACGAACTAATTAGATTTTTAATTTTCATTCGTATTTTGTCGTTTTTTTTTATTTGTAACTGTGCAAATAGATTTATTTTCTTTCTTTCTGGCTGTTAGTCTTTTTGTACTGGATAATCTCTGAAATGGCTGGACCGATTTGCAAAAAAGTCATGTTCTAAAATTCATATTCTTAGCGGACGAAGTCGCGGGTAACAACTAGTTTACAATAAAGATGTTTTTTTTTTATAAAACTGCGATCTATATATTATACTAGCTACTTCTGCGCGGTTTCACACGCTCTGCTCAGCTCCTATTGGTCGTAGCGTGATGTTTTATAGCATGGGTGGCCAACCAGTCGATCGCGATTATAATTTCAGGCGATCTTGGCAATTAAAAAAAATTAAATACGTACATAGAACACATTGCACAATGATATTACCAACTGCAATAATATTACCAAGAATAATTTGTAGTTTTATATTTTCCCTCATAATTAAATAAAAGTGTACGAATTATGCTGTTTCATTTCCGATTTTAAGCAATAATGTAATTGGTAGATCGTACTAGGTGTCGTCAGGGAAAAATCGATCTGGGGTCAAACAAGTTGGCCATCCCTGTTTTGTAGCCCATAGCCATCCTCGATAAATGCGCTATCCAACACAAAAAGAATTATTCAAATCAGACTTGTAGTTACGGAGATTAGCACGTTCAAACAAACAAACAAAAAATAACAAACTCTTCCGCTTTATATAATAGTATAAGATATATTCTTTTTTCACAATTTTCAGGCAAACTCCTCCACACTTCATACTCCGAGGCGAATGCACCAGGGCTTCATCTTTTGAAGGAGAAACTCTATTCTCTACTCAAAATTGAAAGACATTCCATATTTGGCAAGCTAGCAGTGCTTGGAGCTGATGATGAACTGCATATTAAGGTGAGTAAGAGCAAATTCATAATAATATTAATTATTAAAATATATAATTTTTTAATTAAAATTTCGGGTTACTCACGTGAATATACTGAGAAAAGCTCTACTAATTTCGAACCACGGAGGGGTTCTTCCTCATGAGCAGCATGCACGGTCGTGGCGATGTCGCGCAGCCTACTGGACCCCCGAACAGAACCCCTTTTTGGTTAGAAACTAGTAGAGCTTTTTTAGTATATTCACGTGAGTAACCCGCGTTTTTATTTAATTTAGTATGTCTCACAATAGTTATTATAAATTATTATAATTTATATAACTACATAAATATTTACAACTTAAAATTAACTACAACTAAACTATTAAATAAAAAGAAAGTAAAAGAAAACAACAAAAATTATACCCTTAATTTAGGCGTCAAAGTATTCGTCCGCATCACTATTATAAAAATATATAATTTTTATTATATTACTTTCTCATCATCATTTTCATCATCATCAACAGCATATAAGTGTCCACTGCTGAGCAAAGCCTCTTCTCACACGGAGAAGGTTTGATTATTAATCACCACGCTTGCTCGATGCGGGTTGGCGATTACAAACTTACCTCTATAATTAGAAATAATAAGCTCAGGTTTCCTCACGATGTTTTCCTTCACCGTTTGTCAGTGGTGTCTAGATAATCTTAGAAAGTACATATAACTCGGAAAAAGTCACATTGGTACTTGCCGCTGGTCGGCGTTGGTAGGTCTCGGACCCGCACCTTCATGCATGACCCGGCAAACTTCGTACCGCCTAAAAGATTGTTTCTCACCTGTTAAACCTTCCCTGGACTTCCACGAACATTTTAAGACCAAAATTTGCCATTTCGGTTCAGCCGTTGTCGAGTTTTAGCGAGACTAACGAACGGATTTTATTTTATTTATACAAGGTGTAGTTTTGAAACCGTGGCGTTTCTCGGGGGTATGTCACAGAAGTCATAAAGGTTCAATGTAAGGGAAAGTTTCGGGCCAATAGTTAAAAATACGGCTATAATAAATCGTTTCAGTTCGACAGTATTCCTGAATAAGCGATAGCAATGTTTCTTATTGGAGTTATATGGAATCAGGAATAATATCAATTACGTGTTTGAGTTTGTGTGTGTTAAGCCGCGTTATAAAGCTAGTTACAAGACGGCGGCGTTTAGTTCGTACTTACGGATTTCCGTAATTTACAGAAAAATGAAAAATATTGAAGTACAATTTTTTTTATTGATTCAGACTTAGAATCGGTAGCCGAGTTACCTCCTAGAAAATGTCGCGGCTTTAAAAGAACACCTTGTATGGAAGATTAAAATTATATAAAAAATTTGACGGTAAAACTAAATTATCAACATTTCTTTTTTACAGGAAAAAGACATCAATTTCGTCCCAATCCAAATGTTAGTGGAGACTCCGTTTTGTGTAGATATTGTGTACACGACAGAAGATCTCTCTACACCTCCACTTAAGGGAGAGAAGTACGCCAGAGTTCTACAAGAGAAGAAGACAGAGTTTGACGCGCAGTTTGAATCGAAATTCCGATTGGATGAAAAAGGGTAAAATTATTGTTGACTAGCTTCTGCCGGCGGTTTCGACCGCGTTCCTTTGATATAGAAAGTAGCCTATGTGCTATTTCAGACTATAATCTACCTACCCCTGTTCCAAATTTCATCACTTCAGCCGATCGCTACAGCCGTTTTGACTTGGTTGAGTAACAAAGTTATGAGTCCCATGTAATAGGGGGTGAGCCTATTGCCATATACCGGGCACAGTTTCAAACTCCTTGCTCAGTAGTACTGAGATTTTTTTTAAAAACCCAGTAATACTTTGCCCGACCTGAGAATCGAACCCGAGACCGCTTGCCCGGCAGTCACACTTGTGACCACTCGGCCGACGAGGCACTCAGTCAGTCAGTTTTTTTTTATGGCATAAGCCGGTAAACGAGCAGACGGATCACCTGATGGTAAGCAAGCGGCGTCGCCCATGGACACCTGGAACACCAGGGGCGTTACAAGTGCGTTACCGACTTTTTGGAGATTAGGAGTTTGAGGATCGTTGGAGATTCAGGGATTGGGGAAATTGGGGAAGGGGAGGGTAATTGGGCCTCTGGGAACCTCACTCACACGACGAAACACAACGCAAGCGTTGCTTCACTTCGGTTTTCTGCTCGGCCGTGGTATCCCTCCGGTCGAGCCGGCCCATTCGTGCCGAAGCATGGCTCTCTCACACTTATCAGTTAGAAGTTTTAAAACATAATTTTACCTTTTCTCCCCCAGTTACCCACCAGAGGACGTGGCAATAGCCAGAGCGGCGTTAGCCAACATGGTAGGGGGTATTGGATACTTCTTCGGCGCTGGGCGAGTGCAATCACAGTATACCAGGGAACCAGTGCCTTATTGGAGGGCGCCGCTGTATACTGGCGTGCCTAGCAGGTAAGATAATCATCATATCAGAACTTTATAGGGATACCTAAGGCGCTCTAGACAAGTGCCGGGCGCCAGGTTACAGAGGGGCGCCGCGAGACGCGCGTGCACAACTGCCTATTAAGTGACGGCGACTACCAAATAAAATAGCGGCACCTATGAGGTATTTGCCTAGGGCACAGACATGATATGGCACGACCCGACCGCCACGTTAGACGCGACCGACATGACAGACGCGACCGACACGACAAACGCGACCGACACGACAAACGTGACCGACACGACAGATACGAGCTACACGACAAATACGACTGATACGACAGATACGATGGACTCAGCAGACACGACCGACACGATATACATTATCAATCTACATAAACTGTCATCACTACGTTGATGAAATAATTTAAATTTACAATAAACGCGTTTAAATGAAGTCGCGCAGGAGCTACGCCCTGCGATCACCAACCCGCCTGCCCAGCGTGGTAATTATGGGCATTGTCTTATATGGCACGACACTCCAAAAAACGGCCCCTAGTTCCCGGTCGCCCCTCTATTCCTGGCCAAGTCGGCAGCCATGGTAACTGCGGGACAAGGGGTGCTAAGAATCCCCGGGCTACGAAAGGCCGACAACACCAACTGACCCTCGCTACGTACAACGGACGCACGCTACGGTTCGAAGAACATCTGCCTCAGCTCGAGGTGGAACTGGAGAACATGATATGGCATATTCTGGGGCTGTCTGAAGTCCGAAGATAGTGGGAGGACACAGTGACCTTGAAGTCTGGCCATCTCATGTACATACTTTAGGGAAGGGGACCAACCATCTCAAGGCGGCGTCGGGATTTTGGTCCACAGATCCTTCTCAGACGGCGTCTTAGAGATGTCCAGCGTGTCGACTAGGGTAGCGTACCTTGTGATAAAACTTACTAAGAGGTATAACGTAAAGGTCATTCAAGTGCACGCCCCTACCTCGACATATTCGACCTCGACCTAATGGTCGGGATACTCCGGGATGAGGGGACGAAAATGTGGCGGTTGCAAAATACCTGCAGGAGGGCGGGGCTTTCGGGGGATTCTCTTCAGCTGATGAAGAGGCGACGTGAAAACCCAGCAGTCGCTTCGTCGGATCTTAATAAAAAGATCTCGAAGCAGGTAAGACCTGACCTCCGGTGCTTGCCCTGCGGTGATCTCTCGCACTTGAGATTTGCAGATGATATCGTCATCAGATACGTCGACAGATACGACAAATCCGACCGACACGACAAATACGACAGATCCGACCGACACGACAAATACGACCGACACGACAGATACGACAAATCCGACCGACACGACAAATACGACAAATCCGACCGACACGACAAATACGACAGATCCGACCGACACGACAAATACGACAAATCCGACCGACACGACAAATACGACAGTTCCGACCGACACGACAAATCCGACAAATACGACCGACACGACAAATACGACCGATACGACAAATCCGACAGATCCGACCGACACGACAAATCCGACGAATACGACAGATCCGACAAATACGACAAATACGACCGACACGACAAATTCGACAAATCCGACCGACACGACAAATACGACAGATCCGACAAATACGACCGACACGACACATACGACCGACACGACTAATACGACAGATCCGACCGACACGACAAATCCGACAAATACGACCGACACGACAAATACGACAGATCCGACCGACACGACAAATCCGACAAATACGACCGATACGACAATCCTACCGACACGACTAATACGACAGTTCCGACCGACACGACAAATCCGACAAATACGACCGACACGACAAATACGACCGATACGACAAATCCGACAGATCCGACCGACACGACAAATCCGACAAATAGGACAGATCCGACAGATCCGACAAATACGACCGACACGACAAATACGACCGACACGACTAATACGACAGATCCGACCGACACGACAAATCCGACAAATACGACCGACACGACAAATACGACCGATACGACAAATCCGACAAATACTACCGATACGACAAATCCGACAAATACGACCGATGCGACAAATCCCACAAATACGACAGATCGGGACTGACACGACAAATCCGACAAATACGACCGACACGACAAATACGACCGATACGACAAATCCGACAAATACGACAAATACGACCGACACGACAGATGCGACAAATACGACCGATACGACAAATCTGACAAATACGACCGACACGACAAATCCGACAAATACGACCGACACGACAAATACGACCGACACGACAAATCCGACAAATCCGACCGACACGACAAATACGACAGATCCGACAAATACGACCGACACGACACATACGACCGACACGACAAATCCGACAAATACGACCGACACGACAAATACGACCGATACGACAAATCCGACAGATCCGACCGACACGACAAATCCGACAAATACGACAGATCCGACAGATCCGACAAATACGACCGACACGACAAATACGACCGACACGACTAATACGACAGATCCGACCGACACGACAAATCCGACAAATACGACCGACACGACAAATACGACCGATACGACCGATACGACAAATCCGACAAATACTACCGATACGACAAATCCGACAAATACGACCGATGCGACAAATCCCACAAATACGACAGATCGGGACTGACACGACAAATCCGACAAATACGACCGACACGACAAATACGACCGATACGACCGACACGACAGATGCGACAAATACGACCGATACGACAAATCCGACAAATACGACCGACACGACAATCCGACACGACAAATACGACAGATCTGACAAATACGACCGACACGACAAATACGACAGATCCGACCGACACGACAAATACGACCGACACGACAGATGCGACAAATACGACAAATCCTACCGACACGACATATCCAACAAATATGACCGACACGACAAATACGACAGATCCACCGACACGACAAATACGCTGACGCGACAAATCCGACAAATACTACCGATACGACAATCCGACAAATACGACCAATACGACAAATACGACAGATCCGACCGACACGACAAATCCGACAAATACGACCGACACGACATATACGACCGACACGACAAATTCGACCGATACGACAAATCTGACAAATACTACCGATACGACAATCCGACACGACAAATACGACAGATCTGACAAATACGACCGACACGACAAATACGACCGACACGACAGATGCGACAAATACGACAAATCCTACCGACACGACATATCCAACAAATATGACCGACACGACAAATACGACAGATCCACCGACACGACAAATACGCTGACGCGACAAATCCGACAAATACTACCGATACGACAATCCGACAAATACGACCGACACGACATATACGACCGACACGACAAATTCGACCGATACGACAAATCCGACAAATACGACCGACACGACAAATACGCAGACGCGACAAATCCGACAAATACTACCGATACGACAATCCGACAAATACGACAAATACGACCGACACGACAAATACGACCGATACGACAAATCCGACAAATACTACCGATACGACAAATCCGACAAATACGACCGATACGACAAATCCCACAAATACGACAGATCGGGACCGACACGACAAATCCGACAAATACGACCGACACGACATATCCAACAAATATGACCGACACGACAAATACGACAGATCCACCGACACGACAAATACGCTGACGCGACAAATCCGACAAATACTACCGATACGACAATCCGACAAATACGACAAATACGACCGACACGACAAATACGACCGATACGACAAATCCGACAAATACGACAAATACGACCGACACGACAGATGCGACAAATACGACCGATACGACAAATCCGACAAATACGACCGACACGACAAATCCGACAAATACGACCGACACGACAAATACGACCGACACGACAAATCCGACAAATACAACCGATACGACAAATCTGACAAATACTACCGATACGACAATCCGACACGACAAATACGACAGATCTGACAAATACGACCGACACGACAAATACGACAGATCCGACCGACACGACAAATACGACCGACACGACAGATGCGACAAATACGACATATCCAACAAATATGACCGACACGACAAATACGACAGATCCACCGACACGACAAATACGCTGACGCGACAAATCCGACAAACACTACCGATACGACAATCCGACAAATACGACCAATACGACAAATACGACAGATCCGACCGACACGACAAATCCGACAAATACGACCGACACGACATATACGACCGACACGACATATACGACCGACACGACAAATACGACCGATACGACAAATCCGACAAATACTACCGATACGACAAATCCGACAAATACGACCGATACGACAAATCCCACAAATACGACAGATCGGGACCGACACGACAAATACGACAGATCCGACAAATACGACCGACACGACACATACGACCGACACGACAAATCCGACAAATACGACCGACACGACAAATACGACAGATCCGACAAATACGACCGACACGACACATACGACCGACACGACAAATCCGACAAATACGACCGACACGACAAATACGACCGATACGACAAATCCGACAGATCCGACCGACACGACAAATCCGACAAATACGACAGATCCGACAGATCCGACAAATACGACCGACACGACAAATACGACCGACACGACTAATACGACAGATCCGACCGACACGACAAATCCGACAAATACGACCGACACGACAAATACGACCGATACGACAAATCCGACAAATACTACCGATACGACAAATCCGACAAATACGACCGATGCGACAAATCCCACAAATACGACAGATCGGGACTGACACGACAAATCCGACAAATACGACCGACACGACAAATACGACCGATACGACCGACACGACAGATGCGACAAATACGACCGATACGACAAATCCGACAAATACGACCGACACGACAATCCGACACGACAAATACGACAGATCTGACAAATACGACCGACACGACAAATACGACAGATCCGACCGACACGACAAATACGACCGACACGACAGATGCGACAAATACGACAAATCCTACCGACACGACATATCCAACAAATATGACCGACACGACAAATACGACAGATCCACCGACACGACAAATACGCTGACGCGACAAATCCGACAAATACTACCGATACGACAATCCGACAAATACGACCAATACGACAAATACGACAGATCCGACCGACACGACAAATCCGACAAATACGACCGACACGACAAATTCGACCGATACGACAAATCTGACAAATACTACCGATACGACAATCCGACACGACAAATACGACAGATCTGACAAATACGACCGACACGACAAATACGACAGATCCGACCGACACGACAAATACGACCGACACGACAGATGCGACAAATACGACAAATCCTACCGACACGACATATCCAACAAATATGACCGACACGACAAATACGACAGATCCACCGACACGACAAATACGCTGACGCGACAAATCCGACAAATACTACCGATACGACAATCCGACAAATACGACCAATACGACAAATACGATAGATCCGACCGACACGACAAATCCGACAAATACGACCGACACGACATATACGACCGACACGACAAATTCGACCGATACGACAAATCCGACAAATACGACCGACACGACAAATACGCAGACGCGACAAATCCGACAAATACTACCGATACGACAATCCGACAAATACGACAAATACGACCGACACGACAAATACGACCGATACGACAAATCCGACAAATACTACCGATACGACAAATCCGACAAATACGACCGATACGACAAATCCCACAAATACGACAGATCGGGACCGACACGACAAATCCGACAAATACGACCGACACGACATATCCAACAAATATGACCGACACGACAAATACGACAGATCCACCGACACGACAAATACGCTGACGCGACAAATCCGACAAATACTACCGATACGACAATCCGACAAATACGACAAATACGACCGACACGACAAATACGACCGATACGACAAATCCGACAAATACGACAAATACGACCGACACGACAGATGCGACAAATACGACCGATACGACAAATCCGACAAATACGACCGACACGACAAATCCGACAAATACGACCGACACGACAAATACGACCGACACGACAAATCCGACAAATACAACCGATACGACAAATCTGACAAATACTACCGATACGACAATCCGACACGACAAATACGACAGATCTGACAAATACGACCGACACGACAAATACGACAGATCCGACCGACACGACAAATACGACCGACACGACAGATGCGACAAATACGACAAATCCTACCGACACGACATATCCAACAAATATGACCGACACGACAAATACGACAGATCCACCGACACGACAAATACGCTGACGCGACAAATCCGACAAACACTACCGATACGACAATCCGACAAATACGACCAATACGACAAATACGACAGATCCGACCGACACGACAAATCCGACAAATACGACCGACACGACATATACGACCGACACGACATATACGACCGACACGACAAATACGACCGATACGACAAATCCGACAAATACTACCGATACGACAAATCCGACAAATACGACCGATACGACAAATCCCACAAATACGACAGATCGGGACCGACACGACAAATCCGACAAATACGACCGACACGACAAATACGACCGATACGACAAATCCGACAAATACGACAAATACGACCGACACGACAGATGCGACAAATACGACCGATACGACAAATCCGACAAATACGACCGACACGACAAATCCGACAAATACGACAAATACGACCGACACGACAGATGCGACAAATACGACAAATACGACTGACACGACAAATACGACCGATACGACAAATCCGACAAATACGACAAATACGACCGACACGACAGATGCGACAAATACGACAAATACGACCGATACGACAAATCCGACAAATACGACCGACACGACAAATACGACCGATACGACAAATCCGACAAATACGACAAATACGACCGACACGACAGATGCGACAAATACGACAAATACGACCGATACGACAAATCCGACAAATACGACCGACACGACAAATCCGACAAATACGACCGATACGACAAATACGACCGACACGACAAATACGACCGATACGACAAATCCGACCGACACGACTAATACGACAGATCCGACCGACACGACAAATCCGACAAATAAGACCGACACGATAAATACGACAGATCGGACCGACACGACAAATACGACCGACACGACAAATACGACAGATCCGACCGACACGACAGATGCGACAAATACGACAGATCCGACAAATACGACAAATACGACCGACACGACAGATGCGACAAATACGACAAATACAACCGATACGACAAATCTGCCAAATCCGAAAAATTCGACCGACACGACAAATACGACAGATCCGACCGACACGACAGATGCGACAAATACGACAGATCCGACAAATACGACAGATTCGACAAATACGACAGATCCGACAAATACGACAAATACGACCGACACGACAAATACGACAAATCCGACAAATACGACCGATACGACAAATCCGTCAAATACGACAGATCCGACCGACACAAATCTGACAAATACGACCGACACGACAAATACGACAGATCCGACAAATACGACAGATCCGACAAGTACGACAAATACGACCGACACGACAAATACGACCGACACGACAGATGCGACAAATACGACAAATACGACAAATCTGACCGACACGACAAATCCGACAAATACGACTGACACGACAAATACGCCCGATACGACAAATCCGACAAATACTACCGATACGACAAATCCGACCGACACGACAAATACGACAGATCCGACAAATACGACAAATACGACCGACACGACAGAAACGACAGGTCCGACCGACACGACAAATACGACAGATCCGAAAATTCGACCGACACGACAAATACGACAGATCCGACCGACACGACAGATGCGACAAATACGACCGATACGACAAATCCGACAAATACGACAGATCCGACCGACACGACAAATCCAACAAATACGACAGATCCGACAAATACGACCGACACGACAAATACGACAGATCCGACAAATACGACCGACACGACAGAAACGACAGATCCGACCGACACGACAAATACGACCGACACGACAAATACGACCGACACGACAGATGCGACAAATACGACCGATACGGCTAATACGACAAATCAAAACGACACGACAGATACTACAAAGCCGACCGACACGACACATCCGACCGACCCGACAGACACGACCGACCCGACAGACTTGAACCTTTTAAACTGCGATCTTTAACCTGCCCGCCAGCAGAAATTATAGCAAACACACTTATGAATATGAGGTTCATTGTCTAGCAGTGGACTGTCAAAGGTGCTGATGATCATGATGATAAATCTTCATTTTTATGCACTCCAGATCATTCTTCCCTCGTGGTTTCCTCTGGGACGAAGGTTTCCATGGTCTCCTGATTGGACGCTGGTCTCCAGACATACAGATGGACATCGCAGCTCATTGGATGGATCTCATCAACGTTGAAGGATGGATTCCTCGGGAACAGATATTGGGTGAGTGGAAAAATGTGGAATGAGAGGTCAACCTGATCGTTAGCAATCGCCGCCGCCCATGGCCATCCGCATATGTTACAAGTGCGTTGTCCGTCTTTTGGGGGCGAATCCCCTAAGGATTTGAGGACTGAGCATAGGGGGATAAGGACTTGGTCTTGGCTTTCATTTAAAACGTTAATTTCTTATGAAAATCTTCTGCCATCGGATTCACCCGGATTTCCCTTGGATAATAAGTAGCCTATGTGTTATTCCGACCGACCCCTAATTTACTCCTTTTCTAAATTTCATCCCGATCACTTCAGCCGTTTTGACGTAATTGAGTAACAGACATACACATCATCGACAGCCTATAAATGCCCACTGCTGACCAAAGCCTCTTTTCACACGGAGAAGGTTTGAGCATTAATCACCACGCTTGCTCAATGCGGGTTGGCGTTGTCAAACTTATAATTAGAAATTATAAGCCCAGGTTTCCTCACGATGTTTTCCTTCACCGTTTGTCAGTGGTGTCTAGACTCTAGATAATCTTAGATAGTAAGTACGTATAACTCAGTAAAAAGCATAACAAATTGGTGAGATTGTGTGTACAATCTCACCAACTTTTGCATTTATAATATTAGTAAGATAAGATAATAACTGTTAGTTAAACTAACAGCAAGTTATCAGATATTTTAACATTGATTTTTAACTGTCACCTACCAGGAGCGGAGGCGTTAGCAAGAGTACCAAAAGAATTCGTAGTACAAAGCAACGCAGCGGCCAACCCACCAATGTTGTTGATCCAGCTCGCCCACTTCGTGAAGATACGGCCAGAGCTCTTCGTGACTGGTTCTAAACATCGCGCGACTTTAGACAGAATGTTCAGTCGGCTACAGGTAAGTGAATAAAACTCGTTAAGGTGTGTCCAAACACGGCGTGCAAGTTGCGCGGCAGCTGCGCGCGTCATTTGCAGCACATAATATTTCCGCGCGACTACTTTAGACCTTCTGCGCGGCAGTGCTGCGCGGCATGGTCGAGACACGTCGCATTGTTTATTTTGTATTCAAACCACATTGAATGCGGCTTCGTGTGTTATTCGGCTCCGGCTCTGCTTCAACCTCAGAGGTACTGCACGGCAGACGGTCACCAAATTCCGGGAACTGGGGTTGAAAGCTCTCCATGGTCGAAAACCCAGGTTATTAGATAATAGCCTATTTAAAGATGGGCTATTTGACAATAGCCTGGTCGGAGAATCATATTAGTGTATTATAATACTGATGACAATAATTCAATTCCTACTTCAGATCAAAATTGTTGGCTATGGCTACAAGTCTTCACGTTTGTTTTTTTTTGTGGTATTATTTTTTCTCGAGGATTCCTCTTACTCTTTGAAAGATTTCAATTTCAATTAAACGAACCGATATTTCATTGTCCATGTTTCCCCGCAGAAATACGTTCAAACATAATTACCGCCAAATGTTTACTAAGAATGTTCGCGGGCGGCAGGTATTAGCGCGCGGCAGTCGTCCAATGACAGCGCGACGAGCCGCGCGGCAGCCGCGCTCGATTGCCGCTTGATGTTTGGACACACCTTTACTGTGTTATGGGCGCCTGGTACTTTTGATCGAGAGTAATGAAGAAATTGGTCGAGATTTTTCGTTTTACAGAACACTTCTGCCTATCCTATCTATCTCTGTCTAATGAAGTAGTCCGGTAGTCAGTTAGTCTAGGTATAAAACACCCGCGGGAAAGGTAGGTAAAGATTTCGTTGTAGGAAACGACCAATGTCGTTGTTAATATTAAATTAGACTAGTAGAATGCATTTGTGTCAGCTTGGAGTTGTCATGCTCACTCAAAGGTCTCATTGGCGTTGGCGCGTGCATTGAATCGCTCGATTCCCTACAATATGGTTGAGTTGGGCGGTGCTGGTATACGTGTCATGTTAGTGAACGGGCGTCAACTGGGACTGGTCAGCCCAATTGTGAACCTGGATTGAAAAAGAGTAACCTATGGAGTTTCTTGCTCGTTCTTCTCCATAGGAATCTACACAGTGGAATGAGCAAATAGCTTCACTTTTAATTTTATTGTTGATGTTCAAAAGTGCCTTTCTGGTCTAATTGAAATAAATTATTTTGACTTTTGACTTGGCTTTGACTTTGACCCCACCCACGCACTCCGTGATGATACGACTGGAGCTCTTCGTGATCGGTTCTAAACATCGCGCGACTTTAGACAGAATGTTCAGTCGGCTACAGGTAAGTGAATAAAACTCTTACTGTGTTATGGGCGCCTGGTACTTTTGATCGAGAGTAATGAAGAAATTGGTCGAGATTTTGGTTTTAAAGAGTTCTTCTGCCTGCCCTATCTCGGTCTAATGAGTAGTCTGAAGTTAGTCTTAGTCCTGGGTATACGATACCCGCGGGAAGAGTAGGGGTGGTGGCAATGTATTGTACTGTAACATTATCATAATAAAATTAATGAAGACATTTCCTTCCAGGCATGGTACCAATGGTTCCAGACCACCCAGAAGGGAGATGAGCCCACCTCGTATAGATGGAGAGGTCGAGAAGATGATGGGTTGCAGCTCAACCCTAAAACACTGACTTCTGGACTTGATGACTATCCTAGGTAAGTCACTATGGAATATAGACTTCTTCTAAGGTATAGGTCGGCAAACGAGCAGAGTAATCACCTGATGGTAAGCAATGATCGCCGCCTATGGATACCCGCAACAATAGACAAGTTATAAATGCGTGTTGGACTTCTGATATGTTCACTTATACGGCAAAATACAACGCTTTATATCACGCCACTTTTCTGTGATGCCGTGGTATCACTTCGGTCGCGCCGACCTAACCGTGATAAGGCATGGCTCTTCCACGTTTAAAACCTCTCATGCAGAGCCTTCTCTACATAAAAAGAGAAGTAATAATTTTTTTTTGCTCAAGTAACTTAATACCTAAGTACGGCCCATTAGGGCCCCGCCTGGGGCCCGACGGTTTACTGAACTTTCACAATTCCTTATTGGTCTAATTTCAATAAATAACGGTGACTTTATTGACTTTTGAAAGTATGTGCACCTTTGTGCCTGCCTCGTTGGCCGAGTGGTCGCAAGTGCGACTGCCGAGCAAGGGGTCTCGGGTTCGATTCCCGGGTCGCGCAAAGTATTACTGGGTTTTTAAAAATCTCAGTAGTAGCACGGTGTCTGGAAATGTGCCCGGTTTATGGCAATAGGCTTACCCACTATTACATGGGACTAATAACATAAATAGTGAAAAGTGGGTGTTACATTGTACAGTGGCATTGTAGTCGTAAGTGTCGTAATGTGCACCTCTGCCTACCCCTCCAGGGATAAAAGGCGTGATTTTATGTTATGTTATGTCATACATATACCTTCCTTTAGAATCACTCTATCTATTAAAAAAGTCGCGGAGAACCTAACGGTCGCGGAGAACCTAACGGTCGCGGAGAACCTAACGGGTAACCGGGGCTCCGGCTCGACGTGCAGGAGAAGGAACGGGGTGGTTTTTAGTCAGTAAGAGTCTGATACTTCCTCCCACCTCACCCAGGCGGGAGCAGCCATTCGATGATTAGCCCCACTTAAAAAAAATCTATTAAAAAAACTGCATCAAAATACGTCGCGTAGTTTTAAAGATCTAAGCATACATAGGGACAGACAGATGGCGGATAGCGACTTTGTTTTATACTATGTAGTGAAGTATGTGCACCTCTGTCTACTTCTTATTATGAATCTATTGCAGGGCGTCTCACCCATCAGACATAGAGCGCCACGTGGACCTTCGATGCTGGATGTATGCAGCCGCCGACGCTATGATGACCATAGCTGATCTCCTACAGAGGGACTCTAGCAAGTAAGATATGATGTTGATCCAGTATTTAGATGGACCACTAATTGAACATAATGATTTTATTTATATACTATCTGTTACCCGCGACTTCGTCTGCGTAATAATGACTTCTGATAGAATTTAGGCTTTTGAATTAGTCTTTATCAAGGGATATTCTACAATATTTTTGGCTTTGGTATCGACTGTAGATCACGCCCCAAGTATTCTTCAAAAAAAACATAATAATAATAAATATATTTATTATCTCTCTTCACAAAGGATATTTCACAGAAATAAGATACAATAATCAGATGCAAACAACATACTCCTTTGAGAGAGACTGGAGTCCATACTAGAATTCCCTATGTGACGGATCTCCAGGCTCCCACCTCGGACCAGTTATAGATTACAGATATCCATCATAAGTCCGCAGAAAGACAAACCCCTCGATGTAGCAGATATGAAAAATATAATAAAATAAACAAACTCAAAGAAACACTACATACTTATTACAAAACAAAGTAGTTTTACGCGTTAACGGCAAAACGCAACTACACAAGGAGAACATTCAATGTACAGTTTAGACTTTTCTACGATTTCATTATATAAATGTATAGACTAGTTTGTGCCAGCGGTTTCGCCCGCTTGTTAAAATATAGCCTACGTGTTATTTTAGACCATAATCTACCCCTATTCCAGTCGCGGAGAACCTAACGGGTTGCCGGGGCTCGGGCTCGACGTGCAGGAGAAGGAACGGGGTGGTTTTTAGTCAGTAAGAGTCTGACACAAAGGGTGGAAGTAGTCATTCGATGATTTTCCCCCCTTACAAAAAACCCTAAACTACCTCTAAGGTTCCAAATTTAATCCCAATCGCTTCAGCCGTTTTGACGTGAATGAGTAACAAACACACACAAACTGACAAACTTTGCTTGATTTTAAAACAGATATGAAGCTACAAAAGACCAGTTGGGTGATGAAGAAGTACTCAACGAGCTCCACTGGTCTACTCACACACAGACATATGCAGACTACGGTAAGTAACAGGTCAATTCTCTTCCCTCCCACTTCCAATGTCTCAGTCGCATTTCCCCAAATCCCCAATCTGGGGTTCCAGATGTCTATGGAGGACGCCGATTGCTTACCATCAGGTGATCCGTCTGCTCGTTTGCTGGCGTAACCCATAAAAAATATAATGCTGAACCCGCTAATCTTGGGAACTAATATAACGTCACGCCTTTTATCACCGCAGGGGTAGGCAGAGGTGCACAATACAGCACTTAATGCCGCTGTACAATGTAACACCCACTTTTCACTATTTATGTAATAAGGCCCATGTAATAGGGGGTGAGCTGGCCATATACCGGGCACATTTCTAGACTCCGTGCTACTACTGAGAATTTTTTTAAATCCGTCGTGGGAACTACAAGTCCAAATTTTAAGGTAATTATTGTGTTGACTAGCCAATTTATCGAGAAGGCTATGGCCAAACCATTGCGCTACAATCACTAGGACCCGAGGACCAGATGCTTCTAGAGACTACTTCAAAACGAATCCTTGTTACCAGGTCTTCATACGGATGGAGTGAAATTAGTTCGTCGTCAGCCGAAGAATCCTTCGGAGCCAGCGAAGGTGGTGAGGAGCGTCACAGTACCACCACAACCAAGACTGGTGACTTCGGCGTTTGGTACGATATTTAATAATATTTTAGCTGTAGAAATGTAAGTCAGTAATCTAAATGTGGGAGAGTCATGTTTCGGCACGAATGGGGCGGTTCGACCGGAGTGATACCACTGCCGAGCAGAAAACCGACTTGAAACAACGCTTGCGTTGTGTTCCGTCGTGTGAATGAGATTACCGGAAGCCCAATTACTTAAGAACCCCTCCCCTTCCCCAAACACTGAATCCCCAACGATCCTCAAACTCCTAATCCTCAAAATACCGGTGACGCACTTGTAACGCCTCTTGTGTTCCCGGTGTCCATGGGCGACGCCGATTGCTTACCATCAGGTGATCCGTCTGCTCGTTTACCGGCTTATGCCGTACAAAAAAAATGTTATTTTTGCGGTCTAAGATTTTTTTGTATGCATATTTGAAACTACAGCTTAGATCGATAAATAAAACATTGATTCATAGTGTAACATATTTTTTTGGCACAGCCGAAACTACAGTCTAGATGTTTGAAAAACTAAAAAAAATAACATTTTTAAGGTTTAGTAGTCTCAAGTGTCACTACAAAGCAATGATATAAGATTAGATTCAGGTCGGTAAAACTATTGTTGGAGAATATTGGTTTTTTAATATTTTCAAAATTAGCACGATTATGCGACGATGCGATGTCTGGAAGACTGTTCAATATAATATGAAAATATGGAAAAAACCGAAAAAGATCTAACACTATTTTAACCGACCAGCGTGTCTTTGCATTGTTCTTACATATGCGTACAGTATTGAAATATGTATCAGAGACATTGTAGAACATACTTTTTTAAAAGAGTAACGAATGGAGTTTCTTGCTCGTTCTTCTCCATTCGAATCTACGTTTTGGAATGAGCACCTAGCTTCACCTAGCTTCACCGACGGACTGACTGACAGACTATTATTTATTTTGTATTTGTTGACGTTTCAAAAGTACCAAACTATGGTTTAATTGAAATAAATGCTTTGACTTTGACTTTGACTTTGACTTTGACAGATAATCGAACCCAAGTTCCTTATTTGGCCGTCTTGTTTGTGGCCACTCAACCGAGCCAACTTCTATTCTAACTTCTATTTTACTTTTCCAGGTTACGTCTCCCTATTCCCAATGTTAATGAAGGTTCTAAAGCCAGACAGCGACAAATTAGGCAAGATCCTTGAAGACTTGGACAAACCTGAGCTACTATGGTCGCCTTATGGTTTAAGGTAACTTGTTACCTTACCTTCTTATTAATAAAAATAGGTCCTATTTTATGCACTTATCACTACTAAACAACTGCATCTAGTTGGGTAACAGAGTAGTTTCTAGCTAGTCTTATTTATTTATTTATTAACTAGTTTATGTACACCAACAATACAAAATAACGTTATAACGTCACACCTTTTAACCCCGAAGGGGTAGGCAGAGGTCCACATTAAGGCACTTAATGCCGCTGTGCAATGTAACACCCACTTTTCACTATTTATGTTATGAGTCCCATGTAATAGGGGGTGAGCCTATTGCTTTATACCGAGCACAGTTCCAGACTCCGTGCTACTACTGAGATTTTTTTTTAACTCAGTAATACGTTGCCCGACTCAGAAATCGAACGCGAGACCCCTTGCCCAGCAGTCGCTCTTGCGACCACTCGGCCTTTCAACACTCAATAATAAATTTAAACTGTCTAACACCGCGAGGACACCGATGACCGCAACCAACCTCAAAGAGTTAAACCATCATAACAGGTCCCTATCAAAATCCGCGCCATTATACATGAAGAGGAATACAGAACACGACCCTCCATACTGGCGGGGCCAGATTTGGGTCCCTATTAACTATCTAGCCCTGTCATCTCTCAAGTACTACGCTAATGCCGGGGGCCCACACGCTGCCAGGGCCGCTGAACTGAACGGGAGACTGAGGGATAATGTCGTTCGTAAGTATAATTATTTATTTGTCACCACTACTACTTTTCCCGCGGGCTTATTATACCCCGGTTAATAGACTGGATAAAAGCATTCTTTGATGAACCTGAAGCCTTTGAACTTCAATTCTTTTGCCAAGCGCGGAGATTAGAGCAAACCCTTGTTTTGTAGAGGAGATCTATAGTCTTACAGTGACATGTCAGTGGCTGTTGATAATTTGTATATTAACTTAACTCGTCGAGTACCGGTTTTGTAGACACAATTATAGAACAATAGGTTGCGGTCACCGGTGACCGCTTGGTGTTTGACAGTTTAATTTGACAAACGAAGTTATCGCTACATAATATAAAACAAAGTCCCATATATATGCTTAGATTTCTAAAACTACTCAACAGATTTTGATGCGGTTTTTTTTAATAGATAGAGTGATTCTTAAGGAAAGTTTATATGTATAATGCATGCATAATAGAGGTATATTAGAGAAACACCGATAAATTTAGAGGTTTCTAAAGTGATGTCGTAAATTACATAAGCATTGCATCCGTGCGAAGCCGGGGCAGGTCACGAGTATAGAGAGTATAGAGGTAGTATACAGGTAAACAAACAAAGATTGTTTCAGTTCAGAGATAGTAACCATAGGTTGTCTAGAGCCAACCAATGGTTACAAAAGATATGGCTTCGTTACAAAGCGTACTATTTAATATAACAATAGCTACTGTCTCTGTAGTCTACTGAATCTATCTTTATTTTCTTACCTGTTTATGATTATATCATTAGAATGTGGTTGTAACTCATTGCTAACTCCTCCTGTTGTCGCGCTAACCTAACGGGTTACCTTGGCTCCGGCTCGAAGTGCAGGAGAAGGAACGGGGTGGTATTTAGTCAGTAAGAGTCTGACACTCCCTCCCGCCTCACCCAGGCGGGAGAAGTCATTCGATGATTTTCAACCATTAAAAAAAACTCCTTTTGTTTGACAAAGAAGGACTTCAATAAATATATATTTATGTTTCAGGTAACATTCTAAACCAATACAAGAAAACAGGATACCTATTCGAGCAGTATTCCGCAGAAGACGGTAAGGGATCAGGGTGCAAGCCATTCAACGGGTGGACAGCTCTCGTAGTACTTATAATGGCGGACGAATATTAAACAAAGCATCAGTGAGCTCTATTCTACCAATCATGGACTTTCGTTTGATATCCATAGTGACGGTAATTGTGGGAAAATTAGATTACATTGTATGGTCATCAAGATTAAGAGTGTGTACCAAATATCAGATCGATGTGTCGTCAGGAAGGGGGTGGAATTACAATTACTGAAGACCGAAACAAACAAACGGGCAAGCTAAATAAGACCGTTTATACGCTTGTAACTAGGCGAGATAGTTGCCAAACGTCAAAAAAATACAATACAAAATCTTCGGTACAGGGCCGTATTAGGGTTGTTGCGGGCCCCTACATACTTATGTAGGGGCCCAATGATTTACAAGTAATTTGATATCGTGTTACATGGGGGCCCGATGATTTACTAATGTTTGTAAGGGATGGTAATATGAAAAAACCGTGAAGTTTGTTTAGAGACATATTAAATTGCGTTTTATGATAAATGTAAATATTTATCTACATATATTAATAAAAATGAAATTTCCGTTTGTTCGCTCGCTAAAACTTAGATCGGGTGAACCGATTTGACTAATTTCGGTCCTGAAATGTTCGTGTGAAGTTCAGAGAAGGTTTCAAAAGGTAAGACAAAAAAAAATAAGCAATACGAAGCTTATCGGGTCTGTTGGTTTATTATTGTTATTTATATTGAAGGTGCTCCCTCACCGGGAGCATTCACATGTAATGTTACATTATAGATTCGACTTTGAGCATTTCATAGCAAGATGTCAGACGGGCCCCCGCCCGCCCGTCTGACATCGATGACACCGATGGGGGAAGTGGAGCGCATTGATGTTACAAGTTGTATCAAGATATTACACATTGTACCATTATAAGGTGCGCATTGTGATGCTCGGTTCTCCTCCTTCACTGATGTAATGCTCAGATCTGTGACGTTACATTACACGCGAATGCTCCCGGTGAGGGAGCACCTTAATGCCATTTCATTTCAATGTTTAATTAACGTCAATATCGTACAAATTTAATATACGAGAAAGAAATTTACAGAAATTTGCATTATATGTATTGAAAATAAAACAATTTGTTTGGCTAGTTATAACCAAAATTGTATACATAGATACGACTGTAGATCACAAGAATTAAGTCTGAGGTGAACAATGCCTCGTTTGATATCAAATTCGGGCTCAAAGTTACAATAGATGTTTTTTTTTACAATAAGTACATGCCTAATTTTTATTCTAATGTCCGTCTGGTAGATTATTTTAATCCATTAGACACGTATTTTTTCTTTTCTCACAAAATTCATTACTTTCGACGATATGTTGATTTGAAATGTCGCGTGACGTCACTTCTAGGTACATAGAAATGACGTTTTAGCTCCCACTCCTAAACTTTGATTCGTTTTATCTAAATATTGTTTTTTTATACGACAAAATAAAATAATACGTGTCTAATATTTTTTGATTATCTAACTGACTGCCTGAGTGCCGATTTTTCAATTATCAGTTAACTTTTAACTGTCAAATAAAATTGACACATGACAATTTTATGGACGAAGAATTGTCAAATATTCAAAGTTATTCTTCAGTTAAAATTTATATGGCGTTGACAAAATCGACCTTAAATAGATTCTCTTACTATGTCATCATCCATAGTAGTAAGTAGCTCGGGATCTATTATACTTCTTTCCTATTATAATTACTGCGCTAGTGAAGTGCAGCGTGGTACACACGGCTACACATCGAGCTTTACATAACCAGTATAAACTGAACGTTAAATGTGCGGAAAGATGATGCGACGCGACACCAGGATAAACTGGTTTTGTATAGATTGATGTGTGTACAGTCAAAGGTCAGAAGTCCACTGTGTGAATGAAATTACTTACGCATTGCCGTGTACACATGAGTGATGTGTACACGGCAATGCGTAAGTAATTTCATATTAATGTGCATAAAAACGTGTGCGTACGCATAAACACACGCACGCGTACGCACACGGATACAAATATGCGTGTGTGTGTATAAGCGCTGCAGCGCAACCGATAGTAGTTTTACGGTGGACTTTTGACCTTTGACCGTACATAAATCAGATTATTTGAATAGCAGAATTAGATTAAAATTCATAGCTCAAGTAGATTAGTTTCAAGTAATGTTTCAATAAAGACGAATTTCGCATATAGCCAGCCAACTTGGTATGCAGTTAAGAAAATACAGATTGATTCAGTACAGAGACAGTAGCCATTAGTTGTCTAGAGCCGACCAATGGCTACAAAAGATATGGCTTCGTTACAGAGCATACAATATAGTATAACAATAGCTAAATCAAATCTGGGTGTCTTCAAGGCCCGAGTGAATAGGTTGCTTATGAGTCGACGTGCTCCATCGTAGACCGCATCATCGGTTACCACTAGGCGAGGTAGTGGTCAAAGGTCGGCCTATCAAATATATATAAAAAAACTATTTGCTTACCTGCATACTAGATAACTTGGATGGGGACTACGATAGGTAATTTTGAAGCTGATATCAAAAATAATAATAAGTAGACTTGCTAGAATAAATTTTAAACGAATAGGGAGTCTAATTAAAATCAATTTTTAATTTAACATAACATAACATCACGCCTTTTTTATCCCCGAAGGGGAGCAGAGGTGCACATTATGCCACTGTACAATGTAACACCCACTTTTCACTATATATGTTATGAGTCCCATGTAATAGGGTGTGAGCCTATTGCCATATACCGGGCACAATTCCAGACTCCGTGCTATTACTGAGAATTTAAAAAAACCCAGTAATACTTTGCCCGACCCGGGAATCGACCCCCACCAGCCAATGAGGCAGTCAATTTTAAATTTATTTAAAATAGATATTAGAACGAGTTATGTCCGGTATATGGCAATAGGCTCACCCCCTAATACATGGGACTCATAACATAAATAGTGAAAAGTGGGTGTTACATTGTACAGTGACATTAAGTGCCGTGATTACACCTCTGCCTACCTTCAGGGATAAAAGGCGTGATGTTATTATATAATATGTTTGAAAAATATAGCAACATTTTTTACGATTTAATAGTGTTACAGAAAACTTAGTCAACCATTTTATAATATCTATAATTTAACCAAAATCTGAACTGCTGGGTGTCAGTTGTCACTTAAGGTTAATTAAAACCATAATGTCGCTAAATCTTAGCTTAGGAGTTCCTTAGAATTTAGGAGAGGTTCGAGAAATAGGATATAATACAACTTAAACGGTGACAAATCTATTGGTTTAAGATCGATCCAATTACTATAGGGACTTTTTCCGGTCTTTCAATAGATCCACCCCTATTACACGAGACTCATAAGAAAATTATTGAAAAATTTGTGTTACATTATTTGTAATCTCTGTTTTCTTTGTAAAACGTGATGTCGAGTCTCGTTTTAATATTATATTTCCGAAACAATAGAGAAGTTTCCTAAATTTTATTTTAATATCCGTCTGGTACATTAATTTAGAACTTTAGACACGTATTTTTTCTTTTCTCACAAAATTAAATACTTTCGACGATATATTAATTTGAAATATCGTGTGGCGTCACAGCGTGCCACATTTTGTAGCACGTTATGACGTAACAACCTCCCATTCCTAAACTTAGCGCCATTTTATCTAAGTTTTGCAACTTAATACGAGAAAATAAAAAATACGTGTCTAATATTTTTTCATTATCTAACTGACGGACTAATTAGATTTTTATATTTGATACCATGGAAACTACCCAATTCTAATTAAAGTGGGGTCTTAAATAAAACGTACTGATTGTTTAGAATTTAATAATAATTTTGTTTATAACAAGTCTTCCTAAATTTTAAATGTATATTATGTCATTAAAATCGTCATGAGCTAATGTTGACATGTAAACAGTGACTCGTGTAGTGTAGATGTCCAGTCAACTGTTGGTAGTGACGTTCACTGTCCAGTGACACACGTACGCTGGTATCGTCATGAGCTAATGTTGACATGTAAACAGTGACTGTAGTATAATTTATTTACGACAGCTTAAAAATGCATTCCTTCAAATAAAATTATAATTATATGCATTTTTAATAGAAACTTAACTTGTTTTTATGCTTTTGTTAATCTAAAATGAAGTATTTAAATAAAAATAGTAAAATAGTTAGTATGAAAAATAGCTAGATTAACTATTAACTAAACACAAGCTAGCTAAATGCCATTTAGCGCTCGTCTACATGTAGAATAGAAAACCAAATTATATGGAATTGACGTAAATTTCGACACTTGTCAATGTCATCCCCATACATTTTGATTTCTTTCTCTATCTGTAGACAAGCGCTAAAGTGGCGTTGAGTAGATAAATCAAAACTTTACTCAATGAAAATGAATTTGGCAATTGCGTAAAATATCTCATAAGCTTAGATGACTAAAATGCCTAGATGAAGTGTCACGTTCGCCTTACATTAGAACAACAACAGCGTTAGACGAGCGATATAGTGGATTTATAATACAGTAGGCCTAAACCTGCGTAGATTTCTAACCAGAGCCGTATCTCTACAGAGTTACAGAGGGGCGCCGGGAGACGCGCGTGTACAACTGTACATAGAGTGACGTAAGCGACAAAATAAATGAGGGACGCCTATGAGGTGCTTGTCTCTGGCGCTCTCTAGGTTTAAATTCACCTCTGCTCTCAACGTTTCATGCTTAAGCCTTTGACTACCGACAGAAAACTGTTGAAGGCTAATCCTCCGCTAACGTAGGTCACCGGTGACCTACATGGCAGTTAACGTTTTAAGGGCCCCAGGGCCCCAGGGCCCCAGTCCGACTCTGCAAACAGCTATAGAGCTGTTTGCAGGGTCGGACAATTTTATGCTAAACATAATATTATTTTATTTAAGTCAACATCAAGGATGCTTGTCAAAGTAATTCCGAACTCGGTTTCACACATTTGTCTCCTGTGTCGTGGGTGCGTTTGCAAACATACAAGTTCACATACACTTAATAATAATACATTTAATTGTTTCGTCAGGTGTAGCTTATTATAGGGACCTTGCGGAATCTAGAACAAATTCCGTGCGTTTAGGCGCTTTTGCCATACCTATTATTGGAAGCAAATATAACAGTTCACACATAGGACCCACTTAGATTTTAGTCAAATTTACGTGGTGCTTGGCGACTGGGCTTCACCCAGTTGTACAGTGTCTTTTTTGTGGCTTAATTCATTCTGTCTCCTGCAGTAAGTGGAAGTGGAAACTATCGTTTTTTTTCTTCTCCTCTTATAATATCTTCTGATTCACTTCGTTGAGGGAACCAAGACAGTTATTCATATACCTGGCTCAGTATTCCGATGTTTTCATGGTTGTATCTACTGTAGATCTTGGCTTACAGGAGTTGCAGCGGTTTTGGGAGGCTGTGGCGGGCTTGTCCTAGTAAAAAAAAATACACATCACAGACCGACCCGGAAAAACAATTTTGTAGGTTAGACCCATATATGGTTTATCTTACTAGTCTTATAGTCTTATAAATGCGGAAGTGTGTGTGTATGTTTGTGACTTAATCACGCCGAAACGGCGGAAGAGTTCGATATGAAATTTTGAACAGAGGTTTATTATGATTGGGGTACACACATAGGCTAATTTTATCCCATGGATCCCTGGCACTGGCGAAGTCACTAGCAAAAACTAGTCTAGATATAAATCTAAGCTTATGAGTTTTCATAAAAAAAGTATTTTAAAATGAATGTAACTGAAAATTCCGGGTTACTCAAATGAATACTGAGAAAAGCTCTCTAGTAACCCGCGATTTTTAGTTAATTTATTATGTCTGCGTTTTATGTATGAATTTAGTATTTTTCTGTCATTATCAGATGCAATTATTAGAGTAACTTAACTTCTGAATATTATAAATGCGATAGTATTATGGCCATTCGCCAACTACTCCTAAACGATCTCTTAACTAAAAGTTACTTAACGTGATAAAACATTACAAATTGGCGAAAAAGAGGCAAAGACAAAGACTAAAATCGATGTAAAATGGTTGTAAACGAACCATCAATGTAGAACTATGTCTATATGATCCACACTCCCGCGCTCTCTCTCACTCTATTCACTGACACATACAAGTACACAAACTGCTATTTGCTGCGGACAGATGTACGGCAAAAATAGGTTCGGAATAATACGGTAGTTTCCTAAATTTTATTTTAATGTCCGTCTGGTACATTAACTTAAAACTTTAGACACGTAATAATAATAATAATCTTTATTGTACACCAATTTGAGACAGTATATCCAGGAACAAATAAAGAAAATAGGGTACAAAGTATTTTTTCTTTTCTCACAAAATTAAATATTTTCGACGATATATTAATTTGAAATGTCGTGTGACGCCACATTTAGTAGGACGTTATGACGTAACGACCTCCCACTCCTAAACTTAGCGCCATTTTATCTAAGTATTGCAACTTAATACGAGAAAATAAAAGAAATACGTGTCTAATATTTTTCATTATCTAACTGACGACCTAACCGACTATTGAGGTCGCTGAGACACTAACCAATTGAGGTCGCCAGTATCGTACCTGTGGCAACCTGGTACACTACGACTTAATCGGTTTTGATATTTTTATCGAGTTTAAAAAGAGGAGGTACTATGTTCGGATGATTGTTTATCCATGGGATATATGGTCAGAAGTGGATGATTCATCATATAGATGGTTGGCAGGCCACAACTGTGCGGTTCTCATGTAGCTTCCTGCCTCGCACAGCAAAACTGTGGAATGATCTGTCGTCGGCGGTATTTCCGAACCGATACGACCTTCAAACCTTCAAGAAAAGAGCGTATTCCTTTTTAAAAGGCCGGCAACGCAGCTGTGACTCTTCTGGTGTTGCGGGTGTCCATGGGCGGCGCAGATCGCTTACCATCAAGTGATCCGTCTGCTCGTTTGCCTCCAATTCCATAAAAAAAAAAATTCATTCCAAGTCAAAATTAGTTTCAGCGTCACTCTTTTTTGTCAACCTGTACTTGTACTGTCATGTGCCACTGACAGGTTGATGAAAACCAAAATATTGTTAAGTGCCAACTGTCTTAGCTAAGGGATTCCTTAATATTTAGGAGATGTTGGTGGATCTTCAGAATATTAGAGAAAAAATGTATTCTTGTTGATACGTTGTATCGCATAAGAAGGTCAGACAAATATTCGTTTATAATATTAGTGTCCTGTAACAAGACAATGGCATGTGATTTAAATGTATTTATTTAATTTGTATTTTCATTTAAATATTGTACATTAATTGTAAATATTAAATTGTTAAATAAATTACAAATAACGAAAGATATTTTATTTTATTTTAAATATTTTCTCCTGATTTTTTCTCGTGTAGAATATCTCGTTTAAGTAGTCACGAGCGCGATTACTGAGTGAAGACTTCCGGGTTCGATTCCCGGGTCGAGGTTGACAATGATGACTATAATAAAATATCTCTTCCGGGAACAAAAGGTGCGATGTTATGTTGACGCGCCGGACTTCAGTGTTATGGTGTTTTCATGGTTGTATCTACTATAGATCCTAATTTACAGGAGTTGTAGCGGTTTTGGGAGGTTGTGGCGGGCTTGGTGTGCGTCAGGATTGCTCCGCCAAGTTATCAAATCAGAAAATGGTTTCAGCCAAAAATTTGTCGATATTTGTCAAAATCGAAAGAAACAAACCCCGTATTTGTTAAAGCAGAAATAAAGAAGTTATAAGCGTTTTAAGTTGGCCGCGCAATCCTGACGTCAAGGACTGCGCGGCCACGGAGATCTCAGCAACTACTTGGGATAGAGAAATAATTCCTTTTGTCAACTCAAGTCTGTATTTGTCAAGATTTGTCGAAAAATGAATCAAAGCTCTATATCAATATTATAATTAAATATTCGCCTTGAAAGTCATGGCCGCGCAGTCCTTGATTTGCTATTTTGTTTTTAGTATTTTTTTTATTAAAATTGAAGTCTTCATATAGTATAGGAGTTAAAAGGAGAAAGGTCTTAATTTGTCGAAACTGACAAAAGCTTTAAAATACGACTAAAGTGTAATTAAACAGACGAAATCAATTTAAAACACAAAACTCGTGGCCGCGCAGTCCTGACGTTACTTTAAACCATGATATCTCAATAACTATAGTAGCTAGGATTTTGCTGTAGACGTCCATATAATCCTCATATTAACCCCATTAAAATGACATATCCTTTTACCCTCAACACTGTTTGGGACGCGAGTAATCTCAAGAATTATTGTACCCCACACAATGTTCTAGTAGAGTGACCATAATTTCAAGACCATAAGCTCAAGACAATACAGTCTAAGCGCATTTCTGTTCTGGTTTCTATTGTTAACTGATAAAAAACTTTTTTTAATATTTAGATATTCTTATACATTATAAACAAAATGTACAGAATTATATTAATAGAATCTTGCAAGTTACTGCTCGTGGAAATGTTAATTATATCTAAAATAACGTTATAAATAGATATACACTATTTTAACAATTAGGTACTTACAGTAGAAGCACTAAAAAAAATATCATTTAAGACGTATATTTTAAAATATATCGAAGCAATTCTTATTCTTAATCTGTTTGATTCTTCACTGTTAATATAACGCTGTTATATCGTTATTTCTGTGATTATTGTCAAATAAATTGAGTATACATAAATACTCTTTATTCCCAGGGTCAGTAAAAAAACACTGAATCAAATGCACGAGTAAATTTAATATTTTTTTACAGATAAATCAGTAATATTACTATTTTAACATTATTCTAAGTTGGTCTCTTCGGCCGCACTACAGGAGCATCGACGCGAGTTTGCCTATTGCGCTCTCTTTCTAATATTGCTTTTCATTCGCACAACTGCTGGTCAGCGGACCACCGCGCTCGCGTCGAATCGTCACGATACCAGTATTATATCTCAACGGACTGTTACTGATGTACGTTGTGGATCCGACAGTGCTATTCCGATAAAAAGGACATAAGTATGTATTCAGTGAGAGACTTAGTGTATATTTAAACGTGATATAAATAATTACGTGATATTAATCAATATGGTGAGTTATTTATTTTTGAATTAAATTTGTTAACGATATTTATTTTGTGTTATCTACCACCATACCATGTTAAAACTTTTACCAGTTTTGCTGTAGTCAGTACTTTTACATAGGTACCTAGTTAAAAAGTAGATCGGAATAAAGTCCTAACAAATTAGGCCTTAATGAACAAGGATGGAATTTATTGTGTTTTATATAATTAATAATAATAAATAAAGCCTGGGTAAGGTAAACCTTTCCCAGGCTCTCTATTTAAAAACTAAATAGAGCGTTTAAGGTTTTGCCTAAACCAGACGCAACTTTTAACTCCTGGTAATCTCAAATTATTAAAAAGCAGTTATAAATAAATAGATATTTAAAAATATACTTTTTAATTTAATTTTCAGATAAAAGCGGGTCGCAAAGGAAAAGTCAATAGTGAAAAATTAAAAAAAATATTTCTTAAGTACGGAGATGTATGCAGAAATCGCAGTATTAAATATAATGATCCAGTATTTAAAACAATATCTAATGAGTTAGATAATACGATAGCTCCTTATGCAATCTATTTATAACGTTATTTTAGATATAATGAACATTTCCACGAGCAGTAACTTGCAAGATTCTATTAATATAATTCTGTACATTTTGTTTATAATGTATAAGAATATCTAAATATTAAAAAAGTTTTTTATCAGTTAACAATAGAAACCAGAACAGAAATGCGCTTAGACTGTATTGTCTTGAGCTTATGGTCTTGAAATTATGGTCACTCTACTAGAACATTGTGTGGGGTAACATAATTCTTGAGATTACTCGCGTCCCAAACAGTGTTGAGGGTAAAAGGATATGTCATTTTAATGGGGTTAATATGAGGATTATATGGACGTCTACAGCAAAATCCTAGCTACTATAGTTATTGAGATATCATGGTTTAAAGTAACGTCAGGACTGCGCGGCCACGAGTTTTGTGTTTTAAATTGATTTCGTCTGTTTAATTACACTTTAGTCGTATTTTAAAGCTTTTGTCAGTTTCGACAAATTAAGACCTTTCTCCTTTTAACTCCTATACTATATGAAGTCTTCAATTTTAATAAAAAAAATACTAAAAACAAAATAGCAAATCAAGGACTGCGCGGCCATGACTTTCAAGGCGAATATTTAATTATAATATTGATATAGAGCTTTGATTCATTTTTCGACAAATCTTGACAAATACAGACTTGAGTTGACAAAAGGAATTATTTCTCTATCCCAAGTAGTTGCTGAGATCTCCGTGGCCGCGAAGTCCTTGACGTCAGGATTGCGCGGCCAACTTAAAACGCTTATAACTTCTTTATTTCTGCTTTGACAAATACGGGGTTTGTTTCTTTCGATTTTGACAAATATCGACAAATTTTTGGCTGAAACCATTTTCTGATTTGATAACTTGGCGGAGCAATCCTGACGCACACGCGGGCTTGTACCATAGAAAAAGTACCCAAGAAACCAATTGCTGACTACTGAGTATCACTACCAGTAAGGTGTTCGCACAAAGAAAATCCTTAAATCTTTGACTGCCAATAAAAAACTTTTGAAGGTAAAACCTCCGCTAACGCCTGTCATCGGTGATCCCCATGGCGTTTAATATGTTAATGGGCACGACTTTAGCCACACACTGTATGCAATATCCGTTCTTTTTTAGACTATAATAATACAATAATCATGAGTTCATGTAATACAATACGATAATATTCGTGACCACAACGTTTGGTGCGCAATATTGAATGCCAGTTTCGATAGTAAATTTTCGTAGAAATTAATCGAGAAATATTTTTCGTTGCTTATTAATCACAATGTTAAGAATTATACATTTTTTTAAAAGAAATTAAACGTAATGTTAATTTTCTAAATAGTGAACGTAGCTGAAATGCTAAAAACATCGGCTTGTGAATTTGGCGTTTTCGTCACACGTCATCGCTGACGTTTGGAAAGTGCGTTCAGAACATACGATGTAAACTAAATAATATAAGAAACAGAATACTTTTATTAGCTACTTGATTTTCTGTAATACTATAATACTGTTATTAGTAAATCTTCAATAGAGTTTTAACAGCAATGAACAGTTTTCTTCTTATTTTATGACACAATTTCTTACTATTTGTAAAAAATTATAAAATAAAATGCAAAACCTTTCACTTTTAAATTAGTCTAAATTACCTATAAACGTTTCAGAACGGTACTTTCCACATTCGAAATACGTGGAGGCAAGTCAAGAATAAAATCACAACTTTGAAATAGTAAATTAGGTTTTAAACTCACAATTTGTTAGTAATCAAGCAAAATGGTCACAAAATACGCGATTTGTTTGTTCGCCATCGCGACCGTAGCGTTTGCACAGGGCTGCACGAACCCGCAAGTCGAAGCAACATCGTTCACAAGTTTAGATGCCACAGTTGTGACACAAATAGCTTATATTACTGAGTTTACACTGAAATGCGACAACCCTCTGCCTGAAAACTACGCATTGTACGCTGAAGTTGAGGGAAAACCTTTGACCGCTGCCCGTGTTGGCGAGAACAGATACCAAGTGAGTATAACCCTATTTTATCGTAAATTTCACGTAAACTACCGAATTTTCAGTATTCGTGACATTGGCATGATGTTCCCGAATACTTTCACTATAAATTTCACCCCTAAGAAGGTTAGTTTCAGTTAGAAAATATTGATATTGCAAGTTATAACTTTCTTGGATAGGTAGTGAAAGTCGACTCATACGCTAGTCGTCACGGTTAACTCATGATGATGATGATGATGATGTAGACAGAAGGTTCAAAATTATCATAAATTTTAGTAGAATTGAATCCACAAACTTGTTTAAAATCTAGAAGATGATGATTGATTATATGAAGGTGACTTCCAGCTAAATTCTAATAAGATAAACATCAATCCATTATGTATTCTGGTCTAGTGTGTAGATTATGGCAAACCTTGTGTAAAGGAGACATAGACATAGTCCAACAGCTTTATTAATCTTTGTATAATTTATTACGTGTCTCTAAAATCAATTGCCAGTTGGTATATGTAATTCTGATTAGTTTTGTTGTTAGCTGCACAGAGTAAATTAGACTGGTTGCTGAATACAAAAATCAGCTGTCTTATGTTAACTTCCGGTTAAAATTATATCAGCAACTTACTTGAGCAAGGTGAAAGCCTTTATTAAATTAAATGTAATCGTTTAAATTAGAAATTAACTGTTACTGTGCATTGTGGTGTGTTTTATGTAGCATCTCTGCTCCATGAGAATTTATCTGTGAGCATTTAACTTCATTCCTTCAATGGAATAAAAGCTTAATGTTTTTCCAGTTGTTAGTATTATAGCATGAATTTCCGCAAAGTAATGCATGACTCTATTCTATATATTAAACTATTATAATTATATGACAAAACATTATGCAGCAACCATAACAATATACCATCCCATTAATCAAAAATAGTACCTATTATGTTCAATTAATAACAATGCTCATCTCTGGTCTCTTTCCTCTCACACATTATCTTTTTCTTATACATATTTATCTGGACTTTAAAAGAGACGGAACTCTGAGTTTGTTTCGGCATTTCTTCTGAGAGTAGTCAGTTAGGAAAAGTCGCACTCATCGTTAATGCTCAAAATTGACCTGTTAAAGTGCTGTCTTGTAGCTTATTTGAAGAATTAAATTTGCGGGTTCCATACTCGCACGGAACAACAACTCTTTGTTTGATCCGCAGATTGTAGTTCTGTGTCTAGGTGCCATGTATGTGTGAACTTGTAGGTTTGTAAACACACAGGAGAAAATCCTAGTGCAGGGCAAAAGTTTTTTTAAGTAAGAAACTATCACGTGTTTAATTATACTTAGGTATCGTGGACTGAAGAGCCAGCGAAGGCTCGCTCCGGTACTCATGATGTGTTGATCCTCGACGAGGAAGGCTGGGCCAACCTCCGCCGCGCCCGCCGTGCTGACCCTGCCGCTGCCGTCGCTCCTCTAATCGCCATCCAGTTACACCACCCAGGAAGTAAGTGGAACAACTTCTTTAATTCTTTGTAGATTTAAGCACCTCATAGGCGCCCTAATTTGTTTTGTTCCCGCCATCACTCTATGTACAGTTGTACACGCGCGTCTCCCGGCGCCCCTCTGTAACCTGGCGCCCGGCACTTGTCTAGAGCGCCTTAGGGATAATAGGGTAGGGTAGGCTAATAAACTTGCGACGATATATTGAAATATCGCGTGACGTCACTTCTATATACGTTTTATACATAGAAATGACGTTTTAGCCCCCTTTGATTAATTTTGTCTAAGTAAAAGATATATAAATGCCATATTAATATACGAGAAAATAAAAAATACGTGTCTAATATTTATTCATTATCCAACTGACGGACTAATTAGATTTTTAATTTTCATCATCCCGTCATCATCTCTATTGCCATGCTTCAGCACAAATAGAAATTGCTCGACCAGAGTTACCTCAGTATACCACGGCCTCAAATTGCCCCGTCGTGACGCTATCACAGCTTTGTGAGTCAGGTTACCAGAGGGTTAATCATACTCTCCAAAATCAGTTACATACATACAACATACATAACCTCACGCCTGTCTCCCATGGGGGTATGCAGAGACTATGGAACGCCAATTACTACGATTCTTACTTACGTCTTTCGCTACAATAACAGTCATCGGTTAAGGGTACTTTGACTTTTTTTTACTTAAAACCATAATTTATTAGTAACTCTATATAGCTACAATCGACATGTTTCGAGTTATTTGTATTGGTCCACTTGTTTAAATAAATATTATAATTTTATCGTTTACTTAGTTTGGGTGAAAATTAAAAAATACAAACTTAATTTTGCTATATTATAAAGGTAGTTACTATATACGAAGACTACCCAGTAAAAGCATGAAGTATGATATTTAATGTTTGACGACCTCGTGATCGAGTGGGCGCAAGCGTACTTACTGAATGGGGATTCATATTGTATTCCCGAGGCGTGGAAAATATTATTGGGTCTTAGTTTTTTTCTTTAATTTTATGGCATAAATCGATAAGCGAGCAGACGGATCACCTGATGGTAAGCAATCGGCGTCGCCCATGGACACCTGGAACACCAGAGGCGTTACAAGTGCGTTACCGGCCTTATGGGGATAGGAGTTTGAGGATTGTCGGGGATTTAAGGATTGGGGAGATTGGGGCAGGGGAACGGGAGGGTAATGGGGCCTCCGGTAACCTCACTCACACGACGAAACACAACGCAAGCGTTGCTTCACGTCGGTTTTCTGTGAGGCCGTGGTAACACTGCCTTGCTGTGCCCTACAGGGTCCACAATGATCTGTATTATTCTATATTACCACCTAAGTAAAACATTGTGGAACGCAATAAAGAATTTGAATTTGAACTAATATGAATTATCTTGTTTCAGGCTACTCCGGCCCATGGGTGAACTCAGAAGTCCTGGCCACAGCGCTCTCCATCCTCGTCGCCTACACCGCTCTCCGCCATAAGAGCAAGATCCTAGCATAAATGTAGATAACTGTTTATTTTTTTTATATTTAAATAAATGAAAGTTAAGTTATTTATGTTTGTTTTTGCTTCTCAATGCTATCTTTATAATACCCATTGAGTGTAACCTGTTAGGATATGTTGATTTAAATAAATAAATAAAATAATTTTGACTGCCTCGTTGTCCGAGTGGTCGCAAGTGCGACTGACGGGCAAGGGGTCTCGGGTTCGATTCCCGGGTCGGGCAAAGTACTATTGGGTTTTGAAAAAAATCTTAGTTGTAGCACGGAGTCTGGAATTGTGCCCGGTATATGGCAATAGGCTCACTCCCTATTATACATGGTACATAAATAGTGAAAAGAGAGTGTCACATTGTTCAGTGGCAGTGCTGTAATGTGCACTTTTGCATACCCCTTCGGGGATAAAAGGCGTGATGTTATGTTACGTAATTTTGAGGAGGGGATTATTTTTGTATGACCAGTAAAGAGTGCTTTTGCCCTTGGCTTTTGCTATAAATAGATAGATGGATATTTTTTTAGTTTCCCCCAATTTGTTGTTTAAAATAATCCATCTATACAGATGAATAAAATTGGAGTGGCTGTTTGTAATGTTGAAATAACCACTTTTTACTACACGCATAATAATATGAATAAACATACGATACAGATATCAAAATAACACTAGAATTTTTGTTCGTCTGTTTGTACTGGCTAATCTCTGGAACGGCTGGATCGATTTTGACGGGACTTTTATTGGCAGGTAGCTGTACTAAGGAGTAACAAAGGCTGCTTTTATTTTAAAGTAGCCGCCCGCCATTAAGCATATATTATACATACAAACCTTCCTTAAAAACCACTCTATCTATTAAAAAAAACGCCTCAAAATCCGTTGCCTAGTTTTAAAGATCTAAGCATACATAGGGACAGACAGACGGCGGATAGCGACTTTGTTTTATACTATGTTGTGATAAACTAAGACGAAGTTGTGGGTTCAGCTAATCCATAATAAAATGTAGGTTCTATTTACATTACAATAACGTTCTTTCATAGATTCATTCTAAAAATACTGAGAACAAATTGCAGAGAACGAAACGTAACTATAACCCGAACAAATTGAAAACCCTTAATATAAACTGTCATCAGTTTATAATCTGTGACATGTTTGTTTGGTAGCGTAATACATACATTTTTATTTATCTGTTATCAGCTGATTAACAGAGAGGTTAGAAATTTAGAATTTGTTTTTGTAACTTCCTGTCGATTAATTGTATTTTAAACGAAAATGACTGTCAAACCTCGTGAAAGACCAGCAGATCCGGACGATGACCCTGTAGAAGCGATGCTAAAGAAAACAGGCTGCTTGGAATTACACTACAAAGTACAGGTTAGGAATTACACAAATATACTGATTTTCAAAGATTTAACTTGGTAAATATGAAGTTTCGTTTACAAATTAGTGATATTTGTACTTATTATGGAGGATTATTTAAATTGGGAAACTATTTTAGATATTTTATATAGATAAATGTTTTGCAATAATGATCTATATACAAGAAATTGTGGTTCTACGTAAGTATATTTTCGCGTAGGTGGTCTTTCTGTAGCATTTTAAACACAATTATTTCTTTTAATTTAATAAATAAATGCCCAAATCATGTTTTGTTTACATAACATCAACCTAGTGATTGAACTTGAAATCTATAGGTACTTGTGACCAACTATACCTACTCGAATGGAAAAAAATAAAATTATATTATTTTTGACAAAATAAATACGAATTGTTTCAGGAATGCATAGCTACAACCAAAGATTGGAGGAAGTGCCAGACAGAAGTGAACGATTTCAGAGATTGTATCAACAAACACAAGAAACCTGAAGTAAAAAGTTAATTTAGTGGTTACCTATTGTTGTTTCATTTCATACTAGCCCGCGTTACCGTGGAATAAAAAATGGCCTATTATTCTAGACCTTAAATAAAATAATAATTAATAGATAATAAAATTGTAAATACCTATAGGTCTTTTATTGGAATGGGGGGGGGGGGCGGCAAAGGAGCAGACGGATCACCACCTGATGGTAAGCAATCAGCGCCGCCCATTGACACCCGCAACACAAAGCCGACTTTACGATGTTGTAATTTTGTTATCATTAATCATTTATTTCAATCACACCTGGTTGCTTACTCTTGAAACCCAGTGCCGTAACTAGCCTTCTAGGAGCCCGGTGCGAGCTTTCAAAACTGCGCCCTTGAAAAATGTCCTTACTAGGCTTTGACAATAAAATGGACAAATGTGCATGAAAATATAACTGTTTATTGTTTACCAAGATAGAGGTCGGTACTTAGTAGATGTTTTAAGACAATTCGTTGCTGCCATTCCGCGGTCCCCCATGAGATCGCGCCGGAGCTCTTCCCACCACGCACTTATCTGGCGCGGCGGCGGAGTTTCGCCTCGGCGACGTGCCACCGCGCGTATGCGATACACAGGCGCGCGAGCACCTTCGCCTCCAGATCCCACGGCGGTAATCCGGCAAGGAGGTTCGCCGCCTTCCCGGAGATCGTCTGTTATCCGCGGATCATGCGGATCGCCATGACCTTCTGTAACATGAGCAGCGCCCGAGCGGGCCGCCGCATCAGGTTCGGCGCCCACACAGAGGCGCTGTAGAGGGCCATGGACCGCACGACCCCGGCGTATAACCTCCGGCATCCTCCTCCATCCTCCGGCAGGAGGCGTTTGGCCCCCCGATGTTGAGGAGAATGCGCTTAAACGCAGCCCCCGTCCTCTCGAACTTTGGAGTCAAACGTCGTAAGTGCTCCACGAAGTTCCACCGACTGTCGAGGACGAGTCCCGATCCCGAGGTACTTCATCGTCTCGACGCCGATGGTAACCTCTCCCGCCGTTATTTGGGACTCACCCGGAGGTGGCGCGTTCCCGCAGCCATGAAAACACATAGCCTCGGACCGCCGAAACACGATAACAACAATTTGATTCCCTATTTTTTTTAAAGTGGGGAAAATCATCGAATGCCTGCTCCCGCCTGGGTGAGGTGGAACACTCCCTGTTAGACTCTTACTGACTCAAAACCACCCCGTTCCTACTGCTGCACTTCGAGCCGGAGCCTCGGTAGCCCGTTAGGTTCTCCGCGGCTACTAATAGGCATCAGCCCTATTAGGCCCCATACTTATTATAGTCTTTGGCCCCATCTGTGGTGTTCTGATAGCTCTTTGAAGCGCGTGCAGAACGCGACGCGCCGTACGCTCGGGTCTGGTTCTGAGCGAGCTACCCATGCTCGGCGTCCGCAGGCCCGCGCTTACGGTGCCGGGAGATCGTATTTGATTCCCTATTCTTTTTTTTGTAGAAATTGGCGTGGAATCTGTGGGGTGGCGTTGAGGGCAGGTTCATGTAATTTTGCTCTGGCGTTCAAAAGGTAATTAATGGGGCAATTTATTTATGTATGCCAAAAAAATGGACCTAGTATTGAGCCCTGCGGTACACCCATAAATATGCTAGCACCCTGCGAGTTTACTTGTACTTTGACGTGTCTATCCTGAAGGTAAGATGTTAATAGATTTAGCGATACTCCTCGAATGCCATAGTGTTGCAGTTTCAGCAATAATGTCTCAGACTAACAGTCCGCGACAGTCCAATGCTGGATATGAGCCTCGTCTACATAACAGGAGTTTGCCATCATCTCCACTGCCGGGTTGGACTTCGCAGTGTAAAAGGTTCATGTTTATCAGAGAGCGCTGCTGCCCGGTCTCTGTCAAATGTGTACTCCCTTAGTCGGGTATAGGACACCCGCGGGAAGAGTAAGGTTGCTAAGTATAAATAAAACAAGTATAAAAGTGAAACATCCTATATATTTGCCTCATTTATTTACAACAGATTGTACAAACAACCTCTACTAACTTATGCAAATTAAAATACACCTTATTACTATTACAGTACGGTACATTTTTGTTCAATACGAAATTCCTATCAGTTAAGCGAAAATTTTATCATTCGAATTTAAAAAATTGGATATATTAATATCAAAGTTACACCCGAATACTGATAAGGCTACTAATTTGAAGTAGTACTTAAATATCGTGCCGTCTCTATCATTTTACATAGAATTTGTTGTGACAGAACTATATTAAACTGTCAAACACCGCGAGGACATCAGTGACCGCAACCTATTGTTCTTTAATCGTGTACATAATGTAACGGTATGTACTCAAAGAGTTATGCGCGATTTAACTCGTCGAGAACCGTCATTATAGACACAATTATAGAACCATAGGTTGCGGTCACCGGTGTCCGCCTGGTGTTTGACAGTTTAAAGTAGAATGGGGTGAATAGGAAATGAAGAGGGGTGAATAGATATAAGGAAATTCTGCAGCTGTAGCCAAATGCCATTTAGCGCTTGTCTATATGTAGAATAGAAACCCAAATTATATGGAATTGGCGTAAATTTTGACACTTGGAAATGTCATCCCCATACATTTAGTTTTCTACTCTCTCGGTAGACAAGCGCTAATGTGGCGTTTGGCTAAAGGCACATTATAGTATCGATTCACCCTCTTCTGTCCTTTTTCGCCGTTCAAACCCTATTCACCCCATTCTATCTTAGCGTTTCAGTTTTTAGACATTAAATATAACTCACATAATTGTTTGACGAGGTAACTTCACTATCATAGCCATAAGCAACACTGCCAAGTACGAACGACAATTTGGTTCTGTATTTAGACTTCTAATTTATAAGAACTTAATTCAAATTAATTCAAGATGATTAAGTAAAAACGCGGGTTACTCACGTGAATATACTGCGAAAAGCTCTACTAGTTTCGAACCACAGAAGGGTTCTTCCTCATGAGCAGCGTGCGCGGTCGCAGCGACGTCGCGCAGCTGAGTGAGCTGAAGAACCCCTCTGTGGTTCGAAAGTAGTAGAGCTTTTCTCAGTATATTCACATGAGTAACCCGCGTTTTTACTTAATTTATTATGTCTCACGATAGTTAATATAAAAACAATTCAAGATGAAGTCAAAAATGACACAATCCGACAGGAATTTCGTATTTAACACAACAAATAGATTTCATCCGACCAATTTGACGCTTTGTGTAACACTAATTCTTTGTCATTAATAAGTTTAACACCAATCTAATTTAGCAAGATGTTCTAGTCGGAATCTTAGGTCAATTCACAATCAGAGCGTATCGAAGCAATAATTCACTTTCTAAACGGTATTATTTAGCTTTCCCCGAATGTTTGGGTCTAGTAATTGTAATTGCACCACCTTCCTGACGACAGATCGATCTGATATTTGGTACACACTCTTAATCTTGATGACCATACAATATAATCTAATTTTCCCATAACTACCGTCACTATGGATATCAAACGAAGGACTTGATTGGTAGAATAGAGCTCATTGAAACCATTCGACATAAAAATATGTATTTGCATAAATTAGAATTTTACTTCGATGCGTTACGACTCTGCGTTTAAAAACTGACCTTTAGGTAACCGCGCTTAAAATTACTTATAGATTAATGCACACACGTTTCCATGGCAACGAGTTAAACACAATTTAATTTTGTCATTTTGAAATTTTATTAATACACTTCGATAAGACAGGTGGTAAGTCCCGATAGAAATTGTTCATTCAGTAGTTTTCTTTAGTAGATTTACAATTTTTTGTGTAATAGAAATGTCATTGATAGACAGATTTCTATCGGAACTGCCAGCCTAGGTGATAATTTCGGGACAATAATTACATTCTGGCCAATTGAATAGATTAAATGATGACAATTTCAAAATTTGTATAATTATAGTCCCTAAGCTTCGGCGTAGCTAACCATGAGATGCTTCTAAACGAACAATATTTTGCTACAAAATATTATATGCACACATTTTTTGTATGTCGCGCAGTCTACTGACATCGCGACCGCGCACGCTGCTCACGAAGAAGAACCCCTCTGTGGTTCGAAACTAGTAGAGCTTTTCTCAGTATATTCACGCGACTAACTCGTAATTTATAAGTATGTCTCACGATAGTTATTATTTAAACATTTTTGCTATAACTCAAGTGACCGCGGAATTAGTTGATAACAGTCCAACTATACATTAATCTTGAAGCTAAATAAATATAATATGTATGTTTCAACGCGTCATCAAACGGAGCTATGGGGTCGAATCATTCATTTACAGTCATTTATCGAGAAAAATTGTAGGCCACAAAACATCACGCAGCGATCAACATACTGTAGAAAAATATGACGAGTTTAGGAGCACTCTTAGATTATAGGCTACCTATTATGTTCCTAGGTTAGCTACGCCTGCAATTTAGTACAATAATATCGAATTACAGCACAAACAATCATCTCAGACACACAAAAACTTAACGAAAAGAAAATTAATTTTATGCTTTTGTGGAATTTTCCAAAACTTTACACACTAACTGCGTCTGACATCAACTGCGTTAAGACAAATAAAAAAAAGGTAATTTTGCATGCTAAACGAGCAGACGGATCAGCTGATGGTAAGCACCGCCCGGAACACTAGAGAAGTTACGAGTACAAACCTCTTTTTAAAAGTACTGTAGCTCGCTAGGATTGTCTCCTGTATCGTGTGTGCGTTTACAAACATACAAGTTCACATCACACACACACACGGAACAACAGCTTGTGGATCACACAAATAGTTGCTCCGTGCGGGATCGAACACGCTACACATTGCGCGGCAGCCGGTTACCCAGCTACCGCGCTAACGGTGCAATCAATTGTCCAAATTGGCTATGTGCGCGACGGTGGCGACGCGTAGCGTTTACAACAATTGCGAAAGCTGTCAAATAATAACAATGTAAACATTATAATTTTCTTTGCAAATATAAATAAAACCAAAGATTAAAATAGTATTGTTGACATTATTTAAGTGCAATTTATTCAATAGTTTTACTGTAAAATGAATATAATAATAAAAACCGGGTTTGCATCATCCGCATTTGTTTCCAATTTCTGCCGTGTTGTGCGCTGCGGTCGTTATCTGTCCGCCACTACTCGCTTTGCACATAGCCAATACAGGAGAAGGAACGGGGTGGTGTTTAGTCAATAAGAGTCTGACACTCCCTCTCGCCTCACCCAAGGCGGGGGAAGGGGGAAGGGGGAAGGGAGAAGTCATTAAATCATATTCTATACTCACAAAAATGTACTGAATTGCAATAAAAAATACCAGACAACAGTTAGAATGTAAACCATTTTCAATTACCAAAAAACTAAATGCTTAATTCAAATTTCGAAATTATTTCAATACAATTAGTATTGAAATAGGGTTTATTTTAGCGTGATGGCATCTCAAGACATTAATCAGTAGACAGAGATGCACATATACAATGTAACACCCACTTTTCACTATTTATGTTAGTCCCATGTAATAGGGGGTGGGCATATTGTCATATGTTTAACATCAAGCCTATAAGCCTTGTTGCTATAAAATATTAAAGGGCTTTATTATAGCTTGCCTCGTTTGTTTGTTTCGGTCTTCAGTAATTGTAATTCCACCCCTTTCCTGACGACAGATCGGTCTGATATTTGGTACACACTCTTAATCATGATGACCATCTTTATATATATGATTCTTCTGTGAGTGTGTATGTCACTGAACTTCTCTCAAACGACTGGACCTATTTTGATGAATTTTTTTGTGTGTGTTCAAGGGGATCTGGGAATGGTTTAGATTCACAAATCAGCCCGGCAGATGGCGTTGCAGTCGATGTTTAGGTTATTTATCTTAAACAGTTTAACTAATTTGAATGAATTTTTGTTTATACATTCAAGTGGATATGCAGGACAACGTCTGTTGGGTCCGCTAGTATATATATAATCATAATTATTTCCACAACTACCGTCACTATGTATATCAAACAAAAGAGCTTGATTGGTACCTAGAAAGAATAGAGCTCATTGACACCGTCTAACATAAAAACATTATTATGTATTACTTATTGTCCGTGTACCATCACGCTTAATAAACAATTAAAACAAAACAAAGCTATATACCGAATGCATTAGCAAAAAGCCGATAAAACATGTACTTCAGTCATAAGAGAAACTCAAAACTTTTGAACTCACAAAACACGTTGTACTATTTAATAATAATAATAGTAAAATTAAAAATAATAATAATAACTATGTATACAAAAATAAGGAGAGAATAAAACTTAGTGCGAATCTATTTAAAGGCAGTCCCATCGCACATCCTTAAAAAAAACTAAAAAAAAAATAATGTTGTACAATTTTGTACAGACGGCATGTCACGGCAGGTTTACCTGTATGAAACGAAAAACCCATTCCATACCGTTGAAAACCCTGCCCGTATCGTTGAATAACCGATACAGTTAACTAATACTAATTTTAAAACTATTAATAAGGAGCCAGCGTCGGTGGTAAGAACCGGCAAATAAAAAAACCCTACGTTTACATATTGAATGACATGTGCCTTTAGCCAAACGCCACTTTAGCGCTTGTCTACAGAGAGAGTAGAAATCAAAATGTATGGGGATGACACTGACAAGTGTCAAAATTTACGTCAATTCCATATAATTTGGTTTTCTATTCTACATGTAGACAAGCGCTAAATGGCATTTGGCTACAGCTGCTGAATGGTAATAGTATTTCTGTGTTTTTATAAAGCGCATTTGCTCGGTAGGTCAGAGAACAAGATATCAAAAAGTTACCAAAGAGACGGTAACTTTTTAATTTCATTAAGCATGTGTTATCTGTAAGTCACCCAAGTTATTTAGTATGCAGGTAATAAAGATTGATTCAGTACAGAGAAGTAACAAAAGATATGGCGTCGTTACAAAGCATACAATTTAGTACAAAAATAGCTACTGTCTCTGTACTGAATCTATCTTTGTTTTCTTACCTGAATAATTTAGCTGACTATTCATTATTTTTCATCTTTATTGAATGAAATGAAAAAGAAAAGTAAAATCTAATATTTTTAGATACACTTGAGTTACATCTATACAAAACCGTACAGCTGTCACAGGGAAAAAATCAAAATAGTCAAATAAAAATTAAAAAAAAACTTAATATTAAATGCCTTTTTACGCATCTTCAAGATGTTCAATGGTACTATAGTTACGTAGATTTGAACGTTTTGTAACGGTCATCACACACAAACACCAACAGCCCATAAATGCCCACTGCTGACCAAAGACCTCTTCTTATCTTCTTGAGCATTACTCACCACGTTTGCTCAACGCAGGTTGGCAATTTCAAACTCATAATTAGAAATTATAAACCCAGGTTTCCACACGATGTTTACCTTCACCGTTTGTCAGTGGTGTCTAAGTATTAAGTAATCTTAGAAAGTACATATAACTCGGAAAAAGTCACATTGGTACTTGCCGTTGGTAAGTTTCGAGCCCGCACCCTCATGCATGAGAAGCGAGCGTCTTAAACCTCCGGGCCACCACGACATATTGTGATCGTCACATTAGGGATTGTCTCCTGTGTCGTGGGTACGTTTACAAACATACAAGTTCACATACACATCACATATAGACACGGAACAACCATTTGCGGATCACACAAAGACTGACAACAGTACCAAATCAAAACTGTTATATTTCATTTGTCCATGTACGAAAACAATACATTTTACATTATTTAACTTGCGAAGTATGATGTGTGTGTTCGAAGTGAAATCTCAACTGAATTTTGAAGCAGATACCTTCACTGAAATTTTGTATACACGTCTAGTTTGCATGAATACATACAATAAATGCTAAGATTTTTTTAAGGCATAAGCCGGTAAACGAGCAGACGGATCACCTGATGGTAAGCAATCGGCGTCGCTTATGGACACCTGGAACACCAGAGGCGTTACAAGTGCGTTACCGGCCCTTTGGGGGTTAGGAGTTTGAGGATCGTTGGGGAAATTCCATAAAATCTTGTTCATTACAACTTTAGAGCCGTTACAAAGCGTCCAAATCTTATCTTGAAACATTATTTGATAGACACGACGAACATTTTTATTATAAAACGTCTAAAAAAGCTTTCTATGTCTAAGTTTAAGATGAAAAAAGTTACGATGTTACATTTTTAGTAGCACACCGTACTTGGAGCCTTTCATAGCCGTAAGCGGAGTTAAACCACAGATTATTAGCACTAGAGCGACTAAATACTTTGATCCTAATCCTGAATCCTATAATATCTGTACATATAATAAAATCGTAGGAAAGTAAAATCTGTAGGTACATTGAATATTTTTTCAAAAGAATACTTGGAGCGTGATCTACAATCGATACCGAAGCCAAAATTAGAGATTTTAGAATTTCTGTCTGTATGTATGTCCGGGCTAAACTAAAAAAGTACTACATGGATTTTTTTCAAATTTTGCATGAATATTAGTAAGGGGTCGGGTCAACACATAGGCTACATATTATCACGCTATCACCTACAGAGTAGGAGCATACATAATCTACACACAATTGTCAAGTTTCACGATGATACAACAATTAGAAGTGTGTGTAATTCAGATTCTTAGATTTTGTTACATAGTTCGTTACAGGTCGACCTAAGAGAAGTACGTTTAAAATATGACCTGCACTAAGTCAAACGCTAGTTATTTGTAAAGGTAACTTAGGCTCAAAGGATTTTAGTCGCTATAGTACTGACTTAAAGATGAAAATTAGTGTTTAAGCTTTGAATGTTAAAAGATTACTTGAGTATCCAAATTATGAGTTACGAAACACGTCTGGAGTTACTGAACTATTTTAAATTTCAATATTGTAAAACTATGAACATTATGTTTATAGAAAAAACAAATACAGTGAAACCTGGTTAAGTGTGACATCAAGGGACCTGCAATATCGTTTCACTTATAGAGGTATTCCACTTACCCAATGTCTCAGATATACAGGTATAAATAAATATCTGTCTCATTTACAGAGACATGTTCTAGGGTTCCATTAATAGGACTTGGAATTACGTGTGGAATTTGTGGGTAGAAAAAGAATGAGTAAACAAACAATGTTATCTCAGTTACAGAGGTTTATGCATATAAAATTTACTCGCTGTCTCAGATATAGAGGTAACTATGATGATAAATCGAAAGAACAAATCCCAGATATAGAGGTTTACCTCGTCCCACTAACAGAGGTAATTCAGTGCCAAAGTGTTGGGACCTCAGCATGAGTTCTAGTTATGGAAGTGTCTCAATTATCCAGGTCCCACTGAACCAAGTTTCACTGTAAATCACACACATATTTTGGAAAACCAAAAGGATAAATATATATGTGTATAAAATTCGAATAATTATGCGAATCAACGAGAAAACAAGACAATTACAATTAGCTAAAAAATCACACAAAGAAATTGAAAAACAACTAATAATTTTGAACATAATATTATACAAAAATAAATTCAATAATATTGACTAGTTCAAATTACTGATAAAAATATTGCTTTTAATGTCACATCACTCGTTACGTTGAGATATTATTTTACCTAATTATATAAACTTTGAAAAATCAAAGATTTCATTAAAAAAATATACACTTCGGTATTATGAACTCGATCGTGACAGACAAACAAACACTAGTCATGTATAATTACAATTTCTTATAGACATCTTTGCCTATGTATATAGAAAAATTATATATCTAATCATTTAGTTGATACTCGTACCTGTTCGAGATGACTCGACAAGTTTCGGGCCACGAACGGGACTCATAGATATGAGCAAACAATTACGAGTGTCTGTTTGTCGTCTAATTAATTCTAGGCCGGTATTATAGAACGATGCTTAAGCGTAAATCTCTGCTCAAGTATAGAAAGAGATGCGCGTATCTGTTGAATATATTTGCATCTCTTTTATTTTATTTAACTAGAGTATGTGTGAAGTGTAATCTTGCAACTGAATTTTGAAGCAGATATCTTCAACCGGTTGAGCTGAAATTTTGTATACACGTCTAGTTTGCATAACCATAAATGCTGGTCAATTGGGTAGCTTCCTGAGTCAAAAATAAATTATTTTGATTTATCAATCCAATTAAATATTGAAAAACAGTTACACTTTCATTCATTGATTTGCCGATATACTTAATTCTCGATTTATTCTAGCATTGTTTTCAGATATAAGTGTGCTATTGGACGCGAACATATGATGACGCCACAAGATGGTATTTCGTACAAAATTCAAAGAACAATATCGCTTTTGACGTTTCGTTATAAGTATTGAATTTTACTAGTTGTCAATTACCGTATTGTGTACTAGACAAATTCAATACTTTTTTCGAACTGTCAAAACGACAGCTTTCTATGAATTTTGTACGAGATTGTGTGTTGTGACGTCACGCTTTATTTAGCGTCAAACATCATACTCATTTCTTACAATTTGCTGGAAAAACACTAAAATTAAGTTGGTCGTAAAATCAATGAATGAAAGTGTGATTATTTTTTAATATTGAACAGTCGAAATAGTTTACTTTTGATAGGAAAGTACCCAATAAATGCTGTGCAATTCAAATCGTGCCGTGAGATGAAGTATACTGAATTATATTTTACTTGAGTAGCGATCTAAGTATCTATAACACCGGTTAAAGTTTGTCTGCGTCTAACAATGGTATATAATATATAATTTCTACAACATTTATATACTATAATAGAAAAATGAATCGCTGTCTTATAAAAATGTCTTTGTAAGCGAAAATCTCGAGAACAGCTGAACCGATTACGCTAATCATTTTCGCCCATGGACATGGCAACACTAGAGGAGTTGTCGGCCGTTTGGGGATTATAGGGATTTGGGATTTGGGGATTAGGGATAATTTTGTTATACTTGTTGTATAGGGCTACCTCCAGGTAAGGTTGACGTGTTTCTTCTGGTGGGTTGGCTGTGGTCTAGGGCTCCGCTGGCGTCTGGCGTAGGGCTCCGTGTGTCGGCGTGTCTACTCGCGCAGTTTTAAAGCGTGGTCTTTGATGATGCCGCCGTCGCCCTCGGAGACGAAACGTTTGCGGCCCCTGCGTAGGAGAAAATGTTGTTGAAAATTCTGTTTCTTTGCTTGACGAATATAGGCTGTAGCGATACATTGTATTACTAATTAGCTTTTACCCGCGGCTTCGCTTGCGTCACAAAAGGATAAAAAGTAGCCTATGTAATATATACCAATACATACAGCGCCATCTATACCAATATTTTTGTTTTCCCTCAAAAGTATCAATTTTTTCCGGGATAAAAAGTACCCTATTATTTAATCTGGACTTCTAACTTTACGTCTGCAAAAAATCAAAGCAATCGGTTTAGTAGTTACGGCGTGAAAGCAGAACAAACAAACTCACTTTCCGATTTATAATATTAAGTAAGGATGTTGATTAATTTTATTACTAATGTTGATTAATTTTTATATAGGAAGGGTAGAGGAACGTTTCTCCAGTGAACCAAACTTTCAGAGTGCCGAACGCGCACGATACTATTACGTTACGAATGCTATAGTTATTCATGCTTTTTTTATGAGGGGGAAAATAATTCAATGTCTTCTCCCGCCCGGGTGAGGCGGGAGGGAGTGTCAGACTCTTACTGACTAAAAACCACCCTGTTCCTACTCCTGCACTTTGCGCTACCCTTGCTCGCCGTCCGCAGACCCGCACTTACGGTGGCCGGAGATTATCTCCGACGCCCGGAGTGTCTCTCGCGACGACCGGGGCTTGAGGAGATTCGTTCCGTCCCGCGTCCCGCCTCGTCCTTAGCTAGCATGACTGCTTTGAAGAAGTAGACGGCATCCCAGTCCCTCTCGCTCCGTACCATAGTCTGAAGAACCAGATCCGGACGCGAGACGTCGCCGTCGCCGACTACATCCCTCGGTTGCCGATGCCCTGGATGTTGTATTAGTTCCTCAAGACAGTCCTCACCTGGTGGGCACCCGTTTGAGCACGTCGTCTCCGAGCCGGAACTTCTGCTGACACTTCTCCATGAACCGATCCAACATGATGTACGCTAGCGGCACGTCCAGTACTATGTCCGACATATCCTCCAGCACGCGGAGGAAACCCTGGTGACAACAATATACATATTTTTTTTAAGTGGCCACACACTTTTTTTTTTAAGGAGGGAAAATCATCGAATGACTGCGCCTGGGTGAGGCGGGAGGAAGTGTCACTGACTAACAACCACCCCGTTCCTACTCCTGCACGTCGAGCCGGAGCCCCGGTTACCTGTTAGGTTCTCCGCTAGGATTGTCTCCTGTGTCGTGTGTTTACAAACATATATACAAGACCCGGAACAACAATCTGTGGATAACACAAAAAAGTTGTTCCGTGCGGGAATCGAACCCGTGATTCGTTGCGCGATAGACAGTTGCCCAGCCACCGTGCAGTCATTATGAAGCTAGGATATTGACGAGTTAACTCGACTAGTTTCAAGCCAAGTTGGGGACTCATACTGTGAACGTAACTGCAACCGCCTTATAGCAGGCTTCCTCGATAAATTATTTTATTTGATTACAGCTTTATATTATAGTAATAAGATTAAGCAAACAGGATAGATATAAAGAAAATTATAATAAAGTATGTATGTATGACATACCCTGTCCATCTGGTCGGGGCTGACTATGACACACCTGTGCAGCTCGGCGAGGAACGAACAGAGTTGGTCCTCCACACTCGAGTTTATCGCTTCCACCGCTAGAAGGACGGTCTGAAACACACGGTAGGGGGATTTCTATAATAACTATAGTAAGACATGCTGAATTAACTAAAAGCTATGAGATACTCACGTAAATAACATAACATAATATCACGCCTTTTATCCCCGAAGGGAAAGACAGAGGTGCATATTACAGCACTTAATGCCACTGTACAATGTAACACCCACTTTTCACTATTTATGTTATGAGTCCCATGTAATAGGCTCACTATTGCCATATACCGGACACAATTCCAGACTCCGTGCTACTGCTGAGAATTTTTTAAAAACCTAGTACTACTTTGTCCGACTCGGGAATTGAACCCAAGATTCCTTACCCAGCAGTCGCACTTGCGACCACTAGGCCACCGAGGCAGTCACATAAATATACTGAGAAAAGCTCTACTAGTTTCGAGTCACATAGGGACTGTTCCTCATGAGCAGCGTGCGCGGTCGAGCGAAGTCGTGCAGCCTAGTGGTAGACTCGACTCTAGTAATGTTCTCAGTATATTTACGTGAGAAACTCGTCATTTTTACTTAAAATAACATAACATCACGCCTTTTATCCCCGAAGGGGTAGGCAGAGGTGCACACAGAAGTAACACCAACTTTTCACTATTTATGTTATGAGTCCCATGTAATAGGGGGTGAGCCTATTGCCATATACCGGGCACATTTCCAGACTCCGTGCTACTACTGAGAATTTTTTAAAAACCCAGTAATACTTTGGCCGTCCCGGGAATCGAACCCCTTGCCCGGCAGTCGCACTCGCGACCACTCGGCCAACGAGGCAGAGAGTTAGTTAAAATAGTTGTAGTTAAGTTAGTTCCAAAAGAAAACGTGTTTATTTTTTGTTTTTACTTGTTACAGCGAAGGTACTCTCATGGCAAGTTATTTTGCCGCAGGACGAAAACCAAATAGGTTTTATGCTGTATAAAGTATTAAGATACTAGCTTTTACCCGCGGCTTCGCTCGCGTCACAAAAGGATAAAAAGTAGCCTATGTGACATATACCAATACACATAGCGCCATCTATACCAATACTTTTGTTTTCCTTCGGGATATCAATTTTTTTCGGGATAAAAAGTACCGTATTATTTAATCCGGACTTATAACTTTAAGTCTGCAAAAATTCAAACCAATCGGTTTAGTAGTTACGGCGTGAAAGCGGAACAAACAAACAAACTCACTTTCCGATTTATAATATTAGTAAGGAAGTAAGGATTACCTCATAAACTAATTCATGGTGAAAATGTGGTACTTCCAGCTCTCTGACACATCTCATGGCCTCAGCGAGGTCACTCGACGTCAGGTACTCCTTTAGGAGTAACTGGATCTGACGGATCAGGGACTTCACCGGTCTGAAAACAAATAACATCATTGTATTAGTAGTAACATAACATAACATTATGCCTTTTATCCCGAAGGGGTAGGCAGAGGTGCACATTATGCCACTGTGCAATGTAACACTCATTTTTCACTATATGTATGTTATGAGTCCCCCTCCGTGAGTGGTCGCAAGTGCGACTACCGGGTCGGGCAAAGTAATATTGGGTTTTTAAAAAAAAATCTCAGTAGTAGCACGGAGTCTGGAAATGTGCCCGGTATATGTCAATAGGCTCACCCCCTATTACATGGGACTCATAACATAAATAGTGAAAAGTGGGCGTTACTTCTGTGTGCACCTCTGCCTACCCCTTCGGGGATAAAAGGCGTGATGTTATGTTATAAAACAAAGTCGGTATCCGCCGCCTGTCTGTCCCTATGTATGCTTAGATCTTTAAAACTACGCAACGGATTTTGATGTGGTTTTTTTTAATAGATAAGAGTGATTCTTAAGGAAGGTTTATGTGTATAATACATGCATATTGCACCCGTGTGAAGCCGGGACGGGTCGCTAGTTACAAATAAAATGCTTTACCTGATGCCACCTCCGACGCCCCATATGTTGTCCAATCGCACCATGCCTTGTTTCATGGATAGCAACGTTTCAGCCCTATGTATAGCTTGTCTGAAACAACAAATATCATCATCATCATCATCAGTCCAGTCCTACTGGTCGGATTTGAAAAAACCCCTTTTGAGTTTGATAGCCTATTTATCGAGGATGGCTATATAATAGATTTTTGCACGCCATGATAAATGGCAGACATGTCGTAAGCCACTTTTGTCTAAGATCTTGCATGCTGTATTATTTTAATTCTGTATGCACACACATGTTTGAGCAAATAAAATTCTTATTCTTATTCTTATTCTAGGGTATAAATCATCGCGCTACAATCAATAGGAGAATATTGTCGGTCTTTGCTTGTAATATATAATTTCAATATGAAGGTTGCCATTCGTGTAAAAAAGTAAATAACTACCGACGACGTAATCATTATCTAGACTCCCCTACCCCCCATATCATCCAAAGTAAGCCAATCAGAGACTCCCCCCCCATGGTGATTACGTAATACTTGAACGGCCCCTTATGGTCTAGAATAACACAAACTACTTTTTATACTACAATAACGCGGGTGAAGCCGATGGCAGAAGCTAATAAGGTCATAAAAACTTACTTAGCCTGAGTATTAAGGTCGGGTCGGTCCTTGGCTGACTGCACGAAGCGCGGTGGTAGACAATCATCAGCGACACAGCGAGCTATGAAGTTGGACAGTAGTACTGGCGCGTCAGGAGTATCCAGGATCAGGTCCGGTAGCTTCTCCAGGAGGCGATCAAATGCTGGAATTGTTTAAAGTTATTATTTTTTCGTTAAAAATTTTGTTAATTGTAATATTTTGCTTTTTACTACATTCAGGGCAGATTTTTCTAAATACCTAATCTTAGAAACGACATGTAGGTCAGGAAGTCACATTGATACTTGCCCTAGGTAGGTTTCAAACCCTCAACTTCATCCATGATAAGCGGGCGTCTTAAACCTCCGGGCCACCACGCCACATACCATATTAGGCCACCATAACATATTATTTATGGTTTTTGGTTAACATACATATTATTATTTCTGATACTATATGACACAGTACTCCATTAACGCCAGTGACGCCATCTAGGTATCGCAGAAATGGTTTCTGTACTACTTAGTGTGACCGCCGACTGTGACCTATTCATGGACGAGCCTAAAGCTACAAAATAGTCTCAGTTTTTGTGAAAGTCTTTGAAGTGTGTGTTGAAGTGTATTATTAAATGTTTTGTTTTTATTTTATTGTGATGTAGGTACATTTTTGTTTGATGAAAAACTATTGTAACTCACTGATTTTTTTTATGTTTTTTAATTGTATGCTTTTTCTTCTTTTTCTGTTATTGTATTTGTTTGTTTCTCTTTGATTTTGTTTTTGTGTGTGCGTTAATGTAATTGGTGTAAAGCCGTGTTAACATCAAAATAGTTATAAATAAACAAATTAGTACTCACCGATGCCGATATCCTTTGCGGAGAAGACTCTTCCATAAAGATCTGAGATCAGGAACGATGCCATTTCGCAGTGAGACGGTTTATGGTCCAATGCTATCTCCACAATTGTCTCGCAAACCTGACGAGAAAAAGATTTTTTTAATACTCTAGTGTTTTCGACTGTGTCGTAAATATTGTTGTTTTAATTAACCCCTTACTTGTACCTCGACGTCACTTAGGGGTTCCTTAAAATTTAGAAGAGATCTGTTTGATCCTCGTGTCCTATTCCTAATGCCCAGAACGCCAGTAACGCACATGTAACACCTCTAGTGTTCCAGGTGTCTGTGGGCGACGCCGATTGCTTACCATTAGGTGCTTTGTCTGCCAGCTTATCCCATAAAAAAGAGAGAGACAAAGAGAAAACAACCTAATTAATCCTTAATTATACACTTTTGAAACGTCAAATTAAATTGTCAGTCCATTTATCTGTTAGTGAAGCTAGGCGTTCGTTCCAAAGTGTAGTTTCGAATGTAGAAGAACGAGCAAGAAACTCCATGATGCTTCGGCACTGCTGTGTCGACCGGAGTGATACCACGGATCCACAGTACCACGTAAACAGTTAAAGCGTTGCATACAGCCATATGAGTGTAGACAGAGGAACCTTAATACCCCCCTGCACAATCTAACCCCGAAAAAACCGGCAACGCACTTTTTTTGGATGGACAAGCCCGCCACAACCTCCCAAAACCGCTGCAACTCCTGTAAGTCAGGATCTACAGTAGATACAACCATGCAAACATCAGAACACTGAAGTCCGGTGCGACCTAGGGACATGAATAGCTGTCTTGGTTCCCGCAACGAAGTGGATCAGAAGATATTATAAGAGGAGAAGAAAAAAAAAACGATACGAACGATAACTTCCCTCGGTGAATTACTGCAGGATACAGACTGAATTAAGCCTAAAGGCACAAAGAAAAGAGACTGTACAACTGGGTGAAGCCCAATCGCCAAGCACCACGGAAATTTGACTTTAATCTAAGTGGGTCCTATGTGTGAGCTGTTAAATTTGCTTCCAGTAATAGGTACGGCAAAAGTGCCTAAACGCACGGAAATTTGTTCTAACTGGTAACGTACTTGTAACTATTCTACTGTTCCAGGTGTCCATGGGCAGCTCCGATTGCTTACCATCAGGTGATCCGTCGGCTCGCTTGCAGGCCTATACCATAAAATATTTTACCAAAGAAAACTTACCAAATGGCTTCTGTTAGCGGTGACAAATTCCAAGAAGTCTTCTGCAGCAGCATTCGTGTCTCCATGTTCAAAGTACTCCAAAATAACCGGCTCCGATTTACGCTGAAAACAACAAAGTTATATCAATAAATAATAATAACATCACTTTATCCCCGAATGGGTGGGGAGAGGTACACATTTCTTTTTTTCGGAATAGAAGGCAATCGAGCATACGGATAACCTGATGGTAAGCGATCAGAGCCGCCCATGGACACCAGAGGATTTATAGGTGCGTTGCCGGTCTTTTAAAAAGGAATACGCTCTTTTCTTGAAGGTTTGAAGGTCGTATAGGTTCGGAAATACCGCCGACGACAGATCATTCCACAGTTTTGCTGTTCGAGACATAAATAATGTTTCTGTCTGTCGGCACTTAATGCTACTGTACAATGTAACACCCATAACATAACATCACGCCTTTTATCCACGAAAGGGTAGGCAGAGGTGCACATTACGGCACTTAATGCCACTGTACAATGTAACACCCAATTTTCACTATTTATGTTACGAGTCCCATGTAATAGGGGTTGAGTCTATTGCCATACACCGGGCACAATTCCAGACTCCGTACTACTACTGAGAATTTGAATTGAGAATAAAACAAACAATAACAACAACAATATGTTTTAATTAGAACAGTTTATTAACCTAACTGCTGATACCGTTATCATTATCAAAACATAATGATAAGGTGTTATCAATATAATACTAGCTTTCCTCGCAAAGCCAAAGTTATGGCAGACTAGAACACATTCTTTTTATAATAACTATCGTGAGACATACTAAATAACTAAAAATCGCGGGTTACTCAAGTGAAGTGCCCGGTATATGGCAATAGGTTCACCCCCTATTACATGGGACTCATAACATTAATAGTGAAAAGTGGGTGTTACATTGTACAGTGGTATAATGTGCACAATTTGTTACAAAGTATAGAGGTATATTTATAACAGCTTAAAATATGCGGCGTGCGTACTGTGTGTTTATAGGGCTTGCAAGGGTCAACGACCATACGATAAGGTCGCCGGCTGTAGATCGGTTGCCAAGAGGTGACGTCATATCGTTTAGAAGGCTATGTCCTACGCTAAGTAAATAATAACAGGATTTACTTTTTTTGTTTTACAATAAATTAAAAAACATTATCATAAACGAGCTGTTGTCCGCGATTTCGTCCGCGTAGAATATGAGTCCTGTTTTATACCATGGGAGCATTTAAACTGAGGACACCGGTGTCCGCACACGTATTGTTCTTTGTGTCTAATGACGGTACTCAAAGGGTTTGACAGTTTAATATAACGCGTTTATCTCCAGAACTGATACTCCGAATTGATGAATTCTTCTTGCGTAGGATAGCTCATTTATCGAGGAAGATTGCAAGCTATAAAACTTACATATAACTAGCGACCCGCCCCGGCTTCGCACGGGTGCAATATACTTGGATTTTACATATAAACCTTCCTAGAGAATCACTCTATTTATTAAAAAAAACTGCATCTAAAACTGTTTCGTAGTTTTAAAGATCTAAGCACACATAGGGACAGACAGACGTCGGATAACGACTTTGTTTTATACTATGTAGTGATGTAGTGATTAATAGGAGCCAAGCAATAGGTGGTACCTTATTTTTTTATGGCATAAGCCGGTAAACGAGCAAACGGATCACCTGGAGGCTTACTCTTGAATCCAATTCCGATCGATCGATATTGGTATTGTGAAATTTCATACTCTTGAGTTGCAACACTAGCGCCCAATGCATCCGTATTGCGTGGATAATGAATGAATTAAATGGTATTGAGTTTGGCTTTATATTCCGTACTCTGAATGCTATTTTAACAGCTACGATTGTGGTTGTATAGTTTTGACACTTAATAATTATTGAGACTTTATTGGATTGAAATTGTATTGACATTGAGATTGGTTTCAAGAGTAAGCACACTGACGGTAAGCATTCGGCGCTGCTCATGGACATTTGAAACACCAAGGCGTTACAAGTGCGTTATCGGCCTTTTGGGAATTGGGAATTTGAGGATTGTGGAGGATTTGGGGATGGGGAGACTGGGTAATTGGGCCTCCTGTAACCTCACTCACATGACGATACACAACGCAAGAGTTGTTTCACGTCGAATTTCTGCTCGGCCGTGGCCGAGCAGAACTGCCGCCGAAACATGATTTTTGGCCGAAACCGAAACCGAAATTTCGGTCGGACACTAAAAAGCTGTTTTGGAATAAGCCGGATAACGAGCAGACGGTCACGCAATCGACGTCGCCCGTGGACACCCGCAACACTAGAGGCGTTACAATTGCGATACCGGTGCCTTTCGGGGTTTAGCAAACGTATGAGTGTATGTACAATACGTATATTAACACCGATACCACGCCAAAATCGAATACTTACATATTTTCCAATACAAATATATAAAAATATGCAACATCTCAATAAACAAAAGAACTAACACTTTATAAAGAGCCTTAACATTAGGTGATAAAGTATAAATTCCCGTAGCACACGGTAAGTACTAAAAATGTCAACATTGTCACAATCGAGATATAACCTTGGAATTATTATTATTATACATGTTCTTGATTACTTAGGTATTTAAAAACCATTTTGTATTATTGTACCTCGTGTGTTCATAAGTTTTGAGACCAACTTTTTGCTTATAAAAATAAAATAAAAATTACTGTCTGCTGTATATTTCTTTTTCTAATTTTGAATTTGGAATGTTAACTTTTAATATCTATGATTTCGGATTATTTTATTTAAATTTTCTCGTAATGGAGGGAACAAAAGAATTACGTGCGACCGTCATTTCATTATTTAAGGTGGGAAGAAAACCTATGGACATTTTCCGAGAACTGAAAAGTTTTGGTGTGAGCCGTAACTTCGTGTATTACACTATTAAACGATACCAGGAGACAAGTTCTTTACATGATCGGCAAAGAAGTGGTCGTCCACGCTCTGTGAGGACGCCTGCGAACATTAAAATCATCCGAGAGCGACTTCGCCGAAATCCATGTCGCACTCAGAAGAAACTCGCTCTGCAGACCAATATTTCGCGCGTTTCAGTCAACAGAATACTGAAATATGATCTCAAGGTTAAGGCGTATAGCCGTAGAAAAGTACACTTTTTAAACGATCGCCTTCGGCAATTGCGACGCGAACGTTGTCCAATACTGCTTAGGAGACACGATGCGAGGAAGATACTCTTCACCGACGAGAAAATCTTTACCGTCGAAGAAAAGTTCAATCGACAAAACAATTCTGCCACCTTCAGCACGGAATGTCTCGCGTACTCATCATCCGGCTAGTGTCATGGTATGGTGGGGAGTTTGGTACGAAGGTGTCACTCAGCTTCATTTCTGCCAACAAGGCGTCAAGGTGAAAGCCAAAAATTATCAAAGTGACATTCTAGAGACTGTTGTGAAACCCCTGTCTAATACCCTATTCCATAACAAGTATTGGGTTTTCCAGCAAGACTCGGCGCCATCCCATAAGGCTAAAACCACCCAAGCTTGGCTGAAGGAAAATGTGCCGGCCTTCATTGCGGCGAACGAATGGCCCTCCTCCAGCCCCGACCTCAACCCGCTGGATTATTCTCTATGGACCGAATTAGAGCTCAGAGCCTGCCGAAAGTCCCACCCAAACTTGGAGTCACTTAAGCGAGCTCTTGTCCGAGAAGCGAAGCGAATTCCTCTGGAAAAGATTCGTGCCGCCATTGATGACTGGCCAAATCGTCTAAGGGCATGTATTAAAAACAGGGGTGGTCATTTTGAATAATAATTATATTTAATTTTTACTTACTATCTACTTAATGTTTGTTATTGTTTTTATAAATATAAGTGTATTATTTAAAAAGATATGCAACTTTTAATTTGTCTCAAAACTTATGAACACACGAGGTATTGCTGAAGTGTGTGAGAGCCATGCTTCGGCACGAATGGGCCGGCTCGACCGGAGTGATACCACGGCCTCACAGAAAACCGACGTGAAGCAACGCTTTCGTTGTGTTTCGTCGTGTGAGCGAGGTTATCGGAGGCCCAATTACCCTCCCTTCCTCAATCTCCCCAATTCCTGAATCCCCAACGATCCTCAAACTCCTAATCCCCAAAAGGCCGGTAAACTCAAACTCAAAAGCATTTATTTCAATTAAACCATAATTTGGTACTTTTGAAACGTCAACAAATATGAGATATATAATAGTCTGTCAGTCTGTCCGTCAGTGAAGCTAGGCGCTCGTTCCAAAATGTCGATTCGAGTGGAGAAGAACGAGCAAGAAACTCCATTCGTTACTCTTTTAAAAAAAGTCTGTTTTACATTGCTCTGATACATATTCCAATATTGTACACACATGTGAGAATAATGTAAAGACATACCTGACGCAACATACAAATAACAGAACATACTAAAATAGAAAAAAAAAACAACGCACTTGTAACGCCTCTGGTTTTCCAGGTGTCCATGGGCGACGCCGATTGCTTACCATCAGGTGATCCGTATGCTCGTTTACCGGCTTATGCCATAAAAAAAAGACAGTTATTTTTAATATAAATTCATAAACGATGTCCATTCTAATACTTACAATAACTTCTTCCGGTTCAGCGTCAACGATGATCTGCTTGAACTCAACGTCTCCATTGGTGATGGCTTCGGAGTCATAGTTGGGGTCATTAGCGTCTTCCACGTACTCCTCCAGCAGTTCAGACCCAGGCACACCCCAAACACCTTTGCCGCCAGCACCGCCTGTGTTGAGTAGAATGGAATGTTGAGTTATAGACAATCTATACTAATATTATAAAGCTGAAGAGTTTGTTTGTTTGTTTGAACGCTCTAATCTCCGAAACTACTGGTCCGATTTGAAAAATTCTTTCTGTGTTGGATAGCCAATTTATCGAGGAAGGCTACAGGCTATAAAATATCACGCTACGATTAATAGGCGCCGAGCAGAGCGAGTGAAACCGCACGGAAGTAGCTAGTGTAATATTATGATGAGACAAAATATGATGCCGTGTGTTCTTTCTCTTTCTTACTGATTTAATAAAACTGTCATGGTGTTAGCGTCGATAGAATTGTAATATGTTGATGTCTGTGTGAAGGAGAAAGTAAAATAAAGGTGCAATACTATTAGATTTTACTTTTATTCAATATTCTTCAGCCTGTGCTGAAAAAAACCTTCTTTTTACAATAACTATCGTGAGCATAGATATAAATTCAATTTACCTGTGATCGTGAGACATTATTCCGACTGTTCAATAAAATCAAATAAAATATATTAAAAAATAATCACGCTTTCATTATATTTTGATTTTATGACCAACTAGCTACTTCTGCTCGGTTTCACACGCTGTGCTCAGCTCCTATAGGTCGTAGCGTGATGTTTTATAGCCTATAGCCATCCTCGATAAATGCGCTATGCAACACAAAATAATTATTCAAAACAGGCTTGTAGTTACGGAGATTAGCGCGTTCATACAAACAAACAAACAAACAAACTCTTCTGCTTTATAACATAACATAACATAACATCACGCCCTTTTATCCCCGAAGGGGTAGGCAGAGGTGCACATTTCGGCACTTAATGCCACTGTACAATGTAACACCCACTTTTCACTATTTATGTTATAAGTCCCATGTAATAGGGGGTGAGCCTATTGCCATATACCGGGCACATTTCCAGACTCCGTGCTACTACTGAGATTTTTAAAAACCCAGTAATACTTTGCCCGACCCGGGAATCGAACCCGAGACCCCTTACCCGGCAGTCGCACTTGCGACCACTCGGCCAACGAGGCAGTCTTCTGCTTTATATAATAAGTATAATATAAAGTATAAGATTTAATTTCAGTACACTTTCATATCGCGCGGTTGCGGTAGGTCGCGGAATGCTGCTCATGAATATGAGCCTCTAGCATGGCTTGAGACCAGTCGAGTGCCTCGTCAATCAATAGGGTAGACGACTAATTTTTATTTTAATGTCCGCCTGGTAGATTATTTTAAATCATTATACTCGTATTTTTTATTTACTTACAGAAACGAATACTTTCGACGATATATTGATTTGAAATTACGCGTGACGTCACTTTTATGTATATTTTATACGTAGAAATGACGTTTTAGCCCCCACTCCTAAACTTTGATTCGTTTTATCTAAGTATTGTTTTATTATACGACAAAATAAAAAAATACAGTCTAATATTTTTTCATTACCTAACTTACGGACTAATTAGATTTTTAATTTTCATACCCTATCGACATCCCAATTACGTGAGTACGCCGAAAACATATATAAATAAAAATCAATTTCCGTTCGTTAGTCTCGCTATAACTCGAGAACGGGTGAAACGATTTGGGTAATTTTGATATTGAAATGTTCGTGGAAGTTCAGGGAAGTTTATAAGGTGAGAAAAAACACCTGGCCGGGCCAGCTACTAATAAAATAAGTAAGCTGTTTGACGCTATGACATATATTTTATTTTTTTTTATTCTGTTTGGTATTTATTTTTTGACATAACAATTTGGACGAAAAATGTATTATTGTTTTTTTTTTAATGAATAAATTGTATCAAATGAAGATTATTGTAATGTCTAAGATTTAGCTTATTTAATATTTCTACACCAGAAATGTGTTTCTATGTAAGATCTTAGTGTACCATGTACTTAGAAATAAATACATCTTTATCTTTATCTAAAACAACGTGACGTCAACGTCACAATACACAATCACGTACCAAATTCATCCAAGACTACCTACTACCTACTACCTTAGTATAGCTTTCGAAAGTCGAAAAAAAGTATTGAATTTGACTAGTTGGCAAGTAGGTAGTCCCAATTGGTGATTTTCTTTTGTGTAGATAGTCGAAGGGACGGGGAACGACATATTCTATAATAAATCAAGCTATGATCAAAAAGAGCCGAGCAGCAGGTAAGCATACCCATGTAACACGAGGGTTTAGTTTTTTCTTTTCATTTTTTTATGTTAATAAGTTAACGTTTGACCACCATCTCGCCTGATGGTAAGCGATGATGTGGCCGACGATGGAGCACGCCTACCTATGAGCAACCTGTTAACTCGAGACTTGAAGACACCCAAGTCGTATTTTATAGGAAACACAGACTCCGGCAGGGAGTTCCACTTTTTAGCGGCTCGCACTAGGAAATTCGAAGCGGAATGATTAGTGCGAATGGGTGGAATGTGGAACCTGTTAGGATGCTACCGCCCAGTTGCGGCCCAGATGTTGGACAAGGGTCCTTTATTTTTTTTTAATTTTGATTGTAGGACGTTTGACTATCTCGCCTGGTGATAAGCGATGATGCGGTCTACGATGGAGCATGTCGACCTATAAGCAACTAATTCACTCGGGCCTTGAAGACACCCAGGTTATACGCTTTGTGAAATATTGTCTAAGCTCAGACGCACCCTTAACGGTGTGAATACAAACCCCGCCAACGACAATAGACAACAAGAGCGCGTAGCCGCTATACCGCAAGGCACCCTGATACATTTTAACTAATTTGAAATTAACCTGTTTATGTACCTACAAGGACAATTGTTCAATAATTAAACGCTTTTCCCTATAGTTTTCGCGCATTTGAACCTACTTTCCATCCCACACCCTGACAAAGGGGGGACAATATAAGCTTTATATACAACTTCCATTTTTTGGGAAAAAAATAATGGTTCCGAAATACAAAAAATCTAGAGATCTGAATTAGACTATAAAAATGGATCTTCAAATAACAAAACAAAACTTAAAAAGAATAAAAAAACGATCAGCCGAACATAGTACCTCCTTCTTTTTTTAAAAATAGAATACTGAACTTTTTACAAAATTACTAAATTACCGACAACAGAGGAGTTAGGTTATCGTTAGACAAAGCATAATATGTTTTCAGTAGAACGTAATTATGCTGGTAGAAAAGTATTATAGCAATGAACTAACAGTTTATTCTTGAAAGATTTATCTCATTTGGTCGTTTCAACAACACAAAAGTATTCGGAAAGTTAGTATTTTAGACATTAGGTTTTATATTTTGAGTAAGGACATCTTTTTTTGTCATAGCTTTTATTTTACCCCGATTTTTGTTTCTTTTTTTTTATTACATATGTATTTAATAATTGCTGTTGGTTGTTCTGTATTTTTTTTATGCATATTTCTGGCTTATTTTTGTGGTTTGGTGCATAGAGCCCGATGAAAATAAATTATTGTTCTTTATTTCTTTACCTTACACACTTACAACCAATGTTTTGTTATTGTGACACCAGAAATAAGATTAAAAATACCATTTTATCAAAGCAAGGCTACAGAATTATGTGTATAATATTATCGACTTATGTATATGGATAAGATAAACCAGTAATCTGTTTATTTTAAAGTAATGTTATACTGTAGGTAAATATGTAATATTTTGAAGTTTTTCAAATAAAAAATATTTATATTGGATGAATAATATAACTTCTTGCCTTAATGTTTATAAAACACATATAGATGAATTAAGAACCTCCTCCTTTTTGAGAAGTCGTTTAAAATGGAAAAAAGCCTATGACTTCATCAAATTAGAATTGTGCACCCTAATCATAGTAAAAAGGTTTTATTTCAGTACCTATAGTTGATGCATTTCTTTTCAATATCTATATTATTAAGAACAAAAAGTGTTTTAACTACATATTTTGTTTCTTACTGTAAAAACAAAAAATTTCAAACCTAACTTTGAAATTATTTAGAATAACACATAAAAATATCCTATTTTTTTTTTATTGAAACTTTTGCTGTCATGACCATGCATGATAAGCATGTAAGCGTGGTCCATAGACTACCATTAAGTTGATTAAGTAGGTAATTAATAAGATTACTAGAATCTATTACTTATTTTATCTATTACATCTTAATGTTCGATCAAAATAGGAATAAGATCCAATAAACAAAAATAAAATAACCTGAAATAAAACCACGCGGTCGATAAAACTTCGACCATTAGAGCATTTAAAAAAATATTTCATATCTACAACAAGGCACCTATAAATACACAATAACAAAAATTCAAACGTTTATTGATTTTTCGTCAACTTTGAATTGAAAATTTCCTCAGTCAAGGTCACACTCGACGCGCAAAAACAATAGACAATAATAATTATTTCTTCGTCCGGAAACACCACGTGTCCACTAACAACATAGAATCCGGTTTAATAAAACATAAACAATAACAAAACTACAAAAATACAACAGCCTGTACGTCTCATAGCGTCACCTAATACGATTCTAATTTAAAAACCGTGGCGACTTGGCGAGATAAAAATAGTCACCATGTTATGCATACAACATACCTACGCTACCAAACTTGTTTATATTGTGACGTTGCGTAATACCTAACGCCGGGCACTGTTCGATAACAAACCTAAAGTAATAATAATACCAACACCAAACTGCGCAAAAGTGACTACGTGACCTTCGACGGCCCGGGTGCCCTATATATAAAGATATATAACGCGGGCCCCGTCGCCGTAGTAAACATTAACATTACGTAAATTATCCCGCATGCAACTCTATTCATGGCGTATATTTTCTAGAAGTTTCAAAACAACCGGTTCGACAATGGAATTGTTAATTAAGATGTAAGTAATAGAAGGCGTGGTGGCGCCTACCTTTCTTCGGCAAGCCTCTTCCATGCCCGTTGCGTGGTCTACGGCTGTTTTTCCAGCTCCTGTACTTAGGTAACGGCGTCACAGCCGTCGCATTCACCGGGCCCTCCTTGCTGTTAGAGCGCCAGTACTTCTTATTTTTGCGTCGCAGACGCTCCGAGTGGGAAGTCGCCGCATCTCCGGCGCCTTCATCTACAACCGGCTTTTCGTTATCGTCCACCGCCACGTTCTCAGAATCGGAAGCGAATCGCTCGACTTCCATTACGATATGATTTAGTAATATAAATCGAGATTAAATGCCTGCAAATAACTCGAATTAAACTCTGATAGGACTCGCACAAAAATGTGGGTCACGTTTATTTTGTTTTTATGGACGATAAACAATGGATCGCACGACGCAGTCACGTATTTGTTTTGGAGAGCACACCAATGTGAAGTTATCTGAATAACATGGCGGATGATATATATAGATGTTTTCTGGGATTACCATTTTAAGCACCAGGCTTTTAAGCCAATAAAATGATAATGTAAATATTATCAATAAAACTAAAATGATTGATCAAATTACTATTTAAATAAATATTTTGTAAGGCTGAATTGTTTTTTTAAAAAAAGTAGATTATATTCAAGCTAAGTTTGTATAATAAAGACACAATTTGTGATACTGTTGACGGTATAAATATGGCAAAAAGGCTAATTAATGTAACTGATCTCCGTTACAAATGTAGAATAATGATGGATAACAAGTACAAACAATATTATAAAATATTTACGGATGGGTCCAAAAATGGGTTGGACTTGGGGGCTGCTTTTTTTGATCCTCAACTTAACAATAAAGCTAAATTTAAAATTAATTCTCAGATTTCTATTATGTATTGTGAGCTTATAGCTATCTCTAAAGCCATGTCGTATTTGCTTAATATGCATAATAACAAATTTGTTATATTTTCGGACTCAAAAAGTATCCTTCAACACTTGGCTCGAATACCCTCGAGTCTTCGAGGGTTACCGATAGCCATGACTATTTTAGAAAGTATCCGCAAGATGCAGTCTTTGAATAGAAATATAAATATCCAATGGATACCCTCTCATATTGGAATCATGGGTAACGAGGTAGCAGACACATCAGCTCAACAAGCATCGTACGAGGGGATTATTTACAAATGCACACCGCTATACTCAGATTGGCTGGGGTATGATAAAGAACTGTGCAGACAAAGATGGCGTGAATATTTTGATGAGAGGTCTCAGTTGAAAGGCATCTGGTCTTTTGTCTGGTTGAAAGGCAAACTATCCAACCTGAACTGCCTCGATACCCATGGTTTGAAGGTAGGGAGATAGATAGGAAATATGTGGTAGCATTATTGAGAATGCGGTCAGGCCACATTCCATCCAACAAATTTATATACTTAATGGAAAAAACTACTTCTCCAAACTGTGAAGTTTGTGGAGTAATAGAGGATATCTACCATGTTCTGATGGAGTGTGATCGGAACGTACTGAAAAAAAAACTTCAAATTATCTGGATTTGAAGTAGGGACTTGTAACAGCATCCTAGCTGTCCCTACATTTTATCAATACCAATAATATTATTTGAAAGTGTACATGTAAGTTCTTTGTTATATTTAAGCGTGTGTACAAAAAGGTATGTATCAAATAAATATGTATATGGTTTAATTATGTCGTACTCTGGATCGATATCAGAGTACGACATAATCAGAACGATCAGAGACTGACATCGGTCAGTCACAATGATTAGTTTATTAGAATAGCTAGCACGACTTTTATTAGAAACGCCTAAGGTCGAATCTGTCAAATTTCCAAATTTATATTATAAGGCTTATTGGCAACTACAGTATTTATGCTAAATATGTTTGTTTAATTAGAAGGTCCAACATTGACATCAGCTTTTATCGGTGTCATCCAACTTAATTCCTACAAGGATTGTTAGTAAAAATAATATGTTTTGTCAGATAGAAAATATACGCCTTTTGAAATTAAATTATTAGATGTCGTAACTTGATATATCGCGTTGTTCCCCGAAAAATTTTATTTATTTGAAACAAAATCAGTCCTTGCGTTGAAAAAATGCTACTTTACCGTTGCACAGAAATGTGAAGAAAAAACACTATTGACTATTCCATTGATTTCGTGACCGCACACCGACGCGGTCGCTTAAAAAAAACCAAAAATATATATGTATAATTATATATATTTTTTTTTAACACGTTAAACGCCATGGCAGTTACCGGTGACCGACGTTAGCGGAGGATTTGCCTTCAATAGTTTTTTATTGGCAGCCAAAGCCTTAAGGGGGGAAAATCATCGAATGACTGCCCCCGCCTGGGTGAGGCGGGAGGGAGTGTCAGACTCTTACTGACTAAAAACCACCCCGTTCCTTCTCCTGCACGTCGAGCCGGAGCCCCGGTTACCCGTTAGGTTCTCCGCGACATGTATAATTATATTATAAGATCTTTAATAGCAGTACACCTTACCTATAACATTTTAGAATTCTAGAGTGTCTGTGTGAACACCAATTCTTAAATTATAACTCTTTTATAAACTAGGATAAAATTAAAATAATAATTCCAAAAAATTACATTTTATTTTACTTTACTTAGGATTTTATTAAAATAAAAACTTAAATAAAAATAAAACTAACTATTACTAAATTAAATATATAGAACTTAGGATTAAAATTATTCAAAAGAAAAACAAAAACAACTATTTACATATAGCATCGAAAAATTCGTCCGCATCGACGTCTGTGGGGAAAGAACCCAGAAGGCTGGCAGCATTGCCACATTGTGTGGCAATGCTTAACCTCTGACCGAGAAAAAGACCAGCCCTCTGGTCACGACATGTGTCAACCAGGCGTTTTGAAATGTTTTTGAATAATTTAAGCGCCCTCGGACCCCACGGACCTAGTGTCTCAACCCCAAACGGCTCAAAGTATAACTACCAGCAAGGTTGTTATACTTGTGCCGCTTGAGGTTTTCTGCAGAGGCAGCAGCCGAACCAGCAGAACCCGCCGTTACTGGAAGATGAGAAGTTGCAAGGGTGTCGACGCAGGTTGCGTCCCACACCAAAGACCTTCTTAGCTTCCAGGGCATAATGGACATATCGTCGGGTCTCTTACCACCGTCGCGTGCCAAACCCTTTGGTTCCAGAACACCGGCGATGATTATTAGGTTTGCAACATTTTTAGTTGTCAAATTTGACGTTGACAATAGCTATTGACATTGACAGGATATGACAGCCATTCTCGCTTGTCAATGCCTGCCTAACTTAATGCCTGACGTTGTGTACGGTTTCTTTAGTCTCGGTGATATTTTAATTTACCATGTCGCGACACAAAGAAAATATTTTAGAGAAATTTAATCTTTTGAACTCACAGGAACGCAATGAGGAAGTCATAAGGTGGTCATCAAGTTCCTCAAGTGATTACGACAACAGTTCATATAGTGAACAACAGTGCAATAAAAATAACAGTCTAAAAACATCGAGAAAACGAAAACGTAAGAAAAAACTGCCTAAAAACCTATCTAACTTAGACGTTACAATCATAGATGCACCTAAAAATAGTGACTATAGAGAAAAATCACCAATTTTAATGGAAAAATGTATGCAATGTCCTGTGTCCCCAATTCTAACCTCGACAAAGTTACCGCCAAAAAAGTCAACGTCACCTATACTTGGTATTAAAACTGTACAGCCAAAGAGCCCTATATTAATGCTGAAAAATCAATCGCCTAGATATTCAAATAAATCTAGAAAAAAGTTAGCATATAGTGAAGATAAAATTTTGTCTATGAATGTTGGAAATCAACAAGATTATAGTCCGAAAATACCAGACAGAGATGGCTCAGGAATTTCCATTCAGCCGACAGACTTACAATCAAATGATTTTAGTATAGATGAAACAATAAATGAAGAGAGCAGGTCTTCACTTAAAAGTTTGATCCTAAATAATGTCAAGAATTATTTCAATAGTCATTTTAGCTCAGACAGTGCTTCACAGCATATAAGTGATACGCCAACTCCTGAAGAGTGTTCAAAAAGTGACTCAATAGAAATATTAAGTTGTAAGACACAAACCTTAACAAATGTCCCAATAATAAAACAAGAAAATTCCAGTAACTCTGACACATCAACTTATTTTGAGAAAAATAAAAAGCTAAAATATAAGAAAGGAGGTCTAGCTTGTAGGCTGAATATGCTTTTGAAAAAACAAAATGCCCAAATATCTCTATGGCAGCATGAAAAATTTTTGGCAGGAAATTGTAACTTTGTAATGCCAAAAGAGGAACATAGAGTGTTTTGTATAAAAAACATAGAATTTAAATATGGATGCTATTGTATTAATGCTGTTGATGTCAAAAATGATTCATATGTTATTTTTATTAATGCATTTTATGTAACTAATAATATTTGTCCAGAATCAGTTTTAAAATTGTATGACCCTTATAGAATATGTACATTTAGAAATCGTAAAATAATATTAAATGTTATAAAGTTTGAACTTGAAAAACTGACAATATAGAAAAGTGTATTTGAATAGAGACTATACTTATGTTAAAATACGATTCTATATTGAATTAAGTATCTAGTTTCCGACTAGCCAAAACACAATCGATTATAATAATAATTGTAAAAAAGTTCTTTTTGTCAGTGTTTCGGAAATCTTCCGCATACACCCTGTATAGTAGAAAAAATTATATTTATATATTTTTAAATTAATTTCAGAACATGTTATAATTTTTTTTATTGACAGTATTTTATTTATTGTTAAAACTTGGAACAGATTATTTATTTTTGTCCGACAAAACTACCCAATGTTGAAAACTTGACATTGTATTCTTTGGTAGCTTGTAAGTTTAATATTCTATATTTTTATTAATAATAAACATAACTGGACTGCTGTTGGTGTTTCTCTGGAAATTTTAACACACAATTATTTTGCTTTGACCAATATTTACTTATAAACTCTAAAGATAATATTGATATCTTGAAGTATATGTTAAAGTTGTCTCATGTTTTCCGGCTTACTCAAGTACCTAACTGACGAGAAACTCAGTTGTCAAACAGTTACGTGAGTACAAAGAAAAAATAGTTTATTTAGTGTATAAAAGTTTTGTGATACACTAAAATTACACTGGTCGACAAGTATTTTGTAACAATTAAAACTACCATCTTTTTGAATAGAACTAAGCAAGATAACCAAATTTTTCAAAGAAAGTACATGTCTATCACATCTAGATTTTGTGTAATCTACTGTAAAATTCTACAAATTTTATAATTGTTTGCTTATTCCGTGACTTTGTAGAAAAATACGTTTGTATTTTTAAAAAAAATTATAAGTACAATATATTGTACAAATCTTATTCTTTCCATATCATAGGGAATTGTTTCTCTAGATTATATCATCACTGAGTTATAGAAATTTGAAATTTAGACAGAATTGTGCATAGAACATTGTTAATATCGGTTACAAGAATTTTTTTTGCCCCACATTAGGATTTTCTCCTGTGTGTGCGTTTACAAACATACAAGTTCACATACACAATGACACCCAGACCCGAAACAACAATTTGTGGATCACACGAACGTTGTTCCGTGTGGGAATTGAACCCGCGACACGTGGCACACCAGCCGGTTGCCCAGCCACCGCACCAGCCATATATCTCAGCTATGGTGCATGTTAAAGTATTAACTCAAAGTGTAAAGAAAAGATCAAACTCGTAACTTTAAAATTAATTTGTTAAATGTAGGTATAGTAAATGGAATTGTAAATTTTATGTAAAGCAATAAAATACGTTATAATAATCAAATTGGTGACCTTTGTTAACAGATAACATAAAATCTAGACGTGATAGACATACACTTTCTTCAAAGTTAGTACTCACCATGCATAGTTCTATAAAAAAAATGCATTGTTTCAGCTGTTACTTTGAAAATACTTATTTTTGTAGACCAGTGTTATTATTATGTTTTTCGGCTCGGCCTACTCACGTAATTGAAGAGGAACTTTCACAACTTTCAAATCATGCAAAAAGCTCTATTCATTTGGGTCATTTTGGGTACTTCCCAACTAGTCAAATTCAATACTTTTTTCGAACTGTCAAAAATGACAGATTTCTATGAATTTTGTACGAGATTGTGTATTGTGACGTCACGATTTCGTATATTATACCCACTGATATGATAATTATACCATTGTATGTTTATTAAACAACATACTATTTTCTTAAAAATTCGCTGGAATAATTAACTAACATTTAGTTGGTCATTAAATCAATTAATGAAAGTGTGATTATATTTTAATATTTATTGTAGGTATTGAGCAGTCGAAATAACTTATTTTTCATTAAGGAAAGTAGGTACCCCATTAAGTTAATTTAGTACCTATGTCGTCACGAAAGTTGGAATTAATACAAAGAAATGTTAATTTTTTTTACAGAAGGGCAAGGGGTCTCGGGTTCGATTCCCGGGTCGGGCAAAATATTACTGGGTTTTAAAAAAAATCTCAGTAAGTATTAGCACGGAGTCTGGAAATGTGCCCGGTATATGGCAATAGGCTCACCCCCCCCCCCAAGTGGGTGTTACTTCTGTGTGCACCTCTGCCTACCCCTTCGGGGATAAAAGGCGTGATGTTATGTTATGTTATGTTATAATACCAGATAAGTACACTGTTCACAATCAATCATTGATTTCCATTATCAGAAGGGTACATACCTACATACAGAGCCGTATTAGACAAGTGCCGGGCGCCAAGTTACAGAGGGGCGCCGCGAGACGCGCGTGTACAACTGTACACAGATAATATTAGATATTAAATATTCTATCATTTCAGTAAAATAATAAGTCTGTGGACCATGGACAAGATCTCACTTCATTTAAATTTTTTAGCTTTTTTTTTATTTTTTTAAATATGTTATGTGTGTTTTGCGCAGAAATAAATGGTTTTTCTTTCTTTCTTTCTTCTTTCACATAGAGTGACGGCGGCTACAATAAAATAAGGGACGCCAATAAGGTGCTTACCTCTCTTTAGGTTTAGTCCACCTTTGTTAGCATTGGGGCACAATATGAGTCCCATCCCACGTAATGGAACACAATGTTCGGCTAAATCGACGATTACGAAAAATCCACAACATTTGTTCATACAAAAGTAAGTAGTCTCTACTCATCAGAAATAAAGTCTATGATGGAGTAAGTGGAGAGCTGCCACCGGTGACCGCTTGGTGACTCGGCGGGTAATAGGGGTGATTCTTTTTGTTTGAGGGATAAAATCATTTTAATAATTTCTTCCGCCCGGGTGAGGCGGGAGGGAGTGCCAGACTCTTACTGACTAAAAACGACCTTGTTCCTTCTCCTGCACTTCGAGCCGGAGCCCCGGTAGCTCGTTAGGTTCTCCGCGGCCACCCGGCAACCCGTTAAGTCCTAGTTAGTCTACTAATTACTATAACTGAGAAAAATTTGAAAAATCCTTAAGTCTTTCCGACATGACCTACAACCCCTTGATCATTCTTTAATAGCGGCCTGCTTCTATAGCAGACCAATAACGAGAAAAATAACCATAAAATAGTCATCTTGAATGCTCACAACAAGAGCCACCAATTCGGCATTGGCGCATTGCGTAAAGCTTTGAGCGAAAGGTGAAGAAACAGTAACTCAGAGAGTACTATTATAATAAAAATAAGGCAGTACCTATAATTCAGAAAATAAAATAACTACCTCCCACAGATAATCCTTCTATCTATACATGTGCTAGGTACCTTCATACTCACAATTTTCATTCTAGACTTTAGGTACGCTAAAAATACCGATTATGTGCGTTTGGAACGCGGCAATATTTGATGTTACCAAACGTGTTTAGGAAGGTCGCTATGTATTATATAGTAATTTTCTTTCATTGCAAATGTTAAAATTTTCTATTGTAAGTAGGTACTTTATTTTATTCTAAAAAAACTAAGCATGACGGAAAGTTTTAATATTCGTTTTTTTTCAAAGATAAAAAAATATGAAACTCCGAATAATAATTTTCCAATCTTGTAACACCGATTTCAGTGCTTTACTTCAGGGTTTCAGTCGATAGGAATAGAATAAGTTTGTAAGACGCGTCCCGGTGGCTAAAAATAATACGATTTATTTGATTTCATACAAAATTTACAATTATATACTAGTAAATAACAGTTTAATAACCTAAAATGGATCTAAAGTATTAAATATGACAGTAATAGTTACAATATCGGTGTTGTTTTATCATTATTAGCTTTTGTGAGGACTGTTATTGATTTTATTTCAGTATTTTGGTTCCGCAGAATTGGGTAAGTTTATCTACGATTATTAAAAGCTCAAGTACCTACTACCTACCTTGGTACGTACCTATCTACGTGTGTATTAAATGAAATGAAATAAAATTCATAGATTAGATTTATTTTTGCAAACCTTTTTTTTTCGTTTTGTTTTTATTATTTTGTATTTATAGTATATACGTATTGTTATTTCTTGTTGATTGATTTAATGTACGTAGTACCTGATAAATAGGTAAAGAGATTTACTTACGTAATATTTTTTTGTATTTATTTGTCAATTGTAATGCTTTCAAAATAGGGTAGACGACTAATTTTTATTTTAATGTCCGTCTGGTAGATTATTTTAAATCATTATACTCGTATTTTTTATTTTCTTACAGAAACGAATACTTTCCACGATATATTGATTTGAAATGTCGTGTGACGTCACTTTTATGTACATTTTATACGTAGAAATGACGTTTTAGCCCCCACTCCTAAACTTTGATTCGTTTTATCTAAGTATTGTTTTATTATACGACAAAATAAAAAAATACGTATCTAATATTTTTTAAATACGTAACTTACGGACTAATTAGATTTTTAATTTTCATACCCTGTCGTCATCCCAATTATTATTAGCCCTTTGAGTACCGTCATTATAGACACAATTAAAGAACGGTTTAAATATAAAATTAAACAAATATATAACATCTACACGACTTTACGTATCTATTCTTTTTTAAAGTTACCTTGGACTAGGATCTACATTTTGTGTTGATCATGTTTTTAAAACAAAATTTAGGTATTATTTAATACTAGCTTTTACTCGCGGCTTCGCTCGTCACAAAAGGATACAAAGTAGCCTATGTGACATATACTAATACACACAGCGCCATCTATACCAATAATTTCGTTTTCCCTCGAGAATATAAAATTTTTCCGGGATAAAAAGTACCCTATTATTTATTCCAGACTTCTAACTTTACGTCTGCAAAAATTCAAAGCAATCGCTTTAGTAGTTACGGCGTGAAAGCGGAACAAACAAACAAACAAGCAAACTCACTTTCCCATTTACTTATAATATTAGTAAGGATAGTAAGGATTATTTGTGGCTTCGAACGCCTTAATTATAAATAGGTATCAATAATCCCTCTTAATGAACGACTTTTTCTATTAAAATTGCGTCACAATCCGTCACGAAGTTTCAAACATAGATTTAAGCATACATAGGCACAGACAGGGTAAATATTTTTTTAAACTGTCAAACACCGCGAGGACACCGGTGACCGCAACCCATTGTTCTTTAATTGTGTCTATAATGACGTTACTCAAAGGTAGACTATTAGCTGCACCCGCGTTATTTCATCAACTGCTCGTCTCTTATTGATCGCACCGTGATGTTTTATAGCCTATCAAAAATAACATCACGCCTTTTATCCCCGAAGGGGTAGGCAGAGGTGCACAATACGGCACTTGCAAAACTGTGGAATGATCTGTCATCGGCGGTATTTCCGAACCGATACGACCTTCAAACCTTCAAGAAAAGAGCGTATTCCTTTTTAAAAGGCCGGCAACGCACCTGTGACTCCTCTGGTGTTGCGAGTGTCTATTGACGGCGCTGATCGCTTACCATCATCAGGTGATTCGTATGCTCGTTTGCCTCCTATTCCATAAAAAAAACTTAATGCCACTGTACAATGTAACACCCACTTTTAACTATTTATGTTATGAGTCCCATGTAATAGGGGGTGAACCTATTGCCATACACCGGGCACAATACCAGACTCCGTGCTACTATAGCCTTTAAATTAAAGCCTATATCCATTCTCGATGAATGAACTGTCTAACATAAACCAATACAATGCTTCCGGAGATTAGCGCGTTGTAACAAACAAATTCAGTTGTTTTATAATATTAGTATAGTATTCTTTTTAAGGGGTGAAAATCATCGAATGGCTTCTCCCGTCCGAGTGAGGCGGGAGGGAGTGTCAGACTCTTACTGACTAAAAACCACCCCGTTCGTACTTACTCCTGCACTTCGAGCCGGAGCCCCGGTAATCCGTTAAGTTCTCCGCGGCTCCTTATCGGCATCAGCCCTATTGGGCCCCATCTGTGGTGAATATTAATATAGTATAGACTAGCGACCCGCCCCGGCTTTGCACGGTTGCAATATGCATGTATTATACATATAAACATTCATTAAGAATCACTCAATGTATTAACTCTTTCAGTCTTGGTGGTCACTGCAGCTAACCACCTTTTCTTAGAAATTAAATTTTTGAATTGACTGCTTCGTTGGCCGAGTGGTCGCGAGTGCGACTGTCGGGCAAAGTATTACTGGGTTTTTAAAAAAATCTCAGTAGTAGCACGGAGTCTGGAAATGTGCCCGGTATATGGCAATAGGCTCACCCCCTATTACATGGGACTCATAACATAGATAGTGAAAAGTGGGTGTTACTTCTGTGTGCACCTCTGCCTACCCCTTTGGGGATATAAGGCGTGATGTTATGTGTAAATTTTTGAAGTATGCTTCAAATTACTTTGCATTGGTTTTTAAGCATTTCAGTATAATTGAATAAATTATATTCGTAACCAGGTACAAATGTGACTGAAAGAGTTAAAAAAACCCGCATCAAAATCCGTTGCGTAGTTTTAAAGATCTAAGCATACATAGGGACAGACAGACGGCGGATAACGACTTTGTTTTATACTATGTAGTGTTTAGTATTGACTATACGGGCGAAACCGTAGGCGGAGAGCTTCGCTAGTTTATGTGTATGTGTGATACTCAACCACATCAAAACGGCTGAAGGGATCGGAATGAAATTCGGAACAAGGATAGATTATAGTCTGGAATATCACACATACTACTTTTCATACCACGGTAACGCGGGCAAAGTCGCGTATGAAGAGCTATATCTCATACTCTTATACTATTATATAAAGCGCAAGAGTTTGTTGTTTGTTTGTTTGACCGCGATAATCTCCGTAACTAAAAGTCTTTTTTTAACAAATTTATTCATTGAAATTTTATATAGGTATTGCCTTAAATCTAAACTCGCCAAACTTTGACGTTTGATGGCGAGAGACGCTCATTTTACAAACTATTTCTATTATTATCATAATATGATTGGAGTCTTTTTTTTCCTTAACATATAGGTAGGTACCTTCACTATAACCCAAGCAGGACATAGCAAGTATGTGTTATACCTGCTATATTGAATAGAAACAAAAAACAACACCGACACAATAACAAACTCTTTTTACTGGAAACACTAAGTAATTTAAAAAAATATATATATATGAAAAATCAAAAATCCCAAACAAAATCCCTAGTCTACCTCCAATATACCTCTAATTCTTTTTAATTTTGACTTTATAACTCCCTTCCTATTTGAATAATTCTTTTTGTGTTGGATAGCGTATTTATCGAGGAAGGCTATAGGCTACAAAACATCATGCTACGACCAATAGGAGCTGAGCAGAGCGAGTGAAACCGCGCGGAAGTAGCTAGTATATTTATAAACATATTTCGCATTCATCTCACTCAACGGCTGTATTTATATAATCCGTCTTCATTGAATTCAGCATTAAATGTTACCTACATTAGATTTATTTTACTTTTATATGACTCACAACACTCACATAAACTCGAAACATAAATGCTGAAAAGTGGGAGTTACATTGTATCATTATGTACTCTTCTGAAGACTAAGTATGAGATCGTTTTACACAGTAACCGAAACGAGACCGGGTTTGGCGCTCTGTGGTTCACTGGAGCCTGCTTTTTTTTTAAGCGGAGACAGTCATTGAATGCCTTCTCCCGCTGGGTGAGGCGGGAGGGAGTGTCAGACTCTTACTGACTAAAAACCACCCCGTTCCTACTTCTGCACTTCGAGCCGGAGCCCCGGCAACCCGTTAGGTTCTCCGCGACTCCGAATCGGCATCAGCCCTATTGGGCCTGATGCGGTCTCCATTATAGAACACGCCTACGCTAACGCTAACGCTCCCAATGGTCATCGGCTCTTCGACAAATGTGCCCACTGCCTCTTCAGCTTGCTATGTTGATAACTTTGGTTCTCCATCTCATCATCCTCCATTTGTTACTCAAGCATCTTAACTGCCTGGCCGAGTGGTCGCAAGTGCGACTGCCGGGCAAGGGGTGTCGGGTTCGATTCCTGGGTAGGTCATAGTATTACAGGGCTTTTTAAAAATCTCAGTGGTAGCACGGATTCTAGAGTTGTGCCCTGTATATGGCAATAGGCTCACCTCCTATTACATGGGACTCATAACATAAATGGCTCAAATAGTGAAAAATGGGTTTTACATTGTACAGTGGCATTAAGTGCCGTATTGTGCACCTCTGCCTACCCCTTCGGGGATAAAAGGCGTGATTGTTATGTTTATGTTATGTTATGCATCTCAATACGGCTGAAGGGATCGGCAGGAAATTTGGTACAGGGGTAGATTGTGGACAGTCAGAGGCCTTAGTATGAGTTTGAAATCAATCGAAACGAGACCACGTTCGACGCCCTGATTGACCGGCTCCAACGCACCAACCAACCAGAGAGTTGACCGCGGTCTTCTTTTCGATTACTTCAAACATAAAACCAACTCGTAGGTACTAAACCCTCTGAGCAATAAAACTATGTAATAAACTGCGTAACTGCATCGCCAGCTACTTTCTGCAAACCATATAAATTTGATTTGGAATATATCCAAGTACATTATATATTGATACAGGAATAGCCCTGTTTGAAATTGTTTATACTTCATAACATAACCGTGTATTTCTACGAAAATGTGGGCCTGCAGGTGTAGATTTAACTCTAAGGCCAAAGATTCACGGCGCTATCTTCTCCCGCGTCTGCCGCGGTATCGGAATTTCGGAATGGAGGCGAAATTTTCACAAATCACAAGACCGCAGTTTCCTGCGGTCCCGCAGCCGCTGCGGTTACGATTATCGTCTGCAAACTTGACGGTTGATTATAGCGAGACGGGCGGGTGGTAAAACAATCAGTGGACTTTCAGACCGGCCGCCCGCGATCGCTCGCCAACCGACTGCAGAGCGCGCTGGTGCTAGCCGCCGTGGTTGCGCCCGCCGGCACACAATCGCAACCGCCGCGGGGTTGTACAGTTACAGTTGTACAGTCTCTTCTTTGTGCCTTTAGGCTTAATTCATTCTGTCTCCTGCAGTAATTTACAGAGGGAAGTGGAAATCATATTTTTTTGCTTCTTCTCCTCTTATAATATCTTCGGATTCACTTCGTTGCGGGAACCAAGACAGTTACTCATGTCCCTGGGACGCGCCGGACTTCAGTGTTCTGGTGTTTTCATGGTTGTATATACTGTAGATCCTGGTTTACAGGAGTTGCAGCGGTTTTGGGAGGTTGTGGCGGGCTTCCGCGGGCGTAACTCACGCCGTGAAAATTGTTTTGATTTTTTACATACATATCCATATTCTACCTCTACAAAGGCTGCGGGCCCGCGACAGTAGCTGAAATAGCGCCCTAAGTCCTTCGCCTTTTTTGTACATAAGTACTTAATATTACAAAGCTGACGAGTATGTTTATTCGTTTGACCGCGCAAATCGCACGAACTACTGAATCTAAATCAATAAATCATTTTGTGTTAGATAGTCCATTTATCGACGAAGGCTATAGGCTATCAAACACATTGCGATCAATAGGAATGCAACAGCGAGTATCTAGTTGGTCTCAAATAATCCCTGTTGCCTAGAGATTGTCCCGTCAACTGATGGTTGCGAGGTTCACTGTCCAGTGACACACGTACGCTGGTATCGTCATGAGCTAATGTTGACATGTTAACAGCGACTCGTGTAGTGTAGATGTCCAACCAACTGATGGTAGCGAGGTTCACTGTCCAGTGACACACGTACGCTGGTATCGTCATTAGCTAATGTTGACGTGTAAAAAGTGACTCGTGTAGTGTAGATGTCCAGTCAACTGATGGTAGCGAGGCTCACTGTGACATGTCTAGTGACACACGTATGCTGGTGTCGTCATGAGCTAATGTTGATATGTAAACAGTGAATCGTGTAGGTAGTGTAGAGATTGTCCAATCAACTGATGGTAGCGAATTTCTCTGTCCAGTGACACACGTACGCTGGTATCGTCATGAGCTAATGTAGACATGTAAACAATGACTCGTATAATGTACAGATTGTCCAGTCACAATTTGATATTGACGTAAATTTACGCGGGAGCTCATTTTTTTTAATAAATCAATCTATTCTTGTTTATGCTATCTAATTGTGTTTACATACCTGTCAAATCCGCCATTAAGAACTCTATTGTCTATGCTTACTTCATGTCCATTAGCAATTTTTTTTTAAGATGCTATTAATATTATTTTGTGTACGATTTTCTTAGAATTTTCTCGTTTTACGTCATGATTATGTTTTTATAAATGGAACCTAATTACCTTGGCATATGTTTTTTGCGGTGTTTCGGCACTGGACAGTGTTATAAGTTACTAGCTAATCTCGCGCGTATTCGCCCGCCCTTGTTAATCGTAGCGTGATGTATTAAAGTATATTTCGGTGAGTGTGCGGGGGAATTGCACAACTTGATGTCCCCTAGTCCTTTCCATCATCGTACCACAAGACATCGCCGAAGCGTTACCGATTCATGGTAGGTGTTCCACCCACACTCGCGAAGCGCTTCGCTTCAAGCTTCCTTGTGCGCAGTGCTAAAGAGTGGAATTCTTTGCCAGAGGCAGTATTTTCTGGGAAAAACCTGGTAGTCTTCAAGGCCCGAGTGAATAGGTTGCTTATGGGACGCCGTGCTCCATCGTAGAGCGCATCATCGCTTACTACCAGGCGAACTAGTGGTCAAACGTCGGCCCATCAAATATAAAAATTACTCTTCCATAGAATTTTCGAAAGTTCCCCTCGGTTTCCTAAGGATCCCATCATCAGATCCTGATCTCATAGAAATGGGACCATCTCGGGAGTATACCCTTTCAAACAAAACGAGAATTTTGGAAATCGGTTCACAAATGGCGGAGTACTGAGCGAACAAACAAAAAAAAAAAAACAATCACCCGAACATAGTACCTCCTCCTTGTTTGAAGTCGGTAAAAATAGCCTGTCTCGATAAATGGACTATTCAACACAAAAAGAATTATCAAATTCCAAGCAGTAGTTCCCGTTATTATCGCGTTAAACACTATTTAGCTTTATAATATGACTAAAGAGTTAGTATAGCAATACAAATATATTATGTATCTGTGCACATCTGTATTATTTCAAAAGTCGTATAACTCTGTAAGAATTGGAGCAACACCTAAATCTTTTTCTGTATGCAATAAAAACTAGACGCATCTATCTTTATGTAGACGCTGCTTAAATAAAAATAAATCTTCAAAATTTACCGATTGAGGTAATTTTTGAATCCTTTAGTGTTGCTATTCTTGGGTGTCCATGCGGGCGACGTTGATTGCAATCAAGTTCTCGTTTGCCCCGCTATACCTAGTTACCTTCGGAGCCGCGGAGAACCTAACGGGTTATCGGGTTTCGGCTCGAAGTGCAGGAGTAGGAACGGGGTGGTTTTTAGTCAGTGAGAGTCTGACACTCTCTCCCGTCTCACACAGGCAGAAAAAGGCATTAATGATTTTCCCCCCTTTTAAAAAATACCTACCTAAATTAAATAAATTATTTTTTTTAGTACGCCGCTATCTCGCCTGATAGTAAGCGGCAACCCGTCCTACGATGGAACACGCCTACATAAGCAACCTATTCAGTCCAGACTTGAAGACACCCCAGGAAACACAGAATCTCGCAAAACGTTCCACTCCTTTGCTGTTCGCACAAGAAAATCTGAAGCGAAACCGCGTATTTGGTGTAGAGAAGCGCTTGTTTTTGAGGGGGGGGGGAATCATCCAATTATTTCTCTGTTCAACATGTGGCAGTTTCGATTGGGTAGTTTCCAGGGTATTAAAATGAAAAATCTAATTAGTCCGTCAGTTAGATAATGAAAAAATATTAGACACGTATTTTTTTATTTTCTCGTCTAAAGTTACAATACTTAGATAAAATGGCGCTAAGTTTAGGAGTGGGAAGTTGTTACGTCATAATGTGCTACAAAATGTGACACGCTGTGACGTCACACGATATTTTAAATTAATATATCGTCGAAAGTATTATATTTGTGAGAAAAGAAAATATACGTGTATATAGTTTTAAATTAATGTACCAGACAGACGGACATTAAAATAAAATTTAGGAAACTACCCTATTCCCGCAGGGAGCAAATCTTTGTGCGATATATCCGGGTCTGTGTGTGATGTGTATGTGAACTTGTATTTTTGTAAACATACACACGACACACGAGAAAATCCTAGTGTGGGGCCAGGTTTTTTTAACGAAAGATAACAAGACACTTACTAACTAAAATCACCCCGTTCATGGAGCCGGAGCCCCGGTAAACACGTAAGTAGTTCGCGGCTCCGAGGCATTCCCCATTAACGCGATTCTGGTGTATTGGGGATTGGCGATTTAAAATCCTACGTAGACGATAAATTGTGGCTGTGGCGGATAATTGTATAGCACCATATTATGTAGTTATCATATTACATTTAATATTATATAGTATTGCCCATTTTTATCTTATTTGTATTATATGTAGTCTGTAAGTTTTATTGATTGTTTAATTTGTTTTTTTTTATTTTTCTACTACTTTGGTTTGTTTGGTTGGTTTTTTTTATTGTGCATCTTTTTTTTTTTTTATGGCATAAGCCGGTAAACGAGCTGACGGATCACCTGATGGTAAGCAATCGGCGTCGCCCATGGACACCTGGAACACCAGAGGCGTTACAAGTGCGTCACCGGCCTTTTGGGGATTAGGAGTTTGAGGTTCGTTGGGGATTCAGGGATTGGGGAGATTGAGGAAGGGGAAGGTAATTGGGCCTCCGGTAACCTCACTCACACGACGAAACACAACGCAATCTACCACCCATTCCCAGATTCTTTTCAAAAATTCCATCCAAAGGTTGTCTGGAAGAAATCGCCGCGTGTGATAAGACCGCCCGATAGTATAAATAAATAAATAAATGAATATTGTTACCTAATTGATATATTTTATTTGTTACAGGATTTATATAGAGAAGATGTTGAAGTATTCCGGCAGCGGTTACTACAGCTGTTTGGCAGTAATCCTTGTGGTTATTGGTTGGTCAGCTACTGGTGAGTTTTATAATAGCTTTCTATAGTTAAGGCCTTACTTACACATGTCTATACCTTTTTTTATGTCGGTGGGGAACCTTCAAAAGGCCTAGCTTTTTGGGGAGAACGACTAGGGAGTGTGCAATTCTTACCTCACTAAAACCACCCCGGTGGCCACCCTCAGCATTTGTAAGGGGCAAAGGGTCCTCTGAAAAGACCTGCTCCGGAATCCATGTCAATACCTACCTATACATATAGTCTTTTTTGTTGATCCTTTAAAACTGACAATTAAAGCTGTTAAAGACTAAAGCCACTGCCAATTGATTCTTTAAGGGACAACAATGTTTAGGAAACAGAGTATACTTCCCTAAGACCGGAAAAGGAAAATCCTCCGACCAGGCGAGGTGTTCGTGCCTGGCGGGCTTTCTGCCCAACAGTTGTTCGTTGGGATTTTCTATCCGTGTTAATTGGCATTTAAACTTCACATGTGCGATGTAGGATTTTGTGACGTCATCCGTTGATTTGTTTCATTGATAGTCTGTGCGTGAATTGTCTTTTAACATGTGACATGCGTCGCTACAAATGTATCTGTGACTTCTAGAGCAAAGTCTGTCGATACGGCGAGTACGCGCGCCTTATGTCCACAGCGACGTTGATGTTGCCAGACATGTCGACCGAATTCCGGCAGCGTCGCGCTACTCCACCCAACGTCGCTGGCGACACGTGTCGCAGGACATTTGTCCCGTAGTGTATCGTTGGCTTATCTTAGTGTGGGGTAAAGTTTTAAAATAAAAATATGAGACTTACGTCCGAGTAGGTACTGAAAGGCTTAAATTTTAAGTTGTAAGTACTTAAATATCGTGCCATCTCTTTCATTTAAAAATGACTTTGACTGCACGGCTGGCGCGGTGGTTGAGCAATTGGCTGCCGTGCAACGCGTCGCGCGTTCGATTCCCGCACGGAACAACTGTTTGTGTGATCCACAGGTTGTTGTTCCGGGTCTGGGTGTCATGTGTATGTGAACTTGTATGTTTGTAAACGCACCCACGACACAGGAGAAAACCCTAGTGTGGGGCAACGTTAAAAAAAAACAATACAATAATATCTCCCTGACTAACGAGCATTTGCGTGTAATGTAACTTAGATTCGACTTTAAGCATTTCATAGCAAGATGTCAGAGATTGATGTTACAAGTTGTATCAAGATATTACACATTGTATCATTACAAGGTGCGCATTGTGATGCTCGGTTCTCCTCCTTCACTGATGTAATGCTCAGATCTGTAACGTTACACTACACGCGAATGCTCCCGGCGATGGACCTTTACAAAGAACGTGTGAGTAGTAGTAGTGACAGAAGTATATTCTTTTTCCTCTTTGGCAACTAAATATATTTAAGCGCAACTTAAAATTGAGTTTGAGTATTTCAGCGTTAAGTGGCTATAGTTATCTAAATCTTGCCAAAACCTTTTATAACATTGAAATTGGGTAGTGTTGATTGCAACTGCTGAGCATTTATCATTATGCGAACTAAAAGTGTACACAAAATTTCAGCTCAATCGGTTAAAGATATCTGTTTCAAAATTTTGTTGCAAGATTCTACTTCAAACTCCCTACTTAAAACAGATCTTTATCAGGCGCTAGTACAGCCAATAAGTAGCCACTGCTGACCAAGAGAGAGAGATGTAGCTTCATTGTATATTATCGCTTATACCACGAGGAGTGTCATTTCATATCGTGAGAGTACTCACGACAGCATATGCATCTCCATCATATAGATGGTTGGCAGGCTACAACTGTGCGCTTCTCACTTAGCTTCCTGCCTCGCACAGCAAAACTGTGGAATGATCTATTGTCGGCGGTATTTCCGAACCGATACGAACTTCAAACCTTCAAGAAAAGAGCGTATTCCTTTTTAAAAGGCCGGCAACGCACCTGTGACTCTTCTGGTGTTGCGGGTGTCCATGGGCGGCGCTGATCGCTTACCATCAGGTGATCCGTCTGCACGTTTGCCTCCCATTCCATAAAAAAGGCCTCTTTTCTCGCAGAGAAAGTTAGAGCATTAATCACCACGCTTGCTCAATGCGGGTTGGCGATTTCAAACTTATAATTAGAAATTCTATGCCTTTAGTCAAACGCCACTTTAGCGCTTGTCTACAGACAGATTAGAAAACTAAATGTATGGGGATGACACTGACAAGTGTCAAAATTTATGTCAATTCCATATAATTTGGTTTTCTATTCTACATGTAGACAAGCGCTAAATGGCATTTGGCTACAGCTGCAGGTTTCCTCACGATGTTTTCCTTCACCGTTTGTCAGTGGTGCATGGCAAGTTAATTATAAAATTGTAGAAATAAAGTCTATTCTTTATCAAGCGAAGTCAGGGTCACATATAGTAGTTTGTAGTTCATAACAAATTTATCATAGACCATTTCTGAAGCAACATAATCCAGAAATAGAAATATTGTATTAATGGTCGTAAAGACAATCTATTTATTGAGAGAATGGACTTAATATTTATGACCAAATAGCCGTAAAGAATCCGATAGTGAATCGTTATGACCATTTTCCTTTTAGTGTCTAATTGAAAGAAAGAAAATGAAAAGGAATTCATTCGATACTATTGTTGTTTTCCTTTAGGTATTTAAATGTGTAGGGTTGTGAAATTAAAGCCCCGGTGTTCTTGATGATTGTTTATTTATTGGCAACTTCATTCTTACATACATTTACTATATACTAATCAAGATAATTGCAACCCTAAGTGGAGGGATGAAAGGGACTGCGTGGCTATCGTCTTTCAGACCTTCCCTAGCTGGCTAATTCCAGAAGACCGCTAGGCTATCGAACTGGAGTTAGTCGTAGTTAGGTTCAGAGAAGGCTGCTAGGCTACCGATCTCTGATCCTCTAGCTAGTAGAATGATGATTTGTTCGAAAACAGCTCTGCTTATAAAGGCGGATGGTTTGTATTTGTGTTCAATCTTCATAATAGTTGTTTGTAGTTGTGGTTGTTTTGGATAAATTATACTAGATGGCGCTGTGTGTTCTTTACAAATGTAGGTTTTATATTCATATAGGTAGGTGAACGTTTTTTTAAAGGGAGAAATCATTGAATGACTGCTCCCGCCTGGGTGAGGCGGGAGTAAGTGTCAGGCTCTTACTGATTAAAAACCACCCCGTTCCTACTCCTGCACTTCGTGCCGGAGCCCCGGTAACCCGTTAAGTTCTCCGCGGCTCCGTATCGGCATCAGCCCTATTGGGCCCCATCCGTGGACCCAATTTTGTATACACGTTTAGTTTGCATGACAATAAATGCTAAGCTGCATAAAAGGTTTTAATATTATTTCAACATACAACATAACATCACGCCTTTTATCCCCAAAGGGGTAGGCAGAGGTGCACAAAGAAGTAACACCCACTTTTCGCTATTTATGTAATGAGTCCCATGTAATAGGGGGTGAGCCTATTGCCATATACCGGGCACAGTTCCAGACTCCGTGCTACTACTGAGAATATTTTAAAGACCCAGTAATACTTTGCCCGACCTGGGAATCGAACCCGGGACCCCTTGTCCGGCAGTCGCACTTGCTACCACTCGGCCAACGAGGCAGTCATTAATATTATTTATTTAATTGAAAGTGTATTTTTGTGACTGCCTCGTTGGCCGAGTATTCGCAAGTGCGACTGCCGGGCAAGGGGTCTCGGGTTCGATTCCCGGGTCGGGCAAAGTATTACTGGGTTTTTTAAAATTCTCAGTAGTAGCACGGAGTCTGGAAATGTGCCCGGTATATGGCAATAGGCTCACCCCCTATTACATGGGACTCATAACAACTAGTGAAAAGTGGGTGTTACATTGTACTGTGGTAGAATGTGCACCTCTGCCTACCCCTTCGGGGATAAAAAGGCGTGATGTTATGTTATGTTATTTTTGTTTTAGTGGAAGCCATAGACTGCTTTAAGTGTGTTTCTATGAACGGTCGGTTCCCGGCGTGTGATGACCCCTTCCACAACAATCATAGCCTGCAAATGTTGGAGTCTCCTTGTATGGGAGGCAGAAAAGGCAGGGATGGTCTCTTCCCTGCCACTTCTTGCATTAAAATCGCCGGTGTTTTTGGTAAGGCTCTCTTTTTTTTATAAGCCTGTAAGCGAGCAGACGGATCACCTGATGGAAAGCAATCGGCGTCGCCCATGGACACTTGGAACACCAGAGGCGTTACAAGCGCGTTATCGGCCATTTGGGGATTAGGAGTTTGAGGATCGTTGGGGATTCAGGGATTGGGGAAATTGGGGAAGGGGATTTGGGCCTCCGGTAACCTCACTCACACGACGAAACACAACGCAAGCGTTGCTTCACGTCGGTTTTCTGTCAGGCCGTGGTATCACTCCGGTCGAGCCGGCCCATTCGTGCCGAAGCATGGCTCTCCCACACTTGTATTTTATAACTCTATATAACTAATTAGCTTTAAACATGGAAGTATATTATTTCGGCACTGCTGTGTCAGCTCGACCGGAGTAATACAACGGCTTCACTGTAACTGACGTAGATACCTAAACAACACTAGTTACTGGAAGCCCAAACCCCTAAACAAAGAAAGAAAGAAGAAAAAAGCATTTATTTGACAGTAGACACGCATACAGATACAAAAATAAAAAAAAAGATTAAAAATACAGATAGGTACTTAAACAGGTAAAAAAATCAAGATTAATAAACTAAAATGCCAGCTCTGCACGGCACGCTCTTGTAACTCCTATAGTGGTGCGGGTGTCCATGCGCGGCGATAATCGCTTACCGTCAGGTGATCTGTCTGATGCCCGACCCTTTATAAAAAGCTTGAAACCTCTAAGTTCTTTGTTCACTATAATATCTAGATGTCTTCCAAGATGATAACGTATTCATTATGAGCACCACCTATCTGCTCTTTGAGAGAATAAAAGCTATAATTCTATGTTCTCAGATGACACAGGAGAGACCATAACAGTTCGAGGCTGTGGTCTGGACTCCGGTACAGCGACCACAGACACGGAAATCATCAGGATGTCGCACTGTGGGAGATTCTACTACGACGAGAGGTAAGCTTGATTTATCACACATCATTGTCATTCTGTCATTCTGACAGATGTCAGTTTTGACAGCTGTCATATTGGTTAAGAATGAGGATTATTGTTATTTGTGCCATCGACATATACTAATGGACATGCCTTAGAGATGATAATTGTGACACTCCGAAAGAAAGAGAGGACACAAAGTTTCGGTCTATCTTTATCTCTCTCAAAATAGTACCGTAGTTTAGACGTTATAAGCGAGAAAGAGATAGCGCTAGACCGAAACACTCTTTTCAAACCAACAAAATACTGCAGATTATACGCGTACGGCATGTCCATTAGTATAATTATGTCGATGATTTTTGCTCTCCAGATGTACCGAGTCCGAGTGTAGCGTAACGTCTTTTTGTTCAATGGAGAATTTCCTAGTGTCAGTCAATTTTTGATAGCTATAGTGATTTGATAAATAGGTCTCAGGCTAAATTACCGCCATTTGGTAATCAAAACATTAGCCGTAGCCCTCATAAAATTACTTCAAGTTCAACCCTTCAGAATATAAAAGACATTTGAGATGATGTATCTAAACATTTCAGATATGTTCACGGTTGTCTACAAAGCTGCAACGATGCTGACGCTTGTAATAATTCCCATAAATTACAACATAATCTCCCAGCCTTACTATTAACGATCGCATTCATATTATACACCAGCTAACAAATATAACAAAGCATATGATGTACAATATATCTTAATATATAAATCGCTATGTAGTTTATACATGTTTAAATATGTTTAATTTAAGTTGAATAATAAATTTAAGCTGCGACCCGACTACGGAAAATAGTTAAATAAAAAAAAAACTATGTCATGTAATTTTGACAGATGTCAGAATGACAGCTGTCATTGTGCGGTTGAGTGCGTGGTTTTTGATCTGAGACCTTAGTACGAGTTCCGTTTACGTTTAATGGTAATCGTAACGAATACGCGTTCGGCGTTGTGATTGGTCGGCTCCAATGAACCAACAAATCAGGGCGCCGGACACCTTCTCGTTTTGATTACTTTAAACGAAAAAGAAACTCGTACTAAGGCTTCTGAGGGCTTAGTAAGAATTTGTTTTACATTAAACATGATCGAAACGTTACCGCGTTCAATTTAAGTATACATTAGTATATAGGCTAACCAATCAGAGGGATAAACGCGGTAACATTTCAGTCTCGTTGAATGTAAAAAAGGACTCCTGCTAGGCCCTTTGGAGATTTATGTGTGTCTAATTAAGTTGCACAAATTTAATTTTAGTGATATATTATTTCTAAAAATATAAGCAATGGGTAAGCAAAAACTTATACAGGTCATAACAATAACTTTTTATTTATTTTGGTTTTGCAAGAAACTAAAGATCTTGAAGTAACTTCTATTAGATTTTAAGTACCAACCTATAAAGTGCAATAATATACTTATAAACCACTTAATCCTCTTTTTGTGGGTGTAGTCGGGTAAAGTTATATGTTTTGCAATAATTTTGACACGCCTTGTATCCAATAAGCTACTATTGACGCGCAACACGTTAGACAACGTTGCGCAACATCGCACGCAACTTGATGTTTGTTTCGTTGCGACATGCTATTGGGCATCAAATGTCCATAAGTAAAGACATATAAAAATGGTTCCTCTGGTGACCTATCGCCGATGAAGTTGGCGAGACAACGTTTCTAAAGAAAACTTCCGCAATGACTTCTAACAAGTTGAGCAACATGTGTTGCAACATGTAGCGCGACAAATGTTGCTTATCAGATACGAGGTTTTACGGTAACAGGCGATTTAGACGTACCTTATTGCCTACATGTTTTCTAAATGAAGTTAGTTCATCATGAGCTAATGTTGATAATATGTAAACAGTAGCTCATGTGGTGTAAACCGTCTAGTCAAGCTAATCAACAAAATAGTTGCTTTCAAATATCGCGCGACTATGTACCTATTATAATATGTACATTTTTAATTTTGTAGTATTTTATCTATTGTTGTTATTCAGTATGCAGGTAGGAAAATAAAGATTGTTTCAGTACAGAGACAGTAGCCATTGGTTGCCTAGAGCCGACCAATGGCTACAAAAGATATGGCTTCGTTACAAAGCGTACAATTTAGTACAACAATAGCTACTGTCTCTGTACTGAATCTATCTTAATTCCTTACCTGCATACTGAATGACTTGGCTGACTGTTTAATATAATTGCATATCACTGTTTTCATCTCATCACAAAACTTTGTATTGCATTATATTTTCACAAATTGACACGAATACTTAAAATAAACAAGAAGTTATCAAATTCTAAAAATGTATTGATCTAAATTATTATGTTCATTGGTCTCTGTTTGTCTCACGTAATTATTCGACGAGAAACTCGACTAGTTTCAAACCATTATAGAGAAGTTCTTCGTCAAATAATTACGTGAGTAAGCCGAAAAAATAATTATTATTTTACTATGCTTCGCGAAAGTTATAATATAAATCTATTGATGTTACAATGAAAACGGACTCAAATTAATTATAAGTTGATTTATGTCAAAATCAAAGATTGTAATATATTTATTGCAGTTTATAATTTAACTAAAATAACGGTATGCTCACATAAATATGTATACTTAGCAAAGCTCTACTAGTTTCGAGTCACAGAGGTAAAAAAATATCGTTAATATTTAACATAACATAACATCACGCCTCTTTATCCCCGAAGGGGTAGGCAGAGGTGCACATTTCGGCACTTAATGCCACTGTCGTCAATATTTATTCATTCATAAACAAATTTACATTTGTGTCGAATAAGTGTGGGGTCGCCATGCTTCGGCACGAAAAGGCCGGCTTGACCGGAGTGTTACCACGGCCTCACAGAAAACCGATGTGAAACAACGCTTGCGTTGTGTTGCGTTGCGTGAGTCAGGTTACTGGAGGTCCAATTACCCCCCTTCTCCATTCTCCCCAAATCCTCCACAATTCTCAAATTCCCAAATCCTATAAGGCTGGTAACGCACTTGTAACCCCTCTGGTGTTTCATGTGTCCATGGGCGGCGCCGATTGCTTACCATCAGGTGATCCGTCTGCTCGTTTACCGACTTATCCCATAAAAAAATCTTTACCCTTGACAGGGCAGGCCCTTATTATAACCATATAAAGTACAAAGGCCTACTTGGGTGTTCCTTTGCAGGCTAAGCAAATAATAATAATATTATCTCTTTCTAATATTTACTACTAGACAAGTATAGCGATAGGTTTGTCGCGAGAATGTCAATTTTTCAAGATGGCTGACTGTCGCTTTCATAAAGCTAAGGATACACTATAGGACAACTGTCGCACAACATGTATTGGCGACATGTCAAACCGAAGCCTACCGATTTCACCCGACATATTATAAGGCGACAACGCGCGCCTTATGTCCACAGCGACGTTGATGTTGCCAGACATGTCGACCAAAGTCCGGCAACGTTGCGCAACTACCTAACCCAATATCGCTGGCGACATGTGTTGCAGGACATTTTGTCCCCTAGTGTATCCTTGGCTTTAACAATTTTCCTAAAAAATGTCGCAATAATTTTAATAAGTACAATTTGTAGATTTTCTACTTTATTTGCTAAGTCTAAGATGTTTATGTAACAATTTTATTCTAGTTGCTGGATTTGCTTATTATAGACACAATAGTTGCCATATTATGTTGTTTTTGAGAAGTGCAGTGCAAATGTTAGCTTATTATATTCGCGATCTTAAAGATAGTATAAGTTCTAAATGATTTTACAGAAAATCGCAATAAATATGGTGTGCAGCATGTATTTTTGCCGTGTGAAAAATGCGATGTGAATGCGAAAAATCGACCAAAATAATTACCAAAATTGAGACTAAAAGCTGGGATTAAGCCTTAAAATAATTAGCTTTTTCTTAAATTAACTATTTTAATTCTATAAATAGCCAAAAAGTTACTACGTTTTACACTATCTGTACCTAATGAGGCATTTTCTAACTAACTACTCTGAAATGAAACATCGAAAAAACTCATAGGTCAGTCTCTTTTATTTAACTCGTCATCACCCATTTATAGGCACAATACCAGAGGTGGATTAAGCCTAGACAGCGCCCTAGGCAAGCACCTTATAGGCGCCGCTAATTAATCTTGTCCCCGCCGTCACTCTATGTACAGTTGTACACGCGTGTCTCATGGCGCCCATCTGTAACCTGGCATCCGCCACTTGTCTAGAGAGCCTTAGCGATAATACAGCTCTGCTTTATACTTAATTAGATATTTTTTTGCCTCTTTTACGATCTGAAATCCCATAAATGCGACCCGAAATTGTCTCTCTCGAATCTATTGGTTTTGCTTAACTGTGATAGAGTACCTATTTTATGTATAAAATTATCTACAAGCCCATACTGTATGCTTTCTTTTATTTTATTAGCAGGTAACTTGGTCGAAGCTTGTCTATTATAGTTTTGAACTTAAATGTAGGTATAAACTAGTGAGTTTTTTTAAGCCGTTTTTTCACTAGCAGACGTTTGTTACGCGACTCTGTCGCTCGACACGAAATTCACATGTCTCGCGCGGTAAATCGGGCGACATTTACGGGTCGCGCTACTTGTGTGCAACTGCGTTTGCCTCGACAGTCGCCGGACAGGCTTTGAGAAGTGAGAACGTGTGTCGCTTTGTGTTCTAGAAATGGCAGTAGTGTAGTCCAACTACTGATCACAACTGGCTAATGTGAACAAGCTATGCTGAATGTCGAGCGACATTGTCCCACAAAGTTGCAGAGACGTACCACGTGAATGATGGACGATATGTCTCCGCGACATGTGTCTTAGTGAAAACATGGTATTAAATATTTTCAAGCGACTTCCTACGTTTTAAAGTGAGAGAATTATAGCTTACTTTTTCTAATTAGTACTGGTGTACTGGTTATCTAAATAGAAAAGAGATAAACATATTGAGAGAATGTTTATTTAGTCTATGGTCGTTTGTTTAATCTGTTTTCTTACACTAATCTGTGATGATTGACATTTTAAAACGTCAAACAAAAATGGAGGTAAAATAAATATTACTTAATAAAAATGGAATCACGTTTTTTAAAATAAACAATTTAATATAGAAATGAGATGAAATGTTTTTATAAATTGCTATGAGCACAAGTTTATGTATTGATAAAATAAATAAATAAATAATTATGAGAATGCTGTATTCAGTGGTTTTATTTATTTTTCTAATCCCTTACACTCGTTCGAAGCGTTTACCTACATTTCTTATATTAATAGATTACTAGGCAGAAAATATGGGAACTAACTCAGTTTCCGATCCGTCATGTTTTAACTTGCTGCCGGCGGACCAACCAGGGGGCTTACTCTTGAATCCAATTCCGATCGATCGACATTGGCATTGTGATATTTCGCCCTCTTGAGTTGCAAAACTAGCATCCATTGCATCCGTATTGCGTGGGTATTTAATGAACTAAATGGTATTGAGTTTGGCTTTACATTCCGCACTCTAAATGCTATTTTAATAGCTACGATAGGGCAACCCCTATCGTACACTATAGAACTAAAGTTTTGACATTGAATAATTATTGAAATTTTATTGGATTGAAATTGTATTGGCATTGAGATTGACTTCAAGAGTAAGCATCCAGACCCGAGCGTAAGGCGCGTCCTGCGCGCGCCCTCAAAGAGCTATCAGACCACCACAGATGGGGCCCTATAGAGCTGACGTCAACACGGAGCCGCGGAAGATTTAACGGGTTATCGGTGCTCCGGCTCGAAGGGCAGAAGTAGGAACGGAGTGGTTTTTAGTCAGTAAGAGTCTAACTTCTGACGCTCCATCTGGCCTCGTCAGGTGGGAGGTCATTCAATCATTCTACCCCTTAAAGAAACTTTCTGTCGGCAACAGACTGCGAGAAGTCAATTTACACAACCTCGACAATAAGAAAATAATTTTATTCAATAGGTCTTCAAAATGAACAGCCCAATAGTGGCCACTATTGAGCAAGCGACTTCTGATACTGAGAAGGTTAAGGTTTGAGCATTAACAAACACGCGTGCTAATTGCAGGTTAACGATTTCACTTAAAATTGGATACTTGCCTTAAAATAAATTATTTTGACTGTTCACTACAATAAAATGTTAAAAAATAATCATTCATTATTTGATTTCATGACCAACTTAATTTTAGTATATTTTAAGTAATAAGTACGCTGTTTGACGCTAAATAAAGCGTGACGTCACAATACACAATCTCGTACAAAATTCATAGAAAAGTGTAGTTTTTGACAGTTCGAAAATAGTATTGAATTTGACTAGTTGGCAATTACCCAATTAGAAATTATTAGTCCAGGTTTCCTCGTGATGTTTTTCTGTACCAGTGTCAGTGGTGTCTAAATAATCTTAGAAAGTACATATAACTCGGAAAAAGTGACATTGGTACTTGCCGTTGGTAGGTTTCGGACCCGCACCCTCATGCATGAGAAGCTTAACGTCTTCGATAACCTAAGATTAAAAATAGATAATTTTATTTCCTAGGTAACCTAGCTACGGTGTATCTTTTAAAGTGACTTTTACAGTTCTATCATGGTCCCATCTGTATAATGTCGAGTTTTTAATGTCCTTGGTCTTACATACTACTAAAAACTCAACAGAGAATATTATTGTTTCTTTAGAGTTTGAAATGAAACATGTTTTTAATCCGACATACATTATTTATTTGATTAATCGTTAGTTTGATGCATGTTTACGTGTAGGAGAGCCATGAGCCAACCTTCGGCGCGAATGGGCCTCGACCGGAGTGAACAACGCTTGCGTTGTGTTTGCCCGAATGATGCTATATGCGTGAAGTTACCGGAGGCCCGATTCGGATAATAAAATACGAATAAATGGTTATTAATAAAAATGACTCCTCTGATGTTAAGGATGTCCATTTCTTCTTCTTATATCTCTCTCTTCAATGTTGAAGGTCGGCTGTCAGATTCTTATATTTCTCCTTGTCGGTAGCCATGCGGAACAATTGTTCGACAGATGTAATGCCGGTCCACTCCCGAATGTTTCGCAGCCACGACTTTCTTCTGTGCCCAGCACTTGTCTCTTCCCCTCCACTTTGCCCATCATGATCAGTTGAAGCAGTGAATATCTATCGTGTCTAAGCACGTGAGTGAGATATTCGATGTTTCGCTTTTTGCATAATTCTCCGGGTCAGCATAATTTTCCGGGTCATTTGGACGCGCTGTAGCACGGACTCGTTGCTGACCCTTTGTTTCCAGCTGATTCGGAGCATACGACAGACGGAGTATGTCCATTTAGGTAGGTACAAAATTATTTCACTACTGTTTTGAGCCGTGGTGCAGTGCACAGTGCAAGTAACATTTACTCTTAGAAAAGGAAATTGCCCACCTGTAAAATTGGGCCACTGCACTCTACCTCACAGTGATCATGTAAAATATCTTCGCCTACACATTGATCGTAAATTAACCTGGAGGCAACACATCAAATATAAAAAGCAGGAGCTCCAGTAAAAATACAGGAGCCTTTACTGAAGCTGGGAAGGAATTCAAGACTTTCCCTTGACAACAAACTACTTATACACAAAGTTATCCTGAAACCTATTTGGACGTATGGCCTGCAACTATGGGGCAGCGCAGGCGATTGTAATATATAAATTCTCCAACGCCAACAGAACAAAATCTTAAGAACCATCGCGGAAGTACCATGGTACATAACCAACAATGTCATGTACGTGTCATGTTCGTAAACGGGCGCCGTCAACTGGGACTGGTCAGCTCCAGACTATTATTTATTGTCTTTCAAGTTTATTTTCTTTTTCTATCACTTTGACTAGATTTTAGTCTTACATTGTTCTCGCACAATCCAAACAACAAAACTATGTAACCAGAGAATTGTATTGTGAACCTGATCGAAAAAGAGTAACCTATGGAGTTTCTTGCTCGTTCTTCTCCATAGAAATCTACACCTTGGAATGAGCAAATAGGTTCACTTTTAATTTTATTGTTGACGTTCAAAAGTGCCTTTCTGGTCTAATTGAAATAAATGATTTTGACTTTGACTTTGACAATGAAATACACAACCACCTTGAAATGAGAACAATCAACGAAGAAATTAGGAGCTTTGCAGCTAAATACAAAGAACGGTTTACCCGGCACTAACGAACTCGCTCACCAACTCACCATGAACCAGTATGTGAAACGTTTAAAATGACACCACATCCTAGAACTCGAAGACAGGCAGTAGCTCTAGGCTGCAAATGAGTAGAGCTTCCAATGAGAAGTCACTTCGCATGACAGATCGCACAGAAGATTTGCTCATAGCCCCGGGGCTGATTGCAAATGTATTTAATTTATTTATAAAAAAAAAAAACTGTTTTTAGCCGTTTGGGTCGACATTGCCATTCAAGGTGGCAATGCTGTCAGTCTTCTGGGAACGTTCCCCGGTGACAGTGATGCCGACGAGTAATTTGACGCCTATATAAGGGTTTTTTAAATTCTTTTTATTATTCATAGGTTTAGTTGTAGTTCATTTTAAGTTGTAAATGTTTGTGTAATTATATTATTTCATTTAGGAAATATTGTACCTCTACTTATCTTATACTATTAGAGGTATATGTATAAAGCTGCAGAGTTTGTTTGTTTGTTTGAACGCGCTAATCTCAGTAACTACAAGTCTGATTTGAATAATTCTTTTTGTGCTGGATAGCGCATTTATCGAGGATGGCTATAATAGGCTATAAAACATCACGCTACGACCAATAGGAGCCGAACAGACCGTGTGAAACCGTAGCTAGTGAACATATATCCGTTGACTGTCATACTAATATTATAAATGAATGCGAAAGCTCTTGTGTGTTTGTCTGTACCTATATGTGTGTTACTCAACACGTCAAAACGGCTGAAGGGATCAGGATCGAATTTGGAACAGCAGTAGATTATGGTATGGAATAACATATAGGCTACTTTCTATCCCACGGTAACACGGGCGAAGCCGCTAGCAGAAGTTAGTATTAATAAAACAACAATTACAGATTTAAATTTTTATTTAAATAAAATTATACATTAGGTACATCGACTAGAAATTGGTAAAAATGAATGAATTTAAAAGCATTTTATGGATACTAAAATAACATATTTTGAACCGATTTTGCAATCATAAGTTAAATTCAACTGTGGAATAAAGTTGAAATTTGACTGTTTTTATTCCATACTAAGTTAATCCACGATTTTCGGTTAATTCTTATCGAAGCATTACTCACGTGAATATACTGAGAAAAGCTCTACTAATTTCGAACCACATTACAGAGGGCGAGGCTCCTCGAGAGGAGCGTGCGCGGTCGCGGCGATATTGCGCAGCCTACTCTTGGTAGCCTACTCTCAGTAGAGCTTTTCTCAGTATATTCACATGAGTAACCCGCGACTTTTAGTTAATTTAGTATGTATCACGATAGTTATTATAAAAACATGGAAGAATTGTCAAATATGTCAGTTATTCCTCAGTTAAAATTAATCTGTGTTGGAAAAATCGGCATCGATTGTGAGATTTTTGCATCTACATATGATGGTTTGACAGTCAGGTGAATTTCATTTTTAATCTCCAAGTTACCTATTATTTTAATGTTAAATGTAAGACAGTGCTAGTGTTGGAAATCAGCGCCGCGACTCCGAGTTACCGCTCTCGGGTCACGGCATTTCAGCTGAGCACTTGGCCTTTTTGCGCTGTGCACACATTTACCATTTTTTATTGTATTACTATTCTTTTTTGTTTTTTTTTTAATTTGTTACAGTGCAAATAAACAATGTTTCTTTCTTTCTAACAAGTTTAAACGATTACTTTTGGACTGAGAAAACATCCTTATGCTGATTCTTTACAGCAAACAAAGAAAAAAAATACAATAAATACAGATACAACAAATATGTTTTCTAAAAATCCATAATGAATTATATTTACAAGAAAACTGTTTCTAAAACAACAAACCTAATTTTCATATGACTGCATGGTTGGTGCGGTGGCTGGGCATGGGGGTCGTGTGTATGTGAACTTGTATCTTTGTAAACGCACCCACGACACGGGAGAAAATCCTAGTGTGGGGCAATGTTTTTTTTAAAAAAGAAGAAAAATTTCGCCAGTTACGTTATGAGTCCCATGTAATTCTCTTATTTCGATTTCTCATATTCCGATCTCAAAAATTTAGACATCAAAAGTGTACATAGATCTAATCCACGCAAGCGCTTACCGGACACGGAAGTTTCTGTAGGTTCCTCTTTCGGATTATGTGGGAAACGCCCAGGTGTCATTACTGCACTGCTCGGACGGCGAGAAAGGGTAACTCGCCGCCCGACCAGAACCAGACCCGTGCATACGACGTTTGAGTTGTTCATGTCCCTGGATCGCGCCGGACTCTAATGTTCCAGTATTTTCATGGTTGTATCTACTGGTTTTGGGAGGTTGCGGCGGGATTGTCTCAATTTCAAAGTATCTCGTTTATTATTGAAAATTTCACATCGATGTCAACCTAGGTATTAGATGGTCTAATTCTCTTCTTCTTCCTCATCATTTTCTCCCACTTCATCAGTGTAAGTGAAAGCGGTGTAATCCGTCGCTTCCGTGTAATCCGTCATCGCATCATCTACATGCGCTTCTGTAAAGAAAAGATTAGCATCATCATCATCGTTCAGACCAGGATGGCCAAGTCTCGAAAACTAAATTCACCACAACAATGCGCCTTCGCACAAGGCTATCAATGTGAACGAATTTTTACCAAACACTCAACAAATACCATGCAGCAACCACCATATTCACCGGATATGTATGGCTCCTGCTGACTTTTTTCTTTTTCCTAAACTCAAATTACCACTTCCACCCGTTTCCAATCGATAGAAGACATAAAGGAGAATTCGCAATGAGAACTGAACTGAATTCTAGAAGCAGCGTTTAAAAAATGTTTTGATGAATGGATTATTCGTAGGCGCAAGTGTGATACACTTGCGCATATTTCTAAAGGAGCATATTTTGAAGGTGATAAATTACTATTGATCTTTTCCCGGTACTTTCTTGACAGAGTAAGTATACCGGGCACATTTCCAGACTCCGTGCTACTACAGAAATTCTATTTTAAATTCCTGGTCAGGGTTTGCACAAAAAACACAAAAGTATCGTAACTACCATCAGCATCGGCTTTGAGTTCAGCATCACACTTGCATTTCTTCCACTCCTCGTACTCCCTCAGCTCTGAAGGTAGAAGCTTCTTCTTCTCATCGTCTGACAGCGCACCTGTGGCAGAAGAATCATCATCAACATTATCAGGCTAGAGACGCCTGTTTGGACATGTAAGTGTAATCATCATTTCTCCTTCAAAAGGCTGGTAAAGCATTGGTAACTCCTCTATTGTTGCGAGTACTCAGTGCCTTTAGCCAAACGCCAATTTAGCGCTTGTCTAAAGAGAGAGTAGAAATCAAAATATATGTCAATTCCATATAATTTGGTTTTCTACTCTACAAGTAGACAAGCGCTAAATGGCATTTGGCTACAGCTGCAGGAGTGGTGCTAATTACTTACCATCAGGTGATGCGACAGCTCCTTTACAACATATATCCCATTAAAAAACTGCTGAATAGTGAACAAAGACCTCCTCTTTTATGTGGGTTTGTCATAGTATGTTTCTCTGCACTCTCAAAAGGAACTTGAAACTCCTCTAGTGGTGTCCATGGGCGGCGTCGATTGCTTACCATCAGGTGATCCGTCTGCTCGTTTGCCACTTTATCTCACTAAAAAACCTGCTGAATATAGGCCTCGTCTAAAGGGGGTTTACCATAGTTCCCGTTATGAGCAGTTCGGTTCAGAATGGCAGTTGAGACACCAAAAGTTTAGAAAATATGGTACCCGCCTTTCAATGTCAGGTCGCAGTCTTAGGATATCATAACACAACATAAAATAACATCACGCCTTTTATCCCCGAAAGGGTAGGCAGAGGTAAACACAGAAGTAACACCCATTTTTCACTATTTATGTTATGAGTCACGTAATAGACGGTGAGTCTATTGCCATATACCGGGCACATTTCCAGACTCCGTGCTACTACTGAGATTTTTTTAAATACCCAGTAAATCTTTGCCCGACCTGGGAATCGAACCCGAGACCCCTTGCTCGGTAGTCGCACTTGCGACCACTCGGCCAACGAGGCAGTTTTAGGATATCACTAACTAATTAATCTTCAGCCCGTTTCCATGACCTGATATTTGACTCTCCAATATCCCACTTCTTAGCTTGAACTTCAGTTCTTCGCATCCGTGGAGGGCGCCCTAAACTGCGCTTTCCATCGTCTACCCAGTCGGCCTTTAGTTTTCCAACAGATGCAACCAGCCAGCCAATTAAGTTTGCTAATCTAGTACTTACCGACATTGAATTGGATCCTGCTTGGCCTGCCTGTTATCTCAACGTCGCAAAGGCATGTGGACCCATGTACCATTATGGCCTCAGCCTCAGCCTTCCGTCTGAGCTCCGACGGCAGTTCCTTGGGACCTAGACCGAAACTAGTACTTAAGTTTCTTAAATCTACATACAAAAACAAATTGCATATGCGCAGGACTTTCCAAATGCTAGTCTAAAGCTATGAATCAGAACATTTTCGTAGAAATTTAGGAAATTTCGTTTTTTTATAATACTCAGTCATTATTATGCAAAAGTCGCCATTAGAATATAATGCTATAAGCACAATAGAATTTAGAATAGACATAACATAACATCACGCATTTTATCCCCGAAGGGGTGAGCAGAGGTGTAAATTACGGCACTTTATGCCACTACAATGTAACACCCACTTTTCACTATTTACCTCTATGTTATGAGTCCCATGTAATAGGGAATGTAATAAGTAATAGGAATATAATTTAGAATAGAACATAAAATAATGGTGAGATGCAAACATCTCCAGTAAAATTACGTTGATTTTTGTTTACCATCAGTTGACTGGACAATCTCTACACAACACCAGTAGCTGTTTACATGTCAACATTAGCTCATGACAATATCAGCGTACGTGTGTCACTGGACAGTGAACCTCGCTACCATCAGTTGACTGGACAATCTCTACACTACACGAGTCACTGTTTACATGTCAACATTAGCTCATGACGATACCAGCGTACGTGTGTCACTGGACAGCGAACCTCGCTACCATCAGTTGACTGGACAATCTCTACACAATACGAGTCACTGTTTACATGTCAACATTAGCTCATGACGATACCAGCGTACGTGTGTCACTGGACAGCGAACCTTGCTACCATCAGTTGACTGGACATCTACACTACACGAGTCACTGTTTACATGTTAACATTAGCTCATGACGATACCAGCGTACGTGTGTCATTGGACAGCGAACCTCGCTACCATCAGTTGACTGGACAATCTCTACACTACACGAGTCACTGTTTACATGTCAACATTAGCTCATGACGATACCAGCGTACGTGTGTCACTGGACAGCGAACCTTGCTACCATCAGTTGACTGGACATCTACACTACACGAGTCACTGTTTACATGTCAACATTAGCTCATGACGATACCAGCGTACGTGTGTCACTGGACAGCGAACCTCGCTACCATCAGTTGACTGGACATGTACACTACAGGTGCTGATGAAACTTACATTGACCACTATGGACAGGTGGCGGAGTTCTCTCGAGTGCGTCGCTGTAAACTTGCCACATGAAGTGGTGGTATTTGTAGTCTTTCACGGGAAGAATCTTAGCTTCGGTAGCAAAGTCGAATACTAAGAAAATGTGTTTAAGTTAATCTTTGTTCTGAAGATCCCTTGGCCCAAACCTAACCTTAAGTCTGGGAGAGCCATGCTATCGTACGAATGGGCCGGCTCGACCGGAGTGATACCACGGCCGAGCAGAATACGACGAGAAAAAACCCAAGTTGTGTTTCACTACGTGAGACCCAATTTCCCCCTACCCAATCTCTCCAATCCTCGAATCCCCAACAATCTTCAAATTCCTAATCCCTAAATGGTCGTTAACGCACTTGTAACCGATTGCTTACCATCAGGTGATCTGTTTGCTCGTTTACCGGCTTATTCACACGATTCACAAAACTGACGTTTATCACTTAATGGTAAAATTGGACTTTTGTAGGCAGACTGCCGCTTCTAGACTATAGGTCTCCTCTACACTACATAAGAGCTGGATGAGCCATGATTTGGTATCAATGTATCAGCTTAACAGGAGTGGTACCACGGCCTCACAGGAAACCATTGTGAAACAACGCTTGCATTGTTCGCAGCCGTATGATTAACACATTGGATGCCGTGTCAGACAATGATCCCCGACGCTAGCGGAGGATTAGCCTTTCACAGTTTTTATCGACAGTGAAGGGCTTAAGGTTATCGGAGACCCAATCCCCGAAATCTTTAATCTGCAAACCCTCAAAAGGCCGGTAACGCTATTGTTAACACCGCACTCGGCTTGGATTGGAAATCGCACTTTAAAAGGTTCAGGTTTATCAGATCTGCCCAGTCTCTGTCTAATGTGTAGTCCCTCAGTAGACTTTTCACATCATATTATCAGCCTATATGTGGCTACTGCTGAGCAAAGGCCTCATCTCATAGGAAGAAGGTTTGAGCATTAATCGCCACGCTTGCTCAAAGCGAGTAGTCCTTTAGTCCAAATCTATTATCTTCAGAACTACTCGTCCGATTTGAATAATTCTTTTTGTGTTGGATAGTCCTTTTATCGATCGATCGATCAATAGGTGGCGAATAGCGATTGAAATTGCTAGTGTTGGAATTAAAAGGTACTTACCACATTCCACAATGTGTTTGGCATCCAGGGTGAGCTCCATGCGTTCTTCGATTATGCCCTTGATCTCCCGTCGAGTTTCCATCGCTTCTGCCTTATCGGCTCTCGATATTTGTACAACTGTAGCATATTAAAGAAAATTTTGTTTAAAAGGTGTGTCTCTTTTGTTTAAAAAACTGTTCACCCACACTAGTATTGTCTCCTGTGTCGTGTGTACGGTTACACACGTTGTTTTCACTCCTTGGGTACAGAACCTTAAAATGACACTGACAGGTGTGTAGACTAGAAATCGAAGAGTTCCAAGTACAATACCTTTTTACATCAACAGCCTACAAGTGGCCATGGCTGACCGAAGGCCTCTTCTCACACGGAGAAGGTATAAGCATTAATCACCAAGCTAGAAATTATAAGCCTTAGTTTCCTCACGATGTTTTCCTTCACCGTTCATCAGTGGTGTCTAAATAATCTAAGAAAGCACATATAACTCGGAAAAATGGAGCTACTATGTACCATCATCAAGTAGGTTAGTAAGCACACAACGCAGTTCATGATCCAACGGAAACCGCTCAGCAAACGACTTCTCCGGAGGTTTGGTGCGATCTGCGAACATATTTAATCAACTTAACCAATTTTTAGTTTGTGTGTGTATTTGTTACGCAATCACGTCTAAACGGCTGAAGGGATCGGGATGAAATTAGGAACAGATGTAGATTATGGCCTGGAATAACACTTGGGGTACTTTTTATCCCACGAAAACGGGGGCAAAGCCGCTGGCAAAAGCTATTTTGACATGAACTCATCATCATCACAAACAGCTGGTCTATGGACCTGGGTGCTTACTCTTGAAACCAATCTCAATGTCAATACAATTTAAATCTAATAAAAACTCAATAAATATTCAATGTCAAAACTGTCCAACCCTTATTGTAACTGTTAAAACAGCATTCGGATGTAATGGGCGCTAGTGTTGCAACTCAAGAGTACGATATTTCACAATAACAATGTCGTTCGATCGGAATTGGATTCAAGAATAAGCACCCTGTATATAAGTATTGCTTCAATCTTCACCCTTTGGAAGCGGGTTGGAGATTGCAGAAGGAGTTAGTTTATCAGGGAACGCAGCCCGGTCTCTGTAGTGTTAAATGTGTTGTCTCTTGCTCGACTATACGACACCCGCGGGAAGAGGACCAATTTAAGTGTGGGAGAGCCATACTTCAGCACTGCTGGGCTGGTTCGACCGAGCAGAAAACCGACGTGAAAAAACCACAGCGTTGTATCTCGGTGTGTGAGTGAGGTTACCGGAGGCCCAATTCCCCCCTACCCTATCCTCGAATCCTCAACAATCCCTAAATTCCTAATCCTTAAAAGACCGGTAACGCACTTGTAACGCCTCTGGTGTTCCAGATGTCCACGGGGGCCGCCGATTGCTTACCATCAGGTGATCCGTCTGCTCATTCACCGGCCTATTCCATAAAAAAGAGAAGGGATGGCGACAAATGTATTGTGCGGTCAATAGAGGCTTAATACTCACATCTGGATAGTTTCCAGCGCGGATCTTGGCGATATGGCATCTCTTTGGGCACCACCTTAATAGGACACTTGCGACATCTACACATGTCGTCCAACATTTCGCCACAACGCGTACAGATATCTGGGATGCATAAAAATATTTGTTTTAAAATACAGGTGGTACCTACTAGATACTAAAACAAATTGTAAGTTGATTAAGGCTTTGGCTGCCAACAAATAATTGTTGAAGGCAAATCCTCCGCTAATGTCGGTCACCGGTGACTGCCATGGCGTTTAACGTGTTAAAAAATTTTAAATCTTTAGAAATAAAAATGCATTTCCGTTCGTTAGCCTCGCTCAAACTCGAGACCGGCTGAACCGATTTGACTAATTTTGTTTGCGGAGGTTCATGGCAGTTTTAAAAAAAAATTTAGGTAGTATGAAGTTTGCCGGATCAGATAGCTTTAAGAACAAATTATTGATTTCTTTTGTGTCGCTGATCTTTTCAAATATCCCATCCCATGTCGTCCTGTCCTGTTTCGTCTCGTCTCATCCCGTCTCAACCCGACCCACATACATATCTAATTTATTTATTTATTTAAGCTTCATGCACAAAGTGTACATAAAGTGGACTTAATGCCGCAGGCATTTTCTCCCAGTCTGACCTTTGGGTGATGCAAATCTAATCTCTAATCTCGTCCCATCCCAATCAATACAATCCTATACTAATCTTATCCCACCTAGTCTTGTCTTGGTGGCACCTCTAGTGTTGCGGGTGTCCATGGCCAGCGCTGATCGCTTACCATCAGGTGATCCGGCTGCTCGTTTGCCTCCTATTCCATAAAAAAAATCCCATCCCCACACAGTTTTACCTTGCTTAGCGTCTAAATCTGTATTAGCTATCTCAAATAGAGTATTAATCTCTAAGTTTGAATTCAGAAACATTAATGCAATGTCGGGTCGGTTTAGTCTTGGTAGCAAATAGTGTATAACTACTATTGTAGCAACTTGGCCTGGTCAGTAATATCCCGTCCCGTCCCATATTTTTTTATTTATTCCAAAAACAATTGACATTGTGCGTGAATTTTACTTGCGCAAGCAAGTAAAATAAAAACTAATAAAAACTAATAACACAAGCAGTGAAATTATTGGTAAATTCCAATCATATCTCATCATGTTCGCACAACATACTATTTAACATCTTGCATGTCTGATTACTCGGTTTATTTATACGCATGTTTTACAAGTAAACAATGTTTCTTTCTTTCTAGTCCCGTCCTATCTCCAGAAAATGATCAGATCACCACAGATAGGGCCCAATAGAGCTGATGCGGATACCGAACAGCAGAGAACGTAAATGATTGCCAGGGCTCCGATTCAAAGTGCAGGAGTAGGAACGGGGTGGTTTTTAGTCATCAAGAGTCTACCACTCCCTCTCACCCGGGCGCGAGAAGTCATTGTATGATTTTCCCACCTCACAAAAAAACAAGTCTAAGTTTTTCTTACACTTTTCCTTCTCCCGTCAGCTCTGGAAGACAACAATGTTTTAGCAAAACCGCCACCATGGCTTGACTCCTGCGGCCAGGATCTCACCAAGTCCTGCTCTCTGGTCACCTCCTTTCACTGTCCCCCTAATAAAAATCCTCAGAAAATCCTCTCCCATCCAATACAATTCATTCTCATCTAATCCAAACCCATGCATTCCTGTTTCATCCAATCCAATCCTGCCCCATCCACTCCTAACCTTACCTCTCTTAGCCTCGGCATTATTAATAAGTCCAAAGATGGTGCTCCTGGCAGTCTCCAAGCTGGAATTCTGCAGCATATTGATGCGATGTCTAGTCGCTGTCTTAGTGGCGTGTGGTAGAAGGAACTGCTGGACCAGCTCGGCTACCATTTCATTGGTAGTGGCTGTTGTTCTGGGGATAGGAGAGTTTGTATTTGTACAGTGTTGGTGGATATTAGAGAAAATATTGACATTTAATTACGTAATGTTAAATATGGACTAGGTACTGTCCACGTTACGTCATTCAACGAATGCATGCATCCTTCACAATGTGATGGCCCGGAGGTTTATGACGCCCGCTTCTCATGCATGAGGGTGCGGGCTCGAAACTACCAACGGCAAGTACCAATGTGACTTTTTCCGAGTTATATGTACTTTCTAAGATTATTTAGACACCACTGACCAACGGTGAAGGAAAACATCGTGAGGAAACCTTATAAGTTTGTGCAAGCGTGGCGATTAATGCTCAAACCTTCTTTCTCCGTGTGAGAAAGAAGCCTTTAGTCTGGACTTATAATTAATCTTAGAAAGTACAAATAAATCGCAAATACATAGTCACATTGGTAGGCTTACCGTTGTATTGGTAGGATTTTGTATTGGTAGGATTTTGTATTGGTAGGATTCGAAAACAGTACATTACATTACATTTTTAAGCACCTAATAATAGTTTATTATTGTCCGAATATTCAAATGCCGCTCAATTTTGAGTGGCGCCAAGTATAGTTCTGTTTCTACAAATTCTTTGTAAATGACAGTGATGGCACGATATTTAAGTACAATTTCAAATTGTGCCTTTCAGTATTCGGGCGAATGACTTACAAGTCAGAATTGTCAATGAGCGTATCATGGTATTTCGTAGCTTGGTCCGTCGCCCTCTCGCTGGCGTCCTCCTCAGCGGCCAGTTCTACGCCCTCATCTATAATCTCTTGGAGGTAGGCCTCCACTGTGCCTTGGGTCACTCCTAGGATCTATAAAGAACAAAAATAAGGATTAAATTATCTCTGTCACCCGCTGCTCGAATCCTATTAATCTTAGCGTGATGTTTTATAACGGTGAAGGAAAACATCGTGAGGAAACCTGGGCTTGTAATTTCTAATTATAAGTTTGTATTCACCAACCCGCATTGAGCAAGCGTGGTGATGGATGGTCAAACCATCTCCGTGTGAGAAGATACTTTGCTCAGCAGTGGGCATTTATAGGCTGTTGATGATGATGATGATGATGTTTTATAGCCTGTGGTCTTACTGGATAAATTCACTATCCAATACAAAAAGAGTTATTAAATTCGAACCAGGAATTTTGGAGATTAGCGCGTATGAACAAATAAAAAGCTCTTCAGCTTTAGATATTAAAAAAAACCTATCATATAGATAGTAAAGAATACGTTACCTGTTTAAACATCTCATCATGTTCCCTTCTACGTTGTTCTTCCCTCTGTCTTCTACCAGCTTCAGCCGCTTCTCGCATCGTCTTTTCACGTACTATCGACAGAACAATGGACTTTTTGACAACACATTAGGGTGTGTGCTTTTGCGTCACGTATAATTTATTTTTGATTAAGAAAAGAATAAATGATTTACCCAATTGGGTAATTCAACGGTCGAAATAATTATTTCAATAAATACAAAATACAATAAAATATTAAAAAATAATCACACTTTCATTAATTGATTTTACGATTAACCTAATTTTAGTATTTCTCCAGCAAATTGGTAAGAAATATGTACGCTGTTTGACGCTAAAAAACGTGACGTCACAATACACAATCTCGTACAAAATTCATAGAAAAATGTCGTTATAGACAGTTCGAAAAAAGTATTGAATTTGACTAGTTGGCAAGTACACAATACGATAGTCGACAACGACAACTAATCATATTCAATACTTTTATAGAAACGATACTGTTCTATTAATTTTGTACGAAATACCATCTTATGACGTCATCATATTTTCGCGTCAAATATAAATGTTAGAATAAATCGAAAATTAAGTAACTATATCGGCAAATCAATGAGTGAAAGTGTAACTATTTTTCAATGTTTAATTGGACTGAATAATCAAAATAATTTATTTTTGACCTAGAGAACTACTCAATTGCTTATTATCAGAATCACCTGATGGACCATCAGGAACACCGGATCACCGGATCACCGGGTCACCGTCTGCTCGTTAACCGACCGACCTATACCACAAAAAAATTACTTACAAGCAATCATCAGGAAGGCATGTTGTCTCCTCTCCTCCTTGAGCCTTCGAAGCTCTTTCTCCAAGAAATCAAGCGCAGCAGACACTGCTCCGCCGCATAGCTCGTCCACTAGAGCTGATATGGTGTCCTCCTGGTGAAGGAGACCAAGACAATATCATCATCATATCAGCTACAAGAACAGAACAATGACTTTTCAAGGATGCAGGATGCGGAGGATACCGTGGACAGCTTACCGTGCAAACGTTTCTATTCTGAAAGAGCTAAAAATGGACAAAACTCAACGCTTGTCACAGTTTGCTTGCAAAAGATTGTGCGATACTTTGGTCATATTGCTCGCAGAGATGCTGGCAGTCTGGAACGCCTCATAGTGACTGGTAAAGTAGAAGGAAAGTGACCGAGAGGTCGGAGTCCCATGCGGTGATCTGACCAAATATCCAATAGCAGGACATACCTATGAATGATTGTTGCAATGCACCAAGCAACGGAACGATATAAGTGGCGACATCTAGTGAGCAAAATAGTTAGTCATGATCCTCAGCAGTGAGGGAACCGTCTAAGAAGAATCAGCTACAAGATATCAGCGATTGATTATTGAGAGAATTCTAGGAGAGTAAGGCATTCATAACTTACTTCTGCCAGAGGCTCTGCCCGTGTTGTTTGGATAAAAGCCACTCCATGTATTGGTTCCGACTGTAATCTATTTCTGTGCCAAGGTTCATGCAAATCCGTCCAGTAGTTTTTGTGTAAAAGAGTAACAATAATTAAATATGTCTTGGAGCCTTAGATAGGCTAGAGAGTGTCAGACTTTTACTGACTAAACACCACCCTGTTCCTACTACTGGTCTACTGGATAGAGCCGGAGCCAGCACCGAGAACTTATGGCCGCTTTATGCGCAAAATAAAACATACCCTGAGTTCAGTCTCCGTCCTCCTAGCATTGAATTCCCTGGCCTTCGACTCTTCATTCGCTATCCTGACTTTATCTTCCTTCTGGAGACCATGCGTGGTCTTCAACTCTTCAGTCAACTCCGCAGCACGCGTGCGACCTTCGTACATCTGGGAGAAAAGAGGTAGTAGGTATATAAATATTAGTTGGTGGGTGTCCTTTAATTGACTTTAGCGCCATCTAGGAAGAGCAAAATTTGACTCAAAAAAAATATTATTGACAAAATTCCTTGTAAAATATGTGACTCATTGTTAATAACTAAAAGCTAAGGGTTTTCCATTTCGTTATTATCGACTTGGATTGGAATATTCTTCAATATTATTGGTTTCCGGTTTTTGTGTCGACCCGGGATTCGAATCGAATACCAATGCAGCCGCCAACGAGTCTAACGTGCCAATAATATGTCGCGCGCAGCCGTCACGGATATCACAAACAGAGGTGCATGTGCTGCGTGAATCACGGCAGAGAGCGCGCAGGGGCTGCATCGCCGCAGAGCCGAGTAGCCAGTAGCAGCGCGACAGTCGCCGTGTCGCGAGTCGCGGAATGCTGCTCATGCATATGAGCCTGGTGAAGGCTATTAAGTTTAATGATTGTTTATTCACTCATAAAGAACATGGTTCACTTACAATGAGCTTAAATGACTAATTATAGCTAGGTATACAGAGTTCTGACCAACGGTATTAATACATATTTTCAGATACATAATTTCTTAACATATTTTTGAGCATGGCGATCGACTGACATTCCTTAATATTATTTGGCAAATTATTATACAATTGTGCTCCCTCATATGTTATACATTTTTTACCGTAATTTGTTTTGTGCCTTTGTAGTTTAATCTTGTTTGCATTTCTCAAGGAATGATAAAATGATCTCAAAGTAAACTTGATCTCAGATTGTATTTGACCCGATAGTATTTTTCTCACCAGCAAGCACACATTGTAAGTGTAGGTCTGTTGCAAGTTAAATATTTTTGTTTCAGTGTATAATTGACGTGTATTAGTAAGATAGTCATAGTTAAATAGAGATTTAATGGCATTGTTTTGTTTGTTGTTATTAACCCCTAAAATCTACATCTCCTCACCAAATTCTGTACAGCTCTACCCCTGATGATCCTCTGCAGCACCAGCGCGGCCTGGTGGGCTGATTCCTCGAAGTCGTCCAAGGATTCCACCTCAGGCGTCCTGGGCCTGGCGACGAAGCACTCCTTGCGTGACTTCAACACGTGGAGCGGACCTGCTGTCATCTTTGCGGCTCCGAGACGAGTTTCTGCAGTGAGACATTAGTTTTAAGTTAGGGGATGGTTGTTTAAGAGATCCTATCCCAAATTTTATTCATTCGATTATTTTTCCCCCCTTAAAAAAAACCCAAATTTTAAGAAATGTCTACTCTAAGATAGGGTATGGGATAGTTTAGGTGCTCATTCACCCTAAGTAACTCTTAGTTAAGAGATGGTATGGGGATGGTTGGTGGAAACAACCAGGAGTTTCCTTGCTACTGTTTTTTGCCCCACATCATCGTCATCATCATCACATCAACTACCTATATAGTTATAGAGGCTTTGCTCAGCAATGGGTACTCCCACTGCTGAGCAAAGCCTCTTCTCACACGGAGAAGGTTTGAGCAGTAATCACCACGTTTGCTCAATGCGGGTTAGCATTTTAAACTTATATTTAGAAACTATAAGCCTAGGTTTCCTCACGATGTTTTCCTTCACCGTTCGCAAGTGGTGTCTAGATAACCTTAAAAAGTACATACATACATATAACTCGGAAAAAGTCACTTGCCAGGTTTCCGACCCATACATATACCGCCTAAACAGATGATGATGATGATAATGTCTACAGAATACAAAGCACTTACTCTTCAGATCATTATGAAGGTTCTCTAAGAATTGCTCGCTCCACTTGGTCTCCCGTTCACATAGGACAGTGGGATCCCTTGGAAGGAGGTGTCCGGAGCAGGACTTGGTGAGATCCTGGCCGCAAAAGTCTAGCCATGGTGGCGGTTCTGCTAGCGCGTTGTGGTCTTCCAGAGCTGGCGGGAAAAGCAAAGTAAATCTCCAGTATTTTATGTGTGGGAGAGCCGTGCTTCGGCACGAATGGGCCGCGATTCGACCTGAGTGATACCACAGAAGATCGACGTGAAACAACGCTTGTCGTCGTGTGGGCGAGGTTAACGGAGGCCTAATTAACTATTAATTAATTATTAAATAAAATTGAAAATTTAGGGATTGGAGACGGGGATAGGATTAGACTCCCCATCGTTAAAGGTAACTAGGTTTATCGCAGTTGTAACTCCTCTAGTGTTGGCACCACCCATGGTCGGGTGTACATGGGCGGCGCCAATTGCTTACCATCAGGTGATCCGTCTACTTTTTCGTTGCAATATTAAAAAGGGGTTTGTCATTATCTCCATGCTTGACAAAGGAGTTGAAGACCGCAGCTCAAAAGGTTCATCAGAGAGCACTGTTAACCAGTCTCTGTCAAATACATAATCCGTTAGTCCGAGTAGATATATGACTCCCACAAGAAGAGCGGTAGTAAAAAATATACTCTACTCAAGAGTAAAAAAGATATTTACACAATAATCCAGGGTCATAGAGAATCTCCGCATGTCTCCTGCGCGCCTGGTAGCCGTGCCTGGCCAGCGGAGCATGGAGATCTGATGTCGGATCTCTAGAGGCAAAGGTGACTGAACCAGCGCCGCGGGCCGACCTTAGACGAGCGACCAGCCCTGCTCGACCTCCACCCTCGTGTAGAGCTACTAGTTTTCGGAGTTCTGTATAAAATGGACATTGAAATAGAAGTATAATTATGTTTATGTTTGAACTGAAAACATCTCCAATGGACGGCCAACTAGGTATTGAGTTTCAAAATAGTATCGTATACTATACAAAAGTTATTTTGTACCAAAATACAATGCATTTTATTATCGCAGTTTGGAAGTCTCTCGGAGTCCGGAATGTGCTCGGTATATGGCAATAGGCTCACATCCTATTAGGGTTCGTACACAAAACTGCGATGCGATACGATGCAAATTCGCAACGAAAAAAATTACGATGCGAATTACTGCGATGCGATTTCGTGCGACAAGGCGTCTCCCAGGGTGACCATTCCTTCGACGACCGTTAACCGTACTAAACGTATTTTAAATTAAAAACTAGGTCGTTGATCGTAAAAAGAAGTGTGCACTTCTGTTATTGCTGAGTAGATACAGGAAAACGAAACAAAGATGATTTTGGAAAAATAAGATTTTGATGCGTGATGTGAATCAGTTCGCAAGTTCTTGCGATGCGTAGAGGGCGCTCGTACACTTTTGCGATGCGACGTCGCATCGGAATTTTGCGTACGAACGCTTACACTGGGACTCGTAACATAAATAGTGAAAAATAGGTGTTACATGGTACAGTGGCATTAAGTGCCGTAATGTGCTCCTCTGCCTACCCTTTCGGGAATAAAAGGCGTGATGATATTATGATGTTAAGACAAACAACTTTTCTCAGATGGATAAGGAATGAGCATTCACCATCATCACGTTGCTCGAACTGGATTGATGATTCTAGACTAAAACCCAGATGTCCTCTTGTTATTTTCTTTCATCGAACTTTATACAACCACCCAAAACCGCTGCAACTCCTGTGCACCAGGATCTACAGTAAATACAACCATGCAGACACCGCAACACTGAAATCCAGTGCGTCCCAGGGACATGCACAACTGTCTTAGATCCCGCAACGAAATACATTAAAGGATAATAATATATTTATTAAAAGAACGAATAGTTCCTATTTCGGAGTTCTTTCACCTGGTGAAAATGGTATACTGTACCTCGAGCCGAAGTCGCGGAGAACCTAACGGGTTACCGGGGTTCCGGCTCGACGTGCAGGAGAAGGAACGGTGTGGTTTTTAGTCAGTAAGAGTCTGACACTCCTTTCCGCCTCACCCAGGCGGGAGAAGTCATTCGATGATTTTCACCCCTTAAAAAAAAATACTGTACCTCGATCTCTGGTCTTCCGTATATGAGTCATCTTCCGCTCCATCTCTTGCTTCTTGGAAGCCCAGAGCTTGGCGAGCTTCATGCTATTTCTGCTCGTCTGCTTCGCTCTCTGATCCGACTGGAGACGGTGCAGTAACTCCAGTCGTATATCTTGTAACTCATCTATTTCCTAAATTATTAAATTACTTAATTATTATAAAAAATGAAGATTTTACAAAATTATAGGATCAAACGAGCAAATGGATAACCTGATGGTAAGCAATCGGCGCGGCTGGTACTAAAGGAGATACAAGTGGTGGTTTAAATTGAAAAATTCTTTTAGTTGTGAGTAGTCCAGAGCCGTATTATCCCTAAAGCACACTAGACAAGTGCCGGGCGCCAGGTTACAGAGGGGCGCCGCGAGACGCGCGTGTACAACTGCCCAGTGAGTAGCGCCAAAATAAATCAGGGGCGCCCATGAAGTCTGCGTAGGCCGCTCTCTAAATTTAGTTCGCCTCTGTGACAGTCCATTGATCAAGGAAGGCTATAAAATATCAAGCCACGATCATTGGATAAAACGTGTCAGCACAGACTTGCAACAACTGACTTAAGACCAGACCGAATATTTTCTGACTGTATGCAAACACGTAAATGTAGTTAGTTAAAATTTTATGTTGATTAAACAGTCAAACACCGCGCGGTCACCGGTGACCGCAACCTATTGTTCTATAATTGTGTCTACATAGACGGTACTCGACAAGTTAATCATTACATGATTATGTATTATTGTTAATTTAGACCTTAAGTTTTCTATATTAAGCGCTCTTTAATGCCTGAGGTACAGGTTTCGAATCTATTTTCGGCGCATGACATGTCATAGCAATAAAGGAGAATTAAGACGTATGTAATTTCTGTTTATACTTATTTATTTTATTGACTGCACGGTTGGCGCGGTGGTTGAGCAACTGGCTGCCGTGCAACGTGTCGGGGGTTCGATTCCCGCACGGAACAACTCTTTGTTTGATCTACAGGTTGTTGTTCATGGTGTGGGTGTTATATGTATGTGAACTTCTACGTTTGTCAACACACCCACGACACACGAGAAAATCATAGAATGTGGAAACGTTTAAAAAAATCATTGGCGTCGAGAAGTGGTTGAAACCGCATGAAAGCAGCTGTAGTTTGTAAAGATCAGTACAATTAAGAAGCTTATCTATCGTAGCCAATGGCTGCAGGTCGCTTCCGACCGGCCGATGTAGAAGTCGTTGAGGGAGGACTACGTGACGCAATGGACATTTAGCTGATATGATGATGATGATGTACTCACCCCTTCCCTAAAGAGCCAGTCCTTGACCACAACATCATTGATGATGCTATCTCTGTCCTTCATCCAGCTGGGGAACTGGCCAGCTTCCACCAGGTCCATCCAAGCTCGGGCGTGACGCATCCTGACGATGAAACCCCAATTTTACATAACGGTAAAATGGGGTGAATAGGGATCGAGATGTGAATTTGACAGAAGAGGGGTGAATTGATACTATGAAGAATTTCCCAATATTTATTCACCCCTCTTCTGTCTCTATTTACCTCTCGATTCCTATCCACCCCATTTTACGGTAATGCCACGACATAAACAGTAGCTTAATTTTGACAACATGGTTAGTGCGGTGACTGGGCAACCGGTTGACACGCAAAGTGCCGCGGGTTCGCCCGCACGGAACAACTCTTTGTGTGATCCACAGATTGTTGTTCCGGGTCTGTGTGTGATGTGTATGTGAACTTGTATTTTTGTAAACGTACACACGACACACGAGAAATTCCTAGTGTGAAGCAACGTTAAAAAAGGGCCGTTTTAACCAATCTGTTAAGAAATCCCTCAGCTAAGATAGGTGAAATTTAACGACATTATAGGTTACATCAACCCATAAGTGACACTTACACCTAACAGTACAAGTTTAGGGGCTACGTCACGATAAGTAACTTTTTGTTAAGGGTCTAGGGGTGGGTTCATCTTAACAACTACTTAGGTTATTTCTATTGAAGAATTAGAGAAAACTGATAGTGTGTAATAATACGAAGGAACTCACTTATTAATGATAGCAGTGGTGTAGAAGTCAGCTGGAAGATCTCCGACACGGTACGGCATACCAGGACCTGATGATATGACAAATAATCCTTAAAACGAATACCCAACACCTACGCAGCCGCAGATGAACGAGTCTAACGTTCTAACCAGTGTCGCGCGCAGCCACCGCCGTCGCCTATAAGTCAAAGTCAAAATCATTTATTTCAATTAGTCCAGGAAGGCACTCTTGAACGTCAACAATATAATTACGTTCAGTACTAGAGGTAAGTTATTAAGTGTAAACCAATTTTGAATATGGGGCGTTATTTACGTCATCATAATTATTTGTTCGTCTATTAATTTTAAAAACTAATGAAGTGTCATCAGCAAATTATACCATCTGCGGTTCATTTTTGCGAGTCATTTATGTACAGTAGAACCCGTTTAAGACGATCACGCTTTATACGATTTCTCGCATAATACGCCACTTTATGCCAGTCCTTGCAACTTGAGACATATTTTCATATATTTCTTAACGTTTAATACGATTCGTCATCCCGTTTAATTCGCCCGACTAGTGGCGGCGAAGCGATGAATATCGTGCCACTTAAATTTCAACTATATTTCGTCTTACACTAGGTAGCGATTTATTAGTTTTGTTTTGTAAACATTATGACTGATAGATACATCACTGATGACGGGGGAAAACTGGTGCCTAGCTTTTAGGGTATTAATAAAACGACGTGTACATGCGGAATTCACTTGAAAAATGTGCAGATGGCTTATTGAAGCACGGACAATATACATCACAAGTTGCACATACTTAGCACTAGAGGGCGTTTAGTGTGTTCTTATTTGTATATAAAGTAACAGGTATAAAAGACTAGTGAGCATTGGATTAAAGCCAACCTGGTGGCCTCACCCAACACTTTATGCACCGGGTCATCACAAACAGACCGAACACCAACCTGAATGCCACGCGTATAGATTATATCAAATCCGAAATCTCTCTTTTCTAGAAAACATCTGTAATACCGCAGTGAACTCTGTAAGGCTGTTGATGACGATAAATATTTCTTTGCGCGGTCCAGAGCCCATAAAAATCTAGTCTTTTCCCGAGACTTACTCCCCTACACTTGCCTAGCGCGCTACATGACACACAGCTTGCTACGCGCATCCTTACTATTATAAATGGGGAAAGTGAGTTTGTTTGTTTGTTTGATCCACTTTCACGCCGTAACTACTAAACCGATTGCTTTGAATTTTTGCAGACGTACAGTTAGAAGTCCGGAATAAATAATAGGGTACTTTTTATCCCGGAAAATTTCGATAATCCCGAGGGAAAACAAAAGAATTGGTATAGATGGCGCTGTGTATATGTCACATAGGCTACTTTTATCCTTTTGTGACGCGAGCGAAGCCGCCGGTAAAAGCTAGTTAGTTATAACCAGAGCCGTAATATTCCTAAGGCGCTGTAGACAAGTGCCGGGCGACAGGTTACAGAGGGGCGCCACGAGACGCGCGTGTACAACTGTACATAGAGTGACGGCGGCGCCAGTAAAATTAGGGGCGCCTATGACGTGCTTGCCTAGGGCGCTCTCTGGTTGAATCCGCCTCTGGCGCGGCAATATTATATTATTATTATAAGTTACTCGAAAAATTAACAACTGCGACCTACCCCATTCCAGTTTATCAAGGTATAGTACTTCTGGTGTGTTCTCGCATTGCTTGGCCGCCTTCCCATCAGGTTGCCACGGTATTGTTTGCGCTGAAGACTCCCTGAAACGGACCGTTCTCATTCACAGTCGACCAAATCATCTAGGTGAGAAAATAAAGATTGTTTCAGTACAGAGACAGTAGCCATTGGTTGCCTAGAGCCGACCAATGGTTACAAAAGATATGGCTTCGTTACAAAGCGTACAATATAGTATAACTACCTCTATAGCTACTGTCTCTGTACTGAATCTATCTTTGTTTTCCTACCTGACTAAATGATTTTGTTGTCCGTACGGTATAACAACACAATTTTGAATCTTAAACTGCTTCGTTAGTCGAGTGGTCGCAAATGCGACTGCTGGGCAAGGTCTCGGGTTCGATACCCGGGGCAGGCAAAGTACAACGGGGTTTTTTAAAGTTGTGAGTTTTAAAACTTCTAACTGACGGACTGAGTGCCTCGTCGGCCGAGTGGTCGCAAATGCGACTGCTGGGCAAGGTCTCGGGTTCGATACCCGGTCGGGCAAAGTACTACTGGGTTTTTTAAATTGTAAGTAGGTAGCTGCACGGAGTCTGGAATTGTGCCCGGTATATGGCAATAGGCTCACCCCCTATTACATGGAACTCAAAACATCAAAGTGCCGTAAAGTGCACCTCTGCCTACTCCTTCGGGGATAGATATTAAAAATAAAGTCTTTTTTTACCTGTACTTGCTCTGCGTGCCTCTGTTCCTTGGTTTGGTATGTGTCAGTATCGGAAACGTTGGTGTATTTGGCCTGAAGTCTGGACTCGTCGTGTGCACAGCCAACACACGTTTTGGACTGAAACATGTGAAATAATAATTCATCGTGATAGGCTTAATTAGCTTTCCGTCCAACAATACCTTCTGATTATTTCGTTACGAGATCCCAGACATTTAATCATGTCAGTAGGGCTGAAGCCCGATACGGAGCCGCGGAAGGCCTAACCTAGGGGTTCCCGGGGCTCCGGCTCGAAGAGCAGAGGAGTAGGAATAGGGTGGTTTGTAGTCAGTAAGAGTCTGACACTGTCTCGCCGACTCTCTCTCAAAAAATATTAGACGCACCTTGGGTTACCAAGGCGGGTCTAAAATATTTTTCTATTATCTAACTGATGGACTAAATAAGTATGTTCTTAATTTTCATACGCCGTTATCAGCCCTATTCCATAAAAATATATAGCGTATACTTAATACTTACACAGCAGTATACTTGTACGAGTCCTTGCCACTAAACTCAGGGTTAGGGAGGCTCTTTCCTTCCTTGACACGATTCAGGTAGGCACTGTACGACCTGTCGATATGGTTCGGCAGACGACAGTTTGGGTGATACACTGTGGGGAGAAATTTTATTTATTTATTTATTTAAGCCAAGGATGGGTGACAAATGTCCTGCGACACGTGTCGCCAACGATGTTGGGTGGATTAACGCGACGTTGTCAGACTTTGGTTGAGATATCTGGCAATATAAACGTCACTGTAGACATAACGCGCCTGTCGCGGTGAACCTAACGGGTAACCGGGGCTCGGGCTCGCCGTGCAGGAGAAGGAACGGGGTGGTTTTTTTTATAATTGGACTTATCATATATTTAGTTTTTTAAGGCCAAGCTATCGCGATGGAGAAACCTGTCATGATAGTTTAGATAAGGTTTTATATAAATATATAAATAAATAAATAAATAAACAAACAAAAAATCAAATCTTTACTCTTTATACTATTAGTATTCAGTAATCTGTCAGTACTATTATTATATTACAAAATGCATGCGTTCAAAGGTTGGCAGAAACCATGGAATAGAGAAAACTATACATACTACTAGCGACCCGTCCCGGCTTCGCACGGGTGCAATATGCATGTATTATATATATTCTAATAGCGTCAACAACACGCGGTAATTATGCTGTTAAAATGTAGCTTATATGACACGTTCGTAGATATACCATAGCAGCGCCATCTATTGATTACTTACTCAACCCAGTCGAAAGGTATCGACATCTGTTAGAATCATTTGGAGTTTTAGAATGTTGGTGTGTATTCTTATTTAAATTCACTTGACTCCAGAATAGTTCGTGTGTTCAATGAAAGTCCAAAATAAAATAGGTAAAACTTTGTGTTTATATTGTTCTAAGAAATACACAATTCACAACTAATCTACAACAATTCCTAACAAAGGGTCGCAGGCGCAGCTACGCACTTGAGAACACATAAAAAATGTCAACACGTTAGTGTCGACGATTAAGATCTACTAACAAATTGTGAAAACTTAGAAAATCTGCACCCAATATAGATTTTTTTTTTTTTTTTTTAAGGGGGGAAAATCATCGAATGACTTCTCCCGCCTGGGTGAGGCGGGAGGGAGTGTCAGACTCTTACTGACTAAAAACCACCCCGTTCCTTCTCCTGCACGTCGAGCCGGAGCCCCGGTTACCCGTTAGGTTCTCCGCGACTCCGAATCGGCATCGGCGGTATTGGGCCCCATCTGTGGTGGTCTGATGGCTCTTTGAGGCGCGCGCGGAACGCGACGCGCCGTACGCTCGGGTCTGTTTCTGGTCGGACGGGGAGCCACCCATGCTCGCCGTCCGCAGGCCCGCGCTTACGGTGGCCGGAGATCGTCTCGCGATCCCCGACGCCCGGTGTGTCCTTCGCGATGGCTGGGTTGCGAGGAGGCAGAGCTTCGCTGCCTCACGCGTCCCGCCTCCTCCTTAGCTAGCATGACTGCTTCGCAAAAGGAGGAGACGGCATCCCAGTCCCGCTCGCTCCGCATCATGGCCTGCACTAGGCCCGGACGCGAGAGGTCGCCATCGCCGATCACTTCCCTGAGGACACGGCGGTGCTCAGCCCACGAAGGGCATTCTCCCACCGTGTGTTCCACCGTGTCCTCAGGGCGGTCCTCGCAGTGATGACACCCGGGCGTTTCCTCCCGCTCCATCAGACACAGGTACCTCCCGAAACTTCCATGTCCGGTGAGGACCTGCGTCAGGCGGTAGGTGAGGACGCCGTAGCGTCTCTCAAGCCACTCCTCAAAGAGGGGACTTACCGCTGCGATGGCAGCGAGCCCAGCCCTCGGTAATATAGGTTGTCTAACCTCGGCTAATACGAAATCCCAACGAAAATTTCGTCTTAATTTTAAATTTAAAATCATATTTCTAATGCCATAAGTTTTAATCTCAGTACCGTTGGCAGCATATAATTTAAAATGGTTATCTGGTTTTAACTTATTTATATTACTCACCGGTAAAACTGAAATATCGGCACCTGTGTCCACTAAAAAATTATAACCACTGTTCAAGTCCGTAACACAAAGGCGGTGGGTTGGAGATACGGCGCAGATTTCCGTCTGTGGCTGCACCGGTCCTAGTTTTCCGACTTATTATCCCATGCGCAAGGTTTTACACATTTCTTCGCGTTTCCTGCGTACCGGAAATGGTAAAAACACAACCAATTGGGGTTCCTCGTCGCTGATCTTGTAACGCTCCTGCCTCGTCCCGTGTGCGCGCGTTGATTGCGGTTGTTGTTTCGGGATCTGTTTTCACTCGTTCTCCTCTCCACTTGCGCAAGTCTGGTACTCAATTTAGCGATTTCCGCTAGTATCGTATTCTCTGAAGATATTGACGATGATTGAGGTTGTTGATTAACCTCAGCAATAGAATTAACTTTAATTGCTTCAAATACGTCATCCGCGACTGCAGCTAATTTATCGAGGTCTTTGTTTTCTGTGACTACCAGCAAACTACGTACCGTTGTTGGTAACAGGTTCTGCCAGAGCACCCTTAATGTGTCATCAGGTACCTACTTTGTCACGCGCCAAATCCTTCATGCGACGCAACAACTGTGAAGGCTTTTGATCCCCAAGTTGTATTTCACTGATTAATTTTTCAATCTGTCTATTTTTAGAATCTTCATAAATAGATATTAACTTCTCCTTGAGGGCTTCATATTTGTTGGTTTCAGGCGGGTTAATTAAAAAATCAGTTATTTGGCTTAAAGCGTCAATTCCTAGTTTTAACACTACCAAATTAAATTTTGAGGCGTCTCCTAGTTTTTGAGGTGCCAGTACCGCTTCAATTCGTATAAACCACATTCTCGGCTGATGCGTCCAGAACTCCGAAATTCGCGAAGCTACGGTAATCGCCGCAAGGTCAGTAATCAACATGTTGTAGTTTATATAATTTTTCACGAAATTTACACGGAAAAGTTTTCGCGGGGTCACCAAAGCTGGGAGACGACTGGCGTGCTAACCCTATAGGGTCGCAGGCGCAGCTACGCACTTGAGAACACATAAAAAATGTCAACACGTTAGTGTCGCTACAGAGTTAACAGATAATTGTGACTGTCAAATAATAACTGACAAATAATTAGCAATAAATTAAAGTTGCGACTATAATTTGAGATTTAAACTATCCCATCTCTCAAGTTGGATCGAACTGCATATGGTGTGCGAATTTTATTATAATCGGTTAAGTGGTTTAGGAGTCCATTGAGGACAAACATTGTGACACGAGATTTATATATATTAAGATAATAGAGAAATCTATACCATGGCATAAACTTTGGAAAAACTAAAGTAATCATTGTCCGATAGTTTGGGCAGAGCGAGTTACAATATTATGTAAAAAAAATGTCTTCTGAGGAATTTACCTTTCATAAGGGCCCCCAAACAAATTTTTGTACGCTGCCAAGATAAGCTACGCCACTGTTCGATAATTGGCTTTCTGATGTTGTTTTGCCACTATTTGTTTGTAATCTTAGCATTAGCATTACAAACAAATAGTGGCATTTGTTTGTAATAAAGCAAACGATGCATTATTGCAAATGTACAGTTATAGGTCAAAAGTCCACTGCCACTGTGAGTGATATTCACACGGCAATGCGTAAGCAATTTCATATTAATGTGCATAAAAACGCGTGCGTACGTATAAACACATGCACGCGTACGCACACGGATACAAATATGCGTGTGCATGTGTGTATAAACGCTGCAGCGCAACCGATAGTAGACTTTTGACCTTTGACCGTACCCCTGTGTGTGTGGGAGAGCCATGCTTCGGCACGAATGGGCCGGCTCGACCGGAGTGATACCACGGCCGAGCAGAAAACCGACGTGAAGCAACGCTTGCGTTGTGTTTCGTCGTATGAGTGAGGTTACCGGAGGCCCAATTATCCTTCCCTTCCCCAATCTCCCCAATTCCTGAATCCATAACGATCCTCAAACTCCTAATCTCCAAAAGGCCGGTAACGCACTTGTAACGCCTTGGTGTTCCAGGTGTCCTTGGGCGACGCCGATTGCTTACCATCAGGTGATCTGTTAGCTCGTTTACCGGCTTATGCCATAAAAAAAAAATCCCCGACATGTATATGTATCGGCGAAATGTCAAGCCGAAGCCTGTCGATTGTGCCCGAAATATTATACGGCGACAACGTGCGGTATATGCGCCTGCCACACACTCGATAAGTAGTATGGGAAGTAACGAGTTCTCTATTCTTTTAAGTTTATTATTAGTATTTTGTTTATGTATCTGTATTTTTATTTTTTTTATACCTAATCTTTGTTTTGTGTGCCAATGCCCATTTTTACCAATCGTGAATTGGCCAAACTTTGACATATACATACAGAGTATCCCTGAAGTCGACGATCAAATGGCACCAGGTGATCGACAAGGTTTCAATAGTCTTCAAAAAAATATAAAAAAATTCTAAGTGAATATTATTATATATAGTATTTAAATTACACAATGACTTAGGTGTTATCCACGAAAAAGTACCACCTGTGCTAGTCTTTTGACTCTTGTTGCTGCAATTATTTATATATTCGTCTGTATTTTTGCTTACGTTATCCGTAATAGCGCTTCAGTATTATGGAATCATAAATTCGCGAACTACCTAATAAAAGTAGTTAAATAAAAAATAAAAAGAAAGAAAAAACATTTATTTAGCAATTCATATTTATGGTGTTTTTAAATATAAATAATTAAAATTAACACTTACCGACTTTCATTCTCGGTCGGAGGCTTAACTCAGAAAACATGCTGCCGTACACTGGCTGTAAAACCTGAAACAAAATTAGAATATTATAGACTAGCCAGTCGACACGGCAAACTTCGTACCGTCTAAAAATGTTCTCAGCTTTTAAGGTCGTGTCGGTTCAGTTCAACACATTCAATCGCGATTAAAATAAGATAAACACTAATATACCTCTAATGTATTTATTAAAATAACTTACGACTTGAGCTGATGCCATAGCTGCTTTGAAAGCGGTGCGAGCGTAGTCGCGCGCTCCCGACACGATGAACGCCGAGTCTGTAAGTAAACGCAAATTTTATTATATGTAATCTAATGGGGGCTAAAGTTTTATGCTCACCAGATGGTATAGATGTAGGAAGGGGTATTTTGACTAACCACAGCAGCTGTCAAAAATATTTCGTCTGTCGAACGTCCAATGGTATGACACTAGCTAGTTCCCTATTATATTGGACGAAGAACGAGAGATTTACACGAGGGCCATCTGGTGAGTAAAAATACGGTAGGCTCCATTACTAGCGGTGCGATGACCGCAGAGTGTCACCAACCCTACCCTTCCCGTGGGTGTTGTAAAATCAGACTAAAGAACTAGACATTAGATAGAGACCAGACAGAAGTATATCCATACTGTATAGTTAGGTACCTAATATATATATATATATTTTAAGGGACAAGCCCGCCACTACCTCCCAAAAGCGCTGCAACTCCTGTAAGCCAGGATCTACAGTAGATACAACCATAAACACACCAGAACACTGAAGTCCAACGTCCCAGGGACATGAACAACTGTCTTGGATCTCGCAACAAAATAAATCAGATGATCATTAGAGGAGACGAAATCCATAGGAATCTACACCTTGGAATGAGCAAACTTTCTAAAGTGCCTCTCTGGTCTAATTGAAATAAATGATTTTGACTTTAAAAAACAATAGTTATAAAAGCTAATCGTACTAATATTGTGAATACGAAAGTCTATGAGTTTGTGTGTATGTATGTTGCTCAATTACGTCAAAACGGCTGAAGGGATCGGGATGAAATTTGAAACAGGGATAGATTATGGTCTGGAATAAGACGTAGGCTACTTTTTATCACTCGAGAAAGCGGGCGAAGCCGCTGGCAAAACTTGACCTCAAGCCTGTCTGCCATGGGGGTAGGCAGAGACTATGGATAGACTATCTTTCGCTACATCAGTCATCAGTCTTTTCATACACGCTCGTCGGTTAAGGCTACTTTCAGGGCCGTCTTAGAAGGCACTGGGGCTCTTGCGCACACAATAATTCAAGGCCCTTTGGAAAGGTTTTTTGTAATGTTGTCCAACACTAGGATTTTCTCCTGTATCCTGGGTGCATTTAAAAACATACAAGTTCACATACACATCACATACAGACCCGAAACATCAACAACATTTGTAGATCACACAAAGATTTGCTCTGTGCGGCAATCGGTCCCGGGTGTGTCCGGTCTTTCGGGGCTCCCTGAAGATGGGCCCCGAGTAACCTTTTTTTTTCTTTTTGGCAACGGAGTCTCCAATACAGTGTTGTCGACTATACTGCCAGTGTCGAGTGGTGACGGCAGGTTATTGGGCCGTCGAACTTAACTTTGTGGTAGTATTAACGTACACAATATAGAATGAAGGAGAGTGTAAAGCTCGCTTGTCAACTTAAGTAGTAAAAGTCAACTGCGGCGTTATTGTGTTGTTTGCGTGCGACGGCCTAGGATCGGGCGGCGAGTCACCCGTGTTTGTCGCCCGCATGGACGTGAAACCTTGGTGCACAGAAAGTAGATCTATGCTTATTTCTTTTAAAAATTGTTGTGGTTAGTAACCTTTATAGTAAAGACTAAATATTTTCAATTCAAAGTCAAAATCATTTATTTCAATTAGACCAGAAAAGCACTTTTGTACGCCAACAAAAAAAAATAAACGTGAAGCTATTTGCTCATTCCAAGGTGTAGATTCCTATGGAGAAGAACGAGCAAGAAACTCCATAGGTTACTCTTTTTAAATCAGGTTCACAATACAATTCTCTAGTTACATAGTTTTGCTCTTTGGATTCTGTAATATTATTAATTAATAATGTAATAATTACCATATAAATAATCGTGGACCCTCATCTTTGCAACGTTATGTTTTCTTGGCGGCGCATCGTACATCACATCGCCACTCATTTTAACGATGTAATACAGAAACGAATAACAAAAGGTATTATTTGATATCTCCTTTTATACACATGGGAATTATTGAAATAACAAATTCAGTTGCTATGACAGCGTGTAACGGTTGGTTTGCAAAGATCGTTTCGGTAGGTAACTAGTTTATCTTATCTTTAATTTTTTCTGAGCGCTTTTTATTTAGTTATAAAAGTCGGGGCTGACGAGAGACGAGACGAGAGCTGAGGACGTGCTTGTTTAGGGCGCTCTCTAAGTTTAATACGCCTCTACCAATCGCTACAACTCCTGTACACCAGGATCTACAGTAGATACAACCATAAAAACACCGGAACACTGAAGTCCGGTGCGTCCCAGGAACATGAATGTCTTGATTCCCGCAACGAAGTGAATCGAAAGATATTATAAGAGAAGAAAAAAACGATTGGTGCTGGCCAATCAGAGCGCCGATCGCGTACTCGTTTCGAATACTTGAAACGTAAATCAAACCCATACTAAGGCCTCTGTAACGCACTCGTAACTCCTCTAGTGTTGTGGGTATCCATAGGCGGCGCTTACCATCAGCGTTAGGTAATCAGTCTGCTCGTTTGCCACCCTACACCATAAACACATATCAGAAAAGAAAACATAATGATTACATTATGTTACATTAGTAACTTTTCACCAATTGTGAGTGCCGTAACCGTATTATCCCTAAGACAAACTAGACAAGTGCCGGGCGCCAGATTACAGAGGGGCGCCACGAGGGGACAAAATTATTAGGGGCGCCTATGACGTGCTTGCCTAGGGCGCTCTGTAGGTTTAATCCATCCCTGTATGAAGACCAGATAGGGGGTTAAATAATAAACAAAGTTTATTAACAACTAAGTACTTTATTTCATAATAATGTATTTACAGGACTTACGTGAGAAACTTATATTTAATTACAATTAAAATTAAGTGTATATGACAACATTTTGTTAAAAGACTTGTCCGATCTGAAGAGAGGCGTATATGTACCTTAATAAAAGATAATGTAATACAAGATCTATATATACAACATGTAACTTAAATAACGCACATCCTGAAAATAGTTAGTTCAGAATCGTTAACTGAATCGATTTATATAATTTTTAGTATAGGTAATTTTTTATCCCAAATATAATTAAAACTACGGAAATTATTGTCATATTAACCCTGTATTGTTAAAATAAATCGAAATGGACCGTAAGTTAAAGCAATAAGACTTTTAAAATCGCAGTTTTATTTGTATTTATACAAATTCTATCATTCAATATAAAATAAAGAAAAATAAACCTTATGACAAGAACAGTAAGGATGGATATACATGTTAAATTAAAAATTTAGTGCATGTATTATGATTATAACATAATATTCTAATTGGGGTGTTTGAGGGTGTGCGTTAATTACGTTACATGTTGTATGTATAATAAGAAAGTCCTGTTAGTTACACTATTTACCTCTATAACTCACTAGCGACCCGCCCCGGCTTTGCACGGTTGCAATATGCATGTATTATAGGAACATATAAACATTCCTTAAGAATCACTCAATGTATTGAAAAAACCCGCATCAAAATCCGTTGCGTAGTTTTAAAGATCTAAACATACATAGGGACAGACAGACGGCGGATAGCGACTTTGTTTTATACTATGTAGTGAAGAACGGCTAAATCAATTTGGATGAAAATAGGTAAGGAGGTAGCTTAGAACCAGGAGACGAACATTAGATACTTTAAATACAATATTTTTTTTACTTTTTACCGAAAATCTCGATCGGGAACGGGAAAAACGAGCGTACGAAGACGCGGGGAGAAGCTAGTGCATTTATAAAAGCAGAGTAGAATACATATGCCACCACCGCGACTATTCCCGCGGTTGCCGTATACTCAGACTAAGGGACTACACATTTGACAGAGACCGAACGCTTTATAAAGAAGTTAAAACTGAATATAGAGGATAAAAAATGATAGGCAATCAAATCATTCAGTATGTAGGTGTTCACACACACTAGAACAAGGGCAGGGCCAGGCTACAAGCCGGGGGGAGGGGGGAGGGGGGAGGTGCGGGGCCACTGAGGAAGCCGAGCGACCGCGCCCAATACACCACTTCACCATGGTAATATTATCATACAGTATTGTACCTCGGCCGCATGACATTCCCACATTTAGGCAAAGTGAAAACATAAACTACAACATTAAAATAAAATTTAGGAAACTACCCTATTATGTTCAATATGTCGTGGTGGCCCGGAGGTTTAAGACGCTCGCTTCTCATGCATGATGGGTGCAGGCTCGAAACCTACCAACGGCAAGTACCAATGTGACTTTTTCCGAGTTATATGTACTTTGTAAGATTACTTAATACTTAGACACCACTGACAAACGGTGAGGGAAAAATCGTGAGGAAACCTGTGCCTTTAGCCAAACGCCACTTTAGCGCTTGTCTACAGAGAGAGTAGAAATCAAAATGTATGGGGATGACACTGACAAGTGTCAAAATTTACGTCAATTCTATATAATTTGGTTTTCTATTCTACATGCAGACAAGCGCTAAATGGCATTTGGCTACAGCTGCTGGACTTATAATTTCTGATTTAATATAAGTTTGTAATCGCCAACCCGCATTGAGCAAGCGTGGTGATTAATGGTCAAACCTTTTTCGTATGAGAAGAGGTTTTGCTCAGCAGTGGGCATTTATAGGCTGTTGATGATAATGAGACCATATTAATATAGCAATCCCATTTATGTAGGGGAGGCCCATATTTCAGCAGTGGGATGTGAAGGATCTTCAGGTCAGGCGGCCCTTAGAGTGTCGTCTATCTCTGCGAGTGCCATGGCGGCCGCCCGAAGCTGATCAGCTTGCCGTCTTGCACTGTCAGTTAACGCTGATAGACTCTGGCGCAATGTCGCCACTCGGGAACTGACTCTGCGACGCTCTGCTAGCAACAGTTCTTTGGCTTTTGTACCTGGAATTTTGAAAAAATTAAACTAATAGATATTATATTGTGAATTTTTGTGTATGTCTGAGTATCAAAGTACTTTTAAGAAAAAAAAATATAACAGTCTTTTGATAACCGTGCGGATGGGACTAATGGCCTTATGTTTAAACACTGGCCGAAGACGCAAGTGTTGCCTACAAACCGTGCCCAGAAGTAGTGAAAGTCGTTTGTATTGACATAACATAACATCACGCCCCTCCATCCCCGAAGGGGTAGGCAGAGGTGCACATTACACATTATTAATGCCACTGTACAATGTAACACCCACTTTTCACTATTTATGTTACGAGTCCCATGTAATAGGGGGTGAGCCTATTGCCATATACCGGGCACATTTCCAGACTCCGTGCTACTACTGAGAATTTTTTAAAAACCCAGTAATACTTTGCCCGACCCGGGAATCGAACCCGAGACCCCTTGCCCGGCAGTCGCACTTGCAACCACTCGGCCAACGAGGCAGTCGTTTGTATTGTTACTGAATTATTATATTATCTATATGACAAATTATTTTAATTTTATATGATGAGGTTTTATGTACTAATACTAGTTTATAAGTTGTGGTATCGAGATGAAATTTGGAACAGAGGTTATTAAAAGCCACTGGCTGAAGCTATCTACTGAAATGATGTATGTATAACAGTGTTCATATAATCCACATATTTCATGGTATACTCGTTTACCGGCTTATGCCATAAAAAAAAAACGTTTAAAGTACTCGAAACGAGTACGCGTACGGCACTCTCATTGGCAGGCGCCTATGAAGCAACCAATCAGAGCGCCGAACGCGTACTCGTTTCGAATACTTTAAACGTAAAACAAACTTTTCCCTAAGGCCTCTGATGGAAAGCAATCGGCGTCGCCCATGGACATCCGCAAATCTAGTTTTTTAAGTGAAACAATTGAATTTATTTCTGCAAATAGGCTATGTCGGCGCATTAGTATGGCCATCGACCATAGAGGCGGCGACGCGCGGGACGGGGTATAAAAACCCACGGCCGCGCGAGCGCCGCGCTTCTTCTTCATCGACACACGCCAGCCATAGCATTCGGGCATTTCTTTGTATCGGTGTGAGCCGGTCTTGATTCTGATATGTAGAAATTAAACCTATTAATTGTGCAGTCTTCTGTTTTAATTTAAAATAACCCGACAGAGCTACGACAGGCTACAAGGCAGTACTTTTACACGTCAATTTTATCAAGCGAACGATGAGGTCGACATTTCCTAACTGACTACTCTGAGAAGAAATGCCGAAACAAACTCAGAGGTCTGTCTCTTTTAAAGTCCAGACAAATATGTATAAAAGATTGTGTGTGAGAACCGTGCAAGTTCGTTCTGTAGTGGCCTTTTGAGGAAAGAACCACAACAGTTTGAGCAGACCCGTTCTGAAGGCAGTACGCATGTGTCGGTTTACAGTCAGCTCAATTAACAGGTGAGGCTGACTGATTCGACGAACAATACCAACCTAAAGAACATTTGCGTGGGTCGCACAAATACTCAAACTGTCAAGTACTACTAACTCAACTATTCAGTTAAGTTTATTTAAGAAAATAATATTTTATTCTCACCTAATAGTGGTAAGTAGTCTCCGGCTCTTTCAGCTCGTATGTCGAGGGTAAACCAGTCGTCTAGGTCTTCGGAATCTGATGAGGGGAGTTCCTGTAAACAACATATTATATTTTAGTCATAATCATTAGCCAAATGAAGACCGAGATGACATCTCGCGGCATCTCGTCTATTGTTTATATTAAATCTTTTGGGAGACATACAAAATTAATTACTATGTTTTCGGCTTAATGGTCTTAACGGTCGCGGAATGCTGCTACTGAGCATAAGCCTCTAGAATGGCTTGAAACTAGTCGAGTTCCTCGTCAATCATTACGTGAGTAAGCCGAATACACAATAATTAATCTCGTCCACTTTAGCGATGTTAATCTTGTCCGAGAAATAGACGAAATCTCGCGAGATCAACGAGATTGCTTAACCAAAACATTTTTGTTTCATATAAGAACTACTTGTAACTATTTCACTGCAGTCCAAAGGCTTCATCCCACACGGAGAAGGTTTGAATATTAATCACCACGCTTGCTAAATGCGGGTTGGCGATTCCAAACTTATAATTGTAAATTATAAGTCTAGGCTTTTCAAAACATAAATAGTGAAAAGTGGGTGTTACATTGTACAGTGGCATTAAATGCCGTAATATGCAACTTGGCCTACCCCTTCGGCAATGAAAGGCGTTGTTTTATGATAGTCCAATGACTGCTCCCGCCCGGGTGAGGCGGGAGGGAGTGTCAGACTCTTACTGACTAAAACCACCCCGTTCTTACTCGTGCACTTCGAGCCGGAGCCCCGGTAACCCTGGCAACGACTGCACGCCACGTGTCACGGGTTCGATTCCCGCACGGAACAACTCTTTGTGACACAGATTGTTTTTCCGTGTCTGTGTGTGATGTGTATGTGAACTTGTATGTTTGTAAACGCACCACGACACGGAAGACAATACTAGTGTGGGGCAACGTATAAAAAAACCGTGTTACGTCGTCCGCAGCTCAAGTAACTAAAGATATTATACTTACATCGTAAAGGCTCCCATCTTCGGATCTGCTCTCAGCATCACTGGGAACCTCTTCGTCCATCACCTCCGGCTTCATGATGCGTTGTTTCTTTGATGTGTCACCTTCTGACTCGTCTGCAAACTCCTGGGAGGGAAACAGCGTAATCTTTATATTCAAGTCTACCAAAAGCTCTTAACTAACAAGTGTGGGAGAGCCATGCTTCGGCACGAATGGGCCGGCTCGACCGGAGTAATACCACGGCCGAGCAGAAAACCGACGTGAAGCAACGCTTGCGTTGTGTAATTGAGGTTACCGGAGGCCCAATTACCCTCCTCTTCCCCAATCTCCGCAATTCCTGAATCCCCAACGATCCTCAAACTCCTAATCCCCAAAAGGCCGGTAACGCACTTGTAACGCCTCTGGTGTTCCAGGTGTCCATGGGCGACGCCGATTGCTTACCATCAGGTGATCCGTCTGCTCGTTTACCGGCTTATGTCATAAAAAAAACTAAAGTTACTTAGCCTAAGAGAACATTTAAACTAACATCGTTTTTTTTATATTAGATGGGTCTATCGTTTGACCACTATCTCGCCTGGTGGTAACCGATGATGCGGTCTACGATGGAGCACGTCGTCCCATAAGCAACCTATTCACTCGGGCCTTGAAGACTCCCAGGTTATAGATATATACCCTTCAGGAAACACAGACTGGCAAAGAATTCCACTCAACAAAAAGGAATCTTGATGCGAAGCGCTTCGAGCGTGTGGGTGGGACATTTACCATCTACGCTTCGCCGATAGTCTTGTAGTACGACAATATAAAGGACTAGGCGGAATCAAGTTGTGCAATTCCCCCGCACACTCACCGAAATGTATGATTTTTAATATTGATACCCTGGAAACTACCCAATTGTTTTCTTGCTGAGTCCGCTAACTTTTCAATCCACCTACGTAACATGAAAGAGCGTATTCCCTTTTAAAAGGCCGGCAACGCACTTGTGACTCCTCTGGTGCTGCGGGTGTCCATGGGCGGCGCTGATCGCTTACCATCAGGTGATCCGTCTGCACGTTTGCCTCCTATTCCATAAAAAAAATGGCAAAGTCTTACCTCTTCATCAAGATCGAACTCATCATCTTCTAGAAATTCTTCTTCGTCGATAACATCATCAAAATCATCGTGTTTTTGGCTCTCATCTTTCACCCCGGGCTTCGAACCTTGATCTTTTGAATTCTTGTCCAAAGGCTTAAAAGGCGCCGGCGTTTTGATCTCAACCGATTTAGTGAATTTCGACAACAATTGTGGTATTGGTTTCGGCGTTTTTAAAATCGGTTTCTGCGCACCGAAATTCGGTTTTGGCGTCGAAGATAGTTTTTGACTCAAATTCGGTTTTTGGGGGGTGAAATTCGGTTTAGACTGCGGTTTTTGTTGTGAGTACGTTTTGACTTGCTTTGGTTCTTGTTTTGCTGTAAAAGTGAAATAAAATAAAATTAGGTAAAAGGTGGTGATGTGTAGTCATTGGGGGGGACTGTGGGAGGCTGAACTGAGTGCGGCTGAATGTTTGGTCGTCACGATCACCAATAGGGCAAGTCTTATTATAATTTAGATTTTGTAAAAATTTAAACTACCTATAGAATATAGAACATTTTATTTTCATAATAACTATCATACATACTAAATTAACTAAAATGCGCGGGTTACTCACGTGAATATACTGAGAAAAGCTCTACTGAGAGTAGGTTGCGCGGCATCGCCGCGACCGCGCACGCTGCTCATGAGGAAGAACCCCTCTGTAGTTCGAAACTAGTAGAGCTTTTCTTAGTATATTCACGTGAGTAACCCACGATTTTTAGTTAATTTAGTATGTCTCACGATAGTTATTATAAAAACATAAAAGATTGTGTGTGAGAACCGTGCAAGTTCGTTCTGTAGTGGCCTTTTGAGGAAAGAACCACAACAGTTTGACCCGTTCAACTATCGCACGGCAACTTGGGCGAAGCGGCTGGCAGAGACTAGTATTCAATATAACGTTATAATACACATATATCACCGCCTCGTTGGCCGAGTGGTCGCAAGTGCGACAAGCTGCTGCAAGGGGTCTCGAGTTCGATTCCCGGGTCGGGCAAAGTAAAACTGGGTTTTTAAAAATTCTCAGTAGTAGCACGGAGTCTGGAATTGTGCCCGGTATTTTTTTTTTTTTTAAACGTTGCCCCACACTAGGATAATCTCCTGTGTCGTGGGTGCGTTTACAAACATACAAGTTCACATACACATGACACCCAGACCCGAAACAACAATTTGTGGATCACACAAAGTGTTGTTCCGTGCGTGAATCGAACCCGCGACACGTTGCACGGCAGCCGGTTGCCCAGCCACCGCACCAACCGTGCAGTCGTATATGGCAATAGGCTCACCCCCTATAACATGGGACTCATAACATAAATAGTGAAAAGTGGGTGTTACATTGTACCTCTACAGTTGCATACTGTGCACCTCTGCCTACCCCTTCGGGGATAAAAGGCGTGATGTTATGTAATATTTATTACTCACCGTTCTTGTTAGTGGTATTAGTCATGTGGACGACATGTTTGATTATTTTCTTCTGTGGTTCCGTCTTGGTGGCGGTAGATGTCGGTGTCTTCACTTCAAACATGCGTTGCACTGTGGAACCTTCATCTGATGACTGTAACCAAAGATATCACGGTTTCTTTATTTACCTTGCCCCGTTTGTCTGTTTGGTCCGAAAGATGAAGGGCAGCAGAATGTACACTTACAGACATAAGTGGACTTCCAATGCCAAAACACTTTTGCATAGCAATATTAGTGGCGCTTATCACCTTTTATATTTTTATAATCTTGGCGTCGTTATCAAAACATGAGGGTAGATTTGAATAAAGTGAAGTTCGCTTTAAATCCACTCTCATATTTAACTACTTTTCTAGTAACATAAATTATTCCGGTATTCGCTGTTGTTGATTGGTGAACATAGCTATTGTGTGTACATAGTATTTGTGTTCTCTTGTTGTTGTGATTTTATTCTTTTATATTAATTATGCAGCCAATACTAGTTTCGAAACCAAGGCAAATATTACACTCAAATATCGAATGAAACCGGCTTATGCGTAAGTAATTTTTTTAACCTTATAATGTGATGATGCCTACATCACTCACACGGATAAATATACGTGTGCATGGTGTGTATAAGTGTTGCAGTGCAAACGATAGTAGTCATTACTGCGGCAGTCGACTTAGAAGTTTGACTGTACCTACCAACCAATAACGACTAGACGTATGTCGTTAGAAAGGTATTTTCATCACTATCATTTGTTACTATGGAGACTAGTCTCAATTCATTGTAGAGAAAATGTTATAGTTACTTAAATAATATCTATTAAAGGACATGGTCCGTCGTGGTGGCCCGGAGGTTTAAGACGCCCGCTTCTCAAGCATGGGGATGTGGGTTCGAAACCTACCAACGGCAAGTACCAATGTGACTTTTTCCGAGTTTTATGTACTTTCTAAGATTATCTAGACACCACTGACAAACGGTGAAGGAAAACATCGTGAGGAAAACTGGACTTATAATTTCTAATTATAAGTTTGTAATCGCCAACCCGCATTGAGCAAGCGTGGTGATTAATGATCAAACCTTCTCCGTGTGAGAAGAGGCTTTGCTCAGCAGTGGGCATTTATAGGCTGTTGATAAAAGGACATGGAGTTATGTTGGGCCTAGGTACCTCTCAATAGGAATAAGATAAGCCTCTATGGATAGGTATTCTTATACAGAATACCTATCCATAGAAATTTAAAAGTGAAGCTATTTGCTCATTCCAAGGTGTAAATTCCTATGGAGAAGAACGAGCAAGAAACTCCATAGGTTACCCATATGGTTCGATTGTGCGAGAACAATGTAAAACCAAAATCCAGTCAAAGAGATCGTAAAAGCGCGTGAATGATTGGACCGATTTCATTAATTCTTTTTTTATTGTATTTGTTATTATTAGGACCTCCTTTTTTGAAGGTTAATAAAAAGAGAGCCTTCTGAGCCATCTTCTCTTTCGTCTCTATGTCGTCAAAGTCAAAAGTGGTGGATAAATGCTTATTGCTTACGTGGTCAGTCTCATCGTCTCCATCGCTCATATCCTCGGGTACTGCCTTAGTAGCTGGTCGTTTTATTAAGGCGTTCTTTGCTAGCTTCAGCGTCTTCACTTGGCTGCGCTGTAAGTGAAATATTAACATATTTTTTGTTCGTTGATAGGAAGTGTAGAGGTATGGAGAACAAACTCTTTACCTTGATGCGTGGAATAAATAAAAATATGCATAAATCAGAGTTGGTGCTTTTAATGACTTTTTTTTAAGGGGGGGAAATCATCTAATGACTGCTCCCGCCTGGGTGAGGCGAGAGGGAGTGTCAGACTCTTACTGACTAAAAACCACCCCGTTCCTACTCCTGCACTTCGAGCCGGAGCCCCGGTTACCCGTTAGGTTCTCCGCGAGTTTCTTTTTATGGCTTATCCCATAAAAAAGCTATGGACACCCGAAATTCCAGAGGCGTTACAAATGCGTTGCTGACATTTTGGGGATTAGGAATTTGAGGATTGTTAGAGATTCAGAGATTGAAGAGAATGCGGGCAGTGGAGACCTGATACTCAAATCCCCTAACCCCCAATAGGCCGGTAACGCACTTGTCACGCCTCTAGTCTTATGGGTGTCCATGGACGCCGATTGCTTACCACCAGGTGATCCGTCTAGTGGATTGCCGACCTATATAATAAGAGAACCCGCAAGATATAGACAAATCTTGTATAGGAGACAAGAAGATACACTTCAAAAGCTATGTGTAGCTTAGGTACCTCATAAACGAAGTCATCGTCATCGCTGGATCCCTGGTCATCAACCTTCTGAGCCTTCACAACTTTGAGAGTCTTCTTCTTAATTTTCTGGTCATCTTCTCCTAACATACGCTGCAAATTAAATCAGGAGTTTAATTAAAAGCGTTTATACACCGATAGAGGTCGCTAGTAGACGAATTTAAGACTATGTAAACATGAATGCTTACTTAGTTTTAAATTACATTAACACACATACAAAGAGAAATCAAAGATAAATATACCTCTAATAAAAAATGAAAAAAATAATAATAATAAAATATATAATAGTGTGTATATAGTGTCGTGGTGGCCTGGAGGTTTAAGACGCTCGCTTCTCATGCATGAGGGTGCGGGTTCGAAACCTACCAACGGCAAGTACCAATGTGACTTTTTCCGAGTTATATGTACTTTGTAAGATTATTTAGACACCACTGACAAAACGGTGAAGGAAAAACATCGTGAGGAAACCTGGACTTATAATTTCTAATTATAAGTTTGAAATCGCCAACCCGCATTGAGCAAGCGTGGTGATTAACGCTCTAACCTTCTCCGTGTGAGAAGAGGCTCAGCAGTGGACATTTATAGGCTGTTGATGATGATGATGATGAGTGTGTATATCATCAATACATAGTATAAAACAAAGTCGCTTTCGCTGTATGTCCGTATGTATGCTTAGATCTTTAAAACTACGCAACGGATTTTGATGCTGTTTTTTTTAATAGATAGTGATTCTTAAGGAAGGTTTGTATGTATAATACATGCATATTGCACCCGTGCGAAGCCGGGGCGGGTCGCTAGTATATATATATATATACATATACATATATATATATATATGTATATATATATGTATATATATATATATATATATATAAATATATTAATTTATTATTTATTAATTTATCTTTATTATATCACAAAAGTAAGTATTTTATAATCTAAGCCCCACAAAACCGTTGCAATGGTTTGACTGCGTACAAAAAAATATGACCCGAGAAAGAGAGACCTCCACATATAAATATGAAATAAATATAAATAATAATAGATAAATATGTTTTTGTACTAAGTCTAAATAAATAAATAAATAAGAGCTGAGCAGACCGGGTTAAACCGTAGGACAATAGCTAGCGTATGTACATAATATGTATAAGCCAACAAAGCTGTCATAATATGTAAGTAGCAAAATATAGATTGTTTCAGTTCAGAGACAGTAACCATTGGTTGTCTACAGCCGACCAATGGTTACAAAAGATATGGCTTCGTTACAAAGCATACAAGTTAGTACTACAGAGTACACTGTTTGTTTAACACGATGCTCCACGCTAGTATTGTCTCCTGTGTCGTGGGTGCGTTTACAAACATACAATTTCACATACACATGACACCCAGACACGGAACCACAATCTGTAGATTACACAAAGTGTTGTGTCGTGTGGGAATCGAATCCGCGACACGCCAGCCGATTGTCTAGCCACCGCACCAACCATGCATTATAATAATAGCGACTGTACTGAATCAATCTTTGTTTTCTTACCCGCATACTGAATGATTTTTTTTTAAGGGTGGAAAATCATCGAATCAAAACGGCTAAACAGACTGGGATGAAATTTGGAACAGGGGTAAGTTATAGTCTGGAGTACCTAATACATAGGAATGTTTTATGAAGTTCCTAAAAATTTAAGTATTACTGAGTTAATATTATTGATTTGCGTCACATTCATCATATTTAGTATTATCATATTTAGTATGGGGGAAAATCATCGAATGACTGCTCTCGTCTGGGTGAGGCGGGAGGGAGTGTCAGACTCTTACTGACTAAAAACCACCCCGTTCCTTCTCCTGCACGTCGAGCCGGAGCCCCGGTTACCCGTTAGGTTCTCCGCGACAAACTGAATGATTTGGCTGACTGTATGTATGAATTAATGTATGTTAACTTACAAGTAAGTCATCCGTGTCATTGCCGTCATCCTCTTGTTGTTTGTCCACGCTCACATTAGCTTCTTCTTTATTCACTTTATATTCTTTTAATACGCCATCATTTTTTCTGTGGACAAACATAAAACTTGCGGTTACTGAACTGCCTCGTTTGCCGGGTGGTCACAAGTGCGACTGCCGGGCTAGGGATCTCGGGTTCGATGCCCGGGGGCAAAGTAGTATTAGTTTAAAAATTTTCAGTAGTAGCACTGAGTCTGGAAATGTGCCTGGTATATGGCAATAGGCTCACCCCCTATTACATGGGACTCATAACAGAAATAGTGAAAAGTGGGTGTTACATTGTATAGTGTCCTAAGGTACACCTATGCCTACCCCTTCGGGGATAAAAGACGTGATGTTATGTTATGTACCTTTAATAAATCTTATACTATTATATAAAGCGGAAGAGTTTGTTTTTTTGTATGTTTATTTGTTTGAACGCGCTAATCTCCGTAACTACAAGTCTGATTTGAATAATTCTTTTTGTGTTGGATAGCGCATTTATCGAGGATGGCTATAGGCTATAAAATATCACGCTACGACCAATAGGGGTTGAGCAGAGCGTGTGAAACCGCGCGGAAGTAGCTAGTAAATAAATAAATGACATTAATTTAATTGAAAAAAATATGAATACCTGATCAAAAAAGTATCCAACTCATCGTTCAAATCGTCTCCATTCCGTGAGCTCTCCAAATTGTTCAGCTGTTCCTCTATGTTTCCAGTCAAATTGCTGGCTTTCTGCTCTTGTGTGGTTGCCATGGTAACCACGTTTGTTACCATTCCATCCATAGTCACTAAGGTGTCATGTTCTTCTAAAGTTTCTTGGGTATTTTCCATTGAAATATCGGCTTTCTCTTGGTCTTGTTCAGTCTAAAACATGTAAAATATGTAATAGTTATTACAGTTATTATTTGAAAACATTAATTAGAGCACATGACTGCCTCGTTGGCAGAGTGGTCGCAAGTGCGAATGCCAGGCAAGGGGTCTCGAGGTCAATTTCCATGTAGGGCAAAATAATACTGGCTTTTTTTAAAAATTCTCAGTACTAGCACGGATTCTGGAATCGTGTCCTGTCTTTGGCAATAGGCTCACCCCCTATCACATGCGTCTCATAACATAAATAGTGAAAAGTGGATGTTACATTGTACAGTGGCATTAAGTGCATAATGTGCACCTCTGCCTACTTACCTCTTCATGGATAGTAGACATGATGTTATGTTGTCTTCAAGTCCCGAGTGAATAGGTTGCTTATGGTATCTTAGACCACATCAATGCTTACCACCAGGCGAGATATTGGTCAAATGTCGGCCCATAAAATGTAAAAAAAGAACACATTAAACTTACGGTGTGAACATAGTCATCATCAGTGAGCACTCCCTCACTCAGCCACTCCTCCTGACCCTCTTCCAAGCCCTCTTCCAAAGCCTCTTCTCCCTCTGGCTCTAAATACTGCAATCAAATACAATAATGATATTACTGATCATTGTAGAATAGAATACATGTGTCACCACCCTACTCTTCCCGCGGGTATCATATACCCAGATAGGAAGATCGGGTAGTATTGCTCTGCTGATAATTCTGAACCTTTTATACTGCCCGCATATGTTATTTATTACAATAGAATGCGTCAATCTCAACAACTTTGATATTATATAGAAATACCTGTGTTCTACAAGTTTTGTACTATTTATACGGATTATTGAATTATAAACAGCACTATTTAGTCCCACAGGATGTAAAAGCATGATGTTATGTCATAAAATAAAGCAAACAGCAGTTATACATTTACAATATCCATATTCTTACAATCGACCATTTTCAAAAGCTGTTTTGACAAATAGATTACAAATAAATAGGTTTCAAATATTCATATTGATGTAATAATCGTGCAAAGATCATTTTTGAAGATACCGGTAGCCGAATTATTAATTTGATTGTAAATTAAAAAGTAAACGAAATATAACACGCAAACTTACTTCTTCCTCTTCAAATTTCGACATCTTCGTCGGTGGTTCTTCAACATCAGACATTATAAACTCAATTTAAAATAAAACAATAAACTGGAACCACTCACAAACATGAAAATAACATAATTTCACAAGATAAACGTAAAATTATTTTATGCGTACGGGGAAATAACCTCAAAATCAATAAATTACGTGCGTTCCATGGCCCAATGGTAATTCCAGTGTTTTGTCTCTTTCTTACTAACGGTATTAGAGCAAGGAAGAGTATGTAACTGTTAAGATTGTTAAAATTAATAATGGAACGCGATACGACGCTAGCAATGTTGTGATTGACAGTTGTCAACAAAATATTCATTCATTTGTTCAAAAAAGCTTTCTATCTCGTTCTTTAGTATGGTGACAATATTTTTTTTATTTTTTTGGATAGTTTTATTATTTTTAACAGTCTCCAAATATAACACTGGAGCGGTCTTTGTGCAGTTCTTCTTATTACATGTGTTGGATCTTAAATTATTACATGTTTGCAGAATACTAACCAGGTGATAATGTATTCCATTTAAAAAAGTGAATAGTTTTAGGGGAAATTGTGATAGACGAACTTTTAGATCACTACTGCTCCAGCTACCAGTAGAACTCACCAGTTTTTCTTACTATAATAATATTAACCTTTGCATACTACTTACGAGTGGATTCTTTGCCAGAGTCTGTATTTCCTGAAGGGTATAGACCTGGGTGTCTTCATGGCCCGAGTAAAAGGTTGCTTATGGGTCGACGCGGTGAGATAGTGGACCACATCATTGCTTACCACCAGGTGAGGTAATGGTCAAATCAAACGTCAGTCCCATCTAATATAAAAAAAAATAACCTGGGGATCGAACCCAAAAGCATTTCCTCAACAACCACTCAACTCGCAGTAAACCAAAGAAACAACAAGTTTAAATAAACAAACAACGTACAATAGACATTTATTTATTTATATAATAAAGAAATTTTCATTATTTACAATTTAATTCGCAATATTTTTTCTTTTACCAACTAAATACGAGTGCACACGACTGCACACAACTGCCTAAGTAAGACTGTCATATGCCCAAACTTTGATAACTACGAAATAAATCTATAATACCACTTACATACTCAAAGGTATATGTGCAGTCGAATGTACTATGTTAAAATTAATAAAGCAGTCTATTTTTATATTCTTTATATTCAACTTACGCACTTTTAGCGTCATGGATAGATATGGTACCGTGAAAGTCGAGCAAAAATGTATTTTGATCTTTCTGGTGTACAAAACTAGAATTTGATCTATTTAAGTTTATTTGCTGCTAAAATAACTTACATTTATAGTGTGGTAGAAATATTGTAATATTATTATACATAAAGCATATTTTGATAAGATACTTCTATAAATATCTGATCTGTATCTACATATTTTTCTTTATAAATGTTACTACAATAAAGCTGGACCAAGCCCGGAAATCTCTATAACCACAAATATCAGTCGCTAAGTGAGAAATGTCATCGAGTGGTTTTCAAGTTTTCTATAAAATTATAGGGTTGAAAATGTATTTATAAACAAGATTATTACTTAAGCTATCGTGTAAGATGTCAATTCGAAGTCGCGATGTGAGCTCCATTACGGCCAGCCATGACATTGGTTGTGAAAATAATCTCGACCAATGACGGGCGAGAATACAATCGAACTCACTTCGAGAGGTCGCATTCAACTCTTACAGAATAGCCTAGCAGGACTTATCGACTGATAATTTTCGTTTATTATCAATCCAGCGCTTTTTGTTTTTCTAATTAAGTTTCATTCAGCGTCGTATGTTTACACTTAGTACAAGAACTCTGGCAATCCGCGCGAGGACGTGTAAATTTAATTGGTAAACTCTGCCCGTCTTAGAACATCGATACAAAATCAAAGATACCTTTTGAATTTAGTAGTCCGTGTCACAAAAACGCACATTTTTAAAACCTTTTTTTCACTTGTGTACACTATTGGCCTATAGTTAAAAAATATTAATACTAGTTTTAGAATATCTCGATTTCACGGCTGTTTAAAAATAAGCAGCGATTTGTACTGAAAGTTTTAACTACACAAATAATATTGCTTCGTGACATATTGCGTAATTTATAATCTAATCTACTGGAAGAGAAGTGGAAGATATTTAAACTAATATTTTAGTGATCTTCAATTGCTTCTAGAAACTATAAATACATATTGGAAGCTCTCTGTTTAAAGTTTCTATATCACTATAGGTTTATCTAAACAAAAACTCTTTTGTTAATATGAGACTTTAAATCAATAAGTACTTTTCACAGCCTGCAAGCTATGTCTAACTAATAAGTAGTCACAAACATTGATTGCTATATAGCTATAATATCAAAACACATATTTACTCGACTTGACAGCTTTACGATCGATATTTATTATCTATAGCTTCGCACGGCACTGCCCTTAAAGTTATAATAAAAAAAAATGAAAAAATCTATACATTGACATTTACAATACATTTTCCGCGCTTTTTGCTCTAATTTTATATTTTTCCTGAGAAACATCTCTGTACTATACTTGTAACCTGGACTCTGTCTCTTGTTTTGTCAAAGTTATCTCGAATTTTACAAAATCAAATGGAAACTGAGATTATTTTATGACCATTTTCTATTATTTTTATACTTCTTGCTTAACTTATTTTTGAAAAAGTAATTAAATTATTAAATTATATAATATAATAACGATTCAAAACTTGGGACCAGAGTACATGGGAAAAGAAATGATACATTTCAAGAGTTTAATACTAAAATGTAGGAAACTTAACATAATAACATAACACAAAAAAAACAGAGAAAAAAAATTAAATCAAACCTACATCTATTTCTAAATCTCAACTTAATAAAGAGTCACACAAACGAAGCTAAATCTAAAGAGTACCTATTTTCAAATTTGGCAAGAACCGTTGATGATATATTGGGCAGAAGATCGAAATCCTTTTTAGTTAAATTCTTTTAATCGATTTTCAATTTTAATATTTAATGATGAAGTTCAAAATTCAATTAAAAAACCTGACAGATTGGATCAGATTGACTTACTTAAATGGGGACATCACCGATCGTACACATCTTTTAAAAATTGAATGAAAGTAATTTGTTTTTTTTTTAAACGTTGCCCCACACTAGGATTTTCTCCTGTGTCGTGGGTGCGTTTACAAACATACAAGTTCACATACACAATGACACCCAGACCCGAAACAACACTTTGTGGATGACACAAGTGTTGTCCCGTGCGGGAATCGAACCCGCGACACGTTGCACGGCAGCCGGTTGCCAAGCCACCGCACCAACCGTGCAGTCTGATTGATTGGCCGTAACAAATATAATTTAATCTGAATAGTTGTCAACATTTATTTATTTATTTATTTAAAGCTTCATGCACAAAATGTACACAAGGTGGACTTAATGCCGCAGGCATTCTCTCCCAGTCTGACCTTTGGGTGATGCAGAGAAGAGTTAATGGTGTGAGCAAGAAGCAAGCAATTATTTACATCAACATCCCTACTATTAATCGGTTACACAATGAAACATGAACAAAAATAATAAATAAAATTAATTTCATAAAAAACAAGCTATATACAAATAGCATTATTAAAATTTAGATAATTCGAACAACAAACCAAATATTTCCAAGTAAGTTGAATTGTGTAAGTTTCAATTGCGATGTTAATAGTAAAAAGTTCTTTAAGTCGGAGACTCACAGAACTGATATAATTGTCCATAATATAAAAAATCCTCAATACAATTCCAAATCATTCAAAATAAATGTCAAATAATAAAAAATCGAGAAAAAATCAAGAAATGTTTGAAAACTGGACTGTAAAAGCAATTTTGTTTCGTTATTAGCAGCTTTTTTTAAATCGCATTTTTTTTAGTCAATCGCAGTTATAATGTGTCATCCCTTTTCCGACATTTTGGTCACCCTATTCTTTTTCCTTTTTTCTTTTCTAGATAACTTTGACAGCACAAAGCTTAACTGTTCTGCATACGGTTCGAACAATCCACATTTTCACATATTTTGTAGTCTATTTCTCTAGCTGCTTAACTAACATAATTAGGTATATAATATATTCCCTTTTTAAAATAATGGATAATATTTTAACAAGTCAACTTCATTATGAACTTTAAAGGGGCTCGAGAAACTATCCTTTCAACTAGTTTTTTTTATATAGCTTCCGACGGAAGCGAGAAACGGAAGCCTTCCGTTTCCCGCGCTTTGTGAAAGTGACAGTTGCAATCTGTTTATATAGACTTATCTCAAAATTTATCCCTACTTTGATAGATTTTTCAAAATATTATCCATCCACAAATTAAATACGACATAACTTTTATAATAATACATATTTTTATAAATCTTTTGAACGCCTCATATTGGTGTTTTTACATCACAAGTAATAGTAGTTTTTAATACATTATTTTCAGAGCAAAAATACTGCATTTACCTATATATTTTTGTGGAAAGATATAAATAAGAACTGAATTTTGCCCACAATTAGATGTAAAAGATGTCATTTTGAAATTCATAACGTCAGTAATACCTTGCCTTTTTATATCCAAGGTAGATAGAGGTCCACATAAACAAATTATAAGCAAGTAAACATACCTTCAGAGAACCTGCGAAAAGATAAGAACTTTGCCATATTTTTACTCTGAAACTTTTAAATACAATATTAATAGGTATTGTACTTACCCTACATTAGCTATCTAGCGAAATTATATCATCTATATCCTTATTTCTTTTCAATTTAAAGCGTTTTCAGATTGCAGGCTTTGATTATCGGCCATTACTTACGACATAGGTAAGTTCGTGATTTGTAAGATTAAGCGCCTCTTTTACCACCCTCAGAAGAATACCCGATGTTATGTGGTAGATAGATCACGTAAAACCTCATTTTGAGGGGAAAAAAATATCATACAATGATTTCTCCCACCCGGGTGAGGCGAGAGAGTGTCAGACTCTTACTGACTAAAAACCACCCCGTTTTTACTTCTCCATAAAGCCGGAGCCCGCGATAGTGTCGTCAGCCGACCGGGCATGCTAGGCCCCTGGGTGTCATGTAAGACCCTTTACAGATTTTTACGTGTAATTTAGCTAATGGTCAATTTTTGTATTCTATTTATGTATTTTATCTTATTTTTGTGTTTATTAATTTATCTGTGTGGCGTTCAAAAGACAATTTCGATCTCATATACAGGGTACGGCGAATTTAATTACAACTTAAAACATAGATTCTGAACACTATTTTAACATTTTAAGTTTAACATTGAAAAATGAATTAGGTAAGAAAAAATACTAGCGTCTATTATTAATGTTAAAATCCAACAATTTATTAGCAATGAACCATTTTCAACCTTACGCCCAAGGAGATTAAAGTTGAAAATAGTTCCACTATTATCAGACGGTACCGTAGAACATTTTTATATTTTTTTTTATTTATAAATTCACTATTCATAACTGTCTATATACTGTGGCAAGGCAAGTTACGTGGGTAGACGCGCATCTCATTCTATCAACATGGCAGTATAGTTTTTAATGGATAGGTATAATGAAAAAAAAAATCAAAACCAAAAATATCAGATTTAAATAAGTAAGAAATGGATTATAATATTAATGTTTTTAACTTTGGAAACAACCTAGAGAGCACCTTAGGCAAGCACCCTGATAGGCGGCGCGGCCCTCATTTATTTTAGTACTGGGCAGTGCATGCGCGTCTCGCGGCGCCCCTCTGTAATCAGTGCCTTTAGCCAAACGCCACTTAAGCGCTTGTCTACAGAGAGAGTAGAAAACTAAATGTATGGGGATGACACTGACAAGTGTCAAACTTTATGTCAATTCCATAAAATTTGGTTATTTGGTTTTCTATTCTACATGTAGACAAGAGCTAAATTTATGGCATTTGGCTACAGCTGTTGGCGCCCAGCACTTGTCTATTTTGCCTTAGGGATAATACGGTAATGAGGACGTATCAGTGTTCTTGTGGAAAGAAGGTAGATTTAAAAAATGTGCTCACCTATTTCATCCAAAGGTCTTCATGTCACTCGACTGTGAACCTCGCTACAATCAGTTGACTAAACAGCAAATAACGATTGTTTCAAGGACCTCCAAGTTATTAAAAAAATCTTTTTTCGTTGAAAGTTGGTACTTGGTTTCCCAGTCACATTCTCTATCAGGTGTCAGTCGGGGCCTTGGCACTATAACGTATTTGATCTTAATGAGACTCGAAATTAAACGAGGGAGCCCCGAAATCCGTATAAACAGGAATTATTTTAGGTCCATAATTATTTTTGTCTTACACATGAATACGACTCTCAAAGATGGTGCAAAATGTCATCACTTAATACTGTTACTTACTAAACAAATATTTTTTTTTTTACTTTATTCAATCAAAAATGGTTATCGGAAAGACGGCAACCGTCTTACGTAACTAATCTTGTCTATCTCTTTAGTAAAGAAAAATGTACTATGCAAAAAATAATGAAGAAAAACTAAAAAAAAAGGATGAGAGAAAAAGAAAAAAAAATAAAAAGACAGAAACTATATAAAAACGGCATATCGACTTTATATTATTTTAAATTTAAATTATATGATAAGAGCGAAACGCGCTCTACCCCCTTTAGAATATACAATTACAGTTAAACCTAAAACTAATTCACATTTTTTATTAATAAGTATTTTACAAAATAATAATTAATATTATATAAAAAAAAGAAACAAAAATACACTGAATATCGCACACATTACACATGTAAAGAATATTTAAGCGGCGCACTTTTTCATATAATCTTTCAAGTTAAAAAATGATGAAAACTACTGAACCGATTTTAATGAAACTTGGTACTTAAATGTATACTAATTATTATTAAGCTGAAGAGTTAGTTTTTTTGTTTGAACGCGCTAATATCCGAAACTACAGGTCCGATTCCAAAAAACCTGTGTTCCATAGCCCATTTATCGAGGAAATATCACGCTACGATAAATAGGCGCCGAACAGAGCGAGTTAAACCGCGCGGAAGTAGCTAGTGCAATATATAAATGAATTTAGACTTCAATATATTACGTATAAGAACGAAATTTAATTAAAATCAGTTCATTAATTTTTATTTATTTCAAACTTGAAACTCTGTATGAAAAACCGCGCCGCTTAAACGCTCTAAACAGAAAATATTTCCATTTAAAATCTAGCATTTATTAAACGACGAAAAAAAAACTGATAAACGTGTCCTATCATTTTGTATTCGCTAACATTAATATTAATTAAATTAATTTACAAATTAACACTTCAACTGCAGTCGGGTGAACAACATAACATAACGTCACGCCCTTTTATCCCCGAGGAAGTAGATAGGTCACTTAATGCCATTGTACAATGTAACACTCGCTCTTCACTATTTATGTTAATATCAGGGTGAATAATTTATATATTTTTTAACACGCTTTTTTAGATCTACGTAACAAAATCTAAGAATCTGAATTACACACACTTCTAATTGTAGATTCCATGACAATACAATATGGTACCATCGAGTTTGATGATGGAATTCGAAAGTGATTGTTACAATACAAACTGTGGAATTTAAAAACAATTTGTATGGAGATTCATCCAGAAATTATTGCTCCGGGTCTGTGTGTGATGTGTATGTGAACTTGTATGTTTGTAATTGCACACACGATACAGGAGAATATACTAGTGTGAGAGCCACATTTAGAGCCACAAAAAGGTGCTTGAATACCGAATTGTAAGACAGTGTTGGAAACTAAAGAAGTATGTAAGGACATTATTGTATACTTAACATGAAACACAGGCGTTTTAACGCGTATATAAAAATCTAAATAGTGGTATGTTTGTCTCAGAAACTAAGACGGGAAATACTGTTAGTATATTTGTATAGAACTCTTCTATGACTGATTGACTGACTGACAACGTACAGCCGAAACTACTGAAGCTAGGAAGCTGAAAGTGAGCGTGTATAATATGTATATTTGTTTAGAGATGACTGCCTCGTTGGCCGAGTGGTCGCAAGTGCGACTGCCGGACAAGGGGTCTCGCGTCGGGCAAAGTATTACGGGTTTAAAAAAAATTTCAGTAGTGACACGGAGTCTGCAATTGTGCCCGGTATATGGCAATAGGCTCACCCCCTATTACATGGGACTCATAACATAAATAGTGAAAAGTGGGTGTTACATTGTACAGTGGCATTCAGCCTATTATCTATCTGCGATAGTCTAGATTTGGGTACAAAAAGTTTGCTTGCTTGCTTGTTTGATTGTTTCTTTGTATGTACGCGTATATCTAAAAAACTAGTCGTTCGATTTGGACAATTCTTTTTGCATTTGTAATGTCTTGAATTCAAGACTAGCACGAGGAAGGCTCTAGGCTATAAAACATCACGCTACGATCAATAGGAGCCGAGCAGCGTGTCAAAGTAGGAGTATCTAGTGATGATATAATATTATTCCCCCGACTGCACTTGCCGTTCAGACATTATCTTCATCAGTACAAATTATTTACAAATAGTTTCATTTTTGTCGCAGTCCATGAGTAGTTTAAAGCATATCAAGGTACAATAAACTGTTATTCAATTATCGACCTTATTACTTTATGATAAAATCGAATAGGGGCTGATGTACTAGAGAATTGTGAAAAAGACACCTATGGAGTTTCTTACTCGTTCTTCTATAAGAAACTACACCTTGGATTGAGCAAATAGCTTCACTTTTAATTATTTATTGACGTTCAAAAGTACCTTTCTGGTCGAATTAAAATAAACAATTGTGACTTTGACAGCTGAAATGATTGGACAAGAAACTTTTTGCTATTTTTGCGCTATTTGGCGAGTAAGAAAGCCCCCATTGAATAAACGATCCTCTTGTCTGTTAAAAGTTGCGGCAATAATGTGTTTTATACCGGGAGCCGGTGTTTCAACAGATAAAAGGATATAGGTTTTCCAACCTCGCGATCTGCCTAAGCGGTCACCGGTGACAGCTCTCCACTAACTCCAATATAGACCTTATTTCCGACGTTTAGAGACTACTTTTGTATGAACAAATGTTGTGAATTTTCCGTCAGTCTGGTAGATTATGCAAAACATTGAACAAGTCTCTTTTCTTTTCTCACCAAATTAAATACTTTTTAAATATCGTGTGACGTCACAGTGTGCCAAATTTTGTAGCACGATGTGACGTCACGTCACTCTTAAACTTAACTCCATTTTATCTAAGTACTGTTTTCTTATACGGCAAAATAAAAAAAATACGTGTCTAATATTTTTCCATTATCTAACAGACGGACTAATTAGATTATTAATTTTCATATAGTCTACTACCTTATTGTTAAGGACTGCGTTAAGTAGCCACTTAAACGACTCTGAGTACGAAGGTTATTCACGTAACTGTTTGATAAATATGAACCCCTGTGTGACTTGAAACTTGTCGAGGTACCTCGACACACAGTTACGCGAGTAAGCCCGTAACCATAATATTTTGAAAAATCTTTTTATTGGGTTTCATTTTAAATATCTTGAGAAATTCCTTTTTAAATGGGAACTAAATATTATTTTCGGTATACGTTATTTACTAATATATAAATCTTCGGAATAACTAGTTCTATGTTTTTATAATAACTATCGTGAGACATACTAAATTAACTAAAAATCGCGGCGATGAGTAGGCTGCGCGATATCGTCGCGACCGCGCACGCTGCTCATGAGGAAGAGTCTGTGACTCGAAACTAGTAGAGCTTTTCTCAGTATATTCACGTGAGTACCTAACCCGCGATTTTTAATTAATTTACTAGTTATAATTAAATATTTATATTTCTTTCGATATTAAGGGAGACTTAATTTTAGTATGACAATACAATATAGGAGCTGAGCAGACAGAATAAAACAACATATACCTCTATACCAAAAATAATACTTAATTTCCATAATGTAAGAAAAGGATGGACAATAACTTCTGCACAGAGTTGTCTCTGTCACACAAATGTGACGTCATTCATTGCGAGAAAGATAGCACTATACATAACCATTGTATCCTTTTCTACAACACATATTTTTGCCAACACTTTCATATTTATAATGCAAACAATATATCTTTGCATATTGGAGAGAGAAAGCGCATATAGTCATCTCTTTTGCTCTTTATAAAACAACTTACATTGATATCAGAGTACGTGTGTCACTGGACAGTGAACCTCGCTACCATCAGTTGACTGGACATCTATACTACACGAGTCGCTGTTTACATGTCAACATTAGCTCATGATGGATAGCATACAGAGCCGTATTATCTCTAAGGCGCTCTAGACAAGTGCCGGGCGCCAGATTACAGAGGGGTGCCGCGAGACGCGCGTGTACAACTGTACATAGAGTGACGGCGGCGACAAAATAAATAAGGGGCGCCTATGACGTGCTTGCCTAGGGCACTCTCTAGGTTTAAAGGAGGCCATACAGGCTAGGTTATGCATGATGGTTCTAACTTTGCATGCAAACCGACAAGCATAACCAAGTTTCGTACCACACATACGCGTTAGGTTTTGCTTGTACGGTCAAAGGTCAAAAGTCCACAAGTGCCATCGTAAGACTACTATCGGTTGCGCTGCAGCGCTTATACACACACACGCACGCATATTTGTATCCGTATGCGTACGCGTGCGTGTGTTTATGCGTACGCACGCGTTTTTATGCATATTAATATGAAATTACTTACGCATTGCCGCGTGGACATCAATCACGGTGGCATTTGACTGTACCTACAAGCACTGATAACTGTACAGTTTAATCACATAGACACTAGGGCTTGCCTGTCGGTTATGCATGCACGGCTAAAACCATCATGCGAAACCTAGCGTGTATGGCCTCCTTAATACGCCTCTGACAGCAAAGCGTATATCATTTGAACTATAAAATACATAGGTCCCGTTTTCCAAATGTCTCAATTTTCTTTAGTACGATAAATATAATTAAAATTATTTTAATCAATAGATTTTACGAAATATTTAAAAACGATCATTTCGTACGAGATTTCGTATTATATAGATATACTCTTACTTCAACTGACTAAGAGCTAATTTTAATCGCCAGATAAATTTTAACTAAAGAATAATTTTGAATATTCGACAATTGTTCCATACTGAAACTGTCAAATGTCAATTTTATTCTACAATAAACTGACGATTGACAAAGTACCTATAAGTGATATTTCGCTACAAGTAAGAGGTTAATCTTGCTCCCCTACAAAGGAAGATTTAAGGGCGGTTGGCAACAACGACAATAGGGATGATGACAGGGTATGAAAATTAAAAATCTAATTAGTCCGTCAGTTAAGTAATGAAAAAATATTAGACATGTATTTTTTTATTTTGTCGTATAATAAAACAATACGTAGATAAAACGAATCACAAGTTTAGGAGTGGGGGCTAAAACGTCATTTCTACGTATAAAATGTACATAGAAGTGACGCCACGCGACATTTCAAATCAATATATCATCGAAACTATTCGTTTCTGTAAGAAAATAAAAAATACGTGTCTAATGACTTAAAATAATCTACCAGACGGACATTAACATATAAATTAGGCATATACCCTATTACTGAAACAAAATCGCTTTTCAACCCCAAAAATGACAAATTTTAAATATTTCGAAAAATCTTCATAATACATACAAAATTACAACATTATAGGAGAAATCATATAGACATATACACCCAAGTTTGCTACAAGTCAATTTCCATACGAATACATACCAAATAGCCAATCATTATGACATTGAGATTACAAAAACAAAATATTTTTCAAAAAATTACACCATTATGGCACACGCCTATAAAAAACCAGTGTTCATGGTCCAGCTATGTACGGCCGTTCCGTACATTCGGCAGTTAGTTTAGACTGGTTTTACATAAACCTGTAATGAAATGTATAGCATACATTTCCAGTGTTTCATGGTCTAGCCATGGTAATATTATCATACAGTATTGTACCTCGGCTGCATGACAGAGTTAAACTGTCTAACACCAAGCGGTAACCGGTGACCGCAACCTATTGTTCTATAATGACGGTACTCGACGAGTTAAATACCTACAGCCGCGCGGTACGTAAACGTGCGTTAGGGCTGTCCGTCTCCAGCATTTTAATTACATTTGCCTACTCTCTGTTTCTGTTCAGTTTTGTGATTGTAAATATCCTTTTTTTATATAAACAAATTAATACTTTGTATATTGAATAGGAAGCGTTCTAAAAATACGTGTTGTTCTTTGATGGGGCGATTAATTTTTGAAAAACACATCGGGCTTATAAAAAAAATGCAACCGAAAACAGCACAATATTTTCTACTCGTTTTACTAGATATGTATTGGAACTGATTTTTCACGGGGTTATTGTTAAAAAAAAACAACACACCGTTCGTTCGTGACTGCGGTACAGCCGACTGTCTGCGCCCCGAGTGCAGCTCGACATCGAGTCGCGTAGGTACAGCTCGCGTTTCTTTCTATTTGTATGAAGTTGAAATACTGTATGACAATATTATTACCGTGGTCTAGCTTTGTATGATCTTTCCGTACAGTCAGTTTACACTGGTTTAGCATAGTGCGATGTGTTCCCATATCTACACCTATATCATGAGATCAATTTGATAAAATAGGCATAAAAATTAATCATCTATTTAGTCCGTCAATTAGATAATGAAAAATTATTAGACACGTATTTTTCTATTTTGTCATAGAATAAAACAATACCTTAGATAAAGCGAATTAAAGTTTTGCTACGTCACTCCTAAGTGTTCACAGCAGTGACGTCACGCGTTATTTTAAATCAAATTATTTAAGAAAATAAACAATACGTGTTTAATATTTTAAAACCAATCAGTCAACAAAGCTACTTAATATAAAAGTAAGAAAATATAGATTGTTTCAGTACAGAGACAGTAACTATTGGTTGTCTAGAGCCGACCAATGGTTACAAAAGATATGGCTTCATTACAAAGCGTACTATTTAGGACAACAATAGCTCCTGTCTCTGTACTGAATCTATCTTTATTTTCTTACCTAAATACTGAATAACTTGCTAGACTAAAACAAATTGTCACAATCCCAATTTTGAGAGCAAACTTGGGGAGGGGGGGGATATTAGGCAACAATTTTAAAGGAACTTACTCAGATATCATTATTATTACTTTATTTCCATTAAATTCTCTGTTTTTAAACTTCTCAAATGAATGTAAAGGTCGTAAGGCCCTTAGCTCAGGTCGTCATGGTAACAGGTTTGTTTCCTTGTGACGTCAGTCACTCGAAGCCGCGGGCGGTGCCGCATCATAAAATAAGTCTTAGATTTTGTCCTTACATAAAATACTGTGGACAAAGAGAGAAGACAATTAATTAGTTCATGGGTCAGTTAGTAGTGGTTAAGTAGCAAAAACTGTAGATAGAGTAAGGTTTAAACTAAATACTGACTGCACGGTTGGTGCGGTGGCTGGGCAACCGGCTGCCGTGCAACGTGTCGCGGGTTCGATTCCCGCACGGAACAACAGATTGTGCGATCCATAAATTGTTGTTTCGGATCTGTGTGTCATGTATATGTGAACTTGTATGTTTGTAAACGCACCCACGACACAGGAGATAATCCTAGTGAGGGGCAACGTTTTATAAAAAAAAAAAGAAGAGGTTCAAGTTTGGAAAAAGGAATGGTTGTCCAAAAATGGTTTAAAAATATATAGAGGTAGAATGGATGCACAAAACAGCCTATGCTGTTTTGCCGTGTTGATGATGATGATGGGACTAGAGTTGATAATGTTATTAACCTCTCGCGCGCTTCTCGTACACACGGGTAAATATTTTAATAGAAAAGCGAATTAACTATTATGTTCAATCAAATAAAGAACGGGTTGCAAACTTGAAAATATACGTTACAGAAAAAATATCCAATCGATGCGCGTTTCTAGAGGTTAAGATTGTGCTTTTAAAATTAGGAATTGTTTGATTAATCCTATTTAACTATTAGTATTCCTTTTGAAAAGCCCGGTAACGCAACTGTGACTTCTTTGGCGTTCTGGGTGTGCAATGTCCATAGGCGGCGCTGATCGCTTTTACGGGAGTTACTCACACCTATGTGTGACTAACGCCCGAATACTAAGGCTAAGGACACAAGGAATGAAGGCGGTATTTTTAAAACCCTCGAGACCGACGCGGTTGCGATTATCGCTCACAAACTTGGCCGTTCATTATCGCAAGACGGGCTGTTAAACAATCAGTTGAGTTCTAGATCGGCCTCCCATTTTTTTAAGGGGGCAAAATCATCGGATGGCTGCTCCCGTCTGGGTGAGGCGGGAGGGAGTGTCAGACTCTTACTGACTAAAAACCACCCCGTTCCTTCTCCTGCACGTCGAGCCGGAGCCCCGGTTACCCGTTAGGTTCTCCGCGACTCCGAATCGGCATCGGCCCTGTTGGGCCTCATCCGTGGTGGTCTGATGGCTCTTTGAGGCGCGCGCGGAAGGCTCGACGCTCGGGTCTGTTTCTGGTCGGACGGGGAGCCACCCATGCTCTATGTCCTCCGGCCCGCGCTGACGGTGGCCGGAGATCGTCTCGCGATCCCCGACGCCCGGGGTGTCCTTCGCGATGGCTGGGTTGCGAGGACGCGTCCCGCCTCCTCCTTAGCTAGCATAGACCGGCCTCCCATTGCGACCGCCCGCCAACCAACCGCACCGCGCCCGGCTGCGGGCCCGCGGCCGGTACTTGACACCGGAGGTGCAGCGGGAACCGCAAACAATAGCAACCGCGGCGGGCGTGACACGCGCCATGAAATTTCCTTTGATTTTTTACATACATATCTGTATTGTACAAAGGCTGCGGGCCCGCTAACGCGGCGGGCGCGAGAGGAACTCCAGTCTCCAGTCCTTACCCTCAAAGGCAGCTCAATTTTAAGTTGTAACAAAATATCGTGCCATCTCTGTCATTTTACAATGAATTTAAGTCTATACGACTTAAGTGCGACTAATCGAGTGGCGTTTGAGTATATCAGCGTGAGTTTAATATTAATACATTGTGATTTTTTTAGAGTTCCATATCTAAAGGGTAAAAATTAGACCCGTTAAGGTTCGGTTGTCTGTGCAATGATAGTTAGCCAGTTGGAATTGTCATAGATGACGTATTTCTATTGTTGATTTTATAACACTGAATACTAAAAAAATAGGTCGGCTCCCATTAATAATCGTATAGAAACCTTCATATACGAGTTATAGACTTGGATTTGGTGGGTTTTTATGGCACAGTCCGGCAAACGAGGTGATCCCACCTGATGGTAAGCAATCGGCGCCGCACAAGGGCACCCTACACCATTAGAGGAGTTACAAGAACGTTGCCAGCTTGTCAGGGATTTGGGGATCGGGGAGATTTGGTTGGTAAATGTATAAAATGGTTAGGGAGCACGCACCTAGTCGTACAAGTCGTGGTCCCTGTCGCGGTCGAGGTCGGGGTCGCGCGGGCGCGCGGGCGGCGCCAGGTGTCCGGGCGAGGCGCCGCCGTAGTTGAGGAAGTCCCACACGAGGATGGTGTCGTCGTGCGAGGACGACACGATCTGGAACTCGTCGAACTGGAGCCGGAACACGCGCCCCGTGTGCTCCTGGGGCAACAACATACATTTACTTAAAAACCAGCTCTGTTACAGCTTCTTACCTTTTTTTTTATTCATGTCAAAGTCGAGGCATTTATTTAAATTAATCCTTAAACACTAGGAAGACTGATATTTTTAACTACCTGTAAAGACCAAGTGGGGTGATCCTATCATAGTTTTTAGTGTATCATTTTTTATTTTGTTTGGATAATAACATTGTTTCATAAAACGGGTCTAATAACAGATTAAGATAATATGGAAAAACGACATTTTAAATAGTTCACGCCAAAGTCATTAGATATCGCTATTTATTTTATGGAACAGCCGATAAACGAGCAGACGGATCACCTAATGGTAAGCAATGGGCGTAGCCCATGGATATCTAAAACACCAGAGGTGTTATAAATGCGTTACCGGCCTTTTGGGAATTAGGAATTTGAGAATTGTAAGGATTCAGGGATTGGAGAAGGGGAGGGGGGAATAATTGGGCCTCTGGTAACCTCACTCAAACGACGTGAAACAACGCAAGCTTTGCTTCACGTCGGTTTTCTGTGAGGCCGTGGCATCACATCAGTCGAGCCGACCAACCCGTGCAAAAGCATGGCTCTCTAACACTTAAAATGTCATGACGCCGATTGCTTACCATCAGGTGATTCGTCTGCTCGTTTACCGGAATATGCCATAAAAAAATATCGTAATTCATATACTTAAGTATTCGATTCAGTTCGTATCGAGCAATCAAGTCCGCCGTGCGTCCTCATAATTCACGTTAGCACTCACACTCATACCATTCAATCCATTTTACGTTAGTTTAATTACTATTCTCAACTATTGACTTTCATTTAAATCAAGAAAAGTGTGTTTAGTCTACCAAGAGACTATACAGGCGTCTTAAACCTCCGGCCCACCACGATATTTATTATTATACATTATAGTTTATTGTTATGTCATATACATGTAAGTTTATATAGGGATTTATTTTAATGAAGTCTATACTATCCTTTTTTTTATGCATTTCTGTTGAGTCTTAAATACGCTTGCTTCTTGCATCGACCATTGTTTTTGTCTCTGCATCACCCAAAGGTCTGGCTGGAGGAGAATGCCCCAGGCATTAAGCCCACCTTGTACATTAGTATGTGCATGAAGTCTTTTAAAATAAAAATATTTTTGAAGATATCATTCGAGGAGAACATTAAAAACGAAATATTTGTATAAAAGTATAGTATACGTACAACGAGTGTCCTGAGACATAGTTCCTGGTGCGGCGTGCGTACATCGAGCGCGGCGGGCAGGTCCCATACTTTGATCTTACCGTCGTACGCACCGCTCACTATGCGCTTGTTGTCGAAACTGGAATAAATATATAAATAAATATATATCATTTTTTTTTTAAAAAAAACGTTGCCCCACACTAGGATTATCTCCTGTGTCGTAGGTGCGTTTACAAACATACAAGTTCACATACACATGACACCCAGATCCGAAACAACAATTTGTGGATCACACAAAGTGTTGTTCCGTGCGGGAATCGAACCCGCGACACGTTGCACGGCAGCCGGTTGCCCAGCCACCGCACCAACCGTGCAGTCATAATTAAAGTTATAACAATGATTACAATGAGGATTTTCGTAATTTACAGATGGTAAGCTCGATGTGTAGCTGTGTGCACATATACAATATAAAGGACAACACATATAAAGTTTTTTTTGTGAAAACCTTACAAATTTGCTATTACAATTTGATTGATTTTGACATTTGAATTTAACTAATTTATGACTATTTGATTTACATACTATTATTTTCTGTATCTTTTTTCTTTTTTTTGTCGATTATTGATGTATAATTTGTATGACTAATTATTTGATTGCTTTATGAATGTGAAAACATATTTTTGACTCGTACCTACATATATTGACTGATTGTGAAGTTAATTAATACATACAATGGCTGAGACATACCCAACATTTGCATGCCCAACGGGTAGAACAAAGAGATACAATATGTAACAAAATAAATAACACCTTAGTCACTAATTATGTACTACACCTCTGTTCAGCAAATAAAGACATTTGATTTGATTTGAAAGTTAAAGTTCAAAAGTATCCAGGTACCTATTCCCAATTGAATTTTTTCCTGTGGACCTGGGGCAGGAAAAGTAACAATAACATAGCAACACGCCTTTTATTCCCGAAGGGTTAGGCAGAGGTGCACATTACGTCACATTATACCACTGTACAATGTAACACCCACTTTTCACTATTCATGTTATGAGTCCCATGTAATAGGTGGCGAGCCTATTGCCATATACCGGGCACAATTCCAGACTCTGAGATTTTTTTTTATAAACCCAGTATAATACTTTTCCCGACCCGGGAATCGAACCCGAGACCCCTTACCCGGCAGTCGCACTTGCGACCACTCGGCAAGCGAGGCAGTCTAATAATGATATAGTGGTTATTTGTTTCAGATAGCAGCAAAGAAACGATAGAGGAGCTGACCGTATGCAGCGCACGAGCTCCTCGTGTCCCTCGAGCACGCGGATGCACTGGCCGCACTCGATGTCCCACAGACGGATGGTGTTGTCGGAGGAGCCCGACACCACGAGGCGGTCGCGGTACTGCAGGCACGCGATGCCGCGCTTGTGGCCGTTCAGCGTGCGCACGAACTCGCACGACGACGTGTTCCACACCTGACACGACCCAACCATACACCAATTATATCTAACTCATTCCTCTGTGCTCAGCGAGGGATAGCAATTCTAACTATTTTATTTTTTTTATAGCAAAAATACCTAATTGACGATTCTCTCTCAATAAATTAATTTAGTTATATTATTAATTAAACTGTCAAACACCAAGCGGTAGCCGGTGACCGCAACCTATTGTTCTATAATTGTGTCTATAATGACGTTACTCCACAAGTTAAGGTAGTGTAATTAAAACTAAAAGGGTACGATGGGGTTGGCATATCCATGTGGATAAAAGCACCAAAATAAATAAATAGAAATAAAAAAAATAATAAAAAAAAAATTATACACAAAAACTATTTTTTTTTACAATAACATAACATCACGCCTTTTATCCTCGAAGAGGCAGAGGTGTACATTATACCACTGTACAATGTAACACCCACTTTTTACTATTTATGTTATGAGTCCCATGTAATAGGGGGTGAGCCTATTGCCATACACCGGGCACAATTCCAGATTCTGTGCTACTACTGAGAATTTTTTAAAACCCAGTATTACTTTGCCCGACCCGGGAATCAAACCCGAGACCCCTTGCCGTCGCAATTGCGGCCACTCGGCCAACGAGGCAGATTATAATAACTATCGTGAGACATACTGAATTAACTAAAAATCGCGGCGATGAGTAGGCTGCGCGACGTCGCCGCGACCGCGCACGGTACTCATGAGAAAGAACCCCTCTGTGGTTCGAAACTAGTAGAGCTTTTCTCAGTATTTTCACATGATTAATTAAATTAAAATTACCTGAACATTTTAAATAATTAGCGCTAAACCTATTTAGAATCTTCAAGTTTTGTAATAGTCAATAAAATTATATGATATAAAATTTCACATATCAACCAACAGACTACCGCTGATGAGATTTAAAGTTAAATCGTCATTTTTAAATATAATATCCAACTCACCTTAATAGTTCGATCGCCACTAGCACTAACTATATATTTTTCATCGAAGTCTACAACATTGACTGCGGCGCGATGGCCGACTAGAACTCTACGTAACATTATCTCCGTTGTCGATGTCATGTCCCAAACCGCTATTGAGCGATCCTGGAATTAAAATTAAATAAGGGTTAACGACCAAATGGTGTTTTTTCTTAGACATTTTTAAGTGTGGGAGAGCCATGCTTTGGCTCGACCGGAGTGATACCACGGCCTCACAGAAAATCAACGTGAAACAACGCTTGCGTTGTGTTTCGTCGTATGAGTGAGGCCGTGGTATCACTCCGGTTACCGGAGGCCCAATTACTCCCCCCTTCCCCAATCTCCCCAATTCCTGAATCCCCAACGATCCTTAAACTCCTAATCCCCAAAAGGCCGGTAACGCACTTGTAACGCCTCTGGTGTTCCAGGTGTCCATGGGCGACGCCGATTGCTTACCATCAGGTGATCCGTATGCTCGTTTACCGGCTTATGTTATAAAAAAAGACATGTTAAAAATGAGAGAGAATACATTGAATATGTATTATTAAAAAAAACTTTGGCCCACACTAGAATTGTCTCCTGTGTCGTGGGTGCGTTTACAAACATACAAGTTCACATACAGATGACAGTTAACATATACATGACACCCAGATCCAGTAAAACAATTTGTGGATCACACAAAGAGTTGCTCCGTGCGCGGCAGCCGGTTGTCCAGCCAACCGTTCAGTCATATAGCAGTCAAGTGTGAATATTTAAACATTTTACCCCATAAAAGAACATTATATATTATTCCTAGGATCCACAATGGATGGTCACAAAACACAATCACACATTCAGTAACACAAACCACGTTTAAAGTTGTTAATAATCGACATAACCTTCACAAATCAAAGTAAAATCATTAACCCACATACATCTCGGTGACACGATCTAGTCACAACGATAAACGACCCCATATAGTTCCGATGACACACGACTTCATAAAAATTTTATACCACCGTCGTGGTATAAAAAAATAAACAACCTCAAATTACTCCAACCAATACCTTTATGACCCGAACTAGTCCCAAATGACCCCAACTAGTCACATAGCCCCATTATCCCCTTGACCATCACCCAGTTACACAATCTGAGATGTAGGACAACCTCGCAATGGTGTATGAGTGTGTTCAACATGGCGTCTGTGTTCACATCCCATACTTTAAATGGTCTGTCTGAAGACCACGATACTACCCCATTAGGTACAGTGACTTCTGCCTGGTGTCATGAGACTCTAATTAATCCTGATGACGCATGACCCCAACTTCTTTGTCTTCTCTGTTTGCTTTTTGTTAATCTTAATTTAAATTAATTTATTATGTAAAGTCTATACTAGGCTCACAATGATACCATCCATGAAGGCACTGATCTCTGTGATACAGGTATTTCCCTAGTACAGAGGTCAGAGTTTTAATTTTGTACTACGACACTATGACTTGTATCAAATTAATGTATACTTGTGTACTTTTTTACGTAATAAAGATTATTATTATTATAACTAGTCCCGATGTCAGAAAACCCCAAGTAGTCCTAAAGCCCCCAAATAGTCCCAAAACCCCCAAACTCACCTTACTACACGTGACCATCATTCCGTTACAGAATCTGAGATGTAGTACAGCCTCGCAATGATGTATGAGTGTGTTCAACATGGCGCCTGTGTTCACGTCCCATACTCTAACTGTACTGTCTGACGATCCAGATATAATGGCTCTCTCGTCATATTGTAGACAGAGAACCGAACCTGTGTGACCTTGTAGTTCCTGGGAATTAGAAAAAATATAATTATTTATTTATTTATATACGCTTTATTGTACACATTTAAGTAGCTTAAAACAAACAATTCATGTAAATATGCGTACAATGGGCGGTCTTATCACACAATGGTAGTTTCTTCCAGACAACCTTTGGATGGAAATATTTATAAGAAACCAGATTAGTTTTGTCTTTTTCACAAGTAATTGAATAAAATTGGAGTGTCTATCTGTAATATTGAAATAACCGCTTATTACTACATGCATATGAAAATACATACGATACCTACACGAAAATATTTTTTTTTTTTTAATTTTTGTCTCTCTGTTTAAACTGGGTAATCTCTGAAATGGCTAAACCGATTTTGACGGGACTGACTGCTTGCTGCTGAGGACTTTTCTGCCACGTAGCTGATATACTAAGAAGTAATATAGGCAACTTTTACTTGGAAAAATTTAAACAAACAATCTTATGTCCTAAATCTCACCAACAGCTAGTATAATATAATATATATCTATGAGAATCTATATCTATACCTAATAAAATCGTAGGAGAGTGAAAACTTTGAATATTTAAAAAAAAATGCTTGGGAAATGATCTACAAGCTATACCGAAGCTAAAAATATGATTTTTAAAATTTTTGTCTGTTTGTCTGTATATATATCCGGACTAAACTCAAAAATAACATGGATTTACTTCAAATTTTGCATGAATATTACTAACAGGTCGGGTCAACATATAGGCTACATATTGTCACGCCATCACCTACGGGGGAGGAGCTGTGAATCACTATGCTACGCGGACGAAGTCGTGGGCACAGCTAGTATTCAGATACAACAGAACTGACATACGGTGAAGCAATACACCGTTAAGAAATCTGAACTTATTAGTTTCAAATTATACGCCAACCCGGTAGCCTGGCCGTCACACTCGCAACTATTCGGCCAACGAATAGACAACGAATAAGATAATTATTAAATATGTACTTACCCTGACACATTGCAATGATTTCCTATCCCATATCTTAATAGTATTATCTCTTAGGCCGGACACTATCTTATTATCATCGTATTGCAAACAGTACACGCCTTTCGAGTTCTCTGATCTGCAGTTTATCCTCTGTGGAATAAAGAAAAAAAGTAATTCAATTAATAATATTAAAATAAACAGAACAGACCGGAGTGATACCACGACCGAGCTATAATAACTATATAATATAAACAATAAATAAATATAAAACCATAGTGAAACAACTCTTGCGTTACGTTTCGTCGTGTGTCTGAGGTTACCAGAGACCCAATTACCCTCCTCCTACTTCCCCCAATATTCCCAATACCCGAATCTCCAACAAACCTCAAATTCCTAATCCCTAAAAGGCCGGTAACGCACTTGTAACGCCTCTAGTGTTTCAGGTGTCCATGGGCGACGCCGATTGCTTACCATCACGTGATCCGTCAGCTCGTTTACCGGCTTATTAAAAAAAAAAACACTCTTGTGTAGAGGAAGTCCATAGTCTAGCGGTGTATTGCCACGGGCCGTTCATGATGTTTTCTCCAACCAATAACGCCAGTAATGAGATATTTTCTCTATTATTGGCACAGGTTGCTCATAGGCAGACATGCTTCATCCTCGGCCACAACATCGGTTACCACCAGGCGAGATGGTGACCACACCAACCAACCTATTAAGTATAAAAAAAATGAACACAAACCTGCAAATTATGTTTGCCCATTCTCCAATTATCTTCGATGGACTGTATATCTTTTATAATCTTCGGATACTGTGTTCTGTAGAACGAGTGGGACGGATGCTGACTACCTGGTTTCGGCTTGAATAGGTATTGAATCCTGGGGCAAAGAAACAAAGAAAATATAATGAAACGTCCAAAGGGAAAATTCTACATAGAAAATTATCCACAACGTGTATTTCTGAAAGGCTCACTTTTGACTCCTCTGGTCTTGCGGGTGTCCATGGGAGACGCCGATCGTTTACTGTAGAAGGCCTTTTTTTTTTTTTTTAGGTGGGAAAATCATCGAATGACTGCTCCCGCCTGGGCGAGGCGGGAGGGAGTGTCAGACTCTCACTGACTAAAAACCACCCCGTTCCTTCTCCTGCACGTCGAGCCGGAGCCCCGGTTACCCGTTAGGTTCTCCGCGACTCCGAATCGGCATCGGCCGTATTGGGCCCCATCTGTGGTGGTCTGATGGCTCTTAGAGGCGCGCGCGGAACGCGACGCGCCGTACGCTACTGTACTGTAGAAGGCCTTAGTACTGATTGGCGCTTTGATTAGTTGAGTTCAAGACGGCCAATCAGAGAACCGAATGTGGTCTCATTTCGATTACTTTAATCGTGAAACGAATTCATGCTAAGGCCTCAGAAGTAGGTATCAAAAGTACTTTTTATCCGACGCGAGACTCCAGCCCGCGACGCATAGTATTTGGTCAGTTACTACGACAATTACGTAGTCTATTGACACATACATACAAACTTGCTACTACATCAATATCATATTAACTCGTCGAGTACCGGTTTTCTAGACACAATTATAGAACAATAGGTTGCGGTCACCGGTGACCGCTTGGTGTTTGACAGTTTAAGTTAGCTAAGCTCAGTAGACCAAATCAATCTGGAAAGTCCAGTTACTTATTGTAACTCATAATTCTTACGTTCTGAATGCGATAGTTATTCGTGCTCAACACTCAAAAGGGCCGGATGCGGTAATATTTCGATGTCGTTAAATTTAAAACAAACTCGTACTAAGCTGACACATAACATAACATCACGCCTTTTATCCCCGAAGGGGTAGGCAAAGGTGCACGTTATGGCAATGTACAATGTAACACCCACTTTTCACTATAATGTTATTAGTCCCATGTATTAGAGGGTGAGCCTATTGCCACATACCGGGCACAATTCCAGACACCGTGCTACTACTGAGATTTTTTCTAAAACCCAGTAATACTTTGCCCGACCCGGAAATCGAAACCGAGACCCCTTGCCCGGCAGTCGCACTTGCGATCACTCGGCCAACGAGGCAGTTTCGAACAAGAAAAACCAAAGGCAACGTACTTGTAAGTACTGACTTCTAAATACTCTGTTGCAAGTATCGATTACTTACCATCAGGTGATCAACTTACTCGTTTGGCGGCCTATCTTATAAAAAAACATAAACGTCAAAGCACTCACCATCCTCTTCGTTCCGCGAGCCCTCTCCACAGCGAATCAGTGCGTACTTTCCTCTCAATGAGTTTCTTCCACAGCATACCCTCAGATATAACCCTCCGCCACTCTCTGCAGACCAGTTCCGCTGCACATAGTGAACTGGCGTCCAAATAGGACAGGATATTCTCTGCCACGTGGTCTAGACCTTTTTCTGTGGGAAAATTGTAAAATTTTAAAGAAATACTATTTAAAGGCTACGACAGGAGTTGGAACGAGCTGGTTTTTAGCCAGTAGGACTGACACTTCAGAATCATTTGGTAATTTTCCTTCTTTAAAAACAAGGCAGTTATAAAATGTACTAAGTGGTAGTGTTACACAACATTCTAAGTCAATATCGGTGAACGTATTAGAATTTCTTTAAATGACATGGCGATACACAATTTTTGGTTCGGTACGATAAGAAAATATGCGTGTGTACGTTTTAAATTAATCTGCCAAATAGACATACATACATATAATAAAATCGTAGGAAAGTGAAAACTGTACATCGAATTTTTTTAAAGAATGCTTTAGGCGTGATCTACAGTCAATATCGAAACCAAAAATATTGTTTATAGAACTTTTGTCTGTATGTCTGTATGTAGGTATGTCCTGGATGAACTCACAAAGTGCGGCATGGATTTACTTCAAATTTTGCATGGATATTACTAACAGGTCGAGTCAACATATAGGCTACATATTATCATGCTATCAACTACGGGGGCGGAGCTGTGAATCACTATTCCACGCGGAAGAAGTCGCGGGCTCAGCTAGTTAAAATAATGTATTAATTATCCCTTCTATCAACAACGATGATTCCTCAAATCAAATTCTTTCAATATAAGTACGACGTTTGTCTAAGCCTTCCCCCATCTACTAAATAACCTTGATTTACAATAGAATTGAGGACCTGAAAAATTTTCTTTCAGCATTGAATTTCAAATGACTACGCGGCACCATAACGATTTGAAATTCAAATGCTACAGAGATTTATTTAATTTGAATACTTTAATACTAAATCCGTCGAAAAACAAACGAATTTGGAACTGAACTCAGATAAAAATAACAGTTACACAATTTTCGCCTTTTTGCGTGATGGGCCGAAGGTTTAAGATGTCTGCTTCTCATGATGTCTGGATCATTGCTGAGGATTCGAAACCTACCAACGGCAAGTGTCAATGTGACTTTTTCCGAGCTATATTAGATTACTTAGACACCACTGACAAACAGTGAAGGAAAACATCGTGAGGAAACCTGGGCTTATAATCTACACTAATATTTTAAAGAGAAAAAATTTGAATTTTTGTTTGTTTGAATTGAATAGGCTCCGAACCTACTGGACCGATTTAATAAATACTTTTACCGTTAGAATCCTACATTATCCGTGATGAACATTTTTGTTTTGTTTCTAATTTGAAAAGAGAAAAAAAATAACGGGACCGTGTAAAAATTTCGATAATGTACCCCGATGTGTGAAAAATCTACCAAAAAGGGCTTTTATTTCGTACGCTATAATTAGAAAACCCAAGTTCTGTCAGAAGTCATTATTCTACGCGGACGTCGCGGGGAACAACAGATTTTTATTAAAACTTTGAAATCGCCAACCCCCATTGAGGAAGCGTGGTGATTAATGCTTAAACTTTCTCCATGTGAGAATAGGCTTTTGGTCAGCGGTGGGCATTTATAGGCTGTTGTGACGTGTGTAGAGGAGGTGTACTTACTGGGCAGCATACTGATGAAGTCTCTCTGTAGCATGGGCTTTAGGAAAGCATTGATATGACCGTGCTGGTAGTGACACATCCGCGCTAATAGCTGCTCCACAAATTCCACCTGCAAAAAAATATTATAAGACTTAATATTGAGAAATTATACTATTATACTATCTGAAGACCGCCTCGACCGTCTGGATTTTTAAAAAAATATCTTAGTAGTAGCACGAAGTCTGGAATTGTGCGTGGTACATGGCAATAGGCTCACCCCCTATTACATGGGACTCATAACATAAATAGTGAAAAGTAGACATTACATTGTACAGTAACATTAAGTGCCGTAATGTGCAGCTATGCGTACCCCTTCGGGAATAAACGGCGTGATGTTATGTTATGTTAGGTCACTTTGAGTAGTATTTTTTTATCGTAGCACCATGGTAGTAATTTATCCATCCATTATATCCGTGGGTGTTAGGACATGCATCATGCAAAATATTGTTCCGTGCAGGTATCGAACCCGAAACACGATGCGCAACGTTCACTGCGCAAACCGTGGAGTCAATAAACGGGAATAAAAATTTTGTGATATTTATATTTTTTTTTATGTCCTCTTGAACGCGAAATTTTTATTTTGCTGTATAATTTATAACGCGATAATTTTACATACCATTAACAAAATGAGGGGGCAACAAATCTCCTACAAAACATACACAGCTGAATCCTTCATTTTACTACTACTAGCTTGAAACTCTATCTTTCTTAACCCTAAAATCGTCAATATGACTAATGACCCCCACGAGTCACAAACGGGGGTCACTAGTCCCTAGCTCTTTTTTCTTGTAAGAGGCACCGCGGCCTCTAATACACCTGCTTCGGAACCTCGACGGTGCAACGAGCGACTCTTTTGAGCTTCGCAGTCCTCTAGTCCACAACTTACTTGGTCCGTTTCGTTCCATCTTGTAAAGTAGTTGAGACATGCGTCCCTTTCTGCTGCGTACGCGGCGCTGCTTGGCATCGGCCGTACGCCTGAGTCCACGCTGGTGATTGACGTCACCTGTTGATAAAGAATTCTTTTAGTCTTCGAAAACTGAATATTCTTACATTTTAAAGAATAGAAAATAATTTATTTGCCATTAGACATGATGCACCAAATACGAAAATAACAATAAAAACCACAACAAAAAAAAATATTTCTAAGTCTCACGATTGGTTAAATCGGCCATTAGTTCTGTGACCGTTTTCTCTATTAAGTCACACGTAAAGGTAATAAGGGGTTGGTTTCTGCTCCTTTCTGTTAAGTAATTCTTAGTTAAGAGACGGTTAGGGGACGGTTGGTGAAAACGGCCACTTGAGTTGAATCGGCAGTCTTAGCCAAACTATCTTTAAATCTATAGGTACAAGGCGGCTCTGTGGCTCGAAACTAGTAGAGTTTTTCTCAGTATATTCACGTGAGTAACCAGGGCCTTTAGCCAAACGCCACTTTAGCGTTGGCTACAGAGAGAGTAGAAAACTAAAATTATGGGGATGACACTGAGAAGTGTAAAAATTTACGTCAATTCCATATAATATGGTTTTCTATTCTACATGTAGACAAGTGCTAAATGGCATTGGGCTACAGCTGCTGGGATTTTTAGTTAATTTAGTGTCTGACGATAGTTATTCTAAAAAGATAATACTTATATCTATTGTACAAAAGCCTCATTCAATTACTTTAAATGTAAATTCATTATAATGACTGAGCCATGACTGACTATGACTAGCGGATCATTAGATGACTAACTATGTTCAGATCAATCCAAGGACTTTCCAACATAACAATGTAACAATCAAAATAACTATTACACGGTAACAATTGTATAACAAAACAGTATTTAATTTGTTGAGAACCCTGTTTGCAAATGACTCGAAAACCGCTGAAGAGATTTTGATGACATTCTGTGCAAATCAAAATTATAAAAGGGAAGTCAGCTAAAAAGTTTAGGCTTTAAAGTGTATGATCCATGTTGCATCATTATGCAAAACGATTAGTGGATTTAACATTGTTGTTTCGTGGAGAGTTTTCATTGTTTCTGAGCAAGAAGCCAACTTGACATTCGTAGGCCGCCTGTTATTAGTGAAGGATGCACGCATTTGTCATATTACCCGTTATAGTAACATGGTAATTTCGGACAATTTTTTTCTGCTCTACAATACAATAAAATATTCTATAACAATGGCAATGATTCAAAAGTGGAGCACTGAGGGGAACACACTTATTCTGCAGTGGACATATTCCGACTTTTGATGACGATACTATTTGAGATAAGTACAGAATTAAACTTATTGGTAATTACCAGTGATGGGCGTAACTAGTTATTTATGTAATCTAATTAATAATTGAATTACATAATAATTTGATTAAAATGTAATTTAATTACATATTATTCAATTACATTGTAATTAAGTTACTTTGGAATTAATTATAATGTATTTCATTACAAGATAATTTGTGCTATGAAATTAATTATAATGTATTTCATTAGAAGATAATTTGATTACAAAGTAACCTAATTACATAGTATTTAATTATATTATAATTGTTTTGAATATGAAATGTCGCATGGTTGCATCACACAGTTGCGATATAGGTGTACTGCAAGTGCGGCCCGTTCGACGTCATAGGGTAGTAAGTATAATGTGCGGGGGAGCGGGGAGTTCTATGCATTGTGCTCGTGCGTCGTCGCTCCTAGCCACCCCGCTTCACCCGCCCACTTCAGTTACTTCTAATCTTTTGTATTATAAGCACGTAACATTTTCTTAAGATTACAAGTCGTCGTCATAATTTAAATTATAAATCAGAAAACATTTTTTTTTATCAGCCAATGGTGAAAATTATTAAGTACTAATAAAAGATATAGATAATATCTTAGCTGGGCCATCATTTTTAACGGATCCGGCGTCTTGCAGAAGTCTGCTACTATCTCATACTAGTCGTAAAGACAACAATCTGATCATTCTATCACAGAATATCAGAAGCATTACTAAAAATTTTGCGGCGTTAGAAGTTCTGTTATCCAGACTAGATATAACATGTGAAATAATTATTTTAACAGAAACTTGGAATTCAAAAACTGCTCTATTCCCCTCTCTAACAAACTACAAGATAAATTACACGACTATAAATAACAATCAAAATGACGGAATAGTTATCTACACAAAAGATGAATTAGATTGCTCTGTGGAGGAGGTGTCGTTGGTTGACGCAACGTGCATGATGGTAAAGCTGAGTAATGATACTATAGTGATAGGTATATATAGATCACCATCCCACAAGAATGTAGACAACTTTATTAAATCTTTAGATGAATTATTAAGCAATTATAAAAATCACCATAACATAATTATCATGGGAGACCTAAATATAGACATTAAACTACACACTGACGATGAAAATTCTATTGATTACTTAGATTTATTAGCTTCGAATGAATTATTGGCAGGTCATCTATATAAAACCAGGGAAAATAAGTGCTATGATCATGCAATGATCAAATCCAAATTTCAATCACTCACAATGGTTTTTCAATGTCCTGTTACTGACCACCTACCCGTAATGACATGCATAACACTAAAAACTAAAATTAAAACCATCCCAACTACTACCGTACAAAAAATAAATTTTAAAAACGTCGTTACTGAAATAGAACTAATAAACTTTAAACCTATTCTTGACTCACCTGATGTTGACTGGTCCGCCGAACAATTGGTATCGATTCTTAATACAGCAATCATGAGAAATTCTCTTAATGTTTTAGTACCAAAAAGAATACGTTGTATTAAACCGTGGATTACGCCTGGATTAGTGAGATGTATTAATAATCGCGACAGAATGCATTTAAAATGTAGAAAAGATCCTAATAATGACATCTTACACATAACTTACAGCAGATATAAGAACTTTTGCAATGACTGACTAAAACGATTAAAGCGTAACTATGAAAAACATCAAATTACTAAGTATGCCAATAATCCAAAAATGAAATGGAAAGTAATAAATAATATCACAAACAGAGTAAACAAGCAAAATCCATCATCTGAATTGTTGAAAATCTGCCCTACGCCCGAAGCATCTTTAGAAACCATAAACAATTACTTTAGCACGATAGCACAAAAATTAGCTGACAATATTAAAATTAACAGCACCTCAGCGGATGAATTCAAATCCACACCATCTAATTCAATGGTCATGTTACAAGTAACAGAGCATGAAATTGAATCAGTGATTATGAACTTAAAAACAGACAGTGCTGTGGGATGGGACGGGATTTCCACGAAACTCATAAAAATGGTTAGGCATTTGGTTGTTTCCCCTCTAACACATATTGTTAATCAGTCAATTATTACTGGTAAATTTCCCAGAGTATTTAAAATATCCATAATCCATCCAATTCATAAATCTGGTACCAGAGACTGTGTCGAAAATTATCGACCAATCTCAGTTTTGCCTGCGCTTTCCAAAATTCTGGAAAAAATAATGAATAAAAGCCTAATCTCATATTTGGAAAAGCAAAAAATTTTATCAAGTAACCAGTATGGCTTTAGGGCGGGAAGGTCGACGGCTCATGCAGTTTCTGAATTATCAAATTTTGTGGGTACTCACATCGACCATAGAGATAAATGTGTAGGTGTTTTTCTAGACCTAGCAAAGGCATTCGACACAGTATCTATTCCTATATTGCTTAACAAAATGGAAAAAATTGGTGTTAGAGGGGTAACCTTACATCTATTTAAGGATTACCTGAGTAATCGCACCCAAAGGGTAAAAATAAACCAGTTTTGCAGTAAAGACACACCTATAACAATTGGCGTGCCCCAAGGAAGTGTGCTCGGACCGACCTTATTCCTTATATATATAAATAACCTTTGTAATATACAACTACAAAATTGTAAAATATTTGCTTTTGCTGATGACACAGCTCTAATTTTCTACGGTAAAAGTTGGGAAGACGTTCAGAACCATGTAGAAGTAGGGCTACAGACTGTATTGGCTTATCTTAATCAAAATCGCCTTTCCCTGAACGTGGCTAAAACAAAATTTATGATTTTTGCCAATTCCAAAAGAGTGTTAAATTCTGTTAAAAACTTTACAGTACAATTACATTCATGTGACATGTTTGGTAAAAAATGTAAATGTACAAATTTAGAGCGTACTGAAACCATAAAATATCTTTGCATACTTCTTGATGAAACACTCACATGGCGTCCATACATAGAATTATTAGAACAAAGAACCAGAAAACTCATGTATGTTTTTAAAATTCTAAGACACGTGGCGGATCGTGCGCTATTGAAAACGGTATATTTTGCTCTGGCACAATCTATTTTAACATACTGTATTACTTCTTGGGGAGGTGCACGTAAAACCCACCTTATTAAAGTAGAACGAGCACAACGGTCCTTACTTAAAGTCATAACCTCTAAACCTTTCAGGTATCCTACATTTGATTTGTACACTGAATGCGATGTTTTAACTGTCCGGCAGTTGTTTATTAGGCAAAGCATATTGTCGCAACATCAGAACCTTACCTTTAAAGGAACAATAACGTCAAGGCGAAACCATAAAGTTTGTGTAACCGAATCTTACAACACTTTCTTTATTAGGAAATTCCAGTGCTATATTGGCCCCATGCTTTACAATAAATTAAATAAAAAACTTAACCTTTATCCCTTAACATGTTATTGCTGCAAAAAAGTTGTAACAGTCTGGTTAAAAAACAAAACTATGAAGATATTGAAAACTTGTTTGTTGTTTTACAGTAACCAAGTTAAAAGTAGAGGTACATATATAACAGTAATAATAACTGGATACACTAGTGTTATAAAAGATAAAAGGAATCTGGTGTGTTGTTGTTTCCAATTTTGGTCTACTGTGCATGTATGTATTACTAGTTATAATAAAGTATGTAGATTAATACTAAATAAATAATTAACAAACACTAATTACTAGGCAAATTTAACTAATATCCAATTTTCGGGGAAAAGAAACAATCTTCAATAATCACTATTTATAATATGTATATAAATAAAACTTAAATTCTTATCAACATTAATCACACTGATGCATACACCACCTTACACTACACTTAACACATAATAAATAAAATAATAAAGTTATAAAAATATATACATAATATTATTATTATTATCTAAGTTCATTGTTTTAGTGGTTTAACTATACTTAAGTGAATTCATTCTGTGCGGGTGGTTCATAAAAAGTTTGATATTGTGTACAGTATGTTTTATTAGGTACCCTCCTGTCTCTCAAGGTTGTTTTATTGTATTGTCATACTCGTGCATTGGATATCAATGGAAATAAAACATTACAAACTATAAATTGTAAATAATATATTGTATCAATTGGAAGGAACTAACATCTAAGGTACAGGCTCGGCCTAGTTTAGATGTTAGTATTCATAAACTGTGTGTCTAAGGTTTTTGTTGCAATAAACACTTTTTTTTTTTATTTTTTTTTTTATTTAAAACTAAACAATGATTGACAGATGATTACATTTTTTTTTGTATAATTATGTGTTCTAGTTTCGTATTTGTCAAAACTTTTCCCAATACTTGTATAAATGTGTAGGTAATTACATTTTATCAGATTACTTATGTAATCTATTATAATGTAATTAGATTAACTTGCAATTCAATTACTTTGTATTTAATTACATTATGTACTCATTGCAATTAGTTACTTAAATAATCTGTTACAAAGTATTTCAATTACAAATTACAATGTAACCGTAATTTGTAATTATTAATCTAAATACTTTTTGCCCATCACTAGTAATTACCCAATACATAATCTTAATAAATGTTTTCCTTAAAGATTTTATGTGATTACAGATCTCAAGGTCGAAAACTTTCGATTGTGACTAATTTCCTTTCATTATCAATTAATAATGCTAGGCAATTGTTTCATACATGTAATAATATTGATAGAGGTATTATCATGACGACTGGTAAAATGAGTGACTGCATCTTTGTATAATAGGTAAGTTTTTTCTGCAGGTAAACAAGCAGACCGATCACCTGGTGGTAAGCAATCAAGACACAAGAGGTGTGACAAGTGCTTTATCAGCCCCTTTGGGGATTAGGATTTCGAGGATATTTTTTTATGGTATAGCTGGTAAACGAGCAGACGGATCACCTGACGATAAACAATCGGCTTCGCCCATGGATTCCTGGTAAACCATAGGCGTTGGAAGTGTGTTTACCGGCCTGTTAGGATTAGGAATTTGAGTATTGTTGCGGATTTCGGAATTGGGATGAAAGGTAATTGGTCTTTCGGTAACCTCACTTACACGACACAACATAAGCGGTGTCTCACATCGGTTTTCTGCTAGACCGTGGTATCACTCTGGATGAACCGGCCCATTCGTGCCGAAGCATGACTCTCCCACGCCTCCCATACATAGACATACTAAATTAATTTAAAATAATGGTTTACTGAGAAAAGCTCCACTGGGTTCAACTCACAATCAGACTCTAATTCTAGAGCAGCATGAGTGGACGTGGCATTGCCGCTTCTTATTGGGTAGATTATACATTATTAGATTTTTTTAAGAAAGTTTCAATAAAAGAGTGAAGTATGAAATTGTATGTACTCACAACTAGTAAAACTAGGAGCTACATAGATGCACCTTTGCTTTTGCCTAGAATCAATTTCTAGGCAATTAGGATTAAAAATGTGTGTGATGTTATGCAGATCATAGTTTAATCTGTGGCTTGGCAGTGCACCCCCGCCAAGTCAACCAGATATATAGGAACGGTGAGGATAGATTGTCATATAGTATATTAGTGCAACTCTGCCTATCCAATCAAGGAAAAGCCCACATAATAAATAATACAAATCACACAATTAATTAAAATATAAGGTATCACACTAATTCAAAAAACTTTTTCCTTCAGGAAAATAAAGACTATTTGTGTTAATTTGTTACTGTTTCTAAGTAGGTCACATTGGAACCTTGTGCATTATCTATGCTTTTTTTTTTTAAGGGGGGAAAATCATCGAATGACTTCTCCCGCCTGGGTGAGGCGGGAGGGAGTGTCAGACTCTTACTGACTAAAAACCACCCCGTTCCTTCTCCTGCACGTCGAGCCGGAGCCCCGGTTACCCGTTAGGTTCTCCGCGATGCATTATCTATGCTTAGGTTGAACATGTGAATATCATTGCCAAAAAATATTAAAAATGACACATAATGGCCAATCCTACTCCTACTTATATTTAAATCTTAAAGTTTGTGAGTGTGTGTGTATGTGTGTTACTCAATCATGTCAAAATGGCAGAGGAAATCCGGATGAAATTTGGAACAGGGGTAGATTTAAGGTTTGGAATAACACACAGGCTACTTTTATCCCACAGGAATGCGGGCAAAGTGCTGGCAATATTTTTCATTGGAGAGGTACCTTGCATTGTCTGTGCTTAGGTTGAACACATGAATATCTTTGCCAAAAACTACTGGAAAAAAAATGAAGACACAATGGCCAATAACCTATTCCAATCTATCAATTCTTTTTCATTGAATTTTTGACTTTAAAACAAAATAATAAAATTGAAAATAGGAATAGACAGAAAGGAGTAGCTGGACCAGTCTACACTAGCATGACAAGATGACATGAACTAGATTTTGTGTTAACATCTGCAATTCGTGTCTAACTGTATTTTTTGTGTACTTTGTGATAGAAAAAGATGGAGTGACAAGATTTGTAGTGCTATCCTTTTCATACATGGTAAGGGTAAAACTTTTAGATGAAACTTTTTATGAAATAAACAAATATTATTGATTATAAACATAATTATTTAAAGTACATAGCATCTGTTGATTATCATACTAATTTCATTATTACATCAAAATTACATACATAGCTGTATAATTTATAACAAAAACTAAAATGCAACATAGTTAAAGTGTACAAAAACAAAATAAAAACATTGTAAATATATTTTTATGCTATTTGCGTACCTAAACTTTTAATTAAATACAATGGCTGATAAAACTAACTGTGTAACTGTGTTGTAATCTTGTTTTTAGTTAATTACTGGCTAGTAAGTTATCGCTATGCACACTCTTTCTTTTGTAAAACGCATACGAATTGCGAAATATCAAATGAGAAAGTAGCACAACAATGATTCAAACAGATAACTCTGTATACCCAAAATATTTCAACTTTTGTCAAAAGAGGTTCATTAATATCACTTACAAAGAAGTTTTGAACACGTAAAAACTTTTTTAACAAACAAAAAAACAGTTTTAAATGCTCGAATTCATGAAACGTGACAATATTACCACGTAAGAATAATGTCATGGATGTAAATAAACAGCTCGTTATCGATACGGAAGTAAAGAGAATGTATAAAATTAAACATTAAACGCAACAGACCTCGACAAATACTACAGGAAACATACAAAAAGTATAACTTCAAGATCCGCATTGCAGGACGGCTTAAAAAATTAGTACAAGACATTTTGACAAATATATAACACGTAGCATATTTTTAACACCTAAAATAGCATTCGTTAAACCTTTCAGGAGTTGAATAAACCTCCGAAATCTACTTTACTAATCAGATTGGTCATAAAAACACAAAATAGTCCAAACGAATATAGGTAAAAGTAAATATGGCGGACGAACCATCCTGACATTATGCCTTGTTCCATTTAAACATTCCTGCCTTACCTGGGGTGCTATAGTATCTTCTATCATCCTTTCGGTCTCCATTTTTGTTATTTCACAAGAAACATCAATATTAAGTCCACTGAAACACCACAAATAATGAAACCACTATCGCTAAATACTCATCGCTCGCATGACGTCAAGCACTGTTACTTTTTTTTTGAAAATAGTACAACTCGTAGCAAAGGTATTTGACGATCATACAGCCTAGTCTTAAAAATGAATTAGAAATTTTACAATGCTGTAATATTTATATGGCTTGCTGTAAAATATACATAATGAAACTGTACTATGATTATAATAAAACCTTATTTAAAATTATAAAAATATGAAATAAACAAAATCAATCAACAATTTAACTTTACCATGACGCTTTGCACAAGTATAAAGAAACGTGTTGAAACGTCACTAAAAAAATCATAGAGATAAACCTTGTCTGTCCTACTAAAAGGAAGTAGTCGAGTCGATTAGTGATTTATTATCAAACATGAGTTTATCAATTTTATCAATCCACCGAAATTCCCTACTACTAGATAATGACTGTGATAAGTTTTTCTAAGTTTGGTAATTACCTTAAGGAATATAATAAATAAAGGTATGTACGAGGTTTCGGTAAGATTTGAGACCAATTTTAACAAAAATAATTTTTCAAAGTAATGGTTATTTTGTTACTCGAAACTTATTTTCTTACCCGCATCTACACATTTAAAATTATTATTAATGTTATTCGATATGTGCAAGATTAATTCTTATCCATTTATCTACAAAAGATTGAGGGTAGATTGATACGATTAGAACATCTCTTTTAAAAAAATGTACATTGTCAAAATGAGGCCATTCTCCTTTGTCAAAGTCAAAGGACGTATTGTGATATTGTCATCGCAAGCAAACCTACAAGAGGAAATAGACCATTTTAATTTAAAATAGTTCACTGTTTAACTCGTCGAGTACCGGTTTAGCAGACACAATTATAGAACAATAGGTTGCGGTCACCGGTGACCGCTTGGTATTTGACAGTTTAAATCAATAATGTGGATACAAACACTCTATATAGTGAAGACAACCTAGAGATAAGTTAAAACTAGCAGTGTGTGTCGAAATATTCATGAAAGCGACGTATCGAAATACGCAAACTGAATCTTAAGTAGTATTGTATTTAATCTACTAATTTTACTAAACAGGTCAGTATTTACTTTTTTATTTATCTCAATTTATATCCTACGGTCACGACTGACCATGTATATGAAGTTTTAGCGGTAAACTTGCGTTATTTTCTGAGAAACAACAAAATATACACCACTTATTATTACGGTATTTTTTGCGATACTCGAAGAATCTCCGGGAGTTTTCATAGTCTATTCTGTTTGATCGATGGCTGTTTACACTAGTATTACTAAACGGACGTTTCTTTGTACCCGTGTTCATGAAAAAGTGGAAAAAACATGTTTTATCTCTACAAAAACAGTATTTTAATGTACATAATACTGTTTAATATAGTATTTGACGTGTTTTCTTAAAAGATTTGTGTTGTAACGAAACGTTTTCTTAGTAGAATAACGTGTGGAGAACCTTATTCAAGAGTATGTGTAAAGATTTCATTAGTTTATGTTTAATATTTGATGTATTTGTTTGAGGAAATCATTAATTTCATATTCACACTGTTTTAAGAAATTTGTTGTGTATTTCTTCTTTGTAGTTGTGTATTGAGAGTATTGTATAGTATTGTTTATTACAAGACATACAACTTCTAGAGACGATATTCTTGTGTTGACGTACCCATGTAATTGTTATTTTGTTTAAATTCTTAGCCAGAGTTTGTGTTTCTTGTGTATCCTGAGTGTCAGTAAAATATATTCAGTAAAGTAACACTTTTACATGTCAATCCTGAAATTACTAGATGAATTTCCTAATCTACTACTTTGAGAAGAAACGCCGAAAGAAACTCAGAAGTCATTGTCTCTTTTAAAGTCCAGACAAATTATATAAAGTGCGAGAACCGTGCAAGTTGAATCTGTAGTGGTCTTTTGAGGAAAGATCTACAACAGTTTGAGTAGAACCGTTCTGAGTGCAGCACACATGTCTAAGTTTCAGGTAAAATATGTATCAGAGACATTGTAGAACATACTTTTTTAAAAGAGTAACGAATGGAGTTTCTTGCTCGTTCTTCTCCATTCGAATCTACGTTTTGGAATGAGCACCTAGCTTAACCTAATTTCACTGACGGACTGACTGACAGACTATTATTTATTTTGTATTTGTTGACGTTTCAAAAGTACCAAACTATGGTTTAATTGAAATAAATGCTTTGACTTTGACTTTGACTTTGACTTTGACTTTCCAATAAACTGAAGTAAGGGATGTTGCTGATGGCTCGACGAACAATTTGTGTAGTTCGCACAAATGCTCAAACTGTCAGAATATTATTAATTAAGTAAAAGTGAAATAACTGGCCACACTCTCACACGATACTTTCACTGACTAGAGCAACCACTTCTTCACAGGTCTACTGGTGTCTATTGTGGAATCTCCTTATCTTACTAGTCACATTTTCTGTTATCGTTGTAGGTCTGAACAATGCTCTCTGAAGACGGTATGGAGAACAGACGAGGACCTCCCGGAGTCAACTCCAGGTCTATGAGTGTTGCTCACTCTGTTGCTGATCTTGAGGTGAGATTGAAGTATCATCACGCCTATCTGTATCTCCCATGGGGGTACGCAGAGATTATGGATCGCCAGGTTCGGTCCTGTATGGAGTACTGCTCTCATCTTTGGGACAGCTCGGCAAAATATCAGCTGGACGCGTTAGAGCACATTGAGAGGCGTGCCAAGAGGCTCATCGACGATGATGCGCTTGTGAAGGCTCGGCTTCAAAGCCTCGAGCACAGGCGTAAGGTTGCAAGCCTTTCGGTTTTCTACCGGATACATTTCGGTGAGTGTGCAGGGGAATTGCACAACTTGATTCCCCCTAGTCCTTTCCATCATCGTACCACAAGACAATCGGCGAAGCGTCACCGATTCATGGTAGATGTTCCGCCCACACGCACGAAGCGCTTCGCTTCAAGCTTCCTTGTGCGTACTGCTAAAGAGTGGAATTCTTTGCCAGAGTCTGTATTTCCTGAAGGGTACAACCTGGGAGTCTTCAAGGCCCGAGTGAATAGGTTGCTTATGGGACGACGTGCTACATCGTAGACCGCATCATCGCTTACCACCAGGCGAGATAGTGGTCAAACGTCGCCCCATCAAAAAAAAAAAAAAATTGCTATGATTCTTACATAGTTGCTCTTTCGCGTCTTCAACAGTCATCAGTCTTTTCATGCATGTTTGCTGGTTAAGGGTGCCCGTGTTGATGGTATCAGTATTATATTTTTTATAATACACCATAAGCTCATTTACCGGTATCATGCTCTGAAAAAAATTAAATATTCTCAATTACTTTGCCTAAATCGGGAATTGAACCCGACTTCACCTCACTTTAATATTTAATTTCTGTTTCATTATTGTATTGTTTCACTGGCCGAGTGGTCGCAAGTGCGACAACCGGAAAAAGTATTACTGGGTTTTGAAAACAAATGCCAGCAATAGGACGGAGTCTGGTATTGTGCCCGGTTTATAGCAATAGGCTCACCCGCTATCACATGGGACTCAAGACATAAATAGTGAAGATTGACTGTTACATTGTACAGTCACATTAAGAGCCGTAATGTGCACCTCTGCCTACCCCTTTGAGGATAAAAGGCGTGATGTTATGTTATTGTTTTGTCTTATTTTTGATTTTGTTATACTTTGTTTTTTTTTGTTCTTGAGAGTAAAGAGGAACTGATGACTAACTTTGAATATTTAACAATTGTTTTATACTAAAAACTATCAAATATCAATACTATTCTACAGTTAAGAATTAACTGATGATTACGATTGAATAATCAACCCTAAGGTTATTATAATTAGTATCTTTTTCATAAACTTTGCATTTGTCTGTGTGTCTACTGTTAAATTAATGTTTTTGTCGCGATCACTCGACTGGTGAGACAGTTCATCAAAGAGTAATCGATGATAATAATCCTCCAGTGCCTTTAGCCAAACGCCACTTTAGCGCTTGTCTACAGAGAGAATAGAAATCAAGTGTCAAAATTTACGTCAATTCCATATAATTTGGTTTTCTATTCTACATGTAGACGAGCGCTAAATGGTTTTTGGCTACAGCTGGGGCATTTAGCCAAATGCCACTTTAGCGTTTGTCTACAGAGAGAGTTAATTCCATATAATTTAGATAATTATATATTACAATTAGATAAGCGCTAAATGGAATTGCTGCTGTTTATAAGACGAGTGGCGCTGTTTATAAGACGAGTGGCGCTGTTTATAAGACGAGTCGCGCTGTTTATAAGACGAGTGGCGCTGTTTATAAGACGAGTGGCACTGTTTATAAGACGAGTGGCGCTGTTTATAAGACGAGTGGCGCTGTTTATAAGACGAGTCGCGCTGTTTATAAGACGAGTGGCGCTGTTTATAAGACGAGTGGCACTGTTTATAAGACGAGTGGCGCTGTTTATAAGACGAGTGGCGCTGTTTATAAGACGAGTGGCGCTGTTTATAAGACGAGTGGCGCTGTTTATAAGACGAGTGGAGCTGTTCGCTTACTATCTGGTGATAAGACTTTATCTGCCACCGTATCCTTTAAAAAAATTAAAGACCAATTTCAAATCTTACAGGTACTTAGGGAGATAGAGAATGTATACTTCCGACCGCCATCGGAGTTTGATGCCGGCCGCTATGTGCTGGAACACGCGCCGGTGACCTCCTGCGATGATATAGAACGCATGTTCACTAAACTGAAGCGGCAGCAACAGGTTTGAATCTATATTTGTATTCTGTATAGTTAAAATTAAAATGTCGTGGTGGCCCGGAGGCTTAAAAGCTAAGCTTCTCATGCACGAGGGTGCGGGCTCGAAACCTACCAACGGCAAGTACCAATGTGCCTTTTCCCGAGTTATATGTACTTTCTAAGATTATTTAGACACCACTGGCAAACGGTGAAGGAAAACATTGTGAGGAAACCTAGGCTTATAATTTCTAATTATAAGTTTGTAATCGCCAATGATTAATGTTCAAACCTTCTCCGTGTAAGAAAAGGTCTTTGCTCAATAGTGGCCACTTATAGGCTGTTGTTGATAGCAAAAATGATCCTTTGACAAAGGTCACAAGGAGCTGCTGGATCGCTTCCAGCCAGTTGGCCGAACAGCTAGGCTGTTCTGTAACTATCACTTCAAACTTTTGAAGTCAGTTTGATCTCGTTCTGGCCCGTCATAGGTCGATATTATTCTGACAACCAATGACATGGTAAACCGCAATCTAGTTGACTTCAATCTTTCAAATTGAAAATCAGAGTTTCGGGTACCGAAAAAAATATTTACCCTTTGTAAGATGCTCGAAAAACCTCGAGAATACTTACCAATTTACTCCCATCGAGTCCCACTAGCGAACAAATACTTCAAACAAGAAATTCAAGAAGAAGAAGACTGCCTCGTTGGCCGAGTGGTGGCAAGTGCGACTGCCGGGCAAGGGGTCTCGGGTTCGATTCCCGGGTCGGGCAAAGTATTACTGGGTTTTTAAAAAAAATCTCAGTAGTAGCACGGAGTCTGGAAATGTGCCCGGTATATGGCAATAGGCTCACCCCTTATTACATGGGACTCATAACATAAATTGTGAAAAGTGGGTGTTACTTCTGTGTGCACCTCTGCCTACCCCTTCGGGGATAAAAAGGCGTGATGTTATGTTATGTTATGTAAGAATTTCTTATGTTTAAATTTCTTCCACAGGTAGTCTCCGGAAAAGCCCTCCATTTAATCTCCCAACAGAGAGATAACTGCGACAGGGAGTTTAAAGAGATACAAAACATTCGCGAACAACTCTCAACGACACTACAAACATGTCAAAAGGCCCGGGTCCAACTCCGAGCCGCGTCAAATCACCTCACAATATCCACATTTGTAATCCTTGCCAATTTTCGGAAAAGACAAATCATCAGATCGGTACTGAAATCATTAGAGCTACTCAGAAGTTTACGCAGCGTCGAAAAAGATGTTGCTGACTTGCTAGTAAAAAAAGAATATTATGAAGCCATAGATTTGATTCTGAAAAGCAAAAAGGCTGCTAGTCTTCATAAAGAGTATACATGCATATCCGATTTGGCATCTCGTCTCCAAGATACGCTGGATATGACGGAAGAAAAATTGGACACAGTACTAGCAAGCCTCTGCTACAATTTCGATGAAAATATCTTTCGGAAATTGCGAAAAACGTACGCTCTGCTTGGAAAAACTCAAGCGGCCATGGAGCAGTTACATATGCACTATTCTTCCGCGGTAAACGAGTCGGCTATCGAAGCAGTTAAGAGTTATGTAGGAGACATTTCCGATATGAAATTCAAAGAAATGTGTCAGTCCGTGCAAGCGAATAAAGCTCCTATTTGCTTGTTGAATTTGTGCGAAAATCTCTTCTTAATCATGAGGAGTTATTACCTTTTAGTGGAATGGCATTTGAAATATGACGAAGAAGAATCGATACCGATCTCGAGTAATGTTTTTGAAATCGAAAAGAATGTTAGCAGAGAGTATATAAGGCAGAAATTAAAAGCTGGGCTTGTTCGGATCTGGAACGATGTCCAAGCTAAAGTCTCAACGTTTTTGCGCAGTTCTGGCATAGAAGAGTATCCCTTTGAGAAGTTCATACAAATGTTAGGAGTGCTGAGAAAACTGACTCAAGTGGCTGAAGTGTTTTGTGGTGATAAATCAGACCTTTTGCAAGATTTTATTAAGACTCAAAGTGTATTGTACATAAAGAACTATCACAAAGGACGGATGGAGGAATTGAAGCTTTTTTTGGAAAACGAAGGCTGGGAGCAGTGTCCAGTTAAATCTACGTTTAATTTACTCTACCTACAAGAGTTCAAACAGTTCAAAAAGTACCTTAATGTTAGGACAGACACTTCGCTTCTAAAGACCCAATCCGATGGAGCGTCCTCAGTCCATTCGCAAGAAGACAGCGTCTATATCGCGAAGTATTTCAAACAAAGCACACACCACACGCCATTCGAGATCTTTCGCAATGAAAATATAACGAATGATGATATTTTCGGCCTTGAACCGGAGTTGGTAAGCGATGATTCTGAGGATGACGAACCAGATGAGTTAAAAAGGGATTTTGTTGACGAAAATGATCGGCCTGAACCGACCCAAAGTCCTAGCAGAGTTACTGACAGTGTTATAGTCACAAATACTACGTTATCAGTCCTAAGACACTGCGGACAGTACCTCCAAATATGTCGCTATTTACCCCAAATTTCATTAGAAGTCGTGATGCTAATGAACCAGCTTTTCGACTACTATTTCTTCACTGTACACCTATTCTTTACATCGGATTTAGACGTCGCTTCTTCAACTTTATACAGTGCGAAATTGAACTCTGTCTTAAAGAGGATAAAGAACAATATTGATACGGATAACTCTGGCGAGGTTGACGGCAAAATCCCTTGTCCAGATCCCCCTCAGCATCTAAACATGACTTCAGAAGAAAATTTGCACGGTCTTCCAGAAAGGATAGTTGCGGTTGAAAGCGTTATCTTCTTGTCAAAGCAATATGAGATCTTGCAACCTTACTTAGAGTCTATAGTCGCTCCTCATCAGAAAATGATCTTAGAACATTTTAAAGATAATACGTTGGCCGTCGTTCAGGACTTAAGGGTGCCCGTGTATATGTGTTCGGCCTCTAAAGCGGTCGACGCAAGAACAGCTTTAATAGCCATGTCGCAAGTCAAATGGGACGTCAAAAACGTCGCAGTCGAACACAGCGCTTATGTAGACATGATTATACGCAAAATACAAGTTTTTGCGCTTCGTTTAGAGAATATTTCGACGAAAATAACTCTTAATATTGACATTTTGAACTCTATTTGGAGTATGGTGTCCAAATTCATAGTTCATTTGCTCGTGGAAGGGTTTTCGAACGCGACAAAATGTTCAAATGGGGGCCGTGGGCTGATGCAATTAGATTATCGACAACTATTCCTAAAACTGGAGAAGATTTCGGGATTACGGCCTGTGCCCTTTCAGGATTACGTAGATAGATACGTCAAAGCTTATTATTTACCGCGGAAAAGCCTAGAAGAATTTGTTCTAGAAAGAGTCGAGTATTCAAATAAACACCTTCTGGCATTAGTTACTTGTGCCTGCGAAAATAAAAAAGATAGACAAGCGTTGTCTGTGATTATTGAGAGTAGAGATGCGACTGCGTAGTGTTGCCAGGTGAGATAATGAAAATATATTTTTAAGCTGGTAACTTTATTTTAGAAAGTAGTTAATAAAGCGCTTATTGTTATGATATGCCTTAGGGTATAGGCAGACATGACCAATTAAAATCATTATTTTGTAATAGAATTTGGCACAAACCCTAATACTAATTATACTTTTGGCTATATGAACCCAAGGCCTTAAAAACGCCAGTCGAGGTTCCAACCACTGAACAACCAGAAATTTATTTCAAAAATGTACTTAATTTTATTTATAAGCTTTGTACAAATTGTGATAATTATATAAAAAATCATATAAAACAATCATATTACCAATTTTCATCGATATTACACCATCCTGCTTTGTACCTATATGTCTTAGTATTATGTTACATAGCCTATAATATTCCTAAACAAAAAGAATTACTCAAATCGGACTGATACTTACAGAGATTAGTGCGTACAAACAAACAGACAAAAATACTTTAGCTTTATTTAATTTAAATAAATTAGATGAACTAGATTTATCCCGCGACTTATAACATTAATTCGTCTTAGTTGAGTTCAGCTCTGATTGGTTGCTTCATTGGAGGCGGCCAATCAGAGCGCTGAACGCGGTTTCGATATCGGTAACCGTAAAACGAACTCTGTCTAAGCACTCTGCTGACGGCAGTTTAAGAATATATTTGTCAGCACCCCTACTCCCCCGGGTGTCGTATACTCGACTAAGGGACTACACTATGGGCGGTCTGGCAGCATTTGAGACCCTCGTCTAGGACCGAATAACCCCTCCAATTTTTAAGATGAACAAAATAAAAGCTTCTCGGTGCGGTTTTCCGGACCTATTTCGAAACCCCTATAAGACCGGGGCCCTCGCGGGCTGGCTTGTATGGCCAGACCGTCTCTGGACTACATTTGACAGAGACCGGGCAGCAGCGCTCTCTGATAAACCTGAACCTTTTAGACTGAGTTCTCCAACCTAGTAGCAGAGATTATGGCAAACCCTCTTATGTAGATGAGGCTCATTCTCTAACAGTGGACTGTTGATGATCTACAAAATTCTTTAGACATGATTATACGCAAAATTCAAGTTTTTTCGCTTTGTTTAGAGAATATTTCGACGAAAAGAACTCTTAATATTCACATTTTGAACTTTATTTGGAGTATGGTGTCCAAATTCATAGTTCATTTGCTCGTGGAAGGGTTTTCGAATGCGACGAAATGTTCGAATGGCGGTCGTGGGCTAATGCAATTGGATTATCGGCAAATATTCCTATAACTGGAGAAGATATCAGGATTACCAGAGGCGAATTAACCTCTTGAATGCACCGATATGAGACATAACATCACGCCTTTTATCCCCGAAGGGTTAGGCAGCGGTGCACATTGCGGCAATAGCCACTGTACAATGTTTACCATTATTGCACCCTAAAAAAATTGGAGTGGGTTTTTGAACTCTGGTAAGTTCACCCATTCAGCGATGTTTCACGTCAGGCAGTGGTCTATCCCTCGTTGCTTTTGGCCCGTTTGCCCCTCTACACAACATAACATAATATCACGCCTTTTATCCCCGGAGGCGTTAAAGGAGAGGTTAAAATTACAGCAGTTAATGCCACTGTATGTACAATTGAATACCCATTTTTTACTATTTATCTTATGAGTCCCATGTAATAGGGAGTGAGCCTATTGCCATATACCGGGCACAATTCCAGACTCGGTGCTACTACCTACTGAGTTTTTATTTAAACTCAGTATTACTTTGCCTGACCCAAGAATCGAACCCGAGACCCGTTGCCCGGCAGTCGAGGCAGGATGCCTGGATATGACACATAACCAAAAATACATTGTGTCTCACATAGACACGAAAGTTTAAAGGTAGGCAAGCACCTGCTTGCCTACGGCGCTCTCTATATATGTGGTCATAGGCGTGACCAATTTTTTGGTGCCGCCGTCACTCTATGTACAGTTGTACACGCGCGTCTCGCGGCGCCCCTCTGTAACCTGAAGCCCGGCACTTGTGTAGTTTGCCTTAGGAATAATACGGCTCTAGATATAACTAATGCGCGTAGCAAGCTATGCGACATGTAGCGCGCTAGGGAAGTGTAGGGGAGTAAGTCTCGGGAAAAGACTAGATTTTTTGTAAAGATATAAAAGGGTATGAGATTAATATAAATGTAAAACATATGGACAATCAGACAAATTATTTAGGATGCAGGTAAGAAAAATATAGGTTTCAGTACAGAGATGGTAACCATTGGTTGTCTAGAGCCGACCAATGGTTACAAAAGATATGGCTTCTTTACAAAGTTAATAACACCACAAGACAATCGGCGAAGCGTCACCGATTCATAGTAGATGTCCCACCCAGACACGAAGCACTTCGCATCAAGCTTCCTTGTGCGTACTCCTAAGGAGTGGAATTCTTTGCCAGAGTCTGTATTTCCTCCACAGATGGGGCCCAACAGGGCTGATGCCGATACGGAAGACTTAACGGGTAGCTGGGGCTCCGGCTCGAAGTGCAGGAGTAGGAACGGGGTGGGTTTTAGTCAGTAAGAGCAAGACACTTGCACTCGCCTCACCCGGGCGGGAGAAGTCATTGGATGATTTTCCCACCTCAAAAAAAAAAAGAGTGTATTTCCTGAAGGGTATACATATATCTATAACCTGGGTGTCTTCAAGGCCCGAGTGAATAGGTTGCTTATGGGACAACGAGCTCCATCGTAGACCGCATCATCGCTTACCACCAGTGCCTTTAGCCAAACGCCACTTCAGCGCTTGTCTACAGAGAGAGAGTAGAAATCAAAATGTACGGGGATGACAGTGACAAGTGTCAAAATTCAAACGTCAATTCCATATAATTTGGTTTTCTATTCTACATGTAGACAAGCGCTAAATGGCATTTGGCTACAGCTGCGTGTGAGATAGTGGTCAAACGTCGACCCATCGAATAATATATAAAAAAGCATACAATTTAGTATAACGGTAGCTACTGTCTCTGTACTGAATCAATCTTTATTTTCTTACCTGCATACTGTATATCCCGAGGCCTTAGTACAAGTTTGTCTTACGTTTAAAGTATTCGTAACGAGACCTCGTTCGGCGCTCTAATTGGTTGGTTTATTGGCGCCCGCCAATCAGATTCCCGAACGCGTACTCGTTTCGAATACTTTAAACGTAAATCACACTCGTATTAAGGCCTCTGGCTGTCTGTATATAATAATATTGTATAAATGTATGTATGTATGTATGTGTAGGTCAATTTGTAAATCTCAAACAAAAGACAATTAGATAAGGTTTAATTATTATTTTTATGTTAATAACAAAAATCTTTATATTATTATTATTATGTGAATTAAAGAACACGTTAATTATACATATGTTGGTTTTATTTTTAAACTAAAATCTTACTGAGGTATGCTCGAATACTGAAAGGCTTACTAATTTGAAGTAGTACTTAAATATGTGCTGTCTGTGTCATTTTACATAGAATTTAGTGATAGAACTATTCTTGAGAGCCTTAGGTACAATAAGTAAAAATTGGGTACTTTCCTTAATCAAAAATAAATTATTTCGACTGTTAATACAATAAAATATTAAAAAATAAACAATACGATAAAATATTAAAAAATAATCACACTTACATTAATTGATTTCATGACCAACTTCATTTTAGTATTTTTCTAGTTTTTTTTTTTATATAAATAAGTATGCTGTTTGACGCTCTAAAAAAAACGTGACGTCACAATACACAATCTCGTACATACAAAATTCATAGAAAACTGTCGTTTTTGACAGTTCGAAAAAAAGTATTGAATTTGACTAGTTGGCAAGGACCCAATTTAATTGACCCACCATGGCAAAAATGTAGGAAGGGGCTTTTTGTCTAATTACAGGAGCGGTCAAATATATAACGTTCAATGGTGTGCGATTGATTGATATTATTAGCTTGTGGCGACACATGTCAAATGACAGCATAACAGCTCAAACAAATCAACGGATGGACAACATGACAGCTAAAGATGTCGATGATACAAAAATTAGAGGTTTTGATGAGACTTTCGTTGGTAGTGGTGAAGGTTACGCACGTGCTTTTATTGGTACTACGATTGTTGTCAATTTTATTTATTTATTTTATTTATTTATTGATTTTAAGAAGGCTTACAGACTAATACATAGAAAATGGTTTTATAAGAGTATAATATTGACTGCCTCATTGGCCGAGTGGTCGCAAGTGCGACTGCCGGGCAAGGGGTCTCGGGTTCGATTCCCGGGTCGGGCAAAGTATTACTGGGTTTGTAAAAACCTCAGTAGTAGCACGGAGTCTGGAAATGTGCCCGGTATATGGCAATAGGCTCACCCCCTATTACATGGGACTCATAACATAAATAGTGAAAAGTGGGTGTTACATTGTACAGTGGCATTAAGTGCCGTAATGTGCACATCTGCCTACCCCTTCGGGGATAAAAAGGCGTGATGTTATGTTATGTTATAATATTGACAAGTTGCGTACAAAAAAAGCGTACAGAAGACAAATATTACTTTAATTTACTAACAAATATTAATTGTTAGAAGAATAATTACAAAAAGAAGTTAACTAAATTTCGTGAACGTTTTTCCTTTGCCCGCCCTCCTGAGGCTCTTTCCCGATCTCATCTTAAATCTAATCTTTCTGTTGTCTCACACAATACTGATTTTTACACATATTCCTTCACTGTTCATGCAGTGCGACTTTGGAATTCCCTACCACCTAATATCCGTGATTCTAAATCCATCCCAATCTTTAAAAGACTCGTAAGGGAGCACTACCTTTCCTCATCTTGTTCAAATTAGTGTCATATATATATATATATAGGTATGTATAATATGTTTATTTGTAATATACTCTAATATGTGTATTATTTGATGTGTATCTATCATATGTATGTATAGGTTTATGTATTTTATTGTGATCTATTTATTTAATACATTTCATGTCATGTTACGCACAGTGTCTCTGTTTTTACCGTTTTTCCTGTCGAAGGACTGCAGGAAGAGATTCCTTCGGGAATATGTAGTACCTATGTACCTCCAAAATATTTATATATGTGTTCTCCTGTGTACTGTCTGTGTGTTGTGCATAAATAGATAAATAAATAAATAAATAACTATCGAAGAAGTTTTTTGCGATTTGATGATGATGATGATGATTTTAGTGATCTTTTTCATAGTGAACTAAACTGAAATCTTTTAATTTTGTGCTGTGCAATTGTGTGTCTACTAACAACTAAAAACTACCACAAAGTTAAAATTCGACGGTTCATTAATCTGCCGTCACCACTCGACACTGGCAGTATAGTCGACAACACCGTATTGGAGACTCGGTTGCCAAGGAGAAAAAAAATGAACGGATGACGTCACAAAATCCTACATCGCACATGCAAGCAAAGCAAGTGAATTAATACGGATAGAAAATCCCAACGAACAACTGTTGGGCAGAGTAGTTGTTGACTGCGTTTAAGTATTTGCACCGGAAGGTGCACTTCTGAGCCGCTCGCCGGGCTCCCCCCGGCTCGAGCGCGGCCTCTAGCGGCGCCCCCACTGGACACGACCATGTCCCGCCAACAGCTTGCTGCTCGCTGGGCTTGCCCGGCTAGAGCGCGGCCCATGGCGGGGCAAACCACCGGACTCGACACCGCATCGGGCCCCGCAAGGAGCCCGACTAATCCAACCCCTCGCCTGCTGTAGCAGGCAGCGAGCGCATCCGCCGAGACAGGCATCGGCCTGGATCGCGCGACCTCGCGCCCCCTGCCGGGGACAGAGAAGACTCGACGGCGGTGTTGAGCAGAAAGCCCGCCAGGCACGAACACCTCGCCTGGTTGGAGGATCCTCCTTTTCCGATCTTAGGGAACTTCACTCTCTGTTCCCTAAAAGCTTATAATAATAATAATAAATTAATTTTATTCATTTTTCCATCATTTTACATAGTGATGTAGACCTTAATACTAGTTTTATAATATTGACAAAGTTTGTGAGAGACTGGTTCTACATATGGTTTTGCGTAATTTAAGTGACAATGCAATGATGGAAGTCAGGAACCCAAACTAGGATAACCTGTGCTATGGGCTCCTAATGTGTCAACACAAGCTATGTCACAACACAAGATACATAATTCTCTATTGGACGAAGAACGAGCATGTGTCACGATAATTATTTTATTACACCTCAGTAAAATCTCCCCCGAACATCAAGTTTCGGTAAGTAATCTACTTCTCTAACGAATTCATCATAATCACAACAGAAGCTAAATGTTCCATCATTGGACCGCCATCTTAACCATTTGAAATTATTATAGTAATCGTCCTTGTCACAAATATTATCGCAGAACATTAAACTGTTTGTCATAGAGTCGTTGTAGAAGGATGAGTTTATGGTCAAGAACACTGATGCCCTCTTCTGTGACGGGTCGTAGACCAGCTGTAAAAGAAAAAACAGGTTAGGATCTGGTTTTGTGGTGAAGTGGTCGTAGATGCATTATTGTTTTAGGTGTTTTGATTGAGAAATTCGTAGCTACTAGTACTACTAGGTACCTATAATAACACAAAATAATATTTCGACTATTTTTCAATTGAAACATACATAATAAAACTTATTTTTTAGACAGAGAGTCAAACGTCAAACCCAAGACGTCAGTAACAGTCGACAAACAAGGAATTTTATGTTTTTATAATAACTGTCGTGAGATATACTAAATTAACTAAAAATCGCTGGTTACCCACGTGAATATACTAAGAAAAGCTCCACTAGAAGTAGGCTGCGCGACATCGCGGCGACAGCGCACGTTGCTCATGAGGAATTGAGGAAGAACCCCTCTGTGGTTCGAAACTAGTAGAGCTTTTCTCAGTATATTCACGAGAGTAACCCGCGATTTTTAGTTAAACAAGGAATTCTCATGATCTTTCATGAACGTTTATTTTTTATTAATACTTCTACCCCCGAGAATCGAACTCGAATTCTCGTATTTAGCAACCACCACATAGGTAAGGTCAAAGGTCAAAAGTCCACGGCCACCGTTAAATTAGTATCGGTTGCGCTGCAGCGCTTACACACAGATGCACACGCATATTTTTATCCGTGTGCGTATGCGTGCGTGTGTTGATGCGTACGCACGCATTGCCGTGTAAACATCACTCACCTTTGACTGTACATACGTTGGTAGGTATTCCACACACTGGTTCTCAACTTACCTTATAAAAATACATAGGCACAGGAACATTCAAGTTATTGTTCAGATCTGCATGTAGAAATATCTCCCTCATTCGACCCCCTTTGTCAGGTAGAGTCATCATACCATGGTTCCCAGTATACACTATCACTGGAGTACCCAATTCATGGACACGACGCCTTAAAGCCTGGAATGAAAACAAATATAGAAAGAAAGAGTAAGAAAAAACATTTATTTGGCAATTGTTGCTGTTGCTGTCGTAGGATATTATTTAGATAATTTTATTATATTTTAGAACATTTCCGTCATACATGATTTCTATGTAGCTTTAACTATTAAGTCTGCTCACGCGACGGAAGCTTGAAAAATGAAGTAGCTTCTCCCGTTTTCCCAACACTTTCCTTCACTACTCTGTTCCTATTGACTGTAGCGTGATGAAAAGTATACTATAACCTCCCCAGGAGTATGAAAAATAATTGTACCAAGTTTTGTTAAAATCCGTCGAGTAGTTTTTATTTCTCTAAGGAACATACATATACATACAGACAGACAGACAGACAGAAAAAAAGTGAAAAACAATATTTTATGTATTTATTAGTTTATAGTTATTTTGGTATGTGTATGTGTATCGTATGTATATTCATATGCATGTAGTAAACAGTGGTTATTTTAATAGTACAAACAGACACTCCAATTTTATTTATCTGTATAGATGTAGGTTCGCTGTCCAGCGACACACGTACGCTGGTATCGTCATGAGCTAATGTTGACATGTAAACGGTGAATCGTGTAGTGTAGACGTCCAGTCAACTGATGGTAGCGAGGTTCACTGTCCAGTGACACACGTACGCTGGTATCGTCATGAGCTAATGTTGACATGTAAACGGTGAATCGTGTAGTGTAGATGTCCAGTCAACTGATGGTAGCTAGGTTCACTGTCCAGTGACACACGTACGCTGGTATCGTCATGAGCTAATGTTGACATGTAAACGGTGAATCGTGTAGTGTAGTGATGGTACTTACTTCTTCTAATGCCGCCCAGTCGCCGGCGTTGCCTCTCATCCATTGAGGAGCAGTATTGACGTAGTGAAAGGTAGCTCTAATGAGGGCGCTGGTAGCATAATCCGCATTAGCAGCGAGGTGACCTCTTGAGAGGAACTGGAAAATATTACATAACATAACATCACGCCTTTATATCCCCGAAGGGCTAGGCTGAGGTGCACATTATGCCACTTAATGCCACTGTACAATGTAACACGAAATTTTCAATATTAATGTTATGAGTCCCATGTAATAGGCCTCTTGCCATATACTGGGCACCATTACAGCACATTCGTGCTGATACTATATATTTTTTTTTAAAACCCAGTAATTCTTTGCCCGACCCGGGAATCAAACCCGAGACCCCTTGCCCGGCAGTCGCAGCCAACGAGACAGTGGAAAAATATTAATTTTAGTTAAAGCATTGCGAAAAGGTATTCATTATTTTCATCAGAATTTCTTGAAAAGTTATCTTATATGGGTTAAAACAGCGACCAGCCACTGTGGTGTGTTTACAAATATCAGAATTCATGATTATAGGTACAAATCACACACAGACGCAGAACAATAATTTGTGGATAAAACAATCTATTGTTTCATGCGGGAACCGAGCCCGCGACACGTTGCACAGCAGCCAGTTGCCTAGTTACTGTGCCTATTGTGCTGTCAATTTGAGCGTTTTTGGTTTTTTTTTTAAGGTACTATCAGCTGTTCACATGACCATCGCTAAGAACTAAGGCAGGTATAGTTACACCTTGTCAAAGTCAAAGTCAAAGCATTTATTTCAATTAAACCATAGTTTGGTACTTTTAAAACGTCAACAAATACAAAATAAATAATAGTCTGTCAGTCAGTCCGTCAGTGAAATTAGGTGAAGCTAGGTGCTCATTCCAAAACGTAGATTTGAATGGAGAAGAACGAGCAAGAAACTCCATTCGTTGCTCTTCTAAAAAAGTATGTTCTACAATGTCTCTGATACATATTTCAATACTGTACGCATATGTAAGAACAATGCAAAGACACGCTTGACGCATTATACTAATTACTTACTAAAATAAAAAATAAAAATCTTAAGTCTAACGTCTAAGTCTAAGTCTATAGTTACACCTTGAAATTTATTTCGCTTTCGCCTCGAAGTAAAATGGATCAGTCTCGGTAATACAATAGATTTACAAAGAAATAAACTGTTTAAAACAAAAAATAACTGGTGAACCATTGCAAACAGTAAACTTCGGAAGCGCGTACGAACTCATCACAACAAAGTCGCTATCCGCCGTCTGTTTATCCCTATGTATGGTAAGATCTTTGAAACTACGCAACGGATTTTGATGCGATTTTTTTAATAGATGGAATGATTCTGGAAGGTTTATATGTATAATACATGCTTAATGCACCCGTAAAAAGCCAGGGCGGGTCGCTAGTAGTACCTACATAATCAAAAACATCACGCCATGTAATTCGTGTTTCTATCATCGGGTGGCACGTGTGATGCGAATACCTAAAAATTTACATCTACTGCCTCATGCGAATGTTAATTTTTTTTTAACTAAAAACAAATTCACCTTTGTTTTCCTGTATACATCGAAAGTGCTGCTTATGGCAGGTTGTTTTGCCGCGAGACGTAAACGAAATACGGTATAGGTATAAGTTTACCTGTGTTTTACTCAAGTAATGGTCTCCCAGTTTTGGTCCCAGTATGGAGTCGAGAGCTTGAACTTGGCTGTTCATTTTGTATACTTCGTTCATACGAATCTTTCCAAACAAGGTTCCCTCTGTAAAAAGGTTTAATGATGAAAGGTTAAGTGTGGGTTATGCTTCGGCACGAATGGGCCAGCCGACCGGAGTGACACCACGGCCGAGCAGAAAACCAACGTAAAGCAACACTTGCGTTGTGTTTCGTCGTATGAGTGACCTTACCGGAGAAGCAATTACACTCCCCTTTCCCCAATCTCCCCTATCCCTGAATCCCCAACAATTTTCAAACTACTAATCACAAAAGGCCAGTAACGCACTTGGTGTTCTAGGTGGCCATGCTTCTTTACCGGCTTATACCACAAAAAAAGATAACAAGACGCGATGCCTTAAGAGACTGACAGTTCCATTCGTCTTCGATGGCCTATATCACTCACTGGCTTTAAAGCATTGATACCACAACCGCCTCGTTGGCCGAGTATTCGCAAGTGCGACTGCCGGGCAAGGGGTCTCGGGTTCGATTCCCGGGTCGGGCAAAGTATTACTGGGTTTTTTGAAATTCTCAGTAGTAGCACGGAGTCTGGAAATGGGACTCATAACAACTAGTGAAAAGTGGGTGTTACATTGTACTGTGGTAGAATGTGCACCTCTGCCTACCCCTTCGGGGATAAAAGGCGTGATGTTATGTATGTACCACAACCGCATGAGATAACTGGAGACCCAATGCGACCTTCAAAAAGCCTTTATTCTTTTCTTTCCTTGTGTTGTGGGTGTCAATTTTTTTAAACCTTAATACTAATCTTTTAATATTGACATAAGGTTGTGAGTGTGAGAGACTTTGGTTCTACATATGGTTTTGCGTAGTTTGAATACAATGATGGAAATCAGGTACCCAAACTAGGATAACCTGTGCTATGAGCTCCTGGCCTTTTCAATACCATCAGGTGATCCGCATCCCATACCTATAAAACTGCGTTAAAAAACCGACTTAAAAACCAAAAACGAAAACTGAAAAAATAACTATTATTGGTCATGTACGTACTTATAGCTTACACACCCACTGATAGGTTAGAAGTCGGTGCCACAAGTTTTACACAAAATTATCCATTAAAACCTTAATAGATACCTAACATTATTAAACTGTTTACAATTTTATTACGGGTGACCTTTACTTAAGTTATATTTTGTTATGGGTTTGTGCCACCGACTTCTAACCTATCAGTGGGTGTGTAAGCTATAAGTACGTATGACCTATAAATAGTTAACGCAGTTTGGTCGAGTAAAATACCTACATAAAATAAAACAAAAAAATAAAATAAAAAAGTACAGTCGAATTGAGAACCTCGTCCTTTTTTTTTGAAGTGTGTTAAAAAGCAGTAAGTATTTACCAGTAAATTGTGGTCTCTTTAATCCATTTTGCCGAAACACACTATTCGGAGTTATCCGATGTTGCACGAAGTGTGTTCGCACCGAGTTCTTGTCGAAACATGCTTCGTATATCGGATAGAATTTACTTCTAACTTGGTAACCGACCCTGGAACATTTTTTTAAATATATTTTTAACCTCTCGCGCGCCTCTCGTACACACGGGTAAATATTTTAATGAAAAGCGAATTAACTATTCTGTTCAATCAAATAAAGAACGGGTTGCAAACTTGAAAATATACGTTATAGAAAAAATATCCAATCGGTGCGCGTTTCTCGTACACCCGTGTGTACTCACACATCAATCTATACAAAACCAGTTTATCCTGGTGTCGCGTCGCATCATCTTTCCGCACATTCAACGTTCAGTTTATACTGGTTATGTAAAGCTCGATGTGTAGCCGTGTGTACAATTGCGCGATGGGCACTCAACTCTCTCGTACACCCGTGTGTACGAGAAACATGCAAGGGGTTAAGGATATTACATCAACTTTTCACCTAGGAGGGTCATGTTTCGGCACTGGCGCTTCGGTACATCAATTTAAAACATTAGACACGTATTATTTCTTTTCTCACAAAATTAAATACTTTCGACGATATATTAATTTGAAATATCGTGTGACGTCACAGCGTATCACATTTTGTAGCACGATATGACGTAACGACCTCCCACTCCTAAACTTAGCGCCATTTTATCTAAGTATTGCAACTTAATACAAGAAAATTAAAAATACGTGTGTAATATTATTTTCATTATCTAACTGACGGACTACTTAGTTTTGTGATTTTGATATCCTGGAAAATCCATAAAAACAAGAAAAACAATAGTAAAACTCACTGGTACATCTGTGTCCGTCCGTTATAACACGTCTCCCTCTTCTCCTGGGTAGTGAACCAGGGATGTGAGTTGCAGCGAATGTCTTTGAAGCTGAGGATCTGACGGTCCACCCTGAATGTGCTATTTATAATGCAATGTGCCTCCTGAAACATTAATTTGGACAACGTTAAGCCTATGACCGGGGTTACAGAAGACCATACAGGGTTTTTTTTTAAACATTGCCCCACATTAAAATGTTCTTCTGTGTCGTGGGTGCGCTTACAAATATACAAATTCACATACACATGACACCCAGACCCAGAACAACAACCTATGGATCACACAAAGAGTTGTTCCATGCGGGAATCTAACCCGCGGCACGTTGCGCGGCAGCCAGTTGCCGTCCTACCGCGCCAACCGTACAGTCAAAGGGCTCTATAAATGAATACTGAACGGAGTGGTGTTTAGTCAGTAAGAGTCTAACACTCCTTCTCGCCTCTTCCAAGCCTGGAGGTGTCACTGATCCCCCCCAAAAAATAATTGGAGTGAGTTTTTGAACTCTGATAAATTCACCCACTTGGCGATGTTTCACGTCAGGCAGTGGTCTATCACTTGTTACTTTTGGCCCGTTTTCTCCATATATCTATGTTTCTACATAACATAACACTGACTGCACGGTTGGTGCGGTGGCTGGGCAACCGACTGCCGTGCAACGTGTCGCGGGTTCGATTCCCGAACGGAACAACACTTTGTGTGATCCATAAATTGTTGTTTCGGGTCTGGGTGTCATTGTATATGTGAACTTGTATGTTTGTAAACGCACCCACGACACAGGAGAAAATCCTAATGTGGGGCAACGTTTTTTAAAAGAAAAAAAAAAAAAAAAAAAAATAACATAACATCACGCGTTTCATCTCCAGAGGGGTAGGCAGGCAGAGGTGTACATAACAGCACTAAAGCCAATATTATGTAATAGAAGGTGAGCCTATTGCCATATATCGAGCACAATTCCAGACTCCGTGCTACTACTGAGTATTTTTAAAAACCCATATATCGACCCGATTGCCCAGCAGTCGCACCTGCAACCACTCGGCCAACGAGGCAGAATTGCTCTTCAATCCCAGAAAATAAGAAAGGAATCTAACCAGAGTCTCATAGCTAGAAGTTTGATTCGCAAGAACAATCTTCCTCTTCGGACAGGAGATCAGGACGGTGTCTGATCTGTTAAATGTGATGTCTCCTTTCTTGGTATTAGTCTCCAAGAACTGTCCGTTCTTTATGAACACCGGGCCGATACTGTTAAAATCTTTATTCAAAGATAGTATGCATTCTGAAATTAAAGATTATAATTACTGGATAAAACATTGTAGGTACGGGAGATTACCGTAGACTTTTTTTTATGGCATATGCCGTAAATGAGCAGACGAATCACCTGATGGTAAGCAATCGGCGTCGCCAATGGACACCTGGAACACCAGAAGCGTTACAAGTGCGTTACCGGCCTTTTGGGGATTAAGAGTTTGAGGATTGTTGGGAATTCGGGGATTGGGGAGATTGAGGAAGGGGGGAGGGAGCTGAGCCTCCGGTAACCTCACTCACACGACGAAACATAACGCAATCGTTGCTTCACGTCGGTTTTCTGTGAGGGCGTGGTATCACTTCGGTTGAGCCGGCCCATTCGTGCCGAAACATGGTTCTCCCACACTTAAAAGGGCTTAAAATAGGTCGGCTATATTAGGCAGACAGACGCAGACATTTTGAATGCAGTTTATCCCACAAAAAACACTCTTTTATTACAAAAATGTGGAATGATCTATCGTCAGCGGTATTTCCGAACCGATACGACCTTCGAACCTTCAAGAAAAGAGCGTATTCCTTTTTAAAAGGCCGGCAACGTACTTGTGGCTCATCTGGTGTTGCTGCTCCATAGGCGGCGCTGATCGCTTACCATCAGATGATCCGTCTGCTCGTTTGCCTCCTATTCCATAAAAAAATTAGGTACTATCGGTAGCAACAAAGCCTACAGTCCGCCTGTCCATAAGCGCTCACTATAGTCAGAGGCTGTTTGGCCTTACAAGCCATTCAGCGATCGCCGAAGGCCCCGGGCCAATAGGGATTCCGAAATAAGTTACTTAACATTTTGTGTTATACAAGAGCCCCGGGGCTAAAGAGCAGAAAGCCAATTATATTTATTTCACTAAAAACTAAACACTTGTAATTCCAAAATGTAGATTCGAATGGAGAAGAACGAGCAAGAAACTCCATTCGTTACTCTTTTTAAAAACAGTATTACTACAATGTCTGTTAGTTGTAAAATACCGTAATGTCATCGTTCTACTCGACAACAATTCAGAAAACCTCGAATATATACGGATATATATTCGTATCATGATAAAAAGTAGCCTATACATAAGGCGTAACGTAGAACCTAACGGGTTACCGGGGCTCCGGCTCGAAGTGCAGGAGAAGGAACGGAGTGGTTTTTAGTCAGTAAGAGTCTGACACTCCCTCCCGCCTCACACAGGCGGGAGAAGTCATTCAATGATTCATCATCAACAGCCTATAAATGCCCACTGCTGAGCAAAGCCTCTTCTCACACGGAGAAGGTTTGAGCATTAATCACCACGCTTGCTCAATGCGGGTTGGCGGTTACAAACTTATAATTAGAAATTATAAGCCCAGGTTTCCTCACGATGTTTTCCTTCACCGTTTGTCAGTGGCGTCTGAATAATCTTAGAAAGTATCTACATATAACTCGGAAAAGTCACATTGGTACTTGCCGTTGGTAGGTTTCGAGCCCGCACCCTCATGCATGAGAAGCGGGCTTCTTAAACCTCCGGGCCACCACGACACTATTCACAGATTCGATGATTGCCCCCCCTTAAAAAAAATACATAAGTTCTGCCAGAAAAGTATAAGCCGTCTAATAGTGAAATAATTTTTGAAATGGTGCGCTAGTTTCGAATTGGATGCAATGCAGACAAACAAACGAATCTTTGTAACAAATAAGTATTCGGTTAAATGAATACTAATTAACATAATTACAAACTAATTAGTTCAAATATTTAAGTTAATTTGTTGTTACTGTGTCATAAGTATGTATTTAAACTGCGTTAGTTAAGTAGTTCGTTACAATTTTAAGTGCTAGTACCACATAATATAACATCACGCCATTATTCTCCTCCTTTTTTTTGAAGTCGGTAAAAAGGCGCTGTACTATTTATTTATTTATTTATTTTAGAAAATTTACATATACAACACCTCAGCTTACACCATTAAGTTATACTGTTAAACTTATTTAAATGCTATTATAGTGAAACTTGGTTAAGTGGGACCTGGATAAGTGAGAAACCTCCATAACTGGAACTCATGCTGAGGTCCCAACACTTTGGCACTGAATTACCTCTGTTAGTGGGACGAGGTAAACCTCTATATCTGGGATTTGTTCTTTCGATTTATCATCGTAGTTACCTCTATACCTGAGACAGCGAGTAAATTTTATATGCATAAACCTCTGTAACTGAGATAACATTGTTTGTTTACTCATTCTTATTCTACCCACAAATTCTACACGTAATTCCAAGTCCACCTCTATTAATCGAACCCTCTGTAAATGGGACAGATATTTATTTATACCTGTATATCTGAGACACTGGGTAAGTGGAATACCTCTATAAGAGAAACGATATTGCAGGTCCCTTGATGTCTCACTTAACCAGGTTTTACTGTATTTAGGTACTTAAAAACAAACTAATTAGGCAATCAAATATAAGAAATAAAAATTAATACAATTCAGAAACAAAATTAACCAAAAAACAAAAAAAGAACTATACATTTGAACTATATATTTACATATACTTTGGCGTAGTGCGCCGAGTAATTTGGAGGCAAGCTTTTAAATAAAACTCGTGTTAAATTGGCAAAACTTATATTCGCCTTGTCTCTGTCCAAAAAGTGTAACGGCATTTTTTTTTTTTTTTAAATGGGGAAAATCATCGAATGACTGCTCCCGCCTGGGTGAGGCGGGAGGGAGTGTCAGACTCTTACTGACTAAAAACCACCCCGTTCCTTCTCTTGCACGTCGAGCCGGAGCCCCGGTTACCCGTTAGGTTCTCCGCGACTCCGCATCGGCATCGGCCCTATTGGGCCCCATCTGTGGTGGTCTGATGGCTCTTTGAGGCGCGCGCGGAACGCGACGCGCCGTACGCTCGGGTCTGTTTCTGGTCGGACGGGGAGCCACCCATGCTCGCCGTCCGCAGGCCCGCGCTTACGGTGGCCGGAGATCGTCCCGCGATCCCCGACGCCCGGTGTGTCCTTCGCGATGGCTGGGTTGCGAGGAGGCAGCGCTTCGCTGCCTCACGCGTCCCGCCTCCTCCTTAGCTAGCATGACTGCTTCGCAAAAGGAGGAGACGGCTTCCCAGTCCCCCTCGCTCCGCATCATGGCCTGCATTAGGCCCGGACGCGAGAGGTCGCCATCGCCGATCACTTCCCTGAGGACACGGCGGTGCTCAGCCCACGCAGGGCATTCCGCGACAGTGTGTTCCACCGTGAGTGTAACGGCATAAAGTGTCACCAAGTTAATCATCAAACCATAGACGGTCAATGGCGACCATAAACAATATCAATATTCTCACAATAGACACAATTATAGAACAATAGGTTGCGGTCAATGGTGACCGCTTGGTGTTTGACAGTTTAATGTACTAAAAGTGGGTCCCATACATATCTCTGTTATTGGGACGCCTCAATACAATTTATCATACTTTAACAGTAGCAGTTTAATAACCTCACCCAACATCGCCCGTTGCACTATCCGTGATTTTCCAACGTGTCCATCGCAAGGTTAAAAAAATGTTAATTATTTTGTACATAACTAGTAATTACTAAGCATCATTATTTTACAAATATAAACTAAGTAGACATAGATAGGTACTATACTTAAACCTATAACTATGGTTATAATATGTAGTAGGTATAGTTATTATTCCGTGGTTTGGTTTTTACCCCACGTATGTAGGTATGTATTTGAAGAGACGTGAAACAACGTTGTGTTGAGTTTCGTCGTGTTAGTGAGGTTACCGGATGCCCAATTACCCTCCCCCCCCCCTTTCCCCAATCCCTGAATTCCCAACAATCCTCAAATTCCTAATCCCAAAAGGCCGGTAACGTACTTGTAATACCTCTTGTGTTCCAGGTGTCCGTGGGCGACGCCGATTGCTTACCATCAGGTGATCCGTCTGCTCGTTTACCGGCTTATGCCATAAAAACGTATCTATGCTTACGGAATTATTCCATTTACAAATGTTGCCCATACAATATTTGTTTTTTTTATAAGTCGGTAAACGAATAGAAGATGAACACCCGAAACATCAGAGGCTGTGTTATAGTGGGGCGATGCCTTTTGGGCTTTGGGAATTGGATACTTTTCTTAATCAAAAATACCTCTAAATCTAAATTATTTCGACTGTTCAATACATTAAAACATTAAAAGTTATCAAAATTCCATTAATTGTGTTTATGATCAACTTAATTTCAGTATTCTTTCCAGAAAATTTTTAAGCAATAAGTAGCGCGAAAGTAGCTAGTAATACTATAAAGCTGAAGACTTTGTTTTTTTTGTTGTTTGACGCTAAAAAAACGTGACGTCACAATACACAATCTCGTACACAATTCATAGAAAACTGTCGTTTTTGACAGGTCGAAAAAAGACTGCCTCATTGGCCGAGTAGTCGCAAGTGCAACTACCGGGCAAGGGGTCTCGGGTTCGATTCCCGGGTCGGGCAAAGTAAGTATTACTGGGTTTTAAAACCTCAGTAGTAGCACGGATTTTGGAAATGAGCCCGGTATATGGCAATAGGCTTTTTATTTATTTATTTATTTAAGGAAAAACAAACAGTAACATATTACAAAATATACATAATTCAGCTTACACATTATACTTGGCAAATATGGTACCCACTACGTTTTCCACAGATTACTTTTTATATTAGATCTAGAGTGACACAAATATAGTTACATTTTTCAAATAGAATAAACTAATGTGAAACAAAGACAATAGCCTTCATAGATTTACGATGCACCACTTACACGAATAATTAAAATGGTCACAAACAAATTTTTAACAATTTTTACAATTCTTGCAATTTAATTAGGCTTACTCCCTATTACATGGGACTTATAACATAAATAGTGAAAAGTGGGTGTTACATTGTACAGTGGCATTAAGTGTTGTAATGTGCACCTCTGCCTACCCCACCGGGGATAAAAGGCGTAATGTTATAAAAAAAGTATTGACTTTTATTAATTGGTAAGTACAGAGAATAGTCCACACGACTAAGGGACTACACATTTGACGGAGACCGGGCAGCAGCGCCCTCTGATAAACCTTAACCTTCATTCTGCGATCTGTAGGTAATACACCTGCCACGAATACTATTTAAGGAAAATCTTAACATGCTAAACATAAATTTTCCAAATTCCTATCAACATTGTGTAAAGAGTAAACAAAAAATTTGCGTCAAACATTTATTATCATAATTAAATGCGTCTATGTATGCACATGAAGTTTATGTATAATATCTATGTATATACGACATATTTATATGATTAATCACGTTAGTAATCCGTCAAGGAAATCAGGATTCCGTCGTGCGCAAAATATTTTTTTACACCCACGGCAAGCATTGCTTTACGCTTCACTTCAAGTACCAATGTGACTTTTTCCGAGTTATATGTACTTTCTAAGATTATCTAGACACCACTGACCAACGGTGAAGGAAAAGATCGTAAGGAAACCTGGGCTTATAATTTCTAATTATAAGTTTGTAATCGCCAACCCGCATTGAGGAAGCGTGGTGATTAATGCTCAAACGTTCTCCGTGTGAGAAGAGCCTTTGCTCAGCAGTGGGCATTTATAGGCTGTTGATGATCATGATCCGAAGCTTATGAAAAATAGGGCCGTGGTACCACTGGATTGTAAGCCATCAGCGCCGTTTATGAACATGTGCAACACAAGTTACTAACGCGTTGTCGATCTCGACCAATTGGTTTTTTAAAATATACGTAAATCTTATTCTATTATGTATATGTATATACCTCTATACTATATACTTTTATATAAAGTTTGTTTCTTTTGTTTGTTTGTTTGAACGCGCTAATCTCCGTAACTATAAGATGATTTGAATAATTTGTTTTGTGTTGGATAGCGCATTTATCGAGGATGGCTATTATTGGCTATAGGCTATAAAACATCACGATACGACCAATAGGAGCTGAGCAGAGTGTATGAAACCGCGCGGAAGTAGCTAGTAATACAATAAAGCTGAAGAGTTTTTGTGTTTGTTTGTTTGAACGCGCTAATCTCCGAAACTACTGGTCCGATTTGAAAAATTCTTTCTGTCTTGGATACATATATAATATCCATTTATCGAGGAAGGGTATGGGCTATAAAATATCACGCTACGATTAATAGGCGCCGAGCGGAGCGAGTTAAACCGCTCGGAAGTAGCTAGTTAGACATATAGACAGACTTCGTTTACCACGAATAAAATTAAAATTATTTAAGAAGAATGTAATATATTGTACGTATATATGTCATTTATAAATAATTACCACATAGTTTACAAGAATTACCTTTGACATTATTTAAAAAAATGCTTTTTAAACTTTTGCTATCCAAGAGTTACTATTAATATTACAATTATTATTGTATATTACAAGTATTAACGACTATTTATAAGATAAGTCGATAAAATGTAAGTAGATAGGGTAATTTTAATAATAAATTTGCACGCCATATAGGTATTTTTTTTTTTTTTTTTTTAAGGGGGGAAAATCATCGAATGACTGCCCCCGCCTGGGTGAGGCGGGAGGGAGTGTCAGACTCTTACTGACTAAAAACCACCCCGTTCCTTCTCCTGCACGTCGAGCCGGAGCCCCGGTTACCCGTTAGGTTCTCCGCGACTCCGAATCGGCATCGGCCCTATTGGGCCCCATCTGTGGTGGTCTGATGGCTCTTTGAGGCGCGCGCGGAACGCGACGCGCCGTACGCTCGGGTCAACGCCATATAGGTATGGCAGGATACCTTTCGTACCGTATTTTACCAAATAAACATTTTTGATTTGATTTAGTTATTAATTATTCAGTACCTAAGCAATCGACGCCGCCCATGGACACCCGTAGGTACCTAACACTAAAGAGAGAAGTTTTTTTTAAGGGGGGAAAATCATCGAATGACTGCTCCCGCAGGGTTGAGGCGGGAGGGAGTGTCAGACTCTTACTGACTAAAAACCACCCCGTTCCTTCTCCTGCACGTCGAGTCGGAGCCCCGGTTACCTGTTTGGTTCTCCGCGACAAAGAGAGAAGTAAGAAGTGCGTTGCTAGCCGATTGTGGGTTTGGGGATTGCGCAAAAGAGAATTGGGCCTCCGATAAGCTCTCTAACAAGGTTGCACAATTCACATGCGTTGTTTCACGGCGGTTTTGTATGAGCCCGTGGTATCACTCCGGTCGAGTCGACAGCGCAGTACCGAAACATGGTTCTCCCACACTGTACACACATGACTACCTAGATCACACTTTACCAGGGTTTTCCACAGGTTACGTAATTGTTATTATAAAAAAATAAACCGCAACGTTGACTCTGTACAGTGTGTTATCTCAAACAATCGATTTTGTTAGTTTAATCTAGTGGGTATTGTTTGTGAATTGCCATACAAAAATCGACCTTATAGCAATCAAGATATGGTAGGTTTACCTAAAGTTGAATGTTTTTAAGGACATTTTCTTTGTTTTTTTTTTGAAATCGGTAGAACTACAAAGTAAGGTCAAGTAGGTACCTATTTTGTAAAGGACGAGGCAGAGATGAATCGACATCCATTTTTCAGTGAATTATTTATTTAGGTGCTTAAGTATTTATTTATTTAATGCAGGCAGGCCATTGAGACAACTGATACATGCTTGTACCTATGGTATTTTTGAATCAATAGTTAAATACCGGAAATTAGGGGGAGAATTGCTTGATAGGATCCTCGATGTCATGTACCTATTTTGTCAAGTCTGTTTTTGAACTGGTTAACATTCTGTGCACCGATTACATCTTTAATAATAAAGGTATAATAGGTACTTGTAGCTTATATCTACCCAGGAATAAGGAGTTTCTATGAATTTATTCAAAGGATTTTCATTTATGAACGCATCAAATAAATGCAAACAAAGACAAAACAATACCAATCACTCTACAAGAAAAAAATAAACAAAAAAAAATTCTACGCCATAAATATTCCCGCCTAATTTTGACACATGACATTTCAAATTTCTGGCGTCTAGCTCTTATGATAAAATTTTTCACAAGTTCACTCACCGGAATCACATGTTGACAACAAATTTATTATTATTAAAAGAGCTATTGCGCTGAACACGCGTCTGAATTCGACAGACATTTTAACGCGACTGGCCGTAGTGATCGCAAATTAAGAATAAGAACGCGCGCACACTTGTAGAGTCGATCGGCTCATAGCGATTAATCGCACGAATTGTTACCTAATCGTATTTTAAGTTTTTTTTGTGATTCGCCTCTGATGACGGTAGAGTGGAATACAAACAATTTGTTTCCACCCCTATTAATTGTTTTTCGCTGCAATGTGGCAACTGTCGATTAGGGGACTTTTTTATGAAATAGGTAGCAAACCAGCTGATGTATCGTCTAACGGTAGGCAATCGGCGCCGCCCTTGGACACCCACAACACTAGAGGACGAATACGTTGCCAGCATTTGGGGATAAGGAAGGTTTGGACCGTTGGCGCCGACCACATGAATACGGCGATACATCGCAAACGTTGTTTTACGCCGGTTTTCTGTAAAGCCATCACTCCTGTCGAAACGCTACTGAAACATTGCTCTCTCACGTAGGACCATAGATTAAAACCGGAGATGGGCAGTAGCGTCCTCTGACAAACCTTTTAAAATAAAACAACTCAACCCACCTGTCAAGCGTTTAGTGCAAACCGTCGTATTATACATCGCAAAATCTATATCGTTTTCGTCCCGAAGTAAAATGGTTCTGTCTCGGTAATACAATAGGTATTTTTACAAAGAAATAAAATGTTTTAAACAAGACATACATGGACAGGTGAACCATTGCAAAATTGAAACTTCGACCGCATACGAACTCATAGTACATTATCAAAACAGCACGCCATTTAATTCTCGAAGAGGTATTTCTCGTCGGGTGGCACCTGCGATGCTAATAGTGCTTACAACTTACAAATTTACGTCTAGTGTTTCATGTGCGTATTTCAATGAATATTTATTTCAAAGTAAAAAAATTACACGTTTATTTTTTAATTACAAGCTGAAAAAAATTTTTAGACCTCTGTAAACGGGTCATCCTGTATTAACATTAGTAATAGCAGATTTTTTATTATGAACACGAGTTTTTGCTTATTATTACAAACTGGCACTAATTAAGTAAACATTGTGTAAAAAAGAGTATTTTAGCGTAGGTACTCTATTAGTGTTGCAGATAATAGAATACACCTACATTTTAGAGACAATACTCTATTTTAGGGTAAGGTTGGCAACCCTAACGGTCACGCACGAGTTGCTGATTATAACAAGAGTCGTTAATAAATTAATATCGTCGGGTGCCAAAGAAGAGATAAAAAAATTGATGATTGATATACGTATGGACGTACATTAGATACCTACATAATTCATGATAATTAGGGTGCACCATATAAGGTACCTAAGTAGGTACTACATTAAATTATCATGAATATGTAAGAATGACAAACCGAAATACAATATTTATCGCAAAAACATAGGTATACTTGTTTTAATCAAGTTTACGAAACAATTCGATATGTCACAGTTTATTATTAAGTAGGTATTTATCTGAGTAAACAAAAGAAAACAATCCTAACTCTATACAATCTGTGTCTAATTTGAATTCTATAGATCCTGCGTGTGACACATGCAATGATGCAAGTAGGTACAGTCTTGCCCTTGTTGTGCCTTGATACACACAGAATCTGTGCAAACATGATGTTGCAACCCATTGGATAAAGAGATTAGAAGAATATTTATGAACCAACGTATAGTGTCCTGTGTAAGTAGGTATCTACTCGGAACTTAATCTAATATTGTGCAATATTTTACCCAGTAAAACGAATGGAGACTTCCTAAGTATGATAGAAACTGTAGCGGAGAACCTAACGGGTAACCGGGGCTCCAACTCGACGTGCAGGAGAAGGAACGGGGTGGTTTTTAGTCAGTAAGAGTCTGACACTCCCTTCCGCCTCAAGCACCCAGGCGGGAGCGGTCATTCGATGATTTTCCACCCTTAAAAAAAAAAAGTATGATAGAAACTAGAAAGAGGTGTGTAGGAATTACACTGAGCAACATTCCACCACAAACTTTTTTTTTATATGGGTTAAGCCCGCCACATCCTCCCAAAACCGCTGCAACTCCTGTAAGCCAGGATCTACAACTATGAAAATACCGGAATAGTGAGCCAGGGATATGAATAACTGTCTTGGTTCCCGCAACGAAGTGAATCAGAAGATACTTTAAGAAGAGAAGAAAAAAACAATAGTTTCCACTTCCCTCGGTGAATTACTTTAGCTACACCTAACAAAAATTGGGACAAGCCCGCCACAACCTCCCTAAACCGCTGCAACTCCTGTAAGCCAGGATCTACAGTAGATACAACCATGAAAACACCGGGACATTGAAGTCCGGCGCGTCCCAGGGACATGAGTAACTGTCTTGGTTCCCGCAACGAAGTGAATCAGAAGATATTATAAGAGGAGAAGAAAAAAACAATAGTTTCCACTTCCCTCGGTGAATTACTGCATGAGATGAGATAGAATGAATTAAGCCTAAAGGCACAAAAAGAGACTGTACAACTGGGTGAGGCCCAGTCGCCAAGCACCACGGAAACTTGACTAAAACTAAGTGGGTCCTATGTGTGAGCTGTTGTACTTGCTACCAATAATAGGTATGGCAAAAACGCCTAAACGCACGGAGTTCTAGATTCCACAAGGTCCGTATAATAGGTAAACTACACCTGACGAGACAATTAAATTATTTAACATAGTGTTGCGTTCATATTGCCACCACGAACTTGTATCTAAATTCTAATGGCTCCTAGAGTCCCAATGACTAGTACCGTCTTTACCATAAGGGCATTCGGCGCCCGTGATGGGGTCCAGATCCCCCATCCTCAGGGGGCCCCGAAGGACCGCCATTTTCTTCGACAGACACACACCCGCTACCTACACGTTACACGGTAACCGGGTACCGTGCTACGTATAGCGGGTTCGATTCCCGCACGAAGCAAATCTTTGTGTAACATAACATAACATTACGCTTTTTATCCCCGAAGGAGTGCACATTACGGCGCTTAATGCCACTGTAACACCAAATTTTCACTATTTTATGTTATGAGTCCCATGTAGTAGGGGGTGGGCCTATTGCTATAGCCCATATACCGGGCACAATTCCAGGCTCCGTGCTACCACTGAGATTTTTAAAAACCCAGAAATCATTTGCCCGACCAGGGAATCGAACCCGAGACCCCTTGCCTGGCAGTCGCACTTGGCCAACGAGGCAGTCTGTCTTCAAATCTTTGTATGATTCACATTATTGTGGTTCCGGGTCTTGGTGTCATTGTGTATGTGAACTTGTATGTTTGTAAACGCACTCACGACACAGGAGAAAATTCTAGTGTGGGGTTACGTAAAGAATAAGAAACATTGGAATAGGGCCCTGAATCATAATGTGCGTAAGGGCCGCAGCGTAGTCTAAGACGGCCATGCCAGTGACTCTAATGATGTGATCAGTCAACAGAGCGAGGCCCAATTATAATTCGTTACCGTCGCGGAGAACGTAACGGGTAATCGGGGCTCCGGCTCGACGTGCAGGAGAAGGAACGGGGTGGTTTTTAGTCAGTAAGAGTCTGACACTCCCTCCCGCCTCGCCCAGGCGGGAACAGTCATTCGATGATTGTCCCCCTATAATAAAAAAAAATAATAATAATTCGTTACCTGTGTGAGCAGAATAGAGGCCGTTGTCCAGTTGTAGATCAGTTTAGAGGTTCATTTACTTAGGAAATATAAAGTAACGGTATTACCGTTACCGGTCGTGCTGGCCCGGAGGCTTAAGACGCCCGCTTCTCATGCATGAGGGTGCTTGTTCGAAACCTACCAACGGCAAATACCAATGTAACTTTTATTTTACGATTATCTAGACATCACTGACAAACGGTAAAGGAAAAAGTCGTGAGGAAACCTGGGCTTATAATTTCTAATTATAAGTTTGTAATCGCCAACCAGCATTGAGCAAGCGTGGTGATTGATGTTCAAACCTTTTCCGTGTGAGAAGAGGCTTTACTCAGCAGCGGGCATTTATAGGCTGTTAATGATGATTACCGTTTGTCATCCCACGGCAGTTTGTGATTAGTTAGCTTAGCTTAGATTAAGTCGGCTAATCTGCGCCCAATCTTAAATCGATTTGTTTGTTTATGTAGCACTGTAGCAGGGCAACGGCATTTGTGTGACGTCGTACCTATTAACTGTTTTCTCTTGAACACGTTTTTAATTCCGATGCACGGATTTAAATAGTGCAGAAACCGGAATCCCTAATATTTATGATGATCGTCTATAGTTCCCAATTTACCGGTCTACAGCAACCCATTCATAGCCCTACTTTATTTTTAAACGACTTAAAAAAAAGGAGGAGATTCTCAATTCGACTGTATTTCTTTTTATTTTTTTTTATGTTAGTTATTCGATTACTTAAAGACGTCTGGACCGATTTCAAAAATTCTTTTTTGTTTGAAAATCATGTAATAATTATGTTAACAGTTAATTTTTGCTTTTTAGTTTTTGCTTTTCATTTGTTTTTTAGTTTTTACTTTTCGTTTGTTTTCAGTTTTTGAAGTCAGTTTTTTCTCCATTATCCACAATAGTATAATCTACCTCTACACTAACCGGGGACTGTCCTTGGGTGCATTTCCATAGTGCTTACAGGGATAGTCGCCGGTTTGTGTGTCCATTAGATTTCGATTAAAGTTATGCAAAGGGCCTCTGTGCAGTTGGCTTTGGTATCTCGTAGGTACGCCTCCCACCCATGTGACCGGGACAATATGGACCAGTGGGTGTTAAAAAAAATGATGATTTAAAAAGGAAAGGATTCGGTTTCGCTTTGCGTGATGCGAACGTGAGACTATGGGCTCCCTAGTGTCGGTATCTCGTCGTCTAATTCGGTGCCATAAGCACAAAAATAATTTTCATTTCATTATTACGAAGGATAGGCAGTCACAAGTGTACTGTTGAGCAAGGGTCTCGGATCGATTTACAAAACAAGGTACCTTTTTTTTTTTTTTTTTTTTAAGGGGGGAAAATCATCGAATGACTGCCCCCGCCTGGGTGAGGCGGGAGGGAGTGTCAGACTCTTACTGACTAAAAACCACCCCGTTCCTTCTCCTGCACGTCGAGCCGGAGCCCCGGTTACCCGTTAGGTTCTCCGCGACTCCGAATCGGCATCGGCCGTATTGGGCCCCATCTGTGGTGGTCTGATGGCTCTTTGAGGCGCGCGCGGAACGCGACGCGCCGTACGCTCGGGTCTGTTTCTGGTCGGACGGGGAGCCACCCATGCTCGCCGTCCGCAGGCCCGCGCTTACGGTGGCCGGAGATCGTCCCGCGATCCCCGACGCCCGGTGTGTCCTTCGCGATGGCAAAACAAGGTACCTATTATTGTTTTTTTAGACACGAAGCATTAATTGCAATATTATAAATCTACGATTGGGAGGCATCATAAGATGTCCCTAGGTACTGTTTATTTTTGTCGACGGGGGGACTCCTTCAAACGGCGTCTAGCTTTTTGGGGAAAAAGACTAGGGATTGTGGGATTTTATCTCACTAAAACCTCCCCACTAAAATGCATGCATATTGCACCCGCGCGAACCCGGGGCGGGTCGCTAGTCTATACATATAATAAAACTGTAGAAGTGTGCATTCTGTACATTAATAATATTTAAAAAAAATAAATAGTAGTGGGTGTTACTGGATAGACACAGAACCCAAAAACGATATTAAACAAATTTTTATCTGTCTGTCTGCATGTTCACGCATCACGCTATAACTACCGCTCCAGTTACGATGAAACTTGGCAGGGTTATACTTTAATATCCTTTTTTTAAGGGGAGAAAATCATCCAATGGCTTCTCCCACCTGTGTGAGGCGGAGATTGCTTCGGGAAATTGTAAACTTTACGTTGTGAGCTGTTACTTTCAATATTCTGATTCAGTTACTCCTCATATTCACCACCTCCGTCACGTCTTGCAATCACTTGCGGGCTCCAAAATTATCATTGGTGCCGACGTTAACGCGTCTTCATCCTTGTGGTATGGCAAGGTTAGGGCTACTGAGATGGAACGGCGCTGTGCTGTTGAGGAATTCATTGCCGAAATGAATCTCTCCATTCATAACACCCCTGATGCACCACCTACTTTTTGCAGCCAAATGGGCGAATCTTGTATTGACGTCACACTTTCTAGTGCGGACGTTAGCTTGGATAGGTGGCGTGTCCTACCAGATGCGTCGTGTAGTGATCATCGCCTGATCGTGTACGAATTTGTTTCAACATTACCCCAGGGTCCAACATATTGCAATGATAGCTTTAGGTACAAGACTAAGGGTGCGGATTGGAACTTCTTTAGTTCATTATTTGCATCCCAAGCCAGAGACTTCACTCGCAGAGATCTCTCGGCCGAGGAGGGCGCTGAAATCATGTCAGATGCCTTTACTTACTGTGCCGACGTTGCTTTTGGTCGCGGGTCCGTGACTAGTACGCGTAGATGCGACTGGTGGAATAACTATCTAGTCGAACAACGTAAATGCTTTCGTAAAGCGCGCAAACAGTTAAATAGACTAAAGAAACGTCAGGAAACCGGTACCGTTTTTGATGAAGCACTGATTGCGTTTAGAGTTGCCAGGTCACGTTATAGGGCTTCGGTGGAGAAAGCCAAGGGTGATTTGCTACGGAGGGTTGTACAGAAATTAGATAAGGAGGGCCCGTGGTCGCCTCTATACCATGAGTTCAAAGCCAATAGATCCGTCGATCTGGCATTCGTACAGAACATAAAAGTCAACAATGTTCACACCACTGGTATTGAGGAGACAACGGAAGTTCTACTCGACGAACTTGTCCCTGACGATGTGCTCGAGACAGACAATGATTACCATCAACAGATTACGTCGTGGGCAGCTATACCGCCGGAGTCACCTGTGTCTGATCTACCGTCCATCAATGAGCTCGTAACTATTGTTAAAACTTTGCCTTTAAATAAATCATCTGGTGAAGACAAAGTCTCAAATAAAATGATAATAGAAGCATGTAAATCCGCGGCTGATGCGATCCTAACTGTGTTCAACCGTTGTATCGCGGAAGGTGTCTTTCCTCGTGTATGGCGACGTGGATTCATTCGCATAATCCCTAAAAATGGAAATAAACACCCCGATGACCCTAAGTCATACCGGCCTGTCACGCTTTTACCATCTTTAGGAAAACTACTTGAGCGACTTATCGTTCCTCGTTTACTGCCAGGTGGACCAAAATTCCACAACAATCAATTTGGTTTCACTGTAGGAAAGTCTACTGTCGACGCGGCTCTTTCTGTCCGGTCCATGGTAAATTCGTCTGAACACAAGTATATAGTAGGCAATTTTCTGGACATTTCCGGTGCCTTTGATAACGCATGGTGGCCAATGTTACTCTTAAAACTGAAAGGTCGTGGCTGTTTTAGTAACATATATAAATTAATATACACTTATTTCCTTCACGGTTCCGTTAAACTGAAGCTTGGTCATTGTTCTCGGTCGAAGTCGTTATCAATGGGATGTCCTCAGGGCTCCGTTATTGGCCCGTATTTATTTGTGGAATTTAGGATTTGATGATTTGCTTGCGATTCCCCTTCCTTGTGGCTGTACTTTGACTGGATATGCGGATGATGACCTTTTGCTAGTACAATCAAATACCCGCGCCGGACTGGAGTATTTGGCTAAAGACTGTCTCAGTAGGATCTCGCGATGGGGCGAACGAAATCGCTTGACTTTTGCACCCCATAAAACTTACCAGCTATTGCTTAAAGGAAATCTAAAGTCATGGCCGTCTATTAAATTTAACAATGTTTCCGTAAAACGAAAGGAGTCTGTTTGTTACCTCGGTCTAGTATTGGAAAAAAACTTTTCTTTCATTGAACATATTAAGGTTATTAGTCAGAAAGCCAAAAATAACTTCTATGCGCTGACGCGAATTTCCAAAGCCACCTGGGGTCTCTCTTTTCTTACGCTTAGGATCATATACGGAGCAACTTACCTAGGATGCGTGTGCTACGGGGCACCTGTCTGGGCTGATAGGGCCACAATAGGCGCGGTACGGCGAAAACTTCTCCAAGGCCAGCGTCTAGCCTTGATTTTCCTGTGTAAGGCCTATAGGACGGTTAGCACTGAGGCCCTACCTGTGCTCGCAGGCGTCCTTCCGGTAGATCTTGAGGTGCAGCGACGTGCTGCTATGTACTACAGTGCGAGACTTAATTTGTCAGCAAGCTTTCTAGCACAATGTGATAGAAATGAAACTGATAGATTGTTTAAGCCAGTGACGGACGTTTGGGGCGAGCTTATAACCGAATGGCAGTGTAGATGGGCATCTTCTATTAAGGGCCGCCACCTGTATCAGTTCTTCCCATCCGTGCATGAGCGGCTGGAGAGGACATGGTTGGAGGTGGATCACTGTGTTGCCCAATTTCTTACTGGCCACGGCAACTTTAAAAGCAAATTGTTCTCATTTAAACTTATTGATTCACCATGGTGCCAATGTTCGACAGAGGAGTTGCGATACGAGCAGTCGGCCCGTCACATACTCTGGGAGTGTGATCTCTGGCAATATGAACGTAACACTATGTTAAATAATTTAATTGTTTCGTCAGGTGTAGTTTATTATACGGACCTTGTGGAATCTAGAACGAATTTCCGTGCGTTTAGGCGTTTTTGCCATACCTATTATTGGAAGCAAGTATAACAGCTCACACATAGGACCCACTTAGTTTTTAGTCAAATTTCCGTGGTGCTTGGCGACTGGGCTTCACCCAGTTGTACAGTCTCTTCTTTGTGCCTTTAGGCTTAATTCATTCTGTCTCCTGCAGTAATTCACCGAGGCAACTGAAAACCATAGTTTTTTCTTCTTCTCCTCTTATAATATCTTCTGATTCACTTCGTTGCGGGAACCAAGACAGTTATACATGTCCCTGGGACGCGCCGGACTTCAGTGTTCCGGTGTTTTCATGGTTGTATCTACTGTAGATCCTGGCTTACAGGAGTTGCAGCGGTTTTGGGAGGTTGTGGCGGGCTTGTCCCATGAAAAAAAAAAAGGCGAGAGAGGGAGTGTCAGACTGACTAAACACCACCCTATTCCTACTCCTGCCCTTCGAGCCGGAGCTCCGGTTAAGTCCTTCGCAGCTATTTTAGCTACCTAATTAAACTAAGGGAAAACCGCATTCCTTAACATATCATATATTAAAAATCATATAATAAATTGAAAATAGCTACTTCCATTCCTAACTGCGTAAATGACTTATCTTGGGGTTCATTAAACATGCGTATTGAGTATTATTCCAAATTGAATTATTTAATTTTCCTTATTTACTATTAGGATAATAATTAATATGTTCTATGATATATTTTGAGGTTTAACTCGTCGAGTACCGTCATTATAGACACAATTATAGAACAGTAGGTTGCGGTCACCGGTGACCGCTTGGTGTTTGACAGTTTAAGATGCGAGTTAAGGTCAAATTCAAATTCAAACCACTTTTTTTACTAAACGCCATTTTTTTATTATTTGATGGCCTGACGTTTGACCATTATCTCGCCTGGTGGTAATATAAGCAACCTAATCACTCGGTCCTTGAAGACACCCATGTTATACCCTTCAGGAAATACAGACTCTGGCAAAGAATTCCACTCTTTAGCAGTACGGACAAGGAAGCTTGAAGCGAAGCGCTTCGTGCGTGTGGGTGGGACATTTACCATGAATCGGTGACGCTGCGCCGATTGTCTTGTGGTACGATGATGGAAAGGACTAGGGGGAATCATATTGTTCAATTGGGATGATGACAAGGTATGAAACTTAAAAATATAATTAGTCCTTAAGTAAGGTAATGAAAAAATATTAGACACGTATTTTTTATTTTGTCGTATAATAAAACAATACTTAGATAAAACGAATCAAAGTTTAGGAGTGGGGGCTAAAACGTCATTTCTACGTATAAAATGTACATAGAAGTGACGTCACGCGACATTTCAAATCAATATATCGACGAAAGTATTAGTTTCTGTAAGATAATAAAAAATACATGTGTAATGATTTAAAATAATCTACCAGACGGACATTAAAATAAAAATTAGGCATCTACCCTATTCCCCCGCACACTCTCTGAAATGTATCCGGTAGAAAACCGAAAGTCTTATTAGTGAGGCTTTAAAGCCGAGCCTCCACAACACTCCACAAGCGCATCATCGTTGATGAGCCCCTTGGCACGCCTCTCAATGTGCTCTAACGCGTCCAGCTTATATTTAGGTGATATTCGTTGTGTGACGACAGACATTATTGTTACCACCGCCACATTCAGCACCGTCTTTACCATAAGGACACTCGGAGCCCGTGCCTAGGGCCCCATCAGGGTTCGATTGCCGCACAGAGTAACTCTTTAAACCTGAACCTTTTAGACTGAGTTCTACAACCTAGTAGCAGAGATTATGCCAGCTTGTAAAATGTGGTCAAGTGTGAATATACACAAAAATGACATCTGAATGAAATTGACGGATCTTAGAATCATAGAATTATGAAATACTAGCTTTTACCCGCGGCTTCGCTCGCGTCACAAAAGGATAAAAAGTAGCCTATGTGACATATATCAATACACACAGCGCCATCTATAACAATACTTTTGTTTTCCCTCGGAAATATAAAAAATATTTTCCGGGATAAAAAGTACCCTATTATTTAATCCGGACTTCTAACTTTACGTCTGCAAAAAAATCAAAGTAATCGGTTTAGTAGTTACGGCGTGAAAGCAGAACAAACAAACAAACTCACTTACCGATTTATAATATTAGTAAGGATAGTAAGGATAAGGAAAGGAATAACACATAGGTAGGTAATACAAACTGAGGCCTTAGTAAGAGTTTCTTTTACGTTTAAAGTAATCGTAACGAGTAGGTACGCAGGTGTTCATTATAGTGAGCGAATTAGCGGCACAAAATTGTAACCATCTTTGGAGATCGGTTGTTATTAGTGAAACAACTTGTTGTCGTAGAACGAATGAATTTATTAGCCGGAGGTGGTTGTTTTTATACAAAAATTGGTACTAGTGCTACTTACAACTAATTCTGTACATTAACCAATTAAAACTATTAAATTAAAAATAAATAAAATTTAGATATTTGTACACCAATAACATCGCCTAAATTATAGCCAATAGCGTTACACTATTTAGGACAAAACTTTATTTACAACGTGAACAATGGAAAGAAAAGGATAGCCGATAAAAGAGCGAGATAGTCGATGAGTGTGAGGTCCGTGCAAAGAGGACGCGCCTCCGCAGCGCCGCGCGCTGAGTTTCGCGCCGCTATAAATATTGCGTAACGCGTGCCTCTGTCCTTTCCTCCTGCGACCGTCGAGCCGTGAAGATGCAAACGCCGTGCGCCGTGCCGCGCTGCGATACCTACGCGCGTTGGTCGGCGCGTGATACTGGCAGCGGCGTCGGCGAGTTACTTCGTCTCTTGTAGACAGAGGATCAAAAACGTGAAATAAAATAGCTCTTCTCAGAGCTGTCTGTGTTAACAGAGGTGGTCAAAAACGTTGAATAATATAGCTCTTTTCAGAGCTGTCTGCTTCTTGGTTTCTGTTAAACGATGGTCTAAATCCTTGTAGCTTGTGCTATGGCTAGTGTGGCTACAGAGTACTGTAGCCACACTAGCCACACTAGCCGCTTCGCTTGAGGGGGAGTACCCCCTCAAGCGAAGCGTACCGGCAGTTTGACGACACGGCCCGAGCGAGTTTTCTTATCGCCGGGATGTGACGTCGCTGTTGGTTGCGGTACATGTGTTTTCTTGGTAATCTTGCTGGTTTTCTCGGTAATGGTGGTTGAAGGTAATGGTAATTGCTTGGTAACGCTGGGTTGAGGTAATGTGAAGGTAACTGTACTGGAGGTTGGAGGTAAAGTATCTTGAATGTCTTCGGTGAGTATAAATGCAGGCTTCAATCGGTCGATTGATATATTTGCTTGACGCTCGGGTAATTGTACTGTGTATACCTTCTCAGTACGTTGTAACACTCTGTAAGGTCCTTCGTATGGTGATTGAAGTGGTTTTTTTACTGCATCTGTTCTTATGAATACGTGGCTGCACGTGAGTAGGTCTTGATGCACGAATACGCTTTTATTGCTGCTGTGATGCTTCGTAGGTACTTGCGGTTTGTTTTGTTGAATTATATTACGTAGGTTGTCAACGTAGGTATAATCCAAAGTAGCAGGTGTGCAGGTGGTACTTGTAGTGAAAAATTCGCCAGGTAGACGTAGATTGTAGCCGTAGGTAAGTTCGGCGGCACTCACACCTGTGTCTGAGTGTAGCGCGGCTCGAAGTCCTAGTAGTACAGTAGGTAGTACGTCGGTCCATGTACTTGCGCTCGCGAGTTTGGCGCGTAATGCAGTCTTGAGTGTTCGATGCCAACGTTCAATTATGCCGTTGCTTTGTGGATGATATGGTGTAGTACGATTTTTCTTGATTCCCATTAGTTTAGTTAGGTTTTGAAATAGTTGACTCTCGAACTGACGACCTTGATCACTTGTGATGGTAGTCGGGCATCCAAATCGGGCGATCCAGTGTTGGTACACAATATCGGCGATTCTAACAGCTGATATTTCGTCGGTAGGTATTGCTTCGGGCCACCTAGTTAGTCGGTCGATCATCGTTACTAAGTACCTGTGACCTTGAGGTGTTGTAGGTAGTGGTCCGACGATATCAATGTGTAGGTGTTGGAATCGCTCGGTTGGCGGGAAAGATCCGACGTTCGAGTGCGTATGTCGTTGTATCTTGCTTTTCTGGCAAAGTATACAAGTTCGAGTCCAGCAACCGATGTCTGCGTTCATTGATGGCCAGAAATATTTTTGAGTAATGAGTTTGCGAGTCGTGCGTGTACCGGGATGACTGATGTTGTGTACACTGTCAAATACTTGTTTTCTATATGGTTTAGGTATGTACGGGCGTACATAAGAGGTCGATGTTTCGCAGTATAGTTCGATGTCGCTGTTAGGTATAGGTATTTTCTTCAAAGTTACGTTTTCTTGTGATAACAGTTGTTTAATGTTGCTGTCCTTGTCTTGCGCACTCGCTATGTCGTTGTAGTTGATTGCAGATGGGAATGTGATGGATTCTATGCGGCTTAGGGTGTCGGCAACAATGTTGTCTTTGCCGCTCACGTGTCGAATGTCGGTGGTAAATTCACTGATGAATAGTAACTGTCTTGTTCGCCTCTGAGTTTCGGAATTTGATTGAGTCTTGGACATCACATATGTAAGCGGCTTGTGGTCGGTGAATATGATGAGATGGCGACCTTCGAATATCTTCCGGAAATGTTTGACTGCCATGTACATTGCAAGTAGCTCTCGATCGAAAGTGGAGTATTTCTTCTGCGCGTCGTTGAATTTCTTGGAAAAGTATCCGAGCGGTTGCCACGTATTATGTAGGTATTGTTGTAGTACGGCACCGGCAGAGTTATCTGATGCGTCGCAGAATAAGGCGAGTGTTGCGTGATGAGATGGATGAGCGAGTAGAGCTGCGTTTATGATGCTAGCTTTACATTGCTCGAATGCTTGCGTCGCCTCTTCGGTCCACGTGATCGGAGTCTTATCGCGCTTCTTGACGTTGTGTAGGTAGGCATTTAGTGGTGCTTGCTTCGATGCGGCGTTCGGTACGTGATCACGATAGAAGTTGATCATGCCGAGGAATCTTCTTAGTTCTTCGATGTTCGTTGGTTTCGGGTAATTAGTGATTGCTTCGATTTTGTGTTGCGGCGGCTTGATTCCATCAGCTGATACGGTGTAACCTGGGAACTGTACTTCAGGTTTGCCTAGGTTGCATTTAGCGGGGTTGATGGTAATGCCGTTGTCTTCTAAGCGTTTTAATACGGTGTGGAGATGTTCTCGATGTTGAGTTTCGTTTTCAGATGTAAGTAGTAAGTCGTCGATAAATGGGAAAACAAAGTCTAATCCTCGTAGTACTTCATGTATGTAGCGTTGAAACGTTTGTCCCGCGTTTTTCAAACCGGGGCACATACGTGGGAATTCAAATAGTCCCATTGGCGTGATGATAGCGGTCTTCTCGACGTCTTCTTCTCGCACACTGAGTTGTTGATAAGCGCGGTTGAGGTCAACCGTGGAGAATATAGTTTTCCCCGATAGGTGGTGGGTGAAATCTTTGATGCGTGGCACTGGGTATCGATCTGGTATAGTGATCGAGTTGAGTCGGCGATAGTCACCACATACTCTAATATCGCCATTTTTCTTAGGCACGATGTGTAGAGGTGATGACCAAGGACTCTTGCTAGGTCTGCATAGTCCTTGCTCAATCATATTTTCGAATTCTTTCTTCACTGTTTCGAATCGATGAGGTGGGATTGGTCGAGCTCGGCAATGAACTGGTGGTCCACGGGTTTCGATGAAATGTTGCACGTTGATGTTAGAGTTTAATTTCATTGATGTTAGTCTTGTTATGCCGGGATATTGTGCTAATATGTTCTGGTATGATTGTGACAAATTGATACTGCGTACGGTAGGTACGTCTGACACTCGCACCGGGGCGTTGACTTTTAGGCTCGTGACGGCGTCGATTAATCTTCCGTTTTTTAAGTCGACGATGAGTTGGTGATGTTTGAGGAAGTCTGCTCCGAGGATTGGCCTTGAAACATCAGCTACTATAAATGTCCACTTGTACGGACGTCGTAAGTTGAAGTCGAGAGTTAGTGTTCTCTCGCCATACGTAGCTATAGTTGTGTTGTTCGCAGCGTACAGTTTGAATGGTAGCGGTGTTCCAACTTCTCCTTTTCTTCTCGGTAGCACTGATATGTCGGCTCCGGTGTCGACTAAGAAAGATAAGTTTGTGTTTCTATCGGTGATGTGTAGGCGGTGTGATTTCTCTTGAACGCCGGTAGCCGCCTCCGCCAACGTTCGGTTTAGTTTTCCGAGGTCGTTGCTTTGAATGAGCAGGGAGGTGTGCAGCGTCGAGCTTGTTCTTTGAAGCGCCTATGGTAGTAGCAGAATGGTGAAGGTGATGATGAATCACGATTCCGTGCACGTGACGTGCTGCGTGTGCGTTGCTGAGATGGGTAACGGCGGCGGCGGTAGTCGGGGTTGTATGCTGGTCTTGACTTTAATTCGGCGATCTCCAATGATAATTTTCTTATCTCGTTGATAAGGTATTGTGTATCGGTGTGTGATGATGACGTGGGCTGTGCTGGTGATGGTTGTATTGCTGAGACTTCTGTAGTTGACGCGGACTGCTCCATCATTTTGTCAGCGAGGAGAGCGAGTTCTTCCAGCTCAGTTTTTGTGCTAAATGATTCGCTGACGGCCAGGACGGATCTGATGTGTGATGGTAAGTGGTTGGTCCACATGAGTCGTAACGTGGAGTCAGGGACCTTGTCTCTGGCTAGGTTACGCATGCGGCGGAGTAGCTGCGTAGGCTTCTGATCGCCGAGTTCCATCTCGGACAGTAGTTTCTGGAACTGTCGGCTGTCGGACTCTTCATAGGCAGATATGAGACGTTCCTTGATTGCGTCGTATTGATTCGTCTCCGGCGGGTTGTATAGGAGGTCCATGATTTGCTCGATATCTTGACGTTCGAGCTGTGCGATGACCATCTGGGCGAGCTGAGCCTGTCCCTTCTTCATGTCGTTGGTAGCTGCTTCGAAGCTAATGAACCATAGACGTGGTCGGTCACGCCAGAATGGTGGAATGCGCATTGTGAGGGATATGCCAGCTGTTTCCGTCTTCGCTACGGTGTGGGTTAGGTCTTCCGTCGGGCAGGGATTTGCCATCTTGATGTTGGATAATAATTAATTTTCTTGCAGCAGGGATTCGTTCTTCCAGCAGGGATTTGTTCTTCTTGCTGTTCTTGCTCGGGGTCACCACTTTGGAGATCGGTTGTTATTAGTGAAACAACTTGTTGTCGTAGAACGAATGAATTTATTAGCCGGAGGTGGTTGTTTTTATACAAAAATTGGTACTAGTGCTACTTACAACTAATTCTGTACATTAACCAATTAAAACTATTAAATTAAAAATAAATAAAATTTAGATATTTGTACACCAATAACATCGCCTAAATTATAGCCAATAGCGTTACACTATTTAGGACAGAACTTTATTTACAACGTGAACAATGGAAAGAAAAGGATAGCCGATAAAAGAGCGAGATAGTCGATGAGTGTGAGGTCCGTGCAAAGAGGACGCGCCTCCGCAGCGCCGCGCGCTGAGTTTCGCGCCGCTATAAATATTGCGTAACGCGTGCCTCTGTCCTTTCCTCCTGCGACCGTCGAGCCGTGAAGATGCAAACGCCGTGCGCCGTGCCGCGCTGCGATACCTACGCGCGTTGGTCGGCGCGTGATACTGGCAGCGGCGTCGGCGAGTTACTTCGTCTCTTGTAGACAGAGGATCAAAAACGTGAAATAAAATAGCTCTTCTCAGAGCTGTCTGTGTTAACAGAGGTGGTCAAAAACGTTGAATAATATAGCTCTTTTCAGAGCTGTCTGCTTCTTGGTTTCTGTTAAACGATGGTCTAAATCCTTGTAGCTTGTGCTATGGCTAGTGTGGCTACACATCTGTCTCCTCTTTCGTTCCTCTCACCCAATCCAAAGCGTCCAACCACCTCTCTCAGGTGATCGTCCCCCACAGTAGTATTCAGGTATTGAGTGGTTTCAAATAATTTGAATAAGATTTCTTTCAACACTTTTATTATAGAGGTAATAGAATAACAACAGCTAATATAAATCAAAATGGAGGAACGAAAAAGGAATGACAAAGACAACCAAAACGCCACCTGTGGCAATATCTAGAAACTTAGTTTTATAAAGACACCTATAGATGTACACAAAACACCGCTAATTAGTTAGCAGCGCCACACATCGACACTACTATCTTTTACACAGTGAACATGTGTGGGTAATTTCATATTACTGTGTATAAAAATATTCGTCCACCACATTCACATTGGTATTTTCATTCTTGTGTCGGTATATGTATTTTTATAATTTAATTCACGGGTAAGGTTAAAACTATTACTACAATCATTGATATGACCCGACATTTTGACGGATATTAACGTAGTGTTCGTGGTCGACTGGTTAATGAGCACGCTTTTATCGTCTTTCAATGATCAATGATGTCGTGAGTTCTATTCCAGCTGAAAGATTCTTTTTTTTATTTAACTATGTAGTTTTTCTTATTTATTTTTTTTGTTTTTTGATATATTAGATCAGGCTATAAAAGAAGCAGATAAGTCGGTAAATAAAACAATACTATCTTTTATTACAATTAATTTATTTATTATTCAAATAAGTGGTTTTATATTCAATATTTATAATAATTAATTATCATACCACAGTTAAGTTCATAAAGTTCTTTAAACTGTCAAATACCAAGCGGTCACCGGTGACCGCAACCTATTGTTCTATAATTGTGTCTACAAAACCGGTACTATAATAATTAATCAATATGCCAATAAACCTTATAGTCCAATTGGGAAATATCATGCGATAAAGTATATACTTTTAAAATTAACATAAGAAGATTTAGAAAAATAGGATAGAAAAAAAAGAAAAGATTAAATAAAACATTGTTTCAAATTTTAAATATTTGATTAATGAATTCTTGAAACAACTTGTGAATGCTGGAATCGATCCGGCGGCACTTTACTGGAAGTGATAACCATTACGCCAAACGCGCTGTAAATGAGATCATCGAAATATTGTATACCATTCAGTAACATAAAAATACGATGAGAAAACACTATATTTATATGGGTATTGTATAGCTCGATTGCTCATTATTTGATTTCGATTTATTCAAAGTTTGTTATAAGTTATTTTTATCTTTACCCTCGTTTTTATTTAAAATTATTTACTAAATAATTACGTATACCGACACAAAAATGATATTTAAATACCAAGATGTGTGTGATAGACGAATGTTTCTATACATATCTATTAATATGAAATTACCCACACATGTATATTGTGTAGTCATACTAGTGTCGATGTGTAGCGCTGCGAACTAATTAAAGGTGTTTTGTGTACCTCTTTTCAATAAGTAGAGCCTACTCTCGCGTTCATGTCTTCGATCACGATATTAATTTCTCTGCGAGGTAAATTATTGTACGTGTCCTCCAGCTTATTGTAGAACGTGTGTACGTGTGTTTTTACTACGGATATTTATATATATAGATTGTAATCATAACACAGATAGCACGAGGTCCAAAACAAACTTGGTTAATTTATTCTTTTACTAAGAAAAATTATAACACTAATTTGTAATAGGTACTTTTAAGTTTAAACATTCGTATAACGTACCTACTATATACATATATTTATTATTCCATTTTATTTTGATACGTTACTATTTTTTATTATTAATCATTTATTTCATACCAAAAATCAACATGGATTTTAACCTATTGTTAGTAATTTAATATCACTCTACATCGCGTGCAGTCTAATCCAATGGGCCAACATTGGACTGTTCCATTTATCACACAATACGCTCAAGATGCCGTGCGAACTGCCACGCATCTTTTTGTATTTTGCATTAACAATCGCATTTTAGAACCCGGATTTTGGAAAAGCAACTTTCATTGCTTCACTATACAGAGAAGAAAAGTAAAGATACAGGGTCATTTTTTTTAAGGGGGGAAAATCATCGAATGGCTGCTCCCGCCTGGGTGAGGCGGAAGGGAGTGTCAGACTCTTACTGACTAAGAACCACCCCGTTGTTTCTCCTGCACGTCGAGCCGGAGCCCCGGTTACCCGTTAGGTTCTCCGCGACAAGATACAGGGTCTACTAGTAACATAACATAACATCACGCCTTTTATCCCGAAGGGGTAGGCAGAGGTGCACATTATTCTACTTAGGTCTACTAGTAGTCGGGTATAAAGGCTAAATAACGCTTTGTAGTATACTGAACTGTAATTAGGTTTATCCATATCAATCTTTAGCATATATACCTACGTTACACATCCATCTTTCTTGGTCAATGTCTAACTTATGAAGTTGCTATGACCTGATATGACCACATTGTATGTTTCTGATAAACATTACTTCAGGAAATAATGATAGTAAATGGGTTTAATATCCGGTTTATATTTTTATTTTTGTTTTAGTATTCGATGTCAACAGGATGCGTTGAAACTGCATTTTTTAACAAGTATTGTTAGTAAATTGATTTGTGTGGGTAACAATAAAATCTATTATTTAATAAGGTATGTTGATTACCTATATCATTTATCATGGCAGTAAGTAACTTGGTTCACTAATTGATAGTGACAGAGAAAGTACTCCATTTAAAGTAACGTGTAACCAAAATGAATATTTAAAATAATATCCGGCCATAGCACTTCTACTGCCTTGCTCAAAGTCACTGAGGATGTGAGGTGTGGTATGGAGGATTCGAGGTTAACTGTGTTGATCTTAATCGACTTCTCCAACGCTTTCAATGCAGTTGACCACGATATTCTCTTAGCCATATTAACTCAATCTGCGGTCTCGTCGTCGTCGCGGGAGTGGTTCTCAGCAGATCTTCGTGGTCGCCAGCAGTCTGTTCGCGTTGGTCAGGAACTCTCTGACTGGGGCGGGCTGACGGCTGGTGTACCGCAGGGCGGTATACTCTCTCCTCTATTGTTTTCTTTATTTATAAATTCTATTACTAGTCTTTTCACATGCTCTTATCATCTGTATGCCGATGACTTGCAACTATATGCTCAAGCTAGGATTGCGGATATGGGGAGTTGTATCTAACAACTCAACGCCAACTTACTCATTGTGGAAGATTGGTCTAAAAAGTATGGTGTCACAGTAAATGTTGGTAAGTGTCAGGCCATAGTGTTGGGTAGTTCCTACTATTTGAGTTGTTTAAATACTGTTCACCTTGAGCCAATCATATTCGATAAAGTGACCATACCGTTGTCTCCTCATGTAAAGGACTTGGGACTGTACCTGGATAGAGGGCTCAGTTGGAACCACCATGTCACTCAGGTAAGTAAAAGAGTCACTGCCACGCTGCGATCTCTCTACAGATTTAAAAACTTTCTTCCACCAAATACAAAAGCGCTGCTTGTTCGGTCTCTTGTGCTTCCTGTGATTGATTATGCTGATGTTTGTTACTCTGACCTATCCCAAGACCTTCTGAACAAATTGTATCGAATGCTCAACAATTGTATCCGCTTTATCTTCGGACTTCGTAAATACGACCATGTCTCTTCCTTTCGCGCTCAGCTTAAATGGCTTCCTATCCGTGAGAGGCGATCCCTTAGATCCCTCTGCATGCTCTTCTCTATTCTAAATGATCCTTGTGCTCCCGAATAACTAAAATCTGGCTTTTAGATTTTGGGCAGCTCTCACAGCCGAAATCTCCGTTTAGCTGAAAGTTTGCTTCTAGAGATCCCGTCTCACCACACTTCCTTCGTTTCTAACTCCTTCAGAGTTAGTGTAATTAAATTATGGAATGCACTACCCCATAGTATAAAAATGGCTCCAAACAAAATGGCTTTTAAACGTAGTGTTCGTGAGGCCTATTTAAAGGCGCTACAACGCTGAGTTCGTGTCTTCGTCAATTTATATTAGAGGTACCTATATTATAATTATATATATGAAGTTATTTATGTATGTACATATTTTGTGTTTATTATAAATTTTTATACAGTATGTTATACAGTATTTATTATTACTATTAGTTATTTATTTTGTTTTTTGCATATTACACAGGCCCATTTTCGCTGAGCTTACATTTAACCCAAAGGTTGACTGGGAGAAAATGCCATATGGCATTAAGTCCGCCTTATGTACCTTATTTTGTGTGCATTAAAGTGTAAAATAAATAAATAAATATAATTCCTCTGGGCATAAGATATTAAATTAGGTAAAATACAAATTTAATTACTTTAATCGTGCACTGATTAACTTTTCAGGTGGTTTGAATCCAACCGTATTTGGGCAGCTGGGTTGATTGTCGGTGAGGTAAGCACAAATGCGTGCCACTGGCGTGCTAAACGTTCCTTGGGCGCCTGGTTGGCGGCGCGAGGAATCCCAGGCGTCTGCGACGTAGACACCAGAGCGCTAACATTCCGACTCAGAGCTGGCGTTACTTTAGGGCGTATCATTCAAGGTGTTCCACCGTTTGGCCCATTACCAGCTTTATCAGATCCAAATAACAGAAATTTGGTTGCCGAAGTTTCTGTAAAGGTAAGATAAATGAAAAAAATTGTTTATTTAAAATAACAAACATAGTTTAGATAAAAATATTAAGTACTTCTGCCAAACTGTAAAACAGTTTGTCGGCAGAACTAGCTCCTTAAATAATACAACTAAATAAAAATTTATAAAACTTTTGACATCGTAATTCACACATAATAATTACCAGATAAGTAGTTTGAGTAGGAAATAAACTTAATATATATATGTCCATATAGGAGGCCTTAACAAACTTTGTTGAGAAGAAACTTCACCATTTTGCTTTTGAAGGAAAGTTTTGGAGTACAGCTGCTTCCCAAATCGACTGGCATGTCATTAAATGTCGTTAGGACTAAGCATTTTCTACATCTTCGCCCATAGTAGTTAACAGTAGTAGGTACTATGACTCTTCTAATTATTTTCTCTCTTCAAGAAGTACTTTTATATTTTCTCATGAAATTAAACATGATAGAAAAGTAAACCACTTTTCTTATTTAAAAATCCAGTAAGAAGATGACTACTACTAGTACTGAATTAACTTTATCTTAAAATAATTTACAAAACCCTTATTCGTTAATTTACAGGAACCAAAAATATCTAATCCGAATGGACAAGTAACAATAATGGCGGTTGACGGTGGGTTAAAATACAATCAAATTAGATGTTTGATCAAAAGAAACGCAAAGGTCGTACTGGTACCTTGGGACCACAAGCTGGACAGTAGCCAGTACGATGGTTTGTTCATCAGCAATGGTCCAGGCGATCCTGTCAAATGTAAGAAGTTGGTGGACAATATGCGAACTATAATTGGAGATAAAAACAGTATTAAGCCTTTGTTTGGTATCTGTCTCGGACACCAGTTACTGTCCACTGCAGCTGGCTGCAAGACCTATAAAACCAGGTAGGTATCTACCTAAAATAATTTTTTGGATTACTATATTTTATTTTAAGAAAATTTTAAGATAGTAACTGGCGAAGTATCTCCGATTTATAGAAAATTGACGGCACGCAACGAAACAATCATGTTTCTAGGAGCATAAATATAGCATAGCATAGCATGGTATAAGGATTAAGGTGGGCGTATATGATTGTCTTGATTTCTGAATATCTATATCTACTTGGTTTTTATAGGTATTGCACTAAACTAAACTCAACATATGTATTTCAATAGTAATAGTATCTATAGTTTTTTAAAAACATATTTTGTTTCAGTTATGGTAATCGAGGACACAATATGCCCTGCACTCATAATGGTACTGGTCGATGTTTCATGACATCACAGAATCATGGATTCGCCGTCGATGCAGATTCTCTACCTGAAGGTTGGAAAATATTATTCATAAACGAAAATGACAAAACCAATGAAGGCATTATTCATGAAACTTTGCCCTACTTCAGCGTACAATTTCATCCAGAACACACAGCTGGACCCACCGACTTAGAGTGTCTTTTTGATGTATTTATTGATGCAGTAAAATGTTACAAAAATAAGCAGACCTATAGCGTAGATAATGCTATTACAGAAAAAATAAAATTTGTGCCGACTATTCACGAAAGGCCGAAAAAAGTGCTTATCCTTGGGTCCGGTGGGTTATCGATCGGTCAAGCAGGAGAATTTGACTATTCAGGATCGCAGGCAGTTAAAGCCTTACAAGAAGAAAGATACAAACGGTATTGATTAATCCTAACATTGCCACTGTGCAAACATCGAAGGGATTAGCCGACAAGGTATATTTTCTCCCCATTACACCGGAATACGTCGAACAAGTTATCAAAGCTGAACGACCTACCGGCGTACTCCTCACGTTTGGCGGTCAGACGGCTTTAAACTGTGGTGTAGAATTAGAGAAATCAAAAATTCTAGAAAAATGCAATGTTAGTGTCCTCGGAACTCCCATCCAATCAATAGTAGACACAGAAGATCGTAAGATATTTGCTGAAAAAATCCATGGTATTGGAGAAAAAGTTGCACCAAGTGCAGCTGTAACAACAATCGAAGTAGCTCTAATAGCTGCTAAACAAATTGGTTATCCAGTCATGGCTCGATCTGCGTTTTCATTGGGTGGTTTAGGATCTGGCTTTGCTAACAATGAAGACGAACTCCGCACACTTGCACATCACGGTCTGTCCCATTCTGATCAACTCATAATTGACAAGTCTCTTAAAGACTGGAAAGAAGTGGAATATGAAATGGTTAGAGATGCATTCAATAATTGTATCACAGTATGCAATATGGAAAATGTTGATCCTTTAGGTATACACACAGGAGAATCAATAGTAGTTGCACCCAGTCAAACCTTATCTAACAGAGAGTATTACATGTTGAGAAACACTGCTATCATAGTTATTCAGCACTTTGGAATAGTAGGAGAATGTAACATTCAGTATTAAACCCGAATTCAGAAGAATTCTATATTATTGAAGTAAATGCACGATTATCTCGAAGTTCAGCGCTAGCGAGTAAAGCAACTGGTTACCTAGCTTACGTAGCTGCAAAATTGGCTTTAGGTATCCCATTACCTGTTATTAAAAATTCCGTGACCGGAGTCACTACTGCTTGCTTCGAACCAAGTCTCGATTATTGTGTTGTTAAAATTCCTAGATGGGATTTGGCTAAATTTAATAGAGTAAGCACAAAAATAGAGAGTTCTATGAAAAGTGTTGGAGAAGTAATGTCAATAGGAAGGAGTTTTGAAGAAGCTTTTCAAAAAGCATTGAGAATGGTGGATGAGAATGGATCCAAATATTAAAAAAGTAAATGAAGACGAATTGCGAGAACCAACGGATAAAAGAATGTTTGTGCTTGCCGCTGCTTTGAGAAATGGTTATACGGTGGATAAATTATACGAATTAACAAAAATTGATCGTTGGTTTCTTCACAAGTTTAAAAACATAATAGAATATTATAAAATATTGGAGGCCGATCATCATGGTTCAATTCCTTTTGACGTCTTAAAAAAAGCAAAGAAAATCGGATTTTCCGATAAACAAATCGCTGCAGCAATAAAAAGCACTGAGGTTGCGGTTAGAAAGTTAAGAGAAGAATATAAAATCACACCATTTGTGAAACAAATCGATACAGTTGCAGCTGAGTGGCCAGTTTCAACAAATTATTTATATTTAACTTATAACGGCAATACTCACGACCTACATTTTCCCGGTGGATTTACTATGGTGCTGGGATCAGGTGTATATCGTATAGGAAGTTCTGTTGAATTCGATAGAGAACTTAGAAATCAAGGTAAAAAGACAATCATGATAAATTATAATCCCGAAACTGTAAGTAACGATTACGATATGAGTGATAGGTTGTATTTTGAAGAAATATCTTTTGAAGTTGTCATGGATATCTATAATATTGAACATCCAAACGGAGTCATATTATCAACTAGCTGTTGCCCGCGACTTCGTCCGCGTAGAATAATGACTTCTGGCAGAATTTAGGCTTTTGAATTAGTTTTTATCAAGGGATATTCTACGGTAATGGATGTCGTCAGAATTGATTCAGTCCCGTAGATGATAGCGTGATAATATGTAGCCTATATGTTTACCAGACTTGTTAGTAATATTCATGCAAAATTTGAAATAGTAGTGCAGTACTTTTTGAGATCATCACGGCCATACATACAGACAAACAGACAAAAATTCTAAAAACCACATTATTGGCTTCGGTATCGATTAGAGATCACGCTTCAAATATTCTTTTAAAAAATATTCAATGTACAGTTTTGACTTTTCTACGATTTATTATATGTGTAGATAGCTGTTGCCCGCGACTTTGTCCGCGTAGATTAATGACTTCTGACAGAATTAACCAGAATCAATTCAGCGCCCAAGTAAGATTTACCTATTTTGAAATGATTTATCGTAGTTTCAATAAATAAATAATCCCGCAGGGATCTTACCAGTACAGTGCCCGATCACGTAAGGTTTGAGTAATAAAAACTATTCTATCGACTATTGTTGTACCGAATCTCTCTAGAATAAGTTCAGTGGTTAAGAGTTAGGGAGTCCTGGGGCATTGACGCATAGTTCCCGTTCTCGTGAGACATCTGTGAAAAAACTATCATACGTTACCCAGGTCCCAAATCATCGTTTTACCGAATGTAATTCAAAAAGATTCAATGATTCTAAATTCAACGGCTAAGAAGATTTATACAAACTCTCATTCCCTATTTTATCACCTTAGGGGTGGAATTTATCAAAATCCTTTCTAAAGAGATACCTATGTCATAGTAACTTTATGCATGCAAAGTCTCAGCCCGATCAATTTAAAACTGGCAAAGTATCATACTTTGGGGTGAGAATGTTCAAAAACCTTTCTAAAGGGACGTTTACGTCATAATATCCATCTGCACGCCGAATTTCAACCCGATCGGTGTAAAACTGACAAAGCCTCACACAAACGTTCATCCCTTATTTTACCCCCTTGGTGGAAATTATCAAAATCCTTTCAAAGCGGATGCTTACGTCATAACATCTATCTGCATGCCAAATTTCAACCTGATCGGTTTAACCCATTAAAACTGACAAAGGCTCATATAAACTTTCATCCCCTATTTTACCCACTTGGGGGTGGAAATTATCAAAATCCTTTCACAGCGGACGCCTACGTCGTAACATCTATCTGTATGCCAAATTTTAGCCCAATCTGTCCAGCGGTTTGGGCTGTGCGTTGATAGATCACTATGTCAGTCAGTCAATCAGTCAGTCAGTCAATCAGTCAGTCAGTCAATCACCTTTGAATTTTATATATATATATATATATAGATATAGATATAGATAGATGGGAGGACAGTTACCAAATAACATTGCAATGGATTTACACAGACAGCAAGCAACTATTCTTGGCACTTCGCCTGATATGATTGACAATGCCGAGAACAGATTTAAGTTTTCAAGAATGTTAGACCGTAAAGGTATAATGCAACCGAGGTGGAAGGAACTTACAGATTTAGAATCAGCGACAAGCTTTTGTGAAGAAGTTGGATACCCTTGTCTGGTACGGCCATCGTATGTGCTGGTGCAGTGGTGCAGCTATGAATGTTGCAAATTCAAATCAAGAGTTGGAAACTTACTTAAAATCGGCAAGTTTAGTTAGTAAAGATCATCCAGTGGTCATATGAAAAGTCACGGAATACATGAACTCCCTCCCATATTATTTAAACAATGTGCGGACGAACTGACGCTTCCATTCTTTAAACTATTAAATCAATCCTTTAAAGAAGGCTGTTTTCCTGATTTATTAAAAACAGCTTTAGTAAAACCCATCCATAAGAAAAATAAAAAATCTGACCCCAACAACTACCGCCCTATAGCTCTTTTACCCACAGCTTCAAAAATATTCGAAAGAGCTATGTGCGATCGGGTATATTCCTATTGCGAAAAATATAAAATATTTAATGACCACCAAAATGGTTTTCGCAAAAACAAATCGACGGTTCTAGCTGTCTACAAATATATTCAGGAAGCCTTGAACATAATTAATGACAAAAAATACGCTGTAGGACTACTGATAGATATGACAAAGGCCTACGACAGAGTTCAGTTTAACATATTATTACAAAAATTATATAACATCGGAATTCGTGGAAAGTGCTATGATTGGTTCGGATCTTATTTAAAAAATCGAGAACAATTAGTAGAAATTGAATATTATAATATCTCAACAAGCGAAATCGAACGAATTCGATCTGACATCGAGCCAATAAACGCTTCAATCCCGCAAGGAAGTGTAATTGGATGCTTCCTATTCCTAATATATATAAATAATTTACCAACATATCCATGTGTCCTATTTGCTGACGACGTGTCTATATTGACTTCTTGTGAAACAAACACCAATGTAAGCGAAAAACTAGGCTCCATTCTTAACATTACTACGAAGTGGATGGCAGAACACAACTTGGAAATAAACCTCAGCAAAACTAAATTAATTGCATTCCACCCTCATCAGAAATCTTCTATTAACATTAATTTTACCTATAACAATTCACAATTAGAAGTCGTTAATAATTTTAGCCTACTCGGCATAGATATAGACACGAACATAAATTGGAAAAGTCATGTACAAAAAGTGAAGGCAAAAATATCAAAGTACTCATACGCACTCCGAGAAATAAAAAAGACCACCGATTTAAAAACCGCACTCGTCACCTACTACGCTTACGCTTATGCGTGGCTTAAATATGGTATAATATTATGGGGAAATAGTACAGACTCCCAAACGCTATTCACTCTCCAAAAAAAGTTAATAAGAATTTTAATAAATATCAAAGAAACAAACAGTTGCATACCTCACTTTCAGGAACAAAAAATACTCACCTTACCTTGTATTTATATTTATGAAATGTGCAAATTTGTTCGTAAGTATCCTGAATTCTATTCCACTAGAGAACACACACAATGTAAATTCACACTGAGACATAGAAAAAGACTAAATCTACCAACATCACGATTGAAAATACACTCTTCCGGACCTCTGGTCATGTCAATAAAAATTTACAATAAGTTACCCCAAGAAATAAAAAATGAAGATAAATACAATAGATTTATGATGAAATTAAAACAGTTTCTACTAAATAAGCCCTATTACAGTATTGAAGAGTATTTTCAAGAAAGATTATAACAAACATATATTTATAGGAGCACACTAGTAGTGTATAATACAGTACTGTGTCTACAGATCACAAGTACACAAGGTTAAAGGTACAAATGATTATTTAGTTAATTTAGATGATTTAATTTTTGATGCTCATTAAATTCATCGAAAATGTAAATTTTGACTACTGTCATTTTGAGTTGACATATTATTTTGTGTACCTACATAATTTGTTTTGATCGATTCAATTTGATTTTGATTATTTTGAGTTTATTTTGATTGTTTTAATCTAATTTTGATTGTTTGAGTTGAATTTGATTGTTTTAATTTGATTTTGTATTAATTTGATTTTGATTATTTTATTTTGATTTTAATATTTTTTATGACCTCTATTATTTTATTTCCTATTGTAACTATTTCATTTTGACTTTTAATTATTTAACTCGTCGAGTACCGTCATTATAGACACAATTATAGAACAATAAGTTGCGGTCACCGGTGACCGCTTGGTGTTTGACAGTTTAATTAACTTAAACTCGATAATATGTTACATTTTAATATTAGATATTTGATGATAAATGTCAACTTTATTTAAAAACAAAAATGTTATTTTAAAAAAATGTTAACTTCATTTATCAAATGTTGCTTGTGCCCTTACGGGGTCCATAAATGTATCTTAGCTTTAAGCGTATATTGTAACACCTTATTCACATTATGGTATGCAAATATATGAATATGAATATGAATATGAATATCTAAATTCATTATGGATGCTAAAGAAATTGATGTCGATGTAGTCGCTGCAGATGGTGTTATTTTTGTATGGCGGTCTCTGAACATGTTGAAAATGCCGGCGTTCACTCGGAAGATGCTACATTGGTTACCCCACCGCAAGATATCAATAACGAAACTTTAGATAAGATTAAAGAAATCGCCAGTATCATAGCTGACACTTTGGATGTCAACGGGCCTTTCAACATGCAGTTAATTGCAAAAGATAATGAACTTAAAGTCATTGAATGCAATGTAAGAGTTTCGAGATCGTTTCCTTTTGTTTCTAAAACACTAGATCACGATTTTGTTGCAATGGCTACTAAGATTATCTTGGGTCTACAGGTGGAACCAGTTAATGTAATGGCTGGCTGTGGAAAAGTGGGGGTCAAAGTACCACAATTTTCGTGCTCTAGATTAGCGGGAGCAGACGTAACTTTGGGCGTGGAAATGGAATCTACGGGTGAAGTGGCATGTTTTGGAGAGAATCGTTACGAAGCTTATTTGAAGTCGCTAATGAGCACAGGCTTTAGAATTCCCAAAAAAGCGATTTTGCTTTCTGTGGGCACATTTAAGTTAAGGTCTAATCTGGTAATACATCTATAAACAAATACAAAATTTTCATCCTTTAATATTATTGTCATTTAATTTCAGCACAAAATGGAGCTACTTCCCAGTGTAAGAATTTTACACAAAATGGGATACAAATTATACGCTAGTATGGGCACAGGAGACTTTTATACTAAGCACGGAGTCGATGTAAGTGGTTTTTAGATTGGCATACCATACCATTACATTATTGTAAATAAATACAATGTTGTCGTTATTTATTGTAACGACAGTTTTAATCGAATTAACTTCTATTTTCTGAAAGGTTGAAAGCGTTCAATGGACGTTTGACCACATAGGTGACCCTGAGGACGTGAGGTCTGACGGAGAACTGATGCATTTGGCTGACTTTATGGCAAGACGAGAATTGGATCTAGTAATCAATCTACCCATGCGTGGAGGATCTCGTCGTGTGTCCTCATTCTCGACACATGGTTATCGTACCCGTCGACTAACCGTTGACTACGCGGTACCCTTAGTTACTGATGTAAAATGCGCAAAATTATTATTTCAGGTTGGTGAAGTAAATTAATTTCTTCATTAATTTATTCATTTCGTCGTTGATTGTTCGAATATTAATTTAATAAAATGTAGATTAGTAAATATAAAATATTTCAAAAATATATTTACTTTATACGAGTATTTTATGTTTTACAGGCTATGCATTTATATGGCGGTGTTCCTGTAATGAATACTCATACAGACTGTATGACATCACGCAATATTATAAAATTACCTGGTTTCATAGATGTACACGTAAGTACATGTCCGAGAGCCTGGAGCCACGTATAAAGAAGATTTTGCCAGTTGCACGGCAGCCGCTCTTGCTGGAGGTATTACAATGATATGTGCAATGCCAAACACTAATCCTCCAGTAATTGACCGCTCTTCTTACGATTACGCGTCTGCATTGGCTCGCGTCAGTGCTCGGTGTGATTATGCGCTCTATATGGGGGCTTCGTCTACTAACTGTGAAACGGTTTCTGAAATGGTTCCTCAAGCGGCTGCTTTAAAAATGTATTTGAATCAAACATACACGACTCTTACATTAGATGATATGACCATTTGGCAAAAACATCTTCAAAATTGGCCTAAGAAAATGCCAGTTTGTTCTCACGCAGAGAAAGAAAAAACAGGAGCAGTAATTTTAATGGCCTCCTTACTTGACAGACCTATCCATATCTGCCACGTAGCAAGAAAAGAAGAAATTTTAATTATTAAATCTGCAAACAAAGGGGTCTGAAAGTAACATGTGAAGTGTGTCCACATCATTTGTTCTCAAGTACAGCAGATGTTAATGATATCGGTGAAGGCAGGGCTGAAGTGCGGCCAGTGTTATGCAGTCCGGAAGATCAAGCGGAACTTTGGAAAAATATACACGTCATTGACGTCTTTGCTACTGATCACGCCCCTCATAGTGTAGAAGAAAAAAATTCGGCTAAACCACCACCAGGTTTTCCTGGATTAGAAACATCTCTGAGTCAGTCTTATTTTTTGGAAAATGATTTTCCGTTCGATACGTAATCAAAAGCTGAAATTTATCTTAAATCAGAAGCTTTATGTTTACCGACATTTTATGTTAATGAACCGTATCGGCGATTACGCTTCTCTATCTAACTACTTATTGTTTGTCATGTGATACCTACGAAGCGACCAGATTCAACTTTATGATTACATTTCGCTGAATACAATTATATTGTACCAAGTTAATCTGGGTATATATAATGACAAAATTTTAGTAAAAACCTACCAATATCAATATTTGTCGGATATAAATAAAAATAGATTTAAGTGACAATCAGATACTTTATTTTTCTTATGTATACAATACCTTACTTAAGCAAATAATAATACACATTGAATAATAAAAGTATTCAGTAAAACTGTCATATGTACATTATTTTCCATAGTACAATTATTAATTTATTACAACCAACAACGAAACAAACAAATAACACGAGATTCCATTTATTAACAAGACAACATCACACCTTTTATTCCTCGAATGGGCAGACAGACGTGTTTATATTATATCTACGTATTCCATACACATAAATTAATTAAGAAAGTACAGCTCATTATATTTATTTATTTTTTTTTTCATCGACTTCAAACGCGAATAGACGTGTACATCGATGCAAAATAATATTGCTTAATTGAAGAATTAAAATAATAGTGACCTAGTTTGGTATTTACTTTGACTTTAATTTTATATGTGAGTTAAGTGCTACAAACGAAATCAAATTAAGACAATAAGTGTGTACAATGACGAGTAATATGGACAGCAGCCCCTTCAACCGGAGCGGGATTACTCGCCGCACCCCTCCGCCGACAACACCGTGCCGGGAACAACCAGCCCAAATTGACCCTCCAGAAGTTGTAACTACATCAGATCTTCACCAATGGACCGGGTCAGTTGAGAGATACAAGAAATCTGCAATATTTCTTCCGAGGGCAAACTGAACTCCGAACAGAAATTGAAAATCAGCAACCTCTGCCGAAAAGTATCCCAAGGTTTCACCCACGTCACTGTGCAATACCAAGCCCTGAAGAATAAGGCATTGATCCAACACTATGCCTTACAGGACCTTAAGGAAAAAAATGACCTTGCTGTTTCTTTAACGCAAATTAAAGAGACGATAAAAGAGTCCTGCTCCAAATCCGTGCCACAAAATAGCTCTTTTGCCGACATGGTGAAAAAAGGTGCCAACAACTTTGTGCGTCCAAGCCCCTTAAGCTCTGTTGCAATTTATCCTAGTGATAAATCAAAGGCCAGCGACGAAACTAAGAACATTGTACAAAAAGCCATTTGCCCAGGAGACATCAATCTAAAAGTACGTGGCGTTCGCAAGATACGTAACGGCGGTGTCATTATTAGCACTGAAACAAAAGAGGACTTGGAAAAGCTGAAGAAATCAGTCCAGCTCTCTTCCACAGGACTTACCGTTGATGAGCCGAAGAAATGCAATCCGCGACTTATTGTTTTAGGAATCCCGTCCTCAATGGCTGAGCCGGAAGTGTTCAAATGTATTTTTAAACAAAACGTTGCTGAAAAGCTTCCCAGTTTGTCCCGTGATGCCTTCCTGGCTTCAATAAAATTAAGCCATAAATCAGGAAGGAGAGACGCCGACCACTGCAACTTCATCATTGATGTTTCAGCCGCCCTACGTAAAGCCCTTATAACGCAAGATAGAGTGTTCATCAACTGGACATCCTGCCCTGTGAGAGACTTTACTATAGTGACCAGATGCTACAACTGCCAGCAGTATGGTCATGCAGCCAAGTCGTGCCAGGCTGCCGCTCCAACATGTGGTCACTGCGGAGATAAGGGCCACTCTATCAAAGACTGCCCTAAGAAAGGAGCTCCGCCGAAGTGCGCTACTTGCGCCCGCTTCAAAAAGCCGAGCAACCATCAAACTGGTGATATTGACTGCCCAGCCAAAAAAGCAGCAGTAAATAGGTACATGAATTCGGTAAATTATGAAGGCGCCTAAGAGCGCCACTCTTTATTCGTAATCTTAGATCTAAGTTTACTTATTGAATGGCCATTAACTTAATTAATGAAATTGACGATTCCTTTTCAAACATATCCACTTCTTGTGAGGTTGAAGATTGCAAAAGCTATGTATCCAACTTCTCAAAGTCACTAACTGTTCTCACTCAAAACATTCGTAGCTTATACAAAAATATAGATATTTTTCATGTTCTTCTAGGAAGACTTAACTTCTCATGTGACATAATCATACTAACAGAGTGTTGGCTTAAAAGTAGATGCGTTAACCTACCTGATATTCAGGGATATAACTCTTTTTGTAATACTATGAATACTAGCCAAAATGAAGGAGTGGTTGTCTATGCCAAAGATTCATTAAGAGTTACTGTAGAGGAACCTAATACACCAGGATGCAATTGTTTGGTCATTAAGGTAGATACAATTACAGCAATAATAGCTGTTTACAGGCCACCTTCCACTAGAAACTTAGATTCCTTTCTCAATTCCTTAAACCAGACATGTGAAACACTAACCTCCTTTAGAAATATTGTACTAACAGGTGACATAAACATTAATATCAACTCTGAGAATTCTGATGCTCCTGCATCAGAATCCTGTATTCCTATACAGGATTACCTTAATTTATGTGCATTTCATGGACTCCTCGCTGCTCATAAATTGGCAACACATCAAAGTGGTTCCTGTCTGGATCACATGATGGTTAAAACCAACTCAAACTATATTAGCCTTGTTACTAACTCTACATTAACCGATCATCATGCCGTTCTGCTTATCCTTAACTTCACGCTTCCGAAGCAAAATCGTCACCAAACTAGGTCACAATTAAACCTAAAAAAACTCGAACATGATTTACGCAACATCGACTTTACACCGATTTATAATTCTGCTGATGTCAACGTCTCGATGTCGTATTTAATAAATAATGTTGAACAAGCTATTCGTCGTAATACCACAGTTATAAAAACTAATAACAGACATTATAACATAAAGCCATGGATTACGCCTGGGCTTGTTAGATGTATAAGACACCGGGACAAACTACATCATAGAGCAAAACGTTTTCCTGATAATTTTGATCTACAATTAACATACAAAAGATACAGGAACTTTTGCAATAATTTGCTGAAAAAGATTAAAATCGATTACGATAAAGGCGCGTTACATCGGGCGGGTAAAAGTAGTAAGAGACTTTGGCAACACATGAAAAATGTAACATATACGTCCAAACAGCGAGAATCATGTTCGAGTTTACTACTAACAGAATCTACTTCGCTTCAGTCTGCTGACAATGTAAATAACTACTTTTTAAATGTGGGTAGAAACCTCGCTCAACAGCTGCAGCTAAACTCTACAACCCGGACTAATACAACTTTACTACACTCAAATACTGAAAAATCATTTGTTTTATTAGATACAGACGAACAGGAAATTGCACGAATCATAACTGGAATGAAAGATAACTGTGCAACTGGTTGTGATGGAATCAGCAATAGGATCTTGAAAACATATAGGCAAATTTTTGTCCCACCTCTGACTCATGTTTTTCGAGAGTGTCTCTCTAAAGGCATTTTCCAAAATGTCTTAAAAGGGCAGTGGTTGTCCCTATATTCAAATCAGGTGACAAGAATCTAGTAAATAATTATAGGCCTATCTCACTACTGCCATCGATATCTAAAATTCTTGAGAAGATTATTAACATCAGATTGGTAAATTACCTAGAAATGAATAAATTCTTGTCACCACTGCAATTTGGTTTTAGAGCAAAGTTGTCAGCAGCTGATGCAGTACATACACTCACAGATTTCATATCAGAAGAACTCGGCAAAGGCAACCACGTTCTAGGAATTTTTATTAATCTTGCCAAAGCTTTTGATACTGTGTCTATTCCACTGCTTCTAAAGAAGATGGAATGTATGGGTATCAGAGGCACACAACTGAATCTCTTTGCTGATTATCTAGATCACCGTTACCAGTGTGTTAGAATAGATGACGTCACAAGCCCATTCCAGAAAAATACGGGTTTTGGAGTGCCTCAAGGGAGTATTCTTGGTCCTACCTTATTTTTGATCTATATCAACGATTTATGTAACATCGAGATGCATCATGGGAAACTAATATCATACGCTGACGACACGGCCCTAATTTTTTCATCCAATAACGACAATGAACTGTACTGTAATGCTCAATTGGTTTTTAATTCAGTTAATAGTTGGCTTTGCTCTAACATACTAACACTAAATGCGGAGAAGACAAAATTTATTCACTTTTCTATTCGCAAGAGTCCAATTACCTCTGTTACACCCCAATTATACGCACATAAATGTAGAATTAGTCCAGTGGACACATGCAACTGCCCTTGTATATTAAAAACTACTTCCATCAGATATCTAGGCATCACTATTGATGAAACTCTTTGTTTCAAACAACACATCAGCGCTTTGGTTGCACGTGTCAGGAAATTGATGCACATTTTTAAAAAAATTAGACAAATCGGAGATTTTAAATTAATCACTCAAATCTACCTAGCGTTATGTCAGTCAATTATCCAGTACTGTGTTACTTCTTGGGGTGGCGCATCAAAAACTATTATACTCCCTCTAGAACGTGCTCAGAGAGCCATCCTTAAAGTTGCATTTTCCCATCCCTTTCTCTTTCCTACATCGATGCTATATAGATCCTGCAAAGTTTTAACTGTTCGCCAAATCTATGTAGTACAGCTAATACTCAAACAACATTCACTACTCAGCTTCAATGTTAATAATCTTACTAACAAAAGGCGGAATGATATAGATTGCACTTCAACCTCAGTGTCAAAACACGCTTTTATAAAAAGATTCTTTATCTTTCTTGGCCCATTTTTATACAATAGAATAAATAGAGAATTAAGTATTTATAGCCTCAATCACTTTCACTGTAAAAAACTATTACATGATTATGTACACACCTTAACATACGATCAAACCGAGGAATTACTTGAAGTAAGTAAATAATTTTATTATAGTTGACTTAGCTATTTTTGCTTACGTTTGTTTATGAAACTGTACACGCGCACCTGTTATACTTAGAGACTAGCTTAATTTAATTTAGACATAACATTTTTAGTTTTATAAGCAATATTGTTGTATTTTAAATATTTCAGTACATTTTTAACCTGAAACACAGGCTTGGACCTAGTTCAGGTTTCACATATTTTTAGACTTTGTTTAGATATTAAGATTTATTTTGTAATCTGGCTTTTTACACCAAATAAACATTTTATTATATATTATTTATTATATATTATATATTATGCCGAGAGTCACATAACAATTCAGAACATTTTCCATCAATCCTTCGAAATCTTATTTCAGTTGTATTATTTCTTCTTTTGACTCTTTTCAGTAAAGAAAAGAATCTGAGATAGTATTGATAGTTACAAAAAATACGTCATTATATCTTTAAAATGTATGTCTATAACTTAGATTCCTCACCATTGGTAAATACATTTAATTTCATGTGATCGTATGTTGAATTTTCAACGTGCACATCGACAAAAGTAAATGCTGGGATACCAGGACTATCAGCAGACGAATCTGGGATGTCTTCAAACTTTGGTCGCTGCTTGCGGTGTCGTTTGATTTACGATTACGATTAATTTCAGGCCTCTGAGGTAATAGCTTTACTGTACCTTGGCTGTCGAATCACTTCCCGGTTCTTCCGATAACAATATGCAGAGTCTTTGAGCGTGTTCCAAATATATTAGCGCTTGCCTTATTGCTTCGAACTTTTCACTGGACCGAGCCATTGCGATAAAGTGAGGAATGAAGAATTTGAATTTGAGAACAAAACGTCGTCGTATCGGGTCCATTTTGCGTGGTAGGTATTGTATACTGAAAAACAAACTATTCTATTACTATTTTGTTATACTTACGTCTTAATAAATTACGCCAACTAAGCGTTTTCTTGCGTTAAATACACTGAAAAAAAAAACAGCGGTAAGTTGCTATTTCAAGTCGGAATTGTAACTAGTGCGATATATGTACACCTACACCACACAAGCGCTGCGGTTACAATAACAAAACATTTTGTACTGCGCCACGTACGCGATATGTAGATATATATCTATGCGATATCGACAGTACGGCTACGGCTACGACACGTCAGTGTAGCAGCTACGCCACATCCACAACATGACTACGAGAAGTTTGGACAGTGCATTCTTACAAACTATCGTTTGCAAGAATGCACTGTCCAAACTATGCATACAACATGCGTATTGCGTATTATTCCAAATTGAATAAATTAATTTTACTTATTTAGTATTATGATAATAATTAATAAGTTCTAAGATCTATTTTGAGGTTTAACGCAAATTATGAACTTCCTTAAGAAGCGAGTTTAAGGTCGTCTATTAATAAATTTCTTTTACGTTTAAAGTAATCGTAACGAGTACGCGTTTGGCGCTGTGATTGGCCGGTGCCAATGAAGCAACCAATCAGAACACACGTACAACACGTACAACAAACAGATTACAGAGTATTTCAGAGGCTAAGCCCCCTGAAATACGTGTGTTTGACTGCACAGTGACGCGGTGGTTGGACAACGTCTTACGCGTTCGATTCGAATTATGTATTTTTGTGCGATTTACAATCTACTATTCACCGAAGATAAAGAAAAATTGATATTGACTCACTAGGATGAGGCAATATAAAAAAAGAAATAAAAATCCAAATAACTTTTAACTTATTTATTTAACTGGCAACAAATCCCCCCAATTGCAAGATCTAGCACATCTATATGTAGTCTGATCATACTTCGCTTTAGAAAATATAACTTCCTTCAACTCTCCCTGCGCCGTACACAGCTTACAAATCGTATGCTTCGACCGTACTATAGGAGCTCGCACAATCCTTGGCCATTGCGGATCATCAGGAGGACGAACTCCTTTCTTCAGTATGACGTATGAAAACAAATCGGCGAAGACTTCCGCTTTGCCAGCATATGGTAATGATTCATACTTCATTAGGAAGTTACACGGAGTTTCATGTTCTAAGTACCGTGGGCAGATATTGTCATTCGGACACGGAGAGAACGCATAACCTTCTTTTCCTTTTAAGTTGAGTACGAATTCTCTAGCTTCATTTACTATTTGGAAACCTGCATTTGAACCATGTTCGACAATTATAAGATAGTCTTCAGTTTTATTCCACAGTTTTTGTATTGTTTCTAATCTAGATTGAAGGCTCGGTAATTCAAATAGTGAGTATGCAGACAAAACGATGCTGTATTTCAGATCTGATGAAGCTGGCAGGAATTGTCTTTGGAAGAATCCTTTTAGAGGCATTTCTAAGTTGTCTTTGCCATGGCAGAGGATGAGACGGGCCAAATCGTGCATTGTTGAGGATGTATCAACGCAGAAGTATTCGAATATTTCATTTTTCCAGAAATGGTTGACGGCCCAAGTGCCAGTGCCTACTCCGGAGCCAAAGTCGAAGAAACTTCGAGGTTTATAGTCCGGATTGAACTTTTTTATCTCATCTAAGATTCGTAATAAGACTGCGTACTCTGGGGCAGCTCTACTCATTAAATACTGCAAGGAGGTTGGTTTGTCATATGCTATATTACCCCACCGATACACATTCTTCTTTAAAACACCAAAAATCTTATTCTGTATCTTTTTTTCATACACTTCTAGCTCTTCTGGCGATAATTCTCGATCAATACCAGAGTAAACATGTTTGGATATAGTGTTGCGCAATTTTTGTGCTTTTTCGTCGATTTCGCCGTCTTCTGGCGGTAAATGACGTGAGCGAATGTAGTTGCTAAGTTTTATGCTCTCCTGGTAGTAAGCTTTAGCTCCTGCATCGTCCAGAATTAGTTTAATAGCCTTCTGAATATCCGGTGGTATAGCAGCAAGTTTGATTCGATTTGTCCCCGGATGTTTGCGAGGTTTGAACACTTTTGCTTCAAAATTATCTTTCAAAGTAGGGTCTACAGCTACTCTAGTTGTGTAATTAGCGTAGATAGATGTGAAATACTTTATTCTTAATCTTCTAAACATTTTTATAACCTTAAAAACTATCACGATCCAATGTTTTTCTACAAATGTCAATTTTACTTTTTACACTGACATATTTTCTGGAGTTGACGTCTAGGGAAGTACAACTGTTAGTCAAATTATTACTTTATTACTTTTAATATTTACATACATTAAAAAACTTAAATTAAAACTAACTATTACTTAAATAAAATTAAAATTAAATATTAGACGTCAGTGGGGAAAGTACCCAGAAGGCTGGCAGCATTGCCACGTTGTATGGCAATGCTTAACCTCTGACCGAGAAAAAGACCAGCCCTCTGGTCACGAGATGTGTCGACCAGGCGTTTCGAAATGTTTTTGAACAATTTAAGCGCACTCGGACCCCACGGACCTAACGTCTCAACCCCAAACGGCTCAAAGATATAACTACCAGCAAGGTTGTTATACTTGCGCCGCTTGAGGTTTTCTGCAGAGGCAGCAGCCGAACCAGCACAACTCGCCGTTACTGGAAGATGAGAAGGTGCAAGGGTGTCGACACAGGTTGCGTCCCACACCAAAGACTTTCCCAGCTTCCAGGGCATAATGGACATACTGTCGGGTCTCTTACCATCGTCGCGTGCCAAACCCTTTGGTTCCAGAACAGCTGGTACACCGGCGATGACAAGAGCTCGACGGATGATGTCGTTAATGCTGGCGTGTCGGGCTATCCGGCCCGCGCTTCTGCTACACGATAGGCCGTGGTGGCCGAGGTGGTCGACCATCTCACCGCATTGACAGCGATACGGAGAAACACAGGGTGCACCTACACGCAAGCAAGCAGCAAGCCGAAAAGTTGAGTCATTCAACATCGTGCCAATATTGAATGACGGAAGTGCCTGAAGCCAGAGACCTGATTCCCACTCACCCACAGCCAATAGGCGAGCTAACTCCGCAGGATTGGTGCTGGTATTAATTAGATTATTATGCACCAACCTGCAAAGCGGCTCGTCCCATTGTCTCTGGGAGGAAGGGTTGTCAGGCAAGGCTGTATTGGGACAAGTTTCTGTCCAGGCGTTCATCGCGTCGGTCAGACACGGCACATCGGGTTCAACGTCAACACCGACTAAAATATTTTTTGTTAAAGTACTAGAGCTGTGGACAGAAGAGATGAACGCCGGTAAACTAACACTGGAAATTTTGCGGACGCCTAGACCACCAAAACGAATTGGTAGTGTGGCTTGAAGCCAAACACGATCGTCCATAGAAGCATTCAAAAGTGAAGTTAAGGTGTCACGGATAATTTGATCAATTTGGTCCAGAATATGCGGATGCTTCCACAGAGGGGAAGCACGCAGAAAATACATAAATTTTGGGCCGAAACAACAATAGCGAATTAAAGTAAAGGCACAATGTAGATTAATTTTGGAAAGTCTATCGGAAATGTCACAGAAATTTTTAATTTTCTCGTTTATGAAATCAGAGAAACTGTTTTCGAAAATTGGGGAACCCAGGAGAAGAAGAGAGTTTTTATCAACAATTTTTAAATTCGGCGCTACGGTAGAAAAAGTGTTTAAAATTCGTTGTCTGTCAATAATTTTGTCTGTTAGTCGCCTAAAACATAGCGAGTAGTTGGTACCTTAGGTCGGAGTTTTATTAAGTACCTACCTAAAAAATAAGTACTACTGAGTTATTATTGCTTCATTGTATTTATTTATATGCATCACATTCACATATTTAGTATATTGCGGCTTCATTCAATCTATATGCGGAAGTGATGGTCTCTATAATACTATGTGATATGTTTTAAAATGTACTAAATTATCTACCACTCTAATGTGATTTGCACATCACTATCATGAAATGTCAAATGAGCAAAGTCAAAATCTGAAATCATAATATTTTGATCATACATTTCTACGCATTTTTTATTTTCTATAAGCTTTAAAATGTTAATTTTAAGTGTAATAGTCAGTAGTTTAGTTCTTGTAGCTGCTGAAGAGTACACGAGTGCGCAATACTGTGATAAAACAACAAAATCTTGCGGGAACAATGATGAAGTATCCTATGGTAAAAAACACATATTCTACGATGTTAATCCTCCTGAAGGCTTCAATTTACGAAGAGACGTGTATATGAGGTTCGCTATAATGTTAGCTGAGGCTCAGAAACAAGGTAAAGACAACTGGGAGCTAGTTTTACCTCCTTGGTATAACCTCTATCATTGGAGGTCGAGACGCCGCCAACCAACACCTTGGAACAAATATTTCGATATAAAATCATTAAAATCGTACTCTCCAGTTGTCGAAATGCATGAAATATTCTCAAAAACTAAGAAAAAGGAATTAGAAATCGATGTTTTGTACATGTTGGAGAATTATGAGGATCCATTTGAAAACGGAGTTTTTAAAGAAAAATGGCACGTCAAAGGCGAATGTGAATACGATGGATTGTACTGGGGGTACAACAATATCACAGCCAAAGAGGTTCTATGTGTTCAATTCCAAGGAAAAGCGTCACAACTATGGGAATTAATAGCTTTACATCCACACGCAAGTAAAATAATGTTTACACATGGCGAAATACCTTTACACGACACCTATGGCACAAAATCTTACTGGGATTGCCGTAAAAGCATGAAATTTAATAAAAACCTCATTCATATAGCCAAAGAATACATTGCAGAATATTTAAAGTGTAAAACGGAGAGATGTGCTACGTACCTCAGTGTTCATTGGCGAAGACAGGACTTTGCTCGCAGCCGAGGTAATCAAGTACCGTCAATAGCTGGTACCGCTAAACAGATACATAAAGCGTTAAAGAAATTACCCGATATGAATAAAGTTTTCATAGCAACGGATGCATCAATGTCCGAAATAAATAAGTTGGAAAAGGCTTTAACTGACTACGGTTACGAGACCCACTTTTTCTTACCAAGTCCCTCGATAATTGAGGAGTACGGAGATGGTGGGATAGCTATAATAGATCAGATTATCTCATCTCATGCTGCATACTTCATCGGAACACATGAAAGTACGTTTACGTACAGAATTCAGGAGGAACGGGAAATATTGGGTTTCGAAAGCAGCACTACGTTTAACAGATTATGCCCTGATACTGGACATTGTGAGAAATCTACAAAGTGGTTGATGGTCGACTAAAAAATTTAAATAAATTATGTTGTACTTCCTCTCTTAGATTGATAAGCTGTAACGAATCTTATTTGCCGTGTTTTAAAGACTACTTTTGTTTGAATGAATTATGATAATTAAGGCTTTGGCTGCCAACAAATAATTGTTGAAGGCAAATCCTCCGCTAATGTCGGTCACCGGTGACTGCCATGGCGTTTAACGTGTTAATTTTGTCTAGGAAGTATGATAACAATACAAAATATGAACTTATATTAAATTTAATATGTTGATATATTATACTGAAAATCCCAAAAGTTTGCCCATACAAAAGTAGTCTCTAAAGAGTGAAAATAAGGTCTATAATGGATTTTGTGGAGAGCTGATACCGCTGACCATGTGGGGATTGATTAGTTAAGCTAAAGTCAACTTTAACTATCAAATGATAGAGTGTATATTTGATAATAATAGTAATATTTGTATGCAACTTCCTAAAATGAGAGGATTAAAGCTAACAAAAGATTTCAATAAAAACAGTGTTTAAGCTAAAACTGCACGGTGGCTGGGCAACTGTCTGCCGCGCAAATTGTCACGGGTTCGATTCCCGCACGGAACATCTCTTTGTGTGATCCACAATTTGTTGTTTCGGGTCTGGGTGTCATGTGTATGTGAACTTGTATGTTTGTAAACGCACCCACGAGACAGAAGAAAATGAATTTGGGGCAACATTAAAAAAAAAGAACTTTAGGTACCTACTTAAAATTGAATTTTAATTGGATCGATCTTATTGAAGTACTAGCTGTTCCTCGCGACTTTGTCCGCGTCGAATATGAATGTTAGAACTAAGCTTTTTTGTTTCAATTTTCCAAAATTAAAGTAGCCCATGTTACTCCTTAGTACATCAGCTACCTGCCAATAAAGTCTAGCCATTCTAGAGATTAATTAGCCAGTACAAACAGACAGATAAAAACTATAAAAATTTTTATTTTGATATATCATATGTTATGTATACATATTCATATGCATGTAGTAGACACACATAACATCACACCTTTTATCCCCGAAGGAGTAGGCAGAGGTGTACATTATGCCACTGTACAATGTAACACCCACTTTTCACTATTTGTTATGAGTCCCATGTAATAGGGGGTGAGCCTATTGCCATATACCGGGCACAATTCCAGACTCCGTGCTACTACTGAGAATTTATAAAAACCCAGTAGTACTTTGCCCGACCCGGGAATTGAACCCGAAACCCCTTGCCCGGCAGTCGTACTTGCGACCACTCGGCATGTAGTAGAATATTACAAAAAAAGGCTAATTTTATTTATCTGTATAGATAATGCAATTTTTTTTTAAATCTGAATGTTTGAAGCACAATGGAGATGCTAAAATTTCCTCTAAATACAGTAATGTAAAGTTTATTTTTGTTTGAAGTAAACTTTTTATAGAAATATCTATATAGGTAATAGCACAATATAAAATGAATACTAAGTCTATGACGTTTAAGTCTAATTTTTTAATATAATTTATATATTAAGTTATATCTAAGTTGTGTCAAACTGTGCCATAATAACAATACCAAAGGAATTTTAATTTATTTTTTAATAAATTTTATTTTTGACTAAAAACTATTTTCTTTCACCTATATTACCTCTATAAAATTATATTGATCCCATATAAGGGCTTGTACACAAAATGAGAATTGATTCGCATCGCGCATCAATATCTTATCTTTCCAATATCTTCTTTTTTTCTTTCTCCTGTATCTCCTAAGCAATAACAGAAGTGCACACTTCTTTTTACGATTCATGTCACGCACGACCTAGTTTTCAATTTAAAATACGTTTAGTACGGTTGACGGTCGCACGAAATCGCATCACAGCAATTCGCATCGTAATTTTCTGCGTTGCGAATTCGCATCGCAGTTTTGTGTACGAGCCCTAAAACTGAATTCTTACTAATATTATACATGCGGAAGTTTGTGTTTGTGACTTACTCGACGTAGCGGGTTCGATGCCCGCACAAAGCAAGGTCTGTGTGATCTACAAATTTTAGTTCCGTGTCTGTGTGTGATGTGTATGTGAACTTGTATGTTTGTAAACGCACACACGAGATAATCCTAGTGGGGCAGCATTTGTCGCGGAGAACCTAACGAGTAACCGGGGCTCCGGCTCGACGTGAGGAGAAGGAACGGGGTGGTTTTTAGTCAGTAAGAGTCTGACACTCCCTCCCGCCTCACCCAGGCGGGAGCAGTCATTCGATGATTTTCCCCCCTTAAAAAAAAGTGGGGCAGTATTTAAAAAAAAAGTATGTATGTGAATGTTTGTTAGGTACTCAATCACGTCAAAACGGTCTGGAATAACACATAGGGTACTTTTTATCCACAGAAACGCGGGCGAATCCGCTGGTAGAAGGTAGATACTGAAATAAAACCCAACTCATCAATTCAGGAATGTTTATTTTCATGTCATTTTTTCTACAGATTTTACAGAAAAATATTTACTTATAGATAGATATAATAGGTACCTACATCTATCTACTGACAAAATTATTATGAAAAAACTTCACCAGTTTTGCAAAAATGCTACATATAGAACCTACTAGGTATATTGACAAAGTAGGTATGTAGGTAGTAGGTATACTAAATTTTATTTCAATGTCCGTCTGGTAGATTATTTTAAAACTTTAGACATGTATTTTTTATTTTCTTACAAAATGAAATTCTTTCGACGATATATTGATTTTAAATATCGTATGACGTCACGATTTACCTACTACATTTTATAGGGTAGCGTGACATAACGACCTCCCACTCCTAAACTTAACTTCGTTTTATCTAAGTATTGTTTTCTTATACGACAAAATAAAAAATACGTGTCTAATATATTTTCATTATCTAACTGACGGACTAATTAGATTTTTAATTTTCATACACTGTCTACTACCCTATTTTGTGATGTATTATTTCGCATATAGGATACAAATACAATTTCGTTCACTATTACTATTACATAGAATCTACGTATTTTGTGAAATGTCTTTTAAATTCTTATTTTATCAATGGAAAATAGAAAATACCATTTTAAATGGGATAAGCCGGTGAACGAGCAGACGGATGACTAACATCACCTGATGGTAAGCAATCGGCGTCGCCCATGGATACCCGGAACACTAGCGCCGTTACCGGCCTTTTGGGGATTAGGAATTTGAAGACTGTTGGGGACTTAGGAGATGAGAAAGGGTAGAAAACAATATCTATTAATAGGGTAGTTTCCAGGGAATGAAAATTAAAAATCTAATTAGTCCGTCAGTTCGATAATGAAAAAATATTAGACACGTATTTTTTAATTTCTCGTATATAGTTACAATACTGAAATAAAATGGAGTTAAGTTTAGGAGTGGGAGGTAGTTACGTCGCAACGTGCTACATTTTGTAACACGCTGTGACATCACACGACGTTTCAAATCAATATATCGTCGAAAGCATTTAATTTTGTGAGAAAAGAAAAAATACGTGTCTAATGTCTTAAAATAATGTACCAGACGGACATTAAAATAACATTTAGGAAACTACCCTATTACCTAATATCACGTCTTTGATATGGGGTAGGATCAAACAGAGATGCAGTTTTAATGTAATAAGTACATAGATTTTCGATTGATAAAATAAGTTACACTGACAATTTTAAACAAATGACAGACATTACATTTACTATGTTTAATCATTATTATTTACAAATACATATTTCATATTCATATAAAAAAAACAAAACAACTCATTCTGGCAACACAACATATTTTTATTAAAAAAAAACGCAAAACAAAACGCATTCAATTATATCTTATTCATTACATATATTTAAGTACTCGAGTACCGTAAAATATTAATTTATATCATTACATGATATTTTTTATCTTATATTTGAATAATTATATATCACAATACATATATAAATTAAATCATTAGTATATACAGAGCCGTATTATCCCTAAAGCAAACTAGACAAGTGCCGGGCGCCAGGTTACAGAGGGGCGCCGCGAGACGCGCATGCGTAACTGGCCAAAGAATGAGGGCGGGGACAAAACAAAGGATGACCGTCATGTAGCTACCGACCAATAACAACCAGAATATTAAGTACAATTTAAGTAACTATAACATGTTCCCCACATCATCAACAGTCTATAAATACCCACTGCTGAGCATTGCCTCTTCTCACACGGAGAAGGTTTGAGTATTAATCACCACGCTTGCTCAATGCAGGTTGGCGATCCAAACTTATAATTAGAAATAATAAGCCCAGGTTTCCCCCCCTAATAAAAAGCCCATATAATAACAAATGATAGTCACGAAGAGCTTACTAACGACACAAGTCTGGTCGGTGTATATTATATATTGGTCGGTAGTACATTTCCTATCCATGTTTGCATGTTATCTTTACGGGCGCCTATCAGGTGCTTGCCTAGGCCTATCTCTAGGTTAAGTCCGTTTCTGATTATACATATATCACATATTTAAGCGAAGCCTGATTATAAAACAATAGTATAGAACATAGATATAACATCTCGCCTTTAAATCCCGGAAGGGGTAGACGGGAGGTGCGCGATACATATAGCGGATCCCATATTAGAATAAGGGGTAAATCGTATTCAAGACCCGAGTTTTTACTGAGAAATTACAAAAAAAATCAAAATATGTTTTTTATTTATTTTCGCATGACGCCACGTCCTGCTTGAGCGATCTAGAAACGAACACGAATAAATGCGGTGCGGCGCGAAATCAACAAACTGTCAAAACGTATTGAAGTGTCCTACGTTACAATACGCCCGTGGGATGCGGTGCGGAGCAGCACGAAATGACGCAGACACGATCTGCAGCTGTTGCCAAATGCCATTTAGCGCTTGTCTACTTGAAGAATAGAAAACCAAATTTTAAGGAATTGACGTAAATTTTGACACTTGTCAGTGTCATCCCCATACATTTAGTTTTCTACTCTCTCTGTAGACAAGCGTTAAAGTGGCGTTTGGCTAAAGACACTGGTTTGATATTTTCGCGCGAACTGACATATTTGGATGCAGAGCTGTTAGGTTATAATGCCGGAACAAAAACGGAGCGAAACGATTCGCGTTCACGTAGGACATAGCTGCCGCGTCGCCCTGCATCTAGATCGCTCATGTAAGACGTAGCCTTAGTCCGAGCATGTTTTACGTAACCGCGTTCGGCGTCTGTTGGGCTGGCTCCAATAAACCAACCAATCTCGTTAACATATAAAACGCCACGGGGGTCATCAGTAACCGACATTAACCAAGGATTTGCCTTCAACAGTTTTCTATTGGCAGTCAAAGCCTTAATAGCAAAATAAACTCATACTAAGCCATCAGTAGAGGGCGCCACATTCGTTTTTGGTCATGTCAGTCTTTAAGACTTTGTGGAATAGAGCCTCATGTTTTAATAACGTTATCCCGTGACAAAAACCTTTATGAAACAAAAATCAACGATAAGGTAACAAAAATATAGTAATTTGTGAATCTATAAACTAAATTAATTTAGTACTAACATTCTATTATACCTTGAGACCAAGTTTTATTAATTAAACAAACTAAATTAAACTATTTAAATAAAAGGAATAATTTTACTCTAACCATCACAACAGAGTTATTAAAACCCACCAAGTAATTTTTAATAGGCCAGGCAAGTCATTCAGTATGCTGGTAGAAAACAAAGATTGTTTCAGTACAGAGACAGTAGCCATTGGTTGCCTAGAGCCGACCAATGGCTACAAAAGATATGGCTTCGTTACAAAGCGTACAATTTAATATAACAATAGCTACTGTCTCTGTACTGAATCTATCTTTGCTTTCTTACCTGCATACTGAATGACTTGGCTGACTATTTGGGAATAGAAAGAGACGGTGTATGTTTTGTATAGAGTTGTCTCTTTCACTCATTTCGTTTTAGTCTCTGAAGGGATACAGAGATAAATAAATGTGAAGAGCTACAAAATTAATTTGCACTATTAAAATATAAAATAAAAAAATAACATAACATAACATCACGCCTTTTATCCCCGAAGGGGTAGGCAGAGGTATACATATAAAAAAATATGGTAACTATAAGATTAAATTATTAATATCAATATCACAATCGATTTGTTTATTTATTATACTCATTCGCCTCAACCGCCGTACTCAGGTCATTCAATGGCCACCTAACCAAGACCTTAACTATAGGGTAGATGACTTTTTACTTTAATGTCCGTCTGGTAGATTATTTAAAAACGTTAGACACGTATTTTTTATATTCTTACGGAAACAAATAGTTTCGACGATATATTGATTTGAAATGTCGCGTGACGTCACTTCTATGTACGTTTTAAACGTAGAAATGACGTTTTAGCTTCCACGTCTTAACTTTGGTTCGTTTTATCTAAGTATTGTAACCTTATACGAGGATGATCTCCGTCCACCGTGAGCACGGGCCTGCGGACGACCAGCTCGCCGCCCGACCAGAACTAGATCCGAGTGTACGGCGCGTCGGGTTCCGTGCGCGCCTCAAAGAGCCATCGGACCACCGGTTACGGGGCTCCGGCTCGAAGTGCAGGAGCAGAAACGGGGTGGTTTTTAGTCAGTAAGAGTCTGACACTCCCTTCCGCCTCACGTATACGGGATAAGCCATACGATGATTTCCCCCCTTAAAAAAATACGACAAAATAAAAAATACGTGTCTAATATTTTTTCATTATCTAACTGACGGACTAATTAGATTTTTAATTTTCGTACCCTGGCAACTACCCTAATATAAGGACTAGTTTAAGTAATCATTAAATGTTTTAGTCATTAGTTACGTTTCAACATTTATTAAGATACTATCCGTAGTAACAAAGCTTACAGCCCGCTTGATGGTAAGCAGATACTGTAGTCTAAAGGCGGCCATACACGTTAAGGTTTGTATCATGGTTATTATGACTTTGCATGCAAAACCGACAACCATAACCGAGTTTCATACGTTTAGGTGTTGCATGCACCATCTTGCCTCGAACTCTCAGTTGAGTGAACTACGTAGTACGTAACAGTGTGTGTAGGCAACCAATAACAAACTACTGAGAAAATAAAAAAAACTGAGAACTGTGACAGGCAAGCTCGCTGGACGCCACACACGCGCGCAAACATAAACGAGGGGCATAAAATAAATTTTGATATTTGCTCAGTTGCTAGTACGTTCAAAGGTCAAAAGTTCACTGCCACCGTAAGGCTACTATCGGTTGCGCTGCAGCGCTTACACACACACACACACACACACACACGCATATTTTTATTCGTGTGCGTGTGTTTATGCGCATATGAAATTACTTACGTATTGCCGCGTGAACATCAATCACGATGGCAGTGTACTTTTGACCTTCGACTGTACAAGCACTGATAACTGTACAGTTTAATCACATAGACACTAGGGCTTGCCTGTCGGTTATGCATGCACGGCTAAAACCATCATGCAAAACCGATATATTGTATAGCGTGTATAGCCTCTTTTAAGTACACCTGCAACACGAGGTATCACGAGTGTATTGCTAACCATATAGGTAATTTTTTGTTGCGTCATCATTTTAAATAGAAGCTAAGTAAAATTATATTTTATGAGCCTTTTTCGCTTAAGAATAGCATAAAAACTTAAGTTAACAGCCGTAGTTTACTAATAAATAATAATAATAAAAATACATACCTAATACATATACAATTATATAATGTAATTATATAAAGTACATTATGTTATGTACTTTAAAAATACTAAAGATAACTGAAAAGTTTTAAGCATAAGGTCTTAATTTTAAGTTTCTTTAAGGCTCTATAGAACCAGACTCGAGCGTACGGCGCGTCGCGTTCCGCGCGCGTCTCAAAGAGCCATCAGACCTTCACGGATGGGGCCCAATAGGGCTGATGCCGATACGGAGCCGCGGAGAACGTAATAGGTTGCCGGGGCTCCGGCTCGAAGTACAGGAGTAGGAACAGAGTGGTGTTTAGTCAGTAAGAGTCTGATACTCCCTCTCGCCTCACCCAGGCGGGAAAAGTCATGAGATGATTTCCCCCCTAAAAAAATTGCGAGGAATGACTCTCCACTAAGCGCAGGTAACAAGTCTATAATAATATATAAAAATGAAACCCGTTTCCCGTTGTCACGCCATAGCTTGAGAATGGTTAGACCGATTTGGCTGATGTTTTTTTTTTGTTGTGTTTGTTATTGTCAGGAGAACGTTCATATGACAGAAAAAAATCCTGAAAATCCTACGGGAACGGGAGAAAACGGGATTGCGCGTACGAAGTCGCGGGCAGAAGCTAGTAATCTATAATAAATCAAGTTTCATGTTATTAGTTAGCATCATCACGGTTTTAGTAAACGTCAACATGGTTTTATGCGGGGAGAGACACATCCAATGACTTCTCCCACCTGTGTGAGGCGAGAGGGAGTGTCAGACTCTTACTGACTAAAACCCACCCCGTTCCTACTGCTGCATAGAGCCGGAGCCGCGGTAACCTGCTAGGTCGACCGCACCTTCGATCATACTTAAAGGTACCTTTTTTTTAAGGGGGGAAAATCATCGAATGACTGCTCCCGCTTGGGTGAGGCGGGAGGGAGTGTCAGACTCTTACTGACTAAAAACCACCCCGTTCCTTCTCCTGCACGTCGAGCCGGAGCCCCGGATATCCCGTTAGGTTCTCCGCGACATACTTAAAGGTACCTTAGGCTTGAAACTTTTCATTTGATCTAAGCAAATACCGACACGATACTAATAATATAAAGTTATTTATTTCATTAAAACACCATAAGCGTCCGGCAAGCAACCATGTTGTATATAGAAATACACCAGAACAAACACTAGGGTTGACTCGATCGCCGGCAACTAGTTGCGCAACCATGTTGACATCTGGGTGCTTACTCTTGAAACCAATCTCAATGTCAATGCAATTCCAATCCAATAAAATCTCAATAATTATTTAATGTCAAAACTATACAACCACAATCGTAGCTGTTAAAATAGCATTCAGAGTACGGAATATAAAGCCAAACTCAAAACAGTTTAGTTCATTTAATATCCACGCCATACGGATGCAATGGGCGCTAGTGTTGCAACTCAAGAGTACGAAATTTCACAATACCAATATCGATCGATTGGAATTGGATTCAAGAGTAAACCCTCAGGGCTACTGTCTATATAAATGTATTATATTGGTTGCGCGATTTGTTCGTACGATTATAGTATCTTAAATGAAATGTTTTAAAATAGATACATCTAAAATGGGAAAATTTCGTCAATACAATTTCAGCTTTATCACAAAGATATAAAGTTTAAGATAGATATGTTTGTTTGTCTAGAAAAATGGTATTTAAAATTTGTATAGTGAACATTGGCTATAATTATTATTAATGGAAGGTGTTCATTATATTAAACGAGGAATGCAATCAAACACATAGTTCAAGATTACATAGAACTAATCTAAACATATAGATTTTCAAAAAACCTTAATAGTTTACTATTTACAAAATTAAAGTAGCAAATAGCTAGAAATCAACAAGAAGTTACTTTAACTAAAATAACTTTAGTATTTAATCGTTATCGTTATCGTTACTAATATCGTTACTTTACTAATATTATAAATCGGAAAGTGAGTTTGTTTGTTTGTTTGTTCCGCTTTCACGCCGTTACTACTAAACCGATTGCTTTGAATTTTTGCAGACATATAGTTGGTAGTCCGGATTGAAAAATAGAGTACTCTTTATCCCGGAAAAATTTGATATTCCCGAGCGAAAACAAAATTATTGGTATAGATGGCGCTGTGTGTATTGGTATATGTCACATAGGCTACTTTTCATCCTTTTGTGACGTGAGCGAAGCCGCGGGTAAAAGCTAGTAATAAATAATTAAATACATTTGGAATAAATGCCAATGTTTCAAGCCTCTTATATGCACTATCTGACAGATAAAACTCTTACGACCGATTTTTGTAACGCCAGATAAATTTGAACTGAAGAATAACTTTGAATATTTGACAATTGTTCCATACTAAAAACTGTCAAATGTCAATTTTATTCTACTAAGAATTAACTGATGATTGTAATCCGGCCCGAAATATACTAATATTTTTAAATGGCAAGATCGATGTGGTATTTTGTAAACAAACCATTACGTCTCGCGCCTCGTATCTACATGGCAATATAGCCGCGCCACATGTTGCACCACATTGTTGCTCAGCATGTCTGTCAATAGAACAGGTTGTCCAATATTTTTGTTTTATAAAAATCCTTGCCCCACACTAGAATTTTGTCTTGCGTCGTAGGTGCGTTTACAAACATACAAATACCGAGCGGTCACCGGTAACGGCAACTTTTTTTTTTTTAACGTTGCCCCACACTAGGATTTTCTCCTGTGTTGTGGGTGCGTTTACAAACATACAAGTTCACATACACCATGACACCCAGACCCGAAACAATAATTTGTGGATCACACAAAGTGTTGTCTCGTGCGGGAATCGAACCCGCGACACGTTGCACGGCAGCCAGTTGCCCAGCCACCGCACCAACCGTGCAGTCAAGTTCTTGCAGTATTGTTCTTTAATTGTGTCTATAATGACGGTACTCAAAGAGCTGGAACAACAATCTGTGTTCAAATAAAGAGTTGTTCTGTACGAGAATCACTAGAAAGAAAGAGAAATTTGACTGCACGATTGGTGCGGTGGTTGGGTAACTGGCTGTCGCGCAACGTGTCGCGAGTTCGATTCCCGCACGGAACAACTCTTTGTGTGATCCACGGATTGTTGTTCCGGGTCTAGGTGTCATGTGTATGTGAACTTGCATATTTGTAAACGCACCCACGATACAGGAGAAAAGCCTAGTGTGGGGCAACGTTTAAAAAAAATAGAATACTATAATACCTCCCTGACTAACGAGCATTTGCGTGTAATGTAACATATAGATTCGACTTTGAGCATTTCATAGCAAGATGTCAGACATTGATGTTACAAGTTGTATCAAGATATTACACATTGTATCATTGTTGTGGTGTGGGGCAACGTTTTTTTTTTCAAAAAAAGAAAAGTGTCGAGCCCGCGATACATTACGCGGCAGCCAGTTGCCGTGCAGTCAAAAGTGAAAAGTTATCGGTGCTCAACAAGTCTGTCAACAGAACATGTTGTCCAATGTTGCGAGACTTTGTCATTTGTTGCCTAGTGGACACGAGGCATTTAGATGTAAGATTGAAATAAATCATGGTCTTTGATTGAGTAACATCATTTTTCTTTTTAAATATTTAAAAGTTATTCTGTTTTTTAATTGTGAAAGACTTCAATAAATATCACGAAAATTTGTCCAGTCGTTTCTGAATAACAATCACAAATAATGTAAGAACAAATTACAACTTTTTATATCTTATCCGGTAGACAGTGCGTTAACAGATTTTAAATTTTTATAGTCTTTTTAAATAATACAATAACTCCAAATACATACATTTTGTACCTTTATAACAACTTATTATATAAAAAAAAAACAATTAACTTCACTATAATTTGGAATGCTTAGCCAACACATTATTAAATAACTACCTCTATAGTTTTTATAAATTAACAACAATTAAAATAATTTAATTTTGAAACGAAGGGCTTTATTTCATTAAAACACCATAGTCGCCCGACCAGTTGCGCAACCATAGTGTCTGAAAATAGACTCAGGGGTTGGCTCAGTCGCCGGCAACAAGTTGCACAACCAAGTAGCTACCAGGTTGGAACATCTTTCTAATGTTGTCTACAGAGAGACATCAGATCTAACAGTAAGATAGACTCCGTCGCCGGCAGCAAGTTGCACAACCAAGTAGCTACCAGGTTGGAACACCTTTCTAATGTTGTCTACAAAGAGACACAACAGAACTAACAGTAAGATAGACTCGGTCGCCGGAAACAAGTTGCGCAACCAAGTAGCTACCACGTTGGAACGCCTTTCTAATATTATCTGTCTACAGAGAGACACCAGAACTAAGATAGACTCAGTCGCCGGCAACAAGTTGCACAACCAAGTACCCTTGAAAAGCCTTTCTAATGTTGTCTACAGAGAGACATTAGAACTAACACTCAGATAGACTCGGTAGCCGGCAACAAGTTCCACAATCAAGTAGCCACTAGGTTGGAACACCTTTTTAAAGTTGTCTACAGAGAGACACAACAGAACTAACAGTAAGATATACTAGGTCGCCGGCAACAAGTTGCGCAACCAAGTAGCTACCACGTTGGAACACCTTTCTAATGTTGTCTACAGCGAGACACTAGAAGTAACACTAATATAGACTCGGTCGCCGGCAACAAGTTGAGCAACCATATAGACACCAGGTTAAAACTGTACATTTCATTGGTTTCACGACCTGGTCGTAAGATTATAATGTCTTTATGAAATGAGAGCTATTTCGCACTGTCGACTAGTCGCCAGCGTCTGCAATTTACTAGTTTCAATAGGTATTTACGCACTTGGTCGCTGGTCGCTCGCCTATATCTCGGTCGTTGGGGGACTGAGTCGCTGGCGACTAGTCGACAATGCATAATGGCTCTAAGGCTATTGATAAAGATATCTATTTATAAAGAAGAATATTTTTTTAAATTACTACTACATTATTATAAGTTAATATAATTAGAACTACAGTCAGCCAAGTCATTCAGTATGCAGGTAACGAAATAAAGATTCGATTCAGTACAGAGACAGTAACCATTGGTTGTTTAGAGCCGACCAATGGTTACAAAAGATATGGCTTCGGTACAAAGCATACAGTTAGGTAATTGACAACTAGTCAAATTCAATACTTTTTTTTCGACCTGTCAAAAACGACAGTTTTCTATGAATTTTGTACGAGATTGTGTATTGTGACGTCACGTTTTTTAGCGTCAAACAATATGCTTATTTCTTAAAAATATGCTGGAATAGTACTAAAATGAAGTTGGTCTTAAAATCAATTACTGAAAGTGTTTATTTTTTATTATTTTATTGTATTGAACAGTCGAAATAATTTATTTTTGATTAAGGAAAGTACCCAATAATATAAGGTAGTATAACAGTAGCTACTGTCTCTGTACTGAATCGTATCTTTATTTTCTTACCTAAATACTGAATGACTTGGCAGACTGACTATTTTGAAATAGAAAGAGAGAGGTGTGTGCTTTGTATAGCGTTGTCTCTTTCACTCATTCCTGAAGGGGGTAGGCAGAGGTGTATAATTTTGTTGACGTTTGAGTATCTAATGCCCATTTTTCACCAACGATTCCTAAATTTTAAGGAACCCCTAAGCTAGGTGAGGTGACCTTCAACGACATTTCGGTTTTCACCTACCTATAAAAGACACCTAACAGTGTAAGTAATTGGTTAGTTTAGGTGTTACGCCACGCTAAGTGGCTTTTAGTTAAGAGTTGGTTTAGAAGTAGTTGGTGCCACCAACTGGTGGAAACGTTCATAAAACATCTAATAGTAAATGTGACTACCGGGCATGAGGTTTCAGGTTCAATTCTCAGGTCGAACAAAGCATTAAAACTTTGAATTTCCAAAAATTTTATCAAAATCACGTCTTGTTAAACTGCACCCATCAAAAAATACAAAAAAACCTGAATTTAAGGTACGAAAGAGACAACACCGCACTCTTTCACACTCTCTCCTTCCACTCCAAAACTTAAAATACTTAAAAACCAGACCTACCCATATTTAGATCCACTTATCATCCTTTTTCGTTCCCAAAAGGGGCGTAGCTTCTTCTTTGATCTCCTTCACAGGACTATCTGGTTTGCCGTTGAAATATTTGGCTGAATTCACGCAAGACACGATGTACGGAACCCCGGCTAGGTCGGATGAAAGCGGGTTGTAGTATTGACGGTAGCAGAATATCGCCACGCTGAACCCTAAAACTGAACCCACCAGGATATCTGTAAAGAAAAAAAAGCATCAAAATCAAAGTCAACGTTAAAACATTTATTTCAATTAAACCATAATTTGGTACTTTTGAAACGTCAACAAATACAAAATAAATAATAGTCTGTCAGTCAGTCCGTCAGTGAAGCTAGGTGAAGCTAGGTGATCATTCCAAAATGTATTTCTTCACGGTAGTTAAAATAGCGTGATCGTGATCGTGAGTCGTGACCAAGTATCGATAAGGTTCAAATTATTTATATACTTACAACAGATCACATCAGTAACTAAGAATTCTATAATAATTAGTTTTTTTTTAAAGGGGGACAATTATCGAATGACTTCTCCCGCCTGGGTGAGGCGGGAGCGGGAGGGAGTGTCAGACTCGTATTGACTAAACACCACCCCGTTCCTTCTTCTGCATTTCGAGGCAGAGCCCCAACAAACCGTTTGGTTCTCCGCGACTCCGAATTGGGATCAGCCCTATTGGGCCCCATCTGTGGTGGTCTGATGGCTCGTTGAGGCGCGCGCGGAACGCTCGGCGCCGTACGCTCGGGTCTGTTTCTGGTCGGACGGGGAGCCACCCATGCTCGCCGTCCGCAGACCCGCGCTTACGGTGATAATAATTAGTTACTGACACGTTTGCCAACGACTTCATCATGGTCATCAATAAACAGCCTATAAGTGAGTCTCTCACACGGAGAATGTTTGGGCATTAATCACCACGCTTGCTCAATGCGGGTTGGCGATTTCAAACTTATAATTAGAATTTATAAGCCCAGGTTTCCTAACGATGTTTTCCTTCACCGTTTGTTAGTGGTATCTAAATAATCTTAGAAAGTATATATAACTCGGAAAAGTCACATTGGTACTTGCCGTTGTTGGTAGGTTTCGAGCCCGCACTCTCATGGTTGAGAAGCGGGCCTTAAGCCTCTGGTCCACCACGACCACCTACGACTTCACACCCGTTTAAAAACCTTTTTTGCAAAATGACATAACATAAAATCACGCCTTTTATCCCCGAAGGGGTAGGCAGAGCACAACACCCACTGCACTTATGATTGTAATAGGAGTGAGCCTATTGCCATATACCGGGCACAATTCCAGGCTCTGTGCTACTACTGAGAATTTATAACAACTCAGTAATACTTTCAAAGTATTACTTTGTCCGGCACGGGAATCGAACCCGAGACCCCTTGCCCGGCAGTCACCGCGCGACCACTCGGCCAACGAGGCACGATACGGAGCCGCGGAGAACCTAACGGGTAACCGGGGCTCCGGCTCGACGTGCAGGAGAAGGAACGGGGTCGTTTTTAGTCAGTAAGAGTCTGACACTCCCTCCCGCCTCACCCAGGCGGGAGCAGTCATTGGAATATTCTGCCCCCGCAAAAAAAAAAAACACGGGAAATACTTTGAATTCGATAGAAGCTGGATATTTTATGGAATCTACTACTACGACTGCTCCCGCATTGTTTCGGGTATAATTTGGACTTAATTCAAATAATCAAAAACAAAACAAGAATAAGTTCCTAATTTTTTACAGTTAGATTAATTTAACGCATAGGTAAGTACAAAGAAACAGTGAAACAAAATCAAAGTCTTTTTAATACAAGTATATCTCACCTTCCCAATGGTGGTGGTAGTCACAGCTCCTGGAGAGTGCGATGCAGGTGGCCACCATCAGCGGCAACAGGCACGACATCACTCGCACGGCACTACCACGCCGCCGTGACAATACGCCCAGACGGCCACAGATCCAGAGGGACGCCGTGCCCAGCGAGCAAAAGGAGACTGGGGGAGAAACATAGAAGAATAGTTATATTTTTTAAGTTGTGTAAAATAGTTAACCCTAGCTAGCGTGTATGTGATAATATTATAAAATTTTTAGTAAAATACAAATGAATACAACTTGGTTATAAAATCATAACATCACGCTTTTTGTCCCCGAAGGGGTAGGTAGAAGTGCGTATTATGGCACTTAATGCCACTGTACAATGCAACACCCACTTTTCACTATTTATGTTATGAGTTCCATGTAATAGGGGGTGAGCCTATTGCCATATACCGGGCACAATTCCAGACTCCGTGCTATTACTGAGAAAGTTTTAAAAACCAACCCGGGAATCGAAACCGAGACCCCCTGCGGGTAACACTCAATGATATTTTGATTTTTACCAACCTATAAATGCAAGCCAACAGTAGATATAGACAAGGGATTAAGTAAGGTGACAATTTAACTTTTTAACATAACATAACATCACGCCTTTTATCCCTGAAGGAGTACGCAGAGGTGCACACAGAAGTAACACCCTCTTTTCACTATTTATGTTATGAGTCCCATGTAATAGGGGGTGAGCCTTTTGCCATATACCGGGCACAATTCCAGACTCCGTGCTACCACTGAGAATGTTTTAAAAACCCAGTAATACTTTGCCCGACCCGGGAATCGAACCCGAGACCCCTTGCCCAGCAGTCGCACTCGGCCAAATACCCCATAATGTATGAAATACTCACGGCTGCTGTGTCCACTAGGGAAAGACTTGCGTCCCTCCAGTATATCGGCCAGGTCTCCAGTGCATCCCAGCACCTTCGGCTCCACACCATCAGGGAAGCAGCGGTAGTAGAAATCCGGACGTGGTCGGCCTACGGACAAACAGATGTAGTTTATCATAGTTTTTATTCTCCAATGAGGTGAGATAGAAGTATAGACTATTATCATGTTAGATTAGGGGCTCGCGAGCTGCGCATGCAGCCTTGCTTTTATATGTGAAATCTAAAAGCTACAATATTTGCGCGTATTGACATTATTAAGTTACAAAATATTCAAAACTGTTCCTTCATTTGTTATAAATGGCAGTGCGGTTAATGTTACAGCTCTATTTATTAGTAGAAGCCAAGAAAAGTCTGAAATAAATTAGAAATTTTTAACAATTTTCCGTGAAATTGAGTTCATACATATGTATTTACAGGCTCTCTGAAGATCTATGTAGTTAGTTAGTTTTGACTATCTTAGACGACAACGAACGAACAACTTTATCTACCTTTATTTATCTTTATCTTTATTAATTATCTGATGATCTTGGAGTAAGACAGGTATCCATCTCTGATGTTCCAGGTGTCCATGGGCGACGACGATTGCTTACCATCAGGTGATATGTCTGCTTGTTCACCAACTTATACCATAAAGAATACTTAGTGTGCAGAAATAATACAGATTGATTACCAAGAGGCAGTCGCTATTAGCTGTGTTGACAAATGGCTACAAAAGATATGGCTTCGTTACAAAGTCAAAGTCAAAGTCAAAATCATTTATTCCAATTAGACCATAGAGGCACTTTTGAACGTCAATAAAGAAAATTAATAAGTGAAGCTATTTGCTCATTCCAAGGTGTAGATTCCTATGGAGAAGAACGAGCAAGAAACTCCATAGGTTACTCTTTTTCAATCAAGTTCACAATTCTCCAGTTACAGTTTTGTTGTTTGGGTTGTGCGAGAACAATGTAACACTAAAATACAGTCAAAGAGATCGAAAAAAAATAACCCTAAAGGACATTAAAAAAAAAGAAATATACAGTCTGGAGCTGACCAATCCCAGTTGACGGCGCCCGTTCACGAACATGACACGTACACCAGCACCGCCCAACTCAACCATATTGCAGGGAATCGAGCGATCCACTGCACGTGCCACCGCCAATGAGACCTTAGAGTGAGCATGACAACTCCAAGCTGACACAAACATATTCAACTATTTTAATTTAATATTCAGGTAATTACAGGGCTCTCACATTTACAATGACAAACCATACAATTTAGTATAACGATAGCTACGGTCTCTGTACTGAATCAATCTTTATTTACTTACAAATACCAAGTATTATTTATGCGATAAGGCTACACTAGCGAGTAGAGTTTTAAGTGTGCGAAACCCATGCTTCGGTTCGGCACGATAGGGCCGTCTGGACCGGAGTGATATCACGGCCTCACAGAAAACCGATGTGAAACAACAAGTACCTATGTACCTCTGTTTTGTTATACATTTATTATTTTTCCTGTGTATTGTCTGTGTTGTGTACATGAATAAATAAATAAACGCTTACGTTGTGTTTCGTCGTGTGAGCGAGGTTACCGGAGGTTATACTCCCTTCCTTTCCCCAAAACCTGAATCCCCAACAACATACATACATACATAACATCACGCCTTTTATCCCCGAAGGGGTAGGCAGAGGTGCACATTCTATTACAGTACAATGTAACACCCACTTTTCACGAGTTGTTATGAGTCCCATGTAATAGGGGGTGAGCCTATATACCGGGCACATTTCCAGACTCCGTGCTACTACTGAGAATTTTAAAAAACCCAGTAATACTTTGCCCGACCCGGGAATCGAACCCGACTTCCTGGGAAATCCCCAACAAATCCTCTTCTTATCAGCAACGGGCTGGTAGCGCACTTGTAAACCCTTTAGTGTTGCGAATGTCCATGGGCGGCGCCGATTGCTTACCATCAGGTGATCCGTCAGCTCGTTTACCGCCTTATCCCACAAAAAAAACATGGATCACCTGATGGTAAGCAACCGGCGCCACTAATGGAAACCCACAACACTATAAGAGCTACACATCCCTCAATAGATGGAAAATAGAATAAAATGATCTTGATTTTTATGTAATCCAAAAATCGTTGTCTGTGTGTGATGTGTATGTGAACTTGTACGTTTGTAAACGCACCCACGACACAGGAGACAATCCTAATATGTGGGGACCCCGAGCGTACGGCGCGTCGCGTTCCGCGCATGTCTCAAAGAGCCATCAGACCACCACAGATGGGGCCCAATAGGGCTGATGCCGATTCGGAGTCGCGGAGAACCGGGGCTTCGGCTCGACGTGCAGGAGAAGGAACGGATCGAACGACTGCTCCCGCCTCACCCAGGCGGGAGCAGTCAGTCGATGATTTTTCCCCCTTAAAAAAAAAATATATATGGGGACACATCAACCAAAGAGGTTACTTACCAACAATGAGTTTGACCATATCAGTTAAGACGCCATTGATGCCAAGAGCCAAGGACCATGACAACAGGATCTGCGAACAATATTAACATAACATCACATCTTTAACGACTCGTAAAAGATAAAAAAAACCATTTTAATGCCTTCAAGGTACCGCCAAAAAGGAGAAGGTACTACTGTGCAATTTTTTTTTGTTTGAAAGGGTATACTCCCGAGATGGTTCCATTTCAATGAGGTAAGGAGAAGTCATTCGATGATTTTCCAATCACCTGGGTACTAAAAAACTTTGCTTTGGTTTCACATTTGCTCTTTAGATTGCACGGTTGGTGCAACCGGCTGCCGCGCAACGTGCCACGGGTTTGATTCACGCACAGAACAGCTCTTTGTGTGATCCACAAATTGTTGTTCCGGGTTTGTATGCGATGTTTTTTTTATGGCATACGCCGGTAAACTAGCAGACGAATTACCTGACGCCCATGGACACCTGGAACACCAGAGGCGTTACAAGTGCGTTACCGGCCTTTTGGGGATTAGGAGTTTGAGGATCGTTAAGGATTCAGGAATTGGGGAGATTGGAGAAGGGGAGGGTAATTGGGCCTCCGGTAATCTCACTCACACGACAACGTTATTGAAAAGAAATGGTCAAACTTACCTCAAAAGCATCATTGCAGTCGTTGTACCAGGCCCACGCCATCAGCGATATTAGGCACGGTACGGCGAGGACTATGGTCCACAGCACACTGCCTGGCACGTACGAGTCCACGCGTGGGTACATGTAGTACGTCTCCAGTTCAGCCTTCTGTACCACTCGGACAAATGGTATCATTGTTTCCATGTAACTGTTGGCAAGAAGAAAGCAAAAAAAACTTCCTAACATTATAATAATAATATTTTTTTTATTAAGGTTTGTAATTAGTACCTATAATGCGTCAAGCGTGTCTTTGCATTGTTCTCACATATACGTACAGTATTGGAATATGTATCAGAGACATTATAGAACATACTTTTTAAAAAGAGTAACGAATGGAGTTTCTTGCTCGTTCTTCTCCATTCGAATCTACATTTTGGAATGAGCACCTAGCTTCACCTAGCTTCACTGACGGACTGACTGACAGACTATTATTTATTTTGTATTTGTTGACGTTTCAAAAGTACCAAATTATGGTTTAATTAAAATAAATGCTTTGACTTTTGACTTTCACTTTGAACAATACTTTCCAGTCAGGCTATCAAAATTAAAAATCAAATTAGTCCGTCGCGTCGGTTAGATAATGAAAAAATATTAGACACGTATTTTTTTTATTTTCACGTATTAAGTTGCAATACTTAGATAAAATGGCGCTAAGTTTAGGAGTGGGAGGTCGTTACGTCATAACGTGCTACAAAATGTGGCACGCTTTGACGTCACACGATATTTCAAATTAATATATCGACGAGAGTATTTAATTTTGTGAGAAAAGAAAAAAATACGTATCTAAAGTTTTAAATTAATGTTTCAGACGGACATTAAAATAAAATTTAGGAAACTGGGTAGTTTCCTTCCTTCTCTTTGCGATCTTGTGTTTGTGTGTTACTCAATTACGTCAAAACGGCTGCAAGGATCGGGATGAAATTTGGAACAGGGATAGCGAGCGAAACTGCGGGCATAAGCTAGTTCATTTATATGATTTATTCAAGTAGGTAAAGATTACAAATTATGTTTTTATAATAACTATCGTGGGACATACTAAATTAAATAAAAATCGAATGACTGCTCCCGCCTGGGTGAGGCGGGAGGGAGTGTCAGACTCTTACTGACTAAAAACCACCCCGTTCCTTCTCCTGCACGTCGAGCCGGAGCCCCGGTTACCCGTTAGGTTCTCCGCGACTCCGAATCGGCATCGGCCCTATTGGGCCCCATCTGTGGTGGTATGATGGCTCTTTGAGGCGCGCGCGGAACGCTCGGCGCCGCACGCTCGGGTCTGTTTCTGGTCGGACGGGGAGCCACCCATGCTCGCCGTCCGCAGGCCCGCGGTTACGGTGGCCGGAGATCGTCTCGCGATCCCCGACGCCCGGTGTGTCCTTCGCGATGGCTGGGTTGCGAGGAGGCAGCGCTTCGGTGTCTCACGCGTCCCACCTCCTCCTTAGCTAGCATGACTGCTTCTCAAAAGGAGGAGACGGCATCCCAGTCCCCCTCGCTCCGCATCATGGCCTGCACTAGGCCCGGACGCGAGAGGTCGCCATCGCCGATCACTTCCCTGAGGGCACGGCGGTGCTCAGCCCACGCAGGGCATTCTCCCACCGTGTCCTCAGGGCGGTCCTCGCAGTGATGACACCCGGAAAAATCATGGGTTACTTCTTAGAGACTCTAAGTAGGCTGCGCGACATCGCCGCGACCGCGCACGCTACTCATGAGGAAGAACTCCTCTGTGGTTCAAAACTAGTAGAGCTTTTCTTAGTATCTTCACGTGGTTATCCCGAAATTTTTACTTAAATACAAAATTAGTTACTAATTCAATTTATTCATATTTATAAAAAATGTATAAGCTACTAAATTTATTTATTTATTTATTTATGTACACACATCCTTACTATTATAAATGGGAAAGTGAGTTTGTTTGTTTGTTTGTTCCGCTTTCACGTCGTAACTACTAAACCGATTGCTTTGAATTTTTGCAGATATACAGTTAGAAGTCTGGATTAAATAATAGGGTACTTTTTATCCCGGAAAAAAATGATATTCTCGAGGGAAAACGAAATTATTGGTATAGATGGCGCTGTGTGTATTAGCATATGTCATATAAGCTACTTTTTATCCTTTTGTGACGCGAGCGAAGCCGCGGGTAAAAGCTAGTACAACATAAAGGACAACACATACATAAAATTAAAGTACAAAGGTACCACCTATTCCTATTGGAATTTCTTCCTGTGGACCTGTTAATATATCATTAATTAACAAATAATATGATTCAATTGAAACAGTTATTACACTAATAGTATGAATGTGAAAGTTTCTGTTTGGATGTTTGTCCGTCAATCATGCTGAAACTACTAAATGGATTTTGATGACATTTGGTATACAGACAGGGCGTGGGCTGACTTAGGTGATAGGATATCATTTTATCCTGATTAAATGATCCCATGAGATAAAACAGTAATCATATTCTACGCAGACAAACTCGTGAGTAACAGTTAGCCCATAAATCACCAAGGGGTCACCGGTGACCGCTTTCCACTAATATTACATTACATTATAGACCTTATTTCTAATGTTTAGAGAATACTTTTGTATGACCAAATTTAGGGGATGGATATCAACGGGTTAATATCAAGATAAAAGTATATTTGAATGATGACCAACTGTCTGAAAATTAAATATACATCAGAGTTACGGCTTGGCAATAGATGTCTGTTTATTTTATGCAAACAGTAATACTTGTTATCAATGAGTAAACATACAAATATGAAATATAAGCATTAATCTGCAGCTTTGCCCACATTCCTGTGTTATAAAAAATAGCCTTATAAAAAACATAATTTTATATCCGAAGGGGTAGGCAGAGGTGCACATTATGGCACTTAATGCCATTGTACAATGTAACACTCAGTTTTCACTATTTATTATATGAGTCCCATTTAATAGGGGGTGAGCCTATTGCCATAAATTGGGCACAATTCCAGGCTCCATATTGCTATATATCGGTCACAATTCCAGACTCCATACTACAACTGAGATTTTTTTTAAAACCCGGCAGTCTTGCTTGCGACCACTCGGCCAACAAGGCAGTTATAATATTAGTAAGGCAGTCAAATTGGTACTTTGGTGGTCTAGTGAGAACAGAGTGCATTAGTCACCAATAGACCGCTCCTTCTCTGGCGTCATAAACAGGAACATAAACAGGCGTCATAAAGCAGACTAAGGGTTTACTCAAATCAGATTAGACAGCAGAACTACCTGATTTCCGGTCTTTCTATAAAATTTTCGGTACTGCACAGCACTAGAGGTACATGCAGACTTTGTTAGTTTGCCTACATTGCACTTCTGCCTCTGCCTTCATGGATCAAAGACCGTGACGTTATGTTAAAATCTTTTATTTATTACACGAATAAAAGTGCGATAGTAATTAAAATAAATTATCATTGAATTACTTAAAAGAAAATAAAAATGCTCATCAAAATGCATAATTTAATGACTCAGTAATACATGCGGCCATAAACTGATACGGTTCTGATGACATCACAAAGTTAACATCATTTTTGTAAAATGTAAAACGGTAAATTTAGTTCCGCCGAAAAATAAAAATCGAAATTTTACATTGTAATTTTTTAACTTAAAAATGTTATTTTAGAACGTCTTAGCCAGATGTATGTAAGATTGATTATTGAAAAGCCATTTTTAATAAGATTTAGATTCAATCAAGATATATTTCATTGATAAAATCGAGAAAGGTGTTTGTAAATAATAAACGAACATATGGACAGGACTTACCAAAAAGTGGTGACTAGCATTATCCGGACTACAATCTCAATAAATAAATTAAAGTTGGCAGAACGAATTAAAGCCATTTTTATTATGTTTTTTACACAAATAAATAGATAACTTTGATAAAACCTTTTCGCAACACAGAAAATTTTGATAAAGGATTTGACGTTTTGTTGTTTCGTTTGGAAATTTCACGTTTACACAACATAATCAATTTTTGTTATCAGTCGGCAGAAATACGTTTCGTTTCTGCAAATGCTGTTAAGTTTTATAAGAACCTGGCTGTAAAATGTTATTTGTTGCACCTACAAGTTTATTATATATTAGGAGACATTTTTTTAAAGAAATCCAACGATATAAGTAGTCGTCCAATGACAAAAAAATAACTTGTTTTACAATCCAATCCCATTGCATTGATTTATCTTTTTGTTTCGAATTTCCACAATAACACTATTCTTCTCCATAATAAGCTGTTTTCAAAGACAGTATCTATATTAGTATACTTAATTCATAGGTCTCAGAATTTCCGAACGATACAATTAAGCTAGGTCATAAGTTATTGATCCATTCAGTGAGGTCGACTGTTAGGTCTTGGTACAGTTGTGTGCGTCTGTCTATACTTACTATATGCTTAAGTTGCTATTTTTGATAGTGTGATTGCTAGAGAATAGTAATAATTACATAGAAAAATCCACATAAATGACTTATTCAGTTTGAAAGGAACATTATTTTTATTCCACTTTGTATGTTCTACACATACGATTTTGTTGACAAAATGAATTGTTTATGTGACAAATTATTCAGTATCGTCTCAGTGAGTTACATGCTGATGGTGCGAAATTCAAATTACATTTATAAAAACGGAAACCAGTAACGGTTTCCGTTTTTAACTGTCTTTAATTAATTTTAGTTTCATTCTCATCTAATCGCTGTGTGAGTGTGCAAGGACGTTGAAAAAATGCGGACACCCGACACAGTTCTCTCAGTCACAAACGACTATGGCACCTGTCTACTATAGACTTACACACAGGACATACACAAATTGACACGAAAGACATCTGTCAGTTTCTGAGTCTGATAATGTGGTAACACAATACACACGCAAACAAAAAAATAACCCAGTAACCCACTGACATTTTGGTATTTCAATCATTTTTAGGTGACATTGCGCTCCCCCTGGATGTCAGGATGGTCTCAACTCGACTAACTTTTAAGCAGAAAGTACGTGAGCTTTTTCTAAAGAGGTTGGCTGAATCATCGCGCTAACTATCCACTGTGTACTAGTAAGCAAGTATATATTTATATATTATGTATACATATATGTATGTATGTAGGCATATTGTACTCATGTGTAGGTATACATTATAATTAAATTTATTTATGTATGTATATCTCCGAAATATATATTAGTTTATCTTTCATTGTTAAATAAAATCACTGCTTGCCTCTTGCACCTACCATTTACTCTTCACTGCATCACCCAAAGGTCAGACTGGTAGAAAATGCCTGCGGCATTAAGTCCACTTTTTGTACATTTTGTGCATGAAGCATTTTAAATAAATAAATAAATAAACATTATTGCACGCCTTTTTCTCAACGACCTTGTGAGTGTGGCTAACGAAAGTCCAATGCTGGCAACGCACTTATAACTCCCCAGGTGTTGCATGGCGTCCATGGGCGGTATTCATCACATCTCATCAAATATCTATTTTTATACCTCTACTTTATACGGAACATACGCTTTTCTTTTGTTACGAATGGTTACAGGGGCGTAGCTAGCGCCGTATCTGCCGTATCAATTATACGGGGCCCCCGGACTACAGGGGCCCCCAACGTGCCTAAGCAAAAATTAATCAAAACTTCCCAATTTTTATTCTATTTCAGTAATCACAAAAGTAAAAAAAACCATTTTCCCGCGTAGAGCATGCGTTCAAAGGATGGCAGAAACTTAAGAAAAATAAAAGTAATTAAGGTCCGCTAATTAGGACAGAGGGAGTTGTCTGAAAAGATTTTAGGTTTTCACACTAATTATAAGTTTTTTATTTAAAAAACAAATTTTTATACGCCCCCCCCCCCAATGCACGCTATGCCACTGAATGGTTATGAAAAGTCCTACATACAGAAATCTTCCACTTTTCGTCTTGAACAATCTGGGTGGCTGTGTCCTATATATATGGTATAGAAATAAGATTTAGAAATGACTATTACAGTCCATTTAAAAATACATATTTTATTGATAAAAATGAAAAGAAATTCGAGATAGTAAGGACCTTTATTTAATTGAACAATACAAAATTTATCAGTCAAACAAACAGTTTCGGTGGTTAAATGGGGCTTCGTCTCTGGTCTGTACCAAAACTACGACCTGCATCAATAACTCCAGCCAGTGAGCTAACTTTTAATGACTTTATTCCATAAATAAATAGAATAAATAACTTAACGTAAGATATAAGGAAACAAATATGCAATTTTCATTGATTAAATACTTACCTAGTCGATTTTTGTTTGTAAACAAATAAATAAATGACACCAATCATACGATTACGACTTACCAAAATGCGACGACTAAAAGAACGCGCACGTATATTCTGAGAAATAAATCAAAATCTAGGGAACGTTTAGGCCCCATTTTGTAGATTTTTTCTGAAAGCTAATAGATAACTTTGGTGAAAAAATAACTACACTTTATGCAGCAGCGTATATATTGTACTTAATAGTCTATGCAGCAGCGGTACCAATAAATACCTCAGTGTTATTGAACGTGACATTCAAATGTTACGTTCAGAAATTTGAAACGAATTTATTTTTGCAAAACGTTCCGTTTTTGCATTCGTATTTATTTTTATTATCTTTTGTTTCTCTTTTCGTATAAGAAAAACTAAATTAATGTACCTAATTTAAAATTACTTATGATTTGTATAAAGTTATTTTTTTTATTGACATGTTGGTAAGTTTAGAACAAAAGTCTATATAAACACATTGAAATTTTCTAACTGCAAGACTTTCTTAAACAATTTTAATACTAAGACACGCATAAGTCTGAATTTTGTACTTATCATTAGAATTATAAAGTTTATCAATTCCTGAACGACGCGTCGGCCCTCTAGGATGTATTTTATTGATCCAATCTGCAAGGCCATCTAATAAATAAGTCATAGGTCAAGTTAAATATAATAAGCCATAACTTCACGCCTTTTAATCTCGGAAGGGGTAAACAGAGGTGCACATCACACTAATATTATAAACGTGAAAGATTCTTTGTTTCGATGTTTGTCCTTCAATCATACTGAAACTGCCGAACGGATTTCAATGAAAATTGTTATACAGGCAGGGTATGTGCTGACTTAGATGATAGGGAACTTTTTATACCGATTAAATGCTCCCATAGGATAACACAGGAATCATATTCTACGCGGAAGAGTCGCAGGCAACATCTAGAAAACAATATAATACTAATTTCTCACCATTTATGTTATAAGTCTCATATAATAGGGAGATAGCAAATTATACCGTAAGCACGGGCCTGCGGACGGCGAGCCTGGGTGGCTCGCCGCCCGACCGGATCTAGACCCGAGCGAGCGGCGCGTCGCGTTCCGCGCGCGCCTCAAAGAGCCATCAGACCACCACGGATGGGGCCCAATAGGGCTGACGGCGATACGGAGCCGCGGAGAACTTAAAGGGTTCCCGGGGCTCCTGCTCGAAGTGCAAGAGTAGGAACAGGGTGGTTTTTAGTCAGTAAGAGTCTGACACTCTCTCCCGCGTCACCTCACATAGGCGGGAGAAGTAATTCGATGACTTTCCATCCTTAAAAAAATCTGTGCAAATAACGATAAGCTGTCAGCAACCATAAAAAAAGAAATAAATAACTTTAAAATAAGTAAGTACGTTTATTTCACTTAACAATAATAAAACTTAAGACTAGATATTATAAAAATAATAATCATAATATTATTATGTAACGACAAATCATACAATATAATTTTAAATGCGAAAAAATGCCAAACGTTGCGAATTTTTTTATATCAATTTTTACATTATATGCTTTTTGAGATTTTTTGAGATTTGAGTTATGTATGTACACATAATAGATCTTTAATTAATAAATTTATTTATAATAGAAATATTTTGTTTTTGAAATAACCTTGTAGTCTCGACAATGATAACGATAGAAATCGATCGCTAAGTCAGAAATTCCATAATTAACAGTTTCTCAACTTTATTACAGATTTATTTTGTTTTCATTGCCTGGACTACCGGCTAGTTAGATCAAAACTGGTTTTTAACAATTCCCGGTCTAAGTTAAGTCTTAGCGCTAAACTCTGTAAAAAAGGCTACCTAGAAAGCATCCTATATTGAAAAATAGAAATATAAAAATAGTATAACAAAATAAATTGACTGACACTGAATGAATACTTCTATTATAAAACAAATAATAATAAATTCTACCTACCTACTATTAATTATAACTCTGTTGTCGAAAAAGAATACATTATGTATTTATATTTCCTTAAGATCTCACATCGGCCATGAGACAAAGCCAAGTTGGCCTAAATGTGTCTATTACGTTTAGTTGTTCCATTTGTTTAAATAACAAGAACCTAACGCTCGGATAATGAAAAGCTACTCAATTAAGTTTTAAATATAGTGCCATCTTTGTCATTTTACTAAGAATTTGTCGTGACAGAACTATATTTAAGCGCGACTTAAATAATTGTGTGGCGTTTGAGTTCATTGAACGTAAGTTATATGACAAGCCACACTAAAATGCCGATTCGGAGTCGCGGAGAACCTAACGGGTAACCGGGGCTCCGGCTCGACGTGCAGGAGAAGGAACGGGGTGGTTTTTAGTCAGTAAGAGTCTGACACTCCCTCCCGCCTCACCCAGGCGGGAGCAGTCATTCGATGATTTTCTGCCCTTAAAAAAAGGGCCCAGACATAAGTTATCGCACAATGCTGCTCATGACTATGAACCCTTAGCGTGGCTTGAAACTAGACAAGCAGTCGTAAAACGTACAAAAATGAAAAAACCGTACCTACGTACTTTCCTATTTATTAGAGTTTTGTTTACAACAATTGATTATTATATTTGTTATAGGCACTTATTTAATATTGATAGATTCCTTTGCACTATAAAAGTCTTTACCGTCAAGTAAATAAAAACTAGTTTTGTAAAACGACTGACTAATATGAAGTTTCATGCATATTTGCGTCTCTTTCACTCAATGTCAAGCATGCAACTTCAGAACTTTGTGATGTTTATATTTAGATTTTTAATGCCACGACTAGGCTTATCATTATGTATCGTTTCAATTTAAATACATAAAAATTTAAAATACTACACCATAGTCTATCAGCGTTAAGAATGAAATCAAAGTACATACCTAATTTTCTTCAGAATAAATTTATAACTACTCATTTTTTGAAATCAAAGCTGACCATATGAATTTTTAAATACCTCTTAAGACATTTTTGAATATTGTGAAGATAACCTATTTTATAGTTTTCCCGCCAGTAGACTACACACAGATGATACAAAACGAATTGATACGCACAGATTATAAATAGTATCCCATTGAATGCGTCCTGGCATTCTTGTAATAGTCAAAATACTCTTGTGGTGAGTTCGCATGTTTTTTCACAACATCGTCTAACTGCATTTGGTCGCTCCAGTCAGCCTGAAAATATCAAAGTTGATTAAATAATTAATACACCTTTTTTTTTCAACCTGCATAGAGAGGTCGAGAGGAAGGAGAGCGTCTATCAAAAAAAAAATTATGTTACATTCTCAGGTTTAATAAAGAATTACTTATCTAATATTTTTAATGAATACTGATAGATACCATGTAAGGGTGGTTTATTGTAAGCTCAAATGGCTGGGTATGGAATTGTTACTAATAAAATGTTGCGGACTCCATGGACGCTGATTATTTAGAATTCCATACCATTAGGAGAAAGAGAACCATTTCCCCATCTATCTATACTAATAATTGTATTTTTGTATGTTTGTAATGAATAAACTCAAAAACTACTGGACCGATTGCAATAATTTTTTCACCATTAGAAAGCTGCATTATTCAGAAGTAACATAGGCTATATAATATCACGCTAGGTCCTATAGTTGTGGAGCAGTAACCAAAAATGTTTTAAAAACGGGGGAAAAGTATCGTTTCTGAGGCCTTCCGTGGCGTGCGCTGAGCATATAGTTAAAGTTATACAAAAATGCTCTATAGATGAATTGTCCATAAATAAATGAAATAAGTAAATGAAGTCCGGAAAAATATTTTCAAAACGTAAATACTTCCTAAATAAAAAAAACTGAGAATAAATATAAATAAAACGTAAAACTATGTAAAAAAATCTTAAGTCCCCCGTGCGAAACCGGGACGGGCCGCTAGTTATAGATAAAAATGAACCCCGTTTCCCGTTGTCACGCCATAACTTGAGAACGGCTAGACCGATTTGGCTGATTTTTTTGTTGTGTTTGTTATTGTCAGGAGAAGGTTCATGATTTCTTATGTCAGAAAAATATCCTGAAAATCCTACGAGAATGGGAGAAAACGGGATTGCGCGTACGAAATCGCGGGCAGAAGCTAGTTTGTTATAAAAAAGAAGGTACACTTACAAAATTAGGGAATAATCCTCTCTTTTCGTCGAATTTCCTCTCATTCACACATCGGAGGAGGTACAGCCTCTCTACCCACGGCCAGATCATGTAATCCAGCATTCCTGGACGATGCCCTCCAAAGTAATTGGTACCTGTTGAGGAAACCATCACATTTTTGAAAATCATATTGAAAACGGAATTTTATTTTGTTAAGATTTAGGTTTTAAATAGCCTAATAGGCACTTAAGGTTGTTTAAGTAGTTAACTCTTTGAGTACCGTCATTATAGACACAATTAAAGAACGTTGCGTTGAAATATTAGGTTGCGGTCACAGTGTCCTCGCGGTGTTTGATATTTTAAGGGTGGTAGAAGTTACAAAACGAGAGATTTCGTCTTTACTCGATAACGTTACCATGGTCAAGAGTATAGAGGGCAAGAATGTGAAATCGCTATTAGGAAACCCGCTCTTTTTCTCACTCTATTTCCTGACAGTTCCGACTTTGTTAGTGATAACAAAAATATAGAAGCACAGAAAAGTCTTGGCCATTAGGCCAACCTATTTAGGTTTTAAACAAAGATTAACAGAAAGCAATAGCTTACCTCTTAAAGTTAATTCCTTTTCAAAAATATCCAATGTTTGAATAATCTGTTCGCTTCCAAATGCGAAGTTTGTGTCGAAACATTCTAAACTGCCTTTTATTAGCTGAAAAAAATAGAAGAAAATATTTAATTACAATCTTGGTTAGTTGCAATCATTACTGCAGTACAAGTAGTTGTGGGTGAGATAGTTTTGAATTATCGGCCTCATCGTTCACTTGATCCCGAGCGTACGGCGCCTCGCGTTCCGCGCGCGCCTCAAAGAGCCGTCAGACCACCACGGATGGGGCCCAATAGGGCTGATGCCGATACGGCGTCGCGGAGAACCTAACGGGTTACCGGGGCTCCGGCTCGAAGTGCAGGAGTAGGAACGGGGTGGTTTTTAGTCAGCAAGAGTCTGACACTTCCTCCTGCCTCACCCGAGCGGGAAAAGTCATTCGATGATTTTCCCCACTTAAAAAAATCGTTCACTTGATAAAATTGCGTGTAAAAGTGCTGCCTTGTAGTCTATTTGCAGAAATAAATTCACTGGTTTCACTAAATTCTCGGTTAGGGTAAAGTAGGTTACTTCACTTGAAGGGGTCTTCAAGGCCCGAGGGTATAGGTTGCTTATGCGTCGACGTGCTCCATCGTAGACCGCATCTTCGCTTACCACCAGGCGAGGTAGTGGTCAAACGTCGCCCATCAAATATAAAAGAAGTAATTTTGCATTAATAAATTTTACCGAATTGTTTTTCTTAATTTAGTAACGCAAAAAGCTCTCTCCTGCTGCATATATCTTTTTTCAAGATCGGAGAAATAAGAGTCTTATTAGCAAAAATAGGATACCGATTGGTTTTTCTTTTTCGGTCAGAGATTAAGCATTGCCATACAACGTGGCAACGCTGCCAGCGTTCTGGATACTTTCCCTACTGACGTCGATGCGGACGAATTTTTCGATGATCTATGTAAATTGTTATGTTTTGTTTTCATTTATTTAATTTTATCTTTTTGTGTTTTAAGTTGTATATATTTAGTAATTTTTTTTTTTTTTTTTTTTAAACGTTGCCCCACACTAGGATTTTCTCCTGTGTCGTGTTTCGTTTATCGACTGTAACTAAAATAATAAAGAAAATCGAGGAGAAAAAAAACATCTTACCTCATTGAACCTTTCAATAAGTAGTCTATCTTGAGCCTTAACATACGGGTCTCTAGAATGCAATTGGTTCCTCGTGTACTTCTCGTCCAAGTAATCACAAATCACCACGCTTTCAAACAAATATTTATCTCCGTACTCCGTTGGGATTTCCAGAACTGGTATTTTTACTGGAAAATAGAAAAACCGAAGGATTAATGTTGAGCTACACTTACTATACTAAAATTAATTATGGGCGGATGTAATGGCAGTTATAATTTTAAGACTATTTGGTAAGCATCACCAATTTAGGGAAAAGGCTAGATAGATGCGAAAAATGAGATGATATTTATCTCTCTATACTTTTTATAGCAGTCGAGTAAATATGTCTGCTAGAATAATAATTTATCGCTTTTGTTCAAAAGTACCTTTCTGATCTAATTCAAATAAATTATTTTGACTTTGACTTTGTTATTATGTAGCCTACTTGCATAACTCCTGAACTTATTGATCTAAATCGGATAATATGTTTTGCTGTGTTCTTAACTATTAAGACAACGATTGTATGATAGAAAAAATTTACACATTTACCGAAGATATCAAGAAATAGCACCCAAGTGAAACTAGAAGCGGGCTGCTATCAATACACAACATATTATTACGACTTTAAAACTCACATCTAGGGTTCTTATTCCGGAACCATTCAGGTAGTCTAAGGGGGTCTAGTTTGTAGACCTCATATTTAGCTTTCTTCGCCTCTAAAATTAGTAGGACCCTATGTCCGTAGGGGTTCATATCCACATGGTATAAACGCAGCTTGTCTGTTAACGCCGGTGGGGGTAGAGGACCTGGAATTGAAAAATGGGGATTTTTAAGTCCAAAATGAAATGAGCAAAGAGTGTCAATATTGAGTTTTAATTCAGATACGGGTAGGGATTCTTTCGATTATAATAATAAACATTTTATTGTTCACCATTTACAAAAGACACGAACAAGAAAATAAAAGGTGTAACGCGGCAATTCGATTTTGGTTTGTGTCGGACGCACGCGCGCAACCCTAGTGACAACACGCCACTTCACTATTCCACTTCCCCCGCTTCCCCGCCACTGACCACTCGACGCTTGCGAGGACTAGTCTTGTGCTTAATAGTTCGCGACTAAGATCACTCAGATCAGTTCGCCGCTCCTAAACGAACTAGTTCGCTCTTTTAGTTCGTCAGCTCCCGACTCGCAGTTGGGAGTTGGAATTGGAATGAATCGTATAGGAACTAGGAACGCACTGGCAGCCAAATCGCTCCCTAGTTCGTCAGCTCCCGACTCCCAGTTGGATTTGGAATTGGAATGAATCGGATAGGAACTAGGAAGGCACTGGCAGCCAAATCGCTCCCTAGTTCGTCAGCTCCCGACTCAGCTCATGACTTTTCAAGTGAGATCATATGTTATCGCATTTTTTAGTTCGGTCTTCACCATAGACTATACGTATAAACGACTTCACAATCCTTGTACTTGTGTTGTACCTACTTTGAAATACGAACTAAGGAACTAAGGAGTTGGGAATGACGTGAAATAGTTCGCATATTTTGAATGTGGGAGCGCTCTTTTGAACTAGTTCGTTCGCGAACTACACAAGCCTAGCGAGGACGCAAGAGAACAACGAGTCCCGCGCCGGAGCCGTGACGCATGCGCTCCGTACTTGTACAGCGAATATTTGAGTTTTAACTTTTTGTATTATTGAGCAACTTTGTTTATAGTTTTAACTTTAAGTTTATTCCAATATATACAGTTTACAGTCATTCGTGTGTCGAACTTGGTGTCGTGGTGGCCCGGAGGTTTAAGACGCCCACTTCTCATGCATGAGGGTGCGTGCTCGAAACCTACCAACGGCAAGTACCAATGTGACTTTTTCCGAGTTATATGTACATTCTAAGATTATTTAGACACCACTGACAAACGGTGAAGGAAAAACATCGTGAGGAAACCTGAACTTATCATTTCTAATTATAAGTTTGAAATCGCCAACCCGCATTGAGCAATCGTGGTGATTAATGCTCTCACCTTCTCCGTGTGAGAAGAGGCTTTGCTCAGCAGTGGGTATTTATAGGCTGTTGATGATGTGTGTCGAACTTTATTTCATGCCCTGAGAACCCACTAAGACAAATCTCAAGTCGATTAAATAGGTACCTAATAATTAGTTTTGGCGTGTTGTATAATAGGCAGCCTTATCGCCTACAGCAATCTCTTCCAGGCAACCTTAGGATGGATAAGTAACCGTGAGAGACGATAAGCATAACATGTTATTTGTTCATGAAATTTCAAGTTTGGAATTGTTGCCGGTGTATGGTAATTAGCCCACTTAATCAACCCGCACCAAGGACAAGTACCACTATTGTTCATAAGTTAAACGTCTCGATATTGGTAACGACAAAAATCGATCGCTAAGTTGATAATTTATTTAACAGTTTTCCTATCTCATTATTCTGTTATTTTGAAACACGAGGTTTCCAATCTACTTTGTATAATGTTATGTTGCGAACTACACGAATATTAGAACAAAAAATTACTTTCAATTAAAAAAGACTGTAATAGATAAAATCTAGATCTAGAATTTGAGACTACACACACTATCTCTTCCTATAAACACAGTTACTGATAATATTTGCATTTTCACACGTTTCTAGGTAGGTTAGGTACTTTCAGTTGATAAGTATACAAAAATAAATGATAAAGGTATAAAAATTAATCCCCCGAAATGTATGTATGCGCGTAACTACGAAACCGCTGTACCAAATCGAATATTTTTTGTTGTATTCATTATAATACCTAGCACGGAATTTGGAATTATGCGCAGTGTATAGTAAAAAATATCATACATATTTTATCCGTCAGGATAGTCTCTTACATACAGAATTCTTATAGAGGTAGAATCGAAATCATTTCAAAAATCTATACGAGCAAAGCCATAATCGAGAAGCTAGTTCCTATTATCGACTACCATTAAATGTCAACAACTCAAAATGAAAGTGAATTAAAGATCCTTCGACATAAATTATCGATGTAACACAGTTCTGACCTCGCGAAGAAATAGGTTAATAGCTATTCAGCCAATGTTGTGCGGCCGTGGGTGGTACCTGTGTTTGTTTATAATGCATTTAAGTGTAAGCCACACAGTCACTGCTAGACGGGTGTGTATGGGCGTTAGAAAGGTGGGTATTTCTTTTTAAGTAAGAAAAAAGTCGAGACTGTCTGGGATAGTCCAGAGATTTTTTTTATTTTTACTCTTCATGGGCCGACGTTTGACCACTATCTCAATTGCATGATATTTTAAATAATGACTATACCTCTAGTTCCATATTCCATTTTATGACTTGCCATAATTTTCGTTTAGGTTGGAGATCGGAGATTAAAACGTTCATGTAGCTACATTAATGTGCTACTGTCTATAGGCATCACCTACTTATGAGGGTTTACAGTATATACAAAATATATTATATGATACAGAAGGCAGTTTTCCGTGAGACGGCGCGCATCGTGAGGAGGTTTTAATTTAAGTGTGGGAGAGCCATGCTTCGGCACGAATGGGCCGGCTCGACCGGAGTGATACCACGGCCGAGCAGAAAACCGACGTGAAGCAACAGCAACGCTTGCGTTGTGTTTCGTCGTGTGAGTGAGGTTACCGGAGGTCCAGCTACCCTCCCCCCTTCCCCAATCTCCCCAATCTCCGAATCCCTCACAATACTCAAACTCCTAATCCCCAAAAGGCCGGTAACGCACTTATAACGCCTCTGGTGTTCCAGGTGTCCATGGGCGACGCCGATTGCTTACCATCAGGTGATCCGTCTGCTCGTTTACCGGCTTATGCCATAAAAAAAAGGTTTCTGTCTCCGGAGCTCTAACCACCGGTAGCTTGAACCATGCTTCCGATTCTGGTCGGCTCCTATTTTTATTTTATATTACTCGGCAAACTTCGAACCACGTTTTTTTCTCCCTTTTTAAACCTACCCTGGACGTCTACGAATATTTCAAGCTCTAAATTACCGGTTAATCGGTTCAGCCGTTCTCGAATTTTATCGAGACTAACGCACAGTAATTCGTTTTTACTTATATAGATTTTATTTATTTTATTTTTCTGTTTTCTTTTTTAAGTAATATTTAAAAATGTAACTTTAGATCATGTTGAATGTCGCGGAGAACCTAACGGGTAACCGGGGCTCCGGCTCGACGTGCAGGAGAAGGAACGGGGTGGTTTTTAGTCAATAAGAGTCTGACACTCCGTCCTGCCTCGCCCTCGCCCTCGCGGGAGCAGTCATTCGATGATTTTTCCGCCTTATAAAAAAAGATAATTTTAAATAAATCAATGATTAATCTACGCTCTATCAGTCGGGTTGGAAACCACAGTTTATAACGTTCAGGTGATAAGTTTAAGTTTTTTAGAGAGCGCTGCTGCTCTCTGTGGGATGAGGTCTCGGGTAACCTCACTCAAATGGCATTGTTTTACACCAGAGTTCTATAAGTCCGTGGTATCACTCCGATGAAGCCCATTCGTGGCGAAGCATCGCTGTCTCACGTGAAAATATGTGAACCAAACTATGAAAAGAAATGAAACTATGCGCGCCCATTTCTATCGCTCGCAAGCTCTCGTTGTTCCTATAACTTGCTCTTTATATTAATTTACATGATTGCTAGTGCCTTTAGCCAAACGCCTTTTGCGTTTGTCCACCGAGAGAGTAGAAAACTAAATGTATGGGGATGACACTGACAACTGTCAAAATTTACGTCAATCCCATATAATTTGGTTTTACTACATGTAGACAAGCGCTATACGGCATTTAGCTACAGCTGCAGGTTACGCAGAACTGAGATTGATTAAACAAGATGCTATCGAGTGTTTTGATTTCGTAATTCTCAATGGTAACACCGACTCTGGAGTTATGATTATGCAAGGCTCGCCTTCTGTTTTATCGGTCTATTAATAAATATAGACTGCAATAGTTAGTTTGTTTATATAAATCCACATCGGGCATTGCAGTAGGTACATAACATTACAGTATTCTGTTATTTATTTTAACTTAATTTTGTAAACGTGAAAGAAGGTTTTTACGCTTTTCGACTCTGAAACTACTGCGCTGATTTTGATCATTATTTCTTCAGACAGAATTTAAACCATTGGTACCTACGTGTGATGAGCAGCGTGCGCGGTCGCGGCGACGTCGCGCAGCTCACTGGAAGAGGAAGAACCCCGCTGTGGTTCGAAACTAGTAGAGCTTTTCTCAGTTTATTCACGTGAATAACCCGCGATTTTACTTAATTTAGTATGTCTCACGATAGTTATTATAAAAACAATGGTACTTGTTATGAATTTTTTGTCAAAAACATTCTATTAAATGAAAATAGGAGAAAGAATAATGTCAAAATAAATATTGACGCGAGTGAAACCGCTAATAAAAGTTAGTTTTACAATAACTAGGCCTATTTTGATCCTTGACTGTCCCCAGCCTCTTATTGACTGATAAGCGGTTATTCACCTCAATCTGCAAACTAGAACGTCTACTAAACTAAGAAAAAAGTAGCATAGACAGATGTGTAACTGTAAAACGGTAAACAAATTGCCTGCCAAACAGAGGTGAAAGAGGTGCGCTCGGAGCACATGGTGGAACGTACGGTGGCGGTGCGCCCTGCGTGGGCTGAGTCCTCAGGGATGATGTGATCGGCGACGGCGACATCTCGCGTCCGACTCTAGTTCAGACCATGGTACGGAACGAGGGGACTGGGATGCCGTCTCGTCCTTCTGCAAAGCAGTCATGCTAGCTAATCTCCTTAGCTGAGCTAGGCGGGGCGCGTGAGGGAACGAATCCCTTACGCGCCAACCTTCGCAAGAGACACTCTGGGCGTCGGTGATCGGGAGACGATCTCCGGCTACCGTAAGCACAGGCCTGCGGACACAGATGAGGGCCCCAATAGAGCTGAAGCCGATACGGGGCTTAACGGGTTACCGGGGCTCCGGCTCGAAGTGCAGGAGTAGGAACGGGGTGGTTTTTAGTCAGTAAGAGTCTGACACTCTCTCTCACCTCACTCGGGCGGTAGAAGTCATTGGATGATTTTCCCCCCTCAAAAAAAGGCCAGCAACTCATTGGTGCCCCAAATTTTTTGTCGACGCCGCCGTCACTCTATGGGCAGTTGGGCTAACGTGTCTCGCGGCGCCCCTCTGTAACCTGGCGCCCTAAGCCTTTGCCTAATTTGGCTTAGGGATAATACGGCAAACCTTCTCTTATAAAGAGCAGGTCCAAGTTATAACTGACGAAGATTAAGAATTTGAGAAACCAGGAAAAAGCATTAGATATCTAGAGATTGAAATCTAGAACCATGTTTTGAGAGTCCTTTAGTAGTATTTAATTTATTTTCCCCAAGCAATCTTACTTAAAACAAAAACAAGCTGAATGACCGACATAACTACTTATAAATAAAATGACATTGATTTTCTGTCAAGCCATAGGTAGGCCCTACAAAAATGACGTAATTACTTAAATTATTCATGTTTTCGTAGATTTTAACAGAAGTCATGGTCTTGTTCTCAAATGTATAAAATTTTGAATGGGAAATGATGTCCTACTATTGGATTATTAAGTAATCATATAATGAGGTCACCTATTTATGGCATAGCACAGGAATAGCGTTTTATTATCCCGTAGAACTATAATTTTATTATGACAGATGTCAAATAGTCAAATTCTATTCTCTATATCGTCAAGTTTTGTGTCAAAAAGGGCAGTGACGTCAGTATTTTGAGTAATTAAAGTAATTAAAAACCAAAATAGTTATCACTTTATTTTTTAACCAGCGGATGACAACGGATGGCCATATCATTTATCATTGTTATTCAACGATGATGCATTAAAAATATTTAAGTAAAGCAACCAGGGAACCCTACTATAACAACAAAAATAGCTGAAAACTGCACAGAAACGGCTCATTAACTTCAATAAATCATACTGAATAAATTAACCGTCTACGAAGTCCCGTGGCATAAAATTATGAAACGGAAAATGGCCGAATGAATACCCAAAAATGCGCACCTGTAATGAATACATGATGTCATTTCTCTATGCACTATTTTTTATGTCAACAGACAGACAGACGAGGTCATTTTAATTGACACCACAGGTACTATAATGCAATCTTGACACAAATATGGTGGCTCGCAAACAGCTGTTGTTGCAACTACAGCTGTTTTATACAAATGCACTTCTTTTTATTTAATGTAATATTAAATCATTAATTAACTCGTCGAGTACCGGTTTTGCAGACACAATTATAGAACAATAGGTTGCGGTCACCGGTGACCGCTTGGTATTTGACAGTTTAAATCATGTGATTTAGGCATTAAAAATTATATCTGATTTTTTTGTATCGATTTTTATGTAAATAGGTCAAATATGATCGTTTTTGATAAAAATGAAATCAATTAATAGCAATATCCATTGTTTTATTTCACAGCATTTTTTAATGTTATTTTTTAATCCGTTTAGTTATTCAAAAGGTTCGTTCAGATATTCAAAGGATTACGTCAACTCATTAAGTAGCTATTTACCTAAAACAATCGATATAAACAAAACACATTCTTAGATGATAAAAAAAAGATACAAATCACTCACCGACACCCCGTTGTTGATAAAACGACATGTTTTGATTTGATTTCACAATTATTAAACGGAGAAATTACTCTAATACACTGGTAATCCGGCCGGCGCACAGTCAACGAAAACCTGTGTCTGTGTAGAAATAATAACGTCATTCTTAAAATTAAAGTTGCCGGCGGTCTGAGTAGACTGAGGTTACGTTAGTTGACGCTGACGTCATTGTTAATAAGGTGTACGATAGAATTTACTAGGAATATTCTTGATGAGAAAAGCGTTTGAAATTGATTATAAAAATATAAAGTCATTTTTATGAGTGCTATAATTAGGAAAAATATAAAAAGGAAGTTAAGGGTTACACAGAAAACCAATTTGAACAGCGCTTGAATTCTACTTGTGTTTCCCCATGTGAATTACCATAGGCATAATACTAGATAAAAAGGGATATAGTAATTTAAAAAATAGGGTTTACCTAGTTGTAGAAAATAAGCAAAACCAAAATGTTAACACTTTATTTTTTTAACCAGCGGATGACAACGGATAGCCATATTATTTACCATTGTTATTCAACGATAATGCATTAAAAATATTTAAGTAAAGCAAGTGAATTACCGTAAACATAATACTGGATAAAAAGGACCCTATTCACCCCAAAAACCTAATTTTCGGTGTCTAAATTGATAAATATTTTAATCTCAATTTTATTTTGGCGCCAAAATATAAAATTATGCGAGTAGTGATAGAATTTTTTTCCATGTCAAATATGTATCCGTAGCTTGTAAGAACGTCAGCTAAATATGCAAGAGTCCCACCAATATGACATCATCGGTGACCCGATTATCTATAATCCGACCAAAACGAAAAGTTCAAAACATGACATTGCCCATCTTCATTTCTACGGTATTCCTAATTTAGCCGGTTAATTTTTAGAAGGCCAATTCATAGGTGTATGTGTTTTTCACTCATACCTACTTTTTATTTAAATAAAAATGTGTTTAAACTGATTAATGACTGGAACGCTAGTTTTTTATTTTTGAATATGAGTCATTTTGAAAATACCTCGAGCACGGTAGGATTTTAATGGATTACGGTAAAATACGGTAATTTGGTAGGTTGATTATATAACTTACGGAAATTATCCGAAATAACCTAATGACTCATCGTTGGTATCTTGGTAATGAATAAGGATATCTCGGATATAATATAATAAGGATATTTAGGACGTATAAGTGATCTGTGATTCTTTCTCAAATATTCACATTCTGAAATCCTTAGTCAATATATAACATTCAACGTCTTTTTTATATTTAAAATCCAAGATCATGTCAAAATCAAGAAAATAATAAAAATCAATTTTCTTTTTCGATGCAATGCTATAACAAAACGTTGAATTCAGTGTTGTGATAAAAAAAAACTTGGTAGAATATGGTATTTGTTAAAATAAAATCTGCTGGGTGTAATTTCTTTATACATTCCTTTTTATTTGAAAACTCACGAAAATGATTTTTTTTTTCGGAATCAAGTACTGGACAAATATTCGACAGTTTTATCTTATATCTTCAGAATACTTCTAAACGCTTTCAACAATTGGTAGTTTTCAAGCCTGCTAGGAGTGGTAACATAAAAAAATGCTGTCGAATCCACAACTGTCAAAGTCATATTTTTTTCAAACTCGTTCCATTCATTTTTAATTTGAAGCATTTTTCTGTATCATGCTTTCTCTTTCATACTTTATAAACAACGTATCTTTCCGCTCACTCACAATTAAAACCAAATTTTTGTTTGACATAAATAAAATAAATCGAAGTTTATTCTTTTCGGAATTATACTTATTTCACAGAAAAACCTTTAAAACTAAAGGAAATTAGGCTTAAAATAGCCAAAATAACAAAAATATTGGTATAATTTACAATGCTGTAGTACAAGTATATAGAAATTTTTGATTAATCAATGTTTTTGTTTGAAATATTGAATTAACTGGGGTTCCCTTTTCTCCTGGTAAACATGAATACTTCAGGTACTTTATTGGCGTTTATTCTTCTATTTAATTCAGCCCAGAATCTTTTCATTCATTATTTTGCAACACACACTTATTTTTATTTTAAATCTACATTGTTCACCACACAATAATAACACATTCAAACTATAATAATACATAGTTTGACATTATTATAATACGTAAATAATAACTTTTTTCATTATTGACTAAAGCTTTTTGTAGAATTTTAACAAAGGCAAATCGTTTATTCTAGGTTTATATTATAAGTTTAAAAGTTAACCATTGAAGCCTTTTATGCAGTAATAATTAGGAATTGTCGGAATACATACATATAAATCAACTTATCTTTTATACTTGAAGGTATAGACAGAGGTGCACTGCACATACACAATGTAACACTCTTTTCACCAATTATATTACTAGGTCCATGTAAATCCTGTTAGCTTATTCTTTATTATTCTCATACATTAATACTCATCTATTATACATACATGCTGCGTAGAACTTAATGGGTTACCGGGGCTCCGGCTCGACGTTCAGGAGAAGGAATGGCATGGTCCTTAGTCAGTAAGAATCTGACACTCCTTCCCGCATCACCCAGGCAGGAGCAGTCATTCGACGATAAATGTTACTACTTCAATACAGTCACAAATATTTAAACTTAAGATTTATTCTATTGAGAAGTCTGTTAAAAATCACAAATAATCACAATCTTTCCGAACCCGACAGGGTTTAAAAAGTTTTTAACATAATATAACGTGTTTTACCCCTGAACGAGTAGGCAGAGGTGCACATTACAGCATTTAATGCCATTGTACAATGTAACACCCACTTTTCACTATTTATGTTATGAGTCCCATGTAATAGGGGGTGAGCCAATTGCTATACACCAGGCGCAATTCCAGACCCCATGCTGCTACTGACAGTTTTTTAAAAACCCAATAATCCTTTGTCCAACCCAGGAATCAAACCCGAGACCCCTTGCCCAGCAGTCGTATAAGTGACTAGCGAAAATAGTTTTTTTGTTGACGTTCAAAAGTATGTTGCTGGTCTAATTGAAATAAATGATTTTGACTTTGACTTTGTTTCTACCTGCCAACGGTACAAAGGCTATGTGTAAGATGTTAAAAGTAATTTTCTATAAATTTTGTAATTACAGTAATTCCTGAAACTGAAGTAGAGGAAGTTGTGATAAAATGTGAAGTGATCGAGATATCTGACGATGAGGTGGATGATGGAGACAAGAAGAAGAAGTAAGATAACATAACACAACATCACACCTTTTATCCCCGAAGGGGTAGGCAGAGGTGCACACAGAAGTAACACCCACTTTTCACTATTTATGCTATGAGTCCCATGTAATAGGGGGTGAGCCTATTGCCATATACAGGGCACATTTCCAGACTCTGTGCTACTACTGTGAATTTTTTAAAAACCCAGTAATACTTTGCCCGACTCGGCCAACGAGGCAGTCGAAGAAGTAAGATCTTCCTACAATTTTGATTGTTATTTAAGATGTTCATAAATTACGTGAGGTGTTTTTTTTAATTGCTTGACCCCCCCCGCCCCCCTTGATGATGTTTCGTGACATTTTATTCAACACCCTCCCCCATCCCCCAATCCCACGTGAGATTTTTCAAAATGTTGGTTTTCCACGTAAAGGCGTTGGATTCTTATTGCAAAAAAAAATCCATGGTGCAATGTGCATTTACCTACAATTAAATCTTAAGCATGTGCAATCCTTACTTCCGACGTAAAGTTAGAAGTCTGGATTACATAATAGGGTACTTTTTATCTCAGAAAAATTTGATATTCTCGAGGGAAAACGAAATTATTGGTATAGATGGCGCTTTGTGTATTGGTATATGTCACATAGGCTACTTTTATCCTTCTGGGACGCGAGCGAAGCCGCGGGTAAAAGCTAGTCTGGAATAAATGAATGAAGTCGCTAAAAATAGTATATGTTTTTTTTTGTTTCTATCAGAAAAAAATTACGTGACATTTGCCGAGACCCCCCTCTCTCCAACGTAAGATTAGATGAAATTTGAGTCTACCCCCCTTCCCCCTCAAACATATCACGTAATTAATGGACCCTAAGTAAAATCGGAATGTCAAAGTTTCGTAAAACGGAACAATCAGTACTTTACATCACCTGGGAATCAACTCCCAAGAGTTACTTCTTGCTTTATAGTTGCAGTTACTACTTTCTACTGATTCATTATCAACAGCCTATAAATGCCTATTGCTTAACAAAGCCTCTTCTAAAACGGAGAAGGTTAGAGCATCAATCATCCCGTTTGTTCAATGCGGGTTGGCGATTTCAAATTTATAATTAGAAAAATCGTTTGTGTAACATTTGTAAATATATCAACAGTGCAGAACTGTCCACTGTTGACTAACGGCCTCTTCTCGTCCGGAGAAGGTTTAAGGATTAATCGTCACGCTAGCTCAATGCTGATTGGCGATTTCAAACTTAATTAAGTAAAATCGCGGGTTACTCATGTGAATATACTGGGAAAAGCTCTACGAGCTGCGCGACATCGCCGCGACCGCGAACGCTGCTCATGAGGAAGAACCCCTCTGTGGTTCGAAACTAGTAGAGCTTTTCTCACTATATTCACGTGAGTAACCCGCGATTTTACTTAATTTAGTATATGTCTCACGATAGTTATTATAAAAACATACATTTCAAACTTATAATTAGAAATTATAAGCCTAAGTTTCCTCACGATGTTTTCCTTCACCGTTTGTCAGTGGTGTCTAAATAATCTTAGAAAGTACATATAACTGGGAAAAAGTCACATTGGTATTTGCCGTTGGTAGGTTTCGGCACCCTCATGCATGAGAAGCGGGCGTCTTAAACATCCGCGCCAGCACATACTACTTCTACTGATTGAAGCAGTTGTATTGTGTAGTACCTGTTAGGTACATTATACAAGGTGTAGTTTTGAAACCGTGTCATGTCTCGGCGGCATGTCACAGAAGTCATAAAGGTTCAATGTAAGAGAAAATTTCGGGCCAATAGTTAAAAATACGGCTATAACAAATCGTTTAAAGTTCGACAGTATTTCAGAATAAGCGACAGCAATGTTTCTTATTCGAGTTTTATGGAATTAGGAATAATATCAATGACGTGTTAGTGTTTGTGTGTGTTAAGCCGCGTTATAAAGCTAGTTACAAGACGGTGGCGTGTACTTCGCACTTACGGGATTTAAGTAATTTCAGAAAAATGAAAAATATTTACCTACAATTTTTTTATTGATTCGGCGTCAGAATCGGTAGCCGAGTTACCTCCTAGAAAATGACGCGGCTTTAAAACAACACCTTGTATAAATATACCACTATAGAATAATTGACGCGCAACATGTGACATCCAACTTGTTCGGCAACATTGAAAAATATCCCACAACATGGTACTAGTATGTAGTAGTTCTGTAGACAGAGAACCACACATGATGAGCGACAGTATGCAACATGTTGCGGGACAAATGTTTTTAAGTAAATATGAGATTTTAACCCCATATATCATCATCAACAGCCTATAAATGGCCACTGCTGAGCAAAGCCTCTTCTCACACGGAGAAGGTTTGAGCATTAATCACCACGCTTGCTCATTGCGGGTTGGCGATTTCAAACTAATAATTAGAAATTATAAGCCGAGGTTTCCTCACGATGTTTTCCTTCACCTTAATGTTAGAAAGTACATATATCTCGGAAAAAGTCACATCGGTACGCGCTTTTGGTAGGTTTCGAACCTGCACCCTCATGCATGAGAAGCGGGCGTCTTAACCTCCGGGCCACCACGACGACATGTATCATATATCATAGGTACCTATTGTGACTCCATGTCATTAGACAGCGCTAGTAGACTTGAGGTTCCATTATTTTGCTGAATAGAGAATTTCCTAGTATCATTTCATAGTAAATTTTTCACAGCCACAGTGATTGGACAAATAGGCGCGCCATCTATACTAATACTTTTGTTTTCCTTCGGGAATATCAATTTATTTAATCCGGGATAAAAAGTACCCTATTATTTAATCCGGACTTCTAACTTTACTTCTGCAAAAATTCAAAGCAATCGGTTAAGTAGGTACGGCGTGAAAGCGGAACAAACAAACAAACAAACTCACTTTCCGATTTATAATATTAGTAAGGATAAGCCAAAAATGAAATGAAAGGAACAAAATCCCTGATCTAGAAAGTCAAAGTCAAAGCATTTATTTCAATTATACCATAATTTGGTACTTTTGAGAGGTTAACTAATAAAAAATAAATAATAGTCTGTCGGTCTGTCAGTCAGTGAAGCTAGAAATCGAACTTAAGCACTTATAGCTGTCGCGGAGGACCTAACGGGTAACCGGGGCTCCGGCTCAACGTGCAGGAGAAGGAACGGGGTCGTTTTTAGTCAGTAAGAGTCTGACACAATGAGAGGGGAGCAGACATTCGATGATTTTCCCACCTTAAAAAAACACTTATAACTGTTGTCCTCAAGGTTATTTTCTTTTTCCGTCTCCTTGACCAAATATTGGTATTACATTGTTCTCACATTATTGAACTCAACGGAAGAATGTACCCAAAAATTGTATTGTGAACATGATTGAAAAAGAGTAACCTATGGAGTTTCTTGCTCGTTCTTCTCCATAGGAATCTACACATTGGAACGAGCAAATAGCTTCACTAGAGAACTGACCTACAGACTGACATTTTTTCTTATTATTTAATATTTAAATACTTTGTTTTGACGTTTAAAAGTGCCTTTCTGTTCTAATTGAAATAAATGATTTTGACTTTGACTTTGACTTTGATTTAAACAATCTTTTTCATTACAGGAGACAGAGAAAACGGTCCGTCCCTAAAGAGAGATCGAAATGCGAGCATTGCCCAAAGACATTCGCTACACGGTACGAACTGAAAAAGCACGTGCGCACGCACACAGGCGAGAGACCATACATGTGTCCGATATGCGGAAAAACATACACACAATTAGGCCATTTAACCATACACCAATTGTCACACGAAGGTATTAAAAACTTTAACTGTAACGAGTGCGGCGCCTCGTTCTACAGAAAAGCTGATCTGGACCGCCATGAGAAAATTCATCTCGGTATCAAACCTCACGTCTGCGAGATATGTTCAAAAAGTTTCACGCAAAAGAACAATTTGGTTATGCATGTTAAAATGCATATAGGTGACCGTGCCCACTTGTGTACTGTTTGTAATAAGAGGTTTATGACTAGAAGCAAATTGGTTTTACATTCGAAACGACATGAAAAGCATAAGAAGATGAGAAATGATATGGATCTTATTGAGAATGAGATTGATTGAGAAATGGACGTTAAAGGGCATCTGTGTAATATAAATAACATAACATCTAGCCTTATATCCTTGAAGGGGTAGGCAGAGGCACATTACGGCAGTTAAAGCCACTGTACAATGTAACATCCACTTTGCACTATTTATGTTATGAGTCTCATGGAATAGGGGGTGAGTCTATTGCCATATACCACGCACAATTCCAGATTTCGTGCTACTACTGAGACTTTTATTTTATAAACTCCGTTACACTTTGCCTTCCCGTGTAGTGAACCCGAGACCCCTTGTCCGGTAGTCGCACTTACCAACGAGGCAGTGTAATATAAATATTAGCTTATAATCCTGTACACCCCCTATTAAATGGGACTCATAACATAAATAGTGAAAAGTGGGCGTTACATTGTACAGTGCGATTCAGTGTCGTAATGTGCACTACTGCCTTTCGAGGATAACAGGCTTGGATGTTATGTATAGTGTTATAGAGGGTTCCATGAATGAAATAAGCACTAGTGGCTCGGTTTTCTTATTCCCGAGTAGGTTTTGTCCATCGCGAAGGACACACCGGGCGTCGGGGATCGCGGGACGATCTCCGGCCACCGTAAGCGCGGGCCTGCGGACATAGAGCATGGGTGGCTCCCCGTCCGACCAGAAACAGACCCGAGCGTACGGCGCCGAGCGTTCCGCGCGCGTCTATGAGCCATCAGACCACCACAGATGGGGCCCAACAGGGCCGATGCCGATTCGGAGTCGCGGAGAACCTAACGGGTTACCGGGGCTCCGGCTCGAAGTCCAGGAGAAGGAACGGGGTGGTTTTTAGTCAGTAAGAGTCTGACACTCCCTCGCGTCTCACCCAGGCGGGAGAAGACATTCGATGATTTCCCCCCCTTAAAAAAAGGGGTTTTGTACTATACATTAATTGGTAAGTAAATATATATATATCATTTGTTGAAAAAGTAAAATATGTTGATGATAAATCTTTTTTAATGTAAATATATTGTCTATTGAAGGATGTAAGAGGTTGTTTTAGATGTTTAGATAATATTAGCTAAATATTAGATAGAAATACACCATCGAACCTATTTCGTTTTCGTCCCGAAGTAAAATGGTTCTGTCTCGGTAATACAATAGTTTTGTGGTGTCGTGGTGGCCCGGAGGCTTAAGACGCTCGCTTCTCATGCATGAGGGTGCAGGCTCGAAACTTACCAACGGCAAGTACCAATGTGACTTTTTCAGAGTTATATGTACTTTCTAAGATTATTTAGACACCACTGACAAACGGTAAAGGAAAATATCGTGAGGAAACCTGGACTTGTAATTCTAATTATAAGTTTGAAATCGCCAACCCGCATTGAGCAAGCGTGGTGATTAATGCTCAAACCTTCTCCGTGTGAGAAGAGGCTTTGCTCAGCAGTGGGCATTTAATGGCTTTTGATGAATACGATAGTTTTGCAAAGAAATAAAATTTTTAAAACAAATAACCAGTGAACTATTGCAAAAACAAACTTCGACCGCATACGAACTCATAGTACATTATCAAAACATCACGCCATGTAATTCTCGAAGAGGTATTTCTCGTCGGGTGGCACCTGCGATGCGAATAGTGCCTACAAATTTACGTCTAGTGCTTATTTCTATGATTTCTTTTTAAACTAAAAATGGCATGTTTAATATACTTGAGATTGTCTTAGTGGTGGGTTCTCAGGGGCGTGAAATAAAGTTCGACACACGAGTGGCTGTAAACTGTATATATTGGAGTAAACTAAATATAAACAAAGTTGCACAATAATACGATAAAACTCAAATATTTCGCGGTACAAATATGGAGCGCATGCCTCACGGCTCCGGCGCGGGACTCGTTATTCTTCCGCGTCCTCGCAAGTGTCGTGCAGTCAGTGGCGGGGGAAGCGGGGGAAGAAGAATAGTGAGGTGGCCGTGATGCCACTAGAGTTGCGCGCGTGCGTCCGACACAAACCAAAATCGAATTGCCGCGTTACACATGTTTATTTTTTTGTTTTTACTTTATACATCGAAAGTAGTCCTTATGGCAAGTCGTTTTGCCGCGGGACGAGAACGAGATAGATTTTACGGCGTATAATTACATGATAATTATTTAAAATTATGCTTTTCCATTGAATAAAAAGTACTCTATTTGTCAACTATAACTTTTACCCGCGGCTTTGTCCACGAGCAGGTAAGAAAACAAAGATAGATTCAGTACAGAGACAGTAGCTATTGTTATAATAAATTGTATGCTTTGTAAGGAAGCCATATTTTTTGTTTTTTATGGAATAAGCCGGTAAACGAGCAGACGGATCACTTGATGGTAAGCAATCGGCGTCGCCCATGGGCACCCGAACTACCAGAGGCGTTACAAGTGCGTCACCGGCCTTTTGGGGAATTGGGAAGAGAATAGGGATGATGACAGGGTATGAAAATTAAAAATTTAATTAGTCCGTCACTTAAGTAATGAAAAAATATTAGACACGTATTTTTTATTTAGTCGTATAATAAAACAATACTTAGATAAAACGAATCACAAGTTTAGGAGTGGGGGCTAAAACGTCATTTCTACATATAAAATGTACATAGAAGTGACGTCACGCGACATTTCAAATCAATATATCGTCGAAAGTATTCGTTTCTGTAAAAAAAAACTAAAAATAGGTACCTACGTGTCTAATGTTTTAAAATAATCTCCCAAACGGACATTAAAATAAAATTAATCATCTATCCTATTGTGGGGGTGAAGATTCAGAGATTGGTTAGGGGGAAAATTGGGCCTCCGGTAACCTCGCTCACGCGACGGAACACAACGCAAGCGTTGCTTCACGTCGGTTTTCTGTAAAGCCGTGGTTCTCACAGGTCGAACCGGCCCATTCGTGCCGAAGCATGGCTCTCCCGCACTTGGAACCATTGGTCGGCTCTAGACAACCAATGGCTACTGTCTCTGTACTGAATCGAATCTTTATTTCGTTACCTGCATACTGAATGACTTGGCTGACTGTACATAAAACATTTTGTATAAAAAATTGCCTATTTTAGTTCCTTATTTAGCCATTGATTGGCGTTAATGTGATCTTATTAATTGTAACTTAAAATAATGTGTTATGTTAGATTTTAAGTAGATTTTATTAAAATTATAAAATATATTCGAATTATGTTCTCTAAGTTGTAGTTTTATATGTAAATATTTACGAAGATTTTATTTTTGTATCATTTTAAAGTTTATATGAAGGAATTGAATTGTCGTTTTAAGTTTAAATTAATTAAATGTAAGTAGGTACACAATTTCGTGTTTTTGCAGAATTAATTAAATGTGAAACACATTCCTTGTTTTGTTGTTTTATTTTATTACTAGCTGAGCCCGCGACTTCGTTCACGTGGAATAGTGATTTACAGTTCTTCCCCCGTAGTTGATAGCGTGATAATATGTAGCCTATATAGGCCCCAACCTGCATATTCTGTTCTCACAAATATGCTACGAAAATTACTACGGCGTAGCAACGTCGCAAAATCGTAGAAACTAAGTGCTATGGTGAAATTATGATTTGCCTGTGTAGGCGGGTTGGAGATCGCAGTATAAAAGGTTCAGGTTTATCAGAGATTACATATATTTTTAATTTTCATACCCTGTCATCATCCCCATTAGTCTGTCAGTTAGGTAACTAAAAGATATTACATGACATGTATTGCTTTACTTTTACCGACTTCAAAAAAAGGAGGAGGTACTATTTTCGGCTGGTTGTTTTTTTTTGTTTGTTCGCGCAGTTCTCCGTCATTTGTGAACCGATTTCCAAAATTCTTTTTTTGTTTGAAAGGGTATACTCCCGAGATAGTCCCATTTCCATGAGATCAGGATCTGATGATGGGATCCTAGGGAAACCGAGGGGAACTTTCGAAAATTCTATGGGCGAGTAATGCGTCTATTATGTTTTTCAATTAGGATTTTTAAACACTACAATTTGATAAGGGTCTGGAGTCGACCTGATGATAGAGCCGATAGACAGTCGAGGGAACTCTTCAGCGGTTTATATTAACTACCTTGTGTTTGGGCTTGATTACTTTGACTTTGACTTTGACTTGACTTTGAATTAATTTGTATTGATGAGGACTTTACACCTAGATAGAGTGGGGCTGTCATTGAGGGTCTGATGATGAAGAAGTGTAATTGTTAAGGGAACTCCTCAACGGTACCTGTACTGTAACTACCTTGTGTTTGGGCTTGTATAATTTGTATTGATTAGAACTTTGCACCTATGTAGATTACAAGTAACAAAACGGGTATATCTAGCTTTACACTGAAAATGATAAAATAATAAAATAAAAACTGCGTTTAAAAACCAACTTCAAAAAACCAAAAACTATTATCAAACAAAAAGTCAAAACTAAAAAGCATAAAATAACTTTTATTAGTAGGTACTGATACACTGATAGGTTACTCACCCACTGATAGGTTAGGTTAGTCGGTGCCATAAGTCGGTGCCATAAGCTCATATCATAATGGTATAACTTAATGCCCTATTAAGGTTTTAATGAATAATTTTGTATGGAACTTATGGCACCGACTTTTTACCTATCAGTGGGTGTGTAACCTATCAGTACTAATAATAGTTATTTTTGCTTTTTAGTTTTGACTTTTTGTTTGTTACTAGTTTTTGGTTTTTTGAAGTTGGTTTTTTAAACGCAGTTTTTATTTTCTTGTATAATAAAATAAAACTTATATAGATACGACTATTCAAAGTTTAGGAGTGGGGGTTAAAACGTCATTACTACGTATAAAATGTACATAGAAATGATGTCAGGCGACATTTCAAATCAATATATCGTCAAAGTATATAAAATAAAAAATACGTGTCTAATGATTTTAAAGAATCTACCAGACGGACATTAAAATAAAAATTAGTCATCTACCCTATTGTCTGTAAGGTTGGCAACATTTTTTTATACTCTCTCCCGCGTTTTTCTCTATGATTGATTGTTGTATGTAATGTATGTATGTATGCATATATGTAGGTAAGTCTTGCTCAATAAAACTATATTTTTTTGTATTCTAAACAGTTTATTGAGTTACGTCACGGCACTCGTGTAAACCACTCGCGCGCGTGTTTGTAGTTTTAACGTATCTTACATTGACGCATCGGCTATGAACGCGGTCTGATAATGGCCACAGGGTGCAGTGATGATAGTACGAGTGATCAAGAAGACATCAATCAAGGTCCAGGAGATAGATGGATGTCACACATTTTAATAGAAGAGGAAGGAGGAGACAAAATAGAATTGGTAGAAAACTCTGCAGAACCTAATAATAATGAAATACAAGTTATGGAAGAAGATAATATAATAAGTAAACCAATAAAACGAGGAAGAGAAGAAGATGATGAAGAAGGAAGTTGGACTAAAGTAGTAAGAGACAAAGGGAAAAACATAAACAATTTAAAAAAGAAGTCTTTATATGGAGTAAAGAAAAGTTACCTAAACAATTTGCCATAGCAAAATTATTTAACAGTATAGGTTTAACTGAGATAAATCATGTTAAGTACATAAACTCGTATAAATTAAGAATTGAAGTTTCGACTGAGGAATGTGTGAATAAGTTATTGGACTGTCAAGAGTTTCAACCCAAAGGTTGGAAGGTGTACAGCGCCACCGACGTGAATACCTCATATGGAGTTATACGGAACGTGGATTTGGAGTTAAAAGAAGACGAAATATTAACTGCGATTAAATGTCCTAGTAACATTCAAATAATATCTGTAAAAAGGCTACAGAGGCGCCACGAAAGCGGCTGGGTACCGAGTGAGGTAGTTAGGATCGGCTTCAGTGGGTCACACTTACCAAGCTTTATTTATATAGATTTTTTACGCACCAAGGTAGATCCTTTTGTTTTTCCGGTAACCCAATGCTCAAAGTGCTGGAAGTTTGGCCACATTAAAACAAGATGATCTAATAAAATTGTATGTCCTAAGTGTACAGAACAGCATAGTAATTGTGAAGTTAACAAATTCAAATGTGTGAATTGTCGGGGCGACCACATGGCATTGAACAGGATTTGTCCGGTTTATGCTCGAGAGAAGCGCGTGAGAGAACTCATGGCAGAATATAACTGTTCCTATTACGTAGCGTGTAACATGTACGTTAAACCTCAGCTGCCAATTGATTCACAAACAATGGGACAAAATGAAAAACCGAAGATCGATCCCAATAACAGCTTTAATGGATTAAATATTGAAGAATCAGGTAGTAGTTATAAGTATACAACAGATCTATTCCCACCGTTGTTTACGCCAAAGCGAGCGAGTTCACCGCAAGTAAGTAAACAAAAGAAATCGCATTTATATAATAAAAATGAATCGGTATGGTACGGACATCGGGAGTCGTCGGACAACATTCCTAAGCAACCAACTACTACTGATAAGGATGCCAGCGATAATGTAAACAACACGCGAGAGGTACATTTTGACGAGTTAATAAATCGATTGAAGGATATTATTTTTATGCGAAATTATAGTATTAACGAAAAGTTTTATGAGATTATTAAGTGTTGTAGTAAATGGCTAGTGTTAGTTTTTGTAGATCGTATATCTGAGTGGCCTATTGTTAACAAGTGTTTAGAGTTATTTCTTGGTCTAAATAAATAATGGATCCTAAAAATAAAATTGTTCAATTAAAGTTACTGCAGTGGAATGCAAGAAGTCTCAGACCTAAACTTAAAACTTTTGAAAATTTTCTTTTGACTAGTAAAATTCATATTTGCATTATAACTGAGACTTGGCTCGAACCTGACAGTCATTTGAAAATTAGTAATTATAATATTTATAGACGGGATCGTGATGATTCATTCGGCGGCGCCGCTATTGTGGTACATAACACCGTTAAAACTCAGATCAACAGTTTTACATTACGTAATCGAAACATTCAAGTACTCCATATTAAGATATTTAACTGTAGTTTTATAGAAAATGTTGTAGCTGTTTATTGTCCACCTAATATTCAAACTGTAGACGAGGATTGGAAAATGTTATTCTCTAGTTGGTCTAATAAAACCTTAATAGGGGGAGATTTTAATGGACACCACACCAATTGGTCATACAAAGTTGATTCCAGAGGTTCACAAATCCACGATGCAGCTGATGAATGGCATTATGTTTCTCTTAACACTGGAGACCATACCAGATTCAAGTTAGTTTTAAATCAGGTTCAAAAAAGTTCACCAGACATCACTTTTGTTTCATCAGACATAGCTTTACAGTTCAAGTGGACTGTTCTAAATGAAAATCTGGGGAGTGACCACTTAATGATTCTTATCACTACTGAAATAACATGTCATAACCTCACAAAATCAATACGTAATTTTAAAAAAGCAGATTGGAAAATGTATTCGGATATTATATTAAATAAAATAAATACTTTTAGATTTATAACCAACAGATTTATAATCACCTTGTAGAATTAATTAATTACGCGGCTCAATCAGCGATTCCAGATATTAAAATTCCTAAACACCCCACTAGTAAGTTTATCCCTAGATCATATTGGTCCCCCGCATTATCTAAAGCGGTGAACGTAGATTGGCATTGGCACAGGTTAGGAAGAACCCAACGCCAGTAAATTTCATAGTTCTTAAACAATAAGTTGCTACGGCACAGAGGCTAATCCGTATAGCAAGTGCAGAGTCTTATCGACAGTTCTGTCACAGTATTGGAGAGACGACATCTAGCAGTGAGTTATGGAGCAAAATGAGATGGCTTAAAGGGTATCGTAGTAATAAAATTTGTCTAGATGAAGAGACGGCTACCACATTCTTAAGGCAATTGACTCCAGATTACGTAAGCCCACAATATCCTGTCTTTAGGTCAATTAACCCACAGTTAGAAGCACAAATCACGACTCATGAACTGTTAAATGTGTTGAAGACGAAGGATACCGCTCCAGGGGCAGACGATATTTCCTATTCGATGATTTATAACTTTCCTAACAAACACCTTATAATCGAGTTATTTAATAAATGTTTGAATGAAAGTGGAGTCCCAATTCAGTGGAGAAATATTAAAGTAGTACCTATACCAAAACCTGGACGCGATCCGTGTAACATAACCTCATTAAGACCTATCTCGCTCATATCTTGCATCTGTAAATCATTTCACAACATTTTAACAAGACGTCTCGAATGGTTTTATGAAAGTAATAACCTTTTTTCTGAAAACACTATAGGATTTAGAAGATCTAAATCGTGTCTAGATAACTTAGTTCGCCTAGTCTCGCAGATTCAAATAGGTTATACAAATAATCAAATGACATTGGGATGTTTTGTAAATATAAATAATGCATATAATAATGTCGATATCTTGAGAGTAATAAATAAACTGGATCAAATGGGAGTTGGGGCTTCTATATGCAGGTATATATGGGAATATTTAAGGGAAAGACATCTATCTGTGTCAGAAGTGGGAAGTGATGTTTCGATTACAAGATGGACATGCATGGGATTAGCGCAAGGAGACCCACGAAGAGCACGAAATTCCTAAATGTTTTTAAGATTCTAGCAGGTTCGTCTTGGGGAGTCCATCCATTACATCTAAGACGACTGTATATTGCTTTAATTCGTAGTCGATTAGATTATGCCAGTTTTCTTTTCGATAATAGTGCCAAGACTAATATTTCAAGGCTAGATAAAGTTTAAAATCAAGCCATGAGAGTAGTTGGCGGTTTTGTGGAAAGCACCCCAATTCACGCGATGGAATCGGAGTTATGTTTGCCACCATTGTTTGTTCGAAGAAAATATTTAGCTACTAAATTTTATTTGAAAGCTAAGTCTGTTGCTAATGGCGAAACCATTACGATAATATTAAAAATAACCTTGCTATGTGAGCACAATTTATATTGGCGGAATAAGAAAAAACCGTTGCTAACTATGGTGAACAGTGAGTTATCTAATCAATCTTTACATAGTTCCAAAGTTCTAGAGATGTTCTCACTGTCAACATGGATGGCGAATATAGATATAAAATCACACATAAATCTAAACATTTGTAACATGGCAGGCCCTAAAAGATTTAATTCCTCATTAGAACTCCTTAAGAAATGTATAGGAACTATAGCACAGCATTACCATGGGTTCTATCAGATTTACTGCGATGGATCCAAGGACAACAATGGAACGGGAGCTGCATTTTTTGATCCACAGTGTAACACGGGAGCTAGTTTTATATTAAACTGTAAACTATCTATTATGACAGCAGAATTGTATGCGATCTCAGAGTGTCTGTCTTATTTAATGTCTTGCAATAATATTAATTTTGTTATATTTTGTGACTCCAAAAGCGCTTTGCAGCATATAGCTCGGTGCACCTCGGGTTTACGAGGCTTGCCTGTAGCTTATTCCATATTAGAGACCTATATAAGGTTGAGAAATATTGGCAAATTCGTTAAATTCCAATGGATCCCGTCGCATGTAGGTCTGATAGGAAACGAAATAGTAGATAAGTTAGCCAAAGCAGGAGTATATGAAGGAATGTCTGTCAGCCATTTACCCTTCTTCACGGATATACTAAGAGATATCAGACATTCATGTTACAAAGGGTGGAAAGAATATTTTGACCAACGATCTGAAGAGAAGGGTATATGGTACAAAACTATACAATCCGAGCCACCTAAGATTCCTTGGTTTACTGAAGTTAAGATGAACAGACAATTGTTGGTTACATGCTTACGTTTGCGATCCGGGCACATTCCATTGAATGCGTTTGGACATCTAATGAAAGTTATTAATTCTCCTAACTGTTTGACTTGCGATGTAAGGGAAGATGTCTACCACGCTATGGTGGAGTGTTCTCGGATTGGCGTGGACCGGAGAGAGTTAGAATACGAATACAGCATAAATTTAAGAGATGTCGGTATGTGTAATTTGATTTTGTCTAAACCTACATCCAAATTAGCTTTTAAGATATGTTGTATAATTGTTAAATTAATTAAGTTAAGATATTAGTTATTACTTATTTTTGTTATTTACTTTCACTATGGGGCTGGCATCATCGCTTCGCGATTAAAGCCTTTTTCTTAATAAAGATTAAAAAAAAAACAGTTTATTTTAATAATCCACCTCTTAAAATCAAGAGTGAGTGGAATTATTTGCCAGTGTCTGTATTTCCTGAAGGGTATAACCTGGGAGTCTTCAAGGCCCGAGTGAATAGGTTGCTTATGGGACGCTCCATCGCAGACCGCATCATCGTGCACCACCAGGCGAGATAGTGGTCAAACGTCGGCCCATCAAATATAAAAAAAAAACAGATATCATGGATTGGATGTACCAAGGCCAAGGGGACAAAATGTCCTGCGACACGTGTCGCCAGTGACCTTCAGATGGAGTAGCGCGACGTTGCCAGACTGTGGTCGACATGTCTGGCAACATCAACATCGCTGTGGACATAAGGCGCGAGTTGTCGCCGTATAATATACCGGGCGAAATCGGCAGGCTTCGGCTTGACATGTCGCCGATACATATCGTGGGATATATTTGTCCTTTAGTGTGTCCTTGGTAAATCGCAATCTTCGTTTTAAATTAGGGTTGGATATTTATTTTGCTGGGAGAGATATTTATTTCGACGTCGTCCATGGACACCTGGAAGACCAGAGGCGTTACAAGTGCGTTACCGGCCTTTTGGGGATTCGTTGGGAATTTATAAGTTTGAAGTTGCCAACTCGCATTAAGCAAGCGTGGTGATTAATGCTCAAACCTTGTCCGTGTGAGAAGATTCTTTGCTCAGCAAACCCACTGCTGATTGTTATAAGAAATTGTATGCTTTGTAACGAAGCCATATTACTTGTAACAATTGGTCAGCTCTAGACTATCAATGGTTACTCTCTCTGTACTGAATCACTTTATTTGTTATCTGGATAACAATTTTTGTTCCTTATAGAGGTATATGGGGGAAGTCGATAAAGAATTACTTCAGTCAAGTATTCAATGCTATTCTTAGACACGAAACCGTTACGTAAAACCGAAATAGACTATTTTTCCTACATTACAAGCCCTGCCTACCCACTTTCCACTCAAGTAGTATGCAAATAGTCTGAAAGCATGTCGCACGCAAACTAGGATTATCTCGACGATACATACATTTCCTTTTATTGCTAACAAATATTGAATTAAGTACATAGCCAATAATAGCTGAAGTGACGACAGGGTACAGTACATTTGTCTGCCCCCATTCTTCCCGCGGGTGTCGTACCAGCCAGGCAACAAACCCTACAAATAACTTCTTATTCTTTATTAATCTTTTATTCACAAATAATGTAAACTTAAATAAAATAACATATATTTTTATCCTCGGGTATAGGCAGGGTGCACATTATCTTCTTCTCTTCTCTGTCGTTTCGCTCTTGGCAGAGCGGTGGTGGTCACGTGAGGCGGTCGTATTTGTGTTGGAGGCCGATACAGTTTTCCTTACGATCTCCCGCCGTCTCTCTGTTTGTGGATTGTCTGGCGCAGTCTGACACTGGGTGTACATTACGCCACTGTACAATGTAACACTCACTTTTCATTATTTATGTTAAGAGTACCATGTAATAGGGGGTGAGCCTATTGCCATATATCGGGCACAATTCCAGACTCCGTGCTACCACTGACAATTTTTAAAAACCCAGTTTTATTTTGCGCGACCCGGGAATCGAACCCGACACCCTTTGCCCTGAATAAAACTAAGCACAGAGATAGATACTAGTCTAGAAAAAAAATACACTATTCTTTTATCTTTAAAACACAGGCAAAACCGGTATAAAAGCATGTAAAACACAAACTGTTGACAGTAAACAACGTCCATCTTTAATAAATTATCTGTGGTAAAATAGGCAGCCATTTGCAATTTCAATTTGCAAAGCGCGAAAGTTTAATTGAAGTTCTCCTATAAAAATGCTAAATAAATACGGGAGTTGATTTTCAATCAGTTGTTATTGTAACAGGCTATTAATGGAGCTGGTTATTATTAACGTTTTAGTTTTAAAATAAATATGATTAGTTGACTAGTGTCGCAGTGACACGGAGGTATAAGACGCTCGCTTCTCATGCATGAGAATGCGTGTTCGAAACCTACAAACGGCAAGTACCAATGTAACTTTTTCCGAGTAATATGTACTTTCTACCTCTAAGATTATCTAGACACCACTGAGAAACGGTGAAGGAAAAATATCGTAAGGAAACCTGGGCTTATAATGTCTAACTAAAAGTTTGAAATTGCCAACCCGCATTGAGCAAGCGTGGTGATTAATCTTCAAACCTTCTCCGTGTGAGAAGAGGCTTTGCTCAGCAGTGGGCATTTATAGGCTGTTGATGATGATTATGAACTATGATTATGATGATTGTTATTAGAAAAGGGTTGATAGAAAAGTGCCAGGGAGATACAAAAACAAACAAATAATATTTACTATTTAGATGACTAGTTTGCGCAGTGGTATTGCAACCGATTGCTGCAGAAAAAGTCCAGGAGAAGTTGGAACAATTTGCATGTTTATAAAAGCACACAGAGATCTAATGTGGCTTCACTTTAAGAAAATCTCTTTACAGGATATTTATAGAGATTTTGTTAAAAAACTCAAACTCCTCTGGTGTTGCGGGTGTCCATGGGCAGCGCTGATCGCTTACCATCAGGTGACGACTAGGGCTGATGCCATTTAGGATCCGCGGAGGACGTAACGGGTTGCCGGGGCTCCGGCTCGAAGGGCTGGAGAAGGAACGGGGTGGTTTTTAGTCAGTAAGAGTCTGACACTCCCACCCGCCTCACCCAGGCTCATAATTATGCGAAATATTGCATACAAGTAACAAAATTATTAAAATACCAAATGCTTTTTTGCAAACTTCTAATTCTCAGAAGTAGGACGGAGTCTGGAATTGTGCCCGGTACCTATATGGCAATAGGCTCACCCCCTATTACATGGGACTCATAACATAAATAGTGAAAAGTGGGTGTTACATTGTACAGTGGCATTATTTTTGTTTGGCATTTTATTGGAAAAATACACCTTAATAAAGTTTACAATACACCTTAATGTTTAGATTTTAACTAAAACAATTTTACTTATTGCAAACTCAACATCAATGGACACCTAAAATATAAATGATTTACAAAATGATGCACCATCACTGTGTGTAAATACATATAGCAGTAAGTTTCATAAGAACTGCTACCGTGGTGAGTAGATATAATTAAAACTAATGGTATTAGATTCACATCCTATTAATATTAATATTAATTATGTGCCCCATTGTGCACCTCTGCCTACTCCATTAGGGATAAAAGGCATGATCTTATGTAATTTTGCAAACATCCCACCTCTAATATAAAAATACATAACATCACGCCTTTTATCCCCGAAGGGGTAGGCAGAGGTGCACATTCTACCACAGTACAATGTAACACCCACTTTTCACTAGTTGTTATGAGTCCCATGTAATAGGGGGTGAGCCTATTGCCATATACCGGGCACATTTCCAGACTCCGTGCTACTACTGAGTATTTTAAAAAACCCAGTAATACTTTGCCCGACCGATAATATAAAAATCTTGAACAATTCATATTTTTCCCGCTCCAAAACCTATTTTGAATTGAACTTAGGCCCTCATGGTTAACAAAGATGCTTTTAACCACTCGTCCTACGCAAAAATACGCCGTATTTTTGTCACGAAACGCCGACGCATTTAAACTAGGCAAACTTTAGCCAATATAAAAAGGGGTTGATGGAAAATATCGGCCATTCCGCTTGTGACATCGCTACCAACGCCATCTTTTGAAGCCTTGAGGAAGTAGTTGAATATACGTTATTTTTTTTTCTTGTTGTAAAAATGTTCAAGATCACAGCTATCGTTTCGTTATTGCTTATTGGTAAGTATTTTTTTCTGTTATTAAATTGATTTTATATTTGATTTTGAGCTCGTCATGTTCTTTATATTAAGTGTCCTATTTATTAATACTTGTAATTTGATGAAATCCTTTTCTCATTTTTTTTAGTTTTTTTTTCTACACGCGTTTTTTCGTAGATTTGAAACCTTTATTTAACTAGGATCTTTTTTATTCGTGATATGATGATATCTTACAAAGATAAAGATAGGTACTCAATTTTTTCTGTTAAAATATCTACGTACCAAAATTATTGTCAGTGTAAGTAAAACGACAATGATTTAAACCTGAAATAAACTCATAATTCACATAATAATTTTAAAAAATGTAGTGTCTATAGAGTATAGTCATTTTTAAGTTATATTTATTATAATATGTAATATTTATTTATTTCCCTATTTTAATACCTATATCATGCAAATAAGAACTAAAAAAAATAAAAAAAACGGTTTTAAAAAATAATTCAAAAATGATTCTACGTACGTTATCCCTATTTTTTTTATTTTTACGTTACGTTATTTTTATTAATACATTACATTTCATTATATATGATTTTATTCTTGACCTAATATTCATTTTAATTTGCCAGCGACTTGGTCGCAGGCGGACTCTAAACGCCATAAGAAAGAGGCCACAGCATCATCTGATTTCCCATCAGGTCAGTCAGGAGCATGGACCGGTCAGGAGATATCAGTGTTATGAATAGTCACTCATATACTTGATTTGTCAAACAATAAAACAGACTAATAACAATAATCGTGTAATTTTTTTCAATGGGGTAGTTTCTTTAATTTACTTTAATGTCCGTCTAGTACATTAATTTAAAACTTTAGACACGTATTTTTTCTTTTCTCACAAAATTAAAATACTTTCGACAATATATTAATTTGAAATATCGTGTGACGTCACAGCGTGCCACATTTTGTAGCACGTTATGACGTAACGACCTCCCAGTCCTAAACTTATATTTATTATAATAAATAATATTATATTATTAGAAACTTAAAAACTGTCATAGAGTTCACTTTACTCTTTGATATTACGAACTTATTGGTTTTAAACCACATTGGATTTTAGAAACTCAGGAGGCAGGAGAAATAAAGAGTACCACCATTACAATTCACCTTATATTGTTAACATCGAAATCAAATTACAAATTCAGAACTAGCTAAACCATAACTATTAATTGGAAAGAAAAACAACAACAACAACACATAAATAGGCAAATTGACTTTCAAATAGAATAAAATTCCCTCAACACCAAATACACCGTCTCAATATTTTCGAGTTCCCGCCATCTTGACATTTTTATTCTTCGAACCACAGATTATATTTTCCCGCTACGCGATGACGTTTCGTTTCTTTTTGTCTATGTTCCTAACAATATAAACTTAGCGCCATTTTATCTAAATATTGCAACTTAATACGAGAAAATAAAAAAATACGTGTCTAATATTTTTTCATTATCTAACTGACGGACTAATTACATTTTTAATTTTGATACTCTGGAAACTACTCAAGAAATTGATGTTAATCGCAGTTGTAGGTATTTAAGTTTTTATTTTTCATTTTAATATTGTTGCCTACCAATCAGTAATAGGGTAGATGAGTAATTTTTATTTTAATGTCCGTCTGGTAAATTATTTTGAAACATTACACAAGTCATTTTTATTTTTTTACAGAAACCAATACTTTCGACGATATATTGATTTGAAAGGTCGCGTGACGTCACTATTATATTAATTTTATACGTAGAAATGACGTTTTAGCCCCCACTCCTAAACTTTGATTCGTTATATCTAAGTATCATTTTATTATACATCAAAATAAAAAAAATACGTGTCTAATATTTTTTCATTACCTAACTGACGTACTAATTAGATTTTTAATTTTCATACACTGTCATCATCCCAATTAATTTGAATATTGTCAATTTCATAACGTAAGAAATATACCTAAATATGTAAAAAAAACTTAGTTTTATCATTACGACAAGTCAAGTGTATGAGAGAGATTTCAATGTTTAGGCCAGTCAGTAAACATTACTACTAGATATAGATATATGTATAGTAACTAAGTGTTAGATTGCATCATTGATCGTTGGTTTGAGACTCAAAGTATTGTATGTACTGGGATTGAAAAGTTTCCTCTTTTTTATAGCATAAGCCGGTAAACGAGTAGACGGATCACCTGATGGTAAGCAATCGGCGTCGCCCATGGACACTCGAAACACTAAGGCGTTACAAGTGCGTTACCGGCCTTTTGGGGATTAGGAATATGAGGATTGTGGAGGATTTAGGGATTCGGGAGACGGGGACTAGGGACGGGGATAATTGGGCCTCCGGTAACCTCACTCACACTCTCTATTCCTCCTCTCTATATTCATATTAAAATTGAAATTGTTTATTATATTAAAAATTACAATATCTGTCTAACTGCCTGCCTCGTTGGCCGAGTGGTCGCAAGTGCGACTGCCGAGCAAGGGGTCTCGGGTTCGATTCCCGGGTCGGGCAAAGTATTACTGGGTTTAAAAAAAAAAAAAAACTCAGTAGTAGCACGGAGTCTGGAATTGTGCCCGGTATATGGCAATAGGCTCACCCCCTATTACATGGGACTCGTAACATAAAAATAGTGAAAAGTGGGTGTTACATTGTACAGTGGCATAATGTGCACCTCTGCCTACCCCTTCGGGATAAAAGGCGTGATGTTATGTTATGTTAATATCTGTCTAACATTGAGGCAGTCCCAGTAAGTTATACAATACTTGTGTTGGGCCTATAGGACTTTGAGTTTGGTGAGCTATGCACATGATGAAGAGAAGGTAAACTATCTACTTTTATGTGGAATAACTGGCGTGATTTTATGTAGTATGTTAGATAGTTTTAGATTGGCTGTAAATGTTTAGAAGTATCGGAAAATGTATGGTATAAAATAGGATTGTGTAAAAATAGAGCCTTTATAAAATATGTGGTTCGGGTGTATAAAATAATTCATTAAGATTAGAATAATATATGTGTTAAATGTTTATTAGTTTGATAGTTAGTATTAACAAATTAATTATCTATCTCTCCTTTTTTTATGGGATAAGCCAGTAAACGAGCAGACGGATCACCTAATGGTAAGCAATCGGTGTCGCCCATGGACACCTGGGACACCAGAGGCGTAATAAGTGCGTTACTGGCCTTTTGGGATTAGAAATTTGAGGATTGGAAGGGATTCAGGGATTAGGAAAGGAGGGGAGAGGTAATTGGGCCTCCTGTAACCTCACTCACACGACAAAACACAAGACAAGCATTGTTTCACGTCGGTCTTCTGCTCGGCCGTAATATCACTCCGGTCGAGCCGGCCCATTCGTACCCAAGCATGGCTCTTTCACACTTCTGTAGACCATTTCTAGTGCCAAGTCAAAGGGTATTTAATATATGTGATCGAGATAATAGAAAACTCAATGTAAGCATAAATCGTTAGAAGCATAAAACCAAACCTATTAAATATTAATTGTCCCCTAATTGCCTTTTGGTTCAGCACTCTATGAAGAATAATTGTCTCAAACTTCACAGTTCGCTGTCATAATTTACGATATATTTTTAAGTGTGGGAGAGCCATGCTCCGGCACGAATGGGCCGGCTCGACCGGAGTGATACCACGGCCTCACAGAAAACCGATGTGAAGCTTGCGTTATGTTTCGTCGTGTGAGTGAGGTTACCAAAGGCCCAATTACCCTCCCCTTCCCCAATCTCCTCAATCCCTGAATCCCCATCGATCCTCAAACACCTAATCCCTAAAAAACCGGTAACCCACTTGTAACGCCTCTGGTGTTCCAGGTGTCCATGGGCGACGCCGATTGCGTACCATCAGGTGATCCGTATGCTCGTTTACCGGCTTATGCCATAAAAAATATATATAAAGACCTAGCTGTTTTTCTATGCAGGCAGCACACTCTGGGCAGCCAGTCTATCGTGCGACTCCTGCGGCAGTGAGTGCGCGTCTGCGTGCGGCACCAGGCACTTCAGGTCCTGCTGTTTCAATTACCTTCGGAAGAAACGAGGACCTGATACTGTGAAGGTATGTGATCCGCTCCGTGTCTGAGTGAAATTGTTTGTTAACTCGTCGAGTACCGGTTTTGCAGACACAATTATAGAACAATAGGTTGCGGTCACCGGTGACCGCTTGGTATTTGACAGTTTAATTTGTAAACGCGTACACGATACAGGAGAAAATACTAGGCAGTGTAAAGGATTTAAAAAAAAAACATTGAAAACAATTTTGTCTTTAACATATTATGTTCATGTTCATCATCCGTACGGTAACTGGCTGCAGCGCAACGTGTAGTGCGTTCGATTCCTGCACGGAGCAGCTCTTTGTATGATGCACATATTATTCATTCAGGTCTGGGAGTCATTGTGTATGTGAACTTGTATGTTTGTAAACGCACCCACGACACAGGTTTTAAAAAAGAAAGACTGGTCAGAAATTATTATTACCACATTCAAAATGCGACTTGGATACAAAAAAAACCTTTACATTTTAAAATATTTTACAGTTCTTGGCGCCAAATCAAGAAAATATGAAAGAAACACAACCTCGTTCCAAACTACCAATGTTTGTCGTCGAAAACATTCCAGTTCCAGAACAGTGGATCTCCAACATGCTGTCCAACGAAAACCATCCTTACTCAATAGAAGATGTGGTCGAAAATAGAATGTACGACGCTTAAATTTATAATTCTGTAAAGTGCAATACCGCTTGAAAATACTTTTGCACATTTTTCTTGTTAGATTTGATTTATTATACAAAAAACGCTCTTATTTCATTAGTGATTCGATATATTTCTTTTAATGACACTGCTCTTTGACAGTGACACATTTTCATTTTAAAGAGTTTCCACGTATTCTCCAAAAGATGGAGTTATTATCAATTATTTATTCAATTTTTATCATTTTTACCAAGAAAAAATATTACAATATTTGAAAATTATATTATTCTTATGTACAGATCTATTAATTACTTTGTCTCAATAATTTAAAATAATATAACATATTTTTTTATTTGACGCAAAACTATTGTATTACAACAAGTTACCACCCAGCGGCATCTCATGTAAAATGCACTTGTATCTATGGTCATGAATAAAATCATAAAAAAAAATCATGTAAAATTCATAGACATTTTGACATTTAAAAAAATACTTTGTACCTATGTAGAATTATTTGACTTAGAATAATTTATATAATGAAACTATGTACACAGAAACAAGTGATGGTACATATCGCGGTCCTAGTACATGCCATATGACATAGGTTCTTTGAAAAATGTATTCAAATGTATTTTCAAACTCCTGTCAATTTGTAAAAATATGATTTACTTAATTAACATTAACGTATCATAATACTTTCAATTTAAGTTTTAAATTAGTCAATAGATATTATAAACGATGTATCTTTAAAAAATAAATTTTATGTCTAAAATGGCTGGATAAATAGACATAAAATTTAATTGGAATTATTGTTAAATGAGGATGAATACTAATATAAAATATTACTATCCAGATTTTGTAGTTTCATTTCAAAACAAGAAGCTGTACTATATAATTTATGTTTTATTTTAGACGGTTTCAATGAGCTCTATTCCAACAATCAAGGTCTTTCGTTTGATATCCATAGTGACGGTAGTTGTAGCAAAATTAGATAATATTGTATGGTCATCAAGATTAAGAGTGTGTAGTAAATATCAGATCGATCTGTCATCAGAAAGGGGGTGGAATTACAATTACTACAGACACAAACTAATGCCTTGTTCACAATATCCTAGTATTTTAATTGAGCAGCGTGTGTTTGGTATATTCCTCTCGCTTCTGTCTCAAAATCGAAACGAGAGAGATTTCCTAAGTACCCGGTACTTTTTTTTACATAAAAACGTTGCCCCACACTAAAATTGCCTCCTGTATCGTGGGTGCGTTCACAATCATACAAGCTCACATACACATGACACCTAGACCCGGAACAACAATCTGTGGATCACACAAAGTGTTGTTCCGTGCGGGAATCGAACCCGTGACACGTTGCACGGCAGCCGGTTGCCCAGCCACCGCACCAACCGTGCTAAAAAAAATCATCGAATGACTGCTCCCGCCTGGGTGAGGCGGGAGGGAGTGTCAGAATCTTACTAAAAACCACCCCGTTCCTTCTCCTGCACGTAGAGTAGGAGCCCCGGTTACCCGTTAGGTTCTCCGCAACTCCGAATCGGCATCGGCCTTATTGGGCCCCATCTGTGGTGGTCTGAAGGCTCTTTGAGGCGCGGGCGGAACGCGACGCGCCGAACGCTCGGGTCTGTTTCTGGTCGGACGGGGAGCCACCCATGCTCGCCGTCCGCAGGCCCGCGCTTACGGTGGCCGGAGATCGTCCCGCGATCCCCGACGCCCGGTGTGTCCTTCGCGATGGCTGGGTTGCGAGGAGGCAGCGCTTCGCTGCCTCACGCGTCCCGCCTCCTTCTTAGCTAGCATGACTGCTTCGCAAAAGGAGGAGACGGCATCCCAGTCCCCCTCGCTCCGCATCATGGCCTGCACTAGGCCCGGACGCGAGAGGTCGCCATCGCCGATCACTTCCCTGAGGGCACGGTGGTGCTCAGCCCACATTCCGCTACAGTGTGTTCCACCGTGTCCTGATGACACCCAGACGTTTCCTCCCGCCCCATCAGACACAGGTACCTCCCGAAACTTCCATGTCCGGTGAGGACCTGCGTCAGACTGCCTCGTTGGCCGAGTATTCGCAAGTGCGACTGCCGGGCAAGGGGTCTCGGGTTCGATTCCCGGGTCGGGCAAAGTATTACTGGGTTTTAAATATTCTCAGTAGTAGCACGGAGTCTGGAAATGTGCCCGGTATATGGCAATAGGCTCACCCCCTATTACATGGGACTCATAACAACTAGTGAAAAGTGGGTGTTACATTGTACTATGGTAGAATGTGCACCTCTGCCTACCCCTTCGGGGATAAAAGGCGTGATGTTATGTTATGTATGTATCGCGCCGGAGCTCATCCCACCACGCACTTATCTGGGGCGGCAGCGGAGTTTCGCCCCGGCGACGTGCCTCCGCGCGCATGCGATACAAAAATACTAGGATAGTGCGAACAAGGCATAACGGGGCAAAGTAAATAGAACTATTTACAGAATCAACAATTTCAGTGTAATGAATTTAGGAAGGTAATGTTTGCATTATCACAGTAAATTCATTATATTATATTGTTATTTTTTTTACTTATAAATAAATGCAAACTTAATATTGTAAATGCAAAAGTAAATCTGTCTGTCTGTCTTTTCTTCACGCCTAAACTGACTAAATGAAATTTGGCACAGACATAGTTTGGAACTCGAGAAAGGACATTGGATAGTTTTTATCCCGAAAATCCCGCGGGAGCGGAACTTCTCAAAAACCTCGCGAAATCGGGAACTATGTGGGTAAAACCGAAAATCTGCCGGAAGTCACTAATTCCACGCGAACGAAATCGTTACATCGAAACAAAAGCTAATCATATTTATTAAGTGTTCACAGATATTGAAGAATCGATAATAAAAAGGAACACCATTAGGACCACTCATTTTGAATAACTAGTGACCCGCCCCGGCTTCGCACGGGTGCATGCATTATACATATAAACCTTCCCTAAGAATCACTCTATCTGTTGAAAAAAACCGCATCAAAATCCGTTGCATAGTTTTAAAGATCTAAGCATACATAGGGACAGACAGATAGCGGATAGCGACTTTGTTTTATACTATGTAGTCATAGTAATCTGTCTATATATCTGACAATGAATGTTTGAGGAACTTGCAACATTAAAACTATGGCATAAGTAACATTAAAAGCTGTGATCGAGTTTGTTTTACGAATCTTTTCTTGTTAAAAAGGTGCGAATATAAGCTTTTAACTGCCGACAAAAACTGTTAAAGGTCAATCCTCCGCTAGCGTCGCACAGCATTGTCCGCATCTAATGTGCTAAAATTATAATTATACACATATAAATTACATCTCAAGCGCACACACCACAAACCACTCAATCAACCACCACACAAAGCTCACAAACCACAACTGGCATACAAGCTATACCCACACAAAATTCAGAACCACACATAAACAGTGTCAGTAGTCAAGTAGTTAGTAGAAGAAGAAGAAGAAAGAGATTTAGAAGGGGCTATGAGCATCGTTTTTACTGCGGGTCGCGGGACGCGGTGCCTATTTTCACCGGGTCAACCCCGAGAAGGAGAGACTTCCACATATAAATACATAAATACGTACATGACCTCAGTATGTGTTCTGCTAGCCTCTTCTGTAGATGCTCACTAACCCTAAATTTGAAGGACAGGCGACTAGTCGTCGTCCTCATATCCGTTGGAAGAAGCACATTTCACAAGATTATTGTAAAGTGACAACATAATTCTAAATGTCTAACATGTTAACATAACATAACATCACGCCTTTTATCCCCGAAGTGGTAGGCAGAGGTGAACATTACGGCACTTAATGCCACTGTACAATGTAACACCCACTTTTCACTATTTATGTTATGAGTCCCATGTAATGGGGGGTGAGCCTATTGCCATATACCGGGCACATTTCCAGACTCCGTGCTACTACTGAGGTTTTTACAAACCCAGTAATACTTTGCCCGACCCGGGAATCGAACCCGAGACCCCTTGCCCGGCAGTCGCACTTGCGACCACTCGGTCAATGAGGCAGTCATGTTGTTGCTGGCATTATCAATATAAGTGACTGTAAAAGGCGGCATCAGCACCAACTTGTATTTATGAAATACCACTGGCTAGTTTACGGTATCAGAAAAAAATCGATCTTTCATCAGTATGGTTGTTTTTTTTAAGGAAAATTGTCGAATGACTTCTCCCGCCTGGGTGAGGCGCGAGGGAGTGTCAGACTCTTAAAACCACCCTGTTCCTACTCCTGCCCTTCGAGCCGGAGCCCCGGTAACTCGTTAGGTTTTCCGCGGCTTCATCAGTATGGGTAGAACCTCATTTGATGTTCATTGCGCGTCTGTCATACATATTTTTGCAATACATTACTGTTATTTCTGCTGGTTTATGGTATTCTGCGTCGAGTCGAGCCTTTTAGTACCTCCGTAACTGCTATGACCGGTAGGAGTCTTTTACTGTGTATTTCGTAGATTAACGATTTTTTGTCTAACTAGCTACTTCAGTACACACGAGAATACATATAGAAATAAATTGGAGGTACATAGGTACTACATATTCTCGTAGGAATCTCTTCCTGCAGTCCTTCGACAGGAGAAACAGTAAAAACTAAGATACTGTGTGTAACATGGCATGAACAAAAAAAAACAAAAATTACCAAAATTAAGTCTATCAGTACCTACTTAAAACTACATACACAAAATATGAAACCCGTTTCCCGTTGTCACGCCATAACTTGAGAACGGCTGGACCGATTTCGTTTTGTTGTGTTAGTTATTGTCAGGAGAAGGTTCTTATGACAGAAACAAGTCCTGAAAATCCTACGGGAACGGGAGAAAATGGGATTGCGCGTACGAAGTCGCGGGCAGAAGCTAGTGTACTAATATATAAATCTCAATAAAATACTTATACCTATACGTACGATAGATACACATCAAATAATACACATATGAGAGTATATTACAAATAAACATATTATAAAAAAAAAAAAAAAAAAAAAAAAAAGTGTTTATTGCAACAAAAACCTTAGACACACAGTTTATGAATACTAACATCTAAACTAGGCCGAGCCTGTACCTTAGATGTTAGTTCCTTCCAATTGATACAATATATTATTTACAATTTATAGTTTGTAATGTTTTATTTCCATTGATATCCAATGCACGAGTATGACAATACAATAAAACAACCTTGAGAGACAGGAGGGTACCTAATAAAACATACTGTACACAATATCAAACTTTTTATGAACCACCCGCACAGAATGAATTCACTTAAGTATAGTTAAACCACTAAAACAATGAACTTAGATAATAATAATAATATTATGTATATATTTTTATAACTTTATTATTTTATTTATTATGTGTTAAGTGTAGTGTAAGGTGGTGTATGCATCAGTGTGATTAATGTTGATAAGAATTTAAGTTTTATTTATATACATATTATAAATAGTGATTATTTTTTTTTTTTTTTTTTTTTTTATTTTATTGTTTCCTGTAACTTGGCAATCTGTGTCAACACAATAGGCCATTCAGATGGTGTGTCTTGATTTCTATCTTGTCAGCAGAAGAGATTCCTTGTGAATCCCTTTCATCTGGTATCACAAAATCTCACGGTAAGTGTAGGGACACTATGCCGTTTCAATCTGGAGTGTGTGATACTTCCTGTACCAAATAGTTTTGATGTCAGCTCATTGACATGAGTTGATATTCTCGTCTGATAGCTCTCGCTGTGTCTAGCGATCTCTTGTTTGACGGTGGCGATCTTTAGATCCTCGTGTATATATTTGTTGCTCACGTAGTAGGGGATGTTTAGCATGGCTCTCAATGTCTTGCTTTGGAATCTTTCGAGAATCTCTATGTTGCTATTACTAGCAGTGCCCCACAGCTGGATTCCGTATGTCCAGATTGGTTTAAGAATAGACTTATAAATAGCTATCTTGCTTTCGTTAGAGAGGTTCGATTTGCGGCCTATTAACCAGTACATTGATCTGACCTTCATGTCTAACTGTTTACGCTTGGTCCAGATATGCTTTTTCCAGGTGAGTCTTTTATCTAGATGCATACCCAGGTATTTTGCATCTTCAGCCTGAGGAACTTCCTCATTGTAGATTCTTATTGGGGGACAGGTCCGTCTTCTCAGGGTAAAGGTTACATGAACAGACTTCCCTTGATTGACCCTAATACGCCATTTATCCATCCATTTTTCTACCTCATGGATATGGTTTTGTATATTGGCTGATGCTATGTCAGGATCGTCGTGAACTGATAGAAGAGCTGTGTCATCTGCGTAGGTGGCAGTTATGGTATCAGTATGTGTTGGAAGATCTGCAGTATAAAGTAGGTACAAAACTGGCCCCAATATACTCCCCTGTGGTACTCCTGAAAGTATTTTATTTAATTGAGTGACTTCGCTATTAAATTTCACTTCAAAGCACCTGTCGTATAGGTATGACCGAAGGATCGGATAGAAGGAGTGAGGTAAGAGTTTTTTAATTTTGAAGAGCAGTCCCTCATGCCACACTCTGTCGAACGCCTGACTAATATCCAGGAAGACGGCAGAGCAGAATTGTTTGTGTTCTAGTGCACGATTTATAGTGTCCGTAATACGGTGTATCTGTTCGATGGTTCCATGTTGCTTTCGGAAGCCAAACTGGTGGAGAGGAATAACTTCCGGTAGATATGGGCGTATCCTGTTCAGCAATATTTTTTCAAGGAGTTTACCCAGTACAGGGAGCAGGCTTATTGGTCTGTAGGAGCTTGCTTCGTGGAGGGGTTTGCCTGGTTTGGGTATCATTATAACTTGCGCAATTTTCCACTGAGCCGGGTAGACAGCTAACCTTAGACAGGAATTAAAAATGGCCGCGATGTGGATTATGCCCTTTCTGGGCAGCTCCTTGAGTAGTTGAGCGTCGATTGAGTCGTAGCCTGGTGTTTTGCCGTTCTGTAGCTTCAAGACCTCCCGCCATATTTCGTTGGGGCTGACGCTATTTAGTGGTAGACTCATCTGCATTGGTGTGTCTAAATATTCAGAGACTTCTCTGTCGTGTTCCAGATTCTTGCTGGGCATGGGACTGAAGATGGTCTTTAGGTGTTCTGCGTACACTTGGGCCTTAGCAAGTTCTGTTTTTGCCCACTTGCCATCAGGAGCCTTTATGGGTGGTATGTGTTCTTTCGGTCTCTTGAACCTTTTTGTTATCTTCCATAATGAGTAACTGGTATCTTTGTTAGGAGTAAGTTCAGCCAGTTGTTTTTGAAGACGCTTATTTGCTGCCTGAGAGATTATGCGTTTGAGTTCCTCAGAGGCCCTGTTGAAAGCTTTTTTATAGCAGGGATATTTTGTAGTATGCCATTTTTTTCGTAGTAGTCTTCTTTCGTTAACTTTGTCTTTTATAAATTTAGAGAAGTGGGCATATTGTGTTGTTTTCTGCCTTATAAAGGGTGTCGATTCTTCGCCAGCTAAGTGAATAAGCTTATTTAAAGTTTCAATGGCTGATTCAACGCTATCTGCGTTATGCAATGGCGAGTTCAATTGAATGGATTCCGATATTCTGGTTCTGTATATGTCCCAGTCTGTTTTGTGGTTATATAGCCTTTGTGTGTACTCAGTCAGGATGGCCCGACAGTGAATATTTATAATTACTGGTGTGTGGTCTGACGACAGGTCAGTGCATTCTTCTACGTTTATTTGTCTGAGCGGGATGTTTTTGGTCACGAAAAAGTCCAACAGGTCCGGTACCTTATGTGGGTCCGCAGGCCAATACGTAGGGGCACCATGTGAAGCGCAGTGAAGGTTAAGGTTTTTCGTAGCTGCATACAGTTGGCGACCTCGTGTTGTGGTTAGCCTGGAGCCCCAGAAAATATGTTTAGCATTCCAGTCTCCGCCACAAATGAATCTGTTTCCTAGTGTTTTAAAATAGGTTTCGAATTCATCACTTGTAATAGTATGCCTAGGTGGACAGTAAATAGCAGACACTGTTATTTCCGTCTTGGTATCTTGGATTCTGATCGAGGTTGCTTGTATCTTTTCATTTATACTTTCCCCAAAAACATAATGTTTAATGTTCTCCTTTATTATGATCGCAGTTCCTCCATGTGAATTACCAGAAGGGTGGTTTGTGGTGTACACTATATAATTTTTAAGTTCAAAATGGGTTTTTGGTGTAAACCTTGTTTCGGAGATCAAAGCTACGTCGACTCTCTCAAGTTTCATGAAAAGATCAAGCTCTTGTCGACGTTCTGTTAGCCCGTTGGCATTCCAGGTGATTATTCGGAGGTTTAGGGGAGCTTTATAAGGCTAGTGATTAGTTGGATCATACGATCCATCATGTTGTCTAACATAATGTTTATGATGTTTTGAAATTTATTAAACATGGCGTCAAGCACTTCCCCGAAATTATTTGGGTCCTTGATGTTGGTAGGCGGTTCTGTTGTCTTTGTTTGCTTAGTCGCTTGAGCATATGTGATGTTTGGTTTCGAATTATTGTGTAGATTTTGGTTCTTGGTTTGATGATGAATAGGATGTGAAGTTTGTGTTGGGCTATTGCGATATTGTTCTTTTGCTAAGCTGTTTGTGTTTTCTTTGGTTTCTTTATCTTTTCCTGTCTTATTTTTTGTAAGTAGGTCTTTGTATTGCTTATATTTTGGGCATCCCTTGTAGCTAGCTGGATGCTTTTCTTGGCAGTTGGCACAGGTTGCCTCGGTATCCGGTCTTTTTAGACAGCTTGTTGTTGAGTGCTCTTCCCCACATTTTACACATCTAAACGGTCTGTTACATTGATTTTTTGCGTGTCCAAATCTTTGACATCTTTTACATTGCAAAATGTTTAGCTTTTTGTATGGTGCTTCAAATGAGACTTTTACATAGTTTAATTTATTTATTTTAAAGATTTCTTTGTTGTTTAGTTTCGGCTCAAGATCAACATAGAATAAGGGTAGAGGGTGTTTAGTGCTTTTATGCCTTACATTTGTGATGTGCCGGACTTCATGTCCGAGTTCGAAAAGTTCTTTCTTTATGCAATCTGTGTCTTCCGAAGAATGCAAACCCCGTAACACCACTCTATAGGCTCTCTCGCTTTTAAGCTTATATGTGTAATGACTGACGTTATTTTCTATAAAATTATCTCTTATAATTTTGTAAGTGTCTACGTCACCAGGCATTATTTTTACTATGTGTCCTGACCTCAGAGTTGTTATAGTATATTTGTCAGCGTTTGCAATTGAGGACAGGAGTTCTTTTAGTTTTGTTATATCTATGACTCCAGTGACGAATATGGGTTCTGGCTTTGGCGGTTTAGGTGTCTTAGGTTGTTGACTGGGTTCGTCATTATTTTCTGACTCCAAAATTTCGAATCTGTTTTCTGTGGTAACTGCATACGATGTTTTGTTTAACTTACTATGTTTCTTTACCCATTCAGGGCTAGCATCAGCTTTTCTTTTTATAGGAACCTGATCGTTTTGCCAGGGTTGATTTTGTTTTTTGCCTTGTTCGTCAATTATAGCAGATGGGTTTGATTTCTCATTACCCTTAACGTTCGGATTTATTATTTTTGGTGGTTCATTTGGTAAGGTTTCTAGTGAGTGGCTCCTTGCACGTGCAAACATGCTTTTTTGGAGTAGTTGTTGTGTCATTTTTGGTTTGTTTTGGTTTTCTTTTTCTGGATTCATTTTGTTCCCACGAGTAGGGTCGATATAAAAGGTCACTTGAAGGGTGACGCCCATTCCTTCAAGAAGGCGATCTCCAACGACGTTTGCCATGTCCGTCGAGGTTGGCGCTCGATACTGATCTCCCACCAGTCATGCATTCCGTTGGCACGTGTCCCACCGTGGAATTAGGGTGTTTATTTTATAGAGGTATTCTTCCTCTCAGCCCAGGCAACTAAGCCAAGGCTCCCGATCGCTGGATAGCGGTTGCGGGTGTGGGTATACATTTCCTAATACCCACTGTTAACTAGCTGATTAGGCCAGTAAAGTCGAGTTAGTTGACCGCCGCTCAAGACTCGGCGTTGAGGTTCGTTTAGCACCACCCGGGGGGCACGTGTAGGGTTTTCTTCAGGTAACTATCCTACGGACGCGAACCACTCCACCCCCCTAATAGTGATTATTGAAGATTGTTTCTTTTCCCCGAAAATTGGATATTAGTTAAATTTGCCTAGTAATTAGTGTTTGTTAATTATTTATTTAGTATTAATCTACATACTTTATTATAACTAGTAATACATACATGCACAGTAGACCAAAATTGGAAACAACAACACACCAGATTCCTTTTATCTTTTATAACACTAGTGTATCCAGTTATTATTACTGTTATATATGTACCTCTACTTTTAACTTGGTTACTGTAAAACAACAAACAAGTTTTCAATATCTTCATAGTTTTGTTTTTTTAACCAGACTGTTACAACTTTTTTGCAGCAATAACATGTTAAGGGATAAAGGTTAAGTTTTTTATTTAATTTATTGTAAAGCATGGGGCCAATATAGCACTGGAATTTCCTAATAAAGAAAGTGTTGTAAGATTCGGTTACACAAACTTTATGGTTTCGCCTTGACGTTATTGTTCCTTTAAAGGTAAGGTTCTGATGTTGCGACAATATGCTTTGCCTAATAAACAACTGCCGGACAGTTAAAACATCGCATTCAGTGTACAAATCAAATGTAGGATACCTGAAAGGTTTAGAGGTTATGACTTTAAGTAAGGACCGTTGTGCTCGTTCTACTTTAATAAGGTGGGTTTTACGTGCACCTCCCCAAGAAGTAATACAGTATGTTAAAATAGATTGTGCCAGAGCAAAATATACCGTTTTCAATAGCGCACGATCCGCCACGTGTCTTAGAATTTTAAAAACATACATGAGTTTTCTGGTTCTTTGTTCTAATAATTCTATGTATGGACGCCATGTGAGTGTTTCATCAAGAAGTATGCCAAGATATTTTATGGTTTCAGTACGCTCTAAATTTGTACATTTACATTTTTTACCAAACATGTCACATGAATGTAATTGTACTGTAAAGTTTTTAACAGAATTTAACACTCTTTTGGAATTGGCAAAAATCATAAATTTTGTTTTAGCCACGTTCAGGGAAAGGCGATTTTGATTAAGATAAGCCAATACAGTCTGTAGCCCTACTTCTACATGGTTCTGAACGTCTTCCCAACTTTTACCGTAGAAAATTAGAGCTGTGTCATCAGCAAAAGCAAATATTTTACAATTTTGTAGTTGTATATTACAAAGGTTATTTATATATATAAGGAATAAGGTCGGTCCGAGCACACTTCCTTGGGGCACGCCAATTGTTATAGGTGTGTCTTTACTGCAAAACTGGTTTATTTTTACCCTTTGGGTGCGATTACTCAGGTAATCCTTAAATAGATGTAAGGTTACCTATTTAAGGATTACCTGAGTAATCGTATATAATATTATACATATCTATATGATACTAATTTGCACAAGATGAGGAAAGGTAGGTAATGCTTACGAGACGAGACACACTGATAATAATTGGCTCCGAATCGTTATAAAAACGACACAAGTCACATGCAGTTCCTAGTATCCTAAATTGCAACAATGAAACGTTGCGAACTGGAAACTCTATATGTGAGGCTTTCTCGACATGTCGCTACTCTTAAATCCAATTCCGATAGATCGACATTGACATTGTGAAATTTCGTACTCTTGAGTTGCAGCACTAGCGCCCATTGCGTGAATATTTCATGAACTAATTGGTATTCAGTTTGGCTTTATATTCCGTACTCCGAGTGCTACTTTAATAGCTACGATAGGGGTTGCATAGTTTTGACATTGGATAATTATTGAGATTTTAATGGATTGAAATTGCATTGACATTGAGATTAGTTTCAAGAGTAAGCACCCTGTCCAATTTATAATGGTGGGCATTCCATTCTCTCAGCTGAACCTTCGGCTCTGTCCGATATAAGCGGGGACGAAGTTTCCAGGTTACTTTGCAAACTAGATACGTCTAAGGCAAAAGGCTGTCTAAGGCCAAATTTCTGGTACGGTGTGTAACGTCAATTGGGATGCTGACATCGTATGAAAATTAAAAATCTAATTAGTCCGTAAGTTAGGTCATGAAAAAATATTAGACATGTATTTTTTTAATTTCTCGTATTAAGTTGCAATACTTAGATAAAATGGTGCTAAGTTTAGGAGTGCTACAAAATGTGGCACGTTGTGACGTCACATGATATTTGAAATTAATATATCGTCGAAAGTATTTAATTTTGTGAGAAAAGAAAAAATACGTATGTAAAGTTTAAATTCATGTACCAGACGGACATTAAAATAAAAATCAGGAATCTACCCCATGCTTCATAGCAAACATTCTTGTAAGAATTATCTACAATCAGGTATAGTGCTCAATAACTTTTTTAGTTCTTTCTAACAAGGGTTTTCTGAAGGGAAGTTCCACCATCGCTAATTATCATTAGGCGCTATTGGCAATAAAACAACAAGAATTTATACGAGTTGAACATTTATTTATTTAATTATACGAACGTACATTTTAAACTGTCAAACACCAAGCGGTCACCGGTGACCGCAACCTATTGTTCTATAATTGTGTCTACAAAACCGGTACTCGACGAGTTAAATCATAATATATTAAAACTATTAACACATACCAACTACGACAAACATAGTTCATACATTACAACGAAATCAGTCATTTATTTTATTCAAGTTTATACATATCTAATCTAATTGATTCTCGACCAAATTGTCAGTGGTGTAAGGTTGATGTTCGATAGACAAAATGTTGCTGATCAGCCGTGCTGTTAAGGGAGAATCTTCGACCACAAATACAGGCAAATCTGAGTTTACTTGATTCTTCACATTTTCTACTAGTTCGTGAAGCTGAAATAAGAAATAAGAATATTAATTTAACATTGTTTGTGTCGATGGTCGAGTGGTCGGTTGTGCGACTGTCAAGTAGGGTGTCTTAAGTTCGATATTTTTTGTTATGAACCCCATATAACAGAGGTGAGTTTATTGCCATTCACCAACAAAGCTATATTCGTAAATCAGCAAACATTTAATACAACTTTGTTCGATCCGAGAATCAAACCGAGACGCCACACGACTTCTCCCATGGCAGTCAGAAGTATATACTTACGTATGATAAATTAATCAGCCTGTTACTATCTTAGTATCCCAACTACTGCTGAGAAAAACTTACTTCTCACACGGAGAAGGATAAAAAGATGATATAAAAATAAAAACATCCATATTTCTAGTAGTACAAGACATTGTTTTAAATAAGTATAGTGATTATATTATAGTTACTTGTGCGGCATGTGGCGCCCTCTTCCGGCGCAGATAGTTGAAACAGCACGCGCGGAAGCGGCGCGTGCCGCACGACGCGCTGCACTCGCGCCCGCACGAGTCACACGATGACCACACACCGCTCACTGGAAGATGAAATACCATAAATAAAGAAAGAACTTAATATATTGTTTTTGAGGGACGAAAATCAGCCAATGACTTTTTCCACCTTGGGGGAGGCGAGACGGAGTGTCAGACACTTACTGACTGAACACCACCCCATTTCTACTCCTGTTTTGAGAAGTGGTCCATAGTTCGGGTACTCTAATAATTTATTTATTTACTAGCTACTTCCGCGCGGTTTCACACGCTCTGCTCAGCTCCTATTGGTCGTAGTGTGATGTTTTAGCCTATAGCCTATAGCCATCCTCGATAAATGCGCTATCCAACACAAAAAGAATTATTGAAATCATACTTGTAGTTACGGAGATTAGCGCGTTCAAACAAACAAACAAAAAAACAAACTTTTCCGCTTTATATAATAGTATATAAGATATAAGATTTTTTTTTAAGGGGGGAAAATCATCGAATGACTGCTCCCGCCTGGGTGAGGCGGAAGGGAGTGTCAGACTCTTACTGACTAAAAACCACCCCGTTCCTTCTCCTGCTCGTCGAGTCGGAGCCCCGGTTACCCGTTAGGTTCTCCGCGACAAGATATAAGATTAAGGAGCAAAAACAGTTACATTTAAAAATGTACATATAAATATATCAGTTATGAAGAGTAACAGCAATAATGACAGTGTTACGATAATGTTATGATAATTAAATAATATTAAAAATCACTAAATAATACACAAATTGATACAACAAAAAACTACTGTTCAAATCTCATAATTAACAAAAAATAATAATGAATATAGTGTCGTAGTGCCTCGGAGGTTTAAGACGCTCGCTTCTCAAGCATGAGAGTGCGGGCTCGAAACTTACCAACGGCAAGTACCAATGTGACATTTTCCGAGTTATATGTACTTTCTAAGATTCTTCAGACATCACTGGCAAACGGCGAAGGAAAACATCGTGAGGACACATAGGCTTATAATTTTTAATTGTAAGTTTGAATTCGCTAACCCTGAGCAAGCGTGGTGATTAATGCTCAAACCTTCTCCGTGTGGGAAGAGGCTTTGCTCAGCAGTAGGCGCTTTTAGGCTGTTGATGTATTAACTAAATACCTAGTATCGTTATAACCCAACAGTCAGAAACTCCATGGCCTGCTTTCTAAATCTATGATAATATACCTATACCTAGTCCCATGAAATGCGAGTTGTAAAAATAATGGTATTCAATTATTTATATATCGTAGTACAAAATTGTATAGAATTAATTTATGTTATAGTTTGTATCATAGCTCGATAGATGGCGTTGTCCTATATAAAAGTTTTTAACTGTGGGAGATCTTGCTTTGGTACGAATGGGCCGGCTCGACCGAAGTGATACCACGGCGTCATAGGACACCTGCGTGAAACAACGATTGCGTTTTCAGAAGCAGAGTGAGTGAGTTTATTAGAGACCCAATCTCAATTTTCTTAATAGGTAAGCATAGCAATTGTAACTCCTCTAGTGTGCCCACAGAGGGCGCTGATTGCTAGCTTCACTGAAGCTATGCGCTCGCTCCAAAGTGTAGTTCCGAATGTAGAAGAACGAGCAATAAACTCCATCGTTACTCTTTACCGACTTCAAAAAAAGAAGGAGGTAGTATGTTCAGCTGATTTTTTATGATGGGATCCTAAGGAAACCGCGGGTAACTTTCGAAAATTGTAGGGGCGAGTATTGCGTCTATTATGTTTTTCAATTAGGATTTTTAAACACTACAATTTGATAAGGGTCTGGAGTCGACCTGATGATGGAGCCGACAGACAGTCGAGAGAACTCCTCAGCGGTTTATATTAACTACCTTGTGTTTAGGCTTGATTAATTTGTATTGATAAGGAATTTACACCTAGATAGAGTGGGACTGTCATTAAGGTTCTGATGGTGAAGAAGTGTAGTTGTCAAGGGAACTCCTCAACGGTAAACAGTAACTATCTTGTGTTTGGGCTAATATAATTTGTATAGATTAGAACTTTGCACCTATGCTGATTATAAGTGACAAAATGGATCTATGTAGCTTTACTCTGAAAATGATAAAATAATAAAAAAAAACTGAGTTTAAAAAACCGACTTCAAATAATTTATAACAGACAAAAAGTCAAAACTAAAAAGCTAAAAATAACTATTATTAGTACTGATAGGTTACCCACCCACTGATAGGCAAGAAGTCGGTGCCATAAGCTCATATTATAATGATATAACTTAATAGCCACAAAATTGTAAATGAGATACCTATCTATTAAGGTTTTAATGAATAATTGTATACCTATACAAGGTATAGTTTTGAAACCGTGTCATTTCTCGGGGGCATGTCACAGAAGTCATAAAGGTTCAATGTAAGGGAAAGTTTCGGACCAATAGTTAAAAATACGGCTACAATAAAACGTTTAAGTTCGACAGTATTTCAGAATAAACGACAATAATGTTTATTATTGGAGTTTTATGGAATTAAGAATAATATCAATTACGTGTTTGAGTTTGTGTGTGTTAAGCCGCGCTATAAAGGTAGTTACAAGACGGCGGTGTCTACTTCGCACTTACGGTTTTCCATAATTTCAGAAACATGATTCGGACTCAGTATCGATATCCGAGTTATCTCCTAGAAAATGACGCGGCTATAAAACAATACCTTGTAGAACTTATGGCGCCGACTTCTAACCTCAGTGGGTGGGTCCAACATTGATACCTCGTGTTGAAGGTGTAGTTAGACTACGGTGTCTGCTTACCATCAGGCGGGACATAAGCTTCGTTGCTATAGATAGTAGCGTAAAATATACAAAAATACAACTTACCAACAAAGATTAAACAGAACACAGCCAACATTTTGAACATTTTTTTCTATTAACACTCGCTACCGAAGCTGGGAATCGAATGAGTTCCAATACATCGTCTCCTCATTTTATATGACAAAGTATTTACTTAGACATCGTGTAGGCGATATAAAGACAAAGCTTTTATATATTTATTAATATTCACAGCAAACTACACAAAACCAGTATAAATTGACCTTTGAATGTTAAGAAAGAGTATAAAAAGCGGGACCATTGTAACTGGTTCTTTTAGTTACATAAAGCTATGCATAACCAGTATAATCTGACCTTTGAGTGCGCAGAAAGATCAAACATAGGGAGATCATGACCAACCGGATAATATTAGCAACATGTAGCTATACAAAACCAGTATAATCTGACCTGCGAATGAATGGAAAGGTCATACAAAGCGAGTCCATGATACGCTGGTTTTGTATAGATGGATGTAGCTATGTGTACTGAATTTGTTTATTTCCCAATATTTGCTTATATTTTGTAGGCTAAGTGCCAATGGTTACAGGTTCATGAATGTTTTTATCGATAAGTAATTGGATAGTACATTTTCATAACATAACATAACATCACACCTTTTATCCCCGAAGGGTAGGCAGAGGTGCACATTATACCATTGTACAATGTAACACTCACTTTTCACTATTAATGTTATGAGTCCCATGTAATAGGGGTGAGCCTATTGCCATATACCGGGCTCCGTGCTACTACTGAGAATATTTAACAACCCAGTAATACTTTGCCCGATCCGGGAATCGAACCCGAGATCCCTTGCCCGGCAGTCGCACTTACGACCACTCGGCCAACGAGGCAGTACATTTTTTTTATTATTGAGTTTTTCTCCTGAAGCCTACCCCATTGCCTGAGTGGTTATAAGAGACTGCCGTGCAAGAAGTCTCGGGTTAGATTCGAAAGTATTACTAGGTTTAAAAAAAACTCAGTAGTAGAGTAGCACGGAGTCTGGAAATGTGCCCGGTATATGGCAATAGGCTCACCCCCCATTTCATGGGACTCAAAACATAAATAGTGAAAAGTGGGTGTTACGTTGTACAGTGGCATTAAATGCTGTAATGTGCACCTCTGCTTATCCTTTCGGGGATAAAAGGCATGATGTTATGTTATTGGGTTTTTCATAGTTTAATTAATTAAGTGTGTTGGGTCAGTATGGACTCGCAATGCTTCGGCACGAATGGGCCTTTCGACCGTAGTGATACCGCGGCCGAGCAGAAAATCGACGTGAAACAACGCTTGCGCTGTTCCGTTGTGTGAGAGCGGTTAGCGTTGGCCCAATTAATGAAAGTCCGGTAACGCACTTGTAACACCTCTTTTTTTTAAGGGGGGAAATCATCGAAGGACTGCTCCCGCCTGGGTGAGGCGGGAGGGAGTGTCAGACTCTTACTGACTAAAAACCACCCCGTTCCTTCTCCTACACGTCGAGCCGGAGCCCCGGTTACCCGTTATGTTCTCCGCGACTCCAAATCGGCATCGGCCCTATTGGGCCCCATCTGTGGTGGTCTGATGGCTCTTTGAGGCGCGCGCGGAACGCGACGCGCCGTACGTTCGGGTCTGTTTCTGGTCGGACGGGGAGCCACCCATGCTCGCCGTCCGCAGGCCCGCGCTTACGGTGGCCGGAGATCGTCTCGCATTCCCCGACGCCCGGTGTGTCCTTCGCGATGGCTGGGTTGCGAGGAGGCAGCGCTTCGCTGTCTCACGCGTCCCGCCTCCTCCTTAGCTAGCATGACTGCTTCGCAAAAGGAGGAGACGGCATCCCAGTCCTCTCGCTCCGCATCATGGCCCGCACTAGGCCCGGACGCGAGAGGTCGCCATCGCCGATCACTTGTAACACCTCTGGCGTTTCGGAAGCCCATTGCTTGCCAGCAGGTGATCTGTCTACTCGTATACCGGTTTATCTCATTAAAAAGAATTGTTCCCTAAAGGAGTTCACATCCTTTATTTTAATTTAAAAGTAGTCACATTTAATCACACTAATATTATAAATGTGAAATGGATGATGATGGATGTTTGTCCGTCAATCACGCTGAAACTACTGAACGTATATTGATGAAATTTGGTGTAAACTATAAAGGCAGGGTACGGGCTGACTTAGGTGATAGGATACTTTATCCCCGATTAAATGCTCCCATGACATTTATCTCTGTTTTAACAGCAATCTTACTCTATTCGAATGAAGTCGCGGGCAACTTTATCTATAAGGTTTATTACTCAATAGTTACCATGTCTATTCAATACTAATAAAAACTGCGCGTGATGTTACGGTTTGTTGATATAATGGGTCAATATGAGTCAGCAGTAGTTCCGTATGTCTACTTATTAATATATTTTTATGTATATATATACCTCTAGATACAAGCTGTGCCCTTTCCTTCGCCTGCGAGAAATAGAAATTCACTGCTCCTCCCCTCTAAGTAATACCGTGATAGTTTGTAGCCTATATGTTGAACCGACCTGTTAGTAATATTCATGGATAATAGGGTAGATGACTAATTTTTATTTTAATGTCCGTCTGGTAGGTAGATTATTTAAAAATATTACACACGTATTATTTATTTTTTTACAGAAACGAATAGTTTCGGTGATATATTGATTTGAAATGTCGCGTGACGTCACTTCTGTGTATATTTTATACGTAGAAATTACGTTTTTACTCGTAGACTTTGTTTCGTTATATCTAAGAATCATTTTATTATGCATCAAAATAAAAAAATACGTGTCTAATATTTTTTCATTACCTAACTGACGGACTAATCAGATTTTTTATTTTCATACCCTGTCATCATCCCTATTTGAAGTAAATCCATGCAGAAATTTGTTAGTTTAGCCCGGACATACATACAGACAAACAGACAAAAATTCTAAAAACCATGTTTTTGTGCCCGGTATATGGCAATAGGCTCACCCCCTATTACATGGGACTCATAACATAAATAGTGAAAAGTAGGTGTTACTTCTGTGTGCACCTCTGCCTACCCCTTCGGGGATAAAAGGCGTGATGTTATGTTATGTTTATGTTATGTTTTTGGTTTCGGTATCGACTGTAGATCACGTCCAAAGCATTCTTTTAAAAAATGTACAGTGTTCACTTACCTACGATTTTATTATATTTTGTATAGAATGATAGTGTGGCTCCTCTATTGTCCAGTTCTTATGACGTAAGCTCCATACAGAGTCGTTTGATAACATCTTGGAGTAGACATCTTGGCGACTTTTGTACTCAATACTCAATACGTTTATTGCACTCCATATGTTTAAAAGGTGTTACATAATAATATAGTACAGTATGGACCCTGTAGGGCACGGCAACGTAGAAGAGAGGAGGACGCTAATTTTATTTAGATTATTATGTATCGCAGATTTTTTATTACTAGTTATAAGTAGTTGTTTTATTCAATTTATTTTGTAATGCCATTAGTATTATTTATGAAAATGTATATAAATGTACTTATATATTCTATGTAGGTTTATATATTTATATATTAAACATTTATTTTAATAATTTTTTTCGTTATATATTTAAATATGTGTATTGTAATAGGTGATTTAATCATTAATATTACCTCTATATATGTCGTACATATATTTAATTTTTAATTACAGTATTTATTTTAAATCTTTATCATTAATATATTCTTTAATATTATAGTATGCTTTATTTATGAGTATTTGTTTTAATTTATTAGTAAATTTTATATTTCTGTGTTCTTCCTTTAGGGGTTCTGGTAGCTTATTATATATTTTTATAGACATTACATACGGACTATTGGAATATAGGCTCATATTAGAAGTAGGTAACATTAGTCGGTTTTTATGTCTTAGTAATCTACGATACGTTCTTATCTTGTGTTGTACGATAAATGTAATGTAGGTGGGATTTTAATTTATTTTATGAGTTAAGCCGGTAAGCCGGTAAACGGTAGACGGATCACCCATTTCAAACTTATAATTAGATATTATTAATTCAGGTTCACGATGTTTTCCTTCACTGTTTGTCCAGTGGTGTCTGGATAACATTAGAAAGTACATATGACTCGGAAAAAGTAATCTTGGTACTTGCCGTTGGTAGGTTTCGAACCCGCACCCTCATGCATTATAAGCGAGGGTCTTAAACCTTATCTTAAACATAAGTAGTTCCATATAAAAATCTAAACAGCGAATTCGACATGATAGTTAGATTTACTCTTCCCATACTTTAGCTTAAACAAAATCTTGACACAAAAGATATTCTAGACTAAACAACTACATTACGCCTACTTACGATACTGCTAAGTAAACGATATTCTAATATAAAAAGCCGAGACTGTCTCAACTGCGACAGTGTCTCACTGTATGTGGTAGAGAAATCAAGAGTAATAAAACATTCATAGTTTTATTAAGAACAATGTTCAAGTTAACTGCAATTCTGGCCTTGATTTTCATTGGTGAATATTTTTACTATTATAATTTACATAGCGCTGAGAACTGACGGGCGCTGGGGCATAAAGGTTCTCGAGTAGAGGCCACATACCACGACGTCCAAGGTGGACAGTCGACCTGATTTAAGTCGCTCAGCTGCTGGGTGCAGGTCGCTTCCAACTGGCCAGTGTGGAAGGCAATGGGGGAGGCCTAAGTTCAGCAGTACACGTCCTATGGTTGATATTCTGAATTTACTTTTTTAACTTGTTAAGGCATTTTTGTCTTCTACTATCAGTAGCACCAAAGGTTACTATCCGGCTGATGGTGAGCGGACACTACTGCGAACTATCTAACGGGTACTGGCTCCGGCTCAGAAGTAGGAACAGGGTAGTTTTTAGTAAGTAAGAGTGTGATACTCCCTCTCGCCTCACCCAGGCGGGAAGAGCCATCAGAACAACTTTCTGGGAGGATAGCGTGGATAAGCATGCCATGGTTTGATCTGTTGAGCTTTATAAAAATGCTATAGGCGAATTGTTCTGAAATGCAGTAACATTACGCCGCTACACTGATTGCAAGAAAATTACTTATTTGTGATTATTTTTTCTCCTTCCAGTTAGCGGTGTGTGGTCGTCGTGCGACTCGTGCGGGCGCGAGTGCAGCGCGTCGTGCGGCACGCGCCGCTTCCGCGCGTGCTGCTTCAACTATCTGCGCCGGAAGAGGGCGCCATATACTGCACAGGTAAATATTTCAATTGCAACATGTTGCCGGAGAAACCAATTGGTGTTGATTTGGAGAGTACTATACTCATTTGTTTGATGATAGATCTCCACTCGAGAACATTAAATATTTGATTCTCCTACGATGCTACGACTTACGAACTGTGTAGCAACGATATAGCTACAGCGTAGTTATGGCGTAGCAACAATGTAGCAATGGCGTAGCGACGGTGTAGCAACGGCGTAGTACGTAGGAAACAAAAACAAAAGCCGATGTTGCAACCGTTGTTGCACATATTGCGGGTTCATTGACTCATAAAATTAATAAAATGAATAACATCACGCCTTTTATCCCCGAAGGGGTAGGCAGAGGTGCATATTACGGCACTTAATGCCACTGTTAAATATAACACCCAAGTTCTACTATTTATGTTACGAGTCCCATATAATAGTGGGTGAGCTTATGAGCCTATTGCCATATACCAGGCACAATTTCAGACTCTGTGCTACTACTGAGTATTTTTAAAAACCCAGTAATACTTTGTCCGACCCAAGAATCGAAACCGAGACCCCTTTCACTTGCGACCACTCGGCCAATGAGGCAGTCTCATACAAGAATGTGTTAATAGGAAATGCTTTTTTCTCATTTCAGATTCATTTCCAACATCAAGACATGAAGGACAGCAGGCCGAAGACAGATCTACCTCTATTCCTCCTGCAGGAAGACTCAAATGCAGACCTATGGATGAACAACATGTTAGCAAGCAAATACCAACCCTACACCTTAGAAGACATGTTTGAAAATCGTTTGGATTGAATTCTTTCTTGGGTTTATTTGGTTGAGGAATTTCACTGATTATAACTATGATTGCAACGGTAATATTATGTCCCGTTATGTTATTATGACGTCCTAAAGTCAGAATGGTTTCATTGAGGGAAAGAAACAGAGCTATACAAGTCGTCTAGCGAGATTTCGTTCCCTAAACGGAACCACTCTAGCTTTAAAACGTCATAATACTCCACCTGTATCTTTGACTTAACTGTATCAATAAATAAATAATGCATTAAAAATGATTTACGCTTTTGTTTTTACGTAAATAAACGATTAAACAGGTAATACATACACGACTTGCTGCCTCGTTGGCAGAGTGGTCGCAAGTGCGACTGCCGGGCAAGGGGTCTCGGGTTCGATTCCCGGGTCGGGCAAAATATTACTGGGTTTTTAAAAATCTTAGTAGTAGCACGGAGTCTGGAAATGTGCCCGGTATATGGCAATAGGCTCACCCCCTATTACATGGGACTCGTAACATAAATAGTGAAAAGTGGGTGTTACATTGTACAGTGGCATTAAGTGCCGTAATGTGCACCTCTGCCTACCCCTTCGGGGATAAAAAGGCGTGATGTTATGTATGTTATGTACATACACGACTTAAGTGTGAGCTCGCCATGCTTCGGCACGAATGGGCCGGCTCGACCGGAGTGATACCACGGCCTCAGAAAAGACCGACGTGAAACAACTCTTGCATTGTGTTTCGTCGCGTAGGTGACGTTACAGGAGGCCCAATTACCCCTCCCCCCTTTCCCAATCCCTGAATCCCCAACAATCCTCAAATTTCTAATCCCATAAGGCCAGTAACGCACTTGGAACGCCTCTGGTGTTCCAGGTGTCCATGGGCGACGCCGATTACTTAACATCAGTTGATCCGTCTGCTCGTTTACCGGCTTCACTACATAGTATAAAACAAAGTCGCTATCCGCCGTCTGTCTGTCCCTATGTATGCTTAGATCTTTAAAACTACGCAACGGATTGTGATGCGGTTTTTTTAATAGATAGAGTGATTCTTACAGATAGTTTATATGTATAATACATGCATATTGCACCCGTGCGAAGCCGGGGCGGGTTGCTAGTATCCCATAAAAACACTAGTTACCTATTATAAATTTGAAAGTTTCTTTGTTCGGATGTTTGTCCGTCAATCACTACTAAACGGATTTTGGTGAATTTTGGTATACAGACAGGCGGAATTAGGTGATAGTTTACTTTTATCTCGCATAAATGCCCCCATGGGATAAAATAGGAATACGAGAGCAAAGCTGCGGGTATATATAAAATATGTTTATTTTAAATAATTCAATGAGCTGTATTCTACCAATCAAGCCTTTACGTTTGATATCCATAGTGACGGTAGTTGTGGGAAAAATTAGATTATATTGTATGGTCATCAAGATATTATTTTAAACGTACGCCCATAGGATATTCCTGTATCGTGTGTGCGTTTACAAACATACAAGTTCACATACACATGACACACAGACCTCAAACAACAATTTGTGGATCACACAAAGAGTTGCTCCGTGCGGGATCGAAGCCGCTGCACGTTGAGCGGCTAACCGTGCAGTCAAAGACAGATCGATCTGTCGTCAGGAATGGGGGAAATTACAATTACTTGACCCAAACAGACAAACAGGGCAAGCTAAATAAAATCGTTTTGAAGAATCAACAATCCGTGTGAGTCCTCTGCTGGAATATAGGTCTCCTCTACATAAGAAAGTCCACTCAATAAAATAATGCTTCCCAAATAGTTCTTAGTTTTATTATAGAGGGCGTTGTTTTGTTACTTATTAGTAGACGCTAATTCGTATGTTTTGAATGTGACACGTGTCGTTTTCGCATTTTTAAGAGAAAAACAGTTAAGGGACGCGAGGCTTGCAAAGAGAAAGCGGTTTTAACCGTCCGACTTTTTAAAACCGTGCTACGAAAATTACTACGGCGTAGCGCCGTAGCAAAATCGTAGTAATAATGCTACAATAAATATTATGATTTTTCTTAACAGGGCGTGTTCGGGATCGCAGTATAAGAGGTTCAGGTTTACCCGCGGGAAGAGTAATGTATTCTTACGCTTTCATCAGCAGACGACACCATGTGTATTACCAGATGACATTTCACACTTAAAAAAATTGCACACTTACATAGCCATGTCTTCCGATCCACTTATTGGGGTATTTAGTGTCCAGCCACTTTCTGACACTTCTCCTTAAACTGTCAAACACCGCGAGGACACCTGTGACCGCAACCTATTGTTCTATAATTGTGTCTATAATGACGGTACTCAACGAGTTAAGGGTGAGGGGAAACTATCGTGTTAAAATAACATGTCATGAATGAGGGTTAATTGTGTATCATCGGGCAAATCAAAATCCCCAAAGGATCAGTAAGCTGAAGTGGCAGTGGGCCGGTCACATTTGTCGAAAAACCGATAACCGCTGGGGTAAACGGGTTCTAGAGTTGAGACCGCGTCTAGGCAAACGCAGTGTAGGGCGCCCTGGTAGGTGAGTGACGACATCCGCAAGGTGGCTGGCAGTGGTTGGATGAGAAGAGCTGAAGACCGAGCTCAGTGGCGTGCCATTGGAGAGGCCTATGTCCAGCAGTGGACGAATACAGGCTGATGATGATGATGGGCAAATCAGATAGTTCGTTGTTCGTTTCTGCGTCTTTGTTTTAAGCTTATTAACACATAAACGCCGTGGTTGTCTCCGGTTACCAACGTTAGCGGAGGATTTGCCTTTACAGTTTTTCATTGGCAGTCAAAGCCTTAAGATATATTTTCGTAACTTGCTCGTTTTATCATTTATAACGATTATTTATTTATTAATAAAGATAATTTGTTTATATGTATATGTTAGAAAGCGATTGAATTCTAGCAGAAAGCCGCTGTACGCAGGTCGCTTCCAACCTCGCAATGTGTAGTCATTGGGGGTTGTGGGGGGCAGTGGAGAGTACGTGGCTGTACGCATGATGATGACAATTTTGATACAAGTCGTCCGCTTCTCATGCATGAACGTGCGGGCTGGAAAACTACCAAAACGGCATTTTGCAAATAAATGATTTGATTTGAACGACAAGTACCAATGTGACTCCGAGTCGCGGAGAACATAACGGGTCACCGGGGCTCCGGCTCGACGTGCAGGAGTAGAAACGGGGTGGTTTTTAGTCAGTAAGAGTCTGACACTGAGAAGTCATTCGATGATTTTCCCCACTTAATAAAAAGTATCAATGTGACATTTTCCGAGTTATATGTACTTTTTAAGATCATTTAGACTCCACTGACAAACGGTGAAGGAAAACATTGTGATGAAACCTGGGCTTATAAATTCTAACTATAAGTTTGAAGTCGCCAACGCACATTGAGCAAACGTGCTGATTAATGCTCAAACCTTCTCCGTGTAAGAAGAGGCTTTTGGTTAGTAATGACCACTTAGAGGCTATCGATGATAATGATAATTGTGTGAGGACAATTAAAAACAAAATTAATTTTCATCACGGATATTTTAATACCCTTCTCTAGTTTATTACAATCAAAAACTAACAATTATTTAATTATTATTGTTAATTATTATTTAATTCATTTATTACTAAGTCACCTCCTAGTTGTAAACTTAACTTAAAACATTAATTTAAAACGAAAATTTTAATACATTTTGTAGCAATTTTGGAAAACAAATATTAAAGACTTCAAAAAGTGTAAAAGCTCTGCATTGGATTTGAACCTCGCTACCATCAGTTGACTGGACAATCTCTACACTTCACGAGTCACTGTTTGCATGTCAACATTAGCTCATGACGATACCAGCGTACGTGTGTCACTGGACAGTGAACCTCGCTACCATCAGTTGACGGGACAATCTCTATACTACACGAGTCACTGTTTACATGTCAACATTAGCTCATGACGATACCAGCGTACGTGTGTCACTGGACCGTGAACCTCGCTACCATCAGTTGACTGGACAATCTCTACACCACGTACCAATGTCATCATTACTTACTTCGCATTTTTACAATTTTCAAAGTCTTTAGTAATTTTATTGAAAGTATTAAATCTCGACTACGGTGGTTGTCTGATTTTTATCTTCATTCCGATACGATTTTCAAAATAGTTTCAAATAAGGTTATTTGTTTAAAATCTCCAATGCCAAATACTTAGCTAAACAATTGAGCGAAATATATTGATGACTACAATTAAATAATGTAGGTTTGTTCATTGTTGTTTAAATCTTAATACATGCAGAATTATTTTCGGAAGAAAAATTAACAAAACTAATTAATTTCATGTACATAAAAACGATATAAATCAACAATATGGATTGCTTCCTACTCAACCACCAACAAAAACTACCAAAAACAGAAACAATTTTCTCAACTAGCAACCCCAAACCAAACCATAGTCGAGTAAACGGGAATGTATAAAGATTATTTTAAAATTAGTAATCGATTTGAAACGCTACGGTATCGATATTTCGTTGTAATCGATTTAATATGATTCTTTTTGTTTTCGTCGTGCGATTTCGGCGCTGGCTTCTTGGATTGCTTCCCAGAGCTTAGCTTCGGACAGAATTTGCCTGGATAGTTCTTCAATGGCGGTTTCTGAGTCTAGGAGAGAGCCGAGGGTCTCGTCATCCATGTACTGAAAAAACAATGAAATATAATTGAAACTTAACTAAAAATAATACTTAATCATAAATTGTTTCTTATCGTTAATTAAATCCCCCTATTACATGGGACTCATAACATAAATAGTGAAAAGTGGGTGTTGCATTGTAGAGGTATAGTGGCATTAAGTGTCGTAGTGAGCACCTCTGCCTATTCCTTTTAATGATGATATATAGTATAGTTTTCAGCTTTCAAAATTTCGTATATCTTCTTTATATATACAATTCTGCTGTACGTGTGTATGTCATTGAACTCCTCCTAAACGGCTTGACCGATTTAAATTAATTTTTCTGTACGCGTTTGAGTGGCGCCCTGGATAGTTTAGATTCACAAATCTGCCCGGCAGATGGCGCTGCAGTCGATGCTAGGTTAGTTATCCTAGACGACTGAACTAATTTGAATTAATTTTTGTTTATACATTCAAGTGGATATGCAGGACAACGTCTGTCGGGTCCGCTAATGTAATTATATTCAAGGAGTTCGAAATAGTGTAATTCAAATATTACTTTATGACAATAGTCATACCTATATTATTATGTGACTAATAAACGAATCACTACATTGTATAAAACAAAGTCGCTCTCCGCCGTCTGTCTGTTCCTATGTATGCTTAGATCTTTAAAACTACGCAACGGATTTTGATGCGGTTTTTTTATAGGTAGAGTGATTCTTAAGGAAGGGTTCTATTTTTTATTTATTTATATATGCTTTATTGTACACATTTAAGTAGCTTGAAACAAACAATTCAAGTAAATATGCGTACAATGGGCGGTCTTATCACACAATGGTGATTTCTTCCAGACAATCTTTGGATGGAAATACTTGTAAGAAACCAGATATGAGGTAGTTAAGTGTACAATAAAAAAAAGACAAAATAAAAATACCTACAATACAACCTACAATAGATATAATATACTAGCAATATATAAAAAAGATATATAATACATGCATATTGCACCCGTGCGAAGCCGGGGCGGGTCGCTAGTGAGAAATATATTAAAAGGCGTTATGTTTACAATTCTATCTGCAATGCTAACAGCAAATAAGAAAATGCACTTAAAACTGACAGGTTTAATTATTGCTAACCATAAAGTGGGGTCGTTAACTGAATTAAATAAAACTAATCAACATTATGATGAAGTAATTAAAGTTTTAAAATATACAGCTGAAATAAACTACAGACAAGTGTGGGAGAGCCATGCTTCGACACTAATGTGCCGGCTCGACCGCGGAGTGATACCACAGCCTCACAGAAAACCGACGTGAAGCAACGCTTGCGTTGTGTTTCGTCGTGTGAGTGAGGTTACCGGAGGCCCAATTACCTCCCTCCTCAATCTTCCCAGTCCCCAAATCCTCTACAATCAGACAAAACCATTTTACTTCGGGACGTAAATGAAATAGGTTTCACGGTTTATATGACAATAGAGTCACCCCTTATTACATGGGACTCATAACGCAACCGGACAACAGTGGGTGTATATGTTCACTACTGTCTACCTCTTTGAGGATGAATTATGACGTAGGTTAAATGATGCTCACCTGTTTCTGCCTCATCATTTCTTGAGCAGGCATGCCTGGAGCCTGTTGGGACCTCTTGCGACCACAGCCTGGAATTAAACAAGAATTAATGGATAAATAAACAGACAAATTAAATAATGTTTAACCTCATCTAAAGCTTTTTCCTGAACTGAAAATCTAGGAATCACACTGGAGCCCAAACCTCTCATTGGAAAAATCTGAAACTTTGAGCGTGCGTTCTTTGTATGACGTAAGTGAACAATACGATTTTTCGCAATTCAACCCCTAAAGGGGTCAAAAGTGGGGTTTAAGTTTGTATGGAAAAACTCGATTCCTTGGTCCGATCTATTTCAAATTTCGCATGAACATTCTTTAATACAATTGAACGAAGATCTGATTCATATTATTTGAAAATACAATGTCGAATTGGGTCAAAAAGGTGTAGAAAGATTTTAAATTTTGTAAATAGGCAATAAATCCTCCTTAGGATTCCCTTTGGTGACAAATTGCATTAAAAAAATGTTATGTTCTAAATTTGAAAATTCGAAATGTGACAATGACGGTCATAAGTAACATAACATAACATCACGCCTTTTATCCTAACAGGGGTAGGCAGAGGTGCACATTATACGACTGTACAATGTAACACCCACTTTTCACTATTTATGTTATGAGTCCCATGTAATAGGGGGTGAGCCTATTGCCATATACCGGGCACAGTTCCAGACTCCGTGCTACTACTGAGATTTTTTTTAAACCCAGTAATACTTTGCCCGACCCGGGAATCGAACCCGAGACCTCTTGCTCGGCAGTCGCAATTGCGACCACTTGGCCAACGAGGCAGTCGATTTTTTTTTTCAACGATTTTTTCACATCCATTGATGAGAGTATTATTATTTCTTAATTATTTATAGCATTGAAGAGTTGAAACAATTTATTTTAATTCTAGGAAACTAGACAAATCTGCCTAGACCTAGATTATTGTCAAATCGATTGATGTGTCTCATGAAATAGGGGGTGAGCCTATTGCCATCTATCAAACACATTTCCAGACAACGTACAACAACTGAGAAGTTTTAAAAACCCAATAACATTTTGCGCGACCCAGGATTCGAAGCCGAGACCCCTTGCCCTTGCGAGTTACTGATAGTAGTATAATCAATTCTTACCAGTGAAAGCATTGCAGAAGGGTCTCTTCTTGGGTGTCATCAGCATCTCCTCGGACAAGCGACCTTCGTAGTTCCTGGGGATCTAGAAATGTAGGCGAAACTTTAGACCTGAACACTGAAGACTAGGCTTATGTCTATAGTATTTTTTTACGGGATAAGTCGGTAAACGAGCGGACGGATCACCTGATGGTAAGCAACGTGCAACAACACTTGCTTTGTGTATCGCCGTGTGAGAGAGGTTACCGGAGGCCCAATTATCCCCCAATCTCCCCAATTCCTGAATCCCCAACACCCTCAAACTCCTAATCCTCAAAAGGCCGGAAAGGCTCTTGCAATGCCTCTCGTGTTTCAGGTGTTCATGGGCGACGCCGATTGCTTACTATCAGGTGATACGTCAGCTCGTTTACCGGCTTACCCCATAAAAAAATTTATCACACAGCTTAAATATCAACTGAAAAAATAGTGACTAACCGAGGCTGTATGGCAGCATTCCATGTACAGCAGTGCCACCACGACGAACAACGAAACGCGTGACACGGACATGGCGGGAAAATTTGACAGCTTTTGCGCAAAATGGACGACCTGTTGACAATGATAATGAAAATTTAAATAATGTTCACTTATAATGTTATAATAATGATTTTCCTAATAATATACAAGGTGTAGTTTTGAAACCGTGTCATTTCTCGGGGGCATGTCACAGAAGTCATAATGGTTTAATGTAAGAGAAAGTTTTGGGTCAATAGTTAAAAATACGGCTATAATAAATCGTTTAAGTTCGACAGTATTTCAGAATAAGCGACAGCCATGTTTCTTATTGGAGTATTATGGAATTAGGAATAATATCAATTACGTGTTTGAGTTTGTGTGTGTTGAGCCGCGTTATACAGTTAGTTACAAGACGGCGGCGTGTAGTTCGCACTTACGGATTCCCGTAATTTACAGAAAAATGGAAAATATTTACCAACAATTTTTTTTATTGATTCGGACTCAAAATCGATGGCAGAGTTACCTCCTAGAAAATGACGCGGCTTTAAAACAACACATTGTATACAGTTTACACACGTAGGTATACTGCATGTTCGAGGATGATTGATTATGATGACAAAAAGAAGAACCTAATTATAAGTAACCTTAAGCCAAGGGTACACTAAGGGACAAATATCTTACGACATGTATCGGCGACATGTCAAGCCGAAGCCTGCCGATTTCGCCCGTCATATTGTAAGGCGACAAAGCGCGCCTTATGTCCACAGCGACGTTGATGGTGCCAGACATGTCGACAATAGTTCGGCAACGTCGCGCTACTTCACCCACTCAACGTCACTGGCGACACGTGTCGCAGGACATTTCATCCATCCTTGGCTACCGACGAGCATGAATGAAAATTATTTTATTTTTATCTATTTATTAATTAGGTACTAGCTTCTGCCCACGACTTCGTACGCGCAATCCCGTTTTCTCCCGTTTCCATAAGATTTTCAGGATTTTTTTCCTACCATAAGAACCCTCTCCTGACAATAGCAAACACAACAAAAATCAGCCAAATCGGTCCAGCCAACCTCAAGTTATGGCGTGATAACGGGAAACGGGTTTCATTTTTATATACCTCTATATATAGAGGTAGATTTATATTGCACAATGTACTTACATATAATAAGATTGATGACTGTTGATGAAGCGAAAGAGGTATTTAAGAATCATAGTAATTGGCGGTAAAATATCCATAGTCTCTGTCTACCTCCATGGGAGACAGGGGTGAGGTTTTTTTTAAGGGGGGAAAATCATCGAATGGCTGCTCCCGCCTGGGTGAGGCAGGAGGGAGTGTCAGACTCTTACTGACTAAAAACAACCCCGTTCCTTCTCCTGCACGTTGAGCCGGAGCCCCGGTAACCCGATAGGTTCTCCGCGACAGGCGTGAGGTTAGGTATGTAGGTATGTATGTATGATTGTATGAGGCCCAATGTGACTTGAGACTAATTGGTCAATGTCGAAATTTCTGAATTTAAACTGGGAATCTTTTTTTAGAAGTCGCATTTATAATCACACTTTACCACCGGAGCAGTCATGTATCTAAATGATGAAATCTTCCTAACGTATACTGAACAAAAAAAAATTGTACCTAGATAACAAATAAAGGTTGATTCAGTACCGAGAGAGTAATCATTGATAGTCTTGAGCTGACCAATTGGCTAGTTTCCAAGGTTTAAAATAAATTGTTTCAACTTTTCAATGCAAGAAATAATTAAAGAATAATCATACTCACATCCATTGATTTGACAATTTACCTACTTTTGGATTTTTTCTCGCTAATTTCAAGGGAATAAGTATGCTATTTGACGCAGAATTATGATGACATCACAAGTTGCGATCCAATACAAAATTCATAGAAAAATATATTTTTTGGCATTTCAATAAAAGTATTGAATTTGACTACTTGTCAACTACCGTATTGTGTATAAAAATGTAGCTTCGTTACAAAGCAAACAATTAAGTATAACAATCACCAGTGGGTTTGCTTACCAAGGGCCTCTTCTCACACGGAGAAGGCTTGAGCATAAATCACCACGCCAGCTCAATGCGGGTTGGCGATTACAAACTTATAATTACAAATTATAAGCCCAGATTTCCTCGCCATGTTTTCCTTCACCGTTTGTCAGTGGTGTCTAAACAATCTTAGAAAGTACACAAAACACCGTAAATTAGTTCGCAGCGCTACACATCGACACTAGTATGACTACACAATATACATGTGTGGGTAATTTCATATTAATAGATATGTACAGAAACATTCGTCTATCACACACATCTTGGTATTTAAATATCATTTTTGTGTCGGTATACGTAATTATTTAGTAAATAAGTTTAAATAAAAACGAGGGTAAAGATAAAAATAACTTATAACAAACTTTGAATAAATCGAAATCAATTAATGAGCAATCGAGCTATACAATACCCATATAAATATAGTGTTTTCTCATCGTATTTTTATGTTACTGAATGGTATACAATATTTCGATAATCTCATTCACAGCGCGTTTAGCGTAATGGTTATCACCTCCAGTAAAGTGCCGCCGGATCGATTCCAGCATTCACAAGTTGTTTCAAGAATTCATTCATCAAATATTTAAAATTTGAAACAATGTTTTAATCTTTTCTTTTTTTTCTATCCTATTTTTCTAAATCTTCTTATGTTAATTTTAAAAGTATATATTTATCGCATGATATTTCCCAATTCGACTATAAGGTTTATTGGCATATTTATTAATTATTATTTAAAGAACTTTATGAACTTAACTGTGGTATGATAATTAATTATTATAAATATTGAATATAAAACCACTTATTTGTATAATAAATAAATTAATTGTAATAAAATATAGTATTGTTTTATTTATCGGCTTATCTGCTTCTTTTATAGCCTGATTTAATATTTCAAAAAACAAAGAAAAAAGTAAGAAAAACTAAAAGGTAAAATAAAAAAAGAATCTTTTAGCTGGAATAGAACTCACATCATCATTGATCATTGAAAGACGATAAAAGCGTGCTCATTAACCAGTCGACCACGATCACTACGTTAATACCCGTCAAAATGTCGGGTCATATCAATGATTGTAAATAGTTTTAACTTACCCGTGAATTAAATTATAAAAATACATATACCGACACAAGAATGAAAATACCAATGTGAATGTGGTGGACGAATATTTTTATACACAGTAATATTAAATTACCCACACATGTTCACTGTGTAAAAGATAGTAGTGTCGATGTGTGGCGCTGCTAACTAATTAGCGGTGTTTTGTGTACATATAACTCGGAACAAGTCACATTGGTACTTGACGGGCGTTGAAACCGCTCCCTCATTAATAAGAAGCGGGCGTCTTAAGCCTCCGGACCTTTTCCTATACTTAAGTTAACAAGAGTCGAAAAACTAAACTAACAAAGATCAACTGGAGTAACTCGTAATCAATTTCCCTTATTGACAAACGAACTGAGAAACAAGTTAACAACTCATATAAATATATAATTGTAGTAAGTCATTTACTTTTAAACTGTGGACGAAGTTAGTTGAGTTAGTGAGTTCGTTTATTAATTAAGTTTCCTTAAAGAATAGAAGCTTGACCTGAGCTATTTTTGTTGTTGATTTTTTAAGTGAAATTGCTGCCTTGTTAGCTAGCTTTGAGTGGATACGGTTAAGGGTATGGCTCTGGGGTTGGGTAAAACATTGTGTTTTTTACGATAAATACGGTAAATTATTATGTTTTCGGTTTACTCACGTGAGCAGCATTTCGGGACCTGCGACGCGGCGATTGTTGTGAAATGCTGCTAATGAATATGAGCCTCTAGCATTGCTTGAAACTAGTCGAGTTCCTCGTTAAATAATTACGTGAGTAAGCCGAAAACATAATAATTTATTTAGTATGTCTCACGAAAGTTATACAAAGAAAGTTATACATACAAATACGGTATTTGACAACTAGTCAAATTCAATACATTTATGTAAACGTCAAAAACGTTATTGTTCTATGAATTTTATACGAAAAAATTTACTTATGACGTCGTCATATTTTTGAGTCAAATATCACACTTATTTCTGAAAAAAGATTGCTATTAGAATACATCGTAAAATCAATAAATGAAAGTGTAATTATTTTTCAATATTTAAAAAAATATTTTATGAACCAGGAAACTATAACCCCACATCATGCCTTTTATCCCCGAAGGGGTAGCCAGAGGTGCACACAGAGACTAACACTCATTTTTCTCTATTTATGTTCTGAGTCCCATGTAGCAGTCCCCCGTGAGCCTATTGCCATATACCGGGCCATATACCACTTCTAGATTCCGTGCTACTACTAAGAATTTTTTAAAGCCCAGTCACACTTTAGCCGACCCGGGTATCGAATCCGAGACCCGTTGCCCGGCAGTCGCACTAGCGACCACTCGGCCAACGAGGCAGCACTTAAATAGGTATGAACTAAGTTAAAAATAAAAAGTATTTTATACACAGAACTTGTTTTAAGTTTTAAACTTCCTGCTGTGAGATCACGGTACACGCTGCGGTCGACTGTGTTTAACTTAGACATGTTTCACTTAAGAGTTCACATTATGAAACGTATTTCTAATACCCGTTAAGCTTATTTAATATTTTTTAACTTATTTTGCAGCCATCTTCACTACATAGTATAAAACAAAGTCGCTATCCGCCGTCTGTCGAATAACGAATGGAGTTTCTTGCTCGTTCTTCTCCATTCGAATCTACGTTTTGGAATGAGCACCTAGCTTCACCTAGCTTCACTGACGGACTGACTGACAGACTATTATTTATTTTGTATTTGTTGACGTTTCAAAAGTACCAAACTATGGTTTAATTGAAATAAATGATTTGACTTTGACTTTGACTTTGTCTGTCCCTATGGTTTTTTTTATGACATGAGCCGGTAAACAAGCAGACGGATCACCTGATGGTAAGCAATCGGCGTCGCCCATTGACACCTGGAACACCAGAGGCGTTACAAGTGCGTTACCGGTCATTTGGGGATTAGGAGTTTGAGGATCGTTGGGGATTCAGGGCTTGGGGAGATTGGGGAAGGGGAGGGTAATTGGGCCTCCGGTAACTCACTCACACGACGAAACACAACACAAGGGTTGCTTCACGTCGGTTTTCTGTGAGGCCGTGGAATCACTCCGCGGTCGAGCAGTCACATTTGTGTCGAAGCATGGCTCTCCCACACTTGTCTGTAGTTTATTTCAACTGTATATTTTAAAAGTTTAATTCATATCATCATAATGTTGATTAGTTTTATTTAATTCAGTTAACGACCCCGCTTTATGGTTAGCATTAATTAAAACGGTCAGTCTTAAGTGCATTTTCTTATCTGCTGTTAGCATTGCAGATAGAATTGTAAACATAACGCCTTTTAATACATTTCTCACTAGCGACCCGCCCCGGCTTCGCACGGGTGCAATATGCATGTATTCGTGCCAAAGCATGGCTCTCCCACACTTAATGTATACTACGCTATCTTTAAAACGACGCAACAGATTTTGATGCGGTTTTTTTTAATAGATAGAGTGATTCTTAAGGAAGGTTTATATGTATAATACATGCATGTTGCACCCATGCGAAGCCGGGGCGGGTCGCTAGTGATATATAAAGTAATGAATAAGAGTAATATTTAAGTTCAAGTTCGTTAAATATGTTCAGAGAATTATGGGTCTGGCATGGTATTTGTGTTAACTTACATAATCATAACATAACATCACGCATTTTATCTTCGAAGGTGTAGGCAGAGGTGCACATTACGGCAATTAATGCTACTGTACAATGTAACACCCACTTTTCACTATTTATGTTATGAGTTCCATATAATAGGGGGTGAGCCTATTGCCATATACCGGGCACAATTCCAGACTTCATACTACTGGGGTTTTCAAAGAAAAACCCAGTAATACTTTGCTCGAACCGGGCAAAGTATTACTGGGTTCATCGAACCCGAATCGGCCAACGAGGCAGTTAGTCAAGCAGGCAGGAAATTAATTATCTTAACAATATGATTGTTGCGCCAAAATAATAATAGCTATGTAATAATAATGCAATCATCATTTATTATTATATTATTACGCCCCGAAATAGAGCGGTGGGTGTGTGCAATAAGGGCAGTAATTCTATTACTACTTTACTATAACAGTTCTCGTAATGAAAGAACATAGGCCGGTAATGTGCGGACACACCCATTTTTATTTCATACTAGCTTCTGCCCGCGACTTTGTACGCTCAATCTAGTTTTCTCCTGTTCCCATAGGAGTTTCAGGTTGTTTTTTGTCTTGAACCTTCTTCTAATAATAACAAATACAACAAAAAAAGAATTAGTGAAATTGCTCCAGCCATTCACGCGTGATGCCGTGACAAAGGGATTCATTTTTATATATGTACCTATATAGTTTCTACATTATTTTTAACCGACTTCAAGGAGGTTCTCAAGGTGACTTGTATTTAATATAAAGTAAGATACTGAAAACGTGGAAAGGTCAATAGAGGCCTAATTACGAGTTTGTTTTACTGATTGGCTGGCTCCAAGAAACCAAAGCCGGCTCCAAGTGTGGGAGAGCCCTGCTTCGGCACGAATGGGCCAGCTCGACCGGAGTGACACCACGGCCGAGCAGAAAACCGACGTGAAGCAACGCTTGCGTTGTGTTGCGGCGTGTGAGTGAGGTTACCGGACACCTAATTTATTTATTTATTTATTTTAAGAAGGCTTACAGACTAATACTTAGAAAATGATTTTATACGAGTATAATATTGACAAATAGTTAATTACAAGCCTCCACATTTAGATAAAAATAAAAATAAAACAAAAAGGCACAAAAAAAGAGTACAGAATATAATTAATTACTAACAAATAATCATTGTTGGAAGAATAATTAGAAAAAGAAAAAATATTAATTACCCCCCCCCCTTCCCTTCCTGTGTGTAGTAAATAGTAAATTCTACTTATATGGTGGTAATTTATAACAAAGACGCGAACTGGTGGGTGGATGCGAACAGGCGAACTCACCCTATATCACGCATTTCAGAGTACGTGGTCAAATGCATTTGATCCGAGACGGATTACCCGCAGACCTCTATAAGAGGGACAGGCGAGTACCTCCGTAAGTAAGCCTCTTACGTAATGATACGGCGAAAATTATACATACATTGTTTATTTATTATGTAGGTACAGTGTGGTGTCGTACTGGCCCGGAGGTTTAAGACGCTCGCTTCTCATGCATGAGAGTGCAGGCTCGAAACTTACCAACGGCAAGTACCAATGTGACATTTTCCAAGTTACCTATATACCTCTAATTATACTTTCTCAGATCATTTAACAACACTGGCAAACGGTGAAGGAAAACATCGTGAGGAAACCTGGGCTTATAATTTCTAATTATAAGTTTGTAATCGCCAACCCGCATTGAACAGGCGGGGTGATTAATGCTCTAACCTTCTACATATGAGAAGAAGCTTTGCTCAGCAGTGGGCATTTAGGCTGTTGATAGTGATAGGTACAAGGATATTCTAGATATTAGGTATTAACAACAAAACCGTCGACGCGGTAATATTATCATACAGTATTGTAACTCGGCCGCATGACAGAGTTAAATACCTACTTTTTTTAAGGGGGGTTAATCATCGAATGCCTGCTCCCGCCTGAGTCAGGCGGGAGGGAGTGTCAGACTCTTACTGACTAAAAACCACTCCGTTCCTTCTCCTGCACGTCGAGCCGGAGCCCCGGTAACCCGTTAGGTTCTCCGCGACTCCGAATCGGCATCGCCCCTATTGGGCCTCATCTGTGGTGGTCTGATGTCTCTTTGAGGCGCGCGCGGAACGCGACGCACCGTACGCTCAGGTGGGCGCGTAGGTTTTGCTCGCGTTTTTATGAAGTTGAAATACTATATGATAATATTACCGTGACAACACCGTCACAGACTCAAGCTACTCAAACAACAAAATTGCATCTATAAGTTCTATAATACACTTACAACTTTTCATTATTAAACTTTGCTTACGTCAACGTCGTTGGTCGCGAAGTTCTATTATGAAGTGTCCACAGAAAACAAAAGAGAACGCGTTACAAATTAAAAGTACACGGGGCGGTGGCTCGTAGATTGAAAAATAATATTTCAAACCTTCCTAGGAACGAGTAAAGTATACAGAAAGATATTTAAATGAGACATTTTTTAATGTAAGCGCTGTTAAAGTTGGTGGGTGGACACTTGGCAAACGTTTGTGGGTTCGGTGTGAAGAAAAAAAGATAAAGATAAGGATATATTTATTTCTAAGTGCATGGTACACTGAGATTTTACATTAAACATAGAAACACATATCCTACCATTTCTGGAGTAGATATATTAAATAACCTAACTCCATGCAAATCTTAGACATAACTCATAATCTTCATTTGATACAATAGGCGTGTCGACAGGGTAAAAAAATCAAAAAAGTAATTAGTCCGTCATTAAGATCGCACGAAAATATCAGACACGTATTTTTTGTTTTATCAAATTAACAGAAGAATACGTAGTTATTCCGCTATAAAGTTAGGGAATGGGGGGTGTTGACGTCACACTTACGGAGAAATCGTACCTAATTGTGACGTCACGCGTCATTTTAACTCAAAATATCTACATGTTTTTTTGGATACGAGAAAAAAGAAAAAATACGTCTCGAAGATTTTTAAAATATCTAAAAGACGGACAAAAAATTAAAAAATAGTCGCCATGCCTATTATATCATTATATTCATTGAATATATATTCATTATTAATATAATTATATTCATATTAAACTAAATCCATTGAAAAATAATACATTTTTTGTCCAAATTGTTATGTCAAAAATAAATACAAATTTAATACCTACAAAACAGAATAAAAATATAGAAAATATGTGTCATATAAAAATAATGATAGAGAATAATTGGGCACTTGGCAACTAGAACTAATTCAATACTTTTCACCACTATCTCCCCTAGTGGTAAGTAAGCGATTATGTGATCTACGATGGAGCATGTCGACCCATAAGCAACCTATTCACTCGGGCCTTGAAGACACCCAGCTTATAAATACCCTTCAGGAATTCCACTCCTTAGGAAGCTGGAACTGTCAAAAACGACAGTTTTCTATGAATTTTGTACGAGATTGTGTATTGTGACGTCACGTTTTTTAGCGTCAAACAGCATAGTTATTGCTTAAAAATTTGCTGGAAAGATACTAAAATTAAGTTGGTCATAAAATCAATTAATGAAAGAGTGATTTTCTTTATTTCTTGGTTTTTTTTTTAGAAAAACGTTGCTTTACACTAGTTAGGATGGTCTCCTGTGTCGTGCGTTTACAAACATACAAGTTCACATACACATGACACCGAGACCAGGAACTACAATCTGTGGATCACACAAACAGTTGTTCCGTGCGGGAATATAACCCGCGACACATTGCGCGGTAGCCAGTTGCAAAGCCACCGCGCCAAGTCAATGGCAGGGTGATTATTTTTTATTTTTTTTAGTATTGATCGAGTGGAAGGTGCTGCGCTCCTTCCACTTTGCCCTCCAGCGGGACGACCATGACTAATAATAATAAATACCTAAGTAAAGTAATCACATGATAATACACGAGACAGTTTAAAATACTGCCTTTTGTGACTGGAACGAGTGGAGTTTCTCGTTCTTCTCCATTCGAATCTACATTTTGGAATGAGCACCTAGCTTCACTGACGGACTGACTGACAGACTATTATTTATTTTGTATTTGTTGACGTTTCAAAAGTACCAAATTATGGTTTAATTGAAATAAAAGCTTGACTTGACTCTGTGAACAGTTAAAAGTCATAGAATTAATGGTTCTTCGTCTCCCTTTCATTGCGGGACCTTAAAACTAATTGTTTCTTCCACCCTCTTGCAGTTTACACAATCAATGAATAAGAAATAATAAGTTGGTAACTTCGTTAAAAACAAATTGCCATTGTCTTGTGACAATATTTATATAGGTAGTAACTAACATCACGACTTTACTCTCTAAGGTGGTGGGCAGAGGTGGATTATAATAATATTATATACCACTAACTATTTACATTATGTTATAATCACATAACATCATGCCTTTTATCCCCGAAGGGGTAGGCAGAGGTGTACAATAAGCCACTGTACAATGTAACACCCACTTTTCACTATTTATGTTATGAATCCCATGTAATATTGGGTGAGCCTTTTGCCATGTACCAGGCACAATTTTAGTGTTACATTGTACAGTGACATTAAGTGCCGTAATGAGCACCTCAGCCTACCCCTTCGGGGATAGAAGGCGTAATTTTATGTTTAAAAAATAATAAAGAAAGACTAAAGACCAAGTTTGTATTGAGAAGTAAGTTTATATAATAGAGTTCGTTGTGAATCTGTAGTTGTTCAGTCGCTGGCTGTGCACTTTACCTAGGTAGTTAAGTTTTTTGTTTTTCTTCGTGTTCAGTCTAGCTATAGCTAAGATTTTAAATTGTATTTCTTCTTTTTTATAATAACTATCGTGAGACATACTATATTAACTAAAGTTACACATAACATAACATAATATCACGCCTTTTTATCCCCGAAGGGGCAAGCAGAGGTGCACATTTCGGCACTTAATGCCACTGTACAATGTAACACCCACTTTTCACTATTTATGTTATAAGTCCCATGTAATAGGAGGTGAGCCTATTGCCATATACCGGGCACGTTTCCAGACTCCGTGCTACTACTAAGATCTTAAAAACCCAGTAATACTTTACCCGACCCGGGAATCGAACCCGAGACCCCTTGCCCGGCAGTCGTACTTGCGAAAACTCGGCCAACGAGGCAGTCCTCGCGTCGCGTCAAATCGCAGTTTACTCACGTGAATATACTGAAAAAGCTCTTATAGTTTAGAACTAATAGAGGGGTTCTTCCTCGTGAGCAGCGTGTGCGGTCATATTTCTTTTAAACACAATTGGGAAATTAATGACCGTTTGTCAACCGTCGCCAAGTCATCTCTTAACTAAAAGTCACTTAGAGTGACGTACCACCTAAATTAACCCCTTACTTGTCCTGTTAGGTGATAGTTATATTATTATATATGTATACCTATCAGATACATTGTAGAACATACTTTTTTTAAAAGAGTAACGAATGGAGTTTCTTGCTCGTTCTTCTCCATTCGAATCTACATTTTGGAATGAGCACCTAGCTTTACTGACGGACTGACTGACAGACTATTATTTATTTTGTATTTATTGATGTTTCAGTTTCGAAAGTGTCAAATTATGGTTTAATTGAAATTAATGCTTTGATTTTAAATTTGATTCTTTTTTTATATATATAAATTTAATTTCTGTTATTGTTGTATTGTACATATTTTGTTATTGAGGTTGTTCAATTCACGGGACCACAGGGTCGGAGGTCATTTGGGAGGCGTTTATTTTTTTATGTTTTTGTTTAAGGGGGGAAAATCATCGAATGATTGCTCCCGCCTGGGTAAGGCGGGAGAGAGTGTCAGACTCTTACTGAATAAAAACCACCCCGTTCCTTCTCCTGCACGTCGAGCCGGAGCCCCGGTTACCCGTTAGGTTCTCCGCGACTCCGAATCGGCGTCGGCCCTATTTGGGCCCCATCTGTGGTGGTCTGATGGCTCTTTGAGGCGCGCGCGGAACGCGACGCGCCGTACGCTCGGGTCTGTTTCTGGTCGGACGGGGAGCCACCCATGCTCGCCGTCCGCAGGCCCGCGCTTACGGTGGCCGGAGATCGTCTCGCGATCCCCGACGCCCGGTGTGTCCTTCGCGATGGCTGGGTTGCGAGGAGGCAGCGCTTCGCTGTCTCACGTGTCCCGCCTCCTCCTTAGCTAGCATGACTGCTTCGCAAAAGGAGGAGACGGCATCCCAGTCCCCCTCGCTCCGCATCATGGCCTGCACTAGGCCCGGACGCGAGAGGTCGCCATCGCCGATCACTTCCCTGAGGGCACGGCGGTGCTCAGCCCACGCAGGGCATTCCGCTACAGTGTGTTCCACCGTGTCCTCAGGGCGGTCCTCGCAGTGACCTCGTTTCCTCCCGCCCCATAAGACACAGGTAGCTCCCGAAACTCTCATGTCCGGTGAGCACCTGCCAGGCAGTAGGTGAGGACGCCGTAGCGTCTCTCAAGCCACTCCTCAAAGAGGGGACTTACCGCTGCGATGGCAGCGAGCCCAATTTGGGAGGCGTACGAGGGGCCGAAGCCAACTACGCAGAGGCCCTTTAGACAACTTTAATATAAATGTAATGGACACACAAACCGGCGACTATCCCTGTCTGTATGCATTATGGAAATGCACCCAAGGAAGTTTGACCTATTAAGTTGATTATTATTATTTTGTATTGTAAAAGTATTTATTAGTACATTTTAGTATATTGACTGCCTCGTAGGCAGAGTGGTCGCAAGTGCGACTGCCGGGCAAGGGGTCTCGGGTTCGATTCCCGGGACGGGTAAAGTATTACTGGGTTTAAAAAAAAATCTCTAAGTAATAGCACGGAGTATGGAATTGTGCCCGGTATATGGCAATAGGGTCACCCCCTATTACATGGGACTCAAATCATAAATAGTGAAAAGTGGGTGTTACATTGTGCAGTGGTATAATGTGCACCTCTGCATAGCCCTTCGGGGGTAAAAGGCGTGATGTTATGTTATGTTACGTATTCATTTCATTTAGTAAATTGTATTTTTTGTATTTCGTAAATGGAAATGCATAACTTGAATGTGGTCCACAAATGAGTAAGTAAGCATTTTTTAAATGTGCATCCTACATTCTAAAAATACTTTTTAAGGGTGGAAAGTCATGATGAGATTTCTACAAAATGATGATGATAGTGACTTAGTACTCACTCTTCAAAAAATTATGCTTTAGTTTAAAGCCTGTCCACCAAGCGAGTCTCATTTATGAACAACTAGCTTTTACCTGAACTTTGCCTGGGTATTTCTGTTTTGTTCCATGGGAGCATTTAATCGGGATAAAAATACTACCACCTGAGTCAGTCCATACTCTGCCTGTATACCAAATTGACAAAAGCCGTTCAGTGTGATTGACGGACAAACATCCCAACAAACACATCTTATCTTATTTTTTTGTTTGTTTGAACGCGCTAATCTCCGTTACTACAAGTCTGATTTGAATAATTATTTTTGTGTTGGATAGCGCATTTATATTTACATATTGTTGGACAGGACCAATAGGAGCTGAGCAGAGCGTGTGAAACTGCGCGGAAGTGGAATTATAATATTAGTGTGATTATGATTGATTGACAATTATACTTTCGAACCGTTTGGGATTGAATCTGTAGGGTCGTTGGGCCCTCCTGCTCGTAGAAGGTGACGGAGGTTAAACGCCTTGGCCCATAACACGATATCATGCCTGTATTGTCTGCAGGCAGGATACTACCTTTGGGGTCATGCGCGCCCAGAGTGAGGACTCTATGCGCCCACTCAGTGACCTCAGGGAAGACGGTAGCTCAGTGGTCACGTGCCACCGTGCATAGCGAGGCTTAAGGGAGATGCATATCCCCCTTGTGATGTGTCGTCACAGGTGTTTCATCGGGGGGTTCCGGAGCAGGTCTATTATAGAGGACTCAGTGCCTCCCATAGGTGATGATGGTGGCCACAGTTGGTTTTACTAAGGTAAGAATCCCACACTTTTCTGTCTTCAAAAAAAGCTAGGCTCGTTTAGAAAGTTTACCCCGTTATTTAAAAAAAAAGGGCCGTGGCATCCAAGTGCATATTTTCTTTACAAAGATATTGTAAGGAGGATGGTGGACACTTCATGTGATCGAAGGGCTGGCTACTACCTTGGGCAAAGGTATAAGGCATTGCCATTCAACGTGGCAATGCTGCCAGTAGCGATACGGAAATACTCATATACTCACGGTAGCAATGAGGAAAATGGTTTTTGAAGCCTTATACATATATTTTCCTTTTTTTTTGAGTTTTTGGTTATTTACATTGTATTTCAGATACGAACATATTTATTTATGTTCGTATCTGAAATATGTTAGTATAATCGTCTATTTTCTCAATTAAATCGTTGCTTGCTTCTTGCTCCTAACATTCACTCTTCTCTGCATCACCCAAAGGTCAGACTGGGAGAAAATGCCTGCGGCATTAAGTCCACCTTGTGTACACTTTGTGCATGAAGCGTTAATAAATAAAAAATAAATAAAATATAACATTATTTTTTTATTTATTTTAAAACTTCTTGTACAAACGTTTATACAACGGCGGGCTAAATGCTGGATGGCATTCTCTACCAGCCAACCACAGGATGATGCGGAGAAGTATTACAATAGGTTATAAACAAGTTTGTAATATTAATGTAAGTTTCATTATAATTTAATCACAGAGATATATTTATAAAATTAAAGAACATATAATTAGGTAGTTTCCAGGGTATCAAAATTAAAAATCCAATTAGTCCGTCAGTTAGATAATGAACAAATATGAGACACGTATTTTTTATTTTCTCGTAATAAGTTGCAATACTTAGATAAAATGGCGCTAAGTTCAGAAGTCGTTACGTCATAACGTGCTACAAAATATGTCACGCTGTGACGTCACACGATATTTTAAATTATTATATCGTCGAAATTATTTAATTTTGTGAGAAAAGAAAAAATACGTGTCTAAAGTTTTAAATGAATGTACCAGACGGTCATTAAAATGAAATTTAGGAAACTACCCTATTGATTTAGAATTAATCTCATTTAGAGATGGCCCAGGTCAGAACTTGGTAACTTTAGAACGTATAATGATTTTAAAAGGTAAATTATATAAATACAAAAAACCGTTCATAAAGTTTAAAAAATATAATAAATTACTATAGATAGTAATTTTATATGTACGAATGTGATGAAAGTAAAGAAATAAGCAGGGATCACAGGGGTTCCTCTGGGGCTTTCTACCTTTTACCAGGGGATAAAGCCGTCACTATATATTAACTATTTATATATATATATATATATATATATGTATGTATTTGTGACTTACCTGAAGACTAGTGGAGTCCTGAATGCAGCGCTTGCCGTGGTCCAACGCTTATATACAGCTGGCCTACAGGGGCGGGCGGGAACGCTGCCATGCGTAGAGACGCTGACTGCTGGAAAAATATATATTTTTTGAATAAAATGTTTTTTTTAGTTTGTTTTTTTTTTGTAGTTGTATTTTGAAGTAGTGATCTCTTTTGTTACAATAGATAGATGAATGGATGGATGGACCACTGCTAAAGGGGGTATTTAAAAATATCTCTTAAATAAATACAATTAAAATATTTTTACCTTATCTTAAAATAAGATCTAATTCGATATAATCTATGAGGTAACGGGGAATCTTATACAATTGTGACCACCGCTACTCTTGCCGCGGGTGTCATATACCCGACTAAGGGACTACAAATCAGACAGAGACCGGACAGCAGCGCTCTCTGATAAACCTAAATCTTTTACAATGCGAATTTCAACACGTCAGCCAGCGGAGAATAATATGGCAAATCCTCCCTATGTAGAGAAGGGCCATAATACAACAGGGAACAGACTGACTTACAAATACAATCTTTGAAGATTGAATCTAAATTGACAACTAAATTATTGTTGATATAATTCAATACAATAGTGTTATACTTACATTTCGTCCCGACGTCACTTGAGTGGTCCGATCCAATCTAAATACAACACGACACTAAATGTTATGCCTTCGTCTTGAACAAAAGAGTATTCAAATATCTATAGGTACCATCGAATTGGTAGGTTGAGCGACTAGGAACTGGAGGTAGCATATACTTAAATAGCATTCAAGTGTGGGAGAGCCATGCTTCGACACGAATTTTTTTTTTTTTTTTTAAGGGGGGAAAATCATCGAATGACTGCTCCCGCCTGGGTGAGGCGGAAGGGAGTGTCAGACTCTTACTGACTAAAAACCACCCCGTTCCTTCTCCTGCACGTCGAGCCGGAGCCCCGGTTACCCGTTAGGTTCTCCGCGACTCCGAATCGGCATCGGCCCTGTTGGGCCCCATCTGTGGAGGTCTGATGGCTCTTTGAGGCGCGCGCATGCTTCGACACGAATGGGCCGGCTCGACCGGAGTGATACCACGGCCTCACAGAAAACCGACGTGAAACAACTCTTGCGTCATGTTTCGTCGTTTGAGTGAGTGTTACTAAAGGTCCAATTACCCCTCCTCCCTTCCTCAATCTCCCCAATCCCTGAATACCCAACAATACTAAAATTCCTAATTCCCAAACCGCCGGTAACGCACTTGTAATGCCTCTGGTGTTCCAGATGTCCATGGGCGACGCCGATTGCTTACCATCAGGTGATCCGACTGCACGTTTACCGGCTTCTTTGTTTGTTCGACCGCATTAATCTAAGAAACTACTGATCCGATTTGAATAATTATTTTTAGAATAAGAATAAGAATAAGAACGTTTATTTGGACGAAGTATGGTAATTACAGGTAGTAATAATTATAAAAAATAGTCCCACATACATCGCCTACTGTTTTCGGCATGCAAAGTTAAGTTTTACAATATAATAAAGTTAAAATCTTACATTCAATAAAACTAATTACAAAAATGCTTACAACTATATAGGATAACATAATTATTCCTCCTAACAAATTATTATTACTTTTCTTTATTCATATATTTATCATTTTAGTGACTAACTAAATAACAACACACTTAGTATTGCACACTTATTATTTATTGCACACATTAAACTTTCATTGTAAGAAACTCATCTAAGGTGTAAAAGCAAAAGTGTTTTGTGTTAGATAGTGCATTTATCGAAGAAGAACTGTTATTTTACTCGCAAAATAAATATTTTTTCTCAAAGATCGCAAAATATTTTTACTACGCACCGTCTCAACTCCGTTCCCTACTCCACGTTAGACCGCCCATTGTCATATCGTAACGGTCACTCCAAAGAAACGCTTAGTTTTCCTATATATACGTATATATATTTATATATTTACCAATGTAATCATAGGCCTACCATTGTAAGATAATAAAATGCATATAAACCTCTTTTGGTGATGGTCCCACCCTGTATTATAAGTCTAATAAGACAAGTAAGTGTATACTTATTGAGTGTAATTCTGACAGTTCTCCGCACGGAACAACTCTTTGTTTGATCCACAGATTGTTGTTCCTGGTCTGGGTGTCATGTGTACGTGAACTTGTATGTTTGTAAACGCACCCACGACACAGGAGAAAATCCTAGTGCAGCAATAAGTGCCCACTGCTGAGCAAAGCCTCTTCTCACACGGAGAAGGTTTGAGCATTAATCACCACGCTTGCTCAATGCGGGTTGGCGATTTCAAACTTAACTACAATTAGAAATTATAAGCCCAGGTTTCCTCACGATGTTTTCCTTCACCGTCTGTCAGTGGTGTCTAGATAATCTTAGAAAGTACATATAACTCGTAAAAAGCCACATTAGTACTTGCTGGTGGTAGGATTTGAACCCTCATGCATGAGAAGCGGGCGTCTTAAACGTGTATAGATGATTCACTCTTGTTATTGTATAAACGAATAATTAAAAAGAAAAAGTAAAAATTTCTGATGACTGTCTAAAAATAGATTTTTTTCTTCTCCTCTTATAATATCTTCTGATTCACTTCGTTGCGGGAACCAAGACAGTTACTCATGTCCCTGGGACACGCCGGACTTCAGTGTTCCGGTGTTTGCATGGTTGTATCTACTGTAGATCCTGGGTTACAGGAGTTGCAGCGGTTTTGGGAGGTTGTGGCGGGCTTGTCCCATAAAAAAATATAACACAAACCTCTATAGTTATACCTTTTAGCAAAAAACAGCCATAGAATTTAATATCACACTTTCAAATCTGACATTTTGACTATAACAAGTCATGATAATTCCCCACAAAACGTCATGATGTTATTCCCAAAGGTGCTAGGCAGGGGTGTGTACTATTATACCTTAATTAGATAATTCATGCGTCAGTACGTAATATGAAGAGACGAGCCTATTTCTATAAATAGATTTGAGTACGCAAGATATTATTGCAGCGTCTATTTTTATAATATTGTGTATTTGGCTACTTGCCTGTGATTTGATTGGTAAGTGTCGTGGTGGCCTGGAGGTTTAAGACGCTCGCTTCTCATGCATGAGGGTGCGGGTTCGAAACCTACCAACGGCAAGTACCAATGTGACTTTTTCCGAGTTATATGTACTTTCTAAGATTATTTAGACACCACTGACAAACGGTGAAGGAAAAACATCGTGAGGAAACCTGGACTTATAATTTCTAATTATAAGTTTGAAATCGCCAACCCGCATTGAGCAAGCGTGGTGATTAACGCTCTAACCTTCTCCGTGTGAGAAGAGGCTTTGCTCAGCAGTGGGCATTTATAGGCTGTTGATGATGATGATGAAGGTACTTGCCTTAATGAAAAATAAATTATTTCGACTGTTTAATACAATAAAATAATAAAAAATAATCACACTTTCATTAACTGATTTTATGACCAACTTAATTCTAGTATTTTCCAGCAAATTTTTAACAATTAATTTGCTATTGTGTCTCATATATGCATGGCATCGCATGTGCGACTGCCGTGCAAAGGGTTTCGGGTTCGATTCCTGAGTCGGGAAAAGTATTAATGCGTTTTAAAAAAATCTCAGTAGTATCACGGAGTCTGGAATTGTGCCCGGTATATGGCAAAAGGGCGTAATGTGCACCTCTGCCTACCCTTTTGTGGATAAAAGGCACACTTTCATTGATTGATTTTATGACCAACTTAATTTTAGTAATTTACCAGCAAATTTTTAAGTAATACGTATGATGTTTGACGCTAAAAAAAACGTGACGTCACAATACACAATCTCGTACACAATTCATAGAAAACTATCGTTTTACAGTTCGAAAAAGTCTTGCATTTGACCAGTACACAAGTACTTGACAGGTACTTGTCAACGCCTTGTGACGTCACGCTTTTTTAGCTTCAAACAAAACCATTTTCATATAAGTAACATAATGAATAGCATTCATAACATAAACACATCAATTTCAGTATATTATTTTCCATTACATTTCGTTCCAATTGCACATTTACCCAATTTTTTTACAATATATCTAGTCTTATTTATCATATGATTGATAAACATTGATCTTAACAAAATTGATTGATGTTTACAGGCATCATTGCGCTTACATATAGGGTATTTTACAACTAATCAAATTCAATACTTTCATCGAAACGTCAAAAATGATATTGTTCTATGAATTTTGTACGAAACACTAACTCATGACGTCATCATACATTCGAGGCAAACAGCACACTTATTTCTGAAAATAATTTCTAGAATAAATCGAAAATTAAGTATATCGGCAAATATATGAATAAAATTAGACTGCCTCGTTGGCCGAGTGGTCGCGAGTGCGACTACCGGGCAAGGGGTCTCGGGTTCGATTCCCGGATCGGGCAAAGTATTACTGGGTTTTTAAAAAATTCTCAGTAATAGCACGGAGTCTGGAAATGTGCCCGGTATATGGCAATAGGCTCACCCCCTATTACATGGGACTCATAACATAAATAGTGAAAAGTGGGTGTTACTTCTGTGTGCACCTCTGCCTACCCTTTCGGGGATAAAAGGCGTGATGTTATGTGTTATGTGTATGAATAAAATTATTATTATTTTTCAATATTTAATTAGATTGAAAAATCAAAATAATTTATTTTTGACCCACGAAAATACCCAGTTGAGTACTTTCCTTAATCAAAAATAAATTATTTCGACTGTTCAATACAATAAAATATTAAAAAATAATCACACTTTCATTAACTGATTTTATGACCAACTTCATTTTAGTATTTTTACAGCAAATTTGTAAGTAATAACTATGCTGTTTGACGCTAAAAAAACGTGACGTCACAATACACAATCTCGTACAAAATTCATAGAAAACTGTAGTTTTTGACAGTTCGAAAAAAGTATTGAATTTGACTAGTTGGCAAGTACACATTTGTGGGGGGTTAAGGTTAAGCGACAGTTGTCAAGGTTATCTAGTAAATGGGTGGCAAAACTATCTTTCTCCGACCACTGTCTACAATTTTAGGTAAAACTTCTTGTTCTTCCGTGGGGTGAGAACCTGGAGATTTGTGATACAGGTGCTCTACGTCTAACACAGACCTCACCCCCTATTACATAGGACTCGTAACATAAATTGTGAAAAGTGGGTGTTACATTATACAGTGGCATCAAGTGCCGTAATGTGCACCTCTGCCTACCCCTTCAGGGATGAGTCGCGGAGAATCTAACGGGTAACCGGGGCTCCGGCTCGACGTGCAGGAGAAGGAACGGGGTGGTTTTTAGTCAGTAAGAGTCTGACACTCCCTCCCGCCTCACCCAGGCGGGAGCAGTCATTCGATGATTGTCCCCCCTTAAAAAAAACCCCCCTTCAGGGATAAAAGGCGTGAAATTATGTAAAACTAGAATAAGTGCCATTGTAAGGAGAAATAAAGAAATGTATTTATTTATTTATTGGATATTGGTAGTCGTGAAGCGCATACTACACTCTATTTGTCATCACTCACTGTCACACTCTTTCCGCGGGTGTCGTATACCCGACTACCGTATACCGTACCGTATGTCATTTTTGCATATCACCTTACATCATCAACAGATGTTGATGAATTAAGGGGAGTCCCGTAACGCCGGATGGCACTTAAAGCCACCGGACACCGGACACGTGTATTATGTCAATAACTAATAACGCGAGCGATTACATTTTTAAGGAGATGTTTCCCAGTGGCAGACACCTAAGATTTTTAGTAAGAATTGAATCGCTCGTGTTATTAGTTATCGATATAATCAAAGTGTCCGGAGTCTGCCACTGGGAAACTTCTCCCTAAAAAATTTAGTCGCCCGCGTTATTAGTTATCGAGATAATACATGTGTCCGGTGTTAGGTGCCGTCCGGCGTCATGGGACTTGCCCCTATTTTTGGATAATCGGTAGTCGTGAAGCGCATACTACAACACTTCATTTGTCACCACTTTCTGTCACACTCTTTCCGCGGGTGTCGTATACCCGACTACCGTATACCGTACCGTATGTCATTTTTGCATATCACCTTACATCATCAACAGATGTTGATGAATTAGGCATTAAAATAAACAACAAAGGGTATTTTTAAACATCGCGGCAACTACTTATGAGAAGTAGCATTGAGATTTAAAAATAAAGATTAGTAAGGACATCCTTACTATATATATATTAATATTATAAATCGGAAAGTGAGTTTGTTTGTTTGTTCCGCTTTCACGCCGTAGCTACTAAACCAATTGCTTTGAATTTTTGCAGACGTAAAGTTAGAAGTCTGGATTAAATAATAGGGTACTTTTTATCCCGGAAAAATTTGATATTCCCGAGGGAAAACAAAAGTATGGGTATAGATGGTGCTGTGTGTATTGGTATATGTCACATAGGCTACTTTTTATCCTTTTGACGCGAGTGGAGCCGCGGGTAAAAGCTAGTCCTTACTAATATTATAAATCTGAAAGTGAGTTTGTTTGTTTGTTCCGCATTCACGCCGTAGCTACTAAACCACTTGCTTTGAATTTTTGCAGACGTAAAGTTAGAAGTCTGGATTAAATAATATGATACTTTTTATTCCGGAATAGTTTTAAGTATATTCTCGACGAAAAACGAAATTATTGGTATAGATAGAAGCCAGTAAATTGGTATATATACGATTATATAGATACGATTGGTATAGATAGATAGATAGAAGCCGCGGTAAAAGCTAGTGTATATATAAAGATAGTCAAATCGTTTGTCTGTTTGCGCTCTTATCTCAAGAACTTGTTACTTTTTAATAGTTCTGTTTGTTCCAAAAGTTTTTCTTTTAAAAAGTTTTTAAAAACAGTTTATCGAATCGATTCAAACAATTTCATTTTATTGAGTCGAGTAATTGGCGCACGTTCTAACTTCGATCCTAGTTAGGTCTACCTAAGACGAGTAACTCTAATATTATAATAAAAATTAGCTTTCTGACTGCCTCGTTGGCCGAGTAGTCGCAAGTGCGACTGCCGGGCAAGGGGTCTCGGGTTCGATTCCCGGGTCGGGCAAAGTATTACTGGGTTTTTTAAAATTCTCAGTAGTAGCACGGAGTCCGGAAATGTGCCCGGTATATGGCAATAGGCTCACCCTCTATTACATGGGACTCATAACAACTAGTGAAAAGTGGGTGTTACATTATGTTATAATCGAATGACTGCTCCCGCCTGGGTGAGGCGGGAGGGAGTGTCAGACTCCTGACTAAAAACCACCCCGTTCCTTCTCCTCCACGTCGAGCCGGAGCCTCGGTTACCCGTTAGGTTCTCCACGACACACCCATAAAACTAGCGGGGTTACAAGTACGTACGTACTTGATATCTCTAGATAAGGGGATTATACATAACATTAGGCTTTATCCCCGAAAGCGTAGGCAGAGGTGCATATTCCGGCATTAAACCCATTGTGTGTCTAAACTTGGATCCATGCGAGACACAGTGTATTTTGTATTGTGTCTCATATCGGTGCATTCAAGCTGTTAATTAGAAATGATAAATTCCAGTTTCCAATGCACAATTATTTGTCAGTAGTGTCTAAATAATCTTAGAAAGTACATATAACTCTGAAAAAGTCACATTGGTACTTGCCGTTGGTAGGTTTCGAACCCTCATGCCGTTAGACGCGGTCGTCTTAGACCTCCCAACCATCACACCATGACATACACAAACTCATAAACAAATACGAAAAAAGTTTCACATCAATATTTTATATTTCATTTTATTCTTAAAAAACGTTGCCCCACATATTAGGATTGTCTCCTGTGTCGTGGGTGCGTTTACAAACATACAAGTTCACATACACATCACACACAGACACGGAACAACAATTTGTGGATCACACAAAGTGTTGTTCCGTGTGGGAATCGGACCCGCGACACGTTGCACGGCACCCGGTTGCCCAGCCACCGCACCAACCGTGCAGTAGTATTAATATTAGTAAGATGTAAGTATGTAGGATATTTTTAACTTTTCTTTATTCGTATTTTAAAAACTCATTCACGTGTGTCTTTTTTAAGGCATAAGCCGGTAAACGAAACAAATGAAACAAGTGAAAGTTACAAGTGCGTTACCGGCCTTTTGGGGATTAGGAGTTTGAGGATCGTTGGGGATACAGGAATTAGGGAGATTGGGGAAGGGAAGGGTAATTGGGCCTCCGGTAACCTCACTCACATGACGAAACACAACGCAAGCGTTGCTTCACGTCGGTTTTCTGTGAGGCCGTGGTATCACTCCGGTCGAGCCGGCCCATTCGTGCCGAAGCATGGCTAGCCCACACGTGTTTCAAACTACCCGGAAACACAAACGAATCCGTAGGTAGCCATCAAAACAAACATACCTCTACTTACATAAAAATAACCATTTTGTAAATTATTTTCGCCACGAAAATAAATACAGAACATTTCGACAGTAATTCAACACTCACAGTTTTTGAAATGTTCAGTTAAATATCATATTTTATTAGGAGTTCTGTTTTGGTTGTTTGTACGGTTTCTTTCGGATCTGTAAGCCCTCTTGTATTACAGATTGGAGTAAAATATGGGGCGCCCACTGGTTTCCGAAGTTTCTATTCAATAATAAACAATTCGGAGAAATACTGGAAAGAAATATTTGATAGGCTGCCTCGTTGGCCGAGTGGTTGCAAGTGCGATTGGGCAAGGGGTCTCCGGTTCGATTTCCGGGCCGGGGAAAATTTTACTGAGTTTTTAGAAAAAAAAAATACAGTAGTAGCACGGAGTCTGGAATCGTGCCCGGTATATGACAATTGGCTCACCCCCTATTACATGGGACTCATAACATTAATATTGAAAACTGGGTGTTACATTGTACAGTGACATTAAGTCCCGTAATGCGCACCTCTGCCTACCCCTTCGGGGATAGTCATGATGGTATGTTATGTTCGGAGCAATAATATGTTTTTTTTTAACATTGCCTCACACTAGGATTTCCTCCTGTGTCGTGTGTGTACAAACATACAAGTTCACATACACATCACACACAGACACGGAACAACAATTTGTGGATCACACAAAGAGATGTTCCGTGCGGGAATCGAACCCGCGACACATTGCGCGGCAGCCAGTGGCCCAGCCACCGCGCCAACAGTGCAGTCTAAATATGTAAAATAGAATTTGATAGACTGATGAGTGAGGTTAGTGTTTTTCGATTCCTGGAATAGCCGTACAAGGATTTTTTTTTTAAGGGGGGAAAATCGTCGAATTGCTGCTCCCGCCTGGGTGAGGCGGGAGGGAGTGTCAGACTCTTACTGACTAAAAACCACCCCGTTCCTTCTCCTGCACGTCGAGCCGGAGCCCCGGTTACCCGTTAGGTTTTCCGCGACTCCGAATCGGCATCGGCCCTATTGGGCCCCATCTGTGGTGGTCTGATGGCTCTCTGAGGCGCGCGCGGAACGTGACGCGCCGTAAAGCCGTACAAGGATAAGAACAACAAACAAGACGGACATAGCTTCTTGAAACAACGACTGTGGCACATGGCTACTATAGATTTATACGCAGAACATACATTAATACGAAGTACTTAAATCTGTCACTTGACAAGGCCTGTAATTAAACTTCATACAGTTTTTTTATAGACATAAGCCGGTTAACGAGCAGACGGATCACCTGATGGTAAGCAATCGGCGGCGCCCATGGATACCCGAAACACCAAAGCGTTACAAGTGCGTTACCGGCCTCTTGGGAATTGGGAATTTGGGGATTGTGAAGGATTTTTTTTTTAAGGGGGGAAAATCATCGAATCGCTCCCGCCTGTGTGAGGCGGGAGGGAGTGTCAGACTCTTACTGACTAAAAACCACCCCGTTCCTTCTCCTGCACATCGAGCCGGAGCCCCGGTTACCCGTTAGGTTCTCCGCGACTCCGAATCGGCATCGGCCGTATTGGGCCCCATCTGTGGTGGTCTGATGGCTCTTTGAGGCGCGCGCGGAACGCGACGCGCCGTACGCTCGGGTCTGTTTCTGGTCAGACGGGGAGCCACCCATGCTCGCCGTCCGCAGGCTCGGGATTGTGAAGGATACGGGGATTCGGGAGACTGGGGAGACTAGGGATTTGGTAATTGGGCCTCCGGTAACCTCACTCACACGATGACACACAACGCAAGCGTTGTTTCACGTCGGTGAGTGTGAGGCCGTGGTATCACTCCGGTTGAGCCGACCCATTCGTGCCGAAGCATGGCTCTCACCACACTTATAAACATGAAAAAAATTACCATTACCATTTTTTGAAATTTATTTATGTAAGGAACTTCTAACAAAGTGTTACACCAGTTCCATCAAAACCTTATCTAACAAATACACAATTACAAGGTAACTAATGAATAAACCAATATAGCTTCAGGTGACATTGGTTGACCCAAGATTACATTCAATGTACCTAAATCTAACATATTTATGTTAAGTTCACAAATTAACTTGCTCCTTTCAGATTCATTTCTGACACACTCCACCAGAAGATGATATACATCTTCTACTTTATTAATACACACTAATCAATTGGGAGAGTCCACAATTCTCATGAGGAAAGCTACCATAATCATGTATTAAAAAAAATCCAAATTCCAATCGAATAAAAACACAATTTCCAATGCACCTGTATCCCACACACCGTTATACAATGCAAGCAAGATGAGTGTTTATGTAAAATTTCCAATCCATGTTGTTGTTGTAAACAGAATACAATATGAAATACAAATACACTTCGAACACTTTTGTCCAAGATGTATTCAAATCTTTTGTTGTGATTTTCTTGTCCCAGTTCGCATAATGTTCATGAGATTTATAACGTTTTTATCGAATCCAATCTTACTATAGCTAGCCGCTAGATACTAGAGAGAACCTAACGGGTTCCGGCTCGAAGTGCAGGAGAAGGAACGGGTTGGTTTTTAGTCAGTAAGAGTCTGACACTCCCTCCCGCCTCACCCAGGCAGGAGCAGTCATTCAGTGATTTTCCCCTCTTAAAAAAATCTTACTATAGCTAGCCGCTAGATACTCTACTTAGCCGCGGAGAACCTAACGGGTTACTGGGGCTCCAGCTCGAAGTGCAGGAGTCCGAACAGGGTGGTTTTTAGCCAGTAAGAGTCCGACACTCCCTCCCGCCTCACCCAGACGGAAGAAGTCATTGGATGATTTTCCCCCTCAAAAAAAAATTTACTATCTTTTATCTACCTATATATCTATCTATGAAAGCCTCCATGCTTTGCATTGTCTTTGGTTAAGGTGACACAGGTGTCATAAGACAAACGTCTATTAAAATATTCTAGCTACAAATTGAAATATTGTAAAGAATGCATGTTAATTCGATGATATAGTGTTGTTGTTTTAGTTATTTAATTTAAAGAATATAAGTGAGGATCGACAGGCTAAAGCAGTGACAATTAATTGTGGATTCTCTATTGTTATAGGTTTGTATTCCGAGGTTGCTTAGTTTATTATTTTTTATTATAATATTGTTATTTTATTGAAATAATTGTATTGATATAGATGAAGCATATTATTTCATTGCTGTCTCGAATCCTCATCTTATATTTATACATATAATATAATCGTAGGAAAGTCAAAACTGTGCATTGAATATTTCTTCAAAAGAATACTTGGAGCGTGATCTACAACCGATACCGAAGCCAAAATTAGAGTTTTTAGAATGTTTGTCTGTTTGTCTGTATGTAGGTCCGGGCTAAACTCAAAAAGTACTGTATATATTATTAGGGTCAGGAAATAAGACTCGTAACGACTTTCAATTACTTATTTAATATAATTTTACAATTTAAGCCGAAACCATCGACCGAACTTTTTCAATTCCCGCCAAAAGTGTGTGACATCTAACATTGCCATGTTTTACGCAAACATTCATCAATTATATTTACTAATTAACTAAAACTTTCATATTTTGAATAATAGTAAAAGTATTTAAATAAAATAATAATAAAACTAACTTATTAAAACATCTACAAAATAACATTTTAATAATATCTAGCAAGCATTTTATTTACGAACATCATTTAGCAAGTGTTGCCATTATATAAAAATATACTCTGCATAACAAAACCTAAAGGAACTGAAGTATTTATACAGGGTGTCCAAGAACCCGGCGTCCAACTGGATTCCCACGATGCCCCAAGTTCTAACAGTACTCAGAAAAATATTTTAAAAAATCCACCCCATGTACTTACAGAATAATACTGATTTCAAAAAAAAGGGGAAATGAGCACCCTGTGACATACTTTTGAATGCTGTGACTGCTAATGCTGATAATTTCGATATTTCTTGGAGGTTTTGTAATCTAGGGTATTGCTGTGTCTAAATAGAATGTAAAAATAAAGTACTTATTGTACTTTTGACGCGTTTATTCCTCTTTTTAAAAAGGTATAATACTTAAACATTAATTTGAAAAAAAAAATTTTGATAATATTTTTACTCAACAACCCAATTTTTACGAAGTGCCTACCTACTAACGGTAACTGTCGGACCCTTTCTTATCTTAGAAACTGTTATGTTACTACTATTATTTACTTCGGTTCCAAGAGTGAGCAAGAAGGAAATACACACAGGTAGATGGGTTCCCAGTAGAATAAAAGCAAAGAATGTTAGTTTAAAGATATTTTATTACAATAAATGTTCAAAATATTGACCACCCGCGGCAATACAAGCTCTCACTCTCCTTAAAAAGGACCGCTTTATGTTTCGCGAGTAACTTTTTTGACGTATCACCTGCACTGCTTGTGTTATCTTCTCACGAAGGTCAGCGATGTCATTAATGGGCTTCGCATAAACGAGCTCCTTCATAGTTCCCCAGAAAAAAAAATCCAGCGGATTTAAGTCAGGTGAGCGGGCTGGCCACGGGATTGTTCCTGATCGCCCAATCCACCTGTTCGGGTATTGCTCGTCCAAAAACTCTCTAACGGATACGCGAAAATGTGCTGGACAGCCGTCGTGTTGGAACCACATATCTGGTGGGGTCTCTTCTAGTAAGTTTGGCAAATCATTTTGATGAAAATTTAAATATGATTCGCCAGTCAAATTCTCGGGCATCTCAAATGGACCAATAATATTCCCACAGAGAATACCGGTCCACATGTTCACTTTGAACCGGTACTGGGATCTATCTTCTCGCATCAAGTGCGGATTTTCCACATGCCACTCGTGCAAGTTGTGTAGGTTCATGTAGCCATCCTTCTTAAATGTTGATTCATCTGACCACAAAATTTTGTCGATAAAGTTTTCGTCTTCTCGATGTTTTTGCAGGATTGTTTCACAAAACGCGACTCGGCTCGGATAACCTTTTTCTCCCTCACTCTTACCTGAATAATGGGGTACCATAAAGAAGAACCAGCAAATCGCAAAGATAGTTTCTGTCTTGCTCCCTCCTGTTGTAATAACGAATCACTATGGTGAGATGCATGCACATACCGTCCCTTACGGTCTAACCTGTTTTTTGAGAGGCCTGTTGTTATTTTTATGAGCATACAATAGTAATTCTTTAGAGGTTAGATTCAATTCGTCGTAAATTTTTCTTTCTAAGAATTCTGTAAGACATCGTAAAAATTGGGTTGTTGAGTAAAAATAGTATCAAAATTTTTTTTTTTCAAATTATTGTGTAAGTATTATACCTTTTTAAAAAGAGGAATAAACGCGTCAAAATTTGACGTCACTTGCCATACTATTTTGGTACATTTTTTTTACACTACAGTCGGTCAAAGTTGCGAAATTCAATAGTTTTCCATATCACCTTTAGTTAAAATATTATTTTATTTTAAAATGGTACAATAAGTACTTTATTTTTACATTCTATTTAGACACAGCAATACCCTAGATTACAAAACCTCCAAGAAATATCGAAATTATCAGCATTAGCAGTCACAGCATTCAAAAGTATGTCACAGGGTGCTCATTTCCCCTTTTTTTTTGAAATCAGTATAATTCTGTAAGTACATGGGGTGGATTTTTTAAAATATTTTTCTGAGTACTGTTAGAACTTGGGGCATCGTGGGAATCCAGTTGGACGCCGGGTTCTTGGACACCCTGTATAAGAACATCATTTAGCAAGCGTTGCTATTGTATGAAAACACATATTTAAACATCTAAGAAATTCTGCCCCAACAGATAAATTAAAATTCGTCTATTTGGCTCTGTGTCAGTCCATCATCCAATACTGCATACCGGTTTGGGGAGGGGCAGCCAAAACGCTTATCCTTATGCTTGAGAGAGCACAAAGAGCTGTACTGAAAGTGATGACCAAAAAACCATATAGATATCCCACCGCAAAATTGTACTTAGAATGTAAGGTATTAACAGTCAGACAGCTCTTTGTGCTCAAATCTACTTTGAGAAGGCATCGGAATGTTCCACTACCGAATCCAAACAGACGCAGTAAGATGCCAGTATGCCCGCAAATCCCTACCAATACTACTTTTGCCAGAGGACAGTTCAATAGTCTCAGTTGCAAGCTCTACAACAAAATTAATAAAAACCTGAACATCGTACGACTCAGCCGAAAAGAAGTCACAAGAAAAATCATTGATTGGCTTCAGCAAATTGATTACAATGAAACTGAAGGTTTACTTACGAATATATCATAACCGACACACACATACACACACATACACACACACACACACACGCACACACACACACGCACGCACACACACACACACACACACAATTCCGGAAAATTAACCTAAGTAGTCCTTTTAACATTCCCTTTATATTTTATTATTTTTGTTTTGGATTACAGCTCCTCCCATTTCATTCATTCACTTTCATGACATTCACTTCATTATAGAGTGACATATAATGCGACTTTGTGACATACTCCACGCTTGAATCACTGTTTTCCAAAATACAAGCTTATAGCTTAGTTTGGAGGGCAGTGTCGTAATTCACACTCGCTCATATAATTGCCGCATTTCTGTGAATGTAATATTGTGAAATTTTTGTACAATAAACAATTTTTATTTTTATTTTTTTATTTTAAAATATTATACTCTGCATCTATAACCTAACAATATGTACACTCGAAACACCAGAGGAGTCACAATTGCGTTGCCATGCGAAACCACGGTTAAATCAGTAATAATATAAAAGAAGTGTGTCCGTTCAGAACTTGATTAAAAACGTCTTCAGCACAAACCACGGAGCATTTTCTCATTATTTTTCTAATTTTAATAGTTTTTACTAGTGGAGGGAAATGTTTAAAGTAAAGAATTCATTTTGTTGAAGAAAATGAGTTTGGTTCGTAGTCTACAGACGCAGATTGTTTATTTAGTGGTTATAAAGTTGACTGTGGATCTTGAAGTATTAGGTTAACTTCTCGTTACGAGTCATTATCAATATGTAGTTTTTTTAATGGCATAAGCAGGTAAACGAGCATACGGATCACCTGATGGTAAGCAATCGGCGTCGCCCATGGACACCTGGAACACCAGAGGCGTTACAAGTGCGCCACCGGCTTTTTGGGGATTAGGAGTTTGAGGATCGTTGGGATTCAGGGATTGGGGAGATTGGGGAAGGGGAAGGTAACTGGGCCTCCGGTAAAGTCACTCACACGACGAAACACAACGCAAGCGTTGCTTCACGTCGGTTTTCTGCTCGGCCGTGGTATCACTTCGGTCGAGCCGGCCCATTCGTGCCGAAGCATGGCTCTCCTACACTTAAAATACATACATTTAATGCACTGTCCAACATGCGTTTGTAAGAATGTACACATATTATTATATCAAAGTAATATTAGTCTTAGTCATCGCTCTGATTTTATTCATTCTTCATATTTCATACAATGTGTTTCTATGGAATGCGCTACCCACGGAGATCAGAATGGCCACCACTCGCTTATCTTTCAAAACCAAGGTTCGCGAGCATTTACAAAAAACTGGCAGATTCGGTTTAAACATAAGTTGTCTCTTATTATGTTACTAGCTTCTGCCCGCGACTTCGTACGCGCAATCCCATTTTGCCCCCGTTCCCGTTCGTGATTTTCGGTAAAAAGTAAAAAAGTATCCTATGTCCATCTCCTGGTTCTAAGCTACCTCCCTGCCAATTTTCATCTAAATCGATTGAGGCGTACTTGAGTTATAAATACCTCTAGTGTAACTAACACGACTTTCTTTTATACCTCTAGATTTAGTTTTTACTTGGGTATGTATGTAATGTTATCTTTATACCTCTATATTAAATTCTTCTGTGAGTGTGTATGTCACTGAACTTCTCTCAAACGACTGGACCGATTTTGATGAAGTTTTTGTGTGTGTTCAAGGGGATCTGGGAATGGTTTAGATTCACAAATCAGCCCGGCAGATGGCGCTGCAGTCGATGTTTAGGTTATTTATCCTAAACAGTTGAACTAATTTGAATGAATTTTTGTTTATACATTCAAGTGGATATGCAGGACAACGTATGTTGAGTCCGCTAGTGTATGTATATAGTACTATTATATGATATAAGTATTGGATGTATGTGTACATATACCTCTATATGTATGACTGTATATATAAGTATTTAAGTATAGTATTTAGAGGTATATATAGTTATTTATTATCAATATTTGCTTAGTCACCTGCCACCTTCATCTCTGCACCACCTTAAGGTCGACTGTGAGACAATGCTCAAGGCATTAAGTCCACCTGTACATTAATTTGTTACTGTACTAAGTGTTAAATAAATAATTAATATTATAAATGTGAGTTTCTTTATTTGAATGTCTGTCCGTCAGTCACGCTGAAACTATTTTTTTTTTATAGCATAAGCCGGTAATCGAGCAGTCGGATCACCTGATGGTAAGCAATCGGCGTCGCCCATGGACACCTGAAACACCAGAGGCGTTACAAGTGCGTTACCGGCCTTTTGGGGATTAGGAAGATCGTTGATCAAGATCGTTGGGGATTCAGGAATTGGGGAGATTGGAGAAGGGGAGGGTAATTGGGCCTCCGGTAACCTCGCTCACACGACGAAACACAACGCAAGCGTTACTTCACGTCGGTTTTCTGTGAGGCCGTGGTATCACTCCGGTCGAGCCGGCCCATTCGTGCCGAAGCATGGCTCTTCGACACTTAATTTACTACTGAACGTATTTTAATGAAATTTGGTATACAGGCAGGGTATGGGCTGACTTAGGTGATAGGATACTTTTATCCTTAAATATCCCATATTTATGATTAAATACTCTCATAATATAAAACGGGAATAATATTCCACGCGGACGAAGTCGCGACCAACAGCTAGAACAACATACATGTTACGTCTCCCATTGGAGTAGGCAGAGACAATAGAACGAAATATGCTACGATTCTGACATACTTCTTTCGCTTATCTACCGCTGAAATCGCGATAAATACACAAATACAATTTTCGTAGCAAAAGTCTACACAGCTACGATTTCGTAGCTAATTTGTCTAACGCCTACGCTTTCGTAGCACACAATCGACCCGCTACGCATTCGTAGCACTGAATCAATTCGCTACGCCTTCGTAGCATTCAATAGATTTGCTACGCTTCCGGAATATGGAACATCTATGATGATAAGTTTTTGAAATTATGATAGATTCAAATCTAAAAAATATCTGGAATGATCTTTGTTACAGAAACATTATAAGTAACCTCAAAAATTGGTCTTAACCCGAAGATTTTTTTCTGGGATAAGCCGGGACACGGGCGTACGGATCACCTGATGGTAAGCAATCGGCGGCGTCGCCCATGGACACCCAAAACATCAGAGACGTTACTAGTGCGTTACCGGCCTTATTCAGGGACTCATAACATAAATAGTGAAAAGTGGGTATTACATTGTGCAGCGGCATTAAGTTCCGTAACCTGCACTTCTACCTACCTCTTCGGGATTAACAGGCAGTATGTTATGTAGTTACGAACTTATGTACATGTATGTACAATAAAACCAAGAATTATTTCATAAATTACTTTATTCTTGTCCTTTACTGATTGCTATTCATTGCTAAAATAATTTGTCTAAGCTAGTCTGGCAAGAAAGAGATAGATGGACGTTCTTCTACAGAGCCGTATTATCGCTAAGGCAAACTAGACAAGTGTTGGGCGCCAGGGCCTTTAGCCAAACGCCACTTTAGCGCTTGTCTAGAGAGAGAGAGTAGAAATCAAAATGTACGGGGATGACACTGACAAGTGTCAAAATTTACGTCAATTCCATATAATTTGGTTTTGTATTCTACATGTAGACAAGCGTTATATGGCATTTGGCTACAGCTGCTGGTTACAGAGGTTACAGCTGGTGACGGCGGCGACAAATGAAATTAGATGCGCCAATGAGGTGGTTGTGCTTGCCTAGGGCATTCTCTAAGTTAATATCTACTCATCTATCAAAAAGATTATCTTCATCTCTTTCATACTGAGCGTCTATAAGACTTGTGACCGATTTCTTTTCTGACATTTTTGGCTCTCTGACATTTCTCTGTAGTCTATGGTTTAGGAGGCTTGTCTCTGAGTTCTCGCTGTCCGGGTCGAGGGTAACTTTTTCAATGGTCACCTTTATGTTGTTCAGTGGCTTCGGTTTTTCTGTAGAGAAACGACATTCAATTATAAATTAAAGATTTCCATAAATGTATCTATTTAAAAGTCTCTAAAATTACTTTATTAAACGCTATTTAAAAAAAATTACATATCATAACATCACGCCTTTTATTCCCGAAGGGGTAGGCAGAGGTGAACATTACGACACATAATGCCACTGTACAATGTAACACCCACTGTTATGTTATGAGTGAGTTTATTGCCATATACCGGGCACAATTCCAGACTCCGTGCTACCACTGAGAATTTTTAAAAACCCAGTATTACTTTGCCCGGCCCGGAAATCGAACCCGAGACCTCTTGCCCGGCAGTCGCACTTGCGACCACTCGGCCAACGAGGCAGTCAGAGTACCGCTAATTGCGAGATAATAGGGCACAACCATACATAGACACAGGTCACACAGAGAACCTCCTTTAAGTCGGTTAATAAATCCTTACTTCCTTATCCTTATCCTTACTTCCTTACTAATCCTTACTAATATTATAAATCGGAAAGTGAGTTTGTTTGTTTGTTTGTTTGTTCCGCTTTCACGCCATAACTACTAAACCGATTACTTTGAATTTTTTCAGACGTAAAGTTGGAAGTACGGATTAAATAATAGGGTACTTTTTATCCCGGAAAAAAATGATATTTCCGAGGGAAAACAAAAGTATTGGTATAGATGGCGCTGTGTGTATTGGTATATGTCACATAGGCTACTTATTATCCTTTTGTGACGCGAAGCCGCGGGTAAAAGCTAGTATACCTCTATAATAAATGTATCGATTTCGATCCCAGCATAGAAACAAACATAGAAGAACATAGAAGACTGCACTATTGGCGCGGTGGTTGGGCAACTGACTGCCGCGCAACGGGTTCGATTTCCGCCCGCAACAACTCTTTGTGTGATCCACAGATTTTTGTTCCATGTCTGAGTGTTATGTGTAAAATATAATGAATACAAATAGAAGTAAGATACCTATCCCTCAGCCACGAAACTAGACACAATCCTAGAGTATGAGATAATTCTTAAATATACGAACCAGCAAAACCATCAGTGGGGCACGGGCAAAGAGGAGCAAGTTCAGGCGCAGTAAGATGTATGTTCGCGTAGGAATGTTTCTGTATTAACTTCTCTCTATCGCAACAACCGCATCCACCGTATGAGGACTTGCGTTTTACCACTTCTTTGGTGGAGTAGACTCCTGGAAATATGATGGCATAAAGATGGAAGAATTATTATTATGTATTCGGCTTACTCGCATAACTGTTTGACGAGTAAAGGTCATCCCACGTTTAAAAAGCACGGCTCCAACCCAGTCATTAAGTTGTCATTTAAATATGAATTTAAAACCGTATATCATATGATACATTTCGTATACAAAAAGCCGACGGCGGGTGGTCAGGCCGCGGTGCACTCGAGGTGTAGTCGAGGCGCCCGCGTGCTTACGACGCGCCGCTAGCGCGCTGACAGCGCGGCGTCGGAGAGGTGACGGCGAGCCGCCCACTAGGCGCCAGCGAAACAACGTCGCATCGTAGTTAGTATTGTTTTAAAAGATTTCACCTAGCGGCTAGCGCGCCGACCGCGAAGGTCCGTCAGATTAACATATGGGAAAAACCTAGTGTTATATTGAGGGGTGCGGTGCCAGAAGACCTCCCCGTGGTGCACCCTGGGTGCGGGCGACAGTCTCCCTAGCGGGGGTGATAGGGTTGGAGTGACTGTCGCCCGCAGCAGACTTCTGGACTGGGCGGGCGAACCCGATAGGGTTCTGGAGGCGGCGGGCTGTGTGCTCATGGCCCGCGCTTCCGTGGGGCGTTTCTCCGCCTGTCTCTCTGATTAGCAGAGAGCGTGGCGGAGAGGCAAGGGCGGTGCTCGTTGTGCACTCACCCTGCCAGCGAGCAGCATCGGGACACAAGCTGTCCCCGATGGCAGCCGTCGATATCGTAATCCGTAAGGAGGTCACGGTCATGTTTTGTGACTCTGAACGGGACGAGGGTCTTGGCTTGGTCGCCCGGACCGCGAGGAAGATAACCTCTATAAAAAATTCCTCTAATACTAAGTTCTGGTGCGCGGCGAGAGTATGCATGGCTGAGGAGTAGTGTCAGTCGCGAGCGCACCCCCAGCTAGGGGACCAGTGGACCCTCTAGTTGGGAAACAAATTTTCATTTACCCAGGTACAGGGGGCACTGCCTGGGTGGACCGAATATTTCCCCCATACTCGTGGGAATTTTATGGAGTTGAATACAAAAATAAAAACCACACAACCGGAGGAGGAGAGTGCGGGTGAGCTTGGCTCGCCTGCAGTAGCAGGAGAAGGGAGCCCAAGTGGCTCCGGGACTCGTGGTGGGGCGCTGGACTCGTCCAGCAGGCCCCACACACGGGAGTCTAGTCGGAGGGGGTCGGACTCAGAGTCCGACGCGACATTAGCGGAGCGGCTGAGCGTGAGCTCGAAAGGCTCACGCCGCCGCGCGACGGGGACGTTCAAACGCCCCAGGCTGGAGGAGGACAGTTTGTCCCCGTCCTCCGGCGCTCAGGAGGCGCCTCCCCCCAAGGTCCCCACGGCAGCGCGGGGTAGGGGCGGCAAGGGCAGCGGTCGCCGGAAACCGGCACCAGCTGCCTGCGCGGAGTCAGCCGAACAGTTGGCCGCGGAGGGCAGGGCTCTCTCAAGCGCTGTCCGTTCGGAGTCCTCTGCGGCTGAGATGTCCGGCGTGGAGGTGTCGGAGGGCGAGCGCGGCTCTGAGAGCGAGAGCTGCTCCGGGGGCCTCCAACAGGCCATTACGGCGGAGCTCTACAAGCTGGCGATGGGGAAATCCCAGCCGGTTAGGTTCCGCCTCCTCAGGGCGGCGGCGGCCACAATAACGGAGGCGGCCTTGGAGCAGTGTGCGGTGCCCAATGCGGGAAAGGTGCGCTCCGAGCTGGCCGAGATGCGGCGAGAGCTGGCGCGCTTGGCGGCCTCCAATGCGGCTCTGGAGGCCGAGCTGCGGACGGCCAGGGCCGAGCTCGCCGCTGCTCGCGGCAGTCGCCCCCAGCCCCCGGCGGAGGCCGACGTAGTCGGACTGCTGCGGGCGGAGTTGGCTGCCTTCCAGCGACGTTTCGACGTGCTGGAGGGCAGGCTCATGCGCCCCCCACTCGCGGCGAGTCAGGTCGCCCCTGCGGTCCCGCGGTCGTACGCGGCCGCTGCGGCCAAGCCTTCGACCTCGAGTCAGGCTAGCCGCAGCTCCCAACCGCCGGCAAGGGCGCGACCGGCTGCCCCAGCGAGGGCCTCGGCGCCCCCGCCGGCGCAGACCCCAGCTGCGCCGACGGCGCCAGCGCCCGCAGGGCGCAAGGAGAGGAGAGGCGCTCCAGCCCGGCCGGCTGGAGTTGCGGCAGCGGTGGTGGAACCCGCCCCGCGAGCGGAGGACGGCGGCGGGTGGCAAATCGCCGGCGAGGCGAGGAGAGTCGCCAGGGAGGGCCGGAAGCGCCGCAAGAAGGCGCAGCGGCAGCGACGGCAGCAGCAGCGCAGGGAGAAACGCGCTGCTGCCTTGCTCCTCGCCCCTAAGACCGCGGCTGTAGTGATTACGCTGCAGCCCGAGGCGGTCAATAGGGGCGTCACCTACGGCGACGTCCTCGCCAAATTGAAGGGGGCGGTATCTCCTGCGGAGTTCGGGGCGCCAGACGGGTTCGCGGTCAAGGTGACCGCTACCGGAGCCCGTCTTTTGGAGGTCCCCGGCGCGACCAGCGGCCCATCGGCCGACGCCCTGGCCGAGAGGCTTAGGGCGTGCCTCGGTGCGGACGAGGCCCGCGTGTCCAGGCCCACCAAATGCCTGGATGTCAGGATCTTGGGCCTGGACGACTCCGTAACGGAGACGGAGGTGGTGGCCGCTGTGGCCAGGACGGGAGGGTGCCCTGCTGACCAAGTTAAGGCAGGCGCCATCCGCCCGGACAACTCGGGGCTGCGCACTGTTGTGGTCAGCTGCCCCGTCACAGCGGCCAAGAAGCTGAAGGAGGGCAAAAGGCTCTTGGTGGGATGGGTCTCGGCGCAGGTCAAGCTGCTCGAGACCCGGCCTCTGAGGTGCTACCGCTGTCACGTGGGGGAGCACGTGAGCGTCAAATGCACCTCGGAGGTGGACCGCAGCGACTGTTGCTTCCGCTGCGGTCGGCCCGGTCACAAGGCCGGCTCGTGCTCCGCCCCGCTGCACTGCAATGCATGTGCGGCGGCTGGCAAGCCGGCCAATCACCGGGTCGGGAGCAAAGGCTGCTCCCCTCCCGCCAAACCCAAGGGCAAAGGTAGGCCCTCCGCCGCCCCTGCCGTTTCCGCCGCCGCCGCCGCCACTGCCACCGCAGTCGCCGCTGCCGCCACTGAGGAGGTCGGAATGGACTGCCAATAATGGCCCCATTCCGCCTCCTCCAGGCGAACATCAACCACTGCGCCGCTGCTCAGGATCTCCTGCTCCAGAGCATGGCGCAGTGGTCGATCAATGTCGCCGTGGTCTCCGAGCCGTACTTTGTCCTGCCCAGGGATCACTGGGTGGCGGACCTGGACGGCTCGGTGACCATCATCTCGTCGGCCGCCGCCGGTACCCCGACTCTTGAGGCTGCTCAAAGAGGCCGGGGTTGTGTCGCAGCACGGTTCGGAGAGCTCGCTGTGGTGGGCGTGTAATTCTCTCCGAACCGAACTCTCGCCGAGTTCCACAACTCCTTGAGGGAGTTGGTCACCGTCGTCGTCGGGTTCCGTTCCCTCCCCGTGCTCGTCCTCGGGGACTTCAACGCCAAAAACTTGGCTTGGGGTTCCCGGTTCACCGACGTCCGGGGTAGGATGGTGGAAGACTGGGCCCTTGAGACGGGCCTAGTCGTCCTGAACCGGGGTTCTGTCCCCACGTGCGTGCGGATGCAGGGCGAGTCGGTGGTGGACATCTCGTTCGCCAGCCCTGCTCTGTCACCGCGTATTGTTGACTGGCGCGTCATGGAGGAGGTGGAGACGTACTCCGACCACCGGTATATCCGGTTCGACGTCTCCGCCGAGTCCGCAGACCCACCGGTCAGACAGGCCCCATGTGGCCCGCGTTGGGCGCTGAAACAGCTGGACCGGGAGCTGCTCCTGGAAGCCGCCATCGTGCAGGCCTGGGTGATACCACCGGTCAGGCCTGCCGACATAGACGATGAGGCCAAGTGGCTCCAGGACGCCATGTCCAGGATCTGTGACGTGGCGATGCCCCGGATCCGGTCGAGGCAACAAAAGCGCCAGGTGTACTGGTGGTCGCAAGAGCTAGCAGCTCTACGCAAGGCGTGCACTGCTGCGCGACGCCAGTACACTAGGCACCGCAGGCGCCGCATCCGTCCTCCTAATGCGGAGGCGAGAGAGGCGGAGTTGTACGAGGGATACAGGGCGGCCAAGGCCCTCCTCAAGGTGGAGATATTGCGGGCCAAGGAGGAGGCCCGCCGAGAGATGCTGGGGACTCTGGACAGAGATCCGTGGGGACGCCCGTACCGGATGATACGCGACAAGCTCCGCGCTTGGGCTCCCCCGCTCACCCAGAGTCTCCGGCAAAAAGTCTTGGAGGAGGTGATTGGCACCCTGTTCCCTCGACTGTGGAGGGGTTTCACCCCTCCGTATATGACTCCGCCCCCTGCGGTGCCCGACGCGGGCTACAGCGACGACGACGACGACATCGTCCCAGAGGTGACCGAGGCAGAATTGAGAGTGGCGGTGCGCCGGATGGGCGCCAAGAACACCGCCCCAGGACCCGACGGCCTGCATGGCAAGGCATGGGTCCTGGCCTCAGAGGCTCTCGGGCCTCGATTGATTGGTCTCTACAGCGCATGTCTGGAGAGAGGCCAGTTCCCGCTTCTCTGGAAAGCGGGAAAACTGGTCCTCGTGCGGAAGACGGGGCGCCCTGCGGACTCTCCGTCCGCGTACCGGCCCATAGTGTTGCTCGACGAGGTGGGGAAAGTCTTCGAAAGAATCATTTCGAACCGCCTCGTCGCGCACCTGACGGACATTGGGCCGGACTTGTCGGACGGCCAGTTCGGCTTCCGCAGAGGGCGCTCCACGGGTGTCATCACTGCGAGGACCGCCCTGAGGACACGGTGGAACACACGGTGGGAGAATGCCCTTCGTGGGCTGAGCACCGCCGTGTCCTCAGGGAAGTGATCGGCGATGGCGACCTCTCGCGTCCGGGCCTAGTGCAGGCCATGATGCGGAGCGAGGGGGACTGGGATGCCGTCTCCTCCTTTTGCGAAGCAGTGATGCTAGCTAAGGAGGAGGCGGGACGCGTGAGGCAGCGAAGCGCTGCCTCCTCGCAACCCAGCCATCGCGAAGGACACACCGGGCGTCGGGGATCGCGAGACGATCTCCGGCCACCGTAAGCGCGGGCCTGCGGACGGCGAGCATGGGTGGCTCCCCGTCCGACCAGAAACAGACCCGAGCGTACGGCGCGTCGCGTTCCGCGCGCGCCTCAAAGAGCCATCAGACCACCACAGATGGGGCCCAATACGGCCGATGCCGATTCGGAGTCGCGGAGAACCTAACGTGTAACCGGGCTCCGGCTCGACGTGCAGGACAAGGAACGGGGTGGTTTTTAGTCAGTAAGAGTCTGACACTCCCTCCCGCCTCACCCAGGCGGGAGAAGTCATCCGATGATTTTCCCCCCTTAAAAAAAAAAAAAAAAAAAAGTGTTATATTGAATATGCCCGATTTGACTACAATGGGAAATTAAAAAATATAGAAAAAATCTGATTGAGAAAGTCAGTTTCGTCAAATTAAGGGAAGAGAGGTGGATAGCATGCTATAGGAAGTGCGTTTCAAAAACGATTCTATAGATCCCCGTTCCCCCACCGGTGGAAGGAATTGTCACTAAACCATTTAATTTTTTTCTTCCTATCAACAAAATATCTTCAAAATCCAGTAGGTCCCAACGAGGCTCGAGTGTATCCAACTACTTCTGGGCTCATACACAAAACTGCGATGCGACGTCGCATCGCAAAAATGTACGACCTCCCTCTACGCATCGCAAGAACTTGCGAATTGATTCGCATCGCGCATCAAAATCTTATCTTCCCAAAATCTTCTTTGTTTCTTTTTCCTGTATCTCCTAAGTAATAACAGAAGAGCACACTTCTTTTTACGATCCATGTCGAGACCTAGTTTTCAATTCAAAATACGTTTAGTACGGTTGACATCGCGGAGAACCTAACGGGTTACCGGGGCTCCGGTTCGACGTGCAGGAGAAGGAATGGGGTGGTTTTTAGTCAGTAAAAGTCTAACACTCCCTCCCGCCTCACCCAGGCGGGAGCAGTTATTCGATGATTTTCCCCCCTTAAAAAAAAGTGCGGTTGACAGTCGTCGAAGGAATGGTCACGCCTTGTCGCACGAAATCGCATCGCAGCAATTCGCATCGTATTTTGTGTAACTACGAACCCTCTATCATCAGATAATCAAACTTACCCTGTTCTCCCTTGGCGAAAACCAAAGGAATATCAACCCCTCGTCGTCCTCCAACATTCCTCCTCTTCTTCCCAGGATTATAAGACGTGAAAGCCTGTTTGAAAGAAGTTCCTAGGTTCCTTCTCTCGTCTTCTGGCGTTGCGATGAGGTGACAAAAGCATTTGTCGCAAGAAGCTGATGTTTCTTTCATACGTTCCAACGATTCGTCAAATTTTCTGATCTGATTGTAACTCATTTTTGCTTATTTCTGTTGTAGAGTTGAAAACTTGGAAGGAAAAACAACTGTCTTAATATGTATAGTAATGTCTTATTTTGCTTGACATCTATTTTTTAAGGGATAAGCCGGTAAACGAGCTAATGGATCACCTGATGGTAAGCAATCGGCGTCGCCCATGGACTCCCGAAACACCAAGGCGTTACACGTGCGTTACAGGCCTTTTGGGGATTAGGAATTTGAGGATTGTTGGCAATTCAGGGATCAGGGACACTGGTGAAGGGAGGGGAGGGGGGGTAATTAAGCATCTATATATGTAAAAGTGTATCTGTATTTCTGAAACTTTTAAACCAATTCTTGGATTCAGCGCCAGAGTGTGACGTGTTTTCGAGTGAAAGAAGATTATTTTTGTTGGAATGCTTGAAGTTTTGCAAAAGAGATGAATGAACGGATGGTAAGTAAATAATAGTTAGGTATATTTTTTTCTTACTTTTCTTTGTTTCTTTTAATTGTATGTATTAAGTAATTGGATTGTAATTGGATTTTATACCGTTCTCTTCAAATACATAAATTATTCGACGGTGAACCTCGCTACTATCAGATGATTGGACCATGTCTACACTATTTTTTATGGGATAAACTAGCTAACGTGTAAACGGATCACCTGATGGTAAGCAATCAAAAAACACCAAGGCGTTACAAGTGCGTTACCGGCCTTTTTGGGAATTGGGAATTTGAGGATTGTGGAGGATTCGGGGATTGGGCAGACTGGGGAGGGGAGGTAATTGGGTCTCCGGTAACCTCATTCAAAGGACGAAACACAACGCAAGCGTTGTTTCACGTCGGTTTTCTGTGAAGCCAGGGTATTACTCCGGTCGAGCCGGCCCATTCGTGCCGAAGCATAGCGAGCCTATCACCAACGACTCATGACAGCAAATTCATTCTCATCATATAGATGGTCGGCAGGCCACAACTGTGTGCTTCTCACGTAGCTTCCTGCCTCGCACAGCAAAACTGTGGAATGATCTGTCGTCGGCGGTATTTCCGATCCGGTACGACCTTCAAACCTTCAAGAAAAGAGCGTACTCCTTTTTAAAAGGCTGGCAACGCACCTGTGACTCGTCTGGTGTTGTGGGTGTTGTGGGTGACCGCTTACCATCAAGTAATCCCTCCCGAGTGAGAGAGCCCTCACGCTCAAAGCCTTTTAGTATTTAGTTGGTTTTTATTAGCTGTAGGTATATTTATACTTACAGTTACCGTGTTATAGTTTTTTTTTTTATCTATTTGCAAGAGAGTTTGTGAATGGAGGTGTCCGCGATAATTGTCCTATGATGCTTCGCTGCTTTAGAGACCTTTATCATGTTTGAGGGCTGAAAAATAACCAGGAAATTATAACATACATAATATCACGCCTTTTATCCCCGAAGGGGTAGGCAGAGGTGCACATTACGGCACTTACTGCCACTGTACGCTTTTCACTATTTATGTTATGAGTCCCATGTAATAAGGGGTGAGCCTTACATTTCGAGACTGAGTACTACTGAAAAAAAATCAGTACTACTTTGCCCGACCCGGGAATCGAACCAGAGACCCCTTGCCCGGCAGTCGCACTTGCGACCACTCGGCCAACGAGGCAGGAAATTAAGTTGCTTGTCGACAGAAATCCGATGAAGAGAAATCTTTCGCTAACCGCCCGGTGAGGCGCCGGTCACTGGTACACACGGCAACACATCGAGCTTTCCATAACCAGTATAAACTGAACGTTAAATGTGCGGAAAGATGATGCGACGCCACACCAGGATAAACTGGTTTTGTATAGATTGATGTGTGGCCATGTGTGCATGACGCGGCGTGAGGGGGGGCTTAAAGAATAAGGAATTTGGGAAAACAATAAATTGATGAATTTGTTTTTTTATATAATAAGTCAGTAAACGAGCAGACGGATCACCTCATGGTAAGCAATCGTCCTCGCCCATGGACACCAGAAACATCAGAGGCGTTACAAGTGCTTTACCGAATTTTGGGGATTAGGAATTTGAGGATCATTGAGGATTTGGGGCTTGGGAAGACTGAGAAGAGGGGCGTTGTAATTGGGGGTCTGGTAACCTCACTCACACGACGAAACAGAACGCAAGAGTTGCTTCACGTCGGTTTTCTGTGAGGCCGTGGTATCACTCCGGTCGAGCCGGCCCATTCGAGCCGAAGCATAAAATATGATCTACACACCTACGTTTTTTGTAAAAAAAAATAATAAGTATGAAAATCAAAATTACCTGAAAAATGTTTGTTCCTATTTTATCGGTTTGGTTTTGCTATAGTTTGATGATTTTTCGGTTTGTCTAATTTGACTTGGCCAGTTTTCTGTCAATCCATTATGGAAAAAGAATTTGAACGGACGAAAAAGTATGGTAATGTAAATAATATTTGTTAATTTTTTATTTATGAAACCTTCGATCAACAATAACAACCAGATATCGGGTCGGAGCAAGAAAATCGTCTCGACAAATAAGAGCTCACTTGAGAAGTGAGCTCTTATTTTGTTTAGTATGCTCCAAACACGGTCAACGTACTCACGTCTCACGATGCCGTAGTGCGTAATTGCAAGTTGCAAAAATAATAACCGATAAAGCAGTATAACGGCCGGAGTCTCTTACTTACGATAAGTACATAAAGTATAAGTTATATTTTAAGCTTTTAAACTAGTAAATAATTTCAAATTAGACAAAATTACCAATTATAAACCAACGCCACCAATGTTTGTGCGTGTGTTGGCGGCCCCCTTTTTTTTTTTAAGGGGGGAAAATCATTGAATGATGATGGGAAAAAGTACCAAACTATGGTTTAATTGAAATAAATACTTTGACTTTGACTTTCGTTGGCACGACTAGCGCCCGGCTTACAAATCTTGACTGCACAATGAATGCACGGTTGGGTCGGTAGTTGGGCAACCGGCTGCTGAGCAACGTGTCGCGGGTTCCAATTCTGCACGGAACAACTCTTTGTGTGATGCACAAATTGTTGTTCCGGGTCTGGGTGTCATGTGTATGTGAACTTGTATGTTTGTAAACGCACCCACGACACGGGAGAAAATACTAGTGTTTTTTTTTAAGGAGGGAAAATCATCGAATGACTGCTCCCGCCCGGGTGATGCGGGAGGGAGTGTTAGAATCTTACTGACTAAACACCACCTCATTCCTACTCCTGCATTTCGAGCCGGAGCCCCGGTAACCCGTTAGGTTCTCTGCGGCTCCGTAGAAAATAGATAACTACTAGAGTGGGGCATCATTTCATGTTTTCGCCATGTACTTATTATTTCACAAATAAGTAATTATAATAGGAAATAAGTTAATATATAAATACAACTTAAAATTGAGTAAGTAGCCTTTCAATAATTGGGTTTTATTGATATTGTTTCCAAGCGGACGGAGTCGCGCGTAGAGCTAATCCTTACTATAATATTATAAATCGGAAAGTGAGTTTGTTTGTTTGCTTGTTCCGCTTTCACGTCGTAACTACTTAACCGATTTTTTTGAATTTTTGCAGAAGTAAAGTTAGAAGTCCGGATTAAATGATAGGGTACTTTTTATCCCGGAAAAATGTGATATTCCTGAGGGAAAACAAAAGTATTAGTATACCTCTAGATGGCGCTGTGTGTATTGGTATATGTCACATAGGCTACTTTTCATACTTTTGTAACGCAATCGAAGCCGCGGGTAAAAGCTAGTATTTTATAAATATATCTATCGATTGTGACTAAGCACTTTGATATACCTAACCGCGCTTAACCTCTAAGTGGGTAGGCAGTTAAACTTGATTGCAGAGTTAATAGTGCATCGAGTAAGTGGACGTGACTATTTACCTAATACAAACTTAATGCAAAACTGATGTCAAACGCCCGGCTCTTAGAGTAACGATATATTCATTAGGTATTTCAACATATCGTTAAATTAGATGGTATGTGGGCGGCGGCGGCGGAGTAGTGGACTATAAGACTACCTCTATATCTATACCTCTACATACACATTTCATAATATGTATACAGATATATTAGAGGTACCTACTGCCTCATTGACCGAGTGATCGCAACTGCGGGTTAGATTCCCGGACCGGGCAAAGGATTAGGTATTGTGTTTTTTAAACTGTCAAACACCAAGCGGTCACCGGTGACCGCAACCTATTGTTCTATAATTGTGTCTACAAAACCGGTACTCGACGAGTTAAAAAGATCTTAGTAGTAGCACGGAGTCTGGATTTGTGCCCGGAATATGGCAATAAGCTCACCCTCTATTACATGGGACTCGTAATATAGAGGTAAATAGTGAAAAGTGGGTGCTAAATTGTACAGTGGCATTCAGTGCCGTAATGTGCACAGTTGCCTACCCCTTTGGGGATATTCGGAGCCGCGGAGAACCTAACGGGTTACCGGGGCTCCGGCTCGAAGTGCAGGAGTAGGAACGGGGTGGTTTTTAGTCAGTAAGAGTCTGACACTCACACTCCCTTTCGCCTCACCCAGCCGGAAAAAGTCATTCGATGATTTTCCTCCCTCAAAAAAAAACCCCTTCGGGGATAAAAGGTGTGATGTTATGTTATGTATATATTATAGGTGCGTACGATATATTTTTCTTTTGTAATATATTTCAATTTTAATTTTTCATTTTATTATTTTTGTTTTTGATCACAGTTCAGTACACAGCAGCGAGTCACTTCATTATTGAACGACATATTATTATAATGAAACTTCGTGACATACTCCAAGCCTAAATCACTGTTTTCCAAAATACAAGCTTATAGCTTAGTTTGGAAAGCAGTAGCGATATCGTTCGTAATGGTAATTGGGTACTTGCCAACTAGTCAAATTCAATACTTTTTACGAACTGTCAAAGCGATAACTTTCTATTAATTTTGTACGAGATTGTGTGTTGTGACGTCACGTTTTATTAGCGTCAAACAGCATACTTATTTGTTAAAAATGTGCTGTAAAGATACTAAAATTAAGTTGGTCATAAAATCAATTAAGGCATTGGCTGCCAATAAAAAACTATTGAAGGCAAATCCTCCGCTAATGTCGGTCACCGGTGACTGCCATGGCGTTTAACGTGTTAATGAAAGTGTGATTATTTTTTAACCGACTTCAAAAAAAGGAGGAGGTTCTCAATTCGACCGTATATATGCTTTTTTTAATGTTTGTTTATATTTTATTGTATTGAACAGTCGAAATTTTTGAAAGTACCCCATTATCGCATTTCTGTGAATGTAATATTCTATCAATTTATTTAAAATTCTCTATAAATTAATTTTTTAAATACTACTTACAAAATAAAAAAAATAATATTTAAAAATATAAAAAATAGGAGCCGACCAGTAGCGGGAGCATGGTCCAAGCTACCGGTGGTTAGGGCTCCAGAAACAGAAACCTCCTCACGATACGTGCCGTTTCTAGGAGAACTGCATTCTGTATCAGCCCCTTGATCCATCCACCTAACGCCAGCCTCCTAAGATGGATGTCGAGGCTTTTAGGGATTAACCCATTGGCCGACACGACTATCGGCACAATGATAACCAATGGTAGTTTGAATGTAATATTATTATTGTGAAATTTTGTGACAATAATCAATATTTTTCATCTTTTGATTTATTTCATTGCGATATTCAAGTCCTTGAGACGCCCCAGATTTCAGTATTCCGGTGTTTGCATGGTTGAAACGAATGATTTGTAACTACTTACATAATTATGTCCACTGGCTGTTTTGAAATCTGATCACCGCATACTTGGGTAATGGATGTGCTTTTTTTACTGGGACAAGCCCGCCACAACCACCCAAAACCGCTGCAACTCCTGTAAGCCAGGATCTACAGTAGATACAACCATAAAAAAACCAGAACACTGATGTCCGGCGCGTCCCAGGGACATGAGTTGGTCAAAGTCAAAGTCAAAGCGTTTATTGCAACTAAGTGTACAGATGGTGGTTATAAAATTATTACAGTGCTTAATACTTAGCGGCCTCTTACAGACATTGCAACATTTTTAGTTATGTAGGTACACATTCATTGTTATTAACATTGTAGGTAGATATTACAAATCATAAAGAAAAGAAAAAAAAAATAATAATTGTCAGGTATATGTCACATCATAGTAATAATCAATTCAATAGGTATAATTGCTGTCGAGTTTAGGATGTCAATAATAAAATTATACAATGTCAAGGTATTTCAATGTTATGTTATGTCGAGTAGGTATATACATTTCGTTTGTATAGGGCAGATCGACGGTTCCCACATGAATTAAAATTATTTTATATTGGACTCTAAATAATCCGTCACTGAGTAGAAGCATTCTTTTATTAGGTATATAATAATAATAATAATAATAAGGCATTTATTTCAGACAAAGTCCATCGAATGTTAGTATTATATAGAAAACTTACAAACTATTGTTAGTACCAATCATCCTTTGTACACATCTTTTAATTATTGGAGAGTGCATACTCTCAGCTACGGTTCTCAGGATGCTGTTTTGACTATCTCTCAACCTTCTTAATAGTGACGCTGTTTTTTTCCGCAGTATTGCGTGAAATCCGTCAGTACGAGCTTTCGCGAACATCTCCGAAGCACTGCAATAGGGGGGCAATCTCAACAACATCCTGAAAGCGTTATTGTACTGGACGCGTAGGACATCTAGCGATTTTTTGGTATGGTTGACCCATAGACCACCCGTGTACATACTTTGGCAATACGCCTTAAATAGTGTGATTTTAACTTGTTCGGTACAGCGGTAAAATCTACGTGCCAGCATATTACACCTTACCGCCAGAGACCTACGTTCCCTCTCAATATCCATGTCATCTCTAAGGTTGTCAGCAAGAAAATGTCCCAGATATTTAAAGCTGCTAACTCGCTTTATTGGGATTTTATTCAGCGCTATTTCAAACTCCATGTCACGACACTTGCCGCCAACCCCAAAAACCATGTACTCACATTTCTTAACATTGTAACTTAGGCCGTGTGCGGCAGCGTACTCCTCACATATCTGAAGCAACTGAGTGATTGCTCCCGCCGATGGACCCAAAAGAACCATGTCGTCTGCATAACTTATATTATTAAAACTCACCCCACCAACGCTACATCCAGCACGAGCTCTGCTGAGTGAGACTATGAGGTCATCCATATATAAATTAAAAAGCTTGGGTGACGTTAGGCCTCCCTGTCTTACGCCACATTCTAACCTGTAAGGTTCCGAGAGGGTGCCATTCCATCTCACATGATTGGCCTGATTCCTATACCAGTATCTAAATAACCCACACACCTCTGCGGGTATACCCCTGCTTCTCATCTTCCCCCACAATACGTCATACGACACAAGATCGAACGCTCGCGAGAGATCCAAAAAACAAGTATACACCGGCGTCCCTCGGCCAACATAATACTGAACCACATGCTTGAGACTCAGAATAGCAGCCTCAGTCGAAAGTCCAGGTCTAAATCCGAATTGCGCGTCATGAAGATGTATGTAGTCATCCAAACAAGAATCAAGCAAGCCATCCAATACCTTTGCCATAACAGTCGCCAGCGAAATGGGTCGGTAATTATTTTTATCCGCAATGTCACCTGTCTTGCTCTTCACAATAGGAACCACAATAGTCCGCATTAGGCCCGGAGGCAAGTACGCGTGACTGATACACAATGAGAAGAACATAGACAGAACTCTCGGCAGATGGACGCCTCCATATTTTAAGTGCTCAATGCTCAGCCCATCGTGCCCAGGCGATTTACCCCGACTCATACCACTGATAACAGCACGCACCTGCTTAGATGTAAAATGCATAAGAGGTTCATCCCTTTTACTGGATGTTTCATCATTTATTAGCTTTGAAGAACCGAGTGAGGACTGCACTTTAAAGTGATCCTTGAATAAATTAGCAATTCCTAGAGAGTCACTCAATCCTCCGACGCTTGCAGATAGTCCCTGCCTCGCATCCAACCTACCAGTGGCCTTCCAAAATTCACTAAAATTGTTTTTAGCTCGTTGTTCAGCTATTCTATCCATAACGATTTGTTCAGCATTATTTTGGCAATATTTTAATTTACTTTTAAATATTTTACGCTTCTCATACATTTCATCATAGACAGAACCCGAAGTGGGACGATTTCTGCTCACCCAAGCCTGAAAACTATGTCTAGCATCTCTGTGGGCGTCCTTTACATAATCATTCCACCCACACACACGTTTACCACTTCTCTTTACTCCATGTCGCGTCACTTTCGACCGAGCAGCCGCCGCACACAATACCTCCACAATCCGTTCATACAAATTATCCAGCACGGCTTTATGTTCAGCTAAGTTACACGACCTGTCACTACAACTCTGGAAGTCGTGAGGGAAATCGACTTCTCTTAACATGTTATTACAAAGATTATGGTATGTCTCCGTTTCCGCCTTAGTTCTTTCCCCCCAAACAACGTTACTATGACCGGCACTTCGAGTTGTTAACTTACACCTCACCACCTCCAAATTGCATTCTAAATAGACAGGCAGGTGATCAGACACATATACATCCTCACAGACACCAACATTCAACATTGTATGCCAGGCTGCGACAGATAGTACACAGTGGTCCAACCACCTTGTAGATCCATATACATCACTAATAAACGTGTATGTATTACTGTTCAGACCCAACCTTTCTATATCCGCACATATCCAGGACTGGTCAATACAAAAATTTAATAACTCATTATAAAACAATTCATGCGGGTGGGCATTAAAATCTCCCAATATAAAAACATTTTCTATGTTACAACTCTCAATGGTAGCACTTATTTCACTTAAAACTTCAGTAAACATTGGCAAGTTGTCTATACAATTTGTAGGCATGTACACAGAGAACACAATAATAGAACGACCACCTGACGTAGCCGTTATTGCCGCCAATCGCGGGCTGTTACAGTTAACAACCGAGACAGATTCAAAAATACCCTTCCTCCAGAGAATAGCCACTCCTCCATGAGGTCTCCCTCTCAACAAACCCTGAGTAAGATCAACAGCTGACTTACCCGTGTACTCAAAATTAGAATTAATGGTACCCAACTGAGTAATGTCATGAGGAAGCAGCCATGTCTCCTGTAGGGCCACTATATCAGACCAACCACATATATCCCTTATGTTATCAATGGATCGTTTAGCCGACTTACAATTAAAAGTAGTAAGCTTGATACATGCGTTATTTATCCCTTTACCCATAAATTAAATTAAACAACTTTAACATCACTTTCGCGAGGCTTTGTACTATACATAAAATGTACAAAGCGCCTAAAAACAATACCATCCGGCCATAATTCATCATTTAAAAACATGTTTACTTGGCTTCTAGACACATATAGTTTAAAAGCGTTGTATTTTCGAACAGATTTCATGTTTATCTGTTTTAACGTCACAGTCTCATTTGTTTTATCTTTGATATAACTGATAATGTCTTCTACACTTGTATCTGTACTTACATTTGAAATTAATAACGGCACTTTAATGCTAGTCTTTAGTCGTTTTTGAAATACTAATAAATTATAGTATTAAATTGAAATATAATACTATATCTTTAGTCGTTTTTGAAATACTAATATTGATTTTTCAGATTTTAATCCATCTGGCAATTTATTATATATTTTTATAGCCATATAGTATGGATTATTAGCACATAATCTTTTTTTATGGCGCGTGTTGACGCTGTGTGTATCTTCTACTCGTGTGAATTTATCGATATTTTTAAAAACAAAAATACATAAATCAAGTATGTATATTGACGGGACGGTTAAGATTTCGTATTGTTTGAAGTATGGTTTGCAGCTTTGTGTACTATCTATTTGGGCTAGAATTCTTATACACTTCTTTGGCATTACAAATATTTCCTGTACGTTTACACTATTTCCCCATAACATGGCACCGTAGCGCAGCCACGAGTATGCATAAGTGTAGTAAGCAGCCATAGCTGTATGTGTGTCAGTGCTTTGTTTTATTTGAAAAAAGAGCGTAAGTGAATTTAGATAATTTGGTTTTTATGTGTTCTATGTGTGACTTCCAATTTATGTGAGTGTCAATATTAATGCCGAGTAGGCTAAATGTATTAACTTCTTCTATTTTCATGTTATTGAATGCTATGTCTAGATTTAAGGGAGGTCTTTTGTACGATCTAAATTGCATCAATTTAGTTTTGCAACTATTTATTTCTAAATTTTGGATTTGGAGCCAATTATTCACCGTTTCGAGTGTCTGCTGTATTTGCAAATTAGGGTATTTTAAATTTTCACACTTCATTAATATGGAAATATCGTCTGCAAATAATATTGGTAATGCTTCGTTTTTGTCTTGTGTTTTGGGAAGGCCATTTATATAAATTAAGAACAACGCGCATCCTAGCACACTTCCTTGTGGGATTGAGCAAGTAATTTGCTTTTCACGTGATCTAATGGCATTGATGACGTTTTTTCCGTGGTTAGCATATTCAATTTGTACTATTTGCTTCCTATTGTGTAAATATGATTTAAACCAGGAATATGCAGGTCCTCGTACGCCGCAACCATATAGTTTAGTGAGTAAGATGTCATAAAGTACCTTGTCATATGCTTTGTCATATCGAGTAGTGCTTGTTGAATGTATTTATAAACTGCTAGTGTTGTTGATCTACACTTCCTAAATCCGTTCTGTGCATCGTCAAGAATATTGTACTTTTCCAAGAATTTACAAAGCTGATTACACATTGCCTTTTCAAATACCTTAGAAAATGTAGGTAGCAGTGCTATGGGTCTATAGTTGCTTGCAATATGTTTATCACCTTTTTTATGTACTGGTTTTACTAAAGCCACTTTAAGAGAGTCTGGAAACTGTCCATCTTGAAAGCTTTGATTAACCATCTTCATCAGGGGAACGGATAGTTCCATAGCACATTGTTTTAATAAAAAAGGTGGAATGTCATCGATACCACAGCTATGTTTATTTTTGGTGGATTTTATTATATTAACTATATCCCTTTGGTCTACTGGGCGCAAATACATTGAACAAGTAGGAGGGTTGATTACGCAACCAAGTGAAATAGAAGATATTATAAAAGAAAAATACGATAGTTTCCACTTACCTCTGTGAATTACTGCAGGACGCATTAGTGCTTAGCTTTTGGACTAACATTAAGTGTGTGAGAGCCATACTTCTGAACTGCTATGCCGGCTCGACCGGAGTTATACCACGTCCTCACAGAAAACAGGCGTGAAACAACGCTTTCGTTGTGTTTCGTCGTGTGAGCGAAGTTACCGGAGGCCCAATTACCCCTCCCCTCTACCCAATCCCTAAATCTCCGACAATCATCAAATTCCTAATCACCAAAAAGCCGGTAATGCACTTGTAGTGCTTCTAATGTTCCAGGTGTCTATCGGCGGCGCCTGCTTACCATCAGGTGATCTATCTGCTCGTTATATCCATAAATATAATTATAATCACATCTCTTTTATTTTTAGCGAGTCAAATAAAGTATTTCGTCTCCTTTTCTTCTATATGTTTTTAAATAAAGGGTGGTTATATAGAAAAACACATTAAAAAATTAATTAATATTTTAATGATCCTTAAACAATATTATGAAGCAATTCCCTACCTACACAATCGATGACTAAAAAAATAAATAAATAAATCATATAAAAACAGATCGGCCGTTGTTTTTTAAAAACACATTTTTCTTACAGAAAAATTTTGTGAAAATGTCATTTTGAGTAACATTTGACTGTAATTTTTTAAACTTCAATGAAAGAGGTTTTCAGTTTTAATGCGCCTGCCACACTCTCGACGAGTGGTATGGGAAGTAACGAGGGAAGGAGGCAGAGACATAGTGTGGTAACAATACTCGTCATGGCACACGTCATGCTCCTCGACCTGCCCACTGCTCCCTATTTTGTCGGTTTCTCGAGGAGGCAACGAGGACTGGCAATAGGAGCGTCGCGATTGATTGTGCGAGTAGAACAGTGTGTGGGCTGAGAGGGCAACATCGCGGCCAATCACGGCAGCGCGAGGAGCATAGTCTAGTAGGCGCGTTACAAGGATAAACTAGGGGACAAATATTCTGCGACACGTGACGTTGGATGGAGTAACGCGACGTTGACGGACTTTGGTCGACATGTCTGGCAACATCAACGTCGCTGTGGACATAAGGCGCGCGTTGTCGCCTCATACTATGTCAGGTGAAATCGGCAGGCTTCGGCTTGCCATGTCGCCGATACATGTCGTGGAACATTTGTCCCCTAAAGTACCATTGGCTTTAACTGTATTTTTGTACATCGTTCGCAATAGGGATGATGACAGGCTATGAAAATTAAAAATGTAATTAGTCCGTCAGTTAGGTAATAAAGAAATATTGGACACGTATTTTTTATTTTGTCGTATAATAAAGTATACTTAGATATATAACGAATCAAAGTTTAGGAGTGGGGGCTAAAACGTCATTTCTACGTATAAAATGTACATAGAAGTGACGTCACGCGACATTTCATATATCTTCGAAACTATTCGTTTCCGTGAGAAAATAAAAAATACGTGTCTAATGTTTTAAAATAATCTACCAGACGGACATTAAAATAAAAATAAGTCATCTACCCTACGATCTCGCGATTGTTTGAACCGATTTTAACGTAGTTTTGCAAAATTGTTTTTATTTTATTTTTTTAAGGAGGGAAAATCATCCAACGACTGTTCCCGTCTAGGTGAGGCGAGAGGGAGTGTCACTCTTACTGACTAGAACCCACCCCGTTCCTTCTCCTGCACTTCGAGCCGGAGCCCCGGTAACCCGTTAGGTTCTCCGCGACAAGAAAAGGAGGTTAAAGTCGATATTTTGAACATAGATCATTGAAAATTATTGATCGTTAACGCCTGGGTACTGAAAGGGGACTCAATTTGAAGTTTTACTTAAATATCGCGCCATCTCTTTCATTTTACAAAGATAGTGACAGAACTAGGCTTGAGCGCGAGTTATAATTGAGTAGCTTTTCAGTGTTCGGGTGTAGGTAATTTAGGTGGAAAATCGCAGGTACCTATATGTAGGGTACTGTTACTTATTGTCCCAAACTCACACTGGGTTGTGCAAAAAACGGTCTTTATATAAAAGGATTTCGACAATGCAGTCGTAGACGTAGACGCTACAGTATTTATTATTTGGTATTTAGTCAAATGTTACCCAGAATAATTAAAATTAATATAATTAAAATACATATTTGATATGTATAAAACAATTAAGAGTAATAACTAGAGGGGTAGACAGCTGTCCGTAACATTTTCATTTTTTAGTAAATCATACTTTATTAAATATTCTTTGAAGAATCATTTTATAAGGGAACCTATATATGTTAAAACTTCCGTGAGACATATTAAATTAGTTATTATGTTTTCGACTTACTCACCTAACTGTCTGACGAGAAACTCGACTAGTTCCAAGCCATACTATAGTCAGAATTTTAATTAGATTCCAGATTTGACAATAGCTACTGTCATTTTGTGAAATAATGATACCACATATAATAGTGTAGTGATGAACACAAAAATCGATAAACAATTAGTGTGTGTGTGTTTTATAATAAATGTTACAGAAAGTGACAGGATAGCGATAGCGATGACGGCGACAATTTATAAAATAACTTATTACCATAATACATCTATCTGTTTAATTGTCATGTTCCTTCATGATTACATTTTTTCATTTATTTCACACACAATTCTAAAAGATTCTCAGATCGTTATTCAATCGTCAAAACTAAATTATCGGTTCAGAAATATTTAATTCCCTGATATACTTACGTTTACGAGAGGATAAAATTATAAACGAGAAGAATCGATCCAGAAATATTGCATTTCCATATCGAATAATTTCGCAACGTCACTATTTAGTACTTGTCATAACGTTGCAACACTGGAATTGTCAAATCTGGAATCGAATTAAAATTCCGAGTATAGACAGTAGCAGCGCTACAGACGCCGCGTTACGTTTCGCGGAATGCTCGACTTGACTGCACGTTTGGCGCAGTGGCTGGGCAGGCTGCCGCGCAACGTGTCGCGGGTTCGATTACCGCACGGAACAACTCTTTGTGTGATTCACATATTGTTGTTCCTGGTCTGGGTGTGATGTGTATGTGAACTTGTATGTTTGTAAACGCACCCACGGCACAGGAAAAAATCCCAGTGTCCCACACTGTTTCTAAAAAAAAAACAAAAAAAAAATGCTGCTAATGAATATGAGCCTCCAACATGGCTTGAAACTAGTCGAGTTCCTCGTCAAACAGTTACGTGAGTAAGCCGAAAACATAATAATTAAGTAAGAATATATTTAAATGTACACTCAACCCAGTTATTAGAAAACAAAGATTGTTTCAGTACAGAGACAGTAGCCATTGGTTGTCTTTTTTTTTAAGGAGGGAAAATCATCGAATGACTGCTCCCGCCTGGGTGAGGCGGGAGGGAGTGTCAGACTCTTACTGACTAAAAACCACCCCGTTCCTTCTCCTGCTCGTCGAGTCGGAGCCCCGGTTACCCGTTAGGTTCTCCGCGACTCCGAAGCCATTGGTTGTCTAGAGCCGACCAATGGTTACAAAAGATATGGCTTCGTTACAGAGCACACAATTTAATATAACAATAGCTAGTGTCTCTGTACTGCATCTATCTTTATTTACTTACTGTGCCTTTAGCCAAACGCCACTTTAGCGCTTGTCTACAGAAAGAGTAGAAAACTAAATACTTTTTTAAAAAGAGTAACGAATGGAATTTCTTGCTCGTTCTTCTCCATTCGAATCTACATTTTGGAATGAGCACCTAGCTTCACCTAGCTTCACTGACGGACTGACTGACAGACTATTATTTATTTTGTATTTGTTGACGTTTCAAAAGTACCAAATTATGGTTTAATTGAAATAAATGTTTTGGCTTTGACTAAATGTATGGGGATAACACTGACAAGTGTCAAAATTTACGTCAATCCCATATAATATATTATATGATTATTTAGTTATTATTTATAAGTTAAATTGCTGCGCCCTAACAGGGTGATGTACTGTACTAGTAGTATAATACCACTATGTATATACATTTTGCAATAAATAAATAAATAATTAGGTTTTCTATTCTACATGTAGACAAGCGCTAAATGGCATTTGGCTACAGCTGCTTCATACTGAATGACTTGGCTGACTTCACATTAGAAACATTCTTTGACAAAATAATTATTTAAAAATGTTCACCAAATGTGAACTATTTTCAAATACACAATTCCATTCCATACTGTGAATGATTTTGATCATTATCGCGATAACAATAAGATATTTATCAGCTGCATAACAAAACTATACTAGTAAATTATTTTTGGCTTATGTCATTCTTATTACTATCGCAATAGGTTTCAAAATCCATTGATTGAACAATTGACAACATTAATTCCTCTTTATATTCGTCCCATTTGCAAAAAAATATATGTTAATAAATCATATTTTCGCTACATGTGCGATACTTTCGAGCTTAAAAACGTCATGACACATAAAATTCTTCAAGGAATCTAATTGAAGAATTTGCTCACCAGATGGCACTCACATAGCCAGCAATAAATATAATTTTAAGTTTTGTTATTGTATATCTGTTAGTTTATTGATGTATCCATTGTTTGGTATCTGTTTCAGTTTTGTATTGTATTTTTAATTTATTTGAGTATTATCTTATACTATTATATGAAGTGGAAGTTTGTTTTTCTGTTTGTTTGTTTGAACGCGCTAATCTCCGTAACTACAAGTCTGATTTGAATAATTATTTTTGTGATGGATAGCGCATTTATCGAGGATAGCTATAGGCTATAAAACATTCACGCTACGACCAATAGGAGCTAGACTCAGCAGAGCGTGTGAAACTGCGCGGAAATAGCTAGTATTTCATATGGGCCACAGTTGCCTGAAATAAAGGAATAATAATAATAAGGAAGCCCGTAAAGGACATTAAAACCGGCTTTAGAGCCAAGAGCAAGGATTGCAAAATCATAATAATAATAATAGCATGAGATCCTGTGGGTCCAATACAGAAATAGCGAGAGATTTAATTTTTTTTAAAACTAGGAAATTAATTTTTTTTTAGGTAAAGAGATTACAGTGAAGAAAAACGTGAAGAAACTAGACTTATAATTCCTAATTATAAGTTTGAAATCGCCAACCCGCATTGAGCAAGTGTGGTGATTAATGCTCAAACATTATTCGTGTGAGAAGAGGCTATGATCAGCAGCGAGTGGATGAAACGGACTTCACACTACCAGCAGTCAGCACCCTCTGGTGAGCAAAAAATGTGTAAAAGCGTTCATTTTGAACAAAAATGGAATTGTATGAAGTGTTAGCATGATCTAATCAAGACACAATTAATTTACTATTGTGTCTCATATATGCATGGCATCGCATGTGCGACTGCCGTGCAAAGGGTTTCGGGTTCGATTCCAGAGTCGGAAAAGTATTAATGCGTTTTAAAAAAATCTCAGTAGTATCACGGAGTCTGGAATTGTGCCAGGTATATGGCAAAAGGAGCTCCACCGATTACATCGTACAGTGGCATTAAGTGCCGTAATGTGCACCTCTACTTACCCTTTTGTGGATAAAAGGCACACTTTCATTGATTGATTTTATGACCAACTTAATTTTAGTAATTTACCAGCAAATTTTTAAGAAATAACTATGCTGTTTGACGCTAAAAAAATGTGACGTCACAATACACAATCTCGTACAAAATTCATAGAAAACTGACGTTTGTGACAGTTCGAAAAAAGTATTGAATTTGACTAGTTGTCAAGTACCGTATAATTTATTTCTGGTACTTGTCATGTAAACCAATTTAGGTTGGTATATACGCTGTAGGTACAGCGATTTTGAAAAACTAAACGTGTTCATTAAATCTTGACGTTGACCGTATATTCAGTTCTACAAATACAAATATCAGATACTTACCTTTTACTACGTGACCAATACTGATAATGGAAATATACATTTTTTAACTGACGAAATTATACACCGTGAAATCTATCTCGTTCTCGTCCTACGGCAAAACGACTACTTTCGATGTATAAAGTAGAAACAAAAATATAAAGATGTCATTTTTTTGGTTTAACAAATTGTTTCATTGAAATACGCACACGGCACTATTACCCGCTTTCAGTACAGATCGCACAGTAAAAGATAATTAACAATATATAACATATCATTATTCGATGCAATGAAATGGTTTAAAATTAATCGTCTTTTTAATAATATGGTTGATGACAGGGTATGAAAATTAAAAATCTAATTAGTCCGTCAACTAGGTAATGAAAAAATATTAGACACGTATTTTTTTATTTTGTCGTATAATAAAACAATACTTAGATAAAACGTTGATTCGTTTTATCTTATAGTTTAGGAGTGAGAGGTAGCTACGTAATTTTAGAGTATAAATCGTACTCAAAAGTGACGTCATGCGACATTTCAAATCAATATATCTTCGAAACTATTCGTTTCCGTAAGAAAATAAAAAATACGTGTCTAATGTTTTTAAATAATCTACCAGACGAACATTGAAATAAAAATTAGTCATCTACCCTATTACTGTATACAAATTAAGCTTAGCACTGGATAAGAACCTCGCTACCATCAGTTGACTGGAATCTCTACACTACACGAGTCACTGTTTACATTTTTTTTTTTCTAAAAATTATAGTTTACATTGCGACCCTTTTCGCGGTATATTGATGAACGGTGAAGGGTGCGGATATAACTTCCTACGGCATTTAAAGTCTACCAAATCTACAATTTTCGTTGGCTGAAACAAAAAGAAAATAACATTAATAATTTGTTTATTTAGCGATTACATACGAAGACAAGGGTTTACTCTTGAAATCAATCTCAATGCAATTTCAATTCAATAAAACCGCAATAATTATTCAATGTCCACACTATACAACCACAATCGTAGCTGTTGCAGTAGCATTCAGAGTACGGAATATAAAGCCAAACTCAATACCATTTAGTTCATTCAATATCCACGCAATATGGATGCAAGGGGCGCTAGTGTTGCAACACAAGAGTACGGAATTTCACAATACCAATGTCGATCGATCGGAATTGGATTCAAGAGTGAGCCCCAAGTTTAGTAATCTTTTTTATGGGATAAGTCGGTAAACAAGCAGTATTTCTTCTGAAAAGTCGGCAGAGCATTTATTTGTACTCCTCTCCACGTGTATTGTGGGCTTATCATGTTTCGGCACGACTGGACCGGCTCGAGCGGAGCGATAGCCTCACAGAAAACCGACGTGAAGCAACGCTTGCGTTGTGTTTCGTCGTGTGAGTGAGGTTACCGGAGGCCCTAATTACAACCTCCCACTTCTCAGTCTCCCCAATTCCCGAATCCCGCACAATTCTCAATTCCCAAAATGCCGGCAACGCACTTGTAACGTCTCTGGTGTTCCAGACGTCCTGGAACAGGTGTCCATGGGCGGCGCCGATTGCTTAAATCATCAGGTGATTCGTCTGCTCGTTTACCGGCTGCTCACGTCTATTTTTATTCTTCTTTAACCATAATCTTTGACCATTGGAAAGTCAACTTACTTACTATAGAATACTAGATAAACGAAAAGTATTTTCTTTGAACTAAAAAAAGATATAATAATATTACCTTCTTAGTCTTCTGATCCTCACTGTCACTGCCGCAGGCGGGTTGGTTATCATTTTCGTCGCTCTCCTTGCTGACCGCGCCGTGCCCAGCGCCGCCCTCTGCCGTCGACACTATGTACACTGACAGCTTCTGTCGGTCTGGCGAGTCCGCGGATATGTAACGCTATAATAAAAATATATAGTAAGAAAAACTACATTATTTTGAAACAGTTTCTTCAATCGAACACCCGACCAATTTCGATCGTGTATAGAGCCTTTATTGGCTTGGAGTTCGATCAGGGTGTAACAGAAACCAGTAATATGCATATATGTTGTTTGACGCTAAAAAACGTGACGTCACAATACACAATCTCGTACAAAATTCATAGATAACTGTCGTTTTTTTTTAAAAAACCCAGTTTTAAGTTGCCCGACCCGGGAATCGAACCCGAGACCCAATGCCTGGCAGTCGCACTTGCGACCACTCGGCCAACGAGCCACGCGTTCGGTTTCCACCCTGTACTAAATAGATAGATGATTGACAATGACATACCTTATAAAACTGTATCAATTCTTCTTTATTGACTGTGTTCAGCTGTTCCACTTCAACCCTCGGCCGGTCGAAGTTGTACACCTGTCGGGGAGGTATCTATCATAACTTCTAGGCTATAGATATGTTTGGTACACTCACGCTTTTCTCCCTTTGGGGTAAGCAGATATCATAGGTTACACAATATCATCATATACATAGTATAAAACTATATACTATCCGTCGTCTGTCTGTACCTATGTATGCCTAAATCTTTAAAACTACGCAACGGATTTTGATGCGATTTTTTTTAATAGATAGAGTGATTCTTAAGGAAGGTTTATATGTATAATTAATGTATATTGCACCCGTGCGAAGCCGGGGCGGGGCGCTAGTTCATTATAAAGTAGTAAAGGCTCAAAGCTAGTTGATTTTTGCTGTGTATATTACCTGTGCAGTGATCTCGCTCCACATAAGCGAGGCCCTACTGGACATACGCTTCGGTTTCTCCAGCTTCTGAGCCGCTAGAGCAGCCCTATGCTTCGAGAACTCCACGTCTGACATATTTTGTAGATATTCCTGTTAAAACAACATTAAGTTATAATATATGTAACAAACATAACATCACGCCTTTTATCCCCGAAGAAGTAGGCACATTACGGCACTTAATGCCACTATACAATGTAACACCCACTTTTCACTATTTATGTTGAGTCCCACGTAATAGGGGATGAGCCTAATGCCATATACTGGGCACCATTCCAGACGCCGTGCTACAACAGACATTTTAAAAAAACCCGACCCGGGAATCGAACCCAAGACCCCTTGTACTTGCGACCACTCGGTCAACGAGGCAGTCATTACGTTAGACATAGACATTAAGTTATCTTCTATACTATACTAATTATAGAGGTGTATTTGTTTGTTTGAGCGCGCTAATCGCCAGAACTACCGGTTCTAATTGAATATTATATTATTTTTGTGTTGGTTAGTCCATTTATCGAGGATGGCTATATGCTATAAAATTACGTGGAACACTGCTAACTGAGTACCCAGCTATACCGCCACTTGGCGGGTCACTGCGAGCTTACAGCGTACCCCGAAACGAGTCGAGCATCCTCGAAAAACTTCGTAATCCATTAATATTATTCTGTCATAAATATCACGATAATTATTAATTAGAAATAAGTTTAACTCACTAGCGACCCCTGCAGGAAGTTCTCTATTCTCTCCTCCAGGTACTCTGGATGCCTGTCGCTCTGGACTATGACCCTGAACCCCTGCACTCCGTTGGAGCGACGCAGTCCACTGAACACTATGTAGCCTAGTTGCTCCTGCGATAAAAAAAATAAGTTAAAGAAGAAGAATAACGAGATTAGTGTCTAATTCTGGCTAGCGCCCTATCTCCAACCCGAGCCTATCGGCCGCTACCTAAACTTTTTTTTTTCCAATCTTGTTTAGCACAGCAATCTGTTTTTCCACATTTAGCTGTTATTTTCTTTGACCTCAGCCTGAGTGTGTCTTTAATTTAAAGAGGAGTCCATTGACTTCACTCTTTATAATGTTGGAAAACGGTTTTTGAGGGAGGGAACACTGTTTCTCCTCAGTCTTGAGTGCTGAACGCTGCCAGTGCCTGTTAGTTTATTAGCTGAGGCATCTACATGATTCGATAACTTGGTCTGATACTTGGAACTTCTTATGGAGATTTCTTGTTTCACCGTATTAAGATTTAGATCTCGTAAAATATATTTATTGCTGATGCATTTAGGTATGTTATATATGCACCTAATGCTCTTAGTTTGGAATCTTTCCAAGATATCAATGTTGCTGCTGGATGCTGTGCCCCATAGTTCGATGCCGTACGTCCATAATGGCTTGAGGATTGCTTTGTAGATTAACATTTAGCTTTCATTAGATAGTTGGGATTTCTTGCCTACCAACCAATACAAGCTTCGGAATTTTGTATCAATCTAAACTAAAACGTATATTTCCACTAACATAGTGTACCTAATATCGCCCAGAGCCAAATTTTAGCTACTTACAAAATTTTGCCAAATCACATAAAACCCCGTTTTTCACCATCGCACTTAATTGCGGCCATGATCTTAATACTTCCCACTTTCCAACTCCAACCAAATCACCCAAAACGCCTATTTCCGTTATGTTCCTAATTCCGGCCGCAATCCTAATTAGGTAGTTTCCTGGGTCAAAAATAAATTACTTTGATATTTCAGTCCAATTAAATATTGACAAATATTTGTTTCATTCATTGATTTGCCGATATACTTCATTTTCGATTTATTCTAGTATATTTTTTAGATATAAGTGTGCTATTTGACGCGTAAATATGTTGACGTCATAAGATGGTATTTCGTACAAAATTCATAGAACAATATCGTTTTTGACGTTTCGATAAAAGTATTGAATTTGACTAGTTGTCAACTACTGTATTCCGACTACAGTCCTAATTCCGGCCAGTCCTAATTCCGGCCAGTCCTTAATTTCGGCCAACCGCCTCTATCCACCTTGTGCCTAATTCCGGCCACGTACCTTAGTCCTAAGCATGCTGAAGCAAGGCTCGGCGAGTGTATGCGCGAGCAGTTCGAGCGTGACGTTGGTCCGACAGTGTCGCACGCCGCACGAGTAGTACAGCGACGCGCACGACGACCGGTGCACGCTGTTCGTCGTCTCGCGGAGGTGCCAGGCGCCTGCAGACAACCATATTATGATCGTCGTCTTCAGCAACAGCATTTAAGTGGCCACATGACATCACGCCTTTTATCCCCGAAGTTGTAGGTAGAGGTGCACAATACGGCCACTGTACAAAGTAACACTCACTTTTCACTATTTATGTTGTGAGTCCCATGTAATAGGGGGTGAGCGTATTGCAATGTACTGGGAACAATTCCAGACTCCGTGCTAAAATTGAGATTTTTTTTTAAACACAGTAATACTTTGCCAGACGCGGGAATCAAACCCGAGACCCCTTGCACGGCAGTCGCACTTGCGACCTCTCGGCCAACGAGGCAGTATAAGTGGCCACTGCTGACTAAAGGCTTTTTTTTTTTAAAGGGAGAAATCATCAAATGACTGCTCCCGCCTGGATGAGGCGGGAGGGAGTGTCAGACTCTTACTGACTAAAAACCACCCCGTTCCTTCTCCTGCACGTCGAGCCGGAGCCCCGGTTACCCGTTAGGTTCTCCGCGACTCCGAATCGGCATATAACGACGGATATAACGGATATAACGGATATAACGACATCCGCGGGAAGAGTAGGGGTGGTCACTCTATCGTATACTATAAGTAGGAAAATTATTACTTCCTTTTACCTTTCTCAATTTCAATTTCTCTGTGTAGCAATAACTGCTGAGCACACAGCGGCGTCCCATCTTTCGGTAGCCTGCAACAATAATTCATCATCAACGGCCTATAAGTGCCCACTGCTGAGCAAAGCAGGAGAAGGTTAGAGTGTTAATCACCACGCTTGCTCAACGATTACAAACTTAATAATTAAAAATTTTAAGCCCAGGTTTCCTCACGATGTTTTAAACGAACTAAATTAGTTTTAACCTCTTGAGTGCAGGTGTATGAGACACAGTAGCGAACACATTGTGTCTCTAGACCTATACTCGGTATAATTTTAATTCGATTCCAGATTTGACAATTTCAGTGTTGCAACGTTATGACAAGTACTACATAGTGACGTTGCGAAATTATTCGATATGGAAATGCAATATTTCTGGATCGATTATTTTCGCTTATAATTGTAATCTCGTAAACTAAGTAGGAAATTTTAGGAAATTAAATATTTCTGAACCGATAATTTCGTTTTGACGATTAATTAACGATCTGAGACTTTTCTTTTATAATTGTGTGTGAAATAAATAAAAAAATGTAATCATGAAGGAACATGACAAATAAAACAGATACATGTATTATGGTAATAAGTTATCATCGCTATCGCACACACACTGATTGTTTATCGATTTTTGTGTTCATCACTACACTATTATATGTGGTATCATTATTTCACAAAATGACAGTAGCTATTGTCAAATCTGGAATCTAATTAAAATTCTGACTATACGTTCCGGCATACCACGGGTTAAGTTACAGAGGTTTCGATAAAATAAGAAAAATGCTAATGGTTCCGTTTCAATTGTACATCGCAAATAAAAGCTTGCCTTTACTCACTTTTTCTCCATACATTCAGCTATATGCAGCGCCCTGTCCCTACTGAGGTTGCCGTACATGAACCCTTCTATATGCACCTTACGTATCAAACGAGATGCAAAATCGGTTAACATTTCTGCAGTCATATCTGTAAGAGAAATTTGTTTAAAAGAAACATGTGAATTTACTATCAATATTAATATTTCGTCAAGAGGTACGGTAGACTCGATCAAACATTATCTGAATAACAAAACATAAAAAAATATCGATTTCGAGTCGACAACTTATATGCGCAAAATTCGGATTACGAAGATTATTTCGTTTGAGGCGTTCCACAGTCTCTGCCTACCTCCATGGGAGACAGACGTGAAGTCATATAATGTATGTGTGTCTAAAAAAAAATAGTTACCTTCAGCAGCTTCCAATAGTTGACATCTTGTCCAGACAACGTCTGCCAAGCAAAGAGCTTGTTGATAGACTGCGTGCTGCAAAATTAATACTTATTTTACTAAAAAAACTTAGGTATTTGTGTAAGCTAAATAATAGGCGTAGGCAAAAGATAGGGACACACCTATTCCCAATTTTTTTTAAAGGGGAGAAAGTCATCGAATGGCTGCTCCCGCCTAGGTGAGGCGGGAGGGAGTGTCAGACGGGGGTTTTTAGTCAGTAAGAGACTGACTAAAAACCCCCGTTCCTTCTCCTGCACTTCGAGCCGGAGCCCCGGTAACCCGTTAGGTTCTCCGCGAGCCTACTCCCAATATTAACTGAATTTTGCAAAAGGGATAAGCGTGGGTATAAGGCACCCTTGCTGTGACAAATGTACGGAAGCAACTAAAAATATGATGACAAGGATATTAATAAAATTATTAAATACACATTATTTTGGTACAATAACATAAAATCACGTCTTTTATCCCCGTTGGGGTAGGCAGAGGTGCATATTACAGCACTTAATGCCACTGTACAATGTAACACCCACTTTTCACTATAGGATGAAATACCGGGCACAATTCTAGACTACTGAGATTTTTTGTTAAGCCCAGTAATACTTGCTTGACTCAGGAAACGGAACCAAGACCCCTTGTAGACAGTCGTAATTGCGACCAGTGCAAGGCAGTCGTTTGTTACAATAAGAAAAAGAAAAACATAACATAACATCACGCCTTTTATCCCGAAGGGGTAGGCAAAGGTGTACATTATGCCACTGTACAATGTAACACCCACTTTTCACTATGTATGTTATGAGTCCCATGTGATAGGGAGTGAGCCTATTGCCAAATACGGGGTACATTTCCAGACTCGGTGCTACTACTGAGAATTTATAAAAACCCAGTAGTACTTTGCCCGACCCGGTAATCGAACCCGAGACCCCTTGCCCGGCAGTCGCACGTGCGACCACTCCGCCAACGAGACAGGAAAAGAAAAAGAAGAAAGTTAAAATTAAAAATAAATAAATAGAAGAAGAGCTTCTGGTTAGCAGTAGCCACATAGGTATAGGCTGATGATGAAATATTTAAAACCTTAATAACAAAACATACCTGATATGGTTGTTCAGCTTCAAAATTCCGTATTGCTCGAACATGATTCTCCTTCATGATATGAAACCGTTTGGGGTCAGCAGTAAAGTTGATCATATGGTCCACTATTTTGTCTAGAAGAACATTTTGTTTGTCATCGTAGCCGTCGATCGTTACCTACGAGAATACAGCTCGAAATGAAAGTCAAAGTCAAAATAGAAAAAACGTAATTTCGAATGGGGACACCGCCTTTTCCTCACCAAAATAAATAAATAAATAGGTATGCTGATGCTGCTGGAGTAAGAAATTCAAAAATGTATTTAGTCCGTCAGTTAAGGGATGAAAAAATTGTAGACACGTATTTTTTTAACTAAAATCAACTAAATATGACGAATTACTCACCTGAATATACTAATGTTACAGTCGCATATTCTGGTTGTCGAACGTGGCAACACTATCCCTGTCGGGTATTCGCGCGGTTTTGTTTTTGACAGCAACAGATTAATTTATTTAAAAAAAAAAGTTTATTTAAAAAAAAAAATTTTTTTTGTAAAACAACATAAAACAAGTGAATACAAATCATTTTTGAAGAAGTCTGAGTTTTAATTAAGATCACCATCCTTCTGAGCGTTTTAATAAGAAAAGCTCTATTAGTTTCGAGCATAATAAACAGCATGTATTTTCTTATTTAGTCGTATAAGTAAATAATACTTATATACTAGCTGTTACCAGCGACTTCTTCCGCATAGATATAACATAACATAACATCACGCCTTTTTATCCCCGAAGGGGTAGGCAGAGGTGCACATTATGCCACTGTACAATGTAACACCCACTTTTCACTATTTATGTTACGAGTCCCATGTAATAGGGGGTGAGCCTATTGTCATATACCGGGCACAATTCCAGACTCCGTGCTACTACTGAGAATTTTTTAAAATCCCAGTAATACTTTGCCCGACCCGGGAATCGAACCCGAGACCCCTTGTCCAGCAGTCGCACTTGCGACCACTCGGCCAACGAGGCAGTTTCAATTTCAATTTGAGGCAGAATCAAAGTTTAGTGGGGGCTAAAATGTCATTCCTACGTATAAAAAGTACATAGAAGTGACGTCACGCGACATTTCAAATCAATGTATCGTCGAAAGTATTTTCCGTAACAAAATAAAAAATACGTGTCTAAAGTTTTAAAATAATCTACCAGACGGACAATAAAATAAAAAATAGTCATCTATCCTATTGTAGAGATAAATTTTTAGTCCAATCACAGCAGCTGTCATATATTGCACGCCCAATAACGCCCAATAACACGAATAACGCTCTCGTCAGCACACTAACGCCATCTGGTGGACAAAAATACGGCAGCCTCACTGTCTTTTTTTTTAAGGGGGGAAAATCATCGAATGACTGCTCCCGCCTGGGTGAGGCGGGAGGGAGTGTCAGACTCTTACTGACTAAAAACCACCCCGTTCCTTCTGCACGTCGAGCCGGAGCCCCGGTTACCCGTTAGGTTCTCCGCGACCGTTAGGTTCTCCGCGGTCTCACTGTCTAAGGTCCCGATCGATGGAACCGCGTCGGTTTAGAACAGCGTAACATTTTATTGAATTCAAAATCAGTTGTAGGTTAACAAAATATGCTGCCGTTTGTAATTGTATTCAGTCTCTTGTTTTCCACGAATATGCAGTTTAAAACCGCCGCGGTTCAGCTTTAGGGGGCGACTGTGACCTGAAATAAGGTTTCCTGAAAGTTTTTAAGCTATTTGCTCGTTGCAAAATGTAGATTCCTATGGAGAAGGACCAGTAAGAAACTCCATAGGTTACTCTTTTTCAATCAGACTTGCATAACATAACATTACGCCTTTTATCCCCGAAGGGGTAGGCAGAGGTGCATATTATGCCACTGTACAATGTAACACCCACTTTTCACTATTTATGTTATGAGTCCCATGTAATAGGGGGTGAGCCTATTGCCATATACCGGGCACAACTCCAGACTCTGTGCTATACTACTGAGATTTTTTTTAAACCCAGTAGTACTTTGCCCGACCCGGGAATCGAACCCGAGACCCCTTGCCCGGCAATCGCACTTGCGACCACTCGGCCAACGAGGCAGTCAATCAGACCTACTTTCAAAAATTTCAATAATTAACACGGGTGGCACAGTGGCTAAGCAAACATCTGCTATATAACGAGTCGTGGTTTCGATTCTCGCCCGAAGCGACTCTTTGTATGATCCACAAATAATTGTTCCGTGTCTGTATGTAATGTGTATGTGAACTTGTATGTTTGTAAACACACGACACAGGAGACAATCCTCTATTAGAAAAAAAAACTTTGGAACGAGCAAATAGCTTCACTTTGGGACCTGATTTTTTTTATATAACATTAAAAATTGCCTATAAGTTCTAACTGAAAAAATGTAACCTGCCTATCATTTGAATATCGACTCAATTTCTTTGCATTTAAAGTTGATTTTAGTACGAATAACATTACTAAATGCCTTCTTTGCCTATCATTGGAAACTCTACTCAATTCCTTTGGTTTTAAAGTTGAATGACGCTTATAAATACCTTCTGTACCTATTATTGGATTATATACTCAACTCCTTTGCACTTAAAGTTAATTTTTCTACAAAAATAAGTAACAAGAAATGGAAACTAACCCGCATTTTCCACCTTCTCAATCCAAACTACGACAAAACAAAAGGGATAGCTTAAAATATAGCGGTTTATCCCAGAAGGGGGTAGGCAGAGATGTACAAATACAATGTAACACCCACTTTTATCATATTTCTAAAACTAATCTACTAAAAACTATTTCAATATCTAATCTAACTATCTACTGAATTTCGAAAACTGATTCATTGATGGCTGACTAGAGAATCGAACTCCTAGATTGATAGTCTAGCCATTCATACTAATTTAGAAGTGACATGTTGTATTTTTTCACATGGAAACGAAGTAATTTTTTGTTTCTGGATAATGGCGACATTTTTCCATTGACCACGCAAGCAAAACCGTAGACAACAACTTGTATTAAATGAAATAAAATATACAACTTACTCACGTAAAGTATTCAGGAAAAACTCGACTAGTTTCAAGCCAAACCGGGACTCACATTCATGACTCGACAAAGCTTTTTAAAATTCAAAGTCACACAACTTTTATTTCAACTTATCCTTAAATAGGTAATGGAATTAAATCATCCTTACTATACATACATACATACATAACTTCACGCCTGTCTCCCATGGGGGTAGGCAGAGACTAAGGAACGCCAATTACTACGATTCTTACATACCTCTTTCGCTTCATTAACAGTCATCAATCTAATTGCTCGATAATTGTCCTTACTATATATATATATATATATATATATATAATATTATAAATCGGAAAGTGAGTTTGTTTGTTTGTTTGTTTGTTTGTTTGTTCCACTTTCACGCAGTAACTACTAAACCGATTGCTTTGAAATTTTGCAGACGTAAAGTTAGAAGTCTGGATTAAATAATAGGGTACTTTTTATCCCGGAAAAATTTGACATTCTCGAGGGAAAACGAAATTATTGCTATAGACGGCGCTGTGTGTATTGGTATATGTCACATAGGCTACTTTTTATCCTTTTGTAACGCGAGCTAAGCCGCGGGTAAAAGTTAGTATCTATATAAATAAAAATCAATTTCCGTTCGTTAGTCTCGCTAAAACTCAAGAACGGGTGAACCGATTTGGGTAATTTTGGTATTGAAATGTTCGTGGGAGTCCAGGGAAGGTTTATAGGGTGAGAAAAAACATTACAGGCGGTACGAAGTTTGCCGGGCCAGCTGGTATTAAATAAAAATCTACTTACATAAAATTCGAATCTACATTTAAACTAAAAATCGCAGATTACTGAGGGTTTTTCACGCGATTTTTGGTTAATTTAGTATGTCTCACGATAGTTATTATAAAAAAAAACAATATCAGAATCTACATTTTGGAACATGCGCCTAGCTTCATTGATAAACAATTGAACGGACAATTCAATTTTGACGTTTCAAAAGTACCATATTATTTTTTAAGGGGGGAAAATCATCGAATGTCTGCCCCCGCCTAAGTGAGGCGGGAGGGAGTGTCAGACTCTTACTGACTAAAAACCACTCCGTTCCTACTCCTGCACCTCGAGCCGGAGCCCCGGCAACCCGTTAGGTTTTCCGCGACTCCGTAAAAGTACCTTATTAAGGATTTATTGTAGCAATTGCTTTGACTTTGAATGTTTCGATTTCATTAAGCGTAAAACAGATTCGTGCTAAGGCTTAGGAGTCACGGCGCGATTTTCTCCCGCACCCGACGCTGTTTGCGGGCCCGCAGCTATTGTACAATACAGATATGTATGTAAAAAATCAAAGTACATTTCACGGCACGTTCTACGCCCGCTTCGGTTGTCGTTGTTTACGGCTCCCGCTGCACCGATGGCGGGCGACTACCCGCGCGGTTTTCGATCGGTTGCCGGGCGATTTAACCGCTCCTATAGGAGTATCAGTATAGGAGATACAATCGAAAACATATTGTGTCTCGCGTATCTCTGCGTTACGGCATACCATGGGTTAACCGCCGTCTTTTTTTTATGGTATAAGCCGTGTTATGGTATTATGGTATAAGCCGTGTTATGGTATTATGGTATAAGCCGTGTTATGGTATTATGGTATAAGCCGTGTTATGGTATTATGGTATAAGCCGTGTTATGGTATTATGGTATAAGCCGTTTTTATGGTATAAGTGTCGTGGTGGCCCGGAGGTTTAAGACGCTCGCTTCTCATGCATGAGGGTGCGGGTTCGAAACCTACCAACGGCAAGTACCAATGTGACTTTTTCCGAGTTATATGTACTTTTTAAGATTATTTAGACACCACTGACAAACGGTGAAGGAAAACCATCGTGAGGAAACCTGGACTTATAATTTCTAATTATAAGTTTGAAATCGCCAACCCGCATTGAGCAAGCGTGGTGATTAACGCTCTAACCTTCTCCGTGTGAGAAGAGGCTTTGCTCAGCAGTGGGCATTTATAGGCTGTTGATGATGATAAGCCGGTAAACGAGCAGACGGATCACCTGATGGTAAGCAATCGGCGTCGCCCATGGCCACCTGGAACACCAGAGGCGTTACACGTGCGTTACCGGCCTTTTGGGGATTAGGAGTTTGAGGATCGTTGGTGATTCAGGAATTGGGGAGATTGGGGAAGGGGAGGGTAATTGGGCCTCCGGTAACCTCACTCACACGCCGAAACACAACTTTGCTTCAAGGCGGTTTTCTGCTCGGCCGTGGTATCACTCCGGTCGAGCCGGCCCATTCGTGCCGAAGCATGGCTCTCACACACCTAAGTCTCTCGTTTTGTAATCAACCGCCGAGTTTGCGGGCGTTAATCGCAACTTCGGCGGATGCGGGACCGCAGAAAGTTACGGTTTCGTCAGCATTGAGAATACGGTAGTTGACAGGTAACCAAAATTCAATACTTTTATTGAAATATCAAAAACGATATTCTTCTATGAATTTCGTATTAGATCGTAACTTGTGACGTCATCATATTTCTGCGTCAAATAGCACTTATTGCCTAAAAATTAGCGAGAAAACATCCAAAAGTAGGTAAATTGTCAAATCAATGGATGAGAGTATGATTATTTTTTAATTATTTATTGCATTGAAAAGTTGAAACATAACATAACATCACGCCTTTTATCCCCGAAGGGGTAGGGCAGAGGTGCACTCAGAAGTAACACCCACTTTTCACTATTTATGTTATGAGTCCCAGGTATTAGGGAGTGAGCCTATTGCCATATACCGGGCACATTTCCAGACTCCTGAGATTAAAAAAAAAACCCAGTACTACTTAGCCCGACTCGGGAATCGAACCCGAGACCCCTAGCCCGGTAGTCGCACTTGCGACCACTCGGCCAACCGATCGCCAACCGAAATGTTGAAACTACTTATTTTGAATCTAGGAAACTAGACAATACCGTCTCCATTCTGCCATAGCGGCGGGCGCGAGAGAAGACCGCGCCGTAAGTTCTTAGCTTTAGACTTCTATTCACGTGAGTAAGCCGTATATATTTTTATTAATATAATTACATTTTACGATAGTCATTACACTAGAATTACTCACACTGATTCCATATTTTGCGTTCCCGATGCTCCATCGTAGTCCCGCTAGTTCAGCCGCGTACGCAAACTGTTGCAGACTGTCCCTTAGTAAGAGGACCCATACTGATGTTAGGTTGCAGCTTAGGGGATCGGCGTACGCTAGGGGACTGGAAAGAAACATATAAATTTGAATATTACTAATATTATAAATGCCTGTGTGTATATATTTGTTACTACAAAGTCAAATTCAGTAGGTACTTTTATCGAAACGTCAAAAACGATACTGTTCTATTAATTTTGTACGAAATACCATCTTACAAACATAACATAACATCACGCCTTTTATTACCGAAGTGGTAGGCAGAGGTGCACATTATGCCACTGTACAATGTACACCCACTTTTCACTATTTATGTTATGAGTCCCATGTAATAGGGGGTGAGTCTATTGCCATATACCGGGCACAATTCGAGACATATATAAGGTGCTCTATAATTATTTATTAGCCACGGCTTTAATGGGAGGTAGTGTTACGTTTACAGATTACAATTGTGAAGAAAATTCGTACCCCGGACCAGTTAATTACATAAAGTAATTAAGTAAACATTGACTACATTCTGCATTATGTGGTTCACAAATTACGCGCGATGCGTCGTTTAGTCAATGAAAACAATTGCTATCTCTTTCCACGTGTACTGAGAATGAAAACGGAAATCAGCTGACTAGTTCGTCACTATCTAATCTACTAGATACTCAATAGGCAGGCTAACAAGGGTTTTAAAAGTGCAATTACTTACCAGGTACGGCATTCTTCCGAAAAGCTGATGTAGGTAAATACGATTATAAACTTCCCATCACACTTAAAACAGTTTTTTACACGCTTTTACAGTTATTTACACACTCTCTACCTACTTATCTACAAAACTGTTGCACAAGTCCACCTTCGCGTTGCACACAAATGAAGGCACGCTTCCAAACATGTCATATCACATTATTTAATGTGTCCGTCTCACTTTTACTTTGTTTCGCGTTTGATTTAAAAGACACCACAAGTTACTGTCTCTATCATCGTAAACTCCGGCAGTATCCCTTGTGCTCGCAAGAGGATGACACCGAAAGAACTCTAACACTTCCTCTTCGAGTTCTGATTTGAATTTCGTCGCCTGGGAGGCGCAACCCCCGCCTGCCCGGCGGCCGGTTGACCAGCGCGTGCGACGAGTGCAGGAGAGGGTGCGGGCGCGCGGGGGTGTGCAGCGTGCTCCAAGCCGCCCGGCGCTGAGCGGTCTGATAAGGATGGCAACAGCGTATGACGGGGCGTTCAAGAACGAGACAGCACACCCCAGCAGAACACGTCGCACGCGCCGCCCGGCCGCCAGTAGCCCCGTCAACCCCCGCCTGCCCGGACGTTCGTTAGTTTCAATGTCGGAGATACGCGCGCGCTACGTAAAAATGCCTCCCAGGCGACGAAATTCAAATTAGAACTCGAAGAGGAAGTGTTAGAGTTCTTTCGGTGCCATCCTCTTGCGAGCACAAGGGATACTGCCGGAGTTTACGATGATAGAGACAGTAACTTGTGGTGTCTTTTAAATCAAACGCGAAACAAAGTAAAAGTGAGACGGACACATTAAATAATGTGATATGACATGTTTGGAAGCGTGCCTTCATTTGTGTGCAACGCGAAGGTGGACTTGTGCAACAGTTTTGTAGATAAGTAGGTAGAGAGTGTGTAAATAACTGTAAAAGCGTGTAAAAAACTGTTTTAAGTGTGATGGGAAGTTTATAATCGTATTTACCTACATCAGCTTTTCGGAAGAATGCCGTACCTGGTAAGTAATTGCACTTTTAAAACCCTTGTTAGCCTGCCTATTGAGTATCTAGTAGATTAGATAGTGACGAACTAGTCAGCTGATTTCCGTTTTCATTCTCAGTACACGTGGAAAGAGATAGCAATTGTTTTCATTGACTAAGCGACGCATCGCGCGTAATTTGTGAACCACATTATGCAGAATGTAGTCAATGTTTACTTAATTACTTTATGTAATTAACTGGTCCGGGGTACGAATTTTCTTCACAATTGTAATCTGTAAACATAACACTACCTCCCATTAAAGCCGTGGCAGATAACTATAGAGCACCTTATATAAATATACCATCTCATGACGTCATCACATTTTTGCGTCAAATAGCACACTTATGTCTAAAAATATGCTAGAATAAATCGACATGGGGTAATTTTTATCCCAGTAACGCGGGCGAAGCCGCTGGCAGAAACTAAGAACAATATAAGAAGACAATATCATGCTGATTATAGGTCCCTGGTATAGCTTGAACCTAGTCGAGTAATATATGTAAGAAGTTTTTTTTGTATAGGTCACACGGATCACCTCAACACTAGAGGAGTTACACCTGCGTTGCCGACCTTTAGGGGGAGTTAGGGATTTAGGATTGGCGGATTCTGGGGAGGGGGGGATTATAACATTTTGGGGTGACGTAGACAAGCGGCATACCGTAAGCATGGGCCTGCGGACGGCGAGCACAGGTGACTCGCCGCCCGACTAGAACCAGACCCGAGCGTACGGCGCGCCTCAAGGAACCATCAGACCACCATAGATGAGCTGCGGAAGGCTTTTTTTTATGGGACAAGCCCGCCACAGCCTCCCAAAACCGTGGAAGAATAACGGATTGCCGAGGCTTCGGCTCGACGTGCAGGAGTAGGAACGGGGTGGTTTTTAGTCAGTAAGAGTCTGGCACTCCCTCCCGCCTCACCCAGGCAGGAGCAGTCATTCGATGATTTTCGCCACTTAAAAAAAATGTGTTCTGTGTGTCCATGGACACTGGGAACACAAGAGGACTTACAACTGCGTTGCCGACCGTTTAGGAGAGTTAGGGATTTGAGGATTGGGGGATCCGGAGCGGGCTGGGTTATATCATTTTAAGATGTGATGTGCATTAAAGTGATTTGAATTTGAATTAGACAAGCGACATAATATTTCATACCTGACTAAATCGAAGGTCATCACAGCTTTCGGTAAATGGAATTCGTTGTCTTTTTTGAACCATAACCTCATTAATGGGGTGTCCTGAAACAAATGGCAATACATTTTTAACCTGTTGAAAATTGTTGAAAATCATCCCCTAAATTTGTTGATACTAAAGTGGTCTCTAAACTTTGGAAATAAGGTCTACAATGTAATTCGCGGTCACCGGTGACCGCTTGGGGGATATATGCAAACTTGGCGGTTGATTATCGCAAGACGGGTAGTTGAGGTCCAGACCAGCGCTCGCATTGCTATCGCAAGCTAGCACTAGACAGCGGGAGCCGCAAACAATGGCAACCGCGGCGGGCGTAGCGCGCACCATACAATGTGCTTTAATTTTTCACACACATATCTGTATTGTACAATGGCTGCGGGCCCGCAACCGCGGCGGGTACGGGAGATAATCGCGCCGTGAGTCTTTAAGGTGGCTTAAGATTCTCATTTGTCAATTTTAAACTCAGAGAAACTACAAACTCAATATTTTTTCAAAAAATCACTCGGAAGAAAACATAATCATAACAATCATAACATCACGCCTTTTACACATTATACCACTGTACAATGTAACACCCACTTTCCACTATTGATATTAAGAGTCCCATGTAATAGGGGGTGAGCCTATTGCCATATACCGGCCACAATTCCAGACTTCGTGCTACTACTAAAAATTTTTAGTAATACTTTGCCCGACCCGGGAATCGAACCCGAGACTCCTTGCCACACGTTACACTTGCGACCACTCGACTAACAAGGCACTCGAAATAAATCTAAATTAAATCCACAAAAGGTGGACAAGACTACAGTAAAATATATTGTCAAAAGCTAAAAATACATTTTTGAGCCTTGACATTGCCGCAAACTTTAGTTTAATTATAGTCAGAATTTTAATTAGATTCCAGATTTGACAATAGCTACTGTCATTTTGTGAAATAATGATACCACATATAATAGTGTAGTGATGAACACAAAAATCGATAAGCAATCAGTGTGTGTGTTTTATAATAAATGTTACAGAAAGTGACAGGATAGCGATAACGATGACGGCGACAATTTATAAAATAACTTATTACCATAATACATGTATCTGTTTTATTTGTCATGTTCCTTCATGATTACATTTTTTTTATTTATTTCACACACAATTATAAAAGAAAAGTCTCAGATCGTTAATTAATCGTCAAAACTAAATTAACGGTTCAGAAATATTTAATTTCCTGATATACTTAGTTTACGAGAGTAAAATTATAAACGAGAAGAATCGATCCAGAAATATTGCATTTCCATATCGAATAATTTCGCAACGTCACTATTTAGTACTTGTCATAACGTTGCAACACTGAAATTGTCAAATCTGGAATCGAATTAAAATTCCGAGTATAATTCCAAATCTTTTCAAAAATCACCAATTCATCATATAATTACATATCACTTACTTACCTTTATAACAGCGGGTGCTATAGAGTCAGCGGTGCTGTCCTCTCCCTTCTCCAAACTAAGTCGTGATGGTATGAACTCGTTCGGTGGCGGTAGGTGCAACTCTTTCGTTGGCTGTACCGACTTCCATTCCTGGGTAAGACAAAATTGCAATTTAGTTTTTTTTAAACGCAGTCCCGTACTAGTGTTGTCGCCTAAGTCGTGTGTACGTTTACAAACATACAAGTTCACATACACATCACACCCAGACCCGGAACTACAATCTGTGGATCACACAAAGAGTTGCTCCGTGTGGGAATAGAACCCGCGACTCGTTGAGCGGCAGCCGGTTGCCCAGCCACCGCACCAACCGTGCAGTCAAAAATGCTGAACATAACATAACATAACTTCACGCCTTTTTATCCCCGAAGGGGTAGGCAGAGGTGCACATTACGGCACTTAATGCCACTGTACAATGTAACACCCACTTTTCACTATTTATGTTATAAGTCCCATGTAATAGGGGGTGAGCCTAGTGCAGACTCCGTGGTACTACTGAGATTTTTAAAAAACCCAGTATACTTTGCCCGACCCGGGAATCGAACCCGAGACCCCTTGCCCCGCAGTCGCACTTGCGACCACTCGGCCAACGAGGGAGCCCGGAGCAGTGCTGAACAGTATGTATTATAGCCAAGTAAAATATATATTTTTCGCTACCACTACTCTTCCTACTGGGCGTCACAGGGTATATTACGCCTACTAACTAACATTAGACAGATAACGGCTTGCAGCGCTGGATAAGAGACCATTGCTGAGCTGTGGGATAGTGTAACGATGAACTACCTTCTACAACCGGCTTCGCCCGCGATACCATGCGCTAATAAATAGCCTACGTGTTACACCTGTGCCTTTAGCCAAACACCACTTTAGCGCTTGTCTACAGAGAGAGTAGAAATCAAAATGTATGGGGATGACACTGACAAGTGTCAAAATTTACGTCAATTCCTTAAAATTTGGTTTTCTATAAGTAGACAAGCGCTAAATGGCATTTGGCTACAGCTGTAGACCATAATCTACCCCTGCTTCAAATTCCACCTCGATCCCTTCAGCCGTTTTAACGTTATCTTATCTTATACTATTATATAAAGCGGAAGAGTTTGTTTTTTGTTTGTTTGTTTGAACGCTCTAATCTCCGTAACTACAAGTCTGATTTGAATATGTAATTCTTTTTGTGTTGGATAGCGCATTTATCGAGGATGGCTATAGGCTATAAAACATGAAGTAGCTAGTGTATATATATATGTCGCAGAATCAACAAAGATGCACAACTATCGAGTATCGTTATTTTAGAACGCCATCTGTTATCATTTGTCGGAAACGTCAAGCAGTGTGCTTGGGTGATGGTCGGTACAGGGCGTGGCATGTTGGCATTTGAAAGGCGTCACTTTTGAGTTGGACACGAGGGTGAGCGGTTGTTCTGCCAGCCCGTACCGAACTTACCGCGTTTTCCGAAGTACCCCCAATGGGTGTATTTTCTCCGACATATAGATAAAATATTTACCTGTATTTTAGCATCTTCGATGTCTTCCTGTAGATATTTGGTACCATACCAGGGCTCTGTCATTGTACATTTGTCACCGAATACCCTGCAACGAAGATTGTACATTAAGAACTCATCAAGCAATCAGCCACACTTTGTCCACGGATCGTTAAACATGCAAAATTAAATATATTTAGATGATAACTAAAAATCGCGGGTTACTTCGACCGCGCAAGCTGCTCATGAGGAAGAATCCCTCTCCGTGTCTGTGTGTGATGTGTATGTGAACTTGTGTGTTTATACACACGCGACACTCGAGACAATCCTTTTTTTTAAGTGGGGAAAATCGTCCAATGACTTCTCCCGCCTTGGGTTGGCGAGAGGGTAGTTTCAGACTCTTACTGACTAAAAACCATTCCGTTCCTACTCCTGCACTTCGAGCCGGAGCCCCGGCAACCCGTTAGGCGTTCTGCGGCTCCGTATCAGGCAACAGCCCTGCTGGGCCCCATCTATGGTGGTCTGATAGCTCTTTGAGGCGAGCGCGGAACGCGACGCGCCATACGTACGGGTCTGGTTCTGGTCGGGCGGCGAGCTACCCTTGCTCACCGTCCGCAGACCAGGAGACAATCCTAGTGTCGCAACGAACCTCCTCACGCCCCAGCCGCCACGGGAGACACTCCGAGAGTCGGGAATCGCGAGACTATTTCCGGCCACCGAAAGCATGGGCCTGCTGACGGGGACCACAGGTGACTCGTCCCCCGACCAGAACCATGCCCAAGTGTACGGCGTCGAGCTACCGCGCGCGCCTTAAGGAGCCATCACACCACCACAGATGCGGGTAATTAGCTCTCCGGTACCCTCACTCACACGACGAAACACAACGCAAGCGTTGCTTCACGTCGGTCTTCTACTCGGCCGTGGTATCACTCCGGTCGAGCCGGCCCATTCGTGCCGAAGCATGGCGAGCTGACACTTCACTTTCATAGTTAGTTTAATTCACATAACTATATTAATACTAAATTAATTAAAAATGCGTGTTACTCACGTGAATATACTGAGAGAGGTTCTACTAGTTTCGAACACAGAGGGGTTCTTCCTCGTGAGCAGCGTGCGCGGTCGCGGCGACGTCGCGCAGCCTACTGTACTCTACTAGTACTTTTCTCAGTATATTCACGTGAGTAACCCGCGATTTTAGTTAATTCAGTATGTCTCACGATAGTTATTATAAAAATATATTAATACTCACTTGGCAACAATCCCGACGCGTACGTTCTCCGGTGTAAGCAGAGACAGTAGGTTATCTATCAACTCGGGCTTCCACTCCGTCATCACGTAGTACGCACATAGGACATCCTCCATTGGAAATTCCTGGAATATATATATAAATATTTTTTATTTATTTATCTATTTATGCACAACACACAGACAGTACACAGGAGAACACATATATAAATATTTTGGAGGTACATAGGTACTACATATTCCCGAAGGAATCTCTTCCTGCAGTCCTTCGACAGGAAAAACGGTAAAAACAGAGACACTGTGCGTAACATGACATGAAATGTATTAAATAAATAGATCACAATAAAATACATAAACCTATACATACATATGATAGATACACATCAAATAATACACATATTAGAGTATATTACAAATAAACATATTATACATATCTATATATATATATATATATATATATATATATGACACTAATTTGAACAAGATGAGGAAAGGTAGTGCTCCCTTACGAGTCTTTTAAAGATTGGGATGGATTTAGAATCACGGATATTAGGTGGTAGGGAATTCCAAAGTCGCACTGCATGAACAGTGAAGGAATATGTGTAAAAATCAGTATTGTGTGAGACAACAGAAAGATTAGATTTAAGATGAGATCGGGAAAGAGCCTCAGGAGGGCGGGCAAAGGAAAAACGTTCACGAAGGTAAGAGGGATAATCAGGATTAAAAAGTATATTGAAAAGAAGACATAAGATGCGAGTGTTCCTGTGAAGTCGGATTGGGAGCCACTTGAGCCTTTTGCGAAATTCAGAGATATGATCGTACTTTTTTAAACCAAAGGCAAAGCGTATACAGACATTTTGCAAGCGCTCAAGTTTATTTAGAAGCTCCTCTGTGGCATCCAAATAGCAAGCATCAGCGTAGTCGATCAATGGACGGATCAGAGACTGCATAAGGTTGATCCTCGTTTTCAGAGGTAGAAGAGACTGGAGACGCTTCAGCGAATGCAAAGAGAAATGAACTTTACGACTGATCTCGTTCACCTGTTCACCCCACGAAAGTTTAAATATATTTAAAATGTTTAAATAAAAATTATAAAAAAATAAAAAGAGCAACGGAGAGGCAACAAGCCCATGACAAAAGGGCTTGTTACCTCAGTATGAGCTGGAAGATTTATGCTGGTGCATGCTAGTATTGCTAGTGCGTTATCGAGGAATGCTATAGGCTATAAAACATCACGATACGACATGTTAAACAGCGGGTGAAACCGCGCGGCAATAATTAATAAGTAAAAATGAGTTATATTTTTTAAAACTAAAATTTTTAGTTGAAAGATACCACTGTACCAACGTCGTAAAGTACATCGGTTATAAAAACAACTCATAAATAAATTAAAACTAAAAATATTTAAGTACCTCCCTATCTCTTAAACTTTACGATCCCCGGTATAGTTCGAAATCAATCGAGCACCTTCGAAAACTTTCGTGACCATAACTCATATGAGTTTAGTTTTTTGTTTTTATAATATTAATATTAGTTTAAGTTAATTTTTAGTTGTATATGTTTATTCACTGCCATTTAAAAACTTAAATAAAAGAGAAAAGATTAGTTTTTTTTAATAGCATAAACTGGTAAACGACCAGACGGATCACCTGATGGTAAACAATCGGCGTCGCCCACGGACACCCGAAACACCAAGTCCTTACAAGTACGTTACCGGCCGTTTGGGAATTGGGAATTTGAGGATTGTGGAGGATTCAGGGATTCGGGAGACAATACTCGGAATTTTAATTCGATTCCAGATTTGACAATTTCAGTGTTGCAACGTTATGACAAGTACTAAATAGTGACGTTGCGAAATTATTCGATATGGAAATGCAATATTTCTGGATCGATTCTTCTAAGTATATCAGGAAATTAAATATTTCTGAACCGATAAGTTAGTTTTGACGATTAATTAACGATCTGAGACTTTTCTTTTATAATTGTGTAAAAAATGTAATCATGAAGGAACATGACAAATAAAACAGATACATGTATTATGGTAATAAGTTATTTTATAAATTGTCGCCGTCATCGCTATCGCTATCCTGTCACTTTCTGTAACATTTATTATAAAACACACACACTGATTGTTTATCGATTTTTGTGTTCATCACTACACTATTATATGTGGTATCATTATTTCACAAAATGACAGTAGCTATTGTCAAATCTGGAATCTAATTAAAATTCTGACTATAGGGAGGGGGGTAATTGGGGCTCCGGTACCCTCACTCACACGACGAAACACAACGCAAGCGTTGTTTCACGTCGGTTTTCTGTGAGGCCGTGCTATCACTCCGGTCGAGCCGGCCCATTCGTGCCGAAGCATGGCGAGCCCACACTTAAAAGTTAATTAGTTAAATATGAAATACAAACCTGTAACAGGTGTACGTGTCCGGTGACGACGCCGCGCGGTTCCATGGCGTCTTTGAACCTGAACTCCAGCGCCATCAGGTCTCTCTGCTCCTCCCACACCCAACGCTTCGGACCTTCCGCTTTTAACATCGATATATACTGAAAAAAAGTAGATGTCAGATTTAAATATCAATATTTATATGTATGGACAAAATGTTACTAGGTTTTTTAAAAATTCTCAATAGTAGCTCCGAGCCTGGAATTGTGCCCGGTATATAGCAATAGGCTCACCCTCTATTACATGGGACTCATAACATAAATAGTGAAAAGTAGGTGTTACGTTGAACAGTGGCATTAAGTGCCGCAATGTGCACCTGTGCCTACCCCTTCGGGGATAAAAGGCGTGATGTTATAAGTCATGAAACGTTAATAAATACAAATGTGCATTAAATGTTCATTTATCTCTGGATTATAATTCATTATAAATAATAGGGTAGCTTCCTAAATTTTATTATAATGTCCGTCTGGTAGATTAATTTAAAACTATAGACAGGTATTTTTTTCTTTTCACAAAATTAAATAGGTACTTTCGACGATATAAAAATTTTAAATATCGTGTGACGTCACAGCGTGCCACATTTTGTAGCACGTTATGACGTAACGACTCCTAAACTTAGCGCCATTTTATCTAAGTATTGCAACTTAATACGAGAAAATAAAAAAATACGTGTCTAATATTTTTTCATTATCTAACTGACGGACTAATTAGATTTTTAATTTTGATATCCTGGAGACTACCCAATTGTTATTGTTGACTAGTCATCGCATGGTCTGCCATTTACTGTTATATGTTGTCACTCTGTTGTGTATTGCGCTGTGTTTCTGTATTGTGTACCTATTGAATAAATAAATGATTGAATGATTTTCTCAAACGTTGTTCGATTTAGTAATATTACCTATATCAAACGTTGTTCGATCAAACAAGGGTGAACCCCGGCAGTCGCACTTGCGACCGCTCGGCCAACGAGGCAATCAAAAACAACAAATACCAAAAAACAGTATAAGTATAAACAAACACAGAACCTCCCTAAATGACAAGTCGATTAACCAACATACCTGAAACACCAGTTTAATGATATCATCGATGTGTGTGACTCCTTCCTCCGTGAGGTCCACTTGAACTCCAAAGAACCCGAACCCTCTCGCGCCAATACGAGTACCTCCTACTAAACTGTGAAATAATAATAATATAATATTAATGCTACATTAAATTAGCAATAGGCTGACCTCCTATAACATGGGACTCATAACAACAATAATGAAAAGTGGGTGTTACATTGTACAGTGGTATAATGTGCACCTCTGCCTACCCGTTCGGGGATAAAAGGCGTGATGTTATGTTATGTTAGGTAAATTAAATTTATTCCCGTAGGATTTTCAGCACTTTTTTCTGTCATAAGAACCTTCTCTTGACAATAATAAACACAACAAAAAGAAATCAGCCAAATCGGTCTAACCATTCTCAAGTTATGGCGTGACAACGGGAATCGAGTTTCATTTTTATATATATATAGATTATTATATTTTCGGCTTCCTCACGTGACTGTTTCACGAGGAACTCGACTAGTTTCAAGCCATGCTGGAGGCTCATATTCATGAGCAGCATTCCGCGACACATAACGCGGCGACTGTCGAGGTACTACTGTTATATGGGACTATAGCATGGCTTGAAACTAGTCGAGTTCCTAGTCAAACAGTTACGTGAGTAAGCTGAAAACATTGTAATCAAATTAGTATGTCTTACAATAGTTTTAATATAAACATAATTTTATTGTATGGTGATACCAAAGTAGAGTACATTGGTCACCACCGCTACTCTTCCCGCAGGTGTCGTATAACCAGACTAAAGGACTACACATTTGACAGAGACCGAGCCATACTTCGGCACGAATGGGCCGGCTCGACCGGAGTGATGTGTGAGTTTCGTCGTGTGTGTGAGGTTACCGGAGGCCCAGCTCCCTCCCCCCTTCCCCAATCTCCCCAAACTCCTAATCCCCAAAAGGCCGGTAATGCACTTGTAACGCCTCTGGTGTCCCAGGTGTTCATGGGCGACGCCGATTGCTTACCATCAGGTGATCCGTGTGCTCGTTTACAATATACCATAAAAAAAGACCGGGCAAAACCCTCGGCCGACACTAGTAAGTGATTCAAAAATATTAGCGCCATCATTAAAAACCCCACACTATGTAGCGTAGATGTTAGTTTAAAGTGTAAAGGGACTTAACTCTCGCTAGTGGCGCCACCCAGCAAATATGCAACTTTTTATAATATAGGTCGGTTAACGAGCAGACGGATCACCTGATGGTAAGCAATGATCGTCCCCCATGGATACCCGCAACACTAGAGTCGCTGTAACATTATCATACAGTATTGTAACTCGTCTGACACTCCCTCCCGCTTTACCGGGGCTGGAGAAGTCATTCGATGACCCCCCCCCCCCTTAAAAAACAAAAAGCTTACAAGTTCTTTAAAAAATGGAGTATTTTCTTTAAGGTTGCTTACCTATTACACCACCCTCGTTCTTTGAGGGCTGACAGTAGACTGCCGGGTCCTTCGTGGCCTAGTAGGTGGGATAGGTAGTGCCCGGGCTGGGGACAAAATATTAAAAATTAACCGATAATGGACATAGGTCATAATTATAATGTATTCGTGAGATGGCCGAGTGGTCGCAAATGCGACTGCCAGGCAAGGGGTCTCGGGTTCAAATCCCGGCAAAGTATTACTGGGTTAGTAAAAAATTCTCAGTGATAGCACGGAATCTGGAATTGTGCCCGCTATCGCAATAGGCTCACCCCCTATTACATGGGACTCATAACGTAAATAGTGAAAAGTGGGTGTTACATTTTTAAAACGTTGCCCACACTAGGATTTTGTCCTGTGTCGTGGGTACACAAACATACAATATCACATACACATTACACCCGGAACAACAATCTGTTCACAGATCACACGGGTTGTTCCGTGCGGGAATCAAACCCGGCGACACGTTGCGCGCAAGCCAGTTGCCCTGTCCCGCGCCAACCGTGCAATCACAGTACATTGTACAGTGGCAGTAAGTGCCGTAATGTGCAACCTCTGCCTACCCCTTCGGGGATAATTCTAATTTATATATATGTACTTATGATACTAACCCCACTTTTATAATGTTTCCTGGTATCCGGTATCGGGAAGTCTATAGACAACGACCGCAGATCTTTGACCGGAAAACAGTATGCTCGTTTCCTCCTCAGTTCCGGCGGAAACGGGTGTTCCGGCCAGGAGGGGGGAGTGACGGACGTATCTTGGACCTCCGAGAATAGTGGCACTACAATTGCTTCTAGATCATCTAAAGATTCTGTAAAAAATTAAGAATAATTAATGTATTGGTCAGTCATAAAATAAATTAATGAAAGTGTTAATATACTCAGAAAAGCTCTACTATAGTCAGAATTTTAATTAGATTCCAGATTTGACAATAGCTACTGTCATTTTGTGAAATAATGATACCACATATAATAGTGTAGTGATGAACACAAAAATCGATAAACAATCAGTGTGTGTGTTTTATAATAAATGTTACAGAAAATGTCAGAATAGGGATAGCGATGACGGCGACAATTTATAAAATAACTTATTACCATAATACATCTATCTGTTTTATTTGTCATGTTCCTTCATGATTACATTTTTTTTATTTATTTCACACACAATTATAAAAGAAAAGTCTCAGATCGTTATTTAATCGTCAAAACTAAATTATCGGTTCAGAAATATTTAATTTCCTGATATACTTAGTTTACGAGAGCAAAATTATAAACGAGAAGAATCGATCCAGAAATATTGCTTTTCCATATCGAATAATTTCGCAACGTCACTATTTAGTACTTGTCATAACGTTGCAACACTGAAATTGTCAAATCTGGAATCGAATTAAAATTCCGAGTATAGTTTCGAACCACAGAGGGGCTCTTCCTCGTGAGCAGCGTGCGCGCGGTCGCGATGTCTACAGCCTACTATCGTTGGCTCTCGCATGTAGCTCCTCGCGCCTTGAGCCCGCCGCGCCCTCTGTCGGACACTACGAGCGGTTGGTTCCAACTCCAGCGGCGCGCTGGACGATGTTGACGCGCACGGTACGTTCACCAGCGGCGCGGATAGTAGGTTCGATTTCGGGTTCAGCACAAAGTCAGTGCTACATATAACGCTTACTGTGTCACACTCCAGACTAGTGGTATAGGAGCTAGCAACGTTTTCGAGAAAGAATTTTAGGTCAGCTGATTTTGTGATATGTCGTCCTTCTTGCACTTTCGGTTAGAGTCTGGGCTATCTGGCTGGCGGTAGCGGTTGCGTTCTTTAGTGCGCATCCTACCTGTCCAGGAATACTTTTCATGACTTTTTCATTTTAATTCAAGACTTAACAATCGAATTAATGTCTGGCAAATTTATTTTAAGTTTTTTTTATCTTTAAATAACATAATATTAAAATTACAGACATTATAAAATACTTTGAAATTTTAATAAAAAAAGAACAAAAAATCGCGTATGGCACATTGTCAAAAATGTCTGGCAATAAAAAAAGTATTTCAGGTAGACTTATTTAAAAACAAAAAATTAAAAATTACGCCTTCTAAATTTTTTTTAGAATCCAGGATTATTACCTGGACAGGTAGGATGCGCACTAAAGAACGCAACCGCTACCGCCAGCCAGATAGCCCAGACTCTAACCGAAAGTGCAAGAAGGACGACATATCACAAAATCAGCTGACCTAAAATTCTTACTTTCCAAACGTTGCTAGCTCCCGTACTATAGAGACGCTGCGGATCGACGTAGTCTCCAAGCTCGGCTTCCACGAGGAAGCAGGCACGCTGCTCATGAGGAAGAACCCTTCTGTGGTTCGATACCCGCGATTTTTATTTAATTTAGTATACCTCACGATAGTTATTATATAACCAATGAATGAAAGTGTGATTATTTTTTAATATTTTATTGTATTGAACAGTCGGAATTATTTATTTTTGATTGAGGAAAGTACCCAAATTATACACCTCCGGTCATAGTATAGCGCTCTATTTTATTACCATTTATAAGAACTTTATCTATGCATTATGTTAACAAATAAAAGTGATTTGATTTACCTTTTCCCAAAACGACAAGCGTCATTATGTTAGCAGAGTACCATTTTTCATGAAACTTCAGCAACTCCTTTCTGACGTCTATTCCTTTTGATTTCGGTATCGTTTCTAGGGTCTCTCTGTTACCTGTAAAATAAAAGATTGACAAATGCTTGATTGATACATTAATTATTGATGATTATTGATTTTTTTATAGCATAAGCTGATAAACGAGCAGTTGATCACTGATGGTAAGCAATCGGCGTCGCCCTGATGGTAACAACTGGAACACAAGAAGCGTTACATGTGCGTTAGCGGTTTTTGGGGGATTATGAGTTTGAGGATCGTTGGGAATTTAGGGATTGGGGAGATTGGGGGAAGAACATAAATTAAGCGAACTTCACGTCGGTTTTCTGCTCGAGCGTAGTATCACTCTGGTCGAGCTGGCCCATTCGTGCCGAAGCATGGCTCTCCCACACTTGATTGATTGATAGATTATTGCTTGATTGATAGATTAATGCTTGATTGATAGATTAATGCTTGATTGATACATTAACCTGGGCTTATAATTTCTAATTATAAGTCTGAAATCATAAACCCGCATTGAGCAAGCGTGGTGAATAATGCTCGAACCTTCTCCGTTTAAGAAGAGGCCTTCGGTCAGCAGTAGGCACGGCTGTTGATGTGTGTTACACTCACCTGTACCAAACTTGTGGAACGGATGTGTAGGTAACGCAGTGCTCTTGTTGAGCTGGTCCAGTCTCCAGGTGTCTGAGGACGTATTCTTCTCATGTTCCAGGTGCACAGCGCTCAGCTCACGACCTGTCGCCGACTCCGTGAACAGGGGAGATATGAAGAATTGGGCGAAACTGGAACAAAATATTAAAAAAAATTATATACATATAACTTCACGCCTGTCGCCCATGGGGGTGGGCAGAGACTATGGAACGCGAATTGCTACGATTCCTACATACCTCTTTCGCTTCACCAACAGTCATCAATCTTTTCATGCATGCTCGTCGGTTAAGGGTACTTTTAATTTGACCCTTCTTTAATATACAATATTTATAGTTATAACAAATTAAATAGGAGTCGAGTACAATACTTCATTTTGTAGTAAAAGGCGTCTATGGATATCCATGATATTAGAGGTTTTACAAGCGAGTTGCCGGCTTTTGAAGGGATGTTATGATTGCGAATCGGAGCATGGAGGGGGAGGATAGTGAGTCAGGTTATCGGAGACGAATTTACCAACGCCCTTCCCTCCCCTAAAAGGCACCTTACTCCACTAGTGTTACCGATGTCAATGTGCGACGCCGATTGCTTACCATCTGGTGATCCGTCTCCTCGTTTACCAGGTTATCCCATAAAAAACTTTGTTTTCTAACATCCTTGTAATTCAAGCAGTAATATTATGTTAATAAGCTTTAAGGCCAACTTGTTTTTTTTTTTATGGTACAAGCAGGTAAAATGAGCAGACGAATCACCTGATGGTAACCAATTGGCGTCGCCCATGGACACCTGGAACACTGGAGGCGTTACAAATGCGTTACCGACCTTTTGGGCATTATAAGTTTGAGAATAGGGTTTTTTTTAAGAGGAGAAAATCATTGAATGACTGCTCCCGCCTGGGTGAAGCGGGAGGGAGTATCAGACTCTTACTGACTAAAAACCACCCCGTTCCTTCTCCTGCACGTCGAGCCGGAGTCCCGGTAACCCGGCTAGATGACTAATTTTTATTTTAATGTCCGTCTGGTGGATTATTTAAAAACATTAGACATGTATTTTTTTTACGGAAACGAATAGTTTCGAACATATATTGATTTGAAATGTCGCGTGACGTCACTTCTAAGTACATTTTATACGTAGAAATGACGTTAAAACCCCCACTCCTAAATTTTGATTCGTTATATCTAAGTATCATTGTATTATACAACAAAATAAAAAAAAAACGATTTTTTCTTTACCTAACTGACGGACTAATTACATTATTTTTTTTCATACCCTGTCAACATCCCTACTGTAGGAGAGGGGGGAACTGAGCCTCGGGTAACCTCACTCACACGACGTGATACAACGCAAGCGTTGTTTCACTGGTTGTCTGCTCAGCCGTGGTATCACTCCGGTCGAGTCAATCATGGCTCTCACACACTTGAAACTATAATTATTCCTTAAAATTGTATTCAAAGAGAGGTACTACGTAAATACGTAAATGAATACACTCACATATCTAAAGCCTTATTCAGATGTTCAGGTAACACGTCGAAGTAGTATGTTGTGTGGTCTGATGACGTCGACGCGTTGGAGGAGCCGCCGTGCTCTGATAGGAACTTGTTATATTCGTTCTCCTGTAAAATTTATACAAAATTAGGTACTTTCCTTAATCAAAATTAAATTATTTCGACTGTTCAATACAATAAAATACCTATTAAAAAATAATCACACTTTCATTCATTGATTTTATGACAAACTTAATTTTAGTACTGCCTCGTTGGCCGAGTGGTAGCAAGTGCGATTGCCGGGCAAGGGGTCTCGGGTTCGATTCCCGGTTCGGGCAAAGGCAAATTACAGGGACCGGCAATAAATATTGCACATCGACCTTTGGAAAGAGACAATCGGCTAATTTCGGCTTCGTAGAGCGCTATCTCTCTCGCACGAAATACAAACAGTCCGGTATCTATTAGGAGCTGTTAAAACAATTATGATTTGCTTCTTTTGATAATTATTATTTGTATAAAATACACCAATTTTTCTATAGTGATGGCTTTAGGTTGGGGTAAAATAAAATAAAAAAAAACATGTTCCCATTATGTTTTCGTATTTAATTATTTTGGAAAATTACAGCTGTAGTGTACATAATAAACAACATTAATCATATTGTTAAAATGAGACTTTGTAATAAAAATAATAATAATTCTAATTCTCAATTACTTCCATTTCACTATCTGTGCTCTCAAAGAGATCATTATCACTGTCACTGTCAGCCGTATTTATCACTAGTCTATCAGTGTAATTGTCTAAACCGTGTTGAATGCTTCTATATTCATTCTCACATTTGATTGCATGATCGCAAACCTTTTTCCAATCTTCAGCCCTGATCATGTTTACTTTTTCAGTCAATAATGTTTTTACTGTAGTTAAATTCATACCCACATTTCTAGAGGCTACATAGCCTTTCAGTTGAGACCATATATTTTCTATTGGATTAAAATCCGGATGATATGGTGGCAATCGCAACACAGTGTGCCCATGTTCGGCAAGTACTTTGTCCACGGAAAACTCTGTATGCCTCTCCTTGTGCTGACATATAATAGCGTAAATCTGGGTTTTTGTTAATTTTGGATCTACTGGAATTTCGTGTCTGTTTAACCAGTGGATCATTTCCTGTTTAATGGTGTTTGAGTTGGGGGGTCTTTCAACATATTTGTTGTGATAGGGTGCGTTATCGATAACTAGAACAGAATCACTGGGTATATTTGGTATTAATTGATTAACCAGCCATTTTTCGTAGTTATCGTTATTCATTTCATTGTGATAGTCACCTGTAGTGTCCGTGGATTTATACGTTAAAAAGGCACCGGGTACAAAGCCTTTTTCATTACCCGCATGAACTATTATCAAACGTTGACCTTTTGCAATTGGCTTTTTTACTCCTTTTTTCTTGTCATCACTCCAAGATTTCCCTTTAGTGTGGGATGTATGTATGTAAGACTCATCCATGTAGACGATATTTTTTCCTGATTCGCGAAATTTGCGTATTTTATCGAGGTATTCCATCCGTTTGAGACTTACACCGTGCTTTTCCATTAGAAGTTTTCGATTATCTTCCATTTTAGTGAACCGAAATCCCATCTCGTGAAGTATTTTTCTCAACGTCTTTTCAGACCCATTGTAATTAATAGCTTCAGATAATTTAGCTTTTAATGATTTTATTGTTGGCAGTTCATTAAATCGTAAGTGAAAATCATACACCATTCTTCGAACAACATCATAATCAAAATCGTCCATATGCAAACGAAATTGCTTTTTTGGTCTCCCTTTTTTTGGAGTGCTGAACTTTATTTCAGTAGAATGTGTTTCAGTACTGACTTCGTTTAATATATTATTCAAAGTTCTTCTTGAAATTCCAGTGGCATTTGCAACTCGCTCTTGAACCTTCTTAAAATAACAACTTACATTTTCATCTTCATTTTTTTTAAATCTGTCACTTTCGGTTACAAAATATTTATAAACATTGTAGATAATTTCGCGTGACTGACCTCGTAAAGGTTTCCCTCTTTTTCTAAAGATGCCATTGTGCAATTTTAAATTATTTAAATTTGGGGGTGTTAACAACTCTTAATATATATTTTGGACTGGACGCGACCGCACTTTATCGCACTTGAACAACGACTGACAAACTTCACATAGGTAGTGTGCGACAGAGTTAACGCTCTACGAAGCCGAAATTAGCCGATTGTCTCTTTCCAAAGGTCGAAGTGCAATATTTATTGCCGGGTACTGTACCTACATACTAGGTTATCTAAAAAAAATCTCAGTGGTAGCACGGAGTCTAGAATCGTGTCCGGTATATGACAATAGGCTCACCTCCACATGAGACTCATAACATAATTAGTGAAAGGTACAGTGGCAATAAGTGCCATAATCGGCACCTCTGCCTACACCTTCGGGGATAAAGAGGCGTGATGTTATGTGTAAACCAATAGTTATAGTTAATTATAAACATAATTTGACATAGTTACCTCAGGATATTTCTTGGTTCCTAGAAACAGCATGTGTTCACAGAAATGTGCTAGACCTGGCAACTCTTCAGGGTCACTTAGGTATCCTGAAAGAAAAACGCACAATTATATGTAGGTAGGTCATCATATACAGGGTTTTTTTTTTCTTCTTTGGCAACCGAGTCTCCAAAACGGTGTTGTCGACTATACTGCCAGTGTCAAGTGGTGACGGCAAAATTAATGAACCGTCGAACGTTAAGTTTTGCGGTAGTTATATAGAGGTATACAGGGTTATTTATAAAACATCGGTAGCCTCTCAGAACTACGTTCTGACAATGAGTTTTAAAAATTCATCATATTTTAATTAATCAGATTTACGCACAAAAATAAAAAATATTTAAATTCAACGCTCCAAATACATAATGCGAATGTAGACTGTGGGGTAGACTGCTAAAGTTTAACGGTATCGGTTTCTTTGAGTACTTTGTTTCTTTGCAATTTGAATGAGTGCGTTTTTTTTTAAGGGGGAAAAATCATCGAATGACTGCTCCCGCCTGGGTGAGGCGGGAGGGAGTGTCAGACCCTTACTGACTAAAAACCACCCCGTTCCTTCTCCTGCACGTCGAGCCGGAGCCCCGGTTACCCGTTAGGTTCTCCGCGGCTCCGAATCGGCATCGGCCCTATTGGGCCCCATCTGTGGTGGTCTGATGACTGGGTGAGGCGGGAGCAGTCATTCGATGATTTCCCCACTTTAAAAAAAAATCCACTCGGGTCTTGAAGGCACATATATTATACATTGTATTCTGTTTTTTACGCACCATTTTAAAAAGATTCGCTTTATTTAATTTCTTTATATTAATTTATCAATTAAAAATAATTAGGAAAATAACCCTTGACTGTAAACACTACTTTCAAGTCTTTCAACACTATCATCAGGTACCAAATCCGTTACCGCACGCCTCGTTTATGAAACCGTACTGCGTATTTAGTTAGTAGCAACTCAACTAGCGAGTATCATTTGACTGGCGAATCTGGCGATGTTGCCGTTCCGTAATGTGCAGAGTGCGCCGCGCGCCCGCCGAACGCGCCGCGGCGGCACGACCCGAGCCGCATAGACTGCACGGTTTGACAACAACGCACTAGGTAGTGAGTGGCTAGCACGAAAACTATCGAGAAAGTATTCGTATCGACATCGAAAGCATTTTCTATGGGATTTGTACAGCGCCCCTACCGTGCGTAAATGAACTAAATGTCGCAAGCACGAATGATTTTGACAACTATCGTATCGTATAGTACCTCTAATCGTATCGTGTTGCTATCGAAACTTAGAACATTTTGACACAAATTGGAAGCACGAATGATCTTTTAACGTACGGTAACATAAGTTTCGAAGGCTGGCTATCAAAAACTGTCGAAACATTTGTCACTTACAATTTGGCCGTGAGAAAGGTTTTGAAACATTCTAAAATAACGATTTTGTGACAATTATAAAATAAATTGATGAACTAAAACAAGTGGTATGTGTATGAAGTGATTCATCAGCATCAATATACTGTAACGATAATTGGTATCGTTATTTTCTAGATTCGATACCAAAGCGTCGGTACTCTTGTTACCCTTACAATTTTGACTTCGTCGACGTTCCAGCAACCTATTCACTCGGGCGTTGAAGACCCTTAGGTTATACCCTTTAGGAAATACAGACTCTGGCAAAGAATTCCACTCTTTCGCAGTTCGCACAAGGAAGCTTGATGGGAAGCGCTTCGTGCGTGTGGGTCATCTATCATGAATGGGGATGATGACAGGGTATGAAAATTAAAAATATAATTAGTCCGTAACTTAGGTAATAAAAAAATATTAGACACGTATTTTTTTATTTTGTTGTATAATAAAACAATACTTAGATAAAACGAATCAAAGTTTAGGAGTGGGGGCTAAAACGTCATTTCTTAGTATAAAATGTACTGAGAAGTGACGTCACGCGACATTTCAAATCAATATATCTTCGAAACTATTCGTTTCCGTAAGAAAATAAAAAATACGTGTCTAATGTTTTTAAATAATCTACCAGACGGACATTAAAATAAAAATTAGTCGTCTACCCCATTGGTGTCGCTTCGCCGATTGTCTTGTGGTACGATGATGGAAAGGACTAGGGGGAATCAAGTTGTGCTATACCCCCGTACACTCATGCTGTACATGTGCACCTCTACCCTACCTCATTATCTTACACACTATGCTTACTAATAATAGTAAGTATGTATAATATGCTTTGATTAAATAATGCTTAAAAGTTTGCTTGATTGAACGCGTTAAGCTCGGGGTGAGCTCATCCCACACAAGGGCTCCAACCCAGCCATGAAGTTGTCATTTAAATATGAACTTTAAATCGTATGTCGTATGATATATGTCGTAACGTCAATACAAAAAGCCGACGGCAGGTGGTCAGAGGCCTTAGTATGAGTTTGTCTTACGTTTAAAGTAATCGTAACGAGTACGCGTTCGGCGCTCTGATTGGTTGCTTTACTGGCGCCGGCCAATCAGATTGCCGAACGCGTACTTGTTACGATTACTTTAAACGTAAATTAAACTCGTACTAAGGGTTACGCGCGGTGCATTCGAGGTTATGTTACGGCCCGTTATATCAGCGTGTGTTATGTTACGGCTCCCACCCGCGCGCCGACAGCGCGGCTTCGGCGTCCTCGTGATGATTAAATATGGGATGACCATCAATCTCAGGAACAAATGGTCCGATTTGAACAATGATTTTTGTGTTGGATAGCTCATTTATCGAGGAAGGCTATAGGCTATAAAATATCACACTACGATCAATAGGAGCCGAGCAGAGCAGGTGAAACCGCAGAAGGTAGTAACATTATAATGACTAAGTACTCACCAACATTAACGTCTAAAGCTGCGGCTGACTTGTCTGTGCTCATATCGCTAACCAACATCACTCGTAAACGATTCGACAGCACTAGGCCTCTGAAAACAAACTTTATTTTTTAGGACATAAAGTACAATAATATTTGCAGAAGAAGTCGTGTTCGGACGGCAGGGTGAAATTAATACAGCGCACTAATGTCGAAACCAAACGCCACTCAATAGTGTAGTTGCCAGGGAATGAAAATTAAAAATCAAATTAGTCCGTCAGTTAGATAATGAAAAAATTTTAGACACGTATTTTTTTATTTTCTCGTATATAGTTACAATACTTAGATAAAATGGAGTTAAGTTTAGGAGTGGGAGGTCGTTACGTGACAAAGTGCTACAAAATGTAGCGCATTGTGACGTCACACGATATTTCAGATTAATATACCGTAGAAAGTATTTAATTTTGTAAGAAAAGAAAAAAATACGTGTCTAATATTTTAAATTAATCTACCAGACGGACATTAAAATAAAATTTAGGAAGCTACCCTATTATAAGTCTGGGCTCGCTGCCATCGCAGCGGTAAGTCCCCTCTTTGAGGAGTGGCTTGAGAGACGCTACGGCGTCCTCACCTACCGCCTGACGCAGGTCCTCACCGGACATGGAAGTTTCGGGAGGTACCTGTGTCTGATGGGGCGGGAGGAAACGCCCGGGTGTCATCACTGCGAGGACCGCCCTGAGGACACGGTGGAACACACGGTGGGAGAATGCCCTTCGTGGGCTGAGCACCGCCGTGTCCTCAGGGAAGTGATCGGCGATGGCGACCTCTCGCGTCCGGGCCTAGTGCAGGCCATGATGCGGAGCGAGGGGGATTGGGATGCCGTCTCCTCCTTTTGCGAAGCAGTCATGCTAGCTAAGGAGGAGGCGGGACGCGTGAGGCAGCGAAGCGCAACCCAGCCATCGCGAAGGACACACCGGGCGTCAGGGATCGCGGGACGATCTCCGGCCACCGTAAGCGCGGGCCTGCGGACGGCGAGCATGGGTGGCTCCCCGTCCGACCAGAAACAGACCCGAGCGTACGGCGCGTAGCGTTCCGCGCGCGCCTCAAAGAGCCATCAGACCACCACAGATGGGGCCCAATAGGGCCGATGCCGATTCGGAGTCGCGGAGAACCTAACGGGTAACCGGGGCTCCGGCTCGACGTGCAGGAGAAGGAACGGGGTGGTTTTTAGTCAGTAAGAGTCTGACACTCCCTCCCGCCTCACCCAGGCGGGGGCAGTCATTCGATGATTTTCCCCCCTTAAAAAAAAAAAAAAAACCCTATTATAAGTCGCGCTTAACTATAGTTCTGTCTCTATAAATTCTTTGAAAATGACAGAGATGGCGCGATATTAGGCATAAAATTGAGTAGCCTTTCAGTATTCGGCCGTTACCGTGTGAAAACCTACCTTATTTGTTAGGACATAGGGTAATTATTTGTTTGTATTTTACAAACCTGAGAGATGAGAAGTTCGTTTGTAAAATAATCTGATGTGTGATAATGAGATGACACAGTAAGCTTTAAGTGTTACGATATAAAGCACATATTTGTTTGCAGAAAACAATTAGCATGATACATGTATAGAAGTTAGATATATTAACGTATTGTCCGACCGAAAGTTCGGTTTCGGTTTCGGCCGAGTTTCGGCAAAAAACAAGTTTCGGCGGCAGTTTCGGTATCGATCAAAATCGGCCGAAACTTTTGCCGAAACCGAAACTTATATCGCAAGTTCACGCACGTTCCCGCTATGACGGACGCTATCGGCCCTGTTCGGTAATGGTCGTGTGCCGTTCGGATAACTCCGTAGCAACAAAACTTAGTGCCTGCACAGGCAAACATTCTTTGAGGTTATGTTTTGATGGAACTGATGACATGTAAGTTTTGTTTTTTTTTCTGTACTTGAATGATTTATATAGTTAATTAAATATTGACTCAGTAACTTTATTTTGTTGTTATAACAAATCAATTCACAAGTACAAATGATATTGTAAATGAAAAATGTGAAGTGTTTGTTTTTTATTCCGACGACCTAATGTATTAAATTAAAGGGAAAGATCTCAAAATACCAATATTTAGTATTTAATGAAATGGTACCAATTACTGTAGTGTGTAGTAAGTAATTGATACATAAGTAATTGATAAATAAACACTATGCTATGAGAACTTAATTTGAAAAAATAATAAAAATGTTATTAATAAGATGATCACAACCAACTTTTATTATTATCTTCTAGTTTTATAATTTAGCTTTTTATTCTCACTCTCTTGTGTTAAGCTTTTATATTGTTATTTTATGAAATTGTATTGTATTGTTATTTTTTGTTCCTTCCATTCATGTCGTATGCCGAATCAAACTATTTTCATTTCATTTCAACTTAATATACTGTTTCCATTTCATACCCTAATTAATGCAAAATTATAGGTTAAAAGCAACAAATTTAACAAATTTTTAGTTGACCGCGTGAATTTCGGTTTCGGCCGAAACTGAAGCCACGACCAAACATTCGTTTTCGGTTTCGGCCGGAAAACCAGTTTCGGTCGGACACCAATATTAAGTATTTTTTTTGTTATTAAACTAAAGAACTTGCTCATTTATTTAAACGCGCAAATCCTAAGAACTAATGGTTCATATTGAATAATTATTTTGTGTTGGATAGTCCATTTATTGAGGAAGGCTATAGGCTATAAAACATCACGCTACGATCACGCCGCGAAGTAGATTGTCAGAATTATTATTAGAACAAAAAATATATTACCTGTAATTTCTTTTATCTTCCGGCGATTTGATGATGTTGTCATATCGTTTGACTACGCCGGAGCTGGTAGGCCCCCCGCCGGGCCCCGCGGACTGCAGCCCCGGGGACCCGGGCGGGGTAGGCACTGACCCATCTTTGGGTGAATACTGCGACGACATATTTGAGAAATTCTTTTTACTACCACCGTATCTGCAAGCAAAAAGATTTTTCGTGAAACATTATCTAAAAAAATGGGAGCCCTGAGAATGTGTGGAGTAAAATTGTGAGTAAAAAATAGCGTTATTAGAGAAAAGTGTGGATTGAAAGATGATGTAGTGACAAGGATTGAAAAGGGAATGTTACGCTGGTTTAGACATGTAGAAAGGATGGATGAAACTAATTTTTATTTTAATGTCCGTCTGGTAGATTATTTTAAATCATTACACACGTATTTTTTATTTTCTTACAGAAACGAATACTTTCGACGATATATTGATTTGAAATGTCGCGTGACGTCACTTTTATGTACATTTTATACGTACAAATGTCGTTTTAGCCCCCACTCCTAAACTTAGATTCGTTTTATCTAAGTATTGTTTTGTTATACGACAAAATAAAAAATACGTGTCTAATATTTTTTTAATTACCGAACTTACATGACTAATTATATTTTTAATTTTCATACCCTGTCATCATCCCAATTAAAAGTACCCAAGTAGTTAACCGACGACTGTTACTTTTTACAATTTCGAGTCCTGTTGTCGTGTTAATTCTCATTTGCTAACAAATAGTCTTATTTATTTATTATGTTTTCAGCTTACTCACATAACTGTTTGATAAGGAACTCGACTAGTTTCAAGCCATGTTAGAGGGTCGTATTCATAAACAGCAGCTGTAATTCCCCTATTCGGTTCTAAAGGGAGTGCCTAAACGTATATATTATTTGCGGGAATCCTCGAAAAGTTAGTTTTCAAGCATAGACAATGTGAGGGTTGCCATTCATGTAAAAAAGTAAATAACTACTGATGACGTAATGATCATCTAGACTCCCCTACCCCCATGTCATATCGCGGAGAACCTAACGGGTAACCGGGGCTCCGGCTCGACGTGCAGGAGAAGGAACGGGGTGGTTTTTAGTCAGTAAGAGTCTGACACTCCCTCCCGCCTCACCCAGGCGGGAGCAGTCATTCGATGATTTTCCCCCCTTAAAAAAAACCCCCCATGTCATCCAAAATAAGAAAACCAGACTTTACCTGTTTTCATTTTTGAATTGTTTCCAATAATAATAATACTAATTTCAATATAATTGTTCTTTAATTAGACATAAATTAATAAATATTATATTTCTACACCGGTAACGGTAGTATTTGTGGAACTTTGTTAATTTTAAGATCTGTGTGCACCATGTACTGAGAAATAAATGACATTCATTCTAGAACCCCCCACCCCCACCACCATCACCACCACCCCATGGTGCTTACTTAATACTTGAATAGTCCTAAGCCGAAAACACAATAATTAATTAATTATGTTTCACAAAAGTTTTAATATAAAATTGTAATTGTATTTAATAATATTCTGCAGACTAAGAAAATTTATTGTAAAAATAAACCTATAAGAATCAAATTGGTCTTAAAACTGCACTGTCCGCGGTGATGGCTCTCCACTGAATTCATTATAAACATTATTGTGAATTTATCATAATCAGGAGTTAAGGACTTAAGTATACATAATAAACAATGTCTACATTTGTTCATGAATTAGACAATAACATCTTCTATTGTTAATATAAAAATAAATCAGTGAATTTGTTGGTAAGCACAAATCTCGAGAACAGCTGAACCGCTTCTAGTAATTAGTTTTAGTTAGGATAAAGTTCTTATGTGTCAATTGATTGATCTCTTTGCCTAATTTTGGTGTTTCATTGTCCTCACATAATTGAACCGACAAAACTATGTACCTAGAAAATTGTATTGTGAGCCTGATTGAAAAAGAGTAACCAATGGTTAGTTAGTTCTGTTCCAGATTTATTATTTCATCGTTTATTTTATTAAGGTGTCCGTTGTGGCAGTAAACAAATAAATAAAATAGAGTTTCTTGGTTTTTCTTCTCCAAAGGAACCTACATCTTGGAATGAGTGAATAGCTTCACTTTATACTTTTTGTTGACATTCCAAAGTATCTTCCTTGTGTAATTGAAATAAATGATTTAGACTTTGACTAAGAAAACCATTACCATCTTTACTTATTAATATATTTTACCTATCGGATTAACATTGTAATAATATGGGTTATGATCACCTGAAATAAATGTATTTTATTTTATTTATTTATTTATTAAAGTGTTTTGCAGAAAAAAATCTAAGAAGAAACAAAGACTGCAGGGTCCACTAGTTTGTTATAAATAATGTAAAGAATACTTATTACTTACATAATCAGTGCCTAACTGGTCAATCTGAGTTAAACAGGCATTTGAACAAATCTCATAAGTTTTTAATGAGCTAAATTATAAGCAAAACCTATTTTACACTTGACCGAATCAAACAAATTAGAAAATAACAAAGAAGTATTTATGCAAACGATTATTTGTCTACAATTTGCCATACAACTGATTCAAAGAGAAATCATAAAGAAAGTATAGCAACTATTGTCAAAGACGAAGTACTATTCCGAGAAAAAAATCTTTAAAAATATTAGAATACATGACAAAATACATTTTATTAAACATTTCTGAAAAATAACATATTGAAATTAGTCCTTGAAACCTTAAGATCAATTATAAAACGATTATTAAATTTTCTACTAATATAACTTTACATTATTGCGACCAATGAACTCCAAACATCTTAATACGTAATATTTATCGCATTTCCAAGTATCCTTCACATCAATATTTACATATTACGCAAAAAAAATACAAATAATTCAGAATTCTAACCTATTGGATGTCGCACGGTGTAACAAAGGAGAAAAATATTGTATTCCCAACCAAATAATTCTTCGTGGTGCCAGCTTGAATATCTTAAACTTAATTTATATTTAATTAAAATTAATTTGAATAGTTTCAAGACTGTAAATCACTGAAAATATCGACCGACGGACCGATCTGATGAATTGTCAGATTGTAATACACTTATATTACGTGGTACACCTAATTTTGCGCTACATATCGGTTTTTGTATACATTTTATTTAGCTGGATTATAATTATTATCTTTTACGTTTAGTTACACGCAAATAAAAGACGAAATATTATTAATAATACTTACCAAAATGGATTATATAACGCACTGGAATGTTTTAAAACATTCGGGTCAACATATAACGTTAAAGTATCACTACGAGTTAAAATATAAACGTAAAATCTTTAGCAGAACAAACACCGAGTGATCAATAATGAACAGTCGTAATTTGTTTTTATCTGTATACGTGTCAGCTGAGCTCCAAACGTTTTTCTGTTAAGTGTGGCTACCTACTGAAAAATTTGGTAGAAAGTAATAAAATGTCTACACACAAAAAAGAACTAAAATGTTTGAATTTTATGAAAACTATCAATCTTGTGGTATGACAATTGTTACGGTGTTTGTATGAAAGAAAGTTGCATTCATAACATGCCTATGTTATGAATGCAAGCTCTGTGTTTTCAAATTAAACTGTCAAACACCAAGCGGTCATCGGTGACCGCAACCTATTGTTCCATAATTATATCTATAATGACGGTACTTGACGAGTTAAACATTTATACATAAATTAAAAACCTTGTTTTAACTGTATTTTATATAACCAAGTCATTTTCCTTGGTATAACCTTTGGATTGTGATCTATAACTATCATGTTTATATGTAAAATTCTCGAATATTAAAATTTGGACGAACCCACAAATCGGTACCTTAACGGGCAACTTGTTATTTCAAAAGTACAAAATAAAACTTTAAGTATTTCTAAACAAGAGATGCAAATAAATAAAAATACTGCCTGAATTAGGCGTCAAAGTATTCATGTATGTATAGGTACGCATCACTATTCTTGGGCGAAGTTCACATAACACTAACAGCATTGCGACTTTAAATGGCAATGCTATTTTTTTGGTCGATATAATAGCCAGCCCTATGGTCTGGTGACTCAAAGAGCTGGCAAGCCATTTTTAAAATGCACTACAAAACTCTACCTCTATAGCAAAAATGTTTACTAATCTATATATATAAAAACAAAATAATTAACAAATAGGGCTAAGATAAACAAAACTTAAGAAATATAGAAAAATAGACAAGGAATAAAAACTAACTTAGATAATAAAGAAAAAACATCCTCATCATTGTCATGATGATTGTCATCATTGTCATGAGGTAAGGTGCCCCAAAAACAGGCAGCATTGCCACGTTGGATGACAGTGCTTACCTTTACTAAGATTGTAGCCAGCGTTTCGAACACTTGAAGTGCCAACCATCTTTGTACAATATTTTTGTAAAGAAGATATACACTTGGACCCCATGGCCCTAAAGTTTCAACCCCAAACGGTTCGAAAGCATAATAAAATGCCAATCAGGCTATTGTACTTTCGCCGTTTTAGGTTCTCATCTTCCAAGGGAATACAAACTAAACAATAAGTAGAATTTTTTCATGATATTCTAGCAACACTTTGTCGTACTGTCAAAATCAGACAAATAATATGTTTGACATTGACATTTCTACAATTCTTCGTCCTGTGACAGTGACATTAAACGGCCGGTATACTTGTCGAAACTTGTTGTGTTTACATTTTTTAAAAGTTGTAAGTGGAAGCTGTTTCGTGAAAAATCCAATAAGCGATCATATATATTGGTAAGAAATCATTTTGAAATTACTTCAAATGCTTTATGTAGGCATCTACTTAGTTTTAAAAAATATGCTAGATTATAGGCTCTGCGTAAAGATAAAGCTTTCTAGATTTTTTCAGTAATATTCTGTAAGTAGTACCTAGCCCTAAAACAAATATCTAATTAACGTAATATCTTGTTATCTATACTAATATTATAAAGCTGAAGAGTTTGTTTTTTTGTTTGTTTGTTTGAACGCGCTAATGTCCGAAAGTACTGGTCCGATTTGAAAAATTCTTTCTGTGTTGGATAGCCTATTTATAGAGGAAGGCTATAGGCTATAAAATATCACGCTACGATTAATAGGCGCCAAGCAGAGCGAGTGAAACCGCGCGGAAGTAGCTAGTTCTATATATATATCAGAGGTCGGATACCTGGTTGGTAAAAAAATGTTTCTCGATTTCAGAATTGCCATACTCATGATAACTGCACTTTATTTAAAATTCTTATCTTTAGGTGCTCATAGGTAAAATTTTCGTGTCAGGTTTCAATCCCTGAAAAATCTGTTCTCTTATAGCTGCATTAGTATTGGTGTATTCCGAATAAACTTAAGCTACACACACTTCTACATAAACTGATTAGATTATGAATAGAATGTTAAGTCCTTAACTTCTTACTAATATTAGAAATGGGAAAGTGAGTTGGTTTATATACCTTTTCGTGTGCATTACAAGTCTCAACATGTCTGATCTTACTGGTTTTCCTGTACAGACCTGTACAGACACGTTACAGGTGTCCTGGCACGGACACCTGCCGATTGCTTACCATTAGGTGCTCCGTCTACTCGTTTACCAGGTTATGCCATATAAAACAAAATATATAATAAACTAGTGGAGTAGGTGCAACCGCTCAGGAGTGCCTAGTTTTATCTCAATAATTTCACCCACCGCAGTTCATAATCTTATCTAATCTGCGGTGCACCAATAATTTGCATTGTCCAAATGAAACCAAAGGAAAAACTTCATATTGCATCGATATCCAACAAGTGCTGACTTGCTATAACTTGTTGGCTCTTATTATTAACCTCTTTTGGTTACTATTTCATTTTTGTCGGTTATTTAAATGGAGGAGATTGAACCGTAAGTGATTTTGTGTTTTATCTCTGTTAATAATGCAGTTTTTAGTTATCAGATGAATACATCTGATTAAAAATAACAAACAATAGTTTTTGTTGTATTTTGTGTGATAAATAATATATACTATTAGCCAAGGACGCATTTAACCTAGAGGGTGCCGTAGGCAAGTACCTCTAGTCGCGGAGGACCTAACGGGTAACCGGGACTCCGGCTCGACGTGCAGGAGAAGGAACGGGGTAGTTTTTAGTCAGTAAGAGTCTGACACTCCCTCCCGCCTCACCCAGGCGGAAGCAGTCATTCGATGATTTTCCCCCCTTAAAAAAAAGGCAAGTACCTCTAAGTTAAATCTAGTTAGAGACGCGTTTCTTGGCACCCCTCGGTAGCCTGGCGCACTAGGCTTAAACCTAGTTTGCCGAAAAGGATAAAATGGCTCCATCCATAAAAGTGGGAGAGCCATACTTCGGCCAGCTCGACCGTAGTGATACCACGACCTCACAGAAAAACGTCGTTTTTTTGTTTCGTCGTGTGTGTGAGATTACCGGAGGCCCAATTATCTACCTCCCCAATCTCCTCAATCCCTGAATCGCTAACAATCCTCAAATAACACACGCCCGATGCGACGCCGATTGCTTACCATCAGGTTTTATTTACCGGCTTACATAAAAAAAATTATATGACTGCACGGCTGCCATGCAGCGTGCTGCGGGTTTGATTCCCGCACGGAACAACACTTTGTGTGCTCCACAAATAGTTGTTCTGTGTCTCGTTGTCATGTGTATGTGAATTTGTATGTTTATAAACACACCCACGACACAGGAGAAAAACTTAGTGTGGGGCAACGTTTTTTGAAAAAGTAAAACTATTTTTCTTGTAGTCCCTTTCGGTTCTTACGAAATAAAGAAAAAAAGAAAGAAAAACCATTTATTTTGCTACGACATACAACAAGAATTTAGAAATACAAAAAAGCCCATGGTGCGTCGCAGCGCAAAAGGCTAGAGCTCAGCTTATACCGTGGACCGTGCACACGCTCGAGCCCACGGCGCTGATTTTCAGCGACAGACGCGGAATAATTAGGCGTTTTATAATTACAAATTTATAATCTTCTGCTGTCACCAGCCACCTACTTATTGTATGTATAAAATAAAATTATGCGAAAAATTCCCCTTCGTTATCGGTCTACACTTGAGATAAATAAAATCGATATAATGCATGCAGTTATACGATAAACTATAGTTACCTACGTGTGCTTAGTATTATCACACCATAATATCTAATATATATATATATAATTTGGCTGATTTTTTTTGTTGTGTTTGTTATTGTTAGGAGAAGGTTCTTATGATAGAAAAATATCCTGAAAATCCTACGGAAACGGGAGGAAACGGGTTTTTTTTTAAGGGGGGAATATCATCGAATGACTGCTCCCGCCTCGGTGAGGCCGGAGGGAGTGTCAGACTCTTACTGACTAAAAACCACCCCGTTCCTTCTCCTGCACGTCGAGCCGGAGCCCCGGTTACCCGTTAGGTTCTCCGCGACGAGAAAACGGGATTGCGTGTACGAAGCCGCGGGCAGAAGCTAGTTATCAATAAATTTATTGGGTTTTTTAAAATTCTCAGTAGTAGCACGGAGTCTAGAATTGTGCCCGGTATATGGCGATGGCTATTATATGGAACTCATAACATAAATAGTGAAAAGTGGGTGTTACATCGTACAGTGGTATAATGTGCACCTCTGCCTACCCCTTCGAGGATAAAAGGCGTGATGTTATGTAATATTATCAATGTATAAGTTTCTTTATATGAACGTTTGGATGTTTGTCAGTCATTCACGCTGAAACTACTGAACGGATTTTGATGAAATTCAGTATACAGGCTATGACTGACTTAGGTGATAGGAGAGTTTTGATCCTGATTAAATGCTGCCATGGGATAAAACAGGAATCATATTTTAAGTGTGGGAGAGCCATGCTTCGGCACGAATGGGCCGGCTCGACCGGAGTGATATCACGGCCGAGCAGAAAACCGACGTGAAGCAACGCTTGCGTTGTGTTTCGTCGTGTGAGTGACGTTACCGGAGGCCCAATTACCCTCCTCTTTCCCAATCTCCCCAACGATCCTCAAACTCCTAATCCCCAAAATGACGGTAACGCCGATTGCTTACCATCAGGTGATCCGTCTGCTCGTTTACCGGCTTATGCCATAAAAAAAAAATATTCTACGAGGACGAAGTCGCGGGCAACAGCTAGTAAATATGAAGGGTTGTTAAGCTTGTTTTTATATTTGGTAGATACTCAATCACGTCAAATCACTGAAGGGATCGGTACTTACTTAGGTATGTTATTAATTTGAAGTAGGGGTACATGATGGTCTATTTTTGAGGGGGCAATATCCATCCAATTACTTTATTTTAACATTTGATGGGCCGACGTTTGACCACTATGTCGCCTGGTGGCGGCACGATGGAGCAGGTCGTCCCATAAGCAACCTATTCACTCGGGCCTTGAAGACACCCAAGTTATACCCTTCAGGAAATACAGAATCTGGCAAAGAATTCCACTCCTCCTCCTGCCTAAAAACCGCCCAGGGTACTTACTTTTGAAACCAATCTCAATGTCAATAGAACTTCAATACAATAAAATCTCAGTAATAATTCAATTTCAACACTAAACAACCACAATCGTAACTGTTGAAATAGCATTTAGAGTACGGGATATAAAGCCAAACTCAATTGTAAGGACGGGACTTCGATAAATCAAACAAGATGTTAATTGTAACACGTTCTGTTTATTAATCCTCCCTCCTCTCTAGAGATACAGTTTATATTCTTATGCACTAATGATTAACTACTACATCACACAATACCATTTAGTTCATTCAATATCCACGCAATACGGATGCAATAGGCGCTGGTGTAGCAACTCAAGAGTACGAAATTTCGCAATACCAATGTCAATCGATCGGAATTGGATTCAAGAGTAAGCCACCTGTTCTTCGAACCGGAGCCCCGATAACTCGTTAGGCTACTTTTTATCCCACGCAAACGCGGGCGAAACAGAAGCTAGTATTATGATGATAATAATAATATTTGATTTACAGAAACCCAATAATGGAGAGTTGGGATGCGGTAGTGACGTCATACCCAGATAATCCGGAGCCCATCGACTACGCGAAAGCTATCCGGACAGCTAACATGATCGTTGCTGAAGATCTAGCGCCGTTTGAAACAGGTCAGTGTAAATTAGCTAAAAATCGCGGTTTACTCACGTGAATATACTGAGCTGCTGCTGCTGCTGGTGACGTACTGTGCGCTTCAACATCGTCGAACGCGTCGCCGCCGGATTTGGGAGCTAACGCTCGTGGTATTCGGCTGAGGGCGCGGCGGGCTCAAGGCGCTAGTAGCAACACCAACGCGAGGGCCAACGCTAGCCAGTAGGTTGCGCGATATCGCCACGACCGTGCACGCTGCTCATGAGGAAGACCCCTCTGTAGTTCGAAACTAGTAGAGCTTTTTTCGGTATATTCACATGAGAATCCCTCAAACTTCTAATCCCCAAAAGGCCGGTAAAGCACTTGTAACGCCTCTGGTGTTCCAAGTGTCCATGGGCGACGCCGATTGCTCACCATCAGGTGATCCGTCAGCTCGTTTACCGATATATGCCATAAAAAATTACCTATGTTAGTGCGAGTGGTGGAGACTTCAAATTGTCTTGCCTCGGAGACAGCCACCTTCCTGTTTGGGGCGAGAAATCTCAACGAAGTCAGTATGGATGGATTGTTCTGTTCACCTCGGAAAACCTCAAACACGTACTATGCGAGTACAACTTCTCGCCAGACCTCCAACGTATATTATCCCACCATTATACCACTTCTCGCCTAACCTGTAATTAACTTACACCACTCAGTTTTTAGTCAAATTTCCGTGGTGCTTGGCAACTAGGCTTCACCCAATTGTACAGTCTCTTTTTTTTTGTGCCTTTAGGTTTAATGTATTCTGTCTCAGTGCAGCAATTCATCGAGGGAAGTGGACACTATCGTTTTTTTTTCTTCTTCTCGTATAATATCTTCTGAATCACTTCGTTGCGGGAACCAAGACAGTTACTCATGTCCCTGGGACGCGCCGGAATTTAGTGTTCCGGTGTTTGCATGGTCGTATCTACTGTAGATCCCGGCTTACAGGACTTACAGCGGTTATGGGAGTTTGTGGCGGCTGGTACCTAAAAAAAAATAGCCTGTAATAAAACTGTAATATTTTTCCAGAATGGCTGACTAAGACGTTGCTCTTCAAACCTATACATCTGTTTGAGACAATAAAATCGAATACAAAGCGAAATGATGAGGCATGGGTGAAGTACATCGCGGATTCTATAAAACTGTTGTCGAAATTGATCGAAACACACTGGGATGTGCTCGAGAATTATAATCAAGAGCTCGTTGAGGTAAGTCGTTTTATAACATGATGGTCAGCAGCATGGGATATCATGTGGCGTGCAAAGTGTTACCTAGTGAATACGAGGTTTTTTGGTGCACTTTGGGTCCACTAGAATAAATTTTAGGATGTCCAAATAAATTGGCTGCCTTGTTTGCCGAGTGGTCGCAATTGCGCCTGCCGGGCAAGGGGTCTCGGGTTCGATTCCCGGGTCGGGCAAAGTATTACTGGGCTTTTTCAAAAAATCTCAGTAGTAACACGGAGCCTGGAAATGTGCCCGGTATATGGCAATAGGCTCACCCCCTATTACATGGGACTCAGAACATAAATAGTGAAAAGTGGGTGTTACATTGTAGAGGTACAGTGGCGTCAAGTGCCGTAATGTACACGTCTGCCTACCTCTTCGGTGATAAAAGGCGTGATGTTAATGTTATGTTATGTTATGCCAAATAAATTGTTCGAAACGGAATTTCATTGAAAAATATTTTTTGTGTCAGTTTTAAGAAATAATGTATCATTATTGAGCTCTTATTAGAGGTAAATGCGCCAACTTTGATGAAATTCGTCACTAATAGAGCAAGACATTTTATTTCAGTGTAGTCACTTCAATTGTGGTGAAAAATTACTCTTAGTTCCACAAAATATGGTATTCTTTTCTGAACTAAAGCAATTGGCCCAAAATTTATGATTCCATGATACTATACTCGGAATTTTAATTCGACTCCAGATTTGACAATTTCAGTGTTGCAACGTTATGACAAGTACTAAATAGTGACGTTGCGAAATTATTCGATATGGAAATGCAATATTTCTGGACCTATTCTTATCTTTTATAATTTTACTCTCGTAAACTATGTATATCAGGAAATTAAATATTTCTGAACCGATAATTTAGTTTTGACGATTAATAAACGATCTGAGACTTTTCTTTTATATAGATGTATTATGGTAATAAATACAAAATAACTTTATAAATTGTCGCCGTCATCGCTATCGCTATCCTGTCACTTTCTGTAACATTTATTATAAAACACACACACTGATTGTTTATCGATTTTTGGGTTCATCACTACACTATTATATGTGGTATCATTATTTCACAAAATGAGAGTAGGTATTGTCAAATCTGGAATCTAATTAAAATTCTGACTATAGATCACTGTTCAGGATAACGTAACTAGATAAACTATTTAGAATTTGTTTGTTTAGATCATTTAGATGGCCGATTTATCAATCATCACTTAATCCTTTTTTTTTCTTCTTTGGCAAACGGCCTTGTCGACTATACTGCCATAGTGTCCATTGGTGACTGCAGATTTATGTAATATCGAACTTAAAGTTGTGATAGTTTTGAACTGTAAAATAAAATTAACATTTGACAGTTTTTAGTATGGGGCCGTTCAAATATTACGTAAGCAGATTTTTTTTACAATGATATAAACCCCCCCCCCATCCCCCTTGTCAGCAAAAGTAAGCAAAGATCTTACCCCCTCCCCCTTTGCTTACGTAAACATTTTAAATGATATCTTTTTATACATATTGTAATTTTAATATTCTTTTAGATACTATAATGTCTAGTTCTTTGTCGGTCTTTGCTTGTAATTTATAATTACAATCGTGTAAACAAGTAAATAAGTACCGATGACGTAATCATCATCTAGACTCCCCTACCCCCCATATCAGTCGCGGAGAACCTAACGGGTAACCGGGGCTCCGGCTCGACGTGCAGGAGAAGGAACGGGGTGGTTTTTAGTCAGTAAGAGTCTGACACTCCCTTCCGCCTCACCCAGGCGGGAGCAGTCATTCGATGATTTTCCCCCCTTAAAAAAACCCATATCAACCGAAATAAGCGAGACCCCCCACCCCCCATGGTGCTTACGTAATACTTGAATGGCCCCGAAGAATTGTCAAATATTCAAAGTTAATTAGTAACTAGAATTTAACCCCTTCTTTACGACAGATCGTTCTTGTATTTTGGTACACACTCTTAATCTTGATGACCATGCGATATAATATAATTATTTCCACAACTACCTCCATTATGGATATAAAACGAACGGTTTGATTGATAGAATAAAGCTCTTTAAAACAGTTTAAAGCAAATAATATTACATTTTTTTATGGAATAAGCCGGTATAGGAGCAGACGGATCACCTGATGGTAAGCAATCGGCGTCACCCATGGACGCCCGAAACACTAGGAGCGTTACAAGTGCGTTACCGGCCTTTTGGGAATTGGGAATTTGAGGATTGTGGGAGATTCGGGGATTGGGGAGACTGGGGAAAGGGAGCAATTGAGTCTCCGGTAACCTCACTCACACGATGAAACACAACGCAAGCGTTGTTTCGGTTTTCTGTGAGGCCGTGGTATCACTCCGGTCGAACCGGCACATTCGTGTCGAAGCTCGGCTCTCCCATACTTGAATATGAATATTATTTATTATGCATTACTTGTACTTATTTTTAGCTCTGTTCGCTCTCATTTGATACACAAACGCGCAAAGAGGCTATCCTGTGTCTCCTGAAAGTTGTGAAACAACCTTCGGTGGCTGTTACTGATAAATTTGTCGTAAATGTAATTAATGCGGTTGAAAAAGCTAAGTCCTGCAAAGCTCCACTAGCTGAATTAGTTGGTAAGTTTATATCAGTCTAAATTAATATTTTTTGACGGTATAAGCAGGTAATCGAGCAGACGGATCACCTGATGGTAAGCAATCGACGTCAAAACATATCGACGTCATGTGTGCAAAATGTTTTCTAAAACAGAAAAGACGTAGTCGGGAGACTAGTACCTAATATAACTACCGTTAATCTACAGTTAGCATAACATTTTCTAGAAAGATATCGGCAAAAATTATGGATTAGGTATACTTCGCCTGATCACACAAATATAAAAAACTAGCTACTTCCGCGCTGTTTCACACGCTCTGTTCACCTCGTTTTGGTCGTAGCGTGTTGTTTTATAGCCTATAGCCATCCTTGATCAATGCGCTATCCAACACAAAAATAATTATTCAAATCAGACTTGTAGTTACGGAGATTAGCGCGTTCAAACAAACAAACAAAAAAACAAACTCTTCCGTTTTAAATAATAGTATAAGAAGTATAAGATGGTGCCCTCATCTGACGTATAGTCCATCACTTCACAACCAGCTGACGATTCCATTTCTTCCAAAAATTATGCTAACTATTAAGTATAATAGTTTCCAATCAGGAGTAAACATTTAAAAAATAGTACTTTGTTAGATGTCTGCCACTAGTCACCCCACCACTGGTACCGCAGCTGAGGCTCACGTACGATCATGGCACAACACCTTGAAGCATCCCACAAGTCATCGACTGAGAGAAAATAGCTGATAAAATATTGTGGTTGATATGGTGTACCTGTGCCAGGTGTACACTGACGCGCAATTTGAAGTTAGGAATTATGATAAAAATACGAACAATTTGAATAAAAATAGTAATTTAAAATGTTCGACTCCAACACCTTTCAACGCTCATATCTCAGCCCGGACTGAGATTTTGATATATGAGCCCATAGACAATTTCGTTTGTAATGTCGTTCTAGACAATATTTTTCATAAATCATCGATTGCCGCCAAAAGGAAAGGCACCAATTTTAGTCAATGCCCTTACAACAAGCGTTAAAATTATCTCGTTTAATGTATTATTATTATTATACCTTTTCAAAATCAAACTCACCATAAGTGATTCTTTGATATTTAAAAAAATGTGGTGTTACGGACACTCATCGCCATCTAGTATAATATATCCAAAACAACTACAACTACAAACAACTATTTTGAAGATTGAGCACACACAAACCATCCGCCTATATAAACAGAGTTGTGTTCGAACAAATCATCATTCTACTAGCTAGGCAGTCTTTCCCAAAGTGGGCGATAACGCCCCCTTGTGGGCGCGCTGCAGGTCTGATGGGGGGCGATAAGAGACCCAGAAAGAAAATGGGGGCGTGTCTTTTGGGTGATTCGTAATTCATATATCTGTCCTATTTTATTGAATATAGAAAAAATGAAAATCATGTCAATCGGTCGCTCCGTTTCGTAACGAAAGTAGATACAAATAAACAAATAAAAAGGCAACAGACACACTTTCGCATTTTAATCACTTTCGCATCAGTCGTCTGGTTCATTGAATACTTGTTCGGACTTGTTGGGTACGATTGAGCGTCGAATCCGCAACAGCTCTTGATTGAATGAAGGATTGATTATTTTAGTATATACATAGTATATACTCTGTTTTAATACTATAAAGTTGCGTTTCAATAATCATTCTTATTGGCAGGTGGAGCCCGTAAGAGTTAACTTGAGACCTAAGTGCCGTTGTAAGTTACCTACTGTGCACAGGTTTCAAGTTGCAGGTTATAGTAAAAGTTTCGTTTAGAATAAATTCTCCGTTAATATACATAATAGACATAGAGGTATACAGCGAAACTTGGTTAAGTGGGACCTGGATAAGTGAGAAACCTCAATAACTGGAACTCATGCTGAGGTCCCAACACTTTGGCACTGAATTACCAGTGTTAGTGGGACGAGGTAAACCTCTATATCTGGGATTTGTTCTTTCGATTTATCATCATAGTTACCTCTATAACTGAGACAGCGAGTAAATTTTATATGCATAAACCTCTGTAACTGGGATAACATTCTTATTCTACCCACAAATTCTACACGTAATTCCAAGTCCACCTCTATTAATGGAACCCTCTGTAAATGAGACAGGTATTTATTTATACCTGTATATCTGACACACGGGGTAAGTGGAATATCTCTATAAGTGAAACGACATTGCTGGTCCCTTGATGTCTCACTTAACCAGGTTTCACTGTATTGGTCAAAATAATTATTTAATTTAATTTGAAGTTCTAGTGGTTTTTAAATAGGTGAACAAATGGGCGCGCTAAAAACATATTTATTCTCAAAGTGGGCAGTAGACAAAATAAGTTTGGGAACCACTGAGCTAGAGGATCAGAGTTCGGTAGCCTAGCAGCCTTCTCTGAACCTAAGTACGACTAACTCTAGTTCGATAGCCTAGCGGTCTTCTGGAATTAGCCAGCTAGGGAGGTCTGAAAGACGATAGCCACGCAATCCCTTTCATCCCACCACTTAGGGTTGCAATTATCTTGATTAGTTTATATGTATGTAACAGTGAAGTTGCCAATAAATAAATAATCATCGAGAAAACCGGGGCTTTAATTCGAGCAACCCTTGAGTGGTATAATTTTTAAACCGTAAATTTTCGCTAAATTGCTTTGTTTAGGTAGGTATTGATCCTAGCTATCACCCCTTACAGTATGGTGCACTACTGGACACCCTGTATACAAGGTGTTGTTTTAAAGCCGCGTCATTTTCTAGGAGGTAACTCTGATATCGATACTGAGTCCGAATCAATAAATAATTTTAGGTAAATATTTTTAATTTTTCTGAAATTACGGAAATCCGTAAGTGCGAAGTACACGCCACCGTCTTGTAACTAGCTTAACACGTTCACTGCCACCACAATTTTTTTGAAGTTCATAGCGATGCCACCCTATAAAGCCACGTGGACACGCCAGGCGTGTCGGCGGCACTGCATCTTGTTAAACATGGACACGCTAGGCGTGTCCAGTGGCACCTCGATGGAGTTAAATTCTAAATCTGTTTTTTTTTCGGTTTAGCGATGAGTATTAGTATAGAGGCTTAACACACACAAACTCAAATACGTAATTGATATTATTCCTAATTTCATAAAACTCCAATACTGTCGAATTTAAACGATTTATTATAGCCGTATTTTTAAATATGGGCCCGAAATTTTCTCTTACATTAAACCTTTATGACTTCTGTGACATGCCGCCGGGAAATGACACGGTTTCAAAACTACACCTTATATAAAAAGATAGTCGTGTTAGTTACACTATTTATAACTCGAGAACGGCTTAATCGATTTGGCTGAATATTGTTGGGGAGGTAGCTTAGAACCAGGAGACGGGTATAAGATACTCTTTATCCAATACTTATTTCACTTTTTACCGAGAATCACGAACAGGGACGGGAAAAAACATAATTGCGCTTACGAAGTCGCGGATAGAAGCTAGTATTAATAGAAAATCTGTATTCCAGGCGCTTTATGTAGATATTTCCCTGAAAACGTCAGGACAGAAAGCCGCTGCAAATTAATTTGGAGAACTTACCTCAACATGTTCAAAGATCCGTGGGTGAGGATAAAGAATAATATTTTTTGATATCTCTCCACGTCGGTTTCGACTACGGCGATTAGAGGCCGTTCAAATATTACGTGAGCAGATTTTTTACAATGATTTCCCCCCCCTCCATCCCCCTTGTCAAAAAAAGTAAGCAAACATCTTACCTCCTCCCCCTTTGCTTACGTAAACATTTTAAATGATATCTTTTTTATACATATTGTAATTTTAATATTCTCTTAGATACTATTTTTTTTCTTCTTCTTTGGCAACCGAGTCTCCAAAACGGTGTTGTCGACTATACTGCCAGTGTCGAGTGGTGACGGCAAAATTAATGAACCGTCGAACTTAACTTTGCGGTAGTTTTTAGTTGTAATGTCTAGTTCTTTGTCGGTCTTTGCTAGTAATTTATAATGTCAATATGAGGGTTGCCATTCGTGTAAAAAAGTAAATAACTACCGATGACGTAATCATCATCTAGACTACCCTACCCCCCATATCATCCAAAATAAGCGGCACAGAGACCCCCCATGGTGCTTACATAATACTTGAATGGCCCCTTACGCTCCTATTTTTTATTTATTTTTTATTTATGAGCTTTGGTGCTTTGCTCGCATATGGCTTATATACCCTATTTTTGCCACAAAAAAATTCATAAAATAGGTGCACGTTAGAGTACCAAATATATGTCGTAAATAAGCAGACAGATCACCTGATGGTAAGCAATCGGCGTCGCCCTGGACACTTGCATGACTAGAAGAGTTACAACTGCGATGCCGACCTTTTTGGTGGATCAGGATTTTAGGTAAATGAGATCGGGCCTCCTGTAACCTCACTCACACGACGAAACACAACTATTACACACAAGATGCCAACGGCAGAGGTAATTGCAATATTTTTGTGTTAAAATCATCTGTGGCGACACATGTCAAATGACAGCATGACAAGTTCAAAGGAAAAAATCAGCGGATGACGTCAAAAAAATCCTACATCGCACATGTGAAGTTTACATGCAAATTAACACGGATAGAAAATCCCAACGAACAACTGTTGGGCAGAAAGCCCGCCAGACACGAACACCTCGCTTGGTCGGAGGATCCTCCTTTTCCGATCATAGGGAACTTTACTCTCTATTCCCTAAACATCCAATGACTTTGAATGCCTTGGATGAGGCGAGAGGGAGTGTCAGGCTCTTACTGACTCAACATGACTAGGAATGGGGTGGCCGTTCCTACTCACGCTTCTGCCGGAGCCATGGTCTCCATTAGGTTGTCTGCAGCTCCAGGTCGGGCAATCAGACCTACTTTGAGACAGGTCTGTGGTGGCCTGAGGCTTTGTACGAGGTGGTTGTGGTTGTAAGCGAAACGAGACCGCGTTCAGCGCTCTGATTGGCCGGCTCTTATGAACCAACCAATTAGAGCGCTAAACGTGGTCTCGTTTATCCGCGTCGTAGTATCACTCCGGTCGAGCCGGCCCATTCGTGTCAAAGCACAACTCTTTGACTTTTAATGAACTAATTTTAACTTTTTTAGTGTCCCTTAACGAACACGGTCCTAATAGCTGTACTGAAAGGTACTGACGATTTGCTGGCGAGTTTTTGGGAAGATTTAGATCCAAATGAACTAAATCAGTTCTATGATCGTGTAATATCCAGGCAAGCTACATCATCCAAGGCTGTCGAAGGTAAGACTGTTGTCGCTATTCTCGCGTAGTTTCTTGTTTGTGGAATCAATTTTGTTCAGTATACTACAACAACACACGACAATATTTTACATGGGACTCATAACATAAATAGTGTAAAGTGGGTGTAACATTGTACAGTGGGATTAACTGCCGTAATATGCACCTCTGACTACCCCTTCGGGTATAAAAGGCGTGATGTTATCTGTATTACTTCTTAATATTATTTTCAGTGATAATATCACTCTTGGAACATCACGCTGTATTATTTAAAGAGAAGTTGGCAAAAGATGAAAGATTACGCAATTGTTTGTGGCAAGTCGAACAAAAGAACGCGATGGAAGCACTGATAAAAATTTATCAACATATCCTACCTATATGCGAATATAAAAAGCAGGTATGTATATATGTATCCCTTTTTTTTAAGGGGGAAAATCAGTATGAGTCTAAAAACCACCCCGTTCCTTCTCTTGCACGTCGAGCCGGAGCCCCGGTAACCCATTAGGTTCTCCGCGACATATATATATATATATACCTCTATATATATATCCTACTGTCCTTAATCACTACATAGTATAAAACAAAGTCGCTATCCATCGTCTGTCTGTCTCTATGTATGGGTATTTAAGTGTGGGAGAGCCATTATACATAAAAGCTTTCCTTAAGAATCACTCTATCTATTAAGAAAAACTGCATCAAAATCCGTTGCGTAGTTTTAAAGATCTAAGCATCGCTTTTTAAGATATAATCCGGTAAATGAGCAGACGCATCACCTGATGGTAAGCAATCGGCGTCGCCTATGGACACCTGGAACACCAGAGGCGTTACAAGTGTTTTACCGGCCTTTTGGGAATTGGGAATAATAATAATAATAATAAATAAGCTTTATTGTACACCAAGCAAGTAATTACACATATTCGGAAATTATAAAGAATAAGGAGGGTACAAGGGCGGCCTTATCGCTAAAAGCGATATCTACCAGGCAACCTTTGGGTGTATGGAACGATGGTTAATTTAAGAGGGTAGTCCAGGCATACATAAATATTAACCACTAACAAAATAAATAAACAAACATATATATATACTAAATTATATACACATACATGCATACCAAATATAAATATATATATAAATACATATACATAACCATATATATATACAATCTAAATAAGTATATAAAGGAGCTAATACGATTCATGACGTAGACAAATAATAATCTTTAACTTTAGATTTAAAGTAAGCAAGTGACTGTGCTTGCCTCACCGACACTGGGAGTGCATTCCACAGGCGAACAGCTTGGATCGTAAAAGACTTATCATATGCCTTAGTAGAATGCTGAGTCATTCCAAGCCTCAACCTCTCCGACGCTCTCAGGGATCTTGAATGTGTGTCATGGTGGGAATTTGAGGATTGTGGAGGATTCACGGATTGGGGAGGCTGGGGAGGGGTGTAATTGGGCCTTCGGTAACCTCACTCACACGACGAAACACAACGCAAGCGTTGTTTCACGTCTGTTTTCTGTGAGGCCGTGGTATCACTCCGGTCTAGCCGGCCCATTCTTACCGAAGCATGGCTCTCACATACACAAATGTCTCGTTTAGACCACTATCTCGCCTGATGGTAAGCGATGATGCGTTCTACGATGGAGCACGGCTACATAAGCACTTCTTAACTCGGGCCTTGAAGAACCTGGATGGTTCCCACCCTTCGTGAACCACAGACTCTCATAACAGACATCGCACACTACATTGATTTTGACTGCACGGTTGGCGCTGAAGCTGGGCAATCAGCTGTCGTGGAACTTGTAATGGGTTCGATTCCCGCACGTAACGACTATTTGTGTGATCCACAGATTGTAGTTCCGTGTCTGGGTGTGATGTGTATGTGAACTTGTATGTTTGTAAACGCACCCACGACACAGGAGACAATCCTAGTGTGGAGTGACGATTAAAATCAACTAAACAAAACATATTTTAGAATGGGCATACGACACCCACGGGAAGAGTAGGGGTGGTAAATTTATATTTTACATTACCATCATGATAACATAAATAATTCTTTTACAAACGTTGTATAAAAAGCCGACTTAAACCTTATTTTTTATTGTAGTTAATTAAACCTCCTAAGTGAACACTTTTCTGATGACCGTATCAAAATCGGTTGAGCCAATCTCGAGATAATATCACACAAACATACATACATATTACATATAGGGTGCTTACTCTTAAAACCAATCTCAATGTCAATGCAATTTCAATCCAATAGAATCTCAATAATTATTCAATGGCAAAACTATACAACCTCTATCATAGCTCTTACAATAGCATTCAGAGTACGGAATATAAAGCCAAACTCAATACCATTTAGTTTATTAAATATCCACGCAATACGGATGCAAAGAACGTAACGGGTAACCGGGGCTCCGGCTCGACGTGCAGAAGAAGGAACGAGGTGGTTTTTAGTCAGTAAGAGTCTGATACTCCCTCCCGCCTCACCCAGGCGGGAGCAGTCATTCGATGATTTTTCCCCCTTAAAAAAAAATACGGATGCAATGTTCGCTAGTGTCGTAAATTCAATTACGAATACGAATTAAAATTCAAGAGTACGAAATTTCACAATACCAATGTCGATCGATCGGAATTGTATTCAAGAATAAGTCCCCAGGTCAAGTTGAGAATCCCCTTCATGATTTGAAGTCTATTAAGAACAGTTTCTTGTTTTCAGGAAATATTAGCTTCAGAAATAAAACCCAGGATTACTTCAGGGTCTATTTTAGTCAAACATACGGCTTTGAAGGTTTTGATGCAGGCCAGCGCTGGACAAGCAGGTGGTGAGATGGTCCTCAGCTCTGGGGAGAACTTGGAGTACCAGCTCAGGAGTAAACGAGTGGACTACGATGAGGCAGCCACTGTGAGTATATACTGTGATTTTTTATTCAAACATAGCTCAATTTATTTATCCAGTGACTCTGATTATTTAATATATCTTGAACTACCTTTTACCCGCGGCTCCGCTCGCGTCACTTAAGGATAAAAAGTAGCCTATGTGACATATACCAATACACACAGCGCCATCTATACCAACACTTTTGTTTTCCCTCAGGAATATTAAATTTTTCCGGGATAAAAAGTACCCTATTATTTAATCCAGATTTCGAACTTTATGTCTGCAAAAATTCAAAGCAATCGGTTTAGTAGTTACGGCGTGAAAGCGGAACAAACAAACAAACTAACTCACTTTCCGATTTATAATACAAGTAAGGATAATCTATATATAAAATATATATAAAAATCGACTGCGCGGTTGGTGCGGTGGCTGGGCAACCGGCTGCCGTGCAACATGTCGCGGTTTCGATTCCCGCACGAAGCAACACTTTGTGTGATCCACAAATTGTTGTTCCGGGTCTGTGTGTCATTCATGTGTATGTGAACTTGTATGTTTGTAAACGCACACACGACACAGGAGAAAATTCTAGTGTGGGGCAACGTTTTTTTAAAAAGAATAAAAAAAATAGAAAAAAAAACTATAATTACAGATATCGTGGTGCATAGAATCCAATCTATCAAACAGCGGCAATATGTTGTTGACATCTATAATGTTCTACGACAATCTGCCGAGTAACAAGAAGAAGGATATTGTGGTTAACGGCATCTTCAAGGTCAATGATGATGTTAGGAAGGTAAGATTTCATTATTTTGTTTATAGTAGGGGAGCCCATGAAGGGATTTCGGTAGTTACTCGAGCGCGTCAGATTAACATATGGGGAAAACCTAGTGTCATGTTGAATATACCCAACATATATTCGATCTGATTAGAAGGGGGGGACTGAAAATTTAAAAAAAAGTCTGACTAAATAAAGTCAGTTTCGTCAGATTAAGGGAAGGTAGGTCAATACCGTGCTAAAGGAAGTGCGTTTAAAAAATTTGCCCATTCCAACTTGATTTGCAAGAGTGGGGGGATTTTGAAGGGTTCCCGTTTGTACTCTCCAGAACATTCAACCCCACCATGCAAACTGGCAGATTAAGAGTTTTTTATTATTAAATACACATGGAGCATGTACATTATCAATATCTGACACGCTCGACCATTAGAACAAAAGTTACGCTTAACAATTTCAAAGATCTGTAGATTCCCCCTTCCCCCACTGGTGGAAGAAATTGTCACTAAACCATTTCTTCTTTCTATCAGCATATCTTCAAAATCCAGAAGGTCCCAAGGACGCTCAAGTAAATCCCAATTTAGCATCGTGGGCTCCCCTACTATTATAGTAGAAGCCGGTAAACGAGCTGACGGATCACCTGATGGCAAGCAATCGGCGTCGCCTGTAGACAACTGGAACACCAGAGGCTTTACAAGTGTGTTACCAGCCTTTTGGGATTCAGGGATTGGGGAGAACGGGGTAGGGGGGGGGGTAATTGGGCCTCCGGTAACCTCACTCACATGACGAAACACAACGCAAGCGTTGCTTCACGTCGGTCTTCTGCTCGGCCGTGGTATCACTCCGGTGGAGCCGGCCCATTCGTACCGAAGCATGGCTCTCCCACACCTAGTTTATGGTATAAGCAAGGGGCGCCGCCCATGGACAATTGAAACACCAGAAGCTTTACAAGTGTGTTACCGGCGTTTTGGGGATTACGAATTTGAGGATTGTTGGGGATTCAGGGATTGAGAGATTGGGATTTTATGTACGAGTCGTGAAACCGTTTACCATAAAAAATATTTTGTTTTTTTCAGACTGCATTAATACTGCTCCTGAAACTGAGTCTTCAGGAAGGTTTAGACAAGTATATAGATGTCTGGAGGTCTATTTTAGACAATAATACAGGCCCAGACCTGGATAAAGCCGTGATGATATTCCAAGAGACTGTCCATTATATACTGCAAGACTTGACCACTACACTCGGTGATCAAGAAAAGGTACGTTTTAAACTATAAAACTTACTTGTGTAAGTATTCCCGTGGGTATACCACACCCACGGCAAGAGTATTGGTGGCATTAACATTTTTTTAAATTCTTTTAAGGCCCAATTTTGTCTGTAACAATATTCCTAACTTTTCGTATTAAATTAATTTCCACGCTTAGTAAATGGGTTAAAGATGGCAGTTAGTCTGGGTATACGACACCCACGGGAATGGAAGAGGTGGTAAATTACATATTGTACTCTGGACTATATATAGTGTCTATATTATAAATTATTATGTTTTCGGCTTACTCACGTAATAATTTGACGAGGAACTCGACTAGTTTCAAGCCATGCTAGAGGCTCATATTCATGAGCAGCATTTCGCGACCCGCGACGCGGCAACTGTCGCGCTGCTGCTGTCAGAGCAGACGGATCACCTGATGGTAAGCAATCGGCGTCGCCCATGGACACCTGGAACACCAGAGGCGTTTTTTTTTTTATATACTTTATAGGTCGACGTTTGACCACCATCTCGTCTGATGGTAAGCGATGATGTGGCCGACGATGGAGCACGCCTACCTATGAGCAACCTTTTTCAATCGGGACTTGAAGACACCCAAGTCATATTTGACGGGAAACACAGCCTCTGGCAAGGAATTTACAAGTGCGTTACCGGCCTTTTGGGGATAAGGAGTTTGAGGATAGTTGGGGATTCAGGAATTGCGCAGATTGGGGAAGAGCAGGGTAATTGGGCCTCCGGTAACCTCACTCACACGACGAAACACAACGCAAGCGTTGCTTCACGTCGGTCTTCTGCTCGGCCGTGGTATCACTCCGGTCGAGCCGGCCCATTCGTGCCGAAGCATGGCTCTCCCACACTTAAAGTGTGTCTAACGAAAGTTACAATACAAATAAAGTGTGTCTATTATTTTGTTCACAGTCTTTCACTGACGTGAAACCGATACTATCACTGCTCACAGTGCTACTGAGTCTTCAGCAGACAGAACATAGTACTCCGAAGTGGTGCCACTCCATCGTACCCTCGATTGTCCACCTCGCCAGGTTCTATAGGCAGGAGCCCGTGAAGATGATCCAGGAGATGCCTGACGATGAGGTAAGGTACAGGTTTTTTGTGGTATAGGCCAAACGAGCAAACAAACTATGGAACTAAAGACTTATGGCGACTTATGTCACACGTCAAGCTAAGAAGGAAACGGGACGCGTGAGGCAGCGAAGCGCTGCCTCCTCGCAACCCAGCCATCGCGAAGGACACACCGGGCGTCGGGGATCGCGGGGCGATCTCCGGCCACCGTCAGCGCGGGCCGGAGGACATAGAGCATGGGTGGCTCCCCGTCCGACCAAAAAACAGACCCGAGCGTAGAGCCTTCCGCGCGCGCCTCATAGAGCCATCAGACCACCACAGATGGGGCCCAATAGGGCCGATGCCGATTCGGAGTCGCGGAGAACCTAACGGGTAACCGGGGCTCCGGCTCAACGTGCAGGGGAAAGAACGGGGTGGTTTTTAATCAGTAAGAGTCTGATACTCCCTCCCGCCTCACCCAGGCGGGAGCAGTCATTCGATGTTTTCCCCCGTTAAAAAAAAACGCTTGTCTACAGAGCGAGTAGATAACTAAATGTATGGGGATGACAGTGACAAGTGTCAAAATTTACGTCAATTCCATATAATTTGGTTTTCTATTCTACATGTAGACAAGCGCTAAATGGCATTTGGCTACAGCTGCTGGTCACGCACATATACATAAAAACAAATCAGCGGATGACGTCACAAAAATCCTACATCGCACTTGTGAAGTTTACATGCGAATTAACACGGATAGAAAATCCCAACGAACAACTGTTGGGCAGAAAGCCCGCCAGGCACGAACACCTCGTTTTTTCGGAGGATCCTCCTTTTCCGATCATAGGAAACTTTACTCTCTGTTCCCTAAAGACTTGTATTATGAGCCCGATTGTAAAGAGTAACCTATGGAGTTTCTTGCTCGTTCTTCTACATAGGAACCTACACCTTGGAACGACCAACTAGAGGACTGACCGACAGACTGACACTGTTAACCGACTTCAAAAAAGAAGGTAGTTGTCAATTTGATCTGTATGTATGTGTTTCTTGCGCGATTTTCTGAATAGATTTTGATGCTGAATGGCATTAAGTGCCATTATGTGCACCTCTTCCTACCCCTTCGGGGATAAAAGGCGTGATGTTAAGTAAGTTAATAACGATGAAGTTACTCCACAGATGCCGTATGTGGAAATATTCAAGGAGGACACAGTTTACAAGACACTGCTCACCCTCATGTCTACAGACAGACCCGCTATTTATGATGGGACTCTCTCCTCGTTTCAGGTAAGTTTATGTTATACTAGCTTCTTACGATCTCCGGCCACCGTAAGCACGGGCCTGCGGACGGCGAACATAGGTGGCTCGCCGCCCGACCAGAACCAGACCCGAGCGTACGGCGCCAAGCGTTCCGCGCGCGCCTCAAAGAGCCAGACCACAACGAATGGGGCCCAATAGGGCTGATACCGATTTTTTTTTTTTTTTAAGGGGGGAAAATCATCGAATGACTGCCCCCGCCTGGGTGAGGCGGGAGGGGAGTGTCAGACTCTTACTGACTAAAAACCACCCCGTTCCTTCTCCTGCACGTCGAGCCGGAGCCCCGGGCGGGAGAAGTCATTCGATGATTTCCCCCCCCTTAAAAAAAGTACTAGCTTCTTCCAGCGACTTGGCTCTCATTCCCGTTGGATAAAAAGTACCCTTTGTGTTATTCCAAACCAAAAGCTATCCCTGTTCTAAATTCCATCCCGATCCCTTCAGCCGTTTTGACGTGATTAAGTAACGAACACTCATACAAAACTGAATAAGCAATGTATTATTCTAGGAATTTAGTACCCAGAAATAAATATTACATATTTTTTATGGCATAAGCCGGTATACATACGAGCAGGCGGATCACCTGATGGTAAGTAATCGGCGTCGCCCATGGGTACTCGAAACGCCAGATGTCCTGTAAGTGCATTACCGGCCTTTTGGGGATTAGGAATTTGAGGATAGGGCAGATGCCTAATTTTTATTTTAATGTCCGTCTGGTAGATTATTTTAAATCATTAGACACGCATTTTTTATTTTGTTACAGAAACGAATGCTTTCGACGATATAGTGATTTGAAGTGTCGCGTGACGTCACTTCTATGTATATTTTATACGTAGAAATGACGTTTTAGCCCCCACTCCTAAACTTTGATTCGTTTTATCCAAGTATTGTTTTATTATACGACAAAATAAAAAAATACGTGTCTAATATTTTTTCATTACCTAACTTACGGACTATTTAGATTTTTAACTTTCTTACACTGTCATCATCCCTATTATTGGGGTTTGGTAATGTATCCTGATTATATGTTTGTTATCACGTTCACAAAAAGTCGGTTTACAAAGTCTGAATACACCACTTTCTTAAATTTCAGGCCATATTTTCTAAAGAGGACAATGATTATAAAGTATTGATCAAAATACTGGCAAATTTAGAAACGGTTATTGAAGAAAATTCTAGCAACCTGGATCAACGACAACTGTCCTTGGTAAGTATCATAACATAACCTCACGCCTTTTATCCCCGAAGGGGTAGGCAGAGGTGCACCTCTGCCTGCCTGCACATTACGGCACTTACTGCCACTGTATAATGTAACACCCACTTTTCACTTTTTATGTTATGAGTCCCCCGTAATAGGGGGTGAGCCTATTGCCATACACCGGGCTCCGTGCTACTACTGAGATTTTTTTTAAATCCAGTCATTATTGTCCAATCATTACCCCTTGCCTCCGGCCCCTTGCAGTCGTACTTGCGACCACTCGGCCAACGAGTTCAGTGCAACGTTTGTCAGTGGTGTCTAGATAATCTTAGAAAGTACATATAACTCGGAAAAAGTCACATTGGTACTTGCCGTTGGTAGGTTTCGAGCCGACACTCTCATACCTGAGAAGCGGGCGTCTTAAACCTCCGAGCCACAACGACATTATTAATAGCATTTCAATATTCGGGCATTAAAAGGAACGAAAGTATAGTTTTCAAAAAGTGTTTACTTATATTTTTGTCTTTGTATTTTCAGGTAATAAATCAGATAGACAGATTGAAATATAAGATTGTTTTAGATAACAAGGATGCGAGAGTATTTCAGAAAGATGTCATCATGTTCTTGGGTAAGGCTTTATCTAAAAGTAACAGTTCGCACACATAAATCGCAAATCACACATTGCTTACCACCAGGCGAGATAGAGGTCAAACGTCGGCCCAACAAATATTAAAGTCAAAGTCAAAAGTCAAAGTCAAAATCATTTATTTCAATTAGGCCAGAATGGCACTTTTGAACGTCAAAATAAAATTAATATTAAAAGTGAAGCTATTTGCTCATTCCAAGGTGTAGATTCCTATGGAGAAGAACGAGCAAGAAACTCCATAGGTTACTCTTTTTCAATCAGGTTCACAATACAATTTACTAGTTACATAGTTTTGCTGTTTGGATTGTGCGAGAACAATGTAACACCAAAATCCAGTCAAAGTGATCAAGAAAGAAAATAACCTTAAGAACAATAATACAGTCTGGAGCTGACCAGTCCCAGTTGACGGCGCCCGTTCACGAACATGACACGTACCTACACCAGCACCGCCCAACTCAACCATATTGTAGGGAATCGAGCGATCCACTGCACGCGCCACCGCCAATGAGACCTTTGAGAGAGCATGACAACTCCAAGCTGACACAAATGAATTCCACTAATCTAATTTAATATTAAGTTAATTACAGGGCTCTCACATTTACATTGGTTATATAAGTTAAAAAAATATACAATTTAGCAATATGGCTGTATTATTTACGATTTCATTAAAACAACAGTGTTTTTAGTTATCCTGTGGAGCCGGACTAGCCTGCATCCAAGCATTTTTATCCTCTATATATTCATTAAGTTTGTAATATGCAATCTACATAAAGTTTTCTTTATACATAATTTAAATTTGGATTCATTTAGTTGTTGTACATCGCCTGGTATCTTATTATAACATTTAACACAGAATCCCATGAACGGTTTACTTACTTTCGCTAATCTCGAAATTGGCTGACTTAATCTATTCCCATGTCTAGTTTGATAGTGGTGTCTGTCAGACACTTTACCAAATAACTGTAGGTTTTTCCTAACATACATGATGTTTTCATAGATAAATTGACATGGAACGGTCATAATGTTGATCTCCTTAAACCTTTCTCTGAGAGATTCGCGACGACCTAGATTGTAGATAGCTCTGACGGCGCGCTTTTGTAAGATAAAAATAGATTCAATGTCAGCAGCGTGTCCCCACAGCAAAATGCCATACGACATAATGCTATGAAAGTAACTGAAATACACCAGTCTTGCCGTGTCAATGTCAGTTAACTGTCGTATCTTCCAGACAGCATAAGCTGCAGAGCTCAATCGTCCCGCTAATGATGTAATGTGAGGACCCCATTGCAATTTGTCGTCTACAGTAATTCCCAGGAAAGTTGTCTCTTTTACAAACTCTAATTTCTCACCATTCAATAATATGTCACCTTCGTTGCTTTTAACATTTGGCAAAACAAATCTAATATATTTTGTCTTTTTATTGTTTAGTACTAAGTTATTTAATGTAAACCAATTTTGAACTTGCATTAGGGCATTATTTACGTCGTCATAACTATTTGTGCGTCTATTAATTTTATAAACTAATGAAGTGTCATCAGCAAATAATACCATCTGCGGTTCATTTTTAAATAAATGGGGCAAGTCATTTATGTACGCTAAAAATAAGAATGGACCTAGTATCGAGCCCTGCGGTACACCCATAGATATGCTAGCACCCTGTGAATTTACTTTATTTACTTGTACTTTAAGTTGCCTATCCTGAAGGTATGATTTCAACAGATTTAGCGACGTCCCCCGAATGCCATAGTGTTTCAGCTATAGCAATAGCGTCTCATGTTCAACACAGTCGAATGCCTTCGATAGATCACAAAATATGCCGATGGCATCCCGTGCTTCTTCCCAAGAGGCGAACACCCGCTTAATTAGAGCTACTCCCGCGTCAGTAGTGCAGCGACCTTTGGTGAATCCGTATTGTTGATCATGAAAGATAGAATTCATGTTAAAGTGACGCAACATCTGAGAAAGCATCAGCCTTTCAAACACTTTGCTGAGCGCTGGTAAAATAGAGACCGGCCTATAGTTATTGGGTTCTGCACCATCACCGGATTTAAATATATGTATATATACCTCACGCCCCGGCCGTGAGACATTCCGGGCGTCGGGGATCGCGAGACGATCTCCGGCCACCGTAAGCGCGGGACTGCGGACGGCGAGCATGGGTGACTCGCCGCCCGACCATTAATTGAAATAAATGTTTTGTATTTATCCCCATTTTTTATAATAACTATAATGAGACTTAATAAATTAACTAAAAATCGCGTGTTACTCACGTAAATATACTGAGAAAAGCTCTACTAGTTTCGAACCACAGAGGGGTTCTTCCTCATGAGCAGAAACCTACTGGCTATCGTTGGCGCTCGCATCGGTGTTGCTACTTGCGCTGCGAGCCCACTGCGCCTAGTAGAAACTAAACTGAGAAGTAAAAATGAACTAAAAAGAAAGTGTAGAAGAGAAAATAGTACCTCTAGAGCCTTTCTCAATATATTCACGTGAGTAACGCAATTGGGTTTTGTTTTTAACTTTGAACTAGTTCAACAAATTCAATACTTTTTTCGACCTATAAAAAACGACAGTTTTCTATGAATTTTGTACGAGATTGTGTATTGTGACGTCACGTTTTTTTAAAGTCAAAAGCATAGTTATTTCTTAAAAGTTTGCTGGAATATTACTAAAATTAAGTTGGTCATAAAATCAATTAATGAAAGTGTGATTATTTTTTTATATTTCATTGTATTGAACAGTCGATATAATTTATTTTTGATAAAGAAAAGTAATAAATTCTGTTTGTTTTCAGCAAAATACGGTCAAATGTGTCTGCAAGGAAGTTTCTCTGAAGATATGTACGCTTTAAAATTAAAGAATAAAGTTTATTTCAACATACCTAATATCGTGCAAGGTTCTACTTTGAAGGTATGTAGACTCGTATTGTAACTTTCGTGAGACGTACTAAATAAATTATTATGTTTTCGGCTTACTCACGTAATGATTTAACGAGGAACTCGACTAGTACTCGTAGTAGTAGCAGCGCGACAGTCGCCGCGTCGCGGGTCGCGAAATGCTGCTCATGAATATGAGCCTCTAGCATGACTTGAAACTAGTCGAGTTCCTCGTCGAAATACTACGTGAGTAAGCCTAAAACATAATAATTTATTTAGTATGTAGACTCTTTTTTAGCCGACTTCAAAAAGTAAAAATAGGAGATTGTCAGTTTGACTTGTGTGTTATGTATATATGTATGTTTGTGTAAACGTGTCGTGGGTTCGATTCCCGCACGTAACAACTACTTGTGTGATCCACAGATTATAGTTCCGTGTCTGTGTGTGATGTATATGGGAACTTGTGTGTTTGTAAACGCACGACACAGGAGACAATACTAGTGTGTAGCGCCTTTTTTTTTAATATATGATTTGATTTTTTAGTATTACTGGGTTTTAAAAAAATTCTTAGTAGTAAGCACGGAGTCTGGAATTGTGCCCGGTATATGGCAATAGGCTCACCCCCTATTATATGGGACTCATAACATAAATAGTGAAAAGTGGGTGTTACTTCTGTGTGCACCTCTGCCTACCCCTTCGGGGATAAAATGTGTGATGTTATGTTTGATTTGATTTTGTTTTTAGATCGATATACAAAGAATTCTGCAACTATGTCTGTTACGCGGCGAGACCGACGCCTTGTATTGTTTGCTGATTATATTAACAGCTCATTGTAAGTATTTTTTCATCACAAATAAAATTAACATTCATTTTATATTGTATATCATTAATGTCGTGGTGGCCCGGAGGTGTAAGACGCCAGCTCTCATGCATGAGGGTGCGAGCTCGAAACCTACCAACGGCAAGTACCAATGTGCCTTTTCCCGAGTTATATGTACTTTCTTAGATTATCTAGACACCACTGACAAACTGCCTCGTTGGCCGAGTGGTCGCAAGTGCGACTGCCGGGCAAGGGGTCTCGGGTTCGATTCCCGGGTCGGGCAAAGTATTACTGGGTTTTTAAAAAATCCTCAGTAGTAGCACGGAGTCTGGAAATGTGCCCGGTATATGGCAATAGGCTCACCCCCTATTACATGGGACTCATAACATAAATAGTGAAAAGTGGGTGTTACTTCTGTGTGCACTGACAAACGGTGAAGGAAAAACGTCGTGAGGAAACCTGGGCTTATAATTTTTAATTATAAGTTTGTAATCGCCAACCCGCATTGAGCAAGCGTGGTGATTAATGCTTAAACATTTCCTGTGTGAAAAGAGGCCTTGGGTCAGCAGTGACCACTTATAGGCTGTTGATGAGTGAATCTTTGCCTGGTAGCGCAGTGGCAACGTGTTTTGAGTTCGATTCTGCAGATAACAATTCTTTATGTGATTTGCTATGTAGTTTTTGTACTAGGGCTGCATATGTGAGTATATTAAATAATCTGGCTATATGATTATGCTCGACGGTCGCCCTTATTTCTTTTTTTTGTTATTTTTTTTTTTAATGATTATAATACTTACTGTCCGCCTAGTTGGCCGAGTGGTCGCAAGTGCGACTGCCGGGCAAGGGGTCTCGGGTTCGATTCCCGGGTCTAGCAAAGTATAGCTGTGTTTAAAAAAAATCTCAATGTTAGCACGGAGTCTGAAATTGTTCCCGGTACATTGCAATACGCTCACCCCCTATTACATGGGACTCATAACATAAATAGTGAAAAGTGGGTGTTACTTCTGTATGCACCTCTGCCTACCCCTTCGGGGATAAAAGGCGTGATGTTATGTTATGTAATTATAATACTAGCTGTTGCCCGCGACTTCATCCGTATAGAGTAAGATTGCTGTTTTATCTCATGGGAGCATTTAATCGGGATAAGAAGTATCGTGTGCATTACCCAGGCCAGATGTTGTCGATAATGGTCTTCAAATGACCTATATCTTATAGATAATTAGTTGTGCGGCTTCTGTAATTGTTGCGCACATTTTTTAATTTTTTGCGCTTATAGTTTTTAATTATTTCACAAAAACATTTCCTGCTGGGGTAACGTTACCCCAGCCAGACCTTTTTCTTTCTAATGGGAATATTTAAATAATTACTAGCTATAAAATTAGTTGTCTAGATGAAGTAAATGTTGTGCCTTATTTAGTATTTGTTCTTTCATCGGTTGCGAAGTTATTCGAGGTTTTGCTGGGGTAACGTTTTTGGTTTTGCTAGATCTTTGAAATGGTTAAGCGGATTCTTATCATATTTTGTACATGGCTAACATAATACATACCTGACGAACAGATAAAAATTCTAAAAACTATATTTTTGGTTTCGGTATCGACTGTAGATGACGCCCCAAGCATTCTTTTAAAAGAATATTCGATGTACAGTTTACACTTTCCTACGATTTTATGATATGTTATTATTTTCAGTACACGACCGTCCCGACCCTGATTTACAAGAAGCCACGATTCGATTTATTCATGAAATCTTCAGGAGTATATCAGGGAAGAGTGAGACAGACATAGCCGTGCATCCCGCTCTGTTTATGTGTAACACTACTGCCTGTGTTCAGAGTATTATAAAGGTAAGCAAAGTAAAACTGCCATTTCTTATGACCTTCCTCTAGTATCCCCTATACCGTAGCCCCTATCCCCTATCCCCAACCCCTATTCCCCTATTCCACTATTCCCCTATCCCTTCTCTCTATGCCCTATCCCTATGCACAGCACCCCATCACTTATCCCCTAACCCCCATTCCCCGTCCCTTAACCGTATCATCTGTCCTGAATCTCGTATCCCCGTCCCCCATCCCCCGTCCCTTACACCCACATCACGAATCCCTAAAAGGCCGGCAAAGCACTACTCGTAACATCTTTGGTATTGCGGGTGCTTGTAATCCACCTGCTTCCATTATCTAATAAAATAAAAATACATGCACAGAATTAACTGCCTTACTCTTGTCCCAGGGTATCACTGAAGAACTAGACCCAAAAGTACGTAGGAAGCTATCAGAGCACCTTCAGCTCCTGCTCACCCAAGATCCTGGCTCGGAGACCACGGGGGAACTTCTCAACGTGGTGGCTGAACATTCCTCCTTCACGATGGCAAGGGATGAAGGTTAGTTGTAGTCAATACTCCCGCGCGGTTTCACTCGATGCCTTAGCCTATAACCTTCTCGATAAATGCACTATCCAACGCAAAAAGAATTATTGATATCGGACCTTAGTTATTAGCGCGTTTAAACCTCCTTCAGGTTTGACTGTATTTTATTTTTTTATGTTTGGTACTCAATTACTCGAAGACGCCTGGACCGATTTCAAAAATTATTTTTTTATTTAAAAGGATAAGCTTGTTATTTGGGCCCATTGTCAAATAGTCAGGATCTAATAAAGGAATCTCAGGGCTACCGAAGGGAACTTTTTAAAAATTATATGGGCGACTAGTGCATTTGTTAAGTATTTAACACCACTACAATCTAATGAAGGTCTGGAGACGATCTGATGATGGAGCTGAGAGCCAGTCGAGGGAACTCCTCAACCGTTAACAGTAGCTATCTTGTGTTTGGGTTTGATTAATTTGTACTGATAAGGACTCTACACCTAGATGTGAGACGACTCCTCAATGGTTAACAGTAGCTACCTGGTGTTAGAGCTTGAATAATTTGTATTGATGAAAACTGTGCACCCATGTGGGTTGTACATAATATAATATATTCTGTACTAAACCAAAAAGTACAAAATAAATATAAAAATTTAAAAAATACCGACTTCAAAAACCAAAAACAAACGAAAAGTAAAAACTAAAAAGCAAATATAACTATTACTGGTTATATGTACTTATAGCTTACACACCCACTAGTAGGTTAGAAGTCGGAGCCTCTGATAACCTTTTTGCAGCTTACCACCTACCACATACATTTCTGCACTACCCAAATGATGACTGGCAGAGAATGCTGTTTGCATTATGCAATTGTATAAAACATAGATAAATAAATAATTAATGTATTGTATTTTTACTTTCAGCATCATTTCATCTACCAGACTTGGACATATTAAGAGCCTTCCTACAATCAATTGTAGACAACAACGCCTTAATAACAGAATATTTACCAAAAATACTAATTTTCACGTCAAAAATAAACGATGCGACTGACATTTTTGAAAACGCATCAAACAGTTTGATAGAAAAGATCGACCTTTTTACACACGATCAAATTTTAGAGGTTATCAAAAAAGTTATTGAGAATTATTCAGTAAATCTTGTAAATACAGAATTGATTATAAATAATATAGTAAGCTTCATAAAACGTGTTTTTGAAATCAAAGAATTTGGCGCGAAAATCATAATTGACATTTTATTGTCAATCTTGCAACCGTTAACTGTTATTTCGCCGCAATTTTCGCATCTGGTAACATTGTTAGTATATTTGAATTTGACGTTTGAATTCGATAACGGCCTTCGGAGGATGATCGTTGAATTTGAAGATTTGAAAATTTTGGAACAATTATTGAAGATGGATAATTTTGAAGAAAACGAAATGAATGCTGGTTTTTTGTTCCTAAGAGAATTCGCCGACGAATTGTTAGAAGTCAGTAGCGAGGTGAGATTTTTAATGGAAGCGTTTTACCTACCAATAAAACGCATATTAATTTACTTACCTTATTCGAAGCTTATTTAATTGAGATAGGCCTTCCGCTTCCCTCCTTCCGCTTTTCCTATATGTCTATCTCTTTCTACTACGTCACTTCCATTTGGCAGTGGTGGGGAGGCTTGCTAAGAGAGACTCGCCATTTTTATTTCATTGAGTCTCATTACCAGGCAGAGCTTGACTATAAGCTTCGAATAAGGTAAGTAAATTAATATGCGTTTTATTGGTAGGTAAAACGCTTCCATTGATTTGACTTGACCGTTATTCGAAGCTTATTTAATTGAGACGTGTTTGTTATCGCCTGGTGGAAGTGACAGACGCCAATGTGAGGTAGCATGAATGCGTTGACCGCAGTCGTACTACCTGGTATGATGTGGTAAAATCACAGAATAGAAAAACTAAGTAAAATAGCAAATATCTAAAAACATATACATGTTTTGATGAAAGGTATTGTATTTGATCTGAACAAAAACAGATGTTATATATTTCTGAGGTATTTTATTGCCTCGTTTCTAATTTTCTAATCGTCTGTATTGAATAAAAAGGTGACATACAAAGGCACACACACCTTAGAAAGGATCGCCTCAAAAGGATAACTATGCACTAAATTTTTTCAGATCACAGCTGATCTGAAACCCCAAAACAGGATATCTTGGGGGAGTACTGATATCTTAATATCGGTTACCACCAAGAAGGAACTTAATCCTGACCGCAATTAGATTTTTCTATGTCGGTTTAAGAAATTTGCATTATTTTCAAAATTGACACATAACATCACAGTTTACGCCATTAAGTTATGCCTCTTATGGTATGCTTAGTCCATTGGACTGGATCTGAGCTTTAGAAATTTGGTATACAGGCTGGGTATGGGCAGACTTCGGTGATATATCCCGATTAAATGCTCCCATGGTAGAAATACACGGGCAAAGTCGTGCGTGAAAGCTAATTTATTATTATTCATTTAATCAACAGAATCAGTTTTTGATCTAAAAGCCGACCGAAAAACTAGTACGTCTACGTCATTATGATTATGGTAATTATTAGTATCAATATCGAGGAAAGTTAGGTCATGGAATCTTTTCCTGGAATATAGGAGAAATAGAACAGCTGTTTGTCTCTGCACTTGAAAGACTATTAATAAGTTTACTGTCTAAGAATCTAGCTAGATCGTTTATGACCCAAACAGGGGTATTGACATGATCAATCACCATTTACAACATGTTTTACATAGTCAGTTAATCGCAAATATAAGAACCTAACTGATGTGTTAGTTCATAAGTTAAATTAATGTTACTGATTGTATAGTTTTTAACAATACATGCTAAAGGACATATGGTTCTGGTTAACAAAGGACAGCAACCACAGATTTTTGTGAAAAATTTTAATTGTACGACAAATTATTGATTCAGTAGAGATCCGATATAGATAAAAAAGTGTAGTCAAAAATCTTGCTATAGGAGCTGAGGGTCCCCCCCTCCTCCAGTGCGGTGCAACCTTTTGAGGACTGCACTATAGATTTAACGTATTGACGGACGCCATGATTTCTTAAGAGATTTCAATTGTGTAGAATATCATTTTAATAGTATTCCAGACGTCCCACACTTCCAAGGTCATGTCGTAGACGCTCGGTGGTGGCCGCCTTGTTCTTAATTAGGACTTTGTCTAGGTGATAAAGCGTAAAGAAGCGGGGTACTATGGCAAGCGAGACACGCCAAAAAACTCGCCCTGATTAAGGAACTACTAGTAGGCACGTTCTGTGTGCCTGATTGAAATAATCCAGGACCTAAGAAATCAAAAAGCTTGGAGAGAACTCCTCCGCTGGGTTTAAAACATTTCCATATATGGAAAAAACGCGTCGCCAAACAGGGCTTGTCCGTAGTTTTGATATAAAGGCACGTAAATGTCACTACATGTACTCTGTTGGACGCAAATACGCAAATAAGTTGATCAGTGGAACTTCGCATATGGAGACCATTTGGTTTGTGCATTCTGCTGACAGCTGGTGCTCTCTAAAGTTTCCCAAACCTCAACAGATGATCTGCCTTGGCATTGTACATATATACCTGGTACATGAAATACGTGTATGTTAACGCATATGAACCAATAATGGGAAACGGATGTTTAAATCCAGGAGTGGAGCCACTTGGTGCCCCCCCACCCCCTTTCGTAACGGATATATGCGACAGACTTGATGTCGTCCTATATCAAACCAGTGTATTTCAGGATTGGCTACTATGACGATCTTTCTCGTGCTCTGACCAAAGACCCAGGAGAAAGAGATTGCCCAGGTAAGCTCCCTTAGCAATATCTGACACATTGTGCAAGCTGCTGGGAATGAGAAGGTAGAAGTAGCATGTGTAGGACCGACAGTAGATAATTCTGGCTCCTCCCACACAAGATTGTTCACATGAGGTAAAATGAAGACCCATCTGCGATCGCCCTTTAAGATTTTATTCTTGTAGGTTCAGAAACGCTTGAAAGTAGAGTCTTTTTCTTGACTAGAGTCTGGAAACTGCAGAAGCAGCAAATATAACTAGGCTCTGGAGTTCTGTGCGTGACTTGCATTTCCTCCGCATTAAATGGCAAAATGACCCCAGAAATTTTACTACCGGGAAAATGTTTGTGATTTGACCATGGATCCCTGGCTTAATGACTTTTGTGTAAATAGCCAAACCAACTTTTCTAGAACATGGAGCCCAATTTTCATACGAAGTCCGAAGTTGGCCTTCGTCCTGATTGCAGTAAAAAATCCCGACACCTAATTGCCCAAATGTCTGGGAAAATCATAGCAAAAGTATTGGGCGCTGCGCTCATGCCTAATGATAAGCAAGTCATTCGTAGCAATTCGTTGCGATAATTTAGGCACATAAACCTTCCGTGGCTACGGGCCACAGAAAAATAACTCTACGCCTGAGAAATGTCGATTTTGCATAGACAATCAGGTTGTAGAAAATGTGAAATACTATGCGTGTTAACACGTATGTGCATTAACGAATCGGTCAGATGATACATAAATTCTGAATTTCCAAATGGACGATGCGGTCGCCTTTGGACCAGAAATATCAATGGTAGGAAGCTTGGCTGCTCAGTAGCTCGGTCCGCAACTGCCTGTTCTGTTATTTTGTTCATGACTGATGTCATTTCTGAACAGAGTGTCAGAGATTCTAGAACAGATGCTTGATGAACAGATGTTCCAGTTCAACAAGTTCGTTCCGACAACATTGGGGTGAACCAGGGTCAGTTTTTGTAAAAAGGTATGCGATACCTTTTTATTATCATAATCTGACGTTCACAAGTTCCCATCGGTCTACCAATTGCAGGAAACTGTCCGCTCTGTTAATACTTACGTCGTTTGTTGTCAATGCTGCAGCATCAATGACGGGGCGTTAATACACGTCTTCGCTCCTGACTTAATCTGCCGAGGATTTGACCAACTCTCGACAGATATTCCAATTTTTCGGTGCGACCGAAATATATAAAAACAGCATGAATATGATACAACCACGACACGGGTTTATTGCTGTTATCACCACCTTGCGGACACGGGTTTATTGCTGTTGTCACCACCTTGCGGACACGGGTTTATTGCTGTTGTCACCACCTTGCGGACACGGGTTTATTGCTGTTGTCACCACCTTGCGGACACGGGTTTATTGCTGTTGTCACCACCTTGCGAAGGTGAGATACTGCTAGGACATTGCGAATGTGTATTAATGTGTTGGAAACCTTGAGTAAAAACCCTGCGAGGGCTTTGTAAGTCTGTGGTCCCTGCGATGGGCCTCGAAACTTTTGGATCTACCTGCGAGGTAGATGTAATATTTACCTTTTGCAATGGCCAAAAACATTTTCTCACGCCACCAGCTTATTCTACAGCGGCAGTAAACCTCTCTGCGCTCTTAGTATTTGGAGAATCTCAGAACGATGTCCGCAAACAATCTGTAATAAAGCTTAAGACTAGGTACTTACTAAGATCCCCTGTGGAAAAAGGGTACTTTTGAAGTAGCATATCACATGTATCAGTTAGCAGTTTGAAGGGTTCCGGAAATCCCTTGTTAAAGTGCACACAATATTCAATCAAGTATACCATTAACTTTAAACTCAAACTTAATATCAAAGCAACAAATTATATATAGAAACGCACTTCGGTTCTATATTTGCATAGTCATCTCACTTTTGCAAGATAATTAGGTACAACAGACAAATAACTGTGCAATATTATTAACAGTCGAACAGAACCTTCGTTCTTTGTTCGTATAGTGGAACAAATCCACCCGATTTTCTGAGCAATAGCTATAGCATAGGGTATCGCGTCAGCAATTCCACGTATGCAATATACAGTCCAAGACTGTACCGAATTAACCAACAGTTCTGTTGGGAGCACAGCTCTTGAGTTTTATCCGAAGACACACTTTGATAGACATACAATTTCAAAACAATTTATCAGGTCATCAACATCAAAATAATATTCTTATAACATTAGACAGAAATGCATGGTCCAAAATGGTACTCACGTACAAACTATTTATTGCTAAAGGTTACGTACCAGAGGCCTTAGTACGAGTTTGTTTTACGTTTAAAGTAATCGTAACGAGTACGCGTTCGGCGCTCTGATTGGTTGGTTCATTGGCGCCGGCCAATCAGAGTGCCGAACGCGAACTCGTTTCGAATACTTTAAACGTAAAACAAACTTGTACTAAGGCCTCTGTTTAGATAGTTTTCGAAACTTACGTTTAGATCGACACTTCCATACGAAGAAGTGTTCAGGAACAACATGAATAATCGCAATTATTACCTGAATTTTCCATAATAGATAACGAAAGAATAATCTTTATTTAATTTAAAATTTTTACAATTGTAATAAAAGCCGTTAGGACATTTATCACTTTTATAAAAAGAAATAATAATAAAATCGGAAGGTAGTTTCACAACTTGTGAATGGTTGTCTTGTGACTCACAAGGCACAACCGTTTACGGCGGGAAACAAGACGCCAATGAAATAAAAATGGCGAGTCTCTCTTAGCAAGCCTCCCCACCACTGCCAAATGGAAGTGACGTAGTAGAAAGAGATAGACATATAGGAAAAGCGGAAGGAGGGAAGCGGAAGGCCTATCTCAATTTTAAATAAGCTTCGAATAACGGTCAAGTCAAATTAATAGCTTTTGTAATTTTTTTTAATTGTCATTCATATTTTGACATTTTGGTTTAGGTGGGTAAAGGTAAAGCTACAGATCAACGGAGTCCTGGGTTCGACCCTCGGGGGTCGGGCAATAATGACAGTTAAAAATGTACATCTATAGTTATTAGTTGCATATAATATGGATTGGCAACTAAAGTCATTTCCAGGGCGTTCAACTTGACTTCTTGTTTTAAGGAATTCAAATCCAAAAATATTTTAAGAATGAGAAATTTCATATTGACTTGCATATTCTTTTTAATAATTATTTACTTTATTATATTACAAGCCGGTAAACGGCTCACCTGATGGTGAGTAATCGGCGTCGCCCATGGACACCTGGAACACCAGAGGTGTTACAAGTGCGTTACAGGCCTTTTGGGGATCGCAAATATGAGGATTGTCGGGGATTCAGAGATTGGGGAGATTTGGGGAAGGGTGTGGGTGTAATTGGGCGGAGGCCCACCGGAGGGTAACATCACTCATACGACCAAAAAACAATGCAATCGTTATATCACGTCGGTTCTCTGCTCGGTCGTGGTATCACTACGGTCGAGCCGGCCCAATCGTGCCGAAGCCATAGCTCTTCCACACCACCTTACTTTATAAGTTAACTTACTTTTTATGTTTGTTTGTTTCAGAAAACATACCAGTGCCTTGGCCTTTTAATCGAAAACGTAACTCCACAGTCTGTAATAACATTAAAAAGTAATATAACAACATGTCTGTCCGTATACCAATCAAAACAAAATTCTTTAAGCCTAATCAACGAAAATATTCAAAATTGGTTCAAAAAAATTAATATCGAAGAATTGACAACCCTAATCGAAAAATGGTTCAAAAGCGTCAACCCTGACGAATTGATTACCGACATTGAAACGAGGGAATCATTCGCAAACGTCACAAAAGAAATTTCTGAAAAAATACACGCATTAAAAATAATGTCTGAATATTTCAAATTCGTATTTGATGCGAAAAATTTGACTTTTATTGCTATCGAAAATATCGACGAAAAATTGTCGAAAATTCTCTTGATCGACTTGCTGATAGTTTGCGAGAAACATTTGTCTGACGAAGACTTTTTGTTTGTATTACAAAATAAATTTGGTTTTTTGAAAAATCATGTCGGCGTGTTTTTCAAAAGGGTTATTTCTAAGCCATATGTTATTAAAAAGGAAGAGAGTTTAATATTAATTGATGTTATGAATTATTTCGCTACTGCGTTCGACAAAGATTTTCATCAAGATGTACTGGACTTTATTGATTATGTAAGTATATTAATTACTAGCTACTTCCGCGCGGTTTCACACGCTCTGCTCAGCTCCTATTGGTCTTAGCGTGATGTTTTATAGCCTATAGCCATCTTCGATAAATGCAATATCCAACACAAAAAAAATTATTCAAATCAGACTTGTAGTTACGGAGATTAGCGCGTTCAAACAAACAAACAAAAAAACAAACTCTTCCGGTTTATATAATAGTATAAGATTACAACACCCTTTTAATTATAATAAATGACTGCACGGTCGGTGCGGTGATTGTATGTTTGTAAACGCACACACGACACACGATACAAGTTCACATACACATAACACCCAGACCCGGAACAACAATCTGTGGATCACACAAAGAGTTGTTCCGTGCGGGAATCGAACCCGCGACACGTTGCGCGGCAGCCAGTTGCCCAACCACTGCGCCAATCGTGCAGTCTAACCGATCGAATTAAAAAACTATAAGCGGCACAAATTAAAAAATGTGCGCAACAATTACAGAAGCCGCACAACTAATTATCTATAAGATTCAAATGACCATTTTCGACAACATCTGGTCTGGGTAACGCACACGTCAGACCCATTTAGTTGTCTACTCTCTCACTCTCTCTGACAAGCGCTAAAGTGGCGTTTGGCTAAAGGCACTGAAGGTGTTTCAAGCGGCGTTACAAGTGCGTTACAGGCCTTTTGGGGATTAGGAGCTTGAGAATCGTTGGGGTTTCAGGTATTGTGTGAGATTTGGAAGGGGGGAGGGGTAATTGTAATTGTTTTTTGTGTCATAACTGGCAAATAATTACCTACCAGCACTTCTGCTTTCACTTTATTCTAATTTAAAAATTACTTTTCAGTTATGGCCCTCGTTTCAAGAATCAACCGACTTTGAAGGTAAGCTGTCAGTACTTACAAATGTACTAAGGTTGCCTGAAACTGTGGACTTGAGTTGTCCACCGGTAGTCTGGGCTTCTACTCTGCTGACTTCTCAACAAACGAGTCTTAAAGATAAGATCAAAATACTTAGCGCTTTACCAGCTGGCGAACAGTTCAGGTTAGTAAATGAACAATATTGAAATTATATACATAATATTAAAATATGACGCTTTTTATTCCCGAAGGGGTAGGCAGAGGGTGTGCGTTACCCAGGCCAGATGTTGTCGAAAATGGTCATTTGAATCTTATAGATAACTAGCAAACCCGGCGAACTCCGTTTCGCCACCAGATGGCTTCGTTTTATGTAACATTTCGTTTGGTGATTAAAAGATAAAGAATGTTTTTTTTCCTGAATTTTATTTCTATAAACCTCACGGAGTCCGAGGCCTTTTCAACGAATGCAAAATCGTGGAAATCGATTAGTGCGTTCTGGAGTTATAGCGTCAGGAAGGAAAACCCGACTCATTTTTATATAGTAACTTAGTTGTGCAGCTTCTGTAATTGTTGCGCACATTATTAAATTTGTTGCGCTTATAGTTTTTTAATTATTTCACAAAAACATTTCCTGATGGGGTAACGTTACCCCAGCCAGAGCTTTTTCTTTGTAATGGGAATATTTAAATAATTACTAGCTATAAAATTAGTTGTCTAGATGAAGTAAGTGTTGTGCTTTGTTTTGTATTTGTTCTTTCATCGGTTGCGAAGTTATTCGAGATTTTGCTGGGGTAACGTGTTTGATTGTGCTAGATCTTTGAAATGGTTAAGCGTATTCATCTGGCCTGGGTAACGAACACAGGCAGAGATGTACATTACGGCAGTTAATGCCACTGTACAATGTAACACCCTAACACTTTTCACTATTTATGTTATGATTCCCATGAAGTAGGGGTTGAGCCTATTCCCATTAATTTACCCGGCACAATTCCAAACTTCGTGTTACCACTGAAATTTTTTGAAAAATCCCAGTAATACTTTACCTCTTGCCCGGCAGTCGCACTTGCGACCACTTGGCCAACGAGGCAGTCTAATTTTTATACATAACATAACATCACGCCTTTTATCCGCGAAGGGGTAGGCAGAGGTGCACAATGCACATTACGGCACTTAATGCTACTGTACAATGTAACACCCACTTTTCACTATTTATGTTATGAGTCCCATGTAATAGGGGGTGAGCCTATTGCCATTTACACAATTCCAGACTCCGTGCTACTACTGAGATTTTTTGAAAAATCCCAGTAATACTTTACCCCTTGCCCGGCCCACTCGGCCAACGAGGCAGTCTAATTTTTATTTTCTTTGATATTTCAGCTCCTTATACCGTGCTTTCGCCACAAATGTCCCGGTGCGTATATCAGAAATGGAAGGCAATAAGAAGTACGTACCAGCGTTCAGAGCTGTGCTCGACTCCCTAGCGATAAACGGTGACATGACACTACTTGATATCGTCCTCACTTTAGCTAGAGGTAAAAAAATTGCACTAATTAGGGCAAAAACGGATTTAAAAGTTTTATTGCCTAGCTTTTATGGCCATGCAAACTAAAAGTGGATACAAAATTTCAGCTCAATCGGTTGAAGGTTTGCATGACCATAATAGGGTAGATGACTCATTTTTATTTTAATGTCCGTTTGGTAGATTATTTTAAATCATTACACACGTATTTTTATTTTCTTACAGAAACGAATAGTTTCGTCGATATATTGATTTGAAATGTCGCGTGACGTCACTTCTATGTACATTTTATACGTAGAAATGACGTTTTAGCCCCCACTTCTAAACTTTGATTTCTAAGTATTGTTTTCTTATACGACAAAACAAAAAAATACGTGTCTAATATTGTTTCATTACGTAACTAACGGACTAATAAGATTTTTAATTTTCATACCCTGTCATCATCCCCATTGGTAAGCTGTATGAAAGCTTATTTTCGAATGTATTATAATGTGGCTTTCAGGTGACGAAACGAAAGGTTGGTGGGATTACGCATTCAGTGCTTGTATGAAATCTTTAGCAGCCAAAGAAGACATTCAAATACTTAACGAGGTTTATAAAAAAATAGTTGAAGAATCACCGTCTATGACGGTTTGTAATAGAATTCTTTTACCGTTGCTCGGGTAAGTGGTTTCATTTTTATTTTAAAACATCACGCTCCGATTTCTTTTTTAATGTGATAAGCTGGTAAACAGATGAGCAGATGTATTACCTGGTGGTAAGCAACAAGTGCGTTACCGGGACCTTTTAGGGATTAAGAAATTGAGGATTGTTAGGAGAGCATAAAAATGCTTGGAGGCAAGCTGGTCCGGCTCCGCAGTAAACGTAAATGAAACAGTGATGTTCAATTAATTCTATTTATGTAATAATTTAATCATGTTGCTAAAATGTTTATATAGTGTAAAACTTTGCACAATTTATTGTAAATGTGAGAACCCTGCAATTAATTAAATTAAATTAGACTAGAACGGGCGCCGTCTATTGGTACTGGTCAGCTCCAGACTGTATGATTTATGGTCCTCAAGGTTATTTTCTTTTTCAATCTCTTTAACTGCGTTTAGGTGTTGCATTGTTCTCACACAATCGAACCAACAAAACTATGTAACTAGAGAATTGTATTGTAAACCCAATTGAAAAAGAGTAACCTATGGAGTTTCTTGCTGGTTCTTCTCCATAGGAATCTACACCTTGGAATGAGCAACTAGCTTCACTTCTAAATTTTTTTTTGTTGTTTACGTTCAAAAGTGCCTTCCTGGTCTAATTGAAATAAATGATTTTGACTTTTTAGGGATTCAGGGATTGCGGAGATTGGGGAGAGGCCCAATACCCTCATGTATTGGTTACCTCTCTTTGGATTTCTGCTTTTGTTGGTTGAAATAAATGCTTTGACTTTAATGACTTTGAAATGTAATTTCACCGTAATTTTCAGGCATACATCTCGAAAATTCTTCGAAGAATATCTTTGTACGATTATCACAGAATTACTACAGACACTCAAATCCGACGTCATTGAAACAAGTGACTCAAAATACTGTAAGAAGCGTCTCATTAAATATGCAATTGCTGTCAACATATTGAAGATTGCTTTCAATAATGTAAGTTGCACGTAATACATAAAATAGAGGTATATTATTTATGTAAACGGTTTTTATGAACTCTGTTCTACCAGTCAAGCCCTTTCGTTTGCTATCTATATAATATGAGGATTTGAGGTAGCTAAGAAGGTGTCCGTTACCCAGATGGTCAGATGTTGTCAAAAATGGTCATTTGAATTTTATAGATAATTAGTTGTGCGGCTTCTGTAATTGTTGCGCTTATAGTTTTTTAATTTTTACTGCTAGGGTAACGTTACCCCAGCCAGACCTTTTTCTTTCTAATGGGAATATTTAAATAATTACTAGCTATAAAATTAGTTTTCTAGATGAAGTAAATGTTTTGCCTTATTTTGTATTTGTTCTTTCATCGGTTGCGGAGTTATTCGAAATTTTGCTGGGGTAACGTTTTTGATTTTGCTAGATCTTTGAAATGGTTAAACGGATTCTTATCATATTTGGTACATGGCTTCTCAATAACAGCTCTAAAGACTTACTTTAAACGTTATTTTCAAAGCTTGTAACTGCCTTCAAATGTATGTAAAGTTTCATTAGTATCCTGTAAGTATTTAATAAGTTATGATGATATCGAGTTCATCAAGAGCACGATCTTGATGCGCGCGATGTAATTGAATGTTATGTCAATAATTAGTTGTTTAGTTCAGTTGTATATCATTAAAATTTCAGCTCAGTACATTGGATAATTAATGAGATAATACGATTAAAGGCATTAGGAAGTGAATGACCGTGGAAACCCGACCAAGTTTAGGTGGTTACGAAAAAGCGAACATAGACACTTTTTTTTATTTATTTGCAGTTATCAACGGCCTGTTTAGAGAGAGGTGTAATAAACGAGCGGGCGGGCTCCACAGCCCCGTGGCATTTCTTAAAGACTACGTGCAAATATTGTGTCACTGCCAGTCGCAAGGTTAAGTGCCCGACTGACGCTAGCGAGGAACCCAAGCAGATTTGTCTGTAAGTAATGTTATTTGTCGTTTTTTTTTTCATTTTTACAGATTTGACCACCACGCCGAGTGGTCGTAAGTGCGACTGCTGGGCAAGGGGTCTCGGGTTTAATTCCCGGGTCGGGCAAAGTATTACTGGGTTTTTCTATAAAATCTCGGTAAATACACGGAATCTAGAATTGGGTGTGACCGATATAATTATGAGTTATGACAATAGGCTCACCTTCTATTACATGGGACTCATAAAAGAAATAAAAAGACTGCCTCGTTAGCCGAGTGGTTGCAATGCGACTGCTGGGCAAGGGGTTTCGGGTTCGATTCCCGGGTCAGACGAAGTATTACTGGGTTTCTTTAAAATTCTCAGTGGTAGCACAGAGTCTGGAATTGTGCCCGGTATATGGCAATAGGCTCACCCCCTATTACATGGGACTCATAACATAAATAGTGAAAAGGGTGTTACATTGTACAGTGGCATTAAGTGCCGTAATGTACACCTCTGTCTCACCCTTCGGGGATAAAAGGCGTGATGTTATGTTATGTAATTTATTTAACTTGCGATGTATGTGTGTGAACTGTGAAATGGAATCTTGCAACTGAATTATGAAACAGATTTTACGGCTGGCAATGTTTTTTTAAAAGAGAAAGAGATGAGAAGAGATATGCAACTAATTATGCTAAAACTTAGTTTGCATAATGATAAATGCAGTTTAGCATAAATACTTGTTTGTAAAAAGATTCAATTATAAAATTATTTCTCAACAGTTGGTTGCAAACTACTTTATACAACTGTCTAAGTACTGCCATCTGTCGGTGGCAGATTACCGAAAAATTATGCGCTGAACTATTCAACATCGACGTGTGGGCAAGAATAGTGGACAGAGAAGCTATTCATCCATTCTATTTGAAGTCTTATGTGAGGTCCAGGGTGAGTACATAATCTTACTAATATTATAAACTAGCTTTTGCCCACGTCTTCGTACGCACAATCCTATCCTCTTCCCGTTCCCGTTCGTGATTTTCGAAAAAAGTAAAAAAAATGGACAAAATGTATCCTATGTCCGTCTCCTGGTTCTAAGCTACCTCCCCACCGATTTTCATCCAAATCGATTCAACCGTTCTTGAGTTATTTTTTTTATTTATTTATTATTTCTTTATTTCAGGCAACTGTGGCCCATATAAAATATAATACACAAATAAAAATACAATACAAAACTAAAAAATAACAAATACCAAAAAAATTAAAACATCAATAAACTAATAGATATACAATAACAAAACTCATAATTTTAATTATTGCACACGAAGAGACGGCGTTGTGTTTCGCTGACTGGTATCACGTAGCCGGCCACGGAAACGCCGATACACGATACCCTTCGGCCAAAACTGTTCCTTGAGAAAGGTTTCAAGGTAATGTGTTGGAACCCGCACCACAAACGACTTGAAGTTAGTATTGTGGCGCGACTCCAACTTCTCGACTCTCAAGGTCCAGTTCGTCTTCACTCGCAAATACTCCACGACATCCTCTGCCTTCGTGGAGTGATGCAGTCGGGACACGTACAGCAGCGTCGTGGGTGTCGCTGGACGCAGCAGCATATTGGGTCCTGCCAGCGCGGTACCGCACTGGTTGCGGCAAAGACGCTTCTTCTTCCTTTCTATCTTAATGAAGCCCTCATTGTCACGCTTGTCCTTTTTCAGACTAGGCTGGTTTGCTTGACCCCGTTTTATATTGGCCGCTTGCTTTTTTTTTGCGACTACTACTATAAGTACTGTTATAAGTAGTGTAATTAACACGACTTTCTTTTATATATATAGATGTATATATATATATATACATCTATATATGTATATATATATATATATATATATATATATATCATATGCCAACATCTAAATAAAGAATTATTATTATGTATGTCTTTACCATTCACGGGACCACAGGGTCCCGGTCATTTGGGAGGTGTACGAGGGTCCGAAGCCAACTGCGCAGAGGCCCTTTAGACAACTTTAATCTAAATGTAATGGACACGCAAACCGGCGACTATCCCTGTATGCACTATGGAAATGCACCCAAGGATTATTATTGCCTTTATTTATTTTCATACTTGATTTATCTATTTTTAATTATTTGATTTTGATTTTTTTGATTTTTCAAGTTCTTTATTAATATTAAATATGATTACAATCACTGTTTACAAACGATCTTATTCTATTTGTAGACTTACCATAATTCATTTCGTTACACAGGCTGTACCGCCTTTATAAACATTAGAACATATTGTTATTAACTTTTAATTTTATATAAGTTACAAAACGCAAGCTGTTATAAAAATCTGCAACTATTATAACAAATGTGAGGTAAGTTGCGGGTAGTTCCACAAAAAATATTTGATTATATATAAAAACAAAACATTTAAAAATATAAAAAGCTGTAGCCCCCCAGTAACGAGAGAAATCCAAGCTACCGGTGGTCAGGGCTCCAGAGAAAGGAATTTCCGGACAATACGCGCCGTGTCCAGAAGTACTGCTGTCTGCATCAGGCCCTTGACCCAACCATCTAACGCTAGCCTACTCAGATGTTGGTCGAGGCTTTTAGCAATGAGGCCATTGGCAGATACGATTATCGGCACAATGACTGCTGAATCCACATCCCACATGTCGACAATCTCATGAGCTAAATCAAGATATTTACTTGCTTTATCTTTTTCAGCTTTCACAGGATTCTCAGATTATTATTATTATTGTTATTTATTTTAATTTCCAGGACAGTGTTAGACCAGCGAAACGTGCACTGAACTCGATGGCCAGTACATCATCATTCACAGGAACTGTCCGCAGCACTATATTCCTGACCACGCTCTCCGAGAACCCCTTGCATTTTGACCTGTTGCCTAATGATGATGAAGAGGTATTTTTTTTTTATTACAAACTTTCATTTAACGTTTGAATGCCTCGTGGGCGCAAGTGCGATTGCCGAACAAGGGGTTCGATTCCCGGATCGGGCAAAGTATTACTGGGTTTTTAATAAATTCTCAGTAGTAGCACTGAGTCTGGAATAGGGTATATGACTAATTTTTATTTTAATGTCCGTCTGGTAGATTATTTCAAATTATATCTTCGTAGCTATTAAATTCAAATTATATGAAAGCTTGTCGTGAGATGCTTAAGTATCTCGTTAATGAATTGTTTTTTTTTAATAATTAGTAGATAAATTTTACGATATTTATTATCAATTTATGCATTCTAATTTCACCTTTACCTCCCTAAACTCAAACCACAATTTTCTTTACCATAGGAAGATGAAGACGAAATAATTTCAGAATTCGAAGATAACGCACTAAATTCACACGGCTGCTTATCCACTATAACGTATCTACTTGAACATGCCAGCAAACTGGAGTATGACGGATGGAGAGGCGCCATTGTTGCTGCACTCTCTGCTGATCCCGACTTACATACTAATGCTAGGTGGACGATAGCACAGGTTAGTATTCATAAATCGATAAAGTATCGGAAATCCGATCCATAACATGCTGTGGATAAGATACAATAAGCAGATAATGTATCGGAATACCGATCCATAATATGCTGTAGGTAAGATACAATAAGCAGCTGATGTACCGGAATTCCTATCCGTAAAATTCTTTAGTTAAAAACAATAAACAAGTAATTTATCGGGATTATGATCCTTAACATTCTGTAGGTAAGATACAATAAGCAGGTGATGTATCGGAATCCCGATACGTAACATGCTGTAGTTAAGATACAATATGTGGGTGACTTTTCTCAGTATATTCACGTGAGTAACCCGAAGAACGATATATTCAGACTAGTGCCATATGGTTAGCAAAAATACATTAGCAAATATATTATAATTTGTCCTATTTCAGGCTATATGCAATGCGTCAGAGCACCTCAAAACGCACGCTACCGCCCTCTGTCCAGCGCTGTTTAAACTAGTAGCTGATACAAGCGTACCGAGCGCTGACAATGGAAAACCAGTTCTGAATAATCTACATGTTGAAGTTGTAAGTTCTTATTTTTATGGTTTTTTTTTTTGAAGGGTGAAAGTCATCGAATGACTGCTCCCGCCTGGGTGAGGCGGGAGGGAGTGTCAGACTCTTACTGACTAAAAACCACCCCTTTCCTACTCTTGCACTTCGAGCCGGAGCCCCGGCAACCCGTTAGGTTCGCCGCGACTCCGTATCGGCTTCAGCCCTATTGGGCCCCATCCGTGGTGGTCTGATGGGTCTAGGCACCGACTTCTAACCTATCAGTGGGTGGGTAACCTATAGGTACGTATGACTAATAATAGTTACTTTTTGCTTTTTAGTTTTGACCTTTTGCTTGTTTCTAGGTTTTGGTTTTCGAAGTCGGTTTTTTTAAACGCAGTTTTTGTTTTTATTTTATGCTTTTTAGTTTAGTCAGGGCTATATAGACCCAGTATACTACGTATATCCTACATAGGTATAAAGCTCTAATCATTACAAATTATTCAAGCTCAAACACCAGGTAATCGGTTAATAGTAGCTATTAATCGTTTATAAGTACCCTTAACTATCGTACTACTTCATCATCAGGCCCCTAATGACAAGCACACCCTATTTAGGTGTCAAGTTGTCATCAAAACAAATTTATAAAGCCCAAACACCAAGTAGCTACTGTCAGCCGTTGAGGAGTTCCCTTAGCTATCATACTCCTTCATCATCAGGCCCCTAATGATAATCATACCCCATTTAAACTGTAAAACACCAAGCGGTCACCGGTGACCGCAACCTATTGTTCTATAATTGTGTCTATAATGACGGTACTCGACGAGTTAAATGTAAAGTTCTCATCACTACAAATTAATCAAGCCCAAACACCAGGTAGCTACTGTTAACCGTTGAGGAGTTCCCTTAGTTATCATACTACTTCATCATCAGTCCCCTAATGACAATTACATCCAATGTCGTGTCGCGGTTTCGATTCCCGAACGGAACAACGTTTTGTTTGATCCATAAATAGTAGTTCCATGTCTGGGTGTGATGTGTATGTGAACTTGTATGTTTGTACACACACGTCACAAGAAACAATCATTGTATGGGACAAAACTTTAAAAAAAAGCTGATAAAAAATACGTTACTAGGATTACAAGGGCTGCAGTTCTATACAGGAACAGGATGGTGTTTAGTCAGTAAGAGTCTGACACTCCCTCTCGCCTCACCAGGGCGGGAGAAGCCATTCGATGTTTTTCCCCTAAAAAAAATAGAATCTTCATCTTAACTTTTATATTTGCAGCTATCAACGATAATAAAATGGGACCTAAAAGATCTACCTCACACGCCAACCATGGATATATGCACAGAATATCTGATCAACACATGCATGGCAAATAAAACTAAATATTACATTCATAAGAGATTACTAGACATTTTAAATGGTCTCCTACAATTATATGGAAAACATATTAAAGTAAAATGGGACATATTTGAAGACTATTTACATGGTAAGTTTTATTTGCACTGCTCTTCACGTTGGCTGCCTCGTTGGCCGTATGGTCGCAATTACGACTGCCGAACAAGATTCGGGTTCGATTCCCAGGTCGGGTAAATTATTACTGGACTTTTTCAAACAATCTCACTAGTAGCATGGAGTCTGGAATTGTGCCCAGTATTTGGCAATAGGCTCACCCCCTATTACATGGGACTCATAACATAAATAGTGAAAAGTGGGTGTTACATTGTACAGTGGCCTGAAATGCCGTAATGTACACCCCTGCCTGCCCCTTCGGGGATAAAAGACGTGATGTTATATTATGTTTTGCTCTTTACGTGGGTGTCACGTGCCCGGGTTATGAGACTGCTCGTTTGATGGATGACGGGTGAAAGCGCTCTGTGATGTGTTTGCCTTGAACCTTTTAATCTGTTGCAATAGAAATTACCTTCTTTCTAAATATAAAAAAAAGGTTTAATGATTATTTATTCACTCATAAAGAACATGGTCCACTTACAATGAGTTTAAATGACTAATTATAGCTAGGTATACAGAGTTCTGACCAAACTGTATTATAAATATTTTCAGATACATATTTTCTTAACCTATTTTTAAACATGGCAATCGACTGACATTCCTTAATATTATTTGGCAAATTAGACATATTATACAGTTGTGCTCCCTCATATGTTATACATTTTTTACCGTAATTTGTTTTGTGCCTTTGTAGTTTAATCTTGTTTGCATTTCTCAAGGAATGATAAAATGATCTCATAGTAAAATATCGTCAACAATTTAACATACTAAGTCAAAGTCAAAGAATTCATTACAATTAAATCATAATTATGAAACGTCAACAAATACAAAATAAATAATAGTCTGTCAGAAATAAAAAACTGAAAGTAAAAATCAACTTTTCTTTCACTTATGACACAAGCTACAACCACACTCAGGGCCATGTTTAAAACATAACATAACACCACGCCTTTTATCCCCGAAGGGGTAGGCAAAAAGGTGTACATTATGCCACTGTACAGTGTAACACCCACTTTTCACTATTTATGTTATGAGTCCCATGTAATAGGGGGTGAGCCTATTGCCATATACCGGGCACAATTCCAGACTTCGTGCTACTACTGAGAATTTTTAAAAAACCAAGTAATACTTTGCCCGACACGGGAATCGAACCCGAGACCTCTTGCCCGGTAATCACACTTGCGAGCACTCGACCACCAATGAGGCAGTTGTAATACAACAATATTTTTTAATATTCCAGAACTACCAAAATCACTTATACCAATCCTACCAATTTTTGAAAAACTACTAAAAAATGGCGTGTCCCTCCCGAACCTACTAGGCGCAACTTTCGCCAACGTAAACGCAACGCATTGGATAAATAATGGTACCAAGTTATCCGAAGTATCTGGTTTGGCACTTTCGAAAACAGATTCGGTGTCCAGAAGCGAAAATCTGGATGCATTCTGGAAAATACTCGCTTCCGTGAGAGGCAGTAATGTTGGGAGTTACATCAAGATGCTGTTTTATGCTCAGAAATCTTGCCCTGAATGCTGTGATGCGCATAATTTGAGGTATGTGTGTGCATTGATGATTTTAACAATCCCCAATCCCTAACATAGATATTTTAGGGAACAGTAGGTACAGTTACCTAAGATCGGAAAAGAAGGATCCTCCGACCAAGCGAGGTGTTCGTGCGTTTTGCCCTTTGCTTTCTGCCCAACAGTTGTTCGTTGGGATTTTCTATCCGTGTTAATTCACATGTAAACTTCACATGTGCGATGTAGGATTTTTGTGACGTCATCCATTGACATGTACCATGTGTCGCCACAATATAAACTCAAAAACTCAAACTCAAAAGCATTTATTTCAATTAAACCATAATTTGGTACTTTTGAAACGTCAACAAATATGAATTATATAATAGTCTGTCAGTCTGTCCGTCAGTGAAGCTAGGCGCTCGTTCCAAAATGTCGATTCGAGTGGAGAAGAACGAGCAAGAAACTCCATTCGTTACTCTTTTAAAAAATGTATATTTTACACTGCTCTGATACATATTCCAATATTGTACACACATGTGAGAATAATGTAAAGACATACCTGACGCAACATACAAATAACAGAACATACTAAAATAGAAAAAAAAACAAAACCAAGAGAAAACAAATATCTTAAGTCTGACATGGTCCTCACATATGTATACTGACAATCCATATAAAATAGTGCTTCTATACAAGAAAAAAAATAAACTCTTGTTTAAATAAAGAAAGAAATGCTCGATGCCACAAGAAAAATAGATTGCCTTCATCGGAATCAAAGTATTAAATTACCGATTATCGTAATCTGAACTAGGTACTGACTACATTTGAGTATTGTCCAGTGGAGCCGAACCAACACGCTGCCAAGCATTCCTATCCTCAAGATAATCAATCACCCTGTAGTAAGCATGTTTACATAATTCGCGCTTAATATATGTTTTAAATTTACTTTCATTGAGATCTAGTATGCTATTTGGTATTTTATTATAGCATTTAATACCTAACCCCATAAAGGATTTCTGTACCTTGGACAGTCTGAATTGCATATAAACAATACATTTACGTTATGGATTAGGAGCAGAAGGATCACCTGATGGTAAGCGATCACCCACAACACCTCTTTCTTCTTTGATCTTTCTTTATTGAAACAAAGAGTTTCCTTTTTCTTGTATAGAAGCACTATTTTTATGGATTGTCAGTATGCGTATGTGAACACCATGTTAGACTTAAGATTTTTTTATTTTAGTAAGCTATTAGTATAAAGCGTCAAGCGTATCTTTGCATTGTTCTTACATATGCGTACAGTATTGAAATATGTATCAGAGACATTGTAGAACATACTTTTTTAAAAAAGAGTAACGAATAGAGTTTCTTGCTCGTTCTTCTCCATTTGAATCTACATTTTGGAATAAGCACCTTAGCTTCATCTAGCATCACTGACGGACTGACTGACAGACTATTATTTATTTTGTATTTGTTGACGTTTCAAAAGTACCAAACTAAGGTTTAATTGAAATAAATGCTTTGACTTTGACACCCACAACACCAGACGAGTCACAGGTGCGTTGCCAGCCTTTTAAAATGGAATACGCTCTTTTCTTGAAGGTTTGAAGGTCGTATCGGTTCGGAAATACCGCCGACGACAGATCATTCCACAGTTTTGCTGTGCGAGGCAGAAAACTACCAGAAAAGCGCACTTTTGTGGCCTGCCGCAATCTTTATGATGGGAATGGATTTGCTGTCTTGAGTCGTTGGTGATAGGCTCGCCATGGCTCGACCGGAGCGATACCACCGATACGGCCGAGTAGAAAATTGACGGCAAACAGCGCTTGCGTAGTGTTTCCTCGCATGAGTGTGGTTACCAGAGGCCCAATTAACTTCCTCTCCCCTAAACCCCCCAATCACTGAATCCCTCACAGTCCTCAAATTCCCAATTCCCATAAGACTGGTAACCGTTTGTAACGCCCCTGGTGTTTCCGTGTGCGACGATTATTGCTTACCATCAGGTGATCCGCCCGCTCGTTTACCGACTTATCCCTTAAAAAAATACGTAAAAATACATAATAACTGATAACTGCATGTATCATTATGACCTACACATATTTTGGACAACAATGATCTTAAACCTCCAAACCGTAATCTCCAATTAACCCTAATCGGGATTAGGGTTTGGGTATTATTAATTTTCTGTAACATAAATTACTCGTAACATAAATAGTGAAAAGTGCGTGTTACATGGTACAGCGGTATTAAGTGTCGTAGTCGCGGAGAACCTAACGGGTAACCGGGGCTCCGACTCGACGTGCAGGAGAAGGAACGGGGTGATTTTTAGTCTTAAAAAAAAAATTAAGTGTCGTAATGTGTACCTCTGCTTGCCCCTTCGAGGATAAAAAGCGTGATGTTATGTTATGTGGTTTGTCTGTATAGTTATCGACCTCCCATGTCCCAGTCCCCCAATACTCCAAAAATTCCTATTAATATAAAAATTCGTGACATAATATAATAAAAATGTCTAATTTCAGAATAATAACAGGTCTAGCGTCGAAAATAGAAAAGTCGAAATGTCTAACAATAATATCGACGTATCTAGAACACGCAGAAACCGTTGAAAATTTCAAAGATATTATAGACTTGATCAATTTAAAAGAACTCTTGGACAGTGACGTAAGAGTTGAGGCTATGAAAATAGCCAGAAATAGCCTGGAATACATGGATATAGATCTGAAAAAAGAAATTTTAAAAGCTTTAGAACAAAACTGCCGAATTTCGTCGACTCCTGTGCGGAAGGAGGCGCTTAGAGTATTTTTGAAAGCTTTTCAAGGTATGTATACATTTTTAAATTGGCATAGATATGTGTACATAACATAACATCACGCCTTTTATCCCCGAAGGGGTAGGCAGAGGTGCACACAGAAATAACACCTACTTTTCACTATTTATGTTATGAGTCCCATGTAATAGAGGGTGAGCCTATTGCCATATACCGGGCACATTTCCAGACTCCGAGCTACTACTGAGATTTTTTTAAAAACCCAGTAATACTTTGCCCGACCCGGGAATTTATTCTCGAAGAGGTAGGCAGAAGTACACATTATGCCACTGTACAATGTAACACCCACTTTTCACTATTTATGTTATGAGTCCCATGCAATAGGGGGTGAGCCTATTGCCATATACCGGGCACAATTCCAGACTCCGTGCTACAGTTGAGAATTTAAAAAAAAACCCAGTAATACTTGCCCGACCCGGGAATCGAACTCGAGACCCCTGGCTCGGCAGTCACACTTGCGACCACTCGGTTAACGAGACAGTCGCAATTTCTAATGATAAGTTTGAAATCGCCAACCCGCATTGAGTATGCGTGATGATTAATGCTCAAACCTTCTCCGTTGAGAAGAGGGCTTTGATCAGCAGTGACCACTTTTTACGAGCAGACGGATCACCTGATGGTAAGCAATCGGCGTCGCCCATGGACACCCGGAACACCAGAGGCGTTACAAGTGCGTTACCGGCCTTTTGGGAATTGGGAATTTGATGATTGTGGAGGATTCAGGGATTCGGGAGACGGGGACTAGGGACTAGGGTAATTGGGCCTCCGGTAACCTCGCTCACACGACGAAACACAACGCAAGCGTTGCTTCACGTTGGTTTTCTGTGAGGTCGTGGTATCACTCCGGTGGAGCCGGCCCATTCGTGCCGAAGCTTGGCTCTCCCACACTTATACTTGTAGGCTGTTGATATATAATATTATGTCGTTTTCAGATCTCGTCAAACGCGATCCCGCAACAAACCCAGCTAAACGTAAAGCGCTAGACAGTACTCCAATACTGGACATCGTAGACTCTGCTAGCTCCCTAGATGGAGACATCGTGAAGATGGTCTCTGATGGCATGTTCGACCGTGACCTGATGGTGGCCAGGGAGGTCTGTGAGGGGGTGGAGGAGTGCTTGTCCGATGATTTGAGTATGAGGTAAGATTACTATATTTTGAACCGATTTCCAAAAAAAGGAGTTATATTAAGTGAAACGTATATTATACTAGCTACTTCCACGCGGTTTCACTCGCTCTACTCGGCGCCTATTAATCGTAGCGTGATATTTTATACCCATTTATCGAAGAAGCCTATAGCCTTCTTCGATAAATGGGCTATCCAACACAGAAAGAATTTTTCAAATCGGACTAGTAGTTTTGGAGATTAGCGCGTTCAAACAAACAAACAAAAAAAAACAAAGTCTTCAGCTTTATAATATTAGTATTGAGGTAGATTATACGCTATATTAACTATAGTTAGACATACTAAATTAAATAAAAATCGCGGGTTACTCACGTGAATATACTGAGAAAAGCTCTAATAGTACAGTAGGCTGCGCGACGTCGCCGCGACCGCGCACGCTGCTCATGAGGGAGAACCCCTCTGTGGTTCGAAACTAGTAGAGCTTTTCTCAGTATATATATTTACGTGAGTCAGAGTTGCTCGTTCTTCTTCATATGAATCTATATTTTAGGACGAGCACCTAACTTTACTAACGGACAGACTGACTAACAACTTTAATATAATAATTTATGCACTACCCACCTCCTTCGAGTAACAAAAAGCTTAATTAACTAATAATCGCGGGTTACTCACGTGAATATACTGAGAAAAGCTCTACTAGTTTCGAACCACAGAGGGGTTCTTCCTCATGAGCAGCGTGCGTGGTCGCGGCGACGTCGCGCAGCTGGCTATCGTTGACGCTCGCGTCGGTGTAGCTACTTGCGCCCTGAGCCCACCGCGCCCTCTGTCGAACACCGCGAGCGTTTGCTCCCAACGCATGACGTTGACGCGCACGGTACGTGCATCAGTGGCTAGTTGCAGTCTTCATCAACAGCCTATAAATGCCCACTGCTGAGCAAAGCCTCTTCTCACACGGAGAAGGTTTGACCATTAATCACCACGCTTGCTCAATGCAGGTTGGCGATTACAAACATATAATTCGAAATTATAAGTCCAGTTTTCCTCACGATGTTTTCCTTCACCGTTTGTCAGTGGTGTCTAAATAATCTTAGAAAGTACATATAACTCGGAAAAGGTCACATTGGTACTTGCCGTTGGTAGGTTTCGAGCCCGCACCCTCATGCATGAGAAGCGGGCGTCTTAAACCTCCGGGCCACCACGGCCGGCCAGTTGCAGTGGTTGGAACCAAACGCGCGATCTTTAGTTAATTTACTATGTCTCACGATAGATAGTCAGTCGACTTCATCGTTCGTTTGATAAAATTGACGTGTAAAAGTGCTGCCTTGTAGCCTATTTGCAGAAATAAATTCACTTGTTTCACTTGATATTATAGAAACAATGAAAAGCTTTATATAAAGTTATTTATATATTCACAGATTCGCTGAACTATTCTATATTATAGTATACCAACGTAGTTTGACTGACAACGACTCGCATTTGTCAAACTACGGCTCAAAGTTGATCGAGATGTTATTCAGTGGGCTAAGAAAAGAGGAATCCTTCATGCAATACAAGTTGAGGGATGAAGGGCTACCACAAAGGTATGTATGATGTAGAATAAAACATATATATATTTTTTTTATTGAATATGACGGCAAACGAGACTATAGACGATGTAGACATAGACTATAAGGTAACTACTACATATCTGTGTTTTGGTTGATACTGGAGCCAAATAATACTATAACACCTACGAAAAGAACAATTATACACAATTTGGCGTGAGTTGGCTGGTGCAAATAGAAACAAGTATTGAAAACAAAATCTTATTATCTCAAGCTGTTAGTTTCTCAAGTTATTTTTTTTCAAGTTACCTTCATAGAAGTTGCAATTCTGACAGTTCTGCCAACATAACGGCATCACAACAATCTCTCGTCAAACAAGGCACATCAAAAAGTGACGTTAGACGTCGTTCAGAAATTGACATTCCACCATACAATAATAACTTGGAATCCTGCCTTTTGGGCTCACGCATCATTACAAACACAGTACGTCACACTGCGTCGGTGTTGTGTGAGCGGTGTATACCAATCTGCGCCCGAGACGCCCCACGCTCACGATGACGTCGCGTGTTGTTAGCTGTGCGGGATGCCGCGGTGTTATTACGGCGGACAGCGCTTATATGAGGTGCGCTAAATGTAAGCAGTATTATGATTTTCTATGTGCTAATTTTACTGCTGAGATATTTACTACGTTGTCATTGGAGTTCAAGAAAGCTTGGACGTGCTTTGAATGTCGCAGTAAAATGCCAAAGAATGACAATTCGCAAACACCTATACGCCAACACTTGAGCCATGATATGAGCATCGTTAGTGACTGCCCGGAGGTACAAATGAGCACTCCTGACAATATCACGGTTCGCACTGGGAAGTCCTATGCGCAATCGGTCAAGCAGCGTGTATATAATAGCCCGCAAGACAACGTCGCTGCTTCTTCTTTAATGCAGGGAATTGGAGAATTACAAAAGGAGTTTGAAGCACGCCTAACCAACAATATCTGTCGACTGCTTACTGAACAATTCAATTGTTTTAAAACCGATGTCCTTGGCAGAATCAGTCAGTTAAGTCGCCAAGTTGATGAATTAAAAATACAAATTGAAGCCATTACTCAAAATAACCGCGTAACAATGCAGGATACTGTTCCCGGTAATGGGGAGGTACAAAATTCTTCAAAAATTGGTATCAAAGTTCAGACTCCCCCACAGAAGAAGAAAAAATCTACAAAGACTAATACACCACGGTCTTCCACGATTCCACCTCCTGCTCCAACTCCCGGGATTGAGATTGTGAACCGGGACACTTATGTAAAAAGTCAAGCTGTAGTAAACAACCAGGATGAGTGGGTTGAAGTGGGGCGGAAGCAAGCTCGCGCCACGCTGCCCGGCGTGCTCCGCGGTACGGCAGCGCCAGGTACTACTTCGCTGCGAGCGTCCGAGAGAAGGAGGTACCTGCACCTTTACTATGTGCAAGAAGGCACTACAGTGGAGCAGGTGCGTGCTCACCTTCACTCAATTTGCGGAAGTGACGTTTGTACTGTGGAGGAACTAAAGCCCCGTGGACGATATTCATCTTTTAAATTGGGAGTCCCATCAAAGTGCGCTGATAGTGTTATGTCACCGAGTAACTGGGCTGAAGATATTTGTGTGAAACCATGACGACAGAACTTTCGTGCCAAAAATGCAGCAGAAAACAATACGTAATCTTGTTATATACTACCAAAATGTGCGGGGGTTGCGTAGTAAAACCAATAATTTTCTAAAAAATATGACACAATGTAACTTTGACCTTGTAGCTTTGACTGAAACTTTTTTAAATAGTTCCATATGTAATGGTGAACTGTTTCCATCGCACTATGTGGTAGTACGCAAAGACCGTTTGGGTGACTCCGGATGGGGAGGAGTGCTCTTGGCTGTGCGAGACTGCTTCTCAGTGCGTGAAATAACGAATATTGACGGCCTCACACCTGACATGGAATTAATATTTGCTATTATTGGTGTGAAGCACCGTAAACTTCTTTGTTGTGTGGTTTATTTACCGCCTAATTATAATGACGATCAATATCTTCGTGTCCTGACCTGTATAGAAAATGCTGTTTTGACATATGCTGGCCTCAATGTTTTAATCTTAGGTGATTTTAATTTAAACTCGTGTACTGTTAATATTAAGACAATTTTTAATTCATTTTGTGACTTCTGTGGACTGCAACAGTTCAATAATGTGTGTAACAATCGTGGTGGCATGTTGGATCTCGTCTTGGGCGATCATAGCCTCGATCAGATATTAGTGTCCGCAGGAAGTGAACCTCTAGTGCCTATTGATGAGTACCACCCTCCTATTGAAGTGATAATCAAATTTCCTTGCGCTGGTATGGCAATGCCAGTACCGTTTTCATCGCTCGCCCCGCGCTCTAGGTCCAGTCCGGACTGGAACTGGCGCAAAGCGGACATACAGGGCCTGTACGCGGCTTTACAAGACTTGGATTGGTCGGAGCTGGTTGTATTGAGTGACATTGACATTGCAGTTGATCTTTTCTATACTAATCTTTATAATTGTATTAGTCTTTATGTCCCAGGTAAAACCCATCGTACGAAAAATTATAAGTATGTGTATCCGAAATGGTATAACGCTGATATAATACACAATATACGTCAAAAGTATTATCATTTAAAACGATATAAGGCTGACGGTAATATGTTTAATAAACAATTATTTAAATATTATAGATGGCACGTAAAAAATTTGATTGACAATGCATATAAGCAGCACTTACATTTGACACAACGTAAAATTGCTGACGACCCGGCTAAGTTCTGGGAATTTATCAAAGATAGGAAGAATGACAGGCGCTCTGTGGACGTTTATTCGTATGGGAAGGATGAAGTGATGGGCCAGGCCGCTGCTGACGCCTTTGCGGAATATTTCAGTTCGGTGTTTCAAAGTGAGGTGCCATTGTTGAACCCGCTGGACGCTTCACTAGCAGCAAGCATTCATGCTGATGCCACTTTGATTTCTGTCAGTACATTTGACGAGTCTGAACTGAGGTTGGCAGCAAGACGATTGAAACCAAAATCGTCGGGGGGTCCCGATGGCATTCCGGTCTTTCTGGCTAAAGATTGCATATCCATTCTTAAAGTCCCAATCCTGTATCTCTTTAACTTGTCGCTTGCACGCTCAACTTATCCCGAGTTCTGGAAATTGTCTAGAGTAACTCCTGTGCCCAAGGTTGACGCAAATAATGATGTCACATCGTTTAGGCCAATTGCAGTATTGTCAGTTTTTGCAAAAATATTTGAGATACTGTTGTGTTCACGCATCAATAAACAAGTGAAAAATCTCCTACATGATAGCCAGCACGGATTTAGAAACGCTCGTTCAACAACTACAAATCTTGTGGCTCACGTAGACTACATTTATGCTGAAATGGATGCGGGTAGGCAGGTGGATACCGCCTATTTTGATTTTAAAAAGGCTTTTGACTTGGTTGACAATGACATCCTGTTGTATAAGTTGGCGGTAATGGGCTTTTCTCCAGGGCTGCTTGAGTTTTTCTCAAGTTACCTCTGTAATCGGCGCCAATTCGTTAAGGTTAGACATTTTGAATCTAATGATTATTACACTCGATCCGGAGTGAGCCAGGGTAGCACCTTAGGGCCCTTACTTTTCCTGATTTTTATCAATGACCTTCCTCAGCGTGTTGGTCTTTCCAAATGTCTGCTGTTTGCTGATGACCTCAAGCTTAGTCTGGGTGTAGGGACATCGACAGATTGCGAAGCTCTGCAAAGGGACATAGACGCGGTAGGAGACTGGAGCAGCGAAAACCGTCTTCCATTTAATATCGATAAATGCAAAATAATCTCCTTCTCGCGTAAACGCCAGCTGATTAATACACCTTATACTCTATTCGACGCTGCCCTTCAAAGAGTAACAGATATTCGTGACTTAGGTCTTCGGTTGGACTCTGGACTTGACTTCCGTGACCATGTGACGGCAATATGTAAGGTGGCAAACAAAATGCTTGGATTTGTCATGCGTACGTCATCTGAGTTTGATAATTTAGGTGTTGCTACTATTCTCTATAATGCCTACATACGTGCCAAACTTGAGTATGGTGCCATAGTCTGGGCTCCGTCTGAGGAGAAATACAATATTATGCTTGAAAGGGTACAACGTAAATTCGCACGATGGTTATATAAGAAAAGGTATGGCTACTATCCTTACTTATACCCTTCTTCATTTGTAGCTGGTATGGTTGATCTGGAGACTCTCAAGTTCAGGAGGGTGTTGCAAACAATATTGCACTATCTGTCAATAATGCACCACAAAGTAGACAACCCTGTAGTACTAGACATGGTGAGATTACTTGTTCCTAAACGACTGGCGTGGAATGAGCAAGGGACAGTTGCGCCGAGGCGTCGGCCTCGCCTTTTGTGGTCGCCTCAAACGCGCACCAACTATGCGTCACAAGCACCTACTGTTCGCGCATTGGGCCTTGTTGGGGATATGATCGCTCATGACAATGATATCGATATATTTGCCGACCACTTTAAAAAACTATGTTCTAAAACTGAAACATTTGTCAATAAATTATTTAACGCTACTCAATAATGATGACCTTTTGACCTAAATGTGTGACTTGATATTCGTAAATATGATTTGGTACTTCTTAATTATTAAGGCTCTTCACAGTTATTTCTATTGTAGAGATATTGACATATTGATTCTTTTTATTTGTAGATTTAATATACAATATCCTAGATTTTATGTATTTGGACATGTACTACAAATATTTGACATTTATTAATTTGACATTATTTATTTGTATTGTATTCTATTTTTATTATTTTTATGACATGTTTTTTCTTCTTATTTTAATTAACTAGCTTGCTGGCGTGTTGGTACCCACTGTAAGCCAGTAAGTGCATTTTAAAATAAATAAATAAATAAATAGATCACCTGATGGTAAGCGATCAGCGTCACCCATGGACACCCGGAACACCAGAGAAGTCACTTTTTTATGGAATAAACCGATGAACGAGCAGGCGTATCACCTGATGTTAAGCGATTAGCACCGCCCATGGACACCTGAAACACCGGAAGCGTTACCAGCCTTTTAGGGATTAGGAATTTGATGATTGTTGGGGATTAGGTAGATTGGGGAGGTAACCTCACTCACGCGACGTAACACAACGCTAGTGTTGTTTCACGTCGGTTTTTTGCGCGGCCGTGGTAACACTCCGGTCAAGTCGGTCCTTTGGTACCGAAGCATGGCTCTCTCACACTTTAAACAATTTCTGAAATGATTTTTCAGCATCCTGAAAGCTTTTGAAAGTACTACCACTCATACTATGACTGTGAGAACGTCACTTAGATCCGGTGTTGCATACAGACACAAAGAAAATGCAGGTAAGATATATATAAAATTAATATAAATACAATTTTTTTTATGGCCTATATCATCAAACGAGCGGACGGATCACCTGATGTTAAACAATCAGCGCCGTACGTGGACACCCCACTACTAGAGGAGTTTAAAGTGCGTTGCCAACTTTTTAGGGATTGGTGATTAAGGGTTGGGGATTAAATATTCGTATTGGGGATTGAAGATTCGTATTGGGATGAAAAGATTCGTGGTGGGGATTATAGAATACGAGTTGGGGATTAATTATTAGATATTAGAGATCAAAGATTAGGTATTGGATTATCGATTAGGTATTGGGGATTAAATATTCGTATTGGTTATTAAAGTTTCGTTTTGGGGATTAAAGATTAGGTATATGGGGAACTGTTGCGACTTGTTTTTAGTAGCAGTACAATAAGTAACACATAGAAAATATTTTTATGTTAAACGGTTTCAATGAGCTGTATTCTACCAATCAAGCTCTTTCGTTTAAAATCCATAATGGAGGTAGTTGTGGACAAATTAGATTATATTGTATGGTCATCAAGATTAAGAGTGTGTACCAAATATCAGGGTGCTTACTCTTGAAACCAATCTCAAAGTCAATGCAATTTCAATCCAATAAAATCTCAATAATTATTCAATGGCAAAACTATACAACCTCTATCATAGCTCTTACAATAGCATTCAGAGTACAGAATATGAAGCCGAACTCAATACCATTTAGCTCATTCAATATCCACGCAATTCGGATGCAATGGGCGCTAGTGTTGCAACTCGAGAGTACGAAAATGCTTTGATGCAGGCTAGTCCGGCTCCACAGGATAACTAAAAATACTTGTTTTAATGAAATCGTAAATAATACAGCCATATTGCTAAATTGTATATTGTTTAACTTAGATAACCATTGTAAATGTGAAAGCCCTGTAATTAACTTAATATTAAATTAGATTAGTAGATTTCATGTGTGTCAGCTTGGAGTTGTCATGCTCACTGAAAGGTCTCATTGGCGGTGGCGCGTGCAGTGAATCGCTCGATTCCCTACAATATGGTTGAGTTGGGCGGTGCTGGTGTAGGTACGTGTCATGTTCGTGAACGGGCGCCGTCAACTGGGACTGGTCAGCTCCAGACTGTATTATTGTCCTTAAGGTTATTTTCTTTTTTGATCACTTTGACTGGATTTTAGTGTTACATTGTTCTCGCACAATCCAAACAGCAAAACTACGTAACTAGTAAATTGTATTGTGAACCTGATTGAAAAAGAGTAACCTATGGAGTTTCTTGCTCGTTCTTCTCCATAGGAATCTACGCCTTGGAATGAGCAAATAGCTTCACTTTCAATTTTTTTTGTTGACGTTCAAAAGTGCCATTCTGGCCGAATTGAAATAAATGATTTTGACTTTGACTTTGAAATTTCACAATACCAATGTCGATCGATCGGAATTGGATTCAAGAGTAAGCGCCCAGATCAATGTGTAGTCAGGAAGGGGGGCAAAATTACAATTACTAAAGACACAAACAAACAAACGGGGCAACGTATTATAGAACCGTTTACAAAAAACGCTAGAATAATCTTTAGTTGTCCTAATTCTGTATAACAAGTATATTAATATAATAATATGTCTGTTGGACTGTCTCGTTCGCCGAGTAGTCGCAAGTGCGACTGCCGGGCAAGGAGTCTCGGGTTCGATGCCCGGGCCGGGCAAAGTATTACCGGGTTTTTTAAAAAAGTCTCGGAGTCTAGAATTGTGCCCGGTTTATGGCAATAGGCTCACCCCCTATTACATGGGACTCATAACACAAATAGTGAAAAGTGAGTGTTACATTGTACAATGGCATAAATGCCGTAATAAGCAACTGCCTACCGCTTCGGGGATAAAAAATGCGTGATTTTATATTAAGTATAAATAACGTCTGTTTTTTTTTTCAGCTGCTGAGAAACGAGAGTTAGACTTGCAAATGCCTATTACAGATATTTTAGAAGTTCTCATTAAAGTGTCTAAGGTAAGAATTGGTTGTATTCTTTGTTTTACTGTAAAGTCAAAGTATATATATGACTGTATATAACTAGCAGCCTGTTCCGGCTTCGCACGGGGTAGACAATAATTATTTATTTTTGGTAATTTGGATTGTTGTAGTGACATAACTACAATATATGGACATATGCTACCGAGGAGTTTTTTGTAGACCTTATGATGTTCTTCAATATTGTGGTACATTATTTTGTTCTATCGCTAATAGTTTCGGCAGCGCATTTGACGAAAGATATTTTAAGACTCATTTTTCTACACCTTCGGTTACATCGTTCAAATTTTACCAAGGATCCCTAACTTTTTCAAAATGAAATGTAGCCTATGTGAAATTGGAAGAATATAGCATTCTATTAGTGAAAGAATTTTTTAAATCGGCCCAGTAGTTTTTGAGCCTATTCATTACAAACACAAAAATAGGTACAAATCTTTCTTCTTTATAATATTAGTATAGATATAGATTATCTAAGTAAGCATATATAGTTATTTATTATTAATATTCACCTGCCACTTTCATCTCTACACCACCTTAAGGTCGACTGTGAGACAATGCCCAAGGCATTATAGTCCATATGTTTACTAATTATAGTCCATATGTTTTTGTACTAAGTCTAAATAAATAAATAAATAATTTCTTTCAGGGACTGAAAATGTTGTATCACTACATAGTATAAAACAAAGTCGCTATCCACCGTCTGTCTGTCCCTATGTACGCTTAGATCTTTAAAACTACGCAACGGATTTTGATGCGGCTTTTTTAATAGATAGAGTGATTCTTAAGGCATTGGCTGCCAATAAAAAACTGTTGAAGGCAAATCCTCCGCTAATGTCGGTCACCGGTGACTGCCATGGCGTTTAACGTGTTAAGGAAGGTTTATATGTATAACTAGCTTTTACCCGCGGCTTCGGTCGCGTCACAAAAGGATAAAAAGTAGCCTATATGACATATATCAATACACACAGCGCCATCTATATCAATAATTTTGTTTTCCCTCGGGAATATCATTTTTTTCCGGGATAAAAATACATTACCCTATTATTTAATCCAGACTTCTAACTTTACGTTTGCAAAAATTCAAAGCAATCGGTTCAGTAGTTACGGCGTGAAAGCGGAACAAACAAACTCACTTTCTAATTTATAATATTAGTAAAGATACATGCATATTGCACCCGTGCGGAGCCGGGGCGGGTCGCTAGTTATTTATAAATAATTAATCTTGCATTATCTAGTTAGTAATGAGTAATCAAATCAATAAATGCAAGTGTTCTGATTATTATATCGATGACATAGTTTCCTCTATTTATCATTTTTATCAACAATGCATCGTTTAGGTTTTTTTTGTTTCAATTTTCTTACATTTCTCACGACGTCTTCTCTTCCTGCTGGTATTGTTCTAAGACCCGGAACAACAATCTGTGGATCACACAAAGAGTTGTTCCGTGCGGGAATCGAACCCGCGACACGTTGCGCGGCAGTCAGTTGCCCAACCACGGCGCCAACCGTGCACTCAATATTAAATAATATGTCCATATTGTCAATTTCTACTAATTTAATGCCGGAATACTGAAACGTTACTCAATTTTAAGTCGTGCTCAAATATCGTGCCATCTCTGTCATTTTACAAAGAATTTGTGGAGACAGAACTATACTTAAGCACGAATTAAAATTGAATAGCGTTTCAGTATTCCGACATAAAGCATGTTTTTTAATTATTTTAACTATAATTTTTTCTTTTCAGATAAATTCGCAAATATGTCAGGAGTTATGTGTCAAAATAATGAAGTGCTTAGCTCAAACGGGTCGCAGGTTCAATTTAGACGCGGTTATAGCGAAGTATTTGTCTCATATCATAAAGAGGAAACCTATCTACCCTACTCCTCTAATTTTAGATGCTTGCAGAATATTTATGAGGGATATCAGCGGGATTGAAGGGTATGTGTTTTACTTAATTTAAAAACTGGTCATTCGCATGCGGTTTTACCCGCTGTTCGGCTTGTATTGATCGTATTAAGGTGGATGGATGATGATCTCAACTGCCACTTTGTCACTAGATGGCGCAACATCCACTATTTGGAACATTTTCAATTTTTACGCCTAACTTAGAAATCTTTAATAGATAAATTTATGGTACGCGAAACCTAGGGCATTAAATTGATTTTTTCAGATAGTCACTGTGCTTGTTAATTGGTCTCATACAAAGATTACTACAAAATAAATATGTTTTATAGCCTACAGCCATCCTCGATAAACGAATTATCCAATTCAAAAAGAACTTCAGTGATACGCTGAGACACAATTATTATGTTATTGGCTTACTCACGGAACTGTTTGTTCGACTAGTTTCAAGCCATGCTAGAGGCTCATATTCATGAGCAGCATTCCACGACCCGCGACGCGGCAACTGTCGCGCTGCTACTGTCTACTCAAGTCTGACTTCTGTTCTGGCTTGAAACTAGTCGAGTTCCTGGTCAAACAGTTATGTGAGCAAGCATGCATGGAGTCCGAAATTGCTTTCGGTATATGGCAATAGGCTCACCCCTTATTACATGGGACTCATTAACATAAATAGTGAAAGTGAGTATTACATTGTACAATGGCATTAAGTGCCGTAATGTGCACATCTGTCTACCCCTTCGGGTATATAAGGCGTAATGTAATGTGTGTTATGTTAAATTAAATATTATACATTTATTTTATAAACGATTTCTCCTTCAGAGGTCAAAACGCGTATAAGTCACTAGCTACTTCCGCACGGTTTCACACGCTCTGCTCAGCTCCTATTGGTCGTACCATGATGTTGTATAGCCTATAGTCATCCTCGCTAAATGCGCTATCCAACACAAAAAGAATTATTCAAATCAGACTTGTAGTTACGGAGATTAGCGCGTTCAAACAAACAAAAAACAAACTCTTCCGCTTTATATAATAGTACTAGCTTTTACCCGCGGCTTCGCTCGCGTCACAAAGGGATAAAAAGTAGCCTATGTGACAAATACCAATACACATAGCGGTATCGATACCAATAATTTAGTTTTCCCTCGAGAATATAATTTTTTTCCGGGATAATAAGTACCCTATTATTTAATCCGGACTTCTAACTTTACGTCTGCAAAAATTCAAAGCAATCAGTTTAGTAGTTACGACGTGAAAGCAGAACAAACAAACAAACAAACTCACTTTCCGATTTATAATATATTATAGTAAGGATAACATAGATAAGGTCATATGTTTTTCAGGTTTTTAGACTCAGTGATATCGCTGAAGCAAGCCGTGTGTAATAGCGAAGCATTTTTATATACAAACATACTGTTCGAAGATCTACTCATACGGAATAATGATAAAAATTTATTCTTATTTAGGTAAGTGGTTACTTTTATACAAGCGTCTGCTAGCGGCTTCGCCCGCGTATACGTAGGATAAAAAGGCTTTTTTTAGCATAAGCCGGTAAACGAGTAGACGGATCACCTGATGGTAAGCAATCGGCGCCGCCTATAGACACCTGGAACACCTAGGCGTTACAAGTGCGTTACCAGCCTATTGGGAATTGGGAATTTAAGATTCGGGATACTAGGGAGGGAGGTAATTGGGCCTCCGGTAACCTCACACGACGAAGTACAACGCAAGCGCTGTTTCACGTCGGTTTTCTGTGAGGCCGTGGTATCACTTCGGTCTAGTCGACCCATTCGTGCCGAAGCATGGCGAGCCCACACTTAAATGCCTATGTTTTATTCCAGACTATAATCTACCTCTGTACCAAATTTCATACCGATCCCTACAGCCGTATTGATGTGTTTGAGTAACAATTATACACACATAATTTCACATTTATAATATTACTAGCGACTAGCGACCCGCCCCGGCTTCGCACGGGTGCAATATGCATGTATTATGCATATAAACCTTCCTTAAGAATCACTCTATCTATTAAAAAAAAACGCATCAAAATCCGTTGCGTAGTTTTAAAGATCTAAGCATACATAGAGACAGACAGACGGCGGATAGCGACTTTGTTTTATACTATGTAGTGATTAACGACGTGATTGAGTTACAAATATACACAGAAAATGTCGCCTTTTTTAATGTTAAGCATTAGAACGACTGAAGCTTGATCTCCTGGAGGGTGGAAGTTGGAAACCTGGGTGCTTACTCTTGAAACCAATCTCCAAGTCAATACAATTTCAATCCAATAAAATCTCAATAATTATTCAATGTCAAAACTATAAAACCACAATTGTAGCTATTGAAATTTATCGATCGGAATTGGATTATTCTAGAGTATTTTTTTTTTTTTAAGGTGGGAAAATCATCGAATGACTGCTCCCGCCTGGGTGAGGCGGAAGGGAGTGTCAGACTCTTACTGACTAAAAACCACCCCGTTCCTTCTCCTGCACGTCGAGCCGGAACCCTGGTTACCCGTTAGGTTCTCCGCGACTCCGAATCGGCATCGGCCCTATTGGGCGCCATCTGTGGTGGTCTGATGGGATTCTAGAGTATAGAGACTAAAAATAACCCAAGTGTTGCGAGTATTTTAAAACGGATGCAGATTCGATTTCCTGCTTGGGTTTTATGTAATTTTGTGAGTTAAACTGCCAAACACCAAGCGGTCACCGGTGACCGCAACCTATTGTTCTATAATTGTGTCTATAATGACGGTACTCGACGAGTTAAATGAGTAATTTCATATACATCACACACATCAACAGCCTATAAATGCCCACTGCTGAGCAAAGTCTCTTCTCACACGGAGAAGGTTTGACCATTAATCACCTCGCTTGCTCAATGCGGGTTGGCGATTACAAACTTACAATTAGAAACTATAAGCCCAGGTTTCCTCACGATGTTTTCCTTCACCGTTTGTCTATGGTGTCTAAATAATAATACATAGAAAGTACATATAACTCGGAAAAAGTCACATTGGTACTTGCCGTTGGTAGGTTTCGAGCACGTACGCATGCATGAGAAGCCGGCGGGTCTTAAACCTTCGGGACATCATGACTTCATATGAATTTTCATTTTGATGTAATTTACAGTTCTGAGAACGAAGATTATGATGCTACCATGGATGAACAAGGATTTACAATGGAAGGTAAAGGCATATTGTTCTATTATTATCTATTTCTATACACAATATGGTACTTAACAGGCAGTCAAATTCAATACTTTTATTGAAATGTCATAAACTATACTTTTCTATGAATACTGTATTGGATCGCAACTTATGACGTCATCATATTTCTGCGTCAAATAGTATACTTATTTCCTTAAAATTAGCGATAAAACATCCAAAAGTAGCTCAAATCAATGTGATGAGAGTATTATTTTATAATTATTTATTGCATTGAAAAGTTGAAACAATTTATTTTAAACCTAGGAAACTAGCCAATTAACAGCATGAGTCAATTATCGAACTAACATAATAGGGTAGACGACTAATTCTTATTTTAATGTCCGTCTGGTAGATTATTTCAATACATTAGATACGTATATTTTTATTTTCTTACGGAAACGAATAGTTTCGAATATATATTAATTTGAAATATCGCATGACGACACTTTTGAGTACGATTTATACTCTAAAACGACGGGTAACTACGTCCCACTCCTAAACTTTGATTCGTTTTATCTAAGTATTGTTTTCTTATACGGCTTTAACCTCTTATCTGCCGGCATATGAGACACAATAGATAACACATTGTGTCTCGCGTATATCTACGCTCCCGACATACCAGGTGTTAAGTGCAGTAATGTGCACCTCTGCCTACCCCTTCGAGGATAAAAGGCGTGATGTTATATATATACATGTTATATGTTTCGGGTTTTATATTTTTTTCAATACCAAAAGTCAGTTGAATCAAATATTTTTCATTCTTATCTCTTTGTGTTAAAGTCTAAATCACTATATCAATATTTCAGGACTTATTCAGGCATTCGGTAGTCTAGCAAACTGGAATGACCTAAGGCTGCAGGATAAGAAACGTATTGAAGATACCCTCCCAAGGCTTTGGACCAGTAATGAAGATTTTACAGTATCTTTAAGAGACTATTTTGAAAATAATAAGAACAATTTAGGTAAGACTTACTTACAAATTTTGAACCGACTTGAAAAAAAATGAGGTTCTTTATTTGACCTGTGTGTATGTACAGTTAAAGGTCAAAAGTCCACTGCCACCGTGAGTGATGTTCACACGGCAATGCGTAAGTAATTTCATATTAATGTGCATAAAAACGCGTGCGTCCGCATAAACACACGCACGCGTACGCACACGGATACAAATATGCGTGTGTGATAGTAGTCTTACGGTGGCACTTGGACCGTATATACAATACCTCTAGAGATGCACCGAATATTCCATTACTATCTGGTATCCGGCCGTTATTTACTATCTAGCCGGATACCGGATAGTAAACTTGGTAGATTTTATAAATGAAATCTAAATAAAGACACAGTTGTAATTTAATCTTTTTATTATTTTAAACAATTTTAACTATTTCTAATAACAAGTCAAAGCGACACGCACCTACGAAATGTAGGTATCACACTGCCGGCCGAATATTCGGCGCCCGGCACCGAATATTCGGCTGGTGGTCAGGCCGAATATTCAGCGGCCGGATACCGAATATTTGGCTGATGGCCAGTCCGAATATTCGGCGGCCTGATACCGAACATTTGGCTGATGATCAGGCCGAATATTCGGCGGCCGGATGCCGAATATTCGGCTGGTGGTCGGGCCGAATATCCGGTATCCGGCCAAACAACTATTCGTTGCATCTCAAATATTTTTTTTTGTGGCATAAGCCGGTAAACGATCAGGCGGATCATCTGATGGTAAGCAATCGGCGTCGCCCATGGACACCTGGAACACCAGAGGCGTTACAAGTGCGTTACCGGCCTTTTGGGGATTAGGAGTTTGATATTCAGGGATTGGGGAGATAGGGGAAGGGGAGGGGAAATTGGGCCTCCGGTAATCTCACACATAATCATATACATACACTCACACAAAACATACGTTTTTCCGAACAGATCCCGGACTTTGGTTCAACAAAATGTTAGCCTCATACTATCCTGATGAGATCATTCAAAACAAATGGAGTTGGCTGAAACATATTGAGAAATGGCCGAAAAAAGACTTTGATACAAGCGCCGTAAGTATTGTTTTTGATTGGCAAATGTAATGCTTTCTTGATTGATATTGTTGTAGAGTTAAGTAAAATTAGTATTGGACTTTTAATTTCGATTTTAACGGTAATTATACACCATGAAATCGTATCTCTTTCTCGTCCCGCGGCAAAACGACTTGCCATAAGGACTAGTTTCGATGTATAAAGTAAAAACAAAAAATAAACACGTAATTCATTAGGTAAAAAATATATAAATATATATTCAAGTAAGGGAAGATACAACAAAATATATTCATAGGGAATTAATAAATAATAGAAATAAAACGTACTTCAGCAAAATTTGTGTAGTTAGTGATAACAATACAAATAATATTCTAAAAACAGCTGAAAATGTTTTCCCAAATAATAAAATCTGCCATTACTGTCTCCCAAATGCTGGAATAACGGAAATTCTGTCAGGACTTGACTTAAAACTTGTTTATTACACTCTGAAAGATTTTTGTATAATTATGTTAGGTGAAAGAGATTTTGTCGTTTCTAAAAACTATGAATTATTGGTAAATTACATAAAAAGTAAGCTTGAAAAAATAACACATACTAATGTTATTTTGTGTGTTCCAAATTTTAAACGAAAGGGTAACGTAATGTTATTTAAGAAGAGAATAGAAGCATTCAACCAACATCTGTATTTAAGTAACAAGAGGTTTGAATATACGTATACGTTTGACACTAATAAATATTTGAAATATACGTACGATATGTTCTCTAAATTTACGGGAAAAGTGAATAATATTGGAATGGAAAAAATATTTTATAAACTAAATAAATATATACAATACTTAAACACATTTTATGAACATAATTATGACACTGGAGATACAACAGAAAATTTAAATAAAATTAGTCAATTAAAACCTGGCACTATTCCATATTATTTTTCAAAATTAACAGATGTTAAATCAAATCGACACTACAATGAATCTATACTTCAGATCAATAAATTTCCATCTCCTAGTGATACTTGTTCTCCAACCCTCACATTGCAGAATCAAACTATAGATAATACATCTACTCCACAAGTATCAAAAGAGCTTTTTCGTGTTTAAACATATAAATATCCTGCACCAAAACATAAATGGCCTTGTCTCTAAGTCAGAACTTTTAATGTTAGCTCTTGAAAATGAACTAAATCCTATAAATGTGCTATGCATTACTGAACATAATATGGTAGAAACGGACAGTAACATATTAAATATTAATAATTATAAACTGGCTTCTTGTTTCTATAGGAAAAATCGCCGCGGTGGATCCTGTATCTTAATAGAAAATTCATTTCAATATGCACCAATAAATGATTTCAGTAGTTACTCACTTGAAAATATAATTGAATGTTCTGGCATTGAGTTAATAGACTATAAAATATACGTCATATGTGTCTACAGACCTCCAAGACCAAATACAGAGGATATACATAAATTCTTCCAGAACCTAAACTTCCTTCTTGGTCGACTTTATTATGGTAAAAAAAAGTAATAATTTGCGGTGACTTTAATATAAATATGCTTAAAAAAACTTATGAAGCAACTGAATTTATGCAAATTCTACACAGTTACAACCTAAAATTGGGCATCAATGAACCAACACGGATATCAAGTAAGACATGTATCGATAATATTATATTTAATGTTAAAGGATGTTCCGCAAAGGTTATTGAATTTGCACTTTCTGATCACACCGCACAGTTGCTTTCATGTCCAGTTAAATCTAGTTTCTCTCTTAAATCATGGAACATAGAAAAAAGAGATTATTCTAAAGAAAACATTTGTAAATTCAAACAATGCATTAAATTCTCTACATTTCAATGACGTCTTTTTGAACACAGATCCAAACCTAGCATTCAATGACTTCTATGAAATATTTCACCTATTCTATAATCTTTGCTTCCCAACTATACAGATAAGAATATCAACAAGATCTCGTCCTCGATGGATCACAAAAGGTCTTAGAGTATGCTGTAAGCGTAAACGACAACTTTTGTGGGAATACAGAAAAAATCCTACAGATAATAATAAAAAATCATTCTTATCTTTGTCTTCAAAATTAAATCAGATCATAAAATTAACGCAAAAGTCACGTAATGATAATTACATAAATACTGCTCGAAATAAGTCACAAGCTACTTGGAAAATAATAAATACAAATAAATTTAATGTCCCTAAAGATCAAATGCAACAGATAACTGTTGATGGTAATATAATAACTGAACCTAAACAGATTGCTAACTATTTCAACAATTTCTTCATTGACAAAATTAAAATTTCCGCACCAAATAATCCAAGATCTCGAATAACGCGCGAAATCCCATTCGAACCAAATTCTATATTTATGTATCCAACTATACCAGCAGATATATACAGAATAATTAAAGGCCTCAAGAACACAAATAGTACTGGATATGATGATATATCAACAAAAATATTAAAACACGTACCTACTAAGTTATCGTATATTCTTAGTCATATAATAAATTTAAGTATAACAAATGGAGTCTTCCCAGAAAAACTGAAATTAACTGTAATTAAACCTTTATTTAAAAAAGGCAATAAAAATGAGGTGAACTGCTACCGCCCAATAGCTCTTGTACCAGTCATATCAAAGATATTTGAGAAAGTGATCCATGATAGTATTTACAATTATTTTGAGAAAAATAACTTATTTTGTACCGAACAAATTGGTTTTCGTAAAAATAAATCGATTAATATAGCAGTATATAATTTTCTACAAAACATATTAACTGACATGGATAAAGGCGGACAAACATGTGCATTGTTTATGGACCTCACAAAGGCATTTGATTATGTGGACCACAAAATACTCCTTAATAAATTGTACGCTTACGGTGTCAGAGGAAATATACATAACTTGATTAAATCATACTTAGGTAATAGATCACAAGTAACGCAAATAACAAGGATATGTCCCTATGCCAAAAAAAATATAAATTATTCATCCTCATGTAGAAAAGTAATATCTGGAGTTCCACAAGGAAGTGTACTGGGCCCGCTTCTTTTTATAATATACATTAATGATCTCCCAAAGGCCACTAAATACAACACGATTTTGTTTGCTGATGACAGTACTATAATGTTCACAGGAGATAGTAAATCACGCATGGAACTTGAGATAAACATGACTTTAGAAAACATCATAAATTGGCTAACATTAAACAATCTACACATAAATCTCAACAAAACAAATTTCATGACATTCAGAAATAGAGTTAGTAAAATAGCAAACATGAATATAAAATATCGCGACACCAAGATCCAAGAAGTTAACGTTACGAGATTTCTGGGTATATACATAGACAACAATATAAATTTTAAGGAACATATCCATCTACTGTGCACTAAATTGAATGCCTTTTCTTATGCATTGTTCAAAATTAAACAAACGGTTAATATTTCTACAGTCCTTACAGCCTACAATGGCTATGTTGTACCTATTTTGAAGTATTGTGTTATTTTTTGGGGCAATACTACCAATAAAGAAGCTGTGTTTAAAGCCCAGAAGAGGTGTATCCGAGCCATAACTAGTATAAAAATAACTGACAGCTGTAGACCATTGTTTTTGAAATTAAATATTCTTACTTTACCTTGCATATATATATTCGAAGTTATAATGTTTGTTAGAAGGAATACACACTATTTTAATAAGTTACATAGTAAAAGACACAAATTCAATGTATGTCTACCAAGCAACAAAACAACATTATTAAATAAAAGTATATTATGTATGGGTCCACGCATATATAATCATTTACCAAATTCATTTCTGGGCATAAGTGATGAAAATATATTTAAAAACAATGTTAAAACACTGTTACTGAAAAAAGCATATTACTCTGTCACAGAATATTTACAGGATAAGCTTATATAATGTTACCTCATTTGTAAAATACTAATTTATTGGTGCCTAATATGTGTTATTGTATCTTTCTTTTAAATTTGCATGCCTTTAAGGTAGAATATGGTTAATGGACACTATTTTGTATTTATAAGACCTTTTTTTTGTACCCATGTTCGCAAATGAAAAATGATTTGATTTGATTTGATATTTATATATTTGCCATAAAAAAACGTGGTTTATAAAAGATTTATTATTTTTATTTACAGATCATAGAAGCGATAGAATGGCATGAGAATAACGCCAAAATGTTTGGCTCTATCAGTCGCAATGATTGCCTGGTGGAATGGTCAGCTCGACTGATGATCAGGTAAAGGCTAAGTTATGTTAAAACCTTTTTTTGAAGACGGGGGGAACCTTCAGAAGGCACCTAGCTTGGGGATAAAAGACTAGGGAGTGTCAATCACTAAACCCCACCCCGGTGGCCACCCTCAACACCTGTATGGAGGCACCGGGATCTCTAAAAGAGTTTAAAAAAAATCTCAGTAGTAACACGGTGTTTGGAATTGTGCCCGGTATATGACAATAGGCTCACCCCCTATTACATGGGAGTCATAACATAAATAGTGAAAAGTGAGTGTTACATTGTACAGTGGCATTAAGTGCCGTAATGTACACCTATGCCTATCCCTTTGGGGATAAAAGGCGTGATGTTATGTTATGTAAAAAACCCCACACTATAATTGTCTCCTGTGTCGTGTGTTTACAAACATACAAGTTCACATACACGTTACACACAGACACGGAACTACTATTTGTGGATCACACACAGAGTTGTTCCGTGCAGGAAACAAATCCGTGGACAAGTTGCACAGTCAAGTCACCATACCTTTAGAGTCTTTAAAATCATATTAATTTACACACACATACGTCAACAGCCTATAGATGCCCACTGCTGAACAAAGCCTCTTCTCACGCGGAGAGGGTTTGAGTATTGATCACCACGTCGGCTCCGCATTGAACAGGCGTATAGGTTAACGATGTCAAACTTATGATTAGAAATTATAAGCCCTGTGCCTTTAGCCAAACGCCACTTTAGCGCTTGTCTACAGAGAGTAGAAAACTAAATGTATGGGGATGACACTGACAAGTGTCAAATTTACGTCAATTCCATATAATTTGGTTTTCTATTCTACATGTAAACAAGCGCCAAATGGCATTTGGCTACAGCTCCAGGTTTCCTCACGATGTTTTCCTTCACCGTTTGTCAGCGGCGCCTAAATAATCTTAGAAAGTACATATAGCTTGGAAAAAGTCACATTGGTACTTGCCGTTGGTAGGTTTCGGACTCGTACCCTTACGCATAACCACGACATATTAATTTCCACATTTCAGATGGTCATTCTACAACCAAGTACAGGACTCAGGCAGTGACTATCCAGGAACCCTCTCTAAACAAGAACTGCTATGGTGCAGGGAGGCCAATGAAAGAGGTCTACCCTCCCTAGCTCTACAGTGCATCGACAGGAATAAACAGTACGTATATAAAAAAACCGTTTATTACGCCACGACACATATGAAGACATCAATACAAGAACACATAAAAAGAATTTCATGGTGCGTCGCAGCGCAAAAGGCTGGAGCTCAGTTTAATCGTATGACTCAGGCACGAAGAGTCAAGTCCACAGTGCTGATTTTCATACCGCCAAAACTCAAACTCAAACTCAAAAGCATTTATTTCAATTAAACCATAATTTGGTACTTTTGAAACGTCAACAAATATGAAATAAATAATAGTCTGTCAGTCTGTCCGTCAGTGAAGCTAGCTCGTTCCAAAATGTCGATTCGAGTGGAGAAGAACGAGCAAGAAACTCCATTCGTTACTCTTTTAAAAAATGTATATTTTACACTGCTCTGTGAATATTGTACACACATGTGAGAATAATGTAAAGACATACCTGACGCAACATACAAATAACAGAACGTACTAAAATAAAAAAACAAAACCAAGAGAAAACAAATATCTTAAGTCTAACATGGTGTCGCGGAGAACCTAACGGTTGCAGAGAACCTAACGGGTAACCGGGGCTCCGGCTCGACGTGCAGGAGAAGGAACGGGGTGGTTTTTAGTCAGTAAGAGTCTGACACTCCCTCCCGCCTCACCTAGGCGGAAACAGTCATTCGATGATTTTCCCCCGTTAAATAAAAAAAAGGTCTGACATGATCCTCACATATGTACACAAAACACCGCTAATTGGTTTGCAGCGCTACACATCGACACTACTGTCATTTACATAGTGTGCATGTGTGGGTAATTTCATATTACTGTGTATAAAAATATTCGTCCACCACATTCACATTGGTATTTTCATTCTTGTGTCGGTATACGTATTTTTATAATTTAATGCATGGGTAAGGTTAAAACTATTTACAATCATTGATATGACCTGACATTTTCACTATCATTATCGTAGTGCTCGTGGTCGATTGGTTAATGAGCACGCTTTTATCATCTGTCAAGGATCACTGATGATGTGGGTTCTATTCCAACTAAAAGTTTTTTTTTATTTTACCTTGTTGTTTTTCTTATTTTTTTTTTGTTTTTTGTAATATTATATCAGGCTATAAAAGAAGCAAATGAGTCGGTAAATAAAACAATACCAATTTTTATTACAATTAATTTATTTGTTATACAAATATGTGGTCTTATATTCAATATTTATATCTAATAATTAATTATATACCACATGTTAAGTTTAAAGTTCTTTAAATCATAATAGATATGACAATAAACCTCATAAGTAGTCGAATCGGGAAGTATCATGCGGTAATGCGATGGCAGCAACATTTTTTATTAAGTAATAAACAAATACAACATTTTTGTTTTGTAATTTAATAAAACATTAAGTAATAAACAAGTAAAACATGTAAAAAATTACACTGAAATTTCAACATGTTATTTCTTGAAATGGGCGACTTTTTGTCATTGGAATCTTCCATTAATTATCTATTTTACGACCGTTGTTATAAGGTTCAATATTCAGTGGGCTGTATGTTAGTAAAAAAAATGTGACGAATGCTATGGAACGATTTTAACATTCATGACCTTTAGAATCAGGGAAAATTTAAATTAGTTAAAGATGGGCGTAAATATAATATGTCAATCAAGCTCGAAATCAGTTAAATAAATTTGTTAATGAAAAATTAAAGTGAAGTGAATCAACGTGTTGAATAGAAAGAAATTATGACAATTTCTAACCACAAAACAATAACATCACTTCACCGTATGCTCTAGACAGCATTTTAATATTCTTAAAAAATATAAACATTATTATAAGTTAATTTGAATAAAGGCTACATTACGTTTTGTAAAATATTCAAGTAATCATGACTGTTACTGAGACCAGATATTTCCACGAGCTCACCGGGACCCATAAAAGACATCCAACCCCAATACCCGACAGTAATACGGCCACTGGTCCTACAAGGCAAAAGGTTGCAATTCGTATACCTTTCTCCATCTTTTCTCCACAATATTTTACGCCCATCCTTATCCGACTTGAAAGTCTTTTCGTCACTGAATATAACCACACTGTTCGCCCAATCAAAATTAATAAACTCCCTAGCAAATTCTAATCGCTTTTGCTGGTGCACCACAGATAACAATATTTTCTTCGCTGGCTTTCTGCACCTTAAACCAGCAGAATGCAGGTGTCTCCGTACAGTTTGTATTGAAACATTCAGTGCTGTCACTTTAGTGTGTGTTGGCAGGAACGGATCAGCCTTGTGCCTGACTACGATGTCGTAGTGCCGAGCCGATGAATTTGCCTTTGGTTTAGGCCCATGTCGACGATGTTCAACGTCACCGGTCTCCGCATATCTGTGCACCCATAACTGCATGGATCTCCTCTGTTGATACCAAACAAATAAGTATTTAAAATACCAGGAAATACTTTACAGGAATTAAAGTTACTTAAAAATAATAATAAATATGATTAATATCTATAAGTAACTTTAAATTATAAACACAATATTAACTAGATAGAATATCAACTTATATCTTATTTACTCACCGATATCATTAAACGCCTTGCAATTTCAGTTATTGTTATGTTTTGCTCGTGCAAAACAATGATTTCAGCCTTTTTAAATGTTGATAGGTGTTGGAACATCTTGTAAAAATAAAAATAACTTTGCACTCGAATATGAGTAGCGTAGCAATAAACTATGAAATCCTCATACATTGACAACTAAGAACGCAATTATTTTGTAAGTCGGGTGATTTGAAAAACTTGTTTTATATAGTCGGTAGTTTCTTCATAAGCGGGTAAAATAAAATTCCATGGTCGCCACAAACATTGCAAATATACTCAGGTATCGAACCATTAAGAAAGCATAGTTATTACTTTTTGCTGTTTTTTATCTTATTTAAGTTGGTTGAAATGCATGAAGCAAATGACATTATTCTAAATAATAAATAACTAGAACTAAATATAAATAAAAGATATTATAGGTATAAATAAATCTAAAGTATTTACTATTAAAATTAACATAAGATTTAGAAAAATAGGATAAGAAAAAAAAGAAAAGATTTAATTGTTTCAAATTTCAAATATAATTGACAGATTAATACAACATGTGAATGCCGGAATCGATCCGGCGGCACTTTACTTGACAACTGGAGGCGATAACCATTGCGCCAAGCGCGCTATATATGAGATTATCGAAATATTGTATATCATTCAGTAACATAATTTATACGATGAGAAAACACTATATTTATATGGGTATTGTGTAGCTTGATCGTTCATTATTTGATTTCGATTTATTCAAAGTTTGTTATGAGTATTTTCATCTTTACCCTCGTTTTTATTTAAACTTATTTACTAAATTATTACGTATACCGACACAAAAATGATATTTAAATACCAAGATGTGTGTGATAGACGAATGTTTCTATACAAATCTATTAATATGAAATTACCCACACATGTATATTGTGTAAATGAACTGCGAACTAATTAGCGGTGTTTTGTGTACCTATACTGACAATCCATATAAAATAGTGCTTCTACCTCTATACAAGAAAAAAAGTATTTCATTTTAAATATTTCATTCCACCCTGTTTAATACCACACCTCCACCTACCAGACAGCGCCAGCGTGGACCTCTCGATCTTCGTCCTATAGGCAATAATCTAATGTCAAGCCATGGCACGCTCAATATTTGACAGCTACCGTGATTGAACAAAAAGTCCTTAGCTAACTACTTATTTAAAAACCCAGTAATACTTTTCCCAATCCGGGAATTGAACCCGAGACCCCTAACCTAACCCAACAATCACACTTGCGACCCCTCGGCCAACGAGGCAGTCTGTACACCTGCAATCGAGTACTCGCCAACTAGTCAAATTCAATACTTTTTTTGAACTGTCAAAAACGATAGTTTTCTATTAATGTTGTACGAGATTGTGTATTGTGACGTCACGTTTTTTAGCGTCAAACAGCATACTTATTTCTTAAAAATTTGCTGGAAAAATACTAAAATTAATTTAGTCATAAAATCAATTAACGAAAGTGTGATTATTTTTTAATATTTTACTGTATTGAACAGTCGAAATAATTTGTTTTTTATTAAGGAAAGTACCCAATTCTCGCTAGCTAATAATAGCTCGATTTGTATTTGACCAATTTTGATTACATACCCGAATATTCTAAGATACACTCACTAAAAAAACTTGATAACATTTATTCATAATACTATTACAATGTTCCAAATCACCAAAATGAGTCACGTGTACGATAAAACAATTAAATACTAAATACAGTAGACATGTAATCACAATTATCTGTTTGACAATCACAAACAAATTGACACACGCCGCCATTATCTATGTTTGATGACAAATTAAATAAGTTGTCAAATTAGGTGTAATGGTGTAGGTTTTGTGTTGCAATTAGGTTTTGTGTTCCAAAGGACATTTTTAATTGGGTCCTCGCCAACTAGTCAAATTCAATACTTTTTTCGAACTGTCAAAAACGACATTTTTCTATGAATTTTGTACGAGATTGTGTATTGTGACGTCACGTTTTTTTGAACGTCAAACAGCGTACTTATTTCTTAAAAATTTGCTGGAAAAATACTAAAATTAAGTTGGTCATAAAATCAATTAATGAAAGTGTGATTTTTTTTAATATTTTATTGTATTGAACAGTCAAAATAATTTGTTTTTGATTAAAGAAAGTACCTAATTGTAACACAAAACCTAAACAATGCAACGTTATAATCAGAACACTTGCATTAATGACTAATGTAATCGATGACTCGTCAACGGCGAGTTCCAGTAACCTATCTATCGGAGGCCTTAGTACGTTTTTATTTTTTACGTTTAAAGTAATCGAAACGACGTACGGCTCCAATGAACCAACCTCTCGTGTAGGAGAGTCATGCTTCAGCACTGCTGGGCCGGTTCGACCGGAGTGATACCACGGCCGAGCAGAAAACCGACGTGAAGCAACGCTTCCGTTGTGTTTCGTAATTGTTATTTCGTAAAACGTCATTTCTACGTATAAAATGTACATAGAAGTGACGTCACGTGACATTTCAAATCAAGAAATGGACGAAAGTATTCGTTTCTGTAAGAAAATAAAAAATACGTGTCTAATGATTTAAAATAATCTACCAGACTGACATTAGAATAAAAATTAGGCATCTACCCTATTACACCCCCTTCCTGACGACAGATCGATCTGATATTTGGTACACACTCTTAATCTTGATGACCATACAATATAATCTAAATCTTTCTACAACTACTTCCATTGTGGATATTAAACGATAGGGCTTGATTAGTAGAACAACTCATTGGAACCGTTTAAGATAAAAAATATTTGAAAGAAAGAAGAAGGAAAAAGCATTTATTCGACAAAGAATGTGTGCCACAGATACAAAGTAAATTAAAATTAAAAAAAATAAAATACAGATATTTATATATAATAGAAAATCCTTACTAATATTATAAATCGGAAAGTCCTTACTATACTATACTATACTAATATACTAATATTATAAATCGGAAAGTCCTTACTATACTATACTATACTATACTAATATACTAATATTATAAATCGGAAAGTGAGTTTGTTTGTTTGTTTGTTTGTTCCGCTATCACGCCGTAACTACTAAACCGATTGCTTCGAATTTTTGCAGACGTAAAGTTAGAAGTCCGGATTAAATAATAGAGTACTTTTTATCCCGGAAAAATTTGATATTCCCGAGGGAAAACAAAAGTATTGGTATAGATGGCGCTGTCTGTATTGGTATATGTCACATTGGCTTTTATCCTTTTGTGACGCGAGCGAAGCCGCGGGTAAAAGCTAGTAGTAAAATAAACTTAAAAGGGTAAAGATAAGAAGAAAACAACAACTATTAATAACAAAACGAACAATACAATAAAAACAGAGAAAGTTAAAAGTACTATTATTATTAAAAAAGTACTATTAAAAAATAAGAAAAAACGCTAAAATAACATCAATTGCCTCATCATGCCAAAAGGGCATTTCTAAGCATTACTTGTTTAATATTTCAGGAATAACATACCTCAAGACGAGATCCTACCCTGGTTCCTAGAAAAGGTGAAGGCCTATAGGGGTCTAGGTCTTAAACAGAATGACCTAGGTATGCTACAGAAGGCTTTAGATGCTGCAGGTAATGTATTAATATATTTCATGTATCTGTTCTCGTAGGCCGAGTGGTCGCAAGTGCTACTACCGGGCAAGGGGTCTTGGGTTCGATTGGGTTTTTAAAAAATCTCGGTAGTAGCACGGAGTCTGGAAATGTGCCCGGTATATGGCAATAGGCTCACCCCCTATTACATGGGACTCAGAACATAAATAGTGAAAAGTGGGTGTTACATTGTACAGTGGGATAAAGTGCCGTAATGTGCACCTCTGCCTACCCCTTCGGGGATAAAAAGGCGTGATCTTATGTTATGTGTCTGTTCTCGCTTGTGTGTGATAAGATTAAGGTGTGGGTTAGTCAAAGTGTTATTGGGAGAGAAATTGTGTCCGGTGTCCTGATGAAATCGATTTTTTTTTACCGACTTTTCTTCTTCTAGAAAGAAATTATGTTCTCACTCTCGGTATGACTTGTATGTATGTTTGTATGTTTGTGCGTGATTGGCTGAACCGACTTTGATGCGGTTCAGATAAGTGTTTGTTACACTTACAAAAAAGTTTTAATATGTATATTAATTAAACGATTTGAAAGGAAGAGGGGGGGGGGGGTTGATGTCAGTTTTTATGCTTCGGTTTTAGTTTTTTAAATGCCGTTCACCCACACTTGGACTACGTATCCTATGTCGTGCGTGCGTTTACAAACACACAAGTTCACATCACCATGACACCCAGACCCGGAACAACAATTTGTGGATCACACTTTGTACCGTGCGGGAATCGAACCCGCGACACGTTGCGCGGCAGCCAGTTGCTCAGCTACCGCGCCGAACAGTCTTATTATTATTTTTATATTGAATAATCGTGCAGTCTTATTTTGACGATAATGACATAATTTTGTTTACAGAGACGCACAGTCAAGTAGTCTCCTCGCATTCTTCAATGGAAACAAGGATAAATATGCAGAAGGTCATATTAGATCTACATCAAGATTTGAATTGTAAGTATTTTGTAACTACTATTTACGGCTTCGCCAAAGGAAATAATGCAACCTATATGACACGCCCCAAAGAGCCATCAGGCCACCACAGATGGAGCTCAATAGGGCCGATGCCGATACGGAGCCGCGGAGAACCTAACATGTTATCGGGGCTCTGTCTCGAAGTGCAGGAGTAGGAACGGGGTGGTTTTTAGTCAGTAAGAGTCTGACACTCCCTCCCGCCTCACCCAGGCGGGAGAAACATTCGATGATTTTCCCCCTTCAAAAAAAGCCAAATGCCACTTAGCGCTTGTCTACATGTAGAATAGAAAACTAAATTATATGGAATTGACGTAAGTTTTGACACTTGTCAGTGTCATCCCCATACATTTAGTTTTCTACTCTCTCTGTAGACAAGCGCTAAAGTGGCGTTTGGCTAAAGGCACTGTGCGCTTACTCTTTCCAATCCAACTCGAATCCAATTCCGATCGATCGACATTGGTATTGTGAAATTTCGTACTCTTGAGTTACAACACTAGCGCCCATTGCATCCGTATTGCGTGGAAATTTAATAAACTAAATGGTTTTGAGTTTGTATTTATATTCCATACTCTGAATGCTATTTTAATAGCTACGATTGTTGTATAGTTTTGACATTGAATAATTATTGGATTGAAATTGCATTGACATTGAGATTAGTTTCAAGAGTGAGCACCCTTATTTCCGATGTTTAGAGAGTATTTTACTATGAACAAATGTTGTGAATTTTTCATAATCGAGAATCAAGAAGTTTATCATGAAGTAGCTACGTCCGCGCAGTTTCGCCCGCTCTGCTCGGCGCCTACTGATCGTAGCGTGATATTTTATAGCCTGTAGCCTTCGTCGATAAATGGACTATCCAACACAAAAAGAATTATTAAAATCGGACCAGTCGTTCCTGAGATAAGCGCGTTCTAACAAACCATTCATTCAGCTTTATATTATAGTACTAGGTACTTCCGCGCGGTTTCACACACTCTGCTCAGCTCCTATTGGTGGTAGCATGATGTTTTATAGCCTATAACCATCCTCGATAAATGCGCTATCCTACACAAAAATAATTATTCAAATCAGACTTGTAGTTACGGAGATGAGCGCGTTCAAACAAACAAACAAAGAAACAAACTCTTCCGCTTTATATAGAGGTAATAAGTATAAGGTATATGATAAGACACAAGATATAAAGTATAATATGTATAAGCCTAGCCTCTGCCCTCTACTTCGTATGCGCAATCCTGTTTTGCCCCGTTCCCCTGGGATTTTCGGGAAATTCTTGGATACAAAATATCCTGTCCGTCTCTTGTTTCTCAACTATTTCCCCACCGGTTAGCAACCAAGTCTATTTATCCGTTTTTTTTTAATTGGGACAAGCCCGCCACAGCCTCCCTAAACCGCTGCAACTCCTGTGCACCAGGATCTACAGTAGATACAGCCATGAAAACACCGGAACACTGAAGTCCGGCGCGTCCCAGGGACATGAGTAACTGTCTTGGTTCCCGAAACGAAGTGAATCAGAAGATATTATAAGAGAAGAAAAAAACCTAAAGGCACAAAAAAGAGACTCCACCGATATTTTTATACCACCGTTTTTTAATTATAAAATAATAGTGTATCTAACATGAATTTCTTCTATAGATTACTAGCTGTTGCCCGCGACTTCGTACGCGCAATCCCGTTTCTTCCCGTTCCCGTTCGTGATTTTCTGTAAAATGTAAAAAAAAACGAATTGGTTAAAAAGTATCCTATGTCCGTCTCTTGGGTCTAAGCTATCTCCCCACCGACTATCCAGCAAACCGATTTACCTTGATTTTCTTTTTACACCGACTTGAAAGTTTTCTTTATGTCGGTCTCCAGCAGCTGTAGCCAAATGCCATTTAGCGCTTGTCTTCATGTATAATAGAAAACCAAATAATATGGAATTGACGTAAGTTTTGACACTTGTCAGTGTCATCCCCATACATTTAGTTTTCTACTCTCTCTGTACACAAGCGCTTACTTAGGTGGCGTTTGGCTAAAGGCACTGGTTCGAAGTTATCTCCCTTCCAATTTTCACCCAAATCTGTTCAGCCGTTCTAGAGTTACAATAACTAACACGATTTTCTTTTATAAATATAGATTTTTATCTTTTTACAGCGCTCTCAAAAATGACTTTAGACGATGTCTTACATGAAGTGAGTGCCAAAATTCAGGACAGTAATGATTCGCAATTGTCATACAACAGTGGGTCAGCGTTAAAATCAATATACGACACTGCGCTAACTTATTACGACGATATGTGGACCGATGATGGTAAGTAAATACAATAAATATTAAATTAATTAAATATAGCGCAGCCTACTGATATCGCCGCGACCGCTCGTGCTACTCATTAGCAAGATTCCCTCTATGGATTATTAAGTTTTCGGCTTACTCACGTAATAATTTGACGAGGAACTCGACTAGTTTCAAGCCATGCTAGAGGCTCGTAATAGTAGCAGCGCGACAGTCGCCGCGTCACGGGTCGCTAAATGCTTGTATTGAATATGAGCCTCTAGCATGGCTTGGAACTAGTCGAGTTCCTCGTCAAATTATTACGTGAGTAGGCCGAAAACATAATAATTGATTTAGTATATCTCACGAAAGTTACAATACATTACCTCTGTGGTTCGAAACTAGTAGAGCTTTTCTCAGTATATTCGCCTGAGTAACCCGCGATTTTACTTAATTTAGTATGTCTCACGATAGTTATATTTATGTTATACGATCTTCTGCCATTTCTGTGAGATAAAAAGTAGCCTACATGTTATTCTAGACCATAATCTACCCCTGTGCTAAATTCCATCCTAATCCCTTCAGCCGTTTTGATGGGATTGACTAACAAACATACACACTTTTTGACTGCTTCGTTGCCGGAGTGGTCGCAAGTCTCGGATTCGATCCCCGGGTCGGGCAAGTATTACTGGGTTTTTTTTTAAATTCTCAACTGTAGCACGGAGTCTGGAATTGTGCCCGGTATATGGCAATAGGCTCACCCCCTGGCCCCTATTACATGGGACTCATAACATAAATAGTGAAAAGTGAGTGTTACATTGTACAATGGCATGTCCCGTAATGTGCACCTCTGTGCACCTCGATTTTATGTTACGTTTAAAATCTTACATTTTTAATTTACAGGTGAAATATTCCAAAACGAATTAATATTAGCTATGACTGGTATAATAGATAAGGTGTTAGATTATAATTTGACCAGAGACTGCAATCTCTTGTTGGCGACACCATTTAATCGTCTCGCACACTCTGACGTCACTATAAGCGATGTCGCCTCTAAAGCTTTGTTGGATCAGGTATGTACTTCAAGTATACTCTAAGTATAGTTTATATGAAAGAAATACAATTTTGTGATGATATGGTAGCATAGAATAGGGTAGCTTCCTAAATTATATTTTAATGTCCGTCTGGTAGATTATTTTAAAATATTAGACACGTATTTTTTCTTTTCTCACATTTTTTTTTTTTTTTTTTTTTTTTTTTTTTTTTTTTTAACTAGGATTTTCTCCTGTGTCGTGGGTGCGTTTACAAACATACAAGTTCACATACACATTGACACCCAGACCCGAAACAACAATTTGTGGATCACACAAAGTGTTGTCTCGTGCGGGAATCGAACCCGCGACACGTTGCACGGCAGCCAGTTGCCCAGCCACCGCACCAACCGTGCAGTCAGCATTAAATGCTTTCAACGATATATTGATTTGAAATGTCGTGTGACGTCACAGCGTGCAACTAAATGTAGCACGTAGTGACGTAACTACCTCCCACTCCTAAACTTAACGCCATTTTATCTAAGTATTGTAACTTTATACGAGAAAATAAAAAATACGTGTCTAGTATTTTTTCATTATCTAACTGACGGACTAATTAAATTTTTAATTTTCTTACCCTGGGAACGTCGTCGGCGATATTTCCGAACCAATACGACCTTCAAACCTTCAAGAAAAATGCGTATTCCTTTCTAAAAGGCCGGCAATGCACCTGTGACTCCTCTGTTGTTGCGGGTGTCTATGGGCGGCGTTGATCGCTTACCATCAGGTGATCCATCCGCTCGTTGGCCTCCTATACCATAAAAAGAATAGAAAAATGTAATTAAAAATATTTTGGGGACAAATAAATCATTTCCTGCCCATCTTCCCCCGATTACAATGGAATCTGGGGGAAAACAGGTGAGGGAAGATGGAAACGAACAAACAAGGTTGACAACGCACTTGTAACCCCTCCAGTGTTGGTCGTCTCATAACATATAACTGCTAGAATATTATAATACTTGAACATTTATTTTATGTATGCACCTTCTCCAATACAATCTACACAAACAAACAAATGTGTACAATATTGGAATATGTATCTGAGATAAATTATTATTTTTTCGGCTTACTCACGTAACTCGACTAGTTTCAAGCCATGCTAGAGGCTCATATTCATGAGCAGCATTTCGCAACCTGCGACGCGGCGACTGTCGACTTATTACGTGAGTAAGCCGAAAACATAATAATTTATTTACCTCTAGTATGTCTTACGAAAGTTACAATACAAATGTATCAGAGATATTTAAAAAAGACTTTTTAAAAGAGTAACGAATGGAGTTTCTTGCTCGTTCTTCTCCACTCGTAACTACATTTTGGAATAAGCACCTAGCTTCACTGACGGACAGACTGACAGACTATTATTTATTTTATATTTGTTGACGTTTCATAAGTACCAAACTATAGAGGTAGTTTGAGGGCCAAAACACATAACGGCGTTGCGGCGCCGCGCCGTTAGAATCGACAGTAGCGTCACTGCAGATTTAAGCGGTGCGGCGCCGCAACGCAGCGCTCGGTTCAGCATAGCAGAGTAATGTCTTCTTAAAAACAAATAAGCAATAAGTTTTTCACGATGGTCCATGGCAGAGACACGTCTATCCACAATAAAAAAATCACGACGAACTAGTTACCCTACCGAACGATAATAAAACGCTCTTTTTCACGACGCCGCAACGCAAACTGCCGATTTTAGCGTTGCGGCGACGCAAAGCGGTTATGTGTTTCGACCCTAATTGAAAGAAATGCTTTGAGTTGAGTTTGAATCTTCATTTTACAGATATACCGAGTTTTCCCGCGCCTAGACTTTTGCAGTATTGCCATACTGAAAAAAATAATGTCAGTGTTGCCAACAACAGTGGTGAATGAGAATTATTTATCAAGATTGCAAGATGTTGAACTAGACACATGCAAGCAATATTTTCAATTGATTTGTGATGTAAATTATGCGTTATCGCAATTTTGTGAGGATTTAAGACAAAATGGTAAGTAGTTGTCCATATTACACTATCTTCTGCCCTCGACTGCAAGTGAAACAAGTGAAAGAGAGTGAAACAAATGAATTTATTTCTGCAAATAGGCTACAAGGCAGCACTTTTACACGTCAATTTTATCAAGCGAACGATGAGGTCGACATTTCCTAACTGACTACTCTGAGAAGAAATGCCGAAACAAACTCAGAGGTCTGTCTCTTTTAAAGTCCAGACAAATGTGTATAAAAGATTATGTGTGAGAACCGTGCAAGTTCGTTCTGTAGTGGCCTTTTGAGGAAAGAACCACAACAGTTTGAGCAGACCCGTTCTGAAGGCAGTACGCATGTGTCGGTTTACAGTCAGCTCAATTGACAGGTGAGGCTGACTGATTCGACGAACAATATCAACCTAAAGAACATTTGCGTGGGTCGCACAAATACTCAAACTGTAATCGTTCGCGCAATCCAGCCTTTTCCCGTTCTCGTTGAATTTCCGGTAAATCCTTAGATAAGAAGTCCTCCAGATCCTAAGTCCGTCTTTCTAAGCTGCACCTCCTCCACCACCTCCCCCAATTCGACTACCTCGTTGGCTGAGTTGTAGCAAGTGCGACTGCCGTTCAAGGACTCTCGAATTCGATTCCAGGACTTCAAAAAAGGAGGTTTTCAATTTTAGCTTTATCTATACGTATGTATGTCTGTGGGCGATAATCTCGCGATTGGCTCAACCGATTTTGATACGGTTTTCAGAAAAGTGTTTGTTACGCTCAGGAAAAGACTTTATTTTTTTTATTTTCAAGTAATTGGGTAGTTTCCAGGGTATGAAAATCAAAAATCTAATTAGTCCGTCAGTTAGATAATGAACAAATATTAGACACGTATTTTTTATTTTGTCATATTAAGTTGCAATACTAAGATAGAATGGCGGTAAGTTTAGGAGTGGAGGTCGTTACGTCATAACGTGCTACAAAATGTGGCGCGCTGTGACGTCACATTATATTTCAAATCAATATGTCGTCGAAAGTACTTAATTTTGTGAGAAAAGAAAAAATACGTGTCTAAAGTTTTAAATTAATGTACCAGACGGACATTAAAATAAAATTTAGGAAACTACCCTATTATCTTGTCTGCAAATAGGCATTTTATTTAATAATATTATTTAATTAAATAACATGGCTGGCTATAAATTAAACATTATATTCCAGTTTTCAACGACGAAGAATTTGAAATTATATTCAAAAAGATAAAAGATCAAATCTTTGAAAATCAATTCGGTGGTACTGACTACCAATCGTTGAGTACTTTGAAAAATAAACTTTATGCCTTGGAACATATGGATGATATTGGTATGTATGTCTTTTTGATTTTGTAGTCTTATTTTTTTAATTATCGACTGACTGCTCCCGCCTGGGCGAGGCGGGAGGGAGTATCAAACTCTTACTGACTAAAAATCACCCCGTTCCTTCTACTGCACGTCGAGCCGGAGCCCCGGTTACCCGTTAGGTTCTCCGCGACGATTTTGTAGTCTAGTCCGACGTTCGAAGTTTGATTCTAGTGTAGTCGAGTAGGTATAATAAAGCTTTAAGTCCGAGCAAAAAATGTTGTAAGTTTGGACTATCTTTATTTAAAAGTACAAATGTTTGTAATTTTTAACAACTTGAAGAAATATTAAAATTCTTAGCAACGGTCACCCATCCAACAACTACCTCAACAATGGTAGCTTAACCTGAAAATTTAATTTTCAGATACAAAAGCACAAGAATTAAAACTAATAAGAGATGAATTGCTACCGAAAACATCGAGGACGACATTAAGGTTATCCCAATTGTGTCCGGACTTGTGTTCGCCCCTGATTCTTGAAAGCAAAAGATTGCACTTACAAAGACTATTGCGACTACCCCCCAATGTACACGTCGTGAAGTTTATCGAACAAGTAAGTATATATTTCGATTCCATTTTTAGGGGGAAGTCTATAAGTGACAGACACCTAAGATTTTTAGTAAAATTTGAATCGCTCGCGTTATTAGTTATCGAGATAATACAAGTGTCCGACGTTAGGTGCCGTCTGGCGTTACGGGACTTTCCCCTATTTATTATTTATTTATTTATCTATTTATGCACAACACACAGACAGTACACAGGAGATCACATATATAAATAAATTGGAGGTACATAGGTACTACATATTCCCGTAGAAATCTCTTCCTGCAGTCCTTCGACAGGAAAAACAGTAGAAACTAAGACACTGTGTGTAACATGACATGAACAAAGAAAAAGAACAAAATTTACCAAAATTTAAGCCAATAGAAACTTAAAACTACATACAAAAATGAAACCAGTTTCATAAACGAAAATGGTATTTTTCAAAAATATTTTTTCTTATTTTTTCTAGGTGACAGTGTTCACAGACTCCATAAGGCGTCCATGTGTGATAAAAGCGTTACTATCGGACGGACAGACCCGCCGGTATATATGCAAGGGCGGCGAGCCGATGTTAAGGGATGCCTCAATACAACGCGCCATATCCGCACTGCCTCTGCTTACACCCTTGTTTAGAGGACGGAGTTATTATGTTAGTATATTCTGTTCATTCATTTATTTTACTCTTTATAAACAGCCTATAAGTGGTATAAGCCACTGCAGTCCAAAGCCCTCTTCTCACACGGAGAAGGTTTGAGCATTAATCACCACGCTTGCTCAATGCGGGTTGGCGATTACAAACTTAGAGGTATAATTAGAAATTATAAGACCAGGTTTCCTCACGATGTTTTCCTTCACCGTTTGTCAGTGGTGTCTAGATAATCTTAGATAGTACATATAACTCGGATAAAGTCACTTTGGTACTTGCCGTTGGTAGGTTTCGAACCCTTACCTTATGCATGAGAAGCGCGTCTTAAACCTCCGAGCGACCAAGACTACCTAATCTATCTATCTATGTATATACACATAAATATAAAAATGAAACCCGTTTCCCGTTGTCACGCGATAACTTGAGAACGGCTAGACCGATTTGGCTGATTTTGTTTTTGTTGTGTTTGTTATTGTCAGGAAAACATTCTTAAGACAAAAAAAACCTGAAAATTCCACGGGATCGGGAGAAAACGGGATTACGCGTACGAAGTCGCGGGTAGAAGCTAGTTTATTTTAACCATTTTTATACCATTTTTATACCATTTTTATACCATTCTTTATACCATTCTTATTAAAATCAAACCTGTAGTTCCAGTTTAGAGCGTTAAAACAACGTTCTTTGCCAGAGTCTGTATTTCCTGGGTGTCTTCAATGCCCCAGTGAATAAGTTGCTCATGGGACGACGCGCTCCATCGTAGACCGCGTCATCATGCACCACCAGGCAGGATAGTGGTCAAACGTCGGCTTATCAAATATGTATAAAAAAACCAACTCTCCAGCTTTATATATTAGTATATAGAGGTATATGAAGATTTATATGTTTAACTAACTTCTGTTCTGTCGGCAGCTTCGCCCGCGTTTCTGAAACCAAAATTACCCTATATATATTATTTTCTTTTATTTACTGACTGCCTATAATAATAATTATAATTTATAAAAAACAAACAAACTAATATTATTATTTACAATCTATAATTTACCTCAAAATACAACAAAAAAAGTATTAGTGAAATCGGTCAAGCCTTTCATTCATGCGTGATGTGACCGTGACCACGGGAAAAAGGGATTCATTTTTATATATATATATATATATAGACTAGATTCTGCCCGCGAATTCGTACGTGTAATCCCGTTTTCTCACGTTCCCATAGGATTTTCAGGATTTGATCTGTCTTAAAAACATTCTCCTAATAATAACAAATACTACAAAAAAAGAATTAGTGAAATCTGTCCAGCCATTCACGCGTGATGCCGTGACCAAGGGAAAAAAGGATTCATTTTTATATACAAGGTGTAGTTTTGAAACCGTAACATTTCTCGGGGGCATGTCACAGAAGTCATAAAGGTTCAATGTAAGAGAAAGTTTCGGGCCAATAGTTAAAAATACGGCTATAATAAATCGTTTAAGTTCGACAGTATTTCAGAATAAGCGACAGCAATGTTTCTTATTGGAGTTTTAGGGAATTAGGAATAATAACAATTACGTGTTTGAGTTTGTGTGTGTTAAGCCGCGTTATAAAGCTAGTTACAAGACGGCGGCGTGTAGTTCGCACTTACGGATTTCCGTAATTTACAGAAAAATGAAAAATATTTACCTACAACTTTTTTTTATTGATTATTGATTGAGTCCAAACTCAGAATCAATAGCCGAGTTACCTCCTAGAAAATGACGCGGCTTTAAAACGACACCTTGTATATAGATATTACTAGCTTTCCGCCTGCGGCTTCACACTCCTATGTCATGTGTGTACACAAAAACCTGCCTCATGAATCACTCTATCTAATAAAAAAATCGCATCAAAGTCTGTTGCGCAATTTTAGAGCATACAAAAGTAGCCTCTAAACATCGGAAATAAGGTCTATAATGCAGTTAGTGGAGACGCAGACTTTATTTTATACTATGTTGTGAAGTGATAGTAGGAGGAACATGGTATGTTTCAGTTTAATAATATTATATTTAATTTCAGGTAACTCCTTTGGGCGAAGATTCAGCCATTTTAGAGTATTTAGAAGACCATATCAGACTACGGGAGCTAACGGATGTTGAAAGTAAGTAATCACTTAATCTCCAATATGCCTGTCAACCGTGGAGATGCAGACAACCTACCTACCAGGCTACCATAGCCCCGGCTCTATGCAGCAGTAGGAACGGGGTGGTGTATAGTCAGTAAGAGTCTGTCACTCTCTGTCTCCTTTCTCAAGGCGAAAGAATTAAAACTTCATGATGTATTCTATTCTATTTTAACTGCACGGTTGGCGTAGTGGCTAGGTAATTGGCTGCCGTGCAACGTGCCGCGGGTTCGATTCACAAATTGTTGTTCCAGGTCTGGGCTTCACGTGTATGTGAACTTGTATGTTTGCAAACTCACCCACAATACAGGAGAAAATCTTAGAGTGGGCCAAAGCTTTAAAAAAAAAATAGTTTTAAATGTATTATATTGTTAATTCGTTAAAAAATTAAGATAATATACCCCTGAATTTTAACGCATAGTTTCCGTTCTCGTGGGATTTCCGGGATGTAGGGGTTGTAAGCGCCTACACTTGGATGATAGTTGATAGGTTGACTGCTTCTCGTTGATATAGACACGAAGATTGCGTGGACATGATAATATAACACAAACTTCTGTGACGAGAGTATATTGATACTTATTGATACAAATGATAAAGTGCAGTGATAAATGATTAAAAACTAAAATACGTTAAATACTGATTCTCAAACTATCGTAATACCGAATTCACCATTGAACCATTGAACGTGATTCAATGGTTCAATGGTTGTAAATATTATATTTTGTTTCAGTACCAGCACATAGGATGAACGATGAGAAGTTAATCTTGGCACCGCGTTTAGCGTTAGAACAATTTAACGAAAAGTCCGCTATAGTTACTCCATACAATCTCAGGTAAGAATAAAAAAGTATTACCTCTATTAAATTTAGAATTTAAGAATAACCCGAACCTAAAAATAAGCAAACCCTATCATTGGTGGGTAACCTATAGGTAAGTACGTATGATTAATAATAGTTATTTTTATAATAATAATAATAATAGGTTTGGATTTTCGAAGTCGGTTTTATTAAACGCAATTTTTGTTTTTATTTTATGCTTTTTAGTTTAGTCAAGGCTATATAGACCCAGTTAACTACGTATATACCACATGGGTGCAAAGTTCTCATCATTACAAATTATTCAAGCTCAAATACCAGGTAAACGGTTAATAGTAGCTATAATCGTTTAGCAGTTCCCTTAGCTATAGTACTACTTCAGCATCAGGCTCCTAATGACAGATTGGTTTCAAGAGTAAACACCCTAGTTTTAGTATATTAACCGAATAAAGGAGTTGTAACGAACACCTAGCGCCATCTAAATATATCCAAAAACAACTACAACTACAGATGACTATTATGAAGATTTTGTTGTGTTTTGTTTTCGAACAAATTATTCTTCTCTAACTAGAGGATCAGAGTTCGGGAGCCTAGCAACCTTCTCTGAACCTAAGTACGACTAACTCTAGTTCGATAACCTAGCGGTCTTCTGGAATTAGCCAGCTAGGGGAGGTCTGAAAGGCGATAGCCACGCAATCCCTTTCATCTCTCCACTTACGGTTGCAATTATCTTGATTAGTTTATATGTATGTAACAGTGAAGTTGCCAATAAATAAATATTCGTCGAGAAAACCGGGGCTTTAATTTCACAACCAGCAACCCTACAGAGTTTTTATACTTTATGTATTACAGATCAGCTATAGAGAGCAACAGTTCCTGTGTTCAGGAGTTCATAGCTAAGAAACGAACCTTCGAAGATACTTTGAGTTCCATGACCATATTGAGCTGGATTTTCGGTAACTTTTACACATATTTCAAGTTTTTATCTTTATCTACCTCTACATTAATACATAAAGCAAATTGAGTTTGTTTGTATGTTTCTTATCTTCTTCATCCGAATCTACATTTTGGAATGAGCAGCTAGCTTCACTTAGCATCACTGACGGACTGACTGACGGACTGACTGACGGACTGACTGACAGACTATTATTTATTTTGTATTTATTGACGTTTCAAAAGTACCAAATTTAAGTTTAATTGAAATAAATGCTTTGACTTTGTTTAAACGTGCTAATCTCCAGAACTAGTAGTCCGATTTTTATAATTCTTTTTGAATATTTAATAGTCATTTATCATTTGTTTTATGAAACATAACACTACGATCAGTCGAAGGCGAGCAGTCTACATGCAATTACCATCACTCTATCTATTTAAAAAAAGCCCTTCAAAATCTGATGCGTAGTTTTAAAGATCTAAGCATACATATTGTCAGACAGAAAAAGCATTATTCTGTTCTCTCTGCCTCGTTGGCCGAGTGGTCGCAAGTGCGACTGTCAGGCAAGGGGTCTCGGGTTCGATTCCCGGGTCTGGAAAATTATTACTGGGTTTTTAAAAATTCTCAGTAGTAGCACGGAGTCTGAAATTGTGCCCGGTATATGGCAATAGGCTCACCCCCTATTACATGGGACTCATAACGTAAATAGTGAAAAGTGGGTGTTACATTGTAAAGTGGCATAATGTACAAATCTGCCTACTCCTTCGGGGATAAAAGGCGTGATGTTATGTTATGTAAAAAGCATTTTTTTATAGAGGTATATATTGAAAAAGTCAACAGCTATTTCCTTTTTGCTTACAGGTGTAGGCGACCGTCACCTACAGAATATAATGTACAATACTAGAGACGGCGGCGTCTGCGCCGTCGATTGGGCGACCATCTTCAAATACGGACGTCGAGAGCTACCCCCCGCTAGACTTACAGCCAATTTATTGGCTGTGTGTGATGTTAAAGGTAAAATATACCTCAGCTTCTGCGTACGTGCAATCTCGTTCTTTCCCATTTCCGTGGGATTTTCGGAAAATCCCTGGTTCTGAGCTACCTTTAATTTTTAACTAGCGATCCGCTCGCACGGGTGCAATATGCGTGTATTATACATATAAACCTTCCTTAACAATCAGTCTATCTATAAAAAAAACCGCATCAAAATCCATTGCATAGTTTTAAAGATCTAAGCAGACATAGGGACAGACAGACGGCAGATAGCGATTTTTTTATAGTATATATATGTCGAAGCGTCAACGCATATCAATTAATTTAGATGTGGCAACTATTGTTTGAGAACGTCAAGTAATTACTTGAGGATGGTTAGCGCGGAGTAATGGCAACACCGATGGAAATATCGATCCGGAAGTTTAATCAGACTTTGACATTTGACAGCAAATGACGTTGACAGACGTCACTGAGCGCGGGAAACACTTTTGGAAAGGATCGCGGATCGCGGTGGTGGCGGCATGCGGCAGCTAGAAGGGTTACTCCCCGCTAAACTTCCTGCGTTCTTACTAATATCAATAATTTGGTGTGATTCGACAATGTCGCGACCCACCGGTAGCGTATCTCCGACATCAGAAGTGGGATTGGACCACGACGACGACTCGCGCGTTCGTAATGAAGACGCTAGCGACGAAAAATGGATGCGTCTGTTAGAACAACAGAACCGCAATTTTCTGACGCTGATTGAAGCTATGAAAACACCTACTTTGCCGTCACATGGCTTTCGTTTACCAGATTTCGATCCTGAAAAACAAGATGTGGATGCACGTGCTTGGGTGACGACTGCAGAGATGTGTTTGACGAACCAAGACCAGCATGGCGCCCCCGCTTATGGTTGCTCTAAGTCGCGCCTTGAAGGGAGGAGCTTCTACCTGGCTATCTACCGTGTCGTATCCTGGTATGACGTGGACCGATTTTAAGCGACTTTTTATTGCAAGGTACGATAATTCCGCTACTATTGCTTCGTTCATGATTGATTTGCAAAGCAGCAGGCCTAAAGAAAACGAGTGTCTAGCTTCCTACGCTGCTGGTTTAATGTCGTCGATAATGGCAAGATGGAATGGTCTTAGCACTGAACGTTTGGCTATTGCTACTATATTGGCTCACATTTCTCAATTTGATCGCCGTGTGCAACGCTTATCTTTCACGACCGATATTCAGACACGTGGCCAGCTACAACAGGAGCTACAAGCGGTTTCTTTTATGAAAAGAAAGCTACCTAGCGATGACCGGGATGCCTCTGAGAAGCGATACAGGGTGAATAACTCTGAGAAGCCTCTGAAGTGTTTCATCTGTGGTAAGCCGGGTCACAAATCCATGCAATGCTACCATAAGGGTGTGAAACAGGATAATCAAACTACTCCGAAGCACCACACCCACACCAGTGGCAATGGGAGAGGTTCATCAGCAACTGCGAAGCCTCGTGCATCTGGGATCACCTGCTTCCACTGCCATGCGCAAGGCCACTACGCATCAAGCTGTCCACGGCGCACCGAGAGGAGCAATGCCGACTCCGGGTCATCCAAGCCTGCCAATGAGAAGAGGGTTGGCCTGTGCCTCTTGAACGCACCGACAGGAAGTCTATGTCACTCCGGTGAGAAATTTCCATTTTATTATGACTCTGGTGCTGAGTGTTCATTAATAAAAGAATCAATAGCCTGTAAATTTAAAGGAAAGCGTATTAATCAGACTGTGACTATGACTGGGATAGGGCAGACTTCCGTTCACTCAACAATACAGATTTTAACTTTGGTAGAGATTGATAATATTAATATTGAGATTTGTTTTCATATATTGTCTGATCATCTTCTACGTTATGGAATTATGATTGGACGTGAGATTCTAGAACATGGTTTGACTGTACAGTTGACTAGTGACCGAGTTAAGATCTTTAGGTCTCTTTTTATTGCTTCTTGTGAGGTCGAGCGAACCCCTGAAATTGACTGGAACTCTATTGATACTGACATACCAGCGGATCGTAGAAAAGAGTTAGTTAGCATCTTGCAGGCCGTTGAGAAATCTTTTACTACAGGTATACCTACTGCACCAGCCGATACGGAACCAATGCAGATTCGTCTGAAGGATACGAGTAAAACTGTAAATCGACGTCCTTATCGATTGAGTGTGGATGAGCGTAAGGTTGTACGTGGTAAGATTAACGAGCTGCTTCAGGCTGGTATTATAAGGCCTAGTTCATCGCCTCACGCGAGTCCTATACTCTTGGTGGAGAAAAAGGATAAGTCTCTTCGACTATGCGTCGATTATCGTGAATTAAATGACAACACAATCTCTGATCGTTTCCCTTTGCCTCTTATATCGGATCAAATTGATAGGTTGCATGGAGGACACTACTTTTCCACCATCGATTTGGCATCAGGTTTTCACCAGATCCCCATTGCAACAGAATCTATTGAGAGCACCGCCTTCGTTACCCCCGATGGTCATTTCGAATACCTGACGATGCCATTTGGTTTGAAGAATGCACCTGCGGTTTTTCAGCGTGCGATGATAAATGCTCTTGGAGATCTTGTGAACACTTATGTCGTTGTGTATATGGATGACGTCTTGATTGTTGCAAGTGACGTTGACGAAGCCTTGAAACGTCTTAATATTGTCCTTAAAGTGCTGTCTCAAAAGGGTTTTACCATCAACTTTAAAAAGTGTACTTTTCTGAAACAAAAGGTAGAGTACTTAGGGTTTGAGGTTAACCGCGGAGAGATTCGTCCTAACCCACGTAAGATTGAAGCATTAACGGCACTACCACCGCCTGAGACTGTGACACAGCTACGGCAATTTATCGGTTTGGCGTCTTACTTTCGCCAATTCGTGGCACGGTTCTCACAGGTGATGGCGCCGTTATATGCCCTGACTTCTGGGAATGGTAAGTTGACCTGGAAGCCAGAACACGAGGAAGTTAGGCAGAAAATCGTAACCGCTCTCACAAATGAGCCTGTGCTCATGATCCATGACCCTGATGCTGAAACTGAAGTTCACACGGATGCCAGTGCCGTAGGTTACGGTGCAGTGTTACTGCAAAAAAAAGAAGGTAAGCTACATCCAGTCGCCTACTACAGCAAGCGTACGTCTGACGCCGAATCGAAGTACCACTCGTATGAACTTGAGACCCTCGCTGTGGTCAATGCCGTAAAACATTTTAGGCGTTATCTCCATGGTCGCAAGTTCAGAGTAGTTACCGATTGTAATTCCCTGCAGTCCACACGCAAGAAGTTAGACCTGACACCACGTGTTCATCGGTGGTGGGCCTTTCTACAAGGGTTCGATTTCGACATTGTCCATCGTGAAGGTAAAAACATGTGCCATGCCGACTTCTTCTCCAGGAACCCATTACCGCCAGCTGAAACTAAAAACAAGGTTAGTGAGAAGGTAGTACTTAAGGAGGTAAACCTCGCAGAGCTATCGCAAAATTGGCTGATGATGGAACAGCAACGTGACCCTGAGATTTTAAAGCTCTTGACTGACATCGATACCAATGAGCTCCCTGTTGATGTTGCCAAGACTTACGAGCGACGATCCGGTGTCCTGCATCGAAAAGTGCAACGAAATGGTAAAAATCGTTGGTTACCTATTGTTTCCCGTTCCTTCCGCTGGTCTGTTGTTAATAACGTTCACGAGGGATTGCTGCATTTGGGTTGGGAGAAAACGCTGGAAAAACTCTACGACCTCTACTGGTTCGAGAACATTTCGAAGTTTGTGAGAAAATTCGTAGAGAACTATGTGACCTGTAAGATTTCAAAGTCACACACAGGTAAGGTCCAGGCGGAGATGCACCCAATTCCAAAGGTAGCTATACCATGGCACACATTGCACATCGACGCTACCGGGAAACTGAGTGGCAAAAACAACAAAAAGGAGTACGTTTTCGTTCTAATAGACGCTTTTACCAAATTTGTTATGCTGCATCACACCCTGCACATTGATACAGCAAGCAGCATCAAAGCGCTGAAGGCTAATGTCGCTATCTTCGGTGCTCCTTCGCGCTTGATTGCCGATCAAGGGCGCTGCTTCGCTGCCAAGGAGTTCAGGGAGTACTGTGCCTCAGTTAATATCAAGCTACACCTGGTCGCCACAGGTAGTTCTCGTGCCAACGGACAAGTTGAACGAGTGATGAGCACGCTCAAAAACATGCTCACTGCTGTAGAAACAAGCAATCGCTCGTGGCAGGATGCGTTGCCCGACGTTCAACTTGCCCTCAACTGTACCGTAAGTAGAGTCATGAAAGCTAGTCCACTCGAGCTACTGATTGGTAAGACAGCTAGACCTATCGATATTATGACGGCAAATGATGAAGAGCCTCATGTCGACATCATTGAGGTGAGAAAAATGGCTGTTGAGAACATGGAGAAAGCTGCTGCTTATGACAAGCAACGTTTCGATTTTACGAAGGCTAAAGTACAGTCATTCGCTGTAGGTGACTTTGTTTTGTTGCAAAATGAGGAGCGGAACCAGACGAAACTTGATCCCAAATACAAGGGGCCGTTTAGGGTGATCGAGGTTCTGGATGGTGATCGCTACGTTTTGAAGTCTCTTTCTTCCGCCCGGACGTACAAGTATGCACATGACCGACTGCGAAAAGTTACAGACTTTGACATACATGTAGGTGACGATGACGAAACAAGCCATGACGATGACGATAACACCGACATAGCTTGTTGAATGCATTTAACGTAAAATGTACCTAGCTCAGTAAGAATTTTCTTATAATCTATTGTAGTATCGTATTGTAACGTGAAAATAAAATAACATGATGAACAAACCTACTTTAAGATTTATTTTGATAAAGGCTCGAAATGATTATCTTGAGGGTGTTGAGTTTTGTAACCGGATGGAGGTTACATGTGGAGGTGGCCGAATATAGGTTACCTGTAGTGTTTTGTAACCGGATGGAGGTTACATGTGGAGGTGGCCGGATAGAGGTTACCTGTAGTGTTTTGTAACCGGATGGAGGTTACATGTGAAGGTGGCCGGATAGAGGTTGCCTGTTGTGTTAGTAACCGGATAGAGGTTACGTGTTGGAGACCGGATGGAGGTCGATTGGTTCGATGCTTATGACCGGATGGAGGTTATAAGTGTGATGATGATGACCGGATGGAGGTCAGAGTATGAGCACTGTAATATTTAAAGGAGTGTCATATTACTTGAAGGAATATGAGTTTGTTCAACATGTTAGTCTTGAGAGAAAGAATCTGCTATTTCCGTTAATGATTTTATCAAAGTACCTTTTTCCCTCTACTTGGGCCAGGAATGGCCGAACGACTGTTATGAGTATTCGAGAATGTTATTCCTCTCCAGGTACTCCACACGAGGACGTGTGATCATCAGGACGGCCGTGTCGAAGCGTCAACGCATATCAATTAATTTAGATGTGGCAACTATTGTTTGAGAACGTCAAGTAATTACTTGAGGATGGTTAGCGCGGAGTAATGGCAACACCGATGGAAATATCGATCCGGAAGTTTAATCAGACTTTGACATTTGACAGCAAATGACGTTGACAGACGTCACTGAGCGCGGGAAACACTTTTGGAAAGGATCGCGGATCGCGGTGGTGGCGGCATGCGGCAGCTAGAAGGGTTACTCCCCGCTAAACTTCCTGCGTTCTTACTAATATCAATAATTTGGTGTGATTCGACAATGTCGCGACCCACCGGTAGCGTATCTCCGACATATATATAGATATAGATAGGCCTCGTTTCTGCCTCGTTGGCCGAGTGGTTGCAAGTGCGACTGCCGGCAAGGGGTCTCGGGTTTGATTCCCGGGTCCAGCAAAGTAATACTGAGCTTTTAAAAATCCTCAGAAGTAGCATGGAGTCTAGAATTATACCCGGTATATAGCAATAGGTTCACCCTCTATCACATGGGACTCATAACATAAATGTACAGTGGCATTAAGTGCCATAATATGCACCTGTCCCTTCAGGGATAAAAGGCGTAATGTTATGTTATATGTTATATAGGTAGGTTAATTAATAATAAAATAAATGTTTCTGTTTCAGTTTTGGAGAGTCGACTACAACAACTGTTATTGTTTTTGAGAAATAATAAGAAAACTTTTGAAACATTTTTGAAGACATCATTCTATTGGCTGGGTCCACAGTTTAAAGAGGTGAGTTACAATTATAATTTTAGGGGGAGGGGGATCATCGAATGACTGCTCCCGCCTGGGTGAGGCGGGAGGGAGTGTCAGGCTCTTACTGACTAAAAACCACCCCGTTCCTTCTCCTGCACTTCGAGCCGGAGCCCCGGTGACCAGGTGGCTTACTCTTGAATCCAATTCCGATCGATCGACATTGGTATTGTGAAATTTCGTACTCTTGAGTTGCAACACTAGCGCCCATTTCATTCGTATTGCGTGGATATTTAATGAACTAAATGGTATTGAGATTGGCTTTATATTCCGTATTCAACGATTATGGTTGTATAGTTTTGACATTGGATAATTATTGAGATTTTATTGGATTGAAATTGCATTGACATTGAGATTGGTTTCAACGTTTTTTTATTTTCTTACAAAATTAAATACTTTCGACGATATATTGATTTGAAATGTCGTATGACGTCACTGTTTTCTACATTTTTACATAGGGTAGCGTGACATAACAACCCCCCACTCCTAAACTTAACTTCGTTTTATCTAAGTATTGTTTTCTTATACGACAAAATAAAAAAATACGTGTCTAATATTTTTTCATTATCTTATTAGATTTTTAAATTTTTATGCACTATCTACTACCCTATAGTATTTTTTTTAAAAGAGTAACGATGGAGTTTCTCGCTCGTTCTTCTCCATTCGAAACTACACTTTGGATCGAGCGCCAAGCTTCACTGGCAGACAGACTGACAGACGATTCAATTTTGTTTTTATTCGTTTCAAAACTGCCTAATTAAAGATTAATTGAAATAAATTCTTTGACTTTAAAAACGTATATACAGACTTATATAACATCACGTATTTATGTTACAAGTCCCATGTAATGGGGGTGAGCCTATTGCCATATACCGAGCACAAACGTGCTACTACTGAGAATTTATTTAAAAACCAGTTATACTTTGCCCGTACCGGCAATCGAACCCAAGTGGTGGTGGGTGGCACTTGCGACCACTCGGCCAACGAGGCAGTCAAAAAACCTATATATGTGTGTCCTCTTTAACCGACTTCTTAAATAGGAAGAAGTTCTCACATCTGGTATTTTTTTTTTTCAGTTAAAATACATAAACAAAATATTACGAGGCGAAACAGTGTCTTATACAATAACTAGAGAGTGTCTTGAAGAGTCGGAGGTTAAGAATAAAGATAAATACATCGCGTTATTGGACGACGTGTTCCAGGACTTCGCATCTAAAGATACTTATACTGTGGAGGAACAGGTAACCGAAAATATATTTTCTATTAGAACTAGCTTGCACATCTGTCTTTGCCTGCATTCTCATAATATAACAGAGGTGCACATTACGGCACTTACACTGTCAAACACCAAGCGGTCACCGGTGACCGCAACCTATTGTTCTATAATTGTGTCTATAATGACGGTACTCGACCAGTTAATGCCACTGTACAATGTAACACCCACTTTTCACTATTTATATTATAAGTCCCATGTAATACGGGGTGAGCCTATTGCCATATACCGGACACAATTACAGACTCCGTGCTACTCTACTGAGATTTTTTTTAAACTCAGTAATACTTTTCCCGACCCGGGAATCGAACCCGAGACCCCTTGTCCGGCAGTCGCAGTAACAACCAGTCTATCAAAGAGGCAGTTCTCACATTCCCGTATGATAAAAATTAGCATGTGTTATGCCAGACTATGATCTACCCCTGTTCCAAATTTCATCCCGATCCCTTCAGCCGTTTTGACGTGATTGAATAAGTCCATAAATTACGTGAGATATTTGAGGGGGGAGGGGGTAGACTCAAATCTCAACTAACGTTACGTTGGAGAGAGGGGGGCCTCGACAAATATCATGTAATTTTTTTCTGATTGAATCAATAAAGAAATTATACTATTCTAGTTTATTTAATACAGATTGTATGTACGGTCAATGGTCAAAGTCCACTGCCACCGTAAGACTACTATCGGTTGCGCTGCAGCGCTTATACACACACACACACACGCATATTTTTATCCGTATGCGTACGCGTGCGTGTGTTTATGCGTACGCACGCGTGTTTATGCACATTAATATGAAATTACTTACGCATTGCCATGTACACATCACTCACGGTGGCAGTGGACTTTCGACCTTTGAATGTACATCATTTATTTTTCTTTTTACAATAAGAATTCAACGCGCTTACATGAAAAAGTAACATTTTGAAAAATCTCACGTGAGATCGGAGGACGGGGGGGGGGGTGTTGAATAAAATCTCACGAAATCTCACCAGGGGTAGGAGGGACAGAGAATTAAAAAAACACCTCACGTAATTTATGGACGCCCCCTAACAACCATACACACAAACTTTGGCATTTATAATATTTGTTAAATAATAAGATGTGTCTTAATTTGTATTTAATTTTGCAGATATCATATCTACTGCGACAATGCACACACCCGAGTATTCTGTCGGTCACCAGGTCAGGTTGGGAGGCGTGGATATAGTGTGGCATCCTGCAATCAAACACCATATACAAGCTATGTCTTTATAATAACTATCGTGAGACATACTAAATTAACTAAAATCGCGGGTTACTCACGTGAATATACTGAGAATAGCTCTACTAGTTTCGGTCGCGGCGACGTCGCGCAGCTCACTGAGCTTTTCTCAGTATATTCACGTAAACTAACCCGTGATTTTAGTTAATTTAGTTAACCATATACAAGCATTATGTATCCACTGCCTCAGAGGTTGGAAGCGACCTTACATACACACTAAAGAATATTTTTGGGATTAGACAATATTTCAATAAAAGCACTTTTTTTATGGCATAAGCCGGTAAAAGAGCAGACGGATCACCTGATGGTAAGCAATCGTCGTCGCCCATGGACACCTGGAACACCAGAGGCGTTACATGTGCGTTACCGGCTTTTTAGGGATTTTTAGTATTATTGGGAATTCAGGAATTGGGGAAATTAGTTGGTTAATTGGGCCTCCGGTAACCTTACTCACACGACGAAATACAACGCAAGCGTTGCTTCACGTCGGTTTTCTGCTCGGCCGTGGTATCACTCCGGTCAAGCCGGCCCATTCGTGCCGAAGCATGGCTCTCACACGCTTACAAATATCATTCCACTCATATCCCTAAACCTCAAAAAATCAGTAACACATTTGTAACTCCGCTAGTGCTGTGGGTGTCCATGGGCGGCGCGGATTGCTTACCATCAGGTGATCTCTCCTATAAAAGTTTAGCAAGATGCTTGTATGTTCAGTTGTTTCTTTAAATTTGCTTCAGTTGTTTTTTTAAATAGTTACATTGTGTGAATTAATTCTGTACGTAATTGATTTGTATTTTTATTTTTTATGTTTTTTGTATGGATAATAAATATTATTACAATAATTATTTGATGGTTTTATTAAACATTACTCCACCCTTTGATTCTCTCCTGTGTCAACATACAACTTCACATACACATGACACACAGACCTGGAACAAAATTTGTGGATTACAGTGTGCGGGAATCGAATTCGCTACACTATCCGCAGGACCGCCGTAAGTGTGCAAAGCGTGTCGCGGAGAACCTAACGGGTAACCGGGGCTCCGGCTCGACGTGCAGGAGAAGGAACGGGGTGGTTTTTAGTCAGTAAGAGTCTGACACTCCCTCCCGCCTCACCCAGGCGGGAGCAGTCATTCTATAATTTTCCCCCCTTAAAAAAAAAATCTAATACAAGAATCCCTCTAAGCTTACTTTTTGCAGCCCTATACCGGTCGCGGAGAACCTAACGGGTAACCGGGGCTCCGGCTCAACGTGCAGGAGAAGGAACGGGGTGGTTTTTAGTCAGTAAGAGTCTGACACTCCCTCCCGCCTCACCCAGGCGGGAGCAGTCATTGGATGAATTTCCCCCCTTAAAAAAAAAAAATACCGGTTGGTAGCGCGTGGCGCCACAAATTGTATACAAGTATCCTTAATCGGTTTCTGTAAAAGATAGGACGGATAAAATAAGAAAAATCGACCACTCCCCGCCCACTCCTGGTTTACGGCGCTCCAAATCCGATACAAAAATCCTTCTCACCCTACTTTTTGGCGCAGTATACTGATCGGTGGTGCCTTAAATTCGATATAAGGATCCATATTCGTAATCTATAACAGTCATTTACTGGTATAATTATAAGAATCCCCTTTCCCTTCTGAGCTCATCACCTCTTAATGTGGTTCCAACCCAAACTCGATATGAGTATAATGTAGTCTTACTTTTAAAAAGGTGTATTTAGTAAAGTTACTAAAAATTGTGCGAATGTGTCTCCAGTTCTCAGACAAAAATATAAAAATCACGGTAAACGCTGGCTGTTTCACTATCGCCTATTCTTTCATCCATAACAATGAGACGCTACTAAAAACAGCTCAGGCAATGCTCTCTACGCTGGTTGTGTTAAAATTTCTAAAGAAAACATCATTGAAAGCGAAATCGGACTAGTATCTGTTTTTTTTTTTTTATTTATTTAATTTATCTAGGGTTTTTAGTTAAAATTAACATATCAAACCCATTGTTCCTTATAACTATTAACACATAGTACTTATCCTAGTTGTTTATAAATAATTATGAGGGTCGGTGCTGGGTCTGCGGTACTAGCAAGTAAAACGCTTGTGCTATTTCTGATGCAGGCTCACTTAAAACTCTCTGTATGATACCTACGTTCATCTTTGCAATGCCATACTTTCTCAGCAACGACTCCCGTTCCACCTTATTCCGGACACATTCCATCAGCAAATGTTGCACATCCTCAATCTTTCCACAAGTCGGACAATTCGGACTTGTATCTGTTGGAGTAGACTTGTCTAGTGTCCACTTGTCCCACGAAGACACAAATCTGCATATCCGCGTCAGAATGTCTATCATCGTGGTCGGTCTTGAGCTTCACGCTTAATGTCGCTCCACGTAATACCGCCTGTCACTTCAGCCAACATTGTGGATTGTCAGGCTTACCTAAGTAGGCCACGCTTCTTTTTCTGGCAAAGCTTGCTTGAGTTAGTATATTGTGGTGTGGGGAACTCTTCGAAGCGTGTGAGATGATTTGCAAGTCCATCGGGTTTTTAAGGCACGGTTGATGAAAACTTGTAGTTGCCATGAGATTCCTCGGTGATCTTCCACATTTTGCACTTGTGAGGTAGACAAAGACACTGGACCCGAAAATTTTGAGTTCAACCCTTTCGAATCGGTTTCCGTGAGCGCCAAAAAAGGTCTCAACTAGGTGACAGTAACTCATGATTTGGCGATTCTTGAAGCAATACTCTTCACTACCTTTTTTTTTTGAGGGGGGAAAATCATCCAATGACTTCTCCCGCCCGGGTGAGGCGGGAGGGAGTGTCAGACTCTTACTGACTAAAAAGCACCCCGTTCCTACTCAGCACTTCGAGCCGGAGCCCCGACAACCCGTTAAGTCTTCCGCGGCTCACTCTTCACTACCTCCAGTTTGGATAATTCCCCAAACTGTCACTCGGCGCCGATTATCGGTGATAGGAAGTATGAATTACGATCCCATCTAGAACGACATAACATAACATCACGCCTTTTATCCTCGAAGGAGTAGACAGAGGTGCACATTATGCCACCGTATAATGTAACACCCACTTTCCACTATTTATGTTATGAGTCACATGTAATAGTGAGTGAGCCTATTGCTATATACCGGGCACAATTCCAGACTCCGTGCTACTACTGAGAATTTTTGAATTTTTGAAACCCAGTAATCTTTGCCCGACTCGGGAATCGAACCCGAGGCCGCTTGCCCGGCAGTCGCAGTTGCGACCACTTGGCCAACGAGGCATCTAGAACGAATAGGAAGAAAAGCAAGATCGCTGCCGGATACGAGTACAGTGTGAGCTGCTACGTAATCCGAGATGAGACCATCACAAGTCAATCTACAAGAATACTTCCTGTATTATGGTCTTCAATAGACCGACGATTTTAGCTGACGAGGTTTTGTCAGCATTAAAAAGATGCGACTCAGAAGCAGAAACAGGTACTGGTATTCATTGGCGCTCACGGAAACTGACTCAAAAGGGTTGAACTCAAAATCATCGGGTCTAGTGTCTTTGTCAGCTTCACATGTATAAAATGTGGAAGTTGACCGAACAACGATCTCATGGCAACTACAAGTTTTAATCAACAGTGCTTTGAAAAACCCGATGGACTTGCAAATCAAGTGGAGTTAGCTTGCTCACACGCTTCGAAAAGTTCCCCACACCACTATATACTTACTAAAGCAAGCTTTGCCAGAAAAAAAAGCGTAGCCTACTTAGATAAGCCTGACAGCGCACCGTGTTGGCTGAAGTGAGAGGCATCGGTATTACGTGTAGCGACATTAGGCGTGAAGCTCAAGACCGACCACGATGATAGACATTCTGAAGCGGATATGCAGATTTGTGTCTTCGTGGGACAGGTGGACTCTGGACAAGTCTACTCCAACAGATACAAGTCCGATTTCGCTCTCAATGATGTTTTCTTCAGCAATTTTAACACAACCAGCAAAGAAAGCATTGCCTAAGCTGTTTTCTAGTAGCGTCTCTTTGTCATGGATGAAGAATATAACAGGCGATAGTAAAGCAGCCAGCGTTGACCGTTATTTTATATATTTGTCTGAGAACTGGAGACACGGTGGCACAATATTTAGCAACTTTACTAAATAAATACACCTTTTTTAAAGTAAGACTACAAAAACTCATATCGGATTTGGGTTGGAACCACATTAAGAGGCGATGAGCTCAGAAAAAAGGGTTCCTCTAACTATACCAGTAAATGCCTGTCATAGATTACGAATATGCATCCTTATATCGAATTTGAGGCGCCACCGATCAGTATACTACGCTAAAAAGTAAGGTGAGAAGAAACTATAAGCGCGCCACCAAGACCTGACGGAGTGTGCGTTACCCAGGCCAGATGTTGTCGAAAATGGTAATTTGAATCCTATAGATAAATTAGTTGTGCGGCTTCTGTAATTGTTGCGGACATTTTTAAATTTGTTGCGCTTATAGTTTTTTAATTATTTCACAAAAACTTTTCCTGCTGGGGCAACGTTACCCCAGCCAGACCTTTTTCTTTCTAATAGGAAAATTTAAATATTTACTAGCTATAAAATTAGTTGTCTAGATGAAGTAAATGTTGTGCCTTGTTTTGTATTTGTTCTTTCATCGGTTGCGAAGTTATTCGAGATTTTGCTGGGGTAACGTTTTTGATTTTGCTAGATCTTTGAAATGGTTAAGCGGATTCTTATAATATTTTGTACATGGCTTCTTAGGAATTAGTTTAAATTTGTAATCTCAAAGATGAGAATAGTATTACAGTACATACGTATCTGTGTCTTATAAAGCAACAGGCGATGCAAAATAGTGCCTCAGCGATGGCCGGTTTGAAAGCTGGTTTCGATCAGAAAAGCAGAACGCCCGGCTTATTCCCCGTCCACCTATCGGTTCATTGTGCTGCTAGATGAGGTGGGCAAGTTGTTCGAGCGGATCATCACTGACCGCCTGGTTCTTGACAGTCAATAGAACTTCGGAGCCCACGTCCAGCAACTGTTTCCCAACGTGAGAGAGAAGCAGCGACGTTTTCGCGGTTCCTTCCCAACTTGGGGAACCCTAATTCATCATGCCGGTGGTTATACATGGGGATCGTGCGGTCGATGGCTTTTTACGGGTCACCGTTTTGGCGGATGGACTGATGGCGTGCAATGTACCCTTACTACGAGGTCAACAGCGTGAGATGGCTGACAGAGTGATGAGGGTGTACCGCACGGTCTCTTTCGAGGCTGCCTGCCTCTTAGCTGGATCCCAACTTGGGACTTGGAAGCAAAAGCTCTCGCATCACTATAAAGGTGGCACGATGTGGCTGCCCGAGGCGAACGATGTCCACCTCGAGTTCTTGAGGCACGGCGGACAGAATCCATCGTAGACGTGTAATAGTGGAATGGAAAACACGACTTGCAGTCAGTCCCGTCATGGACGCTTGGATTGGCAGAGTGCATAGTGTCCTAAGCTTCCGGCTGACGCAGGTGTTTTATAAGTACATATGATATTCATCGCTGTAATGACAATTTGGAGGATACGGCGCGACATATACTCGTTCGAAGCGTGGGAAGACTGAAGATTTCCATCGCGTAATAAAAAAAGAGGTGAATATACAGGTGTTTGTTTGTTCTTGGGTTTTGTAGTCGGTTTTTTATAACTTCTTCAATTATATATATATATAATTTCTATAACATGTAGCATAATGGTAGAAAGGGTGTGAACTTCTAGTAGGTTCATGTGTCAAACATCATGTATATACAGGGTTACAGGTTAAGTCGACCTAAATCCTTTAAGAGGTGGTAGTCGCCATCATTTCTGACTGATTTGACTATGGAACCCCCTACCCCAAACTTAATCGTTCTCAAGTTATGGGACTTTGAAGATTTTTTATAAAAAATCCAGATTTTTTGTCTATTGTCCCCTTTTTTTGTGTTTTGTACCTCTAATGTTTTAGTTTTTGTATTTTTTGTGTAGCAGATTAGTTGCTCCATTATTTTAAACACAAAAACTGCAATTAACTGTACCAACTGAATCGTATTAGACGACTAATTGTTAAAAAAAGAAATAAATTTCTGAAAAGTTTTTTTTCTTTGTAAGATATTGAAAAAAAAGTCTATGACAGTTGTACTGCAGATATGCTTAAAAATATCTACGCTTCTTCAGCTTTCCGATAAGGTATAATTTGCTAGGGTGATATCAGGATTCTCGGAAAAAACATCGATGAAAGACTCCCAGGTAATAACAAAAGTAACGGTATTTCGTACAGTTGGTCGCAGCGCCTATTGTCCTGCAATCATTGGGCTCCGAAAGCAGGAAGAAATCCTAATAAGAAAAGGGTAAAGGGGTCACAGAGACGTTTCAGCCTTAACGTTTGGATGGGAATTATATGAAGCTGTCTAATTGGGCCTTACTTTCTTCCTCCAAATTTGAATGGAGAGACCTATGAAAATTTTTTAAGACAAGATTTACCCGATTTGCTCGACGACATACCATTAAACCTCATTCGAGACATGTGGTTTCAGCACTACGGGTGCCCCGCGCACTTTAGAAGGAGTGTCAGAGAGTGGCTAGATACTAATTACTCAAATAAGTGGATCGGAAGAGGTGGGCCTATACCGTGGCCAGCTAGAAGTCCAGACTTGACACCCATGGATTTTTATGTGTGGGGGCATGAAAAGTTTGGTTTACAACGAACCTAACCCAATAACATCTGTTGATGTTTTGAGGCAGAAAAATGCTGCTAACGAAATAAGAAGAGGACTAACAACTGGGGTAGTGAAAAGTGGCTTAAGACACAGAATGCGTGTATGTGTGCGAAATAGGGGTGGACATGTGGAACATGTATTGTAAAAATTATTAATAAACCTTATTCGTTTCCTATTTGGATTGTTTCATTTTGTTTTCTGACTAAAGTTACATTTGACGCTTAAGTATCGTTATTTTTATTATTTTTTTACTACTACCTGGTAGCATATCATCGATGTTTTTATTAAAAAAATTCAATAATACCATATTGTATTATACCTTATCGGAAAGCTGAAGAAGCATAGATATTTTTAAGCATATCTGCACAACTGTCATAGACTTTTTTTGCAATATCTTACAAAGAAAAAAACACTTTTCACAAATTTATTTCTTTTTTTAACAATTAGTCGTCTAATACGACTCAATTGGTACAGTTAATTGCAGTTTTTGTGCTTAAAATAATGGAACAACTAATCTGCTACACAAAAAATACAAAAACTAAAACATTAGAGGTACAAAACACAAAAAAAAGGGGACAATAGACAAAAAATCTGGATTTTTTATAAAAAATCTTCAAAGTCCCATAACTTGAGACGGTTAAGTTTGGGGTAGGGGGTTCCATAGTCAAATCAGTCGAGAATGATGGCGACTACCACCTCTTAAAGGATTTAGGTCGACTTAACCTGTAACCCTGTATATTAGGAAAACCTTTAGTGCCCATTTTTAAGTTAGGGTTAACCACTAAATTAAAACAACATTTAAATGAGTTTTTTAATTAATATTTTATTTGAAAATAACTGAATATTGCGTATAATCTACATTCGTTGCGGATACAACTTTACATATATATCGCTTACAATATAAATGGGGTAAACTTAATTGAAAGATAATCACATTATAACAGCCTAATTTTTTGTACAAATGATAGTTATTATAAAAAAGATACAGTACAATATTTATTTTACGTTAGTGGAGTATGTATGTTTCACCCTTTACTTTTTATCCAAGATGGCGTCCTGTCATTTTGACAGTTTGATTTTTTTATTTAAGTTTGTACGCAAAGGTGTTTAATCGTTATTCCTGTAAGGGAACTCTTTACCAATTTTATTTTTAATTTGTGACTGTTTACAATAGAATACACGTTTTTGAGAGTGAAACAAAGGTTATAATTATGGTTATTTATATTTTAGCCAGTTTAGGCGACCTTCTGCAGGTATTCGTCGAAGAGGTACAGGGCAAGAGACAGGTCTTGTCCATGGTTGGATGTGATGAACTTCTTAAGGTCTGTGGTGTGACCTGCAAGGTCTCTGATCTTCTTGGACTGGTCTTCAATGAACTCCTCCTCGAGGTACTGAGCGACCTGGTGATGAAATGTTATTTTGTTGAAATTGCTCGATATTCTGGGAATACTGATCCAATTCCTGGATCGGATAGTGTTATTTAGGATTCGTTTGCTTTTGTTTTTAATTCGCAGTAATACGGTGTATAGCAATGGGTTCATCCCTATTAAATGGGTCTTACAATTGGTAAAGTATGTCTTAAAACCATTGTGTACCCACATCTCAGCTTATCTTTCAGAGATTAGAAACAAACATAAAAAAAGCATTATATAAGGTCAAATTTTGAGAAACCTCCTTTTTGAAGTTGGTAACAAAAGGTAGTGTTACAATGATGATGATGATGATAAAAAATAAATGCGAAATAAGAGAACAGAACTATGCTATTGAAAGGTATACATACCTCAGGGTCATGCAAGTGCTGGCTGTTCCTGGTAGCCTCACGATGGATGTAGAAGGCGCGTTCAGCGATCTCCTTCTGGGTGTCCAGAGCCTTAGCCAAGGCCTCCAGCTCATGAAGCTCCACTGTGTAATTCTTGCGTTCTACCTTCATGGTGCTGCGCTGGTCGAAGTTCATTTCGTCACCTGGTTGAGGGGACATCGAGTTATTTGAAGTCGGTTAAAAATGCTCATGATTATGGCTTGAAAATAGTCGAGAGTCCTCCTTGGACACTTATGTGAATGGGTCGTAAATATTATTATGATTCTAGATATAAAAAAAGAGCGGCTTTACAGTTGATTTGTTAATTATAAAGCATATTGTATTATTTAAGGTTCAATTTGGTTACAATCACCCTTACATGGGAGCTTATATCAAAACCGACGGATAAACAACAGTTTGTAAACGAAAAATTCAATTAAAACTACTACCAAATTTTCTAAACAATTAATTTTTAAACTTACCCCTCATGGTAACATGCTTGATGATATCAATGGTCTTCTCCCAAGCTTCATCAGAGAGTTTCTTGAACAGCTTGCTGAACCCAGCCCTGTTGGTCTGATAATTGTTGAAGTAGGCAGCAGACAGGAGGTATTCATAAGATCTCTCTAGATGCAAATTGGCGTAAGCCTGGAGCTCCGTTGCGACGTTGCCATGTCTCCCGTATTCGCCATACACCGCGTTACATCTCGGAAGCGCTGTTGCCAGAATTATTTACATGGGTATTATGTGGAAAGTGCATGGATGATGATTGTGTGTGTAGATGGCGCTAGTGAGTTAAAAGATCTTTGTAACGGCCGAAATAGGGATGATGACATGGTATGAAAATTAAAAATCTAATTAGTCCGTCAGTTAGGTAATGAACAAATATTAGACACGTATTTTTTATTTTGTCGTATAAGAAAACAATACTTAGATGAAACGAATCAAAGTTTAGGAGGGGGAGGTAGCTACGTCATTTTAGAGTATACATCGTACTCAAAAGTTATGCGATATTTCAAATCAATATATCTTCAATACTATTCGTTTACGTAAGAAAATAAAAAATACGTAAATAATCTACCAGACGGACATTAAAATTAATAAATAGTCATCTACCCTATTAGCGACTAAATTCGAATTTTTGATATCCGATCCAGAGATTTCAGATTACTATAGTTAATTTATTTCACCCGCTAGTCTGTAGCCGTTACAAGTTGACTGTCTTACCCCCGAATACTGAAAGGCTACTCAGTTTGAGATTAAATATCGTGCCATCCCTGTCACTTTACGTAGTTTTTGTAGAGACAGAACTATACTTACGTGCGACATAACTGATGAGCCTTTCAGTATTTGAAAGACAAGAAAGAAAGAGAAACTTTATTTCACACGCTAAAACAGATGACACGTACAGATTTTACACATAAGTTAAAAATATCTACTGATGTCCCAGGTCTGCGGTGAAATTGGGACCATTTCAGCATATGCAATACTATTTTTGGGCTATAGTAAGTGTTTTATACAGCAATAGACCTTTTAACTAAGACTAGCGCCTTTACCACAATTTTACAGTTGCAGATTCATATCAAAGGCCAATTAGTTAAGTCAAAAGATTGTGTTCTTTGAATATTTATTTGGCTATGTGCAAAGCGAGTAGTGGCGGACAGATAACGACCGCAGCGCACAACACGGCAGAAATTAGAAACAAATGCGGATGATGCAAACCCGGTTTTTATTATTATATTAATTTTACAGTAAAACTATTGAATAAATTGCACTTAAATAATGTCAACAATAGATACTATTTTAATCTTTCATCATCATCATCATCATCATCAACAGCCTATAAATACCCACTGCTGAGCAAAGCCTCTTCTCACACGGAGAAGGTTAGAGCATTAATCACCACGCTTGCTCAATGCGGGTTGGCGATTTCAAACTTATAATTAGAAATTATAAGTTCAGGTTTCCTCACGATGTTTTTCCTTCACCGTTTGTCAGTGGTGTCTAAATAATCTCAGAATGTACATATAACTCGGAAAATGTCACATTGGTACTTGCCGTTGGTAGGTTTCGAGCCCGCACCCTCGTGCATGAGAAGTGGGCGTCTTAAACCTCCGGGCCACCACGACATTTAATCTTTAGTTTTATTTATATTTGCAAAGAAAATTATAATGTTTACATTGTTATTATTTGACAGCTTCCGCAAATGTTGTAAACGCTACGCATCGCCACCGTCGCGCGCATAGCCAAAAGACAAGTGTAGAATATAATGACAATTGGATTGTAGTATTTGTATGCCTATTATCTTGCCTTTGATATTTAATCCGCTTCTGCATTTAAATGGTTTCGGTTCGTTTTGCAATGAAGGTAAATGCCAAAATGATATTTTAGAGATGAATGGACACTATATCAGAATTAAAATAATATCATAATATTAAAAACTCCTAAAATATAATGATTTTAATGCATAGTATGTCCATTGCACCCTGTATATGCTATAAGGAACGTGCAAAATCATTCCATATTACAATATGTTATAAAATATTATATATTATCTATCCTTTCAAACACAATTATAAATAGTTAAGGAGCCGAAAATTCAATCATCAGTTAATTCTTAACTGTAGAAAAAATTGACATTTGACAGTTTTTTAGTATATAACAATTGTCAAATATTCAAAGTTATTCCACAGTTAAAATTTATCTGAGCATTGAAAAATAGGATATTAGGTTTCCGAAATATCATTTTTTTTTATTACTTTTGTTGATCGGATTTCAGTTTTTAACATATAGTAATAATATCAGAACATATTGTTTTATACACAAATGCCATATACTAAAGAAATGTTGCATGTGCATTCTTTATAAAGATACATTACTCATGCATTTCATAATAACTCAAAGTATTGGTAGCAAAAACGACCTTGTTGACTATTATTTATTAGCAAAATACTCACTTTGAGTAATAATAAAGAAGAAGAGAGTTATAGAAAAGAGATGCAAGATACTAAAAGTGACGTCATTTCTATTAAAAGCGGTGTAAGAGTGAGACAACTACATAATATAGTTTTCAAACTAAAATCTCTAGTTTTTATTAGATTTTAGCTTACAATTCTCTGATTTTTTTTTTAATAATAAATATTGTATCCTAATAAGAAAAAATCAATTATCTTTAAAATAATAGAACACGATGCAAGAATACGGCACTGATTTAAAATTCTCTCTTTTACTCTCACAGTGTTAAACAGCATTTTTTTTTAAATATGAAAATCAACGAATGACATCTCCCGCCTGGATGAGGCGGGAGGGAGTGTCAGACTCTTACTGACTAAAAACCACCCCGTTCCTTCTCCTGCACTTCTAGCTGGAGCCCCGGTTACCCGTTAGGCCTTCCGCGGCTCGGTATTAAACAGTATAGCAAATATTTATCAATACTTAAATTATAGGGCGGAACTGATAAAATATTGCCGTCTTTGTTTTTCTTTGTTAGTCAAAGACAGATAGGTAGATAGCTTTTCTTACTATTTTAATAATATAAATGCGAAAGTTTGTGAGTGAGTTTTTGTGTATGCTTGTCACTCAATCACGTCAAAAGTATTCTTATATAAACAAGAGTGAAAGAGGTAGCAATACAAAGTAAAGTGTATGTGAAATCAGTGCCATATTCATAAAATAAATAAAGGCATAGCATACTCATAAGATAAAGAGTATAACATACTATACATATAGAAATTTCTAGCCAATATTACAAATCTTCGGTCTAAATAATAATCGGTACTAAACTTCTTGTAATACGGTATACGGTCGCCAAATACAATTAGAGCGACATCTAGCATCAATAATTGGAACTAATCAATTATTTAATTACTTTTCCTTTTTAGGTTTCAAATCTAGACCGAGATTAGCAAACACTAGTAATTTCCCAATTAAAATCTAGTACTTACATGTTGGTTCTGCAAAATTAAAGCAAGAACAATTAATTTGCTTTGTTAATTCACAATTTTAATGTAAAATGTTGCGATTGTAATGTTTTTTATGTAAAAATATACTGGCTTAGTGTCTTTTTAGACCCCATTAAACATGATAGACATTAAAATAATGAAAGAAATAGTGATAGGGTTAATAATAAATGGTGTGATCCACAAATTTATTGTTCCCAGAGCCGTACTCCGTAAGGCAAACTAGACAAGTGCCGGGCGCTAGGTTACAGAGAGGCGCCGTAAGAGGCGCGTGCACAACTTCACATAGAGTGACGGCGGTAGGGGCGTCTATTAGGTGCTTGCTTAGGGCGCTCTCTCGTTATATCCGCTTCTTATACACATACTACGCACTTTTCACTATTTATGTTATGAGTCCCGTGTAATAGTGGGTAAATAATGGTAGAAAGAACAATGTGGCGCGCAAAATAACTTAGGATAAGGGAAGGTAAATAATGATTTTCAATGAGACCAAATTATTTTGATATTAAAAGAGACAAAAGTTATTCAATGCATCCCAATTGTTTAAATGATTTTGATATTTTAAATGCAACCAAAGTGAATGTCAATTACATACATAAATATGATGTTTTTGAGAATATTTTTACTTACAATTTCGTCTAAAGGCTGAAAGAAGGAGAATATAATGTAGATAAGAAAATACATATATACATAGATAAACATATATAGGAAATATATGAGTAAAGTAACTACAGCATTCTTGTAAAATGTGTAATAAATATTAAGGCATTTCCACAAAATGTAAGGTCATGCTATGTATAGGTAGTTTTGAAAACCATTACGCCCCTCAAGAAGGTATAATTACTTGAACTAAACTTGTAATTTTGAAGAAAAAAGCATATAAGTAACAATAGTCAATATAATATTTTTAAAACATTTATTTTGATATAGAAGAAGTATAGTGTATTTATAAATTTTAATATTTTTTATTTAGTTTTTTTTTTAATGTTGCCCCCACCGGGATTGTCTCCTGTGTTGTGTGTGCGTTTACAAACATACAAGTTCACATACACATCACACACAGACTCGAAATAAAATCTGTAGATCACACAAAGAGTTGTTCCGTGCAGGAATCTAACCCTCGACATGTTGCGCGGCAGCCAGTTACCCAGCCACTGCACCAACCGTACAGTAAATTAATAGTAATTAATAAAACCCGGAAAGAATTCAGAAAGACACAAGTCTAGAAACTTCACACTAGCCAGTACATTTTACTATAAAACAATAATATTTATAAGTAATTAGTATTATTTTAATAATATTAAATAGTGCTGCACTTACCAAGGCTGTTGGAGGCCTGACCGCAGTCCAGGGAGACATCCTGGTAGCAGGTGTCGGCTGCAAGGGCGCCGGAGACAGCCAGCAGGCAGGAGACAGCTAGGATGATGACCTTCATGGTTCTGTATGGAGGAAAATAGAGTTATATTATAATATATGTATAGACATTTGTTTATATATGGAACAACCATTATGTTATGTAATACAGAATTCAAAATAGGAGAAACTCTTTGATGAAATATTTGCTGTTCTTAAATGCTACTAGTCTTCGTTATATAGATTTTATTTTAAAGTAATTTTAAATTGTAAATTAAGAATTAGAGAAGTAGAGTAGGTACTGTATTCTTGTTTATGACATATTATGACCTTTTACATTTTAAACTTGGGTTTTAACCTCTTGTCTGTCGGAAGTAGATTTATGAGAAACAATGTGTTTTCCATTGTCTCATATATCTACAAACAAGAGGTTAAACGGTCTAAAATATGATTTTACATTATTAGCAGTTTACATCGAAATAAATAAAACTGGAGTTTGCAATCTTGTATCAATATTAGCTACAAATACCTATATCTACCTCTAGAGTTAGTGCTTATCTATGACAGCCAATCTATACAAAAAATAGTTAGTCATGATAAAGCGTAGGTATATTCATGTAAAAATAAAAACTTTCCTATTTCATCTTAGATTTATTAGTAAAAAAAAGCATTTATTTGATAAGTAGGTACAAATACAAAGATTATAGAAAAAATAATTACTTATGTAAACTTCATTACGATTCATAAAGTGTGCATAGCAAAAGCAGAAATTGCAGCATTTGTAATGAATAAAAAAATTATGCAACTTTTATCCTATTTATAGTTATGTTCTAGTAAAATACATGTGTATGGCACACAAATAACTAGGTATAATTCATATTGATGACATTAATGCTTATTCATTTCAGTAAAAATGTTAATATTTATGGTAGTGATTAAATTAAAATATTAATTTATCATATTCACCTACTATAAATGCACAAATATTAGTTAGAACACTAATCTCAAATTCACCAATTCCATTTTAATATATAAAAAGTTATTACATATTTGCCAGTTCAAACTTTCCCTCCAGCAAAGGCAGCAAAACAAAACAGCCTGTTACTTTTTTAAATTTGTAGGTACTATGTAAGTTGTCTATAATCTATCATAGATAATAATTACACAAATAGATTCATATCATTAATATTACACTAATAAATCAGAATCAATGACTTGATAAAGTGGATTATAGACTTTTCCTAATGTCATAATAAATTACAAGATAATTTTTTAATTGATTTGATAACTAAGTTTTTAAATTAAATTACTTATCACAGATTTATTTATTTGTAAACAATCAATACCCACAGATGATATAAGAAAAAAAAACCGGAAGAGTAAACTATGTACATTTTTTATTGGTTATTGTTGAAGGTAACTTGTCATTGAGATTGAGCTCGTCCGGTCGGAACTCGATCGCGATATTTTGATAAACAAGAAGTCACAAAGAGTCTGCACATATTAATATTTAATCTAATGTAGGTAGACACTTAAGTTTTTATGCCTATTTATTACTTTGTAGTTAAAACCAATTAAAATACCTATTTCTATTAATAACTAAAACGTAAATAAATAAAAACAAACTGAAACGTCAATCAGTATGTACCTAAGACAAAAGAAAAAAAATCAAAACCAAAGTCACAGTCGTAACATTCGATCGAATTTCGAAATTAGAATAAAAAATAAAAAAACAATTAATTATATTAAATAGAAACAAAATAGGATCGAAAAAATTAAAAACACAAACAAAGAAATCACATAATAAGAAAATAGACTCACCAAATAATATTGTGAGACGAATAGAAAATAATTCTTGCAACAAATAGGATTGTTTCGTCGAAAGTGCCTTTACACACACTGGCGCAGAAGGCGGCTTCCAACAATGACTATTAAATTGATAAAGCTCCGTTCGACGGAGAGCACACGTAATTAAAATTTATATAAAAACGCAGTTCGACTGATAGCAAACGACAAAATGATAATAAAATGTAAAATCTCATCTGTCACGTGAAGTTGGCAGCACTTTATTGCTGGGTAGCCATGTTAATGATATAATTTACCCGTATCTTGTAGATAACGTTAACGAAAATCGTTTCAAAAATTATTGATTTCTTCCAATCAGAAGTTTGAATATTTTTATTGTTTTTAAAATCTAGTTAAATCGTTGAGAGCTATTTATTCCAAAATTATGTTACAAAAAAAATTCCACCATCAACGGTAAATGTTGAGTACTGGTATCATTATTACCGCGCCCCCCTCTACGCTAACGCCCCGCGCTAATACCCGTTAATGACGTAGTAAAATCCTGTCATGGCTGTCATACTAAGAATGTTGAGGTTTTGAGTTTCTAGAGACTTCTTCCTTTTCCAACTTTTCTTATTATTTAGACTATTTAGACATGATGAGATGCTATGAATTATGGTATTATATTATATCCTAGGCATTGAGACCCAAGAAGAAGGTCCATTATGGCTAAAATTCAAAATTAGGTCGGAAAATATTCCATGAGCGAGTTCGGAACACGAAACCTCGACAGGGATTTTTTTGTTGTGCAACGGCCAATGATATCTTGCGTCTCGCTCTGTCGTGTCATTCTCCAAGCACTTGTCAACACGAGATGGTTCTGTTATCGCTGCGTAGTTCATTATTTTCATATATTAATCAGAGGCATCAACGTGAATAGTACTTGTATTCCAATTTTGTTGCGTTCTGATAAGTCGCCTTCTGCGCCAGTGTGTGTAAAGGCTAGACTTTCGCGAGTACTCGTTCGTTACGGAACTGCTTGTCATTATTTTATTATTTTGTCAAAGTATCTGTGATTTAATTAAATAAAAAATAAAAGATGAAGGCCATCCTCCTTGCTCTCGCTGGACTCCTGGCTGTATGCCTTCCTGCTTCTGCCACACAATGTGAGTATACTTTACTTTTTCTTTGTTATGGTGTTTACATGTGTTGTAATTCTAATTTTGAATTTATTCGGAACACTACCCACTAAAAGTCATTATTGAACTTTTTCTTTGTCATTAAAATTTTACGGACAAAATTTTCCGTTTAGTCAATAAAAATATCATTTTATTGACGCACAACATATTCTTTGTCAATACTTTCCACAAACAACTTTTAAAAGTAAACTACACTAGTGAATCGTAATTTCTTTTGTTCAAACTTACATTTTTTTTTTGTACTTCGGTACCTACTTTGTTTGGCTCTTGACGGGATTATTAACGCCACCTACAGTGTAACTGGACAAAATAAAACAGTCGTGCTAATGATAAAACTTAAAGGTCATCAATATAAATAAACATTTTATCCTGAGGTCAATATTTTTCAAAACATTGAGTTGAGGCTGTATGATGAGTATCTTTGCCCCTTGCCTCATACATTTTTTCTTACTATATGATTTATATGACTGACTTTCAAAGACTTCCTGTGTCAATATTTAAGTCTGTTTATTTATTTACAAGTTGTTTTATGATGTATTTGTACAACTTATGTTTTGTCATTTTCCAAAATAGAATTACTTAGTTACCTAATATTAAAATTGAAACAACACAAGTGTTTAAGAAATAAATAAAAATATTGTCTATGAAATCATTTATTATGTAGGTACACAAATTTTCAAAGTCAAAGCATTTATTTCAATTAACTCGTCAAGTACCGTCATTATAGACACAATTTAAGAACAATAGGTTGCGGTCACCGGTGACCGCTCCGTGTTTGACAGTTTAAACCATATTTTGGTAAGTACTTTTGAAACATCAACAAATACAAAATAAATAATAGTCTGTCAGTCGGTCCATAATTTTAGTATTAGATTACTTGTAAAAGGTCAAATAGACTGTTAATTAAATACACATGTTAAAAATTTAATATGATTACTGTTTTTAAACTAATGCAGAATGCTAGACATCTTTTAACCTAATTGCTTAGCTGTGGTAAGAAATTATGGGTCAATAGCTCCTAGCAGCTTTCTTCATATTACCAGAATAAAAAGTATATAGCCTATGTTATTTTTCAGACTATATTATGTACCTATATGACAAATTGCATTCAGATCTATGCAATAGTTTTTATAGGAAAGAGAAACAAACATCCTTACAAACTAAGGCATCTACCAATAAGGCAGTCAAAATGGACTTGTTATTATTAAAAAATAATTGTTTTCCCATTTTGGAAACATCAAACATGTTACAAGTTGTATATTATATCTGCTATAGTTAGTTTAAAAAAAAACTATCTGTCATAAAGTCAACCATTTGCGTGAATAAAAGGCTATCTACCATTGCCTCTATAAAGAATATTATAGTTTGAGTTAATTTCCTAAAAAGGTTACATTCCATATGAGTAAACATAAACAAATGAATTCTTTAATTGATAAACTGTATGTGACTTATCTACTAGCAAATTAAATAAATAAATGAACAAAACATTATTTTGCTTAGTCATTTAAAGCATAACTACAATCTAAGAACTATTAAGGCTTTGACTTCCAATACAAAGCTGTTGAAGGCAAATCCTCCACTAACATCGTTCACCGGTGACCCCCCTGGCATTTAATGTCTTAAAATACATGAGTAAGTTAGCCATTGTTGAATTACAATTTAAAAATCTTTAGCTTCTTTGAGGAAGAAATTGATAAATAAAATCCAGACAGATTAATTTTTTTAAAACAGTAGAAATAAGATAATTCTATGAAAAGATTGTTAGCCTAATTAATTTATTAAATTTATACTTACATTATTACAATGAGACATTATCTTTATAAAGTAAGAGAAAAAACACTAACCCGTTGTGTGTCTAAACGTGGATACACGCGAGACAATGTATTTCCTATTGTGTCTCACACCGGTGCATTCAAGCGGTTAACTAATATCAACATTAAAATAAATGTGTGGCGACACATGTCAAATGACAGCTAACGCAGATAGAATAATGATGAAAACAAATCAATGGATGGCCCCACAAAATCCTACATTGCACATGGTGTATATGCGAATTAACTAACACAGATAGAAAATCCCGACGAACAACTGCTAGGCAGAAAGCCCTCCAGGTACCAACACTTCACCTGTTCCCTATAAATGTATTCTACAAAATTATAACAAAAAATTGTTCATTCATTTATGTGTAGGTATTTGGTAGTACTAGTATATTACTTAGGCATAATATAATTTTATTTATACTATGTAATTGTAGATTTGTGGTTTACCCTGCACTCCTATGGTCACGACATTGGGCTCGCTGCCCAGTCTTTGAGGAGTGGCTTGAGAGACGCTACGGCGTCCTCACCTACCGCCTGACGCAGGTCCTCACCGGACATGGAAGTTTCGGGAGGTACCTGTGTCTGATGGGGCGGGAGGAAACGCCCGGGTGTCATCACTGCGAGGACCGCCCTGAGGACACGGTGGAACACACAGTGGGAGAATGCCCCGCGTGGGCTGAGCACCGCCGTGCCCTCAGGGAAGTGATCGGCGATGGCGACCTCTCGCGTCCGGGCCTAGTGCAGGCCATGATGCGGAGCGAGGGGGATTGGGATGCCGTCTCCTCCTTTTGCGAAGCAGTCATGCTAGCTAAGGAGGAGGCGGGACGCGTGAGGCAGCGAAGCGCTGCCTCCTCGCAACCCAGCCATCGCGAAGGACACACCGGGCGTCGGGGATCGCGAGACGATCTCCGGCCACCGTAAGCGCGGGCCTGCGGACGGCGAGCATGGGTGGCTCCCCGTCCGACCACGACCAGAAACAGACCCGAGCGTACGGCGCGTCGCGTTCCGCGCGCGCCCCAAAGAGCCATCAGACCACCACAGATGGGGCCGATGCCGATTCGGAGTCGCGGAGAACCTAACGGGTAACCGGGGCTCCGGCTCGACGTGCAGGAGAAGGAACGGGGTGGTTTTTAGTCAGTAAGAGTCTGACACTCCCTTCCGCCTCACCCAGGCGGGAGCAGTCATTCGATGATTTCCCCCCCTTTTTGCCGCTACAAAGTACCTAATATTTTTTTTAATCATTTTGTTCATGACTATAGATTCTTTTAATCAAATACGTAAATAGTTTATAATACATTAAGTAATAATAAAGGAGATTGAATAAATTTTCAAAAGAAAGTAACATAATTATACATTAATACTACAAATAAATAGTTATTACTACTACAAATTACATGTTAATTAACCAAAAATCGCGGGTTACTCACGTGAAAATACTAAGAAAAGCTCTTACTAGTTTCGAACAACAGGGGCTCTTCCTCATGAGCAGCATTCGCTATATTCACGAAAGTAACCCGTGATCTTTAGTTAATTTAATATGTCTCAGGACAATATAATTATTATAACATACATGTTAATAATATCCGAACTCCAAATATTTAGATGGCCACATTTTTATGTACCCATCTAAATACTTAGAGTTTATTAATAACATTGCTTACAAGATTATAATTACCTATCTAATTTAACTGATCAATCCCCAAGTGGTCACCGGTGACCACTCTCCACTAACTGCAACCTTATTTCCGATGTTTAGATAATACAAAAGTATGAACAAGTTTCGGGGATTGATATCAAGTGATTAAATTGTACATTTACATTACATGCAATGCAAAATGTTTCCACAATTAAAAAACAAATAATGAATGTCATTTGTTTTTTAATAAACAACCCAAAGGTTTTTTTTAATGGCAAGAGGTCCCACACAGTATTGCCAACTATTCTGCCAGTGTCGAGTGTACACAAAGGTTGACTCATAGATAATCCTAGCTTCATTGAGTATTCTATTTTGAATTTGACATTAAATAGTGGATTAAATAATATAATTGTTTTGGTTTTAACTTAACCTAGTTTCAGCCAGCAGCTTTGCCTGTGAGTCTAGTGTTATTCCAGACCATAATATACTCCTGTTTCAAATCTATCTCGATCCCTTTAAACTTGACGTGTTTGATTAAGAAACACATACACACACAAACTTTTCCATTTATAGTATTAGTAAGATTTTCTGTAAAAAAGTCATGGGTCAAGAAAGAAAAGTCTTATTTTATCCTCAATATGATTGCATTATAATAATTAGACTAAAGAGGTTATTTATTTAATTCACACGAATTTCTTAAAAAGAAGCATGAAATAGTTGCAATAACCATGAAATATTACGCCACAATATCAAAGTATTGATTTTACGCTTCCATTGCTTATGTATGTATTTCAATACATTATGTATGTACTATGTATTGATTAGCATCAACCTGCCTACATACATACGTAATGTTGTATGACACTGTTTCGTGTTTTGTTAAAGTCAACCCTATGTGAACAAATTTAAAGTTTATAATTGTTTGTGGTTATGGTACATAGTTTAATTCCGTAAAAGCCGTATGTCAATTGTCACTCTAGTACTCGGTTTGCGAAAAGCAACCCTATTGTGTCAGAGAAAAAAAATTAAAATTAACTATTCATATAATAAATGACTAACTGCAATGTCCAAACTACTCATTGTATCTTTCGGTTTTACGAAAATGAACCTTAATGTGACGTGACATAAGTCAAAATTGTATGTTTTAACTTCCATCGAATTGAAATATGCCTACTTTCGGTTCGAAATTCAACTTTAGTAAATGAAGATTTGAAATTAAAGCATAAAATGGTTAAATGGTGATCGCTTATTAAAAAAAATAGCTAAAATAGAAATTAGTTTCAAAATTCAAAACCATTTTATTCTCTTTTTTTATTTAGGAACAAGATTTTTTGCATAGAATAATTACGTCATATTTTTATAATTAATTACATATAAAAAATAGTATTTTTTACTTAGAATACGATATAGTCATACATTAAAGCAGTTTCAACAATAATAAAACCTTGAAATTAATCAATAACTACTAACTTTTGATACAATATTTCGTAGATAGGTAATTCTTGTCGAAAATTCCAGAAAAAAAATACGATCAATAAAAATGCATGAATCAAAAACAGTCTTATCGGTATTCGTATAAAAAACCTTGTAAAAATACAATAAAATAATTAGTGTTATTGCTAATTGTGTTGTAATTTAGATATCAATGTTCATTATTATATTTTTATTGCTGTTTCAAATAAAATTGGTGGCATTACGTTCAAGGCTTTAGAATGAGGTATTACTCTTGTTTTTTTTATAAATACTAAATAGGTAGCATGACAATACGTTCTGTTATTGGACAGTGAGTTTAGATAAAATATCTTAAACAACAGGAAAAAATGAATTTTGACTAAACCTTAAGACCTTAAATTTTTATACTTCAAGATAAAAAAAGCCTTTTGTAGAAAATATTTTACATTTTTCTTTTAAGAAAAAAACATAACTGAAGGTTTCAAGTTGTTTTTTCGAACAGATTATATAAGATATATCTTCTGAAAATAATCGGAAATCTAATATTTTAATGGAAAAGTGATATTATAATAAATTGCTGTAAACACTTTACTTGAAACTAATTCAAATTATCGATTTGTAATCTACCTAAAATCTTAAATAAAAAAGGCTATTAAATAAATCTAAAATGCAAAAAGACTGAGAATTATGATGCTAAGAAGCAGGTATAAGATTAGAAAAAAAATTTCTACTATAGATCGCTGTCAATTTAACGGAAATTTTCGCGCCATACACAAACTCAATGCATAGATAAAAAATGCTTTATCTACACCTATTTCAAATGTATAGCTAAACAATGTATTCTAGAATGTACCCTTCGAGTGCTCAAGTCATTGCTCTCAGCCAACAAAGAGAAATTATTACAAGTATTTTCATCTGGGACATTCATCTTTTTATCTAAAACGGACGATATTGCGCATAGACACGGATTATCGAGCTGTCAATCTTGCGATAATGTCATCGCTTCATCTTACTGTATTGATGTTTATTTTTATTATTCACTATTACTATGTGGTATGTACTTAGAGATAGAAAATAAAGAATAGGTAGTTTGGTAACGTTTTGTTACTATGAGTAACCTATGATCGATGACGCATGACGCCATGGGTAGATAGATAATTTATCGCCATTTTAAACGTGCACAGACAAAGAAATTGTTTTTTTTAATTACTGACAATGACAAAATTTTATTATGCCTAGTAAATTAGTGATGAACGACTTATTGAGAAAATCGATTCTAAATTAATAAAATATCATGTTTTTAAAACTAAATGACATTATTCCTATTTATGACTAATCTGAGAAACAACACTAATATCTATTGTTGCTTAGCTGCGACCTATAATATAGGGTATTTAATGTCATGGTACAAATCACAATTTCCAATAAAATATAATCTTTGTGTTACATTTAAACGGGCACACGTAACATATTCTAATACTTAGGTACTAAACATGTTATTGACAGTAATGTCAAAGTCCAATAAACAATTCGAATTTAAATCAATCAAACACTGGCACTATAGGTGACAACATAATATAATGTGTTGTGTCTCATATTATGAGACATGTTTGCCATTCAGTCTAGAAAAAAAATCAATCAAAGTTTTATTGTTGTAGTTCGGTGACGTTTAAAAGAACTGTCAAATCAAATTGATATTGTTTTTGTAAGTTATTAAACGACAAATTCGTCACAGATTAATATTTTTTTTTTCTATTAGTTATCTACGTTTGTCCATATCCATAGGTAGTTACAAAACATTGTTTTTCCCGCTATTTTATTAGCGAGTTGTTACTTACTTAATAAGTTAAATTTAACACAGTATCTATGTTTCTCTATAACAAATTTCTAAGGCATTTCAAAAGGAAACAATTATATTATTGATATACATAAATGCTTTACCTATTGATATTGAATAACAAACTAGAACAACATTCAAGTACTTAAACTAGAACTAAAATGTATGTCAATGTTCTAATAACAACTTTAATAGTTTGAATACAAAATCAATAAATGTCCAGCTGTTTTTGAGATATAAATAGCATAACTTACATGACATTTAAACGGATAGTCTTCTTGTCTCGAGTGCTCATGCATCCGTCTGGCCGTTAACCTGTAAAATGACCCTAAAGAGCTAAGGGGTCTTAAGTCTCAATTGGTTAAAGATTGACCTCAATGTTATACTGTTTAAATTAATAACTGGCAATTGAAATCCATTCATAATGAACGGTTTTTGACATTTTGTTCTATAGAAGTATGTAAATTGAAATTGATGTTTTTGTATTAATTCGTAGAATTTTTGTTCCAATTAATGAAATCGATTCTCGATACTAGTTCTGTAGAATTTCTGTCAAAAACTAATTTCGGCTTCTATGCATCCATCCACGACATTACTGTGTGTAAAAATTATGTAACTTTCCCGTTACCGACGGAATTTTAGGAAATTCTCTCTTATGATTATGAGCGGTTACATGACGTATTTACTGAACATATTATTTTTATGTAATTTTAAGACAAATAATAATAATAATAACAATTAATCTTTATCTTTATGGTTTTTCACATCGATTTACGTAAATAATTCATTATTTTGATTGACGGTATATTGTTTTACAATCGATTAGTACCTACGTAATCAATTTTAAAATTTATTTGGACATCGAACGTGACGTTGCACAAATCGGTCGTAAGTCTTATAGTAATTGATTTTAAATAAGCAATTACTAAGTTTTACGTCAACTTGAATTTGTATTGGATGCTATTTTTCATTTTCTATTAGTTTTTACTTATTCTTATGTTTAATTTTTTTCATAAATTTTCCAGTCAAAACATCTAGAAACTTAGGCAATTTAATAAACCAATTCCGGGTTATAAAAAAAAGCAACTCATGCACAAATCCCTTTAAATTGTCTGTCTATAACAGCCTCAATAAAATTATTAATATTATCAAAGTTAGGTGGCATCTCACGTACAGAAATAATCTTTTATAATCTGTGGCAAGTGTCAATTGAGTCTTGTATGCTAGATAAGAATTTACGTGTCTAGAAACATGAATACCTATCAAATGATTAGATATCTTAGAAATAAACTGTATGCTGTCGAGTGTCGAGTTTAAAGTATTTTATTGGGTATTACAATGTAAAGTTTATGATTATTTTATGTTTAAAGTACTTTGGAGTTGACTTCCTAATTTTTTTTTTTCGTTCATTATCATAGACAACTTAAAAAAGTTGACATCTTGTTTTTCGAGACCTATTTGAATGTGTAACATATTTGTCTTCTAAAATATATTTTTTTAACAAATCTAAAGAAATCGGAGTAGGATCAGAAAAAAACATCTTTTTGGAAATAAGTCTAAGTCTAAGAAGAGGATAGGATTATTAATATTTTGATTATGACCTATAAGAAGCAGACACGTGCTAATCTCCTAAAATAATGGTTTAAATCGGAAAATTCTTATTATGTTAACGGTCCATTCATCGAGGAAGGTTATTATAAAACATCATGCAGCATGATACAGCCAATAGAACTCGTTAATCAAATTTCATTGAACTCCTTTTATTTTTAATTGAAACACAAAACCTAACAAGGCGTTTGAAACACAAAACCTAAACCTAATTTAACAACACACATTTAAGTTGTCATCAAACATAGATAATGGCGGCGTGTGTCAATTTGTTTGTGATTGTCAAACAGATAATTGTGATTACATGTCTACTGTATTTAATATTTAATTGTTTTATCGTACACATGAATCATTTTGGTGATTTGGAACATTGTAATAGTATTATGAATAAATGTTATCAAGTTTTTTTTATGAGTAAACATATATTCAAAGGGATTTAAGCTATTAGTTATCTAAAGTAGAGGCACGGATGATGTACAAAAGAAAAAATACAATTAGCGCCATCTAGTTGAAACGCAAAACAATACATAACTGCGCATCTATGGTTTTATATCAACATGTAGCTGAAATGGCTGACGTTTCCTAAATCCTAAAACTTGCAAATAAAAATAAAAATGAAGAATATAAAAACAAAACGTCACTAACTTTAAAGAATTAAAATCTTCAAAATTAGTTAAGTAATGTTTATTTAATTATTCTCTTTCCCTTGTACCTATTATCTCTTTGTCTAAATAAAGCTTTAAATATTAGTTTACATTGTAATTAGTCTGTATATATAAATAAACAGAACAGTATGTCATTTTAACATTTGAAATCGTGCCAGAAATACTCCAATGACTTTCGAATCTCCGAGTAACTTCGTTCCCGCGTTTGGGCGTTTAGGGAAAACGCCCCCCTCCCCTGTATGGATCCGATATAGTAAAATAAATTTATAGTTTTTGAGAATTAGTCTATAAATAGTCAAGATCATGCAATAGGGAATCTAACTAGCCCGTCAGTTAGGTAATGAAAAAATATTAGACACGTATTTTTTTACTTTGTCGTATAAGAAAACAATACTTAGATAAAACGAAACAAAGTTTAGGAGTTATGTCATTTTAGAGTATCGTAAGATAATCGTAATCTAATGTGAAGCCATGCGATATTTCAAATCAAAATATATTCGAAACTATTCGTTGCCGTAAGAAAATAAAAAAATACGTGTCTAATGTTTTAAAATAATCTACCAAACGGCCATTACTACTACTATTATTACTACTACTACTACTACTATTATTACTACTACTTTTTTAAATAATAGTAGTAGTAGTAATAATAATAGTAGTAGTAGTAGTAGTAGTATTAATTTTAGTTGTATATATTTAATTTAGTAATATTTAATTTTAATTTTATTTAAGTAATAGTTTGACCTAAATTATTCCAAGTGTGAGATATTTTTACATGACTCTACCGACAGACAGATCATATCAAAATTTACTACTTTTGCGCCTAATATCTCGGTTGTCGATAAATGTTCGCTTCGCCTCCTAGGTGCGCCCGTCTTCGAGGACTCTTTTCAAAGTTTTATTGATGAGAAAATTCAAAATTTTTCTGTCGTTTCAGAAAGACTGTATCACATTAGAATGCATTCGGCCTATACTATTATTCGTTTTTGTTGTTTTGGTCCCAAATTTATGTATTTTTTGCGCTCGACCCACCTCTGGTCTGCACCCCTTCTTTTAGAAAAAATTGACCGAAGCATTAGACAAACTTTATCCTTAATTTTGAATGTGGCTCTCGACGACCGAGCCTGGACACAAGCTACTCTGCCTGTCCGCATGGGTGGGCTTGGCGTCCGTAAAATTTCCAGTGTAAGCCTACCAGCTTTCATATCTTCCGCCCATGGTACTGAAGAATTAACCAGGAAAATTCTTTCTCAATCACTGGTTAATTTTGATGTACCATTTTTAGTGGAAGCTGTGAAAGCTTGGAAAATCGCTTGCCCAAATATTGACCCCCTGTCAAATCACTCTCCCAGAGACAATGGGACGAGCCGCTCTGCAGGAAAGTGAGCGAAAATCTATTGAACTCCGCTTGTTCAACTGCAGAGCGAGCTCGCCTTTTGGCTGTGGGTGAGTGGGAGTCAGGGTTATGGCTTCTTGCTTTGCCTTCGTCCAACTTAGGTACTTTGTTGGACGACACCACATTCCGCGCTGCAATTTGTTTAAGGCTTGGGGCTTCATTTTGTTCACCTCATCGTTGTCGTTGTGGTGAAGATGTCAACAGCCTTGGACACCACGGCTTGTCGTGTAGCCGTAGTGCGGGTCGTTTTGCTCGACACGCGAGTATTAATGACATAATTCGTCGAGCTCTTGTCTCCGTTGGCGTGCCAGCTACTTTAGAACCTAATGGCTTGGTACGCAACGATGGCAAGAGACCCGACGGTATGTCATTATTCCCTTGGAAGATGGGTAGGCCTTTAGTATGGGACGCCACTTGCGTTGATACTCTGGCGCCATCCCATCTTCCAAACTCAGCGTGTCGAGCCGGTGCTGCCGCTGCTGCTGCCGAGAACCTCAAACGGCGAAAGTATGATAGCCTGATTGGCAATTATGCTTTCGAACCGTTTGGGGTTGAAACTTTAGGGCCGTGGGGCCCAAGTGCACATCTTCTTTACAAAGATATTGTAAAGAGGATGGTTGACACTTCAGGTGATCGAAGGGCTGGCTTCTACCTTGGACAAAGGTTAAGCATTGCCATTCAACGTGGTAATGCTGCCAGTCTTTTGGGCACCCTACCTCACGATAATGATGAGGAAAATTTTTTTTTTGATGCCTTATAGCTTATTTATTTATTATTACCTTTTTTTAAGATGTAAATATTTTAGTTCATAGTTATTTATATTTTAAGTTGTATATATTTTCATTTAGTTATTATTAAATTAAAATGAAGCGAAAAAAAAAAAAAAAAAAAAAAAAAAAGTAATAGTTAGTTTTAATTTAAGTTTTTTAATGTATGTAAATATTAAAAGTAATAAAGTAATTTACTTGACGGTAAATCCATTCAAATGAAAATTAGTCATCTACCCTATTAGCCAAACAAACTGTCAAATTTCGTTTCTTTTCAATATAATGTTTACGAAATAAAAGTAACCTAGGTATTAAAAAAAATTCACATTCGTTTCATCCATATTTTCCACAGCCGATGTTTATTCTGGTTGAATCCGTTTCCTGGTGTGGAAAGCTTTTTTTGTTTAAAAATACGCAACAAAATGATCGATTTCCGTTTGTTCGAGTTCACTATGCGATAGATGTAGATATTACAGGCGTTGCACTCTGGGGTCTCCAGGATAGACCTGTTAGAGGACCCGGTGCCCCTTACAGGTACTGAAGCTGGCCCAACAGTTTGGTTTTAGTGAGTTAAAAATCCCACACACCCTAGTCTTTTATACCCAAAAACATGGCGCCTTTTGAAGCTTTACCCCCGTCACCAATTAAAAGGACCATAGAGATAGATATAACATAGACCGACCTCTCAATTCAATAGAGGTTCGAGTGTTTGTCAAAATTACTTATTATTTTATTTTAGGAAAGAATATTATGGTTTATTAGTATATTAAATAACACATACATCAACTTACGGAAAGACAGCAATACCGCAAATGACAATGGGTTCGCCCCCTATTACGTAGGCTTCATCTCTGTTAGCATTCGATGCGATGAATATTATTATGCCTTTTGTGAATTAAAGTCATGATGTTATATGACCAAATTCACAATAAATATAGAATTTGCAATTCTAATGTATAAAACAAACTTCAAAACATCAAACTTGCAAATAATGCAATACGAAAACAAATTACGAAATTATAGATTGCCGCCATTCCATTTTCAAACTGTCAAGGCAATGGGCATTGACCTTTGTACTCTGAATAAATTGATGACAAAGGAAACTCATTGTTGTGCCTCTTTGTTACCATTTTAAGTCGCAGTTCTTTTAAATAAAAAATAAAATGTGTTGACTAGCTTCCTCAGTGTCTTTTGTAATTTTTACTTCCTGCTTCCTGGAGGAAAATAAATTAACGGTTTCAAGCACTAAGTAGTGCCTTGCAGTAGGTAGGTGTGTATCTATTTTGTTTAGGTATTTGTAACTAATCGCCTAGAACCTAGTTGTCTATGTTTTGTAACATTTTTTTTTTGTGTAGGACAATAAGGCAGACAGAAGAATATTTTTGAACAATGCAATGCTGTTTTTTTTTTAGAAAAATTATTATTTATTTAGTCGTTGTTTTAAAGTTGATTCAACGAAAAACCAAATAAAGGACTAAAATAGCTTCGTGTACATACTTGTGTCCAAGGTGGGCTTAATGCCATAGACATTATCTTCCAGCCAGACCTTTGGATAATAAAGAGACGAAAACAATGTTCCATATTTAATCTAAGATCTGCCTGCCAAGCATTGCCTTTAGTATTAATTTTAAACTGATAAAGGCTGTATGGCGAAGAACTAACGGCCATTTTTAAATACCAAGAAGTATTTGACTTATGTCACTGTTTAAAATAAGTTAGATAGAGATAAAATTGCGATTACGAGGAATTAACAAAAAAGTACGATTTATTGAAATATTATGACGTTTGACGTTTCTAAGAAGACCCACGCCACGTTTTGAATGCTTGTGTAGGTACTATATGTCTAAGTAGGTAGTAAAATAGTTAATGAGCGTGCTTAATCTGAATGTAAATCAAGATTGAAAAATTAAAGTACTTTTTAGGGAAACTGTTCATCGATCCCACTTTCCTGATAAGATAAAATGTAATATTACCTAATTATTCCGGTTTTCAAATATACTATACCTACTAATTAATAGGTATACTATAGAGTTTCTTGCTCGTTCTTCTCCATTCGAATCTACATTTAAGACCGAGCGCCTAGCTTTACTGACTGACAGACTATTATTAATTTTGTATTTGTTGACGTTTCAAAAGTACCAAATTATGGTTTAATTGAAAAAAATGCTTTGACTTTGACTACAAAATAGCATAATTAGGTAACAATAGACCAGATGTTACTATAGTAACGACAAACATCCAACCTATTTACTAAAGAAACAAATATATAACATTTTTATTAAATCTTTGTCCTTAGGCCACGTGAACCCGGTAACGATTCCCAAAGAATGGGTGACGATGCACCGCAACTGCCGTATGTCGGTGAGACAGCAGATACAGATGGAGGTCTCCGCCTCCTTGCAGTACTTGGCTATGGGCGCACACTTCTCTAAGGATGTTGTAAGTAAAATATATTGTTTTAATATACTAGTTTCTGCCCGCGACTTCGTACGCGCAATCCCGTTTTCTCCCATTCCGGTTTCTGTCGTAAGAACCTTCTCCTGACAATAACAAACACAACAAAAAAAAAGATCAGCTAAATCTGTCTAGCTGTTCTCAGGTTATGACGTGACAACGGGAAACGGATTTCATTTATATATGTAGATAGATTCGTTGGAACGACGTTTGACCACTATCTCGCCCATGTAAGCGATGATGCAGTCTACGATGGAGCACGTCGTCCCATAAGCAACTTATTCACTCGGGCCTTTAAGACACTCAAAATATCGACTAAGTCTTGGGGTCTAAGATTTAAATCATAATACGAAGCTGCTAATATTATGAAGCTGAAGAATTTGTTTGTTTGTTTGAATGCGCTAATCTTCGTAACTATTGGAATTGAATATTAATTTTACGTTGAATAGTCCAATTCAATAATTGGACAATTGGGAAGTTTCCTATGTTTAAAATAAATCTTTTCAACTTTTCAATGCAATAAATAATTAAAAAATAATCATACTCTCATGCATAGATTTGACAATTTACCTTATTTTTGGATTTTTTTCTCGCTAATTTCAAGGAAATAAGTTTTTAAGGAAATAAATTTGACGCAGACATAATGATGACGTCATAAGTTGTGATCCAATACAAAATTCATAGCAAATTTGACTAACTGTCAACTACCGTATTCATCTTCCCTGGTCCTTTCTCGATAGAAAGGACCGATAGAAAAACCATGCTGAAGTAAAATCTAAAATCCTAAATCTTCCCCTTGGAACCATACTATCTATTTGTCCAATAGTCTGTAAACGTTTTCAAAGGGTATAATGTTTCCGAAAGTCCAGCCTCCCCCCCACTTCGCCCAAAAAGGTCGGCAACTCGCTCCACTAGTACTGTGTGGGTGTCTCTATCGATGGTCGGGCTGATCACTTGCTCTCAGGTGACCCGTTTACCTTCTATCTTTTTTTTTTTGAGGGGCGAAAATCATCCAATGCCTTCACCAGCCTTGGGTTAGGCGAGAGAGAGTGTGAGACTCTTACTGACTAATAACGTTCCTACTCCTGCTCTTCTAGCTGGAGCACCGGCAACCGATTAGGCCTTCCGCGGCTCCGTATCCTTCCGCTGCTCCGTACCCTTCCGCTGCTCCGTACCCTTCCGCTGTTCCGTATTGCCCTCTATCCCTTAAAAACCCGGCTAGAGTCATGATCTTGCTTGTTTATTTTGTTTAATTTGGTTTAGTTGAAATAAATGTTTTGACTTAAACTGTTTGTCTCCAGGTAAACCGTCCAGGTTTCGCCAAGATGTTCTTCGATGCTGCATCAGAGGAACGTGAGCATGCTATGAAGCTGATTGAGTACCTGCTCATGAGAGGAGAGCTGACCACTGACGTCACTACTTTGTTGCAAGTCAGGGTAAGTTGACAGGCTTTAGTTTTAACGGAGTTTTCTTATCTGAAGATTCGATATCCGAAATGACCTACCAAGGGTCTTTCAATCTACAGTGTCCATAGTGATTCGTCTGCTTGTTTGCCGTCCTATTCTCATATTCATAACAAACTATTCGAATTGTACTGAATTTCTGTGTAAAACTAGATCAATGCACATAGACATTTTTTTTATTGTAAATCTGTTATTATTTTACGCCATTAGTAAGTAATTGGACTTTTAACACTTCAAATTCGTAATCAAAAACAAATTATTTGGTGTTTGTATTTGCCGAACGGGTTTCGGGTCTGTTTGTCGGATCAGGCAAAGTATTATTGAGTTAGTCTTAATTATTTTATACCCGTTTAATAAAAAAAAGCCTGAAATTTTGATCTGATACTTTTTAGCATAACCTAATAATCCTTGTCTTGTCTTTAGGCCCCTGAACGTAAGACCTGGGAAGGTGGAGTGGAGGCCCTGGAACACGCGCTGCTTATGGAGAGCGCCGTCACCAAGAGCATCAGAAACGTCATCAAGGCATGCGAGGATGACAGCGAGTTCAATGATTACCACGTAAGTTATTAAAGAGTTTTTAAACATATCTTCATTCCAGAATTGTTACTTGCGTCGTGTGTGACTCAAATCAGGCAAGTGCTTAGGGTGCCAAGCTACAGAGACGTGCCGTGAGACGTAAGCACCCATAGAGTGACGATAGTGCCAAAAAATAAAGAGCGTCTATGAGGTCCTTGCCTAGGGTCTCTCTAGGTTTGATTCGCATCTGCTTGACAGTACATTGTTGAATTATTGTGAACCTCCTCTACATAAGAGGAGTTTACCATAATCTCCTCGTCTGGCGATTGTTTAAAGGTACTGAGATACTGTTAAAGGTGTAGACTCTGAGCTCTTACGACACCCGCGGGAAGAATAGGGGTGATGACAAATGTATTTTACGACGACGACCTGTGTATTTCGATACTAACTCTAAAAATTTTATTCACAGCTGGTGGACTACCTGACTGGAGACTTCTTGGAGGAGCAATACAAGGGACAACGCGACATTGCGGGCAAAGCCTCCACCCTCAAGAAACTCCTCGACCGCCACGGTGCCCTCGGAGAGTTCATCTTCGACAAGAAACTCATTGGCATCGACATCTAAGCCAATCAATAAAACTATTTTCTATAACCTCTTTCTTTTGCCATGTATTATTTAAAAAACACACATTATTGTCTATTACACCTTTTTGACATAATTAAAAAAAAATATCGAAAAATAAATATGGCGTGTCCAAATATTGTAATAGAATGAAATAAATGTAATCATGTTCCTTTTTTGCGTTTAAATTGGAATTCAATTGATAACCATGTTCACAAAATACGTTATTTAGCTACTCCCGTAGGTTATTGTACAAAAATATTAGTGATTAAGCGTAATATCTTGTTTATATTTAGATTACAAAACATTTATACTCCACTATAGTTTGTATCCAGTCAATTATTCGCGCCTTTTTCTGACGTTTATGATAATCGCTACAAAATTCAATATGGCGCCCTGTAACGTTTTTTTAATTAAATTACTATTATAATCGTAATTTCATGAACTCTTTGGTAACAAAGGGTTTCTTTACAAAAATATGGCTGTTCATTATTTTGTTTAATTATTTCGTAAAATAAAGTTGATCCGTATAAAAAAGAATTGTTTCATTTTCGTCCATTATTGCTCCACTAAACGGTCTAGAATTTGATAATTCTTTGCTCAACTCGATAATGAACAAGTAACTGCTGCCCTCGACCATTTCGAGAAAGAAATGCCGTATTATCTCTAAAGGGCGGCAAGTTATAGACGGGTACCCATCTGCCCACAGAGTTGCGGCGGCGGCAAAAAAGTCAGGGGCGCCTACAAGTTACTTGCCTGGGGCGCTCTCTTTGCTCTATCCACCTCTGCAGAGGTGCACATTGTCCAATGTTATAAATGAATTATTTATTTATTTATTTCATGCAACATAAACCGCTTTTCACCAGATAAGTTAAGAGGTCCTCGACGAAAATTTCGTTATTTTTCAGCTTATCCTTTATAGTTTTTGAGATATAAGTAAATGCGATATTATTGATATATTAACGCGTTCCGTCACAGTTACAATAGGTACACGTGAAGGTTCGTTCCCACCATGTCCTTCCCGACCTGGGAATCAAACCGCTTACTTAGCAGTCGCACTTGCAATCATACCACAATGTAGTAAAGTTAATAAATTAATGTTGAAATAAAACGTGAGGATGATTTTAAATAATATTTATTTAAACTACATGCAATACGTAGGTAATTCAAATACCAAACTAAAGATCTAGCTAGAAAAAAAACTTAAAATAAAACGTACTGAAATTCATTACAAATAAAAATAAAACTTAAAAAATAATTGTAGACTAAAAAATCTCTAATCTATTAACGGACTCAATAAATTACTTTTCCCGCGCATTTAAGTGTCAATGTCAGAGTGACAGATTGGCAGGATCAGACTACCAAATAGATTGAAAATGAATAATTTTTTTAAGCCTTTTCAGGCGTTTTCTCCAATTTCTTTACTATTTTTGCTTCCGAATAATTTTTGGGTTTCGTTTCAGATTTTTTTATGCCTCGTTTCATGAGTAGCTCATGCGGAATCGGCATTTGTCCTTGTCTATCGACACCGGGTCCTTCCTTTAGTTTGAATCGGAAATCAGTCTTTCTATGAATAGTTTCCGACGGAATGAGCCGATTATCTTGATTGTAGAAGTGAAAATCTCTGTAATTATATTTTTTGAACATTTGTGTTAAATCTACAATCTATAGTTTGTTAGGTACCTAGGTACCTTAGCTAACGCAAATAAATGTCTTTATCTTTAATATATATAGCCTAAATCCTTTGTTCGACACTGGCACTCGCCCAACGAGGTAGTTATTTTTTATGAAATAGAGCATTGAGTTATCTCGAAAATATAGGGCGGCAAACTGGCCTACTGGTCACCACAATCACACAATCGGTGCGCGGCACTGTTTATTTTACACCATAGACATAATTATATACTTATACGTCTGAATTTTACGCCCAAAACACAAGTGCGTTGTCAGTCTTTTGAGAATTTAAGGTTTCGGAATGGGGAGATTATATTACATAATATATTAAAATAAACAACTAGTTACTGCTGTTACCTCACACTAATAAAGGTGAAAGGTTCAAATTTCCGTTGATCAAAGTTTTGAACGTAGGAGCGCCATCTACACTGAAGTAACTCATTGGAAGTCAAAGAATAATGTTTCTTATATTTATATTGGAAAAGTTCTTTTTCGAACATTGGGAGGACGCGGAAATTCTTGCCGACAGATTCTGCGAATTCTGGAAAATGAAGATGAATATTTTTTAAATGAAAAACTGTTCAGTTGATGTAGTAAGTAGATAAATACTGGCTCGGCTACACTGTGCACTGCACAATGCATTGTGCATCGTTTATGTCACAGGCCACCGGTACTATTTGTTTAGCCGGAGTCGCCGGCGAGGCTAGCCACAAGTCACAATGACCGTATTATGTAGTTAGTAGGTAAGAGTCTTTATTCCGTCACGCTGTGAACGAACACGTTTGATGAATTTCCAGCCCTGCAAATAGGTAATGCTGGAACTATAGCAAGACTTGCTAATAGAATTCAAAGTATGTGTGATTGTCACGAAGTTGGTACTTCTTACCTCCCCTATACTTATTATACTCTTTGTCTTACCTCGATCTACCGTTCGTTCGGGAGATCCTCTTTTCATTGTACATTCTGGATAAGCTCCCTTCATTTTGTCTAATTAACAAAATATAATAATTGGAGACTAAACAAAATGTTACCAGTGACACTTAATTATTGGAAATAACGACAACGATGCTTTAAGAATTTAGTTTTCTTTGAATCTTTGAAATATTGTACTTCAGTGTCAAGTTTATCAAAGAGGTTTTACTTTCAGTTTTTGTTGTAATAAGCTTGGCCATACTTATTATACTCTTTGGGCTGGCCCCTTAGCCCCTATACTTATTATTATTTTTTAACTGCTCCGTTCTGTACTACTGGATTTAAAAAAAATTCTCAGTTGTAGCACGGAGTCTGGGGTTGTGCCCGGTATATGGCAATAGACTCAGCAATATTACATGGGACTCATAAATAGTGAAAAGTGGGTGTTACATTGTACCTACAGTGGCATAATGTGCGCCTCTGCCTACCCCTTCGGAGATAAAAGGCGTGATGATATGTTATTTTTTGGGCTAGACTCTGGAAGAAATGATTGACACATTATTTTGTTCTATTTCTGATCTTTTAAAACTGCAGAAAAAAGAGAGACAGTTAAAATATTCAAAATAATAACAATATATCTACAACATTCCTTTTAATTATTAAATTATTATTAAAGTTTAAATTCCGGTCCCTGGACTCCGGACCTCAAAGTCAGAAAGAATCGTCTGACAGGCTCTAAGGCTCTAACATCATTAAGCTATGTATGCATAAATCTGAGTCAAGGGATGGAACGTTTATTGACAGAATGTCAAAAAATCTGTCAAAATGGATGTAAATAAAAAAGTTGTTGGTACATACTGAGTGATCGATAAAATAAAATAAAAAAATAATTTATCAATTAAAAGTTACTCTTTGTTCATGAGAAATCATATAAAGTAGTCATATATTCATTCTAAAATGGATACAGAGATGAAAAACGTAGTGGATGACATACAATCAAGCGTTATTTGCCGATGCTGTTTGGACTCTGGTTGTTTTCAAAATATGTCATCGGAATATTATAATTCTGGACAAAAGGAAATCTATGAAGATATGTTAAAGTCTACATTTGATATTCAAGTAAGATTCCAAATGTTTTCATTGATAATCTTTGAAAAAAAAACGGATCTTTGTTGCGCACCGATAATTTTTACGCAATACTTTTGAAAATGTTCTATAATTTTTAAATAGCATAGAGACCTAAAAGAGTCATAGAATGTTTCATCTATTCTAATTTATGACATTTCAAAAATGGTACTTAAACGGCTAATATTGTAAAAAAAAATATATATATATATAATAATTACTTACAGGTTACAGAAGTGCCACAGACCACCAAACACTATATATGTGAACAATGTATCACACGATTACGAGATGCAATAACATTCAAACAGATGGTACTACAAAATGAAGAACATTATTTACAGATGATTAGAAGTATGAAATGGGAACCGGAGACAGGTATCACATCATTATCATACTAATAGTACCTATAAATGCGAACGATTGTGAGTTTGTGTGTACGTTTGTAACTCAATTGAGTACTTGCCTTCACTCTTACATAACATCACACCTTTTATTCTTGAAGGAGTTGGCAGAGGTGCACATTATGCCACTGTACAATGTAACACCCACTTTTCACTATTTATATTATGAGTCCCATGTAATAGGGGGTGAGCCTATTGCCATATACCGGGCGCAATTCCAGACTCCGTACTACTACTGAGATTTTTTTTAAAACCCAGTTATACTTTGCCCGACCCAGGAATTGAACCCTTAACACTTTCAGTCACAGTTTTAAGTGATGGGCCGACATTTGGCCATTATTTTGCCATCTTTTAATCTGAAAAGAGCCCTTTCAATGTTTGAAATTTGATAAAATTTTCGCCCGTTGACTACACGGTTGGCGCGGTGGTTGGGCATCTGGCTGCCGCGCAACGTGTCGCGGGTTCGATTCCCGCACGGAACAACTCTTTGTGCTTTGTGTGATCCACAGATTGTTGTTCCTGGTCTGGGTGTGATGTGTATGTGAACTTGTATGTTTGTAAACGCACCCACGACACAGGAGGAAACGCAAGTGTGCCGCAACGTTATTTTTAAAAAAAAAGTTATTTTACACAATCACAATCTCGATCAGGAAATAAACCACAATTTTAATAATTTTTAAATCCAATCAAAAAAGCATTTACGCACAGAGGCAGATTAAACCTAGTGAGAGCCCTAGGCAAGCACCTCATTGGCGCCCTTAATTATATTTGTAGCCGCCGTCGCTCTATGTACAGTTGCACACGTACGTCTCGCGGCGCCCCTCTGTAACCTGGCGCCCGGCACTTGTCTACAACGCCTTAGGGATAATACGACTCTGTTTACGCCTTAGTCATACTCAAGACTTGAACTTTTGAGGTCCCTTACTAGGCTATTACTTCTTAATTTCTTATTAAAAACTAGCGGACCCCGCGAACTATAGAACTTAATTTTGCTTTACATTTTTTTTCTAACATAAAATGTTTCTCCTAACAATAACAAAGTCAACAAAAAAAGAGTTAGCGAATTCGGTTCAGCTGTTCTCGAGATTTGTGCTAAACAAGTCAAGTCCCGTGTGAACAGGTTGCTCATAGGTAGGCGTGGTCCTTCGTCGGCCACATCATCGCTTACCACCAGGCGCGGGTGGCCAAACGTCGACCTATCAAGTATAAAAAAAACAACACATTGTAGGTATATTTTTCATTTTTTTCAGCTTCAACAGATGATGTCAAATCAGATGACGTTAAGTATGAACCACCAGATCTGGAGTTTAATGATGATATTTATGATGAACATGATGATGATGGTAAGCGTATATTCACGGTTTTATTGAGCTCCTCCCCAACAATCCTTAAATTCCTAATCCCCAAAAGGCCGATAACGCACTTTTAACGCCTCTGGGGTGGCGTGTGTCAATGTGCGACGCCGATTGCTTACCATTGGGTGATCCGTCTCCTCGTTTACCGGACTTTGTCGCGGAGAACTTAACGGGTTACCAGAGGGCCAAGCACGAATAACTATCGCATTCGTATCGAGCGAGTTAAGCGTTCTGATTGGTTGGTTCACTTGAGCCGGCCAATCAGAGCGCCGAACGCGCTCGATACTATTACGTTACGAATGCGATAGTTATTCGTGCTTGGCACTCTGGGCTCTCCGGCTCGACGTGCAGGAGAAGGAACGGGGTGGTTTAGTCAGTAAGAGTCTGACACTCCCTCCCGCCTCACCCAGGCGGGAGCAGTCATTCGATGATATTCCTCTTAAAATAAAAATACCCATAAACAAACTTGTCTTTAAACTTAGTCTAAAGATGCTGCCGATCTTAATTTGTTTGTAAACAGATCTAAATATGGCGTAAATCTTAATTTGGATTTTTATTAACACAAGTGCTCTGTTTCTAATTTTAAAATGGCAGTCTGTTCTCTGTACATACATTACGCAAAAAATGCGCTACAAATATGTGGGTAGTTTTGTTTCAGCCTTACTAAAATATTTTTTTAACAATTTCTATTGTTTTACAGTATTCCTAGATGATGTAAAAAACGAGATAACACAGAAGAAAACCCTTTTGGAAACTGAAATAAAAATCACTAGATTGAGAAAAAGTAAAAAGAAAATAAATAATGGTGAGTTAATTATAACTCATGTTATAGGTTACTATAGAACATTTTAAATATCAGTCCCCATATATCAGTCGTGTTAATCTGAGACCCAATCCTAAATGTAGTAGTTATGACGTGTTAAGATTAAGACTGGTTAAGATCATAATAAAACTAACGAGTTTTTATTTTTATTCCAGATTGGACGAAAATAGCAGAGCGGCGCGGTAACGGACCAATTTTACGAGATAATTCATTAAAACTCCTCGCGAATTCAACCATTTTGATATTCCAATGGGACAAAAGTCGTTACAGATGTTTTTGCTGCAAGGAACCATTTTCAGATATGAATTTATTAAGAGAACACAACATAACACACACGCTCAAAGAAATCGATAAAAAAATAATCGACAAACAAAATCGTTTCGTAAAAGTCGATATATCGATATTAAAATGCAAACTATGCAACGAAACGTTACAGAATTTAAAAAGTTTACAAACTCATTTGACAGTTGCACACGATTTGACGTTTGAATTAAACGACCACCTTTTGATTCCGTTCAAAATTGGCGGGGAACTGAGCTGTCAGATTTGCGCGGAAAAATTTCACGTTTTTCGACTTTTAAATATTCATATGAATAAACATTATCAAAATCAAGTTTGTCATATTTGCGGTGCGGGATTTTCAACAGCTTTATCGCTAACTATTCACAAATCCAGATGTCACAAAGCAATAAAGTGCAGATACTGTGACATGACGTTTAAAAGGCGGCCGGAGAAGCGGCAACACGAAATTCAAATTCACAATGCGAAATATGAACGAAAATTGAGATTTCCTTGTCCATATTGTACTGAGAGGTTTTTCCAGGAGAATTTACGCGTTGAACATTTGATTAGGGAGCATGGTTTCAAGCAACCGGAGTTTCAATGTAAATTTTGTTCGAAATGTTTTATAACTAAGAGTTTGTGTACAAATCATACGAAAATAGTACATTTGAGGGAGAGGAAGTATGAGTGCGACGTGTGCCATGACATGTTCTTTAGGCAATGCGATGTTATTAGACATAAGGTAAAACACACTGGCGAGAAAAACTATACATGTACGGAATGCAATAATTGTTTCGCAAGCAAAGATTCTTTGCGACGCCACATGAAACGGGCGCATGATTGTCGTAATATTAAATAAAGTTTATGAACTTAATTTTATGTTTTACTAGCTTCTGCCCGCGACTTCGTACGCGTAATCCCATTTTTTCCGGTCCCCGTTCGTGATTTTCGGTAAAAAGTAAAAAAGAAGTATTGGTTAAAAAGTCCTATGTCGGTAAAGGTATCCTATGTCGGTCTCCTGGCTCTAAGCTACCTCCCTACCAATTTTCAGCCAAATCTATTCTGCCATTCTTGAGTTATAAGTGGTGTAACTAACACGACTTTCTTTTATATATATAGATTAGCTATTTTCCCGCTCTGCTCGGCTCCTATTGGTCGTAGGGCGATGTTTTATAGCCTATAGCGTTCCTCGATAAATAGGCTATACAACACAAACTCAGCAATATATAGTAGCAATATAATAGTATTAAGAGTATAAGATTACTGCATAATTATCTTCCTCGATTATGAGATAAAATAACACCTATAATTGGGATGATGACAGGGTATGAAAATTAAAAATCTAATTAAGTATTATTAACTTAGTCCGTAAGTTAGGTAATAAAAAATATTAGACACGTATTTTTTATTTGGCGGTGTAATATAATACTTAGATAAAACGAATCAAAGTTTAGAAATGGGGCCTAAAACTTCATTTCTACATATAAAATGTACATAAAAGTGACGTCACGCGACATTTCAAATCAATGTATCGTCGAAAGTATTCGTTTCCGTAAGAAAATAAAAAATACGTGTCTAATGATTTAAAATAATCTACCAGATGGACATTAAAATAAAAATTAGGCATTTACCCTATTCCCTGATGGAATATGCGTATTATCCCCAGGGCAAACTAAGCAAATGCCGGGCGCCAGGTTCCAAAGGGGCGCCGAGAGACGCACGTGCACAACTGCCCATAGTGACGGCGGCGGTAAAAAAATTAGGAGGCGCCAATGAGGTGCTTGCTTGGGGCGCTCTCTTGGTTTAAACTGTCATTCACCAAGCGGTCACCGGTGACCGCAACCTATTGTTCTATAATTGTGTCTATAAAACCGGTACTCGACGAGTTAATCTGCCTCTCCACTGAGCAACTTGTGTGTAAATAAATATGAGAACCTGACCCCAAAACCATTGCCTAGAAGTCGCGCTAGCATAAATATTTTTTTTTTATATTAGGTGTGACTGACTTTTGACCAGTATCTCGCCTGGTGGTAAACGATGATGTGGGCTACGATGGAGCACGTCGACCCATAAATAACCACCCTATTCACTCGGGCCTTGAAGACACCCAGCTGGTACCCTTCAGGTAGTACAGACTCTGGCAAAGAATGTCACTCCTTAGCAGTACGCACAAGGAAGCTTGTTACGAAGCGCTTCGTGCGTTTGGGTGGGACATCTACCATAAATCGGTTAGGTACGCTTCGCGCATTGTCTTGTGGTACGACGATGGAAAGGACTAGGGGGAATCAAGTTGTGCAATAAATACTACAAATAACAAAACAGAATTAAATATAAACTGTTATTTTATTCTATATTGTAATATAATATTATAATATCAGTATGTGTATAACTTAAATTAAAACATTAATATACGGTTCAACTTATAACAGATAAGAGTGATTGTGTAATCAAAAAGATTAGTTATATTATACCTACGTAAGATAATTTCTTTAAAAACTTGAACCATGTATAAATTGCATCTACAACACACCTAAATAATATTAGATTACAAAAAATTAGTTCGAATTAAGATTTTTTGAAGTTGGTTAATTTCGACCTGAATATAATTGAAACTTAGGGTAGCGCTGAAGGTTTTTATGACTGACTAATCTCAATATCTTGTGTTTTTTTTTAAAACATTGCCCCACACTAAGATTTTCTCCTATATCGTGGGTACGTTTACAAACATACAAGTTCACATACTCAATGACACCCAGACTCGAAACAACAATTTGTGGATCACACAACCGAACCAGCGACACGTTGCACGGCATCCGGTTGCCCGGCCACCGCACCAACCGTGCAGTCGTGTTTGTCAATGGCATGTGGCAAGAGTTGCGCCCAGTAAATTATATTTATGGGCCCCTAGCGTGGCTTGAAACAAGTTGAGGAAACTTTGTTAGCGATCAAAAAGATAAAAGAATTTGTTAAAAAAATATAGGAACTTTTTAGCATCATACCTGAATACATGATTACAAACAAATTTTCTTTTCGATTACACAAATCGCTCATAATAATTAACAGAAAAAATGTATTTACTATTTAAAATAGCTTATATATAAATATTTAGAATCTATATTATATAAACTACAACTGTAGGACGATTTTTGTATATTGCACAATATTTTACAACCTTAACAATATATTTAAAACAATTAACGGTAAAATAGGGTGAATAGAGACAAAAGAGGGGTGAATGGATATTAGGAAATTCTCCATGGTATCGATTCACCCCTCTTCTGTCTGTATTCACCTCTCGATCCCAATTCACCTCATTTTACGTTAACAAATTTTTTAAAACAAGGAATATGATGTTTTTGTATAATTACTATCGTGACGCTTTTTTGTGATGATCAGAGGGATCTAATGAAGTATCAGGTTTATAGTCACTGAAAACTAGCTGTCAAAAATCAATATTGGACAAACAGAACTGTAGGCCACATTATTGCGTCAACTGGGTGCTTACTCTTGAAACCAATCTCAATGTCAATACAACTTCAATCCAATAAAATCTCAATAATTATCCAATGTCAAAACTATACAACTCTTTTTTTTATCGCTGTTATAGTAGCGTTCAGAGTACGGAATACAAAAGCCAAACTCAAAACCATATAGGTCATTAAATATCCACGCAATACAGATATAATAGGCGCTAGTGTAGACCTCAAGAGTACAAAATTTCACAATGTCAATGTCGATCAATCGGATTTGGATTCCACAGTAAGCCCCCTGATTAGATAAAACACTGTAACCTTTAGGCCCTCATAGAAATAAATGGTTTTCGCGCGTGAACTATTCGAAAAAGGCTCGATTGGTTTAAACTTTAATGTCATATAGGACTCTAAATTAGCGGGGTGCCGCAACTTGAAACAAGTGGGGCTTTCCTCAAATAGTACCCAGCGCCGTCTTAGACTTCGCTGGGGCTCTTGAGGACACATTAATTCGGGTCCTTTTGGAATGTTTTTTTAACGTTGTTTTTCTCCTGTCTTGGATGGATTACAAACACGCAAGTTCACATACACATAACACCCAAACCCGAAACAACAATTTGTGGATGACACAAAGATTTGCTCCGTGCGGGAATCGAACCCGCTACACGTTGCAGGGCTGGTTGCCGCGCAAAATGTAGCGGTGTGCCCGTGTAGAAATTGTCAGTCTTTCGGGGCTCCTGAGGTGAAGAAAGTACTGTTACATGAGTTTTTTTTAAGGGGGCAAAATCATCGAATGACTGCTCCCGCCTGGGTGAGGCGGGAGGGAGTGTCAGACTCTTACTGACTAAAAACCACCCCGTTCCTTCTCCTGCACGTCGAGCCGGAGCCCCGGTTACCCGTTAGGTTCTCCGCGATACTGTTACATGAGTAGACAGTATATATTATTTCAATGAAGGCTACCGCGAGTGATTTTACAGCCAGGATCACTAGTGTTACGAGCTCACTTAACCAATAATTATTGACTAATAGCTTCTACCCGCGACTTCGTACGCGCCATCTCGTTTTCTCCCGTTCCCGTAAGATTTTCAGGTTTTTTCAAGTCATAAGAACCTTCTCCTAATAATAACAAATACAACAATAAAATAATTATTGAAATCGGTCCAGCCATACACGCATGAATCCGTGACCAAGGGAAAAATGGATTCATATATATAGATATGCAGATACTGAACAATACATTTTTGACAGCTACAGTGACATATGAACTGACGCTATATTAGCACCATTTGGTTAGCAGCAAACATGAACAGTCAGGTTCAAGCTCTCGACTCCATATTGGGACCAAAAATGGGAGACCATTACTTGAGTAAAATACAGGTAAACTTATACACCGTATTTCGTTTTCGATCCGCGGCAAAATAACCTGCCATAAGCAGCACTTTCGATGTATACAGTAAAACAAAGGTGGATTTGTTTTTTAACATTCGCATATGAGGCAGTAGATGTGAAAAACCAAGTTTTACCATCATCAGAAAATAAACCAGTATTTATTTACCATGTCTAATAATTTGATGCCTTGATCACATCTGCTTTCTTCATCGGTCATGAATGCTATAACCGAGCGATAATCCCGAGTCAGGCAAAGAATAATAAATATATTTTGTTTACTTTTAAAAATTCGAATACCTTAAATTACTTTGCCCAGCCCGATAATGGAGCAACTTGATCAAAGAGGCATATAAAACGTAAAAACATGAAAAATATAAACTATTTTTGTTCTGCGGTTTAACTGCTTTGTAGACAACTTACAACCATTTTATTTGTTGATACATTCGGACTATATAAAAGTATATATAGTACCTAGGTACCAAGTAATTTCAAGGCTTATTTGACAGAGACCGGGCAGCAGCGCTCTCGGATAAACCCGAACCTTTTATACTGCCATCTCCTATCTGCCAGCAGAGATTATGGCAAACCCTCTTGTGTAGAGAGGCTCGTTGTCCATTAAATACATTTTAATTATTGTATAATACACCGTTAAATTTTAGTCGTTTTAATCCCATGGACCTGTGGTTTAACTAACAGAATACTACTCATTACAAGCTTGTACTGCAGTGTAACATAAAAATTAATAAATTAGCAAATGATAAGATTATACTCGCAAAATGTATGAAACCAAAAGTTGCGCCACGAGATAGTTACCTTCGTTGTCGTCGGTCGTTGCGTATCGTCGACGGTCGGGCAGTGTAGGTACCTACACGGCGGCTATTGACTCGATCAACTGATGTTTGCGAGTCCACGTTGACCAGCGACCGCGTTAATGTTGTTAGGTTGTTACTGATAGGAATGCTGCCTACTAACGGTTCGCATTATTTATTCACTCATGCGAGAATTGATTCGAGTTATTAAAAAAAAAGTACTTTATTTTTTAATTTTATCTTTATAAATCGATAGTGTTTCATGGACCAGTTCGAACCTCCAAGGGATTAAAACGATTCAAATTTAACGGTGTATAATAAAATTATATATATAATGAATAACTTACTTATGAACTAGCTAAAATATACCTAAATATTTATAGGTACGTACATTATATTAAACAATAATATAACATATTTAATTATTCTAAAAAAATCACAACACGTCAGACGTGCAATATTTCGAAAAACAAATTCATGTTTTTTTTTGTATATTAAACTTGAATATATTGCTTTTCATGAGTGGTGTATAAAATTTTCAAATTTTCCGTAAACAGAGGTAATCCTTAAGGCAAACTAGACAAGTGCCGGGCGCCAGGGCCTTTAGCCAAACGCCACTTTAGCGCTTGTCTACAGGGAGAGTAGAAATCAAAATATATGGGGATGACATTGACAAGTGTCAAAATTTACGTCAATCTCATATAATTTAGTTTTCTATTCTACATGTAGACAAGTGCTAAATGGCATTTCGCTACAGCTGCAGGTTACAGGGGTCCGCCGCGAGACGCGCGTGCACAACTGCCTATAGAACATGACGGCGGGGACAAAACAATTCGGGGCGCCAATGAGGTGCTTCCTTAGGGCGCTCTCTTGGTTCAATCCGCCTCTGGTCGTAATAATAGACTAATGGATGCATTAACGAATACAAACCAGTAACGACAGCCTAAACTAATAAAATTAACGATTACTACTCAAACTAAAATAACCTTTATCACATGACATATAAAGTCGAAATCTAAACAAATAACATAGCTACACTGTAAAATAAACTCTAACTACGTAAAAATAAAGTTGAAATTTCAATTAAAATCACAATTAATTACTAAATTCATTTAAATAGAATGCAAAGGTGGAACTACACGGTCATCCAAGTCCGGTTTTCTTTCATGGACCTTGAGGTGACCCTTTAGAGTGCATTTTTGAGTGAAAGCCCTACCGCAGACTGGACAAACGAACCGCTTATCATTATTATGAATCCTAAGATGTTCCCTAAGAGTCTTCTTTCTTTGATAAGACTTCTGACAGACCGGACAAGTATGAATCCGTTCCCCATCATGCTTAATCATATGCATTTTTAAAGCGTTCTTCGTATAAAAAGCCAAATCACACTTATCGCATTTATGATTACGTTCATTTAAATGGTCTCTTCGTACATGACTTGACAGGTGACCCGGAGTTATATAACTCTGCGGACAAGCTTTACACTTGTACCTTTTCAGCTCTTCATTGTGAACTTCAGCCAAATGTTTCTGCCTAGCGTAGAATGAAGTTAAAGATATATTACAGCGTTTACAAGCATACCTGATACCGGACTTGTGTTCCTTTGAGACATGATTCTCTCGTTTAGTTACTCGGTCAAATGTAGCGTTGCAATATTTACAAGGAAAATTGCCTACTTCATGCGTTCTCATGTGACCACGCAGCCTCGCTTTGGAGGCGAACGCTTTCCCACAATTCTCGCAAATATAATTTGGATAATGTACATTCATGTGAGTGTTTAGACTTACATAGTTTAAAAATGTTTTCTTGCACACCGGACAATCTAATTGGTCCTTTTCTAATTTAAAGGGCAGGTTGTTCCACCTTCGGTTTGAGAATTTTAATCTCGTACAATTCTCGACATGTTGCCGCAACTCGTCGTAAGTGGCGACATCTGTCGTGCATATTTTACATCGTAACTTCGTACCGGACTTGTAAAATCGCTGGGAATTTGAGAAAATCATCTTTTTAAACGCCATATGTAAGTTCGTTTTGTTATGATCAATAACATGGACTTTTATATCGTCTAAATTGGTAGATTTTTCAGGACATATTGAACATGAAAAAGTGCGATTTTTACGTATTTTGAAGGGGAACAGCCCGGTTTTCAGCATAGATTCCGTTTCTGTGAAATCGTGATGTTTCTTGCCGGTACATTTTGTTATTTTCTTTACTGATCTACTGCGAGTTTTTCTTGTACATTCGTCTGGCTCGCTTTTAATTTCGGCTTTAATTTCTGTAAAACAGATTATAGTTATTAGTTTAGTCATTTAGACTGAGATGTTGGATGAGAGATCACAAGTGTGGGCTCACCATGCTTCAGCACGAATGAGCCGGCTCGACCGGAGTGTTACCACGGCTTCACAGAAAACCGAAATGAAACAAGACTTGCGTTGTGTTTCGTCGTGTGAGTGAGGTTACTGGAGGCCCAATTACCCCCCCTCCCCAATCTCCCGAATCCCTAATAATCCTAAAATTCCTAATCCCCAGAAGGTCGATAACGCACTTGTAACCTCTAGAATTCCGGGTGTCCATGAGCTTCTGCTCGTTTACTGGCTTACTCCATAAAAAAGCAAATTACCAAGCGAAGGGTCTAAAGTTCTAGCTTCAGGTAAAATATTATGAGGAATTTTTAATTAAATTATTATGTTTTCCGCTTACTCACGTAATAATTTGCGACATTTCGCGACCTACGACGCGGCGACTGTCGCGCTGCTACTACTACGAGTACTAGTCGAGTTCCTCGTTAAATCATTACGTGAGTAAGCCGAAAACATAATAATTTATTTAGTATGTCTCACGAAAGTTACAATACGGATTTTTGATTTTTGAAATTGTCAAAAGCAAGGCATTTATTTCAAATTATATAAATTAGGCACTTTTGAATCGTCAAACATTGAATTGTCTGTCCATCTGTCTGTCAGGGAAGCTAGGCGCTCGTTCCAAAGTGTAGATTCGAATGGAGAAGAACGAGCAAGAAACTCCATATTTAGTCCTTTTAAAATCTCATTGAGGGTACAGAGCTTGGTGCATGAAGTTCCACCTCATGGGACCAACAAAAACATGGCTGTTAAAAACTGGTCAAGAGCTTTAAAAATGTTTTAAGAGAGCCATGCTTCGGCACGAATGGGCCGGCTCGACCGGAGTGGTACTACTACGGCCGAGCAGAAAACCGACGTGAAGCAACGCTTGCGTTGTGTTTCGTCGTGTGAGTGAGGTTACCGGAGGCCTAATTACCCTCCCCTTCCCCAATCTCCCCAATCCCTGAACCCCCAACGATCCTCAAAATCCCCAAAAAGCCGGTAACGCACTTGTAACGCCTCTGGTGTTCGAAGTGTCCATGGGCGCGGCCGATTGCTTACCATCAGGTGATCCGTCTGCTCGTTTACCGGATTATGCCACAAAAAAAAATGAATTAATGACTTACTTGGGTCATCATCGTCATCGTCATCATCAACATCAACATTGTGGAAGTCATCATCGAAGTTCGCGTTTATACTCAGTTCTGTTTTAACTCCATCATCAGTAGAATGGTTCTCTTCTTCTGAAATAAAGTAAAAATTATAATAACATACAGTAACTGTCAAATAACTGGGACTCATAACATAAATAGTGAAAAGTGGGTGTTACATTGTACAGTGGCATTAAGTGCCGTCATGTGCACCTCTGCCTACCCCTCCGGGGGTAAAAGGCGTGATGTTATTTTATGTTTGTAACTGTCAAACTGTGCTAATGGCACAAATGTAGGAATAACAGCAACTGTGTGTGGTAATAGCAACATGAGGTAATGTGTATGCAGAAATAATTATGTAGATGTAGAAAATAACCAATTAAATTAACTAAAATCACGGGTTGTTCACTCAGAGTGAGCTGCGCGACGTCGCCGCGACCGCGCACGCTGCTCATGAGGAAGAACCCCTCTGTGGTTCGAAACTAGTAGAACTTTTCTCAGTATATTCACGTGAGTAACCCGCGATTTTAGTTAATTTAGTATGTCTCACGATAGTTATTATAAAAATAACCAATTAGCTTTTGGACTATTGTAGGCTCTATTGGAATCGGCCAACGTAGCAAGTCGGAAGGATGTCGTGGTGGCCCGGAGGTTTAAGACGCCCACTTCTCATGCATGAGGGTGCGGGTTCGAAACCTACCAACGGCAAGTACCAATGTGACTTTTTCCGAGTTATATGTACTTTCTAAGATTATTTAGACACCACTGACAAACGGTGAAGGAAAAACATCGTGAGGAAACCTGAACTTATAATTTCTAATTATAAGTTTGAAATCGCCAACCCGCATTGAGCAAGCGTGGTGATTAATGCTCTAACCTTCTCCGTGTGAGAAGAGGCTTTGCTCAGCAGTGGGCATTTATAGGCTGTTGATGAACGTAGCAAGGGATGAGGCGTCAGCACACATAAATGTCCTACAGTCGGCGGCGCTGTGTTTGGGTTGTTCCGTTCCCAATAAAAAGTTTATCCGGACCAATTGCTGATACACGCATCATACTCGTGAACGGGTGCCTTCTGCTGGATTAGGTCGGCTCTCCCATTGTGTTGGTGGGCTGATTTCATAGAGCCGTCGAAATAGATATAAATGGATAATAGCTAATTATTATGTATAGTAATTTTAGAAATAATTATAGATGTGGTTAATTGTAGTGTGTAACTACCTAGATACCTTCTTTACTTTATAATAATTGATTAGACATATTGTAATAAAAAATTGTACGACACCCTGGCACGGACCAAGAGTAGGTGGAGAATGAATATGTACCATTAAAAAAATGTAGGAATGGGTTTTGTTGTATAATCACTGCAGCTGTCAAATATTGACCGTCCAATTGGGGTGACACTCGCTAATTTCCTATTGGACGAAGAACGAGAGGTGCACACTAGCGACATCTGGTGAGCAATAATACGGTTTTTTTTTTTAAGGGGGGAAAATCATCGAATGACTGCTCCCGCCTGGGTGAGGCGGAAGGGAGTGTCAGACTCTTACTGACTAAAAACCACCCCGTTCCTTCTCCTGCACGTCGAGCCGGAGCCCCGGTTACCCGTTAGGTTCTCCGCGACTCCGAATCGGCATCGGCCCTATTGGGCCCCATCTGTGGTGGTCTGATGGCTCTTTGAGGCGCGCGCGGAACGCGATGCGCCGTACGCTCGGGTCTGTTTCTGGTCGGACGGGGAGCCACCCATGCTCGCCGTCCGCAGGCCCGCGATAATACGGTAGGCCCCATTTTCAAATAGAAGAGTCATGCTTCAACACAGATGTATATATTGATAGGAGTGTTACCACGGCTTCACAGTACGCTGGCGTGAAACAACGCTTGCATTGTGATTAGTAGTACAAGAGGCCTAATCCCCCTCAAAAGCCAGCATCGCATATGTCACAGGTCACAGGTATAAATGTCACAGGTCCATAAGCATAAAATTTTCTCATACATACTCTGAACTAAGGTATGTTTGGCATTTGTGGTAGTAGGGACACGCTTACATACAAGGTGTTGTTTTAAAGCCGCGTCATTTTCTAGGAGGTAACTCGGATATCGATTCTGAGTCTGAATCAATAAAAAAAATTGTTTTTTTCTGAAATTACAGAAATCCGTAAGTGCGAAGTACACGCCACCGTCTTGTAACTAGCTATAGAGGTATAACGTGGCTTAACACACACAAACTCAAACATGTAATTGATATTATTCTTAATTTCATAAAACTCCAATAAGAAACATTGCTGTCGCTTATTCTGAAATACTGTCGAACTTAAACGATTTATTATAGCCGTATTTTTAACTATTGGCCCGAAACTCTCTCTTACATTGAACCTTTATGACTTCTGTGACATGCCCCCGAGAAATGACACGGTTTCAAAACTACACCTTGTATAAACTTCTAAGGTGGGATTTGAATCAACTTTGACAACCTTTGACTCAGTACTATTTTATTATTTACAGTCTCCTTGCCAAGGCAAATGCAACCTTATTTCTTTACAACTTACTTTGTAATTTGTATGTATTTTCCAACGTATTGAGTGACACTTCTACGAGGTCTTTGAACAGCACACAGTCTCGCAGTCTAGTTATACAGAATTCACAGATTAAGCGCTTCGTATCACCTAGTTGTAGGATCGATACCTGGAATTCAGAAAAAAATATTATAAGATAAAAGTACTTTGATATACTTTGACCATTATGTTAAAAGCATGAAGGTTCAAATTCATGTAATAGTTTAAGGGAAAGTAATAGAGTTTAAATTAAAAAAACTAGGCCGTATATAACCAAACTCATAGACATTTCATGATTACTTTAACTATTTCTTAGGGCCCCTAATTTATGGATGACCCCTAACTTAGGGGTCATCCATAAATTACATATCACGAATTAATTTCATGATTTTTTGCTCACCGTCCTTGTCACAGCTAGTCACATTTGTGCTACCCCCCTAGTGTGACGTAATATTTTGCAGGATTACGTAACGGTAAAAAGGGGTGAATTGATACTATGAAAAATTTCCCAGTATCGATTCTCCCCTCTTCTGTCTCTATTCACCTCTCGATTTCTATCCACCCCTTTTTACGGTACGTACAAAAATTATTGAATGATAACAGCGGTACCGAAATCAGTTTTATTTCTATTTAAATTAGTGTAAAAAATATTAAAACTAGATCAAACAAAATAAAAATCATTGATACAAATATTTCATGTTTTATAATAGTTTTTAAAATGTCACACAGTTCAGGATCCCTCCCTCCCCCTTGTCACACTTCATCAACCCCCTCCCTACCCCTAAATGTGTGACGTAATTTATGGACAGCCCCTTAGTAATGATTTTGGTCCGAAAACAATTGCTACAGACTGGATTAGGTAACCATTAACTGACATTATTTCTTTTTTTTAGGGGCCATTACGATACCTATTCTACTTCGAAGATAAAATTAGTAGAAGACCAGGTGAAGTCACTATTAGCCTTTCGTGAGTCTAAAACACAGATCTACATGAGATACAATGTATATTGTATTGTGTCTCATATCAATGCATTCAAGCGGTAAATGATTCTGAGTATGACTGTAACAGTGGGTGTATTTATAAAACATAAACATTAATATATCGTAAAATGGGGTGGATAGGGATCTTGAGATAAATAGAGACACAAGGGAGGTGAAAAGATATTGGGAAATTCTACATAATATTGATTCACCTCTTCTGTCTCTAGTCACCTCTGGATCCTTATTTACCTCACTTTAATGTAGGTACATATCACTTCTCTTGTTTTAAGGTAAATAGTCTATGACCAATATATTTTAAATTATACATTTGTTTTATATCTGAACCTGAGATACATTTTGCAGTAGCCAGTTATGCAGCTACTGCATGAAACAAACAACCACCAATTCATTAGCAGACAATTTTACTAAATATGTATATTGCTTTATTGACAATGATTACAATGAATTAAAAAAGTAATTTTAGTAGAATAATTTAACTAACTAATCATAATATCAGCAAGTTAAGACAATGGACAAAATTATGATACAGATACTGATTAATTAACATAACTGGCTATGAATGAATGACTATATATATCTACAAGTAAATATACAGACTCCTCAAGCAATATTAAGCATAAAATTACAATTTTTATAAATTAAAATTCCAATATGACTCAAATTAGCGCGAATAATCGCAACTAAAATATTTTCTTAAAAGATTTTTTTTATTTTTTTTTCCGGGACCGTGAATTTATCAATTACGTTTCGTTGTTGATTGAAATAAAAACTCTTTGGTGTATACTTACGTCTATGGAAAAGCATTTGACCAGCATTTCGGAGTAGACTTCAGATTTTCCATTGTGCTTATGACCAACCAACATACTCTTTACAGCACCTTCGTTTAAACACAAATTGCACATTCCCAGCAAAGGCAACGTTTCAACCATTATTTCCGTATCCATCTTCGATTAGTTAAGTTTGCTTTTACGTCTAAATTATTTCGTTTCTCATTGTATTTTTAATTAAACATCCATGATTTTGTGATGGTCTCGATCTTGTTAGATTTGACAGCAGTTTGACATTGAGATTGCAATTGCGTTCCAGGTTCATTTTCATTATTTCAGAAAATTATATACCTACGCAAATCTTTTCTTTTTTTGTCTTTATTAACTTATTAACTGAGTTTACATTACAATGCAGTATTTTTCTACATTTCGATTTGAAAACTGTTTGTTTGTATTTTCATTGATTACGACAACGGTTTGACTTATTTATATTTGACAGTTTTTATTTGCGTTTAGTTTCCACACTCACTTATTATACTCTTTGACTCAAATTATCTTTTCGTTTTAATAGTTTGTATCATTTAAAAAGAACATGAAAAAGAAAGGAAAAGAAACAAGAAATTTGATACTTTATGTACACACACACAGCGGATGTTTTAGATTTAGAATAACTTGATACCCATATGTGTACGTGCAGTGACAAGAACGTTGAAAAAAAAGAGTCATAAATAGGCTAAGATGCCCTTTTTTTCAGCCATTATCGTCCCACAGCAAGACGAAAGGCCGCCCTACCCTCCTTCCACTACTCTATATATAATGCTTTTTGCGGCCAATCATATCATAGATGTCTAATTCGTCCAGCCATCTCCTTTTGGGCCAGCCGCGACGTCTACTGACGTTGAGTGGGCGCCACTCAGTAGTGAGTTTTGCCCACTGCTCGTCTGACATGCGGCAGATATGACCAGCCCAGTTCAACTTTAAGCCTGCGGTTTCATGGCCATTTTTGTTTAGTTAATGATATGGATCACAAAATGAAACAAAACAATCATATGATTTATTTTTTATTTACTTAAACGTAAGTACCCGTTATAAACAACAAAGCTAAGTAAAGTTAACTGACAATAACAACTATTAAAAATACAGACTTAAAAAATAAAAGAACTTAAGCAAACAAAACGAACTAACAAATAAAGATTACTAAAATTCGAATAGGTATCGTGGTTACTTTGCGAGACAAAATTATACAATGACAAAAATATGACACATCCAATGTACTAGGTACTTTTTTTTTTTTTTTTTTTTAAGGGGGGAAAATCATCGAATGACTGCTCCCGCCTGGGTGAGGCGGAAGGGAGTGTCAGACTCTTACTGACTAAAAACCACCCCGTTCCTTCTCCTGCACGTCGAGCCGGAGCCCCGGTTACCCGTTAGGTTCTCAGGTGACAATCACACATAGTTTTGGTCAAAATGTATTTTCTATTGCTAGCTATAATTGATGATCTTTTTTTTTAAACGTTGCCCCACACTAGAAATATCTCCTGTGTCGTGGGTGCGTTTACAAACATACAAGTTCACATACACAATGACACCCAGACCCGAAACAACAATTTGTGGATCACACAAAGTGTTTTTCCGTGCGGTGATCGAACCCGCGACACGTTGCACGGCAGCCGGTTGCCCAGCCACCGCACCAACCGTGCAGTCAGATGATAGATAAACGAAAAATAGTTTTATCACACAAGGGGACATTCAGATGATAGATGACAGATGATAGATAAGCGAAATACAGTTTTTATCACTCAAGGGGACATTCATTTACCAAAACATTGGCACAGCTAATAACAACCATTAACAGTCTGGTTTCAAAGGAATTTTCTTTCACGTACCCTCTGATTGTGGAATGAACTCCCTGCCGAGGTTTTCCCAATAGGCTTATATATAGGGTTCATCAAGAAAGGAGTAAATAGGTTTTTTAATGACAAGGCGCATATATGCATATACACATGCCCCAAGTATTGAAAGCGTATATAGGCCACAGTAACCACTAACAAACGGATGGGCTGAGTGCTTTTTTGCCACCATCGTGATATAATAAAACCAATTAACCCTTACAGAATAGACTAAACGCGAACGTCGTTAGATTCAAGGAAAAAAGTTTAATGTTTACAAAATTCCTTTTTTTTCTTCATCTCATTATCAATTAGGTACTTTTCTTTTCTCATATTTTGGTTGTCGCTGTTTAAGGCGCTCTTGTGTAATCTTAGAACCTCCTCGTTTCATTAGGAGCTCATGAGGAATGGGCATTTGTCCCCGATCGTCTACTCCTGGTCCTGCTTTCATTTTCATTCTATTGTCGAATTTAAACTTTTTTTCGCTTGGCAAGTATTCGATTATATATTTCCTGTAGTGGAGATCTCTGTAAAGAGTTTTTATTTTATGCATTTGGGTAATGGTACGTTATTACAAATAGGATGCGTATACATCTGGCGAATGCACCACGAATGTGCCGCTTGCGGATCGTGAGCAGCTCGCAAGCTGCGCATTCACGGAGCGTTCGCTATATGTGGATGGACCCTAATAGTAAGTAGAAATGCATGAAGCAATAGGTTGAATGACTGTGATGGATCGGATGGCGTTCTGAACGTTTAGTACGAGTTTGTTTTCCGTTTAACGTTTAAAGTCGTATTAATCCCGCTGGATTATGCTAGCTAAAGAGGAGGCGGAACGCGTGAGGGAACAAACCTCCTTACACCCCAGCCGTCGCCGATCTCAGGCCACCGTAAGTGCGGGTCTGCGGACGGTGAGCAAGGTTAGCTCGCCACCCGACCAGAACGAGATCCGTGCGTACAGCGCGTCGCGTTCTGCGCGTGCCTCAAAGAGCCATCAGACCACCACAGATGGGGCCCAGTAGGGCCGATGGGTGGAAGGTCTAACGGGTTGCCGGGGCTCCGGCTCGAAGAGCAGGAGTAGGAACGGGGTAGTTTTTAGTCAGTAAGAGTCTGACATTCCCTCTCGCCTAACCCAAGGCGGGAGAAGTCATTGGATGATATTCCCCCTCAAAAAACAAGAAAAGCCCGCTGTATTGCGTTGCCGACTATGTTGAATTCGTAACATGTTTTACCTTATATCTGGAAAATGGAAGGGTTCATAATCCCTGGTCTCCAAGTTTTGCTTGTACTTAGTCCAACAACATTTCAGTTTTTCATTTTTGTCCATAGATAAGTGTTTAATTCTCGCTTTTTCAAAACAACTCTTCTCGAAGAGCGGCAGCACTCTGAAATTTGTTTCTATGTCCTTCAAGTCCTCTGTTCATTGGAAAAATAATAAATAAATTTTATGCAACACGTAGGGTAGCTGCTATTGAGCTATCGTGCAGTCAAAATACTGGTTTTACCCGCTACTCGGTTTCATTTACATCGTATACGAAAAAAATGAAAAACAAAAAGGATTTTCCAAATCGGACTAGTACCTAGTTCCCGAGATGAGCGGGCTTAAACAAACAATCTCGATTTATGTACTATAGATAAATAAATATATTAGTGCTAGCATCACATCATACATCTGTATACTTCAGGGAATACAACACAAAGTTTAAAGTGCACTTTAATTAGCAATAAAATATAATATTAATCTTGGTATAAATGGCAAGCAATTTGGTTTAACCGCTTGAATGCACCAATATGAGATACAATAGAAAATACATTGTATCTCGCGTGGATCCACGTTAAGGATTAACGGCGCTTTTTCAGTTTTGTAATAGAAAAAAATAATCAAAATCTTATAGAAAAAGTAAAGTTATAACGATTGTATAAAACGTACCTGCACTTGGCTTAATAATTAGAGATGGTTTAGTTTTGTCACTGCATGCATTGAATATTAATCTCGCCATTGTAGTAGCAAAATAAATTCAATTACAAAATTAAATAATAATTTATAAAAACCCGACAGCTTGGCTAGCACACCTTGACGTGCAAACCTAAATTTAAAAAGTCAATGTCAAAAACTGACATATAATTATCAATAAACCAGAGGAGTTACAAGTTCGTTGCCGACTTCGTTAGATGGAGGCTTTTTTTATACTTGCTTTCGAAACAATTGCTGAGCCTGTACCAAGCACAGGGTCGGACCTGTATGGAGTACTGTTCTCATCATTGGAACGGCTCGGCAAAATATCAGCTGGGCACCCGCCCGAGAGCACATTGGTAATGTCACATGCACGAAGCGCTTCGCATCAAGTTTTCTTTTGCGTCCTGCTAACGAGTGGAATTCTTTGCCAGAGTCTGTTTCTGAAGGGTCCTGGGTCCTGGATCTCCTCAAGGCTCGAGTAAATAGGTTGCGACGACGTGTTCCATCGTAGACCACGTCATCGCTTACCACCAGGCGAGATATAGGTCAAATGTCGGCCCATTAAATATAAAAAAAATCAGTTGAGACATGGCTCCTACACGTAACATAAAAGTAAAACGAGCAAGAACCACAACTGCTAGCAAAGAGCCATGAGATCGTCATCATTAGCTCGTGACAATCCATTCTTGTGCTATGCTCCTGCTATACATTTATTTATTTCAACTTCATACAACATGTGCGTACAGGTAGATTTAATGCCTTGGGCTTTGTCTCCCAGTCAACCTTTAAGCAGTGCAGAGATGAAAGTAGCAGGTGATTTAAACCTTTATAAATGGGCAATGTACCAGTATAATAAATAAATAACAAATCTCCCAATCATAATATTCAATAAACACTATACATATAGACCGCTCAGCACCGGGCGGCTTGGAGCACGCTGCACACCCCCGCGCGCCCGCACTCTCTCCTGCACTCGTCGCACGCGCTGGTCAACCGGCCGCCGGGCAGGCGGGGGTTGAGCTACTGATAAGGATGGCAACAGCGTATGACGGGGCGTTCAAGAACGAGACAGCACACCCCAGCAGAACACGTCGCACGCGCCGCCCGGCCGCCAGTAGCCCCGTCAATAGTCTTGTGCTTAATAGTTCGGGACTAAGATCACTCAGATCAGTTCGCCGCTCCTAAACGAACTAGTTCGCTCTTTTAGTTTTTAGGAGATGTTGTGAGCAGATAATTAAAACGAGCTAAAGTCGTGTAGGCGTGGTCGTAGAGCGTGCGCGTCCAGACGTCTCGGAGCGTAGGCGATGTTGAGTGCTCCGAGGATGGGCGAGGAAAGAGAGAAAAGAGGTTGTGAGCGATGGCTTTTATAATATTCCAGGCACATCCCCACTATAGCCATGCTCAGACCCGTTGAGACATCTGGCCGCCACGTGCGTCCCGAAACACTGTTTATTGTTTATAAGAAAATCTGTACAATACATAATAAAACATAATTGGTACGAACATTAACAAATGAATAGGTACAATAAACAAAGCTAAACAAGAAGTGAAGTTATTGCTAGGCCTTAAAAGTAACAAAGGGATAAAATGATTTTATTGTCGTGATTGGCGTTTGGGTCCTCTATTGAGTAACGCCAACATTTGGTCAGCAGCTGTTGTGGCTACAAGTTCATCAGCTCCCGACTCGCAGTTGGAGTTGGAATTGGAATGAATCGTATAGGAACTAGGAAGGCACTGGCAGCCAAATCGCTCCCTAGTTCGTCAGCTCCCGACTCCCAGTTCGATTTGGAATTGGAATGAATCGGATAGGAACTAGGAAGGCACTGGTAGCCAAATCGCTCCCTAGTTCGTCAGCTCCCGACTCAGCTCATGACTTTTCAAGTGAGATCATATGTTATCGCATTTTTTAGTTCGGTCTTCACCATAGACTATACATATAAACGACTTCACAATCCTTGTACTTGTGTTGTACCTACTTTGAAATACGAACTAAGGAACTAAGGAGTTGGGAATGACGTGAACTAGTTCGCATATTTTGAATGTGGGAGTGCTCTTTTGAACTAGTTCGTTCGCCAACTACACAAGCCTACCCGTCAACCCCCGCCTGCCCGGACGTTCGTTAGTTTCAATGTCGGAGATACGCGCGCGCTACGTAAAAATGCCTCCCAGGCGACGAAATTCAAATCAGAACTCGAAGAGGAAGTGTTAGAGTTGTGGGGTGGTGCAGCCAAATCTTACTTACTCAAGTTAGAACGAGCACAGAGGGCCATCCTTAAAGTAAGTTTATTCCTGCCTTTCCGTTACCCAACCTATGATCTATATCAGCGATTCAATGTTCTAACAGTTCGCCAGCTATTCATCCTGTACACCGTTCTAAAAATGCACTCTCAGCTACCATTTAATTCGGATAATTCCACAAGCAGGAGAAGACTTACTACCGTCTGCCATATAGAAAGAAAACATTTTGGTTTCACTCAAAACTTCTTTACCTTTTTAGGCCCATACCTATATAACAAAATAAATAAAGAGGTAAGCATTCATTATCTCACCAGAAGTAAATGTAAAGAAAGCGTCAGCGACTGGCTAAATAAACTAGACTATGAGGAGACTGAAAAAATTCTGAGACCACTTTCCTAAGCTACAACTGATGCAGAATTATCAATCACTACATTCATATCAACACTTCCACCTCGTTCACTTACCTATACATACTCACTCACTTACATACACATATACACGCACTCACACTACATTGTTACACACCCACAGTCACACACACACACACACATACAATGTTGTCCATTTTCTTTAATTAAGTAAATACTTTATATTGCTCAATGTCTCCGGGGGTCACCCGGGCCTGGTGATCTGTAACACAGGTTATACCTTTAACAGACACCAGTCTCTTAATTGTAACATATTATATAATTTGTATCCGTAGAGTATTTTTGAGAAAATAAAGATTTTTATTATTATTTTATTATTATCCTTTTGCGAGCACAAGGGATACTGCCGGAGTTTACGATGATAGAGATAATAACTTGTGGCGTCTTTTAAAACAAACGCGAAACAAAGTAAAAGTGAGACGGACACATTAAATGTGATATGACATGTTTGGAAGCGTGCCTTTATTTGTGTGCAACGTGAAGGTGGGCTTTTGCAATAGTTTTGTAGATAAGTAGGTAGAGAGTGTGTAAATAACTGTAAAAGTGTGTAAAAAACTGTTTTAAGTGTGATGGGAAGTTTATAATCGTATTTACCTACATCAGCTTTTCGGAAGAATGCCGTACCTGGTAAGTCATTGCACTTTTAAAACCCTTGTTAGCCTGCCTATTGAGTATCTAGTAGATTAGATAGTGACGAACTAGTCAGCTGATTTCCGTTTTCATTCTCAGTACACGTGGAAAGAGATAGCAATTGTTTTCATTGACTAAGCGACGCATCGCGCGTAATTTGTGAACCACATTATGCAGAATGTAGTCAATGTTTACTTAATTACTTTATGTAATTAACTGGGCCGGGGTACGAAATTTCTTCACAATTGTAATCTGTAAACATAACACTACCTCCCATTAAAGCCGTGGCTAATAATTATAGAGCACCTTATATATAACATTTACAATTATGTATACAATATTAAAGTAAATATATAAATAATTAATATATATATAGAAATATATTGTCATTTACATACATGGTTTCAGGGTTTAAAGGGGCCAAGTTTGGCAGACAGGAATTGCCGCTGCTTGTTCTCCATCAAATAAGTACCGAGTAGTACTATAATAGGTCCTACAAAGAGACTAAAAGTAGTTAGTCTACCTCTAGCTCTAAATTAAATTCTTCTTGTACCGCTCACAGAAAAAAAATATTTTAAAAATGTATCTGTCAGTCTTATTTCTCCGAAGTGGTTTTACGTTCTTTGCGTGTTTTTTTTTAATATCGTATTAACTTTGTATTAAATTATTATTTCGTTGTATTTATTTTGATAAGTAATTTAATTTGTAGGTAATCAGTTTTTTTTGCTAACAATGGAAACGAAACATTTCTCGCCTCAATATCCTGAATGTGATCATATCGTACGCAAATATGTAAAAGTGGAAATTAACGATGGTATGTGTCGATTTATACACATAGCGCCACGCCTTCAATTCCCTGTAAAAACCTGTTGCCGGTTGGCAAAGATTATCTACTATAGAACATTGGCAGGGAATTGTTCTCATCTACTTACTATGTAATATCTTTGTGTCCTTGGTTTTATAATTTTATGGGTCTCATGTATTTTTGACCTCTATTTTATTTATTTATTTATTTATTCGAAGGAGTACGGCCACATTACAAACATATAACATTCAAAATACACAATAGTAACAAAATAAAGGTCTGATGCATGCGACAATAATTGCGTACATAGCATTGGCAATTGATAGGCTTAACAGTGGCTTAAAAAATAAAATCTAATTTGAGAATTATGGATTAATATATTATTTTTTCGCTTATTGTCATAACAGCCGGGAAATGACAAAAGTTAGACCCGAGCGTATGGCGCGTCGCTTTTCTAGCGCGCTTCAAGGAGCCATCAGACCACCACAGATGGGGCCCAGCCCAATAGAACTGATGCCGATATGTAGTCGCGGATGACTTAACGGGTTACTGGGGCTTCGAATCGAAGTGTAGGAGTAGGAACAGGGTGGTTTTTCGTCAGTAAGAGTCTGATGCTCCCTCTCATCTCACTAGGCGGGAGAAGCCATTGAACGATTTTTACCCTTAAAAACTCTTCTTTGATTACAGATTTAGCAAAAAAGCTAGCGTTAGAGGATAACCCAGTATATCCTCTATACGAGAAAAGGTTAAGTGATTATGAACGCATGAAAAATAACTCGTTGCAAAGGAATGAACTACTGCAATGTCAGTGGAAATGTTTCGTCAGAAATATTGATAAGAGAAAGAAACAACCTTTTATATTTCCAAATCTAAGGTATGTAGTTCTAGACAAATTATACATAGAGAGCGCCCGATACAATCATTTGTTTCTTTTGGCTAAAGCATCGCATAGAGACCCCCTAATTTCTTTTGGCTTCGCTGCCAATTTATAATCAGTTGGGCACGCAAGTTTCGCGGCAGCTCTTTGTAACATGGCGGCATAAGCAATTGTCTAATTTGCCTTACGCATAATAAGACACTGTACATAGTGTCATTTCCAGATAAGTTTCCATGTCATGCTTTTTAGTTATTTTTTATTTCAGGGATTTTCACTTTGTAAATTGTCATTTGCAATATAAGCCAAATGAAACAATTAGTAATCGGTTATCTTATCGATTTCAAATGAACGAGGGTCCAGGAGTGGACACTTATGGCCAGATTCCCATTCCACATGATACCTCTCTGACTTCTTCGAATAAAACTAAACGTGAAAAAAAAATTGCGAACTTGCCTACTACAAAAAAGTAAAAGTTGTGTCCTTGGTTGGTTACTAAGCGCAAGGACGTTGAAAAAAGAACTAAGCGAAGTTTTATGCGCTAATTCAAGGCATTGATTGTCCTCTAGCAAGTTAAAATTGTGTAAAAAGGAATAAATTGATTATCACATATAAAAACGTAATTTTTGTTCTTGTTTATTCGTGTGATAGGTACCAACAAATGTTACTGGGTTTTCGCTAAATAGAAAAACTAAACGTTATGTTTCAATAACAGCATTGACAGCCAACTGTCAAGTATCAAGTTTGTCAGTGACAGCGATGATTTTCTGTCTCATTTTTATGAACAAGTATTTGTATAAATGTGTCTCTTTCTCATGCTTTTAATAATGTTTAATATGATAGATAAGCTGCCCAAAGCGGAACGTCAGAAAGAAAAGTAAATAAAGAGTGAAAAGGTCTCAATGTTATTGTATTTAAATTAAAATTAAAATCATGAAAGAAAATCATTTTTGTAGATGTTGTTTATCAGAAGAATGCTACAAAGATATGGGTAACGATTATTATTTCGGAAATAGAACTGAAAATTATAACGAAATGTTGATGAATGTTTTTAATATTGATGTAAGTATAAATTAAGCTTAGTAATTAAATATTAATGTAAGTATTTAACTTGCATTGCTTACGTATTTGTTTACACGATGACGGTGTTTTTTAATACCTACCTTTGGCCATTACAATAATACTTAAAATACCGAGTATTTTCGAAAAACTTCATTTATGGGATAAGTCAGTAAACGAGCAGACAGACGGATCACCCGATGGTAATCAATCAGCGTCGCACAAATACCCGGAGTTACAAATGCGTTGCACAATTTTTGTTTTTGCTAAAAAACTTATTAGTAACCAAATTCAATTATCATTATTTTTTTTAAATAAACTTAAAAGTGATGTACATGCTGTGCAGATAATTTTAAGATATAATCATGAAACATAATTATGGTATAAGTTAAATATTGTTAACTGGTCAATCCAAACAGTCACCGGTGACTAGGCATTCTCCACTTGCATTACACCATTATATATGTTATTTGCAATTGGGATGATGATGGAGTATGAAAGTTAAAAATAGAATTCGTCCGTAAGTTAGGTAATGAAAAAATATTAGACACACATTTTTTATTTTGTCGTATAAAGGAGGCCATACACGCTAGGTTTAGCATGATGGTTTTAGCCATGCATGCATAACCGACAGGCAAGCCCTAGCATATATGTACTTAAACTTTACAATTATTTACTGTTCAGTTACAGTTCTTAACTGTACAATAAAATTGACATTTGATAATTTTTAGTATGGAAGAATTGTCAAATATTCAAAGTTTTTTCTCAGTTAAGATTTCATCAGGCATTGGAAAAATTGGCCGTAAATCTGAAATATGGAAATTATTAAAGAACCAAAGTTACAGACATAGCTCTTAAAATCTGCAAGCTGATGTGGCAGTGGGCAGGCCATATTGCTCATTTAACAGTGCTCAAGATGTTAAAACTATAACTTTATTATGTTAAATGTTTTCTTTAGTTATACCCAATAGTACCATTATCTTACTGAATATTAAATCGTCGGTGCGCCGGCTAAAACTGATTTGTTGAACATTTAATCAAGTTTTCAGGGAAGATAATAAAATGTTTATTTACACTTATACTCACAGACTGATGGACTTATTAATAAATTAAAAATACAGTATGACAGCAAAAAATATGAATATGATGCATGAACTGAGATAAATGTGAGAATTTAAAAGCCCGGCACTGCAACTGTGACTTCTCTGGTGTTGTGGGTGTCGATGGGCGGCGCTGATTGCTTACCATCAGGCGATCCGTCTGCTCGTTTGACTCCTATTCCATAAAAACAATGTTAACATGTACTGTTCATCCCCAATATTATTTTTAATCCATTTTGATGAACATATCGGATCGGTGCAATATGCAAGTATTATACATATAAACCTTCTTTAAGAATCACTCTATCTATTAAAAAAAACGCAGCAAAATCCGTGGCGTAGTTTTAAAGATCTAAGCATACATAGGGACAGACAGACGGTGGATAGCGACCCTGTTGTATACTATGTAGTGATAACCCATAACCCATACCCGAGCGTACGGCGCCTCGCGTTCCGCGCGCGCCTCAAAGAGCCAGACCACAGATGGGGCCCAAAAGGGGCGATTTCGATTCGGAGTCGCGGAGAACCTAACGGGTTACCGGGGCTCCGGCTCGACGTGCAGGAGAAAGAACGGGGTGGTCTTTATTCAGTAAGAGTCTGACACTCCCGCCCGCCTCACTCTGGCGGGAGCAGTCATTCGATGAATTACCCCCTTAAAAAAAAAATAAACCCATAACCAATCAAACACAACTAATTTGCCATGGCCAGAAAGTGCACATATAAGTTTTGTCCGATCGATTTCTAGAGGGAAATAACACATTTGTTTTTGTAATCGATGGAAATCCCATTCGAAGGACAAAAAAATTCAAAAAATTTGCAGTCAGTTTTATACAGGCGCACTGACGAAATATAAAAATGATTCTTTCTTCAGATTACCCCTGACAACTGTAAAAGAAATCTTATCTGCGAGGAGTGTGTCTCCAAGCTCCGAGAAGCTGCAGCATTTAAGAGGAAGGTGCTAGGTATACAGGAGGCAATGAGGAGCAGCATCGGTTGGGAACGTGTGGCCATTGAATTAGGTAAGTAAAATAAAAATAAAATCCTCCCTATCAATCGCAATCATGGTGGCAAGTCTAACTAGATTACCCAACTACATGTAAGTACGCAGGAGATATGACAGTGCACAAGTTTATGCTCAAACACGAGTGCACTCTCTGTTCCCTCACTCTCTGAACCCGATGGGACAGCAGACCGACACGACAAGAGAGAGGAGTCACGTGCAAAACCATCGAATTTACGTATTTTCCGAGGCACTGTCATTGTCTCGAGAAACATCGTCGAACTTTCTCGCTCCGGGCCAATAATAGTCATGTTACCCATAATATACCATTATTTTTCGCTATTTGCCCAATGCGGGAATCAAACCCGTGACAGCCACTGGATCAATGTCCATGTCACTATTGACGCCCAACAAGGACTAATAATGCATTTGGATTCTCAATAATCTTACTAATACATATTATAAAGTAACCGCTACCCGCGACTTCGCCCGCGTGGAATATGAGTTTTAGGACATGACATTTTCCTTGTTTCAATGTTCTAAAATAAAAATTGCCTATTTTACTCCTTAGTACATCAGCTACCTGCTAATAAAGTCCCGTCAAAATCGGTCCATCTATTTCAGTGATGAGCCAGTGCAAACAGACAGACAGAAAGACAGAAAAACATTTAAAAACATGCATATAGTAAAAAGGTGATGTCGTGGTGGCCTGGAGGTTTAAGACGCCCGCTTCTCATGCATGAGAGCGCAGGCTCGAGACCTACTAATCTAATGTGACTTTTATAACTTATATGTACTTTCTAAGATTATTAAGACACCGCTGACAAACGGTGAAGGAAAACATCGTGAGGAAACTTGGGCTAATAACTTCTAATTATAAGTTTGTAATCACCAACCCGCATTGAGCAAGCGTGGTGATTAGTGCTCAAACCTTCTCCGTGTGAGAAGAGGCTTTGCTCAGCAGTGGGTACTTATAGGCTGTTGATGATGTAATAAAAAGGGGTTGTTTCAATATTAAAAACAGACACCCTAATTGTATGTATCTGTATAGATGTTTAAGGTGAATTTGTGTGTATGTTTGTCTGTATGTATGTTTGTTACTCAATCACGCCAAAACGGCTGAAGAGATCGGGCTGAAATTTGCAACAGGGGTAGATTATGGTCTGGAATAACATATAGGCTACTTTTTATCAATCAATATTCAATTCGATCCAGTAGTTCCAGAGGTTACCGCGTTCAAACAAACAAACTGTTTAGCTTAATCTGTTAAGTAGATACCTATACATTAAGTTAATAAATTAAAACTAAAAATTAACTGCCTCGTTGGCCGAATGGTCGCGAGTGCGACTGCCGGGCTAGGGGTCTCGGGTTCGATTTCCGGGTTACGCAAAATATTACCCGGTTTTAAAAATCTCCGTAGTAGCACGGAGTCTGGAAATGTGCCCGGTATATGGCAATAGGCTCACCCCCTATTACATGGGACTCATAACATAAATAGTGAAAAGTGGGTGATACATTGTACAGTGGCATTAAGTGCCGTAATGTGCTTCTCTGCCTACCCCTCCGGGGATAAAAAGGTGTGATGTTATATTATATTATGTTATGTTATTAAAATATTTAATTACAGGTACGAAATATCAAGATGCTGATTCAATTGATGATTTCGACCTAGAACTGAGTGATACTGTTGAGGACAGTTACTTCCATTGCGGCAATTTTAATCGTGCTGAGAAAGGTAAGATACCGCAAACTATTCCCGAGCGTACGGCGCGTCGCGTTGCGCGCGCGCCTTAAAGAGCCATCAGACCACCACAGATGGGGCCCAATAGGGTTAATACGGAGCCCTTCGCTTGACAGGTTGCCGGGGTTCCGGCTCCGGCGAGAGATTCTTTAACAAACAAAACCTTCAGTTTTTATGTTGTTAAAGTTTAATTCTTCAGTTTAATCGTCTAAACGGGGCTACCGTTTCTGTGCTCACTAAATAGCGCAAATCTAGCAAGAAACTGTTTGTCCGATCCCAGCAGCTGTCAAATATTGAACGTCCAATGATGTAGTGTAACACTATCCGTTTCCCTATTGGACGAAGTACTAGAGGTTCAAACTAGCATCATTTGGCAAGCAAAGATATAGTAGCCCCCATTAAGAAACCTGTATTTTGTAAGTATAAGTAAGAGACGGCAAATTTTTTGTGTGGCCGCTACTTTGCAAATGCGTCTATCGAACAAGGTGTCTAAATCGATTACTATCAAGTCAAGCAAAGTGTGGGAGAGCCATGCTTCGGCAAACGAATGGGCCGGCTCGACCGGAGTGATATCACGGCCTCACAGAAAACCGACGTGAAGCAACGCTTGCGTTGTGTTTCGTCGCGTGAGTGAGGTTACCGGAGACCCAATTACCCTCACTTTCCCCAATCTCCCCAATCCCTGGATCCCCAACGATCCTCAAACTCCTAATTCCTAAAATGCCGGTAACGCATTTGTAACGCCATTGGTGTTCCAGGTGTCCATGGGCGACGTCAATTGCTTACCATCACATGATCCGTCTGCTCGTTTATTGCCATTATTTCGGCTTATACCATAAAAAAAAAGAAAATGATTGTTGGGGGTTTTTACGACTTATGGAATTATTACTCAGTAATTGCACTGAGTCTATGTCATAATCAAACGAAATATAAAAAGAAAATAAACTCGAACGATATAACGTGTTCTGTAACGTCGCGTCGATCTAATTCAATTTCATTTCTGTTTCAGAGCAAACCTTTGTGATATCTTTAAACCAAGTAACATTTGATTCTAAAACATCTCAAAAATCAGTATTTCCAAATAAAGAAAATGAAAATGTCTCGATACAAAATTCTGATGCCAGCCTTAGCAAAACAAAAGATCTCAAAAGCACGAACACTTTCAAATCGAAATTAAGGAGAACCTTTATAAATTCAAACGTAACGGTTTCGAAACAAAATTTACAACTACCCATAGAAAGTCATGACTCAAAAAATGTCATTTCTGATGCGATGACCAATGATGAAGACAACAGTAACGATTTTTGTGCTGCAATAATTGGTTCAGGAGATGATGATGTTGATGGAGGTGATTGTGAAGATATCAAAGTTGCTGGGGACAAAATGGTCAAGAGAAAATGTGTTACAGGTAATTTACTGAACTCTTTATATTTATATACCGTGACCTTTTGAACATGAACTTATATAACCTGCCCTTTAGGAAAATAAGCATAGAAAGGCTTTTGAAATAATATTAAATGTAATTTTAATTTCTTCCAGCGAAACACAAAGAAGGACAGCAACAAACAGACCCACATTTGAAAGATAAAGCCCAAAATACATTGAAATTAATACAAAACTCAAATCTTTGCGTCTTTAAGTCTTTTCGAAATAAATTTGGATGCATTCTCTGTCCGTTAAAATACCCGGTCTTCAGCGATTTGAGAGAACACTACAGCACGCATAGAAACACTAAGAGGCTCTCTGCGATCGTCCGAAAATTACGCGGAATAAATTGTAAAAATGCAGAAGTAACAAATCTAAAATGCAACAAATGTTCAGAAAATTGCAACGATCTGACAAATTTGATTGAACATTTAAAAAATAAACATGATATTTCTTTACGTGGAACAGAGCATTATTTAGTGCCATACAAATTACAAGATGGCGGTCCTTACCAATGTCTGTTGTGTGATGAAAAGTTGAAATCTTACATGAAATTGTCCATTCATATGAACAGCCATTTTCCTAATAATGTTTGTGAGATTTGCGGGCAGTCTTTTATGAACCGTCGAAGTCTAAGCATGCACGTTCAATGTCAGCACAAAGAAAAAAAATGTTCAAAATGCCCCGCCATTTTTTTGACAAATGGGTCCCGTATCAAGCATTTGAGACAAGCACATGGGATAAGAAACTCAAAACGTTACTGCAATTTGTGTAGCAAGCATTTTACTTACACTTATATGGTTGACGAACATAAAATTAAAGAGCACGGCTTCAAAAGACCTATTTGTAACTGTCCGGAATGCGGCAAAACGTTTAGTAAGCCGTTAAATTTGAAAACTCACATTCGTAGCGTGCATATAAAGGAACGGAATTATCCGTGTCCAAAGTGTGAGTTACGGTTTTTTACGAATTGTGACTTGAAACGCCATGAAAAAACTCATGAAGAGTTGAGATCTTTTTGCTGTACTTATTGTGTAAGTAAGTTTAAAAGTAAAGATTCGTGGCGGAGGCATTTAAGGAGACAGCATGGACATGTGTTCGGTGGCGTAACTATATGTAAAAGTGACTGTACTATTGAATGAGATTGGGTAACGTTTTGGTTCGTAATGCGTGAAGCCACGATTTGAAAAAACCCGCGTTAATCAATGTTTGCGTTGTGTGCAGCCATATAAGTTAGATTATCAGATCTGAGTTAATAAATATGAGATTTTTAGATCAAACATTATTGTTTTATTTGATAAAATTTGTAAAAAGCGTTTATATCCGACATCTTTTAAAATTAGATCGATATTTATAACATTCAGCAATACACTTTTTGCAATATATTTTTAGATCTATTCCCGCAATTTTAATAGCAATTATTAGCACATAACATAACATCACGCCTTTTATCCCTGAAGGGCTAGGCAGAGGTGTACATTATGCCACTGTACAATGTAACACCCACTTTTCACTATTTATGTTATGAGTCCCATGTAATAGGGGGTGAGCCTATTGCCATAATAATATACAGGGCAAAATTCCAAACTCCGTGCTACTACTGAGAATTTTTTTAAAACCCATAATGCTTTGCCCGACCCGGGAACCGAACCTGAGACCCCTTGCCCAGCAGTCGCACTTGCGACCATTCGGTCAACGAGGCAGTCAGGCAATGCCAGCAATTATTAGCTATATCTTTATTTATAGCATTTAATAAACAAAATTAGCAGAAGTGCTGTTTTTCAAATTTAGATTCGTCTTTTGTAATCCGATGATATTTCCCCTTAAAAAAAATAAAAGACACGTTTCTAACGTAAAGTAGGAATATTATTGAGATTGACTGATTGAAACATTTTCCCGCTTTTTTACTTCTTATTTTTTTTACGTTCTATGTTCTTGGCAACATTATCTCAAAAACTAAAAAAAATATCCTCCTATTTGAATTGGCAACTGGCAACTCAGTAAAACAGTTGTCAATGTTATCATCCTGTTTTATTGACGAAAGTTCTAATTTGACGAATTATGTTGATTTTTGTATGTAAAACAGCAAAATTATTATAGCAAATGAATTAAATAGCATTAATATAATTTATGTAACCAGAGAAGAGTGTTATTTATTAAAAAATGGCTACAATAAAGGGCAAAGGACCGTTGTTTGATGGCGGTTTATGTCGATGTTGCGGAAATATGAAAAAATGTCGTGTTTTGAACATTGAATACGAGAGTTTAGGCCAAAAAGAGGTTTATTCGGATATGATAATGGATTGCTTCGGCTTACTGGTAAGATTTCATGTGGATTTAGCCTGCTAACTAAGTTTCTAGCTCGACCTTTTATGGTTTCTTTTCGGGTTATTTTTTTATTTTGATTTTAGTTTTTATTTTGGTCGTGTTAGCGATAATCTGTCCAGAAAATCTACATTTATGTCTTATATACATAGCTTTGTAAAAAAAATATTAAATAGGTATATGTACAAACAAAGCGCCTGATGTCATCATTAGTTGCATTATATTTTCTGTTATCTAACTTTGTGTTCCGTTTTGTAAATTTTAACGTTCAAAGGTGCCTTCCTGGTCTAATTGAAATAAATTATTTTGACTATTTTATTTTTTCTTTACCTCTCATTTACCAGTACCTCAATGGAACATATAATCTATGCAAGGATACATTACTAAAATTTATTTATTTAAAAAGGATCTCCAACAGAGAATACACGTAACATGCACAGTGTCATTACAAAAAACAGATATCTTGTGCTTCTCCAATTATAGGAGATCACGACATGCAAACAAAATAAATCCTAATTTTGAATATAAAAAGTTGAAAATATTTAAACCAAGAAACAAAACAAACAATGTAACCAGAAAACAATGGTAATTAATAGACAATTACTTAACGTATAGGTACTTCACCACCTATGTATCAGTGAGCAATGTGTGAAGCAGGGATTTGGGGGTGTCCATAAATTACATGAGGTGTTTTTTTAATTGTCTGTCCCTCCCTTCCCCCTTGGTGAGATTTCGTGAGATTTTATTCAACACCCTCCCCCATCCCCCAAACTCACGTGAGATTTTTGAAACTGTTGGTTTTTCATGTCAATGGGTTGGATTGTTATTGCAAAAAGAAAAAAAATCTATGTGCATGTACATACAATTAAATATTAAGCATGTACAATCTGGAATAAATGAACTATGGGCAGTCATAGGAGAAATCGTACTGACGAGAACTGGGAGGCTTTTTAAATTGCAAGAAACAGATGTAACCAAATGGTACGTAACGCTAAGCGCCGTCATATTCTCAATAATATTTCTTGTTCATCTCCTGCCAATATCTGGAAATTTTTCCGGACTCTTGGTATTGGTAAACCTCAAAATTCAGACCAGTCTATAACAATTGGTTTAGATGACCTTAACCAACATTTCTCCACTGTTCCTACTCTAGATCATCTTACCAGACTAAACACCTTGTCTTTTATCAGTGGTCTGACGCGTCCCAACATAAACAATTTCTGTTTCATTCCAGCTGATGCGACGGAGATTCGCAAGATTATCCTTTCCATTAAATCAAAAGCTGTGGGTTGTGACTCCTTATCCTGAGATATGATCACATATATCCTAGACCACGTGCTGTCACCGATTACTCATATTATAAATTTCTCTATGTTCTCCGGTGTATTTCCAGCAGTTTGGCGTAAAGCTTTTGTTCGACCCTTACCTAAGGTTAGTACTCCCACTCTGCTGACCCACTTCCGTCCTATCTCAATCCTTCCCTTCCTATCTAAGGTGCTGGAGGCCTGTGTCCATAAACAATTGTCTCACTTTGTTTACAATCATAGCTTAATAAGCCTGTTGCAATCTAGGTTTCGACCTGGCCACAGCACTATAACTTCCCTCCTTAAAGTGACTGGCGATGTTAGGGCTGGTATGGAGGATACCAAAGTAACACTTTTGGTATTGGTTGATTTTTCTAACGCGTTTAATATGGTCAGTCACGATATCCTTTTGGCAATCTTATCCCATCTTGCGATCTCTGGCAAATCACTGGAATGGTTCTCTTCATACCTTCGGGAGCGTCAGCAGTCTGTCCAGTATGATGAGAAGTTCTCTGACTGGTGTGACTTGACGGCAGGCGTTCCTCAGGGCGGCATCCTTTCTCCACTTCTTTTCTCTATTTTTATCAACCTTATCACTCCTGAACTTCAGTGTGCGTACCATTTGTATGCGGACGACTTGCAGCTGTACCGTCAATCTGTGGTGGACGATCTGCCCAGTGCTATCAGTAAACTTAATAGTGATTTAACAGCTGTTCAAAATTGGTCAGAGAGGTTTGGCATAGCTGAACAGCTGTTCAAAATTGGTCAGAGAGGTTTGGCATAGCTGTAAACCCAAACAAGTGCCAGGCCATAATCATAGGTAGCTCTCGGAATCTTGGATCGATTGATGGTGCAGCACTGCCCCCTATCTCGTATAATGGTGTGACTGTTCCGTTCAGTCGGGACGTGAAGGATCTGGGCCTGATTATTGACAGTACATTGAGCTGGCGTGCTCAGGTTACAAGTGTTTGCCAAAGGGTGACTGGATCGTTGCGGGCTCTGTATCGTCTGAGGAACTTTCTTCCGTCCTCTGTGAAGACGCAGCTTGTGCAGACCTTGATTTTCCCGATTATTGATTACGCTGATGTCTGTTACTTCGACCTGAATGCAGATCTACTCAATAAGTTAGACCGACTTCTAAATAACTGCATTCGATTCGTTTTCAACTTACGTAAATATGATCATATTTCTGCACATAGGATGCAACTGAAGTGGCTGCCCATACGCTTGCGCAGGCAGCAGAGGGCATTAACCACTTTATTCTCTTTTCTTGACACTCCTTCTTCACCTACTTACCTTGCTTCTTACTTCCAATATACGTGCGCAAACCACAAAATTTCTTCGTTCGTCTCAAAACCGACATCTTCAATGTATCTCTCATCGCACTGACTTCTTTCATTCTTCCTTTTTCATTCAAGCTGTTATTCTGTGGAATGCGTTGCCCAAGGAGATCAGAATGGCAACAAGTCGCAATACCTTTAAATTTAAAGTCCGTGAGCAACTACTTAAGCATTGGCAGACTCAAAACAATTAAGGAAACTATTCTAACAACGTTTTCTTTTTTATATAATACCTCTATATTGTAGTATTTATGCAGTATAAGTATTTGCTTAGTAGTATATATTATATGGTATGTATATGTCTATTTATAAAATATTGTATTAATATATTTATTCTATAGGTATTTATGTGTTTGGTATACATATTACATAACTTTTTTTTTTTTTGATTGTGTTCTGGCTTCGCAACCACTTCATTTCTCTGCACTTCCCTATGGTTGACTGTAAGAGAATGCCTTAAGGGATTAAGTGCGCCATTCACTGTATTTTGTGAAGAAGAAAGAAATAAATAAATAAACTATGAAGTCGGTAAAAATAGTATAATTTTTTGTGTTTCTATCAGAAAAAAAAAATATGTGATATTTGCCGAGATCCCCCCTCTCTCCAACGTAAGATTAGGTGAGATTTGAGTCTACCCCTCCCTCCCCTTGCCGGAGGATGTACGCCGGGGTCGTGCGGTCCATGGCCCTCTACGGCGCCCCTGTTTGGGCGCCGAACTTGTTGCGGCGTCCTGCTCGGACGCTGCTCATGTCACAGAGGGTCATGGCGATTCGAATGATCCGCGGATACCGCACGATCTCTGGGGAGTCGGCGAACCTCCTTGCCGGATTACCGCCGTGGGATCTGGAGGCGAAGGTGCTCGCGCGCGTGCATAACATGCGCGCGGAGGCACGTCGCCGGGGCGAAACTCCGCTGCCGCGCCAAATAAGTGCGTGGAACACACAGTGGGAGAATGCCCTGCGTGGGCTGAGCACCGCCGTGCCCTCAGGGAAGTGATCGGCGATGGCGACCTCTCGCGTCCGGGCCTAGTGCAGGCCATGATGCGGAGCGAGAGGGATTGGGATGCCGTCTCCTCCTTTTGCGAAGCAGTCATGCTGGCTAAGGAGGAGGCGGGACGCGTGAGGCAGCGAAGCGCTGCCTCCTCGCAACCCAGCCATCGCGAAAGACACACCGGGCGTCGGGGATCGCGAGACGATCTCCGGCCACCGTAAGCGCGGGCCTGCGGACGGCGAGCATGGGTGGCTCCCCGTCCGACCAGAAACAGACCCGAGCGTACGGCGCGTCGCGTTCCGCGCGCGCCTCAAAGAGCCATCAGACCACCACAGATGGGGCCCAATAGGGCCGATGCCGATTCGGAGTCGCGGAGAACCTGACGGGTAACCGGGGCTCCGGCTCGACGTGCAGGAGAAGGAACGGGGTGGTTTTTAGTCAGTAAGAGTCTGACACTCCCTTCCGCCTCACCCAGGCGGGAGGAGTCATTCGATGATATTCCCACCTTAAAAAAAAAAAAAAAACCCTCCCTCCCTTAAACATCTCACGTAATTTATGGTATTTCCCCAGTTTATTGGAGAGAATATCAATTTCCGTGGAGTTACAAGCTACGGTGTAAAATAAATAATTATTATTTATTCTTCTTCAGTTATCGCACTTAGATGGAGTGCCATCAGAACGTCTAGTCTGTGCGACATGTGTGTCTCGTATACGTGAAGCATTGAGCTTTCGGAAACAAGTGCTCAGATGTGAGGAGGCATTCCTACAGATGAAGATATATGATGCATCAAGTGATGGTATGTATGTTTGACACATGTTTATAACTAAGGTCTATTCATGCCTACTGGAAGAAATTCCAACAGGAATAAGTAGCAACTTTAGTACACTTATTTTATATATATACTAGCTTTTACCCGCGGCTTCGCTCGCGTCACAATACATAAATTATTAAATAAATAAATAAATAAAGGCAGAGCCGTATTGTCCCTAAGGCAAACTAGGCAAGGGCTTAGGGCTACAACTTATAGAGGGGTGCTGCAACACATGAGAACTGCCAAGAGAGTCCCGTCGGTGTCAAAAAATTTAGGGAGGCCTATGAGGTGCTTGCCTAAAGCGCTCTTTAGGATTAATGCACTTCTGTCTCAGACATTTAAACATTATACTATTTAATTTTTATCTTAATTTCCACCACAAACTAATATCTGTTCTATCCAAGTGGTCACCGGTGACCACTCTCCACTAACTCCATTATAGACCTTATTTCTGATGTTCAGAGACTACTTTTATATGACACATATGAAATGGGGCCTACCGTGTATTTGGTCACACATTGGTTGGCATTTTGTCAAATGCACAATTCACATAGACAGCGTATACACAACTTATTTGAAATTTGAAAATCTTGATTTCTTTCAGAGCCCAAGATAGAAAACCAGTGGCATTCGAGGATTGAAGTGGTAGTGAAAGCTGAACCAGTACCGATGCAAGCGCAGAGCGATGATGATCATTGTACAGACACATTGGCTGATACTCCAGGTAAAGCAATATGCTAGTTAACCGAATTAGGGCGAATTTTTCAATCAACAAATAACTAGTCTAAAATGGACTCTTGACAGTTGTTACTATGGATGAATAGGGATGATGACAGGGTATGATCTAAATATGTAATCCATCAGTTAGGTAAAAAAACGCTGGAAAAATACTAAAATTATGTTGGTCATAAAATCAATGAAATAAAGATAAAATTGAAGATGTGCAGCATTTACTGATGGAATGTGAAAGGAACAAGAATGAGAGGGAATCCTTGGCTAGAGAATTTAAACTAAACCTGTGGGATGTTGGACTTATGCAAAATATTTTAGCTCACCCTAAATCAAACATGTCTAAATGCATTATTTCTACCCTAATAAAGAGTTCTAGGCAATAATTCCCCTTCGTATAGGCAAAAGCATAGTTAAGTACGAAAAGTGTTAATAATAGGTGTTTAATAATTTTATGAAAATAGAGTATAAGTTACAATGGGGTTGACATATCCATGTGGATAAAAATCCCTCACCAAATATAAGAGAATAAAAAAAAAAAAATCAATGAATGAAAGTGTGATTGTTTTTTAATATTATATTGTATTGAACAGTCGAAATAATTTATTTTTGATTAAGGCAATTACCCAATTGTGATAACAATGCGAGAAGTTTTGTTATAATATCTTCAAAATTAAAAAATGTCGTGGTGGCCCGGAGGTTTAAATACCCCGCTTCTCATGCATGAGTGGGTGGGTTCGAAACCTACCAACGGCAAGTACCAATGTGACTTTTTCCGAGTTATATGTACTTTCTAAGATTGTCTAGACACCACTGACAAACAGTGAAGGAAAACATCGTGAGGAAACCTGGACTTATAATTTCTAATTATAAGTTTGAAATCGCCAACCCGCATTGAGCAAGCGTGGTGATTAATACTCAAACCTTCTCCGTGTGAGAAGAGGCAATGCTCAGCAGTGGGCATTTACAGGCTGTTGGATGTTTTTTTTTGCCAGAGTCTGTATTTCCTGAAGGGTATAACCTAGGAGTCTTCAAGGCCCAAGTGAATAGGTTGCTTATGGGACGACGTGCTCCATCGTAGACCGCATCATCGCTTACCACCAGGCGAGATAGTGGTCAAACGTTGCCCTATCATATTTAAAAAAAAATCTTCAAATGTCTCCTCTCGACTTCTAGAAAAGGTCCAAAGAAAATGATCTTTATTATATTTGGCTACATATTTGTTGTTATTTTAATTTCAGAACCCGATTTGAAACACGATAAAGCAAGCGATGACGATGATCAACCATTAAAACGTCCCGCCACGCCACACATAGAGGAGACAGATAGATTTGTGGAGATTCATGTCCCTCCGTTAGATTCTGACAAGCCTCAGGCGCCGGCGCCTAAAGCGAAAGTGGCGCCATCTCTCGCTATGATGCAGAGGCAAAGTAAGTGAAATTTGTTTTTTAAAATGTGGATGTGTGTTTTAACATAACATAACATCACGCCTTTTATCCTGGAAGGGGTAGGCAGAGGTGCACATTATGCCGCTGTACAATGTAACACTCACTTTTTACTATTTATATTACAAAACCCGATTGTAAAGAGTAACTCTTTACAATCGGGTTTCTCTATGGAGTTTCTTGCTCGTTCTTCTCCATAGGAAGCTACACTTTGGAATGAGCAAAAAGCTTCACTAGAGGACTGACCGATAGACTGGCATTTTTTTTAAATATTTCATCATTTTGTTTCGACGTTCAATAGTGCCTTCCTGGTGGCTTACTCTTGAATCCAATTCGATCGATCGACATTGGTATTGTGTTCGTACTCTTCAGTTACAACACTAGCCATTACATTACATCCGTATTGCGTGGATATTGAATGAACAAAATGATATTGAGTTTTATTTCATATTCCGTACCCTGAATGCTATTTTAACAGCTACGATTGTAATTGTATAGTTTTGACATTGAATTATTATTGAGATTGAATTGGATTGAAATTGCATTGACATTGGTTTCAAGAGTAAGCACCCTATTCTAATTGAAATAAATGACTTTGACTTTGATAGGTCAGCCAATAGGACTGCCTCGTTGGCCGAGTGGTCGCAAGTGCGGCTGCCGGGCAAGGGGTCTCGGGTTCGATTCCCGGGTCGAGCAAAGTATTACTGGGTTTTTAAAAAATTCTCAGTAGTAGCATGGAGTCTGGAATTGTGCCCGGTATATGGCAATAGGCTCACCCTCTATTACATGGGACTCATAACATGTGGGTGTTACTTCTGTGTGCACCTCTGCCTACCCCTTCGGGGATAAAAGGCGTGATGTTATGTAGGTCAGCCAATAACTTATATATTTTTGTCCACAGAACTACCAATGGAAAAAGTACAACAAATTATGCGAGAAAGAGACTCCTCATACGTGACAGAGACAAACATACTAACTATAGTAGAATATTCCTTCGTCTGTCCGTTCAAATGTAGACATAACCACTTACTATGCTACTACTGCGGTGAACTATATTCAGATCCCGAGCTTTTGAGGCAGCATACCCTCAATACACATAATCCAAAACGATTCAAAGTGACCGAACATAAGAAAATGGTCAAAATTGATCTCACTCGGATAGATTGTAGACTGTGTGGTATTAAAATCAATGATTTGGACAGTTTCAAAAAGCATATATCAGAGATACATAAGAAAAAGTATTATTTTAATTATAAAGATTCAGTGTTGCCGTTTAAACTGAGTCGGGATGAGATGAAGTGTGCTATCTGTAACGTCTTGTTTCCGTATTTTCATGCGTTGAATAAACACATGAATGAACATTACAGCAACTATGTTTGTGAGACTTGTGGATTGGGTGAGTCGAACAAAAAAATTATTCAATAATTTCCTTAGATTATTCGACTCGATCGAGTTCAACAAAATATTATTGAGTTATCCCTGTTCAGTTACCGGATCACTGGAGTTGTCCCCTATTTTATGAGACACTAAACATAGCTTAAAGGGAATTTTTACTCAATTTTTAGACGATACTGCTTACACCAAGTAAAAAAAAACATTATTTTCAAAGGTTTCGTCGACAGAGGTCGCTTCGTAATGCACCAACAACGACACGAAGAAGGCGACTTCCCCTGCCCGGACTGTGGGAAAGCGTTTAAAGCCCTATACAATAGAGACCTACACATAGACAGAGTACATCGCAAGAAGGGACGTGTGTACTGTCCGAAGTGCGACGTCAAACTGATGTCTTACTACCAGAAGTTGAAGCATTTGGTCGAGGTTCGTCACCTACCCTCATTTTATTGTTAATTTTAAATGTATTGTGTATGTTTGTGGCAGTGACGTAACAGTGTGTGTGTGATTGTGTTTGTATGTGAGAGGAGGAGAGAGAAAGAGAAAGGGGAAGAAGAGAGAGAGTGAGAGGGGAAGAATAGAGAGTGGGGGAGAATGGCAGAGGGGGGAGAGAGTCAGAAGGGGAAAAGAGAGGAGAGCGAGGGGGCGTAGAAACAGAGAGGTAAGGAGGGGAGAGAGGTCAGAGGGGGAAATATATCCTTACTTTTGTTATATTGCATTTTGTTGAGTTTAACTGCTTGAATGCCCGTATATGACACACAATAGAAAATATATTGTGCCTCGCATGGATTCTCGTTGAGACACACGACTTTTTAAGGAAGTATGTGTCTATCTGTTTGTTTGTTGAAAGTAGCAGAGCTTTTCTTACTTATTTCGTCAGTAAAACGTATTATCAATTAAAGATGATATCATTGACTCCCAGGTTCACGGAGAAGAGCCCCTCAGCTTCCCGTGTACGATGTGTGAGCGAATATTCGAAACACGACGGACGCTCACCATACATAGACGGAAGGAACATCTTAAAGATTATAGGTAAGTATGGCGCAATGAGACTCTTAAACAGATTCCTGGACTCGAAGTCAAAGTTTGATGTGTTGTGTGATCTAGATGCTTACTCTTGAATCCAATTCCGATCGATCGACATTGGTATTGTGAAATTTTGTACTCTCGAGTTGCAACACTAGCGCCCATTGACCCCATTGTATCCGTATTGCGTGGATATTGAATGAACTAAATAGTATTGAGTTTTACTTCATATTCCGTACTCTGAATGCTATTTCAACGATTGTGGTTGTATAATTTTGACATTGAATTATTATTGAGATTGTATTGGATTGCACTGACATTGAGATTGGTTTCAAGAGTAAGCACCCTGTTCTAATTGGTTTTACTTCATATTCCGGACTCTGAATGCTATTGTAACAGCTACTATTGTGGTTGTATAGTTTTGACATTGAATAATTGGATTGAAATTGAATTGACATTGAGATAGTTTTAAAGAGTAAGCGCCATGTTCTCGAGTGAAAGAATATTATTTTTGTTCCGACAAAATTCCCATGCAAGCATTCCGATGCTTGAAGTTTTGCGAAGGAGATGGATGAACGATAGTAACTAATAATAATTAAGTGTTTACATTTTGTCGTTTATTTTTTCTTTTAATTGTCTGTGTATTGAGTAGTGTTATTGGTATTTGTACCGATCTATTCAAAAAATAAATGGCCGTTTTCACCATCTCTTCTATACTATTAACGAAGTGTTACTTAATATATGGGAGCACTGAACCTTAATTACTTGTATTGTTAAGTGCCACTTATAAGTTGCTGAAAACCAATGTGTACTTAATTTAAACTTAGGGGTTCATTAAAATGAATGCGTGAGTGTGTAACCTAAAAATTATGCGTGAGTGTGTAACCAAAAATGCGTGAGTGTGTAACCAAAAAATATGCGTGGGTGTGTAACCAAAAATATATCAGACAAATTTATATCCTTCGCCTTTTTGGAAAATCTATTGAAAAATAAAAAGCGGTTAGTAAATTCTTGTTAGACTACCTCGGACAAGTGGTCAGAAGTGCTAGAGTTTGGCAAACGAAAGTAGAGACTGAAAAAGCCCGGCAAATTTAAAAATATCAGTATAGCAACCCAAAAATTAGTGTGTCATACCTGGAGTAACCTAATTTGATACTTTATAATAATTTGTTTGTTTGTTACGTCTTCACGTCTGGTTACTCCTGGTATGACATACTAATTTTTGGGTTGCTATACTGATATTTTTAAATTTGCCGGGCTTTTTCAGTCTCTACTTTCGTTTGCCAGACTGTACTGAGTTCTTTCTTTCCTGGGTCCGGCGAAGCGTTATTGGGTTTTTATGCATCGATATCTCTATAATAAAATGCGAGTCTGATTTTTGTGGGTCACGTAACTGATAAAATGTGTGTATTACGTTATTTAAAACAAGCTTCGATCAGCGGCTTGACCCTCGTTCTCGTGGGATAAAAATTAGCCTGTGTGTTATTCCAGACTATATCTACCCCTGTTCTAAATTTCACCCCGATCCGTTCAGCCGTTTTGACATGATCGAGTAACGAACACACACACACATACACACACACACACACACACACACACACACACACACACACACACACACACACACACACACACACACACAACTTTCGCATTTACAATATTAGCAGGATATATGTTTAAAAATGCCTACAGTTTTTGTTTTCATTAAGCATCTGAAATTATTATTTAACTTTTTCAGATATGAATGCCAATGCTGCGGCCAAAAGTTCTTCACTCGGTTCGCTCTAAACAATCACATGCCGACACACACCGGCGAGAGGAACTTCAAATGTAAGGTCTGTGAAAAATGTTACCCTCGTCTGAAAACCCTGAAGGATCATATGCGAATACATACAAACGACAGAAGGTACCGATGTCACGTTTGTGGTCAGGCGTTTATTCAGAATTGCAGTTTGAAGGGACATATGAAAAGCCAGCATCCGGAGTATGAGATGAGGTAGGTCTGAAGTGGTTAGTTAGGAAGGCTGTTCGAGTAAAGATATTTGGTTGGGTAAGTCCGGAAATCTGGCTGGGTAAATCTGGAATGCTAGTTGGGTAAATTTGGAAAGCTGGTTGTGTCAATCTGGAAAGCTGGTTGGGTTAATCTGGAACGCTGATTGGGTTAATCTAGAAAGCTGGTTGTGTAAATCTGGAAAGCTGGTTGGGTTAATCTGGAACGCTGGTTGGGTTAATCTGGAACGCTGATTGGGTTAATCTAGAAAGCTGGTTGTGTAAATCTGGAAAGCTGGTTGGGTTAATCTGGAACGCTGATTGGCTTAATCTAGTAAGCTGGTTGTGTAAATCTGGAAAGCTGGTTGGGTTAATCTGGAACGCTGGTTGGGTTAATCTGGAACGCTGATTGGGTTAATCTAGAAAGCTGGTTGTGTAAATCTGGAAAGCTGGTTGGGTTAATCTGGAACGCTGATTGGGTTAATCTAGAAAGCTGGTTGTGTAAATCTGGAAAGATGGTTGGATCAAACTGGAAAGCTAGTTGGGTTAATCTGGAAAGCTGGTTGGCTTAATCTAGAAAGCTGGTTGTGTAAATCTGGAAGCTAGTTGGGACAATCTGGAAAGATGGTTGTCTTAATCTAAAAAGCTGGTTGGGAAAATCTGGAAACCTTGATGGGTAAACCTGGTAACCGTGTTGGGTAAATCTGGAAAGATGGTTAGCTTAATCTAGAAAGCTGGTTGGGAAAATCCAGAAAGTTGGTTGGGTAAATTGTAAATCTGGAAATCTGGTTGGGTAAATTGTAAATCTGGAAAGCCGGGTGGGTAACTTAAGGAAACTTGATATGTAAATCCGGAAATTGTATAGCCATGGATAAGATCCAGCCATTATTTAATTGGATGAATAGATTTCTTTAACACACATCATGTTGATGTCACATATTACCCATTTAAAAGTACCTTTACACATAATTAGTGTACAGACAACCAAGTCATTCAGTATGCGAGTAAGAAAACAAAGATTGATTCAGTACAGAGACAGTAGCTATTGTTATACTATATTGTATGCTTTGTAACGAAGCCATATCTTTTCTAACCATTGGTCGGCTCTAGACAACCAATGGCTACTGTCTCTGTACTGAATCAATCTATATTTTGTTATCTGCATACTGAATGATTTGGCTGACTAGATATTTTTTTGCATATTGTATATACTAAGTACTTATTTGTTTATTTAAAATTAAGAAATTATTTATTTATTAGTGGTCTTAAGAATAATTTCATTATAAATTATTATTTTAGATGTTATTTACACCGCCCCTTATATATCTAAGAGGTATAATAGTTACGTTATTTTAATTATGTTAAAAATTGAACTGATTATTTTTAATATTATTATTCGAGGAAAATTGTACATATTTAATCATATCTGTATTGTACACAGGCTGCGGGCCCGCAACCACGGCGGGCACGGGCGAAAATCGTCCTTAGCCTTACTGGTTGCTCATTCACGCTGGTCGCGACACCACTAATTGCTATATCGCTGTATGGCGTCTATGACTCACTCAGTCGCCAGTACAATCTCTTCGAGGTCTATTTTGGTGTCGTTACAGTGTGATGTGGCGGCTCTGGTGTCCGTATGGTGTATAGTTTTGAAATTTACGGACACCAGTGGCGCCACTGGTTGCGTCGCCATGGTGTTTCGATGAAATATAACCTTATTTGTAATGTAAATAATAAATAGTTGTTATTAAATTATTAATATTAACTGTATAGGAATTTGTATTTCATATTCTGGATAGGTACATGTTTTATATGTATAAGTAGGTTTAAAACATGAAATAAATCGAATTTCAATTCATAAAACAATAACTTGTTTTTTTAATTAAAACCTTGTAATTTGTAACAACTACACCGGTGACCGAGTTGTCGCAAGTGCGACTGAGGACTATCGGGTTCGATTCCTGGGTCGGGCAAATTATAACTGGGTTTAAAAAACCCCAGTAGTAGCACGGAGTCTGGAATTGTGCCCGGAGGGTCACCCCCTGTTCCATGGGACTCATAAAAGTAAAAAGTGGGTGTTACATTGTACAGTGGCATTAAGTGCCGTAATGTGCACGTCTGTTTACTCCTTCGGGGATAAAAAGCGTGATGTTATATTATAATTACGTACCTACATACATAACTTCACGCCTCTCTTCCAATGGGGTAAACAGAAACCATAGAACGCCAAATGGTACCGATGTTGGCAGCGCACTTGTAACGCCTCTGGTGTTCCAGCTGTAGCCAAATGCTACTTAGCGCTTGTCTACATGAAGAATAGAAAACCAAATTATATGGAATAGACGTAAATTTTGACACTTGTCAGTGTCATCGGTAGACAAGTGCTAAAGTGGCGTTTGGCTAAAGGCATAGGTGTCCATGGGCGATGCCGATTGCTTACCATCAGGTGATACGTCTGCTCGTTTACCGGCTTATGTTATAAAAAAAGAATGGCCGTTGGAGTAGATATCATGTGTTCTGGAGTGGAGATAGCGTCTAGGCAAACGTAGTGTTGGGCGCCCTCCCCAGCTACGTGGAGTTACGTTTTTTTTAAACGTTGCTAGAGGTACACTAGGATTTTCTCCTGTGTCGTGTGTGCGTTGACAGACATACAAGATCACATACACATCACACCCAGACCCAACAACAATTTATGCATCCCCATCATATAGATGGTTGACAGGCCACAACTGTCCGCTTCTCACGTAGTTTTCTGCCTCGCACAGCAAAACTGGAATGATCTGTCGTCGGCGGTATTTCCGAACCGGTACGAACTTCAAGAAAAGAGCGCATTTCTTTTTAAAATACCGGTAATGCACCTGTGTGGCGTTGCGGGTGTCCATGGGCGGCGCTAATTGCTTATCATTAGATGATCCGTCTGCTCGTTTGCCTCCTATTCCATAAAAAAAACAAAGTGTTGCGGGAACCAAACTCGCTACACATTGCACGGCAGCCGGTTGCCCAGCCACCGCAACAACTGTGCAGTCAATATATTGAGATATGAGATACTAGAGGTTCTAAGAATAAAAACACTGAATATATCATAAAATCGCATGTATAATAATTTATTATTAAGTACATTTTTATACGATAAAAAATTACTTACAAATATAATACATAATTTAATATTTACAAATTTAAATACGTCTAAATATAGTAAAATTTTTTGTTTAATCGTAAATAAATCGATTACGTTACAATATGTCCCATCACTAAGACTTAGTGTTGCCAGTTAACATAAATATTAAACTGAAAAAGATTGTACTGAAATGTACTACATTATATTTATTATACTATTTATTGATATATAGTCGACATTTTCGCATACAAAAATAAAAGGTATTTTAACGTATTTAAAAAGCTGATAACATTGATAGTAAAATTTCGACGCTAAGTGAAAAATATTTTCATAGATTATGAACTTTAATCTTCAGTAATAAAATTCAAAACGTATTCAAGAATTTGTGACATAGCAACCGATTATCATTGTCGAGTTTACTGACGTGCCTTTCACAAAAGCAACTCCATTAGAGTTAGAGATTACAGAAAAGCGATTATGCTGATAGGACTATAATCGCCAGTAGCGCCCTCTAGACAACGCAAAAAACGTTTAACCTTTATTATTTACACTTTAAACTTCACTATATTTTACCAATTGCCTTGGACATAACTATTTATTGCTTAGATTTTAAATTTCGACATAACTACGAGCATTTTTGTTGTATTTTCAAGTTGACACCTCAAGCCAATAACATCCTCGTCCTACTCACACACTAACCATACATCCGAATTAGAAAGAGACAAAACCTACTCATTCCCCTCATCCAAGCTCAAACTCTGATGCTGCCTCTTCATATGATTCCTCAAATTGAAATTTTGAGTAAAAGTAGCGTTACAAATCAGACAATTGAACTTTTTAAAACTGACATGAGATTGTATATGTACATTTAATCCCCTTAACCTCGGATAAGACTTACCACAGAACTCACATCTGAAGTTCCTCTCCCCAGTATGAGTGGCCATATGTTCTTTTAACCTCGACGGGAGATAGAACCGTTTATCGCACAGATCACATTGATGTTTTAAAACCTTTAAATGATGTCGTCTATTATGCTCCCTTAAAGATTTTCGGCTGTCGTAAGCTCTGTCGCAATGGTCGCATGGGAACATACGTTCTTCACCATGTGTGTCGATCATGTGTCTATATCTTAGAGAATATGTAAAGAATACAGAGTCGCATTTGTAGCACTGGTAAGCCGGTTCCTTTCTATGCATTTTAGCTTCATGTAAGTATCTGCTGTGTTTAGATTTGAATACTTTACCGCAGTCCTTACAAGGAAAACATAGGTCGACTTTTTTATGAGTTTTTTGGTGTAATATCAACATGCGTTCTTCGAAGTAATGAGCGCCGCAAATATCACAAATACACGTGCCAAAATGTTCAGCCATGTGTTTTTTTAATGCGTGAAAAAACCCGAAATTACTGTCGCATTCTATACACGTCAAATTGTTGACAGTTAGACGGAACTTCAAAAATTCGTTTGTAACGTCAAATAAGGTTATGCCATGGGCGCTAGTGATGTGCGTTTTAAACGATTGTAGATCATCGATTGTGTTTGAACAGAGTCGACAATCGATTCTGAATATATCGATTTGTATTTGTTTTTTTATTGAAACAATGTCCTTGAATGCTTTTGGGTCGTGTGTTAGTGTGTGTTCGCGTAATCTGTTTGGGTCCGTGTGTCCTTGCCTACAATATATACAGAAGTAGTCACTAAACGATGAGTTGAACGGACAAACATATGAATTTTCTACTATAGTAATGGTGTTAAAGAGGATTTTTTGTTCGTTGTCTATGTTTCTTTTAACAGGTGGCGATAACGGTTTTGGACCTGAAAAAAAAAATAGTTTTAGTAATGGATTCGATTTAAATTTTTTTGTTTGGGACTCGTTAACATTTTAATAATGTTTTTTTTTGTATGCACGGGCTGCCTCGTTCGTCCAGTGCGAGCCTTCCGGATGGGACAAAGCTTTGTTAGAGCCTTATTGATTTAAACTCGCTCCGATGTGGGGCGATAAGATCACCCCCTATTACAACATTAGTGGTGAAAATAATAATTCATGCACACTTGGACCTCTGTCTACCCCCTTTAGGCCTTATAGGCATAATTACAACTGGATGTTCCATTTTAATATGAAGGAATTATGTCCATTGTGCACATTGCACCAGCCATATTATATGTGCTCCTCTGCCAACCCCTTGTGAAACATTATAATGAAATAAATGCAAAGCAATGTATGATACTAAATGTTGCACGCGTCTTCGTCCGCGTAGAACATGATTCCTGTTTTATCCCATGGCAGCATTTAGGCGCTGACTCCACGAGCGAGAGAATCGTGACGAGTCTGCCCTTATATAGTCGGATAATCTCCACGAACGAGCGATAATTCCGCTGCGTATCGTCGCGAGTTGTTACGGTACCGCGGCGATTCCGCAACGATATCGATATCGCCGTGTTTCCTTGACGTCACACTTGAGGCAATGCTGAAATGACGCTGCGTTTGACAGCGGTCGCGTTGATAGTCGCGGCGAGCTAGCGACGATGTAATGACGTTTTGCGCGCTCGTTGCCACTCGTCGCATCGCGGCGATAATATCGCCGTGTGGAGACGGTTCCATAGAGAGTGTATAGAAAAACGTGGCACGGCGATAATATCGCCGCGATTCTCTCGCTCGTGGAGGCAGCGCTTTAATCGGGATAAAGAACCTATCACCTAAGTCAGCCCATACAGAGCCTGTACACCAAATTTAATAAAAATCCGTTCAGTAGTTTCAGCGTGACTGACGGACAAACTTCCAATGGTTTATAAAAAGAAGTTATTACATCTATACCTCAGGCCAAGAAACTTTCACATTTTGTTATATATATTTGATGGACGACGGTGGACCTCTATCTCCCCTGGTGGTAAACAATGGCGCAACAAACAATTCACATTTTATAATAACATTACATCACGCCTTTTATCCCCGAAGTGGTAGGCAGACGTCTACATTATGCCACTGTACAATGTAACACCCACTTTTCACTATTTATGTTATGAGTCCCATTTGATAGGGGGTGAGTGTATTACTATATACCGGGCACAATTCCAGACTCCGTGCTACTACTGAGGATTTTTTTTTAAGACCCGGTAATACTTTGCCCGACCCGGTAATCGAAACCTAGACCCTTTGCCCGGCAGTCGCACTTGCGACCACTCGGCCAACGAGGCAGTCAACATTTTATAATAATAGAGTGATTTACCTGGGTCCTGTACATCATCGTTCCTACTCCTCAACTTGATCTGCCTACATTCAGACTCCACCTTTTTCCGCTTACTAGTCTTCGATTTTGTCTTTAATTTTTTCTTCTTTGGGGATTTTTTGATTTTATATGACGAATCGCTTGCATTGTCCGCTTCTGAAAGCAAAACTATGTAACTAAAGAATCGTATTGTAAACCCGATTGAAAAAGAGTAACCTATGGAGTTTCTTGCTCGTTCTTCTACATAGGAATCAACACCTTGAAATGAGCAAAGAGCTTCACTTTTATTTATTTTTGTTGTCTTTCAAAAATGCCTTTCTGGTCTAATTGAAATATGTAAAATGTAGTATAAATAAGTAACTATAAATATGTAGTCCACCTTGTGTACATTTTGTGCATGAAGCTTTAAATAAATAAATAAATGCTTTTCATTCTGTCACAGGAATGTACTGACAATGGCGCACAGCTCGCGTAAGTGTGAGTGGGGGATCACGAGTTTTAATCGTAACGAGTACGCGTTCGGCGCTCTGATTGGTTGCTTTATTGACGCCAGCCAATCAAAGGCCTATATGAGTTTGTTTTACGTTTACAGTACCATTACTGTAGGCGTACTCGTTACCATACGAGTACGCGTTCGGCGCCGTTAAAAATAACGAGCAAATAGCTTTACTAGACAACCGAACCGACAGACGGACATTTTTTAATATTCCAATATTTTGTTTTGACGTTCAAAAGTGTTCAGCCTTCCAGGGTGCTTACTCTTGAAACCAATCTTAATGTCAATGCAATTCCAATCTAAACAATCTCAATAATTATTCAATGTCAAAACTATACAGCCCCAATCATAGCTGCTAAAATAACATTCAGAGATTTTTTTTTTCGTTGGTAGCGGTGAAGTTTACGCACGTGCTTTTGTCGTTTTCCTACGTTTGTTGACTATTTTAGTGATCCCCCTCAGTGTGAACTGAAATCTTTTAAGTTCTGTGTTGTCGTGTTGTCTAATTAACTGTGTCCGTAAGTTTTATCTCGGTATTGGTAGTTTTAAGTAAGTTTTTCCACTTGTTTCCTCTTCCTACTTTTTATCCCCAAAATGGACGAAGAGAAGCCACCCGATCCTCCCGATAAGTCGCCGGAATACGAAACAGAAACAATTGTGACCATTACCCTTCCTCCCAATACACCAAATTTTGAAAGAATGGACTTAGAACCCACCAACAGTCGGAAACGACATGCAGGCTCCCCTCCTATCTCCATGAATAACCCTCCAAAACTGGCGAAAAGTGTATATGGTAGACAGTGTTATACGGCCAGGGATAACCCTCCTTATGTAGTATATGTGTCCCTTAAGGATTCTCAGACGTCTGGCACCACACTACACCCGGTTAAGTTCGGAATGTTTCTGATGAAACAAAACATTAACAATGTTAAGAGCGGTGGTGTTAAACGGCTGGGAAGGAACCGAGTTTCAGTTGAGTTTGTGTCGCACCAGGATGCAAATAGTTTCTTGGTGAATGGTATGGTGGCTCAAAGCTATGTTACCTCAATCCCTCAATTCAATGTAACACGAATGGGTATTGTGAGGGACGTCCCTGTTGAATGGACAGAGGACGAGATCATTGGAAATATCAAGGTTCCCACCGGCTGTGGGGCAGTGATAAAGGCAAGGAGGATGAATCGTAGAATCACTTCAATCAACGGAACCGAATGGAAACCTACCCAAACTGTAGTGCTTACCTTTGATGGTCAAACCCTACCCAAAAAGGTATTTTGCTTTTACTCAGCACTTCCGGTAGAACTGTATGCATATCCCACCATACAATGTTATCACTGTTGTCGTTTTGGACACACTCGCACTCTCTGCCGCTCGAAGCCGCGTTGTTTCAGGTGTGGGCAGGACCATCCAGGTGATGGATGCCAGACTTCAGCCGATACTGCCCATTGTATCAATTGTAATGGCAACCACTTTGCCAATGACAAAGCTTGCCCTGAATTAGGACGCCAGAAGAGCATCAAAGCTTGATGGCAGAAAAATCTATTTCGTATATGGAAGCAAGCCAGGTTTTCCCTATGGTTAAAAGGTCTTATGCTGAGGTTTCAAGATCAGTCAACCTTATAGATTCGTCTCCTAATAAATCACCATCCCAACAAAGAGTGTCCTATAAAAAAACAGTTCATCTCAAACCTAAGTCACATGCTCCCCTTCCCCCAGCTATGATAAGAAGGCCCATCAGGCCCTTATCCAGGACTACTCTTACTCCCCATCCAAAAATGGTTGCGCTTTCCCTATGGAATCCGGAACCAACATTCGTAGCTCCAAACACATACTAAATATAGTTTCTGATATGCTCATGGCAGTTCTATCAAACCCTGCCCAAAATGTACCTGACCACGTGGCCCACAAGCTTTCTACAATCTTAGACTATATTTGTAAAATTCCTACCTCTAACACTGCTTCAGTGGAACGTGAGGAGTACTCTTCCCAGGAAGAGTGACTTACTCCACTTGATTAATAAATTTAAACCATCGATTTGTGGCATTGCTGAGACATGGCTTCGACCCAATATTAATTTCGGGATCCCGTGTTTCAGTGTTGTCAGACATGACAGATCTGATGGTTATGGAGGTTGTGCTTTGTTAGTTAATAACAAAGTGCCCTTCACCCAGATCCCTCTACCCTTCGTTGGCGATGACATCAATGTTGTCGCTGTTAAGGCTGAGGACATAAATATATTTGTATTTTATATTGCACACCCTCATGTTGATCACATTAGGTTAATTAAAAATTTGCTATCCGTGGTAAGTGGCCCATTGCTTGTAATGGGTGACTTCAACTGCCACCATTATAGATGGGGTTCAGATATATGCGATCTAATGGGTAATGAATTAGTGGAGATGCTGGACGAGCTCGACTTGTGTGTCATTAATGATGGCAGCCCTACTCGTAGGTCTGCATTTGGTCAAAGAAACAGCTGTGTTGACTTGACCTTCTGCTCGCCTGCTATGGCTGGCATGCTAAACTGGAGTTGTTTAAATTTGTCCTATGGTAGTGACCACTATCCCATCATAATTAAAAATCCTTCAAAATCCATTCCAGATAAACCCCTTCCCCCCCTACTAAAATATCGTTTAAATTCAGCAGACTGGGATCTTTTTTCAAAACTATTAGACCACCGTATTTCTTTCCTTCCACCAGTAAATACCGAGAATGCTTTGGAGTGCTTTTCTAAATTTTCGGACCTGATAGCTTCTACAGGTGAAGACTGCTTTCCGGTGAAAAGCACACCAAAAGGCAAAATTCCCTCCCCTCCATGGTGGGATAGTGAATGCACTGCCATGATAAGAGCTAGGAATGAAGCTGAAAAGACATATAACCAAGGTATGAACCTGGAAAATCTCCTAAGTTTCAAGCGAATTTTGGCTAAGTCAAGAAAATTGTTCAAAAAAAAGAAAAGACAAGGGTGGCAGAGATTTTGTGGTTCCCTAAGCCCATCCACACCAATATCCACAGTTTGGCAGAGAGTAAAAAATTTTAGGAACTCCACCAAACCTCCCTCTATCTCCACTTTACCCGAATCTCTGAATAACAATTTTCTTAATAGTATTGCCCCAACATACGTTCCTAGTGCAGATGAATGCTGCCTGAGTTCTTATGAGATCGAGAGACACGAGATTCATGATACGCTCGATTTGGAGTTTTCATTTGAAGAACTCCAAACTGTGCTCAATCGTGTAAAGGACTCGGCACCAGGAATTGATGGGTTCCCCTACTCCTTCTTAACTAAGGCAGGAACCAAAACGAAACAGTACTACCTTGACTTAGTCAATTTTTGCTTTGCGTCAGGCTATATTCCTCCTACATGGAAGGTTCAGGTTATTATGCCGCTGTTAAAACCTGGCAAAGATCCTGGTGACCATTCGTCGTACAGACCTATTGCTTTATCGTCCATACTCATTAAATCATTTGAACACCTCATCAAAAACCGCCTTGAATGGTTGGTAGAAAGCCAGAGGCTGCTTCCGGCGACTCAGTTCGGCTTCAGGAAAGGTCTGGGTACGGCTGACAGTGTAGGTACTCTCACGTCAGCCATCCGACTGGCCCTTAGCAGGCAGGAGTCGCTGGTCGCGGTTTTCTTGGACATCTCAGCGGCCTATGATTCTGTCCTCTTACCCCTTCTCAGGCAGAAACTGCAACAGCTGAGAATCCCGAGTAGAATCTGCCGAATAATAGGCTGCATCCTTTCCGATCGTACCCTCCAATTGAGAACTCCTGAGGATAACCCAGTACAGAGGTCCTCCTGGAAAGGTTTACCTCAGGGGTCAGTCCTTAGTCCCATCCTTTATAATATTTATACATATGACCTCCCCTCCTGTTTAAATTTCAACTGTAATGTCCTTCAGTATGCCGACGATATCGCACTAATGGTTACCAACAGCTCTATAACAGACGCTGCTCACTCCATCAATGTCTCTTTGGCCTCATTAAACCAATGGCTACTTAATCACGGGTTATCTTTAAGCGCCCCAAAAAGCTCAGCTATCATTTTTACACGCAAACGACGCACTCCGGATGTTTGTATAGAGATAGACGGTCAGGCTATCCCGATCAAAAGCAGTGTTAGATTTTTGGGAGTTTATCTCGACTCAAAGATGTCTGGGGTGGACCACATAAACACCGTGGTTGGAAGGTGTGAACGCTCAGTATCCTTACTCAGAGCCTTGGCCGGGGTTTGGTGGGGTGCCCACTCTTACTCATTGAAGCTCATCTACAATGCATTGGTCAGAAGCGTAATGGACTATTGTTGCTTCCTTATTGTTCCTTGCAATAAGGGTGCATTAAAAAAACTAGACTCCATTCAGGCCAAATGCCTTAGAATAATTATCGGAGCTATGAAATCATCCCCCATAAATGCTCTTCAGGTTGAATGTGTAGAGCCTCCCCTCAACCTTCGAAGACAATACCTGGCAGACCGTTTCATTTCAAAAGTTCTCTCCCTCTCATCACATCCTCTGCTTCCTATCCTGGAACAAATCCACTGTTCTTTTAGCTCCTCTTCCTATTGGAATAATAAACCCGTCCGTCCCGTGATCGTCAGGTACAGAGAACTTAAAAACCTCTCTGCACCTATCAGTCAATATCCTGTACTCCCGGTTTTCTCTTCCATATATGAGGTTATTCACTTCAGGCCAAAGCTGATTCTAGGACTTGGCATCTCGAAATACTCGGTGGATGCTGCGGGCGAGTTTGGACGCGCTTTGAGCAGATTCTGGAAGGGCTGGAATGTTTTCTTCACGGACGCGTCTAAACTATCCCGAAACGGATGTACAGGAGTAGCAGCATACTTCCAAAATTCGAAGATCGCCCTTCTTTCCAAGTGCCCCCGGAAACATCTGTCTTCACGGGAGAATGCATTGGCATTCTGGAATCAGTCAAATTTATTAGAGCGCACAACCTTAAGAATTCCATTATTTTCTCTGACTCCCGAAGTTGCCTACAATCTCTCAACCAAGACCAGCTCCATACCCGAACCCATAGCAGTTTGGTTGTAGAGATAAAGGCGCTTCTTTTTCCTGTTACAATGATGGCATAAATATCGAGATCGCTTGGATCCCTGGCCACTCTGGCATACGTGGTAACGAGTGTGCGGATTCGTTGGCCAAATTTGCGGCCTCTAACGATGTCGAACGTCAACACTACGTTGTGTACGGGTATGACATACGTGCCGATACCAAACACAAGCTGTTTGAGTCATGGACTGCAGTGTGGGTAGAATCTTCCAAGCATAAAGGATCCTACTATGCTGGTGTCCAGCCTGGCATCCGACGGAAGCCTTGGTTTTCCAAGTACCCTAAGCTTACCCGTCACACTATTTCATCCTTGTGTAGGCTCAGACTCGGCCACTGTAGTAGTCCGGTTTTCCTCAGCAAGATCCGCGTCCGCGACAGCTCACTGTGCGAATGCGGCCTTGACGAGGGAACTTTAGATCATATGTTTTTTTCGTGCCCCTTAAACTCCCAATCCTTTGACCTTTATCAAAAACTCCCCAGTATCCAAATCCCGCTTCCAATCAATTTCCACCTCCTTTTTACTCACTTTTCCCATAAACTAATCCATTGTTTAAGTAAATTCATCAATGAAAATGAGATTAAGATATGACGGTGTTCAATAATGTAAATGATGTACATACTTATCTGTCTGTATTGTGTATGTCCCCTCAACTGTTTTCTACACCTCTGTATATATACAGTAAAATAGTTGATAATAATTATATGTCACTAACCCAAATGTTTTGTCCTTTCAGCTACTAACAACTAAAAACTACCACAAAGTTAATTTCGACGGTTCATTAAACTACCGTCACCACTGGACACTGGCAGTATAGTCGACAAGATCATTTTGGAGACTCGTTTGCCAAAGAGGAAAAAAAAAAAAAAAACATTCAGAGTACGGAATACAAAGCTAAACTCAATACCATTTAGTTGACGGCGACTTCTCGCGTCCCGGCCTAGTTTGGGCCATGATGTGGAGCGAGAAGGACTGGGATGCTGTCTCCTCCTTTTGCGAAGCAGTCATCCTAACTAAAAAGGAGGAGGAGGGGCGCGTGAGGCAGCGAAGCGCTGCCTCATCACAACTGAGTCGTTGTGAAAGACACTGGGCGTCGGGGATCGCGGGAGATCTCCGGGCACCGTAAGTACGGGCCTGCGGACGGCGAGCATGGGTGCGTAGGGCACCAAGCGTTCTACGCGCGCCTCAAAGAGCCCCATCCGTGGTGGACTGATGGCTCTTCCCAGTAGGGTTGATGCAGATACGGAGCCGCGGAGGACTTTAAGGGTTGCCGGGCTCCGTCTCGAAGTGCAGGAGTAGGAACGGGGTGATGTTTAATCAGAAAGAGTCTGACACTCCCTTCCGCCTTACCCGGGTGGGAGAAGTCATTCGATGATTATAAGGGGGGACCCTTTAAAATATACAATTTAGTTCATTCATTCATATCCACGCAATACGGATGCAATGGGGGCTATAGTGTTGTAACTCAAGAGTACGAAATTTCACAATACCAATGTCGATCGGAATTGGATTCAAGAGTGAGCTTCCAGGTCTAATTGAAATAAATGACTTTGACTTTGAATAACTTATGACAGTTCGCACGCACGTTTGTAATGGCCCATCTATAGGCGACGGACTACTGGCACAACTTACCAATATCCTCATCCGGTTGGTATGTATCATCCATCTCACCATCCAAATTCTGGCCTTCACTTTCAACATCCAAATTAACATCAGGGGCTTGGTTTCCATCATCTATAGCTAGCTGGTCATCTACTTGATGAGGTTCTTCAGTTGGAGTACAGTCTTCTGGTTCTGCCTTGACTTCTAATTCACTCTTGAATATCATGGTATTGGTGCAGCAATCTTCTTCTGAAAATAGTCAGGGATTTGAAAAACATAAATTGTGGACAATAAGGCTAGAATTTTGTTTAGAGAAATACAAACTCCGAATAAATAAAATTTGAAACCAATTCAGTGAGAATTCAATATGTTCATAACCTCATATTATAAAAGAATAAACAAGATTGGGCCTCCGGTAACCTGTCACATAATGAAACACAATACAAGCGTTGTTTCATGTCGGTTTTCTGTGAGGACTTGGTATTACTCCGGTCCAGCTGACCCATTCGTGCCAAAGCATGGCTCTCTCAGACTATTATGACATCCAATAGCTGTATTTTATCATCAGCACCATTATTAAGGCGATGAGAAAAGATGTTAACAGTGTACTTTTTGACTGCACGGTTGATACGGTGGCTGGGCAACTGGCTGCCGCGGGTTCAATTCCCACACGGAACCACTCTTTGTTTGATCCACAGATTGTGGTTCCGGGTCTGGGTGTCATGTGTATGTGAACTTGTATATTTATAACCACACCCAGGAGAAAATCCTAGTGTGGGGCAACTTTTTACAACTTACCATCATGTACTTTAATATTAGCACTGAGCAGTATTTCCTCTCGCAGCAGCACCTGTTGTCTGAAGGCGCGCGCGTCCCTCAGCCGCACCACGCACGTCGCACAGATCAATCGCTCCGACTCCTCGCCCTCCAAGTGAGATAACTGGAAATCAACGAAAGTTTATGATTGTAAATTCTTAGTATAACTTCATCTAATAAAAAGGCCACCCTATTCGTACTCCTGCATTTCGAGCCGGCAACCCGGCAACCCTTTTATAAGTCCTCCATGGCTCCGTATCGGCATCGCCCTATGGGGCCCCATATTTGGTGGTCTGATAACTGAATGGGGCGTGCGCGGACCGCGGAGCGCCAAACGCTCGGGTCTGGTTCGGGTCGGGCGGCGAGTCACCCGTCACGCCGGCGTGCAGGCGGCGAGCACGCGCTCCCCGACGCCCGGAGCGTCTCTCGCGGCGGTAAGAGCGTGAGGGGGTTTGTTCCCTCACGAGCACCGCCTCCTATAGAGGAGCTATTTAACTAGGATTAGGAGCTAGGATTATTCTAGCCATAGAGCTAGCATAACTGCTTTGCAGGAGGAGAAGACGGCATACTAATCCCCCTCGCTCCGTACCATAGTCAGAACTAGAGCCGGACGCGTGGAGTCGCCGTCGACGATCACATCCCTGAGGACACGGCGACGCTCAGCTCACGCAGGGCAGACCGCCACTTTAATAGTACCGAGTCTGAAATATTGTTCAGTATATGGCCGCCATTTATTACAAGGGTTTATTAGTTTTAAACATCCACCTAGTGAAAAGTAGGTGTTACCATGGTATTGTGTGCATCCTGGCTCGTAAGAGTTCAAAGGAATGATGTTATGTATATTATTGTGAAAGGAGACTTGCCTTCTACTATTGCCAAGCACATAGATTAGTCATAAGTATTAACTTATATTACTTATTGTTTAGAGAGATACTTTCTATAACGAAACAGAAAGCAATAATATAGCAATATAGTGGACACTTGAACAGTGCTTCATTTTTTTTTTAAATAATAGTAGATGCTATTACTCTGTGCTCCTCTGCCTTACACCTTTACTAAGTAGAAAGCGTCATATTAATTATGTAGGTACTTACAAGTAAACCGAAGCAATCGACAAACATATCGGAATACACTTCTCTTGTTCCTAGCCACTCGTATTCTACGTTTAGAAGACGGCATTTCTTCGTAGCACCACAGCATCGACATAAGCCAGGGTCTACAATAGGACCTTTACGTGTATTCGTAGTCATTTTTTACAGAAAATGCATTTACGGCGAGTCAAAAATATTATTTTGTTAATTTTTGACAGAAAAACAGAAAAATATATATATGTCAAATCTTTTGACTTACGCCTTTGACAGCTATTTTAGTGATGCCAATGTAGTTTTACGAGAAGTTGTAAATCGGTAAGTAAAGTTCGGTTTTTCAAAAGTCTTACTACCCCACAAAAGATGGCGCTGTTAGAAAAAAAATAGTTGTTTTGAATGAAAATTCATCAAAGATGTAAATTCTCAAATAATTTAAAAAAAGGCAAATGGGTATTGATACTTAAAATTACAAGTATTAGCGACAAATATTGCTACAAATGTAACGAGCGGATTGACATACATAATAAAATTATTACAATATTAACTTATGCGCGCGGCTTCACCCGCATTGCCGTGGAATAAAAAGTATTATTCCAGATCATAATCAACCCCTGTTTCAAATTTTATCTTGATCTCTTCAGTCGTTTTTGCGTGAAAGAGTATCAAACACGTTGTTTGATCACGGATGTTTTTTATATTTTCGACGTTAAGCCACTATTTCGCCTGATAATGATCTTATTATGCTAGAATTGATCTAGAAGAGATTCGTAATAACAATATTGGAATCAGAACGTGTAGAAGTACCTTTGTATTCAGCTACACTTATGAGATTAGGTAAGTATGATGACAGGGTGTGAAAATTAAAAAACTAATTAGTCCGTCAGATAATGACAAAATATTAGACACGTATTTTTTTATTTTGATGTATAATAGAATGATACTGAAATATAACGAATCAAAATTTTAATCTATTTTCTTAAGTTTTACGTTTTAACGTCATATTTGCGTATAAAATGTACATAGAAGTGACGTACGCGACATTTTAAATCAATATGTTGTTGAAAGTATTCGTTTCTGTAAGAAAAAAAAATTACTTGTCTAATGTATTAAAATAATCTACCAACCGAACATAAATTTTATATAAATTAGTATATAAATTAGTCATATACCTTATTGCACGGACACGAGTTTATTAGTTAATTATTATAAAAAAATATTTCATATTATGTAGGTATGCAGATGTTTTATGCAGTTTATGTAAACTTTAGAAAATGAAATTCTTCAAATAAAGTGTGGGAGAGCCATGGTCGACCGGAGTGATACCACGGCCTCACAGAAAACCGACGTGAAGCAACGCTTGCGCTGTGTTTCGTCGTGTGAGTGAGGTTACCGGAGGCCCAATTACCCTCCCTTTCCCCAATCTCTCCAATTCGTGAATCCCTAAAGATCCTCAGACTCCTACACCTCAAAAGGCCGGTAACGCACTAGTAAAGCCCTTGGTGTTCCAGATATCCATGGGCGACGTCGATTGCTTACCATCAGAGGCCTTAGTACGAGTTTGTTTTACGTTTAAAGTAATCGTAACGAGTTCGCGTTCGGCGCTCCGATTGGTTGCTTCATTGGCGCCGGCCAATCAGAGTGCCGAACGCGAACTCGTTACGAATACTTTAAACGTAAATGAAACTCATACTAAGGCCTCTGGTGATCCTTCTGCTCGCTTACTTGCTTATGACATAAAAAAATAATAATAAAAAGTAAAGGAAGGTAGAGAAAACTTTTATCTTAGGAAAGGTAAATAAAACGCCATTTGCCTTTATTTATCATTTAATAATATTATAATTGTTACATGAGATTCCAATTATGATAAATTTCAGATTTTACGCTAACCGTAATCGTTATCACTGGAGCAGAGAGTTACTATTGATCTCTAACGACAGATAAAATACTTAATAATCTGAGTAAAACAGAGTTACAATTTTGATAAAATTTCCAAAACATTCCAATAAACTTGTATATTTGAACTATGTTCTATTCTACTTACTAAACATTTAGTGATTATAACATCGTATACACTAGAGTCCAATATATGAATGTATTTTGAAATTGTAATACGTTACACATAGATCAATAACATCCACTAATTTGAGTTCATATTATAATGAATTAATATGGAACTATTTCTAAAACATCAAAGTTAAACTTACTGAATTTATAAAGAATGTCCCTATAATTGGGACTATTTGAGTCTTCATCAAGTCAGTCGTGAATAAAATTTTACAAAAATAACTTTCTTGAATATTCCATACGACAAATTTTTTGTAAAAGGTATAACACAAATAAAAGAGAAGTTTATACTTCGATAATACTGAGGAGTAAGTTTTAAATACATATTTAGAGGTAAATACATATCTTTATAAAAGAGTAAAAAACTCAAAACATTTTATAGTCATCACACTTTAGTTATGTTAACATCATTCTATTTTCAAACATATTTAAATGATGTTATACCTCAATGATCGCAATAATTGCGTTAAATTTCGCATTACAAGAGCTTTACACTGTGTTATACACCATCACAATAAAATCGCACAAAAGTAGGCAATCATTTAACCATCTCAACATCTCAGGCTTCAAGTATCAATCTTAATATGTGACAATACCCTGTGACATTAAGCATATCACTCTCAAGCCCGCAAATTTCAATATTCATCAAAAATCTCTCAATCGATACCACCAAGTTAAAATTTAAATAATTACTGATTCATCTGTTGGTTTGGGTGAATCAGTATTTAATTTATGAGAGTACACAGTCCACGTAATCAAGAGAAAAATGCATTTTTTAAATTTAGATTTGTTAGTATTCATTTTAAAACCCCTACAAACATAGCGTTGACTTTTGGAAATACTTAGATGAAGATTAGTACAAAATAATAATAATTCACGACGCCCTGGGATGAATTTAATCAACATCATAGTCTTGTTCAGCATATGAATCATATGCATCCATTGGGCCCTCGTTTCCTGTCACAGGCAGAGCAATGTTCACTGGCATAGAAATGTTTCGATTCAACATTGGGGCGAGATGACCCTGCTGCCATGTCAGTTCCATCGGTACAAACGACCCTGGCCCAGTAGATTTAGAGCCAGATGGATACCCCAACACGCTTCGTTTCGGTGCAGTTTGATCTAGCTCAGATGGCTGGTTTGGTGGAGCTGATTCCTCTGTAAGTGCTTGCAGGACCACCAGTTCCATTGGTAGATCATGGCGGATTCCCTGGTTAGGTGAAACCTTCTGCCTCGGCTGGACCAGTGTCAGCAACGCAGCAGATTCCATGGCAGAAGCTACGTCAGCCGTCACCAACATTTTCATTGGCATGCGCATGGTCATTGGCACAGCCATAAACATTGGCACATTCGTGTTCGTCGATGTCACCATCTTCATAGGTATTGCCATTTTTATTGATGCTGCTCCTATTTCAGGTGGAAGCACTTTTGGTGCAGCTGTCGGTAGGGCTACACCTGTCGATGCGGTCATGTTTATGGGTATAGACATTACCATTGATTCCGACATATTTAACGCGGAAAGTCTTTTCATTTGCGCAATCACTTTTGTTTGCGTACGTTTTGGTTTTGGCGGCTTGTCAGGACGTGGGTGGTGCTTTGGAACCAGCAGTTGAATTCGCTGTACACCCGATACACCTGGTATTGGCGCAAATTGGTTTCCAGAGGCAGATCGTTTGGCTGGAACAGACTCTTGCGAAACGACAGCAATCTGGACGGGACCAGTACGCTTCCTCGGTTTAGCACGTGGTACCTGTGCTGGGGGAGGCATTTGTGCAGAATCATTATTCGGTGCGGGCGCTACTGCTGGCATAGCGCTTTCCTCTGGTACGTGTGATCGCACAGGCACAATCTGTATCTCTGCAGCCTCTGCTGCCTCTACGGGTTCTTCATTGTCTTCTTCTGACGATGAAGCATCGGACTCGTCACTATCCACTACTGCAACATCCGGATTAGACGGTGCGAATTGGTGAACTATCTCACCGCCATCTTCTTCGTTGTCCGATGATTCTGGAGTCAACGGCTCGTAAACCTGATATGTCAGAAACGTTCTAATAAGAAGTTGTCGCCTCTCTCCTTCAGATATTTTGTTGTTGCGGATGACTTCACTCAATCCACTGAAGTTGGCCCAAGCGACTGACTTCACAGTAAATGGGTGTGGTTCTGAGGGTCTATCGAACATTCTCCAAGTTGGAATCCCAATATGTGGAATCACACGCACGGAAGGGTACATGTACGAATCGATTTTGTAATTAAACAGCGATATTGTTGTATCATACATGTTTTTGTACAGCACGAATTCAAGTTCGTAAGGTACATCAGGCCAGCTAATGCGATAGTGACTCCAGATTACATAGTGACATTTTTCTATTGTTTTCCAATAGTGAAGGAGTGAGTTCTGGCAATCTTCCATCTCTGTGAGGGTATGGATACGGTCAATATTGATTGCAGCGATTTTATGTTTCAACATATTAAGCCGCTCACGCTGGTGAGAGATCAGGATGTTTCTCATTTTTCGGTCTCTGGTTTCGGGTTCTACCTTATATGGTTCATCACCGTGATATTTTACGAATTCTCGAACGACGCCCACTACGTTAATGAAATATTTTTTACATTTTACGAAGTATTTTTCAGTAAAATACTTATCATCTTTTAATTGAGCTTCGCATAACAATAAGTTATTGTCATCGAAGAGTTTCCATAAAGTTTTTAAAGCATTGACTGTTTCTTTAGTATAATCTTGTCTTACAAGGGGCATTTTTGAATGTAAGGTTACCATAAATCTATCCGTTCTTTGAAGCGTTTCACCGATTAGACGTTGGGTGGCAATAAGATCTTCCATAGTCAGTTCGAGCAAGCCCCTCATTTTGATTTAATTTTCTTGAGATATTAAAATTCCTGAACCCAATTAATAATTGTAACAGGAACTAAAAAGCCCCACCTTGAATCTTCTGCCAGAACTGTGTTAATGATCACTATTCGGTTTGAGCACTAATCATTTCACTTTGGATTTAGTTTATTTATAAAACAAATCACCTGGGAACAGTTTTTACCATTTTTTTAAAACACTTTGCTCGCAAAGAAAGATTATGCAAATATTTAAGACCAATAAAGTTCTCAATCAACACAGCACACCTTCTGGTCGTCCATCATTAGATATGAAGAATCGATAATCTGACATAACCGGTGCGCGAGTGCGCGCGCACGTTGCGCATTAGTTTCGTTTCTCGACATTGAACAACACTAGCGCACCGCCGCGCCGTCAAGCGATCGATGGCGTCGTTTTACGTTTGTTTCCGTGTTTCGTGAAAATAAATAGTTGTAATGTGTGTTTGTCTACTCGAGTTAGTTAGTTTTTAGGAATTATTATGAGAAACATATTTCCTGTGAAGTTAAGTTAGTAAAACGTAAAAATGGATCCTAAAACTACGGATTGGCGAGCCGGTCCAAATGTTTGTCGTTGTTGTTTAGCGGAAGGGTGCTATAAGGACATTTCTACGGAATATTTTTGGATGGGGAAGCGTGAAGTATACGCTGAAATGCTTTCCGAGACCCTTAATCTAAGTGTAAGTAACTAATTTACTATATATCGATCCACAATCGCTAAGACGCCACGGCATCCATTTTCTTGGCGATGGAACTACTTTTTTTATAATCCGACCTGTTAGTGGCTCTCCGTCCTTTGTGTTGATAGCCTCTTTGCTTGAAACCTATTTCGTTTGGTCGGGTTATAATACCAATCGGGCGAATATTTGTTGTTTTTTTGTAAAGTTGTTTCAGAATGAGAAGTTCTTTCGTCTTTTCATCAATAATTTATCAGAATCTGAGTCGCTTATTGGAATTTAGTTGATGTACCATAATGTGGTGTACAATTTACATCTAATCCATGTACCTAGGTTACATTTCTGTAGGGATTTATCTCAGACTATGACTGTACCTAAGAATTCCAAATAATGATGAATTTATAAGTATATAATTATAGTATACCGAGGAGATGATACAACATCTTAAGTGTCAATAGATGATTGAATATTTGCTATTTGAGATAAACACATGTATCTTATACATATACTTAGTATTATATATATAAAGCTGAAGACCCTGTTTGTTTGAATATGAGATAGTGGCCAAAAGTCGGCCCATGTAACATAAGAAAAATGTGCTAAACTAAGAATCTACTGGTCTGATGTAAAACGATTTTCTTGTATTAGATATCATTTATTGAGTAAGGCTATCCCGCTATGGTCAATAGGAGCTAATCAGAGCGTGTGAGCCTAAAGCCATCCTCAATAAATGCGCTATTGAACACAAAAAGTATTATGCAAATCAGACTTGTAGTTACGGAGATTAGCGCGTTCAAACGAAAAAACTAACTCTTCTGCTTTATATAATAGTATAAGATTTCGTCAATGTAGGTATGTTACAATAGATGGTAGGTAATATTATGGTAGTGCGCCACATTGTGTTTACAGACAATCTTCTCTGTCTACATTAATGCACACTAACTTTTACTCGTGGCTTTAGTTACGGCATGAAAGTGGAACAAACAAACTCACTCTCCGATTTATAATATTAATAAGGATACATAGGTATTACACCATGCAGGCTTTTGAAGATCCCTCCAAATTTATGAGTAAACAAATTAATTGAAATATATCATGTTATAAAATATAACATCGTATTGGATGTTATATTAGAAATAATGAAGTAAGAAAAACCATATATTTAGCACCAGTTATGACGCAGCATAAATAAATTAAAAAAAAATCATTTACAGATAGAATGACTGACATGACTGACAGTAAGATGAACAAGAAAAAAAATTAACGGGGCGGTTAGGTAGTTGGGCAACTGGCTACCGCGCAATGTGCTGCAAATGAATGAATGCCAACAATAACTCTTTGTGTGATCCATAGTTTGTTGTTCCGGGTCTAGGTGTAATTTTTATATGATATTGTACTTGTAAATGCACCCACGACACAGTAGACAATCATAATATGGGGCAAAGTTTCAAAAACATTTTGATTCAAGAGTAAGCCCCCTGGTCGGAGGATGCTCTTTTTCTTAGGGAACTTGACTTACTGTTTGCTAAAATCTACAAAAAATAAATAAATTCAATTACATTTTCTTTTTAACAGATTGCCTATTCAAACTCCGGCGGTCCAAACAGCAACAGTCGACTGATATGTGAACTATGTATATCTCGATTACGGGACGCCTCGGACTTTAAGCGGCAGGTCCAGGAGTGTGAGCGGACGTTTCTACGGCATTTAGACCCAGGCAGCTCTTCAATGGTCGGCGAGGTTGAAGGTACGAATGAAATCCTAAAAATCAAAGCATTTATTTCTGTTAAACCTTATACAGGCATTCTTGAAACATCAAAAAAAAAGATTTCCTTAAATATTTGTTTTTTAAACATCACGTCTGTTATCCCCGAAGGTGTAGGTGTGGGCGGATGTGCATATTACGGCACTTAATGCCACTATACAACGTAACACTTACTTTTCACTATTTATGTTATGAGTCCCATCAGTCCCATGTAATAGGGGGTGAGCCTATTGCCATATACCGGGCACAATTCCAGACTTCCGTGCTACCACTGACAATTTTTTTAAAACTCAGTAGCCCGACCCGGGAATCGAACCCGAGACCCCTTGCCGGGCAGTAGCTCTTGCGAACACTAAGTATACATATAAATGATTTTAAATAAAATAACATTCTCTATTCCCCAGTGACTGTGGAGCCAACAGAAATAGATCCAGACGTGAAACTGGAACACGTGAAACAGGAGAAGCCGGTGAGCGATGATGATGATGACTTCGACGAACGATGCGGATTCGATGAAGACGATGATGACGATCGTAAGTATATTTTAAAAATTTTTTTTCTTTTTTTGGCAACCGAGTCTCTAAAACGGTGTTGTCGACTATACTGCCAGTGTCGTGTAGAAACGGCAAAATGAATGGACCGTGTAACCTAACTTTGCGGTAGTTTTTAGTTTTTAGTATCTTAAAGGATTGAGTGACTGCGTCGTTGGCCGTGTGGTCGCAAGTGCGACTGTCGGGCTAGGGGTCTCGGGTTCGATTCCCGGGTCGGGCAAAGTACTACTGGGTTTTAAAAAATTCTCAGTGGTAGCACGGAAGTCTGGAATTGTGCCCGGTATATGTCAATACGCTCACCCCCTATTACATGGGACTCATAACATAAGTAGTGAAAAGTGGGTGTTAAATTGTACAGTGGCATTAAGTGCCGTAATATGCACGTCTGCCTACCCCTTTGGGGATGAAAGGTGTGATGTTATGTTAGCTGAAAGGACACAATTGGGTTAGTAAACAAAATGGTGTAAAAAATAGTTGGGGGACATACACAACACAGACCGGTATCAGAATAATTGTACATCATTTACACCGTCATATTTTGATCTCATTTTCATTCATACATTTACATAACCAATTAATTAATTTGTGGGAAAAGTGGGTTAAAAGGAGGTGGAAACTGATTGGGAGCGGGATTTGGATGCTGGGGTCGTTAGTTAAATGTTTGTATTATATTAAGCTCTTGTCTGTCGATATGTGAGACACAGTAAAAAACAAATAGTCTCGCGGAGATCTGCGTTACGACACTTTACAAGTTAATACAGTATTTTTTTATAGCATAAGCCAGTAAACGAGCAGGCGGATCACCTGATGGTAAGCAATCCGCGCCGCCCATGGACACTCGAAACACCAAGGCGTTACAATTGCGTTACCGGCCTTTTGGGAATTAGGAATTTAAGGATGGTGGAGGATTCGGGGATTCGGGAGGCGGGGACTAGGGAAAGGGGAAATTGGGCCTCCGGTAACCTCACTCACACGACGAAACACAACGCAAGCGTTGCTTCACGTCGGTTTTCTGCTCGGCCGTGGTATCACTCCGGTTGAGCCAGCCCATTCGTGCAAGTATGGCTCTCCCACAGTTGTAATATTGTCGATTTAATAATAGGCTAAGTAGTGCCTCCTACTATAGGACTATGGCCCTTACAAACAATAAAGAATGCGTTTAAAACAGCCAACTTCAAAAACTAAAACACATAAACATAAACATAACATCACGCCTATTATCCCCGAAGGGGTAGGCAGGGGTGCACACAGAAGTAACACCCACTTTTCACTATTTATGTTACGAGTCCCATGTAATAGGGGGTGAGCCTATTGCCATATACCGGGCACAATTCCAGACTCCGTGCTACTACTGAGATTTTTTTTAAAAACCCAGTAATACTTTGTCCGACCCGGGAATCGAACCCGAGACCCCTTGCTCGGCAGTCGCACTTGCGACCACTCGGCCAACGAGGCAGTCAAAAACAAAACTAAAACAAACGAAAAGTAAATACTAACTTCAAAAACGAATAACTAAATACATAATCACAAAATGTAAAAAATAATAGGTTAGAAGTCCGTGACACAAGCCCTTAACATAACTTAAGTTAATGGTCAAAGTTACATTTGTTATATCTGTCATAAAATTGTACACAGCTTCTTATACTTCAGGTATCTGTTACGGGTTTTACTGATCAATCCACTAACTCCAAATATAGAGACCTTATTTCCAATGTTTAGAGACTACTTTTGTATAAACAAATTTTGGGGATTTATATTAGGTTTTAGGGAACAGAAAGTATAGTTCCGTATGATCAGAAAAGGAGGATTTAAGTGTGGGAGAGCCATGCTTCGGCACGAATGGGCCGGCTCGACGCAAAGTGATACCACGGCCTCACAGAAAACCGACGTGAAGCAACGCTTGCGTTGTGTTTCGTCGTGTGAGTGAGGTTACCGGAGGCCCAATTACCTTCCCCTTCCCCAATCTCCCCAATCCCTGAATCCCCAACGATCCTCAAACTTCTAATCCCCAAAAAGCCGGTGACGCACTTATAACGCCTCTGGTGTTCTAGGTGTCATTGGGCGACGCCGATTGCTTACCATCAGGTGATCCGTCTGCTCGTTTACCGGGTTATGTATTCCATAAAAAAAAAAAAATCCTCCGACCAGGCGAGGTAAACGTGTCTGGCGGGCTTTCTGCCCAACAGTTGTTCGTTGGGATTTTCTATCCGTGTTAATTCGCATGTAAACTTCACAAGTGCGATGTAGGATTTTGTGACGATTGTGTACACAATTTTTGAAAAGTAGCAAAGACAAATTACAATCTAACCTGCGCCATTTCCAATTTCAGTTGACGATCAACCCCTAACGAGACTAGCAAGCAGGATACCTAAAAAGGAGTCTGTAGACCTCCTAGACCTCCTCGATAACACTAAAGCGACGGAAAAGAGGAAGTCGTCATCGAAAACTAAAACAGTGCCCGCCAAAAAGGCTAAAACTGTCAAGAAGGATGTCAAAGCGACCTCTAGCAAGGCACCAGTTAAAACTGAGAAGAAGAAAAAAGGTAAGCTTCGAATTTTGAGTATTCATGCATTGGTTAGTTGAGTTGCTTATGGTGATTGTAAAATTTTAGTATTACTAGCTTTGGCAGTGTTTCTCAATGATTTACGAATTAAAAACTTATTTCTTGTCAAATTATGCTATAGTCGGCCAACTCGCTGCGTCGGTTGTCGCGGTATAATTATGTTGCTCATGATTATGGGTCCTTATCGTAGCTTGAAACTAGTCGAGACAGTGTTTTGTTACCACGGATGCTAAGGAAATACGTAGAAAAGGTGTCACACCACGAAACTGATCTTTGTTTTAAAGAATACTATAAAATCCCAGAAGACGTGATGATCCCTTTACGTCTTCAGATTTCTATTCAAGATCCCTATGACATTATTCCTCCCGCGAGATTTACGAGACATTGTTGTCACCGTTTCTGAAGATATGAAAAACTTCAGAAAAATAACAATCATATTTGTCTTACGACACAAGAAGAACAATCATATTGTCGTCCACAAGACAATCGGCGAAAGCGTAACCGATTCATAGTAAATATCCCACCCAAACGCACGAAGCGCTTCGCATCAACCTTCCTTGTGCGTACTGTTAAGATGTGGAATTCTTTGCCAGAGTCTGTATTTCCTGAAGGGTACAACCTGGGTGTCTTCAAGGCCCGAGTGAATAGGTTGCTTATGGGTCGACGTAATCCATCGTAGACCGTGTCATCGCTTACTACCAGGTCATAGATCATCACGAGATAATGGTCAAATGTTTGCCCATCAAATATGAAGAAAAAAAACAAGTGTTAACTAAAAATAACAGATTACTCACGTAGGTAAATAAACTAAGAAAAGCTTTATTAGTTTTGAGTCACAGAGGGACTCTTCCTCATGAGCAGCGTGCGCGGACACGACGACGTCACGCAGCCTACGTTATTATTATATTATTATAAAAACAATGATATTGTCATTAGCAACTCTGCTTACCAACTTAAAAATTGATAGGAATTGTACTGGAATAAAATCTTTAATAAGAGAAATAAATAATTTAGTTCCGTTCGTATTTGCAGTATCATTGTAATTCTATGTCTTTAACTGCCGACAAAAAGGTTATAGGCTAATCGGGTACTTGCTTCAAATTCAATACTTTTTTCGAACTGTTCTGAACTGTGACTGTGTATTGTGACGTCATGTTTTATTTAGAGTCAAACAACATACTTATTTCATAAAAGATCTTAAGCTTAAGCTAAAATGAAGTTGGTCATAAAATCAGTTAATGAAAGTGTGATTATTTTTTAATATTTTATTGTATTGAACAGTCGAAATAATTTATTTTTGATTAAGAAAAGTACCCAATCCTCCGCTAGTGTCGGTCGTCATTGTCTGACACGGCATCCAAAGTGTTAATAAAAAAGCAAGTAAGCTAACTCAGCAACGCATTGGTAACTCCGCTAGTGTTCAATAGGTATCCATGGGCGGCGTTGATAACTTACCATCAGGTGATCCGTCTGCTTAATTGCCATTAACAGAAAAAAAAAATGTTGACATTCCAGTACAAATCTTGTCAATACAACTTATCTAATAATTGCATGATTTAAGTATAAGTACATATGGATATGTCTCAGAATTAAGTTCGTTTTGCATTCAAATAGATGAGTTTAAACAATATGTTGAGTATATTATGTTTATTGTATGTCAAACAAGCGTAGACTAGAAATTGGGTCCATATTTGGTGGTTGACTGCCTAAGGTTAAAGTTATTAGAATAATTACATAGATTCGATTCCTTTCGACTGAATTTTGGTATTACATAATTGTTCTCGCACAATCGAACCGACACAACTATGTAACTAGAGAATTGTATTGTGAACGATTGAAAAAGAGTAACCTATGGAGTTTCTTGCTCGTTTTTCTCCATAGGAACCTACACCGTGGAATGAGAAAATAGGTTAATTTTAAATTTTTGCTGACATTCAAAGATGCCTTTCTGGTCTAGTTGAAATAAATGATTTTGACTTTGACTTTGATTATGGGGGTATAAAGTAGATAAATAGTCTCATTGACTTCTTTTAGACATCTCGTTTGCATTAGAAACCGTGAAACTCATAGCTTTTTGTTAAAATCAACTTAAATACTACGATTTGTTGCACTTTATATAATGATAGTGGTTCTCAAACTTTCTTCGTCAATAAAAATAAAAAATTTGTTACAACGCCATCTATTGCATTTTACTCGTATCACCAAGACGCCATATTGGTTGAACTGTCATCTATGTTTCGAAACGGACGTTACAGAGCATCTAGTATTTAAAATGTTTAGTTTATAAGAATTGCTTTTTGTGTGTCGTTTCTTTGTGTTTCCTTGCAGGGGATTAGGTGCAGGTCAAGAAAATGTTGTGATAATAAAGACGTCGACGTATTTCTTAATAATGAATGTTTGATTATAGGTTTCGTTTACTTTCATTTTTAGACTAGGTGTAAAAGCCGATTGCGTTTCGACTAAGAGAAAATTAACGGCTATGAAAAACGATGTTTTATACTAAATTATTTTATTCTAGTCTAAACTTTGTATTGAAATATAGAAGAAATTGTAGATGTCGTCGTTGATTGTCCATTTGTGAAAAAATAAGTAATTGTAATTAAGAGATGATGCTATCTAACTAGGACACAATGCAGACGCGTCTCACTGGTTCGATTCCTGACTTTGAAAATTAAAAGACATAAATATCAAGGCATATTTATACAGCACAGCAGCGCAGTGCAACGAGCTTCGAAGTAAAACATGACTTCGTTTGGGTTCGAATCCCATTCGTTTTATACAAGTTCCACTCTACGCTTCGTGTTTGCAGGTAAGTCTGCTTACGCCTTAATTATGAACGTTGAAGTTTATTATCTATATAACAATCAAATAATGGTCTATTTTATTTACATTTATAAAATCTATGCTATCTTCTACCCATAGTTTTGTTTGGTTCACAATAAAATATTCAAAAATGAAACAAAGATGTGCAACTTTCTAAAAATCGTGGGTTACTCACGTGAATATACCGAGAATAGCTCTACTAGTCTCGAGCTATAGAGGGGTTTTTCCTCATGAGTAGCGTGCGCGGTCGCGGCGATGTCGCGCAGTCTACTGAGTAGTCTAGTAAAGCTTTTCTCAGTATATTCACGTGAGTAACCCGCGATTTTTAGTTAATTTAGTATGTCTTACGATAGTTATTATGAGAACTTCGTTGTCCCATGCTAGACAGAAACTACAGAGTGCCACCCACGATAAAAAGAAACTACAGAGCGCCATTTACTATGATCTCTACATACTTCATTAGCTTACATCACATTCAGTAGAAGTTGTGTCCAAATTCAACAGAATCGTGTTGTCCTTTTGATTTCCTATCAAATTATTTCTCCTACTCCAAATTTCAACTTTCAACGTTCATATTTAAGGTTTAATTTAGTTTGATCATATTTAAGTAAGCTCTGGTTATTTTAAATGATTTTCGTAATGTTTTTAATTGTTAATTTTAATGATATACATACATATATTTGAGACATATCCATATGTTGGCTTTTTGCCTTTAGCATTTCGTAATTGAGTGAATGAGTATTCCAAACTCCAATAGAAGGTTTTTTAAATTTATGTTCATAGTATACTGACATTGTATAACTCTATTTTATATTACTATCATTTCAAAAAATAGTAATATCTGATAGATTTTAATTGCAAACAATATTCATTCACTTAATTTGAATATGCAATTTAATATACTCAAAGATCAATAGTAATTTTTGACTTTGGAGTTTTTGGAAATTGTTAACATTTTGTTAAATTACTATTGAACTTTGACTCCCTACTTGATTGCACTTTGCCCGTAAACTGATTTTACCGTGTCTCTAAATGATTTTTTGACTTTATGGGAAAATTTCCCTAAGTTATTCTATGAATATAGGGGGTAGTATACCCACAAAACTTTGATAATTCTGACATCTCAAAAAAATTAAATTACTTTAGAGGTTCCTAAAGTTTAGTTTTTTATATACTTTTGTGACGGTTTTAATATCGATAAAGAGCTCAATGTGAGTTAGTTTTCGGTTTAATGGTAATTTTTTTCACAGAGTAGAACCATCTTTATACCTACTCATGTTCAGTGATGAGTGATAGGCGAGTTTTCAGTTATCGGCTTTACTTAATGGGGGCTAAGGTGTCTTTGCACACTCTTGAAACCAATCTCAATGTCAATACAATTTCAATCCAATAAAATCTCAATAATTATTCAATGTCAACACTATACAACCACAATCGTAGCTGTTAAAATGGCATTCAGAGTACGGAATATAAAGTCAAACTCAATACCGTTTAATTCATTTAATATCCACGCAATACGGTTGCAAAAGGCGCTAGTGTTGCTTCTCAAGAGTACAAAATAAATTTCACAATACCAAATTGGCATTGTGAAATTCCGTTATATTACTACCAATTGGTATTACCAATGTCAATGGATTGGAATTGGATTCAAGAATAAGCACAAAGGTAGCACAAATGTAGGAAGGGGTTATCTTGCTGCTAGTTAGTTAGTACTAACTTCACTCTGTTCACACACGCAATCTGTTCACTTGGGAGCACGATTGTTAGTGTCTAGCTAGTGCTAGTGCTCCCAAGTGAACAGATTGCTCATAGGCAACCAAACGTGGTGGACAAACGTCAACCTATCAAGTATTAAAAAAAACACTAGCTTATTCTCTATTGGACGATGAACGAAAAGTTCTCACTAGCGCCGCCTGGTGAGCAAAAATACGTTAATCGCTAAACATGAAACTTTTTAAGAATGACGTAGATAAACACGTTTTACGCGATGCGGGTCACCGATAACTTACGTTAACGGACATTTTGCCAACAACAGTTCAACTAAGGATTAAAATCTATGAATGTATCTCTATATTTCTGCTGCGAATTAGTAATTAATTTGTTAAGAACTTGATATTTATTTGGTATGCCGGGATGAATAGTTTGGGAACCTCTGACTCTATATTGATAACCTAAAATGAAATCTTTTATACCTCTACCTCTATCGTTTCGTTAGAGAATGATTTGAAGATTAATAAACCAATACGCTCATTAAAAATTGTCTGTAAGATGACACAAAACTAAATTAACTTTTCAAAGATATGTTATATGATCATTTTTAACATACTTCTCAAAAGGGAGGAGGCTATGTTCTTCGTCTCGTTCGAAGAAATATTGACTTTTCATTAACAAATACATTTGATTTTTTTTATATCTATTACCTGTGAAGTTTTTAATTGAATTAAATGTGGATTTAACAATATGTTTTAAGAGCAAATCTATTTACATTGTTTTATATTAGCAGTCTGCAGTATACATTTTTGGGCTGTAACAATAATGTCGCTTCAGTATAACACAATTATGTTAAGGTATTCAAGAGCCTACCAAGAGTTCTGTATATATTTCAAGCATTTCCATGGACCCTCGACTATACAATAAGAAATAGAAGAAAATATAAAACATGGTCTACAAGAACACTTTTTCTTTTTTAGCGGAAAGTTACGATGCGACGCGCTCTAACGCCGAGACCATAATCAGTAGCACAACAGCTTATCCCTTCAGAGTGAACGACAAATCAATACTCTGTGTCTACTGCCAGGAACTATTCGAGGACCCAGAAGTATTCAGAAACCACATGGACGCTGAACACGACTATTTTAGCATAAAAGTCGCATTCCATCACCTCCCGAAAAACGAATTCATTAAAGTCGATCTAACCAACTTGAGATGCCGTATATGCAAAAACAGCTTCCCAAATCTTGAAGATATTATGACACACGTGGAATCTGAGCATGGAAAGAAAGTAGACAAAGCGGGCAAGTTCGGAGTGATGCCATATTTTCTCCAGAAAGATGTATATAACTGTGCGGTTTGCGATAAAAATTTTCCGTCTCTCTTCCACCTGAATAGACACACGATAACCCATTTTTTGAGCTACGTATGCCATGTTTGTGGAAGCAGCTACGTCGCTACGACAGGGCTTTTAAGACACGTACGGTCTAAGCACCAAAATTACGAAGTGTCCTGCAAGAAATGCAAAAAGGTCTTTCCGACTATGGAGGCCAAAGAAAAACATAGAAGAACGCAGAAATCCTGTATGCCTTACTGTTGTTCAAAGTGCCAGGAGCGATTTCTTGATTATAAAACTAGAAAAAAGCACATGGAAGTTGCACACGGACAGTCAAAGCGTACATATCGATGTGCGGATTGCAATATAGATTTTGTCACTGAAAATTCTTACTATGAACATTTTAAGTTGCACCATTCGGAAGATTGCGCTGTTTGTAAACACTGTGGCATGAAGTTTTTGTCCCTATATCGTCTTAAAAGGCATATATCAAAACATAATGTGTGAATAATGAAGCGATATTATTGTTTTTTTTTTATAATATTCTTGGCTACAACTCGTCCAGGTCTCATCCCCATGGAAATGGAATCCACATGGAAATGATAATATTTAACATCATAATATTAACTGGTGAAAAGTGGGCCTTACGTTTTTTGTATATATATTTGAGCATCTCAAAGATATTTCCTTATCAGCCACCACTGACATTATTGTCCGCTCAAGGCATTTTGATCTGTAGACGCCCGTGGCATTAGCTGCGTATTCGAAGGGATAAAGTGAAATAAGTAAATTTATTTCTGCAAATCAGCTACAAGGCAGCACTTTTACACGTCAATTTTATTAAGAAAACAATGAGGGCGATATTTCCTAACTGATTGATTACTCTTGAGAAGAAATGCCGAAACAAACACAGAGGTCCGTCTCTTTTAAAGTCCAGACAAATATGCATAAAAAATTATGTGCGAGAACCGAGCAATTTCATTGTGTAGTGTACTTTTGGGGAAAGAACACAACAGTTTGAGCGGACCCGTTCTGGCGGCAGTACGCATGTGTAGGTTTCCAATATTAATTTAATTAACAGGTGAGGCTAACTGATACGACCAACAATACCAACCAAAAGAACATTTGGGTGTATCGCACAAATACTCAAACTGTCAGAACATTGGTTGAACACCAATGTTCAAGAATGAACATTATAAGGAGGGAAATATTAAGCCAATGTCTCGCACGGTCCTTGCACTGACAAATGCAAGAATAAAAGTAGTCTCTGTTAATCTTCAGCCCCTACCAAAAAAAATGTAATAGAAGCGCTCCGTTGCAACGCGAAGAAGACAAACTCTTTCACAGTATTTGTAAAAGTTTATTTTTTATTCCATCGTTAGTTGAGTATTTTGCGAACATAAAGTATTGTGTTAAATTCTTACGTCGAGTGTGCTATTTTTATTATTTATATAATTATCAGATATGATTTATGTACACCTCTGATTACTCTTTTGAGCTAGGCTTTTGGGATAACTCGATTAATAAGAAGCTTTTATAGAATAAATTATACTTATTTAATATATTATCATGTTTAAAAATATGTAATAACAAAATGGCGATCTAAATGAAATGACTAAATGTTGCAATATATAATATCGTGTATGTGACGTACTTTCAAATAAATATAATTATGAAGAACAACGAATGTGTATATTTTATCATGACTGCCTTATTTACAAAACTTCTCATTCACTTAAACACTATAGTCAGAATTTTAATTCGATTCCAGATTTGACATTAGCTACTGTCATTTTGTGAAATAATGATACCACATATAATAGTGTAGTGATGAACACAAAAATCGATAAACAATCAGTCTGAGTGTTTTATAATAAATGTTACAGAAAGTGACAGGATAGCGATGACGGCGACAATTTATAAAATACATTATGATGATCTATCTGTTTTATTTGTCATGTTCCTTCATGATTACAATTTTTTATTTATTTCACACACAATTATAAAAGAAAAGTCTCAGATCGTTAATTAATCGTCAAAACTAAATTATCGGTTCAGAAATATTTAATTTCCTGATAAACTTAGTTTACCAGAGTAAAATTATAAACGAGAAGAACCGATCCAGAAATCTTCCTTTTCCATATCGAATAATTTCGCAACGTCACTATTTAGTACTTGTCATTACGTTGCAACTCTGAAATTGTCAAATCTGGAATTGAATTAAAATTTCGAGTATATATTCCTAAGGTCTCAATCAGATTACATGTCACAAGTTTACTGACTATTGACTTGACTTTAGCAAATATTCTATTGGATATTAGACCCTAAACATCAGTGGCTACAGTGGTGCTGAAACTTTCAAATTCATATATTCATTTGCAAACATGGGTACATAATATGTAGGTGCATATTTTACCAACACTTGGCATGCACAGATATGTTACAAAAATTAAATAAGTTCCATTGATTTGAAAGAATCGTAATCGTCGTTAGAATACAATAATGTTATCAATGTAATTAGAATTATTGTCATCACTAAAGTCAATCGTTCAATAACATTGTGAAATCCGGTTTATCAAAAAAGTTTCCTTTTTATACGGTGCCTGCCAAGTGCAATTTTTGTTCTGGTTCCTATATAATTCTTGGTATGACGCCGTAAGAAGAAAAATTCGTAGGCATTCTAACTTTTTACCTGTTAACAACATAGTCTGTTCTGGTTTCACTCTGAGTCGCTGAATATTGAGGCAATCGATATACATCTTATTGCGATCTCAAAAGATTTCATTTATTCCCCTAAATGTGTTAAGGTCACAAAGTTCTTAAACGAATTATTTCCTCCTATATCATTATTTTTAGGTGATATTGTTTATACTGCATAGTTCCGTGTTAGTGGTTCATTTTATATGGACATAACAGATCTCTACATAACCATACAAATAACCTTAAAATATAAGAACGAATCACAAAACGTAGCAAGGCGGGCCACAGAAGAACAGTTGAATGACTGGGCATTTCTTTTTTGTTCTAGAGAAACAAAATGACCCGAATTTCATCGCTAAACGGAACGCCGAAGTTATTGTGAAATATTCAACCGTTTACCCGTTCAAGCTGCCGGAAGAGAACATGGTTTGTGTGTACTGTTGCGAAAGCTTCCCCCAACCGGCCGAGTTTAGGGCCCACATGGACGAGGAACATGAGACCTTTAACCCAAAAATGGCGTTCCTCCACTGCTCCGAAGGATATATTAAAGTTGACTGCACAAACATCAACTGCAGGCTTTGCTTCAAAAACTTCCCAAATCTAGACGAAATTGCAGACCATCTATACTCTGAACACAAGAAACCGTTGGATTTAAGCGTCGCATTAGGACTACAACCCTTTAATTTGGAGAATAATAAACTCTTCTGCGCCATTTGTCGCGCTAAAGCCTTGTGTTTGCGACAACTCTCTCGACATACACAAAGTCATTTTTGGAGGTACACGTGCGAAGCTTGTGGCAAGTCTTACGCAACGAATACAGCTTTGCGCAGTCATATAAGATTCTCACACATAGGGAATGAAAAAATATGCCGTAAGTGCAAAAGGACTTTCAGCTCAATTGAAGAGAAAAGAAAGCACATGTTGGAATCACAAAGATGTTGGTCTCATCTCTGCTGCGTTTGTGGTGAACGATTCATCTCCTGGCATGCTAAACAGCTGCATCTATCAGAGTGCCATGGCGTAGAAAAGAAAGTGTACGTCTGTCCTGAATGCGGAGTCGTATTTCATGAACGAAAAAAATATAGGACTCATTTCAGACTCTCTCATACTGACGATAATTACGTGTGCTCCTGTTGTGGCATGAAATTCGTGACGAAGAAGACCTTAGAAGAACATAGAGTCTCCCATACGATGGAGAAGCTCTTTCCTTGCACGGTCTGCTCCAAATCATTCCCTAGGAAAAAGAATTTAGTTCAACACATGTGGATCCATATGGAAAATAAGCGGTTTGAGTGTAAAATGTGTAATAAAAAATTTAATCAAAAAGTTAGTTGGAAAACTCATATGAAATCCTACCATCCGGAATTAGTTGAGTTTGAAGGCAAGAATAATAATATTAAGCTCGTGTTTCCGTTTTGAACGAATAGCTGTTGAAAAGGTAAAATGTATTATTCGTTGAACGAAGTAGTTATGTTTCTAGTATTGAAATTTAGGGTCAGTTTATTTTCATTATTATATTTCTCTGTATTATAATTGCTACATCATTACCACTTATGATTACATCAATTTTACGCGTTTATAAAAAGTTGGTATTATTTAAGTTTTAATTATACGTCTCCCAAGTGTTATTTTAAGAGAATAACATTATAATTATGTATAAGAACAAATGTGTACTCGTATAATCATTTTAATATTTATTCATTATTCGTTTTTAGAGTATCGTCAAATCTGATCAAATGGGTGTTCCTCTAGGACTTTTCTTAGGACCAATGCAATAAATAACCTTTAGAAATGACTAAGTAATCACTTTTCGTAGTTTTCTTCTAACCCGTTTCACCGCTATGGACATATCACAGTACAGAATAAGTGATCGGACGTTTCTTTTTGTTCTAGAACTAAATCCGATGTACGTCGCGCGACAGAACGCCAAAATGATGATAGAATATACAACAGCTTACCCCTTCAAGCTGCCTGAATCGTCAATGGTGTGCGTATACTGCTGCGATAGTTTCCAAGACCCGGCAAAGTTTAGGGATCACATGACGATAGAACACCAGGATTTTAATGTACGCATGGCGTTCGCACACATCGCTGAAGGATCTGTCAAAGTTGACTGCACAGACTTAAAGTGTAGGATATGCTTAGAAACTTTCCCGAACTTGGAACTGGCAGCCGATCACTTGATGAATGTTCATAATAAGAATGTTAATCCCAAACACGATTTGGGGTTACATCCCTTTAATATTTTCTACGGGAAGTACGCGTGCGCGATTTGCTCGGAGAAGTTTTCCACGTTAGCGTTACTAAGTAAACACACACATACGCATTTTGTGCAGTATACCTGCGATGCTTGTGGTAAATCTTATGCGTCGCTAACATCGTTACAATGCCATTTGAGATACAACTGCGGCAGCGGATCCGCAAAGAATAGATGTAGGAAATGCAGAAAAATGTTCACCTCAGTATCAGAGAGGACGAAACATCTAGAAAAATCTATCAGATGTCGACAGCACGTTTGTAATATTTGCGGAGACAGATTCCTTACGTGGAATATGAAACAGACTCATTTAAAAGAGTCCCATAATGTCCCAGAAAAGTCCTACAACTGTCCTGAATGTCATATAGTTTTTACGAAACGTGATAAACTACGGTTGCACTTCAAAACTATGCACACTAATGACTATGTTGAATGTTCGTACTGCGAAAAGAAATTTGACAATGATAGGAATTTAAAGAAGCATATCGTTGTGCACACAGGGGAAAGGAACTTCATCTGTCCTGTCTGTTCTAAGGCGTTTCCTAGAAAGTCTACGTTAGGACAGCATATGTGGATACATAGTGCGGTGAAAAAACACGAGTGTAAAATGTGTGATAAGACCTTTAACCAACGAGTGAGCTGGAGGACGCATATGAAGTCCAGGCACCCCGAACTTTGCGTGTTTTAGGTGATAGTCGAATAATTTCTTAAAACTAACATTAATGTGATCTTTGTACGATATCTTTACGTTTTTGCACTAGTTTCCAATAGAATACAATAAATGGGATTAACTAATAGTTAAAGTAATTAACTGTAAATAGAAAAGTGACCAAAATGTCTCTTTTGTTCTAGAACAAAATCCGCTGCACATTGCAAAAAGGAACGCCCAGATCGTAATACAATATGTCACAGCTTATCCATTTAGACTACCGGAAAGTTCCATCGTTTGCGTTTACTGCTGTGAAAGCTTTGACGACGCTTCTCGATTCAGGAAACACATGGACGACGAACACGATGTTACCAACGTCAAAATAGCGTTCTCACATATCCACGAAGGCTATATCAAAGTTGACTGCTCGAATCTCCGCTGCAGAATTTGTCTACAAACGTTTGACAAAATCGGAGAAGCAGCTACTCATTTAAACATGGTTCATAATGAGAACATTGATCTGAGCCACGACGTTGGCGTCCAACCTTTTGACTTACAAAATGATAAACTATCTTGCGCCGTCTGTAACGCCAAAGCCTCGAACATGCGAAGTTTGAGTCGTCACATCCAAAAACATTTCTTTCAATGCACTTGTGAGCTTTGTGGCAAATGTTTCGCTACTGCAACATCTTTGCAGAAACATTTAGAATTTTCTTGCCCTCACGTTGTGAAACAGCGTAAATGTAGGAAGTGTAAAGTAGTCTTATATTCGACGGAGGATCAAAAGAAACATTATGAAAATTCGAGACAGTGTAGGCAGCATTTGTGTTCGGTCTGCGGAGATAGGTTTAGCACGTGGAAAATAAAGCAGAACCACATGGAACAGGCTCACGGGATACCGAAGAAAGTATATCACTGTCCAGAATGCAGGACTGTGTTCAAAAAAGCTAATTTATTTAGAGCCCATTTCAAAATTGCGCATACTGATGATCATTTTGAATGTCCTAGCTGTGATAGGAAGTTTGATACGAAGTATGTTCTGGACAGGCACATGGTAGTCCATTCGAATGAAAGGTTGTTCTCTTGCGATACGTGTTCGAAGTCGTTTCCGAGGAAGTCGACGCTTCGGCAGCATATGTGGATACATAGCACGGTGAAGAGGTTCGAATGTAAAATGTGCGATAAACAGTTCAATCAGAAAGTCAGTTGGAAAACGCATATGAAGTCTTATCATCCGGATTTAGGAGGTTTCAGTTAGTTATGGAATGTTTCATAGTACTTTATCAAGTCAGCGTTTCACCATTATTTCGACTGGTAGTAAGCGATGACGCGACCAATGGTGGTTTACGCTTACCTTATAGACAAAGAAATTGATGGCCGTTTTTACTAACCACCCCAAATCTATCTCTTAATTAAAAGTTACTTTGGACGAGGGAGAACTTGAATTACCCCGTTATTTAACGTACTGATAGGTGTAACTTACTAGTGAAAACCAATATGTCATTAAGTGTCGCTTAGCCTATGAGTTCCTTAAAATTAAGAGAGAAATCGGGCATAAGACTCTGAAAAATAAAAGTGAATGTTGCGGATTCTGTCACGATTAGTATTCTTTATAGAATGAACGAAAGTATTAGAGCATGCCACAAAATAATTCTCGGTCACATGCTGATTCAAAATGATATTTTAAACATAAGAAACGTCGTTTTTCGAGTTCTAGGTCCATGTTGTTATGATAACTATCGTGAGACACATCTAGTTAATTCTAGGTCAATAATATTATTTTTACTCTCCCACGTGTTCTTAAGAGTATAAACGCCATTGGGGTCACCGGTGACTGACGACGACGTTAGCATAGGATTTGTCTTCAACAGTTTTCTAAGTTAGAGTAGAGAAACTCTAACTGCTAGTTAGAGTTTCTAAGCCGAAGATCCTTTTACAGTTTTACATCTTTATTCATATTAACTATATACAGTGAATGTTTTCTGAAAATATCGCTAACGTTAGCAGTCACTTTTATAGAATAGTTGGACTTGATTATAGTGCATACTGTAAAGTGGGATGGATAGGGATCAAGTAGTGAATAGAGACAGAGGAGGGGTGAATAGTACCTATTATAGAATTTTTCATAGAATCGATTTCGATACCTATTCACCTCATTTAAGCCTAGCTAATTTCACGTTTTATGTTTAGACAGTGTTGATGTAGAACATTATGTTATGATCAGTTTTAACTCATTTTGCTCATAGATTTGGCTAGTGAAGGTCGAATTTACCCGAGCGTACGGTGCATCGCGTTCCGCGCGTGCCTCAAAGAACCATCAGACCACCACTGATGGGGCCCAACAGGGCAGATGCCGATTCGGAGTCGCGGAGAACTTAATGGGTTACCGGGGCTCCGGCTCGAAGCGCAGGAGAAGGAACGGGGTGGTTTTTAGTCAGTAAGAGACTGACACTCCCTCCCGCCTCACCCAGGCGGGAGCACAACATCCTACTTCTAACTATTATTATAAATGGGATAGTTAGTGAGTTTGTGTACTTATGTTGGTTACTCATTCACGTCAAAACGGCTGAAGGGTTCGGATTGAAATTTGGAACAGGGTTAGATTCTGGGATAACACATTGGCTACTTTTTATCTCACAGGAAACGCGAATGAAGTTAGTACAAAATCTCCCTGGTCTCTGGTAGCCAAATCGGACACATTACGTTTCGTATTTTATTTAATCCTGTTTAGTGAGTACCTGTGTGTAGTTGTGTCCGGTATATGGCATTAGCCTCACCCCCTATTACATGGGACTCATAACATAAATAGTGGAAAGTAGGTGTTACATTGTACAGTGGCATTAAGTCCCGTAAGGTGCACCTCTGTCTGTCCCTTTGGGAATAAAAGGCGTGTGATGTAAAGTATGTATGGATATAGTTTGTCGTTTAATCGTGTATAACTCGGAAACGGCTGGCTGGATAGATACGTTTTACTAACAAAAGCAATATTTGACTGTTTTTTCTTTATTATCGAGTAAAGGGGCTGTTTTTAGTTTTAATTATGTTCTAATGTGTGTATCTTGTTGGATTAAATTGTAGATATTATATTATAATACAGTTATAATTATGTAAATAGTGGTTTTAGTTCGCATTTGGAGCTGTTTTCTTCATTAGACCCTTTTATTTTATTAAACAGAGGATAAACGTAGGTATTATAAGATTTAGGGCCAATTTTTCCAACGCCATATAAATTTTAACTGTGGAATAACTCTGATAATTTGACAAATTGTTCCATATTAAAAACTGTCAAATGGCAATTTGATTCTACCTCTATAGTTAGAATTAACTGATGACTGAAAAATCGGCCCTCAATTAAGTTTTTTTTGTGTAATTATCTTCAAATGCGTTCTAAACACATAGATATATATAAAATATCTGTTAAATATTTGTCATAGTTTATTTATCAGTAATATACTACGTTGATATTTCGTTGATTGTTTTGTATAGAAAATTATTATAGTTAGCCTTTATAGTATTTAATAAATTGATTACGATTTCATGATTATTTACTCTTTTATTTCGAGACCCAAAAGTAAAAGGATTATTACGAATCTCTCCATTAGTGTTCTTAAAACTAATTTATAGAAGATCATTTTGTGTCGGCTCTATTAGAAATTATGTTCAAAGTGTATAATAATAATAACTACGTACTGTACTATACTAACTCTTGAGACGTACTGAATACTCTATTCGACATCGACTGGTAGTCTGCGCGACATAACCGCGACCGCGCACGCCTCGTAGAACTTTTCTCAGTATATTTACTCACATAAATATACTGTTTTAGCTGTCTCCAAAATGTTAGCCAATTTAGGCCATAACGTATAAGAAAATAAAAGCAACTTTCTGCCCATTGTTGAAAAGTTAAGTAATAGATATTAACTGTATGTTGCCTTCTAATTAAATTAGGATGATGGCAAGATAACTAAAGAAGGAGTAAAATACCAAAACTGTTAAAGTAGTACCAAAGAACTGGTTTTAGAAATAAACATTAATCCTTCGACATAGCGCCGCGCCGCTACGTAACCTACTTCAAAATAGACATCACTGAACTCCTGTAAAAATGTAACAATATACTCTTTTTAGACGATATCCTTAAACAACTTTACAGAAACTAATAAGAATAAACATTCTAAGAGACTAACTTGATGATTAACACTCGATGGGTGATTATTACTTCCCTTAACTTCCAATTAACACAAAAATCCGAAAACAAGGAAGTGATCCGATAAGTCACAGCGATATTTTCTTTTTGTTTCTAGAACCACATTTAATGGCGAAAGAAAACGCAGAGATATTATTGAGGTGTTCCACCATGTATCCGTTCAGATTACGAGGGAAATCAATCACTTGCGTCTATTGCTGCGAAGGATATGAAGACCCCGCGCACTTTAGACGACACGCCGACGAACACCACCAGCATTTCAACATTACTACAGCATTCTACCACATGAGCAGTGCCAAAGAGTACATCAAAGTAGACATCTTTGACATGAAGTGCAGACTATGTTTACAGCCCTTTGAAAAGGTTGATGAGATCGCAGAACACCTAAAGGAAGTTCATGAGAAGGCTGTTAAGAGACTAAACCTCGACTATGACATAGGTGTCCAACCCTACAGACTAGATAGCAACAACTACTCTTGCTACCACTGCGATAAAAAAATGCCCTCCATCACCACCCTATGTCGTCACACCATCCTCCATTACAAACGCTTTACTTGCGACACTTGTGGCAGAAACTATCTATCACACGAAGCCTTAAAATACCATATTAAGGTCAACCATTCAGACAACCACGTTTGTCGCAAGTGCTGGCGGGAGTTTTCCACAATGGAAGAAAAGAGGGATCATATAAAATCCAATAAGAAATGTTGGACATTCTGTTGCATAATTTGCGGAGAGAGATTCCAATCTTGGGAGCAGAAACAGAAGCATTTGGAGATCGAGCATGGACAGGATAAGATTATGTATAAATGTCCTGATTGCGACATGAATTTTTCGACCAGAAAGTACTTTTACACTCATTACAAACTGACGCATACAGATGAGGGATTCCAATGCGCTTGTTGCGGTATGAAGTTTAATACGCAGAAGCAGTTGGATGACCACACCCTTGGTCATACTGGAGAGAAACAATTCGTGTGTAATATTTGCTCCAAGACCTTCGTCCGACAGAAGAGTCTGACCCAACATATGTGGATACACAGTGATACTAAGCGATTTGTCTGTCTCCTTTGTGAAAAGCAATTCAATCAAAAAGTCAGTCTCAAATCTCACATGAAAACTAACCATCCAGAAGTCAATATTGTGTTCTGATTAATTTGTTATTGGTTGTCATGTTTCCTTTTTAATTTTAATAAAGATATTGATTTTATTCCTATTCATTTATTTCCGAAGCTAACCCACTTTAGGTAATTATCAAATAGTTTCTTTTCGGTCATGCTAGTTCGTTAGTTAGATACTAGAGCTTTTGTCCTCCCGGTACAACACTGACCATTTTCTTTTTTGTTTTTAGGTCGTCCATTGGAAATTCACGGACGTAGTGACACAGAACAATCAAAAAAGAAAATAGTCCTTGTTTACCAGACCCCACAAAGGCGTAACGCTGAACTCATTCTAAGCTATTCCACTGCCTTCCCCTTTAAAACTAGATTCAGTCAAATACTCTGTTCGTACTGCCATGAAGACTTTAACACGCTAGCAGATCTTAGGTATCATATGAAATCAGAACATATAAAGTCTGGTTTCAAAAACGTTTTCTATAGAGCAAGAGATAATTTAATCAAAATAGATATAACTAACTTGAAATGTAAGATTTGTAGGGAAGAAATCCAAGATGTTGATAGTTTAATGAATCATTTGTATAGAGAACACAATAAGCCAGTTAAATTCAACGCTCGGTACGGAGTTTTGCCTTATAAGGAAAGTTCAGAGGACAAATGGCTATGTGTTTACTGCAATAAGATTTTCTCCGCCTTCATTTCTTTCAATCGCCATATTGTAACGCATTTCATGAACTATAGTTGTGATAAGTGTGGAACGATGTTTATCTCTGATTATGCCTTGAAAGACCACCACAGACAGGTGAAATGTTTTCGCACAGCGTATAAGGCTCGCAATGGAAGAGTCCTAAAGCCTAGAACCAATGCAGAAATTATTCTTCAATGTTCCACAGCCAGTCCCTTTCGGACATGGAAAAGTAACTTCAATTGCGTCTTCTGTAGGGTCCAAAGTAGAGATCCGAGCGGTCTAAGATTGCATGTTGTCACTATCCACGCGAACTATGATGTCAAAGCCGCGTTTTACAAAAAGTTAGGAAAAGATTTTCTCAATGTTGATATAACTGACTTACAATGCAAACTTTGCTTCATGCATATAGATTCTTTTGACAATTTAATCTACCATCTTAAGAATGATCACCAGCAACCGATCAACACTGATTCTCAATTAGGAGTGCTACCTTTTCGACTAAATGATGGGTCTATATGGAAATGTACGCTATGTCCAAACGAATTCAAAGATTTCGTATCTCTAAAGAAGCATACTGCTGAGCATTTTCAGAACTACGTATGTGACACGTGCGGGGAGGGATTTATAACAGAATCGGCGATGATAGCTCATACGAAAATCCCGCATGAGAACAAATATAATTGCAGCAGATGTATAGCAACGTTTTCGACGCTAGACGAAAGAAATATGCATGTTAAAACTCAGCATACTTCATTACCATACGTCTGTATATACTGCGAAGATAGACCTCGATTTGCGAATTGGGAGGTGCGAAAAAAACACCTAATGGCGGTCCATAATTACAAAAGCGGGGCTGATAAGTACGATTGCACAACATGCCAGAAGTCTTTTAAAACGAGGTCGGGGAAATACAATCATATGGCTCGGGTGCATCGGATAAAGAAAGATACTGAACTTGGTTACCCTTGCGCGAGCTGCCCAAAGGCTTTTACAACCAAACTGTTCTTGGATAAGCATGTTGCGAACAAACATTCGGACGTTTGATTTAGTTTGACGTAGGTTTCGTTTTATTTTTTATACAAAAGATTGTATATAGGTACGATACTTCTGTTGTAAAGTTTATTTATTTGTTAATAGACGATGTATACGGTTGGGTCTAGAAGCGTGAAGGTACATTAAGACATTTAATACTCAGGAAATATAAAGTGGACATACATAACAATAATGCAATGATTTCCTACAAGGATTATGATAATGTTTGCAAGTTGAAAGTGCGCTGGACGTACTTAGATATTCTCTAAATCTTCCTTAATTTTCAACTTGCTAACCTGGCTTTTTTAGAGGAACCCAAATCTATGCGTTTAAAATACGATATGCCATGTGATGTGAAACTATTATTTCAGCTTCTTAAAAAATTGCGAGTAGAGCATTAATAACTCAAGATACCATTACCTCCGAAGCCAGAAGCTGTACTAGAATATAATAATGATAAAACTTCTTTTCTTTTTTAGGGTCCACAAAGGATATTGACGGACTTGAAAGTAAACCAAAACAAAGATTGTTCGAACGGTCCGTGGGCCAGAACCCGCAAAGGCAGAACGCTGTTCTAGTACTTAAGCACTCGACAGCTTTCCCTTTTAAGACCCGTTTCAATAGAATCGTCTGTTCCTACTGCCATGATGAGTTTGAGCCAATGGCCGCGTTGAGGGAACATATGAAAACCGAACATTCCACTGCTGACTACAACAGCGCTTTCTATAAAGTCTACGATGCCCTAAAAGTAGAAATTACAGATTTAAAGTGCAACATGTGTTCACAAGACATTCCTGATATAGATAATTTTATGAACCATATTTCGCGTGATCACAAAATTAAAGTCAACTTTGATGTACCTTTCGGAGTTCTGCCGTATAGACAGGCACCTTCTGGGCGATGGACTTGTCTGGAATGCGATAAAACATTTCCAAAATTCTCACAAATAAATGTTCATTTAAGGACGCATATGAAAATTTTCACTTGCGACAAATGCGGTGCTACTTTTCTATCCGATCATGGTTTGAGACAGCATGAGCGTAATTTCAAATGCTATAAATCCTCTTACAATCCACGTTTCGGAAAAGCCTTGAAATACAAAAGCAATACGGAAATCATTCTAGAATGTTCCACCGCTTGTCCGTTTAGAACTTGGGGACAGAATTTCAACTGTGTATTCTGCCGTGTGCAATCAAATGACCCTATAGGTTTGAGAGCCCACATGGCTTCTCGGCACGCGAATTTTGATATCCAACTAGTTTTTAGCAGAAAAATCCGAAAAGAATTCTTAAAAGTGGACATAACAGACTTGCAGTGCAAACTTTGTTTTATACCAATTGAGACTTTAGATGACCTAATGACCCATCTTAAGAATGACCACAAACAACCTTTGAATGCAGACGTACAACCAGGCGTCCTACCATTTAAACTAAACGATGGAACAAACTGGAAATGTGCGATTTGTAAAATACAGTTCTCAGACTTTATATCCTTAAAGAAGCACACGGCTGAACATTATCAGAATTATGTATGCGATACTTGTGGGGAGGGCTTCATAACTGAGTCCGCTTTAAAAGCACACACGAAAATACCGCACGACAACAAATATAATTGCAGTCGATGCGTAGCAACATTCACAACTTTAGAAGAGCGAAATGTTCACATTAAAACACAGCATACGACTTTACCATATATGTGCGTTTACTGTAAAGAAAAACCGAGGTTTGCAACTTGGGAATTAAGGAAGCGGCATCTAATGGAGTTTCATAATTACAAGCCAGGAGCTGAAATGTATGAATGTACGACTTGTCATATGACCTTTAAGACTCGTTCGCAGAAGTATCATCACAATGTTAAAGCACATAGAACTAAGAAAGAGACAGAGTATAGCTATCCTTGTGCCAATTGTCCAAGAGCCTTTGCTTCTAAATTGTCCCTCGATAAACATATCGCGAAAAAACATTTTCATGTATGATGTCTTTAGGAGTTTATGGAATTTATGGCCGTTTCCACCAACCTCTTTTAAGGAACCTCTAAGCTAAGATAGGTGGCACTCAACGTCATTTTGGATTTTACCAACCTATAAATGATACGTTACAATACTACAAGTAAGAGTGTAGTTCAGGGGTCCTAACGTTAACTAGTTCTTAGTGAAGAGGTGGTTGGCCAAAACCGTCATAGTTAAGTATTTTTTTAACATCACATATTAAGTTATCTTTTCGTTAAACTCAGAATAAAGAAGTAGAAAATGAAATCAAATGCAACTTTTGTAATGCTGGGGTTACATTAGCGGGTGAAGATTTTTACCTCTTGGAGCGCAAAACATCCCTTCTGGGACATACACAATATTCTTGTCTACATTGGCGGGTATTGTCTAGATTCAGAAAGCGGCCTACGGCGAATATTCGTTGTTTAGTTGTGCGTCCGAGGCGATGGAGGAAGCAGTTTTCGTTACTCCACTCCATAGCGTACAAAAACACTAGCACGTCAGTTCCACTTCAAGGTCTGGACGATACTGAAGTGACGTAGGTGTGGCCACTCAAGCGTATACTGTCGAGACAAGCTCGCCAGTTAATAAGAAATTTTATTTATCACGTTAATTTTTAAGTTTAACCATTGCGTAATTCGGCCTTTGTACGATTTCCAAAACTATTCATTTTGGAATTAAAATGTGTGGCTAAACTCGTCTCCACTGTTAAATATGTTATAAGTAAACGAAATATAAGTAAAAATAGAGAAGCTATCGACACCCACATTTATTACGTCTTCAATTGTTTTACAAATTCGCGGGCTCCGCCACGCACATAGATAATATATCACCATAGACTGTACTATGACCATAGAGTATACCACAGATACACAACACCGACAGTGCCCGAATCTCGGTGGTACATCGTCTGCACGCGAATATATCGCGTTGCAATGATGTATCCGGCCACATGCATCGCCGTAGCCCGCTAATGTAGCCCCACTATAATGAAAATACTAGTATTTGTATATTGTGGTTATTTTATTTTAGACGCGGTGGTTGCTATCAAGAGGAAATGCTCATATTAAGTAAAATATAAATTAATCCATTTTAAGTCAAACGATCTGCTTAGGTTACGTATGAGCCGGAGCTGCGGACTACCTAACGGGATATATATACTATACCTATACCAAAGCTCCGGCTCAAAGCAGTAGAGTACGAATGGGGTGGTTTTTAGTCAGTAAAAGTCTGATAATTCTTCTCGCCTCCAAAGGCGGGAGAAGGGATTGGACGATTCCCCTTTGAGGAGGGCTCAAGAAAGGTTATGTATGAGAGAGTGAGATAACAAAGCGTACACTGTATGTTTATTTTAAAAAAATCTTAAATACCATGACATCAATCGGAGCTACTCTTTCTTTGTTCACAAGATGGCGCTAATCTAGGAAGAAGTCTGTTTGTCCAATCACTGTAGTGGTCAAATATTAAACGTCCAATGGTGTGATAGCTAATTCCCTATTGGACGAAAGATGAGGGGCCACACTAGCACCATCTAGTGAGCAAAAACCATTAGTAGTCCCCATTGTAGGACTATGAAGTCTGTATACTGCCATTACTGTATAATTTTTATTCTAATTTTAAAGCAACATTGATTTAGTTTTCTATGAAACAATCAACTTTTAATTTTACAAGTCTATATTTTTATTAATTTCCATTTACTACACCGATGATAGTTTTACTTATTTTTTTATCTTGGTATCTCTTGCATTTAATTTAATATACGATGTTCATATAGATGGCGTTCATTGTCCATAATAAGATGTTACGTAAATTGTATTTAGCGCCATCTATTGATTGTATAAGTAAACTAGGATCTCAAGCGTTGCTGCGCTACAGTGCTCTCTACTGATGGTCGTAGCTCAAGAAAAAATGTGTGAGAAATATGCTGGGACAAAACTTAATTGTAGTTTAATTATTTACTACATAGTGTTCTATAATTATTATCAATAGTCCTTATTTGGACTATGTTCTTTCTCTACATACACTAATCCGTGGCAAAACAAGGAGTACTTTTGATGTATCTTTCGATTAAATGAAAAAACAATTCGTGGGTATACTCATGAAACACTAGATATAAATTTGTAGGCAGTATTTGCATCGCACGTGCCACCCGACGGGAAATACCTCGTCGAGAACTACACGGCGTGATGTTTTGATAATGTACTGCTATATAAGTTCGTATGCGCTTTCCAAGTTTGGTTTTGAAATGGTTTACCAGTTATTGTTTGTTTTAATAGGTTGTTACTTCTCTCTCAACATGTTTCTCAAAATGTATTTTAGTAATTAGCCAGTGAGCTCGTATGTAATTTATTATGTAGGTTAACTATTGTAATAAAAGTATCATGTATAATACTAAGACGTAACTAAGCAATAAGTCTAATAAAGAGATTATAGTTTATATTGGTTTTTATTTCAAACAACTTGATGACATTATCTATCGATCTTTTTAAGGAAAGGAATAATAAAAGTATTTAGATAAAAAGCTAAAACAATTTTTTATAATATAACATAAAATGAGCCTCATATAGACCTTATTTAATGATATCTTAAACACAATATAACAAAAAATTGTAAGAACAGACAATCAATCTTTGAATCAACATTCATAATACGGAAACATTTATCATAAACTTGTTAACAATAAGAAAAGAAGAGAATACTATTCCTTAAAAGAACAATATTCTGCGAAATTCTAGCAGAGGCTTCTTATACCATAAAACAATCCGAAAAACAACGAAGAACAGAGAAGTGACTACCTTTGGGACGGAATCTGACGAAAATTTTCTATTTTTAGGACAACGCCGTCAAACGAACGAGGACGACCAAAGCCTCGTAGAAAACGAAGATAATTACGAATTAGAAAAGATACCCAAACCGAAATATACCAGGAGTGCAAGAGCTGAAGCCAGAATTATAACCAAGAGTAACGCTACCACAATCCTCGAGTGCTGGTCTCTCTTACCATTCAGATGGAAGAAGAACAGATTCAAATGTGCTTACTGCGAGGAAAACTTCACAGAATGTACTGACCTCCGTAGCCATGTCCGTCTTTGCGCAAGGAACCATAGCATCAAAGATATCTATAGCAAATTTAAAGAAATGCCATTAATTAATGTGGATATAACCGATGCCATTTGCACTTTATGCTCCTTACCTTTAACAGACGTTGCGCAAATCAGGGAACATGTAATGCAACATGGTTTACAGTTTAATCCATATCACCCTGATGGAGTCCTCCCATTCTCTCTAGACAAGCAATCCTGGCAATGTATCATATGCGCGGAGAAGTTCAACAATTTCCTAAAACTTTATGAACATATGAACATTCATTACCAACATTACATCTGTGCTACTTGCGGAAAAGGATTCATGACGGCACCTCGGTTAAGAAAGCATTTAGAAGTACATATCTCTGGGTCTTTTCCTTGCAATAAGTGTGGAAGGATTTTCATTATGAGAGCGGCAAGGGACTCCCATAAAGCCTCTGTACACCCAAAAGCACCTAGATATGAATGTCCTCATTGTAACATCCGATTTGATAACTACTATGATAGAGTGGATCATATGAAAAACGCTCACAGTGAACGCGAAGTTTCCTACAGATGTTCTCATTGTGATTTGTCGTTTAAGACCAGTGGGAAGCGCGCGATTCATGTACGGACTGTACATTTTCCACCCCAGCTTAATTATGGGTGTAATTATTGTGAGTGGCAGTTTCGAACTAATTATGAGCTTAAGAGACACATGGTAAGGCATACAGGGGAGAAAAATTTCCATTGTTCTGTCTGTGGAAAGTCGTTTCCAAGGAATAGAGCGCTCACAACGCATTTGAAAACCCACCAAGATATGAATAACAAATGGCGTGCCCCAATGTTTAAGCAGAGGACGCATAGGCTGCCCTCTATAAATCCACACGAATTGACTGATTTAGTTCCTACTGATGTTAAGATTTAATTTTAAATGCAACGTTATGAACAGTATTTTTTTAAACTTAATGTATTCAAGGTACGATTCTATTATCTATATGAAGAAATTGGTACATTTTTTATCATTGTAATGGTTATGCTGATAATCTCTTTTATTTCTACCTCTATATCACATTTTCAAGTCAAGCGTTCCTTATTTTATGTGTTGACGCTCGTTAAAGTAGCAGTTTCATCAAGGTAACCATAACTTTGATATGCTCATGAAAATGGCGAATAATTTTAATAAGATAGGAGTTATTAATGACACAAAGGACTTACTTTTTAAAGGATCATCATCAACAGCCTATAAATGCAATAACTGCTGAGCAAAGCCTCTTCTCACACGGAGAAGGTTTGAGCATTTTATTCACATTGATGTTTTCCTTCACCGTTTGTCAGTGGTGTCTAAATAATCTTAGAAAGTACATATAACTCGGAAAAAGTCACATTGGTACTTGCCGTTGGTAGGTTTCGAGCCGACACCCTCATGCATGAGCAGCGGGCGTCTTAAACCTCCGGGCCACCACGACACTAAAGGATTTTAAAGGATACAAATTGTTAAATCACACTGTATTATCTAACAATGCATGTCTCGGGAGCTGGTACAAAGGAACAATTAAACAAAATAACTCAGTTTTTCTTGATTTCTAGGTTCCGCTATCGAAGCGGAGGGCAAACTAGGCGTTAGACGAGTTAGGAAGGTGAAAGAAGTCGTAAGCGCGCGACAGATGCGCAGGCGCCGTCGGGCAAACAACCAGCTCCCTGAGGAATCGGAGAAAAGAATATCCAAAACTATGATGCGTCGTAACGCCATGATTCTTCTCGAATGTTCCACCGCTTGGGCCTTTAGATGGTTTCACAGCGCTTTCTATTGCTCCTACTGCGACGCAAAGTTTGTCGATGTCCCCCTCCTCCGCACACATGTCAAAATTAACCATCTAAACGAATCTCCTACTGATAGAATTTTCTCGAAGCTCACAGAAAATAATATGGTCAAAGTTGATGTTGCTGAACTGGCTTGTAGGTTATGTAGTAGAATTCTAAACAGTATAGACGCTTTAAAAGACCACTTATTGATACACGGCAAAACCCTAAACGTAGAATACAGTGATGGCGTCCTACCGTTCAAGTTAGACGAAGAAGGTTTTAGCTGCCAGATGTGCTTTGAACCTTATCATACTTTCGCGAAACTGAACGAACATATGAACACTCATTTTCAGAATTACATCTGCGATTCTTGTGGAAAGGCCTTCATTTCGAAATCTAGGTTTAGGAAACATGTGCAGTCTCATGAAAAGGGTAGCTTTCCTTGTGGGGAATGCGACGAAATACTAGAAACTAGAGCAGCTCGGATGTGTCACAGAATGAAGGTGCATAGAAAAGGGGTCCGTTACGCTTGTCCAAGATGTCTTGAAGTTTTTACTACGTATCACGCTAGAGCCAAACATTTAGTAGACACCCACGCAGAACAGAAAAAGGAATACTTCTGCAATGCCTGCGATAAAAGTTTCGAGTCCAGTTCAAAAAGAGCGGGACATATCCGTTTGACGCATGCCAATATAGAAAAGCGACATTATTGTCCCAATTGTCCGTCTGTGTTTGTTAGTAAATCGAAGTTGGTGCGGCATTTGAGAACGCATAGAATTAAATATGACTGATTAAAATTAAGTATAATAGTTTTTTTCTTATTGATTTCTTTATCTAGTTTCGACGGGTTGACCAAATCGAGCTAGGCGAATTGTTTATTAATTTTCTAACAAATCCTACAGCGGAATTTTGTGATCTAAATTCATACTCAATTATAGTGCAGTAGACTCATCGTTTGACAAAAAAACATGTAAATTTTGAGATAGTATAGACACTATTAATTGCATTATTTCAAGGATATCGTTCTAACTTTTCCTTTTTCCGCGCGCGCCTCAAAGAGCCATCAGACCACCACAGATGGGGCCCAATAGGGCCGATGCCGATTCGGAGTCGCGGAGAACCTAACGGGTAACCGGGGCTCCGGCTCGACGTGCAGGAGAAGGAACGGGGTGGTTTTTAGTCAGTAAGAGTCTGACACTCCTTCCCGCCTCACCTAGCAGCAGTCATTCGATGATTTTCCCCCCTTAAAAAAAACTTTTCTTTTCGTCATAAGTAATATCAGTTTCATCTTAATTCAATCAAATACATTTCCTAATTGTACCATTACACTCCGCTCCAAAGTGACAATATTCTTTTTGTTTTTAGGGCGCATCGATCTCAAAGTAAAATGGCGGCCGAAACGCAAGTATAACGATTACAGAGATAATGCTGCAATCATTCTAGAATGTTCGAACGCTTGCCCTTTTCGGTGGAAACGAGGGGCATTCACTTGCGCCTTTTGCCCCCTTTCGTTTGGCGAGTTTAGTGAGGTTAAAACCCATTCTGTGGAGCATCCCAATAAAGTAGAAGCGTTACGCCTAGCTCGAACTTTCGCCAACGTTAAGGCTGAAGTCACTAGTCTACAATGCGAACTTTGTCAGACGCGTATGACGGATCTGAACGCACTTAGCGAACACCTTATTTCAGTGCATAATAAGCCTATAATATCTAAACATGGTTTAGGAGTTACGCCCTTCTATTTATCAGGAAAAGAATTTAATTGTACGCATTGTGACGAAACTTTTGAATTATTTTCGAAATTGAATACACATTTGAACAAGCATTATCCTAATAGCATCTGTTTTCAATGCGGGAAAGCGTTCTCTTCTGTAAACAGGTTGAAATCACATTTAATCATCCATGACCCAGAAGCCACGACTCAATACAAATGTACTAAATGCGATCAAGTTTTCCCAACACGTGTGTTAAGAAATAGTCATATAACTTTAACACATGGGCCCGAAAATAGATACAGGTGTCCATACTGCAAAGAATCGTTCAAAAGTTACGCGGATAGGGGCAAACATTTGAAAAAGGCTCACGATAAAACGATAGAATATCCTTGCAACTTGTGTTCATCGGTTTTTGCCATGTGTAACCAAAGAACGAAGCATATAAAACAGGTTCATATGAAAATTAAGGAGTTTGCGTGTGATTTTTGCTCGTATAAATTCGTGACTGCAGCGCAGTTACGGAATCATATGATTAAACATGTTGGGGAAAGGAAATATCAGTGTCAGGTGTGTAAGAAGGCGTATGCTAGGACTAAAACGCTGAGGGAACACATGAGGATACATAATAATGATAAACGGTTTGTCTGTCAGTATTGCAGTAATGCGTATGTACAGAAATGTAGTTTGCAGAGTCATATGAGGACTCATCATCCTAATGCGGAGCCTGTGAAGAGGGTTAAACTGCCTAACTTGTATTAAGATATTAACTTTGACCCGCGACTTTATACGTCCATGAAAATCTGGTATTTTTCTTTGTAAGTTCATCAAACCTTTTCTATTTGGTCTTCCGACTGGAGTTTGTATGCTATTTCTTTACCGGACGTGGCAACATTTCAGAATGTTGACTGTAGAATATCTTAACAACTAGCCTGTCGTCTTTTCCTTGCCATTTTCAATTCTATATCTATGAAAATAAAGAACTCGAAATATTTGAAATTACCTATGTTATCTGTTAAACAGTAAAAACTTTTTTAAAATAGCGGAACAGTGAATGAAAATTAAAAATCTGATTACTCCGTCAGTTAAGTAATGACAAAATATTAGACACGTATTTTTTATTTTGTTGTATAACTTGTACCTATAATTAAATTATACTCAGATATAACGAATCGAAGTTAAGAAGTGGGGTCTAAAACGTCATTTCTATGTATAAAATGTACATAGAAGTGACGTCACGCGACATTTTAAATCAATATATCTTCGAAACTATTTGTTTCCGTAAGAAAATAAAAAATACGTGTGGAATGTTATAAAATAATCTACCAGACGGATTTTATAATAAAAAATAGTCATCTACCCTATTATATTTATCTTATAAGTAATGTATGAATGTACTTATCTACCTGATTGTAAATATAAAGCTATGTCAAATTAATAATTAAGTAATTTTAATATGAATATAAAGACTTTTTTAATCATTTACTATTGTTTTTTATTTAACTAGTAGTAGGTACCTCATCGACGTAATATCCTATCTATCGTCGGTGCGCCTGCCAAAACTGATATGTGCAAATATTTAGTTTTTTTTTCTGAGCTAGAAGTCCTTCAAATCGGATAGCGCATCGATTACAAAAACAAATGTGTTATTTCCCTATAGAAATCGATTAGACCAATCTTATATGTGCACTTTCTGGCCATGACAAATTGGTTATGTGTTCGATTGGTTACGGTTATGTGACTTAAACTGTCAAACACCAAGCGGTCACCGGTGACCGCAACCTATTGTTCTATAGTTGTGACAAAACCGGTACTCGACGAGTTAAAACGCACATGTCAGAAGTTGCAGCATCACATAGATGGTTTGGCAGATTGAATATCAACAGTTTTTTTTTAATTTTTACCGTTTTTTAAGATAAATCTGATATGTGCACCAAAATCGAAAATAAAATTATTGGGGATGAGCAGTACATGTTATCATTTTCACTTTTATCTCAGTTATTTTTAACATAATTTTTGCCATCATACTGCATTTTTAATTTGTTGCTAAGTCCATCAACCTTTCAGTGCAAGTGTAAAAAATAGTTTATTGTCTCCTCCTGAAAACTTGACCAAATGCACATAACAGTTTTGGCAGGCGCACCGACGCTATGTAGCACCTAAATCTAGTCACAAAAACTACCTTCGAATTTTGAAAGCAATGCCCATTGCATACCTATTATAAGTTGCTCATTTTTATCTTGTAGATGGATTTAAAATTACCCTCACTAGTTATCGCCCGAAGCGTCGTTTCACTGGCTCACTCACACGATAAAACATAACAATGTGGTATATTTCGTCGGTTTTATACTCTGTCGTGGTATCACATCGGTCGAGCCGGCCCGTTCGTGCTGAAGCATGGCTCTCCCGCACTTAGTTAAATTTACATCACACTTGAACATATTCGAGTGAAACACAATCAGATGTTACTCGTCTGAACTCTGATGATTTGTTTATATTCAATGCATGCTACAAAGGAATAAACACATGGAGAGCCTATATCGGATTTTTTCTATTTTTAGGGAGAAACTCAATGAGAAAACTGGACTCCGATTCAGAGAATAACACACCAGAGGAACATATTGCAAAAATAAGAGGAAAACAAAGACGGGCTACCTTCAGAAGTAATATTGCCCTCATCATGTCTTCATGCACGGCTTACCCTTTTAAGTATAAGAAAGGAGCATACCTCTGCTTCTTTTGCAGCAGAACGTTTCTAGCGCCAGAGGAACTGAGAAAACACAGTCAATCAAATCATTCAACCGCGAAAAGTCGATTGACAGTCAAAAAATATGAGCCTCTAAAAATGGATTTTTCGGACACCGTTTGCAGAATTTGTAGCAGTCAAATTAATGATTATGCTGCGTTAAAGGAACATTTAGCTGTTCATCATGGAAAGATAATTGACTGCACCTTCGAAGATTGTGTGATGCCGTACAAACTAAACAAAGATGAACATACCTGCCTAGTTTGTGGGAAAACCTACGAGACATTTTTGGGCGTCCACAAACACATGAACAGCCATTATGAACATTATATTTGCGAGAGTTGTGGCAACGTATACGTCACCTACCAACGCCTGGTTAATCATATAAAAAATTATCATTCAGTAGGAGATTACTGTTGCAAACTATGCTCAAAAACATTCCCGTCTTACAGCGCCTTTTACTCCCACGATGCTAAAGTCCATAGAAATAATAAGCGTTACAAATGTCCTATTTGCGATGAGAAATTTTCGTACTACAAGTTACGGTTGAACCATTTGGCTAAAGTTCACGGTGAGAAGTCAGCGATGTATCCGTGTCCTGTGTGTCCTAAAGTTTTCGATCTATGCAGTAGAAGGACGAACCATTTGCGCATTTATCACGCAGTTCGAGTAAAATCTCACGTTTGTACGGTTTGTGGGATGGCGTTTTACTCAGGTTATGAGTTAAAGGAACATTCAGTGAAACACGGAGGCGAGAGGATTTTCCAATGTGATATTTGTAAGAAATCTTATGCTCGGATGAAAACTTTGCGGGAACATATGAAGATACACAACAATGATCGACGTTTTGTGTGCCCAGCGTGTGGTCAAACGTTTATACAGAAAGCTACAATGAAAAATCATATGCGTGCACTTCATCCTGAACATTTTAAAGATATGTTTAATTGATTTCCCATTGAGCATTTTAAAGATATGTTTAATTGATTACCTATAGAGAAGCGATCCTCATTATCGCGCGCCAAAATTCGTGTTGTTATAATAAATGTTGATATCGATTTTGTATCCCAATATTTTTAACACTGCAATACTTTTTTATTAAGCATGTTTATAAATTAATTTAGCAGGACTGAAATACTTTTCAATAACTTGTTATTAAAAAAGAATAGATATTTTTATAATTTTATTTATTTATTTTTAGGTTTGATATAAATATTGATAAAATTTGGCGAATATTTTGAAAAGAAATGAAATGAAAAGAGTTTATGTTTATTGCATTCATTAGTTTTCTATTTACTCGGAATAGACTATACTCGGAATTTTAATTCGATTCCAGACTTGACAATTTCAGTGTTGCACTTGCAACGTTATGACAAGTACTAAATAGTGACGTTGCGAAATTATTCGATATGGAAATTTCTGGATCGATTCTTGTCGTTTATAATTTTACTCTCGTAAACTAAGTATATCAGTAAATTAAATATTTCTGAACGGATAATTTAGTTTTGACGATTAATTAACGATCTGAAACTTTTCTTTTATAATTGTGTGTGAAATAAATAAAAAAATGTAATCATGAAGGAACATGACAAATAATACAGATGTATTATGGTAATAATTTATTTTATAAATTGTCGCCGTCATCGCTATCGCTATCCTGTCACTTTCTGTAACATTTATTATAAAACACACACACTGATTGTTTATCGATTTTTGTGTTCACCACTACACTATTATATGTGGTATCATTATTTCACAAAATGACAGTAGCTATTATCAAATCTGGAATTTAATTAAAATTCTGACTATTGTGTCTATCGCTCGAATACTGAAAGGCTACTTAATTTTAACTTGTACTTAAATATCGTGCCATCTCTGTCATTTTACAAAGAATTTGTAGAGACAGAACTATAGGTACTTTAAGCGCGACTTAAAACTATGCGATAATCGTTTGGACGGGTTGAGTGGTTTGCGATAGCGATACAGCATCATATTATTATGTAACTCGATAATTTTTGACGGCGTACAGTCGAGAAACTTTAAGTACCTATATTTTTGTGCTCTTTGCAATGTTAACTTTTTTGTTGTGGGCACACTGTATAAACTGTATATACTTATGTAACTGGAAGGTCAACGCCTTTGGTCCCCTAGACTATTTAGACCTTCCAAACTGCACTCTGTGTATCGTTTCTACAGCTTAAGTACTGATTAAAATGGCCTTGTACAATAAATTATACGATAAGCAATAAAAGTATTACCTTGGACTATAATTGTGTGCGTTTTATTTTCATAAATAAACTTTTGTTAATAATAAATGTTTTCTAAAATCACACAATACAGTAAAAATGGGTTCCAATAACTCAGTAAATTGTTGTTCATCGAAAAGAACAAAGTCAACCAATATTAGGTTAACGCTTTCATGAACATGGTTAACTGGGATTGAACGTACAAGTATCAGCTTTACAAAATAATATCTATAGGTATATATCGTGCTCCTTAAATATATGATTTAATCTTATTAACTTAAAGTATGTTTTAACGATGACAAAGGTTTGAAGAAGATTATATGCATATGTCCACAAAAACAAGTTTTACAGACGCATAACACGTTGATTTTTCATTTTTAGGTGAAGCACAAACAGGCTCTGTACGCCTTGTAGAAACTAGAGCTGAAATCCGGTCGAAAATAGCAGAGACAAAGAGAAATTTCACAGACGACATTAAAGCTAGAACGAGGCATGCGACCATATTATTGGAGTTCACGAGAATATGCCCCTTTAAATGGATGAAAAACCTCTACATGTGCTTTTATTGCAACCAGCAATACTCCGATCCTACCGCTTTAAGAGCTCACAATGAAGAACACGGCTTTCTAACCACTTCCCAAATCAAATATGCCTTATCCAAGCTCAAGAAATATGAGCTAGTTAAAGCAGATATCACCAATGTAGGCTGCAAATTATGCGACGACTACATACCAGATTTTCCAACCCTAAAATGGCATCTACTAGAAAAACATAAAAAGCATTTAGACCCAAAATCCGGAGACGGCGTTCTGCCGTTCAAAATTACGTTGGACAATTTCTCCTGCGCCCTCTGCTTGGATAAATACACGGAATTTAAGTCTCTAAATCAACATATGAACGTTCATTTTCAAAATTTCATCTGCGAGCAATGCGGTACTGGTTTTATAACCCCAGACAGATTGAGGACGCACGCGTTTTCTCACGAAACTGGGTCCTTTCCTTGCGAGAATTGTGACAAGGTTTTTAGATCTTCAAACGCTAGGAATGAGCACCAAGCGAATGTGCATATGAAGGTCAAAAGACATAGATGTCCACATTGCTCCGAAGCCTTCAGAAATTACTTTCAAAGGAACAAACATATCGCAGCCGTTCACGGATTGAAACTTAAAGAATTTAAGTGCACGATGTGTCCAAAAGTTTTCACCATCAGTGGAAAACTCGGTGTCCACATAAGGGCTGTACATTTGAAGCTAAAAAGATACTCCTGTGATGTCTGTGATTGGAAATTTTACTCGAAATCTGAACTCAAAGATCATATGGTCAAACATGGCGGTGAAAGAAAGTACCAATGTAGTATTTGTAAGAAGGCGTATGCGCGAAAATATACTTTAAGCGAACATATGCGAATACATGCGAATGATAGGCGTTTTGTGTGCACGATTTGCGGTAGATCTTTCATACAAAACTGTAGCTTGAAACATCATATGAAAATTCATCATCCTAATTTGGTTTCGGATAAAATTGAGTCTTTTGTATCATGATTTGTGGTTCATTCTTTGCTTCTTAAATAGGCTGCTCGTCAATAAAAAAAAAGTTAATTTATTGCGCTAATAACAAGCTTCTTTGGCTGGACGCGACTGCCTTTAAGAGGATAGGAAAGTCAATGGACTTTGACATAATTTGTCCAATGTAAGAAAGAAGAATAAGACTACTATAGAGGTAGTTATGTCAATTGGCTTATGGAAATGGTCAATGGTTGCTATCTGCTAATATCTACATCTTGAAATCTATTTCGTTTTCGGCCCAAAGTAAAATGGTTCTGTCTCGGTAATACAATAGTTTTACAAATAAATAAATGTTTAAAACAAAAAATAACTGGTGAACCATTGCAAAAAGTTAACTTAGAAAGCGCATACGAACTCATAGTACATTATCAAAATATCACGCCATGTAATTCTCGAAGAGTATTTCGCGTCGGGTGGCACGGGCGATGCGAATAGTGCCTACTTACTTTACGTCTAGTGATTCATGGGCGTATTTCCATGAATAAAAAAATGTATAACATCTTTAATTTTTGGTTTTTACTTTATAAATCGAAAGTCGTCCTTATGGCAAGTTGTTTTGCCGCGAGACGAAAACCAAATAGAGTTCACGGTGAATAGATGAAACTGACTACTAAAGTTTTGGCTAAAAGGAGTTATCTAAGAATTGAATTTATATTACATGTGGTTATACAATTTTTTACAGAACTTATCATAATATCACGCCTTGTATCCCCGAAGGGGTAGGCAGAGGTGCACATTATGCCACTGTGCAATGTAACACCAACTTTTCACTATTTATGTTATCGAGTCCCATGTAATAGGGGGTGAGCCTATTGCCATATACCGGGCACAATTCCAGACTCCGTGCTACTACTGTGAAAACCCGGTAGTGCCCGGCAGTGGCACTTGCGACCACTCGGCCAACGAGGCAGTTTTTTAGCCTCTCATTAATTGGCTTTAAAGTATTCCATTTTAATACTCTGGGTAATAGTATTTTTGTTTTTAGGATTTATTTAAAACAATTATATTTTTTATTTGTATCTGATAATAATGTATTACTTAAACTATATCAAGTTGTATTGATTAAAATGTAGGTACTTTTAAATAATGAAGGAATTGGACTGAATAAATAGTGATATTAGTATAAAGACTTTCATTTCGTTGTCTCCAAGTCAGTTTTAGTCTATTTTATTTTAGTACTTTTTTACCAATAGGCTAAGTCAGCCCCGTAGTAACTCAAACTTATCTATGTAAAACATTTAAAATTAACTAAAAATTAATTATAAATATCATCAAGGGTTATCACTGTCGCAATATCATTACAATAGATCGTGATGCATAGCTTAAGGCTTTGACAAAATACTAGAATCCATCCCAAATATATTAATACAAATAGATCGCAAATCATAAATTTTTATATTAAAATGTTGCATCAGTTATCCCCTCACCGCAACCTTATTCAAGTGCGTTCGTGTTCCTTACCACCCTTACCACCAGGGGCACCAGGTATATTGGTGACCCACAGATGGGGCCTAACAGGGCTGATGCCGATACGGAGCCGCGGAAGACTTAACGGGTTGCCGGGGCTCCGGCTCGAAGTGCAGGAGTAGGAACGGGGTGGTTTTTAGTCAGTAAGAGTCTGACACTCCCTCCCGCCTCACCCGGGCGGGAGAAGTCATTGAATGATTTTCCCCCCTCAAAAAAAAAAAGGTATATTGGTGACCATGTTCCGATATTGCTGCGATAAAATCTTAACAACATCTCCGGTGATTTTTATTTCGAAACATTTTGTTCTTAATATAATTAAGAATAAGCAAATCCTCTTTAATTAACCTTAAGTTTTGCTCCAAGTACCATATTTTACGGTAAATTCTTACCTTTTGGGATAAACAGGTAAACGAGTAGATGAACCACCTGATTTATAAGCAATCGGTATCGTCCATGGACATCTGGAACGCTGGAGGCGTTACAAGTGCGTTACCGGTCTTCAGGGGATTAGGAATTTAAGGATTGTGGTGAATTCGGTGATTGGGGAGACTGGAGATGGGGGTTATTGGGCCTCCAGTAACGTGACTCACACGAGGAAATAACACTAGTGTTGTTTCACGTCGGTTTTCTGCTCGGCCGTGGTATTGCTCATATCGTCGAGTCGGCCCAGCAGTGCCGGAGCATGACTCTCCCACACTTAAAGTTTACTGCTTTTACCCAGTTTATTTAGAAAGACGGATATGCTTCAACATCTGTGCTGTGTAGGAATACGAATACCTACTTGAGAAACATTAATTATAAATCATTTACTGGTGGAGGATCTCAAGTTTGTACATTAATTTTACTCTAAGTTAAACTGAGAAGCCAACAAACGCACAATATTTCCTAGATGTTTATATTTTAAGAAAAGTTCACTAGAAATCAGTCACAAAATACAATTTTTATTTCTTTTTGTTTTTAGGTTCAGAAACACCATATCCTGAACTGAGGCGAAGAATTGTTCCGCTATTCCAAGTAGCTTACGACAGGACTTTATGTAGACCTCTTGGAACACTTATAGACTTCAATAGAGTTAGAAAGAACACGGTTAAATCCATCTCACCATCGCCACAAGACTTTTCACCTGAACGTAGTCCATCGCCGGTTTCCTTAGTTAAAGAACCTTCGCCTTTTATACCTAACGCGCAATCGATACCCGTCCAAGAGAAAACAGTAGCCAAAAAGAACCCAGATGTTAGACAAAATGCTTTAGCGGTCTTCGAATTTTCAACCGTGTACCCATTCGTGTACAGCAGCAACAAATTCAAATGTTTCGTTTGTTCGCAACCGTTTTTGGAACTTAAAGATTTGAAAAACCACATGACAGCCACTCACAACTTCGCTCCACTCAAAAGATTAGTTAACAATCGTAGAGAGAACATACTCAAAGTCGATGTAAGTGATCTACTTTGCAAGATTTGTTTAGAGAGACCAGCTAATCTGGTCGACTTGAAGAAACATCTTAAAGAAATCCATCATAAACCACTGAATCTAGACATACAAGACAATATGATACCATTTAAACTGGAATTAGAAGAAGATGGCTACAAATGTGTGATATGCGAACGCAATTTCATCAAAGTTAGAGTTTTAGTGATACATATGAGTGAGCATTTTAACAACTATAGCTGTGAGATTTGTGGTTCAGTTTTTATGACTTTACGTCTCTTGAAAAAGCATTTGGAAGTCCACGACTCGGGCAACTATCCCTGCGATAGATGTAACAAAGTTTTTAGCACTCCCTACAAAAGAACTTTGCATATAAGAGGAGTGCATTTAAAGCAGTGTCCGCGAAGGTGTCCGATGTGTCCAGAAAAGTTTAATTCAAACTATAAACGTGCTATACATTTACAAGATGTTCATAATCAAGAGACCAAAGTCCACAAATGTAAGACTTGTGGCAGAGCTTTCAATTTAAAGTATCATTTAGTTTGTCACATCCGTTCCGTTCATCTTCAAGAGAGGAATCATCAATGCGATGTGTGCCATCAAAGATTTTGTAATAAAGAGTCTTTAAAACGTCACATGGTGATTCACACTGGCGAAAAAAACCATAAATGTGATGTTTGCGGTATGGCGTTTTTGAGACGGAAGAATTTGAAGGATCATTTGCGCTTACATGACATTAGTTAGGTTTTAGTTTATTTAGTTTTACAATAATGCTTACAGCCGATTAGTCAGTCATCAGATAAGGCTAATTGTAGAATAAAATTGACATTTGACAGTTTTTAGTATGGAAGAATAGGGATGATGACAGGGTATGGAAATTAAAAATGTATTTAGTCCGTCAGTTAGATAATGAAAAAAAATTAGAGAGGATTTTTTTTTATTTTGTCATATTTTAGGAGTGGAAGCTAAAACGTCATTTCTACGTATAAAACTTCCCTAGAAGTAACGTCACGCGGTATTTCAAATCAATGTATCGCCGAAAGTATTTATTTCTGTTAGAAAAGAAAAAATACGTGTCTAAAATCGTGTTTTAAAATTATTTTACAGACGGGCATTAGAATAAAAACTAGGCATCTACCTACTTATTATCAAATGATCAAAGTTATTCCTTGGGTAAAAATTTATCCGGCGTTGGAAAAATCGGCCCATAGACAATTAACCATAGATAATAATTTTAAAAATTACCCGTGCTATAAGCATAATGACATCGTAGAGATAGTTGGCTGAGACTCAATGTATAGGATTACCAATGACATAAATATATAGGCATTTCCCCGCCTGCATCAGGATCGGCCATTGCGTGGGTATTTGGGCATATAATAAGATATAAGACCGAGTCACAATGTCTCTTTAATCACTAATCTTACTAACTCTATGTAAAACTAGCAGCCCGTCCCGGCTTCGCACGGGGTAGACAATTATTTATTTTTGGAAATTTGGATTGTTGTAGTGACATAATTACAATAGTTGGACATATGCTACTGCGGAGTTTTTTGTAGACATTATGATGTTCTTCAATATTGTTCTACATTATTTTGTTCTATCGCTAATAGTTTCGGCAGCGCATTCGACGAAAGACATTTTAAGACTCATTGTTCTACACCTTTGGTTACATTGTTCAAATTTTACTAAGGATCCCTAATTTTTATTAAAATGATACGTAGCATATATCAAATTGGAAGAATGTAGCATTCTATTGGTGAAAGAATTTTTTAAATTGGCCCAGTACTTTTTGAGCCTATTGCAAACATATATTCATTACAAACATACAAAAATAGGTACAAATCTTTCCTCTTTATAATATTAGTATAGATTATAAGATTGCGCGAAACTTTGACGGTTTGTCGGAGATGTATCGCGCACGCCATTGATAACCGTAGTCTGGTTCAAAAATATGGCGGCGCTGTTCTCGACATGACGCTCCGTCAGAATGACATTTGTAGCTAGATGTCATCCTAGTCCCAATACAAATATTAGACGGTGCTGTGGCGGCGTCGCGTCATATTTATGCCAAAACATCAATTCCATAGATAGTGTTTTTTATTCTCTTGGTCGACTGCCACTTAAATGCCATTGGCTCCATAGCCCGATAAGATATTATTGTATACATTTTTTCTTTTTAGTTTTATTTACCTCACTGTGTATAAAATAACATAATGTTACGAGATATGCCTAAATAGTTGTTAAATAAATAAATGAAATGGCCTATACGTATATATTTTGTGTTTTTATTTCCATCTGAATCATATCGTATCAGCCACACTCTGTCCACTGCCTCAAATAGGTCTCCCAGTCTTCCTCAATGCCCTTTAAGTAGGTTGGAATCGACCTGCATACAGCGCCTCCCCGCGGCGTTTATCAGATCATCTATTCCTGCCATGCGCTATTCAATACAAAACAAATAATAAAATCTTTTTAGACAGAAGTTACAAATAGTTGATATTTTATTTTTCTTCTAGGAATAATCCAGAAATCGAATTCAACGATCACAGTTAAGCATGATGACGGAACAGATATACAATTGACAGTTTTAAAATATCCAATATCACTTGACAGTCTTGTCTATGAATCACAAGATTTGGATGCCAATAGTGATAAAAATACATATAATAAAAATAAATATAGAAAACTGAAGAATGCAAATATTAAATACACGAATGTGTCTTATTTAAAAGAACCAGTGCCTTTGAATGCTATTGAATGGAAGGATAACCAAGAAGTAAGAAGTTCAGTTACGTTTAACGTTAAAACTGTGCCTGGAATACTCTATGGAACTTCCAGAATGAGGAAGAAAGTTGTTGAAGATCAACCTTGGAAAGAAAATGCGTTAATCATATTTGAATTTTCGTTCGTCTACCCTTTCATACACGCGAATAATAAGTACAAATGCTTTGTCTGCCCTAAAACGTTTTTAGACGCAGTTCCATTGAAAAATCATACCATAAATGAACACTGTATTAAAGATATAAAAAGGCAATTAAATAATAGAATCAGAGATAAAAATGTTAAAGTCGATGTGACACATCTTCAATGCAAAATATGTTTGCAAACGCTTTCCAATATACACAATCTGAAATTACATTTGAAGGAACACGGCAAAAATATAGACATGGAATTAAAAGACTATTTGGTACCGTTCAAATTAGGCGGTGATAACTTCGATTGTCAAGTTTGTGGGGAAAAGTACCTCAAATTGAGACTCCTAATCATTCACATGAACAAACATTTCAACAATTTCAGCTGCGAAATCTGCGGTTCAGTTTTTATTTCCCTTAATTTGCTGCAGCGCCATTTAAAAACTCACGAAACAGGAAGCTTTCCGTGCGAGAAATGTGACAAAGTTTTTAATAATTCAGCTAAGAAAAGACTTCATTATAAAGGCGTGCATCTTAAAGAGTTTCCACGAAGGTGTCCCATTTGTCCGGAGAGGTTTAACTCGAATTATCAGAGGACGAAACATTTGCGGATAGTACATAATCAGACGACTGGTCTGTACCGATGTGATACTTGTGGAAGAGAATACGACTTAAAATACCATCTGCTCATCCACATAAGATCTGTTCACCTCCAAGAGAGGAATCAGGAGTGTCCTATATGCAGTTCAAGGTTTTTCTCCAAATACTGTCTTTCTAGACATATGGTTATTCATACAGGAGAGAAGAATTACAAGTGCGATGTGTGTGGAAAAGCGTATGCGAGGAAGAAGAATTTGAGAGAACATTCTAGAAGTCATGATGTTGGCTTGTGTTCGATTTGTGGTCAAAATTGTGGAGATCAAAGCAATTTGATCGCTCATGTCAGTAATATGCATGGGGTATTGTGATTATTTTAATTTTTGTAGTAGTTCTGGTAGTAGGAGTTCCCCAAGGTTATATCTTAGGGCCAACTGTAATTCATTTCATAGTATAAAATAATAAGAGTATATTATTACCCTTTCTATATCCCCAAAATATGTCAGCAAACACATTTATAAAGACTGCTTTTATGTATCTACTATTCAATGTTTAAATAGAAAATAATAAATAATTACAATTTTACAAATAAAAATCTATTCATCTACTGCGTAAAGATTAACACCTTAAAAATTGGCAAAAAACCGTTCCTTTCGTAGGTACGTATTTAGATTTGTATTAACATTTTATAATGACTGTAACAGAAGCAATTTTAAGAAGTCCCATTTTTTGTTTTCCCCAGGAATGATGGCAATACAACGTACCGGACCTCGAACAAGTATCTGGCAAATGACAGTAGCAGAACGACAAAATGCCGCCACCTTCTTAGAGTTCACGACTGTCAAACCATTCTTTTACCAACAGGCTAATTTCAAATGCTTCTATTGCAACGAAGTTTTTCCTGAAATACACGCAGTGTTACAACACACCGCAGTGCATATACCTCCTGAAAGATGCTGTCTACTAAAACAATATCTAAGAAAAGGAAAAAGAGTAATTAAAGTCGACATTTCAGGCCTCAAATGTAGAATTTGCGAGCAAAAATATTCAGATCTCGATGATTTACGCAAACATTTGATGGTAATGCATAAAAAAGAATTTAACTCAGCAGGCAATGGTCTAATGGCGTATAATTTAAACTCAAATAACGGTCAACTAACCTGTCATATATGCTCGAAGACTTTTAACTCATTTTTTCTTCTAAATAGGCATATGAACGTACACTTCAATGTTGTATGTGAAACATGTGGTTTAGGATTCATATCACACCAAAGACTGATCAACCACAGAATTGTCCATCAAACTGGCGCCCACAAATGCGATAAATGTCAAGAAATATTTCCAACGAAACTAAAATTGCGTTACCACATGTTCAAAAAACATGAATCGACAAATACGAAGAAAATTAAACCTTTAAAATGTCCACATTGCTTGGAACGGTTCGCAGAACATTACAGAAAGATGACGCATTTGAAAGAAGTTCACGGTATCTCGTTCAGTTTTGAATGTACGGCTTGTAAAGCTGTGTTAGCTACAAGAAGGGCTTTAACGGAACACACGACAAGACTTCACACGCAGAAAATACAGTGTAAAGTATGCGGAAAATGCTTTGGAACAAAGTCTTTATTAAAAATGCACATGAGAGGTCACACAGGAGAAAGGAATTTCTTTTGCGCGATCTGTCAGAAGGCCTATATGCATGAACGGACTTTAAGACAACACATGAGAGTTCATGGTCCAGTTTGGAAGTTTACGTGCTCTGAATGTGGCAATGGTTTCCATAATAGAAATGATTATAATAAACACATGAAGCAATGGCATCCTCAATGGCAGTTTAAAACGATAGTCAAGAATTTCGGCAATGAAATTATGAATTGAATTTTTTGACATTGACAGCTAGTTTAAAACGTCAAAATTGACGTCTGAAATCACTGAAACATATAAAAAAAAAATATATTTTAGTAGATAAATTACCAGAGGATTGTCTCTATTTTGGATGTACTTTAAAATAATGTATGAATGTAATAATTCATATTATTATCACCAATAACTCAAGAACGAACTTGTGCACTGCGTTGATAATCATTATATTATTATGTTCCAATATAATTAAAGCCAGTGTTGCCATTAAAAGTATTAATATCAATCTAGTCAGTAATGGGTACAGTGGGCAGCAGGTGAACCTACTCTTTTCTGTCAAACTTTAATAGATTTTTAACTTTACCGTTTAGATTTAAAATCGAAAATCTAATGACGAAAATTGACACAGAAGTAGGTTGATGTGATCGCCACTGTACCTACTCTACATACGTTGTGTAATAATATTCAAGTCATTTGTGTAGTTGGTTTGGCGCTTAAGCGAAACATAAGATACATACATACAGTCCAGGCAGTTATATATATTGCCTATTGCCATATACCGGGCACAATTCTATACTCCTTGCTACTACTGAGAATTTAAAATAAAAACTTGTAATACTTTGCCCGACCCGGGAATCAAACATGCAACAAGTCGGCTAACGAGGCAGCCGCAGATCAAAGCTTAAAAATAGTTCGCATTAAAAAGCGTTAAACAGTTAATCAGTATTATTTTATATTTAAGGCCATATAGAATTATTTTGTAATGAAATTTAGAATCGAAGAATAAAAGTCGAGAGTAATAATCACGATGCTCAAATTGATTTTGTGTGCAGTTTTAGTATACCTCTAGTATACCAAATAAAACGTGTGAGAATATACATTAAAATTATTTTCGTATCGATATATTGTTTTTTTTTTAAACTAAGTCCTTATAATCTGTAATAAAGCACCAATTTCATGGAGTAAAAATTTCTATTTGTATAGTTGTACCGTCACCGTCGCTTCAGTCTTTTCATTCATCATCAATAAATGCCTACCCTTGAGCAAAGCCTCTTCTCATATGGAAAAGGTTAGATCATTAATCATCTCGATTGCTCAATGCGGGTTGGCGATTTCAAACTTATAATAAATTAGAAATTATAATCCCAGGTTTCCTCACGATGTTTTCCTTCACCGTTGGTCTGTGGTGTCTAAATAATCATAGAAAGTACCTACTATAACTCGTAAAAAGTCACATTGGTACTTGCCCTTGGTAGGTTACGAATTTGCACCCTCGTGCATGAGAGAAGTAGGCGTCTTCAACCTCCGGGCCACCACGACTATCGAGTCTTTACATAAGACTAAACCATGATATATTAATCATCAACAGTCTATAAGGGGCCTGTGCAGACCAAGGGTCTCTTCTCAAACGGAGAAGGTTTCAGCATTAATCACCACGCATGCTCAATGCAGGTTGACGATCTCAAACTTATATTTAGAAATAAGTCCCGTCTCAGGTGATGATATAATCGTGGTCTTCGGATGTAGTTCAACTTATTTGTTTTCAGCCCAAATTCCTGATCTAGACCGGTTCGACAACCTTTCACTAGGGTAACTGCGCTATTGTAAATGTAGTCTAGGACGTTATAGTGTGAATAATTATATCTTTTTATTAGACTCAAACGTGGTTGTGGCTAGATCCGAAGATCATGATTATATCAGCACCCGAGTCTAGACTAAATCTTCTCAGGTTTCCTCACGATGTTTTCCTTAATTATTTTAATAACTATCCTCAAATTCCTATCCCTACAAGGCCGGTAACGCACTTGTAACGCCTCTGGTGTTACAGGTGTCCATGGGCGACGCCGATTGCTTACCATCAGGTGATCCGTCTGTTCGTTCACCGGCTTATGCCATAAAAAAAAAATAAACCAAACCATTTATTCATAAAAAAAAATACTTCATCTCAATATAACTAAGTACGAATACACAATGGTAGTGCACAGTCTAAATAAAATAAATTATAACATCAAAGACACAAGTGGACTAACAAGATCGAAAGCAAAAACTAAAATAAGAACATTTTATCTTCTCAGGAACAGAAGTGAAGCCACGCAACGGAGCTCTGACCAGTATATGGGAACTAACGCTTTCCGAACGGCAAAACGCATCAACGCTTCTAGAAAACACAACAGCGACACCTTTCGTCTACTGCCGATACTATTTCAAATGTTTTTACTGCAGGGAACAGCACTCAGAAATAAACACAATCCTAGCACACACTTTAACACATACCGTTCCAGAAAACTCCGTTATACTCAAAGAATATCTGCCCAAAGGCAAACGAACTGTCAAAGTTGACATTTCTAAATTAAAATGCAGAATTTGTGACATATCATTCAAAGATTTAGATGAAATCCGAAAGCATTTGAAGACTGATCATAGTAAATCTTTCACAGAATCAGGAAATGGTTTAGTAGCTTACGATTTGACGTCTAAAAACGGCCAATTTGCTTGTCACATATGCGCTAAGATATTTCAAACGTTTATTTTACTAAATCGACATATGAACGTGCATTTTAGCAACGCTGTTTGTGAAACTTGTGGTGCTGGGTTTATGACACATCAAAGGTTAATACAGCACAAAGAAATTCACTTACCAGGAGGTTATCCATGCAATAAATGTAACAAAGTATATACAACGAATTCTAACCTCAAATATCACATAGAAAAAGCTCACGAAGGGACGACGAAAATGCGAATGCTTAGATGTCCACACTGCCCCGAAAGATTCGCCGAGCACTTTCGTAAACTAAAGCATTTGAAAGAAGTACACGGTATTACATTTACTTTTAATTGTGACGTATGTCAATCTGTTTTTCCGAGTCGCAGAGCGTTGACGATGCATACAAATAAGTTTCATACTGAGAAGACTCAATGCGATGTCTGCAAAAAGAGTTTTAGTTGTGTTACAACCTTAAAAAAACATATGATTTCGCATACAGGAGAGAGAAATTACGTATGTAACTTATGTCAGAAGGCTTATAGACATCAGAAGAGCTTAAAGCAACATATGAGAAGTCATGTTCAAGGCGAGCAATTCGTAAAATTTAATTGTTCGGATTGTGGCAACGGGTTTCCTAACAGAAATGATTTTAATAGACATGTTAAGGAATGGCATCCTAGGACTTATTTTGATTATTCTGTTCATTGATTAACGTAACACCGTATCTGGTTATCGCAAAGGGGTAGACAGAGATGCTCATTAGGAAAAATAACTCTTTTGTAATGTCTAATTTATCTATTGCCACCTATCAAGCTCAATTCCAAAATAAACACTAAATTGTTTGACTTCTTGACTGACCCAAGAATCCTCGGATCAGTTAAAACTCGTAACTTCATATTGGACTAACCCATTTTGTGATTAATTAACTAAATTAGTACTAGCAGTGAATTATAATTTAAAATAAGTAAGAATGTGTCAATTGTTGTCTTAATGCCGCCTGACGTGGGACTCGTAGTCTCAGTTGGGCGCCAATTAAAAGTTCTAACATTTGCACTAAAATCAAACCATCGATAGAATAACTTAGTGATTATTTATTACACCAGGATTATTAATTTATTCTTATAATGCTACTGGCATTTAAAGCCGGAACAAAAAATAATGACAATTGTAATGCCGTCGCGGGTCGCAGAATGTAGCTCATGAATATGAGCCTCTAGCATGGCTTGGAACTAGTCCAGTAGCTCGTCAAACAGTTACGTGAGTAAGCCGAAAACATAATAAATAATAAGTAGGTCTTACGATAGTTTTAACATAAAATTGTAATGCCGCCCAACGTGGGACTTGTATTCCCAATTGGTCGCCAATTAAACAAAGTTGCATGTACACTATAATAAAATCAACGAAAATAAATTAACTTATTGATTAATTATTACCAGTATTATTACAATTACTTGTATGACTGATTAAATGGATCTCCATTAGTATTTAAGATTTAACTAATAATAAAATGAGTTCATAAATAATCTGTTTTTATTGTATTTTTCATATTACACCAGTATTATTAACGCAATTGCTTTACATTATTCTTATAATGCTACTAACTTAAAGCCTAAAGATACGGAACATAGAGGTAATATCATGTCAATTGTAATGGCGCCCGACGTGGGACTTGTATTCCCAATTGGACGCCGATTAAACATAATCGTATTTGCGCTATAACCAAATTAACGAAAATGGATTTAATTAATGGTGATATTATTACCAGAATTATTACAATTATTTGTACGACTGATTACATTGATCTCCATTTACTAATTTTTTTTATGGTATGAGCTGGTAAACGAGCTGACGGATCACCTGTGGTAAGCAATCGGCGTCGCCCATGGACACTTGGAACATCAGAGGCGTTCCAAGTGCGTTACCGACCTTTTTGGGCTTAGGAGTTTGAGGATCGTTGGGATTCAGGGGTTGGAGAGATCGGGGAAGGGGAAGGTAATTGGGCCTCCGGTAACCTCACTCACGCGAGGAAACACAACGCAAGCGTTGCTTCACGGCGGTTTTCTGTGAGGCCGTGGTATCACTCCGGTCGAGCCGGCCCATTCGTGCCGAAGCATGGCTCTCCCACACTTGAAAATTTATTCATAAATAATTTAAGACTGCCTCGTTGGCCGAGTAGTCGCAAGTGCGACTGCCGGGCAAGGGGTCTCGGGTTCGATTCCCGGGTCGGGCAAAGTATTACTGGGTTTTTTAAAATTCTCAGTAGTAGCACGGAGTCTGGAAATGTGCCCGGTATATGGCAATAGGCTCACCCCTATTACATGGGACTCATAACAACTAGTGAAAAGTGGGTGTTACATTGTACTGTGGTAGAATGTGCACCTCTGCCTACCCCTTCGGGGATAAAAGGCGTGATGTTATGTATGTATGTAATTTAAGATTCTATAGTAAAATTAATTCATAAATAATCTGTTGTCAATACTCGTTTATATTGTGCATTTATGTTGTATGTTGTAGTTTGTTTCCAATGTTGTTGGTAGATAATGTATTCAAAATAGAGAGGTAGTTACAATTTTATTTATTATGAAATCTTATTTAGAAGAAAGACAGTTAAAGGTTCATGTCAACGGTATTAACTCACAGGGCTCTGGGATGAATATGGGCGTTCCTCAAGGTTCAATATTAGGTCCCTTTCGCTTTTTAGTCTATATAAATGATTTGCCATTTATATTTAAAAATGAACCAAGAATGGTGCTTTTTGCAGATGATACATCATTAATTTTTAAAGTAGATCGACGTACAAATAATCTTGACGACGTAAACAGCTCCATTCTTCAAGTGCATAATTGGTTTACCATTAATAATCTAGCACTTAATGAAAAAAAAACAAAATGTATTAAATTCAGTTTACCAAACGTGCGTAGTAACGATTGTGATATTGTTTTGAACGGTCAAAAGTTAGAATTTGTCGATGAGACAGTATTTTTAGGCATTACGTTAGACAATAGGCTACAATGGGGTCCGCATATAAAGGCGCTTTCGTGGAGATTGAGCTCAGCTGCTTTTGCAGTTAGACAGATTAGACAGCTCACGGACGTAGATACAGCTAGGCTTGTCTGTTTTAGTTATTTCCACAGCATTATGTCGTACGGCATTTTGTTGTGGGGTCGAGCTGCAGAAATAGAATCAATATTTATTCTGCAAAAGCGGGCTATCCGAGCAATATATAACTTACGCCGTTGCGAATCGCTGAGAGAATGGTTTAAAACGATAAATATTTTAACGGTGTCCTGTCAATATATATATGAAAATATAATGTATGTAAGGAAAAATAGGCAATTGTTTGAAAAAAGAAGCGATAGACACAATTTTAATACTAGAGGCGAAAATAAGTTAGCTATACCGCAATTCAGACTGTCCAAAGTACAGAAATCCTTTATGGGGTTAGGTATTAAATGCTATAATAAAATACCAAATAGCATACTAGATCTCAATGAAAGTAAATTTAAAACATATATTAAGCGCAAATTATGTAATCAAGCTTACTACACACTGGCAGATTATCTTGAAGATAAGAATGCTTGGCAGCATGTTGGTTCGGCTCCACTGGACAATACTCAAATGTAGTCAGTAGTCAGTAGTTAAATTCCAATAGTAGGTAATATAATACATAATTTAATACTTTAATTCTAATGTAGACAATCTAGTTTCCTTATGGCATCGAGCATTTCTTTCTTTATTGAAACAAAGAGTTTCCTTTTTCTTGTATAGAAGCACTACCTCTATTTCTATGGATTGTCAGCATGCATATGTGAGCACCATGTTAGACTTAAGATTTTTATTTTTTATTTTAGTAAGTTATTAGTATAATGCGTCAAGCGTGTCTTTGCATTGTTCCTACATATGCGTACAGTATTGAAATATGTATCAGAGATATTGTAGAACATACTTTTTTAAAAGAGTAACGAATGGAGTTTCTTGCTCGTTCTTCTCCATTCGAATCTACGTTTTGGAATGAGCACCTAGCTTCACCTAATTTCACTGACGGACTAACTGACAGACTATTATTTATTTTGTATTTGTTGACGTTTCAAAAGTACCAAACTATGGTTTAATTGAAATAAATGCTTTGACTTTGACTTTATTATTTTTTGTAGATATTTTATATTATTTGCATGTGCAATAAGATGTTGAATTTGTAGAAACTCTAGACAACCTACATACTCAATTACATTCTGATGTAATATTTTATTTCACAGGCAACACCGTGAGGGAGACAAGCGTATGGCAACTCACAGTGTCAGAACGAAAAAACGCGGCAATTTTCATAGAACACACAACTGTCAGACCTTTTATATTTATAGGCTCAAATTTCAGGTGTTTTTATTGCAATGAATACGAATCTGACATTTCAGCACTTTTCGAACACACTGCGACACATAAATTTGAAAACAAAGATGAAATATTCAATAAATATGTCGTAAACGGCAAACGTAATTTACAAGTTGACATTTCGAAGTTGAAATGTCGGATCTGCGATCAGAACTTCCCAAATCTCACCATTATAAGGGAGCATCTAACTATCTCTCATCAGATAGAATTTTGTGCAGCTAGCAATGGAATGACGGAATACAAAATGGAGATGGTAAATCACATGTTCGTTTGCCATTTGTGTGGAGAGCAGTTTCATAATTTCAATCTGTTAAATTTCCACGTTAACACCCACATCGGAAAAGTAGTTTGCGAGAATTGTGGCGCTGGATTCGTCAACCAACACTCCTTGGCAACGCACAAGGAAACGCATCTGCTGAAACTTTACAACTGCAAATATTGTGACAATAGTTTCTTTAAACACAGCCAACTGAAGTACCACGTACAAATTGCACATATAGGAGGCGAGAGAAAGCTGAAAACTTGTTCAAAATGTGCCGAGACTTTTAGAGAATATTCCAGTTTGATTTCACACTTGAGAAAAATGCACGGAATAGCTAAATCGTTCCCCTGTCATGTATGCAAAAACAATTTACCATCACGTCGAGCGCTGACCGAACACCGAACGAAATATCACACTGAGAAGTACAAATGCGAAGTGTGTTCTAAGTGCTTTAGCATTGAGTCGAAATTGAAACACCACATGCGAGGGCATACTGGAGAAAGAAACTTTGTCTGCTGCATCTGCAAGAACGCATACATGCATAAGCGCAATTTAGTTAAGCATATGAAATGCCACATGAACTCGACGAGCGTGCAGGAAGACGTTGTTGAACGTACGACGTAGACGAAATGAAAGAGGCATTCCAAAAATTCAAATTCTTTATTGCATTTCTTAGTGTAGGTACAGTTCTTAAGTAACAATCAAAGACCCTGTCGGATACAGCAACTCACAAAGGACAAAGGATTGTATAAAATACTCTTAAATATTTGGGTAGTATTAGTAATAATTTATTACTGTTGATGATACAGTCCACAATACTGTATTGTCGACTATGCTGCCAGTGTCGAGTCCTGACGACAGCTAATACCCGTCGAATTTGACTTTGTGGTTAGTTTTATAGTTGTTCCATTATTAAGTATAAGTTAGGTCATATGACATGTCATAATCGTGCTATTTGGCGTTCTGTTGTCTCTGCCTACGCCAATCGGAGAGAGGCGTGATGAGATATATGTATACATGTATGAAATATCATGATGTAATCAGACTTAATTGTAACATTAAATTTTTAGCATAATTCAGTAGAATACTATTGACTAATATAATGTTGAAATTAATATTCTTAATATAGCTGGCAATGGTTGAATGAGAAGGACTGAAGATATTAATCCAGTAAACAGGAGATAGGTTCGGAGTACCTAATTATGAATAAGCCAAGAAAAAGATGTGCACAGCTTGGCAAAAAACAGTTCGGAATAAGGTCGCCAGTATCGTACCTGTGGCAACCTCAATCGGTTTTGATATTTGTTATTTTTATCGAGTTTAAAAAGAGAAGCTACTATGTTCGATTGTTTATTCATACGGTATAATAGTCCGAAGTAGGTGATTCAGTCCAAGGCAATGTTAGTTCCAGCTGTCATAGCGTCAAACTCTTTTTTGCCAAGCTATACGAAATGAAGTGGGATCCCCAACCCCCCAATTGCGTAAGGGCCAAAACACATAACTGCGTTGCGTCGGCGCAACGCTAAAATCGGCAGTTTGCGTTGCGGCGTTGCGGCGTCGTGAAAAAGAGCGTTTTATTGTCGTTCGATAGGGTAACCAGTTCGTCGTAATTTTTTATTGTGGATAGACGTGTTTTTGCCATGGACCATCGTGAAAAACTTATTGCTTATTTGTTATTAAGAAAACATTCCTCTGCTATGCTGGAACGAGCGCAGCGTTGCAGAATCGACAGTAGCGTCACTGCCGATTTAAGCGGCGCGGCGCCGCAATGCCGTTATGTGTTTTGGCCCTTAATGTTCTTTTATCACTCTTGAGAGAGTGAATTTGGTCTTCAAATCATAAGTGGTGGCAGTATTTATTTATTTACACTATTTGCACAATGGGTATACAATGGCGGACTTAATGCCTACTAGTGGCATTCTCTTGGCATTTATTCCAGCACTGTTTCCCAGTCTGGCCATCCGTTCGTGACTATTCGTTAAGTAAACTGTTGAGTGCAGTTTTATTTGACCGGTTGTCGCGAAACGTATAGAGGGTTCGATTCCGCACGGAGCGACTCTGTCTGATCCGATCCACAAAATGTTGTTTCGGGTCTGGGTATAAGGTGTATGTGAACTTGTATGTTTGTAAACGCAAATACGCTGTAAGAGAAATTCCCTAAAAGAGAATGCCTTAAGGCCTTAAGTCCACAATTCACTGTTATCTTTGGTAAAGAAGTAATATTAAATAAAAAAAAATCCTAGTGCAGGGTAACGTTTATTGAATGAGAAATAAATTTGGTCAGACCAACTCATTTGTGATGTGCAGGTTGTAATGTCATTGTCAATTTAAAACCATCGCAGTTCAAGTCATTAGTTGTGGGACTGCTTTCGACCAATGACGAGCAAGTATGCGATCGAGTTGACTTCAAGAGTTCGAATTGACATCTTGTTGAATAGCCTACCTGCATTTGTTTTTGACCAATCGTGAAGTGGACTCTTGGGTGCAGTAGGGTACTTGCCGACTAATCAAATTCAATACTTTTTTCGAACTGTCCTAACGACAGTTTTCTATGAATTTTGTACGAGATTGTGTATTGTGACGTCACGTTATTTTAGCGTCAAACAGCATTTCTTAAAAAATGCGGGAAAGATACTAAAATTAAGTTAGTCATAAAATCAATTAATGAAAGTGTGATTATTTTTTAAATACTCTATTGTATTGAACAGTCGATATAATTTATTTTTGATTAAGGCAATTACCCAATTTGTTCCGACCAACTCATTTGTGATGGATTGTTAAGATAGAATCGTAGCAATTGGCTTTCCATAGTCTCCGTCTGCCTACCTTGGGAGACAGGCGTCAGGTTATGTTTGTATAGAGGTACGTTAATATAGTGTTTCAATTAAGAATTTCGATAGTATTCAGATCTCATTATTGAAGTAGGTAAATAAAATCAAGTCCTTAAACTGTCAAACACCAAGCGGTCACCGGTGCCCGCAACCTATTGTTCTATAATTGTGTCTGCAAAACCGGTACTCGACGAGTTAATCTGCCTAATATTATTTAATTGTGCTAATTATAAATATTTATTTACATTTTAAAACCTTGTATCGAAGTATTTGATATTGTCTCATGTATTCTTAATAAAATCTATTATATTCTACATAATAATTATAGAAATAACATCACAGTTATAATTTATTTACAATTAGATTAATATGTAATAGGTACTTATAATTTAAATACAATAAATCTCAGAACAATGAGATGCTCCGAAATTAACTAAAAATCGCGGGTTACTCACGTGAATATACTGAGAAAAGCTCTACTAGTTTCAACCACAGAGAGGTTCGTAGGCTGTGCGACATCGCCGCGACCACGCACGCTGCTCATAAGGAAGAACCCCTCTGTGGTTCGAAACTAGTACATCTTTTCTCAGTATATTCACGTGAGTAACTCGCGATTTTTAGTTAATTTAATATGTCTCACGATAGTTATTATAAAAATGAGACAGTCCCTCGTTGAAATGTTCTAATGACTAAAAATGAAACTTATCGAGTTACGCTACGAACTCACGACGCGATTTTTACCCGTCGCGGTGGTGGAATTGAAATTTACTTTCAAAAATCCCAAGACCGCAGTCGCGTTATGGATTATCGCCATCAAATTTGCTTGATTATCACAAGACGAGCGGTTAAACAGTCATTTGAGGTCCAGGGTTGCGGGCCCACAACTACGCCGGACGCGGAAGACAATCGCTTCGTGACTCCTTAGCCTTAGGAATTCTGAATGTCCGTCTGATCGATTATTTTAAAACATTAGAAACATTAGACACGTTTTCTTTATTTTCTTACAGAAACAAATACTTTCGACGATATATTGATTTGCAATATCACGTGGCGTCACTTTTGTGTACGTTTTATACTCAAAGATGACATTTTAGCCCCCACTCCTAAACTTGGATTCGTTTTATCTAAGTATTGTTTTCTTATATGACAAACAAAATAAAAAAATACGTGTCTAATATTTTTTCATTATCTAACTGACGGACTGAATAGATTTTTAATTTTCACTCTCTGTTATCATCCCTATTCCATACTTAGGCTCTAGACAGACGGGCCGCATTTCAACTACAATCCAAACTACAAATCGCAGTTCGGATGATGTTTGAATGCAGTCGTGTCACGACTGCAATTGAACTACAAACCAAACGTGCAATCAAATCGCAGTTCTATTACAGTCATGACCAAACAATTGCAAACCGAACGTGCAGTCCGATTGCAGTTGTATTGCAGTCATGACCAAACAGCTGCAAACCAAACGAACAGTACAATTGCAGTTCTGTTGCAGTCATGACTAAACAGTTGCAAACCAAACGTGCAGTCCAATTGCAGTTCTATTGCAGTCATGACCAAACAAACATTTGCCAACCGAACATGCAGTCCAATTGCAGCTCTTTTTTTTTTATGGAATACATAACCCGGTAAACGAGCAGACGGATCACCTGATGGTAAGCAATCGGCGTCGCCCATGGACACCTAGAACACCAGAGGCGTTACAAGTGCGTCACCGGCTTTTTGGGGATTAGGAGTTTGAGGATCGTTGGGGATTCAGGGATTGGGGAGATTGGTGAAGGGGAAGGTAATTGGGCCTCCGGTAACCTCACTTACACGACGAAACACAACGCAAGCGTTGCTTCACGTCGGTTTTCTGTGAGGCCGTGGTATCACTCCGGTCGAGCCGGCCCATTCGTGCCGAAGCATGGCTCTCCAACACAGCTCTATTGCAGTCATGACCAAACAGTTGCAAACCAAACGTGCAGTCCAATTGCAGTTCTGTTGCAGTCATGATCAAACGGCTGCAAAGCAAACGAGCAGTCCGATTGCAGCTCTATTGCAGTCATGACCAAACAGTTGCAAACCAAACGAACAGTCCGATTGCAGTTGGATTGCAGTTGAAATGCGGTTCGTCTGATTAGAGCCTTAGCAGTCAATATTCTACCTCTAGTTAGATTAAGTACCTACATACATGTAGCATCTTATAATAATAATCTGTACTCATCTAGTCAGCCGTGGTGATAATTAAACCGCTTTATTTATTACACTAATAAAATATTTACATCAACTATAAAGTTTCATTACCTACCTATGTCACATTTTTAAAACAAAATGCTTTTAAACTTCTTTTAGGTGGCGGCGGCGGCGCGAGAGCGGCAGCATATTATGCGTAAAATCAAATGCCGGTTCAATTCACAAAGTCAAAGTCAAAATCATTTATTTCAGTTAGACCGGAAAGGCACTTTTCAACATCAACAAAAAAATAAAAAGTGAAGCTATTAAACCGGTTACCGGATACCGGTTCTCGAAAACAGCGGCGGGGAAGTGGACAACGGATAGAGTAACTTAGTAGCAGTACCGTCTTTACCATACGGGCACTCTGAGCCCTTGCCCAAGGAACCCCGAAGGCCCGACAATTTATACGAAGGAAACACACTCGTTGTGGACACAACCGGATGCTGCTGCAACTTGTAGGAGGTACGATTTCCGCTCGGAGCAAATCTTTGTGTGCTCCGCAAATTGTTGTTCCAGGTCTGAGTGTCATGTGTATGTGAACTTGTATATTTGGAAGGGTACCCACGCACTATACAGGTGAAAACATGTGTATCTTTTAGCTAAACACTGTTAAACTTCACACAAATAATAATCCTCCTTGACTTTAAATACCACAGGTATTAGACTAACGCTCGAATACTGAAAGGCTACTGAATTTTAACTTGTATTTAAATATAATGCTGTCTCTGTCATTTTACATAGAATTTGTAGAGACAGAACTATACTTGAGCGCGGCTTAAAATTTAATAGCCTTTCAGTATTAAGACATAAGATCGAGAAATCTTCACTTTTCCTCAATTCTTAAAATGAGTCCCAAATTCGACGCTAGCGCCAATTTCGGCCGAACTAATCCGGCCAAACAATACTTTCAATCCACGGCACATAGAATCGGACTCGAGTATAAATGCCTGGTTGACCGGAGTAGCCACAGTTTCGACCGTATGACGTCACTCCTATCACTGTGTGCAGACATCGCGAGAGGACCGGCTTGGCTTGTAAGGGGCCTCCGCTGTCACCCTGTGAAAGAAGCGAGAAATAGACAAATTTGTCAAATAAATTCATTTATATCTTTACAAACGTGGTTTGTAGCTATGCAGACTGTACAATAACATAGGGCCCCCATATTTTGCCGTCAATGGGCATGTAAATCGCGCCCTTATTGCCTAAGAGTCAATTTATACTAAGGCAGAGTCGAAGCGCACCGAAGCGTCAAATTCTTCACAACAAAAGCGAAGCCGCACGAATGCGCGCTTATTCGAGAGAATACGCGCGCACTCTTTGAAGAGTAGTATGTAATGGGCATTAACTGCATGGAGTATATAGGCATTCATATTTTTGCACCAGGTAAATTAATTTTGCCTCGTTGGCCGAGTGGTCGCAAGTGCGACTGCCGGGCAAGGGGTCTCGGGTTCGATTACCGGGTCGGGCAAAGTATTACTGGGTTTTTAAAAAAAATCTCAGTAGTAGCACGGAGTCTGGAAATGTGCCCGGTTTATGGCAATGCTCACCCCCTATTACATGGGACTCATAACATAAATAGTGAAAAGTGGAGGTTACTTCTGTGTGCACCTCTGCCTACCCCTTCGGGGATAAAAAGGCCTGATGATATGTTATGTAAATTAATTTTTCGTCCTTATCCACCCGCTAGTGGGCGCGTGGATACGCGAGAATCCGCGCGCACCAATTAGCGTTGGTCACGCGCAGACGTGCGAATTAAGAAGAATGCGCGCGTCTTTTTAAAATCTCAGCAGCAATGTGTGCGTTACGCTGTTGGGTTAAGGTTGAATTTGTAATGTTCAGTTTTGAATAGACGCTTCGATGCGCTTCGATGCGCTTCGACTCTGACCTAGTATAAATTGACCCTAAAGGGAGAAAACGTTTTCATTTTTCACTCATTATGAGAGAAGTTGTCGTGTGATTGAAGTTACCTCCCTAATCCCCGAATATCATTAGGATATTGAAGATTGTTGGGGATCCTCAAGAAGTCTGCATTGCTTTACCACTTCTGGTGTTTCAGGTGTCTAGGTATTGTCATTTAGATATATTAATATTACCTCGCAAGTGTCTCTAGCCCCCAACTCGTCTCCATAGCACATCTGTATAGTGCCGTTGAAGCCAGTCAGTAGATGGCGATGTGGGGGGTAGTGGACTGCGCATACTTCCTCGTAGTACGACTGGAGGGAGACCTAAAATTATACGTAAATATAGTATCTATATGATTTTTTTTTTTTTAAGTGGGGAAAATCATCGAATGACTGCTCCCGCCTGGGTGAGGCGGGAGGGAGTGTCAGACTCTTACTGACTAAAAACCACCCCGTTCCTTCTCCTGCACGTCGAGTCGGAGCCCCGGTTACCCGTTAGGTTCTCCGCGACAGTATCTATATGACTGCCTCTCTGCCGACATCGCGAATTCGCGACATCTGCCTAATCGAACCAATAAAACTATGTAACTAGAGATTTGTATTGTAAAGCTGATTAAAAAAGAGTAACCTATGGAGTTTCTTGCTCGTTCTTCTCCATAGGAATCTACACCTTGGAATGAGCAACTAGAATCACTTTTAAATTTTTGTTATTGACGTTCAAAAGTGCCTTCTTTTCACTATTTATGTTATGAGTCCCATATAATAGGGGGTGAGCCTATTGCCATATACCGGGCACATTTCCAGACTCCATGCTACTACTGAGAAAATTTTAAAAAACTCAGTTAAACAGTTAAAAAGTTTTTTTATTGTTTGTGTAACACACTATGTGTCTCAGTGTTATTATATCTTTTCCTGCCACAGGCCCACAGGAAGAGATTCCAGTTGGAATATGTGGGGCCTATGTACTCTGTTTTTATATATATGTTGTCCTCTGTGTTGAATGTGTGTACATAAATAAATAAATAAACTTTGCCTAAACCGGGAATCAAACCCAAGACCCCTTAATCAGTAGTCACACTTGCAACGACTTGGCCAACGAGGCAGGGTAGCGTTTTGAAAAAAACTTACAGCTTGCAACGTGTCAGCGAGCTCCATATTATGTCCGAGCGCCCCCCAGCCGGTGGCAGTGACCACTCCGAGGAAGTGATCGTCGATGTTCAGGCACGCTGGGTACACGTGAAGGTTGAACGTTACCCTGGAATATTAGGACAAGGTTTTATAGACCAGGTTAACAGGTTTGATATTAAAACTACCGCCGTATTGGTTGGTGACAAGCTCTTCTCGACAAGGTAAAATTTAAAAGCATCAGAAATCTGTGATTATACCTCTATCTAAAAGTGTGGGAGAACCATGCTTCGGCACGAATGGGTCGGCTCGACCGGAGTGAGACAACGCTTGCGTTATGTTTCGTCGTGTGAGTGCGGTTACCGAAGGCCTAATTACCCCCCTCCCCAGTCTCCCGAATCTCCGAATACACCACAATCCTCAAATTCCCAATTCCCAAAACGCCCGGTAACGTACTTGTAACGCCACCGGTGTTTCAGGTGTCTATGGGTGGCGCCGATTGCTTACGATCATATGATTCGTGTGCTCGTTTACCGGCTTATTCCAAAAAAAATAGCTACGTAGTTTTTTATGGAATAGAGGTAAGGGAAGCACACGGATCATCTGTTGGTGAACGATCAGCGCCCATGAACTCCTGAAACACCAGAGGAGTGACAGGTGCGTAATGATTAATTGATTCATGTTATTAGGTGATCCATGTATAGACTATATAATGGTCTTCAAAACAAATGCTACCTACTGGGCCACTAACCTTGTACTTGTTTCCAGCAGAGCTATATCGTGGTACTTGGAGGGCGCGTGGTAGTCAGGATGTGGCACTATACGGGACACGTGGTACCGGTGCCAGCGCTCCGGCGGGTCAGTCCGTCGTAGGATACCCATCGCTACGAAACGGACTTTACCACTGAAATTGTAAGGTTTAATTTAAGATGGTGATTTGACAGAAAGAAAAAGAATAGTAGTTTAATCACACTGTGTTATAAATTGTTATGTGGTAAGATAAATAGAGGTAGAGGAGGAGCTTGCTGCGTAATTTGTCACTCTATTCCCGCATGGGACAAACTCTTTCTGTAAACCGTAAATAGTTGTTTCCTGGGCCTAAGTGTGAAATAATGGATTGTTATATGGAATACGCGACATACCAACAGACCGATCACCTGATGGTAAGCGATCAGCGCCGCCCATGGACACAACAGGAGGAGGCCCTCTTTTAAAAAGGAGTACGCTCTTTTCTTGAAGGTTTGAAGGTCGTACCGGTTCGGAAATACCGCCGACAACAGATCATTCCACAGTTTTGCTGTGCGAGGCAGGAAGCTACGTGAGAAGCGCATAGTTGGCATGTTGGCAAATGGATATTTACATATCTATGTTTGTAAACGGTTTAGGCCGGTAACGCACTTGTACCGCCTCGGGTGTCTCATGTGATTCGTCTGTTCGTTTACCGGCTTATCCCATCCTTACTATTATGAATGGGAAAGTGAGTTTGTTTGTTTGTTTGTTCCGCTTTCACGCCGTAACTACTAAACGGATTGCTTTGAATTTTTGCAGACGTAAAGTTAGAAGTCCAGATTTCCGTACTTTTTATCCCGGAAAATTTTGATATTCTCGAGGGAAAACAAAAGAATTGGTATAGATGACGCTGTGTGTATTGGTATATGTCACATAGGCTACTCTTATCCTTTTGTGACGCGAGCGAAGCCGCGGGTAAAAGCTAGTAAAGAAATAAAAATGAAAACGTGCTCTGGAGAAAATCCCAAAGTAAGGGTTAAATACCACGTTGTTAAAAAAATCTTATCTCAAGAACTTTATCATCAAGCTACGAAACTGAAATACGAGCTTTTTTTAACGCATACGACTATACGAGTGAGATAACTTACAGCACAGCACTAGAGATGCAGTGTCCAGCAGTAAGTATGAACCGGTCACTGATTAATGAGCCGCCACACAGCCAGTCCGCTGTGTCCATCGATCCGCCGTAGCCGAGCAACGCCTGGAAATATCGAACACAATTGGTTTAGATCCGCTAAATGGGTACATAATTAAATCTACATTCATTTTATTATCAAGTACCTACTTAGGAGAACAATGACAAAAAAGAATGATCCTAGAACTTATAGGCTAAAAGTAAAAAGACATCAGTAACTAGAAATCGCGGGTTACTCACGTGAATATACTGAGAAAAGCTCTATTATTATGTTTATTTAGTTAATTAATTAATATCATTTAAACTGTTAATGTCTAATTGGTGGCTTGTTCGTCAGCGAGTTAAGGGGTCAGTAGAATACCAGCGTAAGGCCCTGTCTTGCGCATGCTTTTTTTTTGAGGAGGGAAAATCATCCAATGACTTCTCCCGCCCGGGTGAGGCAGGAGGGAGTGTCAGACTCTTACTGACTAAAAACCACCCCGTTCCTACTCCTGCACTTCGAGCCGGAGCCCCGACAACCCGTTAAGTCTTCCGCGACTCCGTATCGGCATCAGCCCTGTTAGGCCCTGTGGTGGTCTGATAGCTCCTTGAAGCGCGCGCGAAACGCGACGCGCCGTACGCTCGGGCCTGGTTCTGGTCGGACGGCGAGTCACCCATGCTCGCCGTCCGCAGGCCCGTGCTTACGGTGGCCGGAGATCGTCTCGCGATCCCCGACGCCCGAAGTGTCTCTCGCGACGGCCGGGTTGTGAGGAGGTTCGTTCCCTCACGCGCTCCGCCTCCTCCTTAGCTAGCGTTGACTGCTTCGCAGAAGGAGGAGATCCCAGTCCCAGTCCCCCTCGCTCCGTACCATGGCCTGAACCAGTGCCGGACGCGAGAGGTGGCCGTCGCCGATCACATCCCTGAGGACACGGCGGTGCTCAGTCCACGCAGGACACACCGCCACTGTATGCTCCACCGTGTCCTCCGGGCCGACGACACCAATGCAAGCGCCGACGACAGGCGTATAGGCTGCGCGACATCGCTGCGACCGCGCACGATGCTTATGAGGAAGAACCCCTCTGTCGTTCAAAACTAGAGGTAGTGGAGCTTTTTCTCAGTATATTCACGTGTGTAACCCGCGATGAAGTCATCGTGTACGAGAACAGGGGTGAGGACTTGAGTTTCCTCAAAAAGCCAGTTCGATACGCGCTAAGGGTGGATTCTCCAAGCGGCTCAGAGCGTCTACAACAAAGATATAGGCAACAAAGCGCTCTGCAACAACACCAACAAAACACCGAGAGGGAAAATAAAAAATTAGAATCACGAGGTAGAGTGTGGGCAATAACAGCGGCCATATGCTCAGTAACCGGACTGATTTCGTCACCCTTCAGAAAAAATGTGGTTAAATCTGCTCAAGGATCAGGAGGCGCACAAATACAGTCTCCTCCCCCCAGGTCATCACCAACAAGAGCAGCTATGGGTCACGTTTGTCCGCCGAGGCTTCGACAAGCGTCCACTACCAGAGACCATGTCGTAAATGCTTTTCTCGAGTTTACCGCAGTGGTGGAGGCAACCAGGCAGGTCAACATGCGGAAATGCGAATCCATTCTGCAGACTTACCTGCAAGGAAACGAGCTAATACTGAACGATAGACTCGAAGCAGCAGAAGCAGTCATATACGACAACAACACCTCGAGGGTACTGAGAGGAACCTCTATAACTCGAAGTATGGCTGCTTATAACGCAACTGCAGGATTTGTGTCTCTGGACGAGAGGGAATCCGATCGATGCGGAGTGTTAAAGTTTAAAACTCCTCCAGGGGATTCCCTAGTAGTGGTTGCCAAATGCACCAGAATTATGCTGGACGATAGAATATTAGAGATGGCAAGATCCATTTCTGATTCTGGATCAGACGGCGAAGTTTTTGGAGACTGGCATACTCCGACGTTTCGCTGGACAAATGGCGTCCCTGGTTGCGGAAAAACGACATGGATAGTAGATCAATTTGAAGCGGGCAAAGATCTAATTGTCACCACGACAACCGAAGCAGCAAATGACCTCAGAGGCAAACTATCCTGCCGAATCGGAGGACTCATCAAATCTAGGGTTCGAACAATGGCGTCCATCCTAGTAAACGGCTTGGGGGAGCGAGAGAGCTGCCATCGACTAATGGTAGATGAGGCTCTCATGAACCACTTTGGAGCCGTTGTGATGGCCGCCCGAATAACTCGAGCCAAGGAAGTCCTTCTAATTGGTGACATAAATCAGCTTCCGTTTATAGATCGTGATAACCTCTTCCCTCTACTCTACAGCCGCCCTACATATATCACGCCCATAAGCCAGGAATTGATGTGTACCCACAGAAATCCAATGGATGTGGCGTATGCCCTCAGCACAGTTTACAGTGGCATATACTCGTCCAGGTCGTTCGTGAGATCCCTCGAGATAAAAAGGTTCTCGGGGGCGATGATTCCAAAGTCACTCCCCGACGCTTTATACCTGGTACACACTCAGGTAGAGAAGGATTCCCTTAAGAACCAGGGATACGGGTCGACCGTGGGATCACGCGTGCTCACGATACACGAGGCACAGGGACTTTCGTGTGCGAATGTGATTGTTGTCAACACAGCAACAAAGAAACATCAAATACATGACAGCGTACCACACGCGGTAGTAGCAATATCGCGTCACACGCATGGTTGCATCTATTACACCGACAACAGTGAAGACGCGATAAGCAAACTAATCAGGAAGGCGGCTGATGAGGGTGAGCAAGGTATTAAGGACTACAACCTGAAAATGGCTATCAAACACGGGGACGCGGCAGTCATGGGTGCTCTCTTGGGCGGGGAGTGTTGCTTGTGATGAAACGAATGCAACATGAGGAAGTGTGTGTGCAGAAACATGTAGAAATAGAATATAACCAATTGACTTTGGACTATTGTACGCTTTATTGGAATCGGCCCATGTGGCAAGGGTTGAGGCGTCATGCACACATAAATGTCCTACAGTCGGTGGCGCTGTGTGTTGGGTTGTTCCGTTCCCAATAAAAAGGTTGACCGGACCAATTGCTGACACACACGTCATACTCGTGAACGGGTGCCTTCTGCTGGGTCAGGTCGGCTCTCCCATCTTGTTGGTGGGCTGGTTTCATAAAGCCTTTGAAATAGAAATAAATAAATAGTGCCTAATTATTATGTAACCTATACTTTTGGTAATAATTATAGATGTAGTTAATTGTAGTGTGTAACTAGGTTCCCTCTTTACTTTATAAAAATTGACTAGATGTATTATAATTAAAAACCTGTATGACAAGGGCACGGACCTAGAGTCCGTGGAGAAATAATCTATAATATTAAAAAAAAAAAAAAAAAACAAACCCGCGATTTTTAGTCAATTTAGTATGTCTCAGGATAGTTATTATAAAAACAAGACATCAGCAGTGAGTTAGTCGGCAATGGTAATACTTAGATATCAGGTTTTAGTAGACAACACGCTATATAGTTTAAGTTAAGAGCCATACTGTCTGGGCTGTCACAACATACCCTTGAGGTTGGAACATACCTAGACACACAAAAAATTGATATTCTTCTAGTAACAGAGACACACTTTACTAAAAAAAGTCATTTTAACATTCACAACTACAAAACATATCACACGATGCACCCCGATGGCAGAGCACATGCTGGAAGCGCGGTACTAATAAAATCTAATATAAAACATCATGAAGCAGTTCATTATTGCACGGAGGAAATTCAAGCAACAAATATCGTTATTGAAGATTGGACAAGCCCATTCACAGTATCCGCTGTTTACAGCCCACCTAAACATAAACTTAAGCTAAAAGATTATGAAACGTTCTTTACCACACTGGGACATAGATTTATAGCTGGAGGAGACTACAATGCCAAGCATCATTACTGGGGCTCACGTGTCATAACTGCGAAAGGTAGACAGCTGCTAATGGCCATAGAAAAGCTAAATCTTAACGTTGTTTCATCTGGAGAACCCACCTACTGGCCTACAGACAGGAATAAATTACCAGACTTGCTCGACTTTTGTATAACAAAAAGAATTTCTAGTAATTTTTTTACAAGCAGAACGAGTACCGAATTATCATCTGATCACTCCCCTATTGAAATAGCATTAAAAAAGAAAATCATAGTGTCACCTAAGCCATGCAAGCTGCATACCAATAAAACTAACTGGAACCTCTTTAGACAGCTACTGGTGGAAAGCTTGAATATAAAAATTGCCCTAATAACGGACAACGACATAACAGAAGCAGTAGAACATTTTAATGGCTCTGTTCAACAATCTGCTTGGCTTGCTACTCCAGTTCCTAAAGACTTGCCGCACAAACAAGAATGCCCCTTATCTGTTCGAGAACTACTAACTGAAAAACGAGAAGCTCGAAAAAAATGGCAAAAAACAGGTTATCCTGCTGACAAAAAACATCTGAACTATCTACAAGGAAAACTAAAAACACTATTGCAGAATAACAATAATGAAAATATCCAAACCTCCTTAAGGAACCTGAATGCAACAGCAGAAACCAACTATTCTTTATGGAAAGTCACTAAAAATCTTAAACGTCCAATCTCTAATCAACCTCCTATCCGTAAGAGTAACTCGGAATGGGCCTCCAGTGATGCGGACAAGGCTGATACATTCGCTGAGCATCTTAAACTGGTTTTTACACCAAACCCCGATACCGGCTCTTCTAAAATCCAGGAAGTTACACAATTATTGAACCAAACCCATCAACTGGATCCTCCTATTACCAAAGTCACAAAGGAAGAAGTAAAAACAGCGATTAGGGCACTGGACCCAAATAAAGCCCCTGGATACGATCTCATAACTGGAAGAATTTTAAGAGAACTACCAAAGGAAGGCGTTCAATTCCTAACTTTTCTTATTAATGCTATCCTCCGAAGAAGTATGGTTCCTCCCCAGTGGAAAGTAGCACAAGTTATAATGGTTGCCAAGCCGGGTAAAAACCCTGTAGAGGCGCAATCATATAGACCTATTAGTCTGCTGCCCATACCATCTAAAGTTATGGAAATACTTATTTTGCGCAGATTACTCCCGATTATTACTTTGAATAAACTTTTACCTGACCACCAGTTTGGCTTTCGCCGGGGGCACGGTACAACAGAACAAGTGCACAGATTAGTAGAACATATCAATAAAGCGTTTGAGTCAAAACAGTATAGTACTGCAGCCTTCTTAGATATATCTCAAGCATTTGATCGTGTTTGGCATGACGGACTACTGTTCAAAATAAAACGAAACCTACCTATAAATTTCTACAATCTTATAAAGTCCTATCTAAGCGACAGACACTTTTTCGTGAAACAAAATGAAGAGAAAACTACCTTACATACTGTCCAAGCTGGAGTACCACAGGGTAGTGTAATGGGCCCAATGTTATATCTACTTTTCACAGCCGACCTCCCAATAACAGAAGGTGTCGTCACTGGAACATTTGCGGACGACACAGTTATCCTCTCGGTGGACACTTCACCAGACGTTGCATCACAAAAACTTCAGTCTAGTCTCGACCAAATATCGAAATGGCTCAAAGACTGGCGAATCAAGGCCAATGAAACTAAGTCTGTCCAGGTGACTTTCGCAAACAAGAAAGGAACGTGTCCTCCTGTGACCCTAAACGGCATCCCTCTCCCACAAGAGGATTACGCCAAGTACCTCGGAATATATTTGGATAGACGCCTGACTTGGAAAAAGCATATATTTACCAAGCGGCTGGCTATGGGTCAACAGATACGCAAAATGCATTGGCTACTGAGTAACAAGTCTCAACTCTCTATGGAAAATAAATTGTTGCTATATAAATGCATAATAAAGCCTACATGGACATACGGCCTACAGCTGTGGGGCTCAGCGGCAAAGTCAAATGTTGAAATTGTGCAAAGGTTCCAGTCAAAAATGTTGAGAATGATAACAAACGCACCATGGTATGTCTCAAATAACAGACTCCACCACGACCTCTGCATCAGTACTGTAATGGAAGAAATTTCAAAAATGACTAAAGTGTACAAAGACCGAATCACAAGCCATCCAAACAAGCTAGCAGTAAACCTGATGGACACCCAAACAGTCGCTAGAAGACTAAAGAGAAAGATTCCTCAAGACCTCATCTAGGAGGTTGTAAATATAAACGGGGCAGTCACTGGACAGCCCGCGTACAAGTCTGCTGCATTTAACAAAAATATTGCTGAATATCTATATGATAGATTGCAATACATATATTAAAAAAAAAAAAAAAAAAAGAGCCATACTATAATGGACCTTCGCCCGGCTTCGGCTTCTCACTATCTGTTACGCGATGTTAATGACAATGATGAACTGGCTACAGGATTTATGATTTTGAAGTTCTCAAAAGGTAAACATGGGCCCATCAAGTAGGTATAAAAAGTATATAAAAAAAACGTCTACTACCTACACACATAAGACTTTTTTTATATATTTTTTTAAGGGGGGAAATTCATCAAGTGACTGCTCCCGCCTGTGTGAAGCGGGAGGTAGTGTCAGACTCTTACTGACTAAAAACCACCCCGTTCCTTCTCCTGCACGTCTAACCGGAGCCCCGGTAACCCGTTAGGTTCTCCGTGACACACACATATGACTAGGTATGCATGTACGTACCATATGCGGAAACTGTCCCCTCCTAGCGTCCTGTCCAATATGTGCTGCATACACTCCGTATCTGTGGGAGTACTTGTAGCACTGTTCCTGCTCGTGCCAGAGCTTCACCAGTCCTGATGTAGGACCGCAGCCTTCGTAGGGCAGGTTAGCCAGATGTTGCAGACATACTGCGGATGAGAAAGGTTAAATTAAGTTATGAAACTGTTCTATTTTTATATTATAATTTTCGTGAAACACACGAAATTACTTATTATATTTATACTACATTGTTTGCGGGTCTGGAGTGTACCACAGAGAGCTCGGCGTGTAAAACTAATTTTGTGTTGACCCGGGATTCGAATCCAACATCTGCGCAGCCGCCGGCGAGCGCATGAATCAAGGTAGAGGCCACTGGGCCCGCACCGCAGCAGAGCCAAGCAGCCAGTAGCAGCGCGACAGTCACCGCGTCGCGAGCCGAACAATGCTGCTCATGAATATGAACCTCTACCATGGCTAGATACTTGTCGAGTTCCTCGTCAAACAGTTCTGTTTCGTGATTAAGCCAAAAACATAATAATTACAACTGTTCTACTTAAAATTCTGGAACCGAAATCCTTATTAGACGTCTTATTTGCAAGCTTAAATATTTAAAAAAGAATTATATTCGTTTAAAATTGACAACATAACGAGTCGTTGTTGTGTTAATTCCACGGCTCTACAGAAAAGGGCGTAAAACAGCTGTCACGTTGAATTCCAGCGTGTCATTTGGGTTTTTGAAAGCTCAGAAGGCGCCTCACAAAATGCTGGAAATTGGCTTTTTTGTATGGCATAAGCCAGTGGCGTGCAGTCCATATAGACGAAAAGGCTTTGCCTACCTATAAATATCGTGAATATATAACATACATAAAATGTACAAACGCGTTTATTAAAATTCAATAATATAATAAAAGTTTGTAAAAAAACGGCTATCATAAATACGCGCCTTTGTAAAACAATGAATGCGCCCCGCACGCACCACGCATGCGCTGCTATTCCTTAAATCTTGGCTGCTAGTTGTGACGTCACGAAAGTAATGTACCAAAAGTATGCACCGCGCATGCGTGAAGTTCACGACCATGGTCACGGTACAGAATAACCATTCATAATTATATTACACGATTCCTTTTGCTTGACAAAATGTTTGCAACTAAAAAATTAGAGGACCGTTTGTTCATCACTTGGAAAACGATCGTATTTTATTAAGAATTCTAAAACAATAAAACAGCAACAAGTTATTGTATTTTTAAAAACAATTAAATCATAAAAGGATTTAAATTGATAAAATCTGTATATCGTAAAGTACTGATGAATGGAGTACACCAGCGCCATCTATTGAATTTTTTGTTGAAACTTCTGAACTCGTTCGATATAATGCGAATGTATTTTTATAATTGCGTATTTAACAAATATGTTTTAAGTGTTTTAATTAAAGCTTAAATTTTTTACGCTTTGTCGGTTTATAGAAATTTTAAACGAGGAGTTGTCTTTATTATTATAAAAGTTGAAATGAAGTTATTGAAACTTCAAGATGGCGCCATTTACAACGTATCAAATTATATGAATGAATGTTTTTTAGTATGAAATATTGGTTTAAGACGATGATGCAATTTCATTTGACTTACTAAATTAACCTTTGTTTTTTTGAAATTAAACGCTGCATTACCTTAATTTTTAAGCTACATTTTTATTATAATAAACACTCAATTGACTATTGGTAATGACTTCAATTCATTTCTAATGTTTTCGGCCATATTGTTTTCATGTGATGTGCGATCGCTTTGTTTATGTTTTCGTTTAAATTATTAGGAAATAGTTTTAAACATAAAGTTGCATAAATGTGTAGTAGTAGTTAAATATATGTGTAGGTTCAGTTTCTAGTACAAGTACCTATAATATTCGATTGTGAAGTTTGTGTGAATAATAGGTAATTTTATGTGTTTGTTGAAAGTAAAAACAGTAAGATTTCGCAAGAAAATGTCTTTTATAGGACTAGATTCAGGTAATGACCATAGGCAGAGGTGTACTCGAGTTACGAGAATTGACCCAAGTAAAAGGTAGGTAATGTAAATATGTACTTACTATAATGGATCTGTTATTTGATTTCTTGTTTATTGTTTGATAATTCTTAAAAATATCAACTTAGACTTCGGGTTGTACTGATTCACATATTAATTCTTATTAATAATTATGTAATGTAATAATAACAAATGTACCGCATAGACTCAGGTCGGCCGCAGCCGGCCGCGCTTGTTATTGTTTTGTTTGTTGACATAATGTAGGTACCTACGCTCTTAAATTCGTAATATATTATGATTTTGAACAGATTGATTAAACTTAACAATTCCATAATGAAAATTGGTTCATCAAATTTATGCTTCATTATTAAAATAAATAATAGATCCTTCATTATTTGTAAGTTTTGTTGACTTAATCAATAAGTGATGAAGTACTTCACAAAAAATACGCGAGATGTCAGTGTATGTAATTTGGCGAAAGAATACACCACAATATTCTTGAACGCATTTTTCAAAATGTATTATGTATGTACATGTACCTGTCTTGTGTGAGTATGATTGTATGACCGGCGGGGGGGTTTAATCATACGATATTTAGTTGCCTACCCTGTCTCGAAAACCTGTGCACGCCACTGGCATAAGCCGGTAATCGAGCAGACGGATCACCTGATGCCTTGGAAATTGAGGAGTTATCACTAGAAGAGTTATCCTCTAGTGTTGCAGATGTTCATGGGCAACGTCGGGTGAACCGACTGCTCTGTTTTCCCCGTAAGTTATCTATTAAACGAATTCGTTTCCTTACCATCATAAGCTTTCCGTCCGGTCCTGAAGTGTATTCCTCCTAATTTGTCCACGATAGCGTGGCTGAAAACAAATACAATAGTCATTTTAATTACAATAGGTACTTATAACTCTTAACATACCTACGACTGAGTCGAAAAATGTATGATTTTTGATCCGATTACTCTTTAATTATGAAGACAGAAGACCACAATTCAACTGCAATCCAACCGCAAATTGCAGTTTGAATGCAGTTGTGTCATGATTGTGTTTGAACTGAAAACCGTACGGCGTCGCGTTCCGCGCGCGCCTGAAAGAGAAAGAGCCATCAGACCACCACAGATGGGGCCCAATAGGGCTGATGCTGATTCGGAGCCGCGGAGAACCTAACGGGAGAAGTCATTCGATTGATTTTCCCCCCTTAAATAAAATGTGCAGTCCAATTACAGTTCTATTGCAGTCATGACCGGTTGCAATCCAAACGAGCAGTCCGATTGCAGTTCTATTGCAGTCGTGTTAACTACGTTAAAACTGCATTCCAACTGGATTTTGCAGTTGGATTTGCGGTTCAAATGCGGTACGTCTGTTTACAGTCGAAGTCTGCTTTCAGTGTAGCAAGGATTAGAGAGTCATGCAAAGAGAAAAAATATCAGGCACCTATCGATTTAGAACGTTATTTAACGTCACAAGTAAGTGCAACAGGATGTACTCGCTTACTTTATATGCCTGACCTTCTCGCAGTCGGTGCAACACACGATGGGGACATTGCCTTGAAACGAGCAGATCTGGGAAACATAAATTTATGAATAAGTATAAAACTCTACCTATCTTTTATGAAGAAACTAGCTGTTACCTCCAAACTTTGTCCGCGTAGAATATAAATTTTTGGGCATAACTTTTTTTGTTACAATTTTACAAAATAAAAATAGCCCATGTTTATACAAATGTAGTGTCTAAACATCGGAAATAAGGTCTATAATGTAGTAGAGCAGTCACCGGGGACCGCTTCGGAATAATTTTATTGTTTTTAAGTACTGTTTTACTACCTCATTGGCCGAGTGGTCGCAAGTACGACTGCCGGGCAAGGGGTTTCGGGTTCAATTCCCGGGTCGGGCAAGTATTAATGGTATTTTAAAAAAAACCTCAGTAGTAGCATGGTGTTTGTAAATGTGCCCAGTATATATGGCAATAGGCTCACCCCCTATTACATGGGACTTATAACATAAATAGTGAAAAGTGAATGTTACATTTTACAGTAGCATTAAATACCATGATGTGCACCTCTGCCTATATCGGGGATAAAAGGCGTGAAGTTATGTTATGTGTTTTTAAGTAACCAAAGAATATCGCTTTAACCTGCGGATAGCTCTTCTTTTTGACATCTTGTATCATGGACAGACATTGGCAGGCGTTCACACACGTCCCGTTCTTACCGCGGCCGTCAGAACATTGGGAGCCTGAAAAATATTTTTTTTTTAAGAATAGACGAATCACCTCATCATAGTCGCATTCTGAAGAGAAAATACATTTTTATATTACTAAAACTCACTCCTAAGTGTAAAACAATTTTCTGAAAACCACATCAAAATTGGTTGAGCCAATCGTGAGAAATTCGTGCACAGACATACAAGCAGGTCAAATTGAGAACCTCTTATTTTTTTTATAAAACTAACGTAAGATGTAATTATAAAGTAACGACGAGATGACGAAAAGGACGACTTGTGGGAATCCCAAGATAGTTTTTGTCCAACTCTTCATTCGAGTGGAAACATTACTGTGAGTCTATTTGTATTTATTTGCAATCGGGCACTTGCTAATTCTAGTCAAATTCAATACTTTTTTCAAACTGTCAAAAACGACAGTTTTCTATGAATTTTGTAACAAGATTGTGTATTGTGACGTCACGTTTTTTTAGAGTCAAACAGCGTACAATTATTTCTTAAAAATTGCAGGAAATATACTAAAATGAAGTTGGTCATAAAGTCAATTAATGAAAGTGTGTTTATTTTTTATTATTTTATTGTATTGAACAGTCAAAATAATTTATTTTTGATTAAGGCTAGTTAGTACCTAATTGTTAGCTTAAGGTAGGTACTTCTCGAGTCGCGGAGAACCTAACGGGTAACCGGGGCTCCGGCTCGACGTGCAGGAGAAGGAACAGCGTGGTTATTAGTCAGTAAAAGTCTGACACTCCCTCCCGCCTCACCCAGGTTCAGCAATCATTCGATGGTTTTCCCCGATTGAAAAAAAAATAAAAAAGTAGGTACTTTTCGAATTGAAGGGTGTGGATTCGGAACCTAGTCAAAGTGTAACTACTTCCAAGACTGATCGTGAAGAAATAAACTCATAATTTGTGTCCTTTTTGACGTTGTTTAAACTGATTTAATTTTAATAACGGATGAAAACTTAGATAACAAAATTATGAATAAATATTAAAATTAACAAAAAATAAAACTAAAAAAAGAAAAATTGTAAGCTTCGGATTATTAATCACCAATTTTCCTTGAGCAAGCATTATGATTAGGCTTATTCTGTCCCTGGAATTTGCAGCTGATGGATTAAGTAGGTAGGGATCCAAAATCGATTAGGCAGGAGCATATGATTGAAGCGTAAATCACTTTCGTAGATTTTAAAGTAAGAATAATATAAAAAAATATACCTTCTTCTATATCAAAATCACATTTTGATGAATAAAAATTAAATATCAACACGTTCATAATAACGATAAAATATTTGTTATAGTACATTTTTAATTAAAAAATAATACACTTCTAATATTAATAAATATTTCACTAACGTTCACTCACACAACAGTATAAAATCAAACTGATTCTTCTATAATTCTTTTTTTAAACAAAATAGATTTCGAAATTATCATTTCAATCAGGATTGTAAAAAAAAACATAAATAAAAACTATGACCAAGTCCGTTTCTTAGATGGTTTTTTTTCCTAGCGTTCATTTGTGATCTGTGGTTGATGAGAGTCGTTATAACTCATTATTTAACACCAAAGTACTTGTGTATGAATACTTAATTCAAGATTTTGTCTAGTTTTTGTGCAACATGCATTGTAATAGCTCTGTTTGAGGACGTCCTTACTACAACACAAGTAGTTTTAAAAGAATTATTGGTTAATTTAAGCTGAAATTTTTAAGATATAGTGTATGATAATGCACATAGTATTACAGTCTTACTAAATCGATAACATGTAAAGTTTTTTTTTAATGGCTTATGCCGGTAAACGGTCAGACGGATTACCTGATGGTAAGCATCGACGTCGCCCATGGACACTCAGAACACCAGAGGCGTTATAAGTGCGTTACGGGCCTTTTGGGGATTAGGGGTTTTAGGATCGTTGGGGATTCAGGGATTGGGGAGATTGGGGAAAGGGAGGGTAATTGGGCCTCCGGTAACCTCACTCACACAAACCATAATTTGGTACTTTTAAAAGTCAACAAATACAAAATAAATTTTAGTTTGTCGATCAGTCCGTCAGCGAAGCTAGATGCTCGTTGCAAAATATGGATTCGAATGGAGAAGAACGAGCAAGCAATCCCCATTCGTTACTCTTTCAAAATAAAAAGTAAATTTGTAACCGGACTTGGCATAGTCCTCTACCAAACTCCTTCGAGTTTTCCTTATTATATACATTTGTTGTTAGACATCGCACAGAACCCAAAACTTGACCTCTAGAGGTACTTGCGTAAAGATAACACAAAACTGGTTGGAACTCCAAGTTGTAATCTACAACATTGTGGTGTCACTTGATACTAATCCTTTTTAATTAATAACTTTGATAGAGTATGTCATGCGGTCATTTAAAGACAACGGCCATTTCGAGTTGAGGAGAATCAAACAATATTAAGTACCTTATGGGAATTTTTGTCTAACATAATTTTATTTGACTACTTCGTTGGCTGTGTACTAAAATTAAGTTGGTTATAAAATCAATTAATGAAATTTTTGAGCCGTTTGAGCCGTTGGTTGAGACGCTAGATCTGTGGGGTCGGAGTGCGCTTAAATTATTCAAAAACATTTCAAAATGGTAGCATGCAGTCTGGAATTGTGCCCGGTATATGGCAATAGGCTCACACCCTATTACATGAGACTCATAACATAAATAGTGAAAAGTGGGTGTTACATTGTACAGTGGCATTAAGTGTCGTATTGTGCACCTCTGCCTACCCCTTCTGGGGTAAAAGGCGTGTTGTTAACTATGTTAGTTCATAATTTTAATTAAAAATAGATGACATATTTTTTTTTAATGCTTTAAATTTAAAGCTTAGCTTTTAACAGCGGCTTGGTTCGTGAGTAACCTGAAAACACAATAATTTACTTAGTATGTCTCACGACTGCCTCGTTGGCCGAGTGGTCGCAAGTGCGGCTGCCGGGCAAGGGGTCTCGGGTTCTCCCGGGTCGGGCAAAGTATTACTGGGTTTTTAAAAAAAATCTCAGTAGTAGCACGGAGTCCGGAAATGTACCCGGTATATGGCAATAGGCTCACCCCCTATTACATGGGACTCATAACATAAATAGTGAAAAGTGGGTGTCACTTCTGTGTGCACCTCTGCCTACCCCTTCGGGGATAAAAGGCGTGATGTTATGTTATGTTATGTCTCACGAAAGTTACAATACAAACCTTACATTTAATTCGCATTTCAACACAGACGTAGATAAAATGAACGCATAACAAATAAGCAGTGTGCGGATCTTCAAAAAGTATAATAATCAAGTGACTTTTGATTTGCATCAAGCATAAAGCTGTGCTTCCACAGAGGTTAAGCTGCGCGGAGCTGAGCAGATTAAAATTGACCAATCACATTCTGCTCATCATCATCTCTGCTCTGATTCAGTGGAAACAGTGTTAGCGGAGTTGAGAACATTTGTTCACATTACAATGTATACAACGCTGTGTAGCGCGGGGCAGTGCAGTATCAAGCTTAGTAGGAATGTCCATCAATTCATCAACAGCCTATAAATGCCCACTGCTGAGCAAAGCCTCTTCTCACACGGAGGTTTGAGCATTAATCACCACGCTTGCTCAATGCGGGTTAGCGAGTACAAACTTATAATTAGAAATTATAAGCCCAGGTTTCCTTACGATGTTTTCCTTCACCGTTTGTCAGTGGTGTCTGAATAATCTTAGAAAGTACATATAACTCGGAAAAAGTCACATTGGTACTTGCCGTTGGTAGGTTTCGAACCCGCATGCATGAGAAGCGGTCTTAAACCTCCGGGCTACCAGGACATTCTGTTCGACATTCATTTCAGTGGAGCTGTGCTATGCTGGAAAAGAAAATGTATTCACAGTCCTGTTCAACTGATCTGCGCTCGGCTCCACTTCCCCAGCTCCACAGCTCAGCTCTACACCTCATCTCTGCGCAGCTTTAATGGAAGAACTTATTTGTTCACACGGCTCTGCCCCACTCTACTCCACTAAACCCAACTTCTGTGGAACGCACCCTTTTTTTTAAGGGGGAAAATCATCGAATGACTTTTCCCGCCTGGGTGAGGCGGGAGGGAGTGTCAGGCTCCTACTGACTAAAAACCACCCCGTTCCTGCTCCTGCACTTCGAGCCGCACGTGAAAATTTGAATATTATGGAAAGGCACTATTCACTATTATTTAAATTTGTTAACCTGTTTATGATGTGATTAAAACTGGTTAAAGATGCCACTGATTGGCGGATGAAGGGGTCCGTACAAATATTTTCAAGAAATAAACCATTGTTTCTTCAGAATCCAAATCGTCTGGGATTTGATGATGATCACAACCAACCGGTGGGAAGGCGAAATTCCAATCGATCGACATTGATATTGTAAAATTTCCTACTCTTGAGTTTCTACACTAACGCCCATTGCATCCGTATTGCGTGGATATTGAATGAACTAAATGGTATCGAGTTTTGCTTTATATTCCGTTCTCTAATGACATGACATGAAATGTTATTTTAACAGCTACGATTCGGGTTGTATAGTTCTAAACTATTCAATAACTATTGTAATTTTATTGGATTGAAATTGCATTGACATTAAGATTGGTTTTAAGAGTAAGCACTGTGCTTCCGTCCACTGACAAAGCTAAGCTTTTTTTTATTTCTATGCACAGCGAAGCTCAAAAGATAAGATAAGTTGCCCCAAGGATGTGCGGTAATCGTAACACAGGCATTGCACAGTGAAGCTCTGAAGCTGATCTGTTCAAGGGACTCGGTGTTCCTTTACAGGTGTTGATGGTGACCACCTGGGTGATTTTAGTGAAATAAGAATCCCAAACTCCTTAATCTCCCTCCCTAAAAGCTTTAAGGCATCTTTTGAAGGTTTCCACCGGTACCGCATATCCCAATCTTATTTTCATAATATAATATCTCCCCGTAAGCAGAAGTGCACATTACGGTACTTAATGCCACTGTACGATGTAACACCCACTTTTCACTATTCATGTTATGAGTACCACGTAATAAGGGGTGAGCCTATTGCCATGATGATGAAAGGGTATGAAAATTTAAAATCTAATTAGTCCATAAGTTAGGTAATGAAAAAATATTAGACGCGTATTTTTTTATTTTGACGTATAATAAAACAATACAGATAAAACGATTTAAAGTTTAGGAGTGGGGGCTAAAACGTCATTTCTACGTATAAAATGTACATAGAAGTGACGTCACGCGACATTTCAAATCAATATATCGTCGAAAGTATTCGTTTCTGTAAGAAAATAAAAAATACGTGTGTATTGATTGAAAATAATCTACCAGAAGGACATTAAAATAAAAATTAGGCATCTACCCTATTCCAGATTCCTTTCTTTCAGACATTTCTTATTTTCAATCGTTATTTTATTGTAATTTAGGACTTGCACAAACATTTTAAGACCAAAATTAGCCCAAATTTTAATGTCCGTGGTCGATTATTTTAAATCATTAGACACGTATTTTCTATTTTCTTACAGACACATTTCTTCTTGTGACTGATCAGTGATCTTAATAGAACAAAGAACAAAATGATTAAAAACGCGGAAATAATTTAGTAGGTACCTAACCACGTTGATTACATGCCCAAAAAAATTTTTGATCATCTTTTTCCTGTTATTTGTAACAACGGAACCCTAACTTCAGGCTATTAGATTAAATAATTTTTATAATCTTGTGACGACCCGGTCGGGCGACTGACATTTCAATAAAAAAACGACTATTCACAATAATTAAACCTTGAACTTGCCAATACGGGCAACACGTATTTGTTCCAAATCGTAAATTATATTTCCTCTCACGACTCACGTTTATTGGTAAATATTTTTTTATGGCGGTTTTTGGGACATTCCCGCGTTTTGTTTTGCTGCCCCCTGCTGTGTTGCTAAATATTTTGGAATGGTAAAAAACCTTAATTACTTATGAGACATTAATGTAGTGTAAGTCAATTTCAAACTTGGTGGACCAGTCGCACTGTCAGTGTCCACGTCTCGGCTCTGTATGTCATTACTGGAAGGACACAGTCGTTGAAGACTTTTGTCTTGTATCTGTGACGAGAAGGCTTGATTAAGTTTTCTATATGCTGCCCAGCCAAGCTGTATTCTTCTACGGGCCTCCTTCTCAAAGTTGTTCCTACGCTGCAGGGTTTGTCCCAGGTAGATGTATACCTGAACAACTTCGAGAGGCGACCCGTTGAGGACTCTAGAGATTTCTTTAAAAACTTTTATATTTTCTAGAGGATTTGTATATCGAAAACTAAAGTCGTGTTGATATGATTCTATGTTGTTCTTAAGCAAAGTTACAGAGAGGTTTTTATTAAGGGGGGAAGTCATCGAATGTCTGCTCCCGCCTGGGTGAGGCGGGAGGGAGTGTCAGACTCTTACTGACTAAAAACCACCCCGTTTCTACTCCTGCACTTCGAGCTGGAGCCCCGGTAACCCGTTAGGTTCTCCGCGATTTGCTGATGATTTTAAATGTTCAATGTTGATATTGCTGATTCAAGACTGGTCCACCAATTTAGTGTCGCGCAGCGAGCTATGGACAGGGCTATGCTCGGAGTCTCTTTAAAGGATCGAAACCCAAACGATGTGATCCGACAGAGAACCAAAGTTATCGACATAGCCCAAAGGATCAATAAGCTGAAGTGGCAGTGGGCCTGGTGTCCGGCCCACCAGTGGCGTGCACACCATACATGCAAATAAGCACTGCATACCATTTGTCGAAGAACCGATAACCGTTGGGGTAAACGTAGATATTCTAGAGTGGAGACCGCGTCTAGGTAAACGCAGTGTAGGGCGCCCTCCAGGTAGGTGGAGTGACGACATCCGCAAGGTGGCTGGCAGTGGTTGGATGAGAAGAGCTGAAGGCCGAGCTCAACGGCGTGCCATTGGAGAGGCCTATGTTCAGCAGTGGACGAATACAGGCTGATGATGATTTATTTATTTATATTTAAACATTACATTTATCATCACAGGCACACCTAATACAATAAATGCAAACACATTTCCACAAAACTATCCCTAATAAATGTAAATAACTTTAGCAATAACAAATATGTACTTATATTTTTAAAATCTATGTACCTAGGTACTAACAACATAAATTATATAAATAGAATCAAATAAGTACAAATCCTAGGAACTTAGTTATTATTCACAACAGCCTCATATGCTACCTTTGTAAACTCGTTGAGTGTACACGAGAATATATCCGTACTGTCCGCTATTGCATTCAATATGCGTAACGCTCGCGTCATTGGTGCCTTCTGCAAAAGGTTCGTGCGTGCGCACGGTACCACCAGCAACCGCGGCTGCCGCCTACGCCGCACTTACTCGTCCGGAACACACAGCCGTAATTCCTCCAGTAGGGCAAGGTGGTGCGTTATACCTCGCAGCACCTTAAATATATAAGTAGCTAGATCTACTTCACGCCTCACCTCCAGTTTGTAGTATCCTACCATACCCAGTACAAACAAAGTTGGATATATGGTATTGGGTATGGATATGGTATGGGGAATACATGAATCTGGCAAACTTATTTTATTTTGGATACGTTCTATCATGAACTTACATTTGTGCTCATGGGGACTCCAGAGTTACACTCCAAGTGACTTTTAACTAAAGCTTCATAGAGCGCCCTTGAAGCTGCGTTGTTATTGAACTCGTTTGCCTGACGTAAAAAGTAAATGCATGATTTTTAAATTAAAAGGGTGGTTTTTGTGCCTCATTTAACATTGGTGTGACGCGGACCTTTTTGTACATCTATAATTAATTATATCATTTTATAGTTTACCGACACGACAGATACGGCCGACGCGACAGATACGACTGACACGACGGATCCGACCAACACGACAGATACGACAAATACAACCGACACGACAGATACGACAAATACGACCGACACAGCAGATACGACAAATACAACCGACACGACACTACGACAAATACAACTGACACGACAGTTACGACAAATACAACCGACACGACAAATACGACCGACACGATAAATACGAAAATACGACCGACACGACAAATACGACCAACACGAAAAATACGACCGGCACGACAAATACGACCGACACGACAAATACGACTGACACGACAGATACGACCGACACGACAGATACGACAAATACGACAGATACGACAAATACGACCTTCACGACAAATACGACCGACACGACAAATACGACCGACACGACAAATACGACAAATACGACCGACACGACAAATACGACCGACACGACAAATACGACCGACACGACAAATACGACAAATACGATAGACACGACATATACGACCGACACGACAGATACGACAAATACGACTTACACGACAAATACGACCGACACGACAAATACGACCGACACGACTAATACGACCGACACGACAAATACGACCTACACGACAAATACGACCGACACGACAAATACGACCGACACGGCAAATACGACAAATACGACCGACACGACAGATACGACAAATACGACCGATACGACAAATCCGACCGACACGACAGATACGACCAATACGACCTACACGACAAATACGACCGACACGACAAATACGACCGACACGACAAATACGACCCTCACGACAAATACAACAGATACGACAAATACGACCGACACGACAAATATGAACGACACGACAAATACGACAAATACGACCGACACGACAAATACGACCAACACGACAAATACGACCGACACAACAAATACAACAGACACGACAAATACGAACGACACGACAAATACGACCGACACGACAAATACGACCGACACGACAAATACGATAAATACGACAGCCACGACAAATACGACCGACATGACATACAACCGACACGATGGTCACGCCAGATACGACCGACACGTCAGTCACGATCGACACAACAGACCCGACCGACACGACAGACCAGGAGGTCTGCTCCGGTTGTCGAATGCGAAGTTTCGTTTGATTTGCGGCCGCAAACAACGTTTTCGAAACCATAGACATTTATCGTGAACTACAATGAACGAATGAAGCGAAGATAAATATAAAATTCGAAATTAAATATAAAATTTTTAAAGGGGGGGGATTGCGCCTCCGGTAACCTCACACGGTGAAACACAACGCGATTCTCGGACGGGAGGAAACGCCCGGGTGTCATCACTGCGTGGGCTGGGCACCGCCGTGTTCTCAGGGATGTAGTCGGCGACGGTGACCTCTCGCGTTCGGCTCTGGTTCAGGCCATGGGATTGGGATTGGGATCCAGACGCATCCCAATCGCCCCTCGCTCTATCATAGTGAATTTGGCCTTGACGGTCTAAAATGAAAAGGACTAATACATTGACTGCACGGTTGGCGCGGTGGTTGGACAACTGACTGCCGCGGAACGTGGGGCGGGTTCGATTCCCGCACGGAACAACTCTTTGTTTGATCCACAGATTGTTGTTCCGGGTCTGGGTGTAATGTGTATGTGAACCTGTATGTTTGTAAACGGCCCCACGACACAGGAGAAACTACGAGTGTGGGGGAAAGTTTAAAAAAAAAAATTTCAGCTCTGAGCAATATTTGATGTATAAAAAAATACGAATTCAAGTTAGCTGAAAATATTTTATTCGTGGTTTTATCTCCTTATACTGTTGTCAATGTTGTCAATGTCTTTGCATACCTTTTTATCATAGCTTAAACTTTTTTTTTTCTTCTTCTATGGCAATTAAGATAGCTTAAACTTAATGTTCCGAGGTAAACTGACTTGTCACACAAATGTCAGATGACCTAGGAAATGTATACTAATATTATAAATTTGTGTGTGCCTGTTTGTTTGTTTGTCCGTATTTCACGACAGAACGGAGTCAGGAAGGTTTTTGATTGGAGATAGTTGAAAGGATGGAGGGTATCATAGGCTACTTTTTGTCTTTTTCTAACCCCCTTCCACTTCCCTTAAACAGAGGTGAAAGTTAGTACCTATGGGGTATTTTGCAATTTACAATGTGGAAAGCTAAAATTTGGGATGCGGGTTATTTGTGACCAGCCTATGATCGTGCATTATTTCAATTTTTATTGTTAATCCTTCCCTCACCCCATTAAAAGAACGCAAGCGAAGCGGCGGGTATCCCTGATGCAGCTGAATACCTACTGATATTAGTCCTTAAAAACCCACAGAACTTCGTTTTTGTCTGTTGATGCCAAAATTTATTATGGAAGTAGGACACCCTAGCAATTACAAATAATCAGGTTGGTTACCATAGTAATGTTACCTGTCAATTATCCGTTTTCAGATAAATCGTAATTAATATTCTTAAAAATCGGCATAGCGACTTTCACATAAAAGGTAGAAATATGCCGTAGCGGACTTTTATTTAGAACTAATTAAGACAAACAATCTTACAGTACACTATCTTAGTGTAACTCCTATGGTTTAGGCAACGTACGCCGATACAGGTCTCAGAGACCCGATTTGGCTAACTTTTTTTGTTATATTGCGCCCAAAATAACATAAAGTCATTACAAATTGTGGCCTGTATGTTATTCTGATGTATGACCTACATTACTGTAAAGTTTCACCTAAATCCAATCAGTTGTAGTAATCAGTTTTTGCGTGAACCAGTAACAAACACATACACACACACATACATCCTCACAAACTTTCGCAATTATAATATTAGTAGTACAATCAATTCTATTAACGATACTTATATATTAAAAACAATAAATTCTATCTACGTTAAAAATCCATACTAATATTATAAAGAGGAAAGATTTGTATTTTTGTATTTTTGTATGTTTGTAATGAATAAACTCAAAAACTACTGGACCGATTGCAATAATTTTTTCACCATTAGAAAACTGCATTATTCGGAAGTAACATAGGCTATAGAGGTATAATATCACGCTAGGTCCTATAGTTGTGGAGCAGTAACCAAAAATGTTTTAAAAACGGGGGAAAAGTATCGTTTCTGAGGCCTTCCGTGGCGTGCGCTGAGCATATTGTTAAAGTTATACAAAAATGCTCTATAGATGATTTGTTCATAAATAAACCGGAAAAATATTTTCAAAAGTTAAATACTTCCTAAATAAAAAAAAACTGATAATAAATATAAATAAAACGTAAAACTATGTAAAAAATCTTAAGTCCCCCCGTGTGAAGCCGGGACGGGCCGCTAGTACTAAATATAATAACCAATCAAAATCAATATTTTCATTCGACTGCGAACAGATTAACTAAACGCACCTTACTTAATCTGTGCTCCAAAGTTGTCAAACAATAACATTTCGGGATTGCTGTCAAAATATTAAATACGAATGGGTGTTGATTTACGATTTATAACTGAAAATTAACAGCAATACTGTATGGACATTGTTACAAAATGAGCGTAAATAACCGCAAGGGCCCCATTGTGGACCCGGGCTTGTGTAGATGCTGTGGTGCAATCAAAAAGTGTCGATTATTGAACGTCGAATACGAATGGTCCGGACAGCGAGAAGTTTATGCCGATATGTTCGTCGATTGCTTCGGACTAGTGGTCAGTTTTAGTTATTTTACATTCTAAATAAATTCTAAAGTAACCTAGCGAGCTTTCCTACGCAATGAAAGTCATAAAATTTACTTTTTAAGTGTAGAAACGTATCGAATTCGAGTCATTTATAATTCTGTTAAACGAACTTTTAAAGGTAATAGGATCATTTATTTATGTTTATTCCATATTGTGCACCTTAATTTCGGTCAATAATAGATCATTTTCTTAAATTGGGTGTGATAATTAAGCAATATCTGTTATAAACGACAATTTATCATTCAAGTAGGGCGAAAGAAAAACGCCATAATTTATGATGTGTTATGATAAAATTTTCTACTCTTACGTACTTAATTAAATAAAATCAAACCGCAACAGAGTCTCAAGAGCTATTTCTTTATAATGATGACTGCTTCTGAAGCAGTCTGAAAGATAGTTATAGATATTTAATCTCAAGAGCGTGGGTGCGCCATACTTGCGTGGGTAAATGTACACGCACATTGTCTGGTCTCTGTGTTTGCGTACGCTTGGGAACGCCCAGTTTTGGCAGGCATGCCAATGAATTAGCTTGCTGCGAGTTGCACACACAAGCGTGCATGTCTTTATGCACTTCATATTTTATTTTTAAGGGGGAAAATCATCCAAAGACTTCTCCCGCCTGGGTGAGGCGGGAGGGAGTGTCAGATTCTTACTACCTAAAAACCACCCCAATCCTACTCCTGAACTTCGAGCCAGAGCCTCGGTAAACCGTTAGGTTCTCCGCAGACTACGACTATGTCTGGCCCGCCCTCGTGAGAAAAAGAACTGCCGGGCAAGGGGTCTCGGGTTCGATTCCCGGGTCGGGCAAAGTATTACTGGGTTTTTAAAACATTCTCAGTAGTAGCACGGAGTCTGGAAATGTGCCCGGTATATGGCAATAGGCTCACCCCCTATTACATGGGACTCGTAACATAAATAGTGAAAAGTGGGTGTTACATTGTACAGTGGCATTAAGTGCCGTAATCCTCTGCCTACCCCTTCGGGGATAAAAAGGCGTGATGTTATGTTATGTTATGTGTTAAATGATTTGACTTTAGATTTTCTTGCTCTTACGTGCTTGAATATAAAATGAAAGCACACCTTTTCTAATGATGGCCCATAGTCCGATGGTGGACTCTCACAGGGCTGTTGAAGATGACGACTACTTCGGGAGATTTTTCTTTTTTTTTATGGAATAGGAAGCAAACAAGCAGACAGATCACCTGATGGTACGCGATCAGTGCCGCCCATGGACACAGGTGCGTTGGCGGTCTTTTAAAAAGGAATACGCTCTTTTCTTGAAGGTTTGAAGGTCGTATCGGTTCGGAAATACCGCCGACGACAGATCATTCCACAGTTTTGCTGTGCGAGGCAGAAAGCTACGTGAGAAGCGCACAGTTGTGACCTGCTAACCATCTATATGGTGGGGATGCAGATTATTAAGCTCTGACATGTTGAAGGATATAACCTAGGTGTCTTCAAGGCCTGAGTGAATAGGTTGCTTATAGGTCGACGTGCTCCATCATAGGCCACATCATCGCTTACCACCACGCGAGATAGTGAATAACCGTCAGTCCAATCTAATATAAAAAAAAACGTTGTTTCCAGTTATCTCACTTGGAGGGCGAGGAGTCGGAGCGTCTGATCTGTGCGACATGCGTGGTGCGGCTGAGGGACGCGCGCGCCTTCAGACAACAGGTTCTGTTATGTGAAGAGAAACTCCTGAGTGCCAGTGTGCAGATACATGATGGTAAGCAAGGTTCAAAAAAGGTTCATTAAGTGATGGGTGCTAAGGTCTTTTTGGAATGGTTCTCAAGTCGAGGCCACGTACCGGCAAGCGCAGCGTTGGACGTCTATCCGCAAGATGGACAGACGACCTGAATAAGGTTGGATGGAGCCGCTGGATGCAGGTCGCTTCCAACCGGCCTATCTGGAAGCCATTAGGGGAGGCCTATGTTCAGCAGTGAACGTCCTGTGGCTGATATGATGATGATCATGATAATGAAGGTCTTTGTATTAAATTGACGCGTAGGTTTAAGGAGTGGTAGCAAAAGACTGCCAAGCAAGTGATCTCGGATTCGATTCTCGAGTCAGGCAGAATTGTTGAAGTTTCTTTTTATGGAATAAGTTCGAAAAAACAGAAAAAAATTAAAATAAAACAACTTTTATCAACAAAAAAGTAAAGTGAGCCAGAGCAGCCTACCGCCCCCGCCACCCCAGCCACCGCAGTCATGCCATGGGGTTGAGATGGCGATACAAAGCAGGCAAAACGAATTAATCTTATATACTGAATTAATATTTATTTTTAACTCTACTCTAGGGGTGTTATGGATATGAAATTTCGGATACGGATATAGAAATGATTATTATACTGGATACGGTTACGGATACGACATTTTTTTTAAGGGGGAATGTCATCGAATGACTGCTCCCGCCTGGGTGAGGCGGGTAGGAGTGTCAGACTCTTATTGACTAAAAACCACCCCGTTCCTTCTCCTGCACGTCGAGCCGGAGCCCCGGTTACCCGTTAGGTTCTCCGCGACTACGGATACGGATATGAATTTAATTCGGATTATCCGTTAGTTTCCGATAATTTCAGTTACGAATATTAAAATTACAATAAATTATGAAAAGTAAAATACAAATAGATAATATAATGGTTTCATTTATATGTCACGCCCTATCCGATAGTATACGAAGCTTTTATTTCGGATTCGGTTACGGTTATGTTTTTTATTTACTTTTTTACTACATGTAGGCATGATTATAGGATCTAAATAAGGAATAGATAACAAATGGAGTGATCATTGTGATCTGTGATTTTATATTTCACTCGCTACTTGGCTCGTTTTTATCGTAACGCGATGTTTTTTTATGGCATAAACCGGTAAACGAGCAGACGGATCACCTGATGGTAAGCATTCGGCCTCGCCCATGGACACCTGGAATACGAGACGCGTTACAAGTGCGTTACCGGCTTTTTGGGGATTAGGAGTATGAGGATCGTTGGGGATTCAGGGATTGGGGAGATTGGGGAAGAGGAGGGTAATTGGGCAATTTTATATCGGATATCCGATAGTTTCGGTTACCGTTACGCAGCTCCTTAATATCCTACTCTACTCTATCAGAAAAGTGTTGTGGTATGTACCTCCTACCCTTTCAAGCAATAAAAGACTAAGCTAAGCTAGTAAATATAAGATATGTTTTCATTACAGATGATGAAGATAAAATGAAAATGGATGTGGAAGTGAAACAAGAGCTGGACATGACCAGGGATGATGTCTCCATCAACAATGATGATCACCACGATCCGATAGACGACAGCACTGAGCCACAGGATAAAGATAAGGAGCCTACGGTGACTTCTCGTGAGTTTTTCTATATGTTTATCTAACTTTGTATTACTTACATTCATTTTATGTGATTAGGGTTGGACAAGGGGGTAAACAACGGACACGGACACCCGAAACATTTTAAAATTTCTTCTTTAATTGTAAACGTTGCCCCACACTAGAATTGGATACTTTACTTAATCAAAAATAAATTATTTCGACTGTTCAATACAATAAAATATTAAAAAATAGTCACACTTTCATTAATTGATTTTATGACCAACTTCATTTTAGTATGACAATAGGCTCACCCTCTATTACATGGGACTCGTAACATAAATAGTGAAAAGTGGGTGTTACATTGTACAGTGGCATTAAATGCCGTAATGTGCACCTCTGCATACCCCTTCGGGGATAAAAAGGCGTGATGTTATGTTCATTTTAGTATTTTTTCAGCATTTATTTTTAAGAAATAAGTACGCTGTTTGACCTTAAAAAACCGTGACGTCACAATTCACATTTTTTGTACAAAATTCATAGAAAGCTGTCGTTTTTGACATTTCGAAAAAAGTATTGAATTTGACTAGTTATTTATTACCATATTTTCTCTTGTGTCATTGCTGCATTTACAAACATACAAGTTCACATACACAGCACACATAGACCCGAAACAACAATTTGTGGATCACACAAACAGTTGTTCCGTGCGGGAATCGCGTCCGTTACAGGTAGCATAGCAACCGGTTGCCTAGCCACCACGCCGGGAACCGCTCCACAAACTCCATTATAGACCTTATTTCCGATGCTTAGAGTCTACTTATGCATGAACAAATTTTGTTGACTTTTCGTACGATATATCGATGAAATTATACACATACATATTTATTTTGATTTCCAGTAAATATACAAGTTAAAATAGAGGATATGCATGAGGAGACAGTGATGCCAATGTCCCCGGTCCCGCTAGAGGGCGCCGCTGATGAACAGGCCAAAACTGATATGCTGGACGAGCTTAATAGTATGAAGAAAAAACTTGATCAGATGCAACAAAGCGGTAAGTTAATATTCATTTAATATTATGGAATAAGGAATTATTATTCCAAAACAAGTGGGTAAAAATATGGTGTTTTTTTAAGATATTATGGGTTCTGTCAACGCCGTGTTAGTGTTACCAGGATAAAAGGTAGCCTATGTGTTATCCTGAACTGTAATTTATTTTTACTAGCTTTTACCCGCGGCTTCGCTCGCGTCACAAAAGGATAAAAGTAGTCTATGTGACATATAATAATATACACAGCGCCAAATCATCAATACATAGTATAAAACAAAGTCGCTTTCGCTGTATGTCCGTATGTATGCTTAGATCTTTAAAACTACGCAATGGATTTTGATGCGGTTTTTTTTAATAGATAGAGTGATTCTTAAGGAAGGTTTGTATGTATAATACATGCATATTGCACCCGTGCGAAGCCGGGGCGCGGGTTACTCTCGTGAATATACTGAGAAAAGCTCTACTAGTTTCGAACCACAGAGGGGTTCCTCCTCACGAGCAGCGTGCGCGGTCGCCGCGACCGTTTATGCGCGTTTATACTTAATTTAGTATGTCTCACGCTAGTTATTATAAAAACATACACAGCGCCATCTATACCAATACTTTTGTATTCCCTCGGGAATATAATTTTTTTCCGGGATAAAAAGTACCCTATTATATTTTAATCCGGACTTCTAACTTTACGTCTGCAAAAATTCAAAGCAATCGGTTTAGTAGTTATGGCGTGAAAGCGGAACAAACAAACAAACAAACTCACTTTCCGATTTATAATATTAGTAAGGATTTTAAAAGGCTTCATGAACACAATTCCATTCTCCGTGCTACTACTGAGAATTTTTTTAAAACCCAGTAATATTTTGCTCGACCCGGGAATCGATCCCGAGACCCCTTGCCCGGCAGTCGCACTTGCGACCATTAAGCCAACGAGGCAGTCTATTAATTATTCAAAAAACTGAAATAATACTATTTTTTCTATTTCCAGAGCCCCACCCAACATACCAGGTGTACAGACAACCGTCAACCGTCGACAAAGACCTTCACATGCTACGGAATATAGTCAAAATCGTAGAAAATTCCTACGCATGCCCCTTCCTTACAGTTTTTAGCGACTACCATTGCGTCTACTGCAAAGAAATGTTCGTCGATCCCACAGAACTACGAAAACACACGCTAACACACGACCCTAAAACCTACAGGAATGTAATCGACAATAAAAAGTTAATACAAGTCGATATCGGCAGAATCGACTGCAGACTCTGCGATGAAAAGATCGATAACATCGATAGTTTTAAGGACCACATCACTAGTGTGCACGGAAAAAAACTATATAAAGACGTCTCGAATGAATTCATGCCTTTTAAGCTTAAGATTGGCACTCTAACGTGCGTCGTTTGCGGCAAAAAATTCGGTTTTTTTCACGCATTAAAAAAGCATATGGCTGTGCATTATGGTACTTATATCTGCGATGTTTGCGGCGCCCACTATTTCGAGGAACGACATTTGATTTTCCATAAAAATACTCACAACAAAAGGGATGTCAAGATGTTCCATTGTAACGAATGTGATAAGACGTTTCGGTCGAAGTATTCCAGGAACTTCCATGTGGCTAGGATACATAAGAATGAGCCGGCGTACCCTTGCAATAAGTGCGATGAAGTTTTCATATCCTACCATATGCGATACAGGCATAAGATGAACGTGCATGGCGAAAAAAGGCAATTCCCATGCGACAGTTGCGATAAAATCTTCGATAGCCGAAAAACCCTTAGAGAACATAACCAAAGAACTCATTTACAATTATTACGACATCAATGTAATTTGTGTGACAAGAAATTTTACCTCCCATCGGCTTTGAGAGACCATATGACGTCACACACGGGGGAAAGGAATTTTCGATGCGAGTTCTGTGGGAAAAACTACCCTAGGTCCAAAGCTTTAAAGGTGCATTTGCAATCTCATAGTGCTGAAAAGAAATATAAGTGCTGTTTATGTCCCTCTGCGTATACGCAGGTAACGAATTATAGGAATCATATGAGAACGAAACACCCTGGTAATGATTATGATTGAAATGGAACAGCCTGTATATAATTATATTATATTCAAAATCAATACTTTTATCGAAACGTCAAAAACGATATTGTTCTATGAATTTTGAACGAAATACCATCTTATGACGTCATCATATTTTGGAGTCAAATAGCACACTTACTTCTGAAAAAAATGCTATAATAAATAGAAATATAATTATATCGGCAAATATATAAATGAAATTGTAATTATTTTTGAATGTTTAATTGAATTGGAAAATCAAAATAATTTCTTTTTGACCGAGGTAAATACCCCATTGTGTACTTGCCAACTAGTCAAATTCAATACTTTTTTCGAACTGTCAAAAACGACAGTTTTCTATGAATTTTGTACGAGATTGTGTATTGTGACGTCACGTTTTTTAGCGTCAAACAACGTACTTATTTCTTAAAAAAAATCTGGAAAAATATTAAAATGAAGTTGGTCATAAAATCAGTTAATGAAAGTGTGATTATTTTTTTATTATTTTATTGTATTGAACAGTCGATATAATTTATCTTTGATTAAGGAAAGTACCCAATTGTATAAGTTATGTTAGTATCACATTGTTTGCAGTCATTGAGGGTCAAAAGTTCGATTTCTGGGTGAGACAAAGAATTATTAATATTCTGTTATTAAAATTATTATAAGAACATAATTAATGTTTCTCTATGTACTTACTAGTTACAACAGTTGCTATTAATTTGAAAGTCCGATCCAGTAATCGAACCCAACAACCTCATACACATACAATGTAAAGTTTGTCAAGAAATCTCATAATTAAATTGTGAAATCAATGCAATTTTAACTGTATTCCTTTGCTAATAAAATTGTAAATCGTAGCTTTAAATTTCGTTCTTCCTCGTTATTTACATAATTAATAATTATTATTACATAAAATTACATTGTTTCGGCAGGTGCCATAGTCATCCATAGTTCCCAATTTACCAGTCCACAGCAAGCCAGCCCTACCTTTTTTTTCCATTACCCACAATAGTTCTACATAACCGGGGACTGTCCTTGGGTGGATTTCCATAGTGCATACAGGGATAGTCGCCGGTTTGCGTGTCCATTACATTTAGATTAAAGTTTTCTAATTGGCCTCTGCGCAGTTGGCTTCGGCCCCTCGTACGCCTCCCAAATGACCGGGACACTGTGGTCCCGTGAATGGTAAAGACATTATTAAAATTATTAAAGCTCCGAAATTTCTGAGCTAATTTCGATGTATGTATATTTTGATGACTCTGTAAAGATTATGTATAAAAATATGTGTATTACTGTATAAATGTATATACGAATTGCGTTTTAGGCGCATATGTTTTTTTTTATGGCATAAGCCGGTAAACGATCAGACGGATCACCTGATGGTAAGCAATCGGCGTCGCCCATGGACACCTGGAACACCAAAGGCGTTACAAGTGCGTTATCGACCTTTTGGGGATTAGGAGTTTGAGGATCGTTGGGGATTCCGGAATTAGGGAGAGTAGGGAAGGGGAGGGAATTGGGTATCCGGTAACTTCACTCACACGACGAAACACAACGCAAGCGTTGCTTTACGTCGGTTTTCTGTGAGGCCGTGGTATCAGTCGTGCGAAGCACACTCAAGAAATGTATGCACTAAATCAGATATTGTAAAATTCAAGTGTGGGAAAGCCATGCTTCGACACGAATGGGCCGGCTCGACCGGAGTGATACCACGGCCGATCAAAAAACCATAGTGAAACAACGCTTGGCTTGTTTCACGCCGTGTGCGTGAGATTTGTGAGCCCAATTCCCCCTCCTCAATCCCTGAATCCCCAACAATCCTCAAATTTCAAACTCCCAAAAGCCAGTAAGGAACTTGTAACGCCACTAGTGTTTCAGGTGTCCATAGGCGACGCCGGTTGCTTACCGTCAGGTGATCCGTCTGCTCGTTTAAACTGTCAAACACCAAGCGGTCACTGGTGACCGCAACCTATTGTTCTATAATTGTGTCTACAAAACCGGTACTCGACGAGTTAACGGCTTTTTTTTTAAGGGGGGAAAATCATCGAATGATTGCTCCCGCCTGGGTGAGGCGGGAGGGAGTGTCAAACTCTTACTGACTGAAAACCACCCCGTTCCTACTCCTACACGTCGAGCCGGAGCCCCGGTTACCCGTTAGGTTCTCCGCGACGACGTTTAACGGCTTATCCCATAAAAAAATGTAACGTTTTTTATAAAAAATAATTATTGTACCTACTTATAACGAGGTTTATAATTAACCTCTATGAGCGATGGATGTATGTTTGTGCGTGAATATATTGTTTATAAAAGATCAGTTATAAATGTTATAATTTATAATACTTGTTATAACTTACATAATACTAATGTGTAACGTTTTTGTAACAAAATTAAATGATTGTACCTAATTATAACGAAGTTTTTCATTCATCGTACCTGACATAGGACGTTACTGCTAAAGCTAATGATTAGATAGTAACATGCCTTTTTTAAAAGGGCTCCGAAACCGCTGCAACTCCCGTAAGCCAGGATCTAAAGTAGATACAACCATGAAAAATAAAACACCGGAACACTGAAGTCCGGCGCGTACCAGGGACATGAGAATGATAACATGCCTCCCTCAAAATAAAGAAGACAAGATTAGAATGTAATGCATCCTCCTTGGATGAGGTGAAAGTGTCAGACTCTTACTGACTTAACACCATCTCGTTTCTACTCCTGCATAGAGCCGGAGCCCCGGTAACTTCTTGCGCTTTTCTGCAGCCCTGACCGACTTCCACATAGCCTGATTTTACTACGACATGCTCTAATTATTTAGAAAACATTTCCAACAAATAGGTCCCAACCGGGTGAGGCGGGAGGGAGTGTCAGCCTCTAACTGACTAAAATCCACCCCGTTCCTAATCCTGCACTACGAGCCGGAGCCCTGTTAACCCGATAAGTCCTCGGCGGCTCCGTATAGGCTTCAGCCGTATTGGGACCTATCTGTGGTGGTCTGATGACTCCTTGAGGCGCGCGCCGAACGCGACGCGCCGTACGCCCGTGTGGCCGGAGATCGTGCCGCGATCCCCGACTGCTTCGCAGAAGTAGGAGACTGCAATCCAGTCCCACTCGCTCCGTACCATGGCCTGAACCAGAGCCGAAGGCGAAAGGTCGGCGTCACCAATCACATCCCTGGGGACACAGCGTTGCTCAGCCCACGCTGGGCACACTGCCACCGTATGCTCCACCGTGTCCTGACCAATCCGAAACAGGAGCCTACCGAAACTGTCGTGTCCAGGTAAGCACCTGCGTCAGGCGGTAGGTGAGGTCGCCCTACAAGCCACTCCTGAAAGACCTTTTGGACTTACATACCTATCTGTATATACACAAATGAAACCCGTTTTCCGTTGTCACGCCATAACTTGAGAATGGTTAGACCGATTTGGTTGATTTTTTTTGTTTATTATTGTCAGGAGAAGGTTCTTATGACAGAAAAAAATCCTGAAAATCTTATGGGAACGAGAGGAAACGGGATTGAGCGTGCGAAGTCGCGGGCAGAATATAGTAATATTTTTTTTTTTTTTAAATCTTTATTTAATAAGAAGGGCTTTTTTCCGTATAGGAAAATGTCAGCCCTATTATAGGATACAAAATTCAATACAAAAAATAAAGCAGCTAAACCTTTTGTAGGTTTAACTATCCCTTAAGCTCAAACACAAATTAATTAAACTATACAATTTTCTAGCGTCAGATGACAATGGTGACGCTAAAACACTGTTATAAAAACCAATATTAAGGCTCTTAAAACTAAAAACCTGATTCCTCTGAGACTCAATACGTCGACACTCATACAAAATGTGTTGCACATCCTCTACAACATCACATACAGCACAATTTGGTGATTCGACTTTATGCATCATGAATCCGAAACTATTAAGAGGCATGTGTCCAGATCGGAGCCTTAAAGCTGTGACGATATCTTGTCTACTCAACCCGCCTTCACCGAACCAGAGGGCACGAGGAAGCGTCGGTTGTATTGTTTTATACCAAATGCCTTTAGTAAGTGACCTTTTGTCAAAGTATTCTGACCATACTTTATAGCAACTTTCTCTTATTAAAGGCAGAAGTTCAGTATGCCACAGAGCACAAGTATAAACCTCCCCGTCAGATCCCGCTTCATTAGCCAACCGATCAGCTTCCTCATTACCCTCCAATCCAATGTGGGAAGGGATCCATTGTATCACAATACTTTTGCCTTTGGCCCTAAGTTCAAAAATAGATCTTAAAATACTGTACGCCAGTGGAAGCCCTCGTACAGATAAACTTGAATGAATTAGGTGAAAAAGAGCACTCTTTGAATCACAAAAGATAACAAACCGGTCACCGTCTAAGGATTGAATATACGACAAAGCTTCCGCAATGGCAATTAATTCTATGTGCATAATTGACAGCTTCGATAAAATGCGTAATTTGAAGCTTATACCTAATTGTGAATCAAAAAATGCTGCACCGTAAAAATTATCCCTTCTTGAACCGTCTGTATATACACAATGATATTCTGAATATACCGAAGTTAAAGACTTGCAACAGATTGATTTTAAGTTATAGCTATTATATGATTTTTTTGGTTTGTCTATATGTTCTAAAGTAGTTTTAATGTTAGATAAGTCCATATTGCTGCCCCATGTATCCATAGAGAATAAACCAACACTGTCACTTGTATACACGTGTTCTAGCTTTAAGGCATCATGTGTAGAAACTAGAAGAGGTATTTTTTTATTCCTCCAGAAACGATTGCGACTACAAGTATGTAAATTGTCGATCAACTTAACTAACGGAGACTTAAAACTCTTACTTTTCAAATAAAATTTCCCTGCTAAAAAACGACGTCTAACAAATAAAGGGGATAAAAATAACTCAGCTTCCATCATATGAATTGGGGTGCTTTTGATGTACCCACCTATCAACCGTAAACAAATATTTTGCAACCTATCTAATTTAATTAGATGTGTGTTGGCGCTATTGTCATATAAGAAGCTACCAAAGTCTATACGGCTACGAATCAGTGCTATATATAAGCTCCTTAGGTGCTTGGGGTGGATACCCCATGCCGATCCTACCAAGATCTTAAAGATATTTATCAACTTGGTAACTCTTTCACACAATTCATTAATGTGTTTATTCCATCGCAGCCCCCTGTCTAGCCAGAGACCCAAGTATTTAACATTATCTACAAGTTGTAATTGAGTACCATTAAGAAAAACGTCGAACACTATCCTACGGAAACCTCTATTAAATAAGCAAATTTTGCTTTTTAAAGGAGAAACTTGCAAGCCAGAATGTGACAGCAATCTATCCATTAAATTAAGTGCACACTGCATTTTAGTTTGACCCTCACTAGTCGATGAGCATTGCAAATATATCGCGAAGTCATCTGCATACTGTGTTATGCAAACGTCATCATTCTGAATTTGTGTACATATATTTAACGTTAAAATATTAAATAGTAGAGGCGATAAAGGATCTCCCTGTGACAAGCCCATACCAGCGCATCTATTAATATAAATATTCCCGGATTTAATTTTTAATACTCTTTGGTGTAAGAAATTCCATAAATAATTACAAATAAGTGGTCCTACTCGAAGATTGTTCAAAATATCAATTAAGGCTGTATGGTTTACATTATTGTAAGCATTATCGATATCTAAAAAACAACCCATCGTTAAATACCCCGCAGAAAAACCTGACTGAATGAAGGTTATTAATTTACTTAAACCATCCAAACATGACTTACCTCTACGGAAGCCTACTGTGTTTGTAGAAAAAATATTTTGTTTTTCAACAAACCACTCCAAGCGACGTAATATAATATAATGAAATGTCTTGCAAATACACGATAAAAGGGAAATAGGACGCAATCCTGATGCACTATTAATGTCTCGACCTGGTTTCGGAATAGGTATGATACCAATGTCAAGCCACTGCGAAGGAACAAAACTATTCATTAAAAAAAAATTAAATAATTTAAGTAATACCTGCTTACCTGCATCAGGTAAATATTTAACCATCGAATATGAAATATCATCACATCCAGGAGATGTATCCTTATTTTTAATACATTTATTTAGCTCCTGGATAGAGATTTCACATTCTATTATGGAATTACTTTGATGAAGAGTGGGACATAATGGAAACGCATAATCTGGTGTAAGAGAATTGAGTAAATTAGTTGCACCAATAACATCTACATATTGTCTTTGCGAGCGATAACCTTTGATCCATTTCATTTTACACCACATTTCACTGGAAGAAGTATTGTGATCGATCGAGGTGCAAAATTCCTGCCAATGTGACCTTTTAGCTATTCTTATAAGTCTTTGAGCAGAATGAATACGACTTTTAAGAATATCCAGGTTCTGTACAGTAGGATTACGCCTGAACTTGGACAATGCCAGCCTACGTTGTGCTACAACATGAGAAAGTTCTGATGTCCAGTAAGCTTTGGAGATAAATTTAGAAGTAGGGTTTTGATTCAATTTAAAATATGGGATAGAAAGGTCCGCGGCATCATTGATGGTATTAACAAATGAATCGTAACCTTTTTGTGGGTCACTTGGAAGGATAAAATCATGAAATTCTTTTTCTAAATGACTTTTATAAGCAACCCAATCAGCTTTTCGGAAATTCCTTTTAGATATAGGAGGGACGTGAAATGACAACTGGGATGATATTTTAATTATTAAATGGTCACTACCTAAATTTTCGTTTAAAACGGTCCAATTAACTCCCAATGCAATATCATTGGAAATCAATGATAAGTCAGGGGCCGATTGTTGCAAGTTGTTATCAACTAGACGAATACGTGTATGAGTTCCGTCGTTCAGCACGAAAAAGTTACTATCCATTAGCGCGTCATAAATGAGATTACCTCTGTGATCATTTTTATATGACCAAGTGGTATGGTGTGCATTGAAGTCCCCTAGTATAATTGCATTATGTGACCACATAGACAATATACTATCCCAATCCTGACGATTTGTAACAATCCTGGATGGACAGTAAACAGCGATCACGTATTCGAAAGGTTTACAATTAAATAATTGAACGCATATAATCTCGATACCTGCATTGTTGAGTCGAACCTGTTTTTGTTGCGATTTGATACTATTATGTAAAAAAATAGCTACTCCACCGTATGAGTCATCTCGATCCGACCTATAAACATTGTAACCACTGATATTAAAATTACTAACCGGTTCGAGCCATGTTTCACTTATCGCAGCAATATGTACTTTTTCTTGATTTAAAATCTCACAAAACGACAGTAACTTAGGTCTTATACTTTGGGCGTTCCACTGAAATACATTATATGAAATCGTGTTAGCCATCACGCTGGATATTCATCAAGTTCCACAATACTTTCATCATCGGCCATTCAGATACAAAGTTAACTATTATCAATACCAACCATTCTAAGCACAATTGTATTATCGATTTCACTTTAGTTGTAAGGTTGGATTGCTTACGGAAAATAATTTCCTTTATTCTAGCCAGTAATTCATTAAAAGAAGGGCCCTGATTGTTTTTAGCATCCTCTTCGTTATTACCCGGGAGTGGACTAGAGTCATCTGGCTCAGAATTCCAGTACATCCAGTCTTCATTAACATCACGCTTTCTCTCTTTCGAGGATTGTTCTTTGTTAAGTTTTAATTTATTATGAGATTTAACAGGTGAACTAAACAATTCTTTTGATGGGTGAACGGTAGCCTTAGATTGAACTACTTCGGCATACGTAGAACGAAACGCTGGTTCTGGGTTAATCTGCAATGACTTCTGGCTAAGGGAAGGGAAAAGGTCCATAGAGCTCATGGCTAAGGGTGGCTGCACTGGAGCGACAGTATCGGGTATATCTTGACTTTTAGGATAAGTATAGCATTCCAAGGCTTTCCTGTAAGTACAGCCAAACTCAGACATAATCTCTCTAATCCTTCGCTCTTTCTTATAGGCCGGGCAGGTTTTGCTCAACGAAATATGGTTGCCTTTACAATTCACACAAACAAATCGAACAGTCTCACAATTTTCATGAGGGCCCCCACATTTTGGACACACAACTTTCTTTGATTGACACATTTTTCGACTATGACCTAACTTCCAACACAAGGAACATTGCGAAACTTGGTGAACATAGGGCAACACTTTTATATTAATATCACAAACACTAACAAATGCCGGTAAAAAGTCACCTTCAAAACAAAGTCGAAGTGTTTCACTTGGACACCACCCGCCATCCACATTCGTATTGCGGCGGTTTAATCTTCTGACCGATAACAATTTAGCAGGAGCAGGGCATGAAATGTTTTGCTGTATTTCTTCATCTGACAGGTCAAGATCAACATTTTTAATCAGCCCATAGCTTAGTGAAAGTTGCATAGCTTTCTGAATTCTCCAGCCTTTTTCTATAAGCTTTTCGCAAGTACATAAATTATTCATAGCTAACTCACATTCAAATTGCAATCTAATTTTATAAGGGCTTAAATATTTGACCTGACTTATCTTGACGATATTATTTTCTTTCAAAATACGTGCCAATGCGAATTGCTTAGGAAGAGGATCTTTGTGTGATATATACACTTCATAATTCTCATTGTGCAGTTTACTAAAATAGTCATGACGTGTCTTTTTCTTGCCTTTTATTTGGGTCCAACTATCTTCATCTCCAGTACTATCCTCTCTCTGTCTCTTTTCAGCTCTCGCCAATTCATCACAACACACTTTATCTACAACTTCATTCTCATCATTATCATTACGCGTGCATGGATTGTAAATTATTGATTCGCGCTCACCACATGACGATGCACTATCATTATCTTCCATTGTTGACTTATAATGCCGAGTGGCCGAATGAACCGGCGCACTCCTGCCGCACGTGTGATCAATAAAAATTTAATTTTAGAAATATTTATCAACACAATTCTACATAAGATATTTATTTTATGTTGAGAAAATTTAAAATATTTTTGAGACGTCCGATCAACAGATCTGTCAACGTGACATATATGATAGTAATATTGTAAAGCTAAAGATTTTGTTTTTTTGTTGGCCTAATCTCCGGAGTTACTGATTCAAATTGAATAATTATTTTTGTGTCGTATAGTCTATCGAGGAAGGCTATAGCTATATCTCTAGGGTATCAAACATCACGCTACGATTAATAGTAGCCGAGCAGCGGGTTCAGCCGCGCGAACTAGCCAGTAGGATAATAAAACAACAATTTACAATATAAATTAGATTTCATACACATTTATTTAATACTGACAAACATATTTACAAATAATAATAAATTAAATTTAAAAAAATCAGTACACAATTGACATCCATTATAATATACAGAATTAGAGATCTCTTATTTACAAAATATTTATATTTAATTAAGTAATAAATTATAAAATAATATAATATTGTACTCATTTATGTACAGTCTGCAGTTGTATTGTAAGATAAATATTGATGAAACAAATTTTATTAAGGAATAAATTTAAAAAATGTACAGTTTGGCAAAACAGTTTGGAACTAATATTGACTTGACTGAATCACCCACCTCGGATTATATCATTTATATCCCATGATCAAACAATCATCCGAACATAGTACCTTACTTCTTGAAACTCAAGCGAATTTATTTCTGCAAATAGGCTACAAGGCAGCACTTTTACACGTCAATTTTATCAAGCGAACGATGAGGCCGACATTTCCTAACTGACTACTCTGAGAAGAAATGCCGAAACAAACTCAGAGGTCCGTCTCTTTTAAAGTCCAGACAATATGTATAAAAGATTATGTGTGAGAATCGTGCCAGTTCTTTCTGTAGTGGCCTTCTGAGGAAAGAACCACAACAGTTTGAGCGGACCCGTTCTGAAGGCAGTGCGCATGTGTCGGTTTACAGTCAGCTCAATTAACTGATTCGACGAACAATACCAACCCAATTAACAATTGCGTAGGCCGCTACTCGATAAAGTAACAAATATCAAAACCTATTGAGTCGTAGTGTACCAGGTTGTCGCGGAACGGGGTGGTTTTTAGTCAGTAAGAGTCTGACACTCCCTTCCGCCTCACCCAGGCGGGAGCAGTCATTCGATGATTTTCCCCTCTTAAAAAAAAAAAAAAAAAGTGTAGTGCAGGTTGCCACAAGTACGATACTAGCGACCTCAATTGGGTACTTTCCTTAATCAAAGATAAATTATTTCGACTGTTCAATACAATAAAATATAAAAAAATAATCACACTTTCATTAACTGTCAAACACCAAGCGGTCACCGGTGACCGCAACCTATTGTTCTATAATTGTGTCTACAAAACCGGTACTCGACGAGTTAATTGATTTTATGACCAACTTCATTTTAGTATATTTCCAGCTATTTTTAAGAAATAACTAGATATGCTTTTTGACGCTAAAAACGTGACGTCACAATACACAATTCATAGAAAACTGTAGTTTTTGACAGTTCGAAAAAAGTATTGAATTTGACTAGTTGGCAAGTACCCAATTATTCAAACCCTTTTTGCCAAACTGTATGTATAATACTGTATATGAACTTAATCGTTTAGATAATTCAATCAAAATTTTTAAATTTATAACGATTTTATCACATCTGTGTTTACAATTGTGAACTCATCATGCTTCTGCTATCGGGACACTTCAACCGGAGTGATACCAGGGTTACTGAGCAGAAAACCGACGTGAAACAACACCTGGCGTTATGTGCAGCCGTGTGACTGAGGTTTTTTTTTGTTGGGACTACCTCACCACAACCTCCCAAAACAGTTTTTTGAAGATTTATCTGGCGTTGAAAAAATCGATCCTTAGTTGATTTAAAATGGAGTTTGTTATGTTAAAATACATCATCATCATCATTAACAGCCTATAAATGCCCACTGCTGAGAAAAGCCTCTTCTCACACGGAGAAGGTTTGAACATTAATCACCACGCTTGCTCAATGCGTATTGGCGATTTCAAACTAATAATTAGAAATTATAAGTCCAGGTTTCCTCACGATGTTTTCCTTCACTGTTTGTCAGTAGTGTCAATAATCTTAGAAAGTACATATAACTCTGAAAAAGTCACATTGGTACTTGCCGTTGGTAGGTTTCGAACCCGCACCCTCATACATGAGCAGCGGCGTCCATCACCACGATGTTAACATACAAGTTATAAGAATCTCAGCAATTAGCGTTCCACAGTCTCTACCTACACACATGGAAGACGTGAAGAAGTTATATATGACAAATTCAGCTATAATTAGCATCCAAATCATAATTCTGATGATGATGAGACTTCATATGATTTTTCAAACTACCATTTTGAGTGAACGTCGAGTTGCAGATATCGCATTTGTATCTCCTATCATTACTATGAGACCGAATATGTTCCTGCAACGACTGTAGACGCGGATAACTTTTGTCACAGAACTCACATCTGAAGTTCCTCTCCCCCGTATGAGTGGCCATATGTTCTTTTAACCTCGACGGGAGATAGAACCTTTGATCGCACAAATCACATTGATGTTTGTACACTTTTAAATGGTTTCTTCTATTGTGTTCCATCAAAGTTTTGCGTCTATTGTAGACTTTGTCACATAGCTTACAGGCGAAAGTTCTTTTGTCGCCGTGCACTTCGATCAAATGTCTGTTCCTTAAAGCGTAGGAGAGGAAACTAGCCTCGCATTTGTAACAATTCACTGTTGGTTTCTTCTCATGGACCGTAGCTACGTGTAAGTATCTGCTGTATTTACTTTTCAAATTCTTCCCGCATATCTCGCATGGGAAACTCTCTTCGACCTTCGTATGCGATTTTATATGTGTACGCAATGAATTCCGCTCCAAAAAGCAAGCGCCGCAAACATCGCAGATGTAAGTCCCAAAATGATCAATCATATGTTTTTTTAAAACGTCAAAGTACGGAAACGTACCATTGCATTCTGTGCAAATCAAATTATTCAAACTCAATTTGAATTTCAAAAATTCATTCGTGACTGGATACAGCATCTTGCCGTGGACACTAGTTAGGTGTTTTTTGAAGACTTCTAAATCATCGATTTTTTCGTTGCATAATCGGCAATCGATTCTAGTGATGTCTATTTTCGGGATTTTACGGTTTTCCATCGTGTTTTGGAATAGTTCGACTGGGTCGTGGGTGAGAGTGTGTTCTCGGAGTTCATTTGGGTTAGTAAATTGATCTCTGCAGTAGAAACAGTAGTATATACTGATTCTGTTTTGAAAAGGACAGACATAGGAGTTATGTACTATAGTCAAAGCGTTGGTGTACACCATCAAGTCATGATCTAATTCTTGTTTTTTCTTTTTGCTAGTTTCTTTTTTCACTGGGACTTCTGCAACTGAAATAAGAATAAGATAAAGTTAAAATAGAATATAACATAACATACCATCATCCTTTTTATCCTTGAAGGAGTAGACAGAGGTGCACACATTTAATGCTACTGTAACACCCACTTTTCACTGTTTATGCTATGAGTCCCATGTAATAGGAGGTGAGCCTATTTCCATATACCAGGCACAATTCCAAGCTTCGTACTACAACTGAAAATTTTTAAAAACCCCACTAATACACGACCTGGAAATTGAACCAGAAACCTCCTGCCCGGCAGTCGCACTTGGAAGTGTCTAGGATTGGATACTTGCCGACGAGTCAAATTCAATACTTTTATAGCAAGTGAAAAAAGTATGAAGACATAAATACCAGCAACACACACAATGCTACAGTCGATCTTTTGGAGAGGTAATGGAGCCATATTTAATATTATTTATTTTTATTTATTGAATAAGCCGATAAACTGGGAAACAAATCACCTGATGGTAAGCAATCGGCGCCGCCAATGGACACAAAATACCAGAGGCATTACCAGTGCGTTTTGGGGATTAACAATTTGTTGATCGTTAGGATTCGGGATTGGGGAGATTGTAGAGGGGGGTGATTGGGCCTCCGGTAACCTCACTCGCACGACGAAACACAACGCAAGCGTTGTTTCACGTCGGTTTTCTGTGAGGCCGTGGTATCACTCCGGTCGAGCCGGCCCAGCAGTGCCGAAGCATAGCAGGCCCACAATTTTTTATGGAATAGGAGGCAAACGAGCAGACGGATCACCTGATGGTAAGCGACCAGCGCCGCCCATGGACACCCGCAACACCAGGCGAGTCACAGGTGCGTTGCTAGCCCTATAAAAAGGAAGGAATACGCACTTTTCTAGAAGGTTTTAAAAAATAAATAAATAATCTTACCAGGCTTATCCAACATCTCGTCTAGTTTGGCTCGCAACTTCTTCATTTTAATAGAGATCTCCTTCTTAATGGACCGCTCTCCCCGCTCCCTCTTGGCGCGCGTGCGATACGACACGGGAGCTTCCTCCGACTCGTCCTTCAAATCCATGTCCATTTTCGTGTCTATTGCATCTGGAATTCATTAAAAACCATTTTGTATGAGATGTTGAATGAGTCTCACACAACTTGGAGTCTAGGTGGAAATAACATAACATAACATCACGCCTTTTTATCCCCGAAGGGGTAGGCAGAGGTGTACATTGCCACTGTGCAATGTAACACCCACTTTTCACTATTTATGTTGAGTTGCGCAAGTACACCGAGGCGAGCGATAATGCTAGCCAGTGAGATGCGCGACGTCGCCGCGACCGCGCACGCTGCTCATGAGGAAGAACCCCTCTGTGGTTCAAAACTAGTAGAGCTTTTCTCAGTATATTCACGTGAGTTTTTTAGTTAGTTTACGTTCTGTTGAGTCGGTTCAAATTCGTAGCGCTCCTACCGGAAACGTAGAGCTCTACCTCGGCCGAAGTTAGTAAGAGTATGCGTAAGGCTAAGGAGTCACGGCGCGATCTTCTCCCACGCCCGCCGCGGTGGCTGAATGGAGGTAGAATTTTAACACTCAACTCACTTTTCTGAGATCACGAAGTCGCCGCGGTTGCGATTATCGCCCGCAGACTTGGCGGTTGGTTATCGCAAGACGGGCCGTTAATTAAACAATCAGTTGAGTTCCAAACCGGTCCCATTGCGATCGCATGCGGGTTCAGTCGCCCGCTGGTGCAGCGGGACCCGCAAACAACGACGACCGCGGCGGTCGTAGAACGCGCCGTGAAATAACATACATAATAACATCACGCCTTTTATCCCCGAAGGGATAGGCAGAGGTGCACATTATGCCACTGTACAATGTAACACCCACTTTTCACTATACAGTATGTTAGGTTAAACGAGGGACATATTCAAACCCATAATAGTGTATACTCACATGAACCTAACAAACCTATAAACGAAACGAAAACACTAATAAATAACAGACAGAACCATAAAAACGCTTCCGCTTACGCTTACGGGTTACGGCTTAGCGGGCTTAAGCGCACTCTATCCTTTTCGGCAAGATCGGCGCATGTTTTGCAACACGACTTACTTTATGTAAGTACTGTTTCTGTTTACAAGTTCACTTGTTGCGCGCTCAGTGTTCATGATGATTTATTTTATTGGACAATTACTTCAAAAATTTTGGTTATAGGTTTTTTACATATTCGGGACGAGAATCGAATACTGAATACCCTCCCTCAATAAGTCCCTCGTTTAACCTAACACACTGTATATGTTATGAGTCCCGTGTAATAGAGGGTGAGCCTATTGCCGTATACCGGGCACAATTCCAGACTCCGTGCTACTACTGAGACTTTGACTTTGAACCCCGTAATACTTTGCCCGACCCTGGAATCGAACCCGACACCGCTTGACCGGCAGTCGCACTTGCGACCACTCGGCCACCGCGGCAGTGCGCCGTGGAATGTGCTTTGCTTTTTAACTTACATATCTGTATTGTACAAAGGTTGCGGGACCACAAGCACGACGGGCGTTGGAGAAAATCGAGTCTTAAGTCCTTAGCCTTAGAGGACCGATCTCCGCCCACCGTAAGTGCGGGTCTGCTGACAGCGAGCATGGATGGCTTGCCGTCCGACCAGAACCAGACCCGAGCGTACGGCGCCGAGCGATCCGCGCGCGCCTCAAAGAGCCATCAGACCACCACAGATGGGGCCCAATAGGGCTGATGCCGATACGGACGGAGTCGCAAGAGGACAAAGCAACGAAGCAGTCTCAATGATTTTCCACTTTCAAAAACGAACAATAGATACCTGTCATATCCTGGTCAGGGAGTTCATCCCGGTCCTCCATTCCATCAGAGCCATCGGAGTCCTCACATAGCGGTTCCGCCTTTATTATTACTTCCACCTTGTCTGAACAATCTGCAATAAATTATATTATTTAGGGTATGCTGTCATTACTCATCATCAACAGCCTATAAATGGCCACTGCTGAGCAAAGCCTCTTCTCACACGGAGAAGGTTTGAGCATTAATCACCACGCTTGCTCAATGCGGGTTGGAGATTTCAAACTTACAATTAGAAATTATAAGTCCAGGTTTCCTCACGATGTTTTCCTTCACTGATAAATCAGTGGTGTTTAAATAATCTTAGAAAGTACATATAACTCGGAAAAAGTCACATTGGTACTTGCCGTTGGTAGGTTTCGAACCTGCAGTCTCGTGCATGAGAAGCGGAAATGTACGGCCAAAGGTCAAAAGTCCACTGCCACCGTAAGACTACTATCGGTTGCGCTGCAGCGCTTATACACACACACGCATCTTTGTATCCGTGTGCGTACGCGTGCGTGTGTTTATGCGTACGCACACGTTTTTATGCACATTAATATGAAATTACTTACGCATTGCCGTGTGAACATCACTCACGGTGGCAGTGGACTTTTGACCATTGACTGTATATTTCTTTATGAATTTTCCAATTTAAAAAGAAATGTACATTTCCAAAATATATTATTTTAAATTAAGTTTAGGTTTAGGGAACCACTGAGGTGAAGGACTCCTTCGGATACATAAAATTTAGTTACCTTCTTTTAAATGTAGTCTGGTACTCAGGAAGACTTCCTCAGACTGCAGCACTTGTTGTCTAAACGCACAGGCGTCACGCAGCCTCACTACACAGGTCGCACATATACAACATTCCTTGGTCTCACCATCTAAGTTTGATAGCTGGAACATGAAAAATATTACCGTTTTTATTTAAGAAGACTGCCTCGGTGGCTTAGTCGTCGCAAATGCCACTGCTGGGCAATGGGTCTCGGGTTCAATTCACATGTCGGACAACGTATTACTCGGTGTTTTATAAAAATTGTCAGTGCTAGCATGGAGTCTGGAATTGTGCCCCGTTATGGCAATAGGCTCACCACCTATTACATGGGACTCATAACATAAATAATGAAAAGTGGGTGTTACATTGTGCAGTGGCATTAAGTGCTGTAATGTGCACCTCAGCCTACCCCTTCGGAGATAAACGGTGTGATGTTATGTTATTGAAGAATATTCATCCTCACCTAGAATATGAGAAGTAATAGAAAGGTAGATGTTCTACAAATATATTCTTACACTATAAGCTGACTGAAAAAAATTAAGTCAGTTATTGATCTATTTAAAAGCTGCATTATTCGAGTTCATTCCAAAGGATAAAGATGAAGAAGCATTGGGCCTTTGTCATTATCCTATCATCATCATCGCTTACCTCCAGATGAAATCCACCTAGAGGACATCAACCTATCAAGTATAAAAAAAGGTTCAGACTACTAAACATCGCGGGATGATCTCCAGCCAATGAAGCGCGGGCCTGCGGACGGCGAGCAAACGTGGCTCGACGCCCGACCAAAACCAGACCCAAGTGTACGGCACATCAAATAGCCATCAGAACACCACGGATTGGGCCCAATATGGCTGATGCCGATATGGAGTCGCGGAGAACCTAATGGGTTACTGGGACTCCGGCTCGAAGTGCAGGAGTAGGAACGGGGTGGTTTTAGTCAGTAAGAGTCTGACACTCCCTCTCGCCTCACCCAGACAGGAGAAGTCATTCGATGATATTCCTCCCTTAACCCGGCGGGAGTGTGGTGCGGAAAACTTACATGGAGTATGTGGTGGGGTGTAACATACCCCACGGAACAAAACGTCTTCTATCTAAGTATTTCTCCAAAATAGTACAAAATGATTACTAAATATTATGATTGAGAATGTCTATAATAAAAATTAAACAAATAGATACATATTTTTAAAACTTTTATTACTTTCTTAGTAGTTGAACAATTTGAGAACTTTTCGGTGACACAAATTTACTTGCGCTATTAAAATATTCATAAAATCAACCATAATAATTAAAACAAAATAAAAACTTCTAAATTAACAAAAAATGAGATCTTCTTTCAATTAAAATTAAAAAGCACTTATAGAATCAAATGGAATATCTTAGTAAAAGGCGCGAGGCCTCAGCGAGGCGTCAGCACAATTTTTGCAAAAATATATTGTATGTTTGATTGATTGAGTGATTTTCTGCAGACGTGTTTTGTCTTCCGATCTTTTTTCCGACGACAATCCGCACATCGAGTATATCGTCCTGAACTGTTTTCCACGGCTGGGCGCATTGGTTCCCCCATTTGTGAAGAATTTCTTTGGCAAATGTTAGATGAAATATTTTTCTGTGTTTGTCGCAACTGCAGATGTTCTGTTCAACAAACTCAACCCCAAACTATGGAGGAATTCTGTTATATATCCAAATTATTCTAATAAATTCAAAAATCATATTAGCATTGATAGCAGCCATATGGAAAATTCATAAAAGATCGTCTTTGGCCAACGCTTACTGTTGCGAGACACATTATAAGTAGCGCTGAGCTCGTCCACGACGTCTACTCCTGCTTTTGTGGAGTTGTATAAAGTAATAATTTTTGGATCAGTCCCAGTGGAGACAGACAAGTTCTTTTTGCAGCAAGGAGAATATTGTTATCCGAATCCCACTCGCTGCTGATCGCATCAAAGTCATAACACACTACTTGCGTGTCCGATTCAAGCTTATGCTCACTGCAATGATCAATTTCTTCGGTAGAACCTGATTCATCTGAAGATTCGGCTAAAATTTCATCAATAATGCTTCTTATATGTCTTTCATTTGCCTCCAGTGCTATTTTTATTCAAAAACTATAAAAATTAAAAATATACATAAACATAAAAACAATACGCGAACTATGTGGTGGGGTGTGACTTACCCCACGGACGTTTACGCACGTGCACTGCAATCACCAGCCGGTGTAATACTGAGATCAGGGCACTAACTCCTCCAACAACCTTTTACCTCCAGCTACACGAAGCCACGAAATCTAGTTACTGCCAGTTAAAAAAATATACCTAGGTAAACTAATGCTGGGGTATGCTACACCCCACCACACTCCCGCCGGGTTAAAAAATATAGACTACTGATCATAGGCATCCCCTAATGATTTTCAGATTAGCTGGTTAGGACAGACCTTTATTGAGGGTTTCAAAGATAAAAGACTATGGGAGATCCAGACATGTAAGCCTAACTAAACGCGTGACGTGATAGTTGTGCTTACAGACCATTTATTTAACGAAGTATGCAAGTTTCTTGTAACGATATTACTAACAAACTGTCCTATTATATATCTAGACGATTTAATTCCAAAATACACGCAAATAGAATTGATTATAATAAAAAACCTCTCCCAAGTCGATGAACTCGAAGATTCACTTTGCCTGCCGCGATTTTACTTTACAAAGTAGAGGAACCATTAAATGCATTCAATAATATTGGAGCTACTTAATAAACCTGTATAATACTCACAAGTAGCCCAAAACAATCCATGAACATCTCTGAATAAACCTCTTTACTTCCCATCCATTCATATTCGACTGTTAAAAGACGACATTTCTTTATAGACCTGCAGCACCTACATAAGGCCGGGTCTATGATCGGACCCTTGCCCTTTGCTGGAGCTGCCGGAGTCTCCATTTCAAATTACTTATGTTGTTTTCATTTAAAAATTATATTTTCTTCAAGAACTCGGAAAATCGAAACACAATTCCACAATTCAATGTATTGTTTGACGTTTTCGTTTACAGCGTTCCAGTTTTATAACTTTCAAATATCATTTCTTGAGCATTTTAAGGTTGTCAGATTTTAAAGTGTTTGTCTCGTTCTTTTTACATAACAAACAAAAGAGATAGAGTATAATTAAATTTTCGACTTAAAATTGTTTAAATCGATCGACTATGTTTTGTTTTTAATGTTTACAGCATAAGTTTTTACAATGTAGCAGCGATCTTTTAAACGTGATGCGATCTCCAACCCGCCTGCCAAGTATGGAAATTATGGTAAGCCTTCTTATGAAGTTGAGGCTCATTTATCGGTAGTTATAGATGGGCGATTATCCGGATAAAAACACAAAATGGATAAATACTGAGTAAAGAAACTCTCGTAAAAACTCATATAAAAACTGGGAAAACTGTCGCGGGCTGTTAATACATACCTTACCCATTCCAATTTTTTTTATGGTGTATCTACTTAGATAGGACAAGGCGAACAACACCAGAGGAGTTACAAGTGCGTTGCCAGCCTTTTAGTGATAAGGGAAGGGGGCACAGGGTGGGGGGGATCACAGACCTACAACACAAACATACGGATGAAATGTTATTCCAGGTATTTTCTTATAATTATTGCTGTCACATCAGTACGCACTGCACTTCACCATTTTATTTTAGATTATTTAAATTGAATAAAAAAATTTTATTTTCTTTTATTGACAAAGACATATCAATATGGCGGCACGGAAAAACTGGCTACATGTCAATATTTGTCTATGTGTGGAGCAGTGTGGCTACAAATAAAAGAATGAGACACCATTATTAGGTTGATGCTTGACAAAACAAGGACAAAGACCATATACGTATAACTAGGAGTTCATGTTCGGTCTGCTTATTATTTTAAGTAACATAAACATAACATAACATCACGTCTTTTATCCTCGAAGGGGTAGGTAGAGGTGCACATTATATCACTGTACAATGTAACACCCACTTTTCACTATTTATGTTACGAGTCCCATGTAATAGAGGGTGAGTGTATTGCCATATTTAATTTTTAAAAACCCAGTAACACTGCGCGACCCGGGAGTCGAACCCGAGACCCATTGTCCGGCAGTCACACTTGCGACAACTCGGCAGTCTACTAACGAGGCAGTCGATTATTTTAAGTCTGTGTAGGGAATAGGGCCTATCATATTTTTGGTCCCCAGTTGGCGCTAGTGTGCATTGTTTAACACCAGATTTCTACAGATCAGCACTGGTGTGATATCAAACCACAAAGTCGTAAAAAGTGTCAAAATAAAACCAAAACCGTCATTATCAATATTTTAATTACAAAACTTAATAAATAATATTCTTAAATATAAATTGTGATCATTATTATTATTATGCATCTATGTATAATAGTTATATAATATCTACATTACTTAATATTACATTTTGTCTAATTACAATAAATAATTCTAATTAACTACACTTGAAGACAAACAACCATCGCCACGAGCGTTTTCCTTTTTCATTTCTTGATAGATATACTCTGACACAAGTATTTTATTAACTGGTGACGTATATCTTATTAAAAGGTAATAGGGATGATGACAGAGTATGAAAATTAAAAATCTAATTAGTCCGTCAGTTAGGTAATGAAAAAATATTAGACACGTACTTATTCTTTTATTTTGTCGTATAAGAAAACAATACTTAGATAAAACGAATCAAAATTTAGGAGTGGGAGGTAGCTACGTCATTTTAGAGTATAAATCGTACTCCAAACTGACGTCATGCGATATTTCAAATCAATATACCTTCGAAACTATTCGTCTCCGTAAGAAAATGAAAAATACGTGTCTAATGTTTTTAAATGTCCGTCTGGTAGATCCAGACGGACATTAAATTAAAAATTAGTCATCTACCTTATTTAGATACCTTTAAAATGAGAGCAAAAGGAATATTACTTTAAAGATATAGAGGAAGACTGTACTGTTGGTGCGGTGGCTGGGCAACTGGCTACCGCACAACTTGTCGCAAGTTCGATTCCCGCACAGAGCAACTTTTTGCGTAATCCACAGATTGTTGTTCCGTGTCTGTGTGCGATGTGTAGGTACGTGAACTTGTATGTTTGTAAACGCACCCACGACACAGGAGAAAATCCTAGTGTGGGACAACGTTTTTTGTAAATAAAAAAAAGGATGCTCTAAAATGAGAAAAAAAAACAGTCTGTGGCGTCGTTTCTTTGTTTCAAAGTATATTTCATTATTGGGGTATTATCATTATTTAGAATATTTTAATTATTATTTGTGATATACACAAGGTTACGTCTTTTAATCTCACAAAGGTAGACATATACAGCTTGGCAAAAAAGAGTTTGGGATAATAGATGTCGCTAGTATCGTACATGTGGCAACCTGGTACACTTTTTTTTTTAAGGGGGGAAAATCATCGAATGCCTGCTCCCGCCTGGGTGAGGCGGGAGGGAGTGTCAGACTCTTACTGACTAAAAACCACCCCGTTCCTTCTCCTGCACGTCGAGTCGGAGCCCCGGTTACCCGTTAGGTTCTCCGCGACTCCGAATCGGCATCGGCCGTATTGGGCCCCATCTGTGGTGGTCTGATGGCTCTTTGAGGCGCGCGCGGAACGCGACGCGCCGTACGCTCGGGTCTGTTTCTGGTCGGACGGGGAGCCACCCATGCTCGCCGTCCGCAGGCCCGCGCTTACGGCGGTACACTACGACTCGATCGGTTTTGATATTTGTTATTTTTATCGAGTTTAAAAAGAGGAGGTACTATGATCGATTGATTGTTTATTCATGCGGTATAGTCCGAAGTCGGTGATTCAGTCAAAGTCAATATTACTTCCAGCCCCAGCTGTTTATGCGTCAAACTGTTTTTTACTAAGCTGTACAATGCAACACCTACTTTGCATCAGTTATATTGAGTCCCATGTAATAGGGGGTGAGCTTATTGCCATAATACATTAGACAGCCTCCGCACTATTACTAAATTAAAAAAATCTCAATAACATTTTTGCCCGAGGTTGAATCGAACGCGAGATCCTTAATTCGACATTCACACTTGTAACTAGACGACCAATAAGGCAGAATCTTTTTAAAAACATCAACTTATTGGAGAAAATACTTCATACAATAAAATGAAGGCCAATCATTACAAAATATTAAATATACATACTGTATATTAAAAAAAATACTGTTACAGAGATTCATTTGTTATGTATGTAGTCAAATTATACCTCTATAAAAATGAGATCCAAATATACTTTCAATACGTTTTAAGGGCAGTTTCAATAAAACCTATCCATTCCATTGACAAAATAGCTGACAGACAATTGGGAAGTTTCCTGTGTCAAAAGTAAATTATTTTGATTTGTCAGTCCAATTGGGATGATAGCAGGGTATGAAAATTAAAAATATAATTAGTCCATCAGTTAGGTAATGAAAAAATAATAGACAAGTATTTTTTTTATTTTGTCGTATAACAAAACAATACTTAGATAAAACGAACCAAAGTTTAGGAGTGGGGGCTAAAACGTCATTTCTACGTATAAAATGTACATAGAAGTGACGCCACGCGACATTTCAAACCAATATATGGTCGAAAGTATTCGTTTCTGTAAGAAAATAAAAAATACGTGTCTAATGATTTAACATAATCTACCTGACGGACATTAATATAAAAATTAGGCATCTACCCTATTAAATATTGAAAAATAGTTACACTTCCATTCATTTCATTCATTGATTTGACGATATACTTAATTTTCGATTTATTCTAGCATTTTTTTTAGATATAAGTGTGTTATTTGACGCGAAAATATGATGACGTCATAAGATGGTATTTCGTACAAAATTCATAGAACAATATCGTTTTTGACGTTTCGAAAAAAGTCAAACTTAGTCAAATTCAATACTTTTATCGAAACGTCAAAAACGACACTTTTCTATGAATTGTGTACGAGACTGTGTAGTCACGTTATTTTAGCGTCAAACAGCATACTTATTTCTTAAAAATCTATGGCAAAAATAGTAAATTTTATAAAATCAATTAATGAAAGTGTGATTATTGTTTAATATTTTACTGTACTGAACAGTCGAAATAATTTATTTTTGATAAAGGAAAGTACCCAATTATTAAGACTGTACATGTTCGACGGTCAGTTTAGTTTATTCTGGTCTAACATAGTTTGTAGTGTCTCTTTTTTGAGCGTTATATTAGTGTCTGTAATTACTTATAAAAAATATGTCATTCGCTATTGTAGTACCTATTTCTGGCATTCTACTACATGTAGGCACGATTATAGGATCTAAATAAGGAATAGATAGCAAATGGAGTGATCATTGTGATCTGTGATTTTATATTTCAGTCGCTACTTGGCTCGTTTTCATCGTAACGCGATGTTTTTTTATGGCATAAGCCGGTAAACGAGCAGACGGATCACCTGATGGTAAGCAATCGGCGTCGCCCATGGACACCTGGAACACCAGAGGCGTTACAAGTGCGTTACCGGCCTTTTGGGGATTTGGAGTTTGAGGATCGGTGGGGATTCAGGAATTGGGGAGATTGGGGAAGGGGAGAGTAATTGGTCCTCCGGTAACCTCACTCACACGACGAAACACAACGCATGCGTTGCTTCACGTCGGTTTTCTGTGAGGCCGTGGTATCACTCCGGTCGAACCGGCCCATTCGTGCCGAAGCATGGCTCTCCCACACTTAAACTTGTTTTATAGCCTATCTCTATAAATGGACTCTCTACCACAAAAATAATTATTCAGATGGAACCAATAGTTATGGATATAAGCGCATTCACCGTTTAGACAAATAAACAGGCTTACCCTTTAGGCTTTATACTAATAGATCCTTACTAATATTATAAATCGGAAAGTGAGTTTGTTGTTTGTTCCGCTTTCACGCTGTAACTACTAAACCGATTGCTTTGAATTTTTGCAGACGTAAAGTTAGAAGTCCGGATTAAATAATAGGGTACTTTTTATTCCGGAATAATTTTAAATTCTCGAGGAAAAACGAAATCATTGGTATAGATGGCGCTATGTGTATATGTCACAAAGGCTTACTTTTTATACTTTTGTGACGCGACCGAAGCCGCGGGTAAAAGCTAGTGTTTAATAAAAACTAAAGTTATTTTTAAGTTACTTGTGATACCGCTACTTTTCTCGCTTGTGTCGTATACCCGGCTAAGGGACAACACATTAGACAGAGACCAGGCAGCAGCGCTCTCTGATAAACCTGAACCTTTTACCTCTATACTGCGATCTACAACTCGCCTGCTAAGAGCGAACATTCTCTTATGTAGAGAGACCCATAAATGTACAGCCATAGTCTGTTGGTGCGTAGTGAGACGTGTTTCGATATCATAAAATATATTTATATTACATACATACATAATATCACGCCTTTTATCCCCGAAGGGGTAGGCAGAGGTGTACATTATGCCACTATACAATCTAACACCCACTTTTCACTATTTATGTTATAAGCCCCATGTAATAGGGGGTGAGCCTATTGCCATATACCGGGCACAATTCCAGACTCCGTGCTACGATTGAGAATTTTTTTTAACCCCAGTTGTACTTTACCCGACGCGGCAATCCGATCCGAGACACCTTGCCCGGCAGTCGCACTTGCGACCACTCGGCCAACGAGGCAGTCGTATATTTATATTACGAGCATAAAATGTATTTAACTCGTTAAGTACCGTCATTATAGACATAATTAAAGAACAATAGGTTGCGGTCACTGGTGTCCTCGCGGTATTTGACAGTTTAAAATTATTATTATTACAAACTGACAGACTATTATTTACTATGACTGCACGGTTGGCGCGGTAACTGGGCAACTAGCTGCCGCGCTACATGTAGCGGGTTCGATTCCCGCACGGAGTAACTCTTTGTCCGATCCACGGATTGTTGTTCCGGGTCTGTGTGTGATGTGTATGTGGACTTGTATGTTTGTAAATGAACCCACGACACAGGAGAAAATCCTAGTGTGGGGTAACTTTTTTTTGTGTTTGTTGACGTTTCAATAGTTCAAAATTATGATTTAATTGAAATATATGCTTTGACTTTGAGCACTCCATTTGCTATCTACTTCATAAAAACATTTTATTTCATATAGGTACAATATTTATAACAAAAGTTATAATACATAATCGGGTACTTGCCAACTAGTGAAATTCAATATTTTTTTCGAACTGTCAAAAATGACAGTTTTCCTATAAATTTTGTACGAGATTGTATTGTGACGTCACGTTTTTTTAGCGTCAAACAGGCATAGTTATTTCTTAAAAACATGCTGAAAAAGTACTAAAATGAAGTTGATCATAAAATCAATTAAGGCATTGGCTGCCGACAAAAAATTGTTGAAGGCAAATCCTCCGCTAATGTCGGTCACCGGTGACTGCCATGGCGTTTAACGTGTTAATGAAAGTGTAATTATTTTTGAATATTTTATTGTATTGAACAGTCGAAATAATTTATTTTTGATTAAGGAAAGTACCCAATAATACTACCTAAACACTACTGCTATTTACTTTAAATATATAAAATACTTATATACATAAATAAAGTATCTATATATTAAATTAAATTAACACTAATACTATAAAAAAGTAATGTATTGCTGTTATTATTAAAAATACTAATTAAAAAAATACATTCAGACTGTTTTGTGAAATTAATCTCAAATATTATTTGATTTGCAATCTGGTGGGACATTGATAACTGCATATGTGGCGCGACGTGTAGTATAACTCGGTTCATTAAAGAAAGGAATCTAAAATGGCGGTGCTTATCATATTTTCTCGCTTGCACACTAGTGCCGTCTATACTCATTCTCGAGCGTACCGTAGACATAAAAATAATCCCGGTGAAGGACCGTCTCATAGATAGTATTAATAAATGAGTTAAAAGTAATATTAGTTTTTTATTTATACCACCAAAATCATAATAAAGATCCTCAAAAGTGTTTTTCAAATCTTCAACTGGTTAGAAATAAATACGGCCCGATCATGTTTATATTATTTCTAATTTGAAAAAAATATTCGACTTGAATTTTTATATGCTACAGTCTGGCAAACGAAAGTGGAGACTGAAAAAGCCCGGCAAATTTAAAAAGGAGGAACCTGGAGTAACCAGACGTGAAGACGTAACAAACAAACAAATTATTATAAAGTATCAAATTAGGTTACTCCAGGTGTGACATACTAATTTTTGGGTTGTTTTACTGATATTTTTTTAAATTTGCCGGGCTTTTTAGTCTCTACTTTCGTTTGCTGTACTACTTGTCAACGCAAGTACAAGCCGCTATTTAAGATTCCTTTTTTTAATGCATCGGCTTAAGTGCCGGCACGAATCTTCAACGCTCGGAGTCATAGGACTCATAGGGGGGATCGCTTTGCGCATTCCATACATAGTGAGCCAATCGCCGTCGTTTTAGCGAGCGCCGGAAACGAATCACGAGTGACGTCTATGACGCGATGGCGCGGCGAACCAATCACTGACGCTCCCTGGCACCGCATTCACTTCATACCACTAAATAAGCCCGATATTTGACTTCTGCGCAAGTGAATGTCAGCGGTAAAGATCCGTGCACTTGTAACTATAGTCTGATTTTTAATTCGAGTCAGTAAAATGACATTTCCAGTGTTGCACGGTTTTAAAAAAATAGGGTCTCAAATAAATAGTGATGTGGAAAATCGAGATTTTTAAATCGAGAATTAAAAGTTAGTCTAGATTACATTCATTTATTTATTTGTACATACATTATAAATATTAAATATGTAATTTACGGAAATTAAACTGAAGACATGTAATAATATATTACATAAAATACTGTTGTTATATTTTTTGATAAATATACTGACTCCGAATTGTCTTAATATATTGAAAAAATTGAAAAAAAAATATATAATTCGGAATCGCAACCGTTAAGAATAAAAACCTATAAAATTACTTGTATTATTCTTACTTTCCATTATTGATTCCTCTGAATCCCCCATCTTTTGTAATAATGTTGTAGTGAGAAGTTTTAATATGCTGGGAAGGTTCATATTTCTAAAATTGTATTATTTAATACGTTATGCTTTAAATATTTACAATAAAAACAACGCTCTGATACCTAATAAAATAAATCATGACTAAACTTCTAAGTCGGTCGATTGTGGAACATCACTATTGTAGTGGGTCACCCTTTTTTGTGAAAGTGACAGTTGCCCCTGTCATTTTACTGACTCGAATTAAAAATCAGACTTTAGGTTCGATTCCCGTACGGAATAGCTCTTTGTGTGACCTATAGTATTTTCCGGGACTCTGTGATGTGTATGTGAAATTGTATGTTTGTAAACGCACTTACGACACAGAAGAAAATCTCAGTGAATAAGGCGACATTTTTTGTTTAAATACTATGCAACGTGTCGTGGTTTCTTTGTAAATTATTTGATTTATTTTTTCCTAAATTATTTATGTTATGTTTTTGACTAAAAAAGTCATTTAAAATCATAAGATATAAAATCTAACCGCAAGTTCCTATACCGCAAGTACAATATCGATTTCTGATTCTATAGCGCAGTCAATAAGGTCGTAAATGCACTGAAGAAATTAGATTACGTTTTAGCTTACAATACCTGGAATAGGGATGATGAAAGGGTATGAAAATTAAAATCTAATTAGTCCGTAAGTTAGGTAATTAAAAAATATTAGACACGTATTTTTTTATTTTGTCGTATAAGAAAACAATACTTATAGTCCATCTGTTTAGGTAATTAACTAAAGGTAAAAACCACGTGACACAGAGATGCTTAACCTTCTAGTACTTCAAATATTTCTCGTGTTTTAATTTAAACTAAATTTACTTTAAAATCATTCATTTGTTACACACACACATACAAGCACAAATGCCTAAATCGTACAAGAGCCTAGCCTATGGGTCTATTTCATTATCATGTTTAAATAGAAACTATTCTGAATCTGATGTACGGATTTCTTTCTTGTACGGATATGTGTCTTTGGGCCAAGTTTCTTTAATATATTTAAACACATTAATTACAAATGATGAATAACCTAAACTTAAATAACTTAATAACAAAAACAAAACAAAGAAACAAGATAAATTTTACAAAATAGGAACGCGAACGCAAACGACGAGAGAGCTGTCAATGGCGCCTGATTAACCTACTAAACGTAATACACGCTACTTTCATTGTCGCGCTACATCTTTGTTGTACTCTTTAATTTGACAACATTATCTAATGCTTCGTTCTTAAAGAAAGGTTTTGGATACCTGGAATTTTAGGCTCTTTATGCTGTCTATTGTAATGAAATATTATATTATTTAATAAATGTTATTATATTATTATGCTCAAGCAGATATATATAATATTTACTAAGAAATAAGTGAAAAGGAACAGAAACATTACATTTAATAGAGAAAACTGTCGTAAAAATGGAAACAATTTTATTTTCTTATGAAGTATTTTGAATCATGGAAATGTCAACTATAAAGAACTCTTTTTATGGTTTGTTTACAAATAGTTAACTACCTAAACAGACGGAGTATAGATAAAACGAATTAAAGTGGGGGCTAAAACGTCATTTCTACGTATAAAATGTACATAGAAGTGACGTCACGCGACATTTCAAATCAATATATCGCCGAAAGTATTCGTTTCTGTAAGAAAATAAAAAATACGTGTCTAATGATTTAAAATAATCTACCAGACGGACATTCAAATAAAAATTAGTCATCTACCCTCTTCTAAGCACCACCAAACCACAGAATCAAATTAAAAATTAGAAATAACATCCTTCAATATCACACTCCGGGTGGTGACTCTTTATATGAGATTTTAAACTAGCATTCTGTATAAACGCCTGCCCGCATATATGACATCTGTACCTACGATCATTCGTATGAGTTCTTATATGATACTGCAAAGACTTTAACCTTGGATAACTCTTTTCACAATACTCACATCTGAAGTTTCTCTCCCCAGTATGCGTCGCCATATGCTCTTTCAGCCGCGACGGCAAATAAAACCTCTGATCACAATATTCACACTGATGCTTCATAACTTTTTGGTGATTCCTCCTTTGATGTTCTGTCAAAGTCTTTTGTCTATTGTAGACTTTATCACAAAGGTTGCATGGGTACGTCCTCTTTTGTCCATGGGCTTCGGTCAAGTGTTTATTTTTTAATGCATATGACATGAAGCATTCATCGCATCGAGGACAACGGATTATTGCTTTCTTCTTATGTACTATATCAACATGCATGTCTTTGTAATGATTTGACTTGAACACTTTACCACAGACTTCACATGTGTGCCGTTCATCATCTTTATGCCGTTTCAAATGGGCATCTAACCTCGGTTTCTCTAAGAAGCACACACCACATATATCACAAGTATAATTACTAAAATGTTCCACCATATGAGTATTTAAAGTATTAAAGTCTTCGAACACATCGTTGCACATAACACACACTAGATCGTTCCACGTCAATTTATAAAGTAACATTTTATCGGGCGCTTCAAAATAAATCTTTTTACCATGCACTTGATCTATATGTTGCTTAAAAACGTTGAGATCATCTATTTTAGTAGTACATAGTCTGCAGTCTATCCTTGTGATGTCGATTTTTATCATTTTTTTGTACCCCATCAGAAGCTGAAAAGGCTTGGTGTCGTGGGAGACTGTATGTTCTCTTAAATCTTCTGGTTTGGGATAATAGTCTTTGCAGTAGAAGCAGTAGTAGTTATTTCTTCTGTTCTTGAAGGGGCATACGTATGAGTATTGTATAATTGTCAGTAAATTCTCTTCGGACATACAATCTAGATCTCGGTCGTAGTTATTTTTCTTTTCCACCGGCGGTTTCTTTATAGCTTTCGGTGATTTTTTTGATGTACCTGGTGGAAAGATGGTATATTAGATATTTGTAATAGGAAATTGGGTACTTGTTTTAATCAACAATCAATTATTTCGACTGTTTAACCCTCTGCAACTGACGTGGTTAAATTGTTACAATTCAACTGAGGTGGTAATATACCAGACACCATTTCAACAGCAAATATTTTTGTAGAATTAAAGTATAGCGAGCACTATACAGTAAGGTACTCGCAGCAGTGATGCTCGTATTTGAAAAATGACGGTATAACACGTGATTTTGTATTTCGCGGTGTCTGTGGGACTACACGTCAGCTGCAGACGGATAATGCAATAAAATATTAAAAAATAATCACACTTTTATTAATTGATTTTATGACTAACTTAATTTTAGTCTCATAAAAAATCTCAGTAGTAGCACGGAGCCTGAAATTGTGGCCGGTATTATGGCAATAGGCTCACCCCCTATTACATGGGACTTGTAACATAAATAGTGAAAAGTGGGTGTTACATTGTACAGTGGCATAATGTACACCTCGGCCTACCCCTTCGGGGATAAAAGGCATGATGTTATGTGTATGTGTTAATTTTAGTATTTATCCAGCAATTTTTAAGAAATAAATATGCTGTTTGACGCTAAAAAACCGTGACATCACAATACACAATCTCGTACAAAATTCTTAGAAAACTGTCGTTTTTGATAGTTCGAAAAAAGTATTGAATTTGACTAGTTGGCAAGTACACAATTGTTAAGCCGTGTGGAGACGGCAAAAAAAGAATACGTATGTCACAACCCCTGCTCTTTCCGTGGGATTTGTAAAAGCTCGCTTAAGGCGGGCCGTCAGCATCTCCTGCTGCATGAGCGATTGAGAAGCAAACGCGATTATAAAGCGGTGAGCCGGTGACCTAGCTTCACATAGTTTCACTGACGGACTGACTGACAGACTATTATTTGTTTTGTATTTGTTGACGTTTCAAAAGTACCAAACTATGGTTTAATTGAAATAAATGCTTTGACTTTGACTTTGTGACACGCGAATTCAACGCGATGCGGTGCGACGCGGCGGCTTTTTCCTCAGTCCTACGTGCATGCGAATCGTTTCTCTTCACTTGTTTCCATCATTATAAGCAAACAAAATCACGACAGCACCGCATATAAATATGACAGTTCGCGCGAAAATATCAAACCACCAGCTGATCGCGTCCGCGTCATTTCGCGTCGCTCCACATCGCACCATACGGCCGTACTTGTCACGGAGAACGCTTTAATAGGTTTCGACATTGTCTGCATTCGCTATTAGATCGCTCACGCAGGTCGTAGCGAAAAGAAAATATAAATTTCCTCTAAACGTCCATAGATTGCTTACGTGATCCGTTTGTCGTATGCTGGCTTATCCCACAAAAAGAAAAAACCAGTGAATTGAATTAAATTTGCTATAAAACGTACCTGCTTGACAACATAAATGACATAAGAGACATCACCATAGAACATACCAGCTTTACTCTTCTTAACAGCAGTCTTCTTCTTCTTCTGCGCCCCATTACTCTTTCCTTTCTTCTTGGCTTTCCTCTTTATAGGTTTATCGGAGTCCGATGATGACCCTGACCAGTCGCTATCATCAACATCGTCATCATCTTCTCCTAACTTCAAGTCCTCATCAGGTACTTCTGGTTTGTCTAATGATTCTTCTTTTTTAGGCGGTTTCGGTTCTGTAAAGAGTTTGTCTTTATGAATGAATGAATGAATGAATGAATGAATGCCATTTATTTCTCAGTACATGGTACACACAGATCTTAAAATTAACAGAGTTCGACACATACTACCGTTACCGGTATATATATGATATATGTCAATAATTTATGTCTAATTAAAGAACAAATATATTTAATTTAGTATTATTATTATTGGATATAATTTAATAAATTAAAACAGGTAAAGAGAGAAAATAAATGAGAAATGTCATAAAGTAAGATTAAAAAAATGTTGCCCCACACTAGGATTTTCTCTTGTCTTGTGTGCGTTTACATATATACAAATGTACATACACATGACACCCAAATCTGGAACAACAGTTGCTCCGTGCGGGAATGGATCCCGCGACACGTTGCGCGGCAGCCGGATGCCCAGCCACCGCACCAACCATGGCATTAATATTTGTTTGTTGTTTTTCTATCTATTTTCTATTAAGGTCTAGTTAGATTGTTACAATTTCCGTGTTTTTTTACACATAACAATTTCACAAACAACTGTTTTTGTTCTGAATCGTGTTACAAGAGCGTTCATATGAGCTTTTTATATATTCGACTAGCTACTTCCACAGGGTTTCACCCGCTCTGCTTAGCTCCTATTGGTCGAAGCGTGATGTTTTATAGCCTATAGCCATCCTCGATAAATGCGCTATCCAACACAAAAAGAATTATTCAAATCAGACTTGTGGTTCCGGAGATTAGCGCGTTCAAACAAATAACAAACAAACTCTTCCTCTCTCCATCTAAAAAAAAAAAATGAATTTCTGGTCGTTAGTCTCGCTAAAACTCGAGAACGGCTGAACTGATTTGGCTAATTTTGGTCTTGATAGGTTCGTGAAAGTCTAGGGAAGGTTTAAAAGGTGAGAAAAAACTTTTAGGCGGTACGAAGTTTGCCGGGTCAGCTAGTAATAGTATATATATAAGATTTGGTCGACGTTTGACCATTATCTCTCCTGATGGTAAGCGATGATGCAGTCTACGATGGAGCACGTCGACCCATAAGCATCCTATTCACTCGGGCCTTGAAGACACCCAGGTTAAACCCCTGATGTACCCCTACTTGTACGATCGAAAGATTTTAAATCCGACACGATGATCGAAGCAGTGTTACAAACGCTTTCCTGACACCAGTGTGACAGATACCAGAATGGAAGCTGCATTTTATTTAAAAGAAAAGAAAAACACTCTTGCAAAAAGCCTTGTGAGCTCTTATTCAAATTTTTGCAAATGTCTGCCTCATCGGCCGAGTGGTTGCAAGTGTGACTGCTAGGCAAGGGGTCTCAGATTTGATTCCCGTGTCGGGTAAAGTGTTACTGGGTTTTTCAGTAGTAGCACGGAATCTAGAAATGTGCCCGGTATATAGCAAAATATGGCTCATCCGCTATTACATGGGACATAAATAGTGAAAGTGGGTGTTACATTGTGCAGTGGCATTAAGCGCCGTAATGTACACTTTCGGGGGTAAAAGGCGTAATGAAATGTTGTGTCTGACATGAGCAGAACTCGAAACCGTCACACATTGTACGGTGACAGAATAAATCAAGCAGTTTAGCATTAATATCACGCATAACACTGGCAACAAACCTATTTCAAACCAAATTTATCCCAGCAATGTCTTTTCAACCGACTTCAAGGAAAAGGAGGAGGTTCTCAATTCGACTGTATATTTTCTTTTTTTTTATGTTTGTTACTGGATTACACGAAGACGCCTGGACCGATTTCAAAAGTTCTTTTTTTATACTATCGTGTAAATAACTATCGTGAGACATACTAAATTAACTAAAAACCGCGGGTTACTCACGTGAATATACTGAGAAAAGCTCTACTAGTTTCGAACCACAGAGGGGTGCTTCCTCATGAGCAGCGTGCGCGGTCGCGGCGATGTCACGCAGCCTACTAAGGCTGCCTCGCCGCGCCGTACGCGGTAGAAATTAATCAAACCCAAACAAAAGATACCACTGTTAAACGTTGAGGAGTTCCCTCAACTATCGTACTACTTTATCATCAGACCCTTATTGACAACCACACCACACCTAAGTATAAAGTCCTCATCAATACAAATTAATTATTTCAAACGCTTTTGAACAATCCATAACTTGGTAAGCTGCCACATACCTTCCATTTCCTCAGGGTAGCCAATAGACATGTTATCTTCATGGTCGATTCCTCCGGAATGCTCACTTACGTCATCCTTCGGTTCTATCTTGAGTTCAATATCCATTTGTGGCTTGTGTGCCTTCGGCTCTGTGAATAAACATATGGGAAGAAAATTAATATTTGTAAAGTACATGTCGTAGCAAATCTGACAGCTTTAGTCGTATGCACAAGCGCAGTCTGCTCTCCGATGACTCTTGAAACACTAGTGGCGTTACAAGTGCGTTACCTACCTTATGGGGATTAGGAATTTGAGGATTATTGGGGATTGGGGAGGGGGGTCTTGGGCCTCCGGTAACCTCACTCGCACGACGATACATAACGCAACTGTCGTTTCACGTCGGTTTTTTGGTCGGCCGGCCCATTCGTGCCGAAGCATAACACTCCCATATTTACAGCCAATAATTTAACAATTTAAATCATAATACCTTCCAAAGCGTCCTTCTCCTCCTTATCCTCAAGTTTAGCGCTGAGGAACAGCTCCTCGCACTGCAGCACCTGCTGCCTGAAGGCACAAGCATCTCGGAGACGCACCACACACGTTGCACACACTCCACTGTCTTTCTCATTGTCATCTACATGAGATAGCTGGAATAGAAAATTTCATTATTATATTTTTGTATAGTAATTTGGTGCTGCCTTTTGAATGGCTAGCTCATATAAATGTACTAGCTGCTTCAGCGCGATTTCGCACTCTTTACTCGGCGCCTATACATATATAATAGGCGTCGAGCAGAGCTGGTGAAACCACACAGAAGTAGGTAATACTGTATATGTGTGATTGGGTACTTTCATTAATCAAAAATAAATTATTTCGACTGTTCAATACAATAAAATATTCAAAAAAGTGTAATTAACACTTAGTATTTTTCCAGCAATTTTTTAAGTAATAAGTACGCTGTTCGATGCTAAAAAACGTGACGTCACAATACACAATCTCGTACAAAATTCATAGAAAACTGTCGTTTTTGACAGTTCGATAAAAGTATTGAATTTGACTAGTTGGCAAGTACTCGATTGTGTACACCTGTCTACTCCTTGAAACATTTTAGATATATAACATCATAACATAATATCACGCCTTTTATCCCCGAAAGGGTAGGCAGAAGAGCACATCATGTCACTGTACAACGTAACTCCCACTTTTAACTATTTATGTTACGAGTCCCTTGTAATAGGGGGTGAGCGTATTGCCATATACCGGGCACAATTCCAGACTCCGTGTCAATACAGATATTTTTTTTAAAACCCATTAATACTTTGCTCGACCCTGAAATCGAACCCGAGACCTCTTGCCCGGGGCACTGTGACCAAAACGGCGCCAATGAGGCAGTCATTTTAACATTTTTTATTATAATAATAATATTTAATATTTTAGATATTCTTCACTTTTTTTAATATTGCAGTAAATATGGAAAGTTATGTATTGTAAGTAAGTAAATATGAGAGCTTCAGTGATGGTTACAGGGAGATATGTAACTGGTTGAGGTAAAAGGCACAGTAATAAATGATTACTACTGGGCCACCAAGATAAGCTGTCTCTAGTTTGGGGCCCACGGTTACCTCTGCCGTGTTTATGTTTACATGAATGTGTTTGCTTCCATGTCTACATGTAGTGTAAGTTGTGTATGCAAATAAATAAATTTTAATTATAATTTAATTTAAATAAAACAGAAACTAAAATGTTGTTAAGCATTTGAATTTTGTTGAGAATGCAGTTTGTTCCTAACACTTCTTGTAACTTAATATTTATTTTAATAGTTTACTAACTACATAGTGCCCTTTATTTTAGCTGCAAGTTAACTATAGAAAATTTAAATTTAAGGCAATATAATTAGAAAAGTAAAAGTAAACACAAAAGAAATCGTAATAATGAATGACCATATAAGTTTCGAATGGTCATTCCATAGTGTAAAAAGTTATATTTTTCACTGACCAAGATCCCAAAGCAGTCCATGATCATATCGGCGTACACTTCCTTCTGCTCCATCCAAGTATATTCCGCTGTGAGAATACGACATTTTTTTATAGCCCTACAGCAGCGACATAACGCTGGGTCTATTATTGGCCCATTATTCTTGACTGTAGCCATTTTTGTACGATGTAATCTTTGCGAATTAAAAAGATCACAATTTCAGCATTATTTACATTCGGCATTTATCATATTTTTGTTATTTTATGTAATTTTTATTGAAGAATGCTTTCGCAAAATAGTTTCACGACAAATCGTCAGTCGTCTTGGCTCTTGTCAACATTATAGAGTAAAAAAATGTCAATAACTGTTTGGTGGGAGCGTTTAGTTAGTTCTGATCGCTGTGTAATTTGTAATAATAAGAAAAACTTAAATTGAGATCCATATATGTCATCATTAAGCCGAATTAAATATAAACAATCGAGATAAATTATTAAAGTGAGCACATAAAAATTGACTAAGATTTCTTTTAAAATGGAACACCAAGAGCCAAAGACTCCATAGATTGACTGATAACAAAACGTAGGACGCGGCTTTTGGCTTTATCTTTGGTGTAAAATGGCGGTGTTTCATTGAATGAAAGAATATTTTATCGTATATTGTGCTAAATCGCAATCATGTCGGAGGAAAAAACTGAAGTGGAGACGTTTTTTGGAAGATGTAGATGTTGCCTCACATATGGCTACTTAAAAAACATGTGGTTAGAACATAAATACAATGGAAATCCAGAAATATACGGTGAAATGCTTGCCAAATGTTTTGCGTTGACTGTGAGTATTTTTCTTCTTGCTTTAGTTATGAGGCTATTTGCTCAACATCCTTGATTTTTACCTTTGTTCCAAATCTGAATTTCAAAATAATATCGGGATTTTGCATTCCCGCCATAGTTAGTTGTTAATTTTGTTAGTTTTAATTGTTTTACCTAGATAAAATGACAAAATTGATAAGGCGTCCCTACTGCGTATTTATGTTGCAACGTACGTCATAATTTAAACGTGTGACCCGATTACACTACAAAAATGATTTACTTGAAAGTCTAGTAAAACTATAATTTAGTCCGATAAATTTAACTTTTACATAATTTTCTTTTTTACTCACTTGCAAAGCTTCCAAGGATTAACTAAGCAAAATATAAGCATATTGTTATCTTATAATAATCCCAGACTAAGAAAACAGACTACCTATTTTCATAAAATTAATTACTATGAAAATTAAAATATACCTCCTTACACAACCGCTAGGTATTTACCATATTGGAATAAAACCTCACTAAAAATACCATGCATCATAAGAAATCTCATTAGTTTATAGAATATGAATGTTTGTCTAATGAACCTGGTACCTATTCATTTTATTTCATAACCAATAAAAAGTCTAGCCAATAATAAGAATCCTAATTATTTTGACATAGGTCGAAATCATTGCAAAAAAGGATTTGTGTTCTAAAAGTAAAAATATGTATTAAATATTTTTAATTCAATTAGTTAACTTTGGATTGTATGGTGCTAAACAAAGTTTTGGAAAGAAAAAAAATATAATATTTTTTTGTGTAACAGTGGGATCATTCCGAGGACTCCATAGAGCAGGACCAGATATGTGAGGCCTGCATCGTTCGACTACGTGATGCATATGACTTTAAGAAGGTGGTCTTGGACTCACAGGAGGAGCTTACGAGAATGTTGGAAGATGGTAATATAACAATATTATGTTATAATGCCTGAATTTTGTATTTCTTGTAATCTGTTCGATAATCTCCTTTTGTGTTTAACCGACTTCAAAAAAAGGAGGAGGTTCTCAATTCGACCATATATATACTTTTTTTTTGTTTCTTGATACTACTGCCTAAGGTGTTGTAGGTTCATTTTATTATTATATTTTTTTTATAAATGCTTCTTTTATACAGTGTTTGACCACTATCTCGCCTGGTGGTAAGCGATGATGTGTTCTACGATAGAGCATGTCGTCCCAAAAGCAACCTATTCACTCAGGCCTTGAAGACACCTATTTCTTTTGTAAAATTCAATGCAGATTTAAGCTCTGTTCAAAATATGGCAAAATTCTTTTGTTGACACTGTTTGTAAACCTAAAGCAAATTAAAAACAAGATTATCCTAGTTTGAGTCATTTAATATAACCTTTTTCCACAGAAAATCATGCCACGATCAAAGAAGAAAGACTTGATGAGCAACTCTTAGCGGAACAGGGAGGTGATGACGGTGATGATAATTTAAGTAACACGGAGACAGAATACATAACATTCAATAATGATACAATGGAGAGCATCAAGGAGGAGGCTCCGGAGATGGAGTATACGGACATTGAGTACTTGGAAGATGAAGTAGCTAATATAGCCAAGGCTGAAGATAATAGCATGGTTGAAGATTACACTAAGGATAGTGGTGATTCTGGTAGGTTCTTTGTAGTTAATGTAATAAGATTCTGAACCGATAATAGAAAAGATCATCTTGCTCATTCTTGTCCGTCTTTGGAACAAACAAAAATTGTTAAGAGATAATGAATAGATTGAAACCGTTAGACCTCATATACGGAGACGCGGCGCGTTGTACTTTTATCGTACTTTGGCGCAGCAGACTGCGTCTTCGCTCGCGCAAACAAATACAATGAGCAATATGCGACGTACGCCCGACGCACCGTGTCTTGGTAAACGAGGCCTTTTATAGTTTTACATTTAATGTCCAATTGATTTTAATATTTTTACTGTAATGTGAACACAATAATTTATAAATATGCAAGTTTCTTTGTTTGAATGTTTGTCCGTCAATCACGCTGAAACTACAAGTGAAGGATACAGGTGAAGGATACTTTTTAAATGCTCCCATGGGATAAAACAGGAACCAGACGAAGTCGCGGGCAACAGCTAGTTCTACATAATTTAATTTACACCTAACATTGGAGTATATTACTAACTTAAACAACAATGGTTTCAGACTCATCCCAATCATACAAACCGGAACCAGCTAAAAGAAAGAAAAGGCCAAGGGTTTCTGAACCTGAAGATGATGATGATGAGAGTGGTAAACCCAAAAGAAAATGGCCACCAAAGCTCCCTAAATCTGAAAGACACAAAACATATAAACAGTATTCAGAAACTGATCTACGGAAGTGTTTGGACGAAATCCGTAGTGGAGCCCTAACGCCCGCTGATGCATCTGTTCAATACAATATACCAAAGAAAACCATCTGTGCTAAAATCAAAATGAATTCTACAGGTTAGTGACGGGTTTTTTAATCTTTTTTTTTATTGTGCTTTCGATATGGATTGTATTTTGTTCGTAAAGTGTAATATAGTAAAAAAATTGATTTTAAAATAGTTAAATTCATTGTCAATCTTCCATAAACATTAAACAAAATATTATCGGTATCGACAGCACTTAATATTTAGAAGAAAACTGATCGTAATGTTATTACTATAAAAGCGATTCCATAATAACATTCGCTACTTTGAATTTTGTTATTTTTACGGTTAACTTACATAAATGATGGAAAAAAAACATTTGATCAGTTTTCTAAACAGGAAAAGTGTTATCTTTCTTAAGTACTAGTCATGTTATTTAAGTATACAGGTTTTATTCTTAGATATGCTTTACTCTTCACTCGAAAGAAGGTTAGGTTTATGAAACTAACGGGATTGTCAGGCGATTCTACATTCAAATGTAATAGTAATATAAAAAATAGTACCTTGCTGATTAACATAATTTCTTACTGAATTATTGCGTTTGAAAAAAAATTATTTAATGGACCCAAAACATTGCCCCGAGGAACCCCTAATCGAATAGGAAGCCATATAGTGAATCTGTGGCAATTTTTTTTAATAAGTTTGCCTTTTTTTAAACTAATTTTTTTAATAACTATTTAACGTGAGTACCAGTAATAGTAACCATCAGTATTGTAATATTTTATACCAAAACATGTGTCCTACATTATCGAAAGCTTGTGTCGAAACTCAAAATTATTCATTTAATCTTTAAAACGTCCTTAAGTGAAGGAACATGAACGCATCATTAAAGAAATAAAAACTAATAACAAACAAAAAGTAAAAACTAAAAAGCAATAAATAACTATTATTAATACTGATAGGTTACCCACAAACTGATAGGTTAAAAGTCGGCACCATAAGTTCTAAACAAAATTATTCATCAAAACCTTAATAGATACCTAATATTAAGCAATTTACAATTTTGTGACCATTAAGTTATATCATTTTGATATGAACTTACGGCACCGACTTCTAACCTATCAGTAATAATACATAAATAGTTACTTCTTGCTTTTTATTTTACTTTATCATTTTTAGTATAAAGCTACGTGTACCCATACCATACCCATTTAAAATCAACATAGGTGCAAAGTTCTGATCAATACAAATTAATCAAGCCCAAACACAAGGTAGTTAATATAAACTGTTGAGGAGCTCCGTCGACTGTCTGTCGGCTCTGTCATCAGGTCGACTCCAGACCCTTATCAAATTGTAGTGTTTAAAAATCCTTATTGAAAAACATAATAGACGCAGACGCATTACTCGCTCCTACAATTTTCGTAAGTTCCCTTCGGTTTCCCTTGGATTCCATCATAAGATGACCTGACCTCTTGAAAATGGAACCCTCTTAGGAGTATAGATAATATAACCTTTCAAACAAAACAAGAATTTCGATTCACTAATGGCAGAGTAATCGGTGAACAAACAAAAAAGAGTCTGACACTCACTTTCGCCTCACCAGAGGGAGTCATTAGATGATTCCCCCCCCCCCCCCATCAATAAAAAGCAAGCCTGTTTAGAGTGCAGCGCGCGTGTTCGCGTGACGGATACCCGTCACGAAGCACTTTTATATGGGTTCGTGTGCGCACCCGCGTAACGCAGTTTTCACTCTAAAGTGTGACCACTACGGTTAACTAAGCTAAGCTTACACCGAGACGCGACACTGCATGCACACTTGAAAAAAGAGCGGCTCAAAATAAAACTTTATTGTCTATGCCTCTCGTGAAAATGTGCGTCGCAGCGCGATATTACTGGTCATCTACAAACATTTTTATAACCACTTCGTTCCGTAATTTGAAGCACAGGAGACAAATTAATTTATAAAGTGTTACAAAGAAATCTAAGTAATCAAATAACAGAACACAACAATAACTATCTGCACGGGACGATTTCTGGCCACCGTAAGCACGGGCCTGCGGATGGCGAGCATGGGTGGCTCGCCGCCCGACCAGGGCGCTTACTCTTGAAACCAATCTCAATGTCAATGCAAGTTCAATCCAATAAAATCTCAATAATTATTCAATGTCAAAACTATACAACCACAATCGTAGCTGTTACAATAGCATTCAGAGTACGGAATATAAAGACAAACTCAATATCATTTAGTTCATTCAATATCCACGCAATACGGATGCAATGGGAGCTGGCGCTAGTGTTGCAACTCATGAGTACGCAATTTCCCAATACCAATGTCGATCGATCGGAATTGGATTAAAGAGAACCAGGCCCTCCAGAACCAGGCCCGAGCGTACGGCGCCAAACGTTCCGCGCGCGCCTCAAAGAGCCACCAGACCACCACGTATGCGTCCTATAGGGCTGATGCCGATATGGAGTCGCTGAGGACTTAACGGGTTGACGAGGCTTCGGCTCGAAGTGCAGGAGTGGTTTTTGGTCAGTAAGAGTCTGACACTCCTTCCCGCCTCACCTGGGCGGAAGAAGTCAATAGATGATTTGCTCCCTTAAAAAAACAAGGACTATCTGCACGGTTTTTGATTGAGGTTTCATAAGTAGGCAAACAAGGAAATTTAAATAAAGGAACGTGAATTAAAAGAATTATTATTATAGGAATTTAAATATGTCTCTGGGGCAAGTGATGATGACGATTTACCATAAAATATTTATTAATATAAATGTCATAAAAACATCGAAACCAATATATGACTTTCTTGTTGTAGATGTCCTGATTGACAATACAACGCAATCAAAATTGGAAAATGCAAAACGGCTAAGGAAAACGCCGACAATATTTAAAACTACCGCATTGGACGAGAAAACGTTAAAACAAATAGAAAGAAACAAATTAAAAGTAAAAGAAATGAAAAGGTTTCCGGAGGACGGTCCAATTGATGAAAAGAATGAAGTTAAAGATTTTGGGGTTAAAGTAGAGACTGAACTTAAACCAATCAAGAAATTACACATAATCAGAGCAGAACAAGTCAAAACAAGTCATAAAGGGATAGAATTCAGGAAAGGGACCAAGGAATCTGTAAAGCAAGAAATTATCGAAATGAAAAAACATAAAGATAATCTTAAAACTATACTACATAATTCTAATGCCACTGTAATAAGAGGGTACACGGGTCGCGGGTTTTATTGTAATTATTGTAACGAACATAGACGATTGCCTTCAGATTTGAAAAAACATAATTTAGAAGCACATAGCTTAGTCGAAGACGTTATAAAGGCGAAATACGTGTCAGATCTATTCATTAGACTCGATATAACGAATTTAAAATGTAAAATTTGCAATCTAAACGTAAATAAATTAGAAGATTTGACTGCACATCTAACCAAAGTACACGATAAAAAGCACCACGCGGATTTAAAAAATTATTTCATTCCTTTTGTTCTAGATACAGATACGTTCCAATGCATGCTTTGTGAGAAAGATTTTAAACATTTCAAGTTACTCGTTGAGCATATGTGTGAGCATTATCGAAATTTTGAATGCTCTCACTGCGATCGTGTGTTTATCAATAGACAATGTAGGCGAACACACATGCGAAGACATAAAAAAGGAGTTTTTAAATGTTCTCATTGTCCTAAAGTATTTGATACTCGTCCATATAGGAGTGCCCACGAAAGAGTAGTGCATACAATGTCGAGTAAGTCTCGCAAATGTTCCTACTGCAGCGAACGTTTCGGTACAACAGACTTGGTGCAAGCTCACGAAGTAAAAGTGCATGGGGTAAAACCATTAGTATTCACCTGCCAAGCTTGCAACAAATCTTACAATAGCCAAGGTTCATTGTTGAGACATAGAAAAAGCTTCCATTTGATGATAAGGCCTAATAAATGTTCATATTGCGAAATGGCGTTTTTCACCAAAAAGGACTTGGCGTCTCATACTGTAACTCACACGAAAATAAAGGCTTTTAAATGCCATATATGTTCGAAATCGTTTGGGACGAAATGTAGTTTGAATCAACATATTAAGTCGCATTTAAATGATCGGAGGTTTAAATGTCATATATGTGACCGGAAATTTTTGTATATGACGTCTTGGAAAAGACATTTGATGAAGATACATAATACTATTGTGTAGATACTGCGTATTAATTATTTTGTTCACCAAATGGCACTTCTGTAGCGGTATGTATGTTAAGGGAACTGTGAGTAAAGTTCTCTTAGATCGGACAAGGAGTATCCTCCGACCAGGTTTTTTTAAGGGGGGAAAATCATCCAATGACTTGTCCCGCCTGGGTGAGGCGGGAGGGAGTGTCAGACTCTTACTGACTAAAAACCACCCCGTTCCTTGTCCTGCACGTCGAGCCGGAGCCCCGGTAACCCGTTAGGTTGGCGATGGCGACCTCTCGCGTCCGGGCCTAGTGCAGGCCATGATGCGGAGCGAGGGGGACTGGGATGCCGTCTCCTCCTTTTGCGAAGCAGTCATGCTAGCTAAGGAGGAGGCGGGACGCGTGAGGCAGCGAAGCGCTGCCTCCTCGCAACCCAGCCATCGCGAAGGACACACCGGGCGTCGGGGATCGCGAGACGATCTCCGGCCACCGTAAGCGCGGGCCTGCGGACGGCGAGCATGGGTGGCTCCCCGTCCGACCAGAAACAGACCCGAGCGTACGGCGCGTCGCGTTCCGCGCGCGCCTCAAAGAGCCATCAGACCACCACAGATGGGGCCCAATAGGGCCGATGCCGATTCGGAGTCGCGGAGAACCTAACGGGTAACCGGGGCTCCGGCTCGACGTGCAGGAGAAGGAACGGGGTGGTTTTTAGTCAGTAAGAGTCTGACACTCCCTTCCGCCTCACCCAGGCGGGAGAAGTCATTCGATGATTTTCCCCCCTTAAAAAAAAAAAAAAAAACCCGTTAGGTTCTCCGCGACATCCAGCGACCAGGCTAGGTGATCGTGTCTGGCGGGCTTTCTGTCTGACATTTGTTCGTTGGGTCCGATGTAGGATTTTTGTGACGCCATTCGTTGATTTGTTTTCATCGATAGTCTATGTGCGTAAACTGTCATGCTGGTATTTGACGTGTAACATGTGTCGTGACGTGTGACACGTGTGACATGTTTCGCCACATCACTCCCTTCCAAGACCGGAGGTCGATCCTTTTGAGACGGCTGTCGATGTTTGAGATGAGCGTTGCCAGAACCAGTGTAGTATGTCCCTAGTTCCGGTGAGTCGGAACTGTACCGCTGAATGCCCAGTGAGTCGGGTGAGTGGTGCAGGGTGAAACTCCAGTGAGTCGAAGAAATGTGTTCGCAGTGGTCCACGGTGAGTCAAGGAATAGATGCTGCGAGGGTGGGTTGCGTAGTGGCTGACGTCTGCGTTGACGGGAGAAGATTTCCTTCAGAACCGTGTGCGATATGTTTGTCCAATGATAGAGTGGAGTCCAGAGGATAAGCTTGTTTCCATTAACAATGTATCGGATGGCTTAAGTTTCGTTTAGACCTGAGCTCCGCATGCTGCATATTAATGTTCAAGATAAACGGAAGGGCCTAAAACATTCCCTTGAGGAATCCCAATGTTCATTTAGTACGACCATTACTTTAATATATTAAGTCGTTATATTTATAATATCTTTGCGTTTTAGTAAACATTTGTTGTTGAGTACATTTAACGTAAGTATAAATCGCATAAATCATCGGTACGGGTATATTTTTAGGCCATTACAGACGTGCGACTGAACGTGAAATAAATAGGACAATGCCGCACAACTCGCATTAACTCCAAGAGCTATCAGACCATAGATCTGATAAAAATGATATTTTGTTATGACGGTTCGCACTTTTGTTATGGCCCAACTATAAAACATGTTTGCTACATTACCGAAAGCTTGCGTTGAATCTAGCAACACTACTAAATCATAAACATTCCGCTGCAAAGAAACACTACTTTTACAAACTAGGATATGAGAAGAGAAATGCTGCTGGGGTTCCAAAATGAAACAGTAAAATTTATTAATCCCGAGCGAACGGCTTGCCCCGTTCCGGGCGTGCTTCAAAATGCTATCAGACCACCCCTGATGGACGACTTAACAGGCTACCGGGTTTCGGTTTGAAGCAGGAGTTGGAAAGAGACGGTTTTAGTCAGTTGGAGTCACTCCCTCTCGCCTCATCCAACGTCCCACCTTGGCATCATTGGATGATATTCCCCTCTTCAAAAAAGTTTCATAAATGAACAAGCGTTGCACGTGTAAGCACAAAGGAGGCGATATTAAACAAAGAACTTACTGTCTATGTTAATAGAAGATATCATAAAACTAATTTTAAATAATATAATAATGATGATAATGTCGAAATCAATATATGAATTTCTTGTTGTAGATGTCCCGATTGACAATACAACGCAATCAAAATTGGAAAGATGCGCGAAACGGCTAAGGAAAATACCTACAATGTTTAAAACTTCCGCACTGGATGAGAAAACATTAAAACAAATAGAATGTTATAAAGTAAAAATGAAAGATATGACCGATACAAAGGTTGCAAAGGATCCAATTGATAAAAATAATGAAGTTAAAGAATTTGAAACTAAAATAGAGATTACACTTGAACCTGTCAAAGAATTTGATCAAGTCAACGCAGAACAAGTTAGAACACGTTACAAAGCGATAGTTAACGATAAATTCAAGAAAGGGACCAAGGAGTCAGTAAAGCAAGAAGTTAACGAAATGAATAAACATAAAGATAACCTTAAAACTATACTACATAATTCGAATGCCACTGTAATAAAAGGGTACACGGGTCACGGTTTTTATTGTAATTATTGTAAAGAACATAGACGATTGCCTTCAGATTTAAAAAAACATAATTTAGAGGCACATAGCTTAGTCGAAGATGTTATAAAAGTGAAATACGTGTCAGATCTATTCATTAGACTTGATATAACGAATTTAAAATGTAGTATTTGTAATTTAAACTTAGATAAATTAGAAGATTTTACTGCACATCTATCCAAAATACATGGTAAAAAGTTTCATACGGATATCAAAAATTATTTCATTCCTTTCGTTTTAGATACAGATGCGATGCAATGCATGATTTGCAAGAAAGATTTTAAACATTTTAAGCTACTTTCTGAACATATGTGTGAACATTATAGAAATTTTGAATGTTCTCTCTGCGACAGAGCGTTTATTAATAAACAATGTATGCAAACACATATTTATAGACATAGAAAAGGAGTTTTTAAGTGCTCTCATTGTCCCAAAGTGTTTGATTCTCGTCCAAAAAAGAGCGTTCACGAAAGAGTAGTTCATGCTTTATCGAGTAAAACTCGCAAATGTTCCTTCTGTAGCGAGCGTTTCGGTACAACAGACTTGGTACAAGCTCACGAAGTAAAGAAACATGGTGTAAAACCATTGGTGTTCTCTTGTCAAGCTTGCAACAAATCTTATAATAGCCAAAGTTCCTTATTAACACACAGAAAACGCTATCATTTGATGTTAAGGCCACATAAATGTTCATATTGTGAAATGGCATTTTTCTCCAAGATTGAGTTGAGGTCTCATACGGTTACTCATACGAAAACAAGGGATTTTCAATGCGATATGTGTTCGAAATCGTTCGGGACGAAATGTAGTTTGAGTCAACATATTAGGGGGCATTTAGACGATCGGAGGTTTAAATGTGATCGGTGTGAACGGTCGTTTGTGCATAGGACTGCTTGGAAAGGGCATATGAGGACAATCCATAGTACTATTGTCTAGATCACCTTGAGCTTCTTGCCGTTGCTCTAACACTTGCAGTCGCAACTTTGGCTCGATATTAAGTCAAAGGCACTAGGTACTGGCTTATTAGGGGGCAAAATCATCGAATGACTTCTCCCGCCCGGGTGAGGCGAAAGTGAGTGTCAGACTCTTACTGACTAAAAACCACCCCGTTCCTACTCCTACACTTCGAGCCGAGCGAGCCTTTAAAGAATGAAGCGATACTTCACACCGAAACAATAACTTGTGGTTTACCAAGAGCAACTCCGGTCATGCTGACTGTACCGTTAGTACTGTTTCTATCTTTTGGGATGGCTCGGTTAACCACCCTCGATGGCGATCTATCAAGAGGCGATGACGATGATGCGCTTATGGAGGCCCGGCTCCAAGACCTTATAACACAAGCGTGCGACCTGGAAGTCTCGAGTGAATAGGTTACTTAAAAGCAGGCGTGCTCCATAGTAGGATGCATCATCGGTTACCACCAGGCGAGACTGACCAAACGTTGTCCCATTACCTGTAATAAAGATATTGTTTTTGCATTGAATCTAATGAGTAATAAGGCTCTTTCGAGGTCCGTTTGTTGAATACATAGCTAGTCTAAAACTATTGGACATTAAACTTTTGACAGCTACAAACAGTCCTTAAATTACATTAGCGTCATTTGGTGAGCAAAGAAAGGGAAGCCTTCATTAAGATATACGATAATTCGGTTAAAAAAGATTTTGCATTGAAATTGTCATGTCCAGCCTTTAGTGTATCGTTGTACAAGATAGAGCGATTCTTCATTGAAACGACAGGAAAGCCTGGGTCCCTTGTGCAAGTCTGTTTTACGTTATGATGTTCGGCGCTCTGATTGGCCTGTTCCATGTTAACTAACTAATCAGAGGGCTGAACGCGGTTACGAGTTCTTTCAGTTCAAGCTAGGATTATACTGGTTATTCCGCTAGAACCTTGCCGTGTTACTGAGCACAGTAAATACATTGTATGTCTAAAAATTTCTTCTGACTTTACGTCGTGAAATATTAATCGGCTTCTATCGGTTCTTTTATAGTTCATATACACTGTATATTTTGATCCGAAAAATTGCAATGAATTTAAAGATTTTTTTAAGACTACGTTTCAACATGCATTCATAATTTAAAAAAAATCTTTAGAAATAAGCATTAAACTGTCAAACACCAAGCGATCACCGGTGACCGCAACCTATTGTTCTATAATTGTGTCTATAATGACGGTACTTGACGAGTTAAAACCATTTTTTCTACGATACACCCTTTTTAAATATCTGATTTAGGTATAGTTTTGTAAATATTATTGTTATATTGTACAAGTACAATACTTATAAGTCGATACTTAATAAATATTTTCAAATATATTGTCGTTTTTTTACCAACAATACTTTATAGCCAAATCTTAAATGAAGTTTGAACGAAATCGGGACCTCTTTTGACATTTTGGAGCGAGAATGAAAAAAATGGGAATACAAAATAGAAATTTCCTCTTCTAATTTTAATAACTATAATTACTTACATGAATATGTTCAAGAAACTAAAGAAGAAACTCTTGTTTGTAGATGTCCAGTGGAATTACACTGCGAAGGAAGAGACGAAACAGAAAAGTAAGGTCATAGTACAAAAATTCAAAGAAAACGCACGCACTATTATACAGTGCACCAATGCGACTCCAATCAAGGGACACTGGGGGATCGGATACTCTTGTCTCCACTGCCCATATCAAAGCCCAGACCCTACTGAACTCAAAAAGCACACATTAACCACACATTTCTCAAATTCAGACCCTATTGAAACAGTCAAATATGTCTCCGATATGGTCCTTAGAATCGACATCACAGATCTTAAATGCGAGATTTGTGATCTTCCACTAGAAAACTTAAAAGACGCCATGATGCATTTGAAAACCAATCACCATCAGCCCATGCATTTGGATATACCTAATCATATTATCCCGTTCAAGTTTAATGATGAGTTTTTGCAATGCGCTCTATGCTCAAAGCAATTCGATTTTTTCAAGCATCTATCTGAACATATGACTGAACATTACTCCAACTACGAATGCACTGACTGCGGAAAACATTTCATTAACAAGCGAGCTTTAAGAACGCATATAGTGAGACATCAGAAAGGCGTTTTTGTGTGCGCTTTCTGTCCCAAAATCTTTGATACGAGGATAAAGATGAAGGAGCACGAAAGAGTATTGCACATGAAGGGGTCTAAAACACGAAAATGTGGATACTGCGATGAGAAATTTATGGATACAGTTCGTAAAAATGATCACGAAGTCAAAGTTCACGGGGCTCCGATACCACAGTTTTGCTGCAAAGCCTGTGGAAAGAACTTCGACAGCCAACGCTCTTTGAAATCACATATAAACCATTTCCACCTCCTACTAAGACCCCACAAATGCCCCGAATGCGGTAAGGGATTTTATAACAAAAACGAAATGAAAAGACACATAGTAAAGCACACGAAATTGAAAGAATATCAGTGCCAAATATGTTCTAAGTACTATGTGACGCGGACTTCTTTGAGGTCGCATATGAAAATTCATGCTGGTCAAAGTACGTATACTTGTGAGCGTTGTGGAGATACGTTTATACAGAAGAAAACGTGGATACAACATGTTACTAAGCATGCTGAGGAGGCTAAAACCGATATGGAAGCTACTGATAATTGCAGCCAGGATAGCATTTTTGCTTAGTTTTTTACACAGACTTCAAAAAAGGAGGAGGTACTACCTACGTTCCGATGTTCTTTTTCAATTTTAATGGGGTGGTATTCAGTCACCACTTCGTCTAGTGATAACTTATTACTGATGCTACAAGCGATGCTACAATCTATTGCGCGTGCCAGACTATGCTCCTCGCGGTACTGATTTGCCGCGATGTTGCCCTCTCTACCCACACACTGCTCTAATCGCGCAATTAATCGCACGCTCCTATTGCCTCGTCGCTTCCTCGTATTGCCGGTCCTTTGATTCGCCCGCAAAAACCGACAATAAGGGACAGTGGGCAGGACGAGGAGCATGACGCGGCATGACGAGTAATATTGCCACACTGTCTCTGCCTCCTTTCATCGTTACTTCCCACAACACTCGTCGAGTGTGTGGCAGGCGCATATGGTTGTGTACACCGAGCTATAGGTGGCGCCGCACTTGCTCACACTCGCACTCATTCACAACCTTGCGCCAATGTCGCTTTGACGTCTATGGGCTCTCGTGCGTGTCCACCGACTCGTACATCAGTAAGCATCTACTATTTGTAGACGAAAACAAAAGAGCAAGATGAACGCGAACATCACAACCAATGACAAAGCGACTTTGGTTCATGTTATGACCGAGTACGAGTGTGTTCAACCTATTCACTCAGGACATGAAGACACACCCAAGTATCCTTGTTGATATAATCCTTACTAATATTATAAATCGGAAAGTGAGTTTGTTTGTATGTTCCGCTTTCACACCGTAACTACTAAACTGATTGCTTTGAAATTTTGCAGACGTATAGTTGGAAGTCTGGATTAAATAATAAGGTACTTTTTATCCCGGAAAAATTTGACATTCCCGAGGGAAAACAAAAGAATTGGTATAGAGGACGCTATGTGTATTGGTATATGTCATATAGGCTACTTTTTATCCTTTTGTGACGCGAGCGAAGCTAAAATAAAAAGCTAGTATAAAATAATTTTCTTTTCCTGTCTTTCCTGTCTTCTTATCCTAAGTTACTTGATGTCGTTTTTATGTTCACCAGGGGTGTAGGTATAAGTTTATTTTTACGTTAATTCGATCGAAACGTTACGATTGGTTAGTTTACTTAGAGCAGCCAATCAGGGCTGCTCTGATGATGCTCATGTATCGTGATGTTATATTTGTCCAATCAAAATAGTTCTTGAAAAAAAATATTGTCCAATGATTTGACACTCGCTAATTCTCTATTGGATAGTCAGATCTCACTTGACAATTATTTCATCATTATTGTGTGATATAAAATAAATGTTTTTTGCATGTTGGCATTTTTCTTCCTACTTGAGATATAAAACGATTGTGGCGCTATCTAGTGGTGAAAATAGGTAGCTACTTAGCTAGTGACTGATAACATACAACTACTAGATTAAGGCCTGTCGGCCACTCTCGGTGGGCATCGGTGCTGCTCGGTACAGCTCCGGCACCTTACGGTGACTTCAGGCGTCTTCGGGCGGCTGCAGGCGGCTTTGGGCGCCTGAGAGCTGCTTCGGTAGTAAGCAGACCTAAGGACGCCGTAGCTGATTTTGGATAGCCTCAGAATATATCGGGCTGTAGAAACATCGCAGACCAGTCGTAACGTTACGTGAAAACAGGTGTGCGTGCGTATTATAATGGCGGAGTAGAACCTAGTTCTCATTGTTCATCTTACTGAAGAAAGAATGCCTCCCGAGCTACCCGAAAACTGCCTCGGCGTCTTTAGCCGACGACGACTGCCTCGGCAGCCCGAAGTCGCCTGACGCAGCTGTCAGGCCGGCATAAAATACTCGACCTGTACCGAGCCGCACCGATGCCCACCGATAATGGGCGCCGTTACGTTTAAAGGATCTGTTTGTCATAGTATGCATACCGTGGGTATGCTCCTTGCTATAAGAGGAACAGAAAGGATTTCCCGAAATTTGTACTGGGACTTTCACTCGTTTAAAGTCGCTCGTTTGTAATTAGGGTATTAGAAAAATAAGTTGGCAAGGTACGAGTAGTATTAACCCATGCGTATCATATATACAGATGTTTTACAATAAGTTATATAGGTCTACATTTGTATGCACTCCGAAGGTATTTTAATTCAGACTTCACAAAATGGAAGATGTTTTCAACTCAAGTGGTATGCCTTTATTCTATGTTATTACATAAACAAATTGTTATTTTTATCTAAAAAACTAATTATTTTTTACAGAACATCGAGACCCGAAGAAGGAACAGACCTATCAACTAATAAAAGAAATCAAAGCGATCCTTACATTCACAAACGCGACCCCTTACAAATCCAAGAACATTCGCTACTACTGCGCATACTGCTCAACTGACGGACCTCATTTCGAAGACCCGGACGACTTACGCACACATACGAGAACAGAACACGTTAGCCAGAGAATAGATAAAATTGAATACACCATGCGACCTTATTGGATGAACGAGGTAATTAAATTAGACATAGACAACCTCCTTTGTACAGTCTGCTGCGTGGTCATAAACAATTGGAATGACATGTTTAAACATTTAAGGGTCAAGCATAGAGTTTTATTAGACCAAGCCTACACTAGAGTCATACCGTACATTTTAAGGCAGGAACTCAACTGCGCGCTTTGTAAAGAACATTTCACAAATTACTTGCATTTAGACGCTCATATGAACGCCCATTACAATAACTACGTCTGCGACGATTGTGGCGACACGTTTTTAGCGGAAAATCGACTAAAACAACACGTTAAAATTCATAATGTAGGTAAATTCCCTTGCAAAATATGTGACAAGGTTTTCGCGCTAGAAAAATACAGACGGAAACACGAAGAATTAGTTCATGAACAAGCGTTAAAATTCAAATGTCTACACTGTGAGGAAAGATTCGCGGGCGAATATCTAAGACACCTACACTGCTTGGAAAAACATAGAGAAAAAATTAAGATAATCACTTGCGAGTTATGCGGCGAATCGTTCACGTGGAAGCAGTATTATTCCAACCATATGAGGAAAAAACACCAAAACCAAAAGAGTTACGATTGCAATGAATGTGGGAAAATGTTTTCGAATAAACAGGAACTTAAAGAACATTTGTCAATACACAAAACACAAGGTGGCAAAGCCTTCGAATGCAGTGTGTGCCAAAAGAAATATGGCACTCTGAAATCTTTTAAGCAGCATGTTAAAATGCATGAGTTCCTTATAATAGACAACTAGCAACGACCGCTCGGTTTCATTCACTCGCCATTCGGCTCCTATTTATCGTACTTTATAGGCTCTAGGCAGACGGTCCGCATTTCAGCAGCAATCCAAATGCAATTTGCAGTTCGGATTGCAGTTGACACGACTGCAATAGACCTGCAATCGGACTGCTCGTTTGTTTTGTAACCGTTTGGTCATGACTGCAATAAAACTACATTGATTAATAATAATAATAATAAATTGTTTATTTTATAAAAAGGGACATATTTAGATGTATAGTATCTTAACGATTTGATTATTTGATAAACTGTCAGACACCGCGAGGACACCGGTCACCGCAACCTATTGTTCTTTAATTGTGTCTATAATGAAAGTACTCAACGAGTTAATAAGTCTCACGATAGTTATTGTAAAATCATACTTTCAAATTTGTACTATGCCCTCTGTCTGCCAAGCGAGCGTGCAGATTTTAACAAACCCGTCTTATGAAGAGAGAGACACATTAATCCAGCAGTTGACTGCTACTTGATGATGTTGATGATAATAATCACGTTTAAATAAAATAGGTATAACTGTTTTAACAACGTATTTATCTCTAACTAGCTGACCCGGCAAACTTCGTACCGCCTAAAAAATATTTTTCTCACCTTTTAAACCTCGAACATTTCAAGACCAAAATTACCCAAATCGGTCCAGCCGTTCTCAAGTTTTAGCGAGACTAACGAACGGCAATTCATTTTTATTTAACTTAAAAGTCAAAGTCAAAGCATTTATTTCAATGAAACCCTAATTTAGTACTTTTGAAACGTCAACAAATATAAAATAAATAATAGTCTGTCAGTCAGTCCGTCAGTGAAGCTAGGTGCTCGTTCCAAAATGTAGATTCGAATGGAGAAGAACGAGAAAGAAACTCCATTCGTTACTCTTTTTAAAAAACAAACCTATAAGTGATACCTAACAGGCCAAGTAAAGAGTTAGTTTAAGTGCTCCCTCTCGTTAAGTAACTCTTAGTTGAAAGGTGGTTCAGAGGTGGTTGGTGAAAACGGTCATAAAAGTCATCGTACACCCTAACAAACATGGCTCCAACCCAGCAATTAACTTGTCATTTAAAAAAGGACTTTATATTATATATCGTAGGACATATTTCATAACGTCAATATAAATAAAGTTGAGGCCTTAGTACGAGTTTGTTACGTTTAAAGTATTCGAAACGAGTTCGCGTTCGGCACTCTGATTGGCCGGCGCCAATGAACCAACCAATCAGAGCGCCGAACGCGTACTTGTTACGATTACTTTATACGTAAAACAAACTTACGACTGCCTCGTTTGCCGAGTGGTCGCAAGTGCGACTGCCGGGCAAGGGGTCTCGGATTCGATTCCCGGGCCGTGCAAAGTGTTACTGGGTTTTAAAAAAAATCTTAGTAATATCACGGAGTCTGGAATTGTGCCCAGTATTCGACTTCGGCTACTTCCACTGCACGGTTGGTGCGGTGGCTGGGCAACCGGCTGCCGTGCAACGTGTCGCGGGTTCGCTTCCCGCACGGAACAACACTTTGTGTGATCCACAAATTGTTGTTTCGGGTCTGGGTGTCATTGTGTATGTGAACTTGTATGTTTGTAAACGCACCCACGACACAGGAGATAATCCTAATGTGGGGCAACGTTTATTTAAAAAAAAAATATGGCAATAGGCTCACCCCCTATTACATGGGACTCATAACATAAATAGTGAAAAGTGGGTATTACATTGTACAGTGGCATTAAGTGCTGAAATGTGCACCTCTGCCTACCCCTTTCGGGGATAAAAAGGCGTGATGTTATGTTATGTTAAAACAAACTTGTACGAAGGCCTCTGTAACCTTTTTGTATTGTTGCAAAAAATTCCGTGCCGGAGCCGTCCTTGTTAGGTGTGCGATGTACTTTGATAATATACCTTGTCTTTAAAACAATAAAAGTCAGTATCGATTGACATGACCTGTAAATAGCTTTAGTAAATGTTTTAGATGTAATTCAGGTGGAAAGCGAAAAGGTGGCCTTGTAGCAATAATTTGTATGTAATAAATATGTATAAATGTTGTTAACTTTTATTTGTTTGTACAACTTTATATCTAATGAACCTAAAAAATGTTTTTATATTTGTACCTATAGAGTTTGTACGGTTTTTTACCCTGATGTTTGGGTAGGACTTTTCAATGCAATAAAATATTTAATAAAAAAACACTAATCAATACTATTTCAACTGAATTCCAACCGCAATTTGCAGTACGGATGCAGTTTTAATGCAATCGTGTAACGACTGAAATTGAACTGCAACCCAAACGTGCAGTCTGATTGCAGTTCTATTGCAATCATCACTTAAGCGTTGCAAACAAAACATGCAGTCCGATTGCAGTTCTATTGCAATCATCACCTAATGGGTGCAAACCAAACGAGCAGTCTGATTGCAGTTCTATTGCAATCATCACCTAATGGTTGCAAACCAAACGAGCAGTCCGATTGCAGTTCTATTGCAATCATCACCTAATGGTTGCAAACCAACCGTGCAGTCCGATTGCAGTTCTATTGCAATTTTCATCTTTTTGGGAAATGTATGGGAGTGAATCATGACTGTGGCAGAAGAAGCATGAAAGCAGGATTAATATGGTGGAAATGAGAGCCCTGATGAGTATGTGTGGACTGAAATTGAGTGATCGAGTGAAAATTAGGGTTATTGGACAAAGGTGTGGATTAAAAAATGATGTAGTGACAAAGATTGAACAGGGAATGTTACGCTGGTTTGGACACGTAGAGAGATAGATGAAAGTAGAGTAACGAAAGAAGTATGCAGAGCGGATATGAATGGGGCCGTCAATAGAGGGCGCCCTGGACGGACATATACTGACCAGATTGGCGATATATTAAAGAATGGCCAAATTAAAAGTACCGACGAGCATGCATGAAAAGATTGATGACTGTTAATGAAGCGAAAAAGCAATTAGCTATCCATAGTCTCTGCCTACCCTCATGGGAGACAGTCGTGAAGTTATGATTTAGTAAATTGTACAAGTCAAAATGTTAGGATGATTTTCAACATATATTTGCCTATTAAGTAAATAAAGCAATAATGATTAATGTACAAATTGATGTTATCTTGATCACTACTTATTTCCAATGGGAGCTACCGTTCTTTTACTCACCAAGGGCTTTAGCCAAACGCCATTTTAGCGCTTGTCTACAGAGAGAGTAGAAAACAAAATGTATGGGGATGACACTGACAAGTGTTACGTCAATTCCATATGATTTGGTTTTCTATTCTACATGTAGACAAGCGCTAAATGGCATTTGGCTACGGCTGCAGGTGGCGCTAATGTAGCAAGATATTTTTGGTCCAATCACTGTACTTATCAAATATTGAACGTCCAATGGTGAGTCACTAGCTAATTGGGTACTTGCCAACTAGTCAAAAAATACGTGTTTCGAACTGTCAAAAACGTAATAAAATTTTGTACGAGATTGTGTATTGTGACGTCAATTTTTTTTAAAGTCATACAGCATACTTATTTCTTAAAAAATTGCTGGAAAAAATACTAAACTTAAATCAATTATTGAAAGTGTGACTATTTTTTAATATTTTATTGTATTGCACAGTCGAGATAATTTAGTTTTGATTAAGGAAAGTACCCAATTCCCTATAGGACGAAAAACGAGAGGTGCACACTAGCGCCGTCTGGTGTAAATACAGTAACCCATGTTAGATTAGCTAGCGCAATAGTCCACAAGTGTGAGCTGAAAAAGGCGAATCGCTGAACGGATCTAAATGAGATTTGGCATTGATAGATCATGATCTGGTTTGGAATAACATATTGGTTGCTGTAAAATGTGGTGGATAGGGATCGAGAGGTGAGTAGAGACAGAAGAAGGGTTAATACATATTGTAAGATTATACTAAGTGTTGGGATAGCCATGCTTCGGCAAGAATGAGCCGGTTCGACCGGAGCGATACCATGCTCTCACAGAAAACCGACGTGAAACAACGCTTGCATTGTGTTTTGTCGAGTGAGTGAAGTTACCGGAGGTCTAATTACCCCCTCTGCAGGCTGTCCAATCCCAGAATCCCCAGAGGCGTTACTATGCACTTGTAACGCCTCTGGTGTTTCAGGTGTCCATGGGCGGCGCCGATTGCCAAAAAGATATTGGTATATTCTTTATAGTCTTCATTCACTTCTCTTCTGTTACTATTCATCTCTCGATCCCTATTCACCCCATTTACCTATTTATTTAGCAACTGGCCGAAGCTTTTGTATAATTGAACGAAATATGATGGTACTAGGTAGTAGGTACTTATTGCTAGAATATACATATTGTATTTAGATACTTATAAATAGTACAAGTTACTATTTTCTTTTTATCTCTCATGAATAATGGCTACAGTTTTTGTATTCGCCAGATGGTGCTAATATAGCTTGGGGTCATATATATGTATGTCCAATCAAACAAGTACGGTTTTATTGAGGTCTATATTCACAATCACACCTTTACGTTTAATATCCATAATGGAGGTAGTTGTGAAAAATATAGATTATATTGTATGGTCATCGAAATTAAGAGTGTGTACTATCAGAACAATACGTCCCCATTTTTAACTATTGGCCCGAAACTTTCTTACATTGAACCTTTATGACTTCTGTGACATGCTCCCGAGTAGTGTCACGGTTTCAAAACTACACCTTGTATAGAACCGTAAAAAAATGACTGTACAATGGTTAGGTACCAGCCCACACTCTATTGGACAAACATGACCAAGAATAAACTATATAAGCACCATAATATGCTAAAACGATAGTTCTTATTGCACCTGGGATCTATACGAATAAGGGTTAGCAATTGTTGGCGTTAATCCAATTGAATTTTTAAACTTGTTATACCAAAGTAGTGTTAATGTAATGTTAAAATTATCATGTAAGTCGTTTTTATTGTACCCATTGTGTAAATTAATAAACCTTGTTATAAGTTTTTTCTTTGTTTTATTTTATTCATAACTGTAGTTTTTTATATTGCAAATCGACTACAGAAAAGCTAGTGTCAGACTGCGACAGATATTCCACAAACAGGAAGAGATGGCGGGAGATCGTGAGGAAAGCTGTATCGGCCTCCAACACAAATATGGCCGCCTCAACGTGACTACGACCGCTCTGCCAAGACCGGAGAGTTTTAAATTTATAACACTATAGCCTTTTATTCCCGAAGGGATAGACAAAGGTGCACATTACGGCACTTAATGCCACTATATAATGTAACACCCAACCCATATAGCCATTTTTGGTCGCAGATTTGTAAAAGGTGTAACAAGTTGCATCAGTTTCGTAACTGATACGACATATTGTGACTGTGTGGGAGTGCACTTCTATTTGTCGTAACCGCTTAGTAACAAAGTGACTAAAAGTAGTTGTAGTAACTGGTGTTGTAGCTGTGTCGACTTGTTACAGAAAAATTTGTGTACACACGATTTACACACTTTGCGTATTGTATGTAACTAGTGTACAATATTGGTAACAATGTGCAGTAACTGAGAGGTAACATGTGTAGTTCCGTTACGTCAATGTTCCGGAATACTTTAAGACTAACTTGGATAAATGGAAATCACTAGATCCAGTCATTCTCAAACTTGTCTTACGTTAACTACCGGTTTACAGTATAATAAAAATAAAATATTAGTAAACAACACGAAATATCACGTAGATTTCAATGGACTTCAATATTTTATAGGAGAGTTAATGAATTAACGAACCAAAATAAAACAAGTACAAGTAACCATTTGAAAGCTTGCTATTTAGAATAAAAAACCTGTTACAAAAAGGCAATCAATCATTAGAACAAGTAGCGAATCGTATACAGGAGCTTATAACGAAAACCAAAAATGTAACCAAACCTATCCCGCAGTCAAAGAAAGTTTCCTGGCAACAGGTGAAAAAATATTTACTACTGTCAAAATGAGTGCGAATTACCTGTTGTCCAGAAACATAAAACACAAATGGTTTTTAAGTGTACATAAGAGACTTTCGTTGGTAGTGGTGAAGGTAACGCACGTGCTTTTGTCATTTCTACGTTTGTTTTCAATTAAGTGATCTATTTCATAGTGATCTAAATTGAAATCTTTTAAATTTTGTGTTTTTGTGTTGGTTAAGTGTATGTGTGTGTAAGTTTTAATCAGGTATTGGTGTTTTTAAGTATATTTTATTCTATTATTTCCTCTGCCCATCCGCATCTTTTTAATTCGAAATGGACGAGGTGAAGCCACCCGAACCTAAACTTCCTTCTTGGTCGACTTTGTTATGGTAAAAAAAAAGTAATAATTTGCGGTGACTTTAATATAAATATGCTTAAAAAAACTTATGAAGCAACTGAATTTATGCAAATTCTACACAGTTACAACCTAAAATTGGGCATCAATGAACCAACACGGATATCAAGTAAGACATGTATCGATAATATTATATTTAATGTTAAAGGATGTTCCGCAAAGGTTATTGAATTTGCACTTTCTGATCACACCGCACAGTTGCTTTCATGTCCAGTTAAATCTAGTTTCTCTCTTAAATCATGGAACATAGAAAAAAGAGATTATTCTAAAGAAAACATTTGTAAATTCAAACAATGCATAAATTCTCTACATTTCAATGACGTCTTCTTGAACACAGATCCAAACCTAGCATTAAATGACTTCTATGAAATATTTCACCTATTCTATAATCTTTGCTTCCCAACTATACAGATAAGAATATCAACAAGATCTCGTCCTCGATGGATCACAAAAGGTCTTAGAGTATGCTGTAAGCGTAAACGACAACTTTTGTGGGAATACAGAAAAAATCCTACAGATAATAATAAAAAATCATTCTTGTCTTTGTCTTCAAAATTAAATCAGATCATAAAATCAACGCAAAAGTCACGTAATGATAATTACATAAATACTGCTCGAAATAAGTCACAAGCTACTTGGAAGATAATAAATACAAATAAATTTAATGTCCCTAAAGATCAAATGCAACAGATAACTGTTGATGGTAATATAATAACTGAACCTAAACAGATTGCTAACTATTTCAACAATTTCTTCATTGACAAAATTAAAATTTCCGCACCAAATAATCCAAGATCTCGAATAACGCGCGAAATCCCATTCGAACCAAATTCTATATTTATGTATCCAACTATACCAGCAGATATATACAGAATAATTAAAGGCCTCAAGAACACAAATAGTACTGGATATGATGATATATCAACAAAAATATTAAAACACGTATCTACTAAGTTATCGTATATTCTTAGTCATATAATAAATTTAAGTATAACAAATCGAGTATTCCCAGAAAAACTGAAATTAACTGTAATTAAACCTTTATTTAAAAAAGGCAATAAAAATGAGGTGAACTGCTACCGCCCAATAGCTCTTGTACCAGTCATATCAAAGATATTTGAGAAAGTGATCCATGATAGTATTTACAATTATTTTGAGAAAAATAACTTATTTTGTACCGAACAAATTGGTTTTCGTAAAAATAAATCGATTAATATAGCAGTATATAATTTTCTACAAAACATATTAACTGACATGGATAAAGGCGGACAAACATGTGCATTGTTTATGGACCTCACAAAGGCATTTGATTATGTGGACCACAAAATACTCCTTAATAAATTGTACGCTTACGGTGTCAGAGGAAATATACATAACTTGATTAAATCATACTTAGGTAATAGATCACAAGTAACGCAAATAACAAGGATATGTCCCTATGCCAAAAAAAATATAAATTATTCATCCTCATGTAGAAAAGTAATATCTGGAGTTCCACAAGGAAGTGTACTGGGCCCGCTTCTTTTTATAATATACATTAATGATCTCCCAAAGGCCACTAAATACAACACGATTTTGTTTGCTGATGACAGTACTATAATGTTCACAGGAGATAGTAAATCACGCATGGAACTTGAGATAAACATGACTTTAGAAAACATCATAAATTGGCTAACATTAAACAATCTACACATAAATCTCAACAAAACAAATTTCATGACATTCAGAAATAGAGTTAGTAAAATAGCAAACATGAATATAAATTATCGCGACACCAAGATCCAAGAAGTTGACGTTACGAGATTTCTGGGTATATACATAGACAACAATATAAATTTTAAGGAACATATCCATCTACTGTGCACTAAATTGAATGCCTTTTCTTATGCATTGTTCAAAATTAAACAAACGGTTAATATTTCTACAGTCCTTACAGCCTACAATGGCTATGTTGTACCTATTTTGAAGTATTGTGTTATTTTTTGGGGCAATACTACCAATAAAGAAGCTGTGTTTAAAGCCCAGAAGAGGTGTATCCGAGCCATAACTAGTATAAAAATAACTGACAGCTGTAGACCATTGTTTTTGAAATTAAATATTCTTACTTTACCTTGCATATATATATTCGAAGTTATAATGTTTGTTAGAAGAAATACACACTATTTTAATAAGTTACACAGTAAAAGACACAAATTCAATGTATGTCTACCAAGCAACAAAACAACATTATTAAATAAAAGTATATTATGTATGGCTCCACGCATATATAATCATTTACCAAATTCATTTCTGGGCATAAGTGATGAAAATGTATTTAAAAACAATGTTAAAACACTGTTACTGAAAAAAGCATATTACTCTGTCACAGAATATTTACAGGATAAGCTTATATAATGTTACCTCATTTGTAAAATACTAGTTTATTGGTGCCTAATATGTGTTATTGTATCTTTCTTTTAAATTTGCATGCCTTTAAGGTAGAATATGGTTAATGGACACTATTTTGTATTTATAAGACCTTTTTTTTTTGTACCCATGTTCGCAAATGAATAAATGATTTGATTTGATTTGATTTGATTCGATCCTCCTGATCCCGATAAATCCCCGGAATATGAGACGGAAACTATCGTCACAATTACCCTTCCTCCCAACACCCCGGATATCGAAATAATGGACGCGGAAGTTTCAAAATCCCGGAAACGACCCGCAGGCTCCCCCCTTATCACCCAAAACAACCCCCCGAAATTGGCAAAAAATGTAAATGGTAGGCAATGTTACATGGCCAGGGACAATCCCCCTTACATAGTCTATGTGTCTCTTAAGGACTCCCAGACGTCTGGCACCACGCTTCACCCAGTTAAATTTGGTATGTTCTTAATGAAACTAAACATTAATAATGTTAAGATCGGTGGTGTCAAACGGCTGGGGAGGAATAGAGTTTCGGTTGAGTTTGTGACGCACCAGGATGCTAACAGCTTTTTAGTAAACGGTATGGTAGCTCAAAATTATACAACTTCGATCCCACAATTTAATATTACCCGAATGGGCATTGTCAGGGACGTCCCTGTGGAATGGACAGAGGACGAAGTCATTGGTAACATCAGGGTTCCCACCGGGTGTGGGGCTGTGATAAAAGCTAGGAGGATGAATCGCAGAGTCTCAACTCCAAACGGTACCGAATGGAAGCCTACCCAAACCGTAGTGCTTACTTTTGACGGCCAAACACTACCTAAAAAAGTGTTTTGTTTTTACTCAGCGCTCCCGGTAGAACTATACTCATACCCTACCATACAGTGTTATCACTGTTGCCGTTTTGGACATACCCGCACTCTTTGCCGCTCCAAGCCACGTTGTTTCAAGTGTGGCCAGGATCATCCAGGGGATGGATGCCAGATTCCAGCTGAGACTGCCACCTGTGTCAATTGCAATGGCACCCATTTTGCTAATGACAAAACTTGTCCTGAATTGGGTCGCCAGAAGAGCATCAAAGCTCTGATGGCTGAAAAATCAATTTCATATGCTGAAGCAAGCCAGGTTTTCCCTTCTGTAAAAAGGTCTTATGCTGAGGTCTCAAGATCAGTCAACCTCATTGATCCATCTCCTAATAAAAAACCATCCCAACAAAGAGTCTCCTATAAAAAAACTATACACCTTAAACCTAAATCACATGCTCCCCTATCTCCTAGCTATGATAAGAAGGCTCATCAGGCCCTTATCCAAGACCACACTTACTCCCCATCCAAAAACGGTTGCGCTTTCCCTGTGGAATCCGGAACCAACATTCGTAGCTCCAAGTACATTCTTAATATAGTTTCTGATATGCTCATGGCAGTACTATCAAACCCTGCCCAAACTGTACCGGACCACGTCGCACACAAGCTTTCAACAATTCTTGATTACATCTGTAAAATTCCTACCTCTAACACTGCTTCAGTGGAACGTGAGGAGTACTCTTCCCAGGAAGAGTGACTTACTCCACTTGATGAATAAATTTAAACCATCGATTTGTGGCATTGCTGAGACATGGCTTCGACCGAATATCAATTTCGGGATCCCGTGTTTCAGTGTTGTCAGACATGACAGATCTGATGGATATGGAGGGTGTGCTTTGTTAATTAATAACAAAGTACCCTTCTCCCAGATCCCTCTACCCTTCGTTGGCGATGACATAAATGTTGTCGCTGTTAAGGCTGAGGACATAAATATATTTGTATTTTACATTGCTCACCCTCATGTTGACCACCTTATTTTGATTAAAAATTTACTTACCTCAGTAAGTGGCCCATTACTTGTTATGGGTGACTTTAACTCCCATCACTATAGATGGGGTTCAGATTTTTGTGATAATATGGGTAATGAGCTAGTTGAGATGCTGGACGAACTCGATCTGTGTGTCATTAATGATGGCAGCCCTACTCGTAGGTCTGCATTTGGTCAAAGAAACAGCTGTGTGGACTTGACCTTTTGCTCGCCTGTTATGGCTAGCGTGCTAAATTGGAGTTGTTTAAATTTGACCTATGGTAGTGATCACTACCCCATCATAATTAAACACCTGTCAAAATCCATCCCAGATAAACCCCTTCCCCCCCTATTAAGATATCGTTTAGATTCCGCAGACTGGGATCTTTACTCTAAATTATTAGACCTCCGCATTTCTCTCCTTCCACCAGTTAACAATGAGAATTCTTTGGAATGTTTCTCCAAATTTTCCGACCTGATATCCTCCACAGCCGAAGATTGCTTTCCTGTGAAAAATGCACCGAAAGGCAATATCCCTTCTCCACCATGGTGGGATAGTGAATGCACTGCCATGATAAGAGCTAGGAATGCGGCTGAAAAGACATATAACCAAGATATGAACCTGGAAAACCTCCTAAATTTCAAGCGAATTTTGGCTAAGTCAAGGAAATTGTTCAAGAAAAAGAAGAGACAAGGGTGGCAGAGATATTGTGGTTCACTAAACCCATCGACACCAATATCCAAAGTTTGGCAGAAAGTTAAAAATTTTAGGAACTCCACCAAACCTCCCACTATCTCCACCTTACCCGAGTCTCTGAGTAACAGTTTTTTCAACCACATTGCTCCAACGTATGTTCCTGCTGCAGATGAATGCTGCCTGAAATCCCATGAGATCGAGCGACCCGAGTCTCATGACCCGCTCGATTTGGAGTTCTCACCTGAAGAACTTCAAACGGTACTCAAGCATGTGAAGGACTCGGCACCAGGGATTGATGGGTTCCCCTACTCATTCCTAACTAAAGCAGGAACTAAAGCGAAGCAATACTACCTTGACTTGGTCAATTTTTGCTTTATTTCAGGCTATATTCCTCCTACCTGGAAGGTTCAGGTTATTATGCCGCTGTTAAAAGCTGGCAAGGACCCTGGTGACCATTTGTCGTACAGACCTATTGCCCTATCGTCCATACTTATTAAAACTTTTGAACACCTCATCAAAAACCGCCTTGAATGGTTGGTTGAGAGCCAGGGGCTGCGCCGGAAGCAGCCCCTGGCTCTCAGTTCGGCTTCAGGAAAGGTCTGGGTACGGCTGACAGTGTGGGTACCCTCACTTCAGCCATCCGACTGGCCCTTAGCAGGCAGGAGTCGTTGGTCGCAGTCTTCTTGGACATCTCAGCGGCCTATGATTCTGTCCTCTTACCCCTTCTCAGGCAGAAACTGCAAAAGCTGAGAATCCCGAGTAGGATCTGCCGAATTATAGCCCACATCCTTTCCGATCGTACCCTCCAATTAAGAACTCCTGAGGATAACCCAGTACGGAGGTCCTCCTGGAAAGGTTTACCTCAGGGGTCAGTCCTTAGCCCCATCCTTTATAACATTTATACATATGACCTTCCCTCCTGTCTAAATTTTAACTGTAATGTCCTTCAGTATGCTGACGATATCGCACTAATGGTTACCAACAGCTCTATAACAGACGCCGCCCACTCCATCAACGTCTCTTTGGCTTCATTAAACCAATGGCTTCTGAATCACGGGTTATCTTTAAGCGCCCCAAAAAGCTCAGCTGTCATTTTTACACGCAAACGACGCACTCCGGATCTTCGTGTAGAGATAGACGGTCAGGATATCCCAATCAAAAGCAGTGCTAGATTCTTGGGGGTTTATCTCGATTCAAAGATGTCTGGGGCGGATCACATAAACACTGTGGTTGCAAGGTGTGAACGCTCAGTATCGATACTCAGAGCTCTGGCCGGGGTATGGTGGGGTGCACACCCCTACTCATTGAAGCTCGTCTATAATGCATTGGTCAGAAGTGTAATGGACTATTGTTGCTTCCTTATTGTTCCTTGCAATAAGGGTGCATTAAAAAAACTAGACTCCATTCAGGCCAAATGCCTTAGAATAATTATCGGAGCTATGAAATCATCCCCCATAAATGCTCTTCAGGTTGAATGTGTAGAGCCTCCCCTCAACCTTCGAAGACAATACCTGGCAGAACGCTTCATCTCAAAAGTCCTTAAAACCTTCTTCCTATCCTAGAACAAATCCACTGTTCCTATAGGTCCTCTTCCTACTGGAACAATAAACCTGTCCCTCCCGTGATTGTCAGGTACAGGGAGCTTAAAAACCTCTCTGCACCCATCAGGCAATATCCTGTACTCCCGGTTTTCTCTTCCGTATATGAGGTTATCCACTTCAGGCCAAAGGTAATTCTAGGACTCGGCATCTCGAAATCCTCCGTAGATGCTGCGGGTGAGTTTGGGCGCGCTTTGAACAGCTACTGGAAGGGCTGGAATATTTTCTTCACCGACGCGTCTAAACTATCCCGAAATGGAAGTACAGGAGTAGCAGCGTACTTCCAAAATTCGAAGATCGCCCTCCTCTCCAAGTGTCCCCCGGAAGCATCTGTCTTCACGGGAGAATGTATTGGCATTTTAGAATCAATAAAATTTATTAGAGCACACAACCTTAGAAATTCTGTTATTTTTTCCGACTCCCGAAGTAGCCTACAGTCTCTCAACCAAGACCAGCTCCATTCCCGAACTCATAGCAGTTTGGTTGTAGAGATAAAGGCGCTTCTTTTTTCTTGCTTCAAAGATGACATAAATATCGAGATCGCTTGGATTCCTGGTCACTCTGGCATATGTGGTAACGAGTGTGCGGATTCATTGGCCAAATTTGCGGCCTCGAATGAGGTCGAACGTCAACACTACGTTGTGTACGGGTATGATATACGTGCCGACACAAAACACAAGCTGTTTGACTCATGGGCTGCAGTGTGGGTAGAAACTTCCAAACGGAAAGGTGCCTACTATGCAGTTGTCCAGCCCGGCATCCGACGGAAACCTTGGTTTTCCAAGTACCCTAAGCTTCCCCGTCATACTGTTTCATCCTTGTGTAGGCTCAGACTCGGCCATTGTAGTAGTCCGGTCTTCCTCAACAAGATCCGTGTCCGCGACAGCTCTCTGTGCGAATGCGGCCTTGATGAGGGAACCTTAGAACACATATTTTTTTCGTGTCCCTTAAATTCCCAATCCTTTGACCTCTATAAAAAACTTCCCAGTATCCAAATCCCACTCCCAATCAGTTTCCACCTCCTTTTAACTCACTTTTCCCACAAAGTAATTATTTATATATGTAAATTTATGAATGAAAATGAGATCAAAATGTGACGGTGTCCAATGATGTATATTAATATCTGTCTATATTGTGTATGTCCCCCAACTATTTTTTACACCACTGTATATATACAGTACAATAGTTGATAATGTTTATGTTTTACTAACCCAATTGTTTTGTCCTTTCAGCTACTAACAACTAAAAACTACCGCAAAGTTAAGTTCGACGGTCCAATAATTTTGCCGTCACCACTCGACACTGGCAGTATAGTCGACAACACCATTTTGGAGACTTAGTTGCCAAAGAAGAAGAAAAAAAAAAAAAAAAAAGTGTACATAATGAAATTGTTGAAATAATGTACGCAATTTCTGCGAATGACAAAATTAAAATCGTTGGTAGGAATATCAAAAACAAATTTGATGTTTTTGAGCGACCGTTCAATTCTTCGCATATCAATGTATATGCAACATTACTTGATTATGAAGCAGAAGAATCAAGAGGATACAATTTACAAAATGTGAAATGTAAGCTTTTATGTATGGTTTGCAACTCCCAAAAATGGTATTTATTCCGATATTGACAACAAGTCTATTGACTATTGTTAGGGGCAATAAAAAAATAAAAACATAAGAAGAAACGATTATTTAGAAATCACAAATTAAAAGTTCTAATTTGAGTCCTTCCGCAAAAGTGTCGATACCGTTGACCTTTACTTTGCATTTTATTTATTTTTTTCCAGTTTTCGGTTAGCACGGTGTTCCATAACCCCGTCTTAAGAGCTCCAAGTCGCTGTTTTTTTTTGTACGCGGCCAATAAAGGACGTTGTCATTCACCCACGTACTTGGTACAAGGGATATTAATTGAGATGAGCCTTCTTTAGTTAAAACAATGCGATATGGCATTTTGTCAGGCAAACTAAAGTTTGGGAAACTGTGGACAAGAAATCAAAGAGAGACCATTTTCAAAGTTCAGTTACTTTGTGACGACTTTCCGTAACATGTCCACACAATGTCGACACATTATCGTAACTTTGTAACTTGTTGTGACGAGAATATTTTTCACTTTACAAAAATTTTTTTTTCATTTTTATCATTAATACGGTTTATTACTGCTAAAATAGTTTATTATTAAATATTCAACTTTATTATTGCATTCAAATAGACGCTTTTGAGATTAAAAAAATAAAAATATCATTAAAATAAAAACAATGTGTATCATTGTCGGAATGGTTAAATTATGATATTAATGTGGCGCGTTGATAAATTTCAACCTTTCCCACGAAATTACACGATGAATTTAATTTCCCACTAAGATTTGAGTAAGTATTTCCAACCATCAATAAAAACAAAACCTTTTTTTTTTTTTTTTTCCTCTTTGGCAAACGAGTCTCCAAAATGATCTTGTCGACTATACTGCCAGTGTCAACAAAACCTTTGTTTACTTATCTACGTGATAAAATGGCTGTTTTACTCTTTTAATAATTCACGTCAAATGTAAGTCATTGTCAACGAATGAGCGATTATGGGCGATTGAGTGAATGATTTGTCGGAACTGATTAAAATATGGTAACAATGATACGGCACAGCGACGTAAATTAGAAACCGAATGTTACTATGTCGACTCGTCCCCAATTTTAGTTGCAGCGACTACTCTAACACGGAACGGCGACGAGATTATGTATCGAGAGTAAATCAGTGTACACACTAGGCGTCGAAACCGTTACGTTATGTTCCCAAAATTGGCTATGGGACTTTTCACTGTTTATGTTATCGAGTCCCATGTTATAGGGGTGAGCTTATTGCCATACACCGGGCACAATTCCAGACTCCGTGGCTCCGTGCTACATAACATAACATCACGCCTTTTTATCCCCGAAGGGGTAGGCAGGGGTCCACATTATGTCACTGTACAATGTAAAACACACTTTTCACTAATTATATTAACTCGTCGAGTACCGGTTTTGTAGACACAATTATAGAACAATAGGTTGCGGTCACCGGTGACCGCTTGGTATTGGACAGTTTAATGCTATATGTCAGGCAGACACATATACACGACTTTCTCTAGCAGACCACACCAAACAAACGACCATAATAACTAAACAGCAAAAAATACAAACTTGGACACAAAAATCGCTCCATGGCCGTCGTAGCGTCAAACGCATGGTTAAAGCGAGGCGAGCTGTTTCTAGAAACAGAAGGGTTTGTGTTAGCGATCCAAGACCAAGTTTTAGACACAAAAAATTATAGAAAATACATAATTCGCGACAGTACTCTAGGCAGCGATCATTGCTGACACTGTCACAGACAATCTGAAACAATACAACACATCACAGGCGCATGTTCATCCATCACACAAACAGATTACAAGCATAGGCACGACCAAGTCGCATCAGGTACTTGCATACAAACACAAACTCATTCCTGATAAAACACCCTACTATAAATACACACCCCAAATCATTCTAAACTCACCTGATTTCAAAATGTACTGGGACAGAACCATTTTAACCGATAAAACTATACATCACAATCGACCTGACATCACACTTCACGACAAAAAAAACAAAATAGTATACCTAATAGACATAGCCATACCTAACACCCATAACCTAAGTTCCACTCACACTAACAAGCTCTCTAAATATACAGACTTGACCATTGAGCTTAAAACTCAGTGGCACGTTCATACCAGAAGACCATTCCCATAGTTATATCTAGCACAGGCGTCATCCCCAAAACACTGCACACAAGTCTAAAGGCCCTTGATTTACATCCCCTTACATTCACACTCCTACAGAAAGCAGTCATACTTAATACATGCAGAATAGTTAGGAAGTTCTTATCTATATTAATTTATCACACACATAATATACCACATATCATTTCCTCCCCAAATTTGCTTTGGCCAAAAGCCCGCAATTTTGGTGTAGTTCCCCAGAAATGGGTGAGGTTTGAACCCTAAACTTAAGTATAATAATAATAATAATCTTTATTGTACACCAATTTGAGACAGTATATCCAGGAACAAATAAAGAAAATAGGGTACGAAGGCGGCCTTATCGCTAAAAGCGATATCTACCAGGCAACCTTTGGGTGGATAGAATACTATAGTACACTAGGATTTTCTCCTGTGTCGTGGGTGCGTTTACAAACATACAAGTTCACATACACAATGACACCCAGACCCGAAACAACACTTTGTGGATCACACAAAGTGTCGTCCCGTGCGAGAATCGAACCCGCGACACGTTGCACGGCAGCCGGTTGCCCAGCCACCGCACCAACCGTGCAGTCATGTTATGAGTCCAATGTAATTATTCACATTAAATCGTTGCTTGCTTCTTGCTCACACCATTAACGGTTCTCTGCATTACCCAAAGGTCAGACTGGGAGAAAATGCCTGCGGCATTAAGTCCACCTTATGTACACTTTGTGCATGAAGCTTATACATAAATAAATAATAGGAGGTGAGCCTATTGCCATATACCGGGCACAATTCAAGACTCCGTGCTACTACTGAGAATTTTTTTAAAACCCAGTTATACTTGAATCGGACCTGAGAACCCTTGCCTGGCAGTCGCACTTGCGACCACTCGGCCAACGAGGCAGTCGGTGGTTTTATATCCGTTCCTACCCTACAAACTGTTGCAATCTTGCAAATATGACACAAGTGTGGTATTTGTAGTTTTTTACTTTACCGGTTACCGTATACTAGGGATGAGCTTTACCGGTAAAGCAACAGTAATTTGAGTGTAGCCGAAACTAAACGTTGGAAAGTACATCTAGTCGACGCTAGATGGCGGTGTACACAACCGCCATCTAGCGTTGAAAAGAAATACAAGAAAGTTATTTCACGTAAATAATTTTGTATTGTATTAGTATTTTGCATTACAGCATACAATTTAAGGTCAATGCAGTACTATTCTTCAGTAAGCGTTGTGTCTCGCGTATATCTACGTTCGGGCATACCTCGGGTTAAGTATACTTAATTCTGTCACTACAAGTTCTTTTTTTGAGATAAGCCCGCCACAACCTCCCAAAACCGCTGCAACTTCTATAAGCCAGGATCTACAGTAGATACAACCATGAAAACACCGGAACACTGAAGTCCGGCGCGTCCCAGGGACATGAATAACTGTCTTGGTTCCCGCAACGAAGTGAATATTATAAGAGGAGAAGAAAAAAACGATAGTTTCCACTTCTCTCGGTGAATTACTGCAGGAGACAGAATGAATTAAGCCTAAAGCACAAAAAGAGACTGTACAACTGAGTGAAGCCTAGTCGCTAAGCACCACGGACATATGACTAAAACTAAGTGGGTCCTATGTGTGAGCTGTTATACTTGCTTCCACTAATAGGTATGGTAAAACCGCCTAAACGCACGGAAATTTGTTCTAGATTCCACAAGGTCTCTATGTTCCTACTAATTGGGATGATGACAGAGTATGAAAATTAAAAATCTGATTAGTCCGTAAGTTAGATAATGAAAAAATATTAGACACGTATTTTTTTATTTTTTCGTTTAATAAAACAATACTTAGGTACTTAGATAAAGCGAATCAAAGTTTAAGAGTGGGGGCTAAAACGTCATTTCTACGTATAAAATGTACATAGAAGTGACGTCACGTGACATTTCAAATCAATATATCGTCGAAAGTATTCGTTTCTGTAAGAAAATAAAAAATACGTGTCTAATGATTTAAAATAATCTACCAGACGGACATTAAAATAAAAATTAGGCATCTACTATTTCTTGTGGAATAAAATGACAGAGATGGCACCGATATTTAAGTACAACTTAGAATTTGGTACCGTGTGTAGTATTCAGGCGATAGGCTACTTTTTATCCCACGGAACGGGGACGAAGCTATTGGCAAAAGCTAGTAATAAAATACTTGACTGCACAGTCGGCGCGGTGGCGGGGCAATTGGCTGCCGCGGAACGTGTCGTAGGTTCGATACCGCACGGAGCAACTCTTTATGTGATCCACAAATTGTCCTAGTCTGGGTATCATGTGTATGTAAAATTACATATTTGTAACCGCACCCACGACACAGGACAAAATCCTAGTGTGAGGCAACGTTTTTTAACAAAAAAAACAGTAAATAAAGCACTTTTAAAATAATATCATTTATTATTCATCACTGTAAACTGAATTCCAAATGATGAGTTTTCAAATGTCCTTTCAAGCTACATTTCTGAACAAACGCCTGCCCACAGACCGCGCAGGCGAACCGCCTATCATTATTATGTATCCGCATATGTTCTTTTAACGTCTTCTTCCTAGCATAAGACTTCTTACACACAGAACACTCAAATATCCTTTCTCCAGTATGTTTCACCATATGTACTCGTAACTCGTTCTTCGTAAAACATCTATAAGTGCAGATTTCACACTGATAGTCTCTTTCCTCTAAGTGATCTCTCTTCATATGCCTCGATAGTGTGTATCTTCGATCAAAATTCTTGTCGCAAACATTACATTTGTATTGCAAAGGTGCTACGCCATGTACTTGTACCAAATGTTTCTGTCTCCTAAAGTACTCGGCGAAGCGCTCAGGACACTTCGTACATTTGAACCTTTTTAGTAACTTGTGTACGGTGTTGACATGATTCTTGTATTTTTGCGTCGTTGAGAACACTTTACCGCAAATTTCACATGGATAGTTCCCACCAGCGTGCATGCTCTTTGTATGGACTTTTAGTCTGTATTTCGTTACGAAGCCAGTCCCACATTCCTTGCAAACGTAGTTTCGATAATGCACATTCATATGGCGTTCTATAGAACCAAAGGTTTCGAAATTAAAACCGCAAACTTGACACTGATGTACTCCAGAATCAGACAGTTTGTACGGAATCACTCTATCAGTAAATTCTGGATACAATTTCTTTTTATGAACATTACTCAGGTGGGACTTTAAATTGTTTAAATTCTGCATATTTTTGTCGCATAGTGTGCATTTCAGGTCTGTGGTATCAACGTATACGACTAAGCATTCTGGGCCATAGGTTTTCAGTATATGCCTGATTTCTGATTTTTTATGTTGAGATGTGTGTTCGCGAAGTTTTTCGTGGTTTTCGAAGACATTTCTACAGAAGAAGCAGGGGAATCCTAGTCGACTTTTGCTCTTGAAAGGGGTAACGTTGGAACATTCTAGAATGGTGCCCGCGTTCGTAATGTGGGCTAATTTCTCTGATATGAAGACTTTTCTAGAAGGTGTCCGCCTACTGTCTTGTTCTTCCAGTAGGTTCATTAGGTTCTTTGGCACTATTTTTAAATCTGAAATGGAAAAATATGATTATGCTGATTGCTGGGTGGTGGCTAGTGGTCTTGCGGTGGAGTAGAGCCGATTTCCGGTTAAGCATTGGAATAATTTGTACATGTTTGCTTGCGTTGTGTTTTATCATGTTAGTGAGGTTACTGGAAACCCAATCACCCCTCCCTCCGTCCCCGATCTCCCCAACCCCTGAATCCCCAACGATCCTCAAACTCCTAATCCCCAAAAAGCCGGTTTTTTTTTTAAGGGGGGAAAATCATCGAATGACTGTTCCGGCCTGGGTGAGGCGGGAGGGAGTGTCAGACTCTTACTGACTAAAAACCACCCCGTTCCTTCTCCTGCACGTCGAGCCGGAGCCCCGGTTACCCGTTAGGTTCTCCGCGACTCCGAATCGGCATCGGCCGTATTGGGCCCCATCTGTGGTGGTCTGATGGCTCTTTGAGGCGCGCGCGGAACGCGACGCGCCGTACGCTCGGGTCTGTTTCTGGTCGGACGGGGAGCCACCCATGCTCGCCGTCCGCAGGCCCGCGCTTACGGTGGCCGGAGATCGTCTCGCGATCCCCGACGCCCGGTGTGTCCTTCGCGATAGCTGGTTTGCGAGGAGGCAGCGCTTCGCTGCCTCACGCGTCCCGCCTCCTCCTTAGCTAGCATGACTGCTTCGCAAAAGGAGGAGACGGCATCCCAATCCCTCTCGCTCCGCATCATGGCCTGCACTAGGCCCGGACGCGAGAGGTCGCCATCGCCGATCACTTCCCTGAGGGCACGGCGGTGCTCAGCCCACGCGGGACATTCTCCCACTGTGTGTTCCACCGTGTCCTCAGGGCGGTCCTTGCAGTGATGACACCCGGGCGTTTCCTCCCGCCCCATCAGACACAGGTACCTCCCGAAACTTCCATGTCCGGTGAGGACCTGCGTCAGGCGGTAGGTGAGGACGCCGTAGCGTCTCTCAAGCCACTCCTCAAAGAGGGGACTTACCGCTGCAATGGCAGCGAGCCCAGCCCTCGGTTGCGACAGTCGTTGCTGTCATTCCGCCATGAGATCGCGCCGGAGCTCATCCCGCCACGCACTTATCTGGCGCGGCGGCGGGGTTTCGCCCCGGCGACGTGCCTCCGCACGCATGCTGTACACGCGCGCGAGCACCTTCGCCTCCAGATCCCACGGCGGTAATCCGCCAAAAAGCCGGTAACGCACTTGTAACGCCTCTGACGTTCCGGGTGTCCATGTTCGACGCCGATTGCTTACATCAGGTGATCCGTCAGCTCGTTTACCGGGTTATCCCATAAAAAATGAAAATGTAGATTTAATCTTTTTTGTGTTAATAAGAGTATAATATTATTTATAACTTACTTTGCAACAAATCAAGTTGCCGGCAGAACTCAGGACAGATCTCCGGCAACGTCTGTCGCGTGGGCAGCGGCGGTAGTCTGACGCGAGCGAACCTGCCCAGTAGGGCGGCTTCCCGGTCCACTAACGGGACTTCGTAGTCCACTAGTGGCTTATCCTGTGTGTCTGAGGTATTGTCTGCAAAGGGATACAATGTCTTTTCTTAATACATTCGATACTTGGATTGGGAATAAAATAAGGTCCGTTTTTTAAGTAGGCAGATAAAAGACCGGGAGAAAGCAAGAAAATTACACTTTTATATTGCTGTATACCGGAGTGAGACTACGGTCGAGCAGAAGACCGACGTGACACAATGCTTGCGTTGTGTTTCGTCGTGTGAGTTAGGTTACCGGAGGCCCAATTACCCCTCTCCCCAAAATCCCGAATCCCCAACAATCCTCAAAAGGCCGGTAACGTTAACGAGAAGAAAATAAATCAATTTGAACCTACAATTCTAATCGCCCAAGCAATGAATGAGCATAATATTTAAAATGGAAAACAGTTAATGCGAAAATACCAGTTCGCACTATGTATGTGTAGAATGCAAATCATGTATAGTGCGGGTTGGTAGAGACTCCGCCCCCACCGGACACGACCACGCGCCGCTAACAGCCCTCCGCTCGCCCCGCTTGCCCAGCTAGAGCGCGGCTCATTGCGGCACAAATCACCGGACTTGACTCTACATCGGGCCCCGCAAGTAGCCCGACTACTCCAACCCCTCGCCTACTGTTGCAGGCAGCTAGTGAATCCGGCGAGACAGGCATTAGCCTGGATCGTGCGTCCTCACGCCTCCAGCCAGAACGTTGAGAAGACCCGTGGTCAAATGAGTAGGTGAGTGAAAAAGTAGATGCAAGTGTGAATGTAAGCTTCCCAGGTCAGTATCTGTGAGTTGAAATTAGTGATGTAATGGTAGATAAACTTTTTCGTAATATTTACCATCAAGTACGTAATCAGAGTCACATACATCTGCGTCCCCTGCGTCCCCCTCGTCACCAGACTCCAGCTCCTCCTTGACATCAGTTCCAACCTCCTTTTCTTCTTTTATGTCCATCGTCTGTTCATTAACTTCTACGCGCACTGGAATGTTTACAAAATGTATAAAATAAAATAATATGGCGGTAGAGTAGAATATATCTGTCAGCACCTCTATTCTTCAATCGGGTGTTGTATACCTGACTAAGAGACTACATGTCGATAAAAGATAACATAACATCAAGTCTTTTATCCCCGAAGGGATAGGCAGAGGTGCACATTACGGCACTCAATGCCACTGCACAATGTAACACCCACTTTTTCGACGACGAGGGATTCTTCTTACTAGAATATTCTCTTTAAATATCATACCATTAACAAAAACCGTGTCCTTATCCTCGCCTTCTACAGTCTGTAGCAGCTGTCTCTCGGTGCTGACCACCAACATACGGAAGCTGATCGCATCCCGGAGACGTTGCACACATGTTGTACAAATTAGTGTAGATAGGAGCGCATTCGTTGATAGCTGGAATAGAGTGGAATTATATAGGATTTATTTAAAAAATAATCTTTATTTGAATCTCATTTTATTTCATCTTTAATGTACACAGGTACAAGTGATGGTACATAAGGCGGACATTAATGCCACATGGCATTCTCTCCCAGTCAATGTTAGGGTTAAATAGGAAATCAGCGAAAAATACAAATAACATAAATAGACTTTATAAATATAGATACTAAAAAATATTTAAAATTTACAATACAATATAAATACAACATAAATATGCATGCATATATTTTATACATTATTTTATTAAATAAATACATACAGGATTAAACAATAGTTAATTTTTTAATGAAATTATATTATTACTAGCTAACCCGGAAAACTACATACTGCGAAAATATATTCTTTTTCTCATTTTTTAAATCTTCCCTGTTTTTAAAATTAGCCACATCAGTTCAGCTGTTCTCAAGTTTTAGCAAGAGTAATTAATGGATGGATGGAGTAATAATTTTAAGTGTGGGAGAGCCATGCTTCGGCACGAATGGGCCGGCTCGACCAGATTGATACCACGGCCTCACAGAAAACCGACGTAAAGCAACGCTTGTGTTTCGTCATGTGAGTGAGGTTACAGGAGGCCCAATTACGTTCCCCTTCCCCAATCTCCCCAATCCCTGAATCCCCAACGATCCTCAAACTCCTAATCCCCAAAACGTCGGTGACGCACTTGTGACGCCTATGGTGTTCCAGGTGTCCATGGGCGACGCCGATTGCTTACCATCAGGTGATCCGTATGCTAGTTTACCGGCTTATGCCATAAAAAAAGATGGAAATGCATTTTTGGGCTTTATTGTTTGTCAAGTTGTTATTACCTCTAGTATGACTGTTATTTGATTCTCAGGTTGATTTAATATAGTGCAATAGAGTGTGTTTACAAATAAAGAAACCTGGGTACACAATAATGTTTATCAGTCAGTCCTACAGTGCAGCTATTAGCTCATTTAAACTGTATATTTGTATAGAAAAGAATAAGTAAGCAAGATACTCTATGGTAATAACGATAGACATGATATAAAGAGAAGTGAACTGCAATAACTAAGGAATGAGGTTGACTGTCACATAATTCCCAAGGCATTAAGTCCACCTGTACATGTGTGTTTTCGTACTAAGCCTAAATAAATAAAAATAAACAAAACGATTACATCAACACAACAACCAAATCAAAACATGTTATTTTAACTCAGTGTAACATGAATATGACAACCAAACTTCGTTATCAGTTTGATAATTATCTTTTCTACATATAAATATACAAAACTTACAAATAAATTGAAGCATTCCAGGAAAATATCGAAGTAAACCTCTCGTATGCCGTTAAAATAATATTCTTTCATTATATCTCTATGGTTTCCCTTTGTTAAGCAACAGCGGCATTCTCCATACGTTGTATTACTCTTCCTAGTCTCCATTGTGCACTATTTTATTCAAACTTTAATGAAACATAATTGAAATTGGGAATTATTGTCGAAAAACTCCAATGCCGTAGATGTAGACGCTAGCAAATCATTCTATAATAAAATGTCAATATTATTTCATTGATTTTTACTCTTAACGGTTTACAATAAGGTTGATAATTGACCGTAGTAATTTGACAGGTTGGGGTAGGTTAACATGCTGGTGTCTTTTTGAATATTGCATTGTTGACGTTTCCGTTTCGTTTCATGTTTGAAATTAGTGATGTATGTTTTGTTCTAATAGAAAAAATTACGGTTTTCAATCTTTTATTTTGAAAAAAAAAAATGGTTTTTGAATTTTATCTCACATGGAACTCATAATCATAGCACAAAAATGAGTTCATCCTGATTAGTACCACCAATTATGGTATTTACATACTTTATGTTTCATTCACAATTAATTAAAATGGACATAACATCACGCCTTTTATCCCCGAAGGGGTAGGCAGAGGTGCACATTACAGCACTTAATACCACTGTAAAATGTAACACCCGCTTTCCACTATTTATGTTATGAGTCCCATGTAATAGGGAGTGAGCCTATTGCCATATACCGGGCACAATTCCAGACTCCGTGCTACTACTGAGTATTTTTAAAAATCCAGTAATCCTTTGCCCGACCCGGGAATCGAACCCGAGACCCCTTGCCCGGCAGTCGTACTAGCGACTACTCGGCCAATGAGGCAGTCGTCAATTAAAATGAAGTAAATACAAAAAAATAACTCGAGCTCAATAGCAAATACATTTTATTGTGATGATTATTATTATAAGATAATCAAACAATTTTTAATGATAATCCAAACCTTACAAAAATATTTTTTTTAACAAAGTATTCATATTCTTACAAAAAAGCTAACAAAAAAAAAAGCAGTTTTCACAAATCCGCCATTGATGCAAAAAAAAACAAACTTCAAATAAAGATCATATAACAAAGACAGACAATTAACCATTACTTTTTAAGCAACATATCAACATAAGCACAGTCAATTAGATCTTCTTCCTTTACTCCTAATTTAGTTCTAAGGTCCTGAGCTATACTCTGACCTTCTTCCAAGGTCTGTTCTGGTTGAAGTACCACTTCCAGCTCCATAAAGTCGCCTAAATCTTGTACTGTGTCTATATGCACCCGTGTTTGGCCAACCATGTAGAGTTTGCTGAAATGAAATATGAGGTTGATTAGTTTTTGTTCTAATGTACATGTTCATAGACAAAATCTGAAATGTGTATGGCATTTTTTTTAATGGGGGATAATCATCGAATGACTTCTCTTGCCTGGGGGAGGCGGGAGATAGTGTCAGGCTCTTACTGATTGAACTGTATATCCCCAAGTGGTCACTGGTGACCGCTCTCCACTAACTCCGTTATAGACCTAATTTCCAATGCTTAGAGACTACTTTTGTATGAAAAAATTTAGGGCATGAATTTCATCAATTTTCAAGGGTTAAAAACCATCCTGTTCCTACTCCTACACTTCGAGTCGAAGCCCCAGTAACCCGCTAAGTTCTCCACGGCTCCGAAACGGCATAAGCCCTATTGGGCCCCATCTGAAATGGCATAAGGCCTTATTACAATGAGTTTTAATGGAGTAGGTACCTAAGGGTTCAAAATAATTTCACAGAAATGTATCTGCCTGCACTTTCGGAAAAAGAGCAGAGTAGAAGGAGTAAGAATTCTGTATTATATTTCATATAATTATATATATAATTTCATTCTTCAGCAAATGGCACTTCAACAACAAAAAACCATGTCATTACTAAAATGTTGGACTACACACCTCTACTGGAGGGTTTACCATATCTGTGCTAGTAACTTGACAGGCATATACAGGAGTTGTTATTACCCAATTGTAGGAAGGGTAATTTTTTTATGATTTAGGTTAAGCAGTCCATGATAAAATTGACTTTAGGTATTAAAGTAATGTATTTTATTAACATTACCGTTCTTTAACAACTCTTCCACGAACACCCAGGCACTTCTTGAGCATTTCATCTAAAAGTTTAGCTTTTTCGCTCTCGTTGACGGTAAAATCTAATAACTCGTAATTACTCAGTTTTGGGCCTTCCACATCGTCACGATCATATCTCACTAGAGTGGCTGCGGAATCGGCGTAAATTCTCATCTTTAACCGACCTTCTTGGACATTGTAGAATGTATCATCCTGCTTTATGATTGTAGGCGGCCCGCCGCTCAACTCATTTGCTACTTTACAGATGTTTTCATAGTCGGTTATCTTAGCTTTTATTTCAACGTTACGCATTGTTTATCTGTGAATCTCAAAAGAAGATGAGATTTTCAATTTATTTAATGTACTTGTAGCGAATTTACAAAATTTTCGATGCAAATACAATATCAGTAGGAAATACCGGCTACCTACCGCCACAATTGAATGAAATGAAATTGCCAAATTATGAATGAACTGCCAACAAACAATGTCAGCTGTTGATTTCGTTCGAAAATAGCATCCGGGCCTCCAAATTATCATTTTTATTATTTCTGAGCAATGTCCATTCAATCTCTGCTTAAAGTTTCTCAAGGGAAAGCGTCCATTAATAAATCAAATGACTTCATCATTAAATAGCAAAACACAGATTACAAATCTTTAGAATACTAATACTATTACTATTCCATGTAAAATCGTTCAGAAACAAACGTTCCCATTGTCATTATCAAATGGCACTCAACTCAAAATTGACACACAAAACAAATCGTAAAAACATAATCGGACGATTTTTTATTGATATTTTTTGTTTTGTTTATAAATAAAAACGATGGATTTAGATAATGTTGAGAGTTGGAGTTCGCAGCCCGATGTGTGCCGGTGCTGCTTGTCTGCAAGCGGAACGTGGGATATCACCGCGTCTTATATCACGGAGGCCGGAAGCAAAGAGGTTTATCATGAAATGTTACGAGAGTGCTTTGGTATTTCGGTGAGCATTTTATCAAATTAAAATTAAACAATAAAGGGTATTTATTATGCTAAAAAAATTCGTAATTTTTTATTGATATAAATAATATTAACATTTTTTATATTTTAATGATGTTCTCCGTACGGATTCTACAATTCATAAAATATAGTGGGATGGCGGTCAAACGTCGGCCCATCAAATATAAAAAAAATATATTATGTCGACACATTCGTCAATCTAAGTATCTATTAGATTGTAAAAATATTAACACAGACAATATTCGTTTTCTTTTGGGTTTTTAATATTTGTCAAGGATCTCATTTGAATTATCCCTTACTAACTCCCTGACGGTTTAAGTCACTGCTCAGCCCCTATATTACATAGCATAATTACTATCCACAGTGGCATACGTATGCGTGGGGGGGGGAGACTTACTGCTCTGTGGGTGACACCCGAGACCTACTATGACCATCAGTTTTATTTCTTTTCACCAGTAAAAAATAGTAAATAAATCTTACAGCTTATACAAGCCAATTACAAGCCGTGAGGGCTTGTAATTGGCTTGGTTTAGGATTTAAAGAAATAAATTAATATGGTGTGAGTACTATACAATATTAAAAATACATATTTTCTTTCATAAATGAAGAAGTTAAATATTGAAATAGACCAAAAAAAATATATTTTAACAATAGAACATGAAGCAATGAAGCAACCTGAAGATGCGAAATCAGACAAAATGTCTCTTGTCACACACACAGTTTCAACAAACTAAATTTGTTTCATATGATACACAAATATTCTTAATACTCATACTTTAATAAAATATAACATACATAACAACTCACCTTTTATCCCCGAAAGGGTAGGCAGAGGTGCACATTATGCCACTGTACAATGTAACATTACTATTAAAGAAGTGCCAAATTAAAAGTACCCTTAACCGACGAGCATGCATGAAAAGATTGATGACTGTTAATGAAGCGAAAGAGGTATGTAAGAATCGTAGTAATTGGCGTTCCTTAGTCTCTGCCTACCCCCATGGGAGACAGGCGTGAAGTTATGTATGTATGTATGTATGTACAATGTAACACCCAATTTTTACTATTTATGTTATGATTGTGTCATATATCGGCCACAATTCCAGACTCCGTGCTACTACTAAGATTTTATTTAAAAACCCAGTAATATTTTGCCCTACCTGGGAATCCGAGACCCCTTGCGACCACTCGGCCACCGAGCCAGTCCACTTTAATGAAACGTAAATGATCATTACATTTTATTTTAATAGTTCCGATTTAGTTTTGGGGTGACACTTACAAAATCTGCCACGGGTGCCACCTATGCTAGGTATGCCACTGACTATCCAACACAAAAATAACTTTTCAGTTTGAACCATTTGAATGAATTCATTAGCTATGTCTGAGACAAGTAATTGAGAAGAGTAGAGAGTTTAATGTGTCGCTGTACTGTTGTTTTATCGACTATAACAAGGCATTCGACACAATTGAGCACGAGAACATCTGGTACTGTCTTAAAAACCAAGGGGTCGAACAAAAGTACATAAGAATAATTAAAAACGTATATACCAACAGTACAGCTAAAATTAAGTTGGAAAAGGAAGGAAAGGAAATAAAAATAAACAGGGGGGTGAGACAAGGAGACCCATTGTCACCTAAATTATTCACAGCCGTTTTAGAAGGTATATTCCGGCAGTTAAGTTGGTCTAATATAAACGGAGATAATAACTACGGTCTAAATATAAACGGAGAAAGACTGTCACACTTGCGATTTGCTGATGACATTGTATTATTCGCAGAAACAAGGGAACAGCTACAAGTTATGATTCTGGACTTGGAAAGAGAAAGCCGCAAGGTAGGCCTAACGATGAACACTTCCAAAACAAAAGCTCTAACGAATGCGGCTGAAGAGTCAATCATCATTAACGGCGTACCAATCGAGTATGTCAAAGAATATACTTACTTAGGCCAAAAAATTTCAATGAGTGATATAATGTCAAAAGAAATTGATACAAGAGTTGGAAACGCATGGAGATGTTACTGGCGACTAAAAGAGATAATGAAGAACAAAGAAATCAAGATGTCAGTCAAATCAAAACTTTACAATACCTGCGTACTACCTGTCCTAACCTATGGCTGCCAAACCTGGGCTCTCACTAAATCGCTAACCAAAAAACTGGAAACTTGCCAGACAGCGATGGAGAGAAGCATGTTAAATTTGAGGAAATCGGACAGAGTACGTAACAAAACCATCAGAAACCGCACTAAAATACAAAATGTCACAACTAGGCTACGGAAACTTAAATGGCAATGGACGGGGCATATGATTAGAGGCATCGCAAAGTGGAACCGAAACATAGTGTATTGGTATCCTAGAGACAAGAAAAGAAAACGTGGCCGACAGATTAGAAGGTGGGAAGACGAAATAAAGGCGACAGCGGGAAAAACATGGACAAGAAAAGCTCTAAATCGAGCAGAATGGAAAGACATGGAGGAGGCCTTTGCCAAAGCTGGGCAAACAGATGAAGATGTCAATGCCATCAATTAAGCTGAGACGTTAAATTAAGTCCAGTTTGTAAAATTGTTCTGTTGTTCTTATCTTTATCTGAATAAAGGCTATTATTATTATTATTATTTTGTAATTTAGGTTAAAACCTCACCCATTTCTGGGGGACTACACCAAAGCTGCGGACTTTTGGTCAAAGCAGTTTTGGGGATGAGACTTGTGGTGATTTAATCTATTGATAAGAACTTTCTAACTATTCTACATGTGTTGAGTATAACTGCTTTCTGTAAGAGTGTGTATGTGAGTGGATGTAAATCTAGAGTCTTTAGACTTGTGTGCAGTGTTTTGGGGATGACGCCTGTGCTAGATAATATAACGGGAACGGTCTTGACTGTGTGGACTTGCCACTGAGTTTTGAGCTCAATGGTCAAGTCTGCATATTTAGAGAGCTTGTTAGTGTGAGTGGAACTTAGGTTATGGGTGTTAGGTATTGCTATGTCTATTAGGTATACTATTTTGTTTTTCTTGTCGTGGAGTGTGATGTCTGGCCGATTGTGATGTATGGTTTTATCGGTTAAAATTGTTCTGTCCCAGTACATTTTAAAATCAGGTGAATTTAGAATGATTTGGGGTGTGTATTTATAATAGGGTATTTTTTCTGGAATAAGTTTGTGTTTGTACGCAAGTGCTTGATGTATGATAGCTGCGACTTGGTCATGCCTGTGTTTATAGTCTGTTTGTGTGATGGATGAACATCCGCCTGTAATGTGCTGTATTGTTTCTGGTTGTCTGTGGCAGTGTCTACAATGATCGCTGCCAAGGGAACTGTCGCGAATGATATATTTTCTGTAGTTTTTTGTGTCTATAACTTGGTCTTGGATCGCTAACATAAAACCTTCCGTTTCTGGAAACAGCTCGCCTCGCTTTAACCATGCGTTTGACGCTATTTTGTCAACAATAGGGTTGGTTAAATCGAGACGATGACGGCCATGGAGCGATTTTTGTGTCCAAGTTTGTATCTTTTGCTGTTTGGTTATTGAGGTCATTTGTTTGGTGTGGTCTGCTAGAGAGAGTGGTGTGTATGAGTCTGCCTGACAAATAGCTTGATGAAGTGAGGAATGTTGTGAGCGCTTGAAGAAAAATTTCTTGAGTGATGTGATTTGGCTGTTGTGAAGGTTTGTGATATCGATGAGTCCTCTGCCACCTTCCATTTTAGGCAGGGTTAACCTCTGAATGCAAGCACGGGGGTGATGTTTCCTATGCTTGGTCATTGTGGTGTTGATTATTCGTTGTAAGATTGTTAGGTCTGTTTGAGTCCAACGTATGATACCAAAGGAGTAGGTTAAAATAGGGACAGCAAACGCATTGATTGCTTTGATTGTGTTTCTGGAATTAAGGTGTGTGTGCAGTATTTTGTGTAGTCTGGTTCTGAAATTTTGTTGCAGTATTTTCTTTGTGTTTTTATGGTGAATTTCTGTTGATTGATAGTAGCCTAAATATTTATAGCCTTCATTAGGGTCTACGGCTTCTATTACTTCGTTGTTCCTTAGTTCATACGATGTCGAGTCTACTGTTCCTGTGATAACTGACTGGATTTTGCACTTGTCAATCCCAAATTCCATACAGATGTCATTCGAGAATGTTTGTGTGATATCAGCGAGAATGTGTATTTCATTTAATGTGCCTGCAAAAAGTTTGATGTCATCCATATACATTAGATGTGTGAGACCTGTGTGTAAGGAGTTATGTTTAATTTTGAAGCCAATGTTATTTTTGTTCAGCATGTTGGAGAGTGGGTTGAGTGCTAGACAAAACCACAAGGGACTCAGTGCATCACCTTGGAAGATGCCTCTTTTTATTTGAATGAATTCTGTTTCAGTGACTTGATTTTCATTGCGTATTTTTAGTTTAGTATTCCAAGTCGGCATTATTTCTTCTAAGAATTTAACAATAACTGGGTGGATTTTGTAATGTTTTAATATATAAATTAACCAAGAATGTGGGATGGAGTCATAGGCTTTTTTATAATCAACATACATGGTGTGTATGTCACGCTTTTGTTTAATTGCTTGTTTGGACGCTACAGCGTCAATAGTTAGCTGTTCCTTACACCCTTTACTATTTTTTCGGCACCCCTTCTGCTCTTCTGCTAAGATATTGTGTTCTAATGTGTGTCTGTATATTGTTTCGCTAAGGCAGGATGTGATGATTTTGTATATGTTCTGTAAGCAAGTGATGGGTCGGTATTTGGCAGGATTACCTGCGTCTGATAGGTCTTTTGGCAGCATGTATGTTGTGCCTTGTGTGATGTATGGTGGCATTGTGTCAGGTGACTGGATGAATGTGTTAATGTATTTTAGCAGTAGTGTATGAGTGTTTGTTAACTTCTTATACCAGAAGTTGTGAATGTTATCTGATCCTGCAGTTTTCCAGTTATGTGTCCTAGCTATAACTGATTGCAAAAGTTGTAAACTAATCTGGTCAAATTTCATTTCTGGTGTATCTATCCATCTTTCTTTATCTTCCTCAATCCAAGTGTTGTGATGATGCGTGACTGGGTTAGCCCAAATATCAGACCAGAATGCGTGTAGTGATTCAGTAGTCGGTAGTGGTGTGTTATTTTCGTGTGAGTTGTTGTTTTGTTGAGTCAATTTTCGGTAAAATAGTTTTTCATTGTTGTTGAACTGTGTATTTTGTGTTTTCCTATCTGTCGTTCCTTTATACCTTTTCAACCGGCTTGCTAGTGTGCTTAGTTTTTGTTTTAAGGTATCTAAAAAATGTGTAATATCAGTGTTTTCTGTTTCGTGTTGTGTGTGTATTTTGTATGTCTGTTTTATATTACGAATATGTTCTACTAAGGCTCGCGACCGAACCCCTTTTGCATACTCAGTAAGCCTTCCTATGTTAGCTCTGAGTTCACTAATCCTACGCTGAAGTCGTTTTTGCCACCAGGGTACTTTTTCTGATTGATTGCTGATTACATTGCTTGGTTTAATCCTGGCACCATTGAATATGGCTATGGTGTATGCTGCACAATAAATAGATGTCTGAAGAGTGTGAAAGTCAGTATCAGAGGTCAGTATCTTTGGGAGTATGTGAGTGTTGAAATGAGTTGTGATAGCCGCCAGTTTCCTGGAGGATCTCAATTTAGGGATATATGGCCTCGTTGTGGGGTCAGAATCTTTGAATTTGTTATAGTGATCTATATACATTTGCTCTAATTGTTCAAGGATCTCAGTGGGCAGATTAAACGTGTTTTGCTCTATTGGCTGTGTGTTTTGCTCGATTATTGTTGATATTATTGGTTCAGTGTGACTAACATTAGTATTTATTGGTGTTAGTTGTGTTTGTGTTGCCTGTACTGTAAGTTGTGGTATTGTAAATTCATTGTTGCCTATATTTACATTAGCTAATTCACTCCTAACTTCTTCCTTAATCTGATTTAGCCGATCTACAGATAACAATTGATTGTTGACAATAGATCTCCGTTGGTCTGATATTCTTTGTGCGGATAGGTGTGCAATAGAAGGACATTTTGAAATAATATCTTGATGTAATAGTGGTCTGTATGTGGTTAAATCTGTTTCAAGGTTTGTTAAACGGTAGTAACTTCGCATAATAGCTTCATTTAGGTTGGTTGTCCATCTCATTCTACGGGTTTGAGTATAATCATTATCTGTATTATTTTGTGAATTTGACGGTTGATTTTGCAATAATAGTCTAACTTCTTCTTTGATGTTCTGAATTTCCTGTTCTGTGAGAAAGTTGCGCTTTACAATAGCGCGTCGCTGATCACCTACTCTTTGCTTTGAAGCATTCATTTCAGGGAATTCTGCTGTAAAACGTGTGTGTAATTGCGTCAGATAAGTTCTAGTATTAATTTCAAGATCAGTGAGAATGAAATAGTGGCGCATGATGAAAATATTCATTTCTTTCGTCCATGTTTTACGTGTACGCCGTCCACCTTGGGCGGGTGCAGTAATTTCAGCTGAGATAGCCTCCTGCACAACATCCCTGGCGAAATGAAAAGATAATGGGGATGAATTGGTTGAGCTCGACTGTTGGTTGTTGAGGTATGATGCTGGTGATGAGGGGATGGATGAGAATAATGATGACGTTGGTGAAGAACATGACGACAATTGGTCGTGTTGTGCTGCAACAGCTTGTGGCTGGGCAGCTTGCGATACGGTGCCCTCCCCAGAGTACGAAGGGCAGCCCGGGCTGGAAGGCCCGGGGCGGGATTCTCCATCGTTGTTAACTCCGGTACCCGCCTGGGGTATTACTCTACTTCTTAGTCGCATCGCATAAGTGTGGGGGATTTTTTTGTATGAGGTATGGGCAAGAGTAGATATCGTGGCAAGAGAAGTAAAAAGGATCAAAGTCAAGGGCGATAAAGTAGATTGAGAAAATGACAGGAGAAGAACGTTGGGAAAATAATACATTTGGCCTGTGACTGGGTTAAATGCATTGATGATTGGGACCGTTAGTTGGAAGGGTGCCGCCGAGGTGTTAGTGGCTTTAACATTTGTGTCTCCTTTAAAGGGTGGGTCTAGCTCTTAGTGCCCTTATGTAGTTCGTGCCTTCCGTAAGCCCCCCCACCACGTCAAGGTGGTCCCTAAGGGGGGTTATTATTATTATTATTATTAGCTATGTAATTTTTTTTTTAATTTCACTTTTTTTTACTTTTCAGATGTCATACATCACAGAGTGGGGCCCTAGCAGGATGGTATGTGACCTCTGTGCGGGGCACTTGAGAGATGCTTGTAGTTTTCGCAAGCAAGTCGAAGACGCGGAGCGGCATTTTATTGCTTATTGTAGCAGTAGAAAAGGTATTGTGTTCTATACCTTAACTTGTTAAGATCCAAGCAGTCACTGGTGTCCACTCTCCACTTACATTATAGACCTTATTTCCAAGTAAGTAGAGATTTGTCTTCGATGACCGCTTGGGAGCTGGGCAGTTAAATGAGGACATACGTTTTTGTTTTTATAATAACTATCGTGAGACATACTAAATGAAATAAAATCGCGGGCTACTCACGTGAATATACCGAGAAAAGCTCTACTAGTCTTTTTTTTAATGGCCCGCCACTACCTCCCAAAACCGCTGCAATGCCTGTAAGCCAGGATCGACAGTAGATACAACCATGAAAACACCGGAACACTGAAGTCCAGCGCATCCCAGGGACATGAATAACTGTCTTGGTTCCCGCAACGAAGTGAATCAGAAGATATTATAAGAGGAAGAAAAAAAACTATAGTTTCCACTTCCCTCGGTGAATTACTGCAGGAGACAGAATGAATTAAGTCTAAAGGCACAAAACAAAGAGAGATTATTGATATTGTATTATATCTACTCTGCCTCATTGGCCGAGTAGTCGCAAGTGCGACTGCCGGGCAAGGGGTCGCGGGTTCGATTCCCGGGTCGGGAAAAGTATTAATGGGTTTTAAAAAAATTCACAGTAGTAGCACGGAGTCTGGAAATGTGCCCGGTATATGGCAATAGGCTCACCCCCTATTACATGGGGCTTATAATATAAAAAGTGAAAAGTGGGTGTTACATTGTACAGTGGCATTAAGTGCCGAAATGTGCACCTCTGCCTATCCCTTCGGGGATAAAAAGGCATGATGTTATGTTACTTTTCTAGCAAATAAAATTGAAAAAACAGTAAAGATAATCGCGCATCGGTGTATGTTTATACACCCATACATACAGGAAGCTGAAACAAAATGAAAAGGTCTTTTTTTAATCGATTAAAAATATTCTATAAAACAAAGCTGACTTTATTCTATCTTAGCGCCATCTAGTGAGCGCAAAAATGTAAACCCCAATTTAAAAATACAGTGAAACCTGGTTAAGTGAGACATCAAGGGACCTACAATGTCGTTTCACTTATAGAGGTATTCCACTTATCCAGTGTCTCAGATGTACAGGTATAAATAAACATCTCTCTCATTTACAGAGGGTACCATTAATAGAGGTGGACTTGGAATTACATATGGAATTTGTGGGTAGAATAAAAATGAGTAAACAAACAATGTTATATCAGTTACAGAGGTTTATGCATGTAAATTTACTCGCTGTCTCAGTTATAGAGGTAACTATGATGATAAATCGAAAGAACAAATCCCAGATATAGAGGTTTACCTCGTCCCACTAACAGAGGTAATTCAGTGCCAAAGTCTTGGGGCCTCAGCATGAGTTCCAGTTATTGAGGTTTCTCACTTATCCCACTTAACCAAGTTTCACTGTATATTATTGTAATGTTTGCTTATTTCGTTTCAGATATTTTCAACCCAGTTACAATAAAGACTGAGTCAGAAGATAAACCAACTAGTCCACACTGTGATGACAATTTTGATGATACCACTCAAGGTGAGAAAACATTTCTGCTCTTCAGACGTTGTTTTTTTAAGGAGAGATAAGGTTTCTAGACCCAATTTAATTTCACTGACGGACTGACTGACAGACTATTATTTATTTTGTATTTGTTGACGTTTCAAAAGTACCAAACTATGGTTTAATTGAAATAAATGCTTTGACTTTGACTTCTAATTTGACTGCACCACCGGCAGCCGCACCAACCGGTGCGGCTGCCGTGCAACGTGTCGCGGGTTCGATTCCCGCACGGAGCAACACTTTTTGTGATCCACAAATTGTTGTTTCGGGTCTGGGTGTCATTTTGTATGTGAACTTGTATGTTTGTAAACGCACCCACGACACAGAAGAAAATCCTAATGTAGAGCAACGTTTTTTTTAAAAAAGAAAAAAAAATAAAAAGAAAAGACCCCCCCCCCCAGGCTGTCCCCAATCTCCCCAACAAGCCCCAAATTTAATCCCCAAAAGGCAGGTAACGCACTTGTGTTTCGGGTGTTCATGGGTGGCGCCGGTTGCTTGCCACCAGGTAATCCATCTCGTCGGCTCGTTTACCAATGGTTCCTAAAAGGCAGAATGATGCTACAGAGCTCCGCTCACACACACACACACACACACACACACACTCACACATCCATCCACATCCATCCACATCCATCGATGCACTGGTGGAACGATCATATCAGCGCTCTACGCCAAGAGTGTCACAAAAGAAGACGACTGTCTCAGCGTGGCTATCGACGATAAACCTCCGCTGAGTACAAAATAGCACGTCGAAGGCTAAACAATGCTATCAAAGATGAACGAATGAAATGATGGAACTGAGGCCCAATTACCTTCCCCTTCCCCAATCTCCCCAATCCCTGAATCCCCAACGATCCTCAAACTCCTAATCCCCAAAAGGCCTGTAACGCACTTTTAACGCCTCTGGTAATCCAGGAGTCCATGGGCGACGCCGATTGCTTACCATCAGGTGATCCGTCTGCTCGTTTACCGGCTTATGCCATAAAATAAAATCCGTTGGGTAGACCGTATAAGGTGGCTATGATCCGCCTGAACAGCCAGCTGATGCCGTCACCCACATGTCCATAACTCTTGCAGAAAATCGTTGCCACGCTCCCTAACAACAAGAGGTCAACTACCCAACAGTACAGTGCAAACTGGAACAAACGAAACTCCGCCTATCACGATAGAAGACCTGATGGAAGCGTGTAACCGAGTAGGGAACCAAAACCAGGTCTAGATGGAATTCCCAACATTGTCTTAAAATAGCTATCAAGGCAGCACCGGCAATGTTCTTGGAAGTGTACGAGACGTGCATTAACTCGTCGAGTACCGGTTTTGTAGACACAATTATAGAACAATAGGTTGCGGTCACCGGTGACCGCTTGGTGTTTGACAGTTTAAGGAAGGGATCTCCCCTGGGAAATGGAAATAACAGAGGCTGGTATTACTCCCTAAGGGACAAATGCGACCAGATGAACCGTCATCCTGTCGACCGCTCTGCATGCTAGACACTGCAGGCAAGGTACTGGAACGGACAGACTACCAAAGGATCGAAGCGGTAGTTGAACCTCTCTTGGCTATCAACCAGTATTTCTTCCGGAGGGAGCGGTCCACACTAGACGCGATCAATCTTGTCGTCACCGTAGCCAAATATGCGATCGCAGGGACCAGATGGAAAGGAGGTACAAAGAAGTATTGCCTGGTAGCTACATTGGATATCAAGATTGCCTTCAATTCCGCCAACTGGGATTACATTATGTAGGCCCTTGAAGAAAAATACGTACCAGGGTACCTGCGTCGGATGGTGACGAGCTACTTTACAAACAGGCTTCAGAAATACGACACGAAGAATAATCCAAGGGAGTATGAAATAAGTGGAGGAGTACCCCGGGGTTCAGTTCTGGGCCCTCTTTTGTGGAACATCATGTACGGTGAGCTTTTGAGGATAGCCCTGCCAGCGAATGTTAAACTGGTGGCATATGCTGACGACGTAGCTGTAGCTATTGATTGAATAGATAGGTAGATGGTAGTGGAAGTTCCGTTTGGGCTGATGACTTTGAGACCAAAGTCCAGGACACAAGGAGAAAATAGAACATAAATATATTGACTGAGTGCCCTGAGGGTGATTAGTGCCTTTTGCACAGTGTCTGAAGAAGCAGAGTAGTGACAGAAGCGTAATTTCCGTAACTCTGCCTATTCATATGCTAGCCGAGGAACGGCAAGCTCTCGATCAGTCATCTACATCGAGTTCTGATAAACTCAGATCTGAAGAGCGGCAAAATAGCATACGTCGATGACAAGCGCAGTGGGACGCTGCAGTAAAAGCGAGGTGGACGTAACGGTTAATACCACACGTAAATGTCTGGCTGAGACGGAATCATGGCGAAGTCAATATTATCTAACACAAAGCTCTCTGGACATGGCTGCTACCAAGAATACCTTAATCGCGTGTTTGAAACACGATGATTCTCCAGAGTGTCCGTCCTGCCCCGGGGTTACCGAAAACGCGGAACACGTGTCCTTTTTTTTTATTGCATAAGCCGGTAAACGAGCAGACGGATCACCTGATGGTAAGCTATCGACACCTGGAACATCAGAGGCGTTACAAGTGCGTTACCGGCCTTTTGGGGATTAGGAGTTTGAGGATCGTTGGGGATTCAGGAGTTGGGGAGATTGGGGAAGGGGAGGGTAATTGAGCCTCCGGTAACCTCACTCACACGACGAAACACAACGCAAGCGTTGCTTCACGTCGATTTTCTGTTCTTTGTGGTTCGGTGTTCAACGGCGGTTTCCGCGGGGAGCAAGAGGCCGAAGATAAACAAGGTTTTAGTCGGTATTGACATCAGTGTCCGTCCTGATGCTACGTTACAGTATTTCCCAACCTCTATAAAAAAACACACTCACACTTATACACACTCGAACTCACACTCACTCCACTCACACATACACACACACTCACACTCACACTCTCTGTCACACACACACACACACACACACAAACACGCGCGCGCGCACACACTCACACACACACTCACTCTCTCACACCGCGTGATTTTATATTTATTTATTTTATATATTTTTTTGCAGATGACTACAAAGATATTTTCAGAACGAATTCAAATATTGTAGTTAACAATTCACATGAAAATGAAGTTCGACCAAAAAGAAAGAGACAAAAAATTACTTTGAAAGGTAAAAGAAAGAGAAAGGTGATAAGCAAAGAGGATACGGATTCTGATACTCCTATAGCTGAGTTGTCGAAGAAAAATGTGCCTGAAGTTGAAGAGGGTACGGTTGAAAACGATATGAATTGTTCCAGAGTGAATGAGGTGGGAAATAATGAAATTTTCGCAGTTGGTAAGTATTTTTAAGTATGTAATTATTGTATAATTGTGCCACCCCTGCTCTTCCCGCGGGTGTCGTATACCTGACTAAGTGACTACACATTTGACAGAGACCGGGCAGCAACGCTCTCTGATACACCTGAACCTTTTATACTGCGATCTCTAAATCGCCTGCGCAACGTGACGCAGTTCCGATTCCTGTACGGAACACCCACGAATCTCACGATACCGGAGACTCTTTCCTTATATGGGGCGATATTTTTTTATAGAACAAGAATTGCCTATTTACAAAGGTTTACATCACCTGCTACTTTCATCTCTGCACTGCTTAAAGGTTGACTGGGAGACAATGCCCAAGGCTTTAATTCCACCTGTACACACTTGTATGAAGTTGAAATAAATAAATATGTCCTATGGTGGGCTCACTTACATAAGTTTCCATTCCATCATAAGTTTCATAACGTTATGTTTTTCAGGTTCACTTCAAATGAAAACCCAGAATGAAGCGAAACAAATATCGGAAAGAAAACGAGTGATGCTTACTTGTGACATCGTTCTTAGAGGCACAAACGCCTGCCCCTTTAGACACCACAAGAGCTGGTTCCAATGCTTCTTTTGCCAACAAGACTTCATGGAAATAAACCTCCTTAGAGACCACACGCTGGCAACCCATGCGGACATAGACGTTGAAATAAAAAAGATAAAACGTTACCCGCGCTCTTTGCAGATAGAAATTTCAAATCTCGAATGCCGCCAATGTCACTTGACTTTGACAGATGTCATTTCGATGTGCCGCCATTTTGTAGACGTGCACAAAAAGGTTATATACAATGAGTGTATAGCTGATTATAAAGTTAATGGTAGTCCGTATTCTTGTCATTTGTGTGGGCAACAGTTTCATGTATTCAGAACCTTAACGACCCATTTAAACGAGCATTATGCGAACTGCATATGCGATGTTTGCGGCAAATCATTTTTAAACTCAAAAAGATTAAAAGTTCACAAGCGTACACACGAAAACGGCGACTTTCCTTGCTCAGAATGCGGGAAAGTACTAAAAACTAAGACTTCCAAAGCGAATCATATGGAAAGCGCGCATTCTAACCGAGTTATTAAATGTCAGATATGTTTTAAACCAATGAAACACTATAACGATAGGATAAAGCATATGTCGGAGGCGCATGACATAACGCATAAGTTCAAATGTCATATATGTAGTCGAGAGTACAATATAAAACATTACTTAGCGACGCACATACGTCAAACTCACGGTCAAAAAGACAAAAGTTGTTCTGAATGTGGAATGGCCTTTATAACGAACCATGGCTTAAAAAAACACATGTTAAAGCATAGTGGGGTGAAACCATATAGTTGTACTATATGTTGCAAGTCTTATGCGAGGAGTTATACGCTTAGGGAACATATGAGAGCTCATGAGAGTGATAAAGTTTGTTAAACTTCTGTCACGTATTAATGTGATTCAAGTGGCGCTGTGTCGGATTATGGGTCTGTATTATAATAATAATAATATGCTTTATTGTACACCAAGCGATACAGTATCAAGAAATTACAGAAAATAAAGAGGGTACAAGGGCGGCATTATCGCTAAAGGCGATATCTACCAGGCAACCTTTGGGTGTATGGAGCATTGATTAATTTAAGAGGGTAGTCCGATGGCATACATAAATATTAACTACTATCATTACAAATATATATATATATATACCTCTATACCTAATTACATACACATACATACATACATACCGAACATATTCATTCATATTATAAGTTCATGACATACTAAATAATTAATGTTTTCGGTTAACGCACGTAACTGTTTGAAGAGGAACTCGACTCGTTTCAAGCTAGCTGACTAGATATGACTGGTACTGCGTAGCGTAGTGTGTCGCCACAGAACATTTTATGTTCTATGTGTGTTTTTTTTTATGGGACAAGCCCGCCACAACCTAAAACCGCCGCAACTCCGGTAAGCGAGGATCTATTGTAGATACAACCATGAAAACACTGGAACACTAAAGTCCGACGCGTCCCAGGGACATGAGTAACTGTCTTGGTTCCCGCAACGAAGTGAATCAGAAGATATTAGAGGTATTTTTTTTTTTTTAAGGGGGGAAAATCATCGAATGACTGCCCCCGCCTGGGTGAGGCGGGAGGGAGTGTCAGACTCTTACTGACTAAAAACCACCCCGTTCCTTCTCCTGCACGTCGAGCCGGAGCCCCGGTTACCCGTTAGGTTCTCCGCGACTCCGAATCGGCATCGGCCCTATTGGGCCCCATCTGTGGTGGTCTGATGGCTCTTTGAGGCGCGCGCGGAACGCGACGCGCCGTACGCTCGGGTCTGTTTCTGGTCGGACGGGGAGCCACCCATGCTCGCCGTCCGCAGGCCCGCGCTTACGGTGGCCGGAGATCGTCATATTAGAGGTATAAGAGGAGAAGAAAAAACGATAGTTTCCACTTCCCTCGGTGAATTACTGCAGGAGACGGAATGAATTAAGCCTAAAGGCACAAAGAAGAGATTGTACAACTGGGTGAAGTCCAGTTGCCAAGCACCATGGAAATTTGACTAAAAACTAAGTGGGTCCTATGTGTATACTTGCTTCCATTCCAATAATAAGTTTAGCAAAAGCGCCATGTTCTGTGTGTGTCGCAGAATGCTGCCTATGAATATAAGCTTCTAGCATGGCTTGAAATTACTCGAGTTCCTCGTCAAACAGTTACGTGAGTGATCCGAGAACATAATAACTGAGACCTTAGTACGAGTTTCGTTTACGTTTAAAGTACGTGTTCGGCGCTATGATTGGTTGGGTTATTGGCGCCGGCCAATAAGAGTGCCGAACGCTCACGTACTCGTACTAAGGTCTCTGAATTATGTGCCGTCTCAAGAAGTAATCGTATTAGGATGTGAAATGAAAGAACAAATATTTAAGCACTTTTTTAAATTGTTATGTTCGATTGTTTAATGAACGGAACTTTATTCTACACCAGCGCCATCTAAGGAACGCAAAAACCTTGTGATTCGAACGTTTTTGCAAATATATTGTTTAGTATTAAAGTCAAATCTCTTTTGTAGTAAAAAATAAACGTGATGTACCTACCACCTGTAATTACACAATATGTTTTATTTTAATCCAATTGTCTAACATTCACCTTAAGTTGCAAGTTGCGATTTTTCGGATAAACACTCAAAATTGGTAAATTCTGAGTAAATATCTGTATTTATCCACTGTTTTGGGTAAATACTTAGTAAAAATGGGTAAATACTATGATCTGTATACAGTAGGTTAGGTTAAACGAGGGACATATTCAAACCCACAATAGTGTATGCTCACATGAACCTAACAAACATATAAACTGACTGCACGGTTGGTGCGGTGGCTGGGCAACCGGCTGCCGTGCAACGTGTCGCGGGTTCGATTCCCGCACGGAACAACACTTTGTGTGATCCACAACATTGTTGTTTCGGGTCTGGGTGTCATGTATATGTGAACTTGTATGTTTGTAAACGCACCCACGACACAGGAGATAATCCTAGTGTGGGGCAAAGTTTAAAAAAAAATCAAAAATCATAAACGAAACAAAAACACTAATAAATAATAGACAGAACCATAAAAACGCTTACGCTTACGGGTTACGGCTTAGCGGGCTTACGCGCGCTCTATCCTCTTCGGCAAGATCAGCGCGTGTTTTGCAACGCAACTTACTTTATGTAAGTACTGTTTCTGTTTACAAGTTCACTTTTTGCGCGCTCAGTGTTCATGATGATGTATTATATTGGACAATTACCTCAAAAATTTTGGTTAATAGGTTTTGTACATATTCGGGACGAGAATCGAATACTGAATAGGTGAACCCTCCCTTAATAAGTCCCTCGTTTAATCTACCTAATACACTGTATAATCAATATTCATCCGAAAAATAACATTACGCCTTTTTATCCCCGAAGAGTTAGGCAGAGGTGTACATTACAGCACTTAATGCCACTGTACAATGTAACTATGTGCACACAATGTCCCATGTAATAGGGGTGACCCTATTGCCATATACAAGGCACAATTTCAAACTCCGTGCAACTACTAAGATTTTTTAAAAGCCCAGTAATACTTTGCGCGACCCGGGAATTAAACCTGAGACACCTTACTCGGCAGTCGCACTTGCGACGACTCGGCCAACGAGGCAGTATTTTGCCGGTTCTCGACTGAGGAAATTGGTCATGCAAATCTGTCATAGATCACAAACCATCTATTTATACATTATAAAGTGAAGACGCAAGCCAATCAAGCGAAAGTTACTTTTTCCTTATAAATTATCACCCATCTATAACTGCGAGGTGTGATAGCTGGGTTTCCTGACTATTATAATATTGTTTCGTCATTTCTCTACGTATAGTATTATTAGTAACTAAGAAGACGTAACAAATGAGAATCATTATCTGTCGGAATTTCGTAATAATATCGGATTTCGTGATATTTTGAAATTCAAATCGTTTATTGCGAATATAGGTCAAGTGTAGATGTTACAGTAGTTATTATAAAATATTTTGATCAGCTACATTCTGCCATTTAGCATGTGAAAGTTACAATTACAATTTATTATTTATTACTTAAGTTATAAAACTTAATTTATTATTTATTACTTACATTATTTGAATTAGTCATAAGAAAATATTAATTACAATTATTATTATTTTACACTAGCTACTTCCGCGCGGTTTCACACGCTCTGCTCAGCTCCTATTGGTCGCAGCGTGATGTTTCATAGCCTATAGCCATCCTCGATAAATGCGCTATCCAACACAAAAAGAATAATTCAAATTATACTTGTAGTTACGGAGATTAGCGCGTTCAACAAACAAACAAAAAAACAAACTCTTTCGCTTTATATGTCCCAAATTAAATAGTAGATTAGGTATCCTAATGATATAAGAATGATTTTTTATTCCTCTTCTAAAATCTTCTGATTCACTTCGTTGCGGGAACCAAGACAGTTTTTCATGTCCCTGGGACGTGCCGGACTTCAGTATTCCAGTGTTTTCATGGTTGTATTTACTGTAGATCCTGGCTTACAGGAGTTGCAGGGGTTTTTGGAGGTTGTGGAGGGCTTGTCTTATATTAAAAAAAAATAGTTTCCTTATGGCATCGAGAATTTATTTCTTTATTGAAACAAAGAGTTTTCTTGTTCTTGTATAGAAGCACCATTTTTATGGATTGTCAGTATGCATATGTGAGCACCATGTTAGACTATACATATAGGTATACAATATTTTTTTATTTTAGTAAGTTTTGTAATTTGTATATTGCGTCAAACATGTCTTTGCATTGTTCCTACATATACGTACAGTATTGGAATAGGTATCAGAGACATTGTAGAACATACTTTTTTTTAAATAGAGTAACGAATGGAGTTTCTTTCTCGATCTTTACCATTCGAATCTACATTTTGGAATGAGCACCTCGTTTCACCTAGCCTACTTTCACTGACGGACTGACTGACATTATTTATTTTGTATTTGTTGACGTTTCAAAAGTACTAACTTATGGTTTAATTGAAATAAATGCTTTGACTTTGATAATTTTAACACGTTAAACGCCATGGGGGTCTCCCGTGACCGACATTAATGGATGAATAACATGCAACAGTTTTCTATTGGCAGTAAAAGCTTTAGAGTTCCTATACGAATTGTCACCCGATAAAATGAAATCAAGAACATTGAGGAAGGAACCTTTATCCAGCAGAGGCCATTTTCTGGCTGTTGATGAAGAAATGAAAGGGAATCAAATCAAAAGTGAAATAAAACGAAATAAAACATTTCTTAAATAATTTATTTAAGTAAAAAACTTATAATTATCATTAACAATACCTTTTAGGTATGTAGATTTCACAGCTGCTCTTAATTAAATCTAGATTAATGTAAAATACTCAAACGCTCAAGAATAAATAAAATATTGGCATACACAAGTTAGATTACATGTAGACATGGAAGCGAACAGCATTCACATAAACGCAAATGCGACAGGTGTCCGTAAGCCCCAAACTAGGCACAGCCTGTATCTTGGTGGCCCACTGGTAAAGGTTTAGACTAGTCAGTTCTCACATCATGAGAAAAAAAAAAAAAAAAACTAATCTTACCCGCGGCTTCGCTCGCGTCACAAAAGGATAAAAAGCCAATGTGACATATACCAATACACACAGCGCCATCTATACCAATACTTTTGTTTTCCCTCGGGAATATCAAATTTTTCCGGGATAAAAAGTACCCTAGTATTTAATCCGGACTTCTAACTATACATTTTCAAAAATTCAAAGCAATCGGTTTAGTAGTTACGGCGTGGAAGCGGAACAAACAAACAAACTCACTTTCCGATTTATAATATTAGTAAGGATTATTTATCGGTTTTATTTTGTGTATGTAGAGGTAGTTGTAGCACCTATTGGCTTAAATTTTGGTAATTTTTCTTCTTTTTCTTTGTTCATGTCATGTTACACACAGTGTCTTAGTTTTTACTGTTTTTCCTGTCGAAGGACTGCAGGAAGAGATTCCTACGGGAATATGTAGTGCCTCCAATTTATTTATGTATATATGTGTTCTCCTGTGTACTGTCTGTGTTGTGCATAAATAAATAAATAAAAAAAATTACATAAAATAATGAACGGAACAATAATACGAAAATGATAAACAACAGATTTTAAGACTCAAATATATTTGTTGCTCCAAATCTAGGTAAGTATACATAAAAATGGTTCGTCTAAATGTATGTAAGCGCATCAGTTATGAGGCCCATGTAATAGGGGGTGAGCGTATTGCCATATACCGAGCACGATTCCAGACTCCGTGCAACTATCTCAATGAAAGTAAATTTAAAACATATATTAAGCGCGAATTATGTAATCAAGCTTACTACACACTGACGGTTGAAGATAAGAATGCTTGGCAGCATGTTGGTTCGGCTCCACTGGACAACACTCAAATGTAGTCAGTAGTTAAATTCCAAAAGTAGGTAATATAATACATAATTTAATACTTTAATTCTAATGTAGACAATCTAGTTTCCTTATGGCATCGAGCATTTCTTTCTTTATTGAAACAAAGAGTTTCCTTTTTCTTGTATAGAAGCACTATTTCTATGGATTGTCAGTATGCATATGTGACTCGATCTTCTCCATTCGAATCTACGTTTTGGAATGAGCATCTCGCTTCACCTAATTTCACCGACGGACTGACTGACAGACAGTGGCGTGCAGTCCATATAGACGAAAAGGCTTTGCCTACCTATAAATATCGTGAATATATAACATACATAAAATGTACAAACGCGTTTATTAAAATCCAATAATATAATAAAAGTTTGTAAAAAAACGGCTAACATAAATACGCGCCTTTGTAAAGCAATGAATGCGCCCCGCACGCACCACGCATGCGCCACTATTCCTTAAATCTTGGTCGCTAGTCGTGACGTCACAAAAGAAATGTACCAATAGTATGCACTGCGCATGCGTGAAGTTCACGACCATAGTCACGGTACAGAATAACCATTCATAATTATATTACACGATTCCTGTTGCTTGACAAAATGTTAGCAACAAAAATTAGAGGACCGTTCGTTCATCACTTGGAAAACGATCGTATTTTATTAATAATTCTAAAACAATAAAACAGCAACAAGTTATTGTATTTTTAAAAACAATTCAATCATAAAAGGTTTGAAATTGATAAAATCTGTATATAGGTAGTAAAGTACTGATGAATGGAGTACACCAACGCCATCTATTGAATTTTTTGTTGAAACTTCTGAACTCGTTCGATATAATGCGAATGTATTTTTATAAATGCGTATTTAACAAATATGTTTCAAGAGTTTTAATTAAAGTTTAACATTTTTACGCGTTGTCGGTTTATAGAAATTTTAAACGAGGAGTTGACTTTATTATTATAAAAGTTAAAAGGAAGTTATTGAAACGTCAAGATGGCGCCATTTACAACGTTTCAAATTATATGAATGAATGTTTTTTAGTATGAAATATTGGTTTAAGACGATGATGCAATTTCATCTGTCTTACTAAATTAACCTTTGTTTTTTTGAAATTAAACGCTGCATTACCTTAATTTTTAAGCTACATTTTTTTTATAATAAACACTCAATTGACTTTGGTAATGACTTCAATTCATTTCCAATGTTTTCGGCCATATTGTTTTCATGTGATGTGCGATCGCTTTGTTTATGTTTTTGTTTAAATTATTAGGAATTAGTTTTAAACATAAAGTTGCATAAATGTGTAGTAGCAGTTAAATATATGTGTAGGTTTTTCAAATAGTGTATTTGTTTATCAGTTTCTAGTACAAGTACCTATATTATTCGATTGTGAAGTTTGTGTGAATAATAGGTAATTTTATGTGTTTGTTGAAAGTAAAAACAGTAAGATTTCGCTAGAAAATGTCCTTTATCGGGCTAGATTCAGGTAATGACCATAGGCAGAGGTGTACTCGAGTAACGAGAATTGACCCAAGTAAAAGGTAGGTAATGTAAATATTTACTATAATGGATCTTTTATTTGATTTTCTGGTTTTTGTTTGATAATTCTTAAAAATATCAACTTAGACTTCGGGTTGTATGTACCGCATAGACTCGCCCGGCTCGGCCACAGCCGGCCGCGCTTGTTATTGTTTTGTTTGTTGACATAATGTAGGTACCTAGGCTTGATTAAACTTAACAATTCCATAATGAAATTTGGTTCATCAAATTTATGCTTCATTATTAAAATAAATAATAGATCCTTCATTATTTGTAAGATTTGTTGGCTTATTCAATAGCTGATGAAGTACTTCACAAAAAATACGCGAGATGTCAGTGTATGTAATTTGGCGAAAGAATACACCACAATATCCTTGAACGTACTTTTAGAAATGTATTATGTACATGTACCTGTCTTGTGTGAGCATGATTGTATGACCAGCGGGGGGGGGGGGAGGGGTTTAATCATACGATATTTAGTTGCCTACCCTGTCTCGAAAACCTGTGCACGCCACTGCTGACAGACTATTATTTATTTTGTATTTGTTGACGTTTCAAAAGTACCAAACTATGGTTTAATTGAAATAAATGCTTTGACTTTGACTACTGAGATTTTTTTTAATCCCCAGTAATACCAACTATTAAATTAAATAAAACGACTTGTGCTGCTTGCGATACGAATAAAAAAAGGGACGATTTATTTCAAAAAGGAACGAATTTAAACAAATGAATGAACAATGAACATAATCAATAGTACACTCACAAAAAAGTAAAACAGAAGAAAGTTACATCTGTTACTCACTAGATGGCATAGGTGGTTTCATTTGATGTACATTATAAACAACAAATACTTTGCCCGGCAGTCGCACTTGCGACCACTTGGCCAACGAGATAGTCTTAATATATTTTCTTATCGTTTTGTCAGCAAAACAAATACAAATACAATAATTATGCTAACTGAATCCTTATTCTGTTTTTTCTAACTGTTGCGTTTTGATTTCTCGTGTGCTGATCTACGGCAGGGATCTGTAACAAACATAATAATTACTTTTATATATGAACACAATGCTAGTGCTTATAAATAATAAATTCTGCCAGCAACTTCGCTCGAGTTCTCTTGAGTTAAAAAGAACCCAAGTGTGAACCCAATCGGAGTCCCGGAGAACCTAACAGGTTACCGGGGCTCCGGCTCGACGTGCAGGAGAAGGAACGGGGTGGTTTTTAGTCAGTAAGAGTCTGACACTCCCTTCCGTCTCACCCAGGCGGGAGCAGTCATTCAAATATTTAAATTTTTAAAAGAACATTCAGACACAACAGAATTTATTTAAGAAATAAGTATGCTATTTGACGCTAAAAAAACGTGACGTCACAATACACAATCTCGTACAAAGTTCATAGAAAACTGTCGTTTTTGACAGTTCGAAAAAAGTATTGAATTTGACTAGTTGACAAGTACCCATTTGCGTGTGGTACAGTAACTGTGTCTAGGGATTGAGCCGCACAATTGAGTTTGTTTTTTCGTGTATATATACTTTTTCGGGATAAAAATTACCCAGTTTAGTACCGAGGACATTAAAGTATAATCATACGAACGAACTTAAGTGTGGGCTCGCCATGCTTCGGCACGAATGGGCCGGCTCGACCGCAGTGATACCACGGCCTCACAGAAAACCGACATGAAGCAACGCTTGCGTTGTGTTTCGTCGTATGAGTGAGGTTACCGGAGGCCCAATTACCCTCCCCTACCCCAATCTCCCCAATCCCTGAATCCCCATCGATCCTCAAACTCCTAATCCCCAAAATGCCGGTAACGCACTTGTAACGCCTCTGGTGTTGTAGGTGTCCATGGGCGACGCCGATTGCTTACCATTAGGTAATCCGTCTGCTCGATTACCGGTTAATGCCATAAAAATAAATAATATAAATAACGAAGTTTCATCATAAAGGTAGTTTTTGCGTGATGCGTGAACATACAGGCAGACAGACAAACATGTTATTAATCAAGTAGTTACCCCTGTTATTTATTTTTTATTATATGTATAGGGGGGGATAATGTTCAAGTATCACGTAAGCACCATGGGGTCTCTGTTTTGCTTATTTTGGATGATATGGGGGGTAGGGGAGTCTAGATAATGATTACGTCATCGGTAGTTATTTACTTGTTTACACGAATGGCAACCCTCATATTGAAATTATAAATTACTAGCAAAGACCGACAAAGAACTAGACATTATGGTATCTAAGAGAATATTAAAATTACAATATGTATAAAAAAGATATAATTTAAAATTTTTACGTAAGCAAAGCGGGAGGGGGTAAGATCTTTGCTTACTTTAGCTGACAAGGGGGGGCGGGTGTAAATAATTGTTAAAAAATTTGCTTACGTAATATTTGAACGGCCCCTAGATAACTTACATGTTCGTAGTTTTCCTCGTGGCTCAGTCTTTAAGTATAATGTCTTTAAATCTTCAGTCTCACGTTGTTGTTGGCTGTAATATACAGAATATACCTAAAAAACTGAACTGGAAACATTCAGAAAGTGTTTTTTTTTATGGATTTTGAGGCAAACGAGCAGACGGATCACCTGAAGTTAAGCGATCAGCGCCGCCCGTGGACACCCGCAATACCAGAGGAGTCACAGGTACTTTGCCGGCCTTTTAAAAAGGAGCTCTTTAATTGAAGTTTTTTTTTAATTTGGATGGATATAGAGTGGATAGTGAAATGGATATAGTAAATTGATTGTCGTCGAATGTTGCTCATAAATATGAGCCCAGCGGTAAGACCCCTCTTTGAGGAGTAGCTTGAGTGACGCTAAGTAGCCTAGCGTACTGCGTCCTCACCTACCGCCTGACGCAGGTCCTCACCGGACATGGAAGTTTCGGGAGGTACCTGTACCTGTACCCTGAGAACACGGTGGAACACACAGTGCGAGATAAGGAGCCGCGGAGCACTTAACAAGTTACCGGGGCTCCGGCTCGAAGGCCAGAAGTAGGAACGGGGTGGTTTTTAGTCAGTAAGAGTCTGACACTCCTTCCCGCCTCACCCAGGCGGGAGCAGTCATTCGATGATTTTTCCACCTTAAAAAAAATCAGGTGTCCATGGGCGAAGCTGATTGCTTACCATCACCTGATGGTAAGCAATCAGCGTCGTTGTCGACTTCGACTTCGATATCGACTTGTGAAATGACTTACTCTGGTGATGATGATGGTTCCTGTACAGGTATATCAGCTACATCAGGCTTGGTGTCTTCATTGTAGGCAAGGGGATTTTCCTCGCTGTAAAATGTATAAAACTAATTTATTGTGTTTTTATTGATCTTATCTTATACTATTATATAAAGCGTTTGATTGTTTGTTTGTTTGTTTGAACGCACTAATCTCCGTAACTACAAGTCTGATTTGAATAATTCTTTATGTGTTGGATAGCGCATTTATCGAGGATGGCTATAGGCTATAAAACATCACGCTACGACCAATAGGAGCTGAGCAGAGCGTGTGAAACCGCGCGGAAGTAGCTAGTGTGTTATAAACTTTTACTGCATGAGACCGAATGTTTAAATGCAGTTCTTACTAACTATCAAAGTCAAAATAATTTATTTCAATTAGACCAGAAAGGAACTAAATAACTAAAAATCGCGGGTACTCACGTGACAATACCGAGAACAGGTTTACTAATTACAACCTAAAAAGGTTGACTTTAACTCGTCGAGTACCGTCATTATAGACACAATTATAGAACAATAGGTTGCGGTCACCGGTGCCCTCGCGGTGTTTGACTGTTTAAGTTCCATAGAATCAGCCATGCTATTTAATATGTAGGTAAGACAATAAAGATAGATTCAGTACAGAGACAGTAGCTATTGTTGTACTAAATTGTATGTTTTGTAACGAAGCCATATCTTTTGTAACCATTAGTCGGGTTTAGACAGCCAGTGGTTACTGTCTTTTTATGAGAAGACGGTAATCGAGCAGACGGATCACCTGATGGTAAGCAATCGGCGTCGCCCATAGACACCTGGAACACCAGAGGCGTTACAAGTGCGTTACAGGCCTTTTGAGGATTAGGAATTTGAGGATTGTTGGGGATTCAGGGATTAGGGAGTGTAATTGGGCCTCCGGTAACCTCACTCACACGACGAAACACAACGCAAGCGTTGCTTCACGTCGGTTTTCTGTTCGGTCGTGGTATCACTCCGGTCGAGCCGGCCCATTCGTGCCGAAGCATGGCTCTCCCACACTTGTCTCTGTACTGAATCAATGTTTATTATCATATCTCTATTATACTTAGTAACTCGACTGAAGTTGGCTGTCTTACTCACTTGCTTGTGTCGTTTTCATTCTTAACAAAAATCATTTCTTCATGGTGTTCCTCCATTTGCTCTGACTGCTCTTGTCTGCAATAAAGAAATGTTATGTGTATAATCTCTATTTCAACTTCTTTATTTCTTTTTGTTTTTTTAACATAACATAACATCACGCCTTTTATCCCCGAAGGGGTAGGCAGAGGTGCACACAGAAGTAACACCCACTTTTCACTATTTGTGTTATGAGTCCCATGTAATAGGGGGTGAGCCTATTGCCATATACCGGGCACATTTCCAGACTCCGTGCTACTACTGAGAATTTTTTAAAAACCCAGTAATACTTTGCCCGACCCGGGAATCGAACCCGAGACCCCTTGCCCGGCAGTCGCACTCGCGACCACTCGGCCAACGAGGCAGTCTTTTTGTTTTTTTAAATAACACTTTACCCCACACTAGGATTGTCTCCCGTGTCGTGGATCACACAGAGTTGCTACGTGGGGAAATCGAACCCCCTACACGATATTTAATGAACGAAATGGTATAAAAATGATTTGAGTTTGTTTTTATATTCCGTACTCTGAATGATATTTCAACCGCTACGATTGTGGTTGTATGGTGTTGACATTGAATAATTATTAAGGTTTTATTGGATTGAAATTGCATTGTCAATAATTGACATTGAGATTGGTTTCAAGAGAAGAATAATCACCCTGAACCAGACCTGAGCGTTCCGCGCGCGCCTCAAAGAGCCATCAGACCACCACGGATGGGGCCCAATAGGGCTGATGCCGACATGGAGCCGCGGAGCACTTAACGGGTTACCGGGGCTCCGACTCGAAGGGCAGGAGTAGGAACGGGGTGGTTTTTAGTCAGTAAGAGCCTGACACTCCCTCCCACCTCTTCCAGGCGGGAAAAGTCATTCGATGATTTTTCCACCTTAAAAAAAAATCAGGTGCCCATGGGCGACGCTGATTGCTTACCATCAGGTGATCCGTCTGCTCGTTTGCAGCTCAAAGTTATACTACAATGACTTACTCTGATGATGATGATGGTTCCTGTACAGGTATATCAGCTACATCAGGCTTGGCGTCCTCATTGTAGGCAAGGGGATTTTCCTCACTGTAAAATGTATAAAACTCATTTATTGTGTTTTTATTGATCTTATACTAATATATGTATAAAGCGGAAGAGTTTATTTGTATGTTTGAACGCACTAATCTCCGTAACTACAAGTCTGATTTGAATAATTCTTTTTCAACCGACTTTAAAAAAAGGAGGAGGTTCTTAATTCGGCTGTATTTCTATTTTAAGTTTGTTACTCGATTTCTCGAAGACGCCTGGACAGATTCCAAAAATTCTTTTTTTGTTTGAAAGGGTATGTTTGTCATTTGGTCCCATTGTCATGAAATCAGGATCTGAAGATGGAATCCCAGGGAAACCAAGGGGAACTTTTAAAAATTATAGGGGCGACTAGTGCATTTGTTACTTTTTTCGTTAAGTATTTAAAACCACAACAATCTGTAACGGTCTGGAGCTGATCTGATGATGGAATCCATAGGCAGTCGAGGGAACTCCTCAACGGTTAACAGTAGCTACATTGTTTGAGTTTTATTAATTTGTATTGATGAGGACTTTACACCTAGGTGGTATGTGATTGCCAATAAGGGTATGATGATGAAGTACTACCATAGTTGAGGGAACTCCTCAACGGTTAACAGTAGCTATCTTGTGTTTGGGTTTCATTAATTTGTATTGATGAGGACTTTACACCTAGGTGTGGTGTGGTTGTCACTAAATGTCCAATGATGAAGTAGTATGATAACTAAGAGAACAATGGTTACCAGTAGCTACCTGGTGTTTGTGCTTGTATAATATGTATCGATGAAAACTTTGCACCGATGTGGGTTGTACATAATATAATATATCATAGTACGAAACTAAAAAGTATAAAATAAAAATAAAAAACTGCGTTTAAAAAAACCGACTTCAAAAACAAAAACAAACGAAAAGTAAAAAGTAACTGTTATTGGTCATACGTACTTATATATAGCTTACACACCCACTGATAGGTTAGAAGTCGGTGCCACAAACCCATAACAAAATATATATTAGATAATAGCCACAGGTATAATCCACAATAAAATTGGAAACAGTTTAATAATGTTAGGTAGCTATTAAGGTTTTAATGAATAATTTTGTGTAAAACTTGTGGCACCGACTTCTAACCTATCAGTGGGTGTGTAAGCTATATGTAAGTGTGTACCTCTATGACCAATAACAGTTATTTTTTGGTTTTTAGATTTTACTTTTCGTTTTATTTTTGAAGTCGGTTTTTTAACTCGTCGAGTACCGGTTTTGTAGACACAATGGGGTAGACGACTAATTTTTATTTTAATGTCCGTATGGTAGATTATTTAAATACATTAGACACGTATTTTTTATTTTCTTACGGAAACGAATAGTTTCGAAGATATATTGATTTGAAATGTCGCGTGACGTCACTTCTCAGTACATTTTATACTAAGAAATGACGTTTTAGCCCCCACTCCTAAACTTTGATTCGTTTTATTTAAGTATTGTTTTATTATACAACAAAATAAAAAAATACGTGTCTAATATTTTTTTATTACCTAAGTTACGGACTAATTATATTTTTAATTTTCATACCCTGTCATCATCCCAATTATAGAACAATAGGTTGCGGTCACTGGTGACCGCTTGGTGTTTGACAAGTTTAAACGCAGTATTTTATTTTGATGTGTTGGATAGTGCATGTATCGAGGGTAATAGGGCTTTCGGTAACGTCACTCACACTTAAACACAAAGCAAGTATTATTTTACTATAGTTTTCTGCTCGGTCGTGGTATCACTCCGGTCGAACCGGCCCATTCGTGCCCAAGCATGGCTCTCCCACACTTGTCTCTGTACTGAATCAATGTTTATTATCATATCTCTATTATACTTAGTATATATATGTACTTTCTAAGATTATTTAGACACCACTGACAAACGGTGAAAGAAAAACATCGTGAGGAAACCTGGGCTTATAATTTCTAATTATAAGTTTGAAATCGCCAACCCGCATTGAGCAAGCGTGGTGATTAACGCTCTAACCTTCTCCGTGTGAGAAGAGGCTTTGCTCAGCAGTGGGCATTTATAGGCTGTTGATGATGATGATAGTTTTCTGCTCGGCCGTAGTATCACTCCGGTCGAGCCGGCCCATTCGTGCCGAAGCATGGCTCTCCCACACTTGTCTCTGTACTGAATCAATGTTTATTATCATATCTCTATTATACTTAGTAACTCGACTGAAGTTGGCTGTCTTACTCACTTGCTTGTGTCGTTTTCATTCTTAACAAAAATCATTTCTTCATGAAGTTCCTCCATTTGCTCTGACTGCTTTTGTCTGCAACAAAGAAATGTTCGGAGTAAAATTTCTATTTCAACTTCTTTATTTATTTTTGTTTTTTAAATAACACTTTACCCTACACTAGGATTGTCTCCCGTGTCGTGGGTGCGTTTACTAACATACAAGTTCATATACACATGACACCAGACCCGAAACAACAATTTGTGGATCGCACAAAGAGTTGCTACGTGGGGGAATCGAACTCGATACACGTATCGTGGCACCCGGTTGCCCTGCCACCGCGCCAACTGTGCAGTCAACATACAAAGCTGAAGAGTTTTGATTGTTTGAACGGGTTAAGTCCAGCACTACTGGATCGAATTAAATAATTCTTTTTGTGTCGAAAAAAATGGTGAAGGAAAACATGGTATGGAAACCTGACCTTACAATTTCTAATTATAAGTTTAAAATCGCCAACCCGCATTGAGCACGCGTGGTGATTAATGTTCCAACCTTCTCCGTGCGACCAGTGGCCACTCATAAGCTGATGATGAATTTGGAATCAACTAAGGGCTCGTACACAAAACTGCGATGCGACGTCAATCGCAAAAAAACCGACTTCAAAAACTAAAGACAAGCGAAAAGTAAAAACTAAAAAGGGAAAAATAACTATTTTGGTCATAAATACTTATAGCTTACACACCCACTAATAGGTTTTAGAAGTCGGTGCCTCCTCCTCCCATTTTCATAAGTCGGTTAAAAATGTGCGAGCTCCCTCTAAGCATTGCAAGAACTTGCGAATTAATTCGCATCGCGTATCAAAATCTTATCTTCCCAAAATGTTATTTGTTTCTTTTTCCTGTAAATCCTCAACAATAACAAAAGTGTACATTTCATTATTATACGATCCATGTCACGACCTAGTTTTCAATTTAAAATACGTTTAGTACGGTTGACGGTCGTCGAAGGAATGGTCGCCCTGGGAGACGCCTTGTCGCACGAAATCGCATCGCAGCAATTCGCATCGTATTTTTTTGCGTTGCGAGATCGCATCGCATATTCGCGTGTACGAGTCTTAAAATCTATTTTTACTTACTGTTCCGGCGATGGTGTATTTGATTTCCTTTTCCGTATTCTCCGTCGCTTCCTGGCTGGTGCCTTAGCATACTGCGCCTGATGATGTACTTCTAATGCTCGTTCTACGTCTTCGTTGCTGACGCCGCTGCACAGAGCCGTGCGCTGTCGGAGCTGTGCCTGTGACAGTCCTGCATTCTCACTAGCAAAATATGAGTACACTCGAACTAGCAGCACATTTAATTTATCCTGTAAATAAGGTACAATTTTGCATATATAATGTGTTGTGACATAACATAACATCGGGCCTTTTTATTCCCGAAGTGGTAAGCACAGGTGCACATTTCGATAGTTAATGCCACTGTACAATGTAACACTCACCTTTCACTGTGGTGTCTAAATAATCTTGAAAGTACATATATATAACTCCGAAAAGTCACATTGGTACTTGCCGTTGGTAGTTTTCTAACCCGCGCTCTTATGCATGAAAAGCGGGCGTTGTAAACCTACCACAACATTTTACTGACTCGACTGCCCCGAGTGAGTGACTGACTTGGCCGAGTGGTCGCAAATGCGACTGCCGGGCAAGGGGTTCGATTCCCGGGTCGGGCAAAGTATTACTGGGTTTTAAAAAAATACTCAGTAGTAGCACGGAGTCTAGAATTGTGCCCGGTATATGGCAATAGGCTCACCCCTATTACATGGGACTCATAACATAAATAGTGAAAAGTGGGTGTTACATTGAACAGTGGCATAATGTGCACCTGTGCTTACCCCTTCGGGGATAAAAGGCGTGATGTTATGATGTTATGTTACAATATTGGGCTTACGACGATATATTGATTTGAAATATCGTATGACGTCACGATTTTCTACATTTTATAGGGTAGCGTGACATAACGACCTCCTACTCCTAAACTTGACTCCGTTTTATCTAAGTATTGTTTAGACTTATCAACCTTAATTAAATTTAATATAATGAAATCAAAATGAAATAAAAAAAGGTGTGGGAGAGCCATGCTTCGGCACGAATGGGCCGGCTCCACCGGAGTGATACCACGGCCGAGCAGAAAACCGACGTGAAGCAACGCTTGCGTTGTGTTTCGTCGTGTGAGTGAGGTTATCGGAGGCCCAATTACCCCCCGCCCCTTCCCCAATCTCCCCAATTCCTGAATCCCCAACGATCCTCAAACCCCTAATCCCCAAAAGGCTGGTAACGCACTTGTAACGCCTCTGGTGTTCCAGGTGTCCATGGGCGACGCCGATTGCTTACCATCAGGTGATCCGGTAGCTCGTTTACCGGCTTATGCCATAAAAAATATTCGGACATGTAAACGTTCTGTAAATCAATAGGTATGCTAAAGAGCTAGAATCTATAATATATCTAGATTCTGACAAACAGAAGGAACCCCTCACCGGCTATCGTGATGGTATTTATATAAATATCTCACCTGCTGTCTATCCTCTACTTCTATATCCGTGTTGCAATTAGGACAGACCACCTTCCCATTTAAAATTTTGACTCCCGTATTCGAATTACGACTCTGAAACAAACAAACAAATCTATATATATATATATAGTTGATTCATTGGCGCCGGCCAATCAGAGTGCCGAACGCGTACTCGTTTCGAATACTTCAAACGTAAATCAAATTCGTACTAAGGCCTCTGATTGGTTAGTTCATTTGAGCCGGCCAATCACAGCGCCGAACGTATACTCGTTTCCATTACTTTTAACGGAAAAGGAACTCATACTAAGACCTCTGTACTTCGAGCCGGAGCCCCGGTAACCCGTTAGAAGCAACGGGGTGGTTTTTAGTCAGTAAGAGTCCGACACTTCCTCCCGCCTCACCCAGGCGGGAGTGTCAGTGTCCTGCACGTCAAGCCGGAGCCCCGGTTACCCGTTAGGTTCTCCGCGACTCCGAATCGGCATCGGCCCTATTGGGCCCCATCTGTGGTGGTCTGATGGCTCTTTGAGGCGCGCGCGGAACGCGACCCGCCGTACGCTCGGGACTGTTTCTGGTCGGACGAGGAGCCACCCATTCTCGCCGTCCGCAGGCCCGCGCTTACGGTGGCCGGAGATCGTCCCGAGAATCCCAACGCCCGGTGTGTCCTTCGCGATGGAGTAAAATAAGTATAGATCTCATATAGCATTAGTTAAAGAGTTGCCTACCTACCCTGCATTGTGAGCACTTCAGTGGATTGTGAAGAGGTACACCAGCCAGATGTAAATGGCGTCTCACAGTCTGTGGGCTAATTTTGACTGCTTTTGCAATTTCACGGATTGGCGCACAAGGATCTCTTTTGAACGTTTCCATTATTGCTCTGTGATGAGCTGAGGAAGTCCCTTGTACTTTAGGACCACGTGTTTCATGTCCAATATTACCAGTAGCTGCAAATCGGTGAACCCACAATTGCACCGTTCTCCTCTGTACGTGCAAAACAAATGTTTATTGCTATATAATAACGAACTAAGAATAGATAACTGTTTACCGACAAATATTTTTAATAATGTAACTGACAGACTTGTTACGTTTTGAATTTGTGTTGTATACGCTATCTAGAGGTACATATGTAATAACTATGTATAATTAAACAATTTGTTGAGTATATATATCGGTTCGCTTTCCTCACTGTTCTAGTGACCTTCAATATGCGGCGGTCTGCCCTCCAACCCAGCACCCCGCATGTAATGTAGGAATGAGACGACAGATGTTTGACAGTGTGTCTGTTTGTATGTTCGTTATGATCATGTATGCTACAATTTGCATAGTATGTATGTCTAATTCCCTATTGAAGTCAGTTTATCCAATCAAAAAATATAAAGTAATATCTAATAGTTGCCTTACACAAAGGTCTTACATTGCCTTAAACAAAGGCCTTAGATTGCCTTAAACAAAGGCCTTTAATTGCCTTATACAAAGGTCTTAGATTGCCTTATATAAAGGTCTTATATTGCCTTATACAAAGGCCTTAGATTGCCTTATATAAAGGTCTTATATTGCCTTATACAAAGGCCTTAGATTGCCTTATACAAAGGCCTTAGATTGCCTTATACAAAGGCCTTATATTGCCTTATACAAAAATATATATTCTATATTACAAAGTAATATCTAATAGTTGACTGTCTCGTCATGTCTCGTTGGCAGAGAGGTCGCAAGTGCAATTCCCAGGCAAGAGGTCTCGGTTTCGAATCCCAGGTCGGGTAAAGTATTACTGGGTTTTAAAAATTCTCAGTGGCAGCATAGACTCTGGATATGTCTACGGTATATGGCAATAGGCTCAGCCCCTTTTACATGGGACTCATAACATAAAATATGACTGCACGTTTGGCGCGTTGGCTGGGCAACTGGCTGCCGCGCAACGTCTCGCGGGTTCGATTCCCGCACGGAACAATTCTTTGTGTGATCCACAGATTGTTGTTCCGGGTCTGGGTGTCATGTGTATGTGAACTTACATGTTTGTAAACACACCCACGACACAGGAGAAAATCCTAGTGTGGGGCAACGTTAAAAAAAAATAAAAATGGAAAGTAGGTGTTACATTGTGCAGTGGCATTAAGTGCCGTAATGTGCACCTCTGCGTATCCCTTCAGGGGTAGAAGATGTGAAGTTATGTTATGTTTACTAGTAGTATAGTTACTCACCGATATATTAGTGCGTCTAGCGATTTCGATATTGGATACACGTTGCTTGTACAACATAATTATTTCAGACTTTTTCAGAGTTGTGAGATGATTAAATTTTGAACTCATAATATAAACTGTCAAACACCAAGCGGTCACCGGTGACTGCAACCTATTGTTCTATAATTGTGTCTATAATGACGGTACTTGACAAGTTAAATAGATAGTTAACATAAAGTTTATAGTGATTATAAAACCTATGGAGTTCCTTGCTCGCTTTAATCGATAGGAATCTACACTTTGGAACGAGGAAATAGATTCAGTAGAGGACAGACTGACACTTAAATTTTTTGTTCTACGTTCGTAAGTGCCTTCCTGAGCTACTGGTCTAATTGAAATAGATGATATTGACTTGGACTTTGAAATATTATAAATTGACATTGAAAAACAACTGTGAAAACAAACTTTAATGAAGTAAGGTGTATATGTAGCTACACAATATTTTTTCCTTGAAGGTAGGTAGAGTTGTGAATTGTTAAATTAACAAAAAATAAGCACTGAGTAAGTATGTTTCTCAATTAAAGAAAAATTGTGTCAATTTTTCACTTAAACTTATTCAGAAATACCCAGAATATTTTTACCCGGCTATAAGAGCAGTATTGTTTATTATAGTTTTTTATTTTATAGGTAGGTCAATACCGTGCTAAAGGAAGTGCGTTTAAAAAATCTGCCCATTCCAACTTGATTTGCAAGAGTGGGGGGATTTTGAAGGGTTCTCGTTTGTACTCTCCAGAACATTCAACCCCACCATGCAAACTGGCAGATTAAGAGTTTTTTATTATTAAATACACATGGAGCATGTACATTATCAATATCTGACACGCTCGACCACCAGAACAAAAGTTACGCTTAACAATTTCAAAGATCTGTAGATTCCCCCTTCCCCCACTGGTGGAAGAAATTGTCACAAAACCATTTCTTCTTTCTATCAGCATATCTTCAAAATCCAGTAGGTCCCAAGGACGCTCAAGTAAATCCCCATTTAGCTTTGTGGGCTCCCCTACTATTAGGTTTCATAACGCGATGGAAATCCCCACGGACTTCCCACGTCATGGGATCGACGCGGGCGTGTGCCGGACTCTTACCGACAAAAACCACCGCGGTGTTCCTTCACTACCTCAGAAAGTGACCCGGGTTGCCCTTACGATTCAACACACATTATTTATTATTATACCTAGGTAAATACTTAATTTGTAAGTTATGTAGAGACTTGATGCGTTATCTTAACTTGATAATTAATGACACTAGTACCTATAGTAAAGAGACAATATAGGTGTGCACTTGAAATAAATTAAATTGTTTTCATCACAGAAGCACGTTATACATCAAATCAATTGGCGATTCGACATTGAAAGACGATTTGTCTTGTCAGTGTCAGACTAGTGTCAAATGACAATTTTGACATTTTAAATATTGATTCTGACGTTCCGCTGTAAGCATAAAATAGGTGTACCTTTTTTTTTATACTTTATAGGTCGACATTTGACCACCATCTCGCCTGATGGTAAGCGTACCTAAGCATATCAGAAGAAGGCAAATTCAAACTGCCTTTTTGTAGAAGAAGGCCATTGGCGCCACAGATTACTTTATACTAGTCAGAGAATAAGCGCAGAGTCCAGCAGTGTCACGACAGCTATATGTAAAAATGATTAAGCCAGTTAATGAACATACTTACAAAGTGTTTGCACGGTTTCGCTTATGGATTTATATGTTTCAAGTACTTGCACTGACTTGTCTCGGGTAGTTTACGGGCAGACGTAATCCATCTTAGGCCATGTCACCTTTTACCACTAGCCAAGACAGGATCCACGCATCCGAATGGGCTGCATTTTGCTCACCAGGTGGACCTTGTGAAAATTTGCGATTTTCCGTTTTGTCCAATAGGAAACTGCTAGTGTCATAGGTGTCACACCATTGATTGGACATTCAATATTTGTCAGCTGCAGTGTTTCTGTTTTTGTTTCTGGTGACCAAAAAATTGTAACCTCAACATCTATAACTAGCTGACGCGGCAAACTTCATACCGCGTAAGAAATATTTTACCCGACTCCACGAAACAAGACCAAAATTAGCCGGAAATTCTTTTTTATTTATAAATACAGATTCTCTATATATTCCAGAGAACCTAATATAAGATTCAAAAAATAATACAACATTAAAAATTTCACCCATTTTTTTATTAAGTACTTATCAATATTTTAAAAATTGTATTTTCATAACATAACATCACGTCTTTTGATCCCCGAAGGGGTAGGTAGAGGTGCACATTACGGCAATTAATGCCAGTGTACAATGTAACACCCACTTTTCACTATTTATAGTCCCATGTAATAGGGGATAAGCCTTTTGCCATATAACGGGCACAATTTCAGACTCCGTGTTACCACTGAGATTTTTGAAAAATCCCAGTAATACTTTGCCCGACCCGGGAATCGAACCCGAGACCCCTTGCCCGGCAGTCGGACTTGCGACCACTCGGCCAACGAGGCAGTAGTATTTTCTTTGTATACACTTATACAGTAATACTGGTGTTAATTAATTTTAACAAAACAATTTTAAGTTTGTCTATGTATTATTGAATCAGTGATTATTGACACAAAAATTCTCAAATACGCGTTAATATTTTATTATAACATCATGTTTGGAGGTCGCGGACCCTGGTGTCCACTTGGTTGCTTTTTATGTCGGCGACCGAGTTAACCCTAATTAACCGACTTCAAAAAAAGGAGGAGGTTCTCAATTCGACCGTATATATGCTTTTTTTGTTTGTTCCGTTTAGTTAATAATTTAACCAACCAATCAAAGGACTTGTTGATCGCGTTAACATAAAACTAATTTGCATTAGGCCGTCTAATGTTTGCTTGTAGGACCTAGGCACCACGGGTGTTTACATAAAGAAACAGGTTTCCGGTATAGACAAATCTGTACGGGTCGGTACCGATCACATCAAATCACATGGTTAACAGCACTGGTCAGGGGGCTTACCCTTGAATCAAATCCCGTTCGATCGACATTGGTATTGTGAGATTTCGTACTCTTGAGTTGCAACACTAGCGCACGGATGCAATAGCATCCGTATTGCGTGGATGAACTTAATGGTATTGAATTTGGCTTTATATTATTTGAATGTTATTTTAACAGCTTCGATAGGGGTTGTATAGTATTGACATTGAATAATTATTGAGATTGTATTGAATTGAAATTGGATTGACATTGAGATTGGTTTCAAGAGTAAGCACCCGATGCTTACTCTTAAAATCTATACAACATCTATCGTAGCTGTTAAAATATCCTTTAGAGTGCGGAATATAAAGCCAAAGTCAATATCATTTAGTTTATTAAATATCCACGCAATACGGATTCAATGAGCGCTAATGTTGCAACTCAAGAGTACGAAATTTCACAATACCAATGTCGATCGATCGGAATTGGATTCAAGAGTAAGCCCCCTGGCATCAGCACTCCCTAACCTTTTAAACTAAACTAAGATAACAAAAAAAGTATGAACCTTTGTTAAACAAATCAAATGCAACAACTTAGAATACTAAAACAAAATAAAGTTTTATACAAAATTAACTATATCCTTCAGAATCTGTGTCTGAACAGCAACTATCTTCTATATTAATCTCTTCCGTTTTTATATGAGAACACCTGCAACAAACATAAATACGCATCATCGTCATCATCATCAGTTATAAATAGAAGAAAGAAAGAAAAACCATTTATTCTTGCGCAGAACACACGTAAAACATAATTAAAAAATAAAAATAAAATCCTTATTAATATTATAAATTGGAAAGTGAGTTTGTTTGTTTGTTTGTTCCGCTTTCACGCCGTAACTACTAAACCGATTGCTTTGAATTTTTGCAGACGTAAAGTTAGAAGTCTGGATTAAATAATAGGGTAGTTTTTATCCCGGAAAAAATTGATATTCCCGAGGGAAAACAAAAGTATTGGTATAGATGGCGCTGTGTGTATTGGTATATGTCACATAGGCTACTTTTTACCCTTTGTGACGCGAGCGAAGCCGCGGGTAAAAGCTAGTAAAATATAAGCTAAAAAATTAAAAATGAAGTCTTGTCCATGGTCCACAGAGTTATTTTGCTGAAATGATAGAATACATAATATCTATATTATATGTGGACCATAGACAAGGAACACCCTACTTACTTCATAAAAAAGAGTCCCATGCAGAGTAGTATTATCTCTAAGACAAACTAGGCAAGTAGGTCGCTAAGTTACAGAGGCCCCTCTGTGGCCGCCCATAGTGACGGCGGCGCCAAAAAAAATAGGGTCACTGGCAACTCTGTAGCGGCAGGATCAATGCGTGAAATGAAATGGACCGGTTCACGAAAACACCGTTGCGCGGCGGCGGGCAACGAGCGGTGCACTCCAGTCAAGAGGTGCCCGCCACGCCGCCCCGCCGCCATGATGCCCGCAAAATTCGAGGCAGAAGCCTATGAGGTGCTTGTCTCTGAGCGCTCTAAGGATTTAATCCGCCTATGTCTCTAGTGTTGTCAATGTCCATGGGCGGTGCCGATTGCTTATCATCAAGTGATCCGTCTCGTCGTTTGCCAGCTTATACTATAAAACAGGTGGAGCGTGAAGCTGACGGAAGACATCTGGGACGCCCTCCCGCTTCACCCAAGGCGGGGAAAAAAAAATTTTCTCACGTTCTTGCTCGTGTTGTCAAGGTTTTGAGCCGTACCGGATCCCAGGGACAATGTACCCAGGTCAAGGTAGAGTTCATCGCAGAAACTAGCCGGCTGATCAACAGAAATGTGAAAGGACCAGTGCGTGATGGAAACATCCTGACTCTTCACGAGTCTGAGCGTGAAGCCAGAAGACTGCGAACATCACGCCTTTCATCCCTGAAGGAATAGACAGAGGTGCACATTACGGCACTTAATGCCACTGCACAATGTAACACCCACTTTCCATTATTTTATGTTATGAGTCCCATGTAACAGGAGGTGAGCCTACTGCGATATACCGAGCACATTTCCAGACTCCGTGCTACCACTGAGAATTTTTAAAAATCCAGTAATATCTTGCCAGACCCGGGAATCGAACCCGATACCCCCCACCCAGCAGTCGCACCCGCGACCACTCGGCCAATGAGGCATAATGAAATTTAAGTTACTGTTGTATAGCTTTAAGTGCCAATAGAAAAGTGTTGAAGGCAATTCCCCCGCTAACATAAGCCACGGGTGACCCCCAAGGCGTTTGACGTGTTAAAAATAAGTTGTTATACTCTGTGGTTTCTTTGTGATTTTTTTTCTATCTACCTCTAATATATAAAATTCTCGTGTCACAGTTTTCGTTGCCATAATCCTCCGAAACGGCTAGATCGATTTTGATGAATTTTTTTGTGCTTATCCGGTATCTATGAGAATCGGCCAACATCTATTTTTCATCCCCCTAAATGTTAGTCCACCCCTAAATTTTTTTTTACTTTTTTTGGCCAAAATTTTTAATTTCTATTTTTTTATGATACAACATACAAAAATACATACAATCCTCAATTTTCACCCTTCTACGATCAACTTATTTTTTAATAGCCATTTTAGTAACTTAGTCATTTTTCCTCTCCGCGGTCGAAAACTGATCAATCGAGGAAATTATTTATAATTATGGCAAAACAAAGTTTGCAGGGTCAGCTAGTATCTATATAAATATGCGTATTTATTTGTTCTTTTCTTTTTTAATTTTGTATTTATTTTTTGTATCTGTGTGCGTGCCTATCCTTACTAATATTATCATTACTAGTTTGTTTGTTCCACTTTCACGCCGTAACTACTAAACCGATTGCTTTGATATTTTGCAGACGTAAAGTTAGAAGTCTGAATTAAATAATAGGGTACGTTTTATCCCGAAAAATTTTGATATTCTCGAGGGAAAACGAAATTATTGGTATAGATGGCGCTGTGTGTATTAGTATATGTCACATAGGCTACTTTTTATCCTTTTGTGACGCGAGCGAAGCCGCGGGTAAAAGCTAGTAGTCGAATAAATGTTTTTTCTCTCTTTCTTTCTTAAGTGGAGACTGATAATGAAATGTACTCACGAGTCTAGCGGATTGTCTGGCGTTGGTCCTTTATTGTTAGACTGCTTCGGTTGATAACTCTGTGACATCGCTCTGCAAACAACAGATCAATAGGGTAGACGACTAATTTTTTATCTATGTCCGTCTGGTAGATTATTCAAAAACATTAGACAAGTATTTTTTATTTTCTTACGGAAACGAATAGTTTCGAATGTATGTATATTGATTTGAAATATTTATTTTGTCTTCATATGTCATATCAGAAACTTATTGTATTGTTTCGTATTGTATGTACATTATTTGTTATACCTCTATTTTTATGATTTTTGTTCTTTTCTTTACGCTTTTAAGTTTGTTATTAATATTATGTATTGATGTAAGTATCTGTTATTTTTATTTTTCATAATCTTTATTTGTGTGCCATTTGCCAAATAAATGCTTTTTCTTTTTTTCTTTTCAAATAATCGCGTGACGTCACTTTTGAATACGATTTGTACTCTAAAATCAACTAAAATGACGTAGCTACCTCCCACTCCTAAACTTTGATTCGTTTTATCTAAGTATTTTTTTCTTATACGACACAATAAAAAAATACGTGTCTAATATTTTTTCATTACCTAACTGACGGACTAATTAGATTTTCATACTCTGTCATCATCCCTATTGTTTAGCAAATGACATGGTTCTTTAACCGCTTGAATGTCAGTAGGTATATGAGACACAATAGTGTAAGTGTGGGAGAGCCATGCTTCGGCACGAATGGGCCCGCTCGACCGGAGTGATACCACGGCCGAGCAGAAGACTGACGTGAAACAACGTTGTGTTTCGTCGTGTGAGTGAGGTTACCGGATGCCCAACTCCCCCCCCTTTCCCCAATCCCTGAATCCCCAAAAATCCTCAAATTCCTAATCCGAAAAGGTAGATCCGATAACGTACTTGTAACGCCTCCTGTGTTCCAGGTGTCCATGGGCGACGCCGATTGCTTACCATCAGGTGATCCGACTGCTGTGATAAAAAAAAATTGACAACGCATTGCCAATCGGTAAACTTAATTAAAGTAGGCAAAAGACTTTTCTGCTCCCCGTCCGTATGCAAGCTTAGACCTTTAAAATTACGAAACTGATTTTGACGCAGGTATTCAATAAATATAGCTATTTAAGAGAAAGGCCATAGGCAAGTTTGTCTAGCTAGGTTTTTTTTAAGGGGGTAAATCATCGAATTACTGCTCCCGCCTGGGTGAGGCGGGAGGGAGTGTCGGACTCTTACTGACTAAAAACCACCCCGTTCCTTCTCCTGCACGTCGAGCCGGAGTAACCCGTTAGGTTCTCCGCGACTCCGAATCGGCATCGGCTCTGTTGGGCTCCATCTGTGGTGGTCTGATGGCTCTTTGAGATGCGGAACACGACGCGCCGTACGCTCGGGTCTGTTTCAGGTCGGACAGGGAGCCACGGCTTCCCTGAGGGCACGGCGGTGCTCAGCCCACACAGGGCATTCTCCCACTGTGTGTTCCACCGTGTCCTTAGGGGTCTAGGTTATTCCATTATTTTCATGTCGAAAGTTTGACGTGAACTGGATTGCGGTCCGCCATGTTATTGCGATGCGATGTGAATTCGCAACGCAGAAAATTACGATGCGAATTGCTGCGGTGCGATTTCGTGCGACAAGGCGTCTCCCAGGGTGACCATTCCTTCGACGACCGTCAACCGTACTAAACGTATTTTAAATTGAAAACTAGGTCGTGACATGGATCGTGTGCACTTCTGTTATTGCTTAGGAGATTCAGGAAAAAGAAACAAAGAAGATTTTGGGAAGATAGATTATGATGCGCGACGCGAATCAATTTGCAAGTTCTTGCGATGCGTAGAGGGAGCTCGCACATTTTTGCTGCGCGACGAAATATCGCAGTCTTGTGCATGTAAATCAATTAACTGTAACTAGAATACTACGCAAAATCATATAACATACACGGGGGTGATTTGGATACTCCTCATCATAAAGTATCTAAATTTTACGCTTGAACGTCAATTGCCTAGCCACCCTGTATCCGCTGTGCCCTCAGGGAAGTGATCGGCGATGGCTACCTCTCGTTTCCGCGCCTAGTGCAGGCCATGATGCGGAGCGAGGGGGACTGGGATGCCGTCTCCTCCTTTTGTGAAGCAGGACACGTGAGGCAGCGAAGCGCTGCCTCCTCGCAACCCAGCCATCGCGAAGGACACACCGGGCGTCGGGGATCGCGGGACGATCTCCGGCCACCGTAAGCGCGGGCCTGCGGACGGCGAGCATGGGTGGCTCCTCGTCCGACCAGAAACAGACCCGAGCGTACTCAAAGAGCCATCAGACCACCACAGATGGGGCCCAATAGGGCCGATGCCGATTCGGAGTCGCGGAGAACCTAACGGGTAACCGGGGCTCCAGCTTGACGTGCAGGAGAAGGAACGGAGTGGTTTTTAGGCAGTAAGAGTCTGACCCTCCCTCCCGCCTATTTTCCCCCCTTAAAAAAAACACCCTGTATATAATGTATAAGGCACTCACTGGTCTGACGGTGCATCTGATGAATCCGAATCGCAGGCGTGAACTGGGAGCGAAATGTTCTCGACCGGTTGGTCCCTACAAAGAACAGACAGATAGAAATTGAAATTGATTGATAGAAACAGAAATTGACTACTTATCAAGAGCATGACGATACGGAGTCGCGGAAGACTTAACGGGTTGCCGGGGCTCCGGCTCGACGTGCAGGAGTAGGAACGGGGTGGTTTTTAGTCAGTAAGAGTCTGACACCCCCTTTCGCTTCACCCGTGCGGGATAAGTCATTGGATGAATTTCCCCCCTCAAAAAAGAAAAAAAAGGCATGGTGTAGTTAACGATCAGTAAAAGTGACTAAATAGATTGAGAAGAGGTGGAAAGGGGAAACAATTTATTATTTAGGCTCAGTCATCATCATCATCAACATCCGAAAGTCGTTCACTGCTGGACAAAGGGCTCCCCCTTAGTCCTCCACGTCGAACGACAACAAATAGCGTCACTGTAGCTTTTGGAGGAGGAAGGAGGAATCATTAAATCGCTCCTCCCTCCCTGGGTGAGGCGAGAGGGAGTGTCAAGCTCTTACTGACTCAAAACCACCTCCTTCCTACTCCTGCTTCAAGATGGTCCCAGGTATCCCCTGCAGTTCGTGCTCACGTAGCCCGAGGTCATGTATGTTTATTCGTATATACACAACATAATAACATAACATCACGCCTTTTATCCCCGAAGGGCTAGGCAGAGGTGCACATTATGCCATTACAATGTAACACCCGCTTTTCACTATTTATGTTATGAGTCCCATGGGAGTGAGCCCATTGTCATATACTGGACACAATTTCTGACTCCCTGCTACTACTGAGATTTTTTTGAAAAACCCAGTTATAGTTTGACCGATCAGGGAATCGAACCCGAGACCCCTTGCCCGGTAGTCGCACTTGCTACCACACAGCTAATGAGGCAGTATAATTATACACAATAAACTCAAAAACTGTAACTTACGCGTTCGTTTCTTCCTTTGGCTCCTCCTTCACAAATACTGTTGCTGCGTTTATCACGTTGGGCTGAATCTGCAGTGGATTGCAACAGCTGCCGCTGGAGAAAACATGTACAAATACGATGCGAATTAGAATTTGCCATTATTTTATTCGGACGAGCCCACCACCACCTCCCAAAATCGCCACATCTCCTGTGCACCAGGATCCTCAGTAGATACAACCATGAAACCACCAAAACACTGATATCCATCGCGTCTCAGGGACATGAACCACTGTCTTGCATCCCATAACGAAATAAACCAGAAAATAATATTTATGAGAGAAATCTAAATTGTTTCCATTTCTCTAAATTTTCCATCAATTTCTCTTTTCAGTAAGTGTGGGAGAGCCATGCTTCGGCACGGATGGGTGGCTCGACTGAAGTGATACCACGGCCTCACAGAAAACCGACGTGAAGCAACGCTTGCGTTGTGTTTCGTCGTGTGAGTGAGGTTACCGGACGCCCAATGATACCCCTTCCCAATGTCCCCAATCCAAGAATCCCCCAACGATCCTCAAAATTCCGGTAACTCACTTGTAACGCCTCTGGTGTTCCAGGTGTCCATGGACGACGCCGACTGCTTACCATCAGGTGACCCGTCCGCTCGTTTACCGACTTATGCCATAAAAAAATCCATCGGCCAAATGCTCCGGCATCGATGGTCCTGTACAACGGCCTCAGAGTAAACTGGCATGAAATAACCACAGTGTTGTGTTTAGTCGTGTAAGTGAGGTTCCCCAAGGCTCGACAACTCCGCCCTTCAACTCTCAAGTTCCTAAACCGAAAAGGCCGGAAAATAAATTGTAATTCCTCTGGTATTGCGAGTGTCAATGAACGGCGACCGCTTACCACCAAGTGATTCATCTGCTCGTTTGGCAGCCTATACTATAAAAACCAAAGTAAATATCTTAATACTTCACGAATATTATAAATGCGAAAGTTTGTGTCTATATTTGTTACTCAGTCACGTCATAATGGCTGAAATTTAGAATAGGGTTATTAATCCATTTATCCCCAAGCCGTCACCGGTGACCGCTCTCCACTATATGTAGACCTTATTTCCGGTGTTCGGAGACTACTTTTGTATAAACAAATTCAGGGGATGATTTTTCTTATGATCTGGAATAACACGCTACTTTATATCTCACGAGAACGGGACGGGTGAAGGCGCTGGGAGATTAACCAATATTAATAAATTAATAATGATATTATTTATTAAACAACTCACTCTTTTAAACAGATATGTCCAGGCTCTGTCATAGAATACGGGGGCGTCTCTTTGTCAATAGCAAGAGGGTTTATCTCACTGCAAACAGATAAAAGTAATTATGATATAGGTATAAATATACTAATACCTACATAAAGAAAAAAAAATCAGAAACAAAAATCCGATTACTCACATGAATAAACTGAGTAAACCTCTATTACTTTCGCATCAGCCTACTCTGCGCGACATCGCCGCGACCGCACACGCTACTCATGAGGAACCCCTCTGTGGTTCGAAAGTAGTAGAGCTTTTCTCAGTATATTCACGTGAGTAACCCGCGATTTTAGTTAATTTAGTATGTCTCACATACTATCGTGTATATTACATTGTAGTATGTTTTATAATATAATAACTATATTATAAAAGCAAAGAAACAGTTTGTTGTTTGCATTGAATAGCTTCCGAAACAGCCGATGGGAAGTTCTGGGCGCTTAGGTACTCTTAAAACAAATTTCAATGTCAATGCAATAAAATTTGCACACTATACAACCCTTATCTGAGTTTGGCTTCAAATGAATATGAAGCCACACTCAATACCATACAGGTCATTCAATATCCATACAATACGGATGCAATTGGCGCTAGTGTTGCAACTCAAGACTAGTCAAGATGTCACTATATCAATGACGATCGATAAGAATTGGATTCAAGAGTAAGCCCCTGATTCATCAGATGGTGCTAATGGGAGTAATGGGATCTACATAAGTCAGTGGCTGTCTTATGTCGAATCACTGTAGCTGTCAAAAAATTTCTATCCAGCAGCTGTAGCCAAACGCCACTTTAGCGCTAGTCTACAGAGAGAGTAGAAATCAAAATGTATGGGGATGACACTGATAAGTGTCAAAATTTACGTCAATTCCATATAATTTGGTTTTCTATTCTACATGTAGACAAGCGCTAAATGGCATTTAATTGCTTACTGCTGCAGTGATATTAGGAAGTTCTCTATCGAGCAAACAAAATCTCATTCTACATTAGCACCATCTACTGTGCAAAAGAATCATTTCTGGTCACACTTTATTTGAATATGAAATTGAAAAATATAGCTTAAAAATTAGGTAACAGGGAATTTTCCGACTAATGTCTAATACTTATTTCTGGGTCAACGAATTCTGTTACGCGATTAGAAGATGTCAATTACAGTGCTTGCCAACTAGTCAAATTCAATACTTTTAGCGAACTGTCGAAAACGACAGTTTTTTAAGAATTTTGTACGAGATTGTGTATTGTGACGTCACGTTTTTTTAGCATTATACAGCGCACATATTTCGGAAAAATTTGCTGGAAAACCAACATAAGTTAAGGTCATAAAATCAATTAATGAACGTGTGATTATTTTTAAATATTTTAATTTATTGAACAGTCGAAATAATTTATTTTTGATTAAGGCACTTGCCTTAGGTACTTACCTAATAAATGTCAGTTATGACGTCGCTTCATTTTAACGATAATTAACATACCTACTTTTTAAAAATTAATTAGATATATAAAAAAATATAAGTAATATCGTCAATACAATGAAATAATGAAATTGAGTATTTATTTGGTCAAGCAATAAGCATTGCCATATAACGTGGCTGTCAATGTTCCGGGAATGTTACCCATTGACAGTAATGCGGACGAGTACTTTTGTCGCCTAATTTTTTTAGTTCCTTTTCGTTTCTTTTTTATTCACTAAAATTTTTGTTTTAGCTTATTTTTAGTTCTACCTATTTATTTATTTCCTCGTTATTTAAGTTTCTAATTTGTTTTTTAAATGAAATGTTACGAATATTCGATGTAAGTGTGATTCAGACTTTTTTGAAGTCTTATTTTTAGAAATTTATCGTTTTTGACTGTGGAAAATACCCAAATACGCGGTCTCCGTACATTTCAACGCTCCGGCTTGGTGTCGATGGCAGGTATAGATGATTAACACTCTCTTTGCTTAGCAAACTGCTTTTATTACTATCATCCTTTAGTGGAGGGCTAACATAACCTCTATCTTTTACAGAAATACTATTTTTAACTGCAGGATTTTCTACCACATTTTTATAATGCAATCTTTCATTCACACTATTGCAAAATTCAGCGTAACTATCATAACTTTTGTCCTGTGTTTCAGCTTTATTCAATCTTTTTTTCTTGTAGTATCGTATCACATTTATGATCTCATGTTTGGCGTCCAGTTTATTTTCAGCGTCTATAGCTTTGAAGTCATCTAGGAGACCTAAGAAGAATTGTTTATCAGGGTCAGTATCCTTTGATAATTTGTCAATGACCTGTTTGGTCACGCTATCGATCAACATTTTGCTGTTTACACATTCAGTGAATTTCTGTTTTTTTGTTGGTACATCATTTGTTGTGTCTATTGAGGTTCCGGGATCAGAATCCCGCTTGCCTCGCTCTGTCATGACTTCTTTTAAAAATACCAGTTTATCAGCGTATGTATACGGCTTCGTTGTGGTGGCTGTCGCATTTCTTTTATTTTGATTTTTAATGTTTCTTGCAAAACCGTCGCGCAATACTTTCCATTTGCCTTGTAGTTCGATTGCTGTAAGTGAAAAAAAAACTGAGTCATTTGGGAGAACCCTATCATCAGACATCAGTAGTGAAAGTATTGTGGTAGACAGGATAGTGACGAAAGCGAAACCACGGTAATATCTTTTCCTATATAAGCATCAAGCGGCAGCGTGTGGATTATATAAATGCCGATTCAACACACTAACTGCTTGCTACACATCTCTTTATATTTGGGATTTTATTTGTTCTGTTTGACATTTGAGGCAAGCATCAACCGTCTCTGAAGAAGAATGTGACCCACGTGTGCGACGGGACACCGGGGTGAGTTTTAGTCAGTAAGAGTCTGACAGTCCCTTTCGTCCTCCCCAGGCGACGCATTGAGGCGAGCTCCATGAGGATTTCCCACCTTGGGGTTAAAAAAAGCATCAACTGTCTGAACGGGGTATAAGACGGACTAACTAACAGACGCACAGATCTATTTGACACTTCAAAAGTCCCTGTACGGTACGGTACACGAGTATAGCGGGTTTGAAGTTAGCCGCAAATCACTTTCGCGCATGTATACTCGCAAATAAATTGATTAAACAATAAAACGATTGTGTTTAATTAGAGTCAATCCACCTACATCGCACATGCGAAGTTTACATGTGAATTGACACGGATAGAAAATCCCAACGAATAACTGTGGGGCCACCTCCGGGAGCTGGCGCCACCACCGGCGCCCCCCCGACGGCCTCGGACTCCCGCGAGACCTGGTCGCACCGACCGACCCATCGGACGCTGCGTGGGTCTCCCGCTCGCCCACTATAGACGAGTTGGTAGAGACTCCGCCCCCCACCGGACACGACCGCGCTCCGCCAACAGCCCGCCAGGTATACCTGGCAGGCAGCGACCAGATACCGCCGAGACAGGCATCAGCCTGGATCGCGCGACCTCGCGCCCCCAGTCGGGGACGGAGAGATGACTACAAAGTGTAACTGTGGGGCAGAAAGCCCGCCAGGCACGATAACCTCGCCTGGTCCGAGGATCCTCCTTATTCGATCATACCGAACTATATTCTGTTCCGTAAAGTGTCAATGCAGACACCCCATTGCAGATTTTTCAATAAAAGCTGTTAATACTATCGAATCATTGTTCTTGTACCACCGCCATATTGTCCGCTCGGCTAGATACAGCGCCTTGTGGCGAAATATGGAACCAAAAATGAGATGAATAGACTGGCACGTCACGTAATGAACCGACTGATTGGACGGTCAGTGAACCGTGCCCACAGCAATCGATTTTATAGAGTTGCACTACTTCACTAATCGATATCGATTTTATATTATTTATTACCTTTTGAAACTATTGTTAATTTGTTCATAAAAAAATTGTATATAGAGGTAGTTATATAGAGGCATTGATTTTGGAAGAAAGAAGAAAATACATATTTGTATCAGAGAAACTGTAAAAAATGTTGTTGTAAGAGTAACGAATGGAGTTTCTTGCTCGTTCTTCTCCGAATTCGAATCTACGTTTTGCATCGACTTTTAACCTATCAGTGGGTAGGTAACCTAGTACCTACTAATAATAGTTATTTTTTGCTTTTTAGTTTCGGTTTTACCTAGGATCCCATCCCATCATCAGATCCTGACCTTATGGAAATGGGACCATCTCGGGAATAGGTATAATACCCTTTCAAACAAAATAAGAATTTTGGAAATCGGTTTACAAACGGCGGCGTAATGCACGAACAAACAAAAAAAAACAATCAATCAGCCGAACATAGTACCTCTTCCTTTTTTTGAAGTCGGTAATAAAAGTAAATAATTATTTAAAAAAATCCAATCTTTCATTACGATTCCGAGCCCTTAACTCAATTACATTAATAGTTTAAAGTTTCAAGTAGGTACTTACTAATAGCATTCTTCTCTTTATTATTTTTTTCGTGAAAATTCGGCACCATGGATTCGCATACGGACGCCCAATCATTGTTCCGCTTCAGTTTATCACTGTACTCTTGACTTTTATAGTTCCAAATACTTGTTTTACTTTTTATTAAAGAAATAAACATGTCGATGTCAAAATTTTCCATTATAAACAAATACTTTCCAACGTATGTTGTTTGTTTGATGACAGATCGAGCTGATATTTGGTACACACTCTTAATCTTGATGAACATACAATATTATCTAATTTGTACCATAATAATCTCCATTATGGATATTAAATAAGGCTTGATTGGTGGAATAGAGGTAAAAATGTAAGTATTTAATTTCGACACGACTGACGCGATCTTAGCTCTTGGCTAACTGCTCGAGCGAAAACGACAATGCACGACTGTAGCCGATTGCGCGAAGTTCAGTTTACGACTGCGTGCAGTTACAGTTCAGTTCGATATCGATTTAGCACGACGACGCGACGTCAGCTGCAAACTGCGTTTACTGGTACCAAAGCTAATACGCAGTATCAAACGAGCTTGTTTATACCTTTACTAGCTGATCCCCGCGACTTCTTTTGCGTAGAATAATGACTTCTGATAGAATTTGAATTTTCTAATAAGCAATATAGTAAGGAAATTTTTGTTTTGGTAGATTTTCACACATCGGGTTACATTATAGAAACTTTTACACGGTTGGTTCCTTATTTTCTCTTATTAAATATAGGCTTAATTAACTTAATTTTGTTTTTTTTTTAGTTCACGCCATGTTACACACAGTGTCTTAGTTTTTATTGTTTTTCCTGTCTAAGGACTGCAGGAAGAGATTCCTACGGGAATATGTAGTACCTTTGTACTTCCAATTTATCCTTATCTACATACATAAAAATGAAACCCGTTTAGCGTTGTCACGGCATCAAGTGTGAACGGCTGAACCGATTTCGATAATTATTTTTTTAAAATGTTTGTGAAAGTTCAAGGATGATTCTTACGGAAAAAAATATTAAGAAAATCCTTCGGATATATTGAAAAATATACATTTAATTTTGCATAATTATTTTAAAAAACGCGCGTAACGAACGTCAACGTCATTCACAGCCATAGACTATATTGAAAGAGCATCGTTTGTTCGGAAACGTGGTTACTTAATTAAGTTTGTTCGGAAATGTGGTTACTGAATTAAATTCTATTGCACTAATTTATTTATAATATAAAAAAATGAAACCCGTTTCCCGTTGTCACGCCATAACCTGAGAACGGCTAGACCAATATGCCTGTTTTTTTTGTTGTGTTTGTTATTGTCAGGAGAAGGTTTTTATGACAGAAAAAATCCTGAAAATCCTACGGGAACGGGAAAAACGGGTTAGCGCAATCCCGTACGAAGTCGCGGGCAGAAGCTAGTTTATTTATGTATGTATTCTCATGTATGCTGTCTGCGTATTGTACATAAATTAATAAATAAGATAAATAAATATAGCCTATGTTCATCAGGGATTACTTAGAGAGGGAAGCTAGGGTAAGGTTTGGTGGGAATCGCTGTTAGTGAGAGCAGCATTGCCTATAAAATGCCAAGATGCCTTCTGCTGTACTCGTGGCGGAGTACCGTACAAAGCAGAGCCCTAGCCAGTCCGCGCCATTCACGTCCCCGTCGTCCTCCCTGGGACCTGCTGCAACCGCGCCGCCGCGCGACCGCCACCTTGAGTTGCAGCTAAGCTAACGGATGCAGGGCGCAAGGCGAGTATTCTGCGCCTTAAAACAGAATCGACTCACTAGGGAGGAAACCTGACACAAAACCGAGCATATCCGCAGGCTCTGAAGCGGCAGCCCCGCTAGCGGATTAAGGCACAGTGGGCTAATCACCTGCTTGCCCGACAATATTTGATTCTTGAAACCGAAACTGAAGTAATCCGGACTGATCTTTTAACGACGACTTTTGGCATGAAATACGGACACGAATTGCTTTTTGGAATGTACGGACACTTAGTGAAGACAGCCGACTAGCCCAAGCAGAAGTAATAATGCTTTCTTACAACCTGCAGATACTCGGACTAAGTGAAGTGAGAAGAAATGGTTTCGGTAAGCTGAGAACGTCCAGGGGCTTGACTTTGCTGTATTCGGGCAAAGAGAGCGATGAAGATGTACATGAGCATGGCGTTGGGCTCATCCTCTCTAATGCAGCGAAGACTAGCCTCCTGGACTGGAAACCGATCTCCGACCGAATCATATACGCCCGTTTCAACTCAAGAGCCCGGAAAATCTCAATGGTTCAGTGCTACGCCCCAACTAATGCAGCAACAGAAGAAACCAAAGACGATTTCTACAATGCCCTCAACGCCACCCTGAGGCGAATAAAGAAACAAGACATCGTCATCGTCATGGGAGATCTGAATGCAAAGGTGGGAGCCGACAACACAAACCGCACACGGCACATGGGCACGCAGGGACTTGGAGTGTGCAACGAGAACGGAGAGAGGTTCATCGAGTTTTGCCAGAACCATCGGAGGAACTTTATTTAATCATGGCGATCACCACAAGTACACGTGGAAGTCACCCGATGGCGTCACGAGGAACCAAATTGACCATCTTGCCATTAGCTCCAAATGGCGTTCCTCATTATTTGATGTCCGCAACCGTAGGGGCGCCGATATTGACAGCGACCACCATCTTATAGTTGCTGAAGTTCGGCTTAAGGTTGCTGTGGCCCGTACGGCTGGAGGCACTGGCAGGGTCGGAAGAAGATTTGAGGTCAGCAAATTGAATAACTACGAGACGCGTAAGTTGTTCCGTCTCGAGTTACGCAATCGTTTTGCTGCTCTCGATACGGCCCGAGACTTGTTGGACGAGGAGTGGAACCGTGTCAAAATGGTCTATACAGAAACCAGCTCCGCCGTTCTGGGGCACAAAACGGCTCATTCGCGGGAGGAGTGGATGTCGCAGCATACATGGAGTCTGATTGAGGACAGAAGAAGGCTTCACCTGAGATTGCTCGAGGCCCAGGATGACGCTATAAGAGCCGATTTGAACGCACAGTACCGTCAAAAGCGGAAAGAAATCTATCGTAGCACCCGCAAAGATAGGAGACAGTGGGCTGACGGTATTGCTGATCACGCTCAACAGGCTGCAAACGCTGGGAACCTAAAAGAGCTATACAAAGCCACAAAAACGCTGACAGGTAACACCAGGTACGGCATTTTGTTGGGGGTCGAGCTGCAGAAATAGAATCAATATTTATTCTGCAAAAGCGGGCTATCCGAGCAATATATAACTTACGCCGTTGCGAATCGCTGAGAGAATTGTTTAAAACGATAAATATTTTAACGGTGCCCTGTCAATATATATATGAAAATATAATGTATGTAAGGAAAAATAGGCAATTGTTTGAAAAAAGAAGCGAAAGACACAATTTTAATACTAGAGGCAAAAATAAGTTAGCTATACCGCAATTCAGACTGTCCAAAGTACAGAAATCCTTTATGGGGTTAGATATTAAATGCTATAATAAAATACCAAATAGCATATTAGATCTCAATGAAAGTAAATGTAAAACATATATTAAGCGCGAATTATGTAATCAAGCTTACTACACACTGACAGATTATCTTGAAGATAAGAATGCTTGGCAGCATGTTGGTTCGACTCCACTGGACAACACTCAAATGTAGTCAGTAGTTAAATTCCAATAGTAGGTAATATTATTATATTACCTACGTATGTATTCATAATTTAATACTTTAATTCTAATGTAGACAATCTAGTTTCCTTATGGCATCGAGAATTTCTTTCTTTATTGAAACAAAGAGTTTCCTTTTTCTTGTATAGAAGCACTATTTGTATGGATTGTCAGTATGCATATGTGAGCACCATGTTAGACTTAAGATTTTTATTTTTTTTTATTTTAGTAAGTTATTAGTATAATGCGTCAAGCGTGTCTTTGCATTGTTCTTACATATGCGTACAGTATTGAAATATGTTTGTATCAGAGACATTGTAGAATATACTTTTTTTAAAGAGTAACGAATGGAGTTTCTTGCTCGTTCTTCTCCATTCGAATCTACGTTTTGGAATGAGCACCTAGCTTCACCTAATTTCACTGACGGACTGACTGACAGACTAGAATTTATTTTGTACTTGTTGACGTTTCCAAAGTACCAAACTATGATTTAATTGAAATAAATGCTTTGACTTTGACTTTGACACCAAGCTTAGGAAAAAATAGCCACTGAAGTCTAAAGACGGTCAGCTCATTGCAACATCCGAAGGGCAGCTGCTTCGTTGGCGTCAACACTTTGAGGAGGTCTTTCGCATGTCGGCCACAGCGACACCTGGTGCACTAGCTGTTAATTCCACACCACCTCGGCTACTCGACATCAACACAGAGACTCCATCAGCTAGTGAGGTTGCTCAAGCCATCCGCTCCTTGAAATTAGGAAAAGCACCAGGACTCAACTTGATAACCGCAGAAATGCTTCAAGCCGACTTATCCTCCGCTGTCGACGTCCTGACACCTCTTTTTGAAAGAGTCTGGACGCTGGAGAAATTTCCTGATGACTGGAACAAGGGGCTTATAATCACAGTACCTAAGAAAGGAGATCTTAGTCTGTGCGATAACTGGAGAGGTATTACACTGCTCTCTATTCCCGCAAAAGTTTTCTGCAAGATTCTCCTGGATAGGCTGTCAAAGGCCGTGGATCCTCTTTTACGAAGGGAGCAGGCAGGTTTCCGATCAAACCGTTCGTGTACAGACCAGATCAACACTCTTCGTATCATTCTAGAGCAGGCAACAGAATGGCAAAGGGAGATATATCTTACCTTTGTCGACTTCGAAAAGGCCTTTGATACGTTGAAGTGGTCTAGCATCTGGTCCCGTCTACTGGACATGGGGGTTCCGCCAAAGATCGTCCGGCTGTTGGAGAATATGTATAGGACGTATTCCTGTTAAGTGACACATGATGGTCTTATCTTCGATGACATAGTGGTACACGCGGGTGTCCGACTGCTGCCTCTTGTCACCGCTTCTCTTTTTGGTCGTTCTGGATGGGATCATGCTTCGCACCACCGACAATCGGCGTCGCGGCATAGAGTGGGGATTATCCAACTTCTTGGAAGATTTGGATTACGCCGATGACCTATGCCTGCTGAGTCATACCCACGCCGACATGCAAGCAAAATTGGACGACCTGCGGCAGGAGGCGGCAAAAGCTGGCCCGAGAATTAACACCCGAAAGACCAAGGAAATTAGAACGGGTGTGAAGAATACTACACCGTTGCTGATTGGCACAGAGGCAGTGGAACGTGTCCACAAATTTTCCTACCTCGGGAGCGTCGTGTCAGAGACTGGAGGTACTGAAGAGGACATCACTTCAAGGATCGCCAAAGCCCGAGCTACTTTCGCGCAGCTGAGACCTGTGTGGCAGTCACGGAAACTGACCCGAAGGATAAAACTGAAAGTCTTCGGGTCCAATGTAAAATCCGTTCTGCTCTATGGGTGCGAAACGTGGAAGGTAACTAAAGACATCTCACGCCAACTTCAAGTCTTCGTTAACCGATGCCTGCGTCGCATTCTCGGAATTTACTGGCCCGAGACCATCTCCAACGTAGAGCTTTTGGAGAAATGCCACGAAAGCCCTATCGACCGCCAGATTAAGCGCCGCAAGTGGGGATGGATAGGGCACACGCTCCGAAGGGACCCTGACCACATACCCAAGCAAGCCTTGGATTGGAATCCCCAAGGGAAAAGAAAGCGTGGCCGCCCTCGACAAACCTGGTGTCGCACCGTACTGGCAGAAGCGACGAGCATTGGTATGACGTGGAGTGAGGTGAAGCGTGAAGCTCAAGACAGATCGCGATGGAGAACTTCAGTGGACGTCCTCTGCCCCATCTAGGGGACACAGGATATTAAGTCAAAGTAAGTCATGTTCATCAGGGATAATGTACGATTCCAATGGTAAAAGTATTTTTCAAATCGGTCCGGTAGTTTCAGAGCCTATTCAATTCAAACAAACAAAAATAAATTCAAATCTTTCCTTTTATTATACCTCTATGTAGATGTAATGACTGCCTCATTGGCCGAGGGGTCGCAAGTGCGACTGCCGGGCAAGGGGTCTCGGGTCCGATTCCCGGGTCGAGCAAAGTATTACTGGGTTTTTCAAAAAATTCACAGTTGTAGCACGGAGTCTGGAATTGTGCCCGGTATATGGCAATAGGCACCCCTATTACATAAATAGTGAAAAGTGGGTGTTACATTGTACAATGGCATAATGTACACCTCTGCCTGATAAAAGGTGTGATGTTATGTATATGTAAGTACATGTATGCAGTTAAATAGGTACGTATACACATCAAACTACTCAAAACCAGTTCATCATGGTCTCGTTTAAAATGACCTTCCCGGACATATTACAGAAGACCGACGTGAAGCAACGCTTGCGTTGTTTCGTCGCGTGAGTCAAGTTACCGGAGGCCCAATTACCCCCCCCCCCTTCCTTTCCTTCCTCAAATTCCTAATCCCAAAAGGCCGGTAACGCACGTGTAACGCCTCTGGTGGTCCAGTTGTCCATGGGCGACGCCGATTGTTTACCATCAGGTGATCCGTCGGCTCCTTTACCGGCTTAACGCATAAAAAAAAATTATTCAATGGTTTATACGGGTTTTGCGTAGCTTGATGCGTAGCTATACAAGATTAGTTTATCATGTCTTGCTTTGCATGATTTTTTCGCACGTTCAACGATTAATTTGTACTGGTGATGCAAAGCTTTTTGTTTAAAGGGGGGAAAATCATCGAATGGCTTCTTGGTATAAAAAATGGTATTATTTATTAAAATGGTACTCCGTGAAAAGCATTCGGAGTCGTGGAGAGCTTAACGGGTTACCGGGGCTCCGGCTCGAAGCGCAGGAGAAGGAACGGGGTGGTTTTTAGTCAGTAAGAGTCTGACACTCACTCCCGCCTCACCAAAGCGGGAGCAGTAATTCGATGATTTACCCCCTTAAAAAACAAAAACTCCTGGAAAAATAAATTCAAATCAGTCTATTAGCTTCGGAGCATATTCAATGCCGGGCCTGCGGAGCCTGAGCCCGAGCACGGGTAACTAGCCGCCCGACCTGAACCAACCCGTGCGTATGGCGTATCGCATTCTGCGCGCTTCAAAAAACCATTAGTGATGCCTGTTTGAGGCCCCATCTGTGGTCTGATAGCCCATTAGACCACCACAGATGGGGCCGAATATGGCTGATGCGGATACGGAGCCGCGGAGGACTTACAGGTTGCCGGGGCCCCGGCTCCAAGTGCAGAAGTATTAATGGCGTTGTTTCTAGTCAGAAAGAGTCTGTCACTCCCTCTCATCTCACCCGGTAAAAAAGAAAAGCCTATTCAATGCAAACAAACAATCCCATTGTAGAAAGGAGTACGCATATAAGTTCCAAAGTCACTCACTTGCTTCCATCGTCAGCATTCGGCTCGATCTTTACAATCAGTGTCTCTTGTTCCACATAAGGCTCTTCCTCTCTGCAACAAACAAGTACATTAACTAAAAAATCGAGGGTTACTCACGTGAAAATACTGAGAAAAACTCTACTAGTTCCGAACCACATAGGGGGTCTTCCTCATGTGCAGCGCGCGCAGTCGTGGCGATGTCCGGCAGCCTACTATAGACAGTAGTAGACTAGTATGTCTCACGATATTTATTATAAAAACAAGTACATTGTCATGTCATCATCATATTAAGCCACAAGACATCTACTGCTGACCATAGGCCTCAATGACTTCCAGATAGCCCGGTTGGAAACGACCTGAATCCGGCGGTCAGAGACGTAAGCGTGACATTGCACTTAAAATAACCCCTCACTTGTACTGTTAGGGCTACGTTTCACGATCTCGGTGGGAAGAGCTTGCATCGAACCGTGGAGAGTGGAGGTCACTGGTGCGACAAAAAATATCAGACTTTGAGATTCGTCGGCTTGAAAAGCTAGATCCTAACTGTGACAGCGGCAATTCACTATAACTATGTTTATGGTGTTCTGGTGAGTGTATGGAAGAAGATTTATTAACAAATGTGGATTTTCCAGCCACGTTCTCACGTGCTCACGTGCCCATGATAGTCGCCAGCAGTCAAGAAACGGTCGCTGTAGCCGAAACCGGCTTGAAGGATTATTGTTAGGACTATATTTTCCCGTGCGTACGGCACATCGCGTACCACGCGCGCCTCAATGAGGCATCAAACCACCACAAATGGGGCCCAGCAGAGCGGTGGCCGATACGGAACCGCGAAAACCGCGGTTCGAAGAGCAGGAGTAGGAACGGAGTGGTTTTTAGTCAGTAAGAGTCTGACAGTACCTCTCGCCTAACCGAAGGCGGGAGAAATCATTGGATGATTTCACCCGATTAAAAAAAGGCTTTATTTCAGCGGGACACAGTGGCGGCGCAACCCGTCGCGTCGGCGGCACCAGGTGACGATGAGTAACTCTGGAGTGTACCTATACATTTTAATATGTATGTAGCGGCGTTGGTTTAGTGAAAACCAGAACCTCGTTATATGCTACATATCTTAAAGCATTAAGCTTAGAGGTTCGCAAAAAAGAAAATTATGATGTGATCGTTTGCAATCGAACTGAACCATAAAGTACCTACAACGTAAGTATGTACATCTAATAAGCACGTCTGCAACTCAGCAATTAAGTTGTCATTTAAATATGAACTTTAAAATTAAATCGTTATGTCGTATGATATAATTCATAACGTCAATACAAAAAACCGACGGCAGGAGGTCAGTGCGCGGTCCACTCGAGGTGTAGACCAAGCGCCCGCGTGCTTACGCCTCGCTGACGCCGTGCGGACGCCAAGTTGACGGCAAGCGAAACAACGTCGCATCGTAGGTAGCTATACTTACGATGACAAAAAGCTTCCACCGCGCCAACGCCGCGCCAGCCACCTATTAGCAGTGCGATGACCTTAACACTTACTGTTCCGGAGGTGGTGATTCGCTTCCTTTCCTGCGTCGTTTGCGAGGCGGATTCTGGGACATGGCGGGGTTTCCTTCATCCGTGGACTTCTCATGTTCTAAAACTAATGCGCACTCCACGTCGGCTTCGCTAGCGCCGGTGCACAGAGCCGTGCGCTGTCGGAGCTGGGCGCCCGTCAACCCCGTACCTTCTTTAGCAAAGTACTGGTACACGTTTACTATCATCGCGTTCACTTTATCCTGCAAATTGAATAGCAAGTTCTAGAACGTTAATTTCAACGTAGGAGAGCCATATTATGCTTCGGTTGACGTGATGGAACTTGTTCGACCAGAGTGACACCACGGCCTCACAGAAACCGGCGTGAAACAGTCAAACCTAGAACCGTATTATCCCTGAAATACCTAGGCAAGTGCCTAAGGTGACAGGTCACAGAGCTCCGCAAGACGAGCGTCCTCAACAGCTCATAGAGTTACGACAGTTTATATAAAAAAAATTGATGCGCTTATGAGGTAGCCGTGCCTGCCTAGGGCGCTCTCGGTGTTTAACCCGCCCGTGGTCTAACCATTATATTTCGTTGAGTGACGTTACCAGAGATCCAATCGCTTTCCACAACAGGTTGATAACTCAGTAACTACTGAAGATCCTCTGGTTTTGCGGTTACCGACGGATGATGCAGATGGATCAGATAGATATTTAAATATGGGGATCTTAATACCCGTCCTCATCCGCCAACCCCTCATCTAATTTCATCAGCAGAGGATTAGATCTCCTTACTTGGCAACCTAGATCACACTACGCAAGCGTTGTTTAATGGTGTACCAGATGTCGTTTAAAAAATCTCACAGTAGTAGTAGCACGGAGTCAGGAATTGTACCCGGTATATAGCAATAGGCTCACCCCCTATTACATAGGACTCATTACACAAATAGTGAAAAGTGGGTGTTACATTGTACAGAGGCATTAAGTGCCGTAATGTACACCCTTCGGAGATAAAAGGCGTGATGTTATGTAATAGGTCGTGGTATCACTCCGGTCAAGTCGACACAGACTTGCCGAAGCGTGACTTTTCCATGTACAATTTATTTATCTCCTTGTCCATACCTCCTTATTTTGTGGAATTTGAATTTCAGTGTTGCAATTAGGGCAAAGTATTTTTTCCGTCTTCCTCGCCCCATGATCTTGAACAGCCTAAAACGAAAAAAAAAAATTATAACCTCAATGTGTCTTGTAATAGGTATAATCAATAATAATATTAGCTCCATATTTTAACGAAATACAATCTCTTTTTAAGGCGGTAAATACGATAATATTTTTTTGCTTCTGGATTTTAAAACATTTTTACCTAATTGTGGGGAAACATTTCTAATGTGGGGTTAAAACACGTTTTAAAAGAAAAATAATAAAATAAGTTATAACCCCTGGTTTCTTCACGACGATTTCGTTCACCGTTTGTCAGTGGCATCTAAATAATCTTAGAAAACACATATTGGCACGCGCGACGATGGCAACGCGTAGCATTTACAACATTTGCAGAAGCTGTCAAACAATAACAATGTAAAAAGTATAATTTTCTTTGCAAATATAAATAAAACAGTATTGTAAAGATTGAAATAATGTTGACATTGTTTAAGTGCAATTTATTCGATAGTTTTACTGTAAAATTAATATAATAATAAAAACTGGGTTTGAAACTATTAGGTAAGTACACACAATATTAGTTTCCAACCACAAACTGAGAAAAAAAGGCAATAAATTAGTATTAGCAGAGCATGTAAGAAATGTGGAAGAACTGCGACATAACGGCCGGAGCTACTTAGTACGAGCCCACGTAATTCGTCACACATCTGTGACAGAAATAGTTGCAAACTCTATTTGGATTTCAGCATCACTGTGATCATTGGGTATAGATGTATCGATTGCATGTAAATATGGTTTCTTTTAATATCGACTCAGAAAATATATTGGCTTGGCAACCTTTATAGGTCTTAAGCTATTAGGGTTGAATAAATTCATTGTCTTTTTTAATCATTTGGGTGTTGTATTGTAGTGGACATGGCCAATTTCTGTATGGGCGTTGGCATCGCTATTGAATTCAATATACACCAATGATTTTTGGTGTTTTATATTCGTGAATATTGTTACATTAAAATGCAATGTCGTGTTGGCCCGGAGGAATGTCGTGGTGGCCCGGAGCAATGTCGTGGTAGCCCGGAGGTTGCAGACGCCCGCTTCTCATGCACGAGGGTGCGGATTCGAAACCTACCAAAGGCAAGTACCAATGTGACTTTTCCGAGTCACATGTCTTTTCTAAGATTATTTAGACACCACTGACAAACGGTGAAGGAAAACATCGTAAGGAAACCTGGACTTATAATTTCTAATTATAAGTTTGAAATCGCCAACCCGCATTGAGCAAGCGTGGTGATTAATGCTCTAACCTTCTTCATGTGAGAAGAGACTTTGCTCAGCAGTGGGCATTTATAGGCGGTTGATGAAATTGCTATAAATAAAACACACAAGGAACTTGTCATTACAACACACTAGACGCAAATAGTTTTACTAAAGCCTTCGTCAGATTACTGGTAGTAAGTGCACAGAATAGGATTTGCTATTAAAAACCATAATTACTTATTTATTTATAAAATGAAACAAAAGAATATGTAAATGATAATGATTTATTTATTAAAAAAATATATATATTGTTACATTTTTCATTTTAATGTCAGTAGACGTCGCGGCAGGCCCAAAAGGAGATGGCGGGACGAATTAGACATCTATGACAAGGATTGGCCGCAAAAAGCATTACATAGAGAGGAGTGGAAGGAGGGTAGGGAGGCCTTTGAACTGCCGTGGGACGATCATGGCTGAAAATAAATAATACATTTTAATATGCTTGACCTAGATGCCTACCTAGTTATCTCATACATTACAGTGATGTGATGAGTTAGTATCGAACGACTCGCATGTCCACCAGCTTTGAGAAAACAGAATATAGAAAGAAAAAAAAGAAAATTGTTTATTTCGATCGCACACAGAAAAGAAAAAAAAACAACTCAGAATAAAAAACAAAAACAAATACATTATTTTATAATTGTGATTGCGGGACAAAGATTAGCAAAGATGTTTTTTTTTTCTATTACTACATACATACATACATAACTTCACGCCTGTCTCCCATGGGGGTAGGCAGAGACTAAGGAACGCCAATTACTACGATTCTTACATACCTCTTTCGCTTCATTAACAGTCATCAATCTTTTCATGCATGCTCGTCGGTTAAGGGTACTTTTAATTTGGCCCTTCTTTAATATATCGCCAATCTGGTCACTATATGTCCGTCTAGGGCGCCCTCTACCGACGGCCCCATTCATAGCCGCTCTGTATACTTCCTTCGTTACTCTACTTTCATCCATCCTTTCTACATTTTTTCTATTACTCTTGAATTGTTAACTATATGTTATCTAAAAATCCTGCTGGAGCTTGGATATTGTTTTGGTGTTTTGCCCAACCGAGGTACCAGATTATTGTCATAACGTGACAACAACGGTCCTGTTCCCTACAAGGCAATTACAGTAGTACCCTAAAATGGCATCTAAGACAGAATCACCATTATATTCTGTGTCAAATAAAACATAAGAAAAATAAACTCTCTGGGAAACGTGACGAGACTTAATACGTCCTCTTAATAAATAAGGATTATCCACCAACTCCTATAATCATTTCTTGAGAGTGTTCCAGTTCTGGATACTTCAACAACATATATACCACTAGCTTTTACCCGCGGCTTCGCTCGCGTCACAAATGGATAAAAAGTAGCCTATGTGACATATACACACAGCGCCATCTATACCAATGAGTTCGTTTTTCCTCGAGAATTTAAAATTATTCCGGAATAAAAAGTACCCTTTTATTTAATCCAGACTTCTAACTTTACGTTTGCAAACATTCAAAGCAATCGGTTTAGTAGTTACGGCGTGAAAGCGGAACAAACAAACTCAGTTTCCGATTTATAATATTATATATGGTAAGGATTCTCCCTAACATGTTCACCGGAGTACGAACGTGGTTGTTTCACTTGATATGTGCCAAGTGCAAACAATATTAAATCATTGTATGTAAAAACTGCCTCGTTGGCCGAGTGGTCGCAATCGCAAGTGCGACTGCCGGGGAAGGGATCCCGGGTTCGATTCCCGGGTCGGGCAAAGTGTTACTGGGTTTTTAAAAATCTCAGTAGTAGCACGGAGTCTGGAAATGTGCCCGGTATATGGCAATAGGCTCATCCCCTATTACATGGGACTCATAACATAAATAGTGAAAAATGGGTGTTATGCATGCATGCATGCTCCTGCCTACCCCTTCGGGGATAAAAAGGCGTGATGTTATGTTATGTAGATGATAGCCACAGGATTATGATAATAACTCCTCCCGCCGTTATTTGGGACCCACCCGGAGGTGGCGCGTTCCCGCGGCCATGAAAACACATGGCCTCGGACTTGTGGAGCGCCACCTCGAGTCCCAACTGCCGGATTCTCTCAACGACTGTCGCAACCGCTGTCGCCATTAAGTCGGCCGCCGCCTGGTGCGACCTCCCGTGCGCTAGCACCAGCGTGTCGTCGGCGTAGCATATTGTGCTAACGCCGTTCGGGAGGTCGGTGCGCAGCACCCAGTCATAACCGATGTTCCACAGGAGCGGCCCCAGAACCGAACCGTGTGGAACGCCGCGTGACATCTCTCGCCGGTTCCACTCGCCCCGGTGACCGGCGTATATGACAGACCTGTCCGTCAGGTAAGCCTCGATTACACGACGGAGATAGGTAGGCACCCGATGATATCGGAGTGCCTCCAAAATGCAGCTCCAGGGCAGGGAGTTAAAGGCGTTGGCGATGTCCAGAGACACCGCCACTACGACCTTACCCCTGGACACTGCAGTCCCCGTCGTCCGGTCCCTAACGCGCATGATGGCGTCCACCGTGGAGCGCCCTCTGCGGAAGCCGAACTGGCCGTCCGATAGGTCCGGCCCAATGTCAGTCAGGTGCGCGACGAGGCGGTTCGAAATTATTCTTTCGAACACTTTCCCCACCTCGTCGAGCAGCACTATGGGCCGGTAGAATGGCGTCCCTAAATCCCCTATCTAAAACAAAAATGTCATTTTCTCTAAAAAAGCTTCGGAACGGTCCATTTTGATTTTCAAACAAGTGAGTCATAATTTCAGTATCAGTTTGGGTAGCAGCATATGGCCCTACAGCATCTATGATATGACCATCACAAGATACAATCATAAATGGTTTAATCAAATTGTCATATTTGAGCAAACTACATGTCTTCTTTTGAAACATATAGTTTGCACTTTTCTGCAAGTATATATAATTATGTCCCATCAAATATTGCGATTGCGGGCCTATCTCAAGTTATAATCTCATCAGATTCACCCAACAATGATTGAGGAACTCTTAAGTTTCTGTCTGCTATTTCCCTGACTGATATGGTTTACACCAATATTATTGGGTACAATATGCTCATCATCAACAGCCTATAAATGCCCACTGCTGAGCAAAGCCTCTTCTCACACGGAGAAGGTTTGAGCATTAATCACCACGCTCGCTCAATGAGGGTTGGCAATTACAAACTTATAATTAGAAATTCTAAGCCCAGATTTCCTCACGATGTTTTCCTTCACCGTTTGTCAGTGGTATCTGAATAATCTTAGAAAGTACATATAACTTAAAAAAGTCACATTGGTACTTGCCGTTGGTAGGTTTCGAACCCGCACCCTCCATGAGAAGCGGACGTCTTGAACCTCCGGGCCACCACGACACGCAGAGAGACAAAATGCTCATTGAGACATAATCTAACTTTTCTTCTTTCAAAAAGACTTGCCAAACGTCTATTACTATCCACTGTTCTTAGTTTCATTAAGTAAATAGCTAAAGCACGTTTAGGTCGCTTAACATTTAAAGTTGGTAGAAGAACAGAATTAAAAACTATTAAAAACTAAGACCAGTCCAATAATGGCAAAAATGATTTGGCATTTCAAAGACATTTTCGAAATCCAAAAAATTAGTTTTCGACTTCATGATATTAATTATGTCTTCTACCTGGACAGCACTAAATGTAGAATGTGTCTCATTCATTTGAGGTAATAAATGCCAGTGATTGCTATACAAATGTGTTTCACACACCCTACAGCTGCGAGGAACATAGAAACTATGCTCTTGCAATAATATTCTTTTAAGGAACAGAGGGACTAAATGTAACATTCTGTTTCTGCATTGTTGAAATACATATACAGTGAACAGATGAGATTAAAGCTCGCTTATAATTGAGTAATAATATGGAAGTACTTTCCTTTTGAAGAAACCTATTTAAAACAGTCTGTAATGGTGGTGGCTCCGGTGGACTAACCACTTGAACATTAGGGATTGCTTCATTGTTATCAGATTCCTGTATGTTGTCCGGACCCAATTCCTGCAATTTTGGTGATAAGTCCTGCCCTGCCTGTCTATTTGTCCGCATCCAGCACACATGACAAATATAGTTGTTTCTTGAGGGCTGAAAATAAACCCCAATTAGAATAAACACATGTTTTCAAGTTTTAAATTATTGTACAATGAGAAGTATTATGTTACAACATGCCTACTTTAACTTGTCGAGTACCATTTAGACACAATTATAGAACAATAGGTTGCGGTCACCAGTGACGGCTTGGTGTTTGACAGTTTAAAGAAGTATATGTCAAACATGGAAAATACATAAGATTACATGGAAAATACATATATTATAATCACACATACCTACTATGAGTACTGTTTTTTTTATAGACAAATACAAGTAGATATATAAAACAATGAATTAAAAACAAAATGCTTACCACATTAATACTATTTTGTGATATTAGGACAGCCAGCAATGGAGAGTCCATACTGACATTATGGTGTCTTATTTTTCTAAGCGATTTTCCACAACCAAGGCAAACCATGTTATGCCCCAGTAGTCTCTCATATTCACCAGCCTCAGTATTCAATAGTAAGAAGCATGGTTGGCAAATGAATGTATCCAGAGGCAACTGAAAAAAAGATACACTATTTAAAATCGCATACAATTATAAAACATAAAAAAACCAGACTAAGTATTATACTATTTCTACTTCATACCTGGGTTTGAGCATTAGTTAACCAACGCGAAAGTCTTGTTTGATGGTGTGCAGAGAGCGAGGATATGAGATGCCTCTTCAGCCTTTGTATGGCGATTCCGCAGTTGATGCACCTCATCGTAATCCACAAAACAAATCCAAAACGCAAAACAGTCCAGAATTATTAGCAAGGGCAAATCGTGTGGTAGAAGGTCCGTAAAGATAAGACGGGGTCAACAATATCCGAAAACAACCGCAACGCAAAACAATAACACGTTGATATTTTGAAATCTGCAAGCCAATCACAGAGCGTCTGCCAAGCAAAAACATTCTATTGGCATTTGACAGGAAACAGAAACACGCTGTCAAATACGTTCCGTTCTGTTTTGAAGTTTTTTTTGGGTGAATTGGATAAAAACTAATTAAAACATAATATAATTATATTTTATAAAATGCAAATAATGCCAATAATTACAGTTTTGTATGAATAAAATGTTCTTAGTGTAATGCATTTGTCGATCATATCATACGTTTTCTACGAATGTAGTTTTAAGACACGTGGTTTGATATTCCGGTTTGGAACACGGAATATAGAATATTACATAGAATACAGTGGAAGTAGCTTGAAACATTATTTCTGCCAGAACCGGTGTCGCCAAACTAATACATTTATAATTTACTCATACTATAAATCGGAAGATACGATTGGCTAGAAAAAAAAATGGGCGTAAACGAAACGCAAAAAAAATATCATATGATATGCAGCTTTAAAATCAATGCACTATAAATCAAAATAAAAAAGTATATTTTGGACTACCAAGTACCGCCATTCGTCGCTAGATGGCGTTTAACAATGCCATCTAGCGACGAAAAGGGGTACTTGGTTTGAACTTTAACATCGTAAGAATAAAGGTGATATTTGAATGGCTTATCACTGGCTCGAATGCGGGTCTCTACTCAGATAGTGATGTAGCCTAATTCGATAAAAATAATATCGATAATATGAAAATGTGTTTTAAAAATAATGCGAAAAATAATATTGCCTGCGATAGTGTGTCAGCATTAAAATAATAAAATTAACATGTCGTTGATAACTTTTTAAACGTAACAAAAAAGGGTAAGTATTTATTTGCATGTAAATCAAAAACCATTTTTTCGTATTTTTTATTAGTTTCTTTTTTCAAAAAATCATATTTTTTTTATTTCACATAGGCCAAATATTAGAAACAACTATTACATAAATTTTTTACAAACTTTCTATGGATAATGTGATGAATGAGAAGGATGGCGATAAGGATGACGGTGCTGATCTGCTCCGTGAAGTGAAGGTTGCTTCCAATCACGCCGGGATCACCGCTTTAGGGAACAGAGTGTATTGTTCCCTAAGATTGGAAAAGGAGGATCCTCCGACCAGGCGAGGTGATCGTGCCTGGCGGGCTTTCTGCCCAACAGTCGTTGGTTGGGATTTTCTATCCGTGTTAATTTGCATGTAAACTATGCATGTGCGATGTAGGATTTTTATGACGTCATTCGTTTACATGTGACATGTGTCGCCACATAGTTATTAAAATCCAATCAAATAATTTACTACTGTTCTTGAAATAAAACGTATTTACTAAGTACCTGCCGTTTAGAATTTTTTATTTAATTTTATAATGTGATGTATTCTTACATTCATATATTTTTCGGCGATTGCTTTAATTAAATCTGTAACATGATTTGATGTTGGAAACTCATAAATTTGATGGTAATTAATACTTTCGAATATATTCGTTCCTATAAACATTTTTATTATTTTAATAAGTAATGTTTCTTTTTTAAAAACGGTTCCTTCTACGCTTCGTACTACAGATTCAGCTGTTTTAAAAATTTTGATTGTATCTGCTGACGGAAATAGTAGACCACCTTTATTTTTAGCTATAATAAATTTATGTAAATCGTTACTTTCGTTTGTAAAGCTGCTACACATATATCACATCGAATACTTTTAATTATGACACGCACAACATATCCTGCAATGTACGAAATTACTTGTAAACTAGAATCGGAAATATTTTCAAAACGACTGTCGCGCAGCTACTAGTCGCCGCGTCGCGGGTCGCGAAATGCTGCTCGTGAATAAGAGCCTCTAGCATGGCTAGAAACTAGTCGAGTTTCTCGTCAAATTATTACGTGAGTAAGCCGAAAACAATAAATTATGATAATTTACTATAAATATTAATATAGTTTAGTATAAATAGCTAAGTTCTATGCTAAGATTAAAAAAATAATAATGGTAAAAAAATAAAGTAAAAAACAAGATTTCATCAAATGCCACTTTCTGCGTATATTGAAAACTATTTTCAATTAGCTATAATGCTATTATTACACTTACCAGAAGAATACGAGTTGAAACATTTCTGGTTGGTACCGTTTTGTCCTTTAAGTACCTATTACCAGATTTTTTTATAGTAAAATCTTCATCCTTGAAATGCTGCGAACATATAGTGCTATTTTTTGTAGGAAACCAGTTTAATCTCCCAGTAGCGTTGATCCATTTTTCTTTAAAAATTGGATCATCAGGAAAACTGAAATGATTAAGGCAGAAAAAATAAAATCGAACTATTATATCATAGTTATGTATCATTATTTCAACCGAGATCTTCGTCATCGTCCACTGCTAGACATAAGAATAGTAAATAAGAAAACCGAGCAGTATCCTCGAACCATCTGACCACGGTCCACGGCTATGAGCCGACCAGTCGACAGTACGTATTTTAATCCTAGGCAACGATTTACCTCGGGGGGGCCAAACGCCTCCTGCCGGATGTTATACGCCGGGGTCGTGCGGTCCATGGCCCTCTACGGCGCCCCTGTGTGGGCGCCGAACCTGATGCAGCGGCCCGCCCGGGCGCTGCTCATGTCACAGAGGGCCATGGCGATCCGAATGATCCGCGAAAGTCCCCTCTTTGACCTACCGCCTGACGCAGGTCCTCACCGGACATGGAAGTTTCGGAAGGTACCTGTGTCTGATGGGGCGGGAGGAAACGTCCTGGTATCATCACGACCTCTCGCGTCCGGGCCTAGTGCGGGCCATGATGCGGAGCGAGAGGGACTGGGATGCCGTCTCCTCCTTTTGCGAAGCAGTTATACTAGCTAAGGAGGAGGCGGGACGCGTGAGGCAGCGAAGCGCTGCCTCCTGGCAACCCAGCCATCGCGGCGGACTCACCGGGCGTCGGGGATCGCGGGACGATCTCCGGCCACCGTAAGCGCGGGCCTGCGGACGGCGAGCATGGGTGGCTACCTGTCCGAACAGATACAGACCCGAGCGTACAGCGCGTCGCGTTCTGCGGGCGCCTCAAAGAGCCATCAGACCACCACAGATGGGGCCCAACAGGGTCGATGCCGATTTGGAGTCGCGGAGAACCTAACGGGTAACCGGGGCTCCGGCTCGACGTGCAGGAGAAGAAACGGGGTGGTTTTAGTCAGTAAGAGTATGACACTCCCTCCCGCCTCACCTAGGCGGGAGCAGCCATTCGATAATTTTCCGCCCTTAAAAAAAAGGCAACGATTTGATAAGTTGATAAGTACAAAAAAATTGAAAATTTTTCTAAACAATTTTTGTACTTTGATATTTGTTGCCGTCATATGTCGCCTAGGATTAAAAAACGCACTGTAGGTATTGCTTAGCTGCCCGCGCCAGTCGCTTTCGTACCGACGGAGCGGCGTCTACGGACCAACTAAAATAATAATAATAAAAATAATCTGAATAAATGTTACATAACACTTCCATCGATAAATTCAATATGGGATTTGACCACATCACTATATGAGTAGCGTAGAACTGGCGAGAATGTTCTATTGAATGGAATAAATCCAAAATAAACTTTATCTTGAAGGCGTAAGGTTGATTTTGACTAACTGTTTTAGTAAATAATATTATTTTAATAACCGTTTTTGTAAATTGAAATAAAATAAGATTTCTACAAAAAAACAATGAAAATTGTACTTACCGATGATATGAAACACCTCCATTATTACGATTTTTTCGGCTGCTATCATTTTTACACTCCAAAACGGAACAAAACGGCATAGTCGAGGAAATATGTATTTGTCACGAGACTAGCAACTCGACTCGATGTTCGAACGAGACTGAACTCGACTTTGCCTCGCTCGACTAAGCAGTACACTGCTTAGTTGTGGCAATTGTGGCTTGTGGCACGCGTCCCACGCCTACTTGCTACTTCCACTGTATTTTGTATACCGTGGTTTGGAACGTCCTTTATTAAATTTATTTTTTTCTATGGACTATTATGGCAAAACTTGACAAACGTTAAGTTGAATTCATCTTGCATTGTACCTACATAATATTTTGAAACAATAACTGACAGGTAACTGATAGGCTAAAAACTACGTAATTATTCATTTGTTTATTTTTATTTTACAGTGTTTTTTATCATGTTTGTGTGTATGGAATGTACTGTTTTGTGTGGTTCTTGAGGCTATGAAACAAGTATACCTAGCTAATACCTGAAATTGGATAACTTTCTTTTTCCGATATATAGTAGGGAATATCGTAGGAACGTAGCTTGGACTTAATTGTTCCTCTGATTTTTTTCCTCCAATAAAATGTTCACTACAAATTTTGTCGTGGGGTTTTGGAGACCATTGTGTACCATCAACACTAAAATGATAACATAAAGCATATTAGTGGTCAGTATTATAAATACAAACTGTTCCAGTAATATTGTAATTTAAGGTTATGTCATGAGCCGTGAATGACACTTACTTCTTTCTTTTCACAGCAGCAATCCATTTTTTTCGTTGTTCTATTTTGTATGACGCTCTTGGGAAAATATAAAATTTACATTTGCTATTGAGGCCGTTATTTTTGCAGTTAACAACGCAACAACAGTCATGGCCCATTTCTTTGCTTTGATTTTGTACTGCAATCAACACATTTGACAGCTGATCATCCGCATTTGTTTCCAATTTTTGCCGTGTCGTGCGCTGCGGTCGTTCTGTCCGCCACTACTCGCTTTGCACATAGCCAATAGGTAACTCGAAATAGCCACATTGGTACTTGCCGTTGTTATGTTACATATTAAATTGTTGTGTTTAATTAAATTGTTATCCAATACAACTCAAAACAAAAGACATACTCGATAAAAAATAATTAAGGATGTGTACAGCTGGAATCACTGGACGTATAATGTATCTATATCTTTTATTTGATACTAGCTGTTCCCCGCGACTTCTTCCGCGTATAATAATGACTTCTAGCAAATTTTGATTTTTTTATTAGGTAGTCTTTTCCAAGGTTTATTCCAATGGTATGGAACAAATCTCACCAGCATCGATTTAGTTGTATTTTGAGAGATCGGTTAATACGAGTAGTCATCGATGGCTGCTCGTACGACCAATAATGCCATCTTTTTGTAAATTTGACGTGGTAGATCGCTTTTTGCAGCAAAAAACAGACAAATTCGGCATTTTTACGACGCCGTCGATTCACTCACGTAACTGGATTTAGTCTAGTGAGCAGTTTAGTTGCAACTAGTTTTTATTACACGGATAGGACCATTTGGACTTATACTTTGACAGAGGGGAAAGCCTGTGTACGGCTACTTCCCTCCGGTCCGCCGGCGACCTGCTATGTTGCTGTCCTGGGCCTGTAGCCAAACGCCACTTTAGCGCTTATCCACAGAGAGAATAAAAATCAAATTGTATGGGGATGACACTGATAAGTGTCAAAATTTACGTCAATTCCATATAATTTGGTTTTCTATTCTACATGTAGACAAGCGCTAAATGGCATTTGGCTACAGCTGCTGTTGCTCTATGGTGGCGACAGATGTCATGTCACACGTCAAATATCGATGAAAACAAATCAACGAATGACGTCACGAAATCCTACATCACACCTGTGCCTGAAGTCAAACGCCACTTTAGCGCTTGCGCTTGTCTACAGAGAGAGTAGAAATCAAAATGTATGGGGATGACAGTGACAAGTGTCAAAATTTACGTCAATTTCATATAATTTAGTTTTCTATTCTACAAGTAGACAAGCGCTAAATGTAGCCAAATGTTCAAAATCAGGAAAGTTTATATGCGAATTAGAAAGAATAGAAAATCCCAACGAACAACTGTTGGGTAGAAAGCCCTCCAGCGATCACCCCGCCTAGTCGGGGGATCCTTCTATTCCGATCTTAAGGAGTTATACTCTCTGTTCCCTAGAAACGCTTTTGAAACAGCTGAAGTGAAAATAACACTAATGACCGTACTATAACACGCGTGGTACGCGTAGAATCCCCTCCTCGTTTTTTATATTCTAACTAGCGGACCCAACAGACGTTGCCCTGCATATAATATAACTAGCTTTTACCCGCGGCTTCGCTCGCGTCACAAAAGGATTTAAAGTAGTCTATGTGACATTTATCCAATACATACAGCACCATCTATACCAATACTTTTGTTTTCCCTCGGGAATATCAAAATTTTCCGGGATAAGAGTACCCTATTATTTAATCCAGATATCTAACTTTACGTCTGCAAAAATTCAAAGCGATGGGTTTAGTAGTTACTGCGTGAAAGCGGAACAAACAAACGAACTCACTTTCTAATTTATAATATTAGTAAGGATTTACTTACAAGTTCATACAGATTCTGATTCAACACTTTTTCTCTTTTAATTCTTAAATCTGAAGGAACATTAACGTTTTCGTTTGTGTTTTCTGATTTGTCATCGGTAGAGATTGCTGATGATATGTACCTATCTATAATAAATCCTGAAAATGGATATTAAGCTTTTTTACAACAACATGCACATTTTATCGATGGATAATGAATAACATTGTTCAGGTTGGAGTCATGGTCTTAATTTAAATAAACTAGCTACTTCCGCGCGGTTTCACACGCTTTGCTCAGCTCCTAATGGTCGTAGCGTGATGTTTTATAGCCTATAGTCAGCCTATATTCAGCACAAAAATAATTATTCAAATCAGACTTGTAGTTACGGAGTTAGCGCGTTCAAACAAACAAACAAAAAACAAAGTCTTGCGCTTTATAGAGGTACAATAGCATAACAGTATAAGATTACACTTTTTTTTTTTTAAGGGGGGAAAATCATCGAATGACTGCTCCCGCCTGGGTGAGGCGGGAGGGAGTGTCAGACTCTTACTGACTAAAAACCACCCCGTTCCTTCTCCTGCACGTCGAGCCGGAGCCCCGGTTACACGTTAGGTTATACCTATGGATGACATTTTATCTTTCCCCCCCCCCCCCCGTTTTTCATGTGGTCTCTATTTACTTCATATTGTTGTAGAGAAAAGTGTACTCTTTGTCTATGGTACGGTACAGTCTGCATAGACTAAAGAGACGCTATTTATTCTGTCTGTCAGTGTAATTTTTATGTCATCCCGCAATGAAGCAGAAAGAAAGTATTTCACTTGGTGTAATATTTTGTTGTTTCTTGTTTTGTGTAATAATTTATAAAGTGTAAACGGTCGGCCGCCGAAAATAAATGGCGCCTCGGCTTGCAGCCTTACAACGCGAGCACATCATTGCTCTACGGCAGAGTGGATGCCGTGTAACAGACATATGTCGTCTAACTGGAATTACGGTGAATAACTATTTAGTTATTAATTTACTTCCAAAAAAAATCTATTTAACACTAACAACACTACAAACCATCAATAATTAAATAGTTTTGTTTGTGAAATACTGAAATTTTATTTAATAATCACTGTTTATTTCTTATTATTGCTACAATTAAGTCATAGTGTGTAGGTACATAAATTGTTTTATTATATGTATATCGTCTTTTATCACTGGAGGAGTAGACAGAGGTGTACACAATGCTACATAGAAGTGCACTCACCCACATTGCAACAGTTATATTAAATAGTCCCATGTATTAGGACTCAAAAACAAATAGAATATTTTATTATATCCTTAAAAGTATGCGACTGCAAACAATAACATAACAGCACACCTTTTATCCCTGTAGGGATAGGCAGAGGTGCACATTACGGCACTTAATGCTACTATACGATGTAACATCCACTTTCAATAGTGAAATACGTTGATAAGTTCCAGACTCCATACTACTACAACATAACAACATCACACCTTATTGTCCCCGAAGGGGTAGGCAGAGGTGCATATTATGTAACTGTACAATGTAACATCTAGTAGTGCCTAATTATTATGTAACCTATACTTTTGGTAATAATTATAGATGTAGTTAATTGTAGTGTGTAACTAGGTTCCCTCATTACTTTATAAAAATTGACTAGATGTATTATAATAAAAAAACTGTATGACAAGGGCACGGACCTAGAGTCCGTGGAGAAATAATATAAAATATTTAAAAAAAAAAAAAATGTTACATCTACTTTTCACTATTTATGTTACGAGTCCCAAGTAATAGGGGTGAGCCTATTGCCATATACTGGGCTCAATTTCAAACTCCGTGCTACTTCTGAGGGTTTATTAAAATCCCAGTAATATTTTGGGCCTGGTCTGGGAATCGAACCTGAGACCCAGTCACACTTGCGACCTCTTGGCCAACAAGGCAGTCGTGTACTATAATTTCTAATTCTAACTGGATTATTTGGGAATGGTCATGTTTTAGAATGGATACCGAATAATTATCTGTTTTTGTTCAAGTATTTGTCTAATTCTTTGGCAAATATTCAAGTTAGAGAGTTAGGCAGTGTTTATCGATGTTGAATATTTGTATTACGGTTCTTCAAGAGGGAACTGAATAGGTTTCTTAAGGGTCGGCAAGACGCATGTAATGCCCCAAGTGTTGCAGGCGTACATAGGTCACGATAACTGCTTACCATCAGGTGGGCAGTGTGACTTTTTGCCATTGTCGTGGTATAAAAAAAAAATTAATTAACCAAAAATTGCGGGTGAGTCACGTGAAAATGTCGCAGAGAACCTAACGGGTAACCGGGGCTCCGGCACGACGTGCAGGAGAAGGAACGGGGTGGTTTTTAGTCAGTAAGAGACTGACACTCCCTCCCGCCTCACCCAAACAGGAGCAGTCAGCAGGGCAGTTAATCTGAGCGGGTTCCTAGTTGGCGCGCGCTTGAATGTAATTTACATTTTATTTACACTATACACTATACATTATTTATATTACATATTTTCGTTTACATCTATATATTTTATGTTAAAATGTTTTAAAGGGCGGCTATATTACTATATCGAATTTGTTTATGTTTATTTTACACACTCATACACGTTTCTTTACCTATTAAATAACGGCTACTTTACTGTATCGAATTTGCTTATGTTTATTTTGCACACTCATATTCGTTTCTATACCTTGAAAACTCATCCTGACTAACATGATTGCAAAACTCTTTAAACTGTCAAACACCAAGCGGTCAGAGCTCGACGAGTTGAGGTTGGACTTTTTAACGCCGGGTCGTTAGGCACAAAACACGATGAATTCATAGCTGCGATGGAGCGCTATGGTGTTGACATTATGGCCATAAATGAGACGTGGCTCAGCGCGGGTGAGGAGGGGCGCGCCCCGTCGGTGCCCGACTATCGGCTGCGACATGTCCCGCGTCCGCTGAGCGTGCGCGGCGGCCGCGGCGGCGGTGTCGGGTTTTATATTAGGCGCGGTTTGAATGTGCGGACGCATTCCCACCCTGCTGACCCCACGCACGCGGCCGTTGAACAAATGTGGTTAGTACTAAATGTAAACGGCTTCAAACTCGCAGTGGGTACTGCGTACAGGCCGCCCTGGTTAGATGTTGACACATTTCTAGATGCACTGACGAGTTCCGTCAACTCTTTATCATTTTGTAGCCATACCGTACTCTTGGGGGACTTTAACATTAATTACTTAAATACATCCGCGTCTGACACAAAAGTGTATAAATTACAAATGTTTCTGGACTGTTTGAACCTTACTCAGCTAGTGCCTACGCCGACACATTTTACAAATAACAGCTCGTCTCTAACTCTAATCGACTTGGTGTGTACGGACGCAAAGGTTACTAATATCACAGTGGATCCGATCGAAGCACTCGGGGCGCATTCGTTAATTTCCGCAACCTTCCAATTTAAAAAAGAAAAAATACGACCTATGACCATAACTTGTAGAAATATCAAAAGTATTGATACGTATGGTTTCACTGAATCACTGAACTCGATCAACTGGCAGGTGCCCATGGCATCGCGCGACGTCAACGTTATGGTACACTATCTATGCAAAAATATATTGAGTGTATTTGATTCACTTGCGCCACGTAAGAATGTAACAATAAGGGAAAAATCACCTCCTTGGATCACTGACAACATCAAGTTTATGATGAACCTTCGAGATAGGGCGTACAGACAGTATTTGGATGATAAATCGTTAAATTATAAAAGACAGTATTACTTGGATCTGAAGCGACTGGTGAATAAATCAATTTACTTTGAAAAAGTTGCTTACTATAGGGTTAACATTAATAACAATATAAACAACCCCAAAACGCTTTGGAAAAATTTGAAAACAACTTTGCTGCCTTCCAAAAGCGACATGGATCTACCACCACATTTTAACCATCCCGACAAAATTAACGACCATTTTTTAAACGTACCCGGTGAAACTGATGTATTGGTATCATATCTTACTTATTTTGAATTTCACAAATTTTCTGACAAAACTTTCAACCTCAAAACCACGAATGACAGTAAAGTTATGAAGATATTGACTAACCTTAAATCTAATGCTGAAGGCTGTGATCACATAATGTTGAATATGTTTGTAATGACTGTTCCGAATACCCTTGACATTTTAACCAATATTATAAATGAATCAATTAGAACGTCGACCTTTCCAGAGGATTGGAAGCTTGCAATGGTGCGTCCATTACCCAAAACAAATAACCCCCGCGATCTCAAAGACTTGAGGCCTATTAGCATTTTACCGCTGCTCTCGAAGGTGCTGGAAAGAGTGGTAAATGAGCAATTGTCTAAATATCTCGAGGATAGCGGCGCTCTTCCGGAGGCGCAGTCGGGTTTCAGGAGGGGTCGTAGTACGGCAACAGCTTTGCTGGATGTCACCGACAATATTCTGTCAGCACAAGACGAAGGTTTATGCACTATGTTGGTCCTGTTGGATTTCTCGAGGGCTTTTGACGACATCAACCTACCCTTATTGCTATCCAAGATGGCGTACTATGGTTTCAACACTTCAACCATCAAATGGTTCAATAGTTATCTCAGTAATCGTGCCCAATTCGTTGAGGTCCGCGGTGTGAATGGTTCCACTTTGAGATCGCGTGTGAAACCAGTGACTAAGGGGGTTCCCCAGGGATCGATATTAGGGCCAACATTATTCATATTATATTGTGCAGATATCGTTAAAGTGATAAAAAATTGCAAATTTCACATTTACGCCGACGATCTCCAAATTTATTTCTCTTTTAGACCAGAAAAGTACGATAGTGCGGTGAGGTATATTAATGAGGATCTCAACAGAATTGTTGATTGGTCGAGTGATAGCTGTCTCATTCTCAATCCACCAAGACCAAATATATGCTGTTTGGAACAAATGGTCAGTTGCAAAGAATACCTATAAACGGCGCTGACTTGTTACTGAGGGGCCAGACAGTCGAGCGCGTTTATGATGCAAAAAATTTGGGTTTGGTTATGGATCAGGGCCTCAGGTTCGAATCGTACGTCTCAAATTGCGTCAGAAATTGTTTTTATCGTCTGAAAGTGCTGTACAAAATGCGCCCGTACCTATGTGAGGAGTTGCGTGTGCAGTTGGCCGAATCTCAGGTACTGTCTAAATTAAATTACGCGGACACGGTCATCGGCCCTAGACTCCTATCGCGCACCAAACGATTGATACAGAGAGTACAGAATGCTTGCGCACGTTTTTGTTTCAAAATACCACCAAGGAGCCACATTACACCATATCTCAATAAACACAATTTGTTAAAAATGAAGTCACGACGCAAGCTTCGTCTGGCCTGTCTCGTCTTTGGTGTCATAAGAACCAAATGTCCGTCATACCTCTACTTGAAACTCTCGTGGGTGAATGCACATCGCCGGCGAGAGGGTAGGCGTTGTGCGCAGCAGCTCGCTATACCGCAACACACGGTGGAACACACGGTGGGAGAATGCCCTTCGTGGGCTGAGCACCGCCGTGTCCTCAGGGAAGTGATCGGCGATGGCGACCTCTCGCCTCCGGGCCTAGTGCAGGCCATGATGCGGAGCCAGGGGGACTGGGATGCCGTCTCCTCCTTTTGCGAAGCAGTCATGCTAGCTAAGGAGGAGGCGGGACGCGTGAGGCAGCGAAGCGCTGCCTCCTCGCAACCCAGCCATCGTGAAGGACACGCCGGGTGACGGGGATCGCGAGACGATCTCCGGCCACCGTAAGCGCGGGCCTGCGGACGGCGAGCATGGGTGGCTCCCCGTCCGACCAGAAACAGACCCGAGCGTACGGCGCGTCGCGTTCCGCGCGCGCCTCAAAGAGCCATCAGACCACCACAGATGGGGCCCAATACGGCCGATGCCGATTCGGAGTCGCGGAGAACCTAACGGGTAACCGGGGCTCCGGCTCGACGTGCAGGAGAAGGAACGGGGTGGTTTTTAGTCAGTAAGAGTCTGACACTCCCTCCCGCCTCACCCAGGCGGGAGAAGTCATTTGATGATTTTCCCCCCTTAAAAAAAAAAAAAAAAAAAAAAAATACCGCAACACAAATCTGCTGCATTTAGGGGTAGCTTCAGGTATGCGGCATCGAAGTGCTGGAACAACATCCCTCCGCCAATCAGAAATCTGCAAAGTATAAGTACTTTCAGAAGAAAGCTCAAGGAGTTTGTGCTTACTTCCCAAATCAGCAGCGCTGAAATAAACGCGGACCTGTCTTTTATTTGACCTATTTAATTCTAATATTGATTATTACAGCCGTCCCTGTTTCATCATATCTCAAATCATACATTGGCATGAACTGTCTACACATTCAACACATAACTCCACAATTATTATAGCACATTATTAATAACTATTATATTTGTTAATAAATTGAACACACAAAATTAATAACAAAGTTTCTATACATAATTATGTGGATTACAAGTATGTGTTGCTCTCGTCCGTGCGTCACTGCAGGGGTGCCAACTGAAAATCAGTGTTGGGTGCTCATTGTGCCCAGCTTTATGCTGAGTTGGTGACCCGTTCGGATTGGACATGTCCGCCAACACCGCGCACTTGAATGGCTTATTGGCTTGCTTTAGTTTTTGTTTTAGTTTTATAATTTAACTTTTATCTTTTAATTTTTCTGTTTTTATGCTTTTTTTATATTTATGTCTTTTCTGGCGTGCATGTCTTATGCCGAATAAACATTTTTCATTTCATTCATTTCATTTCAGTCATTCGATGATTTTCCCCCCTTAAAAAGAGTCTTATGAAAATGCTGTGAATGGCTCTAATAATTTCGAACCACAGAGTGATTCTTTCTCATAAGTAGCGTGGGCGGTCGCCGCGATGTCGCGCAGCTTACAGTAGGCTGTGTGGTACGAAACTAGTAGAGCTTTTCTTAGTATATTCACGTGAGTAACCCGCAATTTTTACTCAATTTATTATCTCGCACGATAGTTATTATGAAAATATTTGTATTGATGGACACACACGCACACATTGTCAATGGCTACTTTTTTTACTAACTTACAACACCAGTGCCTAGAGTAGTGATACTGACAAATGTATTGTAGTCTATGCAAACTTGTTATTGGATTTTTGTTTTTTTTTTTCTTTTAAAAGGGATGATGACAGGGTATTAAAATTAAAAATGTAATTAGTCTATCAGGCAGGTAATGAAAAAATATTAGACACGTATTTTTTTATTTTGTTGTATAATAAAATGATACTTAGATAAGAGCGGGGGGCTAAAACGTCATTTCTACGTATAAAATGTACATAGAAGTGACGCCACTTTCGTTTCCGTAAAAAAAATTAAAAATACGTGTCTAATGTTTTTAAATTATCTACTAGACGGACATTAAAATAAAAATTAGTCATCTACTCTAATACGGCCTATACTCAGCAGTCTGTGTAACGAGTAAACATTATTTTTTCAGAGAAATACAATCTACCAATGGATAAGACGGTGGGAGGAAGATGGCAGCTTGCAGGTCCATCACCGCAAGGTTTACAAGCGGGCGACCACTGCGGAGCAGGACGCTGCCATAATTGCGGCTCATGCTTCAGACAAACACCTCAGCACGCGAGTCTCTTCCACAAGTTACAATGTGAGTCAGAATCGCCAAGAAATGTGATAATCCATCTGGCGCTTACTCTTGAAACCAATCTCAGTGTCAATGCAATTTCAATCCAATAACATAACATAACATCACGCCTTTTATCCTCGAAGGGGTAGGCAGAGGTGCACATTATACCACTGTACAATGTAACACCCACTTTTCACTATTTATAATATTATGAGTCCCATGTCATAGGGGGTGAGCCTATTGCCGCACAGTTCCAGACTCCGTGCTACTACTGAGATATTTTTTAAATACCCAGTAATACTTTGCGCGACCCTGGAATCGAACCCGAGATCCCTTACCCAGTCGCAATTGCGACCACTCGGCCAACGAGACAGTAAAGTCAATAAAGTCTCAATAATTACCTAAAAATCGCGGGTTACTCACGTGAATATACTGAGAGCTCTACTAGTTTCGAACCACAGAGGGGTTCTTCCTCATCAGCAGCATGCACGGTCACGGCGACGTCGCGCAGCCTACTGATTTTTAGTTAATTGAGTATGTCTCACGATAGTTATTATAAAAACATCTCAATAATTATTCAATGTCAAAACTATACAACCCCTATCGTAGCTTTAAAATAGCATTCAGAGTACGGAATATAAAGCCAAACTCAATATCACTTAGTTCTTTAAATATCCACGCAATACGGATGCAATGGGCGCTAGTGTTGTAACTCAAGAGTTCGAAATTTCACAATACCAATATCGATCGATTGGAATTGTATTCAAGAGTAAGCCCCTGAATGGATCTTCACGAAAGACAGGTTCACATTCGCGATAAACACTTTACCACTTGCCACCATTTGCGGTGGCTGGGCAACCGGCTACCGCGCAACGTGTATCGGGTTCGATTCCTGCATGAAGCAACCATTTTGTGTGAATCCACAAATTGTTATTTTGGGTCTGGGTGTCATGTGTATGTGATATTGTATTTTTGTAACGCACACACGTCACAGGAGAAAATCCTAGAGTGGGAAAACGTTTTATAAAAAAAATACTGAATTTTACTACTTGCTCGTTGGCCGCGTGCTTGCAAGTGCGAATGCCGCCGGCAAGGGGTCTCGGGTTCGATTCCCGGGTCGAGCAAAATATTACTGAGTTTAAAAAAATGTAATCTTACACTTCTTATACTATTATAATATAGAATCACTACATAATATAAAACAAAGTCGCTATCCGCCGTCTGTCTGTCCCTATGTATGCTTAGCTCATTGAAACTACGCATCGGATTTTGATGCAGTTTTTTTTTAATAGATGCGAAGCCGGGGCGGGTCGCTAGTATGTATATAAAGTTGTAGTGTTTGTTTGAACGCGCTAATCTCCGTAACTACTGGTCCGATTTGATAAAATATTTTCATATTCATATTCATATCTTTATTTGCATACCATAATGTTTCTTAAGATGTTACATTGGCTTAAAGCTAGGACTTTAAATTCAATTAATAACATATTACCATTTTCAATAATTATTAAAATAAATAGGTATAAGTAATAAAATTAAGTCAAATTGATGATGCATCAAGTCAGCAATTTTTCAAACAAATAAAACAACAAAATCCAAAATCATCATGTCACATGTAGCATCCACTAAACAATTATTAAAATAAGTATTTTTGTCTTGGATAGTCCATTTATCGAGGAAGGCTACAGGCTATAAACATCACGCTACGAGCCATAGGAGCTGAGCAGAGCGGGTGAAACCGCGTGGGGAATGCTAGTATTTTTTTTATGATTTTAAATAAACTTTCTTTTACAGATATCAATGGCCACGGTACGGCGACGTTTAAAGGAGGCTACTAAAAAAAAGGATGAAAAATCAGGAGTAAGTATATTACGATTAGGAGTCGCGGAGACCTAACCTAACCTAACGGGTTATCGGGGTTCCGACTTGAAGCGCAGGAGAAGGAACGGGGTGGTTTTTAGTCAGTAAGAGTTTGACACTCACTCCTCCCTCTCGCCTCACCCAGGCGGGAACAGTCATTCGATGATTTTACCCCTTAAAGATGATCTTGGATGCTTGCTTGGCTTCTTGCATCAACCATTATTTTTGTCTCTGCATCACCCAAAGGTCTGACTGGAGGAGAATGCCCATGGCATTAAGCCCACCTTTTACATTATGGCATAAAGCCTTTTAAATAAAATACAATTAAATTGAAATAAATCTTATTCTTAAACTATTATATAAAGCGGAAGAGTTTGTTTTTTTGTTTGTTTGTTTGAACGCGCTAATCTCCGTAACTACAAGTCTGATTTGAATAATTCTTTTTGTGTTGGATAGCGCATTTATCGAGGATGGCTATAGGCTATAAAATATCACGCTACGACTAATAGGGGCTGAGCAGAGCGTTTGAAACCGCGCGGAAGTAGTCTAATTATATATGTAATTGTCGCATTTCTGTGAATGTAATTAAGTAATATTATAGGTATATTTTTTTTGCAAATATTTTTCGGTCGTAAATTTATAAGACCGATGTGTTTTTTTGCAAACAAAAACATTTTTTTTTTGTGAATCTACTAATCAAAAACACATTGAACACTTCCTATTCAATACACAAAATATTTTATTTGTTTATACAAAAAAAGGATATTACGGGCAGCACTAACGCACGTTTACGTACCGCGCGGCTGTAGGTATTTAACTCTGGCATGCGGCCGAGTTACAATACTGTATGATAATATTACCGCGGTACAGTTTTAATACTGCTATACTACCTCGTTGGCCGAGTGGTCGCAAGTGCGACAGCCGGGTTCGATTCCCGGGTCGGGCAAAGTATTACTGGGTTTTAAAAAAAATCTCAGTACCTAGTAGCACGGAGTCTAGAATTGTGCCCGGTATATGGCAATAGGCTCACCTCCTATTACATGGGACTCATAACATAAATAGTGAAAAGTGGGTGTTACATTGTACAGTGGCATAATGTGCACCTCTGCCTACTCCTTCGGGGATAAAAGGCGTGATGTTAGGTTATGTTACAGTTTTAACTTTCCTACGATTTTATTGATATTAAATAGTAAGATTTAATATATTTTCTTTATTTCAGAATTCAGAAACTAAGAAAGAAACTGAGAAAAAACTATTGTGTCCGAATTGTAAAACTGAGGTGGAAACTCCGGCTGTAAAGAGGCAAGAGGTAATTTTATATTTAAACTCAAACTTTTGTCCTAACGGGGGTAAGCAGGAATCAGTAACTGAGTGATCTGGTTACAGTTATGACACCAGACTTAATTTCATTTTACAGATTACTCACTAAACTATCTGACAAGGTACGAGTTACCCCAACTAATTTCGAGCCACGTGTGATGACCGTTAGCTGTCTGTCTTTTCTTTTTATAATCCTCATCTGTCAGATTTTTTATTTTTCTTTTACTGCCACCCTCACTTGACCATGACAAATATCTGATTTATATTATTGTGGCTAGCCTAGTAACGCCATCTAGTAATGCACTTAAGAATCAAATATCGATCATTACATTACACACGAAAGGGCCCATAGTTATGAGCAGAATCAAGCGACAAACGATTATTTTTTTACGGTTTCTGTCATAATGACAATCACAGGGTTCAATCAAGACTGATCACAAAAGTATAAAAGCGTATTTAATTTATTTACAGAATCAAAGAAAAATAATGATAGCTCGAGTGTTCCACTATTTGGCCCAAGAATTTGAAGACTTAAAGAAGATGTCAGGTCCTCAGCAAATGCATGCGATGGGACAGCTTCACAAACGAGCTGCTGCGGCTACTGGCGTCAAAGAAGCGGCAGTGGAACAGGCTCTGAAGGAGGAAGCGCAGAAGAAAGAAGCACGTAAGGAAACTAAGAGAAGAGCGTCCCTTACGCCTCGGAAAAAGCCTATTCGAAAGACTGATAAGTAAGTAGCATTATATTATCATCGGTTCCTTCAAATCACTATCACTACTGTTAGACGACGAAAATAAACTAAATGAACGTCACTAGTTTTTTTTTTTTCTTTGGCAACCGAGTCTCCAACACGATGTTGTCAACTATACTGCCAGTGTCGAGTGGTGACGGCAGATTAATGCACCGTCGACTTTAACTTTGCGGTAGTTTTTAGTTGTTAGTAGCTGAAAAGGACAAAAACAATTGGGTTAGTAAACATATACCGTCAAATGTCAATAGACCTAAAATTATAACATTATTTATTACCTAACACCAGATAGATAATTAAATAGAAATAATCATAACACACAATATTTACATTATTACACACCGTTATATTTTAATATTATTTTCTTTTATGAATTTGGACAAGCACTCTATGTTATCGACAGCACTAGCTGTCATATTGACGATGTCATCTGTCTTTAAAAAAGTTTCCCGCGCAAAGTAGAGTGACGCGCGATTCTGGTGGGAAGTTCGAAGAGCATTGCGCTGTGTTCTTAAAAGAATCCGTTTATAATAAACTTTTCAGTATTTAAGTATTGAGTTTTACTTAAAACTACATAGTATAAAACAAAGTCGCGATCCGCCGTCTGTCTGTCTCTATTTTTGCTTAGATCTTTAAAACTACGCAACGGATTTCGATGCGGGTATTTTTATTAGATACCTAGGGTGATTTTTAAGGAAGGTTTTGAAGTATATAATAATACATGCATATTGCACCCGTGCAAAGCCGGGGCGGGTGGCTAGATTTCAATAAAAAGGAGTACTACTCTTTAAAAGTATGTTGTATAACTTCTCTTTGGCTTTATTTTACTAAAAGAATCTGGGGCTAAAAAACGTGACGTGTACGCCACGTCACGTTTTTTAGCCCCAGATTAGGTGTAGATAAAGGTTGTTATATAGAACTCCCACTTTGCATCATCACCTCACCGGTTACTTAAGTAATTGGGTACTTTCCGTAATCAAAAATAAATTATTTCGACTCTTCAATACTTATAATTATCTTATCATAGACTATTATATAAAGCGGAAGAGTTTGTTTTTTTGTTTGTTTGTTTGAACTCGCTAATCTCCGTAACTACAAGTCTAATTTGAATAATTCTTTTTGTATTGGATAGCGCATTTATTGAGGATGGCTATAGGCTATAAAACATCACGCTACGACCAATAGGAGCTAAGCAGAGCGTGTGAAACCGCGCGCAAGTAGCTAGTAATAAATAATCACACTTTCATTAATAAATTTTATGTGATTGTTTTTATTTTGTTTGCAGGCAACTGAAGATCGATCCGACGACGGCAGCTAACCTAGCAAGCAATATTCCTAATTTCCAGCCTCAAGCCATGAACAAGTGAGTTTTATCAAACATTTTTACGAATCTTAATCTTACTAATATTTATAAACTAGCTTCTGCCCGCGACTTCGTATGCGCAATCCCGTTTTCTCTCGTTCCCGTAGGATTTTCAGGACTTTTTCTGTCATAAGAACCTTCTCTTTTTACCGACTTCAAAAAAGGAGGAGGTTCGGTTGGTTTTTTTTTGTTTGTTGGGCATTACTCCTCCATTTGTGAACCGATTTCCAAAATTCTTGTTTTGTTTGAAAGGGTATACTACCGAGATGGTCCCATTTCCATGAAGTCAGGATCAGAGGCCTTAGTACGAGTTTGATTTACGTTTAAAGTATTCGAAACGAGTATGCGTTCGGCACTCTGATGCGGCCGGCGCCAATGAAGCAACCAATCACAGCGCCGAACGCGCACTCGTTACGATTACTTTAAACGTAAAACAAACCCGTACTAAGGCCTCTGGGATCCTAGGGAAACCGAGGGAACTTTCGAAGGGGCGAGTAATATGAAATTTGGAACAGATGTAGACTATTTATTGCACGAACGAAGCTGCTAGCAAAAGCTAGTTTGATATTAACTCGTCGAATACCGGTTTTGCAGACACAATTATAGAACAATAGGTTGCGGTCACCGGTGACCGCTTGGTATTTGACAGTTTAAAGTACCCTTTTATTTATATTGTAATAATTTTGACCATATTTTAATTACTATGTTTTTGAGTTACCTACTCATGTAACTGTTTGACGAGGAACTCGACTAATCACATGCCATGCTAGAAACTAAAATTGGGTACTTTCCTCAATCAAAAAAAAAAATTTTTTTTAACAAATGTTTAAGGAATAAGTACGCTGTTTGACGCTTAAAAAACGTGACGTCACAATACACAATCTCGTACAACATTCATAGTCAAATTCAATACTTTTTTCGAACTGTCAAAAACTATCGTTTTGACTAGTTGGCAAGTATTCATGAGCTGCTGAGTGTAGCAGTGCGACAGCTGCCGCGTCGCATTTCGCGGAATGCTGCTCTTGAATATAAGCCTCCAGCATGGCTTGGAACTAAGTTCCTCATCAGATAATTAAAAGTTAATATCATTTATTTCAATTAGACCTGAGGCCTAAGTATGAGTTGTATTACGTTAAAAGTAATCGTAACGAGTACGCGTTCAGAGGCCTTAGTACGGGTTTGTTTTACGTTTAAAGTAATCGTAACGAGTACGCGTTCGGCGCTGTGATTGGTTGCTTCATTGGCGCCGGCCAATCAGAGTGCCGAACGCGTACTCGTTTCGAATACTTTAAACGTAATACAAACTCGTACTAAGGCCTCAGGAAGGCACTTTTGAACGTCAACAACAAAAATTTAGAAGTGAAGCTAGTTGCTTATTCCAAGGTATACATTCCTATGGAGAAGAACGAGCAAGAAACTCCATAGGTTACTCTTTTTCTATCAGGTTCACAACACAATCCTCTATAGTCAGAATTTTAATTAGATTCCAGATTTGACAATAGCTACTGTCTTTTTGTGAAATAATGATACCACATATAATAGTGTAGTGATGAACACAAAAATCGATAAACAATCAGTGTAAGTGTTTTAAATAAATGTTACAGAAAGTGACAGGATAGCGATAGCGATGACGGCGACAATTTATAAAATAACTTATTACCATAATACATCTATCTGTTTTATTTGCCATGTTCCTTCATGATTACATTTTTTTATTTATTTAACACAATTATAAAAGAAAAGTCTCAGATCGTTAATTAATCGTCAAAACTAAATGATCGGTTCAGAAATATTTAATTTCCTGATATACTTAGTTTACGGAAGTAAAATTATAAACGAGAAGAATCGATCCAGAAATATAGCATTTCCATATCGAATAATTTCGCAACGTCACTATTTAGTACTTGTCATAAGGTTGCAACACTGAAATTGTCAAATCTGGAATCGAATTAAAATTCCGAGTATAGTTACATAGTTTTGTTGGTTCGATTTTTTTACGTGACTGTTTGTACATATTAATTAATGTAGTATATGTCACGAAACTTTTAATATAGGTAAATGTATTTTATTTGTTTTTTTTTTCAGTCCCTACATGCTGGCGAATATGGGCATGAACATGTTTCCACCACCACAAGTGAACTACTCGCGTTAATTAGTTATTATATAGAGCTTTATAAGATTACGTCTATTGTAAGATTTATTTTATTTTTTAAAATTAAATATATTAAAATCAAAGTAGCAATGTCATCCGAATATGTTCGGATTCAATTCTATGATTATTTCAATCAATTTTTGCGTGTTTTTTCATCCTTAGTCTTCCATAGTTTCCAATTTATTGGTCCACAGCAACCCATCCATAGCCCTACCTTTTTTTCCATTATCCACAATAGTTCTACACTAACCGGGAACTGTCCTTGGATGCAGTTCCATAGTGCATACAGGGATAGTCGCCGGATTGTGTGCCCATTATATATAGATTAAAAGTTAACTAAAAGTTGCGGGTTACTCACGTGAATATACTGAGAAAAGCTCTACTAGTTTCGAACCACAGAAGGGTTCTTCCTCATGAGCAGCGTGCACGGTCGCGGCGATGTCGCGCAGCCTACGAACCTCTCTGTGGTTAGAAACTAGTAGATCTTTTCTCAGTATATTCGTGTGAGTAACCCGCGATTTTTAGTTAATTTAGTATGTCTCAAGATAGTTATTATAAAACTTAGATTAAAGTTGTCTAAAGGGCCTCTGCACAGTTGCCTTCGGGCCCTCGTACGCTTCCCAAATGACCGGTACCATATGGTCCGGTGAATGGTAAAGACATATAATAATATTAATTAACTATTATACAACATGTAACGTAATTAACGCACACCCTCAAATACTCCAATTAGAATATTATGTTATAATCATAATACATACACTAAATTTTTAATTTAATATGTATATGCATCCTTACTGGTCTTGTCATAAGGTTTATTTTTCTTTATTTTGTATTGAAAGTCTTATTGCTTTGACTTACGGTCCATTTCGATTTGTTTTAACAATACAGGGTTAATATGACAATAATTTCCGTAGTTTTAATTATTTTTGGGATAAAAAATTACCTATACTAAAAATTATATAAATCGATTCTGAGCAAACTATTTTCAGGATGTGCGTTATTTAAGTTACATGTTGTATAAGGCGAAAGAGTTTGTTTTTTTTTTTGTTTGTTTGAACGCGCTATCTCCGTAACTACAAGTCTGAGAGAACCTAACGGGTAACCGGGGCTCCGACTCGACGTGCAGGAGAAGGAACGGGGTGGTTTTTAGTCAGTAAGAGTCTGACACTCCCTCCCGCCTCACCCAGGAGGGAGCAGTCATTCGATGATTTTCCCCCCTTAAAAAAAAAAAACAGTCTGATTTGAATAATTATTTTTGTGTTGGATAGCGCATTTATCGAGGATGGCTATAGGCTATAAAAAATAGGAGCTGAGCAGAGCGTGTGAAACTTCGCGGAAGTAGCTAGTAATATTATTAAAGTTTTGATTGTTTGAATTGAATAGGGTGCGAAACGAACGGACCAATTTGAAGACATCTTTTACCTACCGTTGGAATCCTACATTATCCCTGATGAACATAGGCTATTCGATAAAAGAGAACCGAGTGAAAATTTTAATAATGTGACGATGTGTGAGAATAGTACCAGACCCTCTTTAAATATGCCTTTGACTGTCAAAAAGTAGGTAGTACCTATTGTGAAAAATAAAACAGGGGATGTCTCTGACATTACCAATTATAGGCCCATTTCTCTGGCTACTGTCATAGCTAAGGTGTTGGATAGTCTGCTTGATAAACAATTGGCTAGTCACCTTGAATTACATGATGCCCAGTTCGGGTTTAAGCCTGGGCTATCAACTGAGAGTGCAATCTTTTGTCTCAAGCAGACTGTTCAATACTATACAGACAGGAAAACGCCTATTTTTGCTTGTTTTCTGGATCTCTCACGGGCATTTGATCTCGTTTGTTATGATGTTTTGTGGCGTAAACTAGAATCTGAAACTACATTGCCATCTGAATTAGTATCCATATTTAAATACTGGTACAGTAGTCAAAAGCAATAGCGTGAAGTGGAATGGTTCGTATTCGGACGTGTATCGGTTGAAGTGTGGGGTGAGGCAAGGGGGGCTCAGTTCGCCCCGACTCTTCAACCTGTACATGAACCAGCTGATTGTTGGGCTTAGCAGCACCAATGTTGGATGTCATATTGACGGGGTGTGCATTAACAATATTAGCTACGCAGACGACATGGTGTTGATGAGCCCATCAATCGGTGCTCTGAGGCGACTGATTGCTGTTTGTGAAGACTATGCGGTGAATCATGGGCTCAAATATAATGTCACTAAGAGCGAACTAATGGTTTTTAAAGCTGGCAGTCTGACTTATCCATGTATCCCAGACGTAGCACTTTGTGGAGAACCACTGAGAAGGGTGGACAAATTTAAATATCTAGGCCACTGGGTCACTGAAGACCTTAAAGACAATTGTGACATTGAAAGGGAACGTAGGTCGCTGGCGGTCCGTTGCAACATGCTGGCCCGCAGGTTTGCGCGCTGTACGAAGCCGGTTAAAGTTACCCTTTTCAAAGCCTATTGTCAGTCTTTTTACACGTGCAGCCTGTGGGTCAGCTTCACTCGGCGGGCCTACAGCGACCTGCGCGTTCAGTATAATAATGCACTGAGGGTGCTGCTGCGGCTGCCATGGCGATGTAGTGCGTCAGGGATGTTTGCAGATAATAATATTGATAGTTTTTCCGCCATCATTAGAAAAAGATGTGCGTCCCTGATGGCTCGCGTTCGTGGCGGCACCAACAGCATTCTCAGTGTATTCGTAGATCGGTGGGATTCCCCGATGTGGGGAAGGTGGACACGGCTCCATGCCGAAATTTAATTCATGTAACCTACTAACACTAGAATTTAAGTTAAAATTGTTACTAACCCTAATTATGGACTCCGGTCTGAAATAAAAGTTTTCAAATAAGACGAACTATGTAACAAAAAAAAAAAAAAAAAAACTGTTTTCAAGGACTAATAGTTGTATTTCGCTGCATCAGGATCAAGAATTTTAAAGAAAAAATACGAATTCAATGAACTGAATACATTCTTTTTTATGGACTGGCTTCTGCCCACGGCTGCGCTTGCTCTCTTTTAAAGGATTGGGGACAAGTTTACTGAAGAAAAAAGGAATTGTGCACGATTTTTTGCTGAGTCCGTGTACCACTTTTTAGCTATCTACTTACCTTGAAAATTGCAAAATGTTCCATAGAAACTTCTACTTACGCCCTGTTTTAGGGTAGTGGGGGGTTAAAAAAGAGATAAAAAGTGAATGTGTATACTATCCAACCTTTCAACTATCTCTACTAAAAAACTGTCAAACACCAAGCGGTCACCGGTGACCGCAACCTATTGTTCTTTAATTGTGTCTATAATAACGGTGCTCGACGAGCTAAAAAAAATCATGTCAATTTCTACCTACGTTTCTTTTTTATGGTGGGGTAATCGTCGAATGACTTCTCCCGGTTGGGTGAGGCAGGAGGTAGTGACTTCAAACCACCCCGTTCCTACTCCTGCACTTTGACCCAGAGCCCCAACACCAAGCGGTCACCGGTGACCGCAACCTATTGTTCTTTAATTGTGTCTATAATAACGGTGCTCGACGAGCTAAAAAAAATCATGTCAATTTCTACCTACGTTTCTTTTTTATGGTGAGGTAATCGTCGAATGACTTCTCCCGGTTGGGTGAGGCAGGAGGTAGTGACTTCAAACCACCCCGTTCCTACTCCTGCACTTCGACCAAGAGCTCCGGTAACCTCGTACGTTCTCCGCAACTTTTTTTATCATCGGATAAGCCGATTAACGAGTAAAAGGATCACCTGATGTTAAGCAATCGCCGTCGCCTATGAACACGGATCACCCGAGGCGTTACTAGTGCGTTACCGGTCTTTTGATGATTAGGACTGGGGACATTGGGAAGAGTAGGGGCGGGGGTATTTATTGTGCCTCCAGTAACCTCACTTTCCCGACGAAACACAACAAGCGTTATTTTACGTCGATTTTTTATGAGGCCGTGGTATCTTTCCGGTCGAGGCCAAAGAGTAGTATAAGTATAGGGGATGTCGAGGCGGCCCATTTGTGCCGAAGCATGGTTCCCTCACACTTGAAAACTCGTTCTATCGTGAAAGACGAGCAAACAAAACAGACACACGTAGGTATAGATTGGAAAAGGTGTGTGAAAAATCAACTTCAAGATGACTTCACTTTTTTATTTTGTTTGGTGTTCAAAAGAGATAACGCAATTATTACTTAGGTACCTACAATTTGTATTGAAACCAAACGTGCCGACCACAGATTTTAATATTTCTGTGGTGCCGACTTTTTTATAGGTAGGTACACAAAACATCGCTAATTAGTTAGCGGCGCCACACATCGACACTACTATCTTTTACACAGTGAACATGTGTGGGTAATTTCATATTACTGTGTATAAAAATATTCGTCCACCACATTCACATTGGTATTTTCATTCTTGTGTCGGTATATGTATTTTTATAATTTAATTCACGGGTAAGGTTAAAACTATTTACAATCATTGATATGACCCGACATTTTGACGGGTATTAACGTAGTGTTCGTGGTCGACTGGTTAATGAGCACGCTTTTATCGTCTTTCAATGATCAATGATGATGTGAGTTTTATTCCAGCTGAAAGATTCTTTTTTTATTTTACTATGTAGTTTTTCTTATTATTATTTTTTTTTTGTTTTTTGAAATATTAGATCAGGCTATAAAAGAAGCAGATAAGTCGGTAAATAAAACAATACTATCTTTTATTTATTTATTATACAAATAAGTGGTTTTATATTCAATATTTATAATAATTAATTATCATACCACAGTTAAGTTCTTAAAGTTCTTTAAATAATAATTAATCAATATGCCAATAAACCTTATAGTCGAATTGGGAAATATCATGCGATAAAGTTTATACTTTTAAAATTAACATAAGAAGATTTATAAAAATAGGATAGAAAAAAAAGAAAAGATAAAAAATTTTTGTCAAATTTTAAATATTTGATTAATGAATTCTTGAAACAACTTGTGAATGCTGGAATCGATCCGGCGGCACTTTACTGGAGGTGATAACCATTACGCCAAACGCGCTGTGAATGAGAACATCGAAATATTGTATACCATTCAGTAACATAAAAATACAATGAGAAAACACTACCTATATTTATATGGGTATTGTATAGCTCGATTGCTCATTATTTGATTTCGATTTATTCAAAGTTTGTTATAAGTTATTTTTATCTTTACCCTCGTTTTTATTTAAACTTATTTACTAAATAATTACGTATACCGACACAAAAATGATATTTAAATACCAAGATGTGTGTGATAGACGAATGTTTCTATACATATCTATTAATATGAAATTACCCACACATGTATATTGTGTAGTCATACTAGTGTCGATGTGTAGCGCTGCGAACTAATTAACGGTGTTTTGTGTACCTACTTTGACGTCACAGCTGCAATTTAGTGACGGGACATCCAAACCGATTGAAAGCCATCGATGCCGCCGTGATCGTCTCGCTCATACTCATATTTTATATCTGTTGTCCGATTTTAATCTAATTTGTACACCGTGTGCAGTTTGATCCAACTTGAAAGATAGTACCTATAGAAAAAAAAAATATGACAAAAACGTTAGCCTCAGCAAAGCGTGGCCGGGTCAGCTAGCAAAGTATATATTTACATGAAAAATGTATACTATACCTGTTCAAGTTTTCTCTTGTTTGACAATGATGAAGGTTCTTGTAGTGTATCTTTATTCTGTTAAGCACAAATGAGTGTATGTCAGATATATTTATAAAATTTAAATTAAATAAAAACACTAAATATAAAACATTAATTCACTAACCTCGTCTTCATTGTCAATGAGTTTTAGTATATCTATAGTGGGGCATGCCGTTTTTTTCAACAATCTCAACTTTTTTCCTTCAACGAAACTAATATTTTCAAAATGTAAAGAACAAATAGTACTGTGTTTAGTCGGGAACCAGTCTTTACGTCCCGTGGCCGCAATCCATTTTTCTTTTATGATTGGATCATGTGGAAAACTAAAAAAAAATTATAATTTTTAAATTCAATAGAAAATAAACACATTAAATACCTACATAAAATAGTAGTATAATATTGAAAGGATAAACAGGTAGATAAAAAAATATCCTCCTTTTTATAGCTGTCCTGTAAAATTAGGTCATGCTTAAGAGCTTGTTATATCTGTCGCAGGGATATGATAAAAACAGAGATTTGGTCAATTCCCTAAGGGATTTGATCAAATCACGGAGGATGTTAAAATAACAACACTATTTTATCATTTCCCTGAACAAATCTAGGGCACAGTCTAGGGATTTGATCAAATACCATAACTGGTTCAGTGAAATGATAAAAATAACATCTTTTTGCTTGCGTCGGCGCGGCGGGCGTCCGTTGCGTTCGCGCAGCGAGTCAAGGGTCAGTTGAGCGCGCAAACCAAGATGTCGAAGCTATGCTACAGGCTTGGTTAATTGACAATGACACTAAAAATTGGGCAATCGGCTGTTATTTTGTTCAATTTAAAAAAAAAATCCTCCTTTTATCGTACTATTAAACGTTCACCTTACAAAGCCTTATTTGGAGCAGAACCAAAAACAGGACTCCGATCTACTCATATATCGACAGAATTACTCGATAAGTTTGTTACTGAAGAGGATTTGGATCAGTTTCTTAAACAGCAAAACGTATCTTCTACTGAGTTAATTGACAACAACGCTACAATTTCAGAGGAACAACTAGCGGTTGAATCAATTGAAGCTAACACTTCAGAACATGTTGTAGCTGGTACCTCAGCCATACTGTCTGAATCTGCTAATATTACTACATCGATTTCAGATCAAATTGACACTAATACCTCAGCTATACCGTTTGAATCTGCTAACGTCACCACTTTGACTTCTGTATTAGGATATGCGGCATTAGGTAAAGAGGCAATTTTAACGTATGAGTTAGCTGCTGGACCGCCTATTGCATCAGAAAGTGAATCAGTTGAGAGAGTACAGGAAATGGTTTGTATTGTTTGTGGACAAGATTCTACAGGAGCGCATTCATGTGATGTTTGCGGAAACTCTGTGCATGCAATTTGTGGCAATGCGACAAGCGAAGAAGGTTATGGGTCGAGAGTTCTATGCTTGTTATGCCTAACAGAAGGAAACATTAAAAAGCAAAGGGAATATGCTTCACAAAATTTAAAAAGATCTGCTGATAAAATGAAAGAAACTTCTTCGAAGAAATTCAAAGACGTATTAGTTGGTTCCAATGTTTTAGTTGATGTACCTAAAGTCGACGGAGGTCCACTAGATTCAAATAATATTACAGGGATTGTGCTAGACACGAAACACAATTTATTTCAAATTGGTACTTCTGTTGGCATCATAAGAGATTGGCTTCCTAGAAATGTTCTTCAAATTACAACAACATTAACCGATTCAGTTCCACCGACTAAGATGAGTTTCCGTGAAATTGCAGGAAAATTATCTTTATTTGGAAGGCAAGGGTGCAAACACTGTTCCTGCCAACAGTCCAAAGTACAATGCAAAACGAATAGATGTGCCTGTAAGAAAAATAATGTACTTTGTAATTCACGATGCCATAAATCAGCTACGTGTTATAATAAATAAATATTTTTATTTATGGCATAGATTTTAAGAAATTTTTATTCATTCGCTTTAAATATAATGTTCTATTTGTGATTTTTGAGATCAATGTTACATCATACTACACCTACTAATTATTATAACTACGTGTGTAATTATAAATAAACGTTTAAAATATCATGGAAAAGTTTTTTATCATTTCACTGAACCAGTTATGGTATTTGATCAAATCCCTAGATTTGCTCAGGGAAATGATAAAATAGTGTTGTTATTTTAACATCCTCCGTGATTTGATCAAATCCCTTAGGGAATTCATCAAATCTCTGTTTTTATCATATCCCTGCGACATATCCACTAAATTGTCTTTTTTTATATCATTCGTCATTCCGATATCGATTACAGTCGATTATTGATATATGTTGTAGAACGTTACCAGCACTAGTTGCTACAATTGACAGACGAATGCCAAATTGCCTGTATCACGATTTCACGAAGTCTAAGCGATACGCGACAATATTGCTGTGCGATATTCATCGTCTCCTAACACACAACGTCAGATCAAACGTCTTAGGCAAACGCGGCAACGTAATGTAATTATTAGTTAGTACTTAGGAATATTCTGGAACGACACGCAGCTTGGAATACTTAAAAATAATTTTAATTTGAATTTCCGCATAATATAATTTTAAAATAACTTAAGTACCTGTGATAGGAAATATGTTCCTGCCTTTGGGTGCTGGAAATGTTTGGGCTAATGCAGTTAATTATCACGCAACGAGGCATTTTTTAGTTTTTAGAGGACGTTCGGCTGCAACAACGGACGCGCGGGGACTGAAGTTAGCGGCGACCAACCTCGACGCTTGGTCGGGGTTCAGACACGCGAAGTGCATGCATTTGCGTTATCTATGTAGATCTATGTCTGTGATTACGATCAATAAATAAATATAAGATTATTTTGTTACATCGTCATCTTCTTGAACGACCTAGATATCGGGTTAGTCCTATAATCATATCGGGTTAGTCCTATAACATATTATTAAATTGTTGAAATGATTTATATGATTATCATAGTTTAATAGGTGTCTGTTTCCTTGATTTTGGATTAACTAGTCAAAATGTGATCGGTAATTCATATTTGCTTCTTGTATAGAATGATGTGCTAGTATCAATATTCTCTAGTCGCGGTGTAGAGGTTGCTATGTGAATGACACGCAATGATTTGTGGTGCCCTCACTTTCATGATTAAATAGACAAATTATACAAACTTTGGGTGCCTCGGAGTCTGGACCTCTATTTTTACATCTATGCTGGATCTAATAGTTCGTCTATGGTGTAATACTTTTATTTTATATAATCTATTATTCAGCATAGACTATAGAGACGCCCAAATCTGTCAATAAGTTATATGTCAATCCGCAGGGAAAAGAAAATTGGATTATTATTTTGTTATTTTTTGTTTATTTATAATATAAACCGTGTGAACGGCGGGCCGTCGTAAATAAATGGCGCCTCGGCTTACAGCCTTAGAACGGGAGCACATCATTGCTCTACGGCAGAGTGGTTGCCGTATAGTAGACATAAGTCGTCTTACAGGAATTACGGTGAATAACATATTATTATACCATACTTGATTAGTAAAAATTAAAGTTAACAATAACAAGCCTATTACAAAATCCTCAATAAATACGTCTGTCTGTAAAACTGAACATTTTCGAAATATTCACAGTACTTGTATTTGTTATATTTACGTCGTTACTCTATAAGTTACTTTACGTACGATACAATACACAAATAAACGATTCTTATGCGAATAAAGTATCAAGAAGGGTACTTATCCAGAAAGGTAGCATAATATGCTAGTAGGAGAATGTATTATATCCAAAATCTATTCATACAACTCGTCTAGTACGAGTCCGATTGTTCCTTTTATTGAACCTTTTATGTTACTAGAACTGATGGGGACAAAACGTTTTTTACATTGAAGTTACTACATGATGAATACAGCATGAATATTTTATTTCAGAAAAGAACAATCTACCTGTGGATCAGACGTTGGGAGAAGGACGGTAGCTTGCAAGCTCATCACCGTAAAGTTTACAAGAGAGCTACCACCGCGGAGCAGGACGCTGCCATAGTCGCGGCTCACGCGTCCGACCCACTCATGAGCACGCGAGTCTCTTCTACTAGTTACAATGTGAGTAAATTATACTCCATTCAATATTTTGTAGTATACCACAACCCTTTTATCCCTGAAGGGGTAGGCCTGGGTGCACATTACAACACTTAAGGCCACTGGACAATGTAACATCCACATTTTACTATTTATGTTATGAGTCCCATGTAATAGTGAGCGAGCCTATTTGGCATATCGTCATCAACGGCCTATAAATGCCCACTCCTGAGCAAAGTCTCTTCTCACACAGAGAAGGTTAGAGCATTAATCACCACGCTTGCTCAATGCAGGTTGGCGATTACAGACTTATAATTAGAAATTATAAGCCCAGGTTTCCTCACGATGTTTTCCTTCACCATTTGTCAATGGTGTCTAAATAATCTTAGAAAGTATAACTCTGAAAAAGTCACTTTGGTACTTGCCGTTGGTAGGTTTCGAACCCGCACCCTCCTGCATGAGAAGCAGGGGCCTTAAACCTCCGGGCCACCAAGACTCTATTTGTGATATATCGGGCACAATTCCACTCTCAATTATACTACTGAGATGTTTCGCCAGTTTATGCATTCCTTGTAATAGTTGCGAGCCTGTTGCCATATATCAAAAACTCATTATATCTTTGGATAATAAATAAAATAAATACAAATAGGCCTTTTATTCCCAAGGGGAATCAAAAGTGCACAGTACAGCACTTAACACCACTGTACTATGTCACACCCACTTTTCACTGTTTATGTTATAAGTCTCATGTAATGTCATAATAGGATAGATGCCTAATTTTTATTTTAATATCTGTCTGGTATATTATATTAAATTATTAGACACGTCTGTTTTATTTTCCTACAGAAATGAATACTTTCGACGATATATTTTGTTTTGAAATGTCGCGTGACGTCACTACTATGTACATTTTATACGTAGAAATGACGTTTTAGCCTAAACTTTGATTCGTTTTATCTAAGTATTGTTTTATTATACGACAAAATAAAAAAATACGTGTCTAATATTTTTTCATTACCTTACGGACTAATTACATTTTTAATTTTCATACCATGTCATCATCCCAATTTTGCAATTTAAAAAAAAGATACGTCTTTCATAGATATCAATGGACACGGTACGGCGACGATTGAGGGAAGCCATGAAAAAAAAAGATGAAGAAGCAGGAGTAAGTATCTTATACTTTTTATTTTATTCTTCACTAACGACCCGCCCCGGCTTCGCATTGGTGGCATATGCATAAATTATACATATAAACCTTCCTTAAAAATCACTATCTATATAAATAAAAATGTATTTCCGTTCGTTAGTCTCGCTAAAACTCAAGAACGGGTGAACCGATTTGGGTAATTTTGGTATTGAAATGTTCGTGGGAGTCCAGGGAAGGTTTATAAGGTGAAAAAAACATTTATAGGCGGTACGAAGTTTGCCGGGCCAGCTAGTCTATTCAGAATCCGTTGCGTAATTTTTTCGTAAGGGACAGACAGACAGCGGATAGCGGGTTTGTTTTATGCTACGTATGTTATGGTTTACTAACGACCCGCCGCGGCTTCGCACGGTACAATATACATGTATGTATTATAAATATAAACCTTTCTCAAGAATCGCTCTATCTATTAAAAAAAACCGCATCAAAATCCGTTGCGTAGTTTTAAAGATCTAAGCATACATAGGGGCAGACAGAAGTTTATAGTTTATTGTTTATATATAAAATTGGACTGTTTGTTTGTTTGAACAAGTTAAGTGTGGGAGCGCCATGCTGGGGCACGAATAGGTCGTCTCAACCGGAGTGACAAAATTGTAAAAAGTTTTACTTTGCCCCACAAGAGTCTTCTCCTGTATCGTGTGTGCGTTTACAAACATACAAGTTCACATACACATGACACCCAGACCCGGAACAACAATCTGTACAAACCGTGCAGTCATTCAATTAAATGTTTTTTTTAATTTATTTATTTGTATCAGGCAACGAACGAAGGCCCATATTAAAATACAATACCTCTAATACTATAGTATTCAATTTTAATTGTTTTACGTCGGCAACGACGAAATCCTATCGATATGGTCTTCTTAATCTAAAGTTTAAAACTAATAACTTAATCCCATACGTTTTAATTTGAGTACCATTTGCTGCCTTAAAATACTATAAATACATAATGTAAGTAATAAAGGGCATTGACTAAAATTGGTGCCTTTCTTTTTTCTGGCGGCAGTCAGTGATTTATGGAAAATATTATCTAGAATGACAATACAAACGAATTTGTTGGGGCTCAATGGGCTCATATATGGAAATCTCAGTCTGGACTGAGCTATGAGCGTTGAAAGGAGCTGGAGTCAAACATTTTACTTGGTTTTTTTATTCAAATTATTCATATTTTTGTAACAATTCCTAACGTAAAATTGCGCGCCACTATACGCCGGGCACAGGATAACCATATCACACCACAATATATATCCATATTGCCAGGCACTAATTTTTAATAGCTATTTTCTCTCAGTCGATAACTTGTGGGATGCTTCTAGGAGTTGTGTCATGAAGCTTCATTATCGTCAGCTGTGTTATCAGTGGTGGGTTGAGTAGTGGTAGCCGCCCAAACATCTAATAAAGTATAATTTTTTTGTAGATTAAAGTATTAACTTTGTACAGAATCTTAGGCTAGCTGTAGATTAAAGTATTAACTTTGTACAGAATCTTATGCTAGCTGTAGATTAAAGTATTAAGAGTACCTAGTTACTAATCGGAAGTAAGTCGGGAGAAGTATATAGAAAAATGTTTTTTTCTTCGTTTGAAGACTGCCCCTACTCAATCCGCTACCGACGCCGCAGCTGACAAACATAGCATTTCATGATAGGGCTCAGTGAAGTATTTTGCGGGTTTTCGACTGAGAGGATATTGATCAGGATCACGAAATTCTGTCATAGGCCATAAACCATCATCAATACATACCTCGTGTGTTCATATGTTTTGAGACAAACTTTTTGCTTATAAAAATAAAATAAAAATTACTGGCTGCTGTATATTTCTTTTTCTAATTTTGAATTTGGAATGTTAACTTTTAATATCTATGATTTTGGATTATTTTATTTAAATTTTCTCGTAATGGAGGGAACAAAAGAATTACGTGCGACCGTCATTTCATTATTTAAGGTGGGAAGAAAACCTATGGACATTTTCCGAGAACTGAAAAGTTTTGGTGTGAGCCGTAACTTCGTGTATTACACTATTAAACGATACCAGGAGACAAGTTCTTTACATGATCGGCAAAGAAGTGGTCGTCCACGCTCTGTGAGGACGCCTGCGAACATTAAAATCATCCGAGAGCGACTTCGCCGAAATCCATGTAGCACTCAGAAGAAACTCGCTCTGCAGACCAATATTTCGCGCGTTTCAGTCAACAGAATACTGAAATATGATCTCAAGGTTAAGGCGGATAGCCGTAGAAAAGTACACTTTTTAAACGATCGCCTTCGTCAATTGCAACGCGAACGTTGTCCAATACTGCTTAGGAGACACGATGCGAGGAAGATACTCTTCACCGACGAGAAAATCTTTACCGTCGAAGAAAAGTTCAATCGACAAAACAATAAAGTGTATGCCAAAAGTAGCAAGGATGTCCCACCTTCAGCACGGAATGTCTCGCGTACTCATCATCCGGCTAGTGTCATGGTATGGTGGGGAGTTTCGTACGAAGGTGTCACTCAGCTTCATTTCTGCCAACAAGGCGTCAAGGTGAAAGCCAAAAATTATCAAAGTGACATTCTAGAGACTGTTGTGAAACCCCTGTCTAATACCCTATTCCATAACAAGTATTGGGTTTTCCAGCAAGACTCGGCGCCATCCCATAAGTCTAAAACCACCCAAGCTTGGCTGAAGGAAAATGTGCCGGCCTTCATTGCGGCGAACGAATGGCCCTCCTCCAGCCCCGACCTCAACCCGCTGGATTATTCTCTATGGACCGAATTAGAGCTCAGAGCCTGCCGAAGGTCCCACCCAAACTTGGAGTCACTTAAGCGAGCTCTTGTCCGAGAAGCGAAACGAATTCCTCTGGAAAAGATTCGTGCCGCCATTGATGAATGGCCAAATCGTCTAAGGGCATGTATTAAAAACAGGGGTGGTCATTTTGAATAATAATTATATTTAATTTTTACTTACACAGACAGGGGTGGTCATTTTGAATAATAATTATATTTAATTTTTACTTACTATCTACTTAAAGAAAGAAAGAAAGAAAGAAAGAAATCATTTATTTGCTAATAATGTAGGTATACATATAAGTTGGAATAAAGTTAATTGACCCAGTACATTTTACCTTCCGGCATGCAAATTAAATTATAATGCGATTTGAACGTTGTCAAATAGGCAACTAGGTATACAGTCAAAATTTTAGAATAATTGTAAAAAAAAAAATAATAATGCTAAAATGCTATGATCAAATATAAGCCATACAAAAAGAAATAATAAAATATGATGCAATGTCAACGTGGGTACTTAGTCTAAAATATAATGTTACAAAGTTTATGTCAAGAAATGTCAAATGTTACAATTAACAATAAATTAAGTTATGTCGACGATTGCAGATATCAAACTAACGAAGTATCTTAATTGAAGTCAGTGTAATGCCATAAAGGTCACTAACGCAATCAACACATAAGAGTTTCAATCTGAGCAAGTCATATTACAGTGCTTCCCCAAAGTTTTGCTACTTATTATTATTAAAACGTACATTTTTCCTATAGCGTTCTGTCGTTTATAAACTTTTTGATTGTGTAGTAACACTTAGTCAGTTGCAATGATGTTAATTGGTTTTTAAATTTATTTAGAGGTATATCTTTTAAGTTTTCCGGAAGTTTGTTATATAACAGCGGTCCCATGTGAAAGATGCTATTTTTCAGCAAGGCTGTTTTGTGACCACCTGTACATAATTGGCTTCTATACTGGGTCCTTATTGGTATTGTACGTTGTCTCGTGTCAGCCATTGAAGTGAATAAGCATCTGTTTAATTTCACGAATAGAGCCACTTCTAATATGTACAGACAAGGTAGTGTCAAAATTTTCAAGGATTGAAACAAAGGTTGACAACTTTCAGTTTGTGTAAGACCTGTCATTGATCGGAGGCATCGTTTTTGGGCTCGAAATATTCTTTCTTTATCGCTGCAATTACCCCAGAATATGACACCGTATCTCAAGAAAGAAGCAACTAATCCATGGTAGGCTATCACTAATGTATCTATATTAACTTTATTTGAGAGGCTATAAAGTACATATGAGGATTTACTAAGTCTTTGGCATACATTTTCAGCATGATATTTCCAAGTCAATTGGTTGTCGATATGCACTCCTAAGAATTTGGTCACTGATGTTGTGTCGACTTTTTGACTTTTGTATTCAGTAATTATACTTCCTGGTTGTACTCTTTGGTAGAAATGCATGACTTTGGTTTTTTGTAAATTTATGACTAAATTGTTCATATTGAGCCATTCTATTATGGTTTCTAGTGTGTTGTTAATTTTATTTTTGTAATCTTTATCACCAGAACATTCTACTATAGCAGTGCTATCGTCAGCGAATAGTGTCATTGGTTGACAAATTTGACGGGGCAGGTCGTTAATGTATAGCAGAAATAGCAGCGGACCAAGAACACTGCCCTGTGGAACTCCGAATTTAGCAACTCTACAACTGGATAGATATTTCCGTTCAAGCTTAGTTTTTGTACAAATTTTCGAGATTTCTGTGTATTGTTTTCTTCCCGTGAGGTATGACTTGATTAAATTTAAAACATTTCCTCTTATGCCATAGTCGTTAAGTTTTTTAAGGAGAATGTCATGTTTTACATAATCGAAAGCCTTTGTCATATCTGTGTATATTGCACATATTGGATTTCTTTTATCCATATTATTCATGATTATTTTTAAGAGATCAAATATAGCCATATTGATATTTTTATTTTTACGGAAACCCTTTTGTTCCTCACATAAAATGTCATTTTTATTGATGAAAGAGTATATCGACTCATATAAAATTTTTTCGAAAATCTTAGAGTATACTGAAATTAGCGCTACAGGTCTGTAATTTGTCATATCTTCTTTGTCATTCTTTTTATGTATTGGTTTTATTATCACTGTCTTCAATTTCTCAGGGAATACGCCTGAACTTATACAAACATTTATTATATGGCTTAATGGTTTAGCTATATGATCTGTTTAATGTTTGTTATTGTTTTTATAAATATAAGTTTATTATTTAAAAAGATATGCAACTTTTAATTTGTCTCAAATCTTATGAACACACGAGGTAGTATAAAACAAAGTCGCTTTAGCTGTATGTCCGTATGTATGCTTAGATCTTTAAAACTACGCAACGGATTTTGATGCGGTTTTTTTTAATAGATAGAGTGATTCTTAAGGAAGGTTTGTATGTATAATACATGCATATTGCACCCGTGCGAAGCCGGGGCGGGTCGCTAGTAACATATAAAGTGAACACGCTAGCCAATCAAGCGAAATGTTTTTCTTTTTACTTCAGCAGTGGCCAGTTGATCGTTCACTTTGTTCTGATTTCGAGGCCATATAATAAAAAAAAAATTGCAAACAAAAAAAAATAAGAAAAAAAGTCCACAATTCGCTTTATTATAATTCCTTGAAAACATTTACATATTTATTACAAAATATGTTTGACAAGTAAAAAAACAAATATGCGTTGTGTTTGTGTACGGTCACCATAAACAAAATAACAGGAATAATATAGCACTATTTTCACATCTTTGAACTGATTTAACTCGGTTCGGACTGAGTTTTTGATATAAGACCCCATATATTTTTTTGTTTGTAATGTTATTCTGCATCAGTTTTTCCACATCCGATCAACTGCCGCGAAAAAATGAAAAGGCACCACATCATCATCATCATCATCAACAGCCTATAAATGCCCACTGCTGAGCAAAGCCTCTTCTCACACGGAGACGGTTAGAGCGTTAATCACCACGCTTGCTCAATGCGGGTTGGCGATTTCAAACTTATAATTAGAAATTATAAGTCCAGGTTTCCTCACGATGTTTTTCCTTCACCGTTTGTCAGTGGTGTCTAAATAATCTTAGAAAGTACATATAACTCGGAAAAAGTCACATTGGTACTTGCCGTTGGTAGGTTTCGAACCCGCACCCTCATGCATGAGAAGTGGGCGTCTTGAACCTCCGGGCCACCACGGCACCACGCTCCATACAAATTTGGTCATTGTCATTTAAACACTAATTATCACGACTATTGTGCTGTGTCGGCGTCGTGTCGTGTGCTGCGCGGTGTCAGGTATCCGGCCGCGAAATCGCAGGAAAACAACACCTTTCGGCCAAAACTCTGGTGTCATGAATTTCAGTAAATCCACGGAAGGCACTCTCACCACAAATGAATTGGAATTCACGCTGTGGTGGGATTCTAATTTCGAAATTTTATGCAACAATATCTGCATTCGACCAATTGCTGACACACACGTCATACTCGTGAACCTGTTGGTGGGCTGATTTCATGAAGCGTGTAACTAAGTACCCTCTTTACTTTCGCCCTGAGGACACGGTGGAACACACTGTCGCGGAATGCCCTGCGTGGGCTGAGCACCGCAGTGTCCTCAGGGAAGTGATCGGCGATGGCGACCTCTCGCGTCCGGGCCTAGTGCAGGCCATGATGCGGAGCGAGGGGGACTGGGATGCCGTCTCCTCCTTTTGCGAAGCAGTCATGCTAGCTAAGGAGGAGGCGGGACGCGTGAGGCAGCGAAGCGCTGCCTCCTCGCAACCCAGCCATCGCGAAGGACGCACCGGGCGTCGGGGATCGCGGGACGATCTCCGGCCACCGTAAGCGCGGGCCTGCGTACGGCGCGTCGCGTTCCGCGCGCGCCTCAAAGAGCCATCAGACCACCACAGATGGGGCCCAATACGGCCGATGCCGATTCGGAGTCGCGGAGAACCTAACGGGTAACCGGGGCTCCGGCTCGACGTGCAGGAGAAGGAACAGGGTGGTTTTTAGTCAGTAAGAGTCTGACACTCCCTCCCGCCTCACCCAGGCGGGAGCAGTCATTCGATGATTTTCCCCCCTTAAAAAAAAAAAAACCCTCTTTACTTTATAAAAATTGACTAGATATATTGTAATAAAAAAAAATTGTATGACAAGGGCACGGACCTTTTTTTTTCTTTTTTAATGGGGGAAAATCATCGAATGACTGCTTCCGCCTGGGTTCATTCATATTTAGAACTAATTGAACAGCGTTTATATGAAATAAAAGTAGCCTATGTTACTCCTTAGTACATTAACTATTTGCCAGTAAAATTCCCGTCAAAATCGGTCCAGATAAATAAAATTGGAGTTTGTAATATTAAATCTGTTTGTAATATTAAAATAACCGCTTTTTACTACATGCATATATACTACATACACACTTTTTTTTAAGGAGGGAAAATCATCGAATGACTGCTCCCGCCTGGGTGAGGCGGGAGGGAGTGTCATACTCTTACTGACTAAAAACCACCCCGTTCCTTCTCCTGCACGTCGAGTCGGAGCCCCGGTTACCCGTTAGGTTCTCCGCGACGTTAGGTAGAGTCCGTGGAGAATTAATCTGTAATGTTATAAAAAAAAATAGCTGCATTCAACGGCTCAAGGCTGATGATGAAAACAAAAACGATTAAATTGTTGGTCTGCGTTCTCGGAAGCGTTCCTCTACAGTCTACATCCTGTAAATCTAAATGTAATAATGTTTAATTTCAGAAATCGGAAGCGAAAAAGGAAAATGACAGAAAACTATTTTGTCCAAATTGTAACACTGAGGTGGAAACTCCGGCTGCTAAGAGGCAAGAGGTAATTTTATTATTTAAACCCACACTTTTTCCTCACGGGGGAAAGAAAGAACTAGTAACAGACTGATCTGATCACAGTTATGAAGAAGATTTAATTATGGTTAGCTTACAGCCAGTTTCAATAACCTATTTATCTGTAGATTTGCTTACTATAGTCAGAATTTTAATTAGATTCCAGATTTGGCAATAGCTACTGTCATTTTGTGAAATAATGATACCACATATAATAGTGTAGAGATGGAGACAAAAATCGATAAACAATCAGTGTGTGTGTTTTATAATAAATGTTACAGAAAGTGACAGGATAGCGATAGCGATGACGGCGACAATTTATAAAATAACTTATTACCATAATACATCTATCTGTTTTATTTGTCATGTTCCTTCATGATTACAATTTTTTTAGTTATTTCACACACAATTATAAAAGAAAAGTCTCAGATCGTTAAGTAATCGTCAAAACTAAATTATCGGTCAGAAATATTTAATTTCCTGATATCCTTAGTTTACGAGAGTAAAATTATAAACGAGAAGAATCGATCCAGAAATATTGCATTTCCATATCGAATAATTTCGCAACGTCACTATTTAGTACTTGTCATAACGTTGCAACACTGAAATTGTAGATTCTCCGGAGTCCGTAAGAAGCAGACGTGTACTAGAATATTACAAATTTTAATAAAAACTTAGCTAAGTAAAGTGATCCTTATAAGTGCAGTGTTTAAGTTAATTTAACATTGTAGTTGCTTAATCACTCAAGACCTTGTGTTTCTTACACGAAACTACGCCAGCGCGCGCGCAGCACCGCTCACCCCCGCGGGGAAAAGAGAGCGTCCGATATTTTTCAACCTCCTCGCACGCACTCGTAACATAACAACATGAGTGTAGCAAGGACGCCGCCCAAGGCGACACTGATAAGCGACAGCGAGAGCGGTAGCGGATCGGCTCCTAACTTATCCACTTTAAGCGATGAAGACTTAACAACATAAACTTAACAACGCTAACATTACCTCAAGAAAGCGGAAGGATCGTACAGAAGAAAGTGATTACAAACAGGATTTCACGAATTTCCGCATGGAAATTATGAACTTCCTAACCAATTTTGGCAAAACCCAAACCGAAAACCTAAACCAAATTAAGGAACAAATATCGGACATCCAAAACGAAGTTAAGACCATAAAGCTAACTACTGAAAATTTTTCTCAACAGCTGAAACTTACTAATACAGAAATAGCAAATATCAAAGCTAAAACAATTGCTACTGAGGACAAAATAAAATGTATAGAAACCGAAATATCCCAAATCAAACATGAGCAACACACAAAATGTTCGGCTATAAAATCGCCCGTCGAGTATCACGAAGACCTCATCCTAGAACTTAAGGATCGATGCGACCGTGAGAAAAATATTGTTATTGTGGGTATATCGGAAATAAACGACAAAAACTGGAAATCAAGACAAAATGATGATAATCAAGAAATTATGAAGATAATTACAACGCTTTTTGAAGACTGCCCTAAATCGATCAAATCTCAGAGACTAGGAAAATATGTGCAAAACAAGAATCGACCCATAAAAGTTTACTTCGAAAATTCCAAAACTGCTAAATACCTGTTAAAAAATAGAACTAAACTACCCGAAAACATGCAGATTTTTTCTGATCAAACTCGAAAACAAAAACAGTACTTAGAGTCTCTTAAAGATCAGCTAAATAAACGTACACAGGGTGGTGAAAAAAACCTCACTATTAAATATGTGAAAGGAACGCCTACAATAGTTACTACAAACCAAAAAAACCAGTAAGTAACCCACTACAAAATGCCAAACCAACAGATAGTTCTAAGAAACTATACCATCATATAGTAAATAAGTATGAGGACATTCCATTGCACCCGTCTTCACTAAGATTTCTTTATGCAAACTTACGCAGTATACGCAAGCCTGGTAAGTTTGATGAAATAAAATGTATCCTAAAGGCCAAAAAGGACTACTCACCTTTTGATTTTTACTGAGACGTGGATTAACTCAGAATCTGATGCGAAACTATACCAACTACCTAGCTATAATTATAGACTCATATATATAATTATAGACAGAATTGTAAAGGCGGAGGCGTTTCCATTTATGTGCACAACAGTACTGATATAACTGAAGAATTATGTGAGAACGAAAACCACTATTTATGGATACATATAAACAAACTGTCATTAAACATTGCAATTTATAAACCGGGAGATACCAACGTAAACAACTTTTTAGAAATATATTCATCCCAACTGGAGCGACGAAAAAGATCAATAGTTTTTGGAGATTTCAATATAGATTTACTAAACGCAAACAGTAATGTATCAAAGTATCAACATGGAGTCCAAGAAGCCGGCTATAGAATAATAAATAAAATCAACAAATCATACAGCACACGTGACTCGGCCACAACAAACACAATACTGGACCATGTATGCACTAATATTCACAATCATTCTCTCAGCATTTCCATAATTGAATCAAGTCTTTCTGACCATAAACAGATATATCTAGAAATGGGAAGTCTGTCTCCACAGCACAACAAAAAGAAACATTATAAGGCTCTGGATTACGAAAATCTGTACAACAACACACTGGAAGCAAAATACAGCAACGACGACCATGACTACAATCAACTAGAGACATTTATTTCAAAACAGATAGAAAAGAACAGAGTAGATAAGATTAAAATTCTAAACCCCCCCAACAAGACTGGATTAATCAGAACATTATAAATGCAATCAATTCAAGAAATAGTTTATGGCAACAAACCAAATCAAACCCAATAATAGATAATAACGATTTGCGGAAAAAGTTCCAGAAAGAGCAACAGAATGTGAAGATGTTAATAAAAAAACAAAAGAAGACCTATTACTATAATTTATTTGAAAGCTGCAGCAATGAACCAAAGAAAATGTGGGACCTAATTAATAACTTGGGTTTAAACAAAATTAAAGACAGCGCCCCTCCTCCCAAACTTATGTCAAACGCTGGACTTCTAGAAGATGGTAACTCAATATGTGACTTGTTTAATTCTTTCTTCTCATCTATAGGCGCAGATTTAGCAAAACAAATACCAGACACATATCACACAAATACGGGCAACACGTTAATGTACAATAATAACTATACACATGACATAATACTAAACGAACTAACGCCGTGCACCACAGAGGAAATAATTAGAATCATAGACGACCTAGATAGAAACACTAGCACTGGTCTGGATGGTATTAATACTAAGGCAATAAAATGTTTGAAAAATATAATCGTTGAGCAGCTGATCAACTGTATAAATGCCTGTTTACGACAGGGAACTTTTCCAGACACTCTTAAGGTTGCTAGGGTCAGTCCTATTTACAAATCTGGGAAGAGAACTGACCCAAGTAACTACAGACCGGTGTCAGTCTTACCTGTAATGTCTAAAATATTCGAACGCGTATTATACCCTCGCCTAAATAACTATCTGATACATAAAAAAATTCTAATAAACGAACAATATGGTTTCCGCGCGAAATCAAGTACTCTGTCGGCTGCAATGGATCTAATTACCAAAATTAAAACTCACATAGATCAAAAAACCTATGCCTTAGGAATATTTATTGATTTAAAAAAAGCGTTCGATACTGTGAGTCATCAAAAACTGCTTCAGAAGTTAGATAATATAGGTGTTACAGGTACAGCACATAAAATGTTCAAGTCGTATTTGGTGAACAGGCATCAAGTTGTTAAAATAGGAAATGCTCACACTAGCTCGATCCAAACTGTCTCATACATACGGCTGTCCTCAAGGTTCAATAATCAGTCCGTTACTTTTTCTAATATATATAAACAATATTAATAAAATAGGTTTAATAGGACACCTAACACTATATGCAGACGACACCTGTCTCTTTTACTTTGACAAAACAATTCATAACATTATAAAAGATGCTCAACATGACCTTAATTTATTAAGCGAGTGGCTAAAGTGCAACCTTCTTACAATCAATACATCAAAAACCTCATTCATGATTTTTACCACTAAAAATAAACGTATACCCGACTTCTCGCCTCTTAAAATAAATAATGAAATAATAAAACGATCAACCAACGAAAAATATCTTGGATTGAGGGTAGATGAGAAACTAACTTGGAAATTGCACATTGACCATCTCAGGGGTAAATTAACATCGTTATTGGGAGCGTTACGGAAAGTAGCAAACTGTATTCCTAATAAGGTGCGCACTTTAATTTATAACTCGTTAGTTAAATCGCATTTAGAATATCTTGTTGGGATATGGGGCTCAGCAGCAGTAACTAATTTAAATTCACTTCAAAGAATTCAAAATAAAATAATTAAAACCTTGTTCCATTATAATTATCATACTTCATCAAAGACCGTATACGAAAAAACAAATATATTAAATATTAGACAACTATACATTTATTACACCTGCATTCTTATTAAAAACATAACTTCAAACTCAATACAAACTAACATACAACTAAAGAAAAAAACAATGTCACATAACTTGAGAAATAGATATAAAAACAAACTGGAAGCCATTAGCGTACGCACGAATTACGGTAGAAAGACTATATTATATGAAGGAGTACATCTGTTCAATGCATTACCCGACGATGTCAAAGAATGCGATAACGTGAACACATTTAAATATAAGCTAAAGAAACATTTAAGTACATTATAACTGCTAATACTTTGGAGGAAATTTGTATTGTACCTACTATATTTGTTTATTACTTTGTATCTCATTATAAGTGGACTGTATATTCTTATGAAAAATAAATTTCTTTAAACCGAAACCGAATTAAAATTCCGAGTATAGAGATGGAATTTTGACATGAGCTCCATACAAAAAGTGTCAACATTATATCTCTAGTAAGCAAATCTGAAGATGGATAGGTTATTGAAATTGGACGTTAGTAGGTTAGTTAAAAATCTAGTTTGTAATTTAGATATAACAAACCTAAAAATCGATTTGGATTAGTCTGTAAGGATATTGCTGGGAATAAAATAAATAAATAAAAAAAATAATTTCATTTTACGGGTCACAGTGAGTGAAAATGAAATTATTATTTTTTACACTGTTTGACAAGATACGAGTTAATCCGACTAGTTTCAAGCCACGAAAGGGCCCGTAGTCCTGAGCAGCATTCCGCGACATACAGATGCAGACTAAACCCAGAGAGCCGTGGCCGTAATTTTTCGACTCTCTGTAACTGGTCACCCTAGGCGTTTGCCTAAGCCGCCTAAAGGATAATACGACTGGCGACAATTATAATACATTTCCACACCTTAATTTAAGACCAAGACTGACCATCCTTATTATAATGTTATAAATCGGAAAGTGAGTTTGTTTGTTTGTTCTGCTTTCACGCCGCAACTAGTAAACCGATTGCTTTGATTTTTGCAGACGTAAAGTTCAGATTAAATAATATTCGGGTACTTTTTATCGAGGAAAAAATTGATATTTCCGAGGGAAATAAAAGTATTGGTATAGATGGCGCTGTGTGTAATGGTATATGTTACATAGGCTACTTTTTATCCTTTTGTGACGCGAGCGAAGCCGCGGGTAAAAGCTAGTGAAATTATAAATACGTATTTAATTTACAGAATCAAAGAAAAATAATGATTGCTCGAGTGTACCACTATTTGGCGCAAGAATTGGAAGAATTAAAGAAGATGTCAGGTCCTCAGCAAATGGATGCGATGGGACAGCTTCACAAACGAGCTGCTGCGGCTACTGGCGTCAAAGAAACGGCAGTGGAACAGGCTCTGAAGGAGGAAGCGCAGAAGAAAGAAGCACGTAAGGAAGCTAAAAGAAGAGTGGCCATTACACCACGGAAAAAACCTCTTCGAAAAACTGACAAGTAAGTAATCACATAACTTACATACATACATACATACATAACTTCGCGCCTGTCTCCCATGGGGGTAGGCATTGACTAGGGAACGCCAATTACTACGATTCCTACATACCCTTTTCGCTTCATTAACAGTCATCTTTTCATGCATGCTCGTCGGTTAAGGGTACTTTTAATTTGGCCCTTCTTTAATATATCGCCAATCTAGTCACTATATGTGTCGCGGAGAACCTAACGGGTAACCGGGGCTCCGGCTCGACGTGCAGGAGAAGGAACGGGGTGGTTTTTAGTCAGTAAGAGTCTGACACTCATTCAATGATTTTCCCCCCTTAAAAAAAATGTCACTGCTATATGTCCGTCTAGGGCGCCCTCTACCAAGAAGTAAGTAATTATATTTATTTTTTTTAATGACGTTGCCCCACACTAGGACTTTCTCCTGTGTCGTGGGTGCGTTTACAAACATACAAGTTCACATACACAATGACACCCAGACCCGAAACAACAATTTGTGGATCACACAAACAGTTGTTCCGTGCGGGAATCGAACCCGCGGCAGCCAGTTGCCCAGCCACCGCGCCAACCGTGCAGTCGTTTTTTTTTTATTTTCAATATATTATAATTATATGAGGATATATGTTTTTTATGGCATAGGCTGACAAACAAATAGATACCAGAGGCGGGTTAAACGTAGAGAGCGTCCTAGACAAGCATCTCCTAAACGCCCCTCGTTCGCCGCCCAACTAGAAAAAGACCCGCGTGTACGCTTCAAAGAATCATCATACCACCGCGGCCACCCGCGGTGGTATGATGATTATGGCCTAATATGGCCGCGGACAACGTAAATGGTTACCGGGGCTCCGGCTCGAAGTGCAGGAGTAGAAACGTGGTGGTTTTAAGTCAGTAAGAGTCTAACCTCCCGTCTCACCCAGACGGGAGAAGCCAAAGCCAAAAATATTTTCACTCTTTAAAATTTGTTTTTGCGCCGCCAACACTATGGCAATTATGCACGCGCGTCTCGCGGGCGCCCCTGTATAACCTGGGAGTAGTGATGATTCACCGGTTCTGGCTCACGCGTTTGACAGGTCAAATCCGGGAGAATCAGTCGCACCAATCCTAAAAAAAAAAAAAAAAAAAAAAAGGTTTTGGCATGCTCTGATCACGTTTCTGCAGTCCTTTTTTGCGTAGGATGCGTGGTTCTGGAGTTATGCAAATCAATTGCAAATCCATTTATTGTTATCTCATTCATTTCCGGTGCTCCTGACCCTCATCAACGCTCCATTGTTCTTATCTATACTTCGAACACCCTTTTGGCGTTCTTATCTATTACTCACTGGTAACCCTCATTATCTTTCATTTCCTATGTCATCAATAAAACACAATCATTCATTTTAATTTTCTAATTAATTTATTACTTTTTTCTACAAAATATGAGTGGAACATCTCATCCACAAAAATATCATTGTACAGTGTGTTCCCTGTAAATATGTTCGTAAAACTATGCATTGAACATCCCTGAAACTTAAATAGCAAATACATTAAGCAATATTCACCACAAACTGAAGTCCAATCATTCTGAATCCTATCAACATTCCAGTCCCATCTCTTACAATTCCTTTTCAAAAACTGAAGATGATATCGCTCAGGTGTTCGTCCATATGAATCAAAATATTGACCGATGCCATTCGCATCGATATGTACAGCTATCCAGTGTGACCCTGGTTTATCATCCGCATCCAAATTGCATATTATATACGTTGGTACATGTGTATACATAGGTAGTCTATTAGCAGCATAAACATTATTTTCTAGACTGACATGAATCTTTTTCATATGCTTTTGTAATTCTAGTGTGTCCATGATATTACTGTTATTAACAAATTATTACAGTACTAATCTATTCAATGGTTGTCATACGAATGTTCAATTATAGTGATTTGTAAATATTAAATATCACATTCTTTTGGGAATCACAAAACAAGTTCATGCCTGTTGCGATGTGCGATAAATTTGTTGACTCATAGAGTTCAGATAAGAATGGTGCTATATAAGATCGAACAGTTGCAGTCATGCAGTCAGTCTATGGTCGTTTGACCACAGTGGATTGTGTACGTCTACCAATACTATGTTTGTGTTACTTACTTCAACGCATCAATGGTCATGGAGGTAAGTGTTTATTCTATTGACAAACTTACTTGTATTTCTGTTGTTGTTTCCTAACGTGTGTGTGTCAGATTAAGTGTAAACAAATTGATATTAACGTGATAACTCTGTTGTTGCAGAGATCATTCAACTTCGCAGACGATAATGAAAATACCTATAAACAGTATTACTACTCGCCACTCTCTCCCCAACACGAAGAAGAGAGTGATGACATCGTCGTTATTAACACAGACGATGGAGGAAAAAGGAAATCGCAACCGATTGATCAATTTTTTGAAGTGACACCAAAAATAAAAAGGAAGAAGCTGCTATCGTCGACTGTGGCACGAGCTGCTAGAGATGGCGTATCATACATCTCTACAAATTCTGACGACGGAGAGCAAGCGACGCATCTCATAAAAATTGAAATGTATGATATGAAGAAACTATCCAAGATTCCAATTAGTGATCACTGGAAGCACGCTACCACGAGGATTAAATATTACGTAAAGAATAATAAGGATAGCATCTACGACAACACAAACGGTCTCGTATACAATATTACAAAGACAATAGCAGAAAGTGAAAAAGTTAAAAAATACTTTTTTAACAATGACACTCATTAGTGGATTAGTGAATGTGATTCTGTTTACTTAAAGTACTTCTGTGTACTCATTAGATCCAAGGAGCTGTCGCCTTGTGATGCTGAGAGAAAAACAATAGCAGAAGGAAGAGATGAGTGCGGTATACGTGTACAGAACACTTCATGGAAAAACAAAACTACAAAATTGATTGGAGAAGAAAAAGTGAAGAATATGCAGTACCTAAGAGCTGAATATCCATTTTTCAGTTCAAAATCTAGACGATTGATGAGTTTCGAAAACTGGCCTCTCGTTATGCAGCAGAAGCCTGAAGATCTTGCAGAAGCCGGTTTCTTTTATACTGGCTATGGAGACAGGACCAAGTGTTTCCATTGTGGTGGTGGTTTAAAAGATTGGGAAGATGACGATGATCCTTGGCAGCAGCATGTTCAGTGGTTTAGTCAATGTGCTTATGTAAAGTTTAAACTCGAACAGTGTTTTGTTTAAGATTAAATAGGGGAGGTATATAAAGAAATAAAAAATAATATATTGCATATAATTTGTTTTATTAATTTTATAATGTTACATTTAGTTACACACACACACAAAAATGCATTAAGCATTACACATATATCTAAAACACAACACACATTATAATCCTAACTACTATAGTCTACAGTAACATTTCGATTTTTATCTATTTCAATAATATTGTCAAACTCAGCATAAACAATACAGTTAATTGTTTGTATTAGTGAGGATTCAAATCGTACTTCTAATCTTACACTACCATGCTTTATGAGATTCCAATGGGCTGATGAGTTAGCTGATAAATCAGGAGTTAAATCAAATGCTAAAAGACAGTAACCTTTGGCATACTGTTCACGAGAGATTGCATTTCCTTCATTAAGAAAGTGAATACCAGTCCCCGAGAATAGAGTATGATATGCTGATGTAAACATATTATTATTAAAAGATGGTTGCAAAGCTTTGGAAGGTATTTGTTGACCATCAATATATAAGCTGAAAGAGTTAATACCATAGTTTTCAAAGTTAAATGGATTTTTAGTAAGTGAACCATTAAATGCGGAATTATTCACAAAACCAATAATACATCTTTTGGGTACCTGTCCTAAGAATATATTATCAAGAGTTTTCCCTTGAACACCCGATGGAATAGTTAAAACTTTAACTTCAGCACGAGTTATAGGATATTTAGCAGTGGTAGAAGCTAAAACTTTCTGATGTGCGAGTAATACACTTGGATTAATTCGTGCTCTTCGAACAATAAGAGTTGCATCCGTAATGCAAACTTTAAACTTTACATCATTTGATCCAGCAATTAAATTAAAACTCTCTCTTGACCGAACTAATTTTACACTCATTTCAACGCCATTAATTAAAAATTTATCTTGATTGAAAATATCACCATGAAGATGACCAATCATTTCTACTTCCCTGCTTTCATTAACTAATTCCTGTCTTTTAACAAATCCAATGTTTTTACCATCTGTGGAATCCATTTTTCCTGCTGTATCATCATACCAAAGACTACAAGTAAGATGAGATTGTTTAGCAGCAGGTGCATAGTTTAAAAGGGTTTCCATGTATGCTCGATAAGCATAGGTATTATTAGGTGGTGACACAAGTTTTTGGTTTAAATAGATATCGAGTTGACTAAAAAGTGAATGCAACCAATTATTTACAGGTGCTACTGCTGTAGCTGATATCAAGTTTGTTGAATCTTGATTTAATACTTTTGCCTTTATGTGGAGTAATGTATGAGACAAATCTATGTAGTCATCGCCTGTTCCAGGAACTTGAAACTCGATAGGTCCATCATCAGCAAGAGATGAAATTGGTTTATAATGAATCCACAATCCATTTTCAATGCTTGTTTGTGTAGACGGTAATGCAAACAAATCTAATTCTGACTTAACGCACTCACAAGAATGATTATGAAGGAAAGACATACTTAATTTGAAAATATATCTTTGATGTTTTTTGGTTTTCGACCAAGTTTTTTCGTAGCTTTCACTTTCGCTGTTAGTGGTGGAATGAACGAGGCCAATCGTTTTCTTTTAGTTATATACCCAGATCCTGTCATGTTAAATCGATCAATTTTGTCATCAGCCTTTCGTTTTAAGTTCGTACTAACTTGCTTTAGACGATTTTTTATTGAGGCTTCCATAGGACGGGCTTGAACCATATCTGATAAAAGTCCTACTCCAGCATTTAATGCCTCCTTACCAACCACTCGAACACCACTTGAAAGTAAAGGTAAAACTGATCTAAATAACCCTCCTAAGAAGCTCCCAATACCATGACCACGTTGGTATGGTGAACCCTTATAAATTACTCCAACTCCTGATCCAGCTTTATGAGAATAATAATTTTCGTATGGACATTTATGATGATCCTGATGAGAATACATTATTATAATTTGTGGAAATGTAGTTTAATACACACGGTTCCAAACTGGAATGGGATTTTTTGTCCTGTGCTCGATCTTATATCTATTTCTAACGTATCGAACTCTCTTCGCATAACAGGTAAGTAGTGAGGTGGAGAGAAAATGTGCATTTTATTCGCACCATAAATGTATTTTGAAGGATCTAATGAAATGACTCTTAATAGCGGAGTCATAACATCACCCACAATCTGAGGATCGATAATATCGCAATATAGAAATAGTTGTGATGGTAACCCTAAGTGTAAATTAGCAGGACACTTCCCAAAATTTCTGTCTAGGAGATTTGTATTTGGTTCATAACCTAGTTGTAAACTTAATTTGGGTGATAATGTTATGGAAGTTATATTTTTATCCAAAACAGAAACAGACACAAATTTTGTTATTTCATCATAACGAAATTTCAAGTTCTCTCTGATACTATTTAACGTTTTTAAAATATGTTCAACGTTATCGTAGTTGGTAGCGGGAATATGTTTTTTGTAGTACACTGTTGATGGTTTATCTTCATTAGGCATTATCATGGTTTTTGTGATGTATACAACATTTTCATGATCTTGAACAGTAAACATGGTGCATGGATATTGAAACTCGACAACTCCAACCGACCATTCACCTTCTAATTTCATAGCTTTTGGTAATTTTGTTGAAAAATTTGTGGTCTTGTTATCAGGAAAGTATTCCATTGAACTATTGCTGAGCAAAGTTAAATAAAAACTTTCTTTATTCATATTTCTTGTAAACTAGAAGCTAAAATCCAACTGTTAAATTTATCTGGATAACCTCTCCACTTCACTAATACTTCTTTTCTGTTACCCGAATAACGAGTGCCAATTATTTTATCTATTTTATATTGTGAGGTGGGGTTGTAAGTGACCTTCTGTAATTCTCTTTCATAAAAAGTACCAACTATTGGTTCATTTTGTAAATCAGTTATTGTATAAACAATCCATGGAGATCTATCAATTATTGAAGATATAATAAATATTTCATCACTCCAATTGGATTCATATCCTTTTTGAAAAACATGTTTATATTTAGTTATTCGAACATAATCACCCACGTTGAAATTTGGTTTAGAATTTTATAAAGAAAGTTTGTTTGATCCTCTATCATAAAGATTAGTCCAAACTGTCATAATATTGTTGGAACTTACATCACATGGGTACATCTTAATACTCGAGTGAATGCTGTGATTATAAGAGTATATTAAATCTTGTAAAACATCGACATATCTATAAGTATTATTATGAGTGAAATAACGCCACATTTTCATTTTTAGAGTTCTTTGAAATCGTTCAACAATACTAGCCTTAATATCAGGATTGTTAGTGGTATAGTAATTTATCTTTTTGGATTTAAAGTATTTTTGTACATCTTTTGAAATAAATTCTGTACCTTTATCAGATTGTATGTGAGTAGGTGTTGAATTACTTTCAGTAAATATACTTTCAAAACATTCTTTAGTTGTTTCTGAGTTTTTCTTTTTCATTGGTCTTGCAAAAGCATATTTACTAAATACATCAATAACACAAAGTATGTAGTTGAAACCATCATTATATTGAGCATAAGTTCGCATATCACTTAAATCAGCTTGCCACAACTCATTAATGTTTGATAGAATGTACCTATTACGCGGGAATTTTTTCCGCATGGGTTTATGTAGTGTATATGTTTCTTGTGATTGTAACCATTCCTTTACTTGCTTTTTATCCATTTTCTCCTTCATAGCTTTTGATAATTTATCAATACTACCAAAACCAGCGGGGTGAGATGGATCATAATAAATCCTGTTAATTTCTTCTAGTACGGGGTCCATTTTTCCCAATCGATCTTTTTACGTATTTTAGTTATAGATCTTTTATCTCCACTGCTCGGTGTAGAAAACTCTTGAACTTCAATCTCAGAGGTTTTGTTCAGATCTTTTGCTTGAAGTTGGTTAATAAACTCACATCTCTTTGGATTTCCAATATAAGTAAGTGGTACTTTAATATCTTTTAATGCTTTAGCAAATCTATCCCACCCTATCGGATCACTTTTTTTAAGGGTCTAAGTGAATCATTTATTAAATCAACAATATTACTTCCTGGAATTTTTTCATTATCAATTATGACTGTGCCTTCATTGTCCCAACGTATTTTACTTTTACTTATTCCAATTAAGTTTAATAATGACTCACCTTTTTTATTATAAGTTTTTGGAATTAAACTGAGTATTTGTGTTGGTGAATACAGTGGATTTGCTTCACTTTCTATACTTTTAATAGATCCTTTCTCCTCTAACAAAGATTCAGCATCAACTGAACTTTTTAGATCTCTATCTTTATTTTTAAAACCAATTTTAGATCCATTTGAATCTTCATTAGATGTATCAGAATAAATTGGTAATCTGAGTGGTTGACGATCCTCTTCGGTAAAGTGAAGGTATCTTTGTAGTGTTTGTAAATATAACATCCACTTCTTTCGGTCTTCCGTCTTACTATTCATAATATTTTGCATTTCAATATCTAGTCGAGACAAATTACTAGTAACCTTATTTTCTTGTTTTAATTTTTCAATCAATCCAGGTTCAATAAGTATCATTTTCTTAGCATTTTCCATGTTAACTGGCTAGTCCACTTACTAATCCACTCAATATTGCACCTAATATTATTGGTAAGAAAGCCCCTCCTTTTTGTATAATAATATTTTTTCTTAGTTTATGTGTACACTTATGCACCAGTTTACGGAGTATATTTTTGTGTTTATTCAATTTTTGTTTATCTTGATCTTTGAGAGGTATCTTTCCTTGTAAAACGTTATGAATACATTCACAAATACAATTTATTTCTTCTTCATCACACGTTTTAAGTAACGCTCTTTGATATTTTGGTTTAAGCGTATGCAAAGCGTTTAGCAAATGTTTATGCGTGGTGAGTCGACGATGCATCATTTAGAAATGATTTGAATTGTTTGATTCTTGGTGTATTTAAACTCTTTCGTGGGGACGTAGACTGTGCAGTAACCATTAAATGGGAATACATTTGTCTTGATACGACAAAAATCATTTGTATTCTGTTTTAAATCTATCATTAAATATCCATGCGCTTCGAAAGTTGCATCCCTGTAGGCGTCTTCAATGAATTTTGGGTTATCTGGTGACACTTGACGTGCTAAATATCTTATTTGAGTTTTATCTCGAGGGTTTTTAAAATAAATTATATAACTTGAGTTTAAAGAAATGTCTCTTTGACCTTTACCTTGATGAAATAAATTTTGTGTTAAATAAAATACACTAAGATTCCTGTGATGACTACCTTTTGTAAATATATCCACAATTCTTCCATCAGATCATTAGATCATCAATAATAATAAGGTGTGGGTTTTCACCATCAAACATATTAAGATTTGGAATTCCTTGATGATAGTTAACATTTGGTAAATTATATAAAGGCTGCATTTCATCAAAGCACCATGTGATCTGATTAAAATCACAATTACATATTTCTTTAACTGATTTTATAAAATTTGTTACAAAATTTGACTTCCCACATCCACTTGGTCCTGCCACAATAGCAGTAAACGGATGGATAAAGTGATACATTTCACACGTCTAGAGTTTTAAAGGGATGAAATAAAAATGAAAATGTCGGTGTAAAATTACTATATATTGACAAAATTATATACCTAAAACATATAATTTGCGAAAAACAGAATGTTTTGTATACTATTTCTAATACATTTAGTACTTATCAGAAATAAAAACTACAATTATTTTTTGCACTATTTACAATCAAACAATAAATTTTAAATGAACTATTATATAATATTATAGTAATATCATAATTTTGCAATCAAAACAAATTTTGTATATACACACAGAAATAAAAGTATTACACTTAACGTAATTTATAATGTCCCCAAGCCAATGTATCAATGTTGTTGTCCATAATACATCGTTTGGTATCATTATATGACAAAGATGTTTTATTTATTTTTTGTGTAAAAATAGTGTGTTTGATTGACTTAAATCGAAGCATACTACAATATAATACATTTTTATTAAACAAACACGATTTGTAATTTTCCATATTCATTTTTTTGGTAACACTTTTGTTAACTCCTTTTGCTTTTGCTATAAATTTATCTTCTATTTCTAAGGCATACATTTTTGATCGCAACCCTACAAATTCCTTCAATACTTTACCATTATTCTCATCTTTAAAAAAACCTAACTTTTTTTTATTTATTTTTGGATATCCGTAAATATTATTTTCCGGGTAATCTGATGTATCGAAATAGTGAAGTAGATCTGGTTTTATATCCTCATAAAAATTATCTGTAAAAATTTGATATATCAAACTATCGGTATCGGTGTACAATAACTTAATTTTATTATGAAACTTTTTAATCATGTAGTTATAATGAAATTCATACATAAGGGTCTTAGATATATCTAAAATACAAAATCCTAAATAAATCGGTTTATCATAAATTAACTTTGTTTTCCGTAATTGTATTGCGACTAAATGTTCTGAAAATATTGATAAACTATGGAATTCTGGTTTTGCAATCCAATCCTGAGCACCTAAAACTTTACCACGATTATCCCAGTGAGTTAGTAGTTTAACGTTTACTCTTTTTTCAATATTTTCCATAGTCTTACCGAAGACAGAATTATTCATTAATTTAAAAAAGTCTTTTTCAAAGTTTGATGTAGCTAACGTTCTCAAACTAGTATTTAAGTCTATGTATTTCTTTAACCAAGAACTCTGTTTAAATTTTAAAATTCTATGTACTTTCATTAATTTAATCCCCATTTCAACGCATTGTTTTAAATTCCTGTAATGAATGATGTATTTATTTTTATTATTTAAATTAGGAACTAATTTAGATTCTTTAGTATTACCCACACATATGTTTTCAGGACATAACGGAAAGTCAGAATGCAAATCATGAAGTTCATCAGGATATTCCAAATCAACTTCTAAAACATAACCGAAATCAGAGTTATCCGAAACATTATAATCTGTATTAGAATCTACCCATTCAAAACCACCAACAGGAAGAGATTGAGACATTGCCCAACCATATAAATTATTCGCATCAAAATATGTGAGATATGAATTAGGTTTTTCGCTATCATAATCTTCCATGAATTTATTATTTGCTCTAGCAAAACGATTGCTACACTGAGATATACCCCCTCTAATACCAGCTTTAAAAAAAGCAACTTTGTCATAGTCTGTTAATAATTCTAATTCTATTTTTGTAAATTTTAATATTGCATCCCAACTTAAACCTGGGGCAGTATAGTAATGAGCAGGATCTAGTCCATAAGTTTTTATACAAAGCTTTCTAAAGTTTTCGAATACATCAGTCAAAAGTAAAACATCAGTTTTTAAATATAAATTGGAATAATCAGACATACTACTACACTTAAAATGTTGCCAAATATCTTTTGCGTGATTATAATCATCATTTGAAATATTTGAATCTGTGAGTGAACTATAAAATTGGTGTTGATCAGGAAGTGATGGATGTTTCAAGCAATCACTATTACACATAAATTCATAAGGATAAATACCTTTCCGTCTTAAACGTGAAAAATCTTCATTATTAGGATAGTTCCTTTTTAATTCTGTAAACTGATCATCATTAAGATTTTTAGCTAGTTGATCTAAACTACACGATAAAAATTTCAGTGAATCTACGAATCTTAAACTTACTGGTTGATTATTTATAGTTAACTGTTTTGAAAATGATATGTATCGTTCTTTGTTTTGTGGAATAACTTCAACTTTGTTATCATCGAGGTTTAATGCATGGACAATGAAATGAGCATCGTAGTGACTGAGGTTATGTAAAAATATTGGGATAATACGAGGGGTTCTGTACTTAGAACTACACACTTGATGTGCAACACCCCTAAAACTACCAGTGTGCCAATCAAAATCGTAAAAAAGATCTTCATTTAACTCAGTTTCACAAATATGACATATGTTTGAATTTGAAATTTTAATTTTCTCTTCATCTGATAATGGAACGGGACATTTTTGGAAACTATTTTTTTTAACTATTGCTTTCACATCTTCACAAAGGCGATTCATAAACACTTGTGCACAGTTTGACCCACTATATGTCTCATATTTTGATAATCTGTTATCATATGAACATTTAATGTAATATCCAAAACTATACACTTCATGTTTTTGAATATTAATTGTACTAGGCTTGGATGGATCGTTACTACATGATTCTATCGGATTCAAAAATGCCTCAAAGTCTGCATAAATCACAAACGGCATTTCCAACTTTTTCGCGAATTTATCAAATTTTAATTTATTATTTGAGGTTGCTTTACCAAACCAATCCTTTTTGGAATCCACACCGTTTGGTAATTCTGTACAAATGTGCGCGCAATCATATTGTTGATGGTTATTAAGTCTTTCCTTTGATGGGAAATGAAGTAAACATGAATCACATATACAAACTGCATGATGTTGTCTTGATATTTGTGAACTTACTAATCGCGATAAGTTTTTAATATAACAGTAATGATTGTTAGTACCATTCGATATATATAGTAGGTTAATATGATTAGGTGTACGACATTTTGATAAATATAAAGGACCTACAACAGAATTACACTTTTTTTCTTTATTATACTCTAAACCAAAAACATTAATACTAATATTGTTTAATTTCTCTACTTTTGATATATCTGCAATTTTAACCGGAAAAGAAATACCAGTAAATTTTAATTTATTTCCATGAATTGCGTAAGATGCTACCCGATCTACATTTTTACATACAGGATATAAACCGGAGAGTAATGCCCATTTGAAACACATATTATCATTATTTTTAACATTGATTACAGCTTTTTTTGATTTAATATCTTGAGGAAGGTTGATGTATGAACTACCACGTAGGGGGTTGAATTTGTTAACATTCATATCTATGTATTTAATTTGATTAAGACTCCAACCACTATCTTTTTTTTCAAATTGACAAATTTTACCGACTACTGTGTCTATTAATGATGAATAAAAAATATTTAAGTCATCTCCTTGACATATTATGTAATTAAACGTTTGAAAATCAAACGTATTTTTAATATCTTTAGTTTGTTGTATGAAATCAGCATGCAATATGAAGTTTATTTTACAAATTGTGTGTTGTTGAATACATTCATTTATCAAAAATAAGATATCGATTTTTAATGAATTTAAAAACGATTCCGGCGTTTCAAAATATTGCCCTGATTGATGTGTTTTACTATTAATTCTATATGTTAAAATTCGATTGCCAAAAGCGGTTTCAACAACTGTAACATTCGTTAATGAATTATGTGATTTTAAAAGATTATTTTTATGTGTATTGCTTTTTAAATGGTTGTTTAAATACCTTTTATTAATATAAACATGACATTTATCACATTCCACCTTATTGTTGTCAACGTCATTGGTTTCAATTGATGATGTAGAAGCTCCTTCGTCAAATTTTGCTTTCTTGGTAACCTTATTTTCATCGGCAGTGATACCTTGTTTGATACCTCTTCCAACTTGTTGTTGACTGTAACAAAAAAGAAAATTGTTAGACAAATCTTAAAATAAAACATTAATACAATAATATTTCTTATTGAGTTTGTACTTCTAATACTTACATCAACGTTGTTTCAACCATCAAACATTGATTATACAACTCATCATCATACGATGAATTGAACAGTTCACGCTTCTCCATTTCATCACAAACTTTAGACAGCTCCTGATTAAATTCACTGTTGGATTGTTCTATATTCTCCTCAATGGGTGCGGAAAAGAAAGAATTGATGCATATTTCACTGAAGTTTTCCATTTTTATAATAAAGAAAAAAGTATGTAGCACAGTAAGTAACAGTTAAGTGTTTTGCTAGGAAAGTCATCTAAAAATCTAATGAGTACACAGAAGTACTTTAAGTAAACAGAATCACATTCACTAATCCACTAATGAGTGTCATTGTTAAAAAAGTATTTTTTAACTTTTTCACTTTCTGCTATTGTCTTTGTAATATTGTATACGAGACCGTTTGTGTTGTCGTAGATGCTATCCTTATTATTCTTTACGTAATATTTAATCCTCGTGGTAGCGTGCTTCCAGTGATCACTAATTGGAATCTTGGATAGTTTCTTCATATCATACATTTCAATTTTTATGAGATGCGTCGCTTGGTCTCCGTCGTCAGAATTTGTAGAGATGTATGATACGCCATCTCTAGCAGCTCGTGCCACAGTCGACGATAGCAGCTTCTTCCTTTTTATTTTTGGTGTCACTTCAAAAAATTGATCAATCGGTTGCGATTTCCTTTTTCCTCCATCGTCTGTGTTAATAACGACGATGTCATCACTCTCTTCTTCGTGTTGGGGAGAGAGTGGCGAGTAGTAATACTGTTTATAGGTATTTTCATTATCGTCTGCGAAGTTGAATGATCTCTGCAACAACAGAGTTATCACGTTAATATCAATTTGTTTACACTTAATCTGACACACACACGTTAGGAAACAACAACAGAAATACAAGTAAGTTTGTCAATAGAATAAACACTTACCTCCATGACCATTGATGCGTTGAAGTAAGTAACACAAACGTAGTATTGGTAGACGTACACAATCCACTGTGGTCAAACGACCATAGACTGACTGCATGACTGCAACTGTTCGATCTTATATAGCACCATTCTTATCTGAACTCTATGAGTCAACAAATTTATCGCACATCGCAACAGGCATGAACTTGTTTTGTGATTCCCAAAAGAATGCGATATTTAATATTTACAAATCACTATAATTGAACATTCGTATGACAACCATTGAATAGATTAGTACTGTAATAATTTGTTAATAACAGTAATATCATGGACACACTAGAATTACAAAAGCATATGAAAAAGATTCATGTCAGTCTAGAAAATAATGTTTATGCTGCTAATAGACTACCTATGTATACACATGTACCAACGTATATAATATGCAAAGTACTTTAAGTAAACAGAATCACATTCACTAATCCACTAATGAGTGTCATTGTTAAAAAAGTATTTTTTAACTTTTTCACTTTCTGCTATTGTCTTTGTAATATTGTATACGAGACCGTTTGTGTTGTCGTAGATGCTATCCTTATTATTCTTTACGTAATATTTAATCCTCGTGGTAGCGTGCTTCCAGTGATCACTAATTGGAATCTTGGATAGTTTCTTCATATCATACATTTCAATTTTTATGAGATGCGTCGCTTGCTCTCCGTCGTCAGAATTTGTAGAGATGTATGATACGCCATCTCTAGCAGCTCGTGCCACAGTCGACGATAGCAGCTTCTTCCTTTTTATTTTTGGTGTCACTTCAAAAAATTGATCAATCGGTTGCGATTTCCTTTTTCCTCCATCGTCTGTGTTAATAACGACGATGTCATCACTCTCTTCTTCGTGTTGGGGAGAGAGTGGCGAGTAGTAATACTGTTTATAGGTATTTTCATTATCGTCTGCGAAGTTGAATGATCTCTGCAACAACAGAGTTATCACGTTAATATCAATTTGTTTACACTTAATCTGACACACACACGTTAGGAAACAACAACAGAAATACAAGTAAGTTTGTCAATAGAATAAACACTTACCTCCATGACCATTGATGCGTTGAAGTAAGTAACACAAACATAGTATTGGTAGACGTACACAATCCACTGTGGTCAAACGACCATAGACTGACTGCATGACTGCAACTGTTCGATCTTATATAGCACCATTCTTATCTGAACTCTATGAGTCAACAAATTTATCGCACATCGCAACAGGCATGAACTTGTTTTGTGATTCCCAAAAGAATGTGATATTTAATATTTACAAATCACTATAATTGAACATTCGTATGACAACCATTGAATAGATTAGTACTGTAATAATTTGTTAATAACAGTAATATCATGGACACACTAGAATTACAAAAGCATATGAAAAAGATTCATGTCAGTCTAGAAAATAATGTTTATGCTGCTAATAGACTACCTATGTATACACATGTACCAACGTATATAATATGCAATTTGGATGCGGATGATAAACCAGGGTCACACTGGATAGCTGTACATATCGATGCGAATGGCATCGGTCAATATTTTGATTCATATGGACGAACACCTGAGCGATATCATCTTCAGTTTTTGAAAAGGAATTGTAAGAGATGGGACTGGAATGTTGATAGGATTCAGAATGATTGGACTTCAGTTTGTGGTGAATATTGCTTAATGTATTTGCTATTTAAGTTTCAGGGATGTTCAATGCATAGTTTTACGAACATATTTACAGGGAACACACTGTACAATGATATTTTTGTGGATGAGATGTTCCACTCATATTTTGTAGAAAAAAGTAATAAATTAATTAGAAAATTAAAATGAATGATTGTGTTTTATTGATGACATAGGAAATGAAAGATAATGAGGGTTACCAGTGAGTAATAGATAAGAACGCCAAAAGGGTGTTCGAAGTATAGATAAGAACAATGGAGCGTTGATGAGGGTCAGGAGCACCGGAAATGAATGAGATAACAATAAATGGATTTGCAATTGATTTGCATAACTCCAGAACCACGCATCCTACGCAAAAAAGGACTGCAGAAACGTTTTTTTTTTTTTTTTTTTTAGGATTGGTGCGACTGATTCTCCCGGATTTGACCTGTCAAACGCGTGAGCCAGAACCGGTGAATCATCACTACTCCTGGGGCCCGGCACTTGTATAGTTTGCCTTATGGAGAATACAGCTCTGCCTGAAACACAACTGAAGCGTTATTTCAAACCGTTGTATGTACATGTTTCCGTGGTATCACGTTTGTGTTTGATATACTTAAATATGTTTTTATTTTTCTCGCAGGCAACTGAAGATCGATCCACCAAATGCAGTCGGCCTAGCCACCAATATTCCTCCTCCTCAGGTTCAAGCCATGAACAAGTAAGTTGTGCACTAATGAACCGCAACGCACTTGTATGTAAATCTCTGGTGTTGCAGGCGTAGTTAGACTTCACCTTTCTTCTTCTTCTTTAGCCTTTTGGGTAGACCCTTAGGGTGTAGGTTCAGTTTCTGCCATCTCTTTCTGACTTGAGCAATTTCTATCGATTTCGTTTCATCATCATCGTAGGCCAGGGGAAACCTGTGCTTTTAGCCAAACGCCACTTTAGCGCTTGTCTACAGACAGAGTAGAAAACTAAATGTATGGGGATGAAAATTTACGTCAATCCCATATAATTTGGTTTTCTATTCTATATGTGGACAAGCGCTAAATGGCATTTGGCTACAACTGCTGGACTTATAATTCGCTTTGAGCAAGCGTGGTGGACGTGGTGGTTAATGCTCATTCCTTCACCGTGAAAGAAAAGATCTTTGCTCAGCAGTAGGCACTTACAGGCTGTTTATGATGTTGATGTTTCTATTGATAGAACTAAAAACAAAAAAAAAAAAAACAGACAGATTGGATTGACTGTAGTGAAAAATCATAGCTATTCTTCTACATAGGAACCTACAATAGGGTAGATGCCTAATTTTTTATTTTAATGTCCGTCTGGTAGATTATTTTAAAACAATAAACACGTATTTTTTATTTTCTTACAGGAACGAATACTTTACGAATACGACGATATATTGATTTGAAATGTCGCGTGACGTCACTTCTGTGTACATTTTATACGTAGAAATGACGTTTTAGCCCCCACTCCTAAACTTTGATTCGTTTTATCTAAGTATTATTTCATAATACGACAAAATAAAAAATACGTGTCTAATATTTTTTCATTGCCTAACTGACGGACTAACATCATCCAATTGTTTCATCAATCCAATTTGGGACGACCGAAATATTGCGTTAGATAATTGATAAACAAAGGTGCAGACGTACATTTTTTAAGTTTTGACTGCCAATAGAAAACTGTTGAAGGTAAATTCTCCGTTAACATCGGTCACTAGTGACCTTCGTTTGACCGCAATATTCTCGCGATTGGCTCAACCAATTTTGATGCAGTTTTCAGAAATGTGTTCGTTACACTTAAAATCGTATTTTTTGAAAACACATTTATTCGAATTATAATATTTGTTTCAGTACCTACATGCTAGCAGACATCGGAATGAACAAGTTTTCAGCACCAGAAGTGAACTACTCGCGTTAATTAGTTATTAATTATTATATAGAGCTTTATAAGATTATGTTTATTGTAAGATTTATTTTATATTTTAAAATTAAATATATTAAAATCAAAGTAGCAACGTCGTCCGATTATGTTCGGATGCTATCAATTCTATGAATATTTCAATCAATTTGTATTTTTTTTAATAGTATTTTAACACCAACCCCCATTTTGTAAAAAAAAGCGTATTAACCTAAATCTGCCTCGTTGGCCGAGTAGTCGCGAGTGCGACTGCCAGGCAAGGGGTCTCGGGTTCGATTCCCGGGTCGGGCAAAGTATTACTGGGTTTTAAAAAATTCTCAGTAGTAGCACGGAGTCTGGAAATGTGCCCGGTATATGGCAATAGGCTCACCCCCTATTACATGGGACTCATAACATAAATAGTGAAAAGTGGGTGTTACTTCTGTGTGCACCTCTGCCTACCCCTTCGGGGATAAAAGGCGTGATGTTATGTTATGTTATGTTATGTTACATATATGTTTTTTTTTGTGAACTGAGAATAAGAAAATTATTGGAAATTAGGTAGAGCTGCGTAATGGCAGTCTATCGCTGCTAGAACGTCGCGGGTCACGTGCGACTCGCGCATGCGTATTGATTTTTGCCAGAAGATTCGAAAATGAAGGTTTGAAAATCGCGTTGGCTATGCGGAGATGCGGCGAGCGCGCATGCGCCAGCGAAGCCTATCTCCGATAGGTTCGGATCGGACCTTCCGTGCGCGTAAAGGTGGGTACAGATTGGTGCAATGCAACATGTAATGTAATATCGACCGACAAATCTCGAATCGAGCCGCGCATGAGTTGTAAAACTCGGAGCGTGCGCGACCCAGGCACAGTTCGTGCGCGCGAGGCGTCCACACTATGGACTATGGGAATCCTGTTACATTACATGATACATTGCAGCAATGTGGACAAATTCTTGCATTGCATGTTGCATTGCACCAATCTGTACCCACCTTTACACATGCTCAAAGAGTTTATTTAGTGTAGGAGAAGTCTAAGTATAGTATAATAAGTACAGCACATGCTTTTATTATGTCAACCTGTACCAAACTATGCAACCTATATAATTATATTGATACCGTTAACGAGTGACTGACTAGTTGACTGACTGAGAAACAATGCTCAGCTAAAATTACTACACCTAGACGCGACGGGGGTCATCCCAACGTCCTGGCTGGGGGCGTGAGGACGCACGATCCAGGCAGATGCCTGTCTCGCCGGATTTACTAGCTGCCTGCAACAGTAGGCGAGGGGTTGGAGTAGTCTGGCTACTTGCGGGGCCCGATGTAGTCCGGAGGTTTGCACCGCTATGAGCCGCGCTCTGGACAAGCCCGGCGAACAACAAGCTGTTGGCGGCGAGTGGTAGTGTTCAGTGGGTGGCGCCTCCTGGAAGCCGCGCTCGAGCCGTGGCAAGCCAGGCGAGCAGCGAATTGTTAGCGTCATGTGGTCGAGTCCGGTGGAGCGGAGTCTCTACAAACCCGACTAGCGCGGGCGGGCGGGAGATCGTCACGTCGTCCGATGGGCTACACCTAGGAAGCTGAAGGTTAGTATTTATATTGGGAAGGAGTGAGGAACACTAGGATAATTACTATTTCCGTTACAGTTGGAATTATTTTCATACATGAATGCATGAAATATATTGACTTTAGCGACTTTGAATGTAGTAACTAGTAATATACCAAAATAACACTTAAATCGTCCTTCCTTTGGTATTAATGGCAAATTATAAATAGCCTTTACTCTTCGTAACAGAACTCTGTGTCGTCCCTTGAAGAGTACATGTAGATATATATGACTCAAACTCAAACTAATGTTCTACGACTGGACTTTGATTGATGTCTATTTCACATTGTTTCTATATGGGTTGGCCCGTTGGCCGGGTCCCGCACTATACAATTTTTTTTTCCCGCCAAGTCACTAATGATCGATGTCGATATATTTCTATTTCTTCGAATATAGAGTCTGTGGTGAGATTCTCTACTTAGTCGCTGGTCTGCCATTGTTACGAACTGTCAATGTCTTAATTAGTTTGTTGCTGTCAGTGTTCGCCTCCGCAACCGTAACCGGACGAAATTACTGTTTGTTTCTGTAACGCTCGTAAAAATATTGTGCATAAATGTACTTCAGTGCTAGTCTAGATGTGATCATTAATCAGTTCATTCATAATTTTATTCTTTTTACATGAGAACAATGTGCGATTACTCTAACATCGAGTACTTGTCCATGGTAAAGTTTTATGTGATTGAGAATTTCAATGCAAGCGCGGCTCGTCGTCGGTACAGTGATCCAGAACATTTAAATAGTTTACAACGGGGAGGTGTACCAAACCCACGTACTCCGAGTACCACTATATTCATCGCGGTTTGGCAGCGTTTATTAGACTACGGCCAGTTCCGCACACCCAAATATATGCGAGACGATACTAGAGTCAGTAATAAATCTAAATGCAATGGTAAACTAGCTGCTCGTATACTAGAGTACTTTGAAACACACCCTGGCAGTAGTATACGGAAGGCAGCTCAACATTTTGAAGTGAGCGCCTATTACATTTCAAACCTATTGAAAAACGAGAGTGAAGAAGAAAGTCCGCCTCACTCAAAGAATGTAAGTAACCAAGTTTACTTGTTATAGTTTGACAATTCATTAACCTCCCGGCACTGGCAGTTGTCAACACAACTTCGGATTAGAGTGGTGGTAGAGTAAGGTATTTTTGCTGACTACAAACTGAACAAAGATGGCAGCAGCACTCTTTCGATAGACTTGATTCATTTCAATTCCTTGATATCCTGCTTTGATTGTTTTTGAAATGTAAGAGCTACCATTCACAGACTGCATAAAGCAGTCAGGATCGGCTGCTTCAAGCTGCAACTGCATAGTGAAGAACTTCTACAAACTGCTCGAGTTCCAGACAGAACTCATGCCCCCACCCCCTCGTGCTGTTTATTATTGGTTGTGTACATTTTCATTTGTTTTATGAATATGCTGTTAACTCTGTCTGCAAGAGCGGTCCGTGTATATTTTTATCACCAAGCAGTCTGTGTGTATTGTGAAAAGTGTACTATTTCAATTTCAGGACATCTCAGAAAAAGACGAAGTGTTAGCCAACGTGTACCATTACTTAAAAAAAGAGCGGGATGAACGCTCGGACAAGACAGTGTCGACGATGGAGCTCCGGCATCGCACGGCTCGCGCCTGTGGCGTCGCGGAGCATGCCGTACGCCGCGTCCTGAAGTTGCAGCGTGCTAAAGAAAATCCGAACCTCAAACCCCGAAAAAGACGCCCCAAGAAAGCAAGCACGCCACCACAACAGTGTGTGTCATTCTTTAATAATCTAATCTAATTAATTATGTATATATATCTACGCGCATAACTTCAGAACGAAAGTAGCAAAAAAAAAAAGTCAAAAAGACGATTGTGATATAGATTGTGTAATTCCCACGCACAATCTCGGAGATGTAGGCGATAAAAGACATTTTTTTTAAGGGGGAATATCATCGAATGGCTGCTTCCGCCTGGGTGAGGCGGAAGGGAGTGTCAGACTCTTACAGACTATAAACCACCCCGTTCCTTCTCCTGCACGTCGAGGGAGGCCCCGGTAACCCGTTAGGTTCTCCGCGACATGCGATAAAAGACATAAAGGCTTGCGACTTTATGCCTGTGTTCGAGCCGAGCCTCCACAAGTGTTTCATCATCGATGAGACTGTTGGCGCGCCTTACGATGGTTTCGAGTACCTCCAGCTGGCATTCAGCTAAGCCATCCCAAAGATGGAAGCAAATAAACAAAACAAATTTGAAAGTACATTACCGATAATAACTGTCACGACTTGCCCTCTTGTTCGTTTTCGGCTTGACGTTGAATTCCGGGAAACGATGTAAAATTAGTATCGACTAAACCTGGATGTCCTGTGTGTTACAGTGAGCAACAGAGAGCCTCTGATGATGAAATGGATGGCGAGGAGGCGGAGATGACGCTGGCTCAGCTGAAGCAGCGGCAGCAGTCGCAGGACGGAGCGGACCGCCCCGCCACGACACAGAAACCGAACCACAAACGGAGAGGACGTAAGAGGAAAGCAAACACTCCACCACCAGAACAGTATGTTACTATAGTTCAACTAGCTTTTGCCCGCGGCTTCGCCCGCGTTCCCGTCGGATAAAAACCAGCCCATGTGTTATTCCAGACCATAATGTGGGGTACATTATGGTTCCAAATTTCATCCTCGCTGTCATTGCAGCGGTAAGTCCCCTCTTTGAGGAGTGGCTTGAGAGACACTACGGCGTCTTCACCTACCGCCTGACGCAGGTGCTTACCGGACACGGGAGTTTCGGTAGGCTCCTGTTTCGGATTGGGCGGGAGGTAACGCCCGGGTGTTCATCACGGCGAAGACCAACCGGAGCACACGGTGGAGCATACGGTGGCGGTGTGCCCAGCGTAGACTGAGCACCGCCGTGTCCTCAGGGATGTGATCGGCGACGGCCACCTCTCGCGTCCGACACTGGTTCAGGCCATGGTCTGGAGCGAGGGGGACTGGGATGCCGTCTCCTCCTACTGCGAAGCAGTCATGTGTGCCTACAGCCCTAGATTATAAGTATGATGTCATTTGTCTAGTGTATAAGTCATAGGTGTATTCCTAAATATATTAGTATCGATTTGTGCATCCTAATGAACGCACGTATATTGGCCTACCGTTTTATTGATACTCACCTAAGAAAGTACATCATACATACTTTGGACAGCAAGTGCACACATGGTAGCTAAGGAGGAGGCGAGCCGCGTAAGGAAACGAACCTTCTCATACTCGTCGAAGATCGCGCGACAATGTCCGGCCACCGTAAGTGCGGGTCTCTGCGGACGGTGAGCAAGGGTAGCTTGTCGCCAGACTAGAACCAGGCCCTAGCGTACGGAGCGTCGCCTTCCACGCGCGCCTCAAAGAGCCGTCAGACCACCACAGATGGGGCTCAATAGGGCTGATGCCCGATACGGAGCCGCGGAAGGCCTAACGGGTTGCCGGGGCTCCGGCTCGAAGAGCAGGAATAGGAACGGGGTGGTTTCTAGTCAGTAAGAGTCTGACACTCCCTCTCGCCTAACCCAAGAGAAGTCTTTGGATGATTTACCACTCTCAAAAAAAAGCCCTCGAGCCGTCTGGTCGTGATTAACATACATGCACACAAACATACAAACTTTCACATTTATAATATTAGTAAGATATCAAGCACATTGACAGACAAACACTGTTTGACATATAACAAGTTTATTACCTCTATAAACTTGTACATTTTGTTTGTTGCAGGCAGGACGAGTCCGACTCCGATGAACCAGAAGTAATTGTGAAGACGGACGCAAATAGTGATGATGAATGCATGTAAGTGTTATTTTTCAAAACTCCCTGAAAACATTCCAGGTAAAACTACCAAATGACTAAACTAATATCGTCGAAAGTATTTAATTCTGTAATAAAACAAAAGATACGTGTCTAATGTTTTAAAATAATTTACCAGGCGGACATTAAAACTTCATTTAGTATGTGTCAGGAAACTTATAAATAAATTAACTGTTTAGCTTTATATATTAGTATAGATTGTTTTGTTTATGTTTGCAGTGAATTCAATCCCCTTTCCTCGGATGACGAGACCCTCAAGCCTGACGTGACGGACGCCACTGTAGAGAACGGCTTGCAACAGTGAGTTATTGTCCTTACAAGATTGAACATGTCTGAAAGCCTTTTTTTAGGGAGAAAGTCATCGAATGACTGCTCCCGCAGTTGAAGGCAGAAGCTAGTAACGTTGTATTTTTGTGTTGCAGAGAGGAGCAGACTGAGGAAATAGCTGATACGTTGTTTGTGAAGATTGAGCCGCGCGAGTATGAGGACAGCGCGTGAGTTGTACACTACTTACATTCTTCATCATCATTCATATTATGTTCTCGGCCTACTCACGTAACTGTTTGACGAGGAACTCGACTAGTTTCAAGCCATGCTAGAGGCTCGCTTACTGTAATATGGTTGATGCAGAACCAAATAAAACATAAAATGATTCCATTTGTTACAGGACCCATCTGAATGGGAGTTTAGAAGTTAAAACAGAAAATCCTGAAGGCACAGAAGATGGGCTTAGTTAGCACAGAGCCGTACTCCGTAAGGCAAACTAGACAAGTGCTGGGCGCCAGGATACAGAGGGCGCCGTAAGACGCGCGTGCGCGCTTTTTTTTTTTATCTTTTGTAATCATTGGTCGGCTCTCTTCTATTTTATTCTATTCTTTACTCTCTACTCTCTCTATTCTACCTATTCTACCTATTCTACCAATCAAGCCCTTTCGTTTGATATCCATAATAGAGGTAGTTGTGGAAATAATTGGATTATATTGTATGGTCATCAAGATCAACTGCTTGAATGCACCGATATGAGACAATAGAGAATATATTGTGTCTCGCTTGGATCCACGGTTTACACACACGAGGTTAAGAGTGTGTACCAAATATCAGATCGATCTGTCGTCAGTATAAAGGGGGTGAAATTACAATTACTAAATTTGTCCCAGACAGGGCGAGCTGAATGAAACCGTTTGAAATAATTTGTTTGAGAACAAAATTACGTGTGTGATCGAAATTAAAGAAGTATATAAGGACCATACTAAGTGTTGCTTCTGCCAGCCTCCATGGGACAACGGCGTGAACAAATCAGTGATATTATGCTAGTTTACATTAAGAATAGTACATAGTTATTGAAATGACTGGTTTAGTTTAGGTTAAGATTGTGATTGAAACGACTGTGTTTCTGTTTCTATAATTATAATTTTAATAAATCCACTGTTTTATTAATGTTTTATTTTTTTAAATTAAGTAGCAACTGTAGTCCCCTCATTAAACTGTCAAACACCGCGAGGACACCGGTGTCCGCCCACCTATTGTTCTTTCATTGTGTCTATAATGACGTTATTCAAAGGGTGGAGGAAAAATAATATATATAATATATAGGAGGGGTTACTTGGAACGTTTTCTAGGAGTTTAGTAAACCGTCAATTTTGTAGAGATTTGCTCTTTCCGATTTCCATTTTGCGCCTTCGTACGTGCGCCCCTCGCGCCTCCATCTTGGAAAAATGGCGGCCAAAAATAGTTTTATTTAGAATTTCTATTTTCCTGTGCATTTTACGAGAAAACCGCTACAAAATGAAGCTACTTACAATGTTCTACACTTTGTCTAGATAAGATTTTTGTAATAAAAGTAGTTTTGGCGCCAGAGCACCGCAAAGTAACTTTTTATTAGCATTTTGGAAAAATAATAATTTCCACACCACGTGAACGTGTAACAGAAAGCTTCGCGTATTTTTTGTGTAGTCTTGCCTTGTATAGTCTAAATGTTCATATGATTTTGCGCAATCACACACACACACACACACATCTCATTTATGTAAATTAGAAAATTGCAGAACTTAACAAACTTAAGCAACTACTAAGTGATGATTGAAACCAAAATTTTGCGGAGTATTTAGCATTAACATTAACAGCTGGATGCTAAACCCACAACAGACTACTCGTACTCTACTCGACCGATAAATCACCAACCATCTTTCTTCACAGCGGATAACTCCTGGGCTACTGGTGACTCGGAAAAAGCTGCAGTATTTGTGGAGCATTTGCAGAGTGTGTTTAAACAAAATCCTGACACTGGTTCAACCAAAATTGAAATGGTTTCATTATTCTTAGGCCAAGCGCACCAGCTGGAATTGCCAATTGATAAATTCAGAAAAACCGAAATTAAAGACGTAATTCAAAACCTAGACGTTGGAAAAGCACCGGGTTATGATCTTTTAGGAGCTAGGTAGGAGAGCCTAGTGTCCTAGAGGAGGTTTCTTCTTTTCTTCTAGTAGTAGTGAAACTCCGATGAGAGGTGTGGACCAGAATGATTTAATTCGCCAAACTACGCTACTTATATTTCTATTTACATATTTACAACTAGACAATATCAGATATAGTTAGGTGATAGTTTCGACCAATAGCGGCGCACCGGCGTGCGCGGGGTGCGGGGCGCCGCTTTGCACACGGCACTATCGGTTCCTTCCGTATAAGTATGACCGCGCGGCGCGAGCGCGCGCATTGCGAACAGTTCGGCTTCAGGGCTGAACACTCCACCACCCTGCAAGTCGCGAGGGTACTGCACGACCTGGCGGCCGCGCGCAACAAGCGCGAGCGCGCCGCGGCAGTATTCCTCGACATGGAGAAGGCGTTCGACCGCGTCTGGCATGCCGGCCTGCTCAGCAAGCTGGCCACATCTACTACTCCTCGACGACTAGTTAAGATAGTGGCCACCTTCCTGCACGGCAGAACCTTCCAAGTGGCAGTGGAAGGCACTCTGTCGACCGAGCGGAACATCCAAGCCGGCGTGCCCCAGGGAAGCTGCACCTCACCTGTGTGCTACTGCGTGTACACGGACGACATCCCTGTCGCGAGCGGCGTCAAACTAGCGCTGTACGCCGACGACGCCGCCTACTACACGACATCGCTGAACCCGAGGCACGCAGTAGTTAAACTACAGCGCGCCCTAGATGCACTCCCTGAATGGCTGGAGAAGTGGAGACTGGCTGTGAACGTGGCCAAGACTCAAGCGCTCGCCGTGGGGATCATGAAGCCGACACCCATGACACTCATGGGAGAGCAGGTCCGGTGGGCGCCGAGCGTTAAATACCTCGGCGTGACCATCGACCGCTCGCTCTCAATGACGCCCCACGTGCAGCAGGCTGTTGCTCAGGCGCGCGCCGCGCGTTACCTCTTGCGCCCGGTGATCGACTCGGCGCTACCTCTCCGTGCGAAGCTCGGTATCTACAAGGCCTACATTCGGACACGGCTCACCTACGCCGCCCCGGCATGGTACGCGCTCGTGTCCGAAACTAACAAGAAACGCCTCCGTGCGCAGCAGTCACTGTCGCTGCGCACCATCGTACAGGCCCCGCGCTTCGTACGGAACGCGACAATCGCCCGAGACCTCGGCGTAGAGAGCGTCGACGCATTCGTGCAGCGCCTGAGCACCACATTCTTCGAGCGCTCCGATCGGTCGCGGCACGACCACCTCCGGGAGCTGGCACCCTACCACCGGCGCCCCCCCGACGGCTTCGGCCTCCCAAGAGACCTGGTCGCGCCGACCGACCCATCGGACACCGCGTGAGACTCCCGCCCGCCCGCCGGCGGATCGGTAGAGTCTCCGCCTCCACCGGACACGACCGCGCGCCGCTACCAACCCGCCGCTCACCGGGCTCCCCCGGCTCGAGCGCGGCCCCTAGCGGCGCCCCCACTGGACACGACCATGCCCCGCCAACAGCTTGCTGCTCGCCGGGCTTGCCCGGCTAGAGCGCGGCCCATGGCGGGGCAAACCACCGGACTCGACACCGCATCGGGCCCCGCAAGGAGCCCGACTAACCCAACCCCTCGCCTGCTGTAGCAGGCAGCGAGCGCACCCGCCGAAACAGGCATCGGCCTGGAACGCGCGACCTCGCGCCCCCTGCCGGGGACGCAGAGAAGACTCGACGGCGAGCGCGCGCATTTCTACGAGCGCCGGCGTCGAGTGAAGACTGAAGACTACCTACAGATGAACAATGAAGATACGACGAATGCAAGTGCTCCGGCTCCGGCTCCGCTTGCGCTGCTTGGCTGCTTGCTTAACCAAACCGCTTCTTTCGAAGCGATCGCTCGCGGCACGGTGTGATAACGCTGTTGCCGCAGTGATTATTATTGTTTCTATGCGAGAGAGTCGTAAACTGTCTTTTTCAAGACAATTGGTATCTTGTTTCTAAAAACGGAGTCAAAACGTAAACTGTCTTTTTCAAGACAATTTGTTTCTTGTTTCTAAAACGAAGTAAGTCTAAAACTTTGGTAAAGGTATTGTGGAAGGTATATGGTAAGGTATTCGGTGATTCGGTGGTACTGGTAACTGGTAGGTATGTAGTCGTGCGGTGCGGCTACAATCTAATCACAGCAACCGCTCTTAAAGAACTATCAGAAGAGGGCATTTTTTTGTGGCATAAGCCGGTAAACGAGCAGACGGATCACCCGATGGTAAGCAAAGGGCGTCCCCCATGGACACCTGGAACACCAGAGGCGTTACAGGTGTGTTACCGGCCTTTTGGGGATTAGGAGTTTGAGGATCGTTAGGGATTCAGGGATTGGGAAAGGGGAGGGTGATTGGGCCTCCGGTAACCTCACTCACACATCCGAATAATCCGCGGATACCGCACGATCTCTGGGGAGTCGGCGAACCTCCTTGCCGGATTACCGCCGTGGGATCTGGAGGCGAAGGTGCTCGCGCGCGTGTATAACATGCGCGCGGAGGCTCGTCGCCGGGGCGAAACTCCGCTGCCGCGCCAAATAAGTGCGTGGCGGGATGAGCTCCGGCGCGAGCTCATGGCGGAATGGCAGCAACGACTGTCGCAACCGGGGGCTGGGCTCGCTGCCATTGCAGCGGTAAGTCCCCTCTTTGAGGAGTGGCTTGAGAGACGCTACGGCATCCTCACCTACCGCCTGACGCAGGTCCTCACCGGACATGGAAGTTTCGGGAGGTACCTGTGTCTGATGGGGCGGGAGGAAACGCCCGGGTGTCATCACTGCGAGGACCGCCCTGAGGACACGGTGGAACACACAGTGGGAGAATGCCCTGCGTGGGCTGAGCACCGCCGTGCCCTCAGGGAAGTGATCGGCGATGGCGACCTCTCGCGTCCGGGCCTAGTGCAGGCCATGATGCGGAGCGAGAGGGATTGGGATGCCGTCTCCTCCTTTTGCGAAGCAGTCATGCTAGCTAAGGAGGAGGCGGGACGCGTGAGGCAGCGAAGCGCTGCCTCCTCGCAACCCAGCCATCGCGAAGGACACACCGGGCGTCGGGGATCGCGAGACGATCTCCGGCCACCGTAAGCGCGGGCCTGCGGACGGCGAGCATGGGTGGCTCCCCGTCCGACCAGAAACAGACCCGAGCGTACGGCGCGTCGCGTTCCGCGCGCGCCTCAAAGAGCCATCAGACCACCACAGATGGGGCCCAATAGGGCCGATGCCGATTCGGAGTCGCGGAGAACCTAACGGGTAACCGGGGCTCCGGCTCGACGTGCAGGAGAAGGAACGGGGTGGTTTTTAGTCAGTAAGAGTCTGACACTCCCTTCCGCCTCACCCAGGCGGGAGCAGTAATTCGATGATTTTCCCCCCTTAAAAAAAAAAACCTCACTCACACGACGAAACACATATGAATACGCATAAAGTATATGACTGAGTTGTATAATGCCATTTTGCTTTGAACTTTCGTACCGCCGCAGTGGAAAGTTGCCAAAATTGTTATGATACCTAAACCAGGTAAAAAACTTGAAGATGCCGAGTCCTATCGCCCTATCGCCCTATCGCCCTATTAGTCTACTCCCAATTCCCTCCAAGGTAATGGAAAAATTGTTTTTAAGGAGACTAAATCCGATTATCAATGAATACAAATTAATATATAGCTGATTATCAATTCGGTTTTAGACAGAGACATGGCACCACGGACTGCACGGTTGGTGCGGTGGCTGGGCAACCAGCCGCCGTGCAACGTGTCGCGGGTTCGATTCCCGCACGGAACAACACTTTGTGTGATCCACAGATAGTTGTTTATATGTGTAAATGGCGAAACAATATAAATTTTGTAAAAGGGATTTTTTGACACATGTTAGTCATACTTTTTGCCGTAATATTTATATCTTATATCTAAATATGTAAGAATAAAAGTTTATGAGAACTGTCATATTCACTGATAGTGTCATTGAAAATTTGGCCATTTTCAAAAAGAGTAGGAACTACGTTATCATTTTTTTTTCCTAATTCCATCGGTCTTTCTGACATTGAGCATTACTTTTGGTGGTCTGTGTAAGTGGCATGGGAGATGTATGTCCAGCGACGTACTCTCATAATTTGTTGTTTAGAGCAGGTGTTGTGGTACTCGTAATTTTAGTTTGCGAACTCCTAGGAGAATCTTAAGAATAATAAATAGGAAGAACATACAAGGTACAAATTTGAATTAAAAAAACTAATATTAAGAATTAAAAATATATACATGTCGAACGATAATTTAGAAGTCAAAATAGTTTTATTCTGTAAAGTAATATGGGAAGAATTAATGAATGTTTTTATTCCCATGTTCACAAAAAATGATTATTTAGAAACACTGTTCACTTTTATAAATGGATAATAACGCTCATAACAATATACGCATAAATATACCTACTGCAATGGAACTCACAAAGTATAAGCCCAAAATTGAATTCATTCAAAGAATTGTTAAATCAAAAATCTATTCATATATGTATACTTAGTGAGACTTGGTTGGATAGCGAAACCCACGTTCATATTAATGGCTATAATGTTTACAGAACGGACAGAACTGACTCATATGGAGGAGTTGCGATTATTGTACATAAGTCCATTCAGTCTTACCTAAATCCTATATTAGTTTCTAATTCAGGTATAGAAATTGTCAGCGTAAAACTAGTAAATTGTAAAGAACTTAAAAATGTAGTCAGTATTTATTGCCCGTCCTCGGTCCACACACAACTTTCAGACTGGGAAGAAGTCTTTTCTGCACTACCGACTTCATCTATTATTGCCGGGGACTTTAACGGTCATCACACCAACTGGTCAGTCAAAACCGATACGCGAGGTACACAAATTATGGACGCAGCCTTAGAACACTCATTCATTTCACTTAATAACGGAATGGCTACACGTGTTAAGTTAGTTAACGGCATTTTGCAGCAGACATCACCCGATGTTTCATTTGTCTCCTTTGACATTGCGATTATTTATTTATTTATTTAAGGGACAAAAAACAGTTACATATTAAGATTTTACATAAAAGTTTTACATTAAACAACAACTACAATAAATATGTAACCCACACCATTGCCCACAATTTAGTATAAAATATAACGGCAATAATGACCGTGTTGCGGTAGTGTTATCGTAATTTAATTATATTAAAATTTACTAAATATTGATACATAAAAGGATACAACAAAAAACCATTGTACATTGTACTTATGATTAAGAAAAAGAATACTAATTAATAGCCAACCATCACCGCAGCAACCCAGCAGTCAGAAGCTCCACGGCCTGCTTTCTAAATCTATGTTTTGAAAGACAAAACATGTCCAGACCCATGAAATGCAAGTTGTATATTTCCACTAAGCGACGAAGAGGCGCGCGCGCCCCGGCGTTAGTCCTGCACTTGTTAGTGTGGAACAAACGCGGAACCCGCACCCCTCTCCGTATTACAGACCTAGGAACTGCGTAAAATAGTTGATTGGTCAAGTCCATGCAGTCAAATCTATTATTACACAAGCCATGAAGCATCATAACAGCCAAAAGCAAACGTCTAGACTCTAGACTTAGCATATTATAACGTGTAAGCAACTGTTCGTATGGAATTTTTGAATGATAACATTTGAAATTTACAGATCGCAGGAACTTTTTCTGTACCATTTCCAATCTAGAACTACACATATTATAGAATGGATTCCAAATTACAACAGCGTACTCAAGCTGTGACCGTATCAGGGTTTTGTGTAACTGCAAAAATGTAGAGGGGCGCACAAAGTCACTGGCCGATCGCAATACGAAACCAAACATCTTAAAGGCCTTACTGATTATATTATCAACGTAAAGGTCAAAATGCAGACAAGAATCCAAAGTTACACCTAAGTCACGAACATAGTTGACCTTCGCTAATCCAACATTATTTATAGAGTAATCGTACTGAATTTTGTTTTTATTTTTTGTAAATGAGATGGAGTGACATTTAGGGAGGCTGAGAAAAAGTTTGTTACTATTACAGTATACGTTAAGTCTGTCAAGGTCTTCCTGAAGTCGCAAACAGTCAGACTCAGATCTGCAAGACATGTAGATTTTAATGTCATCAGCATACATTAAAAAATGTGTGTTGACGAAACACTGTCCAATGTCATTAATAAAAATTATAAATAGAAGGGGGCCTAGAATCGATCCTTGAGGAACACCAGATTCAGCAGTCACGAGGTCCGATTCATAACCATTTACGACGACTTTCTGTGTCCTGTTATATATACAGGGTGTCCAAGAACCCGGCGTCCAACTGGATTCCCACGATGCCCCAAGTTCTAACAGTACTCAGAAAAATATTTTAAAAAATCCACCCCATGTACTTACAGAATTATACTGATTTCAAAAAAAAAGGGGAAATGAGCACCCTGTGACATACTTTTGAATGCTGTGACTGCTAATGCTGATAATTTCGATATTTCTTGGAGGTTTTGTAATCTAGGGTATTGCTGTGTCTAAATAGAATGTAAAAATAAAGTACTTATTGTACCATTTTAAAATAAAATATTATTTTAACTAAAGGTGATATGGAAAACTATTGAATTTCGCAACAATGTACCAAAATAGTATGGCAAGTGACGTCAAATTTTGACGCGTTTATTCCTCTTTTTAAAAAGGTATAATACTTACACATTAATATGAAAAAAAAAAAGTTTTGTGAAACAATCCTGCAAAAACATCGAGAAGACGAAAACTTTATCGACAAAATTTTGTGGTCAGATGAATCAACATTTAAGAAGGATGGACAACATACACAACTTGCACGAGTGGCATGTGGAAAATCCGCACTTGATGCGAGAAGATAGATCCCAGTACCGGTTCAAAGTGAACATGTGGACCGGTATTCTCTGTGGGAATATTATTGGTCCATTTGAGATGCCCGAGAATTTGACTGGCGAATCATATTTAAATTTTCTTCAAAATGATTTGCCAAACTTACTAGAAGAGACCCCACCAGATATGTGGTTCCAACACGACGGCTGTCCAGCACATTTTCGCGTATCCGTTAGAGAGTTTTTGGACGAGCAATACCTGAACAGGTGGATTGGGCGATCAGGAACAATCCCGTGGCCAGCCCGCTCACCTGACTTAAATCCGCTGGATTTTTTTTCTGGGGAACTATGAAGGGGCTCGTTTATGCGAAGCCCATTAATGACATCGCTGACCTTCGTGAGAAGATAACACAAGCAGTGCAGGTGATACGTCAAAAAAGTTACTCGCGAAACATAAAGCGGTCCTTTTTAAGGAGAGTGAGAGCTTGTATTGCCGCGGGTTGTCAACATTTTGAACATTTATTGTAATAAAATATCTTTAAACTAACATTCTTTGCTTTTATTCTACTGGGAACCCATCTACCTGTGTGTATTTCCTTCTTGCTCACTCTTGGAACCGAAGTAAATAATAGTAGTAACATAACAGTTTCTAAGATAAGAAAGGGTCCGACAGTTACCGTTTTTTTTTTTTTTCTTCTATGGCAAAACAGTTACCGTTAGTAGGTAGGCACTTCGTAAAAATTGGGTTGTTGAGTAAAAATATTATAAAAATTTTTTTTTTCAAATTAATGTGTAAGTATTATACCTTTTTAAAAAGAGGAATAAACGCGTCAAAATTTGACGTCACTTGCCATACTATTTTGGTACATTTTTTTTACACTACAGTCGGTCAAAGTTGCGAAATTCAATAGTTTTCCATATCACCTTTAGTTAAAATAATATTTTATTTTAAAATGGTACAATAAGTACTTTATTTTTACATTCTATTTAGACACAGCAATACCCTAGATTACAAAACCTCCAAGAAATATCGAAATTATCAGCATTAGCAGTCACAGCATTCAAAAGTATGTCACAGGGTGCTCATTTCCCCTTTTTTTTTTGAAATCAGTATAATTCTGTAAGTACATGGGGTGGATTTTTTAAAATATTTTTCTGAGTACTGTTAGAACTTGGGGCATCGTGGGAATCCAGTTGGACGCCGGGATCTTGGACACCCTGTATAGGAAGCAAACCAGCGGAGCAGATTGCCTCGAATTCCATTATATGCGATTTTCTCCAGAAGCAGTGCATGATCCACCTTGTCAAATGCCTTCCGAAAATCCGTATAGACGGCATCCACCTGGACTCGCCGATCCATATTCTCAAAAAGAAAATTAGTAAATGTCATAAGATTCGTAACAGTGGAGCGACGCTTAACAAAACCGTGTTGTTCAGGTATGATAAGTGGGTGAATATGAGAATATATAGCACCATGTACAAGACGTTCAAAAACTTTAGACAAAGTGGAGAGAATGGAAATAGGGCGGTAGTTCTCCACATTGCTCCTGTCACCACTTTTATAAACAGGAGTAACAAAAGCACGCTTCCAAACAGCCGGGAAGACACCCTCCCGCAGACACTTATTAAATATTATATGCAAGGCAGTACATGTCACACGTTTTTATGAAAAGACATGGTGGTAGACCATCAGGTCCAGCCCCCTTAGAAGAGTCAAGAAACTTAAGCGTCGTGCGGACAGCCTCGCTGGGCAAGCAAATTTCAGATAGTCTTGTCGAGTTTTCTGCATAGTGATGAGATGGCTGCCATGTGTTCGGATCAAATGAAGAAGACTCGTACACTGAACAAAAAAAAGATGAGAACAAATTGCATATTTCAGTGGCGTCGTCGGTATGAACACTTCCAAAGTACATACAGGCAGGAAAATCAGCTTTATTTTTTTTGAGGAAACATAAGACCAAAAGTACTTAATGTTCTTAGGAATACTGTCTTCCACCGAATTAATATAGCTTTTATAACACCTAACTGACTCAACCCGGAACAGTTTACGATAATTAGAGAATTTAACATAATCAGAGATGTTTCCGTACCTTTTCCACTTGACCCAGGCGCGCTCCTTTACCCTAAACATTTTTATTAAAGAAGGTGAAAACCAGACGGGGAAGGTCGAATTTTTAGGGCGAGTTTTTGGAACGTGTGATCTAATGACTCCATACAGTATCTCATAAAATTCTTCGACAGCCCGCTCAGCGGGGTGATGAGATAGAACAGCAGTCCAGTCAACCTCCTGAAGATCAGCGTTAATATTATCATAGTTCGCCTTATAGTAATTGTATCTGGGAGCTGAGAGGCATCTCATAGGGGAAAACTGAGTGCCCAGACAGACCATTGCAGAGAAAGGCGGGTGATGAACATCTGGCTCCAATAGGGGACAGCAAGGTACTGTCTGGCATTCTGCGTTGGAGATTAACAAATCTAGTATCCGGCTCAGCCTGTTCCTCGCAGTATTAAATTGCAACCCATTAGTGATACTCATGAAACTTTGCAAAATCAAACCGAGCGAGCTCGAGGTTTCAGCTATTGTGTGATTTTGCCTATTTAGCCAATTGATTTCAGGGAGGTTAAAATCACCGAAAGCAAAGAATGATTCACATGCTGGGTCAATTGCCAAACACTGCAGTACCTCTAGGTAGCCGGCATATATGTCTTCACATGTGCGAGGCGGGATGTACACCGCACTAATGATATGTCGGGTCTTATACCGGGACGCAGGCAATTGTATTATCACCTGTTCGATCGCGGCATGATTGAATTGAGTAGACGGCAAGGTGGGCCGGAGCTCACGCAATACAGCCACCAAAACACCTCCCCCATCCCGCTTCTTCGTCATGATTCTATCACGATCGCATCTAAAGACGTCGTCGATCGTTTATACCAGGAATTAGCCAGGTTTCAGTGAGTACGATAACGTCATAAGTGGATGACATTATGTTCATATAAAGTGTGTGTAACTTTGTGCGGATTCCTCTACAGTTCTGGTAGTACATAACTACATTATTAGACGACATTATTGACCACAATGAGACTACACAGTATCAGTAAATCAATACAACAAGACAGCAGATGTATTAGTAAGTGTGAAGGATTACAAAACAATATTATTAGTTGCAGCTTAGAATTATATGAAAAATACAGATGTAGTAGCCACAAAATAATAATAATTATAAACGGTCGCATACAGCATAGCAAATGCAAGTTATAAAATATATGGCTGAATAATATCACAGCAAGGTTAGTCATTATTTCAGTTGCACTGACGGTACATATAAGTAAAGGATGTGATAATTTACGAGTCTTAGACATATACTGGAGATGGTCGAGACCATTAAGCACACTATTTGTCACCAGGAACAATTTTCTTGAGATCTTCAGAACGTATCGCGTATGCGGAGGATCCATCCCGCTCACGAACAAGTATAGTAGCATTCCGAATCCATACATACTTATAAATCCATTTTTACTCGCAACTTTCTTAGCCTCACGAATCAAAGATTTGTATTTAAGGGTAAGATGCTCATTTAGGTATACAGATACTGAGGCGTCTGAGATTCCGAGTTGATCAGTTTTGATGCTCTTCACTTTTCTGTAGGCGCTAAGCAAATTGTCTCGAGTTATGCGTCTTTTAAATTCAACTATGACATTTTTTGGCTTCTTGTCTTGTTGTTGCGCATGTGGGACCCTATGTATGGATACAAAGTCATCATGAGATACGGGCCAGTTTACAACGTGACCAATGGTTTCCACGATAAGATTCAGGTTTTCATTGCGTTTTTCAGGCAAATTACAAATTTCTATATTACATTGACGTGCATGCTGCTCCATGGAGTCAATTTTTCCTACTAGTGCACCAATAGTTCGCTGAGAACCAACCTCCTCCTGCAGGCGCTTCTTGAATTCCCGATTCTCATCCTCCAAAGTCTCAAGGCGGGTCTTCATATTCTCGAAACTTGAGCTGAGGAACTGGACGGACCTCTCAAGTTCTAGGTTAGTCCTTTGGATGCTAAGATTCTGCTGCTGTTCTGTTCGGTCACCTGTGCGACCAACTTGCCGAGAACAATGTCCTGATCAGCCTTCCAAGACTCAAGCAATTCCCTCAACTCACCAATACGATCCGGCGTGGTGTAGCTATCATCACCGCGAAGGCGCTTGCTACTTTTTCTTGTTGAAGCATCAGCGTCAGCAGCGACAGCGGACGCGGCCGGGGAAAGATCGGGTTCCGAGCACGTTTCGAGCAGTGCAAAGGTGTTAGGAGAAGTTTGTTTTGGCGACCGCACCTTGCGAGGCATGGTAGGCAGTTATCGAACAAACAATATAATACAAAACTAAAAGAATTTAAAAAATACTAGTTCTAGTTCTAGTTCCTGTTACTAGGTATAGTGCGATATAGGGGTTATAATTTTCAAACAGTCGGTTATGTGTTCCAGTGGCCCAATGCGCACAACAGCCGGCACAGACGACGCGTCGCGGGCTCGCGCCCCACAAAGTGCAAAACTTTTTGAGGGTTTTTCAACAGTTTTTAAAATCTTTATTACACCTTGGTTTAAGTGTGAGCTCACAAAAACACTCTGTCCCACTCTAACTCCTCCCAGTAGGCGTAGATCACACGTTACAACACCACACGAGGAACAAGGAACCGAAAATTTCGACGAGAGCCAATCACGACACCAGTCACTAAATAACACAGCGCGATGCGTAACACGTCTGTCCGCTGCGCTTCCAAATGCAAATCTAAAAATTAAATTCGTTTGGCAGGTGTACAATGAAAATATCGGCAGTGACCATTTAATAATTCAAATGTCCATTAACATAACCAACAGTTTCGACATTGTTAAAAAGAGAAATTTTAAAAAAGCAAATTGGCAAGAATACCGTAAATTTTTAACTTATCACTTTGACTCTTATTCAGGTAATAATAACGTTCAAAACATGTATAACTTTTTCGTAGATCAAATTAATGCGGCAGCTGATAAGCATATTCCATTTATTAAATGTTGTTATAGTCCATCTAGTAAATTCAAGCCAAAGGAATACTGGAACGCAAAATTGTCTGAAATAGTGGCACAAAGGAGATTAGCTTTATCTCAATTTCGTCGTAACCCCACCCCTGAAAACTTAAGCAAACTAGAACAAAAGACGAAAGAATCCCATAAATTGATAAATAAAACCAAATCTTTAAGCTGGAAAAGATTTTGTGATTCAATAGATCAATCCGTTAGTGCCCCTGATATGTGGCAACGTATGAGGTGGTTAAAAGGTTTCAGGCAAACGAGGAGTTATCCACCTCCAGATAAACAAACTGAATTATTTTACTCACTTTCGCCAGATTATGTAGTAAATGTTATGCCAAATTTTACATCTAAAAATGAACTATTAGAATGTAACTTCACCATGCAGGAATTAGAGCACTGCCTTAAAAAAAAGACTCTGCACCGGGTGAGGATGGGATTTCGTACTCGATGATCTACAATTTACCAAAGGAAGCACAATTATTTTTACACTTATATATGTGTTAAGTTTTTATTGTTATTATTAACATTTTCAATTCTGGTACCGTCCCCAATCAATGGCGAGACATTCTAATCGTTCCAATTCCTAAACCCAGTAGTAATACTGAGTTGAAACTTCGACCAATATCCTTAATGTCCTGTTTATGTAAGACTTTTCATCTCATGCTGTTCAAACGTTTGGAATGGTATACAGAAAAGAATAGTATTCTTTCACCACGTACTGTCGGGTTTAGGAAAGCCCAATCATGTTTGGATGCAATTACGCGCTTAGTTACATATATACAGGTAGGATTTTCTAAGACCATTCCAACTTTGTCATGTTTTTTGGATATAGAAAATGCTTACAACAACGTTTCGATAGATGTAGCTATGTGTGTGTTGGATCAATTAAATATGGGATCCAAATTTTGCGCCTACTTGTGGTCATTTTTAAGCGAAAGGCGTCTAAATATTAATATAAATAATAATACTGAAACAGCTATTACCAGATATACCAATAGGGGCTTAGCCCAAGGAGACCCATTATGCCCTTTAATTTTTAATTATAAAGTCTTGTATAGGTCATATGCCTCTTAATGTGGAATTATTGCAAAATGCTGATGATTACGTTTTATTAATTAGAGATAAAGATATACAAATTTGTGAAACTTACATGCAAACGGCTCTCGATTCCATAATACCTGAATTGTCTACACTTGGAATGAAATTGTCACCTAATAAATTAAATTGTTGCTTGTTTAGCAGAGGTCGTAGGAGAATAATACCTTCACTAACAATAGACGGGTACAATCTCGATGTAGCAGAATGTGTCAAATATTTGGGAATTTGGTTGGACAAAAGTCTGCGCTGGAGCAAGCATATTAATGAGCTAGTTGAAAAATGCTCAAAACATTTAAATTTATTAAAAATGTTTGCTGGTAGCTCTTTCGGTATACATTCAACTCACATACGTAGATTATATATAGAGTTAATTAGAAGCAGAATGGATTATGGTTGTTATATTTATGATTGCAGTGCAAAATCACATACTCAAAAACTAGACATACTACAAAACAAAGCACTCAGATTAATAGGTGGTTTTATTAGGAGTACACCTACACACGTCATGGAAAGTGAGTTAAATATTATGCCATTGATGTTAAGAAGACTGTTTTTGGCGTATAAGTACAATTTGAAATTGGTTTCATGGACAACAATATAACTGTTAATATGATCTCTGATTTGCGTGCGGTTTCTAATTTAAGATATTGGGAAAAAAAAAAGAATACCGCTACTAACTATAACTTTTGACAATATACAAAGAATTGATATAAATGCCGCTAGTATACTTAATATGTTTAGATTAGAAAAATTGGTCACAGGTATTGAAGTAAAGAAAAATATACGCACAAATCTTGAAAGTGTTCAATCCTCTAAAACATACTATAACCCTGATGTATTAGTTAAAAATATAATAGTGGAATTAATTGATAAATATAATAACTGGCACAGTATATTTACCGATGGTTCTAAGAGTAAGCAGGGACTGGGAGCTGGTTTTTATGACAAAACCAGACAATTTAAAGCAGGTTTTAAAATTAGTTGATATCCATCCCCTAAATTTGGTCATACAAAAGTATTCTCTAAACATTAGAAATAAGGTCTATAATGTAATCTAATATTAGTGGAAACCGGTCACCGGTGACCGCTTGGTGATTTATGGGTTAATTGTGATACGCCAATAATGTCGCTGGAACTTATCGCAATAAATGAAGCCTTATCTTACATACGCTATGGAGCATCATTTAAATAATATTGTCATTTTTTCCGACAGTAAGAGTGCTTTACAACATGTGGCTCGGTGCGCCTCTGGACACAAAGGTGCATCGATTGCCTACCAAATTATACAATCTATTAACTGGTTTAACGAGACAGATAAACAGTTAATATTGCAGTGGGTCCCAGCGCATATTGGTCTGAAGGGAAACGAGGAGGCTGATCTTGTAGCTAAGACAGCAGCAACAGAGGGTATGATCATCAATTACTTACCAGATCACTGGGAATTAGTCCCTAGATTTAAGGAAATATGTTTCAATGAATGGAAGAAACTATACGAAACTAAATCGATGAGTAAGGGCATTTGGTATAAAACCATACAAGGTGAGCTTCCTCGAAATTCATGGTTTAGTGAAACAAGATTAAGCCGACAATACATCAAAATTATTCTCAGACTCAGGTCCGGACACTATCCATCAGCAAAATTTGCTTATTTAATGAAAAAAAAAAAATTCACCGAACTGCACTATTTGCAACACAATAGAAGATATACAACATTTGCTGATGGAATGTGTCCGAAACAGGAATGAACGCAATTTGTTTTTATAAGAATTTAAACTTAATAGACTGGATGTAGGTCTGATACAAAGTATACTTGCACAGCCAACTTCAAAAGCGGCTAAACGATTGTACACACTGATAAAAATTGTCCAAGAGTAATCAGTAGTTATTTACTTAACGTGTTCAATTAATGTAATTAAAGTACCTACATAGATATATACCTCTACATAAACACTTAATGTGAAACTAATTTAAGTCATGTGCTCACTTTAGAATAAGGTGCGATGGGGTTGGCATATCCTTAATGGATAAAAACCCCAATACATTTATTTATATTTATGTAAATAAAGGTTTATAAAAAAAAAAGAACTCCTAGGAATATGTTTCCATCCATAAGATGTTGCGCGAGTATGTTTGGGTGTTTCCTTAATCCTTGTAACTTTTTGTGTTAATTTTGATTTTCTCCTTCATTGTTTTGATGCCAAGTTCGCGGTGAAGTCTCTCATTGGTGACATACCATGGTGCATCTACTATCATTCTCAATGTTTTTGATTGAAATCTTTGCAGAATTTCCACAGCTGCATTCCATATGACCATACAGGCTTTATGATGCATTAATACAATAGAATTTTATTTTCCATTAACAGTTGATCAGAACACCTTCCGAACTTGTTATCCTATCGCAAGTCGTTTGGGAAAGATATGGTTTCTCCATGTCAAACGTCGGTCCAAATACATCCCAAGGTATTTCGCTTTATCAGATTGTGGTATCTGGAGATCATTTAGTGTCACTGGCGGGCAGGTTTGTTGCCGGGTCGTAAATGTAACTTGTACTGATTTAGATTCGTTTGCTCTAATTGTCCAGTTTCTCAACCAGGCAGATACCTTCTCTAGGCTGTTCTGTAGTTTAAGGGATGCTTGGTTAGGTGTGTCGGATGAAGCCATAATAGCTGTATCATCATCAAATGTTCCCATGATTACATCATCACATTTCGGCAAGTCTGTAGTATACCGAAGATATAACGTGGGTCCCATTACGCTGCCTTGGGGCACTCCAGCTTTAATTTTTCTGAGCTCTGATGTTGTTTCCCCTTGACAAACAAAGAAATGTCTATCGAGAAGGTATGATCTTATAAAGTTGTAATAGTTTACCGGCAGCGTCTTTTTTATTTTGTACCTTACAATAGCCCATCATGCCAGACCCTATCGAATGCCTGTGATTTGTCAAGGAATGTGGCGGTACAATATACTTTCTTTTCAAATGTTGTGACTATACTTTCAACGAGTCTATGTATTTGTTCAATGGTTATTTTTTTTTAAATCTATTGCCCCACTTTAGCATTTTCTCCTGTGTCGTGGGTACGTTTACAAACATACAAGTTCACATACACAACGACACCCAGTCCCGAAACAACAATCTGTGGATCACACAAAGTGTTGTTCCGTGCGGGAATCAAACCCGCGACACGTTGCATGGCGGCTGGTTGCCCAGCCGCCGCACCAACCGTGCAGTCCGTGGTGCCATGTCTCTGTCTAAAACCGAATTGATAATCAGCTATACCTCTATTAATTTGTATTCATTGATAATCGGATTTAATCTCCTTAAGGATGCGCTGGCCAGCGGCACGAACTCTTTGGTGGGCGCGGTTAAAATGCATGCTATTTCATCCAACATCACGTGCGAAAGAGATAGACGCTGTGATGAGCAGTAAGAAGCTAGAGCGCTTACACACACATACTCGAACCGTTCGCCTGACGCCTACACGCGCGATTTCATTGAAGAACGACGGCAGCGGCGCCATTGATACTCGGTGGCCATTATATCGGTGCGGCGGCAACATAAACTCAAACAAATAGATATTAGAACTTAGGATTATCACTGTATGTGACGTACGTACCTACCCAGAAATCTAAACGGTTTCTTGCAAAAATGTGAATTTACCTACATAGTTTTGTTTGTTATTTATTATCATCAAATAAAATAATTTATTTGAGTTAAGATGTTTTTCGCTTCTTCGTATATCCTTCTTAGTAATATGCATGAAGTTGTCGAGGAGGTCGATTAGCAGTGGACACCACGGTACAGATTACTAAATAGTTACTTCGTAACAGATATATCACTCCAATACAAAAACGAAAATACCTAGCCTACAAAATCAAATAGTACCAACTGTTTGCAGCGAGAAGAAATGTACCATGAGTTGAGATGGTTTTGCCCGCCACGCTACCGTCCGAGCGCGTCATTGCCCATCGGGCGTACCTACGTGCTAGGGCTGTATGTACCTACTTATGATGATAATAAAACGAATGTTGAATGTAAATGTAGAAAAACAGTTATTTTTTATTTGTTGATAAAATATATTTTAGTTTAAATAAATGATTGATACACTTTTTTCCTCCCCTGAATTCCCGACTATAAAATATGCGAAACCGCGTAAATAATTTAAATAAATAATCAAAAAGGAAACAAACAGGAGTAGGGTTGTCACCCGTACTGAATGAAGTATTGTACGAGAATAATAAAGTACACGAAAATACTTTATTTTTGCAAACTTCATTTCTATTAAAGTCGTAAGTATTTTTCGGTAAACTTATCGATTCGATATCGATATTTATCGATTTATGTTGAATCGATAACTCGCCAGCGCCACTTAGACAATTTCTAGTAAAGAGGCAATTGTTTAGTAAAGGTCGGTACTAATTTAATACAAACTGCAAAAAGCAATAAAAATATATTTTTAAATATAATAATACTAAATAAGAATAAATTGTACTTTATTTTCGTACTGTGTACTTTTTTTCTTACCTATAATCGTCAATGTACTTTAAATACCAAAGAAAAAGGTGGCAACCCTAAACAGGAGCCAACTGGAGCAAAATCAATTACTTTTAAAATTTCCAAGACTGTCCTACCAGGTCGATTATTATGACGTTCAAAATTATTAAGCTTCTTCTAATGACGTGCGACAGCCCACTCTGTCAGTTGTAACCAGTGATACGCGAAGCGGTAGGCATAAAACGCGTGGCCTTGAGCGAGTGACGGACGACGCCTGACCACGGCTTCGCCGAATGTAGGTATCGCTAATTTACCTACAGCATATATCAATATGTGGTATTTACTTACTATAGAGGTATAAATGATCTATCTATTGGTGTATGCACATCGCACTTTCATTTTGTGGAACAACGTTTTCAAATGTATGTGGGCAATATCCGATAATGAAAATAATGTTAATTTTTGGTCGCAACATTTGTAGATTTTTGATAATGTTATCATAGTATTCTTAGCTAAGGAGGAGGCGGGACGCGTGAGGCAGCGAAGCGCTGCCTCCTCGCAACCCAGCCATCGCGAAGGACACACCGGGCGTCGGGGATCGCGAGACGATCTCCGGCCACCGTAAGCGCGGGCCTGCGGACGGCGAGCATGGGTGGCTCCCCGTCCGACCAGAAACAGACCCGAGCGTACGGCGCGTCGCGTTCCGCGCGCGCCTCAAAGAGCCATCAGACCACCACAGATGGGGCCCAATACGGCCGATGCCGATTCGGAGTCGCGGAGAACCTAACGGGTAACCGGGGCTCCGGCTCGACGTGCAGGAGAAGGAACGGGGTGGTTTTTAGTCAGTAAGAGTCTGACACTCCCTCCCGCCTCACCCAGGCGGGAGCAGTCATTCGATGATTTTCCCCCCTTAAAAAAAAAAAAAAAAAAAAAAATCATAGTATTCTGTTCCTACACAAAAAGTGGTATGGTCTGACTACACCATTATGACCCACTGCTTTTTCGAAAAACTTTGAAATTTGAAATTAGAAAGACTTGCGGCGTGCGGGCCGGGCTAGTGCGTATGCGCGAGTGTGTGTGTGCACCTCCCCCCGGCCCCTCGGACCGGCAACGTAAAAGTGTAGCGAGATGCACGATGAATTAGAACAGAAACGAGTGCGCGAAATTTTTCAAACAGACCTTTCGTAATTCGGATATTTTGAAAAAACTATTGAATGGATCTGTTTAAAATAAAATTATTTACATTATTGAACAAATTATCTAGGGTTGTATGGTAACTATTTTGCAATTTTCCTTCTTCATAAGTTATTTATTTCCCCCCAAAGATACGTTAAAATTAGTGTTGAAATGAGGAAATTTAGACGCTTATAACTTTGAATTATTAGTTTTTTGACTTTTTTGTTTCCATACAGAGCTAGATAATAATGAGATAAATGTAGATCATTTTTTATTTTGAACGTATACCTACCATCAAACAGTGGAGTAATCGGCAAGTTAAGTTAGTATGGAAGAATTACCGACCAGCGCAGCCTTTTTCCATTACCTTGGAGGGAATTGGGAGTAGACTAATAGGCCGATAGGGCGATAGGACTCGGCATCTTCAAGTTTTTTACCTGGTTTAGGTATCATAACAATTTTGGCAACTTTCCACTGCGGCGGTACGAAAGTTCTAAGCAAAATGGCATTATACAACTCAGTCATATACTTTATGCGTATTCATGTGTTTCGTCGTGTGAGTGAGGTTACCGGAGGCCCAATCACCCTCCCCTTCCCCAATCCCTGAATCCCCAACGATCCTCAAACTCCTAATCCCCAAAAGGCCGGTAACACACCTGTAACGCCTCTGGTGTTCCAGGTGTCCATGGGCGACGCCCTTTGCTTACCATCAGGTGATCCGTCTGCTCGTTTACCGGCTTATGCCACAAAAAAATGCCCTCTTCTGATAGTTCTTTAAGAGTGGTTGCTGTGATTAGATCATAACCCGGTGCTTTTCCAACGTCTAGGTTATGAATTACGTCTTTAATTTCGGTTTTTCTGAATTTATCAATTGGCAATTCCAGCTGGTGCGCTTGGCCTAAGAATAATGAAACCATTTCAATTTTGGTTGAAACAGTGGCAGGATTTTGTTCAAACACACTCTGCAAATGCTCCACAAATACTGCAGCTTTTTCCGCGTCACTAGTAGCCCAGGAGTTATCCGCTGTGAAGAGAGGTGGTTGGTGATTTATCGGTCGAGTAGAGTACGAGTAGTCTGTTGTGGGTTTAGCATCCAGCTGTTGTAAATACTCTGCAAAATTTTGGTTTCAATCATCACTTAGTAGTTGCTTAACTCGTCGGTACCGGTTTTGTAGACACAATTATAGAACAATAGGTTGCGGTCACCGGTGACCGCTTGGTGTTTGACAGTTTAAGTTTGTTAAGTTTTGCAATTTTCTAATTTACATAAATGAGATGTGTGTGTGTGTGTGATTGCGCAAAATCATATGAACATTTAGACTATACAAGGCAAGACTACACAAAAAATACGCGAAGCTTTCTGTTACACGTTCACGTGGTGTGTGGAAATTATTATTTTTCCAAAATGCTAATAAAAAGTTACTTTGCGGTGCTCTGGCGCCAAAACTACTTTTATTACAAAAATCTTATCTAGACAAAGTGTAGAACATTGTAAGGTGCCTAATTTTGTAGTTGACGGTTTTCTCGTAACATGCACAGGCAAAGAGAAATGTAAATAAAACTGTTTTTGGCCGCCATTTTTCCAAGATGGAGGCGCGAGGGGCGCACGTACGAAGGCGCAAAATGGAAATCGGAAAGAGCAAATCTCTACAAAATTGACGGTTTACTAAACTCCTAGAAAACGTTCCAAGTAACCCCTCCTATATATAATATATAGTATATTTCCTCCACCCTTTGAATAACGTCATTATAGACACAATGAAAGAACAATAGGTGGGCGGACACCGGTGTCCTCGCGGTGTTTGACAGTTTAATGAGGGGACTACAGTTGCTACTTAATTAAAAAAAATAAAACATTAATAAAACAGTGAATTTATTAAAAATATAATTATAGAAACATAAACACAGTCGTTTCAATCACAATCTTAACCTAAACTAAACCAGTCATTTCAATAACTATGTACTATTCTTAATGTAAACTAGCATAATATCACTGATTTGTTCACGCCGTTGTCCCATGGAGGCTGGCAGAAGCAACACTTAGTATGGTCCTTATATACTTCTTTAATTTCGATCACACACGTAATTTTATTCTCAAACAAATAATTTCAAACGGTTTCATTCAGCTCGCCCTGTCTGGGACAAATTTAGTAATTGTAATTTCCGATTATTCTGAACCCGACCCGCAAACCTGACCCGGTGGTGGGTTAGGTTAGGAATTTGAAAAAATAATTGATATTTATTCCGAACGTAACCCTATTCCTAACCTGACCTGACGTATCGTTCCTATCATTACCCGAATTGCGAAGTACGTAGGTTTTCCTCTCCCCAGTGTATGAAAAGATTTGAAAAGCAGTAAATGATATAGCGCGCACAATATATTCTCTATTGTGTCTCATATCGGTGCATTCAAGCAGTTAATCTTGATGACCGTACAATATAATCCAATTCTTTCCACAACTACCTCCATTATGGATATCAAACGAAAGGGCTTGATTGGTCAAACTCAAATATTATAACCAAAAGAATAACATGACACTAAATCACACCTTTTGATCCCCAAAGAGGTAGACAGAGGCGCACAAGTAGTCAGCCAACCTGTTTAGTATGCAGGTACAGAGACAGTCGCCATTGGTTGTCTAGAGCCGACCAATGGTTACAAAAGATATGGCTTCGTTACAAAGCTGTACTGAATCAATCTTTATTTCGTTACCTGTGCAGTAAATAGCTGTGCAGACTGTACAATACACAAACATAATGTTACATTGTAACTCGGAGGCGGATTGAACCAAGAGAGCGCCCTAAGCCAGCACCTCATCCTGCCGGAGGTTATACGCCGGGGTCGTGCGGTCCATGGCCCTCTACGGCGCCCCTGTTTGGGCGCCAAACCTGTTGCGGCGTCCCGCTCGGACGCTGCTCATGGCACAGAGGGTCATGGCGATCCGAATGATCCGCGGATACCGCACGATCTCTGGGGAGTCGGCGAACCTCCTTGCCGGATTACCGCCGTGGGATCTGGAGGCGAAGGTGCTCGCGCGCGTGCACAGCATGCGTGCGGAGGCACGTCGCCGGGGCGAAACTCCGCTGCCGCGCCAGATAAGTGCGTGGCGGGATGAGCTCCGGCGCGATCTCATGGCGGAATGGCAGCAACGACTGTCGCAACCGAGGGCTGGGCTCGCTGCCATTGCAGCGGTAAGTCCCCTCTTTGAGGAGTGGCTTGAGAGACGCTACGGCGTCCTCACCTACCGCCTGACGCAGGTCCTCACCGGACATGGAAGTTTCGGGAGGTACCTGTGTCTGATGGGGCGGGAGGAAACGCCCGGGTGTCATCACTGCGAGGACCGCCCTGAGGACACGGTGGAACACACGGTGGGAGAATGCCCTTCGTGGGCTGAGCACCGCCGTGTCCTCAGGGAAGTGATCGGCGATGGCGACCTCTCGCCTCCGGGCCTAGTGCAGGCCATGATGCGGAGCGAGGGGGACTGGGATGCCGTCTCCTCCTTTTGCGAAGCAGTCATGCTAGCTAAGGAGGAGGCGGGACGCGTGAGGCAGCGAAGCGCTGCCTCCTCGCAACCCAGCCATCGCGAAGGACACACCGGGCGTCGGGGATCGCGAGACGATCTCCGGCCACCGTAAGCGCGGGCCTGCGGACGGCGAGCATGGGTGGCTCCCCGTCCGACCAGAAACAGACCCGAGCGTACGGCGCGTCGCGTTCCGCACGCGCCTCAAAGAGCCATCAGACCACCGCAGATGGGGCCCAATATGGCCGATGCCGATTCGGAGTCGCGGAGAACCTAACGGGTAACCGGGGCTCCGGCTCGACGTGCAGGAGAAGGAACGGGGTGGTTTTTAGTCAGTAAGAGTCTGACACTCCCTCCCGCCTCACCCAGGCAGGAGCAGTCATTGGATGATTTTCCCCCCTTAAAAAAAAAAAAAAAGAAGGCCAGCACCTCATAGGCGCCCCTAATATTTTGACGCCGTCGTCAGTCTATGGACAGTTGCGCACGCGCGTCTCGCGGCGCCCTCTGTATCCTGGCGCCCAGCACTTGTCTAGTTTGCCTTACGGAGTACGGCTCTGTGCTAACTAAGCCCATCTTGAGTGCCTTCAGGATTTTCTGTTTTAACTTCTAAACTCCCATTCAGATGGGTCCTGTAACAAATGGAATCATTTTATGTTTTATTTGGTTCTGCATCAACCATATTATAGTAAGCGAGCCTCTAGCATGGCTTGAAACTAGTCGAGTTCCTCGTCAGTTACGTGAGAAGGCCGAGAACATAATATGAATGATGATGAAGAATGTAAGTAGTGTACAACTCACGCGCTGTCCTCATACTCGCGCGGCTCAATCTTCACAAACAACGTGTCAGCTATTTCCTCAGTCTGCTCCTCTCTGCAACACAAAAATACAACGTTACTAGCTTCTGCCTTCAACTGCGGGAGCAGTCATTCGATGACTTTCTCCCTAAAAAAAGGCTTTCAGACATGTTCAATCTTGTAAGGACAATAACTCACTGTTGCAAGCCGTTCTCTACAGTGGCGTCCGTCACGTCAGGCTTGAGGGTCTCGTCATCCGAGGAAAGGGGATTGAATTCACTGCAAACATAAACAAAACAATCTATACTAATATATAAAGCTAAACAGTTAATTTATTTAGTTTCCTGACACATACTAAATGAAGTTTTAATGTCCGCCGTGTTGACACGTATCTTTTGTTTTATTACAGAATTAAATACTTTCGACGATATTAGTTTAGTCATTTGGTAGTTTTACCTGGAATGTTTTCAGGGAGTTTTGAAAAATAACACTTACATGCATTCATCATCACTATTTGCGTCCGTCTTCACAATTACTTCTGGTTCATCGGAGTCGGACTCGTCCTGCCTGCAACAAACAAAATGTACAAGTTTATAGAGGTAATAAACTTGTTATATGTCAAACAGTGTTTGTCTGTCAATGTGCTTGATATCTTACTAATATTATAAATGTGAAAGTTTGTATGTTTGTGTGCATGTATGTTAATCACGACCAGATGGCTCGATGGCTTTTTTTTGAGAGTGGTAAATCATCCAAAGACTTCTCTTGGGTTAGGCGAGAGGGAGTGTCAGACTCTTATTGACTAGAAACCACCCCATTCCTACTCCTGCTCTTCGAGCCGGAGCCCCGGCAACCCGTTAGGCCTTCCGCGGCTCCGTATCGGGCATCAGCCCTATTGAGCCCCATCTGTGGTGGTCTGACGGCTCTTTGAGGCGCGCGTGGAAGGCGACGCACTGTACGCTAGGGCCTGGTTCTAGTCTGGCGACAAGCTACCCTTGCTCACCGTCCGCAGGGTGCACTTACGGTGGCCGGACATCGTCGCGCGTTCACGACGCCCGGAGTGTCTCTCGCGACGGCTGGGGCGTGAGGAGGTTCGTTCCCTCACGCGGCTCGCCTCCTTCTTAGCTACCATGACTGCTTCGCAGAAGGAGGAGACGGCATCCCAGTCCCCCTCGCTCCAGACCATGGCCTGAACCAGTGCCGGGCGCGAGAGGTGGCCGTCGCCGATCACATCCCTGAGGACACGGCGGTGCTCAGCCCACGCTGGGCACACCGCCACCGTATGCTCCACCGTGTCCTCCGGGTATTCCTCGCAGTGATGACACCCGGGCGTTACCTCCCGCCCAATCCGAAACAGGAGCCTATCGAAACCTTCGTGTCCGGTAAGCGAGGATGAAATTTGGAACCATAATGTACCCCACATTATGGTCTGGAATAACACATGGGCTGGTTTTTATCCGACGGGAACGCGGGCGAAGCCGCGGGCAGAAGCTAGTTGAACTACAGTAACATACTGTTCTGGTGGTGGAGTGTTTGCTTTCCTCTTACGTCCTCTCTGTTTGTGGTTCGGTTTCTGTGTCGTGGCGGGGCGGTCCGCTCCGTCCTGCGACTGCTGCCACTGCTTCAGCTGAGCCAGCGTCATCTCCGCCTCCTCGCCATCCATTTCATCATCAGAGGCACTCTGTTGCTCACTGTAACACACAAGACATCCAGGTTTAGTCGACACTAATTTTACATTGTTTCCCGGAATTCAACGTCAAGCCGAAAATGAACAAGAGGGCAAGTCGTGACAGTTATTATCGGTAATGTAGTTTCAAAATTATTTTTGTTTATTTGCTTCCATCTTTGGGATGGCTTAGCTGAATGCCAGCTTGAGGTACTCGAAACCATCATAAGGCGCGCCAACAGTCTCATCGATGATGAAACACTTGTGGAGGCTCGGCTACAAAGCCTCGAGGCTCGAACACAGGCATAAAGTCGCAAGCCTTTATGTCTTTTATCGCATGTCGCGGAGAACCTAACAGGTTACCGGGGCCTCCGGCTCGACGTGCAGGAGAAGGAACGGGGTGGTTTATAGTCAGTAAGAGTCTGACACTCCCTTCCGCCTCACCCAGGCGGAAGCAGTCATTCGATGATATTCCCCCCTTAAAAAAATGTCTTTTATCGCCTACATCTCCGAGATTGTGCGTGGGAATTACACAATCTAATTTCCCTGGGACTAGGGGATCGTACTGCTAAATAAATGGCATTCGCAAGAAAAGTTTCGCTTAGAGTTTCTGCATCGTCGACCACATCATTGCTAACCACCAGGTGTGATGGAGGCCAAATGCCATCCGATTAAGAATATACTAAGGCCCGTATTAATAAACCGATATCAGCGTAAGATCGAGATGTTAAGATCCTGTTTGATATTCCGACGTATTAATAAACAAAACCTAATACGCGGTTTAAGACTCTGTCATCACCTGAGATCGCATTGTTTAATAAACATTACTCGGGTTTTAAAATCGGTATTAGGATGGTTATCAAGACCACGATTGTTAAGTTTAGTCGACCCTGGACTTAATATCGTGAACTCGTACCTAAATATTTCGCGGGAACCATGAATATTGAGAATATTATTTCCGAAATCAATTATTATGATGAAGTCGACTAATACGATGATATTTTATGGCCTTTTCAAAATCTATTAGTACCTAAAGTTTATATAAGTACCTAAAGTTTTAATATACCTACAGGAGATCAAGCTAGCTTGAATAGGCATTTTTGACTCCATTATCGAATATGAATAAGTAACATAACATCACGCCTTTTATTCCCTAAGGGGTAGGCAGAGGTGCACATTATGCCACTGTACAATGTAACACCCACTTTTCACTATTTATGTTATTAGTCCCATGTAAGCCTGAGCATATTGCCATATACCGGGCACAATTCCAGACTCCGTGCTACTACTGATAATTTTTAAAAACCCCAGTAATACTTTGCCCGACCCGGGAATCGAACCCAAGACCCCTTGCCCGGCAGTCGCACTTGCGACCACTCGGCCAACGAGGCAGTCGATTAATAAGTAACTTGTAAATAAACACAAAACACTGATGTAATTGTATTATCAAGTACATAATAAACAATTGAGAGAAGGGGAATCACAGATTATAATAATAAGGTGACGCGAAATCACTGGCATGTGCGTTCGTCATAAAATTAAACGTAATTTTATAATAAACAATGCTTTTTTATGGTTAAAAAAATCATAATGTATACAATATAAAAAAGTAATACAATTTCCTAAAATTTTAATCCATTTAAACTGGAAAAAATCTTTTATTCCTATGCAAACAGAGTTGAATATTATCGTTCTACACAGCTATTACTAAACGCAATGAACGAAAGATGTATTAGTTCGTTCGCTGTGACGTAACAAGTCTTAACATCAGGATTTCATTGAGTGTCAAATTACGAATCTTGATACCTCGATCCAAACCGCGGTATCACCTGAGATCGTGTGGATATAGGTTTATTAATTAGCGTCGACATTAAGATGCTGATCGCATCTTGAGAACGTATCAACTGATGCCGGTCTTGACATCGTGATTGAGACCTATTTATTAATACGGGCCCTAGAAAAACAAAATATAACTATTATTTACTAGGGAGCTGCCCGCGACTTCGCGTCTTTTTGACTTTTTTTTTTTTTTGCTACTTTCGTTCTGAAGTTATGCGCGTAGATATACAGGGTTACAGGTTAAGTCGACTAAGGCCCGTATTAACAAATAGGTCTCAATCACGATGTCAAGACCGGCATCAGTTGATACGTTCTCAAGATGCGATCAGCATCTTAATGTCGACGCTAATTAATAAACCTATATCCACACGATCTCAGGTGATACCGCGGTTTGGATCGAGGTATCAAGATTCGTAATTTGACACTCAATGAAATCCTGATGTTAAGACTTGTTACGTCACAGCGAACGAACTAATACATCTTTCGTTCATTGCGTTTAGTAATAGCTGTGTAGAACGATAATATTCAACTCTGTTTGCATAGGAATAAAAGATTATTTCCAGTTTAAATGGATTAAAATTTTAGGAAATTGTATTACTTTTTTATATTGTATACATTATGTTTTTTTAACCATAAAAAGGATTGTTTATTATAAAGTTACGTTTAATTTTATGACGAACGCACATGCCAGTGATTGCGCGTCACCTCATTATTATAATCTGTGATTCCCTTTCTCTCAATTGTTTATTAGGTTGATAATACAATCACATCAGTGTTTCGTGTTTATTTACAAGTTACTTATTAATCGACTGGGTAGAGTGGTCGCAAGTGCGACTGCCGGGCAAGGGGTCTCGGGTTCGATTCCCGGGTCGGGCAAAGTATTACTAAGGTTTTTAAAAATTATCAGCACGGAGTCTGGAATTGTGCCCGGCATATGGCAATAGGCTCAGGCTTACATGGGATTAATAACATAAATAGTGAAAAGTGGGTGTTACATTGTACAGTGGTATAATGTGCACCTCTGCCTACCCCTTCGGGAATAAAAGGCGTGATGTTATGTTACTTATTCATATTCGATAATGGAGTCAAAAATGCCTATTCAAGCTAGCTTGATCTCCTGTAGGTATATATAAACTTTAGGTACCTAATAGATTTTGAAAAGGCCATAAAATATCATCGTATTAGTCGACTTCATCATAATAATTGATTTCGGAAATAATATTCTCAATATTCATGGTTCCCGCGAAATACTTAGGTACGAGTTCACGGTATTAAGTCCAGGGTCGACTGAACTTAACAATCGTGGTCTTGATAACCATCCTAATACCGATTTTGAAACCCGAGTAATGTTTATTAAACAATGCGATCTCAGGTGATGACAGAGTCTTAAACCGCGTATTAGGTTTTGTTTATTAATACGTCGGAATATCAAACAGGATCTTAACATCTCGATCTTACGCTGATATCGGTTTATTAATACGGGCCCTAGATCCTTTAAGGGGTTTTAGTTTTCATCATTCCTAGCTGATTTGACCATGAAACACCCCACCCCAAACCAACCCATACCGAGATATTGGATTTTGATTTTTAAATAAAATTAAGATTTTTTGTATAATTGACCCTTTTTTCGGATTTTGTGCCTAATTCATAGTGTTTTTGCTATTTTTGTGTAGTAGATTAGTTTGTTTATTACTCTCAACACAAAAAAAGCAGGTAACTGAACCAAGTGGGTAATAGTCGATGATTGAAAGATTAAAAACTAAACAAATTTGTATAAACATTTTTTTTCTTTTAAGAATATTTCAAAAAAAGTCTATGACAGTTATGCTGCAGATGTACTAAATAAAATCTACGTTTCTTTAGCTATCCAACAAGGTATAACAAGCTAGGGTATCATCATGATATTCAGAAAAAAAATTCTGATGTAATGCTCTCAGGCAGTAGTAAAACATAACTGTACTTAAGGACAAAGTTATCACTTGGGCCAGCAACCGAAATAAAACAAACTAAATAGCTTAAACAACGTTTATTATTATTTTTTACAATACATGTTCCACATGTCCGCGTCTGTTCCGCACACATATTCGCATTCTATGCCTTAGTCCACTTTTAACCACACTAGTTGTTAAGCCTCTTCTAATTTCGTTAGCCGCATCAATAATTTTCTGTCTTAAAACATCAACAGATGAGATCGGATGAGGTTCATTGTAAACTAAGCTTTTCATATGGCCCCACAAATAAAAATCCATGGGGGTCAGGTCGGGACTTCGGGCTGGCCACGGTATGGGTCCACCTCTTCTAATCCATTTGTTCGGGTAATTAGTGTCTAGCCACTCTCTGACGCTTCTTCGGTAGTGTGCAGGGCAACCGTCATGTTGATACAACATATTATTATCATTTAAACTGAGGGGTAAATCTTCCAGTAATTCGGGTAAATCATTTCTTAAAAAGTTTTCATAATCTTCCCCATTTAAATTGTCAGGCAGAAAATGTGGCCCAATCAAATGGTTTGAGATTATTCCCATCCAGACATTCAAACTGAACCGTCTCTGTGATCCCTTTGGTCGCTTCTTATTGGGATTTCTGTTTTCTTTTGAAGCCCAATAATGAGCGTTGTGGTAATTGGTGATGCCGTCTTTATCAAATTTTGACTCTTCTGTCCACAAGATGTGTTTTAAAAATGCTGGGTTTTCTAAATCTGCATTGAGCATGAATCTGCAGAAATCTAATCTCCTCACGGGATCTCCTTCTTCGATAACATGTACCGGCGTGTAATGGTATGGATAAAGGCCTGCAGTATTCACTGTAAACCACACTTTTCACTGCGATATTCCAAGTTCTCGGGCAACAATATTAGTGGAAGTAGTTGGATCCGATCTAAACCGTTGTACTATTTCATGTCTTGCTCTTCATCGTCACGAGGTCTGCCTAGGTCTGATCGTCGCCTCGAAACAGAGCCAGTCTCTCTTAGTCGCCGGTACACTCCGTCAAAGACACTGACATCCGGTACTCGGCGCCCGGGATAACGTGCAATGTATTCATCCCGAGCTCGCGCGGATACACAGTTGCAGTACCCGTAACAAATTAAAATATCCGCATATTCCTCGTTCGTGAAGGTCGTCATCGTCAACAGTTCCAAATCAGAAGCACGTATCAAAGTCCAGTTAACAAGCACAGTCACAAATCGAAGGGGAAACAGTCCAGAAACACAAGCCAAGTAGAGTAAGAATCCAAGAGCACAAGTTTAGTATCACATCTACTACGGACGAATCGCGTAAGCAGACTACTAAAACCAAACAGAATAACAACAAAATGACCGAAAATTATCTATCTCGCTCACACCTACATAAACCGTCCTGCTTGCACGCACCACAGCCACCACAGCTCCATCGAAGGACAATACAGGCCCATGAATCTCTCCTACAAAATTGGTTTCAAAAAGTTACGAAGAAAGTGATGCCATCTTCTGGATATCCAGAAGAAACTTTGAGTCAAGTTATTATATGGTGTCACAAGATGGCAGCATATATCCATGTCGTTATATAAATTTAGATCTGTATGAAATTTTTAGTGATTCAAAGTATTTAATATTAATAAAAAAAAAGAAACATATTTTATTCAATGTAAATAATCAATAATACAATACATTATATTACCTTGATATAAACTTCAAATATAAAACCATATTCAATTTACATGGCAATACTAGGAATTACCTTAAGAAACTTTTCTGCCGCCATTATTGTTTTTGCGCTGTTTGAATTCCTGTTACTACTGTGTTCCCGTTTTTATTTTCTACGACTTGGCTTTGTTAATCTGGACTTTCTGAGACCCGTATTATTTTCGTGACTTGATTCTGTGTATTTGGACTTTGTTTGCTGCGTTTACGTCTGACTTGGCTACGACAACGGACTTCTGATTAATCCTTCTCGATTCGGCTTTCAAAACAGAATGTCACAAAAAACATATGTGAAATGTTATTTTGGATGTTCCTGTAATGATAATGGTAAGACCTTTTTGCAATATCGCTAAGATATTATATTTGTTTAAAGAATTTTATGATACCAATGCTACCACTAACATAATGTAAGGAATCTACTCTACCTAAACAGTTTGTTTGTATTTTAATTTTAAAACAGTAATTGCTCTTGTTAAACTTATCTACTATGCATGCTTGTCAAGAAAATCAATTGTGATGAAAATCTGTCCCAGGACAAACCAGATGTACTTTGGACTGTGCACATTATACATTGGACAGAGGATGATTGAATCGAGATCAACTCATTTAATAGTTACCCTAGGTTAATTTCTGTTAAATATTAAAATGCCTGTTCCTAAGTATGCTTTGATCTTTAAAACTACGCAAATATAATGCGGTTTTTTTAATGGATAGGGTGATTCTTAAGGTAGTTTTATATGTATAATATAATAATATGTATACTGCACCCGTGCGAAGCGGGGGGGGGCCCTAGTTTTCTGTTAAATTATAATTTGATAAATCATTTTATATAGTATTTACAATTAACAATAATTAGTACTATATTCAGTACATACATACAGTAAAAGCAATGTTATTTAGTAAAGCTTCATCCATTTTGTATTAATTATTATTTACATTATTTTATAATTTTATTTTGGAACATTATTTTATTACTTGTACCCAATTTTGATTAATTCTAACATAAATTCCATGCATGGAATATCAAATTTAAACCAAACTCAAGGGTTGCTGCATCAAGCAGCTTAGTAGCTATTTATCTTACTTTGAAAAGTCAGTAATGAATTACTGACTTAATTTTAACTAGCAGATTTTTCATTGTCTGCTAATTTTATTATGTAACGGTGTAACTTGAAGACGGTTTGTCTTCAAGTTGTTCTATTCTATATCATTCGTTCCGTGTGTAATAAATAATGTTCAGGAGTGCTGCTTCACTTAATAAACTTTATAAATCCATTTCTAATAAGGTAACGACTTGTTAGTCATACCGAAGTCAGAAAAACAAACTTTAATTTTAAATTTAAAACAACACAGTTTTGAGAAAAATGCAACATTTTAATAAATTGACATTAAGTAAACCTCTAAAAATTTACTGCTGCATTATAAAGTAAGGTACTAAACTACCTTTTTCAACTGTGGTTGCACTAAACCGTAGAATCATAACTATCTAAGCATTAGTGTTGACAGATGATGTCTTTAGATTGGGTTATTTTATAGTGAGATTATGTTGTTTTATTTGTATTAAGTACCTAAATATTATGAACCTTTAAAATATTTTGGTTTTCTTTATTTATTTGGGTTTGATTATTATTTTCTTATTGTTTTGTTTCAATTTACTGTTTTTTTTTTTTTTAACGGGGGAAAATCATCGAATGACTGCTCCCGCCTGGGTGAGGCGGGAGGGACTGTCAGACTCTTACTGACTAAAAACCACCCCGTTCCTTTTCCTGCACATTGAGTCGGAGCCCCGGTTATCCGTTATCAATTTACTAAGTGTAGTAGGTTTAGTATGTTTTGTATGTTTAGCATTATTCATAATAACTTGGTATGTTAGATTCCGAATGCTATTTTTATTGTTTAAGTTACGTTTTAAATTTGTAATTAGATTTAATTTAAAGGCTTAACTATCGCATTGGAGTATTTTTGTAATATTACTTTTAGGACTATAACTTTAGGCACAGAAACAGATTATACCTACCAAGCCCCCGACTTCATATGCATTAACCTGACACTCTAGTTATGTCTGAAAAGATATATCACGCACTACCGAAACACATAAAAGCGGCCGAAAAAAAAACTTGTGTACAAACACATTAAAACAGTTTCCTATTGAATAATATTACTACACCATTAATGAGTTTTTCGATGACCAAACCAGCAAAACTTAATATTCAATAAATACTCAAGAAAAAAATCATGTTAATATAATACATACATGTACTACAAATACATCTACAATCTATACATATATAATAATCTAGATTCTATATACCTAACTAAAATTCACAATAGTACATAAACTACATACAATTAACACATACATAGTAATACCTATAATTAGGAAATTTATGTAAAACTATATTACAAAAAAAATAAATTTAAAATGGTAATGTTTAGAATGAAAATAATATTTCTTATATAACAAAAAATATTTAATTATCTACATTCTAGATACCTAACTAAAATTCATAATAGTACATTAACTACATAGGTACAATTAACACAAATATAATAATACCTATAATTAAGATATGTATAAATATATCATATAATTTATAATTACATGTAAATACTTGCTGTGGGTGGGTAAATTGGGAACTATGGTTATTATTATTTCCATATATTTATTTAAAATTCTCTATAAATGTCATTTTTAAATACTACTTACAAAATAAAAAATTATATTTAAAATATTATTATTTACATATTATTATTATTATTTCCGTTTATGATCTGCATTTCTCCCATCGAATGGGGTAAAATTAGGCACGGGCCTATTATTATAATTGTTTTACAAGCTGCTTTACATTTGGATATATTTTATTAGTGTACTTAAATATATTTTATTTTATTTATTTACTTTATTAATATAAAATATATGGTGGCCCCGAGATAACTTTGTACTATGTACATTTTATAATCAGTATTGTTTACATTTTTCAGATCCTATACACAAATTTCCAAATCCAAATTCATTGAAATTGGAACAGATTGAGAGATTCAAAAAATGGAAATCTGTTCTTAAACCAGCTGATCAAGAAAAAGGGGATGATTATATCTGTAAGAAGATCAGAATTTGTGGCCGACATTTTAATGAAAGCTACCGATTACCTTCTCATTATTTGACACAAAATGCTGTACCAACATTATTTTTAGGTAAGGGTAAAAAGTTATATTCATTTATAAAAATTACAGCACCGTTTCACGCTTTAATATCTAAATAGGTAGATAGACACACATTATTTTACCTACCTTTAAACAACCAGCTTTCAGCTGCTTTGTTATGTTATTATGAGTTTATTTTATTATATTGGAGATATTGCTAGATACAATTATCTAGCAAAAAAGCTCTAATATCTCCAAAAAAGACTAAAAAAGAAAATTGTACCAATGTACAATATTGCTCCCCAATCTTTACCGACACTATGAAACTGTCTGATTTCTAAATAAATAATTTCAATTTTCAGATACGAAGAAAAAAGCAATGGACATCACAACTAAAAGAACTATAATACGCCTCAAAAACAGTATCGAAAAACTCAGAGCAAAGTATAAAAAACAAAAAACACTTATGCAATGTGCTCAACAAATATCAATGAAGGAGTCATTTTTGAAATTTACTGAAAAGTTGCCGGAAACCTCGCGTATTTTCACATTGTTGCAAATTAAAGGTTCAAAAAAACCAAAAGGTAGAAGATTTTCAGAAAAAGAAAAAATAATGGCTTTAACTATATATAAGCAAAGCCCAAAAGCTTCCAAAGCTCCCAAGGCTTCTGCAAAATATGTTTGTTTTGCCTTCGAATAGGTCTATTCAAAAAATGCTTAGTGCAGTGGCAATTGTGCCAGGCATAAATAATATTATAATAGAAAATTTAAAAAATGGTATAAAAAATTTGAACAATGAGAGCAAATTAATTAATTTGTTGTTCGATGAGGTTTCTTTGGCTCCAGGTCTTGAATACAATATTAGATTGGGTAAAATTATTGGCTTCGAAGATCTGGGGACCATGTGCAGGCAATCTCTAGCTGATCACGCCCTTGTATTCATGATTAAAAGCATAAAAAGCAAATATAAACAACCCTTTTGCTACACATTTTGTACAGGCTCAACAAAAGCGCCAGACTTAAAAGATTTATTAAAACAATGCATATTGCAGCTCTCTGAAATAGGACTAACGGTAGTAGCAACAATATGTGACCAAGCTACTACCAACACAAAAGTTATAAAGATGCTGCAAGCAGAAACCAAAGAAAAATATTTAAGGGCTGGAGAGGAGTACAAGTCTGGCGCATTTGAAGTAGATAATATCAGAGTTTATCCGTTATTTGACACGCCTCACCTATTAAAAGGCGTCAGAAATAATTTATTGAAAAAAGACGCCAAATTCATGCAAAATGGTGAGGTTAAGTGGGCAAAATGGGAACATTTACTTATGCTTTTAAATGTAGATACAGGCGATGACGAAATAAGATTATGCAATAAAATGACTGAAAGCCATGTAATCGAAAGTAAAATGCCAAAAATGAAGGTGAAACATGCTGCACAAGTTTTCAGCCAGAGAGTGTCTGCAGCACTCCGATTTTTAGCTAGTAAGTACATCAATTAATTCCTTACTTATATATATAAAAAATCTAACTTTTACTGGATTGGCAATTTATATGTGTATTAATTGCAATTTATTTTGTTTCAGGGCATGCGATACTTCCTGTAGAATGCCAACAAACAGCTGATTTTTTATTAATTTTTGATCAATTATTTGATTCATTTAATGGTCATTCTTATCAAACTTCGACGAAAAAATATAAATCATGTTTTAAGAATAATTCACTGCACATACAACTATGGAATGATTTACTGCCTGTATTAGAATCAATAAAATTTCAATCAAATACGCATAATAATCATCTAGGTAATGTAGATAAGTTTGAATCAATTCCCTCAATCAAGAATTGGATTCATAATATTAAAATGTTTAAAGAAATGTGGGTTGATTTGAATACTAATCACAATGTAAACAGTTTACTAACAAGAAATTTCAATCAAGATCCTTTAGAAAATTTTTTCAGTAGTATTAGAAGCAATGGAATCAGAAATACCAATCCAACATGCAATCAATTTATAAATGCCTATAAGACGTTGATTATTAATAATATTAATTCAATACATTCACCAAATGCGAATTATGAAAAAGATAATAATTGTTTATTTCAATCTCTAATTCATTTAATAAATACACCTGCACATATTTCTTCAAATGATGATTTTGCATGCGAAGTTGATTCGTTGATAACGGTGATGGCTAACATTAAAAATAGTGTTAATAATGTACTGCATGCTGAATCAAAAAAATATGTAACTGGATTTGTCATCAAAAAATGTAAATCAAAAGTTTTTAGAAATTGTGGCACATGCATGCGTGATTTTTGTAGCTCTGATATTGATAAGCAATCGTTTAATTACGAAATTGATTATACAAAGAAATCTTTATTTTATCCTAATGAAAACTTCAATGAACTAATGAATGAAATATATTATTTGATCGTTGCATGCTTACGTATATCACCCGAATCAGTTCGTTTAAAAGACAAAATAGAATTCTTGTTAAATTGTGCATGCGATTATAGCATGATTACTTGTGATTTACACAAATCTCAGTTGATTGAATTCATTAATGATCTCTCGATTAAATTGATTATCCATAGTTGGTGTACAAACGTGAATAGAATTTTAAATGGTAAAATTACTTATTTTGATAAGGATGACCATATAAAAGAAAAGGCCTACAATTATTTTGAAAAGCGTAAAAAGAATAAAAAATGATGTATTTAATATTAGTTGTTTTTTTTGAGTAACCCAATAACAATGATATACAAAACAAATTGACCTAATTGTGCTCATGCATAAATTTTTTGAGCACGGTCAATTTGTTTTGTTTATAAAGAAACAGTAAAATTAAGGTGGAACTAAATTCCACACGGTACGCCATCTAGTGCATTCGCGGGGTACTAAACAATTGTGATCAGCTCCATCTTCTGGGCGGATAGTGTCATTAAATGTATTAAAAGCATAGATACGCATCTATCTCAGTATATATTGTATAGTCTATGGGACAATAGTACCGTAATTTTTTGCTACTACCTGGGACCCTTTTATGAAAGTTTTTTTCTAAGAACTGTGATAATACCCTAGCTTGTTATACCTTGTTGGATAGCTAAAGAAACGTAGATATTATTTAATACATCTGCAGCATAACTGTCATAGGCTTTTTTTGAAATATTCTTAAAAGAAAAAAAATGTTTATACAAATTTGTTTGGTTTTTAATCTTTCAATCATCGACTATTACCCAGTTGGTTCAGTTACCTGCTTTTTTTGTGTTGAGAATAATAAACAAACTAGTCTGCTACACAAAAATAGCAAAAACACTATGAATTAGTGATACAAAATCAGAAAAAAGGGTCAATTATACAAAAAATCTTCATTTTATTTAAAAAATAATCAAAATCCAATATCTCAGTATGGGTTGGTTTTTTTTTTTTTTTTTTTTTTTAAGGGGGGAAAATCATCGAATGACTTCTCCGCCTGGGTGAGGCGGGAGGGAGTGTCAGACTCTTACTGACTAAAAACCACCCCGTTCCTTCTCCTGCACGTCGAGCCGGAGCCCCGGTTACCCGTTAGGTTCTCCGCGACTCCGAATCGGCATTGGCCGTATTGGGCCCCATCTGTGGTGGTCTGATGGCTCTTTGAGGCGCGCGCGGAACGCGACGCGCCGTACGCTCGGGTCTGTTTCTGGTCGGACGGGGAGCCACCCATGCTCGCCGTCCGCAGGCCCGCGCTTACGGTGGCCGGAGATCGTCTCGCGATCCCCGACGCCCGGTGTGTCCTTCGCGATGTATGGGTTGGTTTGGGGTGGGGTGTTTCATGGTCAAATCAGCTAGGAATGATGAAAACTAAAACCCCTTAAAGGATCTAGGTGGACTTAACCTGTACATACATTATTAATTAGATTAGATTATTAAAGAATGACACATACTGTTGTGGTGGCGTGCTTGCTTTCTTGGGGCGTCTTTTCCGGGGTTTGAGGTTGGGATTTTCTTTAGCATGCTGCAACTTCAGGACGCGGCGTACGGCATGTTCCGCGACGCCACAGGCGCGAGCCGTGCGATGCCGGAGCTCCATCGTCGACACTGTCTTGTCCGAGCGTTCATCCCGCTCTTTTTTTAAGTAATGGTACACATTGGCTAACACTTCGTCTTTTTCTGAGATGTCCTGAAATTGAAATAGTACACTTTTCACAATACACACAGACTGATTGGTGATAAAAATATACACAGACCGCTCTTGCAGACAGAGTTAACAGCATATTCATAAAACAAATGAAAATGTACACAACCAATAATAAACAGCACGAGGGGGTGGGGGCATGAGTTCTGTCTGTAACTCGAGCAGTTTGTAGAAGTTCTTCACTATGCAGTTGCAGCTTGAAGCAGCCGATCCTGACTGCTTTATGCAGTCTGTGAATGGTAGCTCTTACATTTCAAAAACAATCAAAGCAGGATATCAAGGAATTGAAATTAATCAAGTCTATCGAAAGAGTGCTGCTGCCATCTTTGTTCAGTTTGTAGTCAGCAAAAATACCTTACTCTACCACCACATAGCTACACTTTGTGTGTACTTTCTTGTTCTTGAATGGTTACAGAGTCTCCAATCCAAAGTTGTCGACTATACTGTCAGTGTCGGCTTGTGACGGCAGGTTAATGAATCGTCGAACTTTAACTAGTATACTTAGTTACTTACATTCTTTGAGTGAGGCAGCCTTTCTTCTTCACTCTCGTTTTTCAAAAGTTTCGTAATTAATCCGGTGCTCACATTAAAATGACGACCTGCCTTCCGCAAACTACTGCCAGGGTTTGTTTTAAAGTACTCTGCTACTCGAGCAGCTAGTTTATCATTGCATTTATTATTGGTGACTGTTGTATTTTTGTGCATCATATAGATGGGTAGGCGGAACTGTCCGTAGTCTATTAAACGCTGCCACACCGCTATAAATGTCTTGCTAGACGGAATACGCGGGTTTGGTATACCTCCCCGTTGTAAACTATTTAAATGTTGTGGATCACTGTAGAGGCGACGAGCCGCGGTTGCATTAAATTTCTCAACCACATAAAACTTTACCATGGCAAGGTACTCGATGTTAGAGAAATCGCAAGGCATTGTTCTCGTTTTACAAGGATAAAATTATGAATGAACTGATTAATATCACATCTAGACTAGCATTTAAATACATTTATTCACAATTATTTTACGAGCGTTGCAGAAGGCAGAAACAAATATTAGTTTTGTGCATTCCGGTTGCGGTTGCGCACACTGACAGCAACTAATTATGACATTGACAGTTCGTAACAGTGGCAAAACAGCGACTATGTAGAGAATCTCACCATAGACTACAATATTCGAAGAAATAGAAAAATATCGACATCGATCATTAGTGATTTGGCGGGAGAAAAATAAATTGTATAGTGCGAACCCGGCCAACTGATATAAACAATAAACACAATGTGAAATATACATCAATCAAAGTCCAGTCGTAGAACATTAGTTTGAGTTTGAGTCATATAGTATATCTACATGTACTCATCAAGGGACGACACAGAGTTCTGTTACGAAGAGTAAAGGCTATTTATAAATTGCCATTAATACCAAAGGAAGGATGATTTAAGTGTTATTTTGGTATATTACTACTTACTACATTCAAAGTCGCTAAGGCTAATACATTCTATGCATTCATGTATGAAAATAATTCCAACTGTAAATCGTTCATAGTGGAATTAATGTCCAGGGTGATAAATATTTTTAGATAAATTTTAATGAGTAGGGTCTTAATAATCTAAATAAATCTATACATATAATAAAACTGTAGAAGTGTAAATTCTCTAAATACATCGAAAATAATGTAGTAATCCTTACTAATATTATTAATCAGAAAGTGAGTTTGTTTGTTTTTTCCGCTTTCACGTCGTAACTACTAATCCGATTGCTTTGAATTTTTGCAGACGTAAAGTTAGAAGTCCGGATAAAATAATAGGTTACTTTTTATTCTAGAAAAAATTGATATTCCCGGGGAAAACAAAAGTATTTGTATAGATGGCGCTGTGTGTATTGGTATATGTCACATAGGCTACTTTTTATCCTTTTGTGACGCTAGCGAAGTCGCGGGTAAAAGCTAGTTATTGTGAACTGTGCTACTAGATAAACAATGCAATCACTTTTTATTCCCGAAGGGATAGGCAGAGGTACACACACATTGCAGCAGTTAATGCTACTGTACAATGTAACACCAATTTCTCCCTATTTATGAGTTCTATATAATAGGGGTGAGCCTATTGGCATATACTGGGCACAATTCCAGACTCAGTGCTACTACTGAAAAACTTTTAAAAACACAGTAATACTTTGCCCAACTTGGGAATCGAATGCGAAACCCCCGTGCCCGGCAGTCACACTTGCGATCGCTAGGCCAGCGAGGCAGTTGGTACAATGCTATACTTATGGTCAAATATAAATAAAAATAAAGACAAATATGTTGTTCCCACTACTAGACTAAAGAAAATAAGTGGTTTGTTTAGATGTCAGAGTATATACGCTTTTACAATAAGATTCCCAGCCATATCCAAAATTTGAGTCTAAATAAATTTAAAAATGTCATTAAAGATAAATTTTATAGTAAACCTTATTATAAAATAAAAGACTACCTAGATGATAGTCTGGCTTGGGAATACGCTGCTGTAACGTCCACACAGGTCATGTTGACATGTTTGTAACATATAGTTACATTTCTTTTTTTATATGCAATTTGACATTATTGTTTTAATGTGACATTGTTTTTCATATGTTGTTCTAACTTGACATTTACTTTTTATTTAACAATTGTTAGTGCTAGGACCGTGCGAGACTTTGCCTCACCATTACTTTACCCTTTTTCTGACAGTTTGAGTATTTGTGCGACCCACGCAAATGTTCTTTAGTTTAGTTCTGTTAATTGAGCTGACTGTAAACCGACACATGCGTACTGCCTTCAGAACGGGTCCGCTCAAACTGTTGTGGTTCTTTCCTCAAAAGCCCACTACAGAAAGAACTGGCACGATTCACACACATAATCTGTTATACATATTGTCTGGACTTTAAAAGAGACAGACCTCTGAGTTTGTTTCGGCATTTCTTCTCAGAGTAGTCAGTTAGGAAATGTCGACCCCATCGTTCGCTTGATAAAATTGACGTGTAAAAGTGCTGCCTTGTAGCCTATTTGCATCGAATGACTGCTCCCGCCTGGGTGAGGCGGGAGGGAGACTCTTACTGACTAAAAACCACCCCGTTCCTTCTCCTGCACGTCGAGCCGGAGCACCGGTTACCCATTAGGTTCTCTGCGACGTCACACTCCAGACTAGAGATGCTGCGGATCGACTTCTACTACGCCAACGAGGGTGGCAGTGCCCAGCCACCATCTCTGTTGAAGCACGGACGTCGGCTAATCTTGATAATCTCTCGCACTTTTCGCGGAACGAAGTATTTTTCCCTCGTTTATCAAAGTCCGGGGAACAGCGGCCAGGTGGGAGGGATGATGGTGTGAAGTACCGGTCTGTATGTGTCGGTTTACGATACACTGTGTATGACAATCGACCATCTTCTCGTCTTACGAGGACGTCAAAGAACGACAACATCCCTTCTCTCTCTTCGTCAGTGGTGAATTGTATACTGCCGTGCACTGAGTTCAAGTGTCCCACGAATTCAGCCACATGTTCCCGGTTGATGATCGCGATCACGTCATCAACGTATCTCCACCAATATCGCGGTCGTACCGGGGCGGATGCCAAGGCTTTACCCTCAAACCACTCCATGTAGATGTAAGCCACCACCGGTGCTAGTAGCGACCCCATAGCCACTCCGTTCACCTTTATGCACCTACTTACACGACTCTTGCTCGTTTTCGGCTTGACGTTGAATTCCGGGAAACGATGTAAAATTTGTGTCGACTAAACCTGGATGTCTTGTATGTTACAGTGAGCAACAGAGTGCCTCTAATGATGAAGTGGATGGCGAGGAGGCGGCGATGACGCTGGCTCAGCTGAAGCAGCGGCAGCAGTCGCAGGACGGAGCGGAGCGCCCCGCCACGACACAGAAACCGAACCACAAACGGAGAGGACGTAAGAGGAAAGCAAACACTCCACCACCAGAACAGTATGTTACTATAGTTCAACTAGCTTCTGCCCGCGGCTTCGCCCGCGTTCCCGTGTTCCAAGTTTCATCCTCGCTGTCATTGCAGCGGTAAGTCCCCTCTTTGAGGAGTGGCTTGAGAGATACTACGGCGTCCTCACTTACCACCTGACGCAGGTACTTACCGGACACGGGAGTTTCGATAGGCTCCTGTTTCAGATTGGGCGGGAGGTAACGCCCGGATGTCATCACGGCGAAGACCATCCGGAGGACACGGTGGAGCATACGGTGGCGGTGTGCCCAGCGTAGACTGAGCACTGCCGTGACCTCAGGGATGTGATCGGCGACGGCCACCTCTCGCGTCCGGCACTGGTTCAGACCATTTTCTGGAGCGAGGGGGACTGGGATGCCGTCTCCTCCTTCTGCGAAGTAGTCATGGTAGCCAAGAAGGAGGCCAGGCGCTTGAGGGAACGAACCTACTCACGCCCCAGCCGTCGCGGGAGACACTCCGGGCGTCGAAGATCGCGCGACGATGTTCGGCCACCGTAAGTGCGGGTCTCTGCGGACGGTGAGCAAGGGTAGCTTGCCGCCCGACTAGAACCAGGCGCGAGCGTACGGTGCGTTGCATTCCGCGCGCGCCTCTTAGAGCCATCAGACCACCACAGATGGCCCCAATAGGGCTGATGACCGATACGGAGCCGCGGAAGGCCTAACGGGTTGCCGGGGCTCCGGCTCGAAGAGCAGGAGTAGGAACGGGGTGGTTTCTAGTCAATAAGAGTCTGACACTCCCTCTCGCCTAACCCAAGAGAAGTCTTTGGATGATTTACCACTCTCAAAAAAAAGCCCTCGAGCCGTCTGGTCGTGATTAACATACATGCACACAAACATACAAACTTTCACATTTATAATATTAGTAAGATATCAAGCACATTGACAGACAAACACTGTTTGACATATAACAAGTTTATTACCTCTATAAACTTGTACATTTTGTTTGTTGCAGGCAGGACGAGTCCGACTCCGATGAACCAGAAGTAATTGTGAAGACGGACGCAAATAGTGATGATGAATGCATGTAAGTGTTATTTTTCAAAACTCCCTGAAAACATTCCAGGTAAAACTACCAAATGACTAAACTAATATCGTCGAAAGTATTTAATTCTGTAATAAAACAAAAGATACGTGTCTAATGTTTTGAAATAATTTACCAGGCGGACATTAAAACTTCATTTAGTATGTGTCAGGAAACTTATAAATAAATTAACTGTTTAGCTTTATATATTAGTATAGATTGGTTTTGTTTATGTTTGCAGTGAATTCAATCCCCTTTCCTCGGATGACGAGACTGTAGAGAACGGCTTGCAACAGTGATTTGGATTGGATTTGGAAATTCTTTTTTAAGGGGGAAAGTCATCGAATGACTGCTCCCGCAGTTGAAGGCAGAAGCTAGTAACGTTGTATTTTTGTGTTGCAGAGAGGAGCAGACTGAGGAAATAGCTGACACGTTGTTTGTGAAGATTGAGCCGCGCGAGTATGAGGACAGCGCGTGAGTTGTACACTACTTACATTCTTCATCATCATTCATATTATGTTCTCGGCCTTCTCACGTAACTGTTTGACGAGGAACTCGACTAGTTTCAAGCCATGCTAGAGGCTCGCTTCCTGCAACAGGAGACACTTACCATAATATGGTTGATGCAGAACCAAATAACACATAAAATGATTACATTTGTTACAGGAACCATCTGAATGGGAGTTTAGAAGTGAAAACAGAAAATCCTGAAGGCACACAAGATGGGCTTAGTTAGCACAGAGCCGTACTCCGTAAGGCAAACTAGACAAGTGCTGGGCGCCAGGATACAGAGGGCGCCGCGAGACGCGCGTGCGCAACTGTCCATAGACTGACAACGGCGTCAAAATATTAGGGGCGCCTATGAGGTGCTGGCCTAGGGCGCTCTCTTGGTTCAATCCACCTCCGAGTTACAATGTAACATTATGTTTGTGTATTGTACAGTCTGCACAGCTATTTACTGCACAGGTAACAAAATAAAGATTGATTCAGTACAGCTTTGTAACGAAGCCATATCTTTTGTAACCATTGGTCGGCTCTAGACAACCATCTCCGTACCAACCGTCTCTGTACCTGCATACTAAACAGGTTGGCTGACTACTTGTGCGCCTCTGTCTACCTCTTTGGGGATCAAAAGGTGTTACTTAGTGTCATGTTATTCTTTTGGTTATAATATTTGAGTTTGACCAGTCAAGCCCTTTTGTTTGATATCCATAATGGAGGTAGTTGTGGAAAGAATTGGATTATATTGTGTGGTCATCAAGATCAACTGCTCGAATGCACCGATATGAGACACAATAGAGAATATATTGTGTCTCGCGTGGATCCACGGTTTAGACACACAGAAGGACCAAATATCAGATCGATCTGTCGTCAGTAAGGGGGTGAAATTACAATTACTAAATTTGTCCCAGACAGGGCGAGCTAAATGAAACCGTTTGAAATTATTTGTTTGAGAATAAAATTATTTTTTATTTTATTTTTTTTTATTTTATTTTGAACAAATTTCGTGAACAAATCAGTGATATTATACTAGTTTACATTAAGAATAGTACATAGTTATTGAAATGACTGGTTTAGTTTAGGTTAAGATTGTGATTGAAACGACTGTGTTTCTGTTTCTATAATTATATTTTTAATAAATTTCCATTGTTATTATTAATGTCGTTTTTTACTGTAGCAACTAGCTACTCCTGCAGCTTTTTATTTTCATCAGTTCTTCGGGTCCAATTGGGTACTTGCCAATTAGTCAAATTTAATACTTTTTTCGAACTGTCAAAAACGACAGTTTTTTTTAACACTTTAGAGGTAGTGTAGTACACACAAAATAACTCTTATCATATCAGTGAAATAGGGTAGGTACATAAGGTGGACTTAGAGCCGTTGTCTTCCTTTTAATTACATTAATTCTTGAGAGTTGGCGTACTTGTCGAAGTTATTCGAAGTACCTAATTAATGCCAATGTTATATGTGTTTTTGTATGTAAGTATGTTGAGTGATGTCATATGGCATTTTCTCCCAGTCAACCTTTGGGTTAAATGTAAGCTCAGCGAAAATGGGCTTGTGTAATATGCAAAAAAAAAAACACAAAATAAATAACTAATAGTAATAATAAATACAGTTTTGAATTTTGTACGAGATTATGTATTGTGACGTCACAGTTTTTTAGCGTCAAAAGCATACATTACTTTCAATTAGGTATTTTGTGAAGAGACATACGCAAATTCTTCGACAACGCTTTGTATACGGCTCCTAAAAGATAATAACCTATTCTGGGGTATTTTATTAATGTGTGGTAGCAAGCTTCTAAAAAACAACATATGTTCGTGCTCTGTATCCGTACTGTTTTGTCGGAATGTCTCTTTTTCTTTCAAGTAATTGAGTATTTGGTGTGCAACGTCCATTTCGGCGACGCTAGTCAACTTTTGAACAGGTTGGTCGCCCACATTGCTATCTTCGAAGTTTTTTGTTGAGGGTGAACCGCAAAAGTTATCTACACTTTCCGCATCGACTATTTCAGTGTCTTGGTCCAAACTGTCCGATGGTGATCTGCGACGTTTGACACGGCCAGATAATTTCCGCGCCTTCACTTGCCCTTTTAGAAAAAGCAAAGATTTATAATACGGCCATTTGGGATTAATTGTAGCAGTTTCATCTTCAGAGAAGACATTTTCCAGTTTTCCTAATTCGACAGCGAATTGATCCCGCAAGTACCGCCATCGTTTTCTTACTTTATATTCTGAAACATGAATAAAATTATTATCGTCTGTAGGACAACGCTATTGGACTATAGTGTGGGAGAGCCATGTTTCGGCATGAATGGGCTGGCTCGACCGGAGGCTTGCCCGGCAGTCGAAAGTGCGACTATTACATGGGCCTCATAACATATATAGTGAAAAGTGGGTGTTACTTCTGTGTGCACCTCTGCCTACCCCTTCGGGGATAAAAGGCGTGATGTTATGTTATATGTAGTTGTATTATCGATTCTAAATCCTTCTCATTTTGTAGGGAATTAGTTGTATTATCGATTCTAAATCCTTTTCATTTTGTAGGGAATTAGTTGTATTATCGATTCTAAATTCTTCTCATTTTGTAGGGAATTAGTTGTATTATCGATTCTAAATCCTTCTCATATTGTAGGGAATTTCCAGTTGTATTATCAATGGTAAATTATTATTTTAGAAAGGTAAGTAGACGCATGGGGTGGCGGAAAAAAGTGGCCTACACTCATAAACAATATAAATCCGGCACTGGTACTAAGGCCTCTGTTTATAGAGTGGCGGCGATGCGAAAAGAAATGACGGGCGCCTATCAGGTGCTTGCCTACAGTGCTCTCTTTAGCTTTAATCCGCATCTGCATCATCATAAGCGTGTATGAGAACGATTTCTTGACTATGTACCTTCCTTGCACAAGACGGGTTTGCCACAATCTTTACGTTGTAAAGGAGTGATCGCCGTTCAAAAGAATCAAGTTTGACAAGAATTCGTGCAGAGATTACAAATTACCTACTACCTTTTTTTAAGGGTGGAAAATCATCCAATTGACTTCTCCCGCCTTGGGTTGACGAGAGGGAGTGTCAGCCTCTTACTGACTAATTACCACCCCGTTCCTACTCCTGCTCTTCGAGCCGGAGCCCCGGCCACCCGTTCGTATCGGGCATCAACCCTACTGGGCCCCACCTGTGCTCTGATGGCTCTTTGAGGCGCACACGTAACGCGATGCGCGGTACGCACGGGTCTGGTTCTGGTCGGGCGGCGAGCTACCCTTGCTCACCGTCCGCAAACCCGCACCTACGGTGGCCGGAGATCGTCCCGCGAATTACTTAATACCTACCATGGCATTTTTAAATGATTATATTCGCATCCAAACCTATTCAATGCAAATAAACAATGAAACCTTAATATTAAGTACATACTAGCTTCTGTCAGCGGCTTCGTCCGCGTTTTCGTGGTGCAAAAAGTAGCCTATTCCAGTCCAGAAAATAATCGACTCCTGTTCCAAATTTCATCTGCAACCCTTCAGCCTTTTTGACGTGATTGCGTACTTAATAAACACACATATATAAACTAACTCGGACACATTCGCATCTATAATATTGTATTGAAAGAAGATACGTACTTACCTTCCTGCTTCAGTTCCGAACAAATCTCTTTCCAATATTTACCAGTGACATTTCTGTTGGTATGAAACTTATGCCGTTTGTCCCATAAAGCCTTTCTTTCTAATACTAATGCTATCAGAGCATGGTTATCCACGTCCATTTTTGCAAAAATATACAACACGTACCAATACGGTGACGGCTGAACCGGTTCTAACCTGTTTTTGTACCGTACATAACGGATTGGTCTGCGCGGGCAATCCACGCAGGTAGTAGGGGCCGTTACAATGCACGAAACACTACACATGCTTAGGCACAAAACAAGTACCTAGGTACCGACAATCACCGAAGGAACCCGATGTGTCCCGACGAGCGCTGGCAAATGGTGGCGACTCCGTGGGATTATTTTTCAGATTCACATTTTTCTCTCAAGCATGGATGGATATGGAATTAGGATGGAACATAATTTTATTCTATAGTCAAATGTATTGAAATAGGTTCAATAATAAAAATGAACAGCGACGTGTTTATTTCTCGTAAAATTGTACGTTTGTGCGACAAAACAGGCATTGTGATGGCCAGTAATAATAACACTAGTTTACACGGTTTTCATACCCCAGCTGAAAGTTGTTATTTTATTTTGTGTTCAGGTAGAACTATCCAGAAAAAATAATAAAAAAATTCTGTCACGTCTGGTTTAACAAATATTTATTTTCTTGAAGGGAAATGCAAATTTTAGGATTAATACAAAAATAAATTAGAAATGACTAATTTTTGCTTTCTTTTTATAGTTATTTGAATCAGTTTCTCTTATGATAGACCAACAGTAATCCCCTAACATATTTTCATCCCAAAACCCTTGATGTCGTTCTTCGAAAGTCCTTAAATCTTGGTGGAGACGTTCACCCTGTTCGTCACTCATACTTCCTAAGTTTTCAGGAAAAAAATTCAGATGAGAGTGTAGAAAGTGAATCTTTAATGACATGTTTTGATTAATGGCTTCGAAAAGTCCCGGGATATCTGTGCAACAACAATATTCACCTTCTCTTTTGAAAAATTCTGAGTAAACTTTGCTTCTGTTTCTGAAAAACGTAACTTTTGTGTCTGGTAGTAACAAGTTCCATTGTTGTAAGCGGGAGCCAAGAAGCTCTGCTTTAGATCTTGATAACTGTAAATCTCGTATAAGATCATTTAATTCGGCCTGATTCATTAAATGTGGAGTGTTTTCTTGAGGTAAAAAATCGTCAGAATCACTAGAAATCGACTTGAATTCAACATCACTGTTATTGTAATATATTTGCACTCGAACTACCGGGACAAACTGGATGGGGTACATCTTTTGAATGTAAAATGGGCTTAGTAACAGACGGAACATCGGCATACATAATACTTGCCTTATTTTTTTGTTATATCCCAATGTCTTCGTAACACAAAAGTAACAATCATTTTCATGATTACTAGGTTCTCTCCATAACATTGGCGAACCAAATGGAAGGTAAACTTTTCTCCTGATGACCACTGGAGTAAGATGATTCTACAGCTTTCGCAAAACAAGTGAGGCACCCACTTTTTATCTTATAAATATAATGAAGATATGCAGTTTTTAAGGAATCTACAATAGGTCTTCTCTTTTTTGAAAATATAAACTGTCCACAAACATAACAAAAGCGGTCAGAACTTTGTTTGCACTTTCTGCTAGCCATTTTAAATCAATCCAAAGCAAAGTAACTGTCGTTTGAAGCGAACGAATAAACAATAAAACATCACCACCACGTCGAGTAGTTAAAAAAAAACAATTGACGGCAGAAAAAAAATCCGACGTGATAAAGTATTTCTGCTAACACTTTTAGGTATAGGGAAGGTAGATTAATATATTGACATACATTCGGTTCGGGGTGTAAATAAAAAGTAAAATTTTGTAAACTAGTGTAATTAAACATTTCGTAGCTCTTAATCTACAAATTAATAATATAATATATAATTATTTATGAATGGAGAAAAAATCTGAAGCAATGTTTTATATTTGCTATTGCTATTATACAATAGCGACATCTAAATTAGGAAGTTATGAACTACGATATTTTTTTCTACAATGACAAACGACATTTTATTGCTTATTTAATTATAAAGTTTCAAACTTTCAATTGATAATATTTCGCATGATTGTAGACTTAAGGATTTTATTCTTTTAAAAACAGTAATGTAATAAAAATATAAGAAGAAAATATGGAGAAAGCAATAAATTATATCAAGCGATGAAAAAACGAAACGTGTAGTTTCCATGCTTGGTTCGTATCAAAACAAATGAACGTCAATCTGTTTTTGTTATTGTTGTAGTTTACTTGATGTGTAGTGAAATTCACGAGTAATTCCCCTTTACAAATCGTTCTAAAATAAAATCTTTGACGAGTCGTGAATCGTGAGTCCTAAATCCTTCTTGACGTGATCAATACTCAATACTTTACCCTGTCGGGCACAACAATATAAGATCTGGAGGGATATACAAGTTTTGGAGGGACACTTTGACATGTCGTTCGTAGAAATAAAAAATAAGTAACTTACACTTAAATCAATATCAAATGCAATACAAGATAAAAGTATAATTGAAATTGTAGTATTTAGGAGTCAAGTCATTTTTTAAATCTTAACAATCAAAATTAAAAACAACGTCATAATCATAATAAAATAAAAAATTAAAAACAGTCAAAACGATTAACTATAATATCGTACCTCCGGTGCTATACAACGTCGCTTATGTATTGCGGGGGCCGGGGGCCCCGCGCAACTGAACAATGGGGATGTTGACAGGGTATAAAAATTAAAAATATAATTAGTCCGTAAGTTAGGTAATAAAAAAATATTAGACACCGTATTTTTTTATTTTGTCGTATAATAAAACAATACTTAGATAAAACGAGTTAAAGTTTAGGAGTGGGGGGTAAAACGTCATTTCTTAGTATAAAATGTACTGAGAAGTGACTTCACGCGACATTTCAAATCAATATATCTTCAAAACTATTCGTTTCCGTAAGAAAATAAAAAATACGTGTCTAATATTTTTAAATAATCTACCAGACGGACATTAAAATAAAAATTTGTCGTCTACCCCATTAAACGTTGTTTAGTTCTCCCAGTGCCATCCAGATTAGCGCTAAAACCGTAACGACAGCAATGCCCTCACGAGGACAGTTTGCGTACTACACAAATGATAATAACGCACCAAGTAAAGAGGTGAATTTGGAGTATTCTTTCATAATCAGTCAAGTTTTGACAAAATTGCATAAGTGACGATTTTGCACCGTGTAGGTGCGATATATTAAAAATTAAATTATATAGGATATTTCCGGGATAGAACCATCGACATATACTAATGGACATGCCGTAGGTACCTACGCGTATAATCTGCAGTAATTTTTTGGTTTGCAAAGAGTGAGAGAGATGGCCTATGCTTTCGGTCTAGCGCTATCTCTTCCTCATAGATGATTGGTGAGCGCACGGCATATAAATTTATTTCGCCCTTAACTATTATAAGCGCTAGCATCGCATCACTCCACAGTTCACGTTACTCAGTATTGTATCGTGCGTTGCGTACGATGTGTTTTAAAGACTGATTGTTTTTGTTATGTTTTAATTTATTTATTAGATTAATTTTTGCATTAAATTTATTGTGAAAATAAAAACATCTGAAAAATGGTTCAATATTGTTTTATATGCAAATGGAGAGCTGACAAAGAACCGCGAAGATCTTTTCACAAGTTTGTATATAAAAAATGTCAGTTTAAGGTTATGTACATTTATTACAAATTATTATAGTTATTAATTATCAATACACTGTCTATAAGCAACTTTTTAAATATATATTTCTCATTTATTTTAGATTTCCGTCTATAGAATCAGAAAAACAAAAATGGCTAAGCATTATTGGAAAAAGTGATGTGAATATAGGTAAACGGACATCAGTCTGTTCAATTCATTTCGAGAAGTGTTGTTTTCGGTATGGATTAGTCAACAACAGGGAAATACTCAAACCTGATTGTGTTCCATCTCTATATTTGACTAAAACAACAGGTGATAATTGAACGAATTTTTTTTATTTGTAAGGTTATTTTATTTATTCCTAAAAATGATATATTTTTAATTAAAAAAAAAACTGAAGAATTGAATCGGGTACCTAACACTTTTAACCTGGCAACACGAAAAAGAAAAAAAGGAGGATTTTATTGGTTTTTGGGGGACGCGGAAAAGCGGAGATTTATGGCGGCAATTTTGGGAGTCAAAGAAAAAAGGTGAATGGACGTTGAGAGGGATAATTGATAAAATACAGAGTGAGAACATATGCAGTGGAAGTTTTATTAAAAACCCCTATAAATATTACATATTAACAATTTAAAAAATCGTTTGAAATAGATGTTTTATGTCAATTTTTATTACAGAAACTTCAAAACCAGTAATGGATATCCCACCTGAGCTTTCTATACCTGAGTCATCTCTACAAGATTGTATTGATGAAAACTATAGTGACATTTCAGCGAGTACTTATGACGAATTACAATCAAATGATGTATCAATGAATTCAACAAAGTAAGAATACAACTCGTCAAATACCGTCAATACAGACACAATTATAGAACAATAGGTTGCGGTCACCGGTGACCGCTTGGTGTTTGACAGTTTAAGTTTTTTTTATTGTAGATATTTCTTAAATTTTATAATTGTCGGAAGTAATAATATTCATATATAAGTTTTATATATTATTAGCTCAATTGCTATAAAATAAATTTTCAATGACATACTTTTTTCAGAAATTCAGACCGTTCAGCATCTTTGGTAATTGATAGCAATGACGCCTCTCATAAAATAGTTCGTATCATTGACACAGCTGCACTTGAAAAATTCAAAGATCAATTGATGCAAAAAAATAGAAAAATTGCTAATTCACAACGGAGAGTTCAGCGAATGCAACAACGAAAAAAAATAATTTCTTTAAAAAAGAAAAGTTCTGATAGCCCTGTTGAAAATGAATTATTGCACGCAAGTATTGCTATTGCTAAAAATTTTGAATTATATTAAAATTAATTTGTAAATAATATAGTATATTCAAGATAAATTTCTAAAAAAAAGTGGTATACCAAAAAGAAGTACGGATTTTTGCTTCCACCGTCGCATTTCTATCATCCATAGCGTACAATTATTTACGAAACAACAAACGTATAACAAACAAATAAACTTCCTTTCCAGTGCAAGTGTCTCAAACTCTCGTTGAACCGTATTTCAATCAATTAGGTTAATAATATAGTATTCAGCCTCTTTGCATACCTTAATGTTATATCTCGACAATAAAAACATTATTGTCAATCATCCATTGGCATGAAAATTGTTTGTGAAAATGTCTGTTAACATAGGTCAAAGACTACAATACTAAGTATATCATAGGTCATAGAACCCTGTTTTTAAGGTCCATGTTGAAGGGATTAAAAGTCGCATAGGCTATATTTTCTGTATTTCTAACCCATCACTTCCCTAAAACAGGGGGTGGAAGTTTGTATGGAGAATTTTTTAATTTTCAAGAAATCTAAAATTGGTATCACATTTGTGACCAACAAAACATCGGTCACTATCTTTTGTAAACCTGCCCTCAAAACTTTAAAAGAGCGTGAGCGAAACCATCGGCAGAAGCTAGTATTTTACCTTAGGTATGCTTAGTAACATTATGGGAAATATCGTTTTAATTAATATCGTTACAATCCGTTCATTAGACGCTATTCTCACAGCTACTATTGCAATCGTAATATTGCTTGCTTGTATTGTGTTGATATTGAATAATTATTGACATTTTATTAGATTGCCTGAACCCTGAAATATACGTTAAAATAAGTTTCAAGATTAAGCCTGCAGGTCGAAACAAATTGAATCGTTATAGTTTTGTATACGACTATACAATTCTAATCTGAATTATAATGATTACAAATATTAATAAACTAGCTAGGTACTTCCGCGCGGTTTCACACGCTCTGCTCAGCTCCTATTGGTCGTAGCTGTATGTTTTATAGCCTATAGCCATCCTCGATAAATGCGCTATCCAACACAAAAATAATTATTGAAATCAGTCTTGTAGTTACGGAGATTAGCGCGTTCAAACAAACAAACAAAAAATCAAACTCTTCCGCTTTATATAATATAAATGCGCTATCCAACTCAAAAAGAATTATTCAAATCAGACTTGTAGTTACGGAGATTAGTGCGTTCACACAAACAATCAAAAAACGAACTCTTCCGCTTTCTCAATCTCGCTTTTCCTCCTCTCGCTCTTCCTCAATGAGGATGGAATGGATGACATCGGCAACAAGAGTTATTTTTATAGGTAAAAAATGAATTAAAGATCTAGTATCCTTTAAAATAATATACACAATTAATATTAACTATAACTAAATGAAAATATTATATACAACTTAAAATATAAATAACTATGAACTAAAATATTTACATCTTAAAAAAAGGTAATAATAAATAAATAAGCTATAATAAGGCATCAAAAAAAAAAAATTTCCTCATCATTATCGTGAGGTAGGGTGCCCAAAAGACTGGCAGCATTACCACGTTGAATGGCAATGCTTAACCTTTGTCCAAGGTAGAAGCCAGCCCTTCGATCACCTGAAGTGTCAACCATCCTCTTTACAATATCTTTGTAAAGAAGATGTGCACTTGGGCCCCACGGCCCTAAAGTTTCAACCCCAAACGGTTCGAAAGCATAATTGCCAATCAGGCTATCATACTTTCGCCGCTTGAGGTTCTCGGCAGCAGCAGCGGCAGCACCGGCTCGACACGCTGAGTTTGGAAGATGGGATGGCGCCAGAGTATCAACGCAAGTGGCGTCCCATACTAAAGGCCTACCCATCTTCCAAGGGAATAATGACATACCGTCGGGTCTCTTGCCATCGTTGCGTACCAAGCCATTAGGTTCTAAAGTAGCTGGCACGCCAACGGAGACAAGAGCTCGACGAATTATGTCATTAATACTCGCGTGTCGAGCAAAACGACCCGCACTACGGCTACACGACAAGCCGTGGTGTCCAAGGCTGTTGACATCTTCACCACAACGACAACGATGAGGTGAACAAAATGAAGCCCCAAGCCTTAAACAAATTGCAGCGCGGAATGTGGTGTCGTCCAACAAAGTACCTAAGTTGGACGAAGGCAAAGCAAGAAGAATTTTTATAGGTTAATCAATAATAACTATTTTTGTCCTAATTTCAAAAAATCTTCACCGAGGTATCTGCCTGTGTGAGTAAATAACGGAAGAGTTATAGAAGTTAAAACTTCATCGAAAATGGTATGAGAAATAACAAATAGATGTCACTGTATCCAATATTGCCCAAACCAAAAGTTTCTAGCGTGTCTACTTTATGAAGGTAACTTTATAATCTGTGGTCTTATTTTTATCCCTGTCTGTCTGTGGACATATTTGGCTGCTTATTTGGATTTCGGTGTCAGAAATTAGTGTTGAAATAAATCATTTGAAATATGTTCAGTGACTCTAGTGATTCTGATATTGACGATTTATTACTAATATACGCGTGGACACTTGCACGGAAGAAGGTGTGTTCACCTGTGTTTACTGTTACTTTTACTGTTTCACACAATCAAAGTGGATGTTGCGTTTAATTATTATAAACGACTCACTTTAATGGTGATCACATTATCTTATAATTCATAAACTTAAAGCAACATTATTGTTATTGGAGTTCCAAAGATAAAATTAGATATGTATTGAATTGATTGACATTGTTTACATTGATATCGAATGTGATACTGATACTGACAATGACAGCTGCATAGACATCACATGTTATGTCACACACGATACATAATTTTATTCATTCATAACATCACGCCTTTTATCTCCGAAGGGGTAGGTAGAGGTGGTCATTACGGCACTTATTGCCACTGTGCAATGTAACACCCACTTTTCACTATTTATGTAATGACTTCCATGTAATAGTGGGTGGGCTTATTGCCATATACCGGGCATATTTCCAGACTCCGTGCTACTGCTAAGATTTTTAAAAAACCCATTGATACTTTTCCCGACCCGAATCGAAGCCGAGACCCCTTACCCGGCAGTCGCACTTGCGACCTTAATATTAGTGTTTGAACAGTAAGACCCTGACATTCACCTTACCCAAGACGGGAGCAGTCATTGGATGATTTTTCACTAGTAAATAGAACAAAAACTAGTAAAGTAGTTAGTAGTCTAATAGTGAGTTTATACTTTAGGTTTACAGTTTTTAGTTTACTCATATTTCCACAATGCCTCGCAAACGTAAATCTGATTTGTCGAGCCTCACAAATAAAGCTCGTTCAATGAAAATTGCCCGAGCTCAAAAATCGTCTCTCTATGCTGACTTAATAAGAAGCAATCAAGCAGAGCGTCACGCTCCTTCGAGAGCTGCTGAGCTACCTCAGCGCCAGCAAAGACTTGAGGTACTATTAAACATAATTTTTTAATCGAAGGTAGTTGAATTAATGGATAGTCACATAGGCTACTTTTTAGTCTTTTGTGACGCAAGTGAAGCCACAGGGCTAGTAATTAAGATTTTCTACTAGCTTAGCTAAACTACCACATTTATAATAAGTATAAACACAAATCAAGCCTTTACATTTGATATCCATAATGGAGGTTGTTGTGGAAAAAATTGGATAATATTCTATGGTCATCATGATTAAACTGTCAAACACCAAGCGGTCACCGGTGACCGCAACCTATTGTTCTATAATTGTGTCTATAATGACGGTACTCGACGAGTTAAACACCTAGCAGTCACCGGTGACCGCAACCTATTCTTCTATAATTGTGTCTACAAAACCGGTACTCGACGAGTTAAACTGTCAAACACCTAGCAGTCACCGGTGACCGCAACCTATTGTTCTAATTGTGTCTACAAAAGTGTGAACCAAATATCAGATATAACAAGTACTCCTGGAGTGGTGTATTTGTTTATTTATAACGACTACACATTACAATTATGTTCACAGCTCACATTACTATGTTAATAATAACATTTATGTATATTTGTTTCAGACTCGTGAGTCAGCAACAAGAAGAAATAATGGAATGGTTGTCTGTCCTGAATGCAGCACCGATATAAATGTCGAAGATAAACAGAAAGTAAGATATGACAAGCTTTTGTTTTAAACTCTAACACCAATCGGTCACCGGTGACCGCAACCTATTGTTCTATAATTGTGTCTATAATGACGGTACTCGACGAGTTAATATAAGGTCATCCCACATTTAAAAATCACGGCTCCGGCGCGGCATCGGCCCGGTGACCGCGCGATTCCAACTGGCGGCCGGCGCACCGGCCGCGAGGTGAAAGCTTTTTATGCACCATATACACTCTCGCGCGAGTCATGACGAGGCCGAGATACATTGTCGGTATTCTAAAACAGTTGTAGTCTTTCTCGCATTATAAGACTGCAATGTACCTCAACCTCGTGTCATCTCGCGCGAGCATGTAAATGTACCTCGTGTGTTCATAAGTTTTGAGACAAATTAAAATTGCATATCTTTTTAAATAATAAACTTATATTTATAAAAACAATAACAAACATTAAGTAGATAGTAAGTAAAAATTAAATATAATTATTATTCAAAATGACCACCCCTGTTTTTAATACATGCCCTTAGACGATTTGGCCAGTCATCAATGGCGGCACGAATCTTTTCCAGAGGAATTCGCTTCGCTTCTCGGACAAGAGCTCGCTTAAGTGACTCCAAGTTTGGGTGGGACTTTCGGCAGGCTCTGAGCTCTAATTCGGTCCATAGAGAATAATCCAGCGGGTTGAGGTCGGGGCTGGAGGAGGGCCATTCGTTCGCCGCAATGAAGGCCGGCACATTTTCCTTCAGCTAAGCTTGGGTGGTTTTAGCCTTATGGGATGGCGCCGAGTCTTGCTGGAAAACCCAATACTTGTTATGGAATAGGGTATTAGACAGGGGTTTCACAACAGTCTCTAGAATGTCACTTTGATAATTTTTGGCTTTCACCTTGACGCCTTGTTGGCAGAAATGAAGCTGAGTGACACCTTCGTACGAAACTCCCCACCATACCATGACACTAGCCGGATGATGAGTACGCGAGACATTCCGTGCTGAAGGTGGGACATCCTTGCTACTTTTGGCATACACTTTATTGTTTTGTCGATTGAACTTTTCTTCGACGGTAAAGATTTTCTCGTCGGTGAAGAGTATCTTCCTCGCATGGTGTCTCCTAAGCAGTATTTTTTTTTTTTTTTTAATAAAACGTTGCCCCACACTAGGATTTTCTCCTGTGTGTGTGTGTGCGTTTACAAACATACAAGTTCACATATACATGACACCCAGACCCGAAACAACACTTTGTGGACCACACAGTGTTGTTCCGTGCGGGAATCGAACCCGCGACACGTTGCACGGCAGCCGGTTGCCCAGCCACCGCACCAACCGTGCAGTCAACGTTCGCGTCGCAATTGACGTAGGCGATCGTTTAAAAAGTGTACTTTTCTACGGCTATCCGCATTAACCTTGAGATCATATTTCAGTATTCTGTTGACTGAAACGCGCGAAATATTGGTCTGCAGAGCGAGTTTCTTCTGAGTGCGACATGGATTTCGGCGAAGTCGCTCTCGGATGATTTTAATGTTCGCAGGCGTCCTCACAGAGCGTGGACGACCACTTCTTTGCCGATCATGTAAAGAACTTGTCTCCTGGTATCGTTTAATAGTGTAATACACGAAGTTACGGCTCACACCAAAACTTTTCAGTTCTCGGAAAATGTCCATAGGTTTTCTTCCCACCTTAAATAATGAAATGACGGTCGCACGTAATTCTTTTGTTCCCTCCATTACGAGAAAATTTAAATAAAATAATCCGAAATCATAGATATTAAAAGTTAACATTCCAAATTCAAAATTAGAAAAAGAAATATACAGCAGCCAGTAATTTTTATTTTATTTTTTTAAGCAAAAAGTTTGTCTCAAAACTTATGAACACACGAGGTAGTATTACAATACATACCTACGATGCGACGTTATTTCGCTGGCGCCTGGTGGGCGGGTCGCCGACGCCTCGTCGACGCCGCGCGGGGCCTCGACTACACCTCGAGGGGACCGCGCGCTGACCATCCGCCGTCGGCTTTTGTATTAACGTTACGAAATGTATCATACGACATACGATTTAACTCGTCTTGGTGTTTGACAGTTTAAAGTTCATATTTAAATGACAACTTAATGGCTGTGTTGGAGCGGTGCTTTTTAAATGTGGGATGTCCCTTATTCTATTACCTATACAGGTGTTTGGCGCATGGACTTACACAAATTTATGAAGGATTTGGAAGGACCCATAATCCCTTTGTCTCAAATTTCACTCATGATTTTTAAAGCTTGTATATATATATTTTTTTAAAACCATTGTTTCAAAAATATTATTTACTTTTAATAGACTTAAGTACTGGAGTATACAACAAAATGTAAATTGGGCCACTAGATCCACAAACAAAACGGTTATTAAGATTCATTGTGGGTACATATTTCATTTCATTGAAAAAAAACATAATATGTGACCAACCGTGACATTCGGGACGAAGGTTTTATGGGTAGATGCCTCTAAGCTGCCGCTTATGACCTCCCAATTCCTTGACAAATCGCATCGGGCCAAAGTATATACAGGGTGTCTCTGCAGTAGATGATTAAATAGCACCAGGTGATGGGCGAGATCCTAACAGTTACCAGAAAAATATTTAAAAAGTTCATGTTAAATAGTTTTTAAATTACAATGTGTTACCCACGACATAGTACGCCCTGTGCCAGTCTTTTGGTTCTTGTTGCTACAATTCTTTATTTTCTCGTCTGTATTTTATACACGTTTTCCTGAATAGTGCTCCAGTATTATTGAATCATAAATTCTGAGCCAACTGCTTTAGTTCAGAACAGAATGTCGTTTTTCATGAACCAAGTATAAACTTGTGGGATTTTGGACTTTGCAAAATATTTTAGCTCACCAGGCAGGGTGAATGAAAAATGAATGAAAATGAAATACCTAAAATGAAGTAAATGCCTAAATGCATTATTTCTACCCTGATGAAGAGTTCTAGGCAGTAATTCCCCTTCGTATGCCATAAGCACAGTTTTAAGTAGGTACGAAATGTGTTGTTTAATAATTTTATGAAAATAGAGTATAAGTTACAATGGGGTTGACATATCCATGTGGATGAAAACCCCCTACTAAATAAAGGAGAAATAAAAATGTATTCGCAATAAAATTTTCGTAGATAACACATAAGTAATTGTAATTTTAAAACCATCTAACTTGGATTTTTTATAATACTTTCTGATAAGTGAAGATCTTTGCCGATCACCTGGTGCCATTTGATCGTCGACTTGATTCAAAGTCAAAGTCAAAATCATTTATTTCAATTAGGCCAGAATGGCACTTTTGAACGACAAAATAAAAATAATATTAAAAGTGAAGCTATTTGCTCATTCCAAGGTGTAGATTCCTATGGAGAAGAACGAGCAAGAAACTCCATAGGTTATTCTTTTTCAATCAGGTTCACAATACAATTTATTACTAGTTACATAGTTTTGCTGTTTGGATTGTGCGAGAACAATGTAACACCAAAATCCAGTCAAAGTGATCAAGAAAGAAAATAACCTTAAGAACAATAATACAGTCTGGAGCTGACCAGTCCCACTTGACGGAGCCCGTTCACGAACATGAAATGGAATCTTGCAACAACATTTTGAAGGAGATCGGTTGAAGTAGGTTCCTATAGATTGCAGGGCGGGTCGCGAACGAAGTGCGAAATTACAGTTCTTGTGGCCCGCCCTTATGCGCGAGTGGCACACCCCGAGGTTTTTAGTGGGTCGAGCCCCACATAACCCTACCTCGGCCCAAAAAAACGTTCCTATAGATATCATAACATTTTGTCTATTTGTTCTTTGCATGACCATAAATGCAAAGCTGCAAAAAGACTTGTTTTCATAAAGTTATTTAAAGCTCTCTGTTCTCCATGAGAATGTACACCTTGGAATGAGCAAATACATTCACTTATAAAATTTTGTTGACATTCAAAAGTACTTTGCTGGTCAAACTGAAATTACTGATTTTGACTTTAAAAAAATATAGGGTGATTGGTACTACACGAACAAACTTGTTTTTTTTAGGAAAAAACAAACGCAGTGCTAGTAAACGCATACCAGTACTTCGCTAATGAGTGTCCGGAGTTGACGCGCGCACAGCTCCGACAGCGCACGGCTCAGTGCACCGGCGCCAACGAGGCCGACGTGGAGTGCGCACTTAGAATACACTGGTCGCAGAATGCAGAGTACTCGGACACACCATATGGACCACCTCATAAACGTCGAAGAGTACAGTACGTGTTATTCTATGAACAACTAGCTAATGCCCGCGGCCTTGCTCGCGTTCCCATGCGGTAAAAAGTTACCTATGTGTTAATCCAGACCATAATGTACCTACCTTTGTTTCAAATTTTATGTCTATCCCTTCAGCTGTTAATGACGTAATTGAGTAACAAACATAATAATATTACGGCGTTTGAGTATTTCGACTTAGTATGTCGAAATACTCAAACGCCACTTAAGTCGGTCTCATGCCCGGGCCACACCAAGAAATGCTATTGCTTATCGCTATAATGGACCGTTCACCGTGGGTGTAGCCACGGGTCAACGCGATAATTTGGCAACGGCATTCACATTGCCGTTTGGCATGATGGGCATTCACGTTGAAATTTCAAGTGTAGCCACGCACTTTATCGCGATATCATAATTATCGAACATCGCGATAATCGGCATTGACGTTGACGTTAGTGTGGCCCGAGCATTAAATATAGTTCTGTCTCTACAAATTCTTTGTAAAATGACAGAGATGGCACGATATTTAAGTACAAGTTAAAATTAAGTAGCCTTTCAGTATTCGAGCTATACCCACAACAAAGTATTTAAACTTATAATATGTATTATAGTAAAATATTTTAATGTTTAATATTATAATTTCACTGATCCACAAGAGCTAATTTATTTATTTATTCCACATTTTTTTCGCTTTTACCATTAAAACGTTAGTCGCCATTATAATTTAGTTATGACGTCGCTTCTTTGTAAATAAATGTTGGTATTAGATCAGTTCAGTTAATTTACATGACAATAATATGAACTTTTTGATTAAATTATAGAGGTACAGTTTACTCATGTGAACTAATAGAGGTAAGCCTTATTAGTTTGCTGTCAATTCGGAATTCATATTCATGATCTGATGCTGGAGTGACGGATATCGCTCAGCCATCTCCATTTTTTTCTTTGTGTATATTTATGTTATAAACTTATACCTTTCGTGAACATACTAAATTAATTATTGTCGCAGGTCGCGGAATGCTGCCATTGAATATGAGCCTCTAGCATGGCTTGAAAGTAGTCGAGTTCCTCGTCAAATAATTGCGTGAGTAAGCCGAAAAACATAATAATGAAGTCGTAAATAACAATTAATCTAGTATGTTTTACTACAAAATCATTATCATCATCATCTCAAGCCTTTTTCAACCAATTCGGATGACACAGGTTATGAAAATTACAAATATAATTAGTCCGTAAGTTAGGCAATGAAATAACAACATAAATTAGACACGTATTTTTTTATTTTGTCGTATAACAAAACAATACTTAGATAAAACGAATCAAAGTTTAGGAATGGGGGCTAAAACGACATTTTTACGTATAAATAGTACATAGAAGTGACGCCACGAGACATTTCAAATCAATATACCGTCGAAAGTGTTAATTTCTGTAAGAAAATAAAAAATGCCGCACGCTCGGGTCTGGTTCTGGTCGGGCGGCGAGCCACCCATGCTCGCCGTCCGCAAGCCCGCGCTTACGGTGGTTTATATTCCGTATTCTGAATGCTATTTTAACTGTTACGATAGGGGTTTTTATAGTTTTGACATTGAATAATTATTGAGATGTTATTGGATTGAAATTGCATTGACATTGCGATTGGTTTCAAGAGTAAGCGCCCAGGTCGTTTGTGCTCCCACGATCTGCACTCCAGCAGATTCTTTCACCACGGGTTGTGTTTCCGGGCTACATGTCCTGCCCATTGCCACTTCAGAAGTACTATAAATATAATCTATCTAAAATTTAAAAATCAAGGATGAATATTTCTGATGTTGTTAAATTTTAATTTCATATGACCTTGATTTTTAAATGGACATTCTTGACTTCTTTTTTTTATGGCATAAGCCGGTAAACGAGCAGACGGATCACCTGATGGTAAGCAATCGGCGTCGCCCATGGACACCTGGAACACCAGAGGCGTTACAAGTTCGTTACCGGCCTTTTGGGGATTAGGAGTTTGATGATCGTTGGGGATTCAGGGATTGAGGATATTGGGGAAGGGGAGGGTAATTGCCTCCGGTAACCTCACTCACACGACGAAACATAACGCAACTGTTGCTTCACGTCGGTTTTCTGTGAGGCCGTGGTATCTCTCCGGTCGAGCCGGCCCATTCGTGCCGAAGCATGGCTCTCCCACACTTGGAAAACTTTTGTTTTCTTTGTATTCATTCAATTATTTATGGTACGCCAAGCAAGGCGAAACATAGTGTAACTACCTGTTTTTAACTTATGAACGTCCATGTAATAATATAATTACTTATTTATTGTAGAAACCAACACCCTGGTGAAGAATCTCAGACTCTGTATGTAGAAGTGGAAGTACAGCCGGGCGAATATGATGAAGACAGGTGAGTTTCTTTCGCAAATGTATTGTTCCACATGCTAATTTTAATCAAGAAAGCATGCTTGAATTGAGCACTTGTTACTTAGTGGCACTTGTGTCGGTATCTTTTTTTTTTTATTTATTTATTTCAAGCATCACAGGCCCATATCGAATACTATAAACTAATACATTAAAGATTTATAAATACTATACATACATTACAAACAAAATAATTACTCAACTAAGTACTTAATAACTAGGTCACACGAATAGACGGCGTTGTGTGTCGCACAGTGTCCGGTAGCCGACCTCGGAACCGTCGGAAGACTACCCCACGCGGCCAAAACTCCTCTTTCATTAAGGTTGGCAGATGTTCAGTCGGCACCCTGACTACAAAAGACTTGAAGTCCACTCTGTGTAGCGAGTGCAGTTGCTCAACCTTCAGATGAAGCTTTGCCTTGATCTTGATGAACTCCACAATCTCCTCAACCTTTGTGGAGTCATGTAGGCGGGACACGTATCTGACTCTGAGTGCGTATTTGACGTGGTGGCTGGGCAACTGGCTCAAACTCAAAATTTTGTTCGATCCACAGATAATTGTTTTGGGTCTGGATGTGATGTATGTGGGACCTTGTATGTTTATAAACGCACCTACGACACCTTTTCCCTTGTTCACGGCATCACGCGTGAATGACTGGACCTATTTTAGTAATTATTTTTCTGTTATAGGTATTTATTATTGTTAGGAGAAGGTTCTTAAAACAGAAAAAATCCTTAAAATCGGGGACGGGGACGGGACAAAACGGTATTGCACGTACGAAGTCGCGGGGAGAAGCTAGTAATAGTAATACAATATCTTTTTGTTTATATGATTCTAGTGAGGAGGATCCCCTTTCCTCGGAGGACGAGGACATCAAGCCTGATGTGACGGAGACCTGCATACAACAGTAAGTCATTGGTTTTTCTTACTTTGCCCCAGTCTGGGACTTTCTCAAGTACCCTTAGTATGAGTTTGTTTTACGTTTAATGAGATCAAAACGAGACCGTGTTCGGGGCTTTGATTGGTTGGTTCATTGCGTCCGGCCAATCAGAGCGCCCGACGCAGTCTCATTTCGTTTACTTTAAACCTAAAAGTAAAATTTGTTCTAAGCCCTCTGGTCCACATTCTGATGATGACATAATTTATTTTTATTTTTTATAGAACTACTTTTATAGCGAGTGAAGATATCAAAAAAGAAACTGTAGAATCAGAAGACGGAGTCAGTTAATATGTTGTATTCTTCAATGGACTCACCCCTTAAATACATATAAGCCGGTAAACAAGCATACGGTACTCCTGATTGTATGCAGTCGGCACCGCCCATAAACACCCACACCACCAGAGGCGATACAAGTGCGTCGGCCTTGAGGGAATAAGAATTTAAGAAGTGTCGGGGAATGGATTGGGCCTCCTGTAACTTCACTCACACGACAAAACACAACGCAATTGCGTTGTTTCACGGCGGTTTTCTGCTCGGCCGTGGTATCGCTCCGATCGAGTCGGCCCGTTCGTGCCGGAGCATGGCTCTCTCACGCTTAAACTTGGTGGTACATTATACATGCCTCTGCTAATACCTGGGTAATAAACAAGACCTTTTGTTTTTTTAATTTTTGTCGTAATATTTGTTACAATGATTAAATTCATGTATGTATGCTTTATGTGAATAAATGTACCTAATTGATAAAGTCAAAAATGTATTATTCTGTAAGCCATGTGGCGACATCAAAATGACAGGTACTCACTCTTATAAAACATTCATTTAGGAAAACAAAAATTTAAAATTATGTACAATTTTTCGTTGTAGTTAGGAAAACGAAAAGTGTTCCCTCCAAGGGGTAAAAGTGCGTTACCGTCATTTTGGGATTAGGAATTTGAGGATTGTTAGGCATTCAGGGATTTGAAAGAGTAGGGGATCTCCCGATTATCCATTTTTTTTTAATCGAGCTGTTTGTAAAACTATTTATAGGAATAAGGTTTTTTTTATCTATACGACACCCTGAAATACTGTACCATTACCTACTGATATTTCTAAAGAAATATGAATCACCTTTATTTGATACTAGCTTTTACCCGCGGCTTCGCTCGCGTCACAAAAGGATAAAAAGTAGCCTACGTGACATATACCAATACACACAGCGCCATCTATACCAATAATTTCGTTTTCCCTCGAGAGTATCAGATTTGTCCGGGATAAAAAGTCCCCTATTAATTAAATCCAGACTTCTCGTCAACAACTTTACGTCTGCAAAAATTCAAAGCTATCGGTTTAGTAGTTACGGCTTGAAATCAGAACAAACAAACTCACTTTCCGATTTATAATATTAGTAAAGATTCAATGACGTCATTTTAGGATTTCTGGAGGCCTACTCGTACTCCGGTTCTCGAATGCGAAGTTTCGTTAACGAACGCAATTTAAACGAAGTCTCGTTTGTGACCCTATTCTGTTCCACTTTCGCACGCCAACGACAAATTTGGATCCATAGACAATATTCGTGAACGAAGAAAATCAAGTGGTTCGTTCATAGACTTTTGCGGTAAACATGCCGAAAAAAAAAATGTCGTAAAATATATGCGCCAAAACAAGGACCGCCATTTTGATGACATCATTAGCACGAAAATATTGAAACGTCAAATGCCCAAGTCTTGTATTTTGTAATCAAGTTGAATGCGTTAGGATTTTATTGTAAGTATTTATAAAATAAAGATGAGTTTTAATAAGCCGTATCGTTGGTGTGTTGCGTTAAATTGCAAGAATTCTACATTGAAGACTCCAGAAAAGTTATTCATTACTGTTCCGAAAGATATTTCTATGAGACGTGTTTGGTTGGAACTCGGAGGACGCGATCATAAAAAATACTCCATAAAATCTCAATTATATCTTTGTGAGGATCATTTCGATGTAAGTACACACAATCAAGTATTTTATGAGTAGATATTGATCTGTTTTTATACAACAGGGACTTGAATTTAGGTTATTTCTTGTGCACAGTGTGAATCTTCATTATTCTGTAAGCTACAACACCTAATCATTTGCATATTTTTAGCTAGAACGAGATATGGAGAACTATATGAAGTACAAAATAATGGGCTCAGTAAAGAAGATCAGAATGAAATTGAACACTATTCCATCTAAGTTTAGTCAGAAGCCCATTGCGACTCCGAGTCAGGAAGTGGAGAGCACTACAACATTATGTTAGTATGTTTTGTTTGCAATAATTATAAAACCTTGACAATATAACAATAATAATATTGAGATATATATAGCTAGAGTGTACTTGTGGAAAATGCCCGTATGGCCAATGCCAATAGGATGCATATATTTAATTTATAACTTATGATTTTTTAATGTCAGGTTTACAAGAGGGACAAGAAGTTGAAGTACCATCTATATTTTATACAGCAGAGTTTGTCAATGTCAGCCAAACAGAGGAGAGTACTTTTTTAACCACACAACCCGCTTTATTGACTTCACGTAAGTTTAGAATTTACCTCACTGCAGTACTTAGTTACGACGTAAAACAACAACGGAACGGAACGCAAAACGCAATGTCAGAACTGTCAAATATTCCGTTCAAATATTTACGGCATATTTTTTACAATGATTGACCCCCCCATCCCCCTTGTCAGCAAAAGTAAGCAAAGGTCTTACCCCCTCCCTCTTTGCTTACGTAAACATTTTAAATTATATCTTTTTTATACATATTGTAATTTTAATATTCTCTTAGATACCACATAATGTCTAGTTCTTTGTCGGTGTTTGATTGTAATTTTTAATTTCATTATGAGGGTTGCCATTCGTATTAAAAAGTAAATAACTACCATTGACGTAATCATACTCGTACTCCCCTACCCCCCATATCATACAAAATAAGCGAAACAGAGACCCCCCCACTCCCCCATGGTGCTTACGTAATACTTGAATGGCCCCATAGTAAATAAAAAAAATTCTGGGTGCATTGAGCGCTGATGTTACTTCACGCAAGGATCGTGAGACGGTTTGTTGGGCCATGAGTGTGTCCATACTTTGATCCACACAGCCTTGATAGCTGCCGCGGGCAAAAAACTGCAACGCAGTCAGTATCTAAAAAAGTTAACAGGTTAACATTATTGAAACAGTAGAACTACAGTAGCCATTTAGTATGTATTTAATCAAAGTTAACAATTTATAGAGGTAGATAGATAGACTATAGGTAGGTACGTACTTTGTGGGTGGGTTCGATCCCATGTTTTCTCACCTCCGAGGTAGCATAGGAATCACGTCCTGGCACAATTGTTCGAACAATTCCCGTCTGTAATTTCTTACAATTTTTTTTTTATTTGTTACTTCTTATGTTCGACGTCCAGTTGGAGCCGGAGACGGCAACGGTTTCTTTGCCGCTCTGTGCGTTCTGCCCGCATTGCAGCTTCAACTAGAAAGTGCCTTTCAGCCATAATACATTATACAACAATTATAATACGCCTTGAAGAAAAATTTGTAATTGAGCGCGCGTAGTTGGTTTAATAATTCCCGCCAAAGAGTTACGCTGACGACGTCAAACATTGCCATTTTTAAATAATAATTTTTAATTTTTAGTACTAATAATTAAAATTGATAACTAGAATTATCAAAAAATAATGTTTAAATACACAACAAAAGTTATGTGTGTATGTATGTATGTGGCAAACGAAAATTAAACGACAACTATTTTACTAAATAATAAATGTTTCGTTTCGTCGAAATGACATTTAGAATCCGAACAATAATCTGTCAAATTCGAATTTTCGTCATTACTTTATTACTTTTAATATTTACATACATTAGAAAACTTAAATTAAAACTAACTATTACTTAAATAAAATTAAAATTAAATATTACTAAATTAAATATATACAACTAAAGATTAAAATTAATTATAGAAAAAACAAAAACAACTATTTACATAAACTATTTATAAGGCATCGAAAAACTCGTCCGCATCGACGTCAGTGGGGAAAGTACCCAGAAGGCTGGCAGCATTGCCACGTTGTATGGCAATGCTTAACCTCTGACCGAGAAAAAGACCAGCCCTCTGGTCACGAGATGTGTCGACCAGGCGTTTCGAAATGTTTTTGAACAATTTAAGCGCACTCGGACCTAACGTCTCAACCCCAAACGGCTCAAAGATATAACTACCAGCAAGGTTGTTATACTTGCGCCGCTTGAGGTTTTCTGCAGAGGCAGCAGCCGAACCAGCACAACTCGCCGTTACTGGAAGATGAGAAGGTGCAAGGGTGTCGACACAGGTTGCGTCCCACACCAAAGACTTTCCCAGCTTCCAGGGCATAATGGACATACCGTCGGGTCTCTTACCATCGTCGCGTGCCAAACCCTTTGGTTCCAGAACAGCTGGTACACCGGCGATGACATGATGTCGTTAATGCTGGCGTGTCGGGCCATCCGGCCCGCGATTCTGCTACACGATAGGCCGTGGTGGCCGAGGTGGTCGACCATCTCACCGCATTGACAGCGATGCGGAGAAACACAGGGTGCACCTACACGCAAGCAAGCAGCAAGCCGAAAAGTTGAGTCATTCAACATCGTGCCAATATTGAATGACGGAAGTGCCTGAAGCCAGAGACCTGATTCCCACTCACCCACAGCCAATAGGCGAGCTAAATCCGCAGGATTGGTGCTGGTATTAATTAGATTATTATGCACCAACCTGCAAAGCGGCTCGTCCCATTGTCTCTGGGAGGAAGGGTTGTCAGGCAAGGCTGTATTGGGACAAGTTTCTGCCCAGGCGTTCATCGCGTCGGTCAGATTCGGCACATCGGGTTCAACGTCAACACCGGCTAAAATATTTTTTGTTAAAGTACTAGTGCTGTGGACAGAAGAGATGAACGCCGGTAAACTAACACTGGAAATTTTGCGGACGCCTAGACCACCAAAACGAATTGGTAGTGTGGCTTGAATCCAAACACGATCGTCCATAGAAGCATTCAAAAGTGAAGTTAAGGTGTCACGGATAATTTGATCAATTTGGTCCAGAATATGCGGATGCTTCCACAGAGGGGAAGCACGCAGAAAATACATAAATTTTGGGCCGAAACAACAATAGCGAATTAAAGTAAACGCACAATGTAGATTAATTTTGGAAAGTCTATCGGAAATGTCACAGAAATTTTTAATTTTCTCGTTTATGAAATCAGAGAAACTGTTTTCGAAAATTGGGGAACCCAGGAGAAGAAGAGAGTTTTTATCAACAATTTTTAAATTCGGCGCTACGGTAGAAAAAGTGTTTAAAATTCGTTGTCTGTCAATAATTTTGTCCGGAAGGTAAATTTCGCATTTAGAAATATTTAATTCTAATCCGATGGATTTAAATTTAGAGATCAGAAGCTGTAAGTCATGGAAAACAGTATCTGCGTCACCTCCTAAGGTTCCATCGTCCAAATACCAAACATTAAATTTAGATTTAAGTTGCCGAATAATAGGGTGAATGGCCAGACTGAAAATGACTGGACCAAGAGGATCACCTTGTTGGCAGCCTACCGCAGAATCCAAAACTTTGTCTTTATATAATAATTTTGAAGGTTGTCTATAGCACTGCCAAATAAAACTGTAAATTTCAGGTAATTCTTTTTTAACTTCAGCCAACAAAGTGTCCCTATTGATGGAATTGAATGCATTTTTTACATCAACCTTAAGGATGGTCATCCTTAAGGTTGATGTAAAAAATGCAAATCACTTTCGTTTGTATTCAAGAAAGATGATAGGGGGTGTACGGCAGCCTCACAACCCCCTTTTGAGCCGAAGCCTAGTTGGAGGGGTTGAAAGTGCGACATGAGCGCATCTTTATGATAGCTGCAACACAACTTGGCTGCCAAACGCCTGTAAGTACAACCTACGGCAATGGGACGTATGCCGCCATCTTTTTTGCGTAGGGCACATAGATTGGCCCCGTACAAAATGTCGATAACGGCATCCGTCACATTACCGGAGAGCATTAAATTAACCAAAACCGTTAGCTCCTTCAGAAGAGACTCACCGGCTTCCCCGACGTCTGGCCCCGTCAAATCCTTAAGATGTTGAGGAGTCAGACCATCAAGTCCACCAGCAGAGCCACATCGGAAGGAGCCAACGGCTGCGGCTACTTGCTGGACAGTTGCGGTGAAAATATGAATTGGTTCAGGAGGATCGAGAAAAGTGAGGTCAGCCCTAGCAGGCGGGTGTTTACTCTTCAGAGCTTCAAAAGTTTCTGAAGAGTAGGGAGCAACCACGTCACTACTGAATAAAAGCCTGGCGGCTCCGCTTATATCACCTTCACCTAATTTGGATTCTACGTAGTCAAAACGAGTTTTTTTAATATTATTAAAGGAGTTAGGAAATTTTGGATCTAAAATGGGGTTCAAAATACTACAATTACTTTTAATTTGTGTGGTTAAGTTTTTTTTAACAGCCAAATTTTTTTTCACATTTAGAATCCTGTAGGGGAAGGTGAGTAACTGCTCCCAAGCCGAGAAAGAGTTCTCCCGAGTTGCAAGACGAATGCAATTTCCTAAATTAAGAGCCACGGACCGTCTTGCACCACGAGGAACTCTTTTTAAAACAGGTGTTGAATTTTTGAATTTGGATAAAGTTTCCCATAAAGGCTGATTTGAAACCGGAAAAGAATTTTGTAGAGGAGTAGTGTTAGAGGGGGATAAGGACACACTATGAGATTTGTGGATTTTTCCATAATGTATTCTTAACCCGCGTTCTCCTTTAAAAAATCGAGGCTGAGAGCACAAAGAACATCTTACCAGGCTCTCTAGAGGTTGATGGGCACATTGAGGAGCACTTCCAGACTCAATGGCTGCATCACATGAATGCATGTAGGTCGAAAGCCTTCAAAAATGTATCAAAAAATTCTAAAATTAAACTAATTAAACAATAATGATTAATAATTAAACTTATAAAAAGAAAAATTGGTCAAGGACGCCGGGCTGCCGCGCTGTCGCGCAGCGCCGCGCTGTCGCGGTGTTCCGCGCCTCCACGCCGTCCATATCTTAAGAAAGACTGTTCGCCCAAGCGGCAATGTTGGAAGAAATGCTCGGAGACGGTTAGAATCGTTTTTCGACAATGAGTCAAATTTGTCAGCACGTCGAAGCAGATAAAAGTCAACGCATAGAATGATTTAAAGTATGCAGCAGACAGGCCACTTGTATTTCGCCTTTAAATTAATTTTTAATAAACACAATCACGTCTCGATGAAAATTATACACACTTTCGAGTACAAATTTAACAATAATTCACTTTTTATTTCAAAATAGGAATTTGTTTAGAAAATTTCGTTTTTCTCTTTTCGTTCGTTCGTAAAATTAATTAAAGTAGGGACGTCAAATGTCGTTCGTTCAAACAAAGTTTCGCAAGGAAGAGCCAGCGCCCCCCTACCGTGCGTAAAAGGAACTACACGACGCAAGCACAAATGATTTTGACAACTATCGTATCGTAATCGTATCGTGTTGCTATCGAAACTTAGAACATTTTGACACAAATTGGAAGCACGAACGATCTTTTGACAAACGGTAACGTAAATTTCGAAGGCTGGCTATCGAAAACTGTCAAAACATTTGTCACTTAGAATTTGCCGGTGAGAAAGGTTTCGAAATATTTTAAAATTAAGATTTTGTGACAATTAAAAATTAAAATGAACTAAAACAAGTAGTGTGCGTATGAAATGATTCATCAACATCAATGTTTTCGGGAAACATGGCGATAATGATGCGGAGAATACCACTCGTTCTTAAGTTTGTCGTCGTGGATGGATAACTATTGACAATACTTTTGAACGATTGAAAAACCGATGGTGTTGTTTGTGCAAGGAGCATACTCCACTACGCCACCGAAAATTGTGCTAAAAGCAATAACAGCTTAGATGTGTTACAAATTTTTGACATATATTTTGATATACCCAAACCTCAAGCACTATAGATAGGATTTTTTTTTTTTAAGGGGGGAAATCATCGAATGACTGCTCCCGCCTGGGTGAGGCGGAAGGGAGTGTCAGACTCTTACTGACTAAAAACCACCCCGTTCCTTCTCCTGCACGTCGAGCCGGAGCCCCGGTTACCCGTTAGGTTCTCCGCGACTCCGAATCGGCATCGGCCCTATTGGGCCCCATCTGTGGTGGTCTGATGGCTCTTTGAGGCGCGCGCGGAACGCGACGCGCCGTACGCTCGGGTCTGTTTCTGGTCGGACGGGGAGCCACCCATGCTCGCCGTCCGCAGGCCCGCGCTTACGGTGGCCGGAGATCGTCTCGCGATCCCCGACGCCCGGTGTGTCTTTCGCGATGGCTGGGTTGCGAGGAGGCAGCGCTTCGCTGCCTCACGCGTCCCGCCTCCTCCTTAGTCAGCATGACTGCTTCGCAAAAGGAGGAGACGGCATCCCAATCCCTCTCGCTCCGCATCATGGCCTGCACTAGGCCCGGACGCGAGAGGTCGCCATCGCCGATCACTTCCCTGAGGGCACGGCGGTGCTCAGCCCACGCAGGCATTCTCCCACTGTGTGTTCCACCGTGTCCTCAGGGCGGTCCTCGCAGTGATGACACCCGGGCGTTCCCTCCCGCCCCATCAGACACAGGTACCTCCCGAAACTTCCATGTCCGGTGAGGACCTGCGTCAGGCGGTAGGTGAGGACGCCGTAGCGTCTCTCAAGCCACTCCTCAAAGAGGGGACTTACCGCTGCAATGGCAGCGAGCCCAAGGATAGATAGGATAGGATAGATAGAGGACATAACTTAATACAAGTTAGCTATAACGCAATTTCAACTGACCAAGGTATAGAAATCCTTCACCGGGCTAGGTATTTAATGTTATCATAAAATACCAATATTACCTAGATCTTATATTTAACGGAAACTTATATTTAACGTAAATAGAACTTTTATTGCTTGAACTAGGTTTATGCAACTTTTGTTTCAAGTCATCACTTTATCATAAATCAGTATAATTTATATTTAGCAAATATTCTGTCAATATGTTACTAAGTATATTTCATAAGAGATAGACTGTATGTATTTAAAGACAAATTTTATTGTACAGAGATTCAAGAAAAAAATTAAATCTAGTACTATAATGTTGTACATGTTTAATTTGTTTCATTGTATTCCACATGAAGAAACTTAGGTATAAGAGCACCATGTCAGCACCATTATATTTCATTATCTTTTCTCACACTTCCTAGCATCATCACTTGTTTATTATCACGTTGCAAGAACAATTTCGTCAGTTCAAGTTTAGTCTTCTTTGCTGGTCTATTCATTCTCTAATGGAGTAGAAGTAGTTTGTGGGGTTGAAAAGCTGGCTTAGACAAACTCCTGGAATCCTGGAATAGGCATTACAATGCATATTAGGGCACACAATGAAGAGAAACTATTCAAAACAATAATAACCCGACTACGAAAAACAATACCCTTATATTGTATTTCGCGCGTATTTTATGTTGAAATTTTTACTTACGATACTTTCCATTAACTCCACCCTTATTTTGCATTAGAATGGAGTTCTTTTATATTAATTGAAATAGAAATCTTAGTAAACGTATATACAAACAATTAACTTGACATAATGGCATTTGACCTCTGTCAAACAGGACGTTCGGAAATTGTAAAATATTTTATGAAATTACAAAACTAACTAGTACCTCTTTTGGTTGTAGTAATACGATTATGTCACTTTACATAACCGTAAACTCCATTCTTGACCATTTTTTGCTTAACCAATATATCTTAACAAAACGTGCAGACGAAGGTAGAAACATATTTTAAAAATACCGATGATCCCCACTGATCTGCCAATCCCTTTTAAATGACTTATGTTTCTGGTCAAATCATTTTCGCGGTAACTATTGACAAGTCCCAAGGCCAAACCTTCGAATTATTAGGGATCGATCTACGAAAGTCGAAAAGAGCGTTTCACAGTGTGCTCCTGAAAATCAATTTATTTTGTTGCCACAAAATAAAACTACTTCAAATATCGTTTACAGGGAAGCTCTGACTCACTAAAACTAATGGCTTTTGTTTTTTTTGTAGATATAATATATGATATTTGTAAAAAATTTGAAATTAAAAAAAAACAAAATACATTAATAAAAAATATGAATAAAAAAATTCATTAAAAAAAATTTCTAACTTCATTTACGATTTTACTTTTTTTTTTTTGAAACCCGACGCAAAAAAGAAGGGTGTATGTGTGTGTGTGTATGTACCCGTGCGAAGCCGGGGCGGGCCGCTAGTATGATACAAAATTCATTACAAAAAATAAAGCAGCTAAACCGTTTATAAGTTTAACTAGCCCTTAAGCTCTAACACTGGGATTGACGTAAATTTTGACACTTGTCAGTGCTATCCCCATTTATTTTGATTTCTACTCTCTCTGTAGACAAGCGCTTAAGTGGCGTTTGGCTAAAGACACAAAAAACCTAAGTACCTAGGTGTTTTTTTTACTTTTTTTTCAAGGATTCAAATCATCGAATGACTGCTCCCGCCTGGGTGAGGCGGGAGGGAGTTTCAGACTCTTACTGACTAAAAACCACCCCGTTCCTTCTCCTGCACGTCGAGCCGAATTCCCGGTTACCCGTTTGGTTCTCCGCGACACCTAAGTAGGTCTAAAGGCAGCACTGCCTTTGCCTACTGATAAGTACAAATTAAGAAATTCTGAAGTTGAAGAGATTTGACATCTTTAATGTGTCATTATTGTCAACTGTCATGTCATTCAATTCAATTTAAACCGAATCAAACGTGAACATTGAAGATAAGGAAATAATATTTTAGACAATCTATTCAATTCGATTACCATGGCACATAGAAAATGCTTTGTTCCTACTTGTACAAATGATTCAATAAATAGCCCAGACAAAATCTTTGTTCGTATCAGAGAAAATTTACGAAAAAAGTGGTGTATTGAAGCCAATGCGGAATATTTCTGTGTACAATTATTGTATTGCTGTGAAGATCACTTTGATGTGAGTACCTATATTATAACACATAATTAAAATATAAAGCATTGTCATGGTTGTTCTAAATACTTACTTATTTTGAAATAGCTAGCTAAAGAAAAACAATAGGTACCGTAAAACGAATTCGAGAGGTGAATAGATACAGGAATGGGGAATTTTTATAATAACTATCGTTAAATCGTTAGACATACTATATTAACTAAAATCGCGAGTTACTCCCATGAATGAAATGAAATTAAATCGTTTATTTATAAACATAGGTTATATAAAGTTGTCATACAGTGCAACAAAGTGAGTCCGACTATGTTTTGCCTTGAAGCATACAAATTCATATAAGTATAAGTAAATAGATTAAAAATAAATAGTTTTATTTAGTCATTTAAGTATCTACACAGGAACAAAACATTTATATTGGGAGTTAAACCACTGAACCATATCTATTTACCTCCAAATTCTATTAATCCCGTTTTACTGTCACAAATTCCAAGGATTTAAGTGTATTGAATTATCTCTTTAACTGATCAATATTCAAGTTGTCACTTTTATCACTTGCAGCCAATAGCAGATTTAAAAAACTATTTCAAGTGCAAATTAATGAACCAAGAGCCCATTTTAAAGCCTACGGCTGTATTAAAGAATGTTGCTGCCTTGCCACAGAAAGCAAAGGTTCGTACATTGTCGGAATTATTATTTTTTAACTAGGTATGTGATAATAATGTAAAAGTACTTACCCTTAACTGACTAGCATGCATGAAAAGATTGATGTCCTATCAATCGTACTGTAGCATTCCATTGTCTCTGCCTACCCCCATAGGAGACAGGTGTGAAGTTATGTATGTATAAACATATCTTACTATACATATGTTTGGTTCATCATGTTTAAATTCCAACTATGTCGCAGGAAAGTCCCGAAATAATTAAAATATTATCAATCATCCAACTAGGCTCATCATCATGGAAAATAAGAAAACCTTATAATTTCATGCCAAGTACAAAAGTTTTTTTCTCGTCTGGTGGTAAGCGATGATGCGGTATACAATGCTATTAAGTGTAATAGGTAGGTAGTGACCTATGAAGGTATACCTACCTTTCTTGTATCAAACTTTCTATTTTTACCGGACTGCATTGATTAAACTGTCAAACACCAAGCGGTCACAGGTGACCGCAACCTATTGTTCTATAATTGTGTCTACAAAACCGGTACTCGACGAGTTAAAGGAGGGTAATGTGTTCACAATACACTTCCTACTTGAGTCAAACTCAATGAGTAAACGTACCAACCAACCAATATCGATCAAACGAAAGTTACTAGAAAGCTTTTTTCATGACTATTGTGGTGTTCAATATCATATTATGTTCTTAAGTGAGATGTGATCCTCAGCATTGGTTCCTCCAGCAAGAAGATTGCCTTGCCAATGAATGCTGTTAGTGAATCAAGTAGACAGACGATTTGGTTTAACATGAGATCTTTTTTTTTTATACTACAACGCTGGCATAAAAGCACATGGCCCATCTGATGGTGAGCGGATACCGTGGCTTATGTACGCCTGCAACACTTGGGGCATTACATGCGTCTTGCCGACCCTTAAGAAACCTATTCACTCCCCTCTTGAAGAACCCCATGTTGTAGCCCGTTGGGAAAACCACTGCAGGGAGTTCATTCCACAATCGGGTGTCCGTGGTAGAAAATTCCTCTGAAACCGAACTGTACGGGACCATTTGGGCTCCAATGTGTGAGAGCTCCAATCTTCGCTGATTTTCAATATGTTTAGCAATATGATGATATCATGATGCGTGCAAAGTAACACCTACCTAGTGGATACGAGATGTATAGGCGCGCTTTAGGTAGACTAGAATTAAGTTTAGTAAGACCAAATAAATTGTTCGAAACAAAGTTGCTATCCGCCGTCTGTCTGTCCCTATGTATGCTTAAATCTTTAATATGTTCTCTGCGTAGTTACGCAACGGATTTTGATGCGGTTTTTTTGATACTATGTAGTGATAATACATAACAGATTAAAAATATGAAATGTTGTCAATTGGTTTTTTGACTATTGTCGCAATAAAATATAAACTATGTTGAATACGGTAGCTTTTTAACCGACTTCAAAAAAAGGAGGAGGCTCTGAATTCGACCGTATATATGCTTTTTTCTATGTTTGTTCGCCGATATCTTCATTATTTATGAACCGATTTTGATAATTATTTTTTTATTTGAAAGGAGATAGAGGCCCAAACTGGTCCCATGATAAGGAAATCAAGATCTGATGATGGAAGACCAGGGAAACCGAGGGGAATTTTTAAAAATTATAGGGACGACTAGTGCATGCATTTGTTAATTTTTTCAATAAGTATTAAAAACCACTACAATTTGCTAAAGGGCCGGAGTCAATCTGATGATGGATTGCCATTAAGGGTCTGATGATGAAATAGTACGACAGTTGACGGAACTCCTCGGCGGTTACCAGTAGCTACTTTGTGTTTGGGTTTGATAATTTGTATTTATGGGGACTTTACACCTAGATGGGGGAGGGGGGGACGGTCATTAAAGGTACAATGATGAAGTATAATGAAGTAGTATGATAGCTAATGGAACTCTATGGTTAAGAGTTGCCAACCGGCGTTTGATATTGATGAAATCTTTGCATTCCTTTGTGGGCTGTGTATAAATTATAATAATATCAAAGTATTAAACTAAAAGATATAAAATAAAAAAACTGCGTTTAAAAAAACCGACTTCAAAATTAAAGATAAACGAAAAGTAAAAACTAAAAAGGAAAAAAATAACTACCTATTATTAGTCATACGTACTAATAAGTTATAACTTACACAGCCACTGATAGGTTAGAAGTCAGTGCCACAAACCCATACCAAACTAAATATAAAGTACCTAGTTAATGGTCACAGCTGGTATATTCCGTAATAAAATTATACAGCTCAATAATGCTAGGTAAGTATCTATTATGGTTTTAATGAATAATTTTGTTTAAAACTTGTGGCACCAATTTTTTGATTGTGTTGCTTTTTCATTTAAAAAAGAAATCTTTTAATATTTTATTTTTGGAAAATAATCTGATATTTTTTTATCTGTGGATGATGATAATGAGCAAAACGCTAGCTGCCAGCGCGGCCATACGTAGTATCCTAAGTAGTCTTTGAGCGCGGCCATGATTGAGCATCGTAAGACGTCACATTTCAATAAACAAATAGTTCCCCAACTTTTTCTTGTATTCATATTGAGTAGAAACAACATTTAACACAGATATTTCATATAATTGTAAAAATGGCAAGCTACAAAACGTGTGCCGTGCCTATGTGTAGAAGTACGACAATTAAAAATCCAAAAAAATTGTTTATAACCGTTCCTAAATGCCCTAAACGTCGAAAGCAGTGGTTGAAACTAGCACGCCGAAACTCACAGTTTACATCTGATAAATCTGCGATATTCTTTTGTGAAGACCACTTTTATGTAAGTACCTTGGTATATTCAAAAGTAATCAGCGTGATTTTACAAAAATAAATACATAATACCTAACTTAACCTAAGTTTTTGTTACGTTTATATGTTTCATTTTATAGCTCCCTAATGATATGGAAAACTACATCGAATACAATATAATGGGTTCTGTTGGCAAGATAAGGATGAAACCTGACTGCCTGCCATCGAAATTTGAATGTCAACCAGACAGAATAAAGCGAACGAGGCCTTCGCAACCTCGATCAGTTGTAAGCAAAAGACAGCGTATGGACATAGTACAAGAATTATTGTCCAAAGAAATTCTATCAACATCAGGCACGGCAAACAATAGCGGTGGGTATAAACTTAAAAACTTACCAGTTCAATTATTTAAAATAGGTTTGTTTTAATATGTCTACCCATAGTGTACTTAATGTGTTGGTGAATCAGGTGGTTGAAATCAAAAATGTCTTACATGTTCTTCGTCATACAAAAACCAATAATAAGTCGATGCAAAATTCATATTTACACGTTAGTTTACTAAATGATAGGTACCTACGCATAATATCGGATTACATTCTATTACAACTCCCTGGAAAAAGGTCTGCTACCCTTCTTCTGGTATCGCGGAGAACCTAACGGGTTACCGGGGCACCGGCTCGACGTGCAGGAGAAGGAACGGAGTGGTTTATAGTCAGTGAGAGTCTAACACTCCCTCTCGCCTCACCCAGGCGGGAGCAGCAGCATTCTATGATTTTCCCCCCTTAAAAAAACGTTTCTTACTGTCCCCGCTTCTCTTCTTACTAAAATATTTGGATGACCCCGTCGCCCCCACGACGTGGGAAGTCCACTGTCCATGAGGATTTCCATTGCGTTACAATAAATAAAATGTTATTATTGCCTGTGCACTAATAAATCTATAAGATAGGTACATAATTAAAAAAAAAAACATGTTTTGCTAAAAAAAATCTACATTCTGTAGTCAATAAAATTATTAAATATTTAAATGAATGTGTTATTGCCTGTTTACCAAATAACCTTATATAAAACGATAGTATTTTTTTGAATTTTTAATTGTCGTACTTCTACACACAGGCACGGCACACGTTTTGCAGCTTGCCATTTTTACAATAGGCCTGTGTCGTGCATTTCTAAAATGGCTTATTTCGTGTTGGTTACTAAACCAGGTAAAACAGGTACTAACCTGTTTTACCTAAAAAAATATTTCATGATAAAAATTATTTTAACATAGTGTTCTAAGTTTAAAAAAAAATTAAATCTGACGTATAAACACAAGATTGAATGACGTTTGACGTCACATAGTTGCAAGCGATTGTGTTCATTGATTGTGTGGCGAAAGTTTTTTTTATAAAAATGGAAACTTCGTATTTCAAAAACTGTATAGTGCCCCAGTGTATGAATACAAGTAGAAAAACTCCGACTAAATTATTCATACGTGTTCCGGTTAAGGATAAAACGCGAAGAAAGTGGTTAAAACTGGCAAAGAGGAATGATGCTCATTGTTTATCAACAACATCGAGAATGTATTTTTGTGAAGATCATTTCGATGTAAGTATTATTTAAAAAAGTTGTGCCTACATAGTCAACTCGTAAATCTTAAAAAAAACCAAAGTTTTTTTTGTTTTAAAATAATGCAACATTTGGTTTGAGGTTAGAATATCTCGTATTTGTATTGTGTTAAAACACAGTCTTTATATTTACCAGTTGCCTAACGATATGCTGAATTATACCGAGTACCATATAATGGGAAAGGTATCTTATGTGCGAATGAAACCGGGTTGTTTACCAAGTAAATTTGGATGTCAAGAAGCCATAAAAAAAGAATCCTGCAATAGTGCAGAGCGGCCATACATGATAAAAAAACAAAGAATGTCTACAATAGCAGAGTGTTTTCAAGAAAGTTTTACACCAAGTACTTCCCTAGCACAACAACCTCTTCAAACAAGTTCAGCAGGTATGTAATAAACTAAAAATATTAAATCACATAGCACATACAGGCCCACAGGAAGAAATTCCAGTTGGAATATGTGAGGCCTATGTACTCTGTTTTTATATACCTATGTATTGTCCTTTGTATTGTATGTGTGTAGATAAATAATAAATAAATAAATAATTACTAGGCTGACATAGTTCACCATATTTTTACATTATTCGAAATGATGTACTTTGTATTCTAAGAAGATGTAAGCGCCAAATGATGTGACACCATGGAAGTAAAAGTACTATGTACAACTGGAAGGTTCAGTATTACTTTATTGATATGTCATAATGAACCTAAATTGTTTTAGTAGGTATAGAGTGATTTTTAAATAACCACTATCTTCCCAGAAAAATGAAACTACATGAGGACCTTATTTACCTACGTGTGTCCCTTTCGCACAGTTGCCATATCAAAAATTGGCAGTAGATTTAAAAAGAATAATTTTTCGCAACATACCTACTATACATTTTTACCGACTTCAAAAAAAAGAGGAGGTAGTGTTTGGCTGATTGTTTATTTTTGTTCATTGATTACTCCGCCATTTGTGAACCGATTTCTAAAATTCTTGCTTTGTTTGAAAGGGTATAGTCCCGAGATGGTCCCATTTCCATGAGGTCAGGATCTGATCATGATATCCTAGGGTAACCGATGGGAAGTTTTGAAAATTGTAGGGACGAAGAATGCATATATTATGTTTGCTTAAATATGAATTTTTAAACACTACAATTTGATAAGGGTCTGGAGTCGACTTGATGATGGAGCCCACAACCAGTCGAGAGAACTCCTCAACGGTTTACATTAACTACCTTGTGTTTGGGCTTGATTAATTTGTATTGATGAGGACTTAACACCTAGGTGTAGTGTGGTTGTCAATAAGGGTCTGATGATGAAGTAGTACCACAGTTGAGGGAACTCCTCAGCGGTTACCAGCAGCTATCTTGTGTTAGGGTTTGATTAATTTGTATTGATGAGGACTTTACACCTAGGTGTGGTGTGATTGTCACTTAAGACATTAAGTGACAATCACAATAAGTGACAATTGGACACAATGATGTAGTAGTATGATAGCTAAGAGAACAAAATAAAAAACTGTAAAAAACAACTTCAAAAACTAAAATGCTAAAAATAGCTATTATTTTTTATATGTACGTTTATAGCTTACACACCCACTGATAGATAAGAAGTCTACAAGCTATTGTAATTATTGTTAGTATACTTGATATATTATTTATATATCAGTAGCTTTTACCCGCGACTTCGCTCGCGTCACAAAAGGATAAAAAGTAGCCTATGTGACATATACCAATACACACAGCGCCATTTATACCAATAATTTTGCTTTCCCTCGGGAATTACAAATTTTTCCGGGATAAAAAGTACCCTATTATTCAATCCAAACTTCTAACTTTACGTCTGCAAAAATTCAAAGCAATCTGTTTAGTAGTTACGGCGTGAAAGCAGAACAAACAAACAAACACACTTTCCTATTTATAATATTAGTAAGGATTACGTATAACCCTACGGTTAGAATCAGTTAGATCATAGTCTTAATATTTTCACGATTTTGTAAATTTTTATTACTTCTACTTAAGTTAACAGTAGGTAAAATGGTAGCCTCCGGCTATACCAAAACAATAACAATATGGCGTTTTGTTTTTTCAAATTTATTTGAATTCAAAAAGTGCTTTTAATCGTGTATTGGATTTTAAAAATGGTTAACAATATTATGTTTGTAAGTGGGTGTAAGAAGGAATCATCAGGGTGTGGATTATTTCTTCACAGGTAAGTGTGACATCGTTAAGAACTAGGGTGACTATAATAATCTTTATCGAGATATGTTTAGGCATCGAGTTTATATAATTATTTCTGTAATTACCTATGTACTAAATTAAAACTTACTGCTTAACTAAAAAGCCTTGAAAATTTACTTGGTTGTTTAAATTTAATCGAAAATTTCGTCTTACATAGATCAGAGGCCTTAGTACGAGTTTTTTTTACGTTAAAAGCAATCGAAACGAACAAGCGATTCCAATTAACCAACCAATCAGATCGCCGAATGCTATAGCTAAATGGCTTTTGGCTAAAGGTGCAGCACCGATAACTCCGCAAAATTACATTTCCAAAAATAAACCCTATTTTAATTAAGATATTATTTTCCGTTGCCCTTAATTAACACACGAAGGTAATCCAAGCCGTCGTTCTCTCATCTTGCCAGCTTAAAAATCTTTCTGATCAAACATTGTTAGTAAAATTAAAACTCAATGAAAACACTAACATGTTAATGACATTGTAATAATCATTAATTAACTAATTCATTTCGCATTTATTTCTTAGAATGTATTCTTAAATTAATCAATAAAACGTAAATTATTATTTTGACTATTACCTATTTCATGGTAACCCTGTAAACTGTCATTGTCATGTCATCGCGTCTGATTGAATTAGCATTGTTTACGTTCAATGTTTGTCATCAGATCTTCGTTGTTATAATAATTCTAAGGTATACCTCGTGTGTTCATAAGTTTTGAGACAAATTAAAAGTTGCATATCTTTTTAAATAATAAACTTATATTTATAAAAACAATAACAAACATTAAGTAGATAGTAAGTAAAAATTAAATATAATTATTATTCAAAATGACCACCCCTGTTTTTAATACATGCCCTTAGACGATTTGGCCAGTCATCAATGGCGGCACGAATCTTTTCCAGAGGAATTCGCTTCGCTTCTCAGACAAGCGCTCGCTTAAGTGACTCCAAGCAGTGTTGGGCAAAATTTAGTTAACTAATGGTTGATGACTAATGATTGAATGTGTTAGTTATGATTGATGACTAATGATTATTTAGTTTAATCACGAGGTGATGACTAACGATTGATTAGTTTTAATCTTAATCAAATAATCATGATTATTTATTTATGATTGATATTTTTTAATACGAGGTAAGGTAAAATATTTTTTCTGCTTCTTAAAAAAATACTGAATTGGACACAAAACGTTACTGTAGGTTAGGTTAGACTTTAGTGTTTTAGTTTAAAATTCAGTATTTTTTGGTGGTCAGATAAATAGATGCCCTGGTAAAATCTTATGATACGGAGAAATGGTTTTCAGTATAACGGGGTTTTTTGTAACACCTTCTATAACTTTAGTAGTTTTTAGGGTCCCGTACCTCATCTGACTGTAATCATGTAATTTATTACTTGTTTTTCGAAAAGTAAATGATGTCATCGTATTGCTTTAACGATTATAAGACTAACTAAATTACACTTGTATTTTTTTATTTATTTATTAATCATCTCAGTGTAACTGTATTGAACTTTATAAACACAAATAATATATTTAAGAAAGCTATATAATATAGGGTGTAAAGGATGGCTTACCAAAGTAAAACCATGGACTCAGATCATCATCCTAAGTAACGGACCGAAGGATTTTTTTCTCGGAAAAGAAAAAATTTTGGCCTTTCTATACATTATATTCTATTAGCAGCTGACTTTAATATTTTGTATGCAGAGTCAAAAATTTTTTTCATTTCCGTACCTAATTCCTTCAGTACTTTACTCAAGATAATGGTCTGAGACTTCGGTCAGCTGATCCTTATACCCTGTATGTGTAGTGTACCAACACCTGTGCATCGAGCTTAGTCATACATTCATGATTAGAACTAATGATTGGTGATTTGCGATTAACGAATTTAGTCATGACTAATGATTGTTCTCGTTAGTTATGATTAAATTAGTCATGACTAAATTAATCATGATTAGATCAATCATGATTGATCAATTGATTGAATAAATTAGTTGATTTGCCCAACACTGACTCCAAGTTTGCGTGGGACTTTCGGCAGGCTCTGAGCTCTAATTCGGTCCATAGAGAATAATCCAGCGGGTTAAGGTCGGGGCTGGAGGAGGGCCATTCGTTCGCCGCAATGAAGGCCGGCACATTTTCCTTCAGCCAAGCTTGGGTGGTTTTAGCCTTATGGGATGGCGCCGAGTCTTGCTGGAAAACCCAATACTTGTTATGGAATAGGGTATGAGACAGGGGTTTCACAACAGTCTCTAGAATGTCACTTTGATAATTTTTGGCTTTCACCTTGACGCCTTGTTGGCAGAAATGAAGCTGAGTGACACCTTCGTACGAAACTCCCCACCATACCATGACACTAGCCGGATGATGAGTACGCGAGACATTCCGTGCTGAAGGTGGGACATCCTTGCTACTTTTGGCATACATTTAATTGGTTTGTCGATTGAACTTTTCTTCGACGGTAAAGATTTTCTCGTCGGTGAAGAGTATCTTCCTCGCATCGTGTCTCCTAAGCAGTATTGGACAACGTTCGCGTCGCAATTAACGAAGGCGATCGTTTAAAAAGTGTACTTTTCTACGGCTATACGCCTTAACCTTGAGATCATAATTATTTCAGTATTCTGTTGACTGAAACGCGCGAAATATTGGTCTGCAGAGCGAGTTTCTTCTGAGTGCGACATGGATTTCGGCGAAGTCGCTCTCGGATGATTTTAATGTTCGCAGGCGTCCTCACAGAGCGTGGACGACCACTTCTTTGCCGATCATGTAAAGAACTTGTCTCCTGGTATCGTTTAATAGTGTAATACACGAAGTTACGGCTCACACCAAAACTTTTCAGTTCTCGGAAAATGTCCATAGGTTTTCTTCCCACCTTAAATAATGAAATGACGGTCGCACGTAATTCTTTTGTTCCCTCTATTACGAGAAAATTTAAATAAAATAATCCGAAATCATAGATATTAAAAGTTAACATTCCAAATTCAAAATTAGAAAAAGAAATATACAGCAGCCAGTAATTTTTATTTTATTTTTATAAGCAATAAGTTTGTCTCAAAACTTATGAACACACGAGGTATAATCAGTTGAAATGGTGAAAAAGTGTTGCGTTTATACTTGTCCTAGTGAATCATATGGTGGTTGCAATATATCGTTTCACAGGTAAGCTTAAAATATCCTAACTGTATATCTAACAATGATTTCTTGTGTCAATCGTGGTATATAAGGGCCTGATTGTTGTACTATATATTTATTTTAAATTCTCTATAAATTACATTTTTAAATACTACTTACAAAATAAAAAAAAATAATATTTAAACGTGACCAGTAGCAGGAGCATGGTCCAAGACACCGGTGATTAGGGTTCTAGAGACAAAAACCTCCTCACGATACGTGCCGTTTCAAGGAGAACTGCCCTCTTTATCAGACCCTTGATCCATCCACCTAACGCCAGCCTCCTGACTGTTATACTATTATTATTACAGTTTCCCAAAAAATGAAGCAATGCAACAGAAATGGCTCACCAGTATACACGTGAAGCAAAAAATTACAAAAAACTCTGTGGTATGCAGTCGTCATTTCGAACCTTCCTGCTTTTATTCTGCTAATTCTCGTCTATTATTAAAAACTGATGCTATACCAACGATACCTCCCGCGGTAAGAAGCTTACATACTTAAAACCTAATACTTAATAACTGAATTTTATCATAATTTTAACACATTTTTATTAGTTTCACTGAGTAGTTCAGCTGTATGTTTGAAACGAACTCCCTTCAACACAATTTTAATCCATTTCAAGTTGTAAGATTTTTAGATTGGCAGAATTTTGGCTAGCTGAAAAGCATCTTAAAAACATGCTTATACAGGTGTCCCTGAAATCAAATGGCACCAGGTGATCGCCAAGGTTCTAAAAGTTATCAGAAAAATATAAATAAATTCTAAGTCATATAGTTTCTAAGTCACAATGACTTATGTTACCCATGAAAAATTACATCCTGTGTCAGTCTTTTGACTCTTGCTGCTATAATTCTTTATTTTATCGTCTGTATTTTTGCTTAAGTTATACTGAATAGAGCTCCAGTATTATGCATTTATAAATTCTAAGCCAACTGCATTAGTTTGGAATAGAATTTCGTGTTTTGACGAATCAACTGTTCTTAATATTTACAGCGTACTTTAAGAGACTGCACTGAAAAAAAATTGTATTGAACTGCAAAAGGCAAATTTCACCAAAGTTGGTGCATTTAATAAGGATTCTAAATTGGTATACCACTGTCTACATTATTCCTCAAATTCGACACAAAAAATATATTTCAACGAAACTCTGTTTCGAACAATTTATTTGGTATTATTTAAATTGATTCTAGTGCACCCAAGGCACATTTAAAAACCCCGTATCCACTAGTTAACACTTTGCACGCGACTTGACATCATGTCATCATCATGTTCCTAAACATATTGGAAATCAGCGAGGGTCTCTTGTTAAACCACATCGTCTATCTACTCTTGATTTCGCTAACAGCATTCGTCGGCAATATTGTCGTTGGAGGAACAAGTTTTTGCATCACAATATATTTTTGTGTAGAAGAGCTTCTACACAGAAGTCTTTCGCTTCTTATCTCTTTGGTGGTCACTTTTGAACTGAATGAGCGTCTTATATCTTCAGCCAGACCAGAGACCTCGGGGCTTGCAATTTTGTAGGAAATTACTTGTATTATCACCTCCCAAGAGGAATACGTCGAGTTAAAAGTCACCCTGTAGTCTAATTTTTATTTTATAATTTTCATACAATGTCATCATCCCTATTGACAATACGTAACTAAATAGCAAACATTATAATCACTCTACTAGAGCGAGATGCATTGATTCCGAGCTAACTATCTCTATCGGCTTGTTAATTCGGCGAAGTGCACATTCCTGTTGTATTATTACCTCCATGCTTTATATTTTTACAAAAGTATTTTATAGTTTACTGTGTCAGATACACACAATAGTCAATTCAGCCTATCACGTGACATTATTTACAGGTCAAGTGAAAATCAACTGATTATGTATGTTATTTGATCTAAAATCAATAAATTACGACTTGGGAATCTCGAAATAGTCTTCGGATTGGCTTAGGTTCATTTTTATTTTACACATACCGAATTATTGTACAAGGTGTTTAATTATACATACTAATATAACATCACGCCTTTTATCTCCGATGGGGGTAGACAGAGGTGCACATTACGGCACTTAATGCCACTGTACCATGTAACACCCATTCTTCACTATTACGAGTCCTATGTAATAGGTGGTGAGTCTACTGCCATAAACTGGACACAATTCCAGACTCTGTGCTACCACTGAGATTGTTTTCATAACCCAGTAATAGTGTTTTAATCATTTTTATGCTATAACACTTTAATTTAAAGTGTGTATCATATGAACACAATATATGTTACAGAAGAAGAAAGGTAAAAGTAACTACACTCAAATCAAAATGGGCCTTGGCCAAAGGTTACACCCTGCAACAGAAACTGTATCATCGAGTATCCACTGTCAGCAAGACCAGAGTAACCGATTATGCGAAGCTAGTACTTCGAGACCTGCTTTTGCCAAAAGTCCAAAGGCAGATCTAATCGAAGAATGCCATAAGGAAACTCAAATACTACCAGCCAGTAATCAATATAACAACGATGAAATCGCAATAGAGGGTATGTTACTACAATGTGGACTATCGTATTATTGGTCACCAGATGGCGCAAGAGGTATTTTTGTCTCATCACTGCAGTGCAGCTGTTAAATATTGAACAGCAAATGGTGTGACACTAGCTAATTCCACATAGGACGAAAAACGATATGTTCACTAGCGCCATCTAGTGAGCATAAATACAGTAGCCTGTATTAATTTATAACTGTTAACCTTAGACCATATGTCTAGATAGAGCGTCAACTTACAATAGCAACAAAATTGACGTTGCAAGATTTCTCGCATGTGTACGTGCGGTTTACATGGTGCAAAAATTATACCGGCTATGAAAAAAATTCTCCCATCAAATATATATCTCCCATAAATATTTGTAAGTAATTTAATTGCCGCATGAAAACAAAAATGAAATATTCATTTTACGATACCTATTTACCATTATTTCTATAAAACCAATTTATTAAATATTATTGTACCCTTTACATCAAGGAATATATAACTAAATCGATTCAATTATTTCACAATAACTGTCGAAAATCAAAACGAATCGTTTTATTTTGGTTAGTCAGAATTAGGTATTAGGCGTCAATAATGATATTTTTAGTAGGTACTTCACGTACAAATTTTTGGTATAATTATATTATATAGGTACAAAGAAAGCTAAGTACTGAATAGTAAATTTTTTGGTACCTGGTATAATCTGCTTTGTAATCAATTATTATCATACACCCGCCATTTTGACTCACCTTTTTTGTTTACAAATTTATTTTGTAGCCTAGGTGACACGATTGGTAGGTACTACGCTTTTTGTGAACTCCATACATTATATAATCAAAGGGCAAATGGTGTCATGGCGTCGGGTTGACGTCATTTCAATGACAGTTCATCGTAAACAGCGGAATTGGTATAACAAATCAATAAACAGTTATTATTTCATTTAGAAATGAATTCGAAAGTATATAAATGGTGTGTTGTCCCTCAGTGCTCTAACACGTCTAAATCAACCCCTAACAAACTGTTTGTTTATGTGCCACACAACAAGAAAATTAGAAGTCTGTGGTTTAATCTTGCACGGCGCGATGCAAATGCGTTTTGTTTTAATTCCCCCGTTTATTTTTGTGAGGATCATTTTGATGTAAGTATTTATTTGTTTTACTATGTATACGGTACACTCATTCTTAAATAGTAAGTACCTATATACAATAATAAATTTAGAATAATAGCTTCATCTTGGAGGTTAGATTCTATCCATTGTTAGTTTTATTTCAATAAACATTTAACATTTTGCATAGAGTTTTTCTATTTTAGTTACCGAATGATATGGATAATTACATGGAGTATCATGTAATGGGTTTCGTATCAAAAGTTCGCATGAAACCAGGCTGTGTGCCAACGAAATTTGAATGTCAACCAGGTAGAACAAAACTACCAGCTGATACTGAACAAACATTTATTATTAAGAAAGAAAGGCAAATAATAAAAGAAGAAGCTATAAAAAAAGAAAGCTCTTTAAATTTAATATTCAATACACACGAACTTGGAAGTACATCGTCTGGAATTTCAGGTATTAAACCATTTGTTTATAATACAGATATTTTGTAACGGGATCATGGAATGACAGAAACCAAACCAGATCAAAAATACATGCATGTTATTTATTTTATATATATATCTTATTACACATAATATTAAAAATAATAAATAAAAAAAAACAAAAACAAAATTTCCACTATCAACTGTCATGTAACGCGTATGACGCAACGCCCTCACAATACTTTTGACATTGACGTTTTAACGTGACGTGACCATTACGTTACATTGTTTTGCCAAAACATAATTTGTTGATTATTTAACAAAAATGAATAATTCGAAGGTGTATAAGCGATGTGCAGTGCCACTGTGTTATAGCACAAGTAACAAAACTCCAAAAAAAATATTTGTTTACGTGCCTACGCAAATAGAACGGCGTAAGGAATGGTTTCGACTTGCGAGGATAGATAAAGATATAGACAGACTGCTAGAGGCAACTAGCGTTTATTATTGTGAAGATCATTTCGATGTGAGTTTTATATTAATATAATTTTTTTTTTTTTTTTTAAAAACGTTGCCCCACACTAGGATTTTCTCCTGTGTCGTGGGTGCGTTTACAAACATAGAAGTTCACATACACAATGACACCCAGACCCGAAACAACACTTTGTGGATCACACAAAGTGTTGTCCCGTGCGGGAATCGAACCCGCGACACGTTGCACGGCAGCCGGTTGCCCAGCCACCGCACCAACCGTGCAGTCAAAATTGACACGCAAAATTATTAATCTTAGACAATAGATCGTTCATATAACTACTTCGACATTTAGAAGGAGGTTATACATTTAGAACATAGTTAATTTGTTTTATTTTCATTGATTTGTTTTTCTTGTTCCATGTTTTTTTTGTTTTGCTGGCTGAAAGAGACTGGGCCTCACGACACAGCGAATCCTAGTGTGAGGTCCAGGACCATATATAAATTTATTGTGAAGATTTTTCTAAATAAACATTTTTATTTTATTGTATTATGTTATTTAATTACAGTTGCCAAATAATATGGAAAATTATATGCAATATCAGATAATGGGTTCCGTGGCTAAAATAAAGATGAAACCAGACTCTCTACCTACTAGATTTAACTGTCAACTCAATAAAAAATGTACATCTCTCTTACCTAGACCTTCGACTGCTGGAAGTTCAGGTATAAACAAATATTATGGCATTATCATTAGTATTATAAATGAAGCACAGGCTGTTAATAGGAATGAGAATATTAGGTACATAATTATATCTTTATATGGTGGACACTGGCGTGGTTATTGTGAGGTAAGAAATTAGAATTCCAACACCTTCCCTGATCTTTCTCCTCAAAAAAATAGGCCACCTGTAACCAAATAAATGTAATTCCATGATTCAATATATACTTAGTAACGAAATTAAAATGTTTCCATTTTTACGACAGTTTTTTCTTTAAAAATATAATTGTCTCTGTTAGTTTTCATTTATTATTGAACTACTCTCCGTGGACATTATTTGTTGTGCTTATAGTTTTTTTATTTTTTTCACAAAAATATTTCCTGCTCTGGTAACGTTACCCCAGCCGGACCTTTTTCATTCTAATGGGAATATTTAAATTATATTTTCTCTTTAACTCAATATCATAACTTTTTAAATACTTACAGGATACTAATGAAACTTCTGGCCAAAACAACATCTGGCCTGGGTAACGCACACATAACTGCTTGAGCACATTTTTTAGTTACATTTCTAAAATAATGTAACATTTTACTACAATAAACCTAATAGAGAGCCTAAAATGCCAGGAACTCAAAACTGTGTCCAAGAACGAAGCATCAGATAATGTTATCAAATTGAAGAGTACCTACAACTACCGTAGCGCGACAACGAAAGTATCATGTATTACGATTAGTCGGTTAATCGTGATTAGGCTCTACATGCATTTTTTTAAAATGTATGTAAAATAAATTTTACAGCCCTAATATTCTCGCGTTATGTACGAATATAAATAAATTATTTTATCATAATTTCAAATATCGCGCGTATTTCGCGAAAACGCGGCAAACAGCGGACGCCATGATTGTTTTGTAGTCATGACGCCATTACGTCAGTATTCATTCTGTTCTACAGCTGTCACAGCTGACAGTAATACACACTTCGTACATATTTTAAGTGTTTTATTTAAAATTTTAATAATGAGTAATTATGCTTGCTATCGTTGGTGTGTTGCTTCTGAATGCAAGAACACAAGTGTAAAAACACCAGACAAATTGTGGATTCAAGTACCAGTGGATATAAATATAAGAAACACTTGGTTAAAAGTTGCGAGACGAGATCCCGAACTGTTATCAGATAAATCTCGTTTATACTTTTGTGAAGATCACTTTGATGTAAGTAACTGTATTATCATTACCTATCTAATAAATTATCTTTAATGATAGGTTACCTACTTCAAGAATTATAACTTTGGGATATGATGTGGATAATATTTAGAGGTTATAACATCTATGAAGTAATGTTGCTAATCATATTTTATCTTTCTTACGGTTCAGTTGGAACATGACATGGAAAACTATATTAGGTATAAAATAATGGGTTCAGTTAAAAGGATTAAAATGAAACCAAATTGCATACCCTCCAGATTTGTTTGGAATAGAAAACATAAGATTTTAAATGAATCACATCCTACTGAAGCTAAAAGGCAAAGAGTAGCCTTACCTGAGGATTTTTATCGGGATTATACAGAAGCAAAGAATAATGAAGTGTTATCTTACACAGAAGGTAACTATATTTTTATACTACCTATGTAATTTAAAAAAAAATCACTGTGTTCACATACAAAATTTAATAGTAAAGGATTTATAAAAACACATCTGTAATGAATATTAACGACACAAACTTTTTCCAACAATATTACAGCGTATTACAGTCTAATTCAAAAAGTGTTTTAATTTAATCTGTTATTGATAAAATACAACAAAAAAAAAAAATATTTTTTTTATTCCAATTATTTCATAAAAACGTGTTTTAATTTTACAATTCAAATTTGGGCACGAAAACGCCAATTCTCAGGCCGCCATGTCTGTGACATCTAGCGATGGGTCGTTGAAGGTTTTTCCGTCAACGAAACGTTAACATTGAATTGCGTTTGTCAACTAGTTGATCAACTAGTTGATCAACTAGTTAATTTCGTCAACGAGTTAACGTATTACGAACGTCAACTTGTATGAACGTTAAACGCCTAAATGCTTTTGTTAACGTATGCTCATATGCTGAATTGCTGTTGTAATGTTAATTTACGATCAATTTGATGCAGTTTACCTAATGACATTTTATAACATTTTATGATGACTTTACCTACTACCTACCTAGGGTCCTAGATGATCTTCCCTTCATACTTTTTTCAGGCTTAGAACTGACTGATTAATTTGCTATAAAACACAAATTTCAGGCGTATTTAGATCATCTGGTTTTTATGTACATAAATCAATTCATTCTCGATTTTTATGTACATAAATCATTTCATTCCGCGCACGAATATAGAATTCGAATTTTATGAATTAATAATGTCATCGTTTACTTCTTATTTTAAATAATGACATTGATCAAATTACTAAATAAATATAAACTACGTTATTTAGAGTTCAAATTCTTGTCATAACTATCGTGTCGTAGCGGGATTTTTATATTAGAAATACAATTTACGTACGTTAAAAATAACAAAACATTGACCGTGTACAAATCAACTCATTCAATTCGTTAAACAATGAAATGAGTTGAATTCATAAACGTCGTTGTCTCGTAAATCGTTGACGAATTCAACTAGTTGATTTGTAAACGGTTAACGTTAATTCCGTTGAAGAGACATTAACGTTGATTCAACTAGTTCGTTAATTCAACGCCCATCGCTAGTGACGTCACGGGCATTGTAAACATTACGCTTCGCTGAAAGAAATAAACATATTTTCGAAATAAATAATGAGTTCTAGTGGCTATAGTCCTTATCATTGGTGTCTTGTGTCTGAATGTAAGAATACGAGTGTTAAAACACCGGAAAAGTTATGGATACAAGTGCCAACAGATTTAAAAATGAGAAATACGTGGTTGAAATTAGCACGAAGAGATCTAAAGTCATTGTCCACAAAAACGAAATACTATTTTTGTGAGGATCATTTCGATGTAAGTATGCAGTTTAATAGCTCATATAAACATGTGAAAATAAATTCTTGTCATTACAAAACTAATATTTTATAGGTTATGTTTTATAGTGTTTTATGTAATTTATTTCATGTTGTAGCTGGAAAATGACATGGAGAACTATACACAATTGAAAATAATGGGCTCGGTCAAACGAATTCGCATGAGACCGAATTGTATTCCATCGAGATTCGATTGTCAGCCAGGGAGAAAACGAACCTTCACTGAAAGTGAACCTCGCGCTGCCTTTATGAAACGGCAAAGACTATCTTTAATTAAGGAGATTGAAGAGACCACTATTAATGAGACATGTGATACACCATTGTCATCGTCCAGTGGCCAAGGTGAGTTATTTTAACTGGTCTCCTATACTTACCAGTCTCTTGAATGTTGATCAATAGGAAGCTCAGACCAAAAACACAAAGTTTTGCCTAACTGGGAGAAGTAAACATCTTAGATAAAAATAGATAGCTGTATTATGTACACACATAGCTGATCAGTTTAAAAATTGAATTGGTAGAAATCATTATTAATACCATTTTATTATTTCAACAACTTTTTCTTATACATATAAATAAATATATAAACATAATATTTATATAATGTCTTGTTTCTTTTGTTACCTGTCTATTTAATCATGAAAATAATGTCAGAGAACTAACAACATTCTTAACTATGGAAATACTCAATGAAAGTATTTTGAAGTTAAATGTGTATTTGACTGAAGTCAAATCATTTATTTCAATTAGGCCAGAATGGCACTTTTGAACGTCAACATAAAATTAATATTAAAAGTGACGCTATTTGCTCATTCCAAGGTGTAGATTCCTATGGAGAAGAACGAGCAAGAAACTCCATAGGTTACTCTTTTTCAATCAGGTTCACAATACAATTTACTAGTTACATAGTTTTGCTGTTTGGATTCTGCGAGAACAATGTAACACCAAAATCCAGTCAAAGTGATCAAGAAAGAAAATAACCTTAAGAACAATAATACAGTCTGGAGCTGACCAGTCCCAGTTGACGGAGCCCGTTCACGAACATGACACGTACACCAGCACCGCCCAACTCAACCATGTTGTAGGGAATCGAGCGATCCACTGCACGCGCCACCGCCAATGAGACCTTTGAGTGAGCATGACAACTCCAAGCTGACACAAATGAATTCTACTAATCTAATTTAATATTAAGTTAATTACAGGGCTCTCACATTTACATTGGTTATATAAGTTAAAAAAATATACAACTTAGCAATATGGCTGTATTATTTACGATTTCATTAAAACATCAGTGTTTTTAGTTATCCTGTGGAGCCGGACTAGCCTGCATCCAAGCATTTTTATCCTCTATAGGTATATTCATTGAGTTTGTAATATGCTTGTCTACATAAAGTTTTCTTTATACATAATTTAAATTTGGATTCATTTAGTTGTTGTACATCGCCTGGTATCTTATTATAACATTTAACACAGAATCCCATGAACGATTTACTTACTTTCGCTAATCTCGAAATTGGCTGACTTAATCTATTCCCATGTCTAGTTTGATAGTGGTGTCTGTCAGACACTTTACCAAATAACTGTAGGTTTTTCCTATCATACATGATGTTTTCATAGATAAATTGACATGGAACGGTCATAATGTTGATCTCCCTAAACCTTTCTCTGAGAGATTCGCGACGACCTAGATTGTAGATAGCTCTGACGGCGCGCTTTTGTAAGATAAAAATAGATTCAATGTCAGCAGCGTGTCCCCACAGCAAAATGCCATACGACATAATGCTATGAAAGTAACTGAAATAGACCAGTCTTGCCGTGTCAATGTCAGTTAACTGTCGTATCTTCCAGACAGCATAAGCTGCAGAGCTCAATCGTCCCGCTAATGATGTAATGTGACAACCCCATTGCAATTTGTCGTCTACAGTAATTCCCAGGAAAGTTGTCTCTTTTACAAGCTCTAATTTCTCACCATTCAATAATATGTCACATTCGTTGCTTCTAACATTTGGCAAAACAAATCTAATACATTTTGTCTTTTTATTGTTTAGTACTAAGTTATTTAATGTAAAGACTGAGAGACTTGTATCTACGGCCATGAGAAAATTTATTAAAAAAAGTATGTTGAATGTCATCCATCAGCTGTGCTGACTGTCATCGACTTTGTTTTGCGAGTCTTTTTGTTATGTTAGAAATAAAAGCGATTTATAAATTCTTTTATCTTGGAGTTGATTTGAACCAGTACATTTTTTTTAATAACTATTTTAATTTTGTGTTCGTTTTAAGAATTCCGTGTAAAGTAGCCTAAAAACAAGACTATAATTTTTCGTAAACAATGCGGTTTTAAACGAAGTGTTATAATTTTCATGTTAAAACGGACCTATAGTTCCCATGCTTGCGTTTGTTGACTGTCGTAATGTTCTATTTTTTTCGTCTTTCTCCATAATTTTTTGATAATAGGCTATTTGACTAATTTTGAAAAACTCAAATTATTTTTTGTAGTCATGACGTGACGATCATGACGATATGATTTATATTTCATCGTTTTCACTATTTTATTGGAAAATATCGTATTAAAATTTAAATGACTATTTTCGCGCTAAAAACGCTGTTTCTGTAATGGCGGATGCCATATGATTATATGATCTGCGTGACGTCACACGCAGGTAAACCGAGGTTAACAGTGTGCCATAACTTACGTTCAGTGTGTTTAAAATATAAATTCTTTTAATTTACTTTGAAAAATGGCGTATAAATGGTGTATAGTGCCACTATGTAAAAATACATCTATAAAAACTCCACAAAAACTGTTTGTTTCTGTTCCAACAAATCCTAACAGACGTAAGAAGTGGTTGCAGTTATGGCGAAGAGACACTAACAGCATTTTGTCTCATACTAATGCCTTTATTTGTGAAGATCACTTTGATGTTAGTGTTTCAGAAATATTTTATTTGAACAGTAATATAATACGATTATGTAAATAAGTATAACAATAATAAGAATAAGTTGTTTAAATTATATTAACTTAGTCGTACAAAATATTTTAACCCAGCCTTCATTATTACAATTCAGATGGAAAAAGATACAATGAATTATATGAAGTATAAAATGGGCTTTAGTTCAAAGATACTTTTGACTGATACGGCGGTGCCAAGTAAATTTCATTGCCAAGAGGATTGTAAGCATTGGTTCAGCGACCCTGATTATCAAAGTGCAGTATTTAATAAAATAAAAAGAATAGAGCTTGTCATACGATTAGACGAAGAAAGTCATGTTCAAAGTCAGTCAGGTCTGGAGGCTGTGCAAAAAGATTACAATATTGTACAGGAACAGGAAGCTATTGAATTTGACGAAGGTACGTAATGTGTAATAACTTTCATCACTCTTAAAATGTATATTAATTCATATAGCACAATTACATTTCTTTACTATTTAACAATTACCTACCTAGTTGTGCTTAGGCTTACTGGAAATAGGTGGTGCTACGTCTTCATCAAGGGATACGGACACTGATGCCTGTAGCACAACTCCGCTGCGAAACTCATAGGGCGAAACCGCAATAGTTTATAGCAATGATGAAGAGAATATTGAACAAATGATGTGCTTTAAAAATCCTATGCGGTTGATACAAAGAAACCTTAATTTGTATGGAGGAATTAGCGAAGATTGTATTTTTTTTAAATAAATTGGTACACAAGTACACTACATAATTTAAAAGAAGAATACATCTTGAAACCGGAGCTTAATCTATTTTTTTTTAAAACAAATGAAAAAATTGAACAATAAAACGAAGTGTTGAAATATTAAATGGTTTTATTTAATTATTTACAACATTCTCCTTTATTCTCACAATAGTGTTCTTTAATAAGTCGCGGGGAACCTAACGGGTTACTGGGGCTCCGGCTCGAAGTGCAGGAGTAGGAACGGGGTGGTTTTTAGTCAGTTAGAGTCTGACACTCCCTCCCGCCACACCCAGGCGGGAGCAATCATTCGATGATTGATTTCGCCCCCTTAAAAAAAAGAAAAAACTGTGTATACGAAACGTCTCAGTAGCATATTTTTAATTTTATAGTTTGAGAACGACGTCGTTAATTGGATGAGGTTTAAAATGGTTGGGTGAATCTTTCATCTGAAAAAAGATATGGTACCTCATATTTTTGAGTGCCAGAATAAAATGAAGCCACTGAAACCTATACATAGATCAGTGGTAATGAAAAGGGGAAGACGTGAAATTCTTGAGAGCATTGCAAACAGTGCGTGTAATATTGATAATTATGTTCTTTCAGATTATTTTATTCTTGCTCACCTGGAACATTTAAAGTCACATTTTTATAATTTTTTTTTTTTTTAAATAACCGTTGCCCCAGACTAGGATTATCTTCTGTGTCGTGGGTGCGTTTACAAACATACAAGTTCACATACACAATGACACCCAGACCCGAAACAACAATTTGTGGATCACACAAAGTGTTGTTCCTTGCGGGAATCGATCCCGCGACACGTTGCACGGCAGCCGGTTGCCCAGCCACCGCACCAACCGTGCAGTGCAGGCAATGTTACTAAAATAATCCTTTCTAATGATCAACTAGCTAGATATTATTGATTGCATTTTTCAGAACCGTGTTTGGAGTGTTTATTAATCACAGATACACATGAGGCTCAAAATGTACAGGTGTCCTATGATGAAGGTGTACAGGCGTCTTTTTACTAAAACACTTACCGCTATTTGTATATCACCTGTCTTCGGTTTTTGGAAGCTTCAATTTGTTTTTGGAAGTTACGACGAGTAAATAAATATGTATTTTATTCTAATGCGAGTTTATATTCATTTATTATCCTGTATTAGGAACCCACAACTAGTTTCAATACAGGTCTACTGGCATACCCCTTCTCTGAGCTAGTTTCCTTAGTTTTTTTTTATAATATGCCGGTAAGCGAGCAGACGGATCACCTGATGGTAAGCAATCGGCACCGCCCATGGACACTCGAAACACCAAGACGTTACAAGTGCGTTACCGGCCTTTTGGAAATCGGGAATTTGAGGATTGTGGAGGATTCGGGGATTCGGGAGACGGGGACAAGGGAGGGGGGTAATTGGGAATTGGGCCTCCAGTATCCTCACTCACACGACAAAACACAACGCAAGCTTTATTTCACGTCGGTTTTCTGCTAGGTAGTGGTATCACTCCGGTCGAGCCGGCCCATTCGTGACGAAGCATAGCTCTCCCCACACTTACAAGTCTTCTGCCAACATAAAATGTGTTATTCCGACTGTAACCCACTCCTGTTCCAAATTTCATAACGATCCCCGTAGCCGATTTGACGTGATTGAAAAACGAATACACAGGAACTCGCAAATTTCCTATTTATATATTATTAAGATTCCCATTATTGTTCACAGAAGAAATTGTGGTGAAAACAGAAAACGCTGAGGAGATATTCATAAAAACAGAACCGATATATCCAGACGAAACGGTTCCGGAGGTGGCAGATGTGAGGTTTCATGACAAAGGGGTTCAGACGAAACCGGACGTGGAGCACAGGGGGGTGCAAGGATGCCCTAGACGTTTCCGAAGCAAGGCGGTGCAGTACAACTCCGATGTACCACCCAGGATAACCTTCTTGGTAAGTGCTCTCTCATCTAGACTAACTAACGGTTTTGTTTTGTCAATCATGTGAATGTCATCGAGTGTCCCGGTGTGTATATGGTGGTATCTACGATAGATCCTGGTCCACAGGAGTTGCAGCCATTTTGGAAGCTTGTGGCGGGCTTGTCGTCGTGTGACGTCACTTCTATGTACATTTTATACGTAGAAATGACATCTTATTATACGACAAAATAAAAAATACGGGTCTAATAATTTTTCATTACCTAACTGACGGACTAATTAGATTTTTAATTTTGATACCACAGGGTATCAAAATTAAAATGATGACAGCATCATCCCTATTGTGATGTCGATCACACTTGTGGAACATGATGATGGACCTGTGGGTGTCTATGGGCGGCGACGACTTAATATCAAATGACCCGTCAGCCCGTTTATCGCCTTATCAAATATATATTGTTTTTTTTTTTTTTTTTTTTTTCAGAAATTAGTCAGAGACGAAACGGAGAAGATGATGGTCCGTGTATACAAGTATTTGCGTGACGAGTTGGAGATTTTAAAGTTGATGACAGCGGAGCAGGTGTTGGTGGCACTGGAGCAGGTCTCGGGCCGCGCCGCGCAGGCCACGGGTGTCTCTGAACTTGACATGCAGCAAACATTGGACAAATACAAAGATTTAATTGACAAACAGCCTACGAAGAAGATATTGGATAAAACAAACAAGCCGAAAAAAAAACGGAAACAAGGGATGCACGCACGCACTTTCAGTTTCAGGTACATATTTATATTACCTGAATACCTGTACTATATAGGGTGACTTGTAATTAGTACGTATACTAATTACATAATTATTAAAATAAACGGAATTCCTGTAGTTAGTTTATTTTTTTTATGGCATAAGCCGATAAACGAGCAGACGGATCACCTGATGGTAAGCAATCGGCGTCGCCCATGGCCACCTGGAACACCAGAGGCGCTACAAGTGTAATGCGTTACCAGCCTTTTGGGGATTAGGAGTTTAACCCTTAATCAAATGGATTTTTTATTACGGTACTGTCAAGTGGGAAATAATTTCCCAATATTTGAATAAGGGTTAAAGATCGTTGGGAATTCAGAGAGTGGGGAAGGGGCCCTCCCCTTCCCCACTCTCCCCAATCCCTAATTGGGCCTCCGGTAACCTCAGTCACACGATGAAACACAACGCAAGCGTTGCTTCACGTCGCCCTATATATCTATTTGTAAATGATTTCTAAATGGGTTAGAAAGTAGCATTTTTATTTTTTACACGTCGATCTTTAAAACACTAGATGAATCCGGCATTTCCTATCGGACTACTCTGACAAGAAATGCCGAAAGAAAGTCTCAGAGGTCACAGTCAGTCGAGGCTCTGTCGGGTTATATGAAGTCAAACAGAGGACTGTATCTACTAATACGTAGGTTTATTTCCCCTAACCACAATCAATACCGATTTTATTGTTGCCGGCGCAAAGAAATGCCCGAAAACTATTGCGTTGGTGAGCCGAGTGAATAAGCGCGAAGCATGGGTTTTATACGCCTTTAGACAATGGCCTGACGAGAACCTAACGAGTTCCTCCGGCTCGTTGTGCAGGAGTAGGAACGGGGTGGTTTTTAGTCAGTAAGAGTCTGACACTCCCTCCCGCCTGCCTCACCCAGGCGGGAGCAGTCATTCGATGATTTTCCCCCCCTTAAAAAAGACGATGGCCATAATACGGTTATATAGTCTCTTTTAAAGTCCAGACAGATATAACTAACAGATATAAGACTCATAACATAAATAGTGTGTGAGAGCCATGCTTCGGCACGAATGGGCCGGCTCGACCAGAGTGATACCACTGCCAAGCAGAAAACCGACGTGAAGCAACGCTTGCGTTGTGTTTCGTCGTGTGAGTGAGGTTACCGGAGGCCCAATTACCCTCCTCTTCCCCAATCTCCCCAATCCCTGAATACCCAACGATCCTCAAACTCCTAATCCCCAAAAGGCCGATAACGCGTTACACCTGTAACGCCTCTGGTGTTCCAGGTGTCCATGGGCGACGCCGATTGCTTACCATCAGGTGATCCGTCTGTTCGTTTACCGGCTTATGCCATAAAAAAAAAATAGTGACAAGGAGGTGTTACATTGTACAGTGGCATTAGGTGTCGTAATGTGAACCTCTGCCTACAGGTGCATATTACGATAAAAAGACATTATGTTATGTGGATTTTTGTTTCAGCAATGAATCCACGGATGACGAGCAACCCCCTAAAGTTCAGCGAGCGGAAACGGACAGTGGAAGTGCCGGAGTCTCAGTACAAACAGTTATAGAGTGAGTTACACTTAGTTTTATAGGATAGGCCAGCAAATGATCGGACGGATTCCTGATGGTAAGCAATTGGCGCCGCCCATAGACACCCGGAACGCAAGAGCGTTACCGGCCTTTTGGGGATTAGGAATTTGAAGGTTGTTGGAGATTCGGGGATTGGGGAGATTGGGAGGGGCAATTGGATCTCCGATAAACTCACTCACACGACGAAACACAAAACAAGCGTTGTTTAAAACGTTTCAAACGTTCTTCGTCCTATGAGGAATAAGATAGTGTTAAGCTATTAGATTCTCAATATTCGACAGCTGCCGTGATTGGACAAAACAAAAATTGAAGTTGTTTATTTTGTTGTAGACCATCGGCTATGGAAGTGGACTGCGGCGGAGGGAACTCCATCGACGAGACAACAGCGTGAGTTATAATATGTATTACACTTGGGAACAAAGAGATGTAGCCATTAGTGCTTTTTTTCATTTTGTCAAACCCTCTATAACTTTAAAACAAATATTACTTTTACAACACAATGCCCTCATTTTAAAGGTAACTAATTGAGTGATCGAGTGAAAAATTGTGTTATTAGAGAAAGATGTGGATTGAAAGATGATGTAGTGACAAAGATTGAAAAGGGAATGTTACGCTGGTTTGGACACGTAGAAAGGATGGATGAAAGTAGAGTAACGAAAGAAGTATACAGAGCGGAAATAAATGGGGCTGTCGGTAGAGGGCGCCCTAGACGGACATATAGTGACCAGATTGGCGATATATTAAAGAAGGGCCAAATTAAAAGTACCCTTAACCGACGAGCATGCGTGAAAAGATTGATGACTGTTGATGAAGCGAAAGAGGTATGTAAGAATCGTAGTAAATGGCGTTCCTTAGTCTCTGCCTACCCCCATGGGAGGTCGCGGAGAACCTAACGGGTAACCGGGGCTCCGGCTCGACGTGCAGGAGAAGGAACGGGGTGGTTTTTAGTCAGTAAGAGTCTGACACTCCCTCCCGCCTCACCCAGGCGGGAGCAATCATTCGATGATTTTCCCCCCTTAAAAAAAAACCCCATGGGAGACAGGCGTGAAGTTATGTATGTATATACTAATTTGCCTTATATACGACATACGTTACCAATTAATTAAAATATTTATATCAGAAAATATTTAACAAGAAATGTAAAAAGAGAAACTGTAGTGGTTTGATTTCTTTGCTCCCAGCTGTATATTTACTTACTTGCTAGCTTCGGCCCGCGGCTTCACCCGCATTCCATGGGATAAAAGTAACCTATATAGTATTCCAGACTATAATCTATCCCTGTTCCAAATTTAATATTGATCCCTTCAGCCGTTTTGACGTGAAGGACATAATATAACATCACACGTTTTATCCCCGAAGGGTGTATACATTACGGCACTTCTTAATGCCACTGTACAATGTAACACCCACTTTACACTATTTATGTTATGTGTCCCATGTAATAGGGGGTGAGCCTATTGCCATATACCGGTCACAATTCCAGACTCCGTGCTACTACTAAGATTTTTTTTTAAAAACCCTTTAATACTTCTTTACTTTTCTCGACCCCTACGAACCCGAGACCCTTTGTCCGGCAGTCGCATTTGCGACCACTCTGCCAACGACGCAGTTGACGTGAAGAAATAACCTAAAATCAAATAAAGATGCAAACTTTCGCATTTTGTAATATTAGTTGGCAAGTTGTAACGAAGCCATATCTTTTGTAACCATTGGTCGGCTCTAGACAACCAATGGTGACTGTCTCTGTACTGAACTAATCTTTGTTTCCTTACTTGCATATTAAATGACTGCTTCGTTGACCGAGTGGTCGCAAGTGGGGCTGCCGGGCAAGGGGGTCTCTGGTTCGATTCACGGTCGGGCAAAGTATTACTTGGTTTGTCTAAAAATTATCAGTAGTAGCACGGAGTCTGGAATTGTGCCCGGTATATGGCAATAGACTCACCCTCTACTTTAAGGGACTCATAACATAAATAGTGAAAAGTGGGTGTTACATTTTGTAGTGGTATAATATACACCTCTGCCTAGCCCTTTGGGGATAAAAGGCTAGAGTGATGTTATGTTAATTTATGACTTGGCTGATTGTATTGATGTGTTTCAGTCGGAGGGAGACGTCAGTGCAAGAAGAAGTACACGATAGCAACGGCGAGAGTACGGACGAAGCACTTGAGTGAGTCATGTATCATTATAAAAATATTATCTACACTAGCTACTTCTGCGCAGTTTCACACGCTCTGCTCAACTCCACTCCCTCCCTGAGCAGCCAATCGATGATTTTCCCCCTTAAAAAATAAAAAAAATCGAAACGAGACCGGGTTCGGCGCTTTGATTAGCCGGCTCTAATGAACCAACCAATTGGAACGCTGAACGCGGTCTCGTTGACAGCCCTCTGGAATCGAACTCCAGATACCTCTTGCTGCGCAGTTGCGCTTGTGACCACTTGACGAACGCATTGTATTAATACATAATTATTATAATAGGGATGATGACGGGGTATGAAAATTAAAAATCTAATTAGACCGTCAACTAGGTAATGAAAAATATTGACACGTATTTTTATTTTGTCGTATAAGAAAACAATACTTAAATAAAACGTACTTAAATAAAATTTACATAGAAGTGACGTCACGCGACATTTTAAATCAATATATCGTCGAAAGTATTCATTTATGTAAAAATAAAAAATACGTGTTTAATGTCTTAAAATAATCTACCAGACGGACATTCAAATAAAAATTAGTCATCTACCTAAATATACATATGTATATGTAACTTATAATTTCAGAGAAGAACCAGAAATATACATCAAGGACGAACCACTCACTGAAGATGACGATAGGTAAGTACTATTTGTATTTACACTTTTGGCAATGGGCACGCGCACTTTAATAGGATTATTGTATCTTGTCTCCCTTAACATCGTTTGACTTAAAAACAAATTTAACTAAACATAATAAAATTGGAGTGTCTGTTTTTAATATTAAAATAACCGCTTTTTACTACATGCATATGAATATAATATTACAAATACCATTTTTTATTTAGTCTGTCTGTCTTGTTTGCACTGGCTAATCTCTGGAATGGCTGGACCGATTTTGATGTGAATTTTATTGGTAGGTAGCTGGTGTATTAAGGAGTAATAGGCTACTTTTATTTGGGAAAATTGTAACAAAAACAGTTATGTTTTAAAATTAATATTCTACGCGGACGAAGACAACAGCTAGTATATTATATTACTTGTTAGTCATTATGGGTCCAATACAGACCGAGTCCGACATAGCTCTAAACCAGCCCAACCATATCATACGTAATTGTATTTTTCTCCTCCAAAAAAATATGAACACATACAACTAAATAGACAGACGAACAAACAAATAATTAAAGTTGCTTTTACCTTGCTTCCAGTGCTAATCCCCTGGACATCGGCGTGGTGGCTCCCTCTATCACACACTCTTCGCACACACCGAGCGATACATACTCCACCACTACAACAGACATACAGTAAGTTGATGCAGTTTTTTATACGTATATTTGTCACGAAGGAGTACGCGGTATATGGCAATAGACCCTACCGTGTTTTTGGTGAGGTGGCGCTAGTGAGACCTCTAGTTCTTCGTCCAATAGAGAATTATTTATTTATACATTTGGCAAACCAACAGCTAGAGGATTTGATTAAATAGAATGTGGCATGCAACATAAAACCAATTGCTGGTTTCCAAGAGAAGTAACAGAGAACAGAAACATGCCAACACAACACCCTAAAATTACTAATAATAAACTACAGGTAATCTAGAGGTATAATGAAGCATTGAGGACCGTAGGTACCCGCTATAAATTAAAGAAATCAAAATTTAGCTGCCTGCGCGCCTCAGTGAGCTTTGAATTAAATGGGCCTAAAAAAATCTTTATAGAGTTTATTGAAATCACTATCTATACTCGGAATTTTAATTCGATTCGAGATTAAAATTCTGAATTAAAATTCTGACTATATTATCATCATCAATTAGCTAGTGTCCCGCCATTGGACGTTCAAAATTTGACAACTGCAGTGATTGGACAAAAAACCCCTTCCTACGTTTGTGCAATTTGGTGGGAAAGAAAACGTTAGTCCCCATAGTGATGGTAAGGGAGGGCTCGTCATGCTTCGGCGCGAATGGGTCGGTTCGACCGGAGTAATACCAAGGCCGGGCAGAAAACCGACGTGAAACAACGCTTGAGTGGTGATTCATAGTCTGAGTGAGGTTACCGGAGGCCCAATTGCCCCCCTCCCCAATATTCCTATCAATCCTCATATTCCTAATCCCCAAAAGGCCGGCAATGCACATGTAACGCCTCTAGTGTTCACTGTGTCCATGGGCGACGTCGATTGCTCACCATCAGGTGATCCGTCTACTCGTTTATCGACTTATCATAAAAATGTGATGTAAGTAACATCCATCCTTTTCATGTCCCCTTTGGTCATTAAAATATGTGTCATTATAACATCTCGCCTTTTATCCCCGAAGGGGTAGGCAGAGGTGCACATTAGACCACTTAATGCCACTATACAATGTAACACCCACTTTATACTACCTCTATAGGTATATGTTATGAGTCCCATGTAATGCGTGTCACTGTAATTATTCTGCATATTGTAGCTCCGCTTTAAATATAATTTCATTCGAGTGAGTCATGTATCATTATAAAAATATTATCTACACTAGCTACTCCCGCGCAGTTTCACACGCTCTGCTCCTATTGGTCGTAGCGTGATGTTTTATAACCTATAGCCATCTTCGATTAATGCGCTATCCGACACAAAAATAATGAATCAAATCAGACTTGTAGTTACGGAGATTAGCGCGTTCAAACAAACTATTCAACTTTATAATATTAGTATAGATTTACAGAGTTTCAACGGAACGCTTCGAAAATGCAGACAAAAAAATGTTTGTCTTTACAATTTTAATCAATACGACATTTTACAACTAATCAAATTCAATACTTTTATCGAAACGTCAAAAACTATATTGTTCTATGAATTTTGTACCTATTACATAAAAGAGACATTTCATTCGCAAATCGAAACGAGGTCGCGGAGAACCTTACCGGTTACCGGGGCTCCGGCTCGACGTGCAGGAGAAGGAACGGGGTGGTGAGTCAGTAAGAGTCTGACACTCCCTCCCTGAGCAGCCATTAGATGATTTTCCCCATTAAAAAAAATAAAAAAAAATCGAAACGAGACCGGGTTCGGCACTTTGATTAGCTGGTTCTAATGAACCAACCAATTGGAACGCTGAACGCGGTCTCGTGACAGCCCTCTGGAATCGAACTCTAGATACCTCTTGCTGCGCAGTTGTACTTGTGACCACTTGACGAACGCATTGTATTAATACACAATTTTTGTAATAGGGATGATGACGGGGTATAAAAATTAAAAATCTAATTAGTCCGTCAGTCTGGTAATGAAAAAAATATTAGATGCGTATTTTGTCGTATAAGAAAACAATACTTAGATAAAACGAATCAAAAGTTTAGCAGTGGGAGCTAACTACGTCACATTTGAGTATAAAACGTACACAAAAGTGACGTCACGCGATATTTCAAATCAATACATCGCCGAAAGTATGTGTCCGTAAAAAAAAATACTTATCTAATTAAATATTTATCCTTACTAATATTATAAATCGGAAAGTGAGTTTGTTTGTTTGTTTGTTCCGCTTTCACGCCGTAACTGCTAAACTGATTGCTTTGAATTTCTGCAGAAGTAAAGTTAGAAGTCTGGATTAATAAATAGAGTACTTTTATCCCGGAAAAATTTGATATTCCCGAGAGAAAACAAAAGTATTGGTAATATTGGTATAGATGGCGCTGTATGTATTGGTATATGTCACATTGGCTACTTTTTATCCTTTTGTGACGCGAACGTAGCCGCGGTAAAAGCTAGTATTATAATATAATACAAATATTTCTTTTCATTATATCCACCCAAAGGTTGTCTGGTAGAAATAACCAAGTGATAAGACCGCCTTTGTCTATTATTATTTTTATTTGTTTGTCATTTCCTTTTCTGTATACGCCTTTTTATCCCCGAAGGGAGGCAGAGGTGTACATTTCGGCACTTAATGCCACTGTACAATGTAACACCCACTTTTCACTATTTATGTTATAAGTCCCATGTAATAGGGGGTGAGCCTATATACCGGGCACATTTCCAGACTCCGTGCTACTACTGAGATTTTTTTAAAACCCAGTAATACGTTGCCCGACCCAGGAATCGAACCCGAGACCCCTTGCCCGGCAGTCGCACTTGCGACCACTCGGCCGACGAGGCAGTAATGGTGTACAATAAAGTCTATACAATAAAAGTCATATATCTAAATATAGTCACATATATGTAACTTATAATTTCAGAGAAGAACCAGAAATATACATCAAGGACGAACCACTCACTGAAGATGACGATAGGTAAGTACTATTTGTATTGAGGATAAATATAATGACCACCATAAAATGCTTTGATACCCTTAGTTTTGTAACCAAAAATATCTACTTAACACCAGAAAAATAAATTCTAGAAATACGACAGTACCAGCTATTTTAGTCACGACTCCACTTTAAATTGTATTCGATCACCAAATTTAGTAAATGATCACCAAATCTTGACGACCAAATTAATGTATTATTTTTGCCTCAATAAATCACTGTGATTGCCATAAAATGTAGTGTACTAAGGAGGTTACTTTTATTTTGGAAAATTATAACAAAAACAGTTATGTTTTAAAATTAATATTCTACGCGGACGATGTCGCGGGCAACAGCTAGTATATCATATTACTTGTTAGTCATTATGGATCCAATACAGACCGAGTCCGACATAGCTCTAAACCAGCCTACCATATCAAACGTAATTGTATTTTTCTCCTCAAAAAATATGAACACATACAACTAAATAGACAGACGTGTTACGTATCGGTGCCGACACATGTACCTACACCGTGATCAACTCCGTGTCAGCAGGCCCAGATCTGCTGAATCAGGACATTACACCTACTTTGATGCAACGAAGGTTCTACGGAGTATTGCAACATTCGAACTGCTGAGTCGTCTCCTCTTGTCGTCGCCTTGTGCCCAGCTACGAATCGCTGCATCATCGTTCACCCCACTAGATTTAACCTCAATAAAACCTTCATACTAATTTTATAATAAAGAATTTTAAGATAAGAAAGCAGTGTAGTTCTAACATCGAACGCATTCGCTCTTAGGTTAGTTAGACTTTAGGAATTATCATGTAATTTTAATTATAATAAATTTAGTAAAATGATTCCGGCTCCACTAGCGGGGGAGGCGACAGCGCTCGGGTGCATCCTGCCCAGTCCAGGTCGCCGCCGACCAGAGCCGCCATGGGTCACGTCTCTCCGCCGAAGTTTCGACATGCTACCACTCCCAGAGATTTGCACCCTCTGTCGGTGGCAGAAACATAACTGACGAACAAACAAATAATTAAAGTTGCTTTTACCTTGCTTCCAGTGCTAATCCCCTGGACATCGGCGTGGTGGCTCCCTCTATCACACACTCTTCGCACACACCGAGCGATACATACTCCACCACTACAACAGACATACAGTAAGTTGATGCAGTTTTTTATACGTATATTTCACATCATGAAGAAGTACACAGTACATGGCAATAGACCCTACCGTGTTTTTGGTGAGGTGGCGCTAGTGAGACCTCTAGTTCTTCGTCCCATAGAGAATTATTTATTTACATATTTGGCAAACCAACAGCTAGACGATTTGATTAAATAGAATGTGGCATGCAACATAAAACCAATTGCTGGTTTCCAAGAGAAGTAACAGAGAACAGAAACATGCCAACACAACACCCTAAAATTACTAATAATCACTGGTCGACAAGTATTTTGTAACAATTAAAACTACCATCTTTTTGAATAGAACTAAGCAAGATAACCAAATTTTTCAAAGAAAGTACATGTCTATCACATCTAGATTTTGTGTAATCTACTGTAAAATTCTTGAAATTTTATAATTGTTTTCTTATTCCGTGACTTTGTAGAAAAATACGTTTGTATTTTAAAAAAAAATTATAAGTACAATATATTGTACAAATCTTATTCTTTCCATATCATATGGAATTGTTTCTCTAGATTATATCATCACTGAGTTATAGAAATTTGAAATTTAGACAGAATTGTGCATAGAACATTGTTAATATCGGTTACACGTTTTCTCCTGTGTGTGCGTTTACTAACATACAAGTTCACATACACAATGACACCCAGACCCGAAACAACAATTTGTGGATCACACGAACGTTGTTCCGTGTGGGAATTGAACCCGCGACACGTTGCACACCAGCCGGTTGCCCAGCCACCGCACCAGCCATATATCTCAGCTATGGTGCATGTTAAAGTATTAAACTATTAACTCAAAGTGTAAAGAAAAGATTAAACTTGTAACTTTTAAATTAATTTGTTAAATGTATAGTAAATGGAATTGTAAATTTTATGTAAAGCAATAAAATACGTTATAATAATCAAATTGGTTACCGTTGTTAACAGATAACATAAAATCTAGACGTGATAGACATACACTTTCTTCAAAGTTGGTACTCACCATGCATAGTTCTATAAAAAAAATGCATTGTTTCAGCTGTTACTTTGAAAATACTTATTTTTGTAGACCAGTGTAATAATTAAACTACAGGTAATCTATAATGAAGCATTGAGGACCGTAGGTACCCGCTATAAATTAAAGAAATCAAAATTTAGCTGCCTGCGCGCCTCAGTGAGCTTTGAATTAAATGGGCCTAAAAAAATCTTTATAGAGTTCATTGAAATCACTATCTATACTCGGAATTTTAATTCGATTCCAGATTAAAATTCTGAATTAAAATTCTGACTATATATATTATCATCATCAATTAGCTAGTGTCCCGCCATTGGACGTTCAAAATTTGACAACTGCAGTGATTGGACAAAAAACCCCTTCCTACGTTTGTGCAATTTGGTGGGAAAGAAAACGTTAGTCCCCATAGTGATGGTAAGGGAGGGCTCGTCATGCTTCGGCGCGAATGGGTCGGTTCGACCGGAGTAATACCAAGGCCGGGCAGAAAACCGACGTGAAACGACGCTTGAGTGGTGATTCATAGTCTGAGTGAGGTTACCGGAGGCCCAATTGCCCCCTCCCCAATATTCCTATCAATCCTCATATTCCTAATCCCCAAAAGGCCGGCAATGCACATGTAACGCCTCTAGTGTTCACTGTGTCCATGGGCGACGTCGATTGCTCACCATCAGGTGATCCGTCTACTCGTTTATCGACTTATCATAAAAATGTGATGTAAGTAACATCCATCCTTTTCATGTCCCCTTCGGTCATTAAAATATGAGTCATTTTTTTATTTTTTTTATTTATTTATTTCGAAAACAACACATTTCTTAAATCGAATTACAATTAAAATTGTTGCTAAGATACTGATCTCATAACGACAAAATTTATGTGATTCATTATAACATCTCACCTTTTATCCCCGAAGGGGTAGGCAGAGGTGCACATTAGACCACTTAATGCCACTGTACAATGTAACACCCACTTTTTACTATATAATGTTATTAGTCCCATGTAATGCGTGTCACTGTAATTATTCTGCATATTGTAGCTCCGTTTTAAATATAATTTCATTGTTACAGAACATACGACCCTGGCGAAGATGTAAGAATAAAAACAGAATATGGTGAACCGGAACCAAGCCACGATCACACGTATCATAAAAATACGTGTAGGAATGGAGGAGTCCCTAAACTAAGATAGGTGACACTTAACGACACAACCACCTTTAAGTTACTCCTAATGTACGGTCAATGGTCAAAAGTCCACTGCCACCGTAAGACTGCTATCGGTTGCTCTGCAGCGCTTATACACACATGCACACGCCTATTTGTATCCGTGTGCGTGTGTTTATGCGTACGCACGCGTGTTTATGCACATTAATATGAAATTACTTACGCATTGCCGTGTGAACATCACTCACGGTGGCTTTCGTTCTAGATAAGTAGTGGTTGGTGAAAACGGCCATTAGGCATCGTCCCTGAGGATAAAACTATCAGTCACACATACTTTACTTTTTATCCGAAGATTTTCCGAAAATCCCACGGGAAGGGAAAAATTGTATTGCGCGTTCGAAGTTGCGGGCAGAAGCCGCAGAAGCAAATGCTGTTTTATGATATTATAATTCAAAAAACAATGTTTTAGTTTCCTGGCATTAACAATCATTTCTCAAATCAATTCGGTCTATGCTTTTGACGGAAAATCAATAGAATTTATGTCAAAAAGATGTTAGTTCAAAGATTTTGACTTCATATCGTTTTTTTTTTAATTTCAGTAAGCTAAGTACGAGTTTTTTGGCTGGCTCCAATGAACCAACCAATCAGAGCGCTGAACCCCCGGGGCTTACTCTTGAATTCAATTCCGATCGATCGACATTGGTGTTGTGTAATTTCGTACTCTTTTGTTGCAAAACTAGCGCCCATTGCATTTGTATTGCGTGGATATTAAATGAACTAAATGATATTAACTTTATATTCCGTACTCTGAATGCTATTTCAACAGCTACGATTGTGGTTGTATAGTTTTGACATTGAGAATATTGGATTGAAATTGCATTGACATTGAGATTGGTTTCAAGAGTAAGCACCCTGGTCTCATGTCGATCTCGTTACGTAAATTAACTTCGGATTAAGCCCCAAGTTATACGCGAATCTTGATTTATATGATGTTAGTATGTATAAGTATTGTGTTTATTAAGCACTATTTTTTTGGAGACTGATCGAAACTACGTGTTGTATTACTTACTTGATTATTATTGATTTGATTATTGAAATATGAATTACTTGTTTAAATAGTCCACGTAGCAATTCAATTGTTGTGATATTATCGTAATAAATTAGTATTTAAGTGAACCTTATGACTTTTATTTTAACCCTTTTTTGTAATGGAAAAAAAACCATTTAATGTATTTCTATTGTCCTGTGTGGGACGAGGTAGTGCTAACTCCTATTGACTGAGCCAGTATCATAGATGTAAGTATGATTATATATATACTTACATTGCATAAAGAGTTGACAGTTAATTTTCTTTCGGAAGATATCTATTACAGTAATGGATAAAATAATAAGCATCGTGGTGTACCTTGGTCATTATCGTAGATTCCTAAAAAGCTATATCAACACGTAATACGTTGTTTTTGTCGCGGAGAACCTAACGGGTAACCACCTTAAAAAAAAATAATTGTTCTAAAACTACTTACTGGGATTCTGTAACAGAGAAACACATTATTTTATTAGATAACAGAGGTGCACATTACGGCACTTCATGCCACTGTACAATGTAACGCCTACTTTTCGCTATTCATGTTATGAGTCCCATGTATTAGGGGGTAAGCCTATTGTCATATACCGGATACAATTCATGTTACTGGGTTTTTTTTTAATAACCCAATAGTACTTTGCCGAACCCGAAACCCCTTGCCCGGCAGTCTCACATGCGACCCCTTTAACGTCGAGGCAGTTTAACGAGGCATAATTTTATTATAGTGAAGAATTCAAATAGGTTTGAAGCTATATGGGTAAACAGGTTGTGGACAACCTTGCGGATTACCGGGGCTCAGACTCGAAGCAGAAATAGTTACGGGATAGTTTTTAGTCATACTGACTTAGACTTAAAGTCTGATTCTCACCACCAAGGCGAGATAAGATAACTCATTTATACTGTTTATACCTTCAAATCAAAAAAATTTGAAAAATAAAACCTTTTCATTATAGCAGTAGCAGAGAATCAACCGATGGTTTATAATCTATGGTTGCATGGTATTTCATTGTGACAACTTTGACATTGACAAGCCAATTGACAATGACATTCTGAAGTATTGTTGATTTGTGGTGTTGTGTTGTGATTTCTCATTGGAATTAATTTTATGTTTCTTTCTACATAATAAACTTTAAAAACTAATTTAAAGAAATATATCTAATATTTTTTAGTGCTATGTACCAGAACTGAGTAAATTATGTGTGATAAATTAATTAAAAATTGAGATTTCCTGTAAAAATGTAAGTTATACCTACCAATTATTTTACAAAAAAGAATTACACTACAATTATATTCTAATGCTCATATAATTAGAATTAAAATTGCCCTTTTCTCATCTGCTTATGGAAACGTCTGAAATAAAATTAATAAGTGAAATTTATTAAAGTTTGTACGGAATATTACAGGAATGAATTGCCTATGTGTTGTTGTTGCAATGAACACGTTTGTGTCAAGAGTATGTGGTGTGAGTACCTGTGGATGGGCAGGCCTGAAGTCTACGGCGACATGTTGCGAGACTGCTTCAGTATCAGTGTGAGTTCTTATTGCTATCTCATTAGAATAAAAATAATGGTATGGTGCATTTTTGTATATCTCTGAATGATTCTTGGTTCACAATTATAAGTATTACTAGTTTCTGCCAGGGGCGAACCATTGGCATGGGCACCGTCGATGGCACCCATAAATGTTTTTTGTAAAAAATGCACAACAAGTCATAGTAAATTATAATGTTAGAGAAGCATATTTCTAAGACAAATTAGAAAAAAGTTTCTTTATTCTATGAATTTGGGATCACTATATCTAAAATATTATTATTATTGTGTATTAGTTGATTAGAAATGGTAAATAAACTACTAAAGTAAGATAATTAATAAAAGAAAATTAGGTCAAGCACATTTCTTTTTTGTTTTTTCAGTTTAAAAGTTATCATGGGCATCATTTTGAATTTAAAACTAAAAGTTAAATATTTTAATAACCGTTTATTTTCGCCTATCCCTTTGTTGGATAAAAATGTTGGAATTAATCAGTTTTTTAACTCCATACGAGATTGTTGTCAAATTTAAATCAACTAAAAATCTGGTTACTCACGTGAATATACTGAGAAAAGCTCTACTAGTTTCGAACCATAGAGGGGTTCTTCCTCATGAGCAGCGTGTGCGGTTGCGGCGATGTCACGCAGTTCACTTTCAGTGTTCGAAACTAGTAGAGCTTTTCTCAGTATATTGAATGAATGAATGTCATTTATTTCTCAGTACATGGTGCACACAGATCTTAAAATTAACAAAGTTCCACACATACTACCGTTACCGGTGTAGAAATATAAAATTGTAATAACAGTATTAATTTATGTCTAATTAAAGAACAATTATATTAAAATTAGTATTATTATTTACATATATTTATTTAAAATTCTCTATAAATTACATTTTTAAACACTACTTATAAAATAAAAATAAATTTAAAAATATAAAAAATAGGAGCCGACCAGTAGCGGGAGCATGGTCCAAGCTACCGGTGGTTAGGGCTCCATAGACAGAAACCTCCTCACGATACGTGCCGTTTCTAGGAGAACTGCCTTCTGTATCAGGCCCTTGATCCATCCACCTAACGCCAGCCTCCTAAGATGGATGTCGAGGCTTTTAGGGATTAACCCATTGGCCGACACGACTATCGGCACAATGATAGCCGAATCCACACTCCACATGTAGACAACCTCGTGAGCTAAGTCTAGATATTTTATTTGTTTATCTTTCTCAGCTTTCACGAGGTTCTCGTCATGGGGAATGGTGACATCGATTATCATCGTGCGGCGTACTTGTCGGTCTATCACCACTATGTCAGGTTTATTGGCTACAATAGTCCTGTCAGTAATGATAGACCGGTCCCAGTACAATGTGTATTATTATTATTGACAACAATTCAAATAAATTAAAACAGGTAAAGTCAGAAAATAAATTAGGAATGTCAATAAAATTAAGATGTCATGAAGAAATTATGTATCAGATATTGTAGTCAAATTTTAATATACTAAAAAGTCAATAAATTAATTGTCATAGCAAAACAGGAAGTCAGGTGAAAAATTTATAATTAATTTTGGTCTAAAAACATGGAGGCACTGATTAGCACGATGATACAATGATTTAAAAAGCTGCATACCTACAGCTGCTGTTACTTAGGAAGTCTCGGGTAGAATAAAAACTCTCCTGAACCAACCACTTTTGTAAGGCACGACAAAACGGTTTATATGGCAGCTCGCTAATTCCTCGGGGTAGACAGTTAAATATGAGCGGCGCCATATATGCACAACTTTTCCTATAAAGCTCTAGTTTAGGGATGGGCATTTTCAGGGCCAGCTGAGTGATCAAGCGTCTGTTAGCATTATCGTTAGCAACGAACAAATAACTATGATATTTCACAAACTTAGCCACTTCGTAAATATAAATGCTAGGAACAGTCAACAATCCTTTAGATTTAAATACGGGTTTGCAAGAATCCGACCATCCCATGCCAAACATTGCACGAACGCACTTTTTTTGGGCCACAAAGACCCTCATGATTTCAGAGGAGTTTCCCCATATGACGATACCATAACGTATTATGGTACAAATATATGCATGATACACCATAATGGAACTTTGAATTGATGTTACGTCTTTTATTTTCCGAAGTGCAAAGACAAACTTGTTAATTTTCTTGCATAAGTCGTTAATATGTTCCTTCCCGTGTTCACGTGAGTAACCCACGATTTTTAGTTAATTTAGTATGTCTCATGATAGTTATTATAAAAACTAATTCAAATCACCCTGTATGTGTTGTTAACAGTGGGTGCAGAACAATACCAGCAATGATCAGATTTGTGAGATTTGTATCACACAGCTTAGGAATGCAGCTCACTTCAAGCAGAAGGTATTAGATAGCCAGGCACAACTCAGTGTGCAGCTTTTACGTAAGTATTGGTTTAATATGACACTTATTTTGTAGCCTATTAGAATCTTAAATGAGTTGTAAGGGTGCGTTCACATTTGTCGAATGCGCCACGAATGTGCCGCTCGCGAGCCGTTTGCGGGCTGTCCGTGGGCAGCGCACGTGCGTTTAAAATTATTATTTATATGAACCTTGAGGAGTCCCTGGAGGAGGCCTTCACCTATTAATGAGAGGGGTTCTTGCAAAAAAAAAAAACAATGCATGCTTTTTTCTTAAAGTAAGAACCTTGTCTGAGTTGAGCAGCAAATCATTGCCGTGAATGCACGCGCGCAGCTCGCGGGCAGCTCGCAAACGGCTTGCGAGCTGCATTCGCGGGGCATTCGTCAGATGTGGACGCACCCCGAAAGACATGACAATTTTGAAATCTCTAAACCGTTGTCAATTTCAATGTAATACTGTTTTAGTTATCCACTCCTTGATTGACTGCCTCGTTGACCGAGTGGTCGCAAGTGCGACTACTGCAGGACAAGGGGTCTCGGGTTCGTTTCCCGGGTCGAGCAAATTATTACTGGGGTTTTAAAAAAAAACTCAGTAGTATCGCAGAGTCTGGAATCTTGACCGGTATATGGCAATAGGCTCACCCTCTATTACATGGGAGTCGTAACATAAATAGTGAAAAGTGAGTGTTACATTCTACAGTGGCATTAAGTGCCGTAATGTGCACCTCTGCCTACCCCTTCGGGGATAAAAGGCGTGATTTCATGTTATGTTGTCCAATCCGATGTCTGATGAGAAATATAATGAATCTTGAGAATTTAATAACCTATGTAGTTTATGTTAATTTCAAATCGAAACTATTAAAAGATGTTACGCAGCCCCTGAAGGTGGAGACGATAGAGATTGAAGTACAAAGTATAAAAGAGCCGAAACAAGGTGAGTTTACAAAATATTGGCTTTTGATCTAGGCTAGGACATCTTCGCCCAAGATAGCATTACATAGGACTATAGAAGTATAATAGATACTTAAAGAGTGTTCAATCCTTATTAATATCATAAATCTGAAAGTGAGTTTGTTTGTTTGTTTGTTCCACTTTCACGCCGTAACTTCTAAACCGATTGCTTTGAATATTTGCAGACGTAAAGTTAGAAGTCCGGATTAAATAATAGGGTACTTTTAAAATATGATATTCCCGAGGGAAAACAAAAGTATTGGTATAGATGGCGCTGTGTGTATTGGTATATGTCACATAGGCTAGTGTATAAGCTAGTGTATAGGTAAAAGCTAGTGTATAAAATAATCTTTGTAAAAGATGTACTTGGTCAACGCCATACCACTAAAATTAATTTATTTAGAGTTGTCCCATAGCTCGATAGATTGCTGTTGGACCATCTTTAGGGAAACTACTTGAGCGACTTATCGTTCCTCGTTTACTGCCAGGTGGACCAAAATTCCACAACAATCAATTTGGTTTCACTGTAGGAAAGTCTACTGTCGACGCGGCTCTTTCTGTCCGATCCATGGTAAATACGTCTGAACACAAGTATATAGTAGGCATTTTTCTGGACATTTCCGGTGCCTTTGATAACGCATGGTGGCCAATGTTACTCTTAAAACTGAAAGGTCGTGGCTGTTTTAGTAACATATATAAATTAATATAAGGTGCTCTATAATTATCTGCCACGGCTTTAATGGGAGGTAGTGTTATGTTTACAGATTACAATTGTGAAGAAATTTCGTACCCCGGACCAGTTAATTACATAAAGTAATTAAGTAAACATTGACTACATTCTGCATAATGTGGTTCACAAATTACGCGCGATGCGTCGCTTAGTCAATGAAAACAATTGCTATCTCTTTCCACGTGTACTGAGAATGAAAACGGAAATCAGCTGACTAGTTCGTCACTATCTAATCTACTAGATACGAGTACTCAATAGGCAGGCTACAAGGGTTTTAAAAGTGCAATTACTTACCAGGTACGGCATTCTTCCGAAATGCTGATGTAGGTAAATACGATTATAAACTTCCCATCACACTTAAAACAGTTTTTTACACACTTTTACAGTTACTTACACACTCTCTACCTACTTATCTACAAAACTGTTGCACAAGTCCACCTTCGCGTTGCACACAAATGAAGGCACGCTTCCAAACATGTCATATCACATTATTTAATGTGTCCGTTTCACTTTTAATTTGTTTCGCGTTTGATTTAAAAGACGCCACAAGTTATTATCTCTATCATCGTAAACTCCGGCAGTATCCCTTGTGCTCGCAAGAGGATGACACCGAAAGAACTCTAACACTTCCTCTTCGAGTTCTGATTTGAATTTCGTCGCTTGGGAGGCATTTTTACGTAGCGCGCGCGTATCTCCGACATTGAAACTAACGAACGTCCGGGCAGGCGGGGGTTGACGGGGCTACTGGCGGCCGGGCGGCGCGTGCGACGTGTTCTGCTGGAGTGTGCTGTCTCGTTCTTGAACGCCCCGTCATACGCTGTTGCCATCCTTATCAGTAGCTCAACCCCCGCCTGCCCGGCGCGGCGGCCGGTTGACCAGCGCGTGCGACGAGTGCAGGAGAGGGTGCGGGCGCGCCGGGGTGTGCAGCGTGCTCCAAGCCGCCCTGCGCTGAGCGGTCTGATAAGGATGGCAACAGCGTATGACGGGGCGTTCAAGAACGAGACAGCACACCCCAGCAGAACACGTCGCACGCGCCGCCCGGCCGCCAGTAGCCCGGTCAACCCCCGCCTGCCCGGACGTTCGTTAGTTTCAATGTCGGAGATACGCGCGCGCTACGTAAAAATGCCTCCCAGGCGACGAAATTCAAATCAGAACTCGAAGAGGAAGTGTTAGAGTTCTTTCGGTGTCATCCTCTTGCGAGCACAAGGGATACTGCCGGAGTTTACGATGATAGAGACAATAATAACTTGTGGCGTCTTTTAAATCAAACGCGAAACAAAGTAAAAGTGAAACGGACACATTAAATATTGTGATATGACATGTTTGGAAGCGTGCCTTCATTTGTGTGCAACGCGAAGGTGGACTTGTGCAACAGTTTTGTAGATAAGTAGGTAGAGAGTGTGTAAATAACTGTAAAAGTGTGTAAAAAACTGTTTTAAGTGTGATGGGAAGTTTATAATCGTATTTACCTACATCAGCATTTCGGAAGAATGCCGTACCTGGTAAGTAATTGCACTTTTAAAACCCTTGTTAGCCTGCCTATTGAGTACTCGTATCTAGTAGATTAGATAGTGACGAACTAGTCAGCTGATTTCCGTTTTCATTCTCAGTACACGTGGAAAGAGATAGCAATTGTTTTCATTGACTAAGCGACGCATCGCGCGTAATTTGTGAACCACATTATGCAGAATGTAGTCGAATGTTTACTTAATTACTTTATGTAATTAACTGGTCCGGGGTACGAAATTTCTTCACAATTGTAATCTGTAAACATAACACTACCTCCCATTAAAGCCGTGGCAGATAATTATAGAGCACCTTATATACACTTATTTCCTTCACGGTTCCGTTAAACTGAAGCTTGGTCATTGTTCTCGGTCGAAGTCGTTATCAATGGGATGTCCGTTATTGGCCCGTATTTGTGGAATTTAGGATTTGATGATTTGCTCGCGATTCCCCTTCCTTGTGGCTGTACTTTGACTGGATATGCGGATGATGGCCTTTTGCTAGTACAATCAAATACCCGCGCCGGACTGGAGTATTTGGCTAAAGACTGTCTCAGTAGGATCTCGCGATGGGGCGAACGAAATCGCTTGACTTTTGCACCCCATAAAACTTACCAGCTATTGCTTAAAGGAAATCTAAAGTCATGGCCGTCTATTAAATTTAACAATGTTTCCATAAAACGAAAGGAGTCTGTTTGTTACCTTGGTCTAGTATTGGAAAATCAAAAATAACTCAAAATAAAGTCAGAAAGCCAAAAATAACTTCTATGCGCTGACGCAAATTTCCAAAGCCACCTGGGGTCTCTCTTTTCTTACGCTTAGGATCATATACGGAGCAACCTACCTAGGATGCATGTGCTACGGGGCACCTGTCTGGGCTGATAGGGCCACAATAGGCGCGGTACCTTAACTGTGCTCGCAGGCGTCCTTCCGGTAGATCTTGAGGTGCAGCGACGTGCTGCTATGTACTACAGTGCGAGGCCTAATTTGTCAGCAAGCTTTCTAGCACAACGTGATAGAAATAAAATTGATAGATTGTTTAAGCCAGTGACGGACGTTTGGGGCGAGCTTATAACCGAATGGCAGTGTAGATGGGCATCTTCTATTAAGGGCCGCCACCTGTATCAGTTCTTCCCATCCGTGCATGAGCGACTGGAGAGGACATGGTTGGAGGTGGATCACTGTGTTGCCCAATTTCTTACTGGCCACGGCAACTTTAAAAGCAAATTGTTCTCATTTAAACTTATTGATTCACCATGGTACCAATGTTCGACAGAGGAGTTGCGATACGAGCAGTCGGCCCATCACATATTCTGGGAGTGTGATCTCTGGCAATATGAACGTAACACTATGTTAAATAATTTAATTGTTTCGTCAGGTGTAGTTTATTATACGGACCTTGTGGAATCTAGAACGAATTTCCATGCGTTTAGGCGTTTTTGCCATACCTATCATTGGAAGCAAGTATAACAGCTCACACATAGGACCCACTTAGTTTTTAGTCAAATTTCCGTGGTGCTTGGCGACTGGGCTTCACCCATTTGTACAGTCTCTTCTTTGTGCCTTTAGGCTTAATTCATTCTGTCTCCTGCAGTAATTCACCGAGGGAAGTGAAAACCATAGTTTTTTCTTCTTCTCCTCTTATAATATCTTCTGATTCACTTCGTTGCGGGAACCAAGACAGTTACTCATGTCCCTGGGACGCGCCGGATTTCAGTGTTCCGGTGTTTTCATGGTTGTATCTACTGTAGATCCTGGCTTACAGGAGTTGCAGCGGTTTTGGGAGGTTGTGGCGGGCTTGTCCCATTATAAAAAAAAAGATTGCTGTTGGCCGAATTTTAAGCAAGCTAGGGTTTCGATACTGGCAAAACATTAGGTTGACTCGTTTGACGTGAAGAAATAGGGTAGTTTCCTAAATTTTATTTTAATGTCTGTCTGGTACATTAATTTAAAACTTTAGACACGTATTTTTCTTTTCTCACAAAATTAAATACTTTCGACGATATATTAATTTGAAATATCGTGTGACGTCACAGCGTGCCATATTTTGTAGCACGTTATGACGTAACGGCCATTTTATCTAAGTATTGCAACTTAATACGAGAAAATTTAATTTAGATACCCTGGAAACTACCCAATAATCTCGTTCTGAGGTACTGAATTTAATTTCAAGTACCAAGTTCTTGTGCCGATAATGTTCATAGAGCAATCCAGGCTTTCAACGGTCTTTTAGTTTTATGACACAACTATTGCGTTCTGTCTCAAAGACTTGATCCGTACGGGAATAGAATCCACGACACGTTGCACAGCATCGGTTGTCCAGCCACTGCGCCAACTGTTTAGTTAGTTAAAAAGATAGGAGATTGTGATACCGTTTCGAAAAATTAAAATACGCAATACTGATTTACTTTTAAAAACTTCAAGAAAAGAGCGTATTCTTTTTTAAAAGGCCGGCAATGCACCTGTGACTCCTCTGGTGTTGCGGTTGTCCATGGGCGGCGCTGATCGCTTACCATCAGGTCACCGCATCGCATATCGTCTGTTCGTTTGCCTCCTATTCCATAAAAAAAAAGCCGTTGGAGTATTATATAGTCTAAGGATTTACCTTACCTGGGAATTGGTTCAATTCGAGGGTCATTCATGAGTTCGACACTCATTCATCACTCGTCACTTGCAGTGGCGACCATTCAACCAACGAGCCGTTTAACTAAAATCGCAGGTTAGTTAGTTAGTTAGTTAATTTAGTGTGTCTCACGATAGTTATAATAAAAACGAGCCATTTGTTCAACATTATACCACACAACTGTTTTTTTTTTCTTTTTTCAGATTATGATGCGTCTGAAGACAATGCTGGTGATTTATGGAATGGTGATGTTGATACGAGCTGTGATGGTGAGTTACTTAGACCATATTTAGTCTAATTAGATAATGCTTTGAACAAATTCGATAAAATCGAAAAGTAAATGATAGATATTTGTTTTACTCGGGGATCAAAATCGAACCCGAGTACCCTTGCACAGTGGTACTTTGGAGAACTGAAGAGAATAATCACTACATACATACATAAAACAAAATCACTAAAATATTTGACATTAATATTATATATGACTCAACCAACATAGATAATACATTTATAACTTAATTACCTATATAGTTAAGTAATAAGAGTAATAACGAATGACTGCCTCGTTGGTCGAGTGGTCGCAAGTGCGACTGCCAGGCAAGGGGCACTTTTCACTATTTATGTTATGAGTCCCATATAATAGGGGGTGAGCCCATTGCCATATACCGGGCACAATTCCAGACTCCGTGCTACTACTGAATTTTTTTTAAACCCATTAATACTTTACCCGAATCGGAGTCGCTGGCAGAAGCTAGTTTAAATATAAATATTTTACCTTTTGTTGTTTTCACAGATACTGCTTTGATAGCAAAATCGAAAAATGGGCGACAAATCGAGAAAGTTGCAGCAAGTAAGTTGTTAATTGTGTTTTTAAAATACTTTAGTTTTATGCGTGTCTATTTTCGATTCACTACACAGTAATTAGGTCGAAAATTCATTACAAAAGTAACTTGCTTTGTTGTCTACTACTGTCACTGTTATCGAAATCAGTTCAGTAGTTCAGATGGCTAGAAATACAATCGAACTTACGTTCTTATAATTCAGTTAGAATTACGTTGTTAAAAGTATTAACTAACTTGTCACAAAGAGCAATGATAGAAGTATTTTTAGTATGCCAAAGTCTCAAGTTTGCGGATAAAGTATTATTAGATTTTTTATTTTATATTACCTATTATGGATATGGTCACCTATGTGACGGGACTTACGACTACTGTGTTACCGAAAACTAATTTTATTTCATTGTTCATGTTATTATCAGTGTGGACTAGTACGTAAAAGGGTCATTATTATAATTTAATTTGTGTTACAGGGAATAAAAGAAAAAAGTTTGAGAAGTTCAGAGACAACAGTAACGTGAAAGCATCAAGCAACATCAACCACAGACAGAACGTCGGCCTCATACTAGAACATTCCACCATCCTACCGTTTAAGTCCAGCAAAGGATATTTCAACTGCTTCTACTGCAAGAAACAGTACGCAAGCTTCGACCAACTCAAGTCCCACGTCAACGAGCTACACGAGAATATCAGCTTCAAATCTATATTAAAAAGTATATACAGACCCCGCGACCGCATCCGAGCCGATGTCAGCGACATAAATTGCAAACTTTGTAAAAAAAAGATAGATACCATAGACATTTTAATACAACATCTGACGGATGCACATAATGTCAAATTCAATTATGACAGTGACAGCGTAAAGCCCGCGGATTGTATTTTGGGCTACGATTTGAGTGACGGCAAGTATCGATGTTGTAAATGTAAAGAGGAGTTTTTCTTTTTCAAAACGCTCACCAATCACATGAATGAACACAGCACGGAACATGTGTGTGATGTTTGCGGCCGATGCTTCTTACTAGCCGACCGATTAAGAGCCCATGTACAAATTCACAAAGAAAGCGCGGTAAAATGCGACTATTGCGGGAAAATATGCAATTCTAAAATGATTTTACGAAGCCACATTAGATCGAAACATATGAAACTATCCTTCATGTGTTCAATATGTAACAAAACGTTCCTAACTAGTCGGAAACGCGTCGAGCACTTAGAGGAAGTACATAACAGGAAGCCTTTGAACCTAAATTGTAAGATTTGTTCGAAGAAGTTTGAATCACATTCAACTTTGTACTCGCATATGAGATCTGAGCATTTGAACATAAAAAGAGAGCCTCGGTACGCATGCGCTGTATGTGGGACGATGTTTAAGAGTAAGGATGGTCTTAGAGACCATATGGTGGGACACTCTGGTGAGAAAAATTACGAATGTGAGGTCTGTCATAAGAAATATGGACGGCGGAAAACTTTAACCCAACATTTGAGGATTCATATGAACGACAGGAGGTTCGCGTGTGGTGCGTGCGGACAAGCGTTTGTACAAAAATGTAGTTTGAAAAACCATATCCGAGTGCATCACACTGATATGGACTATGAACAGTTGATAATTGATAAGAAATTAAATCCGAAATAAAATTGTACAAAATGTTTTTGATTTTTATTTTTGTACACAATACCAGTAAGCGTAGGCAATAGAAACATGCAGTAGGTTATAGACCGCCACACAAATTGGCCTACCCTCTGGACTCGACTCCTGACAATAGCCATGTTGATCTTGGTTAGTAGTTCAGTTTTTTAGGGGCGCCCTTCTGTTTAGTACCTATATTAGGTATTTTATTGTTTAATCCGACATGAACAATAGGTATAGCCAAAGGCAGATTGATTGCACAGTTGGCGCGGTAGTTGGGCAACCGGCTGCCATGCAACGTGTATCGGGTTTGATTCCTGCACGGAGCAACATTGTGTTATCCACAAATTGTTGTTTCGGGTCTGGGCGTCGTGTGTATGTGAACTTGTATGTTTGTGAACGCACCTACGATACAGGAGAAAATCCTAGTGTGGGGCAAGGTAAAAAAAAAACCTTAGAGCGCCAGGCGAACAAAGAATCTAAAAGCATTTTCATCGCTGGTTGAACTCTATTTCCAATTACAATGGGTTGACAACCCTAGTCATAATGGGTTGCAGAGCAGTTCATGTGTGTGTGTTTGAAGTCCCATGTAAACGAATGTTTTTGTCTGTAAAAACCTAACCAGGAATCGAACAAAAAATCGGTGGTCGTTAGTTCCGACCATGAGTGGTCGGAACTACCGACTACGGTTGAGACCGATCGATGTTAATGGTACAGTCAATCAGCACAACAGAAACAAACCGGATATTGTAAGAAACATTGTCTCTCTAGCGTCTAATAGCAGAAACTAAACAGACAGTGCGCCCATCATAATTTAGCCATAACTGTAGCGCCTCTAGTGTTCAATAGCCGAACTGAAACCATGCTAAAGAATCTACATATATGTACCTAACTGGAACGCAACTACTGTCAATGTCACTGTCAACTGTCAAACTAAGAAACAAGATGGCGACTTGATTTGACCGTCCTAATTTGTACACAATTTTTCGAAAACATTGTTTATATCGTTTAATTAGAATAAAAACAATGTATAAATGCCGATTTGTGGTCTAATCTAGATTAAGAGTAATTTTAACTGAATGAAAACAACGAATATATAAAAATGTCTTTAGAAAATTGGAAATTAGAGAAAGATTTGTGTCGCTGTTGTCACAACGAAGGAACATTTATTAATTTGGCTGATCCATTTACTATATTGGGTGTTACGGAAACATACACGAATATGTTGAAAGAATGTTTTGATATTGATGTAAGTATTAAATACACAATATACAAATTGGACCCTGAAATCTACTAAAACTTGTTCCGCTAAAACGTAAATAAACAAATAAAAATCATTGTTTACGAAATAGAAATACTTCTTATTGGAAATATCTATAAAACATGATTGCAACATTATTGAGATAGTCATCTACCGATTAGAAATATATCGCCTAGCCTTCTAATGTATTTAATGTACACATTAACTTCCATACACAATAAATAATATTTTCAGTGAAAAGTTGAATAAGAGTTATTCAGCAAATTTCTTTTTATAATGAAAAATTAAAACCAATATGTATTCAAATACATAAAAAACCTAGTAACAAGTCTTAAGTTGCTTAAATTTTTTTAATACCAATATTTCCTTATTTATTTTATTCCAAATTCCAGCTATCTCCGATACCAGGCATGTTATGTGCATCGACATATACAATATGTGAATCCTGCATCACACGATTACGAGATGCTACGGACTTCAAGAAACAAGTTCTTACTTGCGAGGAAGCATTTAGGGATCTGTATAATAGGAATTTTATAAAAGGTATTTAATTCAAAAAGTGAAATCAACAGTTTATTTAAATATAAACTAAGTAATAAATAAATAGGGGTAAAATAATAATTCGAAACAGCCTCACAGAAGACCGACATGAAACAACGCTTACATTATTTCCCCTCCCCCCACTCCGCCCCCCCACACCCGCTTTCCCTGAACCCCGAATATAATCCAGGTTTCCATGGGCGACGCCGATTGCTGATCACTGTTACCATCAGGTGATCCATCAGCTCGCTTACTGGCTTATCTCATAAAAAATATAAACAGTAGCTATCATAAAGTAAATTTAATTAAAAGTAAAAATATTTTGTAATTGCCTCAATTTACTACACCTGTATGATTAAGATATTTTTAAACTACCTTTTATCACTTAAGACAACACAATTCTCTCGATTCTAAATTATAATATATTTTGCTGTGCCCGATAGAGTCCATAATTGTGTCCTAGCCTAAGCCCTATGTAACATCCTGTGAAACATAATGGTATGCATAATTTAGATATGAATAATTATGAATAATAAGGCCCAATTACCCAAACTCCTCCATTCCCCAATTCCAGAATCCATAAATCTAATAGGGTAGATGCCTAATTTTTATTTGAATGTCCGTCTGGTAGATTATTTTAAAACATCATACACATATTTTTTCTTTTCCTACAGAAACGAATACTTTCGACGATATATTGATTTGAAATGTCGCGTGACGTCACTTCTAGGTACATTTTATATGTAGAAATGACGTCTTAGCCCCCACTCCTAAACTTTGATTTGTTTTATTTATGTATTGTTTTAATTTATACGACAAAATAAACAAATACGTGTCTAATATTTTTTCATTACCTAACTGGCGGACTAATTACATATTCATACCCCGTCATCATACCTATTCCTAATCCCCAAAAAGCCGGTAACGCACTTTTAACACCTCTGGTGTTCCATGGGCGACGGCATTTGCTTACCATCAGGTGGTCTATCTGCTTGTTTACGGGCTTATACCATAAAAACAATTAATAATATTCTTGTATTTATTACTAAAGTTACTGTCTCAAATTGGTGTACAATAAAGATTATTTATTTATTATTATTATTATTAAAGTTAGGTCCTTAGAAATATAGTTGTAATGTGTATATTTAAGTCAAGGCAATTAGACTATTTTCTTCTAATCAATTTTATTATGATATACTACAGAAGCGGAACCATTAGTACAAGTGGAAGTGAAGCAAGAAATACCTGATGCTAATCTAGATGGTAAGTCCAATCACAATTAGAGGTAATATAATACAACACCCGTTTAATTTGTACACTCTAGCTGTTGCCCGCGGCTCCGTAGAATATGAAGACATAACGTCTTTTTGTGTCAGTTTTCCTAAACAATAATAGCCTATGTTACTCCTTAGTACATCAGCTACCTGCCAATAAAGGTGCCGTCAAAATTGGTCCAGCCATTTCAGAATTTAGCCAGGACAAACAAACAAACAAAGAGACAGACAGATAAAAATTAAAAAAAATGTTATTTTGGTATGTGTAGTGTGTATGTAGAGTCGCGGAGAACCTAACGGGTAGCCGGGGCTCCGGCTCGACGTGCAGGAGAAGGAACGGGGTGGTTTTTAGTCAGTAAGAGTCTGACACTCCCTCCCGCCTCACCCAGGCGGGAGCAGTCATTCGATGATTTTCCCTCCTTAAAAAAAAAAAAGTGTGTACCTATGTAGTATATGTGCATGTAGTAAAATTTTACGGTTATTTTAATATTACAAACAGATTTAATATTACAAACTCCAATTTTATTTATCTGGACCGATTTTGACGGGAATTTTACTGGCAAATATATTCGAAGCGAACGGTCCGTTATCGTTCGCTCGCAAAACAATAATCAAAAACTTAGTTTAAATTAAATTTCAGAAGTAAATTTTGTGCAATATCTATTCTTAAAGCCCAAATAGACATACAGTCGAAACAACCAGTGCTAATTCATCCATTTAACAAAATAAATAACAATAAACAAAAACCAATTTTCAAATTAGACAAGTGTTTGGTGAACCGTGAAGTGATCTGAGTGCCAAGCACGAATAACTATCGCATTCGTAACGTAATAGTATCGAGCGCGTTCGGCGCTCTGATTGGCCGGCTCAAGTGAACCCACCAATCAGAACGCTTAACTCGCTCGATACGAATGCGATAGTTATTCGTGCTTGGCCCTCTGGTGCAAACGCGTAAGCGACGCGATATCCACGACGCTTAGGACGTTCTTTCCGCGAACATCTTTGAGCGGGCGCTGTGTATCTACTGAGCGCTTTCATCGCTGCATGCTTGCTTACTGTACAACTAAACGCATTCCGCTGCTCACGCTGCTTACATCGCTTTATTGACATTTTGCCATTTTTTTAATTTTTGCTGTGTGGTGACCGTTGCATGATAACGATGTCAACAAATATCTGCGCGGGGTGTCTGACTGCCTTGGAAGGCGAAGACAATATACAATGCTTTACCTGCTTCAAATTATATGATCTCATATGTGCTAACATAAATAAAAGTAGACTGATGACTACTGAATATCGAGATAATTGGAAATGCCCTGAATGCATGCTTAAGCAACCGAAAATTGACAATTCTAATACACCAGTCCGATCGACTCTATCTAGTTTTGTGTCGCCCATTATTAATAGTATAAACATTTCAAAAAAAAATCAAGATACGAACATAAATTGCGTCTCCTGTCGTAGCTTAATAGTTGACGGGGAAGAATCTCTCAGCTGTTCATTGGACAAATGTCAACTAAAATATCACATCCAATGCTCAGGCAAAATCGTTGTAGCTAAGGATGAGTTAACCACCTGGATCTGTCCGGAATGTGTCTGCCATGTTGAAGGGAAAGCCAATGATGACAGTATTTCTTTAACCCAAGATAGCGATATGAATATTACGTTCAGGAAAAAAATTCAGGTTATTCAAAACGTTCAAAACCAAGTAGAATTTCAGGAACTAACATTCGAAATGAGCAAATTACGGCTTGAGATGGAAATACTGAAAGAGCAACTTAGTAAAGCTGTAGCTATTATTACTAACTATGAAAGTAAGCTAACCGGGTATTCTTCTCAAATTGACCTCCTTAATACCCAATTAAAACATTACAATCCGTCATCAGTTAATGTTGGCCAGCAAAAACCACACTGCGTTTGTGATAGCCACTCAATTGTCGTCGTACCCACTCAACAGCAACATCAACTCAACCCTGCACCCCCGCCATTAGAGTCTCCTGCAGCAGTAGGGGCTGCACAAAGATCCAAGAAGAAAAAACCCAAATCGAAGAAGGCTAACCCAAAAACACTCAATTCCACTTCAAATTACCCTAACCGACCTGTTGAAACTAAAGCCGCTGACGACCGCGCCTTCACCTCTACTGATGATCGCGCTGCTGCTTATAACCACATTGCTCCCGATGCCGATAGACGCACCGGCACTATTTCTGACCAAAACTGGACCGAAGTTAAGAAAAATAAACCCCGGCAATCCTCATCACTCTGCTGTATCGCTGGGCCCGATATCACTACATTAAGAGCAGTTGAACCGCGTAAATATTTGCACCTATGGAATATGGAGTCTAGCGCAAACGAGATTCGCGATTACCTTCAACATCTGTGCCCTACTGGTACATGCACAGTCGAAGAACTGCGGACCAGGGGAAGTTACAAATCTTTCAAGATAGGTGTGCCTATTGTTCATTATGAAAAATGCTTTTCGGTTGATGTGTGGCCAGTTAACGCCAGAATAAGGCATGGATTGACAACCCGAGACGTATCAGAAGCCAAGTATCTGCAGGGGATCGACCATCACCCCGGACATTTCGTGCCTAAACAGCCTCATAGAAATCGTAAGAGCATTAAAAAGCTGTATCAAAATGTCCGTGGCCTCAAAACCAAATTATCGACGAGGAGGACGAACTTGGTACAGCTAGGACATAACTTAATTGCCGTAACAGAAAGCTTTCTCGATGCTTCTATCGAAGACGGAGAGCTTTCCATAAGTGATTGGAGCATCATGCGACGTGACCGTGAAACTCCGTGCGGTGGAGTGATGCTCGCCGCTCGCGCACCCATCGCGCTGCGCCGTCGACGTGATCTCGAAACTGACAGTGGTGAGGACTTGTGGGCAGACAGACTTTACATGGTGCGGCCGAACTGTTCACGTATGTGTTGTTTATATTAAACCTAGTGCCAGTGATGATGAGTACATGAAATGGTTTTGTAAAGTAGAAGAATTTATAAATACTTTAAAGGGTTTAGTTATAATTTTAGGAGACATACATTTAAATAGCGTATCACTAAGTATTAAAAACTATTATTGTTATTTTTTGTCATTTTGTAGTCTGAATGAGATGAATGTTGTGAAGAATTTGTATGAAGGAATGTTAGATGTTGTTTTGGTTCGAGAGACCATTGGCACACCAGATATATTCGTTACTGCAAATGAGGGGATAGTCCCACTAGATGCATACCATCCGGCATTACACATTGAGGTTGGGGTCTCTCTGGGTCGTAACTCGGAATCAATTGAGCCCAGTAATGTAGACAGTCTCAGAGATTGGAACTTCAGAAAATATGATTTCGAGCATTTGTATTCATTGTTCTCTAAACAAAATATTTGGGATAAGTTATTAGCAACTAAGGATGTTAAAGAAGCTACTTTCGAGTTTTATGGCATTATATATATACGGGATCTGAAGGCCAAGTTGAAACTCCATAATAATTGGAAACTAACCAGGTCTCAAACATCATATTCAGAATTCTCTAATCTCAGATCAAGGCTCAAAACGAGAATTGCAGAGGCGTATTCCATATATATGACAAATCTAGAGAACAAGATTAAACACAATCCTCGTCAGTTTTGGTCACATATTTCTTGTCTGCGTTCTAGAGGTGGATTTGAACCGAATATTGCATACAAGGGTCAAACTTTTTCAGGTGCCAGAGCGGCTGAAGCCTTCGCTGAGTTCTTTTCAACTGTTTTCCTACCTGAAGTTCCGCGGCTCAATGCCGATTTTGCCATTACATCAGATTATTCTAATAACAGTAATTATATAAATATAGCCCCTCTGCGCCGTGCAGATATTATTAAGGGAATAAATAGACTTAAACTTCATAGTTCTGTTGGTCCTGACAACATCCCCCCAAGATAGTCAAAGACCTAAGAAGTATTTTTATTGATCCTCTGCTTCATATTTTTAATTTAGCTTTACAGACCGGTATATATCCCACCGAATGGAAAATTTCCAGGGTTACACCTATTCCAAAAACCCAAAACAGGGGCTCTGTTGAGGAATATCGCCCTATCGCAATCCTGTCTACCCCAGCAAAAGTGTTTGAGAACGTCCTTCATAATATTGTTTATGAACAAGTAAACAAGTATCTCTGTAACGAGCAGCACGGTTTTAGGAGCAAGAGGTCAGTCGATACAAATCTCCTAACTTTAGTGGACTACATCTCATTACTTTGGATCGGGGACGTCAGGTAGATGTACTTTACTTTGACTTCCGGAAGGCCTTTGATAGGATAAATAACGACACACTGCTAGAGAAGCTTAACAAAATAGGGGTTTCCCCATCTCTCCTACATTTCTTTGCAGACTATCTACGCGATCGACAACAGTTTGTCAAACTTGGTATGTACGTTTCGGGAGCCTATCATACGCGTTCTGGTGTAAGTCAGGGCTCAATTTTGGGTCCTTTGTTGTTTCTTATCATGGTCAATGATCTTCCTCAAATTCTACTTCATGCAAAATGCCTCTTATACGCAGATGATCTGAAACTATACTTGGAAATAAACTCTGAGCGTGACAGCTTGGCACTTCAGCAAGATATTGATGCAGTATACAAGTGGAGCGTGGATAATAAGATGGAATTTAACTCATCCAAGTGCTATGCTATGACGTTTTGTCGAAAGCGGAACCCAATTAACTTCGATTACAGATTAAATAATTGCAGTATTACAAAGTCGACAATCATGAAAGACCTGGGAGTCACATTTGACCAAAAACTAACTTTCCATGACCATATAACCACTATAGAAAAGCAATCCTTCCAAAGGTTAGGTTTTGTTTTACGTAATTGTCGTGATTTTCGCACCACTCATGCCATTAAGATCATATTTAATGCTCTGGTTCGTAGTAAGTTGGAAACCAGCTCGTGTGTGTGGAATCCTCACGAAAGTACCTACGCCCTACTCCTAGAGAAAGTTCAAAAAGCTTTTCTTAGGAATTTGTACAAGCGAATGCACGGTTACTATCCCTACCTCTATCCGACAAAATTTTTATTGGGTAGTCTTGGATATAACTCACTAGAGGTAAGGAGAGCAAGAAACCAACTTGTAGTAGCCTGTAAAACCCTCCGTGGCGCTATTGATGCTCCGGACATACTGGAGTCACTATCACGTTTTTACAATTCCAGATTCCAGACAATTACTGCCGGGGTAAAAAGCACAGATTGTTTGTCGTGCCCTCATGTCGGACCGTAGCACGTGCTAAAGCACCGATTCCTCGCACTCTGGCCGCGCTCAATGGTCTCTTGGATTCCAATCCAACTAGTGATCTGTTTGCGGACGGATGGAAGGAAATTTTATCGGAATGCCTGAAGTACTGCGAGAGGAACTTATGAATGCTACCATTTTTTAAATAAGTTTTACTCTTCTGGCTCGTTGTGTATGTTTTGTTCTAGTTTTATTATTTCATCGTTTATTTTATTAATGTGTCCAGTTACTTTAATTGGTTTTTTGTTATCAACCGTTGTGACTGTAATAAATAAATAAATAAATAAATGTACTAAGGAGTAACATAGGCTACTTTTATTTCATATAAACGCTGTTCAATTAGTTCTAAATATGAATGAAAACCCAGTTTTATTTTATTACAGATGTATTCAAAGATTCGTGCCCACTGGACAGTGGCAATGACTATGTGTGTGTGGACAGTGGAGACGAAATGGAGTTGAGAGTGGACGAACAGGGTATGTCTACTTTATCATCATCATAACATCACGCATGTTATGAGTCCCATGTAATAGGGGGTGAGCCTATTGCCATATACCGGGCACATTTCCAGACTCCGTGCTACTACTGAGAATTTTTTGAATTTTTCAGTGATACTTTGCCCGACCCGGGAATCGAACCCGAGACCCCTTGCCCGGCAGCCGCACTTGCGACCACTCGGCCAACGAGGCAGTCTATTTTACATTACATTAATTTATATTACGCCACAATAGGATTTTCTCTTGTGTCGTGGGTTCGTTTACAAACATAAAAGTTCAGAAATACATCACATAGGTGGTAGATATCTTGGCAGGAAACCAGTGATCAAGCCAAGCAGCTAGGTCTAAAATCCTTGACGCCGGTTGTTTCTTTAAACACTTCGACTTTCTATGGGCTCAATCTACCCAAAAAAAAATTACACACGGACACCGAACAACAATTTATCGATGACACGAAATGTTGTTCCGTGCGGGAATCGACCCAGCGTCACAACGCGCCGTAGCTGTTTACCCGTGTCGTATTATTAAAAAAATATAACATATCATCACGCCTTTTATCCCCGAAGGGGTAGGCAGAGGTGCACACGGAAGTAACACCCACTTTTCACTATTTATGTTATGAGTCCCATGTGATAGGGGGTGAAAAAATATATATTATAATTAAAAATGTATCTATATTTACAGATGAGCCTTCAGAAATTGATGTAAAAAGCAAGAAGCGAAAATTAAGAAGTAATAAGAAGCCACAGAAGAACAAGAGTTGTAGAACAGAGAGGAAGAGTGTAAAGGTGGAGTCAGAAGAAAATAGCGGGAGTAAAAAGATAGGTGAGAGTTTCACTTTATTACCTTACTAGCTACTCTCACGTGGTTTTACGAGCTCTGCTCGGCTCCTATTGAACGTAGCGTGATGTTTTATAGCCTATATAATAGCCATCCTCGATAAATGCGCTATCCAACACAAAGAATTATTCAAATCAGACTTGTATTTACGGAGATTAGCGCGTTCAAACAAACAAACAAAAAAACAAACTCTTCCGCTTTATATAATAGTATAAGAATAGTAGTATAAGATTTACGGTCGTTTTCATAATGACCCTTAAAACTGTCACTTAACTAAAAATTACTTAGGGAGACGCCTATATTCAGCCGGCCCATGTGTTGGTCTAGCTTGATTTTTATATGTATAATATAAAAATGAATCCCCTTTTCCCTTGGTCACGCGTGAATGGCTGGACCGATTTCACTAATTCTTTTTTTGTTGTATTTGTTATTATTAGGAGAAGGTTCTTATGACTTAAAACAAAAAATCATGAACGGGAGAAAACGGGATTGCGCGTACGAAGTCGCGGACTGAAGCTAGTTATTCTATATATTTTATTCAGATAGTAGAATAAGGAACCATTGCTCGGTATCCACACTAGCAGCCGCTTCACATTTCGAATCTTAGTTAAAGTCAAAATCATTTATTTCAATTACATCAGGAAGGCACTTGAACGTCAAAAACTTAGTTTTAAGTTTGTCTTTTTCTACTATTTTAAAATCGATGTTTCACGTTCTGAAACTACTAAATGACTTAACAATGCTACCCTTTGAAACTTAACAAATTAATACAATCAAAGTCAAAGTCAAAGCATTTATTTCAATTAAACCATAGTTTGGTACTTTTGAAACGTCAACAAACACAAAATAAATAATAGTCTGTCAGTCAGTCCGTCAGTGAAACTAGGTGATGCTAGGTGCTCATTCCAAAATGTAGATTCGAATGGAGAAGAACGAGCAAGAAACTCCATTCGTTACTCTTTTTTTAAAAAAGTATGTAATATTTGACCTGACCACTTCAGACTCAGTTTTAAAACCGTGGTAACATTTCAACGCGCGGAACATTAAGTGTGTGAATCCGCAAGAGACATCAAGATTATGGAGATGGAACGTACTAAAACAATACAAGTATATTTTCTGTCTCCAGGAAGAAATAGCGCGGCGGCAAAATTTCGACTAAACGACGAAGATTACAAGAGAGACGGCGACACCTACCAATGTGCGCGGTGCGACAAGAAATATGACAAGTTCTACTCCCTAAGATTCCACGTGAAGACGAAACATTATAAAATTCCACGATTTTCATGCAATATATGCCTCAAAGAGTTCATGACGCCGGCGCCTCTAACTGTACACAAACTCGAAGAGCACAATATAGATGATAGGTTCAAATGCAAGGCCTGCAAAGGGATTTTCAATACGAAAATTCAGTTAAGAAAACATATAAATAATTTTCATATGCTTGGTGAGAGGTACAAGTGTGAGTTCTGTGAATATGAGTCCTTCAGCTTCGAAGGCATGTATAAACACAAATTTAAACATAAAACTGTCAAAGATTATCATTGTAGGTTCTGTAGGAAGTCGTTTTTAAGGAAAACTACATTGGATTTACATGAACGGATACATACAGGCGATAGGAGGAAGGTTTGCAGTGTGTGTGGGCAGGCGTTCGTTCAAAAGGCTAGCTTGAATTATCATATGACTAAATACCATCCTGAAGTCAATTTTTGAATGATTAGTTGCCGTGACTCAGATACATTTAATGATTGCTTCAACTATATCTTATTTATGAATTTTTTAAAATAAATTAACTAAAAATTAAAGAGTTATTCATGTAAATATACTGAGAAAAGCTCTATTAGTTTCGAGTCTAGAGTGTGGCAACCGATTCCCCGCACGGAGCAACTCTTTGTGTGATCCACAAGTGAAACAAGTGAAACAAGTGAAACAAGTGAATTTATTTCTGCAAATAGGCTACAAGGCAGCACTTTTACACGTCAATTTTATCAAGCGAACGATGAGGTCGACATTTCCTAACTGACTACTCTGATAAGAAATGCCGAAACAAACTCAGAGGTCTGTCTCTCTTTTAACTCTTTTAAAGTCCAGACAATATGTATAACAGATTATGTGTGTGAATCGTGCCAGTTCTTTCTGTAGTGGGCTTTTGAGGAAAGAACCACAACAGTTTGAGCGGACCCGTTCTGGAGGCAGTACGCATGTGTCGGTTTACAGTCAGCTCAATTCACAGGTGAGGCTGACTGATTCGACAAACAATACCAACCTAAAGAACATTTGCGTGGGTCGCACAAATACTCAAACTGTCAGAAAAAGGGTAATTAAAAAAGAAATGGTGAGGCAAAGTCTCGCACGGTCCTAGCACTAACAATTGTTAAATAAAAAGTAAATGTCAAGTTAGAACAACATATGAAAAACAATGTCACATTAAAATAATAATGTCAAATTGCATATAAAAAAAGAAATGTAACTATATGTTACAAACATGTCAACATGACCTGTGTGGACGTTGCAGCAGCTTATTCCCAAGCCAGACTATCATCTAGGTAGTCTTTAATTTTATAATAAGCTTTACTATAAAATTTATCTTTAATGACATTTTTAAATTTATTTAGACTCAAATTTTGGATATGGCTGGGAATCTTATTGTAAAAGCGTATACTCTGACATCTAAACGAACCACTTATTTTCTTTAGTCTAGTAGTGGGAACAACATATTTGTCTTTATTTCTCGTGTTTATATTATGTATATCACTATGTTTTTTAAATAAACTTTTGTTTTTATGAGCATATACTAAATTTTCATAAATGTATTGAGAAGCAACAGTCATTATGACCCTCTTCTGCAGAACAAAGATAGATTGAATGTCAGCAGCATTCCCCCATAAGAGAATACCATATGACATGACACTATCAAAATAACTAAAGTATACTAATCGCGCTGTATCTACATCGGTTAGATTTCTAATTTTTTTAACGGCATATGCTGCAGAACTGAGCCTTTTCGATAACTTATTTATATGTGGAGCCCACTGGAGCTTAGCGTCTAGGGTTATACCTAAAAAGACAGTAGAATCTACAGGGCTCAACTCCTCACCCTTAATGAGCACGCTGGTTTTCACATGTCCAACATTTGGTGTTGTAAATTTAATGCATTTAGTTTTAGTTCCATTTAGTAATAGGTTGTTGGCATTGAACCAGCGTACTATCTCCGAGAGAGCACTGTTCACATTATCAATAACTAATTGTCTACGTTTAAGTTTAAATAATAACGAAGTATCATCCGCAAACAGTACTATCCCGTGGTTATCCCTTACAAGGTAAGGTAAGTCATTTATATATATAAGAAACAAAATGGGCCGAGAATTGACCCCTGCGGAACCCCCATCCTGACAACAGACCCGGTGGAGACTTTTCCGTTTATTTCGACTCTCTGAATCCTGTTACTCAAGTATGAGGTAAGAAGATCCAGAGATTTACCTCTTATTCCATAATGGGATAGCTTCCTGATCAATGTATCATGAAGGACACAATCGGACGCCTTGGATAATTTACAAAAAATGCCCAAAGCGTCGCTTGAGTCCTCCCACGCGTCATATATGTGATTAAGAAGTTCAACACCGGCATCAGTTGTTGAACGACCCCTGGTAAAACCAAACTGGTTACTATGTAACAATTTATTTCTATTAAAAAATCTTTGCATTTGATTTAGAATCATTTTTTCAAAAATTTTACTAAATGTAGGTAGTACTGAAATACGTCTAAAGTTAGTGGGGTCAGAAGTACTACCTGATTTAAATAACGGAGTTATTTTACTATTTTTCATAAGATCAGGAAACACACCGCGGTCGATACAATTATTAAAAATTAGAGCTAATAGAGGTGCTATAATAGCTATAACAGAGCTGGCAATGTACACAGAATTTCCCCACAAATCTGCAGTCTTTTTCTTATTTAAGGTATGAAAGGTTTTGACGATATCTGTACAATCTATGTGTTCAAAAGAGAACCCTATGCTGCAAGCTATAACGTAACGTTTAGCTGATGTCTTTGGTATAGTAGGATCGCCTACCACTAGCATTTTCTTGCTTAACAGGTTTTTTCCTAATATTTGGTTGATATGTACATAATAGTTGATGAAATAAATTATTATTAATTATTATTATTATTATAACGTTTTCTTTTAGTAAAGATTCTGCAACAGTGGGAGATGAATTCAATGACTTAGTCGTAGATATAGGAATGTCCGAAAAGAAACTTTCAAATGCAGCTGCAACTTCTGCGTCTGATTTTATTACATTATTATCAATTAGAAGACTATATTCATTACTTTTCTTTTTGGACCTTCCCGTCTCACTGTTAATAATACTCCAGGTCGCTCTGATGACATTGGTACTGTTCTTTATTTTGGAGCTCAAGTACCGCGACTTTACAATAGCGCAGACCTTTTTAAACAATTTAGAATATTTCCTAACATATACATTAAATTCGATAATTATTATTATTATTATTATATAGCTCATAGAGACGTTTCCTCCGATTCGGAGTCGCGGAGAACCTAACGGGTAACCGGGGCTCCGGCTCGACGTGCAGGAGAAGGAACGGGGTGGTTTTTAGTCAGTAAGAGTCTGACACTCCCTCCCGCCTCACCCAGGCGGGGGCAGCCATTCGATGATTTTCCCCCCTTAAAAAAAAAAAAAAAGACGTTTCCTACTTTTATAGATGCCAGTGGTTGCCCATTCGTTGAAAGACACATTGCCTTTAACTGGTATAGTTTTAGGTGTAAAGGTAGACTTAAACTCGGTATGGTACATATTAAAAAAATCATCATACAGATTATTAGGATTTTTATTCATCAACAAAGGTAATTTTTGAGTGACTAGATTTGAAGGTTTCAATGCGTCTTTCAGTCTTTGGGTTGACAGTGATAAATGGTTTAGACATTGTATTTACATGATTTGTTATTGAAATTAACTGTTTGCAATGATCTGAATCAAGCAATGATATAATTTGTTTCTTAATTGGTACAATGTCAGTATAAATATTATTCAGGCAAGTGGCACTAGTGGGAGTTATCCTAGTGGGCTCCAGAAATAAGTTCGCAAGGTTAAATGAGGCAAATAAACTTACAATTTTAGTGCTTAGACTAGAATTCTCTAACAAATTTATATTAAAATCGCCACAGGTAATGATGAATTTATTTGAGCTACTGAGTTTATTTAATACTTCATCTATTACTGTTTCAAAATAGTCATACAAACCAGAAGGTGGTCTATACACACTTAAAACAATAAACCGCTCTAATTCCACACAAGCTATTTCAACAGTGCGTTCAACAGAGTAACTAACTATATCCTTGCGTTCTTTAAATTTAAGTTTGTTATTTATTAATATTAGTGAACCACCATGTATAGCGTTCTTCCTGCTGAACGAGCTACCAATCTGGTGATTACCAAAATTGAACATTAGTTGATGAGATTTCAACCAATGCTCAGTAATACACAAAATGTCAACATTATTACAATTCAAAAATAACTCTATTCTAGTTCCTTGCTCATAAAACCTTGAATATTTTGGTGAACCAGACTGATAACACTACTGTTTGATTTGCAAGAGGTTCCCTCTATTGTCTTACTTTTTAATTTAAATTATTAGAAATGTCAATATTTATTGAATTATTATTAATAATGTCAATATTTGAAAGTTGCTCAATAGGAGCAACCTGTTTAGCCAAGTTCTTGGCTGTAATATTAAAAAAATATGATAGCGACACCGCTATTCGTCTTATATAATATTTTGAAAGATAGTACCTATCTTTAGTCATATATAAATTTTTGCCAGATTGTTGTTCCGGGTCTGGGTATCATGTGTATGTGAACTTGTATGTTTGTAAACGCACCCACGACACAGAAGAAAATCCTAGTAGGGGCAACGTTAAAAAATAACTCTTTCTCAGGGTGGGATATGTCATTTTGTTCCGACAACAATTTCATAAGGACCGGGTGAAGTAATCATTAAATGACTGTACGGCGGTAAATTGTGTAATACTTTTATAATGATATCTGCTCTGTTCCTAAATGTCGTAGCGTAATGTACTTCAACAATTAATTGAAAATGAGAAATATAATGTTTATATTATGACGCATATCAGAGGCTTTCGGCTTTCTGCAATCGAGACCGCGTTCGGCGCTCTGATTGGCCGGCTCCTATGAACCGACCAATTAGAGCTTCGAACGTGGTCACGATTCGATTCGATTTCTTTAAAGTCGTACTAAGCTTTCAGACCGGCTGGCCAGTGCTCGCTGTTATTGCAGTGGTAAGTCCCCTCTTTGAGACGCCGTAGCGTCTCTCTAACCACTCGGCTTGAGAGACGTTATGGCGTAGTAGTATGTAGGAACGGGGTGGTTTTTAGTCAGTAAGAGTTTGAAACTCCCTCCCGCCTCACCCGGGCGGCAGCACTCATTCGATAATAAAATAGTTTTACAAAGAAATAAAATGTTCAAAACAAAAAATAACTGGTGAACCATTGCAAAAAGTAAATTTAAAAGCGCATACGAACTCATAGTACCTACATAATCAAAACATCACGCTCGAAGAGATATTTCTCGTCGGGTTGCGAGTAGTGCCTAATTTACATCTAGTGTCTTGTATTATATGCGAAAGTCAATGAATATATTTTGTTCATTTCCATCACGTAGTATGTGAGGGTCACAGTTTTAATCTAACCTAACCAAATGTGTCGGGGTGCCCAAAAAGTGTTTTACATGAGTATATAAAAACACTTTGGGGGAGTCCCCAACTGACCTTTAGGGCTCATTATCAGGTGAACCTGAAGCCCTAGATAAAAAGCGCCCAGATGATATTCGCCCTATTTTTAGATATACTAAACGATAGAAATGAAAAAACCAGCCATTTATAAGAATTCTTATTTTTGATGTAGTCCTAAACTCCTTGCACAGCCTTTGCTACACTCCAACCGAATATTTTTGTACCTAAAAAAAAGAAGTCATTGTTTTATTTTTACCTTATACATCGAAAGCACTCCTTATGGCGAGTATTGTTTTGCTCCGGGACGAAAACGAAATAGATTTCACGGTGTAGTAGAGGGTTCAATAAAATGAACAAAAAAATCGTTGGTGACTCCGTTTATTTGATCGCAAGTGTAATTATGAATTTGATATAATCAATGTGTGTGCTGCATTTTCTATTATTGTGTTATGCGAAAATGTATGCCTTTGACAATGCAATGTTTTAAATTGGGTACTTTCCTTTATCAACAATAAATTTATTCGACTGTTCAATACAATGGAGTATTTAAAAAATAATCACACTTTCATTAATTGATTTTATGACCAACTTAATTTTAGTATTTTTCCAGCAAATTTTTAAGAAATAAGTACGCTGTTTGACGCTAAAAAAACAGTGACGTCACAATACACAAACTCGTACGAAATTCATAGAAAACTGTCGTTTTTGACAGTTCGAAAAAAGTATTGAATTTGACTAGTTGGCAAGTACTCAATTAATAGTAATTCATTATAAGTTATTATTTTTAAAATATGTACAACGAATTTTTAAATTATTATAATATATGCTTTTTTTTATGTATAAACTACATATTATAATTTTATTAAATGTTAAAAAGGTCTCAAATTCGATTTCTATGTCGGGAAAAATTTACTTTTGTAGAAAGGGTAGCTTATATATTTTACTATCACAAGATATGCAGTTAGACTGCTTGTCTTGTTTGCGTTTTTATCAACCACCGCTAAACCATCTTAAGAGTTACTTAGCGTAAGGGAGCACCTAAACTTTGCCTTTTTTTAAGGGGGGAAATTCATCGAATGACTGCTCTCCCGCCTGGGTGAGGCGGGAGAGAGTGTCAGACTCTTACTGACTAAAAACCACCCCGTTCCTTCTCCTGCACGTCGAGCCGGAGCCCCAGTAACACGTTAGGTTCTCCGCGACACCTAAACTTTGCCTAGGTGTTACTTATAGGTTGATTAAAACCATGATGTTGTTGAGTCTCACCTATCGTAGCTAAAAGTGGTACCTTAAAATATTACAGAGGTTGATGAAAACGGGTGATATCGTAGCATCGATTTGCAAAAAGGAATGCAAAAGTTCTAAGTTGTTTACACAAAAATAAACTGTTTATTCTGGCAAACGAGCAGACAAATCACCTGATGGTAAGCAATTAGCGCCGCCCATGGACACCCGCAACACCAGAGCAGTGTGCAACATAGGTGTGTTGCCGGCCTTTTAAAGAGGAGTACGCTCTTTTCTTGAAGGTTTGAAGGTCGTATCGGTTCGGAAATACCGCCGACGACAGATCATTCCACAGTTTTGCTGTGCGAGGCAGAAAGCTACGCGAGAAGCTACGCACAGTTGTGGCCTGCCAACCATCCACATTAGGGTTTAAAATCGAGCAGTCGCCTCACGGGGCATAAATGAAAGTGTTTAAAATGAATATTATATGTATATGTTTGTATAGTTATTACTGTAGGTAGCTACATAGTGTATATTATGGTGCATCACAAATTGTTCTAATTATTACTATACGTTTTATAAATAAACACATTTTTTATGTACACGCATTTATTGTTTTTTTTATTACATACTATCAACCCGTCCCGGCTTCGCACGGGTGCAATATGTATGTATTATACATATAAACCTCCCTTAAGAATCACTCTATCTATTAAAAAAACCGCATCAAAATTCGTTGCGTAGTTTTGAAGATCTAAGCATACATAGGGACAGACAGACGGCGGATCGCGACTTTGTTTTATACCATGGACACCCGGAACACCAGAGGTGTTACAAGTGCGTTACCGGCCTTTTGGGAATTTGAGGATGTGGAGGATTCGGGGAATGCGGAGATTGGGGATGTTAATTGGGTAATTTTGGTTTTCTTTTGGAATTTTAAACTATTTTTTTTCTTAAACTCGTTTTCGGTGAAGTGGTTGGAAGTGTGACTACTGAGCAAGCGGTCTTAGGCTCCTGACATGACTTGATGAAAGCTAAAGAAGTTTCAGTACGTGAGAGTCGCAGTAAGTGGCGTTCGAGCTCCGTAGTATTTCCCTATCTCCATGGGCCAATGCGTATCGACATAAAGGGATAGTGCCATGAAAATTGCTTATATAGTCAACAACTCACTCGTGATGTCTCTGGTGTTGCAGTTATATTTAGGAACAGATCCATGTGCCTGAAAAATTTATAGCGACTTATACCTAGGTACCTGTACCTACCTATAAAGAAATATAAACGTAAATTTTCCTTTCTAGGAGGGGCGTACTATGAAATCGTTGACGAAAAATATCGGTGCAAAGAATGCGGCAACACATTTTCCAGTCAGCCCCTAGTGTCCCAACATTATCGCTTCGTCCATTTAAAACGACGACCGAGATTACGAAAATGTCCGTATCCAGATTGTAGTGTCAAAATTCCCGCTTATTTGCGAACGTCACATTTGGATTTGGAACACGGTGTCCCGACGCCATCTTGCGGTGTTTGCGGCAAAAAGTTCCGATATCCCTCCGGAGTATTGGAGCACCAAAAAAAAGTTCATATGGGTGAAAAAACTTGTGTGTGTAATTTATGTGAAAAGAGCTTTTTTGATAATCACAGTTTAAAATTGCATATGACGACGCACTCTGATGTTAGGAAGTATAAATGTGATCTTTGTGGTAAACGGTTTCGGTGGGAAAATAATTTGAAAGATCACGTTCGGATACACACTGGAGATAAGAGGTTTACTTGCCCCGTGTGTGGGAAGGATTTTGTTCAGAAATCTACATTAAAACAACATTCGATGAGGAATCATCCTGGTGTTGACATTTCAAGTTCAACTAATGTTAGAAAAAATGAAGGAGTAAGATAATGAGTTTGTGTTGTATTTAGCTGTGTGAATGAAATTACCATAAGTCTAAATACCAAACATCGACAAAGCACTTGTGACTCCTCTGATGATGCGTGTGACCATGAACGGCGCTGATTACTTACTAAGTTTGCTAGTTTGAAATTTAAGTGCTTTTGTCAATCTAGAGGGAACGGGGCGGTTTTTGGTCAGTAAGAATCTGACACTCCCTCCCGCTTCATCAAGGCGGGAGAGAAGCCATTTAATGATATTCCCACCTAAAAAAATAAGAGTTAACCTGACATCGGAGTCAAGATAACTCGTGCGTCATTCGCACTCGACCCAGGATACAGTCTAGAGGATAAATTTAAATACTTTTTTCGGATTTACACTACCTAGGGGCTATACTCTTGAATCCAATTCCGATCAATCGACATTGGTATTGTGAAATTTTGTACTCTTGAGTTGCAACACTAGCGCCCATTGCATCCGTATTGCGTGGATATTGAATGAGCTATCTCAATGCTATTGTAACAGCTACGAAAGGAGTTGTATAGTTTTGACATTGAATAATTATTGAGATTTTATTGGATTGAAATTGAATTGACATTGAGATTGGTTTCAAGAGTAAGGCAACTGGTGAGATATATGAGTAAGAATGTTCCTTCTACAAATAAAAGACACTTTGAAATGTTTTGTTTTATTACTATATTTTAAGTTTATAAACAGAGTTGTAATGAAATAAGGTGTTCAAAGAGTAAAAGGTTTAAGAGGACATTTCCATTAACGTATTTACTTATAATTCTAGACCAAGGACGAAATAAAGATGGATATCATGTCACTTAACACCAAAATGTTAGTGGTTTTTATACATAAGTACATACTCTTCGGTGATAAAAGGCGTGCCCTTTTACCCCCGAAGAGGTAGGCAGAGGTGCACATTATGGCACTTAATGCTACTGTACAATGTAACACCCACTTTTCACTATTTATGTTATAAGTCCCATGTAATAGGAGGTGAGCCTATTGCCATATACCAGGCACAATCCGATACTTCGTGCTAAATTGTCAATTTTTTTAATCTTGTAATGCTTTGCCCGAACCGGGAATCGAACTCGATAACCCTTGCCCAGCAGTCGCACTTGCGACCACCACTGCTGCGAGTTTTTTATGTATGCGTGTGCAAAGGAGTTACCAAGTTACCAGACTTAAGAAAATGACAGATGTCCTTCGTGGCAACTGCGTGTAAGTATATAAAGTAGCCAGGTGCTACAGTCATTGTTACAAGAGATTGTGTCTGCCCTATTGTGCCGTCCATGTTCTAGACTTATTAAAATTATACTTTGCTAGTTATTTGGTACTCTTTTCCAATAAATGGTAAGTTTTAGTGTGAAATGTCAACGACCTTTGGTTGTCAAAAGTTTTCTCACACGCTTGACATTTCAACACGAGCGGTTTCGCGCCATGCACTTGAACTTCGTGAATATTCTTCTTCACATAATCTGTGAATTTTTCACCGCAATATCCGCATTTGTTTCTTTTATTCATACAAATATGCACTGCGTTCTCGTGTTGCTTTAATTTAACGCTGGTATTAAATACTTTTTGACAGTAAGAACAAATAAATACTCCAGTTTTGTGTCTATAGGTGTGGCATAATAAAGTCTTTCTATTTACAAATCCGCTGTCACAAACCTCACAAATATAATTCCTATAATGAGAATTCATGTGTTCAAGTAATACTTTAAAATTATTATAGCTATTATTGCAAATAACGCACGATGAGAATGATTGTGATGTATCAGCATCGAACCTAAACGGCAGGACATAACTATTCAAGCCTAAATGGAAGAATTTATCATGAACAGTTTGTAGATGGTTTATAATCTGTTCTAAGTTGTCAAAGTCACTTTGACAGATGTCACATTTGAGATTAGTGATGTCCAGTTTTACCATGAAATTGTACAACAACTTGTTTTCCATGAAAGTGGACCTGGCGTCTTTATGTTCGGATATTGTATGAGTTTTTAGTTCCGCCGGAGTAGCGTATTCTTGGGTACAGAAACTGCAAACGTAGCCGATGCCCGCGTACTTTCCGATTGGCGTAGCGTTGGAATGGCATAGAATAGTTCGTATATTGTGCTTATGTTTGTCGACTTCTTTTTTCTTTTTTAAGTGTATAGGAACCTTGGACTTCTTGGAGTTGATTTCGATGATGTGTTTCTTCTTGACTTTCCTTTCCTTGCTTTCCGTAGTGATTGTAATTATTTGCTTTCTTGACCGGGTCGCCACCGCCGCTATAAACATAAAAAATGTGTTAGTTTGTAGCACCTATTTTAGACTGAATAAAAATTGTCTCCAGAGACTTTTGCCTTATTTATTTCGGAATTCATAGTAAGCTACTCCCAAAGTTAACTGCACGGTTGGATCAGTGCCGCGCAACGTGTAGCGGGTTCGATTCCTGCATAGAGCAACTCTGAATGAACAACCTAGTTTAAGGCAAAGTTTATTTTTTATAGACACAAAATAACAACATAACATCACGCCTTTTATCCCCGAAGGGGTAGGCAGAGGTGCACATTATGCCACTGTACAATGTAACACCCACTTTTCACTATTTATGTTATGAGTCCCATGTAATAGGGGGTGAGCCTATTGCCATATACCGGGCACAATTCCAGACTCCGTGCTACTACTGAGAATTTTGTAAAAACCCAGTAATCGAAGCCGAGACCAACTGCCCGGCAGTCGCACTTGCGACCACTCGGCCAACGAGGCGATCAATAGACATAAAATATCCGAAAAAAATGCTAGAAATGAATCCGAAAAAAGTATAGTTAAACATGTAACTTAAAGCTGGGTGAGCACTGAGTGAGTACGCAGCTTGATAACGCAGTGAGATAGAAATAAATAAAACAACTACCTATTTTGACCATAGATTTATTTATTTCTAATAAATACAAATATCGTACAATCTTTAGTTTAAAACTACTTCAAAATCTAAATCTAGGTAACTACATATATATTATAAACAGTTGGAATTCTTGAGGACCACAGATTTTGACACCAAACACTGACAAAACTGTACACATCTGATTTTCGATTTTATTTTATTACAAACTTCTATATAGTTCAAAACAATTTTTAATATTAAAATATATTTGTTAGTTTGAAGACGTTCTCGATGCACTATTTTTAAAGTAACTATAATATTTTTATCAAGTCATTAGACGGTTTTAGATTATGCGGTCACAATATGACGTTGGTGTTCAAGATCCTGTTAGATCATTCAGCCTAGCTGTCGCTAGGTGTCTGACTTACGATTTGACATTAGCAAAATGAAAAGATTCTATTGATTATTAGAGCCTGTAGTGGCGCGAAAACCCGCAATAAGAAGCGATTCTAAATCTAAAAAAATATAACATAAACTGTCGGACTATTTTTTTCTAAATAGACTATCGCGATTTATTGTTATTACCTACCCGATATTATAAGAAAGAAAGAGAAAGCATTTATTTGACAGTAGGCACGCACACAGATATAAAAAAATAAATACAGATTCAAATAATTATAGGTAATATAAAACAATAATGATAAACTAATAAGAGTAATGACAAAAACAATGAAACAACAGAGTAGTTATACAAAATAGTGACAATACACTAATAACACAGAAATTAAATGTCAATGAAACAAGATATAAATTACATTCAATAGCGCGTGCTCTTCCCAAAAGGGCCTCCATCTCAGCATTAAGTTGATATTACAAATTCAAGATACTCTTGATACAAAAATATAATAATTCAATAATATCTTTTACTTAAAAGCTGTGCAATAACATTTTTGTACTAAACAACATACCTTTCTTACGTTAATAACAACATATTTAAAAAAACCAATATCAAACTTAACATCAAAAAAGCGTTTGATAGTGAATATACTCATTTTAAATACTAATTTTTGTAAAAACTTCAATAGCTCTCGTCTTTGACTTTTCGTAAAAAAAAGTAGGTCAATACTTTACAACGTTCTATCTACGCTTTTTATACCAAATAATATTAAAATATCACCGTACATGAGATCAACAAATCAATTTACTTCATGTCACATAAGAAAAAAATCGCTTCTCAAAGTACTTATACATATATGCAGAGACAAGTGAGTCGCGGAGAACCTAACGGGTTACTAAGGCTCCGGCTCGAAGTGCAGGAGTAGGAACGGGGTGGTTTTTAGTCAGTACTATTAAATATATATACTTAATAGGAGCTTTATTTGCTACATAGTGCAACTATACAATTACGCATACTGTGCAGAAGCTAGTTTATTATAATTTACTTCTGCCAATGACTTTGCCCGCGTTTCCGTGGAATAAAAAGTACCTTAAGTAAGTGTAATTCTGGACCATAATATACTCCTGTTCCTCATCCCGATCCTTTCAGCCATTTTGACGTGATTAACATACGCACAAACTCACAAACTGGCATAATAAGTATTGAATAGAAATTAAACCTATGTATTTTTTGTTATAACTGACTTTATTTATAACTATCATAGAATTGAAATAAAATAAATATACACAACTTAAAATATACAGTGTGTTAAGTTAAACGAGGGACTTATTGAGGGAGGGTATTCAGTATTCGATTCTCGTCCCGAATATGTAAAAAACCTATAACCAAAATTTTTGAAGTAATTGTCCAATAAAATAAATCATCATGAACACTGAGCGCGCAACAAGTGAACTTGTAAACAGAAACAGTACTTACATAAAGTAAGTCGCGTTGCAAAACATGCGCCGATCTTGCCGAAAAGGATAGAGTGCGCTTAAGCCCGCTAAGCCGTAACCCGTAAGCGTAAGCGGAAGCGTTTTTATGGTTCTGTCTGTTATTTATTAGTGTTTTCGTTTTGTTTATATGTTTGTTAGGTTCATGTGAGTATACACTATTATGGGTGTGAATATGTCCCTCGTTTAACCTAACATACTGTATATAACTTACATATGTATTTTAATTTTATAAGTAAGATAATATTTATAAACGATATGATTTGGAATGATATAGTTTACTATGTAATGTACTTACTCACTTAATTAAAAATGTATTACTTAAAGAGATTCATAATTACGTCGTCTCTATTTAATTTTGTTCTTAGCTTTAATCGACGTCTAATATATGTACCTTTCTTTTATGGGACAAGCCCGCCACAACCTTCCAAAACCGCTGCAACTCCTGTAAGCCAGGATCTATAGTAGATACAACCGTGGAAACACCGGAACATTAAAGTCGCGTCTCTGGGCAATGAATCTGTCTTGGTTCCCGCAATGAAGTGAATCAGAAAATATTATTTAAGATGAGAAGAAAAAAAACGATAGTTTCCACTTCCCTCGGTGAATTACTGCAGGAGACAGAATGAATTAAGCCTAAAGGTACAAAAAACAGACTGTACAACTGGGTGAAGCCCAGTCGCTAAACACCACGGAAATTTTACTAAAAACTAAGTGGGTCCTATGTGTGAGCTGTTATACTTGTTTCAATTAATAAGTATGGTATAGGTATTCCTGTGCTCGCGGGCGTATTTCCGGACGATCTTGAGGTGCAGCAACGTACTGCTATGTACTATAATGCGAGGCCTGATTTTTCAGCAAGCTTTCTAGCACAACGTGATTGAAATAAAATTGCTATATAGATTGTTCAAGCCATCAACGGACGTTTGGGGCGAGTTTATAACTGAATGGCAGTGTAGATGGGAATCTTCTATTAAGGTGTTCTTCTATTATTCTATCAGGTGGGCCGCGTGCTCTTCTTGCCACCGTCATGGTATAAAAAAAGGGCCACCACCTATATCAGTTCTTGCCATCCGTGGATCACTGTGTTTTTTTTTTTAATTTAAATTGTACACAAAACAGAAACACAGCACAATACACAACAGAGTAACATAACAAAACTGTAAATGGCAGACCATGCTTCCACAAGTATGTGCACACAACATGACATACAACGACTAGTATTTATTTATTAACAATTATTTATAATTAATTATAATCCAGAACAAATTTAGAGATAAATTGTAATAATAAAGAGAATTAAGAATGCAATTAGACAATAGATACATTATTCAATATTGTCCTCATTATCGGACCAACCAAATAACAATTTCTTAACAATATTTTTAAATTTGTGAAGCGAGGTATTGTGGATATCAGGCACGCCCATGTCACTCGAGAGTAGCTCGTTGTACTTGCGACACATCCTTATCACAGGATTGTGAGACGATACATTGTTGTTGCACATTGGCAAAGAGAAAAACATCTCGCGTCTAACAGATCTGTGCCCTCTGTGCCTCTGTTGCCCAATTTCTTACTGGCCACGGCAACTTTAAAAGTAAATTGTTCTCATTTAAACTTGTTGATTCACCATGGTGCCAATGTTCGACAGCGGAGTTGCAATACGAGCAGTCCGCCCATCACATACTCTGGGAGTGTGATCTCTGGCAATATGAACGTAACACTATGTTAAATAATTAAATTGTTTCGTCAGTGTAGCTTATTATACCTTGTGGAATCCAGAACAAATTTCCGTGCGTTTAGGCGCTTTTGCCATCTAATGTATAATATCTAGTGACAGCTGGTTTTAATACTGACTTGGACTGAATCACCATATTCTATGGACCATATCCCATGAATAAACAATCATCCGAACATAGTAAACCTCCTCTTTTTAAACTCGATATAGGTAGTAACAAATATCAAAACCGATCGAGTCATAGTGTACCAGGTTGCCACAGGTGTACGATACTAGCGGCCTCAATAATATTCCTAACTCTTTATTTGCAAGCTGACTTACATTTTACTAGCTACCCGCCCCGGTTTCGCACGGGTACAATATGCATGTATTATACACAAAAACCATCCTGAAGAATCACTCTATCTATTAAAAAAACCGCATCAAAATCCGTTGCGTAATTTTTAAGATCTAAGCATACATAGGAACAGACAGATGGCGGATAGCGACTTTGTTTTATACTATGTAGTGATAATATCATCTATAACTTTAAAAATTGTACAAAATGATATCCCGAAGGGGTAGGCAGAGGTGCACACAGAAGTAACACCCACTTTTCACTATTTATGTTATGAGTCCCATGTAATAGGGGGTGAGCCTATTGCCATATACCGGGCACATTTCCAGACTCCGTGCTACTACTGAGAATTTTTTTTTAAAAACCCAGTAATACTTTGCTCGACCCGGGAATCGAACCCGAGACCCCTTGCCCGGTAGTCGCACTTGCGACCACTCGGCCAACGAGGCAGTCGATGATTTTCTATCCTCTTGTACTAGAGATAAATGTCATAAGAACGTGGGATCTTTTGTGCTTTAGATTTTGTGTACTATATAATATATAACTTAACTACCCTTAATTTTACAGTAGGTACATACTAATATTTGTGCGATTACTTGGGCCATTATAAAGGGCAACTCATGATATTTGAATAGTACCTATTTTATAAAAGAGAATCTAAAACTGTATAAAATACAGTCCATTAATATACAGTTCCTAAATGCAACATACACTTTCCTGGAAACCACATCAAAATTGGTTCAACCATAACATCACGCCTTTTTATCCCCGAAGGGGTAGGCAGAGGTGCACATTACGGCACTTAATGCCACTGTACAATGTAACACCCACTTTTCAATATTTATGTTATGAGTCCCATAATTACATGGCTAGCCCATATACCGGGCACATTTCCAGACTCCGTGCTACTACTGAGATTTTTAAAAACCCACTAATACTGGTGCAACCTGTCATGAGATAATCGTGGACATACAATTATAATTTGAACTGAGAACCTCCTTGTTTGTAATCAGATAAAAATTAGAAACGATTTAATTCATACAATATAAATTTTTATGCATCATGTAAGACCTTTGCGTACCGAGAACTTTTTTACACGTCTCACATCGAAACTCCCTCTGAAAGCCGTGAGATTCAGCCTCATGCTGTATCATGGACTCGAAGTCGTTGAATTTCTGCTCACAAATGGTGCATTTTGGCCGTTTTTTCAAATACATATGCACCATTCTCTCATGGACTTTCATTTTGATTCGAGTGTCAAAGACTTTAGCACACACTCCGCAGGTGAATACTCCTGTTTTGTGTCGATACATGTGAGCTTGTAGCATCCTTCTGTTTACGAAGCCAGCTTTACAAATATCACAAATATGATTGCTATAATGAATATTCATATGTTCCAGTAGGATTTTGAAGTTATTATAAGCGAATGAGCATTCAACACAACGCAGCATGTCCGAATCGAAACGGAAAGGCACTATATGATTGCCGATGTCTGTGTGGAAAAATTTCTCATGAACTGACGCTAGATGTTCTACAATTCTATGTAGTTCTTCGAAGGGTGTCATGCAAATTTCGCAGCGTAAACCTGTGATGTCCAATTTGACTATATAGTTCAACATTGTATAGTTATTCATGTAGGAAGATATATTTTTTTGGCCGTGTTCGTCAATGGTGTGTTTTTTGAGCCCATGTGGGACTGAAAAAACTTCTGGGCAGTAACAGCACGTGTATCCGAGACTCCCATATCGTCCTATAGGTGTCGCATTGGTAGCAAGGAGTATGGTACGTATATTTTCTCTGTGTTTAACAACTTCAGTTAGCGGAGAAGCATTTCGTTCTTCATCTTCAGTTATAAACGCCGATGTATCGACTTCGATTTCAATCAGTACGGACTCCGGGTCAGTACCTACAAAAAAAGGTGACCGTTAATTCTTTTTTCAAATCGTAACGTCTTTTATGAGAGTTGCTTTGTGAGAAAATTTTAGTGTTGCTGCGTTAAAAATAGTATTTAACGTATTGTAGTTTAAAGATGTTTAATGCTTACCTACTTATCTAAGTTGCAGCTTACCCCATAGATAACATCCTAAAATAACAAAAAAAAAACAAACTTAACTTTTACTGAGGCTATATAGGCTTCTTCAAACCCTCAACCCAGTAATACGATAGTGTTACAGAACTTGACTGTACCTACGACTGTGAAATTGTATCTAAAAAACAAGATGATTAATTTGTTTGCTACGCCTGCAAAATTTGGTGCAGAGATAGGTAGACATCTACTCTAAGACCTCGAATTTTGCAGGGCGATTGCGGCAGAATCTTATGATTATGCCGAAAAATTTGAGGCAGCGGCCTAGCGGCCGAAATATTAATAACCTATCTATATTAATTCAAAAATATACATGATCGATTTTTGACATTATGCATGAAGTTTCTGACAAAAATAATCTTAATCCATAGATAATGGATTCAAATTGATTATTAATTTCGGCCGTAAGCCGGTCTCTGAGTACCTATCTCTATCTGCAGTATCTGTCCGACTTCGGCTGCACGTCAAGTGCCAGGGAACGCTGCTCATGAATATGAGACTAGCATGGCTTGAAAATTGAAATTAGTCGAGTTCCTCGGCAAACAGTTACGTAAGCCAAAAAAAAAAAAAATATGTCTTGCCAAAGTTATAATACAAATTAAAAGCAGATTCAAGTTTTGTAATATTTTATTAAAAGTTACAGAGCAATTACAATAATAACTACCTCATTACATAAACTATACGTATCTATAGTTTTCATGTAGCTTATAGATTTTAGTAGTACATATTAGCTTAATAATGAAAATTAACCTTAATTTACGTATAATTATATCTTGAGACCAACTACATAGGTAGTGTTAGTGTTAGACGTGTGGGAGAGCCATGCTTCGGCACGCATGGGCCGGCTCGACCGGAGTGATACCACGGCCTCACAGAAAACCGACGTGAAGCAACGCTTGCATTGTGTTTCATCGTGTGAGTGAGGTTACCGTAGGCCCAATTACGTTGCATTTCCTCAATCTCCCCAATCCCTGAATCCCCAACGATCCTCAAACTCCTAATCCTCAAAAAGCCGGTGACGCACTTGTAACGCCTCTGGTGTTCCAGGTGTCCATGGGCGACGCCGATTGCTTACCATCAGGTGATCCGTCTGCTCGTTTACCGGCTTATGCCATAAAAAAAAACGACGAAAATCAACAAAATGAACGTCATTAGTTTAATCTGTATTAACGACAGCACTACCTCGTAGCTGTTAGGTAGCTATCATGTTGACGATGTCATCTGTCAAATGTGACAGATTAGTAAAGTTTCCCGCGCAAAGAGTTCTATCGGGCATTCGGATTGGAAGTTTTGAACTAGCATTATGCGATTTTCTGGTGCAGTTGATTTGGAATAACTTTTCGCTGTATTGAAGTATTGAGTTTTACATAAAAGTAGGTACTTTACTAAAATAAAGAATTATAATTTGAGACTGCCATTACAACTTTTTACCTTACCAACGACGAAATAAGATTAAAACTCCAGAGCGCTTAGTACGTGTTTATTTTACGTTTTAGGTGATCGACACGACATGTCATGCGTCGCTCTGATTGGCCTGAGTACGAGTTTGTTTTAGGTTTAAAGTAATCGTAACGAGTACGCGTTCGGCGCTCTGATTGGTCAGCACCAATGAACCAACCAATCAGAGAGGTAAACGAGCCAACTACACTAAATGCACAGTTTTCTTATGTTCCAGCATTTTACTGCGAATAACGAAGCCGGAGTCACAGAATCCACAAACATAGTTCCTATAATGCTCAGACATATGATCCTGAAAGTCATTGTATTCTCCAATATCAATACCACAGACACCACACAGGACCTTCCTCCCATCATATTTAAAAGGAACAATTTGATTTTTAATCTGTTTATAAACTAATTCATCGTGCACGGCTTTCAAATGATCCATTAGCTGTTCCAGACTTTCAATGGATTCGTCACAAATTTTGCATTGCAAACCGGTTATATCCAGATATACAATGTGTCTGGACAGAGATCTGGCATTGAAAAACTCTGGTTTATCGTTGATGTGGTCTTGTAACGAATGATTCCTCAATTCAATTGGGTTCTGAAACTGGTCGAGGCAATAACTGCAGGCGAATCGAGTGCCGACGCGACAACGGACAGGAGTTGCGTTGGAACACCTTAAAACCGTTTTTATGTTATCAAATTGCCAATCAAGTTCTGTTAGACGGCGTTCTTCAGCTGTTTTCTGTTGCTGTTGCCTGACCCATGGGATCGCCTTCTTTCCAATTGGTCTGATAGAAACGAAAGAAGCAAAATTTAGTTTCCTGTCCAATGTAATAGTTTTGTCTTCATCTTCGAATATTATTGGGGATGTATCACGGATGGTCCTTGAGCGTAGACCTGGAAGAGTAATTTTTTGTTTTTAAAACAAAAGAAAATAAAATTTATTTTTTTATATCTTGATGATATCTCTTGGTAATATCAGAATGATATTTTGAAATATATTATATATTATGTTGTGTTATTACTCATGCATCGGTCTTCATAGCACACAAAACTTGTTTTCTAAGTTGTTTTACGAAAATTCACCTTACTTTTATTATTGTAGTTTAAATATCACATTATAATACTTTCTGCCTCGTTGGCCGAGTGGTCGCAAGGGCGACTGCCGGGCTAGGGGTCTCGGGTTCGATTCCCGGGTCGGGGAAGTATTACTGGGTTTTAAAAAAAATCTAAGTAGTAGCACGGAGTTGTGAATTATGCCCGGTATATGGTAATAGGCTCACCCCATGTAACATGGGACTCATAACAGTACAGCAGGTAGTGAAAAGTGGGTGTTACATTGTAAAGTGGCAATGCCGTAAAGTGCACCTCTGTTCTTTGGGGATAAAAGGCGTGATAATAATGTGTGTAATATTTTTATAATGTTTTATTTATATAATACTTTTATTGAGATTGTTTCATATATAATTCAAATCAAAAACATATAGAAAAGCTGTATTCAATCGCGGTAAAGTTATGTAAAAAAAGAAAAACAAATACAAGAAGTTTTATAACATAGAGGTAGTCTTTTAATAATTATAAAACAAAAGTGCTTAAGTACATAGGCATAGGCCTATTAAATATCTAGAAATAACAAATTAAACATGTAACTAGGTAGATATAACAATTTACTTTATAAGAGAATAGATTATTAAACTGCGTTATTGGATATATAGGTACGGAGCCGCGGGGACTTAACAAGTTACCGGGGCTCCGGCTCGAAGGGCAGGAGTAGGAACGGGGTGGTTTTTAGTCAGTAAGAGTCTGACTAATAAACCGATTGCTTTGAATTTTTGCAGACGTAAAGTTAGAAGTCTAGATTAAATAATAGGGTACTTTTTATACCGGAAAAATTTGATATTCCCGAGGGAAAACAAAAGTATTGGTATAGATGGCGCTGTATGTATTCGTATATGTCACATAGGCTGCTTTTTATCCATTTGTGACGCGAGAGAAGACGCGGGTAAAAGCTAGTTTTGAAATAAATCTTAAGGCAATTACAAATGTGTATGTTTGTAAACGCACCCACGACACAAGAGAAAATCCCAGTGTGGTGCAATAGTAAAAAAAGTTTTTACTCCTATTTAATGACATTACAATAACCAAGGACGTTGAAAAAAAGTTGTTGTTTTGTGTGTGTGTGTGTGTGCGTGTGTGTGTGTGTGTGTGTCGTGTATGTGTGTGTGTATGTGTGTGTGTGTGTGTGTGTGTGTGTGTGTATGTGTGTGTGTGTGTGTGTGTGAGGGTGTGTGTGTGTGTGTGTGTCACCTGTGGCACCTGTGCCTTTAGCCAAACGCCACTTTAGCGCTTGTCTACAGAGAGAGATGAAATCAAAATGTATGGGGATGACACTGACAAGTGTCAAAATTGACGTCAATTCCATATAATGTAGTTTTCTACTCTACAAGTAGACAAGCGCGACTAAATGGCTTTTGGCTACAGCTGCTGGTTACTATCGACTTACACGCAGAACATACACACATTGACACGAAGGACATTTGTCATTCTCTTAAGTCTGGTAACGTGGTAACGCATTACACACACGAATAAATATAACCCACTGACATCATGGTGCACGGTGCTTCATTTGTATAAAAACTATCGCAAAGTTAAGTTCGATCATCATTAATCAGCCGTCACCACTCGACACTGGCTGTATAGTCGACAACTTCGTATTGGAGACTCGATTGCCAAAGAGAAAAAAAAATAATTTTATAAATTAATAATATTAAAAAACATAATAAGTGACATTATGTCCGCCTTTTTATCTACGTCCTTGGCTATTTCAAATAAAGAATTCTAATTCTAAAAGAGGGCTCTAAAGCTATAATGTTTATTTAAACATGCTCCTTGTGAACAGCGCGCATGTGGTTTCTCCAGCTACACTTCTGAACGAACGCCTGTCCGCAGTGGCTACACGGAAATCTTCTATCATTCGCGTGAATCCTCATATGTTCTCTCAGAGTATTCTTCCTTCCGTATGCCTTCAAACATATATCACATTTGAACTGCCTAAGCCCGGTATGTTTCGCCATATGCTTCTGCAAACTGCTCTTTAAAAAGAACCTCATTTCACATTCATTACATTTGTGCCTCCTCTCCAATAAGTGGTCCTTCCTCGTATGCGTGGACAGCGCCCTCTGGTTACTAAACGTCCTGTCACACGCCGAACATTTCAACACTACAGGAGGCATCCCATGTTCTTGCACCATATGATTGACTTTCTTCCAATAATCTACAAATTTTTCGGTGCAATAGTTACATTTGTTCCTTTTACTAATACCTAAATGAGTCCTTTTCTCATGTTCCCGCCTTCTCGTGTCGTTTGTAAACGTTTTATCGCATTGCTTGCATTTGTATTCACCACTGGCATGTCTTCTAACGTGGCTTATTTTTAGTCTATCAGTAACGAATCCAGCGCCACATATCTCACAAATATAATTACCGAAATGCATATTCATATGTTCTTGTAAAAGTTTGAACGCAACGAATTCGGTGGAACAAATAGCACACTTGAGTTGTGGGGTGTCAAATCGGAAAGGAAGAATTTGGCTTTTAACATCGAGGTACATTGGTTTGTTGTGTTCGCTCTTCAAATGAGATATGAGATCATCGAGGTGGGTGATGTCTGTGTCACAGATTGCGCAGTTTAAGTACGTGATGTCGAGCTTAATAACTTGTTTGAAGAGCTTAGCGCTCATGTATTTTATGAGTTTATCGTTGTTATGTTCTTGTAGGAAATGTCTTTTTAGCACAGTTGTGTCTTGAAATTGTTTTGGACAAAAGGCGCACCCGTAACCGTGGCTATCTTTGCACCTGATCGGGTTCGCGTTAGAGTTGAGAAGTATATTTTCTACATTAACTTTATTCTTCATTGTTTCTGTATCAGTGCCCCTTGCTAACATATCTGGGTTAATTCTAAGCTTTGAGACGAACTTCAGTTGTACCGTTGGATTTGTGGGTTTTTCAATTTTGATTATCCTAGTTCTGCCTCGTTGACCTACAAAGAGAAATGTTGCATTATTCCACTGTTCTCTTAGTAAACTTTGTTTTAAAAACTAGTTTATTATCCCAAACATAATAAATGTGGAAATAAGTTTGTGTGTTACCTCTTTTTGCTAAATCAATCTTCGTAAAATCTTTGCATATAATATAATGTTTGTGGAGTAGAGGACATATGCTATATTTCATGGAAATATCACGCAGACAAAGTTTCTGGTAAAAGCTAATATAGCATAATTGTGTTTTAAGATTTGTGATGTAGGCACATATTTAAACACATAGTTCTTGGTCAGTGTCATTTTTCATGTATCCTATTATGAGAACTGTAGGCATGTGTTGTACAGAGTACCTAAATATAGCTTTAAAATGCTTTTTGCAAAATCATTTTATATCCGTTAGTCGGTAAGTAGTTACTTAATAAGCATCATTTTTCAACATAGGCCTGTGATTTTTCCGCCGCCACATAGATTTTAATATAACATAATTATAATATATATATATATATTTTTTTAAGGGACTGCCTCGTTAGCCGAGTGGTCGCAGGTGCGACTGCCGGGCAAGGGGTCTCGGGTTCGATTCCCGGGTCGGGCAAAGTATTACTGGGTTTTTAAAAAATTCTCAGTAGTAGCACGGAGTCTGGAACTGCCCGGTATATGGCAATAGGCTCACCCCCTATTACATGGGACTCATAAGATAAAATAGTGAAAAGTGGGTGTTACATTGTACAGTGGCATAATGTGCACCTCTGCCTACCCCTTCGGGGATAAAAGGCGTGATGTTGTGTGTGTATGTTGTGTATTTTTTAAGGGAGGAAAATCATCGAATTACTGCTCTCGCCTAGGTGAGGCGGGTGGGAGTGTCAGACTCTTACTGACTAAAAACCACCGCGTTCCTTCTCCTGCACGACAAGCCGGAGCCCCGGTAACCCGTTAGGTTCTCCGCGGCAATAACTATGAATATCGACAACATCGTATTGGAGACTCGGTAGCCAATAAAGAAAAAAAACAAAACTTTGAATATTTGACAATTCTTCCATACTTAACTGTCAAATATCAATATTATTCTACAGTTAGAAATCGGCTCTCCACTCGACACTGGCAGTATAGTCGACAACTTCGTTTAGTAGTCTAGGTTGCCAAAGGAAAAAAAATTCGGGCCTTATCACTTTTAATTCGACCTATTTGTTGGAATTATGAGTAGAACTAGATTTTAGTAGGTAAATAAAAATCCAAAATGACACGTAAATCGTTTTATTTCGAAAAGTACTTATAACAATTTGGATCTTAATACTAAGCACATTAATGTTCATTTGGCTTAGAGCTAGACAACAGATTAATCTATATCAATAGTTACCTACATTGGATCAACAGTTTATGTAACAACGACCGAATACTGAAAAGCTACTAAATTTTAACTTGTACTTAAATACAGTGCCATCTCTGTCATTTTACAAAGAATTTGTAGCGACAGAACTATAGTTAAGCGCGAATTAAAATTGAGTGGCCTTTGATTATTTGATATGATTTAATTGGGTAGTTTCCAGGGTACCAAATTAAAAATCTAATTAGTTAGATAATAAAACAATATTAGACACGTATTATTTTTATGTTCTCGTATTAAGTTGCAATATTTAGATAAAATGGCGCTAAGTTTAGGAGTGGGAGGTCGTTACGTCATAACGTGCTACAAAATGTGTCACGCTGTGACGTCACACGATATTTCAAATTAATACCTCTATATCGTCGAAAGTATTTAATTTTGAAAAAAGAAAAAATACGTGTCTAAAATTTCAAATTAATGTACCAGACGGACATTAAAATATAATTAAGGAAACTACCCTATTGTTGTTATTTTTTGAGTGCATGTATTTGTAAACGCACTAAGAGAAGAGACAAGAGAAAATTCTAGTGCGTGTAAAACAAAGAAAAATGACATTCGAATGATATTATTATGTACCTTACCGAAGGACGTTGAAACAAAAGCCAGACAAATTCTCTAGTCCGGTCGATTTAGACAAAATAAAAATAAAAAACTGCGTTTCAAAATACAGCCTCTAAAAATCAGAAATAAACAAAAAGCAAAATACTTAACCAAAATAGCTTAAAGCTTACACACCCACTGATAAGTGAGACGTCGGTGTCCCAAACATAAAAACAAACACAGTCAAATTGATAACCTCCTCCTTTTTTTTTTGGTTGAAAATGAGAGTGAAGTTAAATAAAAACAGGCTGAAAATCAGTAAAGTTATTCAAAACATAATTATAAACAACTAGCTTCTGCCCGCGACTTCGTACGCGCAATCCCGATATTTCCCGTACCCGTTCTTGGTTTTCGGTTAAAAGTAAAAAATAAGTATTGGGTAAAAAGTATCCTATGTCCGTCTCCTAGTTCTAAGCTACATCCTCACCAATTTCATCCAAATCGATATAGTCGTTCTTGAGTTATAAATAATGTAACTAACACGATTTTCTTTTATATATATAGATGTTAGTTTTCATCATTTCCGTATGGAAAAAATGAGTTTTTAGTGATTTTTAGCAAAACGGTAAGTTTTATCATGCAGTGCTAAATGTGGTTGCAAGAAAGTTGGACTGTTTTGTTCTTTGTCATGAACAAATTGACAAGGCCGGTCGTGCTCTAATATTGAATCACAAACAATGGAAGATAAGTTTGATTCCGACGAAGTATCATGCGATACATCGCTACGCAGACGCAATTTACCTCTACATACATCAACAGCCTATACGCCCACTGCTGAGCAAAGTCTCTTCCCACACGGAGAAGGTTTGAGCATCAATCACGCAATTTACTTGCATTCAAAATTAAGATGAAGAAGAAACAGGAGAAAATAAACAAGAAGAAGATTATAAAGAAGAATAACAAAAATTTAATACTTAGGAATCAGGCGAATGAATTTCACCATTTTTTTTATGTACTTAATTTACATTGCTTTTATCTTTTCCAATGTTTGTAAATTTTAGTTATGTATTTTGCAATAGTTGTATGTATATTAAACAGGATCACAACTGACCAATGAAGTAACTGGGGAAACCACGTTAAAAGAACGCGCTAAGTACACTACGTCATAGATGGCGTGGAAACGTGTGCATATTATGACGATAACAACTTGTATAACTTTTTGAATCGTTATACCTCTATCTCAGAAACGGTGCTTCATAAGAAAAAAGTATTGATTAATTTTTTTATAGATAATTTTATGATTTACAATTTTTGTCTGAGGTACTTTCATGATAAAACTTACTGTTTTGCTGTCCCGAACGACTCATTTTTTTATGTTTGTCCTTGAATTTTTTTTCCATACATAGGAATGATGGGGAACTTTTAAACATAGTTTATAATTATGTTTTGAGCAATTTTACTGATTTTCAGTTAGTTGGGACTTTATGTAACTTCGAATGTCTAAATTGACCGGACTACTCTTGAAATAACGACTGTGGCACTTGGCTACCCGCCAATTCATGTCAAAACTAATGTACAGTGGCCAGCAGATAAACCTACTCGAATCTATCAAATTCATTAATTGGATTTTCGACTTTATGTCAATGCAATAAACTTGACATATGACAACAAATTGGGTAGTTTCCAGGGTATTAAAATGAAGAAAGAAAAATAAAGTTGAATATGTAATTGAGAAATGTGATCGAAAAGGGTAGATTGACTGGGGTGGCCACCGTACTATTTTTGGTTGTGTAACTTGGTTAACACGGTAAGCGCAAATTAAGTTACATTACAATTTTACAAGTCAACATAATACAAGTAGACCTTAACATTAGTTAAAAAAAATCAAATATTTAATTTCAAACAATTTCCCCATGTTTAGCCTTCATATGATATCTCCAAGCACATTTTTGCACATACGCCTGACTACAAACCTCACATTTGAACCGCTTATCATTGTTATGAATTCTCATGTGTTCCTTCAAACATTTTGCTCTCGTAAACGACTTGGAGCATTGATCGCATTTATACGCTTTCACATTCGAATGTTTGGTCATGTGCTCCTTTAACTCTGATTTAGAAAAGAACCTCATGAAGCACAACTTGCAAGGATTATCCCGCTCCAACAAATGCTCCCTTCTCACGTGGATGTTCAAATGTTTGCTCGCCTTGAACACTTTGTCACAAGCTGAACATTTCAGTTTATGATTCTTCCCATGTGCCAACCCTAAATGTTTTTCCTTTTGCCTATAATCTGTAAAAGTTTTTGCACAATGACCACATCTATGGGTCTTTTTGTTTCCATGTTTTTGCTTCTCGTGTAACTTTAATTTGATAACTGTTTCAAATTCCGTCTGACACTGTTTGCATTGATAAACTCCTTTTTCATGTGTCGCAGTGTGATATTTGTAACTCAAATAATTTACGAATCCGACATCACATACTTTACACACGAAATTTCTGTAATGAATACTCATATGTACCAATAACTGCTTGAATTTATAAAAAACGTTTTTGCAAATGAAACAATCGAGAGCTTTTGAATTGAATTTGAACGGTATTATATGGTTTTTGATGTCAAAATAAACGATTTTGTTATGTTTGTCTTTTAAGTGCTGCAATAACTGTTCTGTTGTATCAATTTTCAATTCACATATCGAGCATTCTAAATCAGTGATGTCCATTTTGACGATATATCGATACAAGCTAAGGTTTTTAATGAAGTAAGCAGCGGAAACATCTTTGTGTGTTTCTTTAGTATGCTTCTTCAGGTTGGCTGGTTCGGGATATTGTTTGGAGCAATAAGCACACAAGTATCCCAAATCTCCATGGTTTCTGATGGGCGTGGCGTTAGACCATCGCATGACTTCAGTCACATTGGTCCTATGTTTACCTATTTCAGTGGTTTCGATAATCGTTTTAGTTATTTTCCTTGGTAAGCTAGCATCCTTTTTTTCTGATTTGATATTGCTTATTTTGATTGTTCCAGCTTGATGTTGTACTTCACCTATAAAGAAAAGGACAGTTATATTGTAACTTACTCATTCACTGTTACATTTGGCACCAATAGTTTAATTTATTGGGTTGGGAGAATTTGGCCTTATATTAAGAATTGATTCTTTCAAGGGTCGAAGGAACTTTGTCTGTTACCTTCTTATGGCAACGAATTAGATAATTCTAGTATTAAAATAGTGTTGGTAAAGGGCTGGTGTCATTAATGTGTTTGTAATGTCAATGATAGCAATAACGATATTATTATGTAGTTTAATTTCTGTAAAATATAGTGTAGGTACAATCAAATATCACTTTAACTTAGGTAGGTACAAAATATTTTAAAATAAATGATAGGTACGGTACCTATATAAGAAATTTTACTTAAGTAGGTAACATAATATTATAATCTAATAAGAATAAGAGACGTAGACAACTAGATACTGTCCGTCCAGCGAAAAAAAAAATTACTTGGATTTATTTCTCAGTGTCACGGTTTTCGCGCAAATTTTGATCACCTATGCGGACACTTTCATAAGTCCCTGTTCAGGAGCTCAGGGAGATCCAGAAATAACGTGGACTGTATTTTAGGTTTAAACTTATATTTCAAAGTAACAAAAAGAAAGTAGCGATACAGAGACGTTAACGTAAGTAAGGACACAAGTGTTGGTCAAGCCGACTGCTGGTGAAGTGGCCCCACCAGGGCTGCTCGCCACTCCCGCGCACAGGTCTTCTACCCCGCGCCCGCGCCTCAGCCGTCGGTGACACCAGTTCACATGATTACGCGGTTGATGCGTGAACAGACTCAATGTGTTATAGAACGGAGGCTAGCGTTTTTTTGGTCGCCGTAGCAAGAAGTTTTATGCAATCACTGTAGCTGACAAATAGTGAACATCTAATCATATGACACTAATTCCCTATTGGACGAAACAAGAGTTACACACTAGCTCCATCTGGTGGTGGTAAAATACAGTAGCCCACATCGCGAAATAAGTTCGTGCGCATTCTGTGTCACTGTCCCGACAGGCTCTTATAACTACTTAGTCGATTTAAATTTAGTACATTTTTTCTTCTTTTAAAATTAAGCAATGGAATGATTCGGTCTTAGTAGACAGTTTATTACCGGATTAAGAACCCATTTTTCCAACCATATTAATTTTAACTGATGAAACTTTGAATATTTGACAATTATTCAAATAAAATTAGAAATGTTTCAGATACCTAACCTAGTTAGGTAAAAGTTAACATTTTCGGTAGACATTGATTTAGAAATAAATAGCTATATAAGTAATGTATACGTATAATCTTAATTTTAATGGGGCATGCGATCCTAATCTATAACAAATTATAGTTTGTAACATATATTTAACTTTAGCTTAAATTTTAACATTTATTAGTACCTACATACAATAAATGAATGATATACTGTACTTTTACAACAATTATCTCTAAAATTCCTAACGTAATTTTAGGAAAAACTTGACTAGGATCGCTTTCAATAAAAATAACAGAAAAAGAGAAATCTCCGTTTTTAAACGAAGTTTGCATGTTTCGACTTGATATGACACTTCAAAGAATATCTCTGCATAAATTTTTGTCCACAGTGTTCGCATTTTACATGGGTCCCTTCATCATGAGTCTTCAAATGAGCATTCAACGACTTTTTTCTTCCGTACTGCCTCAAGCAGATGTTGCATTGAAAATCCTTTGAGCCGGTGTGTTTAATCATATGGTTTTTCAGGCAAGACGTCGAATAGAATTTTTTATCGCAGATGTCACATCTATGCGGCTTCTCCAGTAAATGCACTCTTCTCATGTGAACGACTAAAGCCTTCTTCGAAGTAACAACTTTGTCGCAAGCTTGACAAGCTGTCGCTGAAGCCACGATCCCGTGTACAGAAGTAAGATGAACTCTCTTCTTGACATAATCTTGAAAAGTTTCCTCACACATGGGACATTTGTTTAGTTTGTCCTCATCACTGTGTTGTGATTTCTCGTGCATACGTTTTTTGAGATGTGTAGTGTAAATTTTAGGGCAGTAATCACAAATAAACGCTGCACCTTCGTGAGTTTCTGTATGATAAAACAGTGCGTATTTGTTCACGAATCCAGCGTCACATATGGGACAAATATAATTCCTGTAGTGGACATGCATGTGTTTGATGAGATTCCGAAAACTATCAAAAGGATTTAAGCAAATCATGCATCGAAGTCCTTCACTGTCGAATTTGAATGGAAGAACATGACTTAAATGATCTTTGCAGATATTACTCTGGTGTATTTTTTGGCAATGATCGACAAACTCTTCCAGTGTATTGATTTCCTTATTGCAAACATTACATTTCAGTCCTGTTATGTCTAATTTGACGACGTAATTAGACATGATCATGGTCTTCATAAAATTAGCTTCTTCAATGTCCTTATGGGTGTCAAGAGTATGTGTTTTGAGATCTGCTGGATTCGGGAATTGAGCTTTGCAATAACAGCAGGTATAGCCAATTCCTGCAAACTTTCTGATAGGCGTAGCATTGCAGTTGAGGAGTATCTCCCTTATAGCATTTCTATGTTCAACTAGTTCTATCCTTGGTCCTATCTTTTTGCGTTGTTTTACATTGGGTTTCCCTGTTTCATCAGTGTTGTTTTTACTTTCCAGTTCCAGAAGTGTACTTAGTCGTCCACCTATAAAGAAAAGGAATGGTCATTGAAATGGTATATTTAGTATAGTTTAATTAAACATCAAGAACTACAGATTACAGCATCGTCAAAATAAAAAACGTTTGTCATTACCCCTACTTTTTCCGTGGGTGTAGTTAGACCCGACAAAAGGACACACATAGATGGCACGGACACAGCACGGCGTCTCTGGTTTGGAAACAATATGAAAAAGCTGTAAGCGCGAGGGGTCGTTATGAAATATGTAAAACGACATTTAATTGTTCATCAGTTAATTGCTGGTTTGGAGCGATTCAATTAAACTGACTTGGCAACGATACTCTTTGATAAAGTGTAATGAGCCCTATCTTCAACCCACGTGTCAAGCTTCAAGATGGTGGCTAACCCTCTTATGTAGAGGAGTCGAAATAAATACAAGTACATCAAAAAAATAAAAATTTCCAGAACCGTGTCAAACTGGGGCCACTAATAAATAAAAAAGCACTATAAGATAATAATAATAATTATATTTTCCATATACCTCTAATAACTTATACAAATAAATTGTTCAATTATAATTACCGTAATATTTTAGATTTTACAAACATTGGTTCTGACTTACGATTGCAATGACGAAAACATCAATATAAACTATAATGATATAATGACGAATACAACCACTTGAACCACTACATAGTATAAAATAAAGTAGCTTTCGTCTGCGTGTATATCTCCAAAACTTCTAAAAAGGGTTTTTTAATAGACAGACGCCCGAATATTGAAACGCTATTTTATTTAAGCCGCGCGTAAGTATAGTTCTGTCTCTACAATTTTTTTGTAAAATGACAGAGATGGCACGATAATTAAGTACAAGTTAAAATTGAGTACCATTTCAGTATTCGGGCGAGAGCTATTCAAGAGGACTGTTTATATGTAGGTTTTTTTTAATAGGACAAGGCCGCTATAATCTCCCAAAACCGCTGCAACCCCTGTAAGCCAGGATCTACAGTAGATACAACCATGAAAACATCGGAACACTGAAGTCCGGCGAGTCCCAGTGACATGAATAACTGCCTTGGTTCCTGCAACGAAGTGAATCAGAAGATATTATAAGAGGAGAAGAAAAAAAGCTATAGTTTCCACTTCCCTTGGTAAATTACTGCAGGAGACAGAATGAATTAAGCCTAAAGGCACAAAAAAGAGACTGTAGGTATAATAACCTCGAAATTATCGCGGACATATGGTCTCGCGGCATATAGCCACCAGAACACCACAGATAAGGTTGATGCCAGTATTGAGCCGCGGAGGACTTAACGGATTGTCGGCTCAAAGTGCAGGAGTAGGAACGGGGTGGTTTTAGTCAGTAAGAGTTTGACACTCCCTCCCGCCTCACCCAGGCGGAAGAATTCATTAGATGATTCTCCCAAAAAAAAAACATTTACACATAGTACTATTCAACTACAATAACAAATAACATAGGATTTTAGGCACATTTTTAACATGCTACATTGTATAGAAAATGCTTCTAATTAATCTGTTGATTGAACTAACAGAAACGTAATCAGATATATTGTGAGACCTGGCTCTTAGTCTAATAAAGAAAAATAATAATTGTATTATAGATATAAGTAGTACAATGCCGTCACGAACCATGGTAAGATTTTATTTTATATTATCGTTACTGCTATGAAAAAAGCATTCATTGTTCGCGCATTGTATATATACTTAAGTTCCGATGTACAATAAATTATTTACTAAGTGGAATCTAACAGAAACGATCGAATCTTATAACATTGTTTTTAACTTGCAAATTGCAATGTATGTCTAAAGTATGAATATATGTGAAGTGGAATCTTGTAACTAAATTTTAATATAAATATCTTCAACCGATTGAGCTGAGATTTTGTATACACGTTTATTTAGCATAAACGCTTAGCTTAAAAACCCATTGTGAGATTTAAGAATACTTAAATATTTCTATTTTTTCGTCTTTATTCCCAAGACGACGTAGAATGTTTGGACTTCATATGCCACGTCAAACTAGATTTCTGAACGAACGCCTGCCCACACAAGTTACATTTAAATCTCTTGTCATTATTATGTATCCTCATGTGCCCATTTAGAGTGGACCTTTTGGCGTAAAATTTGGAACAAATTTCGCATTTAAATTCCTTAACTCCTGTGTGCGTAAGCATGTGTTTCTTGAGGTCACCGTCTCTAAAGAACGCTTGATCACATTCCGTGCACTTGCAGGTCTTCTCCATAAGATGGAATCTCCTTACATGGACTTTCAGAAGACTGTGCGTAGGGAAAGTCCTGTCGCACGCAGTACAGTCATACTTCCTAGCCACGTTATGAATTTTGGACAAATGCAGTTCTTTCGCTATATACTCCTTAAAGGTTTGGTTGCAAAAATGGCAAACATAGGGCTTTCCAGAATTAGTATGAGTCCTCATTTCGTGATTCCGTCTTTTGAAGACATTGTTGAATACTGAAGTGCAGTGACGGCATTTGTAAGAGCCTTTCGTGTGAGTCACGCTGTGTCGAGACAGGCTGATATTATTGATGAAGCCAGCATCACACACATTGCAAATGAAATGTCTGTAGTGCTTATGCATATGCTCGTGTACCGCTCTGAACGTGAGAAAGACCACGTTGTTCGTGCACATACAACATTTGAGTTGATCAGAATCAAACTTGAAAGGGAATATTTGATCTTTAATGTCTGTGTGGAAGTTCTTTTGATGCTTATCTTTGAGGTGGCTGAAGAGATTTTCGAGGGAATCTATATCTGCGTTGCACAGTATACATTTGAGGTTTGTAATGTCAAGTTTGACTAAGAATCTTGACGGTCCGTTAGCTACAATGTTCCCATAGAATATTTCTTCATTTTTGTGCTGCGCCAGGGTGTGTTCTTTCAAAAAGCTGGGCTTTTCAAATGCTTCTGGGCAATAGCAGCAAAAGTACCCTTTGTCTCCATGTCGCAGGATCATCGTAGCATTGGAACATTCCAGAATAATCTTCAGATTATCCAAATACTTTTGAAGAAGACGCTTTATACGCTGCTTGCGTGTCTTCTTGACATTAACTTCAGTGAGTTCTACTTTTGGTCGAACATCTTCAATTTTGATCTGCTGTCCAAAATTCGTTGTGGTTTCCTGATTCTCTTGTTCCTTCTTTATTGTATCTATAAAGAAAATTATTAAGTTATTTACGTATTTAGGCACTGCACTTAAGATCTCTTACACCTAACGCTTATGTACCTAAACTTTAGGTGTCACATTCATCATTTATCCCCGAAGGGGTAGAAAAGGTGAACATTACGGCACTTAATGCTACTGTACAATGTACCACCCTCAGTACATCAGTTTTGTCCAAAAGGACTATGTAGTTTTTATGTAATAATTAACGATTTCTGCGTTGTGAAAACTTCTTAAGCGGATGAATTAGGCAACATTGCGGTCGGTTGATATAAAATCAAAGACATGTTTGCTTTTATCGGGTCCAGGACGATAATTAATATCACAAAAAACAATTAAGATTCCGAAATAAAAGATATAAGGAATTAAACATTGAATTAAATATTAAACATTTATTTCAGTGTCCTTAATCATAATTAGGTACTTATTAAGGTTGCCTTAGCAATTACTTAAATTTAATATCACAAAAAGAGACTTCATACATAATACATACCTACATGTAAATTAATGGATATACATAAAGACAATCAGTCTTCTTGAACTTAAATATCGACTAGACAATAATAGCATAAGAATAAGTGTATATTGTATAAGAAATTGAAAAAGAAGTGAAAGAAAATAAGAATAACGAAATCAGATATCTAGGAGCGAGGCTCCATTTGTTGGTTGCGTCGCGTTGTCGCAACGGAGCAACGCAAAATGGGGCGTACCTCACAAGGGTTGCGATGACGCCCAATATGTCAACTGCGTCTTAAATACAAATGTGATAACTGTCAATCGACGTACTGTATCACCCTTCCCACCGCTTCGTCGCTTGTCCGTCAATCCAATGAAACGTTGCGCGCGTCCAAGGCGTAATGTGTGATATATATGTTATAAAAAATATAATTATGGAAAACGACGCTCCGACGACAAACGCAACGAACATATGGAGCGTCACCTTAAGTAACAGAATCAGTCTTGATAACCGCAAAGACTAGACAAAAAGGTATAATCACATTTTAGACATAATAAATAACATTACTTCATAGATATATAGTCTAAGAATAGCATGATTTGTTTTATCGGCAATAAGAACCCTACATGATTAGAGAAGATGGCACAACGGGGATACTATTAAGCGTCAGCGTATTTATACCTAGGGCGCCAGAATAAAATGGCACGCCGCGAGACGCGCTTGCTCAACGGCCCATAGAATTAGGCGCCTAAAAGTTTCTGTCAGTGAATCATTCACATGTGCATAACAATAAACAGCTATAGGCGAAAACATTTTTACTAAAACTACTATTTTTTATAGGATTGTGATTTGCGCACAAATGTCATACAAGTTAATATTGTCCGATTTAGTAGCAGACTAGACCAAACACACAGCCTAACTTATGTCGGATTCGCAAGCGCAAAATAATACTATCGTCTTATTGCGTTCTTGGCACTTATTCTGGTAAATTAATCCGACTAAAATGACTTTGAACATGTCGAAAAAGACTAGAGAAATATTGATCGGGATACAGACACACGCCACATTTAAGACCATCTTCAGGGTCAAATTTGAACGGCAGAATCCGATTTGGGACATCAGTATAAACAAATATATTATTATGTTTTTTGTTAAGATGGATCAGTAGATTACCAAGACAAGTTATTTGGTAATAGCATAGCATGCAAGTTAAATCTGTGACATCCAGAAGCATCCAACAATCTGGAATTGTCTTTATCGGTCTATGTTTAGTCAGAATGTGGGTTTTTAAGTGTCTGGTAAGCGAAAATTCTGTATTACAGTACGGACAGAAGCTATGGGTCTTCCCTAAGATAATTGGAGTAGTATTCGAGTTTCTAAGAAGTGTTGTAACATTGTATTTTCACTGGTCTATTTGTATTTGCCTTTTATCTTCCTCAACGCCCTCTATAATGAATATTTCCGATTTGACTTCACTAACTTGGTCTATGGTACTTTCTCTTTGGTGGACTTTTTCGTTCGCACCTAAAAGACAAAATATATTATTTACTTAAAGGCAATATTTAAAATAGGAACATAAATCTTCGACTACATACTTTTAGTCACTAACTACAAAAAAAAGAAAACATTTATACGACTGAAGTCGTTATTTAAATTATGTACTGTTATTCCTAGGTGGATACGATCTGTACACAGATTACCTATTTAATGTTAAATTACACATGAACCTGAACTTTTTATACTGGGATCTCCACCCTATGTACCAAGCGCGGAGAACAAACCATTTCTCTCTTATGAAGAAAGTCATAGTCCAGGAGTATATTATCAATGATTTACGAAGATGGTGTGGTATATCAACATTCGTAAATCCTTAAAAGGGAGGCAGGCATAATAAACCTCGCACGCTCCTAATATAGGTACTGATCACATCAAAATTCTATAAGTGACCACTGGTGACCAAAGCCCTCTTCTCGCATGGAAAAGGTTTGACCATTAATCACCACGTTTGCCCAATGCGGGTGGGTGATTTCTAACTTATAATTAGCAATTATAAACCCAGGTTTCCTCACGATGTTCTTTCACGATAACTCGGAAAAAGTCACACTTGAATCGCACCCTCGTGCAATAGAAGAGGGCGCTTTAATTCTCGTGGCCACGACGACCCTTACTGACGACCCGACCAATCATGATGAACATCATCGTTTTAATGCATCTATGTCAGCACTGAAGCCATCAAAGAATAAGATAGCTTAAAAGTTTTTCTTTGAGAACTCAGGGAAAGATTAAAACAATTTTTTAATATAAAACTTTATATATTAACAAAGAATAAATTCATAAACTAAAGGACAAATCGTTCAACTAATTTCAACGTTAATATAAATATAATATGCAGTATTTAAAACTTTATTGCACCGAAATTAAACTTTAAACCAGTTCACCATGTCGGTTTCTCATGTGGCCTTTCCAGCTACATTTTTGGACGAATGCTTGTCCACAGCGCTCACATTTAAAACGTCTATCGTCATTATGAATCCTCATATGTTCTGTTAAAGTCTTCTTTCTACCATAAGACTTGAAGCAGATTGTACATTTGAACTCTCTAACACCTGTATGCTTAACCATATGAAGTTTCAACTCGTTTGAACCAAAAAACTTCATATCGCACTGGGTACATTTGTAAGGCCTTTCCATTAAGTGATCTCTTTTAGTGTGGATGGTCAACGCACTCTTACTATCAAAGGTTTTATCACAAGCATGGCATTTAACCGCTTTTAATTGCACGCCATGAACTTTATCTAGATGAATATCCCTCTGCCTGTAAGTCGTAAATTTCTGATAGCAGTAGCCGCACTTGCTTAGTAAATTTGCGTGTATATGAACAGATTTCTCATGGCTTTTTTTCTTTCGCAGCGTATCAAATACTTTTGAACAAAGATCGCACTTAAACGTTCCTATCTTATGACCTTCTGTGTGGCAAGCTAAAATGTGTTTATTAACAAACCCAGCATCGCAATATTTGCAAATATAATTCCTACAATGTACATTCATATGCTGTTGCAAATTCTTGAACTTATTAAAGACGTTTTGGCAATACAAGCACCTGAGTACATCATCATCGAATTGGAACGGCAGCACATGGCTTTTAATATCTGTAAAAATCTTTTTATCATGTTCTTTGATTAAATGTTCCACAAATTGTTCCAGTTTATCGAATTTTGCTTCACAAATATTACACTTGAGATTGGTAATGTCTAGTTTGACGAGAAAAGAGAACATCATTTTGCCTTCCATGAATTGGAGTTTAGTTTTATCATCGTGGCCTTGGAGCGTGTGTTTTTTTAGCTCTGCTGGGTCGGGGAACTGATCTCCGCAGAAGCAACAGGCGTACCCAATGCCCCCTCTACATCGAATGGGTGTTGCGTTGGAACATTGCAAGATAAGCCTTATATTACTCCTATGTTTAATTAGCTCATTGGGTTTAGTATCCTCGAGCTGTTCGCTTTTGCTTCTGGTAATTCGTTTTAGTTTTTTGTCACAATCCTTTTCAATCTTGGCGTTCACGTTACGTGGAACACCTACAAAGAAAAGGGATGGATTATTTATTGTTTTCTTGTTAATTTGTTCTTCCATATTTCTATTTTAGTTCTGTCTCGGCAGTCAAATTATGGTTCACACAGTGAGGTGTACCTAGTGAAAGTTTTTGACTTTTTTCTCTCATGATTAGACCTCTCTAGTTTACACATGGCCCACCATAACCAAATGTTAGTTATATTATTTGTTAGTCATTTAAAAGAAATTTGTCGGAATGTATGCGTACAATTTATTTGAACAACGCATCAGTTATACTACGCTGCTACTGGCAGAAAAATGTAAAAACTATTGATGACTGATGTAGATAAGAAGAATGGTTTATCAATATCAGGTATAAAAATGGGTTTATCAGAAAGAGTATTTATAGTAACTGGTGAAATAAAAGAGGTTTAATAAGCATACCGAATTTATTAATAAAATCATACACTTTTTAAAAACATAATTGGGAAAATATTTCTAAGGCTTAAGGCCCCCCACGCATCATTTGACGAATGCATGCAACCTACAAATGACAAATAACATGCTTGCCTCTTATTTAGAAACAATAAAAGTTATCATCCATGAAGCGGAAACGTTAAATCCGATTATAACAGACTCGTATAACGTATTTGAGACTTAAATAAAAATTATAATTAAGTATTATCGATTTTATGAAATAATAATACTGACTGACATTAGAGGTAGACTAAACATCGAATGCATCACCCACGATCATCTCATCGGTAATGAGACTGTACATTCCTTGAAAATGTGGAGGGCGAGGCTATTTAAATGCCAAAACCCTCCACAACAGTGAAGTGTACAATCTCCGAAAGTAACTTTTTTGCAAATGGACGTGGGGATGCATCGAGATGTTGTCGCTGTGGACAAAGGGTTTACTCCGCTCCCCTTGGCTAACGAGGATTGGAGAGAACTTATAATACTAAGCACTAATGATCGCAGGAATGTGTGGTAAAGTAATGAGTTGCACAGACGCCCGGTTTGGGCATAACATGGGCCAAATACAGATTTCATAGCGTCTATATCTTGGCTACGTTTTAGTAACCTACTTGGAGAAACGGAAGGTTTTGTCTGTGCAATTATGGATGAAGTTATGTTGACGAACGACTATCGAAGATATATTATATAATAAAAGATGGAAAAGTTGCCATTTGTTGGACATATCATCGTCCCGGGGAATTCATCCGGTATAGAATTTCGGGTTGTTCTAACCTAGCTAATAAAGAATACTTACATAAACACACAAACACTTGACTAATCAAACCTATTATTGAGCGAGCGAAAAAAAATCAATCGCAGTGCTAGATGCAAAAAAACTGTTACGGAAGCTCGGAATCTACAATCTTATAGCCAGGATTATTAAACAACAACTTGCTTTGAAATATAAACTTATTGAATCTAAAGTGCCGTATTAAAAGTATCTATCTGCCTGACCCAGTTCTAGATAATGGAGATGTCACACTGTATTGGGATCGAACTATCATCACCGAGAGGACCATTGTTGCAAACAAACCTAACATTGTGGTAGATCGATCAAGCCGTCACACAACGATTATTGATATAACAATCCCACATGATGAAAATCTCGTGAAAGCTGAAAAAGTTAAAGCAAAAACAATATCTTGATTTAGCTCATGAGAATGTCGACATGTGGAATCAGCCATCATTGTGCCGATAGTCGTATCTGCCAATGGCCTCATTGCTAAAAGCTTCGACCAAATATACGAGTAGGCAGCATTAAATGGTTGGGGTCAAGGACCTGATGCAGAAAGTAGTACGGCGCGTATTTCCAGAAATACCTCTCTTTGGATCCCTGACCACCAGTAGCTTGGATTTCTTCCGTGACCGATGGAAACCTCATACGCCTTTTCCAGATAATCTTTTAACGGATGCCTGATCAAAAATATTGTATTTGAAACATCTATCATTGTCATGTATCTTCATAATTATGTTCCCTTAACGAAACTAGATGGTTAGGTTAGCCTTAAGAAGCGGCGGATTAAACCTAGAGAGCGTCCTAAGCATGGGCGCCCCTAATATTTATGGGATAGCCATATGTGCGGTTGGGCACGCACGCCTCGAGGCACCCGTATGTAATCTGTCGCTCTAGATACTTAGATACTTGCCCAGTTTGCATTAGAGATACTACAGCTCCGAATTTAGGGAAAGATAAAAACAAACATTTCAATATAAAACTTTCTATATTAATAGCAAATAAATTCACAAGCCATTTTTAATGTCAAATTAAACTGCTTTAACTAAAAATGGTAACGTTTTAAAAACATTTTATTAGAATTTTTTATACTTAATAGTATGGCGTTTAGCCACCTTCTCGCTGAGTGGTAAGCACTGTAGGGGCCAATGATGACGCACGCCTTCCTATGAGCAACTTGTCCACTAGGAACTTGAAGACACTCAAGTTGTATATTTCAGGAGACACAGACTCCAGAAAGAAATTTAATTCCTTCACAGTTCGCAGAAGGAAACTCTGAGTGAAATACTTCGTACCATATAACACCCTTGCCGTTAGTTTGGTAATACGATGGTGAAACGAAAATAAAACTTAAACCAGTTCACGATGTCGGTTCCTCATATGGCCTTTCCAGCTACATTTTTGGACGAATGCTTGTCCACAGTGTTCACATTTAAAACGCCTATCATCACTATGAATCCTCATATGTTCTGTTAATGTCTTCTTTCTACCGTAAGACTTCAAGCAAATTGTACATTTAAATTCTTTAATACCGGTGTGCTTAACCATATGATGTCGCAATTCACTTGGGCTAAAGAACCTCATGTCGCACTGGGTACATTTGTTAGGCCTTTCCATTAAGTGATCTCTTTTAGTGTGGATAGTTAAAGCACCCCTACTATCAAATGTTTTATCACAAGCCTGGCATTTAAGCGCTTTTAATTGCACGCCATGAACTTTGACCAAATGAGTATCCCTTTGCCTATAACCCGTAAATTTCTGATTGCAGTAGCGGCATGTGCTTCGCAAACTTGCGTGTATATGAACAGATCTCTCATGACTATTTTTCTTTTGTAGTGTATCAAACACTTTTGAGCATAGACCGCACTTAAACGTTCCAGTTCTATGAGTGCCCATGTGGGACTTTATCATTTGTTTGTTAACAAACCCAGCATCGCAATAGTCACAAATATAATTCCTACAGTGCACATTCATGTGCTGTAGTAAATTCTTAAAGTTATTAAATACGGTTTGGCAATACAAGCACCTGAGTACGTCATCATCGAATTTGAATGGCAGCACATGACTTTTAATGTCTGTAAAAACCTTTTTATCATGTTCTTTGATTAAATGTTCCACAAATTGTTCCAGTTTAACGAATTTTGCTTCACAAATATTACACTTGAGATTGGTAATGTCTAGTTTAACGAGGAAGGAGGACATCATTTTGCCTTCCATGAATTGAAATAGAATTTTATCGTCGTGGGCTTGAAGCGTGTGGTTTTTTAGATCTGCTGGGTCGGGGAACTGGTCTCTGCAGAAACAGCAGGCGTACCCAGTGCCACCTCTACATCGAATGGGAGTAGCGTTGGAATATTGCAAGATAAGTTTTGTATTACTCCTATGTTTAATTAGCTCATTGGGTTTTGTATCCTCGAGCTGTTCGCTTTTGCTTCTGGTAACACGTTTTAGTTTTTTGTTTTTGTCACAGTCCTTTCCATTCTTGGCGTTCACGTTACGTGGAACACCTACAAAGAAAAGGAATGGATTATTTATTGTTTTCTTGTTAATTTGTTCTTCTATATTTCTATTTTAGTTCTGTCTCGGCAGTCAAATTATGGTTCCCACACTGAGGCATAACTTTTTTTTAAGGGATGAAAATCATCGAATCGCTGCTCCTGCCTGGGTGAAGCGGGAGGGAGTGTCAGACTCTTACGGACTAAAAACCACCCCGTTCCTTCTCCTGCACGTCGAGCCGGAGCCCCGGTAACCTGTTATATTCTCCGCGACATAGAGACATAACTAGTTTTTGCACTTTTTCCCTTACCATTAAAATCTCTCCAGTGCCCACAGCTAAACATGGCTCACCATAACCAAATGTTCGTTTTATTATTTGTTAGTTAGATATATCAAAAACTTTCGCAAGACATACTAAATTAATTATTATGTTTTCGACTTACACACGTAATTATTTGACGAGGAACTCTACTAGTTTCAACCCATTCTAGAGGCTCATATTCATGAGTAGGATTCCGCGACCCGCGACACGGTGACTGTCGCGCTGCTACTGGCTGCTCAACTCTATGGCAGTGCGGGCTTAACTTTTTTCATCGTACCTGTTACATTGTACAGTGGCATTAAGTGCCGTAATGTGCACATCTGCCTACCCCTTCGGGAATAAAAGGCGTGATGTTAATATAAGCGACCTCAGCAAACACCTCATGAGCGCCCTAATTATTTTTTTTTGTCATAGCCATATTTGTATGGGCACGCGCGTCTCGTGTCACCCGTATGAAATCTGGCGCCCTAGATACAGATCTGAATTTAGGGAAAAATAAACAAACATTTCAATATAAAAATTTCTATATTAATAGCAAATAAATTCAGTAGCTCAAGGGCAAATTGTTCAACTACCAATAAAAATAATCATTTGCTACAGAATTTTTCTTATACTTAATATGATGGCGTTTGACTACCACCTCGCTGAGTGGTAAGCAATGAAGGGGCCGATGATGGAGCACACCTGCCTACGAGCAACTTGTAGACTAGAAACTTGAAGACACCCAAGTTGTATTTTTCAGGAGACACAGAATCCAGTCAGAAATTCAATTCAGTCAGAAAACTCGAAGCGAAACGCTTCGTGCAAATATGTGGAATATCTACACCTTGCCGTTTGTCTGGTAGATACGATAGTGAAACGCAAACAAAATTTAAACCACTTCACGATGTCGGTTTCTCATGTGGCCTTTCCAGCTACATTTTTGGACGAATGTTCGTCCACAGTGCTTACATTTAAAACGTCTATCATCATTATGAATCCTCATATGTTCTCTTAAAGTCTTCTTTCTACCGTAAGACTTCAAGCATATTGCACATTTGAATTCTTTAACACCGGTGTGCTTAACCATATGATGTGTCAATTCACTTAGGCTAAAAAACTTCATATCGCACTGGGTACATTTGTGAGGCCTTTCCATTAAGTGATCTCTTTTAATGTGTATGGACAAAGCATTATCATTATTATAGGATTTATCACAAGCCTGGCATTTAAGTGCTTTTAATTGCACACCATGAACTTTGACCATATGAGTGTCCCTCAGCCTACAACTCGTAAATTTCTGAGTGCAGTAGCGGCATTTGTTTCGCAAACTTGCGTGTATATGAACAGATCTCTCATGACTTTTTTTCTTTTGTAGTGTATCAAACACTTTTGAGCATCGATCGCACTTAAACGTACCAGTTTTGTGGGTTCCTATGTGGAATTGTATAATTTGTTTGTTAACAAACCCAGCATCGCAATAGTCACAAATATAATTCCTACAGTGCACATTCATGTGCTGTAGTAAATTCTTGAACTTATTAAAGACGTTTTGGCAATACAAGCACCTGAGTACGTCATCATCGAATTTGAACGGCAGCACATGACTTTTGATGTCTGTAAAAACTTTTTTATTATGTTCTTTGATTAAATGTTCCACAAATTGTTCCAGTTTATCGAATTTTGCTTCACAAATATTACATTCGAGATTGGTAATGTCTAGTTTGACGAGAAACGAGACCATCTTTTGGCCTTCCATGAATTGGAGTTTAGTTTCAACATCGTGGCCTTGGAGCGTGTGTTTTTTTAGCTCTGCTGGGTCGAGGAACTGGTCTCCGCAGAAGCAGCAGGCGTACCCAATGCCCCCTTTAGTTCGAATGGGGGTAGCGTTGGAATATTCCAAAACTAGCCTTATATTACTCCTATGTTTAATTATATCATTGGGTGAATCCTCAAGCTTTTTGGTTTTGGTATTTCGTTTCAGCTTTTTACCACAATTTTTTTGATTCTTGGCGTTCACGTTACGAGGAACACCTACAAAGAAAAGGAATGGATTATTTATTGTTTTTTTGTTCTTTATTTCCATCATTTGTCTCTACAGTCAAATTATGGTTCACAGAGTGAGGAATAATCAGTCATAGCTGTTGTGCTTTTTATCTCGTCAATAAAAGATGGCTCTGGTTCAAATATGGTGCACCATAACATCCAAGGGTTAGTTTTATGATATATATATTTTTTTTTAAGGGGGGAAAATCATCGAATGTCTGCTCCCACCTTTGTGAGGCGGGAGGGGATGTCAGACTCTTACTGACTAAAAACCACCCCGTTCCTACTCCTGCACGTCGAGCCGGAGCCCCGGTTACCCGTTAGGTTCTCCAGTTACTTAAAATAATTTTGTCGGAAGGTAAGGACTGTAATTATCAAGTTGGATAGAGGTTTCTACAGTAAAAACAGCAGGAAACATTTAAAAATACTGATGTTATATAGGATTAAAGTTGTCGACCGCATATGCTATAAAGCCAAGGAACTGGCATACAAATTTATTTGGATACGAAATGGAAGAATCTTTGTGCGTAAGGACGAGTTGAGCCAGGCGATATTAATCCGTTCCCTGGAAAGTTTAAAGCTAATAAATTGATCCACTTAATATGTGTGTTTCCATGTGTGATCTGTTAGTGCAAATAAATTAATAATGCTCGATATATTATGCTTATTTTCTTCTTTTGTTAATCTAGAGGTAATGTTGATTTCGTTAGAAGTAGTTTCTTTTGCAGTAACTAAAATTTTATTGTTCTCGTTCATTTTTGTGTCTGTAGTTTTTGTTATCACTTAGTAATTAAATGTTGGTTAACCTATAATTGGCGACTGTATAAGCCTAATACATTGTTACTTTCATAATCTCTTAATACTATGTATACAGAAGCTGTTGGTATACCTATTTAAATAAATAAATAAATAAATATATATTATCAAAATGTACGCGGTCTTCGGACCAAAACGAACGATGTCTTTAACAATATATCATTAACCAATTACTCAATTATAGCTTTCACTGAGACGTGGCTTAACGCAAATATATGTAATCGTGAGTTTATCGATTCGAGGTATATTGTGTATCGTAGGGACAGATGTCTGTCTGGTCCTAAGAAGGATGGTGGCGGAGTATTGGTGGCGGTTTCGCGAAACCTTCCATCCGTTCGGGTTCAATCATGGGAGAGTGAGTGTGAGGACATATGGGTCACAGTCCAAATAAAACAGAACAACATTTTAAGAAAAGTGGCGATATGTGTTGTCTATCTCCCGCCGCCAATCAGATTGGAACTTCTTGACCGGTTTCTGGACGGTGCCTCGGGTGTTATGGACCATGATGGCGAGGTTATAATTTTAGGTGATTTTAACCTAAACTTTATAAATTGGACTAAAGATACCAACGAGCAATTGACGCCATCGAACTGCGACTGTGCATTGGGTCATAGGTTTGTAGACTTTATGGCTGTTCATAACCTAACACAAGCAAATAGCATTGGTAACGTGGACGGTAGGTATCTCGATTTGGTTCTAACTAATTGGACAGGAACCGCCACCATGGTGCCCAATAGTGTCTTAACCAAGTTAGACGCTAGGCATCCTGCTCTGCTATTTTATGCTTGCGATCAATGTCCTCAAACGTATCTGGAATCGAACCCACGAAGTGATTTTAACTTTTTCAAGGCCGATTATACTTTAGTTATTGACGAACTGCAAAAGATTGAGTGGTTTAAAATTCTTCTTGAATCTGATTCTGTTAATGAAAATGATTTTTTATGAAACACTGCGTGGCATTGTAACTCAATTTGTTCCTAAACGCAGGCCTAGGTCGTCCGAGTTTCCTCCATGGTTCGATCGCGGATTGATTCGTCTCTTGACTGAGAAACATAATACGCGATTAAAATACTTAAAGTATCAAAACCCACGCGACAAATTGGAATATGAAATTCTTAGGGGCCGATGTCATAAGCAGATGAAATGTTCTTATAATAAATACATAACACAAATGGAGAGCAACATAAAGAAGAATCCTAAAGTTTTATGGAAATATGTTGGTGATAAGCGTAGCGGGGAGTTGTCGCTTCCTGGAATAATGCACCATAACAGTGCATGTGAGGATACCGGTCCAGGTATAGCCAACTTATTCGCAAACCATTTCTCTTCTGTCTACAGCACAAACACTTCTATACCCTCGACGAATCTGTTATCGGATTCGGTACAGAGAACTCTATCCAGTATTCGTTTTGGTGAGAAGGAAGTGTATGAGAAAATAAAACAGTTGGATGTTTTGAAGGGCGCTGGTCCAGATGCTATACCACCCGTATTCATCAAACGTTGTGGCGCTGCCCTTGCGCTGCCCCTATCCATAATATACAACCGTTCATTGGATGAAGGAGTGTACCCTGACGAATGGAAAAAGCTAGAATTGTGCCAATATACAAAAAAGGGGAACAAAACAATGTTAAAAATTATCGTCCAATATCTATTCTTTCTTGTTTCTCTAAACTATTTGAGTCTCTGATCTGTCCGGTCTTTACACAGTTTATGAGTCCCGTCATCTCCAATGCTCAACATGGTTTTAGAGTCGGTCGCTCTGTGCACACAAATTTGGTCGTGTTTGTCCAATCTGTCTGCTGACCTTGATGAAGGCAGGCAGGTTGATGCAGTATACACGGATTTTTCTAGCGCATTTGACAGAGTAAACCATGTACTGCTAGTGAGCAAACTACAAGAATACGGAGTTCATGGCAACTTATTAAGGTGGTTTCAAACATATCTTTCCAAGCGACCCCAGACAGTATCGGTAAAGGGATATGATTCAAGAGTGTACTATGCTGAATCTGGTGTGCCTCAGGGATCGCATCTTGGACCGGTATTGTTTTCTGTGTTTATAAATGATATCACAAATCACATTAAACATTCGAAGTATTCTCTGTTCGCAGACGACCTTAAAATATATCAGACTGTTACTTCCTCGATGGACGTTAATCTGATACAGTCTGATCTTAACAGCATTCAGAACTGGTGTCTGTCCAATGGCATGACTCTTAATGCGGAAAAGTGTTACCACATTAAATATTCTAGAAAGCGACTACCCATACCATCGAATTATAATATCAACGGGACAGCACTAAAGGAGGTCGGTGAAATTAGGGATTTGGGTGTTACCTTGGATAGTAGGTTGAGCTTTACGTCGCACATCAATGGCATCACCAAAAGAGCTGCTCAAATGCTTGGGTTCATAAAAAGAAATACGAGAGCATTTCGTCAGGTGCAAACGAAGAAGCTTCTGTTTGATGCGTTAGTACGAAGTCATCTTGAATTTGCCTCTGTCGTCTGGAACCCACATTATACTATACAATCCCAAAGAATTGAAAGTATACAACGTGCCTTTACTAGGTATGTGGCATATGGTTCTTCCGGCGTGTCACATAGAGCTCCCTATAGCCAGAGACTGGAATATTTCAAAATGGATACACTACACCATCGTCGCAAAATACATGACCTAACCTTCCTACACAAGGTCATCAATGGTAATATAGATTGCAATGAACTTGTTAATTGCATCACCCTCTCGGTACCACGAAGAGTCCCGAGACATCCTGTGACTCGAACGTTTCGTGTTCCTCTTTGTCGCACTAATGTAGCACAAAACTCACCACTACGACGAATATGCTCAGAATATAACGACTGTTGCGGGGACTCGGATGACTTGGACATCTTTTACGATTCGCTTCACGTGTTTAGGAATAAAGTAGTTAAAACATTAAAGTAGTATTATTAGATTGCTTTTAATTATTATTGTTATTTTATTTTTGTTTGCTTTGATTATTTTTTTGTCTTTACTAATATAATTGTACATGGAATTTATGATCCCGTGAGTGTTGTGTACATCTGTCACTGGTATGCATATCAGAATTTTTTAATTTTGTATTCAACTGTATTATGGCTAGTGTATAATATGTATACTGTTGATGTGCCTTTAATAAATAAATAAATAAATAAATAAATGCTCCTTCCAGCTAACCTTTTGAACCCATGCTTGATCACAAATATCCGCATTTCAAACGTCTATATCATAATGTATCCTTATGTTCTCTCAGTTCTTTATTTTGTTATCAAACATGCTATTAAAAAAGCAAGTCGCTTAAAAAGTTTCTTTAAATTATAGTGCGTATGAATGTTATCTATAGTGAATTGTAGGAAAATGATAATATGGTTAGGTTAGCCTTCTATAATGTAGGCAGAAGCGGATCAAGCTTAGAAAGTATCTTGGCGTGAGTATTAAGGTCAGCCGATAAATGAAAGCACTTGTAGGTTACACTTAATACTAACGTTTATACATGTGTTTGTGTGGTTTTATAACAATATAATCCCTACACACCCTAGGCAAGCACCTCATAGGCGCCCTAAATTTTTTTGGTGCCACCTTCTCTCTGTGGGCAGTTGGGCAGACGCGTCTAGCGACGCCCCTGCGATTGCCTTAAAGATAGTACAGCTCTGAATTTAGGAAAAGATAAAATCAAACATTTCAATATAAAACGTTCTATATTAATAGCAAATAAATTCACAAGCTTAAGGGCAAATTCTTCTACTAACAATGGAAACAATCATTTTATTTGAACTTTTTTAAACTTAACGCATTTGGCCACCGTCTAGCTGATTGGTAAGCAATGAAGTGGCCGACGATGGAACACGCTTGCCTTTCCACTGCAAACTGTCCACTCGGGATTTGAAGACACCCAAATTGTATTTTTCAGGCAACAACATCTCCAGCAAGGAATATTATTCCTTCGCAGTTCTCACAAGGAAACTCGAAGCGAACCGCTTCGTACGAATGGGTGGAATATCTACCATATAACGGTTACACCTTGCCGGTTCATTTCACCAATGAAAATAAAACTTAAACCAGTTCACGATGTCGGTTCCGCATATGGCCTTTCCAGCTACATTTTTGGACGAATGCTTGTCCACAGCGCTCACATTTAAAACGTCTATCATCATTATGAATCCTCATATGTTCTGTTAAAGTCTTCTTTCTACCGTAAGACTTCAAGCAGATTGCACATTTGAATTTTTTAACACCGGTGTGCTTAACCATATGTAGTCTCAACGCACTTGGGATAAAAAACTTCATGTCGCACTGGGTACATTTGTGAGGCCTTTCCATTAAGTGATCTCTTTTAGTGTGGATAGTCAAAGCCTTTTTACTATCAAAGGTTTTATCACAAGCCTGGCATTTAAGCGCTTTTAATTGCACGCCATGAACTTTGACCAAATGAGTATCCCTTAGCTTATAACTCGAAAATTTCTGAATGCAGTAACCGCATTTGCTAAGTAAACTTGAGTGTATATGAACAGATCTCTCATGGCTTCTTTTCTTTCGTAGTGTATCAAAGATTTTTGAGCAAAGATCGCACTTAAACGTTCCTATCTTATGACCTTCTGTGTGTGAAGTTAAAATATTTTTATTAACAAACGCAGCATCGCAATAGTCACAAATAAAATTCCTATAGTGCACATTCATGTGCTGTAGTAAATTCTTGAACTTATTAAAGACGTTTTGGCAATACAAGCACCTGAGTACATCATCATCGAATTTGAACGGCAGCACATGACTTTTGATGTCTGTAAAAAATTTTTTATCGTGTTCTTTGATTAAATGTGTCACAAATTGTTCCAGTTTATCGAATTTTACTTCACAAATATTACACTTGAGATTGGTAATGTCTAGTTTGACGAGGAAAGAAAACATCTTTTGGTCTTCCATGAATTGGAGTTTAGTTTTATCATCATGGTCTTGGAGCGTGTGTTTTTTTAGATCTGCTGGGTCGGGGAACTGGTCTCCGCAGAAGCAGCAGGCGTACCCAATGCCACCTCTACATCGAATGGGTGTGGCGTTGGAATATTGCAAGATAAGTTTTGTATTACTCCTATGTTTAATTAGCTCATTGAGTTTTGTGTCCTCAAGCTGTTCGCTTTTGCTTCTGGTAACACGTTTTAGTTTTTTGTTTTTGTCACAGTCCTTTTGATTCTTGGCGTTCACGTTACGTGGAACACCTACAAAGAAAAGGATTGGATTACTTATTGTTTCCTTGGTATTTTGTTCTTCTTTATGTCCATTAATTGTTTTGTCTCGACAGTTAAATTATGGTTCACACAGCAAGGTGTAATTAGTCAACGATTTTGCACCTTTTTCTCGTCATTAAAATATCGGTTTGGTTCAAACATGGTCCACCATAACCAATGCGACAAGTGATTTGATTGAAGTGTTCTATTATTTTAGTTAGTTAATTTAAAAAAAACCATTTGAAGGACAGCATCGAGTTGAACAAAGTTTTTAGCTACTATTGACAGAAAAAAAAGTGGTTTAGTATTAAGTCTTCAATACCAGAATTTGCCATTGCCAATAACAGAGCCGTATTATCTCTAAGAGAAACTAGGCAAGTGCCCAGGGCGCTACCACACAAGCTTATAGCGGGGCGCTAGCAAACGAGCGCGCAAAAACGCAAGCCCATAGAATGGTGGCTGCACCAAAAAAAGATTACGAATAAAGATTGTGATTATGACATAACATAACATCACGCCTTTTATCCCCGAAGGGGTAGGCAGAGGTGCACATTATGCCACTGTACAATGTAACACCCACTTTTTACTATTTTATGTTATGAGTCCCATGTAATAGGGGGTGAGCCTATTGCCATATACCGGGCACAATTCCAGACTCCGTGTTACTACTGAGAATTTTGTATAAACCCAGTAATACTTTGTCCGACCCGGGAATCGAACCCGAGACCCCTTGCCCGGCAATCGCACATGCGACCACTCGGCCAACGAGGCAGTCACGATTGTGATTATGAGTTTATGAGTATATTTATAACAGTAACTTAACAAATAAAACAGTTTTGATAAGTACACAGAATTTATTAATATAATCACATATCTCTTGGAGACACTATTAATAGGAAAAACATTACAAACGTACTTTAAGAGACTCGAATAGCGCTTTAAGAATTAAATAAACAATCTTGGTTATATATACAATTCTCGACTTTACGCTAGAATTTTAGTCTCTTCCGCTTCGATTTTGGGACGACGCCACTTATCCAATGTATAGTTGGGAAATATTCACCATTTTTTATTTAGTAATTAAGTAGGTATTTAGAATTGGGTTCTTGCCAACTAGTCAAATTCAATGCTTTTTTCGAACTGGCAAAAATGTATTTAGTACGAGATTGTGTATTTTGTCGACAGGTTTGTATATCGTCAAACAGCATACTTATTTCTTAAAATTTTGCTGGAAGAAACTAAAATAAATTAGTCACAAAATCAATTAATAAAAGTTTGATTATTTTTTAATATTTGATTGTATTGAACAGTCGAAATAATCTTGTTTTATTAAGGCAAGTACCCAATTACAGATTTATAGTCTTACATGCACAACTTTCATATTTTAATGAGAACTGCCTACTCTTACGCTGTTTCCCCCACTCTGCTGGGCATCTATTGATCGTAGCATGATGTTTTATATCGTTTTAAAGTTCGAACCAATAGTTCCGGAGATAATCGAGTTTAAACTAACAAAAAAACTCTTCAGCCTTACCGTGTTATATCGTTTTGGCCCCGCGGTTTCGATGTATAAAGTAAAAACAAAAAATAAATGCGTATTCTTTTAGGTTCAAAAACATTCATAGGCTTTCACATAATATGAGACACTAGATGCAAATTAGTAGGCACTATTCGCATGTGTGGTGATTCTGTAAGGGCAACCCGGGTCACGATCACAGGCAGTGAAGGAACACCGCGGTGGTTTTAGTCGGTAAGAGTCCGGCACTCCTCCCGTCATTCCCATGACGTGGGAAGTCCACGAGGATTTCTACCGCGATAGAAAAAAAGGCATTACTAGCATCTCTCGTGCTACCCGACGAGAAACACTTCTTCGAGAATTAGATGGCCTGATGTCCTGAGGCCTTAGTACGAGTTTGTTTTACGTTTAAAGTAATCGTAACGAGTACGTGTTCGACGCTCTGATTGGTTGATTCTTTGGCGCCGGCCGGCCTCTGATTATGTTCGATATGTTGTGTGATAAGTCGTATGCACTCACACTTAGTTTACTTTTTGCAATGGTTCAGCAATTATTTGTTGTTTAAAACATTTTATCTCTTTGTAAAACGATTGTATTACCGAGACAGAACCATTTTACTTCGGGACGAAAACGAAATATATTTCATGGTATAGGTATGTATAATAAAAAAAGTCTAAATATTAAGATTATATTTACTTTGGTATAAGATTACGAGATCTTTAGATGATTATCTTACGACAAGCATTTCTCTATTTGAACAACAATACATTTGTAATTATGAAAGTAAACGAGTATATAAAATTTCAGGTCAATGGATTGAAGGTCTCTGCTTTAGAATTCAGTTGCAAGATTCCACTTTGACACACATACATATATTGCGAGTTAAATAAAAGTTTGTAATGCCAAGCCTGCACATGAGAACTGCGTGGCTGTAGACAACAGCGAAAAAATTTATTAGTTAAACAACATCTGAGGCCTTAGTAAGAGTTTCTTTTTCGTTTAAAGTAATAGAAACGAGACGGCGCCGGCGTTCTGTGCTCTGATTGGTTGGTTCATTAGAGCCGGCCAATCGCAGCGCCGAATATGTACTCGTTACGATTACTTTAAACGAAAAAGAAACTCGTACTAAGGCCTCTGAATTATGAAGGTTTGAACGTGTTTTCTTTTGCAATTATGCATAGGGTGCGCGTCAGAGTCAACAGCATCCTGAAGATTATAAGCAGACAAATGGGACAGCCCCATAATGGTGCATTGGATACGTACGCATGCCGTTGTGGCGTAAGATAATTTTAAGTACATCACCTGGGTGCTTACTCTTGAAACCAATCTCAACGTAAATGCAATTGCAATCCAATAAAATCGCAATAAGTATCCAATGTTAAAACTATACAACCCCTACCGTAGCTGTTAAAGTAGCATTCAGAGTACGGAATATAAAAACAAACTCAATTCCTACCATTTAGTTCATGAAATATCCACGCAATACGGATGCTATTAGGCGCTAGTGTTATAACTTACAACTCAAGAGTACGATATTTCACAATGTCAATGTCGATCGATCGGAATTGGATTCAAGAGTAAGAAATGTATTGAAGTTTTTTCAGGTTTATTTTTTTTACTGTATAAAAATTAACTATCTAATAATTTTATTAAACTGTAATTCCATGCTTAGACCGCATATGCCCCTTCCAGCTAACTTTTTGCACGAATGCCTTATCACAAATATCACATTTGAAACGTCTATCGTTGTCATGTATCCTCATATGTTCCCTCAACCCTTTCTTCAACGTATACGTTTTAGAGCACAGGTTGCAAGAAAATCGTTTAACACCAGAATGCCTAACCATATGTTGATTTAATGTGTCTTTGGCGAAAAATGCCATATTACACTCAGTACATTTGAAAGTCCGCTCGAGGAGATGATCTCTACGGATATGGATTTGCAGTCTACTATCCGACGAAAAGACCTTATCACAGGCTTTGCATTCTTTGGGCTCATTGACTTTAATACCATGTACTTTCCTAATATGCAGGCATTTCTGACTGTACCACAAAAACTTCTCGTCGCAGTAATTGCACTTGTTCATCGACACAAAATGCGCAGTCTTCTCGTGATATTTCTTCTTCAAAGGCGTTTCGAATTCCTCTGGACAATGGCCACATTTAAAGATTCCTACTTTATGACTATCGCTGTGTGAGATGAACATTTTCTCATTAACAAATCCAGAACCACAAATATTGCAAACGAAATTGTCGTAATGTGAGTGCATGTGTTCTTGTAGAACTTTGAATTTCTTGAATTGGAGCTCGCAAAATGTGCATTTGAAGGAAGAATCTTCGAATATGAAAGGTATAATGTAACTTTTTATATCAGTGAACATTGGCTTTTCGTGGTCATCTTTTAGATGGTGCATAAGGTCTTCAACTGAGTCCATTTCTGTGTTGCATAGGTTGCATTGTAGGCCAGTGACATCCAGTTTCACCAAAAAGCCCTTGAGGCCAAATCCCTTCGTGTAATCCATAATTTCTCCGTCAGTGTGGTTAGTAATAGTGTGGATCTTTAATTCTTGTGCTGCTAGGAATTGTTCTGGACAGAAACAGCAGACGAATCCGATATCGTACTTACGTATAGGTGTCGCATTACTGTTCAATAGTATTTCGTGTACGTTATATCTTTGCTTGAACAGTTCTATTTGATATGTTTTTTGTTTCTGTTTCTCAGAGACTGCCTCGTTTTCTGGTTCGGTTTGTTCGGCTATGGTTTCCTCAGTGACCTGTTGATCCATCGTTTTGGAAAGTAATTTGATGGCTAATTTGGTTTCGATTCTCCTTTTACCTAAAAATAAAATATTGCGTTGTATTTTTCTTGACTTATAAGAGAAACCTTCCGGTTTTTATTAATTCGTATTTCAATAACGATAATGTTTAACTTTGGAAATTGTATATTTATAATGTACGTTGTACATACATCTACACTTTGGAATGAGCAAATAGCTCCACTAAGATACTGACCGAGGCGACAGGCCGACATATTTTCTTGAATTATTTCGTTTTACTTTATTACTCTTATTAATTAAAAAAATGGTTTGAAATCGTCCAATCTATTGCATTTCCATTAAATATTTTTCACTTTTATAACATAGTAAGCGAGCAAAATTAAATCCTTAGATAAAGTTATTCGTAGCACTTCGTCTAGTTGCGAGGCATAAACGGGACTCTAAAATGCACATGCAATGCGCATGCACGGCGACTTATGTCAAATGTTATACTATTGTCGAACAGTTTACGCAGAGCCGTACTATCACTTATTAAGAACTATCCTAGGCACTAGCCTAGGGCGCCAAGTTTCAGAAGGCTGGTGCGAGACGCGCGTACCCAGCACGAGTGATGGAGGCGCCAAAAATAATTTTAGGGACGCCTATGAGGTGCTTGCCTAGGGCGCTCTCTGGGTTTATTTTGTCTCTGAGTTTACGGTGGTAAACTACGTTATAATTAGTATATTAAAGCATGTTTCACGACAAAACCTTTCAAATAGATTTTTTTAAGGGGGGAAAATCATCGAATGACTGCTCCCGCCTGGCCGCCTGGGTGAGGCGGGAGGGAGTGTCAGACTCTTACTGACTAAAAACCACCCCATTCCTTCTCCTGCACGTCGAGCCGGAGCTCTGGCAATCCGTTAGTTTCTCCGCGACTCTGAATCAAAAAGGGTTAATATCGCTACTTTGACTTAAATTAAAGGTAAAATAAGAATACCGGGTAATATTGAAATAAATATACTCAATAAATTAACCCTAACATACATAGATCACAAGTACATACATGTATCACTGTTAAAATCTATTAAATACAATACTGAAAGCATTACTATTACTGATGTAATATCTATATTTAAATAAATAATCCAACCTCTCTTTAAATTAAAGAAACCCCGAGCCAAATTCATCATCATCATATCAGCCATAGGACGTCCACTGCTGAAAATAGGTGTAGGCAACTCTTATATTGAAAACCTCATTTGTAGCGCGATAAGAAACATGATGGTAACGTAGTGTATTCGCATTCGCGCTAAAATTCAAAATTCGAAGCCCCGCCCACGCTGGCTACGCGCTCGCTCCAACAGTCGCCGCCGAAACGTTGAGTGAGTGAGCGAATGAGTGTTCAAAAACGCTGCGCGTTCCCGCCTATTTTATCAGTTTTGAAATCTTTGTGGAAACATCCAGCCCTAATCTGTTACAATAGGCCTCCTCCCCCAATGACTTCCAGATAGGCCAGTTGGAAGCGACCTGCATCCAGCGGCTCCATGCGACCTTAATCAGGTCGTCTGTCGATCTTGGCGGTACGTGGCCTCCACTCGAGAACCGCTTCCTGCTCACTGCCACTAATCCGCTGGGGCGCTGGGCTATGTCGACGACCTTTGTTTCTTTTTTAACTAAAATGAATGCTACTATATCGCTTATTGACATTTTTATTTTCACCGCTATAAGTGATACCTCATAGTACAAGTAAGGGTTTAATTTAGGTGCTATGTTATGATAAGTGACTTTTAGTTTAAGGATGATTGGTGAATACGGTCATATCGGTCATAAGACGTAGTGTGTCCAATTTCATAAGGTCAAGACTGCACGATTGACGTAGTGGCTGGGGAGTTCCAGGACGAAACAACTCTATTGTTATTGTTGTTAATTATTGTATTGGGTCAGGGTTTCATGTGTACCTAAGTGATGTATCTGTGTTTATGAACGCACCCATGACACAAGAGTAAATTATCTTCAGAAAAGAAACATCACCACGGTTATGCGTGACTCGGGCGCTGTGTGTGACAATTCTTTGTATGCTTCATAAGTTGCTTCGGATCTGGATGTGATGTGTAGTATAAACAAAAAAATTTAATTGCATCTCGGATTCCATTTTGAGCAAAGTTCATATGGCATTTAAATAGCCAATAACGTTTCAAGTAGGAATTTTTTGCAATGAGCATCTAACCTCAAATTTGACCACCTACTCGTCTAGAATAACGATAAAATATATTATATTATTTACAGATCATTTTCTTTCAAATATGTGACTGGTGAGTGGTGTGTCAGTTCGGCTGTCCTGAACCCTCTTTAGCGTAAAAAACACTATGTCTACTACACAGCTGTCTACATTTCCATAGAAAAACATGGCATAACGCCATTATTTCTCAATATTAGCCACCATCATATTCTTAGAAATCCCATGGTTCTTCTTCATATGTTTCCGCTTACTATTCTGTGTTGCATACGCCTTACCACAAACCTCGCATTTGAACTTCCTCTCATTCGTATGAGTCGCCATGTAATGTCCAAGCATATGTCTTTTTATGAAGAAGCCCATACTACACACAGAACATTCATATGGCCTTTCTTTAAGATGCACACTCCTCATATGTAGCATCAAATTCGATTTAAGATTAAACTTCTTCTCGCACTGGTCGCATTTGATACCTTCCACATTATGAACTTGCATCATATGCCTTGTTTTTTGATAATAATTTTTGAACCTCGCCTTGCATATTTGACAGACACTGTCACCAGCGATGCCTTTATGTTCAGTATTCACGTGAGCTTTCTTCTTTGATTCAGCTGCGAAAACTTGGTCACAATGTCGGCATGGGAAGCTGGCCTTTTTCTTCAAATGCGTAGTCTCGTGTCGGTTTAAACGGAATGAGTTTACGAAGCCAGCGCCACAAGTCGTGCAGATAAAGTTTCTATAGTGGACGTTCATATGCTGCATCAACAGTTTCATATTATGGAACACTTCATCACAGAGACAGCAGTTGATTTGTTGTTCATTCGTCAATTTGAACGGTTGAAAGTAATCTGTGATGCCTAAATAGTATTTTTTCTCGTGTATAGTGACCAGATGTTCGGTTAGAGTTTGTAGCGATTCCATTTGTTGGTTGCACAGCGTGCATTTGAGATCGACTATGTCTAGAAAGGCGACAAAACTGGCTTTGCACGAGCCTGCTTTGTACGATGGTTTTTCTTTATCGTGGTCACCGTGTGTGTGAGCTCTGAGTATCTCAGGAGAGGGATAAGTTTTGAAGCAGTATGCGCAGACGAATCCTGCATCATTCCTATCTTTGAAAGGAGTCACATTCGAGTACATGAGTAAGGTAGTGAGATTGTGCCACTGTTTCTTCATTTCGGGCACATGTTTTTTGCGGTACAGTAAACGACTTAATGCCTCATCGTCTGCCTCTTCCTTAACAGCACGTTTGCGTAGATTTTTTGTTGCTCCGGTAACGCCTATAAAAGAAAAATAATTCTTTTACACGCGTTTTGATTATTTAATCTAGTTCAAACAGCTGTAAGATAGAGGCACAGCGCACGAAGGTAGGCAATAAGATCATATTGAATTTAAAATAATAAGTTCCGTCTACAATATAATTTTAAATGGTAAATAAATGGTTTCTCGGAGCCGTGGAAAACTGTATGGGTTACCGGGGCTCTGGCTCGAAGTGCAGGAGAAGTAACGGGGTGGTTTTTAATCAGTAAGAGTCTGACACTCCCTCCCTCCTCACCCAGGCGGGAGCAGTCATTCGAAGATTCCCCCCCTTAATAATAAAAAAAGGGTGCTGGTTAAAACCTACCACTACTTAGCAACGGCAAATACTAATGTGACTTTTTCCAATTAATATGTACTTTCTAAGATTATTTAGACACCACTGACAAACGGTGAAGGAAAACATCGTGAGGAAACCTGGGCTTATAATTTCTAATTATAAGTTTTAATCGCCAACCCGCACTGAGCAAGCGTTAATGCTAGACTTTTATTGGGAAGGTAGCTCATGTACTAAGAAGTAACATAGGCCCTTTTTATTTTGGAAAACTGAAACAGAATACTTCATTTCATAATTATATTCTAAAATTCATGAAACGCGGACGAACTCGCGGGGAACAGCTACAGGTAGTATAGTATAAAATAAAACCACATAAATGTCATTAGGTATACATAGTATAATATTTATTAACAACTAAAAATATAATGCATTTGTCTTTATATGCCTTTCATTAGTTCACATGATACATATGTTCACAATGTCTTATAGTTCCTCTTTCGCCCGAATACTGGAAGGCTATTCAATTTTAAATTGCACTCAAATATCGTGCAATCTCTGTCATTTTACAAAGAGTTTGCAGAGACAGAATAGGGATGATGAGAGGGTATGAAAATTAAAAATGTAATTAGTCCGTCAGTTAGGTAATGAAAAAATATTAGACACGTATTTTTTTATTTCGTAGAATAATTAAATGATACTTAGATATAACGAATCAAAGTTTAGGAGTGGGGGCTTAAACGTCATTTCGACGTATAAAATGTAAATAGAAGTGACGTCACGCGACATTTCAAACCAATATATCGCCAAAAGTATTCGTTTCAGTAAAACAAAATAAAAATACCTGTCTAATGATTTAAAATAATCTACCAGACGGACATTAAAATAATAATTAGTCATCTACCCTATTGTACTGCCTCGTTGACCGAGTGGTCGCAAGTGCGACTGCCGGGCTGTTTCGAGTTTCATTCCCGAGTCGGGCAAGGTACTACTGGGTTTTAAAAACAAATCTCATTAGTAGCACGGAATCTGGAAATAAGCCTGGTATATGGCAATAGGTTCACCCCCTATTACATGGGACTAATAACATAAATAGTGAAAAGTGGGTGGTACATTAGTAGCATGCCTGCCTACCTCTTCGGGGATAAAATTCGGGGATGATGTTTAAGCGCAACTTATATTGAGTGACGTTTGAGTATATCGACCGTATTCTAACAAACGATCCACTCAAACGTCCGGGCAACTAGAGTGGCCCAAAACTTTATAGCGTCTAACGCCCGGGCAACCGGAGTGGCCCAGACGAATTGTTCCACTTAAACACGTGTTTATCTTTGTTCGTGTTCTAGTGGTTCACAAATGTTTCGGTAGATGTTTGTTTAATAAATAACGCGTCTGGTGGTCGGTAAAACAATTCGTCAATGTGTCAGTTAGGCCCACTGTCCACAACGCGACATTTGAAGCATGCATGCAACCTACAATGACGATAGACGGATTTAATGTTGCCTCTTCGTGGAGTTTTCATTGTTCCTAAGCAAGATGCAAGCATTTGCAGGCTGCCTATCGTTTGTGAAGGATGCATGCATACGTCAAATGACGTCCCATAGACAAGGCCTTATGCTCACAACAATTTAATCAGACATCATGAAAAGGTTGTTATAACATAAATGAAATGATTTTTCAGAATGTGAAAGTATAGCCCTGCAGCTGTAGCCAAATGCCATTTAGCGCTTGTCTACATGTAGAGCAGAAAACTAAATTATATGGAATTGACGTAAATTTTGACACTTGTCAGTGTCATCCCCATACATTTAATTTTCTACTCTCTCGATAGACAAGCGCTAAAGTGGCGTTGGGCTAATGGCACTGTAGTCACATTTAAGACCACTCGATCACTCAGATTCTCAGATCACTCGTTTTTAGAGTATGAAAAACTCTACAATCACCAAAACAATCACAAACTGAAGAATTAATAAAATTTTCAATACAATCATTCTCATTTACAATTCTAACACGAGAATTGTTCTATAAAATATGCACGCACAATTTTTTTTATACTATACGATGTTAGAACAGTAACTTCGGTAGTCTTTATTACTAAAAAAGTCCTTTTGTCTTTTGACCGCCACGATCACGAATAGACGCGTCCTTAATGTATCCAGTACGGGTTTGTTGATGTTCGGGGCTCTGATTGGCCTGCTTCAATTAATGAACCAATCTTAGGGCTTAAAGGTGGCAACGTGTAGATCGCGTAAATGTAAAAAAAATTATATGCAATGAAACTATCATCATTTCAATAGGGCCTAACGCGCGTGTATTTGCCGCTAGGGGCGCTGGTGTCAGCTGGGGTTGTCAAAACGTCAAACCTCATAAATTCCAACCTCATTAAATGGCAAACTGCATTCTTGAGATTTCATTAATTATAGTTGAGACTACAAAAATAACGAATTTTAACCTCTCATAAATTCGGAATTTGGAATTAACGACACGTATGTTCAGTAATGTGGCGGTCGCAAAGGTTACGTTATCTAAACACTATTCAAACTCTCTTTCTTCTTTCGCTTTCTCCGCCTGAGCCTTTATCTTACTCTCAGCGGCTATCTGCTTCAACGTCAGCTCCCTATTGTCTATCAGATGCTTCACATCGTCAAACTCCTTAAATATATCCAAGTCATCCTGATGCAGTCTAACATGACTCTTCAAACTACACTTCTGCATGAACGTTTTATGACAAATCTCACATTGGAACCGTTTATCATCTTCATGTATTTTCAGATGCTCTTTGAGAGTACGGGTCCTCGAGAAGGTCTTGCCGCATATGTCACAGGAGCAGACCACACCGCCCGAATGCCTTGACAGGTGATCCGAAAGACCTCTCTTAGAGAAGAACTTGGCATTACACTTGTCGCATAGGTAACTTCTCTGCTGCAAATGATGGTGTTTTATATGTCTGTTCAATTCAAATTTCTTCTTATAAGTCTTATTACATGCGTTACAGGGGTATATTATAGGCGTTTGGTTGTGAACTTTGACCAAATGTTCACTTCTGTCGTAGTAACTGACGAAAACTTCTGGACAATGGGGACATTTGTTTCGGAGCCAACCGCCAGTGTGAACACCCTTCTCATGATTTCGTTTCTTCGTCAACGATGTGTAAGATTTATCGCAGAAATCGCAGGGAAATATACCTTGTGCGTGGGTCTTTCCGTGTTTTCTTAATGCTGCTATAGTAATGTACCCAGCTCCACATTTCTTACAGCAGTAATTCCTATAATGACTACTCATATGGTGGTAGAGATTTTTAAACGATATGTGGACGACAGAACATATAACGCAAGTAAAATTGTGCCCATCTTCCAAACGGAACGGGAGTATAATATCTTTAATATGTTTGTAAATAGTCTTATTATGTACAGCTACTAGATGATCCTTCAGATCGTTGAGGTCTCTCATTTCTAGATTGCAGACAGTGCAGTGGAGGTTTGTAATATCGACCTTGATGGGGTTGTAACTGAGTTTATAGTCGATTATGGTGTTGATTTTGTCTTTTTCGGATTGTTGGGCGGTGTGGTCGCGGAGGGATTGTATGTCGGGGAAGGATTTAGCGCAGTAAAGGCAGGAGAAGCCGCGGATGGTTTTGTCGCGGAAGGGGCTAGCGTTGGAGTATTGTAGTATGGCGGTTAGGTTGACTCTGTGTTCTACGCGCTCTGGGGTAGCACTTTCGTCGGAATTCTTTTTCCTTTTCCTGCGTTTGGGCCCGTCCTCGTCCATTCCTACAACAAACGAGCACATCTAATTATCTTCGGCCATTCTATGTCTTCTTACAATAGGTTAATCTTCTGGACGGTACGGGCGTGCATTGCTCATGAGATTGGGTCACTCGACGGAGTTTATTCGTCTCGTTATTTCTGCTACGTCAATGGTTTTTAGAAGTGTTCTGTTTAGGATTTTTATTGTTTTTTTTTCGGAGTTATTTTATTGTTGTAGCACTAATAAATTTAAGAGGATAGTAGCATATAGCATGGTTTATCAGGTATCAGCAAGTATCGATACAAAAACAGTTTTACGGAAAATGAGTATGATGAACGACGGAGTACAAGTAGGTAATTTTCTACATTATTATCTAACACTAACATACAGTTGCATCCTGTAGCATCATAATTATCACGAAATTATCGTCTTATTACGTAGTTAAAAGTAACATTTACTAAAGATCAATTTAAAGAACTTGCACAAAGCGTAAGTTCGTAAAATAGGTAGGTCATTTAATTTCTTTTGATCTAGTGCTTTTGGCAAATATTAAGATTTAACAATAGTTACAAGACGATATTTAAACGTAGGGGGCCATCGATAATTTATTAACGAAAATGTATATTTTAAACGAACATGGTATAAAGGCTAATTAAAAATCGCGAGTTACTCACGTGATTATACTGAGAAAAGCTGGTAGGCTGCGCGACATCGCCGCGACCGCGCACACTCCTCATGAGGAAGAGCCTCTGTGGCACTAAACTAGTAGAGCTTTTCTCAGTACATTCACGTGAGTAACCCGCGATTTTTAGATAGTTAATGTAGTATGTCCCACGATAGTTATTATAAAATCATAGTATAAAAGCGCTTATTTCGGTTCCAGATAATTTTCATAAGATAAGAATCTTATGTTGTTATTATAGAAAAGAATCATTTACTTGCATTGAATGTAGGTACATAATATAAGGTCTCACAATGATATATGGTTGCTGGTACATACTACCATCTGGCACGTAGACATTTTTAAATCCTTAAATTAGGGATGATATCAGAGTAAGAAAATTTAAAATGTAATTAGTCCGTTTGTAAGATATGAAAAAATATTAGACGCGTATTTTATTATTTGTGTATAAGAAACCAATACTTAGATAAACCGAATCAAAGTCAAGAAGTGGGAGCTAACTACGTCACTTTTGAGTATAAAACGTACACAAAAGTGACATCACGCGATATTTCAAATCTATACATCGCCGAAAGTATCTGTGTCCGTAAGAAAATAAAAAATACTTGTCGAATGACTTTAAATAATTTACCAGACAGACATTAATATAAAAATTAGTCATCTACTCAATTACGGTAAGTTAACATTGTTTAAGAATTTCATTGGTTACTGCACCTAGTACAAAATCGTCATTTTTATGTACTGTAAAATAGGGTGAATAGGGATCGAGAGGCGAATAGATACAGAAGAGGGGTGAATAAATGTTGGGAAAATATTCTAACATTTATTCACCCCATTCCAGTATCTATTCACCCCTCGAATTCTATTCACCCCGTTTTACCGTTACGGTAAAATGGCGTCCTTAGTCTCCTTAGGCTTCTTAGTCTCTGCCTACCCCCATGGGAGACCGGCGTGAAGTTATGTATGTATGAGGGGTAAATAGATATTGAGAAATTCTTCATGATATCGATTAACCTCTCGATCCCTATTCACCCCATTTTACGGTACGTTTTATTGTCATGTTATTATGGTAACGTAAATTATCTACATTGTAAACATACTTATTTTTTATTCATAAGAGGTAGGAACTAATGATACAAAACTTTAATGAATTTTTCAGATATGCCAACCTGCCAACGGGTTGTTATTTATTTTTGTTTTAAAACGAGTATTTTCATTGAGAACACGTATGTTAATGAATTGCCGAAACGTATTTGCGACACCTCAACGATTAGGCGAAATTACTTATTTTATATCGCGTCTGTTATTATCATAAAAAAATATTAAAATGATTGTTTAGAAGTTATAATGATAGTGTTGAGAAAGGTAACTTTACTATTATTTCGATGGATCTCAGTTATCTGAATAAATAAACTTTATTATTATTATTATTATAAGGTATTCCCTTTTTCTCGAAATTACAAATTTCGGTAATAATATGGGGTACTTGATCGGTGGTCTCTTCTTGCAAAAACTTCCTCACAATACGACAGGCGTTCAGAATTGCGGCTTTCTGCATGGTTGTATATGTGTTTTTATGTAGGTCTAGGAGTTGGATACCGTGATGTAAGTTTTTAGGGATGACTCCCGTGCTGGAGAGCACGTACGGCACAATATATACTTTATTCATTTTCCAGATTCTAAGTATTTGTTCTTTATGCTCTGTATATTTGTGTATCTTCTCCGTTATTGTTTTCTGTAGATTGTGGGTATTTGGGATGGCTATGTCGGTAATATATACTATTTTGTTAACTTTATCAATTAAGGTAATATCTGGTCTGTTATTGTGTACAGTTTTATCAGTTAAAATAGCTCTATCAAAGTATAGTGTATGATTTGGACTCTCCAGTACAGGTTTTGGTGTATAATGGTAGTATGGTACGGCAGGCTCTGTCAAAAGTTTGTGTTTGATGGCAAGTTGTTGATGGATGATGTGTGCGACTTGATTATGTCGATGTGTGTAATCTGTTTGGGTTAGTGTTGGACAAGCACTAGTGATATGCTGAATAGTTTCAGATTGTCGGTGGCATTTCCTACATTTATCATTTTGAGTATTGGGGTCTTTCATTATAAATTTCCTATAATTCTTTGTATTTATTACTTGGTCCTGGATTGCAATCATGAAACCCTCAGTTTCAGGGAATAATGAACCTATTTTGAGCCACTTGTTGGAAGCTTCAAGGTCTATGTGTGGTTGTTGTAGATCGTGGATATGTCGCCCATGTAATTCTTTCGCGCGCCATCTATCTATTTTTATTTTTTGATGATCTTTAACCGAGTTGAATTGCAACTCTTTGTTGTGTAGATTTAAAGGTGTATAGTTATTGTCTGTGTTAGTGACTGCTTCATGAATTTTACTATTGTTAGCTTTATCATAAAAAAACTTTCTTAGAGATTGTATCTGCTGTTCCCACAATAACTTTAAATCGACTAGACCTCTTCCACCATCTTGTCGTTTTACGGAAATTCTTTCAATTGCAGACTTAGGGTGTAAATAATTATTTTTAGTTAGGGTTATCCGGATTTTTATTTCTATTTTGTTAATTCTGTTTTTGTCCACTTAATAATTCCAAAGGTATAGGTTAACACGGGTATGGCAAATGTATTGATGGCTTTGATTAGGTTTTTAGAGTATAATTGTTTATTGCAAATTAGATTTAATCTACGTGTAAATTCTCCGATAAGTTTGTTTTTTAACTGTATATGATTTATAACATTAGATTGCTGTATGCCTAGGTATTTGTAAGTTTCAGAAGTTCCCATTTCCTCAAACGTGTTGTTTTGTTCGGCTGCATCCTCTATTGCTACGGGACTTTTAAGTCGTCCTTGTTGTATATGTAATCTACGGCACTTATCCAGTCCAAACTCCATTTTTATATCTTTACTAAATTTTGTTGTAATATTAATTAGTGTTTGTAAGTCTTTCTGTGTTTTTCCAAAAATTTTTATGTCGTCCATATACAATAAATGAGTTAAAATGGTATCATCAGTTAATTTGTATCCGGAGTTGGAATGGTTAAGGAGATGGAAAAGCGGATTAACTCGTCGAGTACCGGTTTTGTAGACACAATTATAGAACAATAGGTTGCGGTCACCGGTGACCGCTTGGTGTTTGACAGTTTAAGGGCAAGACAGAACCATAAGGGACTCAGTGAATCGCCTTGGAAAATACCATTTTGAATGGGTATTTCATCCGTTGTTATGGAAGAGTTATTGTTGGAAAGATGGAGGGTAGTTCTCCAGTCTAACATAGCATTTTGTAAAAATGATATAATGTTCGGGTGTATTTTATATATTTGCAACACTTTGATTAGCCAAGAGTGGGGCACACTATCAAACGCTTTTCTGTAATCTATGTAAGCAATGTGCAAGTTGCGTTTATTTAATTGGGCTTGTTTAAGAACTATAGCATCGATAGTAAGCTGCTCCTTACATCCCTTTTGATTCTGCCTGCAACCCTTTTGTTCTTCTGATAATATGTTGTGAACTGTGATGTGACTATTGATTTTAAATGCAATACAAGATGTTATTAACTTATAAATAGTTGGCAAGCAGGTTATAGGGCGATACCGTGATGGATTTGTAGTGTTATCGGTTTTCGGTAACATGTATTGTATGTAATTCCTTTGGTTATAAATTTGGGTAGTTCTTGTTGTCCTTTAATAAGATCAGTGATAATTCTTGCAATTGTGTTATGTAAACTGATAAATTTTTTGTACCAGAAGTTGTGTACACTATCTATTCCTGCCGCTTTCCAGTTTTTCATCCTTCTTGTGATGTATCCTATGTCCTCTATTGTTATGTCATTAAATTCCATCGGCCCTATATCGCTTATCCTATTCTCTTCATCACTTATCCAAGAAGCTTGTAGGTTATGGTCTCCCTTATTTTCCCATATTTGAGACCAGTAGTTTGTAAGATCAGTTTCTGTAGGTATACCATTTGATAGTTGAACCGACCCTTGTCTGAAAGATCGGTAAAACCCTTTCTCGTTATTAGAAAATAGTTTATTGTCTTGTTTTCTCTGTAATGCTTTAACATTATCTAGCTAGTCTTTGGGATTTATTATTAAAAACTTATATTGTAGGTATTATAAATCTGAGTGATAAATAATTTTCTTAGTAACAATAGGAACCAAGATATTGGAAACTATTGTAAGGATATTTTCGTAGATAATCGATAATCAAATTCATTAATTAATAAAGTTATTCAGTTGTAAAACTGGATCTATTGCAGATAGGGTCCGTTCAAATATTACGTAAGCAGATGTTATACAATTATTTACCCCCCATTCCCCTTGTCAGCAAAAGTTAGGGGCTGTATCCACGAGCGATAGAATCGCGGCGATATTATCGCCGTGCCACGTTGCTATACACTCTATGGAACCATCTCCATACGGCGATATTATCGCCGCGATGCGACGAGTGGCAACGAGCGAACAAAACGTCATTACATCGTCGCTAGTCCGCCGTGACTAGCAACGCGACCGCTGTCAAACGCAGCGTCATTTCAGCATTGCCTCAAGTGTGACGTCAAGGAAACGCGGCGTTATCGTTACGAGTCGCCGCCGGAATCGCCGCGGTACCGTAACGACTCGCGACGATACGCGGCGGAATTATCGCTCGTTCGTGGAGATTATCCGACGATATAAGGGCGGACTCGTCGCGATTCTCTCGCTCGTGGAGGCAGCCCCTAAGCAAAGATCTTACCCCCTCCCACGTTACTTACGTAAACATTTTAAATTATATATTTTTTATCCACTCTAACGTCCGGGCCGCGCGACCGTTTATCTCTCTAACGTCCAGCTGCGCGCGCCGTCCGAACCGCGCGCGACTCGCAAGTTCGTCGTAACAAAAATCCTATACCTATAGTTACTGAACCGTAATGGCTAGAATAAAGAAAAAAATACCAAAAAGAAGATTGAAGAATACTGATCAATCTTATATCATATATTATCTACAAAAAACCGGGTTAAACATGTAATTCAGAAAAAAAATACACAATTATTTCTATCTTTTTAGAATATAAGGCACAACTATTGCATATTTTATCAATAAAATATTTTTACAACAAACTTATTACCCTTTCTTCTGATGTATATACGATTACATTCGGTTAACTCTAAGTATTTTAATTAAATCAAAACAAAACACTACTCCTCGTAATTTTACCGCGATGTCCCGAGCGCCCTTGACTCGTCCGAGAAGGCGAAATAATAGCAATATGGCCGCCCGTCTAAGGTTTCCCACACACGATGTAATTTTAATAAAATATTTTAATATAACAATAATTGTATTTTTGAAGTTGTTTATTTGTTCTAGTTCGTTATTTAAATAAAAAGCAAATAAAAAAATCAGTATATAATATAATAATTTATTCCTTCCACACATTTATATATGGTAAGCCATAAAACAATTTTCTATGCAGAGATTGACGTCGCATTGTAGACACTTCCATATGGTCCTAGCAGTGACCTTTCTCTGTGCGCACATCCAACAACGACTCTGTTTGAAGCCGGTTCGAACCGGAAAATGACGGTGCTTGAGTTCAGGTCTATTGGTCGGTCTCCTTTGTTGGGTCAGGTCAATCTGTCGGTGTATCTTGAGTAAGTCTTCTGCCAATGTTATCCTGAACTGTCTATGCGAAATTTTGTCATCGGTGGTCTTGAATATGATAAAGCAATTAAATATGGCAGTGTTAAACAAGCGGCGGAACAGTTTTTTGTACCATATTTTGTTTTTTGTTCGCTCCAAGGGCTGAGCAGACAAGAACTGGTCTTTCCGGTCCACACCTCCCATGGATTTGTTGTAATTCAGGACAACACTTGGCTTATAAGTCAGTCGGTTATATTTTAGTTTTGTACCGATTTGTAGGTTATGATAAGTCGAGATCATGCTAACTAGGTTAGAATCTCGCCATACAATAATCGACAAATCGGCACAGTAGCTTGCCATTACTTCACCTTGTCGAAGATCCGTCTTTGTTACTGTCTTCAGTGAATCGGGAACGAATTCCCGATTCAGTCTTAACGTCCCGTAGCAATCTGTGCCTTGCCGTTTTAGACATCGCGCTAATAATGGACTATTATAAAAATTGTCCATTATTAACGTATGTCCACGGTGAAGTAACGGCTCTACCAAGTCATACACAATTTTGGCAGTTGCGTTGCTGGGACGTGCATCGCTACTGCCAGGTAAAAGTTGCTCAGTCGTTTCCGGCTCCGCAGGTCTGTCGTCTGTGTCATCAATGTCGTCAGTCGTAGTTGCGGTCGCAGTCTTGGTCTTGTCTTTTCCAGCATATACAAAGAACTTCCAAAGATACCCCGAGGAAGACTCACACAACTCGTATGTCTTCACTCCGACTTGTGCAGCCTTCGACAAAATCTTCTGAGCGAAGCCTAGTCTCCCATGCCACTTCAGAAGGGATTCGTCTATGACAATATCTTGGGAAGGATTATATAAGCTGGAAAATTTGTCGTTAAAATAATCGGTCACAGTCTGTATTTTGCACAGTTTAGTAGGGTCAGTTATAGTCTCATTGTCGACGAAATGTATTAGGGATTTAATTAATACAAACCTATTATACGACATAATCTTAGAAAAATAAGGCATAGTGCCGAAACCATTAAAACAAAAATAGGACTCCTCTTCCTGCAGGGGGTATAGCCCCTGTAAAATAATAATGGCCAAGAAACTGATCATTTCGTTCCTGTCAGTCGGTGTCCATCTGTAAAGTCGTATTGTCGGTAGGAACTTATTTTGGTCTTTTAAAATTTTAATTTTTTGTTCAGCGTATCGGTTAGTCTCTGTGCAAATGTTGTCAACAAAGTCTATGTCTATCATTTTATAAAAAATGTCGACAATACGTGTGTGGTCTGTCATTTCAAATGTAGGTCCTGGAGTTCCAGTAAAAGTCTCACGTCGTCCTGTAAAAATCTGTCGGTCTCTTGTCCATTTAAAATCGTAACAGTCAGACGATACAAGCTCCCTAATTGCCATGTCATTTTGTCTGTCTTCTATGTCGAGTATTTGGGTCTCGCGAGGAGTTATGTCGGCGAGAACTGCAGGCTCTGCTGAAGCATTGCGTGAAGTAATCGGTGGGATGACGTGTTCCTCGTCTTCTATGTCCATGTCGCAGTCGCTTAGGTCGTCAGCGAGTTTCATCCACTCGTCAATTATGTAGTCTAATTCTTTGTCGTTAACCCCTAAAACAAACACGTTACGTAACGTTACTATTTTACGGTCTTTAAAATTTGACTTCTACCTCGTGTGTTCATAAGTTTTGAGACAAACTTTTTGCTTATAAAAATAAAATAAAAATTACTGGCTGCTGTATATTTCTTTTTCTAATTTTGAATTTGGAATGTTAACTTTTAATATCTATGATTTCGGATTATTTTATTTAAATTTTCTCGTAATGGAGGGAACAAAAGAATTATGTGCGACCGTCATTTCATTATTTAAGGTGGGAAGAAAACCTATGGACATTTTCCGAGAACTGAAAAGTTTTGGTGTGAGCCGTAACTTCGTGTATTACACTATTAAACGATACCAGGAGACAAGTTCTTTACATGATCGGCAAAGAAGTGGTCGTCCACGCTCTGTGAGGACGCCTGCGAACATTAAAATCATCCGAGAGCGACTTCGCCGAAATCCATGTCGCACTCAGAAGAAACTCGCTCTGCAGACCAATATTTCGCGCGTTTCAGTCAACAGAATACCGAAATATGATCTCAAGGTTAAGGCGTATAGCAGTAAAAAAGTACACTTTTTAAACGATCGCCTTCGTCAATTGCGACGCGACCGTTGTCCAATACTGCTTAGGAGACACGATGCGAGGAAGATACTCTTCACCGAAGAGAAAATCTTTACCGTCGAAGAAAAGTTCAATCGACAAAACAATAAAGTGTATGCCGAAAGTAGCAAGGATGTCCCACCTTCAGCACGGAATGTCTCGCGTACTCATCATCCGGCTAGTGTCATGGTATGGTGGGGAGTTTCGTACGAAGGTGTCACTCAGCTTCATTTCTGCCAACAAGGCGTCAAGGTGAAAGCCAAAAATTATCAAAGTGACATTCTAGAGACTGTTGTGAAACCCCTGTCTAATACCCTATTCTATAACAAGTATTGGGTTTTCCAGCAAGACTCGGCGCCATCCCATAAGGCTAAAACCACCCAAGCTTGGCTGAAGGATTGCGGCGAACGAATGGCCCTCCTCCAGCCCCGACCTCAACCCGCTGGATTATTCTCTATGGACCGAATTAGAGCTCAGAGCCTGCCGAAAGTCCCACCCAAACTTGGAGTCACTTAATTTGTCTCAAAACTTATGAACACACGAGGTATAGTATCCATGGGCGTATGACGCTACTTTTTTCTTGGATACCGTACTATCCACGTACGTCAGAGTGGTTAGATACCATAATGTCTAGTTCTTCGTCGGTCTTTGCTTGTTTAATGGGACAAGCCCGCCACAACCTCCCAAAACCGCTGCAACTCCTGTAAGCCAGGATCTACATCGGTCTTTGCTTGTAATTTATAACGTCAATATGAGGGTTGCCAGTCGTGTAAAAAAGTAAATAACTACCGATGACTTAATCATCTAGACTACCCCCCATATGATCAAAAATAAGCAAAACAGAGACCCTCCCCCTACCCCCGTGGTGCTTACATAATACTTGAACGGCCAAATACGCGGCCTTTACGTATGGTAGATTCGCGGATTTGCACTAACCTCGACGATATGCATGGAAATTTGAGGGCATAAGAATTAAAATTATATTTACAGAGATCCCATATAGAGGCAAGAGAATTAACATGAATAGTTAAAATTTAGTAGCACATCCATCCATTTGAACTGTCAAATACATTTAATAAAATTTGCAATCTTATCACAAAGGAATAAAGTCGAAAATAGATTAAACCTATTTGACAGTTGTTAAGCTGGGATTGTGTACAAAATAGGAACAAATACGTATTAATTTCTCAAGTAATTTGCAGAAAAAATGTATCGCGAATGTTTAATTTAAAAGTTATATGGTCAAAATATCTTATAACTAACACACATGCGAACATAAACAGTATTGCAAAGTTGAGAAGGTTTAAATTTGCTTAAAAGCTAGCTGACAATATCCAAGTACATTATTTGTTAATAAATCTATGTTTTATTGCGTTGTTTTGTTTAACTTACCTTATTTGAACCCTTAAGTATATTATAAATGTTTGGTGTACGTGTCATGTTCGTGAAGGGGCGCCGTCAACTGGGACTGGTCAGCTCCAGACTGTATTATTTATTGTCCTTTATGGTTAAGTACTTTTTTTTTCAATCTCTTTGGCTGGATTTTAGTGTTACATTGTTCTCGCAATGTGTAACAAGAGAATTGTATTGTGAACCTGATTGAAAAAGAGTAACCTATGGAGTATCTTGCTCGTTCTTCTCCATAGGAATCTACACCTTGGAATGAGCAAAGCGCCACATTTAATTTTTTAATGACGTTCAAAAGTGCCTTTTTGGTCTAATTGAAATAAATTATTTTGACTTTGACTTTGTATACACCTCTCGCATCCCTCAATTCCTCCTAATTAGGTGTCTTCCTATAAACTTTAGAGTAATATTGAAAGTCGATCACTGATTATGTTCATTTTGGAAACAATGCGCCCGGTATATGAAAATGGGACTCGTAACATAAATAGTGAAAAGTGGGTGTTACATTGCACAGTGGCATTAAGTGCCGTAATGTGCACTTCCACCTACCCCTTCGGTGATAAAAGGCGCGATGTTATCTTTGTGTTGTACTATTTTAAAATAGTATAACACAAAGAACGTGACTGACGAACTAGTTTTGACGTTAACGTCAAAACTAGTTCGTCAGTCAGTCTGTCAGTAAAGCTAGGTGCGCGTGATCCAAAATGAAACTTCGTATGGAGAAGAACTAACCAGAAATCAATCATTACCTACTCATAACAAAAATTAAGAACGTATATCTAGTTTAAGACTGAATGAACCCAACTTAGAAGGAACTAGGACACATCATCATGATCATTATCATAAGCCTATAAGCGGCCACTGCTGACCAAAGGTCTCTTCTAACACGGAGAATATTTGAGCATTCATCAGTCATCACCACGCTTGCTCAATACGTGTTGGCGAATTCAAACTTAGAAATTATTATAAGTCCAGGTTTCCTTTCCTCACGATGTTTTCCTTCACTGTATGTCAGTAATAAACATGCCAAGAGGAAAAAATGTGAGAATCGAACCCACAATACAGTCGTAGTCGAAGCTGAAATATAAAAACCCTAATTCAAATCTTAGATATGATTTTTAACACTTCTCAACTTAACAATACCGCTACATTTATAAAAAGGTATAGACAAGAATGCCGTTTAAGTAGCTGTTTATCTTCCGATAAAAAGTAAATAAGTTTTCACCGAAATAGCGAAGAATAAAATGGCAATTGAAAGGTACTTACTGCTTTTAAAAAAAGGTATAAAAAAACTGCGTTTAAAAAAACCGACTTCAAAAACTAAAAACAAACGAAAAGTGAAAACTAAAAAGCCAAAATAACTATTATTGGTCACACCCACTGGTAAGTGAGAAGTAGGTGCCACAACGCCATACAGTCGAATTGAAAACCTCATCCTTTTTTTTTTAAATCGGTTGAAACAGGAATCACGGGTCCTTTAAACCTTTCGACTGCCGACAGAAAACTGTTGAGGGTAAATCCTTCGCTAGCGTGGCCCATACCTTGTCCTCCATGGCGTTCAAGGTGTTAATGAAGCTCGTTACTGATTTCAAAAGTGTAAATTTTACTGGAGAAATACCAATAAGAAATCCCTCAGTTACTCGTTCCGGGATTAAATGAAAACAGTTAATAATTCGCCAGAGTAACACCACTGGTGACTGGGTGACTGGCTGACAGACAAAGTACCACTGACACTGATTGCTCGAAGCGCGTGCTCTCGAGAGCCTTAAAAGGGCATTTCAGGAATTGCCTACGCAAAATCTAGATATATTCACGCATGCATCTATCGACATATTATTTAAATAATATGGCACGTATAAACAGCTATTTAAACACATTAAAAAAGGTGAAACATTTGGTCGAGTGTGCAAACAATATTATACGATATCAAATTGAATACAATATCTGTATCAAGTTCCAGCAGCAAAATAGCATAAATTTTACATGATTAAAAACACCACTAGCGCCATCTAGTCCGACGCAATATGAATATTTCCAACTTCTAAAACACTCGCGTAAAAAAGGTCGTTGTGGCGCGGAGGTTCAGCTTTTCAAGCCTGATAAATTGCTTATTCCAGGATCGTTGAAAATAGGCGAACAAAATGTCACTTAAAAATGATTGAAGCACCGATGTCAGCGGTTTATTTATGTGTGCGCGTGTGTATTGCGTTACCACGTTACCAGGCTAATTAAGAAAACGACAGATGTCCTTCGTGCAATGTTTATATGTTCTGCGTGTAAGTCTATAGCCAGCAGCTGTAGCCAAATGCCATTTAGCGCTTGTCTACATGTAGAATACAAAACCAAATTATATGAAATTGACGTAAATTTTGAAACTTTTCAGTGTCATCCGCCATCCGCATACATTTAGTTTTCTACTCTCTCTGTATACAAGCGCTAAAGTGGCGTTTGGCTAAAGGCACAGGTGCCACAGTCGTTGTTTCAAGAGATTGTGTACGCCTTTTTTCATTGTCCTTGGCTTATTCCTTATCCGTGTAAGAAGAGGTCTTTGCTCAGTAGTGGGACAGTTACAGGCCAATGATGAAGATTCTTTCAAATTATGTATGTAATATCACATGAGTCTTTATTCAAATCTTGTGGCAGATAATACATATGTATATACTTTCTCTTTATTAGATGGGACTGACGTTTGACCACAATCTCGCCTGTTGGTAAGCGACGATGTGACCTATGATGGAACACGTCGACCCATAAACAACCTATTCACTCGGGCCTCGAAGACACCCAGGTTCCTTTAGGAAATACAGACTCTGGCAAAGAATTCCACTCCTTAGCAGTACTTCCTCTTATTCCTTCCCTGTTTGTCTTCCAAGTACAGTCTGACATTTTGACGAGGTCGCACTGTTAGTAGTCACAATCAGACTGATTAAGTTCTTAGTAATCGTGATTGACCGTTTGGTTCAGCCGATGACCGTTGGGGTGGTGTTCTGGAGTAGAGAACACGTCTAAGCAAACGTAGTGTAGGGCGCCCACCAGCTAGGTGGAGTGACGATATCCGCAAAGTGGCTGGCAGTGGTTGGATGCGTAGAGCTGAAGATCGAGCTCAGTGGCGTGCCATTGGAGAGGCCTATTTCCAACAGTGTTCAGGGAACAGAGAGTATAGTTCCCTAAGATTCTCCGACTAGGCGAGGTGACCTGGCGGGCCGTCTGTGACATATGTCGCCACAAGTGGAACAGGCTGGTCATGATCAGGATCAGCCAAACTGTAATTTCACTTATAATATTATAGAATGTTAGTCCTTCACAGTAAATGTAATATCTTCTTCGTAAATCCGAGCTTTTTGTTAATCACTTCCACTATAAATTCTATCAATTTAATATTTGTTAATCTTGACAAACTTTTTTCATTAGACCATAGTATAATAACAACACCATAAATTGCAAAACAAGGTTAAACCCATTATACACTATTAACACTACAAATACCTTAAAAGAACTTAAAACCGAACCTGTATGAAAAATACGTAAAAAACACAAACTACAAATCTAAACATCAAAAATATCCCCTAAAGTCGTGTGCACACTCGACCAAAGTCACTAATAAGACTTATAAATAAAAACTTACGTTTAGTTGACGGTTCCCCATCATCAGATTTAGATTTTTTGGAGCGCGTCGTTGTAGCCGAAGCCTTAGACCGCTTCTTCGGTTTGGGATCATCTTCTTCAGTTTTTATTGGTACATCGAATTCTAGAAGGAATATTTTTAAATAAGATACAGATAACACAATATCCTAATCGTCTCTAATGGGAACTTAGGGCGTAGCAGATGGTGCTGAACTAGAGCATAAGGTCCTGTTTGTACAATCGAAGTAACTGTTAAAAAGATTGACATTGGCAAATTTTCTATTGGCCACTAGACCTTAGTTCTCATTACGCTCATAGAGTTATAGTTCTCAATGGCCTTGTTAGAGCCCTCGTTAGACATAAAAAAGCACTTATTAGACTAGTTCTAACAATAGGTCTAAACATTATATTCATTGCAACATATTTATATCGATAAATAAAATTGGAGTGTCTGTTTCTAATATTGAAATAACCGTCTGTCTGTTTGTACGGGCTATTCTATGGAATGACTAGACCGAATTTGCCGGGAATGTTATTAACAGGTAGCTAATATAGATACTAAGGAGTAACATAGGCTACTTTTACTTTAGAAAAACGCAGACGAAGTTGCGGGTTCCGATAGTATACATATACTAATAAAGAATCTAAGAAACCTAATAAAGAAAGGGCTTATCCACACCTTCAATCCTACCACACTCTTGCAACATCAGGAAGTACATGAAGATATGCTTGACAGCAAAGATACAGACTCACTAGCATTTTTTATTTTCTTGATAAATATTGTCTGATACAAGTACATATTTTATTAATAGGGTAGTTTCCTGTATTTTATTTCAATGTCTGTCTGGTAGATTAATTTAAAATTTTAGACAAGTATTTTTTTCTTCTCTCACATAATTAAATATTTTCGACGATATATTAATTTAAAATATCGTGTGACGTCACAGCATGCCACATTTTGTAGCACGTTATAACGTAACAACCTCCGACTCCTAAACTTAGCTCCATTTTATCTAAGTATTGCAACTTAATACGAGAAATGAAAAAATACGTATCTTATATTTTTTCATTATCTTACTGACGGACTAATTAGATTTTTAATACCCTGGAAACTACCCAATTGGTATTGTATGTGGTATGAAAGGCAGTTTAATTACCTTTAAAATGAGAGCATTTAGTAGCAAAAGGAATATTTTGTTAAGTTATAGAGGGTTGGATGAAAAAAGAAACCACTGTGGCTTCGTTTCTTGACTCCCAAATGTAGTTTACCCACTACCTATTTAAATCTTATATTATATAAAAGAAAGTCGTGTTACTTACACTATTTATAAGTCAAGAACGACTGAATTGATTTAGATGAATATTGGTGGGGAGGTAGATTAGAATCAGGAGATGGACATAGGATAGGTACTTTTTATCCAACATTATTTTTTACGTTTTACCTAAAATCACAAACGGGAAAACCGAGAGTACGCGCACGAAGTCGCGGGCATAAGCTAGTTTATTATATTTAGTTTCTATGAAGAAAATAACATGATGATTGCACACTCACCAGCACCAGAGAACGCATCATCACCGGAGCCCATGTTATCACCGTCCGAGTCTTCTTCACCTCCAACTTCCACCTTCACAATATTTGCTGCACAAATAGAAATATAATATTATATTAGATAAAATAATTTTATCAATTAGATCTAGCATTCTTGCGTTAACATAGCGTGCCCCGTTTCTTTAAACACTGTGGCTGTCAAAAATGAATTATACAATAAATTAATAAGCTTGTGTTTTTTATATTTGATGGGACGACGTTTGACCGCTATCTCGCCTGGTGGTAACCGATGATGCGGTCTACGATGGAGCACATCGTCACATAAGCAACCTATTCACTAGGGCCTTGAAGACTCCCAGATTATACCCTTCAGGAAATACAGACTCCGTGTACCTACAACATTTGTTCATGCAAAAGTGTGAACTCGCCATGCTTCGGCACGAATGGGCCGGCTCGACCAGAGTGACACCACGACCTCACAGAAAACTGACGTGTAACAATACTTGCGTTTTGTTTCTTCGTGTGAGTGAGGTTACTGGAGGCCCAATTAAGCTTCCTTTCCCAATCCCTGAATCCCCAATTCCCATAAGGTCGGTAACGGACTTGTAAAGCTTCTGGTGTTCCAGGTGTCCATGGCCGGTGTAGATTGCTAACCATCAGATGATCCATTTACTTGTTTACCCGCTTATTCCATTAAAAAAAGTCTAAACATCAGAAATAAGTTCTATAATTGTGTAATTGGAGAGCGGTCACCGGTGACCCCGTGGGGACTCTGCAGTTAGGAAATTCTCTGCTAGCCTACGGATATCTGCTACATGAAGAGGATTTTACTGTCTTGCTCGATTCAGTTGGTGGCGCAACGCAAGCCGCGTCTATGGTCTGGTCACGCATGCTGTTTAAATATGATTATGACCTACAATTGTGGCTTGAAACTATTTCAATTACTCCGTTAAACAGTAAAGCCGTTAGACAATAGGTATAAAGTAAAATAAAAATTTTCATTTCAGGCTTTCATATACTCCTCATTACAATTTAGGGTAGAACTCACGTCTAAACAATGCCTTATTCTGCAAATGTTTCTTAAATTGTTCCTCGGTGTGTTGTACTTGCTTCTTGAAGTTGATGGCGTTGCGCAGCTGCGTGATGCAGACCTCGCAAATACCACCATCTTCTCCGTGCTCCGATACATTTAGCTGTTGACAAACAATTAGAGAACAATTGAAATTAGAAAGTCAGTTTTTTTTAAAAATGTTGCCCCACATTAGGATTTCTCCTGTGTCGTGGGTGCGTTTACAAACATACAAGTTCACATACACAATGACACCCAAACCCGGAACAACAATTTGTGGATCACGCAAAGTGTTGTTCCGTGCGGGAATCGAACCCGCGACACGTTGTACGGCAGCCGGTTGCCCAGCCACCGCACCAACCGTGCAGTCATAGTCATTTTCCAGATGTACTATGTTTAAATTTTATTGTAGTTTTCAGTACATACATAAGTACATAATCTTACATTTGTGTCTTATGGGGGTAGGCAGAGACTATGGAATGCCAATTGGAAAGTTTTCAGTAATGGGAGGAATTTTCTATTTGTCTCTGAACATAAAAATAGGTACATACCTGTTTTATACAGTTTTAAGTTCCTGAATCTAACATCACATAAAGGGTGAAGGTATAACACGCTGTATTTAGAATAAGATTGAAATTGTAATAATAACTTCATACTTTTTCTCATTCTATTTACTGACAGTTCTGGGTGATGACAAAACTATAGAAGCACAGATTGCTATTAGGTGCGGACAAATACAGTCTTACATTTTTGCCAGCATTCCTTTAGGTAAAAAAGTAGCCTATGTGTTATTACAGACGTAATCTACCCTAGTTCCAAATTTCATTTCTATCCCTTCAGCCGTTTTGATGTGAGAGAGTATAAACAAACAAACAAACACACATACATGTTCTCAAACATTCGCATTTATAATATATAAGTAGGAAGTAGGATTCTTAGCTTATCTAAAGTACCTGGACTTATATACAAGTATGTAATTCAAAGTTTTCATCAGCACCTTATCTATCAGATCTTCACACATCTTTCTCATAAGACAAAAAATAATGCAACTTTGCAAAATTTTTTTCATATACACACAATTTGTTTACAAACAAAATTCTCATACAACACACAACATACCATGTATGACATTTTTATTAGATTTATTAGATTCTGCAAAATAATTTTTGAGGTAGAAGTACAATTACTTAAGCCAACATGCGGCCTCTTTAATAAAACTCCTTTAGAGAAGAAAATCGATAGGGCATGAAAGGGCAACCGATTTAGAAGGGCAAAAGAATTTTACTGATTTACTAAATAAAATTGTTGTTTTAACAGCAATTAAAATTTAACAGCCATTGTAAACGGCAAGTAACGAGACACGCTTGAGTTGCTAATCGAATTGGATGTTATACCACATAGATAGATATAATTGCCGACCGAAAACGAGTAAGAAAAAAAGAGTTACCACTGCTCAAATGCACCTTTTATGTGATATGTGACAAACAATAATGGAAGTTTTACGTTTTTTGTGATAGTTTTCTTAAAGTATTATGTCTTTGTATGGGATAAATACTCACGTTTATGTCGAAACAATCCTTCAACATGTCGGCGTAAATCTCCTCTTCTCCCATCCAATGATATGTGCTTTTAATGTCTTTAAACGCACCTTCTGAAGCACAACACCGACACATATTGCTGTGCCCTGCAGTCTCCATCGTGGTAATTACACTTTTATATCACACGCACATAAAAATCTTAAATCTAATTGAAAAAGTCATAGGACGCTACAACTTCGAAGCTCCGCCATTTTCTGTAACTTTTTTTCGTTGTTTCATTTTTGGGTAAGAAATTAGTAATGGCAAAGGTGACCGTTGTTAAACAGCCATAGAACTTTATTCTTTACAAAACAATTATTAATTGTAACGACTACAGCATTTTATCAAAATTATCATAGGCATTAATACTTGGCATTTTAAAGAAAGCAATCGACTTTACCTATACGTATTTTGAAAAACAAAAAATTTAAAGATTATTCTCAAAAGCCGTTTCGTTTTCCAAAAAAGTAAAAATGACAGCTAACTGTCATTCACTCACTAGAGTATGAGTTCCAGACCACAGGTTTATTGATACCGAATGTTACTTGATTGTGCAATAGAAAGAGATCAAAACATTATAATTACATATGAGTAAAAGAGATAGCATTAGAAGTTATGCTTTGAAGTGTAAATAAGATTTATATTATTCGGACCTAATGAATGTCATCAAAAATAATAGCGTATGAATTTATACTATAGATAAATAGATTTTTTATGAAAATTATAGGATTAATTTGTGTAAAAGTCGTGTAAAGTGTAATTAAAACCATGTCCTACGGCATAGTCTGCCGCTGCTGCCTTGTGCGGACTCCAGATAAAGATTTAAAAACCCAATACACTATATTGGGCAAATCTGAAATTTACGCTGATATGTTAAAGGATTGCTTTGAAATTCAGGTAAATATACATTAAATACAACCTCCTTTTAATAGAGAAAACTATAATACACAAGTTCATGTAGATCTTTGCTTTTTTTCTGTAAAATTCAAGTTTTATAAGCATCTTAGTCTGTTGTTATTTTTATCATTAATTTTGACCCCAATATAGGAGGCAAATTGTTGTTATAATATATATTTAAATGTTTAACGCTGTTTCTAGAAGGCTTTTCTAATATATAGTACAATATAGGCAATAAAAAAAGATTTTAAAATATTAGTATGATAAATAATTAAATTAAATCACTATTTTAAATATTAGTTCATACTGGTCCTGTTCATAACTATCAGAGATTTTATTGTAGCATATTATTCCTATTTCAATTCAAAAATTGTCATTATAAATACCAAGTTGCTATACTCAGCATTATTTTATTAAATTGATATTAAATGGATATCAAAACTACACTTACTTTTGTCTTAACCCTTTACACCCGATAGATTTTTATTTTGAAATCGTCTATGTAATGGTTTTCATACCATTCTGTAGAGCCATAGGGGCTACGAAAAAATACTGAAAAAATCTCAGGTTTATAGTTAACCCAGGAGTTAACCCTCACGATCGTGAGTTTTAGGTACAACTTGACTACTCACGATCGTGAGGATAATTTAAATAGAATGTTTATCTTGATAGTTGGATGGAAAATTAAAGTGATATATAAATGTTTGGGCGCTTATTACTTTAATCACCCATTCTAGAATCAGTCCACATTATTAAACTAACTATCGAATCCTTAATTCTTAAAAAAACAGCTTTGCATAAAAACCAAAGGACTTCTACAGCTGAAACTAATTAATATTATTTAATCACAAAAAGGAACTATCAAAATTATGGTTCTTGATGATATTATTTAAAACAGTCTTTCCCACGGGAAATGCACAAGTATGTAGCACATTTTTCGCATCGTATCTTCGTGCGGCTGCCACAAGTTTCATGTCGACTCATTCTTGGAGCTTTTATTTCACCAAATACCGGAAAATGCTCATAACCGTCATATCTGTTTGCTTCAGAAGGTTTATTTGCTGACCTGTAGTATCTTCGAACTGAAAAATCATTTTCCACTGACGTATCATTCTCAATATCACTGGACGTTCGGCGTTCTTTGGATGGAATACTTGATAATCCGTTGGCTATATTAGACGAAAATCCAATAAGGGCAAAATGGTTTTCCTGCTTAGCCATCCTAGCATCAGTATTGAATTTAATTGCAGCACGATCAGGGATCCGGTTCATCATTATCGTTCCAGTGCCATGAAGATTCCTCTTGTGCTCTTCGATCAATGCAACAGTAGTAAAAAACCTATCATGGCAGATACAGCTTCCAGGTGGGACAATTTTACTCAAATGGAGAACCACAGAAGGCCTCATCCCGATAGGAGAGTCTCCAAACTCGGGTTCTTCTTCGGATTCCATGCCAGAGAATATTTCCTCGAAATTGAGATCTTTCAGGACATTACGTTGAAAATTATCATCATCTTCACCAAAATCTTCAATTTTGGAAAGGAAATCACCCAAGATTTGTGAAATTTGACCGTCATTCATCTCTTGTCCTAAAAACAAGAAAACATGCATATTTTCAAATTTAATTCAAGCACAATGAATAAATAAAGGTTTCTAAGTTTTAAATTATTTCTTGCACGTACAACCGAAGCCACACAATCGTAGCAGTCAAATTTTATGACGAAATTGTATCCAAATTACAATGAAATTAATTAAAGTAAAAGAACTTAATTAATAAGTTTTTATTTGACTTTGAATTTACTTAAAAACCTAATACATTACTAAACAAATAATACGCGTAACTAGTACTTACCGGTGACGCTGCGAGAGTCAAATCACGTCGCCATCTCCCACCAAGGCTCGCAGGGCACTGGCCGCCCGCAAGGGCCTCGCGATTTTGTTAGCGCAAGCGAGATACTCTCACGATAGATCGATGCCGGTTGCGTTCGCAAAAAGCAAACGGTTTGGCGCCAGAATTTTTTAAAAGTTAAACGCACGCTCGTTTCATCCCGGGTGTAAAGGGTTAAATCGGCCAATAGGACTCTCTGATAAACCTGAACCTATTATATTGCAATCTCCTATAGTAGATGATTTTCTCCTGTGTCATGGGTGCAGTTACAAACATACAATTTCACGTACACATGACACATACAAAACTACAATTCGTAAATCACACAAAGAGTTCCTCCGTGCGAATGAAACCCGTTACACGGAGATTTTGACAACCATCTTATAAAAGATGCAGCAGTAGACTGTTACTGATTAAAAGGGCTTGGGTTTGATTCTCAGGTTAAGCAAATTTTACTGAAGCTTGTTTGTTGTGTTACTGAAGTTATTTTAAATTTTTCAAATTTTTTCCAATGATAGCATGTAATCACACTGATATTTGGTTAAATTATTTTATTTATTTTTATTATTCATTCTGATAGCAAACTGTAGAGGTATAAAACAACTAAGCTTGATACCCCATTCAATTCATATTAACTTGTCGAGTACCGTCATTATAGACACAATTAAAGAACAATAGGTTGCTTTCACCGGTGTCCTCGTGGTGTTTGACAGTTTAATATGTTCTAAACAGCGGAACTAAGGTCTATAATGGACTTACTGGAGAGCAATCATCAGTGACCGCTTGGGAATTGAACAGCTAATGGGGCTACCATATCTTTGGTCACTAGACGGTGCAAATGCGTTAGCAAGAGATTTGATTGTCCAATCACAGCAGCTGTCAGCTATTGTTATCAAATGGTGTGACATTAACTAATTCCCTATTGGTGAACAAAAATAGGTTAGCCCTCATTCCTTGATATTTTACCCAGTTACGCAGAACTGGGTGCTTACTCTTGAAACCAATCTTAATGTCAATGTAATTTCAATTCAATAAAATCTCAATAGATTTTCAATGTCGATACTATACAACCCCTATCGTAGCTGTTACAGTAGCATTCAGAGTACGGAATATAAAGCCAAACACAATACCAGTTCATTCAATATCCACGTAATACAGTTGCAATGGGCGCTAGTGTTGCAACTCAAGAGTACGAAATTTTACAATACCAATGTCGATCGATCCGATGGACGTCCATCCGTAAGGTGGACAGACGACCTCATTAAGGTCGCAGGGAACCGCTGGATGCAGGTCGCTTCCAACCGGCCTATCTGGAAGTCTTTGGGGGAGGCCTATGTTCAGCAGTGGACGTCCTGTGGCTGATATGATGATGATGATGAATGTCGATCGATCGGAATTGGATTCAAGAGGAAACTGTCTACTTATTAATTTCAGATCCAACTCAGTCCAGAAGATGATGACTGTGGTATTTGTGAGGTGTGCATCACAAGGCTCCGGGATGCCAGTGACTTCAAGCTGCAGGTACAGGAGTGCCAGAAGGAGATCCTAGCTAAATATAATGCGTTTACTGTTAAAGGTATGTTGATTTATTATTATTTATTTATTTATTTATTTTAATAGTAAAAAGTGGGTGTTACATTGTACAGTGGCATTAAGTACCGTAATGTGCACCTCTGCCTACCCCTTCGGGGATAAAAGGCGTGATGTTATGTTATTTATTTAACTTTAAATCTCACAGGTCAGTATGTTATAATTTAAACCCCACAAAACTGTTGCAAAGTGTGGGCCGGGTGTGCAAAGCAAATAGCCATGCTTCGGCACGAATGGGCCGGCTCGAACGGAGTGATACCACGGCCGAGCAGAAAACCGACGTGAAACAACGCTTGCGTTGTGTTTCGTCGTGTGAGTGAGTTTATCGGAGGCTCAATTACCCCCTCCCCCCTCCCTAGTCTCCCGAATCCCCGAATCCTCCACAATCCTTAAATTCCCAATTCCCGAAAGGCCGGTAACGCACTTGTAACGCCTTAGTATTTCGGGTGTCCATGGGCGGCGCCGATTGCTTACCATTCAGGTGATCCGTCTGCTCATTTACCGACTATAAAAAAGAAGATATATTTTAAGACTCATGCATTTTTGTATAGTTTTATAATCTACTGATCTAGTAAATGCCGTGACATACTGAAAAATTTTCGAAAAATAAGCGAAACTATAAAACATTTATCCCTTCCGGAAAATTGAACTTATAATGGTCTATAGTCATTTATTCCTGACACATTACACACAAATTACATCGAACCAGTACAGAACATGAGGTAAGTATACAAATATTACTAATGAGACACCGTAGGGTCGCGGAGACGCGATCGGCACCCGCGAATTAGGCGCGCGTCTACCCTTATTGGTGGCCTTGGCTAACTGGCGAGCGGCGCGAACGCCGGCCGCCGCAACAGCGTGGCGGGGTGGAGGCGTTCCCGCCCCTCCCGCATACTTCCTACCCGTGCTGGCCTTACGCGTATTTTCTAAATACAGGAGCGCGTTACACACTCCCCCTTTTGATCAGGTGGGGATCTCCCACCGGGTCAAACAACCACGAGAAACGCGATCTAACTTATAGACTTGCGTGGGCGACCTCTGCCACGCTTTGGTACAACCGGCTCAGGACATTCACCTCCCCTTGCATGATAGCGCCTTAGGTCCGAGACGTGATATTTACCAACAGTTTCGCCAGATTTATGAGCTAATAGGTAAGTAGTTGGACTCACCTTCTTAGTGATCACGTACGGTCCATCACGTTTAGGGTTAAATTTGGCAGTTACACCCTTTGCAGCGTTGCTGAGCACATGGGTCCTCATTAGGACCAAGTCCCCTTCCGTATACTCCTCAGGAGATGACCGGCCCTGATCAGCGTAAACCTTGCGAACGTCCTGGTGACGCTCAAGGTTCTCCCTGGCTGTCGAGATGGTGTCTGCGAGCTTGAGCAAGTATGGGGTAATCTGAGGTACAAAATTTTCTGACTCTACGACAGCTCTCAGATCCGCCTGGACAGTCAAAGGGGACCGTAGCTCACGACCGAAAGTCAAATAAGCGGGCGTGTACTCCGTAGAACTGGTGAGTGAACTATTGAAAGCAAACCGTACAAACGGCAATACCTCTGGCCAGTTTTGATGACGACCTTCAACCAAGATGGCTAGTTGAGCCTTGAGGTCCCGATTCTTTCGCTCCACCGGGTTCGCTTCCGGGTGGTATAAGGGTACCAGGCTTTGCTTTACACCTAAAACAAACATAGCCTTCTGCATGACGTCAGCTACAAACTGCACGCCGTTATCGGAGATCACACGTCGAGGGATACCAAACCTCATAAATACCTCATTGACCAGAGTCTTAGCACATATCTCTGCCGTAGCTTCCGTGAGGGCGAAGACTTCTACCCACTTACTGGCAGTGTCCTCCACAATGAGGATCCATCTCTCACCTTGCGGTCCTCTAGGCAACGGACCAAATAGGTCAGTTGCGAGGGTTTCAAATCTTTGAGCTGGGACCGGAGTCTGCAGCAATCCAGCTGGCTTGATGTTTGACGGCTTATACCGCTGACACTCTACACAGGTCTTAAGATACTGAGTAACAAACCGTCGCATACCAGGGAAGTAGAACCGTTGCGAGATACGATGCAAGGTCCTCTCGATTCCACCATGAGCGGCCGTGGGTGAGTCATGGCACTCTAACATGACTCTACTTCGCAGGCTTTCTGGAATCACGAGCTGCGGCTCCTCGGAGTCAGTATCAGGTACATACCTATACAGAACAGCTTGATTCAAGAGATAACCTCTCTCCGTCCAGCGTGTGACAGCAAGTTCATCCTTACCTTCCAAGTCCTGGATAATCTTGGCAACTTCCGGGTCAGCCAACTGAGCTTCCCGGGTCGAAGTTGCATCCCAGCGTGGCAAGTCTACGACAACAGGACAGACATCACACCCTGGTGACACCGTACCATCCTCAGTCACGGGTCGACTAAGAGTGTCGGCTAGTACATTGGCTTTACCTGGTGTATAATCAATACGCAAGTCAAAAGCTTGCAGCTTCATGGCCCAGCGCACTAACCTACCACTCGGAGACTTGAGGGAGAACAGCCACTTCAATGGTTGGTGGTCCGTCATCACTCGAACTTGATGACCATCGATATAGCCGCGGAACCGCTCGACAGCCCAAACTACCGCGAGAGCCTCTCTCTCAGTGGTTGAGTAGTTTTGCTCGGCTTGAGTAAGCAGACGGCTAGCGAATTCGATTGGATGTTCATCGTGAGGTGACTCCCCTGGAGTAAAGCTGCACCCAAAGCATAATTACTCGAATCAGTCCTCAACAGAAATGGTTTCGTGTAATCCGCTTGCACTAGAATAGGAGACGTGGTCAGCAGCCTTTTAAGAGCTTCAAAAGCCTTACCTTGCTCCGAACTCCATTCCCACGCGTGCGATTTCTTGGTTAAACGCGTGAGTGGTTCAGCTACCTTCGCAAAGTCCGGTATGAATTTGCGAAACCACGAACACGTTTGAAGAAAAGTGCGCAACTGCTTAAGACACGTAGGCTCCTTCATATCCAGAACAGCACGTACCTTGTCCTCATCCGGTGATATACCCTCCTGAGATATCACGTGACCCAGGTACTTGACCTTTTCCCTGGCGAAGACGCACTTCTCGCGATTCGCACGAAGCTTGAATAAGCGGAGACGGTCGAATACCGCACGAAGGTCAGAAAGGTGACTAGTGTACGACTCCGATATCACCAGAATATCGTCGAGGTATGTAAGCACGGTGACATCCTTAAGCGTGGATCCCGAACGAAACCTGTCTATAAGCCTCTGAAACGTAGCCGGCGCATTTTTCAGGCCAAACGGCATACGCTTGAAGCGATACGTACCGAACGGAGTGACAAAGGCGGTTTTATCCTGATCCTTGATACTACATTGCCAGTACCCACTTCGAAGGTCACAGGAACTCATCACGCAACCCTTCTTCGTCGACTGCAGCAACTCGTCAATGCGTGGCATAGGATACGCGTCACTTTTCGTTACAGCATTTAATCTCCGATAATCCACACAAAACCTATACCCACCATTCGCCTTGGGTACCAGAACAGTTGGTGCAGACCAGGCAGACTCGCACTCTTCAATGATTCCCTCTCTTAACATATTATCGAGTTCCGCACGAATAATTTCCCTCTTCGCCGGCGTGACTCGATATGGCGGAACAGCAATAGGAGGATGGTCCCCCGTATCGATATGGTGTTCGGCAAACGGCGTCGGCTCTCCGACTAAGTCAAAAATATCCGAATACTCACCGAGTAGTTCTTCCAAGCTGGAACGCTCCTCCTGAGTCAACAGAGTGCCCTCATCTTCCCTCAACAAGTTGACAGAAGCGCACTCCACCACTTCGCGTGAACTCTCTGTTAGCAAAGGGTGAATGTCCTGAGGCCGATCAGCTGTGAACCACGTCATATTAGAAAAATTCAAAACTAACTTCGACTTCGAAATAAAATCTATTCCTAAAAGTGTCTCATTATTTGAGGCATCGGGGAACACAACAAATTCTATAGGTACACATACAGACATACAAATAACATTAACATATGCTAACAAAACATTATTGGTACGTATGCTACCATCAGCAAGCTTTACCGACATAGTTTGCGAATTAAACTGAATACCTAAACGTAACAAAAGTGAGTACAGCGTCGAACCTGCGATACTGCGTCGGGCGGCGGTATCTATAAGCGCTGTACCGCTGTAACCACAAATCTCAATATTCAAAATAGGACGGCCTTCAATTACAGTGTTGGGCTCGTCACACTTAACATTACATATCATATTAAGCGAGTAAAATACATTATTTGGTGAATGCGACGTATTTACCGCTACAACATCGCAAGTTGAAATATTATTTTTACATTTTGGGCAATTCGCTCTAATATAGCCCTTTTCGCCACAACCATAGCAATGTAAGTTTGACTTATTACTAACAGAGTCTTTAGAGTCTTTTTTCGGGCACGAATCACGAGTATGCCCCCGCGACTTACAATACGCACAAAATAACTTTTTCACTTTTTCCGCGCACTCACTATTACCGGCACTAGTTGGAATCGAAGGCGACGACGAACGTTGCGGAGACCGCACCTGCGATCGCTGAGCTACCGCGGTATTATTCCTTGGACGCTCGGACGTTGAAGTGTTTCCCGCCAAATTCACGCTCTCCGATGCAACGCGCGAAGCTCGCGAGCAGGGCGCGGGCGGCGGCATAGGGCGCTCCGGTCGCGCATGCGCCGACTGCGTATTTGAATTTTCCATGAGCGATTCTTCTATTGATCGCGCTTTATCCATCAAGGATTCGATACTGTTAACTGCGTCCCGTGTTAACCGTTTCCGAATACGCTTATGTAGTAAGCCGTATATAATGTCCAACTTCGCTTCCTCGGGCAACACGTACGGTAATTTGGATATCATACCGCGTATTTTGATAATGAAAGTATCCGCAAGCTCTCCGTGTTGCTCATCAGCAAATATGCTACGGAACATCTTGTAACCAGGACGTGGAACACCATACATATATCGGAGTCTTTTGACGGCTTCGGGCCACGAGGACACCTCGGTCCGAACCCCTCTCCACCATACTGCAGCCTCGCCGTGGAGCAGCATGGGTAGACCACGTAGTGCAAGGTCGTCGCTGACCGACGAACACTCCTTAAATATCTCCACAGAGTCGATGAACGCTTCTACGACTTCAGGCTCTCGGCTCTGACCATCGAAGCGTGACGTACACTTAGACATGTTTCCAGACTTACTTGTTGCCACCGACGGCGTCGGTGAGGCTGACGCGATCGCAGCGCCGGAGCCCGCGAGGGGCGCTGATGGCTCACCTCTCGCATACGATCCCATGAGGGATTCGACGAGTTGCCGATTCGCTTCCGCCTGAGTCTTCGCGAAGGCGGCAAGGAATGAGGTCAACTGGTCCCCAGACATGAGTACTGACGAAGGTCTCGCGGCTTCATCTTCGGAGCTCGATTTTGCGTCACTCACATTGGCGTCCGTTGCCGTACGTGGTTTGCGTGGCGGCATCTTCTTTACCGTTTTCCTACGCAGCAGGACCACGAAAACACGAATTTACGGGGGCGCGGTCGGTTATAAACCGGTTTAGACTGGTTCGGGCCGCAAGTTGGAAGCGCCACTTATAATGGTCTATAGTCATTTATTCCTGACACATTACACACAAATTACATCGAACCAGTACAGAACATGAGGTAAGTATACAAATATTACTAATGAGACACCGTAGGGTCGCGGAGACGCGATCGGCACCCGCGAATTAGGCGCGCGTCTACCCTTATTGGTGGCCTTGGCTAACTGGCGAGCGGCGCGAACGCCGGCCGCCGCAACAGCGTGGCGGGGTGGAGGCGTTCCCGCCCCTCCCGCATACTTCCTACCCGTGCTGGCCTTACGCGTATTTTCTAAATACAGGAGCGCGTTACAAACTTAAGACCACTCTACCAGTCATAATTAGGTACTTACTGAAGCTTTGCTTGACCCGAGAATCGACGCGCGATCGCTTTTTTTATAACAAAAAATAACAGGTACATACCTACTTAATTTCTTCTTAGCATAAAAAATGAATTTTCATAACATCACGCCTTTTATCCCCGACGGGCTAGGCAGAGGTGCATATTATGCCACTGTACAATGTAACACCCACTTTTCACTGTTTATGTTATGAGTCCCATGTAATAGGGGGTGAGCCTATTGCCATATACCGGGCACGATAGGGTAATTGCCATGGAATGAAAATTAAAAATCTAATTAGTCCGTCAGTTAGATAATGAAAAACTATTAGACTTTTTTTATTTTTTTATTGCAATATTTTATTTATTTTCTCCTATAAAGTTACAACACTTAGATAATATGGAGTTCAGTTCAGGAGTGGGAGGTCGTTACGTCACTAAGTGCTACAAAATGTAGCGTATTGTGACGTCACACGATATTTCAGATTAATATATCGTCGAAATTATTTAATTTTGTGAAAAAAGAAAAAATACGTGTCTAATGTTTTAAATTAATCTACCAGACGGACAATAAAATAAAATTCAGGCAACTACCCTATTCCACAAGTAATGAATTTATTTTTTCTTTTATCATTTCAGATGAATCGAGTCCAAAGGTGAAAGAAGAAATACTGGACTTGGATGATGAGAACGGAATATATTTTCTAGGTGAGTCACATAATAACCAGACCTTTGATTGGGTAGTTTCCAGGGTAAGAAAATTGAAAATCTAATTAGTCCGTCTGTTAGATAATGAAAAAATATTAGACACGTATTTTTTTATTTACTCGTATAACTTTATAAGTTACAATACTTAGATAAAATGGAGTTAAGTTTAGGAGTGGGAGGTAGTTACGTCACAACGTGCTACATTTTGTTGCACGCTGTGACGTCACACGACATTTCAAATCAATATATCGTCGAAAGCTTTTAATTTTGTGAGAAAAGAAAAAATACGTGTATAATGTTTTAAAATAATCTACCAGAAGGACATTAAAATAAAATTTAGGAAACTACCCTATTCTAACGATCTCCGGTCACCGTAACTGTGGCTCACCACCGCTGATCAGACAGAACGAGATCCATTGTCACGTTCTAAGCTCAAAGACTCGTCAGTGCTTCAGCAGAGGCGGATTAAACCTAGAATATTGGCCAAACGTACGCCCATCAAATATAAAAAATGAATAGTATCTTAGACAAGTACCTCATAGGCAGTCTTAATTTTTTTGACACCGTCACTCTATGGGCAGTTGGGTACGCATGTCACATCCAAGTCGTAGCGAACCTCGTTCAATTGTATTTAAAAAAAAAGTCCCATAATTTATCGAGTTGCTCCGTGCGGGAATGGAACCCGCTACCCGCTGCGCGGCAGCCTATTGCCCAGGCACCGCACCAACTTGCAGTGCCTATAACCTGAAGCCCTGGGCACTTGCCTAGTTTGCCTTATGCCTTGTTCGCACTATGCTAGTATTTTAGTCAAGTTGCGAGTATTTAGTAACTCTCTCTCGCTTCGATTTTGGGACAGAAGTGAGAGGGATATACTAAACACTCGCTGCTCGATTAAACTACTAGCATAGTGCGAACTAGACATTAGAGATAATATTATTTGGCCCGTCATACCGCTACAGACAGGGCCCATTTTGGTCACGGGCCTCCTCCTCCTCCTCTTTAGCCTTTTTCTACCCTTAGGGTGTAGGCCTCCTTCAGTGTCTGCCATCTCTTTCAGTCTTGAGCAATTTCTATCCATTTCGTGCCAGTTGTTCGTTTGATGTCATCGTACCAACGCATCTGGGGTCTTCCTTGTGGGCGTTTTTCGCCCCACGGTCACGAGCCTAACTGGCCATATACTGCAGCTCTCTCGGACTCGTAGCAGGAGTAGCTACTGGGTGGTGTTTAGTCTATAAGAGTCTGACACTCTCTCTTGCCTCACCTGGAGCATGAAGAAGATGTACATTCAATAACAATAATTTCTTTCAGAATTAAAAGAAGAAATGTCAGATGATTTCGATGACTTCAAAAGTGGAGATGACAAGAAGTTAGTAGAGATGCTCGGCTTCAACGATGTTACTATTAAGAAGAGATCGGAAAAGAGGAGGAGTAAGAAGAGACTGCTGCTTGATAGCTCTAGAGATGGTTAGTGAAGTCTTTATATTATTATGAAGGGACAGGCACAGAGATCTTTACTATAGAAACGTAATTATGAATTATATCTGGTAGTATTAGTCACTCCTCTGGTGTAGCGGGTATCCTTGGCAGTTCTGCTTTATTATTTTCTTTTTATTATATAAAATGTTGCCCCACACTAAGATTTTCTCCTGTGTCGTGGGTGTGTTTACAAACATTCAGTTCACATACATGATACCCAGACCCGAAACAAATAATCTTTGAAACACACAAAGAGTTGCTCCGTGCGAGAATCAAACCCGCGATACTTTGCGCGGCAGCCGGTTGCCCAGCCACCGCATCAACCGTGCAGTCAATTATTGCTTACCATCAGGTGATCCGTCTGCTTCTTTGACGTTCTATTCACATACCTGTACTGACGTGCGCTCCTAACTACCACTATTTGACATGAGTCATCATGCGTGATTCTTATAATTATGAACCCCGATTGTAGCTTGTAACTAGTCGCGCGTCCTCAACACTTGAGTAGGCAGTAGTTATATACATCTTGATAATTATCTTTCATTCAACTATGTAACTAGAAAATTATATTGTGAACCTGATTGAAAAAGAGTAACCTATGGAGTTTCTTGCTCGTTCTTCTCCATAGGAATCTACAACTTGGAATGAGCAAATAGCTGCACTTTTAATTTTATTGACTGCGAGTGCCGGGCCTCGGGGGTTTCGGGTTCAATTCTAGATCGGGCAAAGTATTACTGGGTTTTTTTTAAATCTCAGTAGTAGCACGGAGTCTGGAAATGTGCCCGGTATATGGCAATAGGCTCACCCCCTATTACATGGGACTTATAACATAAATAGTGTTACATTGTACAGTGGCATTAAGAGCCGTGCCCGTAATGTGCACCTCTGCCTACCCCTTCGGGCAAAAAAGGCGTGATGCTATGTTATGTTTTTTTTTGTTGGCGTTCAAAATTGACTTTCTGGTCTAATTGAAATAAACGATTTTAACTTTTTGACATACAATACAATCTTTTTTACCTCACAGAAATGAAAACAAAATCCCGAGCAATGAAGCTGTCGCTCCGCGCGTTCCAGCAAGAGGTGGTCATGAAGGAGATCCTGCCAGTGAACGTGTCCACTCGCCATTTTGTCACAGACACCACTAAACATCGAAGGAACATTGATACATTACTGAAATATTCCAATTGTACACCATTCGCGAACAAAACTATTGCAGGTATGTACCTATAATGTAACGTTATTTTACGGTAATTACGGTTATTTTAGGTGAACGAGATCAGTCGTAAAGTTCATTTCTCTTTGCATTCGCTGAAGCGTCTCCAGTCTCTTCTACCTCTGAAAACGAGGATCAACCTTATGCAGTCTCTGATCCGTCCATTGATCGACTACGCTGATGCTTGCTATTTGGATGCCACAGAGGAGCTTCTAAATAAACTTGAGCGCTTGCAAAATGTCTGTATACGCTTTGCCTTTGGTTTAAAAAAGTACGATCATATCTCTGAATTTCGCAAAAGGCTCAAGTGGCTCCCAATCCGACTTCACAGGAACACTCGCATCTTATGTCTTCTTTTCAATATACTTTTTAATCCCGATTATCCCTCTTACCTTCGTGAACGTTTTTCCTTTGCCCGCCCTCCTGAGGCTCTTTCCCGATCTCATCTTAAATCTAATCTTGCTGTTGTCTCACACAATACTGATTTTTACACCTATTCCTTCACTGTTCATGCAGTGCGACTTTGGAATTCCCTACCACCTAATATCCGTGATTCTAAATCCATCCCAATCTTTAAAAGACTCGTAAGGGAGCACTACCTTTCCTCATCTTGTTCAAATTAGTGTCATATATATATATATATATATGACACTAATTATACATACCTATATATATATATATATATATATATATATAGGTATGTATAATATGTTTATTTGTAATATACTCTAATATGTGTATTATTTGATGTGTATCTATCATATGTATGTATGTATAGGTTTATGTATTTTATTGTGATCTATTTATTTAATACATTTCATGTCATGTTACGCACAGTGTCTCTGTTTTTACCGTTTTTCCTGTCGAAGGACTGCAGGAAGAGATTCCTTCGGGAATATGTAGTACCTATGTACCTCCAAAATATTTATATATGTGTTCTCCTGTGTACTGTCTGTGTGTTGTGCATAAATAGATAAATAAAAAAATAAATAAATAAATAAAATCACCGGTTACTCACGTGAGTGTACTGAGAAAAGCTCTACTATTTTCGAACCACAGAGGGGTTCTTCCTCATGAGCAGCGTGCGCGGTCGCGGCGACGTTGCGCAGCTCACTTTCAGTGTTCGAAACTAGTAGAGCTTTTCACAGTATATTCACGTGAGTAACCCACGATTTTTAGTTAATTTAGTATGTCTCACGATAGTTATTATAAAAACACGTTATTTTACGTATCTATAAGTGCCCACTGCTGACCAAAGACCAATAGTCACAATATTTCAGCATAAATCACCAAGCTTTCTCAATGCGAGCTGGCGATTACAAACTTATAATTAGAAATTGTAAACCCAGGTTTCCTCACGATGTTTTCCTTCACCGTTCGTCAGTGGTGTCTTGATAATCTTAGAAAGTATATATAACTAGGAAATAGTCATATTGTGTGTACTTGCCGTTGGTAGGTCTCGAACATGTACCCTCATGCATGAGAAGTGGGCGTATTAAATCTCCGGGCCACCATCCATCGGGTCAATTATAGGGGTATAGACTGCCTCGATGGCCGAGTGGTCTAGTAGGGCCGGGTAAGGGGTCTTGGGTTCGATTCCTGGGTCGGGCAAAGTATTACTGGGTTTTTTTTTTAATTTTCACTATTTATGTTATGAGGCCCATGTAATAGGGGGTGAACCTATTGCCAAATACCGGGCACAATTGCAGTCTCCGTGCTACTACTGAAAATTAAAAAAAAACCATTTATACTTTGCTCGACCCGGGAATCGAACCCTAGACCCCTTGCCCGGCAGTCGCACTTGCGACCACTCGGTCAACGAGGCAGCGGAGTCATTCTATTCCATTCTCTATTAACTCGTCGAGTACCGGTTTTGTAGACACAATTATAGAACAATAGGTTGCGGTCACCGGTGACCGCTTGGTGTTTGACAGTTTAAACTAAAATAAAAATCTTTCCAGGAATCCTCTGCGCCTACTGCAAGACTACGTACAGGGATCTACCGCACTTACGCACACACATACACGACGAACACAAAACGGACAACTTGATTGAAACCAAACGAATGGACAAAAACAACATGTCTATCAAAATGGATATTACAGAGTTAAAATGTATGATCTGTCAGGCACACATGGACACGATAAGCAATTTGAAGAAACATCTCACTAAGGACCATGATATCAACTTCTACGACGAAGTGAACGATTATATCCTAGAGTTTAAACTCTCAGACGGCGATATCCTCAACTGTGCATTGTGCAATTCAACATACGAAACGTTCAAAATGTTACTACAACACATGAATGGACATTACAGGAACTATATTTGTGAAATATGTGATTTAGGTTTCATAAACAAACATAAGTTGAGGAATCATCAACGTACACATGAAATTGGGACATTTAATTGTAGTTTCTGCGATAAAGTTTTCAGTACTAAAGTTAGGAAATTATGCCATGAGAAGTACACCCATAATGCTACTGCGAGGTACACGACGAACTGTCCGCATTGTGATAAACAATTTACTAGTTATTACCGCAGAAACAGACATATGGCCGACGAACATAACATATCAGCAGCTACGTACAAATGCAATATTTGTGAGAAATCTTTCATTTTAAAGTCTAAATTGACATCTCATATTAAAAAAGTACATTTGATGGAACGCAACCATATTTGCTCGGAGTGTGGCCAAGGATTTTTTATCAAGCAGTCGCTCGATGAACACATGATTAAGCATAACGGTGAGAGAGTATTCAAATGCACGGTCTGCACGAAGGCGTACGCGCGAAAAAAGACCTTAAGGGAACATATGAGGATTCATAATAACGATAGGAGATTCAAATGTGGTATTTGTTCTTTAGCCTTTGTCCAGAAGTGTAGTTTGAAAAGCCATATGCTGTCGAACCATGCGATCACTTTAGCAGAATATGAAAGTAGTAAAACTGATGCTATTAGTCCTTAGTAGTAGGTTAGGCTTGAAACTTTACCCTAACGTTTTTATGCTGCCGCGGAGAACTTATCGGGTTGCCAGGGCTCCGGCTCGAAGTGCAGGAGTAGGAACGGGGTGGGTTTTTAGTCAGTAAGAGTCTGATACTCCTTCCCGCCTCACCCAGGCGGGAGAAGAAATTTGATGATTTCGTTTTGATGCTCACCTGTTGGCGTAAGTACTGTCTAAGGACAGAAGTCCACTGCCACCGTAAGACTACTATCGGTTGCGCTGCAGCGCTTGTACACACATTCGCGCGCATATTTGTATCCGTGTGCGTACGCGTGCGTGTGTTTATGCGTACGCACGCGTTTTTATGCACATTAATATGAAATTACTTACGCATTGCCGTGTGAACATCACTCACGGTGGTGACTTTTGACCTTTGACTGTACATGTAGCTTTTTTGTGAGGGGCTAAAATCATCCAATGACTTTTTCCTCCTTGGGTGAGGCGAGAGTGAGTGTCAGATTCTTAACTGACTAAAAACCACCAAGAAAGCTTATGTTTTACGTTTAAAGTAACCGAAACGAGATCGCGTTCGCCGCTCTGATTGGCTGGCTCCAATGAACCAACCAATCAAAGACGAACGCGGTCTTGCGGCTTCTATTCCTGCTTCAAGTCGGAGCTTCGGTAGCTCGCTAGGTCGTCCATGGCCCCGGGTGGTAATATAGTATGAAGTCTGTTCGTCTAATGTAGCTGTAAAAAGATTATCCCATAGTTGGGCACTAGGTGAGACAGCCATGCTCCAGCACGAATAGGCCGACCGTAGCGACACCACGGCATAGTGAAACAACGCTTGCGTTGTATTCGTGAGGTCATCGGAGACCCAATTACCACCCCACCCCCTCCTTCACCATCCCTGAATCCCCAACAATCCTCAAATTCCTAATCCCTTAAAGGTCGGTAACGCATTTGTAACGCCTCTGGTGTTCCAGCAGCTGTAGCAAAATGCCATTTAGCGTTTATCTACTTGTAGAATAGAAAACCAAATTATATGGAATTGACGTAAATTTTGACACTTGTCAGTGTCATCCCTATACATTTAGATTTCTACTCTCGATGTAGACAAGCGCTAAAGTGGCGTTTGGATAAAGGCCCTGCATACTAAAGAACTGGGCTGATTGCAAATTCAGTAATCATTTATTTATTTAATAATTAAAACACCATCTTAGTCCTAATAATAAAATTATATTAACGTTAATGCTTATTTGTTTTTATATATTAAATTAATGCTGTTTGCAATACTGTGATTGGATTTATTGACGATTATATAATATTTATGATAATAGGGTAGATGACTAATTTTTTTTTTAATGTCCGTCGGGTGGATTATTTTAAATCATTAGACACGTATTTTTTATTTTTTTACAGAAACGAATACTTTCGACGATATATTAATTTGAAATGTCGTGTGACGTCACTTCTATGTACATTTTATACGTAGAAATGACGTTTTAGCCCCCACTCCAAAACTTTGATTCGTTTTATCTAAGCATTGTTTTATTATACGACAAAATAAAGAAAATACGTGTCTAATATTTTTTTACTACCTAACTTACGGACTAATTAATTTTTTAATTTTCATACCCTGTCATCATCCTAATTATTTTGTTGAATATTTATTTTATACATTATCGTTATAATTTAGTGTAAACATAGTTTCCAGTTTCATACTTTTGTATGTACATATTATTATGTTGTATATTTTAATTTAATAGTGATAGTTAATATGTAGCTAAATATTCTGTGAATATTTTAAGCAATAAAATGATATGTAGCAAACTATTGTATATCATCTAAAAATCACATTTGTTCTGTGTTTTATGAGAGTCGTAGATATTTATTTTGTTAATTAAAAACAACGGTTATGTTTGCTCACGTAAATATTGAGAAAAGGTCTTTTATATCACTACATAGTATAAAATAAAGTCGCTATCCGCCGTCTGTCTGTCCCTATGTATGCTTAGATCTTTAAAACTACGCAACGGATTTCGATGCGGTTTTTTTAATAGATAAAGTGATTATTAAGGAAGGTATTATGTATAATACATACATATTGAACCCGTGCGAAGCCGAATCGGTTCGCTAGTATATATATATATATATATATGATGGGCCGACGTTTGAGCACTATCTCGCCTGGGTACTTACTCTTGAAACCAATCTCAATGTCAAAACTATACAACCCCTATCGTAGCTGTTGAAATAGCATTCAGAGTACGGAATATAAAGCCAAACTCAATATCATTTAGTTCATTCAATATCCGCGCAATACGGATGCAATGGGCGCTAGTGTTGCAACTCAAGAGTACGAAATTTCACAATACCAATGTCGATCGATCGGAATTGGATTCAAGAGTAAGCCCCCAGTTGGTAAGCGATGATGTGGCCTACGATGGAACACGTCGACCCATAAGCAACCTACTCACTCGGGCCTCGAAGACACCCAGGTTATATATAGCCTTCAAGAAACACAGACTCGGGCAAAGAATTCTAGACCTTAGCTCTACTAATAACGAGTCACAGAGGGACTCTTTCTCATGAGCAGTGCGCAGACGCAGCGACAAGTAGAGCATTTCTTATTATTTCACATGAATTAATCGGTGTTTTTAATGAAATTGGTTATTATTACTTTTTTAAAACTTTATTTTCAGGCAACTATTGCCTATAAGATACATATATAAGGTGCTCTATAATTATCTGCCACGGCTTTAATGGGAGGTAGTGTTATGTTTACAGATTACAATTGTGAAGAAATTTCGTACCCCGGACCAGTTAATTACATAAAGTAATTAAGTAAACATTGACTACATTCTGCATAATGTGGTTCACAAATTACGCGCGATGCGTCGCTTAGTCAATGAAAACAATTACTATCTCTTTCCACGTGTACTGAGAATGAAAACGGAAATCAGCTGACTAGTTCGTCACTATCTAATATACTAGATACTCAATAGGCAGGCTAACAAGGGTTTTAAAAGTGCAATTACTTACCAGGTACGGCATTCTTCGGAAATGCTGATGTAGGTAAATACGATTATAAACTTCCCATCACACTTAAAACAGTTTTTTACACACTTTTACAGTTATTTACACACTTTCTACCTACTTATCTACAAAACTGTTGCACAAGTCCACCTTCGCGTTGCACACAAATGAAGGCACGCTTCCAAACATGTCATATCACATTATTTAATGTGTCCGTTTCACTTTTAATTTGTTTCGCGTTTGATTTAAAAGACGCCACAAGTTATTATCTCTATCATCGTAAACTCCGGCAGTATCCCTTGTGCTCGCAAGAGGATGACACCGAAAGAACTCTAACACTTCCTCTTCGAGTTCCGATTTGAATTTCGTCGCCTGGGAGGCATTTTTACGTAGCGCGCGCGTATCTCCGACATTGAAACTAACGAACGTCCGGACAGGCGAGGGTTGACGGGGCTACTGGCGGCCGGGCGGCGCGTGCGACGTGTTCTGCTGGGGTGTGCTGTCTCATACTTGAACGCCCCGTCATACGCTGTTGCCATCCTTATCAGTAGCTCAACCCCCGCCTGCCCGGCGGCCGGTTGACCAGCGCGTGCGACGAGTGCAGGAGAGGATGCGGGCGCGCGGCTTGGAGCGTGCTCCAAGCCGCCCGGCGCTGAGCGGTCTGATAAGGATGGCAACAGCGTATGACGGGGCGTTCAAGAACGAGACAGCACACCCCAGCAGAACACGTCCCACGCGCCGCCCGGCCGCCAGTAGCCCCGTCAACCCCCGCCTGCCCGGACGTTCGTTAGTTTCAATGTCGGAGATACGCGCGCGCTACGTAAAAATGCCTCCCAGGCGACGAAATTCAAATCAGAACTCGAAGAGGAAGTGTTAGAGTTCTTTCGGTGTCATCCTCTTGCGAGCACAAGGGATACTGCCGAAGTTTACGATGATAGAGATAATAACTTGTGGTGTCTTTTAAATCAAACGCGAAACAAATTAAAAGTGAAACGGACGCATTAAATAATTTGATATGACATGTTTGGAAGCGTGCCTTCATTTGTGTGCAACGCGAAGGTGGACTTGTGCAACAGTTTTGTAGATAAGTAGGTAGAGAGTGTGTAAATAACTGTAAAAGTGTGTAAAAAACTGTTTTAAGTGTGATGGGAAGTTTATAATCGTATTTACCTACATCAGCATTTCCGAAGAATGCCGTACCTGGTAAGTAATTGCACTTTTAAAACCCTTGTTAGCCTGCCTATTGAGTATCTAGTAGATTAGATAGTGACGAACTAGTCAGCTGATTTCCGTTTTCATTCTCAGTACACGTGGAAAGAGATAGCAATTGTTTTCATTGACTAAGCGACGCATCGCGCGTAATTTGTGAACCACATTATGCAGAATGTAGTCAATGTTTACTTAATTACTTTATGTAATTAACTGGTCCGGGGTACGAAATTTCTTCACAATTGTAATCTGTAAACATAACACTACCTCCCATTAAAGCCGTGGCAGATAATTATAGAGCACCTTATATACCATAAATACTTATTAAATATTTTAATATATACAATTGATGTTAGTAAGTAAACTTAAGCCAATGTCTTATGTTACGTCTCACAATAGTAATTATTCAAAAAAATATTAATATTATTATTGTTTTTACTTAGTGCCTATTTGTTCATAGTAGCAAAATAATATAACTGTCTGTCTATCACAGTCATCATCTTGATGACAGATAGACAAACAACAGAATCTTGGTAATATGAACACCAATGTTATTGTTAGTCTTCCAAATACTAAGAAAATTGATAATTTACATAAAATATAAATAATGAATAAATTACAAGGGACGATGCAATGTGTGTTTGCTGATTACACCTAAATTTCTAGACCGAATTTGATAATGTTTGATACGGAAATAGTTCAGATAGATGTTATTGTAAATATGACTGTAGACTATGTAATTGAATGTTAAGTTTATGTTTTCGGTTCATAAATCCTGAACCAATATGTATGAGATACAATAGAAAATATATTGTGTCTCGCGTGAATTCGTGTTCAAGCACACGATTGGTGGTTCCTCGAATGGTTAACATGACAAATGCCACGGTGGTCCCGGTGACTTTAGCGAGTTGTCTTCAAGTTTCAATTCCGATCGATCGACATTGGTATTGCGAAATTTCGTACTATTGAGTTGCAACACTAGCGCCCATTTCATTCGTATTGCGTGGATATTTAATGAACTAAATGGTATTGAGTTTGGCTTTATATTCCGTATTCAAAATTCTACTTTAACAGCTACGATTGGGGTTGTATAGTTTTGACATTAGATAATTATTGAGATTTTATTGGATTAAAATTGCATTGACATTGAGATTGGTTTCAAGAGTAAGCACCCTGATTTGTGGAAATTTTTTAATTTTCTTCTTTACTAGATGTCCTTCATATCGGATTGTGCATTGATTACAAAAACTAATATATATGTGGTAATTCCCTATAGAAATCGATTTGACTCAACTTATATGTGCACTTTCTGGACATGACAAATATGTATTCCATTGGTTATGGGTTTTGTGACAGAAAACGCCATGTCAGAAATTGATCATCAACTAGAAACTATAGTCAGAATTCTAATTAGATTCCAGATTTGACAATAGCTACTGTCATTTTGTGAAATAAGGATACCACATATTTTTTATTTATTTATTTCAGGCATCACAGGCCCATATCGAATACTATAAACTAATACATTAAAGATTTATAAATACTATACATACATTATAAACAAAATAATTACTCAATTAAGTACTTAATAACTAGGTCACACGAATAGACGGCGTCGTGTGTCGCACAGTGTCCGGTAGCCGACCTCGGAACCGTCGGAAGACTACCCCTCGCGGGCAAAACTCCTCTTTCATTAAGGTTGGCAGATGTTCAGTCGGCACCCTGACTACAAAAGACTTGAAGTCCACTCTGTGTAGAGAGTGCAGTTGCTCAACCTTCAGATGAAGCTTTGCCTTGATCTTGATGAACTCCACAATCTCCTCAACCTTTGTGGAGTCATGTAGGCGGGACACGTAGAACAGCGTGGCTGGTACAGCCGGTCGCAGTAGATAATTGTGTCCTGTCAATGCGGTACCGCACTGATTGCGGCAAGTAGGCTTCCTCTTCTTCTTTCTTTCGACTAGGGTAAAGCCTTCCTTGTCGTTCTGGTTCTTTTTAGGAACCTCCTGATGCAGATCCGCGTGAGGAGTTTTGCTTTGTTGGACCTGCTTATCCCCTTTTGCAGCTATGGCGGCGTAAACACGATTGGGGGTTGATGTACTCACACATGTCGTAGCCTGTGCCGGAGGCGCTAGCCGTTCGGCGGAATGATTCACTGCAGCGCGTGCACGTGGCGATGCATGCGCCGTCGCCGACTCAAAACTGCCGACCGATGCATTAGCTGCACCGCGGCACATGTTAGCACTGTCGGTGCTCGGTGTCGGTGAGCCACTTCCAGCAACAGTGTTGCGTAATGCCATTAATTCCGCCCGAAGTTCTCCGATGGTGTTCTCTGATGACATCAGCTTGGACTGTACCTCGGCCAGGCTTATTTTCAAGGATATGATGTCCTTGAGTAACCTGGTAACATCGACGTGATCAAAGGTGACAGGGGGCAACTTGTGCAAGTCCTTTGCCACGAATGCAGGCACGTCGTCAGGATCTGTCACCTTCAGCAAGGTGATAATGTCTTGCACGCTTTTCTCCGTTCCGTCTCTTCGGCGAGCTGGCGTCTCGTCCAGTTTTCCAAGACATTGGAATAGCAACCTTTTGCCGCTACATATGTCTTCCTCCTTGAAGTTAGATTTGCAGATTTGCAAGATGCTAACCTCATCCATAGTAGTGGCTTGAGAGACGCTACGGCGTCCTCACCTACCGCCTGACGCAGGTCCTCACCGGACATGGAAGTTTCGGGAGGTACCTGTGTCTGATGGGGCGGGAGGAAACGCCCGGGTGTCATCACTGCGAGGACCGCCCTGAGGACACGGTGGAACACACGGTGGGAGAATGCCCTTCGTGGGCTGAGCACCGCCGTGTCCTCAGGGAAGTGATCGGCGATGGCGACCTCTCGCGTCCGGGCCTAGTGCAGGCCATGATGCGGAGCGAGGGGGACTGGGATGCCGTCTCCTCCTTTTGCGAAGCAGTGATGCTAGCTAAGGAGGAGGCGGGACGCGTGAGGCAGCGAAGCGCTGCCTCCTCGCAACCCAGCCATCGCGAAGGACACACCGGGCGTCGGGGATCGCGAGACGATCTCCGGCCACCGTAAGCGCGGGCCTGCGGACGGCGAGCATGGGTGGCTCCCCGTCCGACCAGAAACAGACCCGAGCGTACGGCGCGTCGCGTTCCGCGCGCGCCTCAAAGAGCCATCAGACCACCACAGATGGGGCCCAATACGGCCGATGCCGATTCGGAGTCGCGGAGAACCTAACGGGTAACCGGGGCTCCGGCTCGACGTGCAGGAGAAGGAACGGGGTGGTTTTTAGTCAGTAAGAGTCTGACACTCCCTCCCGCCTCACCCAGGCGGGAGAAGTCATTCGATGATTTTCCCCCCTTAAAAAAAAAAAAAAAAAAACCTCATCCATAGTGTCGACGGCATGCTAAATAAATGCCAGCAACTCGTTGGCTATGAGTGATTGGGTACTCATACTTAATCAAGCAGCGGCAAATGCCGCGCGTTTCGCGAGTATTGTAAACACGACCGTATATGAGCGCGCTTCGCACTGCACTGTGATGAACACAAAAATCGATTAACAATCAGTGTGTGTGTTTTATAATAAATGTTACAGAAAGTGACAGGATAGCGATAGCGATGACGGCGACAATTTACAAAATAACTTATTACCTTAATACATCTATCTGTTTTATTTGTCATGTTCCTTCATGATTGCATTTTTTTATTTATTTCACACACAATTATAAAAGAAAAGTCTCAGATCGTTAATTAATCGTCAAAACTAATTTATCAATTATAGAAATATTTAATTTCTTAAAATACTTAGTATACGAGAGTAAAATTATAAACATGAAGAATCAATCCAGAAATATTGCATTTCCGTATCGAATAATTTCGTAACGTCACTATTTAGTACTTGTCATAACGTTGCTACACTGAAATTGTCTAATCTGGAATCGAATTAAAATTCCGAGTATAGAATAGATTGAATATCAAGTTTTTTGTGTAAATATTTCATAGTTTTCTAAGATTAATCTGATATGTTAGTTATTTTTTAGTTAATAAGTGATATTTATGTAATATCTCGTTCTAACAGCTATATACAGTGTGTTAGGTTAAACGAGGGACTTATTGAGGGAGGGTATTCAGAATTCGATTCTCGTCCCGAATATGTAAAAAACCTATAACCAAAATTTTTGAAGTAATTGTCCAATAAAATAAATCATCATGAACACTGAGCGCGCAACAAGTGAACTTGTAAACAGAAACAGTACTTGCATAAAGTAAGTCGCGTTGCAAAACATGCGCCGATCTTGCCGAAAAGGATAGAGTGCGCTTAAGCCCGCTAAGCCGTTCGCGGAGAACCTAACGGGTAACCGGGGCTCCGGCTCGACGTGCAGGAGAAGGAACGGGGTGGTTTTTAGTCAGTAAGAGTCTGACACTCCCTTCCGCCTCACCCAGGCGGGAGCAGTCATTCGATGATTTTCCCCACTTAAAAAAAAAAAAAAAAAAGCCCGCTAAGCCGTAACCCGTAAGCGTAAGCGGAAGCGTTTTTATGGTTCTGTCTGTTATTTATTAGTGTTTTCGTTTCGTTTATATGTTTGTTAGGTTCATGTGAGTATACACTATTATGGGTTTGAATATGTCCCTCGTTTAACCTAACATACTGTATAGCTTGTTAGCTTGTATTTGTACAGGTAACATAGTTAGGTACATATTTATTTTGTTAGTTAAATTAAAATTGTTTAAGTACATTTATTTTTTTGGTTTTATTTCTGTCATTTCGTGTCACGTTTGTAGAAGTCGTTGATAGTCTGTACAGATATTTTTTTATATAGCATAAGCCGGTAAACGAGCAGACGAACCACTTGATGGTAAGCCATCGGCGCCGCCTATATACACTCGAAACACAAAGGCGTTACAAGTGCGTTACCGGCCTTTTGGGAATTGGGAATTTGAGGATTGTGGAGGATTCGGGGATTCGGGAGACGGGGACAAGAGAGGGGGGTAATTGGGCCTCCGGTAACCTGTTATACACTCTGTATAATAAAAAGGCCAGAATAAATACGTAATACATTTATTTAATACATTTACTACAACATATAAGGTATATATGTATAATGTACACAACTATAAATATGCTCCTGTTTGTATAAAAACAATAAATAGTTTTACAAATTCTTGTATAAACATCAATTAAAAACGTACGTTTGTGTAGGGTATGTACAATATTTCAACTTAATAATAGCAAATTTTAGTATGATCCCCGGAGTAGGCAGACTGCCTCGTTGGCAGTGTTAGCATGTGTGACTGCCGGGCAACGGGTCTCGGGTTCGATCCGAATCGGGCAAAGTATTACTGTTTTTTTTTTAAACTGTCAAACACCAAGCGGTCACCGGTGACCGCAACCTATTGTTCTATAATTGTGTCTACAAAACCGGTACTCGACGAGTTAATTCTCAGTAGTAGCATGGATTATGAAATTGTGCCCAGTATATGGCAATAGACTCACCCCCTATTACATGGGACTCATAACACAAATAGTAAAAAGTGGGTGTTACATTATACAGTGGCATTAAGTGCCGTAATGTGGGGTACACGCGTCTCGCGGCGCCCGTCTGTAACCTGGCGCCCTAAGCCCCTTGCCACCGCCTCACCCAGGCGGGGGAAGTCATTCGATGATTTCCCCCCTCTTAAAAAAAGGACCCTTGTCAAGTTTGCCTTCGGGATAATACGGCCCTGCCAGATATGTTACGTATTCCATGAATAGGAGGTGAACCTAATTACAAAGGGTAGTTTCCTAAATTTTATTTTAATGTCGGTCTGGTACATCAGTTTAAAACGTTAGATACGTATTTTTTCTTTTCTCACAAAATTTAATACTTTCGACGACATATTAATGTATAATATCGTGTGGCGTCACAGCGTGCCACATTTTGTAGCACGTTATGACGTAACGGCCATTTTATCTAAGTATTGCAACTAATTAATCAATGAAATTGGATTTATATTCTATATTATATAAAGTGCCTACTATAAACAAACATTTGCATGCCTGGAAAAGGTGGAATACACTGTACTGTTGAAAATTAGACTAAGATCCATTGTATCACATGTTCCTGCGAATAAATTTCTATTTCTATTTCTAAATACAAGAAAATAAAAAAAATACGTGTCTAATATATTTTCATTTTCACTGACGGACTAATTAGTTTTTTAATTTTGATACCCTGGAAACTACCCAATTAGGAGAAAAGCACACTTCATTTTATTCATGTATTTATAATCTTTGTATTTATGTGCTTAACTATCAAATGTTTTTTCTTTTTATTTTTCTATTGGCACTTATTTCAAAGAAAAAAAACTTTTATTTGCATAAGAATCAAGTTTTCAGACGGAAGACATTGTATTGCTTTTGACATTTAGACATTAACCTATTTTATATAGGGTTGCCAACCGTACTCTTACAATAGAGTATATTGTCCTCTATATCATGTAGGCGTACCCTATAATCTATAACACGAGGTAGTCTTCGACGGTTCCGAGGTCGGCTGCCGGACAGCGGACACTGCGCGACACACGACGCCGTGACCTAGTTATTAAGTACCTAAATTGTATAATTATTTTGTTTGTAATGTATGTATAGTATTTATCGGGCAAGGGGTCTCGGGTTCGATTCCCGGGTCGGGCAAAGTATTTCTAGGTTTTAAAAAAAATCTCAGTAGTAGCACAGAGTCTGGAATTGTGCCCGGTATATGGCAATAGGCTCACCCCCTATTACAGGGGACTCATAACATAAATAGTGAAAAGTGGGTGTTACATTGTACAGTGGCATAATGTGCACCTCTGCTTCCCTTTCGGGGATAAAAGGCGTGATGTTATGTTATGTATAGTATTTATAAATCTTTAATGTATTAGTTTATAGTATTCGATATGGGCCTATGATGCCTGAAATAAATGGATAAATAAATAACAGTAACAGAGTACGCTAAAATACTCATTGTTACACAATGTTTACTTAACTAGTGTCATTCTGTAATAATATGGAAAAACCTATGGTCAGAATAAAAAGTCTACTATTTACTGATGTTTGTTAAATATGTTTTTTAATGTAAAAATGAGTTGTTGGTTTGGTATCGCCGGTTCGGTTCACTGAAAGAGTATTTTCGGTGATAAATGTAAAGTGGCGCGAAAAGAGAAACCGAGTTTCATTGAAATTGATCAAAAATGAGCTCTATATATACTTATATAGAGTTAGAATTGGAATGTTTGGTCTCATACAATTCCTTTAAAACTGATAAAAATTGTTATATACTGCAAAAAGTACAAAAAAACCTTTTTAAAAGTGTAAAATAAATTATACTCTTTTTTGTAAGTCCATACTCGTTAGTTGCCTCCTAATAATCAGTATTATATTTCTCCTAAAAAAAGTTGACAACCCTAATTTTATCTCCATTTTAGGGTCTTCTGAGGTTTAAAATATTTATTTTGTAACAAGTAATATAAATTACATTTTTAGTTTTGTACAGTAATTATTACAAGACTTACTTACTGAACATAAATAATATTTAATCTTGCAATATTCGAGGATTCTCGACCACATTCGGAGCAAGATTATGAGCCCCGGTTTAGTCCGAAACTAGTCGAGCGTCCTCGAATCAGTCGACAAAAGGTCCACTTGTAACAAAATATATTTTTATTAAATTAACAAGAAAAGCAGTTTACATACAATTTAAAGACAATGTCTAAAATTAGTTTAGCAACTATTTAATAATCTGTGCTACTGCTAATAAGAGGAACATAGCTTAACTCGTCGAGTACCGGTTTTGCAGACACAATTATAGAACAATAGGTTGCGGTCACCGGTGACCGCTTGGTATTTGACAGTTTAAAATTAAGAAATAATATAATATGTAACTATATAATAAATATTGTTCTGCCTCGTTGGCCGAGTAGTCGCAAGTGCGACTGCCGGGCAAGGGGTCTCGGGTTCAATTCCCGGGTCGGGCAAAGTATTACTGGGTTTTTTAAAATTCTCAGTAGTAGCACGGAGTCTGGAAATGTGCCCGGTATATGGCAATAGGCTCACCCCCTATTACTTGGGACTCATAACAACTAGTGAAAAGTGGGTGTTACATTGTACTGTGGTAGAATGTGCACCTCTGCCTACCCCTTCGGGGATAAAAGGCGTGATGTTATGTATGTATAATAAATATAAATTATCACAGACTTAATATAAAAAATAGTTTTAAAGCCGAAAAGATACCAACTATTAAAATGCAATGCGTTGATTGGTCGAGTATACCACGCGCGCCGTTAGTGGCAGGCAAGCAGCCTCTAAAGGCCGTTAAAGTAGCGGGACCTGCCGCAAATATAGCAGTTAGTTGACCCAGAGCCTATTATCCCTAGGGCAAACTAGGCAAGTGCCTAGGGCGCCGTAAGACGCGCGTGCCCAATTGAGTACTTTCCCTAATCAAAAATAAATTATTTCGACTGTTCAATACAATAAAATATTAAAAAATAATCACACTTTCATTAATTGATTTTATATAATATTACCAACTTAAGTTTAGTATCTTTCCAGCAAATTTTTGAGGAATACGTATGTTTTGTTTGACGCAAAAAAACGTGACGTCACAATACACAATCTCGTACAAAATTCATAGAAAACTGTCGTTTTTGACAGTTCGATAAAAGTATTGAATTTGACTAGTTGGCAAGTACCCAATTGCTCATTGAGTGGCAGCAGTGCCAAAAACAATTAAGGGCGCCTACAAAGTGCTTGCCTAGGGCGCTCTCTTGGTTTAATCCGTCACTGAGTGGACCCATAACAATTACTATCGCGTTAGAAAAAGTAAAGAAATTCAGCAGTGTATTTTCCCTGCGGCTGCTTGATGATGATAGCAACTTGCGTCACTTAGCATAATCTTCGACCAAATAGGTATATTATAGTATATTTTCGGATTTATAACATACAATAAAACAGTTAAAAATATTAGAAGCTTATCCATTTACACATAGAGACAGCTAAATAGATAATATAAATCTTCTAATCTACATATTGCTGGCTCAAAATTTGTCATATAAAAATGTATTTCGTTGAAATAATAATTGACACTTTTTAGGCCTAAACACCTTGGAAAAACCATCGTTTGTAAACCTAGGTCATTAATTTTGTGAACCAAGGCCTTGTTTACAGAGATACGGCGCGTCGTGAGTCTGTCCATCGACGATAATCTGCAGTAATTTTTTGGTTTGAAAAGAGCGAGAGAGATGGCCTATGCTTTCGGTCTAGCGCTATCTCTTTCTCGCTCATAACGTCTTAACTAAGGTACTATTTTGAGCGAGATAAAGATAGACCGAAACGTAGTTACCTCTTTTTCTTTCGGAGTGCCACAATTCTCATCTCTAAGGCATGTCCATTAGTATATGTCTATGAGTCTGTCGTACAATGCCACCGCGGGCCGCGGCATCACTTGCACAAACATATTAAGGAGGCTCTACACATTAGGCCATCGTTGGGTCAATATAGTGAATTGTAAATTTCCTTTCTGTACATTTCAATAAATTGTAAAATCTCAGTGTTCGTCCACGCCATTATAATTCGTGAACAACTCACGCACGACGGCGTGATAGCACCGTCTTTACTGACGAATGACAACAAACTGAATGAGACCCCAATGTGTGAACGCCGTTTGTGGAACGCGCCGAGATCCTTTGATATGCGCTCGAAAAACCGACAACATTCGGTTGATCGACCAAGGCTGGTGCGAGCGTTGGTCGGCCAACAACATAGCGCCATCTAGGCCTCTACAGTGTAGAGAGAGTGTGTAGTTTACACATTGGTCCAACGAGCTGGTCCAATGTGTAGAACCGCCTTTATGAGCAACGAACAACGAATGCCCGACGCACCACTACTCGATGAATGAGACCTTAGATGCCTGTCATAAGTGGAAATTTTGGCAAAATCTTCTCATGTCCATAACGAGAAGACCATAATCCAACAATAGACTGTCACTGTTGATGCACTGATGTTCATTCTTTCTTAATGACGTGGTCAAATGCAACTTCAAATACCGAATTGTCTTATTACAGTAACTAAGTGGACTATACGCTCCAAAGGGGATCAAACAAGCCTTGGATTGGAATCTCTACGGGAAAAGGTAGCGTGGCCGACTGGCCGTCCTTGGAAAACCTGGCATTGCACTGTGAAGGCAGAATTGCTGTGTTCACAGACCTCTGTGGACCTCGGACCCATTTAGAGATGGGAGTTTATAGCTTATTTTACAGTTTCAACTAACTCTTCTGCACAATCTCGCTAGCAGCCAAACTAATTCCATGATTAGACAACAAATGACTTTTCAAACTACATTTTTGTACAAAAGTCATGCTACATACCTCGCACTTGAACCTTCTATCATTGTTGTGTATCCGCATATGTTCCCTTAACGTATACTTCCTTGCATAGGACTTGTGACAGACTTCACAAGAATATATCCGTTCTCCTGTATGCTTCACCATATGAGCTTTTAATGCCTTCTTACTGAAGAAACGGTACCCGCACTCTGTACACTGACAGTTCCGTTCCATCAAATGACTCTTTTTAATATGATACATTAACAAACTTTTTAAAATATACGATTTACTACACACGTTACACTTGTACTGAGCTTCATTGTTATGCACTTTCACTAAATGTTGATTACGTTGATAGTAACTCCGGAAGGATACGTTGCAATACGGACAATTTGATATATTTCTCGCTCCTAAATGCTTCATTTTCTCATGGTAATGCTTCTTAGTGCGGCTAGCGAATACTTTATCACAGTGGTCGCATTTGAAGCTGCCTTCTTGGTGAGTAGTCCGATGAGCGTTCAAAGATCTCTTCGTAGCAAACGTAGCGTCACACAACGAGCAATTATAATTACTATAATGCTTATTCATATGTTGTTTTAACATTTTAAACGTCTCATAAGTTGAGGAACACATCACACAATCATAGACTTCGCCTTTCTTCAGTTTGAACTGTAATATATGATCTTTGATATCAGAATGTATGACTATTCCGTGGTCCTTTGTTATATGGTCCTTGAATGCAGTCAGGTTGTCCATTTTTTCGTGGCATACCGTACAAGTAAGGTTTGTGACGTCGATTTTGACGTTGTATTCTCTCATATCGAAGTTGGATTTGAAGTCTAGACGTTCTTTAGAGTGTACTGTGTCTGTATGTAGTCTTAGATCTGCCGGGTCTGGGAAGGCCAGCTCACAGTACCCACAGGAGTACCCCAAAAGGGTTTTATTTGTAAATGGTGTAGCGTTCGAGTATTTCAGTATAGTTTGAAGGTTTTGTCTATGTTTTTGCTTATCGTGGTGCGGTTGTCCGGTCCAAAGTAAATTGATTTTAGTTTCCATTGGTATAGTGAGTTCGAAACTCTGTTTGGTTTTAATTTCCAACTTCTTTTTTGGTTTTATGTCTGGCATTTCGCAGGATTCTGGAACATAAATATTCGGGAATAAGTGTGACTGTTGAGTATTGGGTCTCAGCAAATAGCAATGTGTTGTTATGGTATCTCTTTTATAAGGTAAACGAGCAGACGGATCACCAGATGGTAAGCAATTGGCGTCGCCCATGGACACTCGGAACACTAGAGGCGTTACAAGTGCGTTACCGACCTTTTGGAAATTGGGAATTTGAAGATTGTTGGGGATTCAGGGTTTGGAGATGGGGTGAGGGGGTAATTGGGCCTCCATAGGAGTTTGAAGTTCAGAATTATGTTATGGATAGGTTAATAATTTATTTCCTATTAACTACATGGGACATAATATAACTGTTAAAGAGTGATGTAACATTGTATATGAGCACCTTTATCTACAATCGGCAATGGGCTGCAAACAAGCTGTCGGACAGCCAGTAAGTGACTCAGTTGAAGTCAAATAAGTTGTTACAAAGTACGGAGTTACTAGTACGTTATCACTGTCTTTAGGCTATATCCATATATTTTTCACTCTGTTTTCTTATAAAGAAAATCTTTTTGATACACATAACATAATATCACTTGACTTTGACTTTGACTGCACGGTTGGTGCGGTGGCTGGGCAACCGGCTGCCGTGCAACGTGTCGCGGGTTCGATTCCCGCACGGGACAACACTTTGTGTGATCCACAAAGTGTTGTTTCGGGTCTGGGTGTCATTGTGTATGTGAACTTGTATGTTTGTAAACGCACCCACGACACAGGAGAGAATCCTCTAGAGGGCGACGCCGACGACGCGTCACGTATGGAGGAAGTGGATTAAAATCTCAGCTTTTAGCCATGTTGTAATGGTGTTTATGTGATTGTATCGCGAAAAAAAAAAAAGTATCACATTTTATCTCCGAAGGGGTAGGCAGAGATGCACATTACGGCACTTAATGCCACTGCACAATGTAACACCCACTTTTCACTATTTATGTTATGAGTCCCATGTAATAGGGGGTGAGCCTATTGCCATATACCGGGCACAATTCCAGACTCCGTACTACTACTGAGATTTTTTTTTTAAATTCTGTAATACTTTGCCCGACCCGGGAATCGAACCCGAGTCCCCTTGCCCGGTAGTCGTACTTGCGACCACTCGGCCAACGAGGCTGTCTTGCACTTTTTTATATATTTATTATTTAGTACATAAAAAAAACTCACTGATAGAAGTAGCAAGTCTAGACACTAGAGACTTAATCTTCTCATTCTTCCACGTGCACTCAGATGGCGCTGGTGTTTTCTTTGAGGTACTAGATTTGGGTTTAGCTCGTTTCGTCTCTGTCTTCTTCTTTACTGACACACTGTCACTTTTGACCTTGTTTGGTGGTGAATTGCGCACTGAAAATAGTATTAGAATAACAATTTGTTTACCACGAGATTCTTTATTTTTCTTAACTATATCCCTATAGCAGCGTCGGAGGTTATACGCCGGGGTCGTGCGGTCCATGGCCCGGCGCCCTTGTGTGGGCGCCGAACCTGATGCGGCCGCCCACTCGGGCGCTGCTCACATCACAGAGGGTCATAGCGATCCGAATGATCCGCGGATACCGCACGATCTCCGGGGAGGCGGCGAACCTCCTTGCCGGATTACCGCCATGGGATCTCGGGATTACCGCGATGGGAGGCGAAACTCGCGCGCGAGAATGGTATGCACGTGGAGACACCTACCCAGACGGGAGAAGTCATTCGATGATTTTCCTCCCTTCAAGTGACGCGTGCACCAGACAAGACACTACCTTCAGTAATGAAGAGCACAACTAAGAAGAAGTCCTATAGTAGATTTTTTTCTTAGTTGTGCTGCTGGTTGCAGTCTCCCAGCATAACAAATTAGTCAATAAACCAACGTCAATGAAGAAATAGCTGTTCCTGACGTCACATCGGGCTCACCACCATACGTGGCCCGCGACTGCTGCGATCGGCGGTCATTCATTCACTCGCTCGCCCGGCACGACGCCGTGCGCACATATCGGTTGACCCTAACAATCAGTACCTATTTAAATACAGTCTTCTCATCATACCGAAGTGTTTTATTATTCAAGACCACCAGCAACACACCTGGAGCTTGATATTCAAACATAGCAGAACTTCACTCACCAGCATCTGCTAAATAGTAATCATCTGAATCATCGTCACTCTCCTTCGGTTCCACTTTAACTTCAATTATTTTAGCTCCTGAAATAAAAAAAAAATACTTGAGCAATATTCAATTACGGGAATCCATGCGATCTTCTGGCGGAATATTCAAAACTCACTAGTCCGCAGTTTTCTGCGATTCCGCAGCCGCCGTGGTTGCGATGATCGCCCGCAAACTTGGCGGTTGATTATCGTAAAACGGGCGGTTAAACAATCAGTCGAGTTTCAGACCGAAGAGGCTTTGCTCAGTGCAGGTTGGAGATTACAAACTAACTTATAAATAGAAATTATAAGGCCAGGTTTCCTCACGAAGTTTTCCTCCACCGTTTGTCAGTTCAGTGGTGTCTAGATATCTTAGAAACGTATTCTACAAAAGCTGCGGGCCCGCTACCGCGACTGGCGCGGGAGAAAATCGAGCCGTGTGTCCTTAGTATAAGTGTTACTTTGTAACGTATTTGCAGAAATGAATATAATTCTGAAATCTGAAGCGTGGGAGAGCCATGCTTCGGCACGAATGGGCCGGCTCGACCGGAGTGATACCACGGCCTCACAGAATACCGACGTGAAGCAACGCTTGCGTTGTGTTTCGTCGCGTGAGTGAGGTTACCGGAGGTCCAATTACCCTCCCCTTCCCCAATCTCCCCAATTCCTGAATCTCCCCAATTCTCGAATTCTCTGAACGATCCTCAAACTTCTAATTCCCCAAAAGGCCGGTAACGTACTTGTAACGCTTCTGGTGTTCCAGGTGTCCATGGGCGACGCCGATTGCTTACCATCAGGTGATCCGTCTGCTCGTTTACCGGCTTATGCCATAAAAAAATAATCATAATAATAATTTCATTTCATCATCATCAGCAGTCAGAAGTCGTCCATTGCGGAACAAAGGCCTTCCCATTGTAAAAAATATAATCTCACTTGTTTTATCCTCCTCCCCAATTTCCATAGACAGCAACTTCTTAGAGAACTCCTCGTCAGCCCGCAGGACCTGCTGCTTAAAGTCGACACAGCTGCGGAGACTCTTGATGCACTCCTCGCAGATACCAGCCGGTTTTATATTTGAGGGTGTCAGCTGTGAAAACAATGATTATAGAAATTATACTCATATTTGTTTTATGCAAAAAGTATGTAGTAATAGGTTCACTCAATATTAAATGAGACTGTCAAGTGTGGGAGAGCCATGCTTCTGCAGGAATGGGCCAGCTCGACCATACTGATATCACAGAAAACTGACATGAAACAACACTTGTGCTGTGTGTCGTCGTATGGATGTAATCTCAAAACTTAACACATTTCTAACACCTCTGGAGTTCCAGGTGTAGATATGTAACGTCGATTGCTGACCATCAGGTGAACTGTCTGCTTGTTTACTCGCTAATTCGATAAAAAAAGACTGAATATTTCATGAAAAATTGGTATTACATTGCCTATGTGTACCTTTGCTTATGTTATGGGATAAGTGTCTAACATCACATTAACAGCTTACAAGTGGCCACTTAGCCTCTTCCAGTTTTGGGCATTAAATACCACGTTTGCTTGATGCGGGTTGGAGACTTCAAATTTTTGTGCTACCATTGCGCTTATTTGATTTATTGATTTTATGAAACTAAAGTACTTACAATTAATGTAATGTAATTAGTTTTTGAATGAACAACATCCAATAACAATTTCTTAGCAACTATATATTTTTTAAATATTCTGGGCCGATATTTGACCACTATCTCGACTGGTGGGAAGCGATGATGTTTTTTGTGTCTGACTACAATTAAGAAGCTGGAGTATACTCCAGCCACTGTAGCCTACAGGCTTTATAGGCTACAGTTCTTTTGAACTAACGAACCAAGTCGCGGCCGAAAAGCTAACACAGACTAAATAACCTTGAACTGATAACATGTTTACATTAGATCAATTCTTACTTCTTTCCTAATTATAAACTTGTATGACAACTTTAAGTTCCATTACAAATTCAATATTCTTTAATAATAAGTACAGAATATCATTACGACCGGTAGCATTACAGATCAAGCAGATCGCTCCACTTCTTACCCGTTATCAATAACAGTGGTGACCCGGTTTTTATCGCGATTTCTTAATTTATTGGTCCATCATATGTATTGATATGAGGTTAAATAAAGTGTATACTACATAAAGAACTTAAATTATGAACTTACAACTATATTAAAGCATTCCAGCAACATATCTGCGTAGATTTCTTTTTTGTCCATCCAATGGTATATGGAATGCAAGTCTTTATTTTGGCCCTGGGCAAGGCAGCAACGGCAAACACCGACCACTTCCATTGTGTATGAATAACTTACATCCGAATAAACAGTCTCTATTAATATTTGTTAAGGAAAATATTAGAACACGTATCGTAAATTAAAATTTTTGACTGACGGCCTGACGGACGGTAAAATTTTTGTTTTTTACTTTTTATTTTTTTATCATTTAGGGATACCAGATTTGGTGATGTTTTGAGTTAACTCCGATTTTGGTAGAAAATTTTCCTATTGTGTATTTGGTTTTTGTTTATTTCATTAATAATCCGTTTAGTTATATCGTAAAATAATATTGAAAATATCAGAAAACCTAGTAAAGTTAATAAAAGAAAACAAAATCCGTTCAAAAATTAATAGAATAGAACGTAAAAAAGCTTAAACTACTAAAATCAAAATGGCTGCCGGCTGGTCGTCATCGATTTTTGTTACCGCTATTGACGCTATGTAATTTTTCACTGAAAACGTGAAAATTCTGTGATTTTTGTTGTGGAAATGGTAATTTAGTGTGGTTAAGATGGAGTTTAACGAGATTGTGGTGAAGGAGAGCCCTGGGCTGTGCCGGTGCTGTCTCTCTGAAGGATGCTACAAAGACTTGGGCACCGAATACACTTGGATGAACGAAACTGAAGTCTACGCTGATATGCTTCTCGAATGCTTCGATATTAGTGTAAGTTCATAATCTAATAAGAAAAAATATTTCCATTGAAACGCAGTCAACAACCCTTTTTTCCTAAATTAAAGAAAATTCATTGAATTTTTTGTAATGTTTTGTATTGTAAAAAACTGATCTCATGCAGCATGAAGATAGACCTTAAATAAAGCAAGGTGAGCTTTAATTCAGAATATTGATACTGCATTGATCCAGTTATAACCAAATTGAAAACTATTAAAAGTAGTTAATTGAAAGACAGATAGTTTCATGTATCAATGTTTGAAAACACATGTCTTATTAGAAGATCTATGTCATGCTAAAACACAAACACACCTTTATGCTACTGTTAAATAAAATTCTCAATATAAATTAGATCACCCAACATAATGAAGGTCCGAATGGTCCGAACCGCCTCATCTGTGAAGTCTGCATCACTCGATTGCGGGACGCTTGTAATTTCAAGAAGCAGGTCATGGACTCTGAGAAGAAGTTCATTGATATGATGGGCAGAGGGGAATTTAGGCCTAAAAGTGAGTATTTATACAGTAAATATAAAAAAAAACGAACTAAAAAGCTGTTATGTTACATTTCCCAATATTTTAGACGATCTGCATATCTAATAATGAATATTTAGCATAAGATAATTATATTAAAAAGTTTTGATTAATGTCATTCATGGTGGCCAGCAGGAGACATAGTGCACATGTGTGTACACAAACACAGGTCTATTCCTTTTCTGTTCCCTTTCCTTCGATTACATAGCAGATGTGGATTATTCCCAGGTTGTGCAAGGTACTACTGGGTTTTTAAAAATTCTCAGTGGGAGTATGAAGTCTTGAATTAAGCCTGGTGTATGGTAATAGGCTTACCCTCTACTACATGGGACTCATAACATAAATAGTGAAAAGTGGGTGTTACATTGTATAGTGGAATTAAATCCGTAATGTGCACATCTGCCTACTCCTTCTGGGATAAAAGGAGTGACGTTATGTTGATTATTTCTGTATCAGTAAGCTGGCTACTGCGGCCAACATTGTACTAATTACTGATGAGTGTAAACTGTGATATCCAATCCAAGTGCTATGCCTAATGGTAAGCAATTAGCGCGTCCAGGAACGTTCGCAACACCAGAGGAGTTAGAAGTGCGTAACTTTACCAGTACCTAATGTCCTTCATTCTTCTATTATAAATAAAAAAATGCCTTCTATTTCCCAATTTTTAAAAATATCTATGAATTCAAAAAGAAAATTATATTAAAAGGTTTAGTTTGAGGAAAACCCTGAGGTGATAATGCCATCTTTCTTCATCTTTTTTTTATATATTTCATGGGCTGACGTTTTACCACTATCTAGCCTGGTGGTAAGCGTCCTCCCCAAAGCAACCTATTCACTCGGGCTTGGGCCTTGAACACTCCCAGGTTCCCCCTTCAGGAAATACATGACTCCCGCAAAGAATTCCACTCCTTAGCAGTACGCACAAGGAAGCTTGATGCGAAGCGCTTCGTGCGTGTGGATGGGACATCTACCATGTCACGGGGCTCCGGCTCGAAGTGCAGGAGTAGGAACGGGGTGATTTTTAGTCAGTAAGAGTCTGACACTCCCTCTCGCCTCACCCAGGTGAAAAAAGTCATTGGAATTGCCCCCCTCAAAAAAAAAGTTATACAGAAGTTAAATATTGTTGTTAAGGTTATTTTATAGGAAATTAAATATGCCTTTCTGGTCTAACTGAAATAAATTATTTTGACTTTGACTTTGAATAAAAACTTATTTTCTAAATTACAGTGTTGATCTACCAAACACAGATGAAGTGTGAAGATCCAGTTGTGGAACAGATAGAGAACGCCAATGTGGAATATCTGGAGGATGAGATTGAGTTTGGTGATGGTAAGTGGCTGTTTGTCTTTCGTACAGAATTTAGGGTTTCAATGTCTATGTGGTAGGTCGTGAACCGAAACCAGATATAAGATGCGCTGTGTGACGACAACACGGTACAATAGATGCCTAATTTTTATTTTAATGCCCGTCAGGTGGATTATTTTAAATCATTAGACACGTATTTTTTATTTTCTAACACAAAACGAATACTTTCGACGATATTGATTTGAAATGTCGCGTGACGTCATTTCTATGTACATTTTATACGTAGAAATGACGTTTTAGCCCCCACTCCTATGTATTGTTTTATTATACGACAAAATAAAAAAATACGTGTCTAATATTTTTTTCAATACCTAACTTACGGACTAATTGGATTTTGAATTTTCATACCATTTCATCATCCCAATTCATGCCCTCGCATTGGATTGCCCTAGACAACTGCACATTTCAAACTGCATTATTTTATTGTCCTACCAAGCGAGCAATTTATGGCAAATCCCTTATGGTATATGACAGTAAACAAGTGAACTGATCACCTGAAAGTAAGCAATCAACGCCGTCCATGAACATCAGAGGATAGAGGAGTTTGAAGTATGTACCTTGCCGGTTTTTTCAAGGATTTTGGGATTAATGGCAGGGGAAGATATGGTCTTTCGTGACCTGTCTCACATGGATACACATAACGCAGGCGTTGTTTTACGCCGATGTACGGGGAGGTCGTGGTTCACTCCGATCTCACATTGGTCTCCCACATATAATCAAACTAGCTTTTATCCGCAGCTTCGCTCGCGTCACAAAAGGATAAAAAGTAGCCTATGTGACATATACCAATACACACAGCGCCATCTATACCAATACTTTTCTTTTCCCTCGGGAATCGGGAATATCAAATTTTTTCGGGATAAAAAGTACCCTATTATTTAATCCAGACTTCTAACTTTACGTCTGCAAAAATTCAAAGCAATCGGTTTAGTAGTTACGGCGTGAAAGCGGAACAAACAAACAAACTCACTTTCCGATTTATAATATTAGTAAGGATTAACACCTTACAGAATAAAAACCTTCCAAATTCTCTTTCAGATGACCTTCTAAAAGACTCTGACTCAGTGGAGGCCTCAGTGTCAGATATCACAGTAAGCGCTCTACCCATTAAAGGCAAGCGAGGTAGGCCTCGCAAGGCCACACCAGTCAAACCAGAGAAACGGGCCAAAGTTGCCAAGATGGAGGACAAGCCGAAAACTTCTAAAGCTGTTGCTAAAGGTAGGTCGCTGTTTTGATTAAATAGACGGTAGTGTGCTGTGTTTTTTTAAATGTGTTTTTGGCCAATATTTATTCGTTCTAATTTTATACATATCTAACCTTATAGCTTTTAATCTTTGGATTGGGATTGATCTTTAACCATTGTTCTCTTGAATTTGGTTTTCTTGAAGATTTTGAAATAGGTCGGTTATCAATTTTGCTCATGGGAATACAGATTCATTAAATTCATGCCTAGGTATATGTGAACAATGGTATTAAGCTCCCAGTTTACTAATTACAACCAATGCATCAGTTTTACTTTAAAACCCCTATTCGAAATTGTTTTAATTTAGAAAATCACAGCGTATCACCACTTTGTTCTGACAATATTTCTGGTGTGAATCTTATCTTAAAGAAATATCATTCAAGATATGAATTCACAATATTCAGTCTAATCGTCGTTGAGAAATGTTAAACCTAAAACTGACAAGACTTTGTTTTACATGTCAAAGAAGATTTTATATCAGAAATATTGTCTCACTATTATGTTTATTCAATTTGATTATTTCACTGAACATTTGAATTTATTGTGCTTATGTTATAAACTAACTTGATGACTTGATACCTAAATTTTTATTCTTCTTTTCACTTATAACGTGACGTTTTTTAAACAATTTTAAATATAATACTCGACTTGCGTCAAGTGTTTATCGCGTTTCAATTGACACCACAATTTTTAAATAAGCGGGTCTCAGATTCCTATGGTTTGAGCTCGATTTATCTGATCTAATTCTGATGGCTTAGTACGAGTTAGTTTTATGTTAAAAGTAATTGAAACGGGAACGCGAAGTAATCGAAACGGGAATGCGTTCGGCGCTTTGATTGATTGGTTGGCGCTGTCATTGGCACCGGCCAATCACAGCGCCGAACGCGTACTCGTTACGATTACTTTAAACGTAAAAGAGACTCGTACTAAGGCCTCTGTATTTTCATTATATTCCTGGTAATATCATTTTCAAATGCGGTATAACAATTAACCTCATTCGGTGTTCGGGCGTTTAAACAATTCGGTGAATAGACATTTTGTATTACATTAAATTAAACATTACGCATCTAAAAATTTGAAATTTTCTAATAAATTCTTCCTTTCAAATTTTCTAACAATTAAGAGTTATATGGGATGCCCAGGGCCGTTTTAGACCACGCTGGGGACCCTGGGAACACAATAATTCAGATGATGGGGATGAGGGTATGAAAATTAAAAATCCAATTAGTCTATAAGTTAAATAGATAAAATATTAGACACGTATTTTTTTATTTTGTCGTATAATAACACAATACTTAGATAAAACGAATTAAAGTTTAGGAGTCGAAGATTTGCTTCATGCGGGAATCGAACCCGGAACACGTTGCGTGACTGCCGGTGTTTCTTCAACTTCATTTATTAACATAACAAACACTGTCAGTGCAGTGTCTTACAACAAGTACTTCGCTTTAGTTAAATTTAATATCGTTGTATTAAAAAAATATAAAACAATTTTTATCAATCTTTATAACAAATGGAGAATAAATTGAATAGTCATGGGTACCTGCCATTTTTTAAGGCTTTTTTAATTTCTTTCAAAAACCTGACTACAATTAGGCACTGATTAAGGGGTCGTTATTGACCCCCCACGCTTGATTGACAACCATGTCTTATTTATTCCTTGCTATTTGCAACGTTGTTTCTTGAAGATGTGGAATAGAATCATGAATTAAACTGTCAAACACCAAGCGGTCACTGGTGACCGCAACCTATTGTTCTATAATTGTGTCTACAAAACCGGTACTCGACGAGTTAAAAAGTGAAAAATTCTTATTGAAGAGTCCAGGTTCTGACGAAATCTAAAAAGACAGACATCCCAAAGCATTCATTCTAATATAGCCCGTGAACCTACCCCAAATGCGCCAAAGTGAAAGAGAGAAAGAGAGAGAGAGCGAATAAGGAGAACTCATACGAAAAATTTCACTTTTTAGGTGGTTGTGCACCGACAACCGAGGCACGGAGTAAGTCCTCGATGTCCTCGACACTGCGCAACAAACTTATGAAGAGAAATGCTATAATTGTTCTAGAATCTTCCACCATCATCCCCTTCAAATGGCAAAGACATAACTACCTATGTTTCTTCTGCCACCTCTCCTTTAACGACACCAATTTACTCAAGGACCACACCATAACCGCACACACGAAATCTAATATCAAATCTGCTGTATCCTACTTAAGAAGGGACGAAAAGGTCAAAATCGACGTCTCTTTCGTCGAATGTCGAATTTGCAACGAGAAATTTGACAACTTAGACCTTATTATAGGACATTTAAAGGAGAATCATAGTGTTGGCTTCAATGAGGAGTACGGTTACGGTCTCATACCTTATTTTCTGCACAATGAGGTTTTTAATTGCGCCGTTTGTAAAGAAGAGTTCCAATATTTTTCCAAATTGAACCAGCACATGAATGAGCACTACGGGAACTATATTTGCGAATCCTGTGGCAAGTCTTTCCTAAGTCAGGATCGGTTACGATGCCATTCTTTGACGCACGGACAAAAATTCCGATGTAACCTATGCCCAGAGGCTTTTGACTCTATAACACAGAAGAATAAACACGAATCAAAAGTCCATAATAAAAATAGACTTCTTAAATGCTTTTATTGCGAAGAAACCTTCCAAAATTACGTCCAGCGAAAGAAGCATCATATGACCAAACATGATGTTAAAGCCCCAGAATATCCATGCCCTGTTTGCGGTAAAATATTTCATATACAAAGCAAAATGCAGGTGCATTTAAAAGAGGTTCATATACGGGAGAAGAATTACTCCTGTTCTATTTGCGAACAGAAGTTCTTTTCGAAAAGTCACGTTCGCAATCATATGATCAAGCATTTTGGGGATAGAGTCTACCAGTGTGAAGTTTGCCAGAAGTCGTACGCTCGGAAACGTACTTTGAAGGAACATATGAGGATTCATAGCTCTAGTAAGAAGATTGTGTGCAGCGTTTGTAGTAAAAGTTTCGCTCATAATTGCAGCTTAAAGTTGCATGTGAAGATGCAGCATGCTGAGACTGGTGAATTGAAAAGTGACTTGGAATAATGAATAGACTGACTGTATTTAAGAGCAAGCAAAGTGAGAAAGAGGAGAGAGAGATAGATATAGATAGAGAGAGAGAGAAAAAAAGAGAATAATAATAATCTTTATTGTACACCAATTTGAGACAGTATATCCAGAAACAAATAAAGAAAATAGGGTACAAAGGCGGCCTTATCGCTAAAAGCGATATCTACCAGGCAACCTTTGAACCAAGAGAAAGTGGTAGAGAGAGAGAAAAAAATAAGAGAAAGAGGTAGAGAGAGAGCGAGAAAGATAGAGAGAGATAGAAAAAAAGAGAAAAGGGGAAATATAGTTAGAGAGAGAGACAGAGAGTGAGAAAGATGCATAAAATCAATGTAGCACCCACTTTTTAATAACGTAACACTGAGGGATAAGCATATTGCCACTTACGAAAAGGAAAACCGAACCGAACGAAAACTTACCTTGCTTTGCTCGGAAGTCCATTTGACACAAAATAGGAATATACGACAAATATACGTAAAATTAAGGGTAGTTAAGATTATATATTATATAGTACACAAAATCTAAAGCACAAAAGATCCCACGTTCTTATGACATTTATCTCTAGTACAAGAGGATAGATAATCATCGACTGCCTCGTTGGCCGAGTGGTCGCGAGTGCGACTACCGGGCAAGGGGTCTCGGGTTCGATTCCCGGATCGGGCAAAGTATTACTGGGTTTTTAAAAAAATCTCAGTAATAGCACGGAGTCTGGAAATGTGCCCGGTATATGGCAATAGGCTCACCCCCTATTACATGGGACTCATAACATAAATAGTGAAAAGTGGGTGTTACTTCTGTGTGCACCTCTGCCTACCCTTTCGGGGATAAAAGGCGTGATGTTATGTATGTATGCACGACAAATATTGCAGTTCCTTTCTATGTTAGAAATTATGAAATGAAAAGCATAGATTCTTCAAATCATAGACGCGGTGTCTATGACGTATGACATATACGTAACAATAATTGAATTTAACTTCAGTAATAATATTATTATAAACTATTTAAAAGAACCGGCTTCAAACCTCTATTTTGAGGTCGATTTATTAATGTACTAACAAACCTTCTCTTAAGTATAACACAAACTTTTTGTCGCATCAAAATCGATTCAGCCAATCGCGAGATAATCTCGCACAAACATACATACATACATACATACAGGTCAAATTGAGAACCCCCTTCCTTAGAAACAAGTACAATGTACACACAGTTTTGGTGCCATAATAAGGAATAATCCGACGAACAACTTTATGTTATAATGCCGGGGCCACACTAACGGGAAATGGCATTAATTATCGCGATAATGGACATTCACCGTAGGTGTAACCACAACTTAACGCGATAATTTTACAATGGCATTAACAATGCCGTTTGGCGTTAGGCGATAGCTCAGGTGGCGGTACATCAACGAGATGAACGCGATAATTGACGCGATGAAGTGGCCACACTACGTATTTATTGTCAGTGTGCGTCGAGAGCGCATCGGGAGCGGACGTGTTTTTGTTTTTTGTACGACGGATTTGCAAATACGTATACAATGACGACGGAGTGCGGTAATGAAAAAGTAATCACTTTTATCGAGATTCTGTAAACAGAACCATGTTTGTGGGATCCAAAATTAAATATAACTTACAATCATGATATATAGAGCTCTGTCGTCGTCCATCTTGATTGAAGTAAATTCAACACCGTTTGTATCGCCAATAATGAGCATTCACGTTGACCGTTAAAGTGTAGCCACCACAGAACCTCTCGCGTCCGGGCCTAGTGCAGGCCATGATGCGGAGCGAGGGGGACTGGGATGCCGTCTCCTCCTTTTGCGAAGCAGTGATGCTAGCTAAGGAGGAGGCGGGACGCGTGAGGCAGCGAAGCGCTGCCTCCTCGCAACCCAGCCATCGCGAAGGACACACCGGGCGTCGGGGATCGCGAGACGATCTCCGGCCACCGTAAGCGCGGGCCTGCGGACGGCGAGCATGGGTGGCTCCCCGTCCGACCAGAAACAGACCCGAGCGTACGGCGCGTCGCGTTCCGCGCGCGCCTCAAAGAGCCATCAGACCACCACAGATGGGGCCCAATACGGCCGATGCCGATTCGGAGTCGCGGAGAACCTAACGGGTAACCGGGGCTCCGGCTCGACGTGCAGGAGAAGGAACGGGGTGGTTTTTAGTCAGTAAGAGTCTGACACTCCCTCCCGCCTCACCCAGGCGGGAGAAGTCATTCGATGATTTTCCCCCCTTAAAAAAAAAAAAAAAAAAAAAAAAGCCACCACAGAACATATAAAGAAGGCTAGAAAGGAAATAGTTCCTGATTTGTATTAGAACACGCGTCGCCGTTTGTCCCCCACTCTTCAACTTTACTACAAGGAAGAGACCAATACCTACGCGGAAAATGCACACAAATAAACAACACGCACTAGGTTAAAAGATTTGTTATTGGTCGTCACACTGACGCAATCACTTCGTTTGACATACACTAATACAGGCGTAAAAAACTCATATATGGTAGAGGGAGCGAAAGGTCGATTATTGATATCGATAAAATTAATGGCATCTAGCTTCTTAATTTACATGTATTGCGGACTATGCGGATTTGTATAAGGCATATTGTGTACATGTATTTACGTTAATGTAAATAACTATACATAGAAAAATACATAACTGATTTTTAAAATCAATTACATTATTAACATTAAAATAATTTGACATGGAATATAATTATAAGTAAATTGTTGATTGATAGTAATCAAAAATGTATAAAAAACCGAAAATGTATTATTTCGATTTTGTTTTGTTTTCAACTGTAAGTCTTGGGAAGTATTTTTACTTAATTCAAAATATATAAAAAATAGCGTAATTTCTCCCTAAGAAATGAAAAATCATAAAATAATGAAATATTGAGAATTATCATAACGTAACCATATCATGATATATCTAATTTGTGCTCAAAACTCTGTTATTGTCTCTGTTAGATATCATCATGACATTCGTATGATGACAACCGATAATCGTCGTTCGTATTTCTTTAATAGTTAATATAAATAGGAATTATTATATAGTTTCGGTTACATAATTTCCTTTACTGAATGTGAGTGGTGTGCATATTAACTTAGAAAGTACGTATAAGTTGTATGAAACAGCGCCGCAACCTCCAGGCCAACACAATATTTTAGCTCACGTAAATTAACCGTCTGCAGCTGACGTGTAGTCCCACAGACACCGCGAAATACAAAATCACGTGTTATACCGTCATTTTTCAAATACGAGCATCACTGCTGCGAGTACCTTACTGTAGAGTGCTCGCTATACTTTAATTCTACAAAAATATTTGCTGTTGAAATGGTGTCTGGTATAATATACACCTCAGTTGAATTGTAACAATTTAACCACGTCAGTTGCAGAGGGTTAAGTCAGCTCTAAAAGCTGTGAAAACTAGAAAAGTCATCAGGTGTACATAGCTATTCTTAAAAAAGGTACAATACAATCGCTCCCAGGATATAATGTCATCTTATTTGTTGTCATAGCTTTGTTCTCGAATAGAAAACCTCAACAACTATTTTAAATTATTGACTAAAATTTCGGCTTGCTTTTAAGAATTTCTCCTAGTTTCAACTGTTTACAATTTGGGCCTAAGCATGTATGAAAGAGTCTTCTTATCTTACGAAAAATGATTTAGATGTCGCTTAGATGATATCAAGGTAGAAATGTAAAAGAAAATTTTCTAAATCATAAAATCAATCTACTTACTGAACAAAGCATAACGAACACATAAAAAATTATATAAAACTAAAATACGAATAAAATGCCTCACCTAAAACCTATTTCATAATTAGTCGTAATAAATAAAATTATGTTAGTTATAATGTGTATAATTTGATAATAATCCTTTGTATCATAGTAATTATCGACATTGTTTACAAATTGACACTTCTCTATATCGATTCGAGGAATTGACGTTTTGATTTGATACTCGGGACTCTCGTTGTGAACGTAATACATTGCGCGATCGTTTATGTAGTGCAAAACGGTACGTATCTATTGCAAGCAATGTATACTGCTTGCGATAATGTCGTTTTTGTCTAGAAACGTCATAATATTAATGTTATAATTACAAATATCACAAGTATATTAATGTTTTTGGAGTCATTGGTGGAAAGAAATCCCTTCTCGTGCTACATTGCACACCTGTCTTCTTTTCCGACACATTACAATAGTCGCAAGATGGCATAATTTAATATTATTTGCGGAATTTCGTACGCTGTCACAACAACATTGCGTTTGATGGCCGGTTTATGACATTTTGGTAGATTTGGAGCATTTGCTCATAACCGCGGCACGCGTGTACCGCCCACAAGGCCATTCTATCCTCCTTTATATGTTCTGTGGTAGCCACCCACTTTGATGCCGTTAAAATTATTGCAATAATTATCGCGATAATGGACATTCACATTCAACGTTAGTGTGGCCCCAGCATAAGAAATATTCACTTTTTTTTTCTTTGGGTACTTTTAATTAAATACGGCAACCGCCGCGTCACCGACGAGAGCGACGCTAGTGGGGGATTTGCTTTCAGCAGTTTTCTGTCGGCAGTCAAAGCCTTAAGAGTTTCTTTGCTTAAGTATGAATCATATAATTATATGTGTGTAATATAATTCCTAAAATTGCGGCTTTGATAAAATAACGTAGGTTTTGGAGCAACGGGATCTGTTATAGGTCTTTTTGCATTTATAATATTTTTAAGTTTAAACAAATTTTTAATAATTACGAGGCTATTTTTATATTCATACTTGAGTCTTAGACTATTTTTTTATGTTCTTTTTGCTATAAAATAATTCTTAAAGATTATGTAATTATGTGATATAGTTTATTATTGTACTAATTAGAAATTAAACTAAAACATCTTATCTATATATTGTGTCTTATTTATTCTAATCGTCGTACGTTAAAAAGTTATTTTTAAAGAACAGATTAAAAAGCTAGTCAAAAGTGTGGGAGAGCCTTGCTTCGGCACGAATAGGCCGGCTCGACCGAGCAGAAAACCGACGTGAAACAACGCTTGCGTTGTTTTTTGTCGTGTGAGTGAGGCTACCAGAGCCCAAATCCTTGAATCTCCAACAATTCTCAAATTACTAATCCCCAAAAAGCAGGCAACGCACTTGTGTAACGCTTCTGATGTGTACTCTATACGTCGTTACCATTTAACTGGTCAAGATACAAGCGATCACCGGTGACAGCTCAACACTTACACCATTATAGACCTTATTTACGATGTTTAGAGACTACTTTTGTATGAACAAATATTGTGGATTCGGGCAATTATGAGCTAAAAAATCGTTTCTATAATCTATCTATATAAATAAAAATGTATTTCCGTTCGTTAGTCTCGCTAAAACTCGAGAACGGCAGAACCGATTTGGCCAATTTTGGTCTTGAAATGTTCGTGGAAGTCCAGGGAAGGTTTAAAAGGCGATAAAAATAATGTTTAGGCGGTACGAAGTTTGCCGGGTCAGCTAGTACCATTTATAATAATGTGATACAATAAAAAAAGTGTCAACGTCTACACCAAGTTTACATTAAGATGTAACCATTACCCACACTTTAAATGTACCCTACTCAAAATTTACATTTCTTAACTATTTCTATTTTTTCAATAACAAATATTCTGTATGAACCTGATTGTATTCATATCAAGGGTACATTTATAGTAGATAAATTTCTTTTCAGATCTTAAAACGAAGAAATTTGGCACCGAATCCTCGTCCATGAGAAGACGACGGAACCTTCAGATTATTTTTAACAACACGTCTATCATACCTTTTAAGTGGAGAGGAAAGTATCTCTGCTTCTATTGCAGCAAAGATATTGCAGAATACACAGAACTAAGAAAGCATACGAAAGAACATGGTGACTGCTCTATAAAAGACCATTCTTTGAAAGTCCTAAAAGGTGGACAGAATATGGAGATTAAAGTAGATATCTCAAATATATCCTGCGAAGTTTGCTCCGAACCGTTCCCATCGTTCGATGAAGTCGTAACTCATTTGTTTGTTAAACATAAATTAGAATACGACAAAAACGTCGAAATGGCCATTGAAGAATATAAGCTAGTTGATCTCAGTTGCATTGGTTGCGAAGAAAAATTCACATACTTCGGCTATTTAGTGTCTCATGTTAATACCAATCATCCGAAGAACTGCCTCATCTGTGATAAGTGCAACCAGAAATTCAATAAAAAGAGGGATCTGTTTTCCCATATGAAAAACTACCATCGGGAAGGAGGATACCAGTGCGAACTCTGTCCTCAAACCTTTAGCTCTTTAAACATTCTTCGTAAACACAGAAATAATAGACATTTGACTAGATGTAATATCTGCCATTTAAAACTACCATCTGCTGCGTTAAAGCAAAAACATATTGAGTTGGAACACCCAGACGACGGGTCCTTACAATGCGATAACTGTCTTAAAGAGTTCCATACAAAGCAAGGATTGAGAATGCACAACAGGAAATGCAAAGGAGAAGATATCTTTGAGATCGCTATCAAGAAAGAAGAATACTGTGCTATGGATCTCGACCAGAACTACGAAGATCAGGTCAAAAGACCTAGCGTTAAACAAATTAGAGAAAATATAGTGATAGTGCTCAATATGTCAACAGCTATACCTTTCAATTTCTATAAGAATAAGTTCAATTGCTTCTACTGTTCTAAAGATTTTCCCGATTCAGATTTGATGAGGGAACACACAGTTTTGGAACACCCTGTCTGCGATGTAAAACAAAAATGCATCCGAAAATGTCGTGAATCGGTCGCGTGTGTCAAAATAGACATTTCATCACTCGCTTGCAAGGTTTGCTTTGAGTCCATGACCGATTTAGATCACCTAATCGATCATTTGATAGGAAAACACGAAGCGAACTACGATAAATCGATTACAACGTGCTTACAACCTTACAGACTGATTAAAGATCACATGGCGTGTCCAAACTGTCCTACCGAAGTATTCCGATTCTTCGGAACACTTCTAAAACACATGAATAACAAGCATACAAATAATAATATTATTTGCGTTTATTGCGGTCAAACTTTTCGTAGGGATCAAAATTTGCGCGTCCATATTTGGAGGCACCATAGGGATGGGAGATTCAAGTGTAATATTTGCGGTGCTGAGTGTAATATACCTTCGAGGTTATACATGCATATGGCTCGTGCTCACGGCGTTAAGGCGGCCAAGTGTCCAAAATGCTCAGAAACTTTTACTACTCAATATTTAAGGCAGAAACATTTAATAGAAGTTCATAATTCGGGACATAAGTGCTCCTACTGCGGAAAGCTTTTCACTCGTAACTCTTTCATGAGGGATCATGTGCGGAGGACACATTTGAAGGAGAAAAACGTGGAATGTTCTATTTGCAATATGAAGTTCTTCAATAATATTCTTTTAAGACGGCATATGGTAAAACATAGCGGGGAGAAGAACTTTCATTGCGATGTTTGCGGTGAGAGATTTTTCTGGAGGAAAAGTCTTAGGACTCACATGGCTAGGCATACTAAGCATTTGAACCCTACTCAAATGCAATAAGATTTTCGAATTCGTAAAAGCCTGAATATATTTTTTTTTTCGGAGAATGTCGAGAATGGAATTCTTTTGTTTTTAAGGCTTAGATGGTTAAGCAGTCTCGAAGTTATTTTTGACTGACAAAATCTTTGTATAAAGATTTTATTTTATGTGCCATACACTTATTCATTTATTAAAATATGTTAGTTAAGGTCTACTTTAGTAGTAAGCAATTAAAATAATACACGTGTTTTGAACCAGTTCATAAAATACTCAATTAGAATGGATTTTGATCAGAGTTGAGTTGAGTCTATTTACGCATTATAAATAGACTTTGATGGTTTTCGATGATAATCATACGAAATGAAACCTTTCATGTTCTGGGCATGCGTCTCATTACCAAATACTTATTCATTTGAAATGTATCAATCGGCGTCGCTCTATCGACACTGTAACTGCTTTCCATCAGGCGGACCGTAATATCTCATAATATATTCATTCAGGGGTACAAAAAGGACCTCATTTTCACGCATTTCGTCAGCTGATATAAATAATATGAAAAAATACAAAGAATAATAATTTCTTTTCAGATTCAAAACATAAGGAGAAAAAGCACAGTGATAATTTTCTAAGGAGAAGAAATCTGGTAATATTACTCAACCATACCACGTTGGTACCGTTTAAATGGCGGGGCAAATATCTATGCTTTTACTGTGGCGACGATATGTACTCGCACGACATCTTACGGAAACACACGAAAGATCACGGACCTTGTAACGATAAGGATAGAGCTATCCGTCTAGTCAAATCGTCAGATATAGAAATCAAAATTGATGTGTCCGACATTACTTGTGCGATTTGCAACGAAAGTTTTCCTGTTCTGGACGAAATCATCAACCATTTGATCAAAAAACACGATCTGCCGTATAATAAAGATGTAGAGATATTCATATCCGCATATAGATTAGTCGATCTCCAATGCCTTGTATGCGACAAGAGCTTCAATTACTTCCGTAAATTAATCATTCATATGAACAACCAGCATCCGGATAATTGCTTTCCTTGTCCGCGATGTGATCAAAAATTCAATAAAAAGAGGGATCTAGGATCCCATATGCGATCTTACCACAAAGAATCTTACGACTGCCATAAATGCGATGATAAATTCCCTTCAAGTTCGGCTTTAAAGAACCATTTGTCCAATTCCCATTCGTGCACTTGTAATATTTGCTTCAAATCATTTGCGTCTGAAAGCAAGAGGTTGACACACCTCAAATCGGAACATGATATGGATCAGAACAAATGCGGATTTTGCGATAAGATCCTAACTACCAAACAGGCGTTCTTAAGACATGCCTCTAAATGCAAGCTGAATCCCAGCGAAGAATCAATAGTGCTCGAAGATGAGGACAATAAGATCACCGTCAAAGAAATAAGAATCAGTTTAGCTTGCATCTTTAACATGACTACGGCTTTACCGTTCAAGTACTATATGAATAGGTTCCGTTGCTTCTATTGTCCGAAAGACTTTACGTTGAGCGATGATTTGAAACACCACACGATAATGGAGCACCCAGTTTGCGATATTAACTTCAAAGCTATGAAATTGAAGAATAAATATGATGGCGTTTTGATCAAGATTGATATATCTAAGCTGACTTGTAAGCTCTGTCTCGTTCCGTTAACAGATTTGCCTGATTTGATCACGCATTTAAGCAGAGAACATAAGGCGAACTGCCACGCTTCTGTAGAAAACAACATGCAGCCCTTCAAACTGATCAAAGACGACTATTCCTGCCCGATTTGCAACGAAAGTTTCCGATATTTCGGCGTTTTACTCAAACATGTTAGCGCTAACCATAATAATAACAAACACATCTGCATGTACTGCGGCAAATCCTTCCGTACTGACCCCAATCTGCGTGGGCATATTGCTCGACGTCATAATATGTCAGAGAAATTCGACTGTGATAGCTGTGAACTCGTTTTTAACAGTAAACCTGCGTTAAAGAAACATCAAGCGACTGTACATGGTACAAAAGATATTAAATGCATTAAATGCTCAGAGAAATTTATATCTCAATACGCTATGCAACGGCATTTGATTAACTCTCATAGCACAGGACATAAGTGCACTTACTGTGATAAACTCTTCACTAAAAACTCTTTTATGGTCAACCATGTAAGGAGATCGCATTTGAAGGAGAAGAATGTAGAATGTTCGGTGTGCTTCGAGAAGTTCTTCGACGGTGCCAGACTTAAAATGCATATGGTCAAACATGTCGGAGAGAGGAACTTCCATTGTGATATTTGCGGCAAAAAGTTCCTATGGAAACGCAACCTTCGTGGACATATGACCTCCCACATTCGCACAGTGAACGCTCGCAACATCACCTAGCATTTCCTGATGATTTTTTGTTTTATTTTTCTCGTTATGTTTGGACAGTTTATTAATTGTTACGATTTAAACTTATTTAAAAGTCTTTCTGTTATTTTTCCTATACGTTTCTTCCCTTCGATACCTTTAAATGACAATAATCATATCGAGAAGATGAATGATACAGATGTTTACACGTACGAGGTAACATAACAAATGGCATGTGCTTGTCGACGCGAACTAACCAAGTGTCCGAAATGGGAGATTGAAATTAACAGCAGATTTATAGAGAAGAAACATTTCTTTTCAGATTGCCTCCCAGGACGGTACGAAGGCTGTACCTCTGAGCGTCGACGTCAAAACTTGAAAATACTCTTCAACCACACAACTATTATGCCATTCAAATGGAGAGGCAAATATCTTTGCTTTTATTGCGGTCAAACCTATACCGAATACCCAGAATTTCGAAAACATACAAAATCTCACGGCCTTTGTACCACAAAAGACTATTCCCTCAAAATTATCAAAGGGAATCATGTGGAAATTAAGATTGACGTCTCAGAAATTGGTTGCGAAATATGCAATGAACCCTTTAGTCGACTTGATGAAGTAATCGATCATTTGATCGTTAAACATGACTTTGAATACAACAAAAACATCGATATACCGTTCCAAGAGTATCGATTGGTCGATTTTCGGTGCTTACATTGTGAAGAACAATTCTCTTACTTCGGATACTTGGTTAAACACGTGAATACAGTTCATCCACAAAATTGCTTTATCTGTGATCATTGTAGAGCCACCTTCAACAAAAAGAGGGATTTAGATTTTCATCTTAGAAATTATCATCGGCAAGGAGGTTACCCATGCGATTTATGTCTGAAAAACTTTGAAAATTGCATCCAATTGAGAAAACATAAGAATAACACCCATTTTAGACAGTGCAAGAGCTGCGGATCCTCTTTTGGGTCCCTTTCTCTCTTACAAAAACATATACAGGTCGATCATTCCCAAAATAACCTAAAATGCTCGTACTGCTCCAAAGAATTTCACACTACTTTAGGATTGAAACAACATTTGAGCAAGTGCAAGGTCAAAATATTGTCCAAAGTTGAGCCACAAGTGTCCTTAAACGAAACACAGCAAGCAGAACCAACTAAGAAGCAAAATGTTCTACAAATCAGACAGAACATACAGTGTGTCCTAAACATGTCGACAGCGGTGCCTTTCAAATTCTTCGCAAAATATTTCTGCTTCTATTGTTCGAAAAAGTTCGTCGAATTTGACGATTTGAAGACTCATACGAATTTAGAACATCCCGTTTGCGATTTGAAGTCTAAAAGTATGAAAAATTTCAAAGGTGAACGGACTACGGTCAAGGTTGACATATCGGCTTTAGCTTGCAAGCTGTGTTGTGTATCGATACCCAATTTGGATGATCTGATAACCCATTTAATAGCAGAACATAAAGCGAATTACGACACTACTATAAAAGGGTGTTTAGAACCCTTCAGGGTCATAAAGGACAATATGCCTTGTCCAATATGCCCAGATACAGTATTCCGATACTTCGGCATCCTACTAAGACATATGAACTCAGAACATAGCAATAATAATCGGATATGCGATTTCTGCGGCCGAAGTTTTCGAAACGCCGCGAACTTGAAGGTCCATATAACGTATGCGCACACAGGATCGTGCGAATGTGATATTTGCGGGATTAAATACAAAAACCAATGGTGTTTGAGTCGCCATAGGGCTAAGACTCACGACGCGAAGGACTACAAATGTCCAAAATGTCCGGAACAATTTCAATCTGAGTACCACAAACAAAAACATTTGATCAAAGTCCATAATGTGGGTCATAAATGCAGTTATTGTGGGAAGATGTTTACTAGGAACTCTTTTATGAAGGATCACGTAAGAAGGACGCATTTGAAAGAAAAAAATATTCCATGCTCCATATGTAATGAGAAGTTCTTTGATAATTATCTGTTGAGAATGCATATGGTCAAACATGAAGGCGAAAGAAAGTTTAGTTGTACAGTTTGCGGTAAAGCCTTTTTAAGGAAAAGTAATTTGAGCTCTCATATGGAGATGCACAAGAAGTATGGTCATATACCGTTGCAGATATAGTGTTTAGTACTCATATTTAATTATACCTAGCTTCTGCCCGCGACTTCGTATGCGCAATCCCGTTTATTCCCGTTCCCATTTGTGATTTTTGATAAAAAGTAAAAAAAGTATCGTATGTCCGGCTCCTGTTCCTAAGCTTTCAACCATTTCATCCAAATCGTTCTTGAGTTATAAATGCTGTAACTAACACGAATTTCTTTTATATTTATAGATATTTGACAAATTCACATATCAAGGGAAATAGCGCTTCATGTTGATGTATATAAATACAGGTTTTTAATAATTGCATAGTTGGTTTATTTGTCTACCAAAAGAAATCAATAGAGCATTCTTATTTTAAACTTTATTGAATACGTTTTTATACTAACTATCGTGGGACATACTAAATTAACTATAAATCACGGTCGCAGCGACGTCACTCAACTTATCGTCATTGCCGTGTCCGCGCACGCTGCTCATGAGGCTCGAAACTAACAGAGATTCTCTCAGTATATTCACGTGAGTAAACCGTGATTTTTAGTTAATTTATCGAATACATATTCAATTTCTCATTAATGTCAGAAATAGTTAGAAAATAATAAAATAATAATATTAAAATTAATTTTACTGCACATACTAGTAATTTTACTGTCTTTCAAATTGTCAGCATTTATGTGATCTCGATGAAATTTTACTAAATAGACTTGTAGAGGCTGCTCTTAAGTAATAAACAAATCCTAAATACGTTCCATTGGTACCCTTATTTAAGTTTGAAATGAATAAATAAAGCCAAAATTACGTATACGCCAGGTTTCGATTAAATAATCGGACAATAGAACTAAAATTACTTATATTATATCGGTTTTGTATAACTACTATAAAATTCTATACTTACGTATAGCTGATTCTCATCTTACATTTTACGGGGATGCCCGACTAGTTTCGAAGCCAACTGGAGCTCACAAAAGCATAAGCTGTAATTATATTGTTACATCTAACCATATTGTTATATAAAATAGAATTGCAGCTATATATTCAAATAAATCATGTTAATTAGGTACTGTAGGCCAGGGCTGTCCAAACTATATACCATCGCGGGCTAATTAAATTTCTTACTAAACCTGGAGGGCCAGAAAAATATTTTCAGAAGTATAATGACGTTTAACATAGCTTCTCACGTAGCTTCCTGCCTCGCACAGTAAAACAGTGGAATGATCTGTCGTCGGAGGTATTTCCGAACCGATACGACCTTCAAACCTTCAGAAAACGAGCGTATTCCTTTTTAAAAGGCGGGCAACGCACCTGTGACTCTGGTGTTTCAGGTGTCTATGGGCGGCGCTGATCGCTTACCATCAGTTGATCCGTCTGCTCGTTTGCCTCCTATTCCATAAAAAACATTGTTTTATTTACTCACAGTCTAAACTTGCTTACAAATACTGAATTTTATTATTGTTGTACAACAACGTAAGATGGTGAAGTTGAGATTAAAATGAATGTCGCGGGTCACATGAAAAAAGACCTTAATTTGGACAGCCCTGCTGTAGACAATAGGTATCAAAAGATCAAATCAACTCTTTTACTTATCACATTAAAGTCGAAAATTGATCAAATACTCCTTTAACGCATTTTTAAATAAGCTCTTATCAGATTAATAGTAGTAATTAAAGATTAAGTTACTCCCGAAATACAATTTTAATAATAAAAAAGTATAAATGTGTTGAGACCCTTACACATTTATCGATATGAACATTTTAAAAACTGATTTGTACAAAATATAATATCATTATTTTAAATCTAAGTCATAATGTATGTAATGTGTATTAGAATGAAATTATTAGGACATTTCATTTTGTATATGTGAATATTTTGAAAAAATCATGCTCATTTATTAATATGAAACTTCACCTCAAATGTAATTAGCGATTGTGTAATATAAATAGTACCTAATGGTGGATATTCTTTTTTATATCAACTAAAAAATGATTAAATGCTCTAATACTAAACATATTAATATTACATAATATAACCTCACGTCTTTTATCCCCGAAGGGGTAGGCAGAGGTGCCCATTACGGCACTTAATGCCATTGTACAATGTAACACCCACTTTTCACTATTTATATTTATGTTATGAGTCCCATGTAATAGGGGATGAGTCTTTTGCCATATACCGGGCATAATTCCATAATTTATTTTTTAAACCCAGTAATATTTTGTTTTTCGTTTTAAAGTAATCGAAACGAGTACGCGTTCGCGCGCTTATTGGTTGGTATATAGGAGCCGGCTATCAAACACCTCCTGGCTGTTAGTCCTAAAAAAATATGGGATAGTCTACAAATAATAGATAAGATAGAAAGAAAAATAGTATTTCTTACCGTCAGAAAAAACAATAACACGAAAAAAATAGAAAAAAAAAGAAACAGTGAAAACGGCGCCAAAAAATCAGAGCTCAGCTTAAATGCCGTGACCCGAGCGCAATAGCTCGAGGAAAATTAAAGTTTAGTTGTTATAAAAGAGAATTGTCACCAAAATATCCATTTTAACTCTAATATTATAAGACTTTCGGATATGTGATATTCACGTGCGTAAACTATGTAAAAATATGCGACGTTTTATTTCGAAATTATACTGTTTAAGAATTATTTTTGTGTTTTCGTTGATATCCCGATTATTATAAAGAAAGAAAGAAAGGAAAACCATTTATTCTTGCGCAGAAAACACAACATAACTAAAAACTACACAACATATAAAGCAAAGGTTAACCAAGGTATCATAGAAATAATAGAGTATACATTTAAATTAAAAATACCAAGGTTCAAAGCTAAAGAAAAAGAAATGAAATATGAAGTCTTGTCCATGGTCCACAGACAGAGTTATTTTGCTATTCTATTGAAATGATAGAATACATATTATCTACTATTATCTGTGGACCATAGACAAAGCACACCCTACTTACTTCATTCATAGTTCATAAATTGTTTTGCTACACTGTTATCTATCCTTTTCTTACTTAAATTGAATGAATGTAAGAGAACAACTGAAAGAAAGATAGATTGTGCGAAGAATGAAATGAAAGAAAACAGAGTATATGATTACGTCTGTTATAATAAAGCTGTTGCTGACACGTTGCCCATTCTGTAAAAAGTTACGACAAGAAATCTGCTAAAAACGCATTTAGATTAGTTTTGGAAGTTTATTAAAAAAAAATATGTCATGTAGCCAAAATAATAAACGCCTTATGTAAACAATGAATGCGTCCTATGGTTTCTAGACATAACTTATGCGATTATATTTTCATACTTAATTTAAAAGTTAACTAACATTGAACGTTTGAAAAGGCCGATATAATAAAAATTCTGGCAACAATACACACTCAAAGGACCCTTCTAACCGCAAAATACCAGAAACCCGAACATATCCACAGCAAAATGTAAGAAAGCCAGCAAAGTAACGGCTGAATTTGTTTCCAGGTACAAAATTCAATACAGTGGAGGACAAATATAAGAAAATGGAAGCCGCCCGTAAACTATTAATAAAAAGACGTAATGTAGAATACGTATTACAGTACAGTAACGTCACTCCCTTTATGTGGCATAAGGGTAAATACAAATGCTTTTACTGCAACGAAACCACGAAAGATCCAGAAATACTACGACAACACACTGCCGATGTACATCAATTCGCGAATTTAGAACTCGTAGTCTTTGACCGCACCAAAAATAATAGGAATAAAGATGCTGCAGTCAAAATTGACGTGACTGGGATCTCTTGCAAGCTATGTCCTCAAGCTGTAACGAGTTTAGAAGAACTTATTCACCATTTGATCATTGCTCATGATGCTGAGTACGATGTTAGCGTCCCAAATTGTCTTTTGCCGTTCAAATTGGACAAAGACCAACCCACATGTCCGACTTGTAATATGAAGTTCGTCTTTTTTGAGTATCTGCTTCGACATGCGAATAAAAATCACCTCTCTCATCATTATATTTGTGATGTATGTGGAACGAGTTTTCAAGGAGAGAATCACTTGAAAATGCACTATAGATATTATCATCGAGAAGGGGGGTATACTTGTGAATACTGCGGAATCAGTCTAGCAACGCTTTCGAAGAAGATTTTGCATGAGAAAAACGTGCATCTAGTCAACTTATCCACTTGTCCTCATTGCCCAGAGACATTCAAAAGTCCATATTTAAAGAAACTGCATTTGGCTAACGTTCATGGAGTTGAAGAACTCAAAATTAAGTGCCCGTATTGCCCCAAAGTATATCCGCAAGAGTCCATAATGTCCCGTCATATGCGGAGAGTGCATTTGAGAGAGAAAAATGTTGAATGCGAAGTGTGTGGCGACAAATTCTTTGGTCCATACGACGTGAAATTACACATGGTGAAACATAATGGCGAGAAAAGATTCGTCTGTTCCGTTTGCGGAAAGAAATTTTCGAAACGCAGTAATTTGAACTCTCATTCAGTGTTACATACGAGGGAAAAAGACCACATTTGCATGGTCTGCAATAAGGCGTTTGCCCATCAGACGAATTTGCGCATGCATATCAGAAATAGACATAGCCAATATGAGCAGTCCGAAGTCATAGATGATTCGGATATGGTCCAAATGGAAGTCATTCAAGAAGAGTTTGAAGGGGATGTACCAGAACAATATATTCAATGATATTACTATATTGTGGAGTAAATCCACAATTAAAACTAATTGTCGACTCTGTTTATAGGAGTTTGAGTGCGTTTTGCAATGATATAAATGTGAGAGAGAATTTTGATGTCATTCAAACAAAATTGGACTGTAAATAAAGAAGGTGCGTTTTCCATTGGAAATAGTTGGTTGGATAGTTGGATAATGTCTAAAGTTTAGTGTTAAAACTGACTTTGAATCTTATACCAAGTGAATTAAAGAAGAAATAAAGACTGCGTTGGAATGTAGCCTTTGGTGTAAAATAAAAGAATATGGTTTGCACTTTTCATATGAAGTTTGACAGTGAACTGACTGATTTTGTATATAAATGAAAAGTTAATAGGACTGTTACCTATGTAATATTTTATGCTTGGAATACAAATATGTAGTTGTTGATACGTATTATAAAACTTATGATATTATTATTATTATTTATAAAATAGTCATGAAACTAAAATAGCTTTGTTTAATCATCATTCTATCACCTTATTGGTCGAATGGTTGCAAGCATGAGTTCTAAGGTTGATCCTGGGTAGAGCAAAATAGTTCTTATAGTACAATATTACCTCGAGGTAAACAGTGCATTTTTGTTTAGTATAGCTACCGCGCTGGATGCAAGGCGCTTTCTCTTGAAACCAATCTCAATGTCAATTTAATTTCAATCTAATAAAATGTCAATAATTATTTAATGTCAACACTATACAGCCTCACTCGTAGCAAATAGCATTCAGAGTACGGAATATAAATCCAATACCATCTAGTTAGCCATTAGACCACCACAGACGGGGGCCCAACAGGGCTGATGCCACTACGGAGCCGCGGAAGACTTAACGGGTTGCCGGGGCTCCGGTTCGAAGTGCAGGAGTAGGAACGAGATGGTTTTTAGTGTTGTGTTGTTAAGAGTCTGAAACTCCCTCTCGCCTCACCCAGGCGGGAGCAGTCATTCGATGATTTTTTTTAAGGGGGAAAAAACCATTTAGTTCATTCTATATACAAGCAATACGGATGCAATGGGCTCTAGTGTTGCAACTCAAGAGTACGAAATTACACAATATCAATGTCGATAGATTGCAATTGGATTCAAGAGTAAGCTCCCTGGTCGCTTTTAACCAGCCTATCAGAAAGTCATTGACCTACGTGAGGCAGTGGACGCTTTAAAGCTGATATGAAGATGATGATTATTATAATTACTAAAAATTTAAATAATAACAATGAGGAGTCAAGAAATATGATCTTTGTAATACACTAACAACGACGTGCTCCTATTACATGGGACTCATAACTAGCGAATCTTGTAACTTATATGTAGGTATTAGGCGCACTTCTGCCTCCAGGACATAGAAGAAGTAACATTATATGAAAAACCCCTAAGATCGGAAAAGGAGGATCTTTCGACCAGGCTCGGCATTCGTGCCTGGCGGGCTTTGTGCCCAACAGTTGTTCGTTGGGATTTTCATATGTAATATAGGATTTTATAACGTCATCCGTTGATGATTTTTTCATCGAAGGTCCATGTGCGAGCTGTCATTTGACATGTGTCGCCACAACACCTTTTATTTGCTGTAGGCTGAGGTGCACATTTTCATGTTAAACCCATATTTCACCATTTCACATGTAAAGAGCTTTTTCCATACACCGCGCACGAATTCCATTCCACTACTAAATGCCGGAGTTGCGGATAACCTAGCTGTTTACGGGGACTTTGATTCGTAGCAGGAATGGTGTTGTTTTTAGTCAGTTAGTGTCAGACGCTCCCTCACGCACCGTTCAAGGCGAATGAAGTTATTGACTGATTTTCTCCCCTCCATTAATGCTATTACTTATTAATGCTAACTATGAACCAAAAATGCTACTATTTATATTACTCTTTGGACCGATTTTTCAATACTCAGTTAAGAGTTAACTGATGATTGAAAAATCGGTTCATAATCATACTTTGTTCGACCCAAGAATATACTAAAACTCATTGCCCAATAGTCGTGCATACAGCCAATCGACTAAGAAGGCCAGATTTCAAATTCAAAATTAAACAATTATAGTTATAAGTAATTTTGTCTACCCCTCCGATACATAAAAAGGCCGTTATATTTAAAATGTACCTTAACGCAGGTTGTAAGCAATATTAAAATATTGATTATTACTTAAATTGTATGTAATTAGTATTTATAAATAAATTGATTATGTAACTTATTTCCTTTGTACTTATGTTTACCTAACTTATGTACGCCAATTATTAAGTCGCGCTTAAGTATAGTTCTGTCGCGCCTCAAAGAGCCAACAGGCCACCACGGATGGGGCCCAATAGGGTTGACGCCGATACGGAGCCGCGGAGAACCAAACGGGTTACCGGGGCACCGGCTCGAATTGCAGGAGTAGGAACGGGGTGGTTTTTAGTTAGTAAGAGTCTGATTTCGCCTCACCCAGGCGGGAGAAGTTATTCGATGATTTTCCCCCTATAAAAAGTATAGTTCTGTTACTACAAACTCTTTGTAAAATGACAAAGATGGCACGATATTTAAGTACAACTTGAGTAGCCTTTCAATATTTGGGCGTTAAAGACCACTATTTACTTACTAGCTTCTGTCAGCAGTTTCGCTTGCATTTTGAGATGAAGAGTAAGTTGGGTTATTCCAAAACCTTCTTTGCTGTAATGCGTTTAGGCTTGTTCAATCGTGGTTTTAACTCTGTCATGCTGCAAAATATTTAACCATCTTCAAAAACTATGACAGTTACATATTTTACTGATTAATTAGGGTATTCCTACATCCTAAATGGTTTTTTTAATGGAATGATATTACATTACATCATCAGTCCAGGAAAGTCCTCTACTTATAACTGCCGACAAAAACTGTTAAAGGGCTAATCCGCTAGCGTTGGCCATCATTGTCCGACATGGCATCCAATTATCATGATACTTTCCCTTGATCTCTACACCTGTATTTACCTTAAACAATATAGTACGTAAACACTAGGATATACAAAAACGCAAAAAGGATCCATAACGCATTAACTTCTTTTTCAGAACGGACACAAGACAACTATATCGATAGACTTTGCAGAAAACGCAGAAATTTACTCCAGATTCTTCACTATGGCAATGTCGTACCATTCAACTGGCACACCAAAGGATTCCGGTGTTTCTACTGCTCAAAACCTATGAGAGATTGCGAGACGCTCAAAGAACATACAACTAAACATGTTGTAGATCTCCACTCGTTTATAGCAAAGAGTATTATATCAAAAGACATTCCAGTGAAACTTGATGTCAGTAATTTAAGCTGCAAAATGTGTATTGGAACACCCATACAAAACCTAGAGGAACTCATCACTCATATAACAGAAGTTCATGAAGAGGACTATGATAGGACGTTAGGGGTTTGCGCATTCCCTTTCATCTTGACTAAGGATATCATGCAATGTGTTCTCTGCAAAAACGTGTATGACAACTTCACCTGCATGGTCGGACACATGTACAAGGACCATATAAACCACTCTTTCATTTGCCAAATTTGTGGCTTCAGCTTCATAACTAAGATTCGTCTGAAAAGACATATAAACAATAGTCATGTGGGCTTTCGATGTTCTGTTTGCGGCAAAATGTTTAACGCAGCTCATAGGTTGATAAAACATAAAGAAAAGATGCATGGACAAGCGATAGCTCGGGAATGTAACCTTTGCAGCGCGACTTTCGAAAGCCAGTATCTCCTGAAAGTACATTTAGGCAAGATGCACAATGTTGAAAAGTATAGAATTAAGTGCGAGTTTTGCCCCAAAGTTTGCTCTACAAAGGGAGCAATGATTTTGCACGTTCAATCCCAACATTCAGAGTCGAAATTTGAGTGCGATCTATGCAACTATAAGACAGGCATAAAATGGCTGATTACGTTGCATAAGAAAAAGCATTTTGGCGACAGAGATTATGCTTGTAACATTTGTGAGAAGATGTTCAGAAGGTCGAGTAATCTCAGAAGTCATATGAAAGTGCATTCTGGTTCTTCTGGTCGTGTCTGCAGGCTTTGTAGAAGAGGTTTCATAGATTTGGACGCCTTAAATGCCCATAAAAGTGAATTTCATTATTTGGAAGACGCTTAGGTCTTAGAAAACTAAAAATATGTTGATTAAGAAAGCAATAATAGGTACATATAATGTTGAGTTAGTAATTTTGTTTTTAAGGACACATATTTTTGCTCTGCTCTTGACTGTAGTCTGTTTAGTTTGTGTCGTCAAACCTATGCATAGACTGACATTGTACAGTTTACATTGTTTTGTGTGATACGATTTGTAAGTTAGCATTTCTTTTACACTCAAGAGGTTCTCGGATTGACCTCGCATGGTTGCACAATTAGGCTTGTCGATTGTAAAATATTCAGTAATAGCTTGGAATTTTGCCATAGGCTCACGCTCTTAAAACAGTGGACTTTGAAGTTTGTTACTGTTTACCATAATTACGTTAAATAAAATTTACCACATGTACAAAAATATTGTTTGTCTTTTAAACCATCCTCATATGAACGCAATGCCCTAAATGTAACAGATAATTTTGTATAAAAAAAATCTTGTAAAATATTGCATGTCGTATTCTGGCCACCTCTAAATTGATGTTTTCCTTGCAGGAGAACTAAAAAGAGGTCGCCAGGGTACGACTGCTAAGGACCTTGGTGCTGAAGACTACGATCAGGCGATCACCACTTCATCTGTCGATACAAAGCAGCCAACAGCTAAAGACAAAAGGAATATAATGAGGAATAATGTCATTCAGGTCCTCACGAAATCCACCGTGATGCCATTCCGCTGGCTCAAAAGTTCCTACAGATGTTTTTACTGCTACGACATCTTTCAAGAGCCGTCAGAGTTAAAAAATCACCAAGAAAAACACGTGGGTGACGAAATTAAAATACAGACGATGAAAAATTACTGGGAACCCGTCGTTTATGTAGATGTGTCCAATATATCTTGCGCGCTCTGCCCCGAAAATGTTACCGACCTTAACGGGTTGATTGATCATTTAGTTGGAACTCATAGTGTGGATTATAACAAAGATGCTGGGATTTGTATGGTAGCGTTTAAGCTAGATAATTTTAATGTCAGTTGCCTTGCTTGTGGGGCGAATTTCTATACGTTTGGCCCTCTCTTGCACCATACAAATAAGGACCATAAAGGGACATCCGCTATCTTGTGTGATGTATGCGGACAGAATTTCAAAGACGCGTCATTACTTCGTTTACACGTGAAGTCTGTACACGAAAATGCAATCTACCTCTGCACGGAGTGTGGAGAAAAGTTCGACTCAAAATCTAAACTTAAAACCCATCAAAAAAACAGTCATGATGTGGAAAAAAAATACAAATGCGCCGATTGTTCGGAAGTTTTTCAGAGTATGTACAGGAGGTCTCAACATATGGCGTCTGAACACAAGAATCGGCCGCAGATCAAGTGCCCACATTGTCCTAAAACTTTTGTATTTCGGAGTATGATGATGACTCATTTGAGAGATTCTCATTTGAAGTTCAGGAACCATGTATGTGGTGTTTGCGGATGGAAGGCTTTTAACAGTAATCGTTTGAAGAATCATATGTACAAACATAGCGGGGAGAAGAATTTTAAATGCGAGGCTTGTGACAAAGCATTTACAACGAAGAAGATAATGAGGGCACATTTCGCGAGGATGCATAAAAATCCACAGCCTTTAATGCAGTATGAGAATCCTTATGTGGGATAAGTTTAAACTCTACAATTTTGGTGTTATTAGTGACGCGGTAGTTTTCGGTTGTGGCATTTATAGAATTAGAAACGTATTTATATATTGCTGTTTTGTTAGGTAAATACAAATTTAGCATTGACTGTTGAAAATACTCAACTGTTCGAAATTGGGTAATTTGGTCACTGATTCATTTTTTTTGTCATTTGTACTCAGATCTTGTTGAAAGACACTTATTTCCAAATTGAATATTGTATTGTAGGTAATAAGTTTTATTTAAATACTTTAGTATTATTATTTTAAACAATATTTAAATTACAGGCTATGTAAGAAAAATCCGAATGTTATTTTTAAAAGCAAACTCCCTAAAAAGTTCCTTTAAGTATTATTTTGATGGCGCAATCAAACAATTTTCTACATGGTTGGCACCTATTTATGAAACCAATGGTGTGATACCTTAAAAACTCAGAACTAATTTAGACTTTGGTGAGTAGGTACTAGTAAGTCGCTATCTTAGGACTAATCGATAATTATATTCTAAGAAACGACAAAAATGGCGGAAACGTGTTTTACTTGATAAATGGACACTCTTTGCTCTTCAGGGAATATTAACTTCAACTATTCAACGGCTAATAAGATAGTTTTCCGAAATTAACCAAAGAGGATCTAACAGGATTATTCTTTGGTTTCAGAAAAGTCTGTGGAGGAGAGACGCAAAGTTCAGCTCACAAGTTTACTGTCGATCATCATTCAAAACTCCACCATAGTACCCTTTAGGTGGCATAGCGGCAAATACATGTGCTTCTACTGCCACTTGGTTTTCGTAGACAGCTCAAAGCTAAAAGACCATACAAATACCATCCACTCAGAAATTGAAATCGAAGAAATACTGACTAGAACACTTTATAGAGGCGGTAGGACCAAGTTAGATGTATCAAATCTATTCTGTGTTCCGTGCGAATACAATTTTCGAAATTTCCAACAATATTTAAATCATATCTCTGAGATTCATGAGCTAGAGTTGGATAAAGAAGCTGCTCAGTCCTTCAGCTGTTTTCAACTCGAAGATAATGGAATGTATTGTCTCGAATGCGGGCAATTTTTCCAATTTTTTGGACCACTTCTTTTGCATACTTATAAATATCATATAGAACATTTTTTATGCGATATTTGTGGGCAAGGATACGTAGGGAAACATAATATACACAACCATGTTAAAAAGACACACGGTATTAAACGTTGCAAGCAATGTAAAGAGACATTCGGAACGCAATACGCATTAACGAAACACATAGAAAATGTCCATCAAATAGATAAGTTAAAATGTCATTTGTGTCCCGAAATATTCGTTAACAGATACCTGAAAAAGCGTCACATGGCTCTTGTTCACGATTGTAAGAATGAGCAGTTCGTTTGTGAGTATTGCTCTAAAATTTTCACGCGAAATAGTAAGTTTGTTCAGCACAAGTCGAGAGTCCATTTTAAAGAAAAAAACTGTACATGTGAAGTGTGTGGGTACAAGGCTTTTAATCTTGATAGCTTGAAGCGACACATGGTGCGTCATAATGACGCTCGGCCATTCACTTGTGAGATTTGTGAAAAGAGTTTTCGAAGGAGAAAGAATCTTTTGAGCCACAAACGTTTGCACAAAGATGATAGTGTTAATGATTTTGATTCTATAAATCTAGAAGTATCTGAATGAAATATGATCCTGGAAATGTCTGAGTAAAATGTTATCTGACGATTATGGTTATCTATAGTCTATAGTATTATATAAAGCGGAAGAGTTTGTTTTTTTGTTTGTTTGCTTGAACGCGCTAATCTCCGTAACTACAAGTCTGATTTGAATAATTCTCAGGCTATAGGCTATAAAACATCACTCTTCGACCAATAGTAGCAGCGTGTGCAACCGCGCGGAGTAGCTAAGTAGTAACTATTATAAAGCTGAACAGTTAATTTGTTTGAACGATCTAATCTCGAGAATTACTGATTCGACTTGAAAAATTATTTTTGTGTTGTATACCCAATTTATCGAGGAAGGCTATGGGCTTTTAAACGTCACGCTACGGTCAATAGGCGCCGAGCAGAGCTGTTCAAACCGCGCGGAAGTAGCTAGTATTCAATACGAACGCCTGTCGATGCAAGCATGCCCGAAATGAGCATGGTAATTTTGAGCAACATTCCGACACATGCTGCTAAGTGACAAGTGCTCAATTGAAGCATGCTTTCGTGTTTAAAATTAGCTTGTATTTTAATAGGTACAGAGTACCAAGCACGAATAACTATCGCAATCGTAACGTAGTAGTATCGAGTGCGTTCGGCGCTCTGATTGGCCGGCTCAAGTGAACCAACCAATCAGAACGCTTAACTCGCTCGATACTGTTACGATACGAATGCGATAGTTATTCGTGCTTGGCCCTCAGTAGAGTATAAAAATATGACACTATAGTTAAAAATACACAAATTGAACGCGTAGGTTAACCATTGATAATTTACTCTATTTGTACATGATTCGTCTGACAGTTTAATTTTTTTTAGACACAATCAAATATAAAAATAATCTCAAAGCTATTTTAATGCAAAGCAAAGTCTGAATTGAATTTTTCTTTTTCGTTTCAGACGTTTTCGGGCCGTCCCCGCTATCGAACCTTCGAAGATTAATCTCAATTATTCTGGAATATTCTACTATTATGCCCTTCAAATGGTATTTAAACCGCTACCGCTGTTTCTATTGCGATCACACTTTTGTCCATAGTTCAGAATTAAAACAACACAGTAAAAATCACATCGATATTAAATTAAATTTGTTAAAAATAGGAACAACGACTCGTATAAAATGGGACGTAGCAGAAATATCGTGCAAATTGTGCCCGAAACCGATGTCGGATCACAATGACTACATAAACCATATAAACAGCTGCCACGATGTAGATTTGGATACAGAAGTATTCTATAAAATAAGTTACTTTTTTAGTCTGTCCGACGACACCATGTCGTGTTTGGAATGCGATGAAAAATTCAAATTTTTCGCGCCATTATTGAGGCACGTAAATAAATATCATAATAAATCTAAAAAGTACATTTGCGATCATTGCGGACTCGCTTTCGCATTAAAAGGGACGATAAAACATCATTTAACAAATAAACATTCATCTATGCCCACTTCTTGTAAGATTTGTGGCGAAAATTTTCCATCGAAGATCAATTTGACGGTCCATATTAGACAAGAGCATAGAACAGGGAAATTCGCTTGTGAAATTTGCTCTGAGACGTTCGAAAGTAGGTATTCTAGGAAGAATCACATAGCTATCGTACATAATATCAAAAGTATGCAGTATCCTTGCGAAATATGTTCGAAAATTTTTACAACGAGAAGTATTTTGATGAAGCATGTTTCCGGGACCCATTTAAAAGAAAAATTTACAACATGCCACATCTGTGGATTCAAAGGTTATGATTTGAACGCCTTAAGACGTCATTTGGCTACTCACGATCGTGAGATATATCAGTGTAATATTTGCTATCGAAAATTTCATAAAAATAAGAATTTTGTAGCTCATATGGATAAACATAGTAAAGGCAAAATTAATATGATTCCTTGGGATAAGCAAAAGGCAATTAAGAGTTAGGTCTGGATTTCGAGTGATAGGTTGCTTATGGACCGGACATTCCACCGGGGAGTTAGTGGCAGGGGCCACTATTACACTAAAACGAATCAAAGTTTAGGAGTGGGAGGTAGCTACGTCATTTTAGAGTATAAATCGTACTCAATGTGACATCATGCGATATTTCAAATCAATCTATCTCCGAAACTATTCGTTTCCGTAAGAAAATAAAAAATACGTGTCTAATGTTTTTAAATAATCTACCAGACGGACATTAAAATAAAAACGAGTTATCTACCCTATTATAAACTCTGGATTTAGAGTGTATCTATCGCTCGAATACTGAAAGGCTACTTAATTTTAAGTGGAACTTAAATATCTCATCTCTGTCATTTTCAAAAGAATTTGTAAGTATCTAGTGACAGAACTAAGAAGTTAACTAAGTCGCGACTTAAGATTAAGTGATGTTTGAATATTTGAGCGTAAGACTCCCAGTTCATTCCAGACAAAGTACTTAGCTGTATATTTGGACTTATGTGGAAAGTTCTTCGTATTGCTACCTTGTGGTTTCAGTAACTCAATACTAAGGGCCTTAACGCACTAACAGTTGACCGCGCGGCTAGCGGGCACGCGGTTGGCCGATTATTAAATTTTATATGCAACTGCAATGGCAACCGCGTCAGGCGATACAAACCGCTTAGGAAGTCGACCGTTAATGCTTAAAGAAGATATTCATGTTTCGTCAAAATATGTGTTTATGTTTGATTAATGTATCATACTTAGTACTGTAATTTAGAATTTAAGAACTATAGAATAAGGATCAAAATAAAGAAAAGTCTCTATTATTATTGGTTTTATTTTTTCGTAATAGTCATTAAGCACTATTTTTGAAAGTTCCTCCCTATTAGTGTCTAATTCCCTATCAAAACAGAACGTTAAATTAGCCCCCTGAGTGGCGCTATAGTCATCCTGATCTTAGGTTCAAAACGTAAGTATTTTTACCGTAAGTAAGAACCGACTAATCACTTGAAACTTGGGGGGGGGGAACCATCCTATGACTTCTCCCACTCTTGAGACGAGAGCGAGTGTCAGACTTACATACTAAGTAAAAACCATCCCGTTCCTACTCATGCACTTCGATCCAGAGCCCCGGCAACCCGTGAAGTCCTCCACAGCTCCGTAATCACTTAAAATTTACTAACTGAATAAAAATCTAAATAACTAAACCGATTGTTACAGAAAACCAAGACACCGAGGAGAAGTTGATAGAAAAACAACGCAAGGACGATCTCACGCGACTCATTACTGTGATACTAGAAAATTCGACCATCCTCCCTTTTAGGTGGTCAGCGAACAAATACATGTGTTATTTCTGCTGCTGTTCCTTCATCGACAGTTCTAAACTAAAACAACACACCATCGAAGAACATAAAGACGCAAAATTACGTAACTTATTAAGAACTTTAGTCAGTCGAAGTCGTGTAAAATTAGACACGTCAGAGATAATTTGCAAACGATGTAACCGCCAATTCCTTTCTTTTGATGAATTCCTCGACCATCTCTCTCTGTTACACGAACTGAAATTTAAAAAAGAACTAACAGATTGTCTATTTACTTTTAACTTGTCTGATGATGGCATGTCTTGCCATGATTGCGGACAAGAATTTAGGTTTTTCGGCCCTCTATTGAAACATGCTCATAAATACCATAATAGATACAAAACGTACTTATGCGAAATTTGTGGACAAGGATTCGTAGCTAAAGCAAATGTAGACAGTCATATAAGAAATGTTCACTCGTTTTCTAGCGGGCAATGTACAAAATGTGATAAAGTATTCCGTAATAATTATGCCCTACAAATACACTTCGAGAAAACGCATAAAACTGAAATGTTGAAATGCCCAAAATGCCCGGAGATATTAGCCTCGAAATATTTAAAAAAGCGACATTTAGCTTTAGAACATGACGACAAAAAACTACAATTTAACTGTGATGAATGCAACAGAGTGTTCACAATGAAAAGTCGGCTAGTTCAACACAAGTTACGAACGCATTTAAAACAAAAAACCGTTGCTTGTGAGATCTGTGGTTTTAAAGTTTTTAATAACGATCTTTTAAGACGTCACATGGTACGTCATAATGATACAAGGCCTTTTGAGTGCGAATTTTGCAAAAAGACTTTTCAGAGGAAGAAAACTTTGGAGGTTCATAAAAGGATACATACTAATGATCGGAGGTATATGTGCAAGGAGTGCGGGAGGGCATTCGTTCAGGTAACTAGTTGGAAACTACACATGAGAGTGCATCATGGAGGGATCGAAGGGGCCTCTTGGCATTGAGGTTTCATTTTTACTAGATAAAAGTTATAAGACTGCTTTTAGCTCATGTGGCTGTAGAAAGAAAATCTATAGTTAGAAATTAGTTAGTGAAATATTCATGATCTCTGTTTTTGTTTTTTGTTGGCTCCGTCTCAAATAGCAGAATAACCAAAAATAAATGATTTTGCCCTACTTAGTTATGTATCCACACAAAAACTCAGCCATCCTTTCTTGTTTCTGCGCTCCAAGGTTACTTCGGCAAACTATTTCTTTAATTCCATTCACTATAAAGTCATTCACCTACATTATAATTTTTCTTTCATATAATTTTTCATACAATTTATTTAATTTCCATCCCTCCGTATTATTCAAATATAGAAACAAAATAACAAACAAAAATCCCTAATAAAATCCTTTTTTTTAATTCAATAAAAATTTTTTTTATTTCAGTTTGATAATGCTAAAGTTTTATATTAAACATTTACCCACCCTCATACTTCGATGCACATGTAGGTATTGCTGATCTCTTTCCAGTCAGCTAGTCCCATCACATCATGTGGGTGACGGAACAGAAAGAGTATAACATAACATCACGCCTTTTTATCCCCGAAGTGGTAGGCTGAGGTGCACATTACGGCATTTAACACTGTACAATGTATCACCCAATTTTCACTATTTATGTTTTGAGTCCCATGTAATAGGGGTCAGCCCTATTGGCATATACCGGACACAATTCCAGACTCCGTGCTACTACTTACTGAGAATTTTAAAAAACACCCAGTAATACTTCGCCTGACCCGGGAATCGAACCCGAGACCCCTTGCCGCCGCACTTGCGACCACTCGTCCAACGAGGCAGACAAAAAGAGCACCTATATTAATTAGCACATACAATACCTACTTATGAACTGTATCTTCTTCATTGACGGGAACAACATCCCATGGCTTCTTCCACCTTGGGTGAGGCGAGAGGGAGTGTCAGAGTATTACTGACTAAAAACCACCCCGTTCCTACTCCTGCACTTCGAGCCGGAACCCCGGCAACCAGCTAGGTCTTCCGCAACTCCAGCTACGTTTCTCTAGTTGCAGAATCTGAACAGATTAACTATTATAAAAAATGAAACTTTGCCCACGATAGAATTGTCTCCTGTGTCGTGGGTGCGTGGTATTTTTGTCTAAGAACGTGTTGTTAGGTTTTTTGACATTACAGAAAAATATTGTTATACGACTAGAAAAAATGTTTCCTATTAAATTAGATTGCCTTATGTTATGTTTATATGTAAATATAGTTATTGCTGGGTTTATTTACTTGTTTCATTTGATCTTAACCTCGCAGCTTTCTCCGTTAGACAGAGGTGCAAATATACAATGTAACACCATTATTTTATCATTCTAACCAGTTTTGGCAATTTTTTTTATGAAATAGGAGGCAAACGAGCAGACGGATCACCTGATGGTAAGCGATTAGCGCCGCCCATGGACACCCGCAACACCAGAGGAGTCACAGGTGCGTTGCCAGCCTTTTAAAAAGGAATACGCTTCTTGAATCCCGAATAAAGAGGTTTTTATAGCAAAGGTCGGTAAACGCGCTGACAGATCACCTGATGGTAAGCAATCAGCGTTGCCCATGGAGGCAGACACCCGCATCACCAGAAAACGAAGTGTTTTGCTAGGATTGGGGAAGAAAGTAGAATTTGGCCTTCGGTAACTTCGCACACGGGAAAACACTAAGGTAAGTAAGGAAGCAGTAATAAAAATGAAACAAGATTCACGCTCACATGGGTCCATTTATTATCACTCGACAAACACCTTTATACATCGCTATTTACATCATTTATATACAAATTATAGCATTTTGTACAATATAATTATATTAAAAAAGAGTTAAATATACCTTACGTAACTGTTCGAGAGTGCACGATTCGTTTTGAGCCATTACCGGGGCTCATAAAATTGACGTTAAGCAACTAAGTAATGTGGCTTATCGAATCGAACTACACTCAAAGAGTTATACGCCAGAATACTGAAAGGCGAATCAATATTAAGTTGTACTTAATTATCGTTTCGTCTTTTTCATTTTAAAAGAATTTGTTGAGACAGAACTATATTCAAGCGCGACTTAATTGAGTGGTAGTTGAGTATTTCAGCGATAGGTAGTCTATGTTTAATTAGTTCATTGAGTATGACTGACGATTATAATTAGTTAATGAACAAAATAACTTGCAGTTAGACAAAATCAATGCATTTATCAACTTTATGATTGTATATTTTTAATAGACAAAGTTCATTTCTATGAAAATATTTATCGAACTTTAAAAAAAACAATTTCAAAATGTTCTACTATTTACACACAATTCTAGACTCCGTGTTACTACCTACTGAGAATTTTGAAAAACCAAAGTATTATTGGATATTAATTAGCTCTGTATATCCTTATAGTGAATACCTACTACAGAGTGCCAAGCACGAATAACTGTCATATTCGTAATGTAATAATATCGAGCGCGTTCGACGCTCTGATTGGCCGGCTCCAGTAAACCAACCAATCCGAGTGCTGAATGCATTCGATACTAGTTACGAATTCTTTTTTTTTATATTTGATGGGCCGACGTTTGACCTCTATCAAGCCGGTAGGCGATGTTGCGGCCTACGGTGGAGCACGTCGTCCCAGATTGACTGTATTATTTATTATCCCTAAGATTATTTTGTTTTTCGATCTCGTTGACTGTATTTTAGTGTTACATTGTTCTAGCACAATCCAAACAGCAAAACTATGTAACTAGAGACTTGTATTGTGAACCTGATTGAAAAAGAGTAACCTATGGAGTTTCTTGCTCGTTCTTCTCCATAAGAATCTACAACTTGGAATGAGCAAATAGTTTCACTTTTAATTTTTTGTTGACATTGAAAAGTGCCTTTGAGGTCTAATTGGAATAAATCATTTTGACTTTGACATAAGCAACCTATTCACTCGGGCCTAGAAAACAGCCAGGTTATTCAATCGTTATTTGTGCTTGGCACTCTGTAGACCCACTCGGGAAGTAAACATGAGTCTTTAAGTTTGGCAGTAGCATTTATTTGACTATTTAACCAAAGCTCTTATAATTTAAAAATTACACTAACAGAAAAGGACGTCAAAATAATGGTGTCTAAGTAACAATTTAAAATTTTTATAAAAGAGTATTAATCCTAACAAATGGAAACATAAAATTTGAAGATCTTTAAATGTACCTACATCACACAATACGAGCTTTTACCAGCGCCTTGGCTCGCGTACTAAACGAAAATCATTCTACGGGAACGAAAGATCAGAAAAAACGCCTATGTTTTTTTTTCTTCTTTGGCAACCAAGTACCAAATCGGTAACATAACATCACGCCCTTTATCCCCGAAGAGGTAGGCAGAGGTGTACATTATGCCACTGTACATTGTAACACCCACTTTTCACTATTTATGTTATGAGTCCCATGTAATAGGGGGTGAGCCTATTGCCATATACCGGGCACAATTCCAGACTCCGTGCTACTACTGAGAATTTATAAAAACTCAGTAGTACTTTGCCCGACCCGCGAAACGAACCAGAGACCCCTTGCCTGGCAGTCGTACTTGCGAACACTCGGCCAACGAAGCAGTCTCCAAAACGGTGTTGTCGACTATACTGCCAGTATGCCTATGTGTTATTCCATACTATAATCTAACTCTGTATCAAATATTATCCAAATCCGTTCAGCCGTTATAATATAATTGAGTAAAAAATATTCCTACATTAAGCCAAATCATTTAGTATGCAGGTAAGGCAACAAAGATTGATTTAGTACAGAGACATTGGTTGTCTAGAGCCGACCAATGGTTACAAAAGGTATGGCTTCGTTACAAAGCTTTTTTTTTCATTTTTTTAAGTGGGGAAAAAATCATCGAATAACTGCTCCCGCCTGGGTGCGCCGGGAGGGAGTGTCAGACTCTTACTGACTAAAAACCACCCCGTTCCTTCTCCTGCACGTCGAGCCGGAGCGCCGCGACACAAAGCATACAATAGCATAACAATAGCTACTGTCTGTGTACTGAATCAATCTTTATTGTCTAACCTGCATACTAAATAATTTACTTCATTGCACATCGCTCAAATTAGCTATTTTAATATTATATTAGGAATAAGTGTATAAAACGCATTATATGATATACAATCATAACTTTCATTCTCCAAATGGAGAATATACATTGGAGGTCATATGTTAGCCTCTTTTCTCTAACCATAACATAACATGACATCACGCCTTTTATCCTCGAAGGGATAGGCAGAGGTGCACATTATACCACTGTACAATGTAACACCCACTTTTCACTATTTATTATGTGATACCTGTGTGTGTGATACACGTGATACCGATCATATAAAATCAATTACAATAAAATCAAAATAAATTAATAATTACTTAACTATCAATAAATTACGTATTTTACTTTGACATAGCATCACGCTATCTACAACTTAGAACCCCTTCTTATAACATTTACTTATCCCCGTAAGTAAATGTCGGTAACTATGAAAAAGGATTAGAAAGAAACTCTATCGATACTTTAAAAAAAAATCTGGAATAGACTAAATAAAAAAAAGTAATTTTATATAGGACACTTAGGAGCAAAGAAACAACGCCACTAGCGTATTGTTTTAATTCTTTTTTTATGGCATAAGTAAGCCGGTAAACGAGCAGACGGATCACCCGATAGTAAGCAATCGGCGCCGCGCATGGCCACCTGGAACACCAAGGCGTTAGTTACAAGTGCGTTACCGGCCTTTTGGGAACTGGGAATTTAAGGATTGTGGAGGATTCGGGGATTGGGGAGACTGGGGAGGGCAGTAATTGGGCGTCCGGTAACCTCACTCACGCGACGAAAAACAAGTTTTCTGTGAGGCCGTGGTATCACTCCGGTGGAGCCGGCCCATTCGTGCCGAAGCATGGCTCTCCCACACTTAGAATAATTTTATAAAACGCTCTATTAACTTTAAAGAATATATTTATCAAGAAATGAAAGAGTAAAAAGGCTCTGTTCCTTTGCTCCCAACTGTATATAGAAGTCGATATTTAAAAGAAGTTTAAGTATATGCTATTTTACATCAATTTTAATAACAGAAATGACAACATATCATCGCGGCTTTTATCCTCGAAGTTGTAGACAGAGGTGTACATTACAGCACTTAATGCCACTGTACAATGTAACACCCACTTTTCACTATTTATGTTATGAGTCCCATGTAATAGGGTATGAGCCTATTGCCATATACCGGGCACAATTCCAGACTCCGTGCTACTACTGAGAGGAAAAAGTGGGTGTTAAATTGTACAGTGGTACTAAGTGCCGTAATGTGCACCTCTGCCTACACCTTCGGGGATAAAAGGCGTGATGTTATGTTAATGTTTTTTAGCTAAGTATTTATAAATAGATATTAAAATAAATAATTACTTTTCTATTAAAACGCCTTCTTACTACGCTGTGGCAGTATGGAGTCCTTCGCGAAACTAAAGAATGACAACAGACTATATTTCTTCGATTTTCGCGCCAAATAATCTGTCAAAACGTTGTTGTCACCTGAAAAAAAATTAAACTTTTTTTTTATTTAAACCGAGATGAAATGACATTACATGCGAAGAACACACGTGCGAAGCCATCCTTTGAAGGGGGATAGAGGCGCAATGCTTAATTTTTAGGGAATGGTGACACCACACCTAATTTTTCCACGAGCATCATAAAGGTCGACCAAGAGATACATTTGATAGAGACCGTATCGTGGGTGCGTTTACGTACATACAAGTTCGCGTATACACGACACCCAGACCCCAAACAACAATTTGTGGATCACACAAACAGTTGCTCCGTGCGGGAATCGATTCCGCTACATTTTTTTTATGGAATAGTAGGCAAAGGAGCAGACGGATCACCTGATGGTAAGCGATCAGCGCCGCCCATGGACACCAGAAGTGTCACAGGTGCGTTGCCGGCCTTTTAAAAAGGAATACGCTCTTTTCTTGAAGGTTTGAAGGAAGGAAGAAGGTTTGAAGAAGTAACATGTTGCGCGGCAGCCTGATGCCCAACCACCGCACCAACCGTACAGTCAATTTTAGACTGCTATTTCCAACCCGGCTGCTGACCGTGGGGATAATGGTCAACCAAGAAGATCTAGTAGTGGCTATTGATATTGTTTATGCAGTGTTGGGACTATTCCGTCGTTGTAGCGCGTCAGGAATGTTCATGGAGGCGTGCACTGACGGGTTTCATGCGACTATGCGTAAGCGAGCTGGCGCTCTCGTACACAGAGTACGGGCTAACTCCAACAATGTCCTGGCAATGATAGCGCAGAGACATGATTGTCTCATAATTCGGAATTGCTGCGACAGGCATATTTCAGTGCATATACCACCGAGAGTGTTTTAGTATGTCTGTTTGTACCAATATACTGCATTGTGTCTGTTTTCTGTGTGTGTATTTGATTTGTATTAATTTGTTTTCTGTATTGTTTTGTCTGTTTAATGTGCTTACTAACATATTTGTGAAGATGTTTCGTACTTTTATATTTGTATTTTGTTACTAACACAGTGGACCTTTGATGTCTTAAATAAATAAAATAAATGATTGATATTGTATCTTTACATCATCATCATCATCAGCCTAAAGTCCCACCGCTGACTTGAGCCTGCTTCTCACACGGAGGATTGAGCGTTAATCACCACGCTTGCGCAATGCGGGTTGACAATTTCGAACATACAATGAGAAATTATCTAGTTAAGCCCGCAGCTGTAGCCAAATACCATTTAGCGCTTGTCTACATGTAGAATAGAAAACCAAATTATATGGAATTGACGTAAATTTTGACACTTATCAGTGTCATCCCCATACATTTTGATTTCTACTCTCTCTGTAGACAAGCGCTAAAGTGGCGTTTGGCTAAAGGCACTGGTTTCCTCACGATATGTCAGTGATGTTTAAATAACCCAGTCACAGTTTTTGCTAACTTTGCTTCGAGTATAGGGAACCCGTAAGCAAAGTTACGTACGTACTAACTTACGTGACACTTAACGACATTCTGGTTTTCACAAACTTATAAGTGGCACTTAATGGTACGGATTTTTTTTAAGGGTGGGAAAATCATCGAATGACTTCTCCCGCCTGGATGAGACGTGAGGGAGTGTCAGACTCCTATTGACTAAAAACCACCCCGTTCCTACTCCTGCACTTCGAGCCGGAGCCCCGGTAACCCGTTAAGTTCTCCGCGGCTCCGTATCGGCATCAGCCCTATTGGCCTCATCCATGGTGGTCCGATGGCTCTTTGGTACGGGTAAGGCGTTGATTTAGTTGCTCATGCCAGATAACTCTTAGTGAAGAGATGGTTTAGGAGTGATATGTAAAACCAGGCATAAATATCTTAAATGTCCACTTACCTAATAACAAAGGTTGTTTCTCCCCAGTGGTGGGTAGGACGTAGTCGTTGGCAGATAGAGACACGAACAGCGCGAATGGGACCACCCATAGACAAAGCGTGAAGTATGATAGCACCTGGAATGTATAAATATTCTTTGAGCATGTTCCTGTGTTTCCACTCAAAGTATGGACAGGAAATGGCGATTTCAATTAGATCCTCGAAGGGGTAGGCAGAGGTGCACATTACGGAACTTAATGTCCAATTGAACACTCACTTTTCACTATTTATGTTATGACTCCCATGCAATAAGGGGTGAGCTTATTGCCATATACCGGGCACAACTCCAGACTCTGTGCTACTACTGAGATTTTCTTTAAAAACCCAGTAATACTTTACCCGACCCGGGAATCAAACCCGAGACCCCTTGCCCAGCAGTCGCACTTGCGATCACTCGGCCAACGAAACTCTGTAAGGCCACTCATTAAGTCGCGCTTAAGAATAGTTCTGTCTCTACAAATTCCTTGTAAAATGACAGAGACGGCACGATATTTAAGTACAAGTTAAAATTAAGTAGCCTTTAGCATTCGGGTGTAAGTCATACTATTCAATAACAGTTACTAAACAAGAAAGACTGAAACAACATTATACCTTGTGTGTTCATAAGTTTTGAGACAAATTAAAAGTTGCATATCTTTTTAAATAATAAACTTATATTTATAAAAACAATAACAAACATTAAGTAGATAGTAAGTAAAAATTAAATATAATTATTATTCAAAATGACCACCCCTGTTTTTAATACATGCCCTTAGACGATTTGGCCAGTCATCAATGGCGGCACGAATCTTTTCCAGAGGAATTCGCTTCGCTTCTCGGACATGAGCTCGCTTAAGTGACTCCAAGTTTGGGTGGGACTTTCGGCAGGCTCTGAGCTCTAATTCGGTCCATAGAGAATAATCCAGCGGGTTGAGGTCGGGGCTGGAGGAGGGCCATTCGTTCGCCGCAATGAAGGCCGGTACATTATGGGATGGCTCCGAGTCTTGCTGGAAAACCCAATACTTGTTATGGAATAGGGTAGTAGACAGGGGTTTCACAACAGTCTCTAGAATGTCACTTTGATAATTTTTGGCTTTCACCTTGACGCCTTGTTGGCAGAAATGAATCTGAGTGACACCTTCGTACGAAACTCCCCACCATACCATGACACTAGCCGGATGATGAGTACGCGAGACATTCCGTGCTGAAGGTGGGACATCCTTGCTACTTTTGGCATACACTTTATTGTTTTGTCGATTGAACTTTTCTTCGACGGTAAAGATTTTCTCGTCGGTGAAGAGTATATTCCTCGCATCGTGTCTCCTAAGCAGTATTGGACAACGTTCGCGTAGCAATTGACGAAGGCGATCGTTTAAAAAGTGTACTTTTCTACGGCTATACGCCTTAACCTTGAGATCATATTTCAGTATTCTGTTGACTGAAACGGCGAAATATTGGTCTGCAGAGCGAGTTTCTTCTGAGTGCGACATGGATTTCGGCGAAGTCGCTCTCGGATGATTTTAATATTCGCAGGCGTCCTCACAGAGCGTGGACGACCACTTCTTTGCCGATCATGTAAAGAACTTGTCTCCTGGTATCGTTTAATAGTGTAATACACGAAGTTACGGCTCACACCAAAACTTTTCAGTTCTCGGAAAATGTCCATAGGTTTTCTTCCCACCTTAAATAATGAAATGACGGTCGCACGTAATTCTTTTGTTCCCTCCATTACGAGAAAATTTAAATAAAATAATCCGAAATCATAAATATTAAAAGTTAACATTCCAAATTCAAAATTAGAAAAAGAAATATACAGCAGCCAGTAATTTTTATTTTATTTTTATAAGCAAAAAGTTTGTCTCAAAACTTATGAACACACGAGGTAATAAAATACATACCTCTGAAAAACTATAAAACACAGTACCGAAGAACTTGAAGGCCAAATAATGATGTAGTACCAAAGTCAGGACTGCAGTCACAAACGTGACGCTGGTTATCCGAACCACGGGGAAGTCTTTGAGGAGGAGAATATGGAACGCCTGCTGAACTAGACCTAAAGCGTTCAGGTACAGAGGAATATCCTCGAAGATTAACAGTCCTATGTGGATTGAGGCTGTACCCTGGAAAAGTAAATATTTGTTTATATTTTTTTTTATTTAAAAAAACCGTTGTCTCACACTATGATTGTCTCCTGTGTCGTGTGTGCGTTTACAAACATACAAGTTCACTTATACATGACACCCAGACCCGGAACAACAATTTTTGGATCACCCAGACCTCCGGGTCTTTGTGGAGGCTACACGGTGCGTGGCAGCTGGATGCCCAGCCACCGCGCAGACCATGTCGTCAAATTATTAATTTCATTATGTAATATAGGGGCCGTTCAGAGGCCTTAGTATGAGTTTGATTTACGTTTAAAGTATTCGAAACGAATACGCGTTCGGCACTCTTATTGGCCGGCGCCAATGAAGCAACCAATCACAGCGCCGAACGCGTACTCGTTACGATTACTTTAAACGTAAGACAAACTCGTACTAAGGCCTCAGGTATTACGTAAACACCACGGTGGGAGGGTCTCTGTTTTGCTTATTTTGGATCATATGGGGGGTAGTCTAGATGATGATTACGTCATCGGTAGTTATTAACTTTTTTACACGAATGACAACCCTCATATTGAAATTATAAATTACTAGCAAAGACCGACAAAGAACTAGACATTATGGTATTTAAGAGAATATTAAAATTATAGTATAAAAAAGATATAATTTCAAATTTACGTAAGTAAAGGGGACGGGGGTAAGATCTTTGCTTACTTTTGCTGACAAGGGGGATGGGCTTACGTCTGCTTACGTAATATTTGAACGGCTCCATATTGGTAGTCAAGTGTAAGGGTGCGTCCACATAATATTGTGAATGCGCAGCTCGAGAGTCACTCGCCAGCCGATCAACTCGTAAAAATAATCATTTTTAAATGCACGCGCGGCTGTCTCGCTAGTGCCACATCCGCGGCGCATTCGCTGGATGTGGACGCACCCTAAGAGAGCTATGGTTCGGCACGAATGGACTGGCTGGAGCGAAATGATATAACGGCCTCAAAGGAAACTGACAGGAAACAATGCTTGATAAGTTGATACCACGGGCTCACTGAAAATTGACGTGAAACTCACATGGCGAAACACAACGCTAGCGTTAGCGTTGTGTTTCGCCATGTGAGTGGTAAGCTATCGGCGCCGCCCATGGGCACTCGAAACACCAGAGGACCAAGTGCGTTGGACCATTTTACTAATTAAATAATAAGCTTAGATTAAGTATATGTGAACAAAATGGAAATAAATATATTTGTTTGTTTGTTTTTATTGTTTGTATTTTACAGATCAGATTTGAAGACAACACAAGAGATTGAAGACAACAAAAGGTTGTCTGGAAGAAATCACCATTGCGTGATAAGACCGCCCATTGTACGCATATTTACATGAATTGTTTGTTTTATTAAGCTACTTAAATGTGTACAATAAAGCATATATAAATAAATAAATAAGATTGCCAGCGTTGTTTCACGACAGCGTACTGTGAGGCCTAGCTTCATATAAAGCACAATAATAACAGTAATAGCGGCCCATTTACGTCTAAGCACTCTCCCACACTTAGTAACTATTTCACAACATTTGGCTGATTGAAAGTAATTTCTATGAACTGTCTGTCAAATAAGATTATCAGGTACATAATTATTATGTTTTTCGGTTTTCTCACGTAAACGTAACTGTTTGACGAGGAACTCGACTAGTTTAAAGCCATGCTAGAGGCTCATATTCGTGAGCAGCATTGCGCGAGCAGCTCAACGGCGACCGCCGTGTTCCTCGTCAAATAATTACGTGAGTGATCCTAAAAACATAATTAATTTACTATATCTCACGAAAGTTATAATATTATGATAGTGAATGCACGGTTGGCGCGGTAGGTGGGCAACTGGCTGCCGCGCAACATGTCTTTGTGCGATCCACAGATTGTTGTCCCGGGTCTGGGTGTCATGTGTATGTGAACTTGTATGTTTGTAAACGCATCCACGACACAGGAGTCAATCCTAGTGTAGAGCAACATTTAAAAAATATAAAGGTAATGAAATAAACTTGTATGAAGGTGGTAAAAATGTTAAAAATATGAAGAAAATTCATAATACTCACTATAACAGTCCATGTTATAATGTATTTGGCCATCACAGTGTATTCTTCGACTAATTCCGCTAAATAGTACAGGCCAGCCGCTGGGAACAAAACAGACCAGTTTTCAAGGGTCGTAAGTACGACTGCCAGGCGATGAGTCTTGGGTTCGAAATCCGGGTCAGCCAAAGTATCACGGGGATTAAAAAAAAAATCTCAGTAGTAGCACAGAGTCTGGGAATGTGCCCGGTATAAGGCAATAGGCTCGCCCCCTATTACATAGGACTTACAACATAAATAGTGAAAAGTGGGTGCTACATTGTGACATTAAACTGTCAGACACCGAGCGGTCACCGGTGACCGCAACCTATTGTTCTTTAATTGTGTCTATAATGACGGTACTGGACGAGTTAATGTGCACCTACCCCTTCAGAGATAAACGGTTTGATGTTACGATATGTTACTCTTAGAAAGTACATATAAAAATTTGGAAAAGTTACATTGATACTTGCCCGGTTTCAAACCCAACTGTGACTACTAAAAGAAATCGAATCACTCACAGAAATTATCAGTTACTATGTTTGTTCTATTATATCATTAATTTAACATACTATTATTAATTGAATTACCTACAATATAATTTATTTAACAAGCTAGGCTATTGCCTAATTCAATAGCTAATCAAGTTACTTGGCTATAATAAGTACACAAAAAAAAATTGATTTTGCTATTAGTTTTTTTTAATAAGTGACCATAGAGGTGAAGTGCCATCAAACTTCTTTTAATTGTACCTTTCTTAATGTCCAATTAATATAGACATTTAATTACTGCTACAGGCCAATTTTTTATTGGAATCTGGCCAAAGATACTTTGGCTAAATAAATATCTTGTAAAGCATTTGAAAGCAATTGTTTCTTTAATTACATACGCAGCACGTTGATAAACAAATTAGAATTCTAATAGGTTTTTACATTTTACAATTAAATTCAGAATACATTATGACCAATGATTCTCCGTTTTTTTAAATTATTTTTTCTTTCATGATTTAAGTCCTATTTTCAAAGAATTTACAGAAATAATTGTAGGTTATTGGGTATACGTTTATAGGGTATATGTTATAGAAATAACAATCAATTACATCGGTGCATTTGGAAAATTATCGCACACAACAAGACTTTTCGCAAATTATAAATTAAATTACGTTTTTCGATTAAAATTAAAAGGAGGACTTACCAATGGATAAGGTTATGAATGTAGCCTGTACGGCTAGCGACAATAAACTTAACAAATAGAAGAAAAACATGATTTTAATTGTATTTTCTTATTGTTTTGAATTTTTCTATTCAAAATCTGAGGTTATACGCGTTGTCATTTGAATGTCATTGTCAAACATGTCAAATTCGATCAATTGTCAAAGTCAATGTCAATTGTGAAATTGTGGGTTTTTTACACCAAGTCTTTATGCTACGTTTGTTATTATTTTCTGTAGTTGTCGCATGCGACGTGGTTGTGGTTTATTTAACGGTCTTCGAGTGGAAATAAAAAACGTTAAATATGTAATGGTTACAATTTTTATATTATTTGTTTGTTTTATTAAGCTACTTAAATGTGTACAATAAAGCATATATAAATAAATAAATAAGATTGCCAGCGTTGTTTCACGACAGCGTACTGCAGCGTAACGTTAAATATGTAATGGTTACAATTTTTATATTATTTAATTAAGTAATTTGAATCACATAACTTTCTTTACTTCACATAACAGTCTTACAACTAGGTAAACTAATACTTTTAGCCTTTTTTTGCAGTCTAAGCGACGTGTACTAAAGTTTCGGCATACAGATCTCCGTGCTCATTTTCGGCCTTGCATCCGTAATAGCCAGTATCGCCCTTTTTAGCGTTTTTGATGGTCAAAACGCCGTCTTTGTAAATGGCCATTTCGCCAAGGGACTTGGCGTTGTATGTCCAAGACACTTTTGGCTCAGGCAATCCGGTAACTTGGCAAGGAATGGAAACATCTTGGCCTTCTTTCACGTCGATCTGCTTTTCAGCAGACTTGGAGAGTTTTGGGGCACCTGTAAATATTGAGACATTTTGTAAGTGATATAGAATCCTTATTAAATGCATCAATTGTTGTTATAATTTTCAAACTGGCGTTATTTTTATTATTTTTTACATAATTTTGGGCTTTTCAGAAAGAAATAACGTCCTCTTTACAGCTGAAGTAGTTACATTCGAATAATATCCAATAGAACTTTATTCCAAAAAGGTAAAGTTGAAAACCAATTATTATTTGCATGGTTCAATGCAAGGACGTGTGCTATTTATAATAATAAAGGTAAAAACTTACTGACTACAGCCAACTTCATTGTGTGAGTTTGTTTCTTGCCTACTTCATTACCAACAACGCATTTGTACTCTCCTTGGTCTTCCAGTAGGGTCTCTTTGATGAGCAGCCTCTTACCACTGGTGCGATTGTGGTCTGTCACTCTGTCTCCTGGCTTGGCGTTGATCTCTTTTCCGTCTTTGTACCAGGTTACAAAGCCTAGTGGACTGGATTAAAGAATAAAAGGATTATGCATATGCTTATGGTGACCTATATAGAAAATGATTCGATGGAAAAATCAATGAAAGGTAGTGAAGTTTGTGCGATGAATCACGGAAATAGTCTAAACCAAGTCTAAAACTCTAAACTATTATATCTGGTAAAGACTACGACGTCCTTGATAAACAAAATAACACGACAGCATAAAAAGAAGGTGTTAAAAAGTAAGTAGGTTGTGTCAAAGAGAAATATTATATCTTTTTAAAATATTCTCTATTTTATCTACAAAAATTGCAATGGCGTTCAAAATTGACAGATGTCAACATAAAAAATAACGTTTTATCATTGAAAACTCGAGGTATTCACATAAAAATAATGAGCATTTTTATGTGTTTTATCCATTAAAAGGATAATAAAAACAAACTATGAATTTATCTATAAACACTTAAGTGCCGGAATATTAATTGACATAACAAACTTTATCGCCATACTCGGAATAAAATGATATGAAAATGTCGTAAAAATAATCATTGGTTAAGTGGACCACCGAGCAAGTGGTAGCGGACTCGAATCCAGAATCCGATAATGATTGAAAAGTCTTCGAGAATGAGGTAATATAATTTTCAGGCTCAGTGCTCAATCGACATGGCTTTTGATAGAGATATATTTGAAATTGATATTTTGTATAACATTTTTTCTCTTAACTTTTAGCAATAACCGTTTTATACGGAATGCAAAATGTTTTCAATCTTCGCGCCAAAAGCAAATTCAATATTGCCATAAACAAAAACGGGATTTCCGGATAGACTAAGACGATACTTCATACAGCCAACGATGGGACTTTATGTCATAGACTCTATCAATTCATTTGTATCTTCCTGTATTCACTCGGTTGTTGTGCATGTTCTAAACGTATGTGTAACTCTTACACTTACAGTTCTGCTGATTGTTATACTAAACATTATAGTAAGTTTAATAAACGACGATGTTGGAGACTTGTCATAATACTTAAGTACCTATTTTATTTTTTGCCCCTAAAATTTAAGTGCCTAAGTATTAATTGTCTTGGAAATTCTATAATTTCTTTCATGATCTGGCTAAGTTAAGGAGTTATTTAAAAAAAAAAGAACTGGTTTTTACGTTTTGGCATTGCGCACTTCTGCCTTCGTCGAGAATCAAAAATTAAAGAAGATACTCACGTGCCACCATAGATGCAGTAGAACATAGTGACATCACCAGTCTTAGCCACCATATCATTGCTAACGTACTGAGGGGTCAACTCTCCATCCTTAGGTCCCTTATCTTGTACCAAAGACTTCAAAAAATGCTCAGCCAACACAACATCTTGGCCGGAAGCTGGAGTTTGGGCGAAGCAGACATATTTGAAGCTGGGACTGACATCAGATTCGGTTACGTTTGAAAACCATAGGGTGCCATCAGGAGATAAGGTAATTCTGCGGCTCAAAAACTCTTCCACGATGCTTGGGTCTGAGCGAAGCTGCGTCTTCCAGACTATCTTCGGTTTTGGGTAAGATTCTGGTATAGGGCACTCCAATTTGAATGGTTTCCCTTCAACCGGGGTATGTTCCTGGGTTTTTACTTGTGGGGCATTGATGAAAGCACGTTTCAGTTGGATCTGGCGTGTACTAGCGGTGCCAGCGGGTGTTTCGACCAGGCATTGGTATTTGCCTTCGTCTTCCGGTTTGGGATTGAAGAACATAATGCTACCTTCACCTGGTCGTTGGGCGATGTGTCCAGCTTTCTCCCAGTCGAAAGGTTTGCCGTTCTTTAGCCATGAATACCTGGAAAAGAGTTGATTGGATATGATATTTATGATGATTGCAGATTAATGTCCAATTAATACTCAAACGTCACTCAATTTTAAGTCATTAGTACGCTTGTATAGTTCTGTCTCTACAAATTCTTTGTAAAATGCCAAAGATGATACGATATTTAAGTACCTACAACTTAAAATAGAGTAACCTTTCAGTATTCGAGTGTAAGTTTCTCAATACTTTTAATTTGGCCTCCGCTCTTATTTGAATTTAAATTAATATAGCAGGCTGATGTGTCAGACCCTGCTCACATTTTTCGGGCAACCGATGACCATTGCAATAGAGACGTACCTATTCTGGAGTGGAGACCTAGGCAAACGCAAGTGTAGGATGCTTTCTAGCTAGTGACGATATTTGCTAGGTGGCTGGCAGTGGAAATATCGAGGTCTGGCCCGGAGCAGGAGTTAGAACAGAATGTGTTTTTAGTCAGTAAAAGTCTGACACTCCGTCTCACCTCACCAAGAGAGAGTAGATCCAGGCACAATTCAGACCCCGTGCTACTACACCTATTGAAATTTTTTTTAAATCCCAGTAATTCTTTGCCCGACCCCATGCAGTCGCACTTGCGACTACTCGGCCAACAGGCTGACGATGATGATGAATAATCATGGTATCAGGTCTTTAGTTTTAAAAGCTTTAGTATTGGTTTTTATCACAGTGGTTTAGCGTCACCATTGTCATCTGAGGCTAGAAAATTGTATCATTTAATTATTTAATGTATAAGCTTTTTTTAAGGGGGAAAATCATCGAATGACTGCTTCCGCCTGGGTGAGGCGGGAGGGAGTGTCAGACTCTTACTGACTAAAAACCATCCCGTTCCTTCTCCTGCACGTCGAGCCGGAGCCCCGGTAACCTCTTAAGCGCTAGTTAAACCTATAAACGGTTTAGCTGCTTATTTTTTTTATATAGGGCTGACTTTTTCCTCTTAGGAAAAAAGCCTTTTTTATCAATAAATATAAAAAAAACTACAAGGACAACACTGTCATGTCTGACGGGCATTAACACACTGAATTGACGTATGCTGTAGTCTGTGAATGAATATTAAATAAGTATCCGTATTGTTTTGTAAATAAATAAGTTTGTTCGGTTTTCCTCAATGTGAATGATTGTATCTATAAGTAATTGCGGTTATACATAAGACATTTTATTTATTTATTTATAAGGATAACATATGCAATTTCCTTGTATGAATAGGTTTAGGAGCTTTCGCCTACTATTACTGTCGTGCGTAGAATATATAATAATAAATACCTAGATACCTACGTCTTTTAAGAAGAAAATTGATTGACATACATACTTCTTTAATATATCTGTGCATACATACATAAGGATTTTTTCCGGTGTCATGAGTTGCCTACTAATCTTTGTGGGCACATAAATATGTGGGCACCATGTTTGAAACAATCATTCATAGCTTTTTATTCCGGAGTCCCGTTAAATTTTGACGTTATATTGTCGTTACATCGTTCTCACATATTACTTACACATTAGTTAAAGATCAGATAATGTATCAAGGAGACTGTAAAAGCATGATTTTTACAAAGGTAACGATCGAGTTTCTTGCTCGTTCTTTTCCATTCGAAACTACACTTTGGAACGAGCGCCTAGCTTCACTGACAGACGGACGGACAATTCAATTTTTGACGTTTCAAAAGTTTAATTTGAAATTAATGCTTGGACTTTGATTTTGTTTCAAAAGATTCGTCATTATCTTCGTTTAGGGCAACTATTAGGGTACCTAAAGTTTTTTTTAACAACGTTACCCCACTCTAGTATTTTCTCCTGTGTCGTGCGTGGGTGCATTTACAAACATACAAGTTCACACTGTTACAATTTGTATTTGTATGTGAACTTGTATGTGGGCCCATTATGCGGCAACGGAATTTCAGGGACTGTTGGAGTGTTAATGATGTGTAATGATAAAAAATAAAACTTATGTATTTTTACTCACTTCACATCCTTCTCCTTTCCTTCTGTAGTGCACTCCAGGAGCACGGTGGAGTAGTTGTCGGCTTTGAACAGAACTTCAGCAGGTTGCGCCTTCAGTACCGGGAGCTTCGCTTCCGACTTCTCTATGGGTTGGGCCGTGCCTGTAAATGGTGAAAAATTGTTTTTTTTTTTATGGAATATAGGAGGCAAACGAGCAGACGGATCACCTGATGTTATTTCAACCTCTTTTTTTCTTTTTTATTTTAGATTCAAAAAAAAAGAAAGACAATTTTTTATACGGATTTCCAAGATAAAGTTGCAATTTTTACAAATGATTAATACATTTTAACTGTCTCTGGTTTTTAAGTAAGAGGATTTGGGTCAGGACCATAATTATATGCATTAATTTTTTTTTAATTCTCAATAATAGCAGAGTGATATTTCGGCAAGTTCGACTTATTTGTATTTATTGTTATTATTGATATTTGTTTATTTTATTGTTTTTTGATCAATCAAATTAAATTATAAAAAAGAAAACAATTAGAACCTACATAAAAAAGTGTTAAAGTAAATGAGAATAAAAATAATTTAACTAACAATAATGACAAACTAATCTGGAAACAGAGATAAAACAACATTTTTGTTTTTATTGGGACTTTTAGAATAACTTGTGAAAACTGGACGGGTGCACTGTGTATTATTATGTCCCATTGTGTGCACCTCTTCCAACCCTTTCGGTGATAAAAGGCGTGGGAAAGATATAAAAGAGTAGATGTACTTACATAGAACTATGCACGCGGCCAAAACTATGCTCTTCATGACTGCCATGTTCTGAAAAATAAACAAAAACATTAAAAACGAAATAGTAAATAGGCGCAGTGAGAAAAAATTCTATTTAATACCCAGTTTATGCAAAGTTCAACTTTATTTAAAAAGTGAAGATTTCATTCTGAAAATTAATATTAGGTACCTATGTGAATGAAATATTGGAATGAATTTCAATACATACTTAATTTCATTTAACTACCGAAGTTTGCATTCAATGCATTGGTGAGAAAGATGTAAATATTTTGCACCAATAAAGTAAAGATGACTGTTCACGATTTAAAAATATTTAAACTCTAGTTTCGGTTTATGAGAAAGAATTAAATTACAGATGAAATTAACGTTTATAGATCTATTAAAATGTGATATTTTATTTTCAAAAACCTTTGCGTATATCCTTTTATAATTAGAAAGAAATATTATTATCTATGCATAGGATAAGAAATAAACAAAACTTTTTGGTACACACCTCTTTCGCTGCGAGATGGCGGGAACACTAATAATGGCGTCTGCTACCACAGCTTATATACGATCAGAGAAATGATTCAGTTTTTTTAAGGAAAAGCATTGACGGCAGAAGTTCCACTTATGACTTGGCACGATGAGTTACACGATAGTATGAGGAAAAATAATAATTTTTCAAAATTGTCTCGTTTGTTGAATATCGCGAGTAAACAAAAAGGTTTAGGCTCAACGACCGAGTTGAACAAAAAGCTATTAAATAATTGTCTTGATTATAAATAAAATTACTAAAAAAGCTTCTAAAAACACATTTTTTAGATTTTAAAAATTATGCTCTAAAATAATTTTGATTTACAGTTTTCTCTACAAAACCTAAGTACAAGTCCAGATAAATTGTACTTGATATAAATTACGTAACGCTTGCATTATATTTCCCGAATAGATAATTAATTATTAAGCATCTAGACACTAATATAGTTCCCTACTTCCATTTACTATCCACTTGAATGAGTAGGTACATACATTCCATAGATATTGTTATATACGTTCAAAAGGCGCCTAGCTTCTTTAGGCAGAAAATATTTGAGAGGGTGGGATTTTAATTTCACTATATAATCTCCCTAATGGCTAGTGGCTACCAATATCACTTAAGAGGGCACCGGATACTCTAACATACTTGCTAAGCCATTCTGTAAGATCAGATAGGGCCCAGTAACTCAGTAAGGCAGATGCCCGACACAGAGCCGCGGATGGCCTAACGGGTTGCCGGGGCCCCGACACGGAGAGCAGGAGTAGGAACAGGGTGGTTTTTACTCAGTAAGAGTTTAACACTCCCTTTCGCCTAACACAAGCCGGGAGTAACATTGGATGATTTTCCCCCCTCATAAAAGGCCATTTTGTAAGATATGGAACTTCCGAAGTGAGCTCAATTGCAGTCGGCTATGTTATTGGTTGTGAGAATAATCTGGACTAATGACGGGTGAGAATGTGATCGAGCTCATTACGAAAGTTCGAATTGAGGGTTACAAAATAGCCTAGGTGCTCTGGAGCCTCCAAAGTCAAATACAAAGCATTTATTTCAACTAACCATAAATGAATCTCGGCATAAGTAAAAAAGGTAAAATATTATAAAATGGACCTTCTGAACTATCCTACATTGTGACGGTTTACAACAAAGTGCAGTGCACGTAGGTGACCTGTCATAAATACCTATACCAGCAGGGACTTTACAGAGGTACCGGCAGGTAAGGTAAGCCAAGGCAGTATACGTACTATATATGCCAGATTCAATAATTGGGTACCTACTTACTAGTACTTACCAACTAGTCAAATTCAATACTTTTTTCGAACTGTCAAAAAACGACAGGGTTCTATGAATTTTGTACGAGATTGAGTGTGTTTTTTAACGTCAAACAGCATACTTATTTCCTCTTATTTTTTAGAAAAATTGGTGGATTAATTAAGTTGGTCATAAAATCAATTTAGTAGGTAATGTAAGTGTGATTAGTTGATTACTTTTTAATATTTAATGGTATTGAACAGGCGAAATAATTTATTTTTGACTAAGGAAAGTACCCAATTGTTAATACGTGCTAAAACATTTATTAAGGTCAAACAATAAATAAATAAGTATCATCACGCCTTTTATCCCCGAGGAGTGGGCAGAGAGAGGTGCACATTACGGCACTTAATGCCACTGCACAATGTAACACCCACTTTTCACTATTTATGTTATGAGTCCCATGTAATAGGGAGTGAGCCTATTGTCATATACCGGACACAATTCCAGACTCCATGCTACTACTGAGATTTTTTTAAACTCAATAATACTTTGCCCGACCCGGAAAGTATTATAGTCAATTTATTTACATAGAGATTTTTAATTAAAATCGGTTATTCATTTTGGTCCTCAATCCGCTCTTTTGTCGCCCGCAAGAAAAGTATTGTGGTGAGTGACCTTCAATCAACTATACTTTAACTAAAACACCGTAAAATCTATTTCGATTTCGTCCCGAAGTAAAATGGTTCTGACTCGGTAATACTTACAAAAGGTTTACAAAGAAATAAAATGTACTGGTGAACCTTTGCAAAAAGCAAACTTTGAAAGCGCATACGAACTCATAGTATGTAGGTACATTATCAAAACATCACGCCATGTAATTCTCGTTGAGGTATGTCTCGGTGGGTGGCACGTGCGATGCGAGTAGAGATCCCATATACTTATTATACTCTTTGGAGTAGAGCCTACTTGACGTCTAGTAATCATGTGCATAAATCGAGGAATATTTCTTTAAACTAAAAAAAAATTAACGTCTTTTATTTTTATTTTTGTTTATGTATAAAAAGCAATCTATACGGCAAGTTGTTTTGTAGCGGGACGAAAACGATATAAATTTCACGGCGTACTTAATCGAAGGTGTAGGTATGTATGTACCTATGTATAAACAAAATAGTTTTTTTAAGGGTGGAAAAATCATCGAATGACTGACTAAAAGCCACCCGTTCCTTCTCCTGCGCTTCGAGCCGGAGCTCCGGTAACCCATTAGGTTCTCCGCGACTCCGAATCGGCATCAGCCCTATAGGGCCCCATCCGTGGTGGTCTGATGGCTCTTTGAGATGCGCGCGGAACGAGACGCGCCGTACGCTCGGGTCTGGTTCGTCGGACGGTGAGCCACCCATGCTCGCCGTTTGCAGGCCCGATATACAATATATGCACACGTGTCTGACCTAATCATATGACATAAGGAAATGATATTATTCTTTATGTTTGTGTAACTATGACTGTGACTAGACAATCGTCACAATATAGTACCTCGGTAAATATGTAGTTACTGTCTTATTGACAAGACGAGTGGTTGCAAGTGCGACTGCCGTGCAAGGGGTCTCGGGGTTTGGGTTTTTTCAAACATCTTTGTACTAGCACGGTTTCTGAAATTATGCCCGGTATATGGCAATAGGTTCGCCCCCTATTACATGGGACTCATAACATAAATAGTGAAGAGTGGGTGTTACATTGTACAGTGGCATTAAGTGCCGTAATGTTCACCTTTGCCTACCCCTTTGGGGATAAAATAAAAGGCGTGATGTTATGTGTAAATATGTAGTATTAATTATACAAGAGGCGGATGAAACCTAAAGAGCGCCCTAGGCAGCATAGGCGCCCTTGATTTGTTTTTGGCGCCGCCGTGACTCTGGACAGCCGGACACGCGCGACACCTGGCGCCCCTCTGTAACCTGTCGCCCTAGCGACTAGCGTAGTTTTAGGGATAATACGGCCCTGTATAACCAGTTTTGTAATTGTTGTTAGTAATAAAATAATAACTGGTACGTCGTGGGATTAACAATTTCTTGTTAGGGTATGATGTATTACTCGTGGCGCCCCTCTGTAACCTGGGGCCCTAGTTACTTGCATAGTTTTAGGGATAATACGGTCCTGTATGGCTATAGAGGTATGTATGGTTATATAGTTTTGTAATTGTTCTTAGTAATAAAATAATAATTGGTATTTCTTGGGATTTACAATTTTTATGATTCAACAATGAAGAGAGTCTTTGATATAGGTTTCCTCAATTCATTTAGATTTTTAACCTTGACTTTGTAAGAGTATTAAAGTACTTATAAAACGTAGTATAATAAAAGCCTAAAGTGTAGAAGAGCCATGCTTCGGCATGAATGGGCCGGCTCGACCGGAGTGATACCACGGCCTCACAGAAAACCGACGTGGAACAATGCTTGCGGCGTTGTGTTTCGTCGTGTGAGTGAGGTTACCGAAGGCCCAATTACCCTTCCCTTCCCCAATCTCCCGAATCCCTGAATCCCCAACGTTCCTCAAACTCCTAATCCCCAAAATGCCGGTAACGCACTTGTAACGCCTCTGGTGTTCCAGGTGTCCATGGGCGACGCCGATTGCTTACCAGCAGGTGATCCGTCAGCTCGTTTATTTATTTTTATTTATTTATTAACACTTCTGTATAACAAACATACGATGGCGGACTTAATGCCAGGTGGCATTCTCTAACAGTCAACCATGGGGTGATGCAGAGATGTGCAACAGTAGGTGTAATAGGTATAATGGTTTATGTGATGCATAACTGTAAATACATACATATATCCGTATATATAGGTATAATGTAAATTACATAAGATACATTATCAATATTACTAAATAACAATACTATAAAAGTTTACCGGCTTATGCCATAAAAAAGCCCCGTATATCCTGGAGGAAAAGTCTCTCAGTAAGGCAAAGAGGTCTTTGGTCAGCAGTGGCCACTTACAGGCCGTTGATGATGATAATGATGATAATTTCTCTGAGAGCCTCGATGGTTAAATGACCGTAAGGGTGACTAACGAACGAGGTCTCGGGTCCAATTTGTAACACTTTATGTTAATCATGTTTGTAATAATTTTGCGTTGCCAGAGTCGCGGATTCGAACTTAAACTGTCAAACACCAAGCGGTCACCGGTGACCGCAACCTATTGTTCTATAATTGTGTCTATAATGACGGTACTCGACGAGTTAAAACTCATTGCTCCACAGTCCAGACAGTCCAGTCATGGAAACCGCAACTTTTAAATATACCTCGCTAGTTTCTTGAAGGTTTGAAGGTCATTTGATGGCACTGTTCCTGAATCCTAAATAAAGCTGCGGATAACCTAGAGGCTTACCGCCGGGGCTCTAGCTGAAAGCAGGAGTATCTCACCTTACCCAAGGTGGGAGAAGTAATTGGATGATTTGCTTGCCTCAAAAAAAAATTGGTTAAGAGGGATTGGCTAAAATTCAGTTTTTCTTTTATTATCGAAAGGTGGTATTAGCACTGATTTGCTGCCCAGCGGTCACCGGTGACCGCTCTACATTCACTCCATTATAGATGTTTAGATAAGACTATGTTTGTATGAAAAAGTGTTGTTGATTTTTCATAATCGGGCATTAAGAACATAACATAACATCACGCCTTTTACCCCCGATGGGGTAGGCAGAGGTGTAGAGGTACATTATGCCACTATACAATGTAGGTAACACCCACTTTTCACTATTTATGTTATGAGTCCCATGTAATAGGGGGTGAGCCTATTGTCATATATCGGGCCCGATTCCAGACTCCGTGCTATGTGATATTTTTTTAAAAACCCTGTAATACTTTGCCTGACCCGAGAATCGAGCCCGAGACTCGGCCAATGAAGCATTAAGAAGTTAAGCCATTTATGTTCTTTCGAACCTAGTCATAGCGTAGTAGCCGACAGCATGACAGAGCTCATCATACAGTCATCAGTCATACATGATGTACACACGGCTACACATCGAGCTTAACATAACCAGTATAAACTGAACGTTAAATGTGCGGAAAGATGATGCGACGCGACACCAGGATAAACTGGTTTTGTATAGATTGATGTGTGGTCGTGTGTACCACATTGATTAAAAAAAAAATAAAAGAAAAATACATTCGTAAGAATGTTTATAGTTAGGTAGAAAGGAAAATTTAACAATATAACTGACACTGTTTCCTTGTCTATAGTATTAGGTGAATCCCAGAGTGAATGTACCTAAACTATTTTTGTACACGTACTATGTTTGTGACGAATGATCAATATGATAGCCCACACGAAAGGCTAGGGTTTACACTTTTTACAAAAATATAAATATAAACAAATAGCTTTTATCCGCGGCTTTAGCGTAGTGGCATTTTTTTTGACTTGAATTCAATAAATGCATATTTATTTTAAAACAAAATGTCCTCATTTCAATGGCAACTAATGCCTTTAATACGACAGACATACGTTAATACGACTGCCTCGTTGGCCGAGTGGTCGCAAGCGCGACTGCCGGGCAAGGGGTCTCGGGTTCGATTCCCGAAAAAAATATTAGACTGATCGTAATTTTCATGAAAAGAAACTGACATCCCTGGCTCTTCGGTGCAATAAACAGAATACCGTTTATTCAATTGGGGTCAAGCGCGGTCTTGAGATTATCTGCATATCTGTGAACAGTATCTAAACTGCAAAACTGAAAAGGTACATCCCCTGACTAGAATAGCTATTAGATATGTTATTTCAATCAAGTAATTTGTTCTAATTACCTAGTTAGACTAGTCAATATAGTCGCGGAGAACCTAACGGGTAACCGGGGCTCCGGCTCGACGTGCAGGAGAAGGAACGGGGTGGTTTTTAGTCAGTAAGAGTCTGACACTCCCTCCCGCCTCACCCAGGCGGGAGGAGTCATTCGACGATTTTCCCCCCTTAAAAAAGATTGACTAGTCAATATTGTTTAATTGGATATTAATTATGACAAATGTACCATTCCATGGATATTTATAAAAATGAATCCCATTTTCCATTGGTTACGGCAACACGCGTGAATGGTTGGACCGATTTTACTAACTCTATTTTTGTTGTATTTGTTATTATTAGGAGATGGTGGACAGGGTAATTCCTGAAAATCCTACGGGAACGAGAGAAAACGGGATTGCGCGTACGAAGTCGCGTGCAGAAGCTAGTATGTTATAAATATAATTAAATCAGTAATTAAATAGTTGCTTGCTTCTTGCTCACACCATTAACTCTTCTCTGCATCACCCAAAGGTCAGACTGGGCGAAAATGCCTGCGGCATTAGGTCCACCTTATGTACATTTTGTGCATGAAGCTTAAAAAAATGTAGGTATATGAGTTTATACAAAACTAGTTCTTCTACTTACTTGTGCGTACTGCTAAGGGAGTGGAATTCTTTGAGAGTCTATCGCCCGAATACTAAAACTTTTGTTAAATATTTAACGGCTACTTAAATGATTGAGCAGCCCTCAAATTCTAGTTTTGTATCATTATTTGTCAGTTATTCTTTTGAAGACATTTAAGTCGTGCTCAAAAGTCTACTTAAATGAAAAAACTGTATATATGTTTCCTGAAGGGTGTCTTCAAGGCTTGTGAATATGTTGCTTATGGGACGACGTGCTCCATCGTAGACTGCATCATCACAAACCGGCAGGCGCGATTGTGGTCAAACGTCGACCCATCAAATCAATCTACATCTATTCTATTCTATATACCTCGAGGTATATAGAGGTATATATAGAGGTATATATTTTTAAGGGGGAAAATAATCGAATGACTTCTCCCGCCTGGGTGAGGCGGGAGGGAGTGTCAGACTCTTACTGACTAAAAACCACCCTGTTCCTTCTCCTGCACGTCGAGGCGGAGCCCCGGTTACCCGTTAGGTTCTCCGCGACATTCTATACATATATTAAAATTGTAGAAAAGTCAAAACAACATTGAATATTCTTTAAAAAGCCTTGAAGCGTGATCTACAATCGATACCGAAGCCAAAAATATCGTTTTTAAATTTTTTGTCTGTTTATCTGTATGTATGTCCGGAATGATCTCAAATAGAACTGAAAAGATTTACTTAAAATTTTGCATGAATATTACTAACAGGTCGAGTCAACATATAGGCTACATATTATCATGCTGTCAACTACGGGGGAGGAGCTGTGAATCACTATTCCACGCAGACGAAGTGGCGGGCTCAGCAAATATTCAAAGATATATAAATATAAAAAATAGTTAGCGAGGTTGAATAACCTTACAAATTGCTAAATCTTAAACTTGACCGTTTAAGTGGACGAGTATTTACAAGATTTTTGATTGATTATCTAAATAACTGGTTTTCTTATAGTCAGGCGATCGATTCAAAATATTTACCTACTGAACAAATTGCGTGAGTCTGTAGATAATAATAGCAACAGCAATCGGTTGCTAACTGCCAAAAATAATAACAGTTCTTAATCCAAGATTGATCTCAACTAATTTAATTTAGGATATACCTCTAGTATCAGATAGGCAGACGGATCACCTGATGGTAAGCAATTGACGCCGCCCAAAGAACACGAAACCCCAGAAACATTAGAAGTACGTTGCCGGGGATGACAAATTTGAGGATCTGGGGTGTGGGGATTGGGGAGGGGGATTATTGAGTCTTTTTTTTCTTGGGACAAGCCCGCCACAACCTCCAAAAAACCGCTGCAACTCCTGTAAGCCAGGATCTACAGTAGATACAACCATTAAAACACCGGAACACTGAAGTCCCGACGTTCTAGATACATGAATAACTGTCTTGGTTCCCGCAACGAAGTGAATCAGAATATATTATAAGAGGAGAAGAAAATAAAAACGATAATTTTCACTTCCCTCAGTGAATTACTGCAGTAGACAGAATGAATTTAGCCTAAAGGCACAAAAAGAGACTGTACAACTGGGTGATTGAGTCTATGGTAAGTGTGGACTTGTATGACGAAATACACGGTTTCCTTTGAGGCCGTGGTATCACTCCAGTCGAGCTGACTCAATAATGACAAAGCATGGCTCTACCAAATCCTAACACTTGAAATGGTGATGATTTTATACGTAACCCCAATCCCTGCGGGGCGACTAAGAAACGTCAAGTCATGTTTTTCGTTAAACACTTCCTATATTCATTAAAATAAACAATTTCTCCAGTGCGTCTATATTTGTCTGTAAATAAAAATTAATATGTTCGTATAAACATCGCGTGAAACTCGTTTACCATGAACCGAAACACAGTTCATGTTCAAGATTCAAGTACATCACTTTATTTACTGATTCCTATATTTTCTGTATACCGCATTGAGCTGATGTTTTTATGGGATAAGCTGATAAACGAGGAGACGGATCACCTGATGGTAAGCGATCAGCGTCGCGCATGGAGACCCGAAACACCAGAGGCCTTACAAGTGCGTTACCGGCCCTTTGGGGATTAAGAATTTGAGGATTGTTGGGATTGGGGAGATTGTGAAGGAGGGGGGTTAATTGGGCGTCCAATAACACACCACTCACACGACGTGAAACAAAGAAACTTTTTTTTATGGAATAGGAGGCAAACGCGCAGACGGATCACCTGATGGTAAGCGATCAGCGCCGCAACACCAGAGGAGACACAGGTTCGTTGCCGGCCATTTAAAAAGGAACACGTTCTTTTCTTGAAAGCGTTGTTTCACGTCGGTTTTCTGTGAAGTCGTGGTATCACTCCGGTCGAGCCGACACATCAGTGCCGAAACATGACTCACCCCTAGTAGTCACGAGGGTATGGGTAGGATATAATCCACAGCATAACTAATCCATGGAATACAAAAGAATACAAAATACTAGGTATAATCGCATAATCTGTATTAGCCTTAGCAGAAGATGACTTAGCGGGTTACCGGGGCTCCAAGCAGGAGTCGGAACGGGGTGGTTGTTAGTCAGTAATGTCTAGGTAATACTCGCCTGATCAAAGGTGGGAGAAGTCATTGATTATTTTTTTATGAGATTAATCGGCAAACGAGTAATCGGATCACGGAGTTATGAAGAGTGTTGCCGGTCTGTTGAAGGTTGGTGATATGAGGATTGCAGAGATTGGAGAGGTTGGGGAAGCCGGCACGTCAAGTCAATACTAATATAGTTATTTCAGTTCTCAGATTGGACTGAGAGATTCTAACGAATCTAAGCAAATACTTCATCATGTAAAAAACCAGAATTGGGTTTGAAAAATTTATATTTTAGCAAAAACACTATTAAAAAACAAGAAATGAACTATAGAGTAGACATTTCAATCAATATTTTGCATTAACTGCGCTTGCGTTCTGACTTTTCGGAGGATTCCTGTTGGTATTTGATTTTCTATTGGGCAGAGATTTACTATTACCAAACGATAATAACAAATACTTGGCCTCCTTTTCGGCGTCGCTTTTACACATTGGATTTTGCATTCTCCTAACCCAATCACGTTCATTTGGAATCCTGTCTTTTGGCCTCCAAAAAACTTCTCTATCGGAATAATGTCTGACAAGGACAAAGGACACGGCGGCCATTGGCGGGATAAGGAACCGTTTTAAATTAAAATGTCCGATTTTAAGCGGGACTTCATTTTTGATGTAGTAACATTTTGATATTATAAAGTTAGAAGTCGATGTGAATTTCGCTGTAGCTATTGCTAACCGTGAGATAGTTTCTTTAACCTTCTTTGTCTGTTCTTTTTTTTCATCATGAGATCGTTCGGTGTCCTTGTCTCTTTCGTTGGTGTACGGCTTGTTAACATCGAACTTCGGTTTCGTCCATTCAGTTTTGAAAAAGTTTCTTATTGCTGGCGATTTTTCATTTCGTACTGAAACAATGTTGGTAATATTGAGAGGTGTGTCATGTACAGAGCCGTATTATCAGGCAAGCACCGAGGGCGCCAGGTTAGAGACAGAGGGGCGCTAAGACGGCGGGACACGTATGTGCGTGCCTAATAGAGAAACGGGCAGTACTAAAAAAAATAGAGGGGAATATCCTCATAGGCATCTGTAATTTGTGTTTGTAGGGTGTTCTGTAGGTTTCAATCCCCCTCTGGTCATGTACAATTAATGTACTTAAAATTGTTAAGTAGGTAAATACTTATCACAATAATATTAATGTTTTGAATGTTTGTCCGTCAATTACGTTAAAACTACTCAGCTGACTTATGTAGGGATGCTTTTTATCCCGATTAAATGCGCCCATGGTATAAAACAAGATTATACGAGGAAAGAGGGGAAAAAAGCTAGTTCGGTATAAATGTGCCATTAGTTGTATAACTTATTATTAAATGTAGGTACCTATCAACAGCCCGGGCTTCCTCTACATGGGAGGCATTTACTATAATCTCATAGCTTGGCAAGCGCGATGGAAATCGCATTTCAAATGGTTCAGATTTGTCGGAGTCGCTCTCTATCAAAAAATTCTAATTAAGGGCCGATTTTTAAATAATCATTTAATTCTTAACTGTAGAATAAAATTGACATTTGACACGTTTTAGTATTTTTTTTTTAAGGGGGGAAAATCATCGAATGATTGCTCCCGCCTGGGTGAGGCGAAAGGGAGTGTCAGACTCTTACTGACTAAAAACCACCCCGTTCCTTCTCCTGCACGTCGAGCCGGAGCCCCGGTTACCCGTTAGGTTCTCCGCGACTCCACGTTTTAGTATGGAACAATAGGGTAGATGCCTAATTTTTATTTTGTTTTTGTTTTGTTTTTTTTTGTTTTTTTTTTAAAAAAACGTTGCCCCACACTAGGATTTTCTCCTGTGTCGTGGGTGTGTTTACAAACATACAAGTTCACATACACAATGACACCCAGACCCGAAACAACAATTTGTGGATCACACAAAGTGTTGTTCCGTGCGGGAATCGAACCCGCGACACGTTGCACGGCAGCCGGTTGCCCAGCCACCGCACCAACCGTGCAGTCAATTTTGATGTCCGCCTGGTAGATTATTTTAAATCATTAGACACGTATTTTTTATTTTCTTACAGAAACGTATACTTTCGACGATACATTGATTTTAAATGTTGCGTGACGTCACTTCTATGTAAATACATTCTAAACGTAGAAATGACGTTTTAGCCTCCACTCCTAAACTATGATTCGTTTTATCGAAGTATTGTTTTATAATACGACAAAATAAAAAAAATACGTGTCTAATATTTTTTATTACCCAACTTACGGACTAATTATATTTTTAATTTTCATACCCTGTTATTATCCCAATTGCCAAATAACGTATACAAAGTTATTTCTCAGTAATATTGATCTGGCGTTGGAAAAATCGGTCCTTAAGGTTCATTAGGTACCAGTACCATGTTTGTTTGTATGTTTGCATGTCGAACTCAAAAACTTTATCAAGTATTGGCTATGTGCAAAGCGAGTAGTGGCAGACAGATAACGACCGCAGCGCACAACACGGCAGAAATTGGAAACAAATGGGGATGATCATCTGTCAAATGTGTATTTTGCAGTACAAAATCAAAACAAAGAAATGGACCATGGCTCGTATTAACTCGTCGAGTACCGGTTTTGTAGACACAATTATAGAACAATAGGTTGCGGTCACCGGTGACCGCTTGGTGTTTGACAGTTTATGTAGCTCTGGCCGTTATGTCGCAGTTCTTCCACATTTCTTACATGCTCGGCTAAGACTATTTTATTGCCTTTTGTCTCAGTTTGTGGTTGGAAACTAATATTATGTGTAATAGTTTCAAACCCGGTTTTTATTAATATATTCATTTAGTACAGTAAAACTATTGAAGAAATTGCACTTAAATAATGTCAACAATACTATTTTAATTTTTGTTTTTTTTTATATTTGCAAAAAAAATATAATATTTAGTTGCATTGTTATTATTTGACAGCATCCGCAAATGTTGTAAACGCTACGCGTCGCCACCGTCGTGCACATAGCCAATAGTGGTTCACGGTGGCGATTAACCTCAAGACCCTATGTTTACGGCAGCCACTAGTCACTCGACCAAATAGGTATGTTTAAGGTAAAGTACCTATCTAGGAAGAATTATTTATTGTTGTAGATCATACGGGTAAGTCCTATTTGCAAATTTATAACCTCTATTTTCCTGTTTTTATGTATTCCAAACAGCTGTACCTACATAATTCAGATTTGTGTTTTGCATAATGAATTACTTTTTTATTTTGTATGACGTATTATTGTGCGGTGGTTTAGCCTAGTTGCCATAAGCAATAGGGTAGTTGCCAAGGTATGAAAATTAAAAAACAAGTCCGTCAGTTAGATAATTTAAAATAAGATATTTTTCTATTTTCTCGTACAAAGTTACAATAATTATATAAAATGGAGTTAGTAAGTTATAGTTAGTTGGAGTTTAGGAGTGGGAGGTCGATACATATTTCAGATTAATATTTCGTCGAAAGTATTTAATTTTGTGAGAAAAGAAAAAATACGTGTATAATGTTTTAAATTATTCTACCAGACGGACATTAAAATGAAATTTAGGAAACTACTCTATTTGAATGGGCCTACCAACCGGTAAAGTACCAGTGTGAACTACTTAGTGATAAAACTTTAATAAAATAAAAACAACTATTTGGAGGAAATCATTCAATTTATTTTCGCTGTTTATCATTCTTTCTGATATCTCTTCTACAGGTTATGAAACCTGTCAGAACTGGCCAATGTCATACACTCTGTTCTCTCCTACTGAAACAGCGAAACAATCTACTAATGAAAATGATTTCTTAGGAAAACCCTCGCAGGGTTTTAAATTACATGGCGGATCAGGATTCATCTTCCCCCGTGGAGGTGGACAGGATGGGCAGCCAGCCTGACACGGAGGTTTCCTCTTGCATGGTGGCTTCGGAGCTGGCCAAGAGGGGATCGGTGTCCACGGCGCGTAGTCTCTAGCCAGCATCGTTCTATGTCCTGGATGACTTGTACTCACAATGCTTCCGATATCGAACATATGTGCTCTCCCCTGTCGCAACAGTCTACCTAGAACCTTGCCCAAAGTCTGGAGTTTCTCAATCACCTCTAACGTCAATTCAGCTTTTAAACGCGTAGCACACACTTCAGCTCCAATGTCCTTCATTTCACAAACCATTTCTGCTTGCACTTCTGCTATTGGGACGTTAAACTCAGGCCCCAGACGCAAACCAGATGATAGATCCACGTCACAAGACGAGCATTTTCTCGTACGAGGTTTTCGTGGTTTACAACTGGGTGGGCGCCGCGGGGGAGTAGGTAAGCCGAAGAGAGGCGGCGGTACTGGGTTGGCCGGTGGGGACCTGGGCGCTGTGGGCGGACATTGAGGTGCCTTCTTTGGACATTTGCCTACTTGGGCTTGGATAGGATCCACTTCAACTCCCAGAGCCTTCAGATCGTTCCTGCATTCAATTATCCTATTTCTTTCCCTCACTCTTTTCAAGAGCTCTGATAGTGATACATCCTCGTTCAACTTGGGCAGCTTGGGCAGATTACTGAGATTGAGTTCTTTTGGTTTAGTATCCTGTTCATATATAGCCTCGGTAGATTTCATTAAACGGCTGGGTTCGGGTTTAAGTGAAATAGGACAGGTCTCGCTGTATGTCAGAACGTAGCGAGGATCTAACTGTTTTTTCGTTAATTCTTCCGGCAAACGATTATCTTCCATTTTCACTTTTGGCGTTAATGCATCCACATTTTCATCCCAAATGCCGTCTGATACATTTGAATTAATTTTATAGTGTTGCTGTAATGGGGGCGGATTCATGTAATTTGTTTCCGGTTTCGGCACAGGATCTTCTTCCGCTATACTGAGTGGTGAGAATAACTTTTCGTCGTTTATTTCTTTTGCTGCTTTCACGTCTTTCTGTATTTGCTCATCTGCAGTGTTCAACCGTGCATTTAGTGTCTGGTTTTTACTAGGCAGAACCCTATTCGTGAGGTTCATTGAGAGGTATGTGTGAGCTTTGTCCGTTGGTTTAGAAATACTTTCACGACTGTATTTTACCTCTGGCTTCCGTTGAGAGTTCCACATGCTGTTTGCGGTCGATGATTGGTAGTATAAAGGTTTTTCCCTTCCTTTAGCGTAAGATTTTTTAAGACGCTTATTGCATAATGTAGACTTATCGGTCTGTACAACGTATCTATAGCCTGCTTTTGCGAACGGGTTCCATGGTGTAGTTACTGGTGATTCTTCTACTTTCGATTCTGTTAAAGCTTCTTTAGTTCCTTCCAAGTCTGGTTTAGCATAAAACTGTTGCGCTTTTAATTTCTTATTGGGTGCATTTATGTCTGTTTGGTTCATATGTAGCTTTGGATTTTGGAACAGGACCCATTTTGGAGGCTCCCGCATTAAAATATCAGTAGCAGCCATAAAGGGAATTTGTCCAGGCTCAACCTGTGCAGCATGTGTTGTGCGATGGGTATGAATGCCTGGTTGTTTTAATTCTGGAGTCTCCGTTTCTAGATCGTCAATTTCCTCTAATCGTATATCGTAATTTTTATCTATATGTGTATGACTTGGATATATAGCCAAGGACTCCGCCTCTTCTTCAGCAGCTAGTTTCATAGCTAGTTCTTTAGCCTCAGCGTCTTTGTCGGGTAGTAATTTTTCTTGGTTATTTAATGACATTGGTTGTCCTGGGTGCATACCTTTATCTGAATGAACACACTTACATAATGTATCCATTTGAACTCGATTGTCATCTATAGCTGGAGAGCGTGGTTGGTTTGGCGTGGTTATGGGAATGCCAAGCTTTTCCAATTCGTTGAGGAGTGCTTCATCAATTTGACCAACTGGACTGTCCAGACAACGTTTGGCCGCTTCATCTAATTCACCCGTGTCCGATTTCTTACCAGCCATAAGATTTACGTGCTTGTTCTTAATCCACCGGTAGGCTTGCTCTAATTCCCCCAAGACTCTTGGAGTTATACTAAATCCTTCAATGGGTTGTTTCTGAGCTTCAACTAATGGTGTTTCTTCAATATGCTCTACTTTCTGTGTTAATTGTTCCTTTTCTTCTTTCGCAGTTGTCGTATTAACAAAGGTATTATTCCGAACGGGTCGATGTAAATAGGTATCCAAAATTTGGTTAAACTTTTTGTCGCTGTCGACAAAAATTTCCGTATCAGCAGTGTTAGGCAAGTATATTCTTTTTAATATGGAGAGGTCGGTTTTACGTTCCAAGCTTGGGATATGACTGTTACATTTATTTATTACTGGTGGTTCATCTTGTTCCTTTTTAGTTTCACCTATGTCTATCGTATGAGCTGCATTTTGTTTTGATTCTTCATGTGTTTCGTACAACGTTTTCTCTAAGTTTTCATGGTTATGTACATACTTATCTACTTCTTCTGTGGTAATAGTTTCATCCAGATGCAAATTCTCATTGGTCAAGTCTTTATTATTTTCCGTGCCCTTTATTAAGTCGTCAGGAGTTCTAGCAGACATCAAGTGTTGATTCATCGTTGGCTTCATAGGAACGAAACCTTCATCGGGGTCTGTATTAAGGATTTTTGGTTCCGTTTTTACCACGGTCTCCTTCGCCGTCAGTTTTTCAGGGACTTCCTCCGATTTTGGAGACGTTTTGAACATTGCAAACTGTATTTTCTCATCATTTATTATGTTGTCTAATATGTCTGTATCAAGGATTTTAGGCTGTGTTTTTACCACAGACTCCTTCATTGTCAGTTTTTCATGTACCTCCTTCAATTTCGGAGTCGTTTTGAACATTGCACACTGTGTTCTCTCGTTGGCTATTTTCTCGTCAGTTATCATGTTGTCTATTAAGTCAGTATCAAGGATTTTCGGCTCAGCCTTTACCATAGACTCCGGCGCCATCATCTTGTTTGTTATCAGGTTTTCTGATAAGCCTGTATCAAGAATTTTCGGCTCTGATTTTACCGCAGACTCCTTCGTCATCAGTCTTTCAGGTACCTCCTCCAATTTACACGACGCTTTGAACAATGCAAACTGTAATCTCTCATCGGTTACTATGTTTTGTAATATGTCTGTATCAAGGATTTTAGGCTGTGTTTTTACCACAGACTCCTTCGTTGTCTGTTTTTTATGTGCCTCCTCCAATTTCGGAGACGTTTTGAACATTGCACACTGTGTTCTCTCGTCGGTTATTCTCTCGTTAGTTAGCATGTTGTCTAATAAATCTGTATCAAGGATTTTCGGTTCCGCCTTTACCATAAACTCCGGCGCCGTCATTTTTTCAGGTTCCTCCTGCAATTCAGAAGACGTATTAAACATTGCAAACTGTGTTCTCTTGTTGGTTATCATATTTTCTGATAAGCCTGTTTCAAGGATTTTAGGCTGTGTTTCTACCACAGACTCTTTCGTCGTCAGTTTTTCAGGTACGTCCTCCAATTTACACGACGTTTTGAACAATGCAAACTGTGTTCTCTCAGCGGTCATTCTCTCGTCGGTTACGTTTTCTGAGAAGTCTGTATCAATGATTTTCGGCTCAGTTTTTACCATAAACTCAGGCGCCGTTAGTTTTTCAGGTTCTTCTTCCAATTCAGGAGACGTTTTAAACATTTCTGATAAGTCTGCATCTAGAATTTTTGGCTCCACATTTACCGTAGACTCCGGTGCCGTAATTTTTTCAGGTTCTTCCTTTAATTCAGGAGACGTTTTGAACAATGCAAACTGTGTTCTCTCGGTAGTTATCATATTTTCTGATAAGTCTGCATCTAGAATTTTCGGCTCTGCATTTACTATAGACTCCTTCGCCGTCAATTGTTCATGTACCTCCTCCAATTTCGGCGACGTTTTGAACATTGCAAACTGTGTTCTCTCAGCGGTCATTCTCTCGTCGGTTACGTTTTCTGAGAAGTCTGTATCAATGATTTTCGGCTCAGTTTTTACCATAGACTCAGGCGCCGTTAGTTTTTCAGGTTCTTCCTCCAATTCAGGAGACGTTTTAAACGTTTCAAACTGTATGCTGTTGTCGGTTTTCATATTTTCTGATAAATCTGCATCAACGATTTTAGACTCTGCCTTTACCACAGGCTCCTTCTCCGTCAGTTTATCAGGTACCTCCTTCAATTTAGAAGCAGTTTCGAAGAATGCAAACTGTGTTCTGTCGTCGGTTATCCAGCTTTCTGCTAAGTTTAGCTGTTCTGACTTACTTATTTCTTGCTTTGTTTGTTCTATGTCGACGCCCTTCGAAAAATAATGTTCAGTTAGTTCTGGTTCTTCAACTTCTTCTTTTCCAAACGCTTTTTCTATAATTCTTTGGCATTTTTCGTATTGTGATTTCTTTAGAGCCATTTGCATATTGACTAAGGGTCCGATAGGTTCGTTTATATCACTGACATTAATTACTTCGAAATTTTTGTCCAGTGAGGGTTTCTTCATCACTGTGGCATCATCGTTGTCTTTCTGATTCGTTTCATGAGTACCCTCATCTGTAGCTTTTGTACTTTTCGGAGATTTCTTTACTGCAGCACATGACACTGAAAAATAGCGAAAAAAGCCGTGAGTTTGTTACAAGAAATGAGTAAATGGTTGGTTTTGAAATATTAATGTTTATAATTTAAATATCATCGCGGGCTTTTTCCGCCATTTTTCTCCGTTCGTCTGCCTTTTTAAACGGTTTCAAAATAATCAAGTTACAAAATATGATTGGTTATAATTATGGTTTCAAAAAACCGCGAAATATTGTGCGTTTCAAATATAAAATGAGAGAAATTTGTAATCCTTCTGGTTCGGTATTCCATTTTGATAACTTAACTAACACAACAAAATGGTAATAAATTCAGGGATCTTAAACAAAAAAGTATAATATTACCCATAATGAGTCCTTTCATTTTTATTTTAAGACAAATAAACTAAAACTCTTATCAAATTATGGGTAATATGTTAATATTACAGTGGCAATTTTACCTCTCCAGGTGGCGCATATGTAATCAGAGGTTTTTTCTTATGGAATCAGAAGCCAGAGGCAAACGCATCTCGTTTCAACACGGATCACCTGATGGTAAGCGATCAGCGCCGCCCATGGAGACCCGCAACACCAGAGGAGTCACAGGTGCGTTGCCATTCTTTTAAAAAGGAATACGCTCTTTTCTTAATGGTTTGAAGGTCGTATCGGTTCGGAAATACCAACGACGACAGATCGTTCCACAATTTTGCTGTGCGAGGCAGAAAGCTACGCGAGAAGCGTATAGTTGTGGCCTGCCAACTATCTATATGATGGAGATACATATGCTATCGTGAGCACAGCAGTTGTCAAATAGTGAACGTCCAATGGTGTAACACTGGCTATTTCTCTATTGGACTAAGAACGAGAGGTTCAGACTAGTGTCATCTAGTGAGTAAAAATACGTTAGCCCCAATTGGTAGGGTGAGCCTCAAATTTGTAAATAAAAGCAAAAGTCGTTGTCAGAAGACTAATGACGCAGAGGAAGATTTAACACCTCGAGGTCACTAAAAATTTTCCTGTTTGACTGGGCACATGTTTCCAGTACGTCACCTAACATGGAAAAAGTAGGGAAAATTCTCTAGTCAAATACAATGAGAGGACCTAATAAAAATACGAAAGGGACAAGGTAGTTTCCTAAATTTTATTTTTATGTCCGTGCCCTAAATTAATCCAAAACATTAGACATGTATTTTTTTACGGCATAAACCGGTAAACGAGCAGACGGATCACCTGATGGTAATCAATCGGCGTCGCCCATGGACACCTGGAACACCAGAGGCATTACAAGTGCGTTACCGGCTTTTTGGGGATTAGGAGTTTGAGGATAGTTGGGTATTCAGGGATTGGGGATTTCTTCTTTAAATACTTTTCGATGATATATTGATTTGAAATACGGTGTGTCGTCACGATTTACTAAGTACATGGAATAGAAGGCAAACACGCAGGCGGATCACCTGATGGCAAGCGATCAGCGCCGCCCATGGACACCTGCATCACCAGAGAAACACAGATGCGGTGCCGGCCTTATAAGAAGGAATACGCTAAATTTGATTGAATAGGCGACGAGTTAGCTACTCGCACACCTAAACTTAAAATCACCGTTCAAATTGTTTTTTCTTATGTGATAAAATAAAAAAAGGGTATAATATTTTTTTTGTTATATTATCGGATGTACTAAATAGTTTTTTTAATTTTTAGACCCCATCCACTACTCTATTTAGTCTGTTTGTTACAATACCTACCTCTTTACCCTAACTGCTTATCCAATCTTCTCGAATTTTTGCATAAACTTCGGAGTACAAAGAAGAATTACAAAGTAAAATTTAAGAGGGCAAGAGCTATAATGTAATAGAGGTTTGGTACAGGTTAGCAAAAAAGAGTTTGGAATAGCAGAGGTCGCTAGTATCGTACCTGTGGCAACCTGGTACACTACGACTCAATCGGTTTTGATAATTGAGTATAATAAGACGAAGAACTATGTTCGGATGATTGTTTTATTCATGGTATATGGCCCAAAGTACTTGGTTAGTAGTATAATAGTTCCACCTGTCACCGCGTCAAACTCTATTTTGCCAAGCTGTAAATAATATAATTATATTTCAAATTTACCTGGTGTGATCCGCTGCTCGTTGCCACGTAAGATACGCGGCACAAGGGCAGCGGTGTTGCATACTTTTTTGATTCTTGATAAAAAATTTGTACGCAACATCATTATGGAGCTACATTTATAAAATTTTGTATGATAATCAGCGAAAATAATTAAAATTAATACATTTTTCTGAATTCTTGACAAGGCTACCTACATTAAAATTTGACAAAGAATGCTTTTGTTCGGTTTTTTTATTACAATTTCGATGCTCTTCAATTTGATTTTTATCTTCCTTTCTGCTGCCAGTGATATTTTTTATTGTTCTGTAAAAGAGTTTTTAACTGGGCTCATAAAGAACTCTAAGAAATGTTCAGACTGTTATCGGCCAGCAAAGCAAGTGATGGGCATTGGGCAGCAGTATCAGTAGCAGCCGTCATAATTATACATAGGCAAATTAAAAGTATAATCAGTGCCGTCCATGGCCACCCGTAGCCCCCAACATCAAAGGAGCTAGTGAGCGTAAACTCACTCAGTTACTCACATGGCGAAATATAACTCAAACGTTATTATACGCCTGTTTTCTATATGTACGTGGTCTATCCCAAGTTGAACTAAATCGTTTGTGCCGAAGAAATAAAAAGGCCATGTTTTTATTTATTTTCAGCCATGATCGTTCCACTGCAGGGCAAAGGCTTCCCTACCCTCCTTCCACTCCTCTCTATGTAAAGCTTTTTGCGGTCAATCCTTGTCATAATGTCTAATTCTCTATTCTGTTTTGATTGTCTAATCTCCTTTTGGGCCTGCCGCGACGTCTACAGACGTTGAGTGGGCTCCACTCAACGTCAAAAAGACCATGTATCATTTAGTAAAACATGAATCCCTAAGCCAAGGACACACTAGGAGACAATGTCCTGCGACACATGTCGCCAGCTACATTGTGTGAAGTAACGCGACGTTGCCGAACATAAGGCGCGCGTTGTCGCATTATTATAATAGATATGTAGGGCGAAATTGACATGTCACCGACACATTGACTACACGATTGCGGCACGGCTGCCGGGTTCGATTCTCGCATGGAGCAACTTTTTGTGTGTTCCACAAATTGTTGTTTCGCGTCTGGGTGTCATGTGTACCTATGTGATATTGTATGTTTGTAAACGCACCCACGACACGACATGGGAAAAAATCGTAATGTGGGGCTACGTTTAATAAAAAACATGTCGTGGGACATTTGTCCCCTAGTGTATGCTTGGTTTTACCCAGCAAAGAAAAGTCTTATTGGTTGGATACTCTAAGGTTCTGACTTTGATCTTGACAGAGTTGAAGCAGGTTTAAGCAGGCAGAATCCAGGTTTGAAAATTGATTGACTGACTGACAGACTATTATTTATTTTGTATTTGTTGACGTGTAAAAGTATCAAATTATAGTTTAATTGAAATAAATGCTTTGACTTTGACTATGAAATGAAAACTAAATTCAAAATATTTTTGTCAATATTTTTGTAAACGTATAAGAATAAAAAAAAATGTTGGAACCAAACCCAAAACGTTTAAAACTGAACGCAGTTTTTCAAGGGAACGTGCTGTTGTTACAACGTTTTATTATACTTTTTGCACGCAGTATATCTTGTTACGTTACAAATTTTAAGATGGTGCAATAGTTTGGAAACATTGTAGTCGACTATCAGCATTATTTCTCTCATCTTTTCATGAAGGCAAATTTATTTAAATTAATTTAGTGTGATTTTTATAGTTTCGTTAAAGTACGATACAATACGTATTCTTATACGACAACTTCAATGTAACGAAACGTCATTTCAAATGCAAGAAAATAACAAAGATGGCTGAAGAACAGGTGAGAACCAAAATATTATGATTTTTAAATGATTTTATATGAATTTACAATAATTACTAGGATTAGCTCGACTTTAAAACCTCATAAATAAATGTAGTGAACAGGTTTTTTGGTTGCCACCTTAAATTTCATTGATTTCATCTTAATTATTTGATGTTTGTGCTTGTGAAGTGTTTTTGGTGCGTTAATATTTCTTTTGTGGCATTATATAGGCTTTTTATCAATTATAACAATGTTTATTTAATGTTTACGGGTGGTTTGTTAGACGATGATGCCGGCACTTTGGTTATTTGGCTATGTTTACACACGTATCCTTGAACAGTAATCAAAAGTGTCTTGATGTTTGATAGCGTTCGGCCCCCTAGTGCGTTTCGGAAATTGCAATGCTCAATTTCATATTTTCTAAGATTTAACCTCGATCGTTTGTAGAACATTACTTTAGCACATTTATTTGTGTTTATTTTATAATATTTCGTCTCAGTATTTGCAGAACAAAAATATATCAACGACAATAAATTGTCTCACTAAAAGGATTGATTTCGTTTTAATCTTATTAGTATTTTGAGTTATGTAGCATCGCTCTTATTAGACTCCTAAGGGTAGGTCAGTTTTCCTAGTTCTTATTTAATAATATTATTAGCATGTAGCATGTTGTAGGGATCAAACCAGTCACTAATCTTTATGAGTTATGAGTTACGAATTTTATCATAATTAATAAACTCAATTACTAACACATAAAAACAAATGATCAAACCTGAGGTCTCAAGTTTGAAAGTGAAACAGTTTTTAATTATGTTATACACAATACACAGTTAACCTAGATTTATGAATCAAGATGAAAAAATGTGTGATAAAAAATGTACTTACTTAACTTTCTATTTTAATAAAGTTGGCCAAATCAAAACATTCAATTATAATAACAAATTATTCAATATTGACCAGTAAACAGATGTTGTTTGTATTTAACTAGCTGTACCCGCAACTTTGTCCATGTGGAATAGTTATTCAGAGCTCCTACCCCATAGGTGATAGTGTGATAATATGTAGCCTGTATATAGACCCATGTTAGTAATATGCAACTATGCAAAATTTGAAGTAAATCCATGCATCACTTTTTTAGTTCAGCCTTGACATACATACAGACAAAAAACATATTTCTTGTTGATCATGCCCCAAGCATTATTTAGAACAAAATATTCAATTAACAGTTTTCACTTTCCTACGACTTTATTATATGTATGTATTGGGCTCGCTGCCATCGCAGCGGTAAGTCCCCTCTTTGAGGAGTGGCTTGAGAGACGCTACGGCGTCCTCACCTACCGCCTGACGCAGGTCCTCACCGGACATGGGAGTTTCGGGAGGTACCTGTGTCTGATGGGGCGGGAGGAAACGCCCGGGTGTCATCACTGCGAGGACCGCCCTGAGGACACGGTGCCGATGCCGTCTCCTCCTTTTGCGAAGCAGTCATGCTAGCTAAGGAGGAGGCGGGACGCGTGAGGCAGCGAAGCGCTGCCTCCTCGCAACCCAGCCATCGCGAAGGACACACCGGGCGTCGGGGATCGCGAGACGATCTCCGGCCACCGTAAGCGCGGGCCTGCGGACGGCGAGCATGGGTGGCTCCCCGTCCGACCAGAAACAGACCCGAGCATACGGCGCGTCGCGTTCCGCGCGCGCCTCAAAGAGCCATCAGACCACCACAGATGGGGCCCAATAGGGCCGATGCCGATTCGGAGTCGCGGAGAACCTAACGGGTAACCGGGGCTCCGGCTCGACGTGCAGGAGAAGGAACGGGGTGGTTTTTAGTCAGTAAGAGTCTGACACTCCCTCCCGCCTCACCTAGGCGGGAGCAGTCATTCGATGATTTTCCCCCCTTAAAAAAAAAAAAAAAAAAAAATATAAGTATGTATAGATAACAATAATTCATGGCAGTCCATTTCTTCTCTGAAAACTTTCAGATCCGTTGATCAAGTATACATTCATTTGAATATTATTATTTTTTAGCATCTGCCAGCGGCTTTGTCTGCATTTCTGTAGGATAAAAAGTCTTTAATGAAAAATAGACCTTATTTTGTTATAAAGATAAAACGAAAATGATGCATTGAAATTCCAGTATGTACTCTATCTCTTTTAAATCACTGTATCTATTTGATTGATATTCGGTACAAAACTGATTTGCTACCCGAGAAAGAAGATAGAATAGTTTTAATCACTAAAATCTCACGAGGCGAGCACTGTGCGGGCTAAACTTCTATTGGATTGGTTATATTTTGAAATCACGAAAATAAATTCATTTCACAATCAATATAACCTAGGTACTGAATCAATTCTGACGACAATTATTACCGTAGAATATTCCTTGGTAAACTAATTCAGAAGCCTTAATTCTGCTAGAAGTCATTATGTTATGCGGACCAAGTCGAGAGAAATGACATAAATTATGAATGAAAGGCAGTTTTTAACAATAACTGTCTGATAGTAGAGAATAAAAAAAGAAAACAATGTTCCAACTCAAAGTTCCTCGGGATAAGGGCGGTACAGATGATATAGCTTGCACTAAAACACAGGTTTTTTTTTATATTAGATGGGACGGACGTTTGACCACTATCTCGCTTGATGGTAAGCGATGATGTGGCCTATGATGGATCACGTTGACTCATAAGCAACCTATTCACTCGGGCCTTAAAGACACCCTTCAGGAAATACAGACTCTGGCAAAGAATTCCACTCCTTAGCAGTATGCTAGTAGGTTGGGGAATGAATCACCATTACACACTGAATATGCACAGTACCGTCTGTAATTGAGGAAGCATTTAGATAGCATGCACTCCGTGCACTGTCATATCTTATTGTACAGTGGCCAGAATATTAAGCTGCTCCAATCTGTCAAATTTATTCATTAGACTTTCGACTTTATGTCAATACAATAGAAGATGTTATAGCCACCATACTATGTATTCCTTACTGGAGATTTCTAGTCTCCGTACTGTATGTATTATTATTGATAAGTTTTAATAACGTCACGATTATTTTTGGTAGAGGTAAGCAGAGGTGATCCACAAATACGATATTGCACCCATATTTCACTTTGCAAACAAATAGTTTTTGAGATATTCATATTCAATTTAGGTACTTTTTCCGATCTGGTAATCGAACTCGAGTTTGTGTATGATAAGTGAAAACCTGATAGTAGGTAATCTGTTTTAAACAAGGAGACGAAAAAAGTAACTCGTTGACTTGACTTAGTTGACTGCCTCGTTGGCCGAGTGATCGCAAGTGCGACTGCCGGGCAAGGGATCTCGGGTTCGATTCCCGGGTCGGGCAAAGTACTACTGGGCTTTCAAAAAAAATTCTCAGTAGTAACACGTAGTCTGGAATTACATACTCACCCCCTATTACATGGGACTCTTAACATAAAATAGTTAAAAGTGGGTGTTACATACATTGTAAGTGCCGTAACGTGGACCTCTGCCTGCCCCTTCGAGGATAAAAGGCGTGATGTTATGTTATGCCCCGAAGTTCCTACTCCTGTACTTCGAGTCTGAGCCTTGGTAACCCGTTAAGTCTTCCGCTCCCTGGAGGTTAGGCGAGACGTCATTTATTGTTATTTTTAAGATAACAAAGTGCTTTAGTTAGGTTAGGTTAGGTATATTAGTCAGGTTTAAAAAAAATGTGTAACTTTTGAAATTATGATGAAATCGCATACATTTATTATTATGGTTAATTTATTTTTTTAAATGATGCAAGTATGATTAAACGTATAGGAAGTAGGTAGGTCAGCAAGGAGTGTCGGGTTCATTCTTTTTTTTTTTACTTATACAATTTACCAAATAATAAAGGTACTTTGAAGTACCTTCTTTGGTGATCCTAAATACGGTTACGTGAGAAGTAAGTATTCAAATACTAATAGCTAAAATTGTTCACTTTTCACTTTCAATAGGGTAGTTGCCAGGGTAAGAAAAATATCGAATTAGTCCGATGTATAATGCTTAGTATAATGAAAATATATTATTAACCACATAGGTATTTTTTTATTTTGATACTGCCTCGTTGGCCGAGTGGTCGCACGTGTGATTGCCGGGCAAGGGGTCTCGGGTTCGATTCCCAGGTCGGGCAAAGTATTACTGGGTTTTTAAAAATCTCAGTAGTAGCACGGAGTCTGGAAATGTGCCCGGTATATGGCAATAGGCTCACCTCCTATTACATGGGACTCTTAACATAAATAGTGAAGAGTGGGTGTTACATTGTACAGTGGCATTAAGTTCCGTAATGTGCACCTCTGCCTATCCCTTCGGGGATAAAAGGCGTGATGTTATGTTATATTATGTATTTTTTTATTTTATATGTATCTACATACTGATTGAGAATGTTACTAAAAGAAGTCGGTTAAGAATCCTGTTCCTACTCCTGCACTTAAAACAAACAAAAGCATTGGTATAGATGGCGCTATGTGTATTGGTATATTATTATGTCACAGGCTACTTTTTATGTGACGCGAGCGAAGCCGCGGGTAAAAGTTAGTGTTTTATATTCATTAATCGAATGAATGTTTGTTTGTCTACAGGAGGTGATACAAATAGAGCTGCTATGCAAACAGCTTTACGAGTCCCAGGACCCGCTCGTAAGGGAGCAAGCAGAGAAGGCAGTCGTTGGGTTTCAGGTAAGAAAACTATTTATGTTTGTTTTTTAATGAATAATCTAGCATCTCATCTTATTTTGTAAATGGACACCCGAAAATTTAGGGGAATACGGTATTTTACTACTAGTAATTTTATAAAATTGTAAAAAATATTGTAGGTATTCAATAATTATATTAATGTGGGAGAAATTAACAAAAGAAAAAAAGATAAATAATTTATTTTTGGCCATTGGGCACGATACACCAAACACACAGACATAAATATTAAGATAAAAAACAAATTAACCTCTCGTGTGTTTCTTAAACACACGGGTGTACGAGAAACGCGCACCGACTGGATATCTTTTCTATGACGTATATTTTCAAGTTTGCAACCCGTTCTTTACTTGATTGAACAGAATAGTTAATTAGCTTTTCTATTACAATATTTACCCGTGTGTACGAGAGGCGCGCGATAGGTTAAAAAACAGTAAGAACAAAAAATAAATAATAAAAAAAAGGGGTTGGATCGACCAGAGTGGCACCACGGCGTAAGGTTACCACAGGCCCAAATTCCCAATCCTCAAACGCACTTGTATCGCCTCTAGGTTACGGTTGTCTCTATAGGCAGCGCTAATTACTTACCATCAGAGGCCTTAGTACGAGTTTGTTTTACGTTTAAAGTAATCGTAACGAGTTCGCGTTCGGCGCTCTGATTGGTTGGTTCATTGGCGCCGGCCAATCAGAGTGCCGAACGCGAACTCGTTACGAATACTTTAAACGTAAATGAAACTCGTACTAAGGCCTCAGGTGATCAGTCTGCTCGTTTGCCGGTCCTTAACATAAAAAAAAAATAGTCCTATAAGGTCTATTTAATATTTTGTTTTTTTTTTGTTTCTAGGAGTCACCAGACACACTGAGCAAATGCCAGGCGCTATTGGAGCGGGCAGACTCGAGCTATTCACAACTGTTGGCTGCCACGACACTGGCTAAACTGATCAGCAGGTAAATATAGAAAAAATAATGACATAACATAACATCACGCCTTTTACTCCCGAAGGGGTAAGTAGAAGTGCAGATTACGGCACTTAATGCCAATGTAACACCCACTTTTTTTTCTTTTATTTATTCTTCGTATGAAAAGATGTTGTGGTGATCTGGAGGTTAAGACGCCCGCGCCCTTATGCACGAGGGTGCTAGTTCGAAACCTACCAACGGCAAATACCAATGAGACTTCCGCAACCACCGGGTTGGTCACCTTTTTTACATTGTATTGTTTATTCGCCTAAAATAACAATAAATAGGATATTAAATCGTGGTTTTGTATCAACTAAGAATCGCGGGTTACTCACGTGAATGTACTGAGTAAAGCTCTACTAGTTTCGAACCACAGAGGGGTTCTTCCTCATGAGCAGCGAAACTACTACTAAAAGCGAAACAGAAACTAGTAGAGCTTTTCTCAGTATATTCACGTGAGTAACCCGCGATTTTTTTTTTTTTATTTATTTATTTATTATTACATTTCAGTACAGTTTAAAATTTCTTATTTGCACCATTAAACCACAGCTGGTTTGTATTGGTACTCACATTCGCTTAACAAGTTTTATGTTATAAATTTATAAACCCATTCAATATGACAATTACCTCAATATAATAAGTGACAAAGATATAACATTTTAGATACGTTAGATATAATTGATTTAGTATGTCTCACGATAGTTATTATTTCTGCTGTTTCGCGAATGTGCAAGGGGGATCTAGATGTGCTTTCAGACTCATTTGGCAAGTTCCGCAAATTTTTGACTTTATATATTTTGAAGTAAGCTGTAATTTGGGGTTTGATTTGTTTGTTATTTAATTTTAATTAATTTTAATTTTGATTTTGTTTTTGATTTTGATTTTAATTTTGGCTTTGGTTTCATATTATTCTATTGCAGCGTTTTCTTTTCCTCCAATTAATTTATTGCTAATTTATTAATGTAAATTAATGCAACTTAATTTGATTTTTTTGTATTCTAATTTTGTATCCAATTATTGATATTTTTTTTTTCTCAAAGAATGCGGTGCTCGCCTGTAATTGATTGTAACATTTTACTGTTATCTTAATTAAATGTTTGTTATTTAATGTAAGAATGTATACAATTGTTGGTGAGCCAATAAATATAAATAAATAAATAAAAACGTGGCTATGCATGTTTCCAGGTCGACAGCGAGCCTCTCAACGCAGCAGCGTTTAGACATCAGGAATTATGTCCTGAATTATTTGGCAACTAGGCCGAAACTGGCCAATTTTGTAGTACAGGTAAAACTTTAGACTTTTTTCATGGAACCAGCAGACGGATCACCGTGGCCTTAAGCCAAACGCCACTTTAGCGCTTGTCTACAGATATAGTAAAAAACTAAATGTATGAGGATGACACTGACAACTGTCAAAATTTACGTCAATTCCATATAATTTGGTTTTCTATTCTACATGTAGACAAGCGCTAAATGGCATTTGGCTACAGCTGCTGATGGTAAGCAATCGGTGCCGCCCATGGACACCCGCAACGCCAAATAAGTTACATGTATGAATATAAGTAAATTACAAAAAAAAACACGGGTTCGATTCCTAGTTCAGACATAGTATTATTGTAACATAACATTACGCCTTTTATCCTCGAAGGGGTAGGCAGAGGTGCATATTACGGTACTTAATGTCACTGTACAATGTAACACCCACTTTTCACTATTTTATGTTATGAGTCCCATCTAATAGGGGGTCCGTGTATTGCCATATACCGGGCACATTTCCAGACTCCGTGCTACTACTGAGATTTCTATCAGTATTATGGTTTTATCCATTATTTATTAGTTTTACTATTGAAGCCATATATATATAAGCCGATAAACGAGCAGACGGATCACCTGATGGTAAGCAATCGGCGTCGCTCATAGACACTTGGAACACCAGAGGCGTTACAAGAACTCACTTCACACAGTTATATATATATAGAATAGTAATTTTCCGATGTTTAATTAGTTCCCATTCTGTCCGTAGTCGCTGGTATCGCTTTTCGCGCGCATCACCAAGCTGAGCTGGTTCGACATGATCAAAGAGGAGTTTGTGTTTCACAACGTGATCAATGATATCACCAATTTTCTCAGGGTAAGTGTATTTAAATATCAACTACTATTATACACAAGAATATTACCCATAGTTAGGGTTGCCAACCGTACTCTAAAATAGAGTATTGTCCTCTATATCATGCAGGCGTACAATCTATAACACTAATAGAGGACGCTCAAATACTCTTTTTAACTTGACACAATACCACTCTGTTATGAAAAGTACTGGACCAAATTGAAGTATAGACATTGAGTAACAACCTACCTATTGAGTTAATTAGACTGATGAGACAGAGTACGGAAAAAAAATGTTCTAAAGCATAAAATAAATGATACTCTTTTTTGAAGTCCGTACTCTTTATTTACCTCCTTTAAAATCAGATATACTCTATTTTTTATACAATTGGTTACTTTATACTTTTGTTATTACTACATAATCAATCCGTAATACAAAAATACAATTATAAAACGAAAAAATAACCAAAGTTCAAGATAAAGGACACAATCATTAAAAACTCAATAACAAAAAATTTAAATCCTTATTCAATTTAATATTTAATTTAATGTATTAATTTAATTTAATTCATTAAATTTATTTAATTTAATTTAATTTAATATTTAATTTAAACTGTCAAACACCGCGAGGACACCGGTGACCGCAACCTATTGTTCTATAATTGTGTCTATAATGACGGTACTTGACGAGTTAATATTTAATTTAATTTAATAATTTAATAATTAATATTTTAAATATGATATTATAAATCGGAAAGTGAGTTTGTTTGTTTGTTCCGCTTTCACGCCGTAACTACTAAACCGATTGCTTTGAATTTTTGCAGATGTACAGTTAGAAGTCTGGATTAAATAATAGGGTACTTTTTATCCCGGAAAAATTTGATATTCTCGAGGGAAAACGAAATTATTGGTATAGATGGCGCTGTGTGTATTGGTATATGTCATATAAGCAACTTTTTATCCTTTTGTGACGCGAGCGAACCCGCGGGTAAAAGCTAGTATTTTGATAAAATAAATAAAAAAAAATCTTGCGGATTGTTGAAATATATTAAAGAAATATTTATAATTGTATGTTATTTTGTCCAGAGTCAAGAGCTGTGCACGATCGGAGTGCAGCTACTATCCCAGCTGGTGGTGGAGATGAACCAGGTCTCGGAAGCCGATGCAAATCGTTCCCTAGCCAAACACAGGAAGATTGCTTCTTCGTTCAGGTAAATTATATTTCTTAGTACATACATGGTATTAGGTTATTCTTATCTCTTTTCGCGATTGGCTGAACCACTGCACTGAACGATTGCCTCGTTGGCCGAGTGGTCGCAAGTTTGATTCCCGGGTCGGGCAAAGTACTACTGGGTTTTAAAAAAATTCTCAGTGGTAGCATGGGGTCTGGAATTGTGGCCGGTATATGGCAATAGGCTCACCCCCTATTACATGGGACTCATAATATAAATAGTGAAAATGTGGGTGTTACATTGTACAGTGGCATTAAGTGCCGTAATGTGCACCTCTGCCTACCCCTTCGAAGATAAAACGGCGTGAAGTTATGTTATGTTTATAAAAAAATAATTGAATTTCTGTTTCTATGTTTTTCCAGAGACACACAGCTCTTCGAAATGTTCCGTCTATCGTGTTCCCTCCTCGGTACGATGAGGGGCAAAGCCCCCGAACTATCGGACGAGAGGCAACACGCGCTAGTAGCTGCACTACTGCGCCTCGCACACAACTGTCTCACGTTCGATTTCATTGGCACCACCAGTGACGAGTCCAGCGATGATCTTTGTACTGTACAGGTGAATATAGACCTTATTCACTATGTTCGTAAGGGTTATTATTGTTTTTATTGGATAGAGCTGTGGGAGAGCCATGTTTCGGTACGAATAGGTCGGCTCGACCGTAGTGATACCACGGCTGAACAGAAAACCGACGTGAAACAACGCTTTCGTTGTTTCAGTGAGGTTACCGGCGGTCCAATTACCCCTCCAGACTGAGGATTCAGGGACTGGAGAGATTGGGCAGGGCTAATCTCTCCAGTCCCTGAATCCTCAGTCAACAATTCTAATTTGCAAAAGGCCGGTAGTAACGCTTTTGTAACGCCTCTAGTGTTCCAGGTGTTCATGAGCGACGCCAATTGCTTACCATCAGGTGACCCGTCTGCTCGTTTACAAGCTTATCCGATAAAAATAGGGTTTCCAACCTTAATATCATAGTGTTAAAATTCAATTTGAAACTATAACAATGAGGCTTAGCCCGTTACTTTTTACTTTAATGTGTCTGTCGAGTTCAAAATTGATGTAATGATGATTTCTATACTAAGCAGACGATTATTGCCTAAATTTACTTATAAAGTTGAAAATTAAATGGCAAAATGTGTAAAGAGCAAACGATTATCAATCCTAACTTCATAACGATAAGGTTTAATTTGGTTCACAACCAAATTCACAAGACAACTTCACGCATTTCGTTCTATAGAACCATATGTCGTCTGGCGCATATGTAAAACTATCCATTAGATCTATGTCTAATAAACTTGTACCGACTTCACCGTTGATTCTTATTATTATTATTTAAATATTTTTATGCCTTAAGCCTTTTTATTCATTACGCTTCAGGTACTAGTACTCTTTTTACATATCGCACCTACACGGTGCAATATCGTCACTGATGCAATTTTTATCAAAACTTAACTGATAATGAAAGAATACTCCAAATTCACCTCTTTACTTGGTGCGTTATTGTCATTTGTGTAGTACGCAAACTGACATTGTGAGGGCATTACTGTCGTTACGGTTTTGGCGCTAATCTGGACGGCACTAGGAAAAACAACGTTCCATTGTTCAGTTGCGCGCGGGCCGCAATACATAAGTGACGTTATAGCACCGGAGGTACGATATATTTTCTCTCCTTTCAGATACCAACATCATGGCGTCCGACATTCCTAGAATCTGGCACTCTAGACCTATTCTTCGAGCTCTATCACCTACTAGGTGGCGCCCTAGCGAGTCTGGCCCTAGCGTGCCTAGTACAACTAGCGTCTGTGCGTCGCTCGTTGTTCAGTTCCAACGAACGAGCCAAGTTCTTGAATAGACTTGCCGCTGGAGTGCTCAGAATTTTGGAAAATACACAGGTAGGCATTTCATCTCCATACTCCTTCCTTTAAAAAGAAAAAAATAATGAAATTGGTATACAGGGTGTAAATGGGACGCTCCCGTGATGGTAGAAAACATTTTTTCAATAAAACAACTCATAACATCACTCCTTTTATCCCTGAAGTGGTATGTATAGGTGCACATTACGACACTTAATGCCACTGTACAATGTAACACCAACTTTACACTATTTATGTTATGAGTCCCATGTAATAGGGGGTGAGCATATTGCCATATACCAGGCACAATTCCAGACTACGTGTTACTACTGAGATTTCAGAGAGAAATCCCAGTAATACTTAGTTCGACCTGGGTATCGAACCCGAGACCCTTTGTCCGACAGTCGCACTTGCGACCACTGCGCCAACAGGGCAGTCTAACTTTCACTGCAGTATCTAAAATTGTACTCGATATAAGGTAATCGATTCACTTATGTAGAACTAGCTTTTACCCGCGGCTACGCTCGCGTCAAAAGGATAAAAGCTAGCCTATGTGACATATACCAATACACACAGCGCCATCTATACCAATAATTTCGTTTTTCCTCGAGAAAATTAAATTTTTCCGATATAAAAAGTACCCTATTATTTAATCCAGACTTCTCTAACTTTACGTCTGCAAAATTTCAAAGCAATCGGTTTAGTAGTTACGGCGTGAAGGCGGAACAAAGAAACAAACAAACAAACTCACTTTCCGATTTATAATATTAGTAAGGATTCATCTGATGAAACGCGACGTGTTTAATAAATGTTTATATCTATGAAAATTAACTCTGTTTTTGTATTGTTCCACAGGGCCTCTCAGACCCGACAAACTACCACGAGTTCTGCCGTCTCCTCGCTCGTCTGAAGTCCAACTACCAACTGGGCGAGCTCGTCATGGTGGACAACTACCCTCGCCTTATTGAGCTCATCGCCAAGTTTACTGTACAGAGCTTACAGGTATAGTAAATAAAATAATTAGTCTTTATATGACAAACTGGGGCTTACTCTTGGATCCAATTCCGATCGATCGACATTAAAAGAAAGAAAAATAGAAAAATAATAAGAAAGATAAACATTGGTATTGGGTACTTTCCTTAATCACTACATATTATAAAACAAAGTCGCTATCCGCTGTCTGTCTGTCCCTATGTAGGTATGCTTAGATCTTTAAAACTACGCAACGGATTTTGATGCGGTTTTTTTTAATAGATTGAGTGATTCTTAAGGAAGGTGTATAGGTATAATATTGCATTCATATTGCACCCGTGCTAAGCCGGGGCGGGTCGGTAGTCAAAAAGAAATTATTTCGACTGTCCAATACATACATACATATATAACTTCACGCCTGTCTCCCATGGGGGTAGGCAGAGACTAAGGAAAGCCATTACTACGATTCTTACATACCTCTTTCGTCGGTTAAGGGTACTTTTAATTTGAGATTCGCGGGTAGTTGAAGCGACGGTCACGAAAAACTGTCTCTCCAAATAAATAAAACAATTAAATTTGTATTTATTAGTTAAATTATAGTTTTAAACATAAGTACATACTAGAAGTCAGTACCTGCTGGTTTTGTGTTTGCACGGTTACTGTCACAAGATTTTACAGCTTATTACACAATCAGTAATAATTATAATCATGGAGTCACTGAGAGGAACATTTGCTGAGATGTCTGCAAAATTCCATGATAGGATGGCAAGGTTTGAGGCTGAACAACAAAATTCAGCATCACCGAGTCTGCCACCGGAGTATCTGGCTTTCAAGAAGTTCACCCTTGAGTCTCTTCGTTGTATCCAGCAGCAGATGGATTCATTTACCGACGAGTTGGATTCAGTTGAGATGAGGAGCCGAAGGAAGATCTTATTGATCCACGGAGTTCCAGAGAACGCGAGTGAAGACACTGCATCTGTGGTTGCCAACGTCATTCATCAAAAGCTGAGTTTGGCCACCTTCACTGCTTTAGACATACGTAGATGTCATCGAGTCGGCGGCCGTGCCCACAAATCAAAACCCAGACCCATACTGGTAAAGATGAAGGATGCTGATATCCGGGACAAAGTCTGGTATAGTAAAACCAAATTAAAGGGGTCGGGTATCACAGTGTCGGAATTCCTCACGAAGATTAGACACCAGGTCTTCATGGCGGCACGGGATAAGTTTGGTGTGGCGAACTGCTGGACGAAAAGGGGTGACATCTACGTTCTGGGATCGGATGGCGTCAGGCACCGTATTGTCAGCCACAGCCAGCTCCGCGCACTCGGTGAGCCTGCGGCTGTCCCTGAGCGATCTGCAGCTGTGGTTCCGAAGAAGAAGACGCGTGGTGCTGCTAAAAAGTGATTCCTCCGGTGATCCTGCCTCGCTCGGGTAACAAATAAACATTTTATTTTCCTTTGTCTATTCATAAAAGTACAATCTTCTTTATTATATTATTTTAGTTCTACCCATTAAATTCTTATAGCATAGAATCCTCTAATTATTTACATTCTATTTTTTCTTATTTCTGTCGCTTATTATCTTGACTTGTATTATTGATTCCTCAATATTCGTTTGTTCCTTTTAACTTTTACTTATTTTATTCTAATTAAATATTTGATTTCTGCATAATTATTTTGTTTACCTCCGGATTGTTTACTGTTTCTGACGTTTGACATGAGTCAAACGTCAAGTTGTTGGTTGCGTTCCACGTTTCAAATCGGGTATATGTTGACTATGAGACCATAGACAATCCACATACCAACGATGTCCTATCTATCATAAATTCTTGTAATTTTAATTGTTTTCCATTACTTTCTCATATATTTCTCTAATGATATCTATTAGTACTATGGGTAGTATTTATATTTTCAAATATGTACTTCTTGGACTTTTACCCGGGCGAGACATTGTTTTGTTTTTGTTTTGTTGCTGATTTGTGAAGGTAAGCGTCTTGAGTTTGTTTGTAACACGCAACTGGCAGGTGGATATGATATTTATCTTTGTTCGATAAATTATCATACTTTTATTTTTCTTTATTATAATTAGTCTATATATAAATTTTTTTTTATTATTATTATTATTCACTTTATTTATTTATTATTATTATTTTTGTTTTAATTATGTTTGATAGTGAAAGTGAGGCGCAGAGTGATGATGACACTTTTCTTTCTGCAATTAGTGGCAGTGACAGTCTTATCAGTTCCAATCTCCCATCTCTTGCTGATACACTTGAGTCCCATTTCTCTGATGTACCGAAAAATCTTAATGTAGTCCATATCAATGCACAGAGTATTCCAGCTCATTATCACGATATGCTGACAGATCTTGACTGTAACAACATCCACGCCATACTTGTTTCCGAATCATGGTTAAAGCCATGCCTTCCTTCTACTTCCTACTCTTTACCTGGATACCAACTGATACGAAATGATCGCACGAACTGCGGTGGTGGTGGTGTTGCCATATATCTTCATTCTAACATCTCCTTTAAAATAATTGATGTGTCACCGCAGCCCCCACCGCAGAACGCTGGCGAACACCTTTTCCTAGAATTAAGTTTGTGTCATTCCAGAGTATTGCTTGGTGTCTATTATTGTCCTTCCTTACGTACTGATTACTTTTCCTCTCTTGAAAATTTACTGCTGAACCTAACTCCCTCTTACAGTCATACCATAATAATGGGGGACTTCAACACCTGTCTGCTAAAACACGACACACGCTCCTCTTCACTTCAATCCATTGCTCAATCCCTAAACTTATCTCTTCTTCCCCTGAACGCCACTCACCACTTTCCTAATTGTTCACCTTCTCTTCTTGACCTTATCCTTGTGTCGTCTGACCAGCACGTTGTCAAGCACGGACAATGTTCTGCTGACAACTTTTCCTACCATGATCTTATCTTCCTCTCGTACAAAGTCTGTCCTCCGAAATCTAAACCCAAAACATTCTTTCAGCGCAATTTTGGTGGTATGGACCTTGAGAGGCTTCGGGAGGATGCCCGCGGCATTGATTGGTCTGAACTTTTTGCTGCCGTGGAGACTGATTACAAAATCAGCATGTTTAATAAAAAACTCATTGAACTGTATGACATCCATGCCCCGATACGGCCAGTTAAAATAAAACATGTACCAGCGCCGTGGCTGACAGAAGAGATCAGGGTTGTAATTCACAGGAAAGCAGCTGCGAAATCCAAATTTAAACGCCTACCTAATCCTGTGAACCGCGAGAAGTATATTGCAGCTCGAAATCGTAGCAACAAGATGTGTAGGGATGCACAACGCCGCCATATTCATCAATCTGTAGAAAATGGCGACGCAGCCAAGATCTGGACATTCCTAAAATCCATGGGAGTTGGGAAACTGCGTCGGGACGGGATTTCTAGACACCTGGACTTTGAATCTCTTAATAAACACTTTTCCTCTTCGCCCAATATTAATGGGTTCATCAAAACTAAAACTTTAAGCTATCTCTCTTCTCTTCCTTCTCCCAACTATTCACAATTTTCCTTTAATCAACTCACAGCTTGTGATGTTAGGAAGAGTATAGTTTCCATTAGTTCCAATGCGGTGGGGAGTGATTGCGTCAGCCGTAAGATGATACTCCCTGTCCTGGACGAAATCCTTCCTGTCATTTGCCATATCCTCAACTATTCCTTATCTAGCTGCATTTTTCCTTCTGCATGGAAGGACGCACAAATCACTCCTCTTCCCAAAAAACCAAACCCAGACTCCTTTTCCGATTACCGTCCTATTTCCATTTTACCCTTCCTCTCTAAAGTCCTGGAACGCCTCATCTATAACCAACTAAGTGCTTTCCTCACCAAACACAGTCTCCTCAATCCTTACCAATCAGGGTTCCGTCCGGGGCATAGTACCACTACAGCACTTGTCAACATCACAGACGACATACGATCGGGTATCGAAAACGGCAATCTAACTCTGCTTACCTTGCTAGATTTTAGCAATGCATTCAACACCGTTGATTTCGATATCTTACTTGGAATACTGGGCTCTCTTAACATATCGCCGGCTGTGATTGATTTCTTTCGTAGTTACCTGTCTGGCCGCCGGCAGCATATTGCCATTGAAGGTTCATACTCCTCCTGGTCTGATACGGCTGCTGGCGTACCGCAGGGGGCGTTCTTTCTCCTCTACTCTTTGCTATTTTTATAAATTCTATCTCTGATGAACTTCTTTCTTCCTACCACTTGTATGCTGACGATCTGCAAATTTACTCTCAGGCACCTCCTGGTGAATTCTCCGAGGCGGTCAAAATGGTGAATACCGATTTAGCTCGAATCTCAGAATGGAGCGCAGTTTACGGTTTAAAGGTTAACCCTGCGAAGACCCAGGTCATTGTAGTCGGTAGCCCTCGGTTACGTTGCAAAATTACATGGTCGCAGATTCCACCTATTATTTTTAACGGTACCATAATACCATACAGCGACTCAGTGAAAGATCTAGGCATTACCATAGATCGAGACTTTTCTTGGGGACCGCAACTGGGGCAGGTCAGCCGGAAAATGTTTGCGTCAGCCAAGTCTTTACGTAGACTTCGAAACTTTCTGCCAACCGCTACCAAAATTGCGCTTGCTCAATCACTTCTCCTTCCCATCCTTGATTATGCCGACGTCAGCTATCCAGATCTTACTGAAGCGCAGTTAGATAAACTTGAACGACTTCAAAATTTCTGTATAAGGTTTATATTTGGCTTACGAAAATATGACCACGTTTCCGAATACCGAGCTAAACTCAAGTGGCTGCCGATCCGCCTTCGCCGGAATACTCATATCCTATCCCTTCTCTACAATATACTGTTTAATCCTACTACCCCCTATTACCTCAAAGAACGTTTCAAGTTCTACCATGGCTCACATTTTAGACCAGTACGGTCGTCGGGAGATCTGAGACTTGAGATGCCCCAGCATGAGAGCAAATCCTACGATAAATCGTTTACAGTTCGAGCTATTCGACTGTGGAATGCCCTTCCCCCTTCCATAAAACAAGCAAAGTCACTGGTCACGTTCAAGGCACGCGTGAGGGAGCATTATCTCTCCACACTGTAGTTCATTGCTGTTTCTTCACCTAGTGTCACCTATCTGTCATTGTATCTTGTTGAAAATGTACTCATGTATGTATTAGTATATGTATATATGTATGAATGTATGTATGTATGAATGTATGTATGTATGTATGTATGTGTGTGTGTATGTATATAATTCTATATTAGAAGTAAATAAATTTGTTTTTGTAATGTTTGCACTTTTACATTATATAAATAAGCACCTCAGTACGCCAAGCTATAACTACCTCATTTAATATCCTACTATAGTATTCTATCCACCCAAAGGTTGCCTGGTAGATATCGCTTTTAGCGATAAGGCCGCCTTTGTACCCTATTTTCTTTATTTGTTCCTGGATATATTGTCTCAAATTGGTGTACAATAAAGATTATTTATTATTATTTATTATTATATAAAAAAGTCCAATACAATAAAATATTAAAAGTAATCACACTTTCATTAATTGATTTTATGACCAACTTCATTTTAGTATTTTTGCAGCAATTTTTTAAGAAATATGTCTGTTGTTTGACGCTAAAAAAACGTGACGTCACAATACACAATCTCGTACAAAATTTATAGAAAACTGTCGTTTTTGTCAGTTCGAAAAAAGTATTGAATTTGACTAGTTGGCAAGTACCCAAGTACCCAGATACGTTCAATACTCTTGTATTCTTTATCAGGCACATGGCTATCCAGTCATTCTAAAGCTGGCTCTGAGACTATTTTTTGACAAACGTACATAGGCGGACTTCATACTGAAGACGTTCTCTCCCGACTTTCATTACATTTTGAAGTCATGACTTTTCTCTGTTGTCGTGTCAATGTGTTTTTATAGATAATTTTATGTCGCGGAGAACCTAACGGGTAACCGTGGCTCCGGGTCGACGTGCAGGAGAAGGAACGGGGTGGTTTTTTAGTCAGTAAGAGTCTGACACTCCCTCCCTGCGCACCCAGGCGGGAGCAGTCATTCGATGATTTTCCCCCCTTAAAAAAAGTGTGGGGCAATGTTTTATTTAAAAAAAGAAAAAAAAATTGTTTGTTCTGACATGGTAATATTTCATTTCAGATGTGGCAATTCGCCCCCAACTCAGTCCACTACCTGCTATCGCTATGGCAACGCATGGTAGCTTCAGTTCCCTACGTGAAGGCGAGCGAGCCCCATCTCTTGGAGACGTACGCTCCTGGAGTCACCGCCGCGTATATTGGATCCAGGCTGGATTCTGTGTCCTGTGTGCTTAGGTAAGTCTCTTTAGATAATCCCCAAGTATATTTCCAAATGTGGGGATTAAAAGTAATAAAGTGATTAAAACCTCTTCTTACTTGAGACTCATAACATAAATAGTGAAAAATGGGTATTACATTGTAGTGGCATAATGTGCACCTCTGCCTACCTCTCCGGGGATAAAAGGCGTGATGTTATGTTAATACCATAATTTATAGACGACCGCAAAAAGAGTTATCTATTGTCTTGATGATTTAACAATGATCACCAAGGTAGTAAGCCAGATTTGGGGATTTTTCACTATTTATGTTATGAGTCCCATGTAACAGGGGGTGAATCTATTGCCATATATAAGGCACAGTTCCAGACTCGGCTACTACTGTCAATATGTTTTCCCGGGCATTCAAGTGGTTAAATAAGTTATTATTTGCTCGATTGCCTCGTTGTCCGTGTTGTTGCAAGCACGACTGCTGAGCAAAGGGTCCCGTCCTGGGTTCGATTCCCGGGTCGAGCAAAATATTATTGTTTTTTTTAATCTTAGTTGTAGTACTGAGTTTGGAATGTGCCTGGTATATGGCAATAGGCTTACCCTCTGAAGGCAGAATGCTTGAAGCACTGCGAGAGAAACTTATGAATGGTGTTAACCCTTGTTTTAACTAAGTTTTACTTTTCTTTTGTTAATGTTTTATTGTTGTAAATATGTCAGTTACTGTAATTGGATTTTTATGCCGTTGTGACTGTTAAAAATAAAGAAATAATTCACCTCCTATTACATGGGATTCATAACATAAATAGTGAAAAGTGGGTGTTACATTGTACAGTGGCATTAAGTGCACCTCTGCCTACCCCTTCGGGGATAAAATATATGTTGAATGCCCGTATATGAGACACAATAGAAAATACATTGTCTCGCGTGGATCCACTGAGACCCACGACGGGTTAACTCGTAGAGCGGTGTCCCGCGCTGTGTGGCAGTAACACTGACAATACATGGGCGGCCCAGGGACGGCGTGGAGGACCCGCTGGAGGACGCGGGCACGGTGGCGGCGCAGTTGGAGCAGGTGTCGGTGGTGGGGCGCTGCGAGTACGGCGACACGTGCGCGCTGCTCGTCGCGCACTTCGACCGCGCCGCCGCCGCCTACAGCGTCGAGGCGCAGCCAGCGCAGATACACGTCCTGCAAGGTCTCCGCCACCTTTGTAATAGCAAATAAATTATACTTCGGTTCATTGCACCAGGAGTCAAGTATTATAATATAATAATAATAAGTTTATTTCACTGCCTCGTTGGCCGAGTGGTCGCAAGTGCGACTGCCGGCAAGGGGGTCTCGGGTTCGATTCCCGGGTCGGGCAAAGTATTACTGGGTTTTTACAAAATCCTCAGTAGTAGCACGGAGTCTGGAAATGTGCCCGGTATATGGCAATAGGCTCACCCCCTATTACATGGGACTCATAACATAAATAGTGAAAAGTGGGTGTTACTTCTGTGTGCACCTCTGCCTACCCCTTCGGGGATAAAAGGCGTGATGTTATGTTATGTAAGTTTATTTCAGACTCTACATGATATGTCCATAGATTTGTTAGTAGTGCTGTCTTAGTAACAAAGAGTACTTAAATAATTAGGTTAGTATTGTTAGTTATTACGAAAAAAAGAATAAACACATTTTATACTGTGACGCAGTGTTGCCATAAACGAAACTACAGTGTTTCGGTTTGGGCGATATTTACATTCTTCCAATACATTTCATTCTATTTTTATCACGCTCAGCGCGAATGTATCGATTGAAATGATGACAGGAAATGAAAATTAAAAATTTAATTTGTCTGTAAGTTATCTAATGAAAAAATATTAGACACGTATTTTTTTTATTTTATCCTATAATAAATTCAAAGATTAGGAGTGGGGGCTAAAACGTCATTTCTACTTATAAAATGTACATAGAAGTGACGTCACGCGACATTTCAAATCAATATATCGTCGAAAGTATTCGTTTCTGTAAGAAAATAAAAAATACGTATCTAATGATTTAATATAATCTACCAGACGGACATTGAAATAATAATTAAGCATCTGCCCTATTTCGCACACACTTGTTATTTACATTGTGTATCAAAAATTATTATAAACATAGCCCACGAAATAAAAAGACTGCATGCCAGCATTGCCACATTGGATTGCAATGCTTAAATAAATTTAAATACCTTTGCCCCAAACTAGGATTGTCTCCTGTGTCGTGGGTGCGTTTACAAACATACAAGTTCACTTACACATGACACCCAGACCCGGAACAACAATCTGTGGATCACACAAAGTGTTGCTCCGTGCGGGAATCGAACCCGCGGCAAGTTGCGCGGCAGCCAGTCGCCCAGCCACCGCTTCAACTATGCCATCAAAATATACTAACTGTGCACTTCTCACGTAGCTTTCTGCCTCGCAGAGCAAAACTGTGGAATGATCTGTCGTCGGCGGTATTTCCGAACCGATACGACCTTCAAACCTTCAAGAAAAGAGCGTATTCCTTTTTAAAAGGCCGGCAACGCACCTGTGACTCCTCTGGTGTTTCAGGTGTCTATGGGCGGCGCTGATCGCTTACCATCAGGTGATCCGTCTGCTCGTTTGCCTCCTAGTACATAAAAAAAAACATCAGAAAAAATGTATTTCGTGGGCCAGTGTTGATACACTCACACTACCTACCGCTTCGGGGATAAAAATTGTGATGTTATGTGATGAGTAATTTATAAAAAAAAAATATTGGTTTTTAAACTATAGTAACTTATTATATGTTTTCTTGTACAGGCCAGCTAACATGGCTAGTGTACATAATCGGCGCGGCCATAGGCGGGCGTGCGTCCGTCAATACGTCCGAAGAGAACGACGCCATGGACGGCGAGCTCGTCTGTAGGGTGCTGCAGCTCATGGACCTTACTGACTCCAGACTGGCGCAGGTTAGTCGCAGAACTGTATTATCTAGAAGGCTAACTATTGTTTATTTGTTTACTAGCTTTTACCCGCGGCTTCGCTCGCGTCACAAAAGACACGCGACATATACCAATACACACAGTGCCATCTATACCAATAATTTTGTTTTCCCTCGGGAATATCAAAATTTTCCGAGATAAAAAGTACCCTATTATTTAATCCGGACTTCTAACTTTACGTCTGCAAAAATTGAAAGCAATCGGTTTAGTAGTTACGGCGTGAAGGCGGAACAAACAAACAAACTCACTTTCAGATTTATAATATTAGGAAGGCATTTTGGAACGAGCGCCTAGCTTCACTGACGGACAGACTGACAGACAATTATATATTTCATATTTGTTGACGTTTCAAAAGTACCAAATTATGGTTTAATTGAAATAAATGCTTTTGAGTTTGAGTTTGAAAAAGGATTGATTACCACGGTATACACCAATTACATTAATCAAATTAATTTACAAAAAATATAAAAAATGAAAACTAAATCAAAGTACATAATAGAGGTATAAAAAAGGTGTTAAAAGTAAATGAGAAAGTATAGTAAAACTACAGAACATTAGATAAAGTTGAACACACAAAATACACGAAACAAAATACAATACAAATTAGAATTAAGATGAAATAACAGCAATAATAACAATAATATACGTACTGTTATAAGTTATTATAGCCTCGACATTTAAAATAAAACCGCTGACACCGCATCCCCGTTGCTCACGTTGATGCGCCACGTTTACCTAACATTACACGTTTCATTTCATATAGTAGAATGACACACTTACTTTGGACCTCGTGGCGGACACACTAAGGGTTTTGTAATTTTACTATTTTCTTATTATATTTCTGGACATTCTAAAAGGTGTTTTTTTTTTAAGTGAGTAAGACTTTACCCGATAACAGTGGTGTCAGAAGTGGGATACGATCGTGCATATCGTTGCTGGCGAAAAACAAAACAAAATCCCGGTCCGCCGCACGCGTGTTCTGTGACTCTATCGACTCAATCCGCATACTCCACAAACTCTGTGCCGTTCGTTATTCTGTGACTCTATCGACTAAATTCACATCATACTCCACAAACTCTGTATTCTGTGTCGTCGTCGTCGTGGACGATACGTGGCAAAAGTCAACGAATCTCCAGAGCAGTCTCGTTTACATCGGGTGACTGCAACCGAAGATCTCTCTCATGCGAGGTGTGAGGTGCTGCTGAGGCTACATCTAGTCTACCATTGGGCAGGCTTTTCATGGCAAATGAAGATGTGTTTCGTCCTCCAAGCTGTTGCCGTCGCCTTGCTGTGAGTAGAATATACCTATTTTGTTGCTATTGCCACATAAGTTTATCTCTGTCCTACTTATACTCTGTGTAATTCCCGCACCTAGTAAAAATGGCCAACTCAGGTGAAAAACGACAATTAGCACCAACTATTTCCGAACCTTTCCCAATTCAGGTACTATGTAATTTCATAAACCCATACCAAGGAGAACGAGAAACCTTGTCAGCATTTCTAACTAATTGCCAAAATGCTCTTGATTTAGCATCCGAGAGTCAAAAGTCCCTTCTCTTAAAGTTTATGATTTCAAAACTACAGGGAAAAGCACAGGTAGCTTGTTCCAATAAAATATTCGAAAGTTTCGAGGACCTGCGATCATTTTTAAGACAGAATTTTGGCGAACGAAAGCATTATAATCATCTACTCTTAGAACTACAGTCCTGTAAGCAATTACCTAATGAAACCGTAGCACAATATGCCCTAAGGATAGAGACCTGCTTGACAGATCTGCAGTCCGAAATTCATAATTCAGATTCGTTGAAAAAGGAACTCCCAGGCCGTATTGCAATGACAGAAGATCTGGCATTATACACATTTTGTCTAGGACTTCATCCAAGACTAAATAATATTGTCCGATGCCGTGACCCTCGAAATCTAAACGCAGCTATTAGTATTGCTACTGAAGAGGAGAAAATTTATAACTACTCAGTCAAATCCTTCTGTAAAGTTTGCAATAAAGCGGGTCATTCCGAGTCTGAATGTCGTTTTAAAAATAAGCAAAATAAGTCTCAGTTTCCTCCCAAATTACAACAATTTTATAACACGAATAAACCCCGTGCTAATAACCAACATTCAACTTCCCAATCAATTATATGCCGTTACTGCAAAAATATTGGACACGATATTTCACAATGTCGTAAAAGACAATATAATAATTCACGTTTCGATCGTGGAAATTTCCAGAATACGACGCTCGAACAAAAGTATGTAGAATGCGCTCAAGTTTCAACGGAGACCGATGAAAATAATGATTACGATTTAAACTAAATGGTCAGGTTACGAACCAGTGCCGGCGTAATCCTGCCGTCGTAGGCACTAATACTAATTCTATTAATAACAATGGCTCTTTCATTACTAATTCTACAAAAAATAAAGACTCTATATTTGCTAAATCTACTACTAATTCCATGAAAAACTGTGACTCGATCGCTACTAAATCTATAACAAATTGTACAAAAAATAAAGACTCTATCTTTGCTAAATCTACTAGTAATTCTATAAAAAACTATGACTCTATCGCTACTAAATCTATTAATAATTTTACAAAAAATAAAGACTCTATCTTTGCTAAATCCACTTGTAATCCAACAAAATCAAATGATTCTATCATCTCCAATTCTGCCGATACTCTAACAAATGATAAATTATCTAAAGAGAATATACTAGATCATTTTATACAAAGCTCCGATGGTTATTCTACCATTTATGATGTTTTTCCTAATTCATGTTCCTCATTACCATATATTTTAGTTAAAACCTCACACACTAAACTGCCTATTCGACTCTTGGTTGACTCTGGCAGTTCCATATGCCTAATCAAAGAAGAATGTCTCTCCGAACTACCCAAAGTCGAAACAGACATTCTAAAGTTCAAAGGCATCAATGACATTGACACTTTCGCTCAAACTAAAGGCAAGTTCATCCTATCTATAGAATTAGAAAACACGATCAAGGTCCCTTACTATTTCCATATCGTAGATAAAATCAATTTGGAATTCGATGGTATTTTAGGCTCGAATTTCCTCGAGTGGTATAAAGGTCTCATTAGTTACGGGAATAACAAATTAATTATTCAGGAAAACCCCTTATACTATTTCAATTTAATAACGGCACCTTATGTAAAAGTTGTTCCCCCAAGAAGTGAAATGTTTATTAAATGCAGTGTAACCAACCCTGATATTAAAGAAGGGCTACAGTTAGTTACAAAGTTACCAGGATATCCACATCTATATTTTTCCAAGTGCTTAGTCCGTGTCGACTCCAATAACCAAATAACCATGTCAGTTCTTAATACGTCAGAAAAGGAAGTAATTCTTAAAGATTTCCAAGTTACATTAGAGCCTATACTCCAAATAATAGAGGCGAATCAAAACACTGTTTCTCTGAACACAACTGATATATCTACCTCCTGCTCTAAACCAACATATCCATATACCTCCGACCGTTATATCTAGAGTCCAAGAGATGATAAGATGTGAACATCTTAATTCTGAAGAGGAAATCCGTTTACGTCATATATGCTCTTAAGTTTCAAGGTGATAAACTCACACATACAAATACTCTAGAACATGAAATACGCGTTACTTCCGAAACTCCGATTGCAGTAAAAAGCTATAGATTTCCTGAATGCCATAAAGGGGAGGTCAATAAACAAATTAAGGATATGCTGGATCAAGACATAATTAGACCTTCAATGTCCCCATGGTCAGCACCAATTTGGGTCGTTCCCAAAAAACAAGATGCCTCAGGTAAATCTAAATGGCGTATCGTTATTGACTACCGTAAATTAAATGAGATCACAATTGGGGATGCATACCCAATCCCAAATATTTCCGATATCCTTGATCAGTTAGGCCATAGTAAATACTTTACTACCCTCGACCTTGTATCTTCATTTCATCAGGTGAAAGTCAAGGACACCGAAAAAACCGCTTTCAGTGTTCCGTCCGGTCATTACGAGTTCACTAGAATGCCTTTTGGACTCCGTAATGCACCTTCCACATTCCAAAGACTCATGAACATTGTTCTGAGTGGGCTGCAAGGCACTCGCTGTTTCACTTATATGGATGATATCGTACTTTTTGGACATGACCTTGAATCTCATTGTCAAAACCTAGAATCTGTTTTTGCAAAATTACGTGAACATAAGTTAAAAATTCAACCAGCGAAATGTGAGTTCTTACGAAAAGAGGTACAGTACCTTGGACATATAATTTCCGATCAAGGTGTCAAACCAGACCCTAAAAAAGTATCTTGTGTTCAAAAGTTTCCAATCCCTAAATCTCCCCGTGACATAAAATCATTTCTAGGCCTAGTAGGTTACTATCGTCGGTTCATAGAAAATTTTTCCCATATTACAAAACCTCTCACAAGCCTTTTAAAGAAAAATGCCAAATTTACCTGGTCACCTGAACAACAGAAATCCTTCGATGAGTTAAAACATAAGATTACTACAGCTCCTATTCTTCAATACCCTGATTTCTCTAAGCCCTTCATATTAACCACTGACGCCTCTAATTTCGCTGTTTCTGCAATCTTATCTCAAGGTAAAGTCGGTCAGGACCTACCGGTCGCGTACGCCTCCAGAACTCTTAACAAAGCCGAAGGTAATTATTCGACTACGGAAAAGGAATGCCTAGCCATCCTTTTCGGCACAAAAGTTTTTAGACCATATTTATATGGCCACAAATTCACCGTAGTCTCAGACCACAAACCACTACAATGGTTATTCAATTGCAAAGGTTCGAAATTAGTCCGCTGGCGTTTAAAACTAGAAGAGTTCGATTATGAAATATTATATAAAAAGGGTAAAATGAATTGCAACGCCGACTCCTTGTCCCGTAATCCAGTACTTGCCGTTGATCCCGACACTCCAACCTCCTCTGAAACTTATGAAAAATATCTACAACTTAGCCAACAAAATAATAATACCTATGATACTGTAATAAAAGAATGCAATGGCTCTTTATTTAAATCAAAATGCAAATTGATGGTGTATCCATCTGCCATTGACCTAGATGACTCTATCCCATACTGTTCCGAAATCCTACAGATGTCTAAATTCGACGAAAACTTACCCGACATACGAAACTTAGAGCGAGAACTATGTACTTTCCAAAGCACTTCTAACGAAAACCACGTATTTACACACCTCTTCCTACGCGTTCATCATTACGACGAAATGACTTACAAAGACATTTTTAACATGTTAAGAGACTACCGCGACATGATTACTACATGCTATTCAGAAGAAAAGGAGTTTGCCATATCCGATTTCCAAGACCCATTCACAAAGATATCTTTTACAAAAATATATAATATTCTAGGATTCCTATTTCATAAAACAGGTGTCACAGTCCACATTTATCATAACAACATTCTATTCCCTACTCCTCTCGAAATCCCTCGTATACTGAAAGAAAATCATGACTCTCCCTCGGCAGGCCACCCTGGTATTTCTCGCATGTATGATAGACTAAAAACCATGTATTGGTGGAAAAATATGCGCCGAGACATAGAAAACTACGTCAAAAGCTGTAAATCTTGTCAAGTAAATAAACCGCTGCGCCAAACAAATCGTGCTCCTATGATAATTACATCCACAGCTACCAAACCCATGGAAAAGGTGTTTATTGATGTTGTAGGACCGTTACCCGAAACCCAAGATTACCATTATAAGTTTATCCTTACATTACAAGATGACCTAACAAAATATTCACAGGCATACGCAATGAAAACTTGTTCCGCGGAAGAAACTGCACATAAACTAGTTCTATTCATTTCTCACTTAGGTATACCCAGAATGATTGTTACCGACCAAGGTACTAATTTCACGTCAGACGTTTTAAAACAATTAGAAAGATTATTCGGTATCAAACATATCTTTGCCTCTCCCTATCATCCTCAAACGTGTGGGGCTCTCGAAAGAAGTCACGCAACGTTAAAAGAGTACTTACGGTCATACGTTGTAGATAACCAACATACCTGGAGCTTATACCTCAAAACCGCTATGTTAGCATACAATACTAATGTGCACTCCACTACTGGATTTCAACCGATGGAATTACTATTCGGTTTTAAACCGTATATGCCCCAAAGCACGGATACCCTAGATTTAAACACCTATACAGACTATATACGTGCTCTTAATCACAGATTGTATTACAGCCGTCAAAAGGCTTTACAAAATATACAATCGTCCAAAGAAAAGTGCAAACAACATTTTGATATACATGCGAAACCGATAACTTATAACATTGGTGATATGGTTTACTTGCGGTGCCATCATAAACAAAATAAGGCAATGTCCCCTATATGGAAAGGTCCATATAAAATCGTAAAAATCAACGGCAATCACACAGTAACGCTTTTAATTAACAGAAAACATATTCGTCATCATTATGATGAAATTAAAATCGCTATAGATGACTAGCCCATCATCTTCTCTTTTCCAGGATCATATTTCAACCGTCTTCAGGCCATAAGTTCATCACACCGATCGTAGGCAGTCCTGGATTATACTTTGACCAACTACCAAACGTCAAGTTCACCAATGATCGCTGGAATGTAGTCACATACTTAGATATAAGTCATATAAAACCACACTTGGATAAAGTCGAAGACTTGATTCAAGAAATTTCTAAATTCTGCGACTCTAATTCTTCCAGTAAAGTTAAATCAGAGTGCTTTAATTCTCTAACGCCTTTACAAAACCAACATCTTAACAATGTTCGCAAGTTTTCATCGATATCATACCTTGTTGGAGATCAAAAACCTAATCGTTTGAAACGTGGACTCATAGACGCAGGCGGTTCAATTCTTAAATCAATCTTTGGGACTTTGGATTCCGAAGATGCCCTAAAATTCTCAGACGCGATTACTAAAGTCCAATCTGATGAAAAGTAATTGGCACACTTAATGAGAAATAACATCCACGTTATTCGATCTACTATCATAAACTTCAATAACACAATGTCAAAAGTAAATAAAAATGAAAATCAATTAAATCAAAATTTGGAAACTATCCGGAAGACATTAGAACAATTTTCAAATTCCAGTGATAAATTAGAAATCAAAACTCAATTAACGATGTTATTAAATGACTTAGAAAGCATAACGATTGCATTGTCCTTTGACATCGACGGTATAAACAATGCTATCCTATTCAGCAAACTCAACATTCTTCATCCGACCGTACTTAGTCCTTATCAGCTGTTCCATGAACTTGACCTACATAAAGACAAGCTACCTAAGCACTGCGAGCTCCCTGTAACTTTATCCTTAGAAAATATACATATAATTATAGACATATCTAACTTAGTCTCTTATTGCCATCTTAACAAGGTCATTATTGTCACTCGAATTCCGCTTGTCTTACCTCAAATGTATAATCTATACCACACTGTTCCACTTCCAATTCCTTACGATATTACAAAACCTGACACTTATGTACTCGTCGCACCTAGTAAACCTTATGTGGCTATAACAACAGATCGTATGTTCTATTCACTATTAGAGTCAGTGGATAAGTGTCAAGTGATACAAAATGAGTGTTATGTGTGTTCTTTAGGGAATGTGTATTCTACTATCGCGAACCCAACTTGTGAAACAAAGTTATTAACCGAAGCTATAAGCTCCCTACCAAATTCATGTAACACTAAGTTAATATATGGTTTAATCGATGTATTCTTTAAGTTAAACAATAATAATTGGTTATTTGTACAATCGGAACCTGGGAAGGCTCATGTTACCTGTGAAAATGATCCTAGTAGTTATGATAAAATCCTTTTCGGTACAGGCATGTTAACCCTACCGAAATATTGTACAGCTTACTTTAAAACTTTGAAATTTACGCCTAATGACTTCATTACATCTAATGTTACTAATCAGATATCTAATTTCAATATATTAGAAGATGATTGTTGTGATAAGCAAAAGATAAACAAGACAACGCAGCATCTTCCTTTTGTTAAATTATCGAATGTGAACGATTTCGATTCCTTATTAGAAGCGAGTGTGCATTTGAACGAGTTTGAAAAGGAACTCAATAAAATTGAACAACCATCTCACTTAGAAAGATATTCCACCCATTACCTGTCTCTAACATACGTTGTTTCCATCATTGTTCTTGTTTATCTCTTGTATAGGTTTAGGAAACTGATGTGCATGACTGAATACTGTATCCAATTTTTTAATCAGTGTAATACTAAAGGACAACAAATAGTACATTCTGTCCAGCCTGTTAAACCAACAAATGATTGTTCTGGTGAAACTTTAGATGAAGATATTCAAGGATCAAGTAAGTCCTTGCCTACTCCTATAAGGCGTAATATTATAATGTAAATTTTTATTAATGACCTAAGTATTCTAATCCTATGAAACATTCAACGTCTCGCTTATGTTATTATGTCAAAACTTTTCTTATATTTTCAGTTAGGCCTAAGCCTCAATAAACTTAATTAATAATCATAATTATTAAGTATTGTCTATTCTATTTCTTATAGTTGTTAAGTTAATTTTGTAACCAACACGAAGTCCAAAGTAGCATTTCCTTAGATTTCTCATCTCTCTTATCCGCGATGATCAATCTTATCGGGGGGGTTGTTATAAGTTATTATAGCCCCGACATTTAAAATAAAACCGCTGACACCGCATCCCCGTTGCTCACGTTGATGCGCCACGTTTACCTAACATTACACGTTTCATTTCATATAGTAGAATGACACACTTACTTTGGACCTCGTGGCGGACACACTAAGGGTTTTGTAATTTTACTATTTTCTTATTATATTTCTGGACATTCTAAAAGGTGTTTTTTTTTTAAGTGAGTAAGACTTTACCCGATAACAGTACACTAACTATGCAAGTACCTAGAGCGTCAGGGCCTTTAGCCAAACGTCACTTTAGCGCTTGTCTACAGAGAGAGTAGAAAACTAAATGTATGGGGATGATAATTTAGTTTTCTATTCTGCATGTAGACAAGCGCTAAATGGCGTTTGGCTACAGCTGCCGGTTACAGAGGGAGAGAAAAAAAAAATTAGACACGCTCGTCTCGCTACGAGCGTGTCTAATTTTTTTTTTTCGTAAAATGTTGCCCCACACTATGATTTTCTCATATTATGTCGTGTGTGCGTTTACAAACATACAAGTTCACATACACATGATACCCAGACCAGAAACAACAATTTGTGGATCGCACTAAGGTGTTGTTCCGTGCGGGAGTCGAACCCGCGACACGCTGCACGCAGCCGGTTGCCCACCGCACCAACCGTGCAGTCGATTGCTCATAGAGAGACGGCGGTATCAATAAAATTGGAGGCGCTAATAAGATACTTGCATATAGCGCTCCCTAGGTTCAATCCAGTGCCTTTAGCCAAACGCCATTTTAGCGCTTGTCTACCGAGAGAGTAGAAAACTAAATGTATGGGGATGGCACTGACAAGTGTCAAAATTTACGTCAATTCCATATAATTTGGTTTTCTATTCTACATGTAGACAAGCGCTAAATGGCATTTGGCTACAGCTGCTGGTATTTTTAGTAGGCTCTAGTTTACTTTAGTGTCGGGCCTGAGGACGGCGAGCATGGGTGGCTCGCCGCCCGACCAGAACCAGAAGGAGCCATCAGACCACCAGGGATGAAGTGCAGGAGTAGGAACGGGGTGGTTTTTAGTCAGTAAGAGTCTGACACTCTCTCCCGCCTCACCCAGGCGGGAGCAGTCATTCGATGATTTTTCCCCCTTAAAAAAAAGAAAGAAAAAGCACTCTAGTGTGTGTGTGTGTGTGTGTGTGTGTATGTGTGTAGGCTACATTTAATCCGCAGAAGCTATTATCTAATATTGTTTTACATGTTTCTCCTTATACAGGGTGGTTGCGAGAAACTCGAACTGGCGATGATGTCATTCTTCGAGCAGTTCCGCAAGATCTACGTGGGGGAACAAGTCCAGAAGAACAGTAAGGTGTACCGCCGACTCAGTGATGTACTGGGGTTGGCTGACGAGAGCCAACTGCTCAGCGTGCTCATGAGGAAGATGTAAGTTTATCAAACATTCATACGTACATACATACATCAACAGCCTATAAGTGCCCACTGCTGACCAAAAGCCTCTTCTCACACGAAGAAGGTTTGAGAACATTAATCACCACGCTTACTCAATCCGGGTTGGCGATTTTAAATTTATAATTAGAAATTATAAGCCCAGGTTTCCTCACGATGTTTTCCTTCACGATGTATTCCTTAAGATATTTTTTAAATATAATATATACCATACACTTTTCACAACAGTATAACAAACTTGAAGTACTGGGGCGGTTCGGAGCAGATCATAGCGAAGACGCTCGGCTTACTCAGTGACCTCAGCGGCGGGTACTCGTGTGTACGGAAACTGGTCAAACTGGACGAGGTCCAGTTCATGCTGACACATCATACTGTAAGTTATTGACATAACATAACATAACTTCACGCCTTTTATCCTCAAAGGGGTAGGCAGAGGTGCACATTACGGCATTGCCACTGTACAATGTAAAACCCACGTTTGTTTGTTATGAGTCCCGTGTAATAGGGGGTAAGCCTATTGCTATGTACCGGGCGCATGTCCAGGTTCCACGGAGCCTGCCACTGTACTGCGGAGAATTTTTATATAAAACCCAGTAATACTTTGCCCGACCTGGGAATCGAACCCAGTGGCCGAGTGGTCGTAAGTGCCATTGCCCGGCAATCGCACTTACGACCACTCGGCCACTGGGTTCGATTCCCAGGTCGGGCAAAGTATTACCTACTGGGTTTTTAAATGTTCTCAGTAGTAGCACGGAGTCTGGAATTGTCCGGTATATGGTAATAGGTTCACCCATAGGGGGTGAGCCTATTACCAAAAAGGCGTGATGTTATGTTATATATGTATAATGCTAACATTAACTCATAGTAAATAATTTTATGCATAGACATGACTGATGAATAGATATGTTTATGTGACCGGTTCGATTCGAAAGTATTATACTACTTCCATAGAATATATTATATTCTTAGGTTTTGGCTGATGACTGCCTGGTTGGCCGAGTGGTCGCATGTGCGATTGCCGGGCAAGAGGTCTCGGGTTCGATTCCCAATCGGTCTCGGGTTCGATTCCCATTCGGCAAAGTAATAATGGGTTTTTTCAAATTCTCAGTAGTAGCACGAAGTCTGGAATTGTGCCCGTTATATGGCAATAGGCTCACCTCCTATTACATGGGACTCATAACATAAATAATGAAAAGTGGGTGTTACGTTGTACAGTGAATTAATGAATTAATGAAACCTCTGCTTACCCTTTCGGGGATATAAGGCGTGATGTTATATGTATGTTCAGTTTTGTATTGTATTTTTATCTATTTGTATAATATATTTTATGTGGGCCACAATGTCCTGAAATAAAGCAACAATATTAAGAACAATACCGATGTCCCCCCCTGTCCAGGCGGAGCACTTCCCGTTCCTGGGTATAGCGGGCGTGGGCGCGGCCGAGATGCGCTGTCGGAGCATGCTGTACACGGCGCTGGGCAGGCTGCTCATGGTCGACCTGGGGGAGGACGAGGACAGGTTCCTCGCCTTCATGATGCCGCTCACTGGTACCGTCTATTATTTATTTACTAGCTTCTGCCCGCGACTTCGTAAGCTTAGTCCCATTTTCTCCCGTTCCCGTAGAATTATCAGGATTTTTTTCCGTCTTGAGAACCTTCTCTTGACAAGAACAAACAATAAAAAAAAAATTGTATTGTAACTTTCGTGTGACATACTAAATAAATTATTATGTTTTCGGCTTACTCACGTAATTATTTGACGAGGAACTCGACTAGTTTCAAGCCATGCTAGAGGCTCATATTCGTGAGCAGCATTTAACGACCTGCGACGCGGCTGCTACTGGCATACCGAGGGCGCGCTGGGCCCGCAGACTCGAATAATCGAGTTCGCACGCTGCTCATGAGGAAGAACCCCTCTGTGGTTCGAAACTAGTAGAGCTTTTCTCAGTATATTCACGTGAGTTACCCGCGATTTTACTTAATTTAGTATGTCTCACGATAGTTGTTATAAAAACAATCGAGTTCCTCGTCAAATTATTACGTGATTAAGCCAAAAACATAATAATTTAAAAAATATCAGCAAATTAAATCTAGCCGTTCTAAAGTTATGGCGTGACAACGGGAAAAGAGTTTCATTCATATATATAGATTGATAGATTAAGTGTGAGAGAGCCATGCTTCGGCACGAATGGGACGGCTTGACCGGAGTGATACCACGGCCGAGCAGAAATTTCTTTGACAGAGTCTGTATTTCCTGAAGCGTATAACCTGGATGTCTTCATGGCCCGAGTGAATAGGTTGCTTATGAACAGAGAGTATAGTTCCCTAAGATCGAAATAGGAGGGTCTTCCGACTAGGCGAGGTTATCGTGCCTGGCGGGCTTTCTACCCAACATTCGTTCGTTGGGATTTTCTATCCGTGTTAATTCGCTTGTAAACTTTACATGTGCGATGTAGGATTTTGTGACGTCATCCATTGATTTGTTTTCATCGTCCATAGACATGTGTTGCCAGAAGTCGACGTGTTCCATCGTAGACCGCATCATCGCTTTACCACCAGGCGAGATAGAGGTCAAACGTTCGCCCCATCGAATATAAAAGAAAATAATATTTTTTTTTTCTTCCAACAGCGGCATTCGAGAGTATCATAGGCCTGTTAAGCGGGCCGGAGTCAACAATGTACAATTCAGAAGACGCCAAGAAGACACTAATAGGTCTCGCGCGTGATCTACGCGGGCTAGCGTTCGCGTTCAGCACTAAAACTACTTATATGATGCTTTTTGATTGGATGTAAGTGTATTTTGAATATATATTACTAGCGATCCGCCCCGGCTTCGTACGGGTGCAATATGCATGTATTATACATATAAACTTTCTGTAAGAATCACTCGTATCTATTTAAAAAAACCGCATCAAAATTCGTTGCGTAGTTTTAAAGATCTAAGCATACATTGGGACAGACAGATGGCGGATAGCGACTTTGTTTTATACTATGTAGTGATAACCTATTTATTTTGGCTTCGTTGGCCGTATGGTCACAAGTGCGAGTTCCGAGCAAGTTGTCTCGGGTTCGATTCCCGGGGCGGGCAAAGTATTACTGGGTTTTATAAAAAAATATATTTATTTTTAATTCATCGTTTTATATCTTACATAACATAACACCAAACCTTTTATCCCCCAAGGGGAGGGCAGAGGTGCACACTGAACAATGTAACGCCAACTTTTCACTATTTATGTTATGTGTCCCATGTAATAGGGGGTGAGCCTACTGCCATATACCGGCCACAATTCCAGACTCCGTGCTACTACTGATATTTTCGGGAAGACCCATTGCCCGGCAGTCGCACTTGCGACCACTCGGCCAACGAGGCAGTCATAATAAATAATCTAAGAAAGATCCACTTATAACTCGGAAATAGTCACATTGGTACTTGCCGTTAGTAGGTCGAACCCGCACCCTCCAACCTCTTGCACGAGAAGCGCGTCTTAAACCTCCCGGACCATTCAAATTGTCTAATTATGTAATATTCTGTTATTGTCTCCCCAGATACCCTGTATACATGAAAGTCCTGCTCCGAGGTATAGAGGTTTGGTTCGCGGAGCCAGCACTAACTACTCCAGTACTGAAGCTGACTGCGGAGCTGGCACAGAATCGTAACCAGCGGCTACATTTCGATGTCTCCTCGCCCAACGGAATATTACTGTTTCGAGAACTTTCTAATATTATTTGCGCTTATGGTAAGTCTAATTTACTTGTACACCAGCTGCTGCCGGCGGCTTTGCCCGCGGTTTTATAGGATAAAAAATAGCCTATGTGTTATTACAGATATAATCTAATCTTACTGCGGTTGCTGGGTACTCACTCTTGAAATCAATCTCAATGTCAATGCAATTTCAATTCAATAAAATCTCAATAATTATTCAATGTCAAAACTATACAACCCTTATCGTAGCTGTTAAAATAGCATTCAGAGTACGGAATTAAACTCAATACCATTTAGTTCATTCAATATCCACTCAATACGGATGCAATGGCCGCTAGTGTTGCTACTCAAGAGTATGAAATTTCACAATACCAATGTTTGATCGATCGGAATTGGATTCAAGAGTAAGTCCCCTGGGCAAGAGTCGGGCAACTTATTACTGGGCGTTTTAACTCGTCGAGTACCGTCATTATAGACACAATTATAGAACAATAGGTTGCGGTCACCGGTGTCCTCGCGGTGTTTGACAGTTTAAACATTCTCAGTGGTAGCACGGAGTATGGAATTGTGCCTGGTATATGGCAATAGGCTCACCCCCTATTACATGGGACTCATAACATAAATAGTGAAAAGTGGGTGTTACATTGTACAGTGGTATTCAGTGCCGTAATGTGCACCTCTGCTTGGATTCTCGCGATTGGCTTAACCGATTTTTATGTGGTTTTCAGAAAAGCGTTGTAGGAGAAGGTTTCAATATATTAATCAACAGACTTTACAAAAGAGGGGGGTTAAACTGGGTTTTTTAAAGATGTATTAATTTTATTTTTTAATTGGAATATTCCAGGCAGCAGAATACTAACAATAGACGTAAATAAGAAACAGATGTACGCCATGAAGCTAAAGGGCATATCTCTCTGTTTCTCCATACTCAAGGCGGCTCTGTGCGGGAACTATGCTAATTTCGGAGTGTTCAGGTAAGTCATACAAGTACTTGTTCAGTTTATAGGCCAGTTTTCAGGTAGAATAAGTGATAATTTGACATCATCGACATCAATAGCCTATAAAGTCTTCCTTCCTCCTTCTCACACGGAGAAGGTTTGAGCATTAATCACCACGCTTGCTCAATCCGGGTTGGCGATTACAAACTTAAAATTAGAGATTATAAGCCCAGGTTTCCTCACGATGTTCTCCTTCACCGTTTGTCAGTGGTGTCTAGATAATCTTAGAAAGTACATATAACTCGGAAAAAGTGTCACAATGGTACTTGCTGTTGGTAGGTTTCGAGCCCGCACCCTCATGTATGAGATGCGGGCGTCTTAAACCTCCGGGCCACCACGACAGTGCCCAAACGACGTGGTCTATACGTAGTTTAAATATTACTGATTTTATTTGAGTGTACTTTATGTACTTAATAAAAAGATAATTATTTCCAGGTTATACGGCGACGAGGCACTAGACAACGCGTTGAACATGTTCGTCAAACTACTTCTCAGTATACCGCAGAGCGATCTACTGGTACGTACGACATACTAAAACCTCTGTAAACCATTTGTATCAAATAAAGTTTATTTGCTAGAAAAGTGGTACATTACAGATAATACAATATTTTTGAGATCCTCACATTTCACCAGGTCTGGCAAACAAATATTTAATATCATGTTTCTACAATAACTACTGTCGTGAGACATACAAAATTAAGTCTTTGACTGCCGACAGAATACTGCTGAAGGAAAATCCTCCGCTAACGTAGGTCACCGGTGACCTACGCGGCGGCTAACGTGTTAAAAAACTGCGGAGGTTACTCACGTAAATATTGAGAAAAGCTCTACTAGTTTCGAGCCACAGAGGGGCTCTTCCTCATGAGCAGAGTGCGCGGTCGCGGCGATGTCGCGTAGCCTGCTCTCAGTGGGCACAATAGGCTCGAACTATATATATAAAAGAAAGTCGTGATAGTTACACAAGTCAAAGTCAAGTTGGTGAGGTTAGAACCAGAAGACGGACATAGGATACTCTTTATCCAATTCCTTTTTTTTTTACTTTTTACCGAAAATCACAAACGGGAACGGGAAACACCGAGATTGCGCGTACGAAGAAGCGGGCAGAAGCTCCATAGTAACAGACGTAGGTATAGAATACGGTAGTTGACAGGTAGTCAAATTCAATACATACTTTTATTGAAATGTCAAAAACGATACTTTTCTATGAATTTTGTATTGGATCGCTACTTATGACGTCATCATATTTCTGCGTCAAGCAGCATACTTATTTCCTTAAAATTAACGAGAAAAATTCAATGTAGGGAAATTGTTAAATCAATGGATTAGAGTATGATTATTTTTTAATTATTTATTGCATTGAAAAGTTGAAACGATTTATTTTAAACCTAGGAAACTAGCCAATTATAAATAAGTGGTGCCACGTAACACAACTCCGGCGAAAATGTTCAAGGCAAGTGTAGGAACACAATACAAAGTCATGCACAGGATAAGAATAACATTTTCAATACTTTACCGGTTTATCTCATAAAAAATCAGTATCAAAAAGTTCTTATAACTATTATGTTTGTCTACAGGACTATCCTAAACTATCTCAGACATACTACGTGTTGCTAGAACGACTAGCCCAAGACCATATGCCGTTCCTAGCGTCGCTACAACCGGACGCAACTCTCTACATACTATGCTCTATCTCCGAGGGACTTACGGCTCTAGGTAAGTATATATTATACATATACAAGGTGTTGTTTTAAAGCCGCGTCATTTTCTAGGAGGTAACTCGGATATCGATTCTGTGTCCGAATCAATAAAAAAAAAATGTAGGAAAATATTTTTCATTTTTCTGTAAATTACGGAAATCTGTAAGTGCGAACTACACGCCGCCGTCTTGTAATTAGTTAATTATAACGCGGCTTAACACACACAAACAAACACGTAATTGATATTATTCCTAATTCCATAAAACTCAAATAATAAACATTGCTTTCGCTTATTCTGAAATATTGTCGAACTAAACCGATTTATTGTAGCCGTATTTTTAAGTATTGGCCCGAAACTTTCTTTTACATTGAACCTTTATGACTTCTGTGACATGCCCCCGAGATATGACACGGCTTCAAAACTACATCTTGTATAAATATATAAATACTGAATTATATGTGACTCAATATAAGTAATAAAAGAATTGTCTCTGCCTACCCCTTTACGAATTTTAAGGCGTGATGTTATGCTTCTGAAAAAGTACAATATACACTTGGGAGCAAAAAAACAGAGCCATAGGCTTTTTTCCTTTTTCATTTCTTGATAAATATATTCTGATGCAAGTTTAGTATTTTGTTAATAGGGTAGTTTCCAGGGTACCAATTTTAAGGGAAAAATATTGAGACACGTATTTTTTTATTTTCTCGTATTAAGTTGCAATACTTAGATAAAATGGCGCTAAGTTTAGGAGTGGGAGGTCGTTACGTCATAACGTGCTACAAAATGTGGCACGCTGTGAGTTCACACGATGTTTCAAATTAATATATCATCGAAAGTATTTAATTTTGTGAGACAAGAAATAATACGTGTCTAAAGTTTTAGATTAATGTCTGAGACGGACATTAAAATAAAATTTAGGAAACTACCCTATTGGTAACGTATCACTACATAGTATAAAACAAAGTCGCTATCCGCCGTCTGTCTGTCCTTATGTATGCTTAGATCTTTAAAACTTCGCAACGGATTTTGATGCGGTTTTTTAAGTAGATAGAATGATTCTTAAGGAAGGTTTATATGTATAATACATTAATATTGAACCCGTACGAAGCCCGGGCGAGTCGCTAGTGTCGTATAAAAGGCAATTTAGTTGCCCTTATAATGAGAGTATTTTGTTATAAAAGGAATATTTTATGTTCTACTACCGGACCCAGCTACCTTCATACCTCCTAAATTGTTTTTCCCCTTTTAAACCTTCCCTGGACTTTCACGATTATTTCAATATCAAAATTAGTTCAAATCAGTTCAGCTGGTCTTGTGTTTTAGCGAGACTAACGAACGGAAACTCGCTTTTATTTATAAGTAGAAGTTATATAGAGTTCAATAAAATGAAAATAAAAAACGTCAATGTATTTCGCTCCCAAGTGTATTTGTTACATGTCGCGGAGAACCTAATGGGTAACCGGGGCTCCGGGTCGACGTGCAGGAGAAGGAACGGGGTGGTTTTTAGTCAGTAAGAGCCTGACACTCCCTCCCGCTCAACCAGGCGGGAGAAGTCATTCGATGATTTTCCCACCTTAAAAAATAAGTGTATTTGTTACATACTAGGGTCACGCCTATCTCTCATAGGGGTAGACAGAGACAATAGAACGCCAAATAACACGATTCAGACATACATCTTTCGCTTCATATATATTCATCAATCAGTTAATGCATACTCGTTGTTTTGCCCTTACACTCAAAAGACCGATCTATGTCCAAAATCACTGAATTGATCTCCATTTTTGACAGAAATTTCGGTACAACTATCGAAGGTCTATCCTTTTTTTTCTGTTGTTGCGGAGAACCTAACGGGTTGCCGGGGCTCCGGCTCGAAGTGCAGGAGTAGAGACGGGGTGGTTTTTAGTCAGTATGAGTCTGACACTCCCTCCCGCCTCCACACCCAGGCGGGAGAGGCCATTCGATAAGTTTTCCCCCTTAAAAAAGAAAAATTAAAACAAAAATATAATATTGTACAGACTCCTGACCCGTTCGGTTATGGTTTAGTCCAAAACGAATCTTATTTGTGACCTCATACTTGTGGTCTATTATTTTAATCGACTCTGGGTTTTTTGGGCGTTCTCCTTTAGTAATTGGAATTGGGATGATGATACGGTATGAAAATTAAAAATATAATTAGTCCGTAAGTTAGGTGATGAAAAAATATTAGACACGTATTTTTTTATTTTGTCGTATAATTAAACAATACTTAAATAAATCGAATCAAAGTTTAGGAGTGGGGGCTAAAACGTCATTTCTAAGTATAAAATGTATGTACCTAGAAGTGACGTCACGCGACATTTCAAATCAATATACCGTCGAAAGTATTCGTTTCTGTAAGAAACTAAAAAATATGTGTCTAATGATGTAAAATAATCTACCACACGGACATTAAAATAAAATTTAGGCATCTACCCTATTGATGGTAGTGTGATGTTTCATACCTTATAGTCTTCCTCGATAAAAGAACTATCAGATACGAAAAGTATAATTAGATTCGAACCAGAAATTACAGAGATGAGCGCGTATAGAAACAAACAAACGAAGTCTTTTGCTTTGTATATTAGTATAATATATGAGTATATGGAATAAAGATGGTATATTTATTTAATAGTATAATGTTATATTTACAGATACGAGTGTTTGTACGGGATGTTGCGCTACGTTAGATCATATAGTGACCTATCTGTTCAAGCAGTTGGTACAGAAATGTAAGTAGTCCTTATTTACTATTCTTATAATTACTGCCTGCCTTTTTGATCTAATCATCGCAAGTGCGACTGCCGGGCAAGGGGTCACGGGTTCGATTCCCGGGTCGGGCAAAGTATTACTTGGGTTTTAAATATCAGTAGTAGAACGGAGTCTGGAATTGTGCCCGGTATTTAGCAATAGGCTCATCCCCTATTACATGGCACTCATAACATGAATAGTGTTTGGGTGTTGCATTGTACAGTGGCATAAGTTGCACCTCTGCCTATCCCTTCGGGGATAAAAGGCGTGGTGTTATGTTATGTTTTTTTTTAATCAACTTTAAAAAGGGGCTCTCATTTTGACCGGTATGTAGGTATGTATGTTTGTGTGCAATAGATCGCGATTGGCTAAATCTATTTTGATTCGGTTTTCAGAACAATGTTTGCATTTAACGGAAGGTTATAGTATATTAATTATGTCGCGGAGAACCTAACGGGTTGCCGGGGTTCCGGCTCGACGTGCAGGAGTAGGAACGGGGTGGTTTTTAGTCAGTAAGAGTCTGACACTCCCTCTCGCCTCACCCAGGCGGAAGCAGTCATTCGATGATTTCTCCCTTTAAAAAAAAAGTATATTAATTATGCCAGTTGAAAAAAAGAGGGGGTCGAAATCGGTTTTTTGTACGTAGTTTATATAAATAAAAATAGTACTTATATAATTGACTGCACAGTCGGTGTGGTGGCTGGGGGCTGCCATGATTGTGTTGCGGTTTCGTTTCCCGCACGGGACAACACTTAGTGTGATCCACAAATTCTTGTTTCGAGTCTGTGTGTCACGGGTATGTGAATTTGTAGGATGTTTATAAACGCGCCCACGGTACTGAAGACGAGACTTAAAGTCAAAGTCAAAGTCATTTATTTCAATTAAACCAGGATGGCACTTTTGAACGTCAAACAACAAAAATTTATAAGTGAAGCTAGTTGCTCATTCCAAGGCGTAGATTCCTATGGAGAAGAACGAGCAAGAAACTTTTTTTTTTTTATGGAATAGTAGGCAAACGAGCAGACGGATCACCTGATGGTAAGCGATCAGCGCCGCCTATAGACACCTGCAACACCAGAAGAGTCACAGGTGCGTTGCCGGCCTTTTAAAAAGGAGTACGCTCTTCTCCTGAAGGTTTGAAGGTCGTATCGGTTCGGAAATACCGCCGACGACAGATTATTCCACAGTTTTGCTGTGCGAGGCAGGAAGCTGTGGGGCCGCACCTGTGCCTTATATAGAAGCAGGCGGTGGGTCGGGGTGAAATACTGCCTCGATCTATTGAGCACACCAAGCTTCCTCGAGGCTAATTTGGCCTTTTCCTCTAAATGACCGCAAAACTGGACGTCGCTCGAAATGTTGACACCAAGTATTCCAATACCGGCTGAGGCAGTTAGGGGGTGCTTTGAAACTGAGGAGAGACGACCAACGGCAGTTTCTTAGCGGTAAACACGCAGACTTGTGTCTTAGTGGGGTTAAATTGGACCAAATTAAGTCCACCCCAATCAGAGATTCTCCCTAAAGAGGTCTCGATTTCAGACACGAGTCTGTTTCGGCTCTCTATGACGTTTTCCCGAGAAATGTTAGTGCGGCCGGTGTAGTAGGCATCGCCTGTGCTGTCATCCGCATAACAATGAATGCCGCTGATTTGCAGCATGTCATTGATATGGAGGAGGAACAATGTAGGCGATAGCACGCAGCCTTGAGGGACACCTGCATTTACAGACATCAAGTCAGAGCATTCACCGTCGACGACGACTTTAATGCTTCTGTCTGCAAGGAAGTAGGAGACCCATTTGCATAATTTCTCGGGAAGTCCGTAGGAAGGAAGCTTCGAAAGAAGCGCTCTATGCCAAACCCGATCGAAGGCCTTCGCCACGTCTAAACTTACTGCCAACGCTTCCCCCTTAGACTCGATCGCCTGTGCCCACCGATGCGTTAGATAAACAAGGAGATCACCAGCAGACCGACCTTTACGAAAACCGTATTGCTGGTCACTGAGCAGCTGATGATCCTCTAAGTAACGCTCTAAGAAACTCCATAGGTTACTCTTTTTCAATCAGGTTTACAATACAATTCTCTAGTCTAGTAGTATAGTTTTATTGGTTCGATTATATGAGAACAATGCAACACCTAAATCCAGTCAGAAAGACTGACTTAAAGAAAAGAATACCCTAAGTGTAATAAATATAAATAGTGTACAGTTCGAACTGAGAACCTCACGACAGCATATATATCCCCACCATATAGATGGTTGGCAGGCCACAACTGTCCGCTTCTCACGTAGCTTCCTGCCTCGCACAGCTAAACTGTGGAATGATCTGTCGTCGTTGGTATTTCCGAACCGATGCGACCTTCAAACCTCCAAGAAAAGGTCCACAACCTTGATGCCTGTAGCCAGAATCTCCTGTTCAACCGAAATCTACACGAACGGCGGAGCGTCAGCATGTATCGCTGCGAACTCTTCGGTGTCTATTGGGCCACGCTCATCTGAAATGAGTGAAGTTAGATCATTTGAGGTAGATGACGTACCCTCAAACCTTCAAGAAAAGAGTGTATTCCTTTTTAAAAGGCCGGCAACGCACCTGTGACTCTGGTGTAGCGGGTGTCAATGGGCGACGCCGATTACTTACCATCAGGTGATCGGTCTGCTGGTTTGCCTCCTATTCCATAAAACATTTTTGAAGTCGGTTGAAAAGTTGAAAAAAAAAATTAAATTGCGAAATTATTCTAGAAGTGATGACTTCTATTCTATTTACTCCGTGTTACTGCAGCGTTTTTATAATAAAAAGAAATTTATTCATTTACTAAACTTTATATTGTACCCCACAGCTAGCAACAAGGTATCGAACCCCCGCCAGCCGCCCCCAGAGACAAGCAACATGTTCATAGAAGTGTTACAACGACGCCCCGAGATCATGCAACAGTTACTCGCTACGGTATGTTAACATTACCCTATCTCACCCACTCCATTATACACCTTATTTCAAATAGAAATAAAAATAGAAATTTATTAGCAGGAACATGTGATACAATGGATCTTAGTCTAATTTTTTACAGTACAATGTATTCCACCTTTTCCAGGCATGCGAATGTTAATTTAATGCAATTTAATTTAATTGATTATTAAGTAATATCAAGATACAGATTTCAAAATGTCAAATTAAAATTTTAAATACAAGTCAATTGATAAGATACTACTTTTATAATAACGAGTTTTTATGACATGGTTTCATGACCAATTTCTTCTTAGTCGATAACTTGTAAAATAGTTCAGAGAGTAGTATCAAAAAGACAATGAATGCCAGTTGCGGCACCAGTGGTGGGCTGAGCAATGGGAGCCGCCTAAAACATGTTAAACAAATATATTTTTAGTTATTTCCTCCCGATTAAGAAGTAGTCGAATTTATAATTGGGTAGTTTCCAGGGTAACAAAATTAAACATCTAATTAGTCAATTAGATAATGAAAAAATATTAGACACGTATAGTTTTTATTTTCTCGTATTAAGTTGCATTACTTAGATAAAATGGCGCTAAGTGTAGGATCCCACTCCTACGGTCGTTACGTCGTCATAACGTGCTACAAAATGTGGCACGCTGTGACGTCACACGATATTTCAAATTAATATATCGTCGAAAGTATTTAATTTTGTGAGAAAAGAAAAAGTACGTGTCTAAAGTTTTAAATTAATGTACCAGACGGACATTAAAATAAAATTTAGGAAACTACCCTAAGTATTAAATATAGACAAGCCATGCTTTGGCACGAATGCGCCGCCGGTTCAACTGGAGTAATACCATTGCATCATAGTACACTACAGTAAAACAACTTCGTGTTTCATCGTGTGGAAGTCCAAAACCGTCTCTCTTTATCCCCAAATCCCCAATCCTCAAATCCCGAACCCCAAAACACACGTAACGCATTTGTTACTTTTTAAGTGTGACGGGTATCCATGGGCGGCGGTGATTGCTTACCATCAGGTCTGCTCATTCGCCGGTCTGTACCATACAAAAGTACCAAAAACTTGTTAAAATATTAAGAAATCGACAGAAGATCTTCTTCTTCTTCATCTTCATCTGTTTATGCTACCCACAGGTCCTAAACGTAATAATGTTCGAAGACTGCTGCAACCAGTGGTCTATGTCCCGTCCCCTGCTGGGCCTGATACTCCTCAATGAGGAGCAGTTCGCGCGCATCCGCCAGGATATGATCGCTCAGCAGCCGAGAGACAAACAGCAACAACTGGCGCTCTGGTTTAATGGTCTTATGGCTGGCATCGAACCGAACTTGTTGACTAAGAATAGAGATAGGTGAGCATTTATTATATTTAATGTTTATTAATATATTGTACATATTAAAGTAGCCTAGGTTACACAAATCATGTAAATATACGTACAATGCGCGGTGTTATCACACAATGGTGATATCTGCCAGACGAACCTTTTTATAGAATTTTTATAAGAAATCGGATATTTTTTTTTTTTAAACGTTGCCCCTCACTAGGATTTTCTCCTGTGTCGTGGGTGCGTTTACAAACATACAAGTTCACATACACAATGACACCCAGACCCGAAACAACACTTTGTGGATCACACAAAGTGTTGTCCCGTGCGGGAATCGAACCCGCGACACGTTGCACGGCAGCCGGTTGCCCAGCCACCGCACCAACCGTGCAGTCATAGGATATGGGGTAGTTAAGTGCACAATAAAGAAGAAGAAGACAAAAGAGTTAAAAAAATACACAATTAATATACAAATATTCATTTCTTATTTTACGTCATGACATTCATCATCATCATCATCATCATCAACAGCCTATAAATGCCCACTGCTGAGCAAAGCCTCTTCTCACACGGAGAAGGTTAGAGCGTTAATCACCACGCTTGCTCAATGCGGGTTGGCGATTTCAAACTTATAATTAGAAATTATAAAGTCCAGGTTTCCTCACGATGTTTTTCCTTCACCGTTTGTCAGTGGTGTCTAAATAATCTTAGAAAGTACATATAACTCGGAAAAAGTCACATTGGTACTTGCCGTTGGTAGGTTTCGAACCCGCACCCTCATGCATGAGAAGCGAGCGTCTTAAACCTCCGGGCCACCACGACACGTCATGACATTCACAAAGACAAAGTTCATTCTTGTTCTTTTTTGAAACTTGAAAACTCATTTCATTTTGTTGAATTCATTTGACTTCTACTTTGATGTTTTTTCTTTTTTCTTACGTCAAAGTAGAAGTTGTACACTACATAAAATTCATTCTCCGTTCGTCCGCGTCACTTTAGGCAAAATTCTTTTCTAATTTCTATTCCAATTACCGACAAAAAATCGTTAAAATAAAATAAATCGTTTATTTTTATAATTTTTTCCTAGTTTTGTCCAAATACTATGATTATTTGCAAAAAAAATCCATATGTACCTACATACAAACTGCCAATCTGGCGAGTTGTCCAAGACTAATTAAACACTATGTTACCTCTTTAATCTCTTGCCTGTCGATATATGAGACAATAGAAAACGAATTGTGTCTCACGTAGATCTAGGCTCCGACATACCACAGGTTAATAGATTTCTTCTATTATAATGATCTTAGTAAATCAATTAAAATTATGTAAAGTAACGTTCTAATTGTGCAACTTGCACTCTAGGATTTTCTCCTGTGTCGCGTGTGTGTGTTCATAGCAACATACAATTTCTCAAACACATGACATCCAAACACTGAACAACATTTTGTGGATTGAATTGCTCACAGAATTGCTCTGTGCGGGAATAGAACCTGTTAAAAGTTGCGGTGGAATTATAAATGTCGTTGTTTTATTTTTTGCATCTACTAAATTCTTATTTTTACAGATTCACCCAAAACCTGTCAATGTTCCGTCGCGACATCAACGACTTACTAAAGGGCGCGGCCGGAGTAAGTGGCGGGAACGTCAGCGACATGATGACGTCATAACTCAGTACTAGAGCTCTAGAGGTAGGACAGGGACAGCGATATACAGTAGAGGGAGATAGACATAGACGTACATATTTCAGTACGACATAAAAGTGAAATGTAGATTCGTATGGAGAAGAATGAGCAAGAAACTCTATTGTTACTGTTTATGTTTAAAACTTGCAGACCAGACACTGAACAACTATATATGGATCACACAAGGTAGTTTCGGGCGGAACCAGAAGTCTGAAGTGTACCTATAAGGACAAACAGAGATTCACAACAATGTTTATTAAATAATTAGCTGTCCTGGCAAAGTTCGTACCATCTCAATCTTTCTTTCTAACCCTATAAACCATCCCTGGACTTCCACGAACATTTCAATACCAAAATTAGCAAAATCGGCTCAGCCGTTCTCGAGCTTTAGCGAGACTAACGAATAGACATTCATTTTTATTTAAATACATTTTGTTATAGTTAAATTCTACCCTTTACTGAATCGCTGTTTCCTGTAATATTAGTTTTTATGTGTATTGTGAATTTATATAGACATTTATATATGTATATATAAATAATAATACTTGTAGTAAAATATTTAAGTATAACTTTTAGAGAAAAGATGCATTTTTCATTTCACTCGAAAACTATCGACCCCCGTTTCATCTCGAAACGAAACGGACGACCTCGACGAAAAGCAATATTAGAGAAATTAAAATAATTCACAGTACATGTAGAAGCGATCGTGTTAATCTTAAAATTAAATAATATTTACTATTACAATATTATTATTATTATAAAATAATTATATTAGTTTAGCTCGGAATCGTTTTAAAAATATCACAATTTCAAAATTCATACAATATGTACGTTATTGTTTAAATTTGTATTTTTTTAAATTAATTTTTATTGTAAGGTACTTTTTTGTTAATGCAAGTCGTTTTTCAAGAGATATTATTCAGAACAAAGTTTCTTTATTGATTACACACACGTAGTTCTACACTTATGATTAGTTTACATACATTTTACATCGATCTTCGCCAAAATCTATGTATAATTTCCAAAAATACGTCTCCCAATATTGATATTTGACCCAATCATTTTAATCTCTTGCTAAACCTTTCATTAATATTCTAGTGTCTTTTATATTTTATAGTTGACTAGTTAAATATTAGAAATATATAAATTGGTCTAATGTCTAAAGACGTGGCCGGTATATGGCAATAGACTATCTCTATTACATACATGGGACTCATATGCAGAGTCACAGAAATATGCCTCTAACCGCCGTGTTCAAAGACATTTAATGATTGTTTTTATAATAACTATTGTGATACATGCTGAATTTAATAATTTAGTTTAGGCGCTTTTGCCATACCTATTACTGGAAGCAAGTATGACAGCTCACACTGACAGGACCCACTTAGATTTTAGTCAATTGTCCGTGTTGCTTGGCGACTGGGCTTCACCCAGTTGTACAGTCTCTTTTTGTGCGTTTAGGCTTAATTCATTCTGCCTCATGCAGTAATTCACCGAGGGAAGTGTAAACTATTGTTTTTTTCATCTCATCTTATAATATCTTCTGATTCACTTCGTTGCGGGAACCAAAACAGTTATTCGTGTCCCTGGGATGCGCCGGACTTCAGTGTTCCGGTGTTTTCATGGTTGTATCTACTGTATATCCTGGCTTACAGGAGTTGCAGCGGTTTTGGAAGTTATGGCGGGCTTGCCCCATTAAAAAATGCTGAATTTAACTAAAAATTACGAGCTACACAAGTGAGCTGCGCGACCGCGCACGCTCCTCATGAGGAAGAACTAGTTATTAAAGCTGTACTAGTTATTTTTGCACCGTGTACATTATTCTATTTTTTTTTATTATTTTTCTTGTTATTTAATTTCTGTAACGGTGCAAATGAACTGCTTTTCTTTCTTAATTCTTTCTTTTCTTTCATGTTTAAATTAATTAAACATTTTTTTTAATGATTACTTAAACTATTCCTCAGTAACGATTTTGTACCTAAAACAATTGCTAAGGACTGGGTTGAGTAGCCATTAAATAGAATACGGCGGTTTAATAAATAGAGGCATTAAAATGAGATACTATAAAATTCACGTGGCCTCGCCACACTTTGGCACGAATGTGTCGGCTCGACCGGAGTGATATCATGGCTTCATAGCTCACCGACGTGAAACAACGCTTGCGTTGTGTTTCGCCTAGTGCTCCTCTCCCCAATCTCTAAATTCCCTAACTCCCAAAAGGTCGGCAGCGCACATATAACGCCTCGTGTTCCAGGTGTCCATGGGCGGCACCGATAGCTTACCACCAGGTGATCTGTTTGCTCGTTTACCGGCTTACAAAAATAATTTTGTTGTGATTTAAAAATTGTGACAGGCTTAAGGTCTATTTCCATATTCATTCATTCATCAACAGCCTATAAATGCCCACTGCTGAGCAAAGCCTCTTCTCACACGGAGAAAGTTAGGTTATTTCCATATACCGGTTTTTAATATTACATATTTTTTATTTGTTATTATTTGGCTAGTCAATCTATATCTTGTTTTTTTATTATGATTATTACTAGACTACTACCTATTAAATAAATATAATAATAATTTACTTTTAAACAATGTCATTGCTGTAGTTAAGTTCTCCGTGATTTTTCGTTAAGAAATCGTTGTTTGTATTGATATGTAAGATTGTGGTCGTTGTGTCGCTTACGGACTGCTGGGCTTTAAGGCCACTACTGGACATGGCGTTTTCTGACCCATTTTACCCTAAACCAGTATTTATTTTTTGTCCAACAATTTTTGTCCACTGCTGGACAAAAACAAAAACTACATTTCTACTAAAATTAACCTTATTACATGATATTATCGTTTGTCCAACATTGGGATTGAAGCCCAGCAACTGTATACGCCTCACAAGGGCAAAGTATTCATGTCAAATTATATTTTTTGTGTTGTGCAAACGAAACATGTTCCTTATTTTTTTATTAATTTCCGTATAACTGTGTTTATAGTTTCATATATTTACCTTGATAGTTGTTTGCCGAGGTGCGTTTTTGGATGGGTGGTCGTCCCTAACATCTTATAGCTTCCTTTATAAGAGGGGAGGGGATTATCATTCAATGATGAGGCAGGAGGCAGTGTCAGACTCTTATTGACTAATTACTGAACCGGAGCCCCGGCAACCCGTTATGCCCTCCGCGGTTATCGCAATCGTAATCTTAATGCTTAACAGGCACGTTGGACAATGCAGTATAAAAGGTTCAGGTTTATCAGAGAGCGCTGCTGTCCGATCTCTGTCAAATGTGTCCTATAGTCGATTCTTACGACCGCGGGAACAGGCGGTGACAAATTTACCCTACTCTGTCTATTTATTTTTAAATAAGGTTTCATACACACACTAGTGTACAAGGTTGGCAGCCAGACCTGCAGCACCTAAACGTGATGCAGAGACAAAAACGACTAGGCCTTAAGTCCGCCATTGTATACAGCAAGAAGTGTAAATAAATAAATAAACAATTTTAAGATCTATATACAGGTGCAACTTTTACAGATTTTAGTCGGTTCGATTACCGAGTGCGGCAAGCGAATATTTAAAATATTTGAATGCAGTTTTCTTTCTTTTCAAAAATAAAGGAATGTTTTCTTTGAGTAAAATTTTCTATCTCAAGTATTAAGAGTACTTTCCCTTCAGGTGGCATTACAAAATTCCATCCTGTATGTAGTATATTAATAGTTACGACTCTGCCTATCTATCTAACGTAGCTCCCGAACCTTCCGCTTGAATGACAAACGACTAGGCACCATTTACTCTTTCGATTTAAATTTTAACATGACATACATATATAACTGCTCTGGACTGCCTCGCTGGCCGACTGGTCGCAAGTGCGACTGCCGGGCAGGGGGTCTCTAAAAAAACCTCAGTAGTATCACGGAAACTGGGATTGTGCCCGATATATGGCAATAGGCTCACCCCCTATTACATGGGACTCATAACATAAATAGTGAAAAGTAGGTGTTACATTGTACAGTGGCATTAAGTGCCGTAATGTACACCTCTGCCTGTCCCTTCGGGGATAAAAAGGCGTGATGTTATGTTATGTATACATATATAATATATAACCTCACACCTGTCTCCCATGGGATAGGCAGAGGCTATCGAACGCCAATTGCTACGATCCTTATATACCACCTCTTTCGCTTCATCAGCAGTTATCAGTCTTTTCATGCATGCTCGTCTGATAAGGGTAGTGCTAAAGGTAAGCTTCTAAGCTCTTGTCTGTCGATATATGAGACAGAATAGAAAAACATATTGTCTCTCGCGTAAATCTCTGTTCCGACACTTCACAGTTTAATATAAACCCAGTAAAAAAATCAACCAAAAAATCATCCAGAAATCAACCTCGGCTAGAGTAGCTGAACCTGTTAAAAATCGGTGTTATAGTGAATATATGTAATTATAATGTATGGTATGACAGTTGTATGTTAATACTATTTAAATGAATGCATGCACTCCGATAGTTAAAACTTTAAGTAATAGATTCTGTATTTTTAAATTATATATATATATATATTTTGAAACTGTTATATATTGTATCGTATTCTGTATATGTCGTAATATATGTTATGTTTGTAGTATGACTGTTTGTTTACCTAAGCGTGTTAGATTCGATTCCTAATATGTTATGGGGCTTTCAAAATAGAGTAGTTTCCTAAATTTTATTTTAATGTCCGTCTGGTACATTAATTTAAAACTTTAGACACGTACTTTTTCTTTTCTCCCAAAATTAAATGCTTACGATGATATATTAATTTGAAATATCGTGTGACGTCACAGCGTGCAACATTTTGTAGCACGTTATGACGTAACGACCTCCCACTCCTAAACTTAGCGCCATTTTATCTGAGTATTGCAACTTGATCCGAGAAAATAAAAAAATACGTGTCTAATATTTTTTCATTATCTAACTGACGGACTAATTAGATTTTTAATTTTGATACCCTGGAAACTACCCAATAGTTTAAAATTGGTTTCATCAAAACTCTCCTTTTAAACTGTCAAACACCAAGCGGACACCGGTGACCGCAACCTATTGTTCTATAATTGTGTCTATAACGACGGTACTCAACGAGGCGAAATCAGGTGACACTTAGCAACATATTGATTGCCACTAACCTATAAGTGACGGCTAACAATACAAGTAAGGGGTTAGTTTAGGTGCTCTAAGTAACTCTTAGTTAAGAGATGGTTTAGGGGTAGTTTGTGAAAATGGCAATGAGACTCTGGAATTGTGCCCGGTATATAGCAATAGGCTCACCCCCTATTACATGGGACTCATAACATAAATAGTGAAAAGTGGGTGTTACATTGTATAATGCCTATAATCTTATGAGTCCCGTAAAGAAGCGGATTAAACTTAGACAGCGCCCTAGGCAAGGAACTCATATTTTTTGGCGCCTGCAGTTGGACACGCGCGTGCATAGGTTGCCTTCTGGGTAATACGACTCTGGTCCCAAGTATGAACTGAGTCTATTTTCATTTACTAGGCACAATTCCAGACCCCGTGCTACTACTGAAAATTTTTCAAATCGTAATGTTTATTTAGTTCAGGTTTCGAAATTAAAACTCTTTGGTAACGTCATCAACAAATACATTATATTTATAGTTTATTTATTTATCTTAAACTAGCTTCTACCCGCGCCTTCGTACGCGCAATCCTGTTTTCTTCCGTTTTGATTTCTGTCGTAAGAACCTTCTCCTGAAAATAACAAACACAACAAAAAAAAATATCAGCCAAATCGGTCTAAACGTTCTCAAGTTATGGCGTTCATTTTTATATATATAGATACCTTCCACAACATGATTGTGTTTCAAATAGTATAAATAATACATAATCATATTCAATAGTATTAATACAGAAAATTATAGAAAACTAGTTTCTTCCAGCGGCTTCGCACGCGTCCCCGTAACATAAAAAGTAGCCTGTGTCTTATTCCAGACTTTAATCTACCCCTGTTCGAAATCTCATCCCAATCCCTTCAGCCGTGCGCGGGCCTGCGGACAGCGAGCGTGGGTGGCTCCCCGTCCGACCAGAAACAGACCCGAGCGTACAGCGTGTCGCGTTCCGCGCGCGCCTCAAAGATCCATCAGACCACCACAGATGGGGCCCAACCGGGCCGATGCCGATTCGGAGTCGTGGAGAACCTAACGGGTTACCGGGGCTCCGGCTCGAAGTGCAGGAGAAGGGACGGGGTGGTTTTTAGTCAGTAAGAGTCTGACACTCCCTCCCGCCTAACCCAGGCGGGAGCAGGCAGTCGATGATTTTCCCCCCTTTAAAAAAAACCCCTTCAGCAGTTTTCAGCAAAGTGAAAGTCAAAATCATTTATTTCAATTAGACCAGGAAGGAACTTTTGAACGTCAACAACAAAAAAAATTTTGATGTGATGTTACAAAAATATAGACAAGCTCACAAACTTTGGCAATTATAATATTACATAGTCAGGCTAACTTTTACACTTGGGTCAGCAACCGCAGCGTAGGAGGACCCCCAAGGTGGACAGCGGACCTGGTAAAGGTCGCAGGGTGTCACTGGATGCAGGACGCTTCCAACGGACCGATCTGGGCGCTTATTCTTGAAACCAATCTCAATGTCAATTTAATTTCAATCAATTTTTAAGTGTTGGAGTGCCATGCTTCGGCACGAATGGGCCGGTTCGACCGGAGTGATAACACGGTCTCACAGAAAACCGACGTGAAGCAACGCTTTTGTTGTGTGAATGAGGTTACCGGAGGCCCAATTATACCCTCCTCCCCTTTCCCAATTCCTGAATCCCCAACTATCCTCAAATTCCTAATCCCAGAAGGCCGGTAACGCACTTGTAACGCCTCTAGTGTTCGTGTCCATGGGAGATGCCGATTGTTTACCATCGGCGTTTTATATCCCCGAAGTCCACGTACGCTGAGTGTAGGTCTAGCATGATTCTTATATTTTCTGTATTAATTCTGTATTTTGTTAAATGTCTAAGACATTCCATTATATGTATTGTATACTTTGTTAAATATATATTTGTACGTATGTGTATATCTAATTTCATCATTGTTTATTAAATTTCTTTCGTTTAGTTATGTCGATTCTTCATTCTAGAAAGCTAGCCTTATTTCTTTTGAACAACTTCGTACCCACAAAATATATTCAGTTATATGGAGACTGTTCTCAGTATCATCAGCCTATAAGTCCCACTACTGGCCGAAGGCCTCTTCTCACACGGAGGTTTGAGCATTAATCGCCACGCTTGCTCAATGCAGGTTGGCGATTTCAAACTTACAATTAGAAATTTTAAGTCCAGGTTTCCTCACGATGTTTTCCTTCAGCGTTTATCAGTGGTATCTAAATAATCAGACAGTATATACAACTCATTGGTATTTACCAGGTATCGAACTCATCTTTATGCAAGAGCAGCGGGCTTCTTAAATCTTCGGGGTACCACGACACAATACCCCTAGTACCCCTTAAGTCCTTGACTGTCGGTAGATAAATGTTCAAGGCAATTCTTCCACTCAAACTCAAACTCAAAAGCATTCATTTCAATTAAACCATAATTTGGTACTTTTGAAACGTCAACAAATATGAAATAAATAATAGCCTGTCAGTCTGTCCGTCAGTGAAGCTAGGCGCTCGTTCCAAAATGTCGATTCGAGTGGAGAAGAACGAGCAAGAAACTCCATTCGTTACTCTTTTAAAAAAAGTCTGTTATACATTGATCTGATACATATTCCAATATTGTACACACATGTGAGAATAATGTAAAGACATACCTGACCAACATACAAATAACAGAACATACTAAAATAAAAATAACAAAACCAAGAGAAAACAAATATCTTAAGTCTGACATGGTCCTCACATATGTATACTGACAATCCATATAAAAAAGGAAATACTTCCGCTAACTAGGGACATACGCCGTGCTCTTGAAGGGTTAATTCTTAATACCTGGAAGTCGAATCTTTGCTGTTATTTTTTAGTAAACGACTTTTTCTAAAAATGAAGCCTAGATAAATGAATTTCTAAATACAAAATTTCAAGAAAATCTTTGTAACCGTTTCCGTTGGTCATTGGTACATACACATGTACAAGAATTGCTCATATAAAGGTATTAGACGTTATGATTATGCTCGACTGGTTTCGAGCTACAACGGGGCTCATAATAGTAGAATTTCATAGCATGCAATCTTTCGTAATTTCTAAAGATTTGTAAAACGGACTATCATTTGGCCTGCGGCTTCACCTGTGTGGTATTTAGAAGAATTTATCTCAAGTAGATCCTGTACGAATAACAGGATAAACAGTAGCTTACTATTATTATTATTATTACATATTTTTTCACCTCACATCAACAATCTATACATACGTAAAATTGGCTATGTTATAATTATAATAATTTTATATATATTATTAACACGTTTATGTTTAAGTATTGTAACTTCCGTGAGACATATTAAATGTATTATTATGTATTCGGCTTACTCACGTAACTGTTTGACGAGGAACTGGAATGTTTCTTATAAATATGAGTCCCTAGAATGGCTCGAAACTAGTCGAGTTCCTCGCTAAACAGTGACGAGAGTAAGTAAGTAATAATAATTACATTTATGTATTAATTGAATGTTGTTTTAAATTTCAAAATATAGACTTTGTATAGTTTTTATCAGTTATAATTAAAATATAAGTTTACACTAAAGTTTCCTATTTTTTAAAACAGATGGCACTACGATATTTTCTTTTTTTTTCTATTGTTTCTAATGGACCACTCTCATTGGTCAAAGGACCGTCGCATTGTGCATTCAGCCAAATTATTTTGTATGCAATACCTTTATCCAAACGCCACTTTAGCGCTTGTCTACAGAGAGAGTAGAAAACTAAATGTATGGGGATGACACTGACAAGTGTCAAAATTTTCGTCAATTCCATATAATTTGGTTTTCTATTCTACATGTAGACAAGCGCTAAATGGCATTTGGCTACAGCTGCAGGTGAGAGAATAGAGATTGATTCAGTACAGAGACAGTAGTTATAGTTGTACTAAATCGTATACTTTGTAACGAAGCCATATTTGTAACCATTGGTCGGCTCTAGACAGCCAATGGCTACTGCCTCGGTACTGAAGCAATCTTTATTGTCTTATATGCGTAATAAATAACTTGACTGATTCAGGGTATGGAGAGTGCACCTGTATTAACACATACTCATAGACTACAATTTTATTATAATGCAGATATTTTTTTATAAATATGTATTGTGAATGTCAAATAATAATGTGTATCAAGTTGGTCGTAAGAGCGACTGTCAATATTTAGGCTATGCAGTTTGATATCTGGGTCAAGTTAAGTATTATTGAGTTATAGAATTTCACAGCATAGAACAGCGGTTTGGAATGTGTTTGTTATATTAGAGGTAAAATCTCAATAATGGTTAGTCCGTAAATCGAACCTGTAATCCTCTTGCTAGACAGTCGCTTTACCGACTTGATAAGTTAATTACTTTTATCTTTTTTAAACTATGAAATTTCAAATGTGTATTGTTTATCCTCCTAAACAGTTTGACAGATTTTGATAAATTTCAACCAATTTATTTTTCAGTCTCTTGTATGTGTTTTAATACGATAGGTGGCGTAGATGTCTAATAACGGTTTGACTTACAAACTACAGATATGTGTTTGTAATTAAGGGTTCCCTATTACATGGGACTCATAACATAAATGGTGAAAAGTGGGTGTTCAATTGTATTTCAACACCTCTGTCACCTCTGTCTACCTCTTTGGAGTGGTGGCATTATGTTATCGAGGTTTCAAAGAAAAGCTTGAACAAAAATCAAGATTCAAAATGCAATATTACACCAAATAAGTATTTGAATGATATCTATCACTAACTATTGTCCGCGACTTCATCCGCGTAGAAATTTAGAACATAACTTTCATTTTGTTTCAGTTTTCCGAAATAAAAGTAGGTAGCCTATGTTACTCCACAGTACATCATCTACCTGCCAATAAAAATCTTACAAAATCAGTAATAAATTGCATTGTGATAGGAAATCTGCGAAGTTTCGGACGAAACTCGAATCGGAGTAGACCTACAGGCGAATAACGCTCTATAGAACTGTATGTACGTATATAGGTACATTTTGTTGATCGCGGTAACTGGTTGCGCTGCCATGGTGTCCCGGTGAAATATAGACCTAATTATTTTCGAGGCATAGTTAAATTATTATTATTTTGCTACTTACTTGTTAAAACAGTGTATGAAGTCCATCCACAAGGTGGACAGCCCTAATAATGGTCGCATGGAGTCACTGGATACAAAACAGCTTAGTACAAGTTCGTTTTACGTTTAACGAAACCGCATTCGGCGCTGTAATTGATTGGTTCATTGAAGCCGGCCAATGAGAGCACTGAACGCGGTCTCGGTTCGATCTCGTTACCTTTTGAGCGCCAATGTCACATCACATACCTCTATTACGTGACAAGCGAAAACTGGCCCTGGACGCCAATAACACAAATACATGGATTGGAATCCCGGGGTGAATAGAATTCGAGGGGTGAATAGGAACAGGAATGGGGTGAATAAATGTTAGAATATTTTCGCAACATTTATTCACCCGTCGAATTCTATTTACCCCGTTTTACCCGGTATTTCTTTCGCGCGGGATTTGTGGCTTGGCGTTGAAGGCAGGTTCATGTGTTTTTGCTCTCGCGTTTAAAAGGTTAAACGTAAAATAAATAAACTCGGCCTAAGTCCTCAGGTTGCTTCAGGCCTACGTGAGGCAGCGGATGTTTTGGACAAACAGACCTTATATATACATTAACACCATCTAGTGAGGAAAAACCAATACCCCTCTATTTGGGACTGGTAAAAAATGTTCAAGATTTTTAAAGAAACACCCAATAATGTAATATCACTGACAGCGGATGGTAGTCGTGAAGGTATATTTATACAGCGTTAGTCTATTAAGTTTGTACGCATAGCGCAATAGCGCCTGTAAATACATGAAATTGTGATTTGTACAAAGCAAACAGTTGTTTTATTTATACTAACGACTCTCCCCGGCTTCGCACGGATGCAATATGCATGTATTATACATATAAACCTTCCTTAAGTATCTCTCTTATCTATTTAAAAAAACCGCATCAAAATCCGTTGCGTAGTTTTAAAGATCTAAGCATACATAGGGGCAGACAGACGGCGGATAGCGACTTTGTTTTATACTATGTAGTGATTATTATCAACAGCCTGTAAGTGGCCACTGCTGATCAAAAGCCTCTTCACACAGAGAAGGTTTGAACATTAATCACCACGCTTGCTTAATGCGGGTTGGCAAAAGATGTCCGTTTAGCCCTCTATATGTCCGCATATTCGCAACACAGAAATTTACGATACGAATTGCTGCGATGCCCAGGGAGACCATTCCTTCGACGACCGTCAACCGTAATAAACGTATTTTAAATTGATAACTAGGTCGTGACATGGATCGTAAAAAGAAGTGTGCACTTCTGTTATTGCTTAGGAGATACAGGAAAAAGAAACAGAAGATTTTGATGCGCGATGCGTTTCGCAAGTTCTTGCGATGCGTTGAGGGAGCTCGCACATTTTTGCGATGCGACGTCGCATCGCAGTTTTGTGTACGAGTCCTTAGAAATATCGGGCGTAGTCTTCCAACGTCGTTAACCTCACCAACTTTAATAAAACGCATGAAATATGTTTTAAAATAATTTTATTACAACGACAAACCGTTAGATGTTAATTACAATACAATAATATAAACGTCTTTAATAATTTTTATTGTTCGCAATTCTACATTACTCAGTAGATAAGTTACGCTGTTTCTCATCAAGGGTTCATTTTTCAGACGCCCTGATAACTTTATCGAAGGAATAACAGTCAGACATCAATTTTATCCTATGAATAACAATTATCTGTTCATTGAAAAATCGATCCTAATGCCCGAATACTCAATTTAAAATTTACTTAAATATCGCGCTTTTAAAATCTTATTTTTTTACAAAGAATTTCCTGCCTTTCAGTATTCGGGCAAATCATAAAACTACAAATTACAAAACTGTAATGACACTTTATATTTGATATAGGCACTCATTATTTGCATCTTTAATGTCTAAATCTAGACGTCTAGAGGGCGCTGTGTTCGTTTTAAAGCGTTCAAAGTAAAATGTCTTTAAAATCATTAATTTGTTACCATTGATCGAACATGGAGACATTCCACCATGGTTCTGAATATAATACAATTCAAAACAAATCAAAAATAAATCCGAAACGAGCGCAATGCACAAAAAAACGGCACTCGAATAAAATTAAAGTAAAAAAAACGAAATGTGTACAACATTGTCTCAAAATTAATCAAACCCTACCATTTCAAATTCTGTGCATCGGCACGAAAATTCCAACAAATCCTTCCCTAATATTTTGAAGTCGAGTCAAACAAATCTTTGTGTAAATCTGAAAAATATATGCATAGAATCTCAGACTTCAAAGAAAATTCAAAATCCCTTTCCCAATATCCCGAAAAAACCGTACATATAAGTATTAATACTAAATTCCTTTCACAAAATCACAAAAAATCGTGGAAATATGTCAAAACCAGGTTAAAAAATCTCTTTATGGCTCTAAAAATCTCTAGACGCTCTTAGCGAGTGCTTGGGACTTCGCTATAACGTCTTCAATGGTGCCGACCATGTAAAATGCAGCTTCAGGAATGTGATCCAATTCGCCGACTAGAATCTGAAACAATATTATGGTATAATAAGTTCATTTTATTTATTTACTCGTCGTTGGCAGAGTGTTCGCAAGTACGACTGCCGAGCAAGAGGTCTCGGGTTCGACTCCCGGGTCGGGCAAAGAATTGCTGCGTTTTTAAAAAATTCTCAGTAGTAGCACGAAGTCTAGAATTGTGGCGATAGGCTCATCCCCTATTACATGGGACTCATAACATAAATAGTGTGAAAAGTGGGTGTTACATTGTACAGTGGCATTTAAGTGCCGTAGGTACTGTACACCTCTGTCAAGCCCTTCGGAGATAAAAGGCATGTTATTATGTTTATTCAGTTACCTACGTACGAGCTAACGACTAGTTTTAAGCCACACAGAAATTTTATAAAGGCGGGTCTACGCTAGACGAACCAAACACGAGTGAAACACAAGTAGGTACAGCTGGTTCTCGACTTCGCTTTTTGCGGCGTCGTTGTGAATGTACTACAAACCTACAACAATCCCTGTCCTCGAATGTAGTTTTCTTTTCCGTAGCGAATAAGCACAGTGAGCACTGCGAGCGTGAAGCAGATACCTTTGTCTTCGTCAAAAAACCGAGAACGAACCGAACGCGCCCGACCACTAACGAAATGCTCGCAGCGCGCTCGTTCGAGGCTTTTTTTTTAAGGGGGGAAAATCATCGAATGACTGCTCCCGCCTGGGTGAGGCGGAAGGGAGTGTCAGACTCTTACTGACTAAAAACCACCCCGTTCCTTCTCCTGCACGTCGAGCCGGAACCCGTTAGGTTCAAAGTCAAAAATACACCAAGGAACATGTCCTGTGACACGTGTTGCTAGCGACGTTGGGTGATGTAGCGCGACGTTGTCAGTCTTTGGTCGACATGTCTGGCAACATCAATGTCGTGTATCGTAAATCGTGCTTTATCGCCGTATACATATGTCAAGTGCAATCGGCCGGCTTCTGTCGACATGTCGCTGATATATGTATTAGGACATTTGTCCTAGTGTATCCTTAGCTTAAGTCGATCCACACTAAACGAATTGTGTTCGGCTTATCCTCCACTCATGCTTGGCTCTCCTACCGTAGACGCAGCTTTAACTTCGCGATACGACGAGTGTTACGCAGTCGAAATATCGTAAGTATTCTATTTTTTTTTTAAGTAAATATAATTTGGTAAGGTAAACATTGGGGCAGTGAATACTTGGAAATCTGCAGTGACCTAGAAATATTTTTTATGGAATAAATCACGAGCAGGCGTATCACCTGATGGTTAGCAATCGGCACCGCCTATGGACACCCGAAGCAGCAGAGGTGTTTACTGGCCTTTTGGGGATTAGGAATTTGAGGAATAATAGGAATTCAGAGATTGCGGTAATTGGGCCTCCGGAAACTTCACACATACGACAAAACACAATACTAGCGTTGTTTCACGTCGGTTTTCTGTGAGGTCTTGTATCGCTCCGGTCGAGCCCGCCCTTTCGTGATGAAGCATGGCGAGCCCACACTTAGCCTCTAGCCAGGGCAATAAAAGCTGTTGTTAACTAAATGGCTGCATCACTGATGGCATTCCTTGTGAAGCTGTTCTGATTGTTGTTGTTGGATACCTGCCGCATCTTTTCGCCATCGACTCTCACGACAGCATATTGATGATTGGCAGGCCACAACTGTGCGCTTCTCGCGTAGCTTTCTGCCTTGCACAGCAAAACTGTAGAATGATCTATCGTCGGACGTATTTCCGAACCCACACGACCTTCAAACCTTCAAGAAAAGACCGTATTCCTTTTCAAAAGGCCGCAATGCACCTGTGACGCACTCTGGTGTTGCGGTTGATCCGTTCTGCTCGTTTACCTCCTATTCCATAAGAAAAAAGTTGTGGGGATTTGCGCCATTGACTAACTTCGATTTCTTAGTGATAATTGCTTAGTTACCCTTTTAAATCCTTTAATAGTTTGCTCCAATTTCACCAGCTTTCCAATATGGCCGGTGAACACTTCAGCTACCTGTAACCAATATTTAAAATTATAGAATAGAATAACCTTTATTGTCAGAAAAAAGATTTGTTGTGTCATAGTTGTGTCCTGGACCTCACAGTAGGATTCCCTGTGTCGTCCAGGCTACTTAGCTCCGAATACAAAATTTGATTTAATACATGTAAATTCTTAAGTTCCTATGTAAAAACACTGATAATAATAATAAATAAGGCACAGAGATGACAAAAAATAACATAAATTTTAATAACAGCACAAAAAACTTAATGTTACCGTGTATGAAAATGTGTGTAGTAAGTGTATGTGTTCGTGTCCATGTACAAAACTATAAATATGGCACAAATGATGTCATTATTATAAGTAGTCCTTAAATTGTCAAACACCAAGCGGTCACCGGTAACCGCAACCTATTGTTCTATAATTAACATAACATAACATCACGCCTTTTATCCCCGAGGGGGTAAGCAGAGGTGTACACATTACGGCACTTAATGCCACTGTATAATGTAACACCCACTTTTCACTATTTATGTTATGAGTCCCATGTAATAGGGGGTGAGCCTATTGCCATATACCGGGCACATTTCCAGACTCCGTGCTACTACTGAGGTTTTTTCAAACCTAGTAATACTTTGCCCGACCCGGGAATCGAACCCGAGACCCCTTGCCCAGCAGTCGCACTTGCGACCACTCGGCCTTTTTGGTTCTATAATTGTGTCTACAAAACCGGTACTCGACGAGATAAACAGTACACGAGTGTTAGTTCTTTAACAGCCAGTGACAGGTCACTGCCAGACTACGAGCTCGCTCGACAGTTGTAAAAGATTCAGGTATATCAATCAGACAGCGCTGCTTTTTTATCTGATGGGCCGACATTTGACCACTATCTCGCCTGGTGGTCCCCACTCTCTCCCTTCTGACATCCACGAAAAGAGTAGTGGTAATGAAAAATGTACTCTACCGTCACCACATGACACTCGTTATGAACAACTAGCTTCTGCCATATTCCCGCGGGATAAAAAGTAGCGTATTCGTTATTCAAGACCATGAGGAATTAACGGGTTACCGGGCCTCCAGCTCGAAGTGCAGGAGTAGGAATGGAGGTGGTGTTTAGTCAGTGAGAGGCGGCGTGGCCTAGGCGTGAGAAGTCATGCGATGATTTTCCCCGCTTAAAAAAAGACCATAATCTACCCCTGTACCAAGTTTCATCCATTCAGCCATTTTGACGAGAAGAAATAATAAACAAAAGAATAATTTCGCATTTATAATATTAGTAAGAGCGCTATTTTGCTCACCTGGAAAGGTTGCGACAGGAATCGCTGTATCTTTCGTGCCCGCGCCACCGTCAGCTTGTCATCTTCAGACAACTCGTCCATACCCAGGATAGCGATGATGTCTTGCAAGGATTTGTAATCCTGAAACACATGACAACTTTACGGAATGTCCGGAATGAACTGGAACGTGAATTACTCATTGGAAAATTGGGATGATGACAGGGTATGAAAATTAAAAATCAAATTAGTCCGTAAGTTAGGTAATTAAAAAATATTAGACACATATTTTTTTATTTTGTCGTATAATAAAACATATAATAATACTTAGATAAAACGAATTAAAGTTCTGGAGTGGGGGCCTAAAACGTCATTTCTACGTATAAAATGTACATAGAAGTGACGTCACGCGACATTTCAAATCAATATATCGTCGAAAGTAGGTATTCGTTTCTGTAAGAAAATAAAAAATACGTGTCTAATGATCCCCAAGTAGAAAACCTACCTGCAAAATCTTCTGGACGCCTCTAGCGACGCCATAATGCTCCGGTCCTATAATATTAGGGTCCATGACTCTGGACGTGGAATCCAAAGGATCCACTGCAGGGTACACTCCAAGCTCCGCGATAGCTCGAGACAGTACCGTAGTGGCGTCCAAATGAGCGAAGGTAGTTGCTGGAGCCGGATCTGTCAGGTCATCGGCTGGTACATATACTGCCTGTAAATATTTATTATGTGTCTGTATTTGCTTAATAAAGAAGGAATTTTGAATGCATCGTCAGCCGAGTGGTCGCAAGTGCGACTGCTGGGCAAGGGGTCTCGGGTTCGATTCCTGAGTCGGGCAAAGTATTACTGGGTTTTAAAAAAAAATCTCAGTAGTAGCACGGAGTCTGGAATTGTGCCCGGTATATAGCAATAGGCTCACCCCCTATTACATGGGACTCATAACATAAATAGTGAAAAGTGGGTGTTACATTGTACAGTGGCATAATGTGCACCTCTGCCTACCCCTTCAGGGTTAAAGGCGTGATGTTATGTTATGAATTTTGATATATTTTGTAAAGAACTAAATAAAGTTCTTAGACTTGCTGTAAATAGCTTTTGTCTTTTTTATATTTGATGGGGCGACGTTTGATCACTATCTCGCCTGGTGGTAAGCGATGATGCGGTCTACGATGGAGCACGTCAACCCATAAGCAACCTATTCATTCGGGCCTTGAAGACACCCAGGTTATCTGGTGCCCTGCAGCATCGTTTGTGTGGATTTTTAGAAGATTTTTCGCAGTAGGACTAGCTAGGCTACGTTGTAATTGTTGATTCGAATTTTAGATGTGAGCTCGATCGCAATCTCGGCCCGTCATTGGTCGAGAGTATTCTCACGATCTTCGCCTAGCTATTAGGATTTTCAGAATCGAACGAAACAACGAATAACTTGTAAAGTCTAAGTCTTCTAATATAAACTTCAACAAGCGACAAAATATATTTGTTCAAATCGTAGTTTAAAATTTCAGAAAAAACTGACATATAGCTAAATAGGGAAAATAAGAGGTAATTTGATAAGGGACTATAGGTATCACTACCAGAAATATTAAGCGGAAAAAATATATAAAATTTAACTAAAAATCGCGGGTTAATCGATCGATAAATACGACACCAACCTGCACACTGGTGATGGACCCAGCCTTGGTGGTGGTGATCCTCTCCTGCATGGTACCCATGTCAGTGGCCAGCGTCGGCTGGTATCCGACAGCTGATGGAATACGGCCTAGCAAGGCTGATACCTGTGGTCAAATGGTAAAGGGTCTAGCGGAGTTTATGTACGTAGAAAGTAGCCTATTTCTAATAAGTTTAAATATATAAAGGTTCTAGCCTATAAAGTAACTGTATGAGATAAATTTTACTTATTTATGATATATTTTGTACTAGCTTTTACCCGCGGCTTCGCTCGCGTCACAAAAGGATAAAAAGTAGCTTATATATGACATATACCAATACACACAGCGCCATCTATACCAATAATTTCGTTTTCCCTCGAGAATATCCATTATTCCGGGATAAAAATCCAGACTTCTAACTTTACGTCTGCAAAAATTCAAAGCAATCCGTTTAGTAGTTACAGCGTGAAAGCGGAACAAACAAACAAACTCACTTTCCGATTTATAATATTAGTAAGGATATTGCATTTTTTAATTATGGATAAATTATACTATTACTATTGAAGCCTATCAGTTTATCTCCTGTGCACCAGGATCTACGCTAGACACAATTATGAAGACATTGTAACACTGAAGTCCGGCGCGTCACAGGAACATGAATAACTTAGTCTTGGATGATTGGAACTCGTAACGAAACAAATCATCAGCTGATGCGTTACGGCCAAAAATAATAACCAATATGAAACGAAAACTTTGAGTACATTAAGATTTTTGAGAACAATCCCACTCTGAGACCTTAACTAGTACTATAGTATTTTGTTTTGCGTTAAAAGTAATCGAAACGAGACCGGGTTTCAGCGCTCTCAGCAGCTGAAGGCCGTGCTCAGTGGCGTGCCATTGGAGAGGCTTATGTCCAGCAGTGGACGAATATGGGCTGATGATGATGAACTATCGTATTCATGAAACGGTTGCAGAACTCACCTCCGACCCAGCCTGAGTGAACCGGAATATATTATCGATAAACAGCAACACGTCCTGCCCCTCCTTGTCTCTGAAGTGTTCAGCTACTGTCAGGCCGGTGAGAGCCACGCGAGCCCTCGCGCCGGGCGGCTCGTTCATCTGACCGTATACTAGCGCCACCTGAATTTTGAGGACGAAAATTTATGCAATTTTTAATTTACCGTGCTTTTTTCGTCAAGATTCAGGGTGACCTTTCCAATCCCTCCCAATCTCCGAAATCCCTAACTCTCAGAAGGACGACAATGCACTTTTAACTCCTTGGTGTTTCAGCTACGCTTCTTACAGAATAGCCTAGTTGCTAGGCCTTGGCTAATAAAAGAATCATATAAACCACGTTAGGAAAAACAGACTTCAAATACTAAAACCCTTTTCTGAAAACCGCATCAAAATCGGTTCAACCAATCGGGAGATAATCGGCGCACAAACGTACATACAAACAAACATAGAATTGGTCGAATTGAGAACCTCATTTTTTTGAAGTCGGTTAATAGATTTGTCTTCGAAAAGGAGGCCCGTAGAAGGATACAGCTTGGCTGGGCAGCATATAGAAAACTTAATCAAGTCTTCTCGTCTCAGATACCGCAAAGCCTGAAGACAAAAACCTTCAACGAGTGCGTCCTTCCAGTAATGACATACGGAGCCGAGACATGGACACTGACAGTGCGAATGGTCCACAAATTTAAGGTCGCGCAGCGAGCTATGGAGAAGGCTATGCTCGGAGTCTCTTTGAAGGATCGAATCCGAAACGAAGTGATCCGACAGAGAACCAAAGTTATCGATATAGCCCAAAGGATCAGTAAGCTGAAGTGGCAGTGGGCCGGTCACATTTGTCGAAGAACCCATAACCGTCGGGGTAAACGTGTTCTAGAGTAGAGACCGCATCTAGGCAAACGCAGTATAGGGCGCCCTCCAGCTAGGTGGAGTGACGACATCAGCAAGGTGGCTGGCAGTGGTTGGATGAGAAGAGCTGTAAACCGAGCTCAGTGGCGTGCCATTGGAGAGGCCTATGTCCAGCAGTGGACGAATACAGGCTGATGATATATGATATAAAAGATATGTAGTTTTGTAGTGTTAAAACTATGATTAGGTACACGTTAGTGTACCTACTCCACAGTCCACTTCGGTCTTAACAGACTTTTAACTTCTGCCTCTTAAGACAGAAGTGGACTTCAGATCCTTCAGAGGACAGAGGACTTCAGACTGACCTTAGATGTCTTGTAATCTTCTTTGATAACGCCACCGACCTTCATCTCATTGTACAGATCATTCCCCTCTCGCGTCCTCTCGCCGACGCCGGCGAACACCTGAATAATAATAAAAATATGATATGCGAAACTGCCTCGTTGGCCGAGTGGTCGCAAGTGCAAATGCCGGACAAGGGGTCTCGGGTTCGATACCCGGGCCGGGCAAAGTATTACTGGGTTTTTAAAAAAATCAGTAGTAGCACGGAGTATGGAATTGTGCCCAATATATGGTATATGCTAAGGCTCACCACCTTATTACATGGGACTCATAACATGTGCACCTCTGCCTACCCCATCGGGGATAAAAGGCGTGATGTTATGTTGTGTTATACTAACTTCTGCCTGCGACTTCGCTTGCGTGCCCGTTACTTAAAAAGTGGCCTATGTTATTACCGAAGTCCCAATTTTTTTTTTTTACAAAACGTTGCCCCACTTTAGGATTTTCTCCTATGTCGTGGATGCGTTTACAAACATACAAGTTCACATACACAATGACATCCAGACCCGGAACAACAATCTGTGGATCACACAAAGTGTTGTTCCGTGCGGGAATCGAACCCACGACACGTTGTACGGCGGCCGGTTGCCCAGCCACCGCACCAACCGTGCAGTCAAAACATCTCAAAAAAATTACATCTCAATCATTATTATGCCGCCCCCCTTTTTATTGGGTGGGTAAAAAGTCCTCAAATTACTCTTGACGAAGTGACTCCTACAACTCTTACTAACTAAAAACCACCCCATTCCCTACAACACTTGCTCAAATTAGCGAGGGCCCCAGTACCCATATGACAGCCTACCCTCCACCTCCAGCAAGGCAACAATCCTTGTGGGTCCGTCTGTGGTCTCTGATGAAGTAATCTCTTTGAGGCCCGCATTTTACACGACGCGCCGTCCGCCCGCAGACTCGCACTTACGGTGGCGGAGAAGGGGACGCGATACTACAGTCTCCTGCAATAAAGTTATCTCGAAAATGATAGAAGATACACGATAGATTTCGAGTTATTCTCGATAGTTTTCGAGGACGCTCGAAAGTGATCGAGGATGTTAGAAATTGATCAAGGACGCTCGATCGTTTTCGAGTCCGCTCGAAATCGATCGACGACGCTCGAAATTGTTTTCGAGGACGCTCGAAATTGATCGGAGACGCTCGAAAGTGATCGAGGACGCTCGATTGTTTTCGAGGACGCTCGATCGTTTTCGAGGACGCTCGTAATCGATCGAGGACGCTCGATTGTTTTCGAGGACGCTCAATTGTTTTCGAGGACGCTCGATTGTTTTCGAGGACGCTCGATTGCTTTCGAGGAAGCTCGTAATCGATCGAGGACGCTAGATCGTATTCGAGGACGTTCGATTGCGTTCGAGGACGCTCGATTGTTTTCGAGGACGCTCGATTGTTTTCGAGGAAGCTCAATCGTTTTCGAGGACGCTCGATTGTTTTCGAGGACGCTCGATCGTTTTCGTCGACGCTTGAAATTGATCGAGGACGCTCGATTGTTTTCGAGGACGCTCGATCGTTTTCGAGGACGCTCGAAATTGATCGAGGACGCTCGATCGTTTTCGAGGACGATCGATTGTCTTCGAGGACGCTCGAAATTGATCGAGGGCTCTCGATTGTTTTCGAGGACGCTCAATCGTTTTCGAGGACGCTCAATCGTTTTCGAGGACGCTCGATTGTTTTCGAGGAAGCTCGAAATTGATAGAGGACGCTCGACCGTTTTCGAGGACGCTCGAAATTGATCGAGGGCGCTCGATTGTTTTCGAGGACGCTCAATCGTTTTCGGGGACGCTCGATTGTCTTCGAGGACGCTCGAAATTGATCGAGGGCACTCGATTGTTTTCGAGGACGCTCAATCGTTTTCGAGGACGCTCGATTGTTTTCGAGGAAGCTCGAAATTGATCAAGGACGCTCGATTGTTTTAGAGGAAGCTCGTAATCGATCGAGGACGCTCGATCGTATTCGAGGACGCTCGATTTGTTTTCGAGGACGCTCGTAATTGATCGAGGATGCTCGAATTTGATAGAGGGCGCTCGATTGTTTTCGAGGACGCTCGTAATTGATCGAGGATGCTCGAATTTGATAGAGGGCGCTCGAAATTGATCGAGGACGCTCGAAATTGATCGAGGACGCTCGATTGTTTTCGAGGACGCTCAATCGTTTTCGAGGACGCTCGAAATTGATCGAGGACGCTCGATCGTTTTCGAGGGCACTCGATTGTTTTCGAGGACGCTCAATCGTTTTCGAGGACGCTCGATTTTTTTGTTTTTTTTTTTTTAAAAAAAACGTTGCCCCACACTAGGATTTTCTCCTGTGTCGTGGGTGCGTTTACAAACATACAACTTCACATACACAATGACACCCAGACCCGAAACAACAATTTGTAGATCACACAAAGTGTTGTTCCGTGCGGGAATCGAACCCGCGACACGTTGCACGGCAGCCGGTTGCCCAGCCACCGCACCAACCGTGCAGTCATATAGTCATAATTGTTTTCGAGGAAGCTCGAAATTGATCGAGGACGCTCGACCGTTTTCGAGGACGCTCGAAATTGATTGAGGACGCACGAAATTGATCAAGGACGCTAGATTGTTTTCGAGGACGCTCGAAATTGATTGAGGACGCCCGAAATTGATCAAGGACGCTCGATTGTTTTTGAGGACGCTCAATCGTTTTCGAGGACGCTCGAAATTGATCGAAGACGCTCGATTGTTTTCGAGGACGCTCGAAATTGATCGAGGACGCTCGAAATTGATCGAGGACGCTCGAAATTGTTCGAGGACGCTCGAAATTGATCGAGGACGCTCGATTGTTTTCGAGGACGCTCAAAATTGATCGAGGACGCTCGAAATTGATCGAGGACGCTCGTAATTGATCGAGGACGCTCGATCGTTTTCGAGGACGCTCGATTGTTTTCGAGGACGCTCGATCGTTTTCGAGGACGCTCAATCGTTTTCGAGGACGCTCGAAATTGATCGAGGACGCTCGATTGTTTTCGAGGACGCTCGAAATTGATCGAGGACGCTCGAAATTGATCGAGGACGCTCGAAATTGATCGAGGACGCTCGTAATTGATCGAGGACGCTCGATCGTTTTCGAGGACGCTCGATTATTTTCGAGGACGCTCGATCGTTTTCGAGGACGCTCAATCGTTTTCGAGGACGCTCGAAATTGATCGAGGACGCTCGATTGTTTTCGAGGACGCTCGAAATTGATCGAGGACGCTCGAAATTGATCGAGGACGCTCGATTGAACAACTGAACTGAACTCAAACAATTGAACTCCGTGCTACTACTGAACATTTTTTACATTATTTGTGTAAAACCAGTTATTTATAAAATATTATTGCAGTTTTCCATCAAAAAAATATAACTTGGATCGATTTGAACTTAAAAAGAAGGATCGAAACCATCCTTCTTTTTTAAGTCGGTTACAATAAATAGTACATTAAAGCGTAAGTAAATATAATAAAATTATTATATTCCGCCGGCGGCTTTGCCCGAAACCCTACCGAAAAATGCCTATGTATTACTTTAAACCATAATCTTCCTCTGTTCCAAATTAATTCCGGTCCCTTCAGTCGTTTTAATATGACTGAGTAACAAATATGCACACAAACACATAAACTCACATATTTTCACATTTATAATATCGAGTCAAGCTAATTTCAACCATCGGCCCGACAGTTACAGCGTAGTCTATGGATGAGTATTGTAAACGTAAGAGTAAACAAATATAAGCAGAAAGCTCCGAACTGCTAAGCTATCGGGAGTTACCCGTGTTATTGTGAGTCAACTATAAAAGATAGAAGTGTGCTGTTATGGAATATTAGTTAGATAATTATATGTAGAACATTTCCATCATACATGATTTCTATGTAGCTTTATTTAACTATTTAGCCTGAACACACGACGGAAGCTTAAATTAAAAAACTGCATTTAAAAAAACCGACTTCAAAAACTAAAGACACACGAAAAGTTAAAACTAAAATGGACAAAATAACTATTATTGATCGTACTTATAGCTTACACACCCACTGATAGGTTAGAAGTCGGTGCCACAAGTTTTAAACTGCCAAACACCAAACGGTCACCGGTGAAAATTGTTCATTAAAATCTTAATAGATACTTAACATTATTAAGCTGTTTACAATTTTATTATGGACTAGCTTTTGCCCGCGACTTCGTCCGCGTGGAATAGTGACTTCCGGCAGATTTTTGGTTCGTCCCACATAGTTCCTGTTCTTGCGGGATTTTCGGAATGGTCGAGTTCCCGCAGAATTTTCAGGATAAAACCTTTGTTTTTTTTTCGAGTTCCAAACTATATCTGTACAATTTTTAAAGTAAATTAAATTATTTTAAACAACTTCTGCATATACTACATTTTTTGTTTTATTATCTTGTGTCAGAAGAACATATTGATTTCGACCAAATTAGGTACCATAAAAACGGTTTTAGTGAGTTAATCTAAAAAGATAGACATATACTGTTGCGGACTTTTTTTAGATCATTAAAAGAGCTATTATTCTTATACATATTTTTTGTGTATCTTGAACTGTTTTCACAGCGCACACAACGGAAGGCTTCAAAGATGAAATAATTACCCCCGTTTTTTACACATTTACCTCTATATCATTGCTCCTATTGGTAGTAGCGTGATGTTATATAGCCTATAGCCTTCCTCAATAACTGGGCTATCCCACACAAAAATAATTATTCAATTCGAACCAGTAGTTTCGGAGATTAGCGCGTTCAAACAAACAAACTCTTCAGCTTAATAATATTAAGTATATAATTATGTAATAATGACCAGCTGTGACCATTCATTAAGAGTTAGTTAGGGTACTTACAGAGAAACCACCGTGAGCTTTGGCGACGTTGTTTATAAGTTCCATGATCAATACAGTCTTGCCTACTCCCGCGCCACCGAAAAGGCCAATTTTACCCCCTGAAACATAGATTTCAGGATAAGAGTATGCCACGCACACGATAATCTATCTTCTATGGCATAATATACACCTTTACACAGAGTAAAATGGTTCTGTCTTGGTAATACAATACAGAGTTTTACAAAAAAAAATAACAAAAAATAACTGGTGAACCATTGCAAGAAGCAAACTTCGAAAGCGCATATGTACGCAAAGTACATTAACAAAACATCACGCCATGTCATTCTCGAAGAGATATTTCTCGCTCAGTGGCACGTGCGATGCGAATAGTGCCTATTATTATTATTTATTTTTTTTAAATAAACATTGCCCCACACTTTTTTTTTTTTTTTTAAGGGGGGAAAATCATCGAATGACTGCCCCCGCCTGGGTGAGGCGGGAGGGAGTGTCAGACTCTTACTGACTAAAAACCACCCCGTTCCTTCTCCTGCACGTCGAGCCGGAGCCCCGGTTACCCGTTAGGTTCTCCGCGACTCCGAATCGGCATCGGCCGTATTGGGCCCCATCTGCGGTGGTCTGATGGCTCTTTGAGGCGCGCGCGGAACGCGACGCGCCGTACGCTCGGGTCTGTTTCTGGTCGGACGGGGAGCCACCCATGCTCGCCGTCCGCAGGCCCGCGCTTACGGTGGCCGGAGATCGTCTCGCGATCCCCGACGCCCGGTGTGTCCTTCGCGATGGCTGGGTTGCGAGGAGGCAGCGCTTCGCTGCCTCACGCGTCCCGCCTCCTCCTTAGATTGCCCCACACTAGGATTATCTCCTGTGTCGTGTGTGCGTTTACAAACATACAAGTTCACATACACATGACACCCAGACCCGAAACAACAATCTGTGGATCACACAAAGTGTTGTTCCGTGCGGGAATCGATCGAACCCGCGACACGTTGCACGGCAGCCGGTTGCCCAGCCACCGCACCAACCGTGCAGTCGATTATACATCGAAAGTACACCTTATGACGAGTTATTTTGCCGCGGGACGAGAAAGAAATAAATTTCACTGTGTATACATCATCATCATCATCATCAACAGCTGGAAGACTTCCACTGCCGGACAAATGCCTTCCCCTTAGTCCTCCACGTTAAATGACAGTTCGCCACCTGCATTCACTAGCACCCCACAACTCTGGCGACGTCGTCGGTCCACCTAGCGGGAAGCCTGCCCACGCTTATACATAAATCTTAAATGCTACCTAAACACCGTATTATTCCCAAAGCAAACTAGAAAATGTCTAGGGCGCCAGGTTCTAGAGGGGTATCACAAGACGCGCAAGTCTAACTGCCCGTAGAGTGACGGCGGCACCGAAAACATTAAGGGCGCTTATGATGAGCTTGCCATAAGGCGCTCTCCGTTTAATCTCCGACTGTCATCATTGACCACATCTAGACATCAACTAGAAACAACCTACTTCATGATCACGCAATATAATCCTTGTTCAGCATGTTCCAAGCCGTCCAGTCAGAATATAATCCTTGTTTAGCATGTTCCAAGCAGTCCAGTCAGAATATAATCCTTGTTCAGTATGTTCCAAGCCATCCAGTCACAATATAATCCTTGTTCAGCATGTTCCAGGCAGTCCAGTTACAATATAAACCTTGTTCATCATGTTCCAGGCTGTCCAGTTACAATATAATCCTTGTTCAGCATGTTCCAGGCTGTCCAGTTACTATATATTCCTTATTCAGCATGTTCCAGGCTGTCCAGTTACAATATAATCCTTGTTCAGCATGTTCCAGGCTGTCCAGTTACAATATAATCCTTGTTTAGCATGTTCCAGGCTGTCCAGTCACAATATAATCCTTGTTCAGCATGTTCCAGGCAGTCCAGTTACACTATAATCCTTGTTCAGTATGTTCCAGGCTGTCCAGTTACAATATAATCCTTGTTCAGTATGTTCCAGGCCATCCAGTCACAATATAATCCTTGTTCAGTATATTCCAGGCCATCCAGTCACAATATAATCCTTGTTCAGCATGTTCCAGGCAGTGCAGTTACAATATAATCCTTGTTCAGCATGTTCCAGGCTGTCCAGTCACAATATAATCCTTGTTCAGCATGTTCCAGGCAGTCCAGTCACAATATAATCCTTGTTCAGCATGTTCCAGGCAGTCCAATTACAATATAATCCTTGTTCAGCATGTTCCAGGCAGTCCAGTCACAATATAATCCTTGTTCAGCATGTTCCAGGCAGTCCAATTACAATATAATCCTTGTTCAGCATGTTCTAGGCCGTCCAGTCACTATGTCAATCATGCAGTCGTTGAGCCAAATGAATTCGAAACGAAATATATATTTGCCTGTTACCTCATCCAACCAAGTTCTTTTTTATGGAATAGGAGGTAAACGAGCAGACGGATCACCTGATGGTAAGCAATCAGCGTCGCCCATGGACACCCGCAACACCAGCACACCGGAATTTTGGGGATTAGGAATTTGAGGATTATTAGGTATTCGGGGATTGGGGAGATTGGATAATTGGGCCTCCGGTAACCTCGGTCACACGACGAAACACAATGCAAGTGTAATTTCCCGTCTGTTTTCTGCTCGGCCGTGGTATCACTCCGGTCGAGCCGGCCCAGCAGTGCCGAAGCATGGCTCTCCTACTCTTAAACTGCAGAATGCACTGCACTTAAACTGCAGAAAGTTTTTGAAACGAAAAATAAAATTTCCTGTTAGCTTATACGACCAAGTTATAGGCACTTAACAAGTTCATAATATCTTCATCAAGACTGCACGGCTGGTGCGGTAGCTGGGCAAAGGGCTGTTATGTATCACCATCGCGGGTTCAATTCCCGCACGGAACAGTACCTACCTACTTTGTGTAATTCGCAAATTGTTGTTTCGGGACTGGGTGTCTTGTGTATATGAACTTGTATGTTTATCAACGCACCCACGACACAAAATAAAAATCCTAGTGTGGGGGCAATGTTTTTTTAATAAAAGAAAAAAATATCATGTCTTTAACCGGCTTACAACGACATAGGCACAGAAAACTAACGTAGGTTTAAAATTGCATAAACACTGATATTATAACTATACAGAGATACCAACTGACCTTTGACATATGGAGCTAGAAGGTCCACAACCTTGATGCCTGTAGCCAGAATCTCCTGTTCAACCGACATCTCCACGAACGGCGGAGCGTCAGCATGTATCGCTGCGAACTCTTCGGTGTCTATTGGGCCACGCTCATCTGAAATGGGTGAGGTTAGATCATTTAAAGTACATGACGTAGATTTTACATTTTAAGTCTTTTTTTATTATATTAGATTTCTTTTTCTTCACGGACTCTTATCCGTGCCCTTGTCATACAATTACATTTTCTTTTATATTACAGTCAAAATTAATTGTTACAAAAATCTAAAGTGCTACATTAACCACATTTTTTTTTCACAAAGAAGTTTGTGTCTACTATCTATATATTCCGCCCATTATATCCGCCTTATTATTATTATATCCGCCCATTGTACGCATATTTACATGAATTGTTTGTTTTAAGCTACTTAAATGTGTACAATAAAGCATATATAAATAAATAAATAAATATACACTATACATGTTTTATTACATGTACTATATATAACCCTACTAGATCGGCCCACCCGCGCGATGAGCGAGCCGACCCTGGTCCAGCAGAAGGCGCTCGTTCACGAGCATATGACGCGAGGGCCAGCAATCGGTCCGATCAACCATTTCGTAGGGAACGGAACGACCCAGACCACAGCGCCACCGACTGTAGAACATTTAAGAATGCATGACGCCTCTGCTCACGCGGCAGTAAGCCGATTCCAGTACCTTTTTTTTTTTTTGTGGACGGGGGAAACCTTCCAAAGGCGCCTAGCTTTTTGAGGAAAAAGACTAGGGAGTGTGGGATTTGTACCTCACTAAAACCTCCCTGGTGGCCACCATCCGCACTTGAAGGGGGCACCGGGTCCTCTTAGTAGACCAACTCCGGTGCCCTCATAGTGCAACGCCTGTTACGGCACCTCCCTATGGAGACCTATGTGTCTCTCCTAGAGCCTCTCTATGCACTGCAAGGCGGCACGTGACCACTGTGCCGCCGTCATCCTTGAGGTCATTAGGTGGACGCCTACATTCCCCACTCTATGCGCCCATGACCCCAAAGGTTTGCCTACCAATATTGTAGTCCTGCCTACAATATTGGTAGGCCATCATATGTATCATAGGTTGGGGGGTAGAATCATCATATTAGGCGCCGCGGATTCCAGTACCTAGTGCTAATGGTTTTTTCAGTCTTATTTATTAAATTAGATTTCAAGTCTTAAGAGCATAGGCAGCATAGGTTCAATTCCCGCACGGTACAATACTTTGTGTGATTCACAAATTCTTGTTATGAGTGTCATGTTTATGTGAACTTGTATGTTTGTAAACGCACTCACGACACAGGAGAAAAATGTAGTGTGGGGCAATGTTGTTTAAATAAAAACATTTTAGTCAAATTTCCGTGGTGCTTGGTGACTGGGCTTCACCCAGTTGTACAGTCTCATATTTGTGCCTTTACGCTTAATCCATTCTGTCTGCTGCAATAGGGAAGGGAATGCACCTCCGAGGGAAGTGGAAACTATTGTTGTTTTTCTTCTCTTCCTATAATATCTTCTGTTTCACTTCGTTGCGGGAACCAAGACAGTTATTTATGTCCCTGGGACGCGCCGTCAGTGTTCATGGTTGTATATATACTGTATCCTGGCGGACAGGAGTTGCAGCGTTTTTTACGGTGGTGGCGGGCTTGTACCATTAAAAAAAATGCCTCCCCTTAGTCCTCCGCGTCGAACAACTTAGCAACACTATATTAACTACGAGAATTTGGACCGAAACCGAAAATGGAGCTGTACCCTTGCTCCGCAGTCACCCCTATGACCTCTCGACCAACGAAGCATTCATCAGCAAATATAAATTACTATCTTAAGACAAAGGCTTACCAATCGGTTCCCCAATAACGTTAATGATCCTTCCAAGGGTCTTCTCTCCGACAGGTATGGTGATAGGTGCTCCCGTGTCCACTATTAACTGACCCCTGACCAGACCTTCGGTACCGTCCATGGCGATACATCTGCAAGCACTTTCTCCAAGATGCTGGGATACTTCTAGGATGAGACGTGGTGCTGAAAGAAGTTGATGAAAAGGAGTTTATGCAAAATAGCACTTTTACACGTGAACATTAAAAAAAATACTCTGAGAAGAAATGCTAAAGCTAAAGTAATTTCATTTTTTATGGCATAAACCGGTCGCGACTTGAGCGCACTCGAGTCACGGCATTTAAGCTGAGCTCTGGCCTTTTTGCGCCGTCTTCACTGTTTAATTTTTTGTGTGTTATTAACTATACTTTATGACGGTGTGCAAATGAACCATTTTCTTTCTTCTTTCTTTCTTTCATTTCTCCTCAGAGTGAGTTAGCTCAGAAGTCCGCGTCTTTTGAAGTCGTAGACGGCCTTCTGAGGAAAGAACCACAGCAGTTTGAGCGGACCAGTTCTGACGGCAGTACGCATGCGTCGGTTTGCGATCAGCTCAATTAACGCTGAAGCTGACTGACGGAACCATAATGAATTTTTGAATTTAAATTATTAAACTTGGACTTTTAATATTATACTAGTTACTACGACTAGTTTCAAGCTACGTCCGAGGTCTATAGTCAAGAGCAGTATGTAGGGCAATCGACGTCGCGCAGTCAACGTACCGAGTTTTTAAATGAATCGAGCAACAAGTTTTTTTTAAGTTAATTTCAAAGTCAAAGTCAAAATCATTTATTTAAATAAGACCAGGAAGGCACTTTTGAACGTCAACAACAAAAATTTTGAAGTAAAGCTAGTTGCTCATTCCAAAGTGTAGATACCTATGGAGAAGAACGAGCAAGAAACTGCATAGGTTACTCTTTTTCAGGTTTACAATTAAATTCTCTAGTTACATAGTTTTGTTGTTTCGATTGTGTGAGAACAATGCAACACCAAAATGCAGTCAAAGAGATTGAAAAAGAAAATAACCTTGAGGACAATAAAATCATACAGTCTGGAGCTGACCAGTCCCAATTGACGGCGCCCGTTCACGAACATGACACGTACACCAGTACCCCCCAACTCAAACATTTTGGTTTGCCGAGGGAACCGAGCGATCCAATGCACGTGCCATCGCCAATGAGATTTGGTAGATAGAAGTAGGTATCTATAGTTGAAATACTCACTGCGCCCTGGTACCTCTAAAGCGTTCAAGATCGGAGGCAGATGTGTGTCAAACTGAACATCCACCACGGCACCAATCACTAGGATATGAAAACACTGTATTTTATAATCCATCATACATTTATATGGAACTAAAGTTATATGCCTTTTATGACGTCAAACTGATTTAATATCTAGTCAGCAAGAGGTTCATGTTCTTCTTTCAATTTCAAAATTCTCAAAGTCAGGTTTTGTCCTGGTGTCTTAGGTCCCGAATGAAACGTTTATTTACCCTTTTGGCAATCCTACATAATAATATTATAAATGCGAAACTTTCTATGTTTGTTTGTTAAGTCTTTCACGCCAAAACGGGTGAAGGGCTAGATTAGGGTCTGGAATAACACAGACTATTTTTTAACCCACGAGAACTCGGATAAGGCGTCGGCAGAAACTAGAATCATACAAGGTGTAGTTTTGAAGCCGTGTCATTTTTCGGAGGCATGTCACAGAAGTCATAAAGGTTCAATATATAAGAAAAAGTATCGGGCCAATAGTTAAAAATACGGTCATAATAAATCGTTTAAGTTCGACAGTATATCAGAATAAGCGACAGCAATGATTTTTTTTTTAAAAACATTGCCCCACACTAGGATTTTCTCCTGTGTCGTGAGTGCGTTTACAAACATACAAGTTCACATACACATGACACCCAGACCCGGAACAACAATTTGTGGATCACACAAAGAGTTGCTCCGTGCGGGAATCGAACCCGCGACACGTTGCGCGGCAGCCGGTTGCCCAGCCACCGCACTAACCGTGTTGTCAATTTGTTGTTTCTTATTGGAGTTTTATGGAATTAGGAATAATATCAATTACGTGTTTGTTAAGCCGCGTTATAAAACTTGTTACAAGACGGCGGCGTGTAGTTCGCACTTACGGATTTCCGTAATTTACAGAAAAAAGAAAAATATTTACCTACAATTTTTTTATTAAACTGTCAAATACCAAGCGGTCACCGGTGACCGCAACCTATTGTTCTATAATTGTGTCTGCAAAACCGGTACTCGACGAGTTAATTCGGGTACAAAATCGATAGCCGAGTTACCTCCTAGAAAATGACGCGGCTTCAAAACAACATCTTGTATAATGTAAGGCTCGCTAAAATTATGATTTTCGAAAATTTCTCAATACGCAAGAGCACGGAGACTGTAATAGTTCCCCCAGTAACTATTATTATTATTACATATATAATAAAATCGTAGGAAAGTGAAAACTGTACAGTGTACATTGAATATTTTTTTAAAAATGCTTGAGACGTGATCTACAATCGATACCGAATCCAAAATCACGGAATTTTTGTCTGTATTTATGTTCGGGCTAAACTCCAAGTATTGGTTTACTTCAAATTTTGCATTAATATTACTAAAAAATCGGGTCAACAAATAGGCTAAATATTGTCCTATCACCTACGGGGTAGATGCTGTGAATCACTATTCCACGCGGACGATGTCACGGCAGAATTCGTGCTGCAAAATAATCTAAACTGTTGCTAAAAAATGGATTAGATTTTAAAAATCTCATGTGGCTCCTCAATCCTTACGGATATCAATAAATTTCCCCCTATTACATGGGCCTCATAGCATAACCGGCAAAAACTTAGTGTTACAATATAACAATATATAAAAGACAGTGGAGTAACTACAAGGTGGCAAAGTGCCACAGGCCCCCAGCTGGAAGGGGCCTACGTCCAGAGGGTCATATCTGAACTTTTCTTTTTCAATAGGCAAAGAGGGCCCAACCGATGAATTAACCACGGGCCTCGAACAGTATAGTTCGCCACTGATAAAAGACGTGACATTAATAAGGGAAACATAAAAATTCAGTAGGCTATTCTGTAAGATATCAGGCTTTGTACACGAAACTGCGATGCGACATCGCATCGCAAAAATGTGCGAGCTCCCGCTACGCATCGCAAGAACTTACGAATTGATTCGCTTCGCGCATTAACATCTTATCTTCCCAAAATCTTCTTTCTTTTTTTCTATATCTCCTAAGCAATAACAGAAGTGCATACTTCTTTTTACGATCCATGTCACAACCTAGTTTTCAATTTAAAATAAGTTTAGTACGGTTGACGGTCGTCGAAGGAATGGTCACCCTGCGACAAGATGGCGCATGAAATTTTTTGCGTTGCTAATTCGCATACCATCGCATTGCAGTTTTGTTTACGAGCCTTCAATTCGAACTTTTAAAATAAGCTCGATCGCATTCTCGTCCGTCATTGGTCGAGATTATTAGACACACCCAATGACATGGCGGATTGCGACCAAGCTCACTTTGACAGTTCGTATTAACATCATACAGAATAGCCCAGCAGGTTTGGACAGCTACAAAAAAAAAAACAAAAAAACTAAAAAATGCGTATATTGCTTTTACATGATACGTTGTAATTTAAAAAACTTCACTGACCGGCGATTATTTTACCCTTGGCGCCACCTCCGGTGACAACCGGTTTCTTAGCCCCGCTTGGTTTAGCAGCCGCCTTAGTTGGCTTTGGTTTAGGCGGAGGCTTCTTGGCTTTACTAGTATTACAGACTGTAGAAGTAAATGGTCTCGCCGTCTGCTCTATGTTGCAGTCCCAAGCAACCTTACATGGTACAAGCGCACTGGTGGAAAACTGTAAATGAAACATTAGTCTTAATTTCTGCTGTGTTTGTGTTCATGTCAGAGGCGAATTAGGCTTAAAGAGCGCCTCTAGGGAAACACCTCATAAGCGCCTTTAATTTTTTTAGGCGCCACTGCCACTTTATATTGGTCATGTATGTCACGCAGCGCCCATCATTATGTCGGCGCCCTAGGCCATACCTAATTTGCCTTAGGATGTTTGGTTTATACACCAAATGATACTCAAGATAGAATGATCTTTTGTCTTATGGTCCACAGGCACTTTCCTAATTTGCCTATACACCAGGCCTCAAGAAATGATCTTATGTCTTATCGTTGTTATTTCCCAAGATTTCAATTGTTAGATTTATTCCAAAAGGCATAATAAATGATGCACCAACTTTTTCACCTCATGCTTAATGCTTGGTAAGATCCATAATCCACATTCTTTGCTATTTAACCACTAATAATTTTACATGCAAAAGACCCATTAACACTTACGTAAAGGTTGCTAAAATCGAATGATAGGAATGATAGTCTAAGACTAAGACCAAACATAAATACTATCACACACAGTGGTGGATCAAACCTAGAGAGCGCCCGAGGCAAGTACCTCATGGGCGCCCTAATCTTTTTTGGGTGCTGCCACCACTCAGCAGCAGTTTGGCACCGCATCTAGCGGCGCCCTTCTGTAAACTGGCGCCTTGACCTTGCCTAATAAAGGATAATACGGCTCTGTACAAGCAAACAACTTACTTTTTTAGTATGCAAAGGATTACAGGTTCCCAATTGCAGCATCGGTTGGCAGTATCTAGCTTCATGTTGCCACATCTCCATGTACACCAGGCGTTCAGAGCCCAGGTGTGAAGGGATGCCTATCACTGGTTTCCTAGGCTGAGCAGTTAGAGGTCTCGGTTCTCGGTCGTCAAAAAAGTATGGTGATGGGGTGTGAGGCAAAGCCCTTCGACTTTTGTCATAATCAGTAGTTATACTGCTGGTTCCGCTCGAAGGAGTAAGTGGCCTAGCTTTTCTATTTCTCTCGAAATCACCACCTATACCGCCTCTTTCAATTCTCGGGGATTGGTTGCCACGCGGTAGATCTTTGGTCAAATCCCTTGTTGGCAATGTTGATACGTACGACCATTGCAATGGATTTGCTGTAAAGTTTTATAATATTGGGTTTATCTAGGAATACTGTAATTGTTCTAGTTTTATACATTTACCTATTTTGCAGTTTGTATTCATCAGCGAACATCGATGGTGTATGGTGATGATCAGTCGGATGAACTCTTTTGAAGGGATTTGTTAAAATTGGGTGCTTTCCTTAATCAAAAATAAATTATTTCGACTGTCGTATACAATAAAATATTAAAAATTTATCACACTTTCGTTAATTGATTTTATGACCAACTGAATTTTAATATTATTCCGTATTAGTATTGTGACGTCACGTTTTTTGTTTGACGCTCAAAAAACGTGACGTCACAATACAAAATTCATAGAAAACTGTCGTTTTTGACAGTTCGAAAAAAGTATTCAATTTGACTAGTTGGCAAGTACCCAATTGCGTAGATTTTACGAAAGCTATTGGTAGGTAATATATAAATTTATTATGATGGTACGACCATTCTCTTTAATAGAGTTAGCGTAGTCTATGTCGCATAGAGTGTTATGCAGTCGATGGTTCATAGAGTTTTATATAGTCAATAGTACAAAAGAGATTTTAAAAAAAAGTTGCGTGTCTATTAAAGAGCGCGCTGCAAAATTTTGGCGCGAAGGAAGAAGTTTGTATTGCTTTGCTAAATGTTTTATAACTAATTAAATAAATATTGAAATATCCACTGAATTACTGTTATTTTTACAATTTGAAGAATGTCCCAGAGCTGTCTTATAAGATAGTTTCTACAAACAATAGTACCTACTTATTTTGAATTTTGGAAAGTACCTACCACTTCCACAAACATCTAGGGCGATTATTTAAGTGTCAAAAACGCGTTCAGAAATGGAATCTGAAGAAGACTATATTATTATTCGTAATGAAAGTGGTAGCTGTGTGGTAGTCATTGGGGCAGGCCTGTATTCTGCAGTAGTCGTTAAGATGATGATAATTATTAAATACTAGAGATACTTACATCCATAGCGATACAGGCTAACTCTTATGGGGCGTCTAGAAATATATTGCATTTTTATGGTACTTTTACTAATTAACCATAATACTTTTTATATATGGGCAAAATAGGCGGATCTAAATCCCCGATCTGATAGATTTGCTCGATAAATATATTCGTATTATTTGAAAAGGTGACCGATTTTTATTAAAAACGTCAAATTTCAAATGTTTTTTTTGGTTTGTCTGATTGTTTTTCTTTTATTTCTTTGACAGTTAAGTATTGGTTTTTGAAAGAGATTCTATTTTTATATTTTCTATGCGTAAAATAAATACTTCTTTTCATACTTAGTAATTTTTTAAGCTGTCTCGTTGGTTGAGTGGTCGCAAGTGCGACTGCTGGGCAAGGGGTCTTAGGTTCGACTCCCAGGTCGGGCAAAGTATTACTGAGTTTACTAAAAAATTCTCAGTAGTAGCATGAAGTCTGGAATTGTGCCCGGTATATGGCAAAAGGCTCACCCCATAATACATGGGACTCCTAACATAAATAGTGAAAAGTGGGTGTTACATTGTACAGTGGCATTAAGTCGAGTGTCGAGCGTCCGCGTTCCTTATGATCCAACGGGTGCACACATGACATCTGGAGAAAGAAAGAAAGAAAGAAAATGCATTTATTTGGCGATTGGCACACGAAAACAAGGATCATCACAATAGAAATAAAAAATACAGTCAAAATAAAAACAAAAATAATAATAGATTTTATAAAAGAGAAAGCTGCATGGAGCATTTTTTCTTATGATCCACCGGGTGTTCATAAGGACGCTCGAGGGGTTTTTTTTTAAGGGGGGAAAATCATCGAATGACTGCTACCGCCTGGGTGAGGCGGGAGGGAGTGGCAGACTCTTACTGACTAAAAACCACCCCGTTCCTTCTCCTGCACGTCGAGCCGGAGCCCCGGTTACCCGTTAGGTCCTCCGCGAAACGCTCGAGGGGTAAAGTGCCGGAAGTAATTGCACCTCTGCCCTCCCCTTCGGGGATAAAAGGCAGGATATGTTTATGTGTATTTAATAGGCCTAACTTGCGTGTTAAGTGTTACTTAATATTTGGATAATATTTTACAAATACCAATCTTAAACGGGTGGAACCGTGCGTGCGGCGGCAGTGGCTAGACTTACGTCCTAATATACATAATTTTACTAATATCTTATTAACCTTTTTAATTTTAAATGGTAATTTTTCTGAGCATATCTTTTAGTACACGTTTAATACTCAAGCACGTGATTTGACGTGCTTGTGACGTGGCTCAAGGGATCTCGATGAATTTTGGAACGACGGTAGATTAAAGACCAGAATAACACAATGACATAGGCTATCCGACAGAAACGCAGGCGAAGCTGCAGGCAGATGCTAGTAATATTATATCTTGTCGCGGAGAACCTAACGGGTAACCGGGGCTCCGGCTCGACGTGCAGGAGAAGGAACGGGGTGGTTTTTAGTCAGTAAGAGTCTGACACTCCCTCCCGCCTCACCCTGGCGGGAGCAGTCAATCAGATTATCCTCCCTTAAAAAAAAAAGTAATATTATATTTTAGTGAGAATGTGAGTTTGTGTGTGGTGTTTGTTACTCAATCTCATCATAATGGTTGCAGGGATCGAGATGCAATTTCAAAATTCGAAACAGGTGTAGATTCTATAATCTACCACGACAGGACTATTCCTGTCGTGGTGGCCCGGAGGTTTAAGACGCCCGCTTCTCATGCATTGGTTTATGGTTTGGTTTAAAACCTATCAACGGCAAGTACCAATATGACTATTTCCGAGTTATATGTACTTTCTAAGATTATTTAGACACCACTGACAAACGGTGAAGGAAAACATCATGAGGAAACCTGGGCTTATAATTTCTAATTATAAGTTTGAAATCGCCAACTCGCATTAAGCAAGCGTGGTGAATGCTCAAACCTTCTCCGTGTGAGAATGAGAAGAGGCTTTGCTCAGCAGTGGGCATTATAGGCTGTTAATGTGATTTGAGATTATAGTCCAAAATAAGACATATTTAACCCCTCGAGCATCCTAATGAGCACCCGGTGGATCATAAAAAAATTGCTCCAAATGTTGCGTGTGCACCCGTTGGATCATAAGGAATCGGTTGCTATGGCTATAATTAAAGTATCGAGTCCTTGTTAACCGATTTTAGTAACATTTATTTGTCAAAACTATATTAGGTACCTTAGAAAAAAATTAAAATAATCTGACATATTGCGGAGTAAACTATTTTTATCCCACAGTAACGCGAGCGAATCCGCTGGCAGAACCTATCTATGAAACTTGCAGAGTCATGTTGTTTTAAAAAAATACCATGAATTTAACTTACCCTATTTATGGGTATACTAGCGTAATGATATATTAGGTATCTATTCACCTATGGTCGCTGACAGAGCGTTTATGTAAACGGCGGGGTGAAGGGGTTAATTGTTGCCACCAGGTGGCGCTTCCCACGGCCATCATTAAGTTTTCGTATATACTTACTAGTGTGAGTCGAACGCGTTTAGTTTTCTACCTCTATAGGAAAAAGAAGACAGAAAGAAAAAATATTTATTTAGCACATAAACAAAATACTAATACTAAACTTAAACGAATAGCGAACAGAACAAAAAACATCACGGTGCCTTCATCATCAAACAAAAACAGTGCCAAACGCCACTTTAGCGCTTGTCTACAGAGAGAGTAGAAAACAAAATGTATGGGGATAACACTGACAATTGTGTCAAAATTTACGTCAATTCCATATAATTTAGTTTTCTATTCTACATGTAGACAAACGCTAAATGGCATTTGGCTACAGCTGCTGTAGGTACTTTATGTCCATTTAGTGCCTGACGGGTTTTTTTAATGGGACTAGCCCGTTACTACCTCCCAAAGCCGCTGCAACTCCTGTTCACCAGGTCCTACAGTAGTTACAACCATGAAAACATCGGAACACTGAAGTCCGGCGCGTCCCAGGGACATGAATAACTGTCTTGGATCCCGCAACACAATAAATTAGAAGATGTTATTAGAGGAGTAGAAAGAAATGATAGTGATCTTATATAATGTATTAGCTTTTGTCTCGTACCTGCAAGAAGTAATAAGATCTATATCACTACATAGTATAAAACAAAGTCGCTATCCCCCGTCCCCTATGTATGCTTAGATCTTTAAAACTACGCAACGGATTTTGATGCGGTTTTTTTAATAGATAGAAGGATTATTAAAGAAGGTTTATATATATATAATACATGCATATTACACTCGTGCGAACACGAGGCGGGTCGCTAGTTCATACATATAATAAACTGTAGAATTGTGTGCAATCTGTACATTGATAATAATTAAAAATTAATAGTATGGAGTGTTATTAGATAGACACCGAACCAAAGAATGACATTAAACAAATTTTTATCTGTCTGTCTGTATGTTCACGCGTCTCGCTAAAACTACCGGTCCGATTACAATTAACTACACTTACCAGGGTTATGACTACTTTAATATCCTTTTTTTTAGGGAGGAAAATCATCCAATGACTTCTCCCGCCTTAGGTTGGCGAGAGGGAGTGTCAGACTCTTACTGACTAAAAACCATCTGCCTCACCCAGACGGGAGAAGTCATTCGATGATTTTCCCCCCTTAAAAAAAAGGTGGACATAAAGTAACAGCGCCACATTTACAGTAGTCGAGCAATATTACCTTCGTTCGAGGAGTTATTAGTTAGGTAGTTATTTGATGTTAGACCTTCGACCATTTTGTGTGCACAGGGAAATATGTCGAGTAGCGCTATGTAACTTTTCGACCGCTATTTTTTTTTTAATGGGACAAGCCCGCCACAACCTCCCAAAACCGCTGCAACTCCTGTAAGCCAGGGTCTACAGTAGATACAACCATGAAAACACCGGAACATTGAAGTCCGGCGCGTCCCAGGGACAATGAGTCTTGGTTCCCTCAACGAAGTGAATCAGAAGATATTATAAGAGGAGAAGAAGAAAAAACTATAGTTTCCACTTCCCTCGGTGAATTACTGCAGGAGATAGAATGAATTAAGCCTAAAGGCACAAAGAAGAGACTGTACTACTGGGTGAACCCAGTTCGACCGCTAGTGTCAAGGACTTGAAATTCAAGTTTAATAATGCAACTTCAGTGCTACGGATCTAGAGGTTTGAATCTTAAGGGAACAGAGAGTATAGTTCCCTAAGATCGGAAAAGGAGGATCCTCCGACCAGGCGAGGTGTTCGTGCCCATTCTTATGTTCTTTAGGATTTTCTATCCGTGTTTATTCACTTGTAAACTTTACATGTGCGATGTAGAATTCTTGTGACGTCATCCGTTGATTTGTCAACTGTGTCGCCACAAATCAATAGAAGGAGTGTTAATTTGAATTATTCACTAATTATATACTATAAGGAATATTAGAGAAATGGTAAAATTCATTCAGGCTGTCCTCTAACTGGTTTTTATTTGAAAAAAAAGACGTTGGTTGATTCCACGACACGGGAGAAAATTCTAGTGTGGGGACACTAGAATTTTCTCCCGTGTCGTGGGTGCGTTTACAAACGTACAAGTTCACATACACATCACACCCAGACGTGGCACAACAATCTCTGGTGAACCCGCGATACATTGCGCGGTAGACGGTTGTCCAGCCACCGCACCACCCGTGCTATCAATTCGAACTTTCGAAGTGACCTCGTTCTTGCCTGTCAAGATTATTCTCACAAGCAATGACATGGCATGGCGGACCGCGATCGAGTTCACTTCGATCTCTCGAATTGAAAGTTACAGAATTGGGTAGCAGATCTTTGAGATCGGCCGGTTGGAAGCGACCTGCATCCTGTGGCCTTTAGCATTTATAATTTTATGACATAAGCCGGTAAACGAGCAGACGGATCACCTGATGGTAAGCAATTGGCACCGCTCATGGACATCTAGAACACCAGAGGTGTTACAAGTGTGTTACCGGCCTCACTCACACGACGTAAAATAACGCAAGCGTTGCTTCATGTCGGTTTTCTGCTCGGCCGTGGTATCACTCCGGTCGAGCCGGCCCATTCGTGCCGAAGCATGGCTCTCCGACACTTTAGAACTAAATATACTTGATTAACACTTCGGTTGAGTTGAGTTTCGGAGTGTGATTGGGGCTACCGTCACTTGTAAATCCTCTTGTGTTGTCCATGAAGAAGTGATCCGTATCCTAGGGACTTACTCTTGAATCCAATTCCGACCGATCGACATTGGTATTGCGAAATTTCGTACTCTTGAGATTCAACACTAGCGCCCATTGCATCCGTATTGCGCGGATATTGAATGAACTAAATGGTATTGAGTTTGGCTCTATATTCCGTACTCTGAATGCTATTTTAACACTTACGATTGTGGTTGTACAGTTTTGACATTGAATAATTATTGAGATTTTATTGGATTGAAATTGCCAATGGGCATTGAGATTTGTTTAAGAGTACTCACGCTAGTTGGCTGCGTTTTACCTTAAAACAACAAGTCGTCTCCACGCCACTCTCTGCCCAAGTTACGGGGTCGCTCATAACGTGTACGGTGGCGTCGCCGTAAGCATCAATTATAACACCACGCCGCCATATTGGTTTTAAAAGATTCTTTATAATAGACACTTCGGGATTAATTAGTTTTTGTTTGTTTAATTTATTTATTTACCTTGGACTTAGACTTAACATGTGTCTTACCGCGTGGTGATGCTTGATGACAGAGTAAAATATGTTTTTTATAATAACTATCGTGAGACATACTAAATTAACTTGTGGCGACATAAGTCACGCGTCAAACATCAATGAAAACAAATCAATGGGTGATGTGACAAAATCCTACATCGCACATGTGAAGTTTAGGTACATGGTAAATTAACACGGATAGAAAATCTCAACAAAATATAACTGTTCAGACACCACTGACAAACGGTGAAGGAGAACATCGTGAAGAAACCTGCATGGGCTTATAATTTCTAATTATAAGTTTGAAATCACCAACCTGCAATTAAGCAAGCGTGGTAATTAATGCTCAAACCTTCTCAGTGAGAGAAGTGGCTTTGCTCAGCAGTGGTCATTTATAGGCTGTTGATGAACCCCCAAAGGGCCGGTAACGCACTTGTAACGCCTCTGGTGTTCCGGGTGTCCATGGGCGATGTCGAATTTCAAATCTGAAAACTTTACAAAAAAGCTTCGAACAAGAAAATATTATTTAAATAAACCTATTTCACCTCAAAAAAAGCCTTTCGAATCACCTGAAAAGTTAATAATACTTCATTAAGTATTCAACGGTGATCGTTACACAGTGGTGGCATAAGTCGAGCCGGGTAACCGCGGGAAAATAGGGGGCGTGGCCTCTCGCACAGCCAATCAAACACCAGCAAACAACTTTATAATTACCCAACGCACCAATCACCGTGAAGTGTGAAGCTATGCAATTAGGAAAAGCACCAATGGCGCAGAGCGCGCGAAATTACCATAGAGAGGTGTTTTTCTTTGTGGTGTAATGTTACGTTTAGTTACTCATAAGAATTGTTTGATTAAAGAATTGTGATGTGTTTGCGTTAAAAAAATAATGTGGTAAATAAAAATACCAAATATTTACTAAATATTAGACATGATTGAGAAGTGATAACTAAAATTAAAAATATTTAATTTAACTTTTTCTTTTAATCTATTTTTCGTTTTCATGATCAAATTGCTGATAATTAAAAAAACACTAGACGTTCAAGTACATAGTGTCTTTCGTAGTTAAAAAAGTAATTATAAGACTCTATAGCAACTTCGATTCGAATTAAAAAAAAATAACCAACTTCTTCTTCCTAACATTTCGAATTAGGTATGTAAGAATGAGAAATAAAATAATAACTCTAACGTGTAATTCGCCTAAATAGATGAATTAAGATTTTTTATTGTATAGTACAACAAAAATATTTGCTATAAATTTTATAGGTTTTAATAAATTCATATTAACTTATTAATGACTTTATATTTTAATTATTTTCTTTTCGTACATACATACATGTACATATGAACATATAAAGACTTATATTTCATTACATTTTTAGAACAACAAATTAAGAAAACGACAGTACAATTCAATTTAAAATATTATACGTACATAGTTGATTTTTCTTGTACTTTGTTTGTAAATAGGCATCAGTTAAACAATTCAAGATAGAGTGCTAAAATTATCCATGTTTTTCACGAATTAATTTGGAAAAGGAATCGTTTAACTTGCATTAATTAATTAAAAATAACTATATAAAGTGTTCTACACAGTCAAAAAAATCCTCGTAAAAAGCAAACTTAAAAGCAATAAGACAGTAAAAACATTTTTTTTCTGAAACAAAATAGAGTTTAAAAAACACAATGAAAAAGAAAATGGCATCATACCTCTGACTGACAGTAAAAAGAGCGGGAAAGTTTGTTAGAAATGTCAAAAAGTAACGAATAAAAAACTTATTGTGGAAAATACAGTTGACTTTAGTTTTGTGAGGACATAGAACTATTTTATTACAAGAATAATGGAGTCAGCAATGCCTCTGTACTCGTTAGAATCAGTGGCATGTCTGTTAAGAAGTTACAACCATTTATTGGCACCTACTGCGCCTGCACCTACGCCGGGTAAGTGAAACTTTTTATTGAGATTTAACTATAGGTCATTTTTTTTATTAGGTTAATCAACAGTTATTTACAATCATATATTCATTACATCATTACAAATAATTCTTTGGTAAGTGTAACAACTACTTACTTAGCCAATAATGAGTTGTTACTTGTTACAGCATGCACATAAAACGGGTAGAATATGTTACAAAAAAAAATATGACAACCGAACAAGATCAAGCAACATAACATAAAAGTTGCGATCAAATAATTAAATTAAACATGGAAATAAATTAAATTACAAATTCAAAACAGTTGAACTTTATATTATGTGTAGGATTACAACCAAGACAAGGGTACCTTACGTAATTAATTAAGCACCTGTTAATTGAGAATACTTGTGATTATTTTTGTTATTATTAAATTATTAATATAAAATAATTTCATAATAATAATTATGGGTAGAATAGACTGCGGCGTTGCCGTCGGCTTTTAGCAATCAGCATGGTTTTTGATATTATACCTAATTAAATACCTATAGGTACTATACCCCCTATGTCTAATTACAAAAACCATAACTTAGGAATCCTAATGGCTGTATTTTTAATGTAATGGTAAAAAAAACTGTATGACAAGGTAGGCAAGTCAAAAAATGAATTAGAAACGTATTTTTTTGCAAGACCATACCTATATTTGCAATGGTAATGTAGTGATAAGTAAATATTTCTTTTCCAAAAGAAAGCACCTAAAGGTTCTAACTCCGTAGTACAGCTATTTTTTTTTTAAATCAAAATTTTCACACTTGAGTTTTTATCGACACCTACTTACCTGCTAAGTTCCCAATTCCAAACTCCCCAATCTTCAAATCCCTGACTCAAAAGATTGGCAACGCAATTTTTTAAGGGAAAAACCTACCACAACCTCCCAAAACCGCTGCAACTCCAATAAGCCAGGATCTACAGTAGATCCAACCATGAAAACATCGGACACTAAAGTCCAGCATCCCAGAGACATGAATACGAAATAAATCAGAATGTCTGAATCCCGTTACGAAATAAATCAGAAGATATTATAAAGGAGAAGAAAAAAAATTATAGTTTGCCACGCACTTGTAACTCCTCTTCGCACTTCTCCTCGCAGATTGCTTACCATCACGTAATCTGTTGCCCGTTTGGTTTGCCAAACTATTCCATGAAAATGAGAAAAAACGAATGGAGAAAAATAAATGTAACTAGATTTTTTTTTTCCACGTCGCCCCACTCTAGGATTTTCTCCTGTGTCGTGTGTGCGTTTACAAACATTCAAGTTCACATACACATGATACCCAGGGACGGAACAACAATCTGTGGATCACACAAAGAGTTGTTCCGTGGGGGAATCTAACCCGCGACACTTATTTTAAAGAATGCAGTGTGTTTCGGATGAAATGGCAAGTCTTTGCCAAACGCAAAAAAAATTATCGAATCGTTCGAAAAAACGAATCATTTGAATTTTCCACTTAATTCTTAATTGTCTGCCGTGCAACGTGTCACGGGTTCGATTCCCGCACGAAACAACTCTTTGTGTACCTAATCCATAGTGTGGGGCAACATTTTTCTATAATAAAATAAAAAAAATTGTAAATATATAAAAAAGTCTAATAACTCAAAACTGTAAGATCGTTTTATTGTATATGTATACAACTTCGCCATTATTATTTTTACTCGCAGAACTTGTAGTTTTTTCAGAAATCCCAATAAACCGTTCTATTTCCTGAAAACGCAAAATCATGCATTTTCCGCTATATTCCGACTTAAACATAACCCCCTTAATTTATTTTCCACATTTTTTGGCATAATTATGTCCTTGTCTTTTCAGTTAGTCAAGAAAAGAGGTTTGTTCACACATTACATTTTTTTTTTTGGAACACCAGCACTGATGTTAGTATGTGGCAACTAACACGCAAAACTGAGGGATAGGGCATGACCGCAACAACAATAAACAATTATCAGCCCCTCATATTAACAAAGTATACAGTCAAATTATCCAAAAAAAAAATGTGAAAATAGTTTTTTTTTACGTAAAAAAACAGCGGTGTCATCTCTACCGACAAATGCAAGGTAAAATAAAATCTACCGTAGGTTGTGTTGCATAAAGTTATCTTTTAAGTGCATCTAGAAAAAATGTATCTAGTTATAAGTACATCCATATAAATAAAAATGAAATGCCGTTCGTTAGTCTCTCTACAACTCGAGAATGGCGGAATTGAATTTGCTAATTTTGATATTGAATGATCGTCGAAGTCCAGAGGTTTACAAGCCGAGAAAATTATATATGATATTGCATGGTCATCAAGATTAAGAGTGTGTACCAAATATCAGATCAATCTGTCGTCAGGAAAGGGATGAAATTCCATTTATACAAAAGAACCCAAACAAACAAACGAGGCAAGCTAAATAAAACCACTTAAAAACAGGACAACCCTATCATAAATAGTCATCGATCGATGATATCGATCGATCGAAAATCATCGATCTTGACTGCTCCCGCCTGGGTGAGGCGGGAGGGAGTGTCAGATTCTTACTGACTAAAAACCACCCCGTTCCTACTCAAGCCCTTCGAGCCGGAGCCCCGGCAATCTGTTAAGTGCTCCGCGGCTCCGTATCGGCATCAGCCCTATTGGGCCCCATCCGTGGTCTGATGGCTATTTGAGGCGCGCGCGGAACACGACGCGCCGTACGGGGTACTTGCCAACTAGTCAAATTCAATACTTTTTTCGAACTGTCAAAAACAACAGTTTTCTATGACTTTTGTACGAAATTGTGTATTGCGACGTCGTCCCGTTTTTTAGCGACAAACAGCATACCTACTCGGTTTTTAAAAAAATGCTGGAAAGGCACTAAAATTATCTTAGTCATAAAAACAATTAATGAAAGTGTGATTATTTTTTAATATTTTATTGTATTGAACAGTCGAAATAATTTACTTTTGATTAAAGAAAGTACCCAATTAGGTACTTCTCATTTCACAAGCGAAGCCACGTGCATAAACGTGTGTGTTATGTGACCAAACAGGTGCTAAGGGTCGATAGGTCGCAGTTAATTGCTTTTATATATAAATCAATATTTACTTGGAAATCACCGTCAACACTTTATTAATAGTATTTGAAACGTTACGTTGGTCTTTTTTCGAAATTATTTTGGTATGAATGAGATGGAAGCTAAACTAAAAAGTATGTATGAGGATCGTTAAGTAAATGAATCTTGATCTAAGCTGCCTGATGATGCTTAATTAAAATTACTTTATCAAGCATAAACCCCATTAAGTGTGGTTAATGAAGTGAGGTAATTAAGTGTGGGTGAGCCATGTAAGTGTCGGAAAGCCATGCTTCGTCACGAATGGGCCGGCTCGACCGGAGTGATACCACGGCCGAGCAGAAAACAAACGTGAAGCAACGCTTGCGTTGTGTTTCGTCGTATGAGTGAGGTTACCGGAGGTCCAATTCCCTCCCTAGTTTCTCTAGTCTTCCAAATCCGTCACGGAGAACCTAACGGGTAACCGGGGCTCCGGCTCGATGTGCAGGAGAAGGAACGGGGTGGTTTTTAGTCAGTAAGAGTCTGACACTCCCTCCCGCCTCACCCAGGCGGGAGCAGTCATTCGATGATTTTCCCCCAAAATAAAAATCTTCCAAATCCCCGTATCCTCCACAATCTTTAAATTCCCAATTCCCAAAAGGCCGGTAACGCACTTGTAACGCCTTGGAATTTCAGGTGTCTATGGGCGGCGCCGATTGCTTACCATCAGGTGATCCGTCTGCTCGTTTACCTGGTTTATGCTATAAAAAACAAATAAAAACATATTAGAAGCAAGTATAATAGCTCACACATAAGACCCATTTCGTTTTTAGTCAAATTTCCGTGGTGCTTGGCGACTGGGCTCCTCCCAGTTGTGCAGTCCTCGTTTTGTGCGCTTAGACTTAATTCATTCTGTCTCCTACACCGAGAGAAGTGGAAAATATCATTTTTTGTTCTCCTCTTATAATATCTTCTGATTCACTTCGTTGCGGGAACCAAGACAGTTATTCATGTCCTTGGGACTTCAGTGTTCCGGTGTTTTCATGGTTGTATCTAATGTAGATCCTGCTGTACAAGAGTTGCAGCGGTTTTGGGAGGTTGTGGCGGGCTTGTCCTATTAAAAAAAGCCCTAACTCCGCCTCCTCCTTAGCTAGCATACCCTAGCTACTTGCCGCACGAATACGCATCGCTGCAATTCGCGTCGCAACTTTTTGTGTTGCGAATTCGCATTGCGACGCATCGCAGTTTTGTATAAGCCCGTAGTAAAAAACCATAACCACCAAACTACTAACTACAGAGACGATCATAACATTTGTTGATATTTCGACAACCCTATGTGTGTGTAAGTAATGACTCTTAATTAACTGAGCACACCCCTACTCTTATGGAACTGCATGCATTTAACCCCGTAGCTCCAATTTTTGGGTTACATCAGATTGCAAGTCTGCGGGGTTGTTATTATTTACACGTAATTGTTTTGTTTTTACTACCTACCTTGATGGTGCGGTCGTTGGATTTGTATCTGTCATTTGTCTTTTGTCGTGATTTCTTTACGACTGAAAGGCTAACGCCAAATCATTGGTTTGAAGTCGATTTTTAACATTATCAGCTGGTTGTAGTGTCATACTGAAGGCGTGCCTTCAGTACCGTCAGCACTGATGATGGAGCTGGCTTTGGGTCGTTCTCCTATCTAATCCATTTGTCTCGAACAGCAGTTAGGATCTATCTACCATCGTAGCATATTTTTGCAAACGAATAAGTTCATCATTATCGATACAAGTTTCAAAGAACAAACAACTAGTATTTTGTTGTAAAATCTTCACAAAATACATAATAAAATCCATAATATATTGACACAACTAATTGCTGTAATAGCAGGGAACCCCTTTATAACAATTAGGCACCATCATTTGAAACAGGTGTGCTCATCCCCACGGCCGCAGGTGCAATGGTGTAGATTAACTAACTCCCTGTCATTTCGGGGGTCGGCAGGGCAATTAGACACGTGAACAGTTTTCATTTATCGTGTATTTCGGCTGCGGTTTTGTTAGTGGTTAAAAAAATGGGCGATTGATCGGTCAGCCATAAGACTTATTTGCTAGCCATTTTAAGCGTCTCCCATTTCCCTCTTTACTTTATAAAAATTGACTAGATATATTATAATTAAAAAACTGTATGACAAGGGCACGGACCTAGAGTCCGTGGAGAAATAATCTATAATACTAAAAAAAAAAGCGTCACCCATTGCCGGTTAATAGGGCGTTATGCATCCGGCTGGACAATTTTGCAATGCGTAGAGATGTAGCTCCGTAGTCCATTTTCTGTCGCTTATACCACAGGAAGTGTTCTGAGGAATTGTTTGATCTCATACCTGCTGCGTCTTTTCACCATCCACCCTCACGACAGCATATCCATCCTCATCATATAGATGGTGAGCAGGCCTCGCAGCCTTCTGCCTCACACAGCAAAACTGTGGAATGAACTGTCGTCGGCGGTATTTCCGAACCGATACGACCTTCAAACATTCAAGAAAAGAGCGTATTCCTTTTTAAAAGGCCGGGAACGCAACTGTGACTCCTCTGGTGTTGTGGGTGTTCATGGGTGGAGCTGATCGCTTACCATCAGGTCATCCGTCTGCTCTTTTGCCCCCTATTCCATAAAAAAATCCAGTGGTTCTGCAACTGCAAATTAAACAAAAGGAAGAGTTTTTACTTCGTTATACTTAGTATAACTATAGCTCTACCTAATATCTAATTGACTTGATTGACTTTAATGTGACTGATACTTGAATATAAAGACAGTCCACTCGAAAGTTATAGATTTTTTAATGGGATAAGCCGGTAAACGAGCAGACGGATACCTGATGGTAAGCAATTGATGCGACGTCCCACATGGACACCTGGAACACCAGAGGTGTTACAAGTGCGCTACCGGTCTTTTGGTGATTAGAAATTTGAGTATTGTTGGAGGTTAAGGGATCGGGGAGATTGTGTAAGGGAGTTACCTCATTCATACGACAAAACGCAACGCAAACATTGTTTCACGTCGGTTTTCTCCTCGGCCGTGGTATCACTCCGGTCGAGCCGGCCCATTCGTGCCGAAGCATGGCAAACCCACACTTACAAATTACGAAGCAGCGAAGACTGATAAACAATTTTTTTTTATCTAAGAGTTCCTTCAAAGAAAAAATTATCCTTATCCTTACTTTACTAATATTATAAATGGGAAAGTGAGTTTGTTTGTTTGTTTGTTTGTTTGTTCCACTTTCACGCCATAACTACTAAACCGATTGCTTTGAAATTTTGCAGATGTACAGAAAGAAGTCTGGATTACATAATAGGGTACTTTTTATCCCGGAAAAAATGTATATTATCGAGGGAAAACGAAATTGATGGCGCTGTGTGTATTGGTATATGTCACATAGGCTACTTTTTATCCTTTTGTGACGCGAGCGAAGCCGCGGGTAAAAGCTAGTAGAATATAAAATCACAAAAGTGTGGGAGAGCCATGCTTCGGCACGAATGGGCCGGCTAAACCGAAGTGATACCACGGCCTCACAGAAAACCGACGTGAAGCAACGCTTGTGTTTCGTCGTGTGAGTGAGGTTACCGGAGGCCCAATTACCCTCCCCTTCCCCAATCCCTGAATCCCCAGCGATCCTCAAACTCCTATAATCCCCAAAAGGCCGGTAACGCATTTGTAACGCCTTTGGTGTTCCAGGTGTCCATGGACGACGCCGATTGCTTACCATCAGGTGATCCGTCTGGTCGTTTACCGGCTTATGCCATAAAAAAAAGATCAATATTTTGACCAGCATTAAAAAAGATAATGATCGGTGATCGCAAGGTGACCAGACGCGGCGTCGTTCAAATGTAACTCGTCAGTTTAGGGGAACACTGCAACATTGCGGACTAATTCGTGTTAAATTATTAAGTAGGATGTGTTAGGGGAACGTGTGTTGGGAGAGGTTCAATGTGATAAATATTTGTTTTTTTATAAAGATACCTTAGATGTTAATAATGTTAGTTATATCTAATTTAACTAAAATCGCGGGTTACTCACGTGAATACATTGAGAAAAGCTCTACTAGTTTCGAACCACAGGCTGCTCATGAGGAACAAACCTTCCGTGGTTCGAAACTAGTAAGTAGAGATACTGAAATAATTTGTTTTCTTCCAGATGTGCACAACGTAGTCAATCCATTACTTGCGGCGTTACCTCCTCAACTTCACTGCTTACCTCCTTATTGTCATCATCTGCCTCCTAGGAATACTTCATGTAAGTACCTACCTTCATTCTCTGTTCTTTGTATGGTACTAGCGACCCGCCCCGGCTTCGCACGGGTGCAATATGCGTGTATTCACTACATAGTATAAAACAAAGTCGCTATCAGCCGTCTGTCTGTCCTTATGTATGCTTAGATCTTTAAAACTACGCAACGAATTTTGATGCAGTTTTTTTTAATAGATAGAGTGATTCTTAAGAAAGGTTTATATGTATAATATATGCATATTGCACCCATGCAAAGCCGGGGCGGGTCGCTAGTATAATTTTAAACCTTCTTTAAGAATCACTATCTATTAAAAAAACCGCATCAAAATCCGTTGCGTAGCGTAGTTTTAAAGATCTAAGCTCACATAGGGACAGACAGACGATGGATAGCAAGTTTCAGGTAAACTTAGCTACGGAATACGGTACAATCTACAATTCTATTTCAATGTTAGTTTTCGATAACATTAAACAACTGACATATATTATTTTGAAATGACATCAAGAAACTTTAATTGGCAAGGTTCCAACAGTTATCAGAGTACGAGTTTCATTTACGATTAAAGTATTCAAAACGAGTACGCGTTCGGCACTCTGATTGGCCGCCGCCAATGAACCAACCAACCAGAGCGCCGAACGCGTACTCGTTACGATTACTTTAAACATAACAAACTCGTATTAAGGCCTCTGAATAAGATTACAATGACTTATGTTGGTGTAATCCATTTTTTTTATGGGCTATGCAGGTAAACGAGCAAACGGATCACCTGACGGTAAATAATCGGCGCCGCCCATGAACACCAGGAACATCAGAGGCGTTACGAGTGCGTTACCGGCCTTTTGGGATAAAGGAAGGGGGGGGGGGTAGTTAGGCATTACACTGTGTGTTTTTTTATTTTTGTTGCTACAATTTTTTCGTCTGTATTTTTGCTTACGTTATATCCTGAATAGCGCTCTAGTTAATACTACTTTCGCCAACTGCGTTAGTTTGGAAAAAAGTATCGTTTTTTGATGAATCAAGGGTTTTTAAAAATCAACTTACTTTAAGTGACTGTACCGTAAAAAAATGTACTGAGCTAGAAGTGGCAAATTTCACCACAGTTGGTGCACTTAATAAGGATTCTAAAATGGTCTACCACTTCCTTATTATTTCTCAAATACGACACAAAAAATGGTGTACTTTTTCGTGGATTACACATGTCAATATATTGCAATTTGAAAACTATATGACTTACATGTTTTATATTTATCTGATAACTGTTGGAACTTTGCCGATCAACTGGTGCCATTTGAAGGTCGACTTCAGAGACACCCTGTATACGACAGCATGTCTTACTTCCATGTCGCAACGTTGATTATTGTGACTGTAACTATAGGAGGTTGGAGAGTAATAGACAAGATTTTTACTCTGACCACGTATCCTCTGGTAACGACTACCTACTTACTTAGCCTTTTATCGGTTGAAACACCGGCTCCCGGTATAAAACACATTATACCCGCAACTTTCAACAGACAAGAGGATACATTATTATGTTTTCGGCTTACTCACGTATTAATTTGACGAGGAACTCGACGAGTCGCGAAATGCTGCTCATGAATATGAGCTTTTAGCATGGCTTGAAACTAGTCGAGTTCCTCGTCAAATTACTACGCGAGTAGGCCGAAAACATAATATTTTATTTAGTATGTCTCACGAAAGTTACAATACAGACAAGAGGATATTAAATTAATCCTTATTTTAAATCCTCTCTTTCTCATTGTTAATCCTTAGTGCTCCCATCACCCACCACGGAGTTGGAAATCCGACGGCGCGGCGAGAAAAGACCAATTCCGCCTGAATTAAAAGACGAGAAGTACTTCGAAAGAAGACGACGTAACAACCAAGCTGCTAAGAAGTCAAGAGACGCGAGACGGATTCGAGAAGATCAGGTATTTTGTAAATAGAAATAGAAATACAAGGTATTGTTTTAAAGCCTCGTCATTTTCTAGGACGTAACTCGGCTGTCGATTCTGAGTCCGAATCAATAAATTATAGGTAAATATTTTTCATTTTTCTGTAAATTACGGAAATCCGTAAGTGCGAACTACATGCCGCCGTCTTGTTACTAGTTTTATAACGCGGCTTAACACACACAAACTCAATTGATATGATTCCTAATTCCATAAAACTCCAATAAGGAAGATTACTGTCGCTTATTCTGAAACACTGTCGAACTTAAACGATTTATTATAGCCGTATTTTTAACTATTGGCCTGAAACTTTTTCTTACATAGAACCTTTTTGACTTCTGTGACATGCCCCGAGAAATGACACGGCTTCAAAACTACATCTTGTAGAAACAATAGAATGGAAATAGAAAATGCGAAGCTTTACTGCACAGGTGCGTAACTTTAAATCAGTACCGACAGACTGGCAGTCCACTACGGACTAAGGCTAAGGACTCAAAGCGCGATTTTCTCAAGCGCCCGCCGCGGAATGGAGGCGGAATTTCTAAAACACACGAGACCATAGGTTTCTGCAATCGTCCGCAAACTTGGCGGTTCATTATCGCAAGACGAGCGGGCGCGGGCGGTTAAATTAATAATCAGTTGAGTTCCTGACCGGCCGTCCCATTGCGATCGTCCGCTAAACGATTGCAGAGCGCGCGGGTGCTAGCCGCGCCCGCCGGTGCAGCGGGCAATTGTTATAAGGCCCGAATTTGTTGTGACGGAACTATACTTAAGCGCGACTTTAAAATAAGTGGCGTTTCGGTATTTAGACAATAGACTCCTAGTTCATACAGTTCGACAACCAGTCGCCGCAACCAACAAAACGTATACTGCTCTACGCCTTAGTACGAGTTTGTTTTACGTATAAAGTAATCAAAACGAAACATCGTCCGGCGCTCTGATTGGTTGGTTGATTGGAGCCGGCCAATCACAGCGCCGAACGCGTACTCGTTTCGATTACTTGAAACTTAATGGAAATTCGTACTAAGGCCTCTGTAGAGAGTTACTCATCTGGTGTCGGTGTGGTTGCGCAACCAATTCGAAATATAGCCTTTTTTTAATGGCATAAACCGGTAAACGAGTAGACTGATCACCTGATGGAAAGATGGAAAACACCTGGAACACCAGAGGCGTCACAAGTGTGTTACCGGCCATTTGGGAATTAAGAGTTTGAGGAACGTTGGGATTCAGGGATTGGGGAGATTGAGGAAGGGGAGGGCAATTGGGCCTCCGGTAACCTCACTCACACGACGAAACACAACGCAAGCGTTGCTTCACGTCGGTTTTCTGTGAGGCCGTGGTATCACTCCGGTCGAGCCGGCCCATTCGTGCCGAAACATGGCTCTCACACACCTATATTTTTGTGAACATTTTTAAGTTTCCTCTTCCTCTTCTAGATAGCATGGCGCGCCTGCCTCCTAGAGCAAGAGAATGCATCCCTCAGGGCTCACGTGGCGGCTCTGAGACAGGAGACCCTCGCGCTGCGCTCGCTCCTCGCTGCCAGAGACGAACCACCGGCACCAGCACCATCATCCACCACTCCAGATTAAATAACTAGGATATTTATAAAGATAGAAAGATATTTTTATGTGATATATCAGTTAATGCAGTGGTTCCCAAAGTTGTGAAGACTACGACCCATCTAAATCAAGTTACAAACCTCAGGACCCATATATAGAGGTACATAACACGGCCGTCTCCCATGGGGGGTAGCAGACTCTATGGATCCACTTTTAGGAAATGAAACTGTTACCAATAGGAAAAGTAAAATATAAAATATAGAATGGTTGGTTAGTGTGTCATTATACAGGCAAGGCCCACTAAAATTTCACTTGCGACCCACCAATGGGTCGCGACCCATAGTTTGGGAAACCCTGACTGTTAATGAGTTGACGGATCACCTGATGGTAACACTCAATACATCAGAGACGTGCGTTGCCGGACTTTTGGGCATTAGGAATTTGATAATTGTTCTAAATTCAGGGATTGGGGAGATTGGGGGCCGTCCATAAATTACGTCACACGTTAAGGGGTACGGAGGAGGTCGACGAAGTGTGACATTGTGTGACAAGGGGGAGGGAGGGATCCTAAACTTTGTGACGTAATACTTCAAAAAGTATTATAAAACATAATTATATTAATGTTTTTGACTGCCTCGTTGGCCGAGTAGTCGCAAGTGCGACTGCCGAGCAAGGGGTCTCGGGTTCGATTCCCGGGTCGGGCAATCTACTACTGTGTTTTTAATTCTCAGTAGTAGCACGGAGTCTGGAACTGTGCTCGGTATTATGGCAGTAAGCTCACCCCCTATTACATGGGACTCATAACATAAATAAGTAGTGAAAAGTGGGTGTTACATTGTACAGTGGCATAATGTGCACCTCTGCCTTCCCCTTCGAGGATAAAAGGCGTGATGTTACATTTAATGTTTTTTATTTTGTTTGATTTGTTATTAATATATTTTTAAAGTAATTTAAACAGAAATAAAACTAATTTCGGAACCGCTTTTTTCATTCAATAATTTTTATACATACGTAATTCTGTAAAATGTGACGTCACACTGGGGGGGTCTCACAAATGTGATGACAAGGACGGGGAGGGGCAAAAAATCGTGAAATTCGTGAGACGTAATTCATGGGTGGCCCCTTGGATTGAGAAGTAACCTCATTCTGGTAACCTCACTCTCACGACGAAACACAATGCAAGCGTCGTTTCACGCCGTTTTTTTTCTCTTTAAAGTTAGTATTTATACGAACATTGTACGAGTTGAGCACCAAACCATTGCCGTGACTGCACGCATCCCGCAGACGACTCGCGAGCGGCACTGCCGCCAGATGTGGACACGCCCTTAGTGTTATTTATTCCGTCCAAAATAAGACAAAGTGATAGTTTTACTTTTAATAATAGGTAGATATATAATAATATACTACTTACCTACGTAATACGTATGTATGTCCGTCTATTTTGTGATTTTAATGCTAGTCATGTAAGACAAGAGTTTATTGTTAAGAAGTACAGTCTTTACCATAAGGGCACTCAGGGCCCGTGCCGAGGACTCCCATACTCAGGCAGGGGGGCCAACAATAGGGTCTTAGATGAGTAATTTTAATTTTAATGTCAGTCTGGTAGATTATTTCAAAACATTAGACACGTAGGTAGTTTTTATTTTTTTACAGAAACTGATACTTTCGACGATATATTGATTTGAAATGTCGTGTGACGTCACTTCTATGTACATTTTATACGTAGAAATGACGTTTTAGCCCCCACTCCTAAACTTTGATTCGTTTTATCTAAGTATTGTTTTATTATTCGACAAAATAAAAAAATACATACCTATCTAAGATTATTATTATGTCAACAAAATAAAATATACGTAGGCATCTAAATTTTTTTCATTACCTAACTGACGGACTAATAGGATTTTTAATTTTCTTACCCCGTCATCATCCCTATTCCTACGGCGGACACAAGACATATTCGCTACAGGTTGCGTGGCAACCGGCTGCCGTGTAACTTGTGTGCTCGGCAAATTGTTGTTTCGGGTCTGGGTGTCATGTGTAGTTATGTGAACTTGTATGTTTGTAATAGGAATGATGATGAATCCCAGTATGGGTCAAGATAAAAAAGAACGCATTCCAAAAGGGCCCCAGCGTAGTCTAAGACGGCCCTCAATATGCAATGATAATATGCATAATAAGGTAGATTTCTCTACACTGCAAATTTGGCTCTTTGGCCGAGTGGTCGTAACTGCGACTGCCGGGCAAAGGGTCTCGGGTTCGATTCCCGGGTCGGGCAAAATATTACTGGGTTTTTAAATATTCTCAGTAGTAGCACGGAGTCTGGAATTGTGCCCGGTATATGGCAATAGGCTCACCCCCTATTACATAGGACTCATAACATAAATTGTGAAAAGTAGGTGTTCCTTTCGGGGATAAAAGGCGTGATGTTATGTTATGTTATGCAAAAATAAGTGCACCTTTTGTAAATAACTGCACCAAGCTGGAAGTCAGGTAATCAGGTGCCTATGTTTTATCCTAAAACACTATGCATGGTTCCTATTTAATTAACATAATGTATTTTGTTGTATAAATGTGTGACATAAATAGGTACATGCAAGTGCAATATTGTAGGGCTTATTGTTTTGCATATAAAACTTTTTTATGGCATAAGCCGGTACACCGGTACAATAAGAGTGCCGAACGCGTACTCGTATCAAACTCATACTAAGGCCTTTGAAGGTAAGCGATCGGCATCGCTTATGGACACCTGGAACATCAGAGGCGTTACAAGTGCGTTACCGGCCGTTTGGGATTAGGAATTTGAGGATTGTTGAGGATTCAGGGATTGGGGAAGGGGGGGGAGGGGTAATTAGGCCTCCGGTAACCTTACTCACACAACAAACAACGCTAGCGTTGTGTCACGTCGGTTTTCTGTGAGGCCGTGGTATCACTGCCGTCGAGCCGGCCCATTCATGCCGAAACATGGCGAGCCCACACTTAAAACTTCTAGCGAATTATGAACAAAATATTTTGGTTGAATAAAGACAGAATCTATACTTATAATTGTCGTGAGACATACTACATTAATTATTATGTTTTTCGGCTTACCCGCGTTGATATTTGACGAGGAACTCGACTAGTTTCAAGCTATGCTAGACACCATTTTTTTTTTTTTTTTTTTTAAGGGGGGAAAATCATCGAATGACTGCCCCCGCCTGGGTGAGGCGGGAGGGAGTGTCAGACTCTTACTGACTAAAAACCACCCCGTTCCTTCTCCTGCACGTCGAGCCGGAGCCCCGGTTACCCGTTAGGTTCTCCGCGACATGCTAGACACCATAGAGTCAGTAGCAGCGTGATAGTCGCCGCGTCACGGGTCGTGGAATGCTGCTCAAGAAATGAGCCTCTACCATGGTTTGGAACTAGTCGAATTCCTCGTCAAATAATTACGTGAGTAAGGGGAAGAACATAATAGTTAAGATTGAATCTGGTTAAACCTTTGATGTGTTTGAACGCGGGTCCACGTGAGAAAAACCGTATTTATTATTAGGTATGTCTCATATCGGCGTATTCAACCGGTTAATACATACATACATAACTATAACCTCATGCCTGTCTCCCACGGGGGTAGGCAGAGACTATTATCACTATCACAAACACAACTACAAGAACAACAGGATACAATAAAACAAAAAAAAACTGCGTTTAAACAACCGACTTCAAAAACTAAAAACAAACGAAAAGTAGAAAAAGCAAAATTAACTATTATTGGTCATTCGTACCTACTTATAGCTTACACACCCACTGCACTGTTAGGTGAGAAGTCAGTGCCACAAGTTTTACACAAAATTATTCATTTAATCCATATCTAACATTATTAAGCTGTTAGTTGGGTACTTGCCAACTAGTCAATTCAATGCTTTTTTCGAACTGTCAAAAACGACAGTTTTGAATTTTGTACGAGATTGTGTGTTGTGACGTCACTTTTTAGCGTCAAACAGCATAGGTTCTTATATCTCAAAAATTTTCAGGAAAAATACTATAATAAAGTTGGTCATAAAATCAAAATAATGAAAGTGTGATTATTTTTTTAATATTTTAATGTAATGAACAGTTGAAATTACATACCTCTTTCGCTTCATCAACTGTCATCAGTCTTTTCATGCATGCTGGCACTTTTAATTTGGCCCAATTAAGAAAAAAAGAAAGACAAAACATTTATTTAGCACCAGGCACGATGCAGCATAAATAAATAATAAAAAAAGACAATCAAGATGGCAGTGGAAGTAATAAAAATATTGAGTTGAAAAATTAAAACAGATGAACTAGAAGAGAGACGCTGACAACATGCCTATGCTAAAAGGGTCACCCACTCAGTGTAAGCCAGGCATACAGGTTACCCAGCACTGATTTTCAGTGGGCACCCATGCAGTGGCGCACGGATGGTAGTGTGGCGTCCCAATAACAGAGATATGTATGGGACCCACTTTTAGTATATAAGGCGAGAATATTGATATTGTTTATGGTCGCCATTGAACGTCTATGGTTTGATTATTAACTGGGTGACATTTTATGCCGTTACACTTTTTGGACAGAGAAGAAGTCGAATACAAGTTTTGCCAATTTAACACGAGTTTTATTTATACGCTGGCCTCGACATTACTCGGCGCACAACGCCAAAGTAGCAACGTTGTATGGTTAGACAAAGACAATATATATATATATATATATTAATGCATCTACACACCCACCACACACATATACATACATATCCGCTCTGTATACTTCTTCTGTTTTTTTAATTACTTAGTCAAAATAAAATTATTATAATTAGTTAGGTTAGGACTAGGCTGAATAAGTAAAATACCTACTTATAATTTTTAAGGGGGGAAAATCATCGAATGACTGCTCCCGCCTGGGTGAGACGGGAGGGAGTGTTCTGACACTCCTTTTTTTTAGTCAGCAAGAGTCTGCTCTTGCCTCTTGCTGACTAAAAACCACTCCGTTCTTTCTCCTGCACGTCGAGCCGGGGCCCCGGTTCCGGTTATCCGTTAGGTTCTCCGCGACTACCTATACTCATAATTTATAATAGATAGCTAAGTTAAAAGTAAAGAGTTATAATTATAGTTTAATTAACACCAATATTGTACATGAATAAATGGTTATTTTTCGCAAGATTTTTTTGTTTTATTGATTTCTGTACGTTATGTTATTTTTTGTTTTGGTGACTTGGTGACTCGAAAGTGACACCAGTTCGTCTGACACCGAATTGTTATCTAAAAAATATAATTTTCTACCAGCTCTTTCCAAATTCTATTTAATTAAAGAAAATTATAAAATGCTTTATAATTATTTTCATACTACTACTATCTCGCCTGAACGATATCACTACCTACATAATATAGAAAACTTCAAACACAATGTATATTGTTCATGAATAAATAAATAAATAAATATAAAACAAGGTCGCTATTCGCCGCCTGTCTGTCCCTATGTACCTATGCTTAAATCTGTAAAATTACGCAACGGATTTTGAAGTGGTCTTTTTTAATAGATAGAGTTATAGGGAAGATTTATATGCATATTACACCCGTGCGAAGTCGGGGCTGGTCGCTAGTCCTACCGTATACCATAATGAAGTACACTACCTACGTAATTAATTTACTTATTCTCACCCATATGAGACGCTAGGAGTCCCAACTCCTAGCGTACCTAAATATTAATAACCGATGTTACATTGTATGCACACTTCTGTTTGTTCCGACGGAAATCAAAAGTCGACGTGCAAGTTGCAACAAAGGACGTTGAAAAAAAGGGAAAACTACTCACATTGAATTTTTCTACCTAAGCGCCATCTCTTGACATAACATGGAAAATAAAATTTCACGTCTCATTCTAGATGGCGTTACCAAAGCAAGCATAACTTATTTGTTTTAACTAAATTATTTCCAATTTGGAGATAATTAGCAATTTAATTCTCAGTTCATCGAATTTTTAATTTATAAAACTTTAGCAACTTTTTTATTTTTTCTTGTGGGTTACATAATCACTTCGTTTTCTTTGGCGGCAACTTGACTAACTTAAGAATATAGTGAACTCCATTGGTTGGATAAATGACGTCATTCGTTGTAAGCCAATGATAAATGAGGATGAGGTTATTATGCCAATGAAAACATTCTATTCGTAAAGAAAAAAGGAGAACATTCTAGGGCGCACGATTTATATTTTTCATGGTGGCAAGTTTTATTCTTCGAGGTGTGCTAGAAAAAAAAGTCTAAATCGTTCTTTCAAGAAGTTGCGTCACCCACATGTTCTGTTTGAAGTGAAATAAAGCCTGCAAATAAATTAAATAGTTGATAATATTGTCGCAAAAATGTTGACCGCTACGCGGGTGATTAGCCGCAAGGCTTTGGAGTGCTCCGGCTTTAGTTCAGACATTTACACACAGAGGAATTTCTCGTCAATCCTCAGAAACGTGAGTGACCATTTTACTTCAGAAAACGAATGAAAATCGTTTGTCACATTGTCTGAAAATGTCAAAAACTTAATAATTTCTAGTTCCCTACGGCATTTTTTAATATTTATTCGTGTTTCTTTTAAATTTTGGTGCCGGTTCGTAGTTCACATGGACCCAACTACTAAAATGTCTAGGTTAAAATTTAGCCATATTATCGTGCTTTTCAGACCGCAGCCCCCACTGTGCCTATTTACCAGCAACATGCTATCCAGTACAGGAACAAGTAAGTGTTAAAGTATCGATTTTTTCTTGATATTTCATCATAACCTAACTTATTGCATATCTTGATTGACCTTTGTATGCATAGTAAAAGAAGGAGTTCAGCCGATAGGCCTCGACCTCCTTGCTGCAAGGGTGTATAAATTATCTATAGAGCTTCATATTCTTCACATAAAAAACTTGGTTCATTGACCTTTGCTAATGGGTCCCTAAGTTCTAGCTGAATAATCACATTTTATGGTCAATGGGTCTTCCTAGAGATTTCCAATAAGAAATTCCTTGCTGAAACTAATGAGAAATGTAGTAATTCTAGGAGTCTAGGTATAAATTCCAATTTTCGATTTGGCACACTGACCTAGTGTTATAATAATTAGGTAATTTAAATCACTGATAATAAGCTTGATAAAATTTGTAGCCATTGAACTTGAATTTTGATAATCTTAGTACATTTTAAACTAATTTAGGCCTAAAACTAAAATGTGAGGTTAGAGTACAAGAAAATGAAAGATGTTTAACTAAAATCTATGATTTGCTTGACATCTCCACCATAGAAGACTTTTCTCTGATAAATAAAACTATGCTACCAGCAGTATCCAGTTTCATTGTATTTATTTGTATGAAGAAACCAAAAGTTTGATGTTTAAATGTCAAAGTAAAGATTCATAAGTAAAATACAAATGGAATTATTCAAAATATATTCAATACCTTTACTTTAACAATGATTTAATCAACAATAAAATAAAAAGAGTCATAAAAGAAACTAATTTCACAGTCTTCCTGCCTCTATTTTATTTCTCACACAATCTATCCAATAAAATATATTTCCCTACTCCCAAGTAACAATTAATAGATATTGGTACAAATCAATATAAGCCTAGAGAGAGAGGAATTGTACCCTGTATATGACAATAGGCTCGCCCCTATTACATGGGACTCGTAACATAAATAGTGAAAAGTAGGCGTTACATTGTACAGTGGCATAATGTGCACCTCTGCCTACTCCTCCAGGGATAAAAGACGTGATGTTATAATGATGATGATTAAATTTTAATAAGTGTTTGAGTATTTCGACATACTTTTTTTTTTAAATGTTGCTCACACAGATTTTCTCATGTGTGACGGGTGTGTTTACAAACATACAATATCACATACACATGACACTCGGACCCGGAACAACAATTTGTGGATCACACAAAGAGTTGCTTCGTGCGAGAATCGAACCCGCTACACATTGCGCGGCAGTCGGTTGCCCTGTCACCGCGACAACCATGCAATCTAAAAGACTCTAATATTGACTTTATAATCATAGGTCAGAGGGAGTCCGCGGTGCCGTCATCGGTATTGACTTGGGCACCACCAACTCCTGTGTCGCAGTCATGGAGGGCAAGACACCTAAGGTATGACACTATATAATCAACTTTATTGTTTATCGCCCAATTATATGGATTTCTATATCTACAGAGGTTAGTACATAGTCATATGCAGTCGAATTGCTAAAAGCGATGTAGTAGATTGATCAAGTAGGCAACCTTTGAGGAAACGGCGCCATGAATTTAAGGAATTAGTCCTAATATTCTACAGATGCCAGTAGACTAGCTTCTGCTCGCGACTTCGTACGTGCAATCCCGTTTTCTCTTGTTCCCGTAGGATTTTCAGGATTTTTTCTGTCAAACACTGCGAGGACACGGGTGACCGCAACCTATTGTTCTTTAATTGTGTCTATAATGACGGTACTCAAAGGGTTAAGAACATTCTCCTGACAATAACAAACACAACAAAAAAAAATCAGCCAAATCAGTCCAGCCTTTCTCAAGGTATGTACATTATAAATGTGATAGTTTCTTCGTTTGTCCATCAATCATGCTGACTACTGAATGGATTTTGATATACAGGCAGGGTATGGGCTGAGTTAGCGCGATTGGATACTTTTATCCCAATCAATGCTCCTATGGAATAAAACCGGAATCATATTCTATGCAGACATAGTCACAGGCAACAGCTAGATGTAGATAATAAATCACACTAGATTAGATATAGCTGAGAATTTTGAAATGAAATGATGGCTGATGAAATAGTAGGTAATAAGAAATGGCATGGCTATCAAGTAATTATAATTTCTAAGTTTGTAATCACCAACCCGCATAGAGCAAGCGCGGTGGAATCGCTGTATCTTCCGTCCCCGCTTGAAAAAAATCTTGCTATAACTTTATAAGTATTTATTCTCAAAGAAAAAGTACAATAAAAATGACATTAATTCTGTTTTATGAATAAATTACCGCTGTTATCTTCAAGGTGAAGCTTCAGTTATTGTGTGGCGATTACAACTTCACACAGTTGTACTTTTATTTGTATAGTCGTTTTAACAAGTTTTTTTCATAATCTGGAACTAAACGCTGTAGTGGTTCTTAGACTTTAGACAGTATCTGTAGTGTAATAGCATGTAGACTTTTTTGAGGGGGAAAATCATCAAATGACTTCTTCCGCCTTAGGTGAGGCGAGAGGGGCGAGTGTGAAACTTTAACTTCAAGCCGGAGCCCTGGTAACCCGCAAAGTTGTTCGCAGCTCCCATCAGTGGCGGTCTGATGGAGATGATGGTTCTTTTAGGCTCTCTGATGGCTCTTTGAGGCGCGTGCGTTCTGTAATCTATACATATCTTATACTCTTATACTATTATATAAAGCGGAAGAGCTTGTTTTTTTGTTTGTCTGTTTGAACGCGCTAATCTCCGTAACTACAGGTCTGATTTGAATAATTCTTTTTGTGTTGGATAGCGCATTTATCGACGATGGCTATAGGCTATAAAACATCACGTTACGACCAATAGGAGCTGAGCAGAGCGTGAAACCGCGCGGAAGTAGCTAGTAAATAATAAAAGTGAGTTTCCCTTCGTTAGTCTCGCTAAATCTCGAGAATGGCTGAATTGATTTGGCTCATTTTGGTCTTGCGATGTTTGTTGGAGTTCAGCTATGGTTTAAAAGTTAAGAAAATAATTTGTAGGTCGTACGAAATTTGCCGAGTCAGCTAGTCTTCTATCTATAAACATAAAAATGAAACCCGTTCCTCGTTGTCACGCCATAACTTGAGAACGTCTGGATCGATTTGGCTGAATTTTTTTTTTGTTGTGTTTGTTATTGTCAGGAGAGGGTTCTTATGACAGAAAAAAGTCCTGAAAATCCTAAGGGAATGAGAGAAACGGGATTGCGCGTACGAAGTCGCGGGCAGAAGTTAGTATTACATATAAAAAAAATGTATTTCATCATAATCAGCTTAGCGGTTTCGCCGTTAGAGCCGAACAAACAAACTTTCACAATGTTTTACAGTATTAGTAGTAGATTGATGACAGGCTTTGACTATTTGAAACCTCAATAACATGTTTGTGATGTAAGTCATGTGACATATCAGGCCTTGTAAATCTTGAGTGGATAGGCAGAGGTGCACAAAATATCTTAGTTAAGGAGTAGTACTGGGATAACATTTTTTTTTTAGTAAACTACAATTTCTGAAAATGACATCTAGATAGATTGATTTATCACTGCCCCCGAAACCCTCTCTACATTCAAAATATCAAGAAAATCGTTGAAGACGTTTCTGAAATCATTGATACATGACATATACAAGAATTGCTTGTATATAGGTCTTATAAATTCAGATTTATCTATAAGCTTGCCCGAACCACAAAACGATTCTTAACACCTTGCTTTCAACCAACGAGATTGTCGTTAATTTTTCAATCTTTGACGTAGAAGTCTGCGCAGTGACGTCACAGTTGCGCAAGATAGATAAAATAACATGGCCGTACGTCATATATTCAAATGACTATTGATTTAAACTCCATTTTTATCATAAGTTTGTATTTTGTCAAGTAATTTAATATTTTTAGTCTTTTTCTTTAAAATATTAAATTACTTGACAAATTGTCGCGGAGAACCTAACGGGTAACCCGGCCTCCGGCTCGACGTGCAGGAGAAGGAACGGGGTGGTTTTTAGTCAGTAAGAGTCTGACACTCCTCTCCCAGGCGGGAGAAGTCATTAGATGATTTTCTCCCATAAAAATTTTAATTGGTGGTGGATATTTGTTTTTTATTTTTTAATACAACGCACCGCCGCTCGGTGTCCGCACCAGTGCGCGTGATACTTTTGCAGCGGTGCGAGAGCAGTCGCGGTACCAGCTAGTGGCGGGACTAGTGCTCGCCGCTTTCCTAGAAACCGCGGCACATTTATTACATATTACAAAATATACACAATTACATATTACATATTACAAAATATACACAATTTATATTTATTTTATGTTCAACACATACAAGAAATAAATATTACAAAACAACAGGGTTTCTTTTTTGGAATTTTTATTACGACTACATTTGCTTAACTCGACTGCACGGTTGGCGCAGTGGCTGGGCAACCGACTGCCATACAACGTGTAGCGGGACCGAGTCCCGCACTGAACAACTCTTCGTGTGATCCACAAATTGTTGTTCCGAGTCTGTATATGATGTGTATGTAGACTTGTATGTTTGTAAACGCACACACTACTATGTTGGTGTACTAATGATTACGACTTATTGATTTTACTGCCATTTATTATAATTACATTTATATTAGACGTACTGAGCACACGTCGAGTATCACAGATAGACAGTGCGCTCTGTGACAGTTATTGATATTGACCTTATATGTATGTACTAGTGTTGGGGTAATCACTTACTAAATTCATTCACGTTCATACATGTAAAGGAGGCCATACACGCTAGGTTTTACATGATGGTTTTAGCCGTGCATGCATAATCGACAAACATAGGTAACCGAGCACCGATGCACCAATAACTGTACAGTTTAATCATATACACGCTAGGGCTTGCCTGTCGGTTATGCATGCAAGGCTAAAACCATCATGCAAAACCTAGAGTGTATGACCTCCTTAACTCAACACCCTACGACACAGGACAAAATCGTAGTCAGTCGAGGACGTTTAAAAAAATCTGTTTTTATTCGACTTGTGTTCACCGCTTTACTAAAAAAACGCGGCACAGTTTTTTTTTATTACATAATTCTTATCTTGTTCCTTCGTACATTTTTTGATAACTTTCTTATCTATGCGTGTCGCTATGTGAGAGTTATCTTTTTATAAGTTTCGTTAGTGTTAAAAATGAGGACTTTGAATTTGACGCTTAAACTCGCTGATTGTTATCTTATTAGGGTTTAAAGTCCAGGTTTTTAGACCTAGGAGACGGACATAAGATAGATTTTATCCAAGGTATTACTGAAAATTGGACGGGAACAGGACAAAACGGGATTGTCCGCACGAAGTCTAGCAGAAGCTAATATTATACTTATTCTTATATTCTTACTAGCTTTTACCCGCGGCTTCGCTCGCGTCACAAAAGGATAAAAAGTAGCCTATATGTGACTATCCATCCCTTCAACTACCTTCAGTTGAAAAATTACTTTAATTAGTACCTCCGTTCTGCCGTTTAAGACAGGCAAACAAACACGGTTTTTCCTCGGAAATATCAACATTTTCCGGGATAAAAAGTACCCTATTATTTAATCCAGACTTAACTTTACGTATAGTACCTAAACCTAGTAGTTACGGCGTGAAAGCAGAACAGACAAACACACAAACAAACTCACTTTAATTTTTTTTGTGTTGGATAGCGCATTTATCGAGGATGGCTATAGGCTATAAAACATCACACTACAACCAATAGGGGCTGAACAGAGTGTGGAAAACTGCGCGGAAGTAGCTAGTATACCATATAACTTTGTAGGGGTAGACATGAGTCTGCCGTGAAAAAGGTTTACGGTTTCGATTTCCGGGTCGGGTAGAATAAGTATTGTTGAGGTTTTTTCGATTTTAGACATTAGAAAAGCCTTGTCAAGCGATAATTCACCCGGATATTGTACCTGGCATCTCATACTCCCAAACAATATACCTACCCATAGACAATTTGTATTCTCAAACCTTCTATTTATAGTTGACACTCGTTTGAATAAAAATAGAATGGTTTTTGTCACGTGAGTCGTGGTACCTACTGTGACAAAACCATTAGTTCGGGATAACTTACCCAATTGTGTATTAATAAAGTCGAAAACTGTTAAAAGGTAGTTTCAGTATTTTTACTAAATAATAATGTATATAACTTTTAAGTTTTGCCCGCGGCTTCGCCCTCTTGGTCAGAAATAATAAAGTAGCTTTCGCGGGAGACACTCTCCGGCCACCGTAAGACCGGGTCTGCAGACGGCGAATAAGGGTAGCTCGCCGCCCAGACCTCTGCGTACAGTGCGTTGCGCGCGCCTCAAAAAGCCATCATACAGATGGGGAGGATGCCCTACTGGGTAGGGCTGATGCCCGATACGGAACCGCGGAAGACCTAACGGGTTGCCGGGGCTCCGGCTCTAAGAGCAGGAGTAGGAACGGGGTGGTTTTTAGTCAGTAATAGTCTGGCACTCCCTGTTGCCTCGCCGACACCTCAACTATACCATTTAAAATCACCAATTAACTTAAAACATTCTTCCCACGCAGGTGGTTGAAAACAGCGAAGGTTCACGCACGACCCCATCCCACGTCGCATTCAGCAAAGATGGCGAGCGTCTCGTCGGTATGCCGGCTAAACGCCAAGCTGTTACGAACAGCGGCAACACTTTCTACGCCACCAAGAGGCTGATCGGAAGACGCTTTGATGACCCTGAAGTCCAGAAAGATATGAAGAATCTGTCCTACAAGGTCGTCCGCGCTTCGAATGGTGATGCTTGGGTGCAGGGTAAGTGGAAAACTTAGTTACTTACTATCTTAGTATTTTAGGGTGGCAAATAAGCAGATGTATCACCTGATGGTAAGCAATGTGCGCCGCCCATGGACACAACACCAGCCTTCAGTAACCTCACTCACATAACATACAACGCAAGCGTAATTTCACGAGGGCTTTCTATTGAGTATGACTCCGGTCGAGCTGACATATTCGTTCCGAAGCATAGCTCTCTTCCTCGTGGGTCAAATTTGTATCGACAGTTAATAATCTTGTTAGGTTTTTTGTTATAAAATTTTAATACAACGCACCGCCGATCGGTGTCCGCGCCAGTGCGCGTGATACTTTTGCAGCGGTGCGAGAGCAGTCGCGGTACCAGCTAGTGGCGGGACTAGTGCTCGCCGCTTTCCTAGAAACCGCGGCACATTTTCTTTAAAATTTTTATAATATATGTATAATGGTATTATTACATGGGAAATAAAGGGAAATATTACATGGAACTCGTAACATAAATAATGAAAAGTGGGTGTTACATTGTACAGTGGCATTAATGTGCACCTCTGCCTACCCCTTCGGGGATAAAAAGGCGTGATGTTATGTTATATATGTATAATGCTAACATTAACTCATAGTAAATAATTTTATGCATAGACATGACTGATGAATAGATATGTTTATGTGACCGGTTCGATTCGAAAGTATTATACTACTTCCATAGAATATATTATATTCTTAGGTTTTGGCTGATGACTGCCTGGTTGGCCGAGTGGTCGCATGTGCGATTGCCGGGCAAGAGGTCTCGGGTTCGATTCCCGAGTCGGGCAAAGTAATAATGGGTTTTTTCAAATTCTCAGTAGTAGCACGAAGTCTGGAATTGTGCCCGTTATATGGCAATAGGCTCACCTCTTATTACATGGGACTCATAACATAAATAGTCAAAAGTGGTTACATTGTAGTGGCATAATGTACATCTCTGCCTACCCCTTCGGTGATAAAAGGCGTAATGTTATGTTATTTCGTAGGTTTTGGATTTTGAAACGGGAAAACATCAATATGATTTAATGCCAAGTTTTAGCAAAAAACTGTGATCAAATTCTGTCACCAAGTTTTACAGAATTCTTACTATTTACTCTCGAAATCTACCTACCTTTTAAATAAAAACAACAACTAAAATAAACATCTTCTAACCTAAACAGGTAGCGACGGCAAAGTATATTCCCCGTCCCAAATCGGTGCTTTCGTGCTGATGAAGATGAAGGAGACCGCCGAAGCTTACCTGAACACCTCTGTGAAGAACGCAGTCATCACCGTACCGGCTTACTTCAACGACTCCCAGCGACAGGCTACCAAGGATGCAGGTAATGTCATACTGGATCATGGATTTTTCGATCGCGTTCTACGATGGAGCACGTCGACCCATAAGCAACCTATTCACTCGGGCCTTGAAGACACCCAGGTTATAATCTTCTGGCAAAGAATTCCACTCCTTAGCAGTACGCACAAGGAATAGTTAGAGAGATGACGACCAAAATTTTTGTCTCTGCAATACGGCCAAAACCGCCTCAAATCGATAGATACGATTATCCTGAACTCGAAAATACCAATATCAGACATTTTCCGCGTAGCGTTTGATCTGACCGCAAAAACACCAGACAAAAAATGTCTCATAGCAATACGTCTGAAAACCTTTTTTATTAGTAAATTTTGGTTATTCGATGCGAACAAAACAATTTTCAGACGGAAATGTGAACGCATTAAATATTGAGACCGTTTTGAAAATGTTAAAAAAATTTTACCGATCGGTATCATGGCAATATGTCTGAAAATTGTTGGACATGATAAAATAAGTTGTCCACATGTGCAAAAAATGTATATCAGACAAAATAAGTGTAGCACCTTCTCTATCAGACAACTTTTCGATACTCAGATATTTTTGCCACAGCAGAAATGGCCTCCCACGCAGTTGCTACTCTTTCGACCGTACACACCTAGTCGGGTTCAGAATCATACAATCTAACGATTTTATAGGGTTTTTGCCGTATTGCTATGAGACATGGTTTTGGTCGTCATCTCTCGTACTAGAAGCTTGATGCGAGACGCTTCGTGCGTGTGGGTGGGACATCTACCATGAATCGGTGATGCGTCGCCGATTGTCTTGTGGTACGATGATGGAAAGGAAGCACACTCTAAAATGTATCCGATAGAAAACTGAAGGCTTGCAACCTTACGCCTGTGTTCGAGGCTTTGAAGCCGGGCCTCCACAAGCGCATTATCGTTGATGAGCCTCTAGTCACACCTCTCGATCTGCTCTATATAAAATAAGAATAAACTGGTTGAGCTGCAAAACAACTCAATTAGCACTAAACCCTCTAGCTAAACATATTCTAATTTCCAATCATAACTGGAATAATCAGAAATAAAATGAGAACTAAGGACGACTTGGAGAAATTTTCTGACCCGTTACACTACCGTGTCTGTCCCATTTTTACCGACTTCAAAAAAAGGATGAGGTACTATGTTCAGCTGATTGTTTTTTTTTTTTGTTCGCGCAGTATGAGCTTATGGCACCGACTTCTTACCTATCAGTGGGTGGGTAACCTATCAGTACTAATAATAGTTATATTTTTTGCTTTTTAGTTTTGACTTTTTGTTTGTTATTAGTTTTTGGTTTTTGAAGTCGGTTTTTTAAACGCAGTTTTTTGATAAATAATAATATTGTATGAATAAAAAGTAAGTTTTATTTTACCATTGATAATTTTATTTGTACAGGTCAAATTTCCGGTTTGAACGTGTTGAGAGTGATCAACGAACCGACCGCTGCCGCCCTCGCCTACGGCATGGACAAGACTGATGATAAGATGTAAGAACACATTCATAGATAATATCAATAGGGTAGATAACTAATTTTTATTTTAATGTCCTTCCGGTAGATTATTTAAAAACATTAGACACGTATTTTTATTTTTTTTTACGGCAACGAATAGTTTCGTAAATATATTGATTGGAAATGTCGCGTGACGTCACTTCTCAGTACATTTTTTTACGTAGAAATTACGTTTTAGCCCCCACTCCTAAACTTTGATTAGTTTTATCTAAATATAATTTTATTATACAACAAAATAAAAAATACGTGTCTGATATTTTTTCATTACCTAACTGACGGACTAATTACATTTTTAATTTTCATACCCCGTCATCATCCCTATTATTCAATAGGTACCATAACTATTGGTTCTAAAACCTGAAGAACTTGAGCATAACAAATTCTGGGAGTCTCAAATCACATTGCCTTGTTGTTTAACACTCTAGACAGATAAACCGCATTTCATCTGCAACCCAACCGCAAATTGCAGTTTAATACAGTCATGTCACGACTCACGACTGCAATTGAATAAAGTCATGTCACGACTCACGACTGCAATTGAATACAGTCATGTCACGACTCACGACTGCAATTGAATACAGTCATGTCACGACTCACGACTGCAATTGCAAACCAAATGTGAAGTCTGATTGCAGTTATGTATATTGCAGTCATGACCAATCGTGTATTCGTGAGTCATTTCAGTGTAGGAGAGCCATGCTTCGGCACGAATGGGCCGGCTCGGCCGGAATAATACTACGGCCTCACAGAAAACAGACGTGAATAACGCTTGCGTTGTGTTTCGTTGTGTGAGTGAGGTTACCGGAGGCCCAATTACCCCCCTTCCCCAGTCTTCCCAATCCCCGAATCCCTCACAATCCTTCAACTCCTAATTCCCAAAAGGCCGGTAACGCACTTGTATTGCCTCTGGTGTTTCGGGTGTCCATGGGCGACGCCGATTGCTTACCATCAGGTGGTCCGTCTGCCCGTTTAGTTTACCGACTTATCTCATAAAAAACCATTGTAAATTACAAACTAAAGGAGCACTCTGATTGCAGTTCTATTGCAGTAATATCGTGTCAACTGCGTTCAGACTGCATCCGAACTGCAATTTTAAGTTAGATTGCAGTTTAAATTCGGTTCGTCTGTTTACAGCTTAAAAGTCACAATCGTGGTTATCAAGCAAGAAAGCGCTCAACCTTTGGTTCTTTGGGAACAGTTTTCATTACTAGACTATTGCCGGAATATTGAAACGCTACTCAATTTTAAGTCGTGCTTAAATATAGTTCTGTCACTACAAATTCTTTGTAAAATGACAGAGATGGCACGATATTTGAGCACGACTTAAAATTGAGTAACGTTTCAGTATTCCGGCATATGAGCACTAATTAAGCCTTTGACAACTGCTGAAGGCAAATCCTCCGCTAACATAGGTCACCGCTGACATACGCGGCGGTTAACGTGTTAAATGGGGTTTGTTTTAATTTCCGCGGTTGGTAGGCTTAGTGTAAAGAGATCAAGATTTATAGCCTTCCTCGATAAATGCACTGTCAACACAAAAAGAATCATTCAAATCGGACCAGCAGTTACGGAGATCAACACGTTCAAATATACAGACTCTTAAGCTTTATACAACCGCATATGTATAAGATAATATTTTATCACCAGCATTGCCGTATACGACTTGGGCGGTGGTACCTTTGATATCTCAGTGCTGGAGATCCAGAAAGGAGTGTTCGAGGTGAAGAGTACCAATGGAGACACACTCCTCGGAGGCGAGGACTTCGACAACGTTATTGTCAACTTCCTTGTCGATGAATTCAAGCGTGATGTGAGTATTTTAACTTTAATGCGGCTAACTTAAGTTTCATATATTATAAATGTAGACTGCACGGTTGCCGTGGTCGCTGGGCAACTGGCTGCCGCTCAACGTGTTCGGGTTCGATTCCCGCACGGAACAACTCTTTGTGTAATCCACAGATTGTTATTCCCGGTCTGGGTGTCCCGTGTATGTGAACTTGTTTGTTTGTAAACGCACCCACGACACAGGAAGAAAATTCTAATGTGTAACGTTTTAAAAAAAAAAACAAACAAAACTAGTGTGTGCGGTAGCGGCGATGTCGCGCTACTACTAATGCTGCCTAATATTCTGCGCTATTCAAATATTTGTTTTAATACAACGCACCGCCGATCGGTGTCCGCGCCAGTGCGCGTGATACTTTTGCAGCGGTGCGAGAGCAGTCGCGGTACCAGCTAGTGGCGGGACTAATGCTCGCCGCTTTCCTAGAAACCGCGGCACATTACTTTATTACATAACTAGCTTCTGCACGCGGCTTCGTCCGCGTTCCCGTCGATAAATATGCCTATGTGTTATTTCAGACAGTAACCTGCCACTGTTCCAAATTTCATTCCGATCCCTTCAGCCGTTTTGACGTGAAGGAGTAACGAACATAAATACAAACACACAAACAAATTTTCGCATTTGTAATAATAACATGCAAAAGTTTTGTGAAATTGTGTATTTATTCCACGGGAACCCGGGCAAACCTGCTGGCAGAAGCTAGTCTATAATATTAGTAAGATTTTAGCCACTCATTCGTTTTCTTAATTATACCACCATCTTATGTTACCTATAATTTATTCCCACAGCAAGGCATTGACATCCGCAAGGACGCGATGGCCATGCAGAGATTGAAGGAAGCCGCTGAGAAGGCCAAGATCGAGCTCTCCGGGTCTCTGCAGACAGACATCAATCTGCCATACCTTACCATGGACGCTTCCGGACCTAAACACATGAACCTTAAGGTAAGGTGATAGAAATTAATATAATTTTGTAGGCAAAAATGTGAGTATTTGATTGTATTGTCGACACTAATATTCAGTGGAATGATTAAAGGTAATCTTGAACTGAACTTTAAATAAAAATGCACGGCTGAGCGACAATACTATATTTTCTTACCTGCAGCTGTAGCCAAATGCCATTAAGCGCTTGTCTACATGTAGAATAGAAAACAAAATTATATGGAATTGACATAAATTTTGACATAATTGTCAGTGTCATCTCCATACATTTAGTTTTCTACTCTCTCTGCAGACAAGCGCTAAAGTAGCGTTTGGCTAAAGGCCCTGGGCGGATAAACAAGAAAGCAGCATAGTCAATACAAGGGGCGTTACCGGCCTTTTGGGAATTAAGAATTTGGGAAATGTTGGGGTTTCAGGGATTGGGGGTAGTTAGTCCTCCGGTAACCTTACTCACACGCTGAATCACAGCGCAATCATTGTTTCACATCGGTTTTCTACTCTGCCGTGGTATCACTCCGGTCGAACCTGCCCATTTGAATTGTAATTTGTGTGTGTAAATATGTTTGTAAACACACACATGTTTGTTTTTAAAAGGAAAGAGAAGAACTTGGTTTTCCTAAATGATATTCGCATAATTGAAATGTTGGTAGGGAAAATTGCTCAAATTGGAGCTTTCTTTGTTTCTAAGCGAGTTTCAAATCATGTTCTAAATAATATTATCCTTATTTACAGATGACCCGTTCAAAACTGGAATCCCTGGTAGGTGACCTGATCAAGCGCACCGTGGCTCCATGCCAGCGCGCCCTGCAGGACGCGGAGGTCCAACGCGCCGACATCGGAGAGGTGTTGCTCGTTGGAGGCATGACTCGTATGCCTAAGGTAAGGGAATATTTATAATAATAATACCAATTTATTTCAGATAATAAAATCCATAAAATTACATTAAAAACTAATTCAGGTTCAAAATTTTATAAATAAATTAAAAAATTGTCTCTATAGCAAGTATCATAAATTAAAAATAATAAAAATAATAATCAATTCGTTCATACATCATATAATCAAAATAATAAATTATACAAACACACAAAGAACATACATAGTCAATAGTCCATTTCAATTGTATTTATGTGTCAATGTAGTATTTCAGTGTTTTGTGGGTGTATTTTTATATTACTATCGTATGAGACATACTGAATTAACTAATATTATCCGTTTTCTTTAATATACTGAAAAAAGCTCTACTAGTTTCGAGTCATAGAGGAACTCTATTAGCAGCATGCACAAAGTGTACACAAGGTGGACTTAATGCCGCCGGCATTTTCTCCCAGTCTGACCTTTGGGTGATGCAGAGAATAGTAAATGATAGGTGCAATTATTTTACTTAACATAAAGAGGATAAACATGTATGTTTCAGAGATATACATAAATAAAAATATTTATATACCTACACACGAGTTTTTTGTACTGTTAATAAAATCTAAGTACACCCGCAGCACCGAAGGTGTGTATCACGAGTGTGTTGCTGACCATATTGAAAATTTAATTTATTAATTCTTCTATTATATATTTTTAATTATTGTAACTGAATAAAATAACTTAGCGTTGCTTTCAATTGAGCTACATACGTACGGTAATACATAAAGGTACGATATCTAAATCAGAAAGTAGTTCGTCTATAAAAAGACAGATGGCGTTGTTAGCAAAATTCATAATAACATCAAATTCTACATCACGCAAGCAAAGTTTTCACGTGAATTAGACTATGCAAACTCCAAATATATACTATATTATATTTAGTTCATGAATTAAAGAAGTCTATAAGTCCAGCAGTAGATGGTCCTGTGGGCCCGTGATGATGATCCACTATTTGAGCACTTAGCACAAACCGATGTCAGTCCCCTATGGCTGACTAGGCAGTCTTCTAGACGGGTGCCAGAGTAATCTGGGGTTATATTCCCCGGTCGTGTTCATACACGCGGTCGGGTTATACGCTCACAGACACTTTTGTGTTTACAAAATATGTATAACACAAGCCATTGTATTATAAATTATGTATTTGTTTTATAGTTGCAAACGTCTTACGTGAAATAATTTAATAATAAAAATCTAGTCATAAAATCCAGATAATATGACTCTCAGAGCAAGACTGAAAATATTTTTTCTCATATACACTGTACCAGTATTAGAGACAGGCTACGGTGACCTTTTTTTCCTCGTTGGCTTGGCCGAGTGGTCGCAATTGTGCGTCTGCCGGGCAAGGGGTTTCGGGTTCGATTCCCGGGTCGGGCAATGTATAACTGGGTTTTTTTAAAAAAATCTCATTGGTAGCACGGAGTCTGGAATTGTGCCCGATATATGGCAATAGGCTCACCCCCTATTACATGGGACTCATAACATAAATAGTGAAAAGTGGGTGTTACATTGTGCAGTGGCATTAAGTGCCGTAATGTGTGATGTTATGTTATGTAAACAAGATGTATAATATACTAAAAATGTCTAATATAAAATATATTTTCGCTATCACCAGGTGCAATCAACAGTCCAAGAGATCTTCGGTCGCGCTCCATCGCGCGCGGTGAACCCCGACGAGGCGGTCGCGGTGGGCGCCGCCGTGCAGGGCGGAGTCCTAGCCGGTGACGTCACGGACATCCTTCTACTCGACGTTACTCCTCTTTCCCTGGGTATCGAGACCCTCGGCGGAGTGTTCACTAAGCTAATCACAAGAAATACTACTATCCCTACGAAGAAGAGTCAAGTGTTCTCTACAGGTTAGTGTTGGGTGATTTTATTAATGAACTAGCTGTAGCTAGCCCGCGACTTTGTTCGCGTAGATATGAATTTTAGAACATAACTTTATTTTCCTAAATAAAAGTAGCCTTTGTTACTCCTTAATATATTAGCTACTTGTCAATGCACGTCTTGCAAAATCTGTCCAGTCATTCCAGAGATTAGGTAATACAAAGAGAGAGACAGACAAAAATTATATAAAATTGTTATTTTCATTTGTTTATCGTATGTATATTCATGTGCATGTAGTACAATGTCGTGTAATATATAAAAAAAAAATTGTACAAATGGATTATCAAAATTTTAAGGTTGTCTATAAATAAAATTTTATTGACACAGGATAAGCATTTCTCTACTCATGCAAAAAATGGTTAAATTTTGTTGATTTGTTTTTTTAAATGTTTCGATTAAGTTAAAATCGATTTTTGACATTATGTCTATAGAATGTTTATCAAATACTTACCTAGAATACTATTAATTTCGGCCTAAAACCGATTTTTAACACTAAATAACAATCCCACAGCTGCCGACGGCCAAACACAAGTAGAAATCAAAGTGCACCAAGGCGAGCGCGAGATGGCAGCGGACAACAAGTTGCTCGGACAGTTCTCCCTCGTCGGCATCCCGCCCGCGCCGCGCGGCGTGCCGCAGATCGAGGTCACCTTCGACATCGACGCCAACGGCATCGTGCACGTCTCCGCCAGGGACAAGGGCACGGGCAAGGAGCAACAAAGTATGTCTATATAATAACTGTCGTGAGGCTCTTACTGAATAAACTAAAATAACTCTTCATATAACATAACATCACACCTTTTATCCTCGAAGGCAGAGGTGCACATTATACCACTACTAGCTTTTACCCGCAGCTTCGCTCGCGTCACAAAAGGATAAAAGTAGCCTATGTGACAAATACCAATATCTATACCAATGCTTTGTTTCCCCTCGGGAATATCAATTTTTTCCGGGATAAAAGTACCCTATTATTTAATCCAGACTAATATTTAATCTAACTTTACGTCTGCAAAATTTCAAAGCAATCGGTTTAGTAGTTACGGCGTGGAAGCGGAGCAAACAAACAAACAAACTCACTTTCCGATTTAAACTATTAGTAAGGATACAATGTAACACCCATTTTTCACTATTTATGTTATGAATCCCATGTAATAAGAGGTGAGCCTATTGCCATATACCAGGCACTAACCAGACTCCGTGGTACTACTGAGAATTTTTGAAAAACACAGTAATACTCTGCTCGATTCGGGAATCGAACCCGAGTCACACTTGCGGCCACTCGGCCAACGAGGCATGACTCTTCCTAATTGAGCTTTTCTCAGTATATTTACGTGAGTAATGCTAAAGACTCATGAGGCGATTATTCCCGCGCACGCGGTTGCAATCTTCGTAGAATACTGAAATGTATGTAAATAATTCATTAGAGCACATTTCACGGCACGTTTTACGTCCGCTGCGGTTGCGATTGTTTGCGGCTCCCGCTGTACCGACAGGTTGGCGGGCAACGGGAGGGCCGGTCTTGAACTCAACTGATTGTTTAACCGTCCCCCCCGACTTGTGATAGTCAACCGCCAAGTTTGCGGGCGATAATCGCAACCGCGGCGGCTGGAGGACCGTAAACAATGTTTTTTTTTATGGTATAAGCCGGTAAACGAGCAGACGGATCACCAGATGGTAAGCAATCGGCGTCGCCCATGGACACATGGAACACCAGGGGCATTACAAGTGCGTTACCGGTCTTCTGGGGATTAGGAGTTTGAGGATCGTTGGGGATTCAGGAATTGGGGAGATTGGGGAAAGGGAAGGTAATTGAGCCGACGCACGGTAACCTCACTCATACGACGAAACACAACGCAAGCGTTGCTTCACGTCGGTTTTCTGTGAGGCCGTGTTGTCACTCCGGTCGAGCCGTGCCGAAGCATGGCGAGCCCACACTATAAATCGTGAATTTTTTAATAAACCTCTATTCCGCAACCGCGGCGGGCGCGAGTGAAAATTGCGTTTTGAGTCCTTAGCATTACTATGCAAGTCACCGCTTGTATTGCCTGCTAAAATGTGTTAGTAATTAAGTATTAAGCCAACATTAAACTATAAAAAATATGAAGACAAAATGTGGTAGAAATAACTTAGAATATACAACGCACCGCCGATCGGTGTCCGCGCCAGTGCGCGTGATACTTTTGCAGCGGTGCGAGAGCAGTCGCGGTACCAGCTAGTGGCGGGACTAGTGCTCGCCGCTTTCCTAGAAACCGCGGCACATTACTTTTTACATAACTACCTTCTGCACGCGGCTTCGTCCGCGTTCCCGTCGATAAAACGTAGTCTATGTGTTATTTCAGACAGTAACCTACCAGTGTTCCAAATTCCATCCTGATCCCTTCAGCCATTTTGACTTGAATAAGTTATTTAAATAATATCAGTATGATGACAACTTTTATTAATAATAATTTAACCTTTTCACAGTCGTTATCCAATCCTCGGGCGGTCTATCGAAGGACGAGATCGAGAACATGGTGAAGGCGGCGGAACAATTTGCGGCGACGGACAAGCAACGTCGCGAGCGAGTCGAAGTCTCCAACCAGGCCGAGGGAGTGCTGCACGATACTGAGACCAAGATGGACGAGTACAAGAGCCAGTTGCCACAGGACGAGGTATGTCAACTTGCTGATAGAGATTTTTCTTATGGAATAGGACGCGAACGAGCAGACGGATCACCTGATGGTAAGCGATCAGCGCCGCCCATGGACACCCGCAACACCAGAGGAATCACAGGTGCGTTGCCGGCGATTGTGTTTTTGTGTTTGTGTTTTAAAAAGGAGTACGCTCTTTTCTTGAAGGGTTTGCTCTTTTCTTGAAAGGTCGTATCCGTTCGGAAATACCGCCGACGACAGATCATTCCACAGTTTTGCTGTACGAGGCAGAAAGCTACGTGGGAAGCGCACAGTTGTAGTCTGCCAACCATCTACCTTCTAGCTTTCAAGACCACTTCGAAATTGAGTACTTTCCAAGTACATAGTCAAAATCGGAGCTTATTACGAACTATGTATATTGTATATACAAAAATAATAGCCTTATCCGGCGTCATATTTATAATTATTCCAATATTTTAATGCTATATGTGACAATATTCTTATTCAGGTATAATATTGTTGTATTGTTTTTAATATTTTATTGTAAGATGAAAAATCGGTAACAACGGTTTAACAACCTTATTGTGTGGTAAAATAACGACATAGATTATAATAGATTCATTACATTAAATAATTATATTTGTTCACGTCCAGTGCGACAAGCTCCGTGGTGAGATCGCGAAGCTCCGCGAGTTGCTCGCGAAGAAGGACAGCGCCGACCCGGAGGAGATCCGCTCAGCCACGTCCACGCTCCAACAGGCCAGTCTCAAACTATTCGAACAGGCGTACAAGAAGGTAAGCTCATTCTTCCTACGTGCTTGTCAACCGACTGTAATAAAAAAGAGGTTATGATTTCCTAACTGTGCGTCACTGAGGTACTAACACTATTTTAAGTTGGATCAGATAATTCTTATGGGATAAGCCAGTAAACGAGGGTACGGATCACCTGATGGTAAGCAATCGGCGTCGCACTTCGCTTCGAGACCTGAAACACTAGAGCCGTTATTGTTTTTAATTTTGAATTACAATATCGCCTTTTTCAGTGGCTACAAATGTTGCTTGCTGTTGGGTTTCATTCCTGAACTAAGCAAAGTATTATTGAACCTTTAACTCTGAGTACCGTCATTGTAGACACAATTAAAGAACAATAGGTTGCGGTCACCGGTGTCCTCGCGGTGTTTGACAGTTTAATTTAGTACTACTAAAACCTGAAGAGAACACTTTTCTGAAAACAATATTAACATCGGTTCAGCCACTCGCGAGATAGAACCTTTTTTATGGTGACATTGGTTAAAAATTTATTTATCATGTACCTTTGCACACATTTGAGCCTATTCGCTGTCTTCAAAGCGAGTCGGTCAAGCACGTGTGCTACACAAAAGTAGACTTTATAACCAACTCGCTGAGATATCATTTAGCGATCCAGTTATATTTCCTACTACATAGATTTTTTTTAATACATAATTCTACTGATTGGGTTACGAAAATGGTACTTTGTATTTGAAACTATCAGGTTGTACTGGCTAGTCTCTGGAATGGCTGGACTGATTTTTACGGGACTTTTATTGAACAGAGTAACTTAGGGTACTTTTTCCACGTGACCGGAAATCGTGTGTACTATATAACAATAATAACTTTCGTAATAAAGTTCAAGTCATGATATAACACATTGTACTTTTCTACCGACAGATGGCAGCAGAACGCGAAGGTCAACAGCAAACGCAGCAAACTGAACAAAGCCAGGAGAAGAAAGAAGAGAAGAATTAAAGTGCAAACTAGATGGACAGGACTCCATAGTGTACAGACAGTAAAGATTTAATTACGTGGCGACATTATTATGACGTCACAACACCCAGATCATATAACCTATATGTCTAAAATGGCTACTAGAGATAAAATTTTGACATGTTTCTCGATTTATAGAGTGCTTTTTTTTTGAGGAGGAAAATCATCGAATGACTTCTCCCGCCCTGGGAGTGTCAGACTCTTACTGACTAAGAACCACCCGGTTCCTACTCCCGGTAACCCGTTAGGCCTTCCGTGGCTCATTTATGTAGTGCTAGCTTCTGCTAGCGTTGTCGTACGCGTTCCCGTGGGATAAAGAGTTGCCTATGTGTTATTTACATACCATATTCTACCCCTGTTTCTAATTTCAACGCGATCCCTTCAGCTGTTTCTACTTAATTTATTAACAAACATACACACACAAAATCGCATACTTTCGCATTTATAATATTAGTATCTGCCCGCGACTTTGTACGCGCAATCCCGTTTTGTCCCGCCCCGTAGGATTCTTAGAATTTTTTCTGTCTTAAGAACCTTCTCTTAATAATAACAAATACAACAAAAGAAGGATTTGTGAAATCGCTCCTATCACACGCGTGATGCCGTGACCAAGGGAAAAAGGGAGTCATTTTTATATATTTAGATAACTAGCTACCCGCCCCGGCTTCGCACGGGTGCAAATGCATGTTATTATACATATAAAAAAAACTGCATCAATCCGTTACGTAGTTTTAAAGATCTAAACTGTCAAACACCGTGAGGACACCGGTGTTTGCACACCTATTGTTCTTTAATTGTGTCTATAGACGGTACTCAAAGGGGGCAGACAGACGGCGGATAGCGACTGTGTATTATAGCAAGATGTCAATATTCTATCTCTAGGAACCGAATACGGACATATAAGTTATAGGCTGGCCCGTACGTACCGTACCGTCGTACGAAAATCCATAAAGGTTTTTCGTACATACTTAAATTTGTGGCTAAAAATGTGGATCTTTATCTTAGTCAACTTTTCATTATGAAAACAGCATTTATATAGTTGCAGAATATACCGTAGAAGCCGATGATATAAAGAAAATTTATTGTTCCTCATATTACTTCTTTTTACTGTGATTCAGTTGCTTAAGGCATATATTAATGATTGATCTTAGTTCGAAATTGTCTTGGTCAATTTACTAGGTTTCATTCGAAGTAATGTGAAAAGCACACGACGATTTTAATATAAGATCAGTTTGTTCTTTATTAGATTGTCAACCTTACATTTCTGAAGATGTAATAAAATAATTTCTGGTAGTTCCTTACCAATTAAAATATTCGCTGAAATAATAATGTTTGCACCTACAAAATGTGTTTGTGTAAGAGAGTTCTGAGTGGTTCTATCAATGCTCGATTTTTTGTGTGATTTTCATACCAAAATAGCTATGAATTCAGTGTTCTTAGGGCTCAGCAGGCTTACTCTTGAAACTCCAATAAAATCTCAATAATTATTCAATGTCAAAACTATACGACCCCAATCGTAGCTGTTAAAATAGCATTCAGAGTACGGAATATAAAGCCTAACTGAATACCATTTAGTTCATTCAATATCCACGCAATACGGATGCAATGGTCGCTAGTGTTGCAACTCATGAGTACGTCACAATGCCAATGTCGTTCGATCGGAATTGGATTCAAGAGTAAGCCCTCTGGTTGGATGGTTATCACGTGATAAACGCCTATCATTGGTCTTATTACTCCATACTTTCTTAACCTGTACGCTTGATAGTATAAATTGGTAGAAAAGTTAATTTTAAATATGTAAGATTTTGTTTAGAAAGCGTCCTGATGCAATATAAACTTTATTCCTATAGTTTGAGGGTAGTAAGTGGTGTGTTTTCAATAAAATCTTGCATATTTTTGAATTGTTATTATAAAATTAAGATGTATGTATGATTTGTGTTCATCATTGCATTTGTCATTGCGCAGTTAGGCAGTGCCTATTCGTCAATCTCTCATCGATATCCATTTTTCATACTTTGATCCAATTTAAAAATATTTTTATCGAAGAATTACAAATATAGCGTTGATTAACTAAAAATAACGGGTGTTTTATGGGACCAGCCCGCCACAACCTCGCAAAACCGCTGCAACTCCTGTAAGCCAGGATCTATAGTAGATACAACCATGGAAACACCGGAACACTGAATTCCGGCGCGTCTCAGACACATAAATAACTGTCTCGGTTCCCGCAACAAAGTTAATCAGAAGATATTGTTAGAGGAGAAGAGAGAAAAAAACGATAGTTTTCACTTCCCTCGATGAATATATGTAGGAGGCAGAATGACTTAAACAGTCAAACGCTGCGAGGACACCGGTGTCCGCAACCTATTGTTCTTTAATTGTGTATATAATGATGGTACTCAAAGGGTTAAGCCTGAAGGCACTAAAGAGACTGCACGACTAAGAGGAGCCTACGGAGAATTTGTCATAAGTCTAAATGACGGGTTACTTACGTTAATATTCTGAGAAAAGCTCTACTACTTTCGAGTCACAGAAATACTCTTTCTCATCAGCAACGTGGGTTTCGATTGTTTTTTTAGTTTTTTCGAAAAAGTGAGTGTTACATTTTATTGCGCGCACGTCTGCCTACTAAAAGACAAGATTTTGATCATTGAACCAACTTCAGAAGTGGGTTCTAAAAATAAATATTGTTAAATTGGATCTGTATGTAGAATGGTGTTCATACAACATTGTTGTAATAAAATATTACTTAAATATATTTTATTATACCAAGTTTTCATCCCCTCATCATACCGAAAATGTACTATGAACTGTAAATTTCCAATACAGTCGAAATAATACATTTTCCTCATCACACACGTAGTAGCCATTATTAAATTTAGATATTAGAATAAAATAAATTTGTTATTTAGTGTACAAGTGGCTGAAGGTTTCTCTGTAGTTATAATGTGACTTGCAGCCCGTTTTTAATAATTAAATTATAAAATAATTATTATTTTGGCCGTTTTAGTCCTTTTTACCCCACAATCTAAGGCTGATTTTAGTCTCACAATGACATCAGCGCATAGTTTAACAAACGACGACCAACCCGTAGGTTTAGTCGTTAGCGCTGACCGACGCTAGCTTCTAAAATGCTATATAGAAGTTCATACGTTCCGGCTGTCAGCGCCACTCTCAAACCGACCTGCAAGACGTCCTCTGCTGAAGATAGGCCTCCCCAATAACTTACAGATCGGCCGGTGGAAGCGACCTGCGACTCCCTGCTACATTTATCATCTAGACCATTTTGTAACTCAATAATTGAGCTTGATCGCATTCTCGCTCGTTTTTGGTCAAGATTCTCACATAGTACGAGAGATGACGACCAAAACCATGTCTCAGCAATACGGCAAAAACCCTATACAATCGTTAGATTGTATGATTCTGAACCCGACTAGGTGTGTAGTAACGGTCGAAAGTGTAGCAACTGCGTGGGAGGCAATTTCTGCTGTGTCAAAAATATCTGAGTATCGAAAAGTTGTCTGATAGAGAAGGTGCTACACTTATTTTGTCTGATATACATTTTTTGTACATGTGGACAACTTATTTTATCATGTCCAACAATTTTCAGACATATTGCCATGATACCGATCGGTAAAATTTGTTAACATTTTCAAAACGGTCTCAATATTTAATGCGTTCACATTTCCGTCTGAAAATTGTTTTGTTCGCATCGAATAACCAAAATTTACTAATAAAAAAGGTTTTCAGACGTATTGCTATGAGACATTTTTTTTGTCTGGTGTTTTTGTGGTCAGGTCAAACGCTACGCGGAAAATGTCTGATATTGGTATTTTCGAGTTCAGGATAATCGTATCTATAGATTTGAGGCGGTTTTGGCCGTATTGCTATGAGACAAAAATTTTGGTCGTCATCTCTCTAACTAACAGTGGCATGGCGGAACGTGATTGAGTTCACTTGGATAACTTGGGCACGGTAATATTATCATACAGTATTCCAACTTCATACAAACGGACGAAACGCAAGCTATGCATATGCGCCCCGATTATCATTCGGCATGATAACAGTCGCGACTGTGCCGCAGTGACGAACGTGCTGTGTGAGATTTTTTCACTAAAAATAAGTTCAAGTACATATTTAATATGGCGAGTACGTTATATTGTGCTGTTTTTGTTTGTATTTTTTTGCAAATATGTACCTATTAGCCCGATGTGATTTTCAAACAATAACATGTTTTTAAAAATTAAGTCTACCAATCAAAAAGCAACGCATTTTTATTGAACACTTCCTATTCCATACACGAAGTATTTTATTTGTTTGTGTAAAAAATGGACAAAACTAAATAGAAACAGAAAGTAGGCAAATGTAACTAAAATACTGGAGACGGGCAGCACTAACGCACGTTTACGTACCGTATTTAACTCTGTCATGCGGCCGAGTTACACCATGACAATATTACCGTGACTTGGGGGCCGTCCATAAATTACGTCACAGTTTAAGGGGGAGGAAGGGGGTCAACGAAGTGTGACATTGTGTGACAAGGGGGAGGGAGGGATACTAAACTTTGTGATGTCACATTTCAGAGTTTTTATATTTTGTTTGATTTATTATTAATATTTTTTTAAAGTAATTTAAATAGAAATAAAACTGTTTTCGGAACTGCTGTTTTCATTCAATAAATTTTATACATACGTAATTCTGCAAAATGTGACGTCACACTAGGGGGGTCTCACAAATGTGATGACAAGGACGGGGGGAGGGGCAAAAAAATCATGAAATTCGTGAGACGTAATTTATGGATGACCCCTTGGGTGTTTTCGAGTCCCAAGTGAACAGGTTGCTCATAGGTAGACGTGCTCCATCGTCGGCCGCATCGCTTAACACCAGGCGAGAGGGAGGCCTAACGTCGACCTATCAAGTATAAAAGAAAATATTTCGAATTGAAAGTTAGGAGTAGTCAAGCAAGTAGTCTATCCAATCTTTCTTAGTTGATTGTCCTAAACTTGCAGCAGCTTAATAGATATCTCAATACAAAAAGCTATATTATTCCCGTAAATCCCCAAAAGGCCGGTAGGTAAGTCAAGTGTCGCGAGTGTTCATATGCGACGCTGATTGGTTACCATCAGGTAATCAGTCTGCTCGTTTGCCGCGCTATTCCATATCAAAGCTCGAAAAAAAAACAGTGTACGACGAAAGCAATCGTGGTATCTCGAAACTTGTAGTTGTGAATATTTAGTCCTAAACAATGACACCCAGTCTCAATTTGTTTACCTCGAAATAGATTAATAATAAATTTAAATTGTTTAGGTAATTAACAGACGTTAAACGCCATGGGGGTCACCGGTGACCGGCGTTAGCGGAGGATTTGACTTCAACAGTTTTTTATTGGCAGTCAGTCTTAACAGACACTTGTTATATTATTATGTCATAGGAATTTCTAAACAGTGTTATAAGTTTTACAACTCAACACAGCACGTTTCTTAAATATTTTTTGTCATATATTCAGGTTCACGAAATTTCATCAGAAGAGAGGGAAACTAACCAACGAACTTTGCAATGATTTGCACACAAACTGTCTTGCAATTGACGAAAATGTCAATCGAACTTGTTGATCTATAAAGCTAGCTTTTCCATGCGGCTTTGCCCATGTGAATTAGCCTGTGTCCCTCTGAAATGTCACTATATTTTAATTTGAAGTGATTTATTACCAAACTATATTTTGAAAAACATTCAAATTCAAATTCATTTATTTGCAAGAATACATATTTACAAAGGAAGATCTTACAGCCTCAAAGTCATTGTATTCTGCCTGCGAGCAAGCGTGCAAAGTATAAAAATTTCAAATTAAAGTCACCATATAATAATTTTCATAATTACAATACAATATTTACGTTGATATCATAGTCATAGACATATTACATTTTAGTCGTAGATACATTACAGTCATACATTACAAGATAGTCGATTACAAGAAAAAAGCAAATAAAATGTCGAATTGAAAACCTCCTCCTTTTCTGAAGTCGGTTAAAAATGATTATTATCTACGGTGTACATTATTCTACCGCGAAGTCAGTATAGGTATATGTACTAATGATTTTCCAGGCAAATTATTTCAAAAAAAAAACAAACTAACCAAATATATATAAACAAAAGAATCAATCAATCAATATAATACACAAAATAATCAACACAATACAATAGTTATTAGATATTAACTATTCCATACATTTGTCATTTAAATATTCATTGATTGTGTAGTATACCTTCTGTATCAAAAATGCTTTGAGTTTGCATTTGAAAGAAGCTAATGTCTGAATGGATTTGATAGAATCGGGTAATTTATTGTAAATTTTTACACTCATACAAAATACACTTGATTTAAACTTAACTGTTCTACTCTTAGGTAACTTATGTTAATTTTTATGTCTTGTACTTATCATTGTTTCGTAATTACCTACTGATATCGCGCTTTGTGATTGAGGCTGCTTCCAATATATACATTGACCCCAGAGTTAGGAGCTTTAACCTTCTGAATTCCGCTCTGCATGAATCAGTCTGTTTAAGTCCACATATACTTCGGATACATTTCTTTTGGGCTTTGAATGCAAATTCTTTGTTAGTGGAGTTACCCCAAAATAATATACCATACTTAAGTGTGGAGCCTACATATGCATGATATACATTTAATAGTACGTTCTCATTTACTACTTTTCGAAGTACATGGAGGGCATATGAAAACTGGTTTAGTTTCTTGCATACATCGTCTACCTGCGTTTTCCAGTTAAGTTCAGAGTCGATAGGGACTCCTAGGAACTTTGCATTATTGACTTGATTTATAATTGTACCTTTATAATGTATGTTAATTTTTTTCAATTTTGTGCTTTTATTTGTGAAGGACATATAGTTGGTTTTAGTAATATTTATTTGTAAGTTATTTAATATCATCCAGTTTATAATGTCTTCGAGAGATTTAGTCACCTGTCCTTCAAAATCCTCTTGACCGCTGTCAGCAAAAATCGCCGTACTATCGTCAGCAAACAATATGATTTCCTGGTTCATAGAACTTGGTAGGTCATTAATATATATAATAAATAGAAGAGGCCCGAGGATACTACCCTGGGGGACGCCAAATTTAACTATTTTAGGGTCCGACATGTGAATATGTTCGTATTTTGTGTCCTTGTCTATTTTCGTTATACTTGTTATCTGGTATCTGTTAGATAAATAAGAATTTATTAGATCTAGTGCATTCCCTCTTATCCCGTACCTATCCAGTTTGTCAAGTAAGATGTTATGGTCAACGTAGTCAAAAGCCTTAGACATATCCATAAAAATAGCAATCATTTGTTCTTTGTTGTCTAATCCGGTCATTAGTTTTTTCAGAAATTTAATAAGAGCATCAATAGTAGATCTACCCTTACGAAAGCCAAATTGTTCATTTGTAAATAAGTTATTAATTTCAAAGTAACTGTATAAATTGTTATATATAACCTTTTCGAAAACCTTTGCTATCACCGGTATTAATGCAATAGGCCTGTAAAAACGCATATCCTCTCTATCTTCTTTTTTAAATAAAGGTTTTATAACAGTAATTTTTAATTTCGAAGGAAAGACACCACGTTCTAAACAGAGATTGATAATGTCACTAATTACTGGAGCTATGATACCAGATACCTGTTTTATTATTTTCGTATTTATATTGTCATACCCTGTACTATTGGTATTCCTTAGACCCTTTATAATTTGATCTATTTCATGTGGATTGGTTGGTCTTAAAAAGATGGAATTTGAGTTTTTATTATATGTTTTTGTAGCTGTAACTAATCTTCTGGAAGTAGGTTGTACGTCGTCAATGAAATAGTCATTAAATAACTGAGCAATTTCCTTAGGCATTGTAACCAGTTGATCCTTTACTTTTATTTGTGCAATATTTTCTTTCGGAGTTACTGTTTTATAATTATTTACTATATTCCATACTGCCTTTCCTTTGTTTGCAGCTGAGTTTATGTAATAGCTGTTTTGTGACTTCTGTGTTTTTTTTATTATAATTCTAAGTCTTTTTGAATAGTCTTTAAACATTTTTTTATCATTTGGATTTCCCGTCAGTCTGTACTTCCATAATAATTGGCGTTTACGGTTCGAACATATACGTATACCTTTACTCAGCCACGTTGGCTTTTTGCAATAGATATTTTTACACGCGTGTCAGGGAAACATAGATTGTAAAAGAGTCTGAATGAATTATAAAATGTGTCAAATTTTTTTTCTGGGTCATTATTAGTGTAGCATTCGGTAAAACTGAGATTTTTAATACAATCTGTAAATTTCGATATATTTTCTTCGGAATAATCACGTTTAACTTTATACCAGTGAGTAATGTAGTAACTTTTCTTTACTGGACAAGTCAATAATTGTGCTGTGTGATCGGAGAGTGAAAATTCCAATACTTTTATTTTTGAACCTCTGATATTATGCGCTATATTATCTATACACGTCATGCTACTCAGTCTAGTGGGTTCGTTTATTGTCAATGTTAGGTTAAAACTGGATAATATCTGATCAAATTGTCTGGATATATTATTTCTCTCAAGTCTGTTAATATTAAAGTCACCGCATATAATAATTTTCTTGTTTGTGTATAATATATTATTCAATAATTTACATGTATTTATGTTATACAACATGTAACTTAAATAACGCACATCCTGAAAATAGTTTGTTCAGAATCGTTAACTGAATCGATTTATATCACTTCAGGTCAAAATCACTTCGTATTCTAGTTCGGAGGCATCGGTAACCTTCGGCGTTCCACAGGGCAGTGTCCTCGGACCGACCTTGTTCCTTATCTACATCAATAGCCTCTGTAACATGAAGATTGAGTGAGGGCATATTTTCTCTTATGCTGACGACACTGCCATTGTCTTCACTGCGAAGACTTGGGATGAGGTTCGTGGGTTGGCAGAAAATGGTCTTGCGAAGATAGCAGCATGGCTAAACCATAGCCTCCTAACACTAAATGCTTCTAAATGTAGCTTTACTAAGTATAATAATTCATACTAAGCCCATATTTGCCACAACTTCCCAGCACTAGACTGTTCCTGTCTACCAATAGACAAGCTGCAGCACACCAAATATCTTGGCATCATGATTGATCAGCGCTTATCTTGGCACATGCACACCGAACTTATTATGAATAGAGTTAGGAAACTTATATGGTTATTCAAAACATTGCGACATGTGACTTCGAGGCAACTCCTGAAGCAAGTTTATATGTCTTTAGCTCAGTCTATCCTCATGTATTGTTTGCCTTGCTGGGGAGGCACAACAAAAATGAAATTTTTGGAACTTGAGAGGACTCAAAGAGCCTTACTTAAAGTTATGTTTTTTAAACCCTACGCATGCCCTTTATTTATCAGCTGATCTTTTATCTGTTAGAAAACTTTACTTACTTCGACTCATACTGAAAAAACACATAACTCTCCCATACGACCATTGTAAGCCAAAAAACAGAAGAGACCATTTGGTCGCCCCAACTGTTAGGGTGAGATCTGCCTTTGCTAAAAGACAATACCCGAGGCAATCTTCTTATTTATACAACTTGCTGAACAAAGAACTACGAATCTATCCCATGAAACTTTGGGACTGTAAAAAAGCTGTAATGGACTGGCTCAAAACAAAAACGTATGACGAAGTTGAGTCAGTTATATCCACTCTTTAATAACAGGATTATTAAAAACTGGGCTGGTGTGCATAGACATAATTAGTAAAGGTAATCTTTTCGGATTCCTTCGATCCTAAGACTTTGTCGTAGGACTAATTGGTGAACTGGTTAATTAACAGAGAGAGAAAAAAAAAACAACTCACACAGTACCTGATAAGCTTCACTCACCTACTCACTCACTCATACACATACTCACTATACATGATTCACATGCTACCCATACATACATTGTGCGATCTGGTATTTTCACAATACTGTTATACATTTCAAATAATTATACTCATTCATTGCCTCGGCGATTAGAACTGTAAGTTTATCTTGATTTATTTTCTTCTTGTTTTATTGTTAATCTTGCATGTTTACATTATCTACATTGTAACTTCAATTACTTTAGAATGTCATGTGGAAGTGCGGAGTCTCCTAGCACAAGCAATCCATTGCTTAAAAGGAGATCTCCAATAATTTTATGTAGGTAATGCCTGTTGTAATTGAAATAAACTTTTTTATTTTTATTTTTATTATTATGTGTGTCTTTACCATTCACGGGACCACAGGGTCCCAGTCATTTGGGAGGCGTACGAGGGGCCGAAGCCAACTGCGCAGAGGCCCTTTAGACAACTTTAATATAAATGTAATGGACACACAAACCGGCGACTATCTCTGTATGCACTATGGGAATGCACCTAAAGACAGTCCCCGGTTAGTGTAGAACTATTGTGGATAATGGAAGAAAAAAGGTAGGGCTATGAATGGGTTGCTGTGGACTAGTAAATGGGGAACTATGGATGACTATGGCACCTGCCGAAACAATGTAATTTTTACACGTAAAAATGGCAGGCGGAGACTCGCCAACTCACCGACCGGGCCCCGGGAATGGTTGCTAGATATAGCAACAGAGGGGCAACGAGAATGTGAGTGGCTGAAGGGTTAAGAAACTACCACCGCTTTCTACTCAGATCATCTGCTTCAGCCGAAGCCTCCTGCATCCCTGGCCCACTCGCGACTTACGAATAGTTTCTTACCCTCCGAGCAGGATCACTGTTCTCGCGACTCCACTCTGGACGGCCAATGAAGGCAAGCCAGAGGTGGGAGACCTGTTCCTTGTCATCGTTCACTCCAGCCAGCCAATTAAGGCAAGCCGGAGAAGAAGGAACGGTGACTTCTCCCTGGAGCACTCGGGATGATGGTAGCCCGCGGGATCGCTAATGCCCGTCACCTCGCCTCAAGGTACCCTGCGGGCTTATTATTATTATATAATTTTTAGTATAGGAATTTTTTATCCCAAAAATAATTAAAACTACGGAAATTATTATCATATTAACCCTGTATTGTTAAAACAAATCCAAATGGACCGTAAGTCAAAGCAATAAGACTTTTAAACTGTCAAACACCGCGAGGACATCGGTGACCGCAACCTATTGTTCTATAATTGTGTCTATAATGACGGTACTCGACGAGTTAAAATCGCAGTTTTATTTGTATTCATACAAATTCTTTCATTCAATACAAAATAAAGAAAAATAAACCTTATGACAAGATCAGTAAGGATGCATATACATATTAAATTAAAAATTTAGTGCATGTATTATGATTATTTATAACATAATATTCTAAAGGGTCTTTCAAATAGGACGGGTCGATGTTAATAATCTGTGGTGGCCATTTTGTTTTGGCGGCATCTGTCAAATCTGATTTTTCTTATTCAGCTGCTGATGCCAAATCACCATGGCAAGTTACACGGTTGAGCAGCATGTGCAAATGATAAAACTTTATTATCAAATTTTATTATTAACTTTATTGCAAACGTTGCGAGCATTGCGCCCATTTTACGACAAACGCGGTGGTCCTCAAAGTCTAGGTGAGCGCTACAGATCAATGATAAACAATTTTTTTTGGCTTAAATTTAACAATATGGACGTGAACGACATGTGGTTTCAGCAAGATTGCCCTACTTGCCACACAGCGAACGACACAATCGACATTCTGCATGAACGGTTTGAAGGTAGGGTTATCTCTCGCAGAGGTGACGGGAATTGGCCACCAAGATCGTGTGATTTGACTCGGCTAGACTTTTTCTTGTGGGGTTTTCTGAAGTCGCAAGTCTATGCCAATAAGCCACATTCCACCGTTGCCCTGAAAGCCAACATAACGCAGGCCATCGCTCAGATTCAGCCGGATCTATGCAGCAGAGTCATGGAAAATTGGACCTCTCAGATTCGTGCCGCCATACGAAGCCGCGGCGGACATTTAAACGATGTCATATTCCATCCATAAAGGCATAAATGGACCTTTCAAATAAAAAATAAAGTTGGTTAATATCTTACACACATCTTGTTTTATTCAATTTTAACATCGACCCGTCCTTGTTGAAAGACCCTTTAATTGGGGTGTTTGAGGGTGTGCGTTAATTACGTTACATGTTGTATATTTTATAGTAGGTATTTTGAAAAGCCGCCAGACTGTTTATTCAATCTCCCTAATGTTCGAATACTCCTATTGGATTGTATTATTATATTTTTGTCAGGTTTTCAGAGCCAACACCGTAGCTTGTTGTGTTTTAAAAAATTATTGGTAATACAACTTTGTTGTATTTTTTTCTCTGGTGTATGGCAACTAGCTCAATAGTATTATGGACTTAGAACAGAGGCGCATTAAACCTAAACAGCGTTCTAGGCAAGCACCTCATAGGCGCCTTATTTTTTGGGCGCCGCCGTCACTCGATGGGCGCCGCCGGCGTCGTCTCGTGGCGCCCTAGGCACTTGCCAAGGTTGCGTTAGGGATTTTTTTTTAAGGGGGGAAAATTATCGAATGACTTCTCCCGCCTGGGTGAGGCGGGAGGCAGTGTCAAACTCTTACTGACTGACTAAAAACCACCACGGTCTTTCTCCTGCACGTCGAGCCGGAGCCCCGGTTACCCGTTAGGTTCTCCGCGACTTGCGTTAGGGATAATACGGCTCTGATAAACACTGATTCTGTAATTTTTGTCTGGTGTATGGAAACTAGTTTAGTATTAACTTCAAATGTCCAAATATTTGAACGCCACTCAAAAAGTCTCGTATTGCTTTACTTGCCTTAATCAAAACTAAATTATTTCAACTGTTTAATACAATAAAATATAAAAAATAATCACACTTTCATTAATTGATTTTATGACCAACTTAATTTTAGTATTTTTTCAGAAATAAGTATGCTGGTTGACTCTAAAAAAACGTGACGTCACAATACACAATCTCGTACAAAATTCATAGAAAACGGTCGTTTTTGACAGTTCGAAAAAAGTATTGAATTTGACCAGATACCTTTAGTACGACTTTGTTTTACGTATTAGACCTTTAGTATTCGAAACGAGTACGCATTCGGCGCTCTGATTGGCCGGCGCCAACGAACCAACCAATCAGAGCGCCGAGCGAGAGGTCTCGTGTCGATTACTATAAACGTAAGACAAACTTGTACTAAGCGTACGTACGTACCCAATTCTGTCACTACAAATTCTTTGTGAAACGACAGAGACGGCACGATTAAGTACAATTTAAAGTTGAGTAGCCTTCCGGTATTCGGGCGTAAGTAACACAACTGGCAATAAAACTACCTATAAAATAATACTACCTATAAAAATGTGTTATGTTATAGGTGAATGTTAACTTTTGTTAACAACAATTTTGTTTTATTATATTTTTTTTAATTTCTATTATTCTTTATCATCTGTGTAGGTAGTTCAGCTTTACCAAATATATTGCTAAGAATGTTTCTGTCTTTTTATTTGTCAAAACATGGTATTTCTACGTTTTCTTCCAATTAAAGGCTAATTTCTCCATAATTTTTGGCCCCCAAAAGGCTAGCAAGGCATTTGTAGCTGCTGCGGTGTTGCGGGTGTCCAGTGGCGCTGTTCGCTTACCAACAGGTGATCCGTCAGTTCGTTTGCCGGCTTCTTTTAAGAACAATTACAACAGTCATAAATTCTCAAATCAAAATGAAATTTGATATTCCCTTTAATCATTTATTTAGGCCCGGCGCCCACTATCGGCATCGGCAAGTAAAAGTATCCTTCGGCATCTTACCTGCAAGCGCACACTGTCGGAAACTACGCTGGAACGTTCTAAGGGATGACGAGGCGTCCTGAAGCATGGCGCACCGTCCTGGAGCATGCCGAAGTGTCTCAATATCGTATTTCTAGTCATAACAGTCATCTAATCAGTTAGCATCCCGAAGAATTCTCAAGGCTGCCGATACAGCATCCTCAAGCATACCGAAGCGGTATTAAAGATAAAGATAAAGATATTTTTTATTTGCGTTAACATGAGTAATATTGCAAGAGTACATGCAATGGTGTTAAGTTAGGAGTATGAGCTACATGTTATGCCGTTTTGGCGTACAAATATTTAAAATTATAATTTAATATTAAGGCAGGTAGTGAAAAAGATATATACATGCAAACCTAAATAAGCAAAAAAGACATAGAAGACAATATTAACCGTTACAGGTACAACAAAATTATGTTAATTGTATTACAAATCTAATTTATCTTTTAAAAAATCTTCTATATTATAATAACATTTCTTATGTAACAAATGTTTGAGTTTATTTTTAAACATGTTAAAATTTAAGGCTTGTATGGATTTAGGTATTTTATTATAAATTTTAGGACCCAGACATAATATGCTTTTGTGCAACAATGCAGTTCTACCTCTAGATGGATGAATGCAAATGTTATTATTACGTCGATTTCTAACATGATATTCGGTCGGATAAGCGCGGAAACAAGTGCAAATTGCTTCTAACAAACAATGCAACTTCAAGTATGTATAAAGACGGAAGTGTTAAAATTCTGTATTCACCAAATAGCGGCCTACAACTGGTCAACTGTCCATACTTTTTATTCCGAACATAGCTCTTATGCAACGTTTTGGTTGTTTGAAGACTATATCCTTGTGAGTGGAATTACCCCAAACCTCAGTACCGACTCGACAAGGCCGTAATATGCTGTGAGTAAAGTATCCTTGTTAACGGTAGGTGCCAGTTTATAAAGGGCGTATGCTGACTTACTAACTTTTTTACTTAGTACGTCAATATGGTTTTTCCAACTGAGTTGCCTATCAATAATTAAACCCAAGAATCGCGTTGTGTCTACTTTTTGTATAGTATAGTCGTTATAAATTAGATTAACTGGTAATGAATTAGTTATGTTTTCTCGCTGTCTAAAGTGCATTATACTGGTTTTTTTGAGGTTAATTTTTAAATTATTGTTATTAAGCCAGTCGATTATATTTGACAAGGAATTATTTATTTCGAAATTGTAATTATTTGGATCTTTAGATTTTATTGTTACGGTGCTATCGTCAGCGAAAAGGATCATTCGCGGAGAACCTAACGGGTAACCGGGGCTCCGGCTCGACGTGCAGGAGAAGGAACGGGGTGGTTTTTAGTCAGTAAGAGTCTGACACTCCCTCCCGCCTCACCCAGGCGGGAGAAGTCATTCGATGATTTTCCCCCCTTAAAAAAAAAAAAAAAAAAAAAAAAGGTTCTGTTGTGGCCGAAGGTAGCTCATTTATGTACAATAAGAACAAAAGGAGACCTAATACACTACCTTGAGGGACGCCATAGGATACGTCACGCTTATGAGATGTAAATATCGGTTCCCTTTTAGTTGATGGATTGAACTTTGTTATTTCTGTTATTTGTTGACGATCTGTTAAATATGACCTTATCAATTCCAATATATTACCTCGTATACCGTATGCTGACAGTTTTTCTACTAAAATATTATGATCTACGCAGTCAAAAGCTTGTGACATATCGCAATATATTGAGCAGACAGGCAAGGACTTATCGACATGAGTGTATACATCGTACAAGAAGTCATAAACTGCCATGTTAATATTATTTCCTTGTCTGAAACCCTTTTGATTATTACATAGAATCTTATGTTTTTCTAAATAACTATTGATTTCTGTGTACAAGTATTTCTCAAATATTTTCGAGAATGTAGGTATAAGAGCTATCGGTCGGTAGTTCTCCATTAAAAGTTTATCCTCTTTTTTATGCAAGGGTTTTATGATAGTTAGTTTTAAGTTTTTTGGGAACGTACCATTTACTATACACAGGTTTAAGATATGGCTTAAATGGCCTGCAATACTCTTATCTACTGATTTAATTATTTTAGTGGGTATTCCGTCATAACCGACACTATTTGTGTTTCTTAAATTATTTATAATTCTTAACATCTGAATCGGTAGACAAGGCGACATGAACATGGAGTTTGTGTTGTGCTAATCAATCTCGTAGATTCTTTACTTGTACCAACGGTAGGTTGTACTTTTTCAATAAAATATTTATTAAATGCGTTCGCTATATCTGTAGGGTTTTGAATATTAATGTTATTAATTTTTATTTTGTCTATCGTTTCTTTTGGTACTGAAGTTTTGTTATTGTTAATTACTTGCCATGTTGATTTACTTTTATTAGTTGATGTACTTATTTTATAATTATTTTGAGCCCGTTTTTTTAGGTTTATAATTGTTTTAATTTTTTTCGAATAGTTTTTATAATTTAATTTGTTTAGAAGTGAGGGTTTACGCCTAAAATTCCACAGCATTTCTTTTTTCTTTTTAGAACATATTTTAATTCCACGAGACAACCATTTAGGTTTATTATTTACTCTTTTTAAAACTTTTTTTACGGAAAACATAAGACGAAAAATAATTTAAATGTATCTATGAAGTTACTATATGCTAATGTTGGGTCATCAGTTTCGTATATTTCACTAAAGGACAAGCTTTGTATACACGTTTTGAATTTTTGTATATTTTCATAATTATAATCGCGCGTGATTTTATACCAATGTAAAATCTTAGCATTTTTTTGACCGGGATCTCAATTACTTGTGCTGTATGGTCCGACATTTCAAGTTCTAGTATATCAGTTACACATTGTTTCTGAAAATTGTGAGCAATATTATCTATACACGTGTTACTTAATGTTCTAGTAGGTTGTCTCAGCGCTAGTTTAAAATTGTAATTCATCAATTATTTTTGTTATTACGACCATATGCACGGCAATTTCTAGCTTATTGCCATTATGTTAATGTATATTGCTATTTGTCACCTAAAATCCTCAGACGTGCCAATGCCGTTAGTGGGCGCCGGGCCTTAGGGTCAATTTAACCTAGTGCAGAGTCGAAGCGCATCGAAGCGTCTATTCAAAACTGAACATAAATTCAACCTTAACCCAACAGCGTAACGCACGCTTTACTTCTGAGACGTTAAAAAGACGCGCGCATTCTTCGGAATTAGCACGTCTGCGCGTGACCAACGCTGATTGGTGCGCTCGCGCATTCTCGCGTATCCACGCGCCCACTAACTGCCGAATGGATTCGGACGAAAAATTAAATTACTGGTGCAAAAATATGAATGTCTGTATAATCCATGCAGTTAATGCCCATTACGTACTACTCGTCAAAGAGTGCGCGCGTATACTCTCGAATACGCGCGCATTCGTGTGGCTTCGCTTTAGTTGTGAAGAATTTGACGCTTCGGTGCGCTTCGACTCTGCGGTAGTATAAATTGACCCTTAGTATCCAAAAATAACGATACCTACTGATTTGTAAGCTTTGTTTTAGATCCTATGTAGCTTAGATAATATTGTAAAAAATTAGACGTTGCAACCACAACTCGGCAAATATCGCATCTAACATTTTGAAAAAATATACTATTAATAACTTGCGGCTGCATCGTTGGCCGAGTGGCCGCGTGACTGCAAGGAAAGGGCCGGACAAAGTATTATTGATTTTTTTTTATCTTGGTAGTAGCACGGAGTCTGGAATCGTGCCCGGTATACGGCAATAGGGTCACCTCCTATTACTTGGGACTCATAACATAAATAGTGAGAAGTGGGTGTTACATTGTACTGTGGCATTAAGTGCCGTAATGTGCACCTCTGCCTACCCCGTAGAGGATAAAAGGCGTGATGTTATATTATGTGTATTTGGTACAATTTGCAGCCATTCGTAAGTTGTGCATGGACCCTACATATTGTTTATTCTGTCGGTCTGGGAATATTTTATTTTGTATTAAAAATGTAGTTTTTTTATAGGCAAAAAATCGCCGCATTCTTTGACTTTAATCCCCATAAATCTTCATATAATAAATCATAAGAGCTTGTTTAATTGACGGCGATTATCTGAATACACTGGTCCGAATATTTGTGGTGAATAGTACATTTTTCAAGGCAGACTGTAGGCTCAAATATCACGCTCCAATTAATAGGAGCCGGTAAAACCGCGCGGGAAGATCAAATAAAAGATTTTCGCATAGGTATTTACCAAGTTATTTATTTTTAAAGTATAACATTAAAGTACATAACACATATGATATAAACTGAATAAGTATTCATCATGAGAGGCCAGCATATCAAGATACCCGTAAATTGTGCAATATTCCGTAGACCGCGTCATCGCTTACCACCAGGCGAGATAGTGGTCAAACGTCGCCCCATCAAATATAAAAAAAAAAAAAAAAAATATTTTCTACATTACACTCACCGTGTGATAGTCACTGCTAACAGAGACGTATTGTCGGTAAGGCAAACTAGGCAAGTGCCGGGCGCCAGGTTACAGAGGGGCGCCGCGAGACGTGCGTCCTTAACTGCGCATAGAGTGATGGCGGCGCCAGAATAAATTAGAGGCGATTTTGCTATAAGCCCTTTTTTGAGGAGGGAAAAACATCCAATGGCTTCTCCTGCCTTGGGTTGGCGAGAGCCGTGTCAGACTCTTACTGACTATAAACCACCTACTCCTGCTCTTCGAGCCGGAGCCCCGGCGGTAACCCGTTAGGTCTTCCGCGGCTCCGTATCGGGCATCAGCTCTACTGGGCCCCATCTATGGTGGTCTGATGGTTCTTTAAGTCGCGCGCGGAACGCGACGCGCCGTACGCTCGGGTCTGGTTCTGGTCGGGCGGCAAGCTATCCTTCCTCGCCGTCCGCAGACCTGCACCTACGGTGGCCGGAGATTGTTCATTTTCACGCGATATCTGACGCCCGGAGTTTCTCCTGCGACGGCTGGGGCGTGAGGAGGTTTGTTCCCTCACGCGCTCTGCCTCCTCTTTGACTAGCATGACTGCTTCGCAGAAGGAGGAGACAGCACCCCAGCCCCCCTCGCTCCGCACCATGGCCCGAACTCACACACTCCTCAAAGAGGGGACTAGGGGACTTACCGCTGCAATGACAGCGAGCCCATTTGCTATGAGCCTAGGGCGCTCTCTAGGTTTAATCTGCTTCAACTAGGCTGTTCTTTAACTTTCAATTCGAAAGATCGAAGTGAACCCGCTTGCGGTCTCTCATGTCATTGGTTGTAAGAATGGTTGAACGATCTCGAACAACAACGGACGAGGATGCGATCGATCTCTCTTCAAAAATTCGAATTGCCCAGTTACAGAATAGTCTACATGCCCCTGAGGGAGTGAGGGTGTAGTGCGAGTTTTATTTGTCGTTACGCGATCAGAACGTTATCTTAAGTTTATCAAGAAAAAATAGTGACAAATGTAGAGACATATTATTATTTAAGTGTGCCATGAGCACTATAGAGTAAGGCACTTAATACTATATTATTTTTAAAACAATAAAGCTGAAAATAAAGAAATTTTCTAATTAGGAGTTTCTTGATCTGCCGTCTATATTTAAAATTCAATGCAAAAGATCATGAGTCAACGGTTTACTATTTGGATCTTCATACCGACTATTGGAGGCGCAATTGAACAGAGTTACAACACCATACATAGTAATGGATAAACAGAAGAATACAATCATAAGTGAGCTAAGTATTGTGGCTGTGAAATATGGGCCGCAATGTACCATTTTATTAAACGTTACGTTCACATCTTTGCCCGAAACCTGTGAAGAATTCCCAGTACCGGGGCCGCTACCACTGCCACTGCCACCGCCACTACCACCGCCACTACCACCGCCACTACCACCGGCACCGCCACCGCCACTACCACCGGCACCGCCTTCGCCACTACTATTGGCACTGCCACTACCTTCGCTACCTTCACCGCCACCTTCTCTACCACCTCGTTTTCGACTAAACATTTGGCGCGGTTGAATCTGGTGGAACATTAAATTCATCAAATTGTGAACTTAATTAAAAATGAGGTCTGCTACCGTTCTTTTATTCAGTAAAAACACAAGGGAGACACAGCGCTCGGTGTGGCGTGTCATGTGTCCGTCGTACATTGCTCGTTGTGTTTGTGTTTGCGCTAGCGATGACGTGGCCCGCTACAGCGATACCCACGGATGGATTGTCACTCTACTGATACCGCACGCTTTCTCGATAATCATTCTTACATTGTTACTTCATTTCTTTTTTTTAAAACGTTACCCCTCATTAGGTTTCTCTCCTGTGTCGTGGGTGCATTTACAAACATACAAGTTCACATACACAATGACACTCAGACCAGAAACAACAATTTGTAGATCACACGAAGAGCTGCTCCGCGCAGAATCGAAACAGCTATACGTTGCCTTATTATCTGTCGTAAGTAAACTAAAGAAACTTGACACCAACTTACCTGATACTGGCTTATAGTCAAGGAACTTCCATCTCGTGTGTTGTAGATACTGATCGGTTCTGGGCAGTAATATGAATAGTTCCAAGGTACACTTATATTCATATCCGTACGTCCGACCTCTTCGCCGCCCTCGTATATCGCAATGTGATCTAATATTAAGAATGAATGTACAATCGGGTCGCAAGTGCAAGGGGTCTCGGGTTTGATTCCCGAGTCGGGCAAAGTATTACTGAGTTTTTAATAATCTCAGTAGTAGCACGGAGTCTGGAAATGTGCCCAGTATATGGCAATAGGCTCACCCCCTATTACATGGGACTCATAACATAATTAGTGAAAAGTGGGTGTTACATTGTACAGTGGCATTAAGTGCCGTAATGTGCACCTATGCCAACCACTTCGGGGATAAAAAGTTAAATGTACAATGAGCCAAGTAATTTAGTATCACATGTCATCAACCACTATTCTTCTGTGGAATGCGCTCCCTCCCGATATCACGATGGTGCCCAGTCGTTTGTCATTCAAGCGGAAGGTTCGGGAGCTACTTTTGAAGAGATTGGCAGAGTCGTAACTATCAATATACTATGTATAATTATGTTACGTCTAAGTAGTATATGTAATATAATTATGTAAGTTTATTGTTATGTCATATACATGTAATCTTATATAGGGATTTATTTTATGTAAGTCTATACTATCCGTTTTTCTATGTATTTCTATTGAGTCTTAAATACGCTTGCTTCTTGCATCGACCATTGTTTTTGTCTCTGCATCACCCAAAGGTCTGGCTGGAGGAGAATACCCTAGGAATTAAGCCCACCTTGTACATTAGTGTGTGCGTGAAGTCTTTTAAAATAAAAAAAAATAACGTGCCCACTGCTGAGCTAAAGCCCTATTATTCCTAAGGCAAACTAGACAAGTACCTAGGGCGCCGGGCTACTGACTGGCGCCACGAGACTTATAGTGCTTATAGACTGACGGCGATGCCAAAATAATTAGTTAGGAGCGCCTATGAGGTGCTTGTTACTGTCTTGTTCCATCCGTCTCTGGATAAAGCCTCATCATGGAGAAGATTTGAGCATTAATCACCACGCTAGTTCAATGCTGGTTAGTGGTTGGCTGTTTCAAAACATGTTCAAAACAATCAAATGGTTTATTTTGGCAACCATCACCTCTTAAGTTACTCTTAGACAAATACGTGAAATTGACTATCGTAGTCCTTATTTTGTTTTAAGTAGTATACTTATCTGTGTTGTACTTTATGATAATATATTTATGTTTACTTTATTATTTCATATCTTAGGTATACCTATTAGTTGCTCTCGCGCGGCTTTACCCACTCTGCTCGGCTCCTATTCATCGTAGTGTGATGTTTTATAGACTATTACCTCTATAGCCTTTCTATGATTACTATCATGAGATATGCTTAGTTAACTAAAAATCATGGGTTATTTACGTGAAAATATACTGACTGACCGACGCAAGCGCCAACGCTAGCCAGCAGGCTGTGCGACGTCGCCGCGACCTCACACGCTGCTGACGAGGAAGAACACCTCTGTGGTTCAAAACTAGTAGAGGTCTTCCGAGTATTTTCACGTGAGTAACCTGCGATTTTTAGTTGATATAATACGCATTGCCTTTCTCGACAAATGGTATTCAACACAAAATGAATTATTCAATTCTAATTTTCGGAAGGACCGAATCGATTTGTATAAAAATAGGAGCCGAGCAGTGGGTGACCCACACAGGAGTATCCAATATTAATTAAAAATAAATTGTATTACCCCATCGCCAGCTGTCTCGTCGAAAACTAAACGCGAATTCTAAATCAAATACTGGATATGAGACTCGAGTGGACAGTGTGCGTCTTGTGAACGTTTCTTCAGAGACTCTCGGAGGTTCTTCGAATAGGGCTCTTCGTGTCGGCGAGGCTGCATGCACTCCTAAAGAAAATGGTTCAAAATTAAAACACAATATTATATGTAGCTTTGGCACGAATGCGTATACGTAAACGTTACAACGGAGTGATACTACAAAAAAACTGACTTGAACCAACGCTTGTGTTTTGTCGTGTAAGTGAGGTTACTGGAGGCCCAAGCTTTCCAATCCCAAAATCCTCAAATCTTTAACCCCATGACGCCGACAACACATTTGTAACTTCACACTAGCGTTGTAGGGTGTCTATGGATGGCGCTGATGCCATCAGGTAACCCACGCGTTACCGATACCGGCCTATAGGTACCTTACGCCGGGGTCGTGCGGTCCATGGCCCTCTACGGCGCCCCTGTTTGGGTGCCAAACCTGTTGCGGCGTACCGCTCGGACGCTGCTCATGGCACAGAGGGTCATGGCGATCCGAATGATCCGCGGATACCGCACGATCTCTGGGGAGTCGGCGAACCTCCTTGCCGGATTACCGCCGTGGGATCTGGAGGCGAAGGTGCTCGCGCGCCAGATAAGTGCGTGGCTCCGGCGCGATCTCATGGCGGAATGGCAGCAACGACTGTCGCAACCGAGGGCTGGGCTCGCTGCCATCGCAGCGGTAAGTCCCCTCTTTGAGGAGTGGCTTGAGAGACGCTACGGCGTCCTCACCTACCGCCTGACGCAGGTCCTCACCGGACATAGGAGTTTCGGGAGGTACCTGTGTCTGATGGGGCGGGAGGAAACGTCCGGGTGTCATCACTGCGAGGACCGCCCTGAGGACACGGTGGAACACCCTGTCGCGGAATGCCCTGCGTGGGCTGAGCACCGCCGTGTCCTCAGGGAAGTGATCGGCGATGGCGACCTCTCGCGTCCGGGCCTAGTGCAGGCCATGATGCGGAGCGAGGGGGACTGGGATGCCGTCTCCTCCTTTTGCGAAGCAGTCATGCTAGCTAAGGAGGAGGCGGGACGCGTGAGGCAGCGAAGCGCTGCCTCCTCGCAACCCAGCCATCGCGAAGGACACACCGGGCGTCGGGGATCGCGGGACGATCTCCGGTCACCGTAAGCGCGGGCCTGCGGACGGCGAGCATGGGTGGCTCCCCGTCCGACCAGAAACAGACCCGAGCGTACGGCGCGTCGCGTTCCGCGCGCGCCTCAAAGAGCCATCAGACCACCACAGATGGGGCCCAATACGGCCGATGCCGATTCGGAGTCGCGGAGAACCTAACGGGTAACCGGGGCTCCGGCTCGACGTGCAGGAGAAGGAACGGGGTGGTTTTTAGTCAGTAATAGTCTGACACTCCCTTCCGCCTCACCCAGGCGGGAGCAGTCATTCGATGATTTTCCCCCTTAAAAAAAAAAAAAAAAAAATAGGTACCTTACAAAATACACTCGGATAAAGAGAGTTCAGGGTGCTTACTCTTGAAACCAATCTCAATGTCAATGCAATTTCAATTCAATAATATCTCAATAACTATTCAATGTCAACACTATACAACCACAATCGTAGCTGTTACAATAACATTCAGATTCAGAGTACGGAATATAAAGACAAACTCAATACCATTTAGTTCATTCAATATCCACTCAATACGGATGCAATGGGCGCTAGTGTTGCAACTCAAGAGTATGAAATTTCACAATACCAATGTCGATCGATCAGAATTGGATTCGAGAGTAAGCCCCCTGAATGCCCTTTTAAATTGTGTCATCGTTTTTGGAAACTTTACGAAAATAAAGGCATAATTGAAGAGTCGAAACATTGTTGTGGAACATAGTATGTAGGTACTTCTGGGATTGCAAGTACTGGGAAAAAAACAACGCGAAAGTCGAATTAAAAGTTTAATATGAAGCACTTGAGCAGTTCCACTTTAACCTGACCCCGAAAAAATTAAGCAGAATACGACTTCGGACTGTTCAGGAACTATTTTTACTGCTTTCAGATGGAAATAAGTCCAACTTCCCTGGTGGCTTACTATCGAATTCAATACCGATAGATCGACATTGGTATTGCGAAATTTTGTACTCTTGAGTTGCAACACTAGCGCCCATTGCATCCGTATTGCGTGGATATTGAATGAACTAAATGGTATTGAGTTTGGTTTTATATCCCGTACTCTAAATGCTATATTCAAAGACTACAATACTATATCTGGCTATATTAACAGCTGCGATCAATGATATTATAAAACTATATAATATGTCATTGGCTGCGATTGTGGTTGTTTAGTTTTGACATTGAATAATTATTGACATTTTATTGGATTGAAATTGCATTGACATTGAGATTGGTTTCAAGAGTAAGCACCCTGTAGGTACCTACAATGATCCCCCAGCTTGAGATTATAGGAGTCGCAGCGGTTTTGGGAGGTTGTGGTGGGCTTGTCCCAATAAAAATGTAACGAAATTATTAATGTTTAATTTTTTTTTTACTTTAGTTATATATACCTATTGTTATGTCGTGATTTGAAATTTTGATATTGTAGGTATTTCTTTTATATTTTCTTGACATTTCTGTAATTTAATTTTATTTCATTTCATTTCATTCAATTGGTGTATGTTTGTATTCGCATGATGTGATTCCCTTTAATTGAAGGATCACAAGGTTGCTGTAACTTCTGGTGAATTATATTTTTGAGTATGTAAGTGTAATCTTAGTTGGGAGTTCATATAAATGAAAATAAAAAAAATCTATGCTGAGTCGTAATATCTGTAAGGCAAATGAGGCAAGTGCCTAAGGCGCCAGTCTAAGGCTAAAGATAGGATGGCCTTGAGATCCGCATAACCAACCGCCCATAAGTAACGGCAGCGGTAAAAAAAAAAATAAGGGCGCCTATGAGAGGCTTATGCCTCGGGAGTTCTCTAAGTTTAATATACCTCTATTCTATGATAAAGAAAAGATAGTATTGTAACATAAAATCACGCCTTTTATCCCCGAAGGGGAAGACAGAGGTGCAGAATTCCGGCACTTACATAATTCCACTGTACAATGTAACACCTACTTTTCACTATTTATGTCATGAGTCCCATGTAATAGGGGGTGCGCCTATTGCCATATACCGGGCACAATTCCAAACTCCACGCTACTATTGAGAATTTTAAAAACCCCAGTAATACTTTGCCGTAGCCGGTAATTGACCCGAGACCGGCAGTCGCAGTTGTGACCATTCGGCCAACGAGGCAGTTGATATAGACAGATATTGTTTCTTACCAAAAAGCCTGAAGAGGGCTCCAGAGGACGCCACAAGCACACCTTTCTTTCTAGGCGCAGGATCCGTTTGCCTCATGGAAAAATCTGTTTTTTCAACCACGATGGGATTAAATTTACCGGTGTAATACGCCACGACTGGACCTGTTTTCAACTGACGGACAATAAATACCACCTCTCTAATAATAGCATCATGCCTCCTTAAAATTTGAGCTCTCGTCTCATTCGTATAGTGTTCATCTTGAAAATAAACGTAGATATACTTAAAATTATTCATAACTTGAAAGTTATTTCGACTCGATAGGTAATATACGTTGCTTTCATGGGGTTGGAATATTTGACTCAGCAATTTGTAGGGGTCGATCACTGATGGAAAGTATTTCACCTTATTATCTATTAGGCCGCTCCGTAAATTGATATATGGAGTACCCAATTTGTCTTTAGTACTTATATCTTCGGTGCTAAAGGAATCTTCGACAAAAATTATGGTGGCGTCCGAGCGTTGTTTGGAATCGTTTAAGATATCCGCAAAATTGGTTTTTGTCAACTTGGAAAATGGATTCGGATCAACTTGAACATGTGACATTATTTGGTCATGGTCCAACAAAAAAACTGGAATAGTGTTTTTATTTGCTAAACTTGCGTGTAATAAGAAAATAAACGATAAAGTACGTAATACGAACATTATTCTTTATAATATTTATTTATTTTCTAAGTCCTAAGATCCAGGTTTTTGTCTGACAACTATTTTTCTGTCTGCACTTCCTATACTCATTTATACTCTTTGCTGTACTGCAAAGAGTAAGTCTATGGGAACTGCACTGTCTGGTCGTTACAATTTATTTTTTAAGAAACCAAAGAGGTTTTAATTATTCAACTTACCCACTACGAGAGATGAATTTATTGGTGATATGAATTTCTATTTCCCGATTCTTCTAGTCAGGTTACAGCATCTGCATACAGTTTAATAAGAATCCCATTTATATAGTATGTACTTACTAAAGATTTACTAACTTATGAGTTCATGCAAATGAAATATTTAAAAATGCTAAACAAATTGCAGACAAAATATATTATAACAGTATTTAAACGAGAATAAAATTAATTTAGGAAACATTATGAAAACAATTGATAAAAATGCGTGTAGTCAAAGTTTAATTTATCAATGAATTTCATACATAAAAACATTGGTTTAGCCTTTGACTTTTTGCCTCTATTACGGGAGTATTATCTGAAACAAACAATTTGACGTCCGATTGAAATATTTTTTTTTAGCTTCAATAGCGTTTTTAGTTATTATAATAAATATATCTCGCATTATTTAATCCTAAAAAGTAATTATAATCTAAAATTTTACCCAAAATATAAAAATTAGTACACTAATTTCATATTTTTATATTCTATCTGCATCTTAAAAATAAGTTTATGGCAACATTATAAAGCATAGACAAGGCGTCAAACTTTATCATATGATCACTTTTCACATGACCGATGGTCAATCGTCATCGCCCGAACGCTGTCTTTTTATGACAATTTTGGGCTAAAATACTAGCTTTTAGTCCGTTTTGCGTCCAGTAGATATAGCCTTAAAAATGGCGTTTTGCCGTGTGGTGTTCCCGTTATTAGTTCTAAGTGTAATTAGCTGTTATGCATCCAAAGTACCAGTGTTCATGTGGGGCGATTCGATCAAGAGCTCCGTTAAAGCGAATCCTCTTACCACATACAGCAGCGAGGAATTTGCTGCTGCGGTCGAGCAGGTAATAGTACCGGGCACTCTGACTCTTGTTTTCATCGAACCGAGACTGTCAGTAGAAGATTTTTCACAGAAAAATAGCAATGGTGAAACATCGTTCCCATACTTGCATGATAACATTGATGAGGCAGTATACCTGCCTAACGTGAAGAATGCGCTGAAGGCCTTGAACCGTACTGCTGGAGACTCGGCCGCGAACATTTACGTCACTGAGGAATCGTCTGACATTCTCGGACTAAACAAATTGCACAGTGGTAATTTCATCTTCATCCATCTGAATGACGCGCGCGACGGTGAGTCGCGGGAGGACATGCTGCGCCGCCATGATGATTTCATGCACTCTACCATGGGAGACATGCCCGAAGAGCTGAACACTATTGGTATCTACACTGCTAACTACCCTTCATGGACTATCCCTGCCTCAAAGTCTCGTCCCCGCCGTGCTGTCGAAGAAAACGCAGCTAAATCCCGTATGTACACGGTGGACGGTCTCCGCATGATCACGAAAACCGTGAAAGTTATTAGCGGTAATGACTCAAGGACCTTAGGAGACCTTACGAATCATTCTTCTGAGCTAAACACTACATATGTAAACGCTACCTTCATTTTTGACAATACTACTCTGCTGCTGAATTTCAATGCTAAAGGAGGATACTGGTTCTTCGGTAAGTTGGATTACATTACCTGCACTTAATCATCACGATCTTTGAAAGACTTTTATCAATTCCTCAATATGCAGAGGCGGATTAAACCCAAGGAGCTCTCTAGGCAAGCACCTCATACACCCTCTAATTTATGTTGGCACTGCCTTCACTTTGTACAGTTGGACATGCACATCTCGTGGAGCCTCTCGGTAACAAGGCACCCTTGGCACTTGCCTAGTTTGCCTTAGAGCTCTATACTGCTCTACTGACATGATTTTGTTTTAGTAGTTCCATATATTTATTTAAAATTCTCTATAAATTACATTTTTAACCCGTTGAAATCCATCCCCTAAATTTGGTCATACAAAAGTAGTCTCTAAACATTAGAAATAAGGTCTATAATGTAATGTAATATTAGTGGAAAGCAGTCACCGGTGACCGCTTGGGGATTTATGGGTTAAATACTACTTACAAAAAAATTAAAAAATAATATTTAAAAATATAAGAAATAGGAGCCGACCAGTAGCGGGAGCATGGTCCAAGCTACCGGTGGTTAGGGCTCCAGAGACAGAAACCTCCTCACAATGTGCGCCGTTTCAAGGAGAACTGCCTTCTGTATCAGGCCCTTGACCCAACTACCTAACGCTAGCCTCCTAAGGTGGTCGTCGAGGCTATTAGGGATTAATCCATTGGCCGACACGACTATCGGCACAATGATAGCCGAATCTACATTCCACATGTCGACAACCTCGTGAGCCAAATCAATATATTTGATTTGTTTATCTTTTTCAGCTTTCACGAGGTTTTCATGAGGAATAGTGATATCGATTATCATCGTGCGGCGTACTTGTCGGTCTATCACCACTATATCAGGTTTATTGGCTATAATAGTCCTGTCAGTGATGATAGACCGGTCCCAGTACAATGTGATATGGTCATTTTCCAGAACTGGGTCGGGCACATACTTGTAGTATGGTACCTCAGACTCAACAAGTCGATAGTGTAAAGCAAGTTGCTGATGGATAATCTTGGCTACTTGATTATGCCTATGCAAATATTCACTGTTAGCCAAACGACCACAACCAGAAATAATATGTCTAATGGATTCACCAGGACTATGACATGCCCGACATATGTCAACCGTCCCATCCTTAATTATATATTTCCGGTAGTTATTCGTAAGGATAACTTCGTCCATAATTGCACAGACAAATCCTTCAGTTTCTCCAAAGAGATTACTGAATCGTAGCCAAGACACGGACGCTAGAAAATCTACACTGGGCCCATGAAGGGCCCGGAAGAAGCGTCCGTGGAGCTCCTTGCTATGCCATATCTCCTTGCGATCATTGACGCTCAGTACCATAGGTTTGCGCCAGTTCTCTTTTGCCAAGGATAGCGGAGTGAATCCATTGTCCACCGCTGCTACTTCTCGATGCATACCCTCGTTGACTTTCAGGAAATATTCCCTGAGGCTGCATACCTCACGGTTGTGAAGGGTCTTAGCATTTAATAAGCCTCGACCACCACACTTCCGCGGGATGTACAATTGTACAACCTGATGACCGACGAACGAGGGTGATGCATGCGATTTGCAGGCAGCAGTCAAGTTCAGTCTGAGTCCACTTGAGTATGCCAAAAGAATACATTAGGACTGGCATGACCCAACCGTTAAAGGCTCGCACCTTGTTTCCGCCTGATAAGGAACTTTTCAGTACCTTATTCAGGCAACCAAAGAAGCGCTCCTGTAACAATTGCTTCATGTCCGGTCCATTAATGCCTAATCCTTCTGACATACCCAGGTACTTGTATGTATTGTTTGCGGAGAGTGATCTCAGCTTTGTAGTTCCATTATTATTTTATTTTTTTCTATCGGCAATCAGTCACATCATGAGTTCAATTATTAGTGCGATTAGGCGAAGGAACCAGTGACGCTGGAAAGAAAATAGAAAACTTATTTCAGCTTATTTCTTTGGCATTTTTTTTTTTTAATTTCTTCATGCATATTGTTATACAAACATACATTGGAGTTGGCAGAGACTGTGGTAAGCCAATTGCTGCAATATGATTCTTACATAGCACTTCATCATCAGTCATCAGTCTGTTCATGCATGCTCGTCGGTTAAGGGTACTTTTAATTTGACCCTTCTTTAATATATCACCAATCTGGTTGATATAATTATGTCAGGTTATATTAATTGTAAAATAAAATAAAGTTTTTAGCTTAAAAATTACAAATGACAACTTACAAAATATGTTTTGAATTTTTAACTTGAATTTTTTCATGTTATGTAATTTTTCAGATCTTGTCTTTGCCTCTTGGTAATGTGACAACTTGTTATCAAATTGCCCTGAAGTTGTACTTCATTGTATGTCATTGGTGTCTAAATAATCTCAGAAAGTACACCAACATAATACGGTAGTCGACAACTAGTCAAACTTAATACTTATATCGAAACGTCAAAAACGATCCTGTTCTATGAATTTATTACGAAATTCCTAGCTTATGACGTCATCATATTTTCGCGTCAAATAGCACAAATATTCTTTTTTTTTAAAAACGTTGCCCCACATTAGAATTTTCTCCGACGTCGTGGGTTCCTTTACAAACATACAAGTTCACATACACAATGACACCCAGACCCGGAACAACAATCTGTAGATCACACGAAGTGTTGTTCCGTGCGGGAATCGAACCCGAGACACGTTGCACGACAGCCGGTTGCCCAGCTGCACCAACCGTGCAGTCTAAAAAAATGCTAGAATAAATAAAAAATTAAGTATATCGGCAAATCAATGAATGGAAGTGTGACTATTTTTCAATATTTAATTGGACTGAAAAATCAAAATAATTTATTTTTGCTCCGGAGACTACACAATTTAAAAGTAAATTATGATGAAAAAGAGATCTGAAAAATTCAATGTTTTGATTTGAAATTGAAAACTAAATGCCTGACAAGATGTACTCGTAGCATACCACCGTGAGACAAAAACTATGACTAATAAGAATCTCATACAAATATGCGTACTACTGATAATAATTAACTATTGTTTCCTCGTTTATTATTAAAGTTATTTCTACAGTTAGTTTCATAATGTATCCTCTCGCGTCCGGCTCTGGTTCAGACCATGTTACGGAGCGAGGGGGACTGGGATGCCGTCTCCTCCTTCTGCCAAGCAGTCATGCTAGCTAAGGAGGAGGCGGAGCACGTGAGGGAACGAACCTCCTCACGACCCGGCCGTCGCGAGAGACACTCCGGGCGTCGGGGATCGCGAGACGATCTCTGGCGCACGGGCCTGCGGACGGCGAGCATGGGTGACTCGCCGCCCGACCAGAACCAGGCCCGAGCGTACGGCGCGTCGCGTTCCGCGCGCGCCTCAAGAAGCCATCAGACCACCACAGATGGGGCCTAACAGGGCTGATGCCGATACGGAGCCGCGGAAGACTTAACGGGTTGCCAGGGCTCCGGCTTGAAGTGCAGGAGTAGGAACGGGGTGGTTTTTAGTCAGTAAGAGTCTGACACTCCCTCCCGCCTCACCCGGGCGGGAGAAGTCATTGGATGATTTTCCGCACTCAAAAAAAAAAAAGTTTCATAATGTATACAGTTAAGTAAACATTTTTTCTCACAAGTCAGTCAACTTATATAAACTATAAGAGAACTTTGGCCAGATGGCATTCTCTAATATAAATGTTAGGGCGTACTACCACATCAGTCAATCTACAGTAATCAATGCTTTTTTTTGAGGGGGAAATTCATCCAATTACTCCTTCCACCTTGGGTCAGTAGTCAGTAGGGGTCACTCGGCTCTCACCAAGAGAGGGAGTGTCAGACCCCTACTGACTAAAAACCACCTTGTTCCTAAAAAATCACGACAAACTGGTTACGCTACCGAACTACAATAAAACGCTCTTTTTCACGACGCCGCAACGCGGCAACGCACCGCAACGCAAACTGCCGATTTTAGCGTTGCGGCGACGCAACGCGGTTATGTGTTTCGGCCCTTCGAGCCGGGGCCTAGGCAACCCGTTAGGCCTTCCGCGGCAGTCAAATGCTATGTAGCATTTTACATAATATAACATCACTATATATTATTATTTTTTTCATTTTCATAGACACAGTGGTCCTAACGATTGGTGATTTGACCGACGTGCTCTACCCTGATGAGGAGGTGTTCGCTCTGGTAGACTTCTCTTACCGTTGTGCCCAGCACGTCAGCTTCTCCAGCAGGAACGAAACGAAGACTTACACTGTTGATTTTGAGGATTTGAAGGTATGAATTTATTTATAACAAACATTGCAATAGTTATTTGAGTACAATGGGCGGTCTTATCACACGCGGCGACTTTTTCCAGACAACCTTTGGATGGAATTTTTGAAAAGAATCTGCGAATGGTTGGTAGATGCACAATAAAAGAAAACCAAAACAGAAGAAAAACAAAAAAAAAAACAAATTAAACAATCAATAGAATTTACAGGCTACATAATATAATGTATACTAACATGATATGAAAAATGGACAATGCTATGTAATAAATATGAATGTATTTTTTTAAGCATTTTCTAGGCCAAGTTGTAACTGGCTTCGGATGGATAGGTAGATTCCAAGCCTAGATGTCTCAATAATGATATAACAACAGATAATATAGCCTTATTGACGATTTTGAACTTAAAAAAAAGCCTGGACTGCCTCGTTGGCCGAGTGGTCGCAAGTGCGACTGCCGGTAGGTCTCGAGTTCGATTACCGGGTCGGGCAAAGTATTACTTGGTTTTATTAAATACAATTTTCAGTAGAGTAGCACGGAGTCTGAAATTGTGCTCGGAATATGGTAATGCTCATTCCCTATTACAGTGGACTCATAACATAAATAGTGTAAAGTCGGTGTTACATTGTACAGTGGCATTAAGTGCCGTAATGTACACCTCTGTCCACCACCACCTTTTATATAGTAAAAGGCGTGACGTTATGTTATGTTGCCAAAGCTTACGATGGAAATTCTATTAAAGAAACTTAACAATTGACCCTGGGTTGGGTAATATTGGAAAATTCCCCATTATTGTCAAGAAAATTGAAGAATTTTTGTTCAAAAAAAAGTTAAGCATTCAGCGACATTCCATGCGGTACCTGTCGCGCTTATGCTGACACCAGTCGAGTTCCTCGTCAAACAGTTGCGGGAATAAGCAGAAAAAACGTAATAATTAATTTAGAATATCTAACGAAAGTTAAAAATTAGTAAATGAAGTATCCATAATGTTATAGCCAAAAGCAATTCAAATTAAAGAAAAAAAAACTAAACTAAACTTTGGTTAACAAAAATAGCGAAAATTCAAACAAAATCGAAATTAAATTGCTTCAAAAGTAACTTTCTACAGCCATTATCATTTGAAATCAGTGACCAAGCTCGGCTTTTGTTCTTTATTTTAAAAATCTTAAATTCAAATTTGGAAGAATACATACGGGAAAGACGATGAAATATGCCAGCATTAAAAATGCATAAAAACTTTTTTGTTATATTGCATATATTTTGCGTAATGGGCTTTTAGGCCCGGGAATGTAATGTGGCTCGATTCAAGTGTCCGGAAGTGTATTTGTGGTAACATTTTACATTATGTTAGACTCGATCTAGATTTCATTTACTCTTGAGTCCAATTGGATAGTTTCCAGGGTATCAAAATTAAAAGTCTTAATTAGTCCGTCATTTCTTAATTAGTCCGTTTTTTCATTATCTAACGATAATGAAAAAATATTAGACACGTATTTTTTTATTTTCTCGTATTAAGTTGAAATACTTAATAGATAAAATGGCGCTAAGTTTAGGAGTGGGATGTCGTTACGTCATAACGTGCTACAAAATGTGGTACGCTGTGACGTCACACGATATTTGAAATTAATATATCGTCGAAAGTATTTAATTTTGATGACTGATGATGATGATAAATGACTGCCTCGTTGGCCGAGTGGTCCCAAGTGCGACTGCCGGGCAAGGGGTCTCCGGTTCGTTGGGTTCGTCCCTGGTCGGGCATTACAGGGTTTTTAAATAATTCTCAGTAGTAGCACGGAGTCTGGAATTGTGCCCGGTATGTGACAATAAGCTCAACCCTATTACATGGGACTCATAGCATAAATAGTGAAAAGTGGGTGTTACATTGTACTGTGGCATTATGTGCACCTCTGCATACCCCTTCGGGGATAAAAAGCGTGATGTTATGTTATGTTGAAAATACAATTTTCTCTTCACAGGTCCAACCATTCTTCGATAGCAACACGACACAAGAATTCGGTGACTCCTTCAACTGTGTCGGTTTCTTCTCTGCACCCATCTGGGCTGGTCTGTTCGTTGTCTTCATACTCCTCAGCATCACCTTCTACGGAATTATGATGATGATGGACATTAGGACCATGGACCGCTTTGATGATCCCAAAGGCAAGACTATCACCATCAACGCTGCTGAGTAAGGTTGTAATAAGACGGTGTTTTAGTATTTAGTCAGTTAAGTGATGTTTTTTTGTAATGACATTTTGTTGAAATGTCAATCTGTTATATTTGGTAATCATGGGTAATTTTTCTGTTTTATATGGCAACACTTTGTAGCCAATGTTAGTGATAAATGTTTGTCTAAGATTTGACAAATATTTGTGACAAATGTTGTGTAAATTTAGTCAATGAATGTTCATGTATTTTTGTGAAAACTAATTCTAAAACATCGTTTTGATTACAATTTAGACTTAAAGTCATGTTACTGGTGCCGTAGGAATGTCATTGTTCGCGTTCTGAGCTCAAATCAATTCCAAAACTATTTATTGTTAAAATATTAATATCTAGAGGTTTAAGAAATGATTTTCGATATATTTAATAACTGTAACAACGGTGCCTCGACGCGTAGACAATAGATAAAGACTTAACGTTCAATTCTAAATTAATCGAATCGAAAGAACTCGATTACTTTTTATTCGGTGTTTAAAACGCAAATATATACTCTTACCGCTTATATAAAAGCTTATGTATGTATACTTTATATATGTAGAATTTAATGTTAAGAGAGTTTGAGAACCGAAAATGTGCCTCCGATACAAAGAAACTTAGTGGGTGATGATAATATTTATTAAATAGATAAAAATATAAAACGGGAGTGCGTATTTAGACATTGAAACATTCCTATCTTGTCAAAATAACTGACTTATGGAGCAAAACGGGCCAAAAAATCAATATTCGAGCTAACGAGCTAACCTTTTGAATGCACCGATATAAGACACAATAGGAAATACATTGTGTCTCGCGTGGATCCACTTAGACAGACAAAAGGTTAAAATTGATATGAAAATTTGCTCGATACAAGTATTATATTTTTGAAACTGCTGTAAAGTAAAGAAACTAAATATGCACTCCCTTTATAAACTAAATAGCCTAAATTAGGAACCATGGCCTTATTACAATGCAATTATTAAACACAACGATAATAATAAACTATGGAGCTTGTACTCAGCACTTAGATTTAGAAGGAATTTAGGAAAATTTTGACGATTTGTTTAAGCTGCCTAAAAAGTAAATGGCCTATAATATTATTACCATATACATAAAAATACTCGTCGAAATTTTTCTACAATTTCATAGATAAAAAATATTCAAATCTTTTACCGACTTTTACGTAAAATTGTATAATTATATGAAGAGTAATATGAATGACAGATGTAGTTTTGTATTCAGAAAAGTTGTTATTGAAAAGAGATCCCTCCATTCTAGTGCCAATTGTATGTCCATTACATAAAGTTGGTAAAATAATAATATATAAAATATAATTGTAACAAAAAATGTATTTTTTAAGAGTTACAACCTCATTTGTAAGATTTAAATATTTCCCGTTACAATTTTTCCCCATATTTGGGTAACTTTTTTCGCTCTGACAACTCTGTGTGTGCCGCGAAAATGAGTTGGCCAAATATTTTTTTGTAGTTTTTTTTTTTCAGATGTTAATCCATGGTGTTTTAGCTGTAAGCATAATCTTCATATTTTTCTTTTAATTTGTAAATAGTATTGTTTTTCTGAATTATTTTACTGTTGTTTCGAAGTATTAAATCGTGAGACCAATATTTTGTTTTGTTTTATTTTGTTTTATGTCAAATGTGTTCCTATATACCTAGATGTGTTGGATATTATAATATTACAGATACTTAATAAAAGCTTATAATATTAAATGTGTGTTATTTCTTGATAAAAAAATTATTTTTACTGTTCTCATAAACATGGAATATTTCGAAGTCTAGAAGTCCTAGCTAAAAAAATAACGACATTTTCGAACCCCCTAGTTCCGTACACCCTCTGTAGAAACATACTTACTGATTGATGGATAGAGTGGCTCACTTTAACCAATGTCCTCCATTGGTTAAAGTGAGGCCACTTTTGAAATTATAAAAGCATGTCGACATTTTTAATTTGTATTCTTACTATCTGTACTTTTGAATTCTCACCTGCACTCAGTTAGACAGCTTATAAGTGACGGCATAGTGATGATTTTATGCCCTTATATCCTTCTAGATAGGTCTCTTATTGATTCAAATGACGACCATTTTTTGACAAGGGCCTCTTCCTCTCCTCCTCCTTTTCTGTCAGCTGGATGGAAGGCGCCCCCTGTTCAGAGGTTTTCATTTGAACTTTTCTATCTTTTTATTGGGAACGGCGGGCCTATCCGAAGAATTTGCCACGGGCCCCGACGGGTACTATAATTATCCCACTGACAAATACTTAACTTTTTATGCAACTCACTCATAATCTTGTAGGACTTTCTACTTTTTTTATGGAATAGGAGGCTAACGATTAGACGGATCACCTGATGGTAAGCGATCAGCGCCGCCCATGGACACCCGGTACACCGTTGCCGGCCCTTTAAAAAGGATTATGCTCTTTTCTTGAAGGTTTGAAGGTCGTATCGGTTCGGAAATACAGCCGACGACAGATCATTCCACAGTTTTGCTGTGCGAGGCAGGAAGCTATTTGAGAAGCTCACAGTTGTGGCCTGCCAACCATCTATATGGTGGGGATGTATATGCTGTCGTAAGGGTCGATGGCGAAAAGATGCTACTACTTTTAGGTCCCTTTTTTATTTATTTACTTAAGGAACTTTTAACAAAGTGTTACACCAGTTCCATCGAAACCTTATCTAACAAATACCTACACAACTACAAGGTAACTACTGAATAAACCAATATAGCTTAAAGTGACATTGGTTGACCCAAGATTACATTAAATGTACCTAAATCTAACGTATTAATGTTAAGTTCACAAGTTAACTTGCTCCTTTCAGATTCATTTCTGACACACTCCACCAGAAGATGATATTATACATCTTTTACTTTATTAATACACACTAAGCAATTCGGAGAGTCCACAATTCTCATGAGGAAAGCAGAGGCTCTAAGCTCGGAACGAATTCTAAAAGATGTTATTATAATCTTACGGCTAGCTTCAAAATTACTAAACCATGAGATTCGAGGTTAGGTCTCTTGCTAACCAATTTGCAAATATTGCAATTCATGACCTAAAAATGTTGCTTAGACAGATTAAACTAAAACAAAATACTTTAACAGTTTCTTTATTAATGAGTTGCAACAAAAATGTCATACTTACTCTTCTGCCGTTGGCGTCATCCGCGTTCCCGTGGGACAAAAAGTAGCCTATATGTTAATTCAGAGCATAATCTTCCCCTATTCCCAATTCAATAGGTACTGATCCCTTCAGCCGTTTTGACACGAAGAAGTAATCAAAGTCGTAGTAGTAAGTAATCAAACGCCAAGTCATTCTTGAAGAATTATTTTGTACCCACAATTTTAGCTGTCCTGGTACTTACTTCGAACGCAGGTTTGATGACTTACAGTCTCCCGGACAAGCTGGGTTCCGGTAGATCACATTCATGAGCTGCAGCAAGTTATACAGAAGACTAAGGAGTATAACTTGCAACATGCTTGGCGTTTATAGGATATGTGATAACTCTGAAACTGTTCATTGCGCCGGCCCTAGGGCGCACCGGGCCGCCGGGCGTCACTACGGTGGGGGCGCACAAATTGTACGATAGAACCACAAAACAATGCGGGAAGTGCGGGGCGGGACGTGGGTGAAATTTATCTATGACTTGTATCATAAATTGGTCAGAGAATTGGGTATTTTCTTCAGTCAAAATTTATTATTCCAACTTTTCAATACAATAAAATACTACTTTTACTCTTGCTAATTTAAACCTGGGATATCTCTTTATGGGCGCCAAAACGAAATGAGTCGTACACCGAAAGGCGCCTAACCGAGGTCATACGTGTTGCATGACAGTTCCACGAATAAGTGAGGAGGCCCAAAACAAGTGTAGGGTGCATACATATGACCGAAATGTGACTCACAAATCGGTCATTGTCTATTGAATTGTGCATTTTTAGACAAAAATAAAATATTTCGACCGTTTCAATAGAATTATAAACATTAAGTAAAACCGCGGGTTACTCACGTGAATATACTGGGAAAAGTTCTACTAGTTTCGAACCACAGAACGGTTCTTCCTCATGAGCAGCGTCAGCGGTCGCGGCGACGTCGCGCAGCTTACTCGCGCTATCTACCGTAACTATCACTCACAGTGAGCTGCGCAATTATAAAAATTATCTATCTATATAAATAAAAATCAATTTCCGTTCGTTAGTCTCGCTAAAACTCGAGAACGGCTGAACCGATTTGGGTAATTTTGGTCTTGAAATGTTCGTGGAAGTCCAGGGAAGGTTTAAAAGGTGAGAAAAAACATTAATAGGCGGTACGAAGTTTCCCGGGCCAGCTAGTAAACATATAAAAATAATCGTATATCTTTCATTCACTAATTCGATGATATACAACGTACCTACATTCTCGCAAATTTAAACCAAGAGAGCCAAAATGAACAGAAATGAGAGCCAAAAGGCCCATCCGCACACAAAAACACGATCCACGAAAACGTGTGGGGAGCGTAAAAACGGCCGTGGGGTAGAATTATATGTCATTTACTGGGCACGTACACAAAACTGCGATGCCAATTCGCAACGCAAAAAATTACAGACCCGAAACACACAACACTTTGTGTGATCCACAAATTGTGTGGATCACACAAAGTGTTGTTCCGTGCGGGAATCGAACCCGCGGCACGTTGCACGGCAGCCGGTTGTCCTGCCACCGCACCAACTGTGCAGTCAAACAACTGGGGTAACAATAACTTGGTCAAGTTCAACAAACAAGTCATAAAAATCTAGGCGTGTTTGCTCTCGTCCCTAAACGTAAGCATTTTCCGTTGACTCCGGAGTGTATCCGTTCCGTTATCTGGCCACTTTGAACTTTGTAACGTATCTCTGAAACTCACGCTTAACTTTGGTTTCTACATAGAGTCGAAGCACAACTGGCTGGTAGGAAGTTGGGTTTACTGCTTAAGGTGAGAAGGTACTAAGTATGGGAGAGCCATGCTTCGGCACGAATGGGCCGGCTCGACCGGAGTGATACAACGGCCTCACAGAAAACCGACGTGAAGCAACGCTTGCGTTGTGTTTCGTCGTATGAGTGAGGTTACCGGAGGCCCAATTACCCCCCTCCCTAGTCCCCGTCTCCCGAATCCCCGAATCCTCCACAACCTTCAAATTCCTAATTCCTAAAAGGCCGGTAACGCACTTGTAACGCCTTGGTGTTTCGGGTGTCCATGGGCGGCGCCGATTGCTTACCATCAGATGATCCGTCGTCTGCTCGTTTACCGGCTATAGAAAAAATAAAAAAACTTCACACCGTAGCAATGACTGAAACTATACCCATGGCAAGCATTTTTAGATGACTTTGCTAAATATTAGCTAGAGGCATAAAGTACATCGAGAGGTGTGCCAAAATAAAAAAAAAACGAAAAGCCTCCACAAGTAGATGAGCCATCTACTTTGAGGCCTTTCGTTATTTTTGTAGTATATTTTCCGGCGAGTATGCATAGTTGTAATAACAATAAATCCCCTTTTTTTAAAGAGGCGCCATTTTTCGTTGTTTTACCACCTAAAAATGTTCTTAGGACCGGCACTGACTCTTCACAAATGCATTTGAGGACGTTTTCAAACTCTTGAACTGGAGTGGACTGGGCATCAATATCAATTGCGAATATATCACACGCCTCTGCTTTGTTGGTGATATAGTCATCATGGCGGAGTCACTGGAGGACCTAAACGCTATGCTCAGCGACCTCGATATAGTTGTCCAACAGGTGGGTCTTACAATGAACATGGACAAGACCAAAATCATGTCAAACATCCATGTTGCACTCATACGGCTATCGGTCATCGTTGGGAACGATATCCTTGAAGTTGTAGACCATTATGCATACTTAGGGTAGATTATCCAACTAGGTAGGCCCAACTTTGACAAAGATATCGCCTGAAGAATCGCCTTCAGGAAGTTTCGCGTAATTTTCTCATCGAAAATCTCTCAGTGCCTAAAGATAACAGGATGTTTAATCAGTGTGTTTTGCCAGTGATGATGTATGGTACCGAGACGTGGTCCCTGACCTCTGGCCTTCTAGAAAAGGTCAAAGTAGCTACAGCGCACTATGGAGAGAGCTATGCTCGGAGTTTCCTTGCGCGACAAAATCCGAAATATGAAAATTTGCCAAAGAAGAGAGAGTTACCCACCTAATTCGCAAAATCGAGCCGTGATCATGCGAGATAGTGATCAAACGTCGACCTATTAAATATAAAAAAATAAAAAAGTAGTAACAGGCAGGCTACGGCGCTCAATGGACTGAGACGGCAGATGGGCCAGGAAAGTCTTTGAGTGGCACAGGAAGACGAAGCGTGGGCAGGCCTCCCGCTAGGTGGACCGACGACATCGGCAGAGTTGCGGGCAGCCAGTGGATGCGGGTGGCGAGTTGTCGTTCGACGTGGAGGACTAAGGGGGAGGCCTTTCCCCAGCAGTGGACATCTTCCGGCTGTTGTTACAGTTGACGATAATCCACATTTTCGAGTAAATACTAAACAAGCGAAGTATCTTTAACTAAAAATCGCGGGTTACTCATGTGAATATACAGAGAAAAGCTCTACTAGTTTCGAACCACAGAGGGGTTCTTCCTCATTAGCAACGTGTGCGGCGATGTCGTGCAGCCTAAACTACAGTAAGCTTTTCTCAGTATTTTCATATGAGTAACCCGCGATTTTTACGTAAAAACGTAAATATCTTACTTAATTTATAAATATTTTAGTTTTATAAACTCTTCAGTAGAGGGTGGAGGAGTAAAAGAAAACAAATAGTTCTTAAAATATATTATTTATTTATTTTTTCTTAAAAACATTGAGTAGGCAGACAAGACACAATCTCATTAGGTAACTTTAATGTTTAAGTTCAATAACTAAATTAAACTTAGACACTAACTGTATTTTTGTAATAAACCAAAAAATTAAGTTTTTTTTTTATTTTTTTTTTCCTTTGGCAACTGAGTCTCCAACACGAAAAATTAAGTTATTTTTGTTGTATAATAGAAAAATATAATTTTATTTGTCAAAAATGTCAGTAGGTACTTAGATAATATTTTGAGCATGTAACATTGCATTAGTTGACAATTACAAACAAAATGGCGGATTATTGACAGTTTGAAATTAATTTAGGAATAGAGGGTTTTATGTAAAATGCCGTCTTTAATTGAGATAGAACGAAAAGAAATCTATTAACTCAGTATTTTAGGTTATAAAAAGATTAAAAAATGGTGATAAAAGCCGAGAGCAAGTTCTAATGTTTTACTCTTTAACTGTCAAATATCCGCCATTTTGAGTGTCTAAAACGTCGAGAATGTTTAATAAGTGTATGTTTTGGGGTCATATCCTTTGCCGACCACTTTGTCGTCGATCCAATCTCTCAGGACTGAAACGTCTACATAGACTCCAGGAGTTCCATCTTCACCGCATCCGATACCCCAGGCTACAATACCGCTTTGAACGTAGCGGTCTTTTTCGTACTAGAAAGTAAGGAAAGTAGGTATATTATTAGATTTTATACTTATGATAGTTTTATTGACTCTCTTGTCATAGGTTCTAGGTAATGATACGCGAATACTATAAACTTAGCTAAACTGAGAATGAATAACCCTTTGCACGACAACACTTTGCCGCAGTGGTTTATTTATATTATGGTTTAATTTAATTATTTAATTTGTATTTTTTATTGTGTAATAGACTTAACTTCTTTGTGAAGTTTAATATAATTATACAAATTACAAACATAAAATTAAATCGGACTTGGATTCTCCAAATGTCAACTAACGACACCGAGAACGCGGGTTTGAAAATAAAATAGAACCTGAGGCCTTAGTATGAGTTTGTTCTACGTTTAAAGTAATCGTAACGAGTACGCGTTCGGCGCTCTGATTGGTTGGTTCATTGGCGCCGGCCATTCAGAGTGCCGAACGCGAACTCGTTTCGAATACTTTAAACGTAAAACAAACTTGTACTAAGGCCTCAGGCTTGAATTCTCGAAACGTCATTTGACGATTTCTAGAATGCGGTCGAAAAAGGCGGGAAAACGAATGGGATTTTGAACGGATAGCGTCATTTCTGTTGGCGGCGCCGGACCGGACTATTTTTATTTATTTTTATTTTATTTATTTAGAAAACCAACAGCGATACATATGATATAATACAAAATAAAGATATTACAGTTTAGTAAGGCTATTGACGAGAGATGTAATATTTGTTTCGTTATTATAAATGTGCTTTGAAAGAAAACAATATTCTGTATTATCGATACTAAGTGATTTCCTTTATAATCTCCGTTTCTGGCCTTCATATTCTGCAAGTTGTTGATGCAACAGTGGGGTTGCGTTTATACAATGTTCTTAAATAATTGAGTCTAGTGCGATTCAGAAGCGGTTTCCCGCTGTGGGAGAACCGCCCGTGTCTTATAGACCTTAGTTTCTACGACATTGCGGCAAGAACAAAGGTGACGAATAATATTTTATTTTATTTATTAAACTTTATTGCACATATAGTGAAATTGGCGGACTTAATGACGTAGGCATTTTCTAACAGTCGACCATTGGGTGATGCAGAAAGTTAAAGCGGTAGGTGCAAAATTATAGAAAAGAAAGTAAGAAGTAGATAACAGAAGTTAAGGTAATAAAATATTAAAGAGGGAAGACATGATTGTTATAATAATACATAACTAAAGACATAGGGATAGGGACTTAAAATGAATTATATAATAAATATATATCCCAAATAAGCATACATATAATCCTTAATAATATTATAAATTGGAAAGTGAGTTTGTTTGTTTGTTTGTTCCGCTTTCACGCCGTAACTACTAAACCGATTGCTTTGAATTTTTGCAGACGTAAAGTTAGAAGTCTGGATTAAATGATAGGGTACTTTTTATCCCGGAAAAATTTGATATTCCCGAGGGAAAACAAAATTATTGGTATAGATGGCGCTGTGTGTATGTGTGTATGTCGAATGGGATATGTCACATAGGCTACTTTTTATCATTTTGTAATGCGAGCGAAGCCGCGGGTAAAAGCTAGTATGATATAATTACTATATAATACATATATAAATAAATGCAATACATAGACTACTAATAGGTATCTTTCTTTAGACAACTTACCTCAATAGGACAGGACAGAGGAGAACCGCCGTCTCCCTTGCAGGTATCCTTCCCTGGTTCCCCACCAGCGCACATGAATGAGGAGTGAAGCTGGAAGAATCTTCCTAGACGCGTCTTTCTAAGAGCTGTCTGACATCTGTCGTGTTTCACTACCGGCAGCTCGATCTGAAAGGAAATTATGTATTAGGGCTCATGTTAACAATATAATGCTTTGTCCAGTGCTGGGTGCTTACTCTTGAAACCAAACTCAATGTTTCAATTTCAATACAATAAAATCTCAATAATTATTCAATTTCAAAACTATACACCCACAATCGTAGCTGTTAATATAGCATTCAGAGTACGGGATAAAAAGCCAAACTCAATACCATTTAGTATTCACGCAATACGGATGCAATGGGCGCTAGTGTTGCAACTCAAGAATACGAATTTTCGCAATACCAATGTCGATCGATCGGAATTGGATTCAAGAGTAAGCCTCCTGGAATAGAATCTCCTTCACAAGCCCAGTGGCTTGTTCACAAACATTTATGCACATCACAACTTGGGGTTCTTCAAGAGGGGAGTGAATAGGTTTCTTAAGGGTCGGCAAAACGCATGTAATGTGTTGTGGGAGAGCCTTGCTTCGGCACGAATGCGCCGGCTCGAACGGAGTGATAGCACGGCCTCACAGAAGACCGACGTGAAACAACGTGTGTTTGGTCGGTCTTCTGTGAGGAATGAGGTTACCGGATGCCCAATTACCCCCCCTTGGATTGGGGAAAAGGAGGGGCCTTTTCCCCAATCCCTGAATCCAGAACAATCCTTCAAATTCCTAATCCCAAAGGCCGGTGACGCACTTGTAACGCCTCTGGTGTTGCAGGCGTACATAGGCCACGGTAACCGCTTACCATCAGGTGGGCCGTGTCGTGTGCGCTTCTTAAAAACGGACACGACACGGCCCACCATTAAAACTACCTTATTCTAGATTCCTTGCGAGCTATGGCTATGGAGTTTTTACACCTCAACTTTTACCGAGAATCGACCTCGAGTCCCCGAGCTTGGCAATCACGTTTATAAAAAACCACTCGAGGCTGCACAAATTAGCATTAAAAATTTATTTTGACCTTCAGAGGCATTTAAAATAACATCAAAAGACCAATTTTGACATCAACAACTTACCTTTTTCAAAATAACTTGGTACCGCCCTTCCTTGCCGAATTTATCTTTACCCCATCCAGTAGCGAAGCACCGGGTGCCATCATCCTGGCGTTGTTTGGGAGGCGGCAGGCATGCCACACCTACATTAGGAGCCAGGTCCACTGGCTGAGCCAAGAACAGTACTGCGATGTCATAGAAGAGGTTCCCTGTAATTAATTAACATAATGTATTATCAAACTTGCTTCTGCCCGCGACTTCATACGCGCAATCCCGTTTTCTCCCGTTCCCGTAGGATTTTTAGGATTTTTTCTGTCTTAAGAACCTTCTCCTGACAGTAACAAACACAACAAAAATAAAAATCGATCTAACCGTTCTAAAGTTATTGCGTGACAACGGGAAAAGGGTTTCATTTCTATATATAAACTAGCGGACCCGACTGACGATGCCCTGCATATCCACTTGAATGTATAAACAAAAAATCATTCAAATTAGTTCAGCCGCTTAGGATAACTAACCTAAACAGCGACCGCAGCGCCATCTGCCGGGCTGATTTGTGAATCTAAACCATTCCCAGATCCCCTTGAACACACACAAAAAATGTCATCAGAATCGGTCCAGTCGTTTGAGAGAAGTTCAGTGACATACACACTCACAGAAGAATTATATATTTGTATAAAGATAGATTAATTTAAATACGTCATCAACAACAGCCTATGGTGGCGGACTAATCAAATGTGGGGCCCTTAGCAAATTCAATTCAGGGACCCTGTATCTTAAACCTACGTGTCTGTTCGGTAGTCTTCATATTTCCCAGGCAACCAACGAATTTCTGTGTGAAAATGGAAACTATCTGATTCACTTCGTTGCGGAAACCAAGACAGTTATTCATGTCCCTGAGACGCGTCGGACTTCAGTGTTCTGGTGTTTTCATGGTTGTATCTACTGTAGATCCTGGCTTACAGGAGTTGCAGCGGTTTTGGGAGGGTGTGGCGGGCTTGTCCCATTAAAAAAAACACGAATTTCACTAAAAAAGCAGAGCTGTATTAAGCGGTGACTTTGATTAAGCGGGGCCCCGTTTTGTTTCGGGCCCCGTAGCAACAAATTATACTCCTTTGATGTGATTAACCATGCAACTGCATGAAAGTCAATTATTAAGACTATGGACCTCCTACTAAAGAGGGCTTAATATACCTCTAATATGTGGGCCTATCAAGGGTGGTTTAGGGTTCGCAGTTTTATCAGAGAGCGCTGCTATCCAGCCACCTCAAATGAGAAGTTTCTCCTATCGCTTCCCATGAGACCTGCGGGTGGAGTAAATACTGTGCCTACTTTTTTTAAGACAAGCCCACTACTATTTCTTAATACCGCTGCAAGTCCTGTGCACCAGGATCTATAGTAGATACAGCCATGACACTGAACACTGAAGTCTAACGCGACCTAGAGACATGAACGACTTGGTTCCCGCAACAAAATAATTCTTATTCTCAGTATTCATAAAGCTGAAGAGTTGTTTGTTTGGTTGTATGTTTGAACGCGCTAATCTCCGTAACTACTGGTCCGATTTGATAAAATATTTTTGTGTTGGATAGTGTGGAAGACTATAGGCTATAAAACATCACGCTACGATCAATAGGAGCCGAGCAGAGCGAGCATAACCGCTGTAGCAAGTCAGAAGATATTAGATAAGTTCTTGCTTTTACTGACTTTGTCGACGTTGACTGCCTTGTTGGCCGTCGATTCCCGGGTCGGGCAAAGTATTACTGGGTTTTTTAAAAATTCTCAGTAGTAGCACGGAGTCTGGAATTGTACCCGGTATATGGCATTAGGCTCACCCCCTATTACATGGGACTCGTAACATAAATAGTTAAAAGTTGGTGTTACATAGTTCAGTGGCATAATGTGCACCTCCGCCTACCGCTTCGGGGATGAAAGACGCGATGTGTGTTCTTACCTTTATTAAAATCTTTATGTGTCACAACAGAGGCGACATCTCTGTCTTGGAACGGATAGATCTCCTTCGTGCTCTGTGTGTCCCACTCTCCCGCTCTGATCCTCAATGCCTTAGCGCTGGCGACGTAGTGGGCAGCTGTGAGCACTACGCTGGGATGGATCAGTGATCCACCGCCGACGTACACGTTGAGTTTTTGACCTTCTGGCTCATTCTCGTTCACTGGCTCAATTCTGAGGAGGAAATTGGACTGTTTCAGATGAGCTGATTAGAGGGATGTAGGTAGATTCAGCCAATGATATACCATAATGATTTGTACAGTCAAAATTAGATTTTATTTTGTTTTTATAATAACTATCGTGAGACATACTAAATTAACTAAAAATCGCGGGCTACTCACGTGAATATACTGAGAAAAGCTCTACTAGTTTTGAACCTCAAGACCAGCGTGCGCGGTCGCGGCTATACCGCGCGGCGCAGCCTACTCCATACAGATTTTATTTTGTTAAAAGCCAAGGATACATTGCTCAACTTGATCTTATTCAACATAATCTTGGACATTGGGTACTTGACAACTAGTCAAATTCAATACATTTTTTCGAACTGTCAAAAAACGACAGTTTTCTATGAATTTCGTACGAGATTGTGTAGTAGACGTCACGTTTTTTTGAACGTCAAACAGCATACTTATTTCGTCAAAATTTGCTGGAAGAATACTAAAATTAAGTTGAGTATAAAATCAATTAATGAAAGTGTGATTATTTTTAATATTTTATTGTATTGAACAGTCCAACAACAAGAACCCAAATGTCCCGTGAGCCGCCGATTTTGACCGATCTATATTATAAATAAGGCGACAACGCGCGCCTTATGTCTACAGCGACGTTGATGTTGCCATACATGTCGACCAAAGTCCGGCAACGTTGCGATACTTCACACAACGTCGCTGACGCCACGTGTCTCTTTGTATCTTTGGTTTAAACACGCTAATCTCCGTTACTACCTACTGGTCCGATTTGAATAATTGGGTAGTTTCCAGGGTATCAAAATTAAAAACCTAAGTAGTCCCTCAGTTAGACAATGAAACAATATTAGACACGTATTTTTTTATTTTCTCGTATCAAGTTGCAATACTTAAATAAAATGGCGCTAAGTATAGGAGTGGGAGGTTGTTACGTCATAACGTGCTACAAAATGTGACACGCTGTGACGTCACATGACATTTCAAATTAAAATATCGTCGAAAGTATTTAATTTTGTGAGACAAGAAAAAATGCGTGTCTAAAGTTTTAAATTAATTTACCAGACGGGCATTAAAATAAAATTAAAGAAACTACCCTATTCTTTTTGTGTTGGATAGTTTATTCATCGAGGAAGATTGTTTGCTATAATACATCACGCTACGATCAATAGGAGCCGAGTAGAACTGGTAGAATCGCGATGCAGAAGCTAGTTGAGTTACAAGATCTAAAGTGAACCGTTTATAAGTACTTTTACAATTAGGATGATGGCAGGGTATGAAAATTAAAAATATAATTAGTCCGTAAGTTAGGTAATGAAAAAATATTAGACACGTATTTTTTATTTTGTTGTATAATTTTATTATTTTATAATTTTATTATTTTATAATATTATTGTATAATTTTATTATACAACAAAATAAAAAATACTTTTATACTTAGATAAAACGAATCAAAGTTTAGGAGTGGGGGCTAAAACGTCATTTCTACGTATAAAATGTATGTACATAGAAGTGACGTCACGCGACATTTCAAATCAATATATCGTCGAAAGTATTCGTTTCTGTAAGAAAATAAAAAATACGTGTGTAACAATTTAAAATAATCTACCAGACGAACATTAAAATAAAAAATAGGCATCTACCCTATTACAAACCTTATTTCTGAAACGAAGACCATTTAGAAAAAGGCTGATTGGTCGACTAACGATATTCACTCATAATTTGATACTTACTTAAAAACAAAATTGCTCAAAGAAAATTTTATTTAAAAAAATGTAACTATAGGGATATAATGTTGGAAAGAGACCACGCTACAGTTTTATAGGCGCGAAAAAGAGACAGCACTCATATTTTCACGCAATACTCACGCTCCTACTTCACCGCCGTCTGTCGGTACACTGCAAGAGAATGCTTATAAAGAAACCCGCATCATATACTATCCAGTCGTTTTAAAGGTGATGACTCACAGACAAGTGGAAATCATCAATTTATTCCTGTACCTTTCTTATTTAGGTGATCGGCACTAAGTCAGAATCAGATTGTTGTGGGGTCGAGCTGCAGAAATAGAATCAATATTTATTCTGCAAAAGCGGGCTATCCGAGCAATATGTAACTTACGCCGTTGCGAATCGTTGAGAGAATTGTTTAAAACGATAAATATTTTAACGGTGCCCTGTCAATATATATATGAAAATATAATGTATGTAAGGAAAAATAAGCAATTGTTTGAAAAAAGAAGCGATAGACACAATTTTAATACTAGAGGCAAAAATAAGTTAGCTATACCGCAATTCAGACTGTCCAAAGTACAGAAATCCTTTATGGGGTTAGGTATTAAATGCTATAATAAAATACCAAATAGCAAACTAGATCTCAATGAAAGTAAATTTAAAACATATATTAAGCGCGAATTATGTAATCAAGCTTACTACACACTGACAGATTATCTGGAAGATAAGAATGCTTGGCAGCATGTTGGTTCGGCTCCACTGGACAATACTCAAATGTAGTCAGTAGTTAAATTCCAATAGTAGGTAATATAATACATAATTTAATACTTTAATTCTAATGTAGACAATCTAGTTTCCTTATGGCATCGAGAATTTCTTTCTTTATTGAAACAAAGAGTTTCCTTTTTCTTGTATAGAAGCACTATTTCTATGGATTGTCAGTATGCATATGTGAGCACCATGTTAGACTTAAGATATTTAATTTTTTTTTATTTTAGTAAGTTATTAGTATAATGCGTCAAGCATGTCTTTGCATTGTTCTTACATATGCGTACAGTATTGAAATATGTATCAGAGACATTGTAGAACATACTTTTTTAAAAGAGTAACGAATGGAGTTTCTTGCTCGTTCTTCTCCATTCGAATCTACGTTTTGGAATGAGCACCTAGCTTCACCTAGCTTCACTGACGGACTGACTGACAGACTATTATTTATTTTGTATTTGTTAACGTTTCAAAAGTACCAAACTATGGTTTAATTGAAATAAATGCTTTGACTTTGACTTTGATTATTAATCGAATTATCTGCCTCCAGTTAGCCCTTAAAGGTGGTAATAGTTATTACTGTTTTGTGAAATGGGATACAGCGTCAAACAAGCAGACGGGTCAACTGACGACAAGCATTTAGTACCATCTATGCTAACGTTGAAGAAAAGTTACAATAAATGCTTTGTCAACCTTTTGAAGATTGAGTTTGGGATTACACTCAGTACTGTCTTTATCATAAGGACACTCGGCGCCCGTGCCTCAGAGGCCCCGAAGAACCGTCAATTTCTACGACGTACATGGCAACCAGATACCGCGTAACGTGTAGTGGTTTCTATTACGGCACAGACCAAATCATTGTGTGCTCAATAACATCATAACATAACATAACATCACGCCTTTTATCCCCGAAGGGGTAGGCAGAGGTGCACACAGAAGTAACACCCACTTTTCACTATTTATGTTATGAGTCCCATGTAATAGAGGGTGAGCCTATTGCCATATACCGGGCACAATTCCAGACTCCGTGCTACTACGTGTGTGCTCAACAAATTGTTATTACGGGTCTGGGTATCATGTGGATGTTAATTAGTATGTTTGTAAATGCAACCACGATACAGGAGAAAATCCTAGCGTGGGGCAACGTAAAAAAAACGTTCCATAAGGACCCCGAATTATTGGCCCTAGCGTAGTCTAAGACGGCCCTGATTATCCTCTCGCGCGCTTCTCGTACACACGGGTAAATATTTTAATAGAAAAGCGAATTAACTATTCTGTTCAATCAAATAAAGAACGGTTACAATATGTATACGTCACAGAAAAAATATCCAATCGGTGCGCGTTTCTCGTACACCCATGTGTACAATTGCGCGATGGGCACTCAACTCTCTCGTACACCCGTGTGTACGAGAAACACGTGAGAGGTTATAGTTCATTCTGCATCACTATGCAACGAACATGTTTAGTTTAACTCACTGATAACAGATGGCGTTATTGTGCTTTTAAAGTGTCTTGCCCTTGTGTATTTGCAGTTCTTTGTTAAAAAAAGTGCGTATAAACTGATAAACTTACTTGAGGATAGCCACCATCCACGGGAACTCTCCGAATTTGGTTTCGCCGTTGGCCTCACCAGTCGTACGGAGATCAGCTCCGTCAGGGTTCGCCCAACCGCATCCTTCACGCTGCAATAATAAAATAGGTTTATTTAGTAAGAGATGGAGACAGAATCACGTGGAGGAGTCATGCTTCGGCACGAATAGGTCGGGTCGACCAGATTGATACCATGGCCTCACAGAAAACCGATGCGAAACAATGCTTGCGTTGTGTTTCGTCGTGTGAGTGAGGTTATCTGAGGCCCAAATATCCCCCTACCCAATCCCCTATCTCCAACAATCCTCGAATTCCTAATCCCCAAAAGGCCGGTAAAGCACTTGTAACGCCTTTGGTGTTTCAAGTGTCCATGGGCGACGCCGATTGCTTACCATCAGGTGAATCGTCTGCTCATTTACCAGATTATGACCACGGCCTCACAGGAAACCGGCGTGAAACAACCAAAGCGTTGTGTGCAAAGCCGTTCGAGAGGCATTTGTAACTCCTCTGGTGCTGTGGGCACCTGTTGCTTACCATCAGGGACACTTCTACTGATTAGAAAATCCATAAAATTCTTCATCCCATAAAAAACCCATAATGTATATGAACATTACATTATTTACAAACACACACAGGACACAGGAGGAAATCTAATTTGGAGCTACGTGTTAAAATAAGAAACATACAATACCGCTCAAAAATGTAATAAAAACCAAACTACCAAACACTATTTGAACTAACCCATGTTTGGTAGTTAATATCATCATCATCATCATCAACAGCCTATAAAAGCCTACTGCTGAGCAAAGCCTCTTCTCACACGGAGAAGGTTTGACCATAAACCACCTGAGCCTAGGTTTCCTCACGATGTTTTCCTTCACCGTTTGTCAGTGGTGTTTAGATAATCTTAGAAAGTACATATAACTCGGTAAAGTCACATTGGTATTTGCTGTTGGTAGGTTTCGCACCCGCACCCTCTTGCTTGAGAAGCGGGCGTCTTAACCCTCCGAGCCACCACAACACACACACGATGACACGGTAGTCGGTATGCCACCAGTAGATTCACAGAAATACATAAATACATATTACTGCTTTACTATAATTATTAATCTGACATCTGGATTAACCAGTTTAAAACTTTTTCAATTAATTTTTAATGCATCCGACCGGTCGACCGGTGCGGTGTGTCAAGATATTTAAAATAATACAATGAAATATGATATCCGATATAATTACTAGTAGTCTGTTATTAAGTTAACATAAAATTAATGTGACTATGAGAATAATTTGAATGCTTTGTTTTAGCCACAAATCAGAGCTAAGCCAGCCCAAAGGTTACTGTACTACATGCTAATTTCAATCATAAAAGCATGCTTCAATTAGGATGATGCCAGGGTATGAAAATTAAAAATATAATTAGTCCATAATGATGAATGAGGGAAATGAAAAAATATTAGACACGTATTTTTTATTTTGTCGTATAATAAAACAATACTTACCTCTAGATAAAACGGATCAAAGTTTAGGAGTAAGGACTAAAACGTCATTTTGTACGTATAAAATGTACATAGAAGTGACGTTACGCGACATTTCAAATCATTATATCGTCGAAAGTATTCGTTTCTGTAAGAAAATAAAAAATACGTGTGTAATGATTTAAAATAATCTACCAGACGGACATTAAAATAAAAATTAGGCATCTAGCCTATTGAGCATTTGTCACTTAGTAGCATGTGTGTCGACTTTTGAGCATGCTCAATAGAACGCTTTTAGCAACCTACTTTAAATTAATGATTAGATTATTAAAAAATATGATTTACCTTCCCTGAAACCCAAAAAATAAAGTTTTGAATTTTTGTTTTTATTAGATAAATAATAAAACTTAGCCTTTAACGTTTACAATTTTAACGTTTTTTGGACCTCCTAAATCATCACGTGGATGCGCAGAATTGCACATTACGGCACTTAACGATACTGTACAATGTAACACCCACTTTTCGCTATTTATATTATGAGTTCCATGTAATAGGGGGTGAGCCTATTGCTATATAGGCTCACCCCCTGCCTCGTTGGCCGAGTGGTCGCAAGTGCGATTGCCGGGAAAGGGGTCTCGGGTTCGATTCCCGGGTCGGGCAAAGTATTACTGGGTTTTTACAAAATTCTCAGTAGTAGCACGGAGTCTGGAATTGTGCCCGGTATATGGCAATAGGCTCACCCCCTATTACATAGGACTCATAACATAAATAGTGAAAAGTGGGTGTTACATTGTACAGTGGCATAATGTGCACCTCTGCCTACCTCTTCGGGGATAAAAGGCGTGATGTTATGTTATGTTATATTATGAGTTCCATGTAATAGGGGGTGAGCCTATTGCTATATACCGGCCATGCTACTACTGACAATTTTTAAAAACCGAGTAACTAATACTTTGCTCGACCCGAGACTCCTCGCTCAGCAGTCGCACTTGCGACCACTTGGCTAACGAGGCAGTAAAAATTTAGTCTCATGGCGAACAATTTGCACTATCACTGTTGTGTATAAAGTTTACATACAATATAATATTATAAACCGGTTGATTGGTCATCTGATGACCTAGACTGGTTATATTACCTTGATTAAAGGTCAAATATTGCAGTGTAATTACGATGCCATTTTTTGGCAACTTTTAATAAATAAATATTGGGATTTTGATCTTAATAATAATTCATGTATTTACAATATCGTGGTGGCCCGGAAGCTGTTTATTTTTTTAATAAGGTGGGATAATCATCGAATGACTGCTCCCGCCTGGGTGAGGCGGAAGGGAGTGCCAGACTCTTACTGACTAGAAACCACCCCGTTCCTTCTCCTGCACCTTGAGCCGGAGCCCCGGTAACCCGCGACTCCGAATGCCGGAGGCTTAAGACGCGCTTCTCATGCATAAGAAGCGGGCTCGAAACCTACCAACAGCAAGTACCAATGTGACTTTTTCCGCGTTATATGTACTTTCTAAGATTATCTATACACCACTGACAAACGGTGAAGGAAAAACGTGAGGAAATCTGGGCTTATAATTTCTAATTATAAGTTTGAAATCGCCAACCTACATTGAGCAAGTGTGGTTATTAATGCTCAAACCTTTTCCGTGCGAGAAGAGGCTTTTGGTCAGCAGTTGCCACTTATAGGCTGTTAATGTGTCTATGTGATGTGAAGTATTTACATGCAGTTTTTATTCATCAGAGAGATGAAAGAGCACGTATATAAGTTTGTAATTTGCCTTTCTTAGCAGGATTTGTCTTGGCATTCATGGTCCGAGATGGAGTCAGGACAAATCCTTACGTTTCTCTGCAGCCAGATATTATGTTCAGTTACAGAGCGACCCGTTTATTGAACACACAAAAACAAGTATTACTAACTATGAATAGAGATATATATAGAATAATGGCATTCATTAAGTTGACCCGTGTAAAAGAAATTAAAGAAAACATTACAATTTTTATCAGGAATATGTAGGCAGAGGCACACATTACGGCACTTAATGTTACTGTACAATAACCCACTTTCCCAGTGGCGAAACTACAGGGTGGCACGTTGGCAAAATGCCACGGGCCTCCATCTAGAAGATGCCCCGAGGTTTTCATTTGAACTTCTCTGTTTTATTGAAAACGGGGGCCCATCCGATACATTTGTCACGGGCCCCGAACGGTATAGTTTCGCCACTGCACTTTCCACTATTTATGTTATGAAATTATTAAAGAAATAATTAGAGAAAAATACCCCAAAATACTAACAGCACGAAGTTATCATTTAGGTACGCAAAGACGGATTCAATTTAGGCAAGCACCTCATAGGGGCCCCTAAGTTTATTGGCGCCACCGTTAGTCTATGGACAGTCGGGTGCGTGCGTCTCGCGGCGCCCGTTACAACCTGGCGCCCAGCACTTGCCTAATTTGTCTTAATACGTCTCTGTATTAAGTGCCTTTAGCCAAACGCCACTTTAGCGCTTGTCTACAGAGAGAGTAGAAAACTAAATGTATGGGGATGACACTGACAAGTGTCAAAATTTACGTCAATTCCATATAATTTGGTTTTCTATTCTACATGTAGACAATCGCTAAATGACATTTGGCTACAGCTGAAGGTGATACAAGAACACCATAGAAATTAAGTACTTAATTCAATAATAGCGGACAGTATAATTTAAAACGAAATACGGAAAACCAGGGCCTTTAGTCAAACGCCACTTTAGCGCTTGTCTACAGAGAGAGTAGAAATCAAAATGTATGGGGATGACACTGACAAGTGTCAAAATTTACGTCAATTCCATATAATTTGGTTTTCTATTCTACATGTAGACAAGCGGTAAATGGCATTTGGCTACAGCTGAAGGTGATACAAGAACACCATAGAGTAAGTAGTTTCATAATAGTAGACTGTATAATTTAAAACGAAATAAGGAAAACCAGATAAGAAAGTATGATAAAATTCTAAAATTTAGCACCAGAACACAGCTGTCTTCGTCTTGCCGGCAGGTAAACTGTTAAACAAGTAACCAATGTTATTATAAAAAAATCTAGAATTCTACTTTAAAATTACAAGGGGCTAGTTAATTTTTCTTTAAACATAATATAACATAACATCACGCCTTTTATCCCCGAAGGGGTAGGCAGAGTTGCACACAGAAGTAACACCCACTTTTCACTATTTATGTTATGAGTCCCATGTAATAGGGGGTGAGCCTATTGCCATATACCGGGCACATTTCCAGATTCCGTGCTACTACTGAGATTTTTTTTTTAAACCCATACTTTGGCCGCACTTGTTTAGTCGCACTTGCGACCACTCGGCCAACGAGGTAGTCGTTGTTTTTATATCCTTATTTTTATACTTGGTAATAATATTCCTCAAGTTACAATAACCAGAATTGTGACAGAACTTGTTATTCACTATAATAAGAGATACGTAAGTAATTGAAGGTAATTGGTGCAATACAATATTGTAGGTTTCGCCAATTGTTCGTGAACGGGCACCGTCGATTGGAACTGGTCAGCTCCAGATTTATTTTACTATCCTCAAGGTTATTTTCTTTTTCAGTCTTTCTGACTGGATTTAGGTGTTGCATTGTTCTCACATAATCGAACCAATAAAACTATGTAACTAGAGAATTGTATTGAAAACCTGATTGAAAAAGAGTAACCTATGGAGTTTCTTTCTTGCTCGTTCTTCTCCTTAGCTTCACTTATAAATTTTTGTTGTTTTACGTTCAAAAGTGCCGTCCTGGTCTAATTGAAATAAATGATTTTGACTTTGACTTTGACTTAGGGTTTTCCTTAACACTTTGTAGAAATCAGTACCTAATGAATATTGATAGTTAACTTCCAACGCCTTGACCAACATTATTTTGGGAAAATCTATACAGATAAACAAAATTGTACTTAGTGTTTGTTTGTAATATCAAAATCACTGCTTTTTACTACATAATTACGATACACATAACATCACGCCTTTTATCCGCGAAGGGATAGGCAGAGGTGCACATTATACCACTGTACAATGTAACACGAGTTCGATTCCCGGGTCGGGCAAAGTATTACTACTGAGAGTATTTAAAAACCCACGGAGTCTAGAATTGTGCCCGGTATATGGCAATATGCTCACCCCCTATTACATGAGATTCATAACATAAATAGTGAAAAGTGGGTGTTACATTGTACAGTGGCATAATGTACACCTCTGCCTACCCCTTCGGGGATAAAAGGCGTGATGTTATGTTATGTAAGTTTGTTTTTCTTTTTTCCTCTATCCTATTTGTCTATATTCCTTATGTAAATTTTAGTTGTTAAAACTTTTTATTTTAGCCCTAGTTATTTTAGTTGTTAAAACTTTTTATTTTAGCCCTAGTTATTTATTATTTAGTCTATATTTTTTAAATACAGGGTGGTAACTCGACAAAATTTCAGATGTTTTCATCAGAAGACTGCCTCACTGTACGAGTGGTCGCAAGTGCGACTGCCGGGCAAGGGGTCTCGGGTTCGATTCCCGGGTCCCATGTAATAAAAAAAAACAAACTTAAATGCATCAAAAAATGTCCTCATTATTGTGATGAGGTACCTAAAAGGCTAGCAGCATTGCCACGTTGGACGGCAATGCTTTTTTTTTTCTTTTTTAAGGGGTGAAAATCATCGAATGACTGCTCCCGCCTGGGTGAGGCGGGAGGGAGTGTCAGACTCTTACTGACTAAAAACCACCCTGTTCCTTCTCCTGCACGTCGAGCCGGAGCCCCGGTTACCCGTTAGGTTCTCCGCGACTGGACGGCAAGGCTTAACCTTTGACCAAGATAGTAAACAGAAATAGAAATCAAAAGAAGGACTTTTAGAAGTCGAAACAACAAAATTGTTCATAATAATACATTACACACACAAAATACTCGAAACGTATTTTGATTTCATAAGAAGTAACATTGAGAAGGATTCTGAGATCGATTTCTTTTTGTTTGCAAATTGATTAGTGAAACCAGTTTTGGTTTCAAGGAGGTCAGGAGTGCGAATAAACACACCCAGTAAACACGACCTACAGAGAAGTCATTTTAAGAAACTGGTCAATCTTATATTTTATAAAATTTTTGGCTAAATATTTTTTAAGGCATAAGCTGGTAAACGACCAGGTGGATCACCTGATGGTAAGCAATCAGCGTCGCCCATGGACACCTGGAACACCACAGGCGTTACAAGTGCGTTACCGGCCTTTTGGGATTAGTAATTTGAGGATGGGAATTCAGGGATTGGAGACACTGGGGAGGGTTGGAAAGTAATTGGGCATCCGGTAACCTCAGTCACACGACGAAACACAACGCAAGCGTTGTTTCACGTCGGTTTTGTGTGAGGCCGTGGTATCACTCCGGTCGAGCCCATTCGAGTCAAACCATGGCTCTCCCACATTTAAACCTGTTACCGTAGCTAGAGGCTTACAATGGGATAGATGAGTAATTATTATTTCAATGTCCGTCTGATAGATTATTTTAAATCATTAGACACGTATTTTTTATTTTCTTACAGAAACGAATACTTTCGATGATATACTGATTTGAAATGTCGCGTGACGTCATTTCTATGTACATTTTATACGTAGAAATGACGTTTTAGCTCCCACTCCTAAACTTTGATTCGTTTTATCTAAGTATCATTTTATTATACGACAAAATAAAAAAATACGTGTCGAATATTTTTTCATTATCTAAGTTACGGACTAACTAATTAGATTTTTCATTTTCATATCCTGTCATCATCCCTATTGCGTTTTAGGTGTATAAAAAGCAGTTCGTTCTTTATTGAAATTAGTAAGATCGTATTGGTTCAGATATACCGCAGTCCTGTGATAGTTTCGCTTTTGTTGTGCGAACTATAAAGTTTCATGAAAAATGATTTTGCATAGTTAACGAGTCTATTAGATCAAAAACATTAAGTTGTACCAGTTAATGCTCAAAGCAGTCAGCATGAAATCGTTTATTTGTGAATTGTTAGTTCGTAATAACAAGCGGGCAAATCATCTGTACATATAATAAAATCGTAGGATAGTGAAAACTATTTTTAAAATAATGCTTTTTTTGTAAGGGGGGTAAATCATCGAATGACTGCTCACGCCTGGGTGAGGTGGAAGGGAGTGTCAGACTCTTACTGACTAAAAACCACCCCGTTCCTACTCCTGCACTTCGAGCCGGAGCCCCGGTTACCCGTTAAGTTCTCCGCGGCTCCGTATCTGCATCAGCCCTATTGGATCCCATTGGTGGTGGTCTGATGGCTCTTTGAGGCGCGCGCGGAACGCGTCGCGAATACGCTTGGGTAAAACAATTCTTGGGGCGTGATCTACAATCGAATTTTTGTCTGTTTTTCTGTAGGTATGTCCGGGCTAAACTCAAAAAGTACTGCATGGAGTTACTTCAAATTTTGCATGAATATTATTAACAGGTCGTGTCCACATGTAGGGTACATATTATCACGCAATCACCTACTGGGGAGGGGCTGTGAATCACTATTCCACGCGGACGAAGTCGCAGGCACATTAATATCTAAATCGGACAAAACAAAAAACGTTAACAAAAGTGCATAAAATGACACGCATTTACCAATTAATGTTATATAGAGGACAATATACTATATTAGAGTACGGTTGGCAACTCTAGCAGAGTCCTCAAGTGGTCACCGGTGGCCACTCTCCACTTACTCCATTATAGACCTTATTTCCGATGTGTAAAGACTAGTTTTGTATGAACAAATGTTGTAGATTTTTCATAATCGGAGAAAAATCAAAGTATCCTTACTAATATTATAAATCGGAAAGTGAGTTTGTTTGTTTGTTTGTTTGTTCCGCCGCTTTCACGCCGTAAGTTCTAAACCGATTGCTTTGATTTTTTGTAGACGGAAAGTTAGAAGTCTGGATTAAATAATAGGGTACTTTTTATCCCGGAAAAATTTGATATTCTCGAGGGAAAACGAAATTATTGGTACAGATGGCGCTGTGTGTATTGGTTTAAGTCACATAGGCTACTTTTTATCCTTTTGTGACGCGAGCGAAGCCGCTGGTAAAAGCTAGTAAAGGAGAATGCCCACGGCACTATGGACAATTGTACTGAATTCAACATTGTTGTGTCTCCATGAAATAACCTTTAAAATATTCGATGGCATGTCCAAATACTACCTCAAAAGATTTAACACAAAATACATTGGCATTTTCGAGATATTCACAAAATAAAATTGCTATTTTGAGGTTATGTCCGACCAAAAATTAGCTGATAAAAGCTATTTAAAAGGGTCTGAATGGGTTTACGGTTGTGTTTGGTATCTTTGAAGCATACTTATTTGTGTAAAATCTGTAACGTGTTAGCTATGTCAGGTGGCCAGTTACTGGTGGACACATGTGTATACCTCACCTAGTCTTACAGATTTAGATTTTGCGCATTTTTAAATCTAACGCCCGCGTTTCATGAAATTGCAATTGCAAAGCATGGAAGGAACCGTTACTAAAATAGTCAATAACTTAGTGCTATATCTAAGTCCTACTCAAATCATAAATGTGGTAGATATCATGAAATGGCCTTTATAAATACCTACAGAGGGAAGGAAAACAAACAAATACAATAAATAAAAGAATGATTATTTTTTATTATTATTTTATATGACTGCCTCATTGGCTGAGTGGTCGCAAGTGCGACTGCCGGGCAATGGGTCTCGGGTCGGTTCGATTCCCGGGTCGGGCAAAGTATTACTGTGTTTTTAAAAAAATCTCAGTAGTAGCACTGAGTGAGGTACTGTGCCCGGTATATGGCAATAGGCTCACCCCCTATTACGTGGGACTCATAACATAAATAGTGGGTGTTACATTGTACAGTGGCATAATGTGCACCTTTGCCTACCCCTTCGGAGATAAAAGGCGTGATTTTATGTTATTATTATTTCTTTTCTTATGAGCAGTTGAGACTTTGCATCACAGTCGCACTCGGTATGATCGTAACTCAAAAAGTCCAGTTATTAGTGATAATCAACACACACGGTGCTGCGGCGTTAAAAGTATGTTTATTTTCAATATCAGCAGAAATAACAATATTGTATTGCAAAAAATATGACAGACGCGCAATAAACGTCAAATAAGGTTCTACCCATAAACCATTTTTTTCTATTTCCGTAAACCAGCCAGTAGTATTTCACAAATACAACATGGTGCTGATGCCGCCGTTTACAGTGAATGTTGTTACTTTATAATAATAGAATGAACAATCAATAAAAAAATAGGATACAATAAAAAAATAACATTTAGGGAACGGAGAGTGAAGTTCCCTAAGATCGAAAAAGGAGGATCGTTCATCGATAGTCTATGTGCGTAAACTGCCATGCTGTCATTTGACATGTGTCGGCACAGACATACCTATAAATGACGTACTATAACGTCGGAAACATAAAATTACTAATTAATTTTCAAAAAACTATCCCAATGTAAATATCATTCAAAGTCTTTGTAAAAATATATTTTTATTTTAGATATTTCATGCCGTTAGAGATTTTGAGACACAAGTAATTTATCAAGAGTACTGTGTATGGGCATTCTCCATTATAATTCAGAAACCAAACAGGTATTTACTCGTGTATTAAAAAAACATACCAATTATAATAAAATTTATACCTAATAGGTAAAGCAATAAATACTATTTTTCCTTATTTTGTTAATATAGTTGGTTGCTTATATGTAAGTATGTCGGGATTATTTTATTTATCCTCATTGAGAACGAATTATGTGTCTTATGAACTAATCCTTTTATGTTTATCAAATTGGTACTAAATATTTGAGGAAACAACAATTTATTGAGGTCAGTTTAATTAAATACAGTAATAACTTGATAATAATATAGCTGTTTAAACTATACTAGCTATTGTATTAGTAGTGTTGTGGAAGAGCCATGCTTCGGCACTAATGACTGCACGGTTGGTGCGGTGGCTGGGCAACCGGCTGCCGTGCAACGTGTCGCGGGTTCGATTCCCGCACGGGACAACACTTAGTGTGATCCACAAATTGTTGTTTCGGGTCTGGGTGTCATTGTGTATGTGAACTTGTATGTTTGTAAATGCACCCACGGCACAGGAGAAAATCCTAGGGCCGGCTCGACCGATACCACGGCCGAGCAGAATACCGACGTGACACAACGCTTGCGTTACAAGTGTATTCCCAGCCTTTTGGGGATATTTAGTTTGAGGATCGTTGGGGATACAGGGATTGGGGAAGGGGAGGGGGGTAATTTGTCCTCCAGTAACCTCACTCACACGACGAAACACAATGCAAGCGTTGTTTTACGTCGGGCCGTGGTATCACTCCGGTTTAGGTGGTCTATTCGTGCCGAAGCATGGCTCTCCTACGTGATACAACCAATAAACGATATTTCTGCAATATTTTATTAATAGTCCCTATAAATTGACCACGTAATGGCCTCTGATATAAACTTTATAACGACACACATAAAATACTAAATCTTTTGTTGTCTACAGCGTTCAAATGCAACAAAAAAGGTAAAATAACAACATGAGTGAACTTGAATGGCGATGCAAAGTCAATTTGTATCGTATTCACTTGTAATAAGGTATTTAATCATTCATCGGACACGGAATTAGTATATCATTAACTGGTTTTCTGTTGTTGTGTTCAAAACCTACGAACAGACTTTGCTTGCATTACCAAGATAACAAAAAACTTCGTTAGGTACTTCATGAAATCTAATTGCATGCCTTATCACCATTGAATAAGGTTCAAAGTGACTTTACAGCACTTTTCAAGTACGAATTAATGTCGTTTCATTTTGTTATAGGCATTGAGTACCTACGTAATCTAAATGCCGTGTTATTGCTTCAAAGAAAACATATCTACACGTGTTGTAATAACCAATAATCTAGTATATTGTCTGAAACAAATCGAACCCCTGACTGGCCTACTTGGCAAATACGATAAGACACAAAAAACCTACATTGATTTTGTAAACAAAATTAATTTACACCCCAAACTTTTGTTATATAGGGACCCAGAAAATTTTAGTACGGCCCTGGATAAATAACGGGCCCAAAAAAACGTATTACTGATTCGAATAAGTGTGACCAGAGGGCTTAGTACGAGTTTCTTTTTCGTTTATAGTAATCGAAACGAAACCTTGTCCGGCTCTCCGATTGGTTGGTTCATTGGAGCCGACCAATTAGAGCGGCGACGCGTACTCGTTTCGAATACTTTAAACGAAAATCAAACTCGTACTAAGGCCTCTGACACTGCGGAATTATATAGTTGTACCTAGTTACCACCTACACTTATGATTTGTTTATAAATATTTCACATCGATCTTGGCCTGCGTACGGCATTTCCCTGTGTAAGATGTGAACATACAACGAAAAACAACTCAGGAGTCTCTTTTAAAGTCCAAACACCAATATAAACAAGTTTATACGAATACATTATTAAAAAGTAATAATACTGATGACTAAATTAATTATAAATCACGGGTTACTCACGTGAATATACTGAGAAAAGCTCTACTGGTTTCGAACCAGTGAGCTGCGCGACGCGGACGTCGCCGCGACCGCGCACGCTGCTCATGAGGAAGAACCCCTCTGTGGTTCGAAACTAGTAGAGCTTTTCTCAGTATATTCACGTGAGTAACCCGTGATTTATAATTAATTTAGTATGTCTCACGATAGTTATTATAAAATACTGATGACAGTTGATGAAGCGAATCACTCCGAATGAGGTATGTAAGAATCAAAGAACATATAAAGAAGATTGATATGTTTTGTGGTAAGAATCGTACCAATTGGCGTTCCATAGTCTCTCCCTCTCTCCCACGGGAGACAGGCGTGAAGTTATGTATGTATATATGTATACCTATAGATATAATTGGGTAGTTCCCCGGTTCAAAAATAAATTTTGATTTTTCAGTCCAATAATTAAATATTGAAAAATAGTTACACTTTCATTCATTGATTTGCCGATATACTTAATTTTCGATTTATTCTAGCTTTTTTTTAGACATAAGTGTGCTATCCGACGCGTAAATATGATGACGTCATAAGCTGGTATTCCGTGCAAAATTCATAGAAAAGTATCGTTTTTGACGTTTCGATAAAAGTATTGAATTTGACTAGTTGTCAACTACCGTATGACTTGAAACTGACTGATCTTACCTTGGGCTGGTCAGGTTTGGGCTCGGGTTTCACAGGCTGGTCTGGGGGCCTCTTGTCGGGGACCAAGCAGCAGGTGTCAATGTACGACGCACAAGGACCATCGCGCACACTGCAGAAAAAAAATGTAAAAGAAAATAGCGAGCTGATGAATGACCTGGGTGTGTGATCAGCGCCTATGGATTTTAACTACACGAAATCCTCTGGTGTTAAAAAAAAAGGAAAAACTTTATTTCACGCTAAAAATAAGCGACATGTACAGATGTTTTATTCTATTAGTAGATACTGATGGATACATGTTCATGTCTCAAGTCTGCGGTGAAATGGGACCAGTTCAGCATGTGCAAGACAGGGCCTTGCACTGGTATTCTACTGGCCTCTTAAGTGAATCGCGGACGAACAATCCACCAATTGTTGCAATGTGCATGGCCATCTTTTTGGTAGTGGATTGGTCGGATTAAGCCTGTAATAACTTCACTTACGCATGATCACGAAAGATTTATAAGCAGAAACAGTATGAAAAACGGCTCCTATTGGAACCCCAGAACTCATGGTCTGCAGTCGCATCCACATTGTACTTGACGAACGCATCAAACTTCTATAATCATGCCAAGCATAAATATTCTCTCCAATCCCCCCCAATCCCTGAATCCCCAACGATCCTCAAACTCCTAATCCCCAAAAAGCCGGTGACGCACTTGTAACGCCTCTGGTGTTCCAGGTGTCCATGGGCGACGCCGATTGCTTACCATCAGGTGATCCGTCTGCTCGTTTACCGGCTAAAAAAAATATTATGGCAAATCCCACTGAAAAAGAGGTAACTCTTACTCTTACCTGCAGCGACTGTCAAGAGCAGACAAGTTGATAATGATAACTTGATGAGGATGATAACATGAAGTTGATAAGGAGGATAACTTCTTCTCACCGAATATCAATGACGCCGACTCCGTCCGTGATGACGGTGTTATTGTTTACGTTACAGAGATAGTAGCTGACGCACTCTCCCTCCTGTCCGTCAGGCAGCTTGCAGGACAGGTCCTCATCCTCGGCTGTGGACAAAATAATTCTCAAGTTACATCTTACTTCATAACTAATGGTTTGCTTAAATCCCTCACACAATTTCGTTCATTCATGATTCTCCGCCCCGTGAAAGTTTTGATATAATCCATCTTGTACCTCTGTGATCTGCCCCAAGAACAAAACTAGATGGTTCATAACAACGACCACTCTGTAAGAACTGAGAAGAAAAAATCAAAAGATTTTAACAAAATATGACATGGATATTTTTAATGAGCTATGGATTATCAAATCACACGAGGAGATGGATGACACCACGGTTAGTGATCAGCGCCACCCATGGACAACCAAAACACCAGATGAATTACAAGTCTGTTGCCGTTATTCAGGATTTGAATATTGGACCTCTGGTAACCTCACTAACACGGTGAAAAACAAAGCAAGTGTTTCACTTCAGTTTCACTCCGGTCGAGCCGTTCCATTCGTGCCAAATCACTGGTTTTCCCACATAAAAACAAGGTATATCGAAGCTTTCCATTCGCGTTAACATTAAACAAACTCGCACTCAGATCCCTGATCCGAAGTAATCCGAAAGAATTCAAAGTAAAAACAAAGTAGAGAAGATCGAGACAAACAATCGTAGAAGTAAAAATTTTGACATAATTTTTTTTATGGCATAAGCCGGTAAACGAGCAGACGGATCACCTGATGATAAGCAATCGGCGTCGCCCATGGACACCTGGAACACCAGAGACGTTACAAGTGTGCGTTACAGGTGCGTTACCGGCCTTTTGGGGATTAGGAGCTTAAGGATCGTTGGGAATTCAGGAATTGGGGAGATTGAGGAAGGGAAAGGTAATTGGGCCTCCGGTAACCTCACTCACACGACGAAACACAACGCAAGCGTTACTTCACGTTGGTTTTCTCTGAGGCCGTGGTATTACTCCGGCCCATTCGTGCCGAAGCATGGCTCTCCTACACTTAAAATTTTTGCTTATTGTGCCATTGTATGCATAAAGTTGTTATCCCAAAGCACTGTTATAGTAAACAGTCATGTCTAGACGCCACTGCCAAACGATGAAGGAAAATATTGTGAAGAAACCAGGGCTTTTGTAATTTCCAATGTTTGAAATTACTAAGTCGCCTTGAGGAAATGTGGTGATTAATGCTCAAACGTTTCTCCGTGTGAGAAGAAGGCTTTGGTCAGCAATGGCCATTAATTTATATGCGGTTGATGTGAAACAAACCTATGTCAAAGTTATAAATAAGATTCTAATGCCGGAATACTGAAACGTTACTCAATTTTAAGTCGTGCTTAAATATAGTGCCATCTCTGTCATTTCATAAAGAATTTGTAGTGACAGAACTATACTTAAGCGCGACTTAAAATTGAGTAGCGTTTCAGTATTCCGTCATAAGAAAGACAATCGACACACAGACAGATGAACTCCAAAAAACAGAAGCAAACCACACACTGTTGACAGAAGTACTTACGTTCGTCTTGTTTAAAGTAATCTTGTGTCAACAGAGCTGAACCTTTCGCTTCTACAATATGGATCTCATCAGTATCATTTACAACTCTGCATTCAACTTTGGAGCCTGAAATCAGGAAGTAAGCGTGCATCGAGAGGGGTTTGAGAGAATAAGAATACGTTTGGCTGTAGTACTGAAGTAACTGCTTAATTGTAATCGGCTGGAGTCAGAGGCTGGTTAAACCTAGAGGTAGAGAGCGCCCTATATAAGCTCCTCATTAGGTGCGCTTAATTTGTTTTTTGCGCCGCTGTCAAGTTATAGGCACGCGCGTCTCTCGGCGCCCTACTGTAACCTGGCGCCCTTGACACTTGCTTTGTTTGGCTAATACGGCTCTGGCTGGATGTGTTTCGGCTGGTGATAATTTCTGTTTTTATATTTTACGAGCAGATGGATCATGTGATGTTAATATTACAAGTGCGTTGCCCGATGTCAAGATGTTTAAAGATTGGCGATAGGAGACGCTGGGAGAGGTCTACATTATACATAGTGATTCTGATGATGAGGATAGAGGAAGGATTTGGCGTCCGATATGCTCACTCATACATCAACACGACGCGTGCGTTATTTCATGTTGGTTTTCTGTGAGGATGTGGTATCACTCTAACAATGATACAATAAAATTAAAAGTACAAATATACGATATAATTAAACTGCGCTGTAACACTTATTAGCTTCGGCAGCGGCACGACTATACCGATGGAGGCCCGTGGCAAATTCATTAAAGTGGAGGCAACAAATAGAAATAAGGGAGAGTACAGATAGAAATCTTTAAACGCCCCCCAGCCGGGGCTCATGGCATTGTCACACTGTTACGCTACTGCATTTCGAAGTATTTTCGATGGCCTACGTGGCCTGAAGTATTTTTATATCCAAAGATTCCACAGAATTTGGATTAAGATCAGATTTCAACAGTGGCAGAAACAGAAAGAGTAATGTAGTGCATTCTACTGTACCATCACATCGCGGAACAAGCATTATTTTCGTGGAATAAGCCGTTAAACGAGCTGACCACCGAGCGGATCACCTGATGGTAAGCAATCGTTTCCGCCCATGGACACCTAAAACACCAGAGGCATTAGAAATGCGTTGCCGGCCTTTTGGAAATTGGGAATTTGAACATTATGGGGGAGTCAGGGATTCGGGGATTGGGGAGACTGGGGAGTGATGGATAATCGGGCTTCTGGGAACCTCACTCACACGACGAAACACAACGCAAGCTTTGTTTCACATCGGTGTTCTGTGAGGCCGTGTCATCACTGCGGTCGAGTCGGCCCATTTGTGCCGAAGCATGGCTCTCCCACACTTAAATATATGCACTAAGACTATGGCCACCAGTTATATAAATACAAAGAAACTAGACTCCTACCTCCTCCACTATGGTTCTGGATGGGTGGCACGATGGTAGAAGCTTGTGGTTTGGGAGTCTGGTTGTTATTGCTGGGTGGAGGTCCGAATATCTGGTTAAGCACGGAGTCCAAGTCCCCATTGCCTTGGCAATAGGCTCCTACTACCAGCAGGAGGATGGGTAGAGCTTTGAACATCTGAAAAAAGAGATATGGAGTTATTGTCAAAGTTTGGAGATTTTGCGGTTGTATTAGGGTTCTGAATTGCTGGAATAATTTGTTAGATAGATAGGTAATATTTATCAGATTCTTGGCTCGAAGGGTTCCTTATAAGGACCTCCTTTATTGACCTCTTTTGTCAATGTAATTGAACTCAACGAAAGAATGTAACCAAAAATTGTATTGTGAACCTGATTGACAAAGAGTAACCTATGGAGTTTCTTGCACGTTCTTCTCCATAGGAATATACACTTTGGAACGAGCAAATACCTTCACTAGAGGACTGACCTAAAGACTGACATTTTTTTTCTTATTATATAATGTTTAAATATTTTGTTCTTGACATTCAAAAGTGTCTTCCTGGTCGAATTGAAATACATGATTTTGACTTAGTCATTTAGGCTTAGGTAAAAAGACTGACAGACTATCAATTAGTATGGATTGGATGTTTGTGTCTTTTTATTTTTTCCTTGCATAATTATATAAAAGCGGTTTATGACGTCAATATTATCGAATTAACTCGTCGAGTACCGGTTTTGTAGACACAATTATAGAACAATAGGTTGCGGTCACCGGTGACCGCTTGGTGTTTGACAGTTTAAGTTGTTGACATCTTGTGAATAATAATTAATGCAATATTTATTTTAGTTTTATGGTCCATAGGCAGGAAAGAGAGGGGGATACTCCCTGTCCTACGCCCCGCCAGCTGTCAATCCGTCTTACGAATTTTCGATCAGGGTCACGTGTCCTGACGCGAGTTTAACATTTTTTATCCACTACAAAAAAAGTGTATAACGCCACTAAAAAAGTTTTCACTTCAAAAATATTATAGTAATTTTCAAAATTGCGTTACAAAATAGACTCGTAATAAATTTCAATGATAATAGTTTATGTATAATTATGTAGATATAAATTATATCGTAAAATGCCTGGCAGACGGACATTTTGGTGACATGACTGCACGGTTGGTGCGGTGGCGCTGCCGCGCAACGTGTCGCGGGTTCGATTCCCGCACGGAACAACACTTTGTGTGATCCACAGATTGTTGTTATGTCATGTGTATATAAACTTGTTTGTTTGGAAACGCACCCAAATAGGAGAAAATCCTAGTTTGGGGCAAAGTTTTTTAAAATTGAAAAATAAAAGAAAAAGATTTAAATTTTTTGTTCAATAGTCTTGTCAACTACCTAGTCAGATTCAATACTTTTTTCGAACTGTCAAAAACGACAGTTTTCTATGAATTTTGTACGAGATTGTGTATTGTGACGACACGTTTATTTAGCGTCAAACAGCATACTTATTTCTTAAAATTTTGCTGGTAAAATATTAAAATTAAATTGGTCATAACATGAATTAATGAGAGTGTGATTATTATTTATTATTTTATTGTATTGAACAGTCGAAATTATTTTTGATTATGGAACATTTGCTAAGTACATTTGCTGCCTACCCCATCTATGTAAAAGACGTTACATCATTTATTAAAATAAATAAACCCAATGACATAATATCTAGTACCTAATTGGCTACTATACAATAAACATATCGTCTTAACTGCTGCACAGCAAATAAAATAAAATAACAATTGGTTATGACATCACCAAGGAACTAGTTGATCAAGTTAAAAACTTTATACCTCTATATAAGTAATTTCTATTCAGTGACTGCCTCGTTGGCCGAGTGGTCGCAAGTACGACAGTAGTAGCACGGAGTCTGAAATTGTGCCCGGTATATGGCTCACCCCCTATTACATGGGACTCGACATAAATAGTGAAAAGTGGGTGTTACATTGTACAGGGGCATTAAGTGCCGTAATGTACACCTCTGCCTATTCCTTTTTGGATAAAGGTCGACAAGGGAATGGAACCCGAGACCCCTTGCCCGGCAGTAGCACTTGAGACCACTCGCCAACGAGGCAGTCAGAATAACACATATGCACTTTTATTCCACGAGAACGCCAGCGAAATCGGTGGCAGAAGTTAGAACATTTATTTATTTATTTATTTATTTATAATTCATGGAGGACTTACAGCATATAAAAATGGATAAAAATAACAATAGGCGTAGGTAACAGTGAGCCAATAACAAGTCCTCACGTTTAACATTTGAAATAAATTAATTAATATGGTGTGACTACTATACAATATTAAAAATACATACATTCTGCGTAAATGGAAAAAAATAAATATTGAAACAGACCGTACAGACAATATGATTATGAACAGATCAAGAGAAACGATAAAAAAACTAAAGATCTAGTGCTGCTTAAAAAATTTAAGGCATAAGCACCTCTTTGCCGAGTTCACACTAGTTGTAAACGGGTTCACAATTTGTAACTAGTTCACACTAGTTACAAACATTGTTAAAGTGTCTGCTTGCACGCATAATGTAACTGTTCTGCCTGTAGTTAGATGAGGAACGGGATACGTGTAAAGGTGGATTAAATCTAAATATTTTATTAGGTACTTACATTAAATTTGATTTTTGATAATAGTTCTGGACTATCCACATTGCCGTTAAGAACCTTAAACAAGAATAGACAATCTGCAATATTGCGTCTATCTACCAGTGGTAATAGATGGAATTTTCTACAGAGTTCAAGATAACGGGCAGACTGGTATGGTATATTTTGGTGGAAACAGAGATATTTTATAAAACGTTTTTGAAGGTTTTCCACGCGGTCAATATATTTTTGATATTAACATACTATATATACAACGTACAAATACATTTAATACACGCAACGATGCACTTCTGTCCACCCTTTACTTGGAAATCGGAATAATACACGAGTACTCATAGTAATATATGCAATAACGTATCCGGTATTTTTTTCTTTTTTTCTGACATTAGCAGAATGAAGTCAGACGCAATTACACATAATCTGCATATTTCCTTGTATTGCCAATTGATTGTAAAGTATAAATATAATTTTTGTTTTGCGAAAACATAAGTATTTATAATATACCCCAAAGTGTGGGCTCGCCATACTTCGGCACGAATGGGCCGGCTCGACCGGAGTGATACCACGGCCAAACAGAAAACCGACGTGAAGCAACGCTTGCGTTGTGTTTCGACATGTGTTAGGTTAGGTTAGGTTAGGATCCTCAAACTCCTAATCCCCAAAAGGCTGGTAACGCACTTGTAACGCCTCTGGTGTTACAGGTGTCCATGGACGACGCCGATTGCTTACCATCAGGTGATCCGTGTGCTCGTTTACCGGCTTATGCCATAAAAAAATTCCCGATTCCAAGTTTCCTTAACAATACCACAGCACTCATAAGTTACCGAGGCTCCGGCTCTATGCAGGAGAAGGAACGGGGGTTTTAATCATTAAAACCTTTCTTTGAGGGAAGAAGGCAAAAGAGGGAGTGTCTTACTGACTAAAAACCACCCCGTTCCTCGTCCTGCTTTGAGCTGGAACACCGTTAACCCGTTATGTAGTCAGCCGTGCTCATGGGAGTAGCCAGCCAAGGACTCAGGGTGAGGTAAGTCTAATAGAAATAAACTGACAGTGTTAGTGAGCTGTCTATTTAGACTCCCGTTGCACTGGCGGGCGCGGCCGTGGTTCCACTGCTGCGGCGGGTTGCACCCGCGGGCTTTTTTTTTTAAGGGGGGAAAATCATCGAATTACTGCTCTCGCCTGGGTGACGCGGAAGGGAGTGTCAGACTCTTACTGACTAAAAATCACCCCGTTCCTTCTCCTGCACGTCGAGCCGGAGCCCTGGTTACCCGTTAGGTTATCCGCGACGGCACCCGCGCGCTTTGTGATCGATTGCCGGGCGATCGCAATGGGAGGGCCAGTTTGGAAATGATCTGATTGTTTAACCGCTTGCCCGTCTTGCGATATTCAACCGCCAAGCTTGCGGGCAATTATCGCCACCGCGGCGGCTTTTAGTAAAATTTCCGTGGTGCTTGGCGACTGGGCTTAATTCACTGTGTCTCCTGCAGTAATTCACCGAGAGAAGTGGAAACTATAGTTTTTTTCTTCTCCTCTTATAATATCTTCTGATTCACTTCGTTGCGGGAACCAAGACAGTTATTCATGTCCCTGGGACGCGCCGGACTTCAGTGTTCCGGTGTTTTCGTGGTTGTATCCACTGTAGATCCTGGCTTACAGGAGTCGCAGCTGTTTTGGGAGGTTGTGGCGGGTTTGTCCCTATAGAAAAATACCGCGGCGGCTGGGGGCCGCAAAACAGTGGTCTCGTGTGTTTTGAAAATAAATCTCTATTCCATCACCGCGGCTGGCTCGGGAGAAAATCACGTCGTGACTCCGTAGCGTTAGATTCACTCAGTCACTCACTCACTACACGAATGGACAGCCTAATGTACTAAACTATAATAAATTAATAAATAATGACGATGACGTGTACAATGAAGTGTCAACGGTCATTCATTTCGGTCGGATTCCCTCCGACGAGTTATTAAATGATAATGATCATCATGAATAATAAATCAATTGGAATTCCCCACGACTAGCGACTAGCGACTAGTGACTAGTTCTTATATGAATGTCTTTAGTTCCTTGTTTAGTATGTTTGTAAATTAAGCTTGTATTTTAAGTGTGGGAGAACCATGCTTCGGCACGAATGTGGAACATACAAGTACAAAACTATCTCCGTCGTCGCCCATGGACACTCGGACCACCACTTAAGTTCATAAGTTACAAAATCTCCCATAAACATTTGAGTACTTGTACATACATACATCTCTTTAAATTTGATTTAAAAGTTTTTTTTTATTCGACACTTATTTCGTTGATATTAATATTTTGTCATTATGAGTAATTTATTTTCCGTATGAAAAGAAAATTCATATTAAGACATTTTTAACATTATTTCTATAAAACCACTTTAAAATATTGCAGTTGCAACCTTTCCATCAAAAAATAGAACTTAACCGATTTAAATATTTAAAAATAACTGTCTAAAGTCTAAATGAACCTTCTTTTTTAGCCTTTTCTTTTTTAGGTTATAATAAATAGTAGACTAAAGCGTAAGTAAGTATTAGTTCAATAAATAATAAAATTATTATTTTATTTTTAATTTACAAGCAAGTGAGATTTTTTTGTCAATTTTACCCTCGTTATGAGACTCATGAGAAGGGAATATTGAAAAATAAATTGGCAACACTGATAAAATATGGCGGAAATAAGTTAGGTCAAAAACATAATTTGAATAATGTAATTTATAATTACGTAGCGATGGATAAGTAGTCTGTTTATTTTTTAGCATGTGGCCATCATTGCAGTTTACTTTTTTTGTTGTCAAATGTATTTTGTAGCGTGCATAACTGCATACACATAGGTAGTGGCGCCTTCGCCGTGAAGCGGCAGCCAATCTGCGACCTCCATGAGAGGAGAGGCACTGACCGGGGGAGTCAGACGTCCGCTATCGGGAGTAGGCGTTAGCGTAGTGTTCCACGCGCGCTACTCGAAGAAGGGAAGCAGCCCCTACGGCCGCTAAGGTGGCGGGACCTGCAGCAAACATAGCGGTAGGTCGAGACCTGCCGGGTGTGGTGATTCCGTGGAGGAACACCGCGGTGGTTTTAGCCGGTATGAGTCCGGCACGCCTCGTCGTCCCCACGGCGCTGGAAGTCCATGAGGATTTCCATCGCGATAGGAAAAAAAAAGTAGTGGCGCCTTGGTAACACGATTGGTATTTGGTACTAGGTACCTACTTGACGGGAAAGTGCTTTGCAGTGAACAGTTTACTGTAAATTTTTGGAATGCTTTTCGTGAACCGAAGCTCCATCTAGACATTATAATTATAATCAAAGCACATAGAGCCACGGGAATGCTAGGGATATGCTGGCAGACGCCAGTTGTATAAAACTTAATAAGTCAAGTCGGTTAAATGACTATATTATTATCGTATTTTAGCACTTACATTTTATAAACCAATTTTAGGCTCGACCGACACAGCCTAAAGCTTAAACTACACAAAAAAATATAATAATTTAAAAAGAAAACCAACCACAGATTAAAAAAAAACACCAATAATTTGTAGACAATTAATGTCAAACCAAGTAAGCAGTGTAATCGATTATGGTAATCGATTGTAATTCGATTAATAACGACATTAATCGAGAATGAATTTACACTAATACTAATATTGTATTTTTATAAAAACATAATGTAACAAGTTTTTAACTGAAAGGGTAGGCAGAGTAACATAAATGTGGTTCTCACATTTCGCGGGTTGCATGCTGCTAATGATTATAGCTCCCCTACGTGGCTTGAAAGTAGTCGAGGAACCTCGTCGAACAGTTACGGGAGTAAGTCATAAATAACATAAATATCACGCCTTTTATCCCCGAAGGGGTAGGCAGAGGTGCACATCACGGCACTTAATATGTGTCCCACTAAAACTACATTGATTGTTTACGCTCTTGCAAAGAAAACGTTATAATATCACACTATGACATTTCCATTGACCGCGATGACGTCACACGTCAATAATAACATCAAATCAGTTGACCTTTAGTTCAGAACTTGCCTGCGCGCATCGGACCGAAAATCCTTGTTATGCGCGTGCGCATGTGACGTGAACTGCTCGGGAAAAGGTGATTGGGGAAGCCCCTTGAGTAGTTAGTATCTGTGACATGTTTGAAATCTAGATCTTAAAATTGTACTGTATAAATTAGGCCTTAAAATTGTACTGTATAAAACCCCGGTTTGTTTTTCAAATTATAGCTATAAAGGTTGTTTGGAAGCAAACGCATTCTATGATAAGACCGACTATCTGTACCTACCTCTACATAATAATAAAATCGTAGAAAAGTCAAAACTGTACAATGAATATGTTTTCACGGTTGCTCACCCCCTATTACATGGGACTCATAACATAAATAGTGAGAAGTGGGTGTTACATTGTACAGTGGCATAATGTACACCTCTGCACACCTCTTCGGGGATAAAAGGCGTAATGCTATATTATGTTACTCTCCTTTCATATATTTATATAGTCTATATGCACTTTTGTTTAGTCTGTTTATAATAATATACCTCTACATTAAACTTATTACCTAATTAATTTAGTTAAAGGTTACATTGTTAGCACTAGATACTATAATATATCAGTCCGCAAAGGTCAATAACACGATGCTACCAACATACATTCATATAATTAATATTTTATTGACTTTAAAACTAGTCAGTGTATCTACCTCTCAACAAAACAGGTTATTGAAATTAAACAGAAACTAGAAGACGACATAAACTCGTTTTGTAACAAGGATTCACTCGCATCTACTTCGAAAATTGGGCTCGCTGCCATCGCAGCGGTAAGTCCCCTCTTTGAGGAGTGGCTTGAGAGACGCTACGGCGTCCTCACCTACCGCCTGACGCAGGTCCTCACCGGACATGGAAGTTTCGGGAGGTACCTGTGTCTGATGGGGCGGGAGGAAACGCCCGGGTGTCATCACTGCGAGGACCGCCCTGAGGACACGGTGGAACACACGGTGGGAGAATGCCCTTCGTGGGCTGAGCACCGCCGTGTCCTCAGGGAAGTGATCGGCGATGGCGACCTCTCGCGTCCGGGCCTAGTGCAGGCCATGATGCGGAGCGAGGGGGACTGGGATGCCGTCTCCTCCTTTTGCGAAGCAGTGATGCTAGCTAAGGAGGAGGCGGGACGCGTGAGGCAGCGAAGCGCTGCCTCCTCGCAACCCAGCCATCGCGAAGGACACACCGGGCGTCGGGGATCGCGAGACGATCTCCGGCCACCGTAAGCGCGGGCCTGCGGACGGCGAGCATGGGTGGCTCCCCGTCCGACCAGAAACAGACCCGAGCGTACGGCGCGTCGCGTTCCGCGCGCGCCTCAAAGAGCCATCAGACCACCACAGATGGGGCCCAATAGGGCCGATGCCGATTCGGAGTCGCGGAGAACCTAACGGGTAACCGGGGCTCCGGCTCGACGTGCAGGAGAAGGAACGGGGTGGTTTTTAGTCAGTAAGAGTCTGACACTCCCTCCCGCCTCACCCAGGCGGGGGCAGTCATTCGATGATTTTCCCCCCTTAAAAAAAAAAAAAAAAAAAAAATCTACTTCGAAAATAAAGATCCAAAAATGTCGTTTAGCTCTTTTTATTTTTTTGTTTTTGTTTTAGCGTTCCGTAGCTAAAGGGTTAAATGGGACGTTAATTTTGTTTTTTTTTATAACATAAGCCGGTAAACGAGCTGACGGATCACCTGATGGTAAGCAATCGGCGTCGCCCATGGACACCTGGAACACCAGAGGCATTACAAGTGCGTTACCGGACTTTTGGGATTAGGAATTTGGAGATTGTTGAGGATTCAGGGATTGGGGAAAAGGGGGAGGGTAATTGGGCATCCGGTAACCTCACTCACACGACGAAACACAACGTTGTTTCACGTCGGTCTTCTGTGAGGCCGTGGTATCACTCCGATCGAGACGGCCTATTCATGCCGTAGCATGGAAAGTCAAAAGTCAAAGTCATATATATTCAAAGTCAAAAGTCAAAGTCATATATTCAAAGTCAAAAGTCAAAGTCAATATAATTCAATTAAATCATAATTTGGTACTTTTGAAACGTCAACTAATCACTACATAGGTTCCTCGTATAAAACAAAGTTGCTACACGCCGTCTGTCTGTCCCTATGTAACTATGCTTAGATCTTTAAAAGTAGGCACCGTATTTTGATGCGGGTTTTTTAATACATAAAATTATTCTTCAGGAAGGTTTATAATGTACTAGCTTTTACCCGCGGCTTCGCTCGCGTCACAAAAGGATAAAAAGTAGCCTATGTGACATATACAAACAGCGCCATCTATACCAATGATTTCGTTTTTCCTCGAGAATATCAAATTTTTCCGGGATAAAAAGTACCTACCCTATTATTTAATCCAGACTTCTAACTTTACGTCTGCAAAAATTCAAAGCAATCGGTTTAGTAGTTACGGCGTGAAAGCGGAACAAACAAACTCACTTTCCGATTTATAATATTAAAGTAAGGATAATACATGCATATATTGCACCCATGTGAAGCCGGGGCGGGTCGCTAGTGTAAAATAAATAGTAATAGTATGTTAATCTGTCCGTCATTGAAGCTAGGTGATTTGGTGGTTGCTTTGGGGATAGAAATATTTAACTAATTGAATTAAGTAAATTATAGCAAATATTTACATCAAATATGATTTCTTTTATAGATAAATGGGTACGGAACTGCTTGTGCGTGACCCGACTGTAACTTAAGTGGCGTCTTCTTTTTTCCTTTTTAAAAACATTTTAAAAACTCTATAGAAAATCAACAACTTGTTCTTTCAACTTTTTAATTAACATCATAACATGACATAACATAACATCACACCTTTTATCCCCGAAGGGGTAGGTAGAGATGCACACAGAAGTAACACCCACTTTTCACTATTTGTGTTATGAGTCCCATGTAATAGGGGGTGAGCCTATTGCCATATACCGGCCACAATTCCAGACTCCGTGCTACTACTGAGATTTTTAAAAACTCAGTACTACTTTGTCCGACCCGGCAATCGAACCCGAGACCCCTTGCCCGGCAGTCGCACTTGCGACTACTCGGCCAACGAGGCAGTAATACATACACAAGTAGGTAAATACCGAATATCAAACATAGAATACTAATACTGCACAACTAGTGAAAAGTGGGTGTTACATTGTACTGTGGTAGAATGTGCACCTCTGCCTACCCCTTCGGGGATAAAAGGCGTGGTGTTATGTATGTTATGTATGTATGTATTACTATCCACGAGTACCTCAAAATGCCAACCATCTTAGACATAGCAAAGCGATAGCAATCACACTTACGACCAACGAAAGTGTCTCAATAATAATCAAGTAAAAATAAAATCATTTTCAATTATACCTACTAGAAGAACCAGCAAACTTCGTTCCGTCTACAATTGTTTTTCTCGCCTTTAAACATTCCCTGAACATTTTAAGTGTGGGAGTGCCATGCTTCGGCACGAATGGGCCGGCTCGACCGGAGTGATACCACGGCCGAGCAGAAAACCGACGTGAAACAACGCGAGCGTTGTGTTTCATCGTGTGAGTGAGGTTACCGGAAGCCCAATTACCTTCCCCTTCCCCAATCTCCCCAATCTCTGAATCCCCAACGATCCTCAAACTCCTAATCCCTAACGCCTTTGGTGTTTCAGGTGTCCATGGGCGACGCCAATTGCTTACCATCAGGTGATCCGTCTGCTCGTTTACCGGCTTATGCCATAAAAAAAATATCCAAGAACATTTCAAGACCATTAAAAAATCGACTTCAAAACACCTCTTCACAAATGGAGGTGTAATCGGCGAACAAATAAAAAAAAACTATCAGCTGAACATAGGTAGTGGTAGTACCTCCTCCTCTTTTTGAAGTCGGTAAAAATTAGCGCTATCGATTCAGCTGTTCTCGAGTTTTAGTGACACAAACGAACGGCAATTCATGTTTATTTTATACTTAAAAAAGGTAGGTAGTAACTATGATAAATTAATAATAATGTACCAACATTTTTTTACTTTTTTTAACATAATTCTTAAGTTTATATCAAAGTGCCTTTAGTAATAATTTAAGGTCATTGCGCATATATACATAATTTTAATTCGAAGTACAGATTATAATAATATAGGAAAAAAAATATATATTTTATTTGACTGCCCTTGGGTGTGTAGTCACAAGTTCGACTGCCAAGTAAGGCGATTCTAGTTGAATTGGGACGATGACAGGGAATGAAAATTAAAAGTGTAATAAGTCCGTAAGTTAGGTAATGAAAAAATAAAAGACACGTATTTTTTTATTTTGTTGTATAAGAAAATAATAATTAGATAATACGAATTAAAGTTTAGGAGTAGGGGCTTTTTTTTTTTTTAAGGGGGGAAAATCATCGAATGACTTCTCCCGCCTGGGTGAGGCGGGAGGGAGTGTCAGACTCTTACTGACTAAAAACCACCCCGTTCCTTCTCCTGCACGTCGAGCCGGAGCCCCGGTTACCCGTTAGGTTCTCCGCGACAGGAGTAGGGGCTAAAACGTCATTTCTACGAATAAAATGTACATAGAAGTGACGTCACGCAACATTTCAAATCAATATATCGTCGAAAGTATTCGTTTCTGTAAAAAAACAAAACATACACGTGTCTAATGTTTTAAAATAATTTACCAGACGAACATTAAAATAAAAATTAGGCATCTACCCTATTTTTGTGCAATACCGCTCGAAAATATCGATAAATAAATGACAATCTAACATAAATATGTAGGTATGTATTATTTAATTGTATGTCTATCTTATATGTATATATGCAAAAAAATATATGTTTCTTTGTGACTCCTTCACGTCAAAACAGCTGAAGTGTCGGGATGAAATTTAGAACAGGCTAGATTATGGTGTGGAATAACATATAGGACACTTTTTTACCCAAAGTAATGTGGACGATGACACTGGCAGACGCTAGTTATCCATTAAAAAACAACATCATTAACAGTCTCTTCTATTAGGAGAGGTTTTTTTTTAAGCTGGGGAAAACATCGAATGACTTCCCCGCCTGGATGAGGCGGGAGGGAGTGTCAGACATATACTGACTATAAACGACCCCGTTCCTACTCCTGCACTTCGAGCCGGAACCCAGGTAACCCGTTAGGTTCTCCGCGACATTAGGAGAAGTTTGGCATCTAATCTCTGCGATTGGCGAGGGGGTTAGACTTCACAGTTTAAAAGGTTCAGGATTATCAGAGAGCGCTGCTGCCCATTGCATGCCATTCTCTTTAGGGATGATCACAAATATCATCTGGTAACACTTAATAAAATCGCAAAGCTGTATAACATTTTTGTTGACCCGGGCATCGAACTCGATGTATACGACCTCGATCTTAGCATTCAAACTTATCATTAAATCGTGGGAAACAAAAAAAAATATAAAAAATCTCGACAACTTAAGAAAAATTGCGCAAAGAAAGTCTGATACCTACAAATAAATGTAATAATATATGAAATTGACGATAACCTCTGTAACCGTATAATCATTGATTATGACCATTATTCGAACGATTTACAAAAACATCGAACTCGTTGTTTGGTTAACAAGCTCATAAATAAATTGGTTTTGTCGAACACACTACGAACGATATTTGGCCGTAGTAACATTTTTTACACTAACTTTTTACACACGGATCTAAGAATTTAATTATTTTTCGCGTTCTATCTAGATAATAATGTAGGTTTATCTATTACCTACAAGGTTTAAAAAGTTATAGTGAGTTTTTTGACATTTTATGCTGATTAATTGTGTTATTTTCACATTTTTTTAAGCTCCAAAAATGATAATTCGATTGTCATTCACTGAAGGTATGAAGAAAACTTTTTCTAAAGACGCTTAAGTCTTTTTTGTTTTATTATATGAGATGAAAAACTAGTGTTTTTGGTATATTTTAAGAGAAATATAGCCAAATAACATAATACTTGAAATGAAAAAAAAAAAACAAAAAGTTATCTCTAGCAATCTAGGACAGGATATTCGAAAAAAAAAACTTATCAATTAATTAAAAAAGTTACCAACCTTTATGTCCAATAATATTCTTCGAAAAATCAAAACGTTGCACTGTTATAACATAATATTAAACAAAAACGAAACACAAATAGTTCTAGGAAGCCGGTTTTTTGTATTTCTTAGCTAATTTTCCTTGTATCACAAGGTCGTTAGGCGCGGCGGTCAACTCGGCGCGTACTGGCCGCGGACCAACATACGTTGTTTATTTTATGTGCATAGCGCGCAATCCGCCATCTTAATTTTATACATGTCAATGGCGGACAGGTTATGACAATAGTTTTATTCATCCTTTATCCTTTTTTATTAATATCTTTAAGTTTTTAAGAACTTTCGTGAGCTTTTTTTACAAAATTACTGGATATTTTTGGGGTGTTTTAGATTATGTTAAATATTAACTTGTTTATGCTATCTAATGTGGGTAAGGCCACCATCACCAAATCAATTCGAGGGTGACTGCAGTTAATCAATGTAATTGTCCTGTTTAACAATATAAGGTATACTATATCTGATTGAGGTTTTGCGGTTCTACTAATCTATACATATATAAAGTAAAATCGTAAGAAAGTCAAAACTGTACATTGATTTTTTTAAAGAATAGGTACTCGTTACGTGATCTACAATCGAAATCGAAGCCAAAAATATAATTTTTAGAAAAATCACTGATGACCTGATAGTAACTGGACACTGCACACCTTTGACAACAGAGAAGTTACAGTACTTACAGTTGCCTAGAAATGCATAGCAAGGTAGTAAAGGAACAAACAATTTTAAGGAAAATATTATTCGTTGCGTAGCCTCATTCCCCTGGATATCTAAGTTGTTGGATTGTTGTAATTTTTTATCAGTATTTCTCGAAGTATTTATTTACGGTTTTTATTCTTAGGCAGAATGTAGGCGATCAATGACATTTTATTAGAATATCATTGTGTGGGAGTATATGGGACCCCCGTAGAAGACTCCGATTCGTACTTGACTGGTTTTCTTGTTGGAGATTGGTTGGAGGAGTTGGAAATTAAAGACTGATGCACCACAGAGATACTCAAATAAGAGAATTAAACCTTTTTCTTTTTAAATATAATACCAACTACTTCTTCATTTCCGTCTGACACTGGCTATCAAGTTCATTATAAGAAAAATAGAATATTTAAATTTCGATTCTCAATCGTTTTTCCGTCAGTAAGTGACGTGCCGTTGTTGGCGAATCTCCTTTTAAAATATTACCAAAGATAGACATTTTGACCCCCTGACGAACGCTCTCTAATTATTTGCAGTTGAGAACTCTTAAATTTTATAATCTGGAACCATGCTGAGATTGCAACAGGTAAACAATTACATTTTAAATTCAATAACCTCAGAATAACTATAACAGCTACAAAAACATTTGGCGCGTAAAAAAACGTTCAGAACTGTCAAGTGTATTTGAAAAACGAACTGTCAGATTTTTTCCTGGGTTGTTACGAACAAAGCGTTAAGCTTACGTTTTATTTTATTCTTATTTTATGTATTTTGATACAATAATAAATTATGCTTGGGCCTAGAATAGCGTCGTTGACTAAACAAATTACTATGCAGCAACTGAAGCTGCTGAACCATGTTTATGGAGCGGCCTGTGACAACCAGTATCTGTTGACGACCATGCCACAGTACGCTAAGAGGATGACCATCTCTCGACGGATGAGCGACGAGACAAATTGGCATATGCTGGACGCAGAATTGCTTCGAAGTTTAGGTAAGATTTTTTTTAATTCTGTTTTGAAAAGAGTGGGTTAGTTACAATTTAATTAATAATTTATTATCCGTAGCTTTACTGTTCATATGTAACCAGGATTAATAGCAAAGAAATAGCTTAGAATATGGGTTGCAATATTGTGGTTCACTAGATGGCATTAGTGTGCAACTCTTTTTTCGTCCAATAGGGAATTGTGTACTTGCCAACTAGTCAAATTCAATACTTTTTTCGAACTATTTACAACTACAGTTTTCTATGAATTTTGTACGAGATTGTGTATTGTTACGTTTTTTTAGGGTCAAACAGAATACTTATTTTTAAAAATTTGCTGGAATAATAGTAAAATTAAGTTGGTTATAGAATCAATTTATGAAAGAGTAGGCCAGGATTCATAGGAATTACAAGACCCCACCCACGTCCCAGGGGTAGACTAGGATGGATGGAGGGGATGACGAATATGTTCTACTGTACCACACAGTATGAGGAGAACCTTCAAGTAGCACATTTTGTAAATTTTACTTCAACATCAACAGCCTATAACAGTCCGTCCATTTTTGGAATATACTTTTTTTTTAAGGGGAGATAATCATCAAATGTCTTCTCCCGCCTGGGTGAGGTAGGAGGAAGTGTCAGACTCTTACCGAATAAAATCCACCCCGTTCCTACTCCTTCACTTCGAGCCGGAGCCCCGGTAACCCGTTAGGTTCTCCGCTGGTCCGTATCGGCATCAGCCCTTTTGGGTCTGATGGCCCTTTGAGGCGCGCGCGGTACGGTACGCGCCGTATGCTCGGGTCTGATTCTGGTCGAGCGGCTAGCTACACTTGGAGATCGCAGTGCAAAAGTTTGTAGTTTACCAGAATGTGCTGCTCAATCTTCGTCAAATCTTTTTTCAATCTTTCCTGTCAAGCTTCTTCATGCGAACCGCTAAGGAATGGAAATCCTTGCCGGAGTCTGTGTTTCCCGTCAAATATGACTTGGGTGTCTTTAAGTCCCGAGTGAACAGGTTGCTCATAGGTAGGCGTGTTCCATCATCGCCCGCATCTTCGCTTACTACGGCGAGATGGAGGCCAAACGTTGACCTATCAAGTATTAAAAAAACAAAAAAATCTTAAGACCTTTAGTCGATTCTTACAACATGATATCGTCACCCAAACATTTGGGTACCTACTTGCCAAAACTGTCAAAAGCGGCTGTTTTCTATGAATTTTGTACGAGATTGTGTATTGTGACGTCACGTTTTTTTAGCGTCAAACAGCATAGTTATTTCTTAAAAAAATGCTGTAAAAATACAAATCGGTTAATGAAAGTGTGATTATTTTATAATATTTTATTGCATTGAACAGTTGAAATGATTTACTTTTGATTGAGGAAAGGATCCAATTTACAATATAAATCATCAAAATAATAATTCCCTTACATCACACCCATATAATTTAAAACCTCATTAATCAGTAACTGAGTGTGAAACGACATGAATGAATGAAATTAACAACGGACAACGGTGGCGCTGTGTGTTGGGTTGTTCCGTTCCTAATAAAAAGGTGAACCGGACCAATTGCTGACACACACGTCATAATCGTAAACGGCCTTCTACTGGGTCAGGTCGGCTCTCCCATCTTGTTGGTGGGCTGATTTCGTAGAGCCGTCGAAATAAATATAAATAGAAAATACCTAATTATTATGTAATTTTTATAACATAGCATAAAATAACATAACATAACATCACGCCTTTTATCCCCGAAGGGGTAGGCAGAGGTGCACATTATGCCACTGTACAATGACACCCACTTTTCACTATTTATGTTATGAGTCCCATGTAATAGGGGGTGAGCCTATTGCCATATACCGGGCACAATTCCAGGCTCCTGACAGACTGAGATTTTTTTTAAAACAGTATTATTTGCCCGACCCGGGAATCGAACCCGAGACCCCTTGCACTTGCGACCACTCGGCCAACGAGGCAGTGTAATGTAATTTATACTTTTAGTAATAATTATAGATGTGGTTTATTGTGGTGTGTAACTAGGTACTTTCTTTACTTTATAAAAATTGATTAGACGTATTGTAATAAAACATTGTATGACAAGGGCACGGACTAAGAGTCCCGTAGAGAATTAAACTGTAACATTATAAAAAAGAAATAACAACGGACTGAATTAAAAGATATAATTTGTGCTCAGTTAACACATTAACATTCCTGCGTAGTCCCTCAGTGGGCCGCGGAAGACTTAACGGGTTGCCGGGGCTCCGGCTCGAAGGGCAGGAGTAGGAACGGGGTGGTTTTGACTCAGTAAGGGCCGAAACACATAACCGCGTTGTGTCGCCGCAACGCTAAAATCGGCAGTTTGTTTTGCGGCGTTGCGGCGCCGCAACGCAGCGCTCGTTCCAGCACAGCAGGGTTAATAACAAATAAGCAATAAGTTTTTCATGATGATCCATGGCAGAGTCACGTCTATCCACAATAAATAATCACGACGAATTGGTTACCCTACCGAACGACAACAAAACGCTCTTTTTCACGACGCCGCAACGTGTTTCGGCCATAAGAGTCTGACACTGATGATGTTCCCCCTTTAAAAAAACCCTCAATGGACAATAGGAAATATTGAATGTTGTTCTTGTGTGACTCCATAATCATACTCCTTTTTGTAATTCATGTAACTTCGCCCGCATCCTTTACAATGGCTTCTTTCGGTCTACAGTTGGGGGGTCAGCATTGGCCTGCAATGGTGTCATTCCGCTCCCGATGGACAGACTGCGGCGGAAAGCCAGAGCTCGTACCAAAAGGTGTACTGGATGCGGGCAGATCATGGAAAAACACAATGACACCACAAAATCTTCTAGTTTATTTGCAAAATCTGGTTAGTCGCTACTGATTACTTTGGTAGCTATTAGACTGAACATATCATAACCGCTTTATCCCCGAAGGCGTAGGCAGAGGTGTACATATGCCACTGTACAATGTAACACCCACTTTTCACAATTTATGTTATGAGTCCCATTTAATAGGGGGTACAGTTCCAGGCTCCGTGCTACTACTGTGATTTTTTTTAAAAACCTAGTAATACTTTGTTCAACCCGGGAATCGAACCCGAGACCCTTTGCCCCGGCAGTCGCACTTGCGACCACTCGGCTAATGAGGCAGTCAATATCTATCAAGCTATCAGACTGCTATTATTTTATCTTACCTCTAGATATAGAGGTAAGATAAAATAATAGCATGTAATTTAGTACTACAAGTCCTACAGTTATCTAACTGTAGGACTTGTAGTTACCATTGTTTACCATTGTTACTCAAAGCGGATTGGGAATTTTAAGCTTATATTAGAATCTTAAGACTTGTAGTACTACAAGTCCTACAGTTAGATAACTGTAGGACTTGTAGTACTAAATTACATATGAGCTTAAAATTCCCAATCCGCTTTGAGTAACAATGGTAATCAATACTCGGAACAAACAAAAACCGCAGTAGATTTGAACTGGTGGTGATTAGCCTCATAACTTCTTTCTTCTAGCGGCATAAGGCCTTTGTTCAGCAATGGGACTTTATTCTCTATTAAGATTATAAAAAAAATAAAAATAATTGGGTAGTTTCCAGTGTAAGAAAATTAAAAATCTAATTAGTCCGTCAGTTAGATAATGAAAAAATATTAGACCCGTATTTCTTTATTTTCTCGTATAAAGTTACAATACTTAGATAAAATGGAATTAAGTTTAGGAGTGGGGTAGCTACGTCACAACGTGCTACATTTTGTTGCACGCTGTGACGTCACTCGACATTTCAAATCAATATAGTGTCGTCGAAAGAATTTAATTTTGTGAGAAAAGAAAAAATGCGTGTCTAATGTTTTAAAATAATCTACCAGACGGACATTAAAATAAAATATAGGAAACTAGCCAATTGTTTAAATATCAAGAAATGATGTCCACTTATTCACAACTTGCCATCAATATTAATTTAAATAAATACAAAACTAACGTTTTTTACAAAATGGGTGTTAGATGATGAAGACCATGTCTGTGAGGAGTGTCGGTCTCCGATGCACGCGCCACCTATTCACCCTGGCATGCGCAAAAGGAAAGATAAACGAAAAGCTCCCCATCCCACCCCAGTCCCGACTCAGACCAATCGGAGTACGCATCTCTTTTCTTTACAAAGTTATTTATTTCGATAAGGCACTTTCAAAAATGTTGTCTTCAAGGAGGCTTCTAAAGCCCTGGAGCTGCGGAAAACCGTACAGGTTACCGTGGCTCTGATTCTAGTTAAGAGTAGAAACAGGGTGGTTTTTAGTCAGTAAGAGTCTGACACTCTCGCCCAAGGCGGGAGAAGACGTGACTTGATTTATCGTCCTCAAAAGAGGGTACTTCTAAAAGGGGCAATATATATTTACATGTACACCAAAGGGAGTTTAACATCTTTGCTAAGGTTTAGGACTTAGAAAAAATAGCATGTTTTGTATTAAAAATCAATGTCTTTATTCCTGCTGTACGTATGAACAGTATTAGACATATATGCCCGAATATTGAAACGCTACTCAATTTGTCTCACTTAACTATAGTTCTGTCACAACAAATTCTTTGTAAATGACAGAGACGGCACGATATTTAAGTATAAATTAAAATTGAGTAGCCTTTCAGTATTCGGGCGATAGTTAATCCCTAGTCAAATAACTCGTCCCGGAGAACCTAACGGGTAACCGGGGCTCCGGGTCGACGTGCAGGAGAAGGAACGGGGTGGTTTTTAGTCAGTAAGAGTCTTACACTCCCTCCCGCCTCACCCAGGCGGGAGCAGTCATTCGATGATTTTCCCCCCTTATAAAAAAAAAAGTCAAATAACTCAACTTAGTTTCGTAGTTTGGTAAATGAACAGACGGATCACCTGATGGTAAGCGCAGCACATGCTCACACTCGCACTCATTTGCGACTGCGCCAATTTCGCTTTGACATTGGTGGGTGTATGTCCGCCGAGTCGTACATCAATCAGAGGTGTGTTATCGTAGACGAAAATAAAGAAAAATGGACGCGAACATAACAACCAATGCCAAAGCGAGATTGACGGAGTGTCGTGAACAAGTGCGGCACCCCTAAACAATAAGCATCGTCCATGGACACCAGAAACACTAAGGCCCAATTTTTTAATGCTCAGATAAATTTGAATCGAGGATTTTTCAATTTTGATTCTAAAATTAACTTATGATTGAATTACAAGTACCCTTAATGAGTAGGCCCTTAATGAGTTACAAGTGCCAAGTTTGCCGTCTTTTTGGGAAATTGAGCTTCACTGCAGAGGCTAAACACGACGTAGTATTGTTTTACACCGGTTTTCTGTAAACTTTGCCTTTAGCCAAACGCCACTTTAGCACTTGTCTACAGAGAGAGTAGAAAACTAAATGTATGGAGATGACACAAGTATCAAAATTTACGTCAATCACATATAATTTAGTTTAGTTACAAGCGCTAAATGGCATTTGGCTACAGCTGCTGGTGTTTTGTTCTGTCATGTCTTGTACTAAAACTCTGTCTTTAGTAATCAATCTTTGACTACTAAAGAAGAGAGAAGAGAAGCATAGAAAAGTCGTTAGTTTAGCGATAGTATATACTTAGTTTGGTTCTCACTCTGCAACTCCTATTCCCATTGCTTAAGCCTGCCATACAAGGACTGCTTCAGCAGTTACCCAGTAATAAACATACACGGAGGACTCTTGCAGACAGAGTTTATAGCTTGAAGCTGCCATTTATAACTGCTAAAGTAGTTAGCTCACCTGGCCGAGCAATTTTCAATGTTAATTAATTAGTAACATCATGGATTTTGAAGAGGGCATGGGAGTAGTCGACAGCTCGAGCAGTAAGTGAATACCTGGCGATTGCTTGACCGCATGATGAGATGTATAGAAGTCTGTAGTCGCAGCTTGCAGCAGACGATCCTGACACTACTTCAAGTAGTCCGTATATGGCAGGCCTTTTACTGAATTACCCATACTACAGCAAAACTCCTCTTTCAGAACCAGAAACGGGTGAACCCAGTATTTTAGACTGGCGTGACCCTTTGACCACGAGGGTCCAACTCGCAAACCCTCCTGAAGAGACAGATGCTGACTTCCAAGGACATAACATCTCCACGACGTAGAAACTGTACCGAAAATACTGAAAATCTAAAAAATATGTTAATAATCTGTGGAACTTGCACGGTAACTTAGTTTAAATAGTATTTAGTTTTAATCTAATCTGCAAATGGACAAAAGTCTTTAACATTGCGCAGCGGATTAGCAAGCTGAAGTGGCAATCGGCGAGGCACTTAACCACTTACAACCGTCTACAACCATCTGAATCAAAACCTACGGATTTGGATCGATTTTTGCCATTATTTTCTATGGATAAAAAGTTGATCCTTATCCACAGATTTTCAATTCAGAAACTTTATTCCATTTCGGCCGTAAAAGACGTAGGCCCCTCGAGAGGAAGCTCTTTAACATACTCGTATCACGCTTGTGAACTCCATTTTCAACTCTTTGTATCCACTGAAACATACTTTGGGGATATCGTAACTTCACCTATACGAAGGGGTGTCCTACATTACTTTTGCTCCGCCTTCATACCAGAACATGTACACCTCAATGGTTATCAGTTGTAAGAAGTGGTACTTGTCCATGGCTAATTGTTATTTCTAACTCGTATAAAATTTTTACTGATATTGGAATTCTTAATAATTATTATGTTTTCCGCGTACTCGTTTGACGTAACTGTTTGACGAGGAACTCGACTAGTTTCAAGCCATGCTAGACGCTCATTTTCATGAGCAGCATTCCGCAACATGCGACGCTGAAGGTAGTCGAGCTCCTCGTCAAACAGTTACGTAAGTCGAAATATAATAATTAATTTACTATGTCTTACGATAATATAAATGAGATTTTATTTAATGAAGTTCCCGTGCACGTCCACAATAGATAATCTAAATGTGAATTTGAAATCTAAGCTATTTATTATTTGTTGTCAATCTGAATTTTAGTATTTTGAACAGCTTTCAGAACTGTCAGCATTATATTTTATTAGGAGTTGTTTGTTATTCGAACTTGAGCTTATGAACCTTAGCGTGACATTTTTGTATGATTTGGTAACCTTTTGAAATGTCTAATTAGCTTCTTGAGTCGTAAAGATGTAGTTTTATCTAGTCATTTAAGTGTGGGAGAGCCGTGCTTCGGTACGAACGGGCCGGCTCCACCGGAGTGATACAACGGCCTCACAGAAAACCGACGTGAAGCAACGTTTGCGTTGTGTTTCGTAGTGTGAGTCAGGTTACCCGAACCCAATTACCCCCCTCCCCTTTCCCCAACCTCCCCAATCCCTGAATCTCCAACAATCCTCAAATTTCTAATCCCTAAAGAGCCGTTAACGCACTTGTAACGGATCTGGTGTTCCAGGTGTCCATGGGCTACGCTGATTGCTTACCATCAGGCGATCCGTCTGCTCGTTTACCGGCTTATCCCAAAGGCGCTCACATACCTGCAAGATTAGGTATACAGTATTCTTTGTTAACCTTTTACAATTTCTCTCATCTGGTCTTGGTAATACTACTATTGGGGATTCCATTTTGACATTGAGGGTTAAGTTATTAGAAGCAGATGCTACAGGACAGAGGTGACAAGTAAGCATCTCTTTTATGATCCAACTTTTCATAATCTTTTAGCTTCCTTCACATCTTTGTCCTTTTATGATGATTAGCTTGATATTTGGTTCAAGGTCAAGTTGAGCATTCTCCTAAATTTAGGTCAATAGTCCACCCCGTACTTGTGCTACCTCTGGTGTCGCAGGTGTACTTGGCTACGGTGTCCCCTTATCATCAGGCAGGCCACGAGCTTTGTTGCGAACAGTAGTTGTATTAAAATGCTATTTTCGTCTTTTTGTCGAAATAAGGACGTGTAAAATGGAGTTTAATTATTATAAACCGATACGATTATCCATCTTTCGGTTGTGAAATTGTCTACTTCGGTGATATAACGTTCTTATTTTGAGTTAAAGCTAACAATGGATACTATCTATTAGTAGCTACAAAGTTTGCATCCCGCGTGGTGGTAAGCGGACGCCATGATAACCTATGGACTATGGGCGTCCTTTACATAGGATATCTTGACTTACTTAAGGTCCTATGTCCCCCTGGTGGGGCAGAGGGCGTCCAGAAAGGTCTCCATCTCGATCGGTCATGAAGTTTCCGCTCTACCTCGCTCTGCGCCACCAGGTTTGCCAAGGACGGCCACGCTTCCTTTTCCATTCCACGACTTGTAAACTTTTGGTGTTGGTGACTTTGGAATGTAGTTGGAACTCTTTTGGAGAGTGTGGCCAATCCATCCCCATTTGAGAAGTTTGATTTGGTGATGACAGTTTATAAAGGTTCAGGTTTATCAGAGAATGCTGTTGCCTGATCTCTGTCATATGTCCCTTATGCCTTGTTCGTATTAATATATATATATATATATATATATAATATATGATTTTAGTCGAGTAGTTCTCTCTCGCTTCTGTTCTAATTGAATCGAAGTGCTATGCTAGTTTTAATAGTATCTAAAATACTAACTACTACTACTCTTTTGCTAAGGAATTATTTAAGTCTAACTATCTCCCCCCTTCCCTAATCTCTAATCTCCCCGCTACCCTAATCTCCCCCCTTCCCTAATCTACACCCTTCCCTAGTCCCCCCCCCTTCCTTAATCTTCCCCTTCCCTTATCTCCCATTGGGGCGGCCTTTTGCAAATTAAGAATTCAGGGCAATCCCTGAATCCTTAATTTGCAAAAGGCCGGTAACGGACTTGTAACGCCTCTGGTGTTTCAGTGACGCCGATTGCTTACCATCAGGTGATCCGTTTGCTCGTTTACCGGCTTGTCCCATAAAAAATACTCAAAATCCTTTAATGGCTTCTCAACCCAGTCTTCGCTTGCACCCTGTATATCTTACTAAACTATTATAAATGCTAAAGTTTGTATATTTGTCTGTTACTCTTTTAAAAATGGTTTTCAGAGCAAAATCGTTGCTAAGGAATTGTATAAGTAATCATTAAATATTTCTGAGTACGGCAATTAGCACTTAGACCACTTCTACATCCATGGCATGAATAGGGATGGCGACAAATGTATTGTACCCTTATCACATGGCTAACAACTTGCTCTTTTCATTTCGGACTATATTTCACCAAGACACCATGGCGGTGCAACCAGTCGCGCCATAGTAACGGTCAGACTGGCGGCTGAGAGAGTACCACAGCGCTATAGTAATTAGTGGTGACGCAACCAGCGTAGATGAGCGACCAGTAAGAAGACCCTTTGCTGGTGTCCAGACTGACCGCGCCGCCAGACTGGTTGCGCATTCAAGCCGACACTACGAAAGTAACTCTCACTCTCTTTTGAGCTGTATATATTTTGACTGGTTGCGTCACCATGGTGTCTCGGTGATATATAATAGTCCTTAGATCTTTTACTAGGTACTAATTATATTAAAATTTCACTTCTGTATGGTAAGCTCAAGCTCCTATTTTATAACATCGATATTATGTATTGAATTTTGGCTATAATAATATAAGAGTTATTAATTTATTGAATGTTAAGAAAGGGGAACCTATTTAATTGAAATTGAAAGTAAATATTGTAAAAAATGTTCGCGTTTTATTTTCAACATTGCTTTTATTGCAACACAACTTTTAGTAATGTAATTTTTACATCTTAAGGCACATCTTAATCACACAAAACTGCGGTGCGATGCGAATTCGCAACGTAAATAGTAATACGATGCGATTTGCTGCGATGCGATTTCGTGCGACAAGGCGTCTTCCAGGGTGACCATTCCTTTGACGACCGACAACTGTACTAAACGTATTTTAAATTGAAAACTAGGTCGTGGCATGGATCGTAAAAAGAAGGGTGCACTTCTGTTATTGCTTAGGAGATACAGGAAAAAGAAATAAAGAAGATTTTGGGAAGACCAGTATTTATTATTGTAATACAAAATCTTTTGAAATAATATATACAATTAATATTAACTATAACTAAATGAAAATATATACAACTTAAAATATAAATAACTATGAACTAAAATATTTACACCTTAAAAAAAGGTAATAATAAATAAATAAGCTATAATAAGGCATCAAAAAAAAATTTTCCTCATCATTATCGTGAGGTAGGGTGCCCAAAAGACTGGCAGCATTACCACGTTGAATGGCAATGCTTAACCTTTGTCCAAGGTAGAAGCCAGCCCTTCGATCACCTGAAGTGTCAACCATCCTCTTTACAATATCTTTGTAAAGAAGATGTGCACTTGGGCCCCACGGCCCTAAAGTTTCAACCCCAAACGGTTCGAAAGCATAATTGCCAATCAGGCTATCATACTTTCACCGTTTGAGGTTCTCGGCAGCAGCAGCGGCAGCACCGGCTCGACACGCTGAGTTTGGAAGATGGGATGGCGCCAGAGTATCAACGCAAGTGGCGTCCCATACTAAAGGCCTACCCATCTTCCAAGGGAATAATGACATACCGTCGGGTCTCTTGCCATCGTTGCGTACCAAGCCATTAGGTTCTAAAGTAGCTGGCACGCCAACGGAGACAAGAGCTCGACGAATTATGTCATTAATACTCGCGTGTCGAGCAAAACGACCCGCACTACGGCTACACGACAAGCCGTGGTGTCCAAGGCTGTTGACATCTTCACCACAACGACAACGATGAGGTGAACAAAATGAAGCCCCAAGCCTTAAACAAATTGCAGCGCGGAATGTGGTGTCGTCCAACAAAGTACCTAAGTTAGACGAAGGCAAAGCAAGAAGCCATAACCCTGACTCCCACTCACCCACAGCCAAAAGGCGAGCTCGCTCTGCAGTTGAACAAGCGGAGTTCAATAGATTTTCGCTCACTTTCCTGCAGAGCGGCTCGTCCCATTGTCTGTGGGAGAGTGATTTGACAGGGGGTCAATATTTGGGCAAGCGATTTTCCAAGCTTTCACAGCTTCCACTAAAAATGGTACATCAAAATTAACCAGTGATTGAGAAAGAATTTTCCTGGTTAATTCTTCAGTACCATGGGCGGAAGATATGAAAGCTGGTAGGCTTACACTGGAAATTTTACGGACGCCAAGCCCACCCATGCGGACAGGCAGAGTAGCTTGTGTCCAGGCTCGGTCGTCGAGAGCCACATTCAAAATTAAGGATAAAGTTTGTCTAATGCTTCGGTCAATTTTTTCTAAAAGAAGGGGTGCAGACCAGAGGTGGGTCGAGCGCAAAAAATACATTTTGGGACCAAAACAACAAAAACGAATAATACTATAGGCCGAATGCATTCTAATGTGATACAGTCTTTCTGAAACGACAGAAAAATTTTGAATTTTTTCATCAATAAAACTTTGAAAAGATTCCTCGAAGACGGGCGCACCTAGGAGGCGAAGCGAACATTTATCGACAACCGAGATATTAGGCGCAAAAGTAGTAAATTTTGATATGATCTGTCTGTCGGTAGAGTCATGTAAAAATATCTCACACTTGGAATAATTTAGGTCAAGGCCAATAGCATGAAGTTCGTTTTTTAAAAATTGGAAATCATTTAAAACTGTATCTGCATCGCCTCCCAGGGTACCGTCATCGAGGTACCACACATTAAATTTAGAATTTAGCTGTCGTATAATAGGATTAATGGCCAGGCTAAAAATCACTGGCCCAAGGGGATCGCCTTGTTGACAGCCAACGGCTGATTCCAAAAGGTTGTCCTGATATAATAATTTTGTAGGGTGTCTATAACATTGCCAGAGAAAACTAAAAATTTGGGGTACTTCCTTTTTAACTTCTGTCAACAGAGTATCCCTATTGACCGAATTAAAAGCATTCTTAATGTCAACCTTCAGGATGATATCACCTTTTGGGAAGATAATATTTTGATGCGTGATGCGAATCAATTCGCAAGTTCTTGCAATGCACAGAGGGAGCTCGCACATTTTTGCGATGCGACGTCGCAGCGCAGTATGGTGTACGAGCCATTACTGCCATAATTATGTCTGTAAGGATTGAGGAGCCACATCACATTTTTAAAATCTGATCTCGCCATTATTTAGCAGCAGTTTAGCTTATTTTGCAGCACGAATTCTAGATTTAGCAGCAAAATATATCACTAGTTATTTTAATGCAAACATGGCTCCTCAATCTAAACGTTTGAATTGAGGAACCACCTAGAACTCGTTAAGTAATAGATGAATATTTATGAAAATTTTGTATCATTTAGTAGTAATTTTGCACATTACCATATAAAAATTTGGCTTCTGTAGTGCTTATAATTGAAGAAAATACAATACTTCAATCTAAACACAAGAGGTGAATTTCTATTTGGATGTGAGCGATCAATTAATATATTAGCATATTGATAATTTAGCAGGTGTTGTGTTTGTTTTTGCAGTATAGGAATAAAATAGTAAAACAGGGTATATTTTGTATATGAACGCATTTTCTTTGGCTCCTCAATCCTGACGTTCTAGTTATGTATATTTGACTGTAGCCACCTGAGATCTCAACGGAATCTAAAGCCAGAGAGACTAACATTTAGCAGAAACGTCTGCTAAATATATCTGCACAGTTCAGCAATGTACATGTTTTGGATTCTGAGAAAATAATACTTAACTATTTTCTTGTAAATTCAATGTGTAGGGTGACCACATTATACTCGTATTAATGAAACCAGGATAAGTTATTTATTAAATTTATATTTTCATAACAGATTATATATATCCTACCTACATTTTGGTCATTTAGCAATCAATTTCGCTATAGAATATATGAATATTGGCTGATTAGTACTTATACGAATTTTAGAATCGTAATCATCGTAACAGAACATCTCATCTTTCGGTGTAAGATAATGACATTTGTAGTGGCCTGTGCCAGTTTTGATAATTGCAGGAATAAATTCTATAGCACCTACTAACTTATATGATTTATTCGAAAACAGTACAAATTTTGGTATTTCTCTCAGTTTTAACTTTTCACAACCATTCAGTTTATATGAAACTGTGTTTGATAAAGTATATTTACACAGAGTTTGGTGGTTACAAAACGTACAGTCTGTTTTCTCTTCAGCGATTAAAGTTGCATCTTGGATGTCAAAAACAGAAATTATGTTTAAATTCAAAGGCAAAAATGCGATCTGCCTGGATACTGGGATAAAATGGCACGAATCATTAGTACATTTTTTTGTAAAAATGGCACTAAAGCAATACTTCAAGGTTACATGTTCAAAAATGTAAAAGACGTTACAAGCAAATTCACAGTGGCTACTATTTACTGGAGTTGTTTGTTTGTTCACATCAAGACACACGAAATTATTATACAAAAGTGCAAGTTTAACAAAAGTACCGGCCCGGCACACCGTTATGTGAAGACTAGTCTTTATTCTAATTTAAGGAGGGAATAGCAATATGATACGACGCCCTACGCACACAGCCATGCACATGCATTTACATAGATGTGTACGTAAGTGTCCCTACAGATTCCATCATCAGATCCTGACCTCATGGAAATGGGATCATTTCGGGAGTATACCCTTTCTAACAAAACAAGAATTTTGGAAATCGGTTCACTAATGGCGGAGTATTGCGCGAATAAACAAAAAAAAACAATCAGCCAACATACTACCTCCTCCTTTTTTGAAGTCGGTAAAAATGTAATCTGTGGTTCGAAAAATTAAAAAGTCAAGGTAGCGGGAACTCGGAAGTTATTGAGACGGCGTATTTGGTGTTGAGGGAATTTTATTCTATTTGGAAGTCAATTTGTCTATTTATGTGTTGTTTTTTTTTTTTTTTGTTCTTCTTTGGCAACTGAGTCTCCAAAATGGTGTTGTCGACTATACTGCCAGTGTCGAGTGGTGACGGCAAAATTATTGGACCGTCGAACTTAACTTTGCGGTACTTAGTTTTTAGTTGTTAGTAGCTGAAAGGACAAAACAATTGGGTTAGTAAAACATAAACATTATCAACTATTTTACTGTATATATACAGTGGTGTAAAAAATAGTTGGGGGACATACACAATATAGACAGATATTAATATACATTATTGGACACCGTCACATTTTGATCTCATTTTCATTCATAAATTTACATATATAAATAATTACTTTGTGGGAAAAGTGAGTTAAAAGGAGGTGGAAACTAATTGGGAGTGGGATTTGGATACTGGGAAGTTTTTTATAGAGGTCAAAGGATTGGGAATTTAAGGGACACGAAAAAAATATGTGTTCTAAGGTTCCCTCATCAAGGCCGCATTCGCACAGCGAGCTGTCGCGGACACGGATCTTGTTGAGGAAGACCGGACTACTACAATGGCCGAGTCTGAGCCTACACAAGGATGAAACAGTATGACGGGGAAGCTTAGGGTACTTGGAAAACCAAGGTTTCCGTCGGATGCCGGGCTGGACAACTGCATAGTAGGCACCTTTCCGTTTGGAAGTTTCAACCCACACCGCAGCCCATGAGTCAAACAGCTTGTGTTTTGTGTCGGCACGTATATCATACCCGTACATAACGTAGTGTTGGCGTTCGACCTCATTCGAGGCCGCAAATTTGGCCAATGAATCCGCACACTCGTTACCACATATGCCAGAGTGACCAGGAATCCAAGCGATCTCGATATTTATGTCATCTTTGAAGCAAGAAAAAAGAAGCGCCTTTATCTCTACAACCAAACTGCTATGAGTTCGGGAATGGAGCTGGTCTTGGTTGAGAGACTGTAGGCTACTTCGGGAGTCGGAAAAAATAACAAAATTTCTAAGGTTGTGTGCTCTAATAAATTTTATTGATTCTAAAATGCCAACACATTCTCCCGTGAAGACAGATGCTTCCGGGGGACACTTGGAGAGGAGAGCGATCTTCGAATTTTGGAAGTACGCTGCTACTCCTGTACTTCCATTTCGGGATAGTTTAGACGCGTCGGTGAAGAAAATATTCCTGCCCCTCCAGTAGCTGTTCAAAGCGCGCCCAAACTCGCCCGCAGCATCTACGGAGGATTTCGAGTCCTAGAATTACCTTTGGCCTGAAGTGGATAACCTCATATACGGAAGAGAAAACCGGGAGTACAGGATATTGCCTGATGGGTGTAGAGAGGTTTTTAAGCTCCCTGTACCTGACAATCACGGGAGGGACAGGTTTATTGTTCCAGTAGGAAGAGGACCTATAGGAACAGTGGATTTGTTCTAGGATAGGAAGAAGGGGGTGTGATGAGAGGGAGAGGACTTTTGAGATGAAGCGGTCTGCCAGGTATTGTCTTCGAAGGTTGAGGGGAGGCTCTACACATTCAACCTGAAGAGCATTTATGGGGGATGATTTCATAGCTCCGATAATTATTCTAAGGCATTTGGCCTGAATGGAGTCTAGTTTTTTTAATGCACCCTTATTGCAAGGAACAATAAGGAAGCAACAGTAGTCCATTACACTTCTGACCAATGCATTATAGATGAGCTTCAATGAGTAGGGGTGTGCACCCCACCATACCCCGGCCAGAGCTCTGAGTATCGATACTGAGCGTTCACACCTTGCAACCACATTTATGTGATCCGCCCCAGACATCTTTGAATCGAGATAAACCCCCAAGAATCTAGCACTGCTTTTGATTGGGATATCCTGACCGTCTATCTCTACACGAAGATCCGGAGTGCGTCGTTTGCGTGTAAAAATGACAGCTGAGCTTTTTGGGGCGCTTAAAGATAACCCGTGATTCAGAAGCCATTGGTTTAATGAGGCCAAAGAGACGTTGATGGAGTGGGCGGCGTCTGTTATAGAGCTGTTGGTAACCATTAGTGCGATATCGTCAGCATACTGAAGGACATTACAGTTAAAATTTAGACAGGAGGGAAGGTCATATGTATAAATGTTATAAAGGATGGGGCTAAGGACTGACCCCTGAGGTAAACCTTTCCAGGAGGACCTCCGTACTGGGTTATCCTCAGGAGTTCTTAATTGGAGGGTACGATCGGAAAGGATGTGGGCTATAATTCGGCACATCCTACTCGGGATTCTCAGCTTTTGCAGTTTCTGCCTGAGAAGGGGTAAGAGGACAGAATCATAGGCCGCTGAGATGTCCAAGAAGACTGCGACCAACGACTCCTGCCTGCTAAGGGCCAGTCGGATGGCTGAAGTGAGGGTACCCACACTGTCAGCCGTACCAAGACCTTTCCTGAAGCCGAACTGAGCCGCCGGAAGCAGCCCCTGGCTCTCAACCAACCATTCAAGGCGGTTTTTGATGAGGTGTTCAAAAGTTTTAATAAGTATGGACGATAGGGCAATAGGTCTGTACGACAAATGGTCACCAGGGTCCTTGCCAGCTTTTAACAGCGGCATAATAACCTGAACCTTCCAGGTAGGAGGAATATAGCCTGAAATAAAGCAAAAATTGACCAAGTCAAGGTAGTATTGCTTCGCTTTAGTTCCTGCTTTAGTTAGGAATGAGTAGGGGAACCCATCAATCCCTGGTGCCGAGTCCTTCACATGCTTGAGTACCGTTTGAAGTTCTTCAGGTGAGAACTCCAAATCGAGCGGGTCATGAGACTCGGGTCGCTCGATCTCATGGGATTTCAGGCAGCATTCATCTGCAGTAGGAACATACGTTGGAGCAATGTGGTTGAAAAAACTGTTACTCAGAGATTCGGGTAAGGTTAGGTTAGGTTCCTAAAATTATTAACTCTCTGCCAAACTTTGGATATTGGTGTCGATGGGTTTAGTGAACCACAATATCTCTGCCACCCTTGTCTCTTCTTTTTCTTGAACAATTTCCTTGACTTAGCCAAAATTCGCTTGAAATTTAGGAGGTTTTCCAGGTTCATATCTTGGTTATATGTCTTTTCAGCCGCATTCCTAGCTCTTATCATGGCAGTGCATTCACTATCCCACCATGGTGGAGAAGGGATATTGCCTTTCGGTGCATTTTTCACAGGAAAGCAATCTTCGGCTGTGGAGGATATCAGGTCGGAAAATTTGGAGAAACATTCCAAAGAATTCTCATTGTTAACTGGTGGAAGGAGAGAAATGCGGAGGTCTAATAATTTAGAGTAAAGATCCCAGTCTGCGGAATCTAAACGATATCTTAATAGGGGGGGAAGGGGTTTATCTGGGATGGATTTTGACAGGTGTTTAATTATGATGGGGTAGTGATCACTACCATAGGTCAAATTTAAACAACTCCAATTTAGCACGCTAGCCATAACAGGCGAGCAAAAGGTCAAGTCCACACAGCTGTTTCTTTGACCAAATGCAGACCTACGAGTAGGGCTGCCATCGTTAATGACACACAGATCGAGTTCGTCCAGCATCTCAACTAGCTCATTACCCATATTATCACAAAAATTTGAACCCCATCTATAGTGATGGGAGTTAAAGTCACCCATAACAAGTAATGGGCCACTTACTGAGGTAAGTAAATTTTTAATCAAAATAAGGTGGTCAACATGAGGGTGAGCAATGTAAAATACAAATATATTTATGTCCTCAGCCTTAACAGCGACAACATTTATGTCATCGCCAACGAAGGGTAGAGGGATCTGGGAGAAGGGTACTTTGTTATTAATTAACAAAGCACACCCTCCATAACCATCAGATCTGTCATGTCTGACAACACTGAAACACGGGATCCCGAAATTGATATTCGGTCGAAGCCATGTCTCAGCAATGCCACAAATCGATGGTTTAAATTTATTCATCAAGTGGAGTAAGTCACTCTTCCTGGGAAGAGTCTCCTCACGTTCCACTGAAGCAGTGTTAGAGGTAGGAATTTTACAGATGTAATCAAGAATTGTTGAAAGCTTGTGTGCGACGTGGTCCGGTACAGTTTGGGCAGGGTTTGATAGTACTGCCATGAGCATATCGGAAACTATATTAAGAATGTACTTGGAGCTACGAATGTTGGTTCCGGATTCCACAGGGAAAGCGCAACCGTTTTTGGATGGGGAGTAAGTGTGGTCTTGGATAAGGGCCTGATGAGCCTTCTTATCATAGCTAGGAGATAGGGGAGCATGTGATTTAGGTTTAAGGTGTATAGTTCTTTTATAGGAGACTCTTTGTTGGGATGGTTTTTTATTAGGAGATGGATCAATGAGGTTGACTGATCTTGAGACCTCAGCATAAGACCTTTTTACAGAAGGGAAAACCTGGCTTGCTTCCGCATATGAAATTGATTTTTCAGCCATCAGAGCTTTGATGCTCTTCTGGCGACCCAATTCAGGACAAGTTTTGTCATTAGCAAAATAAAACAAACAAACAAACAAACAAACAAATATATTTATTTCCATTTTGTTCACATATATGTACTTAATCTAAGCTTATTATTTAACTATTCTAGGTAGGTTACAATACAATGCCTGTATAGAATTAAATCTGTACCACAGGCTTTGTGGTCGCGTGCATTATACATTAGGATAATATAACTAAGCCTTAACAATATTATTTTTTACAGTAGATACTGAGAAATGCGCTGTTTTGCTCTGGTGTAATTTACATCGTAAACCAAGGTTTCTTTATTAATTTTATTGTACAGATATGGCCCTAAAAATGCAAAAAATCTATGTGTAAATACGTACTTTGATTCATAGCTAGCAGTACCGACAATATCTTTCCGTCTCTTGGTGTTAGTGAGGTTAGCGTCATATGTAAGTGTAGCATGCTGTTTTAGTACAGTGAATAGTATGAATAATTGTCGCACTGTCAGCACTTTACTAGACTCATACAGTAAGCCTGTGGGGTGGCGGTACGGTCTGTGCGTGGCGACTTTCAAGATGGCTCTTTGCGCTCGTTCGATTGGAAGTATCAATGTTTTTCCACTTCCGCCCCAAGAGGTAATGCAGTATTGGATTATCGATTGACACAGGGCTTTATAAATTTGAATAATTAACTTGTGATCACCAATAAACCGCAATTTTTTAAAAACAAATATCAATTTCCGAACTCTAGATGTTAATGCAGCGATATGTTGTTTAAAGGAAAGGGTTTCATCTAGAATAACTCCTAGATACTTAATGTTATCTGTTATTACAATTTCCGGACAGGTACAAGCGTTAGTCACGATTGAGCATTCTGGTTTATGCGCATACAAGTGAAATTCATTACGTGCTAGAGGTTTACGCATATTAAATTTTATAAATTTTGTCTTATCAGTATTTATTGTTAGTAGATTTATTTTAAGCCAATTATTTACGACATCAAACCCTTGCTGTGCACAGCTTTGAACTTCTGTAAGAGAACCTGCTGAAAACAGCAGAGCAGTGTCATCCGCATATGATACAATAGTGCCACACTGTAGTTTGAGGTTACATAGGTCATTTATGTATACCAGAAATAGGGTTCCTCCGAGTACGCTCCTTTGTGGAATTCCATATAGCGGTAGCAGTAATTCGGAACTAATGACGTCGCCTATTTTTACACATTGCCGTCTATCCCGCAAGTAGTCTCTAAAAAGTTCCAACTGTGTCCCTCTTATTCCCAACCCCTCCAGTTTGTCTAGTAACAATGGGATAGATACCGTATCAAAGGCTTTTGCTAAATCCAGGAAAATTCCCATTACTTGCTTACTTTGTCCAAGCTCTCCTGATACATAGTCAGTTAATGTATGTACTGCATCAGCTGTCGATAATTTGGCTCTAAAGCCGAATTGCTTGTTAGATATAAGGGAGTTATTTTCGAGATACGAGACTAGTCTATTATTTATAATTTTCTCAAGAACTTTAGAGATTGACGGCAATATAGAAATAGGCCGATAATTATTTACTAAGTCCTTTGTACCAGATTTATGGATAGGGATTACTACTGCTTTCTTGAGGCATTTAGGAAATGTACCACTAGAAAAGCAAATTTTAAAAATATAAGTTAGTGGCGGTATTAGTATGTTCCTAAAGGTTTTTAGTATATTAGTGCTGATATTATCCCACCCTGTCACAGGACTATTTTTTAAAGATATAATAATTCGTTCTACTTCACTTTCGTCCGGTTCTAGTAAAACAAAAGACTTTCCACTACCAATACATGACCGCGGAGTTGGTATCGTAGTATTGAGGTCATTATAACACTGTCTTTGAATGTTTTCCGCTAGCCTCACACCAATATTAGCAAAGAAACTATTTGCGTTGTTAGCTGATGATAGCGGGGTTTGATCCGTTTGCAATAAACCAGTGTCACAATTATTTTGCTTCGTCATGAATGTGACTGACTTAATATATTTCCACAGTTGTTTGGGATTGTTTCCGGATTGAGCTATTTGTGATTTGTCGTATTCATTTTTTATACGTTTTAAGAGGTTATTGCAGAAATTACGATATCTTTTATATGTTGTCTGGATAATTAAGTTATTAGGGTTTTGTTTGGCTTTTCTGTGTAGTCTATCGCGGTGTCGTATACACCTGACAAGTCCCTCCGTTATCCACGGTTTTATGGTGCAATTTTTCTTACTTAAGGTTATTGTGTTAGTATTATTTAAGATAGATAGTTGTACATGTTTAATAACATAATCCATTGATTCGTCAGCATCAGCAGAATCAAAAACTGGACTAAAGTCAATATTGCATAAATCACGTCCCAGATTAATCATATTGAGTTTCGATTTTTGCTGCGGACGCGAAAAATGTTGAGTCCGATTTAATTCAAGCGTAAGCAAAATTGCGGAATGGTCTGTGATTGTTGAGTTAGTAACAAGTGTTAAACACGGAAGTCTAGTTTTTAGCATGACGTGATCCAAACATGACCCACTTTGATGAGTTGGAAATGTATGTGAAGGTAAAATGCCATGATATGCACAAAGGTTTAGGTAGTCTTGAGTACCTGCGTCAATGTTATCAGAATTTATATTAATATTTAGGTCGCCAATTATGATGACAGTTGGAAAGGATGACAAATTTTGTAGAATATTATCTAATGACTTATTAAATTTATCTAAATTTCTGATGGAAGGAGATCTATAGATTGACACGATTGCTATTTCAGAGCCTATTTTAATAATAAAACAATTAAATTCCAGGTTTGTTGGCTCTTCGATCGAAAAATGGAGAGATTGTTTTGTATATATTACGATTCCATCATTTTGGTTAAAATTTAGTGTAGAGCTAATGTAATTGTAACCTGGTAATATAGGCATAATCCCATTTTTATTTGAAAGCCAACATTCTGTTAGTACAATGATATCGCACTGTGAATTTAATCTTTGCAGAAAGATACTTAGACTATCAATGTTTTTATATATGCTTCGAATATTTTGAGTTAGTATTGTTAAAGGACTTTTGAAATCAGCGAGATAATGTCTGCATTTTTCTGTTTCAGAAACTTTTGAGTAATATACTGCATTGTCATCGAGATCATTTATTAATTGATTAGCCATATAAATTACAAAAATATTAATCAACTAATAGAAAATAAAATTAAACTATCTAAATATTACTAGTGCTATTGATAATATAAAAGGTGGCGCTCTTAGGCGCCCTCATTATAGTCAATAGAGTTAATGTACCTCGTTTCTGCTGTCTTCTTTGCCGGGCATTCAAGGTCCCCAGTTTTGTGACTGCTTGGCTTTTTGAACCGGGAGCATGTTGCACATTTTGGCGGCTTGTCCTTCTTAGTGCAGTCTTTAGTCTCATGCCCTTGTTCTCCACAATGTCCGCATGAGCATGTAACTTCGCGACAAGTTTTTGCAGCATGTCCATATTGCTGACATTTAAAGCACCGGGTTACGAGAGTGAAGTCACGTACAGGGCAGGAAGTCCAGTTGATATAGATTCTCTCCTGATTTATGAGAGCTTTCCTTACATTGGCTGGGACTTCTATTATAAAGTTGCATGTGGGCGCGTCTTTTTTCCCTGACTTGTGGCTTAGCTTGATGCAAGACAGGAATGATTCTCGCGACAAATATGTCGCGAGAATCATTCCTGTCTTGCCTAATAAGGCATCTTATCCGCCAGGTTCTGCTCGTAAATTGAATCGAACACCTCTTGGTCTCGAAGAGCTGCGGGCACGCCGACTACTATTATTCGCGGCCTTCTTTTGTGAGGTTCTTCGACTTTCAGGCCTGAACTGGTCAGCTGGCTTGATCGACGGAGTTTTTCAATGTCCTCATTTGATTCGGTGCTAATTATTACACCTCCGTTCCTCGTTTTTCTCATCCCCCTAACGTGCAATTTCATTTGCTCTGGATTAATGATCTTTTGCACGAGCGTTTTGGTTTCGTCACTGGATTTTAGTGCATCGTTCGGATAAATTGCGATTGACTTCAAATTAGAGGGTCGCAGGACACTTGATTTGTTCGTCTTTAATATATCGGCAAAGGACATATTTTGAGCCACAGGTTTACTGCAATTTTCTTGGATTGATTCCTTAATTGACTTTTTAAAGTCGTTCAGGCAAGCAACAAGGTCCTCCTTTTCTCTTAAGGCTTCCAGAGATGTTTTTATCTGGCAAGCCCTTTGTTTTAAGGTCTGATAGTGGATCGCCATTTGGGAGACTCCATTTCCGACCCTTCGTGCCAGAGTGTTAATATTAAGCTTCTGCTCAGAGTTCAACTTACCCTCTGCAGCAATCTGGCACACATCATTGAGAGCCTTTTCTATTGTCACCATCCAACCCTTAATGTCACTGGTCGAGAGTGCTTCCAAGGTCTCTTCGGCGGCATGTTCTGCGGGTTGCGGAGTGCTGGGAGGGCTCCGACACGTTTTCGAACTCCGATTGAAAGGGCTATTTTCTATGTTAGCCATTGTTTGCGTCTAATTATGTAACATAGTGTATTACAAACTAAACAAAATTTATTAAATGTTGTATAATCTAGGTCAATACTTTATTGACTAATTGTTTACATGAATAAAAATAAATATTGCAATTCAGGCACGTCTACTCGCCGTCGTGGTCTCGTAGATATATCAAAATGGGTGCCATTGCAATTGACACAGGTGGCAGTCTCAGCTGGAATCTGGCATCCATCCCCTGGATGATCCTGGCCACACTTGAAACAACGTGGCTTGGAGCGGCAAAGAGTGCGGGTATGCCCAAAACGGCAACAGTGATAACACTGTATGGTAGGGTATGAGTATAGTTCTACCGGGAGCGCTGAGTAAAAACAAAACACTTTTTTAGGTAGTGTTTGGCCGTCAAAAGTAAGCACTACGGTTTGGGTAGGCTTCCATTCGGTACCGTTTGGAGTTGAGACTCTGCGATTCATCCTCCTAGCTTTTATATCACAGCCCCACACCCGGTGGGAACCCTGATGTTACCAAGGACTTCGTCCTCTGTCCATTCCACAGGGACGTCCCTGACAATGCCCATTCGGGTAATATTAAATTGTGGGATCGAAGTTGTATAATTTTGAGCTACCATACCGTTTACTAAAAAGCTGTTAGCATCCTGGTGCGTCACAAACTCAACCGAAACTCTATTCCTCCCCAGCCGTTTGACACCACCGATCTTAACATTATTAATGTTTAGTTTCATTAAGAATATACCAAATTTAACTGGGTGAAGCGTGGTGCCAGACGTCTGGGAGTCCTTAAGAGACACATAGACTATGTAAGGGGGATTGTCCCTGGCCGTGTAACATTGCCTACCATTTACATTTTTTGCCAATTTCGGGGGTTGTTTTGGGTGATAAGGGGGAGCCTGCGGGTCGTTTCCGGGATCTTGAAACTTCCGCGTCCATTATTTCGATATCCGGGGTGTTGGGAGGAAGGGTAATTGTGACGATAGTTTCCGTCTCATATTCCGGGGATTTATCGGGATCAGGAGGATCGGGTGGCTTCACCTCGTCCATTTCGAATTAAAAAGATGCGGATGGGCAGAGGAGATAATAGAATAAAATATACTTAAAAACACCAATACCTGATTAAAACTTACACACACATACACTTAACCAACACAAAAACACAAAATTTAAAAGATTTCAATTTAGATCACTATGAAATAGATCACTTAATTGAAAACAAACGTAGGAATGACAAAAGCACGTGCGTTACCTTCACCACTACCAACGAAGGTCTTATGTGTTGTTGTTGTTGTTTTTTTTTTCTAATTAATAGTTATGGTTTAGCTAGTCCTGATTTTGTAATTAGATTTCGATGTTACAATATAAGGTGCATTGTAATGGTGCTACCCTTTATTTTCCTGCCTTCTGAACTTCTAAAATCCAGTGTGGTTTAAAACCAATAAAAAGCTTCTAATATCAAAGAGTTAGGTGAACACTATGACAGTTTTTAAGTTTTCTAGAGGTAATAATATCTATATTACAGTGATGGACTAAAAGAAGTTCCGCTACAATATCAAACTGCACTTAATTATTTATCACTTTATGATGAAACAAACATGATGATTAACTTTATAATATAAGAAATCTAAGTTAATTAGTTAATAATATATATTTCGTACATGAACATATTCATGCACAAACGAGAAGACTTCACCGCTGATGATTGTTTTCTTACTTAATAAGTATTATTTTGGTTACGTAAGTGAAATATTAGTTTGTAAGTGCCCCCAAAATGTGGTCACCCTACACATTGAATTTACAAGAAAATAGTTAAGTATTGTTTTCTCAGAATCCAAAATATGTACATTGCTGAACTGTGCAGATGTATTTAGCAGACGTTTCTGCTAAATGTTAGTCTCTCTGGCTTTAGATTCCGTTGAGATCTCAGGTGGCTACAGTCAAATATACATAACTAGAACGTCAGGATTGAGGAGCCAAAGAAAATGCGTTCATATACAAAATATACTCTGTTTTACTATTTTATTCCTATACTGCAAAAACAAACACAACACCTGCTAAATTATCAATATGCTAATATATTAATTGATCGCTCACATCCAAATAGAAATTCACCTCTTGTGTTTAGATTGAGGAGCCATATTAAAAGTATTGTATTTTCTTCAATTATAAGCACTACAGAAGCCAAATTTTTATATGGTAATGTGCAAAATTACTACTAAATGATACAAAATTTTCATAAATATTCATCTATTACTTAACGAGTTCTAGGTGGCTCCTCAAGTCAAACGTTTAGATTGAGGAGCCATGTTTGCATTAAAATAACTAGTGATATATTTTGCTGCTAAATCTAGAATTCGTGCTGCAAAATAAGCTAAACTGCTGCTAAATAATGGCGAGACAAGATTTTAAAAATGTGATGTGGCTCCTCAATCCTTACGGACATCCATAATTATGTACTTGAGTTATATGTAGGTACTTTCTAGAGGTAAGGTTATCTAGACACCACTGACAAACGGTGAAGGAAAACATCGTGAGGAAACCTGGGATTATGATTTCTAATTATAAGTTTGTAATGAGCAAGCGTGGTGATTAATGCTCAAACCTTCTCCGTGTGAGAAGAGGCTTTGCTCAGCAGTGGGCATTTATAGGCTGTTGATGATGAATATCACCTTTAGGGATAATACGGCTCTGACCCAGAGATATCGAATCCGCATACATAAGGTACTGGGTACACATAGCTACCCATTCAGCTTATTCAACATGTTCTAACAATCAGGACAAACAATCAATTAGGAGCACCACAAACGACCAATTAGCACTGAAATCAATAAAAATTCACAATCTAGGTCTAACGATTAATTTAGCAGCTAAATCTTATCTAGATGGAATTGTTTTATCCACCTGGTAGGCAGTAGGTCTTAGGCGAAAGGGAGGAGAGGACCTAAGGAAACATGCTGGGAATCCTGACGTTTTTTGTGGTGAGTACTTATCTCCAATTTTTTGTCCTCCCGAAATTTCATAAAAGGAAGAGGTTCTCAGTTTGACCTGTATCTTATCTTACACTATTATATAAAGCGAAAGAGTTTGTTTTTTTGTTTGTTTGTTTGAACGCACTAATCTCCGTAACTACAAGTCTGATTAGAATAATTCTTTTTGTGTTGGATAGCACATTTATCGAGGATGGCTATAGGCTATAAAACATCACCCTATCGATCGGAATTGGATTCAAGAGTAAGCCCTTGTTCTTCATTAGAAGGTTTACCATATGGCCGTTGTCACCAAACACCGTTAAACCATTGCTTAACTGAGGATTACTTAGCGTTAAGAGCAGTACCGTGTTTACCATAAGGGCACTCGGGGCCCGTGCCCCGGGGCCCCGAAGGACCAGACACACCCTCTACACGGTGCGTGGCAACTGACTGCTGCTTACGTGTAGCGGCTGTGCCCGGTTTCCTACGATTCGGTTCGGTGATTCCCGCACGGAGCAATTCTTTGTGTGACCTGCAAATTGGTCTGAGTGTCGTGTGTATGTGAACTTCTATGTTTGTAAATACACCCACGCTTTAAGAGAAAATCCTAGTTTTTTTTAAGGGGAAAAATCATCGAATGACGAGCCTGGGTGAGACGGGAGGAGTGTCAGACTCTTACTGACTAAAAACCACCCCGTTCCTACTCCTGCACTTCGAGCCGGAGCCCCTGGCGAGCTGGGGAGCATTAGCCCTGGACCCCATCTGTGGTGGTCTGATAGCGGTTTGAGGCGCGCGCGGTCTGGGTCTGGTTCTGGTCGGGTAGCGAGCCACCCATGTTCGTGGCCGGAGATCGTCTCGCGATCCCCGACGCCCGGAGTGTCCTTTGCGACGGCTGGGTTGTGAGGAGGCAGCGCTTCGCTGCCTCATGCGCCCCGTCTCCTCCTTACCTAGCATGACTGCTTCGCAAAAGGAGGAGACGGCATCCCAGTCCCCGTCGCGCTGCATCATGGCCTGCACTAGGGCCGGACGCGAGAGGTCGCCGTCGCCGATCACGTCCCTGAGGGCACGGCGGTGCTCAGCTCACCCTGTGTGAGCTGAGGTTCATTCTAGGTTATGGCGAAAACCAAACTGTCGTGAAGTGTCCCCTATCTTCGTTTAGGGGTTACTTAAAAGTGTGTATAAACGGACATTAGTCTCATAAACTGTTTTTAGTTTTCCGATATTTTTCAGATTTCTTTCGTTTTGGCATCAGTTCCTTCAAGTCATGGTAATCTGCTCTTCGATAGTCCAAATGTAAGTATAATTTATAACTGGCTGTTGCCCGCGACTTTATCCGCGTAGAAATTATGAATTTTAGAAAATATCTTATTTTTGTTATAATTTTCCAAAATAAAAGTAACCTCAGTACATCAGCAAATGAAAGTTTTGCAAAATCGGTCCAGATATTCCAGAGAACAATAATTATAAATACTGTTACATATTTTGGTATTTTAATATTGTAAAAAGACACTACCTTTATTTATCTGTATATGTAGATGTAGATAGGTCAAGCCTTTTTTTTGAAGGCGGAAAGTCATCCAATGACTTCTCCCGCCTTGAGTTAGGCGAGAAGGAGTGTCAAACTGTTACTGACTAAAAACCACCCCGTTCCTACTCCTGCTCTTCGAGCTGGAGCCCCGGTAACCCGTTAGGCATTCCGTGGCTCCATATCGGGCATCAGTCCTACTGGGCTCCATCTATGGCGGTGTGAAGGCCGTACGGTCTGGGTCTAATCGGGCGGCGAGGTACCCTTCCCGTCCGTGGTGATGAAATCGGCACTTCATTTAGGGAGAGCCATGCTTCGGCACGAATGGGCCGGCTCGACCCGAGTGATACCACGGCCCCACAGAAAACCGACGTGAAGCAATGCTTGCGTTGTGTTTCGTCGTGTGAGTGAGGTTTCCGAAGGCCCAATTACCCTCCCTTTCCCCAACCTCCCCAATTCCTGAATCCCCAACGATCCTCAAACTCCTAATCCCCAAAAGGCCGGTAACGTACTTGTAACGCCTCCGGTGTTCCGGGTGGTCCAGGTTATCCGTCTGCTCGTTTACCGGCTTATGCCATAAAAAAATATATATATTTTCTTAACATAATATTTTTAGGTAGATATATAAACCTTATCCTTTTGTTACCAGGTGGTAAGTAGGACCATGAAAGCGCCTGCTGGCGTAAGGCGTGTTCATTTTCACAGAGATGCCAAGTCGAAGGTATTGTTAAGATACTAGATAACAGGTTGATCTCGTAGGTATACCTATGTACAGGAACCTGCTGGATGCAGGTCTATTCTAACTGGTTGATCTGGAAGCCATTGGGGAAGGCCTATATGAGGCAATGAGTGTCTTGTAGCTGATATGATGATGAAACGCAGTCATTATACAAGAGATAATCGCCTGTGACTCCTCTGGTGTTGCGAGTGTCCATGGGCGGCGCTCGCTTACCATCAGATGGATCAGTCTGCTCGTTTGCCTCCTGTTCCATAAAAAGAGGTAGTTCAACTTACAGGAGAATCAGTTTTATTTTTTTTAACTTTTTCAGTTAAAAGATGACTTCTATGACCAGCCCGTTAACCTGATGAATAAGAAGTCCCCACACGATAAGGTCAGTTTGAGAACCACATGTATAAACGTTAGTAGTAAGTGTAACCTGCAAGCCTATATTTAAGTATGTGCAGTAGCGGGACGTGTGTCATTCGTTGCTCGATCTTTATGGTGAATATACACTACGTGAGTTTAAATATATTATAAATATATACAAGTGTTTTCATTTATCATCTAAATAAATAAAAAAAAAATAAATAGAAAATATTTTTATTGACAAAAAGCTTCACATTACATATTTATATGGCTCTGGACCCCACACTAGGATTCCGTGTCGTGAGGCCCAGTCTCTTTCAGTCAGCAAAACATTATAATACAAATGAGAGACAAAATAAAAAAGAATTAAAAAAAAAAGAATTAAAAAAAAACTGACCTAAACACATAATACAACACCTAAACTTTCATTAACTATTTCAATTAAAGTTTCTAACCGAAAACTCAGTGATGATTGCCGTTATAAATAGGAGTTAATCGAAATACTCATTCGATGGGAGAGCCATGCTTCAGGACGAATGGGCCGGCTCGACCGGAGTGATACCACGGTCTCACAGAATACCGACGTGAAATAAATCTTCCGTTGTGTTTCGTGATGTAAGTGAAGTTACCGGAGACCCAATTATCCCCCCAACTCCACAATCTCCACAATACCTGAATCACCAACGATCATCAAATTCCTAAACCCCAAAAGGCCCGTAACGGTCTTGTAACGCCTCTGGTGTTGTTGTCCATGGGCGACGTTGATTGCTTACCATCAGGTGATCCGTCTGCTCGTTTACCGACTTATGCCATAAAAAATACACTTGGGAGCAAAAAAGGAAGCCACTAAAGATTTTCCTTTTTCATTTCTTGATATATATTATGTAACACAAGTATGTCGGAGAAAATGCACCCATTGGGGGTACTTCGTCATCGGATTCTTCGTAAACGCGGTAAGTTCGGTACGAGCTGGCAGAACAACCGCTCACCCTCGTGTCCAACTCAAAAGCCAAAACCTTTCAAAATGCCAACATGCCACGCCCCGTACCGACCATCACCCGAGCACACTGACGTTTCCGACAAATGATAACAGATCGCGTTGTTCTAAAATAACGATACTCGATAGCTGTGCATCTTTGTTGATTCTGCGACAAGTATATTATTATTAACGTATGTCGTATAATAAAAGCCAATGTAGTTTTAGTTATAAAAGTAATAATATTATTGAAAGTTAACCGTCTCTTTGCTTCTAAACGTAGTAAACAAAGCAGGATTCATTTCAGCACTTCTCATTGTAATTTCCTTCGCAGGATGAGCCCTCCGATGTCCGAGGAGAAACGAAAGCTGATCCCTGGTCTCCGTTCGACTTCTCCAAGTTCGACAGCTACCTGAATAACTACAAGGACAAGGAGGATATATCACCAGAACATAATCGCATTAGGAGGCGAGCCAGGGTCAGTATAGCATAACATCACACCTTTTATCCCCGAAGGGGATAGGCAGAAGTGCACATTATGCCCCTGTACAATGCAACACCCACTTTTCACTAATTATGTTATGAGTCCCATGTAATAGGGGATGAGCCTATTGTCATATACCGGGTACAATTCCAGACTCCGTGCTACTACTGAGATTTTTTTTAAAACCCAGTAATACTTTGATCAACCCGGGAATCGAACCCGAGACCCCTTGCCCGGCAGTCGCACTTGCGACCACTCGGCCAACGAGGTAGTCATCAAGCCGTACCGCTTGGCAAACAAGAGTTTATAATAGTTGAGGTCACTGGTATATATTGCAACCTGGTACTATCGATTTTAATAAGAGGATTTTCGGTTGATTTTTTATTCAAGGGATATGGTCCAAATTGGGTGATTCTTTCCAAGGCCACACCGCGTCGTCGTCTTTTTTGCCAACCTCTATACCAAATTACTGTAGGCCAATTCAAGACTTTGTGCTATTACGAATAAAGCATTCCAAGTTTGTCTCATACAGGAATTTAACTTATGACCTTGTGTTTGGTAGCCACGCGTTTACATTTAGGACCCGTTAAGTATATAGCTAGAGAATTTTAATACATTTAAACCAAATGACAATGCCAAATCCTGACCCAGTCTTACTATAATTTACAAAAAAAGTAAATTGATGAAAATAATTTTGACGAATAAGGAACCTTTTCACTATTAATTTTTTTTATTTTCAAACTTGCGGTTTACAATTTCATAAAAAAAGAAGTTCAATCCCGGAAATACTTTTTTGCAATGCGCATTCTAGAGGTATTTGTCGAATGACTATTTGCGTTACATCATACGCATCACTTGTACGAAACTATGAAAATAAAAAGTAAGTAACTGTAAAAAGATACATAAAATATTATATCAAGAGTATAATTCTGAATAACATTTATTCATTTATTAATAATTACAGATGACATTTCAAACAATCACGAAAATAAAAAATAAACTATAACTATCATTAGTTATGATTTTTTGTGTAACGAAACGTTTTGAAGCGCTCGTCAGCTGTCAGCTGTCAGTGTCAATATTATCTTTCATTCGCTCTCCGAGTTTCCATTGTTTAACAAAAACCGCAAGTTTTACAGGTTTCAGGATAAATGTTTAGGTATCGGTAATTAATACCCAACACGATGCTGAATACTGCATGCTTGTACATGACTTCTAATATAGTGGGTCAAAGATGTACTGAGCACCTGGCATTGTCCTTTGTATTTTGGCAGTGATTACCATACATTCGCGAGTTTTGGTATTATCGACGTTTAATACTTAATTGCAATCTTGGCTGCTATTTTTTTTGTAAATAAGATTTTTTATTGGACTTCAATCAGTGATTATTGTTCAACAAGCTAGTGAAATTACGCGAAAAACTGTGAACTCATCTTGAAAGTGAAACAGATAAGCAACTATTTTTCTCTTTCCTAAAACCGAAATGAGCAAAATTGCCCCAAGTATTTCATCCGGATTAAGATCCGCCCAACCCAAATTGACAAGACCATTTTTCTGCCGCAGAACGTGAGAAAATTCAGTACACTGCTGGGCCCACAACTGCGAGAGAGGCCTCACCACTACACCTACCCAGAACCAGTCAAAGACCGTATTATGGAGTTCTCGACTTCAACCAAAAAACCAGGCATCATGCCCGACCAGATGAACCCTGGCGTAATATTTAGAGTTCGGATGTCGGACGCTATTTTGCGGATCAAGCAGCGAATGTACGAAGACCCTGAAAGACATATAGAAGCTGACATTATCTACACTAACCTGATAAAAAAGGTTGTTATGGATGAGATAACAAAGTTCCACAACCTTCTTCTAATGTACAAAACGGATAAGAGTATTAAAGAACACTTGGGAGAATGCGGTGGAAGAATCTACAAGTTTATTAGCTACATGACCATAAAGGTGCATATCTACTGTCTTTTCGACGCTTTATGGATTGATGGCAACCCGTACGTGATTGGTGATGAGTATTCCGTGACTCCTGTGGAAGTGCCTCCTATGTTGCAGTGTGATGCAGCTGAGTGTAATTCCATTGTGTTCGTCGATTCTATCACTGAACCTAAGGATGTTGAGGAGTAAATTGCAGTAAATAAAAGAATTGATTATGATGTGTTTTTGTTTCATTTTTTGTTTTTTAATCTCATTAGCTGATATTTAATAAGTGTTAGCCAAGGACGCTGAAAATAGGCGCACGTAACTGTATTTATGCCGCGGAGAACTTAACGGGTTATTGGGGCTCCGGCTGGAAGTACAGGAGTAGGAACGGGGTGGTTTAGTTTCCCGGACGTTTGAGTGGGTAATGACGAATCATGTCACGCGACAGATGTCCTTCGTGGCAATGTGTGTGTATTCTGCGTGTAAGTCTATAGTAGCCAGGTGCCACAGTCGTTGTTTCCAAAAAAACTGTGTCCGTCTTTTGTTCAACGTCTCTCGTTTTAAACTGTCAAACACCGCGACGACACCGGTGACCGCAACCTTTTGTTCTACCTCTATAATTGTGTCTATAATGACGGTACTCGACGAGTTAAGTAGGTTTCATGAATGTTTCCTGTCCTTATCCTAAGTTACTTAAGACTGGCACAATACGTCTTCATCTTTGATTCTCCTCTATCAGATATCATAATATCATAAACTCCTTTCTATTTCTTCCTTTCTATCTATTCACATTTTCCTCCCTTTCATTTTCACACTAATATAGTGAATGTAAAAGTTTCTTGGTTTTGTTGTTTGTCCGTCAATCACGCTGAAAGTACTAAAAGGAATTTGATTTTTGATATGCACGTAGGGTATGAGCTGACTTAGGTGACGGGGTTTTTTATCCTGATTAAATGCTCTCTTGAGATAAAACAGGAATGAATATTCTACGCGGACGAAGTCGCGGGCATCAACTAGTGATGACAATAAATATCAGCCCGTGCCCGGTAGCTACCACACTACTGGACTCTTCTCACATGGTGAGGCGATTACACAAGCGTAAGGCGGTTGGACAACTTGAGATCTGTGTATAAGCTGTAAGGGCTCGTACGCAAAACTGCGATGCGAATTCGCAACGCAAAAAATTACGATGCGAATAGCTGCGATGCGATTTCGTGCGAGTATGCGTCTCTCAGGATGACCATTCCTTCGACGACCGTCAACCGTACTAAACGTAATTTAAATTAAAAACTAGGTCGTGACATGGATCGTAAAAATAAGTGTGCACTTCTGTTGTTGCTTAGGAGATACAGGAAAAATAATCAAAGAAGGTTTTGGGAAGATAAGATTTTGATGCGCGATGCGAATCAATACGCAAGTTCAAGCGATGTGTAGAGGTAGCTCGATGCGACGTCGCATCGCAGTCTTGTGTACGACCCCTCAATCATTCAACAATTTATGAATCACTCAAAATACCGGGATTAACGGTGATAAGATATTAGGGAACTTTTCATAGTGTCTATTCACCCCGGTTTACCCTAAGTATTTTGTTTCATCGTGGAAAAACCCACGACGAGTTGCACAGCAGCCAATCGCCCAACCTCTGCGCTCACCTTGCATTTAACTAGAAACACGTCAAGGTATTTTGCTAACTTACAAAAAAATATTGTTATAATTATTTGATTAATGTTTCAGTTCGTTTTCCAACTTGTTCGATTCGCCAATGAAGGCTAACATCATCACACATATGTACCTCTACATAATTGTATAATCCGTTATGCTTGTTGGTAAATTCTTAACATTAAGGACAACATAGCTTTTAATTGCGACTGCGCAACGTGGTGCGGGTTCGATTCCCGCACGGAATAACACTGTGTGATCCACAGATTGTTGATCTTGGTCTCGGTGTCATTGTGTATGTGCACTTGTAAACGCACCCACGACACAGGAGAAAATCCTAGTACCTACCCCAGCCGCGGAGAACGTAAACGATTACCAGGGCTCCGGCTCGAAGTGCAGGAATAGGAACGGGGTAGTTTTTAGTGAGTAGGTACTTGAGTCTGACATTCCCTCCCGCCTCACCGGGAGAAGTCATTCGATGACTCTTCCCTCCTTAAAAAAAGTACTTACCCTAAACTTTAAGAAAAAAGAAAAATATGTTATAAGAAGTAAAAAAGGAAAACTTAATTAAAAATTGGTTATTTAGATTTTGAATCCACGAAAAGATTATTTGAAATTATTTTAATAATTATACCTCTAAGTGTGGGAGAGCCATGCTTCGGCACGAATGGGCCGGCTCGACCGAAGTGATACCACGGCCGAGCAGAAAACCGACGTGAAGCAACGCTTGCGTTGAGTTTCATCGTGTGAGTGAGGTTACCAGAGGGCTAATTATCCCGGTCCACTTCCCAATCACCCCAATCCCTGAATCCCCAACGATCCTCGAATTCCTAATCCCCAAAAGGCCGGTAACGCACTTGTGACGCCTCTAGTGTTCCAGGTGTCCATGGGCGACACCGATTGCTTACCGTCAGGTGAACGGTCTGCCCGTTTACCAGCTTACGCCATAAAAAATCCTTAATTAAAAAGTCGTGATAATCAGACCTTGAATGCAATCCATACATTTTTAAACTCTGTAACTGCCACTTTACGTGGAGGGGCCATGTTTCGGTACGAATGGGCCACCTCGACCAGCTCTAGGCTCTTTTTTAAGATGTCATTCATCGTCACCGTCATCAACCAATAACATGACGGACCACGATCGAGCTCACTTCAAGAGTTTGAATTGACATTTTACACAATAGCCCAGCTGGTCCGGAGCCCTCACAGCGCAACACCTGTTACGGCACATTCTTAGGGAGACCTGCGTCTCCGTTGACCCTCGCTGTGCAGTTGAACGTCAACACGTGACCACTTTGCTACCGTCTTCTCTTAACTCGTCGAGTACCGGTTTTGTAGACACAATTATAGAACAATAGGTTGCGGTCACCGGTGACCGCTTGGTGTTTGACAGTTTAAGCCACTCTTTCGTACGAGCAGCATGTTGCCAACGGCAGAGGTAATTTTGCAACCGTTGATGAGTCAGCGGCATCCGTTGACGCGTCGATGACATCCGACGAAGAACTTCGAAGAACGCTACAATTGGGTAGTTTCCAGGGTATCATAATTAAAAATCTAATTAGTCCGTCAGTTAGATAAAGAAAAAATATTAGACACATATTTTTTTATTTTCTCGTATTAATTTGCAATACTTAGATAAAATGGCGCTAAGTTTAGGAGTGGGAGGTAATTACGTCATAACGTGCTACAAAATGTGGTACGCTGTGACGTCACACGATATTTCAAATTAATATATCGTCAAAAGTATTTAATTTTGTGAGAAAAGAAAAATACGTGTCTAAAGTTCTAATTAATGTACCAGACGGACATTAAAATAAAATTTAGGAAACTATCCTATTTCAAGTGTCGCTATAGATCGACTGCTGCCGCCGACGTGTTGACAGCTGCTGTTACCAAAGTTACCTCTACCGTTCGCAACAAGGCACTCGTGTGTAAGAGCTCTTACAAAATTACCTATCAACATGTTTTTCTTACAGAGGCGACGTGGACGCGGTGGCAGACGGCGTAATCGTCAGCGAGCTACCACTAATGCACCAGATGAAGAGGTAAGTACCTACTTACTTAGGTTAGTTTCCACCAAACTCTAAAATTTTAAAGAATCCCTAAGCTAATATGGCCACAGACAGCTTTAAGAAGAGACGAGTGGAAGAACGGTAAAGAGAGGTAGGCAGAGGTGCTCACTACGCCACTTACTCCCACTTTCCAATGTAACACCCAATTTTCACTATTTATGTTATGAGTCCCATGTAATAGTGGGAGAGATAGGTTTCACTTAGTCATATTGGTTTTGACCAACCTAGTAGATGACAAATTTTTATTTCAATGTCCGTCTGGTAGATTATTTCAAAACTTTAGACACGTATTTTTATTTTCTTACGGAAACGAATGGTTTCGGCGATATATTTCGTCACTTTTAAGTAGGTTTTATATTCTAAAGTGACGTAGCTAGCTGCCATTATTAAACTTTAATTCGTTTTGTTCTTCGATCAACAATATTTTGTCTAAGAATTGTGGTATTACGTGCCGTAATGTGCACTTCTGCCTATCCCTTCGGGGATAAAAGGCATGATGTATTGTATTATACACCGTTAAATTTTAGTCATTTTAATCCCATGGACCTGTGGTTTAACTAACAGAATACTACTCATTACAAGCTTGTACTGCGGTGTAACATAAAAAATAAATAAATTAGCAAATGATAAGATTATACTCCCAAAATGTATGAAACCAAAAGTTGCGCCACGAGATAGTTACCTACGTCGTCGTCGGTCGTTGCGTATCGTCGACGGTACATTCATATCGTACCTACACGGCGGCTATTGACTCGATTAACTGATGTTTGCGAGTCCACGTTGACCAGCGACCGCGTCAATGTTGTTAGGTTGTTACTGATAGGAATGCTGCCTACTAACGGTTCGCATTATTTATTCACTCATGCGAGAATTGATTCGAGTTATTAAAAAAAAAGTACTTTATTTTTTAATTTTATCTTTACAAATCGATAGTGTTTCATGGGCCAGTTCGAACCTCCAAGGGATTAAAACGATTCAAATTTAAGGGTGTATATATGATGATTATGTATGAATGTAGGACGGTAAACAAGCAGACGGATCATCTGATGGTAAGAACTCATGGGCCCATGGATACTCCGAACACTAACGGAGTTCCAAGCTGCTGGTCTTTTCTGGATGGGGATGTTTACAAAGAACTAAAATTTATACTAAAAATTGCCTTTCAGAAATCCCATGTAAGTACATAGACATTACGTACCTACCAATTTAAGTCGACCTGCTTACTGGGCATGCCGAACAGAAGTGAACTTTAATAAATTCACTTAAAGTTCATTTTCAGCCGAAGAATGGCTCTAGTACCGAGGTGCCAATCGCTCGCACCGGTGAGATGGTGGAACGAAAACGTTCTTTTAGCAGATCACCTAACTTTGACATGTACGAGCCTCCTGGCAAGGTAAATTGAACTCTATTTATTTATTTAAACATAAGACCCACAGCTACATTAGTCACTACAACATTCCGGGCCCGCGGCAAATTCATCATGGGACTCCGTTCCTAATATAAAAGAAAAAATTTCAGATGAAAACCCCCCTTACAGTTGGGAACCGGTGGCATTTTGCCGCCTTGCCACCCTGTAGTTACGCTACGGCTCATAGTGTTGTGAGGTTGATTATCTCCAATTCAAAGTAACTGTTTTCTAGCAGACATTTCAGGTTATGAGGTGATTTTTTTATTGCATAAGCCGGTAAACGAGCAGACGGATTACCTGATGGTAAGCAATCGGCGTCGCCCATAGACACCCGAAACACCAAGGTGTAACAAGTGCGTTACCGGCCTTTTGGGAATTGGGAATTTGAGGATTGTGGAGGATTCGGGGATTCGGAAGACTAGGGAGGAGGGAGGGTGTAATTGCGCCTCCGGTAACCTAACTCACACGACGAAACGCAACGCAAGCGTTGTTACACGTCGGTTTTCTGCCCGGCCGTGGTATCACTCTGGTCGAGCCGGACCATTCGCGCCGAAGCATGGCTCTCCCACACTTAAAAGGCTAAGGCTATTGGTATAGTTCTTTATTTGCACTATCTCGCCTAGTGGTAATGCCTTGATGATGCGGTCTACGATGGTGCACGTCGTCCCATAAGCAACCTATTCACTCGGGCCTTGAAGACACCTACCTTTCAGGAAACAGACTCTGGCGAAGAGTTTACACTCTTTAGCGGTTCTAATTAACAACGTGAGCCAAATTCGTATTTTGAACATTAACTGCACGGTTGGTGCGGTGACTTGGGAACCGGCTGCCGTGCAACGTGTCGCGGGTTCGATTCCCGCACGGAACAACACTTTGTGTGATCCACAAATTGTTGTTTCGGGTCTAGGTGTCATTGTGTACGTGAACTTGTATTTTTGTAAACGCACCCACGACACAGGAGAAAATCCTAGTGTGGGGCAACGTTTTTAAAAACAAAAAAATATTAAATAAATAGATGTTGATTTTTTGCCCTCAAAAAATCCTGATATATCACAATTTCTTTCAGGATTGGGAGTCAGGTTACGTTGAAATGCCAAAAGACTTGTACCAGGCACATTTAAGGCCAGGAGTTATATTCAGAATCCATATGTCTGAAGCCATACTTAAAATGCAGTACAGAAAGTAAGTAAATTATTGCGTTTTATTTAGGTAACTAGCTACTTCCGCGCAGTTTCACACGCTCTGCTCAGCTCCTATTGGTCGTAGCGTGATGTTTTATAGCCTATAGCCATCCTCGATAAATGCGCTATCCAACACAAAAATAATTATTCAAATCAGACTTGTAGTTACGGAGATTAGCGCGTTCAAACAAACAAACAAAAAAACAAACTCTTCCGCTTTACATAATAGTGTAAGATAAGATATAAATTTTAACAACCGCCTTCGAAAACAGAAGGAGGTCGTCAATTTGACCCGGTATGTATGTTTGACTGTCACGGTGACCCGGAGGTTAAGACTTCTTCTTCAACAGAGGCTTCTTTCTCTCATGCATGAGGGTGGGGTTTCGAAACCTATCGCCGGCAAGTACCAATGTGACTTTTTCGAGTTATATGTGCTTTCTAATCTGAGATTATTTAGACACCACTGACAAACGATGAAGGAAAACATCTACAGGAAACCTGGGCTTTTAATTTCTAATTATAAGTTTAAAATCGCCAACCCGCTATGAACAAGCGTGGTGATTAATGCTCAAACCTTCTCCGTGTGAGGAGAGGCGTTTGCTCAGCAGTGGGCATTTATAGGCTGTTGATGATGATAATGTATGTTTGACCAAGGACGTCGAAAAAAGGCAGACGTAATGTCACTTAAAAATGATTGAAGCACCGAAATGTCAGTGGTGTATTTATGTGTGCGTGTACTCGCAACACCGTAATGTATGACGTGTAATGACAGGGGCCATGTAACGCGACAGATGTCCTTCGTGACAATGTGTGTGTATTCTGCGTGTAAGTCTATAGTAGCCAGGTCCTTGTTTCAAGAGACTATGTCCGCCTTATTTAACGTCCTTGTTTGACCGCGATTATCCCGCGAAGTTGAATTAATTTTGATGCGGTAATTGGGCCTCCGATGACCTCACTCACACGTTTGTGATAAGTGTGAGGTAGTGGACGTGTTGTGACTGATATTATGACGATAATTAATAGTTGGGAGTATGTAGAAAGACCTATTATGATAGTAAATAATGTAAATATTATACAGTGTGTTAGGTTAAACGAGGGACTTATTGAGGGAGGGTATTCAGTATTCGATTCTCGTCCCGAATATGTAAAAAAACCTATAACCAAAATTTTTGAAGTAATTGTCCAATAAAATAAATCATCATGAACACTGAGCGCGCAACAAGTGAACTTGTAAACAGAAACAGTACTTACATAAAGTAAGTCGCGTTGCAAAACATGCGCCGATCTTGCCGAAAAGGATTTTTTTTTTTTTTTTAAGGAGGGAAAATCATCGAATGACTTTTCCCGCCTGGGTGAGGCGGGAGGGAGTGTCAGACTCTTACTGACTAAAAACCACCCCGTTCCTTCTCCTGCACGTCGAGCCGGAGCCCCGGTTACCCGTTAGGTTCTCCGCGACAAAGGATAGAGTGCGCTTAAGCCCGCTAAGCCGTAACTCGTAAGCGTAAGCGGAAGCGTTTTTATGGTTCTGTCTGTTATTTATTAGTGTTTTCGTTTCGTTTATTTTTTTGTTAGGTTCATGTGAGTATACACTATTATGGGTTTGAATATGTCCCTCGTTTAACCTAACATACTGTATATCTCTTCAATTCCAACTACTTCCAGTTACGGTGAAGACAAAGACGAATCAGTAATTGAAGCCGACGTAGAATACCTTCGTCTGACGAGGAAGGTTATCAACGATGAGATCACCAAGTTTGAGGACCTGCAGTGGTTAATTGGGTGGTTCCACAACCGATCTTCTTTGATACAAGAACATATGTGCAATACCAGATATTATACTGTTGGTGAGAATTTTAAGTTTATTTTCGTACATTCAGCTAAGTTATTAGAATGACATAACATAAAATCACGCCTTTTATCCTCGCAGGGGTAGATGAAGGTGCACATTACGCCACTTAATGCCACTGTACAATTTAATAACACCCACTTTCCACTATTTATGTTATGAGTACCATGTAATAGGGGGTGAGATAGGTTTCACTTAAAGTCATATTGGTCTTCACCAACCTGGTAGATGACAAATTTTTATTTTAATGTCCGTCTGTAAGATTAATTAAAAACATTACACACGTATTTTATACCGGGCACAATTTCAGACTCCGTGCTACTACTGAGAATATTTAAAAATCCAGAAATACTTTGCCCGACCCGGGAATCGAACCCGAGACCCATTGCCCGGCAGTCGCACTTACGACCACTCGGCCATCGAGGCAGGCCAGAGGCGCAGTAAACCTTGAAAACGCCCTAGACGAGCATCTCATAGGCGCCCCTATTTTTTTTAGCGCCCATCGTCACTATGGGCGTTTAGACACACGCGTCTCGCGGCACCTCTCTGTAACCTGGCGCTCCAGGCAGTTGCCTAGCTTGCCTAAAAGATAATACGGCTCTACTTGTTTTTTTATGGCATAAGCCGGTAAACGAGCTGACGGATCACCTGATGATAAGCAATCCGCGTCGCCCATGGACACCTGGAACGCCAGAGCCGTTATAGGTGCGTTACCGGACTTTTTGGGATTAGGAATTTGAGGATTGTTGGAGGTTTAGGGACTGGGGTAGGGGGCGAGTGTAATTGGGCCTTCGGTAACCTCACTCACACGACGAAACACAACACGTTTGTTTCACTATGGTTTTCTGCTCGGTCGTGGTATAACTCCGGTCGAGCCAGCCCATTCGTGCCGAAGCATGGCTCTCCAACGCTTGAAATTGTATTTGATACGATGATGATGACGTCATCAACATCAACATCCCATTGTTTCCAGGAACCCCACCAACAATGTTCACTCACCCAGAAGAGTACATGAAGCGACTGTGTCTATTCGATAGTGTGTATATTGATCATATACCGTATATCATCGGCGAGGACAGCTCCCTTATGGCTGCAGTGGCGCCACCTGTGTTACATTGTGACGCCGCTACTTGCACTTCTGTACCTTTTATAGACAGGTATTATAAATAGCAGACTGATAATAATTGTAGACGCAAGTGTGAGTGTTGAACAAGGGGTCTTGACTCTGATTGATATTTGATTCTGGTTGTGTTGCGAGGTCTTTGTAATATCGGTCGAACCTGTTGCTATACAATGGGCAATATTTCTGGAAATTTACCTAACAATTAAATTTGAGACAACGAGGAATCGAAAGATCGAAAAATCAGCATTTAGGTATTGCTTTGTCCTATCCGAAAACCGAAGAATTCTTACTTATAAAATTATACAAGTGTTTGCTTAAGGCGTGATTTTTATGAGTTACATGGTAAACGAGCAGACGGATCACCTGATGGTAAGTAATCATGCAGTACCTACCGTCCATAGACGTCGCGGAGAACCTAACGGGTAACTGGGGCTCCGGCTCGACGTGCAGGAGAAGGAACGTGGTGGTTTTTAGTCAGTAAGAGTATGACACTCCCTCCCGCCTTACCCAAAAAAAAAACCGTCCATAGACACCCGCTACACAAGTGTTACAAGTTACAAGTGCATTGCCGACCTATGGATAAAAGGGATTGGGCAACCAGGCTCACAACGGCAAAGAGACCGTATTTTCCCCAACATCTAAGATAAGATAATATTTATTTGGTTAAAAACATGGTATGATGGTATACAAGATGTTATTACCTATTAGATTAGTTCATACATTTTTCGCTTATTACTAAAGCATGCAAAGTTACTGGTTAGATTGTTACAATTCATTTCATAATCAGGATTTTGTTTATTAATTTGAAATTAATTTGCCATTGTGTCATTTTAAAATATCATTAATATCATAGAAATTATTATCATTGAGCCATTTATATAATTTAATCTGAAATAAATTAAAATTTAATGTTTTAAATACAATTGGGTAGTTTCCAGGGTATCAAAATTAAAAATATAATTAGTCTGTCAGCTAGATAATGAAAAAATTTTAGACATGTATTTTTTTATTTTCTCGTATTAAGTTAAACTTAGAGAAAATGGTGCTAAGTTTAGGAGTGGGAGGTTATTACGTCATAACGTGGTACAAAATGTGACACGCTGTGATGTCACACGATATTTCAAATAATATCGTCGAAAGTATTTAATTTTGTGAGAAAATATACGTGTCTAAAGTTTTAAATTAATGTACCAGACAGACATTAAAATAAAATTTAGGCAATTACCCTATTGTAGAGGTATAGCACACACTCAGGTAAAAAGTTTTTATTATACCTCTATTTTGCTGATCTAGGTAGCTGATCCAGCACAACTAATTCTATTTTACGTTGATTCCAGCGTAATGTTTGACGAGCGCCTCCCTCGAACGAATGTACGCACTCTAACAAGATGTCAAGCATCATGTCGGGCGCACTGCCGCAACGACCCGGATTGTCTCAAGCGGTGCTCCGACCGATGTCTGAGGTCCGACTAGCTATGAATATTTCTGAATACAGCAGTTGGATAGTATTTGTGTTTTATTTATGAAAAAGGAGTAAAAGGGTCACCTGCTGGCTAACGCTTCCAGTATTTTCGCTTAGATTTGGGTACCTATGTCATCATAGCTGGGCACCGTTAATCCGCTACAAAAAAAGTTAGCTTCGTTAAACGTTAAAGCGTTACATTTCGGAAGAATTAACGCAAGTTAACGTTAATCTTTAATCCGTTAATATGTGTAAAATTACATTTTTATATCGTTGCGTTAGTGAACTTAAAAAAACTTATTGGTTTAGGTTATTAATAAAACAAAATACTTGTATAATTCAAATGTGTAATTTAATCCCTCGCGCGTTTTATGCACACACTGTGTGTATAAGTGCACTTGTCATTTCATACTTGTCTAAACCTGTTTATCGCGCCGCGCCTCGGTTCCGTGCGGTAAATAGTAGGCATTGGATTAACGATTAACCGACTTCTGCATTTTAACGGAAGTTAACGCGTCCATTACCATTTTTTAAAGTTAATCCGTTAATCAAAATGTAAACTTTTTTCATTAACGATTAACGGATTAACGAGTTAATGCCCAGCTATGCTACGCATGTCCTAAAACCGTTGCTATGTGGAGATGCGGAGTAGAATAAAGTTACCACTTCAGAGTGCAGGAGTCTTTAACGCGAGTGTCGTTAGAGACGACTATGGGACGACACGTTTGACAGCGATAATCCTGAGGCCTTAGAACGAGTTTGTTGTACGTTTAACTTTAAAGTAATCGAACCGAGACCGCGTTCGTCACTGTGAGTGGTTCGTTCATTCATAATCAACAGCCTATAAGTGGCCAAAGGCCTCTTCTCGCTTGGAGAATGTTCGTTTGAGCATTAGTTGCGCTTGCGCATTTAGCCACGCTTGCGATTTCAAACTTATAATTAGAAATTGTAAGTCCAGGTTTCCTCACGATGTTTCTCTTCACCGTTGATAAATAAAATTCATTTAAGTTCTAAATTAAAACCTGCGTGTATTTGATTATGGAAATTATATTATCAATTTGAATACTTACATGATCTTTCTCAATTTTCAAACAATGTCCGTATCGAACTTCATCACCATCGGTCGATCAGTTTTGAAGGTAAACCGTAACAAACATACAAAATTTGATAGTTTCGCATTTTAAGTAATTAAAATGTAGATTGTACGCTGAATATAGATTTTAATATAGCATTACGCCTATTATATGTAGGTCGTTATTTAGTGTGCGTTACTCTGGCCAGATGTTGTCGAAAATGGTCATTTGAATCTTATAGATAATTAGTTGTGCAGCTTCTGTAATTGTTGCGCACATTTTTATATTTGTTGCGCTTATAGTTTTTTAATTATTTCACAAAAACATTTCCTGCTGGGGTAACGTTACCCCAGCCAGACCTTTTTCTTTCTAATGGGAATATTTAAATAATTACTAGCTATAAAATTAGTTGACTAGATGAAGTAAATGTTGTGCCTTGTTTTGTATTTGTTCTTTCATCGGTTGCGAAGTTATTCGAGATTTTGCTGGGGTAACGTTTTTGGTTTTGCTAGATCTTTGAAATGGTTAAGCGGATCCTTATCATATTTTGTACATGGCTTCTTAGGAATTAGTTTAAATTTTTTGTGCAATAAAAATACCAAAATAATACATAGCTTAAAAGTTATTTCATTAAACAGAAAAACACTTCAATTGGTCCCAGTACTCTCAATAAGAACTCTAAAGACTTACTTTAAACGTTATTTTAAAGCTTGTAACTGCCTTCAAATGTATGTGAAGTTTCATTAATATCCTGTAAGTATTTAACAAGTTATGATGATATTGAGTTCTTCACGAGCACGGTCTTAATGCGCGCGGTGTTATTTGGCCACTGGATTGATTATACGCGCGTACGCAGTCGCAGGTAGAAGCTAGTATGAAATAAAAACAAATTACATAACATCATAACATCACGCCTTTTTATCCCCGAAGGGGTAGGCAGAGGTGCACATTACGGCACTTAATGCCACTGTACAATGTAACACCCACTTTTCACTATTTATGTTACGAGTCCCATGTAATAGGGGGTGAGGGGGTGAGAAAAACAAATTGTTCAGCTTAAATAAACATTTAATATAATATATACAATTTATTAACTAATACAATATAACAGTATGTATAAATAAGCTATAAAGTCCACAGTTATATATTAAACTATAACAGGGTAAACAGAACGCTACCGAACGACGGCACTTCACGCCACTGTACAATGTAACACCCACTTTTTACTGTTTATGTTATGAGTCTCATGTAATAGGGGGTGAGCCTATTGCCATATACCGGGTACAATTGGGTACTTGCCAACGAGTCAAATTCAATATTTTTTGCAAACTGTTAAAAACGACAGTAAAATTTTACTGGAAAAAAAATAAAATTAAGTTGGTCATAAAATCAATTAATGAAAGTGTGATAATTTTTTAATATTTTATTGTATTGGTGTGCAGGACGACTTACTTAGAGACGCTAAGCCTTAGGTAGTAGGTAGTTCTAAGATAGTGTTAAATAAAATCATTGTTAAAATCACGTAACACTTGCATATAATAGTTAAGGAATTAGTTATGTTTGTCCATGTAAGTCCAATAGAAATGTATCGACGGGCTGTACTTTCAATCGACGCAGTCTTCCTACACCATTTCAGTACGTATAATCGTAATTTATTAATTTAGTAATAAAATGGTGTAGGAGACGAGCAAATAAATAAAATATGATAAAAGGGCCCCGAAACAAATCGACATTTCTGTCCAAAAAAGGTCTCCTCGCCCGAGAAATAGAGCGAGACGGAGAAAACTTCTCCTTCGCTCGGGTCGGGGATTGGACAGAGCAAAAAATGCGATGTTCGTGCCGTCACCGAACGTACGTCGTACAGTCCGGGGTAACTTCAGAAGCAGTTTTACAGCCCGTTCGGTCCCAGTTCGTCGGAGAGAAACATCATCGTGCAGTGTTTGGGCAACCGCTGCGCTACCCGACAGCTGTCCTAGTTACCATTAACTAGCCTCAGTGTCGCGAATCGGCGAAGTCGCGACCTAGTAATACTAGCGTACCGAAATTTATAGCAGGATCGCGGATCGGCAAAGCCGCGATCAACATCGATCACCTTCAGTGATTATTAGTGTTAACACCTATGTATCTCCGTAATCAGTGAAATTTGTGCAAGTGTTCGTGGAATCGTGCAGACATAGTACTGTGTAAACTCCGTAAAATTAAGTGCAAAGTTGTATGTAGCCATCGTAAGTGCGAGATAATCTCTCATCAATGTCATATCAATTTTCGTGCAATGTCGTTTTGAATCGTGGAACTCTCGTAGTCCAAAAAGTACTGTATGTAATTCGCTACAAACGCTTCTAAAGTGTGTGCAAAAACTATTACTAGTGTAAGAAAGCTTTCCAGACATTTACATATTAATTTAGTGTTGATTATCGTACTTTATCATTTTTCTAATCAGTGACTTTACAATAAATAGTGTTTGTTTATAAAGTGCCGTCGTTTTCTTCCACATTCCTGTATTACTCATGACCGGCGCACGAGGTGTGTATAGAATAGACGCACAATTGGACAGTCGAAATAATTTATTTTTAATGAAGGCAAGTACCCAATTCCAGACTCCGTGCTACTATGAAACCCATTACAATTGTAAAAACAATTTATTTATTTAGAAACTTTACAATTTCTTTCTGTCAGCGTTTCGGAGTTATTCCACACCCTGTATATAGAGGTAAATATAATATTACTATATATTTTGTACGATATTATATATTATTGCTATACCACCTTTACATATAAACGCTACACTTTGCTATTCCGACATAGATAATAATAAAAATAAGAAAACGAAGTCTTCTTATATTGTGGACCTGGGTGCTTACTCTTGAAACCAATCTCAATGTCAATGCAATTTCAATCCAATAACATCTCAATAATTATTCAATGTCAAAACTATACAACCCTTATCGTAGCTATTAAAATAGCATTCAGAGTACGGAATATAAAGCCAAACTCAATACCATTTAGTTCATTAAATATTCACGCAATACGGATGCAATGGGCGCTAGTGTTACAACTCAAGAGTATGAAATTTCACAATACCAATGTCGATCGATCGGAATTGGATTCAAGAGTAAGCCCTTATCCTTTTGGTCATAAAATTGAAAATCAGTAAATATTATGCCTATGCCTGATTTCACCAACTCTTGCCTAAGAAATACTTAGCTTGAAGTAGTACCTCAAAGTCTCCAACGCCTTTACCTTTTAGATATCACTTATAAGTTTGAGATAACTAAAATATCGTTAGGCGTCATATATCTCGGAGTCGCGGAGAACCTAACGGGTAACAGGGGCTCCGGCTCGACGAGCAGTAGAAGGAACGGGGTGGTTTTTAGTCAGTAAGAGTCTGACACTCCCTCTCGCCTCACCCAGGCGGGAGCAGTCATTCGATGATTTTCCTCCCTTAAAAAAGAAAAGGCGTCATATATCTATCTTCTATCTATACATATAATGAAATCGTAGGAAAGTGAAAACTGTACATCGATTTTTTTTAAAAGAATGCTTTTGGGCGTGATCTACAGTCGAAACCGAAGCCAAAAATATGGTTTTTAGAATTTTTGTCTGTTTGTCTGTATGTATGTATGTCCGGGATGAACTCAAAAAGTGCTGTATGGATTTACTTCAAAATTGAATATTACTGATAGGTCGGGTGAACATATAGGTTACATATTATCACGCTATCACCTACGGGAGAGGAACTGTGAATCACTCATCCACGCGAACGCAATCGCGGGCACAGCTAGTTTTTAATATCTTTAATCTTAGTATTGATTGGTATAATCGGGCATTAGTCTCGAAATCATAGATCACGTTCGAACTAATCAAAAAAGGTAATTAGGTATTGTGAAATTAAAATGGTTTTGATTCCAATATTGGGCAATATTTTATATTGGACCAAACCATTTTAAAAAAATAATCAATTATCGTCAATATCGAACTGATTTGTATAACACATAACATATGCGCATAACGCATTTTACCCCCAAAGGGGTACGCAGAGTGTACATTACGGCACTTAATGCCACTGTAGAGGTACAATGTAACACCCTCTTTTCACTATTTATGTTAAGAGTCCCATGTAATAGGGAGTGAACCTATTGCCATATATCGGGCACAATTCCAGTCTCCATGCTATTACTGAGAATTAAAAAAAAAAGTAAAACTTTACCCGACCCGGGAATTGAACCCGAAATCCCATGCCCGGCAGTCACATTTGCAAGAGATGAATTATAAGTTACACTATTCACTCACGTAACTGTTTGAAGTAACTCGACTAGTTTCAAGCCATAATAGAGGCTCATATTCTCGAGCAGCATTGTTGCATACAATTTTTCATGAGACATCTATAAATATCAATAAAATCAAGGTGTCTTACTGTTTGGTCAAGGTGTCTTTTTTTTAAGGGGGGAAAATGATCGAATGTCTTCCCGTCTTCGTGAGGCAGGAGGGAGTGTCAGACTCTTACTGACTAAACACCACCCCGTTCCTACTCCTGCACTTCGAGCCGGAGCCCCGGTAACCAGTTAAGTCTTCCGCGGCTCCGTATCGGCATCAGCCCTGTTAGGCCCCATCCGTGGTGGTCAGATGGCTCCTTGAGGCGCGCGCGGAACGGTCGGCGCCGTACGCTCTGGGCCTCTAGCCAAACGCCACTTTAGCGCTTGTCTACAGATAGAGTACAAATCAAAATGTATGGAGATGACACTGACAAGTGTCAAAATTTACGTCAATTCCATATAATTTGATTTTCTATTCTCCATGTAGACAAGCGCTAAGTGGCATTTGGCTACAGCTGCAGGTCTGGTTGTGGTCGGGCGGCGAGCCACCCATGCTCGCCGTCCGCAGGCCCGCGCTTACAGTGGCGGAGATCGTTGGTCAAAGTGTCTAAGTGTCTAATTCCAAGCCACACTAGGGACTCATACTCCGGGCGTCGGGGATCGCGAGACGATCTCCGGCCACCGTAAGCGCGGGCCTGCGGACGGCGAGCATGGGTGGCTCCCCGTCCGACCAGAAACTGACCCGAGCGTACGGCGCCGAGCGTTACGCGCGCGCCTCAAAGAGCCATCAGACCACCACAGATGGGGCCCAATAGGGCCGATGCCGATTCGGAGTCGCGGAGAACCTAACGGGTAACCGGGGCTCCGGCTCGACGTGCAGGAGAAGGAACGGAGTGGTTTTTAGTCAGTAAGAGTCTGACACTCCCTCCCGCCTCACCCAGGCGGGAGCAGTCATTCGATGATTTTCCCACCTTAAAAAAAAAAAAAAAAAAAAAAAAAGGGACTCATACTCATGAACATTGTACAACAAACAGTTACGTGAGTACCGCACGAATTTTGAAAGGCTACTCAATTTTAAGTTGTATACTTAAATATCGGGCCATCTCTGTCGTTTTACAAAGAATTAGTGGGGACAGAACTATTTTTGGAGGCGCCTTAAAATTTAGTGCATTTTGTTGAGTATTTGCACATAAGCCGTATCTCAAATAAAAGACAAGTCGACTAATTTCTATTTTAACGTCCGTCTGGTAGATAATTTCAAAACAATAGACACGTATTTAATATTTTCTTACGACGATTTGAAATATCGCGTGACGTCACTTCTATAAACGTACATACGTTTTATATGTAGAAGTGATGTTTTAGCCCCCACTCCTAAACTTTGATTCGTTTTATCTAAGTATTGTTTTCTTATACGACAAAATTAAAAAATAATTGTCTAATATTTATTTGTTTTAGTTTTTTATAGGAGAAGCCGGTAAACGAGCAGACAGATCACCTGATGGTAAGCAATCGGCGCCACCTATGGACACCTGGAATACCAGAGACGTTACAAATGCGTTACTGGCCTTCTGGTGATTAGGAATTTGAGGAATGTTGGGGAGATTGGGGAAGTAAGGGTGATTGGGCCTCCGGTAAGCTCACTCACACGACGAAACACAACGCCAGCGTTGCTTCACGTCGATTTTCTGTGAGGCCGTTATGTCATTACCTAACTGACGGACTAAATAGATTTTTAATTTTCATACCCCGTCATCGCCTCCTATTATTGCTATGATTCCCTACTATCAACCAAATCGCCTTTCTGATAAAAGTCTCCGATGCCTTGTTTTTCTAGATAGTCTCCTATGACTTCGTTGGTCTTCTGCCGACCTGGTCTCTGAGGGGGAGTGACGATGTCGTGCTGTCTAAGAAGGTGCTTCTTCCAGTAGCATCTTCGGGTGAAACAGGCGTGGCACACGTTGCATTCGAACCTGGAAGACAATGAAGATATTAACTCGTCGAGTACCGGTTCTGTAGACACAATTATAGAACAATAGGTTGCGGTCACCGGTGACCGCTTGGTATTTGACAGTTTAAATTATTAAATTTAAATTTATTAAATTATTAAATTTATTATTAAATTATTATTAATTTCGTCTCTGTCGCACACTTAAAACGGAATTTAACAGTGAGTAGAGCTAAGAACTAAATTCAAATATTATTCCTAGAATTGAATTATTGCGAACGTACCTAGCAAATATGGCAAGCAATTGTGGTGCTTGTACCTCTACAGTAAAGAACTCTTTCATGGAATGTGCCAACGGTAAATGTAGAAAGAAATATCATCTCGATTGTCTTGAAATAAGCGTCGAAGTATTTAAGACCTATACCCAAGAATTTAAGAAAGGTTGGATGTGCCCAGAGTGTGTTTGCGCTAGGCCAAAAAGAGGAAATAGTGAAACACCTATCCGCTCACTTGACTTCCAGCTGTCTTCCACTACTCCGTTGAATAACATAAGTACTTTGCGCGGTAGTCAAGTTCATGTTACTCCTATGATTATAGACTCGGACTCAGCTTTGCTAGCGGAATTGAGACAATTTAGGTCTGAAATGATAACTCGTATGGATAGCCAAGCAAATGCGATTACCTTGTTATTGAGCCAATTTACTCAAACGAAACATGAGTTGGATAATGTTATCAAAGTAATGAGGGTGTTCGAAGAAAAGGTGACCGCTAGGTTAGCCCAGGATAAAGCATCAGTTATTGAGATACAGGATACATTTCCACCCAATTCCACTTTTGCGACAGTTGTTAGTCAACAAAACAATTCAAATAATTCTGCAAAAATTTCTAATACCTACGCCAAAACGTTGAAGGTGAACAAACGTGGGGCCACAAAGTCTGCCGTGAAAGCGATTGACATAACAAGTGTTAGCAACGGAAAGGAATCTACTGGGCCGTCAGGTGAGGAGAATGATAAGGATTCTGGCTGGACGACGGTAGTACGGACCCGGAAGATGAACCGACAACCTAGAGATGTGGGCACAAATGCGGAGTTAAAGGGAATCCAGGCAACTGAGAGGAAAAAATTCCTGCATGTTTGGCGTTTGCATACAGATACAGATACGACCATTGAAGCGATAACGGACCATGTGAAAAATGTTTGTGGGTCAGAAATTCACATTAAAGTAGACAAAATCAAACATAAGACCGAGCGAGATTACTCATCATTTGTGATCGGAGTTCCTGAATGCTACTTTGATAAATTGAATTCATCAGATCTATGGCCTACTAATGCGCAGTTTAATGAGTGGATTTGGTTTCGAAAATCACCAAAAAATATCACAAGTGAATAATATTGACATTTTTTATCAGAACGTGAGGGGGCTTCGCACTAAGTTGGATGAATTCAGAGTTAATATTGAGTCATTAAATTACGACTTATATGCAATCACTGAATCCGGTTGTAGTGAGTCCATAAATGATTCAGAAATTATTCCACCGGGATATCAAATACTTCGGTGCGATCGAGCGGACGGGCGGAAGCAAGGCGGCGCGCTTCTCGTGGCCACACACCGGCTCGAGCTGCGACAAGTACAAGTGACCGACGTATCGATAGACGCGTGTGTGTTTGAAATGGTTTGTGCAACGGTTCATTTAAATAACCGATTTTTGTTTTTGTGTTCCGTGATTTATATCCCTCCGGGTAGTTGTGAGAATGACTATATGACTTTATTTAGATTAATAGAAAAATTATGTGATAAGTACCAACAGGTAATTGTAATTGGTGATTTTAATTTGTATTCATGTACTGTTAATATTAGTAATTATTACGAATGTTTTATGTCTTACTGCGACTTTACTCAAAATAATACTGTACCCAATTGTCAAGGGCGGCAGTTAGATTTGGTTCTAAGTGCAGGTTTTAGTGAAGCCGTAACGGTCGCGGTGGCGGATGAGCCTCTTGTACCCATAGACTATACAATATATACTGAGACTTGTACCTATCGACGCATATCACCCACCGCTCGCGGTGTGTGTGCGCCTCGGCCCAGCGCTCCCCGCGCCCGCACACACCCCGCTCACCCCCATCGCGAACAGCTGTAGCGGCGCGAGTAGTATTAGACCACGGTGGAATTTTTATAAGGCTGATTATCAATTGCTTTATTCTACGCTAACTACGACTGATTGGGGGGAAATTTATGAACAACACGATTTGGAGGAGGTGCTGAATATGTTTTATCATAAACTTTATAATGTATTAGATAAATGTGTACCGCGTAAGAATCTTTGTAGCAATTATAATAAAAAATCTCGTTACATATATCCTGAGTGGTATACATCAGAAATTATTAAAGATATACAAATTAAAGCTAAACTTCATAAAAAATTTAAGAAAACGAAGCTCGATAGTGATTACTACGAGTTTTCATTGTACAGAGCCCGAATTAAAAAAGCTATAAAACTTGCACATAATGAACATAAAAATAAAATTCAAAATCAGTTTGCAAAAGATCCAAAATCATTCTGGCAGTATATTCAATCTAAGAGAAGTAGAGTAAATAGGCAAAGTATAGTGAAGGATGGTCAGTACCTCACAGATCATGAATGTTCTAGACAATTTGCTACATTCTTTGAATCAGTCTACAATAAGGAACCACCTCAGCTGGATGTGCGGGTAGCGGCGGGGAGGCGCGGCCTAACAGTGCACGGGTGCATATCGGGGTTCTTAATCTCCAAGATGTTAAGAACGCGATCAGTAAACTTAAACCAAAGCGGTCAGCGGGCCCAGACGGGTTGCCTGCGTTTCTGTTTAGAGACTGTGGTAGGGTGCTGGCGGACCCTCTACATTATATATTTAATATGTGCTTGAAACAAGGTACGTTTCCAGCTCGGTGGAAAATCACGCGGGTCATTCCGGTTCCTAAAGGCAAACCAAGCCAGGATGTCCAGGGTTATAGACCGGTGGCGGTGCTGTCGACCCCGGCAAAGGTGTTCGAGTCTGCTATTCAAGCCAGTGTGCAAACACAGGTGCAGGCTCGGTTAGCAGATGCGCAGCACGGGTTTAGGCCGGGGCGTAGTACTGCCACTAATCTACTTAACTTCATGGCGCGCGTGGTGCCGGCAGTGGACGCCGGGGTGCAGGTAGATGCCGCCTATTTCGATTTTAAAAAGGCATTCGACACGGTTGATAACGACATACTGCTCAGTAAATTGGCGGAGATGGGGTTTACGCCACACCTGTTAAACTTCTTCGCCAGTTACATGAAGAACAGGCAGCAGTATGTTGACTATAGGGGTTCCGAGTCTGAACTATATTTCGCTAGGTCCGGAGTAAGTCAAGGTAGCAACTTGGGGCCATTGGCATTCATTATAATGATCAACGATTTGCCAGAGGTAGTCAAGCATGCTCTTTGTTTGTTGTTTGCTGATGACATCAAGTTGCTGCTGGAAATTAAAGATGTATCAGATTCTGAACGTCTTCAAGAAGATATACAAAGAGTAGTAGATTGGAGCCAGAGAAATAGACTGCATTTCAATGTGGACAAATGCTCCATGATGACATTTACTCGTGCAAAAACACCAACACAATATGAGTACACGGTGGAGTCTGTACCAATGAAGCGGGCTGCTCAGGTTCGAGATCTCGGAGTCGTAATGACACCAGACTTAACCTTTCGGGAACATATTATTAAGGTGTGTAAAAAGGCGTATAGGAACTTGGGGTTTGTACTGAGGCAGACACAGGGGTTCAATAGGATATCAACGCTAAAGGTACTTTATGATGCTTTAGTCAGAAGTCACCTTGAACATAGTGCGGTAATCTGGGCTCCACATGAAACGAAGTACAGTGTCATGTTAGAGCGAGTTCAGAACAAGTTCACAAGGCACTTGTACTTCAAACTGTATGGCGTGTACCCTTTTTACCCTTTAATGTACCCGACATTGTTTGTGCTGGGCATGGTGGGGTATAGCGAGCTGAGAGTGCGCAGAGAATTTATGTTAGCTGCTTACGTGGTGAAGTTATTACGAGGTGTGGCACATAACCCGAGAGTGCTGCGCCACCTGCAGCTGTGTGTGCCAGACCGATACGTATGGAGGCGACATCGTCCGCCGCTGCTCGCTGTACCTGTGGCCAGGACCAATCTTCTGGCCAAGACCCCGCTCACGCGAGCCATTTGCACGGTAAATGAGGTTCATGGCCGCATTGACATATTTTCGTGCAATACGAGTGATCTAGTGAGAGTATTATTAAATATAAGTGCATATAATAATACGTTGCAATAGAATTTCCGATCGCAAAATTGTTTACTCTAAAAAAAAGTCTCAAAGTTATTTCTTTGTTTTGTTATTTTAATAATAGTTTATGTTAGTAAGTAGATACTGAATAGGTGTTAAGTAAAATATCGTTTATGATTAATTGTGAGTATTTAATTTTAAGTGTTTCATATAAGATATTAAATTTGTATGGGAAACTTTATTGTATTAGTATATAGGTATGTATAAGTGTTAAGTTTTAATTTAATTATAATTAGGTAATAAGTAAGTACTAAAAGATGTGGTAAGACTGATGGCTACACTATCGTATTGGAATGTATCTGTAATGTTAGTTGTTAGTGCATTAAATAAATAAATAAAAAATAAATAAATAAATATGTCTTCGGCTTCATCACGTAATTATTTGACGAGGAACTCGACTGATACTGAACTGACTTGAAATTTCAAGCGAAGATATTGGTGATCAAATGAAGATATTGGTATTAAACTCGGTGTTAGTTGTAATGGTATGTTAAAGTAAAGAATAATAATTTGAGTTGAAATATAAAAAAAGGACTCGAGTGCCTGTGTCAGAATAAATGGGGACTACACAGAGTGGTTTAACATTAATCGAGGTGTTAGGCAAGGCTGTGTAGCATCTCCTTGGCTGTTCAACCTATTTATGGACAGCTTGAGTAGAGTTTGAACGACCTGAAAGTAGGAGAGTCTGGATTAAGGATGAATGACACAGTGATTAAAACATTGTTGTATGCCGACGACCAGGTGCTTGTTGCCTCGTCGGCCCAAGAATTACAACAAATGATCACTGCTATGAATGATGCATTTGAAAGGAAAGGTATGAAAGTAAATGTGAACAAGACGAAAGTGTTGGTGATAGAAAGAAATGAGGTGATAACAGAATGTCAGGTAATGATAGGTGATGAAAAATTGGAACAAGTAAATGAATTTGTGTATCTGGGATCACTATTTACGAGAGATGGAAAGTGTGACGGGGATATTGAAAGGAGAGTGAAAGCGGGAAATAGTGTTAATGGTGCTTTACACTCTGTCATGTCGAGTAAAATAATATCCAGCAAAGCTCGACTTGTTGTAATGCAGTGTGTATTGACACCAACGCTTATGTATGGTAGTGAATCATGGGTGTGGCAGAAGAAGCATGAAAGCAGGATTAATGCGGTGGAAATGAGAGCCCTAAGAAGTATGTGTGGACTAAAATTGAGTGATCGAGTGAAAAATAGTGTTATTAGAGAAAGGTGTGGATTGAAAGATGATGTAGTGACAAGGATTGAAAAGGGAATGTTACGCTGGTTTGTAACGAAGGAAGTATACAGAGCGGATATGAATGGGGCCGTCGGTAGAGGGCGCCCTAGACGGACATATCGACCAGACTGGCGATATATTAAAGAAGGGCCAAATTAAAAGTACCAGTAACCGACGAGCATGCATGAAAAGATTGATGACTGTTAATGAAGCGAAAGAGGTATGTAAGAATCGTAGTAATTGGCGTTCCTTAGTCTCTGCCTACCCCCATGGGAGACAGGCGTGAAGTTATGTATGTATATAAAAAAAGGCTTAAAAAAAGACTGAAAACTCATTTATTCGTCTAAATGTAAATATTATATGCTCATTTCAAGAAACGGGCTTAAAATTGACTTTTTCATCTAAAGGCCAATGTCCAAAATGGCCCTGTGCAATAAAGAGTATCAGAATATACTATAATTAATCCCCTATTTTATTATATATGTTGCAAATACGTCTGTATCACTGACAAGCTGTATTCCGAAAAGTACTTTTAATAGAATTTAACGCGATTTATAACATTAGATCGCCGTCTCCGCCTAATCTTAAATGCCTTCGCCTAATGTAATAAATAAATGAATCAGCAAGTCTTATGTCATGTCGTGTCGAAACTAAAATAGGGATATCCAATCAATTATAATCGATCGATTGTTTTTTTTCTTTATGAATGCAGTCATACTCTAATTTATTAAATAGGTAGTAAATACAGTAATACAGTAATCAAAACCTCTTTACTTATATACAATCATTCAGACATTCAACATTCGTTCAAATATTAGTTGTTATAGTTAGATTATAACCTCAAATTCTGATACTTTTATTGAAATATATCTCTGCAGCTAGTCCGCTATAACAACAAGATCTTCTAGGAGTCTACAAATGATAGAGAATACAATACATATTTATTCGATTCTCTTAAAACTCAACCATCCAACCTCCGTCTGTCTACTTAAAACTCAACTGGTGATCTTAAAATGAGCATTCAATTAATACACTCGGTCTTTCCCTTATTTCATACGCAAAAAGCAAGCCTTACTCAACTTAGTCTTCTATAAAAAGACCGTCTACTTGGTCTACTGTACACTTAAATCTCGCGTTTTTCAGTCTTAAAATAACTATCTTAACACCTATAAAAGACGGTCTACTCAGTAGACCAGTCTACTCAAACCTCACCTTTTAATATCAAAATGTGAATCCAGATGTCTGTTCAGTTTGGTCTTATCGAAGAAGGTGCGCTTACATATGCTACAATCATACAGTCTCTCTTTCATGTGTAGTCGTCTGATATGGCTAGTCAGGTTCGACGACGTGTAGTAGGACGTACTACAGTACTCACATTGGTATAGTTTTAGACCTGGAAAAGATAAAAAAAGTTTTTTATGGTGCGTGTGTAATGGGTTACCATGTCACCAGACTTAGGAAAATGGCTGATGTCCTTCGTGTCAATGTGTTTATGTTGTGCGTGTAAGTCTATCTATACTAACCTGTGCCTTTAGCCAAACGCTACTTTAGCGCTTGTCTAGAGAGACAGTAGGAAACGAAATGTATGAGGATAACACTGAACAAATGTCAAAATTTACGTCAACAGATGACTAATTTTTATTTTAATATCCGTCTGGTAGATTATTTTAAAACATTAGACACGTATTTTTTATTTTTTTTACTGAAACGAATACTTTCGACGATATTTTGATTTAAAATGTCGCGTGACGTCACTTCTATGTACATTATATACGTAAAAATGACGTTTTAGCCACCACTCCTAAACTTTGATTCGTTTTATCTAAGTATCATTTTATTATTCAACAAAATAAAAAAATACATGTCTAATATTTTTTCATTACCTAACTGACGGACTAATTAGATTTTTAATTTTCATACTCTGTCATCATCCCTATTCCATATATGTAATTTGGTTTTCTGCTCTACAAGTAGACAAGCGCTATATGGCAGTTGGCTACAGCTGCAGGTGGCACAGCCGTCGTTTCAATAGACTGTAACCGCCTTTCTTACAACATCCTTTTTATATATTATACCTACATATTTTTATACCTATCACCGATCTCGAAAACGGCTCCAACGATTTTCTTGTTATATTTAATTAGGGGGATTCGAGGGCGATGAATTGATCTAGCTTATTTTATGTAATAGGAGGCAGACGAGCAGACGGATCACCTGATGTAACCGATCAGCACAGCCCATGTAAACCTTCAACAGAGGAGTTGCAGGTGCGTTGCCGGTCTTTTAAAAAGAGATTCACTCTTTTCTTGAAGGTTTGAAGGTCGTATCGGTTCGGAAATACCGCCGACGACAGATCATTCCAGTTTTGCTGTGCGAGGCAGAAAGTTTCGAGAAAAGCGCACAGTTGTGGCCTGCCAAGCATCTACATTATATAATACGTTTCATTTTCAGAAAATATTGTTTACTAAAAAAACAGGCTACGCTCGGTCATCCATGTCTTCCCAATAGGGCTGATGCCCATACGAAGCCGCGGAGAACGTAACGGGTTACTGGGGCTCCGGCTCGAAGTGCAGGAGCAGGAACGGGGTGGTTTTTAGTCAGTAAGAGTCTGACACTCCCTCTCGCCTCACCCTAGGCGGGAGAAGTCATTCGATGATTTTCTCCCCTCAAAAAAAGATCTCAGTCTTTAACTTACCAGCGTGTATCCTGACATGTTTGACGAGATCAGATTTATGCCATGTTTTATAGTCGCATTGGTCACACCCATAGTTTGGGGGCTGATGGGACTTTACATGGGTGTAGTGCGACGCTCGGTGGATGAAACTTTTACCGCAGACCTTGAAAAGAATATACATGTTATTGAGAATATGGAGTTACAGTGCCAATTGGTTACTAGCTAATTGGGTACTTTTCTTAATCAAAAGTAAATAATTTCGACTGTTTAAAACAATAAATAATCACACTTTCATTAATTGATTTTATGATCAACTTAATTTTAGTATTTTACCACCAAATTTTTGATACATAAGTACGCTGTTTGACGTTAACAAAACGTGACGTCACAAACACAATCTCGTACAAAATTCATAGAAAACTCTCGTTTTTGACAGTTCGAAAAATATATTGAATTTGACTAGTTGTAGTTGGCAAATGCTCAATAGGGTAGATACCTATTTTTATTTTAATGTCCGTCTGGTTGATTATTTTAAATCATTAAACACGTATTTTTTATTTTCTTACTGAAACGAACACTTTCTACGATATTTTGATTTGAAATGTCGCGTGACGTCACTTCTATGTACATATTTTATACGTAGAAATGACGGTTTAGCCCCCGCTCCTAAACTTTGATTCGTTATCTTTAAGTATTGTTTTATTATACCTACGACAAATTAAAAAAAATACGTGTCGTTAATTTTTTCATTACCTAACTTACGGACTATTTATATTTTTAATTTTCGTACCCTATCATCATTTCGGAGTCGCGGAGAACCTAACGGGTAACCGGGGCTCCGGCTCGACGTGCAGGAGAAGGAACGGGGTGGTTTTTAGTCAGTAAGAGTCTGACACTCCCTCCCGCCTCACCCAGGCGTGAGCAGTCATTCGATGATTTTCCCCCCTTAAAAAAAAACCCCCTATCATCATCCCAATTGCTAACCGTCAGGTGATCCGTCTGAGAGATTGCCGCCCTATATCCCAAAAATAAGGAAACTCGCTCACCTCACAAATCCACATATCCTTATGGGCTTGTCTCTTATGGTCATTGCTCTGTTCCTTCGTATCAAACTTGAGATTACATGCTTCACAGCACAATCTTCGGAATTTGAACTTCCTTAAGGGTCTCGGCTTAGCATTAGCCCCATTCGCCTTCCTTGGACGTCCTCTGAACATGAATTAGGAAATTAGTTTGTAAGTACAACACACCTTAATGTGGGAGATCCATGCTTCGGCACGATTGAGCCGGCTCCACCGGAGTGATACCTCGACCGAGCAGAAAATCGACGTGAGACAACGCTTGCGTTGTGTTTAGTTATGTGAGTGAGGTTACCGAAGACCTAATTATCTCCCCAATCCCGGAATCTCCAACAATCCTCAAACTCATACATACATACATACATAACTTCACGCCTGTCTCCCATGGGGGTAGGCAGAGACTAAGGAACGCCAATTACTACGATTCTTACATACCTCTTTTGCTTCATTAACAGTCATCAATCTTTTCATGCATGCTCGTCGGTTAAGGGTACTTTTAATTTGGCCCTTCTTTAATATATCGCCAATCTGGTTACTATATGTCCGTCTAGGGCGCCCTCTACCGACAGCCCCATTCATATCCGCTCTGTATACTTCCTTCGTTACTCTACTTTCATCCATCCTTTCTACATGTCCAAACCAGCGTAACATTCCCTTTTCAATCCTTGTCACTACATCATCTTTCAATCCACACCTTTCAATCCTCAAACTCCTAATCCCCAAAAGGCTGATAACGCACTTGTAACGCCTCTGGTGTTCCTGGTGTTCATGCTTACCATGATGATCCGTCTGCTCGTTTACAGGCTTATCCGATAAAAAACGATAAAAAAACATTCATGGAATTCAACCAAACATAGGCTCAGTAAGGTGTGGAATCTGTGAGAAGAGTCTGTGTTTCCTGAAGGCTATAATTTACGTGTCTTCAAGGCTTGTAAGTAGGCTGCTTATGGGCAGGCCTATTCCACCGTAGGACACTGACAAGACACAGATCTCTAGTGGCAGTAGAGAGAGAAGAGATAATGGCCAAACATGGATCCATTTCAATTACAAAAACACCTGTCAAACACCGCGAGGACAACGGTGACCGCAACCTATTGTTCTTTAATTGTGTCTATAATGACGGTACTCAACGAGTTAAAACTGTCAAACACCGCGAGGACACCGGTGACCGCAACCTATATTGTTCTTTAATTAACAATATAGGTACAATGGCGGTAGGTACTCAAAGGGAACCTTATATATTTTTGTAAGAACAAATGTGTCTAGCAATTTGTGGATAGTATAAAAATGAATGCAGTTACCAAATAATTTTTGAATAGATAATTTTCTAAAAATCGACAATGCAATAAACTAATATTTTGATTCAACTAAAAATCCCGGGTTACTCACGTGAATATATACTGAGAAAAGCTCTACTAGTTTCGAACTACAGTGGGGTTCTTCCTCATTCCTCATCAGTAGGCTGCGCGACATCGCCGCGATCGCGCACGCTGCTCGTGAGGAAGAACCCCTCTGTGGTTCGAAAATATTAAACTTGCATATCACATCAAATGATAATTGAAATTATTATTACTATTTTAATAAGACCTTACCCATTTATGGGGGGTCTTGCGAAATTACCAAAATTGTGGACTTTTGGTCAAAGCAACCTTGGGGATGATTTGATGATATTTTTATTCTATAGCGTTCTATTACCAAATTTCTTAACATTAAACAACAAAACTGTAAATTAATGTAAATAAAAGAATTTATGTGTCTGTACTCATTGAGCACCTACCCGCGAATTTCTCTGCTGCTGACAAGACAGAAATCAAGACACCCCCCATCCGAATAGCTTATTGTGTTGACACAAATTGCAAAGTTGCAGAAATCAAATAAAAAAAACATATTTGCATGCCTCCTTGTAAAATATGACTGAGCTTGCAATTTCTTTTTTATAGCATGAGCCGGTAAACGAGCAGACGGATCACCTGATGGTAAGCAATTGGCGCCACCCATGGACACCTGGAACATCAGAGGCGTTACAAGTGCGTTACCGGCCTTGTAGGGATATGAATTTGAGGATAGTTATTAAAATAATTAAGGAAAACATCGTGAGGAAACCTGGGAAGATTTAGTCTAGACTCGGGTGCTGATACAATCATGGATCAAATCATCTTTGGATCGTTGGGGATTCAGGAATTGGGGAGATTGGGGAAGGGGAGAGTAATTGGGCCTCCGGTAACCTCACTCACACGACGAAACACAACGCAAGCGTTGCTTCTCGTCTGTTTTCTGTGAGGCCGTGGTATCACCCCGGTCGAGCCGGTCCATTCGTGCCGAAGCATGGTAAAATATGAGTGATCTTGCAATGCACCTAACTAAACACATTGGTGTATAATATAATAATTATAATTGTATTATATTACCATGTATTACACATATTTGCAAATTAACTATATTTATCTTTAAAGTTCAAAAATAATCGCTTACCTAGCTTTTACCTTGATTGGACTACTTTTTCTCAAAACTCCATCCACAATTTCCAACTCATTCTCTATTTTTACATCCTCAAATTCTTTATTACGCCCTTTAACATTGGTTTTCACATCGTCTGCAGCCTCTACATCACTCTCTGTTTTCACGTACTCCAACCCTTCACTGTCTACATCATCCTGGATTTCATCTTTAAATGTTAACCGTGCATAAGCTGAATTAGTTACATCTGATTCTGGCACTTCGTCCTTTATTTTTGGTACCAGTTTCTTGTATGTTTCATCTGCTAGTAGACAGGTGGTTTTAAATTTGTATGCTATGGATAGATTATTGCGGCATACCTCACATATTTGTGACGGTAGACCTGCATGTTCTTTGATCTGGAAGTATATTAAAAGTGGTTGGCTAGAGCAGGTGCTTGATATTTTTAACCTACTTCAAAAAGAAAGAAATGGGCGTTCTCAGTTTGACCTATACATAATAACATAACATCGGGCCTTTTATCCCTGGAGGGGAAAGCAGAAGTGCGCTTAATGCCACTGTATAATGTAACACCCACTATTCACCCTCTTTGTTATGAGTCCCATGTAAGAAGGGGTGAGCCTATTGCCATATACCGAGCACAATTCCAGACTCCGTGTTACTACTGAGAATCTTTTAAAACCTAGTAATACTTTGTCCGACCCGGGAACCCGAGAACCCTTGCCCGGCAGTCGCACTTGCGATCATTTTTTTTACCTATATGTATGTGACTTTGATAATTATGATTTTCAGAAAGGTGTTTGTTACTCTTTTTTTTTAGGGGGGAAATCATCAAATGACTGCTCCCGCCTGGGTGAGGCGGGAGGGAGTGTCAGACTCTTACTGACTAAAAACCACCCCGTTCCTTCTCCTGCACGTCGAGCCGGAGCCCCGGTTACCCGTTAGGTTCTCCGCGACATTTGTTACACCTAGGAGGTTTTAATACATTATTAAACCGACTTAAAAAAAGGGGGGATTAAAGTCAGATTTTTTAAACAAAGTTTATAAAAAGACACACAACATCACGCCTTATATCCCCGATGGGGTACGCAGAGGTGCATGTTACGGCACTTATTGTAATGTCATTGGACTCTATCTATTGTGAAGGTGAGCCTGTTGCCATATACTGGGGACATTACCAGACTACTGAGATCATTTAAAAACTCAGTAATACTTGCCCAAGCCGAGAATCAAACTCGAGACCCTTGCCTAGCAGTAGCACTTGCGACCACTCGGACAATGAGGCAGTATTTATAGAAAGAATTATATAGTTTTGAGTTTGGATTTGATAATAAATTAACTCGTCGAGTACCGGTTTTGTAGACACAATTATAGAACAATAGGTTGCGGTCACCGGTGACCACTTGGTGTTTGACAGTTTAAACACTGTCCACATTATAATACAGACATTCAATTTTTATAAACAGTATTTAAATACTCAAAATATGTTATGGGAACTTAACCATAGCTGGGCATTAACTCGTTAATCCGTTAATCGTTAATTAACGGAGGTAACATTTTGATTAACAGATTAACTCTTAAGTATTGTTAAAGAAATAAAAACGGAAAATTGACCGATAGCATTATTATCACTGTGTGTGCATAAAGCGCATTGCACCATTTTCCTTATACACATGGTGTGTGCTTAAAACGCACGAGGGGTTAAATTACACAATATTTTGTTTTATTCATAACCTGTTAACTTCCAAAACCTAAACCAATAAGTTTTTTAAGTTCACTAACACAACGATATAAAAATGTAATTTTACACATATAACGGATTAATGATTAACGTTAACTTGCGTTAATTCTTCCGAAATGTAATGCTTTAACGTTTAAGGAAGCTAACTTTTTTTGTAGCGGATTAACGAAGTTAACTATTTGATTAACGGTGCCCAGGTATGAACTTAACACATTGAGTGTCTTATGCGTCAACATCAGAACAGTTGGTTTGCAAAAACCAGTCATGTGAAGAGTTAAATCAACTTAAAAAGTATTCTTTAAAATACCCTTATATTCAGTTACTGTTCAAAGCTTAAATGGAACATGCTTGTATCATTACACTATAAATATAGATAGGGCTGCTAGTCCAACTCCAATCTAATTGGAAATTAGGAAGTAAAATAAAATAGAATATTAAAAAAATAGGGTATATTACTTGCTTGCTTCTTGCTCCTACCATTCACTCTTCTCTGCATCACCCAAAGGTCAGACTGGGAGAAAATGCCTGCGGTATTAAGTCCGCCTTATGTGCATGAAGCATGAATATATTAATAAATATTATATGGATACCACTATCCCTACTTATTTGGGTAAGTATTGCTACTGCATACATTCAAATGTTTGTGTTATTTATTTTTTGTTCTGGCTGATTTTGGAGGTCAGATCTTATTGGAGTTTGTTTTTACAGTAAAATAGAAGTTAGACTTGTGCTCATTACACAATAATAGTCTATTATTATAATTTAAAAGCCAAAAAACAGTGAAAATTACACTTTTACTTTGATAAATACTTACGGTGATTCCTGTGCAAAAAAGTATTTCATCGACGATATTTTCTTTGGCAGTGTCAAATATACTGCTCATATTCAACGTCTGAGTCATACAAATCCTACAGGAGTCAATAATATTGACTACATCAAGTTTAAAAGCAACATCTAGTTGTTCAAGACTTGTTGCATCAACATCCATCATTTTAAATTATATTTTCACCACTTTAGTACTTGTCTAACATATATTTTGTAGCATAAACTAATAAATTAACTTATTAACTCGATAATAATTGGTATTCGAGGACATGATTACTTAACATTTCTATTTATTTTGTTGAGGAAATAAAATATAAATAATTATCTGTACACTGAAATGATAGGAAGTACGCGTTCCACAGCAGTAGTAATCAATTTAATCACTGGTTTTAGTCTTTGATTTCTTTGTTTCAGTCACACTTAGTATAAGAGCCATAAGACTGCTATTTATCTCTTTTTCTGCCTATGTTATTGGATGCTTGAAATCTGCAAATCTGATAAATTGGCGACACAATGAATTTTCCGCAAGTACGTACGTTTGGTTTTTTCAATGAATGTTAAGCACTGTTATTGAGTCGTTTATAGTTTTTGATAAAATATGCGAATATGTACGGATGAAATGTTCTTCAAATGGCATGAAATAATTAATATTTGCTCTACCATCAAGTAACGATTGTGTTTGTTTGGTATTTATTTCATTTTATCGCCATTATTGTAGTAACTAAACTTGATAATTAAACGTATATATGATTCGTTCAGAAATAGGGAAGAGTGATGATTAAATTTTTCTTGTTTCTTTGAAAATTTATTCAATAAGTATCGTATTACTACAGCCATAGTATTAAAATATACGCACAGTTTGTAGTTCCGCATATCTTTCCACAGCTTAAAGTTGAAATAACAGAAAATAAATAGGTATTGTCGAAACAAAACCGGCTTCTTGGTGCAAAACTTGTTTCTAAACTTAATCGGGAAATGGCCGCGCTGCGAACGTCAATCGTGGTGACATCGGCTAGTCGGTCGGTCGTTGTATCGTTGAATTAATAATCTTCTGATTACTTATCAGTGATTAATTGTGTTTCTATACCTGTGTGCCCCGCGCCGACGCATACCGGTGAGTATTACTTCATTGATTTTGTTTGTTTAAACACGAAAGTTGTTGTGGGTATCCTTATCTAGTTATCTGTATTTTAATGCTGATTTATATGAATTGATGGCTTAAATCCGATAGTAAGACGATGGTCGCACTCATCACTGATTGCGGCACGATGATAGTATTCAGTAGGTAATTTAGAATTCGGTTAAATCGATGTGAAACTGCCGTTACACTTTTGCGGAATAGGTCGTATAGTTTTCCATAAAAATAACGGTTTTTATTTTATTATTTTTACGTAAATAGTAGTGCAATATAGTTCCTTTAGTATTCTAACAGAAATTGGCATTTTTAAGATACATTTTCTCGTTGTTTTTTGCGAAAATGTATGCGAAAGTAGGTTTGTATGTTATTTGAACACTGCAAGTCAATACTATGCGTTTTACAGTCTCAAGTCGTGTTTATTTAAAAATACGTTGATTTTATTACTAAAATGATTTCTATTAAATACTAAATTTATGAAATTAGTATAAAGAAACTTTTTAACAAATCAAATCCCTCTTGTTTTTATAATATTTAATACATTAAATTAAGAATCTAATTAGATGTTACCAATATCAAGAAAATAATATTAAAAACATAGGTTATAAACTTAAAAATTATAACATGACTGATGAAAAGTGCACTGCTACCTCCTTTTGGAATAAAAAGGTGTAAAAATGTATATGTTGTTATGTCAACATTGACTTTAATAAGATACCTAAAGGGATTCCAATAAGAAATATAACTTTCTCTGTCATTTTCCGCTTAATATATACTTAAAAAAGCGATTTATAATAAGTAGGTACTTGCATTGCAAATACCTTGCTTATTGGCGGTTTTATACATACATACATACATAACCTCATGCCTGTCTCCCGTGGGGTTATGTAGTATGGGAGGGAGACTATAAAGTGCCAATTGCTACAATTCTTAAATGCCCCTTTTGGGTGGAGAATTCAAATCTTTTATATCCATTTTTAAACTTGTAGTAGGTATTCATGTAAAGCTATGAAATGTGAAATGCTTGTTAAGAAAATGATAATATAGATTTGCAGTGTGTTTTATATTAAAACTGACTGACCCGTTATTTCTTGTTAGTTACATTGATCTAGAAATGTGATGTAATTAATTCACTTCCTTGTCAGAAATGTCAGAATCTTATTAGAATCTCATAATTAGGATACCTAATATTGACCAACTTACAATTTCCAATAAGAATCCAAGTGATAAGATTTAGTTTTTTTTTTTTTTTCATACTACCTTTCTACCCTCCATGGAGTTTTGATAGTTCGAAATTTTTTCTCTAATATGTCCGATTCCATTAGGATATTAAAAAAGTGGCTTATGTTATGTATAAAGTGTGTTATGTGTGAGTGTTATGTAAAAAGAAAATAATTCTTTTATGAACTACTTACGTTTCAAAAACTGACTGAACGAAAACCTATTGTTTGGAAGTCGGTTAATTAATATACAAAAATCTACTCCTAAGTTACACAAACACTTTTCTGAAAACTATATCAAAATTGGTTCAGCCAATAGAGAGATAATCGAGCACAAATATACATACAAACTGTGAACCTCCTTTATATTATTTTTTAGTCGGTTAATAAAATCTCTCGATCAATATCCATCATGGTAGCAAGTTTAACTAGACTAGCCCACTATACACAAGATATTATAGTGCCCTAATGTGTACGCAAATGCAAGTGCATTCTCTGTTCACCCACTCTCTAAACCCGATGGGAGAGACATCACGCACAGGACCAATGGCTTAACATGCTTTCTAAGGCATGGGGGTGAAACACGAACTTTCTGACACTGGACTAATAATGTTTTAGTATGTTAAATGGAGATTTCATTCTTGTCAAGGGGGCATCCATAAATTACGTCACAACTTAAGGGGGAGGGAGGGGGTCGATGAAGTGTGACATTGTATGACAAGGGGGAGGTAGGGATCCAAAACTTTGTGATGTTACATTTCAAAAACTATTATATTCTGCGTTAAAATGCGAAATATAATTGTATTAATGTTTTGTTTTTGTTAATTGATTTGACATTCATATTTTTTAAAGTAATTTAATTGGAAATAAAAATAACAATAGTTTCGATACTGTAATTCTGCAAAATGTGACGTCACACTAGGGGGGGGGGGAGTGTCACAAATGTGAGCTGTGACAAGGACGGGGAGGGGCAAACAAAAAAAAACAATTTTTAGACATTTTCTTCCTAGTTAGGCTTGAGGGTAACTGTTTTTTACCTATTTATACTGGCTACCCTCAGTTAATTACTGTACATACATAATGTAAGGCCCAGTTCCTCATAAGAAGGTATCATAATAAGGTATTCCAGTGGGATAAAACTAGCCTATAAGTTATTCCATACCCCAAACTATCCCTGTTTCAAATTTACAAACGATCCCTTCAGCTGTTTTGACATGATTGAGTAATAACCATATACACAAACTTATCATTTATATTAGGGATGATGACAGGGTATGACAATTAATCAATCTAATTAGTTCTAAAGTGTGGGAGAGCCATGCTTCGGCATGAATGGGCCGGCACGACCGAAGCGATACCACGGCCTCACAGAAAACCGACGTGAAGCAACGCTTGTGTTTTGTTTCGTCGTGTGAATGAGGTTACCGTAGGCCCAATTAAAGGTCCCCTTCCTCAATCTCCCCAATCCCTGAATCCCCAACGATCCTCAAACTCCTAATCCCCAAAAGGCCGGTAACGCACTTGTAACGCCTCTGGTGTTTCATGTGTCCATGGGCGACACCGATTGCTTACCATTAGGTGCTCCGTCTGATCGTTTACCGGCCATAAAAAAAAATAGTTAGGTAATCAAAAAATATTAGACCCATATTTTTTTATTTAATGGTATAAAAAACAATACTTAGATAAAACGAATCAAAACTAAGTAGTGGGAGCTAGCTACGTCATTTATGAGTATAAAACGTACACGAAAGTGACGTCACGCGCTATTTTCAGTCAATATATCGTCGAAAGTATTTGTTTCTGTAAGAAAATAACAAAATACGTTTCTTAATGTTTTTAAATAATCTACCAGACGGACGTTATAATAAAAATTAGTCATCTACCCTATTAGTAGGATTAAAGCTAATTGATGCAGAAATATTAAAACGTCATACACACGTTGCAGTCTCATACAAAATTCATTCATCACGAAAAAAAAAAGTATTGAATATAACTAGTTTTTTTTGTATGAGTGACGTCGGCGACAATATTTCACCAACAACTAACCAACCCACCAACCAACCAACGAACCAGCATTCCTGGACAATATTTCATCAGTAATGGAGAAGTCAAAGTCAAAGTCAAAATCATTTATTTCAATTAGGCCAGAATGGCACTTTTGAACGTCAACAAAAAAAAGGATATAAACTATCACTATTCACACATGTGTTGTCAAGACTACATTTTGTGGGGGTAGATCCTAATTGAAAGGCTGTATGAAGGATTACAATAGAAGCCATTTGAAGATAAATAGTTTCAAATTGGAATGACGGTAAAAATTCTCGAAATCTGAATAGATCTTGATTTTTTTCGATCTTGAAATTCTATTAAATTTAAACTTAATTTTGGCTATAAAGCCAAGTGCGAGGTTTATTTATATGTATTATTACTTAACTAGCTGTTGCCTGCGACTTTGTTCGCGTAGAATATAAATTTTAGAATAATAACGTTGCTTTTTATTTCGATTATCCAAAATAAAAGTAGCCAATGCTGCTCCTTAGTACATCAGTTACCTGCCAATAAAAGTCTTGCAGAATTCGTCTAGCTATTTCAGAGATTAGCCAGTACAACAGATAGACAGACAGGCAAAAAATAAAAAAATGCTATTTTCGTATGTGTATCGCATGTATGTTCATATGCATGTAGTAAAAAGGGATTATTTTATAATATTACAAAAAGACACTTCAATTTTATTTATCTGTATTTACTATAATTACCTTTATTATGTAACTAAATGCAGACATTATATTTTTAGCTAACCAACAGCATTAAGATAGAAAAACGTCTTTAACTTTACAAAATTTTATTTTATATTCATTAAAGTTAATTTTAAATTCAAGTTTGTTATAATACATAAGATAAACTCTATTTTTATCAACTTAATGATTCACTTATATTTAAATTATTCATATTTTAAGTAGTAAACTATATTTAGCATTTAGGAATTATTATTAATAAGATTTAGGGGCCAGCTTAAGGGAATCGTTTCTTGAATTAGCAATGATATTAAAGCTATGAATCATAGGTAGTCAAAACAAAAGAAATATTTAATAGGTAATACGTAAATACGTACAGAGTGTCCAGTAAATAGTGCACTATACTGTGAGGGGTGAAGGCTGGGACCAATACCTACCTAAACAGCCCAAACTATGTTCTCCGAAATTGGGTACTTGGCAACTAGTCAAATTCAAAACGTTTTTTTCTAAAATTTCAGTAGTAGCACGGAGTCTGGAACTATGCCCGGTATATGGCGATAGGCTCACCCCCTATTACATGGGACTAATAACATAATTAGTCAAAAGTGGGTGTTACTTTGTACAGTGGCATTAAGTGCCGTAATGGCGTATTATGTTATGATACTTACATAGGGTCAAAAAATCTAAAACAAAATCCCCGAAGATCTTTGAACGACCTTCCAAGGTAGTATTTATCGTAACTTATCATCCACGCATTTCCTAGTGTCGCCACAGAGGACACGACGTCTTTCACACGACTTTGGAGTTAACCCTATGTCGGCCGGGCCAAGGGTTATCTCAAACGTGGACCGTACGTGTGGCTGGAGAGTGTTACTAGCTGATTTTAACATTTAGATAGAGGTATTTGTCGGGTCTTTTTGTTTGGATTTGATCTTTTTTTCAAGCTTATTTTATATGTTGACGTCATTATATCAGTCAAAAGATGGCACTGCTGAGCATAGCTTCTCCTAATGACTTTCACATTGCCATCTGCATCCAGTTGCTCTTTGAGACCAATACCAGCTTATTGATTTGCGGTTTGATTGGTTAAATCAAAAAACTTTGTTACAAATCTACTCTATAAAGAGCTTCCATAATGGCTAAGTAGAATAGTCCGTCAGTTATTAACTAGTAAATCATTATCGCTCGGCCGACAGCCCGTAACTGCCCCAATGCTGGGTAAGGACCTGTTCTTTTCTTCTTTTCAGAAGAAAAGAGAATGAGCAATCATAACCTACAAGTTATAATTTCTAGATCATAATTCCAGGTTTACTCACGATATGATTTTTTATTAATTTTTTATATTTAATGGGCCGACGTTTGTCCATTATCTCGCCTGGTGGTAAGCGATGATGTGGCCTACGATAGAGCACGCCATACCATAAGCAACCTTTTCACTCGGGCCTTGAAGACACCTAGGTTATACCCTTCAGGAAATACATACTCTGGCAAAGAATTCCACTCCTTAGCAGTATGCACAAGGAAGCTTGATGTGAAGCGCTTCGTGCGTGTGGGTGGGATATCTACCATGAATCGATGACACTTCGCCGATTGTCTTGTGGTACGAAGATAGAAAGGACTAGGGGGAATCAAGTTGTGCAATTCTCCGCACACACCGTTCATACTTGACAAGTCAGTTTTCCATCAAACTAGCTTGTCAATGTAACTTTACAATGGTGAAAGAATTTTTACAAGCCGTTAAATTATTGTGGCATTTATTCAATGCAAACAAATTAACGATTAATGGCTAAAACCTCGAAAGGCACTCACTCAAAGTCTAGTACTGTATTGACTTAAATGACCTGAATAGTCTAGACTTTGGGCTTACCGATAAGCAATTAGGTAATAGTTGAGTCAAATAGGGTTTTGTCTGGAATTGGTTTGATTCTGATCTAGTTTCTATACTACAAATTGTGGCATTGGACTTTATATTTGTATACCAGAAATCCCAAAACATTAGGCCCAAAGTGTCCGAGCCCCCGAGGATATTATATCACCCTTTTGGCTCCTTAACAATGTCTTTAAGAAGAATTGTACTTAACAAGCGTCACCTGCGGTTTTTTCAATTCGATATGTCCTCCAAACCTCAAAAAACACAGTGGATCCCTATTTATAAATAAACTCGCACGAGTGCGATTTGCATGTATTATATATACATATAAACATTCCCTAAGAATCACTCTATCTATTAAAAATAACCGCATTAAAATCCGTTGCGTAGTTTTAAAGATCTAAGCATACATAGGGACAGACAGACGGCGGATAGCGACTTTGTTTTATACTATGTTGTGATACTTAGAAGTCCTCTGGTGTTGCGGATGTCCATCTGCGGCGCTAACACGTCTACTCGTTAGCCCCTTATATCTTTATCCCATAAAAAAACACAATATCCCTATTCGCCGAATCCCCAACTATCCTAAAATTCCTAATCCCCAGAACGCCGGTAACGCAAGTACCAACTGAAACACCAGAGGCGTTACAAGTGGTACAAGTTACAAGCTTCTGGTGTTTCAGTTGTCCATGGGCGCCGCTGATTGCTTACCATCTGGTGATCCGTATGCTCGTTTACCAGCTTGTCCCATAAAAAACAGTAAGGAGAGTAGATACATCGTACCTTTCTGTCCTTGGAATATTGAAGTTATTTTTTCGTAAAATATTATAGTAAAAACATGCAGCAACCACGTGGTTGTATCAGTTACAAAATTTGTTGCCGCTGTAATGTATGTGTCGTATTCTTTGTCGGTAACTTGGTGTCAAGGTTAACGTTCGTACCTAAACGCTGTTACGTATCAAATATTTTACTTAAAATATACTCCGGATTCGTTTATTGCAGGTACCTGCCCCGGTTAGTAAGTTTGGGTGATTTTTTTAAGGGGTTTAACCTGAATCAGTGCACCAAAAACAAGATGGCTAAGGCTTAACCTAATTACAAAATATGTTTGATGTTAAAAATTCAATTTCAGCAACGGAAACCTGATTTTTGGAACGGCGGATAAATAAGATACATATATAATTTGGAACGTTACACAGATTTGAAAATTAAGCATTGACTTCCGTATGTACTGAAAGATATTTAATGTTTATTTAAACATTTAAACTAGTAATTAGCAATGATATTGTTCCGAAAACAATTGGTTAAGTAGCTATTAAATGACTCTGAGTATGGCGATAAAACATACATATTATGTTACCAATCATACATACATACATACCTTCACGCCTTTCTCCCATGGACCAGGCAAAGACTATGGAACGCCAAATGCTTTTTCGCTTCATCAACAGTCATCAATCTTTTCAAGCATGGTCGTCGGTTACTGATACTTTTAATTTGGCCCTTCTTTAATATATCGCCGATCTGGTCAGTTTATGTCTATGGCGCCCTTTACCGACGGCCCCATTCATATCAGCTCTGTATATTCCTTTCATTACTCTACTTTCATCCATCCTTTCTACATGTCCAAACCAGCGTAACATTCCCTTTTCAATCCTTGTCACTACATCATCTTTCAATCCACACTTTTTTCTAATAACACTATTTTTCACTCGATCACTCAATTTTAGTCCACACTTACTTCTCAGGGCTCTCAATTCCACCGCATTAATCCTGCTCTCTTGCTTCTTCTGCCACACTCATGATTCACTATGGTTACCAATCACACATGTGAAAAATAACCAGTGAAGTATAACGCTGACCTACGCGAGACACAATGTTTTCAATTGTGTCGCATATATATTTTCACAAGAAGTAAGGGCTGATTTTTCAATCATCAATTAATCTTTAACTGTAGAATAAAATTGACATTTTACAGCTTTTAGTATAGAAAAATTGTCGAATATTCAAAGCTATTCCTCAGTTAAAATTTATCTGGCGTTAGAAAGATTTTGGAGCAAAATTCTTTAACAAAGAAGGACCTAAATGCCGAAAGTTAGGTTTAAACAAACCAACCCTCTTCAAACAATAAAGGCTGATATCTTTACTTCCTATCTTATAAAATATTCAATACTAGCTACTTCCGCGCGGTTTCACTCGCTTTGCTCGGCGCCTATTAATCGTAGCGTGATATTTTATAGCCTATAGCCTTCCTCGATAAATGGGCTATCCAACACAGAAAGAATGTTTCAAATCGGACCAGTAGTTTCGGAGATTAGCGCGTTCAAACAAAAAAACAAACTCTTCAGCTTTATAAAATTAGTATAGGTACAATCTAGATCAAATATTCAGCCCGTACGCTCCAATTGACCCCAACCCAATTAGAAAAAAGGTTATCTAGAACAATAACAACATAATATTTGCAATTGCAACCTTTAATAAAAGACATCAATGTCATACGTACATTCACTATTATTGATCTATTGCAAAGGGCACAAGTAGTGACCTGCGCAGATATGTTATATAACGAAGCCGACCAATCACGGAACTGCATTGTGACCTCTAAAACTCATTGCAGAATTGCTCGGATAACGTATTGATTATGATTAGGTCATGTGTTGTATCGTAAATATGATCTATTTTAAGCGTCATATCAACTAATATTAATATGTATTATAAAGAGATTTATTTCTCTGTTTGTTTGCATAGAATAGGCTTCGAAACTACTGCAACTATATCGATATATAAAATTCTTCCATCCATTGCCACTTTACAATAGTAAGATATAAAAAATAATTTAAAATACTACGGCTCACTCTCGTAACTGTTCAAGGCAACTCGACTAGTTCCGAGTCACCAACGGGGTCTAAACTTGACGTGACCATTTGGAAGTAACGAAAACATAGTATACTTAAAAAAATGATTTCAGTCATGAAGGTGAAAGCTTGTTTCTAAAGCACATGATTCAATTCCATTCTCAGAATAAAGAAAAAGACTAAAATAACCACGCCGCGATGCCAATCTGAATTGAATAATTAATAAGGTAGACAATAGAGGTCGTTTTCGTTCTCCGAAAACACTAAATCGATATTTCCTCTAAAGCTTAACATTACGTAATTTCACGCCTGATAGATAGGTAGGCAGAGGTGCACATTTCGACACTTAATGCCTCTGTACAATGTAACACCCACTTTTCACTATTTGTGTTATGAGTCCCTTGTAATAGGGGGTGAGTATAGACTCACCCCCTATTACAATATGCCCGGTATATGGCAATAGTGCCATATACCGGGCATTTTCCAGACTCCGTGCTACTACTGAGATTTTTAAAAACCCGGTAATCCTTTGCCCGACCCGGGAATCGAACCCGAGACCGCGGCAGTCGCACTTGCGACGACTTGGCCAACGAAGCAGACCTAATAAGATAAGGACTCTAAAACAAAGATATACTTATAATAGATCATAAGCCATCGCTTATATTAAGTGCTTACTGCTGACCAAAAGCCTCTTCTCCCACGAAATAAACATGAGTATTAATCACCACGCTAGCTTAAGATTACAATATTTAGATGACCCAATTTTTATTAGCCCCATACTTACGAGTCGAGTCTATCACCTCAATTGGGTACGACACTAGAACGAACTAATAAAACTGATTTCGAAATTAAATACCTTGCGTAACCATGTGTAACTCAATTGAGAGTTGAGTCAATTAGATAATTTTTCTCTTCCTGTCCGTATTCCATGTTACTTGAGGTCGGCACAATATTTTCTTTCTCCACCTTTATCAGAAGGCTTACGAGGACGCGTTCTTTATTTTTATTTTATTTTTCTTGTATAGAAGCACTATTTTTATGTATTGTCCATATGCATATGTGAGCACCATATGCTAGACTATAAGATTTTATTTTTTTACTGTAGTAAGTTTCGTAATTAGTAAAATGCGTCAAGCGTGCCCTTATATTGTTCTCACATATACGTACAATATTGGAATATGTATCAGAGACATGGTATAACATAGGTTTTAAAAAAAAGTAAAGAATGGAGTTTCTTGCTCGTTCTTCTCCATTCGAATCTACATTTTGGAATGAGCACCTAGCTTCACTGACGAACTCACTGACAGACTATTATTTATTTTGTATTTGGTGATATTTCAAAAGAACCAAATTATGGTTTATTGAAATAAATGCTTTGACTTTGACTTTAACTTTGTTCAGCGCTCTGATTGGCCGGATCCAGTGAACAAACCAATCAGAACAATCGCGGTTTCGTTTCGATAACTAAATTCAGTAAAACAAAATCGTACTAAGGCTGTACATACTGGTTTGGAATAACACATAGGCTACTGTAATAGATTAGGGCTGGATGTTTGCACAACGAATTTAAAAACCGAGAAAATTGGCGGGAATGCGGAGCGTCTTCGAACACGCTCACTTATTCAACGTTTCGGCGGCGACTGTTGGCGCGAGCGCGGAGCCCGCTCGGGTGACGCGTGGGCGGGGCTTCGAATTTTGAATTTTAGCGCGAACGCGAATTCACTACATTACCACCATTTTTCTTATCGCGCTACAAAGGAGATTTTTAACATAAGAGTTACCTATGGAAACTATAGTTTTTTCTTCTTCTCCTCTTATTATATCTTCTGATTCACTTCGTTGCGGGATTTTCGCCCTTTTTTTATTTTGACTGAAGAGAGGATTCGATGGTTTTCTCCCTTAAAAAATAAATAAAAAGCAAAAACAATTATTGTTGGCCTGGTTGATGAGTTAGAAATCGCATTCATCAGTTAGTTCTTAACTATAGAATAAAAATGACATTTGACAATTTTTAGTATGGAATTGTCTAATATTCAAATTTATTACTTAGATAAGTTTAATTGGCGTTGGAAAAGTCGGCTGTAAGTCAAGAGTAGCCTGAAAGTAATTTCAACTAAATAAACACTTGTGATTCGATATTATGTTGCTGTGTCCATAAAGACTGTCAAGGACTGCAAAAAAAATCTGGTCTTAAAAATCCCCGTATTTTAATAAGGTAAATATTGAGCGACAAAACTTATAGCAATCATGATATTTAAACAAAATTAATTTTATTCCAAATTTTAATCTATTCATATGCCTAATCCTATCGAAAGTCGTTTAGGAGTTTTTGAGAAAATGCGTGACAGACATGGTTATAAAATCATATCACGTTCGATTTCTGGATTATAGGATTTATACTTTCTTTTTGTGGTTTCAAAGTTCACCTAATATTATGACGATGTAACTAGATAATTTAATAATGTTATTATTAAATTATCTATATTAAAATATATTCTATCTTATTTAGATTAAAGTCCAAATTGTGTGAAAAATAATAATAATAAATAATCTTTATTCATTATAAGAAATTGGTCATAGTACAGATAATCATCTTAATTTAAAATCAGAGATCTTACTAGGTTTGAACGCCTGTACTAGGAAGAATATCTTGTATCACAGGCGAAAGGAGCACTCACAACATTACTAATTCTAGGACAAGTTATTTACTTAAACAAATTCCTTAACGTAAGTAATCGATTAAAATTAAAGTAAACTTGATTATTTAATATACATACATACATACACACGTGAAAAATAAAATAATTCTGTAATGCCTTATATTAATTTGTTATCAAATTTACGTCTAGTGTTTCATGTGCGTATTTCCATATTTTTTTAATAAACAAAAAAAAATTGTCTATATTTAAAAAAAAAAATTGTCTTTATTTAAAAAAAAAAAATGTCTTTATTTTTTTTGTTATTACTTTATACATCGAAAGTACTACTTATAGCAAGTTGTTTTGCCGTGGGATGAAAACGAAATAGATTTCACGGTGTAGATCAGTGCCAGTGCCTGCTGCAGCTCGGTCTACTTAGTCGGCCCGGCCCGGCTCTTAGTCGACACACTGACACCCCCTCTCATCTCAACCAGGGAGAAGTAATTAGATAATTTCGTCCTCTCAAAAAAGCTCTAACACCACCGGATCAGATCTTTTCATGGGTGGTGTTAGCTGATTTTTTTTTAATGGTGGAATCATCGATGACTGCTCCCGCCTGGGTGAGATGACAGAGAGTGTCAGACACTTACTGACTAAAAACCACCCCTTTCCTTCTCCTGCACATCGAGCCGGAGCCCCAGTTACCCGTTAGGTTCTTCGCGACAATGCTTAGCTGATTAGGAGTACCTTTGTTCATAATAAAGCTACTGTTGTGATAGTAACAAATCAATCGTTTTGATGGTCTGATGTTTCTATCTAATCAAGTCCAAAGTTAAATTTAAATAATATTTTTCGTATAGACATTTAAGTACACTAATAGTATAAAGAGGAAAGATTTGTTTTTTTTGTTTGTTTGAATTCTTAGCTCCGAAAGTATAGGCTAGCTGCCATTGCAACGGTAAGTCCCCTCTTTGAGGAGTGGCTTGAGAGACGCTGCGGCGTCCTCACCTGCCTCCTGACCAAGGTTCTCACCGGACATGGAAGTTTCGGAAGGTACCTGTGTCTGATGGGGCGGGAGGAAACGCCCGGGTGTCATCACTGCGAGGACCGCCCTGAGCCACACTGTAGCGGAATGCCCTGCGTGAGCTGAGCACCGCCGTGCCCTCAGGGAAATGATCGGCGATGGCGACCTCTCGCGTCTGGGCTTAGTGCAAGCCATGATGCGGAGCGAGGAGGACTGGGATGCCGTCTCTTCCTTTTGCGAAGCAGTCATGCTAGCTAAGGAGGAGGCCGGACGCGTGAGGCAGCGAACCGCCGCCTTCTCGCAACCCAGCCATCGCGAAGGACACACCGGGCGTCGGGGATCGCGAGACGATCTCCGGCCACCGTAAGCGGGGTCTGCGGACGGCGAGCATGGGTGGCTCCCCGTCGGACCAGAAACAGACCCTAGCGTACGGCGCGTCGCGTTCCGCGCGCGTCTCAAAGAGCCATCAGACCACCACAGAAGGGGCCCAACAGGGCCGATGCCGATTCGGAATCGCGGAGAACCTAACGGGTAACCGGTAACCGGGGCTCCGGCTCGACGTGCAGTAAAAGGAACGGGGTGGTTTTTAGTCAGTAAGAGTCTGACACTCCCTCCCGCCTCACCCAGGCGGGAGCAGTCATTCGATGAATTTCCCCCCTTAAAAAAAAAGCTCCGAAAGTATCGGACCGATCTGAAAAATTATTTTACCGTTGGAATCCCACATTATCGTTGATGAACATAGAATACGAGGACAAAGTTGCAAGGAACGAATGTTTTTCGTATAAAATGACTAATTTGATTCCGAATTTACATAATTATTATCTAGAATATTTGATTTAAAAAGGCTACGTTTGCTTTTTTTAAAATCGTACGTGATGTTTGATGGACTTCTTGCATTTTAGTTGTCAACTTACTTAAAATAATGCTTGCATAAATAATGTTTATTATCGTAGTAGCCTTCAGACTCGAAAAAGAAGAGTAAGAAAAGGGTAGTTTCTAATCAGTAAGAGTCTGACACTCCCTCTCGCCTCACCCAGGCGGGAAAAGTCAGTCCAGATGATTTTCCACCCTAAAAAAACGTTCCGACTTGCAGGTATTTTACTTTACTCTTGTCACCTTACTATCATCTGCCTGTGTTCGTGTTATTTATGGCATAAGCCGATAAACGAGCAGACGGATCATCTGATGGTAAGCAATCGGCGTCGCCCATGGACACCTGGAACACCATAGGCGTTACAAGTGCGTTACCGGCATTTTGGGGATTAGGAGTTTGAGGATCGTTGGGGATTCAGGGATTGGGGAGATTGGGGAAGGGGAGGGTAATTAGTGAAGATTTTCATTAAATAGGTCCCAAACCTGTAAGAATTTTGAAATAAACAGTAGTTTATGTTACATTCTAAAGAATAAACTTGAAATTGGTCCAGTAGTTTCGGAGTTCATTCATACTGTTGAATGCTAATAAACGAACAAACAATATTTCTTCTTCTATATAATATAATCTGACCTTCGTCACTGTCTTAAAAAGATTCCATTTTGTCCTATCAGTACAGACTTTTGAAGAATCTTCTCTAAGTGTTTCACTAGTCGTGGTAGCCCGGACGATTAGACGCCCACTTCTCATACTTAATTCGTTAAATACTACATAATTTCGTTTGTACACTGACTTCTAAGATACAGGTTTTTTCCTAGTTTAGAAGTCAGGGCCCTTTTGCTCTGGCCACAGTCATGATCCTGGAAATGTAAAAAATGTGATCTCTTTGGTAATAATAAAGATTTTTTATTTTTTTATTTTTATTTTATACATTAGGGTGCGGGTTCACAACCTAACAACGGCATGTACCAATGTGACTTCTTCAGAGTTATATGTAGGTACTTTCTAAGATCTAGACACCACTGACAAACGGCGAAGGAAAAGATCGTGAGGAAACCTGGGCTATAATTTCTAATTATAAATTTGATATCGCCAACCCGCATTGACCAAGCGTGGTGAATAATGCTCAAATCTTCTCCGTGTGAAAAGAGGCTTTGCTTGGTAGTTAGCAAGTATAGGCTGTTTACCAATACCTAAAAGAACTACATGGCTCATAATTTTCTAAGAGCTTTAGTTTCAGCTGTGTGTTGTCTTTTATTCTTATTGATGATGATCTTATTGTCACTTCAAGGAGCCACTTGGAGGAATTCACAATAAATTGCTCAGCAGCCGATCGTCCAGTTATTATGTCAAAGTGTGGGAGAGCCATGCTTCGGCACGAATGGTGACGTGAAACAACGCTTGCGTAGTGTTTCGTGGTGTGAGTGAGGTTACCGGAGGCCCAATTACCCCCCTCCCTAGTCCCCATCTCCCGAATCCCCGCATCCTCCACAATCCTCAAATTCTCAACTCCCAAAATGTTCGAGTATCCATGGGCGGCATCGTTTGTTTACCATTAGGTGATACGGCTGGTCATTTACCGGCTTATGCTATAAAAAAAAACGTGCAACTATTGACCCAGTTCTTAGTTTCCTTGTAATATTCACTTTAATTTTGTAACAGCGCGCAGTGAAAATCATTAAGGCGTACAATTAGATGTTACGCAGTCGTATTTATTAATTATTAATTACAGGAAGTTACCATATCTCTATTTATGAGGGTTTTCGAAATCAATTATTTAGTCTGTGTGTTAGTATTTTATAAGTATGTAACTGTTTTTGTTCAGTAATCGTAAATGCGTGACCAACTTTTGCTTTAGAGTAGAGCAAAAGTCTAGTTTTTCATCTTAAAACTGTCAATAATGGCAAATACGAATGGTGTATTATTGTAGTAGATGACATAACATCACGGCATTTAATGCCACTGTACAATGTAACACCCAGTTTTCACTATTTATGTAATGAATCCCATGTCCCAATAATGAATCCCAAAGGGGGTGAGCCTATTGCCATATGCCGGGCACAATTCCAGACGCCGTGCTACTACTAAGTATTTTAAAAACCCAGTAATATGTAGTACATTTGACTCAATACTACATAGTTATAAACTTAATAGAAACTCCCCACTCAATCCTTTTTGGCGCATAAAGTCAATAAACCTCTTTGGAATCTCACTTATCATCACCATTATATTAGCTTCCACTGAAAGAAAGAAAAAATATTTATTCAGCACCACTGCTGAACAAAATATGGAGTTGAGTGGCGTAATACCAGTAGCTTCAAATCGACCTACTGGAAGCGACCTGCATCTAGCAGATCCCCGACCTTTATCTCGAACTAGCTACTTCCACGCAGTTTTACACGCTCTGCTCAGCTCCTATTGGTCGTAGCGTGATGTTTCATAGCCTATAGCCATCCTCGATAAATGCGCTATCCAACACAATAATGATTCAAATCAGACTTGTAGTTACGGAGATTAGCGCGTTCAAAAAAACAAACAAAAAAACAAACTTTTTCGCTTTATACATATAATAGTATAAGATATAAGATCATATCATACTCAGCAGTTCAGACGAAACAAACACCCACATTTAAAATACCAATAAGAATTGCACCAACAATCAAAATGCATTTGAAAAACCCTGCATTTCAAAGCAAGGTCTTCTCAGATGTGATTACATTAGTATTCAAAACGAAAATGTGCTTTTCATACCAATGGCTACATGAATAAATACATAAGTAATATAGTCTACAATAGTAGGTACAGAAACCTATTAGATATACAAGTCACACGTCGTATGTCAACAATCAATGGTACTCAGTGATAATATTATGTCAGTAAGACATAGGCGTAGAAGCTGCTGACAGAACTGATAATGATACTCCTGCCAGTGGCTTCATAAAAAGCAACCCAAATGTTATTCCAGGCTATAAGTTTGTTTTATGGAATAAGCCGGTAAAGGAGCAGACGGATCACCTGATGGTAAGCAATCGGCGCTGCCCATGGACACCCGAAACATCAGAGGTGTTACGTGTGCGTTACCGGCCTTTTGGGGATTAGGAATTTGAGGGATTATTGGGATTGGAGTGGTTGGGGATTGGGGTAATTGGGCCTCCGGTAACCTTACTCACACGACGAAATACAACGCAATCTTATTTCACGTCGGTTATCTGCTTGTCTGTAGTATCACTCCTGTCAAGCCGGTCCAATTGTGCCGAAGCATGGCTCTCCCACACTTTAGACTATACTTTAATCTATATTCGTACCAAACGGTTACATCTGTATTTTGAGTGGATCCCCTCACGTATTTTCACATTTATAATTTTAGCAGGAATATCGTGAAGAGGTAGACAGAACTAATGGAGTTAATTGAGCAAGCGGCTATGAGTTCCAACCCCGGGTCGAACGTATCTTTGAACTTCTTAATTCTTAGGCATAAAACGAATTTATTGAACCCCTTTGCCTTCACAGTCATAGCCAGAGATACATACTGGTTACAATTTTCACACAACACAACATAAAACTCCTACATCCTGATAGACTGATAAATGCATAAAATAGACCAAATATTTATTTGTAAAGTTACTAGACGCCTAAAACCTCGACAAAATGTGGCAGAGCACTTGGTACTCTGTTGTTGTCGATCTGGTCATATACCATCAGGTAATCCTTCTGCTCGTTTGCTGGTTAACCCATAAAGTGTTATTGTTTAATGGTGACTTCAAAAAGGTGAAAACAAAGTCAGTTCAATGCCCTATGGAAACCAGAAATTTTTGATAATTTAGGAAACAGGTTTTGTTTTAATTAGAATTTCAGACCTTAGCGATAAACAACACCTTATGGGTCTTAAACAAATAAGGTCTTTTAAATAATGCCGGTGAAATAAGTGAATTTATTTCTGCAAATAGGCTTCAAGGCACCATTTTTATAGAGGTATGCCAATTTTTCAAGCGAACGATGAGGTCGACATTTCCTAACTGACTACTCTGAGAAGAAATGCCGAAACAAGCTTAGATGTCCGTCTGTTTTAAAGTCCAGACAATATGTATATATATTATGTGTGAGAACCGTGCAAGTTCTTTCTGTAGTGGCTTTTTGAGGAAATAACCACAACAGCTTGAGCGGACCCGTTCTGACGGCAGAACTCATGTGTCGGTTTACAATCAGCTCAATTAACAGGTGAGGCTGACTGCTCCGATGAACAATAGTACAATACCAACCAAGAACATTTGGGTGGGGCACACAAATAAGTAAAACTATTAGGGGTATCCCGAAAAGGGTTAGAGGTATAGTAAATTTATTTGAGAGTATCACCCTTCACGGATATGAAAGACAGTCAGCTCGCTCTTGTTGTTCATATCTACAATATAGACATACAAAATCTCTTAATTAACGACCTATTCCCAGACACAAAAAGATCACATCAAAATGGTAATCTTAAGAAAAAACAGCTACTATACCTCTATTATATTAGTAGAGATCCATCATATCTTGTGACTAGGGCATACATTTGTCACCTACTATACAAATGACTATACTACCATACAAATGACTATACTACCATATAAATGACTTGCCAACAGTGACCAACAATAAGTGTGTGTTGTTTGCAGACGATATTTCAGTGTTAGTTAATAGAGACAATAATAATAATGAACAACTTGAAGATAGAGTAAATTCTGCAATAAAAACTATAATAGAATGGCTAGAACAGAATAATTTGAATGTGAATGTTTCCAAGACAAAATATATTAATTTTGGTAATTGCAAAATGACTAGGGAATTAATGAACGTGGTTGGGGGTGATAATGAAATTGAAGAAGTTGACTACACAAAATTTTTAGGTATAGTAATTGACAGAAATTGCAATTGGAAAAAACACATAGAAAGCGTATGTAATAGACTAAACAGCTTTGCATTTGCGCTAAGAAATCTTAGGGTATCTGTTGGACCTAATGCCGCTCTATTGGCTTATCATGGATACGTCTCTTCGGTGCTTAGATACGGCATAATCATTTGGGGTAACTCCACTGATTACAATAGGGATTTTGTGGTGCAAAAGAAGTGTTTGCGAGCTGTATTTGGTGCTGGTCCACTAGAATCGTGCAGGCCTATTTTTAAAGATAATAAAATATTAACTTTGGCCTCATTGTATGTGCTGGAAATGGGAGTATTTGTAAAGAAGCACCCTCATTTATTTAGTACAGCCGATAGCGACAATAGATATAAGCTAGGCAAAATGTCCTACAAAACTGACAGTGCCGAGATGTAGAACAGCATACTGTCATAATAACACAGGTCAAATGGCAATTAAGATTTTTAATATCATAGCAAAGGTTGTTAGAGAGCTCCCATTCCGCCTATTTCGAAGGCAGCTCAAAGTATGGCTTCTTGAAAATTGCTTTTATACTGTTAAAGAGTTTGTAAATGTAGGAACAAATAGGAAACATGAATGAAGAATTTTGTTTTGTTTTTTTTTTAGACATATTACCTGACATTTAAATGTGTACGTTTTTTTTTCTAATTTAGTGACATTGTTAATTAATTTATTGACATCTGAAATTTACTCTATTGACATTGTAATTCATTCATTGAAACCTAAAATTTATATTCCTGACGTTTTTAATTAATAACTCATGGTTTCAATTTGAGAATTTAATTTATTAATGTTTTCTATTTCTCCGCTTTGTCAATTATTGATATTCAAGAACATTGTAGTTTAATTTTTTATTTTGAATCGGAGTCATTTTTGATTATTGGAAATTGTAACTTAGTTTGTCTTGTTTTGATTTGGAATCATTAGCAAGGGTTGTGTTTAGATTGTTTGTTCTAACTTAGAATCATTTTTGAAAATTGTGATTTAGTTTTGTTAAAGTATTTGCATGCCAAATTTATAGGCGAGATATGATGAACTAATGTTATGTCATAAAATCTGTAAACCACCATATTTCAGGCAAATAAATGAATCTATCTATCTATCTACTTCCCATCTGTCGTAAGAACCGACTAAGGGACTACACATTTGAAAGAAGAGCGCTCTAATAAACCTGAACCTTTTAAACCGCAAAACTACGAGGCCTATCTCGCCTTTTCAGCGATGGAGAATTATGGCAGACCATCTCATGGCCTAAAGTCCTATCCATGTGTTATCATGGGCTAGTGATAGATATGTCATTTCTGTTATGGCGACTAAAACAGCTAGTAATTTTAAATTTAGCCAGTAGATTACCTAATGGTTAGACATCAAGTTGACCTACGCTTAAATGTAAGGTTTGATTCTCAGCAATGTCAGTGTCATGGTCTCAGAAATCGTTTATGAAGATATGACGTCACATGACCCAAGATAAGTTGCATAAACTGCTCCAGAGACAAGTGGAATGCTGTAGTGACTTTCACCTTGACTCAAGAGCTTTTTTTGCAAATCCACACTATTGAATTTGATCCTTAACTCGTCGAGTACCGGTTTTGTAGACACAATTATAGAACAATACGTTGCGGTCACCGGTGACCGCTTGGTATTTGACAGTTTAATTATAAGTAATAAAAGTAATTCTTGTCTGTTTATAGATGAAGTGTCATCAGATCAGACCATGTAATATATTGTTTTGGCAAAAAATGTAATATTAAAGATCACCTCAATAATTGGCCCAACCTCACGATAACGGTTCATGCACCCGTCATAGTCGTCGCACGAGGGAACGGAACGCACCACACTAAATTATGTATGCGCGCGCGCACGCCACTTACCTATCACTTTTCGTCATATCAGTCGCGCGCTGGAAGCCGCACGGAGCGGACGCGTCGTTGTAAATTCGAAAATATACCGCGAGTGATAACCGCGCGTGGATATTAATTAATATTATTTTTTGTTCAATATTATCTGGATTTGAAATCGCACGCCAGCGATATTATTTTAAAAGTGAGTGATATTTTTTTCTTATTATTTATAGTCAACTGTAGCTTGCTTTGTAATATGTAAATCGGTTAGGTGGCACTCAGCGAAAGTACGTGGAACGAAAAGTGTCTTTACACTCAAGTATTATTTAATATTAGAATACAATAATAGTAAAATGAATTTATAAATACAGTGTTAATTACTACTCTTTTTGCGCCATAAACTGAGTATATAAAATTTATTTTCGAAATTTAAAAACAATTTGTGGAATTAATGAATAAATCGAGCTAACAAGCTAAGTCATGCTTACGAAATTGTCTTCGTTTTGTATAATGTAGAAGATATTATCCGTTATATATAAAAAGAAACGGTGTTTCCACTTAAAACTGGTAGATACTGCAGAGAAATATCCAGAGACGAATGCTGACGACGACTTTAGCAAATAAGAACCGGTTGCTTCCAAGTAGATGCCATAAAATACTTAAATATTGGAAAACAACGTACAAAGTTCAAAACGTACGATTTAATTGGCCACCGAAGTAATGTTGAATTTTTAATACCAACAAATTACTTATGTACAGACACTTCATCAGTATTTAGCGAAATGTGGTCGTTAAAATTGTCATTAGGAGTTGCTTTTTCCGTATAAAAATCTGAAAAGATATTTTTGACAAATTGTTCTGCAATGATGATGATGATGATGATGATACGGGAAGTGAATATTAAGTATTTATGTGTCTAACAATATTTAGTTAGTATTTTTGGTGGTTAAAAACTCTTAAAAGGGTGATCAGAACAAAATGTGGTGTGGTACAGCGATGGACTATACTCTTACCTAAGAGTATAGTTTAAGATACACTGAGACGAAATCTAACCTATATACTACCTAGCATATAGGTTAGATTTCGTCTCAGTGTATTGTACAGTTCAACTGGATTATTAGCTATTATATGACTCTCGGTTTTTTAACACCCTCTGTCGTTGCCATAATGAGTACTTTCTGTGTAAAATAAAAAGAAAGAAAAATTTTTTTTAGTTTAAAAATAAATTGATAGATATACGCACATGAAACACTAGACGTAAATTTGTAGTCACTATTCGCATCGCACGTGCCACCAGAAATACATGGCGTGATGTTTTGATACTGTACTATGAGTTCGTATGCGCTTTCGAAGTTTGCTTTTTGCAATAATTCACCAGTTATTTTTTTGGTTTTAAACATTTTATTTCTTTGTAATTGCCAAGACAGAACCATTTTACTTCGGAACAAAACGAAATAGATTTTACGGTGTTAACTAGAATGCTTTATGATACGATTCAATTATTAAATAAGCATCAATATGCCGTAGAGATTAATTATCTTCACATCACCCTGTGTTTCGTTCCTCTCCTGTACATAACCCTGTCCAATAAGCCAATAAACTCGTTCTTCAGCTTTTCATATTCACGTGAAAAGTTCGTGAACGACTTTAGATGAACACCGATGTCATATGTTACTCTCTTACTCAAAAACAGCTTAACGGATTTTGATGAAATTTCGCATACAGACCAGTCATTTATTTCAATATATTGTGGTCCCGGTAACGCGACCTCGAAGCTATATTTTTATATTTTAACTTTACCTACACATTATTATGTCAAATGTCAACTGACTGAGATAAACTGTAGATAGATTATATTAAATAGGTATTGTGTCTTTTATATAACCACTGGGGGGTTATTTTGATGTTCAAAATTGTTAGCCATATATCGGAACTCCTTCTTAAACGTCCATATCAAAGGGCTAAATTAAAAGTATCCTTAACAGACTGGTGTTTGGTGACTGGGCTTCACTCAGTTGTATAGTCTCTTTTCTTTGTGCCTTTAGGGTTAATTCACTATGGCTTCTTCAGTAATTCACCGAGGAAAGTGCAAAATATCTTTTTTTTTTCTCCTCTTATAATATCTTCTGATTCACTTCGTTGCGGGATCCAAGACAGTTATTCATGTCCCTGGGACGCGCTGGACTTCAGTGTTCCGGTGTTTTCATGGTTGTATCACTGTAGATACAACCATGAAAACTGTACTGTAGATCCTAGCTTACAGGAGTTGCAGCGGTTTGGGAGCTTGTGGCGAGCTTGTCCCATAAAAAACAAATCCTTAACCGACGAGCATGCATGAAAAGACTGATGACTGTTGATGAAGTGAAAGAGGTATGTAAGGATCGTAGAAATTTACATTCCAAAGTCTCTGCGCAGCCCCATGGGAGACAGGCCTGAGGTTAATGTACAATCCACTTGTGACTCCTTTAGTGTTCTAGTGTCCATGGTTGGCGCTGATCGCTTACCATCAGGTAATCCGTCTGCTCGTTTACCTTCTCTATTCCATAAAAAAACTGACAATATTATCTAATAGTCTTTGTTTAGTAGCGAGCCATTTTCAAGGTCAACATCAACAGTTCTTTTATTGTGATGCTCGACAACCGTCAAATAAAGCTTCACGCTCAGTGTGATGTAGAAGCGAGTGTTAGACTCTTACTGACTGAAAACCACTTCGTCCCAATTAGGGATTGCTAACCCGCATCTCGTTCAATCCTGCTTCATAAAGGTACGGCACAGCGGGATCCAACCGACTTAAAAGTGGCGCGGAGTGCACGATTCTGTTTTGCTCGATTGCAATTTCAATCCCAATCTGGCCACGGTATAAGGCCAGATTTACCCCCAGAACACACCATAAGTGTCCAAAAGGGCCTGTAGTTGGAACACAGTATAATTTGAACATTAACAATCCAATGCTGGACATAGGCCTTTCCAATAGCACACCACTGAGCTTGATCTTCAGCTTCTGTTATATCAACTACTAGTGACCCGCCCCGGCTTCTCACGGGTGCAATATACATGTATTATACATATGAATCTTCCGTAAGAATCACCAAATCTATTAAAAAAAACCGCATCAAAATCCGTTGCGTAGTTTTAAAGATCTAAGCATACGTAGGGATAGACAGACGCCCGGATAGCGACTTTGTTTTATACGAGGTATGTAGTGATAGTGATTTTGTCATGCAATGCAAGTTTTTTTTAATATACCTTGTCATACAACTTCGTGCAGCTACAAAAAACACATTAAATATTTTTATGTCCTTTTGTGTAAAATAACTTGTTAAGCCAGCTATCAGAGATGATAATAATAGGAAAATAATATTGTTCTCCTTTTTTTTTTTTTTTTAATCTGTTTTTTATTTAAGGGGTTTTTATCTTTGATATGCCAACCCCATCATACCTTTTAACAAAATGTGACCTATCAAATACATACAAAATTAAGAAAAACAAAATACAAAAAAAAAAACAATAAAAAGAAAGGAAATTGAGTTACTCATCAAGTACCTATTATGACTAAATTACAAAATTTTTTTGTGGTTTCTGAACATGGTGAAGACAGAATTGACTGTATTAAGCCTACATCCAGTTTATTAAGCTTTAGTTCTCTAATGAGTAACTCACGTTCCCGCTCATTCCGGACACAATCCATCAGCAAATGTTGCATATCCTCAACTTTATTGCAAACTGTGCAATTTGGAGAATTGTTCTTCTTCATAAGGAATGCAAACTTAGCCGATGGGTAGTGTCCGGAACGAAGTCTCAAGACTAATTTAACATAGTATTTATTAAAAACAGTATTATCAAACCAGGGCACTCGAGAAGGTTGATCTTGGATACTTTTATACCAAATGCCTTTATTTTGTGAAATATTGTTGAAATGTAGTTTCCAAGAATCAAAACATACTGTTCTAAATTGTGTTATGTATTCCCAGTAATCAGGTACATAGTCAATTATATTACCATCGACTGCAGCCGATTTAGATATACGATCAACCTCTTCATTACCACGTAAGCCAATATGTGCAGGAACCCATTGCAATTTAAATTCCCTGCCATTTTCAATGAGAGAATTTAGATTTCTCAAAATGTCATAAGCTATCGATGCCCCTCTGCTGTAACCAGAGGTACATCGAGCTATATGTAGCAGTGAGCTTTTGCTGTCTGTAAATATCACTACCCTATTTAGATTTTGGTTTAATGTATATTCTATTGCTTGATGAATTCCAATAAGTTCCAGCGACATGATAGATACATTACAATTTATTTTGAAACCTAATTTTCTACCCAAATTCTGATCGAACAGACCAGCTCCTAAACCCTGACTACTTTTCGATCCATCAGTAAAAATTTTGTGCCATCCACTGTAATTACTATTTAATTCCATTAATAAATTGTTCAACAAAGCGCTAGGATTATAGTTTGATTTAGCACCGCGCAGACATTCAAGGTCAGTTTTTATACTTGTTTTGATCCCTATACAAGTTGTCCATGTATCTAAACAAAACATTCTTAGAATAGGTGATGTTATAATTTCTAAATGTTGTGTATCGTTATATGATTTTACTAATAGGGGTTTCTTTTTGTTTTCCCAGTAGGAGGTTAAACACAGTGTGCTCAATTCCGATATAAGTTCTACAGTGATATTATTTGACCATGATTTTACTTTAAGACAATATTTATATGCCAAAAATTCCCTTCTTAAATATAATGGAGAGATACACAAATCAGATTCCATTACGTGGATCGGCGTGGTCCTAATATAACCACCTATGATACGCAAAGCTTGGTTTTGTAATTTATCGAGCTTGGAGATGTGACATTTTGCACTACAATCATAAATAAATGAACCATAATCTAATCGGCTACGAATTAATGACAAATACAATTTACGGATATGTTTTGTATGAACTCCCCATGAACTCCCTGTTAATATTTTTAATATATTCAAATATCTTAAACACTTACTTGTTATTTCATTTATGTGTTTTCCCCAACGTAAACTTTGATCCAACCACACACCCAAATATTTTGTGCATTCCGAAGAATTGAGTAACTGTTCATTTATTGTAAGATGTGGTAGTATTCTACGTCTACCCCTACTAAAAATACAATATGTAGACTTACTTGGGGACAGCTCAAGACCAAGATCAGCCAACCTTCCGACTATATAATCCAATGCATTTTGTATACAAGCTTCACATTTCTTAAACTGTCAAACACCAAGCGGTCACCGGTGACCGCGACCTATTGTTCTATAATTGTGTCTACAAAACCGGTACTCGACGAGTTAAGATCCTTATTCTTTGTATAAATAACAAAATCGTCCGCGTATTGTGATATCACTACATTAAGCGGTAGATGGAAAATTGTATGAGTAATTAAATTAAAAAGTAAAGGAGATAACGGATCTCCCTGGGCTAAGCCCTTGTTAGTCCATCTGGTCCCTATAGTATCAATATTATCTGATTTTATTTTTAAATATCTTTTATTCAAAAAAGCAAAAATGTAAGAACAAATCTGAGATCCAAATTGTAGTTTATCTAGAATATTAACTGCTAAATCAATTGATATATTGTTGTACGCGTTCTGAATGTCTATGAAACATGCTAGTGTAGGGATATTTTTTGAGAAACCAATCTGTATATAGTTAATTAAGCGAACAAGAGAATCTAAACAAGACAAAGACTTTCTGAAGCCAACAGTGTAGGGTGACAATATTTTCTTATTTTCTGTAAACCATTCCATACGTTTTACCAGCATTAAATGAAATGTTTTGCATAAGCACGATATTAAAGATACGGGTCTTAGTTTAATATCTTCTGAAGTGTTATTAGCTTTAGGAATTGGTATTATTTGAATATTTCGCCACTGAGTAGGTACAATACTTGATTTAAAGATGTTATTGTATAAGCTAAGTAAATAAGTTTTAGTTATGTTAGGAATATTTTGAATCATAGAATATGAAATCTCGTCCTCGCCTGGTGCGGTATCTTTTTTCTTCATACAGTTTTCCAATTCTTCCATATTAAAGTCACGTTCTAGTATATCATTTTTGGACAAAAAATCTGGTATTTTATTTGAAACATAGTCAGGTGACAAGGAACGAAGTAATTCTTTTTGTTTTTCTATCGGGGGATGATTAACTGATTGTTTATATCCCTTTATCCATCGCATATGTCGCCACATATTAGAAGTCGACATTGTTTGGTCAATGGAATCACAAAATGCTTGCCACCCTAACGATTTCGCTTTTTGTATCATTTTATGAGATTCTGCAATTTTATTTTCTAATCTAGTTAAATTATCAGGTGTGGGATTGCGTCGAAATTTTGACAAAGCTATTCTGCGTTGTGCTACAATGTGGGAAAGTTCTGGCGTCCAATAGTTTTTTGGTTTAAATGTTTGGGCAGGTTTGGAACAACTTTTAATAAATGGAATGTACCTATTAGCAGCCATATTTATGCTATCCACTAAAAAGTTATACATATCTTGTACATTATTGAATTCCGGATACACTATTTCCGATAAAAACCCTCGATATTTAGTCCAATTAGCCTTTTTATAATTTCTTTTTTTAAACACAGTGAAATTATTAGGGATATTTATTGACATTCTAATCATAAGATGATCACTACCTAAATTTTCATTGATTACTGTCCAGTTAATTTTTATAGCAATGTCAGAGGAGGCAAAAGATATATCTGGAGACGTTTTCTGCAAATATCCATTAACTAATTTAATTCTTGTATGATTAGAATCATTGAGATAAATAAAATTACTTTCAAGAGAGGAGTCCATTAAATGAGTTCCTCTTGTATCCGTTCTAGTTGACCAATTGACATGGTGGCCATTGAAATCTCCAGCAATTAACTCGTCGAATACCGGTTTTGCAGACACAATTATAGAACAATAGGTTGCGGTCACCGGTGACCGCTTGGTATTTGACAGTTTAATGACTTTTCCGAAAATAATGAAAATACCTGTTCCCAGTCTGACGGCTGCGTAGACACAGAAGATGGACAGTATAAAGAAACAATATTTTCTAAATCTTCACAGTTCACTAATTTAACACTTACTGCTTCTATACCAGTATTCAAAAGTTGACATGAATTAAAATGTGATCGTATGGATTTATGCACAAAAATCGCAACCCCGCCATAGGAATCTATTCTGTCTTTTCGATAAATATTATACCCACTTACATGAATATTAGATTCACTATCTAACCATGTTTCACTCACGATTGCAATATGTATATTTAGTTTTTGTAATATATCTGTAAACGAACTTAGCTTAGGTTGTAAGCTTTGTGCATTCCATTGAATTATATTGACCTTGACATATTTATTTGAATTATCCATTAATAAAGTTAATAATTTTATCAAGGACGTTTCCTTTTATAAAACAACCTATTATAATCTTCTTGAATTCTTCATATACAATTTTAAACAGTGATAATATTTTATCTTCAAATGATTTATCTGACACAAATATTCTATTCAGTTTAATTATAAATTTCTTAAAATCAAATTTGTTTAGTAAGTGTTCATCTCTTTGATAGTTTTGTTCTTCATTTTGTGAGTCATAACTATCGATATCTTCTTCCATTAATGTCTCATTCCTATACCGCTTTTTCTTTGTAGTGGTTTTTTCGCCATGGTTGTTATTGTTATTATTTATAGATAGTATTTCCTGAGGTATCTCTTGCTGTTGAGTTGTTTTTTTTTGCATTGGATTGTCTCTGCTTTTGTTCTGTATGATCTTACTATTAGGGCTTACTGCATAATTTTGCACTGATTTTTTCAATATACTACTAAATGTTGCCGGCGCGTCACTGTCTAAGTGTGTGTCCATTGAAGTTCGCAAGTTATTATGTAAACAAGTATTACGTTGTTGTTGTTGCTGTTCTATTAATATCTGAAGGGCCTTTCTATATGTGACTTGTTCAGTGCTCATAATTTTTCTTATATTCTTTTCTTTTACAAAAAACGGACAGTTTTTATCCAATACGAAGTGGTTTCCCTTACAATTAAGGCATGATATTTTAGTTGTATCACAATTATCATGATTGCCCCCACATTTTGGACACATCTTTTTTTTTGTTGGACAGTACTTTATTATGTGACCAAATTTCCAACAACCAGAGCATTGTGTAACAGGAAATACATACGGTTCAACCTTAAGTCGGCAATCATAGGCATATATATATAATTCGGTAGATGATTGCTTTTAAAACAGATTCTCACGGATTCACTTTCAATCCATTTACCTTCCGAGTCTATACGTCGCAATCTCTTTACGGATATTATCTCAGTATCACTTTCAAATATATTCCTTAGTTCATTTTCAAGTAATTCCAGATCTACTCCTTTAACCACACCATAGGATAGGGACAACTCATCTATTAATTGACATCGACATCCCATATCTTTAAATTTTTCACATTCCAATAACTTAAGTGCATCCTTTTTTTCTTTAAATTGAATAATAACCTTATTAAAACTTTTATATTTTATTCTAGTTACATTTGTTATGTTTTCTGATCTTAATAATTTAGCTAATGCCATCTGTTTGGGTATGTTTTCTAAAGATGTTACACATACTTCGGGTTGAGTGGTGTTATTTAAATCATTAAAATTTTCTACGTCTACCTCCTTGTCATTTTGCGTTTCAATTGATATGCTTCTAATTAATCGTTTAGGTCTCCTTCTATTTACAGTAATAAAGTCATCATCATCACTTATTTCACTCCCTCTCTCTTTTCTCTTCTCAGCTGCTTTTTTTACATTTTCTTTGATTACTTCTTGACATATTGACTTCTTGACTATTGTTGGTTCTAATGATTTATCCAAATCACTTTCACAAGTACGTATTATCTCCATATTATCACTACTTTCTTCTTCTTCATTCTCCATAATTAGGTAATATCAATAATATCAATAAACTTTATTTGTGTAGCACTAATCGCGAAACCGATTTATCAAGCAGCGTAAGTATATACGCTCGCACGAATCAAGTTCGCAAACGCAACTGATATTGTTCTCCTTAGTAGAAAATAAACTTTAATACCGATCTGCAGTATTTATAAAGTCAAATATTATGTTTTAGCTTACTCACGTAATAATTTGACGAGGAACTCGACTAGTTTCAAGCTATACTAGTTTCAAGCTATAGAGGTAGGTCTACGCGTATGCGCTGCTACGCGTCGACAGTCGCCGCGTCGCAGGTTGCGAAATGCTGCTCATAAATATGAGCCTCTAGCATGGTTTGAAACTAGTCGAGTTCCTCGTCAAATACGTGAGTATGCCGAAAACATAATAATTTATTTAGTATGTCTCACGAAAGTTACAATACAAATCTATCTATATAAATAAAAATGAATTTCCGTTCGTTAGTCTCGCTAAAACTCGAGAACGGGTGAACCGATTTGGCCAATTTTGGTCTTAAATTGTTCGTGGGAGTCCAGGGAAGGTTTAAAAGGTGAGAAAAATAATTTTGGCGGTACGTTGTTCGCTGGGTCAGCTAGTATTTAATAAAGTCTTTGAGATCATTGTCAAGGTCGGTACAAACAGCTGATAAAGGTCAAAAAGAACTGCTGGATGCAGGTCGCTTCCAAGTTTTAATCGGTCGATCTGTAAATAATAGGTCTCCTGGCCTGAGGCAGTAGACATGTTGTGGCTAATATTATGATGATCGTATTACAATTAATGACATAAGTATTTATAATAGTGGCTATATCCTGTATGCTGTACACTATCTAATCCTCCAAAAAACTAAAGTTAACCAATATAACATAACACGCCTTGTATCCCCGAAAGGGGTACGCATACAATGTAACCACTTGTCACTATTTATGTTATGAGTCCAATGTAATAATACCCATTGGACTCAGGTGAGCCTGTTGCCATATTATACCGGGTACACAATTCCAAACTCCCTGCTACTACTGAGATTTTTTTAAACCCCCAGTCATATTTTGCCCGACCCGGGTATCGACCCCGAAACCACTTGCCTATTGCCACATACCGGGCACAATTCGAGACTTCGTGCTACTACTGAGAAATTTTAAAAAACCAGTTATACTTTGCCCGACCCGGGAATCGAACCCGAAACTCCTTGCTCGACAGTCGCACTTGCGAACACTCGGTCAAAGAGGCAGTCTCGAAGCAAAAACTTAAGTTGTAATGAATAAATATACTTAAAGAAGGGTAATCTGAAATATTGTTATAAATACCTGGACCCCTGAATTAGAAGGTACTTAGTAAGGTTCTATACAACGACCGTAGTTCTATATAATATCTGTTAATAGTGAAAGGAGATCTAAATGGGTTAAGGTTTCATACTCGTTATGCCGACAAAAACTGGTACTAAAACTAGATACAAGTACTTGGACTGTTGCATTGTTCACGAATCACTGCAATAAAAACGCACTATGTGAATTTAGCACCTCACATAGTCTTGCTCATGTATGTCCAGTCAACAGGGTGCTTACTCTTGAAACCAATCTCAATGTCAATGCAATTTTAATCCAATAAAATCTCAGTAATGATGCAATGTCAATACTATACAACGTATGATGAACAGGGTGGTGATCGCACATCTTCCGCCCATAACTCTCGATGGCACGGTGATTCCTATTGGTTCAAGTGTCAAGAATCTCGGTCTTTATCTTGATGCTGGCGGACTCAGGTCTCCAGTGTCAGCCAACTAGTTACTGGTGCCTTGCGTAATCTGAACCGGTACAGAAGGTTTCTTCCACCCACGATCAAGGCAATGCTTGTGCGGTCCCTCATCTTCCCCATAATCGACTATGGTGACGTGTGCTATTACGATCTCGGCTCGGACCTGCTCAACAAGCTTGATCGTCTTATAAACAACTGCATTAGATTTGTCTTTAACCTGCGCTAATACGATCATGTTTCTGGGCATAGGTCTGAGCTGAAATGGATGCCCATCCGGCAGAGAAGGGATCTCCTTGTTTTGACAACACTTTTCTCAATCCTTCATTCTCCCACTCCTCCTTCGTACTTGACTCCTTATTTTCAATACTGTTACTTGGGACATTCTAAAAATCTTCGTTCTTCTCACAATCTTCTTCTTCACTGTCCTTCTCACAGTTCCGATACTGTCCACTCATCATTTCACATTCAATCTATTCTTCTGTGGAATAGGCTACCCTTGGAAATCAGGAAGTCCGCCAGTAAGCAGGCGTTCAAGGTTGGAGTTCGTAAGTGGATCTCAGGTGGAAAGTTGGTAGAGTCTTCATAACCTATCTCTTCTTCATAACATATCCTAATATTTGATTGCACATATATATATACATATATACTTATTTATTTATATATATATATATATAATAATATAATAATAAAATATAAAAAATATATATATTTATATTTACAATAGTCCGTTGTATGTATTCTGTCATTTTAAAAATTATATTAGATACTCGTTGTCAACTTATTGCACCGACCTCGCTCTCACTGCATCACCTAAAGGTTGGCTAGTAAGAATGCCCATGGCATTAAGCCCGCCTATGTACTCTTTTTGCATAAAGTTAAATAAATAAATAAATACAACCCTTATCGTAGCTATTGAAATAGCATTATTTAGGCTTAATGAGCAGAAGAATAGGGTAGATGACTAATTTTTATTTTAATGTCCGTCTGGTAGATTAGGTACTCTAAATCATTAGACACATATTTTTTATTTTCTTATAGAAACGAATACTTTACGTTATATTGATTTGAAATGTCGCGTGACGTCACTTCTATGTACGTTTTGTACGTAGAAATGACGTTTTAGCCCCTACTCTTCAACTTTGATTCGTTATATCTAAGTATCATTTTATTATACAACAAAATAAAAAAATACGTGTTTAATATATTTTCATTACCTAACTGACGGACTAAATAGATTTTTAATTTTCATACCCTGTCATCATCTCTATTATTATGTCAGCGATTTCATGCAGAGAAAATTAAACTCACGCCTAGGATCAATCTTTGGACTTTTCTGTTTATGCATGCTATAGAGGTAGAAATATTAGCAGAACATGCACTTAAACCACATTTTTGTAACACCTTGATCATACCATGATTTAAAACAAATAAATATATTGTTCTATTATTATGATTATTATGATTATTATGTATGTCTTTACCAATCACGAGACCGCGGGGTCCCGGTCATTTGTAAGGCGTACGAGGGGCTGAAGCGAACTGCGCAGAAGCCCTTTCGACTTCCTTAATCTAAATGCAATGGGACACAAACCACTATCCCTGTATCATCAATACATAGTATAAAACAAAGTCGCTTTCGCTGTATGTCCGTATGTATGCTTAGATCTTTAAAACTACGCAACGGATTTTGATGCGGTTTTTTTTAATAGATAGATTGATTCTTAAGGAAGGTTTGTATGTATAATACATGCATATTGCACCCGTGCGAAGCCGGGGCGGGTCGCTAGTTTACTATAAAATGATCAGGGTCATCAAAGAACGCTGCTGCCCGGGTTGTGTAGTTCCTTAGGACAATAACGAGAGGAGTACCACCGGTGGTGTCGAAATATATTCTACTTAGCTGTCATAACACAGCATCTTGAACCTTACTACTCATGCATTAAACATGACTTTTGCATCTTCCTTTCACACTATAGTGACTGTTACTATCTATTTAAATGCCTAACTGCTTTTAATATATGATCTATGCGCACATAACAAGAATACGTTTAACCTTTCGCCTTTCCGTGACGTTTTTACAGTCTAACTGTGTCCCATCCTTACAAATATAAGTCTGTGTGTCTTGTTGTCTGTTTGGTTGTACGTTGAAAGTTAATGAGAATTGTTTTCATGTGGTATTTCGTTTGAGAAGTGACAAAATATCCTTCTTTTGGAATTAAATTTAAGTTCTGTCAACGAATGTGTGGCTTAAATGCCCTTTTTATAGGTACTGTCTCAATATAATTCTTACTTATATTATAAATTGTATTATAAAAAAGTGAGTTTGTGTATTTGTTTGTTCCGCTTTCACGCCGTAACTACTAAATCGATTGCTTTGAATTTTTGCAGACGTAAAGTTAGAAGTCTGGATAAAATAATAGGGTACTTTTTATCCCGGAAATATTTGATATTCCTGAGGAAAAACAAAAGTATTGGTATAGATGGCGCTGTGTGTATTGGTATATGTCACATAGGCTACTTTTTATCCTTATGTGACGCGAGCGAAGCCGCGGGTAAAAGCTAGTCTTTTGATAAGTAAAAGCTATTATATTGGGGTGTTTGTTTTTCATTTTTACAGTAGTATGCCCTCGAAATTATACAATAACAATAAAATAGGAAGCAAAATGAATGAGACACACCTCCGTCGACCCCTTTAAGGAAAATCCAGCTCTAATACTATATTCCTACGATCTAAAACTAGGTCACAACGTCATATAGGCAATTCACATGTTAACTTTAACCTTTGTTATCTATTTAAAAGGCTGGTTCACGTTTAACTGGTTCATTTCTCCATTCATCTGCTGATGAACTTGAACTTAAGCTATTTTTATAAAGATAACATGACGTCACGCCTTTTATCCCCGAAGGGGTAAACGGAAGTGCACATTACGGCACTTAATGCCACTGTACCATGTAACCCACCACTTTTCACTATTACATATTGTGAGTCCCATGTAATAAGGTTGAGCCTATTGCCATATACACGGGCACAGTTCCAGACTCCTTGCTACCACAGAGATTTTTTTAGAACCCAGTAATACTTGGCCCGTCCCGGGCAGCGAACCCGAGACCCCTTTCCTGGCAATTAAACATAACTCCAGCATATGAATTACGTCTACACAATTCGTACACGTCTCTGTATGTCACAATTGTATGTAAATTTATGCATTTGAATATTAAAATTGGTAAATGTAGGTAAATTTATAAAATTTAATATCTAAGTAGGTACCTACGTTAGTTCTAATTTACGTAAATTGATAAGATCACAATGTTATGTGCAGACAGAATAGGGTAGTTTCCTACATTTTATTTTAATGTCCGTCTGGTACATTAATTTATTTATTAAACTTTAACACGTATTTTTTCTTTTCTCACAAAATTAAATACTTTCGACGATATATTAATTTGAAATATCGTGTGACGTCACAGCGTGCCACATTTTGTAGCACGTTATGACGTAACAACCTCCCACTCCTAAACTTAGCGCCATTTTATCTCAGTATTGCAACTTAATACAAGAAAATAGACACGGTGGAACACACAGTGGGAGAATGCCCTGCGTGGGCTGAGCACCGCCGTGCCCTCAGGGAAGTGATCGGCGATGGCGACCTCTCGCGTCCGGGCCTAGTGCAGGCCATGATGCGGAGCGAGGGGGACTGGGGTGCCGTCTCTTCCTTTTGCGAAGCAGTCATGCTAGCTAAGGAGGAGGCGGGACGCGTGAGGCAGCGAAGCGCTGCCTCCTCGCAACCCAGCCATCGCGAAGGACACACCGGGCGTCGGGGATCGCGGGACGATCTCCGGCCACCGTAAGCGCGGGACTGCGGACGGCGACCATGGGTAGCTCCCCGTCCGACCAGAAACAGACCCGAGCGTACGGCGCGTCGCGTTCCGCGCGCGCCTCAAAGAGCCATCAGACCACTACAGATGGGGCCCAATACGGCCGATGCCGATTCGGAGTCGCGGAGAACCTAACGGGTAACCGGGGCTCCGGCTCGACGTGCAGGAGAAGGAACGGGGTGGTTTTTAGTCAGTAAGAGTCTGACACTCCCTTCCGCCTCACCCAGGCGGGAGCAGTCATTCGATGATTATCCACCCTTAAAAAAAAATACAAGAAAAAAAAAATACGTTTCCAATATTTTTTCATTATCTAACTGACGGACTAATTAGATTTTTAATTTTGATACCCTGGAAACTACCCAATTACCTATAGTACAAACTATTTTAAAACCAAAGTCAAAGTCATTTATTCCAAATAGACCAGGAAAGCACTTTTCAACGTCAACAAAAAAAAATATATAAAAGTGATGCTATTTGCTCATTCCTATGTGTAGATTCCTATGGAGTAGAACGAGCAAGAAACTCCATAGGTTACTCTTTTTCAATCAGGTTCACAATACAATTCTCTAGTTACATAGTTTTGTTGGTTCGATTTCAGAAACTTTTGTTAACCATAATAAAAATGTTGTCCGAATTAGTTAATAGGGTAAATGACAAATTTTTATTTAAATGTCCGTCTGATAGATTATTTTAAAACATTAGACACGTATTTTTTATTTTCTTACAGTAAAAGATACTTTCGGCGATATATTGATTTGAAATATCGCGTGACGTCACTTCTAAGTACGTTTTATACGTAGACATAACGTTTTAGCCCCCACTCCTAAACTTTGTTTCGTTTTATCTAAGTATTATTTTCTTATACAACAAAATAAAATAGAAGTGTCTAATATTTTCTTTGCCTAAATAAGTTTTTCAGACACCGTCATCATTCCTATTTCCAGCGTTAGTTAAGAACAGATTAAAGGACTACACGTTTGACAGAGATTGGACAGCAGCGCCCTCTGATAAACTCTGAGCCTTTTAAACTGCGATCTACAACCCACCTGCTTAGCGTGAAGATCATAACAAACCCCTCAATGTAGAAGAGGTCCATTGTCCAGCAAAGCGATTTACTTATCATAAAAAAGAAATTATCGAATTCAGTGCAGCCGTTCGCGAGTATGACACGAACATACATTTCGTCAACTCAATTTTATTATTTAAATAGATATAGGTATTTGATTTATTTACTTAATTGTTTAACGATAAGATAATGTATCGAATAGGCATGTGAAATATTGAGTCATACGAGTGACACTTGGGAATACACATAATTCTTTAATACGATTATCTCTGTATACTACTACTCCTGTTCAACCCAGCCTATCCTTCTTATCTCCGAGACCGTTTCTCCTTGGTGCGTCCTCCTGAAGTCCTTACTCGTTCTCATCTTAAATCCTATCTTAAAATTGTGCCCCATAATACTAACTTCTACTCCTACTCCTTCTCCGTTCATGCAGTGAGACTATGGAACTCACTCCCGCCGAACATTCGGGATGCCAAGTCAATCTCTATCTTTAAGAGACAAGTGAGAGAACATTATCTTTCCTCCTGAAATATAGATCTTTTTGTTTATATTTATATTTATATATATATATATATATGTAGGTATAAAGGTTATTTTTTTTTTTATTATTTCTTTTTATATAATAGCCTTGTATTAGTTTGTTTTATTGTTTATTATTGTTATTTCTATCGGTTTCTTCGTTATTATTATTATTATTTTTATTTTTTTATTGTTTGTGTAACACACTATGTGTCTCAGTGTTATTATATCTTTTCCTGCCACAGGCCCACAGGAAGAGATTCCAGTTGGAATATGTGAGGCCTATGTACTCTGTTTTTATATGTGTTGTCCTCTGTGTTGAATGTGTGTACATAAATAAATAAATAAATAAATAACTTACTTTTCAATATTATGAAAAAAAATAATCGTACTTATTACGCATGAAAATCTTCGTAATAATATAAATGCGAACGTTTGTATGTATGTTTGTAACTCAACCACGTCAAAACGGCTGAAGGGATCGGAATAAAATTTGGAATAGAAGTCGGATGTGGTCCTGAATAAGACATAGGCTAACATTTTGTGTCACGGGAACGCGGGCAAAGTCGCTACCAGAGGCCTTAGTACAAGTTTTACTAAGGCCTCTGGCTAACAGCTACGATACCCATCGTAGCTGTTAAAATAGCCAAACTCGATACGATTTAGTTCATTAACTATCCACGCAATTCGGATGCAATGGGCGCTAGTGTTGCAACTCAAGAGTATGAAATTTCACAATACCAATGTCGATCGGAATTGGATCAAATCAAATCAAATCAAATTTATTCGCAAATGGATTCAAGAGTTATCCTTCATGTCTTGTCGCGAAGAACCTAACGGGTTACCGGGGCTCCGGCTCGACGTGCAGCAGAAGGAACGGGGTGGTTTTTAGTCAGTAAGAGTCTGACACTCCCTCCCGCCTCACCCAGGCGGGAGCAGTCATTCGATGATTTTCCCCCTTTAAAAAAACAAGTTCTCATGTCTTTAGTGTTATAATTATCATAGTTTTTATCATAGGAAGCTAGAAAATTGGATCATTTGATCATTTCATTATTTTATGTTTAAGTTTAAGGGCAACTACTTCATTTAAGTATGTATTGAATTTTGTATTATAATGGGAATGACGTTTTTATCATAGGAAAAAAGACCAACATATAAAATAAAGATTTAATGAAATCTTGTGCTACGCCCTCAGTTCGGTCAGTTGGAAACGAACGACCGTCTGTGTTTTGTCGGGTATTAGGTATAAAGGTGATTAATTTTTATTTTCTGATGAAATAGCAAGTAATTGGACTTTGCACTGAAAATACACGTTAAATTAGGTATGGAAATTCCTATTACATTGTTATTGATTGATATTTTCAAATAATAAGATCTTTGATATGAGAATATGATTTTTTACCTAAATAACATTTACCTAAAGCTGAAATTAGTGGTCTGTCTTTTATTGCTGCCTGCCTCGTTGGCCGAGTGGTCGCAAGTGCGAAAGGCGTGATGTTATATTTTGTAAATAAAATCATCATCATCATCATCATTTTTATCCTCGAAAGGGTAGGCAGAGGTGCACATTATACCACTGTACAATGTAACACCCACTTTTCACTACTTATGTTATGAGCCCCATGTAATAGGGGGTGAGCCTATTGCCATATACCGGGCACAGTTCCAGACTCCGTGCTACTACTGATTGTAAAAAAAACCCAGTAATACTTTGCCCGACCCGGGAATCGAACCCGTGACCTTTTGCCCGGCAGTCGCACTTGCGACCACTCGGCCAATGAGGCATGATTTTATTTATTCATCTTTATATCGACTATAAGACGGTACTGCTGAACATAGACCTCCTCCAATGACTTCCAGATACAACCGGTTCGAAGTGACCTGCTTCCAGTAGCCCCCCCCTGCCATGTTCATTTAGGAAAAATGTCAAAGAGGTCGATTGCAATTCTTTGTAAGAAATAATTTCCTTGACAAAAAACTAATGTCAAATATTTTCGGCCGTTAGCAAAAAAATATCCTTTTTTTCTATCGCGATGGAAATCCTCATGGACTTCCCACGTCGTGGGAATGACGGGGGGGCGTGCCGGACTCTTACCGACTAAAACCACCGCGGTGTTCCTTCACTGCCTGTGACCGTGACCCCGGGTGCCCTGACTGAATCACCACACAGCAAAAAACATATTCTTACGCATGTGACCTTCTATTGGTTTAATAAAATAAGAGGAGCATTTTTTTTCTCGCATGACTGCCTCAATTTCTGGTCCAACAAGGGCATTATTTACAAATCTATGAATACAATAGAGTAGATGCCTAATTTTTATTATAATACCCGTCTTTAAGATTACTTAAAAACATTAGACACAAATACTTTCGATGATATATTGATTTGAAATGTCGCGTGACGTCACTTCTATGTACATTTTATACGTAGAAATGACGTTTTAGCCCCCACTCCTAAACTTTGATTCGTTTTATCTAAGTATTGTTTTATTATACGACAAATTAAAAAAAGACGTGTCTAATATTTTTTCATAACCTAACTTACGGACTAATTAGATTTTTAAATTTCATACCCTGTCATAATTCCAAATCAATTCTTTAAAAAAAAAATTTTTTAGTTTTGTACTATCTACAATAATTACGAGATTTTGCTCCCATGTGGCATTGTCGTGATAAATTCAGACACTCTGTATAAGGCATAGGAACAGATGGGTCTTTTTGTTGTTATTCAACATAAAACCTGATAAGATTGTACCACATATTTTTATATGATATAATCTCTTGAGATAACATGTAATTATTCATGTTATTGTAGATTTGTACTATTTATATCTGCGGTGTCATGTGATTAGACATGTTTTTGTAGTAACAGCTGATGTTTTTTACGGGCGATGGCCCCACGGCAGTCTTAAGCCTAAGATACACAAGAGGACAAATGTCCTAAATGGCGATACGTGTCGCCAGCGAGGTTGGGTGAAGTAGCACAGCGTAGCCGGACGTTGGTCCCACATATCTGGCAACGTAGCCTGACACAGGGTGCTTACTCTTGAAACCAACCTCAATGTTAATGCAATTTCAATCCAATAAAATCTCAATAATTATCCACTGTCAAAACTATACAACCCTATCGTAGCTGTTGAAGTAGCATTCAGAGTACGGAGTATAAAGCCTAACTCAATACCATTTAACTCATGAAACATCCACGCAATACGGATGCAATGGTCGCTAGTATTGCAAATCAAGAGTACGAAATTTCACAATACCAATGTTGATCGATTGGAATTGGATTCAATGTCTTGTCGCGGAGAACCTAACGGGTTACCGGGGCTCCGGCCCGACGTGCAGCAAAAGGAACGGGGTGGTTTTTAGTCAGTAAGAATCTGACACTCCCTCCCGCCTCACCCAGGCGGGAGCAGTCATTCGATGATTTTCCCCCTTTAAAAAAAAGCGCTCATGTCTTTAGTATTATGATATATCATAGTTTTTGTCATAGGAAGCTAGAAAATTGGATCATTTGATCATTTCATTATTTTATGTTTAAGTTTAAGGGCAAGTTATATTATACTTGTAAACGGTTTAGCTATGGGAATTGGATTCAAGAGTAAGCCCACAGGTCTCCTCCTCGCGCGATGCTACTCAAACAATGGCCGAATTAAAAGTACCTACCCTTAACCGACGAGCATATATGAAAAGGTTGATGAACGAAAGAGTATGTAAGAATCGTAGCAATTGGCGTTCCATAGTCTGTGCCTACCGCCCATGGCGTGGGGTTATGTATGTACATATATATGTACGCCACTCAAACCCACTCGTATATGCGTTTGACAAGCTCAATAAAATTATGACCTTACATGATATCTAGACTTTCTAACTTGCGGGCCAAGGAGGAGGCCCGCCGAGAGATGCTGGGGACTCTGGACAGAGATCCGTGGAGACGCCCGTACCGAATGGTACGCGACAAGTTCCGCGCTTGGGCTCCCCCGCTCACCCAGAGTCTCCGGCCAGAAGTCTTGGAGGAGGTGATTGGCGCCCTGTTCCCCCGACTGTGGAGGGGCTTCACCCCTCCGTATATGACTCCGCCCCCTGCGGTGCCCGACGCGGGCTACAGCGACGACGACGACGACATCGTCCCAGAGGTGACCGAGGCAGAACTGAGAGCGGCGGTGCGTCGGATGGGCGCCAAGAACACCGCCCCAGGACCCGACGGCTTGCATGGCAAAGCATGGGTCCTGGCCTCAGAGGCTCTCGGGCTTCGATCTCTACAGCGCATGCTTGGAGAGAGGCCAGTTCCCGCTGCTCTGGAAAGCGGGAAAACTGGTCCTCGTGCGGAAGACGGGGCGCCCTGCGGACTCTCCGTCCGCATACCGGCCCATAGTGGTGGGGAAAGTCTTCGAAAGAATAATTTCGAACCGCCTCGTCGCGCACCTGACGGACATTGGGCCGGACCTGTCGGGCGGCCAGTTCGGCTTCCGCAGAGGGCGCTCCACGGTGGACGCCATCATGCGCGTTAGGGACCTCACGACGGGGACTGCAGTGTCAAGGTCGTAGTGGCGGTGTCTCTGGACATCGCCAACGCCTTCAACTCCCTGCCCTGGAGCTGCATCTTGGAGGCACTCCGATTTCATCGGGTGCCTACCTACCTCCGTCGTGTAATCGAGGCCTACCTGACAGACAGGTCCGTCAGCTACCCCGGTCACAGGGGCGAGTGGAACCGGCGAGATATGTCACGCGGTGTTCCACAGGGTTCGATTCTGGGGCCGCTCCTGTGGAACATCGGTTATGACTGGGTGCTGCGCACCGGCCTCCCGAACGGCGTTAGCACAATATGCTACGCCGACGACACGCTGGAGCTAGCGCACGGGAGGTCGCACCAGGCGGCGGCCGACTTAATGGCGACAGCGGTTGCGACAGTCGTTGAGAGAATCCGGCAGTTGGGACTCGAGGTGGCGCTCCACAAGTCCGAGGCCATGTGTTTTCATGGCCGCGGGAACGCGCCACCTCCGGGTGGGTCCCAAATAACGGCGGGAGGAGTTACCATCGGCGTCGAGACGACGATGAAATACCTAGGATTCGTCCTCGACAGTCAGTGGAACTTCATTGAGCATTTCCGACGTTTGGCTCCAAAGTTGGAGAGGGCGGGGGCGGCGTTTAAGCGCATTCTCCCCAACCTCGGGGGGCCAAACGCCTCCTGCCGGAGGTTATACGCCGGGGTCGTGCGGTCCATGGCCCTCTACGGTGCCCCTGTGTGGGCGCCGAACCTGTTGCGGCGTCCCGCTCGGACGCTGCTTATGGCACAGAGGGTCATGGCGATCCGAATGATCCGCGGATACCGCACGATCTCCGGAGAGTCGGCGAACCTCCTTGCCGGGTTACCGCCGTGGGATCTGGAGGCGAAGGTGCTCGCGCGCGTGTATAGCATGCGCGCGGAGCCACGTCGCCATCATCAACCTATTCTGCGCCTTTCTCTAAGGCGGTTTTCCCATATTCCTCACGTTTAGCAATTTGCTTGGATTTCACAGCTAAATCACTGAACATAAAGATGCTGTACGTCCTCAGTCATCATCATCATCATCATCATCGTCATCAGCCCAAAGGCCTCTTCTCGCGCTTGAGTATTAATCACCACGCTTGCTCAATGTGGGTTGGGAAATTTCAAACTTATAATTAGAAATTATAAGCTTAGGTGGCTTTCCTTCACCGTTTGTCAGTGGTGTCTAAATAATGTTAGAAAGTACATATAATGGGTAAAACTTACATTGGTACTTGATGTTGGTAGGTTTCGAGCCAGCATCCTCGTGCATAAGAAGCGGGCGTCTTAGACCTCCGGGCTACTCGCATCGACTCTTTACTTTACGGGGTAGGGGATCAAATTGAGCTAGGATTAGATAAGGTAAAAACAATACCTAATACACCTGATCGACTATTTATACCAAATCTCTAGGGATCACCTGATGGTAGATTATTATCATATAGATGGTAGATACCCACAACCGCAACACCAGAGGAGTTATTAACAAGTGCGTTGCCTGTCTTCGTTTACTTGGCGCAGTTTTGGGACACACTGGGCCCAATACACAATACTATAACGTAATTAGCTTAATATTTAAGGTTATGATCATCATTCATCAAGGCATCGTACTTGCTGATGGTATCAGCCAAATGATGATGTCTTGCCAACAACATCGTTAAGATCAAATCAGCTGATTGTTGTTATTTTATGTAAGCTAGTTGTTACGTCATTGGATGAGTGCGGTAACGCGAACAACACCTCTTGTGCTGGTGGTGGTAACTTCTCTCCATCAGATCAGCTGTTAAGTAGGTTTCAAGTTGTCATACGGAGGTTTTAGTTCCTTCTTCGCCACACGAATCTACATTTTGGAAGGAGCACCTAGCCTCACTGACGGACTATTCTATTTCGAAGTCTGTATGTGGTTTAATTGAAATAAATTCGTTGACTTTGACTGGACGAATATTTGAGTTCTGATTGTTAGTCGAGGACTTGAAAAATCATACAAATGGTCTGTCTAATCAGGAATGTGGTATCAGCATTAGTAGTTTTTATATAAGGTATCGTTATCGGTATGCAAGTCTTCGCAAGCTAGGCTTGCGAAGACTTGCATACCTTGCATACCTACCAAGCATGGATCACGGAAGACTCCAAATTAGGACAAGATTTCGGTTTCTTTTTTTTTATGGGGCAAGTCAGTAAACGAGCAGACGGATCACCTGATGGTAAGGAATTGGCATCGCTCATAAACAACCGAAACACCAGAGGTGTTACAAGTGCGTTACCAGCCTTTTAGGGATTAGGAATTTGAGGATTGTTGAAGATTTCTGGAAATTCTCAGTAGTAGCATGGATTTTGGTATTACGGTGTCGTGGGGGGCTCACATAAAGTGGGTGTCTCCATCTAAAATCTGCTTCTATACCGTACAAATGGTAGAAAGCCATGTTTCAAGTTATTGTAAAGAAGTTCTTAATAGTAATTTTAAAGTAAATCTGTAGCGTGGCGTGCGACGATCGATTCCGACCTTTGACATCGCTATGACGTTACACGCCACACTAAATGAATACATTATACGCTATTAGGCGGACCACACAATATAGTTTTGTCGTAAGCCAAATATATAAAATTTTCCACATTCATCTGTAAAAAAGACGTTTTAAATGTGATTATAGCCCTACTTTCAAATACACAACATACCTCTAATCTCACCAATAGTGAGACCACGGCTAGACAGAAAAATCTGGCGTGATACAAAGCTTGCCTTGTGTTATATCGTGTGAATGAGACAATGAGGTTTCCGGAGGCCACAAAAAGGCAGATATAATGTATTTGTAACATTTCTGGTGTTGCAGATGTCCACGGGTGGCTCTGATCACTTACCATCAGATGATCTTTCTACCCGTTTTCTAACCTATCCAAAAAAAATATCAGAAATCGTCTGCTTAGCATTTAGTAGATACAATATCACAGTTTAAAATACCTTGTGAAGTGATTCCGTGGTTATGTATCTGTTGTAAATCCTGACTTACAAAAACTGCAACAGTTGCGGTTGCGGTTGAAGTCGAAAAATCTCTTTTTACACCCATTTATGCCTTTTTCGAAGAGCAATATGCTATACATGTCCAATATGTCCATCCTTACTAATATTATAAATCGAAAAGTGAGTTTGTTTGTTCCGCTTTCACGCCGTAACTACTTAATTGATTGCTTTGAATTTTTGCAGAAGTAAAGGTAGAAGTCCAGATTAAATAATAGGGTACTTTTTATCCCAGAAAAATTGATATTATCGAGGGAAAACAAAAGTATTGGTATAGAGGTAGATGGCGCTGTGTGTATTGGTATATGTCACATAGGCTACTTTTTATCCTTTTGTGACGCGAGCGAAGCCACGGGTAAAAGCTAGTATTAGATATATCTCGCACATTATGGCAACAAAAGACGGTCCATGATGCCATCAGATGCGTCAGTCAAAACATGGTCATGGTCTTAATGAACTAGAACCAATGCGAATATGGTTTCTAAGAAAATAACGCTAAAGATGTCACCTAAGCTATGAGTTCTACCAACAGTGTTATAATGACCTCTTAAAAGTGCGGACGATGTATATGATGTACTTCGTACCCATTCCACGGTAATTCTCAAACCCGACTAATACATGCTAGTACATTTTTAACTGTGCAGGTGAACTGTACAGTTAACTCGAAACCTACATATCAACAGCCTACAAGTCCCCACTGCTGAGCAAAGCCTCTGAAACACGGAGAAGGTTTCAGCAATAATCACCGCGCTTACTTATTACGTGTTGGCAATTTCAAACTTATAATTAGAAATTATAAGTCCAGGTTTCCTCACGTTGTTTTCCTTCACCGTTTGTCAGTGGTGTTTAACTCGTTGAGTACCGCCATTATAGACACAATTAAAGAACAATAGGTTGCGGTCACCGCTGTCCTCTCGGTGTTTGACAGTTTTAACTCGTCGAGTACCGTCATTATAGAACAATAGGTTGCGATCACCGGTGACCGCTTGGTGTTTGACAGTTTAACTCGTTGAGTACCGTCATTATAGACACAATTAAAGAACAATAGGTTGCGGTCACCGGTGTCCTCGCGGTGTTTGACAGTTTAAATAATCTTAGAAAGTACATATAACTCTGTAAAGGTCACATTATCACTACCTACTACAGTTGGTAGGTTCCGAACCGGCACCCTAATACTTGAGAAGCAGGCGTGTTAACCTCCAGGCCACCACGATACTAGCCTACTTACATCTTCAGTTAAAACTGCACAGTTCAACTGTTTGCTCTACACACTGTACGGTCCAACTTTACAGTTAAATCTTAACATGTGTAGCGTGCATAATGGTTGAAATTTTGGTTGAAATGGTTGAAGTGTGGGAGAGCAATGCTTTGGCACAAATGGGTCGCCTTGACCGGAGTGATAACCATAGTGAAACAGCACTTGTGTTGTGTTTCGTCGTGCGAGTGAGGTTACCGGAGACCCAATTACCTCCCTCCCCAAACCCCGAATACCCAATAATCCTCAAATTACTAAACCATTCAAATTGCAAAAAAAAATTTTTCTTAACACATGCACTCGACCTTAAGCAGGACATAGCAAGTTTTTTTTTATAATAACTATCGTGAGACATACTAAATTAACTAAAATCGCGGGTTACTCACGTGAATATACTGAGAAAAGTTCTACTAGTTTCGAACCACAACAGAGGGGTTCTTCCTCATGAGCAGCGTGGGCGGTCGCGCCGACGTCGCGCAGCTCACGGTCTGTGATTCTAGTAAAACTAGTAGAGCTTTTCTCAGTATATTCACGTGAGTAACCCGCGATTTTAGTTAACACAGCAAGTGTTTGTATTGAATACAATGAAAGGGGAACTCGACAAATTCACGGGGATAGTCGATGCACGTGCACTAGCACTTTGTCCGACTCATTGAAATCTGACCTAATTACACATCCAATTTACTTCAACCTACAAAAAATCGGAAGAGTATAAATGGCCTACCGTGCATCACTTTGCATGTATTAACATAAATATGTGAGACTAAGAAATACCATTCAGACGACAATGACGACTTCAAAAAACTATTTACTACTAAACGTAATTGTTTAACTCACGTCAATAGCGTGTTTACACGAAAATGAATCTATTAATGTTTTTAATAGGGTTAATTTTAAATGTTCATAATTGGTACCTTAACGTTTGTTACTTGGTAACTCGGAAACTGCTTGACTAATTTAGATGGAACTGCTGAGTAGCAGAATACAATAATAACAATTCTACAAATGATAGAAAAATGTGAATAAAAATAAGAAAAGAACGTAATAATTTTTCATAAACTATGTTTAAAAACACCGACTTCAACCCTCTATCTTTTGAAGTCTGTTTATTAATATACTAAAACCTTTCCCTAGGTGTTTCAAACACTTATCGGACTACCGCACCAAAATCGGTTCAGGCAATGGCAAGATATAGATGGTTGGCAGGCCACAACTGTGCGCTTCTCACGTAGCTTTCTACCTCGCACAGCTAAACTGTGGAATGATCTGTCGTCGGCGGTATTTCCGAAACGATACGACCTTCAAACGTTCAAGAAAAGAGCGTATTCCTTTTTAAAAGACCGGCAACGCACCTGTGACTCCTCTGGTGTTGCAGTTGTCCATGGGCGGCGCTGATCGCTTACCATCAGGTCATCCGTCTGCTCGTTTTCCTCCTTGACTTGACTTACTTGCTCACAAACATAAAAACAGGTAAAACTGAGAAAAGAAATTGTGGCAAACCCTTTTAACTCGTTGAGTACCGTCATTATAGACACAATTAAAGAACAATAGGTTGCGGTCACCGGTGTCCTCGTGGTGTTTTACAGTTTTAACTCGTTGAGTACCGTCATTATAGACACAATTAAAGAACAATAGGTTCTACCGTCACCACTGGACACTGGCAGTATAGTCGACAAGATCATTTTGGAGACTCGTTTGCCAAAGAGGAAAAAAAAAAAAAACAATAGGTTGCGGTCACCGGTGTCCTCGCGGTGTTTTACAGTTTTAATGTAGAGGAGGCTGATCAGTAATTTTCTTATAGTTTTCATTGATTCATGTACTATATTTGTCCTTAAAAAAGTAATTACGTCTTCGTCTATACAATCAATGAGTTTGTTTAATTATTTAAGTAGTTGCCTACGTCACGATTACATAATCAGGTATGTAAAGTATATATTAAACAGAGTAGGCATATAATGTGTAAATATATTTGCTAATGGCCGCCTCGTTGGTCTAGTGGTCAAGCGTAACTATTTAGTAATTCTCGAGGGCTTCTCTGTGTAGAATAATGGACATACATACATAACTTCGCGCCTGTCTCCCATTGGGGTAGGCAGAGACTATATGGAACGCCAACGAATGGAGTTTCTTGCTCGTTCTTCTCTATTCGAATCTACATTTTGGAATGAGCACCTAGCTTCACCTAGCTTCACTGACAGACTGACTGACAGACTATTATTTATTTTGTATTTGTTGACGTTTCAAAAGTACCAAATTATGGTTTAATTGAAATAAATCCTTTGACTTTGAGTTTGACGCCAATTGCTATGTTCTTACATATCTCTTCTCTTTCTTTTCATCAACAGTCATCAGTCTTTTCATGCATGCCTGTGCATAGAAAAATGAAATAACTTATTAATAAAAAAATATAATATTTCGCAGCTTCACCCACCATATAATAAACTTTCTAAATTTAAATCTTCCTCGATAATCAGTCTATCCACTGATAAAAACCGCGTTAAAATTCGTTCAGCAGTTTCTGAGTTTATCGCGAACACATAAATGCGACGAGTGAGTTTGTACTCTGTAAAGTGCATTGACTGCACGGTTGGCGCAGCGGCTGGTTAACCGGCCATTGCGTAATGTTACTTGTTGAGTTCCCACGCGGAATTGCTCTTTATGTGATCCGTAAATTGTTGTTCTTGAGTCTGACAGTGTAAAATCTTGGAAAGAAAAGGATTTCTTTAAATGGTACAAGCAAGCGCTACATCCTCCCAAAACCGCTGCAACTCCTATAAGCCAGGATCCATAGTAGATACAACCATGAAAACTCAGGAACACTGAAGTCGCGTCTCAGGGACATGAATAACCGTCTTAGTTCCCGCAACGAAGTGAATCAAAAGATAATAACGTTAGTAGTAGAAACTATCGTTTTTTACTTCTCCTCTTGAGAAGTACAAAACGATAGTTTCCACTTCCCTCGGTGAATTACTGCAGGAGACAGAATTAATTAAGCCTAAAGGCACAAAAAAGAGACTGCACAACTTGGTGAAGCCTAATCGCCAAGCACCACGGAAAGAAAACGATTTTCCTAAATTTGTTACTGTTAAAAAATACGTATGAAGAGTTTATTCATCCCTTTGGGGGGAGGGGCCCCCCAATGCCCGTACTCCAACCCCCAAAAGGACAGCAATGCACTTATAACTTCTCTTTAGTAAAGGCACTGTTCCACAAGCTAATTCCAAGCTCGAAAGCATGCTTCAATTGGCACTTGTCACTTAGTAGGATGTGTATCGGAATGATACTCAAAACTGCTCAAATATGGTCATTTCAGACATGTTTCCAAATCGACAGGTGTTCGATTTTTGAACATTTTTAAGAACGCTCAATAGAACGCTCTTTTAGCTTGATATTTTACACCAGAGCCTTTAGCCAAACGCCACTTTAGCGCTTGTCTACCGAGAGAGTAGAAACTAAATGTATGGGGATGACACTGACAAGTGTCAAAATTTACGTCAATTCCATATTATTTGGTTTTCTATTCTACAAGCGCTAAATGGCATTTGGCTACAGCTGCAGGGCTGTCCAAACTATATACCCTCGCGGGCTAATTAGATTTCTTACTAAAGCTGGAGGGCCAGAAAAATATATATTTTCAGTTGTATAATGACGTTTAACATTATATTATTTATTCATAGACTAAACTTGCATACAAAATCATACACTGAATTTTATTATTGTTGTTGTACATAAGATGAAGATGTTGAGATTAAAATGTGTGTAGCGAGCCACATGAAAACAAGCCGGACTTTGTTTGGACAGCCCTGTTTTAAAGCATGCGTACCTTTAAGGGTGTCACTGATCACTCACCATCAGATAATCCGTCTGCTCGTTTGCCTCCTGTTCCATTTAACTCGTTAAGTCCCGTCATTATACACTCACCGGCACGGAAACTTGGCCACCAACTAAATCGCCGATAATTTCTATTTAAATATTAAATTTTCACTATATTATGGGTTTATGCACTAAATTAGAGTTTTTTCATGGTTTAGTAACTCAGTTATTGAAAAATTGATGCACCAGCAGCAATCTTGTAAAAAATAAGCATTTTCACAGAAATATTGATTTTAACACTGTCAATTTAAAATGAACACAAAATGTAAAATAAACATAAAGTCTTCATTGTTTTTGCATTTTAATATTGGGTGTTTCCTCCCCTAGCCCTGATAACAGCTTGCATTCGTTCTGGCATACTTTGGATGATGTTTCTAATCTCAACTTGTGGTATGCTTTCCCAAGCGGTCAGTGCTGCATTTCGAAGCTGGTTCAGAGTTTCAGGCGGGTTGGAGGAGGACTTTATTTTTCTTTTAAGCATGTCCCAGATATGCTCTATTGGATTTAAGTCTGGACTACGAGCTGGCCACTGCAATTTTTTAATACCAACCTCTGTAAGGTATTCCTCCACGCAATGTGCAACGTGTGGGCGCGCGTTATCGTGCATTAGGAGGAATTTGTTGAACCCAAGAAACCCCGAATATGGCAACACATGTTCCTGAAGAATCTCCTCGATGTATCGTGTTGCCGTTAATCGGTTATCGACGATAACTAACTCCGTACGTGCATCGGAACTTATTCCTCCCCAAACCATTATAAAGCCTTCATGAAAACTAACAGTTTGTCTGATGGTAATGGGTAAAAACCGCTCTCTTCTTCGTCTCCATACTCGCTCTCGACCATCTGGAGCTCGTAAAGCGATTCGATACTCATCTGTAAACAGTACTCGAGCCCACTGCTCTTGGGTCCAGTTGACGTGTTCTCGTGCGAATCGTAGTCGAGCTACTCGGTGACTTCTGAGAAGTTCTGGGCCACGTGCTGGTCTAAGAGCTTTTAAATTCACTTCCTCTATTCGTCTTCTCACTGTACGTTCACTAACATTGACACCTCTTGTGAACTGGAGTCGCCGGCGTATCTAAACAGCGGTGAGGTAGCGGTTTTTCAAAATTTCTAGGACAATAAAGCGATCATCCCTGGCTGATGTGCATCTGATACCTCGGCTGCCTGGTCTCCGGGAGTAGCGGCCTGTCTCCTGGTATCGTTTCAGCGCATACTGCATCGATGAACGTGGTACATTCAGAATAACAGCAACTTCTCGCTGTGTCAGCCCTTGTTCGATCAATGCTACAGCTTGTGCAACCTGTGATGGTGTTAATGGCATTTTTATTGGAATCAAATCACCTTTAGTCATTGAAGAAACAGTACGATATGACAATAATTAAATAACCTAACAATAAACTTTCACAAAACACCAATTTAAAACAGCAACTTAGTCGCTCAAATGACCGGGTTCAACTAAAACTTAAAAATAACGTCATATTGCACTCAAACGTGATAAATTACCCTCTTGAACTAAAGGTAAACATTTTTTAGACCTACCTTCATTATAAATAATCATAGGAAACACTTAAAGCTTTTGTTATCGCGAAATACGCACTTGGCCAAGATTCCGTGCCGGTGAGTGTAGATACAATTAAAGAACAATAGGTTGCGGTCACCGGTGTCCTCGCGGTGTTTGATATGCTATAAATACCTACGCTTCAGATTATTTATCGCTTTAATATATAAACTTGTTGCGAAGCTGATATTATGAAATACTTTTATCTTTCTACATACAAAAATACGTATTTGATCACACATAACAAATATTTATTTATTTATTTATTTACACACACACATAACATACAAATATCCTTACAGGCTAGACCCAATGCGATATTGCAGCAAATATTAAAATAACAATAATAAACAAAATACAAACAAGAAATATCCATATACTCTATAGAATATATAATAAGATAAAGAATATATAATAAGCTTTTACTACATATAGCAAATCATATGCATGGCTGCTCGTGTAAATTCTCCTAAAGAGCAACAGAATATGTGACGTCATTAGCAATGAGGTTCAGAGTGCGAAGCGCACACGTGAGCGGTGCCTCCCGCAGCAAGTTAGTTCGCGAACGTGGTTCTGCCAGTAACCGCGGCTGGCGACGACGACTCACGTATCCATCGGGCACGACCAGTTCAACCCTTCGCAATATATCCGGATTGTGTATCTTCCCCCTAATTATCCTGACCTGTAGTTCATTATATCCAACCATACCCAAGACAAACAGAGTTGGATACATTAATGGGTAGAATGGATACACCCTGAACTCTCTCATATACTTATATCTCATGAATTTATTCTGTACTCGTTCAAGCATGAGACTGCCTGACAATATCAAAGTTCCCATGTCATAAACATCATCAGTAGGAACTTTCCTTAAAAAAAGCTGCTCATTATTTGATAAATAGTCATGTGTGGCCGGCCTACACTTATTTGGATATGATAAATGTTATTTTTAGATTTCATCTAGTTGCTATAGACCTGCCTTGACTTCGCAAACATGGCCTTTTCGGTTAATTTCTAATTTCTTTTATCTTATACTTCCTTATACTATTATATAAAGCAGAAGAGTTTGTTTTTTTGTTTGTTTGTTTGAACGCGCTAATCTCCGTAACTACAAGTCTGATTTGAATAATTCGTTTTGTGTTAGATAGTGCATTTATCGAGGATGGCTATAGGCTATAAAACATCACGCTACGACCAATAGGAGCTGAGCAGAGCGTGTGAAACCGCGCAGAAGTAGCTAGTGTTAAAATAACCGCAATTTTGCGCAGGAAATTTTCAGCAATTCATTTTTATGTGTCGAAGAGTTGTCGGTCTCGGTTTATGCCTTATCAAAACGTTTTTGGTTTTGAATGACAATTATTTTTAGAGCTTTGGAGAGGTTCTGTATAGAGAGTGATAACACAGAGAGTTCTATAATATTTAAAGATTTAAATATAGCTAAACATGTACCGGAGTGATACCGCGGCCGAGCAGAAAACCGACGTGAAGCAACGCTTGCGTTGCCCAATCCTCTTCCCCAATCTCCCCAATTCCTGAATCCCCACCGATCCTCAAATTCTTAATCCCCAAAAGGCCAGCACTTGTAACGCCTCTGGTGTTCCAGGTGTCCATTAGCGACGCCGATTGCTTACCATCAGGTGATCCGTCAGCTCGTTTACCGGCGTATGCCATAAAAAAATCACATACTAATTACAATTTTTTCCTGATTTCACACACAACCCCCATATAATTTCATTACCATTATAAAAATATTTTATCACGAAATATAGGTATTATTAGTAAGTCGTTATCGAGAATCGAGTCAGTAGTAGCGAAGTGGGGCATTCTCGCAAGTTCAAGGACACCGTAATGTGACGCTTATGTTTACGTCAATAAGAAGGTTTATTGTTCAATTGCTTTTTTATTGGTAGGTATGCTTTTTATTAATTAGGTAGGTTTGTGACGCTGGACTTGCAGACAAAATTGTGGAAAACGATTGGGTACCTACTTGCCAACTAGTCAAATTCAATACTTTTTTCGAACTGTCAAAAACGAGAGTTTTCTATGATTTTTGTACGAGATTGTGTATTGTGACGTCACGTTTTTTTAGAGTCAAACAGCATACTAATTTCTTAAAAAAAATTCTGGATAAATACTAAAATTAAGTTGGTCATAAAACCAATTAGTGAAGTGATTGTGAATTAGTGAACCAAGTGTGATTATTTTTTAAATATTTATTGTATTGAACAGTCGATAATTTTATTTTTGATTAACTCGTCGAGTACCGGTTTTGTAGACACAATTATAGAACAATAGGTTGCGGTCACCGGTGACCGCTTGGTGTTTGACAGTTTAAGGAATGTACCCGGTCCCGATTTGTATGATCTATCCTTGCATTCGACGGTCAATATACTGGTTTTTTCATAGCTTGAAGACATAGTATACAGCTAATACATCCAGATTACCCTGGGTATTTACTCTTGAAACCAATCTCAATGTCAATGCAATTTCAATCCAATAAAATCTCAATAATTATTCAATGTCAACACTATACCTACAACCCTTATCGTAGCTGTTAAAATAGCATTCAGAGTACGGAATATAAAGCCAAACTCAAAAATAACATAACTATGTTAACATTGTAGTGCAACTAATTGAACTGAACAATAAGTTGAACTTGTTTCACTTAACTTAATTAGTTACAGCCATTATACGCGTTAACATAACATTGTTAGGAATTATTTGCTTTCGAAGAATGTGTGTGTTGAAAACTATGAAACGACTTGACTAATTTTGATAGATTTTTGAGTTTGATTTAGAGTTTTAGAGTATACATTCTGACTAGGCAGTTTGTGAAGGAAAACATGGTGAAGAAATCTGGGCTTATTATTTCTAATTACATAACATATAACATCACGCCTTTTATCCCCGAAGGGGTAGCCACAGGTGCATATTATGCCACTGTACAATGTAACACTCACTTTTCACTGTTTATGTTATGAGTCCCATGTAATAGGGGGTGAGCGTATTGCCATATTACAAAGTGGTCGCAAGTGCGACTGCCGGACAAGGTATAAAGGTATAATACTTAGATAAAAACACAAACCAACCTGACCTGACAAACCTGAGACCCCTTGCCCAGCAGTCGCACTTGTAACCAATCGGCCAACGAGGCAGTCTTCATAATTCTAATTATAAGTTTGAAATATAATAAATAAGTTTCAAAGCATGATCAAGTGTTGTGATTAATGCTCAAATCTTCTCCGTGTGAGAAGAAGCCTCTGGTCAGCAATGGCTACTTATAGGCTGTATAATTTATTCTTAAACCATACAGGCAGGTAGTTGCTCAAAAATATTAAATTAATTATAATAAAGATGTACTATAGACTATATATTACTAATTATTATGGTAATTATTTATTTTTCTTTGAGAAAACAAGGTCATCGTGTTTTTTTAAAGGTAAGTTAAACATTATGAATTATGATACTATATCTCCTATAATTACCTAATTAATAATACGTGCAAACAAAAAATGTATTCAAAATTAAACAATGCCTCGTTGTTCGAGAACTTAGTATGGCTCAGTGGCTTTTTTGGATTGTCTTAAATTTTTTCGACTTGCACGGCGTCTGTTAGCACGAGACTTTTCTTTATCTATAAACGAGCTGAACCGGCAAGACTTGGTACCGTCTAATAATTGTTTTAAACGTTCCCTAAACCTACACAACGTCGCGGAAAACCTAACTGGTAACCGGAGCTCCGGCTCGTCGTACAGGAGAAGGAACGGGGTGGTTTTTAGTCAGTAAGAGTCTGACACTCCCTCCCGCCTCACCCAGGGGGGAGCAGTCATTCGATGATTTTGACCCCTTAAAAAAGAAGACCTTCACGACCGTTTCAAGACCAAAATTAGTCAAATCGGTTCAGCCGGTCTCGAGTTTTGGCGAGACTAACGAAATGAAATTCATTTTTATTTATATAGATTTGATAACCATATAACAAATGCTGCTGCCTCGTTGCCCGAGTGGTCGCAATCGCAAGTGCGACTACCGGGCGAGGGGTCTCGAGTTCGATTTCCGGGTCGGGCAATGTATTACAGGATTAAAAAAAAATCTCAATAGTAGCGGAGTCTGGAATTGTGCCCGGTATATGGCAATAACCCTATTACATGGGACATAAATAGTGAAAAGTGAGTGTTACATTGTGAAGTGGTATAATGTGCACCTCTGCCTACCCCTTCGAGGATAAAAGGCGTGATGTTATGTTGTAACAAATAACTTCTTACGAAAAATAACTCCCATGTTTTTTTAGCTTTGCAATATTGGAACGTGCATAATAATGAAAGTGCCTCCGGGTATCTGCTCATTATTTTGTAATTTTCTTCATTTTTTCTTTATTTTTTTAGCTTTGCAATATTGGAACGTGCATAATAATGAAAGTGCCTGCGGGTATCTGCTCATTATTTTGTAATTTTCTTCATTTTTTCTTTATTTTTTTAGCTTTGCAATATTGGAACGTGCATAATAATGAAAGTGCCTGCGGGTATCTGCTCATTATTTTGTAATTTTCTTCATTTTTTCTTTATTTTTTTAGCTTTGCAATATTGGAACGTGCATAATAATGAAAGTGCCTGCGGGTATCTGCTCATTATTTTGTAATTTTCTTCATTTTTTCTTTATTTTTTTAGCTTTGCAATATTGGAACGTGCATAATAATGAAAGTGCCTGCGGGTATCTGCTCATTATTTTGTAATTTTCTTCATTTTTTCTTTATTTTTTTAGCTTTGCAATATTGGAACGTGCATAATAATGAAAGTGCCTGCGGGTATCTGCTCATTATTTTGTAATTTTCTTCATTTTTTCTTTATTATTTAAGCTTTGCAATATTGGAACGTGCATAATAATGAAAGTGCCTGCGGGTATCTGCTCATTATTTTGTAATTTTCTTCATTTTTTCTTTATTTTTTCTGATCGCACACTTACTACTTTTAAACAACTAGTCAACTAGTCAAATTCAACACTTTTTTCGAACTGTCAAAAACGACAGTTGTCTATGAATTTTGTACGAGATTGTGTATTGTGACGTCACGTTGTTTTAGAGTCAACAGCATACTTATTTCTTAAAAAAATTGCTGAATAAATACTATTTATTATATTTTATTGCATTGAACGGTCGAAATAATTTATTTGTGATTAAGGTACACACGTATCCAATTATTCTTCTTACTTCTTGTCACTCATTAATTTTGGTAGTAAAGAGTAATTTTTTCGATAGTTCTATTTCATTTCTGTTACACACTTATTTATTCCTGCCGTATAACTAAAAAAATCGTTTAGCGAAATTTCAACTCTAAATCCTGTTTCACGAATTCGATAGCTATTATAGCCTTACCGGCACCGGGTTACGCATAACCTCAGCTGATTCGAAATTATGACGTAGCGAGCTCCAAGATCGGATCATGCGATCGCACCACGGCATCGCTCAGCCAATCAGAGCGCGTTTAGAAAACAAGCCCGCCACAACTCGCGTGTTGTCAATGGTGTGATGGCAATGGCGGCGCATTCTAAATTTTTAAATCTTTATTTTTTTACTTTTTTTTGTTCAGTCTATGATTTTTATTTAATGAGCTTTTTGTTGGTAATTTTTTTTTCTATGTAAATTACTTTTGGTTGTAAATCGATTGTTTTCGTAAATATGCAAAAAATGCATCTTCTAATTTATTTTTGCTACATTGTAAAAAAAATCGTGGGCCTCTAGCCAAACGCCACTTTAGCGCTTGTCTACAGAGAGAGTAGAAATCAAAATGTATGGGGATGACACTGATAAGTGTCAAAATTTACGTCAATTCCATATTATAATTTGGTTTTCTATTCTACATGTAGACAAGCGCTAAATGGCAGCTACTGATAATACAAAAAAAAATTGAAAGAAATACACGACTATATCGTAACTTACATTCTTGATGTTCATATAAGTAAACCGTGGTACCATTAGGTAAATAATAATAATCGAAATGTTGACCATAAAAAAAAACGCGCATAACCGTAAAAGCTAAAAGAATCACGCCAATATAGTCCTTAACATCCTTAGACTAGCGTGTAATTTACTTCGATTCTACATTGAAGTATGTAGATACTTATATTTTTTACTATAGCAAACATTATGTCATGTGTTCGTCTATTTATTCTATAGTCAGAGGTGTAAACTTTAAACATAGTATTATACCATTGAGGCAATGAAAATAAGCTTAAGATTCTCCTGATGGAACAAGTACATTTTATCCCGCTTTTTTTAAAGAAGGAAAATCATCCAATGATGTCACCCGCCTTGAGTTAGGCGAAAGGGAGTGGCAGACTCTTCCTGACTAAATACCACCCCGTTCCTACTCCTGCACTTCTAGCCGGAGCCCCGGCAACCCGTTAGGCCTTCCGCCTTGCGCGGCTCCGTATCGGGCATCAGCCCTACTGGGCCTCATCTGTGATGGTCTGATGGATCTTGGAGTCGCGCGCGGAACGCGACGCCCGTACGCACGGGTCTGATTCTGATCGGGCGGTACACTTCCCGCTGGTGCAGTAAACCGACTAAGGGATTACATATTAGACAGAGGCCGTGCAGCAGCGCTTTCTGATAGACCAGGGTGCTTACTCTTGAAACCAATCTCAAAATGCAATTTCAATGATTATTCAATGTCAAAACTATACAACCCCTATCGTAGCTGTTAAAATAGCATTCAGAGTACGGAATATAAAGCCAAACTCAATACCATTTACTTCATTAAATATTCACGCAAAACGGATGCAATGGGCGCTAGTGTCGCAACTCAAGAGTATCTACGAAATTTCGCAATACCAATGTCGACCTCCCTGGACCTTTTATATTGCGATTTCTAACTGGCAAGCGTGGCTGGGTTTGCCACTGACAAACCGTCTTGTAGAGGCCTTTAGTCCCACAGTGTGCTGTTTATGACTGTACAATCTAAATTGCGGCCTCTTGACAAACGAGGTAGTTTAAAAAGTTTTGCTTTTATAGAATTGTCTAGAAAGAAATTAGAAAGTAGATTACAATATCTTTGATCAAACGTGCCTCTTAACCGTTGTTGTTATTGAGATTCAGAACATTATAATACTTTCAAAGTCAAAGCATTTATTTCAATTAAACAATAATTTGGTACTTTGAAACGTCAACACATACAAAATAAATAATACTCTGTCGTAAAGTTAGGTGGTCATTCCAAAATTTAGATTCGAATGGAGAAGGACGAGCAAGAAACTCCAATGCGTACTTGTAGTAGATAAATACGTAGATTCTATCTTTACTAATGAAATATTATTATTAATTTGAAACAGATTTTTTTGACTCCCTCGTTGGCCGAGTGGTTGCAATTGCGACTGCCGAGCAAGAGGTCTCGGGTTCGATTCCCGGGTCGGGCATTACTGGGTTTTTAGAAAAAAAAATCTCAGTAGTAGCACGGAGTCTAGAACTGTGCCCGGTATATGGCAATAGGCTCACCCCCTATTACATGGGACTCATAACATAAATAGTAAAAAGTGGGTGTTGCATTGTACAGTTGTATAATGTACACCTCTGCCTACCTCTTCGAGGATAAAAGGCGTGATGTTATGTTATGTTATGATTTTTTTATTTGCATTGACCCAGATCCGATTGCCCGGCTGTCGCATTTGCGACCACTCGGCCAACGAGGCAGTCCTTTATTTATTTTTATACATTTTAAAATATTTGGTTATAAAAAAAAAACATTTAAAAATATAAAAGCAGTAGCCCGCCGGTAACGGGACAAATCCAAGCTACCGACGGTAGAATCCTCCAGAGAGAGGAATTCCCTGACAATACGCGGTGAAATGTATAATTATTATTACTAATAATATAATTTCTGTATTGTCCACAGCAGGAACCCTCATCCATATGACGCAAGCCGCTACAATACAAGTTGTTGACTGTTGAACACATAGACACACAAACATGTCGTCCAAAGCCATATACGAGGCGACCGGCAAGGATCTTATTAACAGGTAATATTAAATCGCTTTGCAAAACAAACTACAGTGAAACCTGGTTAAGTGAGACATCAAGGGACCTGCAATGTCGTTCCACTTATAGAGGTATTTCACTTACCCAGTGTCTCAGATATACAGGTATAAATAAATATTTGTCTCATTTACAGAGGTTTCCATTAATAGAGGTGGACTTGGAATTACGTGTGAAATTTGTGGGTAGAATAAGAATGAGTAAACAAACAATGTTATCCCAGTTACAGAGGTTTATGCATATACAATTTACTCGCTGTTTCAGTTATAGAGGTAACTATGATGATAAATCGAAAGAACAAATCCCAGGTATACCTCGTCCCACTAACAGAGGTAATTCAGTGCCAAAGTGTTGGGACCTCAGCATGAGTTCCAGTTATGGAGGTTTCTCACTTATACAGGTCCCACTTAACCAAGTTTCACTGTATATTCAATCAAACTTTTCTATTATGAGCCGGGTGTCGTGGTGGCTCAGGGGTCTAAGACGCCCGCTTTTCATGCATGAGGTTTCGAAACCTATCAACAGCAAGTACCAATGTGACTTTTCCGAGTTATATGTACTTTCTAAGATTATTTAGACACCACTGACAAACTGTGAAGGAAAACATCGTGAGGAAAATTTGGGCTTATATAATTTCTAATTATAAGTTTGAAATCGCCAACCCGCATTGAGCAAGCGTGGTGATTCATGCTTAACCCTCTGCAACTGACGTGGTTAAATTGTTACAATTCAACTGAGGTGTATATTATACCAGACACCATTTCAACAGCAAATATTTTTGTAGAATTAAAGTATAGCGAGCACTATACAGTAAGGTACTCGCAGCAGTGATGCTCGTATTTGAAAAATGACGGTACAACACGTGATTTTGTATTTCGCGGTGTCTGTGGGACTACACGTCAGCTGCAGACGGTTAAACCTTCTCCGTGTGGGAAGTGACCTTTGGTCAGCAGTGGCCACTTATAGGCTATTGATGAGTTCCAACCACTGTCAGCCATACAGCGGACATCGTCACTTCATCTAGCTGAACGGCCCTCTACACTACGTCTTCATAGGTGTGGTCACCACTCCAGAATACCCCTGCCTCTATTAACATCGGTTCTCCAATAAATGTGACTTCAACTTGCTTATCCTTTGGGGTTCACTTCGTTTCGAATGCGATGCTTCGGAGAGACTCCGAGCCGTTTGCCCTCTTCATAGCTTGCTGCACAACCTTAAACTGGTGGACCAATCACACTGTTATTGTCCACGTCTCGCCTTCGTATGTCATTACTGGTAGGACGCACTCGTTAAAGAGTTTTGTCTTCAAACTCTGCAATAGGGTAGATGCCTAATTTTTAATTATTATTTTTGCCCGTCTGGTAGATTATTTAAAATCATTAGACACGTATTTTTTATTTTCTTACTGAAACGAATACTTTCGACGATATATTAATTTGTAATGTCGCGTGACGTCACTTCTATGTACATTTTATACGTAGAAATGACGTTTTAGCCCCCACTCCTAAACTTTGATTCGTTTTATCTAAGTATTGTTTTATTATGCGACGAAATAAAATAATACGTGTCTAATATTTTTTCATAACCTAAGTTACGGAGTAATTAAATTTTTAATTGTCATACCCTGTCATCATCTCAATTATAATTGAAACCAACACTTCTTTATGAACTCATTGATTTGATGGATATTTTCAAAAATTTTCAGGCACATAGCTCCGGGCACAGCGTTGGTACCATGCCGGTTTGCGACCTTCGAACAAGGGACTATCTGGGAAGATGAGCTCGGCAAGAACCCCTGGCTAGCTAAAGAGGTGAGGATAACCATCCATCTAATTACAAACCTTTGCTAGCGTTGCTTAACCTTTATGTACTATCGACTGCACGGTTGGTGCGGCGGCTGGGCAACTGGCCGTGTAACGGGTAGCGGGTTCGATTCCCGCACGGTACAACTCTTTGTGTGATCCACAGACCGTTGTTCCAGGTCTGTAGATATCAAGCGATGCGAATTCACTACGCAGAAATCCGTGCGACAATTCAATTTAAAATACGTTTAGTACGGTTGACGGTTGTCGAAGAAATGTTCGCCCTGGGAGACGCGTTGTCGCACGAAATCGCATCGCAGCAATAGGGTAGTTTCCTAAATTTTATTTTAATGGCCGTCTGGCACATTAATTTAAAACTTGAGATACGTATTTTTTCTTTTCTCACAAAATTAAATACTTTCGACGATATATTAATTTGAAATATCGTGTGACGTCACAGCGTGCCACATTTTGTAGCACGTTATGACGTAACGATCTCCCACTTCTAAACTTAGCACTTCTAAGTGTTGCAACTTAATACGAGAAAATAAAAAAATACGCGTCTAATATTTTTTAATTATTTAACTGACGGACTAATTAGATTTTAATTTTGATACCCTGGAAACTACCCAATTCGTGTCGTAATTTTCTGCGTTGCGAATTCGCATCGCATCGCAGTTTTGTGTACGAGCCGTTTTACTGTTTACTGGACATATCTGCCTTCAAAGCCTAAGTCGTGTATATAACAATTGGTTAGAAGTTGGCCAGTGAATCATTGCATCCGTTTATCAGTTGTATGACCATTGTACGACTGAGATACGTACAGAGTGTCTACATGTAATTTATACGCGTATGATACGTCTGGTCGTGGCATACTGTGGTGGGTATGGCTAGGTGTAGTAACTTTTTGATGCATTTAATTAGGTACTTTCCTTAATAAAAACTGTTCAATACAATAAAATATTAAAAAAATAATCACACTTTCATTAATTGATTTTACGACCTACTTAATCTTAGTATCTTTCCAACAAATTTTTAAGAAATTAGCATGCTGTTTGACGCTAAAAAAACGTGACGTCACAATACACAATCTCGTACAAAATTCATAGAAAACTGTCGTTTTTGACAGTTCGAAAAAAGTATTGAATTTGACTAGTTGGCAAATAACCAATTGCGAATGAATTTCAATGAGATGACAATGAGCTTATATTATAAATTTTAAATTGCAAATCCGTATTGAGCTATCGTGACGATGATTCCTTAAGGGAAATTTTTTACTGCACCTCTATTTAGAAATTTAAGCAAAACAAATTTCTTCACTAATAAATAACCTACAATCTGTACAACTGCATATCAAAAAAATTACTGTAGTACAAATTAACTACATAATATTACTCACCGTAAAACAAAAATACTGATTTGCACACAAATTGTTCAATATTACAACGGAATTTCCAAAATAGGTTAGGTTAAGTTAGGTTAGGAATTATTAGATCTACTTTTAGTTAAAAGATAGTAATTCAGTAAAACAGTTAAGCTTTAAAGATCTAACAGTATAGTATAATTGATTTATTTTATTCATATTCATTTAATCATTTGCAAACATGGGTACATAATATATAGGTGTTAACAAAGTTTATAGTTTCTCCATATTTTGCCTTCACTTGGCATGCAAAGATATGTTATAAAAATAATTACATAATAAAATTAGGTCCATTGAATTGAATTATTTGTAATGTTGTTAGAATACAATAATGTCAAAGAAATTATAATTATTCATACCACTGAAGTCAAAAAATTAATGTCAAATTAGATGTATAATGTAAAAAAGTAATTGTCAATTATATTAGGTATAGAATCACACAAGCAGTGTCAAATTTATATTAAATTAATTATTGACCATAAGGATTCCCCTCAAGATAATCTTTCACAGTTTGTCATTACACTTTGTCATTAAGACATTCTTTTACCCATAAATCTCCAAGCGGTCACCGGTTACCGCTTTCCACTAATATTACATTACATTATAGACCTTATTTGTAATGTTTAGAGACTACTTTTGTATGACCAAATTTAGGGGGTGGATTTCAACGGGTTAATTTAATTTAATTATAATTAATTTTTATTCTTCCCAACAGCAACTAGTAGTAAAACCCGATCAGCTAATTAAAAGGCGTGGCAAGCTCGGTCTAGTCGGCGTGAACAAGTCTGCGGCGGAGGTCAGGCGATGGCTGAGCGAACATGTCGGCAAGGAGCAACAGGTCGGCGCGGCTATCGGCAAGCTGAGGCATTTTATTGTCGAACCGTTTGTTAAACATGATGCTGTGAGTATTATTATTTATTTTTTTATTACTAGCTTTTACCCGCGGCTTCGCTGGCGTCATAAAAGGATAAAAGTAGCCTATGTGACATATACCAATACACACATCGCCATCTATACCAATTCTTTTGTTTTCCCTCGGGAATATCAAAATTTTCCGGGATAACAAGTACTCTATTATTTAATCCGGACTTCTAACTTTACGTCTGCAAAAATTCAAAGCAATCGGTTTAGAAGTTACGGCGTGAAAGCGGAACAAACAAACAAACAAACTCAGTTTCCCATTTATAATAGTAAGTATAATAATAATTCATTATTTGTCTGGACTTTAACCTCTAATGGCCGATTTGTCTAGAATAAAATTGACAATGACAGTTTTTAGTATGGAAGAATTGTCAGTCAAATATTCAAAGTTATTCCTCGATTCAAATTCAACTGATCATTGAAAAATCGTCTCTTATCAATCATCTGTTAATAGGGACGATGACGGGGTATGAAAATTAAAAATCTATTTAGTCCGTAAGTGTAATAGCGTAATGAAAAAACATTATACACGTAATTTTTTATTTTGTTGTATAGTAAAATAATATTTCCCATTCCCGTAGGATTTTCAGGACTTTTTTCTGTCATAAGAACCTTCTCCTGACGATAACAAAAACAACAAAAAATAGATCAGACAAATAGGTCTAGCGTTCTCAAGTTATGGCGTGGCAACGGGAATTTGCTTTCATTTTTATCCTCTCGCGTCTTTGAGAGAGTTGAGTGCCCATCGCGCAATTGTACACACGCGTGTACGAGTAACGCGCACCGATTGGATATTTTTTCTGTGACGTATATTTTCAAGTTTGCAACCCATTCTTTACTTGATTAATTCGCTTTTCTATTAAAATATTTACCCGTGTGTACGAAAGGCGCGCGAGAGGTTATATATATAGATCTACTAGCTTCTGCCCGCGACTTCGTACGCGCAATCCCGATATTTCCCGTTCCCATTCTTGATTTTCGGTAAAAAGTAAAAAAAAAGTATTGGGTAAAAAGTATCCTATGTCCGTCTCCTGGTTCTAACCTACCTCCCCACCAGTTTTCATCTAAATCGATGTAGCCGTTCTTGAGTTATAAATAGTGTAACTAACACGACTTTCTTTTATAGAGGTATATATAGATGACTTATATCCCCACTATTCCCCCTTTCACAGAGCGAGGAGATGTACCTGAATATAATGTCGGGCAGACGGTCAGACACCATCCTCTTCCACCACCAGGGAGGCGTCGACGTCGGGGATGTGGACGCCCTCGCACTCCGTCTCGAGGTTAGTTACCACCCATCCTTTTCTAGGCCGCGGTCGACTGTACAGTCTGTTGAGAAAAGCTGAAAGCGCGCTTACATTTATGATGTATGTCATTATTGAAATAGTTGATTGAATAACATAGAACATAACATCACGCCTTTTATCCCCAAAGGGGTGGTAGGCAGAGGTGCAAATTACGGCACTTAATGCCACTGTACAATGTAACATCCACTTTTCATTATTTATGTTATAAGTCCCATGTAATAGGGGGAGGACCTATTGCCATACACCGGTGCCGGGCACATTTCCAAACTCCGTGCTATTACTGAAAAACTCAGTAATACTGTGCCCGGCCCGGGAATCGAACCCGAGACTCCTTGCCCGGCATGCATGCGGCAGTCGCATTTGCGACCACTCGGCCAACGAGGCAGTCAATCAGAGCGGTTGACAATTAATCATTACATATATACCTAATATGAATAAACATGTTAATTACACCTATTACATGGGATTAATAACATAAATAGTGAAAAATAGGTCTTACATTGTACAGTGTCATAATGTACACCTCTGCCTACCCCTTCGGGGATAAAAGGCGTGATATTATGTATGTATATTAAGCAATTTTCAAGTTCAATATAATATGGCTACAATCATCACGCCTTTTATACCCGAAGGGGAAGGCAGAGGTGCACACAGAAGTAACACCCACTTTTCACTATTTATGTTATAAGTCCCATGTAATAGGGGTGAGCCTATTGCCATATACCGGGCACAGTTCCATACTCCGTGCTACCACTGAGATTTTTTTAAAAACCCAGTAATACTTTGCCCGACCCGGGAATCGAACCCGAGACTCCTTGCCCGGTAGTCGCACGTGTGACCACTCGGCCAACGAGGCAATCAAAAGACTACAATGAACTATGAATCTTGAATTTCTATTCCTATTGATTTAGAACTGTATTGACAATTACTTATATATAGATAATAATTGAAATGAATATATTTGCAGATCCCAGTAGACACGTTCCCATCGGGCGAGGATATCGAGAGGGTGCTGCTCAAAAATATCAAATCTACCGCTATGAAAAGGTAAACACAAATAATTTTTATTTAACTGCTCAAGCCACAAGTCACCGGGACCGATCTCCATTAACTACATTATAGACCTTATTTCCAATGGTTAGAGACTGCTTTTGTATGAAAAAATTTATGGTATGATATTTCAACAAGTTAAACACACAGTGTCTAAGTGTGGGCTCGCCATGCTTCGGCAGTCGGCTCGACCGGAGTGATACCACCAATGAGCAGAAAACTATAGTAACACAACCATAGCATTGTGTTACTCCCTAATCTACCCAATCCTTAAATTCCCAATCCCCAAAAGGCCGTTAACGCACTTGTAACACCTCTGGTGTTCCGGGTGTCCATGGGCGACACCCGATTGCTTACCATCAGGTGATCTTCTTGCTCGTTTACCGGCCTATCCCATAAAAAAACAAAATGCATTAAAGAGGAAGTCTTTATCAGTCAATTATAGCACACATAACATAACTTCACGCCTTTTATCCCTAAAGGGATAGGCATATTACGGCACCTAATGCCACTGTACAATGTAACACCCACTTCTCACTATTTATGTTATGAATACCATGTAATAGTGGGTGAGCCTATTGCCATATATACCGGGCACAATTCCAGACTTCGTGCTACTAGTGATATTTAAAAAAAAAAACCTAGCAATACTTTGCCCGACCCGGGCATCGAACCCGGGACCCCTTGCCTGGCAGTCGCACTTGCAACGACTCGGCCAACGAGGCAGTTAAGTCAATCATAGATATAACCTCTCTGTGGTTGGAAACTAGTAGAGCTTTTCTCAGTATATTCACGTGAGTAACCCGCGATTTTTAGTTAATTTAGTATGTCTCACGATAGTTAGTATAAAAAGTATGTGATTTATTTCTACCAAACCTTTTTTTTCTTTACAGGCTTCTGACGACATTCATCCTAGCTCTATACAGAGTGTACGTGGACCTATACTTCACATACATGGAGATCAATCCTATAGTAGTGACAAACGAACGTATATACCTACTGGATCTGGCCGCCAAACTCGACCAGACGGCCGACTTCATCTGTGCCAAGAACTGGGGCGAGGTGACATTCCCTCCTCCGTTTGGGAGGGACGCGTACCCCGAGGAGGCTCATATTGCTGACCTGGATGCTAAGAGTGGGGCTAGTTTGAAGGTTTGTACCGTTAATTATTATGTTTTCGATTTACACACGTAATTATTTGAGTAGCAGCGCAACATTCGCCGCGTCGCGGATCGCGGAATGCTGCTCATGAATATGAGCCTCTAGCATGGCTTGATACTAGTCGAGTTCCTCGTCAAACAATTACATGTGTAAGCCGAACACATAATATTTAATTTAGTATGTCGCATGAAATTTATAATATAAATATAGTTTGTACTGTTTTTTTAATACATTTAAAGATTAACTCACGTAACTGTTTGTCGAAGGCACTCGACTAGTTTCGAGCCACGCTAGGGGTTCATAGTTCTTAGTGAGGCTTAAAACTACTCCAGTTACAAAATTTTTTCATTTTTGTTTTTTTTTTTTTGATAAGCTGGTGCACAAGCTGGTGATGTGTCAGCTTGTTAACCAAAAGCAGGTTACTCTCGTGAATATACTGAGACAAGCTCTACTAGTTTCGAACCATCGCGCACGCTACTCATAAGGAGCTCCTATGTGGCTCGAAACTAGTAGAGCTATTGTCAGTATATTAACATGAGTAACCCGCCATTTTTGTTTAATTTAGTATGTTTCACGATAGTTATTATTAAAGCATCACCAGACCTGATGGTAAGCAATGGACGTCGCCCATGGACATCTGGAACACCAGAGGCGTTACAAGTATACTACATTCTATAGTCAAGTCAAATGTAATCTATTTTGGAAAATATAACATCAATAGCATAGTATTAATACTTTGACTGCACGGTTGGTGCGGTAGCTGGGCTACCGGGTTCGATTCCCGCACGGAGTAATTCTGTATGATCTACAGATTGTTGTTCCGAGTCTGGGTGTCATGTGTATATGAACTTGTATCATACGACATAGAAGACAATCCTAGCATAGGGCAACGTATCTTTTTTTGGAAAAGTAAAGAAAAAATGTGTAAATGAATAACAAAAAATAGTTATTAATATAATAATGTCTTTCCCATAGCTGACAGTGCTGAACAAGTCCGGTCGCATCTGGACGATGGTGGCGGGCGGCGGCGCGTCCGTGGTGTACACGGACACCATCTGCGAGCTGGGCGGCGCCGGCGAGCTCGCCAACTACGGCGAGTACTCCGGGGCGCCCACCGAGACGCAGACCGCAGACTACGCTAAGACTATCTTCAGTCTCATGTGTAGGGAGAAACATCCGAATGGAAAGGTGAGATTTTTTAGCATTAGTGACTTGCGGTTTTACCCGGTAAATGCACTACTCAACACAAACATTATTATTCAAATTAGACCAGTACTTCTTGATTAGAGCATCCAAACATACAGACTCTTCAGTTTTATGTAATAGTATTAGTGGACCCGACAGACGTTATCCTGCATATAATACAATAATAGGTATAAATAAATAACCGAATAACGACTGCAGCGCCATCTGCCCGGCTGATTTGTGAATCTAAACCATCCAGGGCGCCAATCAAACGCATACAGAAAAAATTATTTAATTCGGTCCAGCCGTTTAGGAGGAATTCAATGACATACACACGTACAGCAGAATTATATATATAAAGATAAGTATATATATGTAACATCACACTTTTTACCCCCGAAAGGGGTAGGCAGAGGTGCGCATTACGGCACTTAATGCCACTGTACAATGTAACACCCTCTTCTCACTATTTATGTTATGAGTCCCATGTAATAGGGAGTGAGCCTATTGCCATGTACCGGGCACAATTCCAGACTCTGTGCTATTACTGAAATTAAAAAAACCCAGTAATACTTTGCTCGATCCGGGATCGAACCCGAAACCCCTAGCCGGGCACTCGGCCAATGAGGCAGTCATTATATAAAATAAGATGAAAATATAATCACACTCCTGTTTTCCTCTTAAACTGTCAAACACCAAGCGGTCACCGGTGACCGCAACCTATTGATCTATAATTGTGTCTATAATGACGGTACTTGACCAGTTAAAAAACTTATGATATTAATTTGTTTTAACCACCATTCGCTCTTCTACAGGTCCTCATCATCGGCGGCGGTATAGCCAACTTCACGAACGTAGCCGACACATTCCGAGGCATTATCACTGCAATTGAAACGTACAAGGACGCGCTCATTCAATACAATATCACCATATTTGTCAGACGAGGCGGCCCTAACTACCAGGAGGGACTTAGGTTGGTGATTTTTATTTTTTATATAATAATAACGTGTATAAAAGAATTATCTAAAAATCGCGGGTTACTCACGTGGGTATACTGAGAAAAGCTCTACTAGTTTCGAACTACAGAGGGGCTCTTTCTCATGAGCTGCGTGCGCGGTCGCGGCGATGTCGCGTAGCCTACTCGTGTCACGTGAGTAAGCCGCGTTAAATAGTTAATTTAGTATGACGACAGTTATTAAAAAACATATTACAAAAGGATTTTATGGCGTTTTCGAGTATTTGTTGAACATATAAATACACTTATAGGCAAAATTGACGCGCGCGCCTCAAAGAGCCATCAGACCACCACGCATGGGGCCCAATAGGGCTGATGCCGATACGGAGCCGCGGAGAACCTAACGGGTTACCGGGGCTCCGGCTCGAAGTGCAGGAGTAGGAACGGGGTGGTTCTTAGTCAGTAAGAGTCTGACACTCCCTTCCGCCTTACCCAGGCGGGAGAAGTCATTCGATGATTATCCCCCTTTAAAAAAAGGCAAAACTGATAAACTCTTATTTTTTTGAAGTTGGTTAAATAATGGCAAAGCGAAGGTTATTTGAGAAGCACCGCTAAACAGTGGAATTCTTTAATCTGGCAAAAATAAAGTTTGATTCAGGACAGAGACAGAGTAGCCATTGGTTGTCTAGAGCCGACCAATGGTTACAAAAGATATGGCTTCGTTGCAAAGCATACTATTTAGTACAACCACAGTAAAACACTCAGTAAATAATTATAGTTACTTATAAATATTTCAATAGTCTAGGCGCATTTAATTATTGGATGTGATGTAATTTAAGTCATACTTACTAGGTTTTTATAATAACTATCGTGAGACATACTAAATTAAGTAAAAAGGCGGGTTACTCACGTCAGCCAGTGAGCTGCGCGACGTCGCCGCGACCGCGCACGCTGCTCATGAGGAAGAACCCCTCTGTGGTTCGAAACTAGTAGAGATTTTCTCAGTATATTCACGTGAGTAATCCGCGATTTTACTTATCATACTTATATTATACATTACATACTCTGTAATTGGCTTATGTGATAATTGTCATCATCTCGTTATCACTGTGCATCGTGTGTCGACGTCACTTTTCCTAGCTTGTAACTATATATTCTTTCATGAAACTGTATAAGGCATTGGCTGTGTGTGATATGTATTCCCAACTCATGTAACTATATTAATAAGCTGTTGAGTTTCCAAATGAACAAAATAAAAAATAAATTATTATGTTTTCGGCTTACTCACGTAGTAATTTGACGAGGAACTCGACTAGTTTCAAGCCATGCTAGAGGCTCATATTCATGAGCAGCATTTCGCGACACACGATACGGCGACTGTCGCGCGACATAATAATTTATTTAGTATGTCTCACGAAAGTTACAATACAAAATTAAAAAAATAAAACCATAGCTACCTATTGTCTCTGTTGACCGTTGCGGGTCGCAACGTGGCGACTGTCGCGTTGCTACTTAATCGCCTCGTCGCGTGTCGTTTATGTCTTACGAAACTTAATTATAATTAAACTGTCAAATACCAAGCGGTCACCGGTGACCGCAACCTATTGTTCTATAATTGTGTCTGCAAAACCGGTACTCGACGAGTTAAATCAATACTACACGTCTAACATTTAGGCAGAAAGTACGTGAGCTTCTCTTAAAGAGGTTGGCTGAATCATCACGCTAATTATTTACAGAGTATTAGTAATTATGTTCATATTTATATACTACTAGCTACTTCCGCGCTGTTTCACAAGCTCTGCTCAGCTCCTATTGGTCGTAGCGTGATGTTTTATAGCCTATAGTCATCCTCGATAAATGCGTTATCCAACACATAAATAATAATAATAAATATATTTCCAGACAAATGCGCGAGGTTGGACATCGTCTCCGCATCCCCCTTTACGTGTTTGGCCCAGAGAGCAATATGACCGCCATTGTGGGGCTTGCTTTAGGACAGACTCCAATACCCAAGGAACATCAGTTGGACTACGCACCCAAACAACTACCTAAACCACAGGCTGCTGTGAGTAGTTTTATTTTATTTTATAGGATAAGCCAATAAACAAGCTGACAGATCACCGGATGGTACGCAATCGGCGTCGCTCAGGGACACCTGGAACACTAGAGGAGTTACTAACATATTACCGGACTTTTGGGGATTAGGACATTGAGGATTGTTGGAGATTTAGGAAGATGAGAAATGATCAATTACTTCTTATTTGGTGCCTCCGGTAACCTCACTCACACGGCGAAACACAACACAAATATTGTGTGACTATAGTTTTCTGCTCAGCCGTGGTCGTGGCCGGTCAAGCCGGCCCATTCGTGCCGAAGCATGGCTCTCTGAAACTTGGATATTATAGTTTTTTTTGCAAATTTTTATTACACTTGCAAGAATGTATGTTTGAATGTATGTGTTTGAAGTGGAATCTTGCAACTGAACTTTGAAGTAGATATTTTCAACCGATTGAGCTGAAATTTTGTGAATACGTTTAATTCGCATAACCATAAACGTTAGGAAGTGAAAGGTTGTTTTAAGATTTTTGAATTTAAATTTATTGTTAATATTGATGGCTGACTGCCTTGTTGGCCGAGTGGTCGCAAGGGCGACTATCGGGCAAGGGGTCTCGGGTTCGATTGCCGGGTCGGGCAAAGTATTACCTACTGGGTTTTTTTTTTAAATCTCATTAGTAGTACGGAGTTTGGAAATGTGTCCGGTATATGGCAATAGTCTCACCCCCTATTACATGGGACTCATAAGATAAATAGTGAAAAGTGGGTGTTACTTCTGTGTGCACCTCAGCCTACCACTTCGGGGATAAAAAGCGTGGATGTTATGTTTTAATATTGACTTGTAAAAGTGTTTTTTGAGCACTTGACAGATTACCGGGCTCGAAGTGCAGGAGTCAATAAGACTCTCTATCTCGCCTCATTCAAGGCGGGAGGAAGGCTTGGATGATTTTCCCCCCTCAAAAAATTTAATTGCATTGATCTAATCATTTGTTTTTTCCATTCCACAGCCAAAACCTAAGCTGGACATTCCAGAGATGACCCATAAGTTGTTGGATCTAGTATGTTCCCAAGCCCCAACGAGGCAGGACTTAGGGCAGTGCCCAGCTACAGTCATGTCTCTGTTCACTGACCGGACTAAGGCTATCATTTGGGGAATGCAGAATAGGGCTATACAGGTAATTATTTTTTTTAATAGTATTTTATCATAAGACAAATTTCTTATTATTCTAATGTCATTGTATTCTAAAATTGGATAGTTTCCTTAATCAGAATAAATGATTTCGACTGTTCAATTCAATAAAATATTAACTTTTATTAATTGATTTTATGACCAATTTCATTTTATTATTTTTCTAGTAAATTTTTAAGAAATATGTATGCTGTTTGACGCTAAAAAAACGTGACGTCACAATACACAATCTCGTATAAAATTCATAGAAATTTGTTATTTTTTAAAAAAAATCTATCATAAACAGTATTGAATTTGTCTAGTTGGCAAGTACCCAATTTTGTCTGGTATTGAATTTCGGAAAAAAAATTACCGATTTACTGAATTAGGTATCTATTTCGGAGTCGGGCTGAAGCATTATTGGTATTTTTCGGTATAGAGGAAAGTCCCGTAACGCCAGACGACACCTAACGCCGGAAACTTGTATTATCTCGATAACTAATAACGTGAGCGATTAAATTTTCAGGGGGAAGTCTCCTAGTGGCAGACACCTAAGATTTTTACTAAAAATTGACTCGCTCATGTTATCATTTATCAAGATATTACAAGTGGCCGGCGTTCGGTGCCGTCCGGCGTTACGAGACTTTCCCCTAATTGATTTTTTTTTTTTTTTCTATCGCGATGGAAATCCTCTTGGACTTCCCGCGCCGTGAGGACGACGAGGGGGCGTGCCGGACTCATACCGGCTAAAACCACCGCGGTGTTCCTTCACTGCCTGAGACCGTGACCCGGGTTGCCCTTACGGAATCACCACACTCCCCTAATTGATTGCCTCGTTGATCGAGTGACAATAAGTGCCTATCAAGCGGTCTTGGGATCAACTCCCAGGTTCTGATACTACAATATTATTAGGGATTTTTTAACTAAAAATCGCGGGAGAAAATTTAATATGTCTCACGATAGTTATTATAAAAACAGGGATTTTTTGTGGCGTAACATTATGTCATGGAAATATCACCCATCGTGGTTCATAACCATAAGGTCTAAAATCATTTATCATCGTGTACAGGGAATGTTAGACTTCGACTACATCTGCCGTCGCTCGGAGCCGTCCGTGGTGGCCATCGTGTATCCGTTCACTGCCGACCACAAACAGAAATACTACTTCGGGAACAAGGAGGTGTTCATACCTGGTAAGTCTCGTCGCACTAATATTATAAAACAAAGTCACTATCCGCCGTCTGTCTGTATGCTTAGATCCTTAAAACTACGCAACGGATTTTGATGAGTTTTTTTTTTATAGATAGAGTGATTATTAAGGAAGGTTGATATGTATAACACATGTATATAGCACCCGAGCGAATCCGGGGCGGGTTGCTAGTTAAATATTAAATATTCATTTAAGTGTGCTCACCATACTTCGGCCCGAATGGGCCGGTTCGACCGGAGTGATACCACGTTTTAAAAAAAAATTGTATAATACTTTTGTACAGTGGCATTAAGTGCCATAATATCCTCTGCCTACACCTTTGGGGATAAAAGGCGTGATGTTATGTTATTGTCACATTTGTCCTTGTATTCCAGTATACTCCGACATGGACGTATCAATGCGCAAGCACCAGGAGGCGACCGTGCTCGTCAACTTCGCATCACTGCGCTCTGCTTACGACAGTACTATGCAGGTAAACTATACATTATGTACTACCATTTAGGAGGCGTCCATAAATCACGTGTGATGTTTAAGGGGGAAGGGGGTAGACTCAAATCTCATCTAATCTTACGTTGGAGATGTTCGACAAATAAAACGTAATTTTTTGAGATAGAAACAAAAAAATAACATAGTATTTTAGTCCATTTAATCCAGATTGTACATGATTAAGATTTAATTCATTCAAATAAAGAATCGATTCCCACACGGAACAACACTTTGTGTGATCCACAAATTGTTGTTTCGGTTCTGGGTATCATGATGTGTATGTGAACTTGTATGTTTGTAAACGTACACACGACACTGAAGACAATCCTAGTGGGGGCAATGTTCTCTTTTTAAGTAAAAAAGAAAAAAAATGTACACGCTCTTGTATTATACGTGTAGTATTCTATTGTTAAAATTTTATTGCACTTATAACTCTCAGCAATATTGATTACTAGTCTTAACTAGTCGTAAATAAAAGAAATAAACAAATGTTTTTTCTTTTTACAATAACAATCCAACGCGTTTACATGAAAAACCAAGATGGTTGAGGGTGTTGATTAAAATCTCACAAAATCTCACCCCCCTGGTGAGAGAGGGACAGAAATTAAAAAAAAAACACCTCACGTAATATATGGACGCCCTGTGGCTTCACCCTCATTGAATTTACCTGCTACTTTCATCTCTGCACTGCTTAAAGGTTGACTGGGAGACAATGCCCAAGGCATTAAGTCCACCTGTACACATTTGTTGTATGAAATTGAAATAAATAAATAAATAATTTAACATTTGCCCTTCCCTGTACTTTCAACTCATGTACTCCTAGCAAATATTTCTAATATATTTTTATAAACTTAAAGAAATAATATTTTATAGGGCAATTTGGTGGTTGGTACTGCCTCATTTGCCAAGTGGTCGTAAGTGCGACTGCCAGGCAAAGGGTCTTGGGTTCGATTCCCAGATAGGACTGGGTTTTTAAAAAAAAATCTGAGTAATAGCACGGAGTCTGGAAACGTGCCCGGTATATGGCAATAGGCTCACCCCCTATTACATGAGACTCAACATAAATAGTGAAAAGTGGGTGTTACATTGTACAGTGGCATTAAGTGCCGTAACATGCCTATCCCTTCGTGTCTATACGGTGTAATCTTATGATGTTATGGTAGCTGAAACAGCAACTAAACAACCGGTAAACAAGCAGACGGATCACCTGATGGTAAGCAATCGGCACCGCCCATGGACACCTGGAACACCAGAGGCATTACAAGTGCGTTACCGGCCTTTTGGGGATTAAGGGAAGAGGAGGGTAATTGGGCCTCCGATAACCTCAATCACACGACTAAACACAGCGTATTTTTATGAAATACAACATTAGGTACCTATATTTTCGAAAAATAATACTTGACTTCTAACTTGTATAATTCGTTCCCCAGGCGATGCAGCACCCTCAGATCAACACAATAGTGATCATCGCGGAAGGTATCCCCGAGAACATGACCAGGAAGATCATCAAACTAGCTGACACTAGAGGGGTAAGCGCAACTTGTATATTATAGTGTCGATTTGTGACCGCTCTCCACTAACTACATTATAGACCTTATTTCCAATGTTTAGAGACTACTTTTGTATGGACAAATTTAGGGGATGATTTTCATAAATTTTCATCATATCTATTTTTTGTACGGGATGCGGTAGCCAACGAGTAAATGGATCATCCGGTGGTAAGCAATCGGCGCGGGCCATGGACACCCGCAACACTAGAGGAGTTACAAGTATGTTACCGGGGGTAGAGAGACTCAGGATGAGTACTTTCCTTAGTCGAAACTAAATTATTTCGATTGTTCAGTACAATAAGTTACGGCAGGAATAAATAAGCTATCTTAGTTGAAAATCTGTGAAACAACGTGTGTAATAGAAATGGAATAGAACTATCGAAAAAATAACTGTTTACTACCAAAATTAAGGAGTGACAAGAAGTGAGAAGAATTGAGTACCTAGTACCTACATGCCTTAATCAAAAATAAATTATTTCGACTGTTCAATAAAATAAAATATAAAAAAAATCACACTTTCATTAATTGATTTTATAACCAACTTAATTTTAGTATTCTTTCAGCATTTTTTTAAGAAATAAGTAATTATGCTGTTTGACGCTAAAACAACGTGACGTCACAATACACAATCTCGTACAAAATTCATAGAAAACTGTCGTTTATAATGATATTTATCTATTTTGTCTTGCAGGTGAACGTAATCGGTCCGGCGACAGTGGGCGGTATCAAGCCGGGATGTTTCAAGATCGGTAATACGGCCGGTATGATCGACAACATTATCGACAGCAAACTGTACAGGCCGGGCAGGTATGTACACTATTTTTATACTAATACTAGCTTCTCTTCTCTTAAAATCAGCGCCATGGGCTCGAGCCTCTGTGCCCGGTCCACCGGTCCGGTCCGGTATTAAGCTGAGCTCCAGCCTTTTGCGCTGCGACGCACCATGGGCTTTTTTGTATTTCTAAATTCTTGTTGTGTGTCGTAGCAAAATAAAGGGTTCGTCTTTCTTTCTCTGTTTTTCAAAAAAATTCACAGTAGTAGCACGGAATCCGGAATTGTGGCCGGTATATGGCAATAAGCTCACCCCCTATTACATGGGACTCATAATATAAATAGTGAAAAGTGAGTGTTACATTGTACAGTTGCATAATGTGCACCTTTGCCTACCCCTTCGGGGATAAAAGGCGTGATGTTATGTTATCTTCTCCCAGGTACTGCGCCCGCGTTCCCTATATGGAATATAAATCCTATGTGTTATTACGACTGCCTCGTTGCCCTAGTGGTCGCAAGTGCGACTGCCGGGCAAGGGGTCTCTGTTTCGATTCCCGAGTCGGGCAAAGTATTACTGGGTTTTGTAAAAATTTTTAGGAGTAGCGCGGAGTCTGGAATTGTGCCCGGTATATGGCAATAGGCTCACCCCCTATTACATGAGACTTATAACATAAATAGTGAAAAGTAGGTGTTACATTGTACAGTGACATAATGTACTATACACCTCTGCCTACCCTTTCGGGGATAAAAAAGCGTGATGTTAATTATGTTACGATGTTATGCTATTAAATTATTAATAAGGTACGATATTAGAAGGTAAATTAGATAGTGACGAATAAATTATTTTTTTTTCTTACGATGGGGTTGACTATCCATATGGACAAAAAAACCTAAAGACAAAAGGAGAGAAAAATACTTTGTTATTGTACTTAAAATTATTAATTTAAATTTTGTATCCCCATAGCGTGGCGTACGTGTCTCGTTCAGGCGGTATGAGCAACGAACTGAACAACATCATCTCTAAGGACGCGGACGGAGTCTGCGAGGGGGTCGCCATTGGGGGGGATCGGTACCCCGGGACCACCTTCATCGACCATCTCATGAGGTAAAGGGGCTTAAGACAAGGATGTTAGGGAGCTATGTAACCGTAACGGAAACTATCGGCTATCCGATATATTTTTTTTTTTTTATATTTGATGGGGCGACGTTTGACCACTATCTCACCTGATGATAAGCGATGATGCGGTCTACGATGGAGCACGTCGTCCCATAAACAACCTATTCACTCGGGCCTTGAACACTCCCAGGTTATACCCTTCAGGAAATACAGACTCTGGCAAAGAATTCCACTCTTTAGCAGTACGCACAAGAAACTTTGAAGAGAAGCGCTTCGTGCGTGTGGGCGGAACATCTACCATGAATCGGTGACGCTTCGCGGATTGTCTTGTGGTACGATGATGGAAAGGACTAGGGGGAATCACTATCGGGGGATACTATCGGATTATTTTTTTAAGGGGGCAAATCATCGAATGCCGTATCCGAAATTATCCGAAACTAACGGATAATTCGAAATAATTTCATATCCGTATCCGTTTAGTATAATAATATTAATTAACCTCTTATCTGCCGGTATATGAGACACAATAAAAAACAATTGTGTCTGGCGTATATGTACGTCCCCGGCATACCGTATCCAATCCATATCCGAAATTTCATATCCAGGGATGTTATAGGTTTAAGAAATATAATGTTATTGAAAATTGTATGAGAAGGACGTTCAAAAAAGGCGGAAAGTAATCGTAACGAGTACGCGTTCGGCGCTCTGATTGGTTGGTTCATTGGCGCCGGCCAATCAGAGTGCCGAACGCGAACTCGTTTCGAATACTTTAAACGTAAAACAAACTTGTACTAAGGCCTCTGAATACTGAAAACCTACTCAACTTAAATTGTACTTAAATATAGCGCCATCTCTGTCATTTTACAAAGAGTTTGTAGTGACAGACTTAAGCGTTTCCAAGACTTCTTATATAAATTAACCTTTTTCACACTCAGATACGAAGCGGACCCCAACGTGAAGATGCTAGTCCTCCTGGGAGAGGTTGGAGGAGTGGAGGAGTACCACGTCTGTAGAGCAGTCAGGGACGGAAAGATCAAGAAACCTATAGTCGCATGGTGTATTGGAACTTGCTCCGGTGAGTACGAGCTTTGTTTTGGTACCACGTCTTTTTTATTAGTCCCAAAACCGCTGCAACTCCTGTACACAAGGATCTACAGTAGATACTGTAGTTTAAGTGTGAACTCGCCATGCTTCGGCACTGCTGTGTTAGCTCGACCGGAGTCATACCAACGAGCAGAAAACTATAGTGAAACAACCACAGCGTTGTGTTTCTTCGTGTGAGTGAGATTACCGGAGGCCCAATCACTCCCCCTTCCCCCTCCCTATCACCCCCACAATCCTATCAAAAAGGCCGGTAACGCACTTGTAACGCATCTAGTATTCCATGTGTCCATGGGCGACGCCGATTGCTTACCATCAGGTGATCCGACTGCTCGTTTACCGGCTTGTCTCATAAAATTACAGGTGTATAATACCTTTTTTTCTTTCTTTCATAGACATGTTCACATCGGAAGTACAGTTCGGGCACGCGGGTTCGCTCGCGGGGTCAGCGGTAGAGAAGGCGGTGGCGAAGAATGCTGCGCTCAGGGCGTACGGGGCCGAGGTGCCGGACTCATTCGATACACTCGGAGTCGCTGTTAACAAGGTACGTTCAAATATTACGTAGGTCGCATCTTCACTTACCATCAGCTGAGATAATGGTCAAGTCGGCCCATCAAATATATCAGAAAAAAAAATTCTAACTCAAAGTAAGTTTATTTATTTCCATTTCGGTTGGCGAAGTGGCTGGGGTTCGATTTGCGCACGGAACAACTCATTGTTGTTCAACTCATACCAGTTTATCCTAGAGTGTGCGTATTTATATCAGGATCAACTAGTTAGTTCTAGTCTAAACTGGTTTATCCTATCGGGCTTAGGACAAATTAGTTTGAACTAGGCTATACTAGTTAATCCTAACGCGTATAGGAAGTAGTTTAGCCTAGGCAAAACTAGTTTGTCCTAAAATCGGGTTTGACCGGTAACATATATAAAAAAAATATTTTTATCAAAGGAAATGATCTCATTCTGTTATTGTTTTTAACTATAATATTATCAATGCAATCGTTTTCGACAATTAATGTTTATCACAATATGTATGCAAGATAGTTCTTCACAAAAAAACGATAACAACAAAAAATCTATTAATATAATACCCAACGCGATGCAGTTCTTTAAAAATTTCTTTAACATTTCCACGCTCAGTGTTTAAGCCTTTGACTGCCAATAGAAAATTGATGAAGGCAAATCCTCCACTAACGTTGGTCACCGGTGACCCCCACGGCGTCAAGGCTTTGACTGCCGACAGAAAACTGTTAAGGGTAAATCCTCCGCTAGCGCGGCCCATACCTTGTCCCCCATGGCGTTCAAGGTGTTATGTGTTAAAAGTATTATAAACTAACTTCTGCCCGCGACTTCTCACGCGCAATCCCGTTTTTCCCGTTCCCGTTCGTGATTTCCGGTCAAAGTTAAAAAAAAGTGTTTAATAAAAAGTATCCTATATCTGTCTCCTGTTATTTTTTGGGACAAGCCCGCCACAACCTCCTAAAACCGCTGCAACTCCTGTGCACCAGGATCTACAGTAGATACAACCATGAAAACACCGGAACACTGAAGTCCGGCGCGTCCCAGGGACGTGAATAACTGTCTTGGTTCCCGCAACGAAGTGAATCAGAAGATATTATAAGAGGAGAAGAAAAAAGCGATAGTTTCCACTTCCCTCGTTGAATTACTGCAGGAGACAGAATGAATTAAGCCTAAAGGCACAAAGAAGAGACTGTACAACTAGGTGAAGCCCAGTCGCCAAGTACCACGGAAAATAGACTAAAAACTAAGTGGGTTCTATGTGTGAGCTGTTATACTTGCTTCTCAGTCTCTTGGTTGTAAGCTCCCCATTGTCATCCAAATCGATTTAGCCATTATTGAGATATAAATACGTAACTAACACGACTTTCTTTTATTTCACCACCACTACGGCCTCACAGAAAACCGACGTGAAGTAACGCTTGCGTTGTGTTTCGTCGTGTGAGTGAGATTACCGGAGTCCCAATTACCCCCCTGTCCAGTCTCCCCAATCCCCGAATCCCCCACAATCCTCAAATTCCCAAAAGCCTGGTAACGCACTTGTAACGCCTCTGCTGTTCTAGGTGTCCATGGGCGACGTTGATTGCTTACCATCAGGTGGTCCGTCTGCTCGTTTACCGGTTTATCCCATAGAAAAACAAATAATCATAAGTAGACATAGGACTAGGTTTTAGCCTATGTAATGTAATAAATGACAATTTATTTTCTTTACAGGTGTACCAGAAACTGGTTAAGGAGGGCAAGATCATCGTTAAGGAGGAGGTGGAACCACCCAAAGTACCCATGGATTATGACTGGGCGAGAGTGAGTACTCTGACACTATTATGATTCTTTCTTATGCTAAAAAGTACAGTAGAAAAGGGATGATGAATGGGTATGAAAATTATTAGTATTAATTACAATTTTCACACTTTAGACAAGACTGCCGTTTGGTTAAGTGGCCGAAATTATTACTGCTAACCTAGGGGTTCGATTCTTGGATTGTGTAAAGAAATTTACAGCGATTATGTTGGGTTTTTCGAAACTGCAGTTATTTAATTGCACGCGTTCTGGAATTAAGACGTAGTTGTTCATCACCATTATCAACATTCCATCAGTGGTCACTGCTGACCAAAGGTCTCTTCTCCCACGGAGAACGTTTGAGCATTAACTCGTCGAGTACCGTCATTATAGACACAATTATAGAACAATAGGTTGCGGTCACCGTGCGTGCGGGCTGGCGATAACAAACTTATAAGTTTCGGTTTCCTCACAATGTTCTCCTTCATCGTTTGTCAGTGGTGTTTTAATAATCTTAGAAAGTACATATAATTTGGAAAAGTAATATTGAATACTTTTGGGAGGTTTCAGACCTGAACTCTCATGTATCAGAAGCAGACGTCTGAAATCTGCATTCCACCACGACATTCCTACTTATTTTATCACTCTACCTTCCAGAAACTGGGCATCATCAGGAAGCCAGCAGCGTTCATCAGCACGATATGCGACGAGCGAGGCAATGAGCTGTCGTACTGCGGGGTGCCCATCAGTCAGGTACTGGAGCGACAGATGGGCGTCGGGGGAACTATCAGTCTGCTCTGGTGAGTTAGGGGGCCGTTAATATAGGGGGGTAGGGTTTGTGTGATGTACCTCTAAATGTTTTATTTCAAACTCGCGACTTCGTCCACGTGGAATACTTGGATAGTTCGTCACAGCTCCTTCAATATTCAGTCACAGAGATCTAAAATACAGTGAAACCTGATTAAGTGAGACATCAAGGGACCTGCAATGTTGTTCCACTTATAGAGGTATTTCACTTACCCAGTGTCTCAGATATACAGGTATAAATAAATATTTGTCTCATTTACAGAGTTTCCATTAATAGAGGTGGACTTGGAGTTACGGGTGGAATTTGTGGGTAGAATAAGAATGAATAAACAAATAATGATATCTTAGTTACAGAGGTTTATACATATAAAATTTACTCGCTGTCTCAGTTATAGAGGTAACTATGATGATAAATTGAAAGAACAAATCCCAGATATAGAGGATAACCTCGTCCCACTGACAGAGGTAATGCAGTGCCAAAGTGTTGGGACCTCAGCATGAGTTCCAGTTATGGAGGTTTCTCACTTATCCAGATTATTTGGGGATTAGGAGTTTGAGGATCGTTAGGGATTCCGGAATTGGAGAGATTGGGGAAGGGGAGGATAATTGGGCCTCCGGTAACCTCACTCACACGACGTAACACAACGCAAGCGTTGCTTCACGTCGGTTTTCTGTGAGGCTATGGTATCATTCCGGTCGAGCCGGCCCATTCGTGCCGAAGCATGGCCCACACTTAAATAACCTAAAGGACAATAATAATGCAGTTTCGTCCCTTAATTTGCTCAAAAAGGTTAACTTTACCTTATCCTTCTCCAGGTTCCAACGCGAGCTTCCAGAATGGGCGACGAAATTCTTCGAGCTGGTACTAATAGTGACGGCGGACCACGGCCCCGCCGTCTCCGGGGCACATAACACTATGGTCACCGCCAGAGCCGGGAAGGATCTCATCTCCTCCGTCGTCAGCGGGCTGTTGACTATTGTGAGTAAATTTTAAAAAATAACCCTCTTGATATCTCCTTTCCTCATTATGAATCTCCTCGTCTCCACACTCATTTTTCCAACAACAGATAAAACTGAAGAATACTTTGATTATTCCACAATTCTTCCATACTAAAAACTGTCAAATGTCAATTTTATTCTACACTTAAGAATAAGGTAGTTTCCTAAATTTTATTTAACTGTCCGTCAGGTCAAATCAATAAATGAAAGTACCGTTATTTTTGAATATTTTATTGCTTTCAAAAGTCAAAATAATTTATTTTTGACCTAGGAAACTACTCAAGATCGAGATGAAATTCGGAACAGGGGTAGATTATGGTCTGAATTGACATATTATAGGCTACTTGTTCTCCCACAGCAACGCGGGCAAAGTTGATGGCAGACACTTATCATAACGTAATATACAACAGGGTAGTTTCCTAAATTTTATTTAAATGTCCGTCTGGTACATTCTTTAAGACTTTAGACACGTATTTTTTTCTTTACTCACAAAATTAAATACTTTCGACGATATATTAATTTGAGATATCGTGTGACGTCACAGCGTACCACATTTTGTAGCACGTTATGACGTAACGACCTCCCACTCCTGCTCGCTGCCATCGCAGCGGTAAGTCCCCTCTTTGAGGAGTGGCTTGAGAGACGCTACGGCGTCCTCACCTACCGCCTGACGCAGGTCCTCACCGGACATGGAAGTTTCGGGAGGTACCTGTGTCTGATGGGGCGGGAGGAAACGCCCGGGTGTCATCACTGCGAGGACCGCCCTGAGGACACGGTGGAACACACGGTGGGAGAATGCCCTTCGTGGGCTGAGCACCGCCGTGTCCTCAGGGAAGTGATCGGCGATGGCGACCTCTCGCGTCCGGGCCTAGTGCAGGCCATGATGCGGAGCGAGGGGGACTGGGATGCCGTCTCCTCCTTTTGCGAAGCAGTCATGCTAGCTAAGGAGGAGGCGGGACGCGTGAGGCAGCGAAGCGCTGCCTCCTCGCAACCCAGCCATCGCGAAGGACACACCGGGCGTCGGGGATCGCGAGACGATCTCCGGCCACCGTAAGCGCGGGCCTGCGGACGGCGAGCATGGGTGGCTCCCCGTCCGACCAGAAACAGACCCGAGCGTACGGCGCGTCGCGTTCCGCGCGCGCCTCAACGAGCCATCAGACCACCACAGATGGGGCCCAATACGGCCGATGCCGATTCGGAGTCGCGGAGAACCTAACGGGTAACCGGGGCTTCGGCTCGACGTGCAGGAGAAGGAACGGGGTGGTTTTTAGTCAGTAAGAGTCTGACACTCCCTCCCGCCTCACCCAGGCGGGAGAAGTCATTCGATGATTTTCCCCCCTTAAAAAAAAAAAACCTTAGCGCCATTCTATCTAAGTATTGCAACTTAATACGAGAAAATTAAAAAATACATGTCTAATATTTTTTCATTATCTAACTGACGGACTAATTAGATTTTTAATTTTGATACCTTGGAAACTACTCAATTATAACGCCAGTAAGACAACTTAAAATTTTGTGTAAATAATATATTTCTTTCTATGTACAGGGCGACCGTTTCGGCGGAGCTCTGGACCGCGCGGCGTTAGATTTCTGCGCCGCGTACGACCGCGGACAACATCCGCAGGAGTTCGTCAACGAGAAGCGAGCTAAAGGAGAACTTATCATGGGAATTGGACACAGGTATGTTACTACACAAAGACAAGATATTACTGCTGACGACTGCCGCGTAATTAATTTAGAAAATTTACATAATATGACTGCCTCGTTGGCCGAGTGGTCGCAAGTGCGACTGCCGGGCAAGGGGTCTAGGGTTCGATTCCCGGGTCGGGCAAAGTATTACTGGGTTTTTAAAAGAAATCTCAGTAGTAGCACGGAGTCTGGAAATGTGCCCGGTATATGGCAATAGGCTCACCCTCCATTACATGGGACTCATAACATAAATAGTGAAAAGTGGGTGTTATTACATTGTACAGTGGCATTAAGTGCCGAAATGTGCGCCTCAGCCTACCCCTCCGGGGATTAAAGGCGTGCTGAGCACTGCTGAATAAAGCCTCTTCTCGTGGCGAAGGCGAAGGTTCGAGCATTAATCACCACGCTTGCTCGATGCGGGTTGGCGATTACAAACTTATAATTAGAAATTATAAGCCTAGATTTCCTTACGATGTTTTCCTTCACCGTTTGTCAGTGGCGTCTAGATCTTAGAAAGAAGATATACCTCGGAAAAAGTCACATTGGTACTTGCCGTTGGTAGGTTTCGAACCCGCATCCTCATGCATGAAGAGGGTGTCTTAAACCTCCGAGCTACCACATATTATATTATATATTATGAGTACCCCAAACATGTATTAATCTATTTTTGTATTACAGGGTAAAATCAATAAACAATCCCGATTCAAGAGTGCGCGAGCTGAAGGCGTACGTAACGTCTCGTTGGCCGGCGTGGCCGGTGACCCGCTACGCTCTGGACGTGGAAGCCATTACCACCAGGAAGAAGCCCAACTTGATCCTCAACGTAGATGGTATAGTCGCAGCCGCCATGGTCGACATGTTCAGACATTGCCAGCTGTTTACGCAGTTAGTATATACTTTTATTCTTATCCTAGCTTCTGCCCGCTACTTCGTACGCGCAATCCCGTTTTCTCCCATTCCCGTGGGATTTTCAGGATTGTCATAAGAGCCTTCTCCTGACAATAACAAACACAACAAAAAAAAACATCAGCCAAATCGGTCTAGACGTTCTCAAGTTATGGCGTTTCATTTTTTTATATATAGGATTATTTATCACAAATAGGGACTGCCTCGTTGGCCGAGTGGTCACAAGTGTGACTGCCAGGCAAGGGGTATCGGGTTCGATTCCCGGGTCAGGCAAAACATAACTGGTTTTTTTAAATCTCAATAATAGCACGGAGCCTGAAATTGTGCCCGGTTTAGGGCAATAGGCTCACCCCCTATTACATGGGACTACATAACATCACGCCTTTTTATCCCCGAAGGGGTAGGCAGAGGTGCACATTACGGCACTTAATGCCACTGTACAATGCCACTGTACATGGGACTCTTAACATAAATAGTGAAAAGTGGGTGTTACATCGTACAGTGGCATTAGATGCCGTAATGTGCACCTCTGCCTACACCTTCGGGTATAAAAGGCGTGATGTTATGTTCTTAAACTAAAATAAAATGTCTAATTCCACAGAGAGGAAGGCAACAACTACATAGCAATGGGCTCTATCAACGCCCTGTTCGTGCTGGGTCGCACCATCGGTCTAGTAGGCCACTACCTCGACCAGAAGCGCATGAAGCAACCCCTCTACCGCCACCCATGGGACGACATCACATACATGTCGCCCTTAAACTAAAATTCCCATAAAAAACCCCATGGATTGGACGGATTTTAGCTAAAAATGACCCCTAGGAACAAATTTATGTGATTGTCAAAAATTTAGTAAAATTTTGATTCCAAAGTCGTATTTATCGGGTTTCAATAATCTCTGTAATGGAAGTTTGAAAATGTAATTCTAATTAACGCTTGCAATATTGCCGTGTAGAAGTGTTGGCGTTCGATTCCCGATTGGCATTTTCGGTTTTTGAAATTCTCCTGTAACATACTGGTTAAATCTCGCAGTGTGGTACTTTGTTTTTTTTTTTTGTTATTTTTGACCGTCAAATAAGTTTGTTTTGAAATTAAATTATTGTATGCTGTACCATTGCAACGACATTAAACCTTAATTTATTATCTATATACAGTGTGTTAAGTTAAACGAGGGACTTATTGAGGGAGGGTATTCAGTATTCGATTCTCGTCCCGAATATGTAAAAAACCTATAACCAAAATTTTTGAAGTAATTGTCTAATAAAATACATCATCATGAACAGAAACAGTACTTGCATAAAGTAAGTCGCGTTGCCAAAACTTTGCCGATCTTACCAAAAAGAATAGAGCGCGCTTAAGCCCGCTAAGCCGTAACCCGTAAGCGTAAGCGGAAGCGTTTTTATGGTTCTGTCTGTTATTTATTAGTGTTTTCGTTTCGTTTATATGTTTGTTAGGTTCATGTGAGTATACACTATTATGGGTTTGAATATGTCCCTCGTTTATCCTAACATACTGTATATGTAAAAATGACATTAATTGTCTTTTTATACAATGGTCTAATAATAAATTCATTTTGACTAAAATTCAATGTTACTATCTGAACTGTTTTCGAGATGACTTGAATAGTTTCAACTTGACTTGGAATCAGTCGAGTTATAATATTATCGTCAAGTAAAATTAAACAATAATTATTTTCTTACTATAATCTATGTCCTTTTTTTGACGTTATAATACCTAAAATGTGGTAAAACCCCCCTATTCACTACCACTTCTCCTTATCCTACTTTTCCAAGCCGTTATAAGACCATTGTATAAAGAAAAGCTAACGAATAATATATTTTATTATGAATTAAAATAATTTTTGTAATTATTATGTTTTCGAATTACACATGTAACTATTTGACGAGGAACTCGACTAGTTTTAAGCTATGATAGAAATATTCTAGGCTACTGACTGTCGCCGCATCGTCGCGGAATGCTACTCATTAATATGAGCCTCTAATACGACTTGAAACCAGTCGAGTTCCTCGTCAAATAATTACGTGAGTAAGCCAAGCCGCAAATAATTAATTTTGTATGTCTCACGAAGGTTATAATTTAAACATAATATTTGTACTTCGTAAAGTAGGTACACTCCAAGGTCAAAAGTCCACTGTCAATGTGAGTGATGTTTACACGGCAATGCGTAAGTAATTTCATATTAATGTGCATAAACACGCGTGCGTACGCATAAACACACGCACGCGTACGCACACGGATACAAATATGCGTGTGTGTGTAGCGCGCTGTAAGCGCTGCAGCGCAACCGATATAGTCTTACGATGGCAGTGGACTTTTGACCATTGACCGTATATACGTAAATGAAAATAGCGAAATTGATTAACTCGTCGAGTAGCGTCATTATAGACACAATTATAGAACAATAGGTTGCGTTCACCGGTGACCGCTTGGTGTTTGACAGTTTAATTTGACAAATTTTTTTGTCCTTTGACCATGTCCAATCCAGGGTAGATTTTTTCGAAAAATAAACGTTATAAATAATATAAATAAAATTGAAATATTTTAGGGGGATCTTTAAGCAAAAATGTTGTTACTGAAAAACCGATGTCTTCATTCCATTTCAGGATTTCACTGAAATATCATTTTCGTACGTCGAGAGTTCAAAAATTTATAATCATAATTGCCACTTTTCAGATCTATCAGAATAGTTAATGTAACTAGGGTGCTCAAATTGAAAAACTTAATAAATAAATACGGCTGTGTCGACTTTGGCTTCGATTCCCAGGTCAGACAAAGTATGATTGACTATTTTTCAGTTTGAAGATTTTTTTTAAAAACAGTCTGGAACTGTGTCCGGTATATGACAATAGACTGCCCCCTATTACATGGGACTCGTAGCATAAATAGTGAAAAGTGGGTGTTACATTGTATATGAGCACCTCTGTCTACATCGGGTATAAGACACCCGCGGGAAGAGAAGGGGTGCTGATAAATATACTACTCTATCTTTAAAATATTTATGGTATTTGATGAGAAAAAATGTTATTTCAATGAAATCTAAAAACATTCATTTATTTATTTTGTGACCAGGGTTCTGAAGAGTACTTGAGGACGCAAAACGGTTCTAATCTGTTTTTGAGATAAAATCGAAGTACACATTAAAGTGGGTAGGTAGTGAACGACGGATTTTAATACGTAGATACATTTTTTTTTATTTTTCTATTTAACTCAAGTGCTCTATTTAATTAAGTAACTCTTAGATCTGTTATTAAGCTGATAATATAAATATTTTACTGATTTTTTGTTCTTTTTATTTATTTTTTTCTCTTTTTTTTTTGAAGCTTCAAAGGGGCCGTTCAAGTACTACGTAAGCAGGTTTTTTACAATTATTTACCCCCCATCCCCCTTGTCAGCGAAAGTAAGCAAAGATCTTACCCCCTCCCCCTTTTCTTACGTAAACATTTTAAATTGTATCTTTCTTATATTGTAATTTTAATATTCTCCAAATACCATAATGTCTAGTTCTTTGTCGGTCTTTGCTAGTAATTTATAATTTCAATATGAGGGTTGCCATTCGTGTAAACAAGTAAATAATAATAATAGACTCCCCTACCCCCCCCCCCTTATCATCCAAAACAAGCAAAATAGAGACCCCCCACACCCCCATAGTGCTTACGTAATACTTGAACGGCCCCAAAGTTTTTATGGTGGTAAGCTTTTGTAGCCTAAGTACCTACACCTGGAGGTGTCACGAGGCGTCGAGAGTGAAGCAAGGTTTTTTTGAAGGGAAAAATAGTCCAATGACCTCCCACCTGCGTGAGGCGGGAGCGAATGTCCGACTCTTACTGACTAAAAACTATCCCGTTCCCACCCCTTTTTTAGGGGGAAATCATCCAATGACTTCTCCCGCCTTGAGTGAGGCGAGTGTCGAACTCTTACTGACTAAAAACCACCCCGTTCCTACTTCTGCTCAACGCGCCGGAGCCCTGGCAACCCGTTAAGTATTCCGCGGCTCCGTATCGGAACCAGCCCTATTGGGTCCCATCGGTGGTGGTCTTTGAGGCGCGCGCGGAACACGACGCGCCGTACGCTCGGGTCTGTTTCTGATCGGACGGCGAGTTACCCTTGCTCGCCGTCCGCAGACCCGCTCCTATGCAGTCTTGCAGTTGGAACTTTAAAAGGAGCGTGGAGCAGAAGCCTCTCTCAAGACAATCTCTGTGGTTCTGGTGTCCGCAGGCCCGTGAGCGTGCAAAAAGTTAAACACAATATTTCTGAAAGAACATACCATTTTACTTATAGTTCGAACTGCATTCATGGATTTTTATCTTATTCTATCTCGCAATACAAGAAAAACAGTAATCACTTCATTGTAGCAGTATGCACTGTGACTACAATGTATGCTGCACACTGCATGCTGCATGCATGCATAAACATTAGTTTATGAATCCTGATTGTAACTTGAAACGCGTCGAGTACTCTCGATCAGTTACGAGAACAAGTAAATTATCTAATCATCTCGTATGTTGATCGTACAATTAGTTAGCTTTAGATACGCACTACCTGCTAGTTAACGTTATCAGGTACTTTAAGTATCTTCGTAGTAAGAATACAGTAAGAGCAAATGAAATGGAGCCACTATAAATCATTTTTTGTCATTATTTTCTTGATAAATATTTGAGACTGCCTCGTTGGCCGAGTAGTCGCAAGTGCGACTGCCGGGCAAGGGGTCTCGGGTTCGATTCCCGGGTCGGGCAAAGTATTACTAGGTTTTTTAAAATTCTCAGTAGTAGCACGGAGTCGGGAAATGTGCCCGGTATATGGCAATAGGCTCACCCCCTATTACATGGGACTCATAACAACTAGTGAAAAGTGGGTTTTACATTGTACTGTGGTAGAATGTGCACCTCTACCTACCCCTTCGGGGATAAAAGGCGTGATGTTATTACGTATGGATAAAATATTTTCTGATTTCATTGCCTTAAAGGGCTCGTACACAATACTACGATGCATCGCAAGAACTTGCGAATTGATTCGCATCGCGCATCAAAATCTTATCTTCCCGAAATCTTTGTTTCCTTTTCCTGTATCTCCTAAGCAATAACAGAAGTACACACTTCTTTTTACAATCCATGTCACGACATAGTATTCAATTTAAAATACGTTTAGTACGGTTGACAGTCGTCGAAGGAATGGTCACCCTGGGAGACGCCTTGTCGCACGAAATCGCATCGCAGTAATTCGTGTCGTAATTTTCTGCGTTGCATCCGCTTCGCAGTTAAAATAAAAAACATGCTGGTGACTCAGTTTCTTTGTTCCCTCGCTCTCGATCGTATATGTATTTAAGAAAATGTCTAAATCGCACGTATTTGTAGATTTCACTGTTTAGATTTTAAAATATATATACATATGTATATCGAAGTTAAGAATAAATTGGTACCTACAACACTAACAATGCATAGGATAAAAAAAAATTATATACAATATGCGCCTAGCGTTTTGGGGTTAAAGAATAGCGAGTGTCGGATTTTTACCTCACTAGTACCACCCCGGTGGCCACCCTCAATACCTGTATGAAGGCACCGGGTCCTCTCAAAAGAGACCCGGAGAGAGAAAGAGTGGATAAAAAAATATATACCTATTTTCGCGAAATCTATACCTACTTAAAAAATAATAAATGTTAAAGGTTGGTTATATATGAAAACAGATGAAGGTTCGATTTCACGCTCACTAGACGGCGCTAGTGTTGTCATGTCGTAATGGTCCAATCAGTTAAGTTGTCCTAAGAGCAGCAGCGTGATACCACGGCCTCACAGAAAACCGACGTGAAGCAACGCTTGCGTTGTGTTTCGTCGAGTGAGTGAGGATACCGGAGGCCCAATTACCTCCTTCCCCAATCTCCCCAATCCCTGAATCCTCAACGATCCTCAAACAGCTAATCCCCAAATGGCCGGTAACGCACTTATAACGCCTCTGGTGTCTATGAGCGACGCCGATTGCTTACCATCAAGTGATACGTCAGCTCGTTTACCGGCTTATGTCATAAAAAAACCAAGCACTGGAGCGTCTGCTTCAAGCTGCGACTGCATAGTGAACTACAGACTTCTATGTACGTACATGGACTACTCGGGCAGTTGTAAAGTATTGAATTTCACTAATAATAATTGTCAACTACCGTATTAAGTAAAAAACGTACACAAAAACTTACGAACTGAAGCATTTATAATATTAATAAAGTTAAATATAAAATCCCTCCTATACATTGCCTTTTGCACGAATAATATCGATATTTAAAATATATAAAACTATGTATACAACGCTTTATGTGTAATTGTTAGGAAATAAATATTATGTTACAAAAAATACAAGTGTTTTATTTCCCGAACATACACAGAGAACACATTTAAGTAACTATTACGGGTCATCCATAAATTACCTACGTCACACGAATTTTATGATTTTTTGCCCCTCCCCCCGTCCTTGTCACAGCTAGACACATTTATGAGATCCCCCCCCCTATCCCCCCTAGTGTGACGTCACATTTTGCAGAATTACGTATGTATAAAAATTGTTGAATGAAAACAGCAGTTCCGAAAACAGTTTTATTCCTATTTAAATTTCTTTAAAAAAATGCTAATACCAAATCAAACAAAACATAAAAAACATTAATACAATTAGATTTCGCGTTCTATAATACTTTTTGAAACATGACATCACAAAGTTTAGGATCCCTCCCTCTCCCTTGTCACAAATGTCAGACTTCGTCGACCCCCCCCCTAAGGGATAGCTTAACGTGTGACGTAATTTATGGATGGCCCCTTATGAATCATCATCCGCAGTAGCGTAGCTAGCTTAGATGGCACCATGGTCGGATTTTATAATTGTCACCTCAAAACTCAATCGAAACTTTTAAAATAAAATGTAATAATAATTTACGTTTTATTAAAATACTAGCGCCCCGGCTTCGCACGGGTGCAATATGCATGTATTATACATATAAACCTTCCTTAAAAATCACTCTATCTATAAAAAAAAACCGCATCAAAATCCGTTGTGTAGTTTTAAAGATCTAAGCATACATAGGGACAGACAGACGGCGGAGAGCGACTTTGTTTTATACTATGTAGTGATGGATGAGCATCTATATCTTCTATACATATAATAAAATCGTAGGAAAATTAAAACTATATATCGATTTTTTTTAAAAGAATAAAGGAATGCTTTGGGCGTGATCTACAGTCGATACCGAAACAAAAATATGGTTTTTAGAATTTTTGTCTGTCTGTTTGTCTGTATGTAGGTTCGGAATGAACTCAAAAAGTACTGCATGGATTTACTTCAAATTTTGCATGAATATTACTAACAGGTCGGGACAACATATAGGCTACATATTATCATGCTGTCAACTACGGGGGAGGAGCTGTGAATTACTATTCCACGCGGTCGAAGTCGCGGGCTCAGCTAGTTACAAATACATACATAACATCACGCCTTTTATCCCCGTAGGGGTAAGCAGAGGTAGGTAGGTACACAACACGTACGTGTACGTAACACCCACTTTTCACTATTTATGTTATGAGTTCCATGTAATAGGGGGTGAGGTTTTTTAAGAACCCAGTAATTATTTGCCAGACCCGGGAATCGAACCCAAGACCCCTTGTTCGGTAGTCGCACTTGCGACCACTCGGCCAACGAGGCAGTCTGGTCTAGTTACAAATATTTGTGTATTGTGTGAAACTTTAGTTTGTTGAAAATTACAATGTCTTCTTTCTAGCTTTGACACTTGCGAACTTCGAAATCATGTCTTCATGTAGGTATTGCTTCGTGTTCTGTCGTTAAAATACCAAGATTGTTTAATCTGGTTTCAGTCATTGTTGACCGCAAGTAATATCATTTTTTCTTCAGCTCATGGTACGATATTATAGTTGTCTAGTGGCGGCTATGCTGCTATTTTAAGTGTGGGAGAGCCATGTTTCGGCACGAATGGACCGGCTCGACCGGAGTGATACCACGACCTCACAGAAAACCGACGTGAAGCAACGCTTGCGTTGTGTTTCGTCGTGTGAGTGAGTTACCGGAGGCCCAATTTCCCCCTCCCTATTCTCCCGAATCCCCGAATCCTCCACAATCCTCAAATTCCCAATTCCCAAAAGGCCGGTAACGCACTTGTAACGCCTCTGGTGTTTCAGGTGTCAATGAGCGACGCCGAGTACTTACCATCAGGTGATCCGTCTGCTCGTTTACCGGCGTATGCCATAAAAAAAAATGCTATCTGCCACAGAATTACGATTTTTTATAGGTAAAACGAACTACAACTGATGGTCATAGTAGGTCTCGGTCTCGCACCCCCCCTCCTTCCCCTTAGTTACACCACTGATCATCTGTACATAGTATAGAGGTATACATACATAGGTACTTACTTAAGCCGGCGCTCACGACTGCAGCCGCTGTGTTAAAACGATTTTAAAATGCCAAACACTACCTAGAAAAGTATTTGTAGATGACACAGAGTTTTTTTTAAGGGCGGAAAATCATCGGATGACTTCTACCGCCTGGGTGATGCAGGAGGGAGTGTCAGACTCTTACTGACTAGAAACCACCCCGTTCCTACTCGTGCACTTCGAGCCGGAGCCCCGGTTACCCGTTAACACAGAGTTGGGTTTCGATGTTTGACGGTTATATCAACTGTAGATCCTGGTACACAGGAGTTGCAGCAGCTGAGGAGTAAACGACGATGAAAACATAAATAAATGAGGTTCCTTTAATCTGTATTTCATAAGATTAACCATGGAGGTTCTTGCTAGTTAGTCTCCTACCGAACGGATTTATGGAATATCTGACGGACAAATATATTTTGACATTTACAAAGTATATTTTCTTTAAAGATTTTTATTATTAATGTTCTTTGCTTACGTACTTTAAATCTGTTAAATTAGACATCTTTTTGATAATTAAAACATTGTACGACTTTTGTGCGAAGATCGCTACAATTGCAAATTTGTTTGCTTAAAAAATTTGATATTAAACTTTTAATCGGTCAAGGCAGTATGAACTACTGTTTTCTAAACCCCAAGTAAGGATTACGTAGTCGGCAGACACTGAAACCGCATAACTGCAAGACTATACAGTTACTGGCATAACACTGGACAAACGACTCGAGTCAGTGGTAGCGATAAATAACTAATAAACGTGTTTCACAACACGATGTTCAAGTCATTCAGAAAAATAAGTATAACGAAAAAGTTCGCTGTAGTTTTTGTTATTGCGTGCTTTGTCTACAAACTTATCAATTACAACTTGGTATATGGTGATGCCAATATTGTTAAAGTTGATATTGATTACGTCGCCGTACATTTTGATTTGAAGGGATCTCCACCATTTATCAGTTATATGATAATACTCCTGTCTACTTTGAAGAGGTATGGAGTTAACTCGGTTCTGATGGAATATGAAGATATGTTTCCGTATGACGGAAAACTTGCTAACTTAAGTTCCGAAATAGCTTATACGAAACCAGAGGTATGTATGTTTTTCCTGTAGTTATCCAAAGTAATTTAATCGGACCATACTTCGCGTTATAGTTGTAATGCCTTACTGCTCATACGCGATTGCACTCGCTGCTCAGCTCCTATTGAGCTGTAGGGCGAAATCACTATAAAATATAAGTCAAAAACTCAAAAAACTCAAAAGCATTTATTTCAATTAAACCATAATTTGGTACTTTTGAAACGTCAACAAATATGAAATATATAATAGTCTGTCAGTCTGTCCGTCAGTGAAGCTAGGCGCTCGTTCCAAAATGTCGATTCGAGTGGAGAAGAACGAGTAAGAAACTCCATTCGTTACTCTTTTAAAAAAAGTCTGTTTTACATTGCTCTGATACATATTCCAATATTGTACACACATGTGAGAATAATGTAAAGACATACCTGACCAACATACAAATAACAGAACATACTAAAATAGAAAAAACAAAACCAAGAGAAAACAAATATCTTAAGTCTGACATGGTCCTCACATAGTACTTCATTTTTAAGTACTTTATTGTACCTATATTAAAATGAAACATATCTCAAACACTAGATGTCCCAGCTAAAAAGTTACGAAATTTTCCGAACTCCCTCGGCTCACAACTCAAACTCAAAGTCTTTATTTGCATGTTAAGGTAACACATAGGTACAGGTCTTATGAAATAACAGGCACAGCTTATAACGGCCCTTTTCAGGCGTTGCAAATTTTAGGGCTGTCACTAGCTTTTATTTTTTTAACATATTTATTGATTTGTTCGGAATATAGGTAAGTACCTAAGTATATCGGTAATATATTAGTGGGTCAGTGTAAAATATAAAGTATTTAATTGGTATGTGCTTGTGTGTGTGGGGGGTTATGTATGGGGTAGGTTTTAACATTTAACAACCCCCTTTTTCGTAAGGGTACGATTGTACCCTTACGAAAGTGACTGCTCCCGCCTGAGTTGAAGCAAGAGGGAGCGTCGAGACTCTAACTGACTAAAAACCACCACGTTCCTACTTCTGCTGCGAGCCGGATTCCCGGCAACCCGTTAGGTCGTCCGCAGCTACCAATCGACCGACGTTGATCGTTGCCGATCGGATGACGATAACGGTGATGTATTTCTGTTTGTAGCTCACTGAATTTCTAGTGGCAGCAAAACAATTGAACATAGAGGTAATACCACTGGTGCAAACATTTGGCCATATGGAGTTTGTACTGAAATTAGAAGAATTCTATCGTCAAAGGGAAGTGCCGTATAACCCTGCTGACATATGCCCCAGTCAGAAAGGCAGCTTGAATTTAATTCGGGACATGTTGACACAGGTTTGTAGCCTATTTTAAATTTTACACTATAGGTATGAAGACGGGGTATCATCAACAGCCTATAAATGCCCACTGCTGAACAAAGCCTCTTCTCACACGGAGAAGGTTAGAGAGAAGGAAGACGGGGTATAAAAATTTAAAAATCTAATTAGTCCGTCAGTTAGGTTATGAAAAAATATTAGACACGTATTTTATTATTTTGTCGTATAATAAAAGAATATTTATATAAAACGAATCAAAGTTACGAGTGGGAGCTAACACGTCATTTCTATGTATAAAATGGCTGTAGAAGTGACGAAAGTATTTGTTTCTGGAAGAAAATAAAAAATAATGATTTAAATTAATCTACCAGACGGACATTAAATTAAATTTAAGTCATCTACTCTATTACACAATGTCAATACTATACAACCCCTATCGCAGCTGTTAAAATAGCATTCAGAGTAGGGAATATAAAGCCAAACTCAATACCGTTTAGTTCATTCAATATCCACGCAATACGGATGCAATGGGCGCTAGTGTTGCTACTCAAGAGTATGAAATTTCATAATACCAATGTCGATCGATCGGAATTGGATTCAAGAGTAAGCCCCCAGGTGTCAACCAATAGTTTAAAAAAAACATCTGTTCCCAGGTTATTACCTTCCATAACGCCGTTCACCCACTAAAATACATTCACATTGGATGCGATGAAGTCTACAACATAAATATATGCTCAAATTGTACGAAAAGAAAACTGCAACCGCAGTAAGTATTCATTGCTTTTAAATCGACTTAAAAAAGGCATCTTCAGTTTTCATAACATCACGCCTTTTATCCCCGATGGGGATTTATCCCAGAGGTGCACATTACGGCACTAAACGGCACAAATGCCACTGTACAATGTAACACCCACTTTTCACTATTTATGTTATGAGTCCCATGTAATAGGGGGTGAGCCTATTGCCATATACCGGGCACAGTTCGAGAATTCGTACTACTAATGAGATTTTTTTTAAACCTAATAATTCTTTGCTTGACCCGGGAATCGAACCCGAGACCGCTTGACCGGCAGTCGCACTTGCGAACATTCGGCCAACGAGGCAGTCAATATATACCTGTATATATGTTAATATTTATATGAGCGATTGGCAATAGGCTCACCAGGAGATGAGCCTACAGTAATAGGAATTACATGGGACTCATAACATTAACAGTGAAAAGTGGGTGTTACATTGTACAGTGGCATAATGTGCACCTCTGCCTACCCCTTCGAGGATAAAAGGCGTGATGTTATGTTATGTTATATGAGCGACTAATTTCGGATTACACCGGGGCCCTTAATGTCACTCGAAAGTAATCGAGCACTCCTGAATTAGTTAAATAAGCAAGCCATATACACTTGGGAGCAAAGAAATGGAGGCACTAGCGGTTTTGTCATTCTATCGAATTTTCAATGACTTTAAATAATATTCATTTTACAATAAAATATGCTCTTATTTTAAAGGTAACGAAATTGTCTTTTATTTTTTATATGGAATAGTAGGCAAACGAGCAGACGGATCACCTGATGGTAAGCGATCAGCGCCGCCCATGGACACCCGCAACACCAGAGGAGTCTGTAGTCTGTGGAGAACTCAATATCATTAAGTTCAATCAATATCCACGCAATACGGATGCAATGGGCGCTAGCCTCCAGGTGATGTGTCTGCTCGCTTACCGGCTTATTCCATAAAAAAAGAAAGAAAAAACGCTAGTGGCTCCATTTCTTTGCTTCCGAGTGTATAATATTATTCTATTTTTTCAGTCAAATATACTACGATCATCTGATTAATGTGAAAAATATAGTGCACGATATAAGTCCGAAAACGAAAGTCCTATCTTGGTCCGAAATATATTCTCAGACACGAATCAATTTAAAACATGAGTTAAAAAGTTTGAAACATAAATTAAATAATTTGGAAATTGTCGACTGGGACTATGGCGCAAACACGAAAACGGCCCGACTGTACCGAAGTCATGAAATCTTTAACAATATTTGGTTGGCGTCAGCATTCAAGGGAGCTGATGGTATATATGCGAAAACGCCAGATATAATGAAGCGTTATTTAAACCATATAAAATGGATGAATGAAGTTGTAATATATAAACCGCCAAAACGTGGGGTCAAAATCAAGGGTATCATTTTGACTGGCTGGTCGAGATATAGCCATTTTGCGCGACAGTGTGAACTATTGCCGTTCTCAATGCCAAGTCTTATATTAAATTTGTTAGTAATTAAGTTGTTTCGCGAAGGTATAAGCTTGGCATTTCTGAATAACCACACTCATTGCCAATTATACGATAAATTCTTGAAGGATGACTTCGAAAGAGTCTACGTAAGTCTTGATGAGAACAGCGAATGTTCGTTTCAAAATGTTGTCGTATATAAAATTAATTTTCCAGATTATAAAAGTTGTTTGGCGAAGCTGGATGACATTAAAACTGATTTTGAAGTCAATTCTTGGACTAATGTCCCTGAATTCATGAGTACTATACAAGACTGTAATAATCAACTAGCTAAAGGTGTCCTGCTCAGTGATCAATTACGGCCTATATTGTCAGAGTTTTATAGCGCAGATGTCATAGATAATTATTTAAATGAAAATGTTAATGTATATGATACTAAGGTCGGGGATGAAGTGACTGAACTCATGCAAAAAATAATGGTCTTTAAAAGTCTGCCCAGACGGTCTTTTGGACCGTTGCCTATGATTAAATACGGAGTGTAATGGGTACCCAATTAAACATATATCTACTGCCTTTAGGTAGAAGTTGGAAAAGAGAGTTTAACGTGTTAAATGAAAAGTATTGTTTAGACTGAAAACATGAGATTTTTATTACAAAACTGTAAACTTCGAAACCTATTAAAAGATGCTAGGCTAAGCCCCCATAATTTCATATGCAGGAGAGGCTGACTGAGCAGATGGTCGCTTTTGATTTTTTTGAATATGTTAACATGCAACTGCAATACAAACCGCGGAAGACTTAACAGGTTACCGGGGCTCCGGCTCGAAATGCAGGAGTAGGAACATATAAATGTACTTAGGCAAAACTGACGCGCGCGTCTCAAAGAGCCATCAAACCACCACGGATGGGGCCCAATAGGATTGACGCCGATACGGAGTCGCGGAGAACCTAACGGTTTACCGGGGCTCCGGGTCGAAGTGCAGGAGTAGGAACGGTGTGGTTTTTAGTCAGTAAGAGTCTGACACTCCTTCCCGCCTCACCCAGGCGGTAAAAGTCATTCGAATATTTTCCCCGCTTAAAAAAAACTGCAATTCAATCGCTATGGTAACCGCCGCAAACGGTAAAGGGTTGAAGTATGTTCTCAATATCTACTATTAGAAAACTTAAAAACTGTCATAGAGTTCACCTTACTCTTTGATATTAGGAACTTATTAGTTTTAAACCACATTGGATTTTAGAAACTTAGGAGGCAGGAAAAATAAAGAGTACCACCATTACAATTCACCTTACATTGTTAACATCGAAATCAAATTACAAATTCAGAACTAGCTAAACCATAACTATTAATTGGAACGAAAAACAACAACAACACATAAATAGGCAAATTGACTTTCAAATAGAATAAAATTCCCTCAACACCAAATACACCGTCTCAATAATTTTTCGAGTTCCCGCCATCTTGACATTTTTTTTCTTCGAACCACAGATTATATTTTCCCGCTACGCGATGACGTTTCGTTTCTTTTTGTCTATGCTCCTAACACTACTATTACTAGAAACTAATAGAGCTTGTCTCAGTATTTTCAAGTAAGTAACCCGCGATTTTTTGGTACATTTGTCTACTATCACGATAATTATTACAGAACATCACGCCTTTTATGCTCGAAGGGGTAGGCAGAGGCACATTAAGTAACATTCACTTTTACTATCTATGTTATGAGTCCCATGTAATAGGGGGTGAGCCTATTGCCATATACCGGGCACAATTTCAGACTCCGTGCCTGAGAACTGCTACTACTGAGAATTTTTAAAATACCCGCTTTTTTAAGGGGGGAAAATCATCGAATGACTGCTCTCGCCTGGGTGAGGCGGGAGGGAGTGTCAGACTCTTACTGACTAAAAACCACCCCGTTCCTTCTCCTGCACGTCGAGCCGGAGCCCCGGTAACCCGTTACGTTCTCAAAAAAACCCACTTAGACTTTGCCCGACCTGGGAATCGAACCCGAGACCCCTTGCCACTCGGCCAACGAGGCAGACGATAGTTGTTATATATATGCTCTGATTATATGTTAATAAATAATCACGTTGACAGCTGGAACTAATATTGACTTGGGACTGAATCACCAAGAAGGCGGTACTCCTCTTTTATATTAATATAGAATAGGAGATATATTGTCGTTAATTTTGAATAAAACTGTTATTAACTAAAATCGCGGGTTACTCACGTGAATATACTGAGAAAAGCTCTACTAGTTTCGAACCACAGAGGGGTTCTTCCTCATGAAGCAACGCAAGTAGCAACACCGAGGCGAGCGCCAAAGCCAGCCAGTGAGCTGCGCAACATCGCCGCGACCGCGAACGCTGGTCATGAGGAAGAACCCCTCTGTGGTTCGAAACTAGTAGAGCTTTTCTCAGTATATTTACGTGAGTAACCCGCGATTTTAGTTGATTTAGTGTATCTCACGATAGTTATTATAAAAACAAAACTGTTATGGTGTGTAATTTAGTGGTTCGTTGTATAAAATTAAATATTTTCGAAACTAACCGAGTGTTTTATTCATTTGTTTTGTTTTGTTATATCACCAGCCTGAAGGCTCTAGACACGGGGTCGCCAACTTCAACAGACATAAGACTGAGTAAAGGTTAAACAGGGTGAATAGAAGTCGAGGGGTGAATAAATTGTTGTGAATAAAGTGTTAGAAAAATATTCTAACATTTATACACGCCTCGAGTTCTATTCACCCCGTTTTACGGAAGTCTTTTGTGTAACACCCACTTTTCACTATTTATGTTATGAGTTTCATGTGATAGGGGGTGAGTCTATTGTCATATAGAGAGAATTTTATTAAAAAAAACCAGTTATACTTTGCCCGACCTGGAATCGAACCCGAGACCCCTTGCCCGGCAGTCGCACTTCCGACCACTCGGCCAATGAGGCAGTCATAGTATAAATAAGATGATGACGATGCAGTCTTTGTTTTTAACCCGTGGTATGAACGTAGATCTACGCGAGCAACAATGTATTTTTCTATTGTGTATCATATATAATCAAAAATAATTGATAGCATAGTAACATTTCATATTATCTAGTTTATATATTAATATAGCTTACGACGTTTATTAAAATTTATATTAATGTATTACGTAGGTTCAACTTTTTCTTCTCCTTTAGGGAATAAAAAGCGTGATGTTACTATCATATGTATGTATATAGCGTTATAGTATATCATATGTATATATGTAGTGTTATAGTATATTAAACAATCCTACCTTACTTCTGAAAATTGTGTGAAATATTTTAAATATACTATACCTCTAAAGTTGTCTTATCATTAACATATTTTTAGAGTTACTATCGCCTGTGGCACAGGAATATTCCTAGTATAGGCATATTATTTTTAAGATCTTATAGCTTAATGAAGATATTTTTGTACCTATGTTGACCAGTGTTATTATGAATAAAAATTGTATTTATTTGATTTCTATTTATATATCAGCACTAAAGAGGTTAAGTGTAGATACATTTGTTTGTAGAGAAATAAAACCAAATTATTTTAAATTAAATTTCATATAATTCCTGATATTAGACGTTTATATTATATTACGTTTAACAGATCTAACAATAATAATAATAAAATACCAATATGGTTAACCAAATACAAGACATAACAATTTCCAACTTATAAATTTACTTAAACAATTATTGTATTACTTGTTTATAATTATCGGTCGAATACTGGAAGGCTACTCAAATTTAAGTTATACTTAAATATCGTGCTATCTCTGTCATTTTACAAAGAGTTTGTTGAGACAGAACTATACTTAAGCACGACTTAAATGGTAGCGTTTGAGTATTTCGACACACTGTATATAATTTTAATAAATTCAATGTTTTTTATAGTTATTTATTTATATTATATGTATATGTATATAAGGAACTACTTTTATAAGAGTATAAAATCAACGATGGAGTTTCTTGAGAACATTACATAACATAACATCACGCCTTTCATCCCCGAAGGGGTAGGCAGAGGTGTACATTATGCCACTGTATAATGTAACACCCACTTTTTACTGAGTCTATTGCCATATACCGGACACAATTCCGGACTCCATGTTGTTACCGACTTATTGAATATTTTCAAAACGATTTCTTTTCATACATATATATATATACAATTTAAAAAGTAGTTCTTTATATATATACAAAAATAACCAAATGTAATGAATGTCATATAAATAATTTTGTTTAAAAAACAAATTAACTAGGTAGCATAGCTTTTTGAAACGTATTCAATTTGAGATATTTGTTTTATATTAAAATATTGTTAACGAAAAGGATACGTTAACACCTTAGTCATGAAGTTCGTTTTAAAATACTTCGAATAATGTATAGATTTTTAAATATGAGGTGGTATATTTATTTGACCAATTATAAAAACAATACAGGTTTCTTAATAATCTAATTTAATGATGAATCGCCTAAGTACGCGCATAACTCCTGAACGACTGCATTGAATTCCATAAAATTATTTCTCTTATATTCACCACTAGCTTTTACCCGCGGCTTCGCTTGCGTCACAAAAGGGTAAAAAGTAGCCTATGTGACATATACACACAGCGCCATCTATACTAATGATTTCGTTTTATCTCTCGAGAATATCAATTTTTCAGGGATAAAAAGTATTTAATCCAGACTTCTAACTTTACGTCTGCAAAAATTCAAAGCATTCGGTTTAGTAGTTATGGCGTGAAAGCGGAACAAACAAACAAACTCACTTTCAGATTTATAATATTAGTAAGGATTTTAGGACAAAATTGTATATGAAAGATAATGTAATAAATTCTCCGGGAAATCAAACGTTTCCACGTATAACAAAAAATGTAACAAATATCTCAAATTGTTTACAACATTGTTTACAATTCAATAAAAATAACAACTAAATAAAAATAATGAGTTTTCAACTAAATTACTAACAATAAATTGGAGGAAATTTCAATATCATATAACATTAATTTAATATAAAGAAAAATCTTAATAAATATCTCTAGCCTATGAGTCGAAAAACAAGATAAACTTATAACTTATAATTTAGATTTATAAACTTAAACTACTTATAAACTAATTAATATAAATAATAAAAAAAATCATTTAAATTTTGGTACACAATATCCAATTCTCAAGAGCTTTGGATAAAATAAATATAGTAATGAATTTTAATATACAAGGTGTTGTTTTAAAGTCGCGTCATTTTCTATGAGGTAACTCGGCTATCGATTCTGAGTCCAAATCAACAAAAAAATGGAAGGTAAAATATTTTTCATTTTTCTGTAAATTACGGAAAACCGTAACTACATGCCGCCGTCTTCTAACTAGATTTATAACGCGGCATAACACACACAAACTGAAACACGTAATTAATATTATTCCTAATTCCATAAAACTTCAATAAGAAGCATTGCTGTCGCTTTTTCTGAAATACTGTCCAACTTAACTCGTCGAGTACCGTCATTATAGACACAATTATAGAACAATAGGTTGCGGTCACCGGTGACCGCTTGGTGTTTGACAGTTTAAACGATTTATTATAGCCGTATTTTTAACTATTGGCCCGAAATTTTCTCTTACATTGAACCTATATGACGTCTGTGACATGCCCCCGAGAAATGACCCGGCTTCAAAACTACACCTTGTATATAAAACCGTATTTTATAAACGATAAACTTATGGGTCCCCCATTTACATGGGACTCATGACATTTTTTTTTAATGTGATGGTGGCCCGGAGATTTAAGACGCCCGTTTCTCATAAATGAGAGCGCCGGTTCGAAACCTACCAACGGCAAGTACCAATGTGACTTTTTCCGAGTTATATGTACTTTCTAAGATTATTTAGACACCACTGACAAACGGTGAAGGAAAACATCGTGAGAAAACCTGGGCTTGTAATTTCTAATTATAAGTTTGATCGCCAACCCGCATTGAGCAAGCGTGGTGATTAATGCTCAAATATTCTCCGTGTGAGAAGAGGCTTTGCTCAGCAGTGGGCATTTAAAGGCTGTTGATTATGATGACATTTTTTTATGGCATTTTTTTTTTTTTTTTTTTTTTTTTAAGGGGGGAAAATCATCGAATGACTTCTCCCGCCTGGGTGAGGCGGGAGGGAGTGTCAGACTCTTACTGACTAAAAACCACCCCGTTCCTTCTCCTGCACGTCGAGTCGGAGCCCCGGTTACCCGTTAGGTTCTCCGCGACTCCGAATCGGCATCGGCCGTATTGGGCCCCATCTGTGGTGGTCTGATGGCTCTTTGAGGCGCGCGCGGAACGCGACGCGCCGTACGCTCGGGTCTGTTTCTGGTCGGACGGGGAGCCACCCATGCTCGCCGTCCGCAGGCCCGCGCTTACGGTGGCCGGAGATCGTCTCGCGATCCCCGACGCCCGGTGTGTCCTTCGCGATGGCTGGGTTGCGAGGAGGCAGCGCTTCGCTGCCTCACGCGTCCCGCCTCCTCCTTAGCTAGCATCACTGCTTCGCAAAAGGAGGAGACGGCATCCCAGTCCCCCTCGCTCCGCATCATGGCCTGCACTAGGCCCGGACGCGAGAGGTCGCCATCGCCGATCACTTCCCTGAGGACACGGCGGTGCTCAGCCCACGAAGGGCATTCTCCCACCGTGTGTTCCACCGTGTCCTCAGGGCGGTCCTCGCAGTGATGACACCCGGGCGTTTCCTCCCGCCCCATCAGACACAGGTACCTCCCGAAACTTCCATGTCCGGTGAGGACCTGCGTCAGGCGGTAGGTGAGGACGCCGTAGCGTCTCTCAAGCCACTCCTCAAAGAGGGGACTTACCGCTGCGATGGCAGCGAGCCCATTTTTTTTTATGGCATAAGCCGGTAAACGAGCAGACGGATCACCTGATGGTAAGCCATCGGCGTCGCCCATGGACACCTGGAACACCAGAGGCGTTACAAGTGCGTTACCGGCCTTTTGGGATTAGGAATTTGAGGATTGTTGGGGATTCAGGAATTGGGGAAAGGGGGAAAGAGTTGATGTTATCATATTAATATTGTAAATGTGAAAATTTCTTTGGATGTTTGTCCGTCAATCACGCTGAAACAAACATCCAACATACTGAACAGATTTTAAATGACATTTGGTATACATGCAGGGTATGGGCTGACTTAGGTGATAAGATACTATTTTTATCCCGATTAAATGCTGCCATGGGATAAAACAGGAATTCTAAGCGGACGAAGTCGTGGACAACACCTAGTATTGTATATGTGCACTTCTGTATATATACTAGCTGACCCGACAAACGTTGTTTTGCCATATAAAAAATTTAGGGGTGGACTACCCCTAACATTTAGGGGGATAAAAAATTGATGTTGGCCGATTCTCATAGATACCGGATAAGCACAAAAAATTTCATCAAAATCGGTCAAGCCGTTTCGAAGGAGTATGGCAACGAAAACTGTGACACGAGAATTTTATATATTAGTTATAAGTCACATGTAATAGGGGGAGAGTCTATTGCCATATTAAAAATAATGATCAAAATGACAATATTTTGTCATTATGTCCAAAAGAATTTCGTTTATATATTAAGGTTTTATATAGTTCATAATAATAATAATTTATTATATAATACAATTTCGTTAGGGTGGGTCTAAGTAGGTAGTACTTTGTTAAGAAATGGTGAATTTTAGGATCTAAAGACATCGTTCTGTTCCATACGAATCTGTTTGGAACAAGCACCTAGCTCCACTGACGAACTACTCCATCGTTCCAAAAGTACTCTGCATATAATGCCGAGCTCTGCTCGTGGATCACATCAGAATTTTCAAATTGACCATTCCTTACCAAAGTTTCATTTTATATAAACAGCGACGATTCCTTTTTATATATCACGACGTTTTTGTCAAGTGCTTAAGCAGTGTAGGCGTTAAATATAATACATTTTCACGGACAAAGCCGCCGAAAAACTAGTAATATATAAAGGTCGCCACTGTATAATTGTTATACATTAAAAAAAAATAAAAAAAATAACCATAAACAAAAAGTAATTTGAGTATATAAAATCAATCATAATAATCGAAGAAAATACCAAAATCATTTTACAGTTTTGCCAACCGATTTTATGTCTTATTGCAGTGAGCGTAAGGCGTAGGATAACCGTACAACATATCTTGGCAAATACGCGTACTTGTATTACCAATTATGTGTTTTATGTCTTCGGGAGGAGAACTCAAAATTGTTTAAAGAAAATAAATTTGACTATCCGCTGTAATTTAAAAATGGAATATTCAGCCAATTAAGAAAACGTCACGCCTATTGTTATGAAGTGTACGTTTTAAACACATTTTCGACCTTTAAGTCTATGTATATAAGGTATAAAATTCTTTGAAAATAATTTATCCAGATTTTGAATGTCTATGAAAATCGACCAATGTGAAGTCTTTGAGGCCTAAGTTCAGCAGAGGACGGCTTCAAACCGATATAACGATGTTTTTAAATAATATAAACAAAATTAAATTAAAAAAGAAAAACTAAATATTTAAAGTTACTTTAACAAAAAATAAAAATTAAATAAAACTATATTAATTTATAATAACATATTATAATATAATATAATAATATAATATAATATAATATAATATAACATAATATAATATTATATGAAAAAATAATCATTTATATATATATATATATATATTTCCAATGAGTTTTTGTAGGTAGCAATATTTTTGTACGCATAATTTTAAAATAGATGGAATTCAACGTCACTACTGTCAGTCGACTGGACAATCTCTACACCACATGAGCATGACCCTTTATTTGAAAAAAAAAATTTTAAAAGCTATGTAAAATATTTTTATTATTTTCCTTTCCTGTCCGTGTGTCACTGCAAGGCGCCAACTGAACACCAGTGTTGACTATACCCAACACTGGTTTTGCCTTTACAGCATTTGTTAGTTGGTTTGTTAGTTGGTTTTCAGTTGCGCTGGGCACAGTACTTACTGTGTTACATACTTAGTTACCGCATACCGAGTTGGCAAACTTTCTAATGTTACCACCTTGTTGATCTTTTTATTATATTTTTTTATATTGTTTTTTTTTTTGTTGTCGTTTTTATTGTTACTTATGGTTGTATATTTGGTACATCATGCCTAATGGCAAATGGTAAATTATATTTCTTTCTTTATAAAATTCTATTTTCTTTATTCTTTATAAAGTTCTATACAGAATTTAATCTTTAAACTAAAAATCATAATTGTTTCCGCGGCTATCGTAAGGGCCATCTAAGGAACTAAACATTTGACAGAGACCTTGCAGCAGCGCTCTCTAATAAACCTGAACCCTTTTTAACTACGATCTCCTGCCAGCGGAGATTATGACAAACCCTTATAATTATGATCCTTGAAATTTTCAGCATGACGTCATTGAAGTGTCATTTGTATTTTTTTTCTCTTTTAAAATAAGAATATAGGATCTTATAGAAAATAAATTAATCTAGAGGTATGTAGAAAGAAACCACGTTATATTGTCGTCCTTGTAATTTTCAGCATGACGTCATTGACGTGTCATTTGTTTTTTTTTCTTTTAAAATAAGAGTAAAGAATCTGGTAAAGTTAAGTTTTTAATTAAGTATAAAGAAACCATGTTACGTTGACTTTGATGAGTAACATAAATAAACACCAAGACATTGTGTATAATGCGTATATATGTTACAATATTGCTACCAACAAATCCCTATTTTTAAATATATGCCATATTATCTAGTGTAGAGGAACAATACGTTTAAACATACAATATGACTGACTGACTGACTGATATCAATAATAATATTATGAAGCTAAAGAGCTTGTTCCTTTTTTTGTGTGAACGCGAAAATCTGTGGAACAGCTGGTACGAATTAAATATTTTTTTTTTTATATTGTAGATTGATAGGTCCAGAAGATTGGCAACAGAATGCTATATGAAGAGATGAATAGAAAGAGGGTACGGAGGCGTTTGCCCTGCAGTGCGACGATCATGGCTAAATTGGATAGGTCCAACGCAAAACGAACTTGCAAGTACGTTTTTTTTTGTTACCTCTTGACTACATTTTGTCTACTCAGACAAACATTTTGTAAATTTGCATATATATAGTTGGGCAGTATAGAGGATATAGGCTATTTACGCGGGTAAAACCATAAGTAAAAGCTAGTTTCATTTAACTCGTTGAGTACCGTTATTATGGACACAATTAAAGAACAATAGGTTGCTGTCAACAGTTTCAACAGTTGAAATTAACATTATAAACTCAATTATATTTGAATGTATATGGAATCAGTCACATTGCACATTTCATTAATTAATATTATAATATATATTTATATAATATAATCGCGACATATCTACAAACTTATAATTTATAATTACATATAATGTACTTAAATATATCTAAACGACGGTTTTCGTGAATTCGACAGCTATTCAATATTAATTAATATCATTTACAAATATATATATATATACTTTATTATTTTTTCCTTAAATTTTAATTCTTTCTATCGCTATTTAAGGAATATAAAAATTTGGTTTCTTTATAGTTTTTTGGGGACTTGGGATACTAGTTCAAATTGGTTTTCCGTAAGGAATAATATAGTAGTGTATATGATATAGATGTATTGAAATTAGAATAAACATGCTAAACGACAATTTTATTCCTCGTCAAAGTTCTGTATAATAAGATAAGTAGTCCTCCATCTCCCAACTAACTAAACACCACCAATAATGGCGTTATCTCTTGTAAGGGGTTACAAAGAATAGATGTCGATTGGATAATAAAGAACAAGCCTAATGCCAAGAATTCTATAAATGTTGACCACCAGTCATTCGGAACGAAGTTTTCCGAGATGGTTAATTAAAAACAATAAGTCTAAATTGTAAAATCACCAATCTGTTGAACAAGCGTGGTGATTAACCCATTCGCTGAGGCAGACGCCTGTCGGCGTTTTTTTACAATTGTATATTTCTTGGCAAACCAGTTATATTATCCATTTGAGGTGCTGAAGACGCGTATCGGCGTTTTAGACGACAGCCACCCCGCACCTGAAATATGAAGTTAATTTTCTCTGCCGCAATGAATGAGTTAATTCTTCTTCTCCATTTGAGAAGAGACCTTTGCCTAGCAGTGGGACAGTTACAGGCTATTTTTTTCTAATTTGAATACATCTGCATACATAATTATATAAATTGTAGTCATTATATTTCTAATATATAGCAGTTGATAAAAAATATATAATTATATGTCTGTTCTATATATGTCTATATAGTCTTCTACTTTATATATTTATAAATCTAAACCTATAGGAGTCAACGGACTGAAAATTTGAACTGAAGTCTTAGAACACGCGATTTTAAACTCAATTATGTTAAGAATAACGATTAATTTGCTACAGCAATTCAAGATATAAAAAGACTGTATGGAGCATACGATTTTGAACTCAGTCTTAAAAAAATAAGAAAGAATTTAGTACAGTTGTTGAAAACATGAACTAAATTACAGAGAAAGTGGTTGATTTATATGAAAAAAAAAACAATAAATATTTTATACTACTATCAGTACCTAGTAAGTAATAAAGTTTACGACACGTCTCATGGTATGCGGACACCGTAGTCTAAGTACAGCCAAGCTATTCTATAGCTTTCAAATTGAATGATTGAAGTGAATTCGACCGCGGTCCGCCATATCATTGGCTGTGAGAAAAATCTCAACCAATGCCGGGCGAGACTAAATGCAATATTTTTTTTGAACTGTCAAAACGACAGTTTTCTATGAATTTTGTACGAGATTGTGTATTGTGACGTCACGTTTTTTTAGAGTCAAACAGCATACTTATTTCTTAAAAAATTGCTGGAAAAATAATAAAATTAAGTTGTTCATAAAATCAATTAATGAAATTGCGATTATTTTTTCATATTTTATTGTATTGAACAGTCGAAATAATTTCATTTTGATTAGGGAAAGTACCCAATTACTTAGCAGACCTTTCTTATTTAAACCGTAGAAATTTTAAACCCAATTTTATAGTGCCACGTGCTAATAATCTTTCAGTTCAAACTTTATCCCCGATCCCCGTGAATATCAATAAAAAAATTGATTATATATTACAACTATGTATAATAATAATAATATTAAACTTTATATTCTAAATTATGAGTTTTTTTATAATACTCATTTGCTTTTTATTCTATGGAAATGTATATCCTGTTTTTATCTGTGTTCCGGTCATAGGCTGTTGTTTTAATTTGTTTTTTTTTTTATATATAATTGTTTGTGTTTATAATATGTGCGAGTATCTACGAAACTGGTTTTCTGAGAGCTACTTTTTAATAAGTGTTTAAACTAATCTATTGTATAAACTAAAGTAGTATAATTATTATACTATTATATTATATATAGATTTAAAACAACAGCCTTAGTCAGTAAATTAAACTAAATAGATATTATAATTAGTTCGAGTCATTCTTTTATATTTTAATATCCAAAAAATCATGGTATATGTGAACGAGTAAAATATTGTTATTTATCTAATATTTTTTTTGGACTACGATTTTCTCCTGCCGTCGTGGGTGCGTTTACAAACATACAAGTTCACATAAAATAACATCCAGACCCGAAACAACAACCTGTGGATCACACAAAGAGTTGTTCCGTGCGGGGATCGATCCCGCGACACATTGTGCGGCAGCCAGTTGCCCAACCAACGCGCCAACCGTGCAGTCGAATATGAAAATTATACATATATTTTGATAGTGTTGTTTAGTTAGACATAGACATAGTGTTGTTTTTTAAGAGTAACATTATTAACATAGATAAACTAAAAACATGTGAAACTAAATAAAATTTTGTAAAATAATAAAAAATAGAGGTGACAGGCGACGATGAACCAACCAATCAGAGCGTAGTTTCATGTTTAAAGTAATAATCAAAATATATACGTGTTCCACGCTCTTGAATCCAATTCCGATCGACATTGGTATTGTGAAATTTCGTACTCTTGAGTTGTAACACTAGCGCCCATTGCATCCGTATTGCGTGGATATTGAATGAACTAAATGGTATTGAGTTTGGCTTTATATTCCGTACTCTGAATGCTATTTTAACAGCTACGATAAGGGTTGTATGGTTTTGACATTGAATAATTATTGGATTGAAATATAAAATAACATCACGCTTTTTTAACGGACGAGGGGTAGGCTATGGAGCACATTGCGGCACTTAATGCCACTGTACAATGTCACACCCAGGTTTCACTATTTATGTTATGAGTCCCATGTAATAGGATAAAAATATACGATTTTAATGAATATTGAAATATAAAAGAATGATTATTTCTGTGTTATTGTTTTTTTATATATTATATTAGGTACTTACATTTCTGAGATTTAAAGTGGTCTTAATTACTTTTAAAATTAAATAAAGTCGACATTATAACAAGTTTTTCAGTTTTATGAAAAAAGTTATATATATAATATATATATATTTTTACTAAATATTTATATTTATAAAGGTTTGGTCGTAGCTTACTTTTTAAATTATTTAGGATTTGACCCGCGCCTTATAATTTTAACATATATTATAATGTATAAGTTTAAAATCATATATTTATAATACTTATTATAACTAATTTACATATAAAACAAAATAATGTTAATAACTACTCGAGAGAAAAATGTTAAATCAACTATTTAACATTTCAAAATATTAATTATATTTACATCAGCCTCTGATAGGTATATTTTGTAAATTTTACTAGTCTACTAATTCATGCCAACAATGGCGTAATAGAATGACAACGTAACGGTGTCATAATGACTTATCAATGGGGGCCACCGTTTTTCTGCTCACCAGTGGCGCCAGTGTGCTCCTCTCGTTCTTCGTCCAATAGTGAGTGTCACAACATAACATAACATAACATCACGCCTCTTATCCCCGAAGGGGTAGCCAGAGGTGCACATTATGCTACTGTACAATGTAACACCCACTTTTTACTATTTATGTTATGAGTCCCATGTAATAAGGGGTGATCCTATTGCTATATACCGGGCACAGTTCCAGACTCCGTGCTACTACTGAGATTTTTTTTTAAAACCCAGTAATACTTTCCCCGACCCGGGAATCGAACCCGAGACCCTTTGCCCGGCAGTCGCTCTTGCGACCAATCGGCCAACGAGGCAGTCACAACATTGGACGTTTAATATTTGACGGCTACTTGGATTGGACATAAATACCCCTTTTTATATATATATATATATATACATATGATAGGCCGACGTTTGACCACTATCTCGCCTGGTGTTAAGCGATGATGCGGCCTACGATGGAGCACGTCGTCCCATAAGCAACCTATTCACTCGGGCCTTGAAGACACCCAGGTACCCTTATTTATACCCTTCAGGAAACACATACTCTGGCAAAGAATTCCACTCCTTAGCAGTACGCACAGAGAAGTCTTCTCAGAATCCCTCCCTACATTGGCGCCTGGTGTGGTGAGCAAAAAAACATTTGCCCCGATTGCCATCATAGTAGTGTCACAATCTGAGACAGATTAAACATAGAGCGCGCCCTAGGCAAGCACCTCTAATGCGCCTTTAATTTTTTTGACGCCATCGTCACTTTATAGGAATGCACGTCTCGCAGCACCCCTCCGTAACCAGCAGCTGTAGCCAAATACCATTTTGCGCTTGTCTACATGTAGAATAGAAAACCAAATTATATGGAATCGACGTATATTTTGACACTTGTCAGTGTCATCCCCATACATTTAGTTTTACATTCTCTCTGTAGAAAAGCGCTAAAGTGGCGTTTGGCTAAAAGCACTGTGCCTTTAGCCAAAGGCAACTTTGTACAGTGGGGATGATACTGACAAGTGTCAAAATTTACGTCAAAGCCATATAATTTGGTTTTCTATCCTACATGTAGACAAGCGCTAAATAGTACTTGCTACAGCTGCTGGCGCCCTAGGCACTGATCGAGTTTGCCTTAATACGGCTCTGAAAAAAGACTAATGATGGTCAAGTGAAGATGATGACGTCACAGAAGTACCATAATTGTACCACGTTGGTATCAAAATATCGATACAATCTTATCAAGACGTCAAATACAAATGTATCAACGTCAAAATGACATCTTAATTGCGCATGAATTAACGGAAAAACAACAATTACCTGCCGCACTCAGAAACATTTCATGATCGCTTAAACTATTCATTAGTATTATTTAGACACCACTGACAAACGGTGAAGGAAAACATCATGAGAAAACCGCTGGGCCTTTAGCCAAACGCCACGTTAGCGCTTGTCTACAGAGAGAGTAGAAAACTAAATGTATGGGGATGACACTGACAAGTGTCAAAATTTACGTCAATTCCATTTAATTTAGTTTTCTATTCTACAAGTAGACAAGCGCTAAATGGCATTTGGCTACTGCTGCTGGGCTTATAATTTCGAAATCGCCAACCCGCATTGAGCAAGCGTGGTGATGAATGCTCAATACGTTCTCTGTGTGAGATGCCTTTGGTCAGCAGTGGCCACTTGTAGACTGTTGATGTGATAACGTCAAGATTTTTTGACGACAAATATAAAGTGTATTAAATCAATTAACGAAAAATATTATTACTTTTTAATATTTGAATATATTTTTGACTGAGGAAAAATATCTAATACCAGTTTAAGTAATCATTAAATGTATTGAAAAGGCTACACAATTATAAGTTTAAGTTGCACTTAAACATCGTGCTATCTCTGTCATTATACAAAGAACTTGTAGAGATAGAACTATTAATTAATTATTATGTTTTTCGGCTTACTCCCGTAACTATTTGACGAGGAACTCGACTAGTTTCAAGCCATGCTAGGCTCATGTTCATGGGCAGCATTTCGCGACACGATGCAGCGACATAATAATTAATTTAGAAAAGTTATAATGCAAAGATAGTACTATATCTTGAGAGCGTATTATAATTGAGTGGCGTTTGAGTATTTGACCATGAGTACAGCGGGAAAAGTTCACAGAGTATAAATCACAAGGGCGCGGGTCTAATTAATAATTACTAGACATTATAACAATAATTATTATTTATACATCACGTAGTGTCGTCCTCGTCTTGTTTATGGTCGGGGCGGCGGGCTGCGACGATGGTGAGGTCGGGCCTCGTCCGCATGAGGGCGGAGGGAGACGCGGGGGGCGGCGGCGCGGGGGCGGGGGGCGCAGGGACTTCGCCCCCGCGTAGTGAGTCTAGGCTCGCCACTCTTATTGTTGGCCATTTGCCTGCTGTGGATTAAGTTGTTGGACTTAAGTAATAAAGTATACTTCTATACTAGCTGTCAATTGGTAATGTAAAAATACTTCATTAAAATTAAATTATAAGTAAGGTTTACAAAAACATTGTTTTTTATTGAACAAGCCTGCCTCAGCCTCCCAAACATTTGCAACTCCTGTGCACCAGGATCTACAGTAGATACAACCATGCAAACACCGGAACACTGAAGTCCGGCGCGTCCCAGGACATGAATAACTGTTTTGGTTCCCGCAACGAAGTGAATCAGAAGATATTATTATAGAAGAGAAAAAAATATGTTTTTATTTTATTGCATAAGCCGGTTAACCCTTTGAGGATAAAAGGCGTGATGTAATGTTTATGTATTTTATTGTAATGGCGTGACGAGAACGGCAGTTAGCAGTTAGCCGTTGGCCTCTAACCAAGTAGGACATTGTATGAAACCTTTATTAATATATTTCATATTCACTGTTAAACTGTCAAACACCAAGCGGACACCGGTGACCGCAACCTATTGTTCTATAATTGTGTCTATAAGGACGGTACTCGACGAGTTAACGAGCAGACGAATCACCTGATGGTTAGCAATCCGCGTCGTCCATGGACACCTGGAACACCAAGGCGTTACAAGTGCGTTACCGGCCTTTTGAGAATTAGGAATTTGAGGATTATGGAGTATTCGGGGATTCGGGAGAGTAGGGAGGTCGGTCGGGGGTAATTGGGCCTCCGGTAACCTCACTCACACGACGAAACAACGCACGCGTTGTTTCACGATGGTTTTCTGCTCGGTCGTGGTATCACTTCGGTCGAGCCGGCCCATTCGTGCCGAAGCATAGCTCACCCACACTTAATTTTTTTTGCACTAACATAGTTTATAAATCTCTTTACCAACGAGTCTGACATAAATGATTTATTATTATATTATTACTGGATAAGTATTGTTTACTTACAAGTAGTAGTAGCAGTGGGTGCGGGCGTCTGTTTGGCGTCGTGTGTAGATATCACCGTGGCGGGGATCGTCTCCTCGTCCGACACTGAGCCGATCACTATCTTCTTTATAGGCTACAACAATTATTATATTGTATAGTAAAACATAACTGACTGCCTCATTAGCCGAGTGGTCGCAAGTGCGACTGCCGGGCAAGGGGTTTCGAGTTCGATTCCCTGTTCGGGCAAAGTACTATTAGGTTTTTAAAAAATCTCAGTATTACCACAGAATCTGGAATTGTGTCCGGTATATTATAGCAATTACATGGGACTCATAACATGAATAGTGTGAAATGGGGGTGTTATATTTTACTGTGGCATTAAGTGTCGTAATGCGCACCTCTGTCCACCCCTTCGGGGATAAAAGGCTGATGTTATGCGTGGCCGTGTTAAATGCGTGAGCCTATTGCCATATATCGGGCATAATTCGAAACTCCGAGTTACTACTGAGAATTTTTAGAACTCCTGTAACATTTTGTCCGACCTGGGAATTGAACCCGAGACGCCTTGTGCTGCAGTCGCACTTGCGACCATTTGGCCGACGAGGCAGTTTAAAAGTAGGTTACTGCGTGCGATTTCCCTTATTCTTATTAAAGACAAGTAGCTAGTAGTACCTTGTCCCCGGGCGCGGCGGGGGGCGTGGTGGCCGTGGCAGTGGGGGGAGGCGGCGGCTTCCGTAACTTGACGGACGCACCGCTCGCGCTGTACGTACGGGACCGGACCTTCAGGGACGGGTCCATCTCTATCGGGATCGGCTCGAATTCTGCACAAAACAAATTATTTTTTCATTTAAAATCCCCTAAAATTAAATTTTTAAATACTACTTAAAAAAAAATAGTATGCCGACTAGTAACGGGATCATGGTCCATGCTACCGGTGGTTAGGGCTCCAGAGGCAGAAACCTCCTCACAATGCGCGCCGTTTCAAGGAGAACTGCTTTCTGTATCACCCTTCTTTTCTTAAATTATTTTGTACATATATTTATTTAAAATTCTCTATAAATTACATTTTTAAATACTACTTCTATAATAAAAAATAATATTTAAGGCATTGGCTGCCAATAAAAAACTGTTGAAGGCAAATCCTCCGCTAATGTCGGTCACCGGTGACTGCCATGGCGTTTAATGTGTTAAAAATATAAAAAATAGGAGCCGACCAGTAGCGGGAGCATGGTCCAAGCTACCGGTGGTTAGGGCTCCAGAGACAGAAACCTCCTCACGATACGTGCCGTTTCTAGGAGAACTGCCTTCTGTATCAGGCCCTTGATCCATCCACCTAACGCCAGCCTACTAAGATGGATGTCGAGGCTTTTAGGGGTTAACCCATGATAGCCGAATCCACACTCCACTGTCGACAACCTCGTGAGCTAAGTCTAGATATTTTATTTGTTTATCTTTCTCAGCTTTCACGAGGTTCTCGTCATGGGGAATGGTGACATCAATTCAATTATTTTTATTATTACTTCTTTAAATAACTGGATATGAATGAGACCGTCGGTAGAGGGCGCAATAGACTAACACATATCGACCAGACTGGCGATATATTAAAGAAGGGCCAAATTAAAAGTACCGACGAGCATGCATGAAAAGACTCATGACTGTTGATGAAGCGAAAGAGGTATGTAGGAATCGTAGCAATTGGCATCCTCGTCAAATAATTACGTGAGTAAGCCGAAAACATAATAATTTATTTAGTACGATAGTTATAACGATGATAATGATAATGATGATCCAAGACAGTTATTCATGTCCCTGAGACGCACCGGACTTGTGTTCTATAATATATCATCATCTTCATCAACAGCTGGAAGATATGTACTGCTGGACGATCCCCTACTCCCTTACGTCTTGGATCTCGCAACGAAATAAATCAGAAGGTAATATAAGAGGAGAAGACAAAAACGATAGTTTCCACTTGCCTCAGGGTATTTAATGCAGGAGACAGAGTGACTTTTTTTAATGTGGGAGAGCCATGCTTCGGCATGAATGGGCCAGCTCGACCGGAGTGATACCACGTCCTCACAGAAAACCGACGTGAAGCAACGCTTGCGTTGTGTTTCCTCGTGTGAGTAAGGATACGGGATGCCCAATTACCCCCGCCCTTTCCTTAATCCCTGAATCCCTAACAATCCTCAAATTCCTAATCCCCAAAAGGCCGGTAACGCACTTGTAGCGCCTCTGGTGTTCCATGTATCCATGGGCGACGCCGATTGCTTACAATCAGGTGATCCGTCTGCTCGTTTACTGGCTTATCCCATAAAATAAAGACTTAAGCCTAGTAAAAGTACATTTCTAATAGGGGTCCGTCCATAAATTATGTCACACGTTAAGGGGTAGGGAGGGGGTCGACGAAGTGTGACATTGTGTGACAAGGGGGAGGGAGGTATCCTAAACTTTGTGATGTCATATTTCAAAAACTATTATAGAACGCGAAATCTAATTGCAATAATGTTTTTTCTATGTTGTTTGATTTGGTATTAGCATTTTTTTAAAGTAATTTAAATAGAAATAAAACTGTTTTCGGAACTGCTGTTTTCATTCAACAATTTTTATACATACGTAATTCTGCAAATTGTGACGTCACCCTAGGGTGGGTTTAGGGGGGGTCTCATAAATTTGCCTAGGTGTGACAAGGACGGGGGGAGGGGCAAGAAATCATGAAATTCGTGAGACGTAATTTATGGATGATCCCTAGGTAACAAACCTTTCTCCGGCAATCCGAAGTCAGCTAAATGAGCAGCTAAATTGGCGATGCTGACTCCAAGAGACTGAGCCGCAGCGTCCAGTGTCATCTCCCCTCGCTGGAGCCTGTCGAGGACCTCGGAGGGACCCTTGGCTTGCCAGAAGTCTCTCACCGCCCTGGGGGTCAGATGTTGTGATGAACTACCGTTTATTATTCTGAAATCATAATTTTAGTTCATTTTGTATTTCGTGGTTGGTTTTTCACTACATAGTATAAAACATAGTCGCTATGATGATGGATGGATTAGTAAGAACTAATCCATCCACCTTTAAAACTACGCAACGGATTTTGATGCGGTTTTTTTTAATAGATTTTTTTAAGGGGGGAAAATCATCGAATGGCTGCTCCCGCCTGGGTGAGGCGGGAGGGAGTGTCAGACTCTTACTGACTAAAAACCACCCCGTTCCTGCACTACTCCTGCACGTCGAGCCGGAGCCCCGGTAACCCGTTAGGTTCTCCGTGACTTTTTTAATAGATAGAGTGATTCTTAATAAAGGTTTAATGTATAATACATGCATATTGCACCCGTGCGAAGCCGGGGCAGGTCGCTAGTAAGATATAAAATAATATGATGTTTTTAACCGACTTCAAAATAAAATAGAGGTTCTCAGTTTCTTTGTGCGAGTTTATCTTACGATAGACTGAACCGATTTTGATGTAGTTTCCAGAAAAGTGTTTGTTACACTTAAGAGAATAGAATAATTTATGGAAATAAACATTCACAAAAATTAACACGAAACCAACAGTAACAGGGTTTCGTATTACAATAAAGATACAATACAGTGCTTAATAATACCTTATACTAAAATTAAAATATCATTAAAGGTATATTGACAGTGATTCCGAAAATTCCATTATTTCACAGTGGACCAGTGTATATTAAGTAAGTGTATTCAAGTCTGATTTGAATAATTATTTTTGTGTTGGATAGTGCATTTATCGTGGATGGCTATGACGACCAATAGGAGCTAAGCAGAGCGTGCGAAACCGCGCGGAAGTAGCTAGTAGGATATAAGATTAATATATTATTTTAATCGATATTAATAAAAGGATTATGTGTTAAAAATTCAATATATTATAATGTATTTTGAACTCAGAAACTAGGACTATGGTACCTCAGTTCAATGAAATCTGTATCCTAATGAAATGAAGTGAAATTTAACTACTATTTCAGTACGCGGCGTATTTTCATATGCGCAGGCAACGTGCAGATCACCCGTATATGCTTCAGACGAGATTCGAACGCAACCATGTAACTTAAGAAAACGGGACGACCGTGAAGCACATGTGAGCAACATGTTAGACTATAAGATTTTTGATTTTGTATTTTTTTTTTATTTTAGTAAGTTTTGTAATTAGTATAATGCGTCAAGCGTGTCTTTGCATTGTTCTCACATATACGTACAGTATTGGAATATGTATCAGAGATATTGTAGAACATACTTTTTAAAAAGAGTAACGAATGGAGTTACTTGCTCGTTCGTCTCCATTCGAATCTACATTTTGGAATGAGTACCTAGCTTCGCCTAGCTTCACTGACAGACTGACTGACAGACTATTATTTATTTTGTATTTTTTGACGTTTCAAAAGTACCAAATTATGGTTTAATTGAAATAAATACTTTGACGAACACGCACGTCTACTGTGCGTATCCACGTGCGTGTACTAATAATAATAATAAAAGCTGTTTATTTCTCGTAAAATACAGTTTTATACAAATCTTAACTTAATCTTAAACTTAAATAGAGAAGATTTTACAGTTAAGGAGTTGCTATTTGTAGTTTTATATTTACTGCAGGTTTTCGCGCTATCTGTAGTCACTTGTAACACAATACAACTAGAGAATAGAGTAGAGAGTTCCCTAAGATCGGATCGGATGTCCCAGGGACATGAATAACTGTCTTGGTTCCCGCAACGAAGTGAATCAGAAGATATTATAAGAGGAGAAAAAAAAACGATAGTTTCCACTTCCCTCGTTGAATTACTGCAGGAGACAGAATGAATAGGGTAGAGGCGTAATTTTTATTGTAATGTCCGTCTGGTAGATTGTTTTAAATCATTAGACACGTATTTTTTATTTTCTTACGGAAACGAATACTTTCGACGTTATATTGATTTGAAATGTCGCGTGACGTCACTTCTATGTACATTTTATACGTAGAAATGACGTTGTAGCCTCCACTCCTAAACTTTGATTCGTTTTATCTAAGTATTGTTTTAGTATAAGATAAAATAAAAATATACGTGTCTAATATTTTTTCATTACCTAACTTACAGACTAATTCGATTTTTAATTTTCATACCCTGTCATCATCCCTATTAAGGCTATGGGCCTATAACTAAAATTGCAATAAGGTTCAAATTCGCCCATATAACTCACCGGTAGGGTCGGTTAATACAGCCGTACACGTCCCGGTACCTGCCGTACAGAGTGCCGTAGCTCACTCCCAGTATCTCGGCCGCCTGCTTCATCTCCAACTCCTTCAGGCGGACCGCTTCCATCACCTGCAGATAGAACGTTAAGTTGAGTAATTGAGGTCGAGTTTTGGATGGGTGGTCTGTCATATATTAAGTACAAGGTTAAGCACATCCGCGCGAAGCAAACTGCGCAATAAGTACCGGGTTCGATTCCCGAACGGTGTAACTTATTGTGTGATCCACAAATTATTGTTCCGGGTCTATGTGTCATGTGTATGATGTGAACTTGTATGTTTGTAAACGCAATCATGACACAGGAGAAAGTTCAATTGTGGGGAAATGTATATTAAAAAAAAAACCGGTCACTAGCGTGTTCAACCAAACAAAACTTCAATTTTATAATCTTTACATAACATAATATCACACCTTTTATCCCCAAAGGGGTAGGCCGAGGTGTACATTACGGCACTTAATGCCACTGTACTATGTAACACCCACTTTTCACTATTTATGTTATGAGTCCAATGTAATAGGAGGTGAGCCTATTGGTATATACCGGGCACATTTCCAGACTCCGTGCTACTACTGAGATTTTTTTAAAAAGCCCAGTAATGCTTTGCCCGACCCGGGAATCGAACCCGAGACCCCTTGCCCGGCAGTCGCAATTGCAATCACTCGGCCAACGAGGCAGTTATAATGTTTATTAAGTAATATTTACCCTTTTAACATAATTCTCCTCCCAGAACTGCGGCCGTCTCCCGTGCTGGAGGTAGTCGTTCAGTTTCACCACGTCTGTGAACCTGGGGTCCGTCGGACCGGACTTTGGACCTGCCGTTGTTGGTGTTGCAGCTGTAAAAAAAAGTAGAAAGTTATAAAAATATGTCGTAACAACCTTGAACAAGTAGTGGTAAGCATCTAAAACAGCACTAATACACAAAAGCTTGCCTCGTTGGCCGAGTGGTCGCTAGTGCGACTGGCGGCAAGGGGTTTTCTAAACAAATCACAGTAGTAGCGGAGTCTGGAATTGTGCCCGATATATGGCAAAATGCTCATATCCTATTACACGGGACTCAAAATATAAAAAATGGGTGTTACATTGTACAGTGGCATTAAGTGACGTAATGTAATAACATCTTTTTTATGGCATAAGCCGGTAAACGAGCAGACGGATCACCTGATGGTAAGCAATCGGCGTCACCCATGGACACCTGGAACACCAGAGGCGTTACAAGTGCGTTGCCAGCCTTTAGGGAATTGGAAAATTGAGGATTGAGGGGGTTTCGGGGATTTGGGAGACTGGGGAGGGGGGTAACTGGGCCTCCAGTAACATCACTCAAACGATGAAACACAAAGCAAGCGTTGTTTCACGTCAGTTTTCTGCTCGGCCGTGGTATCACTCCGATGGAGCCGGCCCATTCGTGCCGAAGTATGACTCTCCCACATTTACTTTAAACGTGGAACAAGCTCGTACTAGGGCCTCAGAACGGTGTTTATTTTCATACGGGACGTCCGAGGACACACTACAAGACTGGTGTAATGTGAGAGACATAATTCTTTGTAAATTAAATAGTGTAAGTAATATTACATTGTGATCGGCGACGGCGATCTCTCGCGTCCAGCTTTAGTTCAGACTATGCGAAGCGAGGGGGACTGGGATGCCGTCTCCTCCTTCTGCAAAGTAGTCATGATAGCTAAGGAGGAGGCGGGACGCGTAAGGTAACGTCCTCCACACATCCCAGCCGTCACGAGAGACACTCTGGGCGCCGGGGATCGCGAGACGATCTCCGGCCACCGAAAGCACGGGCCTGCGGACCAGATCCAGGCCCGAGCGTACGGCGCCGACGACGTTCAACGCGCGCAAAGAGCCATCAGACCACCACAGATGGGGGCCAAAAGGACTGATGCCAATACGGAGCCAGAGAAGTCTTAACGGGTTGCCGGGGCTACGGCTCGAAGTGCAGGAATAAGGTGGATTTTAGTCAGTAAGAGTCTGACACTTCCTCTCGCCTCACCCGAGCGAGAGAAGTCATTGGATGATTTGCCCCCCTCAAAAAAAGGAGCATTACATTATTTAACCAATCACCTCTGTTTTCCCCTTAAATCTTATACAGCAGTGACCACTCCCAAGCACGAACCTGCACTCCGATTGAGTTGTGAAAGCTGTGCCTTCGCGAGTTCAGCTCTGAGTTCAGCCGCGGACGCTGATGACGCAGCCGCTGATGATGACGATGACGCCGCCGCCGACTGCCGCGTCGGTACACTCTCGTTTGATTCCTCGTCTGAAGAAATAAAATATAAGAAAATTAATATTGAAACTTCCAGTATTTGTAGATTTAATACGAAATTGTATACCGGAGCAAAGTGCTAATGCGTTACTCGATTTTGACACTTATTGAACAGAGGTTTTTTGACTGCAGTGATACGGCTTCACAAAAACCCGGCTTGAAATAACGCTTGTGTCATGTGAATAAGGCTAATAGAATCCCCCATCCCCCTCCCCCTCATCCCCAATTTACTAATATCCTCCAATCCTCAAATTCGTAGCCCACAAAAGGCCGACAATGCACTTGTAACGCCGCTGGTGTTGCGGATGTCCATGGGCGTACATTCGTTAGGAAATGTATTGAAGTTTCATACATCATACAAAATGTTGTTCCGTGTGGGAATCGAACTTGCGGCACGTTGCACGGCAGCCGGTTGCCCAGCCACCGCACCAACCGTGCAGTCAATACTGAAAGGCTACTCAATTTACGTCGCGCTTAAGTATAGTTCTGTCTCTACAAACTCTTTGTAAAATGAAAGAGATGGCACGATATTTAAGTATATATTAAAATTGAGTAGACTTCCAGTATTCGTGGTGTTCTGATGTCGTGGTGGCCCGGAGGTTTAAGACGCCTACTTCTCTTGCATGAGGGTGCGGGTTCGAAACCTACCAACAGCAAGTACCAATGTGACATTTTCCGAGTTATATGTACTTTCTAAGATTATTCAGACACCACTGACAAACGGTGAAGGAAAACATCGTGAGGAAACCTGGACTTATAATTTCTAATTATAAGTTTGAAATCACCAATCCGCATTGAGCAAGCGTGGTGATTAATGCTCAAACCTTCTTCGGGTGAGAAGAGGCTTTGCTCAGCAGTGGGCATTTATAGGCTGTTGATGATGATGAGACTTCCAGTATTCAGGCGCTAGTAATTATAATAAGACACTCACCTGCACTATTGTCCCCATCGACCCTCAGTTTCGTATGCAGGAAGGATCCTATATCAGCGGGGGCATCGGCCCACTCGTCGTCCGAGGGGTCCCTGGAGGTAGACCGTGAAGCCCTCATCCCCCAGCCCACGACCCTCTCCGCAGTGATGTCCTGAGGTTCATATACTTGCTATAGAACAGGGTTCGTTTAAAAATAATTATAATTTATACATATTTTTTATGAGAGGAGCATGAATGGAAATACTGATGACTGTGATGACAAGTGCGACTATTGGGCAAGGGGTCTCGGGTTCAGGAAAAGTATTACTGGATTTTTTTTTTAATTCTCAGTAGGTAGTAGCACGGAGTCTGGAATTGTGACCGGTATATGGCAATAGGTTTACGCCATATTATATGAGACTCATAACATATTAGTGAAAAGTGGGTGTTACATTGTAGAGGTACAGTGGCATTAAGTGCCGTAATTGTGTACCTTTACCTACTCCTTTGGGGATAAAAGGCGTGATGTTATGTTAGGTTGTACAGGGTTCGATAAAATGAAAAAAAAAGCGATAGTGGGTGCGTTTTTTTGCTTCTTTCGGGACCCACTTTTCACTATTTATGTCATGAGTCCCATGTAATAGGTGAACGTATTGTCATATACTGGACACATTTTCAGACACCGTGCTACTACTGAGATTTAAAAAAAAACCTCTACGACTTTAATATAAATTACTTTGAAACAAATTGCTTTCATTTTAAAGGTAACTAAATCGCCTTTTATACGTTAAATACATACGTTACCCATTAATAAAATAGGTACTTCTACTTATCAAGAAATGAAAAAGAAAAAATACGTTTTAACGTTTCTTTGGTCCCAAATGTAGTATATATAAAATATTTAAAGTGAATACTTACTAAGTTCCCATACCGCCACTCTTGATCTTTGTCTCTGTCTCTTTCTCTGAAAAATAAAAATATACTCTGTTAGAAGCATAGACAAAAAAAGGAACGTCATCGCGTGGCGGGAAATTTTAATCTGTGGTTCGAGAAATGAAAAAGTCAAGATGGCGGTAACTCGGCAGTTATTATTACACAGTTATTAAGACGGCATATTTTGTGCATCGTCTCCTCTTTGAGTACCGCCATTATAGACACAATTAAAGAACAATAGATTGCAGTCACCGGCGTCCTCGCGGTGTTTGACAGTGTAAAGATTTTTAATCTTCAATTCGTCAATTTCTCTTTTCATTTATTTATTTAAACCAACATATCCTAACAGTGCCTTTAGCCAAACGCCACTTTAGCGCTTGTCTACAAGAGAGTAGAAATCAAAATGTATGGGGATGATATTGACAAGTGTCAAAATGTACGTCAAAATCCCATATAATTTAGTTTTCTATTCTACATGTAGATAAGCGCTAAATGGCATTTGGCTACAGCTGCAGGACTGTCGTGGTGGCTCGGAGGTGAAGACGCCCGCTTCTCATGCATGCGGGTTCGAAACCTACCAACAGCAAGTACCAATGTCATTTTGTCCGAGTTATATGTACTTTCTAAAATTACCTAGACACCACTGACAAACGGTGAAGGAAAACATCGCGAGGAACCTGGACTTACAATTTCTAATTATAATTTTGTAATCGCCAACCCGCAATGAGCAAGCGTGGTGATTAATGCTCAAACCTTCTCCGTGTAAGAAGAGGCTTTGCTCAGCAGTGGGATTTAAAGGCTGTTAATGATGATCCTAATAATAATTAATAAACTTAATTTTAGTTTTTATTACAATAGAATTAAGGTTGAAATTTACTTACGATTTAGGTACATTACTAGGCAATTCGTCGTCAGTGTGTTCGGTACCGCTTGCTATTCGCTGTCGTTTCGGACTTGTGCTATCTCTGACAAATAAAACAAAGTATTAACAAAAATTAATCCCCGATATTCGGGCGTGAGTTACGCCATACTAAGTCTACATAAGAACGACAGTACTATATTGGGTAATTCTTTCTTTTATGTGTTCGTGTAAGCAGCTAGTATTCATAAAAAATAAACTGAGACTGCCTTGCAATGGTCGCCAGCGCAACAGTGAGAAGTTCGCTTCCCTAGTCGAGCTTTAGTATTTAAGGGAACAGAGAGTAAAGCCTCTTTGCCTGCCTCGTTGGCCGAGTGGTCGCAAGTGCGACTGCCGAGCAAGTGGTCTCGGGTTCAACTCCCTGGTCGGACAAAGTATTACTGGGTTTTTTCTAAAAATATAAGCAGTAGCACGGAGTCTGGAATTGTGCCCAGTATATGGCAATAGGCTCACCCCCTATTACATGGGACTCATAACATAACTGGATAAAAGTTGGTGTTACATTGTATTTGTCTGTCTGCCTCTTCACGGATTAAAAGCTTTGTAGCCGTCTCCACCAACAGCCCCTAAACCACCTCTTAACTATAATTTACTTAACGTCACGTAGCACCTGTGGTGGGCACATTAACCACTAACTGAGTTCAGGAAACTAATTCCTATTGCTAGGATGTTGGAGTCCAGTATAGCTTGGCTCTGCAGCGATTTAGCAGGAAAAATGAAGAACGGAACTCGAAGAAATGAATAGTGTTAGATAACCAGTGTAACCTTACTTAGGTTAGGAGTCACTTATAGATAGGTTTTTTTTTATGGCATAAGCGGGTAATCGAGCAGACGGATCACCTGATGGTAAGCAATCGACGTCGCCCATAGACATCTGGCACACCAGAGGTGTTACAAGTGCGTTACCGGCCTTTTGGGGATTAGGAGTTTGAGGATTGTTGGGGATTCAGGGATTTGGGAGCTCACTCACACGACGAAACACAACGCAAGCGTTGCTTCACGTCGGTTTTCTGCTCGGCCGTGGTATCACTCCGGTCGAGGCGGCCCATTCATGCCGAAGCATGGCTCTCCCACACTTGACACACAGGTGAAAACAAAATGACGTTAATGCCCCACTAGCTCCATCCAGCTACTTCGCCCGCGTTCCCATGGGACGAAAAGTATCCTATGTGTTATTTCAGATCACAATCTACCAGTGTTCCAAATTCAATCCCGATCCCTTCAGCCGTTTTGACGTTATTGAGTTACAAACATACACACAAACTTTCACATTTTTTTTAAGGGGGGAAAATCATCGAATGACTTCTCCCGCCTGGGTGAGGCGCGAGGGAGTATCACTCTTACTGACTAAAAACCACCCCGTTCCTACTCCTGCACGTCGAGTCGTAGCCCCGGTAACCCGTTAGGTTCTCCGCGGCTCCGTATCGGCATCGGCCCTATTGGGCCCCATCCGTGGTGGTCTGATGGCTCTAATATAGGCTTCCCTTAAAATTTTTCTAGAGGTTACTTACGAATCAGAATGTTCTCGTTTGGCAGGACTTAGTTTCTCTTTGACTGGCAACTTTATTAATGGCGGTGGACCTCCTGTGGACAAACAAAAAAAGTATTTTTTTTTTCGTAAAAAGAACATTTCCCTGCCCTCGGATTATCTCCAGTGTCATTATTGCGTTTACAAACATACAAGTTCACATACACATGACACCCAGATCCGAAACATCAATTTGTGGATCACACAAAGAGTTGTTCCGTACGGAATTCGAACCCGCTACACGTAGCGCGGCACCCAGTTGCCCAGGTTCCGCACCAACCGCGCAATCTAATATAAACATAATATTATATATAATAATAATAGGCGTGATGTTATGGTTATGTTTATGTTATTATATATAATTTGTTCAGCATTATGGATTTTCTATACTTTAATTATCGTTAGTTGCCTGCCTCATTGGCCGAGCGGTCGCAAGTGCGACTGCCGGGCAAGGGGTTTCCGGTTCGATTCCCGGGTCGGGCAAAGTATTACTGGTATTTTTTCAAAAAATTCACAGTTGTAGCACGGAGTCTGGAATCGTGCCCGGTATATGGCAATAGGCTCACCCCCTATTACATGGGAATCATAACATAAATAGTGAAAAGTGGGTGTTACATTGTACAGTGGCATAATGTACACCTCTGCCTACCCCTTCGGGGATAAAAGCCGTGATGTTATGTTATGTAATTATCGTTAGTAATTTTAGTACAGCAGCAGTTTCCAAGATAGCATACAAACAGACAAACATACATACCATTAACATTAAATTTTTCCCCTTTAACCTCCCCATCACTCGTCTCGTCTTTCTTGGGCCTGGGTTCCGGTTCAGGAGTCGCCTTAGGAGAGGGTGTCGCCTTAGGTGAGGGCTTGGGTACTGGTCTCGGTTCGGGCACTTTTTCTATAGGCTTCGGGTCCGTTGGCGTTGCTGTTGTCACTGTTGGATAGATAAGAAATATGATCAGTTATATTAGTAAATATTTTTTGACTGCCTCGTTGGTCTCGGGTTCGATTCCCAGGTCAAAGTAAAAGGGGGTGAGCCTATTGCCATATAATCCGGGCACAATTCCAAACTCCGTGCTACTACTGAATTTTTTTGAAAAAGCCCAATAATACTTTGGGCGACCCGTTAATCGAACCCGAGGCCCCTTGGCCGGCAGTCGCACTTGCGACCACTCAGCCAATGAGGCAGTCAAAATACTTACGTATAAATAATCCTAACGCAGTAACGGCTAACCGCTCGGCTGGCCGCCCCTGCGGTTGGTCTTTTTTGCCCAGTCTTTGTCAAATAAATAGTGTCCTAATCAGCTCTTTCTACATCCGAGGAGAAAAGTAGCGGTGCGGTTTAATAATAGGTAAATGTCTAATATAGTCAGTGGCGTAGCGTGCCTTAGGGGGCCCCATATAAAAATCTGTTTAAGGGCCTTTGAAGGGTAAACATTTCTCATAAGAGAGATTTTAAATAAAATACTTATAATTTGTGTGAAAACCGAAAATCTGTTCAAGCAACTCCCTCTGTCCTAATTAGCCTTAATTACTTTTATTTTTCTTAAGTTTCTGCCAACGTTTAACGCATGCTTTACACGGGAATAATAATTATTTCTTTTTTACTTTTGTGATTACTGAAATAGAATAAAAATTGTGAAGTTTTTATTAATTTTTGCTTAGGCACGTTGGGGGCCCCTGTAGTCCGGGACTGCTCTGATACGGCAGATACGGCGCTAGCTACGCCTCTGAATATATATTTTATTTTTTATGTACACAATTTTATTATGGCACATAAGGCGAACTTAATGCCAAATGGCATTCTCTACCAGTCAACCTTAGGGTTTAAGAAGAAAATCAGCGAAAAATAAGGTACGGAGAATAAAAAGAAAATATTAAATAATATAGCTATACATATATATTACACAATACTAAATAATATATATAGTCATATGCATAAATTATATAGGTATAAATACATACATAAATATATATCGACGAAGGACTAAACCATGCTTTGCAGCGATTTTAAATAAAATTCGTGAATATAGTACCTGCTTCCGAGTCAGGCGGTTCATCCTTGTTGTTCCAGCGTATGTCTGTCAGACCCTTGATGCGGAGCTCCTCAGCTGTCTTCAATAAACTCGCCAACTGCGACTGAAAACATTTGAAACGTTTTTGAAAATTAGGTTTTGTCTGAAATAACCGATTTTAATACAAAATCGACGATTGCACTGCTGCGCACTGTATAGCAGCTTCGGTTCCAGCGCGGACCTGTATATTTTACAAATTGTTGTTCCGGGTCTGGATGTCATGTGTATGTGAACTTGTATGTTTGTAAACGTACCCACGACACAGGAGAAAATCCTAGTGTGGGAGCAACATTTAAAAAAAATCTTTTTAACCTACCACTTGTGTCAAAAATCGACCTTAATCTAATGATTTTAGGATTGAGATTAGTTAACAATTTTGGCCGTAACGTAAATCGACCTGGATGTCTCGATAGAAATGACCAACAAGCATGCATGAAAATACTGATAACTGCTGATGAATCAAAGAGGTATGTATGAATCATAGCAATTAGCGTTCCATATCTATGCCTACCCCATAGAAGGCAGGCGTGAGGTTATAGAACTAATGTCAATCCAAAAATTTAGGTATGTAACATAACATAACATAACATCACGTCTCTTATCCCCGAAGGGGTAGGCAGAGGTTCCCATTACGGCACTTAATGCCACTGTACAATGTAACACCCACTTTTCACTATTTATTTTATGAGTCCCATGTAATAGGGGGTGAACCTATTGCCATATACCGGGCACAATACCAGAGTCCGTGCTACTACTGAGATTTTTTTATAAAAATCCCAGTAATACTTTGTTAGTAGCACGAGACCTCTTGCCCGGCAGGCGCACTTGCGACCACTCGGTCAACAAGGCAGACAAGTCATCACATTACACCCCATCTACTAACATTATGAATCAAACTTGTCGCAAGGGGTCTCGAGTTCGATTCCCGGGTCGGGCAAAATAATACTGGCTTTTTTTAAAATTCGCAGTAGTAGCACGGAGTCTGGAACTGTGCCCGGTATATGGCAATAGACTCACCCCCTATTAAATGGAACTCATAACATAAATAGTGAACAGTGGCTGTACGTGTAACATTGTACAGTGGTATAATGTGCACCTCTGCCTACCCCTTCGTGGACAAAAGCCGTGATGTTATTTATTTATTTATTTATGAGGTACACAAAATAGAAACACAGCACAATACACAACAGAGTAACAATACAAAACTGTAAATGGCAGGTCGCAAGTGCGACTGCCGGGCAAGGGGTCTCGGGTTCGATTCCCGGGTCGGGCAAAGTATTCTGAGTTTTAAAAAAAAAATTCTCAGTAGTAGCACGGAGTCTGGAAATGTGCCCGGTATATGGCAATAGGCTCACCCCCTATTACATGGGACTCATAACATAAATAGTGAAAAGTGGGTGTTACTTCTGTGTGCACCTCTGCCTACCCCTTCGGGGATAAAAGGCGTGATGTTATGTATGTATGTAAATGGCAGACCATGCTTCCACAAGTACCTATGTGCACACAACATGACATTCAACGACTAGTATTTATTTATTAACAATTATTTATAATTAATTATAATCCAGAACAAAATTAGAGATAAATTTATGTTATGTTATGAATCAAACCTCATCTACTTACATGATGCACATTCATCTCTCCAGTGTACATGTAGTCGAGCAGTGCCTTCAGATGCCGTGGCTCGGCGCCATCGATCACCAGCACCGGCTCGCCTTGCGCCTCGTGAGCTCCCAGCAACGCACCGAGGAGTTCTGAACACGCTGCTAACACCACCCTGCAGGGAATTAAAATATATGTAAATGAAGTTTATCATCCTTCATTCAATTTGAATTTGCCGCGCTTAACTTGATTCGAATTTGTGATGTTTGAAGTTTATTAGCTATCCCACGGTGGATGACATTACTAGGTTATGTGTAAAATAAAATACCGGTGAATAAGAAAAATAGCTTAAATGTTGTTTCTCTTTTCAGGTAAGGATTGTTATTGATTTTAAATACCTTACCATTGTATTTAAATGTTAAAACATCCTTACTTCCTTATCCTTATCCTTACTAATATTATAAATGGGAAAGTGAGTTTGTTTGTTTGTTTGTTTCTTCCGCTTTCACGCCATAACTATTGAACCGATTGCTTTGAATTTTTGCAGATGTATAGTTAGAAGTCGGGATTAAATAATTACATTTACAGTACATTTTATCCCGGAAAAAATTGATTATCCCGAGGGAAAACAAAAGTATTGGTATAGATGGCGCTGTGTGTATTGGTATATGTCAAATTGGCTTTTTATCCTTTTGTGACGCGAGCGAAGCCGCGGGTAAAAGCTAGTATTGTTTATAAAAGCATAAGTGTGGGAGAGCCATGCTTCGGCACGAATGGGCCACCAATGGATACCACGGCCTCACAGAAAACCGACATGAAGCAACGCTTGCGTTGTGTTTCGTCGTGTCAGTGAGGTTACTGGAGGCCCAATTACCCTCCTCTTCCCCAATCTCCCCAATCCCTGAATCCCCAACGACCCTCAAACTGCTAATCCCCAAAATGCAGGTAACGCATCTGGTGTTCCAGGTGTCCATGGGCGACGCCGATTGCTTACCATCAGGTGATCCGCCTGATCGTTTACAGGCTTATGCCATAAAAATAAATAAAAAAAAACTCTTTTCAGAGAAACGCATTTCGCAATTATTTTATCGACAGTTAAAGTCAATAAATTAGAACATTATTTAAATAAATAAAGTTTGTTGTTGTTGGTTGTTCGTTGTTTAAAAAAGCTTCAGAGGAACGTCATAGATCGATAAGACATAAGATCATCACGAATGATGTCAGTGTAGCTTCAAAGACAACCCACATACAAATTATACCAGCATATTAACTCGTCGAGTACCGTCATTATAGACAAAATTATAGAACAATAGGTTGCGGTCACCGGTGACCGCTCGGTGTTTGACAGTTTAATAAAAGTATTCTCTGCATGGCTCCCAAAATCTTATACTCTTATACTATTATATATCGCAGCGGTAAGTCCCCTCTTTGAGGAGTGGCTTGAGTGACGCTACGGCGTCCTCACCTACCGCCTGACGCAGGTCCTCACCGGACATGGGAGTTTCGGGAGGTACCTGTGTCTGATGGGGCGGGAGGAAAAGTCTGGGTGTCATCACTGCGAGGACCGCCCTGAGGACACGGTGGAACACACTGTAGCGGAATGCCCTGCGTGGGCTGAGCACCGCCGTGTCCTCAGGGAAGTGATCGGCGATGGCGACCTCTCGCGTCCGGGCCTAGTGCAGGCCATGATGCGGAGCGAGGGGGACTGGGATGCCGTCTCCTCCTTTTGCGAAGCAGTCATGCTAGCTAAGGAGGAGGCGGGACGCGTGAGGCAGCGAAGCGCTGCCTCCTCGCAACCCAGCCATCGCGAAGGACACACCGGGCGTCGGGGATCGCGGGACGATCTCCGGCCACCGTAAGCGCGGGCCTGCGGACGGCGAGCATGGGTGGCTCCCCGTCCGACCAGAAACAGACCCGAGCGTACGGCGCGTCGCGTTCCGCGCGCGCCTCAAAGAGCCATCAGACCACCACAGATGGGGCCCAATAGGGCCGATGCCGATTCGGAGTCGCGGATAACCTAACGGGTAACCGGGGCTCCGGCTCGACGTGCAGGAGAAGGAACGGGGTGGTTTTTAGTCAGTAAGAGTCTGACACTCCCTCCCGCCTCACCCAGGCGGGAGCAGTCATTCGATGATTTTCCCCCCTTAAAAAAAAAAAAATACTATTATATAAAGCGGAAGAGTTTTTTTTTGTTTGTTTGTTTGAACGCGCTAATCTCCATAACTACAAGTCGGATTTGAATAATTCTTTTTGTGTTGGATATCGCATTTGTCGAGGATGGCTATAGGCTGTAAAACATCACGTTACGACCAATAGGAGCTGAGCAGAGCGTGTGAAACTGCGCGGAAGTAGCTTGTTCCTAATAAAACGCACTTGTTACGCCTCTGGTGTTCCGGGTGTCCATGGGCGACGCCGATTGCTTATCATCAGGTGATATGTCAGCTCGTTTACTGGCTTATCCCATAAATGAAACTACACAAATGAATTTGGCACGTTAAAATTTTCACACACAATAAATAATATGGGATCCTATTAGATGGCGGAGTGTATTGATTACCGGTAGCTCAATAACACACTGACCTACATGCGGCGCTGCACCTATCATATTTGTACATATGATGGTTATTTCTTAATTTCATTTGTGATTGCTTTGATTTTACTAGGCTCTGTTGCTCGTATTCAAATCCTCAATCTCCACTTAATATTAAGACACGCTTAAGTATTCTTTGTAAAATGACACATATGGCACGATATTTAAGGACTACTTAAAATGAGTAGCCTTTCAGTTAAGTAAAATCGCGGGTTACTCACATGAATATACTGAGAAAAGCTTTACTAGTTTCGAACCACAGAGGGGTTCTTCCTCATGAGCAGCGTGCGCGGTCGCGGCGACGTCGCGCAGCTCACTGATTCTCACTCTCATTTCTCTCTCATTCTCACTCAGTGAGCTGTGGTTCGAAACTAGTTGAGTTTTTCTCAGTATATTCACGTGAGTAACCCGCGATTTTACTTAATTTACTATGTCTCACGATAGTTATTATAAAAACATAGTCTTTCAGTATTCGAGGGTCTGTCTACGTAGTTGATCGTGAAGTTAACTGGGTTAAATTTCCCGGTTTCGGTTGTTTGTGCGCGCTAATCTCCGGAACTTCTGGTTCGAATTGGATAATTATTTTTGTGTTGCATAGTCCGTTTATCGAGGAAGGCTATAGGCTGTAAACCATCTCGTTACGATGAATAGGACTCGAGCAGTAGATGAAACCGGAATAGCTAATAATAATAAGGTGCCAAAGTCATCCATAGTTCCTAGTTTACCAGTCCACAGCAACCCATCCATAGCCCTACCTCTTTTTTTCATTATCCACAATAGTTCTACACTAACCGGGGACTGTTCGTGGGTGCATTTCCATAGTGCATACAGGGATTGTCGGTTTGTGTGTCCATTACATTTAGATTGAAGTTGTGTAAAGGGCCTCTGCGCGGTTGGCTTCGGGCTCTCGGACGCCTACTAAATGACCGGAACCCTGTGGTCCCGTGATTGAGTGATTGGTAGACACATATTAATAAAATAATGTTATTTTTTATATATATATGATAGGCCGACGTTTGGCCACTATCTCGCCTGGTGGTAAGCGGTGATGTGGTCTAGTCTATGATGTAGTACATTCAATTCCCCAGAGTTACTTTCTATTTATTTTTAGATATTTAGATATAATAGAAGGTTTTAACACACCTGTGTGCTCTTAAAGAGACTCCCCTTATGTTCTGTGGCTCCACTGTGTCCTTGCCACCGACTTGTGTCGCGAAACTTGGAGAGCAGTACAGCGTCACATCACAGAATCGTTCTGGAAACAAAAGAATTAGACATAAGTACATAGCCAGATTAACAGATTGAGATAACTGATGATCAGCCAGGTTAACATCCTGGAAGGGCCCATCAGGTACAAGAAAGAGGGGTAGACCAGCTGCTAGGCGGACTGACGATATTATACAAGCGGCCGGTAAACATTGGATGGAGACGGCGAAGAACAGGGATATATGGAAATCTCAAGAGGAGGCCTTCAGCTTCGAGAATGAAGGTTCTTACATAAAAAGTAAATTTTATAAAATAGTTAATTTTAGAATTACTGATTAGGAATAGATGTATAAGTTTAGAAATAAGTTTAATTGTGTATTTTTTGTAAGAAATATAAGGCTTTTTTATACTTATTTTATTCATTTACACTTAAATGATTTGAAACCTTTTTTTATGGCATAAGTCGGTAAACGAGCAGACGGATCACCTGATGGAAAGGAATCGGCGCCGCCCATAGACACCTGAAACACCAAGGCCTTACAGGTGCGTTACCGACCCTTTGTAAATTGGGAATTTGAAGATTGTAAAGGATTCGGGGATTGAGGAGAATGGGGAGGGGGAGGGTGGTGTAATTGTGCCTCCGGTAATCTCTCCGGTCGAGCCGGCCCATTCGTGCCGAAGCATGGCTCTCCTACACTTAATCTAAATGAAAGACCTAAAATGTATTCTATACATAAGTGGGTTAGTCTATGTCCTTCTTCGTGCTCCCAAATACACATGGGACGGAACCACTAGCGTTTTTTCTTTTTCTCATAGAAGTATTTTGTTAATTGGGTATTTGCCAACTAGTCAAATTCAATGCTTTTTTCGGACTGTCAAAAGCGACAGTTTTCTATAAATTTTCTACGAGATTATGTATTGTGACTTCACGATTTTTAGCATCAAACAGCATACTTATTTCTTAAAAAATTACTAGAAAAATACCAAAATTAAGTTGGTTATACAATCAATTAATGAAAGTGTGATTTTTTTTTAATAATTTTTATATTGAACAGTCGAAATACTTTATTTTTGACTAGCTTCTGCCAGCGGCTTCGCCCGCGATCCCAGGGGGAAAATGCCAATGTATTACTTCACACCATACTCTACCTCTGTTCCGAATTTCATTCCGGTCCCTTCAGTCGTTTTAATATGACTGAGTAACAAACATACACAAACACATAAGCTCACATATTTTCACATTTATAATATCGATTCAAGCTAATTTCAACCATCGGCCCGACAGTTACAGCGTAAAGTCTATGGATGAGTATTGTAAACGTAAGAGTAAACAAATATAAGCAAAAAGCTCCGAACTGCTAAGCTATCGAGAGTTACACGTGTTATTGTAAGTCAACCATAAAAGATAGACATGTGCTGTTGTGGGAGATTATTTAGATAATTTTATGTAGAACATTTCCGTCATACATGATTTCTATGTAGCTTTAACTATTAAGCCTGCACACGCGACGGAAGCTTAAAAAATGGTGTAACTTCTCCCGTTTTCCCAATATTTCCCTTCACTGCTCTGCTCCTATTGATCGTAGCGTAATGAAAAGTATACTATAACCTGCCCAAGAGTATGAAGAATAATTGTGCCAAATTTCGTTAAAATCCGTCGAGTAGTTTTTGTTTCCATAACAAACATACAGACAGACAGACAGACAGACAAAAATTTTACTGATTGCATTTTTGGCATCAGTAGCGATCCCTAACCACCCCTTGATAGTTATTTTTTAAATATATTTTATGTACAGAATTGACCTCTCTACAGATTTATTATAAGTATAGATTAAGGCAAGTCGCCCAATTGGTAACGTATGTCGTATAATAGGCATTAGAGTTACAAAATGTTTTTTTTTCATAAAAAAGTTCAATTTTCACGAACAGATTTTATTGCTGTTATCAGAATAATGTTTTAGTAGATTAATTAACCGACTTCATAAAAGGGGGAGGGGTAGAAGTCGGCTTTTTAAATGTAGTTTATAAAAAAGAATTATTAAAGTTAGAGGGTTCGATAACATGAAAAAAAAACATTAGTGGTTCCGATTCTTTGCTCCTGAGTGTATAAATAAGTGAATGGCTAATTCCCATCTCTTTCTCCATAGTCCCAACTCCCAGCAATATGTATGCAAGAAGGATTGATTGAGTCGGTAAGGGCTCGTACACAAAACTGCGATGCGAATTTGCAACGCAAAAAATTACGATGCGAATTGCTGCGATGCGAATTGCAAGGCGTCTCCCAGGGTAACTGTTCCTTCTACGACCTTCAACCGTACTAAACGTGTTTTAATTTGAAAACTAGGTCGTGGCATGCATCGTAAAATGAAGTGTGCACTTCTGTTATTGCTTAGGAGACACAGGATAAGAAACAAACACGATTTCGGGAAGATAAGATTTTGATGCGCGATGCGAATCAATTCGCAAGTTCTTGCGATGCGTAGAGGGAGTTCGCACATTTTGCAATGCGGTTTACCAACTATCCTAAAATTACTCTTCACTAACAATGATTTAGCCGTAGTAGGAACGGGGTGGTTTTTAGTCAGTAAGAGTCTGACACTTCCTCTCGCCTAACACGGGCAGGAGATGTCATTCGATGATTTACCCCCCTCAAAAAAAGCGCGTGGTTTATGGTACAGTTGGTGCGGAGACTCGGTAACTGGCTATCGTGGAACGTGTCGCGGCTTCGATTCCCGTACGGTACAACTCTTTATGATATCCACAAATTGTTGTTCCGGGTATATGTGTCAAGTGTATGTAAACTTATGTTTGTTAAACGCACCCACGACAAAGGAGAATATCTTAATGTATGATAACGTGTTAAAAAGAGAAAATATGGGATTGGTTAAGGGCTGATTTTTCTTCAATCATCAGTTAATCTTTAACTATAGAGGTAGAATAAAATTGATAGTTGACAGTTTTTAGTATGGAACATTTGGCGAATATTCAATGTTATTCATCGGTTAAAAGGGCATTGACTAAAATTGGTGCCTTTCTTTTTTCTGGCGGCAGTCGATGATTTATGGAAAATATTATCTAGAATGACATTACAAATGAAATTGTCTATGGGCTCATATATGGAAATCTCAGTCTGGACTGAGTTATGAGCGTTGAAAGGAGTCAAACATTTTACTTTGGTTTTTTTATTCAAATTATTCATATTTTTGTCACAATAACTTCAAATTGCGCGCCACCACAATATATCGATATTACCAGGCACTAATTTTTATTACCTATTTTCTCTCAGTCGATAACTTGTGGGATGCTTCTAGGAGTAATGTCATGAGCGTCAGCTGTGGTACTAGTGGTGGGTTGAGTAAACCACTACTCAAGCCGTCCAAAATTGTAATAAAGTCTTATTTTTTTGGCGTTGAATCCTGGTGGGAGACTCATCTACTTTATAGTTAGCATAATCTTTTGATGAAAGGAAACCGACGACTTTGTAAAGTGGACTATACGTCAGATGACCACATAATTTTTTCATATAAATTATGATCAGTCGAAATATAATCCCTCACTTTGTGACTGAATGACGATATCATTGTACAGAATCTTATGCTAGCTGTAGTATTAACTGTAGTTAGATTAGTTACTAATCGAGAGAAAGTCGGGACAAGTAGACAGAAAAAATATTTTTTCATGTTTTGTCGACTGCCGCTACTCAGCTACTCAATCCGCTACCAATGACGCAGCTGACATGTTTGTCAGCTGCGGCATTTCATGATAGGGCTCAGTAAAGTATTTTGCGGGTTTTCGACTGAGAGGATCATGAAAAACTGTAATAGGCCATAAACCGTATATATATAAAGTGAACACGCTAGCCAATGGAGAAATGTTTTATTTTACTTCAGCATTGGCCAGCCAGTTAATAGTTCACTTTGTTTTGATTCCGTGGCCTCAGAACGAAAAAATAAACAGAAAAATGTAAGTAAAAAAGTCCACTATATGCTTTACTATGGTCCTTAAAATTGTTTATAAACATTTATTACAAAATATTTCTGACAAGTAACTGAAGAAATATACGTTGTGTACGGTCACCAGTGTCGTGGTGGCCTGGAGGTTTAAGACGCTCGCTTCTCATGCATGAGTGTGCGGGTTCGAAACCTACCAACGGCAAGTACCAATGTGACTTTTTCCGAGTTATATGTACTTTCTAAGATTATTTAGACACCACTGACAAACGGTGAAGGAATAACATCGTGAGGAAACCTGGACTTATAATTTCTAATTATAAGTTTGAAATCGCCAACCCGCATTAAGCAAGCGTGGTGATTAACGCTCTAACCTTCTCCGTGTGAGAAGAGGGTTTGCTCAGCAGTGGGCATTTATAGACTGTTGATGATGATGACGGTCACCATCAATAATATAGCACTATTTTCACATCTTTGAACTGATTTAACTCGGTTTGGACTATGTTTTTCATACAAGACCCAATATATATTTTGTTTGTAATGTTATTCTGCGTCAGTTTTTCCACATCCGATCAATTGTCGCGAAAAAAAGAAAGGGCACCACGCTTCATACAAATTTGGTCATTGTCATTTAACTGGCGTTGGACAAAACCTAAAACGAACATACATAAGAGACTAAAATTTACAAAAATACGTTATTGATGTTACCTTATCGCCAAAGGCAAATTTTGAATACTCTCATTATTAATTTATACAAAACTATGTTTATCTCGAATGCAAAATTTGCAATAATTCAGAGGTTAACATTTAATGTCAATATTGAGCCACCTGTCGAGACAGACCTTGATGTAATCGAGTCTTTAAAATATAGTTACTTTTTGGAGTCTTTTTTGAGGGGGGAAAATCATTCAATGACTTCTCCGGCCTTGGCTTAAGGTATACATACGTAAGAATGTACTAAAAACAAATCAATTTAAAGATTTATTTTAATAATGACCAATTATTTCGTGTATCTAATAGGTCAGTTAAGAATGTCATATAAATTTCAAAATTGTATTGGTCATAAATATAATTGAATTAGTCGCATGATAAATGCATCTTCTCTCATTGGGCGGTTCGAGGCGTATTCTAGACTTAAAGCAGCCAATCAAAAAGCAGAAAAAGACCACCTTTCGAAATGCTAAAATGACTACGTCAACCGCATGTCGTACTACCCTAATTTACAAACACATTTTATACAATTACCTAACTTATTTGCTTAGCATAAGGTTGAGAATTAAATAAAGTTGCGAGGTGAACTTGAAGAGCTGTGGGTCTACCTAAAATTTTTCAAAGTTGAATTGCAAAATCGGGATTCGTCACCGTGCGACTTGACCGCACGATTGTAATTCCGTTTCTATTTTTAGACACAATATTAAAACACCAACTGGTTTCCGAGGTCGGTTATTTTTATTTTTAAATTTAAAAACCTCTATAATATGCTAATTTACATTGATATTTTATGTTTAAAATTAATTGCGGATCTTAGGAAGTTATTTAATTTGGCATTATCTTTAACCTCGACCTAACAATTTCAAATTAATAATCTTATCACATTGAGGTTACCGGAGGCCCAATTACCCCCCTCACTAGTCTCCCATAATCCTCCACAATCCTCAAATTTCCAATTCCCAAAAGGCCAGTAACGCACTTGTAACGCCTTGGTGTTTCGGGAGTCCATGGGCGGCGCCGATTGCTTACCATCAGGTGATCTGTCTGCTCGTTTACCGGATTATGCTATAAAAATAAAATTGAGTAGGTAGCAGACTTAAAGGGTTGCCGGGGCTCCGGCTCGAAGTGCAGAAGTAGGAACGGAGTGGTTTTTGTCAGTAAGAATCTGACAATCCCTCTCGTCTCACCCAGGCGGGAGCAGTCATTCGATGATTTTCGTCGACAGACGCCGCGTCGTATGTCGCGGAATGCTCATGAGTATGAGCCTCTAGTATGGCTTGAAACTAGTCGAGTACCTCGTCAAATAGTTACGTGAGTAAGCCGAAAACATAGTACTTGACTCTCACGAATTACTTTCTTATGGTATAAGGCAGCAAACGAGTAGAGGGATCACCTGATGGTAAGCAATCGACGCCGTCCATAGACACCCACAACACTGAAGGTGTTACAAGTCCGTTGCCGGGCTTCTATGAATTAGGGATTTAGATCCGAGACCCTTTGTTCGGCAGTCGAGCTTTTCAGCTACTCCACTAACGAGGCAGCAATTCAAAATCAAAAAATAAAAACAAAGAATAACATCCACGTGTCAGGTAAAGTATCTGTTTGACTTTAAAAATAATTCAAAATGGTCTTTTTGTAATTAAAATAAACGATTTGACTTTTGCATTCAAATCAAAATATATTTATTAAAATATTCTAGTAGGCATTATACTACCAAAATAAAATACGTATCTATCGGCAATTTCTAAAAATATGTATGTATTATAAATCTACCAAATTACCATAATTGACAAAAAAATATTGTAGCAGGCACAATTTACAGTGAAATCAATGACTGTGGGCGGTGGCTGGGTAACTGGCTTCCGCGCAACGTGTCGCGGATTCGATTCCCGCATGGAACAACTCTTTGTGTGATCCACAGATTGTTGTTCTGAGGCTGGGTGTCATGTGTATGTGAACTTGTATGTTTGTAAACGCACGCACGACACAGGCAAAAAGCCTAGTGTGGTTTAAACAAAACAGACAAAAAATATTTTTTTATATCTGTTTACGTCTTCATAAAGCCAATTATAGTTGCATAAAATGATTGATTCCGTTTCTATAAATTAAAACTAATCTTATGTCGAAAGAATAACATTCAAAATCAATACATAGTATAAAACAAAGTCGCTTTCGCTGTATGTCCGTATGTATGCTTAGATCTTTAAAACTACGCAACGGATTTTGATGCGGTTTTTTTTAATAGATAGAGTGATTCTTAAGGAAGGTTTGTATGTATATACATATTGCACCCGTGCGAAGCCGGGGCGGGTCGCTAGTTAATTATATAACAAAGAAATGTGGATCCAAAAAAAAACAAATGACACCTCAATGACGTCACGCTCAAAATGACAAGGATAGTCATATAAGGCGAGGCTGATGCCAATCCTACTCCTGCTTTGACTCGACATCTCGGTCCGCAGCTCCGGGAATTTTCAGAGGCATAAGAATCATATAAGTGTGGGAGAGCCATGCTTCGGCAAGAATGGGCTGGCTCGACCGGAGTGATACCACGGCCTCACAGAAACCCGACGTGAAGCAACGCTTGCGTTGTGTTTTGTCGTGTGAGTGAGGTTATCGGAGGCCCAATTACCCTCCCCTTCCCCAATCTCCCCAATCCCTCAATCCCCAACGATCATCAAACTCCAAATCCCCAAAAAGCCGGTGACGCACTTGTAACGCCTGTGGTGTTCCAGGTGTCCATGGGCGACGCCAATTGCTTACCATCAGGTGATCCGTATGATCGCTTACCGGCTTATGCCATAAAAAAAATAGGCCACTTTTTGTTCTTTTATCATGCGAGCGAATCCGCATATAACAGCTTGTTATACTTGACAGTCTAAAATCATGCTACAGCGAAATTAAAACTAGACTAGTCTACCAAAAACTAACAAAAAAAACTGCTCTCATTTGAAGACTTGGGATTCCCTGTTATTAACATGCCGTTTTTGTAGCTAAACGAGAATGGCAATAAAAAACAGACAACTTACTTGTGTATGGAAAAGTTTTAGATTATTATCTATGAGTATTTGTCAGTAACTAACGGAGAAACCGGTGATCTAGAGTTCTGTATACTATATAAACAGTACAGTCTTTGCCATAAAAGCACTCGGGGCCCGTGCCCAGGGCCCCATCCTCAGGGGGCCCTGAAAGACCGGACACACACCAACTAGGCAGCTACACGTTCCATGGCAATGGGCCTTCTCGCACCGAGTAACTCTTTGTAAGATCCACAAATTGTTGTTTCGGGTCTGACCATCATGTGTATGTGAACTTGTATGTTTGTAGACGCAAACGCGACTACAGGAGAAAATCCTAGAGTAGGGCAACATTAAAAAAATAGATATATTCCAAAAGGGTCTCGACTTAATGCCCAAGGGCCCCAGCGTAGTCTAACGGGCAGTTTGAATGGAGCTCTCATGTCAGAATTCTATCTCTAGTAAGCGAATCTACAGATAGATAGTTATTTTAAACTAGCCATAAGACGGCCATGCATCGGATACAGAAAAGTCTCCTTCAAATAGTAAGTAAATAAAAGTCTCCTAAGGGCCTTAGAATAAGTTCGTTTAGCGTTGCGTTGGGTGATTGGCCGGCTCCAATAAACCAATCAATCAGAGCGTCGAAAGCGGTTTCGTCGCGATCTTCTTAAATCTAAAAAAATTCGTACGCAGCCCTTGGTTTCGATCACGGTGGCTTGTCTAACTAGACTAGCCCATGCAGGAGTTTATTATAGTGCACAGGTGTGTGGACTCAGGTCGCTCTTGTAGAAATACTGAAACGTTACGTTGCTTAAATTGGGTACTTTCCATGGGCATGAAGCAAATGTATGCACTGTTTAACGTTAAACTTGGTTTTTTCTTCTAACTGCCGAGTCGCTCAGAATAACAGCACGTTTAAAGTTCGTATACGCGCTTTTCAATAGTCGTGTGACGACATATGACACATGTCAGCTCACGCACATATACCATCGATTAAAACGATTGGGTACTTTCCTTAATAAAAAATTAATTATTTCGACTGTTCAATACAATAAAATATAAAAAAAAATAACCACACTTTCATTGATTGATTTTATAACGAACTTAATTCTAGTATTATACCAGCATTTTTTAATTTTAAGAAATAAGTATGATGTTTGACGCTAAAAAAACGTGACGTCACAATACACAATCTCGTACAAATTTCCAAAAGTAGAAAACTGTCGTATTTGACAGTTTTAAAAAAGTATTGAATTTGACTATTTGGCTGTTTGTCTTTCTGTTCTGTTACTACAAATTCTTTGTAAAATAACAGAGATGGCGCGACATTTGAAGTACAAATTCAAATTGAGTAGCCTTTTAGTATTCAGGCGTCTCTTAATCTGATAGACTCAGGTGCACTCTCTGTTCCCTCACACTCTTAATCCGACTTGCAACGGTCCGAACGGAGAGAAGGCACAGTACTATTTTTGGCAGTTAGTCTTACACCATCCATGAGGAGATGGGATTTTGTGCCATCATACCCATGCTTGGCAGACTTCGTATCTACTGTAGATCCTGGCTTACAGGAGTTGCAGCGGTTTTGGGAGGTTGTGGCGGGCTTGTCCCATTAAAAAAAAAAAAGACTTGGAGATCATAATTATCACCAACAGTTTAGGGGATGTTCATTCCTTGTTCAGACTTTCGGAACGAGGGAGTTACGGTGCGATGAACGATTGTGCTCGTAAATAAATAACTGTCAAGGTCGCCAAAATGTATGTCCGCATCAAACTCCCAAACGGCTGCGCCAAATTCGGTAACTCTTTTTTTATAACATACGTTTGTATGAAAAAAAAACATTGCCTAATTATTATTAAGCACACGTGAGAAGTTTTACATTTTTACAATGTCAAAGCACATTTCAAAATTAAGAAAAAATAAACTAGACGACCTCAGCCAGAGGCCATGATATTTTTAGAATTGCAAAGATATTTTTGGATTATACCTCTACAACCTGATTACTCTTGTTACTATTTATAACTCTAATATAATAGAAATAATTACTAATACCAGTTTTGAGTTTCGAAATTTATTTCGTTACAATTTAAGATATTCATTTAATAATTGACAGCCTCATTGGCCGAGTGGTCGCAAGTGCGACTGCCGGGCAAAGTATTACCGGTTTTTTTTTAAATCTCAATAGTAGCACGGAATCTGGAATCTGCCAGCGGCTACGCCCGCGTTCTCGTGGTATAAAAAGTAGACTATGTGTTAATCTAGACCAAAATCTAACCACTACAAATGGGGTCCAATAGGGCTGATGCCGATACGGAGCCGCGGAGAATCTAACGGGTTACCGGCACTCGGACTCGAAGAGCAGGAGTAGGAACGGGGTGGTTTTTAGTCAGTAAGAGTCTGAAACTCCCTCCATGATTTTCCCCCCTTTAAAAAAAGACCATTATCTATCCCTGTTCCAAATTTCAACCCGATCTCGGTAAGCCGTTTGGACGTGAAGATGTAACAAACATAATTATTAATTTTCGCTTTTATTATACTGGTTGATTATTCCTGTTTTATCTCATGGTAGCATTTAATCGGGATAAAAAGTATTCTATCAGCCCATACCCTGCATGTATACCAAATTTCATCAAAATCCGTTCAGTAGTTTCAGCGTGATTGACGGACACAACGAACAAAAAAAAAACAAAAAAAAAATTGTGTGACTAGTACGATACTAGTTGGTTACCGAAAGCCCAATATCCCTCCCTCCCTTCCCCAATCTTCCCAATACCCTGAATCCCCAACATAACATAACATCACGGCTTTTATCCCGAAGGGTTAGGCAGAGGTGCACATTAGGGCAGGTAATGCAACTGTACCTCTACAATGTAACACCCACTTTTCACTATTTATGTTATGAGTCCCATGTAATAGGGGGTGAGACTATTGCCATATACCGGGCACATATCCAGACTGTGCTACTTCTGAGGTTTTTACAAACCCAGTAATATTTTGCCCGAGTCGGGAATCGAACCCGAGACCCCTTACCCGGCAGTCGCACTTGCGACCACTTGGCCAATGAGGCAGACAGTGTTCTGTCCCCAACAATCTTCAAATTCCTAATCCCTGAAAGGCCGGTAACGCACTTGTAACGCGTCTGGTGTTCCGGGTGTCCAAGGGCGGCGCCGATTGCTTACTATCAAATCATCCGCCTGCTCGTTTACCGGCTTATGCCATAAAAAAATCAGCCATCTTATTCTCCATAAGAGATCTTTTAGCGACTTTATGACCCAACACAGAATCGCCAACGTATTTAATATTCGTGGTGCGGGTTCGAAACCTACCAACTGCAAGTACCAATGTGACTTTTTCCGAGTTATATGTACTTTCTAAGATTATTTAGACACCACTGACAAACGGTGAAGGAAAAACATCGTGAGGAAACCTGAACTTATAATTTCTAATTATAAGTTTGAAATCGCCAACCCGCATTGAGCAAGCGTGGTGATTAATGCTCTAACCTTCTCCATGTGAGAAGAGGCTTTGCTCAGCAGTGGGCATTTATAGGCCGTTGATGATGATGATGATTTAATATTCAGCTTCTAAATGCTAAAATTAAAATTTAAACTTCTAATCCTGTTGTAAGCGTTCATCATTTTTTTTATAATAATTAAAATTTATCTTTTAATAATGTGAGGAATAGTATATGATAAATGTGGCAGTAGCAGCATCCTTTAAAATTTCGTTGAGCTAGGCTTAATGTCCTCTTTTGTCATTTGACGATTTTTTTAATTTTTTTTTAAGGGGTAATCATCGAATGACTGCTCCCCCGTCTGGGTGAGGCGGGAGGGTGTCAGACTCTTACTGACTAAAAACCACCTCGTTCCTTCTCCTGCACGTCGAGTCGGAGCCCCGGTTACCCGTTAGGTTCTCCGCGACGTCATTTGACGATAGGCATTCGTTAAAAACGATAGGAGAATTAAACGTTGTCGCTTGGTGAAAGTTTTCATTGTTTCTAAGCGAGATGGCGTGTTTTTCAAGATTCGTTGCGAGATCCAAGACAGTCAGACTAAGGACTAATGGTGCGAAGTTCTCCCGCGCCTTCTACGGTTGCAGGCCCGCAGCCTTTGTAGAATAATATGTAAAAATTCAAAGCACATTTCACGGTGCGTTTTACGTCTGCGGCGCGCGGGAGATCGTTTCGTGAGCCTCATCCTTGGTGATGATTGGTGGATGAGGCCAATAGGGCTGATGCCGATACGCAGCCGCGGACGACAAAACGGGTTGCCGGGGCTGCGGTTGGAAGGTGCAAGAATAAGACCGGGTTGGTTTTTAGTCAGTAAGAGTCTGACACTCCCTCCTGCCTCACCCAGGCAGGAGAAGACATTCAATGATTTTCCCCACTTAAATAAAAGCCTTAGACGCGCCGAAGTTGGTGCACAGGAGTTGCAGCGGTTTTAGGAGGTTATGGCGAATTTGTCCCGATAATGTATATATAGTCATAAGACTTTAATGTTCACCACAAAAACGAGTAAAACGGCAGCCCCCACTGAGTTTGGTTTATGGTAATAGGCTCTGCCTACCACAATATGGAATTTATAATAGGCCAAGCACATCTAGCAGCAGAGTTGTAAATTCTCGGTTAACCTTGTGGTAAGCACGATGATGGTAGTCAAGAAACTCTAGCAACAACAGGTTGCACTGCACGTGCCTATTAGCATTTATTCAAAAATTACAAAAACAAAATACCTAATCTTGTTTTTTAAATAAACGCGTTTCAATTCGAAAGTCAACAATCTTTAGATTTATAAGTTCAATGACATCAAGAGTGCTATTTCTAAAAAATGGAAAATTCCAATTTTTTATCACAAACCTTAGATCTGTTTTGTATAAAGATGGGCATTCACGATCATACATAGATTCTATAAGCATCATCACTAATATCATCAGAGCCACAAAACATTTACTGCTGAACTTAGGCTTTCCTCATTGACCTCCACAAAGGCTGAATGCAAGCGATCTGCATCCAGCGACCTCTAACAGACCTGCTCCGAAACCCTCACAATGCAACGCCTGTTACGGCAAATTCCTAGGGAGACGCGCGTCTCCCTTGAGCCTTTATGCAGTTCCATGGCAGTATGTGACCACTACGCTACCGTCTTCCCTGAAGCCACTATCCAGCGGTTCCCTACGACTTTTATCAGGTCATCTGTCCACCTTGTGGATGGATGCAATGCCCTGCGTGCTAACATGATAAATAACAGGTACAAAGTATGTGTTATTTTATAAACTGCACCACTTCATAAAAATAACAGAGAGATTTTAAAACATTGTTTTTTAAAAGAGTAACGAGTAATGGAGTTTCTGGCTCGTTCTTCTCCATTCGAATCTACATTTTGGAATGAGCACCTAGCTTCACCTAGATTCACTGACGGAGTGACTGACAGAATATTATTTATTTTGTATTTATTGACGTTTTAAAAGTACCAATTTATGGTTTAATTGAAATAAATGCTTGCTTCATTGGCGCCTCGGTCGCGGTTTCGTTTCGAATACTTTAAACGTAAATTAAACTCGTACTAAGGCCTCAGGAGTCGAAGACCTCGCATTTCAGATTCGACGACCTTAAAACCAAATTATGATCTAGAATAATATCTAAAATGTCATCTGACGGTGCTTTAGGAAAAGGTTTTAGTGTAATAATTAACAGACAAAAAAAGAAGGTGTTTAACTCGTCGAGTACCGTCATTATAGACACAATTATAGAACAATAGGTTGCGGGCACCGGTGACCGGTTGGTGTTTGACAGTTTAAGTCGGTTTTTTTTAAACGTAGCTTATAAAATAATTATTGAAATATACGACAGTATTAGCAACTAATTAACCTAGCCCATTTATTTTAAAAGCGTTTTCCCGCACTGCAATTTTCTCCTGTATCGTGGGTCCGTTCACAAACATACAAGTCCACATACACATGATACCCAGACTAGGAACAACAATCTGTGGATCACACAAAGAGTTGGTCCGTGCGGGAATGGAACCCGCTAGACGTGGCGCGCCTACGTGCAGTCTAATTGCAAAACTACATTAAAGAGAGAGCCTAATAACCAAAAAAAAATCAAACAAAAAAAAAATCCAATCCGTTCACAGACGTTGCAGTAATCGCGTAACATACACAATAAAACCAATATATGTATATTCGAATTGATAACCTTCTCCATACATCTGAATTGAGAAGTCGGTTTTTTTTATAGCCTAAGCCGGGTAGATGAGCAGACGGATCACCTGATGGTAAGCAATCGGCGCCGCCGTTACCGGCCTTTTGGGAATTGGGAATTTTATGATTGTGGAGGATACGGGGATTCGGGAGACTAGGGAGAGGTAATTGGGCCTCCGGTAACCTCACTCACACGACGAAACACAACGCAAGCGTTGCTTCACGTCGGTTTTCTGTGAGGCCGTGGTATCTCTCCGGTCGAGCTGGCCCAATCGTGCCGAAGTATGGCGAGCCCACACTTAAGGTTCAAAACTGATTTCAAAACAAAACCTTTTTATATTTAAAAAGAAAACGTTGCTCCACACTCGGATTTTCTCCTGTGTCGTGTGAACTCGTGTGTGCGTTTACAAACATACAAGTTCACATAGCTATAAGTGTACGGCTTTAGAATTTTTTGACCTCAGACAATAGTCACAAAACTAGTTTATAGAAACGATTACAGATACAAAATGTAGGCATATTAATGTCCGTGTTGCCTACGCGTACGATCCGACATCGCAACAAAGATTTCGTTGGGAAAAACGTTAATTTACACCTCCACGGTTCATCAGTTAAGTCATTAGTTCCATGCAATTCCAGATTTATTTTTAGACCTAAGGGCTCATACACGAAACTGCGATGCGAATTCGCAAAGCAAAAAATTACGATGCAAATTGCTGCGATGCGATTTCGTGCGACAAGGCGTCTCCAAGGGCGACAATTCCTTCGATGACCGTCAACTGTACTAAACGTATTTTAAATAGAAAACTAGGTCGTGACATGTATCGTAAAAAGAAGTGTGCATGTGTGTGTTCTGTTATTGGTTAGGAGATACAGGAAATAGAAACAAAAAAGATTTTGGGAAGATCAGATTTTGATGCGCGATGCGAATGAATTCGCAAGTTCTTGCGATGTGTACTTGGGAGCTCGCACATTTCTGCGATGCGACGTCGCATCGCAGTTTTGTGTACAAGCTAATTTTATTTTAACGTCCGTCTGGTACATTATTTCAAAACAATAGACACGTACCTATTTTTAATTTTCTCACGAGAACCAATGCTTTCGACGATACATTGATTTAAAATTTCGTGTGACGTCACTTCTATGAACGTTTTATACGTAGAAATGACGTTTTACCCCCACTCCCATACTTTGATTCGTTTTATCTAAGTATTATTTCTCCTATACGACCTAAATAAAAAATACGTGTCTAATATTTTTTCATTACCAAACTGACGGACTAATTAGATTTTTAATTTTCATACCCCGTAATCTTCCTTATAGCTTCGAGCTCCAGCCGACTAATGGAGATTGGAAGAAGACTATGTTCAGCAGTTAGTAGAATAGGTAACTACATTTGTCGTTTGTCACTGCCCTTGCTCTGCCCGCGGTATTTCGCCTGGTGGTACGGGATGATGCGGTCTACGATGGAGCACGTCTGGCTATAAGCAACCTATTCCACTCGGGCCTTGAAGACACCCAGGTTATAATATCCGTCAGGAAACATAGACTCGTTTTTTGAGAGGAGAAATCATCAAATAGCAGTCTTGTGGGAGGTGAGAGGGAGTGTCAGACTGACTGAAAACTACCCCGTTCCTACTCATGCTTTGAGCCGGAGCCCCGGCAACCCGTTAGGCCTTCCGCGGCTCCGTATCGGGCATCAGCTCTACTGGGCACCATCTGTGGTGGTCTGATTTTAAAACAAATATTAGTCTATTACATGGGGACTCATAACATAAATAGTGAAAAGTGGGTGTTACATTGTACAGTGGCATTAAGTGCCGTATTTTGATCCTCTGCCTACTCCTTCGGGGATAAAAAGGTGTGATGTTATTTCTTGTGTACTTAGATAAGTAAAAAAATACGTTCACAAACAAAATATTTTTTTGATGAAGAATGAATCTGTGTATCGTTATTGACATTTCAAAAATTAATTCACAAGCTCCACGCTAATTGGCAAAGAATTTCAAAATCGATAAAATTATTATAATTATGCAAATATTTAACCTTGTGCGAGTAAAGCCGCGAGCGGATGCTAGCACCTGATTCTAAATTTAAATCGAAGTTGGTATGCTATGCTAATGTTGCCATGTCAAAAAATCTTGCATTTTAAATCAGATTTTATAGTGTGGCAACTTAACGATATATTTTTATTGTTTATTACCATTTTGACGTGAATTGTGAACTACTTTTTATTTAAGCATTTTATGTTATTAACTAAAACAAAAATTTGAAATTTTTTTTAAAAGTTCATTAATTGGCGTATTATTTATGTAGACTAGTTTTATGGGCCATTCTAGCAATCTATATTTAAATACGGGTTATTTTTAGCTACGTTTACGAATGGTTTTAACACCATTACATATATACATTTAGATACCTAATATAAACTGAAACATAGTTTGTGAGTCTATTTTTAGCCATTCTATTCAAATGTGTTTCGAAATTTGACCTCAAGTTTATTTAAAAAGTTTGTAGTTATTTTGCAAAGACCTCGAACCCACGTGTAAAGAAAAAAAAACTTAAAAAAATCTCATACGAAATGTTTTTAAAACCGGTATTCTTAATTTAGTCGCAACCGGCTTTTCGAATATATTTTTGAAAATTATAATTTTAAACTGCGAATAGTTCGAATGTTTTTTTTCTCGTTAACTTCGTTTTTATTTTACAGCCAAAATTAATTTAATGAATCTATTTTTGTCTCGAGAATTTCAAAGTTTGTTACCCTCCGCGATAGTGTATGTTTTTACTTTTATTTTTAAAATTTTAATGCTAAAACAAAGTCTTTTGAAAAAAATAGACATTTTTGCAACCGGGTTCATTAAACCTTCATGAGAAGCAGGTTATTTGTGACACACATCACATATAAACAGCCTATAAGTGGCCACTGCTGACCAAAGACTTCTTCTCACACGGAGAAGGTTTATGCATTAATCAGGCTTGCTCAATGCGAATTGAGGCTTCAAATCCTTTAGTATATTATACAGTTGTTTACCACGATGTCAAACTAATCTTGAGCCCCAATGTCTATGTTGTTGTAACTCACACGACGAAACACAACGCAAGCGTTGTTTCACGTCGGTTATCTGTGTAGACGTGGTATCACTCCGGTTGACTCGGCCCATTCGTGCCGAAGCATGGCTCTCCCATATTTGCATATTTCATAAGTCCCACGTGCATCCTTACTTTCCTCGGAAAGTGAGTTTGTTTGTTTGTTTGTTCCGCTTTTAAGCCTACTAAACCGATTGCTTTGAATTTTTGCAGACGTGAAGTTAGAAGTCTGGATTAAATAATAGGGTACTTTTTATCCCGGAAAATTTTGATCTCGAGGGAAAACGAAATTATTGGTATTGATGGCGCTGTGTGTATTGGTATATATCACATAGGCTACTTTTTATCCTTTAGTGACGGGAGCGAAGCCGCGGGTAAAAGCTAGTATTTCATAAATAGCCTATAATAGCCTCATGGAAGCCTACCTCGACTGTGACCTATTCATAGACGAGCTTAAAGCTATTAAAAATGTTTGTCTCAGTTTTTGTGAAAGTCTTTTAAGTCTGTGTTGAAGTGTATAATTAAATGTTTTGTTTTTATTTTTTGTTTTATTTTATTGTGATGTAGGTACATTTTTGTTTGTCATCTGTGATTGTCTGATTTTTTATGGTTTTTAAATGAAATATAATTGTATTTTTTTTAATGTGATGTTTATTTATGTGTTTTTTTTTACTTTTTCCTGTAATTGTAACTGTTTGACTCTCTTTGATTTCTCTTTGTATGTGTGTTAATGTAATTGGTGTAAAGCCGTGTTAACATCACAATAATAAATAAATAAATATTTCAGGCTTTCTAGTGCATAATTGCACGCACATTTTAACTCTTTTATAATGAATATAATCCGGACTCCAGACAAATAATACATCTGCGGAGGACTTAACCGGGGCTCCGGCTCGAAGTGCAGAAGTAGGAACGGGGTGGTTTTTAGTGAGTAAGAGTCTGATACTCCATCTCGTCTCAACCAAGGAGCCAGAAGAAGTGATACCACCTTTAATTTACAAAGGGTTATACCACTTACATCAGTCTTGTAGTGTGTCATCGGACGTCCAGTATGAAAATAAACACCGTTCTGAGGCCCTAGTACGAGCTTGTTCCACGTTTAAAGTAATTGTTTAAAGTACATGTGGGAGAGTCATACTTCGGCATGAATGGGCCGGCTCCATCGGAGCGATACCACGGCCGAGCAGAAAACTGACGTGAAACAACGCCTGCGTTGTGTTTCGTCGTGCGAGTGAGGTTACCGGAGGCCCAATTACCCTCCCCATCCCCAATCTCCCCGATTCCTGAATCCCTAACGATCCTCAAACTCCTAATCCCAAAAGGTCGGTAACGCACTTGTAACGCCTCTGGTGTTCCAGGTGTCCATGGGCGACGCCGATTGCTTACCATCAGGTGATCCGTATGCTAGATTACCGGGTTATGCCTAAAAAAAATGATTACGCCCTTCAAAAAAAAATATACTTAGTAGTAAGTAATACTTACACATTCTTTTGATACTAACCTTTCTCGAGGAGCTGTGCGAACATGTTCTGGACGTTGGTGTGATGGTGTTTCCATCTCAAACAATACTGTTGCGGAGTCATCATCCTCAATATCTTGTTAATGTCCACAAATAAATTAATTTTAAAACTTTGGTTTGGAAAAGGCAGGTCATCAGTGTTGATTGAAGGAGTTTGGCTAAGAATTTTGGTCTAACCTTTAAATCTAGACTTAAATCTATAATTTCACTTTTAGGTACATATGTTTTGCTAATTTGGAATGTTTATTCCGGTGGTATGGTACCTGGAACAAGAGAAAATATTTTTATTAATAAAAATCCAAATAAATAAGTTATTTAATAATACTTAATGGGGTAGGACAAATTATGACTGCCCCGTTGACCGAGTCGTCGCAAGTGCGACTGCCGTGCAAGGGGTCTCGGGTTCGATACCCGGGTCGGGCAAAGTACTACTAGGTTTTTAAATAAAAAATCATTTGTGGCACAGAATCTGGAATTGTACCCGGTATCTGGCAATAGGCTCACCCCCTATTACATGGGACTCATAACATAAACAGCGAAAAGTGGGTGTTACATTGTACAGTGGCATTAAGTGCCGTAATATGCACCTCTGCCTACCCCATCGGGGATAAAAAAAGGCGTGATGTTATGTGTGTTATAGTAATACATTTGACCCTGTGAAAATAAAATAATGAATAACTATCCCTAACTGGGCCCCTTCGAAAATATTTGAAGGTGACAACAAATGCTGTTATGTACTTCGACAGCTTCAGCGTTAAAATAAAAACTACCAACATATATACCGATAAGTTTAAAACCTTGAAATATTAAAAAAACATCGATACATGTAGACACGTAGCTATTGAAGTATTTATGTACAGTTCGTACACTTGTAGTTGATGTTGGAGTGTGCAGAGAAAAGATCACTCGGATAATGTAACTAGAGGTATAAAGTTTATTGCACCCAAGTGTAGTACAGTATAGCACAGTTGGCAATTCCTTTCTCATTAGGTGTTTACTTCGTTGTTAGTAAAAACACACTCTGCTCGATAATTACTTGATATGTGATTATAGAGGTATACCTAAGCAATAAAAAAAAAACCGTTGAAGACTGTACATTTACCTATGTGTAGACACACAGATATTTGTTTGTAATCACTACATAGTATAGAACCTGTCGCGGAGAACGTAACGGGTAACCGGGGCTCCGGCTCGACGTGCAGGAGAAGGAACGGGGTGGTTTTTTGTCAGCAAGAGTCTGACACTCCCTCCCGCCTCACCCAGGCGGGAGCAGTCATTCGATGATTTTTCCCCCCTTAAAAAAAAGTATAGAACCTCCTCCTTTTTTTGAAGTCGGTTAAAAACAAAGTCGCTATCCGCCGTCTGTCTGTCCCTATGTATGCTTAGATCTTTAAAACTACGCAACGGATTTTGATGCGGTTTTTTTAATAGATAAAGTGATTATTAAACTGTCAAACACCGCGAGGACACCGGTGACCGCAACCTATTGTTCTATAATTGTGTCTATAATGACGGTTCTTGACGAGTTAAGGACGGTTTATATGTATAATACATGCATATTGCAACCGTGCGAAGCCGGGGCGGGTCGCTAGTATTAGAATAACCACTTTTTACTACATGCCTATGAATATACATACGATACACATACCAAAATAATATTTCTTACAATTTTTGTCTGTCTGTCTGTTTGTTTGTACTGGGTTATCTCTGGATTGGGTGGACCGATTTTGACGGAACTTTTATTGGTAGGTAGCTGACGTACTAAAGAGTAACATAGGCTAATTTTATTTTTGGAAAACAGTAACAAAACAAAACTATGTCTAAAATTCATATTATACACGAATGAAGTCGACTTCATTCGCGTATATAATAGTATAAGATTATACTATTATGTAACTACAAGTCTGTTTTGAATAATTATTTTTGTGTTGGATAGCGCATTTATCGAGGATGGCTATAGGCTATAAAACACGCTACGACCAATAGGAGCTGAGCAGAGCGAGTGAAACCGCGCTGAAGTAGCTAGTCTTCTATATAGAGGTACATAAAAAAATGAATCCCTTTTTCCTTTGGTCATGGCGTCACGCGTGAATGGCTGGACCGATTTCACTAATTCTGTTTTTGTTATTATTAGGAGAAGGTTCTTAAGACAGAATAGCTGAAAATCCTACGGGAACGGGATTGCGCGTAGTTATACATAGTGAGTACACCTGAACTCCAATTACAACTGTAAATAAGCCTAATTATATTGAATTACATTTATAATAGGGTAGATGCGTAATTTTTATTTTAATGTCCGTCTGTTATCTACCAGACCTACCTATTTTGCCGGATTACCGCCGTGGGATCTGGAGGCGAAGGTGCTCGCGCGCGTGTATAAAATGCGCGCGGAGGCACGTCGCCGGGGCGAAACTCCGCTGCCGCGCCAAATAAGTGTGTGGCGGGATGAGCTCCGGCGCGATCTCATGGCGGAGTGGCAGCAGCGACTGTCGCAACCGGGGGCTGGGCTCGCTGCCATTGCAGCGGTAAGTCCCCTCTTTGAGGAGTGGCTTGAGAGACGCTACGGCGTCCTCACCTACCGCCTGACGCAGGTCCTCACCGGACATGGAAGTTTCGGGAGGTACCTGTGTCTGATGGGGCGGGAGGAAACGCCCGGGTGTCATCACTGCGAGGACCGCCCTGAGGACACGGTGGAACACACAGTGGGAGAATGCCCTGCGTGGGCTGAGCACCGCCGTGCCCTCAGGGAAGTGATCGGCGATGGCGACCTCTCGCGTCCGGGCCTAGTGCAGGCCATGATGCGGAGCGAGAGGGATTGGGATGCCGTCTCCTCCTTTTGCGAAGCAGTCATGCTAGCTAAGGAGGAGGCGGGACGCGTGAGGCAGCGAAGCGCTGCCTCCTCGCAACCCAGCCATCGCGAAGGACACACCGGGCGTCGGGGATCACGAGACGATCTCCGGCCACCGTAAGCGCGGGCCTGCGGACGGCGAGCATGGGTGGCTCCCCGTCCGACCAGAAACAGACCCGAGCGTACGGCGCGTCGCGTTCCGCGCGCGCCTCAAAGAGCCATCAGACCACCACAGATGGGGCCCAATAGGGCCGATGCCGATTCGGAGTCGCGGAGAACCTAACGGGTAACCGGGGCTCCGGCTCGACGTGCAGGAGAAGGAACGGGGTGGTTTTTAGTCAGTAAGAGTCTGACACTCCCTTCCGCCTCACCCAGGCGGGAGCAGTCATTCGATGATTTTCCCCCCTTAAAAAAAAAAAAAAAGACCTACCTATTTTAAATCATTTGACACGTATTTTTTACTTTCTTACAGAAACGAATACTTTCGACGATATATTGATTTGAAATGTTGCGTGACGTCACTTCTATGTACATTTTATACGTAGAAATGACGGTTTAGCCCCCACTTATTGTTTTATTATACGACAAAATAAAAGAATGCGTGTCTAATATTTTTTCATCACCTAACTTACGGACTAAATAGATTTTTAATATTCATACCCTGTCGTCATTCCCATTAATATAATATAGATAATATAATGCTATGTCACTTTATCTATTCCAATACGAAGGGTCCGAAAAAAGTCAAAAGTCAAAACTTACACGTGCCGTCAATCTACATATAGAGGTACATAAAGAAATAAATAAATAACTAATTATGTTCGTACGTCAGACTTAAAGTCGGGAACGGCTGTGCCGATTTGGATCAATTTGATTTACAAATATCCGTGAGAAATTCAGATGAAGGTAAAAGGGAAAATCGTACGTCAGCGAAGCGATGTGAACAGAGTGCCAAGCCAAATAACTATGGCATTCGTAACATAAGAGTATCGCGCGCTTTTGAATTAGTCTTTATCAAGGGATATTCTACGGTACCGAATGTCGTCAGAATTGATTAAAACTTATACTAGTATAGGGCTCCTTCTCCGTAGATGATAGCGTGATAATATATAGCCTATATGTTTACCGGACTTGTTAGTAATATTCATGCAAAATTTGAAGTAAATCAATGGAGTACTTTGTGAGATCATCGCGGACATACATATACAAACAGACAAAAATTCTAAAAACAATATTTTTCGGTATCGATTGCTGTAGATCACGCTCCAAGTATTCAATATACAGTTTTGACTTTTCTACGATTTTATTATTATGTATGTATATATTGAATGTAGGGAGCACTTTCCCGATTTGTTTTATAGGAACAGGGTTAAAAATGACATCTTTTTTTCGTCTAAACTCGCTGGTTATAGTAGCTGTGTACTATTTAAGTACAGGCGATAAGGGCTTGTACCTATGAACCGTTTATCATAGTTCCAAAAAACGATTACGACGAACGATAGCTTATCAACTAGTTTTCGAAAACAATTTTAAAAATACGACGATAACAAGAACTAATATGATAACGGAATTCTATGACAGATAACAGTGCGACTAGTTCTATTATTTGGAAAAATAGTTTCGTTTTAAAATTTTAATATAACTTACAATTTGCGTCCCTCTTTAGAATAAGAATAAGATTTATTTCAGTTTGGATGTGTTCTATAGTCAGAATTTTAATTAGATTCCAGATTTGACAATAGCGACTGTCTTTTTGTGAAATAATGATACCACATATAATAGTGTAGTGATGAACACAAAAATCGATAAACAATCAGTGTGTGTGTTTTATAATAAATGTTACAGAAAGTGACAGGATAGCGATAGCGATGACGGCGAAAATTTATAAAATAACTTATTACCATAATACATATATATGTTTTATTTGTCATGTTCCTTCATGATTACATTTTCTTATTTATTTCACACACAATTATAAAAAAAAGTCTCAAATCGTTAATTAATCGTCAAAACTAAATTATCGGTTCAGAAATATTTAATTTCTTGATATACTTAGTTTAAAAGAGTAAAATTATAAACAAGAAGAATCGATCCAGAATATTGCATTTCCATATCGAATAATTTCGCAACGTCACTATTTAGTACTTGTCATAACGTTGCAACACTGAAATTGTCAAATCTGGAATCGAATTAAAATTCTGAGTATAGGTGCTTACTCTTGAAACCAATCTCAATGTCAATGCAATTTCAATCCAATAAAATCTCAATAATTATTTAATGTCAAAACTATACAACCCCTACCGCAGCTGTTACAATAGCATTCAGAGTACGGAATATAAAGCCAAACTCAATACCATTTAGTTCATTCAATATCCACGCAATACGGATGCAATGGGCGCTAGTGTTCCAACTCAAGAGTACGAAATTTGACAATGTCGATCGATCGGAATTGGATTCAAGAGTAAGCTCACAGGACCTTACACAGGGAAACTGTGTCGTGAGGTCCGGGCTCCTTAGCTCCGTACACAAAAACACAAGATTTCATACATGTAAATTCTTAAGTTCATAAGTAAAAACGTTTTAAATCATCAGTTAATTCGTAACTGCAGAATAAAATTGACACATGACAGTGTATAGTATGGAAGAATTGACGAAATAATATTCAAAATTATTCCTCGGTTAAAATTTAACTGGCATTGGAAAAATCGGTCCTAATAATATGATATGAATATATGATGGAACAGAGATGACCAAAAATAAAATAAAAAACAGCACAGACAGGTATTGTTTAATATTTGCTCAATAGATGGCGCTTATTTTACATTGCCGGTAACAATCAATCCACTGCTTGGACACTGGGTCTTTTCTTTATAGGGAGTTTGCCACCTCCACACTCAGTAGCGGAACTGGTCACAGAGGGGCAGTTAAAATAGATAATCATTATCTAGTTAAAGCGTTGCTGTCTAATCTTTTTTTTATATCCTCTCGCGTGTGTCTCGTACTAACACACGGGTGTACGAGAGAGTTGAGTGCCCATCGCGCAATTGTACACACGGGTGTACGAGAAACGCGCACCGATAGGATATTTTTTCTGTGACGTATATTTTCAAGTTTGCAACCCGTTCTTTATTTGATTGAACAGAATAGTTAATTCGCGTTTCTATTAAAATATTTACCCGTGTGTACGAGAGGTGCGCGAGAGGATATATTAGGTGGGACTGACGTTCGACCACTATCTCGCCTGGTGGTAACCGATAATGTGGCCTATACGTTGACCCATAAGCAATCTCGGTTAAATGGCTTAATGGTCCCTCAGTTCCTCAGAAAAGAAGCGTTGGTGACAAATGTATTGTAGAATAATTAATCCCATCTTTACCTAAGGACCTGGGGCTCGTGCCCAGGGCCCCCATCCTCAGGGGGCCTCGAAGTACCGACAATTTCTACAACGCACACAGACCCGCTACACGTTCCGTGGCAACCGTGGAGCGGGTTCGATTCCGGCACGGAGCAAATCTTTGTGTGATCCACAAATTGTTGTTTCGGGTGTGGGTGTGACGTGTATGTGAACTTGTATGTTTGTAAATGCACCCACGATATAGGAGAAAATCTTAGTGTGGGGCCACGTTAAAAAAAAACATTCTAAGGGCTCAGAATTATTGTGTCAAGAGCCCCAGAGAAGTCTAAGACGGCCCTGAGTGTAATGTTACTAGGGCAGCTATACTCAACCTGCTGCCGAGCCTTTTGATTAGCTCACTTATCCATAAGGCAGATCATTACACAGCAAAACTGTGGAATGATCTGTCGTCGGCGGTATTTCCGAACCGATACGACCTTCAAACGTTCAAGAAAAGAGCGTATTCCTTTATAAAAGGCCGGCAACGCACCTGTGTCTCCTCTGGTGGTGCGGGTGTCCATGGGCGGCGCTGATCGCTTACCATCAGGTGATCCGTCTGCTCGTTTGCCTACTATTCCATAACATAACATCACGCCTTTTATCCCCGAAGGGATAGGCAGAGGTACACATTACGGCACTTAATGCCACTTTACAATGTAACACCCACTATTCACTATTTATGTTATGAGTCCCATGTAATAGGGGGTGAGCCTATTGCCATATACCGGGCACAATTCCAGACTCCGTGCTACTACTGAGAATTTTTAAAAACTCAGTAATACTTTGCCCGACACGGTAATCGAATCCGAGACCCCTTGCCCGGAGTCGCACTTGCGACCACTCGGCCAACGATGCAGTCTAGGCCTACTATTCCATAAAAAATGAGGATTTCCATCGCGATAGAAAAAGGTACCTAGTTCCCACACACACACACACATAAAGTAACAAATATATAGCCAATAACTAGTGTCTGTATAATAATGGTCGCATTGCGTCACTATTCACGATACAATGAGCTCAAAGTATGGCGAAACGTTGCATTTACTTATATTTTACTTTCAAATCAAATGCGTGTATCATCAAGGGATTACGACAAGCCACAGATGGAATACATTTCCATAGGCACCACCGCTACTCCTCCCGCGGGTGTCATAAGCCCCAATTAAAAGCAAAAATGAATAATCAATCTCCATCCAATAAAATGTGAGAGCCATGCTTCGGCATGAATGGGCTGGCTCAACCGGAGTGATACCACGACCTCACAGAAAACCGACGTGAAACAACGCTTACGTTATTTCGTCGTTTGACTAAGGTTACCGGAGGCCCAATTACCCCCCTTCCCCAATCTCCCGAAACCCTCAAATTCTCAATTCTCAAAAGGCCGGTAACGCACTTGTAACGCCTGGTATTTCCGAACCGATACGACCTTCAAACCTTCAAGAAAAGAGCGTATTCCTTTTTAAAAGGCCGGCAACGCACCTGTGACTCCTCTGGTGTTTCAGGTGTCCTTGGGCGGCGGCTCGTTTAGCTGCTTATCCCATAAAATAAAATCCAAGATCTCAGGCCAATTTAAGTTTTGCAAGAAATTCAATAAAACTAATGTCAAAAAAGACAAAATTTAGACAATAACCGGTTATTCATTTTGGCCGTAAAGATGTTATAAACCGAGATCATTTTTTTTTTAAGGAGGGAATATCATCGAATGACTGCTCCCGCCTGGGTGAGGCGGGAGGGAGTGTCAGACTCTTACTGACTAAAAACCACCCCGTTCCTTCTCCTGCACGTCTAGCCGGAGCCCCGGTTACCCGTTAGGTTCTCCGCGATAAACCGAGATCATTACGGTACTTGCCAACTAGTAAAATTCAATACTTTTTACGAACTGTCAAAAACGACAGTTTTCTATGTATTTTGTACGAGATTGTGCATTATAACGTCACGTTTTTTAGCGTCAAACAGCGTACTTATTTCTTAAAATTTTGCTGGAAGATACTAAAATTAAGTTTGAGTTAATTAAGAGCTTCAAGCCGGAGCCCCGGCAACTCCTTGCGCTTCATGTATTTTACTCTATCGTCAAATAAAAACTAACTTATAAAACCTATCAACTTTTTCCATGCACCTATAGATATGTACATAGAATCTAAATTAGGTTAACAGGTAACGAACACGATCACATTCATTCCGCATTGAGTAGCGTTTTTCTTCGCATTCCAATTCTCAAATGTCGTAAGCAACTTGAGTTTATCATGCGAATATGAACCTTATTTGATTAGTATTATTAGAAGCTGAGAACTAAATACATTATGTAATACTATTAGATACGCTTGTTATACCAAGAAGGGGTAGACAGAGTATACTGATTTTTCACCATTTAGCTATGTCTTACTAGCTTCTACCAGCGGCTTCGCCTGCGTTCCCGTGGGATGAAAAGTAATCTATGTGTTAATTCAGACCATAAACTATCCCTATTTCAAAATTTCATCCCGATCGTTTCGGCCGTTTCGACGTGAAGGAGTAACAAACATACATGAGGGAGAAAGAAAGAAAGAAAGAAGAAAGCACGATGCAGCATAAATAAAATATAAAAAAGACAATCAAGGTGTGACAGTGGAAGTAATAAAAACATTGAGTTGAAAAATTAAAACAGAAGAATTAGAAGAGAGACGCTGACAACATGCCTATGCTAAAAAGGTCCATTTTCCAGGGTTTCACCCAGTACAAACTTCCGTCTTTACATCGTTTCCATCTATAATTTAGGTATCGGGTACAATAGGGTAGATGACCAAATTTTATTTTAATGTCCAGAATCTACCAGACGTAGATTATTTAAAAACATTAGACACGTATTTTTTATTCTATTTATTTATTTATTAACTCTTTAATGCACAGAACAAGATACATAAGGTGGTTTTAATTCCATATGGCATATTCTCCCAGTCAACCTTTGGGTTAAATATAAAATCAGCGAAAATAGGCTAGTGTAATATGCAAAAAAAAACATTTTTTTTCTTACGGAAACGAATAGATAAGATTTGAAATATCGCATGACGTCACTTTTGAGTACGACTTATAATACTCTAAAATGACGTAGCTACCTCCCACTCCTAAACATTGATTCGTTTTATCTAAGTATTGTTTTATTATACGACAAAATAAAAAATACGTGTCTAATATTTTTTCATTACTTAACTGACGGACTAATTAGATTTTTAATTTTCATAATCTGTCATCATCCCTATTGCAGACTCAAAAAAATTATTAATTCGAAAATCACAACGTCAGCTACCTAAGTAATATCTAATTTACCTTAACTTAGAAATTGAACTAGACAATATTTAGAGACTCTTAACTGGCTCTCATATACTCGACACAAATAATTAAAAAAATATTTTCAATAAATCAGACCGTCAAACCAAATGTTTTTTTCGAAATACCGCGCACTCTTTCTAACGCAAAAGAAAGTTTAACAAACAAAAAGAGACAAATATATTCTTGTTTTACACTTTTTATTACTTCGTATACTTGTTATAAAGCGCAGGCTACACAGTCAGCGGGTGCCAAGAAACTTTAATCGCTATACAGAGTATAGAATAGAATAGAACTTTATTGTACACCATTAATAATACAGTACATACAGAAAAGGAAATGACTAATATAAATAAAAATAATAATGGGCACAAAGTCGGTCTTATCAGTTATAGTGATTTCTACCAGACAACCTTATGGTATACTTAAAGCGGGATGCGTGAGGCAGCGAAGCGCTGCCTCCTCGCAACCCAGCTATCGCGAAGTACACACCGGGCGTCGGGGATCGCGGGACGATCTCCGGCCACCGTAAGCGCGGGCCTGCGGACGGCGAGCTTGGGTGGCTCCCCGTCCGACCAGAAACAGACCCGAGCGTACGGCGCGTCGCGTTCCGCGCGCGCCTCAAAGAGCCATCAGACCACCACAGATGGGGTCCAATACGGCCGATGCCGATTCGGAGTCGCGGAGAACCTAACGGGTAACCGGGGCTCCGACTCGAGATGCAGGAGAAGGAACAGGGTGGCTTTTAGTCAGTAAGAGTCTGACACTCCCTCCCGCCTCACCCAGGCGGGAGCAGTCATTCGAAGACTTTCCCCCCTTAAAAAAAAAAATATGGTATACCTAAAGGTTGTATTTAGAAGCCCCGAAACCCTGACAAATTTAAATTGTTTTTCAAATTTTTATCATTTTTGTTTTCGTGGTATTCATTCAACATCAGCCAGCCTTGAGCAGTTGATTACAACTATTATTACACAAAAGAAACATTTAATTCCTTACTTTAAAGATGCTCACTCACTGCAGTGACTTGTGAATCGAAAAGTCAACGTATTTTTTTTTAAGGGGGAAAATCATCTAATGTCTGCTCCCGCCTGGGTGAGGCGGGAGTGAATGTCAGACTCTTACTGACTTTTTTTTTTTAAGGGGGGAAAATCATCGAATGACTGCTCCCGCCTGGGTGAGGCGGGAGGGAGTGTCAGACTCTTACTGACTAAAAACCACCCCGTTCCTTCTCCTGCACGTCGAGCCGGAGCCCCGGTTACCCGTTAGGTTCTCCGCGACTCCGAATCGGCATCGGCCCTATTGGGCCCCATCTGTGGTGGTCTGATGGCTCTTTGAGGCGCGCGCGGAACGCGACGCGCCGTACGCTCGGGTCTGTTTCTGGTCGGACGGGGAGCCACCCTTGCTCGCCGTCCGCAGGCCCGCGCTTACGGTGGCCGGAGATCGTCCCGCGATCCCCGACGCCCGGTGTGTCCTTCGCGATGGCTGGGTTGCGAGGAGGCAGCGCTTCGCTGCCTCACGCGTCCCGCCTCCTCCTTAGCTAGCATGACTGCTTCGCAAAAGGAGGAGACGGCATCCCAATCCCCCTCGCTCCGCATCATAGCCTGCACTAGGCCCGGACACGAGAGGTCGTCATCGCCGATCACTTCCCTGAGGACACGGCGGTGCTCAGCCCACGCAGGGCATTCCGCTACAGTGTGTTCCACCGTGTCCTCAGGGCGGTCCTCGCAGTGATGACACCCGGGCGTTTCCTCCCGCCCCATCAGACACAGGTACCTCCCGATACTGCCATGTCCGGTGAGGACCTGCGTCAGGCGGTAGGTGAGGACGCCGTAGCGTGTCTCAAGCCACTCCTCAAAGAGGGGACTTACCGCTGCGATGGCAGCGAGCCCAGCCCTCGGTTGCGACAGTCGTTGCTGCCATTCCGCCATGAGATCGCGCCGGAGCTCATCCTGCCAGGTGCGCGACGAGGCGGTTCGAAATGATTCTTTCAAAGACTTTCCCCACCTCGTCGAGCAGCACTATGGGCCGGTATGCGGACGGAGAGTCCGCAGGGCGCCCCGTCTTCCGCACGAGGACCAGTTTGCCCGCTTTCCAACTGGCCTCTCTCCAAGCATGCGCTGTAGAGACCGATTAATCGAGGCCCGAGAGCCTCTGAGGCCAGGACCCATGCTTTGCCAGGCAAGCCGTCGGGTCCTGGGGCGGTGTTCTTGGCGCCCATCCGGCGCACCGCCGCTCTCAGTTCTGCCTCGGTCACCTCTGGGACGATGTAGTCGTCGTCGTCGCTGTAGCCCGCGTCGGGTACCGCAGGGGGCGGAGTCATATACGGAGGGGTGAACCCCCTCCACAGTCGGGAGAACAGGGTGCCAATCACCTCCTTCAAGACTTCTGGCCGGAGACTCTGGGTGAGCGGGGGAGCCTAAGCGCGGAGCTTGTCGCGTACCATCCGGTACGGGCGTCCCCACGGATCTCTGTCCAGAGTCCCCAGCATCTCTCGGCGGGCCTCCTCCTTGGCCCGCAATATCTCCACCTTGAGGAGGGCCTTGGCCGCCCTGTATCCCTCGTACAACTCCGCCTCTCTCGCCTCCGCATTCGGAGGACGGATGCGGCGCCTGCGGTGCCTGGTGTACTGGCGTCGCGCAGCAGTGCACGCCTTGCGTAGAGCTGCCAGCTCTTGCGACCACCAGTACACCTGGGGCTTCTGCTGCCTCGATCGGATCCGGGGCATCGCCACGTCACAAATCCTGGACATGGCGTCCTGGAGCCACTTGGCCTCATCGTCTATGTCGGCAGGCCTGACCGGTGGTATCACCCAGGCCTGCACGATGGCGGCTTCCAGGAGCAGCTCCCGGTCCAGCTGTTTCAGCGCCCAACGCGGGCCACATGGGGCCTGTCTGACCGGCGGGTCTGCGGACTCGGCGGAGACGTCGAACCGGTGGTCGGAGTATGTCTCCACCTCCTCCATGACGCGCCAGTCAACAATACGCGGTGACAGAGCAGGGCTGGCGAACGAAATGTCCACCACCGACTCGCCCTGCATCCGCACGCACGGTTCAGGACGACTAGGCCTATCTCAAGGGCCCAGTCTTCCACCATCCTACCCCGGACGTCGGTGAACCGGGAACCCCAAGCCAAGTTTTTGGCATTGAAGTCCCCGAGGACGAGCACGGGGAGGGAACGGAACCCGACGACGACGGTGACCAACTCCATCAAGGAGTTGTGGAACTCGGCGAGAGTTCGGTTCGGAGAGAAGTACACGCCCACCACAGCGAGCTCTCCGAACCGTGCTGCGACACAAGCCCGGCCTCTTTGAGCAGCCTCAAGAGTTGGGGTACCGGCGGCGGCCGACGAGATGATGGTCACCGAGCCGTCCAGGTCCGCCACCCAGTGATCCCTGGGCGGAACAAAATACGGCTCGGAGACCACGGCGACATTGATCGACCACTGCGCCATGCTCTGGAGCAGGAGATCCTGAGCAGCGGCGCAGTGGTTGATGTTCGCCTGGAGGAGGCGGAATGGAGCCATTATTGACAGTCCATTCCGACCTCCTCAGTGGCGGCAGCGGCGACTGCGGTGGCAGTGGCGGCGGAGGGCCTACCTTTGCCCTTTTTAGCAGGAGGGGAGCAGCCCTTGCTCCCGACCCGGTGATTGGCCATGCCAGCTGCCGCACATGCGTTGCAGTGCAGCGGGGCGTTGCACGAGCCGGCCTTGTGACCGGGCCGACCGCAGCGGAAGCAACAGTCGCTGCGGTCCACCTCCGAGGTGCATTTGACACTCACGTGCTCCCCCACGTGACAGCGGTAGCACCTCAGAGGCCGGGTCTCGAGCAGCTTGACCTGCGCCGAAGACCCATCCCACCAAGAGCCTTTTGCCCTCCTTTAATGTTTTGGCCGCTGTGACGGGGCAGCTCACCACCACCGTGCGCAGCCCCGAGTTGTCCGGACGGATGGCGCCCACCCTGACCTGGTCAGCAGGGCACCCTCCCGTCCTGGCCACAGCGGCCACCACCTCACTCTCCGTGACGGAGTCGTCCAGGCCCAAAATCCTGACATCCAGGCATTTGGTGGGCCTGGACTCGCGGGCCTCGTCCGCACCGAGGCACGCCCTAAGCCTTTCAGCCAGGGCGTCAGCCGATGGGCCGTTGGTCGCGCCGGGGACCTCGAGAAGATGGGCTCCGGTAGCGGTCACCTTGACTGCGAACCCGTCCGGGGCCCCGAACTCCGCAGGAGTCACCGCCCCCTTTAATTTGGCGAGGACGTCGCCGTAGGTAACGCCCCTATTGACCGCTTCCGGCTGTAGGGTGGTGACCACAGCCGCGGTCTTAGGGGCGAGGCGCAAGGCAGCAGCGCGTTTCTCCCTGCGCTGCTGCTGCCGTCGCTGCCGCTGCGCCTTTTTGCGGCGCTTTCGGCCCTCCCTGGCGACTCTCCTCGCCTCGCCGGCGATTTGCCAACCGCCACCGTTCTCTACCCGCGGGGCGAGTTCCGCCGCCGCTGTTGCAACTCCAGCTTGCCGGGCTGGAGTGCCCCTCTTCTTTTTGCGCCTCGTGGGCGCAGGCGCCGTCGGCGCAGCTGGGGTCTGCGCCGGCGGGGGCACCGAGGGCTTCGCGGGAGGAGGCGCTCGTGCCTTCGCCGGCGGTTGGGGGCCGCGGCCAGTCTGACCAGAGGAGGTCGGAGGCTTGGCCGCAGCAGCTGCGTATGAGCCCGAGGTCGTGGGCGGGGAGGCCCGGCTCGATGCGAGCGGGGGGCGCAAAAGCCTACCCTCCAGCACGTCAAAACGTCTGGAGTTTCTGGAGCTCCTCCGTGATGGCCTGTTGGAGGCCCCCGGAGCCGCTCTCGCTCTCGCCCTCTGACACCTCCACGCCGGACATCTCTGCTGCAGAGGACTCTGAGCGAGCAGCGCTCGAAAGGGCCCTGCCCTCCGCAGCCAGTCGTCCGGCTGGCTCCGCACAGGCAGCGGTCCCCGCTTTCCGGCGACCACTGCCCTTGCCGCCCTTACCCCGCGCCGCCGTGGGGACTTTAGGGGGAGGCGCCTCCTGCGCGCCGGAGGACGGGGACAAAGTGTCCTCCTCCAGCCTGGGACGCTTAAACGTCCCCGTCGCGCGGTGGCGTGAGCCTTTCGAGCTCACGCTCAACCGCTCCGCTAATGACGTGTCGGACCCGGAGTCCGACCCCGTCTGAACTGATGCCCGTGTGTGGGGCACGCTAGAAGTTTCCAGCGTCTCCCCACGGGCGCCAGAGCCCCTTGGGCTCTCTCCTATCTCCTCAGCAGGTGAGCCAAGCTCACCCGCACTCTCCTCCTCCAGATGTGTCCCAGTGCCCCCTGTACCTGGGTAAGTGTAAATTTGTTTCCCAACTAGAGGGTCCACTGGTCCCCTAGCTGGGGGTGCGCTCACGACTGACACAACTCCTCAGTCATGCATACTCTCGCCGCGCACCAGAACTTAGTATTGGAGGAATTTTTTATAGAGGTTATCTTCCTTGCGGTCCGGGCGACCAAGCCAAGACCCTCGTCCCGTTCAGAGTCACAAAACATGACCGTGACCTCCTTACGGATTACGATATCGACGGCTGCAATGGGGGACAGCTTGTGTCCCGATGCTGCTCGCTGGCAGGGTGAGTGCACAACGAGCACCGCCCTTGCCTCTCCGCCACGCTCTCTGCTAAGTTCAGAGAGACAGACGGAGAAACGCCCCACAGAAGCGCGGGCCATGAGCACATAGCCCGCCGCCTCCAGAACCCTATCGGGTTCACACGCCCAGTCCAGAAGTCTGCTGCGGGCGACAGTCACTCCAACCCTATCACCCCCGCTAGGGAGACTGTCGCCCGCACCCAGGGTGCACCACGGGGAGGTCTTCTGGCACCGCACCCCAGACTCTTACTGACTAAAACCACTCCGTTCCTTCTCCGTATAATTTTGACATAAGCCTCGAAATGGTTTGTCAAATGGATAAGGACTTGGCAACTATTCAAATTCAAAGAATACTTTTTTCGAACTGTCAAAAATGACAGTTTTATATAATAATAAATAACACTATTTATTATAGTGTAGCGTACATGCATAGATACAATGCCTTCAAGTAATATAGAACGAGACCGCGACATTGCAACGTCACGTTTTTTTTAGCAGTCAAACATGCATACGACCCGACAGCACCCGGTTTCACACGGGTGCTGATAGGATTCGTATTATCTTCCTAATCAGGCTAGTCTAGTGAAAACCCTCATCAAAATCCGTAGTTATTAGTGATAGCGACTACGACTTATACAAGTGAAGTGGTTGAGTGACTCGCTTACTCGCTTTGACGGTGAGCTCTTAACCTGTACGCTCTGATACAACTCGCATCGAGTAACGGTAGACATCTTGCACAACATCTCAGCAGCACGTAAAAGTTCCGGAGCGCCGTGAGCAACAACCGTTGTATAGGAAAACGAACCTCATTGGCATTTCAAGCAATGACACTAACATAATAACAACAATAACAAATGACTGAACAAGCCCACGTAAACGACTTAGCACAAGCAAGCCTACGTACACACAATAGCACTGGCGCCAGAAAACTAGGGAACCTTACTTCAGAAACTTAGCGATTCCTACTACATACGGCTCGGACACCTAAATTACTAACGAAAACTACGCGAACACATTACTCAAGACCCGACAAATCGATGACATAAATGTCGCAAATGTCACATGCAACCTGGAACCATACAACATAACAGAGCCTGTACAACACTCACACATAACCGATTGCACCCACGCAACCAGATAACGTCGTTCGGCGCAAACTCCTCCTGTAGCACTCAACAATACAACAAACAAACACTGCAAACACAATTATTACGAATACGCTAGAACTCATAGACCTAGAAGACACCAATACAAGTTTACCATGACTGCGCACAGCACTCACTCATGACAGGCAATTACTACAATAGACTGGACACGTAACATTATGGACAAAGTAAATCCTATCACTCACTGAGGACATATCGTAAAAGCAACACCAACTACATCCAAAGACAATTGCTGGAAAGATTTCACAAATATGGACCTTGATAGATGCAAGCAGAATCAGAGCTGAGATAAAAGCCATGTGGTCCCTAGTTCTGTCCACTAGGTAATAACACCAATACCATCTTCTCCATAGTACTCGAATTGTTAGGTTTACATAGAGACACAGACGTAAACTCTCCTCCAAAAAGGACCGACGCCAGAACCGTCAGAACAGTTCATGCAAATAGAAAAGACAATGAGATCAACCACCGGACTACACCCCGCAAACACATAACATCACTGCACTTCCGTTACTTGGCTTGGCCTTGGAATATGGATGGAAATCAAATGATAGCTGAGTAAGAACAGTTTACTTTCCTGGAAAATAATACACAGAAGATACTACCTATTACAGCACTTCATGAAAGCAGCCATTAAACACATGCAGATGGTCTGAGAACTATGCAGTTGAAGTAAGACACTACAAACATATAATAGGACCTTCATACCCCATAGATTCACTACATCTGCCCTAGAGCGTAGGTGAATACTACAGCCTGTCGGAGCTGATGGAAGTAAACTACCGAAATAATAATAATGTGATCTTATACCTGCTAGCATGTACGTACGCTAAGACTGAGATGGTACAATGTGATGTGACGGAACCTTATACATTCAGTTCTGTTGCTGGCATGCCAAATGCAAATCTACAGTTCTAGGTATTAAAGACAATGGAGGGATGTAATCATTTCGGAGAATCTTGCATTTATAATAGGTAGCGCTAGCTTGTCGGTTCTTGTAAAACATTTTTTAAGTTTCGAAACAGGCAAGTTTTTGACTCGTCAGGAATTCTTATCGTAAAATCATAGGAGCCATACAGATTACACATTTTTTTTAGTAGACCGTTTTAAACACACTGTGATCACTTGACATTGTGATCTGTTGTACTATTGCCTGGTTGCAGATACTGGACCCACAAATGACTTGTTTGTTTGTTTATACATGGCTAGTTCTAGGATATATAAAGACATGGAAAAAGAACAATTTCTGAGACTGAAATAGTACGCAGTTGCAGCAGCTTTAAGGTACGAACATTGCCCAATGTGCAACGTGTGGGGGTGACATAACACCGTTGGCAGATCGACTTTTTTGACAGGTTGCGTGTGTAACAAGTAAGCGCGGCTGCCTTTAATCGTTTTTGCATATATCTTTAGCACGGTTTCAAGCCAACTCGCTATCAGATTAAAATTCCCTAGGAATTTCGCACTTTTCACTTTCTCTATTGTCGGCCATTATACTCGATATCCATGTCTAATACCGGTGTCCGTTGTATGGTGAAAATGCATGATTTTAGTTTTGTTCGTAAAACACTGCAGTTAAGCGTAACATTGAGATCTCAGTAATTGGGTACTTTCCTTAGTCAAAAACAAATTATATCGACTGTTCAATACAAAAGAAATTATTAAAAATAAGATAATCCTTACTTATCCTTACTTTTATTTTATATAAATGGGAAAGTGAGTTTGTTTGTTTGTTTGTTCCGCTTTCACGCCGTAACTACTAAGCCGATTGCTTTGATTTTTTACAGACGTAAAGTTAGAAGTCCGGATTAAATAATAGGGTACTTTTTATCCCGGAAACATTTGATATTCCCGAGGGAAAAAAAGTATTGGTATATGTCACATAGGCTACTTTTTATCCTTTTGTAACGCGAGCGAAGCCGCGGGTAAAAGCTAGTATAGAAATAAGTATAAAAATGAGTAGCGATATCCCTGATGTACCTAGTTGCAAGAATGCAACACCAATCTTCAAATTCAAATTCATTTAATTAATTGTGAACATAGGTAACATTAGAGTATTAAATAACATTTTTAAACGCTATCTTAGCTTTTTCAGCATACAAAATTAGAAAATAGTTGGAAACAAAGATTTGGATTGATTATTATTACTGAATGTCATTAGAATTATTAGGTCACATAGGATTAAGAATTTAAATGTTCACATTAATTTGTTTGTTTTTTTTTCATATTGATAAAAAGTTATAATAACCTTCTGTATTTGTTTTTTTTTTCGTATCTGTAATCAATAAAATAATCTATTTTTTTTTTGCTACTTATGTAAGGGTGTCCAGGAATACTGGTTTTGATTTCCAAAGGGTCCGTGGGCTGACAAGGCTGAGAAACGCTGGTATACGGTATACTGTATACCATATGTTCGTGATAAGAACTTAAATTAAAATTTGTAATGTCTAAACACTTATTGACGCGATTTACAACACTAATATTCCTCAATAAGTAAACTCATCACTAACGAAGTCGCGGAGAACCTAACGGGTAACCGGGGCTCTGGTTCGACGTGCAGGAGAAGGAACGGGGTGGTTTTTAGTCAGTAAGAGTCCGACACTCCCTCCCGCCTCACCCAGGCGGGAGCAGTCATTCTGATTCATGATTTTCCCCTCTTAAAAAAAAACACTAACGAAAACTGCATAAAAATGTGTTCAGCAGTTTCTACATAATTATTCAAACAAGCGAGACACAATGTATTTCGCATTGTGACAGTCAAATGATTAACATATCACGTTGTATAGAGAAAAATGACAAGTGCATATTAATATAGTTGTATTATGTTTTCATTTTTGCAACCTTGCACCTTGCTATCATACTATCAAGTTATGCCACACCCAAAAGTTGTTTGGTAGACAATGATCTAGGCAATAACTCCACCCATATACATACAATATACATTTAAATACCTAAATATTATGAATATATCTTTACACCATTTGCATACAAAACGTGATTTTCCGAGAATTAGGTAATATTTTTTACATAATTCATATACACACAAAATAAATCAGTTACGGTCCGTGTTACGTCACCTTTTACCAGTCATGTAAAAAAGGTTTGAAAAGGGGGGGGAAATTATCAAATAACTCCCCGTTCCATCTAAGAATTACCCTGTTCCTACTCCGAGCTTCGAGTAACTCCGAGTTGTTCCGAGCAGCGCCGCGATAACTTACTAACTTGGCAAGTTTTTTTATGGGAGAAGCCGGTAAACGAGCAGACGGATCACCTGATGGTAAGCAATCGACGCCCATGGACACCTAGAACACCAGAGGCGTTACCCGCCTTTTGGGGTTAGGAATTTGAAGATTGTTGGGGGTTCAGGGATTGGGAAGATTGCGGTAGGAGAGGGTGTAATTGAGGCTCATATAACCTCACGGCAGCAACGACTGTCGCAACCGAGGGCTGGGCTCGCTGCCATTGCAGCAGTAAGTCCCCTCTTTGAGGAGTGGCTTGAGAGACGCTACGGCGGCGTCCTCACCTACCGCCTGACGCAGATCCTCACCGGACATGGAAGTTTCGGGAGGTACATGTGTCTGATGGGGCGAGAGGAAACGCCCGGGTGTCATCACTTAAAAGTTACGCAACGGGGGCTGGGTAGCGACCTTAGTGGACCCTGTGTGGTTGGGTGACGGCTCTTTGGGCAAGCCTATTTTCATGGCATTCCCCAGCTGGACAACCTCCACCTCTTTCTCACAGTGTCCACGTTTGGTAGAATTGGAGTTATCAATTCAAAAGATTCATGTTTATCAGAGAGCGTTGCTGCTTTGTCTCTGTCCAATGTCTAGTTTTTTTTTTGCCCGCCACAATCACCCAAAACCGCTGCAACTCCTGTGCACCAGGATCTACAGTAGATACAACCATGAAAACACCGGAACACTGAAGTCCGGCGCGTCCCAGGGACATGAATAACTGTCTTGGAAATAAATCAGAAGATATTAAAGAATAATAGGTGTGCGGACACCGGTGTCCTCGCTGTGTTTGACGGTTTAAACTGTTTAAAATAATCTTAGAAAATCCATACAACTCGGAAAAAGTCATATTGGTATTATCCAGGTTCCAGACCCTCCTGCATGAGGAGCCTTAAGCTTCTGTTCCCACGACCATGTATTACTTGAATTACTTCTTACTATAATATTATAGATGCGGCTGAAGAAATCGGGATGAAATTTGGAACAGCGATAGATTATGGTCTGGAAAAACACGTAGGCTATTTTCTATCCAACCGAAACGCTGGCAGAAGCTAGTATTTCTATAAAATATGGACTTTTGAACTGTCATTCAATAACTTCTAGATCATATCTCATTCATATTATATCACAAATATACGTCAGACAAATAGCTGTTAGTTCACTAAATATGGCGATTAGATATACAAATACGAGCGCCTACCTACCTATACCTGCCATACGTAGCGTCTACAACATATGTAGATAACACAATCATAATATATGTACAAATAACTTTAAGAATATTTTTGTTTCCCTAAAGATATTATTACGTAGTTACTGAATTTTAACTTGTACTTAAATATCGTGCCGTCTCTGTCGTTTTACATAGAATTTGTAGAGACAGAACTATACTTCAGCGCGACGTAAACTTGAGTGGTGTTTGAGTATTTAGACAATAGTCATTGAAAAAATAGTCAAGAATATTTATGCAAGTTAACATATTTTTTTATGGGATAAGTCGGTAAACGAGCATATGGGTCATCTGATAGTAAGCAATCGGCGTCGCCCATGGACGCACGCAACACCAGAGGCGTTACAAGTGCGTTACCGGCCTTTTGGGGGTTAGGAATTTCATGATTATTAGGGATTCAGGAACTAGAGAGATTGGGGTGAGGGGCTGTGGTAATTGGGTCTCCGGTAATCTCACCCACACGACGAAACACAAAACAAGCGTTGCTACACGTCGATTTCTCACTCCGGTCGACCAGACCCATTCGTTCCGAAGCATGACTCTCCCACACTTAAAATGACTTGCTTAACTTAAAAAACTAACTGAATACTTGTTTTCACTACACTCTCCTTGATTTTATGGAACGCCTAAGCTATGGCATTTAAATCATTTTGGTGGACATGCTCTAAAACTGATCAATAATAGAGAATGACAGAAAAACAATAAACACTTTCGTTGTCGTTGTGTGACCTCGAAGAATTATCGCCAAGCTATTTCCAAATAAAACATTACTGAACAACAGTTTCAAAATAGACACGTCTATATCTAAATGGTCTTTGAATAATTATTTTCGAGATAACTCGTACATAACCTAAGTCACTGTGTAATTTATTTTCATTTGTGGACAAAAAACATGGCTGCTAACCATCTCGTAAAAAATGAGATAGGACGACAAAGTCAAAAAGTTAATTTGAAAACAAAAAAATGTCTGACTGATATTGTTTTATTTGTCTGTAGTTATGTTATGTTAATATTAAGTAAAAAGGACACTTTTGTTTGTTCGTAACAGCGTCCGCCAAAGCACATGTTTTTCCCACCTCGGGTAAGACGACATGGAGTGTCAAGACCCATAACATCACGCCGAAGGGGAAGGCCTCGTGCCTTCACGGCACTTAATGCCACTGTATCAAGTAGCACCCACTTTTCACTATTTATGTTATGAGTACCATGTAATAGGGGGTGAGCCTATTGCCGGGAATAACTCCAGACGCCGTGCTACCACTGAGAATTTTTTAAAAACCTTGTCTGTGCCCGAGACCCCTTGTCAACTCGCTCTTGCGACCACTCGGCAGTCTACTCCTACTCTTCAAGCCGGAACCCCGGTAACTTATTAAGTCTTTCGCGGCACTTGCGTCTCCAATGTCCATGTGTGGTGCCAATTTCTTACCATCCACGTGATCTGTCTCTCTTGTACCTCGTTATCTCATAAAAACTATTGAAGCAAATTAGATAATTCTTTCACCAATCGAAAAAAATGGTCAGCGATTAACGTAGACTACTTTTTACCGTGACATTCCTACGTAACCTGCAACTGTAGCCAAATGCCACTTAGCGCTTGTCTACATGTAGAATAGAAAACCAAATTATATGAAATTGACGTAAATTTTGACACTTGTCAGTGTCATCCCCATATATTTTAATTTCTTATCTCTCTGTAGACAAGCGCTAAAGTGGCGTTTGGCTAAAGGCCCAGGGTATTTTTTTTAAGGGTGGAAAATCATCAAATGAATTCTCCCGCCTGGGTGAGGCGGGAGGGAGTGTCAGACTCTTACTGACTAAAAACCACGCTGTTGCTACTCCTGCACTTCGAGCCGGAGCCCCGGTAACCCGTTAGGTTCTCCGCGTCTCCGTATCGGCATCAAGTCATCAACCCTATTGGGCCCCATTCGTGGTGGTCTCAGGCGTCGCTCTTGCGTCAGGCGGTAGGTGAGGACGCCGTAGCATCTCTCAAGCCACTCCTCAAATAGGGGACTTACCGCTGCAATGGCAGCGAGCCCACGTAATAACCAGGGTCTACTGGTAAGTTGGGACAAAACCAAAGGAGTTTGGAGTCTCAAGACTTTTTTTTTTAAACGTTGCCCCACTTTAGGACTTTTTCCTATGTCGTGGGTGCGTTTACAAACATAAAAGTTCACACACACAATGACACCCAGACCCGAAACAACAATTTGTGGATCACGTGTTGTTCCGTGCGGGAATCGAACCCGCGACACGTTGCACGGCAGCCGGTTGCCCAGCCACCACACCAAACGTGCAGTCAAATCAATAAAAGACTGATTAGAATGTAATATTTTGTTCGTTAGCAATTTAGACTTTAGGGTTTCAAGTAAAAGACCTTAGTTTTATGTCTAGTCAGACGGTGCGGAGTGAAACTGGAGTTCAAAAATAGAAATAATAATTCTAAATGCTACGCGAGCGAAGTCGAGGCAAGAAGCTAGTGACACCAGTGCATTCATGATCATATCTTTTGGAATAACGTGATCGAATGAATGTATTTTTTAATGATAAATAATAATTCGCGTTTGAGTGATAATGTAGAGGACGTGACCACAAGAGATCACGGGTAGGAGTATTTGTTTTTATTATATTAATGAAAGGAAGCAGTGAATTTTGTTCGTGATCAAAATATGGACAGAACAGCCATTGAATTTTTACATTCTCTTAGGTACGAGAAAATTTAACAAAAGTTATGGTTTCGTAGTTTCGGATATTAACTACCTCTATAAGTATATACAGAAATCGCTGTTCATTAGTAAATAGGGTAGATGCTTAATTTTTATTTTAATGTCCGTCTGGTAGATTATTTTAAATCCTTAGACACGTATTTTTTATTTTCTTACAGAAACGAATACTTTCTGCGATATATTGATTTGAAATGTCGCGTGACGTCACTTCTATGTACATTTTATACGTAGAAATTACGTTTTAGACCCCACTCCTAAACTTTGATTCGTTTTATCTAAGTATTGTTTTATTATACGACATAATAAAAAATACGTGTCTAATATTTTTTCATTACCTAACTTACGGACTAATTATAACATAACATAACATCACGCCTTTTATCCCCGAAGGGGTAGGCAGAGGTGAACATTATGCCACAATGTAACACCCACTTTTCACTATTTATGTTATGAGTCCCTTGTAATAGGGGGTAAACCTATTGTATGTATACCTACGGGCTAACTATATTATTAATTTTCATACCCTGTCATCATCCCAATTAGCGAAATACAAAATAAGAAATTCCCTATTTTTCTCGTGCCGTAAGAATTTCTTTTAAGCGAACTACAATGTCACACAGCTCGTTACAAGTTAAAGTTACAACTGTTTGTTATCCTGGCACTCACTCAGCCACCATTTATAAAATAATTACGTATTTTTAACGGAATAGACTTATCAACTGATGGTAACCTATCAGCGCTGTTCATGGACAATTCAGAGCCGTAACCCTAAAGCAAGTCGCGGAGAATCTAACGGGTTACCGGAGCTCCAGCTCGAAGCGCAGGAACGGGGTGGTTTTTAGTCAGTAAGAGTGTGGCGGGAGCAATCATTCGACGATTTTCCCCCCTTGAAAAAAAAACGTTAAAGCAAACTAGACAAGTGCCTAGGGGGTCGGGTTAAAGACATCGCAACATCGAGACGCATGGTTCCATTAAGAGACAGCGGCGTCAAAAAATTGGAGGCGCCTGTGACTTGCTTGCCCAGAACTCTCATTAGATTTAATCCGTATCGGAGACAATAGCGACCCGAGAGAAGAAAACGTGCATTATTGCATTTTATAAAAAACCGACTTCAAAAAACCAAAAACTAATAACAAACACTAAAACTAAAGAGAAAAAAATAACTACCTTTAGTAGGTACTGATAGGTTACGGACCCGCTGAGGTTTTTTTTTAAGGGGGGAAAATCATCGAATGACTGCTTCCGCCTGGGTGAGGCGGGAGGGAGTGTCAGACTCTTACTGACTAAAAACCACCCCGTTCCTTCTCCTGCACGTCGAGCCGGAGCCCCGGTTACGCGTTTTTTTTTTTTTTTTTTTAAGGGGGGAAAATCATCGAATGACTGCTCCCGCCTGGGTGAGGCGGGAGGGAGTGTCAGACTCTTACTGACTAAAAACCACCCCGTTCCTTCTCCTGCACGTCGAGCCGGAGCCCCGGTTACCCGTTAGGTTCTCCGCGACTCCGAATCGGCATCGGCCGTATTGGGCCCCATCTGTGGTGGTCTGATGGCTCTTTGAGGCGCGCGCGGAACGCGACGCGCCGTACGCTCGGGTCTGTTTCTGGTCGGACGGGGAGCCACCCATGCTCGCCGTCCGCAGGCCCGCGCTTACGGTGGCCGGAGATCGTCTCGCGATCCCCGACGCCCGGTGTGTCCTTCGCGATGGCTGGGTTGCGAGGAGGCAGCGCTTCGCTGCCTCACGCGTCCCGCCTCCTCCTTAGTTAGCATGACTGCTTCGCAAAAGGAGGAGACGGCATCCCAGTCCCCCTCGCTCCGCATCATGGCCTGCACTAGGCCCGGACGCGAGAGGTCGCCATCGCCGATCACTTCTCTGAGGACACGGCGGTGCTCAGCCCACGAAGGCATTCTCCCACCGTGTGTTCCACCGTGTCCTCAGGGCGGTCCTCGCAGTGATGACACCCGGGCGTTTCCTCCCGCCCCATCAGACACAGGTACCTCCCGAAACTTCCATGTCCGGTGAGGACCTGCGTCAGGCGGTAGGTGAGGACGCCGTAGCGTCTCTCAAGCCACTCCTCAAAGAGGGGACTTACCGCTGCGATGGCAGCGAGCCCACCCGGTTACCCGTTAGGTTCTCCGCGACGACCCACTGAGGTTAGAAGTCGGCGCCATAAGTTCTATACAAAACTATGCATTAAAACCTTAATAGATATCTAATTTACAATTCTGTGGCCCATTGAGTTATATCATTATAATATGAGCTGATATAACTTAATGAGACGGCTCCATCATCAGGTCGACACCAGACTCTTATCAAATTGCAGTGTTTAAAAATCCTTATTGAAAAATATAATAGACGCATTACATACTCGCCTATAGAATTTTCGAAAGTTCCTCTCGGTTTACCTAGGATCCAATCAACAGATCCTGACCTCATGGAAATGGGACCATCTCGGGAGCATACCCTTTCAAACAAAACAAGAATTTTGGAAATCGGTTCAATAATGGCGGAGTAAACAATCAGCCGAACATAGTACCTCCTCCTTTTTTTGAACTCGGTAAAAATGAATATCGACATAACTATATATGTTTGTTATCTGTAGGTATGTACGTCTGATTGGAACACGGTATCGCTGTACAACATACATACATACAACAGTGCGTCGGTTTTGCATGAATAAGCAAGCATTTAACTAATTCATTCAATGATTGACTGGCGTTATTCGTTTTGAAATATTTTTACATTAGCGCTTTTCACCTTATTAGCTAGTCGATGTTATTTTATTGTTGTTTTACTGTAAAAGTATTGTTCAAGTCTTTTTATGAGACAAGCCCGCCACAACGTCGCGGAGAACCTAAAGGGCAACCGGGGCTCCGGCTCGACGTGCAGGAGTAGGAACGGGGTGGTTTTTACTCAGTAAGAGACAGTTATTCATGTCATTTCGTTGCGGGCAATGAAATGAATCAGAAGATATATATATAAGAGGAGAAGAAATTTCGGCACGAATGGGCCGGCTCGACCGGAGTGATACCACGGCCTCCCAGAAAACCGACGTGAAGCAACGCTTGCGTTGTGTTTCGTCGTGTGAGTGAGGTTACCGGAGGCCCAATTACCCTCCCCTTCCCCAATCTCACCAATTCCTGAATCCCCAACGATCCTCAAACTCCTAATCCTCATCTAAAAAAACGATAGTTTCCACTTCCCTCGGTGAGTTACTGCAAGAGACGACGATTGCTTACCATCAGTTGATCCGTCAGCTCTTTTATCGGCTTATACCCGAGAAAAAAATCTCAAACAGACCAGAAATGTAATGTGTATAAAAACAAATACATATGTCTATAATATTTATGTGTAAAACCAGTACCAGACTAGTTCTATCCCGTGACTTTCCTTACTCCCTAAGCTGGTTTAGAAACCGCTAGTCGTGTGCTATAGTGCAGAGAGATCAGTAATACAAGACTTGATACTTGAGAGGTCATAAAATGTTAAAGTAACGTGTTTAATTTTAAAGCTACGAAGTTTTGTTAGGTTATGTTAGAATTGTGTACTTGCCAACTAGTCAAATTCAATACTTTTTTCGAACTGTCAAAAACGACAGTTTTCTATGTATTTTGTACGAGATTGTGTATTGTGACGTCACGTTTTTTAGCGTCAACGAATATATTTATTTCTTAAATAAATTCTGGGAATATATTAAAAATTAAGTTGGTTATACAATCAATGAATGAAAGTGTAATTATTTTTAAATATTTTATTGCATTAAATAGTCGATAATAATTTATATTTGGTTAAGGAAAGTACCCAATTAGTTAGTGAAAAAAATAATTAAAGAACAATAAAAATTATACTCTTAATTAGGTGACAAAGTACTCGTCCACATTGTCTACTATTAGTTAATACCTATTATCTATCCAAATATATATCTGTATATACCAATAACATACTGTAAAAAATGGCTGCCTGTCCTCAAAATAACATAACATAACATCACGGATTCTATCCCTGAACAGGTAGGCAGAGGTGCACATTACGGCACTTAATGCCACTCACTGTACAATGTAACACCCACTTTTCACTATTTGTCATGAGTCCCATGTAATAGGGGGTGAGCCTATTACCATAATACCGGGCACATTTCCAGACTCCGTGCTACTACTGAGAATTTTTAAAAAAGCCCAGTAATACTTTGCCAGACCCGAGAATCGAAACCAAGACCCCTTGCCCAGCAGTCGCACTTGCGACAACTCGGCCAACGAGGCTCTCCTCAAGATATTTTCCAAAATTCTAGGTATTGATCATGCCTGGCTAATACAGCCATGTTTTCGTTCGCACGTGGAAATGTCAAACCATGTTTATCCATCAAAATTCCTGTTTCAAAGACAGCACCAACTTGGTTTACTGTCTTCCCTGTACAATGGGCCACCTCATTCGTTTTTGTTCGAGCAAGCCGGCGAAGTATTTACAATTCAATGGGGGATTAGAAAAAATGGTCGCAGTTGAGTGCTTGTACGGCGCTTGAGACCTATTTTGTATAACCGTAGATTATGGAATAGTCGGAGAAAACATATTATTATAATCTGTACATATAATAAAAGTGATAAACTATAAATATAAGAAAAGTAGTGTAAATTCTGTACAATTTTTTATACATGATGATTTTAATTTCGGGATGAAATTGAACAGTGGTAGATTATTGCATTGACGATCATAAAGAATTTACCACACATGCTTTCCTCTAGTAACAAATCACCCTGTAAATGCTTGCGTTATAAATATGGACAAAAATATCAATGGAAAATAACCACGACAATAAATTATTATATCAAATAAACACAAAATTAGTACAACGACACTCCAAAGTTATCATTAGCGTGAATTTGCGCGCACGCACGACGGATGTGACGTCACAGCGCCAGTTATTCAAATTATCAATTCATATTTCAAAATTTGAAAGAATGACAATCATAATCTGTGGCATACTGTTTCTACTGTTTGGTTTAGAGTAATAACGACCTTATGCAGTTGCTATACGAGCTATTTTTAAAGAAACGCCATACAACTGACTCATTTGCTGAGGGATGTCTCAATTTGTAGTTTCTGTAGAAAGAATTTCAATTCGACTTCTATGATTTTATGGGTTAGGCTAGACGCCTCAGTCTGGAAGTCGTTGGGTGATGCCTAAGTACTCCAGTGGGAGTCTTGTAGCTGATACATAGTGATGACATTACCTAACTTACGTGTGAGAGGAGCCATGCTTCGGCCGGCTCGACCGGAGTGATACCACGGTCTCACAGAAAAACGACGTGAAACAACCCTTGCGTTGTGTTTCGTCGTGTGAGTGAGGTTACAGGAGGTCCAATTGGCCCCTTCCCCAATCCCCAACATTCCTCAAATTACTAATACCTAAAAGGCCAGTAACGCATTTGCAACGCCTCTGGTGTTCCAGGTGTCCATGGGCGACGCCGATTGCTTACCATCAGGTGATCCATTTGCTCGTTTGCCGGCTTGTCCCATATAAAAACTAAACTTAGACAAAAACATCATTATTCTTTGTTATACAATTTTACCCCACAATAGGATTTTTTCTTTGCGTCTTGCCGACGTGGTTGCGTTTCGAATCCATTACATGTTGCGCGGAAGCCGGTTACCCAGCCACCGCGGCACCCGCGAAATCAAACTTGGTAAGCCTCGCTTGCTATATATCGCTATCGCTTATGAATGTAACAGCTACCTTATAAAAGTTTCCACAGTTTTAGCTTCGAAAGTCCCGCTGCAGCATGACTTGTGGAATGTTGCTTTAAGATATTAATAAATAGTAAAATGTCCGTTACGTATTAAGTATTTATTAACTACAACTTTGCTGTCGTCGTTGATTCCGTCTTCTTGGGTTCGATTCCTGAGTTGGGTAAAGTATTTATTGGGTTATTAATCGACTTCAAAAAAATTGAGGTTCTCTCAGTTTGACCTGTACGTATATTTGGGATGACGACAGGGTATGAAAATTAAAAATCTAATTAGTCCGTAAGTTAGGTATTTAAAAAATATTAGATACGTATTTTTTTATTTTGTCGTATAATAAAACAATACTTAGATAAAACGACTCAAAGTTTAGGAGTGGGGGCTAAAACGTCATTTCTACGTATAAAATGTACATAAAAGTGACGTCCCGCGACATTTCAAATCAATATATCGTCGAAAGTATTCGTTTCCGTAAGAAAATAAAAAATACGTGTCTAATGATTTAAAATAATCTACCAGACGGACATTTAAATAAAAATTAGTCGTCTCCCCTTTTGTGCGTAATTATCTCGCGATTGGCTGAACCGATTTTTGATGTGGTTTGTAAACTTGGGAGAAGGTTTTAGTATATTCATTAACCGACTTCAAAACAAGATGGGGTTGCAGTCGGTTTGTTTAAACGTAGCTAGTTTGTAAAAGAACTATTTTCGTTTTTTTTTTATATTTAATGGGCCGACGTTTGACCACTATCTCGCCTGGTGGTAAGCGATGATGTGGCCTACGATGGATCACGTCGATCCATAAGCAACCTATTCACTCGGGCCGAGAAGGACCTTCAGGAAATACAGACTCTGGCAAAGAAAGTAGGTAGGTAAAGTATCCTTTGTTGGTTTAGATTCTCAGTCACGGAGACTGTAATCGTGTCGGCAGTAGGCTCACCCCCTATTACATGGGACTCATAACATAAATAGTGAAAAGTTGGTGTTATATTGTATATCTTATTTATTTATAACCTCTGCCTATTGGGATATTTATTTTTCTTCAAAGAATACAAGGCGTGATATTCTGGCTTTGAATCACTACTCAGTCAATATAATTTCAACTTTCCAGCACTCAGAATAGAAATAAAAATGCTTTGACATCAAAATACAAAAAAAAACGAAACAACCTACGTCCATTAAAAAACAAAAAAAACTAGCGATGACGTAACACGACAACATTGAAACTGAAGATGGGTCAAAGTGGGTGCTTTTTATATCCATTGCGCATGCGCAACCAATTAATTATGTTTGTGCTCAATGGCCAATGGCCATACAGAGCTGTGAATTTGAAAATATTAATTGATGACCACATAGTAACAAATTCGACATTATGTATTATAAGGAGAGGTTTTTTTGTCTTTTTTTAAGGGGGGAAAATCATCGAATGACTGCTCCCGCCTGGGTGAGGCGGGAGGGAGTGTCAGACTCTTACTGATTAAAAACCACGCCGTTCCTACTCCTACACTTCGAGCCGGAGACTCAGTAACTTGTTAAGTCTTCCGCGGCTCTGTATCAGGCATCAGCCCTGCTAGGCCCCATCTGAGCAGTGGATGTCTTGTAGATAATATCATAATGATAACTCAAAACAACTTTACCAAGCAATCGAACTCAGGACATCATGCTTGGTGTTCTTGCGACCATTCGTTTGTCGGAGTCAGTGAATGGCAGATGACTATCCATTATTTTTACAGTATCATCATATTTGTATTTGATTTCAAGTTTGTCATTAATTAACATATACTTAGCACGATTGTTTGACGCATCGCCACCACCGCATCGCCCCAATCTCTTCATTCCCTGAATCTCCGACAATCCTCAAATTCCTAATCCCCAAAAGGCCGGTAACGCACTTATAACTCCTCTAGTGTTACGGGTGTCGATAGGCGACGCCGATTGCTTACCATCAGGTGATCCGTCTGCTTGTTTACCGGCTTCACTACATAAAAAACAGACTGCAGGGCAGCAGCGCTCTCTGATCACTGATGTATTATAATCTTACCTCCTCTTATATTTTCGACAGCTACAGTGATTGGACAACAGGACTATCGTTTTTTAGCCCCACCAATGGCAGTGTCCTATGGTGGTGCAGGACCATGGGCCTCCTCTATTTAGGAGCGTTTGACGTAATTTCCACCTTTCGCAGTTCTATTTTTTTATGGAATCGAAGGCAAGTGAGCAGACGGATCACCTAATGGTAAGCGATCAGCGTCGCCCATGGACACCTGCAACACCGGAGGCGCAGGAGATTGAAGATTTCAGTTTAAAAGGAAGAGTAAAACAGAAAGAGAAAAGGTGACGACTAATGCATTCTACCGCGGCATCACCACACATGCATTTATACATACATAACTTCACGCCTGTCTCCCTTGGGGGTTGGCAGAGACTAGGTAACGCCAATTGCTACGATTCCTAATTAATTTAATTTATTTATACTAATAATATATATACTATATACATATAACGCGGGCGAAACCGCTGGCAGAAGCTTACTAATACTTTGCCCGACCTGGGAATCGAACCCGAGACCCCATGCTCGGCAGTCGCACTTACGACCACTCGGCCAACGAGGCAGTACATCATAAAAATGTTAGTTTAAAATTTAACGTCCATCAAAGAAACAGGTCTTAGTACGAGTTTGTTTTACGTTTAAAGTAATCGTAACGAGTACGCGTTCGGCGCTATGATTGGTTGGTTCATTGGCGCCGGCCAATCAGAGTGTCGAACGCGTACTCATTTCGAATACTTTAAACGTGAAACAAACTTGTACTAAGGCCTCAGTTCTAACTTGGAACTTGGAAGCGGATATCAGAAAGTGCACAGTCATCGTAGCTTTCTTGTTTTTTCGTCTACGCAAACAACTAGCCAACGGCAACGGTACACTCTCAAGTCACTCACTATTTTTTTTTTCGAAACTTAACAAAAAGGTGCCAATAAAAATATTTTTTTTAGTGAAGTATACTGACTGACTTTCACCGTGGTTCTTGTGATTCGTATTGTTTTAAATGTAAAATTAAACTATCTCTAAATGTAATATTACTATTGTCGTTGTTTTTTGCTTGCTGTTGCCTTACACTAGGATTTTCTCCTATGTCGTTGGTGCGTTTACAAACATACAAGTTATTCAGTCTTGTTCAACGTTCGATCCATGCTCATGTCATAAAAAACCTGTATTTTTTTAGTTTAAAAAAATGTTTAGGGAAATGCGCACATGAATAACTAGACGTAAACTTGTAGGCACTATTCGTATCGCATGTGCCACCCGACGACAAATACCTCTTCGAGAATGACATGGCGTGATTTTGTTAATGTACTTACTATGAGTTTGTATGCGCTTTCGAAGTTTGCTTTTTACAATGGTTCACCATTTATTTTTTGGTTTTAAACAATTTATTTCTCTGTAAAACTATTATATTAACAACACAGAATCATTTTACTTCGGGACGAAAACCAAACAGATTTCACGGTGTATTCTTTTTTTTATGGAACAGGAGGCAAACGAGCAGACGGATCACCTGATGGTAAGCGATCAGCGCCGCCCATGGACACCCGCAACACCAGAGGAGTCACAGGTGCGTTGCCAGCCTTTTAAAAAGGAATACGCCCTTTTCTTGAAGGTTTGAAGGTCGTAGCGGTTCGGAAATACTGCCGACGACAGATCATTCAAAGTTTTGCTGTGCAAAGCAGAAAGCTACGTGAGAAACGCACTCGTATATCACTCATTTTGTCAGCAGGATCTGACAGTTACAGAATTAGCTTAGCTGAGCTTACAATATTTGAACATCAATAACACCTTATAATTCGAAAGAGCAAAGGTAATGCATTCGTTTCACCAGCTATGATATAAGTACCCATGTAATCATTTGTAAAATGAAAATGTGTAGGTGTCTTCAAGGCCGAATGCATAGGATGTTTATGGACGACGTGCTCCATCGTAGACCGCATCATCGCTCAGAAGCACTATTTTTATGGATTGTCGGTATGAATATGTGAGTACCATGTTAAACTATAAGATTTTTATTTATTTTTTCAGTAAGTTTTGTTATTAGTATAATGCGTTATGCGTGTCTTTGCATTGTTCTCACATATACGTACAGTATTGGAATATGTATCAGAGACATTGTAGAACATACTTTTTTAAAAAGAGTAACGAATGGAGTTTCTTGCTCGTTCTTCTCCATTCGAATCTACATTTTGGTATGAGCACCTAGCATCACGGACGGGCTAATTAACAGACTATTATTTATTTTTATTTTGTATCTGTTGACGTTTCAAAAGTACCAAATTATGGTATAATTGTTATAAATGCTTTGACTTTGGCTTATCACCAGCCGAGACAGTAGCCAAATGCCAAAGTAAAAAATAAGTCTACCGATACAACCTTCCTTCGACAAAATTTTAAGTATCGAGCTCCTAAGTCAGTGATTGAATTTACCGTAATACTTCGTAGAAACAGCGGGTCGATTCCAAACGGGTGAATTCTAGGAAATTCCAGTTGATAGATTGGATACGCGATCTGTGTCTAAGTAGAAAAAAGGTTTAAAAAATTCATTTTTGGTGGGAAATTATGAGGATAATTTGGTTTGAGAATTATGCCTTTTTGAGTATTAATTTTTTTTATGGCATAAGCCGGTAAACTAGCAGACGTATCACCTGATGGTAAGCAATCGGCGTCGCCCATGGACACCTGGAACATCATAAGCGTTACAAGTGCGTTACCGGCCTTTTGGGGATTAGGAATTTGTGGAGTATTGAAGATTCGGGGATTGGGGAGATTGGGGAAGGGAGGAGGGTAGCTGGGCCTACGGTAACCTTACTCACACGACGAAACACAACGCAAGCGTTGCTTCACGTCGGTTTTCTGTGAGGCCGTGGTATCACTCCGGTCAAGCCGGCCCACACTTAATGAGTAATATGAGATACATAAATGGTCTCATGTAATAGAACTTAAATGTTGTACTAAGAATTTTAGTTGCACTGACTAGTAAAAAAGTGAAGCTGGGTTTTTCAAATTGCAGATTCTTATTTCTTATGAAGAAGAACTTGCAAAAGTCCAAAGGTTCAAACTTTTACTTAATGGGGTTCAAAGTACACAGTATTAAATGAACTAAGGAGATTCGTGATAGACATGGTCGCTAGTGCGACTGCCGGGCAAGTGGTCTCGGGTTCGATTCCCAGGTCAGGGAAAACTATTACTGGGTTTTTAAAAAATCTCAGTAGTAGCACGGAGTCTGGAATTGTGCCCGGTTTATGGCAATAGGCTCACCCCCTATTACATGGGACTCATAACATAAATAGTGAAAAGTGGGTGTTACATTGTACAGTGGCATGAAGTACTGTAATGTGCACAATACAGTACTTCATGCCACTGTACAATGTCCTCTGCCTACCCCTTCAGGGATAAAAGGCGTGATGTTATGTTATGTAGTACTACATACAGGACTCTTGAAACTTCAACCAAGTTAGTCTCATAAGGCTCTTTGCTTCGAACGTTCGGTATCCTAAACCCGGGAACCCAATTAAAATAATTGAAAAACCGTATTTATTTTTTAATTTTCTAAAGCACAATCGTATTGAGGTCGCGATATGACATCACTGACCTTCGGTAAAGCCAATGAGGCATCGCAGGGGAGTGGCTTACTATTGTCGCATTTAGAAAACAACTCCGTGGCAAAGCAAGGCCTTTGATTGTTGCCAAATAACCAATTTTGATGTTGTAACAGTGGAACAATAGTCAAAGATTGCAAGAAATCTGCACTAGTGGTTTTTTGGGAGCAGGTCTATTAGTTTTGGAATTGCAACTCCTAACTTCTGTAAGCTAAAACAGGGCTGTTCAAACAAAGGCTTGTTTTCATGTAGCCCGCAACATACATTTTGAATCTCAACATCTTCATCTTATGTGATTACTAGCTTTTACCCGCGGCTTCGCTCACGTCACAAAATGATAAAAAGTAGCCTATGTGACGTATATACCATACATACAGCGCCATCTATACCAATACTTTTGTTTTCCCTCGGGAATATCAAACTTTTCCGGGATAAAAATATAAATACCCTAATTATTTAATCCGGACTTCTAACTTTACGTCTGAAAAAAATCAAAGCAATCGGTTTAATAGTTACGGCGTGAAAGCGGAACAAACAAACAAACTCACTTTCCCATTTATAATATTATATATATATAGTTTTTTTTTTTTTTAAGGGGGGAAAATCATCGAATGACTGCTCCCGCCTGGGTGAGGCGGAAGGGAGTGTCAGACTCTTACTGACTAAAAACCACCCCGTTCCTTCTCCTGCACGTCGAGCCGGAGCCCCGGTTAGCCGTTAGGTTCTCCGCGACTCCGAATCGGCATCGGCCCTATTGGGCCCCATCTGTGGTGGTCTGATGGCTCTTTGAGGCGCGCGCGGAACGCGACGCGCCGTACGCTCGGGTCTGTTTCTGGTCGGACGGGGAGCCACCCATGCTCGCCGTCCGCAGGCCCGCGCTTACGGTGGCCGGAGATCGTCTCGCGATCCCCGACGCCCGGTGTGTCCTTCGCGATGGCTGGGTTGCGAGGAAGCAGCGCTTCGGTGCCTCACGCGTCCCGCCTCCTCCTTAGCTAGCATGACTGCTTCGCAAAAGGAGGAGACGGCATCCCAGTCCCCTCGCTCCGCATCATGGCCCGCACTAGGCCCGGACGCGAGAGGTCGCCATCGCCGATCACTTCCCTGAGCATTCTCCCACCGTGTGTTTCACCGTGTCCTCAGGGCGGTCCTCGCAGTGATGACACCCGGGCGTTTCCTCCCGCCCCATCAGACACAGGTACCTCCCGAAACTCCCATGTCCGGTGAGGACCTGCGTCAGGCGGTAGGTGAGGACGCCGTAGCGTCTCTCAAGCCACTCCTCAAAGAGGGGACTTACCGCTGCGATGGCAGCGAGCCCAATATACCTCTATATATATAGTAAGGATGTGCAACAACAATAGTAAAATTCAGTGTATGATTTGTATATGTATAAGTTTTATCTGTGAATAAATAATACAATGTTAAACGTCATTACATGTACAAGTGAAAATATTTTTCTGGCCCCCCAGCTTTTGTAAGAAATTTAATTTTATTTAACCCGCGAGTTTGGACAGATCTGCGCTAGAATACACAGTACCGCCAAAATGATGACATTGACTCCCGATGTGTCCCAGGGAAAAACGTATACCTAATAAGTTAGTGGACTTTAGTTTCGCCTTGGAAATTTTTCTGCGAATATTTGTAAATTTTTTCTTACATAAGAACCTTCTCCTAACAATAAAAAAGCCAAGAAAAAAAGAATCAGCGTAATCGGTTTAGCAGTTATCGAGATTTGCGCTTAGCAACAAAATCAGCGATTGATTTTTATATTATAGCTATTATGGTGGTAGAATCTACCTACATGTCTACATGACTGCCTCGTTGACCAAGTCGACAAGGTCGCAAGTGCGACTGCCGGGGCAAGGGGTCTCGGGTTCGATTCACGGGTCGAGCAAAGTATTACTGGGTTTTTTAAAAAATCTCAGTAGTGCCACGGAGTCTGGAATTGTGCCCGGTATATGGCAATAGGCTCACCCCCTATTACATGGGACACATAACATAAATAGTGAATAGTGGGTGTTACATTGTACAGTGGCATATGTTAATTATGTTAATCTACCTCTACGTGTTCTATGCAGCCTGAAAGGGCCGTCTTTACTAAGGGAGCATAACTTAATATATGTAAGTACTACCTTCTCACAGAATACCAGCATGAATTGATAACGTAATGTTACTGCGTGAAGTACGGTGAGGGTTTTGGATGTCCCACTGTGGTTCCAAATTTTTCAAGGACCCGTCCTTCTCGGAATCGAAGACATTCGAACTGCTTCCTGAAGGTCCGCAATGCACTCCTGATACTTCTGATGTTACAGGTGTATTAAGGCTATGATATCTGCTTACCATCAAGCGGGCTGTAAGCTTTTCTGCTACTGACAAATAATAAAAAACAGGTATCTACTTTCACTAGACTATTATTACATTCGAAGCCTACTTCTTGTAAAAGTATTAATATTACATGCACGTTTAGAATGTCCATGGGTTTTACCCTTCATCATCAATCAACAGCCTATAAATCCCCACTGCTGACCAAAGCCTCTTCTCACACGGAGAAGGTTAGAGCGTTAATCACCACGCTTGCTCAATGCGGGTTGGCGATTTCACGATGTTTTTCCTTCACCGTTTGTCAATGGTGTCTAAATAATCTTAGAAAGTACATATAACTCGGAAAAAGTCACATTGGTACTTGCCGTTAGTAGGTTTCGAACCCGCACCCTCATGCATGAGAAGTGGGCGTCTTAAACCTCCGGGCCACCACGACCATTTTACCCAACCCATTGGGGTTTTACCCAACTTTGCCCAAAAAAATTTATAAATAAAACAAATGTAAGCCACTTAAAACTATGTCAGTAGTCAGTACACTGGTGATGTCCATTTCAACAGGAGATCGCAGCTTCTGCTCTGCGATTGCCTCTTTGGCGAAATGGTCGCAAGTGTGACTACTGGGCAAGGGGTCTCGGGTCCGATTTCAGGGTCAGGTAAAGAAGCACAAGGATTTTTTTAAAAAATCTCAATAGTCGGAGTCTAGAATTGTGCCCGGTATATAGTAATACGCTCACCCCCTATTACATGGGACTTATAACATAAATAGTGAAAAGTGGGTGTTACATTTACAGAGGCATTATGTGCCGTAATGTCCATCCCTTCGGGGATATAGGGCGTTATGTTTTGTATATATATTATATATTGCATCTTACGACACAGTAAAACCGATTTTCTCCACAGTAAATATGCACCTAGTTCCAAAAAAATCACTATCAAATTCGATGCAGTCGACGAGTCATTCGGGAGTTATGAGCTAACATATCGATCTATTGTTTTTGTTTTACAAATACGTGTACCTAAGTACTGCATAGGTATTTTTACTTACGTGCAATTATTGTTAGTTATCCAAGGTCGATTTATTCTAGCTAGCTAGCTAACAATTATTTTGTAAGCTATGACAAATTTAGTTTTACTTAACTATATGTATATATGCAATTTTTCGCACTATAATTGTAAAAAATGCAAATATTTTTACCTAGCCGGTATTTATCTGATTATATACATACATAACATCACGCCTTTTATCCCCGAAGGGGTAGGCAGAGATCAGATTAAGACACTTAATGTCGCTGTACAACAGTACAATCTGTCACCCACTTTTCACTATTTATGTTATGAGTCCCATGTAATAGATGGTGAGCCTATTGGTACCGGGCACAATTCCAGACTCCGTGTTTATTTAAATACCCAGTAATACTTTGCCCGACCCGGGAATCGCACCCGATACCCCTTGCCCGGCAGTGGCACTTGTGACCACTCGGCCAACGAGGCAGTCAGTATTAATTTGATTACAATACACGTAATAAAAATGATTACATTACAATAATAGTTATTTTTTTCCTTTTTAGTTTTTACTTTTCGTTTGTCTTTAGTTTTTGAAGTCGGTTTTTTTAATTTTATACGCAGTTTTTTTTACGTACGTAGTTCATAAAATATTTTTTAATTATTCAATTTGTTTTTTGGGGGATGAAGATTATCCTAGTCGATTTATCCTATACCCACGAGAAGAAAGAAGAAGCAGTTTGCCGTCATCACCATTATCAGTCAAGGAGATTATATTACATTATACATATTATCTAAATTACTTTTTTATTATCCTCACACCTACTGGCAAATGTTACTCGATTATAGCTCTTACAGTCATCGGAATAAGGGTCATCACTGTAACAAGTTTAATCATAAACATTATGTAAATATGGCTTTGCGATTGTAACCCTTATGTGTATCGGAATAAAGGTCATGATTGTTTGATGGTATATATTTTTCTTGGTTATTGAACAAGTGGAATGTTTTACAATGGTTATCCTTATTATTTGACAAGTACCTACATAGGTGTAGAGTTCTATTCTCGGGTCGTGCATATATTTTGTAACTAGACTGCCCCGTCGATCCGAGTTGTTGCAAGTGCGACTGCCGAACATAAGGTCTCGGGTTTGATTTCCGAGTTGGGTAAAAGATTTCAATTCTAAGAAAAAACAAAGGCGTTGAACTTGTGGTGTTATATTGTATATCTATGGGCACCTCTGTCTACCATCTTTTTTTAAGTAGGGAAAATCGTCCAATAACTTTTCCCGCCTGGGTGAGGCGGGTTCGTTCGCTCGTTCCTTCTCCTGCACGTCGAGCCGTTGCCCCGGTAACCCGTTAGATTCTCCGCGACTACATAAAGGTCTTGAATTGAGAACCTCATTTTCTGAAGTCGGTTAAAAACCCGAAAACCTATATTATATAAATCAGTCGTGGTTAGCAGCAAAAGACCAAAAGGTTGAATTCAAATCAAGTTTATTTTCGTATCGGAATTAGTTTATGCGATTAACGGAACAAGTTACGAGTGACTATTTTTGGAAACGCGTACCTTATTTGTGACCGTATAAAAATTCTTCATGTATATTTAAACATACATACATACGTTATACATAACAAAACATCACGCCTTTTATCCCCGAAGGGGTAGGCAGATGTGTACATTATACCACTGTACAATGTAACACCCACTTTTCACTACTTATGTTATGAGTCCCATGTAATAGGGGGTGAGTTTACTGCCATATACCGGGCACAATTCCAGACTCCGTGCTACTACTGAGAATTTTTAAAAACTCAGTAATACTTCGCCCGACCCGGGAATCGAACCCGAGACCCCTTGCCCGGCAGTCGCACTTGCGACCACTCGGCCAACGAAACAGTCATCATACGTTATACATACATCTATAAATACCTTATCTTATACTATTATATAAAACTAAAGACTTCGTTTGTTGTCCGTTTGTTTGAATGCGCCAATGTCAGAACTACTGGACCGATTTGGATATTTTTTTTTGAGTTGCATAGTCCATTTATCGAGGAAGGCTATAGGCTATAAAACATCAAGCTATGATCAATAGGAGCGGGTAAAATCGCGTGTTAGTAACTAGTACCTAAATAAAATTGAACCGCGTTTTTACTACATGCATATTAAAATATCTACAAATGACACTATTATAGCAAAATGTCATTTTTTTTACAATTTTAGTCTGTCTATTTATTATGGCTAATCTCTGAAATGGCGGCACCGATTTTGACGGAACTTTTATTGGCAGGCAGCTGATGTACTAAGGAGTAATTTAAGCTACTGTTTCCACGCGGACGAAGACATGTAGAGGTATAATACCTAATGACCGCGCCGGACTTCAGTGTAGCGGCGTTTGCATGGTTGTATGTACTGTAGATCCTGGTGCACAGGATTTGCAGGGGTTTTGGGAGGTTGATTTTTAAAAACCCAGTAATACTTTGCCCGACCCGGGAATCGAACCCGAGACCCCTTGCCCGGCAGTCGTATTTGCGACCACTCAGCTAACGAGGCAGTCATGTACATGGGACTTATAATATAAATAGTGAAAAGCGGGTGTTACTTCTGTGTGCACCTCTGCCTACTCCTTCGGGGATAAAAGGCGTGATGTTATGTTATGTGTGTAATTAACAGTATCTTGACGGCGACCAGCTCTTTCAATACTTTAATTTGTATTTGTATGAGTTATGTTTTGCCATACCTATACCTACGAACAATGTATAATATCAACTTTGTGCATACTTTTTTGGCCGTAGTTGACTTTGTAAAAGTATTCAATCATTCATTGCAGTTTGCAGTATTCATTCGTTTCATATTCATTGAAAAACATCCGACGACAATGTTTCGTGTTACTAACCAGTATTTGTTCAACAATTTGTTTTAGAAATACGAAATTTTTAGGCCGCGTCGTGATCAGGTAAAGTAGTATTAGTTTGGCCACTGAAAGAAATAAGAAAGAAAGAAAATGCATTTATTTGGCGATTGGCACACGAAAACAAGGATCATTATTCATTACAATAGAAATAAAAAATACAGTCAAAATAAAAACAAAACATTAGTAATCCTTACTATAATATTATAAATCGGAAAGTGAGTTTGTTTGTTTGTTTGTTCCGCTTTCACGCCGTAACTACTAAACCGAGTGCTTCGAATTTTTGCAGACGTAAAGTTAGAAGTCCGGATTAATAATAGAGTACTTCTTATCCCAGAAAATGTTGATATTCCCGAGGAAAAACAAGTATTGGTATATGTCACATAGGCTACTTTTTATCCTTTTGTGACGCGAGCGATGCCGCGGGTAAAAACTAGAAGTAGACTTTATAAAAGAGAAAAGAAATGAACAAAAATCATTAAAGCATAACAAAATATAATTAGAATAATAACCGAAACTAAAAAAACTAAAAAGAAAAAAATACATATACCTATATTATAAATATATAAAACAAAGAACGAAATATAAAAATAATAATAATAAAGCGTGGTGCTGCACTGCTGACCAAAGCCTTCTTCTCGCACGGAAAAGGTTTGAGCATTAATCACCACGCTTGCTCAATGCAGATAGGCGATTTCAAATGTACAATTATTATCAAGTGTCGGGAGACCCATACTTCTGTAAGAATGGTCCGGGTCGACCGGAGTGATACCACGGCCGAGCAGAAAACCGACGTGAAACAACCACTTGCGTTGTGTTTCGTCGTGTGAGTGAGGTTACCGGAGGCCCAATTACCCTCCCCGTACGGCCGCACGGCCGTACGGGGAGGGTAATTGGGCCTTGTCAGATTACAGTTACATTGTATCCTGGTCAAATAATTGTTATAAAGATCTTAAATGCTACGTTAACCACTAATATCACTACACAAAGTACTTTATGTTGTTACCTAATTATTATGATCTTATTATCTTAAATTAACCCTACCGAATCAGCTGAACAGCACGATGAGCGAGCCGACCTGCTCCAGCAGAAGGTTCACGGGTATGCCGTGTAGGCCAGCAATCGGTCCGATTAACCATTTCGTAGGGAACGGAACGACCCAGCCCACAGCGCCACCGATTGTAGAACATTATTTGTGTGAATAAGGTTACCGGAGGCCCAGTTATGCTCCTCAGTCTCCCCAACCCCCGAATCCCCATTAATCCTCTAATTCCTAATCCCCAAAAGGCCGTAACGCACTTGTAACGCCTCTAGAGTTCCAGGTTTCCACGGGCGACGCGATTGCTTACCACCAGGTGATCCGTCTGCTTGGTTCCCAGTTTATCTCATAAAAAAAATCCAGTCAATAATGCAGTCTTATCATTATCATCATAGTTATTATCAGCTAACTACAAGGAGTCCGTCGAACAATCGGCCTCTCCCATTGATTTCCGTATCGGCGAGTTGGAAGCAACTTGGGGGCTTACTCTTGAATCCAATTCCGATTGATCGACATTGGTATTATGAAATTTCGTACTCTTGAGTTGCAACACTAGCGCCCATTGTATCCGTATTGCGTGGATATTCAATGAACTAAATGGTATTGAGTTTGGGTTTATATTCCGTACTCTGAATGCTATTTTAATAATATGATTAATGATTGAGATTTTATTGGATTGATATTGCATTGACATTGAGATTGGTTTCAAGAGTAAGCACCCTGCACCCAGCGGCTATCAGCGACTTTTGTAAGGCTGATGCAGTCATACATAAAAATATTATCCGTTTAGAACTTCAGAAAAAGCTATGTAAAGCTGAAAAAATAAGGTTCAATTCCAACGATTTTTCTATGACCTTTTGCCCACTGTAGTAATACACATTACACATACGTCAATCCAAAACGTATTCAGTACACAACGATATTGCATCTGTACTTACATAGAATGTCACAATCATAAAACATTAGTGTTTTGTTTATAATTCCTTTGTCAATTATGTCACCTTGAATCTTTTTATTTAAATAGAGTGCAACTACATTCTTAAGATTTCATCTATTGTAAAATAAGAAGACGAAAAAAACAATTTCGAATTACTATTGAATTTTTTCCCTTTTTTTGACGGAAGTCGTAAAACAATAGTTATTGTATTTAGGTAGTTATTCAGGGAAGAGCCGAAAGAACGGATACTTCAAAGAGCACATTTCTGGACCAAAGATCTTTCCTTTTTTTATAAATCGTTGCCTACACTAGGATTTTCTCCTGTCAGGAGAGTCCTGGGAGAAGTCATCGAATGACTTCTCCCGCCTGGGTGAGGCGGGAGGGAGTATCAGACTCTTACTTACTAAAAACCACCACGTTCCTACTCCTGCATTTCGAGCCAGAGCCCCGGTAATCATTTAAGTTCTCTGCGGTTCCGTATCGGCATCAGCCCTATTGGGTCCCATCCGTGGTGGTCTGATGGCTTCTAGACCAAAGATAGACACTGTTTTTAGTTTTGGTGCCGAAATATTACTTATATTTGTTTGTCACAACTTACTATAGACACTGGTATTCAATAACTAATTATTGTGAATGGTCTCCCAAGGCTTGTTTCAAGGTAATTCTTAGCCAACCTAGACTTTCTCGCTAAAACCTAATACTAAGTTGACAAAGTTAGATTATAAATCTTAAGTTCGTGGTTAAGAACTGAGAAAAACGAATGAAATAAATTATTATGTTTTCGGCGACTGTCGCGAAATGGTGCTCATGAATATGAGCCTCTAGCATGGTTTGAAACTAGTCGAGTTCCTCGTCAAATAATTATGTGAGTAAGCCGAAAACATAATAATTTATTTGGTATGTCTCACGAAAGTTACAATACAAACGAATGAAATATACAGAGCAGATATGAATGGGGCCGTCGGTAGAGGGCGCCCTGGACGGACATAGTTATTTATACTGACCAGATTGATTGGCGATATATTAAAGAAGGGCCAAATTAAAAGTACCGACGAGCATGCATGAAAAGACTGATGACTGTTGATGAAGCGAAAGAAGTTTGTAAGAATAGTATCAATTGGCGTTCCGTAGTCTCTGTCTAACCTTGTGGGAGACAGGTGTGAAGTTATTCGTGGTTATATGAACGGAATAACACCATAGTTGCTATTTGAAAGTCAAAGCATGTTAACACTTTTGTAAAGTCAAAATTGATGAGTACGGTTTTTTTAGGAATAAGCCTGTAAACGAGCAGACGGATCACCTGATGGTAAGCAATCGGCGTCGGCCTATGGACAGCCGCAACACCAGAGGCGTTACAATTGCGTTACCGGCCTTTTGGGGGTTAGGAATTTGAGGACTGTTGGGAATTCATGGTTTGGGGAGGGGGATAATTGGGCCCCTGGTAACCTCAACCATACAACGGGTGATGCTGGAGACAAAAATTAGTTTTGCTCGCCTTGCGCGGCAGTAGAATTGTATCCGGCATGGCATGGCAACAGACTCACCCCCTATTACATGGGACTCATAACATAAATAGTGAAAAGTGGCTGTTACATTGCATTACGTATGCTGTCTAACTATTCCTCCGAGGATTAAAAGCCGTGACGTCACTCATATTACTTAAACCATCTTTCTAAACAATCCCATTTGCAAATACTTGAACAAGTTAGTCATTAATTTACTTTATTTACATTCAAACATGTCAATTCATAAGACAATACAATCTTAATTCTTCAAAAGAAATGAACAAGTACTAAATTAGTAAAGCGATGCATATTTCTGTTTGTTGTCTCTGTCTCTCCAATTTGTGGTCGTATTTAGCTATCTCTGTCTACCCCGCATTGTTCTTAGAATGCATTTGTTTATAGAAGGCAGTTTAAAGGTCGGGTTACGAATGCGCCCTTGTGTTTTGTGTATCTATGCAAGGAATTTTTTTGATAACAACGACAACTTTTGACACGTAATTTTGACTTTTAATAGTTTTAGATTCTAGCCACCGGCTTTGCCCGCGTTTCCGTGGAATGAAAAGTATTTTATGTGTTATTCCTGACCATTATCTACCTCTGTTCCGAATTTCATCTCGATCCCTTCAGCCGTTTTGACCTGAAAGCCTAACAAACAAACAGTCATACAAATTTTTGTATTTATAATATTTGTAGGTACGGTTTTAAAACAATACGTTTTTACTGTGCAGCGTTAACTTACGAAATAGCTAAACAACCAATAATCCTAATTGGGTACTTGCCGACTATACTCGGAATTTTAATTCGATTCCAGATTTGACAATTTCAGTGTAGCAACGTTATGACAAGTACTAAATAGTGACGTTGCGAAATTACTCGATATGGAAATGCAATATTTCTGGATAGATTCTTCTCGTTTATAATTTTACTCTCGTAAACTAAATACCTCTATATCAGGAAATTAAATATTTCTGACCGATAATTTAGTTTTGACGATTAATTAACGATCTGAGACATTTCTTTTATAATTTTGTGTGAAATAAATAAAAAAATGTAATCATGAAGGAACATGACAAATAAAACAGACTTATTATATTTTATAAATTATCGCCGTCATCGCTATCGCTATCCTGTCACTTTCTGTAACATTTATTATAAAACACACGCACTGATTGTTTATCGATTTTGTGTTCATCACTACACTATTATTGTGGTATCATTATATCACAAAATGACAGTAGCTATTGTCAAATCTGGAATTTAATTAAAATTCTGACTATAATCAAATTCAATACTTTTTTCGAACTGCAAAAACTACAGTTTTCTATGAATTTTGTACGAGACTGTGTATTGTGACGTCACGATTTTTAACGTCAAACTGCATACTTATTTCTCAAAAATTTGCTGGAAAAATACTAAAATTAATTTGGTCATTAAATCAATTAATGAAAGTGTGATTATTTTTTAATATATTATTGTATTGAACAGTCGAAATAATTTATTTTTGATTAAGGAAAGTACCCAATTATCGGCCTACATTAGTGCCTACATTATTGACTAAGTAAAACAAATAATTTCGACGTATTATCATATAGGTACTAATATTATAGTGCTACTGTTTAAATGAGACAAACGTCTCCCTAGAGACGAGATGAGAACAGGGTGTTCCGGAGCAGTGCTATCAGAGGTCCTGGGGTTCCTTACAGGTCCTGATGGTGGCGGGGTGGTTTTAATGAGATAAAATTCTACACTCCCTATTTCGTTTCGGGATCCAAGACAGTTATTCATGTCCCTGGGACGCGCCGGACTTCAGTGTTCCGGTGTTTGCATGGTTGTATCTACTGCAGATCCTGGTGCACAGGAGTTGCAGCGGTTTTGAGAGGTTGTAGCGGTCTTGTCCCTAGTGTTGCTCCCCATAAAGCTAGGTGCCCTTTGAAGGTTTCCCCCGTTATAAAAAAGAAGAACTATTAGTTACAATCAAAATAACTAATGACTTCGTGGAATAAATGTAATCCAAAATCTTCGGGATTGATTTTTGAATTTTCGACAGTTCTATTTTTCTTATTTTTATGGAATAGGAGGTAAACGAGCAGACGGATCACCTGATGGTAAGCGATCAGTGCCGACCATAGACACCCGCACCACCAGAGGAATCACAAGTTTGTTTCCGACCTTTTAAAAAAAATGCTATTGTATTTCAATCAAAAACTTACAAACAATGAGATTGATTAATTATTAATTTTTAATCGTAAATAGTTAGACATAGGTACCTACCTCCGATAATTCATTCGTTTAATCATTAATTGCGTAATTCTAAAAATATTTTTCATTTGTTTTTCCTGCCTCTAGCTACCTAGTTAGGTAGATATTTTGAAATAAGAACGCTAGCTGTTTATTACAGAAAAAAAATATGACAGCTGCCCCGCGAATTTGTAAATCGAATACATTTTTCTATGACATTTCTTAAAATGTATTGAATATATTTTTTTTTAAAGTAGATTACAGGTTTGTACCTTTCTGTAAAATTTGACTTATAGACGAAGTAAACAATTATAGTAACCAATCTCAATCTTAAAATCTTTACAAAAATGAGATCGCTTTTGACATTTTATATTTTTGACGAACGAAATAAATTTAGACTGTTTTTTATGGGATAAGCCGGTAAACTAGGAGACGGATCACCTGATGGTAAGCCATCGGCGTCGCCTATGGACACCTGGAACACCAGAGGCGTTACCGGCCTCTTTTGAGGATTATTGGGATTCAGGGATTGCGGAAGTGGGGGGGATAACTGGGTCTCCGGTAACCTCACTCACACGACTAAATACAACGCAAGCGTTGTTATACGTCATCTTTCTGTGAGGCCGTGGTATCACTTCGGTCGAGCCGGCCCATTCCAGCCCGCTCCCGCACTTAATGATGCAAAATTCTAGGTTTTAGATCGCTGTTATTAACTATGTCTCCAGTCTCAGTCAGAAATCTAAATCGATACATAATTTCGGATAGAAATCGGTACTTAATTAATTTTGGCACGGGCTTAGGTGACAAGTTTAATAATAGCTTTGAGAAAAAATACGGCACGTAACAACAAAACCATAATTAGTTATTTTGGTTTTCATACTTACGTATTTAATATTAATAACGAAACAGTTAGGTATTTTAATTTTAGTTTTTTTTTTATCGTAACATCAGGTCTTTTAATGAGTTACACGTGGAAATCGCACATATTTACGTTTTTGGCTTAAGACAAGTAGGTGGAAGTAAGTTGTCTATAACTACACAAATTTTGTCGCAAAGCGAAGGTAATTATCGCAGGTCGCATAAACTGCAATATACCTATAATAACAATCCTACAATACCTACTCACTTCATGTAATAACAACTCATTATTACCCAATATTATTTCTTGACCTTAATAAATGAGATAAAATAAAATAATGATCTTTGAACACAGAACAATAAATATTTGAACATATCTAACTGGGATGAGTAACAAATACCTACATTAGCTTAAAAAATATTGTGAAATGCTCTATGCTGTGACATTTAAAAAATATAAATAACATTCCATATTCAAATCATAACATAGATAATTGCCATTTCACAATTCAAATTCTATAATTTATGATTGTCATTTAACTAAACAAGAACCAAAAAGGTTTTATACCGTGGAGTTAATCTATTTGTAGTCAAGTCACCTAACTGTTAATTTGAAATAAAACAACAGATGTTAATAACATATGTATATCTATTTTTGGATCTAAAAGATCCTTGAAATATTTAATTTAAAAGAGTATATTCCAACCTTGACAGGTTTTTGTATGATTTAAGATTCAAAAAAAAAAATTTTAAATGTTTGTGTAATCGAAATTGTACAATTACAAATTTTGATTTAAATTTAGATTTCCATAATTGAATATCATTACGCCTTAGCATTTTTTATAAAGAAAAATACCTTTTTATATCTTCTCATGTGTCAAAATATAATTTTTGAAGTAGTTAATCCCTATTCCAGAATGAAATTTCAATGTCATTCTGAAAGATACACTGCACTGCAAAATCTTCCCAATTAATTTAATTATTATAACTGTATTAATTTTATATTTACCTCAAAATAAAGGAAGTGTGTAAATCTGTAGAAAACCATAGAGCAAAACTTAATTGGTATGGTACCTATTTAGAAGTCCGGAATTCAAGAATTCGGAGTTGTATCAAATCTCTTTGGTGATAGATGTCATAGATGTGTGGATGTGTCTATGATTCACTCGGATATCCTAGCTCAGTTTTGTGTAGTGCATTTTCATAACACTATGATAGATATTAATTAAATAACTAATTAACAAAATTCAGTAAATTTAACTCGTCGAGTACCGTCATTATAGACACAATTATAGAACAATAGGTTGCGGTCACCGGTGACCGCTTGGTGTTTGACAGTTTAAACAATGTTTAAACAGTATAACAGCAGAATTTTGAATAATAAACTAACATTTTACTAAGTTCAAAATAACTCACATGACAAAACTTATGTCAAATTCCAAATTACTTAACTGTTACTTAACAAAAATAAGTATTTACTTACATATACTTATTTTACATAAGCATATAGGCAATTATTTATACATTCAACTTAACCCATAAATCCCCAAGCAGTCACCGGTGACCGCTTTCCACTAATATTAAATTACATTATAGACCTTATTTGTAATGTTTAGAGAATACTTTTGTATGACCAAATTTAGGGGATGGATATCAACGGGTTAAACCATATGCAAGACATATCTTAAAAACCATATCATAGAATTTCAATACAAAATTTTGTACTTAATCTTATTAGGAGAATGAAATACTTGTAAAAACAAGGTACCTATTTAAGTTATTAAAACTTATTTGGATTTGACAAAAATATCATCCATCTTGTATTTGAAAATTTGAATTAAGAATAAAATGAATGTTTTTTTTTATTGCTCTTGTTAATGTTAATAAGTTAATGATACTTTTTACTTAAATTCTATTTTGCCTGTTGAAAACTATCTTTATCTTTATTTTATCATTATAACTTTTTTTTAGATAATATTAGATAATATCTGTGTTGTTTAAAACACATTATTTTTGTGACAAATATTCTTTACATTACTAAGTAAACCTTATTAACCATTCTGCCATGAACATAGCTATGGTGTGTTGGGCCATTTATTTAAAATTAAATAATTTGCACTAAGTAATTAACTCCATGAATATTATTTAATTAATTACGGACAAATAATTAAGTAATTGTTCATTTATGTTCCTCCATCATTTTTGTAGTTAACTAGTAAATAATTTAGTTTCAAATAATGTCAGATTAATGCATTTAAAAACTAAATATAGGTGTGTTGTATAATAATAACTTTTTTTGTGGGTAAAATACTTTTTATTTTTATTTGTGATATCTATCAAAGGTTTATTCTAGAGTGGCATTTTAACTTCCTTTTGACCTTTAAAAATAACTATTATTAAAATAAAAGTCTAGACAAAGTAAAGTTGTTTGTCCAGAGAGTTTATTATTAATTCATAATTTCATAGAATTTATATTATAAATTTTTTAGTGTAGGTAATAAACTAGCTAGCTGGATAAATGAATAGGTATAATTCTTTATTTAAAAATGAACTTTTAAAAACATATTCATTTGTTTTATGGTGTTGTTTACAGCTATGGCTTCAGTGCTAAGGTTATGTTTGAGATTAAAGTTAAATTAACAGAAATTCCTGTCAGTAACAGGGTCAAATGAGATTAGTTTTCATTGCTCGTGTATTTCAAACGGTATTTAAGCCCTACGAGGCCGTTCTAGAAAGGTTCCTTGTACTTACGAGTGACGGATCAGGTGAGCAAAGTGCAGCTAGTTCTATGACCACAGCTGCAGCATCCGACGCACAATAACACAAGCCGTGCACTTTCACAATCGGAATGCACCAGACACAAACTATCAACCAACTATGCACTAAAAACTTGCACAAACACAAACATTTTTCATAGGATTGTATCACAGAAGTCAACGCTCGTCGTGTCCGTATTCATCACCACTAACCCATATTCGGACACTATATTACTGTGTAATCAACGGAATTATTACCAATTTACGGCACCGCACTCGACGTCCGTTCGCCGCCGAGAAAATACTTGTAAAATATTTTTCGAAAGCGCATAGACGCGCCGCGGACCTTTCGAAAATGTATAAAATACGATAGCGCGCTAAATAGGAAAATCGATAAGGCCGTTGGAACGCCGCCGAACCGAAACTAGAATAATAATTTATCAAAAAATGTAATAAAAACGACATTATTTTCTTGTGACGGTCCCGAGCTGTCAGAATTTTCTATGTGCAATACGATCTATTTCAGCGGCGAGTTCGTTCCGACCGACGAAGGGCTCTCAGCAGGCAGTTTTAATTTAGCCGGGTAGGCGCGGCGTGCGCGCGAAAACCGACCTTACTGCCATCGCCACTTACGACTTTCCTACATTGCCGCTAATCGCGAAAAATACGAAACGGACTCGAATTTGTTTGTAAAACTTACGACGACTAGTAATCAGTGGATTGGAAAATTCCAAATAATAAACGGCGAGCGGGCGCGCGGTATCCGTAGAAAGAAACTCGAGACACTGTGTTTTCGAAACAACATTGGCTCGACGTCATTTTTGGCGTATTTTGAGTTGGATGGATCATGAACGGGAAAACTCGAAAGCGTTCGGTTGAGTAAAAGAGACGGAATATAATATTGATACAAACAAAAGTAATCTTTATGGCGACCGATGTTCATACATTATAGTTTCAAATTGGTGTAATATATTGTGAAAGTGAGTGAAGCCATACTATTTTGAAGTTTTTTTATATAGATAGGCTAGAGAGGAGAACGGCTGTTTTTCTATGTAAAACTGTGTGAGTGTGTGTGACTTCCCGTATGTGTAGTTATCGCGTAGATGAAAATTGTTTCTGTGTGAGTGTGTGTTTTGTATTACACTTATATAAAAAAATTGTATAGCCGGTGACTCGCGGCTCATGGAATCAATAATCTAAAAATTCATTTTTATATTTTTGAACGTCATGAGGGCCGTGTTGAAGGAGGGCAGTGTGCTTATTTAGTTCTAGTCTTTGCTTGCGTTTAAACAGTTTTATAGTTTCAAAACTATTATGTAGGCGCATATTTATTCCACGTTAGGTAACTATTTCGTTTGTTGGAATGCAATGCACAATTGCGTTGAATTGAATATCAAATGTGTATCTTTACTAACAAATAACTGTTGTAGGTACTTATTTATTTTAAATAAATGGTTTCCGGGTTCCAATTTCCGGGTAATTTTTTTGCAAATCTATGATTTATAAAATAAAACCTTTTAAATCTTACGTTAGCAAAATTGCTGAACAGAAAAAAATCGCAACCTTTGACAGGGCATAAAAATTATGACGTCATAAAAATAAAATTGCGCTGGCGGTAAAATTGTAACCTAAACGGGTGACCTAATTTCAGATTGAGTCGTGACAAACGCGTAGAAGTAAGTAACTATTTTGATACCTACGCAGCATGTATGTGTGTAGAACTGTAGATACTTAGTAGGTACTACGACGCACATGAGTAATGAAGTCATCTTTATAGACCAGAGAGTTAAGGTCACTTATTAGATTTTTCTCTTCTCTTGTCTCTTTATGGTCGATATTATATCTTAACCTCTTTTTTATTCTTTTATTTTTTAGGAACTTTTGAACACATCTTAACCTCTTGTCTGTCGATATATGAGACAGTAGAAAACGTTTTGTGTCTCGCGTAGATCTACGCTCCGACATACCAGAGGTTAAATTATGTTCAACATTTGACGGTAGCTGTAGGTATGTAGGTAGGTACTTTCTGATCAAAAACTAAAATCAATCCACGAATTTTGAATTAAATTATCAAACACCGAGCGGTCACCGGTGACCGCAACCTACCGCAAGAAGTTAAGATGGTAGGTCAATTAATTTTCAGGGATAGCTTAACATATGTATGAAATCTGATTGAAAAAAAAACGTAACTTGTGGTATGGTATTTCTTTGGATCAAATAGCTTCTTCTCTAAGGGACTGACAGACAACTAACACTGTTTTTGTTATAAAATATTTTGTTTTCGACTTCCAATAGTGCTTTTAACTTTAAAATCTTATTTTGAAAACAATAACTCCAATGGTTATATAGATGATTTGATGATGATTTAGAAATGACGTAGTTGTTGACCATGTTGGTGCGAACATCATCGAGCATTGACGTCACGAGAGCTGACGTGAAGCTTTATTGAGTTTATCGACTTAAAAAATAATAAATAGTCGATGATTTAAACATTACAAGATTGTAACTTGTAGCTGATGACTGAGAGGTCAAAGTGCTCGCTTCCCAAGCGTAGTGTGAAATCTGGCAAGTAATAACGTACCTAACTATTTCAATTTAAGTACGTTCTTAATTAATTTATATACCACTGATATACTGTGAAAGAAAATATAGTGAGGTAACCTGGACCACTCATTCAATTAGTAGGTAACTTGGGATATTAGTAGCTATTTATAAACTTATGTGTAAAATCTAAAGACTGCCTAGTTGGTCGAGTGGTCGCAAGTGCGACTGCCGGCTTGGGTGCGCTTCCCGGGTCGGGCAAAGTATTACGGGGTTTTTAAAAAAATCTCAGTAGTAGCACGGAGTCTGGAATTGTGTCCGGTATATGGCAATAGGCTCACCCTCTATTACATGGGACTCATAATATAAATAGTGAAAAGTGGGTGTTACATTGTACAGTGGCATAATGTGCACCTTTTACCTTCCCCTTCGGGAATAAAAGGCGTGATGTTATGTTATGTTATGTGTAAAATCTGTATGTGTCATCTGTTTTAGCGTGTGAAATAAAGTGTATTCTTTCTTTCAATTATAAAATTTAAGCGTGGTGATAAATGTTCGGTGCTTCTTCATATGGGACGTGGCTGATGCCTTTGCCCAGCAGTTGGACGGATTACAGGCTGTTGCATTCGATTTTTATAATACCTAAAGTCAGTCGGTATATTAGTAAAATTATGTCAATTATTTAGGGTCACCTTGACTTATCCATTTGGGAGGTACAAAGTATACTTAATAATTTTATTTTATACGATAAACGGGATGATTTTAACGTATAAAATACATATTTTGTGAACCTTTTCCTGTTTATATCCGCAGAAACGACATAGTTCAGTTCTGTAGGTACCTACTTTATGACACAATAATTATTAAGCAAAATCTATTCAACATTTTAATACCTAAACAAGATAATGATGGTATTTTTTTTTTTTGTAAGGGGGAAGATCATCGAATGACTGCTCCCGCCTTGGTGAGGCGGAAGGGAGTGTCAGACTCTTACTGACTAAAAACCACCCCGGTCCTTCTCCTGCACGTCGAGTCGGAGCCCCGGTTACCCGTTAGGTTCTCCGCGACATAATGATGGTATACATACGTACAACATTCCGCTATGATTATTAATTTTTGCCTAATACTGAAAGGGAAAAAAGTTATATTGAAAAATGAATTTCTGTACAAAATGGTATGGTAGCTAATTAAAATTTTTTTTAACAAAACGTTGCAACACTCTACGATTTTCTCCTGTGTCGTGGGTCCGTTTACAAACATGGAAGCTCATAATTATACAACAGTCTGTGGATCACACAAAGAGTTGTTCCGGGCGTTAATCGAAACCACGAGACGTTGCGCGGCAGTCAGTTGCCGCGCCACCGCGCCAACCGTGCAGTCGATTCAGCTATTGATTCTAAATTAAAGAGGTGTCCAGCTACATGCAGATAAAGTAATTGACTGCATTGTCAACTGTCCAGTGCCTTTAGCCAAACGTCACTTTAGTGCTTGTCTACAGAGAGAGTAGAAAACTAAATGTATGAGGATGACACTGACAAGTGTCAAAATTTACGTCAATTCCATATCATTTAGTTTTCTACTCTACAAGTAGACAAGCGCTAGTTAAATGGCATTTGGCTACAGCTGCAGAATAGAAAAGCCTCATAAAATGTAGATACCTACAAATTTAATAAAAGTACTAACAAAGTCAGGGATTTATGTTTCGACACCAAAGCGTCAGTTCCAACGGTGTTGTACTTACTAAGGTCTCACAGGAAATCGCCACCCGCGTAAAAACCGAATGTTCCATCCCCTTAAAAATTGAATAATGCACTTGTAACTCAACTCCTCTGGTATTGCGGTCTTGTGACCATAGGCAGGGCTGGTCACTTACCATCCAGTGGTTCAATAAACCTCTCAGTATACTAGAGACAAAATTTTGACACATCTCATAGTACTCGCTTGTCTTTTGCTGTTTTCCAGACTCTTATTGATTGATTATTGTATTTGATGAGTATTGTTGATAATAAATGATGTTTTAAAACATTAGGGAGCTAGACCTACAATCAAATCCCTAACCCCAAAAAGCAGGCAATGCACTTTAAGTCCTCTGATGTTACAGGTGCCCATAGGCGGTGCCGATTGCTTACAATCAGGTGACACGGCTGCTCCCTTTTTGCCCATAAAAAGATAGCAGGGTTCAAGACTCCAACAAGTCCTATTTTCCATTATTCCTTGAACAACCCCATGAAGTAGGAACCCCAACCATCTACATACACATACAGGATTCAGGACGACGATAAGTCTACCATCTTCCATGATGATCCAGCGATCTTGACCTTTCCTGAAATTTCACGATGATAGTAACTTAAGTCTCCATTACCTATATACTCTGTTACCTATGAATCAATATTATGCACATTTTGTTTCACGACAAACAATGATATTTCAATTGTCATCTAAAATAAATACGAAATAGTTGCCTGTATGCGATATAATATACATAGTTATTATAAAAACATACAAAGTTATTCTTTATTTTGAGCAATTCTTATTCTTAAGCGTAGGACGTCCACCCGCAAAATGGACAGTCGACCTGAGGCCTTAGTATTGTGTTTGGTTAGGTCATTGGAGCCGGCCAATCAGAGCGCCGAACACGTACTCGTTTCGATTACTTCAAAAGTTAAACAAACTTTTTTTTATGGTATAGGAGGCAAACGAGCAGACGGATCACCTGATGGTAAACGATCAGCGCCGCCCATGGACACCCGCAACACCAGAGGAGTCACAGGTGCGTTGCCGGCCTTTTAAAAAGGAATACGCTCTTTTCTTGAAGGTTTGAAGGTCGTATCGGTTCGGAAATACCGCCGACGACAGATCATTTCACAGTTTTGCTGTGCGAGGCAGAAAGCATCGTGAGAAGCGCACAGTTGTGGCCTGCCAACCATCTATATGGTGGGGATGTATATTCTGTCGTGACGGTCGATGGCGAAAAGATACGGCAGGTATCAGGTCAAACAATTCCTCAAACTTGTACTAAGGCCTCTGATTAAGGTCGCAGGAGGCCGCTCGATGCAGGTTGCTACCAACCAGCCTATCTGGAAGTCATTGGGGGAGACATTGTAAGGCAGTTGACATCTTATGGCTATTATAATAATGATAACATTTGGCTGGATGTATTTTGTGATACCTATAGGTAGAAAAATATAAAAACTTTTTCTTTACAAATATTTTGATTTGGAGGTATTTTACTACTGACATTAATTTCATGATTTTTTAATATTTTGAGCCGAAAAATTACTATTCGAAATGGTCTAACAAAAGCTAGTTTCAGTGACAGAACTATGTATAGTTAAATATGACTCAAAATTTAGCCATACATAATTTTTTTTTGACAGATTATACAGATAATTCATAAATCTATGCATATCTGGGTGTCGTGGAGAACCTAACGGGTTGACGGGGCTCCGGCGCGACGTGCAGGAGAAGGAACGGGGTGGTTTTTAGTCAGTAAGAGTCTGACACTTCCTGCCGCCTCACACAGGTGGGAGAAGTCATTCAATGATTTTTGCCCCATTAAAAAAAATGCTCGTTGGCCGAGTGGTCGCAAGTGCAACTGCCGAGCAAGGGGTCCCGGGTTCGATTCCCGGGTCGGGCAAAGTATTACTGGGTTTTTAAAAAATTCTCAGTAGTAGCACGGAGTCTGGAATTGTGCCCGGTATATGGCAATAGGCTCACCCCCTATTACATGGAATTCGTAACATAAATAGTGAAATTTAAAGTGGGTGTTACATTGTACAATGGCATAACGTGCACCTCTGACTACCCCTTCGGGATAAAAGGCGTGATGTTATGTATGTAAAAAAAATGCATATCTGGGCTCCAGCTCGAAGTGCAGGAGTAGGAACGGGGTGGTTTTTATTCAGTATTTAATTCCTTGATAGAAACTCCGAACTCGATGCAACTATATTAATGTCAAAAATTGTTAATTCATAGAAGATCGGGGCGCACAAGACGGCTTTTACAGATTTCTAATAGGTACATCCGCGGAAAGACCAGGGTTAGCATAACTTCACGCCTGTTTCCCATGGGAGTAGACAGAGACTATGGAACGCCAATTGCTACGATTCCTACATATCTCTTTCGCTTCATCAACACTCATCAATCTTTTCATGCATGCTCGTCGGTTAAGGGTACTTTTAATTAGATCCTTGCCAATCTGGTCGGTATATTATTATGTTCGTCTAGGGCGCCATCTACCGACGGCCCCACTCATATCCGCTCTGTATACTTCTTTCGTTACTCTACTTTCATCCATCCTTTCTACATGTCCAAACCAGCGTAACATTCCCTTTTCAATCCTTGTCACTACATCATCTTTCAATTCACACCTTTCTCTAATAACACTATTTTTCACTCGATCACTCAATTTTAGTCCACATATACTCCTCAGGGCTCTCATTTCCACCGCATTAATCCTACTTTCATGCTTCTTCTGCCACACTCAGTTAGCGACAAAATGCATTCTAAAATGCCGTCAAACATCAACAAACTTCAAAACAATCTTTTCAAAACCAAAAAACACTAAACAACATCTAATTACTTTTTAATCTAAGCAATAAAAACTATATTTTCCGTCCATGTAATTGTAGTAAACACATCAAGGTAAACAAATCCAATATATCATGGTCTCGTTTTGTACGACTTTTTTACACAATGAACGGTCAGCTTGTACTGGTTTTTCATAACTGGAAGTCATAGTCACATAACCAGTTTACCTTGGTCCCGCATCGTATGATTCTTTTATACATAAAACGGTCAGCTTATACTGGATGCTAAACTGGAAGTCATAGTCACGTAACCAGTTTACCTTGGTCCCGCATTGTATGATTCTTCAGTACATTGAACGGTCATCTTATAATGGATATGCGTAGTTGGATTTGTAAGCGAGTACTAAAGCACACACAACTAGGCGTACAGTAATACAGTTAGATTGCACGTTGCACCCACAAACACAGAGATTATGTCTGTATGTGTGTGTAATACAATCTATCGGAATTGTACTGGAATTTTCCCACCTTTCGCCCGTTAGTTTCTATTAGAACTTAGTAGTTTTTGAGCTGTAATGCAAGTAACTTAGAATCCGCCATGTTGGTTTTTAGTCGCTAGTTAAAGATTGTTTGTAATGTATGTTTTAGACGTAAAATGTGTTTAAAAACAGTAGAATGTCCGTTTCGGGATTTATTTTGGTTTTGCTAGTGTTTGGGGCAGAGTAAATTCGAAATACATATTTTTGTTTATACACTTCTGGACACATCTATCAGTGGCGTAGCGTAGCTTGGCGGGGCCCCGTATAGAAATTTGTTTGGGGGCCCTTATGAAAGATAAAAATTTATCAGAAGAATTTTTTTAACATAAAATTCCAGCCCAAATTGTTGGACAATGATTAAGTACTTAAGTTTTTCCAAAGTTTCTGCCATGGAAAAGATTTCCTTATTCCATGGTTTCTGCCAACCTTTGAACGCATGCATTTTGTGATTACTGAAATAAAATATAAATTGAAAAGTTTTTATATTTTTGCTTACACACTTGGGCCCCTGTAGTCCGGGGGCCCCGTATAATTGAAACGGCAGATACGGCACTAGCTACGCCCCTGACATCTATTGACCCAACCTCACCTTAATGTTAAGAATAAGTAATGTTTGTTGCAAAACCAAAGATATCAATCACTTTTTCAAGAATTAAATCCAAGTAAACCACTAAAACCAAGTTTTCTTAGTATTCGATAGTTTCACATCAACAAACAAGCTCCAAATTGTCCTTTGTGTCTTTAAATTCTGTGTTCGAAATTCAAAAGAAGACTATTGAATGAAATTGTGAATGTGCCAGGTATAAAACTGCATAAAAACTTTTTGATCGACCTAATATAAAATTTTAGCTAGGACCAAACGAAACTGAAAATACAAGGTGAGATGATTGTGTCCAGAAGTGTAGTAGTTTTTATTTTCGATTAAAAATGAGCGTAGGTACTGTTGTTTAATTGTAATCACAATAAGGGTGAGACACTGAATTTTTTACCAGCCCTTGAGCATCTTCAGTCATCTCTTGAACTGCTGATGAGCTATGACCTTCAAAAGGCGCCCAGCTTTTTGGGGAAAAAGACTAGGGAGTGTGGGGTTCGTACCTCACTAAAACCACCCCGGTGTGGCCACACTCAGCACCTGTAGGAGACCCGGGTAATCTAAAGAGACCTGCTCCGGAGTCCCCACGGTGCAACGCTTGTTACAGCACATCCCTAGGGAGACGTGCGTGTCCCTGATCATCGCGAGCTATGATCCCTAAGCTGCGATTACGAGAGGCTTAGAAATTTCAGCTTCAAGCTGGGACGTTGAAAAAAAAAGGCGAACACACACTCTTGAAACAAGTACTGTGGCACCTGGCTACTATAGGCTTACACGCAGAATACACACACATTGACACGAAAGACATCCGTCGCGTGACATGGCCCGTCATTACACGTCATACATTACGGCAGTACACGCACACATAAATACACCACTAACATTTTGGTGCTTCAATCATCACTATTCCCTTACATTACGTCTGCCTTTCTTTCAACGGCCTTGGTTGTAAGTTTATCAGAGAGCGCTGCTGCCCGGTCTATGTCTATTAGTTGCCTTTAATCGGCTGTCGCGACACCAACTGTAAGACAAGCGATCGAAAAGTAATCTTATTCCACTGCGCCATTTAACCGCACGATCCAAAATGCAAGATGAATAAGTGTTTAGTTCTGTCAAAATCTAGTGCAAACAAAATATAAAATATAAATTGTAAAAGGTAGAAAAGTGAAAGATAATGACAGATAAATAAAAAAGCAATAAGGAAACAACGATAGGTACGTTGCGTCAGTTCCATTTTCTAACAGACAACAGCCAAGTATGCAGAATGTTGCCAGAATGCAAACGTGACAGTGCTTCGAGTGACGCAATTTAAAAAAAAAACATAGTGTCAAACTTTTGAATGGGTTCCTTTGACTCTTTTTTAGTCTATGATTGTTGGTTTGTAGAGATTTGATAGATTTTGAACTAAATTGCTTTTGATATAGAATCGAAATTACTTAGATTTTAGTAAAGAGTAGAAAAGAGAAAGAATACGTATTGTTTTTGTATTGTTATTTTAAATTAAGAATGATTTTTTTATCGATGTATTAAAGAAGGGCCAAATTAAAAGTACGCTTAACCGACGAGCATGCATGAAAAGATTGATGACAATTGATGAAGCGGAAGAGGTATGTAGGAATCGTAGCAATTGGCGTTCCCTAGTCTCTGCCTACCCACATGGGAGACAGGCGTGAAGTTATGTATGTATGTACCTATGTAATGATTTTTTTTCTAATTAGGTCAAAAATATCGCTACACTTTTTCATCAAATATTTCAACAATAAAAACTATAGAGAGATATTATAAGCCCCCGTCTATAAAAGCCGACAACACTATTGCTAGCGCCTTTGGTATTCAGAGTGTAGACGGCACCGACTCCTTACCATCAGGTGAACCGTCTGCTCGTTTTTCTATATATTTGATGGGCCGACGTTTGACCCCTATCTCGCCTGGTGGTAAGCAATGATGCGGCCTACGATGGAGCACGTCGTCCCATAAGCAACCTATTCACTCAGGCCTTGAAGACATCTATTCCTTCAGGAAATACAGACTGATATCAAATAACCCCTCTGTACCTATGTCGCGGAGAACCTAACGGGTAACCGGGGCTCCGGCTCGACGTGCAGGAGAAGGAACGGGGTGGTTTTTAGTCAGTAAGAGTCTGACACTCCCTCCCGCCTCACCCAGGCGGCGGGAGCAGTCATTCGATGATTTTCCCACCTTAAAAAAAAAATACCTAATTGACAAACGATAACGTAAACGTAACAAATTATATTTAGCTATTTCCAGTTACAACCGGATTTAGCCGACTAAGCAGTTCGTTAGTTTTCCAAGAATCACGACGTAGCTACTAGACTGACCTAGTAAATTAATTCAGTATTTATTTTATTCAAAGGAATTACAACCTTCTGCCGTAAGTAATACTTTTTATTATCATCAACCGTCATCATCATCATCGTCAACAGTCGGTAACAGTCCACTGCTCAACTGTAGGCCTTTTCTACATATAATAAGACGATTATTTACCATATACTCCACTGTTGGCAGAGTTGGGTTGGAGTTCTATGTTTTGATAGAAAGTCAGAAACTTCCTACTACTGAAATATATATAGAAACCATTTTTTTAAGGGGGGATAATCATCGAATGACTGTTCCCGCCTGGGTGAGGCGGGAGAGGGAGTGTCAGACTCTTACCGACTAAAAACCACCCCGTTGCTTCTCCTGCACGTCGAGCCGGAGCCCCGGTAACCCGTTAGGTTCTCTGCGACAGATATAGAAACCGTAGATATAATTTCTGTTAACTAAACGAATAACAATACTAACTTTTTAACTTGCCGACAAGAATTTTTTTATGGGATAATCCCGCCACAACCTCCCAAAACCGCTGCAACTCATGTAAGCCAGGATCTACAGTAGATACAAAGTCAAAGTCAAAATCATTTATTTCAATTAGACCAGGAAGGCACTTTTGAACGTCAAAACAAAATATTTGAATATTAAATAATAAGAAAAAATGTTAGCCTGTAGGTCAGTCCTCTAGGTCTAGTGAAGCTATTTGCTCGTTCCAAAGTGATACAACCATGAAAACACTGGAACACTGAAGTCTCAGTTCTCAGGGACATGAATAACTGTCTAAGTCCCCGCAACGAAGTGAATCAGAATATATGTATTATAAGCGGACAAGAAAAAAAAAACGATAGTTTCCACTTCCCTCGGTGAATTACTGCAGGAGACAGAATGAATTAAGCCTAAGGGCACAAAAAGAGACTGTACAACTGAGTGAAGCACAGTCGCCAAGCACCACGGAAATTTGACTAATAACTACGAATTGACGACAAGCATGCATGAAGAGACTGATGACTGTTGACAAAGCAAATGAGGTATGTAAGAATCATATCAATTGGCGTCCCTTAGTCTCTGCCTACCGTCGCGGAGAACCTAATGGGTTACCGGGGCTCCGGCTCGAAGCATAGGATACTGAACGGGGTGGTTTTTAGTCAGTAAAAGTCTGACACTCCCTCCCGCCTCACCCAGGCGGGAGCAGCCATTCAATGATTTTCCCCCCTTAAATTGTCAAACACCAAGCGGTCACCGGTAACCGCAACCTATTGTTCTATAATTGTGTCTACAAAACCGGTACTCGACGAGTTAAAAAAAGTCTCTGCCTACCCCCATAGGAAACCGGCTTGAGGTTATGTGTGTATGTGTGTAATTAATATAAATATTCTCGATGGATATTGGTTATCGAGACCATCGCTGTCGCTGCAGCTGCCGCAGCTCTCAGCTTACAGTACTCACGTGAAGTGGTATCGCAATCACAACAATAAAATATTTTCTCTTTATAATGTCAGAGAATATATATTGTTTCTTTACGGCAAAAGCCTGCAAACGAGGAAACTGATCACCTGATGGTAAGCAATCGGCACCGTCGAGAGTCGTGACTGACAAGTGCGTTGCCAGCCTTTTGGGAATTTCGGGAGTAATTACAATTGAACCTTTTTTTGAGGTAGGAAGTTATCTAATGTTTTCCTTCGCCTTTCGTGAGGAGGAGAGAGAGTGTCAGACTCTTACTGACTAAAATCCACCCCGTTCCTACTTCTGCTTCCCTTGTAACCCACAGCTCCAACTGGGTCTATCCTATTTCTTTAGCCATATACCAGGTACAGAATCACAACCAAAATGGTTTGTTTACAAAATCAAATAGCTAAAACATTTGACCAACAGTCTATTTATTTTAATTTCTCCATTTAAACTCTCGTCACGTAGGTATGACCAAATTAATTCAAATTACGTTTTCTATTGTTTTTTTTAAAGTAGAGATAGCAACAAAGACAGAGAAGTAAAAAATTAACAATTAAATTAGGTTTTAATTCATTCTGTCTCCTGCAGTCATTCACCGAGGGAAGTGAAAACTAACGTTTTTTTTCTTCTCCTCTTATAATATCTTCTGATTTACTTCGTTTGGGGGAACCAAGACAGTTATTCATGTCCCTGGGACGCGCCGGACTTCAGTGTTCCGCTGTTTTCATGGTTGTATCTACTTACTATGGATCCTGACTTACAGAAGTTACAGTAACAGTGGCGGGCTTGTCCCATTAAAAAAAAAATTTGTGGTGTTGAAATTTTCTTTTTTGAAGTTGTCGACAGCCTTGTTTGTCGCAAGTGAGATTCGATTCCCAGGTTGGCAGGTTCGCAGATTGTGTCGTGTATACAGTGTATCGGAAAAAGCGTATGCCTTACATGGAATTCATAACATATATTAATTTGCTTGCACGGCTGGTGCGGTGGCTGGGCAACCGGCTGCCGCGCAACGGGTAACAGTTTTGATTCCCGCACGGAGCAACTCTTTGTGTGATCCACATATTATTGTTTCGGGTCTGCGTGTCTTGTGTACGTGGATTTGTATATTTGTAAACGCATTCACGCAACTAAAAAGACTTTTTTTATTTTATAAAACGCATCCATGTGTCCAAATCCTAGAGCGGGGCAAAGTCAACGTTTTAAAAAAAAAATGACTATGAAAATTACGATTGTGCTGCTGCTAACTATACTTACAAAGTAGGATGTATGCAAGTACCATCTGTTCAGTATGTCAGGAATTTTCGAAAATAAAAACATTTGTAACCTATTTTAGCGAAAGTTAGTCTAGGTCGCACAAGTGCCACTGTGTTGAGTAATAGATTCCCCTTTGATACTGAACTTAGGCCGTGGTTAAGGCTTTGACTGCCAACAAAAAACTGTTGAAGGCAAATCTTCCGCTAACGTTGGTCGCTGACCACCGCTGACCCACATGGCGATTAACGTGTTATCGTCGTGGTGGCCCGGAGTTAGGACGCCCGCTTCTCATGCATGAAAGTGCAGTTTCTAAACCTACCAACGGCAAGTACCAATGTGACTTTTTCCGAGTTATATGTACTTTCTAAGATTATTTAGACACCACTGACAAACAGTGAAGGAAAACATTGTGAGGAAACCTGGACTTATAATTTCTGATTATAAGTTTGAAATCGCCAACCCGCATTGAGCAAGCGTGGTCATAAATGCTCAAACCTTCTCCGCGTGAGAAGAGGCTTTGCTCAGCAGTGACCACTTATAGGCTGATGATGTGTGTATGTGACTTATTTAGGTTAGGAAGACTCGTTGAATTAGGTACTACCTATAAACGTTTATTTCAATAAAAATCTTAAAATACAACTATTACTTATAAAATTAAAACTAAATATTACAAAATTAAATATATACAACTTAAGAATTAGGTACTTTATTATTCGTATTACTAAAATAAATTGTCTAAGAAAACTATTTATGATATAAATCCCATGTAATAGGGGGTGAGCCTATTGCTATAAACCGGGCACATTTCCAGACTCCGTGCCACTAATGAGAATTTTAAAAAACCAGTAATATATTTTTTATTATATCAATACTTTGCCCAACCCGGGAATCGAACCTGAGAGCCCTTGCCTGGCAGTTGTACTTGCGACCACTCGGCCAACGAAGCAAACTTAATGAATTCTAATTAATCTATAACTCTCCTCTGCCTATCCTCAAGTTAAGAAACCGCGATATTTCATTAAAACACATATTTTAAACGTTTGTAGTTAACTACAATATTTAGTTAGGTCAACAGCCCAGCGCTAAAGGGTTAACGATCACAGTCACAGATCACAGATGGCTTAAAAGGGCCAGGGCTGTGCGGACACAGATAAACATTTTTTTTTGACACTCCAATGTAGGTACATTACAATTCTTGGTATACCAACTTCATTGGTTATGTCATGAGTCTTATGTAATAGGAGGTTAGTCTAATGCCACAAATAAATAAAAAAAAATGTGCACTGAAAGTTTTATTTTTTATTTTATTTATATATTTAAATTAAGACATCCTAACAGGTTACACCCAATGCGATAATGTTGTCACTCAATATAAAAACTTATAATTAACATTGTTATAATACAGCCATATTAATTGCACTTATCCATCAACTACATATTATGTACAACTAACAACATCAGTCGTTACCTTTATGAACTCCGCCAATGAGGGACAGAATTGTCCAACGCTGTTACCTAATTATTTTAATAACTCTAGCCATACTAGTAGTTTTAAGTCTAGTTAAACTTAAAAGGCTAAAAGATCTTCTTGCTGCACCTCAGAGGGATTAGAACGAGTGTGTTTTGCTTATAAAGTAATCGAAACGAGACCCCGTTTAGCGCTGTGATTGGTTGATTCATTGCAGCCAGCCAATCAGAGGGCCGGACGCGGTCTCATTTCGATCACTTTAAACGTGTCGATGTCTGTTTCTATCTTTACCTGTAATAGAGTTTCCCGATCGCAAGATTACGTATCGCAATCCTCTATTACAATAATAACTGCAATAATTCAATTCAGTTAGACTGATCTGTAACTTTCAATTGGAAAGATCAAAGTGAACTCGATCGCGGTCCGCTATGTCATTGGTCGCGAGAATGATCTCGACCAATGACAGACGAGAATGCGATCGAGTTCAGTTCAAATTGACAGTTAGAGATTAGCCTAGCAGTTCTATATCCTCTCGTACTCTGTGAAAAGTTATCTTTTCAATGGTAAAACAGGAACGTTGAAATGGTAGAAGAAGTGTTCAAATTAACCCAGTTTTAGAGCTTATATTTATCTTTAAATCTTTTCTATTTCAATAATATAGGAAAAGTGGACTTGAGAAACCACCTAATAGCACATTTGAACGCACAGGTCTCATGCTTGTGGCAAGTAAGCTTTTCTCGCGGCAGCCCTACTCGCGGTTCAATGACCGGCTCGCTCCGTTTTTAATTGTAAACTTTTTAGATTATTTATTATTAACCATATCGCACCGTAGTGAATACTTTGACCAGCTAACCTTCGGTGAAAGCTTTCCAAATTATTTAATTTCTTTCAATAACAAATTGTACGAAATAATTCTGTTTCTATGGGAATTTTTAAAATGTAGGTTAAAAAAGTTTTTGTTTTAGGCTGTTTACCTTTGCTTATAAAAAATGTTCTGTCATTGTTGATTTGTTTATGGTGGGGTTGACGTTTTAATGCATTTGTTTTAAGTAATAAAATATAACTAGCGAATAAAGTGAATGTTAAATAATATGTGAACCTCTACCTACCTTTGAAGCGTGAAATTATGTATTGTTCAGCTTAACGTGTAATACTAAAACCAATAGTAATTTAGCTAACGGATCCCCTGTTTGTAAACGGTGTCGTGTAAATCTCAATATTCACCTTAATACATATTAACAACAGATGCCTCGTTGACTGAATGGTCGCAAGTGCCACTGCCGCAAGGGATCTCGGATTCGATTTCCGCGTCGGGCAAAGTATTACTGGATTTTAAAAAATTCTCAGTGGTAGCACGGAGTCTGGAATCGTGCCCGGTATATCGCAATAGACTCACTCGTTATTACATGGGATTCATAACATAAAATAGTGAAATTGGGTGTTACATGGTACAGTGGCATTAATGCCGTAATGTGCACCTCTACATACTTCAACATCAATGACACTTTACCAAAAAAGGCTTGGTCTTAATCTACACACATGGGAGACGGATTGCAGCAGCTATATCGTCCGACTAAAGTGCGTCCTACTCTCAGAAATATTAATATTTCTTTATTATATCTATGGTCCTACTCTAAACTACATTTTTTCATCAATAACAACATCGACATTAACATCTCCACACATGGACATGGCAGGCGGATTGGAGATCATAGTTAAAAAGGTTCCGGTTTATCAAAGAGCGCTGCTGCACGGTCTCTCTCTAATAAGTAGTACCTATCTTAGGGCCGATTTTTCAGTCATCAATTTATTTATTTATTATCTATTTAATTTTTAAAAAACGTTGCCCCGCTCTAAGATTATCTCCTGTGCCGTGGGTGCGTTTACAAACATACGAGTTCACATACACATGACACAGACCCGAAACAACAATTTGTGGATCACACAAAGTGTGGTTCCGTGTAGGAATCGTACCCGCGACACGTTGCACGTCAGCCGGTAGCCCAGCCACCGCACCAATCGTGCAGTCCATTAATTCTTATCCATTAATAAAATTGATGTTTGTCAGTTTTATCCCGTCGTGTGTCGAAACGTGGATCCATGCGAGACAGTGTATTTTCTATTGTGTCTTATATACAGACATTCAAGCGGTTAAATATGGAAGAATTGTCAAATACTCTATGTTATTCCTTTGTTAAAATTTATCTGGCGATGGAAAAATCGGCCCGAAGTCAGCTTCTACCTACGAGGAGCGTATTCCTTTTTAAAAGGCCGGCAAAGCACCTGTTATGCTTACCATCAAGTGATCCATCTGCTCGTTTGTCTCCTATTCCATAAAAAAACGACACCCGCGAGAGGCGTAGAGGTTGTGTCTACTCTACCATTGCCAGACAGCATACATTTGTCAAAATCTTCACAAAATTATTTTAAGAATCATATCGATGTAACTAAACTAGGGTCGTCTTGTTCGCCATTTCTTCCCCCCAGCGCTACCCCACGCTGAGTAAGCAGTTTTTATTTATCTCCCTCGTTCATTACAAGCGATTTGATACAAGTTAGAAATCACTATTAGTAGATACTCGGTAGGCAACTTCTACCCACCGCCCACCGAAAAATAGCAAGCAACATGAAATGAAATGAAATTATATTTATTTCTGCAAATAAACATATACATAGGATACAAAGAACCCCTTTTACATGTCAATCTTTAAAATACTAGATGAGGGCATTTCCTAACTGACTACTCTGAGAAGAAACGTCGAAACAATCTTAAGCAAAACTTTGACTGCCAATAAAAAACCGTTGAAGGTAAATCCTCCGCTAACGTCGGTGACCGGTGACCCCCATGGCGTTTAACATGTTAAGCAAAAAGAGTTCGAGTTTTGCGGCAGACAAAGTTTTTAGATTTATCGTAACATCAAACAAATAATATTTGTACCTCTAGTATAACCATACGATGTTATGAATGTGAAATGTTAATTACCTGCTCACTTCTGTCAAAATAACAAACTTTTTTGTTTTTATCTTAGCGACATATTATGTTGAGCTATTGTAATAATATTAACACCAATGTATACCATGTTTTACGCAAATAAATGATTTACTTACTTACTCACTTACATAAACTATGAAGTTACATACGTGTACTTACTGATGACATAACTGCTGAAAAATGTATCTGCTTCTATGTTACCATCCAGAGAATCGAACCCGAAACTCCAACAGTCGTCCACGCGACCACTCAACTCACAAGGACGTCTCCTTTTTCATATTACAATCGCCAACTCGATCAACAGCCTCAAACTGACAGCAAGGAGTTTCAAAGTAATGAGTATTTAATAGCTACCATAGACTCCCAAAACAAATAGTTTTAAAGGAAAAAAACACATGTTTCCATGCCAGCCATGGCAACGAGATAAGCCTAAAAAGATAAGTAAAGTTCCGTTCCCGATAACAAAATGGAAAAAATATAAAAAAACTAACTCGAAGTTGGTCCTTCGCAAACAGAACGTATGCAGCTGGTTAGCCCTACTCTTGTACAAGTAGGTACAAATATCCACACACTGAAAAAAATCTATTTTAGCGGGACGACCGCCATTAATATTTTGGTATCTTGCCCGTCCGTGTGTGACGCACACATTGACAACAAAAACAAAAACAATCGAAAATAAACTTTAATCTCATAACCGTAGGGTTAGAATCGATAACGGCGGAAAAGTTACAGAATTTTGTATTCGAAATTCAAAACGGTCCACACACGCGCCGCGTGATCGATTTTTCGAAATGGCGGCGGAACTTCGAGGAACTGTGTCCCCCCTCCCTCCCCTCGCCCCGCGCTCTTCTATTACCCCGCCAATGCCTTTTTACGGCATTTTTATTTTTTCTTTTTTTATTCCCTCCTTGGATCTCAGGCTCCGTTTTACAGCCTGACCCAACTTTTTATATTTTTTTTTATTTTATAGCCTATAGCTATTCCGCTTCGACGATGACATTTTATATTATGGTAATATGAAAACGCGAACGTTCAGAAAAGTCAATTTAGCGAGAAATATTACGAACGTACACACACAGTAGGTAAGTACGTACTTAAATACTTGAAAACTGTGGAATATTTTGAGATAGAGACAAACAAAAATTTCTTGTTTCATACATAACATCACATAACATCACGCCTTTTATCCCCGAAGGGGTAGGCAGAGGTGCACATTCTACCACAGTACAATGTAACACCCACTTTTCACTAGTTGTTATGAGTCCCATGTAATAGGGGGTGAGCCTATTGCCATATACCGGGCACATTTCCAGACTCCGTGCTATTACTGAGAATTTTTAAAAAACCCAGTAATATTTTGCCCGACCCGGGAATCGAACCCGAGACCCCTTGCCCGGCAGTCGCACTTGCGAATACTCGGCCAACGAGGCAGTTCTTGTTTCAATCGAACTGATAATTTGATCATTATCTAAGAATCAGACAAATTATCAACAATTAATTTGTATCAAATCAATCCAATGTTACTTTTGCAAACGGTAAAAGGAATTAGTCAAGTGAAACAGCATAAATAAATGTCTTCAGTCAGACCTTTTCAATAACTAACTAGAAAGTAAACGAGGATAAACTTTCAAACCGTCTTTTTGTACTAACCGTAGATAAATGCACACAGCCCAAAGGTTAGGTCTTAACGGGCAATCAAAAGGTCGTGGATACAAATCGTGGAACGACGGAGCGGCTTAACGGAAAACAAATTAAATGCTAGTTCCATTCTAGGAATTCGAAACTGCATTTTAAATTCAAAACAGCATTTTTCTCGTTAAAGGTTTTATTCAAAGACTTGACATTATAGGCATTACCAATCTAAATACCTTTGCCGAAAAAAAAACAACAAACGTCAAAATCAACAAAATAGTTTTCACACGAAAAAGTTTCTATTACTTTTACTCTAGTCTTTGGTCTACGTCAAAAAAGACGTTTTGTAACGTAATATTAGGTTTACTTGGGTTCCAAAAGGCAGTAAGAATGTAGATATACGAAAATCGCTCTAGACATTTAATGTTCTATCCCTTGCCAACGGATTTTTGAGATGGGGAGGCGAAATGGGGGAGAGGTGGTTGTAAAAAATTTTATATCTTTGCGACTGCGTGGATCAAGAAGAAAAAAATATCAAATCGATAACCAACTTCGAATGACGTACGGTTTTATAGATGTTTTTTATTTGTGAATACATTCTTATGTTATTATTTTTCTTTAGGTATATTTAGACGCAAGTATGATCCCAGAAAAGTTCACCAGGAACCCGCGGGAAGAGGCGACTTGGGTCACCAAAAAAAGTCTTCCCTACCACCACAGATAGGGCAGGCTTACAAATTACATTATTTTGAGAATTAACAATCAAAATACGAAATGTTACTATAAAATTAAACTTTCTTTAAACGACATGATTATAAAAAAAAACGTAAAAGATAATAAATGTACATAATAATAGGGTAGATGCCTAAATTTTATTTTAATGTCCGTCTGGTAGATTATTTTAAATCATTAGACACGTATTTTTTATTTTCTTACAGAAATTGATACTTTCGGCGATATATTGATTTGAAATGTCGCGTGACGTCACTTCTATGTATATTTTATACGTAGAAATGACGTTTTAGCCCCCACTCAAAAAAAAAAAAAAAAATTTACTTATTTCATTTATTTAATTAATTATTTTCTTCTTAAATAGGACCCTCCCTAAAAGTTATCTAGAGCAAACTTTTCTATGGATTGAACCATTCATTAAAACGATTATTATGGGTAAACTATAAAAGGTAGACATATGCTCTCGCGGACTTTTTTAAAAATAATGTTAAGATGAACAATTCATCTATAGAGCATTTTTGTATAACTTTAACTATATGCTCAGCGCACGCCACGGAAGGCCTCAGAAACGATACTTTTCCCCCGTTTTTAAAACATTTTTGATTACTGCTCTACAACTATAGGATTTAGCGTGATATTATATAGCCTATGTTACTTCTGAATAATGCAGCTTTCTAATGGTGAAAAAATTATTGCAATCGGCCCAGTAGTTTTTGAGTTTATTCATTACAAACATACAAAAATACAAAAATACAAATCTTTCCTCTTTATAATATTAGTATAGATTGTTTCATTACCATACCATACCATAAGTAGCAAATAAATGTTTGTTACATCACACAGCGTTGATCAACCATAGGTAGTACAGACGCGCCTACTGCAGTACTTTGACCATGTCTCTTGGCGTGATAATAACTCCATAGAGCGGTTGGTCGTTTAGGGCAAAGTAGAGGGGACCAGATCACGAGGCAGGCAGGCAGGTCACCTGTGCGCTGGACTGATCAAGTCAAATCGGCAACAGGAAACCCAGTGTCAGACTGCGCCAGACAATCCAAACATAGAGCGATGGCGGTAGTTCGTGAGGAAAGCAGTATCAACACAAATACGATCACTCCGCCAAGAGCGAAGCGACGCAGAAGGAGATAAGTAGTTCTGTCAAAAACTCTAATCGATTTAGAGATATGATTTCTTTAATTTTTTCCGTGAATGGAAAAGAACCGATTTTTGTGAGTAGTCGTCGAAGGATAAAGTTTGTAAAATATGAATTCAAAGCCCGTGTGAATAGGTTGCTTATGGGACGACGTGCTCCATCGTAGACCGCATCATCGCTTACCACCAGGCGAGATAGTGGTCAAACGTCGGCCCATCAAATATAAAAAAAGAATTATGAAAAGTCATCATGAACAGAGGATACAAAGAATGGAATCATTGATGAGAAAAAAATATACTTTTTTTATATGGATTCAATTCATAAGTCATAATGTGGTTCTTGGAATTGTAACTTTAATGCAAAGCCTTTAAAAGCGGTTTCTGTCTAATCGTTGTCTGTATTATACGCTTTTTTGACTGTCCTACAAGACTGCCGAAGAAGTCGGGGTTCGTTCTCCGAGTTGGGCAATGTTAATTAGTGTTTTCGGTTCCTTGAATTTATTTTTGTAATAAATGTAGGTGACCCATACTTTGGCATGAATGGGCCGGCTCGACCGGAGTGATACCACGGCCTCACAGAGGAGTTCAGAGGACCGACGTGAAACAACGCTTGCGTAGAGTTTCGTCGTATGAATGAGGTTAGCGGAGAAACAATTACCTCCCCCCCTCTTCTCCAACCACCCCAACCCTTGAACCACTCACAATCCACAAGTTCCTAATCCCCAAAAGGCAGGTAACGGACTTGTAAAATGTTAACCTCTGGTGTTCCAGGTGTCCATGCGCGACGCCGATTGCTTACCATCAGGTGATCCGTCTGCTCGTTTACCGGCTTCTCCCATAAATATATGGTTGTATTATAACTTTCGTGAGATATACTAAATAAATTGTTTTCGGCTTACTCACGTAATTATTTGACGAGGAACTCGACAGTTTCGAGCTATGCTAGAGGCTCAGCGTACGGCGCGTCGCGTTCTGCGCGCGCCTCAAAGAGCCATCAGACCACCACAGATGGGGCCCAATAGGGCCGATGCCGATTCGGAGTCGCGGAGAACCTAACGGGTAACCGGGGCTCCGGCTCGACGTGCAGGAGAAGGAACGGGGTGGTTTTTAGTCAGTAAGAGTCTAACACTCCCTCCTGCCTCACCCAGGCGGGAGCAGTCATTCGATGATTTTCCCCCCTTAAAAAAAAAAATGCTAGAGGCTCATATTTATGAGCAGCATTTCGCAACCCGCGATGCGCCGACTGTCGCGTTGCTACTAGAGTATTAGAGCTGCTAGAGTAACATGAGTAAGCCGAAAACATACATACATAACATCACGCCTTTTATCCCCGAAGGGGTAGTCAGAGGTGCACATTATGCCACTGTACAATGTAACACCCACTTTACACTATTTATTTATGTTATGAGTCCCATGTAATAGAGGGTGAACCTATTGCCATATACCGGGCACAACTCCAGACTGTGCTACTGCTGAGATTTTTTAAAATCCCAGTAATACTTTGCCCGACCCGGGAATCCAACCCGAGACCTCTTGCCCGGCAGTCGCACTTGCGACCACTTGGCTAACGAGGCAGTCAATGAGGGAGCCCGAAAACATAATAAATATAAACATGGTTACTTAGGAATATCACGATATTTATTTACTAGACCTAAAAGATCAGCCCGACAAAGTAACGACGTAGATATTCGATAAAAATGGAAACTCATCAATACTCATCATTTTTGTACTATACTCAATGTATAATGTATACATATGAATCATACATCTATAAATACATTATTTAGCACATATATATATGTAAATTATATCGTTTTTCGAGTCGTCGATCTATATTTTATCGTACAAATATAAAGATCTTTTTATATAACATAATAACATCACACCTTGTTATCCCTGAAGGGGTAGGCAGATTTTCACATAAATTCACATTTCGGACCCGACACCTCTTGCCCGGTAGTCGTACTTACAACCACTCGGTCAACGAGCCTTTTTATATGTCTGTCTGTGTCTTATAATATGTGCTTTATCATCGTACATTATGACGTCACATTTTATTTTTTTAGCACGTATGTAAGTAGTGCAATAATTTAATTATTCATGTACAATGACAATATGGTCCTAATGGGCGCTAAGTTGAAAGCAAACAACATTATACTATGTTTGTTTGACAAGAAACTTGGATTGAAGTTGAGTGGTTGTAAGTGCGGCTGTGGAACAAAGGGTCTTAGGTTTTTAATTCCAGGTCGGACAGTGCTACGGGATACGGCAATAACTATTATATAAAGTTGAACATTTTGTTTGTTTATTTGTTTGATTTGAAAGCGTTAATCTCAGGAAGTATTTCGACTTGAAAAAATCTTTTTTATGATGTCTGCGGCGGATGCGATTCTTTGCGGCTCCCTCTGCACCGGCGCGGCTAGCACTCAGCGATCGGTTGGCGGGCGATCGCAATCGGAGGGTTCTGGGTGCTTACTCTTGAAACCAATCTCAATGTCAATGCAATTTCAATCCAATAAAATCTCAATAATTATTCAATGTCAAAACTATACAACCCCTATCGTAGCTGTTAAAATAGCATTTAGAGTACGGAATATAAAGCCAAACTCAATACCATTTAGTTTATAAAATATTCACGCAATACGGATGCAATGGGCGCTAGTGTTACAACTCAAGAGTATGAAATTCCACAATACCAATGTCGATCGATCGGAATTGAATTCAAGAGTAAGCCCCCTGGACCTCAACTTACTGATTGTTTAACCCGCTCGTCTTGCGATAATCAACCGCAAAGTTTGCGGGCTATAATCGCAACCGCGGCGGGTTGCGGGATCACAGAACACTGCGGTCTCATGACTTTTGAAAGTTCCACCTCCATTCCGCCACCATGGCGGGCGTGGGAGATGATCACAGCGTGGATCCTTCGCGGAGAACCTAACGAGTAACCGGGGCTCCGGCTCGATGTGCAGGAGAAGGAACGAGGTGGTTTTTAGTCAGTAAGAGTCTGACACTCCCTCCCGCCTCACCCAGGCGGGAGCAGTCATTCGATGATTTTCCCCCTTAATAAAAAAGCTCAGTGGCGTAGCGTAGCTTGGCGGGGCCCCGTATAGAAATTTGTTTGGGGGCCCTTATGAAAGATAAAAATTTATCAGAAGAATTTTTTTAACATAAAATTCCAGCCCAAATTGTTGGACAATGATTAAGTACTTAAGTTTTTCCAAAGTTTCTGCCATGGAAAAGATTTCCTTATTCCATGGTTTCTGCCAACCTTTGAACGCATGCATTTTGTGATTACTGAAATAAAATATAAATTGAAAAGTTTTTATATTTTTGCTTACACACTTGGGCCCCTGTAGTCCAGGGGCCCCGTATAATTGAAACGGCAGATACGGCACTAGCTACGCCCCTGCCTTAGCCTGAGTCAAAAAACAAAGTCGAAGTCAAAGCATTTATTTCAATTAATCCTTAATTAGGCACTTTTGGAACGTCAACATTGAATAGTCCGTCCGTCTGTCTATCAGTGAATTAACTTTGACACAAGTAATAGACATTTAATTTTATCTCTCATGAGCTTTTGCCCGCGTCTTCGCCCACGTTCCTATGGGATAAAAAGTAGCCTATGTGTAATTTCGGACCATAATCTACCCCTCTTCCGAATTTCAATCCGATCCCTTCAGCGGTTTTGACGTGATTGAGTGGCAAACATACACACAAGCTTCGCATTTATAATATCAGTATGAGAGTACAGCGCATAGCGACAATATTGTCAAATTAAAATGTACCTACATAATACAAATTGAAACGAACGCGGATTACAAAAAATTTAAAAATAGATTTTGTACCATGTATAACGTAAAGATTAGTGCTGTAAACATCGATCGGGCATGTTCGGGTAACATCGTCAATTTCCGTAATTATGGGGCCAGGAAAACTGCGTCATTAAAGTTCACGATTACGATTACAAAAGCGAATGTCATTTTTTTATGTGTTATGTCAGTAAACGGGCAGACGGTACACTTGATGGTAAGCAATGGCGTCACCCATGGACACCTGAAACACCAGAGGCGTTACCAGCGTTTTGGGAATAGGGAATTTCAGGATTCTAGGCGATACGGGGATTTGGTTTGCCCAATGACAATATGGTCCTAATTGTTTCACGTCGGTTTTCTGTGAGGCCGTGTCTCCGGTCAAGCCGGCCCATTTGTGCTGACGCTTGGCTCTCCCACATTTAAAAGCTCTTCTAACGATAGAATAGAGAATTCAATATGTTAGCTTGACATAAACTTCGACTTCTCGCTTCGATTATGGGACAGAAGCGGGAGGGATTTACTAAATACTCGCTGCTCGACTAAAATACTAGCGTAGTGCGAACAATAGGCATAAGCTACAATGTCCGTTTTGTTGCAGAACAAATGCTAAGTATGAGCGACTTCAAGCCTGCTATGTTTCAATTGTTGTGGTGGCCCAGAGGTAAAGATCCCCGCTTTTCATGAAGGCGCGGACTTAAGTTATATGTACCTACTTTCTAAGATTAAGTGTTTAGACACCACTGCATACTGCATTCATTCCTTCAGCGATATAATAACTGAATATTTTCCCAATTCTTAGTGTAAAAGTCTGATAATTCCTTGATTTTGAATCCATGACTACTAAGAAACATAAATATTTATATACTTTGAAACTCAAATCTCATTTTGCCTACTACACACATCGCCCTTACAAATCGCTGCTTTCAAAGCCACGCAAGCCCAACGCGTAATAGCTGAACTATTTACGGATCGCCCTTTGCCTAGTAAATCTAACCTTTATGCGTAGGATAATAAGGGCCATATTACATAGCTGGCACATTTTCAATACAGCTAAGACATATTTTTTCGTTTCGCCTTGACACGTCACGTCGCCATTTTTATTTAGTTTCAAAATTTGTTAGTTTTAGAATCAAGTTAGTGTAATGTTTTGAGATTTTTAGACGTGTAAACTTCTCATCATTTTTGGTGAAGGGATTTGGTGTTCGATTTCCGGGCTGGGCATAGTGTTGGGGTTTTTGATGTTGTCAATAACAATGAGGATGCAACTGTGGCATATTTAACGTGACCAGACGTCCCGTTTTGAACGGGACTGTCCCATTTTATAATTACGAACTCTGGGTATGTTAAATAACTGTTAAATTGTCCTGTTTTCGGAAACCACGAGAAAATTTGAATAGTCGGACCTATCTGATGATTGTGTTCCATAACATAACATAACATCACGCCTTTTATCCCCAAAGCCGCAGAGGTGCACATTGCCTACGGCACTCAATGCCACTGTACAATGTAACACCCACTTTTCACTATTGATGTTATGAGTCCCATGTAATAGGGGGTGAGCCTATTACCATATACCACAATTCCAGACCCCTTATTACAACTGAGAATTTTTTAACAGTAATGCTTTGACCGACCCGGGAATCGAACCCGAGACCCCTTGCTCGGCAGTCGCATTTATGACCATTCGTCCAACGAGGCAGTCAACAATACGTTTTGTCTTATTCATAAGTCCACCATAGGCAATTGGGTACTTTCCTCAACCAAAAATAAATTATTTCGACTGTTCAATACAATAAAATATTAAAAAATAATCACTACTATGTAAGTAATTGGGCCTCCGGTATCCTCACTGAACGATAAACCACAACGCAGGCGTTGTTTCACGCACGGGCCTGCGGACGGCGAGCACGGGTGACTCGCCGCCCGACCAGAACCAGGCCCGAGCGTACGGCCCGTCGCGTTCCGCGCGCGCCTCAAGGAGCCATCAGACCACCACAGATGGGGTCTAACAGGGCTGATGCCGATACGGAGCCGCGGAAGACTTAACGGGTTGCCGGGGCTCCGGCTCGAAGTGCAGGAGTAGGAACGGGGTGGTTTTTAGTCAGTAAGAGTCTGACACTCCCTCCCGCCTCACCCGGGCGGGAGAAGTAATTGGATGATTTTCCCCCCTCAAAAAAAAAAAAAAAGGCGTTGTTTCACGTCTCGCACGCGCTTCAAAGAGCCATAAGACCACCACGGATGGGGCCCAATAGGGCTGATGCCGTTACGGAGCCGCGGAGAACCTAACGGGTTACCGGGGCTCCAGCTCGACGTGCAGGAGAAGGAACGGGGTGGTTTTTAGTCAGTAAGAGTCTGACACTCCCTCCCGCCTCACCCAGGCGGGAGAAGTCATTCGATGATTTTCCCCCCTTAAAAAAAAACACTTATTTATTTGTTTATTCGCAAAAACTTCACTTGAACGATGTAGGATTTGTGACGCCATCTGTTGATGTATATCGTCGATCGTCTATGTCCTTGATCATGCTTGATTGTTATGATCAAACTGATCAACAGTTGATTTGACATTGACATTTGAAAACATACATTTTTGTCTTCCCTTATAACAACTACAGCTGTAGCCAAATGCCATTTAGCGCTTGTCTACAAGTAGACTAGAAACCAAATTATATGGAATTGACGTAAATTTTGACACTTGTCAGTGTCATCCCCATACATTTAGTTTTCTACTATCTGTGTAGAGGTAGACAAGAGCTAAAGTGGCGTTTGGCTTAAGGCACTAAACGGCGTATTGTCTTGTAATAAATTTTTTATTTATTTTTAAATTAGACTCTTTATATCTTACACGTGGCTGTGGCCTCATTTCTAAATGCCACAGATAAAATATTTCTCGAAATGTGACGCGATCGCGATGCGGTGGCGGTGAAGTTACGACCTTTGCCCGAGATGTGAACTTTTCGAAAAAGAAAAAATTAAGAACCCATTTATTTAATTAGGTTAGTTAAGTACATGGCATTGTCGTAGTGGCTCGGAAGATTAAGATAGCCGCTTCTCATGCATAGGAGTGCGGGTTTGAAACCTACCAACGGCAAGTACCAATGTGACTTGTTCCGAGTTATATGTACTTTCTAAGATTATTTAGACGCCACTGACAATCGGTGAACGAAAACATTGCGAGGAAACCTGGGCTTATCATTTCTAATTATAAGTTTGAAATCGCCAATCCGGATTGAGCAAGCGTGGCGATTAATGCTCAAACCTTCTCCGTGTGAGACGGGGCCTTTGTTCAGCAGTGGCCTTTGTTCAGCACTGGTGAATATCGTAGAACGGTCACGAAGCACCAGTTGAGGCACCAGTTGAAATCTTAGGGATAGTGAAAGCGACAAAGGTTTTCATACTGTTAAAGGTCAACAAAATTATTGTACCATGTCTGGATGCGATTTATGTCCACAAAAATATTAAAAACAGGTATGTCCAAGTGTAAGCCTACCCACGAAACAGGAGCCAGTCCTAGAGTAGTAAGCCAAGGTCGATGGCTCTAGACAGATGAACCGCAATTAAACTGCAGTCCAACCACAAATTGCAGTTAGGATGCTGTTTGACTACAGTTGACATGACTGCAATTGAACTGCAAACCAAACGTCTGTCTGATTGTAGTTCTATTGCAGTCATGACCAAACGGTTGCAGACCAAACGTGCAGTCCAATTACAGTTCTATTGAAGTCGTGCCCAAACGGTTGCAGACCAACCGTGCAGTTCGATTGCAGTTCTATTGCAGTCGTGCCCAAACGGTTGCAAGCCTCATGTGCAGTCCGATTTCAGTTCTATTGCAGTCGTTGCCAAACGGTTGCAGACCAAATATGCAGTCCAATTGCAGTTGTATTAAAATCGTGCCCAAACAGTTGCAGACCAAACGAGCAATCCGATTGCAGTTCTATTGCAGTCGTGCCCTAACGGTTGCAGACCAAGCGTGCAGTTCTATTGCAGTGGTGCCCAAACGATTGCAGACCAAACGTGCAGTTCGATTATAGTCTTATTGCAGTCGTGTCAACTGCATGATCAAACTGCATCTTAACTGCAATTTTCGGTTGAACTGCAGTTGAAATGCGGTTCGTCTGTCTAGAGCCTATTTTTTTAATTATAATGATATCTTTCTTTAACCCTGACATAGGGCCACGATCAGTAGAACTAACTTAATTAAATAAATATTAGCTAATATGTAAGTCACGGTCGACTACTGGACTAAGAGGTTCAATGGCAAGTCTAACTAGACTTGCCCACTACGCAGGAGATATTATAGTGCACAAACACAGGTGCACTCGCTGTTCCCTCACCTTCTGATCCCGATAGGACGGCAGACCGACACGACTGGAGAGATCGTGCGCAGAACCAAACGGTGACACGTGCTTTCAGAGGCACGGGGTGAAACAACGCCAAACTTCCTGTTCCAGGCTAATAATTGTCATGTTTACTCAGAAATTGCTATTACCACATTTTGGCCAGCGCGGGAATCGAACCCGCGATACGTTGCACACTAGCCGGTCACCCAATCACTGCGCCAAGAAGGTTTACAATAATTCTGCGCCCGGGTTGTTGTTTAAAAGGTTCATGTTTGACTGAGAGCGTTGCTGCCCGGTGTTTTTTATGGTATAAACGAGCAGACGGATGACCTGATGGTAAGCAGTCGGCATTTGCCCTTTGACACCTGGAACACCAGAGCCGTTGCAAATGCATTACCGGCCTTTTGGGATTAGGAATTTGAGGATTGTTGGGGATTCAGGGATTTTTGGTAATTGGACCTCCTGCGTCGTTGGCCAAGTGGTCGCAAGTGCGACTGCCGGGCAAGGGGTCTCAGGTTCGATTCCCAGGTCGAGCAAAGAATTACTGGGTTTTTAAAAAAAAAATCAGTTGTAGCACGGAGTCTGGAAATGTGCCCGGTATATGGCAATAGGCTCACCCCCTATTACATGGGACTCATAACATAAATAGTGAAAAGTGGGTGTTACTTCTGTGTGCACCTGTGGCTACCCCTTCGGGGATAAAAAGGTGTGATGTTATGTTATGCACCTCCGGTATCCTCACGCACGCGGCATAACACACAAGCATTGTTTCACATCGGTTATGAATGCGAAAGTATCATTGTGTGTTTGTTCGTTTTTCACGTCAAAATGGCTGAAGGGATCGGCTTGATATTTGGAACAGGGGTACAATATGGTTTGGAATAACACATAGAATACTTTTTATTTATTTATTTATACTTTATTGCACACACAGAAAAAAATTGTAAACATTACAATAGTTATTTGAGTACAATGGGCGGTCTTATCACACGCGGCGACTTCTTCCAGACAACCTTTGGATGGAATTTTTGAAAAGAATCTGGGAATGGTTGGTAGATGCACAATAAAAGAAAACCGAAACAGAAGAAAAACAAAAGAAAATAAAACAAATTAAACAATTAATAAAACTTACAGACTTAATACATAATAAAATGAAAGGTATATTATCCCACGGGACCGCGGGCAAAACCGGCGGTAGAAGCTAGTCAATCATAAATCACGTCATACATAATTGAATAGATCCGTCTAACAAGAATCATTTTGATATTTCTCAAAAAAGTTTTCTTATCTTATTGAAAAAAATGAGAGCGCATATCTCGATAGATTCGAGGAGTATTCTCCTGCGTGGAAGGTCAGAGTTCATATGATGATGTGGTGGTACTTATCTACATTTCTAATTGGGTGACCGTTGAACTGGGTCACTACCACGTGTAGAAATTAAGTTACCTCGAAAAAAAAAATATTTTTTTATGTTTCATTGAAAGAAAGAAACAAAGAAAAAGTAATTTATTTGCCATTAGACATGATTCACTAAATACATAACATAAAATCACGCCTTTTATCCCCGAAAGGGTAGAACAATATTATTATAACACCCCCTTTTTTCTTCAAACTCAAACTCAAAAGCATTTATTTCAATTAAACCATAATTTGGTACTTTTGAAACGTCAACAAATATGAGATATATAATAGTCTGTCAGTCTGTCCGTCAATGAAGCTAGGCGCTCGTTCCAAAATGTCGATTCGAGTGGAGAAGAACGAGCAAGAAACTCCATTCGTTACTCTTTTAAAAAAAGTCTGTTTTACATTGCTCTGATACATATTCCAATATTGTACACACATGTGAGAATAATGTAAAGACATACCTGACGCAACATACAAGTCCTTGTGTGTTATGAGTCCCAAGTAATAGGGGGTGAGCCTATTGCCATATACCGGACACAATTCCAGACTCCAGACGTGCTACTACAAATATTTTTTTAAAAACAGTAAAACTTTGTCCGACCCGGGAATCGAGCTGAGCTACATTTAATACTTCTAAAGCTATTTGTTTGTTTGTTTGAACGTACTTATCTCGGAAACTGCTGGTCCGATTTGAAAAATCCTTTTTGTGTTGGATAGCTCATTCAACACGGAAGGCATATAAAACATCTCGCTATGATCAATAACCGCCGAACAGAGCGGATGAAACCCCGTGGATTCTTTTTTTTAAGTTTTTTTTTAAACGTAGCCCCACACTAGGATTTTCTCCTGTGTCGTGCGTGCGTTTACAAACATACAAGTTCACAGACACAATAACACCCAGACCCGGAACAACAATTTTTGGATCACACAAAGTGTTGTTCCGTGCGGGAATCGAACCCGCGACAAGTTGCACGGCAGCCGGTTGCCCAGCCACCGCATCAACCGTGCAGTCAAACAGTTAGTTTTAACATACAGTAACTCAGTTTTTATAATAACTATCGTGAGACATACTAAATCAACTAAAAATCGCGAGTTACTCACGTAAATATACTGAGAAAAGCTCTACTAGTTTCGAGCTACAGAGGGCCTTTACCTCATAAGCAGCGTGTGCGACCGCGGCGTTGTTGCGCAGCCTAGCGCAGGCTAGCGTTGGCGCTCGCATCGGCGTTGCTATGCGCTGCGAGCCCACCGCGACCTCTGCCGGCTCTCTCTGTGGTTCAACTAGTACAGCATTTCTCAGTATATTCACGGAAGTAACCCGCGATTTTTAGTTAACAAAGCAACTCGGCCAACCTTCTCAATCAAAACTCTTCACTAAATAAAAAAAATATTATGGCACAGAACTATAGCATTGACGCACTTAAACAAGTTTTGAACTCAAATTATCTTAAATCTGGGTATCTACGTCATTGGAGCCATTTTTTTGAAGAATGTTTTTTGTTTTGATTCCATCGAGCGACGGTCAAAACTGCAAACGTTGAACATTTTTGTTATAGGTTTTTTGCCTATAAGCAACCTATTTACTAGGGCCATGAAGACACTCAGGTTAAATATACCCTTCAGGAAACACAAACTGGCAAGGAATTCTACTCCTTAGCTGTTCTGATTAAAACACTTCGAAAGGTTTCGATTTTTTACTATTACTTACTTATTATTATTATTAAATTAACTTATAAAAAAGAGCCATGCTTCGGCACGAATGGGCCGGCTCGATCGGAGTGATACCACGGCCTCACAGAAAACCGACGTGAAGCAACGCTTGCGTTGTGTTTCGTCATGTGAGTGAGATTTCCGGAGGCCCAATTACCCTCCCCTTCCCCAATCTCCCCAATTCCTGAATCCTCAATGACCCTCCAACTCCTAATCCCTAAAAGGCCGGTAACGCACTTTGGTGTTCCAGGTGTTCATGGGCGAAGCCGATTGCTTACCATCAGGTGATGCGTCTGCTCCTTTACCGGCTTATGCCACAAAAAAAACACTAAAATCACGGGCACGCTGCTCATGAGGAAGAACCCCTCTGTGGTTCGAAACTAGTAGAGCTTTTCTCAGTACGTACTTTCAATACGTTGGGAACGCGGGCGAAGCCGCTGGCAGAAGGTAGTCCACAATAAACCGTTGGTGCTTTGCTGTTTATCTGGTGGTGCTGAGATGGAAATGACTAGGGTTTAGGCTGGCAGGTCTCTGTCAAATGTGTTTTTTACTTTTTCATGACATAAGCCGGTAAACGAGCAGGCGGATCACCTGATGGTAAGCAATCGCCGTCGCCCATGGACATCCGAAACACAAAGGCGTTACCAGTGCGTTACCGGCCTTTTGGGAATTAGGGATTTGAGGATTATGGAGGTTTCGGGGATAGGGGAGATTGGGGAGAGGGGGCAATTGTGCCTCAGGTAACTTTACTCACATCGTCGGTTCTGGTCGGTGCTTACAAGTCCTATGACACCCACGGTAAGAGGAGGGATGGTGGATGGTGTAGTAAAACTTGTGTCCAAAATAAGTATTTCATACGGAACTGTAATTAAAACTACGATTTGAAGATGGCGCGTAGTTTTTTACATTCCAACATGGTAACTGTAAAAAATAAATCATATTTTTTATTTTATAAACTAAACATAACCAATTTATCTTGGCCTGTCTTTGTTTGACCTGTCCACACGTTGATCAGTCCGTTTATACTGGTTTGAACTCGTAATACACGCGGATATCAAACCAATTAACATGGTCTCGCATTGTATGAATCTTCCCCACATCGGACGATCAGTTTACACTGGTTCTCATTATGCTATAGCTTAATATGAATGAGTTGTATTTTAAATTAATATTTCATTGTAGGCAACTTTAAATCATTTTGACGTCAAACGGTTAATAAAAAAGAAACATTTTTCATCTGAGGCTAAGCTTTTTCGTTTTTTAATAATTTTTTTCAAATCTTTAGCCTCGTGGCAATTATTAAGGTTATTGACACAGCATTAATATTTTGTAATCCAATTACCCTCCCCTTCCCCAATCTCCCCCAATTCCTGAATCCCCAATTATCCTCAAACTCCTAATCCCCAAAAGGCTGGTAACGCACTTGTTATGCCTCTGGTGTTCCAGGTGTCCATGGGCGACGCCGATTGCTTACCATCAGGTGATCCGTATGCTCGTTTACCGGCTTACGCCATAAAAAAAATCTCTGAGGGAGTCGGCAGAGAAGTCATCAGTTATGTTACAGTACAAGTTATTATAGGAACCTCTCACACGGAGAAGGTTTGAGAATTAACCACCACGTTTGTTCATTGCGTGTTGGCAATAGGGTAGTTTCCTAAATTTTATTTCAATCTCCGTCTGGTACATTAATTTAAAACTATAGACACGTATTTTTTCTTTTCTCACAAAACTAAATACTTTCGACGACATAATTATTAATTTGAAATATCGTGTGACGTCACAGCGTGTCACATCTTGTAGCACGTTATGACGTAACGACCTTCCACACCTAAACTTAGCGCCATTTTATCTAAGTAGGTATTGCAACTTAATACGAGAAAATAAAAAATACGCGTTTAATATTTTTTCATTATCTAACTGACGGACTAATTAGATCTTTAATTTTGATACCCTGGAAACTACCCAATTACTAACTTATAATTAGAAATTATAAGTTCAGGTTTCCTCACGACGTTTTTCCTTCACCGTTTGTCAGTGGTGTCTGAATAACCTTAGAAAGTACATATAACTCGGAAAAGTCACATTGACAGTTTGTCGTTGTTAGGTTTCGAACCCGCCCACTCACATGCATAAGAGACGGGTCTTAAGACTCCGGGCCACCACGACATTACACGACTTGCGTAGGGTCGATTTTTAAAATCATCAGTTAAATCTTAACTGAAGAATAAAATTGACATTTAACAGTATGGAAAAGTTATTCCTCGGAGAATATGGCAATAGGCTCACCCTCTATTACATGGGACTCATAACATAAATAGTGAAAAGTGGGTGTTACATTGTACAGTGGATTTAAGTGCCGTGATGTACTCTGCCTACCCCTTCGGGGATAAAAGGCGTGATGTTATATTGATTATTCCTCTGAAAAAATTTAACTCAGCATTGAAAAATCGGTTCTTAGTTAAAAATTACTTAAATTCGTCACTGTGCGTGCTTAGCACCCATCATAGTCATCAACAGCCGAAAGACATCCATAGCTGGAGAAAAGCCTCCCGCTTAGTCCTCCACGTCGAACGACAACTCGCCACCTGCATCCACTGGCTCCCCTCAACTCTGGCGATGTCGTCGGTCCACCTAGCGGGAGGCCTGCCACACTTCGTTTTGGGGAAAATCATCGAATGGCTGCTCCCGCCTGGGTGAGGCGGAAGGGAGTGTCAGACTCTTACTGACTAAAAACCACCCTATTCCTACTCCTGCACTTCGAGCCGGAGCACCGGTAACCTGTTTTTTTTAAGGGGGGAAAATCATCGATTCACTTCTCCAGCCTGGGTGAGGCGGGAGGGAGTGTCAGACTCTTACAGACTGACTAAAAACCACCCCGTTTCTTCTCCTGCAATTCTAGCCGGAGTCCCGGTATAACCCGTTAGGTTCTCCACGACTAGAACTTAGGCTTCGTGCTTAAGACCCGTTAGTTTATTGAATAAAAACAAGTAATGAGAAAAAGCTATCTCTTATCTATACTAAACAAATGTTAACAAATTGTTTAATGAAACGGACGGAACGTATAAATAATAGATAAATATAATTTAATTGCGCGTGAATTGTAGTTTTTTCTTGGACTGGGGTCATAGCGGTCGGATGGATGGACAAACAAAATACGACTCACAAAAATAACTTTAGGTACCTATGAGTTATTGTTTTTAATATAAATGTTACTAAAAATCGCGGGTTACTCACGTGAATATACTGAGAAAAGCTCGACTAGTTTCGAACCACAGAGGGGTTCTTCCTCATGAGCAGCGTGCGCGGTGGCCGCGACCGAAACTGGTAGAGCTTTTCTCAGTATATTCACGTGAGTAACCCGCGATTTTAGTTAATTTAGTATGTCTCACGATAGTTAGTATAAAAACATAAATTTAAAAGTAGAGGTTTAATAAGTTCACCCCGTATGACATGATACCCTTAACATTTTGAGAGTGGGAAAGCAATGTGTCGGCACGAATAGGCCGGCTCGACCGGAGTCATACCACGGCCGAGCAGAAAACAGACGTGAAGCAACACTTGCGTTGTGTTTCGTTGTGCGAGTGAGGTTACCGGAGGCCCAATTACAACCCCTCCCCAATCACTGAATCCCCAACAACCCACAAATTCCTAATCCCCAAAAGGCCGGTAACGCATTTGTAACACCTCTGGTGTTCATGCGCGACGCCGATTGCTTACCGTCCGGGTGATCCGTCTGCTCGTTTACCGGTATTATCAAATGAAAAATACTCTTAACATAAATGAAAAGTGATATATGAAAAAGTACTAAGTCTTTGGGAATTTCAAGAAGAATAGTTATCCTAGTAATATTATTTAAATGCCTCGGAGAACCTAACCGGTTTACCGGGTTACCGGGATTCCGGCTCGACGTGCAGGAGAAGGAACGGAGTGGTTTTTAGTTAGTAAGAGTAATACACTCCCTCCCGCCTCACCCGCCACCGCCAAAAAAAGTAATATTATAAATGCGAATGTTTGTTACACCTTTAGGTCAAAACGGCTGAAGGGTACAGGATGAAATATCGAACAGGGGTAGATTAAGGTCTTCTGGAATAACACATTGGATTTTATACCACATAAACGCGGGCGAAACCACTGGCAGAAGCTAGTTTAATAGAAAGAATAAGCTAATAAATAATCTATTTATATGGTGTCTCTATAGATTCGAGTTAAAAAATATTACGTAGGTGCACAGAAAAAAAATCGAAATGTCATTCATCTCTGACATTAGCGTGCCACAGATAAGAAATACATTAGGTACATACATACACATTCTACTTTTTTATCTTGACAAACGAAAAAAAAGACTATTTTTATTTTGATTCAACTATTCAACATTAAAAGAGAAAATAGAACGTTGTCCAAGTTATAAGTCCAAGGTCGCATATAGCACGTGTACTGTACCTCTAGAATGTTACTTAAAATATTTATCAAATTGCTCTCCTTTCATTAACTGATTGTGATGTAATGCGTGTAAGGAGCTTATCTACATTTTGTCCGCTAGAAACTAGCATATCAGTGGTAGGCATTAAACTATTTACCTAAACTCATATCTAACGCATGCTTTTTATATTTATAATTATGACTACAATAGGTACTTCCGCGCGGTTTAACCCGCTCTGCTCAGCGCCTATTAATCGTAGCGTGATGTTTTATAGCTTATAGCCTTCCTTAATAAATGGACTATCCAACAGAAAAAGAAATTTTCAAATCGGACCAGTAGTTCCTGAGATTAGCGCGCTCAAACAGACAAACTCTTCAGCTTTATAATTAAATAAGTAAGATGTAGAATGAATGGATGACGTATTACAGTTTTGTTGAGCGACGTAGAAAGTTTAGGATCTTCTGAATTAACTAAAAATTACGAGTTACTCACGTGAAAATACTGAGAAAAGCTCTAGGTACTAGTTTCGAGTCACAGAGAAACCCTTCCTCATGAGCAGCGTGCGTGGTCGCGGCGACGCGAAGTCGCGGATCCTACCTGGCTGCCTGCGTTGTTGGTTGGTATTGTTGCTTGCGTTGTGCGCCAATCTTCTACTATAATTATATTTAGGTCTCCTTTGGGCCTTGTAGTGATGATAGAAATACTTACATCATCGTATGTTTAAATTCGTAAAAGCCGACTAAGGGATTAAACATTTGACAGAGACCGGGCATCAGCGGTCTCTGATAAACCTGAACCTTTTAAACTGCGGTCTTTACCCGCCTGCCGCCTGCTAAAGCGTGCTTTAATGCATAATATTTTTAGCCGACTATGGCAAAGCAAAAGGAGAGTTATAATTTATAACTTTAGAAGACTCTTAACTGGATACTTTCCTTAATCAAATATAAATTATTTCGACTGTTCAATACAATAAAGTATTAAAAGAAATCACACTTTCTTTTATTGATTTTATGACCAACTTAATTTTAGTATTTTTCCAGTAACTTTTTAAGAATATAAGTACTCTGTTTGACGCTAAAAAAACAGTGACGTCACAATACACAAACTCGTACGAAATTCATAGAAAACTGTCGTTTTTGACAGTTCGAAAAAAGTATTGAATTCGACTAGTTGACAAGTACCCAATTCAGCAGTAGTGGTCTGTCCACATTCTTGTATCTACCTATCAGACCTCATTTTATCACAAACTCCGCTCTCTCTCTAATTCTTCACGTCGTAATCTTCTTTAGTCGTCCTTCATTAAAAAGCACTGTGTCATAATAGAGTGTCACCTCTAGCTTATTTTTGAGGAAGACAATCATTCAATGACTTCTTACGTCTTTTTTTTCTCTTTTTTTAAGGGGGGAAATTCATCGAATGGCTGCTCCCGCCTGGGTGAGACGGGAGGGAGTGTCAGACTCTTACTGACTAAAAACCACCCCGTTCCTTCTCCTGCACGTCGAGCCGGAGCCCCGGTTACCCGTTAGGTTCTCCGCGACTCCGAATCGGCATCGGCCCTATTGGGCCCCATCTGTGGTGGTCTGATGGCTCTTTGAGGCGCGCGCGGAACGCGACGCGCCGTACGCTCGGGTCTGTTTCTGGTCGGACGGGGAGCCACCCATGCTCGCCGTCCGACTTCTTACGTCTGGGGTGAGGCGAGAGAGTGAACGCTTCGTACTGACTAAAAACCACCCCGTTACTACTCATCTATGGAGACGGAGCCCCGGAAACCCGTTAAGTCTTCTGCGGCTCTGTATCAAGGAGTGGAATTCTTTGCCAGTCTGTGTTCCCTGAAGGGTATAACCTGGGTTACTTATAGTCATCGCTTACCACCAGGTGAGATAGTGTCCAAAAAACAAAAAAAAAACTTTAATAAATATGTTCATGGGTGTCGTGGTGGCCCGGAGGTTTAAGATGCCCACTTCTCATGCATGAGGGTGCGGGTTCGAAACCTGCCAACGGCAAGTACCAATGTGACTTTTCTAAGATTATTCAGACACCACTGACAAACGGTGAAGGAAAACATCGTGAGGAAACCTGGGCTTATAATTTCTATCTTTTTTTTCAGATTTGTATTGCAGAATTTATTTATAAAAGAAAATATATACAACTTAAAATATAAATAACTATGAACTAAATAAAATATTCACACCTTAAAAAAATAATAGATAAATAAATAAGCTATAATAAGGTAAGCTAAAGAAAAAATGTTTCCTCATCATTATCGTGAGGTAGGGTGCCCAAAAGACTTATTTCTAATTATAAGTTTGAAATCACCAACCCGCATTGAGCAAGCGTGGTGATTAATGCTCAAACCTTCTCCGTGTGAGAAGAGGCCTTGCTCAGCAGTGGGCATTTATATACTGTTGATGATGATGATGATAAAAATGTTCAACGTTTGCAATTTCAATCGACGGATTCATAAGAAAAACTTTCTTCAAAAATGGATCCAATGATGTAGATACCTAAATTTAAAAACAATTCTGGCCACTGGCTGGGTAGGTAAGTTACACCAAAATAAAGAATAAAATAAAAAGTCATCATCATTAAAAACAATAATAAAACGCTAAACCAAAACGATTTTATTCAAAACGTCATTAATATGGAATCGATGCGAATTTCAAACCAAAAAATACCAGTTTACCATTCGTATTCGTACCGTATGTAGGTATAGGATATATGTATATAAAATTATTTATTAATGGAAGGCCAGCTAAAAATAGCTCGGCAAACTGTTGGCTTTCTAATTTTGGCTCGCTTACATCATTCAAACTGTACAAGATACTTAGCGGCAACCAAAAAACTTGGATAAAAACGCTTATTGATAAAAAAATAACTTCACCTTTTTGTTTTACGGATACCGAACAAGTTTTTGCGCAGAAGATCAACTCTGTTTTTATTATTTACTTTTATTTAGGGTTTTTGGTTAAAATTAACATCAAACTCATTGTTCCTTATAACTTTTTTTTTAAAAACGTTGCCCCACACTATGATTATCTCTTGTGTCGTGGGTGCGATTACAAACATACAAGTTCACATACAAATGACACCCAGACTCGGAACAACAATTTGTGAATCACACAAACTGTTGTTTCGTGCGGGAATCGAACCCGCGACACGTTGCACGGCAGCCGGTTGCCCAGCCACCGCACCAACCGTGCAGTCAAAACTATTAACACATACTTTATAAATAGAGGTAATTACGAGGGTCGGTGTTGGGTCTGCGGTACTAGCAAGTAAAACGATTGTGCTATTTCTGATGCAGGATCACTTAAAAATACTTTGTATGATACCTACGTTCGTCTTTGCAATGCCATACTTTGTCAGCAACGAGAGATCAACTCTGAGAGCTTAGTACGAGTTTGTTAAATGTTTAACAAGATTGAAACGTTATCGCGTTTAGCCCTCTAATTGGTTGGTTTATTGGTTCATTGGAACAGGCCAATCAACGATAAACTTGTTCTTTAGAACGTCTATTTTGAAAATAATTTATTGTATAGCTATCCGAAACCTGGCTCAAGCCTCAATTACCATCAACCAACTACCCCTTAACTGGATATGTTCTTATTCGCAATGACCGTACTGAGGGACGAGAGGGTGGTGTGGCCATATATCTGCGCATTGAATTTTCCTATAAAACTCTCTTCATATCAAACCCTGGATGTGCTGCGGAATATATATTTCTTGAGGTTTGTGTCCGGGGGGTAAACATTATTTTGGGCGTTGTCTATTGTCCTCCCTTGGTCGATTATTTCACTGAATTCGAATCAGTACTGGAATCTGTGGGTTCGGATTACGCTCATCACATAGTCATGGGTGACTTCAACACCAATCTCCTTGCCCACAACTCCTTTCGTTCCCGTAGACTCCGGTGTCTGGTCGAGTCTGGGGGTCTTCATCTGCTGCCTCTCCAACCTACTCATCACAACATTGTTGGTGAGGACTCCTGGCTCGATCTGATCATCATATCCAATCCCGCTCTAGTTGCATGTCACGGTCAGCAGGAGGCTCCGGGATTCTCCCACCATGACCTGATCTTCCTATCTTATTTCCTGAAATCACCCAAGGTAAAGCCTAGGGTCCTGTATAGGCGTTGTTTTACGCAGATAGACGTCGATAAACTCCGAGAGGATGCGTCAGCCATAGATTGGGAACCCCTAATGGAGGCAACTGATGTCAACACTATGGTAGACATATTCAACACGACCTTAACTAACCTCTATGATCGTCACGCCCCAATCAAAGAGGTAAAATTGAAGCGTGCTCCTGCGCCTTGGATGACTGGAGGGATACAGATGGCGATGCGACGCAGGGACCGAGCGTTTCGAAAACACAAGAGGGATCGCACCGAGGAGAATTGGACGGCCTTCAAAATTGCTAGGACTCGGTGTAATCAGATGGTGCGCAATGCTAAACGCTGTCATATTCTTAACAGTATCTCCTCTTCTTCTTCTTCTGCCGATATCTGGAAGTTCCTTGGAACTCTGGGTATTGGTAAATCGCGACACCCGGATCTTCCTGGTTCGATTGGTCTGAATGATCTAAATATCCATTTCTCCACCGTACCTAAATTGGATCTCCAGACTAAGCGATTAACCCTTTCTTTTATCTCCGGTATGATGCGTTCCTGTGCAATTAGTCCTTTTTGCTTCAAACCAGTGCAGTTGGAAGATATCCGGAAGACTATCCTCGCCATTAAATCCAGGGCTGTGGGATGTGACGGTATATCGCGTGATATGATTACAGGTATACTGGACCTCCTCCTCCCGATCATTACTCATATGGTAGACCGGTCCTTGTACTCTAAGATATTCCCATCCTTGTGGCGCAAAGCCTATGTCCGTCCTATACCAAAAATATCTAATCCTAGTCTAGTATTTGAGACAAATCTTGCTTTCCATCTAAGGTCTCTGATTCTGTTAGGTTATTAAATAAGATTCGAACGTTTGAAGTGACCTCGATTGCATTCTCGACCGTCATTGCCGATCCCGAAGGCCCGAAATTAATAATAATCGACACGAATCCAAAATCTCTAGTTTTTTTAATGGGGGAAAATCATCGGATGGCTTCTCCCGCCTCGGTGAGGCGGGAGGGAGTGTCAGACTCTTACTGACTAAAAACCACCCCGTTCCTACTCCTTCGTCTCCGCGGCTCCGTATCGGCATCCGCCCTATTGGGCCCCATCCGTGGTGGCCTGATAGCTCTTTGAGGCGTGCGCGGAACGCGACGCGCCGTACGCTCGGGAAAATTTTTAGTTTGAGATTTATTTTTGACATAAATTAAGTTCGAAATTCTGTTAAAAATAATCATAACCATAATCGATTCATACAGTCTGAATGAACATCGGTCAGTTGACTGTAAGAAACTACCATGGAACCACTCATTTGAGAGAGAACTGGAACTGTTCAAATTTAAATTAAGATGGACCTTCTGCAGTGGCAACTGTCTCACATGAAATAATTTTGTTAAAAAAGTAATTCTCGTACTTTGATCTATGATAATATTTTGGCGTGTTTTTGGTCTAAATATAGCGGATACAAATATATAAGAGGGGTTTTTCCTTATAGTGTATGACTGTATTCATTAAACTGTCGTATAATTTGAGCATGGTGACTTGGTATTGGTAAGTTCGTTTAAAAGTAAAAGAGTTGAGTGATTTTATAATATTTTCAACCAAACGTCGGATAGGGTAGGGCGCCCTCCAGGTAAGTGGAATGTCGATAATATTTGCAAAGGGAAGAAAATCATCCAATGACTTCTCCCGCCTGGGTAAAACTGGAGGGAGTGTCAGACTCTTACTGACTGAAAACAACGCCGTTCCTACTCATGCTCTTCAACTTTCAAACCCCGGTAACCCGTATGCGATAACTTCGCGGAATCCTATGGGCTTCGTCGATGCGCGGGCCTGCGGACGGGCGAGCATATGTGGCTCGCCGCCCGACCAGAACCAGACCCGAGCGTACGGCGCGTCGCGTTCCGCGCGCGCCTCAAAGAGCCATCAGACCACCACGGATAGGGCCAAATAGGGCTGATGCCGACTCGGAGACGCAGAGAACCTAACGGGTTACCGGGGCTCCGGCTCGAAGTGCAGGAGAAGGAACGGGGTTGTATTTAGTCAGTAAGAGTCTGACACTCCCTCCCCCCTCACCCAGGCGGGAGAAGACATTCGATGAATTCCCCACTGAAAAAAAAATGGGCTTCGTTGATAACTTAGAACCATCAACGAATGATGTCTTTATTGCAACACTTACAGCCAGTAACAGTCCGTAGTCTGACTATAGGTCTTTTCGACATAATTATGGGGTTGACAAGCATGCGAGTTGATGATCGCATATCAGGTTTTTTTATATTCGATAGGCCGACGTTCGACCACTATCTCGTTGGTGGTAAGCGATGATGTGGCCTATGATGGAGCACGTCGACCCATAAGCAACCTATTCGCTCGGACCTTGAAGACACCACCCTTCAGGAAACACAGACTCTGGCATCAGAGTATTACTGATCAGTGTTTACCAAAATGTAATCGCGTCTTTTACTTGGTTCTTACAACGTCTGTGGGAAGTGTTAAGGTAAATAATCAAGAGATTTGCATTTTTAACCGACTTTCCAAAGAGGAGGTTATCAACTTGGCTGTATGTTGCTTTTTTATTCTATATTACGCGATTACTCCGGCGGCGTCTATGAGGAGGGATTTGAATCATTTGATTTTTGTTGGAAAGTATATAGGTACTCTCCAGGTAGTCCCAATTCCACCAGAGTCCGTTTTCCGAGGTGAACTTTCATAAATCGACTTCTAACCTATAACTGGGTGTGTCATTTTTTTTCTTTTATAAATATATACCTACTTAAATAATAGTTATTTTTTGGATTTTCGTTTGTTTTAGTTTTCCAAGCAGGGTTTTTAACGCAGTATTTATTTTTTTACTTTGCAATCAACGATCTTAATTCGCTTACGAAGTTACGACTCGTTTTAAGTTTTGTAATCAAAATCGAATAGAAACTACTTACTTCTTTATCACGGTCGGCTAAGAAATGTCAAATGCTTACTTCACAATATCTAAGCATAGCTACTCTACTTTCGAAAAAACGTAGACTTGCGACAACAGTGGTTATTTTTTTCTTGACCTTTTTGCGTTTTCGGCTGAACTGGACGATTTCCATTCTTTCGATTTCTGATTGAAAATTGTTTTTTTTTTTTTGATGACTGTTTTGATCATTTGAGAGGCGTTTTAATTGAATGTCGAAACATTTTAAATTGTAAATTTTATTTAGACACCTCTGACATACGGTGCCACAAAACACCGCAAGGAAAGCAAGGCTTTAATTCCAAATTCTAAGTTGGAATCGTCCATCCATTTCGAGCAAGTATGGTGATGTGATTATTGCTTATTCCTTTTGTGTGAAATGAAACTTTTATGCCTTTAAGCAACGGAGTTGAGAACATTTACAGCCTGATGACATTAGTTGTAGGTATTTTTTTTTAGGGACAACCCCGCCACAGCCTCCCAAAAGCCAGGATCTACAGTAGATACAGCCCTGAAAACGGAATACTGAAGTCCGGCGCGTCCCAGGGACATGAACAACTGTCTTGGTTCCCGCAACGAAGTAAATCAGAAAATGTCTAAGAGGATATTTGTAGGTAGGTATGGACAATCTGTAAGAAATCGATCTTAACATATATTTTGAACTGAGATAGCCTAGGACAGGGATGGCGAATCATTGGCACGTGTCCCATTTGTGGGAAAGAACACAAATTTTAGACACGACACTGCATCTCTCGTGTAGCAAGATGGATTTCCAAAAATTCTTCACATTTTTTAACAAATCATTATCCTTCAAGGCTTTTAAGCATAATAACAACTTAGACTGCCTCGTTGGCCGAGTGGTCGCAAGTGCGACTGCCGGCCAAGGGGTCTCGGGTTCGATTCCCGGGTCGGGCAAAGTATTACTGGGTTTTAAAAAAATCTCCATAGTAGCACGGAGTCTGGAAATGTGCCCGATATATGGGAATCGGCTCACCCCCTAGTACATGGGACTCGTAATATAAATAATGAAAAGTGGGTGTTACTTCTGTGTGCACCTCTGCCTACCCCTTCGGGTATAAAAGACGTAATGTTATATGTATATAATGTAGTGTAAGTAATGTAATAACTTATAATCATCAATAATTTTACTGGATTGCTTGTTAGGCGTGACACAGTAATTTTTTTTTAATTAGTGTGTTAATTCTTGTTAAATTGATGTGAATAATCACGCTCCAGGTATCTGACCATCAGGCCAACTTTGTTGCTGCTGATTTAATGGTAAAGAAAGTAAAAAATGATTGATGGCACTCCTAAGTCCTCAATACACATTTCTTCAAAGTACTGGCTCGTCAATATGTTAAGGTACGACATCCCTGGCTTAAGTTATTGAAATTGTCAGTAAAACATTGTTTACTACGATAAGGTCTATTTCAGCTTGTTTGGTAAAATAAAACTTTTTGCCTAGCTTCACTGACGGACAGACTGACAGACTATTATTTATTTCATATTTGTTGACGTTTCAAAAGTACCAAATTAAGGTTTAAACTGTCAAACACCAAGCGGTCATCGGTGACCGCAACCTATTGATCTATAATTGTGTCTATAATGGCGGTACTCGACGCGTTAATTGAAATAAATGCTTTTGAGTTTGAGTTTTAAATACGTCTTTACTCAAAGGACACACACTGCTTTCTTTATAATTTATTCTAGATGAGTGGACTGTATGAACATAATTTGAATGTGTGTGAAGTATGACTGTGTGCGTGAAACGTTGCACTAACGTAATGTGAACTTAATCTATTTAGACAAACATCATAATAAATATGACGCTTTGTGAATATTGGAGGTTGTATTTTCAAAATTCGGAGATTTAACATAACATAACATAACATAACATCACGCCTTTTATCCCCGAAGGGGTAGGTAGAGGTGTACATTATGCCACTGTACAATGTAACACTCACTTTTCACTATTTATGTTATGAGTCCCATTTATTAGGGGGTGAGCCTATTGCCATATACCTACCGGGCACAATTCCAGACTCCGTGCTACTATTGAGAATTTTTTTTTTGAAAAACCCAGTAATACTTTGCCCGACCCGGGAATCGAACCCGAGACCCCTTGTCCGGCAGTCAAGTCCGGCGGCGACGACGCTTGAAAATTCGGAGATTTCTACGATACTGTTATGTATTTTTTTAACTTGTAACCCCGTAATATTTTTTTTTTTAATGCGTCTCTCGTTAGTCTATACGACCGTCATGCACCCATCAGAAGGATCAAGGTTAGGCGACCACCGGCGCCTTGGATGACCGCAGGAGTACAGATGGCAATGCGTCGTAGGGACCGCGCGTTCCGCAGGCATAGGAGAAATCGTACTGACGAGAACTGGGAGGCTTTTAAAATTGCAAGAAACAGATGTAACCAAGTGGTACGTAACGCTAAGCGCCGTCATATTCTCAATAATATTTCTTGTTCATCTCCTGCCAATATCTGGAATTTTTTCCGGACTCTTGGTATTGGCAAACCTCAAAATTCAGACCAGTCTATAACAATTGGTTTAGATGACCTTAACCAACATTTCTCCACTGTTCCTACTCTAGATCATCTTACCAGACTAAACACCTTGTCTTTTATCAGTGGTCTGACACGTCCCAAAATAAACAATTTCTGTTTCATTCCAGCTGATGCGACGGAGATTCGTAAGATTATCCTTTCCATTAAATCAAAAGCTGTGGGTTGTGACTCCTTATCCCGAGATATGATCACATATATTCTAGACCACGTGCTGTCACCGATTACTCATATTATAAATTTCTCCATGTTCTCCGGTGTATTTCCAGCAGTTTGGCGTAAAGCTTTTGTTCGACCCTTACCTAAGGTTAGTACTCCCACTCTGCTGACCCACTTCCGTCCTATCTCAATCCTTCCCTTCCTATCTAAGGTGCTGGAGGCCTGTGTCCATAAACAATTGTCTCACTTTGTTTACAATCATAGCTTAATAAGCCCGTTGCAATCTGGGTTTCGACCTGGCCACAGCACTATAACTTCCCTCCTTAAAGTGACTGGCGATGTTAGGGCTGGTATGGAGGATACCAAAGTAACACTTTTGGTATTGGTTGATTTTTCTAACGCGTTTAATATGGTCAGTCATGATATCCTTTTGGCAATCTTATCCCATCTTGCGATCTCTGGCAAATCACTGGAATGGTTCTCTTCATACCTTCGGGAGCGTCGGCAGTCTGTCCAGTATGATGAGAAGTTCTCTGACTGGTGTGACTTGACGGCAGGCGTTCCTCAGGGCGGCATCCATTCTCCACTTCTTTTCTCTATTTTTATCAACCTTATCACTCCTGAACTTCAGTGTGCGTACCATTTGTATGCGGACGACTTGCAGCTGTACCGTCAATCTGTGGTGGACGATCTGCCCAGTGCTATCAGTAAACTTAATAGTGATCTAACAGCTGTTCAAAATTGGTCAGAGAGGTTTGGCATAGCTGTAAACCCAAACAAGTGCCAGGCCATAATCATAGGTAGCTCTCGGAATCTTGGATCGATTGATGGTGCAGCACTGCCCCCTATCTCGTATAATGGTGTGACTGTTCCGTTCAGTCGGGACGTGAAGGATCTGGGCCTGATTATTGACAGTACATTGAGCTGGCGTGCTCAGGTTACAAGTGTTTGCCAAAGGGTGACTGGATCGTTGCGGGCTCTGTATCGTCTGAGGAACTTTCTTCCGTCCTCTGTGTGGACGCAGCTTGTGCAGACCTTGATTTTCCCGATTATTGATTACGCTGATGTCTGTTATTACGACCTGAATGCAGATCTACTCAATAAGTTAGACCGACTTCTAAATAACTGCATTCGATTCGTTTTCAACTTACGTAAATATGATCATATTTCTGCACATAGGATGCAACTGAAGTGGCTGCCCATACGCTTGCGCAGGCAGCAGAGGGCATTAACCACTTTATTCTCTTATCTTGACTCTCCTTTTTCACCTACTTACCTTGCTTCTTACTTCCAATATACGTGCGCAAACCACACAAAATTTCTTCGTTCGTCTCAAAACCGACATCTTCAATGTATCTCTCATCGCACTGACTTCTTTCATTCTTCCTTTTTCATTCAAGCTGTTATTCTGTGGAATGCGTTGCCCAAGGAGATCAGAATGGCAACAAGTCGCAATACCTTTAAATTTAAAGTCCGTGAGCAACTACTTAAGCATTGGCAGACTCAAAACAATTAAGGAAACTATTCTAACAACGTTTTCTTTTTATATAATATATTGTAGTATTTATGCAGTATAAGTATTTGTTTAGTAGTATATATTATATGGTATGTATATGTCTATTTATAAAATATTGTATTAATATATTTATTCTATAGGTATTTATGTGTTTGGTATACATATTACATAACTTTTTTTTTATTTTTTGATTGTGTTCTGGCTTCGCAACCACTTCATTTCTCTGCACTTCCCTATGGTTGACTGTAAGAGAATGCCTTAAGGCATTAAGTCCGCCAATCACTGTATTTTGTGAAGAAGAAATAAATAAATAAATAAATAAATAAATAAATAATATTCTGTTAGACCACTCGGGAATAGAATCATCCTTTGACCTCTATAAAAAACTTCCCAGTATCCAAATCCCACTCCCAATCAGTTTCCACCTCCATTTAACTCACTTTTCCCACAAAGTAATTATATGTATTTGTAAATTTATGAATGAAAATGAGATCAAAATGTGACGGTGTCCAATGATGTATATTAATATCTGTCTGTATTGTGTATGTCCCCCAACTATTTTTTACACCACTGTACCTCTATATATTATACAATAAAATAGATGATAATGTTTATGTTTACTAACCCAATTGTTTTGTCCTTTTAGCTACTAACAACTAAAAATTACCGCAAAGTTAAGTTCGACGGTCCAATAATTTTGCCGTCACCACTTGACACTGGCAGTATAGAGGTAGTCGACAACACCATTTTGGAGACTCGGTTCCCAAAGAAGAAAAAAAAATACTTAATTAATAATAAGATTCGGATCGCGAGGGCGATTGGTCCACCACCGAAGAAGTCGTAATTCTCAACTTCTCTTTGTTTCTGAATTTGATATTTTTAAAACATTGACCACTACCTACCTACCTGACACATATTGTTTTATCCAAACATTATAGATATACCATGAAATCTAAGTAAGTATTTCGTTTTCGTCCCGAAGTAAAATGTTTCCGTCTTGGCATTCTTGGCAATACAATAGTTTTACAAAGAAGAAATTGTTTAAAACAAAATTTAAATATATTTACGCCACTTTAGAAATATAGAAGAGTAAATCAAAATATATCTATAAGTAACTAGATACATAATCTATCCAATTATACCTATACTTAACTAACTACTAGATAAAAGAAAATAAACTCAATTTTTATAGGTTAGGCAAATGTTAATGCCCTTTCGAGTGCGTTCAAAATGCATTTTTGGAACCCCAGTTCCACGGTCAGTTGGTTAAAAATAAACTCAAAGTTTAACGTTCGAAACTAACCAAGTTTTAACGGTTACGTCATCATAGTTTTTGTTATTGGCAAGTTTTGAGTAAATTTCCGCCATTTCAAAGGCCATGGTAGCGGAAATTTTTTGACTACGATGTTCAAGTAGCTAGCTGTGTTTTTGTATACACGGCTACACATCGAGCTTTACATAACCAGTATAAACTGAACGTTAAATGTGAGGAAGGATGATGCGACGTGACACCAGGGTAAACTGGTTTTGTATACATTAATGTGTGGCCGTGTGTACTTACATAATTATTTGATCTTTACCTTTGAAATCGCCGTTCTGCAGTACCTACCTACGGGCCATATCTAATCAAAATAATTTTTATTTGGCCAAGAATTTTACTTTCAATTTCTATATTATTATTATTATTTTCCTAATAGATATGAAATCGTGTGGTGATATTAATTAGAGTAGGAAACTTTTTTACTACCGTTTTTCTTCACGTGAGTGTCGCCAGTGCTGACTAAGAGACTAAATTTAAGAAGACCCGGCAGCAGCGCTCTTTGATAAAGAACCTTTTAAACTGACATCGTACCAATCTTCCTGCCGAACGAGGAGGATAGTTCAGCATCTTATATAATTTGCGAAAAAATTTATAGTTTCACATTTTATTTCAGCATTGCTAGTTGGCGCCAGAATTTAGTGCCGGTTCTTAAACTAGCGACATCTGTTATTTAAATGTAAAACCAAGTAAAATCTCGCTCGAAGCATGTCTCTTTCAAGCAACGCGTAATTACAATATCCGCTAGATGGCTCTATTATCAATTTTTAATAACAATTCACATCGCCCGGTTTTGTCACAGCAGTTGTCTGAATGCTATTCGCAAGGAGACATGGATTCAATTCTTTGTGTGATTCATTAACTGTTTTAAAATTGTATGTTTTGTAAACGCACCCACTCCTTAACCTGAATAGTTTAAACGCGCTAAATTCCGGAACTAGGTACTTACCTACCGGTTCCATTTGACAAAATCTTTGCCTTCGATTGTCCATTTACCAAGAAAGCTATAGACTATGAAACATCGTGCTACAATCAATAGGAGCCGCGAGTGGGTGTATTGTATATAACATTATATTCTTATTTCGTGACAGTATATAATTATACAAAAGACTTGTCAATTACCTTGAACACAATAAATTACTATCAGATGAACAATACGGCTTTCGCCATGGACGCTCAACTGATGATGCAGTTAGCAATCTCATCAATTATGTTTCAACTAATATTGATGAAGGAAATAAGGTTGTTGCAATATTCTTAGACTTAGCGAGGGCATTTGACACGGTCTCAGTCCCGATCCTTTTATGTAAATTGGAAAGAATTGGTATCCGGGGAACACAGTTGAGTCTGCTGGCAGATTATCTTACAAATAGACTGCAATGTGTTAAAATTGGCTCTTACATCAGTACTGAACTACCTGTATCTTTCGGGGTGCCCCAAGGGAGCATTATTGGGCCGACACTCTTTCTCGTCTATATAAATGACCTCCTTTGTCTCAACTCATTCCCTGGAAAAATACTCTCATACGCAGATGATACTGCCCTTGTTTTTGCAGCAAAATCTTGGCAAGAGACTTTTAAACTTGCTCAGGAGGGTTTTGACAGAGTGAGGAAATGGCTTCATGTCAATGTTCTCACGCTCAACGTTCATAAAACCAAATGCCTTACCTTTTCAATTCGAGCCAATCCTAATACCAATCTGAAGCTAGTCGTTCACAAATGTCCCTCGCAATCACCGAATGTCCTAAACTGTCAGTGCGAACAGCTTGAAGCTTCAGAATCAGTAAAGTACTTGGGCGTTATGTTAGATAATAAGCTCAATTTCAAGGCCCATATACATGAGCTGAGTAAAAGAATTCGCAAGCTTACTTACCTATTCAAGGCCTTAAGGCATGTAGTAACTCCACAAATCCTTAAACGGACCTACCAGGCTCTTTGCCAATCACTTGTCACTTATTGCATATCATCCTGGGGTGGAGCACCAAAAACCACATTAAAACAGCTCGAAGTCTCACAAAGAACCATCCTTAAACTATGTACCTTCAAACCCTTTCGCTATCCGACCAAACTACTCTACGAATACTGTGAAGTACTGACAGTTCGACAACTTTTTTTATTAAATATAGTACTAAAACAACACTCCAAATTGTTATATAATCCCGACATAACCTCTAAGCGGAGACACTTCACCGTCTGCGAACGCACAATAATGCCAAGAACTAGTTTTATACATAGATTTTACCCCTTCCTGGGTGCCCATATTTACAATAAAGTTAATAAAAATATTAACATCTATCACATGAAGAAGGCTTCAGTAAAAAAAGCACTTTCTAGCTGGCTCTTGAAACTGTCTTATGATCAGACTGAGGATATACTCATAATATAATAATAATAATAATATAATTACATGCTCTGTGAATATACTTACTGTACTTAAATAGATTCTCTTAGTTTATATATTCACCTGTGATAAATGTAGAAATCACATAATCATATACAACAGCAATGTAGACTCAATTGTCATAATTACTCACCCTCTGACACACATACACTCATTTTTCACTTTATTCATACAGAGGACTTTTACTCACTATAGTTCACAATTTACTTTATTGTTAAGCATGTTATTTCTTACGTTTAAATGTTTGTATACCCAGATTTAGTTTTTATAATTTACAAACTTGCTCCGAGGATTGAAGCGCTGCGAGCTGAAGCACAGGCTTAAGACCTATTTCAGCAACAGATGCTAAAATTGTTTTCATGATACAAATATTATGTAAGTTATATGATAGACATTATGTAAAACAAAATTGTGTAAACTCTTTCTTGATTCAATAAAATTTATTATTATTATATTATTATTATTATTTTTATACTTATGTTTAGGATTCAAACCTCACCCATTTCTGGGGAACTACACCAAAATTGCGGGCTTTTGGCCAAAGCAAATTTGGTGGTGAAATAATATATGGTAAATTAATCTATAGATAAAAACTTCCTAACTATTCTGCATGTATTAAGTATGACTGCTTTCTGTAGGAGTGTGAATGTAAGGGGATGCAAATCAAGGGCCTTTAGACTTGTGTGCAGTGTTTTGGGGATGACGCCTGTACTAGATATAATTATGGGAATGGTCTTAACTGTGTGAACTTGCCACTGGGTTTTAAGCTCAATGGTCAAGTCTGTATATTTAGAGAGCTTGTTAGTGTGAGTGGAACTTAGGTTATGGGTGTTAGGTATGGCTATGTCTATTAGGTATACTATTTTGTTTTTTTTGTCGTGAAGTGTGATGTCAGGTCGATTGTGATGTATAGTTTTATCGGTTAAAATTGTTCTGTCCCAGTACATTTTGAAATCAGGTGAGTCTAAAATGATTTGCGGTGTGTATTTATAGTAGGCTGTTTTTTCAGGAATGAGTTTGTGTTTGTGTGCCAGTGCCTGATGTATGATAGCTGCGACTTGGTCGTGCCTATGCTTGTAATCTGTTTGTGTGATGGATGAACATGCGCCTGTGATGTGTTGTATTGTTTCAGATTGTCTGTGACAGTGTCGGCAATGATCGCTGCCTAGAGTGCTGTCGCGAATTATGTATTTTCTATAATTTTTTGTGTCTATAACTTGGTCTTGGATCGCCAACATAAACCCTTCTGTTTCAGGAAACAGCTCGCCTCGCTTTAACCATGCGTTTGACGCTATTTTGTCAACAATAGGGTTGATTAGATCGAGGCGATGACGGCCATGGAGCGATTTCTGTGTCCAATTTTGTATTTTTTGCTGTTTAGTTATTATGGTCGTTTGTTTGGTGTGGTCTGCTAGAGAGAGTGGCGTATATGTGTCTGCCTGACATATAGCTTTGTGGAGAGGGGAAAGCTGTGAGCGATTGAAGAAGTATTTTCTGAGTGATGTAATTTGGCTATTGTGGAGGTTTGTGATGTCGATGAGTCCTCTGCCACCCTCAATTTTTGGCAGGGTTAACCTTTGAATACAAGCGCGGGGGTGATGTTTCCTATGCTTGGTCATTGTCGTGTTGATTATTCTTTGTAAGGTGGTGAGGTCTGTTTGAGTCCATCGTATGATACCAAAGGAGTAGGTTAAAATAGGGATAGCAAAGGTATTGATTGCTTTAATTGTGTTTCTGGAATTGAGGTGTGTATGTAGTATTTTGTGTAGCCTTGTTCTGAAATTTTGTTCTAGTTTTTTCTTTGTATTTTTGTGATGAATTTCTGTTGATTGGTAATAGCCTAAATATTTATAGCCCTCATTAGGGTCTACTGCTTCTATTATTTCGTTGTTTGTTAGTTCGTATGATGTCGGTTCTACTGTTCCCTTGACAACTGACTGGATTTTGCACTTGTCAATGCCAAATTCCATACAGATGTCATTCGAGAATGTTTGTGTGATATCAGCAAGGGTGTGTATATCGTTTAATGTGCCTGCAAAAAGTTTAATGTCATCCATATACATCAGATGAGTAAGAACTGTATTTTGGAAATTATGTTTGATTTTAAATCCAATATTGTTTTTATTCAAAATATTAGAGAGTGGGTTAAGTGCCAGGCAAAACCATAGCGGGCTAAGTGCATCACCTTGGAAGATGCCTCTTTTTATTGCAATGAATTCTGTTTCAGTTGTTTGACTATCGTTGCGTATTTTTAGTTTAGTGCTCCAAGTGGGCATTATTCCTTCTAAGAATTGGATTATAATGGGGTGAATTTTATAATGTTTTAAAATGTAGATTAACCAGGAGTGTGGCACGGAATCATAGGCTTTTTTATAGTCTACGTACATGGTGTGTATGTCACGTTTTTGTTTAAGTGCTTGTTTGGATGCTACGGCGTCAATGGTTAGTTGTTCCTTACAACCTTTACTATTTTTTCGGCAACCCTTCTGCTCTTCTGATAGGATTTTGTGCTCTTGTGTGTGTTTGTATATAGTCTCGCTGAGGCAAGATGTAATGATTTTATAAATGTTCTGTAAGCAAGTGATGGGTCTGTATTTTGCAGGATTAGCTGTGTCTGATGGGTCTTTTGGCAGCATGTATGTTGTGCCTTGCGTGATGTATGGTGGCATTGTGTCAGGTGATTGAATAAATGTGTTAATGTGTTTAAGTAGTAATGTATGAGTGCATGTTAACTTCTTATACCAGAAGTTGTGAATATTATCTGATCCTGCAGTCTTCCAGTTGTGGGTCCTAGATATGACTGTTTGTAATAATTGTAAACTAATTTGGTCAAATTCCATTTCCGGTATATCTATCCATCTGTCTTTGTCTTCCCCAATCCACGTGCTTTCTTGGTGTGTGACAGGGTTAGACCAAATATTTGACCAGAATGCGTGTAGTGATTCAGGAGTTGGTAGTAGTGTGTTATTTTCTTGTGAGCTATTGTGTTGTTGAGTTAATTTTCGGTAAAATAATTTTTCATTATTATTAAATTGTGTATTTTGTGTTTTTCTTGCTGTCGTTTCTTTATACCTTCTTAACCTGCTTGCTAGTGTGTTAAGTTTTTGTTTTAACGTGTCTAAAAAGTGTGTTATATCGGTGTTTTGTGTTTCGTGTTGTGTGTGTATTTTGTATGTCTTTTTTATATTACTAATGTGTTCTTCTAGGGCCGGAGACCGGGCCCCGTTTGCATACTCAGTAAGCCTTCCTATGTTGGCTCTGAGCTCACTAATAAATTATTATTATTATTATTATACGTTACGGTATAAGGCAATAGGCTCACCCCCTATTACATGGGAATCATAACATAAATAGTGAAAAGTGGGTGTTATATTGTACAGTGGCATTAAGTGCACTTCTGCCTACCCCTTCGAGGATAAAAAGCGTAATATTATGCTATTATTTCGTGAGTAATTTTGACCAAATCGAACCCATCGAAGATCGCCCAATAAATAATTTGGCCCTTTGACTATGGTCAAATAATATGGACCATTTTCCCTACAGAGAAGTAAAAAAGGAAATAAGAAAAAATAATTGACATCACCACTTTAATCGCCACTTTATTATCATACAATATAACAAATAAAATAATTTTAAAAACCAGAGTGCTGTTAATTGGCTAATACATAGTAAAATTATATTCTTTTATTTATTTATAATTAAATATAAGTAAATGTATTTTTAATGAGATAAAATACAAATAGTGTCTTGGTTGGTTTTTAAAATACACGATCGCGCACAGACTTGCGACTAATCGCAGGCGTGACTTTAGTCGCAGAATCGTCAATAAAATACTGTCTTGTTACTATTGCAATGGACTTTTGACGTGTAGGGCATTTTCCAACATGTCAATTACAATACTTATTTCGAAATATCACAACACAATCTACGAATTTTGTACGAGATGACTTTCAACTACTGTATTTGCGTCAAATCTCGTAAATTAGCTAAAAAAATACAAATCAAAATGAAACTATGATCTAAACTGTCAAACACCGCGAGGACGCCAGTGTCCGCACACCTATTGTTCTTTAAACTGTAAAAACACCGCGAGGACACCGGTGACCGCAACCTATTGTTGTTTAATTGTGTCTATAATGACGCTACTCAAACAACAGTTTTGAATATTTAAACGCATTGACAAATTGAAATAACTTTATAATTTGACTGGAGGAAAACACCCATAATTATGCGACTGCGGTCGACGCTTGCGATTTTGTATAAGTTCATAATAAACGAGTTTCTGCGTGCGATCTAAAGTCGTTAATGTGTGCCGTGTCCACGCAACCTGTGAACGTACCAGTGGTTTTATTGTGACGAATTAGGGAATGAATCAGTCTTATACATCGTAACAATGTAATTTATGTATGAGTAGAACGAACATCGTTATGTATGATTTTTAAGTATTTTTAACCTACTTTTACATTTATATACACACTACTGACATTCTGACATACGTAAGGTGCACAAATGTGAATTATTTAAGACTAGCTTTTACCCGCGGCTTCGCTCGCGTCACAAAAGGATAAAAAGTAGCCTATGTGACATATACCAATACATACAGCGCCATCTATACCAATACTTTTGTTTTCCCTCGGGAATATCAAATTTTTCCGGGATAAAAAGTACCCTATTATTTAATCCAGACATCTAACTTTACGTCTGCAAAAATTCTAAGCAATCGGTTTAATAGTTACGGCGTGAAATCGGAACAAACAAACAAACAAACTCACTTTCAGATTTATAATATCAGTAAGGATACAGAGTTCTGAAATACAGATACAAGATGCAAAATACGTATTTTATCGGTCTTGGTTTTGAAATACTTTTTTAAAATTCCATTTTATATCTTGTATTTAAATACATTCGTTCTGTATCTTAGTATTTGACAAATACTTTTTCGGGTTTATCCGAAAAAGATAATTTTAGTATTCTTTTCATCAATATAAATAAAATGTGATCAGATTCTATCCTGACATTCATAAAGGACAACAAAGGGCTCTAATTATAAAACCCAACATTGGCGCAAACGAAAAGGAATGAGCTAAATGCAATTTCTTGCATTTAGCCATCGATTTCGATCATGCTTCTGATGTAGCACTTATTAGGATCACACTAAAAATCTAAGATAACTTTCATTTGCGCCAAGCCTTTAATAAGGAATTTGAAATCATTCAGGTGTTGTTTTTCTAAATGTATTTTAAAGATACCAATCTTGTATCTAGTATTTCGAATACGAATGTCAATAGTATTTTGTATCAGGTATTTGAAATACTTAGTTTAAAGTATCTTACATTTTGTATTTCAGATACTTTGTTTTGGGTATTTTGTATATCACTGCTAAGGTGAAGGTAAACATCACCATTTTTTTTCTTTTTTTTTTAGGGGGGAAATCATCAAATGACTGCTCCCGCCTGGGTGAGGCGGGAGGGAGTGTCAGACTCTTACTGACTAAAAACCACCCCGTTCCTTCTCCTGCACGTCGAGCCGGAGCCCCGGTTACCCGTTAGGTTCTCCGCGACAAAACATCATCTTAGGTTGGATGCAAGTCGCTTTCAACCGACCTATCTGGAAGCCATCGGGGGAAGCCTATGTTTTGCAGCAGACATCCTACTGCTGATATGATGATGATGAAACATGACCTGAACTTGTAAGTTATATGTAATTTCTAATTATAAGTTCGAAATCGCTAACCCGTATTGAGCAAGCGTGGTGATTAATTCTCAAACCTTCTCCGTGTGAGAAGAGGTCTTTGGTCAGCAGTGGCCACGTGTTCTGATGATGTTGGGCCGTTCAAATATTACGTAAGCAGATTTTTTACAATTATTTACCCCCCCCATCCCCCTTGTCAGCAAAAGTAAGCAAAGAGCTTACCCCCTCCCCATTGCTTACGTAAACATTTTAAATTATATCTTTTTTATATTGTAATTTTAATATTGTCTTAGATACCATAATGTCTAGTTCTTTGTCGGTCTTTGCTAGTAATTTATAATGTCAATATGAGGGTTGCCATTCGTGTAAAAAAATAAATAACTACCGATGACGTAATCATCATCTAGATTCCCCTACCCCCCGCCCCCCCATATCATTCGAAATAAGCAAAACAGAGACCCCCATGGTGCTTACGTAATACTTGAACGGCCCCTTATGAATGACTCCAAAATCTTAATCAGTGACTGTATAGTAGGCCCTTAAAATTCATACACTTTTAAACTGTCAAACACCAAGCGGTCACCGGTGACCGCAACCTATTGTTCTATAATTGTGTCTACAAAACCGGTATTCGACGAGTTAATGTCGTTTAAAATTCTATTTTCGGTTCAAACCACTGGCGTAAAGTCAGACCAACAGTTCTTAACGCATTCGGCAACAGACAACAGTCATATATATATAAAAATATTGCAAACTGTCAGTCTTTCAGTAAAAATGGTGGCCCACTGTCAAAAATACACTACATACTTACTATTTTCCAAAAGGGGTACACCCATAGACTATGAAATAGGTCTATGGTAAAAACATCCGGTTTAATCCTACTACTGAGAATTTCTCCTAATCGGGCAACGAACCCTGGTCCTCAGCAGTCGTACCTAAGACTACTAGGCTAAAAATAAATGATTTAATAATATAAAACTATTACTAACAACATTCATTAAAAGAAAATACATATATGAAAAAAAAAAGCTTAAAGGACTTAATAATAACGCTTAATGCTGTCTACCCCAAATGGAGAAGTATTCGTAAAGATATTTTACTATAAAGATTGTCGTGTCAATTAAAGTACATAGGTTCATTATCCAAGTTGGGACGTTCATAATTCTGAGTCTGTTGCACCGGGCACAATAACCAGACTCGTTAAAATTGTAAATGTCCTCAAACACACAATAATACATTACTCAACCTAACTTCATTGACAACAAATTACTTTTAACAATTGACAGTCGACCACCAAAATGTAAGTTAAGGCACACATCATACGCAAGCGAGCCGTGCGACACGACACACAGTTGCGACTGACGCGACAACCGCGCGATTAATAGTCGTCGATGTCGTACAGATTGTCGATTTCCTCGTCGTCGAGCTGCATAGACTGGAAGTCAACTTTGTAGCGTAGGAGACCTGTGGACAACAATTAAAATTATTACAATTAAGAATATCAAATAATTTTACATTATAACGTTTCAGAAACATACTAAATTACGTAGTAGCACGCGACAACCGTCGCGTCTTGCGCCGCGGAATGCTACTCATTAAATATATGAGCCTCTAGCATGGCTTGAAACCAGTCGAGTTCCTCGTCAAATAATTACATAAGTAAGCCAAAAGTATCAAATAAGTTATTAGAAAGTAAATGTTCGACTGCATCTTTGGTCGAGTAAATGTGGACAGTACAGTACACCACAGGGTGGCAAATATGCAAATTTGTACGGGTCCCCCCAGCAGGAAAGGGCCCCCGTTTAGAGGCACTCAACTGAACTTCTCTTTTTTACATTGGGAGAGGCGGCTCATCCGATGAATTTGTGTTACAATTACGCCAACTGGTCGTGAACAATCAACCCAATCGCCAAAACCGGAGTTGATCCCCGGTTCTGGCGACTGGCTCGAGAGCCCTTGCACCACTCAACAAACGAATTAGACAAAGGGGGAGACTTGTCGGTCGGCTAATGAGGCAGATATGAGGCAAAATTGTCTTATTTTCTACACAGGTACAAAAGAAAAACAAACACTTCGCAAGAAAATCACAGCACTATCAAAAAAAAAAAAAGAAACAAAAGGTTCATGCATCATATATTACATAGAGCTAGCATAGAATAAATTTGATAACCAGCATTATATTACAATACCGTAGCATGCATAACTAAATAATTTCTAACCAATAGGGGTTGGAGAAAGCGCTCAAAATTAAGCTACAACTCATTGCTCCTTTTAAAATAGCACTCTTTAAAAACATTGCGTAAATGTTATTACCTCACATCCATTCCGGTTGCGCTAGCATGTTAGTAGAAAAACATAAAACATATTTTAGAATACATATTCATAAACAAGTATTTGTATAAAAAAATAAAAGAAAATGTCGTGTAGATGGACATTGGTTTAGTAACGTAAAAATACTGAACAGATTCATATAAAATGTAGTAAAACGACAGTTAAAAATGTCTATAATTTCGTATTTATTGAATTAAAGAACGTCTTCACACTAGTGTTGGTCCGTAGGCGTTCGATAAACGAAAGCACCGCAGTGGTGCCGCGTTACTGACGCGCATATTCATTTACCCTTGCACTGACGCCGCGACAACGCGACACCTGCGCGACGCATACGTTAATGTGAATAGGTTCAAAATGTCAAGAATGAATGATTTAAAATATCGCACTCTCAATTAACTTACATTTCTCTTACTCTGAAGTAGATTTCAGGACCTATTTAAGTAAGGGTGAAATATAGTAAGTTTTTTCTTTCCTTCCCTTACCAAATTAGGGGTTTAAGTAAAACTAAAAATAAATAACAAAACGTGTACCATTGCAAACTCTTTTATATATAAGAAAAGCATACAATCCAACTTGTTTACCTTAAATTTTAACACGCTCTTAACTAACAAAATTCCATCATAGTTCATAATAATAATAATAAACCTTATTGCACTAACGTTTTGTTCATTTCCGCTTAACATTTAATAAAAAAACTGATTTTCCAAAACAAAAACATGACCGAACCGAGCTGATTAGCTAACACAACTAAATTTATGACAAAATTTCGTTGATTTTTTCCAACAAATCCATACTTCTCCACAAGCCGATTTTTTTGGTCCTCCGATAGAAGTTAAGCAACATTTTGCAATTTTTTTTTTCACACAAACGGTATTTTAAACTTTATAAAAAATTACCAACTCCTCTTAACAACACGGCACACAATATGCTTCTCTATATATTGGGCTATATTTTATATATATGGCGTTTACAAAAATTGTCCAGAAATAATCGTAGGGGTTGATAAAATGTATAAATATTTTTTAATTTTTTTTATCTTTTATAGGGGTGTTTTTGTGTAAAAACTTTGTATATAAACTTATTGAGTTCCTAAGACTAATTAGATAGCTAATCAAGTTTTCCTGGCTGTATTACCTAAGTAAATGAATGGTACAGTTGCTAGGTTTTTGACAAATGTACTGAATAAAGGTGCTTGAAAATTCAGTACATTTGCCAGTTTATAAGACACTTGTTACATGGGAACCATAGATAGGCTTCAGTTACTAATCTCATGTAAAATAATGGACATGAGATCTTTAGAATAGACAAACAGAAATGTTTCCTGACGGAGACTTCATGGTCACTTGGTAAGCGAGAAAACTCATTTTTGTCATTTTTATGAGAAACATATAATTATTATTATTATATTTCAAGACGCTCAAGATCATTTTATAAGTTCTATTTTTGGTTAAAACTGTCAGAATGCTATCAAAATTACCCATGTGATAGTATTCAGAAGAAAATATTAGCAAAACACAAAGTAAAGAGATTAAAATATGACAATTTTGTTATAGTTACCCCTAGCAACATGTAACATTCATTGTAGAACTGGTCTCGTCCTAGCTTACGCAATAATATTCCTTATATCCAACACTTAGAGTACCTAATCCTAGATAAATATTATGCACATAGGGATTCTTTTTAAATTAATTTTAAGTTTTTACAACAATAATAATGACTAGCGATCAACAATTCCAACGGCCGTACTCAGTCATTTAACTGTCCAGTCCCCATGCAGTCACCGGTGACCGCTCGTCACTAACTGTATTTTAGACCTCATTTCCGATGTTTAGAGACTACTTTTATATGAACAAATTTTGGGTATGATATATCAACATATAAATAAAAAGCTACTTAACCCAATCTTTACAAACGGTGAAAGAAAACATCGTGAGGAAACCTGGGCTCATAATTTCATAATTGTGTGACCCGCAAGCGTGTCGATTAATGCTTAAATCTCGGCGAGGGAAGAGGCTTTTGGTCAGCAGTGGGTACTTATAGGTTGTTGACGATAACGCATAGTTATGATACAGATTTATTTATTTTTTTATATTAGATGGGACTGACGTTTCACCACTATCTCGCCTGGTGATAAGCGATGATGTGGCCTACGATGGAGCACGTCGACCCATAAGCAACCTATTCGCTCGGGCCTTGAAGATACCCAGGTTATATATACCCCTCAGGAAATACAAACTTTGGCATAGAATGCCACTCCTTAGCAGTTCGCACAAGGAAGCTTGATGCGAAGCGCTTCGTGCGTGTGGGTGGGACATCTACCATGAATCGGTGACACTTCGCCGATTGTCTTGTGGTACGATGATGGAAAGGATTAGGGGAAATCAAGTTGTGCAATTCTCCCGCACACTCTCTAATTAATTAATTCTACAAAGGCATGGAATTGTAACCTACTTACAATAGTAAAATAAATATACATATTTGTTTCTTTAAGTAATTATTAAATGTCTCCGACTGAATACGGCAGATAAACACGGCAGAAATTCTTTTTCGATTTCTGGACTAGATTTTGGTAATACATTGTTCTCACACAACACAATAGAAACAACAAAACTATGTAACTAGAGAATTGTATTGTGAACCTGATTGAAAAAGAGTAACCTATGGAGTTTCTTGTTCGTTCTTCTCCATAGGAATGAGCAAATAACTTAACTTTTTTATTGTTGGCGTTCAAAAGTACTGTCCTGGTCTAATTACAATAAAATACCTATATTTTGTTCCCTATTCCAAACCCCTTTTTTCCTAAAGAATACACGTTAACACCCATATAATAGGGCGAGATATTATTGCTAAAAAACCGAAGTTTATATCTAACTTCCGACTCTCTTGACTTAAAATCGTCTAAATACCACAAAATTATTATTACAATAGTTAAGTAAATTTCCACTCAAAAACACATACATTTAGAATCCCTTTTTGCATAATTTATTACTTTTTTTATATAAACTTTTTAGTTAGGTTAGTATCTATTTCGAGTTCGATATAAATTTTCTATTGTAGTTCAAGCTTTTCTTTCAAGTACATTATACACCTATAAACATTTATAGCGCGCTGTTATTATATATTTACTAAATATATTTTTGACGATTACTTTGGATGGTTACTTTAATCTTTATTTGGTTATATTTATTTTAAGGCTCATTTTCAAACGACTTCGTTGAATGACGGTACGATGTTTTTCATGTAAACTAATAACAACTTTATCTTTCTATTCTTAAGTTTTAGATTTCCATAAAGACGGGCAACTGTCTTAATTTGAGGCATCTTTGTCTCCAGGCATGCCCTTTTTTATTTAGGAAGATTCACCACTTTTTATCAGTTGTGTTATGAGTCACATATAAATGTAATAGGCGGTTTTTTAACGCAGGAAAATCATCGAATGACTGCTCCCGCCTGGGTGAGGCGGGAGGGAGTGTCTGACTCGTACTGACTAAAAACCACTCCGTTCCTTCTCCTGCACGTCGAGCCGGAGCCCCGGTAACCCGTTAGGTTCTCCGCGACAAATGTAATAGGGGGTGAGTCTATTGCCATATACTGGGCACAAATCCAAACTCCATGTTAAGTCCTCCATAGTATTGATGAAAGTTTGGCTATGTGAATTTCTTTCAAGTCACAAAAGATCGCTCCTTTAATAGTATGGATTTTGTGTCTAGAGATAATAAGAAGGCTGTAGGTGCTTTAGGCGATCTTTGTCCATACTGAAGTTATGGGTGTATAGTGGTTTATACATAAAAAAAAATATTTAATACAATACCATGTTCCCTTTGAGTCATAAAAGACATTTTTTAAACATTTCTTTGTACAGTCAAAGGTCAAAAGTACACTGTCCACCGTGAGTGATGTTCACACGGCAATGCGTAAGTAATTTCCTATTAATGTGCATAAAAACGCGTGCATAAACACACGCACACGGATAAAAATATGCGTGTGCATTTGTGTATAAGCGCTGCAGCGCAACCGATAGTAGTCGTACGGTGGCAGTGAACTTTTGACCTTTGACCGAACATCTACTTCACATATATTTTTCTTATTGCAGTAACAAAATTGCTTTTTGGAAAACATCGAACCGTCACTTAAGAGTTCTAGCTATAACTAATTAGACTAAAAGATCCTCAGATTTATATGAAAAAACATCGACTACAAACTACAACTAGCTTTTTAACAATATTGCTAATGATTTTTCTGAATTTTTCGCTGATTTGAAATATGCTAAACAGTAAACAGTGATAGAAAGAATTGTAAGAGAAACTGAATCTTAAACATGTGTAGTTAAGGTTTAATTTTGTTTATCTTTCGTGGTACAGACAAATATGGTCTCAATTTCTTTATGCTCTGGGTTTAATTTCCTTTAACACTAAGAATAATTTTGACACCAAAGCAAAATGATCTTTGTAAATCCTTAACTATCGCATGTTTTCAACATAATACGACATAAACTTGAACGACCTACTCACGTAACTTTTCGAGGTAACTCGACAAGTTTCAAGCCACAACAGAGCCCATAATAATGACATTTGTGTTTTATAATATTTAGCATATTCCATATCAGTTTATATTAAGCTAAATACTCTTGAATATTTATGTTATAAAGATATTTCTGATTGCCCTGCGAGGTTGTCAGTACAAAGCTAAGACTGTGGTTAGATTAAACTAGGAACATTTTGAAAGATCCTCTTAAGACCTTCTACATAGGGCAGTTTGCAGCTAATACACGATAGCTAATATACGAATGAACATAATGAAATTAATCCCAAATAAGTCGATTTTTGAACATTCCACGTGCATTTCGTACCAAATCTTGGGACAATTCTAATATTTACCTTAATTTTGTCCCTCGTTTAACCTAACCCAGTATAATAAATAGATTTCCTAGTAAAGTACACTTTTTAATATTGAAGTCAATTCTTGTGCCGTCCACTTTTGTCAGTTTCCATACTCGCTAGTTTATTGGCCATTTTCGTTATTTGTTAAATAAGAAAACAAAAATTATCTTAGTACAGAGACAGTAGCTATTGTCATACTAAATTGTATGCTTTATAAGGAAGCCAAATCTTTTGTAACCATTGGTCACTTCTGTAGCCAACCAATGGTTACTGTCTCTGTACTGAATCGATCCTTATTTTCTCTTCTCACCTGCAGCTGTAGCCAAATGCCATTTAGCTCTTATCTACATGTAGAATAGAAAACCGAATTATATAGAATTCACGTAAATTTTGACACTTGTCAGTGTCATCCCCATACATCCTGATTTTACTCTCTCTCTGTGAACAAGCGCTAAAGTGGCATTTGGCTAAAGGCACTGCATTTCTCAACTAGCGAGTTTGTAAATCAAGACCTTGTCAACATAACAATAAGGTATAAAATGCTTTAACCAACTGATTACATAGAGTATACTATATTTTACATCTATCATCAATACAACAAAGATTACAGCCTTCGATATAGAGGCGTTGCGTTTGGAACACTGAAGAAGACAAATGGCATAAGTACTAGTCAAATTGGAAGCAATTTTAAGATAAATTATCAAAGACAGACATCTACTCCTGAACATAGGCCTCCTCCAATGATTGTTTGTTGTTGTTCTTCCAATGTTTTTTTATTCTACATTTTTACTAGTATTTATTACATTTGTCTAAGAAGGCTGGACAGACTGCTAACGATGTCAACTAAGAAGAACAAGAAGATGCGCACGTATTAAATGTATAAGGCTTACTTCTCACTATTTATTTTTTTGCGTTTCATGTAACAGGGTACGATTTTATTGCCATGCACAAGATACAGTTCTAGACTAGATAGAATTAGTTGTGAAAACTATATAATATTTTGTCCGATCTGATCTCGAAACATGCTTAAATGTTGGTCAAAGTAATTCTGTTAACTAGTGTAATTTAAGACACCAGCAGCTGTAGCCAAATGCCATTTAGCGCTTGTCTACATGTAGAATACAAAACCAAATTATAATTATGGAATTGACGCATATTTTGACACTTGTCAGTGTCATCCCCATACATTTAGTTTTCTACTCTCTCTGTAGACAAGCGCTAAAGTGGCGATTGGCTAAAGGAACTGAACTTAAAAATTCAATAGATAATATTAAAGTTGATTACTTAATCATTTCATATACAAAATTGTCCAACTTCTCAACCGACAAATCAATCAACAGTCTGTCCAACGCCATATTATTTTTTGATATCGCAACACCGTAAGTATAAAGTGTTACGGGAACACGCCATGTTCAACATTTCAATATAAACTTGTCAAGCCAGATTTCTTTAAATATAAAGTATAAATATATTTGAATTGCACTTACAACTATTAATGTATTAGTATTTCGATACGTAGGTAAATATACACAATAATTGAATCGTTATTGCTTATATAAAAGGTAACTGGGTATTATAATATTTGCTATACTTTGGAAAACACGTATGGAGATTTATAAAGAGCTGATTAAATGGTGAATAGTTTATAGTTTACATACCGTTGAGTCTACGAATACCAAGACGTCTTTTTATTCTCCGAAAAGCTGGATACAGAAGCACGTATAAAATATAACATTCAGTTTTCATGAGATATTTGTGTCACTGTCATAGTTTTTCACATTGGTTAGATTTAGTTAGAGGACTAAAATCGACAGATTTATAGTGCAAAAACGACTCTCAGTCAATAACATCTATTCAACTCTGAAGTAAAGGATTTACTTTAAAGTTTCCTTACATATTTTTCGTTTTCTAATAAGAATTTTAGAACAACTCACCGTTTAATCAGACCTCTATTGAAGAGTACTAAACAAGGCTTTATACAGAAGTTCACAGAGAATACTACAATTGAAATACAGACGAAGGGCAAGTAGCGCACAATAAACAAGAGACACAACGAAAACATTTCACTAGGACTAACTATTTTTATTAGATTTTTTGTATTTTATGTAAATCGTTACACCTATTTTTATATTATACTGTTCAGAAATGGATTAACACAGCCATATTTTTATAATTACGTAATATAAAGAAATAAATACAATAGAAGATACAGACGGCAGCCCGTTAAGTTCTACCAATATGCACTTTTTTAAAACATAGTTTGAATTATAGCGTTGGACAAGTAGAGCTTTTCTCAGTATTTTCACGTGAGTAACCCGCGATTTTTAGATAAATTAGTATATATCACAATAGTTATTATATCAAACTCCATTTTACTAATCACCTAATGGCAAGCGATTAACCACGCCCATGGACATTGGCATCATCAGATAAGTCACAAATGCGTTACCAATATTTTACAAAGTACGCCTTTTTCTCGAAAGTCTAAAATCGTAACGTATGATCTCTCTCAGGGGAACTCTTAACTCTAATTCCGATCAATCGACATTAGACATTATAAAATTTCACACTCTTGAGTTGCAAGACTAGCGCTCATTGCATCCGTATTGCGTGGATATTCAATGAACGAAATGGTGTTGAGCTTGGCTTTATATTCCGTACTCTGATCGTTACTTTGCCAGTTACAATCAGGGGTCAACAGTTTTCATATTGAATAGAGCTTTTATTGGGTATTGCAATTAAGATTTCAAGAGTTACAAATGCGTTGTCGATCGTCTAGTAAGGAACCAAGCTCTTGTCTTGAACGTTTGAAGATCGTATCAATTGCAATAAGGTCGAAAATTTACCTTTTTTCAATTCGGTACAACTTAACATGCTGCCGTATACTACAGAAACTATTACTTGCATTCTAGCGGTACAGCTGTAGTAAGGAGTAAAGCGCTACCACACAAGGAACTACATAGTATTAACATAAAAATAGTATAAAAAGTGACGAACTCAATACATCAAACCTTTGTAATAAGTGTATATGAATATATCAATGGTTTCCGTTTCTGGTTCAATTTGAAGCAAGCTGGACTGGCGAGGGGAGCATTAATAATTATTTTTCACAAAATTCACGTCAAACTTATCAATATGAAAGAGGGGAGAGTCTAAAATAGTTCGTTACGTATGTCCGCGCATAACTCGTAAACGACTGTAACAAATTTGATTTTCAACAGACAGTAGACCTCTTCTATATTTAGCGTAATTATAGCTACTGACTGATTTAACAATCTTTATATATTTCTCCGATTTATTTTTACGTTATTCTTTTTTTAGGCTTTAAGAACTCTTCACAATCTCTAACGCACTCCAAATTGGTTCAGCCGCTCTTGAGTTATGCGCTTTACAAACACATTTACCATTTCATTTTTTTACTTATTTATCTATTATTCCCCCCGACACAGTCCAAGCATATAGCCATACATGCATCTATAATCTACACTAAGAGTTAAAAAATACATAAATATCTGCACAACACATAATATACCATATAACTCTAAAGAACGTACAGAAAAAATCAAGAAAAAACACACAAAAATATAAGTGATTAAATATGATACTTTATAGTAAATACTTACGCGAATATTTCTGGACAACATTTACTAAATATATAATTATATCATGTATGTATAATAGGTTTGTATGAATGTATATAATAATTATTATATTGCTGGTTGTGCGGGTGAATGTTTGTCTCGCTCACTGCGTTGAGGAGTGCATAACATATCGCTTTTTGGTTTAACATGTAGCACCTTTTTTGTATAATTATATAGAATTACTAGAATTCAAGTGCGTTGCCGGGCTTTACGGGGGCACGACAGCCTCCTGTAAGTACGTGGTAATACTCCGGTTGAGCTGGCCCATTCGTGCCGAAGCATGGCTCTCCAAGTATATAAGCTTAAATTATAATTTAGGTTCGTGGTTATCTATCTTCAAAAGACCACATGAGAATAAACTTGCACGGTTCTCGACCTTTGTTTCGCCAACAGAATTGTAAATTTTATTTAAAATTTCCAACGTATGGAAAGCCTTGGTTAAATTATAGTCGATAAAATACGGTATAGTTAAATTGTTAGACGAGTTAAACATTTATGCCTCTAAAAGTTACAGTATATGTGGCGGTACTTGTCAGGTCTTTTCATTCTCAAAGGAGCGGACAGAGGTGTATTTAGACAATATAACACCCCTTTTTGTTACGAGTAACTTGTACAAATAGTTTCTATACAACAAGGCAGTGTAACAGACAAACATTCCCAAATCCGCAACCAGTTTAAATATATTTATATAAAGTTTTATTTCTTTAGTATTAAGTTATTGCTGACATTAAATGATCACTTCAGTTGGGGCAGAGTATGCAATAAATAATAGCTAATCGGGATTATTACGTCGTTTTAATTTTGTGAGTTCACGTCAACGTTAAGCCGAGGGCACACTTAGGGAAAAATGTCCAGCGACACGTGTACCCAGCGATATCGGGTGAAGTAGTGCGACGTTGCCGTACTTTGGTCGACATCAACGTCGCATACAACGACATAACGTCGTGGGCCATAAGTCGCGCGTTATCGCCATATACCTATGTCAGATTAAATTAGCCGGCTTCGTTTGACACGTCGGCGATACATATCGTGCGACGTTTGTCCCCTAATGTATCCTTGGCTTTACTTGAACGTCACGATGATACGCAGTCAACGTTTCTCAATCATGTCAACGTTGCGATAACACAAAGTCCATGCTTCTCTAAGCTTATGTCGTCGATGGTACGTCAACGTTTTATGCTAAATTCTGATGGCTTTACATTTAACGAGACCGCATTCGGCGTTCTGATTGGCCAGCTTCAATAAACCAACCAATCAGACCGCCGAACGCGGTCTCGCACGCAAAGCAAACATGTATGTACTAAGCCCTCTGAACTGAATTTTAGTGATTTAAATATTATTTTATTTATATTCTATTACTATTTCTAGTTGCATCTCTCTTACAAAGATAAATAAGGCCACTAATGCGTCATAATTTTTATAATATCTATATTGTTTAGCTTTTTCAATTCTGTGACTATATGTCACAGAATTGAAAAAAAAACATATTTTAGAACAATCTAGAACATGATATTTCTTTATTCATTATTGTATTGTTATCTTTTATGTCTCGTCTCTTACGGGCATAATATGTCTTGACATAGACATGGGTATTTAGTAACTGAACACTATGCGACGGCTTTTGTTTAACCGTTTGAATACCTGTATACGAGACACAATAGAAAATACATCGTCTCGAGTGGATATACGTTTAGACACACGACGGGTTAAAAAGCTGAAGAGTTCATTAATTGTTGATTATTTTTATTCATGAGGTAGTTCTAAATATTACAAAGACTAGTTCTTACGTAGAAATAGAAAAGTCTTGCCTGATTTTCTTATACACTTCACACGTATTTGAGAATTGTATCAGTGTATTTGTAAATTACATTCGAGATGGAAAGCAATCTAACTGCTCTGTTATAGGGCTGTAAATTCCAACATGCTAATAACAAAAATGTAAAACCATTTATGTATTTACTATCTGAAAACTTCGTAATAATCCCGACGTTCAACATCAAATCAAACAAACAAAAAGGTAAAAACGATCAACAGAACAACTATACAGGGTCAGACTGGACTTGTATCCCGTGATGATAGGCCTATTGGGCCCCCCAACAGATATTATTAGGGAACCCGAAGAAGAAAACAATAATGCTTACTATGGTAGGTAAAAAGCTTCGAGCTTGATGTCGTAATACTCTTTGTCACTCAATATTAAGTCGCGCTTAAGAACATTTCTATAATACAAATTCTTTGTAAAACGACAGAGGTGGCACGATATTGACTGATGTGACATCTGTGATGTCAATGTCAGCGTCAAGCATGCGTTTAGTTCGCGAGACCTATTTTATTTAAAACAGTTATTTCCACTACATTAAAATCAGCTCCGCGAATCGAGCGCACTCGGGTCACGGCATTAAGGCCTTTTTGCGCCGTCTTCTGATTTTTTTTTTTTTTATTGTATTGCATTATGTATTGTGCTTTGTAACGGTTTGCAAATAAACCATTTTCCTTTCTTTCATATTTTAAGTACAATTTAAAATTGAGTGTAGCCTCTCAGTATAGTAGGATTAGTATCATTAAGTATTACTTATGACTCTTGTATTGGACCACTAACCGCCGTACTCAACCCATTATGGTTACTGAACCCAGTCCTTACTTTCTTAGCCAGCAGTAATCATTAAATGTGTCTGAATACGGTAGAAACATAACATAGCATCACGCCTTTTTATCCCCGAAGGGGTAGGCAGAGATGCACATTACGGCACTTAATGCCACTGTACAATGTAACACCCACTTTTCAATATTTATGTTATGAGTCTCGTGTAATAGGGGGTGAGCCTATTGCCATACACCGGACACAATTCCAGGCTCCGTGCTACTACTAAGATTTTTTTAAACCCAGTAATACTGTGCTCGACCCGGAAATCGAACCCGAGACCCCTTCCAGCAGTCGCACTTGCGACCACTCGGCCAACGCGGCAGTACGGTCATGAAAATTGGCATAATTATTTAAGAGATTTAGATTTTCATGTAATTAGCATCATTACGCTTTTACTTATTGGACTGTCACCATATCTCTGAATCACTTTTGTAAAGTTTAGGCTCCAAGCCTTTCAACTACACAAGTATAGTAGATCACGTGGCATTTTATTATTGCTAGTCGGGTCCCAAAAGAAAAGATGAGGCCATATAGCGGGGCCCAGAGTCCGACCCTGTTCTATCTACATCACAAAACGGGGGAAGAGGGTTTATTTATGTATAAAAACGCGGTGTTGTGATTGAAAGCAAATAATTAATAATAATAATAATTGAAAATAGGTAACTATTATAATAATACGTATATCTAGAGGGGACTATTAATTAGAAAAACTTGTTGGTCAAATGGTTTCGTGGAACAATGCGATTTTAGCTTAAGATTTAAATTAAATTCTTATTTTTCTTTTCACAATTAATATCACAATTCATTTGGTGTTCTTTAATTATAGGACATTTTTAAGTTTTCATTGCTTTTATTACTTTGAAATTGTATTTGAAGGCATTTTTCGATCGAAATTCTATATTTATAAAAGAAAGTCCCTTACACTATTTATAATTCAAGGATTGCTCAATCGATTTGGTTGAAAAATGGTGGGAGACCGACATAGGGGGTTTTATCCAAGGATTTCCCAAAAATCCTACGGAAATGGGAAGTCTATATGCGCATACGAAGCCTTGGGCATTTTTTTAAGGTGTTAAAATTATCGAATGTCTTCTCCTGCCTGGGTGAGGCGGAAGGGAGTGTCAGACATTTACTGACCATTAACGACCCCGTTCCTACTCCCTGCACTTCGAGCCGGAACCCCGGTAACCCGTTAAGTTCTCAGCGGCTCTGTATGAGCATCAGCCCAATTGGACCCCTTCTGTGGTGAAGTCGTGTAAAGTCGTGGGCATTATGTAGAAATTAACAATTTTATAACAAACGACCAATAAATTAATTTACTTAATGTTTTAACAGGAATTTTGATATTTCGTTGTAAATGGTGTAACAAACACGACTTCTTTACAATATGGTAAAAGATTATGTGACTAGGGCCAATGCTATAGCCTTAAAATTTAATAAATACTATGTTCAATCACATCTTTTATTTCTCAAAGATGAAACTACCAATATTTAACTAAAGTTTATTTCTGAAAGTAATTGTAATGCCGTGTCTACACGCTCGGCAAGCAACAGCAAACAACAACTAGAATATGGATGGGTGTTTGTATGTACTAAGTGCCTGTTCTTGTTTGTGTTCAGAACAGAAACAAAGTCGTACTAAGGGTACTGCCCTTTTGTAGTAAGGCTTTTTCTGCAAGCTCTCGTAGAGTTTGCAGAACTAAGAATCGTTGCAATTGGCGTTCCGTATTCTCTGCCTACCCACATGGGAGACAGACGTGAAGTTATGTATGGATTTGGTATTTATAGCGTGTGGACAGGGCATAAGGAGGATGTTCGAAGCCAAAACAGGGTTCACATATATGACGACGAGTTCCTTGAATGTATGCGAGCGTTATTCGAGTTATAAATCCCGAGTTAAAAATAACAAGCCTTCAAAGTACAGTACAATCAATAATTGTTTTAAACGCATCATTCCAAAACCATCTGACCAAACCGAATCACATGCAAGCATTAATAAGAGTCGTAATGGTGTTTTTTATGTTTTTTCCTCAAATAAGTGAAACGTATGTTTTTTAATAATCGTCTAAATCTACGTCGTCTAGCGGTTCGTCGAGCTGAAGAGATTGAAAATCCACTTTGTAACGAAGAATGCCTATTGTTAGTATGTAAAAAAAGGTAGTCAAAACGTGAATAATGGCGTAAAAACGCAAACAATCGAATAAAAATATACAAAATGAGGTAAAAACGTGAATAATCGCGTAAAAATGTAAATAATTGTGTAAAAAATATTGTAATATTTACGTGTCCATCCGTAGGTGTCCGAGCAGCGATAAGGGAAAGAAATAGACATATGGTTAGTAAATAGTTTAAGCGTTAATTAGTGGTTGAGATGAGTCGAGTATTGAGCAAAACTTTTATTGATTATAAGTGGGTGTTTATTAGTGTCCGACCGAAATTTCGATTTCGGTTTCGGCCAAATTTCATGTTTCGGCGGCAGTTTCGGTTTCGGCCAAAATCGGCCGAAACTTTTGCCGAAACCGAAACTTATGTCACACACGTTCACGCTCACATAACTCTGTTTCCCGCGGAACTGTACGATTGTCATTATTTGACAAATAAAATGTCACCGCCAACCTGTATAAAACTTTTTACTCAGGCCATACAAGAAAAAAAAAAACTTTTTAACTTAGTCGTATAATTACTAATTGACAATTAGATATTATCTATAAAGGCATTAAAGGGAATCTCTGAAAATGCATAAAGTTGTGGGAAATTACATAAGTATTCAGTACAGAGAATAGAGGTATAATACTTAGTATTTAATGAAACAGTAACAATTACTGATTTGATTAGTGTTAACTGATAAACATTATGCTATGAGAACTTAATTTGAAAAAATTATAAAAATGTTATTAATATTTTTTTAAATTATTATATTAAATAAATGATTACAACAAACTTAATACACTGTGTTTCCATTTCATGCCCTAATTAATGCAAAATAATAGGTAAAATGCACCAAATTTCAGTTTTTTAAGAAATTTTATACTTGACTACGTAAGTTTCGGTTTCGGTTTCGGTTTCGGCCGAAACTGAAGCCACAGCCGAATATTCGGTTTCGGTTTCGGCCGGAAAACCAGTTTCGGTCGGACACTAGTGTTTATCCACTATCTCGCGTGGTAAGCGAGGATGCGGCCTACGATGGAGCACTTCGTCCATAAGCAACTTCACTCGGGTCTTGAAGACACCTAGATAGAACCCTTATAGCAAGTATTTAAAGACTTCCTCGTTGATCGGTCGTGTAAACTGAGACCTTAGTACGAATTTGTTTTACGTTGAAGGACAAGGTTTCGTTTCGATTACTTTAAACGAAAAAGAAACTCGTACTAAGCCCTCTGACAGCCCAGTAGCTCCAGTAGATTTTAAACACTGGACCCAACCGTACACTTGACCAAAGAGGTAGTTAAATTATGAATTATTTTACTTTGTATACCAAATATCAAGGACGTTGAAAAAACGGACTTAAGTCTCTTGAAACAACGACTGTGGCACATGGCTGCTATACATTTACAAGCAGAACACACACACATTGCAGCGAAGGACATCTGTCGCGTGACATGGCCCGTCGTTACACTACATACATACGGTGTTGGAAGTACACGCACACATAAATACACCACTGACATTTTGGTGCTCCAATCATTTCTACGTGACATTACGTGCACCTTTTTGCAATGTCTTTGCCAAATATAATAAAATACTCGACTCATCTCACACTGAAGAAAGCAATATTTATCAATATTTTAAAGGAACATATTTAACAGGCCACATTCATATAAATTAAAATACATATTATACAAGTTGTCTTACATCACCAAAAGCATTATTTTGTTAGTATTTCCAATCATTACAATTGGGTACTTGCCAACTAGTTCAAATTCAATACTTTTTTTGAATTGTTAAAAACAAGTTTTCTACAAAATTTGTACGAGATTGTGTATTAAGACGTCACGCTTTTTTCACGTGAAACAGCAAATTTATTTCTTAAAAATTTGTCGTACACGTCGGTTTTCTGTGAGACCGTGGTATCACTCCGGTCGAGCCGGCCTATTCATAAAACTGGGCTCAATACTTCTCAACCACCATAGTATATATCAGTTTGTTGTTATAACTATAGTTTGTCAGCAGTAATATTACAAGGAACTAAATGTATAATAAGTATACTGACCTCCGATCCCACCAAAGCCGCGCACAAACTGGCTGCCCTCCTGGCTCTTGTCGGTGATGATCTCGAGCGTGGCTCCGAACGACTTGTAGTTGTTGGCCAGCCACTCCAGCAGAGGCTGGCACTCCACCAGCTCCAACTCAACGCCGCTCTGGGGATTTATTACAGATATTTTTAGAGATATGGTCGTCGACCGTCGTAGCCCGCGCCTGCAAACCTACCGTGTTATGCGCCGTCGTTGGCGCATAAGACACTCGATGGGTGAACGGTGAGTTTTATGTGCAGTATCAATAACAATAATAAAGTAAGAAAGTAAGAAAATAAACTTTATTTCACGCCAAATAAGTGACATGTACAAATAAGTCATTCTTTTAGTAGGTACTGATGGATAAATGTTCATGTCTCAAGTCTGCGGTGAAATGGGACCAGTTCAGCATGTGCAAGACAGGGCTCGCGCTGGTATTCTACTGATGGTTGTGTTTGTGTGTAGTTACTCAATTACGCCAAAACGGCTGGAGGTTTCGGGATGAAATTTGAAATAGGGGTAGATTATGGTCTACATTTCTAGAATAACACAGGATATTTTGTATACAAAGAAAACACGGGCAAAGCCACTGGTAGAAACTAGTATTCAATATATAGAAGCCAAATCTACCAATAGATAGGTCATTAGCCACTGGTTGATAGATCGCTTACTTTTCTGTGTCATGCATCCCACACTTGAACGAATCAAATCAATGGCACCTCAGTAGACGAGTCAGTAGCGTGCAATCACGTCAGTTTGACCTCGAAGTATGATTGTGTAAGTGTACTAAATTGTTGGTGAGACTTTGTTTAACGATAGTAATAAAATTACCTCTTTGTCGGTGAAATGTGACTTGTCCTTTTCCTGTTCCGGGGTCAGATGAAGGATGGTCTCCTGGTTGGTGGCATGAAGCTTCAGAACGTATCTGTAAAGCACGGCAGATTGTATTAAATAAAAATAATAAAACAATAAAATCATAAAATCAGTAAATCATTTTCATCTTTTAACAAGTTAACCGCCATATGGACCATGCTAGCGGAGGATTTGCCCTCAATAATTTTCTGTTGGTCTTAAATACCAATGTTTTTGCCCTAATGACAAAATGCGAACTAGCAGCCGGATCATTATGGTAATTTACCACGGCTAGGAGAAGGAATGGGGTGATTTTTAGTCAGTAAGAGTCTAACACTTCTTCTATCCTCTCACAAGGCGGGAATAGTCTTTTGCCTGCTCAAAAAATAAAAGTTGCGTTGCTGACCTACAACAATAGGGTAGTTGCCAGGGAATGAAAATTAAAAATCTAATTATATAGTCTGTCAGTTAGATAATGAAAAAATATTAGACACGTATTTTTTTATTTTCTCGTATAAAGTTACAATACTTAGATAAAATGGAGTGTTAAGTTTAGGAGTGGGAGATCGTGTGTACCAGACGGACATTAAAATAAAATTTAAGCAACTACCCTATTATTATGTAGAGGGACAACCGCGGACACAACTCAAGCGTTGTTTTACGCTAGTATTCGTTATCGACCCCGACCAGAAGAAAAATAAGTAAGTTGGTTTGTTCATGTGTTTACCTCTGGATATCCAAATTCTCCCAGCAGATGAGAGTCTCGACGGCACCGAGTTCGAGGGCGCGCAGCGTGTCGTCCACACCGAAGCAGTATTTGCCGGTGTCCTGTAACAATAATCATTAGTCATAAATTTTTTTATTTATCCAGAAATACACCGCATGAAGATTTGTGGTACACAGTAAAATGCCAAGCAGAGACTGATTTTTTTATATTAGATGGGACTGACATTTGACCACTATCTCGCCTAAGCGATGATGTGGCCTACGATGGAGCCCGTCGACCCATAAGCAACCTATTCACTCGGGCCTTGAAGACACCCAGGTTATAACCCTTCAGGAAGATTCTGGCAAAAGAGCTGAACAAAAAAAGCTGCTTTAAGAGCTGACTGAAAAATAATAACTCTGTTTAACATTTTTTCGATGGTCCTATGGGAAAGTCTCAATTTAAATTTAAATTATTATTAGATATTAATATTATATATGTGTAAACCAGAAATGGATCTGTACTGTAATGGAAGAGCATGAGTACAACATATAATATGCATTGTATAATGTATTATTATTTCACACGTGTTTTTGCAAATAAATAATAATCGTTGTCTTTGTCATGTAATTTTCTTGCATTTACCTGTGAAATCTCATCAAAGTATCTTCCAATGAGTTTCTTCTCCTGTATAAACTTGACGTTCTGCAGAGATTCGGCCGCCAGTTCAATGGCCTGGTTGAACCCGTTCTCGCCGCCGTACGACACGTCCACCAGCTTGATGATCTTGGCTTGCAGACGCTGTGGGGAGTGGTAGTTATTTAGTTGTTAATTAATTATAGAGGGTTAGGAATGATGTTGCAGACACCTGTATACTGTATTTTGTCAGACATTTGTTTACTGAAAAGACTGTATTTTCTATCAGGTGGGCTTTACATAAGAGGGTTTGCCATAATCCCCTTGATTGGTAGGTAGGTTAGAGATTGAATCTAAGCGTCCATCTCAAGGAAGACTCTAATGACCACTGTGCCGCCGTGTACTGCACGGAGAGGCTCTAGAAGATCTGTCTCCATAAGGAGGTGCCGTAACAGGCATTGCACCACGGGGGCTCCGGGGTTGGTCTACTAAGAAAACCCGGTGCCTTCTTCAGGTGCGGATGGAGGCTACCTGGGAGGTTTTAATGAGGTAAATTCCACACTTCCTAATCTTTTTCCTTAAAAAGATAGGTTTGTAGATAGACACTTCAAAAATTCAAGTTTACTAATTTGTAACAATGTACAAATGTATTATCTATCGAGATAGAGAGAGATAGAATATATGTGTAGTATAGAAACTAGCACGTGTGCACCTTTAGTTTCTGAATCCTTCGAGCCTTCGTGCCCGGGCCATGGTATTGAGCTGAACTCCGGCCGTTCTTTTTCTCGTTTTTTTTTTCATAGGATCTTCTCATAAAATAATTTATAGAAATAAAAACTATTTATACTGTATTCACAATTCACTCACCGGATCAAACATGTCAGACTGCGACAATTCAGTTTTGAAGTCAGCAGAACCGGCGAGGATGAGACCAGCAACATTAGGACGGTCTGCGCTGATGAAGAGCTGGGTGGCCACCTCAGCTACTTTACGTACGTAGTTGTGACGCTTCTCCATACGGAGACGAGCGAAACGTAGAGCAGACTGACCACCACGACCGTGCTTCTTCGGAAGGTCTACTGTGAATTTGTGAAGGACCTGAAATATGAATGGATACTTGATTAATTTTTGTGTGATTTGAAGGATTTTAGACTTTGCGCTAGTAGGATTTAAGGTTCTATTCGTAAAATTAATTTGGCTGTTACAAAAGTTTGATTGTAGCAAATGTTCTATTCGATAATAATGCGTCCCAGATGGTTGTGCAAGGGTCCTTGATTGTCTTTGCTCGGACGCCAACGACAGTTATTAGACCTTAAGTTACACTAGCGGTGCGAAAACTTCTATTGTTTGTTCTGGTTGATATACTTATGTATCTAGAATAGCGGAGGTTCGGTTTTCATCATTCTTTTAGATCAATTGTTAGAATGATAAACGCTCGTATAATATAGAATCTATGAATGAATAGCCGGAAATCGCGTAAAACTTACTTCCCAAGGCACGGAAATGACATAGAAATTGATACTTTTGTAATAAATGGTAGTTTCCGTTAGAATAATCAGTGATCTACATTACACTGGTAAAAATTCATCATGTCGACTACGTTGTTAGATTTGTCTTGAGTTGGAGCCTACTAGGCTACTCTTATCCCAATATCATTTATATTGCTTCTTCTTACTAATATTATAAATGTGAAAGTCTGTATGTATGTTTGTGACACAATCACGTCCAAACGGTTCGGGTAGAAATTTGGAACAGGGATAGATTATGGTTTATAATAACACATAGGTTACTTTTTATCCCACGAGAACGCGGGTAGAAGCTAGTAATTGAATATTGACTGCACAGTTGGCGCGGTGGCTGGCCAACCGGCTGCCGCGCAACGTGTCGCGGGTTCGATTACCGCACGGAGCCACTCTGTGTGTAATCCAAAAATTGTTGTTTCTGGTCTTAGTGTCATACGTAAGTGTCATTGTATGTTTGCAAACGTAATTACAACACAGGAGAAAATCCTAGAAATCCTATGGGGAAAATCATCGAATGACTGCTCCCGCCTCGGTGAGGCGGGAGGGTGTCACTCTTACTGACTAAAAACCACCCCGTTTCTTCTCCTGCGCGTCGAGCCGGAGTCCCGGTAACCCGTTAGGTTCTCCGCGACGGAAAATCCTAGTTTAGGGATACGTTTTTAAAAAGAAATAGAATATTTAATATAACACATACCTCTCGCGTGTTACCCTGCAGCGTACCAAAGAGGGCCCCGTTACCGTCCATGACGATGAAACCAAACTTGTTATCATCAGCCAGCAGAGCGGTGAGCGCTTCAGTGTGGAACTTGTTGTCACACAGGTACAGTGACGTGTTGATCGGCTTGAAGGGTTCAAAGTCAATGTTGACCTTCTTTTCTTTGCCCTCCTCTGTGACTATAGTACCGCAGTAGATTACGAGGCCGTTCGGAGGTACTGGAATGAGAAAACCCGTGATTAAAGTTATTGTAAAGAACTTTGATTTTTGACTAGACATAACATAACATCACGCCTTTTATCCCCAAAACGGTAGGCAGCACTTTACGGCACATAATGCCACTGTACAATGTAACACCCACTTTTCACTATTTATGTTACGAGTCCCATGTAATAGGGGGTGAGCCTATTGCCATATACCGGGCACATTTCCAGACTCCGTGCTATTACTGAGAATTTTTAAAATTATAATTACCTTTAGTATAAAGCTTAAGCCTATGCTGTACGGAGGTGATGGCGCCGAGCACGGACAACCGATTCACTCGCGACTTGATGTTGGAAGCCGTACCGAATTCATCGGCCAACATTTTGGAAACCCGCGAGATTTGATCCTTGGGCGGAATTATCAGGGAAATCATCGAGGTCCCGTTCCTGGAAAAGATGGAAGAATTTAAATTAATATACACGGTTTCAGTCATTAAGGCCCAAATAAATAGGTGATCTGCATGTTTCTGACGTTTGGTTGGCGCTCTGATTGGCCAGCTCTAAGTTAATCAACTAATCAGAACGCTTAGTTCGGGTTTGTTTAATGTTTAATAAGATCGAAACGTTACCGCATTCAGTGCGTTGATCGTTGACGTAAAAAATACTAGGCCCTCTGAATCTACTCGCTGGATTGTTCTCTATAATTGACAGACAGTCAAACGAATGTCAAAAAATCAATTATATTTTAAAGATTTCTGATTAAGATCGGTTAGTTATGTTGCGTGCGACCAATGACGTAACTACAGGGTGGTATATATCGGAAAACTGCCACGGGCCCCCAGCTGGGAAGAAGGGCCCTCGTTCAGAGGTTTTCATCTGAACTTCTTTGTTTTTTACTGGGAACGAGGGCCCATTCGATGAATTTGCCACGGGCCCCGAAGGGTATAGTTACGCAACTGCGTGCAACCCTTATCCGCACTATTCTAAACTGACCATGTACAGTACCTAATCTTAAAACCCTCTAAATTATTTACGAGCGGTTCCAACAGTCCCTTGTAACACAGAAACGCCATTAGAAGCTACCTGCTTATTTACAAGAAGCACATTTGAATACTAAAATGCTATTCAGCTTTAAACTGTCAAACACCAAGCGGACACCGGTGACCGCAACCTATTGTTCTATAATTGTGTCTACAAAACCGGTACTCGACGAGTTAATTTGTACTTAAATGTCACGCTCCCTCTATCATCAACGATACTGTAGTATTTAACCCGTTGTAAATTGTTCAAAATCATCCCCTAAATTTGTTCATACCAAAGTAGTCTCTAAACATTGGAAATAAGGTATATAATGTAGTTAGTGGAGAACGGTCACCAGTGACCGCTTGGGGATATACGATATAGAGATAGATAGATATATTTAAAATGGTAAAATTCAAACGTCCACTAGCGCTAGCGGATGATTAGCCTTTAATAGTTTTTATCGGCAGTTAACAGCTTAATTATAGTTCTGTCACTACAAATTCGTTGTAAAATAACAAAGATGGCGCGATGTTTAAATATGACTTAATTGAGTAGGTAGCCTTTCAGTATTCGACCGTGAGGACTATATTTTACTTGTTGCGGCGCTATGGTGTCCCAATGAAATATAGCTCTAACGTTTAAAAAAGAACGAAGCTAATAGAGAGGTGTAAATTCATAACTTTATTTAATCCCCAAAAAAATCTATTGCGGTAACAAAAATCATTACAGCTTCTGAATATGATAATTGGAGGGAGCAATGCTCTTCTAAAACTTAGGGTTGTAGCTAAACAATGAAACGACGGGGTTGGTACAGTCATCGACCTATCGATCGGCGACACCCCTAACTACACGTGTCACTCAAACGAATTTTGGCAAAGTTTTTTTATTAATTGTATTGTTCGTATTTGGGGCACACGTTGTCTATTCAACTGACTGTAAAAAGATAGTATTTCTGTTTAGGTACCATATGGCCTAGTTTTCTATAGTTTTATTCATAAAATAACCATGTGGGAAGTTAAATGCGAAAGTTTTTATGGTTGGCTTATAGTTTATAGCTAATGCGCTGTGTGTGTGTTCCTCTAAAACAGGGTTTTCCAAACTATGGGTCGCAACACATCGGTAGCTCGCAAGCGAATTTTTAGTGAGCCTTGTCAGTATTATGACGCACTAACCAACTGTTCTGTATTTTATTTTTCATATTGGTTATAATTTAATATTCTAATGGTGAGTCCAAAGTTGCGGAACTTGGTTAAGATAGATCGTAGTCCAGAGATCTTTGAGAACCACTGTTTTTGTATATGGAGGTACTCACTCCTCGTGGTAGATAAAAGTACACAACGCACTGACGAATCTGCAGAAAAAATTGCAAGAAAAGTTACCGCTACACCATAAAATACTGCTTTTTATTATAGCTTTAAAAAATTAGGTCGACCTACACATTATACAACCTTGCCGATCCCTTCTGGGAAAATCGACCTTATTATAATTAAAATTATACCTTGAAAATAATGAAAGTAGCGCGAATTGTTAACATAATTAGGCTAAACTATTTACCACGCCATTCTGTGTTCCATTTCACATAGTTTTTACCATATACCTACGTAACTACGTAGCGACCGAGTTTGTATTTGCTTTTAGTCGTAATGTGTTATTTTAATGTACATTTTCAGGGGTTTCGTTATGTATAATGACAATTATTATTGTAGGAATGTGACTCGCCTTTGGTCACATATGATTTTGAACTCAGTGTTGGATATTTAAGCGATTTTAGGGATTTTTTGGGATAAGGGGCAAACGAGCCAACGGATGATCTGATGGCAAGTAATCACTGCAATCAGCGCCGCTTATGGCCATTCGCAACGCTCGACCAAAGGAGATAAAAGCAGGTGGTTAGCTAGTTTTATTAAAATAGGATTGCCCTCTTTTCTTGAAGCATAGTTTCATTTTTGGTCCAAAATATGGCATTTCATTATGGAGTTTAAGGATCTCTTAAGCCAAGATAGGTCCCACTTAATGACATGTTTTTTTTCACCAACCTATGAGTGACACATAAAGGGTTAGTTTAGGAGATTCACGTTAAGTTTACGTTTTACTGTATGATTTTGTTATAATTGGACTTAACATAGATTTAGTTTTTTAAGGCCTAGCTACCGCAATGGAGAAACCTGTCATGATAGTTTAGGTAAGGTTTTATATAAATAAATAAATAGGTATCTAACTTTTAATTAAGAGATAGTATAGTAGTAAACTCGTCAGTACAGACAACTTGTCACTAGATAACGGGGAACTAAAATATGAAAGAAAATAGATGAAAACTTCTCTCTAGTTCGCTTGCTAGTTTGCACTTTAACCTTTAATAAAACAGTAGCTAGCTAACTAACCAACACTGCATTCACCTTTAGAGTACGTAGGCGTTACAGTTAACGCTATATTAAAGTAGCCAGTCAAGCTATTAAATATTCAGCTATTAAATAGGTTACCCACCCACTGATAGGTTAGAAGTCGGTGCCATAAGCTCATATTGCTGCCGTGTAACGTGTCGCGGGTTCGATTCCCGCACGGGACAACACTTTGTGTGATCCACAAATTGTTGTTTCGGGTCTGGGTGTCATTGTGTATGTGAACTTGTATGTTTGTAAACGCACCCACGACACAGGAGAAAATACTAGTGTGGGGCAACGTTTTAAAAAAAAAAAAAAAATATATATTATAATGATATAACTTAATGCCCACAAAATTGTGAATTAGGTACCTATTAAGGTTTTAATGAATAATTTTGTATGGAACTTATGGCACCGACTTCTTACCTATCAGTGGGTGGGTAACCTATCAGTACTAATAATAGTTATTTTTTGCTTTTTAGTTTTGACTTTTTGTTTGTTATTAGTTTTTGGTTTTTTTTTTTCTTATCTACATATCAAACAACTTGGCCAACTGTACAGATCGAGCTATACAAAACCATGACCACAACCTCGCTTTGTATCATCTTTCAGAACATTCGACGGTCAATTTATACTGGTCTTGCATAGCTTCATGTGCCGTGATGGTATTTGACCTTTAAACTATAATATATGTGCTTGTTCGCTGGGGATATCCATTGTTCAGGAGCACTGATAACGATATTGCCATTAACGTCAGAATTATGGAATTCTTTCTACTAATAATAGCGTAATGTCTCATTGTAATTGACGAAATGAATAATAATCAATATCATCAAGTACCTATAATTGATTCGTATTGTTTTATTATAATTTAACTTTTATATATAATAATATACTCCTTCCTTAACCAATTTTATGAAATGCATGCAACTAGTCAATAGATATGAAGTGAGGTGTTCCTTGTCTATGGTCCACAGATAATATTAGATATTATGTATTCTATGATTTCAGTAAAATAATAAGTCTGTGGACCATGGACAAGACTTCACTTCATTTTAATTTTTTTAGCTTTTATTTTATTTTATTTTTATTTTTAATTATGTTATGTGTGTTTTGCGCAAGAATAAATGGTTTTTCTTTCTTCTTTCTTTCTTTAATTAGTAAAGAACGATACAATCGTTAAAACGGTCGTTCAAAGTCGGTTTCTATAAACAATTTGGACGTATTAATTTTGATAATAAAATATGTTCCGTAAATTAGGTAGAAAAACGTGTTTCATAATGGGTATATTAAAGTATCATAAGTAAAGTTTGATTATACAGTTTGTTTGGAAATAATTTCAAATTGGTCAGAGTAAACCTTTACAACAATTTCCTTAGTGTTTTATCAATCATGCATAGGATACGACATGAGAAATTATGAGCCTTTTCTGCATAAGAGGTTTTGCCAAAATTTCCACGCTCGACTGAGTTTAAGAGATTCAGGTTTTTGTCAGATAGCGGTGCTGCCCTATCTGTAGTAGTCCCTTAGTCGGCTCTAATGACACTTTTGAACAAGTAGAAACAGTGACTATTCTGCCCTCAGCCGACAGTTTTCAGGTTTACATTCTTGAATATCTCTAAACCACGACTCATTTTTTTTTATACTTTATAGGTTGACGTTTGACCACCATCTCGCCTTATGGTAAGCGATGATGCGACCGACGATGGTGCACGCCTATCTATGAGCAACCTGTTCACTAGGGACTTGAAGACACCCAAGTCATATTTGACGGGAAACAGACTCTGGCAAGGAATTCTATTCCTTAGCGGTTCGCATGAGGAAGCTCATGAGCATATTCCACGACAAAACAAAATCTTTTCGAGATAAATAGCTGACGACGCGACGCCAAACGAACCAAAACGGGACAATGCTAAAATATGGCTTCGGAATTTCACACGTAGACAAAACCGTTCATAAAGTGTTACGTGCGAGAAACAATTGGCCGGTAACATTATCCCAGTGTCGCTCAATGTCACGACCAAACTTGTACAAGGTGAGTTGACTGAGTATAAAGGAAGTTATGTCTATATACATAGCGTATATTCCGGGTTGTGTAGAAACAGCGGATGATTGATTATAAAGCGATTATTTACAATGATAGCGTCCGTTAACGATGGTTGTTACGTGAGAAATTGGCATATTTTTTCAGTCACACGTTTTGTTCTATAGGTAAAAGGCATACCTACCTACAATTAAAACTTTTTATGGAATAAAGAACAAATGGGCAGACGGAACACGTTTATTTTTGAGGGGGATACATCATCTAATGACTTCTCCCAACTTGAGTCAAGCGAGAGAGTGCCAGATTCTGACTGACTAAAAAGCACCACGCCCCTACTCCTGCTTTGTGTCGGAGCACCCGTTAGGTTATCAGCAGCTCGAGACAGTGGGAACACAAGAGAATTACAAGTGGCCGTTACATTGCTGGCCGTGCAACTAGTGTTGTTTCACGCTGATATTTGCAAGAATGTCCTCTTGGCTAGTCTCATGGCAAAATTGAGCGACAATCATCGATCGATATGATGATACACATGATACGCTTTGTCGCAAGAACGACGTCGTGAGCGTAAATCTATATTACAAAACCCAGTTGGTTTTCGAAATGATTTGTTCCAATTCCAACCCAAAAACAAAACCTATTTTTTTTTAAAGTAGCTTAAATTCTTCGAGAGTTTTCAGTACATGCGCTTACATTCCAACGTTCAAGTACCTATTTCACAATATAAACTACCTTACAGAGGATACATTTCAACTCGTACCGCGAAAGTTTGCACAAAAACAAAGACGGATAGTTTCATTGTTACTTTAGCTGTAGAAAGTTCTTGCACGCCCACTTATATACTAGCCCAGACGTACATTATATACAAAGTAAAATACATACACGTCACGACTCGTTTAGCCCGACTGTAATGAGATTAAATATTTCTACGTCTGGCGTTTTATTGTACAGAGACCGGACAGTAACGCTCTCTGATAAACCTGAACCTTTTAACCTGCGAATAATTAACAGACACGGTTATATTTTGAAACCCTAGCCGGATAGTTTGCCCGAGTGTTATTTGTCAGTACCCAACTCTTCAAGAGGATGTCGTAATAACCGACTAAAGGATTACGCATTAGACCGAAAAGCAGCGCTGTCTGATAAACCTGAACCTTTTAAATTGGGATCTTCCACTAAGATAAGTGATGAGATTATAACAAACCCACTTACAAATGTAGAGGAGGGTCAAGATCTAGCAATAGACTGACTGTTGCTGTTATTATTCATGCAGGTAGACGAAGCCTCAGTTACTTAGATACTTCTTTGGCTTCGTTCATATTTATAAATCAAGCCACATACATGATACATACACTTATAATGATAGGGTATCGGTAAAAACAAATGAGTTTATAAATATCATCATCATCAGTCTAGAACTGATCCACTACTGGGCAAATCAGGGCAAATACCTCGTCTCACATGGAGAGGGAATGAATATCAATCTTGTTACTCTTACTAGGTACATAAAATTAATATGGTGCATACCTTTGCCGCCATAAATGCTTTGAACAAATATAAAACACTGACTTATCGATTTACCTACGTTTCAAAGAATTTTATGCCGTCAGTAAATCAGCATAGCTTTACAATAAAGTATTATTGATTTTTGCAAAAAGGTCGATTTCAGGTTTAAAAGTTGCATTAAGTTATGCAATCGTAAATACTTAAGGAATTTTGCATTTTTTGCAATATGCAAAAAACCTACCTTAGAAATAGGTTTGTCTTTTTTTTTTTCAAGTTGTACTTAATGAAACTATTTGTGGTATGACTTGAGTATATTTTTGGACACTCGTTAGAAACAATGGGTAACATCCAATAGTGTATAATAGGTCCCGCGCGACGCGTCGTCAAAGAACCATCAGACCACCACGGATGGGGCCCAAACGAATTTTGGCAAAGTTTTTTTATTAATTGTATTGTTCGTATTTGGGGCACACGTTGTCTATTCAACTGACTGTAAAAAGATAGTATTTCTGTTTAGGTACCATATGGCCTAGTTTTCTATAGTTTTATTCATAAAATAACCATGTGGGAAGTTAAATGCGAAAGTTTTTATGGTTGGCTTATAGTTTATAGCTAATGCGCTGTGTGTGTGTTCCTCTAAAACAGGGTTTTCCAAACTATGGGTCGCAACACATCGGTAGCTCGCAAGCGAATTTTTAGTGAGCCTTGTCAGTATTATGACGCACTAACCAACTGTTCTGTATTTTATTTTTCATATTGGTTATAATTTAATATTCTAATGGTGAGTCCAAAGTTGCGGAACTTGGTTAAGATAGATCGTAGTCCAGAGATCTTTGAGAACCACTGTTTTTGTATATGGAGGTACTCACTCCTCGTGGTAGATAAAAGTACACAACGCACTGACGAATCTGCAGAAAAAATTGCAAGAAAAGTTACCGCTACACCATAAAATACTGCTTTTTATTATAGCTTTAAAAAATTAGGTCGACCTACACATTATACAACCTTGCCGATCCCTTCTGGGAAAATCGACCTTATTATAATTAAAATTATACCTTGAAAATAATGAAAGTAGCGCGAATTGTTAACATAATTAGGCTAAACTATTTACCACGCCATTCTGTGTTCCATTTCACATAGTTTTTACCATATACCTACGTAACTACGTAGCGACCGAGTTTGTATTTGCTTTTAGTCGTAATGTGTTATTTTAATGTACATTTTCAGGGGTTTCGTTATGTATAATGACAATTATTATTGTAGGAATGTGACTCGCCTTTGGTCACATATGATTTTGAACTCAGTGTTGGATATTTAAGCGATTTTAGGGATTTTTTGGGATAAGGGGCAAACGAGCCAACGGATGATCTGATGGCAAGTAATCACTGCAATCAGCGCCGCTTATGGCCATTCGCAACGCTCGACCAAAGGAGATAAAAGCAGGTGGTTAGCTAGTTTTATTAAAATAGGATTGCCCTCTTTTCTTGAAGCATAGTTTCATTTTTGGTCCAAAATATGGCATTTCATTATGGAGTTTAAGGATCTCTTAAGCCAAGATAGGTCCCACTTAATGACATGTTTTTTTTCACCAACCTATGAGTGACACATAAAGGGTTAGTTTAGGAGATTCACGTTAAGTTTACGTTTTACTGTATGATTTTGTTATAATTGGACTTAACATAGATTTAGTTTTTTAAGGCCTAGCTACCGCAATGGAGAAACCTGTCATGATAGTTTAGGTAAGGTTTTATATAAATAAATAAATAGGTATCTAACTTTTAATTAAGAGATAGTATAGTAGTAAACTCGTCAGTACAGACAACTTGTCACTAGATAACGGGGAACTAAAATATGAAAGAAAATAGATGAAAACTTCTCTCTAGTTCGCTTGCTAGTTTGCACTTTAACCTTTAATAAAACAGTAGCTAGCTAACTAACCAACACTGCATTCACCTTTAGAGTACGTAGGCGTTACAGTTAACGCTATATTAAAGTAGCCAGTCAAGCTATTAAATATTCAGCTATTAAATAGGTTACCCACCCACTGATAGGTTAGAAGTCGGTGCCATAAGCTCATATTGCTGCCGTGTAACGTGTCGCGGGTTCGATTCCCGCACGGGACAACACTTTGTGTGATCCACAAATTGTTGTTTCGGGTCTGGGTGTCATTGTGTATGTGAACTTGTATGTTTGTAAACGCACCCACGACACAGGAGAAAATACTAGTGTGGGGCAACGTTTTTAAAAAAAAAAAAAAAATATATATTATAATGATATAACTTAATGCCCACAAAATTGTGAATTAGGTACCTATTAAGGTTTTAATGAATAATTTTGTATGGAACTTATGGCACCGACTTCTTACCTATCAGTGGGTGGGTAACCTATCAGTACTAATAATAGTTATTTTTTGCTTTTTAGTTTTGACTTTTTGTTTGTTATTAGTTTTTGGTTTTTTTTTTTCTTATCTACATATCAAACAACTTGGCCAACTGTACAGATCGAGCTATACAAAACCATGACCACAACCTCGCTTTGTATCATCTTTCAGAACATTCGACGGTCAATTTATACTGGTCTTGCATAGCTTCATGTGCCGTGATGGTATTTGACCTTTAAACTATAATATATGTGCTTGTTCGCTGGGGATATCCATTGTTCAGGAGCACTGATAACGATATTGCCATTAACGTCAGAATTATGGAATTCTTTCTACTAATAATAGCGTAATGTCTCATTGTAATTGACGAAATGAATAATAATCAATATCATCAAGTACCTATAATTGATTCGTATTGTTTTATTATAATTTAACTTTTATATATAATAATATACTCCTTCCTTAACCAATTTTATGAAATGCATGCAACTAGTCAATAGATATGAAGTGAGGTGTTCCTTGTCTATGGTCCACAGATAATATTAGATATTATGTATTCTATGATTTCAGTAAAATAATAAGTCTGTGGACCATGGACAAGACTTCACTTCATTTTAATTTTTTTAGCTTTTATTTTATTTTATTTTTATTTTTAATTATGTTATGTGTGTTTTGCGCAAGAATAAATGGTTTTTCTTTCTTCTTTCTTTCTTTAATTAGTAAAGAACGATACAATCGTTAAAACGGTCGTTCAAAGTCGGTTTCTATAAACAATTTGGACGTATTAATTTTGATAATAAAATATGTTCCGTAAATTAGGTAGAAAAACGTGTTTCATAATGGGTATATTAAAGTATCATAAGTAAAGTTTGATTATACAGTTTGTTTGGAAATAATTTCAAATTGGTCAGAGTAAACCTTTACAACAATTTCCTTAGTGTTTTATCAATCATGCATAGGATACGACATGAGAAATTATGAGCCTTTTCTGCATAAGAGGTTTTGCCAAAATTTCCACGCTCGACTGAGTTTAAGAGATTCAGGTTTTTGTCAGATAGCGGTGCTGCCCTATCTGTAGTAGTCCCTTAGTCGGCTCTAATGACACTTTTGAACAAGTAGAAACAGTGACTATTCTGCCCTCAGCCGACAGTTTTCAGGTTTACATTCTTGAATATCTCTAAACCACGACTCATTTTTTTTATACTTTATAGGTTGACGTTTGACCACCATCTCGCCTTATGGTAAGCGATGATGCGACCGACGATGGTGCACGCCTATCTATGAGCAACCTGTTCACTAGGGACTTGAAGACACCCAAGTCATATTTGACGGGAAACAGACTCTGGCAAGGAATTCTATTCCTTAGCGGTTCGCATGAGGAAGCTCATGAGCATATTCCACGACAAAACAAAATCTTTTCGAGATAAATAGCTGACGACGCGACGCCAAACGAACCAAAACGGGACAATGCTAAAATATGGCTTCGGAATTTCACACGTAGACAAAACCGTTCATAAAGTGTTACGTGCGAGAAACAATTGGCCGGTAACATTATCCCAGTGTCGCTCAATGTCACGACCAAACTTGTACAAGGTGAGTTGACTGAGTATAAAGGAAGTTATGTCTATATACATAGCGTATATTCCGGGTTGTGTAGAAACAGCGGATGATTGATTATAAAGCGATTATTTACAATGATAGCGTCCGTTAACGATGGTTGTTACGTGAGAAATTGGCATATTTTTTCAGTCACACGTTTTGTTCTATAGGTAAAAGGCATACCTACCTACAATTAAAACTTTTTATGGAATAAAGAACAAATGGGCAGACGGAACACGTTTATTTTTGAGGGGGATACATCATCTAATGACTTCTCCCAACTTGAGTCAAGCGAGAGAGTGCCAGATTCTGACTGACTAAAAAGCACCACGCCCCTACTCCTGCTTTGTGTCGGAGCACCCGTTAGGTTATCAGCAGCTCGAGACAGTGGGAACACAAGAGAATTACAAGTGGCCGTTACATTGCTGGCCGTGCAACTAGTGTTGTTTCACGCTGATATTTGCAAGAATGTCCTCTTGGCTAGTCTCATGGCAAAATTGAGCGACAATCATCGATCGATATGATGATACACATGATACGCTTTGTCGCAAGAACGACGTCGTGAGCGTAAATCTATATTACAAAACCCAGTTGGTTTTCGAAATGATTTGTTCCAATTCCAACCCAAAAACAAAACCTATTTTTTTTAAAGTAGCTTAAATTCTTCGAGAGTTTTCAGTACATGCGCTTACATTCCAACGTTCAAGTACCTATTTCACAATATAAACTACCTTACAGAGGATACATTTCAACTCGTACCGCGAAAGTTTGCACAAAAACAAAGACGGATAGTTTCATTGTTACTTTAGCTGTAGAAAGTTCTTGCACGCCCACTTATATACTAGCCCAGACGTACATTATATACAAAGTAAAATACATACACGTCACGACTCGTTTAGCCCGACTGTAATGAGATTAAATATTTCTACGTCTGGCGTTTTATTGTACAGAGACCGGACAGTAACGCTCTCTGATAAACCTGAACCTTTTAACCTGCGAATAATTAACAGACACGGTTATATTTTGAAACCCTAGCCGGATAGTTTGCCCGAGTGTTATTTGTCAGTACCCAACTCTTCAAGAGGATGTCGTAATAACCGACTAAAGGATTACGCATTAGACCGAAAAGCAGCGCTGTCTGATAAACCTGAACCTTTTAAATTGGGATCTTCCACTAAGATAAGTGATGAGATTATAACAAACCCACTTACAAATGTAGAGGAGGGTCAAGATCTAGCAATAGACTGACTGTTGCTGTTATTATTCATGCAGGTAGACGAAGCCTCAGTTACTTAGATACTTCTTTGGCTTCGTTCATATTTATAAATCAAGCCACATACATGATACATACACTTATAATGATAGGGTATCGGTAAAAACAAATGAGTTTATAAATATCATCATCATCAGTCTAGAACTGATCCACTACTGGGCAAATCAGGGCAAATACCTCGTCTCACATGGAGAGGGAATGAATATCAATCTTGTTACTCTTACTAGGTACATAAAATTAATATGGTGCATACCTTTGCCGCCATAAATGCTTTGAACAAATATAAAACACTGACTTATCGATTTACCTACGTTTCAAAGAATTTTATGCCGTCAGTAAATCAGCATAGCTTTACAATAAAGTATTATTGATTTTTGCAAAAAGGTCGATTTCAGGTTTAAAAGTTGCATTAAGTTATGCAATCGTAAATACTTAAGGAATTTTGCATTTTTTGCAATATGCAAAAAACCTACCTTAGAAATAGGTTTGTCTTTTTTTTTTTCAAGTTGTACTTAATGAAACTATTTGTGGTATGACTTGAGTATATTTTTGGACACTCGTTAGAAACAATGGGTAACATCCAATAGTGTATAATAGGTCCCGCGCGACGCGTCGTCAAAGAACCATCAGACCACCACGGATGGGGCCCAATAGGGCTGATGCCGATACGGAGCCGCGGAAGACTTAACGGGTTGCCAGGGCTTCGGCTCGAAGGGCAGGAGTAGGAACTGGGTGGTTTTTAGTCAGTAAGAGTCTGACACTCCCTCCCGCCTCCCCCAGGCGGGAGAAGTTATTCGATGGCTTCCCCCTTAAAAAATCTATTATAGAGAGGTAAGCACAGACGTACTGGACATCTATTTGTCGTTATTTGTGTTATATGGGGATGTCACATTGATTTCATTCGGGCATTGTGTACACTGCTGCCCATAACTAGCAGTTAAACAAAAACGACATCTAAATTGAGATAGCTACGATTTAATTTTGATCACCAGCCAAGTACTATGTTCCGATCGCATTACAGAGCGACCGCAATGTATGCACTGCGTCATAATAATGCACTTAAACCACGTGGTCGTGGTTACGACAAAGCATAAAATATAAAACAATTATTTCGACATTGAAACGAGAATTATGATACAAAAAAACGGAGGCGTATATTTCAGCAAGGTACAAATAAGTTAATCAGTTAAGCAGGATTCTAAAAAACTGACATCAAGTATTTCTTCTTCAGTCGATTTATAAATCCCGAACTAGTTGGAAAGGGAACTTGAAAAAACGATATTTCACAGATTTGCTCAATACATTAATCCACAGACAATGACGTCTTAAAATTAGGATTTTTTGAATAAATCAGCGCACCACACAAATGGAATACCCCAGAAGCGGTTTTATTGTGGATTATCCTTAGTACATACGGCAACAGTCACGTACTGCTTTCTAAGAGCGCTCGTATGCGGACATAGTGCAAAAGTGGGTTGTCAACTTTGTCATGCAAACAAAACCGATGGAGCGAGGAGACAGTTAGCTTCATAGTAAAATGAGGGAAGGAATAGTTTTTAAACAAACTATATCAAAGCAGGCTTTAAAACTGAGCTATGGGTGATAGATCTCTGATGTAGAATGGGCCCCCTCTTCAAAATCCTGGCTTGCGAGAAGGGTTAGAAATTGAGTTTAAAGGTTCAGGTTTATCAGAGACTGCTGCTGTCTAATTTGTCTAAGACCCTTGGTCGGTTTTCTATTACGAAAACCACTCAAAGGGAGACGAATGTGTTCTTCTATGGCATAACAACATGGCAACGCGGTAAGGACGTAAGGTATTTGAAACGTAACATGTATTATTTTTGGCCATTAAATGGACCTTGGAATAACGATTTTATTTAATTCTCATGCGGATCTATGAAACAAAAGCTACATTTCTGGCACCAAAAATTTAAAGTTTAAATCTTTTCACGGTCCCAAAAACTTTAGTACTTATCATAAATCACTTGAATCCAGATGCAATTTCCGAAATATGGAGGAGAAAGTAGTGCCAACTCATTTGCTTTTACTGCTTCCAGTACTGCGGAAAAACGTGGAAGTCAAGGTTGAATCATAAATGATATCCGGCGAGATTGGCGACACGCTATGTGGAGATAGATTTTATGGGTTACGTGTTCACCTGTACGATTGTACCTGTACCTATTGAAATACCGTATTTATTTTGTACGTTTTATTTGAAAGGGTTAAACTAGCTCTACCTGGCAGCAAGCGTGCTCGCTACGATCAAAATGAAACAGCAGTTTTATAGCCTACTAGCTTTTACCCGCGGCTTCGCTCGCGTCATAAAAGAATAAAAAGTAGCCTATGTGACATATCGCCATCTATACCAATACTTTTGTTTTTCCTCGGGAATATCATTTTTTTTCCGGGTTAAAAAGTACCCTATTATTTAATCCGGACTTCTAACTTTATGTCTGCAAAAATTCAAAGCAATCGGTTGAGTAGTTACGGCGTGAAGGTGGAACAAACAAACAAACTCACTTTCCGATTTATAATATTAGTAAGGATAGGAAGGAAGTAAGAACTAGTAAGGATACCTTCTCGGATAAATGGCTTATCCAACACATAAATAATCTTTCAAATCGGACCAGTAAGCAGTTACTCTTCATCCTTGTATAATATAAATCATAATGGTGTACTTTTTATGACATACTAGTCTTTGTCTACCCTCATGGGGACAGGCGTGAGGCTATGAATGAATGAATTTGCTACGAAACTAATAAAGCAGAGTCTCTTACGATCGAGATTAGGAGATCCGAGTTTAAAAGGTTCTGGTTTTTCAGAGAATGCTGCTGGCGCTGCTAATCGGTCTCTGTCACATGTCTAGGCCATTTATGGACTCCGATTCGTACGACACCAGTGGGATGGTGCCAGTCTTCTACTTTCTCGACACAGTAGCTTCCAACGAAGATTACGCATAACCAACAAACCGATGTTAGATAACTCTAAAAGTAATAAACCTAATTTCCCACAAAACCCACGTTTGGCAACCAAGTGGAGGATTCAAAAACAAGTCTCCTGGGACCGTCGAGTATATTACGCAATATGAACTTACTACGTTTACCCAGCCAAAGACTATAAGGGTGAAATTGCCGTGACGTCACACACATTACGTCATAGCTGACGTAATAAGTATGAGACGCGGGTTTGCCGCATTGAACAAACATTTGTATCACCAACAGAATTCCTGGTATGGTATTTGGCATGTTTATAAATGAGCTTACGATTTTGGAGGGATTCTGAACTATTACATTATCAGGTATACGTAACCAATGTCGACTCTATTAGTAACGATATAGAACTTCAAATTAAATTACCGTTATTTGTATATATTCACTGAAGTCGTAACCAGAACAAAATCAATTATGCTGCTTACACCCATAAAAAATAATTATTACAACGCTACAGTTAGTATGGTTCAGAGCGATATTAGCAAAAACTATTGGTTTGAATTGAAAAATCTTGTATAGAATAGTCTACCTAACTAAGTATACATAAATGTGTACGGTTAGATAGACATATAAGGCATTTTTGACTGAGATCAATTTTTATTTTACTTTATTTCCATAATTATTGTCATAAACCTGAATCGATTCATACATTTTTAAGATCGGTTTTTAGAGGTATTTCAGTCGTTAGTGCAGTAGTAATAAGCAAATCAATATTATTTATTTTAGTTAATGACAACATTAAACGAATAGGTCATTGCGGTTTTTAGAATCATCCATTAGTTTTGTAAATAATTTTGTAGACTTCGCCTTAAGTTAAAGAGACATTAGTACAGTCTGTCCCTCAGACAGTCTAGGGTAGTAGAGGGAAAAGGGAGGGGAGTAGGGGTGTTCCCAGACGCCGCGCGACTAGACAGCTGTTTGCCGACCACAAACGGACGAAACGGAAGTGCAACGCTCCGTCAAGTCTGTCTTTGTTTAAGTTTTTTTAGCGCTACAGCTTTATTTTAACTGTCTTTCAGCGAAAATCTTTGTGATGTGTGCGGTCTAAAATAGTTTTGACTTTTTTTATAAATTAAAGACATTAATGCATTAAAATAATCATATTTTCCTTTAATAATGGGTTCGTGGACGCTAATTAAGCGTAAAGTCCTTTTCAAGGAGAATTCACAAGAAAGAAGTATCATAACAACGTAAAATGACGCCACAACGAGGAATATCATACAAAATTCATAGAAAACTAACATTTTCGACATTTCGGAACATAATACAGAATCTGATTACCTAGAAACATCCCTATTGTAACGCGAATTTGAATAATGGTAATGGAATGAGTTATGACACGCTAAACTAGCATTTCCGTGGATGAATTACGGATCATATTTGTGTGACGCGTCCTCATTTATGGAACAATAGCCTTTGTGAGGGCGTGTTTTGACAAAATAGTATTAGAAAAACCGATAATAGAAAAGGTAAGAGGCATCTAAAGTACGGCAGACTATAATTATTGTAGACTAGCTTCTGCCTGCGACTTCGTAAGCGCGATTCCGTAGGATTTTCAGGATTTTTTCTGTATTAAGAACCTTCTCCTAATAATAACAAATACCTACAACAAAAAAAAGATTGAGTGAAATCGGTCCAGCCATTCACGTATTGACGCGCGATGCCGTGACCAAGGGAAAAAGGCATTCATCTATACTAATATTATAAAGCTGAGTTTGAATTTTTTGTTTGTTTGTTTGAACGCGATAATCTCCGAAACTACTGGTCCGATTTGAAAAATTCTTTCTGCGTTGGATAGCCCATTTATCGAGGAAGGCTATAGGCTATAAAATATCACGCTACGATTAATAGTCGCCGAGCAGAGCGAGTGAAACCGCGCGAAAGTAGCTAGTTTTTATATACATAGATTAAGATCGACTCTTCATTTCGGTCGTCACATTTGACAGCGATCGAGCAGCACGATTACCTAAGCAGAGCTTGTCCAGGCGTCTCCACTTGAACAGCTCAGCTACCCTCGGCCGCTATCTCCCCTGCCTGCCAAGCGTCAAGATCATGATAAACAGTCTATGTCTTGCAGTAGATTATCACGGGATACAAGAATACTGAAAGGCTACTCAATAGGGTAGATGATTAATTTTTATTTTATTGTCCATCTAGTAGATTACTTTAAATCATTAGACACGAATTTTTAATTTTTTTTACAGAAACGAATACTTTCGTCGATATATTGATTCGAAATGTCGCGTAACGTCACTTATGTACATTTTATACGTAGAAATGATGTTTCAGCCTCCACTCCTAAACTTTGATTCGTTATATAAAAAAATACGTGTATACTAACTTTTTAGTTACCTAACTGACGGACTAATTAGATTTTTATTTTTCATACCCTGTCGTCATACCTATTATTAATTGTACCTACTTAAATATCGTCCCATTACTATCATTTTATATGTAGTGACAGAAGCGCGTCTTAAAATTGAGTGGGCGAATGAGTATTTGGATATAAGACGATTACCTCTAGAAATACTTCCAGTAACTAAGGAGTAGAGACGATTCCGTTGCCATGGTAACCGTGTACACAACAGCGTTTAATTTCCCTAGGAAATTCTGTCGCTAATACGACAATATCGATCGTATTCGAGTATATAGCGTCAAGGCTAACTAAGCGACTAGTGCGAATTACTAACTACAGTGGCCATGCAGGTCAAAGTACTGTCGGTTTAATTTTAGACTTTTGACTTTATTGTTTTAGTAAGATTCCTATGGAGAAGAAAGAGCAAGAAACTCCATAGGTAACTCTTCTTCAATCAGGTTCACAATACAAACTAATCCTTACTAATATTATAAATCGGAAAGTGAGTTTGAATGTTTGTTCCGCTTTCACGCCATAACTACTAAACCGATTGCTTTGAACTTTTGCAGATGTATAGTTAGAAGTCCGGATTAAGTAATAGGTTACTTTTTATCCCGGAAAAAATTGATATTCCTGAGGGAAAACAAAAGTATCGGTATAGATGGTGCTGTGTGTATTGGTATATGTCACATTGGCTTTTTATCCTTTTGTGACGTAAGCTAAGCCGCGGGTAAAAACTAGTAATAGAATAATTGGAAGTTAAAACACTATGGTCATGTGACCAAGTCACATAACCAATGCAATAATAATATGTAGTGGTCTGGAAAGTACATCACATAATGAACACAATATGTAATTACAATCGACAAAGATGTCGGTCGACCTTTATAAGGTAATATTCGCATGCACTCTGTAAGCAACCATAGGGAAAACAAGTGGTCAATAGTGAATTTTGCCACAGGATTTTGTTTAAAAGTGTATGAATGGAAACTTTGCCAATAGTATGTCTAGGATCTAGGAATATTTCACACAGTTGGTTGTGTAATCAAGTGGTTTTTTGTAATCAAAGTAAATGTTCGAAAGAAACTAAGATAAAGCATGGTGTTTCTTCTAGTCTCTAGATACCATGGTTGCGCCAGTGACCGGTAATGGAAGAATTTCATTGCAAATTGATAATAAACTATTCCATAAACTGTTGAATAAACAACTACCATAATGTGTGTGTAAATTAGTATCATTTTAGCTTACATGTGTTAATTAAATTTAGATGTTTACATCTAAATTTAATTAACACATAATTATTGTTTATTATATAGCCATAATTTGGTTTATTTAACAGAAATCATTATATTAAGGATAACTAAATTAACTAAGCATATGTTATATTTCTTTTTTATTGTTTTGGATATAGTTGCACAATACTTTCTCAATTTCTTTGAAAGCATATTGCAGTCTAGATTTCACAATATTTAGAACCTACATTCAGACCAAAGAACATCACAAATAGAATTTAAAAAAGGAACACAATAGTTGTCTATAGGTAGTAAAATAGTTTTATTTCATTGTTGAATTTTAAATTACTTAGGTGTTTTGATTATAGTTGTTATATTTATTTATATTCAGCTGTAAATAAGTCCAAAGGATGACCTTTAGACCTAACAGCTGTTTTAAAGTCTAGAAATTTTAGGTTATGTCAAAAATACCATGCAATAGTAGGTTCCATAAATAGGAAATGAATTCGATTTTTAACTTTATTTCAAGGAAGATAAGGTGCATTTTGCAATACACCATCTGCAAGATCACAAGTGTAGTGACTTTGCAAAGTAATGAAAAAAAATATTGCAACAACATTGCAAAATATTCGGAATTCAAAATTCTATACAAGTTTACTGCCAAACATAATAAGATTATTGTTTATGGCTTGTGGACGCGAAAAAAGTTACAAAAGAGATCGTTAGTCATTGGTCACTTTTTGACGTATGCTTTCGACGGGCGCCTTAAGACACGCGCACGTTGCACACAACATAACCAAAGTTCTACACAATCTGGCATCTTTGACAACGTATGATTAAAGGTCGAAATCTTTATACTTCGAACCAACTTGCTAGCATGTCAGCTAGCCAACGTCTCGAGCATCATGCAACATAAGCGTGCATGTGCAAAAAGTGACGCAGCCTTGTTGGCAGTTTCGTCCAATCATGTGGCCAAAAACATGCCACGGAAAACTTCATAACCCAAACAAAACTTAAATGAAACACTAAAAAACTTTCAACAACTCACCCTCTAGCCATTTCCAAGCTCTTGATCAGCTTCTTGATCTTCCATATTTCGACATTGCGATCCGCAGACGATTCTTCAGACATTTTGGATCGGTATTATTTTACTATTACACCACAAAAACGCACTAATAAGCAAATATAATTAAAATAAAGTCTAAATAACACACCACTAAACTTCTTAGTAAAGGGATACGAGGGGAAGGGAGCCCGACTTGCGGTCCAAACTGCTCTAATCCAGATCGAACCGGACGGACAAGAACCTCGTTACTCTATTCACGCACTTTTGAGTTCACATTTACGGTTGCCGTCGCTCGTACTTTTCTTCTAGTGCGGGGATTCTTGGATTTTTTCTTTATTCGGTTACCCCTAAGCATGTGGGACGTAGAAATAAGACATTACAGGGATAAAAGATGACGTTGAACAAACGATCGAACGAACGCTCAGTCGTCCGTCGATGAAATGAAAGAAGAAAAATGCGGTTCGTTGTTGCCAGCATCAAAAAATCTAATATTGATTTTTGTTATTTCATTTATGAGGTGAACAACGAATACATTAATTGATTATTTTAAATAAATACTGCGATCTATTACTACAAGTATTTACTAAAAGATTTCAGTTAAATCGGTTTGTTGTAATGCGTACTTATTTTGGTTTAGTCAAGGTTAGATAAAGAACTTTTTATTCAAGTTTTTTATGGCAACATTACAAAATAGGGCCGAGCCAACGTTTACATAATTGTTAATTCTAAATTATACTATTTGATTATTTTATTTTATAATATTTGATTTTTATTATTATTGAGTGATTGTGAGTTAGAAAAAATTTAATTATCTTTTGCTTTGAATCTGGAACCATTGTTTAATTATGCGACAAGAACGAAATCATTTCAGTTATATCGATATGACTTTCATCTTATTTTACAGCAGTAAAAGTTGAAACCATAACTAAAATCAGAGATTACTTAATAGTAAGTGCCTGTTTCACCATTTTCATATAAGTATTCGTTAAAGATACTTCAACGTAGCCCGCGAAATTTAAATATCCTTGAGTTTATTACAAGATACAGCTCGATAATATGATGATAACATGTACATACAAATATGTATTTAGATGTTATACTTCTCCATCTCCATAACTCACACTTAGAGAATGTTGACGAACACCTTATTTTTGCTAAAATGATAACATTCATAACAGTGCACAAAGCAAGTAGTCGATTATTTAATTAACAATATAATTACTATTCTGTTCATTATTGCATAGCCCAAATGTTTTTCCAGTTTTCCAGTTAGTAAACTGGGTGCATCACTATTCAATGTCATTCAATCAGACGAACAAAGTGAGGTTATAATTTCGCAATCGCTCCCGTCCCGAGATGTTATGTAGTAAATTAAAACAAATTGTATTACCACAACAGGCCATAAACAACAACGTACAGTTTCGCTACTTGGTAACGTCTCGATATCTGTTCAAGCAATGGATCTGGTACGATGGACTTTTGGCGAATTTAGGTAAAAAAGAAGTTGGTAGAATGTCTGCTTTGAGGTTTATTTTGAGGGACTTTCGTGTGTGGAGTGCTTGGACAAGATGTAATATAGTGAGTACGGTGGTTAAAAGGTGTAGAAGAGACCGCAGTGTAAGGGAAGTGATACAAAGATTTAAACAAACTTTCTTTCGACCGAGAAGAACTCTGCTTATATCCGCGACTGCAGCCTACAAGGCTCGCGATGGAGACAACGACGATGATACCCCAGTCAGCTGCGACAAAAATATTACAGACGAGGAATTACAGGTATTCAAATTACCCTATTTTTGTTATATTTATTTTTCTGTCTTTCTTTTTAGATTCTAATAATACAATAATTAGATAATAAGTAATCAGGCATAATATGCCTTTTATTGTGGATGCGCTAAAATATGTAAATATTACATTACAGTACAGGTAATTGCCATAAAGTTGTATCAAGGATTTTTAGTAAATTTGTGCTGAACTAAAATTTTATGCTTAGGCTCTACATTAATATTACCTTTGCCACAAAATTCAGGAAGTAGATAAACAAAGCCATTATCTATGGTGATGGTGCTTTGTTGTTTTATAAATCTTAGGAAAAATACTGAAAAGTAAGTGTTTTCATTGTCTCAAGGTCAAATATAAAAATAAATGATTCACTATGTTTACACACAGAAGGCAGTTCAATAAACCTCTGCTATTCTGCAATATGGTTATTTTTATATTTCTTTGTTTTCTACATTTAAGTTTAAAAAAACAAAGTCGTGTTGTTTTTGTTTTTATTTTTAAACTGTCTTTGACCCTTTTTGAGCTAGAATGAGATAAAAAAAATATCGAAACTTTTGTTTTGTTGAATTAAATTATGCTAAAGCCCAGTTTGGCCATGTAAAGAGACAATCATATATTAATTTAGTTACTGAATATAACTTTAAACTTTTACCTCTTTAGTAAAAAAAATATATAACTAAAGACATGTGGGTAATTGAACAAAAAAATTCAACTAATATTTTAACTCGTCGAGTACTGTCATTATAGACACAATTATAGAACCATAGGTTGCGGTCACCGGTGAACGCTTGGTGTTAGACAGTTTAAAAGTATAACCCAGCCATCGCGAAGGACACACCGGGCGTCGGGGATCGCGGGACGATCTCCGGCCACCGTAAGCGTGGGCCTGCGGACGGCGAGCATGGGTGGCTCCCCGTCCGACCAGAAACAGACCCGAGCGTACGGCGCGTCGCGTTCCGCGCGCGCCTCAAAGAGCCATAAGACCACCACAGATGGGGCCCAATAGGGTCGATGCCGATTCGGAGTCGCGGAGAACCTAACGGGTAACCGGGGCTCCGGCTCGACGTGCAGGAGAAGGAACGGGGTGGTTTTTAGTCAGTAAGAGTCTGACACTCCCTCCCGCCTCACCCAGGCGGGAGCAGTCATTCAATGATTTTCCCCCCTCAAAAAAAAAAAAAAAAAGACAGTTTAAAAGTATAAAGTATTCTTTCAAACAGCTTTTCTTGAACTGATATTTAATATTATATCTTTAGAATCTAATTTTTAGTTTAGATTTGAATCGATAACAAGTGCAAGCAAGACGTTACTGGGACTGAGACGTTAATTAAAACTAAATTATAATGTTACAAGGCAAAATATGAGCCATTCGAAACTTTACTCTATTGCCTATATTAAGAGTTCAGTTTTCATTGAAACCTTAACATTTTATTGTTAGACTCAGGATCTTTCAGATACTTGCATTCCGTAATCAACTTTAATTTTATTGTGGTAAAGTTGATGTTTACTTACATCAATTTAATACTACTTAATTTTATTACTGACATCACCTATTCAGTTTTTAACAATTTTTAGAAAAGTTGCCGGTACTAACGTATTGGCTGCATTCTCTGATAAATGTCTGTCTGGTATATAGTGAGAGAGATATATAGTGATGCGAGAGCTAAAGGTCGACTAAAGGACGAACATCTGACGGCACGGTTGGTGCGTTGGCTAGGCAACCGGCTGCCGTGCAACATGTCGCGGGTTCGATTGTCGCACGGAACAACACTTTGTGTGATCTACAAATTATTGTTTCTGGACTGGGTTCATTGTGTATATGAACTTGTATGTTTGTAAACGCACCCACGACACTTGAGAAAATCCTAATATGAGCAAAGTTTATATAAAAAAAAAAGTGTACCAAATCCAAAAGAAGCGCAATTTATTTATGAATGTAGTTAGTTTATTTAACGTTTGGGCCCCCCAACAAAAGATACACTTACATGCTAAAATATAATCCACCAGAAGTTACATTAACCTTGAGATCCTTCAATTAACTCGTCAAGTACTGGTTTTGTAGACACAATTATAGAACAATAGGTTGCGGTCACCGGTGACCGCTTGGTGTTTGACAGTTTAAAGGGAATCACATCATGCGAATACAAACATACAGCAATTGAATTAAATTACAAAAATTTGGATTGAATTGTCGTAGAGGCCCGAAGGTTTAAGTCGCGGCAAGTACCAATGTGATTTTTTCCGAGTTATATGTACTTTCTAAGATTATATAGACACCACTGACAAACGGTGAAGGAAAACATCGTGAGGAAACCTGAGCTTATAATTTCTAATTATAAATTTGAAATCACCAATCCGCATTGAACAAGTGTGGTGCTTAATGCTCAAACCTTCTCCGTGTGAGAAGAGGCTTTGCTCAGCAGTGGGCATTTATAGGCTGTTGATAATGATTATGATCGAATTACAAAAATGTCAAGAAAATATATAAAAGAGAAATCCAAATGACGACAACATAACACAAGTAAAAAAAAAAATTAGGTTATACAATAGGGTAGATGCCTAATTTTTATTTTAATGTCCGTCTTGTAGATTGTTTTATATCATTAGACACGTATTTTTTATTTTCTTACAGAAACGAATACTTTCGACGATTTTTTTTTTTTAAGGGGGAAAATCATCAAATGACTGCTTCCGCCTGGGTGAGGCGGGAGGGAGTGTCAGACTCTTACTGACTAAAAACCACCCCGTTCCTTCTCCTGCACGTCGAGTCGTTGCCCCGGTTACCCGTTAGGTTCTCCGCGACTCCGAATCGGCATCGGTCGTATTGGGCCTCATCTGTGGTGGTCTGATGGCTCTTTGAGGTGCGCGTGGAACGCGACGCGCCGTACGTACCCATGCTCGCCGTCCGCAGTCCCGCGCTTACGGTGGCCGGAGATCGTCCCGCGATCCCCGACGCCCGGTGTGTCCTTCGCGATGGCTGGGTTGCGAGGAGGCAGCGCTTCGCTGCCTCACGCGTCCCGCCTCCTCCTTAGCTAGCATGACTGCTTCGCAAAAGGAGGAGACGGCATCCCAGTCCCCCTCGCTCCGCATCATGGCCTGCACTAGGCCCGGACGCGAGAGGTCGCCATCGCCGATCACTTCCCTGAGGGCACGGCGGTGCTCAGCCCACGCAGGGCATTCTCTCACTGTGTGTTCCACCGTGTCCTCAGGGCGGTCCTCGCAGTGATAACACCCGGGCGTTTCCTCCCGCCCCATCAGACACAGGTACCTCCCGAAACTTCCATGTCCGGTGAGGACCTGCGTCAGGCGGTAGGTGAGGACGCCGTAGCGTCTCTCAAGCCACTCCTCAAAGAGGGGACTTACCGCTGCAATGGCAGCGAGCCCAGCCTTCGGTTGCGACAGTCGTTGCTGCCATTCCGCCATGAGATCGCGCCGGAGCTCATCCCGCCACGCACTTATCTGGCGCGGCAGCGGAGTTTTGCCCCGGCGACGTGCCTTCGCGCGCATCCTATACACGCGCGCGAGCACCTTCGCCTCCAGATCCCACGGCGGTAATCCGGCAATACTTTCGACGATATATTGATTTGAAATGTCGCGTGACGTCACTTCTATGTACATACATTTTATACGTAGAAATGACGTTTTAGCCCCCACTCTTAAACTTTGATTCGTTTTATCTAAGTATCATTTTATTATATAACAAAATAAAAAAAAATACGTTTCTAATATTTTTTCATTACCCAACTTACGGACTAAATAGATTTTTAATTTTCATTTTTTTTTATGGCATAAGCCGGTAAACGAGCAGATGGATAACCTGATGGCAATCGGCGTCGCCCATGGGCACTTTGAACACCAGAGGCGTTACAAGTGCGTTACCGGCTTTTTGGGGATTCTTAGTTTGAGGATCGTTGGGGATTCAGGGATTGGGGAGATAGGGGAAGGGGAGGGTAATTGGACCTCCGATAACCTCACTTCGCTCATTTTGCTCTTGGTAGAGCGAACATAGTCATGTTGAGGCCGTAATTGTTTTGGTGGCCGATTCTGCATTCCTCATGATCTCAGTTTGTGGATTGTCTGGCGCAGTCTGACACCGGGTTTCCTATTGCCGATTTGACTTGATCAGTCCAGCGCACACGTGACCTGCCTGCCTGTCTCGTGATCTGGTTCCCTCTACTTACCCTGTACATATGACTGTACTATGGTTGATAGAAGCTTCATGATACCGAGTTCTTGACACTCGAAGTATGAATATGTTGGTGCGGTAAAGATAATGGCAATCCCTATTTTATGTAACTACTAGCTCCTTCGCGCGGTTTCACCCGTCTACTAGACGCCTATCGATCGTAGCGTGATGTTTTATAGCCTGTAGCCTTCATCGATAAATAAAATTTCTAATAATAATTTTTCAAATAGGACAACTAGTTCCTGAGGTTAGCGCGGTCAAACAAACAAAAATACTTTTCAGTTTTTTTTATAGCATAAGCCGGTAAACGAGCAAACGGATCACCTGATGGTAAGCAATCGGCGCCGCCCATGGACACCCGTAACACTAAGGCGTTACAAGTGCGTTACCGGCCTTTTGGGAATTGGGAATTCGAGGATTGTGGAAGACCGACGTGAAACAACGCTTGCGTTGTTTGTAGTGTAGATCCTCGGTTTTCTGTGAGGACGTGGTCACTCCTGTCGAGCCGGCTCATTCGTGCCGAAGCATGGCTCTCTCACACTTAAATTTTATATAATAGTATAAAATAAATGTTTTCTTTCCACCCAGGCTTTATTATCAGAACTGGAAGGAGTGGAGACACTATCGAGGAACACATTGTTCTGCACCGGCTGCGGCAAGAGACTAGTTATTGAGAAGAAGCAGCCGGGAGTACCGTACTGCTCGTGAGTGTATTTGCATCTGCTATGTTCGTTTTCACCCATCATCATTAAACTAGCCCCTTATTAACAGTACACACGTCTCACTTTCTATGCAGTAATACCGCACTCATTTTGCTAATCCACTTGAAACATATGAGTTATTCAGAGCAAAAGTTCCATACCAAAAAGGGAATGCGTATCATAATCGGTTTACACGTCGGGATTACGATGGTAGGCTCGCCATTTACAGTGAGTGTTAGGGAGACGAGTTAGACACACGAGAGAAGCTTCATAACTGAGTTTATTATGATATCTATACTAATATTAAAAAGAGGAAAGATTTGTACCTATTTTTGTATGTTTGTATACAAACATACTGAATAGGTTCAAAAAGTACTGGGCCGATTTAAAAAATTCTTTCACCAATAGAATGCTACATTCTTCCAATTTGACATAGGCTACATTTCATTTTGAAAAATTTAGGGATCCTTGGTAAAATTTGAACAATGTAACCGAAGGTGTAGAAAAATGAGTCTTAAAAAAACTGCCTCGTTGGCCGAGTGGTCGCAAGTGCGACTGCCGGGCAAGGGGTCTCGGGTTCGATTCCCGGGTCGGACAAAGTATTACTGGGTTTTTAAAAAAAAAATCCTCAGTAGTAGCACGGAGTCTGGAAATGTGCCCGGTATATGGCAATAGGCTCACCCCCTATTACATGGGACTCATAACATAAATAGTGAAATGTGGGTGTTACTGCTGAGTGCACCTCTGCCTACCCCTTCGGGGATAAAAGGCGTGATGTTATGTTGTGTAAAATGTCTTTCGTCGAATGCGCTGCCGAAACTATTAGCGATAGAACAAAATAATGTACAACAATATTGAAGAACATCACAATGTCTACAAAAACTCTGGGGTAGCATATGTCCAACTATTGTAGTTATATCACTACAACAATCCAAATTTCCAAAAATAAATAATTGTCTACCCCGTGCGAAGCCGGGACGGGCTGCTAGTTAAGTAATATAATACATTCACACGTACATTTAGCGTACAGTAGTAAGTACTTATACCACTATACCCTTATTTGTACCGTTAGGTGTAACTTATAGGTTGCTGAAAACAAAATGATTTTAGGTTTCATCTATCTTAGTTTAGGGGTTTCTTTAAATCAAGGAGAGATTGGTGAAACCTAATAATGTCTTTTATTAGATAGAATTATTGTTTTACTACTTACACATGTAATTATTTGAGGTAACCGGACCGATTTCGAGCTGCGCTTGGGGCTCATATTCTTGAGCAGCATTGTGCGACACACGTTGTTTGTTTTTACATTTTAATAATTCCTGTCAAGTAAAGCACTGTGAAAGCGACATAATTTCAGTATGTATTAATTTTCTTTTTAATTTATTTTCTTATTTATAAATTACCTAATATAATTTAATTTTCTTAACAATTAAGTTTCCTGGGTCGGGCAAAGTATTATTGGGTTTAAAAAATTCTCATTAGTAGCACGGAGTATGGAATTGTGCCCTGTATATGGCAATAAGCTCACTCCCTATTACATGAGACTCATAATATAAATAGTGAAAAGTAGGTGTTACATTGTACAGTGGCATAATATGCACTTCTGCTTCGGATAAAGGGCGTGATGTTATGTTAATATATTAATTTTCCGAAAATGCAATCAACGCTACTTTACACCACCCGGGAATTGAAATAGAGACCTTTAGACCGGATGATAATATCTGACATCGCGACAGACTGGTTTTTACATAGTTTAAGTTATGATCACCTCATTTCTTAATACAAATATGAAACACTAGCTACTTTCCCGCGGTTCCACCCGCTCTGCTCGGCTCCTATCGATCGTAGCGTGACGTTTTATAGCCTATTGATGGAATGAATGAATCAATGAATGAATGAAATACGTTTATACGGCATAATATATGCACGCCAGTAAAAAAAAACGTATATATTATATATGACATATAACAATAAAAAGGTTTAAAAACAGACATAGAAAGAAAAAGATAATAGGTAAATTATAAAACTAAAACGAAAACCAGCCAATGATACAGGTGCAACATATTGCGCGGTGTTGGCGGACATGTCCAATCCGGACGGGTAACCAACTCAGCATAATGCCTACATATTTTTCAGATGCAAAGTATCAGCGTTACCAGCGGAGTCGCCAGACGGCTGGGTGCCGTACATGGAGGCGGAGGACGTCATCATTTGGAGGAAAGAGTACAAACCTGGCATGGGACTGTATGCGTATAAAGGTATGTACAGTAATATCTATTTTCTGTTAGTAAAGACAGGGTTGGTTTTTGAGTGCACGGTTCATTGTCATCATAACGTCATAACCTCCCGCCTTTTATCCCCGAAGGGGTAGGTAGAGGTGTACATTTCGACACTTAATGCCACTGTACAATGTAACACCCACTTTTCACTATTTATGTTATGAGTCCCATGTGATAGAGGGTGAGCCTATTGCCATTTATCGGGCACAAGTCCAGACTCAGTGGCACTGAGTCAGTGCTACTACTGAGATTTTTTTTAAACCCAGTAAAACTTTGCTCGACCCGGAAATCGAACCCGAGACCCCTTGCCCAGTAGTCGCACTTGCGACCACTCGACCAACAAGGCAGGTTCGGCAAAATCAATAAAATGAAAAAAGACGCTAGTGGTTTCGTTTCTTAGCTCCCATGTTTAGATTAGCCTACTTTGTAATGTCTATCTTTACGATTACTGTACATAAATATGACCTTGTACTTACGATAACGCACGTTAACGTTTCATATTTAATTTGACCTTGACATCTGAAGGGTGAAAATAAATCAATCTGTAACTGTCTCAACCTCTCGTACGTCGGAACATAATATGTAGATCTACGCGAGACACAATGGGTGTTACTTCTGTGTACACCTCTGCCTACCCCTTCGGGGATAATAGGCGTGATGTTATGTTATGTGATTTTATCGAACCTTCTTCAACTCAAAAAAATATTCCTTTTACAACAATTTTAAAGGTGACTAAATTTGGTACTTTCCTTAATGAAAAATAAATTATTATGACTGTTCAATATATATATATAGGTATCAATACAATAAAGTATTAAAATACAATCACAGATATAATTAACTGGCGACCCGCCCTTCGTATGACAATATGCATGTATTATACATATAAACCTTCCTTAAGAAGCTTCTGTCTATCCATTAAAAAAACCGCATCAAAATCCGTTGCGTAGTTTTAAAGATCTAACATACATAGGGACAGACAGACGGCGGATAGCGACTTTGTTTTATACTATGTAGTGATTGATTTTATGATTGACCTTATTTTAGTAATTTTCCAACATTAAAAAAAAATAAGTATGCTGTTTGACGCTAAAAGTGTGACGTCACAACACAACTCGTACAAAATTCATAGAAAACTGTCGTTTTGGACAATTCGAAAAAAGTATTGAATTTGACTAGTTGGCAAGGACCCAATTGCCTTTTGTACGACATAATTACTTTACCAATTAATAAAATACTTGTTACCAATTAATAATTAGAAAATATTTATCAAGAAATAAAAAAGATAAAAAGCTAGTGGTACCGTTTCATTGCTTCCAAGTGTAATTTCATTATTGTCTGTTGGGCAGACTCTGCCCCATCCATGGTGGTCTGATGGCCCTTTGAGGCGCGTGAGGAACGCGACACGCCGTACGCTCGGGTATGGTTCAAGACTCATGAAACCAATCTCAATGTCAATGCAATTTTAATCCAATAAATACTCAATAATTGTTCAATGTCAAAACTATACAACCCCCTTTTTTTTACAACCCCTATCGCAGCTGTTAAAATAGAATTCAGAATACGGAATATAAAGCCAAACTGAATACCATTTAGTTTATTCAATGCTCACACAATACGAATGCAATGTGCGCTAGTGTTGTACCTCAAGAGTACGAAATTTTACAATGCCAATGTCGACCGATCGAAATTGGATTCAACAGTGAGTCCCCTGGTCGGGCGTCGAGTCATCCGTGCTCACCGTCCGCAGGCCCGTACTGACGGTGGCCGGAGAAAGTCTCGCGATCTCCGATGCCCGGAGTGTCTCTCGCGACGGCTGGGGCGTGAGGAGGTTCGTTCCGTCACGCTTCACAGCTTCGCAGTACGGGAAGGCATCTCGGTCCCCCGCACTCCGCACCATGGTCTGAACCAGAGCCGGACTCGAGAGGTTGCTGTCGCCAGCGACAAATGCGTTGCCGGTGTTTTTGGGTTACGAATTTAAGGATTAAAGGGTTTGGGGAGAACACAGCTTAAAAGGTTTATTATCAGAGAGTATCACTGCCCGGTTTCTGTCAAAAGTGTAGTATGAGTAGTAGTTGATGTATTATCTCGATCAGACCACCACAGATGTGGCTCAGTACAGCTGATGCCGATACGGAGCCGCGGAGGTCTTAACGGGTTGCCGGGGCTCCGGCTCGAAGAGTAGGAATAGGAACGGGGTGGTTTTTATTCAGTAGGACTCTGACACTCCCTCGCCTCACCCAAGGTGGGATAACGGATAAGTCATTGGATGATTTTCCCCCCTCAAAAAATGTTATAGGTATTATCTATCATGGTTATATCACAATCATAATCAGAAAAGTAAACATATTTATTTGGAGTACCTATCTTATCTTTGTCAGGCTATTGGAGGCTGAGTCACCCTCGTCCGTAGGAGAGCACCCTTAAACCAGAATCCCTACACGTGGCCTCCGGGTGGTGCTAACCAGGTGACACTTTGGTGGTAGGCTTCGGCCGCCGGCTTTATGACCACCCACCGAGCAAAAGCGTGTCGCCAAGCGGCCCAGCCGTGTTCCGCCACGATGCTCGGTGACGCCGTATGAGAGGATGGGTCGCGAGATGGTTGTTCCACTGTAGACTGGCCGGTCTGACGCGCGCTGGTGTAGCTACACCGGGTGTCCAGTCGCGGAGGGTAGCGGGATCCGAGGCACGGTGCACCGCTGGCCGACCGCAGATAGTTGGGGGCCCAACTAGCGTGCTAGCCACACGTGAAAGGCTGCCCCGCCATCTGGCGAAAAATCCCATGGATACGCCATCGTGCCGGTTGGCGACCGGAGGAGAGGGCCCGATGGATATTTGTGGGGGGGCTCGGGCGTCCCCGCAGTCTCCAGACTGGCCTCCCAATGGTGTGGTTAACTGCGGTGCCCGTCGAGGGGTCGCCTGCGTGGGGGACCATTTCGCTGCCATCCTCTCAGCAACCTTCCACTCTACATCAATGACACCGAGAAATAAGAAAAGGGTTCAACAGCGGCTGCACTCCCTCTCCCTCAAAGTGCACCTCTCAAATATTCGAGGTTTGCACTCTAATGTCAATGCGGTCCATCACCACCTCGAGACCGAGAACGCTACACTCTTGTTTCTCTCGGAGACCCAGATCAGGTGCCCGTCGGACGTATCCTACCTGAACTATCCAGGTTTTTCCCTGGAGCACAATTTTGTTCCGCATGCAGGTGTATGCGTATACGTCCGAGACGGCATCTGTTACCGGCGTCTCCGAAACCTTGAGGACTCTAGTTTTTCTGCCCTTTGGATACTGGCAGACATAGGCATGGAGAAAATTCTTTATGCCTGTGTCTATCGGTCGCACAGCGGAGATTTGGAGGCGACCAGATTAGCGCAATATCTCGGTGAAGCGGCGGATGCGGCTCGACAGGCGTACCCTTCGGCCCAGTTGGTGTTACTGGGGGATTTTAACGCTCATCTTCAGGAGTGGTTATTCCCATACCAGTGCACCGACCATGCTGGAAGGGAAATGCGTAAACTTGCGCTTTCGCTCGGCCTGACCCAGCTGGTCCAGGAAGCCACAAGGGTACCCGATGTCGATACGCACACTGCCAATTGTTTAGACCTTCTGCTGACAACTGATCCAGATCGCTACTCGGTGACAGTCTCATCACCTCTAGGTAGCTCCGACCACTGTCTGGTGAAATCTGTATCCACACACTCCCCACCAGATCCGAGTCCCAGAGGACCTCGGCGGATGTGGCGATACAAGTCAGCGGACTGGGATGGGATGCGATCTTTTTTCGCATCCTATCCTTGGCGGCCCGTTTGCTTCTCTTCTGATGACCCGTCAGCTTGTGCGGAAGCCGTAACGGGGGTGCTGCGCCAGGGCATGGAATACTACATTCCATTCTCGGACGTGACATCCTTTGGTGGGTCCCGTCCTTGGTTCGATGCCGACTGCGGACGTGCCGAAGCGCAAAAGCAGGCGGCATACTTGGCATGGGCGGATGCCAGGCGCCGTAGGGCTGATGACATTCATCAAAAGAAGAGAGCCTTTAATCGGGCTGCCAAGTCATGCAAAAAGGCATTACGGATGGCTCGATTTAACCATATTGGCCGTATAGGGAACAAACTAGCTTCCTACCCAGCGGGAAGTAAAGCTTTTTGGTCCCTGGCCAAGGCGGTTGAATCGAACTTCTGTCGCTCCTCACTTCCTCCGCTCCTGAGGTCTGACGGGACGCTGGCTCACACTGCGGTAGAGAAAGCGAATCTATTTGCTTCTCTATTTGCGGAATCTTCGCGTCTTGACACTGGTGGCGCCTTGCCTCCTTCTCTTAATAGCGTATGCAAGACGAATTTGTCGCAAATTCGCATTCGACAGAAGGAGGTATATAGGACGCTACGCGATCTGGACCTGAACAAGGCCAGTGGTCCCGACGGAATCCCAGCCCTGGTTTTAAAAACCTGTGCGCCTGAGTTGTCTCCAATCTTGACACGTCTGTTTCGCCTTTCCTTGGAGACGGGTCTAGTACCGGTTGCATGGAAGCTGGCCAACGTACAGCCTGTGCCTAAAAAAGGTAGTCGTGCCGACCCTAATAATTACCGTCCTATTTCGGTCACGTCCATACTCTGCAAGAGCATGGAACGTGTACTCAACAATAGACTCCTGGCATACCTTGAAGGTAACGATCTCCTCAGCGATCGGCAATACGGGTTTCGACGTAACCGATCGACTGGGGACCTTCTTGCGTATGCCACTCACATATGGAGCGAGGCCATAGAGGGGCACGGGGAGGCATTAGCAGTCTCCCTCGATGTCTCGAAGGCCTTTGACAGGGTTTGGCACGACAGTCTAATCGGCATGCTTCCTGCATATGGACTTCCTACTGGTCTGTGCAGATGGATAGCAGACTTTCTGAGGGATCGGTCAATACGAGTAGTCATCGATGGCTGCTCGTCTGACCAATTCGGTATTAATGCCGGCGTCCCTCAGGGGTCAGTACTTTCAGCGACGCTCTTTTTGCTGCACATAAACGACCTGCTTAAGCCCGGTATCTTTGGGTATGCAGATGACAGCACAGTTGTTGAAAGGTATGTGTCCAGTGCGCGGACTAGCGGAACACAGATCCAGGCTTTAAGAGAATCCATGGTCGATCGTTTGAACTCGACCTTGAAGGCGGTCTCCGACTGGGGTGACGCCAACTTGATTAGGTTCAACGCTAGCAAAACCCAGGCGTGTCTATTCTCCGCCAAACGGAGTCAATTTCCGCTGACTCCTACTTTCCGGAATGTGTCCGTACCGATGACCGATCATCTTGAGCTTCTTGGTGTAACTCTGACGCCCACACTCAACTTTGGCTCCTATATAGAGTCAAAAGCGCAACTGGCTGGTAGGAAGTTGGGTATCCTATGGAGGGTGAGACGGTACTTCACGCCGAAACAATTGCTGAGCCTGTACCAGGCACAGGTTCGGTCCTGTATGGAGTACTGCTCTCATCTTTGGGACGGCTCGGCAAAATATCAGCTGGACGCGTTAGAGCACATTGAGAGGCGTGCCAAGAGGCTCATCGACGATGATGCGCTTGTGAAGGCTCGGCTTCAAAGCCTCGAGCACAGGCGTAAGGTTGCAAGCCTTTCGGTTTTCTACCGGATACATTTCGGTGAGTGTGCAGGGGAATTGCACAACTTGATTCCCCCTAGTCCTTTCCATCATCGTACCACAAGACAATCGGCGAAGCGTCACCGATTCATGGTAGATGTTCCGCCCACACGCACGAAGCGCTTCGCTTCAAGCTTCCTTGTGCGTACTGCTAAAGAGTGGAATTCTTTGCCAGAGTCTGTATTTCCTGAAGGGTACAACCTGGGAGTCTTCAAGGCCCGAGTGAATAGGTTGCTTATGGGACGACGTGCTACATCGTAGACCGCATCATCGCTTACCACCAGGCGAGATAGTGGTCAAACGTCGCCCCATCAAACATAAAAAAAAAAAAAAAAAAAACGTTATACCTGTGTATCTCTGATAATATGGACTCAGGTAAAACTTGCTGTTCTTTAGATGAACTGACTGGTTGTACTCATTCGGGATTATTTTTTAGCTACAATAAAAAAGTAGAATCCATTTGTCAGAACCCCCACGCTTCCTGCGGGTGTCGTGATTGCCGACTAAGGGGATTACACATTTGATAAAGACAGTTTTATTTTGGATAGGATCACTCGTATTTAATCATGCTAAGGCTATTGACTACTTAACTGGACAAACCCTTGTTTTTTGGAGGCTGAAAAATCATTTAATGATACCCGTCCGGCTGAAGCGAGAGGGAGTGTCAAAATTTATTACTAAAAATAAGACTATCACGGGTTGTTCGATTAAGAACCTTTTTTTTTTTAAGGGGGGAAAAATCATCGAATGACTGCTCCCGCCTGGGTGAGGCGGAAGGGAGTGTCAGACTCTTACTGACTAAAAACCACCCCGTTCCTTCTCCTGCACGTCGAGCCGGAGCCCCGGTTACCCGTTAGGTTTTAAGAACCTTGTCTACATATTACCTAAGAGGGATTTGCCATAATCTTCAAGCTTCGTAAGCGGACTACAGATCGCAAATTTAAAAGGACTAAGGCTTTTTTTAAGGGGGTAAAATCATCGAATGGTTTCTCCCGCCGCAGTAATTCGATGATTTTCCGTCCTTAAAAAAAAAAGCCCTCCGCGTCTCCGTATCTGCATCAACCCTATTGGGCCGCATCTGTGGTGGTATGATGGCTCCTTGAGGCGCGCGGGGAACACTCGGCGCCGTACGCTCGGGTCTGGTTCTGGTCGGGCGTCATTCGTGCTCGCCTTCCGCAGGCCCGGGAACTGGACAAACCCTGCGGTGGCCACTAACAAGAAGTTAAAGTCCCTAATGTGATTTTTCACCCTCCAAAAGCCAGGGGATAGAGACAATACAGCAGCGCTCTCTGATATGCATCGTAAAATCTAATTCGTTTTCGTGCCGCGGTAAAACAACTAGTAAGTACTCTGTACTTTCGATATATAGAGTAAAAAATATTACTAAACCGGCAGGTGTAACATTACATCGGTAAGTACTGTTATTTTTCATTAAAATATCTCTGTTTTTCAAACTATTCAAGTGTGGTTGCTGTAAATTGACTAAATACAATACTTTTCTAACTAATGCAGTGCTTATTTTCATTAATTGTAGTTGAAATACGGCTAAAACATTTTTCATTAAAAAATAGTGATGTACATGATTGTTCCCGTATCGATAATTTTATCGTACATAATAGATGCGTCAAAAGTAGAACAAAGAACTATACTAAATTCTGAATAATAAAGTGCATTAATTTGACATAGTGACAAAATACAAAAAACATTAAGTACTCGTCAAAAATTTCATTATATCGACAAAATTCCACCATCGTCAATACCTACGTAATGTAATAAATAATTAATACAATAGAGAATAATTTTTGTACAATATGAGATAAGGAACAATATTGTGGGAAATGCATTTTTGTCAAAATTGATTTTTTTATCAAACCGCTCGAGGGATTCAAATGAAGCAAACAAATGAAATATAACTTTAGGGTATTTTTAGAGTATTTATTAGAATGTGTCGAACTCTGCCGATAATTTTAATAATATTATAAATTTTCTTTTTAGTTTGTGCTTGAACCACGCAGAAGTTCTTGGCTGAAAATAATTAATGTGGGAAATATAGAGGTAGATACTAGAAGGAAACATAATTATCTTTGTTTGTGAACTTTATTTTGAAGATTAATGTTTTAACCGAACAATAAATTAATAGTAAATCTACGTGATGGGGCCCTATCGCTACAAGCTCTATTGGTAAATCATAATGTAAACGATTCATTATGTGTTTTTTTGTATTAGTTTTGGAAGCATTTTTTGAAGAGGTGCAAACTTAACATTTATATTATATTAAGTTCATAACTAACCGGGTTCTTGTACCTATATGTTTCTGTTTTCCTCCGCTATCTATCACTATCATTGTAATGTACAAACATTTTCGTTCAGAGCTTAGTACAGTACCTATAGAATCTATAGAAAAATCTATGTTCAATTGGATCAAGTAAGTTAAATTATACTATTTATGTTGCAGCCTCTAGCCAGATATGTGCATGAAAATGAACTTGGAACCGGTTCTGGAGTCTTCTCGAAAGATGGTTTTGCAGATTACATTACAGGGAAACACTACGAAAAATACGAAGATATTGTATATTATAAATCTTGATTTTATGAATACTTTGATACAGTTTTATTTTTCAACCCTCAAAAATTACTTAACCTTAAGTATATAAATATTGACCAGTTGATGGAAAATCCTTTTCATGAATTTCGATATATAAGTATCGTGAAAGTTATAATGTGAATGTATAGGCACGATCGACTACTAAATATATTTCGCTAATATGTTGGTAATGTTTAGCAGCTAGATAAAAATTAAATCCAGATGAATTATAAAATAATGATATTTTCTTGATAAGTCAATTAAAACCAATTCTAAAATATCGATATTTCTACAGTTTTAAAAGTTACATCCCTAGTTCTATCCGCCATTACAGGTGACCAAGTGAAGTTTATGTAGGCACGATTTTTTCCTAGTTGTTTCTTATCTATACTCTTATCATATCAGTGGTAAAACTATTGTATTACCAAGACAGAACCATTTTACTTCGGGACGATAACGAAATAGATATTACGGTGTTTATGAATCTTTTAAACTGAAACTTTTAAAGCTAGATTATTGAAATTCCAAACAGGTAAAGTCCGAGGTAGGAACAAATCTAAACTATTGATGATTCACGCAATCGTCACATTGATAAGATGCATAGTAATTTCATAGATAACTCGTGTTGGTGATGTGTTTGGAACACGCGGAAAATCACGAGGCCCTGAGATACGTTCGCATGTTTACAACGTGCTGAGAGTAATGTAAGATGTTGCAGATATGTCAACTATAGCTTCTGCTAGCGGCTTTGCCCGCGGTCTCGTGGTATAAAAAGTAGCATGTGTGGTATTCCAGACCATAATACCCCTGTTTTTGTAATAACTATCGTGAGACATACCTAATTAAGTAAAATCGCGGGTTACTGACGTGAATATACTGAGAGAAGCTCTACTAGTTTCGACCTACGACGTCGCGCAGTTCGCTGACGTCGACATCGCCGCGACCGCGCACGCTGCTTATGAGGAAGAACCCCTCTATGGTTCGAAACTAGTAGAGCTTTTTTCAGTATATTTACGTTAGTAACCCGCGATTTTAGTTAACATAATACCCCTGTTCCAAAATTCAATGCCATCCCTTCAGCTGTTTTGACATGAAAGAGTAACAAACACACAAACTTTCACATTTATAATGTTAGTAGTGGCCCACAACAGGCTGTTGGCCGTTTTCACAAACCATCCCTTAACTAAGAGTTACTTAGTGTAATGGCGGATCTTAAATAATCTCTTACCGTTTTATATCACTTATAGGTTCGTAAAAATCAAAATGTCGTTAAGTGTCACCTAACGTAGCTTAAGGGCTTCTTAAAATTTGAGATACCTTAGTGAAGACGAGCTTAAGTCTAATACTGGACTCTGGACTATGGGCGTCGTCTACATAAGTAGGTTTGCCAAAATCTCCATTCAGGTTTATCACCTCTGCGGTTCTCTCATAGCTTTCTGCCTCACAGCAAAACTGTGGAATGATCTGTCGTCGGCGGCATTTCCGAACCGATACGACATTCAAATCTCCAAGAAAAGGGCGTATTCCTTTTTAAAAGCCCGGCAACGCCCTGTGACCTCTGATGTTGCGGGTGTCCATGGGTGGCGCTGATTGACCATCAGATGATCCGTCTGCCCTTTTGCCTCCTATTCCATAAAAAAATCAAACAGCGCTCTTTGTTATTCGGTCTCTGTCAAATGTGAAGTACCTTCGTCGGCTTTTGCGACGCCCGCGGGACCTTCAAGATATTTTTTATGGTAGGTAAACGAACAGACGGATCACCTGGTGGTAAGCAATCGGCGCCGCTCACGCAACACAAGTGCGTTACTGTTACTGCCTTTTCAGGGTTAGGAATTGGAGGATTTGGGGATTAGGGAAGCAATTGTGCCTCCGGTAGCCTCACTCACACGACGAAACACAACGCAAGCGGTATTTCACGTCGGTTTTCTTTGCGGCCGTGGTATCACTCCGGTCGAGCCAGCCCATTCGTACCGGACGAATAATGTGTGAACGCATGATTCACCGATATGGGTAATCCAGAGATGGTAATCCACCTCTATGCAAGCACCTCATAAGCGCCCCTAATGGTATTTGGTCGCTGCCATTCTTGGCAGATGGGTATGCGCGTCTCGCGGCGTCCATCTGTAACCTGGAGTCATAGGCACTTGCCTAGTTTACCTTATGGGTAAAATAGGTCTGAGTCTGAGATCTACACATTTATGTTTTTTGTGTTCTGTTACAGTATACGGCAGGTATCTAGACGTGAGAGCGTCAGATTTCGCGGCCGTACAAGTGGACGGTGCGTACAGGACTGTGTGGGACGCGGCCGTCGCGGCATTAGCGGTCGTGGAGCGCAAGGCCAATGGACTGGCAGACCAGGCCGTGTTGCATTGGGAGGTTCTGTGGCCGGTGAGTGTGTTAGTTAACTAGCTAAGTACTTCCGAATGGTTTTACCCCTGCTTAACACCTATTGATTGTAGCGTATCTATACTATCTATACTTCTATACTAATATTATGAAGAGGAAAGATTTGTACCTATTTTTGTATGTTTGTATGTTTGCAATTAATAGGCTCAAAAAGTACTGGGCCGAATTAAAGAAGTATTTTTATGTTAGACTAGCGATCCGCCCCGGCTTCGCACGGGTGCAATATGCATTTATTATACATATACATTGTCGTATCGGTCGTATCTGTCGTGTTTGTCGTGTCCGTCGTATCTGTCGTATTTGTCGTGTCGGTCGTATTTGTCGTATCGGTCGTATCTATCGTGTTTGTCGTGTCGGTCGTATCTGTCGTGTTTGTCGTGTCGGTCGTATCTGTCGTATCGGTCGTATCTATCGTGTTTGTCGTGTCGGTCGTATCTGTCGTGTCGGTCATATCTATCGCGTTTGTCGTATCTGTCGTATTGGTCGTATCTGTCGTGTCGGTCATATCTATCGTGTTTGTCGTATCTGTCGTATCGGTCGTATCTATCGTGTTTGTCGTATCGGTCGTATCTATCGTGTTTGTCGTGTCGGTCGTATCTATCGTGTTTGTCGTGTCGGTCTATCTATCGTATTTGTCGTATCGGTCGTATCTATCGCGTTTGTCGTGTCGGTCGTATCTGTCGTGTCGGTCGTATTTGTCGTGTTTGTCGTATTTGTCGTATCGGTCGTATTTGTCGTGTCGGTCGTATCTGTCGTGTTTGTCGTGTCGGTCGTATCTGTCGTATCGGTCGTATCTATCGTGTTTGTCGTATTTGTCGTATCTGTCGTATTTGTCGTGTCCGTCGTATCTGTCGTATTTGTCGTATCGGTCGTATCTGTCGTGTCGGTCTATCTATCGTATTTGTCGTATCGGTCGTATCTATCGCGTTTGTCGTGTCAGTCGTATCTGTCGTGTCGGTCGTATTTGTCGTATCTGTCGTGTTTGTCGTGTCGGTCGTATTTGTCGTATCGGTCGTATCTAACGTGTTTGTCGTGTTTGTCGTGTCGGTCGTATCTGTCGTATCGGTCGTATCTATCGTGTTTGTCGTATCTGTCGTATTTGTCGTGTCCGTCGTATCTGTCGTATTTGTCGTATCGGTCGTATCTGTCGTGTCGGTCTATCTATCGTATTTGTCGTATCGGTCGTATCTATCGCGTTTGTCGTATCTGTCGTATCTGTCGTGTCGGTCGTATTTGTCGTGTTTGTCGTATTTGTCGTATCGGTCGTATTTGTCGTGTCGGTCGTATCTGTCGTGTTTGTCGTGTCGGTCGTATCTGTCGTATCGGTCGTATCTATCGTGTTTGTCGTATTTGTCGTATCTGTCGTATTTGTCGTGTCCGTCGTATCTGTCGTATTTGTCGTATCGGTCGTATCTGTCGTGTCGGTCTATCTATCGTATTTGTCGTATCGGTCGTATCTATCGCGTTTGTCGTGTCAGTCGTATCTGTCGTGTCGGTCGTATTTGTCGTATCTGTCGTGTTTGTCGTGTCGGTCGTATTTGTCGTATCGGTCGTATCTAACGTGTTTGTCGTGTTTGTCGTGTCGGTCGTATCTGTCGTATCGGTCGTATCTATCGTGTTTGTCGTATCTGTCGTATTTGTCGTGTCCGTCGTATCTGTCGTATTTGTCGTATCGGTCGTATCTGTCGTGTCGGTCTATCTATCGTATTTGTCGTATCGGTCGTATCTATCGCGTTTGTCGTATCTGTCGTATTTGTCGTGTCGGTCGTATTTGTCGTATCTGTCGTGTTTTTCGTGTCGGTCGTATTTGTCGTGTTTGTCGTATCGGTCGTATTTGTCGTGTCGGTCATATTTGTCGTGTCGGTCGTATTTGTCGTATCTGTCGTATTTGTCGTATCTGTCGTGTCGGTCGTATTTGTCGTGTTTGTCGTATTTGTCGTATCGGTCGTATTTGTCGTGTCGGTCGTATCTGTCGTGTTTGTCGTGTCGGTCGTATCTGTCGTATCGGTCGTATCTATCGTGTTTGTCGTATTTGTCGTATCTGTCGTATTTGTCGTGTCCGTCGTATCTGTCGTATCGGTCGTATCTGTCGTGTCGGTCTATCTATCGTATTTGTCGTATCGGTCGTATCTATCGCGTTTGTCGTGTCAGTCGTATCTGTCGTGTCGGTCGTATTTGTCGTATCTGTCGTGTTTGTCGTGTCGGTCGTATTTGTCGTATCGGTCGTATCTAACGTGTTTGTCGTGTTTGTCGTGTCGGTCGTATCTGTCGTATCGGTCGTATCTATCGTGTTTGTCGTATCTGTCGTATTTGTCGTGTCCGTCGTATCTGTCGTATTTGTCGTATCGGTCGTATCTGTCGTGTCGGTCTATCTATCGTATTTGTCGTATCGGTCGTATCTATCGCGTTTGTCGTATCTGTCGTATTTGTCGTGTCGGTCGTATTTGTCGTATCTGTCGTGTTTGTCGTGTCGGTCGTATATATAGTGTTTGTCGTATTTGTCGTGTCGGTCGTATTTGTCGTGTCGGTCGTATTTGTCGTGTCGGTCGTATTCGTCGTGTCGGTCGTATTTGTCGTGTCGGTCGTATCTGTCGTGTCGGTCGTATTTGTCGTGTCGGTCGTATTTGTCGTGTCGGTCGCATCTGTCGTATTTGTCGTGTCGGTCGTATTTGTCGTGTTTGTCGTATTTGTCGTGTCGGTCGTATTTGTCGTGTTTGTCGTGTCGGTCGCATCGATCGTGTTTTTCATATCTGTCGTGTCAATCGTATCTGTCGTGTCGGTCACGTTTGTCGACGGTCGTGTTTTTCGTATCTGTCGCGTCGGTCGTGTCGGTCGCGTGTGTCGTGTCGGCCGTGTTCGTCGTGTTCGCCGTGTCTGTCGTGTCTATCAGATATAAGTGTTATTTTCGGAAACGAACAAACCAGTAAAAAGTCAAATTTTTCGTTTTTTTTATTTTATTATCTTTATTAGTATAGATAGAAAGAAAATGAATAAAATTCTAGATTCCCATGTTACTATGAAAACACCTTGACTGATCTATGACATTTGACATTTTAAATTTATTAAGTTATGACATTTGTATACCTGACCTGGTGAAATGTGAGGATCTGTAATGCATTCTATAATCTGTAATGTACCACTTATCTTGTAAATAAAATTGATCTAATTTGAACCGAAAATAAAACCCGATAATATTTTGCACCGATCGCTCCGATTTGCCGATTCAACTGACGATACAGTAGTTATTGTACCAATTAAAACTATAAATATTTTTTTTTCAGAGATTATTCGCAAACAGAGACTACGTATATATAAGAAGGCACAAAGAATTCGATGTCTCAACAGAAAATCTCCCGCATAAAGACGGGCTATTTCGGGCGTCACAACGCTCTACTCGAAATGAGACAGTTTACACGGAAAGACCGAGCGTGCACTCTAAAGCGAAACGGAAAGCTATGGAAGCGTGTAAGAGGGAAAGAGATGGAGATATGTGTGAGAATAAGGTGTATGTTATTATGTCAAGGTCCTGTGAACATCCCAAAGTGCCGGAGTCCAAACATGCTATTAGAGTATCAGAGTACTGGAGCCATATGGTCGTTAAAACATTGAATGGGCCTGATAAGGTAAATAATGCTTTCGTTAACTACGTTTAAAAAACAAACTTCAACGCCCTCTATTTGTTTTGTAGTCGGTTAATTAACATTACTTAACATCACGCCTTTATATCCCCGAAGGGGTTTTTTTTTTTGCGGGGGGAAAATCATCGAATGACTGCTCTCGCCTGGGTGAGGCGGAAGGGAGTGTCAGACTCTTACTGACTAAAAACCACCCCGTTCCTTCTCCTGCACGTCGAGCCGGAGCCCTGGTTACCCGTTAGGTTCTCCGCGACTCCGGATCGGCATCGGCCCTAATGAGCCCCATCTGTGGTGGTCTGATGGCTCTTAGAGGCGCGCGCGGAACGCGACGCGCCTTACGCTCGGGTCTGTTTCTGGTCGGACGGGGAGCCACCCATGCTCGCCGTCCGCAGGCCCGCGCTTACGGTGGCCGGAGATCGTATCCCCGAAGGGGTAGGCAGAGGTGCACATTACGGCACTTATGGGCATTTTTTATTTTGTTTTATAATTAAACAATACTTAGATAAAACGAATTAAAGTTTAGACGTAGCATATTTACTAATACAATATAAGTAAGTTTATTGTGAGGGTGTCGATTCGAACGTCAATGAATGAAATTTGTGCGAAACAACTACAGAAAAAAAATGTTTTAAAGGAATTGCATTTACGTTTTACGTACGAATCGTCCAATAAGTCCAATCGTCCAATCGTCCAATCGTCAAATATTCATTTGTAATATCGGCATTCAATATGTCGTCGAAAGTATTTAATTTTGTGAAAAAAAGAAAAAATACGTGTCTAAAAGTTTTAATTTAATGTACCAGACGTAACATTAAAATAAAATTTAGGAAACTACCCTATTCCGAGCTACTATGATATAATCATGAAAATACTCGTATTCTCTTCAGGCGGGTATGGAATTCGTGCTAACATACTACGACGAACCGGCAGTGGGTGGCATGCCAACGACGGTCGCTGCCTGGGCCACTGGACGAGCGGCCCCGGCGTATCTACAACGCATGCGACGAGCTGCCTGTGATTACAGAGCTTGGAGACGGGACAAACAACAAGAGGTAAGTCTATTTTAAAAACGGCTCTCCATAGTCTCTGCCTGTCCATGGGAAACAGACGTGAGGATATGTATATAATAATATGTATGTATTTAACTTGCTATACGCGGTGTCTCTGAAGTCATCAGGAGTTATCAGAAAAATATTAAAAAATCCTTTACCCGCGGCTTCGCTCGCGTCACAAAATAATAAAAAGCCAATGTGACATATACCAATACACACAGCGCCATCTATACCAATACTTTTGTTTTCCCTCGGTAATATCAAATTTTTCCGGGATAAAAAGTATCCTATTATTTATCCGGACCGGACTTCTAACTATACATCTACAAAAATTTAAAGCAATCGGTTTAGTAGTTACGGCGTGAAAGCGGAACAAACAAACAAACAAACTCACTTTCCGATTTATAATATTAGTAAGGATTCACAAAAAAACTACATCCTATGCCAGTCTTTTGACTCTAGTTGCTACAATTCTTTATTTTTTCGTCTATATTTTGGTATACGCTTGGTTCGTCAAAATACGACATTCTTTCCCAAACTAAAGCAGTTGGTTCACAATTTATGATTCAATAATATTGAAGCACTATTCAGGATAAATTAAGCAAAAATACAGACGAAAAAAATAAAGAATAGTAACAACAAGAGTCAAAAGACTGGCATAGGGTGTATGTTTTCGTGGATAAAACATAAGTCATCGTAATTAGAAAACTATCCGTCTTGGATTTTTTTTTATAATTTTCTGATAACTGTTAGAACTTTTAAGTGTGGGAGAGTCATGCTTCGGCACGAATGGGCCGGCTCGACCGGAGTGATACCACGGCCTCACAGAAAACCGACGTGAAGCAACGCTTGCGTTGTGTTTCGTCGTGTGAGTAAGGATACCGGAGTCCCAATTACCCTCCCCTTCCCCAATCTCCCCAATTCCTGAATCCCCAAAGATCCTCAAACTCCTGATCCCCAAAAGGCCAGTAACGCACTTGTAACGCCTCTGGTGTTTCAGGTGTCCATGGGCGACGCCGATTGCTTACCATCAGGTGATCCGTCTGCTCGTTTACCGACTAATGCCATAAAAAAAAAACAATATTTGACCGTCATCCGTGTCGTGTCGTGCGGTCCATGGCCCTCTACGGCGCCCCTGTTTGGGCGCCAAACCTGTTGCGGCGTCCCGCTCGGACGCTGCTCATGGCATAGAGGGTCATGGCGATCCGAATGATCCGCGGATACCGCAAGATCTCTCGGGAGTCGGCGAACCTCCTTGCCGGATTACCGCCGTGGGATCTGGAGGCGAAGGTGCTCGCGCGCGTGTGTCGCATGCGCGCGGAGGCACGTTGCCGGAGCGAAACTCCGCTGCCGCGCCAGATAAGTGCGTGGCGGGATGAGCTCCGGCGCGATCTCATGGCGAAATGGCAGCTACGACTGTCGCAACCGAGGGCTAGGCTCGCTGCCATCGCAGCGGTAAGTCCCCTCTTTGAGGAGTGGCTTGAGAGACGCTACGGCGTCCTCACCTACCGCCTGACGCAGGTCCTCACCGGACATGGGAGTTTCGGGAGGTACCTGTGTCTGATGGGGCGGAAGGAAACGTCTGGGTGTCATCACTGCGAGGACCGCCTTGAGGACACGGTGGAACACACTGTAGCGGAATACCCTGCGCGGGCTGAGCACCGCCGTGCCCTCAGGGAAGTGATCGGCGATTGCGACCTCTCGCGTCCGGGCCTAGTGCAGGCCATGATGCGGAGCGAGGGGGACTGGGATGCCGTCTCCTCCTTTTGTGAAGCAGTCATGCTAGCTAAGGAGGAGGCGGGACGCGTGAGGCAGCGAAGCGATAGCTGGGTTGCCTCCTCGCAACCCAGCCATCGTGAAGGACACACCGGGCGTCGGGGATCGCGGGACGATCTCCGGCCACCGTAAGCGCGGGCCTGCGGACGGCGAGCATGGGTGGCTCCCCGTCCGACCAGAAACAGACCCGAGCGTACGGCGCGTCGCGTTCCGCGCGCGCCTCAAAGAGCCATCAGACCACCACAGATGGGGCCCAATAGGGCCGTTGCCGATTCGGAGTCGCGGATAACCTAACGGGTAACCGGGGCTCCGGCTCGACGTGCAGGAGAAGGAACGGGGTGGTTTTTAGTCAGTAAGAGTCTGACACTCCCTCCCGCCTCACCCAGGCGGGAGCAGCCAATCGATGATTTTCCCCCCTTAAAAAAATGCCATAAAATTGCAATTTAGTATAACAATGGCTACTATCTCTGTACTGAATCAATGTTTATTTACATAACATAACATCACGCCTTTTTTCCCCGAAGGGGTAGGCAGAGGTGCACACAGAAGTAACACCCACTTTTCACTATTTATGTTATGAGTCCTATGTAATAGGGGGTGAGCCCACTATTTATGTTATGAGTCCTATGTAATAGGGGGTGAGCCTATTGCCATATATCGGGCACATATCCAGACTCCGTGCTACTACTGAGAATTTTTTAAAAACTCAGTAATACTTTGCCCGACCCGGGAATCGAACCCGAGACCCCTTGCCCGGCAGCCGCACTTGCGACCACTCGGTCAACGAGGCAGTCAATGTTTATTTACTTACCTACATACTAAATAACTTGGCTGACTATAGATTTATTGTTACAGGATCTACCAGAGTTCATACCATTTGCCAAAGACTCAGAGCCATGCGAAGAAGATTCTTCAGGTATCGTCAACGAGGAAGATATGGAGGTGAGCCATTTTGAACTTTAATTACATCGACATAAGATTAAATTTACTGCACGGATGACGCTTAGGGGCTGTCAAGCGACGTTAGGCAGGTTCGATTCACGCACGGAATAAATCTATAAATTATCCACAAATTGTTGTTTCGTTCGGGTCTGGTTGAGATTATGATGTGATGTGTGTATATGAAGTTGTTTGTTTGTCAACGCACACACGACACAGGAGAAAATTTAAAATTGTGGAGCAATGTTTGTAAGAATAAATATTACCTCTATAATATTATGGGCCCCTTCCATGACTTGAAACTGGTTGAGTAACATCCTCGAACATAATTATGTTCTCGGTTCACTTACGAAATGCATATTAAATATTAATGGCAATAGTGTCTGGGCAATTGGCTGCCGCGCAACGTGTCGCGGATTCGATTCCCGCACGAAACAACTCTTTGTGTAATCCACAGATTCTTGTCCCGGGTCTGGGTGTCATGTGTATGTGAACTTGTATGTGTGTAAACGCACACACGACACAGGTTTCTCCTGTGTCCTGTGGCCTTTTGGGGATTAGGAATTTGATGATTGTTGGGGATTCAGGGATTAGGTAGATCGGGAAATTGGGGAAGGAGTGGATTATTATTGAACAATAACATAACATAACATCACGCCTTTTATCCCCGAAGGGGTAGGCAGAGGTGCACATTACGGCACTTAATGCCACTGTACAATGTAACACCCACTTTTCACTATTTATGTTATGAGTCCCATGTAATAGGGGGTGAGCCTATTACCATATATCGGGCACAATTCCAGACTCCGTGCTACTACTGAGAATTTTTCAAAAACCTAGTAATACTTTGCCCGACCCGGGAATCGAACCCGAGACCCCTTGCCCGGCAGTCGCACTTGAGACCACTCGGCCAACAAGGCAGTCCACTTAATTATTTTTCACAGTCATCCCAAACGGGTCCCGAGTTAGAAAGGTCAGAGTGTACAAGAGATCAGAGTACACAGACGGATGTAGTGGCAACGTTACCACACCAGCCTGAAGTCAAGGTCACGCAGCTGTCTGGGAAGGGCAAAGAAAACGTCGATACTGACCTTAAAGATGTGTTAAATGTAAGTACAATCGCACTTTACTTCTATACTGACAAAGGCTCCTCTAAAAGAATAGAGATAGACAAGTCCTCAGTGTTTTTTTGTCTCTCCTCTTATAATATCTTCTGATTCATTTCGTTGCGGGAACCATTCTGTGTTAAATGTTATAACAAGATACCAGGCGACATACAACACCTAAATGAAACAAAATTTAAATCATTTATAAAAAAAACTTTATGGAGAAAAGCATATTACAAGGTTAATGATTATATAGAGTCGCGGAGAACCTAACGGGTAACCGGGGCTCCGGCTCGACGTGCAGGAGAAGGAACGGGGTGGTTTTTAGTCAGTAAGAGTCTGACACTCCCTCCCGCCTCACCCAGGCGGGGGCAGTCATTCGATGATTTTCCCCCCTTAAAAAAAAAAAAATGATTATATAGAGGATAAAAATGCTTGGATGCAAGCTAGTCCGGCTCCACAGGATAACGAAAACGAAAAGCATTGATGTTTTAATGAAATCCAAACATGTAATTAATACAGCTATGTTGCTCATTTGTATATTGTTTAACTTGCATAATCATTGTAAATGTGAGAGCCCTGTAATTACCTGAATATTAAATTAGAATAGTTGAATATGTTTGTGTCAGCTTGGAGTTGTCATGCTCACGCTAAGGTCTCATTGGCGGTGGCGCGTGCAGTGGATCGCTCGATTCCCTACAATATGGTTGAGTTGGGCGGTGCTGGTGTACATGTCATGTTCGTGAAGGGGCGTCGTCAACTGGGATTGGTCAGCTCCAGACTGTATATTTCTTTTTTTTTAAATGTCCTTTAGGGTTATTTTTTTTCGATCTCTTTGACTGTATTTTAGTGTTACATTGTTCTCGCACAACCCAAACAACAAATCTGTAACGGGAGAATTGTGAACTTGATTGAAAAAGAGTAACCTATGGAGTTTCTTGCTCGTTCTTCTCCATAGGAATCTACACCTTGGAATGAGCAAATAGCTTCACTTGTTAATTTTCTTTATTGACGTTCAAAAGTGCCTCTATGGTCTAATTGAAATAAATGATTTTGACTTTGACTTTGACTTTAAACCAAGACAGTTATATGTCAATGTGACGCACCGGACTTCAGTGTTCCGGTGTTTTATGGTTGTATCTACTGTAGATCCTGGTGTACAGGATTTGCAGCGGGCATGGGCGTCGTGGTGGGCTTGTCTCATAAAAAAAGTACTCAGCGTATGCAGTATAAGATAGTGATAGTTGGACTTACATCACTAAAGCTGATAGCTAAGAAATTATCAATAAATGTTACTTTAAATTGATATATAATAGTCTTGCGTACAATAATTCTTTGATTTACTTGCTGTAATAGGTCAAAACTGTTACGTACCGATAAAAGGTTATACATAACATAAAATCACGCCTTTTATCCCCGAAGGGGTAGGCCGAGGTGCACATTATACCACTGTACAATGTAACACCTACGTTTCACTATTTATATTATGAGTCCCATGTAATAGGGGTGAGCCTATTGCCATATACCGGGCACAATTCCAGACTTCGTGCTGCTACTGAGATTAAAAAAAAACCAGTAATACTTTGCACGACCTGGGAATTGAACCCGAGACCCCTTGCCTGGCAGTCGCACTTGCGACCACTCGACCACCGAGGCAGTCATGTTTAGTACAGCAATTCACCATCACGAGACGCTAAATATTATCTTTTGGAATGTCAATAAAACCATGAATTACACAAAGTTGTGACGAGAAAGACGTAAAACAACACAAGCGTTGTTTCACGTTGGTCTTCTGTGAGGCCGTGGTATCACTCCGGTCGAGTCTCTCCCACACTTGAAAGTGAGAATGAGTACATCTGGAAGTAATTGGGGGAGACCTATGTTCAGCAATGGACGTCCTATGACTGATATAATGATAATGACCTTTTTTCCAGGATACACAACCCCTAACCTCAGAGCCGGAGACCCCTAAAGAAGAGGAGGAACCTAAAACCGGTGGGTGGTGGCGATACTTATATCCGTTCTATTACTTTGTTTAGAATCATAAGTACACGGTAATACATCAAACTATACAAAACCATTATATCTTGGTCTCGCATTGTACGATCATTTCATACATTGAACGGTCAGCTTGTACTGGTTCGTCATAGCTTAGTCATAGTCAATAACCAGGTTACTTTGGTCCCGCATCGTATGATTTTTCAGCACATTGTACGATCAGCTTATACTGGTCTTTCATACATGGCGACCCTAACCATTTTACCATGGTCCCGATTTATATAGTCTTTAAGCTCACAGAGCGGTCACTTTATACTAGTTTAGCATATTTTGGCGTGTAATCGTGTTCATAAAACGATGTAAGAGACTATAGAGTACTGGGTCACCGTCAATTTTGCTGATTGTACTTTTTTGTGACGATAGAAATCGGGCGCGTGTATTACTACGAGTGTGGGCGTGTGTTAGTGACTCGAAACTAGTAGAGCTTTTCTCAATATATTCACGTGAGTAACCCGCGATTTTTGGTTAAGCTTTTTAATTGTGGTATATTTTTCAAATCGGTCCAATAGATTACAAGTCTTACGCTGAAATACTCAAACACATTTTAAGTCGCGCTTAACTTATTAAACCGACGTGAAGCAACGCTTGCGTTGTGTTTCGTCGTGTGAGTGAGGTTACCGGAGGCCCAATTACCCTAGTACCCGTTTCCCGAATCCCCGAATCCTCCACAATCTTCAAATTCCCAATTCCCGAAAAGGCCGGTAACGCACTTGTAACGCCTTGGTGTTTCGAGTGTCCATGCCTCCATGGGCAGCGCCAATTGCTTACCATCAGGTGACCAGTCCGCTCGTTTACGGGCGTATGTAATAAAAAAAATACTACTTATAGTTCTGCCAAAACAAATTATTTGTAAATGACAGAGATGGCGCAATATTTAAGTGTGACCTAAAATGATTCAGTATTTCGGGCGTATGTGTATTTGATGGAAACAAACAATGAGTTTTCTTTACTTTTTTTAATATAATATATTAGTATGTAGATCACAAAGTTCCTAATACGTTTTAAGTAAAATAAATACTTCATTGAAATTTCAACAATAGGCTCACCCCCTATTACATGCGACACATAACATAAATAGTGAAAAGTGGTCGTTATATTGTACAGGGGCATTAAGCGCCATTATGTGCACCTCTGCCTACTCCTACAGGGATAAAAGGCGAGATGTTATATAATGTTATAAAATTTCAACTTAAAGAACGAAAAGTATAATCGACAACTTTGACGAAGACCAACTTAAAGAAAAACAAATTGACAAATAATGAATATTATTATAAGCGTGATATTTATCAACTTTAATACCTTGTATTAAGGTTTAATTTCGTCTAGCAATAGATGAAATATATTTTTAATAACACTAAGTCTCTTATGTCGATTGTCTAAAAATCTATCTTCTATAAACTGTTTGCTAATGCAATATTAACCTTATTTCTTGAGCAATACAGTACATTTTTGAAGCACTGGAAACTAATTTGTGACTATGCCGAAATGTAATACCTTTTAATGTAATTAATATAAATTTAAATTAATGATTCAATGTTAAAACTCCTGTTTCGAGCTAGATCGATCGCTTTCGGACTGTACGGGGGCCGATAGCTCATAAAATCAAATGAATTATAAATAACCGTTTTCTCCAACCTCTCTTAAACTTTAAGCAAATCCTAATCTAAATGACATGTCGCAGAGAACCTAACGGGTAACCGGGGCTCCGACTCGACGTGCAGGAGAAGGAACGGGGTGGTTTTTAGTCAGTAAGAGTCTGACACTCCCTCCCGCCTCACCCAGGCGGGAGCAGTCATTCGATGACTTTCCCCACTTAAAAAAAAAAAAAATCTAAACGACATTTTGGTTTTCATCAACCTATGTATGTATAAATTACACCTACCGATTTAGGTAAGGAATAAGTTGAGGTGTTCCCTCACACCAAGTAACTCCTAGTTAAGAGATGGTTTATGAAAATAGCCAAAAGAGCTCACCTATTTCACTGTTAAACAAGATTTATAGTTGCGCGACGATCTGGTTGCCGTCAACAATATGGTTGCGCAACTAAGTTGAAACTAGGTTTCGCGACCTGTTGTTCTAAAAGGACACTAGTTTATTAAGTACATAATAATATTCGATTCCTATACGTGTCCGGTATATGGCATTAAGCTCATCCCCTATATACATGGGACTCATAACATAAATAGTGAAAAGTTCATGGTATATTAAGAAAAAAATGACAAGGTGTAAACGAACGCTTCCGAAAAATGCCAAAAATATTTGTTTTTTTTTTTACATAAACGTTAGAAATTATATATACTTTGATGATGATGCTCAAACCTTCTCCGTGTGAGGAGAGGCTTTGCTCAGCAGTGGGCTTTTATAGGCTGTTGATGATGACAATTATCGAAATAGAGGGTTACGATGACTTAACTACAGTCGAAATAATTTATTTTCGACTAAGAAAAGTACCGTAAAGTAAGTAATTGTAAAAAACAATCTGTTTGTCATCGTTTTGGAAGCGTTGCGTATACACCTTATTTAATATTAAGAAAAAAAATCATAGCGTGTAATGTCACTGCCCATGTTGGTTATAGAAAGTTGAAAGCACGAGAACGTTGGTATCATAGTTCGATTCCCGAGTCGAAGAGTGTTACTGTAATTTTTTAGAAAAATCATCAGTAACTGCGCAGTTGGAGTCCAGTATGATAGTACACAAGATTTTTAAGAAAAATATAATTAAATTATTAAAAATTCGTTTGAAGTTCAATTATTAAATAATAATTAAATTATAGAATTAATAATGAATTCGAATTTTATATTAGGACTGTATTGTTGGTTTGGCTTGTAAATTATTGATTGCGATGTCAAAGGTTCGATTCTCGGGCGTGGCATTCTATTTTGGAAATCGATATGTAGGTTTGGGTGTATGTGTAAATATAATTTCCCACTACAATGAGATTAATTATATTATTGTCACTAAGCGCCGGTTTCAAAATGTCTGATACATTATTGTTGATAATAACAGATCATAGTTTTAAAAAATACATTTGTCAGTGAAATAAAATAATTCAACGTCAAACAGTTGTTTGACGAGGTAACTCAACTGATTTCAAGCCACGACAGGGGCTCATATTCATAAGCAACTTTTATCAGACATCGTGAAACAGGCCCTAAAAGCGAAATGTCTCGAAATAACAATGTTTTCAAAACAATATATTCTGTACATTACTGCCTACTTATTTTTGAAAAAGGGGCGTTGTGTTATGTTAAATACCTAATTAACACTCTACTATGTACATAGGTACTATGTACCTATGTATTAGTACATGTACTAGGTTATTATTTAGTTAATTATGTTAACTAATTAGTTAATTATGTGACTATGTACCTACATAGTCTATTCTAAAGTCAATATTATTAAGTCACTAATGCGAGCGTAGCCGCTTAATGAAACTAGTTTAAAAATATAATAACTGAGCTGGTAAAAAGTGGGTTGTACATTGTAGAGGTATATACAAGGTGTAGTTTTGAAGCCGTGTCATTTCTCGGGGGCATGTTACAGAAGTCATAAACGTTCAATGTAAGAGAAAATTTCGGGCCAATAGTTAAAAATATGGCTAAAATAAATCGTTTAAGTTCGACAGTATTACATAATAAGCGACAGCAATGTTCCTTATTGGAGTTTTATGGAATTAGGAATAATATCAATTACGTGTTTGAGTTTGTGTGTGTTAAGCCGCGTTATAAAGCTAGTTACAACACGGCGCGGCGGCGTGTAGTTCGCACTAACGGATTTCCGTAATTTCTAGAAAAATGAAAAATATTTACGTACAATATTTTTTATTGATTCGGACTCAGAATCGATAGCCGAGATACCTCCTCGAAAATGACGTGGCTTTAAAACAACACCTTGTATAATGTCCGTATGTCCGCAGTTTGACTATGAACCTCTACATAAGAGAGTTTGTCATAATCTCCGCCGACAGGCGTGTTGGAGATCACGGTATAAAAGGTTCAGGTTTATCAGAGAGCGCTGCTAACACATCTCTGTCTAATGTCTAGTAGATACTTTAAGGTGTCACTAACCAATCGATCGATCGGCGATCGTAGAATGAATAAGTCGATGTCGATTGATACGATCGATTGTCGATCAATTGATGGTAGAATGTAAGAGTCAACATTTACTGAGCTGCTTAAGCTCGTCATTGTCACTCATCGACCGGCTACTGATCGATTAGTTAGGGTTTTGACTGCCAATAGAAAACTGTTGGGAGGCAAATCTTCCACTAACGTTGGTCTCCGGTTCCATGGAGTTTAACGTGTTAAGGTCAACCCACAGTTTAAAAAGTACGGCTCCAACCCAGCCATTAAGTTGTCATTTAAATATGAACTTTAAATCATATGTCATGATACATTTCGTAGCGACAGTCGGCGAGTTGACGGCGAGCCACCTACTAGGCGCCAGCGAAACAATGTCGCATCTAAGTAGGTATTATTTAAAAAGGCCACGCGTCGAATCGAAGCCGTGTTTTTGAAATGTGGGATGACCTTTAGTCATTCGGAATCCGTCGATCAATTAAAGCTACCGATCAACATCGACCGATGGGATCGATCGAGTGTTTGTCGATTGTGTGGTAACACCATTAGTCGATTTACGGCACCTGCGGGAAGACTACGGGTGTTGACAAATATATTCTACTCAACGATAACTGCAAAGGCAATTCAATATAATAATAATAATAATGTATGTTAATAGCACAAAAAAACCAAAGAATTTAAAGTGTTAAATCCTACGAACAATATTTTAGGTCTCTGATCAAATACAATGCAATATAGCTTTTATTTTGTTAGTATTTAGTACTCCTTTATAAAGGTTTTGTATATTGTTATTTAATTGTTTAGACGTAATTTTTATTTGTATTTTATATAGAAAATATGTCGCAGTAGATTACAGTATATTTTTTAATAGCCTGCCTTCATATTTCTTAAATGAGTTACTTGTTTGTCTTGAAGGCCTGAGTGAATAGGTTACTTATGTAGGCGTACTTCACACTCCGAGCGTCGGAGATCGCGCGACAATCTCCGGTCACCGTAAGTGCGGGTCTGCGGACGGCGAGCAAGAGTAGCTTGCCGCCCAACCACAACCAGACCCGAGCGTATGGTGCGTCCCGTTTCGCGCGCGCCTCAAAGAGCTATCATACCACCATAGATGGGGTCCAGAAGGGCTGATCCACGATACGGAGCCGCGGAAGGCTTAACGTGTTGCCGAGGCTCCGGCTCGAAGAGCAGAAGTAGGAACGGGGTAGTTATTAGTCAGCACGAGTCTAACACTCCCTCTGGCTTAACCCAAGGCGGGAGAAGCAATTGGATGAATTTGCTCATTCAAAAAAAAAAGGCGTTCATCGTTTACTACCAGAGGGCTCGAGAGCCGAGAGCCATGCAGAATAGGGTAGTTTCCAGGGTAAGAAAATTAAAAACCTAATTAGTCTGTCAGTTAGATAATGAAAAAATATTAGACACGTATTTTTTATTTTCTCGTATAAAGTTACAATAGTTAAATAAAATGGCGTTAAGTTTAGGAGTGGGAGGTAGTTACGTCACAACGTGGTACATTTTGTAGCACGCTGTGACGTCACGCGACATTTCAAATCAATATATCGTCAAAAGGGTATTTCCGAACCGATACGACCTTCAAACGTTCAAGAAAAGAGCGTATTCCTTTTTAAAAGACCGGCAACGCACCTGTGACTCTGTTGTTGCAGGTGTCCATGGGCGGCGCTGATCGCTTACCATCAGGTGATCCGTCTGCTCGTTTGCCTCCTATTCAATATAAAAGCATTTGATAATGTGAGAAAAGAAAAAATACGTGTGTAATATTAAAAAAAAACTACCAGACGGACATTAAAATAAAATTTAGGAAACTGCCCTATTGCAGAATGCTGCATGAGTCTCGGTTGTACACTGGCGTAAAACAACACTTATATTGTGTTTCGCTATTGTTGAAGTTAATGTACTGCGATATATTTATGCAATTTGTAATACATAATTTGATTGTAGATATGTAGAGGTAGGTACCTACAATTTAGTTTGGGAGACATTTTTCAACTCATCTTTGAGTAAATGTAACGTATAGTACGAGAGATGACGACCAAAACCATGTCTCATAGCAATACGGCAAAAACCCTATAAAATCGTTAGATTGTATGATTCTGAGGCCTTAGTACGAGTTTGTTTTACGTTTAAAGTATTCGTAACGAGTACGCGTTCGGCGCTCTTATTGGTTGGTTCATTGGCGCCGGCCAATCAGAGCGCAGAACGCATACTCGTTTCGAATACTTTAAACGTAAAACAAACTCGCACTAAGGCCTCTGAACCCGACTAGGTGTGTAGTAACGGTCGAAAGTGTAGCAACTGCGTGGGAGGCAATTTCTGCTGTGTCAAAAATATCTGAGTATCGAAAAGTTGTCTGATAGAGAAGGTGCTACACTTATTTTGTCTGATATACATTTTTTGCACATGTGGACAATTTATTTTATCATGTCCAACAATTTTCAGATTCATTTTTATCATGGCAATATGTGCCATGATACCGATCGGTAAAATTTGTTAACGTTTTCAAAACGGTTTCAATATTTAATGCGTTCACATTTCCGTCTGAAAATTGTTTTGTTCGCATCAAATAACCAAAATTTACTAATAAAAAAGGTTTTCAGACGTATTGCTATGAGACATTTTTTTTGTCTGGTGTTTTTGTGGTCAGATCAAACGCTACGCGGAAAATGTCTGATATTGGTATTTTCGAGTTCAGGATAATCGTATCTATCGATTTGAGGCGGTTTTGGCCGTATTGCTATGAGACAAAAATTTTGGTCGTCATCTCTCTAACTAGTAGTTTTAATGTCACACCATTCGTGTAACATTTTAGCAACAGTACTGAATTTACTTTTTAATATTTTAAGTTTAATACATTTATTTAGGTGAAACGATGCATTAGATTAATTTTAGAATTTTATGTAAATAGTGAGAGTAACATATTGTATAGATATGTTAAAAATTGAAATAAAATTTTGTTAAACAAAAAATATGGAATTCAAATTGTTGAACTAAACGACAAAGTTGTTTAAATAAATTTAATTTGTGTATAATTTGTCTGTAATGTACTAACAACGCTCGGCTTTACTCGTATGCTAAACCTACCTATGAGAAATATTGTATTTAACACAAATCTTGTCCTAACAATGAGAGACATAACACAAACTCCTTATAATATATTGTAGAATAATCTCAAATGAAAAGTTATTGAGACAACAGTTACTAATGGCTACTAATATTTTCCTACATTTATAAAATCATCAACCAAACAATGTTATAGTTGTTGTCTCACGGGCGCGGGTGAGCCATTGTTGTAGTTGTATTGCGTATAGACACGCGCGCTTGTGTGCGTAACTCGCAGCAAGCCCATTCATTGGCTGCCGGACGAAACTGGGCGTTCCCGAGCGTACGCAAACAAAGACAATGTGCATGTACATTTACCCACACAAGTATGGCGCACCTGCGCTCGTGAGTTAAAACATCTATGACTTAAAATGCTATTAACTAGACTACCTTACCGTACGAGCAGGTCGCGCAAACAATACAATGTATACAATATGGACGGTATCTTACCTGGGTGTTTAATCTTGAAACCAATCTCAATGTCAATACAACTTCAATCCAATAAAATCTCAATAATAGGGATGATGACAAGGTATGAAAATTAAAAACCTAATTAGGTCGTAAGTTAGGTACCTAATGAAAAAATATTAGACACGTATTTTTTTTTATTTTGTCGTATAATAAAATGATACTTAGATAAAACGAATCAAAGTTTAGGAGTGGGGGCTAAAACGTCATTTCTACGTATAAAATGTACATAGAAGTGACGTCACGCATCATTTCAAATCAATATATCGTCGAAAGTATTCGTTTCTGTAAAAAAATTAAAAATACGTGTCTAATGATTTAAAATAATTCACCAGACGGATATTAAAATAAAAATTTGTCATCTACCCTATTATTCATAAAGTCAAACTCAATACCACTTAGTTCATTCAATATCAATATATAAAGAGTAAGCTCCTTGATGTCAACTTGGTTGCGCAATTAGTTGCCCGCGATCGAGTCAACCCTATAGTTTGTTCTGGTGTATCTGTAGACATTACGGTTGCGCGACAAATTGTACGACACAACAACCCTTTCCTAACCTGAAACTAACCAGTTTAATTAAATAATACGACTTATGTTCAAATACTCAAAGGCCACTCTTTTTTAAGACGCTCTCAAGAATAGTTCTGTCACTACAAAACACAAAACTAAATTATAAAATGACAGATATAGAATATTTAAGTACAACTCCAAATTGAGTAGTATTTCAGTGTTCAGGCGGTATTCACGTAACTAGTTTCCACTCGAGTAGTTTCAGACCATGATAGGGCTCATAACCTACTCGATACTAGTCGAGTGTCTTCGAAAATTTAAATAATGAGTAAGTCGTATTGTTCAATTAATTTAGTATGTATGACGATAGTTATATTTTGGAAATAGTTAATATATTTAAATAAAACTCTGTTCTTAGGGTGATACAAGAGTTCCAGCATGCCATATAACATGAACTCCAGTTCCCAAGAAAAGATCGGAAAACCGATTTTTGTAAAAACGTATTTTTTTCGATACGATTTTTCGATGTTACGGTGCAATGCAAGGAGAATGCATTATTTGATTGTATGTATATAGATGTATGTATAGGCCTGTTATATTGTGAAATGTAATCTGTTATTTCGTTAGTAAATAACTTTTTTAAAATCTTTGTTTAATTTTTACCTTAGATATTAATATCTATAAGCCAAGGGGACTGTGGCGACACATGTCACTCGTCAAACAACAGTTCACGCACAAAGAAATGAAATGAAATGAAATTTGATGAAAACGAATCAACAGATGACGTCACGAAAATCCTATATCCCATATGTAAAGTTTACATGTGAATTAACATGGACAGAAAATACCAACGAACAACTGTTGGACAGTAGCCCCGCCAGGCACAATCACCTCGTCTGGTCGGAGGATTCTCCTTTTTCGATTTTAGGGAACTATAAGGTACTCTCTATTCCCTAAACAAATGTCCCTAGTCATGTATCGGCGACATGTCGAGCGAAGCCGGCCGATGTCGCCGATACCTGCCTGACATAAGGTGACAACGCGCAACTTTGACGTTGATGTTGCTAGACATGTCGACCAACCAAAATATCGTCGGCAATGTCGCGGTACTTCACCCAACGTCGCTGACGACACGTGTCTCTGGACATATGTCCTCTAGTGTCTCCTTGGTTTTAGGCCCGTTTGTTTATCGGATGAATCGATAAACGAGCAGACGGATGGATCACTTCGATCGGTTTATCGAAATCGAAACGGGGTAACCGTTCGGCGTAATGTAAAATTAATTCAGGCCAATCAGAGCTTCTGATTGGACTGAATGAGCCAATCAAACTCGTACTAGGCCCTCTGCTGTGTGATTCACAAATTGTGTCCTGAGTCTGGGTGTGACGTATATGTGAATTGGTATGTATGTAAACACACCCACAACACGGGAAAGATACAGATTAGGGTCAGTAGGGCTTAGTAAGTCTTAAGTTGAGAAGTTTTGCGCATTTTTAGGGTTCGAATGCCAAATTTTAGCGAAATTTCGCATTCGAACCCTAATTGTAATATTTTTATTGGCTTTGTGCCCGGAGTAAGTTGTTATCCAGAGGCGGATTAAATCTAGAAAGTGGCCTAGGTAAGCGTTTAATAGGCGCCTCTAATTATTTGGCGTCGCCGTCGCTCTATGAGCACACGCGTCTTGCGGTACGGCGTCCCTCTGTAACCTGAAGCCCTAGGCACTTGCCCAGTTGTGTTTTAATAATCCCTGTCACCCACTACCAGGTGGAGCTCTTGACTGCATAATTATACCTCTAAGAAATGGGGGATGTTAATCTATACACCTATACAGATAAATAAAATTGGAGTCTCTGTTCGTAGTATTGTAATTGACTGTTTTTTACTACTTGCATACATAGGATACCCATACCAAAATATTTTTTTTTATTTTCTCTGTTTGTAGGTACTGGCTAATCTCTGAAATGCCTGGACCTATTTTGACGGGAATTTTACTGGCAGATAGCTGATGTACACACGGCCACACATCAATCTATACAAAACCAGTTTATCGTCATATCATCTTTCCGCATATTTAACGTTCAGTTTATACTGGTTATGTAAAGCTCGATGTGTAGCCGTGTGTACTAGGTCCGAAGTAACATAGGCTATTTTTATTTTGGAAAATTGAAACAAAGGTCCTAAACCTCACTTTCAACGCGGACGAAGGCGCGGGCAACAGCTAGTGTTACATGGGTTTTGAACTTTTTGCTAAATAAAACACAAGGCTATAACACAATTACATAGTTTATTTAATTGATAAAGAACTCATTAGAGCGTTGGTTCTGGTTATGGCGCCACTTGCACGCCCAGTTCCAGCACGACATGCCTGCCCACGGCTCGTCCGTGTAGAATACCTGCCCGTTCTGGTACATCTGGAAATTAGTAGGAGACAATATTCAATAACAGTGTATCTTTAAAGCATGAGATGGATTATTTTTTACAGAAGTACTTCTTTAGCTTATTTTTCGACCACTGTAACTCCTATAAGCACACACATCTGCAGTAGATACAACCATGAAATCACCGGAACACTGAATTCTGGCGCATCCCAGGGACCTGAATAACTGTCTTGGTCCCGCAACGAAATAAATCCGAAGATATTATTGGAAGATAAAAATAAAACCGAGAAGGAATGATTCGGAAACGATCGTTTTTTTTTTCTTTAACTTTATAATGCTTTCTTGCGTCTTCTGCTAATGGGACATCAATAGCCCGTCACAGTCCACTGCTATGGCCCTCTTCTGCAAAATCTCCATAAGTAGGCAGTTGTCGTAGTATATCGAAGTTTAAAATGTTCCAGTTATCAGAGATCATCAAATATAGGTTTTCAGATACCCGCGGCAAGATCACTGGTGATGACAAACGTGCATGAGTTTTCTGACCAATCAATCCTCCACAGATGGGTCCAGTAGAGCTGATGACCAATACGGAGCCACGGAAGACTCAACGGGTTGCCGGGGCTCCGGCTTTAAGTAGGAGTAGGAACGGTAGGTGATTTTTAGTGAGACTGCCACTCCCTCTTGTCTCATCCAAAACGGGAGGAGTCATTGCATGGTTTTACCCCCTTAAACTGTCAAACACCGCGAGGACACCGGTGACCGCAACCTATTGTTCTTTAATTGTGTCTACCTCTATAATGACGGTACTCAAAGGGTTTAATAATACATAAGATTGCGTGATGTAAAAAATAGTAATTAATACTTACAAAGGACAAATCCGAGCTTTTATAAGTGACTCCGTCATAACCGAATCGGAAGACGAAATTCATTGCGAAAATGGAGAAAATGCATCGAACATCAGTAGTAGCCGGTATGAAGTAACGGTACGGGCCGCAGAAGTAAGATATCTTGGGCTCATATTCCACGGACTCTGGGAACTCCTCGCGAGGGTTTATCCTAGGGAGGAAATGTGGTAGATGTTAATCGATTACTGTAAAGTTCTTCAGCTAGTGGTGCTTCAGGAACTTTAGCCTAATGTCAGTCAGAGTTAATAAGTAGGTACTAGCCAGTTGTCCCTGGGTGGCTCCCCGTCCGACCAGAAACAGACCCGAGCGTACGGCGCGTCGCGTTCCGCGCGCGCCTCAAAGAGCCATCAGACCACCACAGATGGGGCCCAATAGGGCCGATGCCGATTCGGAGTCGCGGAGAACCTAACGGGTAACCGGGGCTCCGGCTCGACGTGCAGGAGAAGGAACGAGGTGGTTTTTAGTCAGTAAGAGTCTGACACTCCCTTCCGCCTCACCCAGGCGGGAGCAGTCATTCGATGATTTTCCCCCCTTAAAAAAAAAAAAAAAAGCCAGTTGTCCCCCATTACACAAATTATTGTCCCCTCAAAGACCGGCAATGCATTTATAAGTCCCTCTGGTGTTGTATGTGCCTTTGGGCGGCGCCAATTCTATACCTGTAGGTCTGCTGTTTGCTGACGCGGCGTAATCCCATGAAAAAACTAGATAGAATCTATGAATGTATGTCAAACTCTTACGTGAGAATTCATTGGTCGAATCGTAGTAAGCGCGATTGACGTTTTGACTGACTGCACGGTGGCTGGGCTTCCGATTTCCGCAGGGAACAACTTTTGGTGTGATCCACAAATTGTTGTTTCAGGTGTGAGTGTGATGTGTATGTGAACTTGTATGTTTGTAAACGCACCCACGACACGAGAATATCATAGTGTGGGGCAACGTTGGTTTTTTTTAAATAAAAAAGGTCTCAGGTTCGATTCTTGGGTCGGACAAAGAAAATTTAGGCTCCTGGACTTAATTACTATTGAGAAAGTGGTTCTTACTTGTAAATACATTGGGCATCGCTCCAGTTATCATCGGAGTGGCAGTACAGACCCTGGCTCGGGTCTTTGGCCTGGAACTGTTCAGCATGAGGTCCAACGTATGTAGTCTCCGAGTGTCTATGGTAGAAGCCGATGAAAGCAAATGCCCCTGTTCAAGAATAAGTCATATCAGACAAAGTCAGAAAGCAATAGACGCACGGTTGGCTTATTGACTGAACAACTAACTGCCGCACAACGTGTCCAATTTCGATTCCCGCACGGAACAACTCATTGCGTGATTATGAGTCAGTAAATTTGTATGTTTCTAAACGCACCCAAAACATAGAAGAAAATCCTAGTATGGTGCAAACCTAAAAATACCCTCCACTACAGCAATTTCGATTTGTATATAGGGCGGATTGGGCCCCAACGATATCCAGATCGGTCGGTGAAGCGACCTGCATCCAGCGACTCCCTTCGACGTTTACCAGTAGCCTGATTGGTTGCAGGTAGACATAATATCAGTCTGCGCTTTCCAATAAGTGACCTTGATTCAAAAACCATTGTTAGGTGAAGGACTCACGCGATCTTCCCCCGTGCCCGCCGTGGTAGCGGAATGGAGGCAGAATTTTTAAAACTCACGACCGCAATTTTCTGCTATCCCACAGCCGCCACGGTTGCGATTATCGCCCGCAAACTTGGCGGTTAATTATCGCAAGACGGACGGGCGGTTAAACAATCAGTTGAGTTCCAGACCTGCCTTCCCACCAACCGATCGCAGAGCGCGCGGGTGCTAGCCGCCGATGGCGTAAAACACGCCGTGAAAATTGCTTTAATTTTTTACATACATATCTGTATTCTACAAAGCCTGCGGGCCCGCAACCGCGGCGGGATCGGGAGAAAATCGCGCCGTGTGTCCTTAGCCTTTGTCCTTAGCCTTAGTAAACGGTAAGTCCCCTCTTTGAGGAGTGGCTTGAGAGACGCTACGGCGTCCTCACCTACCGCCTGACGCAGGTCCTCACCGGACATGGAAGTTTCGGGAGGTACCTGTGTCTGATGGGGCGGGAGGAAACGCCCGGGTGTCATCACTGCGAGGACCGCCCTGAGGACACGGTGGAACACACGGTGGGAGAATGCCCTTCGTGGGCTGAGCACCGCCGTGTCCTCAGGGAAGTGATCGGCGATGGCGACCTCTCGCGTCCGGGCCTAATGCAGGCCATGATGCGGAGCGAGGGGGACTGGGATGCCGTCTCCTCCTTTTGCGAAGCAGTCATGCTAGCTAAGGAGGAGGCGGGACGCGTGAGGCAGCGAAGCGCTGCCTCCTCGCAACCCAGCCATCGCGAAGGACACACTGGGCGTCGGGGATCGCGAGACGATCTCCGGCCACCGTAAGCGCGGGCCTGCGGACGGCGAGCATGGGTGGCTCCCCGTCCGACCAGAAACAGACCCGAGCGTACGGCGCGTCGCGTTCCGCGCGCGCCTCAAAGAGCCATCAGACCACCACAGATGGGGCCCAATACGGCCGATGCCGATTCGGAGTCGCGGAGAACCTAACGGGTAACCGGGGCTCCGGCTCGACGTGCAGGAGAAGGAACGGGGTGGTTTTTAGTCAGTAAGAGTCTGACACTCCCTCCCGCCTCACCCAGGCGGGAGAAGTCATTCGATGATTTTCCCCCCTTAAAAAAAAAAAAAAAAAAAAAAAAAAAAAAAAAAAAGCCTTAGTAAAACCTAATCTTTAAAGTCTCACCTCTAAAAGTATAGCAATGTGGTTTTCTTTCGCTTGACAGAATCATTTGAGCGTCTTCTTGATTATGAGCGGATACTATGTAGTATGACGTGTCTAAACATTTAAATTCTGAAAGGTAGAAGATCTGAATTAAATTGTAGAAAAATTTACTAAAGAAAAGACGGACAGTAAATGAAGCGGTTGTGTGAGGATGATCTTTGTATCTACTTCATGGAAATGATACTAAAGAGAAAAGAGTTTGTGATAGAATGACGTCTGATAGGAAACACTCCAAACAAATATCAAGCTCCAGGTGTGTTGCTAGTGGTCTTCCCACGAGACCTGGTCGCACCGGATACGACTGCGCTTCACTAACAGCTCGCCGCTCCCCGGGCCTGACCCGGCTTGAGCGCGGCTCCTAGCGGCGCCATCCACTGGACACGACCACGCGCCGACAACAGCTTGCTGTTCGCCGGATTCGCCCGGCTAGAGCGCAGCTCGTAGCGGCGCAAACCACCGGCCTCGACGCCACATCGGGCCTCACAAGGAGCTCGACTACCCCAACCCCTCGCCTGCTGTAGCAGACAGCGAATGAATACGCCGAGACAGACATCGACCTGGATCGTGCGTCCTCACGCCCCCAGCCGGATGATTGTCAGCCCTCAGTCCCCAGATGACGTTGAGATGTTCCCGTCGTCGCCTGGTGGTCTTGATTAATAAAAGACTTCGGTATAAAAGACTGTATTTAAATAGATACTGTCTGCTGTTAAGGGTCAACTGCTGTACCTACTCGGCGTCGTGTTAAGCGAGCGAGTAATTGAATGATCGCCGATTGCAGCGGTCGCGGGCCACGTATGGTCTTGAGCCTAATGTAACATCGGGACAAGGGGAGACTGAAGGAAGAAGATATATTGTACCGACCGCAAGTAGCTTGTAACAGGTCAGTAAATAGATTTACTATATTTAGTCGTGGTGGCCCGGAGGTTTAAGACGCCCGCTTCTCGTGCATGAGGGTACGGGTTCGAAACCTACCAACGGCAAGTACCAATGTGACTATTCCCGAGTTATATGTACTTTCTAAGATTATCTAGACACCACTGACAAACGGTGAAAGAAAACATCGTGAGGAAACCTGAGCTTATAATTTCTAATTATAAGTTTGTAATCGCCAACCCGCATTGAGCAAGCGTGGTGATTGATGCTCAAACTTTCTCCGTGTGAGAAGAGGCTTTGCTCAGCAGCTTCGCATTTATAGGCTGTTGATAATGATATCTAAGACCCAATAAAAACATAGACAATACGATAGATATTATTTATCTCAAGATTGTATGAACCGATTTTGATGCGGCTTTTAGATAAGTGTTTGTTATTGTGTTGCATCGCATTCGCTTCTAGATCGCTCACGCGTGACAAAGCGTAATAAACCTGACCCTTTTTAACTTCGACCTCGAACTCGGTTGCCAACCGTATAGATTAGGGCAAAACCTTTTGTAGAAGATATGGTATCTTCGGCAGTGAAATGTCATGGTCTAATTATTGATTAACCAGATATTTAGGCTGCCTGTCCATTGACGCGGAGAGGGGCAGCGGAGCGGAGCTAGCGAGTATTGCGGGGTGGAGTTACGGACTATTACTGTCTATTGACGCAGAGCGAGGCAGAGGTGCGGAGCCAGCGAATATTGCTCTCGAGACCGCTTCCGCGTCGCCGGCTCACTCGGCTGCCCCGCTTCGCCGCCTCGCACCGCTACCTCGCACCGTTACCACGCGCCGCTTCCGAAAATGTATGTATTTTTAAACTAGCTCGCAAATCCCTTTCCACAAAAGAGGAGCGGAGATTTCATACAATCGAATTTGTTAATATTTCTTATTCTTTGCGCTGCCCCTCTCCGCGTCAATGGACAGGAGATAAGATCAACGAACCAGGGCTTGTATACAGTCCAAAAGGTATTTTAGCTTGTGTTGACTTGATCTTAGCTTCAGACGTGTCCATTTTCTTATTCAGCTTCAGCAGAACCATTGACATTAGTGCCATATCCGTGGCAAATAAAAGTCTCTTCATATCTTTTATATGCGAATCAATGAATGAATATAATTTCTTTGAACCGATTTCCATTATTTCCCGTCGTTCAGCCTGGAGAGGAGAAGAATTTTAAGTTGTTTTTTGGAATCAGCGGCAAATAAGCAGCGCTGTGATTCACATGCGACGCCAGAGGGCTTTAAGGTTATCGTACACCTAAGAGGCACGGCTTCGGCACGGCTCCAACCCAGTAATTAACATGTCAATAAAATATGAAATTGAAATCGTATGCCGTATGACATAATTATTTCATAACGTCAAAAAAATTGTTAACTCGTTTTTTTGTGAACTGGGATAAGAAAAATATTGAAACTATGCAGAACTTAAACTGCGACGTGTGTCATCGAAGATTTCGTGTCGCAGGCATCGGTTTTCGCGGCTAGCGATAAGGCACTTTCGTTGCTTGAACGCCGCAGGCAACACGCGTCTTGCGCATGCGTATTGATGTTCGAGAAAAATCGTGATGGTTCGTGAAGGTTCGAAAATCGCGTTGGCCGTGCGGAGATGCAGAGATGCGGCGAGCGCGCAAGCGCAAGGGAAGCCTTTTTTTTTGAGGGGGGAAAATCATCCAATGACTTCTCCCGCCCGTGTGTGGCGAGAGGGAGTGTCAGACTCTTACTGACTAAAAACCACCCCGTTCCTACTCCGACTCGCGACGGCCGGGTCGTGAGGAGGTTCGTTCCCTCACGCGCTCCGCCTCCTCCTTAGCTAGCATGACTGCTTCGCAAAAGGAGGAGACGGCATCCCAGTCCCTCTCGCTCCGTACCATGGTCTGAACCAGAGCCGGACGCAAGAGGTCGCCGTCGCCGATCACATTCCTGAGAACACGGTGGTGCTGAGTCCACGCAGGACACACCGCCACCGTGTTATAGTGATAACACCCGGGCGTTTCCTCCCGCCCAATCCGAAACAGGAACCTACCAAAACTTCCATGTCCGGTAAAGCACCTGCTTCAGGCGGTAGGTGAGGACGCTATAGCGTCTCTCAAGCGACTCCTCAAAGAGGGGACTTACCGCTGCAATAACAGCGAGCCCAAGCGCGAGGGAAGCCTAGCTCGGTAATGTTCGGTTTTTATTTCCAGAAAATCTAATTAGTCCGTCAGTTAGATAATGAAAAAATATTAGACACGTATTTTTGTATTTTCTCGTATTAAGTTGCAATTGATTTTCTGGAGTAACCAATTATAGTAGGTCTATTGCTGAACACAGACCTCCCCCAAAGACATTCACACACAACGGCCTGTATCCAGCAACTCTTATCATGTCTTCTGTTCACCTTGCAGGTGGTCCCCATTCGAGAACCTTCTTGCACCATCGGTTTTTAGTTTACCCAGCACTGATATGATATTTATAAATCTATGTTACCCAGCTAATACTTGTCCCTACTGCCACTTCAGCTTTAGAACCTATTTTGTAACAGGTTCTGCCAGTGGCTCCGCCCGCGTTCCCGTGGGATAACAAATAGCCTATGTGTTAATCCAGACTATAATCTAGCCAGGTTCCTAATCTGATCCCGATACCTTAAGCCGTTTTAATGTTATTGAGTAGGTAATAAACATACAAAATTACAAATTAAAAAAAATACAAACTATCGCATTAATGATATTAGTAAGCCTATAAAAAGTACTTACCTGTCAAGAAAGTCGTCTATTTATAAGTCAAGAACTGCTTAATCGATTTGGTGAAAAATTGGTGGGAAGGTAGTTTAGAACCAGGTAACCGACATAGGATTTTTTTTATGGCATAAGCCGGTAATCGAGCTTACGGATCACCTGATGGTAAGCAATCGGCGTCGCCCATGGACACCTGGAACACCAGAGGCGTTACAAGTGCGTTACCGGCCTTTTGGGGATTAGGAGTTTGAGGATCGTTGGGGTTTCAGGAATTGGGGAGATTGGGGAGGGGAAGGGTAATCGGGCCTCCGGTAACCTCACTCACACGACGAAACACAACGCAAGCGTTGCTTCACGTCGGTTTTCTGCTCGGCCGTGGTATCACTCCGGTCGAGCCGGCCCATTCGTGCCGAAGAATAGCTCTCCCACACTTTTTATTCAATTTTTTTTTTACTTTTTATCGAAAATCACGAACGGGGACGGGAAAAACGGGATTGTGTGTGCGTACGAAGTCACGGGCAGAATCTAGTAATTAATAATTACTGGGTTATGTGGTTCCTTCATGCGACCGTTCATGTAGTTATAGTAATCCTGCAACTTCTCAAACTTCTCGTCTGCGTAGCTGTGTCGAGGGTCAATCTCTTTCGAGAGCGGCATGTTATATGGTTTCTACAAAATAAAAAATAATTAGCTACCAAAGTCGCAAGAACGAATTAGAAGTCTCGGGATTTATTGTCCATTGTGTTATTTTATTTTGACTGGATTTTGCTGTTACATTCTCACACAATAGAAACAACACAACTATGTAACTAGAGAATTGTATTGTGAACCTGATTGAAATACAGTAACCTATTGAGTTTCTAGCTCGTTCTTCTCTATGGAATCTACTGATTCCAAACCAAGGTCCAAAGCAATGAGGAGCCAAGTGGGCTTACTCTCGAATCGAATTCCGACCGATCGACATTGATATTGTGAAATTTTCTACTCTTGAGTTTTAACACTAGCGCCAATTACATCCCTATTGCTTGGGTATTTAATGAACTAAATGGTATTCAATTTGTTTGTATATTCCGTACCCTAAATGCTATTTTAACAGCCACAATAGGGGTTGTATAGTTTTGACATTGAATAATCATTGAGTTTTCATTGGATTGCAATTGCATTGACATTGAGATTGGTTTCAATCAAGAGTAAGCACCAAGGTGTGTCTTGGAATAAGTAGCTAGCTTTGTTTTTGTTGACGTTCAAAAGTGCCTGGTCTAATTTAAATGAATGATTTTTGATTTTGACTTTCTGTATCGAGGGAAGCATTGCTGATTTTTGCATTTTTGCCGTTGTTTGTTTTTTTGAACATTCTAGTCGAGGGTTTTTTTTTTAAGGGGGGAAAATCATCGAATGACTGCTGCCGCCTGGGTGAGGCGGGAGAGAGTCTCAGACTCTTACTGACTAATAAATGCACCCTTGAATTGCACCCTTTTTTGCACAATAAAGTTATTTGTATGCTTACATTTCAATTATGATTTAATATACACACCAGTCGTCCAGCGACCTTTGCCTTACCTCTTGGAGAGTAAAGGTACTGTAGGTACTACAAGCTAATTCCAAGCTCGAAAGCATGCTTCAATGGAGCACTTGCCACTTAGTAGCATGTGTGTCGGAATGTTTCTCAAAATTAGCTCGAGTTAGGCATGTTAGCGAATCGACAGGCGTTTGATTTTTGAACATTTTAAGCATACTCAATAGAACGCGTTTTATCATGATATCTTAGACCATGTGTAACAGTATCACTGCCTCATTGGCCGAGCGGTCGCAAGTGCGACTACCGGGCAAGGGGTCTCGCGTTCGATTCCCGGGTCGAGCAAAGTTTTACTGAGTATAAAAAAAAATGTTCAGTAGTAGCACGGAGTCTGGAAATGTGCCCGGTATATGGCAATAGTCTCACCCCCTATTACATGGGACTCATAACATAAATAGTGAAAAGTGGGTGTTACACTGTTACTTCTATGTGCACTTCTGCCTACCCCTTCGGGGATAAAAGGCGTGATGTTATGTTATGTTTTTCGGCTGACTGAGTAATGAGTCGTGGGTCGCGGAATAATGCTCGTGAATATGAGCCTCTAGCATGGCTTGAAACTAGTCGAGTTCCTTGTCAAATAATTACGTGAGTAAGCCGAAAAACATAATAACTAATTTAGTATCTATGTTTCACGAAAGTTATAATGCAAATAAATATGTTGTTAGGTTGTATAACAAATAACCATAGAATTAATTACTTACCGTCTCCACGGTAGGGAATGACAATCGAGCGAGCTGTGAACAAAAATAATACATAAGCATACAATCTATATCTTTATATATATAATTGTTCTGTAAGGGTATATGTCACTGAACTTCTCTCAAACGACTGGACCGATTTTGATGAAACTTTTTGTGTGTGTTTAAGGGGATCTGGGAATGGTTTAGATTCACAAATCAGCCCGGCAGATGGCGCTGCAGTCGATGTTTAGGTTATTTATCCTAAACAGCTGAACTAATTTGAATGAATTTTTGTTTATACATTTAAGTTCAAGTGGATATATGCAGGACAACGTCTGTTGGGTCCGCTAGTGTGTATATAAAAATGAAACCCGTTTCCCGTTGTCACGCCATAACTTGAGAATTTAGCTAGATGTATTTGGCTGTTTTTTTTTAGTGTTTGTTATTGTCAGGAGAAGGTTCTTATGACTGCCTCGTGGGCCGAGTGGTCGTAAATGCGGCTGCCGAGCAAGGGATCTCGGGTTCGATTCCGGGGTCAGGCAAAGTACAACTGGGTTATTAAAAAAAAAAAATTCTCAGTAGTAGCACGCAGTCTGGAATTGTGCCCGGTATATGGCAATAAGTTCACCCCCTATTACAGTGGACTCATAACATAAATAGTGAAAAGTGGGTGTTACATTGTACAGTGGCATTAAGTGCCGTAATGTGCACTTCTGGCTAACCCTTCGGGGATAAAAAGGTGTGATGTTATGTTATGTAAGTGAAAAAAATACTGTACCAATTGAAATGAAGATACATCGTTGCTGGCACTTGTAATATGTACTAACACTAAAATCTAGAAATAAAACAGTCTCATTAGAATTTTCATTGTTTTGGTATCATTAACTGTTTCTGAATCTCGTTTTAGATTAGAGGGTAATCGAATAGACGTCCTGATGTTGAATGGGTAGTCCTGATTGAAGGTAAGCAATCAGAACCACCCATGCACACCCGATACCCTAGACGAGTTTTCAGCACGTCTCCAACCCAGCAATTAAGTTACCATTAAAATATGAACTTTAAATCGTATGTCGTATGATATATTTCATAATGTCAATACAAAAAGCCGACGGCGGGTGTTCAGTGCGCGGTTCACTCGTATTGTAGTTTTTTTTGAAGTGGCCAAATCAAGGTCGCTGCACTACTGACGCGGGAGTAGCTCTAATTAAGCGGGTGTTCGCCTCTTGGGAAGAAGCACGGGATGCCATCGGCATATTTTGTGATCTATCGAAGGCATTCGACTGTGTTGAACATGAGACGCTATTGCTGAAGCTGAAACACTATGGCATTCGGGGGACGTCGCTAAATCTGTTGAAATCATACCTTCAGGATAGGCAACTTAAAGTACAAGTAAATAAAGTAAATTCACAGGGTGCTAGCATATCTATGGGTGTACCGCAGGGCTCGATACTAGGTCCATTCTTATTTTTAGCGTACATAAATGACTTGCCCCATTTATTTAAAAATGAACCGCAGATGGTATTATTTGCTGATGACACTTCATTAGTTTTTAAAATTAATAGACGCACAAATAGTTATGACGACGTAAATAATGCCCTAATGCAAGTTCAAAATTGGTTTACATTAAATAACTTAGTACTAAACAATAAAAAGACAAAATGTATTAGATTTGTTTTGCCAAATGTTAAAAGCAACGAATGTGACATATTATTGAATGGTGAGAAATTAGAGTTTGTAAAAGAGACAATTTTCCTGGGAATTACTGTAGACGACAAATTGCAATGGGGTCCTCACATTATATCATTAGCGGGACGATTGAGCTCTGCAGCTTATGCTGTCTGGAAGATACGACAGTTAACTGACATTGACACGGCAAGACTGGTGTATTTCAGTTACTTTCATAGCATTATGTCGTATGGCATTTTGCTGTGGGGACACGCTGCTGACATTGAATCTATTTTTATCTTACAAAAGCGCGCCGTCAGAGCTATCTACAATCTAGGTCGTCGCGAATCTCTCAGAGAAAGGTTTAAGGAGATCAACATTATGACCGTTCCATGTCAATTTATCTATGAAAACATCATGTATGTTAGGAAAAACCTTCAGTTATTTGGTAAAGTGTCTGACAGACACCACTATCAAACTAGACATGGGAATAGATTAAGTCAGCCAATTTCGAGATTAGCGAAAGTAAGTAAATCGTTCATGTGATTCTGTGTTAAATGTTATAATAAGATACCAGGCGATGTACAACAACTAAATGAATCCAAATTTAAATTATGTATAAAGAAAACTTTATGTAGACAAGCATATTACAAACTTAATGAATATATAGAGGATAAAAATGCTTGGATGCAGGCTAGTCCGGCTCCACAGGATAACTAAAAACACTGTTGTTTTAATGAAATCGTAAATAATACAGCTATATTGCTAAATTGTATATTTTTTTTAAATTATATAACCAATGTAAATGTGAGAGCCCTGTAATTAACTTAATATTAAATTAGATTAATAGAAGTCATTTGTGTCAGCTTGGAGTTGTCATGCTCACTCAAAGGTCTCATTGGCGGTGGCGCGTGCAGTGGATCGCTCGATTCCCTACAATATGGTTGAGTTGGGCGGTGCTGGTGTACGTGTCATGTTCGTGAACGGGCGCCGTCAACTGGGACTGGTCAGCTCCAGACTGTATTATTGTTCTTAAGGTTATTTTCTTTCTTGATCACTTTGACTGGATTTTGGTGTTACATTGTTCTCGCACAATCCAAACAGCAAAACTATGTAACTAGTAAATTGTATTGTGAACCTGATTGAAAAAGAGTAACCTCTGGAGTTTCTTGCTCGTTCTTCTCCATAGGAATCTACACCTTGGAATGAGCAAATAGCTTCACTTTTAATATTAATTTTATTTTGACGTTCAAAAGTGCCATTCTGGCCTAATTGAAATAAATGATTTTGACTTTGACTTTGACTTTGACTTTGACATCGACTGCTCCCGCCTGGGTGAGGCGGGGGGAAGTGTCAGACTCTTACTGACTAAAAACCACCCCGTTCCTTCTCCTGCACGTCGAGCCGGAGCCCCGGTTACCCGTTAGGTTCTCCGCGACTCCGAATCGGCATCGGCCCACTCGAGTTGTAGTTGAGGCGCCCGCGTGCTTACGACACGCCGCCAGCAAGCCGATGACGAGGTGATGGCGAGCTGCAGGCCTTGACCTTTTCTCACACGGAGAAGGTTTGAGAATTAATCACCACGCTTGCTTATCGCGAGTTGGCGATTTCAAATCTACTTACCGAGCATAACTTTAGTAAAATATTCTTGCTTTCCATTGAAGAAGTTGGACTGTCGCCTAAAAAGTCACGCACTCGACTGCGCTAGGCAATCGTTACCAAATTGATTGGTACAAATATAATTGGAGTAATTTAGAATCTTGTTATTTTTTAAAAGATTTATAACATCACTAACTTAATTGGTTTGGTTTATCAACCGAAATTCTGAAGCGGTTACACGCGACTTCAATGCTATGCAATGCGACGCGGCTGTGTCCTACGTGAGCTACGTGCACCCCATTCAAATATATGGCAGTTCGAGCAGAAATATTAAATCTGATCGCGTCTGCGTCAGTTCGTGCCGCTCCGTACCGCATCCCACGAGCACATAGTCACTTTAATAGGTTTCGACAGTTTTTAACCGATTTCAAAAAAAGGAGGAGGTTCTCAATTCGGCCGTATATATGTTTTTTTGCCGCGTCGCATTCGCTTACTTACAGCACAGCAGCTGTAGCCAAATGCCATTTAGCGCTTGTCTACATGTAGAATAGAAAACCAAATGATATGGAATTGACGTAAATTTTGACACTTGTCAGTGTCATAATCGCTAAAGTGGCGTTTAGCTAAAGGCAGATTATTTAATAGTTAACTACGTTAGTTACAGTTAAGAGAAGGTTTATCTGACTGAAAAAGAGGGGATTTAATTCGGTTTTCTAACCGTAGGAAGTTTATTTAGAAAAGAATTATTTTATTGTGTACATTTGAGAAGTTTATTTACTCAAAACTTAAATTCCAACGGAGACTGGTAATGGCTAAAGTTTATGAATTTTTGTTCTCGTTTGGTTGGATCCCCACGTTGCCCCATGATATTACGAAGTGACTTTTTGCTGATCTTCATTCTTCGCTTTGGATGATCCATCGCTGATGTCGTACTAAAGATATAGAGAAACGCTGAAAAATAAATCTCATGATAATAATTCTTAGTATTTTTGTATAATATGTATAGTATTTCTTCTTTATATGTTCTGTGGTATTTTAGGTATATAGGTATTAATTATTGTACACTTGACGTCCCATGTCAGACTCTCATTACTGCTCCATCCATCCAAATGTTGTCTTTTTATAAAAAAGATACAGAATGTAGATTTTTTCGAATTTTAAAAAGAATTAGTTAAGATAAGTCAATTTGGTCATAAACCACAAAATAAATTATAACTCTGCAGGGGTGAACGTTAAGGACCTCTAACCCCTAGTTGCGTTTGATCCACGACTTTTACACCACCCTGTATACATAGAAGATAGATTCTCCTAGAAACGGCACGTATTGTGAGGAGGTTTCTGTCTCTGGAGCCCTAACTACCGGTAGCTTGGACCATGCTCCCGCTACGGGTCGGCTCCTATTTATTTATATTTTTAAATGTTATTTTTTTTTGTAAGTATGTATGTAAGTAGTATTTAAAAATGTAATTTGTAGAGAATTTTAAATAAATATATGAAGATAATAAATCTATTTATTTGCTCAAAACAATGGTATACAAAGGTCTTAAAATATGTATAATTGGGATGATGACAGGGTATCAAAATTAAAAATATAATTAGTCCGTAAGTTAGGTAATGAAAAAATATTAGACACGTATTTTTTTATTTTGTCGTATAAAAACAATACTTAGATAAAACGAATCAAAGTTTAGGAGTGGGGGTTAAAACATCATTTCTACGTATAAAATGCACATAGAAGTGACGTCACGCGACATTACAAATCAATATATCGTCGAAAGTATTCGTTTCTGTAAAAAAATAAAAAATACGTGTCTAATGATTTAAAATAATCTACCAGACGGACATTAAAATAAAAATTAGGCATCTACCCTATTAAGTTACACATCTTTTGCCTAAAAATTAGAACTTTTATACCCAACTTAACTCCTAATGGCTAGAATGTACATTTTATGTAATATACGTACGTGCCATATTTTTCAATTACGATTTTAATTTTTTTTCATTTCAATTTCACAAAAGGCCGACAAATGTAAGGAGCCGAAAAGTTACTAGATATAAGATACTAGGTGTTTGGATGTTTGTCCGTCAATCACGCTGAAACCACTGAACGGATTTTAATAGATAATGGTATACAAGCAGGGCTGAGTTAGATGAAAGCCTACCTTATATCCTGATTTTAATGTTCCCGTGGGATTAAACAGGAATACGAAGCAAAGCCAAGTGTGGGAGAGCCATGCTTCGGCACGAATGGGCCGGCTCGACCGGAGTGAACCGACGTGAATCAACGTTTGCTTTGTGTTTCTTCGTATGAGCGAGGTTACCAGAGGCCCAATGATACCCCCTTCCCCAATCTCCCCAATTCCTGAATCCCCAACGATCCTCCAACTCCTAATCCCCAAAATGCCTATAACGCATTTGTTCCAGGTGTCCATGGGCGACGCCGATCGCTTACCGTTAGGTGATCTGTTTGCTCGTTTACCAGCTTATGCCACAAAAAAAAAGCCGCGGGTAAAAGCTAGTAAAGAATAATAATATATTATAATACTTACAAATTAAAAGAAAAACCAACTTCACGAATATCATTCTAGCTAGTTATGAATTAAATTCTATGAAAAATTCCGAAAAACAGCACATTCTAAGCCCGTATTCAAAAAGGCAGATTTTCGAGATCGGATTTTAGACTGCGTCGTTGGCTGTCGACGAAATCGTTGAAATTATTTCCGTTTTTGGTAAACTCTGTAGGCTTTTGTACCTATTTTGTATTTTTTATTAATAAAAAAAACAAAAAATAATCAGTCGAACATAGTAGGTACCTCCTCCTTTTCTGAAGTCGGTATAAAGAGGAAAATTATCCAATGACTTCTCCCGCCTGGTTGAGGCGGGAGGGAGTGTCAGACTCTTACTGATTAAAACAAGAAATGAAAGTGTGATTATTTTTTAATATTTTATTGTATTGTCAGCCGAATTTTTTTTTGAGTAAGTAAAGTACCTAGCCAATGCTGCCAGTCTTCTGGGAACGTTCTCCAGTGACAGCGATGCGGACAACTTGTTTGACGCTAATTACACACGGAACAATCCAGAAAATTTGAATTTACATTTTTTTATTTAACAACAAAATACATGTACACTTATAAAGTAATTATAAGTGTATGTACATACCTACATGTATTTATTCGTATTGTGTATGCTGCTTAAATGTACCGTTACGAATGGCCTATCTGTTTCCAATTATAAACTGACCATTACTGATTTAGAAATAAGACACAATGTGAATTTTTACATCAACATTCAGTAGACCATGACATTGTCCACTGGACTATACAACAGAAAAAAATGATTGCAATTCTACCTACTTACATATTATAATATAATATCTGCCGGGCTGATCTGTGAATCTAAACCATTTCCAGATCCCCTTGAACACACACAAAAAAAATCATCAAAATCTGTCCAGTCGTTTGAGACAAGTTCAGTGACATACACACTCACAGAAGAAATATATGTCGGAGAAAATGCACCCATTGGGGGCACTTCGGAAAACGCGGTAAGTTCGGTACGAGCTGGCAGAACAACCGCTCACTCTCGTGTCCAACTCAAAAGTGACGCCTTTCAAATGCCAACATGCCACGCCCCGTACCGACCATCACCCAAGCACACTGCTTGACGTTTCCGACAAATGATAACAGATGGCGTTGTTCTAAAATAACGATACTCGATAGCTGTGCATCTTTGTTGATTCTGCGACATATATATAAAGATACTTGGGTAAAAGAAAGGTTTCTTAATAAAAAATAAATTATTTTGACTGTTCAATGCAATTCATCATCAACAGCCTATTGATTTCGCAATTCAGACTGTCCAAAGTACAGAAATCCTTTATGGGGTTAGGTATTAAATGCTATAATAAAATACCATATAGCATACTAGATCTCAATGAAAGTAAATTTAAAACATATATTAAGCGCGAACTATGTAATCAAGCTTACTACACACTGACGGATTATCTTGAAGATAAGAATGCTTGGCAGCCAACAATCACGGCATAGCAACCACACTTGCTCAATGCGGGTTGGCGATTTCAAACTTATAATTAGAAATTTTAAGTCCAGGTTTCCTCACGATGTTTTTCCTTCACCGTTTGTCAGTTGTGTCTAAATAATCTTAGAAAGTACAAATATAACTCGGAAAAAGTCACATTGGTACTTGCCGTTGGTAAGTTTCGAACCCGCACTCTCATGCATGAGAAGTGGGCGTCTTAATACTCCGGGCCACCACGACATTTTGTTTTTGTTCAATGCAATAAAATATCCAAAAATAATCACAGTTTCATGAATTGATTCCATGACCAACCTAATTTTAGTATTTTTCCAGGAATTTTTTAATAGATAAGTATGGTGTTTGACGCTATAAAAACGTGACGTCACAATACACAATCTCGTACAACATTCATAGAAAACTGTCGTTTTTTGACAGTTCGAAAAAAGTATTGAATTCGACTAGTTGTTAAGTACCCAATTTTGAAAACTTGTAGGTAGCGGTGAAGGTTACGCACGTGCTTTTGTCGTTCCTACGTTTTTTCTGTTAGTTTTAGTGTTTTTATCCATAGTGAACTGAATAGAAAACCTTTTAGTTCTGTGTTGTTGTGTTTTTAACTGTGTGTGTAATCTTTAATAAGGTATTGGTTGTTATAAGTGAAGGTAACCACTTGTTCCCTCGTTAAGCTCCGAAATGGACGAGGAGAAACCACCTGACCCTCCTGATAAATCCCCCCAATATGAAACCGAATCAATCCTCACGATCATCCTTCCCCCCAACACCCCGGAATCTGAAACAATGGAGTTAGAAACCGCGAACAGCAGGAAACGACATGCCGGCTCCCCTCCTATCTCCCAGAATAATCCCCCAAAATTGGCTAAAAGTACTCACGGTAGACAGTGCTACACGGCCAGGGATAACCCCCCATATATGGTTTATGTATCCCTTAAGGATTCCCAGACGTCTGGAACCACGCTACACCCTGTTAAGTTTGGGATGTTTTTAATGAAACACAACATTAACAATGTTAAAATTGGTGGTGTCAAACGGCTGGGTAGGAATAGAGTATCGGTCGAGTTTGTGTCTCACCAGGATGCAAACAGTTTCTTAGTGAACGGTATGGTGGCTCAAAACTACGTGACCTCGATCCCACAATTTAATATTACTCGAATGGGCATTGTAAGGGACGTCCCTGTCGAGTGGACAGAGGACGAAATAATTGGTAATATCAGGGTTCCCGCCGGGTGTGGGGCTGTGATAAAAGCTAGGAGGATGAATCGAAGAGTTACATCTACAAATGGTACTGAATGGAAGCCTACGCAAACTGTAGTGCTAACTTTCGATGGTCAAACCCTACCCAAAAAGGTGTTCTGTTTTTATTCAGCACTGCCGGTGGAATTGTACTCATACCCTACCATACAGTGTTATAACTGTTGTCGTTTTGGGCACACCCGCACCCTTTGCCGCTCCAAGCCGCGTTGTTTCAGATGTGGCCAGGATCATCCAGGCGATGGATGTCAGATTTCAGCCGAGATTGCCCATTGTATCAACTGCAATGGCAATCACTTTGCTAACGACAAAGCTTGTCCTGAGTTGGGTCGCCAGAAGAGCATCAAAGCATTAATGGCGGAAAAATCAATCTCATATACGGAAGCAAGCCAAGTTTTCCCAACCGTTAAAAGGTCTTATGCTGAGGTCTCAAGATCAGCCAACCTTATAGATTCATCTCCCAACAAAACTCCATCCCAACAAAGAGTGTCCTACAAAAAAACAGTCCAACTCAAACCTAAATCACATGCGCCCCTCTCTCCTAGCTATGATAAGAAGGCCCATCGGGCCCTTATCCAAGACCACTCTTTCTCCCCATCTAAAAATGGTTGCGCTTTCCCTGTGGAATCCGGAACCAATACTCGTAGCTCCAAGTACATCCTAAATATAGTCTCTGATATGCTTATGGCAGTACTAGCAAACCCTGCCCAAAATATACCTGACCACGTCGCACACAAACTTTCTACAATTCTAGATTATATCTGTAACATTCCATCCTCTAACACTGCTTCTGTGGAACGTGAGGAGTACTCTTCCCAGGAAGAGTGACTTACTCCACTTGATAAATAAATTTAAACCATCGATTTGTGGCATTGCTGAGACATGGCTTCAACCGAATATTAATTTCGGGATCCCGTGTTTCAGCGTTGTCAGACATGACAGATCTGATGGTTATGGAGGGTGTGCTTTGTTAATTAATAACAAAGTGCCCTTCACCCAGATCCCTCTACCCTTCGTTGGCGATGACATAAATGTTGTCGCTGTTAAGGCTGAGGACATAAATGTTTTTGTATTTTATATTGCTCACCCTCATGTTGATCACATTATGTTAATTAAAAGTTTACTAACCTTGGTAAGTGGCCCATTGCTTATAATGGGTGATTTCAACTGCCACCACTATAGATGGGGTTCAGATGTATGCGATAATGTAGGTATTGAATTAGTAGAGATGCTGGACGAACTCGAATTGTGTGTCATCAATGATGGCAGCCCTACTCGTAGGTCTGCATTTGGTCAAAGAAACAGCTGTGTGGACTTGACCTTCTGCTCGCCTGCTATGGCTGGCGTGCTTAATTGGAGTTGTTTGAATTTGACCTATGGTAGTGATCACTATCCTATCATAATTAAACACCTGTCAAAATCTATTCCAGATAAACCCCTTCCCCCCCTATTAAAATACCGTTTGAATGCAGCTGATTGGGATCTTTATTCAAAATTATTAGACCACCGTATCTCCTTCCTTTCACCAATTAATCCTGAGAATGCTTTGGAGTGTTTCTCAAAATTTTCGGACCTGATAGCCTCCACTGCTGAAGATTGCTTTCCGGTGAAAAACGCACCGAAAGGCAAAATCCCTTCTCCGCCATGGTGGGATAGTGAATGCACTGCCATGATAAGGGCCAGGAATGAGGCTGAAAAGACATATAACCAAGATATGAACCTGGAAAACCTCATAAATTTCAAACAAATTTTGGCTAAGTCAAGGAAATTGTTCAAAAAAAGAAGAGACAAGGGTGGCAAAGATTTTGTGGTTCTCTGAGCCCATCCACTCCAGTATCTACAGTTTGGCAGAGAGTGAAAAATTTCAGAAACTCCACCAAACCTCCCACTATCTCGATTTTACCCGAATCTCTAAGTAACAGATTTTTAAATAGTATTGCTCCAGTATATGTTCCCAGTGCAGACGAGTGCTGCCAGAGACCCTATGACGAAACACATGAACCGCTCGATTTGGAGTTCTCTTATGAAGAGCTCCAAACGGTACTCAACCATGTCAAGGACTCGGCACCAGGGATTGATGGGTTCCCTTACTCCTTCCTATCTAAGGCAGGAACTAAAACAAAACAATACTACCTTGACTTGGTCAATTTTTGCTTTACTTCAGGCTATATTCCTCCTACTTGGAAGGTTCAGGTTATCATGCCGCTGTTGAAAGCTGGCAAGGATCCTGGTGATCATAAATCCTACCGACCTATCGCTCTATCGTCCGTACTTATTAAAACCTTTGAACACCTCATTAAAAACCGCCTTGAATGGTTGGTTGAAAGCCGGAGGCAGCTTCCGGCGACTCAGTTTGGCTTCAGGAAAGGTCTGGGTACGGCTGACAGTGTGGGTGTCCTCACGTCAGCCATCCGACTGGCCCTTAGCAGGCAGGAGTCGCTGGTCGCGGTCTTCCTGGACATCTCAGCGGCCTATGATTCTGTCCTCTTACCCCTTCTCAGGCAGAAACTGCAAGAGCTGAGAATCCCGAGTGGGATTTGCCGAATTATAGGCTGTATCCTCTCCAATCGTACCCTCCAATTGAGAACTCCTGAGGATAACCCAGTACAGAGGTCCTCCTGGAAAGGTTTACCTCAGGGGTCAGTCCTTAGTCCTATCCTTTATAACATATATACCTATGACCTCCCCTCCTGTTTAAATTTTAACTGTAATGTCCTTCAGTACGCTGATGATATCGCATTAATGGTCACCAGCAACTCTATAACAGAGGCCGCTCACTCCATCAATGTCTCTTTCTCCTCATTAAACCAATGGCTTCTCAATCACGGGTTATCTTTAAGTGCCCCAAAAAGCTCGGCTGTCATTTTTACACGCAAACGATGCACTCCGGATCTTCGTATAGAGATGGACGGTCAGACTATCCCGATTAAAAGCAGCGCTAGATTTTTGGGAGTCCATCTCGACTCAAAGATGTCTGGGGTGGACCACATAAACACCGTAGTTGGTAGGTGTGAACGCTCAGTATCGATACTCAGAGCTCTGGCTGGGGTATGGTGGGGTGCTCACCCCTCGTCATTGAAGCTCATATACAATGCATTGGTCAGAAGTGTAATGGACTATTGTTGCTTCCTTATTGTACCTTGCAATAAGGAAGCATTAAAAAAACTAGACTCCATTCAGACCAAATGCCTTAAAATAATCATTGGAGCTATGAAATCATCCCCCATAAACGCTCTTCAGGTTGAATGTGCGGAGCCTCCTCTCAACCTTCGAAGACAATACCTTGCAGACCGCTTCATCTCAAAAGTCCTCTCCCTCTCATCACATCCCCTTCTCCCTATCCTAGATCAAATCCACTGTTCCTACAGCTCCTCTTCTTACTGGAAAAATAAACCTGTCCCTCCCGTGATTGCTAGGTACAGGGAGCTTAAAAACCTCTCTGCACCCATAAGTCAATATCCTGTGCTCCCAGTGTTTTCTTCCGTATATGAGGTTATCCACTTTAGACCAAAGCTGATTTTAGGACTTGGCATTTCGAAATCCACTGTGAATGCTGCAGACGAGTTCAAACGTGCCTTGGACAAATACTGGAGAGGCTGGAATACTTTCTACACAGACGCGTCTAAATTATCCCGAATCGGATGTACAGGAGTGGCAGCGTACTTCCAAAATTCGAGGATCGCTCTCCTCTCCAAGTGTCCCCCGGAGGCATCAGTCTTCACGGGTGAATGTGCGGCAATTCTGGAATCACTCAAATTTATTAGAGCTCACAACCTCAAAAATTCCATAATTTTTTCTGATTCCCGAAGTAGCCTACAGTCCCTCAACCAAGATCAGCTCCATTCCAGAACCCATAGCAGTTTGGTTGTTGAGATAAAGGCGCTTCTTCTTTCCTGCTTCAATGATGGCCTAAACATCGAGATCGCCTGGATTCCTGGCCACTCTGGCATATGCGGTAACGAGTGTGCGGATTCCCTAGCCAAATTTGCGGCGTCGAACGATGTCGAACGTCAACACTACGTGGTGTACGGGTATGATGTACGTGCCGACACCAAACACAAGCTTTTTGAGTCATGGGCTGCAGTGTGGGTAGACACTTCCAAAAGTAAAGGAGCCTACTATGCAAGTGTCCAGCCCGGCATCCGGCGGAGGCCTTGGTTTTCCAAGTACCCTAAGCTCCCCCGCCACACTGTTTCATCCTTGTGCAGACTCAGACTCGGCCATTGTAGTAGCCCAGCCTTCCTCAACAAGATCCGTGTCCGCGACAGCTCGCTGTGTGAATGCGGCCTTGACGAGGGAACTGTAGACCATATATTTTTTTCGTGTCCTTTAAATTCCCAATCTTTTGACCTCTATAAAAAACTCCCCAGTATTCAAATCCCACTTCCAATTAATTTCCACCTCCTTTTAACTCACTTTTCCCCTAAATTAATCCATTGTTTATGTAGATTCATTAATGATAATGAGATTAAACTATGACGGTGACATTTATGTAAATGGTGTATATATCTGTGTGTCTGTATTGTGTACGTCCCCCCAACTATTTTCTCCACCCCTGTACTCATACAGTAAAATAGTTGGTAATGTTTATATGTTTACTAACCCAATTGTTTTGTCCTTTCAGCTACTAACTACTAAAAACTACCGCAAAGTTAACTTCGACGGCTCATTAATCTGCCGTCACCACCCGACACTGGCAGTATAGTCGACAACATCGTATTGGAGACTCGGTTGCCAAGGAAAAAGAAAAAAAAAAAAAAGTACCCAATTGTATACATTAGTACATTAAACAACAAACATTTAAATAAGATAACAGTAAAATGTTACAATCGATTAAAGGCGATTTTGTTTCCTATTTCTTTGCACCAACAATTATCAGTATCATACATAACTTCACGCCTGTCTTCCATTAGGATAGACAGAGACTATGGAACGTCAATTGCTACGATTCTTACATGCCTCTTTCACTTCATCATCAGTCTGTTCATGCATGCTCGTCGGTTAAGGGTTTTTTCGATTATACTATCATAATATAAATATTTAATAGCCTGCGCCATAAATCGCACGAAATCGCATCGCAGCAATTCGCATCTTATATTTTTGGCGTTGCGAATTCGCATCGCATCGCAGTTTTGTGTACGAGCCCTCAGATCACTCACGCAGGTCGTTAAACTTAACAGAAGGTTCATCTGACTAAAAATTCTGTCATTGCGTTCGGCGCGTACGCACGTCATTGCCGCGATGGAAAGTCAATCGAGTAAAACAATGTCTTCGGGTGTTGTGAAATGTGCTAGTTGTAATGTGGTGATCAACGAAATACTTGCTTTTATCTGTAATAAGATAGATGTGATGGATGAAGAAAGCATAAGCCGAATCTGTGTCAGTGCTTTCTCGGAAAATGATATTCTGAAAGCCAAAAACTTGTTGTTCGATTCCGTTACGACAACAAAGCAAAAGAAGATACGGAAAAACAAGGCAAAACAATACGTAATATTGACGATATAGTATGCCTATTGAAAGAGACTGACCCTGAGGATATTCCTATTTTTGTGGCACGGGACCTGCAGAAGTAAAAACGTGACGTCACAATACACAGTCTCGTACAACATTCATAGAAAACTGTCGTTTTTGACAGTTCGAAAAAAGTATTGAATTCGACTAGTTGTTAAGTACCCAATTGTATACATTAGTACATTAAACAACAAACATTTAAATAAGATAACAGTAAAATGTTACAATCGTTTACAGGCGATTTCGTTTCCTATTTCTTTGCAGCAACAATTATCAGTATCATACATAACTTCACGCCTGTCTCCCATTAGGATAGACAGAGACTATGGACCGTCAATTGCTACGATTCTTACATAGTTACCTCTTTCGCTTCATCCATAGTCATCAGTCTTTTCATGCATGCTCGTCGGTTAAGGGTTTTTTTTCGATTATACTATCATAATATAAATATTTAATAGCCTGCCCCATAAATTTTTTAAAAGGAATACCTTACGGCGTTTCAGTAGAACATACAATTAAGGTTTTATTTCCTATACGTACCTACTTTCTTTCAGACACAGTAGTTGAATATGAAATAAAAATACAAAAATATGTTTAGAGACAATTTAATTTTTTGAGTTAAGATACACGAAATTAAAATTCGATTTTTAATCAAATCTTCGAAAAAGATTTATCAAAGAATCTCATGATTCCAATACGAAATAGCCAGAACAATGCTAGATATGCTGCCAAAGAAAAAAATAATATAATACGTGCCAAACGTATGGCACATTTTCAAATACATGAAGATTGTATTGTATGGAAAATTCAAAGGAGTCAAAGGAGTCTAGAATCGCCAATTGTAACCAAAACTGCTCAAGAGTGAACTTGTTACAAAAAATTGCTTACAAACTATACAGTGATGAAGACAAAGATCTTTGAGACAGGTTCAAAAATGGTGGAACGCCAGCTCGCGGAAATACAGATTTCGAATTATCTAAAACAGAAGAAACATCCAATTGGGAAGCTAATGAAGGAGATTGATTCAACAATGAATATAGACTACTCGACTGACCGTAAACCGACTGTGGGGAACCCGAAAGTGGAGTAACACTCAATTTAGGAAGTCCAGATAAACCCAAACTTGATTGTGAAGGTTGACCCAATAGGGAATTTAAGTGAAGATGTCGATCTAACTCGGACAGATCAGAATTGCCATATTGAGGGCTCAGGCTCAGTTTCGAAGCTGAAAACCGATTTAGACCAGATGAAAGTGAAAGCGGTACAGCTTTTGCTAGTGGTAGTCTTTGATCCGACACGGACTGACTCAAGAGAGACTTCGAAGAGTCGCTAAGAGATGAAAGGGAAAGAGAATTACTCAAAAGGGAATTAGGGAAAGCAAGCGAGGAATATGTTTGGCTGTAAGATTTTAAGGGTGATGGTAATTGTAATACAGGGCTGGGAGTTAGACTCGAGTATGATCCCAAGTTGCTCAGTTTGGAAGATCCAACATTTTGACAGTACACTATCGGCTGGACATAGGCAGGAGTGAGCCCATACACGCGGTGCACGTGGATCAGTTTCATGTTAACGAAGTGTGCTTCGGGCTGAGCATCGCTGTCGCATACTTGTGCTGTAACTCCGACGATTGTATGACAGTAGGGGATGTCCTGGAAACAAAATTAAATTCAAGGTTAAACAACTCAAACGCGCTTCTTACCATACATATGTCCCCGTACTCTAAGCCATCTAAAGAGACTCGATATATTTATTAGTTAATAGCCCAAAGTTCCATTTCATACATCATCATCATCAATAGCAAAAGTGGTGAGCATAGCCTCTTCTCACATGTAAAAAGTTTGAGCATTAATCACCACGCTTCCTCATTGTGAGTTGGCGATTTTAAACTTATAACTCGAATTTTTAAGTCCAGGTTTTCTGACGATGTTGTCCTTCACCGTTTGTCAGTGGTGATTAAATAAATTTAGAGAGTAACTACATATATCTCGGAAAAGGAACATTGGTACTTGCTGTTGGTAGGTTTCGAACCCATGCATGAGAACCGGGCGTCTTAACCTCCAGGCCACTACATTAATGTACTAAGTTCCATTTACCAAAGGATTTATTCCTTTCTTAGGTAAAGGATCGGATAATGTTTTAATGAGATTGTTAAAACATGGAGTAACGATGGAGTTTCTTGCTCGTTCTTCTCTTCTAACGAGCACCTAGCTTCACTGACAATTTAATTTGACGTTCTAAGCGTGCCTAATTAAAGATTAATTATTCAAATAAATGTTTTGACCTTGCCACCGTCCACTTCCATCATCAAATCAGCTTTATTGTTACAATATTGGTGCTCGTTGAAGGCGCGGAGGTAATCGGCTTGGCGCCTAACACGCCGATATCATGCCTGCATTATCTGCAGGCAGACCTTTGGGGACACGGGCGCCCGGAGGCCCCAGGCCCCGGTGGCACAGTGGTCACGTGCCATCGTGCATAGCGATGCTTATAGGAGATGCACATCTTGTGAAGTGCCGTTACAAGCGTTTCACCGGGGAGTTCCAGAGCAGGTCTATTATAGAGGACTCGGTGCCCACCATAGGTGATGGTGGCCACTAACACTCCCTAGTTTTTTTATCCCCAAAATAGTAAGGCGCCTTTTGAATACCCACGTTATAAAAAAATAAAATAAAAATGGTACTCCAATATTGTATGGGCATCTAATCTACAAACAAATGCCAGTAGTTTATGATTTGATTGCGATTTTGTTTTGTAAAACTACAATTCCTACCGCATCCCAAGACCTATGGCAAACCCTCATGTGTAGAGGAGGCCCATTGTCCATCAGTGGACAGACTATTGATGCTGATGGTGAATTGTAAATAATTCTTAAATAAACTACTATACTAAAACGTTATCCTAAGTGTATTAAACATTGTTCTGAAAACCGTATCCAAATCGGTTCAGCCTAACATAACATAACATCACGCCTTTTTATCCCCGAAGGGGTAGGCAGAGGTACACATTTCGGCACTTAATGCCACTGTACAATATAACACCCACTTTTCACTATTTATGTTACGAGTCCCATGTAAGAGGGAGTGAGCCTATTGCCATATACCGGGCACATTTCCAGACTCCGTGCTACTACTGAGAATGTTTTAAAAACCCAGTAACACTTTGTCCGACTCTGGAATTGAACCCGAGACCCCTTGCCCGGCGCGTCGCGCTTGCGACCACTCGGCCAACGAGGCAGTACTGCGAACCTCATTTTTCGGAGTCGGTTAAAAAGTTCATAATAAAATAAATACTCACTGGAATTTGAACTTGCCAGTCAAGAGGTCCGGGTGTAAGGACTGTCTTTGGCAGCGTTACTGGGTAGGCAGTAGTTTGTCCTGAAAATTAAAAAATATTAAACAAATATCTCAGGTGATTTATACTCCGTGACGACAAGCTGATGATGGTGCCGTGTGGTGGATGAGTAGGATACATGTGTCAACAGGTGTAGAAAGAGTTGACTGACAGAACGATTGGCGCGGTGGCTGGGGGACGCAACGTGTAGCGGGTTCGATTCCCGCATGGAGCAACTTTTTGTCTGATCCACAAATTTTCGTTTCGGGTCTGGGTGTCATGTGTATGTGAACTTGTATGTTTGTAAACGCACCCATGACACATAAGAAAATGCTAGAATGGGGCGATGTTTCTTTAAAAAAATGTAATCTTGACTAAAGGACGACACATTTGACAGAGACCGGCTAGCAGCGTTCTCTGACAATCCTTTTACGCTGTGATGTCCAACTTATCTCCCAAATGCGTAGGATATACCCCTCTTATCCATAGTCCAGCCGTTGACTGCCACGAGCGGTTTACTTTGCCCAAGCCGTGGTACATACACACAGCTAGGGATCCAAATCACAACCCCCATTTTGCTTCGTTTTTATAGTAAACGTACAGACGTAGACGGTCCACCTCATGGAGGAGGTGGAGACGTACTCCGACCACCGGTATATCCGGTTCGACGTCTCCGCCGAGTCCGCGGACCCGCCGGTCAGACAGGCCCCATGTGGCCCGCGTTGGGCGCTGAAACAGCTGGACCGGGAGCTGCTCCTGGAAGCCGCCATCGTGCAGGCCTGGGTGTTACCACCGGTCAGGCCTGCCGACATAGACGAGGAGGCTAAGTGGCTCCAGGACGCCATGTCCAGGATTTGTGACGTGGCGATGCCCCGGATCCGGTCGAGCCAACAAAAGCGCCAGGTGTACTGGTGGTCGCAGGAGCTGGCAGCTCCGCGCAAGGCGTGCACTACTGCGCGACGCCAGTACACTAGGTACCGCAGGCGCCGTATCCGTCCTCCGAATGCGGATGCGAGAGAGGCGGAGTTGTATGAGGGATACAGGGCGGCGAAAGCCGTCCTCAAGGCGGAAATCCTGCGGGCCAAGGAGGAGGCCCGCCGAGAGATGCTGGGGACTCTGGACAGAGATCCGTGGGGACGCCCGTACCGCATGGTACGCGACAAGCTCCGCGCTTGGGCTCCCCCGCTCACCCAGAGTCTCCGGCCAGAGGTCTTAGAGGAGGTGATTGGCGCCCTGTTCCCCCGACTGTGGAGGGGCTTCACCCCTCCGTATATGACTCCGCCCCCTGCGGTGCCCGACGCGGGCTACAGCGACGACGACGACGACATCGTCCCAGAGGTGACCGAGGCAGAACTGAGAGCGGCGGTGCGCCGGATGGGCGCCAAGAACACCGCCCCAGGACCCGACGGCTTGCATGGCAAAGCATGGGTCCTGGCCTCAGAGGCTCTCGGGCCTCGATTAATCGGTCTCTACAGCGCATGCTTGGAGAGAGGCCAGTTCCCGCTTCTCTGGAAAGCGGGCAAACTGGTCCTCGTGCGGAAGACGGGGCGCCCTGCGGACTCTCCGTCCGCATACCGGCCCATAGTGCTGCTCGACGAGGTGGGGAAAGTCTTCGAAAGAAACATTTCGAACCGCCTCGTCGCGCACTTGACGGACATTGGGCCGGACCTATCGGACGGCCAGTTCGGCTTCCGCAGAGGGCGCTCCACGGTGGACGCCATCATGCGCGTTAGGGACCGGACGACGGGGACTGCAGTGTCCAGGGGTAAGGTCGTAGTGGCGGTGTCTCTGGACATCGCCAACGCCTTCAACTCCCTGCCCTGGAGCTGCATCTTGGAGGCACTCCGATATCATCGGGTGCCTACCTACCTCCGTCGTGTAATCGAGGCATACCTGACGGACAGGTCCGTCATTTACCCCGGTCATCGGGGCGAGTGGAATCGGCGAGAGATGTCACGCGGTGTTCCGCAGGGTTCGGTTCTGGGGCCGCTCCTGTGGAACATCGGTTATGACTGGGTGCTGCGCACCGACCTCCCGAACGGCGTTAGCACAATATGCTACGCCGACGATACGCTGGTGCTAGCGCACGGGAGGTCGCACCAGGCGGCGGCCGATCTAATGGCGACAGCGGTTGCGACAGTCGTTGAGAGAATCCGGCAGTTGGGACTCGAGGTGGCGCTCCACAAGTCCGAGGCCATGTGTTTTCATGGCCGCGGGAACGCGCCACCTCCGGGTGGGTCCCAAATAACGGCGGGAGGAGTTACCATCGGCGTCGAGACGACGATGAAGTACCTAGGACTCGTCCTCGACAGTCGGTGGAACTTCATTGAGCACTTCCGACGTTTGGCTCCAAAGTTGGAGAGGACGGGGGCTGCGTTTAAACGCATCCTCCCCAACCTCGGGGGGCCAAACGCCTCCTGCCGGAGGTTATACGCCGGGGTCGTGCGGTCCATGGCCCTCTACGGCGCCCCTGTTTGGGCGCCAAACCTGTTGCGGCGTCCCGCTCGGACGCTGCTCATGGCACAGAGGGTCATGGCGATCCGAATGATCCGCGGATACCGCACGATCTCCGGGGAGTCGGCGAACCTCCTTGCCGGGTTACCGCCGTGGGATCTGGAGGCGAAGGTGCTCGCGCGCGTGCACAGCATGCGCGCGGAGGCACGTCGCCGGGGCGAAACTCCGCTGCCGCGCCAAATAAGTGCGTGGCGGGATGAGCTCCGGCGCGATCTCATGGCGGAATGGCAGCAACGACTGTCGCAACCGAGGGCTGGGCTCGCTGCCATCGCAGCGGTAAGTCCCCTCTTTGAGGAGTGGCTTGAGAGACGCTACGGCGTCCTCACCTACCGCCTGACGCAGGTCCTCACCGGACATGGGAGTTTCGGGAGGTACCTGTGTCTGATGGGGCGGGAGGAAACGCCCGGGTGTCATCACTGCGAGGACCGCCCTGAGGACACGGTGGAACACACGGTGGGAGAATGCCCTGCGTGGGCTGAGCACCGCCGTGTCCTCAGGGAAGTGATCGGCGATGGCGACCTCTCGCGTCCGGGCCTAGTACAGGCCATGATGCGGAGCGAGGGGGATTGGGATGCCGTCTCCTCCTTTTGCGAAGCAGTCATGCTAGCTAAGGAGGAGGCGGGACGCGTGAGGCAGCGAAGCGCTGCCTCCTCGCAACCCAGCCATCGCGAAGGACACACCGGGCGTCGGGGATCGCGGGACGATCTCCGGCCACCGTAAGCGCGGGCCTGCGGACGGCGAGCATGGGTGGCTCCCCGTCCGACCAGAAACAGACCCGAGCGTACGGCGCGTCGCGTTCCGCGCGCGCCTCAAAGAGCCATCAGACCACCACAGATGGGGCCCAATACGGCCGATGCCGATTCGGAGTCGCGGAGAACCTAACGGGTAACCGGGGCTCCGGCTCGACGTGCAGGAGAAGGAACGGGGTGGTTTTTAGTCAGTAAGAGTCTGACACTCCCTCCCGCCTCACCCAGGCGGGAGAAATCATTCGATGATTTTCCCCCCTTAAAAAAAAAAAAAAAAAAAGACGGTCCACCTGATGGTATCTAAGCATTTATCGTCCGTCTGTGGACGTGGTAATACTAGATAAACCGGCATTTGGAATTTGAAGATTGGGTTTTTCAGCCACACTATTTGTGTGAGCTATCACACCGAACTCTCGAAGTGAGCTCTATCGGATTCTAACCCGTCGTTGGTCGAAATTCGAGACTATTCTTACAACCAATGACATGGCGACCGCGATCGAGCTCACTTCGAGAGTTCGAATTGACAGCTTCCAATAGGGCTGATACCGATACGGAGCCGCGGAGCACTTAACGGGTTGCCGGGGCTCCGGCTCGAAGGGCAGGAGTAGGAACGGGGTGGTTTTTAGTCAGAAGGCCTCTGCCTCGAATTTTGCGGGCAGCGGGGCGGCGGTGGCAGCGGCGCAGGAGCGGCAGGATGTTATGCGTAAAATCAAATGGACTGGTTCTCGAAAACACAGCGGCGTTGCGGCGGGCAACGAGCGGTGTACTCTAGTCAAGCAGTGCCAACCAAGCCGCCGCCGCCGCCGCCGCCGCCGTCGCCGTCGCCGCCCCGCTGCCCGCAAAATTCGAGACAGAGGCATGAGAGTCTGACACTCCTTCCCGTCTCACCCAGAAGGGAGAACTAATTCGATGATTTCCCCTCTTAAAAAAAAACAAGATGGATCACTCACACAGTGAAAATATAACACAAACGTTGTTTCATGTCGGTTTTGGTTTGTCGGTGGTATCACACGTAGCTCGTCGGTCGAACCGGCATGCAATACGTGGCCTCACTTAGTTTCTAGACTCGGGTAAAAAGTAATCTTACCAATGGATATAGGGATGCAAAAGTCAGCCATAGCAAATACATGGCTAGTGCTCGCTGCGACCGCTACCAAAAAACAAATGAAGGCTGACATTTTGGTCAAGACTAGTCCACCACAATCAACTCTTTGACTATTTAAAGCTAAAAATAAATTAGGAAAATTAACAAATTCACGCATAAATGATGGCGTAAGTAATTGTTTTAAATTATTTTCGTTTTAACGAGTATGCGAAACAAAATGTTCGTTAATTTGGAAAAAATGCGAGTTTTTCTCTAATTAGTGACTGTTTTAAGTCACGCTTGCTAAGAAATAATTGGTGGAGTGTATTAAAATGTGAATAAATTCCTTTCTCACTGCCTCATTGGGCGAGTGTTCGCAACTGTGAGGTAAGGGATCTCGGGTTCGATTCCCGGGTTGGGCAAAGTATTACTGGGTTTTTTACAAATCTCCGTAGTAGCACGGAGTCTGGATACATGCTCGGTATATGGCAATAGGCTCACCCCCTATTACATGGGACTCGTAACATAAATAGTGAAAAGTAGGTGTTACATTGTACAGTGATATTACCTAAGTGCCGTAATGTGCATCTCTGCACGAAGGGGTAGCCTTCGGGGATTAAAGGCACGATGTTATGTTATGATAAATTCCTTTCGTAATTTAATTACCTTACATACATCATTAAAGTATTGAAACTAGTGCGGCGACATACGGAAGATCAACGACACATTAACGAACTTGTAAAGTTGACATGCGAATTAACAACTGTTGGGCAGAAAGCCCACCTGCGCCAGACACGATCACCTCACTTGGTCGGAGGATCCACTGTCCTTCTGGAATTCTAGTTTGATACTATTCTCTAAGTTTCTTTTTATTTTTATTTTTTTATACGACAAGCCCGCTATAACGCCGTAAACCGCTGCAACTCCTGTAAGCCAGGATCTACAGTAGATATAACCATGAAAACACCGGAACATACTTTTTAATTCTTTATCATTTCATGTACATACACCACACAGTAGACAATATTACAAAGGACAACACATTACAAGCATTAGGTACATAGGTACCTAACTAAAACGAATGGAAAAAATTAAATTCTTTAAGTTACAATTATACCTCTAGTATAGGATTGGGCGTAATGCGTAATGTTCCCTGAATTATAAAAAGAGATCCTCCAAGCAAGCGAGGTGATCATGGTCCGAAGTCTTCCTACCGTCCGGACTGGGTGCGGGAAGTCTCACGATCCAGGCCGATGCCTGTCTCGGCGGTGTCTTGTCACTGCCTGCAACTACAGGCGAAGCGTTCTAGTAGTCGGGTGTCTTGCGGGGCCCGATGTAGTGTCAAGTCCGGTGGGTGGCACCGCTACGAGCAGCTCAAGCCAGGGCGGGCCCAGCGAGCAGCAATCTGTTAGCGGCACGATCATGCTTTTTTAAGGGAGGAAAATCAACCAATGATTTCTCCCGCCTTGGGTTAGGCGAGAGGGAGTGTCTTACTGACTAAAACCCACCCAGTAAAACCACGATCGATCATGGCCTTTTTTGGTTTTTTAAGGGGGAAAAATCATCGAATTCCTTCTCCCGCCTGGGTGAGGCAGGATGTCAAACTTTTACTGGGGGCTAGTAGAATACCAGCGTAAGCCTCTGTCTTGCACACGCTGAACTGGTCCCATTTCGCGGCAGACTTGGGACATGAACATGTATCCATCAGTTCCTGTTAATATAATGATTTATCTATACGTGTCACGTATTTTTGGCGTGAAATAACCTTTTTTCTCTCTTTCTTACTGACTGAAAACCACCCCGTTCCTATTCCTGCACTTTGAGCCGGAGCCTCGGTAACCGTTAATTCTCCGCGGCTCCGTATCAGCATCCTATTGGGCCCCATTCGTAGTGGTCTGATGGTTCTTTGAGGCGCGCGCGGAACGCGATGTGCTGCACTTTCAGGTCTGGTTCTTGTCGGGCTGCTAGCTACCTATGCTACGCGCGCTACGTTTTATCATCGATCTTCTATATGCATCGCCTCACAATCGATACTAATATTAGAAATGAGATAATTACATGGGACTCATAACATAAATAGTGAACATAACATAACATCATCACGCCTTTTTATCCCCGAAGGGGTAGGCAGAGGTGCACATTACGGCACTTAATGCCACTGTACAATGTAACACTCACTTTTCACTATTCACACACTATATATATAAATAGTGAACTTTGGGTGTTACATTGTAGTGGTATAATGTGCACCACTGCCTACCCCTTCGGCGATAAAAGGCGTGATGTTATGTATTTATAATTAATGAGAATGTATGCGTGCGTTGGTTTGTTTGTCCGTCTTTCATGGCAAAACGGGGCGACGAATTGACGTGATTTTTAGGTGGAGATAGGTTAAGGAAGGAGAGTGACATCGGCTACTTTCTGTCTCTTTTTAACCCCCCACTTCCTTAAAATAAAAGGGCAAAGTGAATAATGGAATAATGGCCGCAACATTGCTTACCATCAGGTGAGATAGTGGCCAATGGCAACGTCGACCCATATAAAAAATAGCGGTACAAGTTTGTTTGTATGGAGCATTTGACAATATTCAAGGTATTTTTTTTTTTTTTTAAGGGGGGAAAATCATCGAATGACTGCTCCCGCCTGGGTGAGGCGGAAGGGAGTGTCAGACTCTTACTGACTAAAAACCACCCCGTTCCTTCTCCTGCACGTCGAGCCGGAGTCCCGGTTACCCGTTAGGTTCTCCGCGACTCCGAATCGGCATCGGCCCAATATTCAAGGAATAAAGCTAAAAATTGGAATGCGGACATAAAATCGTGCCACATTTTTTTTTTAAATCGCCACAACTTAATGAGCGCGGGTGAAGCCGCGGGCAAAAGCTAGTACCTAGACAAATAATTACATTCATATACAATTAGTTTATTATTCCGTTTTAAAAGTAATTAGTAATGGATAATGGATTATGTATTAAACAAATCATATACAGGGTGCAGTTGAATTCAATTTGCCACCATAGTCGATAGGCTGCGACGATGTCGATGAAGGGGTCACGCGGTGATCCACTAGCACTACTGGAATTGGCTTACTGCCACGTGGGCAGACGTCATGCATTCGTAAATGTTCTACAGTCGGTGGCGCTGTGGGCTGGGTCATTCCGTTCCCAACGAAATGGTTGATCGGACCGATTGCTGGCCTACACGTCATACCCGTGAACCCGCCATGCTGGAGCAGGTCGGCTCGTATTATCTAAGTAAATATAAGTATTACTGGGTTTTTTCAAAATTGCTCACCCCCTATTACATGGGACTCATAACATAAATAGTGAAAAGTGGGTATTACATTGTACAGTGGCATTAAGTGCCGTGCACATTACGGCTCTGCCTACTCCTTCGGGGATAAAAGGCGTGATGTTATGTTATGTTATAAAGATTTATTTCGTTGTGGGAACCAAGACAGTTATTCATATCCCTGGAACGCGCCGAACAGTGTTCCGGTGTTTGCATGGTTGTATCTACTATAGATCCTGGTGTACAGGAGTTGCAGCCGGCTTGTCCCATTAACCACTTGAATGCCTGTATATGAGACACCATAGAAAATACTTTGTGTCTCACGTGGATCCACGTTTAGACACACGACGGGTTAAAAGAAAATTCAGATTTTGTTTAATCTGTAATTTGATACGATTTTGCAATAGGGTAGATGTCTAATTTTTATTTAATGTCCGTCTGGTAGATTATTTTGAATCATTAGACACGTATTTTTTATTTTCTTACAGAAATAAATACTTTCGACGATATAGGTATTGATTTGAAATGTCGCGTGACGTTACTTCTATGTACATTTTATACGTAGAAATTACGTTTTAGCCCCCACTCCTAAACTTCATTTTATCTAAGTATTGTTTTATCATACGACAAAATAAAAAATACGTGTCTAATATCTATATAATTTTTCAGTACCTAACTTACGGAACAATTATATTTTTAATTTTCATACCCTGTCATCATCCCTATTATTGAAATTTTATTGATTTAGGCTTTTATTTAGATTAAGACCCATGATCCCGTTTTCTTGTTAGAAGCTATCATAAAAAACTGTAACATCTTGTATATTACGGTATGAAACAAAATTACGGTTCATTTTAAAATTACTCCGAAGTAAATACTGTATAGCATGTTTATTTTTATTTTATATTTATACTTATTATAGTCGACATGGTTTCCTTAAAATTTGTAATACTTTCCGCCTGCGTCCTGGTGGCAGTAAAGGCTAATTTCTGTACTAAAGAAACCTATGGTAAGTAATTTTAGCTGTTATACTAGATTCTGCCCGCATCTTCGCTATGAATTTATAAAAAAAAATGTCCACCAATCTTACTAATCAGTACATAGTATAAAACAGCCTGTCCCTATGTATGCTAAGATCTTTAAAACTACGCAACGGATTTTGATGCGGTTTTCTTTATTAGATAGAGTGATTCTTAAGGAAGGTTTATATGTATAATACATGCATATTGCACGTGCGAAGACGGGGCGGGTCGCTAGTAATATTATACCTCTAAATGCGAAAGTTTGTGAGTTTGTGTGTGTCTGGAATAGGACACACGCCACTTTTTATCGTATAGGAACGCGGGCGAAACCGGTAGCAGAACCTAGAGATATTGTAAGTTAAGGTGAAAATGTGACTTAGCAACATTTGACTTCAGAGGGCTTATTATGAGTTTGTTTTGTTGGTTCATTGGAGCCGGCCAATCAGACCGCCGAACGCGTACTCGTTTCGATTACTTTAGTCTAGCGCCTCAATATCGCTATGTTTTTGAAAAATGTAGTTTTTGATCCATACTATAATATCCATGGTAACGAATTTTGGAATAGAATCGGTTATTAATTTCAACTGAAAACATTTAACATTTCTCACCAGGTGATACTTCGAAAGACTATGATGTCTTACTTCGACCAATTATTGTACTGAAGCCAGATGAAGCTAACTTGACGATTACTATACCTGTAAGTACACAACACAAAAAATTTTAAGAGTTTGTTTGTTTCAACGCCTCTGTCTCCGGAACTACTGGTAGGAATTGAATTGTGTTGGATAGTCCATTTACGAAGGAAGGTTATCTCCGGCCACCGTACGTACGGGTCTGCGGACGGCGAGAGCGGATGACTCGCCGCCCGACCAGAACCAGACCCGAGCGTACGGCGCGTCGCGTTCCGCGCGTGCTTCAAAGAGCCATCAGACCACCACAGATGGGGTCATATAGGGCTGATGCCTGATGATTAACGGGTTGCTGGGGCTCCGACTCAAAGTGCAGGAGAAGGAACAGGGTGGTTTTTAGTCAGTAAAAGTCTGACACTCCTCTTATCTCACCCAGGCGGGAGAAGTCATAGTATGATTTCCTCCACCCAAAAAAAGAAATAAGCTATAAAAGATTACACTACGATCAATAGCTGCCGAGCACCCGCTGGATCCGCGTGGGTGAAGCTGGTAGTACCAGCGGATCAAACTACTTCAATCTATTAAATGTATTCATTGGATTTTCGATTTTATATCAATGATATAAAGTTGATTATGTAATAGAGAAATCTATCTGAACAGGATATGTTTTCCAACTGGCCACCGTCCGTACTATACATAATGTCACGTGGTAAACTGTAGCGCAAATCTACGCAAGCCACGTGTTTCAGTGTTTTCTATTTAATCTTATACACATACAGACATACAAATGATTAACACCGAAGGGATAGGCAGAGTTGCCAATAACAATGTCATTTTTCATCTGTGATTTTAGTATCTGTATCTGGGGGCACGGTAGTTCCCCCGCCAAGTCGAGCGCGAAGCAAACACTGCCGTACTATCCTTTACTGAAACCATTTCGCCGCATTTTCAGGCCCCTATTTGAGAACCTCTGGATAAGACCAGAACGCCTTATTGCGATTTCGTTATTATTATAGTTAGTTAATGTTGTGTGACTTTGCCGTTGAAGGGGAACCCGCGTTTTCCAAGTGGCAATTTTCCATTGTCAATGGGTAGCGGTTTTGGCGACAGATTGGTGCAATGGTACCATGGAGCACCTGGTTTTGTACCCTTGTGTGCCCTTCGACGGCAAAGTCACACACAACTTTAACAATAATATAACAAAATCGCAATTAGGAACCCAATAAGGACTTGGCACGACTTTGTTATATTTCATTACTTTTTAGAGATAAACTTGCAGCTTCATCGAGACTTGGCTACTTTTTTACAAAATGTTTTTTGTGGGATTTCTTTTTATCTTTTCTTTTTGATTTTTTTTAATTTTTGTATCTGTATGCGTGCCTACTGATAAATAAATGGTCTTTCTTTCTTTTTAAAATAACTGTTTTATAATGGAAATGAGTCGGCAACGTTTGACCACTATCCCGCCTGGTGGTGAGCAATGATGTGGCCTACGATGGAACACGTCTGCCGCAAGCAACCTATTCACTCGGGCCATGAAGACACCCAAGTGACATTATTGACATACCTACAAACCCCGGCAAACTGCCTTTTTAACCGACTTCAAAAAATAAGAAGTTCTCAAGTTGACCTGTATGTATGTTTCTGCGCGATTATTTTGCGATTGGCTGAACCGATTCTGATGTGGTTTTCAAAAACGTATAAGTCATACTTAGAGAGGTTTCAGTATATAAATCAATCAACTTCAAATATAGAGATTGCAATCGGTTTTGTCAAACGCAGTTCACAAAAGAATTATGCTTATTAATTTGTAACTTAAGTGTATTTCATTGCAGAAAGTTCCAGAATGCCTCTTGGGAGTTGCTGGGGCGAAGGCACTAGCTTGTGACGCTGATGCGAAGCCCACCATACAGTTCAAGAAGCTCACAGAATTTTATGTTCAACGACATGGCGACCTGAAAATACTGGGCCACGTGTTTGTGGCTATCCACTGCCTTCAGAACCATTAACTAAGGATATTATCTATGTGCTCTAGGTCAAATAGGGTAGATGACTAATTTTTATGTCCGTCTTGTAAATTATTTTAAAACATTGCACACGTATTTTTATTCTTTTACAGTATCGAATCCTTTCGACGATATAGGTATTGATTTGAAATGTCGCGTGACGTCACTTCTATATATATTTTAAACGTAGAAATGACGTTTTAGTCCCACTGCTAAACTTTGATTCGTTATATCTAAGTATAATTTTATATTATAAGCTTAATTTGTCTACAGGTATAATAAAGGAATATTTATTCAAGAATACCTACTCAATTATATTATATTACATATTAGTGCCTACATATTTTTACCTGTTCCACATGAATGTTGTTCCGCAACTTTCCGGTGAATTATTTTAAGTTTTCTTACGTATAAACTTTGTCTGTCGATATTTATTACTTCCAAAGTTATGAGAAAGCAAAGTTTCGCATTTATGACACTCACTCACTCACTCATGATCATCAATAGGTACTTCCCATAAACTCAAAGAGCTGAAATTTGGTACAGAGTTAGGGTTTAATGGCCACATAAAGGGTACCTTAAAAACTAGGATAATTGAAGATATGGAGTATCTTGAGACCCTGGTTAGAGACCACAAGAGCCCAACCAAACTACTACAGATTTACATGTAGTGCCTATAAAAAATAAATATTCAACTTGGTGATGAAGCTGCCCTCATTTGATGTCAAAAATCAAAGATTTGAAGAATTTGATGAAGAACCATCAGCAGGTCTCAGCTGTATTGGAGATATGATTGTGCCCCCTTCTACTATTGGTATTATTAAAACCAACTGTCTTAAATCCAGCGTAGTGGGACACGCCTTCAGAAATCTAGCCTCTATCGCCATTGCTGAACGAATGCCTCCCTTTCTGCTTTTAATACGCATATAAATTAAATCAAAGGAAAACTCTGAATAAGACTAGTGTGGTACCCGGACTGATTTTTTTGGAAAAATAATTGTAGCATGAGAAGCAAGGACTCGAGAGGGAAAATCCTAGAGGCGATACCGTGGAGGTGGAAGTGCTGTGAAAATGACGGTTACATTGATGGCGTCGATGATAATGCCAAAAAGGTCTGGAGGCTCCGGTCGCAGGCGGCAGATTACTCGTACCAGGTGCACGAAAGATTAAACGGAAGAACCTAACGGGTAACCGGCCGGAGCCCCGGCTCGACATGCAGGAGAAGGAACGGGGTGGTTTTTAGTCAGTAAGAGTCTGACACTCCCTCCCGCCTCATCCAGGCGGTAGCAGTCATTCATTGATTTTCCCCCCTTAAAAAAAAAGAGTCATCTTTTTCTTTTAACGATAAGGAATGTTTGGTTTTGGAACAAATATTGGTATGCGCTGTTATTTGGGTCGAGCTGTAGGTCGGGGTTTAAGTCTACCTCTGTATTTACAAACAAATAAAATGTGGGTGTGTTTACAAGCAGGTACATAACACATACAGGAGAAATTCTCAGTTCCCAGAATTTGGTCGACAAACTGACCGGTGTCGGTTATGAGTGGGAGATGTTATATAATAGAAATTAGATCATCACAAGTTGACCTGTAATATGCAATGCAACTAGCCTAAATACGATTTTGCAGAGGTTCAGAAAGCAGAAATGTTAATATCCTATGGTTCAGAATATTAAAATTAATTATATTTTTTTTTTGAGAAATAAACATATCTATCTTAAACCGTAATTATATCACAGTGATTATATTGTAACTTGATGTCACCAATATTTCCCTAGCCTTAGATGTCAATCTAATAGCTAGCCCGATAGGGGCGGACAACCGTAATGATTAACGTCTCCAGTTCAAAGCAGGCATAGTAACAGTGAAAAATCAACGAATGGCTGCCATTCGATGATTTTCCCCCTTAAAAAAAAAACCTCAATTTTGACGGCGACTATTTGGGTTGCTACACCGACAGTTTCTAATTTTGATGCCCCTTTCCTAAGCTAGGATAGACCCTATGCATATCCCGTAAGAGCCGGCGAATCGAGGCGCATCTGATAGGAGCTGCATCAAAATATTGTGGCGATTTATGAACTCTCTTATATACTACTTAAGGTGACGCTGGCTTCTACATGTCCGACAATGTTTTTTTAGTTCCAATCACTGCCACTCCACCCGTGCGTATGGCGCGTCGGATGCCTCAAAGAGCCATCGGATCACCACAGATGTGACCCAGCAGGGCTGATGCCCGATACGAAGCCGCGGAAGGTCTAACGGGTTGCCGGGGCTCCGGCTCGAAGAGCAGGAATAGGAACGGGGCGGTTATAGTCAGTCTGACTCGCTTATCCCAAGGCGAGAGAAGTTATTGGCTTATCTTCCCCACCAAAAAAAAGAAATATATACCATATTCAGTCTGTGGTTGATAGCTGAGTGACCCCTCATGCCCAACCGTAAATGTATATTGTCGTAGGCGCGGTGCATGTCGGACATAATGTATACATTTGCAAACGTTACCACGGGGTCATAACCCTGTGTGAACGTTTGCCTCCACAATAGGATCCAGAGTCATACGTGCTTTGTCGGGGATCTCTACATGATTTTTTCTTATAAGGCGGCTTATGCATCCATGCAGACCATGTCTGCCAGCTTAACAGCTGGCCCCTGTGGTACTTCCTGGTATAGAGATGTATTTCATGTAATTCCACAATGTCGTTGCTTGTAAGCATGCTAGGTAGGGTTGCCACCCGTACTTTATAATAAAGTATTGTAGAGTCATGTGGGGCAACTGTACGCAATTTTTAGGAAATTGCTCCCAAAATAAAAGTCTCAGTAGCTAGCAAAGAAATTAACGTTTATTGTTATGTAATAAACCTTTGAGAACAACAACAAAACATAAAATTTTAATTCTTATAATAATTGTATTTTTTATTGCAACTTTCAATCAGTAAGGGAAATGCGGACACTTAGCCACCCCTGGGGGAAAGTATCCGCACACCGTCGGTTAAGTGTACGCAGGGACGTCAAAGTGTACGCACGTCGAAAACTTATTCTACTACGCATAAATCACAAGTAAATTTACCACTCTCGTAACTGGTACAGGCTTCGTGCCACCAAGACTTACAAACTGTACACTCAATCCACATTTCAGCTGTAACTCCGTACTTTTCTCTACACAACGGACAATAGTACTCTTGCTCTAAATCTTTATTATTCTTGTCTGTACAGTTATCTTTCTTAATATTTTCTTTCTTAATATTACCTTTCTTCTTTGGCTTGCTTTTGGTTTCCATGTTCATCTTTGGTTTTCTTATTTTTTTTGATTTTTGGTCGATTGCTCGTTGTTTTTCTTCTAACATAGTTTTAAACGGACTATAAGTCGTTATTTCAGATCTGCTGGCATTTTTGCGTCGAGTCTGAGTGTGCGTTGCCTTTGGCAATGGGCTTATCTCAATTAAGGGAATATGAGACCCGCGAGTATTCGAAATGTCAACGAGATTAGGAGACGCAATAATTTCTTGTTCCTTTAATTCTTCTATCTTGTCCATTGGATCAGAAAGCTCATGTAATTGTTCCCTCACTTTGTTTGCTGCAGCTGCAGGTTTGATATTACGTTGTCCAGATGGTGGAGTATTTGGTCGGTGATGAATATCAGCAACAGTCACAATGATATCATGACTTTCAATTTCTTGTGTTTCTACTAAATCAGCAGACGCAGAATCTATAGATTCTTGCGCAGCATACGCAATAGATTCATTTCGTTGGCTTTGAGTTTCCTGAATATTTACCTCATCTATAGAACTTGAAGTAGGTGGATTTTGGCCGACAGAATCAGCAGATGGACAGAACATGTCCGTCACTGAGGATGGTGCGAAGTCTGTCTCTGTAAACAAATTATTGTCATAGGGATATATTCCAGTAACCCTGAACGCTGAAGCTGCGTTACCCACAGTAGCAACTTTTTTAAAGGCTCTGTCGAAGATCGAAGTCACTTGGTATTGATTAATGGATCTACCAGGATGCTGTGCCATCCATTTATCAGCTTCAATTGAGTACTGATTTTTGAGAGGACTGTAAATAGCCCTATCTAAGGGTTGTAACTTGTGACTGCTGTGCGGTGGCAAAGTAAGTACGACGATGTGGTGTTGTCTGCAATACAAAATAGCTTGAAGGCTTATGTGGCTTGAATGATTGTCAATAATTAGTAGCACAGGATTATCAGCATTTGGTGAACTATAGTCCCTAAAATGAATAAGCCATTGCAAATATAAATCCGTGTTGATGAATCCAGAATCAGATGTCATGCCAATACTTCCAGTTGGAGCTCCATCCATGAGTTCACCCTTCATTCTTTTCCTAGGAAAAATAAATGCCGGCGGTACATAATTTCCAGTTGCACTGACACAGCAAACAGCGGTTATAGTTTGACCACGTTCTCCAGAAACAATTTTGTTAACATTTTTTTTTCCTCTCATGGATATGACTTTAGGTGTCTTTTTGGGCACTGTGCTAATGCCAGTCTCGTCCATGTTAAATATTCTACCTGGAGGGAAATTATATCTTTTTTGACACTCTTCCAGGTTTGTGTAAAATCTGTCTACTTGTACTTGATTAAAACCAATGGCTCTTGCTATGCTCGTAGGTGTAGTTTGCTTTAAAGCTAAATCCGGGTGTCGTTTTATAAACCCATAGACCCAGTCTTTACCGGCCATTTTTGTTGTTTTATCAAATCTGTTTTCTATTTTATTCACTTCTGCAAATTCGTAAACCAATTTTCTAAGTGCGCTCAAAGTAAGACCGTAGAACCTTTCGTCTGTAGCTTTGCAATGGTTATAAATTTCTTCCTAAAACAAGACAAAATATAAATTTTAGTACTTTCAGATAGGTATCTGACTAACCTACTTTTCGGGCGCATGCCCATCGTATTATTAAAAAAATAGTACCTCTTGTTCCCTCGTAAATGTTGGTTGATATCTTCCCATTGATATTGCAGTAGAGTTGAGTCTTAAACGTTTTCTCAAAGTACTCTCATCGATCCCAACGATTTCTGCTGCTGTTCGTTTCGATTTTCCCTCTTCTATCAACTTCTTGGCTGTATTAATCTGCTCTTGAGTACAGGTTTTCCGATCGGGACATTTCCTTATGTATTTGCGAGGCATTTTCAATCTAGAAGAATAAAAAGTAAATAAAACTATTTGATTTACTTCGCTGGGGCAAGTGTACGCATTTTAATACTGCGGACACTTACCCACGTATACTTTCCCCATCCCGTCAAAGAAAATAAAAATTGTTAAAAATATAAGTACTTACAACTTAGACAAAATACGTAATTTCCCATGAAATATTGGTTAGTTTCTCCTGTTCACAGGCACTTTGTTAATTTATTCAGATTAATCGTAACGTCTTCACCATGCAAGTGAATTTCAAGAAAATAAATATTAAAACCGTGCAAAAACAATATTGTTGCGTAAAATTTTATAGCACAGTGTGGCAAACCTGTGAAGCGGTCCTCTTGCTCAACGGTCAAACGCGAACTAAATGCGACAAGTTCCGACCAGTTGTCAACCGTGTCATTCGCACGATGTTCACTGCGTACACTTACTCACCGCGGACGGTTACCCCACATGACTCTACGTTATTTAACTCGTCGAGTACCGGTTTTGCAGACACAATTATAGAACAATAGGTTGCGGTCACCGGTGACCGCTTGGTATTTGACAGTTTAAGGTAATTGTACTCTATACTTTATAAAAATAATAAAGTACACGAAAATACTTTATTTTTGCAAAACTCGATATCGATATTTATCGACTTATGTTGAATCGATTTCGCCACTCGCCAGCGCCACTTAGACAATTTCTAGTAAAGATGCAATTGTTTAGTATTTCAATGCAAAAGTAATAAAAAGTATATTTTTAAATATAATATGTACTAAATAAGAATAATTTGGTCTTTATTTTTTGTACTGTGTACTTTTTTTCCTTACCTATAACCGTCAATGTACTTTAAATACCAAAATAAAAGGTGGCAACCCTAATGCTAGGTGTACCTAGCACGTCTCTGTCGTGAGCTTCGGCCGCCTCGCGCTCCTCTCTTAGGTAAATTCGTCTGGATTGCTGGATTGTTGGACACCGAGGCGTCGGGACAAGCAGCCGTGCTTTGGCTGCAGCCACCGCAGTCTCCTCATTTGGAATTGCGCAAGCGAAATTCCAAATATTAAAATTCCGTGCGAAAATTAATTGCAGCGGATCCATTGTAATAATAATAAAAAAATAAGAAATTAAATAAAATAACAAATTAAATCTAAAACTAAAATTAAAATCTACTACTAGCTTATACTACGTACTTATAAAAAAACATAACAACATCACGGCTTTTATCCCGAAGGGGTAGGCAGAGGTGCACATTATGCCACTGAAAATGTAACACCCACTTTTCACTATTTATGTTACGACTCCCATGTAATAGGGGGTGAGCCTATTGCCATATACCGGCCACAATTCTAGACTCCGTGCTACTACTGAGAATTTTTTAAAAACCCAGTAATACTTTGCCCGACCCGGGAATCGAACCCGAGACCCCTTGCTCGGCAGTCGCAGTTGCGAACACTCGGCTAACGAGGCAGTCACTAATAAAAAATATTAATAAAATGTACTGATGAAATATTAAAAAAAACTATTAATCTACTTAATCAAACTCTAAAAATAAATGTGAAATCGCATACGCAAACTGAAAGAGTGCAAAGTTCAGAAATGCGTCGCTTACATTGACTTGCCGAAGATGAAAACATCAAACATCACGCAGACATCCCGCGCGAGCGGGGGCACACGCACAAGCTGTGTCGAGAATTTTTCTATGTTTATATTAACTTTTGCTAAAAATTTTCAATGGAAAGTCCAATTTTTTTTTTGTATTCTATACCTAAGTAAATGATTTTTTTATAATAAGGAAATATTGTGTCCTATTTTTTAGTAATGTTTACTTTTCTAGGACTATTTCCCGCCAAGCTTTTGACGCTAGACAAAAAGTGATAAGAAATAAGTGTTATTTTCACGCCCCTACACGATAGAAACCAAAAAAAGTGAAGTATACATACCATAAACCGATAAGGCGAACCTGAAGTGCTGGAAGTTTCCAGATCACTTTCGCCTTATTTTTAGGTATACTAAGTAAGCGATGTAAATGAAAAACTAACCATTTATAGGAATTTTCACATTTGAAGTCCCAATCCCTTGCACACCCATTGCTACTTGCACACTATGATCTCGTTTTCGAATCCTACTAGGTACCTAATAACACGTAAGTAAAGTATACAATATCCAACTTCATTACCTCCGGTACTACGCACGGTAATTTTGATAACAAAGCGCGCACTTTACAAATATTATTATGTACGTTGCCCCGTTCACTATTTTGTTCGGTAACGAAAATGTCTCGAAATATAATAATTTTATACCCGGGTCAAGGCACTCCAAACATCCCTCGAAGTCGTTGTTTGTAGGGCGTCGGTCCACGACGTGAGCGAAGTCTTCACTCCTTGCCCCCAGGCGGCAGCCTCGCCCATCAACAGCATCGGTAACAAGTCGTGGCTGACGTTGGTGCAGTCGCGGTAGACTTCGATGGTCTCAATGAGTGGTTTGAGCTCATCCACGTGGCGTTCCTCAATGGTCCCTCACGCCGTGCATTTCGCGAAGTCGCGCGGCACATGCGTGTGTGCGTCGGCGACTTCATCGGCGGTTATCAACGGGTTTTGGTTTCCCGCCAAAACGCTCTCGATCAGAACTGTTTGCTTCAACTTGACTCCTGTTGATGTTGGAAACAAGAGCGTTTAGCATATAACATTCGGGGATGAAACCACGGTTCTGTTTATCTCGGCATCTCTGTCGGTATCCGATCCCTCATGTCTTCCAGTTCTTCTCTTCGGCAGTATAATAACATGTAATTCCAACTTCGTCTGGCGTCAACGAGTTGGTAGGTATATACTTACGGACGCAACCGGCGGCGGCGCGACGCGGAAAATGGACTCGCACAAGTGTTTTCACTTTCGTATTTGCACTGATATTACGATAATTTTCGCGTAATTGCACTATCGGAGAGGGTTCATAGTAAGTGTTTGCACGATAGGAACACTAGAACTCACGTAACTTTGAGTTTTTATGCACAGTTCATTCGTGGCCGCAAGTTGGGCGTCACTTTGATGGTATAACGTCGTCTATTAGATTCTCAGGGGTGCGGAATAATGTTCGACACACGATTGACTGTTAAAACTGGTTATATTGGTAAAAACATAAGTTAGGTAGGTACATAATTACAGTTCACAAATTATAAAGTGTTCGCGGTAAAAATACGCGGCGCATGGGTCACGGCGACTCGTTGTAACAGTGTTACCAACACTCAAAAAGATTTATCCCGAAGGTTTGTGTCAAAACCCCCTAAAATTGCATTAATTATTCTGTTGTCCCTTAAAAGATAAATAAATAAAAAATATAAATTCATAGTGATTAAGAAATATTATTTGACGCAAATATATTATGACGTCATATTATGTTGCGATCTGGAACAAAATTCATAGAAAAGTATTGTTTTTGACATGTCGATAAAAGTATTGAATTTGACTAGTTGGAAATTACCGGATTACGTACTAGATGTCGTTAAAGGTCACTATGCCAAGAAACAAAATATTACATGATATATATATGAACTCAAAAATATTGAAGTCAGAAAATCCCTGAAAATACTTACACTTAGAAATTTCAAAAAGAAAAATTCAGGACCCTAAAAAATTCCCATCTCACTTATTAACTCGTCGAGTACCGTCAATATAGACACAATTATAGAACAATAGGTTGCGGTCACCGGTGACCGCTTGGTGTTTGACAGTTTAAACTCCTAAATCTGAGGAGAAAACCCCTAGGTACGTTGAGAACCGTCACAACGTTACGCTCCTACACAAGCGTCTAGTCAGAGCGGTAAGGGTCAGTGGCGGGGAAGCAGGGAGAGAGGAATAGTGATGTGGCGTTCCACTAGAGTTGCGTGCGTGTGTCGGACACAAACCGATATCGAATTGCCACGTTACATGTGTTGAAACAAATCCAGTAAGAAACAATTGTTTGGAAAATCCAAGGGAAAATTAACTTGCATAAAAATCTAATAAAAAAGTCAACATAACTAATTTGTGAGTTATTGTTACAAAATAAAATAGAAGAATAGTCAGATTGACAGGGTGAATTTTTCACGTCGAAGGTTTGGCAGTATAGTGTTATTAAAACAGAATCAACATTTCTCATCGTCTGGTCGGTTGCTGTGTGGTGTGACAACCGTCGCCGATGTTCCATAGGGGTGGCCTCAGGATCGAACCCTGTGGAACAGCGTGCGACATCTCACGCCGGTTCTACTTGCCTCGGTGACCGTCAAATAGACTTCAACTATACGACGAAGGCAGACACCATATGACACTGCACTGCAGTGCACCTAAAATGCAGCTCTAGAGCAAGTAGTAGAAGGCTTTATCGATGTCTAAAGACTTGCCGCCTACAGTTGTAAACATCAACAGCCTATTTATAAGTCCCTACTGCTGAATAGAGGCCTCTTCTCGTGAGGAAAAAGCAACAGCATTAATCACCACGCTTGCTAAACTTAACATTATAAAAGCTCAAATTTCCTCACAAAGTTTTTCTTCAACATACGTCACAGATGTCAAAATATAATCCTTACTTTCCTTACTTATTCTTACTATAATATTATAAATCTGGAAGTGAGTTTGTTTGTTTGTTCCACCTTCACGCCGTAACTACTCAACCGATTGCTTTGAATTTTTGCAGACGTAAAGTTAGAAGTCCGGATTAAATAATAGGGTACTTTTTAACCCGGAAAAAATTAATATTTCCTAGGAAAAACAATAGTATTGGTATATATGGCGTTGCATGTATTAGTATATGTCACTTAAGCTACTTTTTATTCTTTTGTGACGCGAGCGAAGCCGCGGGTAAAAGCTAGTATTATTAATCGGAAAGTGAGTTTGTTTGTTGCTTCCGCCTTCACGCCGTAACTACTAGACCGATTGCTTTGAAATTTTTCAGACGTAAAGTTAGAAGTCTGGATTAAATAATAGGGTACTTTTTATCCCGGAAAAAATGATATTTCCTAGGAAAAACAAAAATATTGGTATAGATGGCGCTGTATGTACTGGTATAGATGGCGTTATATGTCATTTAAAACCAGTCAACGAATTACCTACTTATTGGAAAAATGTAAATAGCGCGATGTAACCGAATTACAACCGAGCGGAAAGCAATGTGTTTGCCTGTCTTAAACGGCAGAATGGAGATACTATTTAACGTGATTTTTCAATTGAAGGTAGTTGAACGGATGGATAGTCACATAGGCTACTTTTTATCCTTTTGTGACGCGAGCGAAGCCGCGGGTAAAAGCTAGTTTATTATAAATAAGCCGGTAAATGAGCAGACGGATCACCTGATGCTAAACATTTGGCTGCGCTTGGAAGATAAACACTAGAAACACCGGAGATGTTACGAGTACGTTACCAGCCTTTTGGAGATTAGGAAAGGAATTTAAGGATTATTGGGGATTCAGGGATTGGGGAGATTGGGGCCTCCGGTAACCTCACTCACACGACGAAACATACATAATGCAAGCGTTGTTTCATGGCGGTATCTGCTCGGCCGTGGTATCACTCCGGTCGAGCCGGCCTATCCGTGCCGAAGCATGGCTCTCCCACACTTGATTAACTAGGCAGTTTAAACTTAGTATACCTAATATGTGCGTAATATAATAAGATACGCTATAAACAATAGGCTTTTGTATATTATTGTAATTACTAAACGGACAATTTAATTAACCTTTTAACCGCCACAAGCATACACCAGAACCTACTGCAAATTTACCATTAGGTACTGAAAATTTCTCGGCTCCTCAAAGAGCCATCAGATCACCTTAGATGGGGCCCAATAGGGCTGATGTCATATTTAGCTGCGAAGGACTTAAAAACTTCTTAAGAACAATGGATGTCAAAAATTAATCTTAATCCAATGTTAATTTCTCAACTCGATAACCCTTTTACGGTGTGCGCATCGACCAACGAGGCCAGAGTATTGTATACGTTTGACAGAGACAAGGCAGCAGCTAACAGTGCTCTCCATTCTGATAAACCTAAAGATTGTATTAATCGTGAGGACAGGAGAAGGCTCCTATTTCACCAATGGACTTTCACAGGTTGTAGATGACGATGATCCAACGAGATGTAGCCAAATTGTGAAAAGGTAACAATAGCATTTATTCGGCCGTATGCCATAGAATTTGCACACTAAAAGAAAAAAAATATATATTTGATGGGCCGACGTTAAACCAGTATAATTTGAATTTTACAAGCTTGGCGTCGAAAGGATACATTATTTTTGCCATGGCGCTGCGTAAATAATTTAATTAGATATTTTATGCCATTGTGTAATGTTTTCAATAGATTTGATGCATATATAAACCAGGTATAATTTCTAACCGTGGATATACTACTTTGATTTTAATCAAGATGATTTGTCTCAAAGTTTTCTTATTCTTCGCCTGCATATTGGTAGCGTACGCTGCCGAATGTACAACGGCAACCTATGGTACGTTCAAATCAAATTAATGAAATCGATTCACTTTATTACATCTCTGTAAAAAAATCCTACCTTTTTATAATAACTATCGTGAGACATACTAAATTAAGTAAAATCGCAAGTCACTCACGTGAATATACTGAGAAAAGCTCTACTAGTTTCGAACCACAGAGGGGTTTTTCCTCATGAGCAGCGTGCGCGACGTCGAGCTTTTCTCAGTATATTCACGTGAGTAACCCGCGATTTTATTTAAGTTCTATCTTAAGTGGCGTAACTACAGGGTGGCAAGTACATATTGACATCTACCTACAACAATCAAAGGGCAGATACCTTTTTGTACAGTATCGTTACATTTCAATTGTAATCTTGACTGCTTTCATCACTCATATTCTTAATTTTAGATTCTTATTAATTTGTTTTTTCACCAGGTAAAATAACAAATAATAAACAGTCGACGAAACAACTACATCTTGATCCAGGTTTAGCCGACTGGACAATTACGGTAGACGTGAGTATCTAATGTCCGAAGCTAAATATTTGTTTGTTTGAACTACTGAACTGCTGGTCCTATTTGGATAATTCATTTTGTGTTGGATAGTCCATTTATCGAGGAAGGCATAATATGATAATATCATAACATCACGCTACGACCAATGGGAACCGAGCAGCGGATGATACCGCATGGAAGTGAGAACTGCGTTTATTGGTACTTCAAGCCAATAGCAGGAGTAGTTATAAGATCAAATCAGAAATGAGGAGATCCGCAAACGAATAGAAGTTCAGACTGTCCAAGGTACAGAAATCCTTTATGGGGTTATGTATTATATTATGCTATAATAAAATACCAAATAGCATACTAGAACTCAATTATAGTAAATTTAAAACATATTAAATTAAGCACGAATTATGTAATCAAGCTTACTACACACTGACAGATTATCTTGAAGATAAGAATGCTTGGCAGCATGTTGGTTCGGCTCCACTGGACAATACTCAAATGTAGTCAGTAGTTAAATTCCAATAGTAGGTAATATAATACATAATTTAATACTTTAATTCTAATGTAGACAATCTAGTTTCCTTATGGCATCGAGCATTTCTTTCTTTATTGAAACAAAGAGTTTCCTTTTTCTTGTATAGAGGTAGAAGCACTATTTTTATAGATTGTCAGTATGCATATGTGTGCATCATGTCAGACTATAAGATTTTTTCTGTTTTTTCATTTTAGTAATTTTTGTAATTAGTATAATGCGTCAAGCGTGTCTTTGCATTGCTCTTACATATGCGTACAGTATTGGAATATGTATCAGAGGCATTGTAGAACATACCTTTTTAAAAAGAGTAACCAATGGAATTTCTTGTTCGTTCTTCTACATTCGAATCTACATTTTGGAATGAGCACCTTGCTTCACCTAGCTTCACTGACAGTCTGACTGACTGACAGACTATTATTTGTTTTGTATTTTGTATTTGTTGACGTTTCAAAAGTACCAAATTATGGTTTAATTGAAATAGATGCTTTGACTTTGAAGTCTAAGACATCAGCATGTAGCTGTAGGGGCACATGTAAGAGAGCTCATGCTCATGCAAAGTGCAAGGCCAGCAAAAATGTATGAGAGCGTGAGGTATGAGGAACGGACAGTTACTACGCAGGCGCACTGGTCCGAGTGAACGGTTCTCTTGGGGCTTTACGCGTAATATATCCGGTATCTGAACCCCTAAGCTATCGACCAGCAGGAGCGTAACTCAAATTAGGGATTTAACCCAACACACGAATCCCTAAATAGCGGATTAGCGAGCAAGTGGACGACTACTGAATCGGAGACGGAGAACCATGATTGACCTTTCGGAGTTTCGGAACGAATAGGCAGGCCCGGCTCAGAAAACTGGCGTGAAACAACGCTTGCATTGTGTTTCGTCATGTGAGTGAGGTTACCAGAGGCCCGATTCCTCCCCTCCCCAATCCACAAATCTATAATCCTCAAACCCCTAACCCCCAAAATGCCGACTTAACTCTTTTTGTGTTGCGGATGTCCAGTCCATGAGCGGCGCCGATTACTTACCATCAGGCGATCCGTCCGTTCGTTCGCCATATAGTCATGTACCTATTGACAGCTTGTCAAAAAAAAAAACTATATACGTACGAATTGATAACCTCCTCCTTCTTCGGAAGTCGGAAGATCACGTTAACCGCCGCGTACGTCACCGGTGACCTATGTTAGCGGAGGATTTGCCTTCAGCAGTTTTCTGTCGGCAGTCAAAGGCTTAAGAAAATAGTTTGACGCGATGACAGTTGGAACTAATATTGGACTGAATCACCCACTACGGACCATATCTCATGAATAAACAATCATCCGAACATAGTACCTCCTCTTTTTAAACTCGATAAATAACAAATATCAAAACCGGTTGAGTCGTAGTGTACCAGGGTTGCCACAGGTACGATACTAGCGACCTCAACTATTCCAAACTTTTTTTGTCAAGCTGTACATTCATGTAGTGTGTCACATAATTGCAGTTATCACATAAATACATAATACATACATAATTAAACATCACGCCTTTTATCCCCGAAGGGATAGGCAGAGGTGCACACAGAAGTAACACCCACTTTTCATTATTTATGTTATGAGTCTCATGTAATAGGGGGTGAGCCTATGGCCATATACCGGGCACATTTCCAGACTCCGTGCTGAGATTTTTGAAAAAGCCCTGTAATACTTTGCCCGACCCGGGAATCGAACCCGAGATCCCTTGCCCGGTAGTCGCACTTGCGACCACTCGGCCATCGAGGCAGGCAACTATTCCAAACTTTTTTTTGCCTAACTGTACATGTAATAATTGCAGTGTGTTATAAATATGGTTTTTATTTACAGCCAATGGACAAAGAAAAATGCCCCGATGGTATTGTTGGCTTGAAAGTAAAAGCCTGTGACACTGATGTACCTCCTACCATTGGAGAGTTCATAAGCGTATATGAATTCTTCATTCACCGTCATGGCGACCTGAAAGGACAGTGCGTCGTCGATATCAAGATTTACTGTTAAAGGAATAATTTTAATTCAGATTAAAGATACTGTACCACATGCTATTTTCCAGCACGAAAGCATGCTTCAATTGAGCACTTGCCACTTAGTAGCATGTGTGTCGGAATGTTTCTCAAAATTAGCTCAATTCAGTCATGTTAGCGAATCGACAGGCGTTCAATTTTTGAACATTTTGAGCATGCTCAACTCAATACTTCAATACAACAAACAAATAAACAAAAAAAAAAAATAAAAAAAAAATTAAGAACGCCTTTTAGCATGATATTTTAGACCATGTGTAACAGTAACTTTAGTTTACAGGACCGTCTATTTCAAGTTCGATAATTTTTGATTTGTTTTCTGTATTTGTTGTGGTTTGAATTTTTCAAAACTGTTCAATAATAAAGTTTTTTTTGTACAACAATGAATTAATTTTCATTTCCAAACTAACTGATTTCCAACTAACTGATGGAATCTATACTTCCAACAGTAGCCTTACTGTTTACTTTGTATTAAAGATAAGAAAAACACTTTCATGTTACACACCGTTACTACAATAAAAATATATACCCATAGATCCCCAAGCTGTCACCGGTGACCGCTCTCCAATAACTACATTATAGATTTTATTTCCAATGTATAGAGACTACTTTTGTATGAACGAATTTAGGGGATGATTTAGAATTATAGAAGAACATGGCTGTAGATAATTAATTACATTTAATTTTCGAACGGAAATCAAAGTCATGAAATATGTCAAAGTATGGTCAATAACCAAAGACTAGAGTATACTCAATAACCATAGACAAACAGGAAATGGTATAGAATAATTAGTGTTGCCACTCAATTATCTCGAAAAACAGCTGAGCGTGGCTGGTAGTCTCGACATACGTAGTATCTTTAGGTAGTCTGTGGCCTCGACAATGATATTACAAGTATTTTTTTTTTAAGGAGGGAAATTCATCGAATGACTGCTCCCGCTTGGGTGAGGCGGGAGGGAGTGTCAGACTCTTACTGACTAAAAACCACCCCGTTCCTTCTCCTGCACGTCGAACCGGAGCCCCGGTTACCCGTTAGGTTCTCCGCGACTCCGAATCGGCATCGGCCCTATTGGGCCCCATCTGTGGTGGTCTGATGGCTCTTTGAGGCGCGCGCGGAACGTGACGCGCCGTACGCTCGGGTCTGTTTCTGGTCGGACGGGGAGCCACCCATGCTCGTCGTCCGCAGGCCCGCGATATTACAAGTATAGCACATACCGGTCGCTAAATGATCCCTATCATTTGCAGATCTATTAAAGAAATTCGTTATACTTACTTAATGTACGCGCAATATCAAATAAAATAATTTTTAACACTATAAAGGTTCAATCAAAATGAAAACCAACACATTTTTGTAAATATATATTTGGAAAATAAAAATAGATATTGAAGCGAAATTAGTTATAGAGTTCGACAATTCAAAGGTGAAATTTAAGTGAGTAACAAATCAAATTAGTACAAACATCAGCTGTTGATACCGAATCGTCGTTACAAAGTAAAATAATAAGACTGTCTGGGATAATTTTGACACATTGGTCTAATTACAGTACACTGTTATTAAAACAGTACCAACATTTTGTAAATTACCAAGACGATGTACTAATAATGTGTTAAAGTCTACAAATGAACCGGTGGGTGCCACATCGTCATCGCAGATTATTGCTTTTACACCAGCCTCTCCATTCGTGCATTGAGGAACATGCTGAAACAATAAATTTTTAATAAAACAGTGTGAATTTCACATGATTATTTTCAATGTTTATATGTGATTCGGTATATACAGTCGGACATAATATTTTATTATTAAATAGCTGTTGCCCGCGACTTCGTCCGCGTTGAATATGAATTTTAAAAATAAATGTGGCATATGCTACTCCTTAGTACAGTTATTAGCTACCTGCCATAAAAAACTGGCTACATATTTAATTGTATCCAATCAGTTGTTCGGTTAGCGTGTTATTGGATATAGCATCCGACCGATACCTGAGAGCTTAGTACAAGTTTACTTTACGTTTAAAGTAATCGAAACGAGACCGCGTTCGCTGGTTCCAACGAACCACCCAATCAGAGCACCCAAAACGGTCTCGTTTCGCACGCACACCGTGCCTCACTGCAAGGGTGCCAACTGAAAACCAGAGTTAGGTACTTACTGTGCTCAGCTCATACTGAGTTGGCAAGTTCTTTTGTCATGGATATTTTGCCACTTTGTTGTTCCTTTTATTATTTTTATTGTTATTTTATGATTGCGTATTTGGTGCATCATGCAAATTTTTTTTTTTCAATAACAAACTCGTACTAAGACCTCGGATGACCGACGTCTTACCACGGTGTCACAGAAAACTGGCGTAAAACTATGATTATAACGATGATAAGTAAAGCATATTATGAATATAGGTACGTACCGGAATGTTAACTTTATAGTCAGCAATATTAGGTTGCAAATAAACTGGGTCCAAGTTATAATGAACAATGCCTGTTATAATACCTGTATATGAAACAAACAAACTGTTTAATCAACTTCCTGGCTGGTTAATTCCCGAATGGGGCAAGGGTGTTAATCGACTGAACTGGTTATACATTTTATATAACCTAAAATTACACTTTTAAAAATAGACATAATTATGAAAATAAGTACAATATATAATATCAAGCCTTTTCATCACCGAAGGGTTTATTTTCATGGAATCACCCTTTTGATCTTCAAACTTGCGCAAAATATTGAATACGGAGCCTGGAGTGGCACGTGTTTGACAAAATAAAATATGGGATTCGTAACAAAATTGGTAAGCAATTGATGTGTGCAAAGGCGCAATTTCACTTACTATAATAAAATATTTATCATTTCCTGATAAAATGTGAAAAACTCACCATACGGCACAACCACGCATTGTGGTTCAGCGTTGATAGCGACCGCGCAGACTAGTACAACAAGACCGACGTAAGAGATCATGGCGATAGATGACTGATGCTTGCACCAACAATAATAGCCAGTGCACCTCTTATATAGACCAGAAACTATGAGTAAAGTATTAAATTTTTCTTAATTAGTGAAAAAAACTAATTTTCTTTAATTAACACGAATTAAGCGTTACTTATATTTTAATTAGTCGTTACGCATTCACGCTTTTTGTTTCACAAAGTGGTAAGCTGGATGTTTTAATGGGTGTCCCCATACGGTGTCCCGTAACTGGCTTATTCTGACGACCCAGTGCCCTTGTAAGTGCTAACAATCACCACCAGGGCAGTTTAAGTGAAGTGCCCTCTAGTTTATAAAACACTCTGTATGTACTTGACCACAATTGGTTACCAATGCACAAAGTTACGGTTAACACGTGTTCATAATAGAAAATTCGTTTTATTTACTAATTATGAAAATTTTATTACTTTAGTCATATTTCCTGGTCTATATAAGCGGTGCACTGGCTATTATTGTTGGTGCAAGCATCAGTCATCTGTCGCCATGATCTCTTACGTCGGTCTTGTTGTACTAGTCTGCGCGGTCGCTATCAACGCTGATTCCCACTGCTATATTGCAACAAAAGGTTTTTTAATTTTGTTTATAATAAAGTACTAATATACTACTATTTATATTATATATAATGTACTAGCTGTTTCCCGCGACTTCGTCCGCATAGAATATGAGTTTAAGGACATAACTTTTTTGAGTTTCAATTTTCCAAAATAAAAATAGCCCATGTTACTCCTTAGTATATCAGCTCCCTGCCAGTAAAAGCCCCGTCAAAATCGGTTTCAGATATTTTAAAAGCCATTTCAGAGATTAGCCAGTCCAAACCGACAGACAAACTGACACAAAAAAATTTGGTGCAGTTATTGTATGTGTGTAGATCCATAATGTAGTAAAAAGCGGTTATTTAAATATCATAAACAGACACTCCAATTTTATTTATCTGTATAGATAAAACTGCAGCTACTAGTTCAAATTGAATAAGTATTTTTGTCTTTTATATAGAATTTATCAAAGAAGGCTATAAAATATCACGCTACGTTCAATAGGAGCTAAAACTGCGAGGGAGTAGCTACCTATATCATAAAAATAAATTATAAGCCCAGGTTTCTTCATGATGTTTTCCTTCACCATTGTGTGTCTAACTAAATAATCTTAGAAAGCACATATAACTCGAAAAAAGTCATAGTCTCCTTGACATACACTACTATTTTTATTGGACTATATTCTATACACACACATCTTCGGTGATTAAAAGGCAATGATAGGAAATATTCATATGTGTGAATATTTTCGCGGCGATTTTACACCCTTCTACTAACTTTATGTTAACTTATTCAGTGGTTTCACGTGCCTGTTCGGTTCGGGAATAGATCAACTAAGAAAATGATTAACCAGTTTTTTGTTACATTTACAGGTGATATCACAGGCAGTGTCTTTTATAACTTGGATCCAGCTTACTTGCAGCCTGGTATTCGTGACTATAAAATAGACATTCCGGTACGTACCACGCAATAAGTTTTATGCAGGGTGTCCAGTAAATAGTGCACTATACTGTGAGGGCAGATAGTTGGAACCAAAATCTATCTAAACAATCCTTTTTCTTGAAAATGTACGGTTTCAAAATTATACCACATTTTTGCAAATATCGAGGAATCACTATTTACTGTTCATATGTTTTACCCTTTATCGTCGATATCAGAACCGAAATCGTAGAAAAAGCATGTTTTTGTATAAACTAAATTAATTAAAAATTACGGGTTACTCACGTGAATATATTGAGAAAAGCTTTACTAGTTTCTTCCTCATGAACAGCGTGCGCGGTCGCGGCGATGTCACGCACCCTACTGGAAATAACCATGATTTTTTTGTTAATAATCATGTGTATAATCTATTATATTTAAAATCTATTGTTTCAGCATATTCCTCAATGTATAAACGGAGAAGCTGGTGTAAAAGCAATAATCTGCGATGAAGATGTCGCACCCAATGGTTATTTTCCAGACTTTTACACATTAATAGTTAATCGTCTTGGTAATATGCAAAATGTTGGTACTGTTTTAGTAACAGTGTACTGTAATTAGACCTTTGAAGTGTAATTATCAATGACAATCTCACTATTCTTCTAATTTACTATGCAAAGATGATTCGCAATCAACAGCTGATGTTTGTGCTAAATTGATTTGTTAATCACCTAAACACTATTAATAACTCCTACGAATCATCGATTTCTTTAAAATATATTTTGTTTTAATATGTATTGTTATTTTTTTTGAAATATATATTTCAGTAAATGTATTTTCTTTTCGACTGTACCTTTTTAGTGTCATTATTAAAAAAAAAACCTTTATTTGATATGGAGTTTACTTGTATATTTGAAGTATAACGAATTTCTTTACACAATAAGATCTACTTCAATCTCCATCTTTTAAATCTGCCCAAAGAACATATAAATGCAATTTCAACTACCTATAACCAAGGTCCTCTAGTTTGACTTAATTAATATGCTTTATCCGTCTGTCTGTCTGTAACCATTGTCGAGACTGCCAAGATTTTTTGAGACAATTGATGTGGCAACATTCATGTCTGAAAAAACTTTTATTTGTTTATGATTTTTTGACAATCGGTCTAGTTGACTGGTTTTGTGCTTTTCCAGTTTTCCGTTCATTTTTGAAAATCGAGTTCGATTTTCACTTGTAGTTGACTGTAATTAAATTAGAAATAAAGTGTTTTTCATCTTCATACATTAACAAAAGTTGTATACAATGTCGGTTACATCAAGATCTAGTAGTTTATACTCGAATAAACGACGGATCGACGAGATTGACGATACGATTGAATACCTAACTAACGAAGTCAATAAATGTGATGATTTTGCCTTGAAATCTGATTTTGAATCTTCATTATTAGCTTTAAAATTAAGAAGAGAAAAAGTGAAGGCTCTTGCTGCGGCCGCAAGGACCCAAGTTTTGCTGGCCGACATGGAGGTTCTGATAGCTGAGAGCGACCTTCTTTCTGACGTAGAGCGATTAAAAAAACGTAAGAAGAATAAATTGGATGGCGGGAAAGGTACGTTCTATGACATTTATTTGTTGTCGAATACTTTTACAGTTACGATTACAATTTACGTAAACAATGTTTTTTTAATTACTTTATTATATTTATCTCTTAGTGGCCTAGAATTAGAATCGAATTAGAATCTTATTAAATTTTTTTACGATTATCGTCATTGTCAACAAGCAAACACACACCTTATTTATTTCACTTTATTGTTATTTTCGGTCTCTTTATGTTCATTGTAACCTTTAGATCCATTAGTTCTAATAAGTTAAAACTTAACTCAATTTGGTTATTACCCCTTCCCAGATGAACTCCAAGCAAACCAACATGAATCCATAAGAACTATGAAGTCAACCTCTGTTCAGACTTCAATGTATTACAGAACTGAGCGCAAGAAAAGAAAGCATAGTGAGTCTGGACACTCATCAAAGCATTCTGACAGGGAAGCAATACGGTCACAATCCATTCCCAAAAGCCCTAACACCAATCAAAACTCCCTTAGCATCTGTAAAGATAATCCTATGGAACCATTGGTGTCGACTCAGGCAAGCCAACAAGAAGCTTCCCAAAGTACTACAATGTCAACTTCTGTCCAAACTTCATTTGATGATGGAAATGAGCATCAACCCAAGAAAATGAAGTATAATGACCCTAGATGTTCTCCGACTCACTCTGACACTGAAACTATACAGTTGCAGTCTGTCTCTAGAAGCCCTAGTGCGGAAAAAATCCTTTGTGCCATCCTTAATGATCCAGGAGAGTCATTGGTATCGACTCAAGCAAGCCAACAAGAATGTACTCAGATTCCAGAGTCTAACTCTAACGAAACTTCTAATGCTTACAGAAACGAATATGAGTATGAGTTCACAGCATCAAAGCTTATTGATGCTATACATTCTCCGATGCACATTGACATTGATATGTTAGAGCAGTCTGTCTCCAAAAGCCCCATTACTGAAAAAGAGACCCATACCAGCCACAAAGATGGAACGGAACCATTGGGAAAAGCTTACAGAAGCGAGCTAGAGCATGAGCACAAGAATAGAAAGCCTAGTGATCCTAGACGCACGCCGAAACACTGGGACTGCGAACCGACGCACTGGGACAGCGATACAATAGAGGTACAGTCAATCTCTAAAACTCCTACCGCTGCGCGAAAATCTCATGCCAGTAGTGAAGACAGTCTAATAGAACCGTTGAAGGTGATTACTGGATATACCACTGATATAGACATATCACTATCCAGTCCTTTAAAAGCTGAATTTGCCAAACCATATGCAATCAAACAATCTCAAGACATTCGTAAGTTACAAACAGAATCTTTAAACACATGTAAAGTCACTCCAGCCCCAGAACTTAAAGAAAAAAAGAAGAAGAGATCAAAGAACAAAAGGAAACAAGAAAATCCTGCTGCATCTACTAAACCTTCTGGTATAACAACGAAAACTGTTTCAGAGATCAATAGAAGAGCTTTTAGTCCGAAGCCTAATCCTTATAACGCATTAATTTCATACCGTCCCCAGAACTTGCCACCAGCTACAAGCAAGAGTACACCTTCTACAAAAGCTCCTAGTAAACATATTCTGCCATTGATGATCCCACGACCGCCTCCATTAGGTCCGTGCCTCGGTATGGGCAACCCTGTACCGCAAACCAGTTCATTCCAGTCCACAACTCGTTTATGCCGGTCACCATACAACTTCTACAACAAGAAGAAATAAAAATATGTTAAGGCATAAGGTTTCCCCCTTAATGTTAGCAAGAGTTGTTTAAAAAATTTGTTTATGTTTTAGATGTATTCTGAAATCTCTTAGAGATGTAAAGTATAATATTATTTTATTGTAAGGACTGATATATTTTCCAATATTTTGTGTTGTATGTTGTTTGATTGATGATGTGAACAATTAAGGAATATAAATAATTTTAATGTCATATAATTATGTACTTGAAAACTTGCTTATTTCTAATAATTTTGAACAAATTGAATCATGTTGGAATAGTTTCAATAAGAATTCATGTAAAATGCAATCTACCTCTGTACCAAATTTCATCTAATTTTTTTAAGCTATTTAGGTGTAAAATTCCTAAATTTTATACACTATTTAAACTTACAGTTAGCGTAAAATAATTATTAAAATTACTATTATTGTGTTAGAAGCTGATACAAATGGATCTACAAGGTTCAATTGTCGACAATTGAAACAAATTTTAAATAATTTGCTTATTTCTTGTAGAAACATTTGTTAATAGGTACAGACACAAAATAACGGTAATATTTCTATTATATAACACATTTCGAAACGCAAAATGACAATTTGTTAGTTCGAAATGTGTTTTCCGTATTTTACATTGAGAATATGCTTATAAACAATGTTTAGGATTTTCACTCAATTTTTTTTTAAGCTAATTGTGTATTTAATTGTAAAGGTGAACTAATTGGCGTACTGAATTGATTATTGGAAAGGCCGCCATCTATGTGTATCAAATTGAACTGTACAGTACGTTTTTTAAAGTCTTTGCAAAAAAAAGTATGACATTATTTTAAGTACAAAAAAACTATAACTTTACGTGACCAAAGAGTTACTTCTAGAATGTCTTATAGATAATAAGTATAAAAGCTAATAATAATTGTTGTGATAATGATAATTTTATTCCTAATTCTATTTTAATTACGATTTTATGTGGAACGTAAAAAGTATGACTTTTTTATTTTCAATGAAAGTGTTTGTAAAAACATAATAATTATATGTACCTATGGTGCATTTTTCAAGGATGTAGGTATTTGTATTATAACTTTCGTGATACATACTAAATAAATTATTATGTTTTCGGCCTTCTCATGTAATTATTTGTCGAGGAACTCGACTCGACAGTCGCCGCGTCGCGGGTCGCGAAATGCTGCTCATAAATATGAGCCTCTAGCATAGCTTGAAGCTAGTCGAGTTCCTCGTCAAATAATTACGTGAGTAAGCCGAAACCATAATAATTTATGAAGTAGGTATTTCTAAAGTTCATTATACAGCGAGCGTCTACCTACAGACTTACTATAAGTACTTTAGACATAGCTGTATTATACCTAAGGCAAACTAGACAAGTCTAAGTCGCCAGGATACAGAAGGGCGCCGTAAGACGCGGTGCCTAACTGCCCATAGAGTTACGGTGGCGCCAAAAAAAATAGGAACGCCCATCGAGTGCTTACTTTGTCCTGGATAACAAAAAAACACTATCAGTATGACTGAAAATGCAAAATAATGCTTATAATATTTTTGTTGATTATTTGTTTTCTATTATTGTATGAACAATTTTAATAATTCTAATAATTTCACGCTTACTCCTATAAGCTTATAGGAGATGTGGTTTAATAATACTTATATTATAATTTATAACTTTTGATGATGAATCTTTTACAAAAAGATTGTTGTACCTACCTACTGATTAAAAGATTTGTTTCATTTTATTCGTTGTTTTATATTTTGTTATCGTCAGTTGATATTACAGATGTGATTTTTCCGAGATGGCTGTCCGGCAAGGGGTCTCGGGTTCGATTCCCGAGTCGTGCAAAAGTATTACTGGGTTTTAAAAAAAAACTCAGTAGTAGCCGGTGTCTTGTATTGTGCCCGGTATATGGCAATAAGCTCACCCCCTATTACATGGGACTCATTAACATAAATAGTGAAAAGTGGGTGTTACATTGTACAGTGGCATAATGTTCACCTCTGCCTACCCCTTCGGGGCTAAACGGCGTGATGTTATATGTTTTCAGATTCCTGCACGGAACAACTCCATAAATTGTTGTTTCGGGTCTGGGTGCCGTTTGTAAACGCACTCACGACACAAAAAAATCTGCGAGCAGGGCAACGTCTTAAAAAAATATATAAATACGATATAGGTACAGTCAGCACAGCTATTTTGTTGCATATATATCGGTAAGAAAATATAGATTGATTCGGTCCAGAGAACCGTCTGACTGACTACTAAGCTATTATTACACAAATTATAACATAATGTGACCCCAATATTTTTTTGTGGGTATAATAATGATCTCGTTGAATAAAAAAGTATGTTCTATTGAATTTCATGGTTTAATAAAACAGTTAAGCTACGTAGGGCCAACCCTTATATCCGTGATTCATTGTTTCTCAGTCCAGACAGTAGGGGTCGAACATGTACAATACGCTCCCTTTTTAAAAGCTTTTATTGTATAGTCTACTCTGTGCGATACTGAATAAATAAAACCGTTGGACAACTTAATACTGGTCGGTCGATCAATGAATTTATTAACTCTTTATTTTTTTTTAATCAATTTCATCAAGGGCAACTTGGCAGTTGGTCCCAGCTGCTAACCGTGCTCCTAATCTTTAATTTTGTATCTACTAGTCAATTTATGAAAAAAATATTTTTATTAGGTATATTTATCGAATAACGACTTTGGAAAGTCGATTCACATCGTTGAAGCAACGTATCTAAATTGTATCATTTGTTTTTCATTAAAACGATAAAATGAAAAAAATTTGGACATGATTATCCCTCTGCAACTGACGTGGTTAAATTGTTACAATTCAACTAAGGTGTATATTATACCAGACACCATTTCAACAGCAAATATTTTTATAGAATTAAAGTATAGTGAGCACTATACAGTAAGGTACTCGCAGCAGTGATGCTCGTATTTGAAAAATGACGGTATAACACGTGATTTTGTATTTCACGGTGTCTGTGGGACTACACGTCAGCCGCAGACGGTTAAGTACCTCTAGGTACTTGTAGGTACCTTCTAAAAAGTTGAACTGTTCGCAAAACATACCATTCACTCACTCGTTCAACCAAAGCGCAAAGGTCAAATTCAATAAGTAAAGCTGCGGCTAGACATGCGGCACATTTCTTCATTCATTTTGATGAATGAAATCTCGTCTCGTGTAGCTTTGAAATATTTTCCATTTCTTGAAATGATAACTAGCATTGTGGGTATTTTTGCCAAACATCTAATAAGTCGTTTAAAACATGTTTCTATACGAAACAAGTGGGCCTGTACTCCTGAGGAGGAAAGGAGTTCACTCCTTTCACCTGTGATCCAAGATTTTACTTTTACAGGTATTATAAATTCGCGAGAGCACACCTTAACCCAAAACTCATCTTGTGACACTACAGATGCATTCAAGTGATTTAATTCAATATGTATCGTTGAATGGGGCTTATCATGTTTTTGCTCACCAGAGGGCGCCAGTGTGAAATTGGACATTCGATATTTGACAGCTTCTGTGATTGGATACAAATACTCTATCTACATTTCCGCTATCTGAGCAAGAAAATTTAGCTCCCATTAACGCATTCTGGGTCATTATACCAATTTGGGAACATCTAATAATTTAGAGTACCAAGTACAATCATTGTATTTCTAATAGAAATAGGTATAACAAATATGTATAATATCTTTAGATAAATAAACACATTTCAAGACACGACTTTTTTTCTCCTTTGGACCATTATTGGGTAATTTAATTTTTGTAGACTGCCTCTTTGATCAAAATAGAGAATCAAAAAATAAATAAATTATTAATATTTATATAAGTAATAACAAAACATTTATTTGAACAACAGGACAAGAGTAATATCCTAATGTGTGATCGTAGCTTTATAAAATATTATATTCTCTGTGGTCGTTCGAAATCATTCAACCACTGCCTATATAAATCATGTGACTCGGTCTTGTTCAATTAATTGCCATATTTACGTTCACGGCGTCGGGCGAGCGCGAGACCGGTGTTCGCGCAATTTATACCTGTGGATATTTCCAAAACTTTTCATGTAAGTTGCCTACTTTTTGCCGTCTATTTGAGTAATTTTATGTCATTAATGGCAGTATTTCCTTCTTATTAGAATCTTCCCTTGATTCCAATTAGGATTTTCATCAATCGCTTTTCATTTACAGTACCTACTCCTACCCGAAAGATATCAATATAATTTTATCCTACATTGTAAAAATGTAAATAAATTCTGTATCTTCCTAGGTAATACTTATTTAATTTTTTATTACAGATTGGAGATCAGGCGTCAATCCGTGCTCTTTTGCGCAGTTAACGAGATATTATGGACCGCCAAAGCAGGTAATTTTTGAAATTATAAGTGCGCCTGTGCGGCCCTTGCGACTTCCGACGCGCGACGCGACTTTTTTTTGTCCAATTTTCCTGTTGTGTTCAGCGAAGAAGTAAATCCTCATTATTGGCAATAGATAATGATAATTTCAATAAAGAATCAAGAATTCGCTAACGTGCGGCCGTTGGTAAGTTTTTCGCGGATATAACTCAGATAATTCGTTTTTGTATTGGCAAATTACTTTGATGGACCCTCCCCTGCCGACATTAAAATTGTTATCTAAAATGGAGTCTGACTCGTTCACCTAATTATGCAAGAGATTAGCTGCTATAGGTAATAATATTTTTTTTATTGAGTAGGTAGTCTTGGTGCAACTATTACTTATTTTTAAGTATCTAAATAATAGTATTTAAATAATAACAGTGTAACTTAATGGCTGTAATGTAATATCTGTAAATTTTCGAAATAATTACTTGTTTTAAAAATAAAAGATAATCTGACTTTCTTTCATGTTTTTTTGAAAGTAGTTTCATAGTCAGGAAATTCACGATCATAAGAGATTCCTATGAGCATCACAGTAAAATGAGATGAATAGGAATCGAGAGATGAATAACGACAGAAGTGGGTGGATCGATATTATTTAGGCGTCAGGAAATTCTTAGTAATAAATTTTCCACCTCTCCTCTCGCCTCTCGATTTTTATTCGCAACAGGTGGCATAATAAGGGTTATTATTGGAAAAATATAACCGTTTATACTTAGTTCAAATTTATTGAAACAAATAATCTGCCTTTTGTGACGTTTCATGCAATTACTTTTGATGGAATACTTTTTTTAAACTGTCGAAAACCAAGCGGTCACCGGTGACCGCAACCTATTGTTCTATAATTGTGTCTATAATGGCGGTACTCGACGAGCAAGTTACCTATTAACATTTACCCTCTTAGTTTTATTATGCTTTGATGTACTTTTAATATCTGATAATCATGCATTTGCATCTATCACAGTTGCTGAGCAAACTTTAACATTTTATCTTTACTTTTAATCACTATGTAATTCAAAATATTTTCTATTTATTGTTTATAAACACATGCATTACATATGCAAATTATTAAGAATTAGTCAACTGTAATTATTAAGAAATAATTTTTTTTTATTGGCATCAGAGTCCAACTGTTTGCTTGCAATAACTCGCGCCTTTGTTAGACTACAATATTATTTTATGTTTTCTATTTACAATTCTCTTATAAAATAAATGTGTAATAAACAAAGGGGAGAAACCCTTTGTTTATTACAAATTTATTTTTAGTTTTAATGTCTTGTATGTCGATATAATATGAGACACAATAACACATAATATCTCATGTAGATCCGCGTTCCGGCACTTTACATGTTATAAGAAAAGTTTCTTGCATACAGATTCTCTTGCAACGCTGATCTGTTCCCAAAAAATAATCGAGCTATAGGTAGTTACCATTGAACAGCCAAGTTTAAAGTGTCAAACACCGCGAGGACACTGGTGTCCGCACACCTATTGTTCTTTACACATACTTTTTTTAAAAAGATTAAAATTGTGAAAGCTGAACCGCCACTAGCTATTTAGAACATTAATTTATTTGTCATACCTTTGTAACATTATTGTAACAAAATAAACCTTTTATTCCCATAAATTCCTAGCATCAGACATAGGTGGCCGATGTAGCAATAACAGTGTTAAATATTTTATTTTATTACAGATCTGCGGTTACAACATGGCCGTCCTTGTTATGGACCAAGCTTGAAACGGAAGTGTGTAGTTATCAAAACAGGTAATTAATAAATTTTCTATGTACCTTCATTATACATATTTTATTCTGAGTGTAAGTTGAACTTGTATCTCTTATTTCTCTCTCTTTCTTTCTCTCTCTTACTCTTTCTCTCTCTTTCTCTTTCTTAAACATTCATTAAAAGGTGATGTTATGCATTATGCACCACCTTTTAATTTTTAAAGGGGTAGACACAGGTGCTCATACAATGTAACATCAACTTTCAGTTCAGGCTACAACATGGGATTCTTCAAGAAGGGAGATTAAATAGGTTATATAACGGTCGGCCATGGTAACCACTTACCATCAGGTGGACTGAGTGCTGTTTTTACCACCGCTGTGGTATAAAAAAGTTATTTTATGAGTCCCGTGTAATAGAGGGTGAATCTATTATCATACATAATATACTAGACATAATCTCCATACCCATCCATACTATATTATCAACTGAGAAATTCGAAAATCTTTAAAATTTGGGTCTTGACTAACATAACATAACATCACGCCTTTTATCCCCGAAGGGGTAGGCAGAGGTGCACACAGATGTAACACCCACTTTTCACTATTTATGTTATGAGTCCCATGTAATACGGGGTGAGCCTATTGCCATATACCGGGCACATTCCAGACTCAGTGCTACAACTGAGGTTTTTTTTAAATCAAACCAAACACCCTTACCCGGTAGTCGCACTTGCCACCACTAGGCCATCGAGGCTGTCAGTCAGACTTTAAAAAAAAATTAAAATCTTTTCTTTTAAAATGCACCTAATTTGTACTTAAATTATTAACTAATTTCAATTCTCTTTAATTTCAGAGCCATTACAAATATGGATATGGGTGACCTGAAAGCTATTGCGACTTGAAGAGAATCGAGACACTATAGTATGAGGCGAATTTTACATACTTAGAAGTTCAAGCACTTGTCAAGAGATGGCGTTACGTACCTTAGGGGCAAAACCTTGGGGCCTTGGGTCTTAGCTAATGGTGTCATACAGCAACAATCTGAAACTTGGGCTGTTGGGCTAAGTTGGGCTAAGGGCAGCTTCTATGTAAAAGGGATTTGTCATTATCTCCACGTCTGGCAAGCGGGTTGGAGATAGAAATTACAAGGATTCGTAGGAGGACTCTTTTTTTTATCCTGAACTTATAACTTCAAATTATAAGTTTAAAGTCGTGTTGATATCCAAAATGTTCACTAGTTTGTCTTATATTTTGGTTTGAGCCATTTATATATACTTATTTATATTATAAACGTACATATTATATACATTTTTATATGAATTTTATATAATATATATACCTCTTGTTGTCGTTGTCCCTGGTTTGGTTGTCGCAGAGCCTGATCAGGCAAAAAGTATTTGTTCTTTGATTGGAAACGTTTTCGTTATGGATTATATTATCTTTATTTATTTATTTAAAAAGCTTCATAAACAAAATGATTTCCAAAGGTGGGCTTGATGCCATGGACATTCTCCTCCAGCTAAACTTTTGCGAGAAGCAAGCGTATCATATACTAGCTATTTCCGCGCGGTTCTGCCCGCTATGCTCGTCGCCTATTGATTGTAACGTGATGTTTTATAGCCTATACAGCCTTCTTCGATATATGGGGTATCCAACACAAAATATTTTTTTAAATTGGATAGTTCCTGAGCTTAGCGCGTTCAAACAAACTTCAGCTTTATTGTATAAGACAAGTCATAGCATGTAAATAATAATTATATGAAATATAATACCATCATGATTATCATCAAAATTACGTGATAGTCTACTCCTGGGCTACAGACCTTCGCTATAAAAGAAAGAAATATTTATTACATTATCGACACAAGGTCCTAGCAAGCAACCTAATGTTTTGCCGGTAACGAAACTATAGCTTGAGTATTGGTCAACGCCATCTACCGAGCTAAGGGGGACAACTCATAAAATAAATACATTTTAATTAATAGTATTCTGGCGTTCAAACAGAGTTCTTTTAAATCGTTTATCTTTATAGAGATTATTTCGACATTTAAAATGATACTTATTTAGATTTTTGTTGTTACATTTCGCCATATTGTTATGAAATGTATTAAAACATGCATTTATAGTTCTCGTTGGTATATTTAAAAATCTGGTAACAAATATACAGCGAAAAATATATGTATTTAAAATAAGCGTTCGAAAGGAATGGCGGCCAACAATGTGGCCAGTACCAATAGCTATATTCTATACATAAATATATATTCTTGTCTATATATAATTATATAAGAAAGTCACTACAACTGCTTCGTTGGCCGAGTGGTCTCAAGTGCGACTGCCGGGCAAGGGGTCTCGGGTTCCATTGCCCGGTCGGGTAAAGTAATACTGGGTTTTTATAAATTCTCAGTGGGGAGAGTCTGGAATTGTGCCCGTATATGGCAATACGCTCACCTCCTGTTACATGGGACTCGTAACATAAATAGTGAAAAATGCGTGTTACAGTATACAGTGGCATAATGTACACCTCTGCTTACCCCTTCGGGAATAAAAAGGCGTTATGTTATGTTATGGATAGTCATGTTAGTTTCACTATTTAAAACTGAAATTTGACTAAATCGATTTGGTTGAAAATTGATGGGAAGGAGGCGAACATTACATAGATACTTTGTTATACAAGGAGTTCCCGAAAATCTTACGGGAACGCGCACTAAGTTACTTCTAGAAGCCAGTCGACAGAAAAACCTTGTTTATATAATGTTAAGCACAAAAATGTGGAATGGCCGCGGTTATTTGGTATTCGGCAATTTGTTCCCTTGTTCTTGTCGTTGTGGTATCAACAAACTCTCGAAGTTGACGAAACTAATAATATAATAATAATATACATACATATATTGACATAATAAGTACATCTTGCAACTTTGAAATGACTGTATGTAATCAGGTCATTATTGGCTCGCCATGTTCGTAATGAAATATTATTTTTGTTTACGGAAGTAGATCCCAGATTAAAAGGTTCAGGTTTATCAGAGTGAGTTGCTGACAAACGATACATAATACATAATAATATCTCATTACTTTATCAAAATTGTCCGTCCGTCTGTCCGTCCGTCCGTCCGTGTGTTTGTCTGTCAGTGAACTTGGTTGCTCGTTAATGTCAAAGTTGTATTGTAATCTAAGGGCCACTTGTTTGAGTTAAACATTTTATCTCTAGGAAATGTATTTTTACTGCTTAAGTTTAAAGACAATTATTTTCTAGTAGGTACACACGCAAGTTTACTTAAATATGAGAAACTTAATTCTACATCTTACAAAAAAACATCATTGTCGTTTGTTCTGTCTAGTACAATATTTATTTAAGGTTGTCCAGCGGTGTCTGGCCAATCTACGAGCGTGGTGGTTTTATTAGTGGTGACCGCAAGGCAAATGCATCTGCTCCGCCTTTACGCCTTTCTCCAACTAAATTCAAGACGCCCATAAAAAAGTCTTGAGATCCAATCGTCACTGGTGTTCAGAACGAATCAAGATCTCTTTGGGGCAGATCTTCATCAGCCCACTGATTCCGATTCATCCGATCAGGGTTAATCCTTCGGCAAAGTTACATACAAGTATTTTCTGATGTCCTGAAGCTTCATAATCAATAACAGCTCCCTCGCTCATACACCGTTTTGATGTCCTTTCGCTATGAAAGACATAAAGTTATTGACTTTGTGTATGTGCTTCGATATCATATATCATATATCCAGGAGAAACAAAGTCACCTGCATTCAATAGTACTGGAAAAGCTGGATTTACAGCAGGAGCGCCTTCCAGACGGCATCTTACTCCAGCACGATGCGGTTGGTTCCAATTAGCACACGGGAGTGGGCGCAAATCATAGAATCGTTGTCTCTCTTTTCGCTCGAAGAGAGAGAGAGAGAGAGAGTCGCTGCATAAGCACAACAATTAACAATACCGAGTACGTCATCGATAGGATTTCCATAAACCCTTTCTCCTTTATACTCGAAGTTTCCAACTCCGGCGATCATATTGACCTATGTAGAGCACGTCACTGTCATGGACCGGAAACAATCTCGCTCCTCAATGGTCATTCTTGGGCGGTAAAACAATCCAGCATCAATTGGGTATTCACTTGGGGCAACCGTGCGCATAACAAACGGTACTCGAGTTGGACCAAAGCTACACGGTAAACAGTAAACAAACATCGTAACAGGGACGATGGCGGCGGTCTTCTGAATTGAGAAATCAACTGCTTTTTCAGCAGCCAAAGCTTCGCCGAATTCGAAGTAAAGCGCTTTTTTTATTTAACTCGTCGAGTACCGTCATTATAGACACAATTATAGAACAATAGGTTGCGGTCACCTGTGACCGCTTGGTGTTTGACAGTTTAATCTTCTACGTCTTGTGTTGTGTTTTGACTTCGGGTTATTTTCGCGGAAGGTATCCTGTTTTAAGTGGTCTCTCTTTCGCTGACTTGGGGGACGTGATTTTGGCTTTGGCCTATGTTAGGGTGCCCTGGGGGTGACTTCTATGCTACTGAATAGTATCAACATCGAGCCCTTCCAGTACACAGGTGGAGTGCTTGCTATGTGCATACACTAATATAGAGGTAGATGACATGTAGCCGTGGGCTTGAAGTAGAAAATAAACATAAAAGAATGTGTACAATGGGCGGTCTTATCGGAGAATGCGATTTCTACCAGACAACCTTTGGATGGAGCCAGTATTCAATTCAGGAGTTGGAAAAAGGGGGTCGTCTAGTGTACAATAATTAAAACAATACATACAATATAATACTATCTATACCTACATACGAAATAAATAATATATACAATTAAAATAGATATAACTACTATACATAAGTGAGTGGTGACTTCTATGCTACAGAATAGTATCAACATCGAGCCCTTCCAGTACACAGGCGGAGTGCTTGCTATGTGCATACACTAATATAGAGGTAGATGACATGTAGCCGTGGGCTTGAAGTAGAAAATAAACATAAAAGAATGTGTACAATGGGCGGTCTTATCGGAGAATGCGATTTCTACCAGACAACCTTTGGATGGAGCCAGTATTCAATTCAGGAGTTGGAAAAAGGGGGTCGTCTAGTGTACAATAATTAAAACAATACATACAATATAATACTATCTATACCTACATACCAAATAAATAATATATACAATTAAAATAGATATAACTACTATACATAAGTGAGTGTATGTGTTTGTGTTTCCATGCTACGTAGGAATTTTTAAAAATAATGATTGTATACCTCTAGAGAGATGTAATGTTCTTTAACTAGATTTTTAAACTGAGGTAGAGTTTGAGCACGCCTCACCTTAATCGGCAAGGCATTCCACAACCGAGCCGCTTTAATAGTGACGGAATTACCAAAAAAGGAAGTGGAGTGCAAACTAATATTTAAATTAAGATTTTCTGATGATCTCAATAACCTTGTATGTGTGTCACCAAGGAACTGAAAACGTTCTTTTAGATAAAAAGGGGCAGCAGGATTGAAGAGTATATTGTAAAGTAATGAGAGAATATGAGCATTCCGGCGAAGTCGAATAGGTAGCCATTTGAGTTTTTTTCGAAAATCTGAAACATGATCATATTTGCGCAGTCCAAATATAAACCTGATTGATAGATTTTGAAGACGCTCAAGCTTATCTAATTGTTCCTGGGTTAAAGAGGAGTGTGCAACAAGACAAGTCAAAAATTCTTTAATTATTAATTATAGTGAGTTACATGAATTTAACTCCAAAAATATATTTGATATGATGTCAGGGTTTCTTGAAGCATACACCATCCATAGCTTCTGTAACTTCCAACAATATTTAAAATCCAAGATTACTATAGATACTATTGAGGAAATTAATATTAAAACAATGGGTCAAGCCAACAGTAAATACTGGCACAGTATAAGACAAGGAAGATTGACAGCTTCAAAATTGTATGAGGCTGCACATTGTTATACTGATGGAAAATAAACCTAATTGATAGATTTTGAAGACGCTCAAGTTTGCCTAATTGTTCCTGGGTGAGATCGAGATAGCTGGCATCAGCATAGTCGAGGATCGGCAGAAGAAGTACAAGTTGGCAAAAAATTCTGGTGACGCCTCAGGGAGCCCGCCGAGGCAAACACTTTCCGGCTAACCTCCTGCAGTTGTTTGGACCAGGACAGCGTATTGTCAACGTAAATCCCCAAGTTTTTTACATCTCTAGAATAAGGAATTTTTGTAGTAAGCAAAGAAACCTGGGGTAAAGTTGACCAGTCAATTTTGGAGACAGACCTTGAACTACCGACGATAGTCACTTGCGTCTTTGACGGATTTATTTGCAGTCCGAAATTACTGCTCCACTCGCCTATCCGGTCCATGTCGCGGTTGATTGTTGCAACAGCATTCGGTAACGCAACAAGCGAAGCTTGAGTATAAATTTGGAGATCATCAGCATAAAGGTGGAAAGAAGAAGAAAGAGTAAAGGAGATAAAACGCCACCCTGAGGTACACCGGCAGCGGTAGTACACAATGAGGAGGAAGATTCCTCAATTTGCACCCGCTGACGGCGACCAAACAGGTAGCTACGGAACCATTCAACTACCCCTGGCGATATGTTAAGAGTGCCGAGCACGCCAAGCAATATGTCGAAGTCAACGGTATTAAAAGCATTGCTAAAGTCAAGGAGTACAAGTACCGTTAACTTTCCCGACTCCATGCCTGACCTGATGTCATCCGTAACATTGACGAGGGCCGTGGTGGCGCTGTGCCCCGGACGCAAACCAGATTGGAAAGGGCTAAGGAGTTTGTTTTTGGTAAGGAACATACTAAGCTTAGATGGACCAACTTTTCCAGGATTTTGGATAGGAAAGGAAGAATGGATATAGGACGATAGTCTGAGAAAGTGACAGGATTTGGTTTCTTAGGTAAAGGAATCACGTGAGCTGCCTTCCAAACCTGCGGGAAAACGTTACTAGAGACTGAAGAATTAAAGACAAAAACAATGACAGGAACAATTTGGTCAAGAATAGTTATGATCATCTTTCGGCTAACACAGTCACCACCTATGGCATTAGATGTTGTAGATAAGATGGCTCTCTTAACATCACACTCGGTGAATTGACTTAAGACAAAGGGAGCAGAATTTGGTATCGGAAGTAAAGAAAGATAGTTTAATGTAGCAGCTTTGGTTGCCCCTATAATCGTTCATAATTACATATATACATAAATACCTGCCAATTATAATTGTTCATAATTACATATATACATAAATACCTGCCTATTATAATTGTTCATAATTACATGATTGACCTCACAGAACATATAATTAGGTTTGAATTCTACTTGTTTCGAATGAGCATCACGGTTGTTCTAATCGTGGGTCGATATTTGTCGCATGAATTATAATTGTTCACAATTACATGATCAACCTCACAGAACATAGTAGGTTAACCTAATAATTATTAGTTTATTCGATTGTAGTCTATTTACAAATTTCACATTTATGTATATGAATTTTATCATCATTTATTTCTCTATACTACGTCCTTAATATATTTATTACACGTATTAAGACTAATTTTTCACTTACGGTGGTTATATGGTAGTTACTATTGCAGTGGGAGACTAAAAATCACGTCGTTCCTACTCCTGCTTCAAGGTTCTGGTCCTGCGGCGAAGGCTTGCTTAGAAGCTTATTTCGTCTCTCTTTCATTGTAATGTGTCCACGAATCATACCCATTTATGTCGGGTAACGGCTGGGAACAACAATTGTGTAGGGCTTTGAATATAAAATTCCATTATCGTATTCATTATTATCTCAATCAGTGAAAGTAAAGACTTATTTTTTGTAGTCACAAAGTTTAATATTTGGCAAAAAGTATCAAGCTTGTGGCTCCTTTGGTGTTGCGGGGTGTCTAATTGTTTATAGGCGGCGTTGATCGCATACTATCAGGTCTGCTAGTTGACTCCTAATCTATTCTATAAAAAAAAATTACCTAGCAAATTGCTCAAGGTCTCCATGAGAGTTAAAAGTATGTTAGAAGCTTTTGGATATGTAGCGTGGTGTAATGAAGAAAGAAGAAAAATAACTTACTTGCCATTTGGTATGATGCACCAAATACTCAAACATATAAAAATAAAAACAACAGCAGAAAACAACAACAACAACAAAAAACGATATAAAAATAATAAAAAAGACATCGTGGCAACATGCCCATGACAAAAGGGTTAGCCAACTCAGCATGAGCTGGGCACAGTAAATGCCCAACACTGGTTTTCTGTTGGCACCCTTGCAGTGACGCACAGACGAAAGCAACTAAAAATATATGAAAAGAAAATAATACTAATACATTATACACCGCATTTTGTTAAAAAAAAAATGAAAAGAAAGAAAGTTTAAACAAATGTACAACAAACATATGAGGTACATAAATAAGTATATCGTGTACCGTAACCAAAGGAAAAAGTAAATTATTAAACTACATTTCGATATAAGCATACTGTGGGTAGGCGCGATGAAAGTGTACTTTTACCTAGTGAGCAATGGATCGTCTTACAACGTTTCTTAATATCTTACGTCCTTAATTGGTATTTAGGAACCGAAAAGTTGACTTTTTTTTGAGCAGAGGTATATTCTTTGTCTTGCAAGGCACAGGTGGCCATGCCTGACTGGCAATACTTAAAATATCTTGATAGTTTTACTTGTTTCTAATGAGCTTCACGCTTGTTCTAATCGTGGGTCGATTTTTGTCGCATGAATTATAATTGTTCATAATTACATGATCGACCTAACAGAACATATAATTAGGTTTTAATTCTACTTGTTTCGAATGAGCATCACGCTTGTTCTAATCGTGGGTCGATATTTGTCGCATGAATTATATTTTATTTTTTTATTTACACTTTATTGTACACCATAAAAACATACATAGAAAATAAACATAAAAGAATGTGTACAATGGGCGGTCTTATCGCAGAATGCGATTTCTTCCAGACAACCTTTGGATGGAGCCAGTATTCAATTCAGGAGTTGGAAAAAGGGGGTCGTCTAGTGTACAATAATTAAAACAATACATACAATATAATACTATCTATACCTACATACCAAATAAATAATATATACAATTAAAATAGATATAACTACTATACATAAGTGAGTGTATGTGTTTGTGTTTCCATGCTACGTAGGAATTTTTAAAAATAATGATTATACCTCTAGAGAGATGTAATGTTCTTTAACTAGATTTTTAAACTGAGGTAGAGTTTGAGCACCCCTCACCTTAATCGGCAAGGCATTCCACAACCGAGCCGCTTTAATAGTGAAGGAATTACCAAAAAAGGAAGTGGAGTGAATATTTAAATTAAGATTTTCTGATGATCTCAATAACCTTGTATGTGTGTCACCAAGGAACTGAAAACGTTCTTTTAGATAAAAAGGGGCAGCAGGATTGAAGAGTATATTGTAAAGTAATGAGAGAATATGAGCATTCCGGCGAAGTCTAATAGGTAGCCATTTGAGTTTTTTTCGAAAATCTGAAACGTGATCATATTTGCGCAGTCCAAATATAAACCTGATTGATAGATTTTGAAGACGCTCAAGTTTATCTAATTGTTCCTGGGTGAGATCGAGATAGCTGGCATCAGCATAGTCGAGGATCGGCAGAAGAAGTACAAGTTAGCAAAAAATTCTGGAGACGCCTCAGGGAGCCCGCCGAGGCAAACACTTTCCGGCTAACCTCCTGCAGTTGTTTGGACCAGGACAGCGTATTGTCAACGTAAATCCCCAAGTTTTTTACATCTCGAGAATAAGGAATTTTTGTAGTAAGCAAAGAAACCTGGGGTAAAGTTGACCAGTCAATTTTGGAGACAGACCTTGAACTACCGACGATAGTCACTTGCGTCTTTGATGGATTTATTTGCAGTCCGAAATTACTGCTCCACTCGCCTATCCGGTCCATGTCGCGGTTGATTGTTGCAACAGCATTCGGTAACGCAACAAGCGAAGCTTGAGTATAAATTTGGAGATCATCAGCATAAAGGTGGAAAGAAGAAGAAAGAGTAAAGGAGATAAAACGCCACCCTGAGGTACACCGGCAGCGGTAGTACACCATGAGGAGGAAGATTCCTCAATTTGCACCCGCTGACGGCGACCAAACAGGTAGCTACGGAACCATTCAACTACCCCTGGCGATATGTTAAGAGTGCCGAGCACGCCAAGCAATATGTCGAAGTCAACGGTATTAAAAGCATTGCTAAAGTCAAGGAGTACAAGTACCGTTAACTTTCCCGACTCCATGCCCGACCTGATGTCATCCGTAACATTGACGAGGGCCGTGGTGGCGCTGTGCCCCGGACGAAAACCAGATTGGAAAGGGCTAAGGAGTTTGTTTTTGGTAAGGAACATACTAAGCTTAGATGGACCAACTTTTCCAGGATTTTGGATAGGAAAGGAAGAATGGATATAGGACGATAGTCTGAGAAAGTGACAGGATTTGGTTTCTTAGGTAAAGGAATCACGTGAGCTGCCTTCCAAACCTGCGGGAAAACGTTACTAGAGACTGAAGAATTAAAGACAAAAACAATGACAGGAACAATTTGGTCAAGAATAGTTATGATCATCTTTCGGCTAACACAGTCACCACCTATGGCATTAGATGTTGTAGATAAGATGGCTCTCTTAACATCACACTCGGTGAATTGACTTAAGACAAAGGGAGCAGAATTTGGTATCGGAAGTAAAGAAAGATAGTTTAATGTAGCAGCTTTGGTTGCCCCTATAATTGTTCATAATTACATATATACCTGCCAATTATAATTGTTCATAATTACATATATACATAAATACCTGCCTTTTATAATTGTTCATAATTACATGATTGACCTCACAGAACATATAATTAGGTTTTAATTCTACTTGTTTCGAATGAGCATCACGCTTGTTCTAATCGTGGGTCGATATTTGTCGCATGAATTATAATTGTTCATAATTACATGATCAACCTCACAGAACATAGTAGGTTAACCTAATAATTATTAGTTTATTCGATTGTAGTCTATTTACAAATTTCACATTTATGTATATGAATTTTATCATCATTTATTTCTCTATACTACGTCCTTAATATATTTATTACACGTATTAAGACTAATTTTTCACTTACGGTGGTTATATGGTAGTTACTATTGCAGTGGGAGACTAAAAATCACGTCGTTCCTACTCCTGCTTCAAGGTTCTGGTCCTGCGGCGAAGGCTTGCTTAGAAGCTTATTTCGTCTCTCTTTCATTGTAATGTGTCCACGAATCATACCCATTTATGTCGGGTAACGGCTGGGAACAACATTTGTGTAGGGCTTTGAATATAAAATTCCATTATCGTATTCATTATTATCTCAATCAGTGAAAGTAAAGACTTATTTTTTGTAGTCACAAAGTTTAATATTTGGCAAAAAGTATCAAGCTTGTGGCTCCTTTGGTGTTGCGGGGTGTCTAATTGTTTATGGGCGGCGTTGATCGCATACTATCAGGTCTGCTAGTTGACTCCTAATCTATTCTATAAAAAAAAATTACCTAGCAAATTGCTCAAGGTCTCCATGAAGCTTTTGGACATGTAGCGTGGTGTAATGAAGAAAGAAGAAAAATAACTTACTTGCCATTTGGTATGGTGCACCAAATACTCAAACATATAAAAATAAAAACAACAGCAGAAAACAACAACAACAAAAACGATACAAAAATAATAAAAAAGACATCGTGGCAACATGCCCATGACAAAAGGGCTAGCCAACTCAGCATGAGCTGGGCACAGTAAATGCCCAACACTGGTTTTCTGTTGGCACCCTTGCAGTGACGCACAGACGAAAGCAACTAAAAATATATGAAAAGAAAATAATACTAATACATTATACACAGCATTTTGTTAAAAAAAAATGAAAAGAAAGAAAGTTTAAACAAATGTACAACAAACATATGAGGTACATAAATAAGTATATCGTGTACCGTAACCAAAGGAAAAAGTAAATTATTAAACTACATTTCGATATAAGCATACTGTGGGTAGGTGTGTGTTCGTGGAGTTACTGTGCAGCCCGACACTTATTGTGACAAATAGAAGAGAGGGACAGGACCACACATCACCGCAATTATTTAAAACAAGGTCACACACAATTAAAACAAGTTGAGGTCGTGTAGGACCACTCGTTCTTCAGGAGCTTAAGGACTGGTGGTTATAGCAGATATTATTATGGCAGGAGGCGCTTTCTCTGAGCGATCATTCGGCTTCACTGACTTCTATGCTACTGAATAGTATCAACATCGAGCCCTTCCAGTACACAGGCGGAGTGCTTGCTATGTGCATACACTAATATAGAGGTAGATGACATGTAGCCGTGGACTTGAAGTAACTCCACTTAACTACGTCCCTGCGAAGAAACGTACTCCTTACAGTTGTACCTTTTCGTTGTTGGATAGGACCACTCGTAGCTCACCACGCTAACCCTGTTAACTACTTAACCGGACAAAAGTGGGGAGAGGGGGTTGTAAAACCTTAACTTCTAGACCTGGTGTTTCTCGCAGATAGAATGCCAGGAGGCGCTTTCTCTGAGTATCATTCGGCTTGACTGACTTCTATGCTACTGCATATTATCAACATAGATAGAACCCTTCCAGTATAAAGGCGGAGTACTTGCCACACTAGTATATATGCCGTGTGACGGTGAATTTAGACTAGTCCACTAAACTATGTCCCTGCGAGGAAGTGACTCCCTTTTTTGATAGGACCACTTGTAGTTCGACACGCTAAGGCTACTTGACTGGACTAAGTCTACTTTTATGACGACGTGGTCATCTCACCGTCTACGGCTGGGGGCGTGAGGACGCGCTATCTACACCGATACATGTCTCGGCGTTATCCTTCGGTACCTGCAAGAGCAGGCGAGGGGTTAGAGTATTAGTCGGGCATCTTGCAGGGCGCGATGAAAGTGTATTTTTACCTAGTGAGCAATGGATCGTCTTACAACGTTTCTTAATATCTTACGTCCTTAATTGGTATTTAGGAACCGAAAAGTTGACTTTTTTTTGAGCAGAAGTATATTCTTTGTCTTGCAAGGCACAGGTGGCCATGCCTGACTGTCAATACTTAAAATATCTTGATAGTTTTACTTGTTTCTAATGAGCTTCACGCTTGTTCTAATCGTGGGTCGATTTTTGTCGCATGAATTATAATTGTTCATAATTACATGATCGACCTAACAGAACATATAATTATAATTAGGTTTTAATTCTACTTGTTTCGAATGAGCATCACGCTTGTTCTAATCGTGGGTCGATATTTGTCGCATGAATTATAATTGTTCATAATTACATGATCGACCTAACAGAACATATAATAGGTTTTAATTCTACTTGTTTCGAATGAGCATCACGCTTGTTCTAATCGTGGGTCGATATTTGTCGCATGAATTATATTTCATTTATTTATTTACACTTTATTGTACACCATAAAAACATACATAGAAAATAAACATAAAAAAATGTGTACAATGGGCGGTCTTATCGCAGAATGCGATTTCTTCCAGACAACCTTTGGATGGAGCCACTGATTCAGGAGTTGGAAAAAGGGGGTCGTCTAGTGTACAATAATTAAAACAATACATACAATATAATACTATCTATACCTACATACCAAATAAATAATATATAAAATTAAAATAGATATAACTACTATACATAAGTAAGTGTATGTGTTTCCATGCTAGGTAGGAATTTTTAAAAATAATGATTATACCTCTAGAGAGAGGTAATGTTCTTTAACTAGATTTTTAAACTGAGGTAGAGTTTGAGCACGCCTTACCTTAATCGGCAAGGCATTCCACAACCGAGCCGCTTTAATAGTGAAGGAATTACCAAAAAAAGAAGTGGAGTGCAAACTAATATTTAAATTAAGATTTTCTGATGATCTCAATAACCTTGTATGTGTGTCACCAAGGAACTGAAAACGTTCTTTTAGATAAAAAGGGGCAGCAGGATTGAAGAATATATTGTAAAGTAATGAGAGAATATGAGCATTCCGGCGAAGTCGAATAGGTAGCCATTTGAGTTTTTTTCGAAAATCTGAAACATGATCATATTTGCGCAGTCCAAATATAAACCTGATTGATAGATTTTGAAGACGCTCAAGCTTATCTAATTGTTCCTGGGTTAAAGAGGAGTGTGCAACAAGACAAGTCAAAAATTCTTTAATTATTAATTATAGTGAGTTACATGAATTTAACTCCAAAAATATATTTGATATGATGTCAGGGTTTCTTGAAGCATACACCATCCATAGCTTCTGTAACTTCCAACAATATTTAAAATCCAAGATTACTATAGATACTATTGAGGAAATTAATATTAAAACAATGGGTCAAGCCAACAGTAAATACTGGCACAGTATAAGACAAGGAAGATTGACAGCTTCAAAATTGTATGAGGCTGCACATTGTAATACTGATGGATCATCGGTCCAGCAAATATTAGGGGGCTACAAAATACCTGAAACCAAAGCCATTCAACGGGGAAAAAAATTGGAAGAAAGAGTGCTAAGAGTAGTAGAACAAAAGTTAAACATTAAATTTAGAAAATCAGGATTTGTATTAATTAATGGAATATTGGGAGCATCACCTGATGGTGTGGCTGATGACTTTGGCATAGAAATAAAATGCCCTTTTACAGAAAAATCGGTCCGGAACTATGTAAAGGATGACATTACAAATGATAAGTATAGAACACAAATACATTGCCAAATGCTCGCATGTGGAAAAAACAGGGGAGTATTTTGTGTTGCAGATCCAAAATTTGAGACCACAAAGAATGTGCATCTAATATGGACTGGAAGACTTGGATAAAAACTTTATTATGGGTATAATAAATAAAGCGGAAAATTTTTGGAAAGATTACATTTTTCCGAAATTAATGTCAAGTGCAAAATAAATAAACATGTGTTATTTTTAATAAGTCTTTATTATTTCTCCTTGTAAATTTATTAACCCACAAGATATAATAACAATTTCGTCTAAATAGGGAACATATTTGTAGTTAACAACTGAGTGTGGTTTCAGCATAGCAAACTCTCTTACACGTCTTATAACCCTTTCTACGTGGATCCTCAAACTAGCTATAACTTTGCTCTGTAACGTTTCTGTTACAGTCTGCTTCATTCCAGAATAAACTGTTGGTGGTCTAAGGAGTGTTACATGTTTCAGTGCTAGCAACGACTCTATTTCTTAGAAATCTATGTCAGCCAATACTACACTGTTTGGTTGAACAATATCTAAAAAATTACTTTTTTCAACAAGAGCTTTATCAGATATTCTTCCCCCATAACCTTCAGATATAAAACTTATTAATCCATCTGGAGTGCAACCTATTAAATATTTAACAGTATTGCAGTTTTTATACTGTGACCATGTTAGTGCTTGCTTTATTGGCTCTGATGGCTTAGCAATCTGTATTTCAAAACAGTCTATAATAATTTGCACATTAGAGTATCTTATTTTAAATACCAAAGGTAAATTCTGTTTTATTAGTTTTGGCTGTGGATTATAAACAAGATTTTGAAAAAAATTCGCCAGTACTTCAATACCTAGGAGAATCATGCTAGACAATTTTGTTCGTGATAATTCAAATAGGTCACTTATTTTTTCAATAGAATCATTTTGTTTTATTTTATGACTATGATACAAACCGAATCTACTTTTGTGGTACTTTTACTGACCAGATAATCTATAAACCACAAATATTGTAGAGGTAATCCTAAATACATCTTGGGTTTTTTAAAAATAATTTCTAAAACATTATTTCTCATTTGCATCTTAGGTTTAGGCTTTTCTGATGTGGTTTCTTCAGTTTCTGATGTATAACCAAACAGGGAGGGAGTTGTTGTTGAAGAAAATTCCTGTGAAGAATGTACTTCAAATGAAGTTGCCCTCTGAGGAGGCCCCTTTCGTTTTCTAGGCCTTAAGTTTGTGCTTGAATCCACCATTTTCACTTTACACTGCGTTGCTACATGTACCTGTTTAAATAAAATAATGTTGTTCCTATTCCTGCTTCGAGTCGGAGCCCGAGCAACTCGTTATGTCTTGTACAGCGCCGTATCGGGCATCAGCCCTACAGGACTCCCATCTGACTCTGGTTGCCTAATGGCTCTTTAACACGCGCGCGGAACGCGATATGTTGTTCGGTCGGGTCTGGTTGAGGTCCTGCGGCGAAGCTGCGAAGGTAGTACGCTTGTGCAGAAGGGCTTGTACTGAAGACAAAATAACATTTTGTCGACTATGGACCTATTTGGTACGTACAAAGTCATAGTCTACACATCTTGGTACACATTTTTTTAATGACGTCTCTCCGTTTGCCGTCGACGAGGTTGTATGTGATGTTTAGTATCTTTCTTCTCTTTTAAATGTGTAAATTGGTAAAGGGAAAACATAGAAATTAATTACATGTTTATTGTTTATAGTAAAAGGTTTATTTATGTGTTGTTTATATTTATTAAATCGTACAGGTGGATTTGTCGTATGGAAGACTTATTTATTAATTATATACACACGCAGGATAACACATAATATGTAAAATTGTAGTACATAAGCACTGCATATTCCTATTGGAATTTCTCCCCGTATAAGTACAGACCTGTGGCAGGAAAAGTAGTAGCCATTAGACAGTGTGTAATCAAATGAAGTGAAATATCTTTATTATATAAATAATAATAATAATAATAATAATAATAATAATAATATAGCCTTTTATTCAGATCTTTAACTTACAACTTACATTAAATTACATTTATTCAAGCAACTTAAAGTTAAAATTAGAATTAGAATTAACCTATAATTTGTTGTTTGGTGATCTTTTGCAGATCTGTTTGCCAATCGGCAAAGGCCTCCTCCAACCTTTTCCACTCTGTCCTTACTTGAGCTACTCTGTTCCACGTCACCCCTGCCACCTCTTTGATGTCATCGTCCCATCGTTTCTGGGGTCTCCCTCTCTTCCTTTTTCCTTCCCTTGGGTGCCACACTGTTACTTTCTTACACCATTTATCATGACCTCTTATCATGTGGCCTGCCCATCTCCATTTCAGTCGTTTGATTTTTAGTGTAACATCTGTGGTTTTAGTTTTATTTCTAATGATATTATTTCTCACTCTGTCTGACCTCTTGATACTCAGCATACTCCTCTCCATAGCGTGTTGGCAGGTTGTAAGTTGGCTTGTCAATTGTTGGGTCATAGTCCATGATTGGCAGCCATACATAAGAACAGGTAGTATACAAGAATTGAATAGTTCCCTTTTGGTGTTGATATGAAGTGTTTTGTCTTTCATAACTTCTTTTAAGCTCCAGTATCTTCTCCATCCATTTGAAATTCTTCTTTTTACTTCCGCGCGCATCGGTTCCTTTTGTGTTATGACCTGTCCAAGATAGATGTATTCATCAGAGTAGTTAATTTCTAAGTTTTCCAACGTTACTGGGGTTTTCTTTCCATTTGTCATCAGTCTCGTTTTTTCTGGGTTGAGTTTTAGTCCTACCTTTTCACTTTCGAGCGCAAGCTCTACTATCATTCTATTAATTTCTTCAGGTGTTCTGGCAAATAGGACTATGTCATCAGCGATCCTCAGATGTGTTAGCAATGTACCGTTAATATTAATCCCAAAATTTTCCCAACTGAGTCGCCTGAAAACTGATTCAAGTACAGCCGAGAATAGTTTAGGTGATAGAGGGTCTCCCTGTCTGACACCTTTCCCTATTTTAAATGAGCGGCCTTTCTTCTCTAACTGGATTTTAGATGTGCTGTGGCTGTATACGTTCCTTATAAGACGAATGTATTTATGTTCGACCCCTTGCTCCTTCAAAGCTTCCCAAATATTTTCATGTATCAAAGAATCGAAGGCCTTACTGTAGTCTATGAAAGCGATATAGTATGTCAGCTGGTATTCGCTGTACTTCTCCAGGATTTGTCGGACTACATGAATGTGATCAATTACGGAGTAGTCCTTTCGAAATCCAGCCTGTTCAATAGGTTGGTGATCATCCAGTGTACCTTCGATTCGTTTCAAAATTATTTTTGCGAAAATTTTGTATACATTAGACATAAGACTGATAGGGCGATAATTTCCAATTTCATGTTTGTCTCCTTTCTTATACAGCAATATAATATTCGATTCTGTCCATTGCTGAGGGATTATTTCAGTAATTAAAATATTGTTAAAGATATCCGTGAGCGCAGGTGTTAAAACATGTTTCCCTTGTTTTAAGATGTCGTTACTAATGCCATCCGGACCTGGTGTCTTGTCAACCTTTTGCGTATTATATAAATAGGGTTTAGTAATATGCGGTAGTTTTCCGATTACTAAACCCTTGTGATGTGATGCAATATCCTCAAAAACCAGCATGTGCAGGGCACTGATATCAATGCAATAAAAAATAGCCTCGTTGTTTTTCTAGTCATTTTCTGCTTCGCGAGTAGCACAGGGCCTGTAAACAGTGATTAAACCAATTTGGATTTAAAAATAGAACAATTGTTTTTTACTTTACAATACAATATAAATTTATTGTTCGAAGCATATTTCTGAACGCTAGATATGCATAGATACACAGCTTGGTTCAATCAAATACGCAAATATGGGTCCGTCTTGATCATAGTCCCTTGTGATACGACGGTGACGCAAACAGACCTGTACAGCTGGGAGGGTGTCAGAGGCCATACGCTATTAACTTGTACTTAACAGAGATACACGAGTTGCTCTGCTTGTCCTCATATTAAATTACACAAGATAATATTACAGTGAGCGGCGTATATATTGTACCTCTATTGTCGTCCTATCATGAGGAAAATTGCACTACTTTTTTCTATTACCCTATGGTGGAAAATCTTCTCCACTCCTGCTGCTTCGTCTGGGGAGGACCAATGGGAGGGACTGTCAGACTCTTACTGACTAAACCATTCCGATAAGGAGCCGATTCTGATTGGCAATCTCTGACGTTATGTAACAATTGTTCAGGCCATCATTCAAATTCAAGTTATTGCGTTCCTTGATGTACGCACAGTTCTTTATATATATAATAAATATATATAAATATAATATGAATATCTTTTGTGAAACATAATACATTAATTATTATATTTTCGGGTTAAGGCACACTGGAGAATAATGGGTACAACTGGCCTGGTGGGCACATTATTATTAGTCATTGTCATTGGCCAACTATACCTGTAACCTGCAATGGGTCATGTTGCATTGATCAGAGAGAGCACTTATTTATTTAATCTGCGGTGCACACATTCGAAGATTATTTCAAGCTTCGCTTTGGTTTCTGCGGTGCACCCATCCGAAGATTATTTCATGTTTCGCTTTGGTTTCTGCGGTGCACCCATCCGAAGATTATTTCATGTTTCGCTTTGGTTTCTGCGGTGCACCCATCCGAAGATTATTTCAGGTTTCGCTTTGGTGTCTGCGGTGCACCCATCCGAAGATTATTTCATGTTTCGCTTTGGTGCCTGCGGTGCACCCATCCGAAGATCATTTCTTGTTTCGCTTTGGTGTCTGCGGTGCACCCATTCGAAGATTATTTCATGTTTAGCTTAGGTTTCTGCGGTGCACCCATCCGAAGATCATTTCTTGTTTCGCTTTGGTGTCTGCGGTGCACCCATTCGAAGATTTCATGTTTAGCTTAGTTTTCTGCGGTGCACCCATCCGAAGATCATTTCTTGTTTCGCTTTGGTGTCTGCGGTGCACCCATTCGAAGATTATTACCATGTTTCGCTTAGGTTTCTGCGGTGCACCCATTCGAAGATTATTTCATGTTTAGCTTTGGTGTCTGCGGTGCACCCATTCGAAGATTATTTCATGTTTAGCTTGGGTTTCTGCGGTGCACCCATCCGAAGATCATTTCTTGTTTCGCTTTGGTGTCTGCGGTGCACCCATTCGAAGATTATTTCAAGTTTAGCTTAGATTTCTGCGGTGCACCCATCCGAAGATCATTTCTTATTTCGCTTTGGTGTCTGCGGTGCACCCATTCGAAGATTATTACCATGTTTCGCTTAGGTTTCTGCGGTGCACCCATCCGAAGATCATTTCTTGTTTCGCTTTGGTGTCTGCGGTGCACCCATTCGAAGATTATTACCATGTTTCGCTTTGGTGTCTGCGGTGCACCCATTCGAAGATTATTACCATGTTTCGCTTTGGTGTCTGCGGTGCACCCATTCGAAGATTATTTCATGTTTAGCTTAGGTTTCTGCGGTGCACCCATCCGAAGATCATATCTTGTTTCGCTTTGGTGTCTGCGGTGCACCCATTCGAAGATTATTACCATGTTTCGCTTTGGTGTCTGCGGTGCACCCATTCGAAGATTATTTCATGTTTAGCTTGGGTTTCTGCGGTGCACCCATCCGAAGATCATTTCTTGTTTCGCTTTGGTGTCTGCGGTGCACCCATTCGAAGATTATTACCATGTTTCGCTTTGGTGTCTGCGGTGCACCCATTCGAAGATTATTACCATGTTTCGCTTTGGTGTCTGCGGTGCACCCATTCGAAGATTATTTCATGTTTAGCTTAGGTTTCTGCGGTGCACCCATCCGAAGATCATATCTTGTTTCGCTTTGGTGTCTGCGGTGCACCCATTCGAAGATTATTACCATGTTTCGCTTTGGTGTCTGCGGTGCACCCATTCGAAGATTATTTCATGTTTAGCTTGGGTTTCTGCGGTGCACCCATCCGAAGATCATTTCTTGTTTCGCTTTGGTGTCTGCGGTGCACCCATTCGAAGATTATTACCATGTTTCGCTTTGGTGTCTGCGGTGCACACATCCGAAGATTATTTCATGTTTCGCTTAGGTTTCTGCGGTGCACCCATTCGAAGATTATTACCATGTTTCGCTTTGGTGTCTGCGGTGCACCCATTCGAAGATTATTACCATGTTTCGCTTTGGTGTCTGCGGTGCACCCATTCGAAGATTATTTCATGTTTAGCTTAGGTTTCTGCGGTGCACCCATCCGAAGATCATATCTTGTTTCGCTTTGGTGTCTGCGGTGCACCCATTCGAAGATTATTACCATGTTTCGCTTTGGTGTCTGCGGTGCACCCATTCGAAGATTATTTCATGTTTAGCTTGGGTTTCTGCGGTGCACCCATCCGAAGATCATTTCTTGTTTCGCTTTGGTGTCTGCGGTGCACCCATTCGAAGATTATTACCATGTTTCGCTTTGGTGTCTGCGGTGCACACATCCGAAGATTATTTCATGTTTCGCTTAGGTTTCTGTGGTGCACCCATTCGAAGATTATTACCATGTTTCGCTTAGGTTTCTGCGGTGCACACATCCGAAGATTATTTTATGTTTCGCTTAGGTTCCTGCGGTGCACACGTCCGAAGATTATTTCTTGTTTCGCTTAGGTTTCTGCGGTACACCCATGCGAAGATCATTTCTTCTGTTTTGCTTAAGTGATTGTGTCCCGCTTCTTGCTGCACGATAGTACTTCGGAAGATTTAACTACGGCGCGTGGTGACAAGCAACAGTTGTTACTTCAAAAACAAGAATGCAACTTTAACGCCATATACCGCACCATGGAAAAATCAACATGATGCCTACATGTGAACAATGGGAATTAAAAGTTCAGCTTCGGGCTTCAAATCTAAGTCGGATCCCATCGATAATCTCGATTGGGAACTAGATTTTCTATGGAAGGGCTCCAATGAAGAATACTATTAAACGTTTTCGGATGTTGAACAAAGGTATTGTACTTGCGAACTAAGCTTAACTCCACCAAGTTGTCGACTGCCCATTATAAAAAATCGCACCCAAGAATTCTCGGGCAACTATATTCAGTAAAATTTCTTTTAAGCATATGTTTTTGGAGACCATCCATAAAAAGCATATGTTTTTGGAGACCATCCATAAAAAATCCAGTAATCAACCCCGCTCAAAAAATGTAACACCTAAAATCCAAACCGAGAGGCGAAGCCGAGCGCTTTGTTACATTTGACATTATGTATTGAGAATTACAACACTTGTTGGGATATTCTGACCCAGCGTTACGAATCGGCGTCTGCAGTTTACTGCCTACATGAACACTATATCAAATCTCTCAGTCATACAACATCCAGACTCATTTAATTTGGAGAAGGTGCATGACGTCATTACAGAGTGTCTGAACGCTATTTCTAACATCGGCATTGACACTACTTCTTGGGATCCGATCATCGTCCATATTGTGTCTCAGAAACTCGACACAAACACTCTAATGAAGAATCTATGAATGATTAAATGAAGGAGTTACAAGACCATAGAGAATAGCAGAATTTACGTGAAAAATAATCTCTGCCCATACGTGAAGCAGAAATTGAATTTGTTTCCTTGATGATATGCAATTATTTCCTTTAACTGACAGTTTTTCACCGTTGCGATGTTTTGTTGTTTTACTAGCTTCTGCAAGTGGCTTCGCCTGTGTTTCCATTGGTTAAAAAAATGTTATTCCAGATCATTATTTATCCCTACAACGGATCTTTACCGTGACGGTCAGCGAAATAATCCCACTCAAATGTATTCATTTATCAACAATTTGTTATATATTTTGTTCTTATTTTCTTCATACATAAAGGACAATGCTCACAATGTATGGGGAAAAAACCCAGGCCCGGCGCAAATGAAATGTATCTCAGATTTTAAGTATTTATATGTGACATAATATTCAGTAGGGGGCATTACGCAAATATTTTTTAAATGTCATAAATTGCTAGTTGTTTTATGTAAGGAGTTTCAAAAATGTGATTTTTAATCGACTTCAAAAAAGGCGGAGGTTATACGTTCGGCCGGTATGTTGCATTTTTTTTTTTTTTGGTATGTATGTACGCGCATAACTCTGAGATGCGTGAAGCGATTTGCAAAATTCTTGTTTTGTTTGAAAGGGTATACTTCCGAGATGGTCCCATTTCCATGAAGTCAGGATCTGATGATGGGATCCTAGGGAAACCGAGGGGAACTTTCGAAAATTCTATGGGCGAGTAATGCGTCTATTATGTTTTTCAATTACGATTTTTAAACACTACAATTTGATAAGGGTCTGGTGTCGACCTGATGATAGAGCCGACAGACAGTCGAGGGAACTCCTCAACGGTTTATATTAACTACCTATTGTGTGGGCTTGATTAATTTGTATTGATGAGGACTTTACACCTGGATATAGTGAGGCTGTAATTAAGGGTCTGATGATGAAGAAGTGTAATTGTTAAGGGAACTCCTCAACGGTATACTGTAACTACCTTGTGTTTGGGCTTGTATAATTTGTATTGATTAGAACTTTGCACCTATGTAGATTATAAGTAACAAAACTGGTATAATTATGTAGCTTTACACTGAAAATGATAAAATAATAAATTAAAAACTGCGTTTAAAAACCGACTTCAAAAAACTAATAACAAACAAAAAGTCAAAACTAAATAGCAAAAAATAACTATTATTAGTACTGATAGGTTACCCACCCACTGATAGGTTAGAAGTCGGTGCCATAAGCTCATATCATAATGATATAACTTAATGCCCACAAAATTGTGAATTAGGTACCTATTAAGGTTTTAATGAATAATTTTGTATGGAAGTACACTCATAATATGGTCGCAGCTACCCAAAGTTCTTTTGCCATGTATACAAGAGTAATAATGCTCTGAAATTGCATTAATACCGGTTTCTCTTCTCTACAAAATATAAGTATAGTAAGTTCTGTTCCTTACATGCCGCGATTGTATACGACATCTTATTAAAACACTGCTTTCGCCATTAATTGTTACGAGCACCGGATATCTATATACTTCAATTTCGTAGACACCTGTTTGTTTAATGTGCTCACTGCAATAGGAGCGTGCTATTTTACAGTGATAAGTGTCCACAGCAAACAATATCAACTCTTCTTGGGAAAGTCTGGGGAAATCTTCCAACGTCTGGTCATTTGCTTCCAAACGAACAAATGCGGCTTTATGTCTGTTTAAATTGTGCTCAATGACGTAGTCTGCCAAAAGGTTTGGCTTGTGCACATTCCTATTTATAATATCAACGAATTGTTCAGTGTATTGACTGTCCTCATAGGGTTCTTGGAAGGCATTGATATATTGATATGTTCGTATCTGCTTCAGCTTCTTTGGGATGTATATTCTGTGATAAGTTCCAAATGGATGGGTTCTGTCATTTCTTTTTTCTGAATTTATTACTTTATTTTTCATCGTCATATTTTGTTATATTTCATTAGTTATTCAAAAGTAAAGATATTATTGTTTTACTTCGTGTTGTGCAATTATTTCCTCAAATTGATAGTTTGTCATCACAATGTTTTGTTTTATTGATAGCTACATAACATAGCTTATCTGCATCTACTTTTTCGGAACTATTGGAGTGTGAAGTTCATGAAGATAGAAGAAAGTAGTATTAAAACTCAATGGACTGTATAAATTAATCTATAATGTACAGAAGTACAGAGGTTTCAAATGTAATACTCGCGTCCATGGAACTAACAAATAACAGCTGATTGCCGGTCGGTTTGGGGCCATGGCGCGTGGGAATCGGGCAAGTACAGCCGATGCTCCGCTGCCCCACTCCCCTCGTTCACTACCGCTGGGGCGCGGCGGTGTGCGGGATGTTAAAGGCAGAGGCCTAAACAGGGACCTCAACTCTGATATGTTCCATTTACTTACATCGGGTTAATGTACTTCTTAAATCTTAAATGAGCATAGCAAATACTACTGATCTGGTCGAAGTACTGACATTATACTGTCTGCATTTTCTGGACCTGCTAGGTTATGGTAGGTGGAAGCAAACGGGTCTTCTGTATGCCTCTCCCTCTTATCTAATGCCAACGTTTTGCCCTGGTTAGGGGCTTAGAGGTCACCGCAGGGAAATGTCCCTTTTCTTAATCATTAGCCTTAGCATGCTGAACTACGAGTGCTCCTACTAGACAAAATTAATAAGCTTATACCACCTAGAGGTGCGTTAAGGCACTATCGACGTTAATAAATCTGTGCAGATGTATGCACTACTTTTGCAAAATAGGTTCGATGCGTTGTACTACCATTTTTTCATCTAACGGAATGAAGCCTTTGGTACAAGTTTGTAACAGACAACATGAGGCAGCAGCGGACGACGTGTTACGACGCCGTCCTCAGACCGACCACTGCAGTCATGATTTGGAAGTAGAATAGCCATTTTCGGATGGGCGCACCGCAGACACCAAAACGAAACAATATTTTTTATTTATTGTGTTTGTAAATATTGTACGTATAGCAATCTGAAGTTTTATAATTTTAAGTTGTAAATATTTTAGCATTTGTATTTTAGTCCTAAGTAGTTATTATTAATTATAATCGATTCTGTGTAATAAATACGACAACAGTGTTTAGTAGTTGACTATGGTATTTTCAGATGGGTGCACCGCAGAAACCAAAGCGAAACATTAATTTTATTTAATTCATATGTTCAATTATATGTATATAAATCTATCTAATTTAATATTTAACTACGCGCTCTTCGGATGGATGCACCGCAGACACCAAAACGAAACAAGTTTTACTTAAAATCTGTGACACGATAGAAAATTAAAACGTTCTTGGAATGGAAACGTAATATTCTTCGACTATGGAATTCAGTATCTCAAGAGATAAATAACCGAGTCATTCGAGGCACAGGTAAATAAACGTCTATTGAGGATGCTATGTAGGGATCCATGCACGTGTCGAGTGTGGTTCTGGTGTTTTATGTTACGTTCCTGCTGCATGTGCATTTATTTGCAGGCGGGACCCGCGAGCTCACTAAGTGCAAGGAAGTCTGGTTGTCCGAACCACTACTTCGATGCCCTGCTCGACGGAACAAGCATCGATGGAGGAAATGCGTTTTTAAACGCATGTCTGTGTCACTTCAGTTCATTTCGGCTTGTTGTGTATGCAATTTGACGGAGGATGGGCGTTCTGGCGCGAAGGCCGTCGAAGTAGATGTAGCTGAGGATGCCGAAGGCTGAAAAATTTAAATAGTTTGTGTGGTAAATCCAGAACCAATATCTTGGAAGATTTTTTAAGGATTCTGATGGCCAAGGATGGCACCTTCATCAGGCTGTAATTGTCCCACTGTTAAGAAAAGGCTTCTCACACGAAAAGGAATGAGTTAAATAAAGTGAGCATTAATCACCACCCTTGCTCAGGCCGATTGGTGATTTCAAACCCTCAGTTCACAGTCTATTTATTTTGATCTTTTCACTATGACAGAATGCTCTAATTGTCTGAGTCTTTGAAGTCGTACCTATATAAGTTCATCAATATTGTTCTTTTTGTATCACTATGCAGAGGCATAAATACCTTTTAAAAGTGGAGTTTGTTATTGTGTCTGATTTGCTTGGATGAATATAACCGAAGGTTTATCGAAGTCAGACACATATGATCAAATATTTCGTTCGTTGGTGGCTAGATGGAAATATATAATTATATTGTTTGTGTGTAAAACTCTAGTCCTTATTTCTTGTAGTATCTAAACAGGGTAAAAACCATTTTATGGGTCCTAATGACTAAATAACTATATATACTATAAACAATAAATAACTACACAATAAATGAAAACTATACCTATAGTTTGTCACTGAGTCCACTAATCACTGTCATTTCCACTACTATACCCACTGTCCGTGTCCGATTCACTTCTTTCAAATTGATTATTATCCCTAAAATGTACTTCAACTATAAAATACCTAATACCAAACAACCTAAAAGGTAGAGTGAGTTGGTGAGTGCGGGGTTTATTGAACGGTACCGCCTGACTCTTGTCGGGATTTACTTCTATTTTCCATCTCCGGAAGTTTACGTTTCTGAGAGAGGCGATGTCGAGAACGTCTGGCCTTAGGGTGGGATCGAACGGGTAGTGGGTGGGATGCATCGGGGCGATAACATTAAAAGAGAGGGTCGAGCAGAGGTCGTACACCACCTTACCTCGAGCCTTACCTTACTCATGAAGAAAGGTAATGGTCCTTAATTAGTTTTTTAAAGAGAGCGATAGATTTAGCGCCTTGAATGTTAGGCGGCAGAGTATTCCACAGTCTCACAGCATAAACGGTGTAGGAATAGGAGAAGAAGTCCGTATTATGAGGCACAATTTTATGATTGGACTTAATGTGAGTTCTATAAATACAAATATATAATTATCATTATGCAACAGTAGATAATATCATTATTATAATATACATACTTACATACAAAATAAAAACCTCATACCCTACATTCTCAGAAGAGATAGGCAGAGGTTTGAAGGGAGCGCGCATAATTTTAATTATTGTTTTACCTTTTTCCACTTATCCACCGACTTTGACTGGCCCGTTGTGTCCAAATTTAGGACCATGGTAATTTCCTCCCACTTGGTTATGGTACTAAGCCTGCCATGAGGTCCTCCAGCAGGCTTATTGAGGTCTCCATTTCTAAAATGTATACAAAATACACGAAAATTTAGAACTATTGATGTTAAGTGATTCAAACTATGGTTATATGTTATATCGTTCTAATAACTCAAAATATGTATTTAACTTACTTACCTTTCCATGACGTCCACCACATGAAGACGATTAAATAATTCATTTTACGATTACAATATCAAGCATCCAATTTTATTATCTAGTTCTCATACAATTTGCATCATCTTCTTCAACATGTTTCATTTACGCCTTCTGCATGCTGGGCCTCAGCTTTTATTAGCCACTGTTCGTCATCACTACTATCCCATTGGAGGTAGGAACTTGGCAAATAAGGTCACCCATCAATGCGTTAAATGTTGTAGGGTCAAGGCTAACACTATTCAGCCTATCATGGGTAATCTTCAAAAGCAGCGATTACATTTAGAGTTTCCCAAATGTTTTGTATTTCCCAAATGTAGGCTCATCAAATGTTTTATTTGTGTGTTAGCTAGCTAAAACAGCCATTCACCTCTAGCTTGTGTCCGACCTTACAAAAGAAGCTTTCTTAGCTGCGCTTAATCGCTTTATTGCTCGCAGGGGAAAACCACGCAATATATTTTCCGATAACGGAACAACGCTCAAGACTTAAATGTTAACAACATCGACCCAGGCATTAACTTTTCTTTCATTTCTGCATATACTCCACACTTCGTTGGCTTATGGGAGTCGGGAGTCTGCAGTTAAATCTACCAAACATCATCTCCGGCGGATTTTAGGTTTAACAAACCTTAACTTCGAGGAGATGGCTACTTGTTTAATACAAGTTGAGGCTATCTTGAATTCAAGACCCTTAACTCCTTTATCCAACGATTAATTACCGTTGCCAGTCCCCATGCGCCATAACGCACTCGTTAAGGCGGAGCTGTGAAGAAAACGGGTTAGACTGCTAGGTACAGCTAGGGGAGCCCCCAGGACTGTGGTTCCAGCGCCCTTCCGATTTTAGACGTTGCCCTGTAGGGGCAAACACCGGCGTGATCGGGGTTTTGAAAAACAAGGTGCAGACTGTTGTTGATTATTAGAAACGGAGCTGCGCTAACGCCTTGAAAAAGGCGCGCACAGTGATAGTAGCGGTGCTACGATTTACATTACATTTACTTAGTGTCTTGTGTGATGGCAGACAAGTTTGCAAGGGTTACGTACACAATTTACCTTTGCTGAAATTTTATGTGAGGCCAAAAGTTCTTAGTTCCGGTGAAAATAAATATTTTCATTAAATGATAAAAAAGTACGCATGCAAGTGCCTATAATATCTTTTTTTAAAGTTTTTAGGTTTTAGTAATATCTTTTCAGACAACTCGATAATTCTTCTCATGCCTTTTTTAATGGGTGGCACATAGTGTGAGGTCGTCTCACCGTTCCTGAATGGGGGCGTGAGGTCGCACGATCCAGGCCGATGCCTGTCTTATCGTTGCCTGCGACTGCCGACTAGGGGCCGCCAAGCAAACAATATGCCCGTGATGGTGTTTTCAGTGCGCGCCACCTGGACGTAATAAAGACACCCAGGTCGTCCCTGGCGCGCGCGGATGAGGCGGATATATTTGGCACTGAAGCCGGCGTCCTGCAGCGCTTCTTGAATGGCTTCTGACGGGGTGTCAACCGGCAGCCCTCGCATGGCCACCTTGATACTTCGTTCCGCCGGGAGAGGCGGAATGGAGCTATTATTGGCAGTCCGACACGGCTTCGACGGTGTCGGCAACACCCGCCTTCTCCTACGGTGGTTTGTTTTTTTTTTTCAGATTCTTCATATAGCTCTCGCGACTAGAGAGTCCACCGGTCCCCTAGCTAGGGGTGCGCTCACGGCGGACACCAGTCCTCAGCCAGACATACCCTTGCCGCGTACCAGAACTTGCTATTGGAATTTTTTTTAATACCAATTATGCCAAGACCCACGTTCCGTTCGGAGTCATAAAATATCTGTAACGCCATTGAGTAATATCGACATGACTTATATGACACTTAAATGGGCCCGGTCGATTATGGTTGCTTTAAAGACGACGACGCAAACGGGTCTTCTATATGACTCTCCCTCTTGTCTAATGCCAACGTTGCGCCCTGGCTGGGAGCCATAGAGGTCAAATGTCCGGTTTCTTAATCATCAGCCTAAGCATGTTGAATTATGAGTGGTCCTATCAGAAAGTTAATAAGCTATACCACGTAGACGTGCGTTTAGGCACTGAACACAGTAATAAATCTACAGGTGTTGGCACTACTTTTGCAAAATAGGTTCGAGGCGTTGTACTACAATTTTTTCATCTAAAGGAATGAAGCCTTTGGTACAAGTTTGTAACAGACAACATGAGGCAGCAGCGGACGACGTGTTACGACGCCGTCCTTGACCGGCCACTGCAGTCATGATTTCGAAGTAGAACAGCTATTTTCGGATGGGCGCACCGCAGACACCAAAACGAAACAATATTTTTTTGTATATTGTAGTTGTTGTAAATATTAATGTATAGAAATCTAATTTTGTTTTTTAGTTTTAAGTTGTAAATATTTTAGCATTTGTATTTTAGTCCTAAGTAGTTATTATTAATTATAATCGATTCTGTGTCATAAATACGACAACGGTGTTTAGTAGTTGACTATGGTATTTTCAGATGGATGCACCGCAGACACCAAAACGAAACATAATAAAATCTGTGACACGATAGGAAATTAAAACGTTCTTGGAATGGAAACGTAATATTCTTCGACTATGGAATTCAGTAGAATTCCTATACTTCTCAAGATAGATACTTCTCAAGAGATAAATAACCGAGTCATTCGAGGCACAGGTAAATAAACGTCTATTGAGGATGCTATATAGGGATCCATGCACGTGTCGAGTGTGGTTCTGGTGTTTTATGTTACGTTCCTGCTGCATGTGCATTTATTTGCAGGCGGGAGCCGCGAGCTCACTAAGTGCAAGGAAGCCTGGTTTTAGGAACCACCACTTCCGATGCCCTGCTCGACGGAACTAGCATCGTTGTAGAAAATGTGTTTTGAAACGCATGTCTGTGTCACTTCAGTTCATTTCGGCTTGTTGTGTATGCAATTTGACGGAGGATGGGCGTTCTGGCGCGAAGGCCGACAAAGTAGATGCAGCCGAGGATGCCGAAGGCTGAAAAATTGAAATAGTTTGTGTTGTAAATCCAGAACCAATATCTTGGAAGATTTTTTAAGGATTCTGATGGCCAAGGATGGCACCTTCATCAGGCTGTAATTGTCCCACTGTTAAGAAAAGGCTTCTCACATGAAAAGGAATGAGTTGAATAAAGTGAGCATTAATCACCACCCTTGCTCAGGCCGATTGATGATTTGAAACCCTCAGTTCACAGTCTATTTATTTTGATCTTTTCACTATGACAGAGTGCTCTAAGTGTCTGGGTCTTTGATTTTACGAATGTGACTTATATAGGTACGAAAGAATACCCTGTAAAGTTCATCAATATTGTTGTTTTTGTACCACTATGCAGAGGCATAAATACCTTTTAAAAGTGGAGTTTATTATTGTGTCTGATTTGGATGAACATAACCGAAGGTTTATCGAATTCAGACACTTAAGATCAAATACTTCGTTCGTTGGTGGCTAGATGGAAATACATAGTTACCTCTATATTAATTTGTGTGTAAAACTCTAGTCCTTATTTCTTGTAGTATCTATACAGGGTAAAAACCATTTTATGGGTCCTAATGACTAAATAACTATGTATACTATAAACAATAAATAACTACACAATAAATGAAAACTATACCTATAGTTTGTCACTGAGTCCACTAATCACTGTCATTTCCACTACTATACCCACTGTCTGTGTCCGATTCACTTCCTTCAAATTCATTATTATCTCTAAAATGTACTTCGAATCGATAAACATCAAACTGAACTTGAAGTTGGTGTACAAAGCCTAGATCTTTGGATACGATAAAAAGTCTAAACTATAAAATACCTAATTCCTAGCAACCTAAAAACACAGAGGATATTTTCTAAATAACAGACCAATCAAACCACACTATAGTGTGGTTTGTACAGTAACTTTATAAAGTTACTGTTCATTCACTCGTGAAAGCACAGCAGAGTTTGTTTTTATTTGATTAAACGCCCAATTAATCTTTTCAAGCAACATGTCGCGGTTTGTGTCACCAATATCTTTACATGTCCCCACAAATAAAAGTCTAAAGGTGTGATATCAATATTGTTGTTTTTGTATCGCTATGCAGAGGCATAAAAATCTTGTACAAACGGATTTTATAATTGTGCCCTTTCGCTTGGATGAATGTAACTGAAGGTTTATCGAAGTCAAACACTTATTCGAATATTTCGTTCGTTAGTGACTAGATGGAAATATAAAACTGTAGTAAATAAGATAAATTAGTTCGTTTCGTGAAGTTACTTTGTATCCCGGTGTTTCTAGATTATTTAGAGGTATATTCTTCACGTTTCTATTTCTGGTCGTATGTATTTCATGCCATGACAGTACTGCTTCATGGTTGCTACTTTCTCGGTATTGGTTCATATTGTGCGAGAGTTGCTCCGTGCTGCGGTAATATTTTAGTTGTAGTTCTTAAAAGTAAATCTAGTGGTTCTTCCACTTGTTGTATCCCTGTGAATATAGCTGGAAGCTTGCCGCCCCTTCCAGAGAGGGTGCCTCTTGTATAGCCAGGAATTTGCGTTGTAGACGGTGAAATGTGACGGAAGGACTAACGTGTGCAGCAACTTTTCTGACGTCAGCTTTTGAAGGTAGTCGTAGCATACGTAATATATATTATAAGTGAATAAAGACAAACAGCCTGGGATAGGATGGTGTCTTCGGAGAACACTACCTAGGCATAGTACAAACACACAGGTCGCCTTTGACCCGCTTGGATAGGGCGGTCTTTTAATGGCTGTAGGTTAGAAATAAAAAACTACCCGTATAACCATGTCTTCTCGCAGTATGTAAGTTCTTCTTCCTACATTTTTTTACATTATCTGAGAAGTTCTGAATGTCATACGGCAAGTCTAAGTTGAGTGAGATCTTCTCGAACTCCAACCCGATGTACCACATTGAGCAGTATCTTGACCTCCACTCCGCCGGGTGAATGAGAACCAGGTGACTCCCTGGTTCTTTTGAAGGTCCAACAAATAGGCCTGGCTGGCCCTGCACTCCATCCTCCACTTGCCATAGGGGCATGATGTAATCCGGGGGCGCGGTAAATACGCACGCTAATACAAATTGTATTTTGTTGGTCCAGAATAGTCGGCGGGGCGACACCACAGCTCACCTTAAGGTGGGCTGTGGTGTCTTCCTCTTCGCAGTAAATCTAATTAAAGCTAAATTTGTTCTAAGTATTAAATTTGTTAACAATCGTAATAAAAGTATACAATTTTGGAGTCAGAAACACCACTAAGATCCGTGTTCGAATACTCAAAAATTGGATCTTCACAAAATTCTAAGAACTTCTGAGCATTTAGATTAGCGTCAATGAAAAACGGACCCACTTATATTTTGTCCGTCATTCCCAGCCTAAATATTAACGATAAACCGGTATTAATGCGCTGATTCCCTAAGTAAATGGAGACTGGTATGGCTTTAGTGACGTATGGTTTCTTGGTTCCACGTGCCGTTTCCAGTAAATGTGCTTTCGTCTGTCCAAAACGGAGTACGGAATGAAACGAGCTGTTTTAAAAATTTTAACTTTCGTTTAATTGGCTTCGTTTAACTTTCAGTTTCGCCTTCGTGATTCTATTTCATCATTCGAACGCTAAAGTGGCGATTAACTCTTCTTTAACTTAAGCTGCTTATTTTTGCCACCAAATGCTTCCTTCTTTAAGCCAGATCTTCCATCTAGTTTGGTACCATTTACTTAGTGTCTTGTGTGATGGCAGACAAGTTTGCAAGGGTTACGTACACAATTTACCTTTGCTGAAATTTTATGTGAGGCCAAAAGTTCTTAGTTCCGGTGAATATAAATATTTTCTTAATGGTAAAAAAGTACGCATGCAATATCTTATAATATCTTGGTTATTGTCTGAAGTTTTTAGGTTTTAGTAATATCTTTTCGGACAACTCGATAATTCTTCTCATGCCCTTTTAATGGGTGGCACATAGTGTGAGGTCGTCTCACCGTTCCCGAATGGGGGCGTGAGGTCGCACGATCCAGGCCGATGTCTGTCTTATCGTTATCTGAGACTGCCGACTAAGGACCGAACAGAAAGCAATATGCCCGAGATGGTGTTTTCAGTGCGCGCCACCTGGACGTAATAAAGACACCCAGGTCGTCCCTGGCGCGCGCGGATGGGGCGGATATTTGGTACTGAAGCCGGCGTCCCGCAGCGCTTCTTGAATGGCTTCTGGCGGGGTGTCAACCGGCACCGGCTTGACACTTCGTTCCGCCTTCGGTCCGTTCCGCGTTTATTAAAAAATATAATGTAATGTCACACTGTCGAAACGTTGTTTTTTTTTTTCAACACAATTTTATCTTACTTCTATTATACATTATAAGTACCTCTACAAAATACACCTCACCGTTCTAAACACTATGCAGAGGCATAAATACCTTTTAAAAGTGGAGTTTATTATTGTATCTGAATTGCTTGGATGAATATAACCGAAGGTTTATCGAATTCAGACACTTATGATCAAATATTTCGTTCGTTGGTGGCTAGATGGAAATATATAATTATATTGTTTGTGTGTAAAACTCTAGTCCTTATTTCTTGTAGTATCTATACAGGGTTAAAACCATTTTATGGGTCCTAATGACTAAATAACTATGTATACTATAAACAATTAATAACTACACAATAAATGAAAACTATACCTATAGTTTGTCACTGAGTCCACTAATCACTGTCATTTCCACTACTATACCCACTGTCCGTGTCCGATTCATTTCTTTCAAATTGATTATTATCCCTAAAATGTACTTCAACTATAAAATACCTAATACCAAACAACCTAAAAGGTAGAGTGAGTTGGTGAGTGCGGGGTTTATTGAACGGTACCGCCTGACTCTTGTCGGGATTTACTTCTATTTTCCATCTCCGGAAGTTTACGTTTCTGAGAGAGGCGATGTCGAGAACGTCTGGCCTTAGGGTGGGATCGAACGGGTAGTGGGTGGGATGCATCGGGGCGATAACATTAAAAGAGAGGGTCGAGCAGAGGTCGCGTACACCACCTTACCTCGAGCCTTACCTTACTCATGAAGAAAGGTAATGGTCCTTAATTAGTTTTTTAACTCGTTGAGCACCGTCATTATAGACACAATTATAGAACAATAGGTTGCGGTCACCGGTGACCGCTTGGTGTTCGACAGTTTAAAGAGAGCGATAGATTTAGCGTCTTGAATGTTAGTCGGCAGAGAATTCCACAGTCTCACAGCATAAACGGTGAAGGAATAGGAGAAGAAGTCCGTATTATGAGGCACAATTTTATTATTGGACTTAATGTGAGTTCTATAAATACAAATATATAATTATCATTATGCAACAGTAGATAATATCATTATTATAATATACATACAATATACATACTTACATACAAAATAAAAACCTCATACCCTACATTCTCAGAAGAGATAGGCAGAGGTTTGAAGGGAGCGCGCATAATTTTAATTATTGTTTTACCTTTTTCCACTTATCCACCGACTTTGACTGGCCCGTTGTGTCCAAATTTAGGGCCATCGTAATTTCCTCCCAATTGGTTATGGTACTAAGCCTGCCATGAGGTCCTCCAGCAGGCTTATTGAGGTCTCCATTTCTAAAATGTATACAAAATACACGAAAATTTAGAACTATTGATGTTAAGTGATTCAAACTATGGTTATATGTTATATCGTTCTAATAACTCAAAATATGTATTTAACTTACTTACCTTTCCATGACGTCCACCACATGAAGACGATTAAATAATTCATTTTACGATTACAATATCAAGCATCCAATTTTATTATCTAGTTCTCATACAATTTGCATCATCTTGTTCAACATGTTTCATTTACGCCTTCTGCATGCTGGGCCTCGGCTTTTATTAGCCACTGTTCGTCATCACTACTATCCCATTGGAGGTAGGAACTTGGCAAAAAAGGTCACCCATCAATGCGTTAAATGTTGTAGGGTCAAGGCTAACACTATAGAGCCTATCATGGGTAATCTTCCAAAGCAGCGATTACATTTAGAGTTTCCCATCTTAGACACAGGTATAGACGACGCTGGTCATCATAGCTGACCGGAAATGTAGAGGGTGTAGGCTCATCAAATGTTTTATTTGTGTGTTCGTGTGTCTAGCTAGCTAAAAGAGCCATTCACCTCTAGCTTGTATCCGACCTTACAAAAGAAGCTGCGCTTAATCGTTTTATTGCTCGCAGGGGAAAACCACGCAACATATTTTCCGATAACGGAACAACGCTTGTCGGCGCTTTCAATGAGTTGGCCAAGCTGCTTTCTCAAAACTCAAATGTTAACAATATCGACCCAGGCATTAACTTTTCTTTCATTTCTGCATATACTCCACACTTCGTTGGCTTATGGGAGTCGGGAGTCTGCAGTTAAATCTACCAAACATCATCTCCGGCGGATTTTAGGTTTAACAAACCTTAACTTCGAGGAGATGGCTACTTGTTTAATACAAGTTGAGGCTATCTTGAATTCAAGACCCTTAACTCCTTTATCCAACGATTAATTACCGTTGCCAGTCCCCATGCGCCATAACGCACTCGTTAAGGCGAAGCTGTGAAGAAAACGGGTTAGACTGCTAGGTACAGCTAGGGGAGGCCCCAGGACTGTGGTTCCAGCGCCCTTCCGATTTTAGACGTTGCCCTGTAGGGGCAAACGCCGGCGTGATCGGGGTTTTGAAAAACAAGGTGCAGACTGGTGTTGATTATTAGAAACGAAGCTGCGCTAACGCCTTGAAAAAGGCGCGCACAGTGATAGTTGCGGTGCTACGATTTACATTACATTTACTTAGTGTCTTGTGTGATGGCAGACAAGTTTGCAAGGGTTACGTACACAATTTACCTTTGCTGAAATTTTATGTGAGGCCAAAAGTTCTTAGTTCCGGTGAAAATAAATATTTTCCTAATGGTAAAAAAGTACGCATGCAAGTGCCTATAATATCTTTTTTTAAAGTTTTTAGGTTTTAGTAATATCTTTTCAGACAACTCGATAATTCTTCTCATGCCTTTTTTAATGGGTGGCACATTGTGTGAGGTCGTCTCACCGTTCCTGAATGGGGGCGTGAGGTCGCACGATCCAGGCCGATGCCTGTCTTATCGTTGCCTGCGACTGCCGACTAGGGACCGCCAAGCAAGCAATATGCCCGAGATGGTGTTTTCAGTGCGCGCCACCTGGATGTAATAAAGACACCCAGGTCGTCCCTGGCGCGCGCGGATGAGGCGGATATATTTGGCACTGAAGCCGGCGTCCCGCAGCGCTTTTTGAATGACTTCTGACGGGGTGTCAACCGGCAGCCCTCGCATGGCCACCTTGACACTTCGTTCCGCCGGGAGAGGCGGAATGGAGCTATTATTGGCAGTCCGACACGGCTTCGACGGTTTTTTTCAGATTCTTCATATAGCTCTCGCGACTAGAGAGTCCACCGGTCCCCTAGCTAGGGGTGCGCTCACGGCGGACACCAGTCCTCAGCCAGACATACCCTTGCCGCGTACCAGAACTTGCTATTGGAATTTTTTTTAATACCAATTATGCCAAGACCCACGTTCCGTTCGGAGTCATAAAATATCTGTAACGCCATTGAGTAATAACGACATGACTTATATGACACTTAAATGGGCCCGGTCGATTATGGTTGCTTTAAAGATGACGACGCAAACGGGTCTTCTATATGACTCTCCCTCTTGTCTAATGCCAACGTTGCGCCCTGGCTGGGAGCCATAGAGGTCAAATGTCCGGTTTCTTAATCATCAGTCTTAGCATGTTGAATTATGAGTGGTCCTATTAGAAAGTTAATAAGCTATACCACGTAGACGTGCGTTTAGGCACTGAACACAGTAATAAATCTACAGGTGTTGGCACTACTTTTGCAAAATAGGTTCGAGGCGTTGTACTACAATTTTTTCATCTAAAGGAATGAAGCCTTTGGTACAAGTTTGTAACAGACAACATGAGGCAGCAGCGGACGACGTGTTACGACGCCGTCCTCAGACCGGCCACTGCAGTCATGATTTCGAAGTAGAACAGCTATTTTCGGATGGGCGCACCGCAGACACCAAAACGAAACAATATTTTTTTGTTTATTGTAGTTGTTGTAAATATTAATGTATAGAAATCTAATTATGTTTTTAAGTTTTAAGTTGTAAATATTTTAGCATTTGTATTTTAGTCCTAAGTAGTTATTATTAATTATAATCAATTCTGTGTAATAAATACGACAACTGTGTTTAGTAGTTGACTATGGTATTTTCAGATGGGTGCACCGCAGAAACCAAAGCGCAACATTAATTTTATTTAATTCATATGTTTAATTATATGTATATAAATCTATCTAATTTAATATTTAACTACGCGCTCTTCGGATGGATGCACCGCAGACACCAAAACGAAACAGAAGTTCTACTTAAAATCCTCGATACGATAGGAAATCAAAACGTTCTTGGAATGGAAACGTAATATTCTTCGACGATGGAAATCAGTATCTCAAGAGATAAATAATAAATTCATTCGAGGCACAGGTAAATTAACGTCTTAACTATATTAATTAACGTCGAAACTAGTAGAGCTTTTCTCAGTATATTCACGTGAGTAACCTGCGTTTTTACTTAAATTAACGTCTGTTGAGTCTTCTATGTAGGGATCCATACACGTGTCGAGTGTGGTTCTGGTGTTTTCTGTTACTTTCCTGCTACACGTGCATTTATTTGCAGGCGGGAGCCGCGAGCACACTAAGTGCAAGGAAGTCTGGTTGTCGGAACCACCACTTCGATGCCCTGCTAGACGGAACAAGCATCGTTGTAGGAAATGCGTTTTGAAACGCATGTCTGTGTCACTTCAGTTCATTTCGGCTGGTCGACGGTCGTGTATGCAATTTGACGGAGGATGGGCGTTCTGGCGCGAAGTCCGACGAAGTAGACCTAGCTGAGGATTCGGAAGGCTGAAAAATTTAAATAGTTTTGTTGTTTTAAATCCAGAACCAATATCATGGAAGATTTTTTAACAATTCTGATAGCCAAGGATAATAAATAATAATAAATAAAATTTTTATTCATAATAACACTGGTCAACATAGAGGTAGGTACAAAAATATATCTTAATTAAGCGACAAGATCTTAAAAATATTATGCCTATACTAGGAATATTCCTGTGTCACAGGCGATAGTAGCTCTAAAAATATGTTAATGTAAGATAACTTATTTATAGTATATTTAAAATATTTAACACAATTTGCAGAAGTAAGGTTAGATTTTCTAATATACTGCACTAGATACATACATATAATATCACGCTTTTTATTCCCTGAAGGAGAATAAAAAGTTGAACCTACATAATACATTAATATAAAATTAAATAAATATCGTAAGCTATATTCATATATAAACTATATAATATTACATATTACTATGCTATCAATTATTTTGGATCGTCTGCAGAAACACAAAAAACTAGGTCAGAGTCCATACGGTCACTCACTTGTTACAGTTTGATCAAATGTGCTTGGACAGCAATAAATTGCTAAGTAAGCTAACCTGTTAATATCCAATTGTTGTACAAATGAACTAAACTAAACGTAATGACTAATCGAATTGGAATTTCTACTTAGCATATGTCACTTTAGTCACTAACGAACGAAATATTCGAAAAAGTGTTTGACTTCGATAAACCTTCAGTTATATTCATCCAAGCAAAAGCGCAGAATAATAAACTCCATTTTTATAAGATTTTTATGCCTCTGTATCACTTACAAAAAGAACAATATTGATGAACTTTACAGGGTATTCTTTCGTACCTATATAAGTCACATTCGTAAAATCAAAGACCCAGACAATTAGAGCATTCTGTCATAGTGAAAAGATCAAAATAAATAGACTGTGAACTGAGGGTTTGAAATCATCAATCGGCCTGAGCAAGGGTGGTGATTAATGCTCACTTTATTCAACTCATTCCTTACAGCCTGATGAAGGTGCCATCCTTTTTCATCACGATTCTTGACGTTCGATGTGAACAGACGTGCATACTAGAAATATTGAATCAAAGCAATAATAGTGACTACATTATTATTTTGCTTATTGTGATACCTCGTTATAAATAATGGAAATACAAACTTAGTTGTTTCAAAGATGGATTTAAACCCGAGTAAGCTGGCTTCCTGTACTTCACCATTAAAGAGCAGCCGTAATTCTGACTTCTCGATAGAAGCTGTGTCGACGCCCGATATTCAAAATTGGATGTCAAACATTGAAGACCTGTTACATGAAGTTTGCACTATTGCCACAGAGGGCAAACTTAATTCGGAACAAAAACTTAAGATATCAAATCTGAGCCGAAAAATAGGTGCTGATGTCTCGCAAATGGCTGTCTTATATCAAGCTCTGAAGCAGCAAGCCCGTATAGCCGTTAACATTATAGATGAGATGAGAGAAAAGCAGGACCTTGTGGAACAAATTTCGGACATCAAGCAGACTATCAAGGATTCAACATCAACGGGAAATGTTTCATTTGCTGACATGGTAAAGAAGTGAACTGACTTCCTGCGACCTACAAAACTGACATCTATTGCAATTTACCCAGCAAATACTGAACAACTTGAATCTATTAAAAAGATTTTATTTTACGTTAGCCCATAACCTGTAAGTAAAACACAGTGGCTCGTTTTTATAGACTGATTTATGACACAACATACAGACATAGTAGGTAGACCAACAGATGGCGGTAGCAGTAACAAGCTACTACAATCATAACATTATTTTGTTATATTAACACTTATTGTCTTGTGTGATGGCGGACAAGTTTGCAAGGGTTACGTACACAATTTACCTTTGCTGAAATTTTATGTGAGGCCAAAAGTTCTTAGTTCCGGTGAAAATAAATATTTTCCTAATGGTAAAAAAGTACGCATGTAAGTGCCTATAATATTTTGGTTTTTGTCTGAAGTTTTTGGTTTTAGTATTAACTTTTCAGGCAACTCGATAATTACATGAGACTTAAATGGGCCCGGTCGATTATGGTTGCTTTAAAGACGACGAAGCAAACGAGTCTTCTATATGACTCTCCCTCTTGTCTAATGCCAAAGTTGCACCCTGGCTGGGGGCCATAGAGGTCAAATGTCCGGTTTCTTAATCATCAGCCTTAGCATGTTGAATTACGAGTGGTCCTATCAGAAAGTTAATAAGCTATACCACGTAGACGTGCGTTTAGGCACTGAACACAGTATAAATCTACAAATGTTGGCACTACTTTTGTTGGTTCGATGCGTTGTACTACCATTTTTTCATCTAAAGGAATGAAGCCTTTGGTACAAGTTTGTAACAGACAACATGAGGCAGCAACGGACGACGTGTTACGACGCCGTCCTCAGACCGGCCACTGCAGTCATGATTTCGAAGTAGAACAGCTATTTTCGGATGGGCGCACCGCAGACACCAAAACGAAACAATATTTTTTTGTTTATTGTAGTTGTTGTAAATAATTAATGTATAGAAATCTAATTTTGTTTTTTAGTTTTAAGTTGTAAATATTTTAGCATTTGTATTTTAGTCCTAAGTAGTTATTATTAATTATAATCAATTCTGTGTAATAAATACGACAACTGTGTTTAGTAGTTGACTGTGGTATTTTCAGATGGGTGCACCGCAGAAACCAAAGCGAAACATTAATTTTATTTAATTCATATGTTTAATTATATGTATACAGGGTGTCCCAAAATTCAACGATAATCTGAGACCGAATGAAAAGCCAAGTTATACCAGTACTGGGAAAAATAATAAAATAAAACCATATCACTCAGTTCAGTGTTAATAGAGGTAGATTGTTTTTTTTTTTTAAGTTGAAATTCGACACCTTTGGTCGCGTTTTCAAGTCTTGTGATCACCAATGTCACAATTTCGCAGTGATTTTTTTAATTTTGTGATCTTCATTAAATATGCTGTTAATCGCAACTACAAATTAAAGTTAGATAGATAGATAGATTCATTTATTTGCCTGAAATATGGTGGTTTACAGATTTTATGACACAACATTAGTTCATCATATCTCGCCTATAAATTTGGCATGCAAATACTTTAACAAAACTAAATCACAATTTTCAAAGATGATTCTAAGTTAGAACAAACAATCTAAACACAACCCTTGCTAATGATTCCAAATCAAAACAAGACAAACTAAGTTACAATTTCCAATAATAAATAATGACTCCAATTCAAAACAAAAAAAAAACTACAATGTTGTTGAATATCAATAATTAAAAAGCGGAGAAATTGAAATAATTAATAAATTAAATTCTCAAATTGAAATCCAGAGTTATTAAATTAAAAATGTCAAAAACAAAAATTTTAGGCTTCAATGAATGAATTACAATGTCAATAGAACAATAATAATCACATTTCAGATGTCAATAAATCAATTAACAATGTCAAAAATTAAAAAAAAAACGTACAAATTTAAATGTCAGGTAATATGTCTAAAAAAAAAAACAAAACAAAATTCTTCATTCATGTTTCCTATTTGTTCCTACATTTACAAACTCTTTAACAGTATAAAAGCAATTTTCAAGAAGCCATACTTTGAGATGCCTTCGAAATAGGCGGAATGGGAGCTCTCTAACAACCTTTGGTATGATATTAAAAATCTTAATTGCCATTTGACCTGTGTTATTATGACAGTATGCTGTTCTACATCTCGGCACTGTCAGTTTTGTAGGATCTCTTGACATTTTGCCTAGCTTATATCTATTGTCGCTATCGGCTGTACTAAATAAATGAGGGTGCTTCTTTACAAATACTCCCATTTCCAGCACATACAATGAGGCCAAAGTTAATATTTTATTATCTTTAAAAATAGGCCTGCACGATTCTAGTGGACCAGCACCAAATACAGCTCGCAAACACTTGTTTTGCACCACAAAAGCCCTATTGTAATCAGTGGAGTTACCCCAAATGATTATGCCGTATCTAAGCACCGGAGAGACGTATCCATGATAAGCCAATAGAGCGGCATTAGGTCCAACAGATACCCTAAGATTTCTTAGCGCAAATGCAAAGCTGTTTAGTCTATTACATAGGCTTTCTATGTGTTTTTTCCAATTGCAATTTCTGTCAATTATACCTAAAAATTTTGTGTAGTCAACTTCTTCAATTTCATTATCACCCCCAACCACGTTCATTAATCCCTAGTCATTTTGTAATTATCAAAATTAATATATTTTGTCTTGGAAACATTCACATTCAAATTATTCTGTTCTAGCCATTTTATTATAGTTTTTATTGCAGAATTTACTCTATCTTCAAGTTGTTCATTATTATTGTCACTATTAACTAACACTGAAATATCGTCTGCAAACAACACACACTTATTGTTGGTCACTTTTGGCAAGTCATTTATATATAGAAGAAAAAGCAAGGATCCCAAAATACTACCTTGAGGCACACCATATTTATTAGGTCTATATTGTGATTCATACTTTATCTCCTCTCTGTCTTTATTAATACCTAATATTTCAACCCGTTGTTGTCTATTAGTTAGGTAATCTTTTATCCAATTTAGTGCCTTTCCTCTTATCCCGTAATTCTCACATTTATCCAACAGTATACTATGCTTCGCAAAATCAAAAGCTTTGCTCATGTCAAAGAATATTGCAGTCTTCGGTGTTTTCGAAGTACCTTTTATTTGTAGCTATGTGAGTACTGCTCCGAGTACTCCGATGATTTCCGATGATGCTCGATGAGTGACGAAGTTGGCTTCTATCTGGGCTTTCGGTTACAAATATTTTGTGCCGATAAGGTACTTCGAAACTTTACCTTGACGAGACCAGTGGGATCGACCCGTTCGAACGCATTTATTTTATGATAATTTTCGCTTCGTATATACAATTTGTGACCTTGTATTTCTTCAGGGTCATAAAATCATATGTATTAATTTACATTAAACTGTAGCCTAAGTCTATATATCTACAATTATTTACCTCTACATCTATTTTTAAAACTGCCTCGTTGGCCGAGTGGTCGCAAGTGCGACTGCCGGGCAAGGGGTCTCGGGTCCGATTCCCGGGTCGGGCAAAGTATTACTGGGTTTTTAAAAAATTCTCAGTAGTAGCACGGAGTCTGGAAATGTGCCCGGTATATGGCAAACATAAATAGTGAAAAGTGGGTGTTACATTGTACAGTGGCATTAAGTGCCGTAATGTGCACCTCTGCCTACCCCTTCGGGGATAAAAAAGGCGTGATGTTATGTTATGCTATTTTTAAAACTATTTTATATCTAATACATAAAAATTTCAAAAAAGTTAAATATTGATGTGCCCGCCACGACAATTTTCCTAGTTTTCGCTGTGTTTTGGATATCTCTATTAAATCTATATATTATTTTTTATGTAATTTCGTGGCGGGAACATCATATTTTAAAATGCTATTGTTTTCTATGATTTATTTTTTCTATTTTGCGTTTTAGAGGTGGTACTGTGTATTTTCGATAAAACAAGCGTTACGAGATATCGTCGTCCTGACGTAATTGCATGAACTTAAGGATGCGCTAGCTAGCGGCACGAACTCTTTGGTGGGCGCGGTTTTTTTTTTTTTTTTTTACGTTAGGACCACTCGTAGTTCAGCACGCTAAGGCTGTTGACTACTTAACCGGACTAACCCTGCGGTGGCCACTAACAAGAAGTTAAAGCCCCCAGCCAGGGCAACTAAGCTAAAATTTAAAACTAAATGACCGCATCGCTGAGGGCACCCCCTGTGGGGTACGAACCTCGGCTCAGCGGGGCCATTTCGGGGGGGCAGCAAGTCGGGACAGGCTGGGTCTGATTATTTACGGGGCTATTTAGCGTTACTATTTGCTCAGCTACGCGGGCTGGCTCCATATGCAAGGGACGGGGGGGATCGTTACCAGGACGTCGCGACGGGCCTCGGCGGCGGGGCCGGAACATGGAACGCGGTCTGTGTTTGTGTTTCCTCAGAGTGCTAGTTTCCCTACGGCTTTCCTGTAGGATTGTGGTGGGATCGTCGGGTTGGACTAAGGCGTGCCGGGGTCGTCTGATGCGGGATATTTGAGAGGGGGTGTACCGGGCGGCCGCTACAATGAGGGGGTTTGAGTGCTTCTCCGCAGATTCAAAATAGCGCTTGGTCAAGCGTTTCATGAACTGCTTCAAAGTCGGAATTTTGAGATCGAGATGGAGTCGATCGTTCCTCAGGCACCACGGGGCAGACGTGGCCCTTCGGAGAAAACGGTTTTGGAGGGTTTGCATCCTATGGATCGTGCTGTCGTGTGCTTGAGCGAAAACCGGGCAGGCGTACGTCATGATAGGGCGTATGCAAGTGGTGTAAATGCGAAGTTTGCATTTAAGCGATAGTTTGCTGCGTGCATTCAGCATGGGGAAGAGTCGACCAAGGGCGAAAGCGGCCCGCGAGCGAACCGTCTTACCGTGAGTTGGCAAGTGCGGGGTTTGTTGAACAGTACCGCCTGACTCTTGTCGGGATTTACTTCTATTCTCCATCTCCGGAACCAGTCGCCCAGGGCGGCTGCGGAGTTTTGGAGTTTGTTGGCTATGAGTGTTGGGTTTCTACCAGAGTGGTAGGTTGCCGTATCGTCGGCGAACAGGGAGAGTTGTACTTGAGGGTGGATTGGTATGTCGCTGGTGTACAGAGTGAACAAAAGGGGGGAAAGGACGGCGCCTTGTGGTACGCCGGCTCGGATTGGTCGGGAGGTTGAAAGCGCTCCCTCGATGCGGTATCGAAAGGAGCGGTTCGACAAGAAGTCTCGTAAGATGAGTACGAGGCGATCTGGCACGCCGAGTTGGTATAGCTTGAAGATCAAGCCATTGTGCCAGACTTTGTCGAACGCTTTCGCTATGTCAAAGAAAAGGGCCCCCGTCATCATGCCGCGTTGAAAGCGTTCACTGACAAACTCGACGATGCGGTGGGCCTGGTGTACGCTAGAGTGATGGGCTCGAAACCCAAACTGCTGTATGGGAATGAGGCTCTTTGCTTCGGCGTAATCCTTGAGACGCTTATAAATAAGTCGCTCGTAGATCTTACCGAAAGCACTGAGTAGGCTGATCGGGCGGTAACTGCTCGGGGAGGACCTAGGCTTACCGGGCTTGGGGATACCAATCACGATAGCCTCTTTCCACGTCTGAGGGAACATGTTATGGGCCAGGGCGCCATTGAAGATGGCAGTCAGGAGGACTATTAGCTGGGCGGGAAGGAGTTTGAAGACCCTATTGGTCATGCCGTCTCTGCCCGGGGCTTTTCTGTGATGGAGGCCTTTGATCACGTCCGCTACTTCGTCGGGAGTGACGGGGGGCAGCGGGGCGTCAGGGTCCTCAGAAGGGGGTAGGGCAGTTCTGCGTTCGACCTCGGCGTCCACTCTAGCGAGATGGGCCGGGTCAACTGGTAGGGTGATAAAGATAAAGATAAAGATGTATTTATTTCTAAGTACATGGTACACTGAGATCTTACAATGACATAGAAACACATATACTACCATTTCTGGTGTAGAAATATTAAATAAGCTAAGTCCATGCAAATCTTAGACATTACAGTAATCTTCATTTGATACAATTTATTCATTAAAAAAAACAATAATACATTTTTCGTCCAAATTGTTATGTCAAAAAATAAATACCAAACAGAATAAAAAAAAAAAAAAAGAAAATATATGTCATAGTTACTGGTTCTAATGTAAAAATATATTTACATATTAATCATAATGTCAATATTTCTAATAGCATCAAATATTAATTACAAGGTCAAAAAGGATGATTTAAAAATTCGTTAACGGAGTAAAAACACATGTCCAGGAGCCAAGTAAACATTTTACATTTGAATTTATTCATTGGTAACATTTTCAATGCAGGTGGTAGTTTATTATAAATTTTTATTGTCATGCAACTGGCATTTCTACTATACAGTTGCAATCTTTGAGAAGGTACTAGTAATTTACCGGCATGTATTTTTTTCAGTCTCTCAGAGATTTGTTCATCCAATATAAATAAATGCGGATGTCTCCTAACAAATAGACAAACCTCAAAAATATATAAACAAGGGAGTGGAAGAATCTTAAATTTTTTAAATAAAGGCTTACAATGATCCAAATAATCTGCTCCACTCATGGCTCTGATAGTTTTTTTTTGTACTAAGAATGCTCTTTCTATATCCACTGAATTACCCCATATGACTAGGCCGTATCTCAATACCGATGAAACATAACCATGATAAGCGCTTAGAACTGTTTGTTTACTGGATACTAGTCTTAACTTCCGGATAGCATAAACAAACCTATCAAGCTTACCGCATACCCTTTCCACATGTTCTTTCCAGTTCAATTTATCGTCAATGACTATTCCTAAAAACAAAGTTGATGGTACTGGTTGAATAATAGCTTTATTATATTTAATTGCCGTCGGGATTATTGACCAGCTACATGTTTGAAATTGAATTATTTTAGTTTTTTCAATATTAACTTGTAGATTATTATCCGATAGCCACTTCATCACGTTGATTAATTCATTATTAGCATCAATTTCTATGTCATTTTTATTAGAACATTTTATTGTCAGAGTAGTATCATCGGCAAATTGGGTGCAGCCACCACAGGTGCTGGGGGAGCATTGGAGTTCCAGGCTGTCGGCCAGGCATTCGGCTTTTTCTTCGTCGTCGAAGGCGAAGGTTTTGTCGGGGCGAACAAGAGGGGGAACTGAGGTAACCTCAGGGGAGCGCAACTTCCTCTGGAGGTTCCAGAAGGCCTGATGGGTTGGTTCGATCTCACTTAGTAGCTTTTCCCAGCGTTTTTCACGCAACTCATTGATGCTGTTGCTTACCTTGCGCTGTAAGTAACGCATGTGAGTTTTGTTATTGGCGCAAGGGAAAGCCCTATAGGCACGAACGGCCGCGTTCTTCTCAGACAGCAGGGCACGCAACTCGTCTGGGAGCCTCCAACGGTGATCGCTCACCGCCGGAACCTCCCTCGAACTCTCGTTCAGGACGGACTGCACGTGCTCTGTGAGAGAGTCGATAGCGGCCGCCGTGTCTGCGGCGGACTGGATGTTATCGGGGATCCTGTCCAGGTGAGGCGAATTGGTGGATTTTAGCAGTTCGCTTACTTTCCCCCAGTTCGTTATCACCCGGGTAGGAGGCGGTTGATCTGGGTCCACTGGGCCGGTTCTGGGGGTTAGTCCCAGGATGACCGGTCTGTGGTCAGAGTCGAGCTCGTCCATCGCCTCCACAGAGTGCAAACGCAAGTTTACGTTTCTGAGTAGGGCGATGTCGAGGACGTCCGGCCTATGGGTGGGATCGAACGGGTAGTGGGTGGGATGCATCGGAGCGATAACATCGAAACAGAGGGTCGAGCAAAGGTCGTACACCACCTTACCACGAGGGTTGGTGATGTTGCTGTTCCACGCGGGGTGTTTGGCGTTGAGGTCACCCGCCACGATGACGGAATCGTTCAAGCCGAAGATGGAGTTGAGATCGTCTCGGATCGCGTTGTTAACCTCATGTGCCTCCGAGGCGGAGGCAGGGGCAGGTGGAAAGTACGCGGAAGCTATGGTGATCGGGTTATGTCCCGTCATGCCTAGCCGACAGACCGACACCTCCAAATGCTTGAGAGGGGGGGGGATCCATAGGAATGCAATGCAGGGAGCCTTTGTAGTATATGAGGGTTCCTCCTTTGTGACAACGAGACCTGTCATTGCGGACTAACCTGTAGTTCGCAATTTTCGGGTCTCGGACATGGGATTTGAGGAATGATTCTTGGATCAAGAAGATGTCTATTCGATGGTCACGGAGGAATGTGGCGATTTCGTCGCGTTGGTTGCTAAGACCGTTGGCGTTGAAGAACCCTAACCTAAGGGCAGTCGGCTTTAGCCTTCTTGCCGTGTTCCTATCCATAATTAATTATGGGTTTGGAGGGACCTAATGGCGGCGTGAACGTCAGGGTACTTTTCGTACACCTGCCGGATGGCTTGGAGGTTGCCTCTGCAGGCCTTCAATTCGGTGGCTAGTTGGATAGCCCGGGGCGTATAGAACGCACAGAAGGTGCTAGAGATGATTTCAAAGGGATCGAAATCGATCCCTTGGGCAGGGGTGACCGGGGCGCGTTGTGCGGGGGGTAGCGGGGCCGGTGGCTGGGATGGTGTGGCCTGAGGGGCTTGCGGGGGGGGCATGGGACGGTCCATGAGCCCGGGGAGGGCCTGAGGGGCCTGGGTGGGGGGAGGGATGGGGCGGTCCATCAGTCCGGGGATGGCCGGTTGTTGGACCGTCCTCAGCGCCGGGAAATGACGCTGAGTATTGAGTATGCTCCAGGGACTTGGGCGTTGAGGGGCAAGGGGGGTTTGGGGGCATTCCCTTACTTGGCGGGCGATGGCTCGCTTCACCAGCTTGGGCGCCGACGACTTGGGAGCTTTGAAGCATCCCCGGTAATTTGCAGGGTGGCCGGATTGGCCGCACAGCACACAGCTGGGTGGCTCTGTGCAAAGGGAGCGGTCTTTGGGGCGGGGACAGTCCGCCGTTGGATGGTCGCCTAGGCACTTGACGCACCTAGGCTTGCCATGGCAATTTTTTGCCGCGTGGCCATATAGTTAGCATCTGTGGCATTGCGCCAAATTGCCATTTTTGTGGGGTCTCTCCACCTTGAGGCCGGAGAGCCCGCAAATCTTGGTGATAGAAAACACTGGGTGATAACCATCAGTGGGAGCGCACGAAGCGACCACCATGTTGTATTTGGTCCCATCTTTTCTGTGCATTCTGTGCACGTGAGTGACTGGGACTCCTTGGTCCCGAAGATCTTCGGAAATCTCCTGTTCGGAGATTTCCGTTGGGATGTTCTTGAAGACCACCCGGACGGGGCGGTCTTCGTTGAGAGTGTACGAGTGGTAAGGGACGTTTCTCCCTATCAGAAGGGCGCTTAAAGCCCTGAAGTCTTCCACGGTTGGGACCACTACTTTGATGCCCTGCTCTACGGCGCGGGCGTGGGTATATGCGATGCGTTTTTCAGCGCATGCCTTCGATACGTCAGTCCACATCCCTTTATCGTGGATGAAGATTGGCGGGGGGAGAGATAGTTTGCGCACTGGGGCGCTCGAAGAGTCCTGTGCGGTGGAGGGGGGTCTGGGGGCCTGAGAGGCGGGGGGGCTTGAGAGGGTTGGGGGGGTGAGAGGCCTTGGGGGGCCTGGGTGGCCATAATGGATGGGGGGGTTGGGGGCGACTGGCACACTGCCATAGGGCTGGCGGGTCTGGGTGCAGGTAGGGCTGTGGCTTTCTTGGCCTTGTTGACAGGAACTGAGGAAGAAGGCTTTTTCTTCCTCTTGCCTTGAACTACCTTAAACTCCTGGTCATCCGATGAGAGGTCATCGGATGACGGGGGGGGGGGTGCGCTTGGTCCTCTGAAGGAGGACTTTCCGGGGGAGGAGAACCGGGGGGGAGGGGTAACGGTGGTGAGGGGTACTTGACCGGTGGCGAGGGGGGTCGGCGCGGAAGCGGGGGGGGGGTCCGCGATCTGCTCCGGGGGGAGTCCGGGTTTGGTCTCCTGCGAGGAGACCCGGAAGTAGGCCGAAGCCTGAAGTCCCGTTTCTTAGGCGGGGGGGTGGTGGTGGAGGGGGGAGGGCATTGGGGCTTGAGGGATAAACCCAAGTCTCCCAATAACGCCTGGAGGCGTGAGAAGAATACCTTCCAGTATTTCCTTCGACATCTTATAAGGGCTAATCCTACGGCAGTCCCCTAAAGATGCCCACCCTGAACGCTTTCCTAGCGTTTGACACCCGAGAAGAAAGCGCCAAACAAACTCGGGCGACGCTACTGCCGGTGGCCTGAAGGGCCGATGTACCTGTCCCTCTGGGCGGGATAAACCCAGAGGTGTGTAGCCTCGCTGCCGGGTGTAGGCAGGGAGGTGAGTACCTAAGGTGTGCCCTAAGCTTGTAAATCCCGTTGCCAGTCTCAATGTGCAACGGGTCCCTATGCGCCTTAACGCACTCGTTAAGGCGGAGCTGTGAAAAGAGCGGGTTAGACAACTGGGTACAGCTAGGGGAGCCCCCAGAACTGTGGTCCCAGCGCCCTTCCGATATTTGACGTTACCCTGAAGGGGTAAACGCCGGTGTGATCGGGTCCCACACCACCTGGGTTGTTGTCACCGTTGGGTTACCCCCAGGTACCGCTAAACTGCGGTTTTAAACAACAAGACTAGTAGTGAAAAATGAGAAACAAACACTGCGCTAACGCCTTGAAAAAGGCGCGCACAGTAATGTAGCAGTGCTACGATTTGCTACGGCGTAGCAGTGGTCGTAGCAGGGCTACGAGTTGCTACGGCGTAGTAGGGTTGTAGCAGTGCTACGAAGTGGGCGGGGCCTGCGTAGCAGGCGTGTCGGCGTGGCCGCGGGGTGCGGCGTGCGGGGGGTGGAGTTCGGAGCGGCGCAGCGTGGGAGCGTGCGCTAGCGGCGAGAGTCCGTAGCGAAGTGAGGGTGGGCGCGGTTAAAATGCATGCTATTTCATCCAACATCACGTGCGAAAGAGATAGACGCTGTGATGAGCAGTAAGAAGCTAGAGCGCTTACACACACACTCGAACCGTTCGCCTGACGCCTACACGCGCGATTTCAATGAAGAACGACGGCAGCGGCGCCATTGAAACTCGGTGGCCATTATATCGGTGCGGCGGCAGCGCGTGATTGCGGCGCGGCGGTAACGTTATCGCGTACCTACCTAATTATTTAGTGGGCAGTCTACGCTCATGTTTGAATGGCAACGCAACATAAACTCAAACAAATAGATATTAGAACTTAGGATTATCACTGTATGTGACGTACGTACCTACCCAGAAATCTAAACGGTTTCTTGCAAAAATGTGTATTTACCTACATATATAGTTTTGTTTGTTATTTATTATCATCAAATAAAATAATTTATTTGAGTTAAGATGTTTTTCGCTTCTTCATATATCCTTCTTAGTAATATGCATGAAGTTGTCGAGGAGGTCGATTAGCAGTGGACACCACGGTACAGATTACTAAATATGTAGTTACTTCGTAACAGATATATCACTCCAATACAAAAACGAAAATACCTATGCTATAATAGCCTACAAAATTATAACAATAGTACCAACTGTTTGCAGCGAGAAGAAATGTACCATGGTTTTGCCCGCCACGCGACAAACGTCCGAGCGCGTCATCGCATCGCCCATCGGGCGTACCTATGTGCTAGGGCTGTATGTACCTACTTATGATGATAATAAAACGAATGTTGTAGAAAAACAGTTATTTTTTATTTGTTGATAAAATATATTTTAGTTTAAATAAATGATTGATACACTTTTTTCCTCCCCTGAATTCCCGACTATAAAATATGCGAAACCGCGTAAATAATTTAAATAAACAATCAAAAAGGAAACAGGAGTAGGGTTGTCAACCGTACTTAATAAAGTATTGTACGTTATTTAAGGTAATTGTACTCTATACTTTATAAGAATAATAAAGTACACGAAAATAGGTACTTTATTTTTGCAAACTTCATTTCTATTAAAGTCGTAAGTATTTTTCGGTAAACTTATCGATTCGATATCGATATTTATCGATTTATGTTGAATCAATAACTCGCCAGCGCCACTTAGACAATTTCTAGTAAAGAGGCAATTGTTTAGTAAAGGTACTAATTTAATACAAACTGCAAAAAGCAATAAAAAATATATTTTTAAATATAATAATACTAAATAAGAATAAATTGTACTTTATTTTTGTACTGTGTACTTTTTTTTCTTACCTATAATCGTCAATGTACTTTAAATACCAAAGAAAAAGGTGGCAACCCTAAACAGGAGCCAACTGGAGCAAAATCAATTACTTTTAAAATTTCCAAGACTGTCCTACCAGGTCGATTATTATGACGTTCAAAATTATTAAGCTTCTTCTAATTACGTGCGACAGCCCACTCTGTCATTTGTAACCAGCGATACGCGAAGCGGTAGGCATAAAACGCTTGGCCTTGAGCGAGTGACGGACGACGCCTGACCACGGCTTCGCCGAATGTAGGTATCGCTAATTTACCTACAGCATATATCAATATGTGGTATTTACTTACTATATAAATGATCTATCTATTGGTGCATGCACATCGTACTTTCATTTTGTGGAACAACGTTTTCAAAATATGTATGTGGGCAATATTCGATAATGAAAATAATGTTAATTTTTAGTCGCAACATTTGTAGATTTTTGATAATGTTATCATAGTAGGTATTCTGTTGCTACACAAAAAGTGGTATGGTCTGACTACACCATTATAACCCACTGCTTTTTCGAAAAACTTTGAAATTAGAAAGACTTGCGGCGTGCGGGCCGGGTTAGTGCGTATGCGCGACTGCGCGAGTGTGTGTGTGCGCCTCCCCCCGGCCCCTCGGACCGGTAACGTAAAAGTGTAGCGAGATGCACGATGAATTAGAACAGAAACGAGTGCGCGAAATTTTTCAAACAGACCTTTGGTAATTTGGATATTATGAAAAAACTATTGAATGGATCTGTTTAAAATAAAATTATTTACATTATTGAACAAATTATCTAGGGCTGTATGGTAACTATTTTGCAATTTTCCTTCTTCATAAGTTATGTATTTCCCCCCAAAGATACGTTAAAATTAGTGTTGAAATGAGGAAGTTTAGACGCTTATAACTTTGAATTATTAGTTTTTTTGACTCTTTTGTTTCCATACAGAGCTAGATAATAATGAGATAAATGTAGACCATTTTTTATTTTGAACGTATACCATCAAACAGTGGAGTAATCGGCAAGTTAAGTTAGTATGGTAGAATTATCGACCAGGGCAGCCTTAAGGCATTCTCTTACAGTCAACCATAGGGAAGTGCAGAGAAAGATATAAAGATATAAAGATATATTTATTTGCGTAAACATGTGTAACATTATACATAAATGCAAACGTAGATGGTCTTACATAAATAGCTTGCTTAGTTTCAACATGTCTTGCCCCAATTGGCGTACAAAATATTTTCAAAACTAGGTACTAAATATTATCAGAACAAATTAACCAAAACAAAAATCTATGAAACAATGAAATTATAAAGTATCATTTATAAAGTCCTTAACACTATAGTAACAATTTTTTAAAAGTAATTTTTTTAGCTCTTTTTTAAATATATTATTATTACATATGGCTTTTAAATTTTCTGGAATTTTATTGTAAATTATCGGTGCCATACAAAATACACTTTTATGAAGTAGAGTGGTTTTCGCTGAGTGAAGTCGTAAATAGTGCTTATATTTCATGCGTCTATTTCTAACAACTTTATCTGATAAGAGCGGAAACCATTGAGGGTTATTTCGTACAAATAAAGCTATTTCTAGTACATATAGTGACGGAAGTGTTAGTATATGGTAATTCTTAAACAGTGGCTGACAGCTGTCCGTAGTTTTGATCCTAAACATAGTCCGAATGCAGCGCTTTTGCATTTTAAATACCATATTGGTGTTTGTAGAATTTCCCCAAAATATTAGACCATATCTAAGCAGTGACTCTATCAGTCCATAATATGCCGTCATCAACGCATCTTTGTTCACTGTCGATGCCAGTTTATATAACGCATAAGATAAACTACTTATTTTTGTACAAAGATCTTCGGTATGGCATTTCCAATTGAGTCTGTTGTCTATTTTTAAGCCAAGAAATTTTGCTGTTTCTACTTCTTTTATTATATTACTTTCATATGAAACTATAACTTTATCCGAATTTTGAGGTCTTTGACTGTAATTAATTGCATTTGTTTTATTCATATTTATTTTTAAATTATTGTTGTTTAGCCATGTTATTACTGAGTTTAGTGATTTATTTATATCGGTTTCAAAGAGCTTTCTATCATTACATGTAATGTTAATTGTGCTGTCGTCGGCAAATAATATCATAGGTTGTACAGTTGCAAGAGGTAGATCATTAATGTAAGTTATGAATAGCGTGGGTCCTAGTACGCTACCTTGGGGAACACCATACCTAACATATCTCATTTTGGATTGGTATTGCTCTTCTTTTTTAGTTTGTAAGTTAAATTTTGTAATTTGTGTAATTTGTTTTCGGTCAGATAAATAAGATTTAAACAGTTTTAAGACAGTTCCTCTTATGCCATAAGCCTCCAATTTACTAGCTAATATTGCATGATCAACGTAATCGAAGGCTTGTGTCATGTCGCAAAAGATCGAACACACTGGGGTAGTTTTATCGATTGCAGACATTATGTTTTTTAAAAACTCAAATATGGCCATATTTATATTTTTCCGTTTTCTAAAGCCCTTTTGTTCATTGCATAAAATATTATTAGTTTCTAAATATTTATTCAGTTGTGTATTGTAATGATTTTCAAAGATTTTTGAGAAGATAGTAAGGAAGGCAACGGGTCGATAGTTTTCGACCATTTCTTTGTCATCTTTCTTGAACAAAGGATTAATTACTGCTATTTTAAGTTCTTTTGGAAATGTGCCATTTGTTATAGATAGGTTTATAATATAGCTTAAGTGATGACATATATGACCATTTAGAAATGAAGTGGTTGATGCAAAGCCAGAACACAATTGAAAAAATAAAAAAAAAAGTTATGTAATATGTATACTACACACATAAATAACCTATAGAATAAATATATTAACTCGTCGAGTACCGGTTTTGTAGACACAATTATAGAACAATAGGTTGCGGTCACCGGTGACCGCTTGGTATTTGACAGTTTAATACAATATTTTATAAATCAGTATAGACATATACATACCATATAATACATACTACTAAACAAATACTTATACCTACTGCATAAATACTACGATATAATAATAATAATAAGCCCCCCAAAACCCAACCATACGTCCGAATCGACCATCTGATTCACGTGGGGGGCGGACACGCGATTGATAAATTACTGGCGCGGCCAACATGGCAATGGAAACCCATACATCATGGAGACACGTTTAAAGAGAAAATTGAGAGGGCCGCTTCCTGGGGGCGATCGCCGGGGCACACCTGGAGCTGACGCTGGGTGTTTCAGCATGCGATCCGTCTGTGGTGCGGAGTTGAGCAGGCGGGCTCCCATCAACAAAGAGGTCACAGCCGAACCAGAATATTCTGATAGTCTTTATGACGATGTCACAAATCTCCCAAAAGAACCGTATAGTCCTAGTACCATCTCATATACCCCTTCATTGCAATCGTTACCTTCGTCGCCTAATTCATCACCACCTACAGTCAGGGTTAGAGACCTATTCATTCCAGCCTTGGATGTTGAGCGGGAGGTTAATACCTTTTTACCTGCGTCCACCAAGGCCGGTAAACCAAGAGTACGCATGTCTTGGAGTAAAGATGTGAATATATTCATCATGCGCACTTATTATTATATTACAAAGTTAGAGACAGATATGACAACATTAAGGAAACGATTGCACGAACTATTCTCACGTCAATATCCTCAAGTATCAGTTTCCGAACAGCGTGTATCAGACCAAATGCGAACAATAATTAGAAACAAGCGCCTGTCCCAAGACACTTTAGATCAGCTAAAAGAAGAAGTCCGTAGGACTTTAGAGGAAGAAGAAGCAAGAGAGAATTTCAATGTCGAAAACACATCAGAAGTCACTAATAATATCATTCAACAATCATTCATTTCATCCCAACGAATCGAACAATTAAACGTAGAACCTCCAATTACATATAGCACAAATCCAAACACACAATCATCAGATACAAATTTATCATGCACACAACACTTAACATTCCCTCAACACGCATTCACTCAAACAAACTACCCCCAGGAATTTTTATCACAGCAGGCGCTGATCACGCAACCAAGAGATACGACAGACATTGACACATATACACAAGAGTTGATAAACCAACTTGAAACTACTCTTATTCAATACACCGGTACAGATCCAACAACACGTCCTAAGCTACCAAAACTTAGAGGGAACAAAAAGCTCTATGGATTGGTTGATTTATTTAACAAACTAATATTAAAGCGATTCTATTCTATTGACTCTGATTTGCTAGGTATACATACATTAATATATTGCAGTGCGTACGTTATTTGTGAAAGATTAGGATACAAAATAAGAACACATAAACCATCCCCTCAATCTCGTAAAAACCATAAACCTTCGTGGCAAAAAAGACTCGAAATAGATATAAAAATTTTAAGAACAGATATAGGTAGGTTGACACAATATATTAACAACAATAGATCTATCTATATTGAAATCAGTAAATAGGATATTCAGAAAAACAAAAGTACATACTATACATGAACCAAATAACATAAGACCAGAAGAATATTTAGATACATTAAAGCAAAAATTAGTTCTAAAATCACAACGTCTTGCAAGATATTTAAAATCTCTTCAAAGAAAAGAAGATAATAAACTGTTCATAACTAATGAGAAAAACTTTCAAATGAACTCAAAAACTACTGGGCTAACTTATGGGAAAAACGAAACGACCATAATGATGAGGCAAAATGGATTGAGGAAGAGAGAGATAGGATGATTGTCACAGAAGAGATGGAATTAGCTGATATCACGCCAGAAGAAGTTGCAATAGTCACATCAAGAATGAAGAATTGGAAAGCGGCTGGTATAGACAACATTCATAATTTTTGGTACAAAAAGTTTTTCACACTCCATCACATTATAGCTAAGAACGTCACAGAAATCATAAGAGGTGAACAGACAATGCCTAATTTTATTACCAAAGGTGTCACTTACATGCTCCCTAAAAGTAATGATACGTCGAATCCTTCCCAATATCGCCCCATTACATGCCTACCGACGATTTATAAACTGATTACTTCACTTATTACACAATTAATTAATAGTCATCTTCACCGAAACAATATACTGTCTGAAGAACAGAAAGGATGTAGACAAAATCATAGAGGATGTAAAGAACAGCTTATAATAGACTCTACCATTTTGAAATATGTTCATACACAAAAGAAAAACTTATCCATAGCATACATAGACTACAGAAAAGCATTCGATAGCGTTCCCCACTCTTGGCTACTTAGAATCTTAGAAATATATAAAATAAATCCTACCATAATTAACTTTTTGAGAAATGCTATGTCTGATTGGCGAACAACCCTACACCTAACTAATGGTACAGATACTATCACCACAGATGATATTCATATCAGAAATGGAATTTTTCAAGGAGACTCTCTCAGTCCTCTATGGTTTTGCCTTGCCTTAAACCCTTTGTCTCACCTACTCAATAATACAGATAACGGTTATAGCTTAAATTCAGATACAGCCATAAGTCATCTCATGTATATGGATGATATTAAATTATTTGCAAAATCTAACAATTGCTTACAATCCCTAATAGAGTTAACTTCCCAATTTAGTAGAGACATAAATATGTCATTTGGTCTAGATAAATGCCGCATACTACACATTCAAAATGGCAAAATAATAAGTACTGTTAACAATATCGACGAACCTGATGCATTTGAATCTATGGAACCTACAGAAACTTATAAATACTTAGGCATTCACCAGTCTAACATTATAGATCACATTAAAATAAAAAAAGATTTATGTACACAGTTTACAAGTCGACTTCATGTAATATGTAAAAAACAACTCCACTCAAAAAATCTTTTTAAAGCTATTAATACCTTTGCAATTCCTGTATTAACATTCTCATTTGGTATTGTAAAATGGACACGAACAGATATCCGTAGTTTAGAAATTAAAATCCGGACCACTCTAACAAAGCATAACTACCTTCACCCGAAGTCAGCAATTGAGAGAATTTCGATAAAGAGGGAAAAAGGAGGAAGAGGACTCATAGATTTAAATGTATTGTGGGAAGGTCAAATTCAAAACCTTAGAAATTTTTTCTTCAGTAAAATCACCACTAGCAGCTTGCACTCAGCGATAGTAGATCTCGATAGAAACTGTACCCCACTTAATTTATCCAACAAGAACATCAGTTATAAAACCCCTCAAAATCATATCACCGACAAAATCAATAGATGGCGTTCCAAGGAACTGCATGGAAGACACCTGCACGATTTGGAACAACCGCACGTAGATATAGACGCCTCGAATGAATGGCTAAAATTAGGTTCTCTTTTCCCAGAGACTGAGGGCTTTATGATAGCCAGACAAGACCAGGTTATAAATACAAAAAATTACAAAAAATATATACTTAAGGACCCCATTGTTCAGAACGACAAATGCAGAAAGTGTCATCGCGCAGCTGAAAATATACAACACATCACGAGTGCATGCCCAAACTTAGCTCAAACTGACTACACCCATAGACACAATCAAGTTGCCCGCATTATTCATCAAAAGTTAGCCATAAAATGCAACCTTTTACCGCCTAAAACCGAACCGTACTATCAATATAATCCCAAACCGGTGCTGGAGAATCAGAGTCACAAAATATACTACGATAGAGCAATTTTAACCGACAAGACAATTCATAATAATAGACCCGATATAACCATGATAGATAAACAGAAGAAACACACATACATTATTGACATAGCAGTCCCTAACACACACAACCTACAAAAAACAATAACCGAAAAAATACATAAATATACAGATTTAAAAGAGGAAATAATAAGAATCTGGAAAATGAACAGAGTATACATTGTGCCTCTGGTGCTCTCTAGCACCGGCGTAATACCTACACACCTTCATCACTACATACAACAAATTGAACTACCTAAAAATACGTATATAACTATGCAAAAAGCTACAATCCTAAACACGTGCAGAATAGTTCGCAAATTCCTACAAGACGACGCGAATATTGAACCGAATCAATTAAATGAAACTCACTTGGCTTAGGCCCGTGGTTTCATTAAATTACCGACATTCCTTAAATGTCGAGAAAAACAAAAGTTTCACCACAATAATAATAATAATCTTTATTGTACACCAATTTGAGACAGTATATCCAGGAACAAATAAAGAAAATAGGGTACAAAGGCGGCCTTATCGCTAAAAGTGATCTACCAGGCAACCTTTGGGTGGGTAGAATACTATAGTAGGATATTAAATGAGGTAGTTATAGCTTGGCGTACTGAGGTGCTTATTTATATAATGTAAAAGTGCAAACATTAAAAAAACAAATTTATTTACTTCTAATATAGAATTATATACATACATACACACATACATACATACATACATATATACATATACTAATACATACATAAGTACATTTTCAACAAGATACAATGACAGATAGGTGACACTAGGTGAAGAAACAGCAATGAACTACAGTGTGGAGGTGGAGAGATAATGCTCCCTCACGCGTGCCTTGAACGTGACCAGTGATTTTGCTTGTTTTATGGAAGGGGGAAGTGCATTCCACAGTCGAATAGCTCGAACTGTAAACGATTTATCGTAGGATTTGCTCTCATGCTGGGCATCTCAAGTCTCAGATCTCCCGACGACCGTACTGGTCCAATATATATTATATATATATATATATATATATATATAAAATAATAACGTTGTCAGAATAGTTTCCTCAATTGTTTTGAGTCTGCCAATGCTTAAGTAAATGCTCACGGATTTTAAATTTAAAGGAATTGCGACTTGTTGCCATTCTGATCTCCTTGGGCAACGCATTCCACAAAATAACAGCTTGAATGAAAAAGGAAGAATGAAAGAAGTCAGTGCGATGAGAGATACATTGAAGATGTCGATTTTGAGACGAACGGAGAAATTTAGTGTGGTTTGCGCACGTATATTGGAAGTAAGAAGCAAGGTAAGTAGGTGAAGAAGGAGAGTCAAGATAAGAGAATAAAGTGGTTAGAGCCCTCTGCTGCCTGCGCAAGCGTATGGGCAGCCACTTCAGTTGTATCCTATGTGCAGAAATATGATCATATTTACGTAAGTTGAAAACGAATCGAATGCAGTTATTTAGAAGTCTAACTTGTTGAGCATTCAGGTCGTAGTAACAGACATCAGCGTAATCAATAATCGGGAAAATCAAGGTCTGCACATGTTGTGGTACTTCCACTTGTTGTATCCCTGCGAAAATAGCTGGAAGCTTGCCGCCCCTTCCAGAGAGCAGAGAGGGTGCTGTATGGCCAGGAAATTGCATTGTAGACGGTGAAATATGACGGAAGGACTAACGTGTGCAGCAACTTTTCTGACGTCAGCTTCTAAAGGTAGTCGTAGCATGCGTAATATATAAGTGAATAAAGACAAACAGCCTGGGATAGGATGGTGTCTTCGGAGAGCACTACCTAGGCGTAGTACAAACACACTGGGCCTCAAGTCTGCTAATTTTATTTAACTCACATGCTATTGAAATTCAATTGAGATTCAATCACGACTCCATTACGATTAGAACAAAATTGGTATTCTGCAAAAACTTGAATGTAAACTCAATAGAGTCGTAATGGAATCGTAGTGTAATTGTAATTGACTCTCAGTTGAACAGATAAAGGTGTTGCCATTCAAAATCTATCAAGATGCTGAATGAGTGAATGAACTATTTTTTAAATTTAAATATACGTTTTTATCATTTTCTGTTATTCAATAACGAATTAAATTGTCGGTAATAAATCGCCTTGACGATAAAACATGACTTATCGGTGTTAGAAAGAGTTTATTTCAAATGAAGAGGCTGTATTACATAGTTATCTATGACAAGGTCAATAATTAATAAAAAAAACGTATGTCATCTGGCACGTCAAGTCCATTTGATTCATTGGTCTTGATCTTCGTCGGCAGTACCTCGCAGATCGTTTCATATCAAAAGTCCTCTCCCGATCATCCCATCCTCTACTTCCCATTTTGGATCAAATTCTCCTCTCCTATGATTCCTCTCCATACTGGCTCCCAAACCTATACCCCCAGTGATTGTCAGATACAGAGAGCTGAAAAATCTTTCGGCCTCTGTCAGTCAATTCCCAATTCTCCCTGTATTCTCTTCTGCATACGAAGCCATCCATTTTAAACCGAAACTTGTTCTGGGGTTAGGTCTTTCAAAATCTTCGGCAAATATTGTTGGAAACTTTGAGCGGGCACTGGAAGTGTACTGGAAGGGCTGGAATGTGTTCTACACTGATGCGTCAAAGTTGACTCAAGAGGGTTGTACAGGGGTGGCAACATATTTTCAGAACTCCAGAATAACTATGCTTTTTAAGTTTCCGCCAGAGGCTTCAGTTTTCACGGGAGAATGCGTTGCAATCTTGGAAGCTGTGAAATTTATTAGAAGTCATAATATTAAAAATTCTGTAATTTTTTCAGATTCCCGTAGTAGTATTCAATCTTTAGGTCAAAATCAGTTACACACCAAAATCCATAGCCAGCTAGTTGTAGATATTAAACACCTCCTTTGGTGCTGTCATAATGAAGGGCTTAATATCGAAATAGTTTGGATCCCTGGCCACTCTGGCATACGCGGAAATGAATGTGCTGATGCGTTGGCTAAGTTTGCTACGTCAGGTGATGTGGAACTCCATCATTTCGTTATACCCGGCTATGATATCCGAGCCGACACAAAGCGAAAGCTCTATGACACGTGGTCTTCAATATGGAAAAGTACCTCACAGCGTAAAGGAGCTTACTACGCTTCCGTCCAACCTAGCATCCAGAGGAAACCTTGGTTTTTTAAATTTCGTAAAATCCCAAAACAAGCAGTCACGTCCTTGTGTAGACTCGGCCACTGCAGTAGTCCAGTTTTTTTGTACAAGATTCACATTCGTGACAACTCTGTATGCGAATGTGGTCTTGATGAGGGTACCCTCGAACATATATTTTTTTCTTGCTCCATAAACTCCCAATATCTAGACCTCTATAGAGAACTCCCTAATATTAAAATTCCCCTCCCAATTAATTTTCGCTCACTAATAACCAATTTTTATCCTAAACTCATTAACCTTTTGGCAAAATTCATTACTAAAAATAATATTAAAATCTAATGTATAATGAGAGTATCTAATATAATATAGTGAATGTGCTTTAAATTTAAATGTCAATGCCATTATTTTTTGTCCAATTTCTATTTAAATACATAATCTGTAATGCCCACACCTGCCGTAACACATGACGCTGGCAGAATAGTCAACTACTAAATAGTGGAGACTCAATTGCCATAGAAAAAAAAAAAAAAGTCTATATTTATTGGGTGTTGGATATAAAGTATTTCAAATCTGTAAGTACTCGCCAAATTATATTTCTATTGTTTATGTACCTACGTTATACTGCGCTTTAATATTACAGCATATTAATTGTTTTCTTCTATATTTTAGGCTAATAATATGAGCGTACAACAATCTGAAGCTCTAGTAGACTTCTTAGAAGGGCATAAGGAGCTAGCCCTTGGACGCTGCTCAAGAAGGAAGGAAGGGCGCAGTCTGTCGAAAAGGCTTTGGCAAGAGTGCGGTGAAATTCTCAACAGCGTATCTTCAGACTGCGTCCAAAAGACAGGAGAGCAATGGCGCGTGGTGAGTAGCTACATATATAGAACAATGGCATTAGTTACTTGTTTATGTTGAAGTTCAGGTATAATTTCATAAATATAATATCTTATTTCTAGTTCTACAATGAGTATAAACATCACCTTTTAAAAAAAATAAAAAGAGATAAAAGTGAAAGGAGTGCTACAGGTAAGTATTTGCAGGTAATTATTTATCATTTTGTCAATAATTTACTTCTTTATGGTACATTTTACTTTTTTAAGGAGGAGGATCAATACCTAAAATGAATTTAACGTCCCTTCAAGAGAGGCTTTACACCATTTTGGGGCGTGATGTAGGCGAACCTCTACCAGGAGTTAGGCATAACCCATTTATTGTAAGTTTCCTTCCTTTCATAAAACCGTTTTGTAATCTTTGGATACTTATTATTTCTATTGTGTCTTTGGGCAGAGGCAATTGTAAAATTTAATCATGCATGCACTTATACTTCTGTTTTGTTCATTGCACTGCACATTTTATTTTTTTATTTAACAGCCAATTCAAAATGAAGGTGGTAGTGCTACTGCTTCATATCATGATGGCGTGAATGTTGTGTGAGTTGTATGGCTTTTCTTTTCTTCCTCATCTATGCTAAATGGTGTACTTATAATGCATTTTACTATGTTTGGCTTATTCTGTATCTATACTATAATTTTAAAGAGTTTTTGTTGGTTATGAATCAAGTTTGTTTATAATATTTATGTCACTACTACATTTTAAGTGGGGGCCTATGTTCAGCAGTGAACATCTTCTGGCTGTTAATGATGATGATGATGACTACATTTTTAAATGCTTATGCTTAACTCAATGTGCTAATAACTTGGGGCTCAAGCGCAAAACTTGTTCGACGAAGGGCAACAGATTTCATTTCTATTTATAGGGAGGATGAGAACAAAATAAATACTTTTCATTCTATATAGAGGTAGATAAATACTTGGCAAATAAATTAATTATATTTATAGGGAGGATTAGAACAAAATAAATACTTTTCATTCTATATAGAGGTAGATAAATACTTGGCAAATAAATTAATTATATTTATAGGGAGGATTAGAACAAAATAAATACTTTTCATTCTATATAGAGGTAGATAAATACTTGGCAAATAAATTAATTATATTTATAGGGAGGATTAGAACAAAATAAATACTTTTCATTCTATATAGAGGTAGATAAATACTTGGCAAATAAATTAATTATATTTATAGGGAGGATTAGAACAAAATAAATACTTTTCATTCTATATAGAGGTAGATAAATACTTGGCAAATAAATTAATTATATTTTCCACAGGACCTATGAAGTTTTACAGAATTTGGAAGACAGTCCTGGGTAATTTTCATCCCTTTTTATGATTTAATTATCTTAAAAATACTGAATATTTTAATATTACATTAAAAATACTGCACTTTTTAACATGCTTTTTACTTTTATTTCAGATTTGTACCAATGGAGGTTGAAGAGCAGCAATTTTTAGAGCAGCCACTAGTAAGCTCCCTGAGAGATAGTGAACCTGCAGCCCAAAGCTCCTTAGCCTCAAGAGAGCCTACTTTGCAGATTACTGAAGGCCAGCAGACTGAGCCTGCAGCCTCTCAGACTGAGCCTGCAGCCTCTCAGACTGTGCAGCAGCCCAACAGTCTCCTCCACGACGACGTCGTCGTCGGCGTCAACAAATTACTGGCAAGTAACTACATATAAGTAACTAACTACTACTAATATACAATATGTAGACTATGTGCATTTTGTACCAGCTTATAATAATATACTTATATGGTATTTTTTTAGAAATTGATGACCAGAACACGGCATTGAGAAGTGCTACCGAAACCCTGGCATCAATTGAAAATATTAGTGCACAAGCCACAAACAGACTAGCCGCTGCTATAGAGGCCTTAGCGTGAGCCCATACGCATAGTCTTGAAGATTCGCGTACATCGCAAATGGTGAATCAAATGTTAAATTTTTTTACTAAGGCATAATTATTGATTTGCAATTTTTTATATTAATATATCTTATTTGTTTTCAGGTACGCCATAGACGGAAAAGAACCCGCATAATGTATTCCTATAGTGAATAAATTTTTATTCACATTACTATAGTGAATAAATTTTTATAAATTTTTATTCACTATCGTAATAGATTATTTTTATAATTTTTCGATTAGAATTAGGTTTTCAATATTATTATGTAGGTTGTGATTAGTATATAGATATATGATTAGATTAATAATTAATAAAAAGATTTTAATACATTTTTTTTATTAAACATTAATTATTAGTATGATCCCTCCACAATCTCTCAACTAGTGCTCTTTGTAAAAGTCTTCCTCGAAGGAGATCAGGGTTAACACAGTGGTTAGGTTCCAGTTCCAGTCGCTATGCTGATGCTACACTAATTTCCCTTTCAATCTGTAACAATAGTTATAATTTAAATTATCGTCATCATCAGCTTAAGAAACATTCCCATTACTGGGGCACAGGCCTTTCATCGTATTAAGAGAGTACAGACTCCACCAGCCAACGCAGACTGGCAGACTTCACATGCCTTTGAAATTGTTTTCCGACCTCCAATTATAATTGAAATACTTCTGTTTGTTTAAAAAATGGGAATCAACGTATTTACAATGATTTTAATCACATAACTTATTGTTTTATTTACAAATGTACAAGTACTTACACTTCCCGGTAACGGAGCAATGATCCGGGCTTCGTGGTGGCCATGGCACTGGCCCGCCACGACCGATCCAGCGCTGGGGAAACACCGAGTCGAGGTGCTCTCGCACGGCGCGCTGATAATGCGCAGGGCACTGCTAACGGAATGTCATCTAGTAAGTCCGGGATAACACTACGTAGCATTTGTAGGTACGTTTCACCGGTTAAGTGTCCTGTCACAAAATGCGGACCAATTAAGCAGCCGTTTATTATACCGGCCCACGTAGGTACTCCACATTAGAAAAAACGTAATGGCGATCCATTTTGGCGGCAACAATATTGTATTGCGCTTGCGTGGTTGCGCAGACGGCGTTCGCGGTGCGACTGGTGCGAATGAAAGCCATGCGAGGCGATGCGAGCCGATGCGAGTGACAGAGAGCGCGGTGGTTGCCTTTGTTGTTTGTCGTGAGGCGATCCGAGCGCGCGCGTGCATTGCAGTTTATGCTGTATTACTTAGTACGACAGATTATTTTACTATGAACATTGATTTGACGTCACATTTTAGAAGAGAAACTATCGTTTCTCATGCTTTCGAGTTGATGATTATTTTTTTGAGTAGATGAGGAGAAAAAAAAATATTTAATTCAAAAAGTAACTTGCATTATTCGATAATACTACTAAAGGGAAATCGTTCTGCTGCGGGAAAACAACCATTAAAATGTCAGCGTGTAGAGGAGATAAATGAAACAAACAGAAGTATTTCACTCTGTTTATTTGGCTTAATATTAATTGATCGGGATACATACAGCTATATTATTTTATTTATTAGGCTCATCAACAATTATTTATACTTGAATACAAAATAAAGTACTTGCACAATTACAGATTGAGTACAACAATATTTTACAGATTTAATTAGAAAGTGAAGAATAATAAAAGAAATTATATAATGAACAATGATACATTTTTAAGAAATATTGTTACTATGGTAAACAACATGATAACAACAAAGAGCTGTAACAACAGTCACGCTGATATTAATTGAGGCAAAGCTGTGTATTATTTTACAAGAACCAATGAGTTTTTAGTTTTTAGTTAGTTTTCTTTACGCGAACTCATCACGACAATTAAACACATATTCAAAGAGTCACTGTCTCAACACCGAGTCTATATCTCACAACACACACCTAATTTCACTAAAACACGGTTACGGAGGAGTAATCTCGACTCAACGTTATCGATGTATGTAGAATTAAGTGGAAAAAGTTTATTAATTACAAATAAACTTAAGTACAAGAGAAAATGCTGCGCGGGAGCTGGCGGACATTTTTCTTGTAACGTCAAAAGTTAAAAAATCAGATACCGGGGTTTTTTTTTAATGGCAACCGTATCTCCAATACCATTCGAGTTTTTTTATGCATATTCTAATTAAAATTTTGTAATTCATAACAAAATGCCAGGTATGAAATAATGGTCACATAACTACGATAAAAATAAATTACAGAGCCAATTGTTTTGGTGTATGTAAAACTAATACCTAGTAATATTTTAATCCCTTGTTAAATGGCAACATTATGGTATTCATATCTTTCAATCTGATGTTGCTGTCTCTTTCTAATTTCTATACCCCCCTACATTACGTTCGCAGAAGTAAGTCGACAGACCCTGATTGACACACTGACTGCGCCTCGCAAGGAGGCGTCCTTTTATAGGCGAGCCGCGCGCGGACAGGATTAATCCTGTCGCTATGGGCTCGCGACTCGGCCACTCTGCGACGGAATCATGTCCGTACATGCTCAAAGGCAAGTTCAAACCAAGCAGCGGCGGCGCGGAACAAAGGATCGCCGCCGCACGCCTTTGATATTCGTGTCTGAACTTGCCCTTTTGTCATGGTTCGGACATGTTCGGAACACGTCGCGGGCGGCTCGCGGCCTAGCATTGCCGTCGTGCACAATATTATAGTTTTATTTAATTGATAATAATATCTCAGTTCAATAGTCAATTTGTATTAGATAATAAGTTTATTTTTGTAATAAAAAAATAGTTCTATTACTTAAAGTATTTTGATTTACCAACTCTTGAGCAACGTCACGCGAAGTGTGTTCGACTCCCGCACGAAGCAACTCTTTATATAATTATTTTTATGGCATTAACCGGTAAACGAGCTGACGGATCACCTGATGGTAAGCAATCGGCGTCGCCCATGGACATCTGGAACACCAGAGGCGTTACAAGTGCGTTACCGGCCTTTTGGGGATTGGGAGCTTGAGGATCGTTGGGGATTCAGGGATTGGGGAGATTGGGGAAGGGGAGTGTTATTGGGCCTCCGGTAACCTCACTCACACGACGAAACACAACGTTGCTTCACGTCGGCTTTCTGTGAGGCCGTGGTATAACTCCGGTCGTGCCGGCCCATTCGAAGCATGGCTCTCTCACACTTGTAAGCACTTGAATCCACAAATTGTTGGCATGTTGACTGCCTAGTTGGCCGAGTGGTCGCAAGTGCAACTACCGGGTTCGATTCCCGGGTGGCGCAAAGTATTACTGGGTTTTTTTTAATTCTCAGTAGTAGCACGGAGTCTGGAATTGTATATATGGCAATAGGCACTCCCCCTTTTCATGGGACCCATAACATAAATAGAGTGAAAAGTGGGTGTTACATTGTAGGTACAGTGGCGTAATGTGCACTCCTGCCTTCCCCTTCGGCTGTCAATGCGTACGTGATCATTGTTAACGTGTATGTTTGTTAACGTGTTAAAGTTCTCACGATCACGACACAGGAGAAGTTCTCCTAGTGTGGGCAACGTCTTGTGCTTGCATGAATTGAAGAATGAATGTAATGAAATCTTTTTATATCTGACGACCTTTAGTCAGCTCTAATGACCAACAGAGTCGCGAATGTCGTATGGAATAAGTTCAAAAAGTTATATTTTTAATTTTGAACGAGATTGCATGAATAAGATAGATTGACTATCTACAGAAAGCAGTTGTCTGTCCAACAATCCCGTACAGTAAATTTGTCAAAAATCTGGGTATTCTCTTTGACAGCACTTTATCCTGGGCTCCACAGGTTCAAGAACTGAGTCGCAAAATCTTTGCATCGGCGGCGTCCTTAAGAAGACTTCGCAATTTTTTACCAATCGCCACTAAAACTGCGCTTGCTCAATCTCTCCTTCTTCCCATCTTGGACTACGCTGATGCCAGCTACCTTGATCTAACAGAGGCACAACTGGACAAACTTGAGCGTCTCCAAAATTTCTGCATAAGATTCATATTTGGCTTGCGCAAATATGACCATGTCTCGGAATTCCGTAACAAGCTCAAGTGGCTTCCTATCCGTCTTCGCCGGAATACGCATATCCTGTCACTTCTTTACAGTATTCTGTACAATCCTGCTACGCCCTCTTATCTCAAAGAACGTTTTAAGTTCCTTCATGACGCACATTCAAGACACTTGAGGTCTACTGCGAATTTGAGATTGGAGATGCCAACACATACGACTGCCTTTTATGACAAATCCTTTGTTGTAGGAGCCATTCGACTGTGGAACGCACTTCCATTATCAATAAGACGGGCGCAATCTTTGGATTCGTTTAAAAGACAAGTAAAAGATCATTATCTAACACAGATTCAATAGAGTAACTGCTACCGCATATCCGTATGTATGTATGTATGTATCTGATTTTGTGTATGTATGTGTATGTATATATATATATACATATATATATATATATATATATATATATATGAGTATGTAGGCATGTATGTATGTGTGTACATATTGTATGTATGTATCTAAACTGTTCTGTCATATCCATTGTATTTAATTCAACACTATGAACTACCCACATGGTATCTGCTCTCACGGTTATTTATCCATCCTAAGGTTGCCTGGAAGAGATTGCTGTAAGCGATAAGGCCGCCCATTGTACAACATGCCAAAACTATTTATTTTTTTTTACCTACCTACTATTTTCTTGTTCGTGTCTTTTGTAAGTGGTGTACAATAAAGTGTTTATTATTATTATTATTATTGTATGTCTTTACCATTCACGAGACCACAGGGTCCCGGTCATTTGGGAGGCGTACGAGGGGCCCAAGCCAACTACGCAGAGGCCCTTTAGACAACTTTAATCTAAATGTAATGGAGGCACAAACCGGCGACTATCCCTGTATGCACTATGGAAATGCACCCAAGGACAGTCCCCGGTTAGTGTAGAACTATTGTGGATAATGGAAGAAAAAAAAAGGTAGGGCTATGGATGGGTTGCTGTGGACTGGAAAATTGGGAACTATGGATGACTATGACACCTGCCGAAACAATGTAATTATTACACGTAAAAATGGCAGGCGGAGACTCGCCAACTCACCGACCGGGCCCCGGGAATGGTTGCTAGATATAGCAACAGAGGGGCAACGAGAATGTGAGTGGCTCAAGGGTTAAGAAACTACCACCGCTTTCTACTCAGATCATCTGCTCCAGCCGAAGCCTCCTGCATCCCTGGCCCACTCGCGACTTACGAATAGTTTCTTACCCTCCGAGCAGGATCACTGCTCTCGCGACTCCACTCTGGACGGCCAATGAAGGCAAGCCAGAGGTGGGAGACCTGTTCCTTGTCATCGTTCACTCCAGCCAGCCAATTAAGGCAAGCCGGAGAAGAAGGAACGGTGACTTCTCCCTGGAGCACTCGGGATGATGGTAGCCCGCGGGATCGCTAATGCCCGTCACCTCGCCTCAAGGTGCCCTGCGGGCTTATTATTATTATTATTATTGTCATCACCTACTTTTTTTTAACGGGGGAAAATCATCGAATGACTGAGGGAGTGTCAGACTCTTATTGACTAATAACAATCCCGTTCCTTCTCCTGCACGTCGAGCTAGAGCCCCGGTAACCCGTTAGGTTCTCCTGCTAGGTATGGACGTCGACACAACATCTATTGCCCGAATGTTTGGCGACATCTGTCGCCTAATAGCAAAATCAAGTACTAGATGGTATGGTATGATGGATATCATTCAATAAAGATTAGATTTGTAATAATTTACTGTTCTAAATTAAATAGAGGCTTCGTATAAATTATAATTATAAAGAAAATATAATGAATTATTATGATTTTTATTTATTTTAAATTATGAACGACATTTACTACTTCAATTCTGAAAAGTTGTGGTTTTGCCATCTAGTGGTGGACACTTTAACTAAACCAGTCTGACGTATGCGTAAAAAATATAATAAATGCCAAATACACAAATTAGTTGGATGACATGCTAATTCATATAAAATTAGAATGAAGAAAGTAACTAGAATCAAATTCAAATACCTATAAAACCATTATTATTTTAGGACGGGTTGCTTTTCAAACAAAAGTCCAAGCACTGACATCTACCGGCTAGTAGGGGAAATCATTTAATAGGCTTATTTACTATACATAAAGGTACAATTAGATAAGCATTATTTCAAGTTCAAAGTAGTTGTAAAACTGAACAATTCCTACTCTATTTTGTAAATTACTGACTAAAGATTTTGCAATTAAATAAACAAAATGATAATAAATAACAGTTAAACCCGTAACAAATACCGTACCTATATTACCAAAGCTATGTACAATTTTATGACAGAATATAACCATGACCATTAACCTAAGGTATATTTTGTTATGGGCTTGTGGCACCGACTTCTCACCTATCAGTGGGTGGGTAACCTTTAAGTACGTATGACTAATAATAGTTATTTTTGGCTTTTTAGTTTTCACCTTTTGCTTGTTTTTAGGTTTTGGTTTTCGAAGTCGGTTTTTTTAAACGCAGTTTTTGTTTTTAATTTTATGCTTTTTAGTTTAGTCAGGACTATATAGACCCAATATACTACGTATATCCCATATGGGTGCAAAGTTCTCATCACTACAAATTATTCAAGCTCAAACACCAGGTAAACGGTTAATAGTAGCTATTAATCGTTTAGGAGTTCCCTTAGCTACCATACTCCTTCATCATCAGGCCCTAATGACAGTCATACCCCATTTAGGTGTAAAGTTCTCATCACTACAAATTAATCAAGCCCAAACACCAGGTAGCTACTGTTAACCGTTGAGGTGTTCCCGTAGCTATCATACTACTTCATCATCAGACCTCTAATGACAATTACATCCCATCTAGATGTAAAGATCTACTTAATTCAAATAATTTAAGCCCAAACATGGGGTCATTGCTACAAATCCTCGAGGAGTTCCCTTGGCTGTCTCTTGACTCCATCATCAGATCAACTCCATACCTTCATCAAATTGTAGTGGTTTCAAACACTATATTAAAAAATTAACAAACACTCTCGCCACCCATACAATTTTGAATAGTTCCCCTCGGTTTCCATGGGATCCCATCATCAGATCCTGACCTGGTGGAAATGGGACCACCCCGAGAGTATGGTATGACCTTTCCAACAAAAAAAGAATCATCAAAATTCGTGCACAAAAAACATACCGCCGAATTGATAACCTCCTCCTTTTTTGGAAGTCGGTTAAAAATAATAAATGAAGACAAACTATTCGTACGACGCGAGTGAGCCAGTCATGCTGGATGCTTCGGCTGGAGCAGTTGATCTGAGTAGACAGCGGTGGTAGTTTCTAAACTCTTCAGCCACTCACATTCTCGTTGCCCCTCTGTTGCTATATCTAGCAACCATTCCCGGGGCCCGGTCGGTGAGTTGGCGAGTGTCCGCTTGCCATTTTTACGTGTAATAATTACATTGTTTCGGCAGGTGCCTTAGTCATCCATAATTCCCAATTTGCAAATACACAGCAACCCTTCCATAGCCTTACCTTTTTTCCACTATCGGCCTGGTACGCCTCTAAAACTGTCAGACACCAAGCGGTCACCGGTGACCGCAACCTATTGTACTATAATTGTGTCTACAAAACCGGTACTCGACGAGTTAAATAACAGGGACTCTGTAAGTTCCGTGATTAGTAAAAAAAGGATATACCTAATTTCAGTGGAAAAATTGTAGTATAATGCGTAAGAAAGCGCCTGGCAGAAGTCGCATATACATTATGTCAGCAAATAAATGTAAAGGCACTTAATATATTACTGTTATCAATTAATGTCGTTCAAATACGTAAGTAAATCTAAAATCAGTCCTAATTAAAAAACTGTGCAATAAATATACACATTATCAAATAAGATTTTCGTTTGAAAATGAGACTATTTCAAAAATAATCTAAGTTTTCCAATAGATAATAAAGTTGCACATAATTTGTTAAATCACTGATCTTTAAATTTCTATTACACTCATTACTTTTAAAATGTATATACAACTATATTATAATAACTCCATTGCAAGTTACTTATCTATAATACGAAATAAAAGTATAATAAAATTTTAAGATAAGCGCCTAGAGTAATATTTATAGCAATAAGTAGCAAATACTCCAATTATCACTGTTATGATATAGAAACCGACAAGGAGTCTTTACAAATTGAAAGTTTCAATAGTATTCCATTTAGGTAATACACATACAAGATACATTACAGTAATAATTTATTAAATATAATTATACAACTGCTGAGTACAAAACAAATGTAAAAATATTGTAATGATCGATATTTGGTTCTCAAGTGCATTAATAGATGGCGTTACAAGGCTAGCCACATTAATATAAATCATGTATTTATCATGGTAAAGTGAGGGTGGCAGTAAAAGAAAATAAAAAAAATAAATCTGACAGATGAGGATTATATAAAGAAAGGAGACAGCTAACGGGCTCCTCATTTAATTTACGTAATTGCTGTAATTCAAAGCCATAACTGCTCAGAAATGTGTAATGAATAGTAAATATATAAGTATTATTGCCAGTGACAAGTGAGTGTGGTTGCAGTAACGGGGTAAGTGTTTGCGTTTACTTTACGGAAGTGTACACTGGATCATCGGCAATATTTTGCAAGACTGGTTATTTTTACATTGTCCTCAGCTTGCGGATACGCCCTTAATTATTTGGGAGAAACATTTAGAACTGTGATTCAGCTTCCGTTATGCCAGTTGATCTCGACGCTTACAGATCAACATATTCACCGCTGTTCTCAAGTAACCGGTTGGTCTCGGGGTGTAGCATCGTATACGTCGACACGGTTGAACTCGGGTTCGAACCCAAGCCTTAGAAAACTTTTGTTATATCCTGTTTATTTCTGTATTCTGATTTTTCTGTTTTATTTAGGTTTTATGTCTTTCCGTTATTTTTTTAGTGATTTCCAGTGATTTAATTTAGTTTAGTATTTGTCAGTGTTGAATAAATTTTTATGTACCTACCTATTGCCGCTGTATGGCAATAGGCTCACCCCCTATTACATGGGACTCATAACTAGTGAAAAGTGGGGTGTTACATTGTACTGTGGTAGAATGTGCACCTCTGCCTACCCCTTCGGGGATAAAAGGCGTGATGTTATGTATGTATGTATTGCCGCTGTTTAATCTTTCATTACCCAGTTACTTGAACCCAGGTCATTACATTGGCGCCCAAGGGTTAACTGAATGAAGGATTAACAAGGTGTATTGAAAAAAGATTCTTGTGTAACAGTGTAAGTAGGCATTCATTCCGGACAGATATTGTAATTTCGTGGGTAGTGGTAGGTAGTACGTATTATATTCATCAAGTAAATATTGTTTTGATTGTTTAAAGTTTTATTATTGCTTAGTCATGGATGTTAATGCATTATATAAAGATGAGCTCGAGTTTGAGTTGGCATGTCGAGGGGTTTCTGATTGTAAAACCGGGGCGACTATGCGGAAATTTTTGCGAGAAATTTTAGTTCGCGAGCAGTCAGGTGAGTCCTCTATTTCCTTTAAAGCACCTAAGTCATGCATCGAGAATCCAAAAGATGAGATATTAATTTGTAAAAAGAAATTGTCAGCTATCAATTTACTTATATCTGAAGTATCACACAGTCCTGAGCACTCGTTTTGTAAACGCATACACTCTCGTTTGACACGCTTGTCAAATCGTGCTAAACTGATAATACCCTCGGAGTCTAGTGATATTGCGAATCATTCGACCTTGCTAAAGAATATTCAAGATACCTTATCGTCATTAAGACAACTTGAACAAGAAGAAGGTGAGGATGATGAGGGAATTTCTGAACATGATAAGGACATCTTACAGAAGTCGCTGGGCGAAGAGGCCATACAGATTGTGGAACAGTTGGAAAAGTGCCGAGACCCAGAGAAAAATTCTTTACCGAAGGGTTCTAACACTCAAATACATCAAGATCGAGCTCCACAATCTGCGGTGGCTGAGGCTGACACGCCACCTCCCGTCTTGGAGAGACCTAGTCATTCCTCTCGTCATCTTGGTTTACAAAGGACTTCTACATTTGATAATGGCTTTCACAAACGGAAGTTGGTACCGATTAAAGATTGGGGTGTCAAGTTTAGTGGTAAGGGCACCATAAGTGTAAACGCGTTCTTGGAAAGAATTGAGGAACTTAAAGAAGCGCGGAATGCTACCGATGAAGACTTGTTTCGCTACGCCATAGACTTCTTTGAAGAAGAAGCGTTGATATGGTTAATACTAAGAAGAAATTTACAACCATACTTTCAAAAAGCTATATGTCGAGATACTTTCGATTCAGTGGGCGAATTAACTGCAGTTCTCAGGATTATTGAATGCACCAAGTTGAGCTGTGAAAATTTCAAAGAACCTACCCAAAGTGATTATTCATTGGAAAAAGATTTAGCATACAAGGGTAATACTTCGAGGACCTCACGAAACGAAGATACGACTGAGCTATCAGCTATAGATAATAGAGAAGTGCAGTTGACAAAGTGCTGGAACTGCAGATCTCCAGGCCATCGCTTCAGGGATTGTAAGTTGCCAAAACAGAGGCTCTTCTGTTATAGATGTGGACGTTTCGGGAAAACGACAAATAAATGCCCATGCAATACCACTGATAAGGGAAACGACAAGTCGGAGTCGATGCCGGCCGATCGTACCCCGAAAAACTAAGTCATTCTATCTCGGATGACTGGAAACAATGGCTACACACGGTTTCAATGTTTTGGAAAACAGGGAAAATAAATAATATTAATAAACACAGTCAAGATAATCGATATTATGCTGAACTAACAGTCTTGAATCAGCCATTTGTGGGATTATTAGATTCTGGAGCCACTATCTCAGTAATTTCTCCGCAATTTGCAACGAGAGTTATGAAATTAGGATTTTCAGAGCATAAAGTTGACAAGGAAATGGTATCTACGGCAGATGGCACTTACCACACCTTGAATTCCATTGTGCATTTACCCATTGAGTTTATGGGAAAATATAATGTGGTAGATTTTTATATCATGGATTGTTTAAAACATGATATTATCTTAGGCATGAATTTCTTTGAATTATTCAATTTAGCAATAGGGGCAGGCAAATCAATGGTTAACATCTCGGAAATAAAGGTACAGCTACCAGTGATCGCACGAGATGAACTGTCTGTCTCACAGAAAGAGCGGCTCGACAAACTGTTGTATGAAATGGCAGCAGATATTGGTAAAGGTTTGGGAAGAACATCGTTGATTAAGCACAGAATCGATACCGGGGATAGCTTGCCCATCAAACATAGGCAGTACCCCTTTGCCCCCCCAATTATGGCAGAGCTTGAGAAGGAAATTCAGGACATGCTGGACAATGACGTAATAGAGCCCTCCTTTAGTTCATGGCGTTCTCCAGTATTACTAGTGAAAAAGACTTCGGGTAAGAATCGATTGTGCCTCGACAGTCGCCAATTAAATAGGATTACAATAAAAGATTCTTATCCCTTGCCTAGGGTTACAACCATATTAGACAGTCTAAAAAATGCTCAGTTTCTGTCTACTATTGATTTACGATCAGCTTTCTGGCAAATACCGCTTGAAGAAACCAGCAAGGAAAAGACAGCTTTTGGACTCGCGGGAAAAGGACTGTATCAGTTCAAAGTCATGCCGTTTGGACTAGTCAATGCTTCTCAAACACAACAACGTTTGATGGATCGGTTGTTTTTTTTTTTTTCTTCTATGGCAATTGAGCCTCCACTATTTAGTAGTTGACTATTCTGCCAGCGTCATGTGTTACGGCAGGTGTGGGCATTACAGATTATGTATTTAAATAGAAAATGGACAAAAAACAATGGCATTGACATTTAAATTTAAAGCACATTCACTATATTATATTAGATACTCTCATTATACATTAGATTTTAATATTATTTTTAGTAATGAATTTTGCCAAAAGGTTAATGATTTTAGGATAAAAATTGGTTAATAGTGAGCGAAAATTAATTGGGAGGGGAATTTTAATATTAGGGAGTTCTCTATAGAGGTCTAGATATTGGGAGTTTATGGAGCAAGAAAAAAATATATGTTCGAGGATACCCTCATCAAGACCACATTCGCAAACAGAGTTGTCACGAATGTGAATCTTCTACAAAAAAACTGGACTACTGCAGTGGCCGAGTCTAAGTCTACACAAGGACGTGACTGCTTGTTTTGGGATTTTATGAAATTTAAAAAACCAAGGTTTCCTCTGGATGCTAGGTTGGACGGAAGCGTAGTAAGCTCCTTTACGCTGTGAGGTACTTTTCCATATTGAAGACCACGTGTCATAGAGCTCTCGCTTTGTGTCGGCTCGGATATCATAGCCGGGTATAACGAAATGATGGCGTTCCACATCACCTGACGTAGCAAACTTAGCCAACGCATCAGCACATTCATTTCCGCGTATGCCAGAGTGGCCAGGGATCCAAACTATTTCGATATTAACTCGTCGAGTATCGGTTTTGTAGACACAATTATAGAACAATAGGTTGCGGTCACCGGTGACCGCTTGGTGTACGACAGTTTAAGCCCTTCATTATGACAGCACCAAAGGAGGTGTTTAATATCTACAACTAGCTGGCTATGGATTTTGGTGTGTAACTGATTTTGACCTAAAGATTGAATACTACTACGGGAATCTGAAAAAATTACAGAATTTTTAATATTATGACTTCTAATAAATTTCACAGCTTCCAAGATTGCAACGCATTCTCCCGTGAAAACTGAAGCCTCTGGCGGACACTTAAAAAGCATAATTATTCTGGAGTTCTGAAAATATGTTGCCACCCCTGTACAACCCTCTTGAGTCAACTTTGACGCATCAGTGTAGAACACATTCCAGCCCTTCCAGTACACTTTCAGTGCCCGCTCAAAGTTTCCAACAATATTTGCCGAAGATTTTGAAAGACCTAACCCCAGAACAAGTTTCGGTTTAAAATGGATGGCTTCGTATGCAGAAGAGAATACAGGGAGAATTGGGAATTGACTGACAGAGGCCGAAAGATTTTTAAGCTCTCTGTATCTGACAATCACTGGGGGTATAGGTTTGTGGAGCCAGTATGGAGAGGAATCATAGGAGAGGAGAATTTGATCCAAAATGGGAAGTAGAGGATGGGATGATCTGGAGAGGACTTTTGATATGAAACGATCTGCGAAGTACTGCCGACGAAGATCAAGAGGTGGTTCAGCACATTCCACTTGTAGGGCATTTACGGGTGATAATTTCATTTCTCCAATAATAGTCCTAAGGCATTTGGCTTGGATATAATCTAGCCTTCGCAGTGCTCCCTTGTTACAAGGTATAATCAGGAAATAGCAGTAATCCAACACACTCCTAACCAAAGCGTTATAGACTAACTTTAAAGTGTATGGGTGTGCACCCCACCATACCCCGGCTAAAGCTTGGAGGATACATACGGTGCGTTCAATTTTTTTAGTTACCGAATCAATGTGATCCACACCTGACATCTTGGAATCGAGGGTAACTCCTAGAAATTTGGCCTTCGCCATAATGGGAATAATCTGACCGGGAATAATCTGATATTTAGATCTGGGGTATGACGTCTACGTGTAAACACAACAGCAGCGCTCTTTGGAGCACTCAAAGATAGTCCATGATCAAGTAGCCATTGGTTTAATGAAGCCAAAGAGACATTCACAGAGAAAGTGGCATCGACTATAGAATGACTAGTGACCATCAGTGCAATATCGTCAGCATACTGGAGAGATTTACAATCAAAGTTTAGGCAGGAAGGGAGATCAAAGGTATATATAGTGTATAGGATAGGACTGAGAACTGATCCCTGAGGTAAGCCCCTCCAGGCAATTCGCCGTGCAGGGCTCTCCTCAGGAGTTCTTAATTGAAGGGTGCGATTGGTAAGAAGGCAGCAAATAATTCGTATAATCCCACTCGGAATTTTCAGCTTTTGCATTTTCCGCCTGAGAAGGGGTAGAAGTACAGAATCATATGCTGATGAGATATCCAGGAAGACTGCCACCAACGACTCATCCCTGCAAAGAGCCAGCCGGATCGCTGAAGTGAGGGTACCCACACTATCAACGGTGCCTAAACCTTTTCTGAAACCGAACTGAGTCGCCGGAAGCATCTCCCGGCTCTCTACCAACCACTCTAGACGGTTCTTTATTAAATGTTCAAAGATTTTGAGGAGTATGGACGACAATGCAATCGGTCTATAAGACAAGTGATCTCTAGAGTCTTTGCCAGGTTTTAATAGAGGCATAATAACCTGAACCTTCTATGCTGTGGGAATGTAACCGGAAGTGAAACAAAAATTGGCCAAGGTAAGGTAGTACCACCGTGTTTTAGCCCCACTTTTCGTTATAAATGAGTACGGGAAACCATCTATACCGGGAGCAGAGTCCTTGACGTGGTTCAGAACTGTTTCAAGTTCTTCCATAGAGAATGTTACGTCAAGAGGATCACAAGAACATAACAAGTCCCCTATTTCGCACTCTTCCTCTTCAGGGACATATGAGGGAGCAACGTTTGAGAAAAAACTATGGTACAGATCCTCTGATAGCATGGAAATAGAAGGTGGTCTTGTGCAGTTTCTGAAACTCTTGACTTTTCGCCAGACAGTTGTTACTGGAGTCGATGGACTCAAAGCATTACAAAAATTCCGCCAGCCTTGCTTTTTCTTTTTTTTCAATAATTTCCTTGACCTTGCCAATACTGTTTGAAAGATATGAGATTGCCCAGGCTCATGTCACGGTTATACGTCTTTTCAGCTTCATTCCTGGCCCTAATAACGGCAGTGCAATCACTATCCCACCACGGCGGGAGGGCAATTTTACCTTTCGGTGGAATTTTAGTCGGGAAGCAATCTGCAGCTGCGGTAGATATTATTTCCGAGAAGCCAGAGAAACACTCTGATGCGTTCTCAGCATGAATACGTGGAAGGGAAGAGATACGGAAATCCAGTAGTCTGGAATAAAGATCCCAGTCTGCTGATTCTAAGCGATATTTTAACAATGGAGGAAGGGATTTATCAAGGGTGGGATTGGAGTGGTTTGTGACTATGATGGGATAGTGGTCACTACCATAGGACATATCCAAGCGCCTCCAGTCCGTCATGCTAGCTATGTTGGGAGAACAAAAGGTCAAGTCGACACAGCTGTTCCTTTGACCGAATGCAGACCTACGTGTAGCACTGCCATCATTAATGATACATAGATTAAGCTCGTCTATGATCTCTAATAATTCTGTGTCTATACTGTCACACATGTCTGAACCCCATCTATAATGATGACAATTAAAATCACCCATTACTAGTAATGGGCCACTAACAGTATTTAGAAAATGTTTAATTGACTGTAAATGACTAATGTGTGGGCGTGCAATATAAAAAGCAAAAATGTTTATATCCTTAGCCTTAACAGCAACAGCATTAATGTCGTCACTAACAAAGGGTAAAGATATAATAGAGTACTGTACTTTGCTATTAATTAACAAAGCACAGCCTCCATAACCATCTGGTCTATCATACCTGATACTGTTAAAACCCGGCACCCGGAAATTAAAATCCGGTCTAAGCCACGTCTCAGCAATGCCACATACCAGAGGTTTGTATCTATTTATTAAATGGACTAGGTCAGTTTTCTTCGGAAGAATACTCCTCGCGTTCCATTGAAGGAATGTTAGGGGATGGAATGTTACCAAGATATTGTAGGATGTTGGTCAGTTTGTCGGCAACGTGGTCAGGTATGTTATGTGAAGGATTTCCTAATACTGCCATAAGCATATTAGTGATTATGTTTAAAATATTTCTAGGATTATGGTTGTTTTCACCCTCCAAAGGATAGGCGCAACCATTTTGTGATGGGGAAAAGGAATAATTGTTGATAAGGGCTCGATGAGCTTGCTTATCGTAACTAGGAGACAGCGGGGCATGAGATTTAGGTTTTAAAAAGACAGTTTTACGTAAAGATTTGGGAGTTTGGGAAGTATTATAGTTCTGTTTAGGCAGTTTGGGTTTAGGTTGATTAAAAGATTTTGAAACCTCTGCATATGACCTCTTGATGGTGGGAAAGACCTGACTCGCTTCTGCATACGAAATCGATTTTTCCGCCATGAGAGCCTTTATGCTCTTCTGACGGCCTAGCTCAGGGCATACATTGCTACTGGCAAAGTGATTACCATGACAGTTTACACAGGTTGCAATCTCCTCTGAAACCAGGCATCTATCACCAGGATGGTCCTGGCCACATCTGAAGCAACGAGGCTTTGAGCGGCATAAGGTATGTGTGTGCCCAAAGCGGCAGCAGTCTAACATTGTATTGTGGGATATGTGTACCTTTCTACTGTAAGAGCAGTGTAAAAACAGTAAACTCGTTTTGGCAAAATTTGCCCATCAAATGTGAGAACCACCGTTTGTGTAGGTTTCCACTCTGAACCATCAGAAGAAACCACTTTCCGATTCATTCTCCTTGCCTTGATAACATTGCCACATCCAGAAGGGACCCTGATATTTTCGACATTTTCCTCCTCAGTCCAGTCCACAGGGACATCTCTCACAATACCCATACGTGTGATGTTAAACAGTGGAATGGATGTTATGTAATTTTGTTGGGCTACGACTCCATTAATTAAAAAGCTGTTAGCATCTTGGTGTGACTTAAATTCCACTGAAATTTTGTTTCGTCCTAATCTTTTGACACCATCCATCCGTACATTTTTTATGTTGTTCTTCATCAAGAACATGCCAAATTTCACAGGGTGTAGGGTTGTGCCTGAGGTTTGAGAATCTCTCAAAGAAACATGAACAATATACGGAGGAGCGTCATTGGGTGTATAGCACTGTCTACCGTTAACTTTTGCCACTTTGGGTGGGTTATTTATAGTAACTGGTGGAGAATGTGCAGGTCTTTTCCTGTTTAAACTATTGTCAGCATCATCGGTGTTGGGGACGGTGATAGTCATTAGAGGGGTGTACTCAAACATATTATCTGGAGGGTCGGGAGGTTTTTTAGTATCCATATTAAAAAATGCAGATGCACCGAAAAAAATATATAATTAAAGAAAAAGAGTATTAGGGGATATTTTGCCCACGTTACCAATAGTTTTTTAATGTATCACAACACTAGGATGGCTTCGACTCAGATTTGAAAAAAAAATATTTGAATTGAAAAAAAAACACACACAAACACGTATGTCTTTCACCACTGCCAAGAAAAAATTGTTAAATCTTCAATTTTTCTATTATTATTTTTCGAAACGAATAAATGCAATCCGCCATTTTTTTTTCCTCCCAGTCGCTACTTGCTCGTTTCGTTTCCAATTTGAGACTCGAGTGTTTACATATTTGGATTACATCGTCATTTGTGACAGCAGTTTTGACAACCATTTATCGTCATTGTCACATGTCAAAAATCAGCTTAAAGAGGCAGGATTAACGATAAATCTGGAGAAATGTGTATTTGCGAGATCATCATTAAAATACTTGGGCTACATCGTAGACAAGGAAGGATTACGTACCGACCCAGATAAAGTGAAGGCGATTCTCGACTATCCCAGGCCTACTACTTACACGGAACTAAAGCGATTCATTGGTCTAGCTAGTTGGTACAGGCGGTTTGTGGAAAACTTTGCCATTGTCGCAGCTCCGTTTCATGAATTAACTAAAGGAGGCAAGAGGACTAAATGTATAGAATGGAATAAAAAGCAGAAGATTCTTTCTTAAACCTGAAGACTCGAAGACCTCGACACCAGTGTTAAGAGTGCCAGATTTCACCAAACCCTTTTCTATTCAATGTGACGCCTCTAACAGGGGAACTGGTGGAGTTCTAATTCAAATAGTCGACGGACTCGAGGCTCCTATCGCTTACACGAGCAGAAAATTATCGGAAAGGGAATGCAAGTACTCAGCATCTGAGCGGGAACTATTAAGTGTTCTACATGCTGTAGAACAATTTCGTCCATATATAGAAGGGAATCACTTTAAAGTCATCACCGACCATAGCGCCCTTCAGTGGCTACACCGTAACAAGGATCCTCACGGACGTTTGGCGAGGTGGGCAATGCGCTTACAGCAATTTGATTATGGAATAGTCCACCGTAAAGGTAAATACAACACTGTGCCTGATGCTTTATCAAGAGCGATTGAAGAGGAAATTAACATTTTAGAAATAAAACCAGAAGATAAAGATGAGTGGTATAAATCAAAAGAAGACTTGGTGCTGTCTGGGAAGAATGAACCGGATTGGGAGGTTAGCCAAGGACAACTGTGGAAACATTTGCAATTAAAACAATTTCCAGATGAAAATGACAGTTGGAAACTTGTGATTCCCGAAGCGCTTCGCCAAGGCATCCTTAAGGAATGCCATGATGACCCCACAACTGGCCACCTTGGTGTTAAAAAGTCAGTCAACCGAGCAAGACAGCGATATTTCTGGCCGACATTAAACTGTCAAACACCAAGCGGTCACCGGTGACCGCTACCTATTGTTCTATAATTGTGTCTACAAAACCAGTATTCGACGAGTTAATAAAGGACATGAAAGACTTTGTACGGAAATGTGAAGTGTGTGCAAAGTATAAGTACTCACAAAGTAAGCCATCAGGTTTAATGGGAAAGCAACGAGAGGTATCAGAACCTTTTCAGATTATATCAATGGACTTAATGGGGCCCTTTCCAAAATCGAAGCATGGTAATACTATGCTGTTAGTCATCACGTGCTGGTTCAGCAAATTCTGTTTTTTGTACCCTCTCCGGAATGGAAAGTCATCAACTATAGCTCGAATACTGGAGGAAGATATATTTTTAATGTATGGAACCCCGAGCGTAATAGTTTGTGATAATGGGAAGCAATTTGTATCCAACCAGTTTAAGGATTTAGTTTCAGAGTACGGTGTAAAACTATGGTACACTCCTTATTATCATCCTCAGGCTAATCCCACTGAACGAGTAAACAAGGTCATTGGCTCGGCTATAGCTTCTTACATTGAAGATAATCACAAAGAATGGGACAAGTATATACCACACATAGGTCATGCAATCAGGACATCGGTTCATGAAGTGACCGGAAAAACGCCAGCGTATTTGTTTTTTGGACGCGAAACAATAATCCGGGGCATGAAACCTTACAACTTTGAACCGGGTGAACCGATAACTTTCGATAAAGAGAGATTTGAAAGAAATATGACCTTCAGAAATAAAATTTATGAGGAAGTTTCTGAAAGAATGAGTCTTTTATGTCCAAGTTGGCACCTAAGTTTGAAAAAGCAGTCGTAGCCGAAAAGATATCAAACGACGTTTACAGACTAAAGAGTTTAAGGGGCAAAGATTTAGGAAAATGGCATTCTTGTGATCTTAAACGTTTGGTTTGAATCCGGTTGGATTCCTCAGAGGAGAGGGGATATTGTAATGATCGATATTTGGTTCTTAAGTGCATTAATAGATGGCGTTACAAGACTAGCCACATTAATATAAATCATGTATTTATCATGGTAAAGTGAGGGTGGCAGTAAAAGAAAATAAAAAAAAAATTATCTGACAGATGAGGATTATATAAAGAAAGGAGACAGCTAACGGGCTCCTCATTTAATTTACGTAATTGCTGTAATTCAAAGCCATAACTGCTCAGAAATGTGTAATGAATAGTAAATATATAAGTATTATTGCCAGTGACAAGTGAGTGTGGTTGCAGTAACGGGGTAAGTGTTTGCGTTTACTTTACGGAAGTGTACACTGGATCATCGGCAATATTTTGCAAGACTGGTTATTTTTACATTGTCCTCAGCTTGCGGATACGCCCTTAATTATTTGGGAGAAACATTTAGAACTGTGATTCAGCTTCCGTTACGCCAGTTGATCTCGACGCTTACAGATCAACATATTCACCGCTGTTCTCAAGTAACCGGTTGGTCTCGGGGTGTAGCATCATATACGTCGACACGGTTGAACTCTGGTTCGAACCCAAGCCTTAGAAAACTTTTGTTATATCCTGTTTATTTCTGTATTCTGATTTTTCTGTTTTATTTAGGTTTTATGTCTTTCCGTTATTTTTTTAGTGATTTCCAGTGATTTAATTTAGTTTAGTATTTGTCAGTGTTGAATAAATTTTTATGTACCTACCTATTGCCGCTGTTTAATCTTTCATTACCCAGTTACTTGAACCCAGGTCATTACAATATATTACATACAAACAAACTCTATGGAACTTATCACGCCATTGGAAACCGAAGATTATCTTTGAAATAATTCTATGTTTTAACAAATATTTTATTTCTTAATGTATGTATCATCTATGACTCTAGTTAAAGAGTACTGTTTTTATAATTGTTTAAGTATTTGAGTCACATATTTAAAATAATTAAATTTATTAAGTGCCTGTACATTTATTAGCTGTAACTGTGTGTAACCGTAAAATATTGCGTAACATTTTTAAGCAGGCGCTTTACTTAATATTGGAATCGGTTATTTGATAAAATAATGCAATATATTATATATATTCATGTCAATAGGTATGTTTATTGCAACTGTATGTTAGTATCTTTTTTGTACCTTTATTGACTGTTTAAAATGAGTGCAACAAAGAAAAAATACAAAATAGTGAGTTACTACTTATTACCAAAATATGTAAGTAAGCACATCGATTTACTATCGTTACTGTTTATTTTAAGACTAACATACACACCTACGAAGGCTATAAACCATAATTACAATTGTACAGTAAATGAAACAAAGGTTCTTACTACAAGTACCACCTACTACAAGCCATGGATTGTAGTCAGTGGCGGACTAAAACGTGCTAAGATACTTCTTTTCTTTCTTTCTTTCTTCTTTCAGAAATGTATTTGTTACCGGCCAAATCCGATTTCAGGACAAACTAGTTTTGCCTAGGCTAAACTAGTTCTTCCACTACGCGTTAGGATTAACTAGTATAGCCTAGTTCAAACTAATTTGTCCTAAGCCCGATAGGATAAACCAGTTTAAGCTAGGACAAACTAGTTGATCCTAGTATAAATACGCATACTCTAGGATTAACTGGTATGACCTAGTCTAAACATTCTAATATATCTAGAAAGTCGAAATAAATAGATAAATTGAATAAAATACTCCGTAATTGAAAAAAATATCATTTTTATTAAACTATAATGATTCGTCGTTAAAACTTATGGTTAATTGGTTATGCGAACAATCATGCTATAACAAATAATAAGTGTTTTTTAAAAGAAGCAATAATGATTTAAATTGTTATTAATTTAAAATCATAATGATTCGTCGCTGCAAGTTATAGATAATAATTGGCAATACAAACAATCATAGGTACTATAACAAATAATACTGTTTTTTATCACATAACATCACGCCTCTTATCCCCGAAGGGGTAGGCAGCGGTGCACATTATGTCACTGTACAATGTAACACCCACTTTTCACTATTTATGTTACGAATCCAAGGCATGTGCGGAAAAGCGCATTGCCTACACCTACGCCCGCGCTGTCGAGCAGGGCATAAAGGTAGTGGTCCCTACCAACGAGGACTTCAGGGCTCTAAGCGCCCTACTGATAGGCAGAAAAGTCCCCTATCACTCCTACACGATGAAAGAAGACCGCCCCGTCCGGGTGGTCTTCAAAAATATCCCGGCGGAAATCCCTGAACAAGAGATCTCCGAAGACCTTCAGGACCAAGGAGTCCCAGTCATCCATATACATAGGATGTACAAAAAGGACGGGACCCGCTATAACATGGTGGTCGCTTCGTGCGCTCCCACCGAAAAACACCACCCGGTGTTTTCCATCACAAAAATTTGTGGCCTCTCCGGCCTCAAGGTCGAGAGACCCCACAAAAACGGAAACATGGCGCAATGCCACAAATGCCAGTTATACGGCCACGCGGCCAAGAACTGTCACGGTAAGCCTAGGTGCGTCAAGTGCCTAGGCGACCACCCAACGGTGGACTGCCCCCGCCCCAAAGACCGCTCGCTCTGCACAGAGCCACCCAGCTGTGTGCTGTGCGGCCAATCTGGCCACCCAGCCAACTACCGGGGTTGCCCCAAAGCACCCAAATCCTCGACGCCCAAGCTGGTGAAGCGAGCCATCGCCCGCCAAGTAAGGGAATGCCCCCAAACCCCCCTTGCCCCCCAACGCCCAAGCCCCTGGAGTGTATTAAACACCCAGCGTCATTTCCCGGCCTTGAGGACGGCCCAACAACCGGCCATACCCGGACTGATGGACCGCTCTATCCCTCCCCCCACCCAGGCACCCCAGGCCCTCCCGAGACCCATGGACCGCCCCATGCCCCCTCCGAAGGCCCACCAGGCAAAACAACCCCAGCTGCCTCCCGCGCAGCGAGCCCCGACCTCCCCGGCCCAAGGGACCGAATTCGATCCCTTCGAAATAATATCAAGCACATTTTGTGCTTTCTACACCCCCCGGGCTATCCAACTAGCCACGGAACTGAAGGCGTGCAGAGGCAACCTTCAGGCCATTCGGCAGGCGTACGAAAAGTACCCTGATGTCCACGCCGCCATTAGGTCCCTCCAATCCCACTAACCATAGTATGGATAGGAATACGGCAAGTAGGCTAAAGCCGACAGCCCTTAGGTTAGGGTTCTTTAACGCCAATGGTCTTAGAAACCAACGCGACGAAGTCGCCACATTCCTCCGCGACCATCGTATAGACATCCTCTTAATCCAAGAATCCTTCCTTAAGCCACACGTCCGAGACCCGAAAATTGCGACGACAGGTCTCGCTGTCACAAAGGAGGAACTCTCATCTACTACAAAGGCTCCTTGCATTGCATACCTATGGACCCCCCCCCCCCTCTTAAACACATGGAGGTGACGATCTGTCGACTGGGCATGACGGGACATAGCCCAATCACCATAGCCTCCGCGTACCTTCCCCCCCCCCCCCGCCTCCACCTCGGAGGCAAAAGGGATTAACGACGCAATCAGAGAAGACCTCAACTCCATCTTCGGCCTAAGTGACTCCGTCATTGTGGCGGGAGACCTCAACGCCAAACACCCCGCATGGAACAGTAACATCACCAACCCTCGTGGTAAGGTGGTGTACGACCTCTGCTCAACCCTCTCCTTCGATATCATCGCCCCGATGCATCCCACCCACTACCCCTTCGATCCCACCCAAAGGCCTGATGTTCTCGACATCGCCCTCCTCAGGAACGTAAACTTGCGTTTGCACTCCGTGGAGGCAATGGACGAGCTCGACTCTGACCACAGACCGGTCGTCCTTGGGCTAAGCCCCAGGACCGGGCCAACGGACCCTGACCAACCACCTCCCACCCGAACGATAACGAATTGGGGGAAAGTAAGCGAACTGCTAAAATCCACCAATTCGCCTCACCTGGATAGGATCCCCGACAACATCCAGTCCGCCGCAGACACGGCGGCCGCTATCAACTCTCTCACAGAGCACATACAGTCCGTCCTGAACGAGAGTTCAAGGGAGGTTCCGGCGTTGAGCGATCACCGCTGGAGGCTCCCAGACGAGGTGCGTGCCCTGTTGTCTGAGAAGAACGCGGCCGTTCGCGCCTACAGAGCCTTCCTCTGCGCCAATAACAAAACTCACATGCGTTACTTACAGCGCAAAGTAAGTGACAACATAAATGAGTTGCGCGAAAAACGATGGGGAAATCTACTAAGTGAGATCGAACCAACCCATCAGGCCTTCTGGAACCTCCAGGGAAAGTTGCGCTCCCCGGAGGTTACCTCAGCCCCCTCGCTCGTTCGCCCCGACAAAATCTTCGCCTTCGACGACGAAGAGAAAGCCGAACGCCTGGCCGACAGCTTGGAACTTCAATGCTCTCCCAGCACTCTGCCAGTCGACCCGGCCCATCTCGCCAGAGTGGACGCCGAGGTCGAACGCAGAACCACCCTGCCCCCTTCTGAAGACCCTGACGCCCCGCTGCCCCCCGTCACCCCTGACGAAGTAGCGGACGTGATCAAGGGCCTCCATTACAGGAAAGCTCCGGGCCAGGACGGCACGACCAACAGTGTCTTCAAACTCCTCCCCGCCCAGCTAATAGTCCTCCTGACTGCCATCTTCAATGGCGCCCTGGCCCAAAACATGTTCCCACAGACGTGGAAAGAGGCTATCGTGATTGGCATTCCCAAGCCCGGTAAGCCTAGGTCCTCCCCGAGCAGTTACCGCCCTATCAGCCTACTCAGCGCCTTCGGCAAGATCTACGAGCGGCTTATTTATAAGCGCCTCAAGGACTACGCCGAAGCAAAGAGCCTCATTCCCATGCAGCAGTTCGGCTTTCGAGCCCATCACTCCAGCGTACACCAGGCCCACCGCATCGTCGAGTTCGTCAGCGAGCGCTTTCAACGCGGCATGATGACGGGGGCTCTGTTCTTCGACATAGCGAAAGCGTTCGACAAAGTCTGGCACAATGGCTTGATCTTCAAGCTATACCAACTCGGCGTGCCAGATCGCCTCGTGCTCATCCTAGGAGACTTTTTGTCGAACCGCTCCTTTCGATACCGAATCGAAGGAGCACTTTCAACGCCCCGGATAATCCGAGCCGGCGTACCACAAGGCGCTGTGCTCTCCCCCCTCTTGTTCACACTGTACACCAGCGACATCCCAACCCACCCCCAAGTTCAACTCTCCCTGTTCGCCGATGACACAGCGATCTATCACTCGGGCAGAAATCCAACTCACATAGCTAAAAAACTCCAACACTCCGCAGCCACACTAGGCGACTGGTTCCGGAGATGGAGAATTGAAGTAAACCCCGACAAGAGCCAGGCGGTACTGTTCAACAAACCCCGCACTCGCCAACTCACTCTACCCTCCCCGATCACCCTGTTCGGTAAGCCGATCCCCTGGGAAAAGCAAGCCAAATACCTCGGAGTGATCCTCGACCACCACCTTAGCTTTCGTTTTCGCCCTCGGTAGACTCTTCCCCATGCTGAATGCACGCAGTAAACTATCACTCAAATGCAAGCTACGCATCTACATCACGTGCATACGCCCCATCATGACGTACTCTTGCCCGGTATTCGCGCAAGCACACGACAACACGATCCATAGGTTGCAAACCCTCCAAAACCGTTTTCTCCGAAGGGCCACATCCGCCCCCTGGTGCCTGAGGAACGATCGACTCCACCTCGATCTCAGAATACCGACTTTGAAGCAGTTCATGAAGCGCTTGACCAAGCGTTACTTTGAATCTGCAGAAAAGCACTCGAACCCCCTCATAGTATCGGCCACCGAGTACAGTCCTTCCCAAATATCCCGCACTAGACGACCCAGACACACCCTAGTTCAACCCGACGACCCCACCACCATCCTACAGGAAAGCCGTAGGGAAACTAGCACTCTGAGGAAACACAAATACAGACCGCGTTCCACGTTCCGGCCCCGCCGCCGAGGCCCGTCGCGACGTCCTGGTAACGATCCCCCCGTCCCTTGCATATGGAGCCAGCCCGCGTAGCTGAGCAAATAGTAACGCTAAACAGCCCCGTAAATAATCAGACCCAGCCTGTCCCGACTTGCTGCCCCCCCGAAATGGCCCCGCTGAGCCGAGGTTCGTACCCCACAGGGGGTGCCCTCAACGATGCGGTCATTTAGTTTTTAGTTTTAATATTTTAGCTTAGTTGCCCTGGCTGAGGGCCTTAACTTTTGTTAGTGGCCATCGCAGGGATTGTCCGGTTAAGTAGTCAACAGCCTTAGCGTGCTGAAGTACGAGTGGTCCTTAAAAAAAAAAAAAAACGAGCGCGCGCATTCCTCCGAGCGCCGGCGTCGAGTGAAGACTGAAGACTACCTACAGATGAACAATGAAGAATATACGACGAATGCAAGTGCTCCGGCTCCGGCTCCGCTTGCGCTGCTTGGCTGCTTGGCTGCTTGCTTAACCAAACCGCTTCTTTCGAAGCGATCGCTCGCGGCACGGTGTGATAACGCTGTTGCCGCAGTGATTATTATTGTTTCTATGCGAGAGAGTCGTAAACTGTCTTTTTCAAGACAATTTGTTTCTTGGTTCTAAAACGAAGTAAGTCTAAAACTTTGGTAAAGATATTGTGGAAGGTATATGGTAAGGTATTCGGTGGTACTGGTAACTAGTAGGTATGTAGTCGTGCGGTGCGGCTACAGTACCATAATCATAATAAAACATTTTGTTTAATCAAGGTAAATAGAATACTACATACACTCCTGTATGTTCCTGTTTCTCCTGACACCTGGCTAATAACTCTATCATGAAGTTTGTACGCAAATTAAAGTATGTTAATTCATCACGACAAACCTACACAAAGAATACTATGAATTATGAACAAACATAAACCTCGACTCTAGAACAAAAATAACAAACGCTTTCACAGAATATTATAGTTTTACAGTGGACAGCTCCTCACTTGTAGACTTGTACCGACACGCCTCTGACCCCGCCCCAAGGGTCTGATGTGCACAAACACGGAGAGGAATAAGGGGTCCCTCCCTCCGCTCGCTACCTTACCTTACCTCACCACAGCGGCTCGGCTCAGTCGCGGGTCCCTTGCTCGCCCACGTTTAGAGCATAATCTATGCCTGTCGCGAAGAACCTAACGGGTAACGGGTTACCGGGGCCCCAGCTCGACGTGCATGAGTAGGAACGGGGTCGTTTTTAGTCAGTAAGAGTCTGACACTCCCTCCCGCCTCATCCAGGCGGGAGCAGTCATTCGATGATTTTCCCCCCTTAAAATAAATCGTAGCTGTTAAAATAGCATTTAGAATATAGAATATAAAACTATTAACTCAATACCATTTAGTTCATTCAATATCCACGCAATACAAATGCAAAAGGCGCTAGTGTTACAACTCAAGAGTACGAAATTTCACAATATCAATGTCGATCGATCGGAATTGGATTCAAGAGTAAGCCTCCTGTTCTCGTTCACTGCTGCCTCTTCAATGACATGTCACTGAGCTGATATGTAGGCACATAGGTAGGTAATTAAAATCATTATTTAAAATTTATAGTAAGTGGCAATGGCGGTGCTCGCAAGTTGACCAAAGTACAAAGCTCTACTCTGAAATTATGTAAATCAGTGTTTTTCAAACTGTGGGTCGCGACCCCTAGGGGGGTCGCGAAGCCTTACCTGGGGGTGTCGCCGACTGAAAGAAAAACGTTTCCACCGAGTCTGCGGACCCGCCGGTCAGACAGGCCCCATATGATCCACGTTGGGCGCTGAGACAGCTGGACCGGGAGGTTTTCCTGGAAGCCGCAATTGTGCAGGCCTGGGTGATACCACCGGTCGGACGGTACTCAACGAGTTATATCGCGCGCAGCTTTAACAACTTACCTCGTACTTACTTTCAATACTCTCGCAGCTTCTTGCAGAGTAGACCTGAATAATTGATAAAGGTACCAAAATAGTAGAAAAAAAATCATTAACGTATGTAGTCTTAATTAAATTTTATTAGTTCTTAGTCTTTCTATGACACAAGGGGGTCGCCAGATTTTCTCAACTTGTAAAGGGGTCGCGAAATCAGAAAGATTGAAAAACACTGATGTAAATAATACTTGATTGATTTATTTTAGTTAGCGATAGTCGCCGGCAGAGGCGCTGTTTTACCATACTCTTACCTACATTTAATTTATGTATATTTACTTTTATCCGTAATACCAATTCAAGTGCGTACAGTTTATTGTACCTCAATATTTATACTCGGCATACATATTTTTTTTTGTAAATGAATAAAATAATCATTTAAACAATATTACAGAAAACTGTCGATTTGACAGTTCATAAAAACCATTGAATTTTACTAGTTGACAAATACCCAATTGTCATTGTACTTACTGCGTGCAATTGATTATGGAAAGCAAGAAATAAAAGGCTTTTTTTTATTTATTATTATTTTTTCTGTCCAACGTCTGCAAAAATAAATTCGTTTAGGAATATGCAATATCTAAAGCACTTATTAATTTCGGCCGTGACGACGTCAGTGACATAAGATGCTATCGTTACCATATGGGTGAGACGATTTATGACGTCATAACGGGCTTCCGCCATCTTGTCAAAACCGTAATAATAGGGTAAAGGGGAGATGAGTAATTTTTATTTTAATGTCCGTCTGATAGATTTAAAAACATTAGACACGTATAACACGAGGGTTGGTAGTTAGGTTCGAGCGCATACCTTTTATTATGGAATAGGAGGCAAACGAGCAGACGGATCACCTGATGGTAAGCGATCAGCGCCGCCCATGGACACCCGCAACACCAGAAGAGCCACAGGTGCGTTGCCGGCCTTTTAAAAAGGAATAGTTTTCTTGAAGGTTTAAAGGTCGTATCGGTTCGAAAATTATTCGACGATAGATCATTTCACGGTTTTACTGAGCGAGGCAGAAAGCTACGTGAGAAGCGTACAGTTGTGGCCTACCAACCATCTATACGGTGGGGATGCGGATGCATAAGCTGTCGTGAGGGTCGATGGCGAAGATACGACGGCGAGAGATACCACAGCTGCGGCCCAGATGTGGCGCAAGGGTCCTTTATTGTCTTTGCTCGGACGCACCCTTAACTTAACGGAGTGAAAGCGAACCCCGCCAACGACAGCGGACAACTAGCTATTCCGCTAAGCAACCGGTTACAATAATTATTAACTTATTTTAAGTTAACCCCTGTTTGTGTAGTTTTAAGGACACTTGTTCAGTTAATAAACGCTTTTCACTATAGTTTTCGAGCATTCGAACCTTATTTCAATCTCACACCCTGACGTAGAGGCTGCAATAAAAAGCCCAATATTTCACAGGTATTTTTTATTTTCTTACAGAAACGAATACTTTCGACGTTATATTGATTTGAAATATGACGTGACGGTGACGTCACTTTCGTGTACGTTCTTTATATGTTCTGTACGTTTTATACTCAAATATGACGTAGCTACCTCCCACTCCTAAACTTTGATTCGTTTTATCTAAGTATTTCTTTTTTATACCACAAAATATAATAAAAATGTGTCGCATGTTTTTTCATTACCTAACTAACGGGCGTATTAGATTTTTAATTTTTATACACTGTCAATATCCCTATTGTAATGAGTACCTATAAAATAATAACAAAATGTTTGCATAGATCATACATGTTCTATTTTCAATTTTTATTTTTTCTTCTTTGGCAGCAAAGACTACAATACCCCTGATTAGGGGTGTTAGGGAGCTCCGTAACCGTAACCGAAACTATCGGATATCCGATATAAAAAAACATCCGTAACCGTAACCGAATCCGAAATTAAAGTTTCGGACAGTATCGGATAGGGGCGGAGCCTAATTGAGACACGTTATGACAAGTTGTTTTGATCGGCCGGCCGCTGCCAGTGCCGACACACAAGCTGCGCGCATTGTCTGTTTTTTCTTCTTTGACAAATGTGTTGCTTGTGTTACGGAATCGATTGAATTTGTACAAAATGCGTCCTAAGTCGAGTGCAGTTTGGTCGTTTTTTGATGAAATGACCGATTCCGCAAAATGTAAACAGTGTGGTAAAAGCTTTTCAAGGAAAGGAGGTGGGACTACATCGCTAAAACTTCACCTTAAATCACAACATAGTGATAAGTAATAAAAAATACCTGTGAAATATTGGGCTTTTTATTGCAGCCAATAAAAAGCCCAATATTTCACAGGTATTTTTTATTTTCTTACAGAAACGAATACTTTCGACGTTATATTGATTTGAAATATGACGTGACGGTGACGTCACTTTCGTGTACGTTCTTTATATGTTCTGTACGTTTTATACTCAAATATGACGTAGCTACCTCCCACTCCTAAACTTTGATTCGTTTTATCTAAGTATTTCTTTTTTATACCACAAAATATAATAAAAATGTGTCGCATGTTTTTTCATTACCTAACTAACGGGCGTATTAGATTTTTAATTTTTATACACTGTCAATATCCCTATTGTAATGAGTACCTATAAAATAATAACAAAATGTTTGCATAGATCATACATGTTCTATTTTCAATTTTTATTTTTTCTTCTTTGGCAGCAAAGACTACAATACCCCTGATTAGGGGTGTTAGGGAGCTCCGTAACCGTAACCGAAACTATCGGATATCCGATATAAAAAAACATCCGTAACCGTAACCGAATCCGAAATTAAAGTTTCGGATAGTATCGGATAGGGGCGGAGCCTAATTGAGACACGTTATGACAAGTTGTTTTGATCGGCCGGCCGCTGCCAGTGCCGACACACAAGCTGCGCGCATTGTCTGTTTTTTCTTCTTTGACAAATGTGTTGCTTGTGTTACGGAATCGATTGAATTTGTACAAAATGCGTCCTAAGTCGAGTGCAGTTTGGTCGTTTTTTGATGAAATGACCGATTCCGCAAAATGTAAACAGTGTGGTAAAAGCTTTTCAAGGAAAGGAGGTGGGACTACATCGCTAAAACTTCACCTTAAATCACAACATAGTGATAAGTATACTAGACTTTCTGGTGATAAGGCTGCGAAATTACTTTTTGTCAAGTATAATTTACCTTTGATAAAATTTGATTATTGAAAATGTTTAATAATAAATTAATGTAAGACAATGTATGATTAAGTTCAGAATAAAAAAGGAAGATATGATTGTTATGTTTGCACAAATTATAAAAAAGGAAGCTATGATTGTTATGTTCGACTTAAATTATAGTTATAGTAAACTTAATTTAATTCTAATTTCAATATTTTCTTTTAATACGAAATTACTGATTCAGTATAAGTAATAATTTTGTTATTACATTTTCATTTTAGGTGTTTTAGAATCTAAAACACCTAAAATTTAGATAATACTCAATATAATTATTTATATTTATTTTTATTTTAAATAGCTGTAATAATTACTCACAGACTGATTGTAATTCCTGGCAAAAACGAAATAAATCTACTTTATTACCTATTTGTATTTTACTTTTAAAATTCCTTAAAAATATAAAAATATAATTTATTATCCGTATCCGTAACCGTATCCGGTATAATAATCATTCCTATATCCGTATCCAGTCCGTATCCGAAATTTCATATCCATAACATCCCTGCCCCTGATGAACCGTCGAACTTAACTTTGCGGTAGTTTTCAATTCTTTCTTTCTGAAAAAAACAAAACAATTGGGTTACATTTTGTTATTTTTTATACTCATTATAATTATTACGGTTTTCACAAAATTGCGGTGGCTCAAATCATCGAATGACTTCTCCTGCCTGGGTGAGGCGGGAGGGAGTGTCAGACTCTTACTGACTAAGAACCACCCCGTTCCTACTCCTATACTTCGAGCCGGAGCCCCGGCAACCCGTTAGGTTCTCCGTGGCTCGTACGTTCGGATCTGGTTCAGAGGCCTTAGTAAGAGTTTCATTTACGTTTAAAGTATTCGTAACGAGTACGCGTTCGGCACTCATTGGCCGGCGCCAATGAACCAACCAACCAGAGCGCCAAACGCGTACTCGTTACGAATACTTTAAACGTAAAACAAACTCGTACTAAGGCCTCAGAGTGCCAAGCAAGCCCGGTACACCCCCTCTCAAATATCCCGCATCAGACGACCCCGGCACGCCTTAGTCCAACCCGACGATCCCACCACAATCCTACAGGAAAGCCGTAGGGAAACTAGCACTCTGAGGAAACACAAATACAGACCGCGTTCCATGTTCCGGCCCCGCCGCCGAGGCCCGTCGCGACGTCCTGGTAACGATCCCCCCCCCGTCCCTTGCATATGGAGCCAGCCCGCGTAGCTGAGCAAATAGTTACGCTAAACAGCCCCGTAAATAATCAGACCCAGCCTGTCCCGACTTGCTGCCCCCCCCCGAAATGGCCCCGCTGAGCCGAGGTTCGTACCCCACAGGGGGTGCCCTCAGCGATGCGGTCATTTAGTTTTAAATTTTAGCTTAGTTGCCCTGGCTGGGGGCCTTACCTTCTTGTTAGTGGCCATCGCAGGGTTTGTCCGGTTAAGTAGTCAACAGCCTTAGCGTGCTGAACTACGAGTGGTCCTAACCTAAAAAAAAAAAAAAAAATGCGATAGTTATTCGTGCTTGACACTCTGGTCGGGCGGCGAGCCACCCATCCTCGCCGTCCGCAGGCCCGCACTTACGGTGGCTATCATAGATATAATAACTTTTTATATTTCTGTGGTGCCACCACATATAGGTACATATACTTAGTAGGTACTGAATTGTTTTCGGAACAAATGTAGTTACAATACAATACGCCTTATTGTATTGTAATTTTCTGAAAGTCCAATGCGGGACTTTTTGTGTTGTTGACTGTTGCCCTTGTGGGAGACATACAACTTGAATCATAGACGAGCATGACCGCCGCGCGCCGCGCGCGTTCCAAGACTGAGCGCGGCCGACTAACCGCACATATTTTATATGCGGCTGCATGACGTTGTAGCTGTACTTTGATGACGACGGACGTGCGCCTGCGCCTGCGACCCTCAGAACACTGAGCGGCCGCCGTCGAGTCTTCTCTGCGTCCCCGGCAGGGGGCACGAGGTCGCGCGTTCCAGGCCGATGCCTGTTTCGGCAGATTCGCTCGCTGCCTGCTACAGCAGGCGAGGGGTTGGGTTAGTCGGGTTCCTTGCGGGGCCCGATGCGGTGTCGAGTCCGGTGGTTTGCCCCGCCACGGGCCGCGCTCTAGCCGGGCAAGCCCGGCGAGCAGCAAGCTGTTGGCGGGGCATGGTCGTGTCCAGTGGGGGCGCCGCTAGGGGCCGCGCTCGAGCCGGGGGGGGAGCCCGGCGAGCGGCGGGTTGGTAGCGGCGCGCGGTCGTGTCCGGTGGGGGCGGAGACTCTACCGACCCGCCGGCGCGGTCGACAGAGTGCCTTCCACTGCCACTTGGAAGGTCCTGCCGTGCAGAAAGGTGGCCACGATCTTAACTAGTCGTCGAGGAGTAGTAGATGTGGCCAGCTTGCTGAGCAGGCCGGCATGCCAGACGCGGTCGAACGCCTTCTCCATGTCGAGGAATACTGCCGCGGCGCGCTCGCGCTTGTTGCGCGCGGCCGCCAGGTCGTGCAGTACCCTCGCGACTTGCAGGGTGGTGGAGTGTTCAGCCCTGAAGCCGAACTGTTCGCCGCGTGGCTGGAGGTGTGGGCGCAAGTGCAACAGCAGCAGCTTCTCGAAGAGCTTCGAGACAGTATCCAGGAGCGTGATGGGGCGATAGCTCCCCGGCAGCAGTGTGTTCTTCCCCTGTTTGGGCAGCATGATTACTCTGCCGAGCTTCCACTTGGCAGGGAAGTGTCCGGTGCGGAGGATGCCGTTGAATAGCCGCGTCAACGTCGCGATTCCTCGCGGCGGTAGGCGGCGGAAGGCTTCGTTGGGTACTCCGTCCGGGCCGGGTGCCTTGCGTAGTGGGGCTCGCAGAGCCATACGCCGCACCATGCCAGGGGAGAGCACGACTGGGTCCTCTTCGGGGGAGATCGGCTGCTCTAGGTACTGTGCTACCTGGAGTTCAATAGCCGCTGTGTGTTGCACGTTGCGGGCCGGGTTGGGCTGGAACTGGCTCTCCAGGGAGTCGGCGAAGAGCTCCGCTCGGTCTTCGGCTCGGTAGCGGGGTGTACCGTCGCCGGCCAGGAGGGGTCTTATCGGAGCTGGCTTCCCGGAGAGACTGCGGCACAGTCTGTGTATGCCCGACCAGTCGTCGCTCACGTGCTCGATGGCGCGTTGCCAGGATTCGGCCGTGTGATTTGCCACGGCAGACGAGATTCTGGCGGCCAGAGCGTTGAGCGAGCTCTTCATTGTCGGGCATCGGGTCCTTTGCCATTGCCTGCGGAGTCTCCTCTTCCTCTCGACCATGGCGAGTATGGCGGCTGGGAGGGGTGATGGCCTCCTCGGTGACGACACGTTTGCCATCTGGGACTTGGCTAGTGCGGTCTGGGTGGCCGCGGTGAAGTCGGCGGCGAGTCGGTCGACGTCGGTGGGTGTGTCGATCCGGTATGACGGCGAGCTTAGCGCCATGTGCGCGGCGAATGCGCGCCAGTCCCGCCGTGGGCGAGGGGGAAGAGGTCGCAGGTGCTGTGGGATGTCCTCGATAGTCAGACTCACTGGCTGGTGGTCTGACCGGAGATGGTCGTCCAGTACGTCACAGCTGACCGTCGCGGAGATGCCGCGTAGGACGGCCAGGTCAATGACGTCGGGCGTGAGTTGCCGGTCGTGCGGGTAGTGCGTCGGGGCTTCCGGCCCGAGCACGACGTAGTTGTGGAGCTCTGCATCGTCGAGCAGGCGGCTGCCTTCATGTGTGTTGGCGTTCGCGTTCCACGCCGTGTGCTTCAAGTTGAAGTCACCGGCGATTATGGTTGGCAGTGGCGAGTCCAGCAGGGTGTGGACGTCAGCCACTGCGAGGCGGTAGTGCGGCGGTCTGTAGAACGCGAACACCCGGGTCGGCTTGTGGTTGATGCAGATCTCCACGCCCAGCGCGTAGGACGCGCGCAGCGTTGGCACTGGCAGTAGCTGGTGGACGACTTTTCTCCTGACCAGGATTGCCAGTCCCCTGTAGGCAATCCCTGACGGCCAGATGTGATCCTCCCGATAGATGTGGAAGCCAGCCATCTTCAGCTTGTCTACCGGTCTAAGGTGTGTCTCGTTGATCAGGGCTATATCAGCTTGCCGCTGGTCTAGCAGCAGCTTCAATAGCCTGGTCTTCTCGGGGGACATCCCATTGGCGTTCCAGTGAATGATCTTAAGGTGCCGCCGGTGGTCCATCGCAGATCAGGGACTTGATCGCGTCTAGGAGCAGCGGCACTGTATCGCTCTGCTCTTGAATGAGCGCTGTCACAATCCCCTGCAGGATGCGGACGACGGTGTTGATGGTGATCGGCGGGGGTGAAGGTGCTTTTGGCGCGGTTGGCGCGGTCGGTCGGTTCGCCTTAGTCGCGGCGGTGACGGGGCGCCTTTGCTTTAGCAGCGGCGCGGGCGACGGCGGGGGCGGTAGTGGGGGCGGGTGCAGAGGCGGCATTGGCGGGGGGGGGTTGGGGGGCTTCTTCGTCTTCCTGCGCCTTCGTCTTGCACGGCGTTTAGCGCCCGGCTCATTTGCCGCGGCCATCAGGGTGCCAGGGGCGTTTGGTTCGCCCTTTGGCTGTGTTGCGGCTGGCTTGTTTGCTGTGGTGGTGGTGGTGATGGTGGTGCGCGCCAACGTGCCCGCCCTGGGGTTGCGCGTTTCGCGGCGGAACACCGGGCACGACGTGTTGTTCGCCGTGTGCGCTCCGCCGCAGTTCGCGCACGTCGGCGGCTCCTCTCTCGGGCGGGGGCACTCGCTGGCCGGGTGTGACTCGCCGCACCGCACGCATGCCATAGGCCGGTGGCAGTTGTGCGACGAGTGCCGGAATTGTTGGCAGCGGTGGCATTGCGCGGGGCCCTTCTTGCCCCGCCATGCCTCGATTTTGATCCCGGGCATGCAGAGCAACTCCGTCACTGCGTAGATGCCCGGGGTGGTGTTTTCCGCGCGCGCAATCTGGGCGTAATACAGGCACCCAGGTCGTACCTGGCGCGCACGGATTGGGCGGACGTATTCGGCCTTATAGCCGGCATCCCGCAGGGCCTCCTGTATCGCTTCCGGTGGGGTGTCCACAGGCAACCCTCTGATGGCCACCTTTAGGCTCCGCTCCGCCGGGAGGGAGTATGAGAACCAGGCGACTCCCTGGGTCCTCTCCAGGTCGGCTAGGTACGCCTGGATCGCTCTGTATTCTTCGTCGGAGCGGGGTGTGAAGCGCACGCCTTGGCCAAAAGGGCGGGCGTTGGGCGCGTGGCCCATCCGCCTCCTCAGCGCCGCGAAGTGCTCAACCCAGTTGGGGAGCTTCTCCACGTTGAGGGGCGGGTATCGTGTCTTCGGGGCGGGGGCGCTCTGTGGTCCGGGCGCGGGGGCGCTGGTGTTGTTGGTGGCGGCGTTCGTTGTGGTTGGTGTGGCGGTGTGGCCGGCTGCGACTGCGCCGTGTTCTTCTGCGGCCGTGGGGTCGGTCGCGGGATCGCGGACGGTGGGTGTGTACGCTCGGGTCTGTTTCTGGTCGGACGGGGAGCCACCCATGCTCGCCGTCCGCAGGCCCGCGCTTACGGTGGCCGGAGCGCCCGGTGTGTCCTTCGCGATGGTGGCGGCTTTTTGCCGACGCGTCGGTCGGCACCCCGCGCGGGGGACGCGCCGAGCCGGTACCCGGGGCTAGCCGCTGGTGGCTGACCGGGCACCGGGCACGACGGAGGGCCACGAGTTATCGAGGCGACGGCCGAGCGTGCACTGTTGTGGGCGAGCCGTCCGCGTCCGAGCTTGTCGGGTAGTCTTGTCTTGAGTCAGTGCGGTCCGAGCGGTGAGGGTAGTTGTTCCTTTGTCTTCGGCTGCGCGGCGAATCCCCACTGAGCGGCCGGTCGCCGCGTTAGTTTTATATAAACGCAAGAACGTTTCTGATTGGCCGAGCGTATTCTTCGACATTTATTTTACCAATAAGATATATGTAGCCTTAAGTAAATTTTGTATAAATACGACCGCCTAAATAAATTCAAAATCATTTATCATCCTGGTAATTCATATAATTGGTGTTTTACTAAATACACGAAAGAACCCATATTGGTGACCCCGACCTCTGCGATGGAAGAATTTGGTGACGCTATGGCCGCATCCGAAAAATATGAGCAGGAAATATCTGCAATTGCTCTGCAAGCGAAGATACCACATTTCTGGCGTGCACAACCAAGGCTTTGGTTCGCTCAATTTGAAGCAGTTATAGCACCTCACAAGACCAGCGACGAACTAAAATACAACTTGGTGATTCCAGTACTAGAAAGAAAAGACATAGAACAAATCAGCGATATCATCTGTAAACCACCAGAGATTTTTTTTTTAAGGGGGGAAAATCATCGAATGACTGCTCCCGCCTGGGTGAGGCGGAAGGGAGTGTCAGACTCTTACTGACTAAAAACCACCCCGTTCCTTCTCCTGCACGTCGAGCCGGAGCCCCGGTTACCCGTTAGGTTCTCCGCGACTCCGAATCGGCATCGGCCCTATTGGGCCCCATCTGTGGTGGTCTGATGGCTCGTTGAGGCGCGCGCGGAACGCGACGCGCCGTACGCTCGGGTCTGTTTCTGGTCGGACGGGGAGCCACCCATGCTCGCCGTCCGCAGGCCCGCGCTTACGGTGGCCGGAGCGCCCGGTGTGTCCTTCGCGATGGTTGGGTTGCGAGGAGGCAGCGCTTCGCTGCCTCACGCGTCCCGCCTCCTCCTTAGCTAGCATGACTGCTTCGCAAAAGGAGGAGACGGCATCCCAATCCCTCTCGCTCCGCATCATGGCCTGCACTAGGCCCGGACGCGAGAGGTCACCATCGCCGATCACTTCCCTGAGGGCACGGCGGTACTCAGCCCACGCAGGGCATTCTCCCACTGTGTGTTCCACCGTGTCCTCAGGGCGGTCCTCGCAGTGATGACACCCGGGCGTTTCCTCCCGCCCCATCAGACACAGGTACCTCCCGAAACTGCCATGTCCGGTGAGGACCTGCGTCAGGCGGTAGGTGAGGACGCCGTAGCGTCTCTCAAGCCACTCCTCAAAGAGGGGACTTACCGCTGCGATGGCAGCGAGCCCAAGAGAAATAGGTATGCGGGACTTGCGGGACGCATGTAACGTTTTACGGGACTATTTTATTAATTATTTCAATGCGGGATTACATCTAGCATCACGGGACAGTCCCGCAGAATACGGGACGGTTGGCCGCCTTAAGTTACAAGGGAGAGTCTAAGTAATCTTTAAAATGTCTAGAGAGTTATAATTCTCATTTTAATTATTAGGTAACATTTAGTTATTTTGTATTTGTTTCTGTATTTAATTTAGACTTCATTTTTGTAGTAATTTCAGCTCAAGTCCGCTTGTGGGCGTCGCCCTAGCTCTACGGAATGTGTATGCATGCGTGGGTGCGACGGGGTGCCTTCCTTGCCTTCCTCCGCCGCAGGCGCCGCCGGCCGCACCTTAGTCGCCCGCTCGCCGGCGTTAGGAGCGGTTGTTAATATGTTAATGTTACTCCACGCTACCCAAATTCAAATTGTCAAGTTTTACATAACGATCTCTTCTCGCGTACATAAATTGCATTGTATATGAAATTAAATAAATAAATAAGTAATTTTTTGTTTCGTGTTCCGTAAGTATAAAATCGCGTGATCCGTTTCGTGAGTTTGAAAATAAGACGTAAAGTCAAATTTAAATGAATTTTATTTTAACTTTTTATTTTGTAATGTTGTTTATACAGTGTTATTATATTAAAATTAAAACTTTGTGTTATTTAGCGCTATTTTGGTTCGTGTGTGGTGAACAAAATATCCTCTGTCAACACTCAACAACGCGCAAGAGCAAGAACACACGTCGGCCGGCGGTGATGGTAAAGTCCATCAAAGTTCGAAGCCTAATTTTGGTAAGTACCTATATATCTATAAACAGTATGAGTAACAATCTTACCTGGATTGTCGATTCAATCAATATTTTTTTAAAATCGGAACAAGTAGGTACGTGACGGTTTTCGACGACATTGCGTAAAGCTTTTGTTGCACGTAAAGGCAGAAGTAGGTAAAATTAATGTTCCTTTTAACTATGCTATGAGTCCCATGTAGTGATAATGCCTTTTATCATACACTGCACACAGTTATGAATTCGAAAATCGCAAAAACATAGATAGGTATATCCTAACTACTTTTACGTTCAGCAGACGCGCGCTAACATAGCAGATACCTATTTTGTTTTAATACCCAAGCGGTCACCGGTGACTACTTTCCACCTTATTTCCACCTGAGAGTGCGGCGCGTCCCATTCCGCGCGCGCCTCAAAGAGCCATTAGAGTTACACCACCACGGATGGGGCCCAATAGAGCTGATGCCGATACGGAGCCGCGGAGAACTTAACGGATTGCAGTGGCTCCGGCCCGAAGTGCAGGAGTAGGAACGGGGTGGTTTTTAGTCAGTAAAAGTGACACCTCCTCCCGCCTCACTGCCTCACCCAGGCGGGAGAAGTCATTCAATGATTTTCCCCCCGGAAAAAAAGACCTTATTTCCGATGTTTAGAGGCTACTTTTGTATGAACTAATTTAGCGTACGATTAAGTACGATATTTGAACAGAATCTCACAGCGACTGACAGTCGGTGATTGTCCTTGATGTTTAAGTATTATTCCTAAACACATACTAAGTAGAATCAACCTTACTATTTACAATTTTCTGAATGTACTTGTTCCACTCTACCTACCAGTTTTGTTAACCGACTTCAATAAAAGAAGGTTTCTAATTTCTATACTATAATGTTGGTGTTATTTTTATTTATTTATGAATTTGATCATCATCAGCCGATATACCTACGACCATTGTTGGATTTTCTTTTTCTTGAATAGGTACGAAATTAAAAGTATGCTTTTTTACTTGCAAAGGAGACTCTGGGCGTTGGGGATCGCGAGAGAATCTCCAACCACCGTAAGCACGGGCCTGCAGACGGCGAGCATGGGCTGCAGATAGCTCGCAGACCGACCAGAATCAGACTCGACCGTACGGCGCCTCAACGAGCCATCAGACCACCATCTTTTAGTCAATAAAAGCCTGACAGTCCCTCTCACCTTCACCTCCCCCGGGCGGGAGAAGTTATTCGATGATTGTTAGCGTTAGCGTCTTCACCAGTACCGCCACCTATGGGCGAGTAGTTGAACTACATCTTTAAAACTTTTATAATAAAATTATTGTCTTATTGTGTAAGTTTTAATTGCCATCACACTATTCATATTAATGTAATTGTTTTGAAATCTCCATGGCACAATTTTAAGGTAACTAATTGTAGCATATATTTTTCTGTATCATATATTAAATTTTGTATTAGGTACACTGCCATCTAGTAGATGAAAGTGAACCTAAACTTTTTCCATAATGTTTGGCTTTTAAACCTTTGGGGAAGGAAAATTAAGGATGTATTCATAATTTAATAGTAAGTTATGTTATAATTCTCATATAATAAAGGATGAGTGTATTGGTACATTCTGGCTTTAATTCCAGACTGCTACTGACCATATTAAGTTTTTATTAACCCATAATGATCAATTGTGTACTTTGAGCACCACACAACAATTTAACTCATAGTATTAAGACTGATATCAGATAAAGAAACGAAAAAAAGTATTACTTACTAACATTATAAATCCGAAAGTTTGTGTTTCTTACTCAATCAAGTCAAAACGGCATAAGGGATTGAGATATTTAGAAATAGATTCTATCATAACAGGCTACTTTTTATCCCACGGGGACGCGGGCGAAGCCACGGGCAGAATCTAGTATATAATATATTCCATTACCATGTTTCAGTAGCGGTGGCTGTCTGCTTCATAGCCGACGGCGCTTGTCTTGTTGGCAGGAGCGGCGAGGTGACCAAGCTTAGAGTTCAACACAGATCGTGATGAAGAACTTCCATAGACTTGTAGACTCACTGCGGCAACTAGACAACATAGAACACACACAAGTAAGTAAGAATCTTCGGCTCATACTCGACCACTTTTTTTTACTAGGGTCAAAAAACGTTTCATTGACGAGATCCCCGGTATTTCTTTTTATGGTCTAAGCCGGTAAACGAGCAGACGGATCACCTGACGGTAAGCAATCGTCGTCGCCCATGGACACCTGGAACACCAGAGGCGTTACAAGTGCGTTACTGGCCTTTTGGGGATTAGGAGTTTGAGGATCGTTGGGGATTCAGGAATTGGGGAGATTGGGGAAGGGGAGGATAATTGGGCCTCCGGTAACCTCACTCACACGACTAAACACAACGGAAGCGTTGCTTCCTGTTCCGTGACCCCTGAATCTCTGCTCTCATAGGTGCGAAATTTTAAAATAGAACGGAGTATAGGAACGTGGGCCAATCAAAGGGGTGAAACACTCGAACCTCCTGTCTCCAGGCTAATAATAGTTAATTTAACTCAGAAACTACGTAATGGGAATCGAACCCGCGACATGTTGCTCAGCAGCCAGTCACCTAACCACTGCGGCAACCGTATAGCCTGAGCAGGTAGTTGGAATTAGAAGGAGTCTTACGTTCCTTCACGCCTCAACCAGGACTGGCACTTGATGGACTTCCCCTGTTCAAAGCAAGCTACTGGATCCAAGTTATTTCCAACCAGCTGATCTGGAAGCCGAGGAGACATTCATTCATTTATTTATTTTCAACTTCATACAACAAATGTGTACAGGTGGACTTAATGCCTTGGGCAATGTCTCCCAGTCAACCTTTAAGCAGTGCAGAGTTATTATATACTGTGTGATCTTGTACCAGTTGCCACATTTTTTGGCCAAAAGTTCTTTAACTAATTTATAGATAATAATCTACATAACATAGTTGATAAAAAATTACAATTTGTAAAGTCTCTAAATTGGAATGTAAAAAGAAAGTAACTCAATGGCTTTTAGATCTTGACTACAGTCAAATAGAACAACTTATTACTATATTTTCTTAACACTCCTCAGTTGTTCACATACTAGCACACACACAGTGATAATAATCATAGAACTTTAATAAATTTTTCGTTTCATTCATAATTTTAATTACTTCCCGAGCCCATAGCACGGGTTATCCTAGTTTGGGTTTCTGACTTCCATCATTGCATTGTCATTTAAACTATGCCTATGTTGAACCAAAGTCTCTCACAAGCTTATGTCAATATTATAAGACTAATATTAAAGTCTGCATCATTATGTATGAAGGAAAATAAATAAAATTCAATATTATTAGTGTAGAGATAATCCTTATCCTTACTAATATTATAAATCGGAAAGTGAGTTAGTTTGTTAACTTTCACGCCGTAACTACTAAACCGATTGCTTTGAATTTTTGCAGACGTAAAGTTAGAAGTCTGGATTAAATAATAGGGTACTTTTTATCCCGGAAAATTTGATATTCTCGAGGAAAACGAAATTATTTAGTAGTTACGGTTTAGTAGTTACGACGTGAAAACAGAACAAACTCGCTTACCGTTTTATATATTAGTAAGGAAGAACGAGATATAATAACAAAGTGCTCGTGCCCAGACCAAAAGGGCTTCCACCTCAGCATATAATTAAGCGTTGCTGCACTTGCTGCCCAACGCTGGTTTTCAGGTGGCACCCTGCAGTGACTCACGGACGGCGGTACCGCCAGGTTTGCCGAGGACGGCCACGCTTTCTGTTTCTTGGGGATTCTTGTCCAAGGCTTGCTCAGGCATGTCGCCGGGACCCCTACGGCGCGTGTGGCCATGCTCCATCATTGACTGCACCCTTGCTTGCCAACGGATGTTATATTGATCTGTAAGTAATAGAATAAAGGTTTATTTATTTATCTACTATCTATTTCCGTGCGGTTTGACCCGCCTTTTATCGTAGCGTGATGTTTTACTGTCCAACTAGCTGTTGCCCGCGACTTCGCGTACAATATGATTCCTGTTTTATCCTATTGGAGTGTTTAATCGGGATAAAACGTATCCTATCACCTAAGTTATGCCATACCCGTCCTGTATACCAAATTTCAATAAAAACAAAAGTGTGAGAGCCATTTTTTTTTAATGGGGGAAAATCATCGAATGACTGCTTCGGCCTGGGTGACCACCCCGTTCCTTCTCCTGCACGTCGAGCCGGAGCCCCGGTTACCCGTTAGATTCTCCGCGACTGCGAATGGGCATCGGCCCTATTGGGCCCCATCTGTGGTGGTCTGAAGCATACGCTCGGGTAGTGTGAGAGCCATGCTTCGGCACGAATGGGCCGGCTCGACCGGAGTGATACCACGGCCTCACAGAAAACCGACGTGAAGAAACGCTTGCGTTGTGTTTCGTCGTGTGAGTGAGGTTACCGGAAGCCCAATTACCCTCCGCTTCCCCAATCTCCCCAATAATATTAGTGTTTATTAGTTTAATAGCTCTAACCACATTAGCATATTGACCTATTTTAGTATAAAAATGATAAATTTTAATCTTATACTATTATATAAAGCCCAAGAGTTTGTTTTTTTGTTTGAACGCGCTAATCTCCGTAACTACAAGTCTGATTTAAATAATTCCTTTTGTGTTGGATAGCGCATTTATCTAGGATGGCTATAGGCTATAAAACATCACGCTACGACCAATAGGAACTGAGCAGAGCGTGTGAAACCGCGTGGAAGTAGCTAGTGTTAGTATAGAAGGCAAAAGCCTCTTCTCACACAAAAAAGGAATGAGTATTGAGCATTTAAAGTTGCTCAAGACAGATTGGCGATTACAAACGTACAGTTTTCACGATAATATTTTAATTTTCTATTTAATGTCTGAGTAAGCTTAGAAACTAAAATTCTACATTGAACTTGTAAAGAAACATGGATACTTGATCCATAATGTAACAAAATAATAGAAAATAATTAATTAATCTGTATACAACTTTACGTTGTTAAGAAAATATAATTTAATTCACATACCTATATAAGGAAGCGGCTAAGGAGGCCTTTGCCCTGCAGTGGGACGATCATAGCTGGAAATAAATAAAATATCTTTACAAAACTTCGTATTTCTTCTTGATCATCTATAGGTCGCGTCATATCGTGGTGAGTAGCTAAACTGTTTTGTCGATTACACATCTGAATGTATATTATTTTAAAATTAACATAAAGTGTTTTATTAATAGCACTTATAGAGGTATTATTAATGTGAGTTTGTGTATACGTCTGCTACTCAATCACAACCGGCTTAAGAGATCGATATGAAATTTGGAACAGTTATCACCTTTTTTTAAGGGGGGGATAATCATCGAATGATTTCTCCCGCCTAGATGAGGCGGGTGGGAGTGTCAGACTCTTACCGACTAAAACTACCCTGTTCCTACAGCTGCACTTCGAGCCGGAGCCCCGGTAACCATTTACGTCCTCCGCGGCTCTGTATCGGCTTCAGCCCTATTGGGCCGGACCGTGACGCGCTGTTCGCTCGGGTCTGGTACGGCCGGAGATAGTCACGCGATCCCCGACGCCCGGTGTCCTTTGCGACGGCTGGGCTGCTGCCTCACGTGACCCGCCTCCTCCTTAACTAGCATGACTGCTTCGGAGACGGCATCCTAGTCTTCCTCCGTCCGCATCATGGCCTGGATTAGGGCCGGACGCGAGAGGTCGCCGTCGCCGATCACATCACTGAGGGCACGGCGGTGTTCAGCCCATGCAAGGCATGACACACCGTGTCACTGTGTTCCACCGTGTCCTCAGGGCGGTCATCGCAGTGACGACACCCAGGCGTTTCCTCCCGCCCTATCACTCACATGCCCGGTGAGCACCTGTGGCAGGCGGTAGGTGAGGGCGCCATAACGTCTCTCAAGCCACTTCTCAAAGAGGGAACTTACCGCTGCAATGGCAGCGAGCCCAATCACGTACACACTAGATTTATGATTTAATATGTAATAATTACCGAAATAAAACAGCGGCACGCGCCGATCTCGCCGTCCACCCGGCGAACGGCGTTGCGCCCCGGCGCTCAGCTTCATGAGCGACACGGGAACACCGTCCGTCGACCGAAACCTCACGGTTTTCCATCATTTACCTACAAGTTAGATTACAATAATATCACCGGACGCGATTTTGAACTAATCTAGCGATAATCTTCACTTTACTATTTATTGTATTCGGGGAATAATTTCACTTTAATATAAGTATTAAAATACTATAATTATATGAATAGGCACTGACAAAAAAAATCCTAAACATGAAAACTTTAGATTTTAGATATTTTCTCTCGCGCCACAGACGTATCAATGAGCGTTCGTAGCGAAAGCGCGCGCTTTATGTACCATGGCATACATAGTATCTATGTACCTACATCATACAAGTCAGAAGTTGTTGGAGTTGTAGCATATTACACAATAATTATGTTCCAGTATATTTTTTTATTGATGCTTTTTTAATCTGTTATTTCAGGTCGAAACCGTGTCTTCGGGGAAATGGACTAAGCTATCCTGATGACTTGGAGTCCAGGTTCCTGTCAATGACTAAGGTGTGAGTGATAAGTTACATCTGAGATAACCCACGTAGACTTTAATAACATCGCTTAGTGCATATAAAAGTTTATAATAAACGTGCTAAATAGAATTTTATTTATTTTACTGCAAGGTTTCCTTTTATATACTTACGTAATAGTGTCACATACTAAGCATACAGTTTTTTTTAATTAAAATTTGGTTTGTTTCCTACGAAAATTTGAAATTCATATTTCTAATACATTATTTTCATTATAAACTGATTAATAAAATATAACAAAGTAATCTTCTGCTTGCGACCAATCATTGTCTGTCTAGTCCCTGATTGGTCGAGAGTGGCAGCCCGCCCCACCGCTCGCGATGGATACAGTGTGCGTGTATAAAGCGCGCGGACCTAATTTCCTTATATTATTAATAAATGTCGGAGTCGGAGTCGGGAGTCGGGCGTCGGGCGCGAAATTTCTTTTTCTCGTCGGAACTGTCGAAAGTTTTCACTAACACGCGTCTAATAAAATCGGTAAAAATGATGGAAAACCGTGAGTTTTCGGGCGACGGACGGTGTTCCCGTGTCGCTCATGAAGCTGAGCGCCGGGGCGCAACGCCGTTCGCCGGGTGGACGGCGAGATCGGCGCGTGCCGCTGTTTTATTTCGGAGACTGCGTACCTAGCGTCGGTCGGGTCCGGTTCAAAATGTTATTTTCTCTATAGGATCGATAGTTACCGGCGATCGAGGTCGACGTATCAACGGGGAGGATATCGAGCTTTCGCCGCGACAGCAATTCGTCTATATTCGACGGTCTCGGGGGCCAGTTATCGAGTCGAAAGTGAACCGTCGTAAAACACCGCGGCCGCCCGGCCGGCCGCGTACCGCCTGCACTCAGACCTGCCTGGACCGAAGACGAAGGCTCCTCTCGTCGGTGGTGTGTATCCTCGCACGCTGCACATACGCGACGATACACGTCCGTCTCCGCGACGGACTCTCGGATCGCCGCATTGCACTCTCGATTAATTACCTAATACAAACGATACAATACATACAATAGCCCACGTCAAAGATACTTGCCGAGCAGCGGTACATCTACTTACGTAGTAAGAGACTGCGACTGCGACTGCGACTGTGTAAGCGCACAGCGTACGCGACGTTACCGTGATAATTTATTGTTTCATAATAGGGAACGATAAAATACAACGATGACTTGTACATACCTACCTACCTACTTAATTATAATTCCCAATAGGACGTAATGTAAATGTCGTTTTTTTTCTCTCCTCTAAGTACTTACCTACTAGCTTATAATCATGCGACACCTTGTGCCTAGCTAGACACGAATAGCTTAACAGACGTCGTATCCATCCATCCATCCATCCATCCATCCATCCATCCATCCATCCATCCATCCATCCATCCATCCATCCATCCATCCATCCATCCATCCATCCATCCATCCATCCATCCATCCATCCATCCATCCATCCATCCATCCATCCATCCATCCATCCGTCATACGTCTACTTATTATAGCAGACCTACTATACTACTGCTGTTTTGCTAGTTCATACATAGTACTGCCATCTCCGATACATCTGTAGGTAGGTAGATAGATAATAAATTAGATATATGTGATCGTGACTCGTTGGTACTTACTTAGTTACCTAATAACTTATTTACTTACTTACTCACTTACTTACCTACCTACCTACCTACCTACCTACCTACCTACCTACCTACCAACCAACCAACTAACTAGGTACACACAATAACTTAATTAATGATAATAATAACACGATCCTTATTCATCTCGCATTTTCAGGTGGACGATGACGAGCAGCATCAGCAGCAGCAGCAGCAGCAGGAGCAGAGAGAGAGGGCGCCCGCCGGCTCGAACGGCGAGGGAGGGAGGATGAGATGCAACGAAGAAATCAAGCAAGCGACAAAATCGATGAATGTTATGAAAGTCTCATTATGTCCATGTACGTTTATATATGTATGTGTGTCTCATATTATTAAATTTATTTATCGACTGTTCATTGAGCATTGCTTATAAAGTAAGTATAAGATAAGATAGCTACGTAATATTCCTTCGTTATATTAAGTTATTATGTGTCGCGTGTCTATGTATATAATTATATTATTTATGTTAAAAGAACTCGCAACGATGTTAAACTTAGGCTTAATAAGTCCACCGTTGCATATTGTATAAGAACCGAAGAATAAAATAAAACCTTGTAGTAGGTAGTAGGTAGGCTAAGTTTGCGATTGTTTTTTTGTTTTTTCCTCTTATACATAATTATTTAGAGGTACATAGAACTCTTATAAATAATATTATACCGGAGGCCTAACTATCATAATTATATTACTTACCTATAAGTTAGGTCAGTCAGTAGTTAGTTCGGTTAGGTAGGTAGGTAGGTAGGTAGGTAGGTAGGATGGGATAGGAAGGTAGGTAGGTAGGTAGTAGGTACGTACGTACGTTCGTTTTTGGTAGACTATACTGTTATCAAGAAACGTTCATATTGGTTTCGAATCATATGCGGCCCTGAAAAGGGCCTTTTTTGTATGCGACGCGCGCTAGCACGCACGCGGCGAGTGGATGCCACCCGCGATAGTCGAGGTGGCGCTCGCCGCCGGCGTCCGGTGGAGCGAAGCTTAACCGCCGAAACCGTACAGGGTACGTCCCTGGCGTTTCAGGGCGTACACCACGTCCATGGCGGTGACGGTCTTCCTCTTGGCGTGCTCGGTGTAAGTGACGGCGTCACGGATCACGTTCTCGAGGAACACTTTCAGCACGCCTCTGGTCTCTTCGTAAATCAAACCGGAGATACGTTTCACTCCACCTCTGCGAGCGAGACGACGGATGGCGGGCTTCGTGATACCCTGGATGTTATCACGGAGTACTTTCCTGTGACGCTTGGCTCCTCCTTTTCCGAGCCCCTTTCCTCCCTTACCGCGACCGGTCATGTTGATTGATAGAAATGTGTTGTGTATTCGAAAACGAACGAAACGAGCGATGCACGCTAACGAACAACGCAGGCGAGAATGGTTCTCGTCGAGTCAAATGGGCCTCTATTTATACACGAGCCGGGTATGCGAGCCGAACTCGCCACGAGAGGTGTGCGGGGAGGGGACGATACGACAGCGGAGAGCGCTGGTTGGTCGATGACGATTCTTTCGCGATTCCTTGATATTCAATGAACTAAGTAAACGATTAAGAATTTTGTCCAGACTCAACTATAATCGACGATAGTAAAGATTTAAGGATAAAAGCTTATTTGGATAAGTATGTAGTTAGTTAGTTAGTTATTTATGTTGTTAGTTAACTCACTCACTCGCTCGCACTCTCTCTCTCTCTCTCTCTGTCTGTCTGTCTGTCTTTCTTCATTGTCCATCCAAACTAGCTAGCTAGCTAGCTAGCTACCTGACTGACTGACTGACTGACTAGGTAGGTAGGTACGTAGGTACGTAGGTACGTAATAAATATTATTATGTCAGTTAAACACACATACACAGCGTACTGTACTGATCAGTAATTCACCTACCTACCTACCTACCTACCTACCTACCTACCTACCTACCTGACTGAATTAGTAGACTGAACTAACGACTAGACGTGTATTTTAAATTTGATGCTTTATCCAATTCGAAACCACAATTACGGCAGTCGAAGATACCTAGTTAATTACTAACTTATCGTGTTGTACACTAAGTACCCTACGGTACCTAGTACATAGATATAATTAAATTAGGAAGGAATTCATCCAATTGGAATATGTTGGATCTACGCACTTACTTCGTTTTAATAAGTAGGTATATTTGTTGTCCTCTGTGTTGTATGTAGGAATAGGGACCTGAGTACATACTTACCCAATATATAATTATGATTTCTGTTACCTATGATGAGTGCGAACACACACTTCCCTTGTTTATAGCTAGCATTCATTGATTATAGTATTAAGCATTTAGGTAGGTAAGTGTTACACGGGGAATTTATTAGGTATTAGTTGCTAAATAATTATAGTAAGCTTTTTAATCTCTTATTTACATACCCTAAATGTAGAATTTGAATATTGTACTCAATATCAATATTCCTAAATATTTTATTTGCATGTAAGTGTACTTCTAGGTGTCCTAGTTCGGGTACCTTATATAGGTTTAAGCAACGCTATTAGGTACCAGGTAGGTAGGTAGGTAGGTAGGTAGGTAGGTAGGTAGGTAGAAGGTAGATGATGTTAAATTTAACGTTTTCGACTTTCGTTTTATGAGAAACCTTTGTAAAATCAGATGCATATGTGGCCCTGAAAAGGGCCTTTTGTTATCAGTGAACGGACGAGAACGCGCGCAAAGTAGGCAGTGCGTTAGTCGCACCGTGCGTGCGCGCGTGCCTCGCACCGTTGTTGTTTAAGCGCGTTCACCTCGGATCCTACGCGCCAACTGGATGTCCTTGGGCATGATGGTGACACGCTTGGCGTGGATGGCGCACAGGTTGGTGTCTTCGAACAGACCGACCAGGTACGCTTCGCTGGCCTCCTGGAGTGCCATCACGGCAGAGCTCTGGAAACGGAGATCGGTCTTGAAGTCCTGAGCGATCTCACGGACTAGACGCTGGAACGGCAGCTTGCGGATCAACAACTCGGTACTCTTCTGGTAACGACGGATCTCACGAAGGGCGACAGTTCCGGGCCTGTAGCGATGGGGCTTCTTAACGCCGCCGGTGGCCGGTGCGCTCTTACGCGCCGCCTTGGTGGCGAGCTGTTTCCTCGGGGCCTTGCCACCGGTGGATTTACGAGCGGTCTGCTTGGTACGGGCCATTTCGGTCGGTACGAGTTAAAATTTCAAAGTTAAGAGACCAAAGAGTAAAGACACTGCTCCGGACGAACGTTGGAGAGAGAATAAAACTCGCCGCGCCGTTTTCGGTCCTATTTATATTGACGACGACGCCCCACCGAGCGGGGCGGGGGACGGGGCTGCGAGCCGTAGGCTCGATCGTGGCTCCCTCTGGTCGTCACCGGTTCGTGGAACCGGTAAACTTACGCGAAAAGCAAAAATTTCCAATTCAAAAATTTTGTTTTGTTTTTATTTATTTATTTTTCTTTTTTCTCGTGATTATTTGATTTTAGACGTAACATGTAATGGTAATCTCGCAACAGCTGCATTGCACCTAATTGGTAGGTAGGTAGGTAGGTAGGTAGGTAGGTAGGTAGTACGTACGTAGGTACTTACGAAAATACATTAATAGATCTGTTACCTGAATATAGGTAGTTAAAACGAGTTACACCGCTTACTGCGAATCAACAATATAGCTAATCATCTCATTATGAACTCGACGGTTTTAAGAGACCCGGGGGAGGCTGCGTAGCGGAGGTATGTGTTTCATCTCTTCAGTGAATAGGTGGTACACGTATAGATCTGTATCTATCACATATTATCTATGTACCTACAATTATTATTGTTCACCTACGTACCTACCTCTACATATACACGTCGTTATGTTCGTAATCTTATCTTACTAATATTATAATAGAGGTATATTATGAATGTGAAAATTTGTGTGTATGTTTGTTAGGTACTCAATCAAGTCAAGTCAAAACGGCTTAAGGGATCGTCGATATGATATTATAATGTGTCAGTTAATATGCTACATTTTATCCCAATTTGTATAATTATTAATTATGATATTGTAACGTTTACGTAGGTACTACTACGTTACGTACCTATCTACTATTGTGAGGTTAACTTTACAGTTTTACTTTCTTAATTAATAGGTACCAACTAATTAGACTCTTCATCATGTTGAAAATGTGGTGTCCTCGTTTGATCTCCCTTGTTGTTGTATATTAACTAGCTAGTTCTACAATGTAATAGTGTGCGATGCATATCTATACACTGTATGGACATAGATACATAGTAGTAAGCTTTAGGTAGGTAGGTAGGTAGGTAGGTAGGCAGGCAGGCAGGCAGGTAGGTAGGTAGGTAGGTAGGCAGGTAGGTAGGCAGGCAGGCAGGCATGTATGATGGCGTACGGTCATGTGTGTGTGTTTATGTTTATTTGTTATTTTTATTATAATTTCATTGACGATTTTGACTCTCAATGTTAGATAGAAACGTGAATCACAATGATCACATGAATTAATTTGTGGCCCTGAAAAGGGCCTTTTGTCTTTTATCCCGCCATCCTGCGTGTATGAGTAGAGCGCGTGTAGGTTGTCTTTGTTGTTGTAGTTGTACGCGCGCGCCGTTCACTCACACACACGAGGCTGGACGTTGGACGTCAGCAGCAGCCGTTGCAGTTGCCGCTCACTTGGAGCTGGTGTATTTGGTGACGGCCTTGGTGCCTTCACTGACGGCGTGCTTGGCGAGCTCACCGGGCAACAGGAGCCTGACAGAGGTCTGGACCTCCCTGGAGGTGATGGTCGATCGCTTGTTGTAGTGGGCGAGACGAGAAGCTTCGGCGGCGATGCGTTCGAAGATGTCGTTAACGAACGAGTTCATGATGGACATGGCCTTGCTGGAGATACCGGTGTCCGGGTGGACCTGCTTCAACACCTTGTAGATGTAGATGGCGTAGCTCTCCTTCCTCTTATGCTTCTTCTTCTTCTTGTCGGTCTTAGAGATGTTCTTTTGGGCCTTGCCGGATTTTTTGGCGGCCTTACCACTGGTCTTGGGCGGCATTGTCGTAAGTAATAGGTTTTTTTTTATAAAAGTGAGAGAGAATTCGTGCTGCCGAAGCGCAGTTCAGAAGCGGAATAAAAATTACACCGCGGCAACACTCGTATATATATGGCCCGTCGCGGACGACGTTAGCGTTGGACGACGAAACGTTACGCTGAGCGCCGCGGCCCAATCGCAGCGCTCCTCGATCCCCTCGGATAGGATCGCCGCGCGAGCGGGGCGAGGCGGCGCGGCGGGGCTGTCGTCGCCCGAGACGCAGCGGCGGAGGGGGGGGGGGGCATGTTTACTTGCTCGCACTTTTGTCTGCACTCGTCGTAGTGAAATCTATAATACACAATAACAACAACGAATCGTCTCGTTGCGACTCATGTAAAATTTTATCATGAACAAAATAACGAAAAAAAAAAAAAAAAAAACCCGCATTACACTTAATTCTCGTCACCAACTTCACCACAAATTGTGGAATTACAGTGTGAGGTATGATGATGATGATGATGGTTACACGATTCGTTGGTGTAATCACTAAAACGAATCTAATTAGAAGTGGCGGACTAGCTAGGAGATCGAGTATAATAGAAATAGAAAAAATTACGAAATCTATTCAGCCGGTCTCGAGATTTGACCTTAAAAACACACATTTAGCGATTATTATTTTCTTTTTATAATAAGTAGATAATACATTGTTATATAGGCTGCAGGCAACCAGGCATACCATTACTCGTTTATCTGTTATTATAATTTTTGTGACATCGAATCGAACAATGGTTTTATACCTATTTTCCAGGTTTTCTACAGCAAACCTGTGACATTTTTTGTCACTTGGTATCAATTTATAGGCTGACGTATATATAACTGCCGAAATGAGCACTGTTAGTGAAAATGTACCAACAAAAATATGCAAAGATGCAAATGCAATTATGTACCTAATCAGATGTCTAATTTATATACCTACACTGACGACGTAGTTAAATGGCAATCGAGACATCGGGTGCACTATCATAACGGTTCTCTTTATCCTTTAGGTATTTACTATTTTTTGTTTCTTTTTGATATTTTTTTTTTTTTTAATACTTACTGTCTGATTGATAAGACTGTAATTCATAATATAATAGGAGTTGCATTTCCTCCGTAGGTGGACGGTCATTATGAGGATAGGGGATACATAAACTGATGCAGCGGGCGGGGTAAATTTTTTTTTTTTACGTTTTTGACTTTGTATCCGTTAAATAGAAACTGTCATATCAACACGATATTGCGTTAAGACGAATCATATTGTGGCCCTGAAAAGGGCCTTTTGTTTGTGAGCAATGCGGTGCGATACGTGCATGTAGGTACTGTTTGTATGCATACACGCACGATATGATGCTCTGCTGCGACCGCGGCGCCGCCTGCGGCTGCGTTCAGCGCACCATATTTAAGCCTTCTTCTCGGTCTTCTTGGGCAAAAGCACGGCCTGGATGTTAGGCAGCACACCACCCTGAGCGATTGTCACACCGGAGAGCAGCTTGTTCAACTCCTCGTCGTTGCGGATGGCAAGTTGGAGATGACGCGGAATGATCCTGGTCTTCTTGTTGTCCCTGGCGGCGTTGCCGGCCAACTCGAGCACCTCAGCGGCGAGGTACTCCATCACGGCGGCCAGGTACACGGGCGCTCCGGCACCGACACGCTCCGCATAGTTGCCGTTACGTAGCAGCCTATGGATACGTCCGACGGGGAACTGGAGGCCAGCACGGTTCGAACGGGACTTTGCCTTTCCCTTAACTTTGCCACCTTTACCGCGACCAGACATGTTGGTAGAGTTTTAGATTGTTTACACGAACAGATGAGAAAATATCACACGCTATCTACGCGCGTAATGTGGATATCGTGAGCAGAGTGTGAGTGTGCGCGACCGAGCTCTGTTTAGCTGTTTTTATAGTCGCCCCCGGTTACGATGCTCGTCGGTGGGGCGACAAGGTGCGGCGCCACTAGCGAAGTGAGCCGAGTGATCGTTCTGCGTATTGCCGTCTCGCTCGATCAAACATACCCTCGCTCTCGCTCTTCTCTCGAGTCGAGACTGCTCTGAGAACGAATCAATTAGAGAAAAGTAGCTACCTACTCACTTATGCGATGAAGTCGAATACAGGTGCATATTTTAGCTTAGTTGCCCTGGCTGGGGGCCTTAACTTCTTGTTAGTGGCCACCGCAGGGTTTGTCCGGTTAAGTAGTCAACAGCCTTAGCGTGCTGAACTACGAGTGGTCCTAATCTAAAAAAAAAAAAAAAAAAAAATACAGGTGCATAATTAATTTTGTACATAATTATAATGAAACGCATGAATCATGACCAAGAATAGGGAAACCAATCTCAATCTCAATGTCAATGCAATTGCAATCCATTTAAAACTCAATAGGTAATTATATGTTAATAATATGTCAAAACTATACAACCCCTATCCTACTATAGGGGTTGTATAGTTTTGACATATTAATGTTAGAATACCTAAGCATTTAGAATATAAAATTAAACTCAATACCATTTAGTAATACGGTTGCGATGGGCGCTAGTGTTACGACTCAAGAGTACGAAATTAATGTCACAATATCAATGTCGATCGAATTCGATCCGAATTGGATTCAAGACTTCAATAGTAAGCCCCTCGGGTCGCGTCACTCCGCTGAATGTTTGCGGTCGCGAATTTTTTTGTCATTTTTCCCAATTGCTCTTGCCACTGCTCTGCTGGCGGGGGTGCGGGGAAGGGGGGGGGGGTACCCCGAGCGCGGCGGCGGCTAACGCCGCCGCCGCAACGGGACCCCTGTCGGTCCGGGGACCTATTTCGTTTCTGGGACCTGGGACCTGCCACCACCCAACTACCTCCTACGTGTACCTAACCTATTATCACACATTACCTACTACCTACGTATCACGTTTGGTACTTCATTATATTGTTTCTTTCTAAAATTCGTATTTACTTAAGTACTTACTTACCCTTCTTTGTTTCACTTTCGCTCCACTTCTAACTAACTAACTAACTTACTTACTTAGTTACTTAACTAATCTGTGGAAAATGCGCGCGCACATCACGCATCACACATCACACATTAGCCATTACCTACTTGCATACTCTAGTCTAAGTCTAGTGTCTACTTAGTTTACTACCCTACCTACCTAGCGCCAACTGCCAACTGCCAACAGCCAACAGCCAACAAACCAAGCCATCTCTTCGTTCTGACAATACTTGTCATCTTTCTATGTCATGTCATGTCACATCACATCATACCATACCATACCATACCATACCATACCATACCATACCATACCATACCATACCATAGGTACCATACTCCGCATTTCATTTCTTGTTGTTGTACCCAACTACCTTTCTTTCAATTAGACTTACATACTTACGTAGGTAGGTAGGTAGGTAGGTCGTTTGCGTGTTTCGAAACACTCACTTTTCACTATTTACGTTACGTACCTACGTATGTGTCGGGCACGTTTCCACTAATTAATACAATTAGGTACTTTGTGCCCGACCCGGGAATCGAACCCGAGACCCATTGCCCGCTTGCAGTCGCCCTTGCGTTGCGGCCACTCGGTGCTTACTACCTACCTACGTTTATGTTCGGTTCGGTTCGATTCGATTCGTTTTTGACTCTGTCTGTATACAAGAAACGAATATTTTCTAAAATATTCATGAACACATTGTTAGCCCTGAAAAGGGCTTTTTGGTGTGCGCTTGTTAAGCGCCGGGAATGAGGACGCGATGCACCCCGCACCCGCGTCGTCGCGTTCGTACGTTCCCGAGGACGTTGCACGCGTGCGTTTCTTGCACCGCACGTCACGTCGCGGCTGCGGCTGCGACGGTGACGATGTTGATGTTGATGTTGTCGACGTCGCCGTGCCGCTTCGCGGCGTCATCAGCCGATGGTGATGATGATGATGATGATGATGATGATGATGATGATGCGGCGAGCGAACGCGCGGCGTTCCCGTCGTCGGTACCGCGCCGAAGCGGCGACTGAGGATAAGAAGCAGCAGATTACTTCTTCGCGGCGGCTGCTTTCTTGGCTGCCGGCTTCGATTTGGGCGTAGCGGCGGCTGCCTTCTTGGGTTTGGGCGCTTTAGGTTTCTTGGTCGGGGGCTTGGCGGTCTTCTTCGCTTTCGGTGCGGCGGCGCCCTTCGCTTTGGCGGGAGCGGCGGCCTTCTTGGGCGCGGGCTTCTTCTTGGCCGCGGCGGCCTTCTTGTCCTTTGCTGCAGACGATTTAGCGGACTTCGCGGGTGAACCCGAGGCCGCCGACGCCGACGCGGCCGCGGCCGCGGCCTTCTTGCTCTTCGCGCCGGCCGCGGAGGCGGTGGCCTTCTTGCCGGCGGCGCCGGCTTTCGATGCGGCGGACGCGGACGCGCCAGACTTGCCGGCGGTCGCCTTTCCAACTGCACCGGCGGGCTTCTTCGCCGCGGCCGATTTCGATTCGAGCTTGAAAGATCCCGAAGCGCCCTTGCCCTTGGTCTGGATGAGAGTACCGGATTCGACGGCGCTCTTCAGATACTTTCTGATGAACGGAGCCAGTTTCTCGGCGTCGACCTTGTACTGGGCGGCGATGTACTTTTTGATAGCCTGCAGGGAGGAACCGGTACGTTCCTTCATCTCCTTGATCGCGTTGTTGACCATCTCGGAGGTCTTGGGATGGGTCGGCTTCGCCTTCGGTTTCTTAGCGCCTCCCGCCTGTCTGCCGGTTTGTTTCTTCGCCGGGGTGGCGGGCGCCGGTGCTTCGGTTGCGACTGCCGTATCTGCCATTTTCTTCTTTGTTTGTTTGTTTGTTTGTTTGTTGGATGGATGATTACGAACGAACGAAAGTTGCGTGCGTCGCGTACGACCGTAGAAGAACTAATGTAAAGTGAGTGTGAAGTGAGAGACTTAGATGTCGCCACTAACAAACCTTATAGGATCGAGATTCCCTCGGTCGAATGGCGCGCGCTAAGGTACCCCGGAACTTTACCGTAACGAGCGCGGTGATGTCGCGGAACGTTTTCTCGTCGGAACTGTCGAAAGTTTTCACTAACACGCGTCTAATAAAATCGGTAAAAATGATGGAAAACCGTGAGTTTTCGGGCGACGGACGGTGTTCCCGTGTCGCTCATGAAGCTGAGCGCCGGGGCGCAACGCCGTTCGCCGGGTGGACGGCGAGATCGGCGCGTGCCGCTGTTTTATTTCGGAGACTGCGTACCTAGCGTCGGTCGGGTCCGGTTCAAAATGTTATTTTCTCTATAGGATCGATAGTTACCGGCGATCGAGGTCGACGTATCAACGGGGAGGATATCGAGCTTTCGCCGCGACAGCAATTCGTCTATATTCGACGGTCTCGGGGGCCAGTTATCGAGTCGAAAGTGAACCGTCGTAAAACACCGCGGCCGCCCGGCCGGCCGCGTACCGCCTGCACTCAGACCTGCCTGGACCGAAGACGAAGGCTCCTCTCGTCGGTGGTGTGTATCCTCGCACGCTGCACATACGCGACGATACACGTCCGTCTCCGCGACGGACTCTCGGATCGCCGCATTGCACTCTCGATTAATTACCTAATACAAACGATACAATACATACAATAGCCCACGTCAAAGATACTTGCCGAGCAGCGGTACATCTACTTACGTAGTAAGAGACTGCGACTGCGACTGCGACTGTGTAAGCGCACAGCGTACGCGACGTTACCGTGATAATTTATTGTTTCATAATAGGGAACGATAAAATACAACGATGACTTGTACATACCTACCTACCTACTTAATTATAATTCCCAATAGGACGTAATGTAAATGTCGTTTTTTTTCTCTCCTCTAAGTACTTACCTACTAGCTTATAATCATGCGACACCTTGTGCCTAGCTAGACACGAATAGCTTAACAGACGTCGTATCCATCCATCCATCCATCCATCCATCCATCCATCCATCCATCCATCCATCCATCCATCCATCCATCCATCCATCCATCCATCCATCCATCCATCCATCCATCCATCCATCCATCCATCCATCCATCCATCCATCCATCCATCCATCCATCCATCCGTCATACGTCTACTTATTATAGCAGACCTACTATACTACTGCTGTTTTGCTAGTTCATACATAGTACTGCCATCTCCGATACATCTGTAGGTAGGTAGATAGATAATAAATTAGATATATGTGATCGTGACTCGTTGGTACTTACTTAGTTACCTAATAACTTATTTACTTACTTACTCACTTACTTACCTACCTACCTACCTACCTACCTACCTACCTACCTACCTACCAACCAACCAACTAACTAGGTACACACAATAACTTAATTAATGATAATAATAACACGATCCTTATTCATCTCGCATTTTCAGGTGGACGATGACGAGCAGCATCAGCAGCAGCAGCAGCAGCAGGAGCAGAGAGAGAGGGCGCCCGCCGGCTCGAACGGCGAGGGAGGGAGGATGAGATGCAACGAAGAAATCAAGCAAGCGACAAAATCGATGAATGTTATGAAAGTCTCATTATGTCCATGTACGTTTATATATGTATGTGTGTCTCATATTATTAAATTTATTTATCGACTGTTCATTGAGCATTGCTTATAAAGTAAGTATAAGATAAGATAGCTACGTAATATTCCTTCGTTATATTAAGTTATTATGTGTCGCGTGTCTATGTATATAATTATATTATTTATGTTAAAAGAACTCGCAACGATGTTAAACTTAGGCTTAATAAGTCCACCGTTGCATATTGTATAAGAACCGAAGAATAAAATAAAACCTTGTAGTAGGTAGTAGGTAGGCTAAGTTTGCGATTGTTTTTTTGTTTTTTCCTCTTATACATAATTATTTAGAGGTACATAGAACTCTTATAAATAATATTATACCGGAGGCCTAACTATCATAATTATATTACTTACCTATAAGTTAGGTCAGTCAGTAGTTAGTTCGGTTAGGTAGGTAGGTAGGTAGGTAGGTAGGTAGGATGGGATAGGAAGGTAGGTAGGTAGGTAGTAGGTACGTACGTACGTTCGTTTTTGGTAGACTATACTGTTATCAAGAAACGTTCATATTGGTTTCGAATCATATGCGGCCCTGAAAAGGGCCTTTTTTTGTATGCGACGCGCGCTAGCACGCACGCGGCGAGTGGATGCCACCCGCGATAGTCGAGGTGGCGCTCGCCGCCGGCGTCCGGTGGAGCGAAGCTTAACCGCCGAAACCGTACAGGGTACGTCCCTGGCGTTTCAGGGCGTACACCACGTCCATGGCGGTGACGGTCTTCCTCTTGGCGTGCTCGGTGTAAGTGACGGCGTCACGGATCACGTTCTCGAGGAACACTTTCAGCACGCCTCTGGTCTCTTCGTAAATCAAACCGGAGATACGTTTCACTCCACCTCTGCGAGCGAGACGACGGATGGCGGGCTTCGTGATACCCTGGATGTTATCACGGAGTACTTTCCTGTGACGCTTGGCTCCTCCTTTTCCGAGCCCCTTTCCTCCCTTACCGCGACCGGTCATGTTGATTGATAGAAATGTGTTGTGTATTCGAAAACGAACGAAACGAGCGATGCACGCTAACGAACAACGCAGGCGAGAATGGTTCTCGTCGAGTCAAATGGGCCTCTATTTATACACGAGCCGGGTATGCGAGCCGAACTCGCCACGAGAGGTGTGCGGGGAGGGGACGATACGACAGCGGAGAGCGCTGGTTGGTCGATGACGATTCTTTCGCGATTCCTTGATATTCAATGAACTAAGTAAACGATTAAGAATTTTGTCCAGACTCAACTATAATCGACGATAGTAAAGATTTAAGGATAAAAGCTTATTTGGATAAGTATGTAGTTAGTTAGTTAGTTATTTATGTTGTTAGTTAACTCACTCACTCGCTCGCACTCTCTCTCTCTCTCTCTCTGTCTGTCTGTCTGTCTTTCTTCATTGTCCATCCAAACTAGCTAGCTAGCTAGCTAGCTACCTGACTGACTGACTGACTGACTAGGTAGGTAGGTACGTAGGTACGTAGGTACGTAATAAATATTATTATGTCAGTTAAACACACATACACAGCGTACTGTACTGATCAGTAATTCACCTACCTACCTACCTACCTACCTACCTACCTACCTACCTACCTGACTGAATTAGTAGACTGAACTAACGACTAGACGTGTATTTTAAATTTGATGCTTTATCCAATTCGAAACCACAATTACGGCAGTCGAAGATACCTAGTTAATTACTAACTTATCGTGTTGTACACTAAGTACCCTACGGTACCTAGTACATAGATATAATTAAATTAGGAAGGAATTCATCCAATTGGAATATGTTGGATCTACGCACTTACTTCGTTTTAATAAGTAGGTATATTTGTTGTCCTCTGTGTTGTATGTAGGAATAGGGACCTGAGTACATACTTACCCAATATATAATTATGATTTCTGTTACCTATGATGAGTGCGAACACACACTTCCCTTGTTTATAGCTAGCATTCATTGATTATAGTATTAAGCATTTAGGTAGGTAAGTGTTACACGGGGAATTTATTAGGTATTAGTTGCTAAATAATTATAGTAAGCTTTTTAATCTCTTATTTACATACCCTAAATGTAGAATTTGAATATTGTACTCAATATCAATATTCCTAAATATTTTATTTGCATGTAAGTGTACTTCTAGGTGTCCTAGTTCGGGTACCTTATATAGGTTTAAGCAACGCTATTAGGTACCAGGTAGGTAGGTAGGTAGGTAGGTAGGTAGGTAGGTAGGTAGAAGGTAGATGATGTTAAATTTAACGTTTTCGACTTTCGTTTTATGAGAAACCTTTGTAAAATCAGATGCATATGTGGCCCTGAAAAGGGCCTTTTGTTATCAGTGAACGGACGAGAACGCGCGCAAAGTAGGCAGTGCGTTAGTCGCACCGTGCGTGCGCGCGTGCCTCGCACCGTTGTTGTTTAAGCGCGTTCACCTCGGATCCTACGCGCCAACTGGATGTCCTTGGGCATGATGGTGACACGCTTGGCGTGGATGGCGCACAGGTTGGTGTCTTCGAACAGACCGACCAGGTACGCTTCGCTGGCCTCCTGGAGTGCCATCACGGCAGAGCTCTGGAAACGGAGATCGGTCTTGAAGTCCTGAGCGATCTCACGGACTAGACGCTGGAACGGCAGCTTGCGGATCAACAACTCGGTACTCTTCTGGTAACGACGGATCTCACGAAGGGCGACAGTTCCGGGCCTGTAGCGATGGGGCTTCTTAACGCCGCCGGTGGCCGGTGCGCTCTTACGCGCCGCCTTGGTGGCGAGCTGTTTCCTCGGGGCCTTGCCACCGGTGGATTTACGAGCGGTCTGCTTGGTACGGGCCATTTCGGTCGGTACGAGTTAAAATTTCAAAGTTAAGAGACCAAAGAGTAAAGACACTGCTCCGGACGAACGTTGGAGAGAGAATAAAACTCGCCGCGCCGTTTTCGGTCCTATTTATATTGACGACGACGCCCCACCGAGCGGGGCGGGGGACGGGGCTGCGAGCCGTAGGCTCGATCGTGGCTCCCTCTGGTCGTCACCGGTTCGTGGAACCGGTAAACTTACGCGAAAAGCAAAAATTTCCAATTCAAAAATTTTGTTTTGTTTTTATTTATTTATTTTTCTTTTTTCTCGTGATTATTTGATTTTAGACGTAACATGTAATGGTAATCTCGCAACAGCTGCATTGCACCTAATTGGTAGGTAGGTAGGTAGGTAGGTAGGTAGGTAGGTAGTACGTACGTAGGTACTTACGAAAATACATTAATAGATCTGTTACCTGAATATAGGTAGTTAAAACGAGTTACACCGCTTACTGCGAATCAACAATATAGCTAATCATCTCATTATGAACTCGACGGTTTTAAGAGACCCGGGGGGAGGCTGCGTAGCGGAGGTATGTGTTTCATCTCTTCAGTGAATAGGTGGTACACGTATAGATCTGTATCTATCACATATTATCTATGTACCTACAATTATTATTGTTCACCTACGTACCTACCTCTACATATACACGTCGTTATGTTCGTAATCTTATCTTACTAATATTATAATAGAGGTATATTATGAATGTGAAAATTTGTGTGTATGTTTGTTAGGTACTCAATCAAGTCAAGTCAAAACGGCTTAAGGGATCGTCGATATGATATTATAATGTGTCAGTTAATATGCTACATTTTATCCCAATTTGTATAATTATTAATTATGATATTGTAACGTTTACGTAGGTACTACTACGTTACGTACCTATCTACTATTGTGAGGTTAACTTTACAGTTTTACTTTCTTAATTAATAGGTACCAACTAATTAGACTCTTCATCATGTTGAAAATGTGGTGTCCTCGTTTGATCTCCCTTGTTGTTGTATATTAACTAGCTAGTTCTACAATGTAATAGTGTGCGATGCATATCTATACACTGTATGGACATAGATACATAGTAGTAAGCTTTAGGTAGGTAGGTAGGTAGGTAGGTAGGCAGGCAGGCAGGCAGGTAGGTAGGTAGGTAGGTAGGCAGGTAGGTAGGCAGGCAGGCAGGCATGTATGATGGCGTACGGTCATGTGTGTGTGTTTATGTTTATTTGTTATTTTTATTATAATTTCATTGACGATTTTGACTCTCAATGTTAGATAGAAACGTGAATCACAATGATCACATGAATTAATTTGTGGCCCTGAAAAGGGCCTTTTGTCTTTTATCCCGCCATCCTGCGTGTATGAGTAGAGCGCGTGTAGGTTGTCTTTGTTGTTGTAGTTGTACGCGCGCGCCGTTCACTCACACACACGAGGCTGGACGTTGGACGTCAGCAGCAGCCGTTGCAGTTGCCGCTCACTTGGAGCTGGTGTATTTGGTGACGGCCTTGGTGCCTTCACTGACGGCGTGCTTGGCGAGCTCACCGGGCAACAGGAGCCTGACAGAGGTCTGGACCTCCCTGGAGGTGATGGTCGATCGCTTGTTGTAGTGGGCGAGACGAGAAGCTTCGGCGGCGATGCGTTCGAAGATGTCGTTAACGAACGAGTTCATGATGGACATGGCCTTGCTGGAGATACCGGTGTCCGGGTGGACCTGCTTCAACACCTTGTAGATGTAGATGGCGTAGCTCTCCTTCCTCTTATGCTTCTTCTTCTTCTTGTCGGTCTTAGAGATGTTCTTTTGGGCCTTGCCGGATTTTTTGGCGGCCTTACCACTGGTCTTGGGCGGCATTGTCGTAAGTAATAGGTTTTTTTTTATAAAAGTGAGAGAGAATTCGTGCTGCCGAAGCGCAGTTCAGAAGCGGAATAAAAATTACACCGCGGCAACACTCGTATATATATGGCCCGTCGCGGACGACGTTAGCGTTGGACGACGAAACGTTACGCTGAGCGCCGCGGCCCAATCGCAGCGCTCCTCGATCCCCTCGGATAGGATCGCCGCGCGAGCGGGGCGAGGCGGCGCGGCGGGGCTGTCGTCGCCCGAGACGCAGCGGCGGAGGGGGGGGGGGGCATGTTTACTTGCTCGCACTTTTGTCTGCACTCGTCGTAGTGAAATCTATAATACACAATAACAACAACGAATCGTCTCGTTGCGACTCATGTAAAATTTTATCATGAACAAAATAACGAAAAAAAAAAAAAAAAAAACCCGCATTACACTTAATTCTCGTCACCAACTTCACCACAAATTGTGGAATTACAGTGTGAGGTATGATGATGATGATGATGGTTACACGATTCGTTGGTGTAATCACTAAAACGAATCTAATTAGAAGTGGCGGACTAGCTAGGAGATCGAGTATAATAGAAATAGAAAAAATTACGAAATCTATTCAGCCGGTCTCGAGATTTGACCTTAAAAACACACATTTAGCGATTATTATTTTCTTTTTATAATAAGTAGATAATACATTGTTATATAGGCTGCAGGCAACCAGGCATACCATTACTCGTTTATCTGTTATTATAATTTTTGTGACATCGAATCGAACAATGGTTTTATACCTATTTTCCAGGTTTTCTACAGCAAACCTGTGACATTTTTTGTCACTTGGTATCAATTTATAGGCTGACGTATATATAACTGCCGAAATGAGCACTGTTAGTGAAAATGTACCAACAAAAATATGCAAAGATGCAAATGCAATTATGTACCTAATCAGATGTCTAATTTATATACCTACACTGACGACGTAGTTAAATGGCAATCGAGACATCGGGTGCACTATCATAACGGTTCTCTTTATCCTTTAGGTATTTACTATTTTTTGTTTCTTTTTGATATTTTTTTTTTTTTAATACTTACTGTCTGATTGATAAGACTGTAATTCATAATATAATAGGAGTTGCATTTCCTCCGTAGGTGGACGGTCATTATGAGGATAGGGGATACATAAACTGATGCAGCGGGCGGGGTAAATTTTTTTTTACGTTTTTGACTTTGTATCCGTTAAATAGAAACTGTCATATCAACACGATATTGCGTTAAGACGAATCATATTGTGGCCCTGAAAAGGGCCTTTTGTTTGTGAGCAATGCGGTGCGATACGTGCATGTAGGTACTGTTTGTATGCATACACGCACGATATGATGCTCTGCTGCGACCGCGGCGCCGCCTGCGGCTGCGTTCAGCGCACCATATTTAAGCCTTCTTCTCGGTCTTCTTGGGCAAAAGCACGGCCTGGATGTTAGGCAGCACACCACCCTGAGCGATTGTCACACCGGAGAGCAGCTTGTTCAACTCCTCGTCGTTGCGGATGGCAAGTTGGAGATGACGCGGAATGATCCTGGTCTTCTTGTTGTCCCTGGCGGCGTTGCCGGCCAACTCGAGCACCTCAGCGGCGAGGTACTCCATCACGGCGGCCAGGTACACGGGCGCTCCGGCACCGACACGCTCCGCATAGTTGCCGTTACGTAGCAGCCTATGGATACGTCCGACGGGGAACTGGAGGCCAGCACGGTTCGAACGGGACTTTGCCTTTCCCTTAACTTTGCCACCTTTACCGCGACCAGACATGTTGGTAGAGTTTTAGATTGTTTACACGAACAGATGAGAAAATATCACACGCTATCTACGCGCGTAATGTGGATATCGTGAGCAGAGTGTGAGTGTGCGCGACCGAGCTCTGTTTAGCTGTTTTTATAGTCGCCCCCGGTTACGATGCTCGTCGGTGGGGCGACAAGGTGCGGCGCCACTAGCGAAGTGAGCCGAGTGATCGTTCTGCGTATTGCCGTCTCGCTCGATCAAACATACCCTCGCTCTCGCTCTTCTCTCGAGTCGAGACTGCTCTGAGAACGAATCAATTAGAGAAAAGTAGCTACCTACTCACTTATGCGATGAAGTCGAATACAGGTGCATATTTTAGCTTAGTTGCCCTGGCTGGGGGCCTTAACTTCTTGTTAGTGGCCACCGCAGGGTTTGTCCGGTTAAGTAGTCAACAGCCTTAGCGTGCTGAACTACGAGTGGTCCTAATCTAAAAAAAAAAAAAAAAAAAAATACAGGTGCATAATTAATTTTGTACATAATTATAATGAAACGCATGAATCATGACCAAGAATAGGGAAACCAATCTCAATCTCAATGTCAATGCAATTGCAATCCATTTAAAACTCAATAGGTAATTATATGTTAATAATATGTCAAAACTATACAACCCCTATCCTACTATAGGGGTTGTATAGTTTTGACATATTAATGTTAGAATACCTAAGCATTTAGAATATAAAATTAAACTCAATACCATTTAGTAATACGGTTGCGATGGGCGCTAGTGTTACGACTCAAGAGTACGAAATTAATGTCACAATATCAATGTCGATCGAATTCGATCCGAATTGGATTCAAGACTTCAATAGTAAGCCCCTCGGGTCGCGTCACTCCGCTGAATGTTTGCGGTCGCGAATTTTTTTGTCATTTTTCCCAATTGCTCTTGCCACTGCTCTGCTGGCGGGGGTGCGGGGAAGGGGGGGTACCCCGAGCGCGGCGGCGGCTAACGCCGCCGCCGCAACGGGACCCCTGTCGGTCCGGGGACCTATTTCGTTTCTGGGACCTGGGACCTGCCACCACCCAACTACCTCCTACGTGTACCTAACCTATTATCACACATTACCTACTACCTACGTATCACGTTTGGTACTTCATTATATTGTTTCTTTCTAAAATTCGTATTTACTTAAGTACTTACTTACCCTTCTTTGTTTCACTTTCGCTCCACTTCTAACTAACTAACTAACTTACTTACTTAGTTACTTAACTAATCTGTGGAAAATGCGCGCGCACATCACGCATCACACATCACACATTAGCCATTACCTACTTGCATACTCTAGTCTAAGTCTAGTGTCTACTTAGTTTACTACCCTACCTACCTAGCGCCAACTGCCAACTGCCAACAGCCAACAGCCAACAAACCAAGCCATCTCTTCGTTCTGACAATACTTGTCATCTTTCTATGTCATGTCATGTCACATCACATCATACCATACCATACCATACCATACCATACCATACCATACCATACCATACCATACCATAGGTACCATACTCCGCATTTCATTTCTTGTTGTTGTACCCAACTACCTTTCTTTCAATTAGACTTACATACTTACGTAGGTAGGTAGGTAGGTAGGTCGTTTGCGTGTTTCGAAACACTCACTTTTCACTATTTACGTTACGTACCTACGTATGTGTCGGGCACGTTTCCACTAATTAATACAATTAGGTACTTTGTGCCCGACCCGGGAATCGAACCCGAGACCCATTGCCCGCTTGCAGTCGCCCTTGCGTTGCGGCCACTCGGTGCTTACTACCTACCTACGTTTATGTTCGGTTCGGTTCGATTCGATTCGTTTTTGACTCTGTCTGTATACAAGAAACGAATATTTTCTAAAATATTCATGAACACATTGTTAGCCCTGAAAAGGGCTTTTTGGTGTGCGCTTGTTAAGCGCCGGGAATGAGGACGCGATGCACCCCGCACCCGCGTCGTCGCGTTCGTACGTTCCCGAGGACGTTGCACGCGTGCGTTTCTTGCACCGCACGTCACGTCGCGGCTGCGGCTGCGACGGTGACGATGTTGATGTTGATGTTGTCGACGTCGCCGTGCCGCTTCGCGGCGTCATCAGCCGATGGTGATGATGATGATGATGATGATGATGATGATGATGATGCGGCGAGCGAACGCGCGGCGTTCCCGTCGTCGGTACCGCGCCGAAGCGGCGACTGAGGATAAGAAGCAGCAGATTACTTCTTCGCGGCGGCTGCTTTCTTGGCTGCCGGCTTCGATTTGGGCGTAGCGGCGGCTGCCTTCTTGGGTTTGGGCGCTTTAGGTTTCTTGGTCGGGGGCTTGGCGGTCTTCTTCGCTTTCGGTGCGGCGGCGCCCTTCGCTTTGGCGGGAGCGGCGGCCTTCTTGGGCGCGGGCTTCTTCTTGGCCGCGGCGGCCTTCTTGTCCTTTGCTGCAGACGATTTAGCGGACTTCGCGGGTGAACCCGAGGCCGCCGACGCCGACGCGGCCGCGGCCGCGGCCTTCTTGCTCTTCGCGCCGGCCGCGGAGGCGGTGGCCTTCTTGCCGGCGGCGCCGGCTTTCGATGCGGCGGACGCGGACGCGCCAGACTTGCCGGCGGTCGCCTTTCCAACTGCACCGGCGGGCTTCTTCGCCGCGGCCGATTTCGATTCGAGCTTGAAAGATCCCGAAGCGCCCTTGCCCTTGGTCTGGATGAGAGTACCGGATTCGACGGCGCTCTTCAGATACTTTCTGATGAACGGAGCCAGTTTCTCGGCGTCGACCTTGTACTGGGCGGCGATGTACTTTTTGATAGCCTGCAGGGAGGAACCGGTACGTTCCTTCATCTCCTTGATCGCGTTGTTGACCATCTCGGAGGTCTTGGGATGGGTCGGCTTCGCCTTCGGTTTCTTAGCGCCTCCCGCCTGTCTGCCGGTTTGTTTCTTCGCCGGGGTGGCGGGCGCCGGTGCTTCGGTTGCGACTGCCGTATCTGCCATTTTCTTCTTTGTTTGTTTGTTTGTTTGTTTGTTGGATGGATGATTACGAACGAACGAAAGTTGCGTGCGTCGCGTACGACCGTAGAAGAACTAATGTAAAGTGAGTGTGAAGTGAGAGACTTAGATGTCGCCACTAACAAACCTTATAGGATCGAGATTCCCTCGGTCGAATGGCGCGCGCTAAGGTACCCCGGAACTTTACCGTAACGAGCGCGGTGATGTCGCGGAACGTTTTCTCGTCGGAACTGTCGAAAGTTTTCACTAACACGCGTCTAATAAAATCGGTAAAAATGATGGAAAACCGTGAGTTTTCGGGCGACGGACGGTGTTCCCGTGTCGCTCATGAAGCTGAGCGCCGGGGCGCAACGCCGTTCGCCGGGTGGACGGCGAGATCGGCGCGTGCCGCTGTTTTATTTCGGAGACTGCGTACCTAGCGTCGGTCGGGTCCGGTTCAAAATGTTATTTTCTCTATAGGATCGATAGTTACCGGCGATCGAGGTCGACGTATCAACGGGGAGGATATCGAGCTTTCGCCGCGACAGCAATTCGTCTATATTCGACGGTCTCGGGGGCCAGTTATCGAGTCGAAAGTGAACCGTCGTAAAACACCGCGGCCGCCCGGCCGGCCGCGTACCGCCTGCACTCAGACCTGCCTGGACCGAAGACGAAGGCTCCTCTCGTCGGTGGTGTGTATCCTCGCACGCTGCACATACGCGACGATACACGTCCGTCTCCGCGACGGACTCTCGGATCGCCGCATTGCACTCTCGATTAATTACCTAATACAAACGATACAATACATACAATAGCCCACGTCAAAGATACTTGCCGAGCAGCGGTACATCTACTTACGTAGTAAGAGACTGCGACTGCGACTGCGACTGTGTAAGCGCACAGCGTACGCGACGTTACCGTGATAATTTATTGTTTCATAATAGGGAACGATAAAATACAACGATGACTTGTACATACCTACCTACCTACTTAATTATAATTCCCAATAGGACGTAATGTAAATGTCGTTTTTTTTCTCTCCTCTAAGTACTTACCTACTAGCTTATAATCATGCGACACCTTGTGCCTAGCTAGACACGAATAGCTTAACAGACGTCGTATCCATCCATCCATCCATCCATCCATCCATCCATCCATCCATCCATCCATCCATCCATCCATCCATCCATCCATCCATCCATCCATCCATCCATCCATCCATCCATCCATCCATCCATCCATCCATCCATCCATCCATCCATCCATCCATCCGTCATACGTCTACTTATTATAGCAGACCTACTATACTACTGCTGTTTTGCTAGTTCATACATAGTACTGCCATCTCCGATACATCTGTAGGTAGGTAGATAGATAATAAATTAGATATATGTGATCGTGACTCGTTGGTACTTACTTAGTTACCTAATAACTTATTTACTTACTTACTCACTTACTTACCTACCTACCTACCTACCTACCTACCTACCTACCTACCTACCAACCAACCAACTAACTAGGTACACACAATAACTTAATTAATGATAATAATAACACGATCCTTATTCATCTCGCATTTTCAGGTGGACGATGACGAGCAGCATCAGCAGCAGCAGCAGCAGCAGGAGCAGAGAGAGAGGGCGCCCGCCGGCTCGAACGGCGAGGGAGGGAGGATGAGATGCAACGAAGAAATCAAGCAAGCGACAAAATCGATGAATGTTATGAAAGTCTCATTATGTCCATGTACGTTTATATATGTATGTGTGTCTCATATTATTAAATTTATTTATCGACTGTTCATTGAGCATTGCTTATAAAGTAAGTATAAGATAAGATAGCTACGTAATATTCCTTCGTTATATTAAGTTATTATGTGTCGCGTGTCTATGTATATAATTATATTATTTATGTTAAAAGAACTCGCAACGATGTTAAACTTAGGCTTAATAAGTCCACCGTTGCATATTGTATAAGAACCGAAGAATAAAATAAAACCTTGTAGTAGGTAGTAGGTAGGCTAAGTTTGCGATTGTTTTTTTGTTTTTTCCTCTTATACATAATTATTTAGAGGTACATAGAACTCTTATAAATAATATTATACCGGAGGCCTAACTATCATAATTATATTACTTACCTATAAGTTAGGTCAGTCAGTAGTTAGTTCGGTTAGGTAGGTAGGTAGGTAGGTAGGTAGGTAGGATGGGATAGGAAGGTAGGTAGGTAGGTAGTAGGTACGTACGTACGTTCGTTTTTGGTAGACTATACTGTTATCAAGAAACGTTCATATTGGTTTCGAATCATATGCGGCCCTGAAAAGGGCCTTTTTTTGTATGCGACGCGCGCTAGCACGCACGCGGCGAGTGGATGCCACCCGCGATAGTCGAGGTGGCGCTCGCCGCCGGCGTCCGGTGGAGCGAAGCTTAACCGCCGAAACCGTACAGGGTACGTCCCTGGCGTTTCAGGGCGTACACCACGTCCATGGCGGTGACGGTCTTCCTCTTGGCGTGCTCGGTGTAAGTGACGGCGTCACGGATCACGTTCTCGAGGAACACTTTCAGCACGCCTCTGGTCTCTTCGTAAATCAAACCGGAGATACGTTTCACTCCACCTCTGCGAGCGAGACGACGGATGGCGGGCTTCGTGATACCCTGGATGTTATCACGGAGTACTTTCCTGTGACGCTTGGCTCCTCCTTTTCCGAGCCCCTTTCCTCCCTTACCGCGACCGGTCATGTTGATTGATAGAAATGTGTTGTGTATTCGAAAACGAACGAAACGAGCGATGCACGCTAACGAACAACGCAGGCGAGAATGGTTCTCGTCGAGTCAAATGGGCCTCTATTTATACACGAGCCGGGTATGCGAGCCGAACTCGCCACGAGAGGTGTGCGGGGAGGGGACGATACGACAGCGGAGAGCGCTGGTTGGTCGATGACGATTCTTTCGCGATTCCTTGATATTCAATGAACTAAGTAAACGATTAAGAATTTTGTCCAGACTCAACTATAATCGACGATAGTAAAGATTTAAGGATAAAAGCTTATTTGGATAAGTATGTAGTTAGTTAGTTAGTTATTTATGTTGTTAGTTAACTCACTCACTCGCTCGCACTCTCTCTCTCTCTCTCTCTGTCTGTCTGTCTGTCTTTCTTCATTGTCCATCCAAACTAGCTAGCTAGCTAGCTAGCTACCTGACTGACTGACTGACTGACTAGGTAGGTAGGTACGTAGGTACGTAGGTACGTAATAAATATTATTATGTCAGTTAAACACACATACACAGCGTACTGTACTGATCAGTAATTCACCTACCTACCTACCTACCTACCTACCTACCTACCTACCTACCTGACTGAATTAGTAGACTGAACTAACGACTAGACGTGTATTTTAAATTTGATGCTTTATCCAATTCGAAACCACAATTACGGCAGTCGAAGATACCTAGTTAATTACTAACTTATCGTGTTGTACACTAAGTACCCTACGGTACCTAGTACATAGATATAATTAAATTAGGAAGGAATTCATCCAATTGGAATATGTTGGATCTACGCACTTACTTCGTTTTAATAAGTAGGTATATTTGTTGTCCTCTGTGTTGTATGTAGGAATAGGGACCTGAGTACATACTTACCCAATATATAATTATGATTTCTGTTACCTATGATGAGTGCGAACACACACTTCCCTTGTTTATAGCTAGCATTCATTGATTATAGTATTAAGCATTTAGGTAGGTAAGTGTTACACGGGGAATTTATTAGGTATTAGTTGCTAAATAATTATAGTAAGCTTTTTAATCTCTTATTTACATACCCTAAATGTAGAATTTGAATATTGTACTCAATATCAATATTCCTAAATATTTTATTTGCATGTAAGTGTACTTCTAGGTGTCCTAGTTCGGGTACCTTATATAGGTTTAAGCAACGCTATTAGGTACCAGGTAGGTAGGTAGGTAGGTAGGTAGGTAGGTAGGTAGGTAGAAGGTAGATGATGTTAAATTTAACGTTTTCGACTTTCGTTTTATGAGAAACCTTTGTAAAATCAGATGCATATGTGGCCCTGAAAAGGGCCTTTTGTTATCAGTGAACGGACGAGAACGCGCGCAAAGTAGGCAGTGCGTTAGTCGCACCGTGCGTGCGCGCGTGCCTCGCACCGTTGTTGTTTAAGCGCGTTCACCTCGGATCCTACGCGCCAACTGGATGTCCTTGGGCATGATGGTGACACGCTTGGCGTGGATGGCGCACAGGTTGGTGTCTTCGAACAGACCGACCAGGTACGCTTCGCTGGCCTCCTGGAGTGCCATCACGGCAGAGCTCTGGAAACGGAGATCGGTCTTGAAGTCCTGAGCGATCTCACGGACTAGACGCTGGAACGGCAGCTTGCGGATCAACAACTCGGTACTCTTCTGGTAACGACGGATCTCACGAAGGGCGACAGTTCCGGGCCTGTAGCGATGGGGCTTCTTAACGCCGCCGGTGGCCGGTGCGCTCTTACGCGCCGCCTTGGTGGCGAGCTGTTTCCTCGGGGCCTTGCCACCGGTGGATTTACGAGCGGTCTGCTTGGTACGGGCCATTTCGGTCGGTACGAGTTAAAATTTCAAAGTTAAGAGACCAAAGAGTAAAGACACTGCTCCGGACGAACGTTGGAGAGAGAATAAAACTCGCCGCGTTTTTTTTTTTTTTTTTTTTTTTTTTAGATTAGGACCACTCGTAGTTCAGCACGCTAAGGCTGTTGACTACTTAACCGGACAAACCCTGCGGTGGCCACTAACAAGAAGTTAAGGCCCCCAGCCAGGGCAACTAAGCTAAAATTTAAAACTAAATGACCGCATCGCTGAGGGCACCCCCTGTGGGGTACGAACCTCGGCTCAGCGGGGCCATTTCGGGGGGGCAGCAAGTCGGGACAGGCTGGGTCTGATTATTTACGGGGCTATTTAGCGTTACTATTTGCTCAGCTACGCGGGCTGGCTCCATATGCAAGGGACGGGGGGGATCGTTACCAGGACGTCGCGATGGGCCTCGGCGGCGGGGCCGGAACGTGGAGCGCGGTCTGTATTTGTATTTTCTCAGAGTACTAGTTTCCCTACTGCTTTCCTGTAGGATTGTGGTGGGATCGTCGGGTTGGACTAAGGCGTGCCGGGGTCGTCTGATGCGGGATATTTGAGAGGGGGTGTACCGGGCGGCCGCTACAATGAGGGGGTTTGGGTGCTTCTCCGCAGATTCAAAATAGCGCTTGGTCAAGCGTTTCATGAACTGCTTCAAAGTCGGAATTTTGAGATCGAGATGGAGTCGATCGTTCCTCAGGCACCACGGGGCAGACGTGGCCCTTCGGAGAAAACGGTTTTGGAGGGTTTGCATCCTATGGATCGTGCTGTCGTGTGCTTGAGCGAAAACCGGGCAGGCGTACGTCATGATAGGGCGTATGCAAGTGGTGTAAATGCGAAGTTTGCATTTAAGCGATAGTTTGCTGCGTGCATTCAGCATGGGGAAGAGTCGACCAAGGGCGAAAGCGGCCCGCGAGCGAACCGTCTTAACGTGCTCTCGAAAACTAAGGTGGTGGTCGAGGATTACTCCAAGGTATTTGGCTTGCTTTTCCCAGGGGATCGGCTTACCGAACAGGGTGATCGGGGGGTAGAGTGAGTTGGCAAGTGCGGGGTTTGTTGAACAGTACCGCCTGACTCTTGTCGGGATTTACTTCTATTCTCCATCTCCGGAACCAGTCGCCCAGGGCGGCTGCGGAGTTTTGGAGTTTGTTGGCTATGAGTGTTGGGTTTCTACCAGAGTGGTAGATTGCCGTATCGTCGGCGAACAGGGAGAGTTGTACTTGAGGGTGGATTGGTATGTCGCTGGTGTACAGAGTGAACAAAAGGGGGGAAAGGACGGCGCCTTGTGGAACGCCGGCTCGGATTGGTCGGGAGGTTGAAAGCGCTCCCTCGATGCGGTATCGAAAGGAGCGGTTCGACAAAAAGTCTCGTAAGATGAGTACGAGGCGATCTGGCACGCCGAGTTGGTATAGCTTGAAGATCAAGCCATTGTGCCAGACTTTGTCGAACGCTTTCGCTATGTCAAAGAAAAGGGCCCCCGTCATCATGCCGCGTTGAAAGCGTTCACTGACAAACTCGACGATGCGGTGGGCCTGGTGTACGCTAGAGTGATGGGCTCGAAAGCCAAACTGCTGTATGGGAATGAGGCTCTTTGCTTCGGCGTAATCCTTGAGACGCTTATAAATAAGTCGCTCGTAGATCTTACCGAAAGCACTGAGTAGGCTGATCGGGCGGTAACTGCTCGGGGAGGACCTAGGCTTACCGGGCTTGGGGATGCCAATCACGATAGCCTCTTTCCACGTCTGAGGGAACATGTTATGGGCCAGGGCGCCATTGAAGATGGCAGTCAGGAGGACTATCAACTGGGCGGGAAGGAGTTTGAAGACCCTATTGGTCATGCCGTCTCTGCCCGGGGCTTTTCTGTGATGGAGGCCTTTGATCACGTCCGCTACTTCGTCGGGAGTGACGGGGGGCAGCGGGGCGTCAGGGTCCTCAGAAGGGGGTAGGGCAGTTCTGCGTTCGACCTCGGCGTCCACTCTAGCGAGATGGGCCGGGTCAACTGGTAGGGTGCTGGGGGAGCATTGGAGTTCCAGGCTGTCGGCCAGGCATTCGGCTTTTTCTTCGTCGTCGAAGGCGAAGGTTTTGTCGGGGCGAACGAGAGGGGGAACTGAGGTAACCTCAGGGGAGCGCAACTTCCTCTGGAGGTTCCAGAAGGCCTGATGGGTTGGTTCGATCTCACTTAGTAGCTTTTCCCAGCGTTTTTCACGCAACTCATTGATGCTGTTGCTTACCTTGCGCTGTAAGTAACGCATGTGAGTTTTGTTATTGGCGCAAGGGAAAGCCCTATAGGCACGAACGGCCGCGTTCTTCTCAGACAGCAGGGCACGCAACTCGTCTGGGAGCCTCCAACGGTGATCGCTCACCGCGGGAACCTCCCTCGAACTCTCGTTCAGGACGGACTGCACGTGCTCTGTGAGAGAGTCGATAGCGGCCGCCGTGTCTGCGGCGGACTGGATGTTATCGGGGATCCTGTCCAGGTGAGGCGAATTGGTGGATTTTAGCAGTTCGCTTACTTTCCCCCAGTTCGTTATCACCCGGGTAGGAGGCGGTTGATCTGGGTCCACTGGGCCGGTTCTGGGGGTTAATCCCAGGATGACCGGTCTGTGGTCAGAGTCGAGCTCGTCCATCGCCTCCACAGAGTGCAAACGCAAGTTTACGTTTCTGAGAAGGGCGATGTCGAGGACGTCCGGCCTATGGGTGGGATCGAACGGGTAGTGGGTAGGATGCATCGGGGCGACAACATCGAAACCGAGGGTCGAGCAAAGGTCGTACACCACCTTACCGCGAGGGTTGGTGATGTTGCTGTTCCACGCGGGGTGTTTGGCGTTGAGGTCACCCGCCACGATGACGGAATCGCTCAAGCCGAAGATGGAGTTGAGATCGTCTCGGATCGCGTTGTTAACCTCATGTGCCTCCGAGGCGGAGGCAGGGGCAGGTGGAAGGTACGCGGAAGCTATGGTGATCGGGTTATGTCCCGTCATGCCTAGCCGACAGACCGACACCTCCAAATGCTTGAGAGGGGGGGGATCCATAGGAATGCAATGCAGGGAGCCTTTGTAGTATATGAGGGTTCCTCCTTTGTGACAACGAGACCTGTCATTGCGGACTAACCTGTAGTTCGCAATTTTCGGGTCTCGGACATGGGGTTTGAGGAATGATTCTTGGATCAAGAAGATGTCTATTCGATGGTCACGGAGGAATGTGGCGACTTCGTCGCGTTGGTTGCTAAGACCGTTGGCGTTGAAGAACCCTAACCTAAGGGCAGTCGGCTTTAGCCTTCTTGCCGTGTTCCTATCCATAATTAATTATGGGTTTGGAGGGACCTAATGGCGGCGTGAACGTCAGGGTACTTTTCGTACACCTGCCGGATGGCTTGGAGGTTGCCTCTGCAGGCCTTCAATTCGGAGGCTAGTTGGATAGCCCGGGGGGTATAGAACGCACAGAAGGTGCTAGAGATGATTTCAAAGGGATCGAAGTCGATCCCTTGGGCAGGGGTGACCGGGGCGCGTTGTGCGGGGGGTAGCGGGGCCGGTGGCTGGGATGGTGTGGCCTGAGGGGCTTGCGGGGGGGCATGGGACGGTCCATGAGCCCGGGGAGGGCCTGAGGGGCCTGGGTGGGGGGAGGGATGGGGCGGTCCATCAGTCCGGGGATGGCCGGTTGTTGGACCGTCCTCAGCGCCGGGAAATGACGCTGGGTATTGAGTATGCTCCATGGACTTGGGCGTTGGGGGGCAAGGGGGGTTTGGGGGCATTCCCTTACTTGGCGGGCGATGGCTCGCTTCACCAGTTTGGGCGCCGACGACTTGGGAGCTTTGGAGCATCCCCGGTAATTTGCAGGGTGGCCGGATTGGCCGCACAGCACACAGCTGGGTGGCTCTGTGCAGAGGGAGCGGTCTTTGGGGCGGGGACAGTCCGCCGTTGGATGGTCGCCTAGGCACTTGACGCACCTAGGCTTGCCATGGCAATTTTTTGCCGCGTGGCCATATAGTTGGCATCTGTGGCATTGCGCCAAATTGCCATTTTTGTGGGGTCTCTCCACCTTGAGGCCGGAGAGCCCGCAAATCTTGGTGATTGAATACACCGGGTGATAACCATCAGTGGGAGCGCACGAAGCGACCACCATGTTGTATTTGGTCCCATCTTTCCTGTGCATTCTGTGCACGTGAGTGACTGGGACTCCTTGGTCCCGAAGATCTTCGGAAATCTCCTGTTCGGAGATTTCCGTTGGGATGTTCTTGAAGACCACCCGGACGGGGCGGTCTTCCTTGAGAGTGTACGAGTGGTAAGGGACGTTTCTCCCTATCAGAAGGGCGCTTAAAGCCCTGAAGTCTTCCACGGTTGGGACCACTACTTTGATGCCCTGCTCTACGGCGCGGGCGTGGGTATATGCTATGCGTTTTTCAGCGCATGCCTTCGATACGTCAGTCCACATCCCTTTATCGTGGATGAAGATTGGCGGGGGAGAGATAGTTTGCGCACTGGGGCGCTCGAAGAGTCCTGTGAGGTGGAGGGGGGTCTGGGGGCCTGAGAGGCGGGGGGGCTTGAGAGGGTTGGGGGGTGAGAGGCCTTGGGAGGCCTGGGTGGCCATAGTGGATGGGGGGTTGGGGGGGTTGGGGGCGACTGGCACACTGCCATAGGGCTGGCGGGTCTGGGTGCAGGTGGGGCTGTGGCTTTCTTTGCCTTGGTGACAGGAACTGAGGAAGAAGGCTTTTTCTTCCTCTTGCCTTGAACTACCTTAAACTCCTGGTCATCCGATGAGAGGTCATCGGATGACGGGAGGGGGGAGGGTGCTTGGTCCTCTGAAGGAGGACTTTCCGGGGGGGAGGAGAACCGGCGGGGGGATTTCGGGGGGGAGGGGTAACGGCGGTGAGGGGTACTTGACCGGTGGCGAGGGGGGGAGTCGGCGCGGAAGCGGGGTGGGGTCCGCGATCTGCTCCGGGGGGAGTCCGGGTTTGGTCTCCTGGGAGGAGACCCGGAAGTAGGCCGAAGCCTGAAGTCCCGTTTCTTAAGCGGGGGGTGGTGGTGGAGGGGGAGGGCATTGGGGCTTGGGGGATAAACCCAAGTCTCCCAATAACGCCTGGAGGCGTGAGAAGAAGGTTTCTTGAAGGTCTGGCCTGGAAGCCAGACTCTCCAAGATACCTTCCAGTATTTCTTTCGACATCTTATGAGGGCTAATCCTACGGCAGTCCCCTAAAGATGCCCACCGTGAACGCTTTCCTAGCGTTTGACACCCGAGAAGAAAGCGCCAAACAAACTCGGGCGACGCTACTGCCGGTGGCCTGAAGGGCCGGTGTACCTGTCCCTCTGGGCGGGATAAACCCGGAGGTGTGTAGCCTCGCTGCCGGGTGTAGGCAGGGAGGTGAGTACCTAAGGTGTGCCCTAAGCTTGTAAATCCCGTTGCCAGTCTCAATGTGCAACGGGTCCCTATGCGCCTTAACGCACTCGTTAAGGCGGAGCTGTGAAAAGAGCGGGTTAGACAACTGGGTACAGCTAGGGGAGCCCCCAGAACTGTGGTCCCAGCGCCCTTCCGATATTTGACGTTACCCTGAAGGGGTAAACGCCGGTGTGATCGGGTCCCACACCACCTGGGTTGTTGTCACCGTTGGGTTACCCCCAGGTACCGCTAAACTGCGGTTTTAACAACAAGACTAGAGTGAAAAATGAGAAATAACACTGCGCTAACGCCTTGAAAAAGGCGCGCACAGTAATGTAGTAGTGCTGCGATTTGCTACGGCGTAGCAGTGGTCGTAGCAGGGCTACGAGTTGCTACGGCGTAGCAGGGTCGTAGCAGTGCTACGAAGTGGGCGGGGCCTGCGTAGCAGGCGCGAGCGTGTCGGCGTGGCCGCGGGGTGCGGCGTGCGGGGGGTGGAGTTCGGAGCGGCGCAGCGTAGGAGCGTGCGCTAGCGGCGAGAGTCCGTAGCGACTCAATGAACTCGCCGCTTTTTTTTTTTTTTTTTTTTTTTTTTATATTAGGACCACTCGTAGTTCAGCACGCTAAGGCTGTTGACTACTTAACCGGACAAACCCTGCGGTGGCCACTAACAAGAAGTTAAGGCCCCCAGCCAGGGCAACTAAGCTAAAATTTAAAACTAAATGACCGCATCGCTGAGGGCACCCCCTGTGGGGTACGAACCTCGGCTCAGCGGGGCCATTTCGGGGGGGCAGCAAGTCGGGACAGGCTGGGTCTGATTATTTACGGGGCTATTTAGCGTTACTATTTGCTCAGCTACGCGGGCTGGCTCCATATGCAAGGGACGGGGGGATCGTTACCAGGACGTCGCGATGGGCCTCGGCGGCGGGGCCGGAACGTGGAGCGCGGTCTGTATTTGTATTTTCTCAGAGTACTAGTTTCCCTACTGCTTTCCTGTAGGATTGTGGTGGGATCGTCGGGTTGGACTAAGGCGTGCCGGGGTCGTCTGATGCGGGATATTTGAGAGGGGGTGTACCGGGCGGCCGCTACAATGAGGGGGTTTGGGTGCTTCTCCGCAGATTCAAAATAGCGCTTGGTCAAGCGTTTCATGAACTGCTTCAAAGTCGGAATTTTGAGATCGAGATGGAGTCGATCGTTCCTCAGGCACCACGGGGCAGACGTGGCCCTTCGGAGAAAACGGTTTTGGAGGGTTTGCATCCTATGGATCGTGCTGTCGTGTGCTTGAGCGAAAACCGGGCAGGCGTACGTCATGATAGGGCGTATGCAAGTGGTGTAAATGCGAAGTTTGCATTTAAGCGATAGTTTGCTGCGTGCATTCAGCATGGGGAAGAGTCGACCAAGGGCGAAAGCGGCCCGCGAGCGAACCGTCTTAACGTGCTCTCGAAAACTAAGGTGGTGGTCGAGGATTACTCCAAGGTATTTGGCTTGCTTTTCCCAGGGGATCGGCTTACCGAACAGGGTGATCGGGGGGTAGAGTGAGTTGGCAAGTGCGGGGTTTGTTGAACAGTACCGCCTGACTCTTGTCGGGATTTACTTCTATTCTCCATCTCCGGAACCAGTCGCCCAGGGCGGCTGCGGAGTTTTGGAGTTTGTTGGCTATGAGTGTTGGGTTTCTACCAGAGTGGTAGATTGCCGTATCGTCGGCGAACAGGGAGAGTTGTACTTGAGGGTGGATTGGTATGTCGCTGGTGTACAGAGTGAACAAAAGGGGGGAAAGGACGGCGCCTTGTGGAACGCCGGCTCGGATTGGTCGGGAGGTTGAAAGCGCTCCCTCGATGCGGTATCGAAAGGAGCGGTTCGACAAAAAGTCTCGTAAGATGAGTACGAGGCGATCTGGCACGCCGAGTTGGTATAGCTTGAAGATCAAGCCATTGTGCCAGACTTTGTCGAACGCTTTCGCTATGTCAAAGAAAAGGGCCCCCGTCATCATGCCGCGTTGAAAGCGTTCACTGACAAACTCGACGATGCGGTGGGCCTGGTGTACGCTAGAGTGATGGGCTCGAAAGCCAAACTGCTGTATGGGAATGAGGCTCTTTGCTTCGGCGTAATCCTTGAGACGCTTATAAATAAGTCGCTCGTAGATCTTACCGAAAGCACTGAGTAGGCTGATCGGGCGGTAACTGCTCGGGGAGGACCTAGGCTTACCGGGCTTGGGGATGCCAATCACGATAGCCTCTTTCCACGTCTGAGGGAACATGTTATGGGCCAGGGCGCCATTGAAGATGGCAGTCAGGAGGACTATCAACTGGGCGGGAAGGAGTTTGAAGACCCTATTGGTCATGCCGTCTCTGCCCGGGGCTTTTCTGTGATGGAGGCCTTTGATCACGTCCGCTACTTCGTCGGGAGTGACGGGGGGCAGCGGGGCGTCAGGGTCCTCAGAAGGGGGTAGGGCAGTTCTGCGTTCGACCTCGGCGTCCACTCTAGCGAGATGGGCCGGGTCAACTGGTAGGGTGCTGGGGGAGCATTGGAGTTCCAGGCTGTCGGCCAGGCATTCGGCTTTTTCTTCGTCGTCGAAGGCGAAGGTTTTGTCGGGGCGAACGAGAGGGGGAACTGAGGTAACCTCAGGGGAGCGCAACTTCCTCTGGAGGTTCCAGAAGGCCTGATGGGTTGGTTCGATCTCACTTAGTAGCTTTTCCCAGCGTTTTTCACGCAACTCATTGATGCTGTTGCTTACCTTGCGCTGTAAGTAACGCATGTGAGTTTTGTTATTGGCGCAAGGGAAAGCCCTATAGGCACGAACGGCCGCGTTCTTCTCAGACAGCAGGGCACGCAACTCGTCTGGGAGCCTCCAACGGTGATCGCTCACCGCGGGAACCTCCCTCGAACTCTCGTTCAGGACGGACTGCACGTGCTCTGTGAGAGAGTCGATAGCGGCCGCCGTGTCTGCGGCGGACTGGATGTTATCGGGGATCCTGTCCAGGTGAGGCGAATTGGTGGATTTTAGCAGTTCGCTTACTTTCCCCCAGTTCGTTATCACCCGGGTAGGAGGCGGTTGATCTGGGTCCACTGGGCCGGTTCTGGGGGTTAATCCCAGGATGACCGGTCTGTGGTCAGAGTCGAGCTCGTCCATCGCCTCCACAGAGTGCAAACGCAAGTTTACGTTTCTGAGAAGGGCGATGTCGAGGACGTCCGGCCTATGGGTGGGATCGAACGGGTAGTGGGTAGGATGCATCGGGGCGACAACATCGAAACCGAGGGTCGAGCAAAGGTCGTACACCACCTTACCGCGAGGGTTGGTGATGTTGCTGTTCCACGCGGGGTGTTTGGCGTTGAGGTCACCCGCCACGATGACGGAATCGCTCAAGCCGAAGATGGAGTTGAGATCGTCTCGGATCGCGTTGTTAACCTCATGTGCCTCCGAGGCGGAGGCAGGGGCAGGTGGAAGGTACGCGGAAGCTATGGTGATCGGGTTATGTCCCGTCATGCCTAGCCGACAGACCGACACCTCCAAATGCTTGAGAGGGGGGGGATCCATAGGAATGCAATGCAGGGAGCCTTTGTAGTATATGAGGGTTCCTCCTTTGTGACAACGAGACCTGTCATTGCGGACTAACCTGTAGTTCGCAATTTTCGGGTCTCGGACATGGGGTTTGAGGAATGATTCTTGGATCAAGAAGATGTCTATTCGATGGTCACGGAGGAATGTGGCGACTTCGTCGCGTTGGTTGCTAAGACCGTTGGCGTTGAAGAACCCTAACCTAAGGGCAGTCGGCTTTAGCCTTCTTGCCGTGTTCCTATCCATAATTAATTATGGGTTTGGAGGGACCTAATGGCGGCGTGAACGTCAGGGTACTTTTCGTACACCTGCCGGATGGCTTGGAGGTTGCCTCTGCAGGCCTTCAATTCGGAGGCTAGTTGGATAGCCCGGGGGGTATAGAACGCACAGAAGGTGCTAGAGATGATTTCAAAGGGATCGAAGTCGATCCCTTGGGCAGGGGTGACCGGGGCGCGTTGTGCGGGGGGTAGCGGGGCCGGTGGCTGGGATGGTGTGGCCTGAGGGGCTTGCGGGGGGGGCATGGGACGGTCCATGAGCCCGGGGAGGGCCTGAGGGGCCTGGGTGGGGGGAGGGATGGGGCGGTCCATCAGTCCGGGGATGGCCGGTTGTTGGACCGTCCTCAGCGCCGGGAAATGACGCTGGGTATTGAGTATGCTCCATGGACTTGGGCGTTGGGGGGCAAGGGGGGTTTGGGGGCATTCCCTTACTTGGCGGGCGATGGCTCGCTTCACCAGTTTGGGCGCCGACGACTTGGGAGCTTTGGAGCATCCCCGGTAATTTGCAGGGTGGCCGGATTGGCCGCACAGCACACAGCTGGGTGGCTCTGTGCAGAGGGAGCGGTCTTTGGGGCGGGGACAGTCCGCCGTTGGATGGTCGCCTAGGCACTTGACGCACCTAGGCTTGCCATGGCAATTTTTTGCCGCGTGGCCATATAGTTGGCATCTGTGGCATTGCGCCAAATTGCCATTTTTGTGGGGTCTCTCCACCTTGAGGCCGGAGAGCCCGCAAATCTTGGTGATTGAATACACCGGGTGATAACCATCAGTGGGAGCGCACGAAGCGACCACCATGTTGTATTTGGTCCCATCTTTCCTGTGCATTCTGTGCACGTGAGTGACTGGGACTCCTTGGTCCCGAAGATCTTCGGAAATCTCCTGTTCGGAGATTTCCGTTGGGATGTTCTTGAAGACCACCCGGACGGGGCGGTCTTCCTTGAGAGTGTACGAGTGGTAAGGGACGTTTCTCCCTATCAGAAGGGCGCTTAAAGCCCTGAAGTCTTCCACGGTTGGGACCACTACTTTGATGCCCTGCTCTACGGCGCGGGCGTGGGTATATGCTATGCGTTTTTCAGCGCATGCCTTCGATACGTCAGTCCACATCCCTTTATCGTGGATGAAGATTGGCGGGGGGAGAGATAGTTTGCGCACTGGGGCGCTCGAAGAGTCCTGTGAGGTGGAGGGGGGTCTGGGGGCCTGAGAGGCGGGGGGGCTTGAGAGGGTTGGGGGGTGAGAGGCCTTGGGAGGCCTGGGTGGCCATAGTGGATGGGGGGTTGGGGGGGTTGGGGGCGACTGGCACACTGCCATAGGGCTGGCGGGTCTGGGTGCAGGTGGGGCTGTGGCTTTCTTTGCCTTGGTGACAGGAACTGAGGAAGAAGGCTTTTTCTTCCTCTTGCCTTGAACTACCTTAAACTCCTGGTCATCCGATGAGAGGTCATCGGATGACGGGAGGGGGAGGGTGCTTGGTACTCTGAAGGAGGACTTTCCGGGGGGAGGAGAACCGGCGGGGGGATTTCGGGGGGAGGGGTAACGGCGGTGAGGGGTACTTGACCGGTGGCGAGGGGGGAGTCGGCGCGGAAGCGGGGTGGGGTCCGCGATCTGCTCCGGGGGGAGTCCGGGTTTGGTCTCCTGGGAGGAGACCCGGAAGTAGGCCGAAGCCTGAAGTCCCGTTTCTTAGGCGGGGGGGTGGTGGTGGAGAGGGGAGGGCATTGGGGCTTGGGGGATAAACCCAAGTCTCCCAATAACGCCTGGAGGCGTGAGAAGAAGGTTTCTTGAAGGTCTGGCCTGGAAGCCAGACTCTCCAAGATACCTTCCAGTATTTCCTTTGACATCTTTTGAGGGCTAATCCTACGGCAGTCCCCTAAAGATGCCCACCCTGAACGCTTTCCTAGCGTTTGACACCCGAGAAGAAAGCGCCAAACAAACTCGGGCGACGCTACTGCCGGTGGCCTGAAGGGCCGATGTACCTGTCCCTCTGGGCGGGATAAACCCGGAGGTGTGTAGCCTCGCTGCCGGGTGTAGGCAGGGAGGTGAGTACCTAAGGTGTGCCCTAAGCTTGTAAATCCCGTTGCCAGTCTCAATGTGCAACGGGTCCCTATGCGCCTTAACGCACTCGTTAAGGCGGAGCTGTGAAAAGAGCGGGTTAGACAACTGGGTACAGCTAGGGGAGCCCCCAGAACTGTGGTCCCAGCGCCCTTCCGATATTTGACGTTACCCTGAAGGGGTAAACGCCGGTGTGATCGGGTCCCACACCACCTGGGTTGTTGTCACCGTTGGGTTACCCCCAGGTACCGCTAAACTGCGGTTTTAACAACAAGACTAGTAGTGAAAAATGAGAAATAACACTGCGCTAACGCCTTGAAAAAGGCGCGCACAGTAATGTAGTAGTGCTGCGATTTGCTACGGCGTAGCAGTGGTCGTAGCAGGGCTACGAGTTGCTACGGCGTAGTAGGGTCGTAGCAGTGCTACGAAGTGGGCGGGGCCTGCGTAGCAGGCGCGAGCGTGTCGGCGTGGCCGCGGGGTGCGGCGTGCGGGGGTGGAGTTCGGAGCGGCGCAGCGTAGGAGCGTGCGCTAGCGGCGAGAGTCCGTAGCGAAGCGAGGACTCGCCGCGCCGTTTTCGGTCCTATTTATATTGACGACGACGCCCCACCGAGCGGGGCGGGGGACGGGGCTGCGAGCCGTAGGCTCGATCGTGGCTCCCTCTGGTCGTCACCGGTTCGTGGAACCGGTAAACTTACGCGAAAAGCAAAAATTTCCAATTCAAAAATTTTGTTTTGTTTTTATTTATTTATTTTTCTTTTTTCTCGTGATTATTTGATTTTAGACGTAACATGTAATGGTAATCTCGCAACAGCTGCATTGCACCTAATTGGTAGGTAGGTAGGTAGGTAGGTAGGTAGGTAGGTAGTACGTACGTAGGTACTTACGAAAATACATTAATAGATCTGTTACCTGAATATAGGTAGTTAAAACGAGTTACACCGCTTACTGCGAATCAACAATATAGCTAATCATCTCATTATGAACTCGACGGTTTTAAGAGACCCGGGGGAGGCTGCGTAGCGGAGGTATGTGTTTCATCTCTTCAGTGAATAGGTGGTACACGTATAGATCTGTATCTATCACATATTATCTATGTACCTACAATTATTATTGTTCACCTACGTACCTACCTCTACATATACACGTCGTTATGTTCGTAATCTTATCTTACTAATATTATAATAGAGGTATATTATGAATGTGAAAATTTGTGTGTATGTTTGTTAGGTACTCAATCAAGTCAAGTCAAAACGGCTTAAGGGATCGTCGATATGATATTATAATGTGTCAGTTAATATGCTACATTTTATCCCAATTTGTATAATTATTAATTATGATATTGTAACGTTTACGTAGGTACTACTACGTTACGTACCTATCTACTATTGTGAGGTTAACTTTACAGTTTTACTTTCTTAATTAATAGGTACCAACTAATTAGACTCTTCATCATGTTGAAAATGTGGTGTCCTCGTTTGATCTCCCTTGTTGTTGTATATTAACTAGCTAGTTCTACAATGTAATAGTGTG